>OU975476.1:10000-5718811 GCA_918857605.2 Philereme vetulata
CTAACCTAACCTAACCTAACCTAACCTAACCTAACCTAACCTAACCTAACCTAACCTAACCTAACCTAACCTAACCTAACCTAACCTAACCTAACCTAACCTAACCTAACCTAACCTAACCTAACCTAACCTAACCTAACCTAACCTAACCTAACCTAACCTAACCTAACCTAACCTAACCTAACCTAACCTAACCTAACCTAACCTAACCTAACCTAACCTAACCTAACCTAACCTAACCTAACCTAACCTAACCTAACAGATGCAAAGGCTTACCTTGTTGCACAAGCCAATTTGCAGCGCATGGCTTTGGCAACTAATGAAATTATGCTCGAAGCAACAAAGAAAAAGATTGCCTTTGCCCTACTCCAGGAACCATACATCGGAGGCATAGGCAGGATGAAGGATTACGGGAGCACCAGAATCTTCCAGAACACGAAACAAGGGAGTGGCACGGTTAAAGCGGCAATCGCCGTCTTTGACTCGGACATCGATGCCATTCTCTGTCCGGAGTTTACAACAGATAACATCGTTGCTGTAAAACTCCGGACGAGTGCCTGGGAGATTGTGGTGGTCTCGTGTTACTTCGAGCCAACGCCTGAACCTATCGAGCCTTATCTTGACCACCTCAAGAAGATCAAATCGCAAATTGGAGGAGCAAAAATCCTAATAGGAGGCGACTCCAACGCGAAAAATTCCTGGTGGGGTAGCAGAAAAGTCGATGTCAGGGGAGAGGATATGGCCGGAGCCCTCGAAGAAATGGACTTAGAAGTGCTCAATGAGGGGGATACTCCAACTTTCTTCACAATTAGGGGAAACAAACCGTACACCAGCTTCGTGGACGTAACGGCATGCGCGACGGGGTTGCTTGATCTGATAGAAGATTGGAGGGTTGTAGAAGGCATGACAAGCTCCGACCACAACGTGCTGACCTTCAAGGTTAGATTGTCTAAGGTAAAGGGTGCAAATATAAACAGAACTACTAGAATTTTTAACAGTAAAAAAGCAGATTGGAGCCAGTTTCATGAGAAACTGGCCCAATTACTAGAATCAAACCAAATCCATATAAATAAAATAGCAAATACACCAGACAAGAAAAATTTAGACGAAATTACAGAACTCTACACTAAAGTAATAATTGAATCTTGCAACATTAGCATTCAGAAAAAGAAGGCTAACAGCACAATTACCTTACCATGGTGGTCGGAGAAGCTCACAAAGCTGAAGGGGAAGGTTAGGACGATGAAGCGACGAATCCGCTGCGCAGCGCCAGTCCGGAAGCAGAAGGTGATTGATGAGTACCTAAAAACAAAAGAAGAGTATCAACAGGAAGCCAAGAAGGCACAGATAGAAAGTTGGAAGGGTTTCTGCACCAAGCAGGATAAGGAAGGGGTGTGGGAGGGGATTTATAGAGTGATAGGCAGAACAATGAAACGACAGCAAGACCAGCCTCTGGTGAGGGCAGGGAGGGCTCTAGATGGTCTAGAATCTGCGCAACTCCTCGCAGAAACCTTCTACCCGGAAGACCTGGAAAAGGATGACACTGCAGCACAAAGTCTGACCAGGCAAGCAGCTGTAAAAGTAAATGGTTGGGCCCATGATGAGAACCATGACCCACCGTTTACCAGAGAAGAGCTGAGGTTTGCAGTTAAGGGTTTCAACCCAAAGAAGGCACCGGGAGCAGACGGTTTGACAGCAGACATCTGTAGCAGAGCTGTACACCATGATCTGGAGCTCTTCCTCGCACTATGCAATAGATGCCTAGCTCTTAATCACTTCCCCACAATCTGGAAGGAAGCCACAGTGGTGGTCCTGCGGAAGCCAGGGAAGGACGATTACACGAACCCAAAGTCCTTCAGGCCCATAGGGCTGTTACCAGTCTTGGGAAAATTTTTAGAGAAGATGATCGTTGGACGGCTGAAATGGCATCTTGTACCCAAAATTAGCTCACACCAATATGGCTTTATGCCCCAAAGAAGTACCGAAGACTCCCTCTATGACCTTATGCAATACACACGTAATAAGCTAGACCAGAAGAAACTCATAGTCATGATATCATTGGACATAGAGGGGGCCTTCGATAACGCGTGGTGGCCAGCCATCAAGCTTAGGTTGGCTGAAGCGGGTTGTCCTGTGAACTTGAGAAGGGTGATCGATAGTTATCTAGAGAACAGAAGGGTTAGGGTCCGATACCTTGGACACGAATACCAGAAGCGTACTAGCAAGGGCTGTGTCCAGGGATCCATCGGAGGACCGATTCTCTGGAATATGCTCTTGGATCCCCTTCTGAAGGGCCTCGATCAGCGAAACGATTATGCGCAGGCATTCGCTGACGATGTGGTCCTGGTGTTTGACGGAGATACGGCACTGGAGGTGCAGAGACGTGCCAATGCCGCTCTCGCCTATGTTCGGGAGTGGGGTATCAGTAATAAGCTCAAATTTGCACCGCACAAAACATGTGCGATGATCATTACTCGCAAACTGAAATACGATACTCCGCTGCTGAGCATGGGGGGGATCGACATTGGCATGTCAAACGAAATTAAGATCTTGGGGCTCACTATTGACAACAAGCTTACCTTCAACAAGCACACAGCAAACACCTGTATTAAAGCTCTAAATTTTTATAAGCAGTTGTCAAGAGCCGCCAGGGTCAGTTGGGGGCTGCACCCGGAAGTGGTCCGTATCATATATACGGCAACTGTCGAGCCTGTCGTTACGTACGCGGCCAGCGTCTGGGCCCAAGCTACAAAAAAGGCCAAAGTGCGCAAACAACTAAACGCCGTGCAACGTGTGTTTGCTCAGAAGCTGACAAAAGCCTACCGAACGGTATCTCTCAACTCGGCTCTGCTACTGGCGGGGATACTGCCACTGGATCTGAGAATCCAGGAGGCAGCAGCTCTCTATGAGGCCAAGCGCGGAGTCCCACAGCCGATGTTGGGAGACAGAGAGGTAGAACATAGAGTGCCGTACGAAATGACCCCGCACCCGGCAAAGCACATGAGCCTGGAGATCGTTCGCCTGACGGACCACCAAGATGTCGAGCAACATGGCATCCAAGCAGTACGCATATTCACAGATGGAAGTAAGATTGAGGGGAAGGTCGGCGCGGCGTTATCCATATGGAATGGCGAGGCGGAGATCCAGAACCTCAAACTCACCTAAAGCTCACGCCGGGATGAGTGGAAACGAAAGAGCAGACGAGTTGGCTAAACGCGCGGCAATTTGTCTAAAGACAAAGCCTGATTATGATGCATGTCCGGTCTCATACGTCAAGCGACAGATCCGCGAGGATTCGCTCGACGTGTGGAACCGGAGGTACAAATCAGAAGACAAAGGCGCTGTCACAAAAATGTTTTTTCCGGACGCCGTGGCGGCGAACAGGATAGTCAGGAAAATTCAACTGTCAAATGTTCTCACGCAGGTATTCACGGGGCACGGTGGGTTCTCAGAATACTTGACTCGGTTTAAGTGTAAGGAGAACCCATCTTGCGTTTGTGAGCCCGGTGTGGAAGAAACAGTTGCGCACATCCTGTTTAAATGCCCGGTTTTCGGTCGCCGGAGATTTGAAGCCGAAAACGCAATAGGTTGCGACATAAATGCCGAGAACGCCAGTGGCATCGTCTCAAACGAGAATATAAGGTCGACATTCCTGAAATTTTGTATAGAGATTGCAATTCAAGTTGTAAATAGAAATAAGTAGTTGTACAAAAATATGATTTATATATATTATTGAATATATATAATATGCATATAAACATAATTAGCAAAATAAGTTGATAGATACTTCGCATTACAAAACATAGGATTAAGACACTTGTAATAAATTGGATAAATGATAAATGTAGATATATAGGTATATAGCAATAAGTATTTTGTGTATGAGTATCCGTGGCGATTATGTTCTGTGTATCATAATGAACCTTGTAAAATATAAAATAAACCCCAATGTAAAACCCTAAATGTAAAACCTTAGTATAATTCAAATGTAAACCCAGTAAATTAGTGTTAAAGTAATGTGTAACCCAAATGTGGGAGGATGTCAAATAAGAAAGTATACATTGTAAAATTAAAAGTAAATATAATAATACTAGACCTAAATTAGCCCTAATAGCATGTACGCCCAATGGCATGAGGGCAGTGAATAAAGCAAATTTGAGTTTTATTAAAGAACTCTGGCCCTGAGCCAGAGGGATGTTAGTCGTCACACTTAGTGCCATTTATAGATGGTGGTACGGGTAGGACAAAAAAAAAAAAAAAAAAAAAAAAAAAAAAAAAAACCTACCCTAACCTAACCTAACCTAACCTAACCTAACCTAACCTAACCTTTTTTTTTTTTTTTTTTTTTTTTTTTTTTTGTTGACCAGGTGGAAAATGCGTTACGCATACCCTCCGAACATGGGAGTGTCGGAGGGTTATGTGGGACTACACATCGCCTCTCCCTCCTCAGAATGAGGAGGGGTAGGGAGTGCTACCCACTAAAAACCACCCGGACGTGCCCTCTCGCCGGTTTTGTTGGACACTGTGGAACCCGCGAAGGCATAGTCCACGATGTCCACCGGTGGCGCCCCAGCCGTTGCCGGGGCTTCCCGCGCCGAAGGGGAGAAGGGCGAGCACGCTTGGCCCTCTCCCAGACCGCTCAGTGGCTAATCACCGCAGGCAGAGGACTCCCATCCTCCACCTGCAGCCACTATGGGTTGAGTCTTGCGGCAAAACGCCGCCTTCTCAACCCAAGCCGTCTGCGCCGGAGAGGATGCGCGAGAGGATCTTCCTCGCGCTCCCGCTCCGCGGTCTCCTTTTGCGAAATGACTGTTTCGCAGAAGGAGACCACCGCCTCCCAGGACCTCTCGTTGCTCAGCATTGCTTCAACAATGCTTTGGAGCGAGAGGTCCACCCGCTGAATGGTGCGTGCCATGAGGCCACGCTCCGCGTCCCAACGACTGCACACCTCAAGGGTGTGCTGAGCGGTGTCGTCGGGACTTCCGCACTCATGGCACAGCGGGGCCGGCTCTCTTCCTATTTTGTGCAGGTAGTGACCGAAGCACCCATGCCCGGTCAGTACCTGCACGAGCCGGTACGATGTCGCGCCGACTGCCCTCTTCAGCCAAAGGTCGGCCGTTGGGAAGATCGCCTCTATGGTACGGACACCATAAGGGGCGACCTCCAGTTGGGCCTTCCATCGGTCCCGCAGTCGGCGCTCCGTCGCGCGACGGGAGGCTGCCATCTCCTCGGGGTCCGGGCGTTCGCCTGTTGTCCGGACCCTGGACCTACGTTGGTAGGTCTCTGCGTGCACCTCTGCGTCTAGCTCCCACGGGGGGGTGCACGCGAGAAGGCAGGCCGCCGCGTGGGCCACCGTCATATAGGCCCTTACCATCCTGAGGGCCACGACCCGTTGTGGCCTCCTCAGCAGGGCCCTATTTCGGGCGGACAGCTTGTCCGCCCATATTGGGGCCCCATAGAGGGCCATGCTCCTAGTCACGCCGGCATATAGCCGCCGGCACAAGGAACCCGGCCCTCCTACATTGGGCAGAAGTCTGCCCAGCGCCGATGCGGCGCCCACGATTCGGGGAGCTAGTCTCGAGAAATGCTCCCCGAAATCCCACTTGCGGTCCAATATTAGCCCCAGATATTTAATGTGGGGCTTTATTTGGACCGCTCCACCCTCCAGGGTGAGCGCCGCACTTGCGGGCAGATTCCACCCGCGCCCCCCGAAAACTATAGCCTCAGTCTTCGGGAGGCTCACCTTTAGGCCGAGCCTGGCGATCCGTTCAATCGCCAGCTCGGCCGCCACTTCCGCCCTCCGGGAGGTCTCGCGCTTGTCGCTCCCGCGCACAGCCACCATTGTGTCGTCCGCGTAGCAGACGACGAGTGTGCGCGGAAGCAGCTCCCCCCGGATTGCCCAGTCGTACCCCAGGTTCCATAGAAGTGGACCGAGCACGGAACCCTGGGGCACGCCGCAGGCCATCTCTCTCTCCCCCCGTTGCCCGTCCTTCTTTTCCCAGAGCACTACCCTCTCGGTTAGGTAGTGCTCAACAATCCGCCTCAGGTAGTGAGGCACTTCATGGTATCGAAGTGCCTCACTGATCACCCCATAGGGGAGGGTGCCAAATGCGTTTGCGATGTCTAGTGACACCGCGATGACACCCTCCCCCCTGCTCGACGCGTGCTCACAGAAGTCCCTCAGTGACTTCAGCGCGTCGAGCGTGGACCGCCCTTCCCGGAACCCAAATTGTCTGTCAGAGACGTTCGGGCCGGCGGTCTCCAGGTGCTGCAGGATCCGGGAGGCCAGGATGCGTTCAAACGCTTTTCCGGCCTCATCCAGCAGCACTATGGGGCGATAGGCGGAAGGGCAATCCGGCGGAAGACCCTCTTTACGGAGGAGGCATAGTCGCCCCTCCTTCCACACCCTCGGGAACCTTCCCTCTCTCAGGCAGTCATCCATGACGTGCCTGAGTCGGTCCCCAAGGTGTTCCAGGGCGACTGCGAGGACGCGACCGGGAACGCCGTCCGGGCCTGGGGCTTTTTTGCAGCCCCGGAGTCGGTCTGTCACTCGCTCGAACTCGTCGTCACCTATTGGTTGAACAACGAGCTCGTCCTCCAGTTCTACTGTGGGGTCGACCATCGACGGGGGAGAGATCAAGGGGGCTGGCGGAAACAGCCCCTCGACTACCCTCTGGAGGAGTTCGGGCTCCAGGGAGTCCATGGGGGGAGTGGTGCGCATTTTGTTACGCACCACCTTGTACGGCCGCCCCCATGGGTCCCTGTCCAGGGTGGCCAAGAACGACTCGTGAGCTTCGTCCTTGGCCTTGGCAATCGCCACCTGGAGGGCCCCCTTAGCCTCTTTGAGGGCCCTGTGGAGCCCTTCTTCCTCTTCTGCAGTGTGCCGTCTGCGCCTACAGTGTTGGAAGGCGCGGCGGGCACTGTTACTGGTGGACCGCAGGGCCGCAATTTCTGCGGACCACCAGTATACACTCTTACGGGCGAAACGGCGACCAACCCGAGGCATGGCCGCGTCGCACACCCTCTGTAGTGCGACGCGGAACTGTGCCGCCCTTTCTTCAACTCCGAGGGTGACGGGTGGGGTAACACACCACTCCTCCACCATGGCCGCCTCGTTCGCCTTGTCCCTGTCCAAATGGACCAGGGACCACTTGGGGAACTTGCGCCCCCTCCTGCCACTGCCCGTGATGGGCGCCGGTGGAACCCCCGCTGTGGAGACCCTCATCCTGATGTACCGGTGATCTGAGAGGGTCTCCACATCCTCCAGGACACGCCAATCCGTAACGCGTGCAGCAATGGCAGGGGTCGCGAACGTGACGTCCACGATTGACCCCCCCTGCCGCCGCACGCAGGTATCCGCGGTGCCCTGGTTTAGGACCATGAGTCCCGTTGCCGTCACCCAATCCCCAAGAGCCGTACCCCTATGGTCCGTAATGGGGGAACCCCATGCCGAACTTTTGGCGTTGAGGTCCCCCAGGACCATAACCTGCCTCGGGGCAGCCCTCCGGACCACCCCCTCTAAGATCCCCAGGAACGTGTCGAACTCCCGAAGCGGCCTATTTGGGGAGAAGTACACGGCCACCAACACCGTGTCGTTCCCCCATCTGGCCGCCACGAATCCTGGGCCACCCTCGATCCTTGATAAGGGGGGGAGGTCCCCCATCGCCGGCACCACGATCGCCACTACTCCGTCGGTATCCCCTACCCAATTTGGTTGGGGGGGGATGAAGTAGGGCTCCGCTACCACCGTAACGCCAATTGCCCACTCCGCCATGGCCTGCATGAGCAGATCCTGTGCTCTGGCGGAGTGGTTGGCGTTTATCTGCAGGACGTCTAGATGCTGGTGTGCTGACATTTAGACGTCCATCCTGTTGTCCTCTTGGTGCCGGCTGGCGGCTGTTTCGGCTGGAGGGGGTCGGGTGGGGCGGGTGGGTCTCGGCCTCGCCTCTCTTCCCTTTGTCTCCGGTGGGGAGCATTTTGGTCCCCTCATTACGTGGTCGGCTGGGAGGCCTGCATGGTGGCATACTGCGCACCGTACTTTTTCCTCCCAGCATTCGGCTGCTTTGTGCCCCTCTGCGCCGCACCGGTAACACATCTGGCCCCGGTCCACCTTTGAGGGGCACAGCTCGCGCGCGTGGCCGACACCCATGCATTTGTAGCACCGCATGGGTGCTGGTCCGACGGAGTTAATCCGGGCAGACGACCAGCCTACCAGGATCTGACCACGCTTGAGGAGGGCTTTTGCACTTCCCACCGGGCATTGCACGAGGGCCACCCCACTACCGTCATAGTATGTAGGGCGAATGCCCCCCACCTTAACGTGCGCCTCGGCGCATCCCCCCGCCTTGGCGACGGCAGCCGCCAGGGTCTCCCTTGTCGCCGACTCGTCTAGGCCGGCGACCTCGATAGCGGCCATTTTCTCCGGGCGGCTTACATGGGCCACGTCGCCCACAAGCCCCTGCAGCTTTTCTGCGAGGCTGTCCGCCGCCCTTCCGCTATCTGCTCCAGGGACCTCAATGACTCGGCCCCCCGTCACCGAGTTCCTGACCCTGACATGCTGCAGGCCTATCTCCTCCAAGCTTATGCCATTAATGGCCTTGGCCATGACAGCCTGCAGCGTGGTGTCAGTGGTAACGCCCTTCCGCATGGTGATTACCACCGCTGCCGTCTTGGGGACTTCCAGACCCTTACCCTTCTTCTTTGGTGCCGCTTTCTTCTTGTGCGGCGGGGGGGGTGGGGGAGTGGCCGTAGCCTTTCCCTTTCCCTTCCTCTTCTTTTTGCTTGCTACCTGGGCCCATGTCTCGCCCGGGGGCACAGGTGCAGTCTCCACTGCTGGGGCAGGCTTGCCTGCCGGGGCAGGCCTGGCTGCTGGGGCAGGCTTGGTTGCCGGGGCAGTCTTGGCTGCCGGGGCGGTGGTTTCCGGGGCCACCGGGGCCGCTTTTTTGGCGGCCCTTTTCGGCCTGCCGTCCCCAAGCCTGGCCCTGCTCTCGGGCTCGGAGGCAACTTCTCTCGTTAAGGCCGGTGGGGCCTCCTTCTTTTTATCCGCCGCTAGCGGGGGGCGGATTATTGGTGCGGGAGGAAGGCGACTGGCAATCTCCTCGATTCTTGCATTAAGCATGTTACCGAGGGAGACCGTCAAGTCGCGCTTCATGCTGTCCAGCAGTTCCGCCAAATCCGCAGCGGCGGATTGTGTCGGCGGGGGGGCCCTAAGGGCCGGGGTCTCACGCGCCGGCTGCGGGGCCGGGGCCTGGCGCTCTGAGAAGGCCATTCTCAGGGCCTTGAGCTCCGCTGTGCAGAGAGCGAGTTGTTCCCGCATTCTCTTGTTGTCCGCCTTCAGGATGCGGATCTCCTCGCTCTCTGATCTGGAGGCGTCAAGTTCCTCCATGGCACTTAGTATGGTGCGGCAGGCCCGGTTCATATTGCCCCACACTTCACCCTTCAAGTTGCCCGACTTGCGGGCCCCCTCCATTATTTCACATGCCGCCTGTTTGGTGGCCTCCACCGGGTCTGATGAGAGGAGAACCTCAGACGGGGCCGTCGACATCTTTCTTGTTGGGGAGGTATTTCCCCCACTCCCCATTGTTCCCTTGGAGCGGAGCTCCGGGAAGTCCTTCTTATACAGGGAGGGGCCGGTGGCGACATCTGTGTCGGAGCTGAGGTAAGTCTCCGCACCTCGGAGCTTACCTCTTGCCGACGCCATCCCCGCGTAGGCCCCCTTGGGCTTGCCCCTCCGGGCTGTTGCAACCTTAGGCCCATTATCGGGCCTTGCGTCATCCGCCTGGTCAACATGCCCCCTCTTCTGGGGCTGAGAAGCCATCTCAATGGCCTCTGTGAATTCTTCCTCGGATTCAGAGGAAGAATCCAAAAATCTTTTGTCCCACTTGCGGTGGGAACCCCCCCCCTCTTTAGACGTGGCCATTATGGCCCCGCCAACGTCTCTGCCAAATTTGGAACAAGTCCGACCACCCCAGCCGAAGTTATCACCCCAAACAGAGTTTGGTTAAAAAACGGTCAAGGGGGAGTCGGCTTGGAGAAATCCCATACAACTTTCAAAAAGCGCCTAAAAAACCGAATAGCAATCCGGTCCCTCAGGACACTTTTTGAAAAATTTTTTTGGCTGACTTCCCGTTAACGTAGCCGGGTGCCAAAAACAACAACTAATAGGGGATGAAGTCTTCTATCCCCTGGAACCCCTACTGAGACCGTAGGGGTAAACCACAACCTAGATATTCGCTCACGAACTTTGCCGACTTTTTTGTGCAAATTTTTTTCTATAATTTTACCTAAAATCACTAAAAATCCGATTACTTCCAAACCCTGAGAAGAAAAGCAACCGGACCTAGCCTACGCGAAAATTGACTATTGCCGCTATGTCCTAACCTAAAAAAATGCGTAGAACGATAGCCGCAAAGCCGACTTTTTTTCGATTGAAAAAGGTAAACAAACCGTTTTTCAATCAAAAAATCCCGACTTGTAACTTTCCGCTTTTTTTGTCGATAGCTCAGTCCGCAAAACACTCAGCGACACACCGTTTTCACAGATGTGTGCGCCTCGTGAATCCGCAACTTACGATGTATTGAACTTCGCTGTAGCTCTCATAGGCTGATCGCTAAGGCAGTTAATACACCGGGTCAGACCTCCAAAACTCGTCAACCTAACCTAACCTAACCTAACCTAACCTAACCTAACCTAACCTAACCTAACCTAACCTAACCTAACCTAACCTAACCTAACCTAACCTAACCTAACCTAACCTAACCTAACCTAACCTAACCTAACCTAACCTAACCTAACCTAACCTAACCTAACCTAACCTAACCTAACCTAACCTAACCTAACCTAACCTAACCTAACCTAACCTAACCTAACCTAACCTAACCTAACCTAACCTAACCTAACCTAACCTAACCTAACCTAACCTAACCTAACCTAACCTAACCTAACCTAACCTAACCTAACCTAACCTAACCTAACCTAACCTAACCTAACCTAACCTAACCTAACCTAACCTAACCTAACCTAACCTAACCTAACCTAACCTAACCTAACCTAACCTAACCTAACCTAACCTAACCTAACCTAACCTAACCTAACCTAACCTAACCTAACCTAACCTAACCTAACCTAACCTAACCTAACCTAACCTAACCTAACCTAACCTAACCTAACCTAACCTAACCTAACCTAACCTAACCTAACCCAGTCTGGCTCCAACCGCACTCCGGAGCGCCCACTTCTAAGCAAACCTCCACGATAAAAAATTCCTAAAAATTTCAAAAAGTGACCTACAGTGCCGTGCGACATATCAAAATTTGTAAAATCACAAGGCGCACAGGGCAGTGAAAACGCCTTGTCGCTAAGTGCAATCGCCGCTAAGTTATAACGGAATAAGTGAAATTTTGAAAATTTTCAAAGTTGAAAGTGGATTTTTCTCGGTTTCTGCAGTGGTGACATATACTTTTTGTAGTGCCTTTTGGAAGTCCTACAGGAGCACTACGGTTTTTCTGCCTTTCCCGATTTTTCCCGCGCAGGAGCGCGGAGATAAAGGCAGAAAACCAAAAACCACGTGGCCACGAGGTCGGCGATCCAGGGCAGCCAGGAAAAATCTGACGTCGGGACCATCTGGATTACATCGCAGAGATCAGGGAGGCACTTTTTGTTTTAATCTAGGTCAAATTTTGACATAGATATAATAGTTTTAAATTTTTTGTAAATTTTATAAATTTTTATCTTATTTAAAAGATCTGTAACATATATGTTTTAAATTAGTTTTATGTAGATTTTAAGCCCCTCAACATTGTGTAAAAATTTCGACCTAGGTCGATCAGCTAGATTTCAGGAAAAAATTTTTTTTGAAATTTCCAGGGGTACACGAGGTACCCCTAAATTTAAAGGTAAAATTTAAATTTAAATAGGGAAAAATTTATAATAATTATTTAGAGGTTTGTGCAAAATTTTGAAAAGTTCAGGCAGATATTCAGTCGGTTAGGCTAGTTTTAGGCTAAATAATTGTGTTTTTTGCAATTATAAAATCAGGGGGAGGACTTATCAACACTTGGCCCATCCCAAGCCATTGCGTATGTTGTGCCCTTCAAAACAAGCCCAAACACGGCCCACTTCGGATAAAAATTGCCGGAGTTAGTTCTGGAGCGGCCAATTGCGACGCCATCTTGGATTGTCTTGAAGGGGCATAACTCTCGCTAGAGTGGTTCGATTGGAACGGGATTTCCAGTGTTGGTACCGTTACTGCCCCCTCTCTGATTTGACATTAGTTGGAGCTCTAGGTAGAGCCAAACATTTTTTGCTCTACCTATCTTATTAGAGGCTAACCGGGGACGAGCCAAGCACAACTGTCAAAATCCCGAAGCTCTAGCTTCAAAATTAACGAAGTTACGGGGGTTTTTCGATATAGGCGCCATTTTGTTTCGCCATTTTGAAAAACTTTAAAGCTTCGTATCTCTGGAACTGGCCGGCCGATTTTGACGAGAATTTTTTAGTTAAGTTGACTAGTAGCAGGACTACCAGCCTGTATATTAAGACAGACTCTAGGTAGAGTCTCTAATAGATTAGATTAATTAAGACATTGATTGTTTTGTTTTAGTGTATTTTCACTGTTTTATCGCTGACTCACGAACACACCTGTGAAGAGTTACATACTCTACATAGAGCACACTTGTTACGCACAAAATACATACCTGTGAAACAGCGCCCTCTTGTTAAAGTTGCCACGAAGATCACGGAGATACCTAAAACAAGAAACAAATAATTAATACATCGTAAATATAATATATAACTTATACAAACATTACATTAACAAATCTTAAAAACTATTAATATTTTAAAAATTTTTACACTGTTTACACCTTTATTTTAGTTTGTGACAGTGAAAGGGGACCAGGCTTAGAACTTAGACTTGGAGTGACCATATTTGGCGCTTTTCTTGTAATTTATAAGACATATTAGGTTATTTTTTATATTTTTTATTTTAAGGAAATATATACAACTTTACAAATTAGTCTTTTGACCTGTAAACTATTGTTTATTACTTTTAATTAGTGTAGTAGTAATTCTTAATTATCTTTCTGTTTTATTATTTTTTGTATTTTGACTTGCTTAGGTTTTTATTCAGTATTGTAGGTTATTTAATTTAATTATTTTGAACGGACTATATTCTCTATTGAAAAAATTTTGACAATTTTAAATCAACTAGCTTCGACGCCTTTTACACGTCGAACTAGTACAGCGGCTATCCTACACCGCGCAAAATATGCTCGGGATGAGAACCCCTCCGAAGAAAGCGACACAAAACTCCCCCCCCAAGAAGGCCGTGCCTCCGAAGAAGGACGTGAATCCGAAACCTGAGGCATCAAACCCTCTTGTAAAGGATGCAAAATCGACAGAGAAGATCGGCTCGTCGGAGTTGGGAGAAAAGACTTTTTTGGTCAGGCGTAGTATAGGCGAGATCGAGGCAAGAGCTGGGACCTCTCCGAAGAAGGTGGCGGTGCCAGTGGCGGGCCCTTCGAGGCCTAATACACGAAGGCCTTCCTCGGATGCCTCGGGCAGCCAAGAGACTGGAGAACTGGCTCCAAAGCCCTCAGTAGAGAACGTACTTAGCCCGCCAAAAACAAAATATGTTAATAGGGTTTCAGAAGCCCGCGCCTGCCTTACCAAAGCAAAACTGAACTTGGGTAACGCAAGGAACTTAAGAACGGACATAAAAATTGAAGTTACCCAAGCTGTAGACCGCCTATTTCAACTAGTGAAAGAGGCGGAGATGGCAAAGGGCCGAGTTGGCCCGGAGCCTTCGCCGTCTTTAACAGTTGATAGGGGGGAGGTGGAACATGAAACAAAGGAAGGAAAAGAAGATGAGTTGATCAGAAAGATGTCTGAGCATATAGAAAGAATGAATGAAAATAATATAAAAATGGAAAGGCTCAAAGAAACGATAGAGAAGCAGCAAGAGGTGTCGACTCTTGAAGGGGCAACCTACGCGAGTGTAGCGGCTGGCCGTTCCTGGAGACACCTCCCTGAGCAGACGGTGCTGCACTCCGTGGTGGTCTCATCAAGAGACGAGACCGAAACAGGCGAGGAAGTTCTGAATAAGATAAGAAAAGTGATAAATGCGAAGGAAGAAGGGATTAAGATAGATAGAATAAAGAAAGCAAAAGACAGAAAAATAATCGTAGGATGCCAGACCAAAGATGAGAGATCCAAGGTAAAGGAGATACTCAAAAAAGCGGGAAACCAACTGAGCGTCGAAGAGGTTAAAAATAAGGACCCCCTCCTGATCTTCAAGAACGTCTTGAATTATAACTCCGACGAGGATATCCTCCGCGCCCTAAGAAACCAGAACAGCGGTGTCTTTTCTGGTCTCGAAGAAAAGGACAATAGGGTAGAGATAAAATTCAGGAAGAAAACGAGAAACCCCCTTACCAGCCATGTGGTCGCTAAAGTGTCTCCAGCAATATGGAAGCGGATGCTGCAAGCAGAAACTGCGCACATAGACCTGCAGAGGGTGCGTGTGGAGGATCAATCTCCGTTGATTCAGTGCTCCCTCTGCTTGGCGTATGGGCACGGAAGACGCTTCTGTAAGGAGAGTGCTGAAAAGTGCAGTCACTGTGGGGGACTGCACTTGAGAACAGAGTGCGCAGACTGGCTCGCACACGCGTCCCCTAGCTGCATAAATTGCACAAAAGCCGGAGTGGAAAGGGCGGAACACAACGCCTTTAGCAGTGACTGCCCGGTGAGGCGCAAGTGGGAAGCACTGGCGAGATCCACCGTGGCGTACTGCTAAGGGCGTTGTCACAGTCTTCCCACTCAAAATAGTGCAAGCAAACCTGCAAAGGAGCAAACTGGCCACTGACGAGATACTCATTGAGTCAGAAAGGCGCGGAATCTCAGTTGCTCTCTTGCAGGAGCCGTATGTTGGAGCAGATAGGAGGGTGAAGAGCCGCCGGGGTACGAGGGTCTTCCAGAGCACTGGCCAAGGAGAAGGAACTGTAAAAGCCGCAATAGTTGTTTTCAACACCGAATTAGACATAGTGCAGTATCCGGAACTCACCACAAACAACATCACAGTGGTGGGAGTCCAAACCAGTGCCTGGAAGACCACGATGGTGTCCTACTACCTGGAGCCGGACCAACCCATAGGACCCTATCTGGACCAGTTAACGACGATAGCCCAGAGAGTGGGACTCAAAAGGCTGATAATAGGAGGGGACGCTAATGCGAAAAGCACATGGTGGGGAAGTACCGTGATAGATAGCCGAGGCGAGGACATGGTGGGAGCTCTTGATGACCTGGGTCTTCAAATTCTAAACATAGGGCAAACTCCGACCTTTGACACCATACGGGGAGGAAAGCGGTACCACAGTCACGTGGACGTCACAGCCTGCACGGAGGATATGCTTAATCTGGTGGCGGACTGGACTGTGGTGGAAAACCTTACGAGTTCGGATCACAACGGCATAACCTTTAACATACAACTTAAAAAATCAAAAGGCATAACAATATTAAGAACTACTAGGAAATTTAATACGAGGAAGGCTAATTGGAGTCAGTTTCGTGAGAAACTGACCCAATTAGAAATAGATTATAAATTAAATATAGAGCAGATTAAAGAGATGCATGATACACATGAAATAGAGCAAGCCATAAAAAACTATACTAAAGCCATCACAGAAGCATGCACCAAATCAATACCAGAGAAAAGTAATAAGGAAAAACTTACCATGCCGTGGTGGTCCGAAAAACTCGCTGAGATGAAGCGGGAAGTCACTACCAGAAAGCGCAGAATCCGATGTGCCGCGCCGATCCGGAGGGAGAAGGTCATCCAGGAGTACCTGAAAAAGAAAGAAGAATATTTGTTAGAGACCAAGAGGGCCCAGGTAGAGAGCTGGAAGGAGTTTTGTGGAAAGCAGGACCGGGAAGGGGTATGGGATGGGATTTATAGGGTCATTGGAAGAACTAGGAGCAGGGAGGAGGACTTGCCACTAGAAAAAGCGGGAAAAATCTTAGATGCTGCCGGCTCCGTTAGGCTTCTGGCAGAGACCTTCTATCCAGAGGACCTGACGGAGACTGATAACGATGAGCACCGCCAAATAAGAGAGCTAGCAGAAAGAGTGAACGATGAGGAACAAAGTGAACTTTGGGACCCACCGTTCACGCAGACTGAGCTCGACGTGGCACTCAAGTCGTTCAACCCCAAGAAGGCCCCCGGTGCTGATGGACTCACAGCAGATATCTGCAACTGCGCAATAAGAAACAGCCCCGGGGTGTTCCTGGGACTTTTAAATCAGTGTCTCGCCAAGCATTACTTCCCTAATCTGTGGAAAGAAGCGACAGTTGTAGTGCTACGAAAGCCGGGCAAAGCCACATACACCGTCCCCAAATCCTATAGGCCGATAGGTCTGCTGCCTGTGCTGGGAAAAGTCCTCGAAAAGATGCTGGTTGCCCGACTCAAATACCATCTGTTACCGAGGATGAGTACTCGCCAATACGGATTCATGCCCCAGAGGAGCACCGAAGACTCTCTCTATACCCTTATGCTGAACATCCGGGAAAAACTGGACCAGAAAAAACTGGTCGTACTAGTGTCACTGGATATAGAGGGAGCCTTCGACAGCGCCTGGTGGCCTGCTATAATGGTCCGTTTGGCAGAGGAAAAGTGTCCGGTAAATCTCAAAAGACTAATCGGCAGTTATCTGAGAAACAGAACGGTGAGAGTCAGGTATGCTGGCGAGGAGTTTTCTAAGGAAACCAGCATGGGATGCGTTCAGGGATCCGTGGGGGGGCCACTGCTGTGGAATCTTCTGCTGGACCCATTACTGAAAGAACTCGACAGAAGGGGGGACTATGCGCAGGCGTTTGCTGACGACGTCGCCTTGGTCTTCGATGGGGAAACAGCACAAGAAGTACAGAGGGATGCCAATGCCGCCCTTGAGTATGTACGGGTATGGGGGGTCAAAAATAAGCTGAGATTTGCGCCGCAAAAAACTATGGCCATGGTCATAACACGCAAGCTCAAGTACGACACCCCACGTCTGGAAATGGGAGGTGTTGGCATTCCAATGTCCAGGGAAGTTAAAATCTTGGGGCTAACCATCGATGACAAATTGACATTTAATACACACGTAGCGAACGTCTGTCGCAAAGCGCTCAACTTCTACAAACAACTGTCGAGAGCTGCCAAAATAAACTGGGGATTGAACCCAGAAGTTATAAGGTGCATCTACACAGCAGTGGTGGAACCAACAATCCTCTACGCGGCGAGTGCTTGGGCGACGGCTACCAACAAACTAGGGGTACAAAAACAGCTCAACACGGTGCAGCGGGGCTTTGCCCAAAAAATGGTAAAGGCTTATAGAACGGTCTCTCTTAACTCGGCACTATTGCTCGCTGGGCTGCTTCCTCTGGACATAAGAGTCCGGGAAGCAGCCTTGCTTTATGAAATAAAGAAAGGCCATACCCAGCGAATAATAGGAGACCGGGAGATAGAGAGACGAGTGCCTTACACGGAAGCACCGCATCCTGCAGAGCGGACCGAGTCGGAGTTCATATGCGTGGTTGACGGGTCGGCACTGGAACAACACTTTGACGATGGCCTGAATATTTTTACAGATGGCAGTAAAATAGAAGGGAAAGTCGGCGCCGCGTTCTCCGTATGGAAGAGCGCGACGGAGACAAGTACCCGAAAGTTATTGTTGGATCAGTGCTGCACCGTTTACCAGGCGGAACTGCTGGCTCTGCTTGAAGCGGCAAAGTACGTGTTAAAGTCCAGAGAGCCCACCTGCAACGTCTACTGTGACTCTAGGTCCGCCCTGGAGACCGTCGTGGACGGCATTTCCCTCCATCCCCTAGCTGTGGAAACAAAAGCCATCATCAAAAAGATCAGAGATGATGGCAAAATACTGAGATTATTTTGGATAAAGGCGCACGCTGGGCTGGAGGGAAATGAAAGAGCGGATGAATTGGCGAAGGACGCCGCACTGCACAGTAAAACCAAGCCGAAATACGACAAGTGTCCGGTGTCATTCGTCAAGCGACAAATCCGTTTGGAGTCGCTGGACGAATGGAACCGGCGCTACAAAACCGGTGAAACTGCAGCAACAACGAAAATATTTTTCCCGGATGCAGTTCGAGCGTACCCACTAGTGAGAAGCCTGAGCCTAGAGCCTAAAACTGTTCAGCTCATGACGGGACACGGCGGATTCTCCTCGTACTTGCATCGCTTCAAGTGCAAGGACAGTCCGGCGTGTGAATGTGACCCGCAGATGGAAGAGAGTGCTCTTCATGTCATAATAGACTGTCCCATCTACGCGCGACATAAATTCGACACTGAAATTGAAATAGGAGTAAATATTGAAAGGAAAAATATAAACTGGATAATGGAACAGAAAGATATAAGAAATGGATTTATTAAGTATTGTAATTTCGTAGTTAATAAGGTAGTAAACAAAAATAAATAGAATTTAACGGGATCCACTATCATATATGTAAATTATATAATAAGTGCCCATGTATTAGTATGTAGACAAATAAATGTAAGAAAAAACTAGATTATAGAGTAAAATTAAGAAATAGAATAGAGTATTGCCATTAGGAAGTTTAAAATAAATAAATAGAATTAAAGTTGTTACCCCACTTAGAATTAAATGTTAAAATAATAATGTACTTAATGTAAAAATATAATGTAAACAAATGTAAAATAGAATTAGAAATATTGTAAACTAAACTATGAGATTATAAAAGTAAATAAAATGTACCCGACCAATCCCATCCCTAGAATATAATAAGAAATAGATAATAATAAAATAGTTTAACATTGGCATCCCACCAATGGAAGTATGAAAGAGGATGAATACAAGAAAGATACAGTATGAGGAATGAAAGAAATAATAAAAGACGACTAGAAAGAAAGAGAAATTTGCAAAAAAGGACTCCGACCTTATGTCGGAGGATAGAAGTAGGATAGCTCGCGGGCCGGACCTCAGCGTCCGGACAGGAAAAAAAAAAAAAAAAAAAAAAAAAAAAAAAAAAAAAAAAAAAAAACCTAACCTAACCTAACCTAACCTAACCTAACCTAACCTAACCTAACCTAACCTAACCTAACCTAACCTAACCTAACCTAACCTAACCTAACCTAACCTAACCTAACCTAACCTAACCTAACCTAACCTAACCTAACCTAACCTAACCTAACCTAACCTAACCTAACCTAACCTAACCTAACCTAACCTAACCTAACCTAACCTAACCTAACCTAACCTAACCTAACCTAACCTAACCTAACCTAACCTAACCTAACCTAACCTAACCTAACCTAACCTAACCTAACCTAACCTAACCTAACCTAACCTAACCTAACCTAACCTAACCTAACCTAACCTAACCTAACCTAACCTAACCTAACCTAACCTAACCTAACCTAACCTAACCTAACCTAACCTAACCTAACCTAACCTAACCTAACCTAACCTAACCTAACCTAACCTAACCTAACCTAACCTAACCTAACCTAACCTAACCTAACCTAACCTAACCTAACCTAACCTAACCTAACCTAACCTAACCTAACCTAACCTAACCTAACCTAACCTAACCTAACCTAACCTAACCTAACCTAACCTAACCTAACCTAACCTAACCTAACCTAACCTAACCTAACCTAACCTAACCTAACCTAACCTAACCTAACCTAACCTAACCTAACCTAACCTAACCTAACCTAACCTAACCTAACCTAACCTAACCTAACCTAACCTAACCTAACCTAACCTAACCTAACCTAACCTAACCTAACCTAACCTAACCTAACCTAACCTAACCTAACCTAACCTAACCTAACCTAACCTAACCTAACCTAACCTAACCTAACCTAACCTAACCTAACCTAACCTAACCTAACCTAACCTAACCTAACCTAACCTAACCTAACCTAACCTAACCTAACCTAACCTAACCTAACCTAACCTAACCTAACCTAACCTAACCTAACCTAACCTAACCTAACCTAACCTAACCTAACCTAACCTAACCTAACCTAACCTAACCTAACCTAACCTAACCTAACCTAACCTAACCTAACCTAACCTAACCTAACCTAACCTAACCTAACCTAACCTAACCTAACCTAACCTAACCTAACCTAACCTAACCTAACCTAACCTAACCTAACCTAACCTAACCTAACCTAACCTAACCTAACCTAACCTAACCTAACCTAACCTAACCTAACCTAACCTAACCTAACAGTCCGGCGCCAACCGCACTCTGGAGCGCCCACTTACAAGCATTAATCCACGTTAAAAAATTCTCAAAAAATTGAAAAAGTGACTTACAGTGCAGTGCGACATATTGAAATTCGTGAAATTACAAGGCGCACACGGCAGTGAAAACGCTGTGTCGCTAGGTGTTTCCGTCGCAAAGTTTTCACGGAAAAAGTGAAAATTTGGAAATTTTTAAAAGTTTAAAATTGAATTTTCTCGGAACCTACAGCGGTGACCTACATTTTTTATTGTACCTCCTGAAGGGCCCCTAAAAGGACAACATTTTTGCAGTTTTTGCTGAATTTTTCCGCGCAGGAGCGCGGAATTAAACGCAAAAAAAACAATAACCACGTGGCCACGAGGTCAGCGATCCGAAGTCCTGGAAAAAAACTGAAGTCGGAACTCTCAAGACACCACCGTGGACATACTGGAGGCACTTTTTGATTTTAGATAAGTTAAGTTTTGAATAAGTTAGAGCATTTTTAAATTTTTTCTTTTTTCTAAATTTTATAACTAATTAACAAGATCTGTAACCCCCCTTTTTTAAATTCATTTTATACAAAAACTAAGGTCGTCTACCACATATCAAAAAATTGGCATACATTTGTCAGCCAGTTTTTGAGATATAAATTTTTAAAATATTTAGACTAACACGAGGTACCCCTTCTAAATAAGTTAGAGTAAAAATTTAATTTAATATAAATAGGTAATAATATTTTAAACTATAGTAAGTTTTTTCCAAAATTTTTAGACGAAAACTGAATTTTTAACATTAATTTTACTTAATATTTCTTGGTTTTTTATTTAAATTAATTCGGGGGTTAAGAATATTGTACCGCTAGGGGTATATTCGAATAAGACTTAAAATTATCTTTTAAACAAGCCCAAACTCGGGCTGATTCGGGCTGTAATTGCCAGAGTTGCTCCAGAGCGGCCATTTTGGACGCCATCTTAGAAAAATTTAAACGAGGATAACTCGGTGGCGGATAGTCCGATTGGAAAACGGTTTTCTGTTTTAGAGTGGTCATCAACCACAGAGTTTGCTTACAACGGTTGTGACTCTAGGTAGAGTCACTTTTTTCAAACCCAAACTAACCTGCAGGAGGCGTAGACTGTGTCAGGCAGTTCACTCTGCCCAAAACCGCGTCTCTCTACGATTAAAACTCACAAAGTTGCGGGAATATTGAAATTTGGCGGCCATTTTGTCCGCCATTTTGAAAATTTTAATTCCTGCATAACTTTTGTCAGAGTGGTCCGATTGAGGCGCGGTTTTCACTTCTGGCACCGTCTCAGCCTTCTATTTTAGTAGAGATACCGTAATTCTAAGTTAGGTGCGGCCATTTTGTCGGCCATTTTGGAAAGTCTAAAAGGCTCATATCTCGCCAACCGGTTAACCGATTTTAACGAAGTTTCTTGTTAGGTATAGGTCATCTACGGGCCTTTCTTTACCATAGCACGGACTGACTCTAGGTAGAGTCAAAAAATTTTTTATTTTTTTTTTTGACAAAATATTTTATTTTAATTTTGATTTATAACTTTTACAAACTTTTTATATTTTATTATTTTTTGTGTATTAGACTAGTTTTCCCCCGTTTGACAATTGTTTTAAGTTTTAATTAGACATGTTTGGGTTCCGCACGCCTATAAAAGCGACAGGGGACATGGCTACCCCTGACCCCCAAAAATCCCCCGACCAAACTGAGATGGCAGGACCTTCTGGTGAACAAACCTCAGGGGTGAGGCGTAGCATTGGTGATTGGGAGACTGGGAGGACAATCACCAAGCGTAAGCCCCAGACCACTCCGAAGAAGGCTGGGCCGGCACCGGAGGGCAACTCTTTTGCCGTGTTACAGGCGGGAGGAAGTCCGCCGGTCCCGGTCAAGCCTAAATATACGAGTAAGACAGCAGAGGGAAGAGCCTGCCTTATTATGGCCAAACAACAGCTCGGCAACGCTCGTAATTTAAGGACCGAAATAAAAATTGAGGTAACGAGGTCACTGGAGAGGTTATACCAGTTGGTAAAAGAGGCGGAAGCGGAGGGCACCAAATCAAGTAAGGACCAGGGTGTGGGACAAAAAGACGTAAAAAACAAAGAAAACCCATCGGACCTGCCGCTCCCATCTTTGCCACCACTAAGGAGAGAATCCGATGTGGAGAAGGAGCTGATAAAAAGGATGGAAGAACATAGTAATTTAATAAAAGACAGCAACGAGCGGATGAAAGAGCTAAAACAGGCGATGGAAAACCAGCGGAAAACCTTGGAGGAGGTAACATACGCGAGTGTAGCGGCTCAACCTACCAGAAGGCATCCCCCTGCCCATACAGCTCTGCACTCGGTCGTCATTACCTCCAAGGATGAAGGTGAAACCGGAGACGAGGTACTGGACAGGATAAGAAGCGTTGTAAATGCCAAGGAGGGGGGGATAACAATGGATAGAGTGAGAAAAGCAAAAGATAGGAAGATCATCATTGGATGTAAAACTGAACAGGAAAGGAGTAAACTAAGGGAAACGCTTAAAAAGGCAGAAGGCCACCTCCAGGTCGAGGATATAAAAAACAAAGATCCTCTTTTGCTGCTCAGAGACGTCTTCCAATACAACACTGATGAGGACGTCCTGAACGCATTAAGAAACCAGAACAAAAGGGTATTTCTGGGCCTGGAGAAACACGAAGACAGGATGGAGGTCCGGTACCGAAGAAAGTCCCGAAACCCCCAGACATCCCACATCGTGGTCAGAGTGTCTCCTAAAATATGGGCTCGAGCCATTGAAGCAGGAGCAGTCCACATAGATCTGCAGAAAGTAAGAGTGGAAGACCAGTCCCCCCTGGTGCAGTGCTCTCTCTGTCTCGCGTACGGACATGGCAGGCGGTTTTGCAGACAGACAGTTGAGAAATGCAGTCACTGTGGGGGACCACACATGCGATCAGAGTGCGCCGACTGGCGGGCTGGCGGAACCCCGACCTGCTGCAACTGCACACAAGCAAAATATGATTTTACTGACCACAGTGCTTTTAGTCAGGAATGTGCAGTGCGGCGGAAGTGGGATGCACTGGCCCGAGCCACGATAGCGTATTGCTAAGGGCGCCACTGTAGAGACTCGGAATAGCAACCAAACCAATGTGAAGCCCTACCTAGTTGTCCAAGCAAACCTACAAAGAAAAGAACTAGCCACAAACGAGCTGATGATAAAAGCTGACGAGAGGAAAGTGGCTTTTGCGCTGCTCCAGGAACCGTATGTGGGCGGGGCTAAAAGTATGAAGAGCTACAAAGGAGTAAGGATCTACCAGAGCACTGGACAAGGAGAAGGGAATGTCAAAGCGGCAGTAGCTGTCTTCGACCGCGAAATGGACGTGGTGCATTACCCGAAACTCACCACTAACAACATCGTTGTGGTGAGGATCCGAACCAGTGCCTGGGAGATCTTTGCTGTCTCTTTTTACTTCGAGCCAGACCAGCCCATAGAGCCATACCTGGAGCAGCTCAAAAAGATAAAGGAAGAGCTTGGACCTAGAAAAGCTATAATGGGAGGCGATACCAACGCCAAGAGCACATGGTGGGGTAGCAGAAAAGTGGACAACAGGGGAATGGAAATGGCTGGAGCACTAGGAGAAATGAGTTTGCAGGTGCTCAACGACGGCGATATCCCTACTTTTTACACCATAAGGGGTAATAAGGAGTACGCTAGCCACGTGGACGTAACTGCCTGCACTGAGGACATGCTTGACCTGGTGGAAGACTGGAGAGTCGAAGATGACCTGACAAGCTCGGATCACAACGGCATAACATTTAAAATTAGACTAGCAAAAATAAAAGGAATAAATATAGAAAGAACCACAAGAATCTACAACACAAAAAAGGCCAATTGGAGCCAGTTTCATGAGAAACTGGCTCAATTGTTAACAGAAAATAAATTAAATACAATAGAAATAAACAAAATTGACAATAAAACAGAACTAGAAAAAACTATAAGAAAATACACAGACACAATAACACATACATGCACAAAAACAATACCAAAGAAGAAGATTAACGATAAATTTACCTTGCCGTGGTGGTCCAATGAGCTTACGAATCTTAAGAGAGAGGTCGTCACTAGGAGGCGCAGAATCAGGTGGGCAGCGGCAATCCGAAGAGCGAAGGTCGTCGATGAGTACCTGGAAGCAAAAGAAAAGTATGAGAGCGAAGCCAAGAAGGCACAAATAGCTAGTTGGAAGGGCTTTTGTGAAAAACAAGATAGGGAGGGAGTTTGGGATGGGATTTACAGGGTCATTGGTAGGACCAGGAAGCGTCAGGAGGACTTGCCTCTGGTGAAATGCGGAAAGGTTCTGGTAGGTGAGGAGTCTGCAAGGGCCCTGGCGGAGACTTTCTACCCCGAGGACTCGGGGAGGGATGATACTGGTGTTCACAGTCGAACTAGAGAGGCAGCTGATATAGTAAACCGTTGGACGCATGATGAGAAACATGACCCACCGTTTACTACCGAGGAGCTAAAATTCACTGTGGAAACCTTTAACCCTAAGAAGGCTCCGGGGGCTGACGGATTGACGGCGGATATTTGCAGCAAGGCAATAGGCTGCGATCCTGAGCTGTTTCTCGCACTTGCAAACAAGTGTTTGCTCCTCGGCCACTTTCCCACATTGTGGAAAGAGGCTACGGTGGTAGTCCTAAGGAAGCCGGGTAAAGACGACTACACAAACCCGAAGTCGTACAGGCCCATAGGACTGCTACCAGTCTTGGGTAAGGTGGTGGAGAAGATGGTGATAGGACGGCTCAAATGGCACCTAGTGCCAAAAATGAGCACTTGCCAATATGGGTTCATGCCGCAAAAAAGTACCGAGGACTCCCTCTATGACCTGATGCAACGTATCCACAATAAACTTGACCAAAAGAAACTGATAGTCATGGTATCGTTGGACATAGAGGGAGCCTTCGATAGCGCGTGGTGGCCTGCCATCAAAGTGAGACTGGCAGAAGCGGGTTGCCCAGTAAATTTGAGAAGGGTAATTGACAGCTACCTAGAGGATAGAGCTGTAAGGGTAAGGTACGCCGCGCATGAATACGCAAAACCCACAAACAAAGGCTGCGTCCAGGGTTCCATCGGCGGACCAATTCTGTGGAACCTTCTTCTCGACCCCCTTCTCAAGGGACTGCAGCAACGGGGAGATTATGTCCAGGCATTCGCTGATGACGTTGTTCTACTGTTTGATGGAGACACGGCACTGGAGGTGCAGAGGCATGCCAATGCCGCTCTCACCTACGTCCAGGAGTGGGGTGTCGAAAACAAGCTCAAATTTGCACCGCACAAAACTTGTGCTATGACACTAACTCGCAAACTTAAATTCGACACACCACTGCTGAGCATGGGGGGGGTCGACATTGGCATGTCAGAAGACGTCAGGATCCTGGGACTCACAATCGACAATAAGCTTACATTCAACAAACACGCTGCGAATACTTGCATTAAAGCCTTGAACTTCTACAAGCAATTGTCGAGAGCCGCCAGGGTCAGTTGGGGTCTGCACCCGGAAGTTGTCCGGATTATTTATAAGGCAACAGTGGAACCGGTAATGACGTATGCGGCTAGTGCCTGGGCTGACGCGACCGAAAAACTTAATGTGAGGAAACAGCTTAACGCTGTCCAGAGGGTCTTTGCCCAGAAGCTCACAAAGTCCTACCGAACTGTCTCCCTAAATTCGGCTCTAATACTGGCTGGGATACTGCCGCTGGACCTTAGAATCCGAGAGGCGGCAGCCCTGTACGAAACCAGGCGTGGAGTTCCCCAGTCGTTTTTGGGGGATAGGGAGGTAGAGTGTAGAGTGGCTTTCAGTTCGAACCCGCATCCGGCAAGGCATATGAGCTGGGAGTTCACAAACCTGATAGACCAATATGATGTAGAACAACACAACCAGCAAGCAGTCCGCATTTTTACAGATGGTAGCAAGATTGAGGAGAGGGTCGGCGCGGCGCTATCCTTATGGAATGGCGCAGTGGAGACCAAATCTCTAAAGTTGAAGCTGCCATCTCACTGCACGGTCTATCAGGCGGAACTATACGCCATATGTCGAGCCACGCAGGAGATCCTGAAGCGTCACGAAACAAGCTATGGCATTTACAGTGACTCGCGCGCGGCCCTGGAGACAGTGACGAATCGTGGTTCCGTCCATCCCTTAGCAATAGAAACCAGAAAAAATCTAGAACTCATTAGGCTCCAAAATAAAAAGGTATTTTTATTTTGGATCAAAGCACACGCAGGGATGGACGGGAATGAAAGAGCCGACGAATTGGCCAAGATTGCTGCCCTTAACCTAAAGAAAAAACCAGATTATGACGCGTGTCCGGTCTCATACGTCAAGCGACAAATCCGTAAGGATTCGCTTGACGTATGGAACCGGAGATACAAATCGGAGGACAAAGCGGCCGTCACCAAGATGTTTCTTCCTGACGCAATTGAGGCTTATAAAATAGTTAGGAAGATAGGAATATCTAATGTGCTGACCCAGGTGTTAACGGGGCACGGTGGGTTCTCAGAATACTTGTATCGGTTCAAGTGTAAGGAGGACCCATCGTGCCCATGTGAGCCCGGTAAAGAAGAAACGATACAACACGTCTTATTAGATTGTCCTATTTACGGCCTGGCGAGATATGACCTGGAGACTTACCTAAACGTAACCCTAACGAAAGAAAATATATACCAGATAATTAGAGATAAGGACAGTAGGAATACATTTATAGAATATTGTATTAATATAGGTAATAAAGTTATACGTAGAAATAAGAATAGATAGTTAATTATATGTTTTATATATAATGAGTATATATATAAGAACATTATAAAAACAAAAGTTGTAAGCAAAAATTACTGCATCGAAAAATAAAAAAAAATAAAATAAAAATAATTACTGTTAAGTTACCTAAGTACACCTAAGAATCTAATAATGTATAAGCCTAGTAGAAGATAGTCCCTATGAAATACTGTTTTACTTTAGTTAGTGTATCAAGACTACAAATAAGAAAAGGATAGAAAGACTATGTAATGTATATATAATAAAGTATATATATAAATAGCATAGATGTAATAAATTAATAAAAACCAATAAAAAAATAAAAAAATAGATAGATAAGATAACTGTTAAATGTCAAGATGTAATTAAGTTACGTAAAAAATGTAAGAAACAAAAAGCCTTCTGTAAATAGCATATAAGAATAAAACTGTATAAATAAAGAAATGATCAATAAAGGCCCTGAAAACACATCGGGGGAAAACTTAGCTCGCGGGCCGGGCCTCAGCGCCCGGACAGGTAAAAAAAAAAAAAAAAAAAAAAAAAAACCTAACCTAACCTAACCTAACCTTTTTTTTTTTTTTTTTTTTTTTTTTTTTTTTTTTTTTTTTTTTTTTTTGTTGACCAGGTGGAAAATGCGTTACGCATACCCTCCGAACATGGGAGTGTCGGAGGGTTATGTGGGACTACACATCGCCTCTCCCTCCTCAGAGTGAGGAGAGGTAGGGAGTGCTACCCACTAAAAACCACCCGGACGTGCCCTCTCGCCGGTTTTGTTGGACACCGTGGAACCCGCGAAGGCATAGTCCACGATGTCCACCGGTGGCACCCCAGCCGTTGCCGGGGCTTCCCGCGCCGAAGGGGAGAAGGGCGAGCACGCTTGGCCCTCTCCCAGACCGCTCAGTGGCTGATCACTGCGGGCAGAGGACTCCCATCCTCCACCTGCAGCCACTATGGGTTGAGTCTGGCGGCGAAACGCCGCCTTCTCAACCCAAGCCGTCTGCGCCGGAGGGGGTGCGCGAGAGGATCTTCCTCGCGCTCCCGCTCCGCGGTCTCCTTTTGCGAAATGACTGTTTCGCAGAAGGAGACCACCGCCTCCCAGGACCTCTCGTTGCTCAGCATTGCTTCAACAATGCTTTGGAGCGAGAGGTCCACCCGCTGAATGGTGCGTGCCATGAGGCCACGCTCCGCGTCCCAACGACTGCACACCTCAAGGGTGTGCTGCGCGGTGTCGTCGGGACTTCCGCACTCATGGCACAGCGGGGCCGGCTCTCTTCCGATTCTGTGCAGGTAGTGACCGAAGCACCCATGCCCGGTCAGTACCTGCACGAGCCGGTACGACGTCGCGCCGACTGCCCTCTTCAGCCAAAGGTCGGCCGTTGGGAGGATCGCCTCTATGGTACGGAGACCATAAGGGGCGACCTCGAGTTGGGCCTTCCATCGGTCCCGCAGTCGGCGCTCCGTCGCGCGACGGGAGGCTGCCACCTCCTCGGGGTCCGGGCGTTCACCTGTTGTCCGGACCCTGGACCTACGTTGGTAGGTCTCTGCGTGCACCTCTGCGTCTAGCTCCCACGGGGGGGTGCACGCGAGGAGGCAGGCCGCTGCATGGGCCACCGTCATATAGGCCCTCACCATCCTGAGGGCCACGACCCGTTGTGGCCTCCGCAGCAGGGCCCTATTTCGGGCGGACAGCTTGTCCGCCCATATCGGGGCCCCATAGAGGGCCATGCTCCTTGTCACGCCGGCATATAGCCGGCGGCACAAGGAGCCCGGCCCTCCTATATTGGGCAGAAGTCTGCCCAGCGCCGATGCGGCGCCCACGATTCGGGGAGCTAACCTCGAGAAATGCTCCCCGAAATCCCACTTGCGGTCCAATATGAGCCCCAGATATTTAATGTGGGGCTTTATTTGGACCGCTCCACCCTCCAGGGTGAGCGCCGCATTCGCGGGCAGATTCCACCCGCGCCCCCCGAAGACTATAGCCTCAGTCTTCGGGAGGCTCACCTTTAGGCCGAGCCTGTTGATCCGTTCAATCGCCAGCTCGGCCGCCACTTCCGCCCTCCGGGAGGTTTCCCTCTTGTCGCTCCCGCGCACAGCCACCATTGTGTCGTCCGCGTAGCAGACGACGAGTGTGCGCGGAAGCAGCTCCCCCCGGATTGCCCAGTCGTACCCCAGGTTCCATAAAAGTGGACCGAGCACGGAACCCTGGGGCACGCCGCAGGCCATCTGTCTCTCCCCCTGTTGCCCGTCCTTGTTTTCCCAGAGCACTACCCTCTCGGTTAGGTAGTGCTCAACAATTCGCCTTAGGTAGTGAGGCACCTCATGGTATCGAAGTGCCTCACTGATCACCCCATAGGGGAGGGTGCCAAATGCGTTTGCGATGTCTAGTGACACCGCGATGACACCCTCACCCCTGCTCGACGCGTAGTCACAAAAGTCCTTCAGTGACTTCAGCGCGTCGAGCGTGGACCGCCCTTCCCGGAACCCGAATTGTCTATCAGAGACGTTCGGGCCGGCGGTCTCCAGGTGCTGCAGGATCCGGGAGGCCAGGATGCGTTCAAACGCTTTTCCGGCCTCATCCAGCAGCACTATGGGGCGATAGGCGGACGGGCAATCCTGTGGCCGACCCTCTTTACGGAGGAGGCATAGTCGCCCCTCCTTCCACACCCTCGGGAACCTTCCCTCTCTCAGGCAGTCATCCATGACGTGCCTGAGTCGGTCCCCAAGGTGTTCCAGGGCGACTGCGAGGACGCGACCGGGAACGCCGTCCGGGCCGGGGGCTTTTTTGCAGCCCCGGAGTCGGTCTATCACACGCTCGAACTCGTCGTCACTTATTGGTGCAACGACGAGCTCGGCCTCCGACTCCGTTCTGGGGTCGACCATCGACGGGGGAGAGATCGAGGGAGGTGGCGGGAACAGCCCCTCGACTACCCTCTGGAGGAGTTCGGGCTCCAGGGAGTCCATGGGGGGAGCGCTGCGCATTTTGTTGCGCACCACCTTGTACGGCCGCCCCCATGGGTCCCTGTCCAGGGTAGCCAAGAACGACTCGCGAGCTTCGTCCTTGGCCTTGGCGATCGCAACCTGGAGGGCCCCTTTAGCCTCTTTGAGGGCCCTGTGGAGCCCTTCCTCCTCTTCCGCACTGTGCCGCCTGCGCCTACAGTGTTGGTAGGCGCGGCGGGCACTGTTACTGGTGGACCGCAGGGCCGCAATTTCAGCGGACCACCAGTATACTCTCTTGCGGGCGAACAGGCGACCGACCCGAGGCATGGCCGCGTCGCACACCGTCTGTAGTGCGACTCGGAACTGTGCCGCCTTTTCCTCAGCTCCGAGGGTGACGGGTGGGGCAGCACACCACGCCTCCACCATGGCCGCCTCGTTCGCCTTGTCCCTGTCCAAATGGACCAGGGACCACTTTGGGAACTTTCGCCCCCTCCTGGCTCTGCCCGTGATGGGCGACGGTGGAACCCCCGCTGTGAAGACCCTCATCCTGATGTACAGGTGATCTGAGAGGGTCTCCACATCCTCCAGGACGCGCCAATCCGTGACGCGTGCAGCTATGGCAGGGGTCGCGAACGTGACGTCCACGATTGACCCCCCTTGCCGCCGCACGCAGGTATTCGCGGTGCCCCGGTTTAGGACCACGAGTCCCGTTGCCGTCACCCAATCCCCAAGAGCCATACCCCTATGGTCCGTAATGGGGGAACCCCATGCCGAACTTTTGGCGTTGAGGTCCCCCAGGACCATAACCTGCCTCGGGGCAGCCCTCCGGACCACCCCCCCTAAGATCCCCAGGAACGTCTCGAACTCCCGAAGCGGCCTATTGGGGGAGAAGTACACGGCCACCAGCACCGTGTCGTTCCCCCATCTGGCCGCCACGAATCCTGGGCCACCCTCGATCCTTGATAAGGGGGGGAGGTCCCCCATCGCCGGCACCACGATCGCCACTACTCCGTCGGTATCCCCTACCCAATTAGGTTGGGGGGGGATGAAGTAGGGCTCCACTACAACCGTAACGCCAATTGCCCACTCCGCCATGGCCTGCATGAGCAGATCCTGAGCTCTGGCGGAGTGGTTGGCGTTTATCTGCAGGAAGTCTAGATGCTGGTGTGCTGGCATTTAGACGTCCATACGGTTGTCCTCTTGGTGCCGGCTGGCGGCTGTTTCGGCTGGAGGGGGTCGGGTGGGGCGAGTGGGTCTCGGCCTCGCCTCTCTTCCCTTTGTCTCCGGTGGGGAGCATTTCGGTCCCCTCATTACGTGGTCGGCTGGGAGGCCTGCATGGTGGCATACTGCGCACCATACTTTTTCCTCCCAGCATTCGGCTGCTTTGTGCCCCTCTGCGCCGCACCGGTAACACATCTGGCCCCGGTCCACTTTTGAGGGGCACAACTCGCGCGCGTGGCCGACACCCATGCATTTGTAGCACCGCATGGGTGCTGGTCCGACGGAGTTAATCCTGGCAGACGACCAGCCTACCAGGATCTGACCACGCTTGAGGAGGGCTTTTGCAATTCCCACCGGGCATTGCACGAGGGCCACCCCACTACCATTATAGTATGTAGGGCGAATACCCCCCACCTTAATGTGCGCCTCGGCGCATCCCCCCGCCTTGGCGATGGCAGCCGCCAGGGTCTCCCTTGTCGCCGACTCGTCTAGGCCGGCGACCTCAATAGCGGCCATCTTTTCAGGGCGGCTTACATGGGCAACGTCGCCCACGAGGACCTGCAGCTTTGCTGCGAGGCTGTCCGCCGCCCTTCCGCTATCTGTACCAGGGACCTCGATGACTCGGCCCCCCGTCACCGAGTTCCTGACCCTGACATGCTGCAGGCCTATCTCCTCCAAGCTTATGCCATTAATGGCCTTGGACATGACTGCCTGCAGCGTGGTGTCGTTGGTAATATCTTTCCGCATGGTGATTACCACCGCTGCCGTCTTGGGGACTTCCAGACCCTTACCCTTCTTCTTTGGTGCCGCTTTCTTCTTGGGCGGCGGGGGGGGTGGGGGAGTGGCCGTAGCCTTTCCCTTTCCCTTCCTCTTCTTTTTTCCTGCTACCTGGGCCCATGTCTCGCCCGGGGGCACAGGTGCAGTCTCCACTGCTGGGGCAGGCTTGCTTGCCGGGGCAGGCCTGGCTGCTGGGGCAGGCTTGGCTGCCGGGACAGTCTTGGCTGCCGGGGCAGTGGTTTCCTGGGCCGCCGGGGCCGCTTTTTTTGCGGCCCTTTTCGGCCTGCCATCCCCGAGCCTGGCCCTGCTCTCGGGCTCGGAGGCAACTTCTCTCGTTGAGGCCGGTGGGGCCTTCTTCTTTTTATCCGCCGCTAGCGGGGGGCGGATTATTGGTGCTGGAGGAAGGCGACTGGCAATCTCCTCGATTCTAGCATTAAGCATGTTACCGAGGGAGACCGTCAAGTCGCGCTTCATGCTGTCCAGCAGTTCTGCTAACTCCGCAGCGGCGGATTGTGTCGGCGGGGGGGCCCTAGGGGCCGGGGTCTCACGCGCCGGCTGCGGGGCCGGGGCCTGGCGCTCTGAGAAGGCAACTCTCAGGGCCTTGAGTTCCGCTGTGCAGAGAGCGAGTTGTTCCCGCATTCTCTTGTTATCCGCCTTCAGGATGCGGATCTCCTCGCTCTCTGACCTGGAGGCGTCAAGTTCCTCCATGGCACTTAGTATGGTGCGGCAGGCCCGGTTCATGGTGCCCCACACCTCACCCTTCAGGTTGCCCGACTTGCGGGCCCCCTCCATTATTTCAACTGCCGCTTGTTTGGCAGCCTCCACCGGGTCAGAGAGGAGAACCTCCGACGGGGGCGTCAACATCTTTCGTGGTGGGGAGGTAGTTCCCCCACTCCCTCTCCCCATTGTTCCCTTGGAGCGGAGCTCCGGGAAGTCCTTCCTATACGAGGAGGGGCCGGCGGCGACGTCAGTGTCGGAGCTGAGGTAAGTCTCCGAACCTCGGAGCTTAGCTCTTGCCAACGCCATCCCCGCGTAGGCCCCCTTGGGCTTGCCCCTCCGGGCTGATCCAACCTTAGGCCCATTATCGGGCTTTGGGTCATCCACCTGGTCCACATGCCCCCTTTTCTTGGGCTGGGAAGTCATCTCGATAGCCTCTGTGAGGCCTTCTTCCTCGGATTCGGAGGAAGAGCTTAAAAATCTTTTATCCCGCTTGCGGAGGAAACCTCCCCCCTCTTCAGACGTGGCCATTCTGGCCCCGCCAACGTCCCTGCCAAATTTGGACCAAATCCGACCACCCCAGCCGAAGTTATCACCCCAAACAGAGTTTGGTTAGAAAACGGTCAAGGGAGAGTCGGCTTGGAGAAATCCCATACAAATTTCAAAAAGCGCCTAAAAAACCGAATAGCAATCCGGTCCCTCAGGACACTTTTTGAAAAATTTTTTTTGCTGACTTCCCGTTAACGTATCCGGGTGCCAAAAATAACAACTAATAGGGGATGAAATCTTCTATCCCCTAGTACCCCTACCAAGACCGTAGGGTTAAACCCCGACCCTGTTTATCGACCTCCAACTTTGCCGATTTTTCTGCGTAAAAATTTTTGTATAATTTTTTACAAAATTACTAAAAATCCGATTACTTCCAAACCCTAAGGAGAAAAGCAACCGGACCTAGCCTACACGAAAAAAGACTATTTGCGCTATGACCCAACCCTAAACAGAGCGTTGGACGATAGCCGCAAAGCCGACTTTTTTTCGATTGAAAAAGGTAAACAAACCGTTTTTCAATCGAAAAATCCCAACTTTTAATTTTCCGCTTTTTTTGGCGATAGCTCAGTCCGCAAAACACTCAGCGACACAGCGTTTTCACAGCCGTGTGCGCCTCGTGAATCCGCAACCTACGATGTATTGAACTTCGCTGTAGCTCACATAGGCTGATCGCTAAGGCAGTTAATACACCGGGTCAGACCTCCAAAACTCGTCAACCTAACCTAACCTAACCTAACCTAACCTAACCTAACCTAACCTAACCTAACCTAACCTAACCTAACCTAACCTAACCTAACCTAACCTAACCTAACCTAACCTAACCTAACCTAACCTAACCTAACCTAACCTAACCTAACCTAACCTAACCTAACCTAACCTAACCTAACCTAACCTCTAAACCTTCCCCCCCCCCCAACCCCTCTACTTAAAAAAAAAAAAAAAAAAAAAAACCAACCCCCTTAAACACATTCTCCCGAAACCCCCCCCCCCCCCCCCCAATTTTTTCCCTCATTTACCCCCTCTCGTCATATCTCGGGAACCAGAGCAGATAGACCCACACTGTTTGGTATCCCCACAATCGGCATTAGAAGCCCTACAATCTGGCCCTGAGGGAATCCCCAAAATCCCCCTCCCCCCTTGAGGTTACCACCTTCCCCGGAGCCTATCTCAGCAACGAGAAGAGATAGACCTCTGGTGTTTGGTATCATCGAAATCGGGAGAAGATCCTTTACCACATCACACAAGAAGAAAACAAATCCAACACAGTACCATCCTTCTCAAAGACGTCAAGAAAACACCCATCACGCAGAACCCCCTCTGGAGGTCCTGGCGCGGAGAGAGGCGTTACTCAGTAAGGAAACAATTAAAATTAATAGTTCAAAAGTAATAGGTGTATAGTAACGACATCTCTAATATTCCTGTACGATCATAGGAAAATCGACTAGTAACAAGGGTAGTAGAGCTACCTGAAAAGGGCTCGCCCGGGGAAGTACTACCATCACACCTATTTCTTCCGCCAAACAGCGTTGCTGTGTTTCGGTTAGAAGGGTGCGATTGCCGGTAAAATTACAGTCACGCGAGGCTATACACCTTTTACCTCTAATTTTTACAACTAATATATAATTAGTATTTAATTAGTATTTAACTTAGAAATAATAATTAGTATTTAAAAACCACAATATGTCAATAAAACCCGTAACTGGATCCGCCCCAACTTCAGACTTGGCTCCTCAAGTAGCCCTTCTAAAACAACGGTCGCTGCGCGAGAAGGTATTAAAAAAAGAAACGGTGGCTGCTCGGTCTCTCAAATCTGAGCGGTTGACGCGGCCATCAGTACCCGCGGCGAAAAAAGCATCATCGGTAGGAGCACAGCCAGTGGAAACAAGCCCAAAGGTACCTGCGAGGAAGAAGAGGGCGTCACCAACAAAAACACCACTGGAGCCAACAGAGAACCTGGCAACATCCTCCGCTACACAGGAGAGCAGATCAGTGGCGGACTCCATAACGGAAAAAATAATTGAATGGGAACAGTGCGGGATATCTCCACCAAAACCCATAGAGTCTGACGACGACTCAGTGGCGTCGTGTCTCGAGCTCGGCACCCCTATGTCAGCGCCCAAGACAAGACAGAGCATGCTTGTCGACCAATCGGGCAGGCGTATGGGTGTCGAGATGGATATGGCCACAAAGCTGGCCAATGAGACGCTGCTGAAAGGGAAGGACGCTTTGGAGTCTGCAGGCAACATGAAGAGGGAGTGCAAAGTCATCGCACTGGAAAGCCTGCAGACTCTATACGAAATAGTCCTTTCGTTATCGGACTCTAGGTCCAGACATATCACCAGTCTGGAGAGGGAGAGAACTAGGCACGCAACGGAGCTCGTGCGGGTGGAGAGAGCCCACAACAAAAAAATAGGTGAAATCACCACAAACTTAACGTCCGAGTTGTCGAAGGCCAGGGCGGACATTAGTGCGTCGCTTAAGGAGGCGCAAGCGATACGCAGCTGGCAGGGGTACGAGACCCAGGAGCCCCATCGGCTCATAAAGGAAACAGCGGACGCCATCCAGGATCTCGAAAAGCGGATGAAGACCCTCGCAGAAGCCATCATCAAAGAAGAAAGGGAACACGACACGGAACCCCTGAGGAGAGACCATTTGAGCCTTAAGGCGGGAATGGACACTCTCCAAAATCAACTTGATGAGCTCCGAAGAGGTCTCACAAAAGATCAGGAAAAAACGCAACAGATCCTGGAATCTAACAAAAAGGCAATTGAAAAACGGGACTCGAACCCCCCTGTGGCACAGTCTGAACCAGGCTTGAGGCACGAGGTGGAGGAGATAAGGGGCATCCTTCAAACGATGCAAGCTGAACGGGCACCACCATCCGAACCACCACAACCCATTCTCCTCAACTTAGAGGAATATTTACAACCTCTAACGGAGAGAATGGAAGCCGTGACATCTGAGCTTCGAACGCTTCGGGAAGAAAAGATGAGGGCACCACCACCATCCCTCAACCTCGAAACGGAACTCGCCAAAGCGGAGGAAGGAGGCAGCTCGAAGGGAAGGCTGACCTACGCAAAGGTCGCCGCTAAACCACCACCGCCCTTAAAGCCAAACCATACCCTAATCATCACATCAAACAATCCCCAAAACACCGGTGAAAACGTGATTGATTGTCTCAGGGAAGCTCTGGACACAAAGAACACGGGAGCAAAGATCGACAAAGTCAGGAAAGCTAGGAACAGTAAAGTTATTCTGAGCTGTAGCTCCAAAGAAGATCTAAATCTCGTGCAGAGCAGGGTGAGGCTAGATAAGGGCCTAAAGGCGGAGGTTGCGAGGGCAGTCAACCCACTGGTCATCGTGAAGGATGTCCTATCCTACCACAGCGACAAAGATATTATAGAAAACATACTAATACAGAACAAACACCTCCTGAAGGACATCAACCTTCAGGAGAGTACTATCAAGATGAGGTACAGGAAAAAGGCACGCAACACCCTAGAGTGCCACACGGTCCTGGAAGTCTCCCCTTCTATTCACAGAAACCTTACAGAGGCAGGGAAGGTCTACATAGGCATGCAGCGCAGGCCTGTGTTTGACCACTCCCCCCTAGTGCAATGCACTAAATGCCTTGGCTTCGGCCACACAAAGGTGGTCTGCCGGGAGAGAGACGAGCTATGCAGTCACTGCGGCAAGTCTCACTCCTGGGAAAAATGCAAGGGGAGACTAGAGGGGAACCCCCCAAAATGTAAGAATTGCTCGACCGCGCACGGAACGAGCATAGACCTGGCGCACAATGCTTTTAGCAAAGAGTGCCCAGAGAAACAAAAATGGGATGCTATAGCGCGGTCCCGAGTTTCTTACTGCTAAGGGCCCCTCACAGTACCAACGCTCGGTCCCTCATAAAACGGGTGGAGCAGGTTTGAGGTTCATCCAAGCCAACCTGCAACGCTCGAAACTGGCTACGGCGGAACTACTCCAGGTGGCAGTGGACAGGGGCATCACAATCGCCCTGGTCCAGGAACCCTACGTTGGAAAAAACGGTGTCCTCAAACAACATCCGGGGACTCGGGTAATCCAATGCACCTTAAACAGGCAAAAACCGGTGAAGGCAGCCATCATAGTATTCGGTGACCGGCTGGAGGTAATACATGACCCTCAATTGGTGACCGAGACTGAAGCGGCGGTCCTTCTTATCGGAGGAGGCCTTAAACTGGGAGTGGTATCCGTCTATCTAGAGGGGGACCAGGACATCGTGCCTTATCTTGATAGAATCAAAAAAGCCTGCGACAAATTGGACACACACAACCTCATAGTCGCGGGAGATGTTAATGCCTGGAGTCACTGGTGGGGCAGCGCATCTGAGGACGACAGAGGGGAAGCCTACAATGCATTCCTGAATGAAAAGGGACTCCAAATCCTAAACACCGGAGACACTCCAACCTTCGAGACTTTCAGAAACGACAGAGCGTGCACAAGTATAGTAGACGTTTCTGCTTGCAGCATGTCTCTGCTCGGAAAAATCGAAAATTGGAGAGTAGACAAAAGTCTCGTCACTTCGGACCATAATGCTATCACCTTCAACTTGCGCCTAGGAAAGGCCCTAGAAACTCTCAGGCCGATCACGACGCGCAAGTATAACACCAAGAAGGCAAAGTGGACCGAATTCTCAGTTCTGCTAAAAACGATCCTAGCAGAACGAGACATCACGCGTGTCTCAGTAGTGGAGTCAAAAACCCCAGAAGACCTTGAAAATAAGATCACAGCCTACACAGAGGCCATTCACGAGACCTGCAAACAAACCATCCCTATTGCAGGAAATAGGGCAGGCGATCCCAAGCCCCCGTGGTGGTCGAAAGAGCTTGGCGATCTTAAAAAAGAGGTCCTCAGGAAAAAGAGGAGAATCAGGAATGCAGCTCCCCATAGGAAAAAAATGGTAATAGAAGAGTACCAGAAAGCCAAAATGTCGTACTCAGAGAGAGCAGAAAAAGCCCAAACGGAGAGCTGGAAGGAGTTCTGCACGACTCAGGAAAAGGAGAGTATGTGGGATAAAATCTACAGGGTAATCAGGAAAACGTCAGGAAAGCAGGAGGACATGCTTCTGAGAAGCCCTGAAGGTAACACCCTAACCCCAAAACAGTCGGCAGAACTCCTAGCCAAAACCTTCTATCCAGACGACTCAGAGAGTACCGACCAATCACATCACGCTAAACTTCGATATCAAATGGCGGAGAACGTATTAGAGGGCCTTTCGGAAGATGACCCACCCTTCACGTCAGCGGAATTGGAAAAAGTATTGCAAACACAAAACCCCAAAAAAGCACCCGGACCAGATGGGCTAACCGCTGACATCTGTGCTGCAGCCATAAGATGTAATAAGGAGGTGTTCATGGCGATAGCAAACAAATGCTTATCGCTAAAACACTTCCCCACACACTGGAAAGCGGCACACGTGGTCATAATCCGAAAGCCAGGGAAGGCAGACTACACCCACCCAAAGTCATACCGACCCATTGGCCTTCTATCCGTTCTCGGAAAAACCATTGAGAAGTTAATGATTGGTCGACTCCAATGGCACATTCTCCCAACACTACACAAAAACCAATACGGCTTCATGCCACAAAGAGGAACCGAGGACGCCCTCTATGACCTATTAGAGCACGTAAAAAAAGGAGTAAACACTAAAAACATCGTGCTCCTCATCTCATTGGACATAGAGGGTGCCTTCGACAACGCCTGGTGGCCAGCACTGAAAATCCAGCTTGTCAAAAAAAGGTGTCCGGGAAACCTGTACAAGATGGTGTGTTCATATCTAACCGACCGGAGAATCACGGTCAACTATGCAAGGGCAGCATACGAGAAGGAAACAACAAAAGGTTGCGTCCAAGGATCCATAGGAGGACCAATCTTTTGGAACGTTATCCTAGACTCGTTGCTGCAAACGCTAGAGATCGAAGGAACATACTGTCAGGCCTTTGCGGATGACGTGGTACTCGTGTTCACAGGACAGTCGGTGAGCAATCTGGAGCAGTCAGTCAACTCAACGCTGGACAAAGTTGCAAAATGGGGAAACGCCAACAAACTCAACTTCGCACCGCAAAAGACCAACGCGATGCTCCTCACCAAGAAGTTGAAATTTGAGACCCCACAACTATACATGGCCGGCACAAAACTTGACCTCGTTGAGGAGATAAAGCTCCTGGGCCTCATAATCGACAAGAATCTAGTCTTCAAGCCCCACGTGTCTGCGCAATGCAAGAAAGTAGTAGACATCTACAAACAACTCGCGTGCGCAGCTAAAGTAACGTGGGGACTAAACAGCGAGATCACGAGAACCATATACATCGCAGTGGTAGAACCTATAATGACATACGCGTCAAGCGCATGGTCTCGAGCGGCAGAGCTGGAAATGAACAAAAAGCAGCTCAATGCCCTCCAGAGAGGTTTTGCCCAAAAGGTGTGCAGGTCCTACCGGACTGTCTCTCTCACTTCAGCACTCGCGCTGTCGGGTTTGCTTCCACTGGACCTCAGGATCCATGAGGCGGCAAACCTGTACAAAGCCAAAAAAGGTCTCTCCCAGGACTACCTCCCACCTGGAACGGAGCTTGAACTCCGAGTGGGATACCTGGACCAACCCCATCCATCTACCCTAATGTCCACGGAGTATGAACTCCTCGAAGACTCCATCCAGCATGTCAGCGGACCCCAAATATACACAGACGGCAGCAAAATCAACGACCAAGTAGGTGCTGCCCTGACATGGTGGGAGGAGGGAAAGGAATCAAACTTCGCCACCTTTAAGCTTCACCCCGCTTGCACAGTCTTCCAGTCGGAACTGTATGCACTACACAGGGCACTTCAGATGGTAAATTCGAGCAGGGAACCGATAGTCAACATACTGAGTGACTCAAGATCTTCACTCGACCTGCTCCGAAACCCAAGTCTGAGCCATCCCCTGGCGAGAAGCATAAAGGAAAACATCGGGAGGATCTTGGAGGATGGACGGAAAGTCCGGATGTTCTGGCTGAGAGCGCACGTTGGCACCACAGGAAATGAGAGAGCTGACGAGCTGGCAAAAGCAGCGGCACTCGGTGACGCCACACAGGACTATGGAAGGATCCCACTGTCCTACATTAGGAGGAAAATTCGTGAAGAGTCGATCCGCAAATGGCAGGATCGATACGAAACCTCCAAAACAGGCGCACTAACAAGGAGGTTCCTTCCAGACGTCCAAAAAGCGTATCGGCTAACTCGCACCACAAAACTTACACATACACAAGTGCAGATCTTGACAGGCCACGGAGGGATAGCCGAGTATCTTCACAGATTTAAGCTGAAAAACAGCCCGGGTTGCGAGTGCGACTCGGAAATCAGTGAAAGTATACTTCACATCATACTCGACTGCCCACGTTTCCTAGCGGCTCGGACCGATCTAGAAACTCGGATTGACAGAAAACTGGTTGAACCGGAACTGCATAGCATACTTGCAGACCCGGCCAGCAGACCACACTTTCTGTCCTTCGCCGAGAAGATCTTCCGAACTGCTGCTAAGAGACACACTAACCTTCCGCCCCTTGAATCACAACCAACACCTGTTAGCCAAGCCCCAACTACCACCAATGGCACCGGCTCACAGCAGAAACCTACTACGAAGAGCGTCGCTATCCATTCAATGCTTGCATGTGGAGAGAAAGGAGTGCCAGGGATAAGAATCCGAGGAGTGGCACTCTTCATGGATAGCAACAACGAACGGCTCGGAATAGGTTTCTGCCGAATCGGGGCTAGAAATCGCGTCGCCATTTCACCGGGCTTGGCGTCACTCATAAATGGGAGCACTTCAAAAACGACCATGAAGCACAAAATGTACAGTGCACTACCTGAAACAGAAGTGGCGGGCCACCGATGTCGACTGGTGCGATCGCGAAATAAGACGATCGCTCTACTCACATTGGAAGGAAATTCCCCCTTCACACAGGCATGCTCGATGCTCACCATGTTGGGGGAAACGGGAAGAGTGGTGGAAGTTCCACGTGTAATAAGTGTGGATGCAATGATGGTCGGGTATGAGCAGGGAGAAGTCGCAGACCGGCTAGGTTGTATAAAAGCCTCTGAACAACATGAGGTGGTTGTGTACGAAGATAGAGGTGAAAACCTAAACTATCTAAGAGCGCACGACTCAAAAACTACAACCGACAGCTGGGGACACCCAATACCTACCTCGATCAGTGGATCCGAACGCGTCCAACAAAAAGCAGTCGCCGAGAAAGACGCAGCCCACCAGAGTGGCATGATGGAACGTAAGAAAAGATCCAAAGTCGGAGGCCACCTCAAGGGATTTCTAAACACCTTCAGCTCAATGCTGCAAGGGCTGTCAGGAAATCCATCATCAACAACAGTCAAAACTACAACAGCAACAGCTAAGGCTCCAACAAATAAAAACAGGACAAGAGCTGACATGGGGCAGGTAACTCCGCCTCGTCTAATAGATGCAAAGGTTCCACGAGACCACGCGTACAACGCCTTCCTTGAGTTTTTGGCCATTACACGAGCAACCTCTGAGGTCAATCTCAAGGTTTGCAAAACCATCTTGGCAAATTTTGAGCAGGGTAATCAAAACCTACTAAAGGAAAAGCTCGAGGAGGCAGAGGCAGCCATATACAACAACGACAACTCCCAGGTCATCAAGGGCAAAATGTCAGGAAGCTATATGGCAGCATACAACGCAACAAGTGGCTTCGTGGCACTCAGCAGCGAAGAGACTGAGACCGGAGTACCTAAATTCAACACCCCAAAAGGAGACCCCTTGGTTGTTGTTGCAAAGTGCACCAGGATTCTACTGGACGACAAGATTCTCGACATGGCGAAATCCATGTCGGGAACTCAAGTCACAGGATCTGTCTGGAGGGACTGGGTGCCGCCAACAATTGAGTGGGTCAACGGAGTTCCGGGGTGTGGTAAGACAACCTGGGTGGTAGGGCACTTCGATGCTGACAAGGACGTCATCATCACCACAACATCTAATGCTGCTAGTGACCTAAGGGAGAAACTAGCGCTCCGTGTTGGTGATCTTGTCAAGACCAGGGTCCGCACTATGGCTTCTGTCTTGGTTAATGGCTTCAGAGAGTCGGACAAATGCAACCGTCTCATGGTTGACGAGGCTCTCATGAACCACTTCGGAGCCATAGTCATGGCAGCCAAGCTGTGCGGTGCCAAAGAAATGGTCCTCATCGGAGATGTCAACCAGTTGCCTTTCATCGATAGAGAAAATCTCTTCGAAATGAGGTACTGCCGCCCAAACCTGGTAACAAACATCAGCCAGGAGTTGCTATGTACACACCGGAACCCCATGGATGTTGCCTATGCACTAAGAGAGGTATACTCCGGTATATACTCTTCAACACTAAGTGCGCGTTCTCTTAACATACAAAATTACACCGGTGCTCAAATACCCCATACGCTCCAAAACACTCTATTCCTGGTCCATACCCAAAGCGAGAAGCAATGTCTCATCGACCAGGGATACGGTAAGGGCACAGGATCGCGTACACTGACCATCCACGAAGCGCAGGGGTTAACGTTCGAAACGGTAATCATTGTTAAAACCACATCAAAAACAATAGATTTACATCAGAGCGTACCCCATGCGGTGGTAGCAGTGTCACGGCATACCACCAGCTGTACCTACCACACGGATGACCAAAACGACGCGATAGGGTACTTTATCAAAAGAGCAATGGCAGCGTCAACCAAAAAAATAGTGGAATACAACCTAAAAATGGCCATCAAACACCGAAACGCAGCGGTCGTTGAGAAACTCGCTCGCGAGTTGGGACGGATGGACGAACAGGGTTAACCACTATCCTCATAAACTTCATGTAACAAATCGTATCTTACTAAATTCTGTAACCAATAGGAAAATAATTTTATAGTAACTTTGTAAAAAAGAAAAAAAAACAATAAAAAAAAAAAAAAAAAAAAAAAAAAAAACAATATTATACACATCTATTAAAAAAAAAAAAAAAAAAAAAAAAAAAAAAAAAAAAAAAAAAAATATTAACCATAACAATATGTAACAGATGTATACCCAAGCCTAATTATAATAAAGCTAACAATGTATAATAAAATCCACCTAAGAAGTAACTCTAACAACTATAACCATGTATACTCTAACTTCATATATCACTATATAACAACAATTAAACAAAATGAATGTTTTAATTATAGATCTTATAACATAAAATAACCAAAATTGTCTTCAAAAACAAAATGATATGTATAATTTAAACTAGCATAACGATAATGGTATTCATTGTATTTATATAAATAACAAGAACATTATGTATCAACTAGAATTAAGTCAATATCAAGTTTCCTTACTGAGTAAGTCTCTTAATTTTAAGTTTGTAATAAAATAATGAGTTACTAAATAAAGAATTAAATTAAAAAAGAGCACGGACTGCAGTCTGTGGAGCATAGTTTAAAAAAAAAAAAAAAAAAAAAAAAAAAAAAAAAAAAAAAAACCTAACCTAACCTAACCTAACCTAACCTAACCTTTTTTTTTTTTTTTTTTTTTTTTTTTTTTTTTTCGCTGGGAAAAATGCGTTACGCATGCCCCCCCATTGGGGGATGGGAGGGGTATGTGGGACTCCCCGGTCCACACCGGACCGGTATACCCACTAAACGACCCAGCGGCACTCCGGCATCGTCTGCGTGGAGGAGGATTGGGAAACCGGCAAAAGCCTTTACTTCCAATCCCCCGCCGACGACCGCCTACCTTTACAGTGGGGCCTTCACGTCCCTCCTGACAGGGAGAGACCCGGGAATGACCGTGAGTGCTCGGCCATTCCCGCCCGGCGGAATTGGAGGATACGTGCAATGCGGGAGTAGACGCCCCCGCGCCTATCTCCCGCTATCCTCCACCAAGAGGGGGAAGGCGGTTGTGCCTTCTCCCACCCCTTCTTCGCCTGCGGAGCGGCGCCACGAGAGGGTCATCCTCCCGCGTGCGCTCCGCCGCCTCCTTTTGTGACATCACGTACTCACAAAAGGAGGCGACCGCTGTCCAGGCCCCCTCGCTTCCCAGCATGGAGTTGACCACGCTGGGAAGCGAGAGGTCCGGCCCGACTACCGCAGCTAAGCTGCAACGTGGCTCCGACCACGCCGGGCACACCTCGAGGGTGTGCTGTGCAGAATCCTCCGTCGCACCACAATCATGGCACGACGGAGTCTCCTCTCTTCCGATCCGGTGCAGGTACGATCCGAAGCATCCATGCCCGGACAACACCTGCACCATCCGGAACGAAAGGTAACCGTTGGACCTCTCGAGCCAATCTCGCAGGACCGGCCCGAGAGCGTCCAACGTTCGTCGGCCAAACGCGGCGGAGGCGAGGTCCTCCGTCCAGTGGTGGACGATCGCGTCCTTCGCCTCTCGGCGGACGGCCTCCCGCTCTTCCGGGGCAGGGTGCTCCCCGAGAGCCTTACGCCCCGCCCCCCACTCGTACACTCTGGCGAGCACCCACGCTTCGAGCTCCCAGGGAGGGGTGCCCGCCAGAGCGCACGCCGCCGCAAAGCTCACAGAGGAGTAGGCCCTCGCTACCCGCTGCGCAATGGCCCTTTGAGGCCTGCGGATCGCAGTAGCGTTCTCCCTCCTTCGGAGGGAGTCCGCCCAGATGGGGGCCCCGTAGAGGGCCATGCTCTTCAGGATGCCGGCATACAACTGCCGGCATCGCGCTTTTGGCCCCCCCAGATTCGGGAGAAGCCACGCAAGCGCAGCCGCGGCCTTCAACAGGCGCGTCGACAGCCCGCTGAAGTGCGGGCCGAAGCGCCACCTGCTGTCGAGCACTAGGCCCAGATATTTCATCTGGGCCTTCACGTCGACCCTGACGCCCTCTACGACGATATGAGCGTCAATGGGGATGCGCTGCCGAGGCCCGTGGAAGAACACGGCCTCGGTCTTGTGTAGCGCCACCCCCAATCCTAGCCGGCGGATCCTTCCCGCGACCAAGGATCCGCCAGCCGAAGCCAGGCTCGCCGCCTCTCTGAAGTCACTCCCCCGGGCAGTGAGAAGAGTGTCATCCGCGTAGCAGATGACACTCGTGCCACGGAGGAGAGCTCCCCGCAGGAGCCAGTCAAACCCGATGTTCCACAGGAGTGGCCCTAAAACGGACCCCTGTGGAACACCGGACTCCGCGCCGTACCGCCGAAGCTGGCCCACTTTATCCACAACGAGGACCGCCCGGTCCTCCAAGTAGTTGGCCAGGAGATCCTGCAAGTACCGAGGCACTCCATGGTAGCGGAGCGCCTCTAGTATCGTCGGGTGGGGGATGGAGTTAAAAGCGTTGGCTATGTCAAATGACACAGCCAAAACCCCCTCCCCTGCCTCCACGGCCTCCCTCACTTGGCCCTTTAGCCGGGACAGCGCGTCAACCGTCGAACGCCCTACTCGAAAACCGAATTGGGCGTCCGACAGGTTCGGCCCTGCCCCCCTCAGGTGGCCATTCAGCCGGGCGGCGATAATCCCCTCGAGCAATTTACCAGCCTCATCGAGCAGAACGATGGGCCGGTATGCCGAGGGGGAGTCCGCCGGGCGTCCCTCCTTGCGGAGAAGGCATAATTGCCCCTCCTTCCAGGGTTTCGGGAACCTTCCAGTCGCGAAACACGCGCCGAAGAGGTCCCGAAACCTATCCTCCATTTGGGTGGCAGCGATGGCCACCACCCGTGCGGGGACGCCGTCCGGCCCGGGGGCGGTCTTCTTGGCGCGGAGGCGGAGCGCCGCCACTCCAATTTCCACCTTCGTGATTGGAGGGATCTCCTCCTCCGGCGGAACTGCCTCCCGCGGGGGGTCCATCACTGGTGGGGTGAAGCTGGTCCCGGGTGGAAAGAGGGACCGAACCACCCCATCCATCAATGGCGGCTCGAGGGTCTCCGCAAGTGGGGGACCGAAGGGACGCAGTTTGTTCCGCGCCGCCTTGTACGGTCTCCCATACGGGTCCCTGTCGAGACCCTCCAGCATCTCGGCTCTCGCCGCGTCATCGGCGGCGATCATCGCCGACTTGAGGACCCTCTTTGCCACTACGTAAGAGGCGTAGAGAAGGTCCTCGTTCTCAGGGTCCCGCAAGCTGCGCCGTCGGCTCCGCGTGTAGGCCCTCCTGGCCGCCACGCAGGCGGCCCGGAGCCCCGCCAGTTCCTCCGACCACCAATAGACGGCGCGACGGGGAGGTGGACGGCGAGACCGAGGCATGCTGGAGTTGCACACCTCGGTCAGGGACCTCCTCAGTTGGGCCGCTGCGGAGTCCACGTCCAGGACGTCAGCAGGAGGCGTGAGCCAGTCCTGGAGGAACGCCGTCTCCTTTGCTGCCTCACGGTCGAGACGGGTAAGAGCCCACCGTGGAAAGGGAGATCGGCTCGAGGGAGGCGACCTCCGGGGGCTCTGGGTGGAGATGTCGAACCGCACATAACGGTGGTCCGACAAGGTCTCCACCATCTCCACCCGCCAGTTCACTACGCGGGCGGCCAGGACGGGGGTGGCAAACGAGACGTCCACCACCGACCCCCCCCATCGCCGCACACACGTCTGGGCCGTCCCTCTGTTGAGGAGGGACACACCACACGAAACCGCCCAAGATTCGACGGCGGGTCCCCTGACGTTGCAAGAGGCGGCCGGGTTGCCCCAGGTCACCGACTTTGCGTTCAGGTCGCCTAATACGGCGACCTGTCGCGGCGCCGCCCTACCAACAACTGCGGTGAGGATTTCGAGAAAGTTCTCGAAATCCTGGAGAGGGCGGTTTGGGGAGAAATAGACGCCCACCAGGGCTATATCTCCCCACGCGGCGGCCACGTATCCCGGTCCCCTCTCTAAGAGCGAGAGGGGAGGGGAGTCTGTGGAAGACCGCGAAACCAACGCCACAAGGCCATACTGATCGCCCAGCCAACGGCCGGGGATCGAGTACGGCTCGGCAACCACCGCCACGTCTACCAACCACTCAGCCATGGCCTGCATTAGCAGGTCCTGGGCTGCTTTGCAGTGGTTGGTGTTCGCCTGAAGGATGCGATGATCGACTCTATCCATCAATCGGACATCGCACCCCCCTCGTCGGCCGCCGAGATTCCCGCTTCAGGGGCGGCGGTTGCAGCGGCAGGCGGGCTCGGTACCGGAACTTTACCCTTTTTAGGGGGAGGATTGCAGTTCCTCCCCTTCATAATGTGTCCCGCCGGGCGGCCGCTTGCTGCGCACACTGCACAGTGTGGCGTGGCAGCCTTGCAGGAGGCGGACTTGTGCCCCTCCTTGCCGCAGCGGTAGCAGCTGTCCGTCCTATCCACCTTGGACGGACAGAGGGCCCGCGTGTGCCCGATTCCGAAGCACCTGAAGCAGCGTAGAGGCTGATCTTCAAGTGCCCGGATTCTGCACGAGCTGAAACCTATCAGAAGTCGTCCTTTAGCGAGGACGGCTTTAGCTGCGATGACGGGGCACTCAAGGCGGATAGTGCCCATGCCACCGCGGCCGGGCCTGATGTCCCGACCCTGCACCGCTGCTACGTCGCAGCCCCCTGTTGCTGCGATCGCCGCCACGACCTCCTCTTTGGTGACCGAGTCGTCCAGACCGGTCACCTCCAAGGCCGCAGACCTAACGGGCCTGACGACCTTAGCCGCGTCCGCGATGGCCTCTCGCAATTTACTTGCGAAGAGGTCCGCGTTGGCGCCACCCTGGGCCCCCGGGAACTCGAAGATTCGAGCCCCGGTTTGGGTCTGGCGGCACGCGACTGCCCCGATTCCCAATGTTATGGGATCGACGTTGGCACGAGCCCGCTTGAGGACGGACTCGTACGTCTCACCCCGCTCCGCAGCCTCCGTGGTGAGCGTCACCACGACGGCCGCGGTCTTGGGAGGAACCAAGGGCTTCCTTCCGACAGCTGGGGCCCTTTTGGCTGCGGAGGCAGCGGCAATGGGCTTGGGGGCCGACTTTTTCCCTTTCCCCTTCCCCTTTCCCTTGCCAGTCGCCTGGGACGGGCAGGAAGGAGTGGCGGTGGGGGTGGCAGGGGCGGCGGCCGTTCTCGCCTTGTTTTTCGCCTTGCCCTTTCCCTTATTAACCACTTCCGTCCACGACTGGTTGGATGGAGTGGTTGAAGGTAGTTGGGCGTCCTCCTTTTGAGAGGATGGCCCCGGCTGGTTCAGCCTCTTGGCCGCCGCCAGCGGTGGTCGGAGGCGTTTTTCGGGAAGAAGCCTGTCCTCGATGCCAGCAAGGCAGGCTCTCGTAAAGGCCCTTTCCTCCATGACCACCTTGCGGATGATATCCTCAAAGTTGGAGGGGGGGCATTCAGCCGCTGGTCTGGGGTCAGCCTGAGTAGGCCGTGCCGTGACTTCGGCCAGCTTCTTGCGCAGCTGGCCGACCTCCGACCGCAGGTGGACGGTATCCTCCAAGTTGTAGGAGGAGTCTTCAGCCTCTGGTCTGGGGTCGGCCTGAGTTGGTCGGGCCATGACTTCAGCCAGCTTCCTGTGCAGCTGGCTGACTTCCGACTGCAGGCGGTCGACCTTTGCCTGCAGTTGCCGCGTCTCATCCGTTTCGGTGCGCTGCACCAGCTCCCGGATGATACCGCGCATGCTCGCAGCCCTGCACTTCAGGGACTTTTGAAAAGTCCCCTTTAGGTTGGAGGACTTAGAGGCCACGACCACTATCTCGTCCGCGTCCTCTTGAGCCATGCGCTCTAGCTCGGTCAGGGAGTGGTCCGCGTACAGGACGCAGGACGCACCGTACCCAGACATGGCCCGAGCAGTGCGCGCCCGCTGCTCCTTAGCGGCGACCTGTTCCTCCAGGTCCCGCTGGAGCTGCGTCCGCCGAGCTAGGTTTAGCTGGCGTTGGGCATCTGCTAGGCCCACGTCGTGGGTGTCCACTACAGTCGAGGACGAAGAAGGCTTTTTAGCCTTCATCTTCTTCGACCTGGTGCTCCTCGTCGAGTCCGAGGAGCCTTCACCACCGTCGTCCTTCAAGAAGGCCCGCTTGCGCTTTTGAAGGCGATCTTCGACCTCCATCGCCGAACTCGTGTCCGACTCAAGCGCATTGTAGTCGGAATCCGACCTACAGTACAAGCTAGCCGCAGATGGTGCGCGGCTACTTTCTGACGCCGAAATGGCATCGTCAGCGGGGCCCTGAGAAGGGCCTTTTGGTTGGCCCTGAGAAGGGCCTTTGGGGTGGCCCTTAGAAGGGCCTTTTGGTTGGCCCTGAGAAGGGCCTTTGGGGTGGCCCTTAGAAGGGCCTTTTGGTTGGCCCTTAGAAGGGCCTTTTTTAAAACGCCCGGAGGCGTCCCGCAATGAACGCGTTGCCACCTCAGACGCAAGCGTCTCAGGCGCAGCCACGCATTCCACCTCTTCATCGCTCCCTACCGTCTTACCTAACCTATCCAAATCACGAGCGATCTCGAAGTCCATAGTCGAGTTGCCATTGTCGTGTTTACGGAGGTCAGCGGAGCGCTGACCTACGAAGCAAGAGTTGCCCCCCCCAGAGTACGAGGGGCAGCCCTCTACCTCGGATGAGGCAGAGGGGTGGGATTCCCCCTTTCGGGGACCCACCTGGGGACCATTTTCACTTTTGCTTAGGTTCATTTTCTTCACACCGATGCTCCACATCGTCGTCTCTTTTTTCAGGGGTGAGCTCCCCTGTCAGCGCGCCCTTAAAAGGGCACACCCACTCACGCGCCCTGAAAAGGGCACGCCCACCAACAACACCGCCAGCGAGACATCGATCAACTCGGGATCCCGCAAGGAAACTGACCCATACAACCGACTCGCAGGAAACCCAAGCGGAAAGACGCCGCACCAACAGCCTCCCTACTCATGGACGGCTCCACGAGCCCGTCCCAGCCTCGTCCACTGCGCCCTCTGCGTTCAGAGGGACGCGCGGAGAAGCTTCCCCTTCCCCATCCTACCCCACCGACAAAGTGCCGGCGCCTGGTGGTTTCAGTTACGTCTATTTCAGATGGAAATAGACCAATAACGGGCAGCAACCGCGAGAAGGACGACTCCACCAGACTTGCCTTGAGGATCTACACGACCTGCGCTCTCCCTCAAGACCAAACACCTCCCTACTCGCTCCCAGAGCCGAGTAAAGAAGGCCTGGACTTATCCAATACAAGCGGCCGAAGCGCGCAAGCTAGGCATAGCAACTACTAATAAATAAACCCAGACCCGCCCAACCTAACCTTTTTCTTTTTTTTTTTTTTTTTTTTTTTTTTTTTTTTTTGTTGACCAGGTGGAAAATGCGTTACGCATACCCTCCGAACATGGGAGTGTCGGAGGGTTATGTGGGACTACACATCGCCTCTCCCTCCTCAGAATGAGGAGGGGTAGGGAGTGCTACCCACTAAAAACCACCCGGACGTGCCCTCTCGCCGGTTTTGTTGGACACTGTGGAACCCGCGAAGGCATAGTCCACGATGTCCACCGGTGGCGCCCCAGCCGTTGCCGGGGCTTCCCGCGCCGAAGGGGGAAGGGCGAGCACGCTTGGCCCTCTCCCAGACCGCTCAGTGGCTAATCACCGCAGGCAGAGGACTCCCATCCTCCACCTGCAGCCACTATGGGTTGAGTCTTGCGGCAAAACGCCGCCTTCTCAACCCAAGCCGTCTGCGCCGGAGAGGATGCGCGAGAGGATCTTCCTCGCGCTCCCGCTCCGCGGTCTCCTTTTGCGAAATGACTGTTTCGCAGAAGGAGACCACCGCCTCCCAGGACCTCTCGTTGCTCAGCATTGCTTCAACAATGCTTTGGAGCGAGAGGTCCACCCGCTGAATGGTGCGTGCCATGAGGCCACGCTCCGCGTCCCAACGACTGCACACCTCAAGGGTGTGCTGAGCGGTGTCGTCGGGACTTCCGCACTCATGGCACAGCGGGGCCGGCTCTCTTCCTATTTTGTGCAGGTAGTGACCGAAGCACCCATGCCCGGTCAGTACCTGCACGAGCCGGTACGATGTCGCGCCGACTGCCCTCTTCAGCCAAAGGTCGGCCGTTGGGAAGATCGCCTCTATGGTACGGACACCATAAGGGGCGACCTCCAGTTGGGCCTTCCATCGGTCCCGCAGTCGGCGCTCCGTCGCGCGACGGGAGGCTGCCATCTCCTCGGGGTCCGGGCGTTCGCCTGTTGTCCGGACCCTGGACCTACGTTGGTAGGTCTCTGCGTGCACCTCTGCGTCTAGCTCCCACGGGGGGGTGCACGCGAGAAGGCAGGCCGCCGCGTGGGCCACCGTCATATAGGCCCTTACCATCCTGAGGGCCACGACCCGTTGTGGCCTCCTCAGCAGGGCCCTATTTCGGGCGGACAGCTTGTCCGCCCATATTGGGGCCCCATAGAGGGCCATGCTCCTAGTCACGCCGGCATATAGCCGCCGGCACAAGGAACCCGGCCCTCCTACATTGGGCAGAAGTCTGCCCAGCGCCGATGCGGCGCCCACGATTCGGGGAGCTAGTCTCGAGAAATGCTCCCCGAAATCCCACTTGCGGTCCAATATTAGCCCCAGATATTTAATGTGGGGCTTTATTTGGACCGCTCCACCCTCCAGGGTGAGCGCCGCACTTGCGGGCAGATTCCACCCGCGCCCCCCGAAAACTATAGCCTCAGTCTTCGGGAGGCTCACCTTTAGGCCGAGCCTGGCGATCCGTTCAATCGCCAGCTCGGCCGCCACTTCCGCCCTCCGGGAGGTCTCGCGCTTGTCGCTCCCGCGCACAGCCACCATTGTGTCGTCCGCGTAGCAGACGACGAGTGTGCGCGGAAGCAGCTCCCCCCGGATTGCCCAGTCGTACCCCAGGTTCCATAGAAGTGGACCGAGCACGGAACCCTGGGGCACGCCGCAGGCCATCTCTCTCTCCCCCCGTTGCCCGTCCTTCTTTTCCCAGAGCACTACCCTCTCGGTTAGGTAGTGCTCAACAATCCGCCTCAGGTAGTGAGGCACTTCATGGTATCGAAGTGCCTCACTGATCACCCCATAGGGGAGGGTGCCAAATGCGTTTGCGATGTCTAGTGACACCGCGATGACACCCTCCCCCCTGCTCGACGCGTGCTCACAGAAGTCCCTCAGTGACTTCAGCGCGTCGAGCGTGGACCGCCCTTCCCGGAACCCAAATTGTCTGTCAGAGACGTTCGGGCCGGCGGTCTCCAGGTGCTGCAGGATCCGGGAGGCCAGGATGCGTTCAAACGCTTTTCCGGCCTCATCCAGCAGCACTATGGGGCGATAGGCGGAAGGGCAATCCGGCGGCCGACCCTCTTTACGGAGGAGGCATAGTCGCCCCTCCTTCCACACCCTCGGGAACCTTCCCTCTCTCAGGCAGTCATCCATGACGTGCCTGAGTCGGTCCCCAAGGTGTTCCAGGGCGACTGCGAGGACGCGACCGGGAACGCCGTCCGGGCCTGGGGCTTTTTTGCAGCCCCGGAGTCGGTCTGTCACTCGCTCGAACTCGTCGTCACCTATTGGTTGAACAACGAGCTCGTCCTCCAGTTCTACTGTGGGGTCGACCATCGACGGGGGAGAGATCAAGGGGGCTGGCGGAAACAGCCCCTCGACTACCCTCTGGAGGAGTTCGGGCTCCAGGGAGTCCATGGGGGGAGTGGTGCGCATTTTGTTACGCACCACCTTGTACGGCCGCCCCCATGGGTCCCTGTCCAGGGTGGCCAAGAACGACTCGTGAGCTTCGTCCTTGGCCTTGGCAATCGCCACCTGGAGGGCCCCCTTAGCCTCTTTGAGGGCCCTGTGGAGCCCTTCTTCCTCTTCTGCAGTGTGCCGTCTGCGCCTACAGTGTTGGTAGGCGCGGCGGGCACTGTTACTGGTGGACCGCAGGGCCGCAATTTCTGCGGACCACCAGTATACACTCTTACGGGCGAAACGGCGACCAACCCGAGGCATGGCCGCGTCGCACACCCTCTGTAGTGCGACGCGGAACTGTGCCGCCCTTTCTTCAACTCCGAGGGTGACGGGTGGGGTAACACACCACTCCTCCACCATGGCCTCCTCGTTCGCCTTGTCCCTGTCCAAATGGACCAGGGACCACTTGGGGAACTTGCGCCCCCTCCTGCCACTGCCCGTGATGGGCGCCGGTGAAACCCCCGCTGTGGAGACCCTCATCCTGATGTACCGGTGATCTGAGAGGGTCTCCACATCCTCCAGGACACGCCAATCCGTAACGCGTGCAGCAATGGCAGGGGTCGCGAACGTGACGTCCACGATTGACCCCCCCTGCCGCCGCACGCAGGTATCCGCGGTGCCCTGGTTTAGGACCATGAGTCCCGTTGCCGTCACCCAATCCCCAAGAGCCGTACCCCTATGGTCCGTAATGGGGGAACCCCATGCCGAACTTTTGGCGTTGAGGTCCCCCAGGACCATAACCTGCCTCGGGGCAGCCCTCCGGACCACCCCCTCTAAGATCCCCAGGAACGTGTCGAACTCCCGAAGCGGCCTATTTGGGGAGAAGTACACGGCCACCAACACCGTGTCGTTCCCCCATCTGGCCGCCACGAATCCTGGGCTACCCTCGATCCTTGATAAGGGGGGGAGGTCCCCCATCGCCGGCACCACGATCGCCACTACTCCGTCGGTATCCCCTACCCAATTTGGTTGGGGGGGGATGAAGTAGGGCTCCGCTACCACCGTAACGCCAATTGCCCACTCCGCCATGGCCTGCATGAGCAGATCCTGTGCTCTGGCGGAGTGGTTGGCGTTTATCTGCAGGACGTCTAGATGCTGGTGTGCTGACATTTAGACGTCCATCCTGTTGTCCTCTTGGTGCCGGCTGGCGGCTGTTTCGGCTGGAGGGGGTCGGGTGGGGCGGGTGGGTCTCGGCCTCGCCTCTCTTCCCTTTGTCTCCGGTGGGGAGCATTTTGGTCCCCTCATTACGTGGTCGGCTGGGAGGCCTGCATGGTGGCATACTGCGCACCGTACTTTTTCCTCCCAGCATTCGGCTGCTTTGTGCCCGTCTGCGCCGCACCGGTAACACATCTGGCCCCGGTCCACCTTTGAGGGGCACAGCTCGCGCGCGTGGCCGACACCCATGCATTTGTAGCACCGCATGGGTGCTGGTCCGACGGAGTTAATCCGGGCAGACGACCAGCCTACCAGGATCTGACCACGCTTGAGGAGGGCTTTTGCACTTCCCACCGGGCATTGCACGAGGGCCACCCCACTACCGTCATAGTATGTGGGGCGAATGCCCCCCACCTTAACGTGCGCCTCGGCGCATCCCCCCGCCTTGGCGACGGCAGCCGCCAGGGTCTCCCTTGTCGCCGACTCGTCTAGGCCGGCGACCTCGATAGCGGCCATTTTCTCCGGGCGGCTTACATGGGCCACGTCGCCCACAAGCCCCTGCAGCTTTTCTGCGAGGCTGTCCGCCGCCCTTCCGCTATCTGCTCCAGGGACCTCAATGACTCGGCCCCCCGTCACCGAGTTCCTGACCCTGACATGCTGCAGGCCTATCTCCTCCAAGCTTATGCCATTAATGGCCTTGGCCATGACAGCCTGCAGCGTGGTGTCAGTGGTAACGCCCTTCCGCATGGTGATTACCACCGCTGCCGTCTTGGGGACTTCCAGACCCTTACCCTTCTTCTTTGGTGCCGCTTTCTTCTTGTGCGGCGGGGGGGGTGGGGGAGTGGCCGTAGCCTTTCCCTTTCCCTTCCTCTTCTTTTTGCTTGCTACCTGGGCCCATGTCTCGCCCGGGGGCACAGGTGCAGTCTCCACTGCTGGGGCAGGCTTGCCTGCCGGGGCAGGCCTGGCTGCTGGGGCAGGCTTGGTTGCCGGGGCAGTCTTGGCTGCCGGGGCGGTGGTTTCCGGGGCCACCGGGGCCGCTTTTTTGGCGGCCCTTTTCGGCCTGCCGTCCCCAAGCCTGGCCCTGCTCTCGGGCTCGGAGGCAACTTCTCTCGTTAAGGCCGGTGGGGCCTCCTTCTTTTTATCCGCCGCTAGCGGGGGGCGGATTATTGGTGCGGGAGGAAGGCGACTGGCAATCTCCTCGATTCTTGCATTAAGCATGTTACCGAGGGAGACCGTCAAGTCGCGCTTCATGCTGTCCAGCAGTTCCGCCAAATCCGCAGCGGCGGATTGTGTCGGCGGGGGGGCCCTAAGGGCCGGGGTCTCACGCGCCGGCTGCGGGGCCGGGGCCTGGCGCTCTGAGAAGGCCATTCTCAGGGCCTTGAGCTCCGCTGTGCAGAGAGCGAGTTGTTCCCGCATTCTCTTGTTGTCCGCCTTCAGGATGCGGATCTCCTCGCTCTCTGATCTGGAGGCGTCAAGTTCCTCCATGGCACTTAGTATGGTGCGGCAGGCCCGGTTCATATTGCCCCACACTTCACCCTTCAAGTTGCCCGACTTGCGGGCCCCCTCCATTATTTCACATGCCGCCTGTTTGGTGGCCTCCACCGGGTCTGATGAGAGGAGAACCTCAGACGGGGCCGTCGACATCTTTCTTGTTGGGGAGGTATTTCCCCCACTCCCCATTGTTCCCTTGGAGCGGAGCTCCGGGAAGTCCTTCTTATACAGGGAGGGGCCGGTGGCGACATCTGTGTCGGAGCTGAGGTAAGTCTCCGCACCTCGGAGCTTACCTCTTGCCGACGCCATCCCCGCGTAGGCCCCCTTGGGCTTGCCCCTCCGGGCTGTTGCAACCTTAGGCCCATTATCGGGCCTTGCGTCATCCGCCTGGTCAACATGCCCCCTCTTCTGGGGCTGAGAAGCCATCTCAATGGCCTCTGTGAATTCTTCCTCGGATTCAGAGGAAGAATCCAAAAATCTTTTGTCCCACTTGCGGTGGGAACCCCCCCCCTCTTTAGACGTGGCCATTATGGCCCCGCCAACGTCTCTGCCAAATTTGGACCAAGTCCGACCACCCCAGCCGAAGTTATCACCCCAAACAGAGTTTGGTTAAAAAACGGTCAAGGGGGAGTCGGCTTGGAGAAATCCCATACAACTTTCAAAAAGCGCCTAAAAAACCGAATAGCAATCCGGTCCCTCAGGACACTTTTTGAAAAATTTTTTTGGCTGACTTCCCGTTAACGTAGCCGGGTGCCAAAAACAACAACTAATAGGGGATGAAGTCTTCTATCCCCTGGCACCCCTACTGAGACCGTAGGGGTAAACCACAACCTAGATATTCGCTCACGAACTTTGCCGACTTTTTTGTGCAAATTTTTTTCTATAATTTTACCTAAAATCACTAAAAATCTGATTACTTCCAAACCCTGAGAAGAAAAGCAACCGGACCTAGCCTACGCGAAAATTGACTATTGCCGCTATGTCCTAAATCAAAAAAATGCGTAGAACGATAGCCGCAAAGCTGACTTTTTTTCGATTGAAAAAGGTAAACAAACCGTTTTTCAATCAAAAAATCCCGACTTGTAACTTTCCGCTTTTTTTGTCGATAGCTCAGTCCGCAAAACACTCAGCGACACACCGTTTTCACAGATGTGTGCGCCTCGTGAATCCGCAACTTACGATGTATTGAACTTCGCTGTAGCTCTCATAGGCTGATCGCTAAGGCAGTTAATACACCGGGTCAGACCTCCAAAACTCGTCCCGCCCAACCTAACCTTTTTTTTTTTTTTTTTTTTTTTTTTTTTTTTTTTTTTTTTTTTTTTTTTGCGCTGGGAAAAATGCGTTACGCATGCCCCCCCATTGGGGGATGGGGGGGGTATGTGGGACTCCCCGGTCTATAAAGGACCGATATACCCACTAAACAACCCAGCGGCATTCCAGCATCGTCTGCGTGGAGGAGGACTGGGAAACTGGCTTTCTTCCAGTCCCCCGCCGACGACCGCCCGCCTTTACAGCGGGGCCCACACGCCCCTCCCTAAAGGGAGAGGCCCGGGAATGACCGTGAATGCTCGGCCATCCCCGCCCGGCGGAGATGGAGGATCTGCAATGCAGGAGAAGACGCCCCCGCGCCTGTCTCCCGCTATCCTCCACCAGGAGGGGGAAGGCGGTTGTCGTACAAACGCCTTCTCCCACCCCTTCTTCGCCTGCGGAGCGGTGCTGCGAGGGGGTCATCCTCCCGCGCGCGCTCCGCTGCCTCCTTTTGGGACATTACGTCCTCACAAAAGGAGGCTACGGCTGTCCAGGCCTCCTCGCTTCCCAGCATGGATAAGACCACGCCTGGAAGCGAGAGGTCCTGACCAACCACCGCTACCATGTCGCGGCGCGGTTCGGACCACGACGGACACACTTCGAGGGTGTGCTGCGCCGTGTCCTCTGCCGCGCCACATTCTTGGCACGACGGGGTCTCCTCTCTTCCTATCCGGTGCAGGCATGATCCGAAGCAACCATGCCCGGACAAAACCTGCACCAGACGGAAAGAGAGGGCACCATGGGACCGCCCCAGCCAGTCTTGCAGGACTGGACCTAGAGCGTCCAGCGTTCGGCGGCCGAAGGTGGCGGAGGCGAGGTCCTCCGTCCAATGGTGGACGATCGCGTCCCTCGCCTCTCGCCGGACGGCTTCCCGCTCTTCTCGGGTAGGGTGCTCTCCGAGCGCCCTGCGTCCCGCCGTCCACTCGTACACTCTGGCGAGCACCCACGCCTCGAGCTCCCAAGGAGGAGTACCCGCCAGAGCGCACGCCGCCGCGAAGCCCACCGAGCGGTAGGCCCTCGCCACCCGCTGCGCGATAGCCCTCTGGGGCCTGCGGATCGCGGTTGCGTTCTCCCTCCTTTGGAGGGAGTCCGCCCAGATGGGGGCCCCGTATAGGGCCATGCTCTTCAAGATGCCGGCGTATAATTGCCGGCATCGCGCTTTGGGCCCCCCCAGATTTGGGAGGAGCCAAGCGAGCGCGCCCGCGGCCTTTAGCAGGCGCGTCGATAGCCCGCTGAAGTGCGGGCCAAAGCGCCACCTGCTATCGAGGACTAGGCCCAGATATTTCATCTGGGCCTTCACCTCGACCCTGACGCCCTCTACGACAATGTGGGCGTCAGTAGGGGTGCGCTGCCGGGGCCCGTGGAAGAACACGGCCCCGGTCTTATGCAGCGCCACCCCCAATCCTAGGCGGCGGATCCTTCCCGCAACTAAGGATCCACCGGCCGAGGCCAGGCTCGCCGCCTCTCTGAAGTCTCTCCCCCGAGCAGTGAGAAGAGTGTCATCCGCGTAGCAGATGACACTCGTGCCACGGAGGAGAGTTCCCCGCAGGAGCCAGTCAAACCCGATGTTCCACAGGAGTGGTCCTAGGACGGACCCCTGTGGAACACCGGACTCTGCGCTGTACCGCCGAAGCTGGCCTGCTTTGTCTACAAGGAGGACTGCTCGGTCCTCCAGGTAGTCGGCCAGGAGGCTCCGTAGATACTGAGGCACTCCATGGTAGCGGAGCGCCTCGAGTATTGTCGGGTGGGGAATGGAGTTGAAGGCGTTGGCTATGTCAAATGACACAGCCAAAACTCCGTCCCCTGCCTCCACGGCCTCCCTCACCTGACCCTTCAGCCGGGACAGTGCGTCAACCGTCGAACGCCTTCCTCGGAAACCGAATTGGGCGTCCGACAGGTTCGGCCCTATCCCCCCCAAGTGGCCATTAAGCCGAGCGGCGACGATCCCCTCGAATAATTTACCAGCCTCATCGAGCAGAACGATGGGCCGGTATGCCGAGAGGGAGTCCGCCGGGTGTTCCTCCTTTCGGAGGAGGCACAGCTGCCCCTCCTTCCAAGGTTTCGGGAACCTCCCAGCCGCGAAGCACGCGCTGAAGATGTCCCGAAACCTTTCCTCCATTTCGGTGCTGGCGATGGCCACCACCCGTGCGGGGACGCCGTCCGGCCCGGGGGCCGTCTTCTTGGCGCGGAGGCGGAGCGCCGCCACTCCAAACTCCACCTCCGTTACCGGAGGGACCTCTGCCTGCGGCGGAACCGCCTCCTGCGGGGGGTCCATCACTGGTGGGGTGAATCTGGTCCCAGTTGGAAACAAGGACCGAACCACCCCATCCAGCAATGACGGCTCGAGGGTCTCCGCAATTGGGGGACCAAAGGGGCGCAGTTTATTCCGCGCCGCCTTATACGGTCTCCCGTACGGGTCACTGTCGAGACCCTCGAGCATCTCCGCTCTAGCCGCGTCTTCGGCGGCAAACATCGCCACCTTGAGGACCTTCTTTGCCTCTACATATGAGGCGTATAGAAGGTCCTCGTTCTCCGGGTTCCGCAAACTGCGTCGTCGGCTCCGCGTGTAGGCCCTCCTGGCCCTCACGCAGGCGGCCCGGAGCCCCGCTAGTTCCTCCGACCACCAATAGACGGCGCGACGGGGAGGTGGTCGGCGAGACCGAGGCATGCTGGAGTTGCACACCTCGGTCAGGGACTTTCGCAGCTGGACCGCTGCGGCGTCCACGTCCTGGACATTGGTGGGAGGCGTGAGCCAGTCCTGGAGGAACGCCGCCTCCCTGGCCGCTCCCCGGTCCAGGTGAGTGAGGGCCCACCGTGGAAAGGGGGATCGGCCCGAGGGGGCCACCCCCCGGGGGCTCTGGGTGGAGATGTCGAACCGCACATATCGGTGGTCCGACAAGGTCTCCACCATCTCCACCCGCCAGTCAACGACGCGGGCGGCAAGTGCGGGGGTGGCAAACGAGACATCGACCACCGACCCTCCCAGTTGCCGCACACACGTGTGGACTGTCCCTCTGTTAAGGAGGGACAAGCCGGACGAGGTCGCCCAAAACTCGACGGCTCGTCCGCGAACGTTGCAGGTGGTGGCCGGGTTGCCCCAGGCCGCCGACTTGGCATTTAGGTCGCCCAATACGACGACTTGGCGCGGCGCCGCCCTCCCGACGACTGCGGTGAGGATTTCGAGAAAATTCTCGAAATCCGATAGAGGGCGGTTTGGGGAGAAATATACACCCACCAGAGCAATATTCCCCCACGCGGCGGCCACGTATCCCGGTCCCCTCTCTAAGAGCGAGAGGGGAGGGGAGTCCGTGGAAGGCCGCGAAACCAACGCCACCAAGCCATCCGGATCGCCTAGCCAACGGCCAGGGACCGAGTACGGCTCGGCAACCACTGCCACGTCCACCAACCACTCAGCTATGGCCTGCATCAGCAAGTCCTGCGCTGCTTTGCAGTGGTTGGTGTTCGCCTGGAGGATGCGATGACCGGTCCCATTCATCATTCGGACATCGCACCCTCCTCGTTGGCCACCGAGGTCCCAGCTACAGGGACGACGGCGGTGGCGGCAGGCTGAGTCGGAGCCTGTGCTTTGCCCTTCTTTGGGGGAGGATTGCAATTCCTCCCCTTCATGACGTGGCCCGCTGGGCGGCCACTAGCGGCGCACACCGCACAGTGTGGCGTGGCGGCCTTGCAGGAGACGGATCTGTGTCCCTCCTTGCCGCAGCGGTAGCAACAGTTTGATCTGTCCACCTTGGACGTGCAGAGGGCCCGAGTGTGTCCAATGCCAAAGCACTTGAAGCAGCGCAGAGGCTGCTCTTCAAGTGCCCGGACCACAATCGAGCTAAACCCGACGGTGAGCCGTCCCTTGGCGAGGACGGCCTTGGCCGCGATGACTGGGCACTCAAGGCGAATGGTGCCCATGCCACCGCGACCGGGCCTGATGTCCCGACCCAGTACCGCTGCGACGCTGCAGCCCCCCATGGCTGCGACCGCCGTCACCACCTCCTCTTTGGTGACCGAATCGTCCAGATTGGACACCTCCAATGCGGCGGACTTGACGGGCCTGACCACTTTGGCCGCATCCGCAATGACCTCTTGCAACTTGGTTGCGAAGAGGTCCGCGTTGGCGCCGCCCTGAGCCCCCGGGAACTCGAAAATCCGAGCCCCGGCTTGGGTCTGACGGCACGTCATTGTGCCGATTCCCAGGTGGGTGGGATCGGCGTTGGTACGAGCCCGTCTCAGCACTGACTCGTACGTTTCTCCTCGCTGTGCAGCCTCCGCGGTCAGCGTCACCACGACGGCCGCGGTCTTGGGAGCAACAAGAGGCTTCCTCCCACCGGCAGAGGCCCTTTTTGCTGCGGGAGCAGCGGTGCTGGGCTTAGGGGCCGACGTTTTCCCCTGCCCTTTACCATTCCCCTTCCCCTTGCCATTCGCCTGGGACGAGCAGGGAGGAGGGTTGTTGGCGTGGGAGGCAGGGTCGGCGCCCGTTCCTGTCTTCTTTTTCCTGCCCTTGTCCTTCCCCTTCTTGACCACTTTCGTCCACGGCTGATTGGACTGGGTGGTCGAGGGGAGCAGAGCGTCCTGCTCCTGGGAGGATGGCCCCGGCTTGGACGGCCTCTTGTCCGCCGCGAGAGGCGGCCGGAGGCGTTTTTCCGGCAAGAGCCTGTCCTCTATACCGGCGAAGCAGGCTCTCGTGAAGGCCCTTTCCTCCATGACTACCTTGCGGATAATATCCTCAAGGTTGGAGGAGGAAGGACCTTCGGCCGCAGGTCTCGGCTCGGCTTGAGATGGCCGGGCCATGACTTCAGCCAGCTTCTTATGCAGCTGGCTGACCTCCGACTGCAGGCGATCTACCTTCGCCTGCAGCTGCCTTGTTTCCTCGGTCGCTGTGCGCTGCACCAGCTCCCGGACAATGCTGGCCATGCTGGCGGCCCTGCACTTAAGGGACTTCTGTAGAGTTCCTTTAAGATTAGAGGACTTAGAGGCAACCTCCTTAATTTCCTCTTCATCCTCTTGCGCCATCCGCTCTAGCTCGGCCAGCGAGTGGTCCGCGTAGAGGACGCTGGACGCGCCGTACCCAGTCTTGGCCCGGGCGGCGCGTGCCTGCTGCTCCTTGGCGGCAACCTTCTCCTCCAGATCCTGTTGGAGTTGTTTCCGCCGAGATAAATCTAGCTGCCGTTGGGCATCCGCTAAACCCACGTCGTGGGTGTCCGCTACAGTCGAAGACGGATTCGGCTTTTTGGCCTTCACCTTCTTTGACTTGGTGCTCTTCGTCGAGTCCGACGAACCTTCACTGCCATCCTTTAAGAAGGCCCGCTTGCGTTTTTGGAGGCAATCTTCGACCTCCATCGCCGAACTTGAGTCCGACTCAAACGCGTTGTCGGACTCTGACAACACGTCAGCCCTGCAATAAAAGCTAGCCGCAGATGGTGCGCGGCTAGCATCTGACGCCAAAGTGGCATCGTCCGCGGAGCCCTGAGAAGGGCTTTTTGGTTGGCCCTGAGAAGGGCCTTTTGGTTGGCCCTGAGAAGGGCCTTTTGGTTGGCCCTGAGAAGGGCCTTTTGGTTGGCCCTTAGAAGGGCCTTTTTTGAAACGCCCGAAGGCGTCCCGCAATTGAGGCGTCGTCGCCTCCTCAGGCTCTAGCGCCCTACCACTGTTGCTATGCGCAGACGCGCATACAACCTCCTCACCGCTCCCTACCGTCTCACCTAACCTAGATTTGTTTAAAAAGTTATTCATAATCAGATCCCACGAGTAAGTGGGAAGGGTGGGTCACCCCGGACAGTGCCCACTGTAACCGGGGAAGTCTAACGTAACCCGCTCAGGGGAGCGACACTTCCCTGGCGGGGGACGCGGTAGCGACTGAAACTCCGTTCAGCCTTCCAGACCTTACGCCGCGCCGCCGCTTATCCTCGGGTAATTTTTTATAGAGGTTGTCTTCCTCGCAGCCCGGGCGACCAAGCCAAGGCCTATCGGTCCCGCTCAGATCGCAAAACATGACTGCGACCGTGTTGCGGGGTTACGATTTTGGGGTGGTGGCAGGGAAGAAAACTCCCACTGCCTGCCCGGCGGCAGGGTAAGTGCACGCCAAGGCCCGACACCTCTCCGCAAGCCTAAGAAGGCTATCCTCCGCTCAAGCTCAAGCTTGAACTCAAGCCAAGCACCTGTCCACTCGGCATCCCGCGAGGAAACTGACCCATACAGCCGACTCACGGGAACCAAGATGGACGGCATCCCCGCTCTAAATCCCCCCCCCCCCATCCCACCCCAGTGTTTGGTCCGCGCCGGTAAACCGGTAACTCCCATTTCTGGGAGCCGTTCCCCTATCCGCCACCCGGGGACGCGCCGCGTTGGGGTACACCTCCCCACCCACTGGGACTACCCAGCAGGTCCGCGGCCGCCCAACCTAACCTAACCTAACCTAACCTAACCTAACCTTTTTTTTTTTTTTTTTTTTTTTTTTTTTTTTTGACGCTGGGAAAAATGCTTTATGCATACCCTCCCGTCGGGGGACGGAAGGGTTATGTGGGACTCCCGGTGCTCCCCACCGGTATACCCACTAAACGACCCAGCGGCACTCCCGCATCGCCTATATGGAGGGGAACTGGGAATCCGGCACAGCCTTTCCATCCAGCCCCCCGCCGACGACCGCCCGCCTTTACGGCGAGCCCTTCACCCCCCTCCCCACCCTAGGAGAGGGGCCTGAGAATAGCCGCGAGTGCTCGCGGTCATTCCCACCCGGCGGAAGTGGAGGATACGTGCAATGCGGGAGAAGACGCCCCCGCGCCTGTCTCCCGCTATCCTCCACCAGGAGGGGGAAGACGATTGTCGTGCAATCGCCTTCTCCGACCCGTTCGTCGCCTGCGGAGTGGCGCTGCGAGAGGGTCTTCCTCCCGCGCCCGCTCCGTCGCCTCCTTTTGCGAAATTACTTCCTCGCAAAAGGAGGCCACCGCAGCCCAGGACTCCTCGCTTCCCAGCATGGCTAAAACCACGCTGGGCAGCGAGAGGTCCTGCCCGACCACCGCCATCAATTGGCGGCGCGGCCCAGACCACGACGCACACACCTCCAGGGTGTGCTGCGCCGTGTCCACCGCCGCGCCACAATCGTGGCAGGCCGGGGTCTCCTCTCTTCCGATCCGATGCAGGCACGATCCGAAGACGCCATGCCCGGATAGCACCTGCACCAGACGGAAAGAAAGGAAACCGTGGGACCGCCCGAGCCAGTCCTGCAGGACTGGCCCGAGCGCGTCCAACGTTCTGCGGCCAAAAGCTGCGGTGGCGAGGGCCTCCGTCCAATGTTGGACGGTTGCGTCCCTCGCCTCTCTGCGGACGGCCTCCCGCTCTTCTGGGGCAGGGCACTCCCCGAGCGCCCTACGCCCCGCCGTCCACTCGTACACTCTGGCGAGCACCCACGCCTCGAGTTCCCAAGGCGGGGTGCCGGCCAGAGCGCACGCTACCGCAAAGCCCACCGAGCGGTAGGCTCTCGCCACCCGCAGTGCAATGGCCCTTTGGGGCCTGCGGATGGCGGTCGCATTCTCCCTCCTGTGGAGGGAGTCCGCCCAGATGGGGGCCCCGTAAAGGGCCATGCTCTTCAAGATGCCGGCATACAAATGCCGGCATCTCGCCTTCGGCCCTCCCAGGTTTGGGAGGAGCCACGAGAGGGCGTTCGCCGCCTTCAGCAGGCGCGCTGACAACCCGCTGAAGTGCGGGCCGAAGCGCCACCTGCTGTCCAGGGTGAGGCCCAGATATTTCATCTGGGTCCTCACCCCGATCCTGACGCCCTCCACGACGATGTGGGCGTCAAGAGGGATGCGCTGCCGAGGCCCGTGGAAGAACACGGCCTCGGTCTTGTGCAGCGCAACCCCCAACCCGAGGCGGCGGATCCTTCCCGCGACCAAGGATCCGCCAGCCGAGGCCAAACTGGCCGCCTCCCTAAAATCCCTCCCCCGGGCAGTGAGGAGAGTGTCATCCGCGTAGCAGATGACACTCGTGCCCGGGAGGAGGGATCCCCGCAGGAGCCAGTCGAAGCCGATGTTCCACAGGAGTGGTCCTAGGACCGACCCCTGCGGAACACCAGACTCCGCGCCGTACCTCCGGACTTGGCCAGCCTTGTCTACGAGGAGGACCGCTCTGTCCTCCAAGTAGCTGGCCAAGAGGGCCCGCAAGTATGAAGGCACTCCGTGGTACCGGAGTGCCTCCAAGATCGTGGAGTGGGGGACGGAGTTGAACGCGTTGGCTATGTCAAATGACACAGCCAACACTCCGTCCCCAGACTCCACGGCCTCCCTCACCTGGCCCTTCAGCCGGGCCAGCGCGTCCACTGTCGAACGCCCAACTCGAAAACCGAATTGGGCGTCCGACAGGTTCGGCCCAACCCCCCGCAGGAGGCCATTCAGCCGACCGGCGACGATCCCCTCGAACAGTTTACCGACCTCATCGAGCAGAACGATGGGTCGGTATGCCGAGGGGGAGTCTGCCGGTCGTCTCTCCTTACGGAGGAGGCACAGCTGCCCCTCCTTCCAGGCTTTCGGGAACCTCCCAGCCGTGAAACACGCGCTGAAGAGGTCCCGAAACCTGTCCGCCATTTGGGTGGCCGCAATGGCCACCACCCTTGCGGGGACGCCGTCCGGCCCGGGGGCGGTTTTCTTGGCGCGGAGGCGAAGCGTCGCCGCGCCAAACTCCGCCCCCGTGACCGGAGGGACCTCCTCCGCCGGCGGAGCCGCCTCCCGCGGGGGGTCCATCACTGGAGGGGTGAAGTTGGTCCCTGTTGGAAACAAGGACCGAACCACCCCATCCAGAAACGCCGGCTCGAGGGTCTCTGCTAGCGGGGGACCGAAGGGGCGCAGTTTATTCCGCGCCGCCTTATACGGTCTCCCGTACGGGTCTCTGTCGAGACCCTCTAGCATTTCGGCCCTCGCCGCGTCGTCGGCGGCGAACATAGCCGCCTTGAGGACCTTCTTTGCCTCTACGTACGAGGCGTAGAGAAGGTCCTCGTTCGACGCGTCCCGCACGTTCCGCCGTCGACTCCGCGTGTAGGCCCTCCTGGCCACCACGCAGGCGGCCCGGAGCCCCGCCAGCTCCTCCGACCACCAATAGACGGCGCGTCGGGGAGGTGGGCGGCGAGACCGAGGCATGCTGGAGTTGCACACCTCGGTCAGGGACTCCCGCAGTCGGACCGCCGAGGCGTCGACGTCCAGGACATTGATAGGAGGCGTGAGCCAGTCCTGGACGAACGCCGCCTCCTTGGCCGCCCCTCGGTCCAGGTGGATCTGAGCCCACCGTGGAAAGGGGGACTGGCCCGAGCGGGCCATCCCCCGGGGGCTCTGGGTGGAGACGATGTCGAACCGCACGTATCGGTGGTCCGACAAGGTCTCCACCGTTTCCACCCGCCAGCCGACGACGCGGGCGGCAAGTGCGGGGGTGGCGAACGACACGTCCACCACCGTCCCTCCCCGTTGCCGCACACACGTGTGGGCCGTCCCTCTATTTAGGAGGGACACGCCCGACGAGGCCGCCCAAAATTCGACGGCCCGCCCGCGGACGTTGCAAGAGGCGGCCCGGTTGCCCCAGGCCGCCGACTTGGCGTTCAGGTCGCCCAATACGGCGACCTGGCGCGGCGCCGCCCTACCGACTACTGCGGTCAGGACTTCGAGAAAATCCTCGAAGTCCTGTAAAGGGCGGTTAGGGGAGAAATAGACCCCCACCAGGGCTATTTCTCCCCACGCGGCGGCCACGTATCCCGGTCCCCTCTCTAAGAGCGAGAGGGGAGGGGAGTCCGTGGAAGACCGCGACACCAACGCCACCGAGCCGTCCCGATCACCCAGCCAACGGCCAGGGACAGAGTACGGCTCGGCGACCACCGCAACGTCTACTAACCACTCAGCCAGGGCCTGCATCAGCAGGTCCTGGGCTGCTTTACAGTGGTTAGTATTCGCCTGTAGGATGCGATGTCCGGACCTATCCATCATTTGGACATCGCACCCCCCTCGTCGGCCACCGAGGTCCCAGCCTCAGGGACGACGGTGGTAGCGGCAGGCTGGGACGGCGCCTGCGCTTTGCCCTTCTTTGGGGGAGGATTGCAGTTCCTCCCCCTCATCACGTGGTCCGCCGGGCGGCCACTGGCGGCACACACCGCGCAGTGCGGCTTGGCGGCCGTGCAGGAGGCGGACATGTGCCCCTCCTTACCGCAGCGGTAACAGGCGTCCGACCTGTCCACCTTGGACGGACAGAGGGCCCGTGTGTGGCCGATTCCGAAGCACTTGTAGCAGCGCAAAGGCTGCTCACCAAGTGCTCGGACCACACACGACCCAAACCCGACGGCAAGCCGTCCCTTGGCAAGGACGGCCTTAGCTGCGGTGACCGGGCACTCCAGGCGGATTGTGCCCATGCCGCCGCGGCCGGGCCTGATAGCCCGACCCTGTACCGCTGCGGTGTTGCAGCCCCCTATTGCTGCGAGCGCCGCCACGACCTCCTCTTTGGTGACCGAATCGTCCAGATTGGTCACCTCGAGGGCCGCCGACTTGACGGGCCTTACCACCTTGGCCGCGTCCGCGATGACCTCTTGCAACTTCGTTGCGAAGAGATCAGCGTTGGTGCCGCCCTGGGCCCCCGGGAACTCGAAAATACGAGCCCCGGCTTGGGTCTGGCGGCACGTGATGGCGCCGATTCCCAGCTTGGTGGGATCGGCGTTGGTACGAGCCCGTTTCAGCACGGACTCGTACGTCTCACCACGCTCCGCAGCCTCCGCGGTGAGCGTCACCACGACGGCCGCGGTTTTGGGAGAAACTAGGGTTTTTCTCCCACCGGCAGGGGCCCTTTTAGCTGCCGGAGCAGCGGTGGCGGGCTTAGGGGCCGACTTTTGCCCCTTCCCCTTCCCCTTCCCCTTGCCGGTCGTCTGGGACGGGCAGGGAGGGGAGATGTTGGCTGGGGAGGCAGGGGCGGCGGCCGCTCTCGCCTTCTTGGCCTTGCCCTTCCCCTTTTTGACCACCTTCGTCCACGGCTGGGTGGACGGGGTGGTGGAAGGGAGAAGGGCGTCCTCCCTTTGGGAGGATGGCCCAGGCTCGCACGGCCTCTTGTCCGCCGCGAGGGGCGGTCGGAGGCGCTTTTCGGGCAAGAGCCTGTCCTCGATGCCAGCGAGGCAGGCTCTCGTAAATGCCCTTTCCTCCATCACAACCTTGCGGATGACATCCTCAAGGTTGGAAGAGGAGGAAGGGCCCTCCACCGCAGGTCTCGGCTCAGCTTGGGTTGGCTGGGCCGTGACCTCAGCCAGCTTCTTATGCAGCTGGCTGACCTCCGACTGCAGGCGATCTAACTTCGCCTGCAGTTGCCGCGTCTCGTCGGTGGCTGTGCGTTGCACCAGCTCCCGGACGATGCCACCCATGCTGGCGGCCCTGCATTTAAGGGACTTTTGGAATGTCCCTTTTAGATTGGAGGACTTAGAGGCGACCACCCTGATCTCCTCTTCGTCCTCCTGCGCCATGCGCTCCAGCTCGGCCAGCGAGTGGTCCGCGTATAAGACGCTAGACGCACCGTACCCGGACTTAGCCCGGGCGGCCTGCGCCTGCATCTCCTTCGCGGCGACCCTCTCTTCCAGGTCTTCCTGGAACTGAGCCCTTCGTGCGAGGTCCAACTGACGTTGGGCGTCCGCCAGACCCACGTCGTGGGTGTCCACCACAGTGGAAGGCTTTTTGGCCTTCGCCTTCTTTTTTGGCTTAGCACTCCTCGTGGAGTCCGAGGAGCCTTCGCCGCCGTCCTTCAGGAAGGATCGCTTCCGCTTTTGTAAGCGACTTTCGGCTTCCATCGCCGAACTTCCGTCCGACTCTGGAACGAGCGACTCGTTGTCGGAGTCCGACAACACGTCGACCGACAGCCTGCGGAACATGCTACCCGGTGATGGGCGGCAAACCTCCGACGCCATACTGGCATCGCCGGCGTGGCCCTGAGAATGGCCTTTGGTTTGGCCCTGAGAAGGGCCTTTGGTTTGGCCCTGAGAAGGGCCTTTGGTTTGGCCCTGAGAAGGGCCTTTTGGTTGGCCCTGAGAAGGGCCTTTTGGTTGGCCCTGAGAAGGGCCTTTTGGTTGGCCCTGAGAAGGGCCTTTTGGTTGACCCTGAGAAGGGACGTTTGGTTGGCCCTTAGAAGGGCCTTTTTTGAAACGCCCGAAGGCGTCCCGCAATTGAGGCGTCGTCGCCTCCTCAGGCTCTAGCGCCCTACCACTGTTGCTATGCGCAGACGCGCATACAACCTCCTCACCGCTCCCTACCGTCTCACCTAACCTAGATTTGTTTATAGAGTCATTCATATTCAGATCCCACGAGTAAGTGGGAAGGGTGGGTCACCCCGGACAGTGCCCACTGTAACCGGGGAAGTCTAACGTAACCCGCTCAGGGGAGCGACACTTCCCTGGCGGGGGACGCGGTAGCGACTGAAACTCCGTTCAGCCTTCCAGACCTTACGCCGCGCCGCCGCTTATCCTCGGGTAATTTTTATAGAGGTTGTCTTCCTCGCAGCCCGGGCGACCAAGCCAAGGCCTATCGGTCCCGCTCAGATCGCAAAACATGACTGCGACCATGTTGCGGGGTTACGATTTTGGGGCGGTGGCAGGGAAGAAAACTCCCACTGCCTGCCCGGCGGCAGGGTAAGTGCACGCCAAGGCCCGACACCTCTCCGCAAGCCTAAGAAGGCTATCCTCCGCTCAAGCTCAAGCTTGAACTCAAGCCAAGCACCTGACCACTCGGCATCCCGCGAGGAAACTGACCCATACAGCCGACTCACGGGAACCAAGATGGACGGCATCCCCGCTCTAAATCCCCCCCCCCCCCCCATCCCACCCCAGTGTTTGGTCCGCGCCGGTAAACCGGTAACTCCCATTTCTGGGAGTCGTTCCCCTATCCGCCACCCGGGGACGCGCCGCGTTGGGGTACACCTCCCCACCCACTGGGACTACCCAGCAGGTCCGCGGAACCTAACCTAACCTAACCTAACCTAACCTAACCTAACCTAACCTAACCTAACCTAACCTAACCTAACCTAACCTAACCTAACCATTCGCGCTCGAACCGCAGTCGAGAGCGCCACGAATTGACCCAGTTCCGCACGAGAAAATTCGCAAAAATTGTAAAAGTGTTGATCTTGGTGACGTGTGACACATCAAAATTTGCGCAAAGTGAAGGTGCACACGCCGGTGAAAACAGTGTTTTTATAAGTGGAGTGCGCGCGGAGTTATTCAAATAAAAGTGAAAATTTCAAAAATTTTAAAACTTTAAACCGAAACGCTGCTCTTTTTTGAGCGGTGACCTATTGTTTTGCCACTGCAAAAAGGAAGGCATTTAGAAGCTCTACACATTGGATTTTATTTTGGATTTTTTCCGTGCAAGAGCACGGAATAAACACCAAAAAAACAAAAACCACGTGGCCACGAGGTCAGTGACCCGGGCAGCTGGACGGGTGCTAACGACAGGACTACCTGGAGACTACCGCCCTGAAGCAGGAGGCACCTTTAGATTTAAAAAAGGTTAAGATTTTGCGAAGTTATAGACTTTTAAAAAAAATTGTAAGTTTTTAAAAATTTTCAAAATTAATTAACTCGAGAAAGTGAGCGGTGACCCCAAGATTTTAAATTATACATTAAATGAACTTGTTTAGTTTTAGGTTTTTGCAAAATTTTAGATTTTTCCACTCAGTAGTTTTTAAGTAATTTTGTGTTGACCTTTTGACCTTCTTTCATGGTACCTTAAAAATTCAATTTAGGATTAATATTTAAATGTCATTTTATTGTAATTAATTTTATTACTATTTTAGAAAAAATTCCAGTTCATCTATCACCATTATTGTATTTTTTAGGACAGTTTTTAAAAAAATTTTTATGTTTTATGTAAGTTTTAATTCGAGGGGCTGAGATATCGTCTTACTGATTGTGTATCTTGACTGGGAGAAAAATTACCTTTTAAACGAGCCCAAACTCGAGCCGACTCGGGCAAAAATTGACAAAGTTAGACATAGAGCGGCCATATTGGGCGCCATTTTGAAATTTATTTTATAATTAGTTCTCTCGTTACTTTTGACCCAGTTGTCGCAGCGGAACGGGGTTTTCTGTGGTGTCATTGTTTTGACCTACCCTTGCTTATTACCCCACTTTTAAGGGTGGAATTTCTAAAAATTTTTTGACACCTGCAAGAGACAGGTCACGGCAGGGATACCGCGGAGGGCCAAAGTCCCGGTGCTCTGAGACAAAAATTGACTGAGTTACGGCATTTATTGTAAACAGCGGCCATTTTGTCCGCCATCTTGAATATATGTAAAGCTTCGTATCTCCGGAACCAAAGCTCCGATTTTGACGGGGTTTTCTGTAAACGACAGAGCAGACTCAAGCCTTTCAGCTTGATGATAGAAATCGACTCTAGGTAGAGCTTAATATTATTTGCCGTATTTCGCCTACTCTTGCTCGCGCAACAACTTACCAGCTGGAATACTTACTTACTAGTGTTCACTTGTGCTGGTTGGCCTAAGTTTACAGTACTACCTGAAACAAGAGAACAGGGAACATTAGTTTATTGTTAGATTAAGGAAACTACATTAAGTGTTACAAATTTACAACTTTTACAAACTTTTCTTTTGACTATTATATTATTATTTTAAGTTAGTGTATTTAAATATTTAAATTCATTGTATAATTTTTATTGACGTGCCCTCCGATTTGTACAAAATGTTTGGTATAAGAACACCCCCCGTGAAGACGAAGGTCACCGAAGAAACTGACCCCAAGACATCATCCTCCGTTCAACCTGAGCAGGCTGGACCCTCTCATACGGCAATAGAAACGACCTCGAAAGTGAGGCGCAGCATAGGAGAATGGGAGACGGGAAGCCAGGAGTCACAACCATCCAAAACTCCGCCGAAAAAAGCTGCTCTTCCGGCCCCCACAAAACCTAAGCTGAAGGCAGTGCCGAGCACTCAAGAGAGTAAACATGTCACGAAAAAGCCGTCAGTTGAAATAACGGAGAGTCCTCCAAAGCCTGAGAAAATGAAATATACAAGCAGGACAGCGGAGGCAAAGGCCTGCCTCACTAAAGCCAAAATCCATCTGGGAAACGCACGAAACCTTCGAACAGAAATTAAAAACGAGGTCACTCAAGTATTAGAACGGTTCTATGAGTTGGTAAAGGAGGCAGAGGCAGATAAAGTTCAAGGGAAACCTAAAAACCTAGAAAGGGAAATCGAAGGTGAACCTGAAGTCATGCAAAGGAAAGAAGTAAGGGGAAAGGAAGAAAGTGACCTGAAGCGCAAAATAGAAGAGCATAGTAAATTGCTAATAGAAAATGGCCAAAAGATGGAAGTTTTAAAGGAGGCTATGGAAAGGCAGAGAGAGGTCCTAGAAAAAGCCACGTATGCGAGTATCGCGGCCGGCCAGCCCAGAACACAATCCAGCGAACAGGCCGCGCTACACTCAGTAGTGATATCCTCAAAGAACGAGACTGATACAGGAGAAGATATATTAAATAAGATCAGAGAAGTGGTAAACGCGAAGGGAGGAGGAATACAAGTAGACAAAGTAAGAAAAGCAAAAGACAGAAAGATTATAGTAGGTTGTAGAACCGAGCAAGAGAGACAGAAGGTAAAGGAGAGACTAAGGAAAGCGGAGTCGTACCTCAACGTCGAGGAAGTCAAAAATAAGGACCCTCTTCTGATTCTTAGGGATGTTCTGCAGTACAATAGTGACGAGGATGTCCTAAACGCCCTAAGAAATCAGAACGGAAACATATACCGAGGACTCGAGAAAGAGGACGACAGAGCAGAAGTACGGTACAGAAAAAAGACACGAAACCCGTACACGTGTCACATAGTACTTAGAGTATCTCCTAGGGTGTGGAACCGCATGATAGAAGCAGGCGATGTGCACATCGACCTGCAAAGAGTAAAAGTAGCAGATCAGTCTCCGTTGGTACAGTGTTCGCTTTGTCTGGGATACGGGCACGGCAAGCGTTTCTGCAGGGAAACCGTAGAGAAATGCAGTCATTGCGGAGGCCCTCATATGAAGGCTGAATGCGCGGATTGGATCGCAGGAGCGGCTCCGTCCTGCTGCAACTGCAAGAGCGCGAAAATTGATGTGCAAGATCACAACGCATTCAGCCAGGAGTGTGCGGTAAGAAGAAGGTGGGACGCACTGGCTCGGGCCAGCGTTGCGTATTGCTGAGGATGACAAAGCTACCAACACGTCGACCAATAAAGGCACCTCACCCAAAAGTAAACCGTACTTGGTGGTCCAAGCCAACCTTCAAAGAAAAGAATTAGCTACCAGCGAACTTATGATAGAAGCTAGCAAAAGGAAGGTGATTCTGGCGCTGCTCCAGGAACCGTATGTGGGTGGGACAAAAAGGATGAAGAACTACAGAGGAGTTAGAGTCTTCCAGAGCACTAACCAAGGAGACGGGACTGTTAAGGCGGCAATAGCCGTTTTCGATAATGACGTTGACGTCTTACAGTGCCCAAAACTCACCACGAACAACATTGTTGTGGTGAGAATCCGGACCAGTGCCTGGGAGATTACCGTAGTATCATTCTACTTTGAGCCAGACCAGCCCATAGAGCCGTACTTGGAGCAGCTCCAGAAAATAGAAAAGGAAACAGGACCTAAGAAAATAATCATGGGAGGCGATTCGAACGCTAAGAGTACCTGGTGGGGAAGCCGAATAGTCGACAATAGGGGCGAAGATATGTCGGGGACTCTCGAAGAAATGGGCTTGCAGGTACTCAACGAAGGAAACACGCCCACATTCTACACTATCAGAGGCGGAAAAACGTACGCGAGTCACGTTGACATAACAGCCTGCTCACCTGATATGCTGGACCTGGTGGAGGACTGGAAGGTAGAAGACAATTTAACAGGTTCGGATCACAACGGCATAACTTTTAAAATAAGGTTAAAAAAGGCCAAAGGATTAAACATAAAAAGAACAACTAGGCTCTATAATACAAAAAAGGCTAATTGGAGCCAGTTTCATGAGAAACTGGCCCAATTGTTAATAGATAAGAATTTAAACAAAACAGAAATAGGCAAAATTAACAATAAGGTAGAGTTGGAAAAAACAGTAGAAAAATACACAAACATAGTAACAGAAATATGCACGCAGATAGTACCAAGAAAGAAAATAAACGAAAAACTTACCTTGCCGTGGTGGTCCGAAGAACTCGCTAAGATGAAGAAAGAAGTCACCACCAGGAAGCGGAGAATCAGGTGCGCAGCGCCGATCCGTAGAGCGAAGGTCGTCGATGAGTACCTGCAAGCAAGAGAAAATTATGAGAGAGAGGCAAAGAAAGCGCAGATAGAGAGTTGGAAGAGTTTTTGCGGGAAACAGGACAAGGAAGGAGTCTGGAAGGGGATAAACAGGGTCATTGGAAGAATAACCCAAAGACAGGAAGACATACCGTTAGTGAAGGACGGAAGGGTCATAAATCCGAAAGATTCCGCAAAAATGCTGGCAGAGACCTTCTTCCCAGAGGACCCAGAAAGGGATGACAATGAAGACCACCAAGAAACCAGAAAAGCAGCAAACCGGGTAAACGACTGGGTCCATGGTGAAAAACATGACCCACCGTTTACACTGGAAGAACTACGCTTCACGGTGGACAGCTTCAACCCCAAAAAAGCCCCAGGTGCTGACGGTCTCACTGCCGACATTTGTAGACATGCTATTCAACAAGATATGGGAACGTTTCTTGCCTTGGTGAATAAATGCCTGGAACTCGAACACTTCCCGACTATCTGGAAGGATGCCACGGTCATAATTTTGAGAAAACCAGGCAAAGACGAATACACCAATCCAAAGTCCTACAGGCCAATAGGTCTGTTACCAGTTATGGGAAAGATCTACGAGAAGATGCTCATAGGACGTATAAAGTGGCACCTGATCCCAAGGATTAGTACTCGCCAGTACGGGTTCATGCCTAAAAGAAGCACCGAGGACTCCCTCTATGACCTGATACAGCACATTCGAAATAAACTAGACCACAAAAAACTAACCATCATGATATCATTGGACATAGAGGGAGCCTTCGATAGTGCATGGTGGCCCGCCATTCGAACCCGACTGGCTGAGGAAAAATGTCCGGTGAACCTCAGGAGGACAATCGACAGCTACCTCCAGGATAGGACTGTGACAGTGAGGTATGCTGGAGAACAATACAGCAAGGGCACAAAAAAGGGGTGCGTCCAAGGTTCGATAGGTGGTCCGCTTCTGTGGAATCTTCTCCTAGATCCACTCCTTAGGGGACTTGAACAGCGCGGTGATTACTGTCAGGCGTTTGCCGATGACGTTGTGCTGGTGTTCGACGGAGATACGGCACAAGATGTTCAACGACAGGCTAATGCCGCCCTCGGCTATGTTCAGGGGTGGGGTGTCAAAAATAAACTGAAGTTTGCGCCGCACAAAACCAAGGCTATGATTATCACTAGAAAACTTAAATATGACACACCACTGCTGAGCATGGGCGGGGTCGACATTACCATGTCACATGAAATTAAACTCCTCGGGCTCACAATTGATGAGAAGTTGACATTTAATAGTCACACGGCAAACGTTTGCAGGAAGGCCTTAAACACTTATAAAAGGCTATCCAGAGCTGCCAAAATCAGCTGGGGTCTCCACCCGGAGGTTACCCGTGTAATCTACACGGCGACAGTGGAACCCGTAATCCTGTACGCAGCTAGTGTATGGGCTTCGTCATCCCAAAAACTGGGCGTACAAAAGCAGCTCAATGCAGTCCAGCGTGGCTTCGCCCAAAAGCTGAGTCGCGCCTACCGTACCGTTTCCCTGAATTCAGCACTGGTGTTGTCTGGGATACTTCCACTTGACCTCAGAATACAGGAGGCAGCTGCCCTGTATGAGGCAAGACGGGGAGTACCCCAGACAGCACTAGGAGATGTGGAGGTGGAGCGGTTGGTACCGTACGGCAGCACTTGGCATCCAGCAGAGCATGTGCGCCTGGGGTTCGAGACCTTGATCGACCAACAGCAAGTGGACAGTCACAACCACCAAGCAGTAAAAATATATACTGACGGCAGTAAGATTGAGGGCAAAGTTGGAGCAGCACTGTCCTTTTGGAATGGTGAAGCCGAGACTAAGGTCCTCAAGCTTAAATTATCGTCATTCTGCACGGTGTATCAGGCCGAACTCTTGGCCATATGCAGAGCCACGCAGGAGATACTTAAACGCTCGGAGCCAAGCTTTGGTATTTATAGCGATTCCAGATCGGCATTGGAAACTATCACAGACCAAGGCTCCCTCCACCCCTTAGCAATAGAAGTCCGAAACAACCTGAGGACCAGCCGAATTCAGAATAAAGAAGTCTCTTTGTTCTGGATTAAGGCACACGCGGGTTTGGAGGGTAACGAAAGAGCTGATGAATTGGCAAAGCAAGCGGCCCTAAACTTGCGTAAAAAACCCGATTATGACCAGTGTCCGGTCTCATTCATCAAGCGACATACCCGTATGGCCTCGCTTGATGAATGGAACCGGAGATATAAGTCGGGCAAAACAGCTGCTATAACAAAATTATTTTTTCCAGATGCAGTTAAAGCACATAGATTAATAAGAGAATTCGAGGCAACTAGCGTGATGACTCAGGTGATGACGGGGCACGGTGGGTTCTCAGAATACCTGAACCGGTTCAAGTGTAAGGAGAATCCATCGTGCATCTGTGAGCCCAATGTTAGCGAGACGGTGCCGCACATTTTGTTCGAATGTCCCGTGTTTGGGTTGTGGAGATACGAAGCTCAGTTATTATTAGATGATAAAATAAATGCAGAAAACGTTAAATTGTTTATGTTAGATAAGATAAAGAGAGAAGCATTTATAAACTACTGCATTAAAATAGCACTTAAGGTTATATTTAGAAATAAATAGATAAACAACATATGGTGAATATATATTGTTGAATATATATAAACAGCATATAAGTAATTATAGTAAGTAAATATTAGAAAAATAGTGCAGTGTGTAATGTAATGTGTAACAATAGGTAAATTTGTATTGTAACATTTATTTAGATTATGTAAAGAATTTATAATTTAGAAATAAGAACCGTGTATAGATCGTAAGAAATTGATGTAAGAAATTGCTGCATTAAAATAGCACTTAAGGTTTTTAATTAGAAATAAATAGATAAATAACATTATGGTGAATATATATTATTGAATATATATAAACAGCATATAAGAAAATATAGTAAGTAAAAATTAGACAAATAGTGCAGTGTGGAATGTAATGTGTAACAATAGGTAAATTTTACTTATGTAGATTATGTAAAAAATTAATTAATAAGAAATAAGAACTGTGTATAGATCGTAAGAAATTGTTGTTAAAAATTACATGTTTAAGAAAAGTGTGTACCCCACCCATCCCAGCCTTGATACATTAAAAAATAAATAAATAAAGGAATAGATATAAGAGAATAGGTTAATATTGGCATCCCACCAATAAACAGCATGAAAGACAGATGAATAATAGAAAGAATCAGTATGAAGCATGAAAGATATAATAAAAGATAAGACAAGAATGAAAGCAAATAAGGACTCCGACTAGAAAATCGGAGGGCAGAGTAGGATAGCTCGCGGGCCGGACCTCTGCGTCCGGACAGGAAAAAAAAAAAAAAAAAAAAAAAAAAAAAAAAAAAAAAAAACCTAACCTAACCTAACCTAACCTAACCTAACCTAACCTAACCTAACCTAACCTAACCTAACCTAACCTAACCTAACCTAACCTCACCTGGGTGTTCCTGCTCCCTCGCGTTGGTGGGGTCACGGGAAAGCTATAGCTCTTACCGCGGCCCCATCAGCGTGTGGTTCGCCCCGTCGGGCCCGTCTCCAAGGGGATGGGCTCAAAGCCTCCTCCCTCTCCGCTTAAGGCGCCTCAGAACACAAAAGGCGCCTTCCAGCTCGGGACCTAGTTGTGCAGGCGACAGACCCCCCGATCCATCGCCTACAGATCCCCGTTATGGCGGCATTCGCGCTATGTAAGCCAAGCGCCGCCGGCCGTGCCGCGTGCGACGAATCGGAAGAGAGCTTGGGTCTTGTTCCCGCTCCCGTTCCGCCGCTTCCTTCTGCGTCATGATGGTAGCGCAGAAGGTTTCGACCGCACTCCACGCCTCTTCGCTCTCAGCCATGATCTGAACCAGGGCCGGCAGCGAGAGGTCCCTTCCCACAATTGCTGATACGGCAGCGCGAGGCTCCGCCCAGGCTGGGCACTCTTCGCGCGTATGCTGTGCCGTATCTGCAACCCCCCTTCCACAGTGGTGGCACGCCGTCGACGGCTCCCTTCCCACCACCTGGCACAGATACTTGCCGAAGCACCCGTGTCCGGTCAGCATCTGCGCAAGGTGATAGGTGATCGCACCGTGCTTGCGTTCGACCCAAATCCTAAGGATTGGCCGAACTGCCTCCACTAGTTCCCGGCTAGCCCCCGGGATCTCCAATCTCGCCGTCCACTTCTGGAAGAGATCGTCGCGTGCCTCGACTTCCCACTGCGCGATCTCTCGTGGATGCGGACGGTCCCCTGCCTCTTGCGCCTCCACGCCTCGCCAATATCTCGCCGCGAGCACCTGCGCTTCCATCTCCCACGGCGGGCTTCCGGCGAGCAGACACGCCCCGGTATGCGATACCGTGCAGTACGCTCGTGCTGCCCTGAGTGCCATAGCACGCTGCGGGCGCCGCAGCAGTGGCACGTTTCGGGCGCACAGAGCATCCGCCCAAATCGGAGCACCGTAAAGCGCCATTGAGCGCACTACGCCAGCGTATAAGCGGCGGCACGCACCTCCCGGACCCCCCAAATTTGGGAGAATCCTGCCCAGCGCTCCGGCAACAGCCACCAGCCTCGGGGCTAAACGCCGGAAGTGTTCATCGAACTTCCATCTGCTGTCGAGGACGATTCCTAAATACTTCATCGTCGACCCGACAGCTATGGAAGTCAGCTATCGCCGCCCCGGGCAGTGGCGCATTCCGAGGGCCATGAAATGCTAGGGCCTCGGATTTGCTCAGGGCCACCTCTAGCCCCAGAGCCCGGATTCTGTGTATCATCTGGGCAACACTCGCCGTTGCGAGGTGAGCCGCCTCCCGATAGTACCTCCGCGGGCCGTCACGAGCGTGTCGTCCGCGTAACACGTTACGCTCACTCCGGGTAACGTAGCTCCGCGCAACACCCAGTCGTAGCCGATGTTCCACAAGAGCGGTCCGAGGACCGAACCTTGTGGAACACCGCACGACATTGCTCTCCTCCCCCAGCCGTGCTTGGTTGGGAATTCGACCACCCTACCTGCGAAGTAGTCGGACACGACTGATTGTAGGTATCCCGGCACGTTGTGGAACTGTAACGCAGCCTTCACAGTTTCCCAAGGCAGAGTGTTGAAGGCGTTGGAGATGTCTAGCGACACCGCCCACAGCACTCCGCCGCGAGAGACTTCTTCCTCGGCAAGGTCTCTGACCCGCGCGATTGCGCTCAGCGTCGATCGGCCCCGGCGGAAGCCAAATTGCGCGTCGTGCAGCCCCGGCTCCATGCTCTCGACTAAGCGAGAAGCAAGCACACGCTCAAAGAGCTTGCTCACCTCGTCGAGCAGCACAATGGGGCGATAGGCTGACGGCGAATCAGCCGGGCGCCCTTCCTTCCGAAGAAGTACGAGTTTCCCCGTCTTCCACGCCTGCGGAAACCGACCCTGCTCCAGGCACGCGGTGAAAAGGGCCCTCACCCACTCACCCATCTCTTCCAGTGCAAGCACCAAAGCTCGCCCCGGCACCCCATCTGGGCCTGGGGCGGTATTCTTCGACCGAAGTTTTAGAATAGCCACCCCAAATTCTACCTCGGTCACTGGAGGAACTGAGTCCATCTCTGTCTCCTGAGCAAACTGTGAATTGCCCATCAATGGTGGCATCCACTCATCTCGTTGGGGAAACAGAGTGCCCACCACTTGATCCAGAAGCAGCGGTTGGAGAGTGCTCGTCAGCGGAGGGGCCCACGGTCGAAGTTTTTGCCGTACTACGCGATATGGCCTCCCCCAGGGGTCCCTGTCAAGCGTCCCCAACCATTCCTCCCACGCTGCCTTCTTGGCTTGTGCAATGCCCACCTGCAGAGATTTGCATTTAGCCCTATAAACATTATAGAGAGCTTCCTCCTGGCTCTGGATGCGGGCCCTCCTCCTCCTGTAACGGGTGTATTGACGGCGTGCAGCCACGCAAGCCCTCCGCAAATCGCCCAGCTCTGGGCGCCACCAGTGCACTGCCCGCCGAGGCGGGAATGGCTTAGCCCTCGGCATCGCCGCATCGCAAATGCGGGTCAAAGCGGCTCGCAGCTGCTCAGCCGCACCGTCCACCTCCTCGACCGGGTCAGAACCGGCATTCCAGGCCTCCACAATAGCGGCTTCTATGGCTAGGTCTCTCTCGAGACGTCCCAGCACCCAGCGTGGGCCACACCCAATAGGGGAGCGGAAGTCATCTCTTCTCGGAGTGGTGGGGAACGCAGAGACATCATACCGTATATAACGGTGATCCGACAGCGTCTCCACGTCCTCCAGCACTCTCCAACCCTGGACACAATGCACCAGGCTAGGGGACGCGAACGTAATGTCCACGATCGACCCGCCCTGTTGTCGCACGCACGTGTCTACCGATCCCCTATTGAGTACGGCCAGCCCCATGGACACCGCCCATTCCTCTAACGCCTCTCCCTTTACATCTGTTGCTGGAGATCCCCACGCCGTTGATTTGGCGTTGAAATCCCCAGCAACAAGCACGGGGTTGGAGGCTACCTGCCCAATCAGGGCCCCGACCTCTACGAGCATTTGCTCGAAGTCGGCAAGGCTCCGATTGGGCGAAAAGTACACCCCTATTACCGTAATGCCACCCAAAACGGCTGACACGTACCCTCGACCCTTCGACACCTTATCGATAGGTGGGGACCCTGCGGCGGCCGGTGCAATTATAGCCACCAAGTCGTCGTGGTCACCAACCCAGTCAGCCCGGGGAGGGACCACATATGGCTCGGCGACTACAGCTACCTTTATCATGCACTCTGCCATGCTCTGAACCAGAAGGTCTTGAGCCCTGGCAGAGTGCATGATGTTCGCCTGCAGAAATGGTAGCGCCATCTAAATACAGGTGTCCATTTGCTCCTCCCTCGCTTTGCGCTGGGTCGGCTGAGTAGCTTTAGGGCCCTCTTTAGACTTCCCCCTTCTTTTCTGGCCTCTGCGATTCCTTCGAGTTCCCTTTTGGGGACTGATTTTGGTATCGGGGCACTCCTTCCCACCAATCGGATGCGCCGCAGGCTTGCCGGCTGCTGTGCATATAGCACAGTGTGGCTCCGCTTTGCAATCCCTCGCTTTATGGCCAGGCTTACCACAGCGATAGCAGAGGCTGCTGCGGTCTACCCCAGCCGTACATTTGCTACCGACGTGGCCAGTCTCGAGGCACCGGAAACACCTTAAAGGCAGGCGGTCGAGTAGCACTACGCGTGCTGAGATCCAGCCCACCTTTAGCCGACCAACACCCACTACTTTCTTAGCAGCCGCAACTGGGCAGCTTAGCCATAGTGAGCCATGGGGCGATACCACACCGGCCTTGATGGTGTCGGCAGAGCACCCACCCTGTGCTGCAACAGCTGACACGACTTCGTCTGCTGTTGCGGAGTCATCGAGTTCCGTGACTCGTATGTCGGTGCGCATCACCGGCCGCTGCACGCGTACCTCGTCTGCACTCAAGACCTCCCGGAGCTTCTCCGCCAGGGAGTCGGCCTGCTCAGCACCCTTGGCACCGGTTAATTCTAGCACCCGAGCTCCTGTTGCTGCCGTCCTGAAGCGCAACCCGTCAATGCCAAGGCTCTCAACCTCAGGGCGCTGCTTAGCCTTCCTAAGAAGAGATTCGTACGACACGCCATTCTCCTCGGCCCCGGGCTGCAGGGTGAGCGTGACGGCCGCCGAGCGAGGAGGGCGAAGTTTAACCTTGGGAGCAGGCTTGGGAACGCTAGCCGCCCCTTTGCCAGCCCTTTTGGCCTTCTCCTTCTTGCTCTTTCGGACCACAGTACTCCATGCCTCGCCTGGAATCAGGGGCGCAGTGCGGTCTAAACGCGGCTCAACTGCCGCGGCAGCCTCCTTGGCAGCTAAGCTAACCTTCTTCCCCTTCTTCTGGGCTGAGGTGGTGGCTTTCGGCGTTGAGACCACAGCCGGCACCTCACGCTCAGGGATAGTTTCCGGCCTCAATTGCCGGGCTTTGTCCGCAGCTAGCGGTGGCCGCAGACGCGCTTCCGGCAGAAGCCTCCCCTCTAGGGCCTCTAGCCTGGCATTCATCATGGTCCCTACTTGGACCATGATAGCACGCGACAGCCCCTCAACGTCTAGCTGTTGGGCTCGGGCCTGAGGTTCCGTTGCAGGACGGGCCTGCAGCAACTCCGTCCTGAACTCTGCGAACTCCTTACGGAGTGCAGTGAGCTCTGCCTGCAGGCGTATATTGGCGGCCTGCAGCTTTGCTGTCTCCTCGGAGCTGGAGCGCTTGCTCAGCACCTCCACCGCCTCCACGATAAACTTAGTCGCCTCGTTGAGGGACTTTTGGAACGGCCCGCTCAGGTGGCTGGACTTGCGTGACACCGTCTTTATCACGTCTACGCAGTCCAGCACCTGCTTGTTTAGGGCCGACGCAAGCTCGTCATCCACCTTACACGTCAATAATTGCGCCATCTTTGATGGGCACGTGACTCGCTTTTGACGGGTCCTTTCCAACGCCTGGGTCACCTCTTCTGAAGCGTCTAAGAGGAATTCCTCACGCCTGGCGGCCTTCGCCTTCGCCCTCTCCACGAACTTCCCAGAAGTGAGCGGGCGGCCGCTGCCTCTCCCTGTCGCTGACTTCGTCACCTTAGGCGACGAAGTTCCTTCCGTAACCGTCACGTCCGTGTCTGAATCAGAGCTTACGGCACTCAGTGGACCAGGCCTCTTACGCCAGAATCGGCGGGCGGTGTCTGATCCGTTCCCGGACGACACGGTAACCATGCTCCTGTCGGTGTCAGAGTCCGACAGGCGCGTCACCACTACTCTTAAATCCTTCTTCTTGCCAAGGTCGTTGGCTTCAGCGCACACCTTCGGGGTGCACGTTTCCACCTCAGTGTCCTTATTCAGACCAGGGTCAACGGTGTCAGCACACGCCTTCGGGGCGCATGCCTCCACCTCCATCTCAACGTTGTCCAAATCACAAGCTAAATCGGTGTCCAGTTTTTGGGTGCATGGGTCGTGTTCACGAAGTCGGGCGGAACGCCTGACTACGGAGCATTGCTTGCCCCTCCCCAGAATACGAGGGGCAGCCCTCTACTCCATCAGAAGTAGAGGAGTGGGATTCCCCCTTTCGGGGACCCACCTGGGGATCCTTTTTCACAATGCTTGAATCCATTTTTTCCATACTCCGATGCTCCACATCGTCGTCTCTTTTTTCAGGGGTGAGCTCCCCTGTCAGCGTGCCCTGAAAAGGGCACACCCACTCACGCGCCCTGAAAAGGGCACGCCCACCAACAACACCGCCAGCGAGACATCGATCAACTCGGGATCCCGCAAGGAAGCTGACCCATACAACCGACTCGCAGGAAACCCAAGCGGAAAGACGCCGCACCAACAGCCTCCCTACTCATGGACGGCTCCACGAGCCCGTCCCAGCCTCGTCCACTGCGCCCTCTGCGTTCAGAGGGACGCGCGGAGAAGCTTCCCCTTCCCCATCCTACCCCACCGACAAAGTGCCGGCGCCTGGTGGTTTCAGTTACGTCTATTTCAGATGGAAATAGACCAATAACGGGCAGCAACCGCGAGAAGGACGACCCCACCAGACTTGCCTTGAGGATCTACACGACCTGCGCTCTCCCTCAAGACCAAACACCTCCCTACTCGCTCCCAGAACCGAGTAAGGAAGGCCTGGACTTATCCAATACAAGCGGCCGAAGCGCGCAAGCTAGGCATAGCAACTACTAATGGATAAACCCAGACCCACCCAACCTAACCTAACCTAACCTTTTTTTTTTTTTTTTTTTTTTTTTTGTTGACGAGGGGCAAAATCTGCAACCAGAACCTAACCTAACCTAACCTAACCTAACCTAACCTAACCTAACCTAACCTAACCTAACCTAACCTAACCTAACCTAACCTAACCTAACCTAACCTAACCTAACCTAACCTAACCTAACCTAACCTAACCTAACCTTCGACAACGCATGGTGGCCCGCAATAAGAGTCAGAATGGCTGAGGAAAAATGTCCCGTGAATATAAGAAGAATGTTGGACAGCTACTTACAGGATAGAAAGGTAAGAGTTAGGTACGCTGGGCAAGAACAGGTGCGTAATACGAGCAGGGGGTGTGTTCAGGGGTCCATAGGTGGTCCAATACTGTGGAACCTCTTGCTCGATCCACTATTGAAGGGATTGGAGAGCTTCGGCTATTACAATCAGGCATTTGCCGATGATGTCGTGTTGGTTATTGACGGCGACACAGCATTAGAAGTACAAGAACAAGCAAATGCCGCTCTCGCCTATGTTCAGAAGTGGGGTGTACAAAACAAGTTAAAATTTGCGCATCAGAAGACCAAAGCAATGGTCATAACAAATAAGCTGAAATACGACACACCACTGCTGAGCATGAGCGGGATAGGCATCGACATGTCAAGCGAGATCAAGATCCTGGGGCTCATCATAGATCACAAATTGACCTTCAACAGCCATACATCCTACGTTTGTAAGAAGGCTTTAAATATTTACAAACAGCTGTCTAGAGCCGCCAGGATCAGTTGGGGTCTACATCCAGAAGTGATACAAATAATATATGGAGCAGTTGTGGAGCCGTTGATCATGTATGCGGCCAGCGTCTGGGCGCCGGCAACCAAAAAACTGGGTCTGCAAAAACAGCTCAACGCAGTCCAGAGAGGTTTCGCCCAGAAGCTGTGCAAGGCGTACCGCACAGTCTCCCTGAACTCGGCACTGTTGCTGGCTGGGATACTTCCACTGGACCTCAGAATACAAGAGGCAGCTGCCCTGTACCAGGCCAAGAGGGGAGTACCTCAGCCAGTGATAGGGGACAGGGAGATGGAAACAATGGTTCCATATGACGAGTCTCCCCATCCAGCTAACCATACGAGCCTGGAGTTCATGAGCCTGGTACACCAAGAGGACGTGGATAACCACAACACTCAAGCAGTCAGAATATTCACCGATGGCAGTAAAATTGAGGGCAAGGTCGGAGCTGCATTGTCCTTTTGGGAAGACGCAACCGAGACCAAAACCCTCAAGTTGAAGCTGGCATCGTACTGCACGGTGTATCAGGCGGAACTGCTGGCCATATGTAGGGCCACCGCTGAGATTCTAAAGCGCTCCGAGGACACTTTTGGAATTTACAGCGATTCCAAATCTTCGCTGGAAACCGTCACTAACCAATACGCCATTCATCCTTTGGCTGTGGAGGCTCGAAAAAACCTCAGGACCGGCAAACTCCAGAAGAAGGATATATCCTTGTTCTGGATCAAGGCACACGCCGGTCTTGAGGGAAACGAACGAGCGGACAGCCTGGCAAAGGAGGCGGCTCTTAGGTCGAAAAGAAAGCCGGACTACGAGGAATGCCCGGTTTCATTTATCAAGAGACAAATCCGCTTGAAGTCGATTGATGAATGGAACCGGAGATATAAACAGGGACAGACGGCATCGGTCACAAGGATGTTTTTACCCGACGCGGCACAGGCTTTTAAGATTGTCAAACAACTGCAACCTACAAACTTAGTGACCCAAGTAATGACGGGGCACGGTGGGTTCTCAGAATACTTGAACAGGTTCAAGTGTAAGGAGAGCCCATCGTGCATCTGCGAACCAGATGTCGGTGAGTCAGTGAACCATATTCTTTTCGAGTGTCCGGTTTTTGGCTTAAGGAGATACGAAGCGGAGCAGATGCTCGATGCAGAAATTAATCCTGAAAATGTGAAATTCTTAATGTTAAACAAGGCCAAAAGAGATATATTTATAAATTACTGTGTAAAAATAGCGAAACAGGCTGTGGTCAGAAATAAATAGATAAGTAATATATGATGAATATATATTATTAAATATATATAACAGCATATAATAAATTAGAATAAGTAAAGTATAGTAAACTAGTACAGTAAGGACTTAATATAAGAATAGGAATATAGTGGAAAAAACTTTAGGAAAAAGACATTCAAGTTAGTTAGTTCTTCTCCTTTTTTCTGTGTTATCTGTATTTTGTAAAAAGTTTTCGTAAATTGTTAACATCGCATATATGTAATAATTTAGTAATAGAACTTAGTATATAAGAAAAATGATGTTAATATTTAGAAACAAGTAAAATGTAAATAAGATTAGATGTATTTAGCTGTAAAAAGTATGTAACGCCCAATGGCATGCGGGCAGCGAATAAAATAAATTTGAGTTTTATTAAAGTCTCTGACTAAGTCAGAGGGTAGACGTCTACATAGTGCCATTTTGAGATGGTGGTACGGGTAGGGAAAAAAAAAAAAAAAAAAAAAAAAAAAACCTAACCTAACCTAACCTAACCTAACCTAACCTAACCTAACCTAACCTAACCTAACCTAACCTAACCTAACCTAACCTAACCTAACCTAACCTAACCTAACCTAACCTAACCTAACCTAACCTTTTTTTTTTTTTTTTTTTTTTTTTTTGTTGACCAGTTGGAAAATGCGTTACGCATACCCTCCGAACATGGGAGTGTCGGAGGGTTATGTGGGACTACACATCGCCTCTCCCTCCTCAGAATGAGGAGGGGTAGGGAGTGCTACCCACTAAAAACCACCCGGACGTGCCCTCTCGCCGGTTTTGTTGGACACTGTGGAACCCGCGAAGGCATAGTCCACGATGTCCACCGGTGGCGCCCCAGCCGTTGCTGGGGCTTCCCGCGCCGAAGGGGAGAAGGGCGAGCACGCTTGGCCCTCTCCCAGACCGCTCAGTGGCTAATCACCGCAGGCAGAGGACTCCCATCCTCCACCTGCAGCCACTATGGGTTGAGTCTTGCGGCAAAACGCCGCCTTCTCAACCCAAGCCGTCTGCGCCGGAGAGGATGCGCGAGAGGATCTTCCTCGCGCTCCCGCTCCGCGGTCTCCTTTTGCGAAATGACTGTTTCGCAGAAGGAGACCACCGCCTCCCAGGACCTCTCGTTGCTCAGCATTGCTTCAACAATGCTTTGGAGCGAGAGGTCCACCCGCTGAATGGTGCGTGCCATGAGGCCACGCTCCGCGTCCCAACGACTGCACACCTCAAGGGTGTGCTGAGCGGTGTCGTCGGGACTTCCGCACTCATGGCACAGCGGGGCCGGCTCTCTTCCTATTTTGTGCAGGTAGTGACCGAAGCACCCATGCCCGGTCAGTACCTGCACGAGCCGGTACGATGTCGCGCCGACTGCCCTCTTCAGCCAAAGGTCGGCCGTTGGGAAGATCGCCTCTATGGTACGGACACCATAAGGGGCGACCTCCAGTTGGGCCTTCCATCGGTCCCGCAGTCGGCGCTCCGTCGCGCGACGGGAGGCTGCCATCTCCTCGGGGTCCGGGCGTTCGCCTGTTGTCCGGACCCTGGACCTACGTTGGTAGGTCTCTGCGTGCACCTCTGCGTCTAGCTCCCACGGGGGGGTGCACGCGAGAAGGCAGGCCGCCGCGTGGGCCACCGTCATATAGGCCCTTACCATCCTGAGGGCCACGACCCGTTGTGGCCTCCTCAGCAGGGCCCTATTTCGGGCGGACAGCTTGTCCGCCCATATTGGGGCCCCATAGAGGGCCATGCTCCTAGTCACGCCGGCATATAGCCGCCGGCACAAGGAACCCGGCCCTCCTACATTGGGCAGAAGTCTGCCCAGCGCCGATGCGGCGCCCACGATTCGGGGAGCTAGTCTCGAGAAATGCTCCCCGAAATCCCACTTGCGGTCCAATATTAGCCCCAGATATTTAATGTGGGGCTTTATTTGGACCGCTCCACCCTCCAGGGTGAGCGCCGCACTTGCGGGCAGATTCCACCCGCGCCCCCCGAAAACTATAGCCTCAGTCTTCGGGAGGCTCACCTTTAGGCCGAGCCTGGCGATCCGTTCAATCGCCAGCTCGGCCGCCACTTCCGCCCTCCGGGAGGTCTCGCGCTTGTCGCTCCCGCGCACAGCCACCATTGTGTCGTCCGCGTAGCAGACGACGAGTGTGCGCGGAAGCAGCTCCCCCCGGATTGCCCAGTCGTACCCCAGGTTCCATAGAAGTGGACCGAGCACGGAACCCTGGGGCACGCCGCAGGCCATCTCTCTCTCCCCCCGTTGCCCGTCCTTCTTTTCCCAGAGCACTACCCTCTCGGTTAGGTAGTGCTCAACAATCCGCCTCAGGTAGTGAGGCACTTCATGGTATCGAAGTGCCTCACTGATCACCCCATAGGGGAGGGTGCCAAATGCGTTTGCGATGTCTAGTGACACCGCGATGACACCCTCCCCCCTGCTCGACGCGTGCTCACAGAAGTCCCTCAGTGACTTCAGCGCGTCGAGCGTGGACCGCCCTTCCCGGAACCCAAATTGTCTGTCAGAGACGTTCGGGCCGGCGGTCTCCAGGTGCTGCAGGATCCGGGAGGCCAGGATGCGTTCAAACGCTTTTCCGGCCTCATCCAGCAGCACTATGGGGCGATAGGCGGAAGGGCAATCCGGCGGCCGACCCTCTTTACGGAGGAGGCATAGTCGCCCCTCCTTCCACACCCTCGGGAACCTTCCCTCTCTCAGGCAGTCATCCATGACGTGCCTGAGTCGGTCCCCAAGGTGTTCCAGGGCGACTGCGAGGACGCGACCGGGAACGCCGTCCGGGCCTGGGGCTTTTTTGCAGCCCCGGAGTCGGTCTGTCACTCGCTCGAACTCGTCGTCACCTATTGGTTGAACAACGAGCTCGTCCTCCAGTTCTACTGTGGGGTCGACCATCGACGGGGGAGAGATCAAGGGGGCTGGCGGAAACAGCCCCTCGACTACCCTCTGGAGGAGTTCGGGCTCCAGGGAGTCCATGGGGGGAGTGGTGCGCATTTTGTTACGCACCACCTTGTACGGCCGCCCCCATGGGTCCCTGTCCAGGGTGGCCAAGAACGACTCGTGAGCTTCGTCCTTGGCCTTGGCAATCGCCACCTGGAGGGCCCCCTTAGCCTCTTTGAGGGCCCTGTGGAGCCCTTCTTCCTCTTCTGCAGTGTGCCGTCTGCGCCTACAGTGTTGGAAGGCGCGGCGGGCACTGTTACTGGTGGACCGCAGGGCCGCAATTTCTGCGGACCACCAGTATACACTCTTACGGGCGAAACGGCGACCAACCCGAGGCATGGCCGCGTCGCACACCCTCTGTAGTGCGACGCGGAACTGTGCCGCCCTTTCTTCAACTCCGAGGGTGACGGGTGGGGTAACACACCACTCCTCCACCATGGCCGCCTCGTTCGCCTTGTCCCTGTCCAAATGGACCAGGGACCACTTGGGGAACTTGCGCCCCCTCCTGCCACTGCCCGTGATGGGCGCCGGTGGAACCCCCGCTGTGGAGACCCTCATCCTGATGTACCGGTGATCTGAGAGGGTCTCCACATCCTCCAGGACACGCCAATCCGTAACGCGTGCAGCAATGGCAGGGGTCGCGAACGTGACGTCCACGATTGACCCCCCCTGCCGCCGCACGCAGGTATCCGCGGTGCCCTGGTTTAGGACCATGAGTCCCGTTGCCGTCACCCAATCCCCAAGAGCCGTACCCCTATGGTCCGTAATGGGGGAACCCCATGCCGAACTTTTGGCGTTGAGGTCCCCCAGGACCATAACCTGCCTCGGGGCAGCCCTCCGGACCACCCCCTCTAAGATCCCCAGGAACGTGTCGAACTCCCGAAGCGGCCTATTTGGGGAGAAGTACACGGCCACCAACACCGTGTCGTTCCCCCATCTGGCCGCCACGAATCCTGGGCCACCCTCGATCCTTGATAAGGGGGGGAGGTCCCCCATCGCCGGCACCACGATCGCCACTACTCCGTCGGTATCCCCTACCCAATTTGGTTGGGGGGGGATGAAGTAGGGCTCCGCTACCACCGTAACGCCAATTGCCCACTCCGCCATGGCCTGCATGAGCAGATCCTGTGCTCTGGCGGAGTGGTTGGCGTTTATCTGCAGGACGTCTAGATGCTGGTGTGCTGACATTTAGACGTCCATCCTGTTGTCCTCTTGGTGCCGGCTGGCGGCTGTTTCGGCTGGAGGGGGTCGGGTGGGGCGGGTGGGTCTCGGCCTCGCCTCTCTTCCCTTTGTCTCCGGTGGGGAGCATTTTGGTCCCCTCATTACGTGGTCGGCTGGGAGGCCTGCATGGTGGCATACTGCGCACCGTACTTTTTCTTCCCAGCATTCGGCTGCTTTGTGCCCCTCTGCGCCGCACCGGTAACACATCTGGCCCCGGTCCACCTTTGAGGGGCACAGCTCGCGCGCGTGGCCGACACCCATGCATTTGTAGCACCGCATGGGTGCTGGTCCGACGGAGTTAATCCGGGCAGACGACCAGCCTACCAGGATCTGACCACGCTTGAGGAGGGCTTTTGCACTTCCCACCGGGCATTGCACGAGGGCCACCCCACTACCGTCATAGTATGTGGGGCGAATGCCCCCCACCTTAACGTGCGCCTCGGCGCATCCCCCCGCCTTGGCGACGGCAGCCGCCAGGGTCTCCCTTGTCGCCGACTCGTCTAGGCCGGCGACCTCGATAGCGGCCATTTTCTCCGGGCGGCTTACATGGGCCACGTCGCCCACAAGCCCCTGCAGCTTTTCTGCGAGGCTGTCCGCCGCCCTTCCGCTATCTGCTCCAGGGACCTCAATGACTCGGCCCCCCGTCACCGAGTTCCTGACCCTGACATGCTGCAGGCCTATCTCCTCCAAGCTTATGCCATTAATGGCCTTGGCCATGACAGCCTGCAGCGTGGTGTCAGTGGTAACGCCCTTCCGCATGGTGATTACCACCGCTGCCGTCTTGGGGACTTCCAGACCCTTACCCTTCTTCTTTGGTGCCGCTTTCTTCTTGTGCGGCGGGGGGGGTGGGGGAGTGGCCGTAGCCTTTCCCTTTCCCTTCCTCTTCTTTTTGCGTGCTACCTGGGCCCATGTCTCGCCCGGGGGCACAGGTGCAGTCTCCACTGCTGGGGCAGGCTTGCCTGCCGGGGCAGGCCTGGCTGCTGGGGCAGGCTTGGTTGCCGGGGCAGTCTTGGCTGCCGGGGCGGTGGTTTCCGGGGCCACCGGGGCCGCTTTTTTGGCGGCCCTTTTCGGCCTGCCGTCCCCAAGCCTGGCCCTGCTCTCGGGCTCGGAGGCAACTTCTCTCGTTAAGGCCGGTGGGGCCTCCTTCTTTTTATCCGCCGCTAGCGGGGGGCGGATTATTGGTGCGGGAGGAAGGCGACTGGCAATCTCCTCGATTCTTGCATTAAGCATGTTACCGAGGGAGACCGTCAAGTCGCGCTTCATGCTGTCCAGCAGTTCCGCCAAATCCGCAGCGGCGGATTGTGTCGGCGGGGGGGCCCTAAGGGCCGGGGTCTCACGCGCCGGCTGCGGGGCCGGGGCCTGGCGCTCTGAGAAGGCCATTCTCAGGGCCTTGAGCTCCGCTGTGCAGAGAGCGAGTTGTTCCCGCATTCTCTTGTTGTCCGCCTTCAGGATGCGGATCTCCTCGCTCTCTGATCTGGAGGCGTCAAGTTCCTCCATGGCACTTAGTATGGTGCGGCAGGCCCGGTTCATATTGCCCCACACTTCACCCTTCAAGTTGCCCGACTTGCGGGCCCCCTCCATTATTTCACATGCCGCCTGTTTGGTGGCCTCCACCGGGTCTGATGAGAGGAGAACCTCAGACGGGGCCGTCGACATCTTTCTTGTTGGGGAGGTATTTCCCCCACTCCCCATTGTTCCCTTGGAGCGGAGCTCCGGGAAGTCCTTCTTATACAGGGAGGGGCCGGTGGCGACATCTGTGTCGGAGCTGAGGTAAGTCTCCGCACCTCGGAGCTTACCTCTTGCCGACGCCATCCCCGCGTAGGCCCCCTTGGGCTTGCCCCTCCGGGCTGTTGCAACCTTAGGCCCATTATCGGGCCTTGCGTCATCCGCCTGGTCAACATGCCCCCTCTTCTGGGGCTGAGAAGCCATCTCAATGGCCTCTGTGAATTCTTCCTCGGATTCAGAGGAAGAATCCAAAAATCTTTTGTCCCACTTGCGGTGGGAACCCCCCCCCCCTCTTTAGACGTGGCCATTATGGCCCCGCCAACGTCTCTGCCAAATTTGGACCAAGTCCGACCACCCCAGCCGAAGTTATCACCCCAAACAGAGTTTGGTTAAAAAACGGTCAAGGGGGAGTCGGCTTGGAGAAATCCCATACAACTTTCAAAAAGCGCCTAAAAAACCGAATAGCAATCCGGTCCCTCAGGACACTTTTTGAAAAATTTTTTTGGCTGACTTCCCGTTAAAGTAGCCGGGTGCCAAAAACAACAACTAATAGGGGATGAAGTCTTCTATCCCCTGGCACCCCTACTGAGACCGTAGGGGTAAACCACAACCTAGATATTCGCTCACGAACTTTGCCGACTTTTTTGTGCAAATTTTTTTCTATAATTTTACCTAAAATCACTAAAAATCCGATTACTTCCAAACCCTGAAAAGAAAAGCAACCGGACCTAGCCTACGCGAAAATTGACTATTGCCGCTATGTCCTAACCCAAAAAAATGCGTAGAACGATAGCCGCAAAGCCGACTTTTTTTCGATTGAAAAAGGTAAACAAACCGTTTTTCAATCAAAAAATCCCGACTTGTAACTTTCCGCTTTTTTTTGTCGATAGCTCAGTCCGCAAAACACTCAGCGACACACCGTTTTCACAGATGTGTGCGCCTCGTGAATCCGCAACTTACGATGTATTGAACTTCGCTGTAGCTCTCATAGGCTGATCGCTAAGGCAGTTAATACACCGGGTCAGACCTCCAAAACTCGTCAACCTAACCTAACCTAACCTAACCTAACCTAACCTAACCTAACCTAACCTAACCTAACCTAACCTAACCTACCTAACCTAACCTAACCTAACCTAACCATCATGGTATCACTGGACATAGAGGGAGCCTTCGATAGCGCATGGTGGCCGGCCATCAGAGTGAGACTGGCGGAGGCGGGTTGCCCTGTAAATTTGAGAAGGGTCATAGATAGCTACCTGGATGATAGAACGGTAAGGGTTAGATACGCCGCGCACGAATATATTAAGCACACAAACAAGGGTTGCGTCCAGGGTTCCATTGGCGGACCACTGCTATGGAACCTTCTTCTCGACCCTCTTCTCAAGGGACTTCAGCGACGGGGTGTCCACGTGCAGGCATTCGCGGATGACGTGGTCCTACTGTTTGATGGTCACACGGCACTGGAGGTGCAGAGACAAGCCAATGCCGCTCTCGCCTATGTTCAGGGGTGGGGTATCGAAAACAAGCTCAAATTTGCGCCACATAAAACCTGCGCTATGACTATTACACGCAAACTTAAATTCGATACGCCACTGCTGAGCATGGGAGGGGTCGACATTGCCATGTCAGAAGACGTTAAGATCCTGGGACTCACAATCGACAATAAGCTAACATTCAACAAACATACCGCGAACACCTGCGTCAGAGCGTTGAACTTCTACAAGCAGTTGTCGAGAGCCGCCAGGGTCAGTTGGGGTCTGCACCCGGAAGTGATCCGGATCATCTACAAGGCAGCAGTGGAGCCGGTCATGACATATGCGGCCAGCGCGTGGGCAAATGCGACGGGAAAGCTAAAGGTGCAACGGCAATTAAACGCGGTCCAAAGGGTTTTTGCCCAGAAGCTCACAAAGTCCTACCGAACTGTCTCCCTAAATTCGGCTCTAATACTGGCTGGGATTCTGCCGCTGGACATCAGAATCCGTGAGGCGGCAGCCTTGTACGAAGCCAGGCGCGGAGTTCCTCAGCCATTTTTGGGGGACAGGGAGGTAGAGAGCAGAGTGGCGTTTAGTCTGCGCCCACATCCGGCAAGGCATATGAGCTTAGAGTTCATAAACCTGATAGACCCACAGCATGTTGAAAAACATAACAAACAGGCAGTCCGAATCTTCACGGATGGCAGCAGGATTGAGGATAAGGTCGGCGCGGCGCTATCCTTATGGAATGGCGAAGCGGAGATCAAATCCCTCAAACTGAAGCTGCCATCTCACTGCACGGTCTATCAGGCGGAACTATACGCCATATGTCGAGCCACGCGGGAGATTCTAAAGCGCCACGAAACCAGTTATGGTATTTACAGTGACTCGCGGGCGGCTTTGGAGACGGTGACGAATCATGGCTCCGTTCATCCCTTAGCAACAGAAGCCAGACAGAACCTGGAAACCATTAAACTTCAAAATAAAGATACATCTTTATTTTGGATCAAAGCGCACGCTGGGATGAACGGTAATGAAAGAGCCGACGAGCTAGCCAAAGATGCCGCACTGAAGTTAAAGAAAAAGCCTGACTATGATGCGTGTCCGGTCTCATACGTCAAGCGACAAATCCGTAAGGATTCACTTGACGTATGGAACCGGAGATATAAATCAGAGGACAAAGCGGCCGTGACTAAGCTTTTCTTTCCTGACGCAATTGAGGCCCATCAAATAATTAGGAAGATGGAAATTTCAAATGTATTGACCCAGGTTTTAACGGGGCACGGTGGGTTCTCAGAATACTTGAACCGGTTCAAGTGTAAGGAGGACCCATCGTGCCCATGTGAGCCGGATAAAGCAGAGACGGTTGAACACGTCCTGTTGGAATGTCCCATCTATGGCTTGCTGAGATATGAGCTTGAGCAAAATCTAAACATTGCCTTAAGAAAGGAAAATATATATTTGATAATTAGGGATAAAGAAAGTAGAAATGTGTTTATAGATTATTGTATTAATATAGGTAAAAAAGTTATATGTAGAAATAAGAATAGATAATAAATATGTTGTTTTATATATAATGAGTATATATAGGAACATTATAAAAATAAGGAAATGTAAATAAAAATAATCTATATGAGTGTAATAGTGTCAAGTTCATGTCAAAATAATCGATAATTATAAGTTCAGGAGAAATGTTTATATTAAAGTGCTGTGTAAATTTAGGTATAATATCTAAGAGGTCAAATAAGAAAACGGATATAATAATGCTGAGTATGTATAATAAAGTATATATAGGAACATTATAAAATAGTGAAATGTAAATTAAGTTAACCTATATCAATAGTTTGGACAATAGTGATAAGATATTAAAATGTATAAAATAATAATAATAAGCAAAATAGATAATAAGAAATAAAGATCAAATATCCATGCTAGGTTAAGAAATAAAGATACTCACCCCGTGTACAATCATTCAGTAAGAAAGACTCCAAATCCACATTGGAGGAGACAGCATGTAGGCTAGCTCTCGGGCCGGGCCTCTGCGCCCGGACAGGAAAAAAAAAAAAAAAAAAAAAAAAAAAAAAAAACCTAACCTAACCTAACCTAACCTAACCTTTTTTTTTTTTTTTTTTTTTTTTTTTTTTTTTTTTTTTTTTTTTTTTGACGCTGGGAAAAATGCTTTATGCATACCCTCCCGTCGGGGGACGGAAGGGTTATGTGGGACTCCCGGTGCTCCCCACCGGTATACCCACTAAACGACCCAGCGGCACTCCCGCATCGCCTATATGGAGGGGAACTGGGAATCCGGCACAGCCTTTCCATCCAGCCCCCCGCCGACGACCGCCCGCCTTTACGGCGAGCCCTTCACCCCCCTCCCCACCCTGGGAGAGGGGCCCGAGAATAGCCGCGAGTGCTCGCGGTCATTCCCACCCGGCGGAAGTGGAGGATACGTGCAATGCGGGAGAAGACGCCCCCGCGCCTGTCTCCCGCTATCCTCCACCAGGAGGGGGAAGACGATTGTCGTGCAATCGCCTTCTCCGACCCGTTCGTCGCCTGCGGAGTGGCGCTGCGAGAGGGTCTTCCTCCCGCGCCCGCTCCATCGCCTCCTTTTGCGAAATTACTTCCTCGCAAAAGGAGGCCACCGCAGCCCAGGACTCCTCGCTTCCCAGCATGGCTAAAACCACGCTGGGTAGCGAGAGGTCCTGCCCGACCACCGCCATCAATTGGTGGCGCGGCCCAGACCACGACGCACACACCTCCAGGGTGTGCTGCGCCGTGTCCACCGCCGCGCCACAATCGTGGCAGGCCGGGGTCTCCTCTCTTCCGATCCGATGCAGGCACGATCCGAAGACGCCATGCCCGGATAGCACCTGCACCAGACGGAAAGAAAGGAAACCGTGGGACCGCCCGAGCCAGTCCTGCAGGACTGGCCCGAGCGCGTCCAACGTTCTGCGGCCAAAGGCTGCGGTGGCGAGGGCCTCCGTCCAATGTTGGACGGTTGCGTCCCTCGCCTCTCTGCGGACGGCCTCCCGCTCTTCTGGGGCAGGGCACTCCCCGAGCGCCCTGCGCCCCGCCGTCCACTCGTACACTCTGGCGAGCACCCACGCCTCGAGTTCCCAAGGCGGGGTGCCGGCCAGAGCGCACGCTACCGCAAAGCCCACCGAGCGGTAGGCTCTCGCCACCCGCAGTGCAATGGCCCTTTGGGGCCTGCGGATGGCGGTCGCATTCTCCCTCCTGTGGAGGGAGTCCGCCCAGATGGGGGCCCCGTAAAGGGCCATGCTCTTCAAGATGCCGGCATACAAATGCCGGCATCTCGCCTTCGGCCCTCCCAGGTTTGGGAGGAGCCACGAGAGGGCGTTCGCCGCCTTCAGCAGGCGCGCTGACAACCCGCTGAAGTGCGGGCCGAAGCGCCACCTGCTGTCCAGGGTGAGGCCCAGATATTTCATCTGGGTCCTCACCCCGATCCTGACGCCCTCCATGACGATGTGGGCGTCAAGAGGGATGCGCTGCCGAGGCCCGTGGAAGAACACGGCCTCGGTCTTGTGCAGCGCAACCCCCAACCCGAGGCGGCGGATCCTTCCCGCGACCAAGGATCCGCCAGCCGAGGCCAAACTGGCCGCCTCCCTAAAATCCCTCCCCCGGGCAGTGAGGAGAGTGTCATCCGCGTAGCAGATGACACTCGTGCCCGGGAGGAGGGATCCCCGCAGGAGCCAGTCGAAGCCGATGTTCCACAGGAGTGGTCCTAGGACCGACCCCTGTGGAACACCAGACTCCGCGCCGTACCTTCGGACTTGGCCAGCCTTGTCTACGAGGAGGACCGCTCGGTCCTCCAAGTAGCTGGCCAAGAGGGCCCGCAAGTATGAAGGCACTCCGTGGTACCGGAGTGCCTCCAAGATCGTGGAGTGGGGGACGGAATTGAACGCGTTGGCTATGTCAAATGACACAGCCAACACTCCGTCCCCAGACTCCACGGCCTCCCTCACCTGGCCCTTCAGCCGGGCCAGCGCGTCCACTGTCGAACGCCCAACTCGGAAACCGAATTGGGCGTCCGACAGGTTCGGCCCAACCCCCCGCAGGAGGCCATTCAGCCGACCGGCGACGATCCCCTCGAACAGTTTACCGACCTCATCGAGCAGAACGATGGGTCGGTATGCCGAGGGGGAGTCTGCCGGTCGTCTCTCCTTACGGAGGAGGCACAGTTGCCCCTCCTTCCAGGCTTTCGGGAACCTCCCAGCCGTGAAACACGCGCTGAAGAGGTCCCGAAACCTGTCCGCCATTTGGGTGGCCGCAATGGCCACCACCCTTGCGGGGACGCCGTCCGGCCCGGGGGCGGTTTTCTTGGCGCGGAGGCGAAGCGTCGCCGCGCCAAACTCCGCCCCCGTGACCGGAGGGACCTCCTCCGCTGGCGGAGCCGCCTCCCGCGGGGGGTCCATCACTGGAGGGGTGAAGTTGGTCCCTGTTGGTAACAAGGACCGAACCACCCCGTCCAGCAACGCCGGCTCGAGGGTCTCTGCTAGCGGGGGACCGAAGGGGCGCAGTTTATTCCGCGCCGCCTTATATGGTCTCCCGTACGGGTCTCTGTCGAGACCCTCTAGCATTTCGGCCCTCGCCGCGTCGTCGGCGGCGAACATAGCCGCCTTGAGGACCTTCTTTGCCTCTACGTACGAGGCGTAGAGAAGGTCCTCGTTCGACGCGTCCCGCACGTTCCGCCGTCGACTCCGCGTGTAGGCCCTCCTGGCCACCACGCAGGCGGCCCGGAGCCCCGCCAGCTCCTCCGACCACCAATAGACGGCGCGTCGGGGAGGTGGGCGGCGAGACCGAGGCATGCTGGAGTTGCACACCTCGGTCAGGGACTCCCGCAGTCGGACCGCCGAGGCGTCGACGTCCAGGACATTGATAGGAGGCGTGAGCCAGTCCTGGACGAACGCCGCCTCCTTGGCCGCCCCTCGGTCCAGGTGGATCTGAGCCCACCGTGGAAAGGGGGACTGGCCCGAGCGGGCCATCCCCCGGGGGCTCTGGGTGGAGACGATGTCGAACCGCACGTATCGGTGGTCCGACAAGGTCTCCACCGTTTCCACCCGCCAGCCGACGACGCGGGCGGCAAGTGCGGGGGTGGCGAACGACACGTCCACCACCGTCCCTCCCCGTTACCGCACACACGTGTGGGCCGTCCCTCTATTTAGGAGGGACACGCCCGACGAGGCCACCCAAAATTCGACGGCCCGCCCGCGGACGTTGCAAGAGGCGGCCCGGTTGCCCCAGGCCGCCGACTTGGCATTCAGGTCGCCCAATACGGCGACCTGGCGCGGCGCCGCCCTACCGACTACTGCGGTCAGGACTTCGAGAAAATCCTCGAAGTCCTGTAAAGGGCGGTTAGGGGAGAAATAGACCCCCACCAGGGCTATTTCTCCCCACGCGGCGGCCACGTATCCCGGTCCCCTCTCTAAGAGCGAGAGGGGAGGGGAGTCCGTGGAAGACCGCGACACCAACGCCACCGAGCCGTCCCGATCACCCAGCCAACGGCCAGAGACAGAGTACGGCTCGGCGACCACCGCAACGTCTACTAACCACTCAGCCAGGGCCTGCATCAGCAGGTCCTGGGCTGCTTTACAGTGGTTAGTATTCGCCTGTAGGATGCGATGTCCGGACCTATCCATCATTTGGACATCGCACCCCCCTCGTCGGCCACCGAGGTCCCAGCCTCAGGGACGACGGTGGTAGCGGCAGGCTGGGACGGCGCCTGCGCTTTGCCCTTCTTTGGGGGAGGATTGCAGTTCCTCCCCCTCATCACGTGGTCCGCCGGGCGGCCACTGGCGGCGCACACCGCGCAGTGCGGCTTGGCGGCCGTGCAGGAGGCGGACATGTGCCCCTCCTTACCGCAGCGGTAACAGGCGTCCGACCTGTCCACCTTGGACGGACAGAGGGCCCGTGTGTGGCCGATTCCGAAGCACTTGTAGCAGCGCAAAGGCTGCTCACCAAGTGCTCGGACCACACACGACCCAAACCCGACGGCAAGCCGTCCCTTGGCAAGGACGGCCTTAGCTGCGGTGACCGGGCACTCCAGGCGGATTGTGCCCATGCCGCCGCGGCCGGGCCTGATAGCCCGACCCTGTACCGCTGCGGTGTTGCAGCCCCCTATTGCTGCGAGCGCCGCCACGACCTCCTCTTTGGTGACCGAATCGTCCAGATTGGTCACCTCGAGGGCCGCCGACTTGACAGGCCTTACCACCTTGGCCGCGTCCGCGATGACCTCTTGCAACTTCGTTGCGAAGAGGTCAGCGTTGGTGCCGCCCTGGGCCCCCGGGAACTCGAAAATACGAGCCCCGGCTTGGGTCTGGCGGCACGTGATGGCGCCGATTCCCAACTTGGTGGGATCGGCGTTGGTACGAGCCCGTTTCAGCACGGACTCGTACGTCTCACCACGCTCCGCAGCCTCCGCGGTGAGCGTCACCACGACGGCCGCGGTTTTGGGAGAAACTAGGGTTTTTCTCCCACCGGCAGGGGCCCTTTTAGCTGCCGGAGCAGCGGTGGCGGGCTTAGGGGCCGACTTTTGCCCCTTCCCCTTCCCCTTCCCCTTGCCGGTCGTCTGGGACGGGCAGGGAGGGGAGATGTTGGCTGGGGAGGCAGGGGCGGCGGCCGCTCTCGCCTTCTTGGCCTTGCCCTTCCCCTTTTTGACCACCTTCGTCCACGGCTGGGTGGACGGGGTGGTGGAAGGGAGAAGGGCGTCCTCCCTTTGGGAGGATGGCCCAAGCTCGCACGGCCTCTTGTCCGCCGCGAGGGGCGGTCGGAGGCGCTTTTCGGGCAAGAGCCTGTCCTCGATGCCAGCGAGGCAGGCTCTCGTAAATGCCCTTTCCTCCATCACAACCTTGCGGATGACATCCTCAAGGTTGGAAGAGGAGGAAGGGCCCTCCACCGCAGGTCTCGGCTCAGCTTGGGTTGGCTGGGCCGTGACCTCAGCCAGCTTCTTATGCAGCTGGCTGACCTCCGACTGCAGGCGATCTAACTTCGCCTGCAGTTGCCGCGTCTCGTCGGTGGCTGTGCGTTGCACCAGCTCCCGGACGATGCCACCCATGCTGGCGGCCCTGCATTTAAGGGACTTTTGGAATGTCCCTTTTAGATTGGAGGACTTAGAGGCGACCACCCTGATTTCCTCTTCGTCCTCCTGCGCCATGCGCTCCAGCTCGGCCAGCGAGTGGTCCGCGTATAAGACGCTAGACGCACCGTACCCGGACTTAGCCCGGGCGGCCTGCGCCTGCATCTCCTTCGCGGCGACCCTCTCTTCCAGGTCTTCCTGGAACTGAGCCCTTCGTGCGAGGTCCAACTGACGTTGGGCGTCCGCCAGACCCACGTCGTGGGAGTCCACCACAGTGGAAGGCTTTTTGGCCTTCGCCTTCTTTTTTGGCTTAGCACTCCTCGTGGAGTCCGAGGAGCCTTCGCCGCCGTCCTTCAGGAAGGATCGCTTCCGCTTTTGTAAGCGACTTTCGGCTTCCATCGCCGAACTTCCGTCCGACTCTGGAACGAGCGACTCGTTGTCGGAGTCCGACAACACGTCGACCGACAGCCTGCGGAACATGCTACCCGGTGATGGGCGGCAAACCTCCGACGCCATACTGGCATCGCCGGCGTGGCCCTGAGAAGGGCCTTTGGTTTGGCCCTGAGAAGGGCCTTTGGTTTGGCCCTGAGAAGGGCCTTTTGGTTGGCCCTGAGAAGGGCCTTTTGGTTGGCCCTGAGAAGGGCCTTTTGGTTGGCCCTGAGAAGGGCCGTTTGGTTGGCCCTTAGAAGGGCCTTTTTTGAAACGCCCGAAGGCGTCCCGCAATTGAGGCGTCGTCGCCTCCTCAGGCTCTAGCGCCCTACCACTGTTGCTATGCGCAGACGCGCATACAACCTCCTCACCGCTCCCTACCGTCTCACCTAACCTAGATTTGTTTATAGAGTTATTCATAATCAGATCCCACGAGTAAGTGGGAAGGGTGGGTCACCCCGGACAGTGCCCACTGTAACCGGGGAAGTCTAACGTAACCCGCTCAGGGGAGCGACACTTCCCTGGCGGGGGACGCGGTAGCGACTGAAACTCCGTTCAGCCTTCCAGACCTTACGCCGCGCCGCCGCTTATCCTCGGGTAATTTTTTATAGAGGTTGTCTTCCTCGCAGCCCGGGCGACCAAGCCAAGGCCTATCGGTCCCGCTCAGATCGCAAAACATGACTGCGACCATGTTGCGGGGTTACGATTTTGGGGCGGTGGCAGGGAAGAAAACTCCCACTGCCTGCCCGGCGGCAGGGTAAGTGCACGCCAAGGCCCGACACCTCTCCGCAAGCCTAAGAAGGCTATCCTCCGCTCAAGCTCAAGCTTGAACTCAAGCCAAGCACCTGACCACTCGGCATCCCGCGAGGAAACTGACCCATACAGCCGACTCACAGGAACCAAGATGGACGGCATCCCCGCTCTAAATCCCCCCCCCATCCCACCCCAGTGTTTGGTCCGCGCCGGTAAACCGGTAACTCCCATTTCTGGGAGTCGTTCCCCTATCCGCCACCCGGGGACGCGCCGCGTTGGGGTACACCTCCCCACCCACTGGGACTACCCAGCAGGTCCGCGGAACCTAACCTAACCTAACCTAACCTAACCTAACCTAACCTTTTTTTTTTTTTTTTTTTTTTTTTTTGCGCTGGGAAAAATGCGTTACGCATGCCCCCCCATTGGGGGATGGGGGGGGTATGTGGGACTCCCCGGTCTATAAAGGACCGGTATACCCACTAAACAACCCAGCGGCATTCCAGCATCGTCTGCGTGGAGGAGGACTGGGAAACTGGCTTTCTTCCAGTCCCCCGCCGACGACCGCCCGCCTTTACAGCGGGGCCCACACGCCCCTCCCTAAAGGGAGAGGCCCGGGAATGACCGTGAATGCTCGGCCATCCCCGCCCGGCGGAGATGGAGGATCTGCAATGCAGGAGAAGACGCCCCCGCGCCTGTCTCCCGCTATCCTCCACCAGGAGGGGGAAGGCGGTTGTCGTACAAACGCCTTCTCCCACCCCTTCTTCGCCTGCGGAGCGGTGCTGCGAGGGGGTCATCCTCCCGCGCGCGCTCCGCTGCCTCCTTTTGGGACATTACGTCCTCACAAAAGGAGGCTACGGCTGTCCAGGCCTCCTCGCTTCCCAGCATGGATAAGACCACGCCTGGAAGCGAGAGGTCCTGACCAACCACCGCTACCATGTCGCGGCGCGGTTCGGACCACGACGGACACACTTCGAGGGTGTGCTGCGCCGTGTCCTCTGCCGCGCCACATTCATGGCACGACGGGGTCTCCTCTCTTCCTATCCGGTGCAGGCATGATCCGAAGCAACCATGCCCGGACAAAACCTGCACCAGACGGAAAGAGAGGGCACCATGGGACCGCCCCAGCCAGTCTTGCAGGACTGGACCTAGAGCGTCCAGCGTTCGGCGGCCGAAGGTGGCGGAGGCGAGGTCCTCCGTCCAATGGTGGACGATCGCGTCCCTCGCCTCTCGCCGGACGGCTTCCCGCTCTTCTCGGGTAGGATGCTCTCCGAGCGCCCTGCGTCCCGCCGTCCACTCGTACACTCTGGCGAGCACCCACGCCTCGAGCTCCCAAGGAGGGGTACCCGCCAGAGCGCACGCCGCCGCGAAGCCCACCGAGCGGTAGGCCCTCGCCACCCGCTGCGCGATAGCCCTCTGGGGCCTGCGGATTGCGGTTGCGTTCTCCCTCCTTTGGAGGGAGTCCGCCCAGATGGGGGCCCCGTATAGGGCCATGCTCTTCAAGATGCCGGCGTATAATTGCCGGCATCGCGCTTTGGGCCCCCCCAGATTTGGGAGGAGCCAAGCGAGCGCGCCCGCGGCCTTTAGCAGGCGCGTCGATAGCCCGCTGAAGTGCGGGCCAAAGCGCCACCTGCTATCGAGGACTAGGCCCAGATATTTCATCTGGGCCTTCACCTCGACCCTGACGCCCTCTACGACAATGTGGGCGTCAGTAGGGTTGCGCTGCCGGGGCCCGTGGAAGAACACGGCCCCGGTCTTATGCAGCGCCACCCCCAATCCTAGGCGGCGGATCCTTCCCGCAACTAAGGATCCACCGGCCGAGGCCAGGCTCGCCGCCTCTCTGAAGTCTCTCCCCCGAGCAGTGAGAAGAGTGTCATCCGCGTAGCAGATGACACTCGTGCCGCGGAGAAGAGTTCCCCGCAGGAGCCAGTCAAACCCGATGTTCCACAGGAGTGGTCCTAGGACGGACCCCTGTGGAACACCGGACTCTGCGCTGTACCGCCGAAGCTGGCCCGCTTTGTCTACAAGGAGGACTGCTCGGTCCTCCAGGTAATCGGCCAGGAGGCTCCGTAGATACTGAGGCACTCCATGGTAGCGGAGCGCCTCGAGTATTGTCGGGTGGGGAATGGAGTTGAAGGCGTTGGCTATGTCAAATGACACAGCCAAAACTCCGTCCCCTGCCTCCACGGCCTCCCTCACCTGACCCTTCAGCCGGGACAGCGCGTCAACCGTCGAACGCCTTCTTCGGAAACCGAATTGGGCGTCCGACAGGTTCGGCCCTATCCCCCCCAAGTGGCCATTAAGCCGAGCGGCGACGATCCCCTCGAATAATTTACCAGCCTCATCGAGCAGAACGATGGGCCGGTATGCCGAGGGGGAGTCCGCCGGGCGTTCCTCCTTCCGGAGGAGGCACAGTTGCCCCTCCTTCCAAGGTTTCGGGAACCTCCCAGCCGCGAAGCACGCGCTGAAGATGTCCCGAAACCTTTCCTCCATTTCGGTGGTGGCGATGGCCACCACCCGTGCGGGGACGCCGTCCGGCCCGGGGGCCGTCTTCTTGGCGCGGAGGCGGAGCGCCGCCACTCCAAACTCCACCTCCGTTACCGGAGGGACCTCTGCCTGCGGCGGAACCACCTCCTGCGGGGGGTCCATCACTGGTGGGGTGAATCTGGTCCCAGTTGGAAACAAGGACCGAACCACCCCATCCAGCAATGACGGCTCGAGGGTCTCCGCTATTGGGGGACCAAAGAGGCGCAGTTTATTCCGCGCCACCTTATACGGTCTCCCGTACGGGTCACTGTCGAGACCCTCGAGCATCTCCGCTCTAGCCGCGTCTTCGGCGGCAAACATCGCCACCTTGAGGACCTTCTTTGCCTCTACATATGAGGCGTATAGAAGGTCCTCGTTCTCCGGGTTCCGCAAACTGCGTCGTCGGCTCCGCGTGTAGGCCCTCCTGGCCCTCACGCAGGCGGCCCGGAGCCCCGCTAGTTCCTCCGACCACCAATAGACGGCGCGACGGGGAGGTGGTCGGCGAGACCGAGGCATGCTGGAGTTGCACACCTCGGTCAGGGACTTTCGCAGCTGGACCGCTGCGGCGTCCACGTCCTGGACATTGGTGGGAGGCGTGAGCCAGTCCTGGAGGAACGCCGCCTCCCTGGCCGCTCCCCGGTCCAGGTGAGTGAGGGCCCACCGTGGAAAGGGGGATCGGCCCGAGCGGGCCACCCCCCGGGGGCTCTGGGTGGAGATGTCGAACCGCACATATCGGTGGTCCGACAAGGTCTCCACCATCTCCACCCGCCAGTCAACGACGCGGGCGGCAAGTGTGGGGGTAGCAAACGAGACATCGACCACCGACCCTCCCAGTTGCCGTACACACGTGTGGACTGTCCCTCTGTTAAGGAGGGACAAGCCGGACGAGGTCGCCCAAAACTCGACGGCTCGTCCGCGAACGTTGCAGGTGGTGGCCGGGTTGCCCCAGGCCGCCGACTTGGCATTTAGGTCGCCCAATACGACGACTTGGCGCGGCGCCACCCTCCCGACGACTGCGGTGAGGATTTCGAGAAAATTCTCGAAATCCGATAGAGGGCGGTTTGGGGAGAAATATACACCCACCAGAGCAATATTCCCCCACGCGGCGGCCACGTATCCCGGTCCCCTCTCTAAGAGCGAGAGGGGAGGGGAGTCCGTGGAAGGCCGCGAAACCAACGCCACCAAGCCATTCGGATCGCCTAGCCAACGGCCAGGGACCGAGTACGGCTCGGCAACCACTGCCACGTCCACCAACCACTCAGCTATGGCCTGCATCAGCAGGTCCTGCGCTGCTTTGCAGTGGTTGGTGTTCGCCTGGAGGATGCGATGACCGGTCCCATTCATCATTCGGACATCGCACCCTCCTCGTCGGCCACCGAGGTCCCAGCTACAGGGACGACAGCGGTGGCGGCAGGCTGAGTCGGAGCCTGTGCTTTGCCCTTCTTTGGGGGAGGATTGCAATTCCTCCCCTTCATGACGTGGCCCGCTGGGCGGCCACTAGCGGCGCACACCGCACAGTGTGGCGTGGCGGCCTTGCAGGAGACGGATCTGTGTCCCTCCTTGCCGCAGCGGTAGCAACAGTTTGATCTGTCCACCTTGGACGTGCAGAGGGCCCGAGTGTGTCCAATGCCAAAGCACTTGAAGCAGCGCAGAGGCTGCTCTTCAAGTGCCCGGACCACACTCGAGCTAAACCCGACGGTGAGCCGTCCCTTGGCGAGGACGGCCTTGGCCGCGGTGACTGGGCACTCAAGGCGAATGGTGCCCATGCCACCGCGACCGGGCCTAATGTCCCGACCCAGTATCGCTGCGACGCTACAGCCCCCCATGGCTGCGATCGCCGTCACCACCTCCTCTTTGGTAACCGAATCGTCCAGATTGGACACCTCCAATGCTGCGGACTTGACGGGCCTGACCACTTTGACCGCATCCGCAATGACCTCTTGCAACTTGGTTGCGAAGAGGTCCGCGTTGGCGCCGCCCTGAGCCCCCGGGAACTCGAAAATCCGAGCCCCGGCTTGGGTCTGACGGCACGTCATTGCGCCGATTCCCAGGTGGGTGGGATCGGCGTTGGTACGAGCTCGTCTCAGCACTGACTCGTACGTTTCCCCTCGCTGTGCAGCCTCCGCGGTCAGCGTCACCACGACGGCCGCGGTCTTGGGAGCAACAAGAGGCTTCCTCCCACCGGCAGAGGCCCTTTTAGCTGCGGGAGCAGCGGTGCTGGGCTTAGGGGCCGACGTTTTCCCCTGCCCTTTACCATTCCCCTTCCCCTTGCCAGTCGCCTGGGACGAGCAGGGAGGAGGGTTGTTGGCGTGGGAGGCAGGGTCGGCGCCCGTTCCTGTCTTCCTTTTCCTGCCCTTGTCCTTCCCCTTCTTGACCACTTTCGTCCACGGCTGATTAGACTGGGTGGTCGAGGGGAGCAGAGCGTCCTGCTCCTGGGAGGATGGCCCCGGCTTGGACGGCCTCTTTTCCGCCGCGAGAGGTGGCCGGAGGCGTTTTTCCGGCAAGAGCCTGTCCTCTATACCGGCGAAGCAGGCTCTCGTGAAGGCCCTTTCCTCCATGACTACCTTGCGGATAATATCCTCAAGGTTGGAGGAGGAAGGACCTTCGGCCGCAGGTCTCGGCTCGGCTTGAGATGGCCGGGCCATGACTTCAGCCAGCTTCTTATGCAGCTGGCTGACCTCCGACTGCAGGCGATCTACCTTCGCCTGCAGCTGTCTTGTTTCCTCGGTCGCTGTGCGCTGCACCAGCTCCCGGACAATGCTGGCCATGCTGGCGGCCCTGCACTTAAGGGACTTCTGTAGAGTCCCTTTAAGATTAGAGGACTTAGAGGCGACCTCCTTAATTTCCTCTTCATCCTCTTGCGCCATCCGCTCTAGCTCGGCTAGCGAGTGATCCGCGTAGAGGACGCTGGACGCGCCGTACCCAGTCTTGGCCCGGGCGGCGCGTGCCTGCTGCTCCTTGGCGGCAACCTTCTCCTCCAGATCCTGTTGGAGTTGTTTCCGCCGAGATAAATCTAGCTGCCGTTGGGCATCCGCTAAACCCACGTCGTGGGTGTCCGCTACAGTCGAAGACGGATTCGGCTTTTTGGCCTTCACCTTCTTTGACTTGGTGCTCTTCGTCGAGTCCGACGAACCTTCACTGCCATCCTTTAAGAAGGCCCGCTTGCGTTTTTGGAGGCAATCTTCGACCTCCATCGCCGAACTTGAGTCCGACTCAAACGCGTTGTCGGACTCTGACAACACGTCAGCCCTGCAATAAAAGCTAGCCGCAGATGGTGCGCGGCTAGCATCTGACGCCGAAGTGGCATCGTCCGCGGAGCCCTGAGAAGGGCTTTTTGGTTGGCCCTGAGAAGGGCCTTTTGGTTGGCCCTGAGAAGGGCCTTTTGGTTGGCCCTTAGAAGGGCCTTTTTTGAAACGCCCGAAGGCGTCCCGCAATTGAGGCGTCGTCGCCTCCTCAGGCTCTAGCGCCCTACCACTGTTGCTATGCGCAGACGCGCATACAACCTCCTCACCGCTCCCTACCGTCTCACCTAACCTAGATTTGTTTAAAGATTTATTCATAATCAGATCCCACGAGTAAGTGGGAAGGGTGGGTCACCCCGGACAGTGCCCACTGTAACCGGGGAAGTCTAACGTAACCCGCTCAGGGGAGCGACACTTCCCTGGCGGGGGACGCGGTAGCGACTGAAACTCCGTTCAGCCTTCCAGACCTTACGCCGCGCCGCCGCTTATCCTCGGGTAATTTTTTTATAGAGGTTGTCTTCCTCGCAGCCCGGGCGACCAAGCCAAGGCCTATCGGTCCCGCTCAGATCGCAAAACATGACTGCGACCATGTTGCGGGGTTACGATTTTGGGGCGGTGGCAGGGAAGAAAACTCCCACTGCCTGCCCGGCGGCAGGGTAAGTGCACGCCAAGGCCCGTCACCTCTCCGCAAGCCTAAGAAAGCTATCCTCCGCTCAAGCTCAAGCTTGAACTCAAGCCAAGCACCTGTCCACTCGGCATCCCGCGAGGAAACTGACCCATACAGCCGACTCACGGGAACCAAGATGGACGGCATCCCCGCTCTAAATCCCCCCCCCCCCCATCCCACCCCAGTGTTTGGTCCGCGCCGGTAAACCGGTAACTCCCATTTCTGGGAGCCGTTCCCCTATCCGCCACCCGGGGACGCGCCGCGTTGGGGTACACCTCCCCACCCACTGGGACTACCCAGCAGGTCCGCGGAACCTAACCTAACCTAACCTAACCTAACCTAACCTAACCTAACCTAACCTAACCTTTTTTTTTTTTTTTTTTTTTTTTTTTTAGCGTGTGGAAATCCCCTCGGACCGTCACCCCGCCGGGGCTCTCGTTTGGCGGGGCGGTGTGTCGGACTCGAACCGACCAAAACCACACGGTGTGCCCTCTTTGCGCTTCCAGTTTAGGAGGGGTCCAGGTAGTTATCGCCTTCTGGACCCCTCCCAGCGCCGGCCCGCTCCTGGCGCGGGCTCCGTCTCAAGGACCTCTCTTAGGCGACGTCCGGCACACGCGGACGCCGCCCCCTCGCGGTTGGCCAAACTAATGCGGGTGGAGGGGAGAACCCATCCCGTCCACCCGCGGCCACACTCAGGGCGGCATGAGGCGCAGGAAAGCGCGCCTCCGCCGTCCGGTTCGCCGGCGGCGGATCGGGTCCGAGTGGAGGTCGTCCTCCCGGGCCTTCTCCGCCGCCTCCTTCTGCGAGATTACTTCCTCGCAGAAGGAAGCGACCGCGGTAAAACAACTGTCGCTACCGGCCATGGAGCGAACTACGGCCGGTAGCGAGAGATCCGCTCCGATGACTGCAGTGAGGGCCCGGCGCTGCGTCGCCCATGCGGGGCAGACCGCCAGCGTGTGCTGGGCCGAATCCTCACTGCAGTCGCAGTGGTGGCAGGCGGGACTCGATTCCCTCCTAGCGACCGAGTACAGGTACTTTCCGAAGCAACCGTGCCCGGAAAGCACCTGCGTCAGCCGGAAGGAAAGAGTCCCGTGCTGCCGCCCTGCCCACTCGGCGATGACTGGCTGGAGAGCATCCACGGCGGCGAAGCCAGCGCGTGGAGTCTCCAGCCGGAACGACCATCTGACCATGGTGGCTCGGCGAGCGGCTTCGCGCCACTCGCGCACGTCTTCGGGCGGAGGGCGAAATCCGCTCTCCGTCCGGAAGTCAGCCACTCGCCGATAAACTTCGGCGAGCACTTCCGCCTCCAAATCCCACGGGGGTGTTCCGGCCAAGGCGCAAGCCGCCTCGGTGGACACCGTGCGGTATCCGCGTATGGCTCTGACCGCCAATATCCTCTGGGGGCGCCAGAGGCGCGCCCTATTCGGAGCAGTCAGAGCCGCCACCCACACCGGTGCACCATACAGCGCCATGGACCGGACAACCCCCGCATACAGCCGCCTCGTGGGAACACTGGCCCCGCCCAAATTGGGCAAAAGTCGCCCTAGGGCGGAGGCAGTGTCCACCAGCTTCGGACCAAGCTGTCGGAAGTGCTCGTCGAAGAGCCACCTACCGTCTAGGACCAGACCCAGGTACCTCATCTGGGCCCGGACCGGTACGAGGACCGAGCCGACCTCGATTGAGGCGCCGGCGGGTGGACCACGACGGGGCCCATGAAATAATAGGGCCTCCGTCTTATCCAGGGCCACCCGTAATCCCAACGCCTCAATGCGCCCGACCACCTGGGAAACTCCCGTGGCGGCCAGGCGCGCCGCCTCCTGGAAGTTAGCCCCCCGGGCCGTGAGTAAGGTGTCATCCGCGTAGCAGATTACACCCAGCCCGGGGGGGAGACGCCCTCGTAGGGCCCAGTCGTACCCGATGTTCCACAGGAGAGGTCCTAGGACAGACCCCTGCGGAACACCGCACGACATGGCCCTGCGTCTCAAGACGCCATCTCGGTCCTCGTACATGACGGTTCGCTCCTCAAGATAGTCCGCCACCAGCCGCTTCAGGTACTCCGGCACTCCGTGGTAGCGGAGCGCTTCCCTGATGCAGCTGAATGGCAGACTATTGAAGGCGTTGGCGATGTCCAAGGACACCGCCAACACCACTCCGCCGCAGCTCACGGCCTCCTCGGTCACGGCCCTAAGGCGCATTACGGCATCGATCGTCGAACGCCCTTCTCGGAAACCGAATTGGGCGTCCGACAGATCGGGGCCAACCTCGCAGAGGTGCCGGACGATGCGGGCAGAGAGCACCCTCTCAAAAAGTTTACCCGCCTCGTCCAGCAACACGATAGGCCTATAGGCCGCGACCGATTCGGTAGGCCGTCCCGGCTTCTGCAGCAGGACCAGCTTCCCGCATTTCCAGCGCTCAGGGAAGCGTCCGGACGCCAGGCTAGCGTCTAACACTTCCCTGAGGTGGTCCGACATGTAGTCGAGGGCTCGGGCCATCACTCGGGCTGGAACCCCGTCCGGCCCGGGGGCGGTATTCTTGGATCGAATCCGTAGAACAGCCGCCCCCAACTCCGATTCCCTGACGGGCGGAACATCAACCTCGCTGCCCCCGTCGTCTCCGGCTGATGCAGCCATCGACGGGGGTGTGTGCTCCACCCGCTGCGGGAATAGGCCCTCGACCACTTCCTGCAGGAAGCTGGGCTGGAGAGTCTCCGTAAGGGGGGGGCCCGACGTGCGGAGCTTTTGACGCACCGCACGATAAGGGCGACCCCAGGGGTCACGCTCAAGACTCTCCAGCATCTCCTCTCTGCTCACATCCTTGGCGCGGCAGATGGCCAGCCGCAGAGTTTTCCGAGCTTCATGGTACTCCTCATGAAGCCGTTCCACCTCCTCACCAACCCCGCGGTGACGTCGCCGACTACGGGTGAGGGACCTCCGGGCACGTACACAGGCCGCACGGAGGTCCGCCAACTCCTGGGACCACCAGTAGACCTCCTTCCTTGGAGGCCGACAACCACGAAGGCGGGGCATGGCCGCATCGCAAATCTGCGTAATCGCATCGCAGAAGCGACCAGCCCCCATGTCGACCTCCTCGGTCGGGGCCTGCGGAGACAGCCAAGAGTGAATAATGGCCGCCTCCTCTAGTAGGTCCCTGTCGAGCTTGGCGACAGCCCACCGCGGAAAGCGGGTAGGGCGCCGCGCCGCGTGACCCCTACTAGGGTCCTGGAACCGGGAGAGCTCGAATCGGATGTACAAATGATCCGAGAGCGTCTCGACCTCTTCCAGGACACACCAGTTCCTTACTCGTGCGGCGACTGCAGGGGTAGCGAACGAAAGGTCCACTATCGACCCCCCCTGCTGTCGCACGCACGTGTTGGTGGAGCCCCTGTTCAGCAAACAAAGGCCCACCGACGCCGCCCACTCCTCGACGGCTTCGCCCCTGGCGTCCGTCGCAGGGGAACCCCACGCAATGGACTTTGCGTTGAAGTCCCCCAGCACGAGGACGTGCCCAGACACTAGTCGCCGCATCGAGGCCTCCAAGTTGTTAAGGAAGACCTCGAAGTCGTTCAAACTCCGGTTGGGGGAGAAATATACACCATAAATGGTGATTCCCCCCCAAACCTAACCTAACCTAACCTAACCTAACCTAACCCAGTCTGGCTCCAACCGCACTCCGGAGCGCCCACCTACAACCATACCTCTACGCCAAAAAATTCGCAAAAATTTGAAAAAGTGTTTTTAATGGCCGTGTGATACACCAAAATTTGAGGAATCACAAGGCGCACACGGCTGTGCAAACGTTGTGTCGCTAAGTAGTTTTGTCACCGAGCTATCACAGAAAAAGTGAAAATTTGAAAAATTTGAAAGTTAAAAGTGGAGTTTACTCAAGTTCTGCAGCGGTGACGTATTCTTTTTAAAGTGCCTTCTGGAAGGCCTTAAGGAGCACTACGGTTTTTCTGCTTTTCCCGATTTTTCCCGCGCAGGAGCGCGGAGATAAAAGCAGAAAAGCCAAAACCACGTGGCCACGAGGTCAGCGATCCAGGGCAGCCAGGAAGAAGCTGACAACGGAAGCACCAGGACGCCGCTGCGGAGATCTGGGAGGCACTTTTTATTTTTGTCTAGGTAAATTTTTGACAAAGATATAACTGTTTTAAATTTTTGTAAATTTTATAAATTTTTATCTCGTCGAAAAGATCTGTGACGTATATATTTTAAATTTGTTTTACATAGATCTTAGGGCCCCCAACATTATATAAAAATTTCGACATAGGTCGATCAGCTAGTTTTAGAGAAAAACATTTTTGAAAATTCAAGGGGTACACGAGGTACCCCTAATTTTAAAGTTAACATTAAAATTAAAAAAGGATTTTTTTTTAAATAATTATTTAGAAGCTTGTGCAAAATTTCGAAAATTTTAGGCTAATATTCAATTAGTTAGGCTATTTTTAGGTTAAATTATTGAGTTTTTTGTAATTATAAAATCAGGGGGGGGACTTATCAACACGTGGCCCTAACCAAGCCATTGTGTGAGTTGTGCCCTTCAAAACAAGCCCGAACACGGCCGACTTCGGATAATTATCGCCGGAGTTAGCTCTGGAGCAGCCATTTGCGACGCCATCTTGGATTGTTTTGAACGGGCATAACCCTCGCTAGAGTGGTCCGATTGGGACGGGGTTTCCACTGTTGGTACCGTTACTGCCCCCTCCCTGACTTGATATTAGTTGGGGCTCTAGGTAGAGCAAAAAATTTTTTGCTCTACCTATCGTGTTAGAGGCTAGACGGGGACGAGCCAAGCACGACCATCGAAATCCCGAAGCTCTAGCTTCAAAATTGACTAAGATACGGGTATTTTTTCATAATAGGCGCCATCTTGTTCCGCCATCTTGGAAAACTTCAAAGTTTCATATCTCTGGAACCCGTTGCCCGATTTCGACGGGATTTTCTTTGTTAGGTTTAATATATACAGGACCTCTATTTTATCCTATATTTATAGTTCTTCCCGTTTTATAAAAAAAAAAAAAAAAAATTAAAATTTCTAAAATTATTTATTTTGATCCCTTAAGAGGTCACCTTTTAGTTTTAAAATTAAATTCTTGTTTATTTGTTATATTTCAAACTGGGAATTAAATGTAGTAACGTTCAGATCTATAGTTTTTAAGTTATTAAAATTTTAAATATCAAGGGTACACGATTACCCTCATTTTATTGTAAATTTTTTTTTTTTTTTTTTTTTTTTTTTTATTGGTAAGCCTTTGGGCCCAGATTACTGAGTAGGTATTGCCATTTAAAATAAGTTCAGGCTCAAAAATCAAGAGCAAATATTTATTCTTTGTGCTTATATTGTTGGTGGAGACCATACCGTGCTCCTATTGCAGAAAACAGGTTACTGACTTATAATTGTTATACAGCGATTCAAATATTCGGTATATAGGTTTAAGTAAATCCGACTTGACTTCTTGTAAAGGTTTATTGTACTTGTGCTGCGGTTGTTTTTCGGTTTGTGCGTGTTTCTGGGAACCTAGTAGGACCTCGCTGGGACAATGTCTTCTAGATCGGTGCGCTCTGCACCTCCGGGAGCGCGAAGCACGAGAACATTGTACAAGAAAGCCGTGACACAGGCAATGGGCAAAAAAGAGAGCATGGCTACGGGTCAAGCAATGGTCACTGGGTCAATCGAGAGCGCCGAGTGTCAGGCGGCTCCTCTGCTGCTTGCAGCTACGGACGGCAACGCAGAACCTGAACGCATAGCGAAGGCGGAGACGGCGAAGACTACTGAGGGTCTTTCTGAGCCGAAAACACTAAGTGTCGGTTCGGCTAAGTCAGTGGTGTCTTCTGCGTTTGAGATGGACGAGGAGCTGGACCGACTTGGCATCGCTCGGCCACCCCCAAAGGCGGATGACGATTGGTCGGACGTGGAGAGCACACGCAGCAGACGTTCCAGCATTCTCCCATCCACATCCAGACGCTCCGAAATCCCCGGCGTGTCAATGGACCTTGCGTCTCAACGCGCCAATGACCTGCTTCAATCAGGAAAAGAGGCCCTGGAAAAAGCGGGAAACATGAAGCGTGAATGTAAGGTGGAGACACAAGAATGCCTACAATCGCTGTACGAGATTGTGCTCTCGGTTTCGGACTCGCGTTCTCGACACAGGGTGGCGCTGGAGCAGGAGAGATCCAGGGCTGCAAGAGAGCTGGTGAGAGTGGAGCGAGCCCACTCCAAGCAACTAGCTGAAATTACCCAATCCCATGTCCTCAAGCTAAGAGAAGCTCATGAAGCTATTGTCACCACTCACAAGACAGCCGAGGCAATACGCGGATGGCTGAATTATGAAATGGATGGGCCAATAAAAAACATAGCCACCATCCAAAGCGAGCTCCGCACCCTGACTAGCCAGTCCTTGGGGACGGCTGACGGCTCTGCGGCATCCCAAACAGCGGGAAATGTCGCATTGGCGGTCCAGGGCATCACTCCAAAATTTGACCAGATCACCGACCAGCTTCGCAATATGAGACAGGCAATCGATGACCTCACAAACCTCTGTGAAAAAGAAATAAGGGTGCGCACGCCCGTGGATTTTGCATCGCATGCTTGCTCACTGGATGTGGAGAGCCTACTCACCCACATAAAAGAGGAAATTGCAGAGGTAAAGGCCCACCAATTGCAAACTCGCTCTCTTTTAAGCGTCGAATCCAAAAGCAGGGACTGGGGTGTGGAGGCTCTCACGGCTATTGGAGCAATAGGCGAGGACATTGCGCTTATTCGTGGTGATGCCTCCGCATCCAGGCTATCTGGAAAGTCACTTGCTGAGGGAATGTCACAGCTGAGAACAGAGGTCCGGGATACGATTGACACAATGGTGGAGACAGTCGGTCCTGTCAGAACTGCGGTGGAGTCACTTCGGCGAGAACTGGAGGATCTTACTCCGAAAACCCTGCATCATCAAGAGGTCTCTGAGTTACCGGATGCTCCCTCTTCTGCCATGGCCCACCGGAGACCATTGCATCCTCGGGTGCCCAACGCCGCGGCTCGACGTACCGTTGTTGTGGAATCCACAGACCCTCATAAGTCAAGTGAAGATATACTTCACGACATCAAGAAAGGGGTGGATGTCGCAGAATTGGGTATCTCGGTGCATGGACTCAGAAAGGGGCGAAACAGCAGAGTGGTCATCTCGGTTGAGACAGATGAAGACCGCAGCGCCATGAAATCCGCAATAAACCTGCTGGGTAAAGACTTCACGGTGACAGAACCTCCACCTAAGTTTCCGCAGCTAAGACTCATAGGTGTAACCAATGATATTGCGAATGACAAAGTCATTGAAGCTATCCGACGACAAAACAAGGGGACCTTGGGTACCCATGTCGGCGAGCATCTCAAAGTACTCAGGAGAACGAAGCATCGCACTGAGTGCTTGGGCAATATCATTGTGGAGGCTGCTCCAGGAGTCTACCAAAAGCTCGTAGATCAAAGGGTGAAACTTGGATACCAGGTAATTCGGGCCATCGACCAGTCACCGATAAGGCAATGCTTCAAATGCCTCGGGTTTGGTCATGAAGCTAGGAACTGTGATAAGCCCCAAAAATGTGGCTACTGCGCAGGCGACCACGATACCAGAACATGTGAACGTTCTGGAGTGGCGTCTTGTATTAACTGCAAAACGGGAACCATCAGGTCACATCCAGCTTACAGCGACCAATGCCCGGAATGGAGAAAATTTGATCGCCTTGCTCGATCGGTGATCAGCTATTGCTAAGGATGATGCAAGCAAGGGCACTTCCAATACAGGCGCCCTCTTAAAGTTTATTCAGGTCAATCTTGGTAGAGGGGGCAACGCTACCCAGGAGTGCCTGAAAGTGGCTTTGGACCAGGGGGTTGGTATTTTGTTGGTTCAGGAGCCGTATGTCGGGAGTCACGGCTTTACAAAATGGGGATCATGTAGGGTTATCCAAAAGTATCGAGGAGACAAACCAGTCAAGTCTGCGATCGTCGTTGTCAACGATGATCTCGCTGTTACTGAGTACCCGGACTTGTGTACGGAGAACATCGTATGTCTAGTTTTAGGTCTGGGAAACAGAAGGTTGGGCATAGTCTCCGTGTACCTCGAGGGAAGTGAAGACATCGAGCCCTATCTGCAACACATCCAGCGGGCATGCCAATCCTTGGCCACGCCACATATCATCCTGGCGGGTGACGTAAACGCCAAGAGTTACTGGTGGGGGGAAGATGCCGAGGACCCCAGGGGTGCTGCGTACGCGGAGCTGCTAGCACAACTGGACATGGCCGTACTTAATACTGGTAGTACACCAACCTTCAGCGCAATACGGGATGGCCGGGCCTACGAGAGCATCGTTGACGTCACAGCTTGCACCAATGTTGCCCTGGGAAACGTCGCACATTGGAGGGTAGCTGCGGATCTGGTCACCACATCTGACCACCGAGCTATCACTTTCGGTTTTCGCCTGGAGTCTCGGTCTGACGTTGCACAGAGACACACTACTCGAAGGTACAATACCAAAAAAGCAGATTGGACGGCTTTTGGGGACTGCCTCAGACAAGAACTAAGCGACCGGGCTCTCCATGCGGAAGCTATAGGCAATGTACAGTTCTCGAAGGACCTTGACTCTGTTGTGGAGACCTTTTCGGGTTGCGTAGAGCTGGCTTGTGCTAAGACCATTCCCGCAGTCAGTGAGCGCAAGCGGAATAAAATTAGCTGGTGGACCGAGGAACTCACCAAGAAGAAGTCGGAGGTCATCACACTCCGGAACAGAATCCGCAAGGCAAACCCACTGCGAAGACCGGATGTGGTCAGAAGATACTTGGAGGCCCTCGAAAAATATAAAGAACATCTTGCAAATACCAGACTATCCAGTTGGAAGGAGTACTGCACAGGGCAGGAAAAATCTACGATGTGGGAAAGCATATATAAGGTGCTAACTATAACGGGTCGTCAAAGCGATTGCCTCCTGAGAAACCAAGCTGGAGTACCACTTGATCCGGAAGAATCAGCCTCGTTGCTGGCTAGCACATTTTATCCGGAGGATGATCCGACCACGGACAGCCAGACCCAGGCGGATATCAGGAGGGAGACGCAAAGGCACATAGCATCCATAAGGCTGGAGCAGAGCTGTAGTGATACCATCTCCACTGTGTTTGAAAGAGACGAGCTCCTTAGTGTCGCCAGGAAGATTGGCCCGGCAAGGGCTCCTGGAGGGGACGGCTTCACGGCGGATATATGCCTTAGAGCTATCCTCAACACCGGCGATATCTTTCTGGCGATATTGAACAGGTGCCTGAAACTGGGTTACTTTCCCAGGCTATGGAAAAAGGCCATAATACGTGTCATCCCAAAGCCGCAGAAAGAAGATTACTCAGCCGCTAAGTCATACCGACCTATAGGACTTCTGCCGGTGTTCGGCAAGATCTTGGAGAAGATGTTCGCTACCAGACTCTTGTGGCACCTGGGAAGCACCGGATCCCTGAGCAGGCGACAGTACGGGTTCATGCCACAAACCAGCACTGAGGACGCCCTTTATGACGCCGTGGGACTAATTAGACGCGAAGTATATAACAAAAAAATAGTCGCAGTTGTGTCTCTCGATATTGAGGGGGCTTTTGATGGAGCTTGGTGGCCCCAAATCGTGCAACAGCTCATTGCCAGAAACTGTCCCAGAGACATTCTACTGCTCATTGACAGCTATCTGTCGGAGAGGTCGGTGTGTGTACAGTATGCGGGAGTGCAGAAAGAGAGGGCGACTAACAAAGGCTGCATACAAGGTTCCACCTGCGGTCCCATCATGTGGAATGTTCAGCTTGACCCCTTGCTTCAGCAAGCAGAACTGCTTCAGGCCCACGTGCAGGCTTTTGCGGACGATATCCTCGTCATTGCCTCCGCAAATACAACCACAGAACTGAACGGAGTTGTCAATAGTGCCCTGGAAGCTATCGCCGACTGGGGTCGTCGCAGCAAAATGAAGTTCGCCGCACACAAAACTCAAGCCGTGGTCATTACAAACAAACAAAAATATGACACTCCCCACTTCACCTTGAACGGAGTAATTCTCGGCATTGCGAACGAACTGAAGTTGCTTGGCTTGACGATAGACTCCAAGCTCATCTTCAGATCACACCTGGAGAAAGTGTGTAAAAAGGCGGTCAACATCTATCAGAAGGTATCAACTGCGACAAGAGCTAACTGGGGACTAAATCCGGCGATTACCAGGCTGCTGTATACTGCAGTTGTGGAGCCGATAGTCCTCTACGCGGCAAGTTCTTGGGCACCGATAACCGACAAAAAGTACGCCATAACTCGGCTCAACCAGCTATCCCGAAAGTTCGGCATTATGGTCTCGCGGTCTCACAGGACAGCTTCACTCACATCGGTCCTTTGTTTGGCCGGAATATTGCCCCTGGACTTGAGAGTGAGGGAGGCTGCTGAACTGTATGAGATGAGGCGTGGAAAACCCAACCCTGAACTGCCTGGATGCGAACTGGAAAGGAGAATAGGAGCCTTTGAGCTGCCCCATCCAGCGAAAAGACACCCCATACGCCATGAGCTGCTAACGACAGAGCAAGATATAAAAAACCTAAATTCGCATCCAAACCTGTTCACAGATGGAAGTAAAATACAGGGTAGGGTCGGAGCGGCGGTGACATGGTGGGAGGGAGGCCAAGAGAAGCGCTACTCCAATTTCATCCTTGCGTCATACTGTTCGGTGTACCAAGCAGAGCTGGCGGCAATCCTCAGAGCACTTAAAATGATAAAGAATTCGAGAACGAAAATTGCGAACATCATAAGTGACTCGAGGTCCTCTTTGGAAGCGATTGCTGATCCGGACAGCACCCATCCCATTGTGGCGGAAGTTCAGGTGAAAATTCATCAACTCGAGGCAGAAGGTAGACAAGTGCGTCTGTTTTGGATTAAAGCCCATAAAGGTTTCGTCGGCAACGAAAGAGCCGATGAACTAGCAAAGACAGCGGCATTGACTAAGAAGACCAGTCCCGAGTACGATAGAGTCCCTGTATCCTGCGCTAAGTACTTCCTCCGCCAGAATACCATCAATCTCTGGAATAAGCGGTACACAGAGTCTGAAACAGGAAAGATTACTAAGTTATTTTTCCCCAGTGTTCGGGAAGGACACAAAACCATATTAAAGATAAAAATGTCAAATGTTATGGCACAGCTGTTCACCGGACATGGGGGATTCAGGGAGTACTTGCACCGCTTCAAACTAGCCCAATCACCACACTGTGTCTGCGACTCGGCTACCTTGGAGACTGTGCCCCACCTTCTTGATTCCTGTCCCAGGTATGGCGCATGGCGCCAACAACTAAGTGGTAGGTTCCGTAGGGACGTGACATCCGACAATTATAGCGAGTTTGTCGGTGACAGTGACGATCGTGAGGAATTTCTAAAGTACGCGGAACGCGTTGTAAGATCCGCCGGCAAAGCAAACGGCAGCACTGTTTGTTAACTGTCACTTACAAAAATAAAAATCGTTGTATGGCAACAATAGTCGAATTTAATTGTACCTATAGGTTTTAATTTAATAAAGTAAATATTTGACATAAATAAAATAAGAATTGACATAAATCCCAATCCTAAAATGTATTGATTAATTTAGTTATTATTAAGTCTTATTTAGTATTATTAGGGTTTTGTGTAGTTATTATTAAATTTTATTAATTAATTTATTAAATAATAGTAATAATTAGTAATATAGTTGACCAAATTGTAATTTAATTCTAATAAAATCAAATCGACAATAATGGAATTTAATGAAGGATCTTTCTGGAATGTAAATATTCTAAGGCCTAATCATAGAGACTCCTAATATGAAATGTAAACCAAAAGTAGTAATGCAAATAGAAATAGTGTAAAATGTAAACTAGTGTAAGAGAAGTAATATAAAATAGAATAAGAATGACACTAAAAAAAAAAAAAAAAAAAAAAAGGGGAAGAACAAAAAAAAAAAAAAAAAAAAAAAAAAAAAAAAACAAATGGAAACCCCAAAATATAATAAAAATTTATAGGACACAATAAATAAGATTAAAACGTTGCACGATAAATAGCAACGATATTAGCTCGCGGGCCGGGCCTCTGCGCCCGGACAGGAAAAAAAAAAAAAAAAAAAAAAAAAAAAAAAAAAAAAACCTAACCTAACCTAACCTAACCTAACCTAACCTAACCTAACCTAACCTAACCTAACCTAACCTAACCTAACCTAACCTAACCTAACCTAACCTAACCTAACCTAACCTAACCTAACCTAACCTAACCTAACCTAACCTAACCTAACCTAACCTAACCTAACCTAACCTAACCTAACCTAACCTAACCTAACCTAACCTAACCTAACCTAACCTAACCTAACCTAACCTAACCTAACCTAACCTAACCTAACCTAACCTAACCTAACCTAACCTAACCTAACCTAACCTAACCTAACCGAACCGTCTGCTGCCGCCCGCCGTCGAGCGAGCTGCTTTTTGAGGAAGCTCCGTGTTAAAAAATCGGGAAAAATAGAAAAAGTGACGAAATATACCAGTGCTATACATCAAAATAAGCGTCTAGTAACCGTGCACACGATACCAAAAACCGCGTAGTAAGAAGTGGAAAACTCGCGAAGTTATTGTGAGAAAAGTGGTTTTTTAAAGTTATTTTAAACTTTAAACTCGAATATCTCGAATTCTACAGTGACAACCTACATATATTTTTGTGCCTTCTGGAAGGCCTTCTGGAGACCTTTTGTTTTATGCCATCGTCTGATTTTTCTCGCGCAGGAGCGCTGAGAAAAAGACAAAAAAACAAGTACCACGTGGCCACGAGGTCATCGATCCCGACCACCTGGAAACAAACAGACACCTGGAGCAGCTGGGCGCTGTAGGAGGAACCAGGGAGGCACTTTAAGAAATAAAAATTAGTTAAGTTTTGACTTAGATATTATTATTTTAATATTTTTGGATTTTTAAACACCCATAACTTTTTACTTAAATCTTTTACCTATAAATTAAAAATCAAAATTCAGTAGGTCTGGTGGTCTTCTACCACCAGTAAAAAATTCGCAATAGATTGATCAGCTGGTTTTCGAGTAATGATATTTTAAAAGTTTGAGGTTAGCACGAGGTGCCTGATATAATAGTGTTAGCAAAATTTTAAGTATTGGAAAGTAAGGATATTCTAATTTTAAGACTTTGTGCTGTTTTGGATTTTTGAAAATTGGACTCTCAGATTTTTAATTTGCATTTTCCAAAAAATCAGGGTCTTTTTTGTATTTTAAAAATAAGAGGGGGGGGGTAGTAGACAAAACTAGGTCAACAAAACGAACTAAGACTGTGTTAATTGCTAGAAAAAATTTCGGATCACGTCTTTAGATTTATATTTATAGTTTTAAGACTTTTATACAATAAGTTAGTATATTATATCCACAAAAAAAAAAAAAAAAAAAAATTAAAAATTGTGTTTAGAATTAGTTAGTGTAACTTTATTGGAACATTTTGGACTTTGTCCTATCTTGAGGACTCGTATCTCTGCGACCGGCGCTTTGGAAATAGCGCGGCCTTTGTTCTTTGTTTTGATTTGTTTTATTTTTGCGTTTTTTATTGCGCCACAAATTGAACTAGCCTGCACGGTGTTTTTTCACAAAAACTAGAAATTGTAAATTTGACAAATATTTTATTTTATTTTATTTTATCTATTGACTTGTTTATTGACTTTAACTGTGTTATTTTTTCCTTCGTTTTGTTGTATTTGTCTCAAGAAACAGAAGGAAATATTACAGCACACATTTATATTAATATTTTAAATTGACAGTCTATATAACTTTTACAAACTTTAACTGCGGTAGCCTACTTACCGAACATCAACTTGAAACACTCTTTCTGAAAATCTTGAACAACCCACGGCCCTAAGATGCTTGGTATCAGAACACCAGTAAAGCCAAAAACCGTGGAAGAAGCCGCGATAGACCCACAGGGGAAGACGAAGCGGAGCCCGACCCCCGTAGCCCACTCAAGCAAGATCACTAGTACAAGCGTTAGACGGAGCATTGGAGAGTGGGAAACAGGAAAATCGGAGACACTCCCAAAAAGCCTGACTACTCCAAAGAAAACAAAACCGGTGGCGGAACCCCCTAGGCCAAGACTAAAGACAACGTTCCCGCAGGCCGAGCCAAGAGCGGTGACCCTGAGAACGTCAACGGAAGCGGCAGGAAACCTAGACAAAACATTTGCACTAGACAAAACAAGTCAGAAGTACACGGATCGGATGGCAGAGGCTAAGGCTTGCTTAAACGCGGCCACAGAACAACTGAACAACGCGAGAAACCTTAAAACAGAGATCAAAAATGGAGTAGCTAATGCCCTGAACCGTCTGTATCAACTTGTAAAGGAAGGGGCAAGTGGAAAAAAACCCATCACCGACCATAAAGAAACAGAAAAGGTAGAACTACCAGGACAAGACAAGCCAGAAAACGTGCTTCTCCTCAGAAAGTTGGAAAAGCACACAAAACTTCTCCAAGAAAATACCCAAAGAATGGAAAGGCTTAAGGAAAGTTTAGAGAGACAAGAGGAGATACAGCAAAGACAGTCGTACGCGAGTGTCGCAGCGGCGCTTCCTCGAAGACCGGAACGGACCGCGCTACACTCCGTCGTGGTCACGGCTGTAAACGAAAAAGAAACAGGAGAAGAAGTCCTTAATAGAATAAGAAAGGTAGTAAACGCCAAGGAAAGTGGGATAGCGGTAGACAGAATAAGGAAAGCCAAAGATCAGAAGGTAATAATTGGGTGTAAAACTGACGAAGAAAGACAAAGGGTGAAGGAAAGGTTAAAGGGTGCCAAGGAGCTCAACGTGCAGGAGATGAAAAATAAAGACCCGCTGGTGGTCTTTAGAGATGTCCTAAAATACAACACCGACGTGGAGGTCCTTGACGCCCTAAAAAACCAGAATAAAGGAGTCCTTAGAGATCTTACCAACCAAAAGGTGGAAATAGCCTTCAAGAAACAGACACGAAACCCTCATACACACCATATAGTAATGAGGGTCTCCCCCGCAATTTGGCAGCGCTTGGTCGATGCAGGATCTGTACAGATAGACCTCCAGCGAGTGAGGGTGGCAGATCAGTCGCCGCTCGTGCAATGCTCCCTCTGCCTGGGGTATGGACACGGAAGACGGTTCTGCAAGGAGACAGTGGAGAAGTGCTGCCACTGTGGGGGGGCTCACATGAAATCTGAGTGCGCAGAATGGCTCGCAGACGCACCCCCATCATGCACAAACTGCAATCGCGCGAAGTTAGACAAGACGGACCATAACGCCTTCAGCGGCGAATGTCCCATCCGTCGGAAGTGGGAAGCCCTGGCCCGGGCCTCAATAGCGTATTGCTAAAGTTGTCCTGGGCTCAAATGGTCCCCAAACCAGCGATAAGACATACCTCGTTGCGCAGGCCAATCTACAGCGCATGGCGCTAGCTACCAACGAAATAATGTTCGAGGCAGCAAATAGAAAGATAGCGTTTGCTCTCCTCCAGGAGCCATACATTGGAGGTATAGGCAGAATGAAGGACTACGGGAGCGCCAGAATCTTCCAGAACACGAACCAAGGGAATGGCGTAGTTAAGGCGGCAATCGCCGTCTTTGACTCCGACATTGACGCCATTCTCTGTCCGGAGTTTACAACAGATAACATCGTCGCTGTTAAACTCCGAACGAGTGTCTGGGAGATTGTGGTGGTCTCGTTTTACTTCGAGCCAACGCCGGAACCAATTGAACCGTATCTCGAACATCTAAAGAGGATAAAATCGCGAATAGGAGGAGCAAACATTCTAATGGGAGGCGACTCCAACGCGAAAAACTCCTGGTGGGGAAGCCTTAAAATTGATGGTAGGGGAGAAGATATGGCTGGAGCACTCGAGGAAATGGACTTGCAAGTGTTAAATGAGGGGGATATTCCAACTTTCTATACAATCAGGGGAAACAAACCGTACACCAGCTTCGTGGACATAACGGCATGCGCGAAGGAGTTGCTGGATCTAATAGAAGACTGGAGAGTACAAGTAGGTCTGACGAGCTCCGATCACAATGTGCTGACTTTTAAAATAAGATTAATGAAAGCAAAAGGAATAAATATAAGTAGAACCACTAGAATATACAATAGTAAAAAAGCAGATTGGGACAAGTTTCATGAGAAACTTGCCCAATTGCTCGAGAAAAATAAAATAAATGTAGATAACACAGAAAACATAATAGATAAAGATAGATTAGAAGCAAATATAGAACTCTACACACAGGTAATAATAGAATCATGCAATAGTAGTATTCCAAAAAAGAAACCAAGCAGCACACTCACCCCACCATGGTGGTCGGAAGAGCTCGCCATACTGAAGAGAAAAGTCACCACGATGAAGCGACGAATCCGATGCGCAGCGCCGGTCCGCAGGCAGAAGGTGATTGAGGAGTACCTGGAAACCAAAGAAGCGTATGAACACAAAGCCAAGATGGCACAAATAGAAAGTTGGAAGGAGTTCTGTGGGAAACAAGACAGAGAAGGAGTATGGGATGGCATTTATAGGGTTTTAGGAAGGGCAACAAAACGACAGGAAGATCTACCTTTAAAGAAGGAGGGAACAGTTCTTGACGGCCAGGAGTCAGCAAAATACATAGCAGAAACCTTTTACCCGGAAGATCTAAAGAACAATGATACAGCAAATCACAGCCGAACTAGAGAGGTAGCTGAACAAGTAAACGCCTGGGTCCATGATGAGAACCATGACCCACCGTTTACTACCGAAGAGCTAAGGTCCGCTGTGAAAAGCTTCAACCCAAAAAAGGCTCCCGGCGCTGATGGTTTAACTGCAGACATATGTAGTAGAGCAATTCATCATGACATAGAATCGTTCCTCGCGCTATGCAATAGGTGCCTTCTCCTCGGATATTTCCCAAAAAAGTGGAAAGAGGCCACGGTGGTAGTCCTAAGGAAGCCAGGGAAAGACGATTATTCCAATCCTAAGTCGTACAGGCCCATAGGACTGCTACCGGTCTTGGGAAAGATCATGGAGAAGATGTTGGTGGGGCGGCTTAAATGGTACCTGGTCCCTAGAATAAGTACTCTGCAGTATGGGTTTATGCCCCAAAGGAGCACCGAGGACTCCCTCTATGACCTGATGCAACATATCCGCAAAAAACTTGAACAGAAAAAACTTATAGTTATGATATCACTGGACATAGAGGGAGCCTTCGACAGCGCGTGGTGGCCGGCCATTAGGGTGAGGCTTGCGGAGGAAGGCTGCCCCGTGAACCTTCGGAGGGTTATTGACAGTTACCTGGACGGCAGAACTGTGAAAATCCGTTACGCAGGACACGAACACTCAAGACGAACAAGTAAAGGCTGCGTACAAGGTTCCATTGGGGGACCTATACTTTGGAACCTCCTTCTAAACCCCCTCCTGACGGGACTAAAGCAGCGGGGTGACTATGCTCAGGCGTTCGCGGACGACGTGGTCCTAGTTTTTGATGGCGATGCGGCACTGGAGGTGCAGAGACGGGCCAATGACGCCCTCAGCTATGTTCTGCGGTGGGGTATCGATAATAAGCTTAAATTTGCACCACACAAAACCAGCGCGATGGTCATCACGCGCAAACTTAAATACGATACACCACTGTTGAGCATGGGAGGGGTTGGCATTGGTATGTCAGAGGACATCAAGATCCTGGGGCTCACTATAGACAACAAACTCACGTTTAATAAACACACCGCAATAACATGTAGAAAAGCGCTTAACTTTTACAAGCGGTTGTCTAGAGCCGCCAGGGTCAGTTGGGGTCTTCACCCGGAAGTGGTCCGCATCATATATACGACCACAGTTGAACCGGTAATGACGTACGCGGCTGGCGCCTGGGCAAGTGCGGCGAAAAAATTAAATGTGCGGAAACAATTAAACGCTGTACAACGAGTGTTCGCCCAAAAGTTGACAAAAGCCTACCGAACTGTCTCCCTAAATTCTGCTCTTATACTGGCCGGGATTTTGCCGCTGGATCTTAGAATCCGTGAGGCGGCAGCCCTGTATGAAACCAGGCGCGGAGTTCCCCAGCCGTTTTTGGGGGACAGGGACGTAGAGCGTAGAGTGGCCTTTAGCTCAAACCCGCACCCGGCAAGACATTTGAGCTGGGAGTTCATAAACCTGATAGACCAAAATGATGTTGACCAATATAATCAACAAGCAGTCCGCATCTTTACAGATGGCAGCAGGATTGGGGAGAGGGTCGGCGCTGCGTTGTCCTTATGGAACAGCGCAGCGGAGATCAAATCTCTCAAACTGAAGCTGCCATCTCACTGCACGGTCTACCAGGCGGAACTCTTCGCCATATGTCGAGCCACGCGAGAGATTCTGAAGCGTCACGAAGTCAGCTATGGAATCTACAGCGATTCACGAGCGGCTCTGGAGACAATAGCGAACAGCGGCTCCGTTCATCCCCTGGCGATAGAAACCAGAGAAAACTTAGAAAACATCAGGCTCCAAAATAAAGATATTTCTCTATTTTGGATTAAAGCGCACACAGGGATGAACGGTAACGAAAGAGCCGATGAGTTGGCCAAGGACGCTGCACTAAACCTGAAGAAAAAACCTGATTACGATGCGTGTCCGGTGTCATACGTTAAGCGACAGATCCGTAAGGAGTCACTTGACGTATGGAACCGGAGATACAAATCAGAGGATAAGGCAGCCGTCACCAAAATATTTTTTCCAGACGCCATAGAGGCGTACAAAATAGTTAGGAAAGTCGAGCTCACAAATGTACTTACACAGGTATTCACGGGGCACGGTGGGTTCTCAGAATACCTAACTAAGTTTAAGTGTAAGGAGAACCCATCGTGCATCTGTGAAACTGACGTGGAGGAAACTGTCCCGCATGTTCTTTTTGAGTGCCCAGTGTATGGTCTTGAGAGATACGAGGTCTCAAACTTAATAGACTGCGACATAAATGTCAAAAACGCAAGTAGTATTGTCTCTAACAAGTGTATGAGGCCAATGTTCCTCAAATATTGTAACAAACTAGCAACTAAAGTTATTAAAAGAAATAAGTAAAGTTAGATAATAATATGATTTATATATATTAAAATATATATAAAATGCATATTAATATAATTTAGAGGATAAGACTTTAGATATAATACAATAAATATAGGACCAGGTTAATGTACTTGTTATAAATAGGAAAATAGGAAAAAAAAAAAAAAAAAAAAAAAGTACTTTGAGATAGAGCGACTGTTATTGTATATATTGTGCCGCCAAGATTGTTAAAATACAATGTAAATAAATTTGATAAAATAGAATAAGCAAAATTGTAACCCAATTTGGGAGGCTATATAAAATAAAAAAAAAAAAAAAACAAATGAACCCTATCCATCCCATCCTTTAACATATGAAATAAAGAAAAAGATATAATACCACATAGTTAATCATTGGAAACCCACCAATGAAAGAGTAAAAGAAGGATGAATGAAAGAAAGATACAGTATGAAGGATGAAAGATTGAATAAAAGATAAGAAAGAATGACAGAGTTGTCAGTTAACAAGGACTCCGACCTCAAGTCGGAGGGTTAGAAGTAGGCTAGCTCGCGGGCCGGACCTCAGCGTCCGGACAGGAAAAAAAAAAAAAAAAAAAAAAAAAAAAACCTAACCTAACCTAACCTAACCTAACCTAACCTAACCTAACCTAACCTAACCTAACCTAACCTAACCTAACCTAACCTAACCTAACCTAACCTAACCTAACCTAACCTAACCTAACCTTTTTTTTTTTTTTTTTTTTTTTTTTTTTTTTTTTTTTTTTTTTTTTGTTGACCAGGTGGAAAATGCTTTACGCATACCCTCCGAACATGGGAGTGTCGGAGGGTTATGTGGGACTACACATCGCCTCTCCCTCCTCAGAGTGAGGAGAGGTAGGGAGTGCTACCCACTAAAAACCACCCGGACGTGCCCTCTCGCCGGTTTTGTTGGACACCGTGGAACCCGCGAAGGCATAGTCCACGATGTCCACCGGTGGCACCCCAGCCGTTGCCGGGGCTTCCCGCGCCGAAGGGGAGAAGGGCGAGCACGCTTGGCCCTCTCCCAGACCGCTCAGTGGCTGATCACTGCGGGCAGAGGACTCCCATCCTCCACCTGCAGCCACTATGGGTTGAGTCTGGCGGCGAAACGCCGCCTTCTCAACCCAAGCCGTCTGCGCCGGAGGGGGTGCGCGAGAGGATCTTCCTCGCGCTCCCGCTCCGCGGTCTCCTTTTGCGAAATGACTGTTTCGCAGAAGGAGACCACCGCCTCCCAGGACCTCTCGTTGCTCAGCATTGCTTCAACAATGCTTTGGAGCGAGAGGTCCACCCGCTGAATGGTGCGTGCCATGAGGCCACGCTCCGCGTCCCAACGACTGCACACCTCAAGGGTGTGCTGCGCGGTGTCGTCGGGACTTCCGCACTCATGGCACAGCGGGGCCGGCTCTCTTCCGATTCTGTGCAGGTAGTGACCGAAGCACCCATGCCCGGTCAGTACCTGCACGAGCCGGTACGACGTCGCGCCGACTGCCCTCTTCAGCCAAAGGTCGGCCGTTGGGAGGATCGCCTCTATGGTACGGAGACCATATGGGGCGACCTCGAGTTGGGCCTTCCATCGGTCCCGCAGTCGGCGCTCCGTCGCGCGACGGGAGGCTGCCACCTCCTCGGGGTCCGGGCGTTCACCTGTTGTCCGGACCCTGGACCTACGTTGGTAGGTCTCTGCGTGCACCTCTGCGTCTAGCTCCCACGGGGGGGTGCACGCGAGGAGGCAGGCCGCTGCATGGGCCACCGTCATATAGGCCCTCACCATCCTGAGGGCCACGACCCGTTGTGGCCTCCGCAGCAGGGCCCTATTTCGGGCGGAGAGCTTGTCCGCCCATATTGGGGCCCCATAGAGGGCCATGCTCCTTGTCACGCCGGCATATAGCCGGCGGCACAAGGAGCCCGGCACTCCTATATTGGGCAGAAGGCTGCCCAGCGCCGATGCGGCGCCCACGATTCGGGGAGCTAACCTCGAGAAATGCTCCCCGAAATCCCACTTGCGGTCCAATATGAGCCCCAGATATTTAATGTGGGGCTTTATTTGGACCGCTCCACCCTCCAGGGTGAGCGCCGCATTCGCGGGCAGATTCCACCCGCGCCCCCCGAAGACTATAGCCTCAGTCTTCGGGAGGCTCACCTTTAGGCCGAGCCTGGTGATCCGTTCAATCGCCAGCTCGGCCGCCACTTCCGCCCTCCGGGAGGTTTCCCGCTTGTCGCTCCCGCGCACAGCCACCATTGTGTCGTCCGCGTAGCAGACGACGAGTGTGCGCGGAAGCAGCTCCCCCCGGATTGCCCAGTCGTACCCCAGGTTCCATAAAAGTGGACCGAGCACGGAACCCTGGGGCACGCCGCAAGCCATCTGTCTCTCCCCCTGTTGCCCGTCCTTGTTTTCCCAGAGCACTACCCTCTCGGTTAGGTAGTGCTCAACAATTCGCCTTAGGTAGTGAGGCACCTCATGGTATCGAAGTGCCTCACTGATCACCCCATAGGGGAGGGTGCCAAATGCGTTTGCGATGTCTAGTGACACCGCGATGACACCCTCCCCCCTGCTCGACGCGTAGTCACAAAAGTCCTTCAGTGACTTCAGCGCGTTGAGCGTGGACCGCCCTTCCCGGAACCCGAATTGTCTATCAGAGACGTTCGGGCCGGCGGTCTCCAGGTGCTGCAGGATCCGGGAGGCCAGGATGCGTTCAAACGCTTTTCCGGCCTCATCCAGCAGCACTATGGGGCGATAGGCGGACGGGCAATCCTGTGGCCGACCCTCTTTACGGAGGAGGCATAGTCGCCCCTCCTTCCACACCCTCGGGAACCTTCCCTCTCTCAGGCAGTCATCCATGACGTAACCTAACCTAACCTAACCTAACCTAACCTAACCTAACCTAACCTAACCTAACCTAACCTAACCTTTTTTTTTTTTTTTTTTTTTTTTGTTGACCAGGTGGAAAATGCGTTACGCATACCCTCCGAACATGGGAGTGTCGGAGGGTTATGTGGGACTACACATCGCCTCTCCCTCCTCAGAGTGAGGAGGGGTAGGGAGTGCTACCCACTAAAAACCACCCGGACGTGCCCTCTCGCCGGTTTTGTTGGACACCGTGGAACCCGCGAAGGCATAGTCCACGATGTCCACCGGTGGCACCCCAGCCGTTGCCGGGGCTACCCGCGCCGAAGGGGAGAAGGGCGAGCACGCTTGGCCCTCTCCCAGACCGCTAAGTGGCTAATCACCGCAGGCAGAGGACTCCCATCCTCCACCTGCAGCCACTATGGGTTGAGTCTGGCAGCAAAACGCCGCCTTCTCAACCCAAGCCGTCTGCGCCGGAGAGGATGCGCGAGAGGATCTTCCTCGCGCTCCCGCTCCGCGGTCTCCTTTTGCGAAATGACTGTTTCGCAGAAGGAGACCACCGCCTCCCAGGACCTCTCGTTGCTCAGCATTGCCTCAACAATGCTTTGGAGCGAGAGGTCCACCCGCTGAATGGTGCGTGCCATGAGGCCACGCTCCGCGTCCCAACGACTGCACACCTCAAGGGTGTGCTGAGCGGTGTCGTCGGGACTTCCGCACTCATGGCACAGCGGGGCCGGCTCTCTTCCTATTTTGTGCAGGTAGTGACCGAAGCACCCATGCCCGGTCAGTACCTGCACGAGCCGGTACGACGTCGCGCCGACTGCCCTCTTCAGCCAAAGGTCGGCCGTTGGGAGGATCGCCTCTATGGTACGGAGACCATAAGGGGCGACCTCCAGTTGGGCCTTCCATCGGTCCCGCAGTCGGCGCTCCGTCGCGCGACGGGAGGCTGCCACCTCCTCGGGGTCCGGGCGTTCACCTGTTGTCCGGACCCTGGACCTACGTTGGTAGGTCTCTGCGTGCACCTCTGCGTCTAGCTCCCACGGGGGGGTGCACGCGAGGAGGCAGGCCGCTGCATGGGCCACCGTCATATAGGCCCTCACCATCCTGAGGGCCACGACCCGTTGTGGCCTCCGCAGCAGGGCCCTATTTCGGGCGGACAGCTTGTCCGCCCATATTGGGGCCCCATAGAGGGCCATGCTCCTTGTCACGCCGGCATATAGCCGCCGGCACAAGGAACCCGGCCCTCCTACATTGGGCAGAAGTCTGCCCAGCGCCGATGCGGCGCCCACGATTCGGGGAGCTAGTCTTGAGAAATGCTCCCCGAAATCCCACTTGCGGTCCAATATTAGCCCCAGATATTTAATGTGGGGCTTTATTTGGACCGCTCCGCCCTCCAGGGTGAGCGCCGCACTCGCGGGCAGATTCCACCCGCGCCCCCCGAAAACTATAGCCTCAGTCTTCGGGAGGCTCACCTTTAGGCCGAGCCTGGCGATCCGTTCAATCGCCAGCTCGGCCGCCACTTCCGCCCTCCGGGAGGTCTCGCGCTTGTCGCTCCCGCGCACAGCCACCATTGTGTCGTCCGCGTAGCAGACGACGAGTGTGCGCGGAAGCAGCTCCCCCCGGATTGCCCAGTCGTACCCCAGGTTCCATAGAAGTGGACCGAGCACGGAACCCTGGGGTACGCCGCAGGCCATCTCTCTCTCCCCCCGTTGCCCGTCCTTCTTTTCCCAGAGCACTACCCTCTCGGTTAGGTAGTGCTCAACAATCCGCCTCAGGTAGTGAGGCACTTCATGGTATCGAAGTGCCTCACTGATCACCCCATAGGGGAGGGTGCCAAATGCGTTTGCGATGTCTAGTGACACCGCGATGACACCCTCCCCCCTGCTCGACGCGTAGTCACAAAAGTCCTTCAGTGACTTCAGCGCGTCGAGCGTGGACCGCCCTTCCCGGAACCCGAATTGTCTATCAGAGACGTTCGGGCCGGCGGTCTCCAGGTGCTGCAGGATCCGGGAGGCCAGGATGCGTTCAAACGCTTTTCCGGCCTCATCCAGCAGCACTATGGGGCGATAGGCAGACGGGCAATCCTGTGGCCGACCCTCTTTACGGAGGAGGCATAGTCGCCCCTCCTTCCACACCCTCGGGAACCTTCCCTCTCTCAGGCAGTCATCCATGACGTGCCTGAGTCGGTCCCCAAGGTGTTCCAGGGCGACTGCGAGGACGCGACCGGGAACGCCGTCCGGGCCTGGGGCTTTTTTGCAGCCCCGGAGTCGGTCTGTCACTCGCTCGAACTCGTCGTCACCTATTGGTTGAACGACGAGCTGGGCCTCCAGTTCCATTGTGGGGTCGACCATCGACGGGGGAGAGATCAAGGGGGCTGGCGGAAACAGCCCCTCGACTACCCTCTGGAGGAGTTCGGGCTCCAGGGAGTCCATGGGGGGAGCGGTGCGCATTTTGTTACGCACCACCTTGTACGGCCGCCCCCATGGGTCCCTGTCCAGGGTGGCCAAGAACGACTCGTGAGCTTCGTCCTTGGCCTTGGCAATCGCCACCTGGAGGGCCCCCTTAGCCTCTTTGAGGGCCCAGTGGAGCCCTTCTTCCTCTTCTGCAGTGTGCCGCCTGCGCCTACAGTGTTGGTAGGCGCGGCGGGCACTGTTACTGGTGGACCGCAGGGCCGCAATTTCTGCGGACCACCAGTATACACTCTTACGTGCGAACAGGCGACCGGCCCGAGGCATGGCCGCGTCGCACACCGTCTGTAGTGTGACGCGGAACTGTGCCGCCCTTTCCTCAACTCCGAGGGTGACGGGTGGGGCAGCACACCACGCCTCCACCATGGCCGCCTCGTTCGCCTTGTCCCTGTCCAAATGGACCAGGGACCACTTGGGGAACTTTCGCCCCCTCCTGGCACTGCCCGTGATGGGCGACGGTGGAACCCCCGCTGTGGAGACCCTCATCCTGATGTACAGGTGATCTGAGAGGGTCTCCACATCCACCAGGACACGCCAATCCTTGACGCGTGCAGCTATGGCAGGGGTCGCGAACGTGACGTCCACGATTGACCCCCCCTGCCGCCGCACGCAGGTATTTGCGGTGCCCTGGTTTAGGACCATGAGTCCCGTTGCCGTCACCCAATCCCCAAGAGCCGTACCCCTATGGTCCGTAATGGGGGAACCCCATGCCGAACTTTTGGCGTTGAGGTCCCCCAGGACCATAACCTGCCTCGGGGCAGCCCTCCGGACCACCCCCCCTAAGATCCCCAGGAACGTCTCGAACTCCCGAAGCGGCCTATTGGGGGAGAAGTACACGGCCACCAGCACCGTGTCGTTCCCCCATCTGGCCGCCACGAATCCTGGGCCACCCTCGATCCTTGATAAGGGGGGGAGGTCCCCCATCGCCGGCACCACGATCGCCACTACTCCGTCGGTATCCCCTACCCAATTAGGTTGGGGGGGGATGAAGTAGGGCTCCGCTACAACCGTAACGCCAATTGCCCACTCCGCCATGGCCTGCATGAGCAGATCCTGAGCTCTGGCGGAGTGGTTGGCGTTTATCTGCAGGACGTCTAGATGCTGGTGTGCTGGCATTTAGACGTCCATACGGTTGTCCTCTTGGTGCCGGCTGGCGGCTGTTTCGGCTGGAGGGGGTCGGGTGGGGCGAGTGGGTCTCGGCCTCGCCTCTCTTCCCTTTGTCTCCGGTGGGGAGCATTTCGGTCCCCTCATTACGTGGTCGGCTGGGAGGCCTGCATGGTGGCATACTGCGCACCGTACTTTTTCCTCCCAGCATTCGGCTGCTTTGTGCCCCTCTGCGCCGCACCGGTAACACATCTGGCCCCGGTCCACCTTTGAGGGGCACAACTCGCGCGCGTGGCCGACACCCATGCATTTGTAGCACCGCATGGGTGCTGGTCCGACGGAGTTAATCCTGGCAGACGACCAGCCTACCAGAATCTGACCACGCTTGAGGAGGGCTTTTGCAATTCCCACCGGGCATTGCACGAGGGCCACCCCACTACCATTATAGTATGAAGGGCGAATACCCCCCACCTTAATGTGCGCCTCGGCGCATCCCCCCGCCTTGGCGACGGCAGCCGCCAGGGTCTCCCTTGTCGCCGACTCGTCTAGGCCGGCGACCTCGATAGCGGCCATCTTTTCAGGGCGGCTTACATGGGCAACGTCGCCCACGAGGACCTGCAGCTTTGCTGCGAGGCTGTCCGCCGCCCTTCCGCTATCTGTACCAGGGACCTCGATGACTCGGCCCCCCGTCACCGAGTTCCTGACCCTGACATGCTGCAGGCCTATCTCCTCCAACCTTATGCCGTTAATGGCCTTGGACATGACAGCCTGCAGCGTGGTGTCGGTGGCAACGTCCTTGCGCATGGTAATTACCACCGCTGCCGTCTTGGGGACTTCAAGTGCCTTCGGCTTTGGTGCCGCTTTCTTCTTGGGCGGCGGGGGGGGTGGGGTAATGGCCGTAGCTTTCCCTTTTCCCTTCCTCTTCTTCTTTGCTACCTGGGCCCATGTCTCGCCCGAGGGCCCAGGTGCAGTCTCCGCTGCTGGGGCAGGCTTGCTCGCCGGCGCAGGCTTGGCTGCTGGGGCAGGCTTGGCTGCTGGGGCAGTCTTGGCCGCCGGGGCGGTGGTCTCCGGGGCCGCCGGGGCCGCTTTTTTTGCGGCCCTTTTCGGCCTGCCATCCCCGAGCCTGGCCCTGCTCTCAGGCTCGGAGGCAATTTCTCTTATGGGGGCCGTAGGGGCCTTCTTCTTTTTATCCGCCGCTAGCGGGGGGCGGATTATTGGCGCGGGGGGAAGGCGACTGGCAATCTCCTCGATCCTTGCATTCAGCATGTTACCGAGGGAGACCGTCAAGTCGCGCTTCATAGACTCCAGCATCTCCGCCAATTCCGCAGCGGCGGATTGTGGCGGCGGGGGGGCCCTAGGGGCCGGGGTCTCTCGCACCTGCTGTGGGGCCGGGGCCTGGCGCTCTGAGACGGCGGTTCTCAGGGCCTTGAGCTCCGCCGTGCAGAGGGCGAGTTGCTCCCGCATCCTCTTGTTGTCCGCCTTCAAGATGCGGATCTCCTCGCTCTCTGACCTGGAGGCGTTGACGTCCTCCATAGCCTTTAATATGGTGCGGCAGGCCCGGTTCATGGTGCCCCACACCTCACCCTTCAAGTTGCCCGACTTGCGGGCCCCCTCCATAATATCTAAAGCCGCCTGTTTGGTGGCCTCCACCGGGTCAAAGGAGACGAAAGCCTCAGACGGCGAAATCATTCTTGGGGGGGAGGATGTTCCCCCATTCCTCATTGCCCCCTTGGGGCGGAGCTCCGGGAAGTCCTTCCTATACGAGGAGGGGCCGGCGGCGACGTCAGTGTCGGAGCTGAGGTAAGTCTCCGAACTTCGGAGCTTAGCTCTTGCCAACGCCATCCCCGCGTAGGCCCCCTTGGGCTTGCCCCTCCGGGCTGATCCAACCTTAGGCCCATTATCGGGCTTTGGGTCATCCACCTGGTCCACATGCCCCCTTTTCTGGGGCTGGGAAGTAATCTCGATAGCCTCTGTGAGGCCTTCTTCCTCGGATTCGGAGGAAGAGCTTAAAAATCTTTCATCCCGCTTGCGGAGGAAACCTCCCGCCTCTTCAGACGTGGCCATTCTGGCCCCGCCAACGTCCCTGCCAAATTTGGACCGAATCTGACCACCCCAGCCGAAGTTATCACGCCAAACAGAGTTTGGCTAATAAAAACGGTCAAGGGGGAGTCGGATTGGAGAAGTCCCATACAAATTTCAAAAAGCGCCTAAAAAACCGAATAGCAATCCGGTCCCTCAGGACACTTTTTGAAAAATTTTTTTTGGCTGACTTCCCGTTAACGTAGCCGGGTGTCAAAAATACCAACTAATAGGGGATGAAGTCTTCTATCCCCTGGCACCCCTACTGAGACCGTAGGGTTAAACCCCGACCCTGTTTATCGACCTCCAACTCTGCCGATTTTTTTGCGTAAAAATTTTTGTATATTTTTTCACAAAATTACTAAAAATCCGATTACTTCCAAACCCTAAGGAGAAAAGCAACCGGACCTAGCCTTCACGAAAATAGACTATTGGCGCTATGTCCCAACCCCAAACAGAGCGTTGGACGATAGCCGCAAAGCCGACTTTTTTTCGATTGAAAAAGGTAAACAAACCGTTTTTCAATCGAAAAATCCCAAGTTTTAATTTTCCGCTTTTTTTGGCGATAGCTCAGTCCGCAAAACACTCAGCGACACACCGTTTTCACAGATGTGTGCGCCTCGTGAATCCGCAACTTACGATGTATTGAACTTCGCTGTAGCTCTCATAGGCTGATCGCTAAGGCAGTTAATACATCGGGTCAGACCTCCAAAACTCGTCAACCTAACCTAACCTAACCTAACCTAACCTAACCTTTTTTTTTTTTTTTTTTTTTTTTTTTGTTGACCAGGTGGAAAATGCGTTACGCATACCCTCCGAACATGGGAGTGTCGGAGGGTTATGTGGGACTACACATCGCCTCTCCCTCCTCAGAGTGAGGAGGGGTAGGGAGTGCTACCCACTAAAAACCACCCGGACGTGCCCTCTCGCCGGTTTTGTTGGACACCGTGGAACCCGCGAAGGCATAGTCCACGATGTCCACCGGTGGCACCCCAGCCGTTGCCGGGGCTACCCGCGCCGAAGGGGAGAAGGGCGAGCACGCTTGGCCCTCTCCCAGACCGCTCAGTGGCTAATCACCGCAGGCAGAGGACTCCCATCCTCCACCTGCAGCCACTATGGGTTGAGTCTGGCAGCAAAACGCCGCCTTCTCAACCCAAGCCGTCTGCGCCGGAGAGGATGCGCGAGAGGATCTTCCTCACGCTCCCGCTCCGCGGTCTCCTTTTGCGAAATAACTGTTTCGCAGAAGGAGACCACCGCCTCCCAGGACCTCTCGTTGCTCAGCATTGCCTCAACAATGCTTTGGAGCGAGAGGTCCACCCGCTGAATGGTGCGTGCCATGAGGCCACGCTCCGCGTCCCAACGACTGCACACCTCAAGGGTGTGCTGAGCGGTGTCGTCGGGACTTCCGCACTCATGGCACAGCGGGGCCGGCTCTCTTCCTATTTTGTGCAGGTAGTGACCGAAGCACCCATGCCCGGTCAGTACCTGCACGAGCCGGTACGACGTCGCGCCGACTGCCCTCTTCAGCCAAAGGTCGGCCGTTGGGAGGATCGCCTCTATGGTACGGAGACCATAAGGGGCGACCTCCAGTTGGGCCTTCCATCGGTCCCGCAGTCGGCGCTCCGTCGCGCGACGGGAGGCTGCCACCTCCTCGGGGTCCGGGCGTTCACCTGTTGTCCGGACCCTGGACCTACGTTGGTAGGTCTCTGCGTGCACCTCTGCGTCTAGCTCCCACGGGGGGGTGCACGCGAGGAGGCAGGCCGCTGCATGGGCCACCGTCATATAGGCCCTCACCATCCTGAGGGCCACGACCCGTTGTGGCCTCCGCAGCAGGGCCCTATTTCGGGCGGACAGCTTATCCGCCCATATTGGGGCCCCATAGAGGGCCATGCTCCTTGTCACGCCGGCATATAGCCGCCGGCACAAGGAACCCGGCCCTCCTACATTGGGCAGAAGTCTGCCCAGCGCCGATGCGGCGCCCACGATTCGGGGAGCTAGTCTTGAGAAATGCTCCCCGAAATCCCACTTGCGGTCCAATATTAGCCCCAGATATTTAATGTGGGGCTTTATTTGGACCGCTCCACCCTCCAGGGTGAGCGCCGCACTCGCGGGCAAATTCCACCCGCGCCCCCCGAAGACTATAGCCTCAGTCTTCGGGAGGCTCACCTTTAGGCCGAGCCTGGTGATCCGTTCAATCGCCAGCTCGGCCGCCACTTCCGCCCTCCGGGAAGTTTCCCGCTTGTTACTCCCGCGCACAGCCACCATTGTGTCGTCCGCGTAGCAGACGACGAGTGTGCGCGGAAGCAGCTCCCCCCGGATTGCCCAGTCGTACCCCAGGTTCCATAAAAGTGGACCGAGCACGGAACCCTGGGGCACGCCGCAGGCCATCTGCCTCTCCCCCCGTTGCCCGTCCTTGTTTTCCCAGAGCACTACCCTCTCGGTTAGGTAGTGCTCAACAATTCGCCTTAGGTAGTGAGGCACCTCATGGTATCGAAGTGCCTCACTGATCACCCCATAGGGGAGGGTGCCAAATGCGTTTGCGATGTCTAGTGACACCGCGATGACACCCTCCCCCCTGCTCGACGCGTAGTCACAAAAGTCCTTCAGTGACTTCAGCGCGTCGAGCGTGGACCGCCCTTCCCGGAACCCGAATTGTCTATCAGAGACGTTCGGGCCGGCGGTCTCCAGGTGCTGCAGGATCCGGGAGGCCAGGATGCGTTCAAACGCTTTTCCGGCCTCATCCAGCAGCACTATGGGGCGATAGGCAGACGGGCAATCCTGTGGCCGACCCTCTTTACGGAGGAGGCATAGTCGCCCCTCCTTCCACACCCTCGGGAACCTTCCCTCTCTCAGGCAGTCATCCATGACGTGCCTGAGTCGGTCCCCAAGGTGTTCCAGGGCGACTGCAAGGACGCGACCGGGAACGCCGTCCGGGCCGGGGGCTTTTTTGCAGCCCCGGAGTCGGTCTGTCACACGCTCGAACTCGTCGTCACTTATTGGTGCAACGACGAGCTCGGCCTCCGACTCCGTTCTGGGGTCGACCATCGACGGGGGAGAGATCGAGGGAGGTGGCGGGAACAGCCCCTCGACTACCCTCTGGAGGAGTTCGGGCTCCAGGGAGTCCATGGGGGGAGCGCTGCGCATTTTGTTGCGCACCACCTTGTACGGCCGCCCCCATGGGTCCCTGTCCAGGGTAGCCAAGAACGACTCGTGAGCTTCGTCCTTGGCCTTGGCGATCGCAACCTGGAGGGCCCCCTTAGCCTCTTTGAGGGCCCTGTGGAGCCCTTCCTCCTCTTCCGCACTGTGCCGCCTGCGCCTACAGTGTTGGTAGGCGCGGCGGGCACTGTTACTGGTGGACCGCAGGGCCGCAATTTCAGCGGACCACCAGTATACTCTCTTGCGGTTGAACAGGCGACCGACCCGAGGCATGGCCGCGTCGCACACCGTCTGTAATGCGACTCGGAACTGTGCCGCCCTTTCCTCAGCTCCGAGGGTGACGGGTGGGGCAGCACACCACGCCTCCACCATGGCCGCCTCGTTCGCCTTGTCCCTGTCCAAATGGACCAGGGACCACTTTGGGAACTTTCGCCCCCTCCTGGCTCTGCCCGTGATGGGCGACGGTGGAACCCCCGCTGTGAAGACCCTCATCCTGATGTACAGGTGATCTGAGAGGGTCTCCACATCCTCCAGGACGCGCCAATCCGTGACGCGTGCAGCTATGGCAGGGGTCGCGAACGTGACGTCCACGATTGACCCCCCTTGCCGCCGCACGCAGGTATTCGCGGTGCCCCGGTTTAGGACCACGAGTCCCGTTGCCGTCACCCAATCCCCAAGAGCCATACCCCTATGGTCCGTAATGGGGGAACCCCATGCCGAACTTTTGGCGTTGAGGTCCCCCAGGACCATAACCTGCCTCGGGGCAGCCCTCCGGACCACCCCCCCTAGGATCCCCAGGAACGTGTCAAACTCCCGCAGCGGCCTATTGGGGGAGAAGTACACGGCCACCAGCACCGTGTCGTTCCCCCATCTGGCCGCCACGAATCCCGGGCCACCCTCGATCCTTGATAAGGGGGGGAGGTCCCCCATCGCCGGCACCACGATCGCCACTACTCCGTCGGTATCCCCTACCCAATTAGATTGTGGGGGGACGAAGTATGGCTCCGCTACAACCGTAACGCCAATTGCCCACTCCGCCATGGCCTGCATGAGCAGATCCTGAGCTCTGGCGGAGTGGTTGGCGTTTATCTGCAGGACGTCTAGATGCTGGTGTGCTGGCATTTAGACGTCCATACGGTTGTCCTCTTGGTGAACCTAACCTAACCTAACCTAACCTAACCTCACCTAACCTAACCTAACCTAACCTAACCTAACCTAACCTAACCTAACCTAACCTAACCTAACCTAACCTAACCTAACGTAACCTTTTTTTTTTTTTTTTTTTTTTTTTTTTTTTTTTTTTTTTTTTTTTACCAGGGGAAATCCTTTATGGATTCCTTCCCGCCGGGGGGCGGAAAGGATATGTCGGACTCAGCTAAAGACGCCATACCGACTAAAACCACCTGGGTGTTCCTGCTCCCTCGCGTTGGTGGGGTCACGGGAAAGCTATAGCTCTTACCGCGGCCCCATCAGCGTGTGGTTCGCCCCGTCGGGCCCGTCTCCAAGGGGATGGGCTCAAAGCCTCCTCCCTCTCCGCTTAAGGCGCCTCAGAACACAAAAGGCGCCTTCCAGCTCGGGACCTAGTTGTGCAGGCGACAGACCCCCCGATCCATCGCCCACAGATCCCCGTTATGGCGGCATTCGCGCTATGTAAGCCAAGCGCCGCCGGCCGTGCCGCGTGCGACGAATCGGAAGAGAGCTTGGGTCTTGTTCCCGCTCCCGTTCCGCCGCTTCCTTCTGCGTCATGATGGTAGCGCAGAAGGTTTCGACCGCACTCCACGCCTCTTCGCTCTCAGCCATGATCTGAACCAGGGCCGGCAGCGAGAGGTCCCTTCCCACAATTGCTGATACGGCAGCGCGAGGCTCCGCCCAGGCTGGGCACTCTTCGCGCGTATGCTGTGCCGTATCTGCAACCCCCCTTCCACAGTGGTGGCACGCCGTCGACGGCTCCCTTCCCACCACCTGGCACAGATACTTGCCGAAGCACCCGTGTCCGGTCAGCATCTGCGCAAGGTGATAGGTGATCGCACCGTGCTTGCGTTCGACCCAAATCCTAAGGATTGGCCGAACTGCCTCCACTAGTTCCCGGCTAGCCCCCGGGATCTCCAATCTCGCCGTCCACTTCTGGAAGAGATCGTCGCGTGCCTCGACTTCCCACTGCGCGATCTCTCGTGGATGCGGACGGTCCCCTGCCTCTTGCGCCTCCACGCCTCGCCAATATCTCGCCGCGAGCACCTGCGCTTCCATCTCCCACGGCGGGCTTCCGGCGAGCAGACACGCCCCGGTATGCGATACCGTGCAGTACGCTCGTGCTGCCCTGAGTGCCATAGCACGCTGCGGGCGCCGCAGCAGTGGCACGTTTCGGGCGCACAGAGCATCCGCCCAAATCGGAGCACCGTAAAGCGCCATTGAGCGCACTACGCCAGCGTATAAGCGGCGGCACGCACCTCCCGGACCCCCCAAATTTGGGAGAATCCTGCCCAGCGCTCCGGCAACAGCCACCAGCCTCGGGGCTAAACGCCGGAAGTGTTCATCGAACTTCCATCTGCTGTCGAGGACGATTCCTAAATACTTCATCGTCGACCCGACAGCTATGGAAGTTCCACCCACTATTATCGCCGCCCCGGGCAGTGGCGCATTCCGAGGGCCATGAAATGCTAGGGCCTCGGATTTGCTCAGGGCCACCTCTAGCCCCAGAGCCCGGATTCTGTGTATCATCTGGGCAACACTCGCCGTTGCGAGGTGAGCCGCCTCCCGATGAGTACCTCCGCGGGCCGTCACGAGCGTGTCGTCCGCGTAACACGTTACGCTCACTCCGGGTAACGTAGCTCCGCGCAACACCCAGTCGTAGCCGATGTTCCACAAGAGCGGTCCGAGGACCGAACCTTGTGGAACACCGCACGACATTGCTCTCCTCCCCCAGCCGTGCTTGGTTGGGAATTCGACCATCCTACCTGCGAAGTAGTCGGACACGACTGATTGTAGGTATCCCGGCACGTTGTGGAACTGTAACGCAGCCTTCACAGTTTCCCAAGGCAGAGTGTTGAAGGCGTTGGAGATGTCTAGCGACACCGCCCACAGCACTCCGCCGCGAGAGACTTCTTCCTCGGCAAGGTCTCTGACCCACGCGATTGCGCTCAGCGTCGATCGGCCCCGGCGGAAGCCAAATTGCGCGTCGTGCAGCCCCGGCTCCATGCTCTCGACTAAGCGAGAAGCAAGCACACGCTCAAAGAGCTTGCTCACCTCGTCGAGCAGCACAATGGGGCGATAGGCTGACGGCGAATCAGCCGGGCGCCCTTCCTTCCGAAGAAGTACGAGTTTCCCCGTCTTCCACGCCTGCGGAAACCGACCCTGCTCCAGGCACGCGGTGAAAAGGGCCCTCACCCACTCACCCATCTCTTCCAGTGCAAGCACCAAAGCTCGCCCCGGCACCCCATCTGGGCCTGGGGCGGTATTCTTCGACCGAAGTTTTAGAATAGCCACCCCAAATTCTACCTCGGTCACTGGAGGAACTGAGTCCATCTCTGTCTCCTGAGCAAACTGTGAATTGCCCATCAATGGTGGCACCCACTCATCTCGTTGGGGAAACAGAGTGCCCACAACTTGATCCAGAAGCAGCGGTTGGAGAGTGCTCGTCAGCGGAGGGGCCCACGGTCGAAGTTTTTGCCGTACTACGCGATATGGCCTCCCCCAGGGGTCCCTGTCAAGCGTCCCCAACCATTCCTCCCACGCTGCCTTCTTGGCTTGTGCAATGCCCACCTGCAGAGATTTGCATTTAGCCCTATAAACATTATAGAGAGCTTCCTCCTGGCTCTGGATGCGGACCCTCCTCCTCCTGTAACGGGTGTATTGACGGCGTGCAGCCACGCAAGCCCTCCGCAAATCGCCCAGCTCTGGGCGCCACCAGTGCACTGCCCGCCGAGGCGGGAATGGCTTAGCCCTCGGCATCGCCGCATCGCAAATGCGGGTCAAAGCGGCTCGCAGCTGCTCAGCCGCACCGTCCACCTCCTCGACCGGGTCAGAACCGGCATTCCAGGCCTCCACAATAGCGGCTTCTATGGCTAGGTCTCTCTCGAGACGTCCCAGCACCCAGCGTGGGCCACACCCAATAGGGTAGCGGAAGTCATCTCTTCTCGGAGTGGTGGGGAACGCAGAGACATCATACCGTATATAACGGTGATCCGACAGCGTCTCCACGTCCTCCAGCACTCTCCAACCCTGGACACAATGCACCAGGCTAGGGGACGCGAACGTAATGTCCACGATCGACCCGCCCTGTTGTCGCACGCACGTGTCTACCGATCCCCTATTGAGTACGGCCAGCCCCATGGACACCGCCCATTCCTCTAACGCCTCTCCCTTTACATCTGTTGCTGGAGATCCCCACGCCGTTGATTTGGCGTTGAAATCCCCAGCAACAAGCACGGGGTTGGAGGCTACCTGCCCAATCAGGGCCCCGACCTCTACGAGCATTTGCTCGAAGTCGGCAAGGCTCCGATTGGGCGAAAAGTACACCCCTATTACCGTAATGCCACCCAAAACGGCCGACACGTACCCTCGACCCTTCGACACCTTATCAATAGGTGGGGACCCTGCGGCGGCCGGTGCAATTATAGCCACCAAGTCGTCGTGGTCACCAACCCAGTCAGCCCGGGGAGGGACCACATATGGCTCGGCGACTACAGCTACCTTTATCATGCACTCTGCCATGCTCTGAACCAGAAGGTCTTGAGCCCTGGCAGAGTGCATGATGTTCGCCTGCAGAAATGGTAGCGCCATCTAAATACAGGTGTCCATTTGCTCCTCCCTCGCTTTGCGCTGGGTCGGCTGAGTAGCTTTAGGGCCCTCTTTAGACTTCCCCCTTCTTTTCTGGCCTCTGCGATTCCTTCGAGTCCCCTTTTGGGGACTGATTTTGGTATCGGGGCACTCCTTCCCACCAATCGGATGCGCCGCAGGCTTGCCGGCTGCTGTGCATATAGCACAGTGTGGCTCCGCTTTGCAATCCCTCGCTTTATGGCCAGGCTTACCACAGCGATAGCAGAGGCTGCTGCGGTCTACCCCAGCCGTACATTTGCTACCGACGTGGCCAGTCTCGAGGCACCGGAAACACCTTAAAGGCAGGCGGTCGAGTAGCACTACGCGTGCTGAGATCCAGCCCACCTTTAGCCGACCAACACCCACTACTTTCTTAGCAGCCGCAACTGGGCAGCTTAGCCATAGTGAGCCATGGGGCGATACCACACCGGCCTTGATGGTGTCGGCAGAGCACCCACCCTGTGCTGCAACAGCTGACACGACTTCGTCTGCTGTTGCGGAGTCATCGAGTTCCGTGACTCGTATGTCGGTGCGCATCACCGGCCGCTGCACGCGTACCTCGTCTGCACTCAAGACCTCCCGGAGCTTCTCCGCCAGGGAGTCGGCCTGCTCAGCACCCTTGGCACCGGTTAATTCTAGCACCCGAGCTCCTGTTGCTGCCGTCCTGAAGCGCAACCCGTCAATGCCAAGGCTCTCAACCTCAGGGTGCTGCTTAGCCTTCCTAAGAAGAGATTCGTACGACACGCCATTCTCCTCGGCCCCGGGCTGCAGGGTGAGCGTGACGGCCGCCGAGCGAGGAGGGCGAAGTTTAACCTTGGGAGCAGGCTTGGGAACGCTAGCCGCCCCTTTGCCAGCCCTTTTGGCCTTCTCCTTCTTGCTCTTTCGGACCACAGTACTCCATGCCTCGCCTGGAATCAGGGGCGCAGTGCGGTCTAAACGCGGCTCAACTGCCGCGGCAGCCTCCTTGGCAGCTAAGCTAACCTTCTTCCCCTTCTTCTGGGCTGATGTGGTGGCTTTCGGCGTTGAGACCACAGCCGGCACCTCACGCTCAGGGATAGTTTCCGGCCTCAATTGCCGGGCTTTGTCCGCAGCTAGCGGTGGCCGCAGACGCGCTTCCGGCAGAAGCCTCCCCTCTAGGGCCTCTAGCCTGGCATTCATCATGGTCCCTACTTGGACCATGATAGCACGCGACAGCCCCTCAACGTCTAGCTGTTGGGCTCGGGCCTGAGGTTCCGTTGCAGGACGGGCCTGCAGCAACTCCGTCCTGAACTCTGCGAACTCCTTACGGAGTGCAGTGAGCTCTGCCTGCAGGCGTATATTGGCGGCCTGCAGCTTTGCTGTCTCCTCAGAGCTGGAGCGCTTGCTCAGCACCTCCACCGCCTCCACGATAAACTTAGTCGCCTCGTTGAGGGACTTTTGGAACGGCCCGCTCAGGTGGCTGGACTTGCGTGACACCGTCTTTATCACGTCTACGCAGTCCAGCACCTGCTTGTTTAGGGCCGACGCAAGCTCGTCATCCACCTCACACGTCAATAATTGCGCCATCTTTGATGGGCACGTGACTCGCTTTTGACGGGTCCTTTCCAACGCCTGGGTCACCTCTTCTGAAGCGTCTAAGAGGAATTCCTCACGCCTGGCGGCCTTCGCCTTCGCCCTCTCCACGAACTTCCCAGAAGTGAGCGGGCGGCCGCTGCCTCTCCCTGTCGCTGACTTCGTCACCTTAGGCGACGAAGTTCCTTCCGTAACCGTCACGTCCGTGTCTGAATCAGAGCTTACGGCACTCAGTGGACCAGGCCTCTTACGCCAGAATCGGCGGGCGGTGTCTGATCCGTTCCCGGACGACACGGTAACCATGCTCCTGTCGGTGTCAGAGTCCGACAGGCGCGTCACCACTACTCTTAAATCCTTCTTCTTGCCAAGGTCGTTGGCTTCAGCGCACACCTTCGGGGTGCACGTTTCCACCTCAGTGTCCTTATTCAGACCAGGGTCAACGGTGTCAGCACACGCCTTCGGGGCGCATGCCTCCACCTCCATCTCAACGTTGTCCAAATCACAAGCTAAATCGGTGTCCAGTTTTTGGGTGCATGGGTCGTGTTCACGAAGTCGGGCGGAACGCCTGACTACGGAGCATTGCTTGCCCCCCCCAGAATACGAGGGGCAGCCCTCTACTCCGTCAGAAGTAGAGGAGTGGGATTCCCCCTTTCGGGGACCCACCTGGGGATCCTTTTTCACAATGCTTGAATCCATTTTTTCCATACTCCGATGCTCCACATCGTCGTCTCTTTTATTCAGGGGTGAGCTCCCCTGTCAGCGCGCCCTGAAAAGGGCACACCCACTCACGCGCCCTGAAAAGGGCACGCCCACCAACAACACCGCCAGCGAGACATCGATCAACTCGGGATCCCGCAAGGAAGCTGACCCATACAACCGACTCGCAGGAAACCCAAGCGGAAAGACGCCGCACCAACAGCCTCCCTACTCATGGACGGCTCCACGAGCCCGTCCCAGCCTCGTCCACTGCGCCCTCTGCGTTCAGAGGGACGCGCGGAGAAGCTTCCCCTTCCCCATCCTACCCCACCGACAAAGTGCCGGCGCCTGGTGGTTTCAGTTACGTCTATTTCAGATGGAAATAGACCAATAACGGGCAGCAACCGCGAGAAGGACGACCCCACCAGACTTGCCTTGAGGATCTACACGACCTGCGCTCTCCCTCAAGACCAAACACCTCCCTACTCGCTCCCAGAACCGAGTAAGGAAGGCCTGGACTTATCCAATACAAGCGGCCGAAGCGCGCAAGCTAGGCATAGCAACTACTAATGGATAAACCCAGACCCACCCAAACCTAACGTAACCTAACCTAACCTAACCTAACCTTTTTTTTTTTTTTTTTTTTTTTTTTTTTTTTTTTTTTTTTACCAGGGGAAATCCTTTATGGATTCCTTCCCACCGGGGAGCGGAAAGGATATGTCGGACTCAGCTTAAAGTGCCATACCGACTAAAACCACCTGGGTGTTCCTTCTCTCGCTTCCGGTCGGGGCCGCGGGTAAGTTACACACTCTTCCGTAGCCACCTCCCTTAGCGTCTGCCCTAATTGGGCCCTTCTTCTAGGCTCGCAAGCCCCTGTTCACCCCGCTTAAGGCACCTTAGGAACACATAAGGTGTCTTCCAGCTCCGGACCTCATAGCACGGGCGACAGACCCCCCGATCCGTCGCCCGCAGGTCATCGTTATGGCGGCATTCTAGCAATGTAGGCCAGGCGCCGCCGGCCGTGCCGCCTGCGGCGAATCGGTAGAGAGTTCGTGTCTTCCTCCCGCTCCCGTTCCGCCGCTTCCTTCTGCGTCAGAATGGTTTCGCAGAAGGTTTCTACCGCATTCCACGCCTCCTCGCTTTCGGCCATGGCCTTGACCAGGACCGCCAGTGATAGGTCTCCTCCAACAATAGCCGATACGGCAGCGCGAGGCACCGCCCAAGCTGGGCACTCTTCGCGCGTATGTTGCGCCGTATCAGCGACTCCCCCTCCACAATGGTGGCACTCCACTGACGGCTCTCGTTTCGCCACTTCGCACAGATACTTGCCGAAACAGCCATGTCCAGTCAGCATCTGCGCGATGTGGTAGGTGAGTGCACCGTGCTTCCGTTCGACCCAAACCCGAAGGATGGGTCGAACTGCCTCCACCAGTTCCCAGCTAGCCCCCGGGATCTCTAACCGCGCTGTCCACTTCCGGAAGAGATCGTCGCGTGCTTCCTCTTCCCACTGCGCGATTTCTCGTGGATGTGGCCGGTCGCCCGCCTCCTGCGCTTCCACGCCCCGCCAATACCTCGCCGCGAGCACCTGTGCATCAAACTCCCACGGCGGGACACCGGCGAGGACACACGCCCCAGCGTGCGATACGGTGCGGTACGCCCTAGCCACCCTGAGTGCCATTCCACGCTGCGGTTTCCGCAGCAGTGGCACGTTTCGGGAGCATAGGGCATCCGCCCATATCGGTGCACCATAGAGCGCCATCGACCTCACTACTCCGGCATATAGGCGTCTACATGCCCCACCAGGACCCCCTACATTAGGGAGTAATCTCCCGAGAACTCCGGCAGTAGCCAAAAGTTTTGGGGCCAACCGCCGGAAGTGCTCGTCAAACTTCCAAGTGCAGTCGAGGACGATTCCTAGGTACTTCATCGTCGACTCGACGGCAATGGAAGTTCCCCCCACCATTATTGAAGAACCGGGCGGTGGCGCATTCCGAGGCCCATGAAAAACTAGGGCCTCAGATTTACTGAGGGCCACCTCCAGTCCCAGAGCTCTGATCCTATGGACCATCTGGGCAACGCCCGCCGTAGCGAGGCGAGCCGCCTCCCGATGAGTCCTTCCGTGGGCCGTCACGAGCGTGTCATCGGCGTAACACGTGACGTGTACTCCCGCCAGTGTTACACCTCGCAACGCCCAGTCATACCCGATGTTCCACAAGAGTGGTCCAAGGACCGACCCCTGTGGAACACCGCACGACATCGCCTTCCTCCCCCAGCCGTCCTTCGTCGGGAATTCTACGACCCTGCCGTCAAAGTAATCTGCCAGCACTCTTCGCAGATACCCTGGTACGCCGTGGTACTCGAGGGCCGCCTTAACCGTTTCCCAGGGCAGAGTATTGAACGCGTTGGATATATCCAGAGATACTGCCCACAACACTCCACCCTCGGAAACCACCCCTTCTGCCAAGTCCCTGACCCGGGCGATCGCGCTCACCGTAGAACGGCCCCGGCGGAAGCCATATTGCGCATCATCGAGCCCTGGGTTCATGCTCTCGACGAGGCGAGCAGCGAGCACACGCTCGAAGAGCTTGCTTACCTCGTCCAAAAGCACGATGGGGCGATAGGCCGATGGCATTTCAGCCAGGCGCCCGTCCTTCCGAAGAAGTACGAGCTTTCCCGTTTTCCACGCCCTCGGGAATCTACCCTCGTTGAGGCACGCATTGAATAAGGCCCGCACCCACTCCCCCATCTCGCCAAGAGCGAGCACCAAGGCTCGGCCCGGTACGCCATCTGGTCCTGGGGCAGTGTTCTTCAGCCGAAGCTTCATAACAGCTACCCCAAACTCCACCTCAGATATTGGAGGTGCCGCCTCAGCGTCACTTTCGCGTCTCAACCCGGTACCTATAGGTGGTGGCACCCACTCATCCCGTTGAGGGAAGAGAGTGCTCACCACTTGCTCCAGTAGTTGAGGCTCCAGACTCGTAGTTAGCGGGGGGGCCCAAGGTCGCAGTTTTTGCCGTACAACGCGGTACGGCCTCCCCCATGGATCACGGTCGAGTACCCCTAACCACTCCTCCCATGCTGCCTCCTTGGCCTGAGCGATGGCTACCTGCAGAGCTGTGCAGGTGGTCCGGTAAGCCTGGTATATAGAGTCCTCCTGGCTCTGAATACGGACCCTTCTCCTCCTATACCGGGTGTAGATGCGGCGCGCGGCAACGCAGGCTCTGCGTAACTCGCCCAGCTCCGGGCGCCACCAGTGCACTTCCCGCCGAGGCGGGAATGGTTTTGCCCTCGGCATCGCGGCATCGCAGACGCGGGTCAAGGCGCTCCGTAGCCACTCCGCCGCATCATCCACCTCCTCAATAGGATCGGGCATAGTCCAGGACTCTACCAGAGCCGCCTCTATTGCTACATCCCGGTCCAAGCGCCGTAGCACCCAACGCGGGAGGCCTCCAAGAGGAAGTCGAGAACCTACTCGTGGAGTGGTGGAGGATGTGGTCACCTCGTAACGGATGTAGCGGTGATCCGATAGCGTCTCCACATCCTCCAACACTCTCCATCCTTGGACCCGATTTACCAGGGAGGGGGACGCAAACGTTAAGTCCACGATAGACCCCCCCTGCTGTCGCACGCATGTATCAACCGACCCCGTATTAAGAAGGGTGAGTCCCATGGACACCGCCCACTCTTCCAGTGCCTCTCCCTTAGAGTCTGTTGCTGGGGAACCCCACGCGGTTGATTTCGCGTTGAAATCTCCAGCAACAAGCACGGGGTATGAGGGTATCTGCCCAATCAAGATCCCGACATCTACAAGCATTTGCTCGAAGTCGGCGAGGCCTCTATTAGGCGAAAAATACACCCCGACAATCGCCACACCACCCACAACAGCCAACACGCACCCTCGACCTTTGGACACCCGATCAATAGACGGAGCGCCCGCGGCCGCTGGTGCTACGATAGCCACCAAGCTATCGCAGTCACCCACCCAGTCATTCCGGGGAGGGACCACATACGGCTCGGCGACCACAGCTACCTTTATCATGCACTCTGCCATGCTCTGAACTAACAGGTCCTGAGCCCTGACAGAGTGCATGACGTTCGCCTGCAGAAATGCTAGCGCCATCTAGATTGCGGTGTCCATCTGCTCCTCCTCCCGCAGAGAGTTGCGCTGAGACGGCTGCGCGACTTTGGAGCCCGCTTTCACTTTCCCCCTTCTTTTCTGGCCTCTTTGACTCGTTTGAGGCCCCTTTTGGGACCTGGTTACGGTATCGGGGCACTCCTTCCCACCAATTGGGTGCGCTGCAGATTTTCCGGCAGCTGCACATACAGCGCAGTTTGGTTCAGCCTGGCAGTCCCTCGCCTTGTGGTCAGGTTTCCCACAACGGTAACAAAGACCGCTACGGTCCACCTCAGCCTTGCACATGGTCCCAACATGGCCGACCTCGAGGCAACGGAAGCATCTCATGGGCAAGCGGTCGAGCAGCACCACTTTTGCCGAGATCCAGCCCACTTTGAGCCGGCCAACTCCCGTCACCTTTTTAGCGGCCGCGACTGGGCAGCTCAGCCACAGTGAGCCGCGGGGCCCTATAACGCCAGCCTTTATACTGTCGACAGAGCAGCCACCCTGTTCTGCTACGGCCGACGCTACCTCATCTGGTGTTGCGGAGTCATCTAGCTCCATGACTCTTATATCTGCGCGCATCACCGGCCGCTGTACGCGTACCACGTCCGCGCTTAAGACCTCTCTGAATTTCTCCGCCAGAGAATTGGCCTTCACAGCACCCGTGGCGCCGGCTATCTCCAGCACCCGAGCACCAGTTGCCCCCGTCCTGAAACGCATCTCCTCAATGCCGAGGCTCTTGAGGTCAACGCGTTCCTTGGCTTCCCTGAGCAGCGCCTGATACGTGACGCCGCTTTCCACAGCACCTGGCAACAGGGTGAGGGTGATGGCTGCCGAACGAGGCGGGCGGAGCTTTGCTTTGGGAGCAGACGCGGGAACGCCAGCCACCTTTTGGCCAGTCTTTTTTGCCGTCTTTTTCGTGCCTTTACGGACCACCGTACTCCACGCCTCGCCTGTTGGCGGAGGCGCAGAGCATTCTAACCGCGGCACACTTGCCGCAGCCGCCTTCTTAGCCGCCAGGCTCACCTTCTTTTCCTTCTTCTGGGATGAGGTGGAGGCTTTCAGCACCACAGTCGGCACCTCACGTTCGGGCCTAGCCTCCGCTCTGCCTAGGCGGGTTTTGTCCGCAGCTAACGGTGGCCGCAGACGCACTTCCGGTAGAAGCCTACTCTCTAGGGCTTCCAGCCTAGCGTTCACCATGGTCCCTACTTGAACCATGATGGCGCGCGACAACCCCTCCACGTCCAGTTTCCGACTCCCATCCTGGGGCTCCGTTATAGGTCGAACCGGCCGCAGCTCCGCCCTTAACTCCGCAAACTCCTTTCGCAATGCGGTGAGCTCCATTTGCAGGCGTGTGTTGTCGGCCTGCAACTTAGCCGTCTCGTCAGAAATGGAGCGCTTACTCAACACCTCCACTGCCTCCACTATGAATTTAGTCGCCTCGTTAAGGGACTTTTGGAATGGGCCACTCAAGTGGCCAGACTTGCGGGACACCGTTTTGATGACGTCCACGCAATCCAGCACCTGCTTGTTCAGGGACGTCGCAAGTTGGTCATCTACATCCCCTGCCAAAAGGCTTGCCAAACGCGATGGGAGCGTCACTCTCCCTTTCCGCGTCTTTTCCATCGCAACCGTCACCTCCTCGGTTGCGTCCAGAAGGAATTCTTCTCTTCTGGCCACCTTTTCCCTCGCCGCGGCCACAAACTTCCCAGAACTGGTCTGGCGGCCGCTGCCTCTTCCCTTCATCGATTTCGTCACTTTAGGTGACGACACGTCCCCGGTAACAGTTACGTCCGAATCCGATTCAGAGCAAAGGTTCGGGCTTGCTGAGCCTGGCCTCTTTCGCCAAAATCTGGCGGGATCCAACGCGGGTCCAGGTGACACCATCACCATGCTCCTGTCAGATTCAGAATCCGACAGGCGCGTTACCACCACTTTCAATTCCTTCTTCATGCAGGGGTCGTTTGCTTCCACGCACAACTTCGGCGTGCGCGCTTCCGCTTCAGTGTCCTTATTCAGGCCAGCGTCAGCGGTGTCAACACATGCCTTCTGGGCGCATGCTTCCACCTCCATCACAACGTTGTCCATATCGCTTGCTATATCAGTGTCCAGTGTCAGAGTTTTGCCAGAGTTGCGTTCACGGAGCCGGGCGGATTGCCTGGCTACGAAGCAGTTGCTGCCCCCCCCAGAGTACGAGGGGCAGCCCTCCACCTCGTTAGAAGTAGAGGGGTGGGATTCCCCCTTTCGGGGACCCACCTGGGGACCAAAATTACAACTGCTTGGGTCCATTATCTTAACTCCAATGCTCCACATCGTTGTCTCTTTTATCTAGGGGTGAGCTCCCCTGTAAGTTTGGAGTGAGCGCCCTGAAAAGGGCGTGCTCGCCTCCTCCACCAACGCGCCCTGAAAAGGGCGTAACCGCCCACAACACTGCCAGCGAAGCATCGGTCCACTCAAGATCCCGCAAGGAAGCTGACCCATACAGCCGACTCACGGAAACCCAAGCGGAAAGACGCCAAGCCAACAATGCTTCTCTACTCTATGATGGCTCTACGAGCCCGTGCCTGTTTCTTCCACTGTGCCATCTGCTAACCAGAGGGACACGCGGAGAAGCTTCCCTATCCTACCCCACCGACAAAGTGCCGGCGCCTGGTGGTTTCAGTTACGTCTATTTCTGATGGGAATAGACCAATAGCAGGCAGCAACCGCGAGAAGGAACGACCCCACCAGACTTGCCTTGAGGATCTACACGACCTGCGCTCTCCCTCAAGACCATACGCCTCCCTACTCGCTCCCAGAGCCGAGTAAGGAAGGCCTGAATTTATCCAAAACAAGCGGCCAAGCACGCAAGCTAGGCATAGCAACTACTAATGGATAAACCCAGACCCGCCCAACCTAACCTAACCTAACCTAACCTAACCTAACCTAACCTAACCTTTTTTTTTTTTTTTTTTTTTTTTTTTTGTTGACCAGGTGGAAAATGCGTTACGCATACCCTCCGAACATGGGAGTGTCGGAGGGTTATGTGGGACTACACATCGCCTCTCCCTCCTCAGAGTGAGGAGGGGTAGGGAGTGCTACCCACTAAAATCCACCCGGACGTGCCCTCTCGCCGGTTTTGTTGGACACCGTGGAACCCGCGAAGGCATAGTCCACGATGTCCACCGGTGGCACCCCAGCCGTTGCCGGGGCTACCCGCGCCGAAGGGGAGAAGGGCGAGCACGCTTGGCCCTCTCCCAGACCGCTAAGTGGCTAATCACCGCAGGCAGAGGACTCCCATCCTCCACCTGCAGCCACTATGGGTTGAGTCTGGCAGCAAAACGCCGCCTTCTCAACCCAAGCCGTCTGCGCCGGAGAGGATGCGCGAGAGGATCTTCCTCGCGCTCCCGCTCCGCGGTCTCCTTTTGCGAAATGACTGTTTCGCAGAAGGAGACCACCGCCTCCCAGGACCTCTCGTTGCTCAGCATTGCCTCAACAATGCTTTGGAGCGAGAGGTCCACCCGCTGAATGGTGCGTGCCATGAGGCCACGCTCCGCGTCCCAACGACTGCACACCTCAAGGGTGTGCTGAGCGGTGTCGTCGGGACTTCCGCACTCATGGCACAGCGGGGCCGGCTCTCTTCCTATTTTGTGCAGGTAGTGACCGAAGCACCCATGCCCGGTCAGTACCTGCACGAGCCGGTACGACGTCGCGCCGACTGCCCTCTTCAGCCAAAGGTCGGCCGTTGGGAGGATCGCCTCTATGGTACGGAGACCATAAGGGGCGACCTCCAGTTGGGCCTTCCATCGGTCCCGCAGTCGGCGCTCCGTCGCGCGACGGGAGGCTGCCACCTCCTCGGGGTCCGGGCGCTCACCTGTTGTCCGGACCCTGGACCTACGTTGGTAGGTCTCTGCGTGCACCTCTGCGTCTAGCTCCCACGGGGGGGTGCACGCGAGGAGGCAGGCCGCTGCATGGGCCACCGTCATATAGGCCCTCACCATCCTGAGGGCCACGACCCGTTGTGGCCTCCGCAGCAGGGCCCTATTTCGGGCGGACAGCTTGTCCGCCCATATTGGGGCCCCATAGAGGGCCATGCTCCTTGTCACGCCGGCATATAGCCGCCGGCACAAGGAACCCGGCCCTCCTACATTGGGCAGAAGTCTGCCCAGCGCCGATGCGGCGCCCACGATTCGGGGAGCTAGTCTTGAGAAATGCTCCCCGAAATCCCACTTGCGGTCCAATATTAGCCCCAGATATTTAATGTGGGGCTTTATTTGGACCGCTCCACCCTCCAGGGTGAGCGCCGCACTCGCGGGCAGATTCCACCCGCGCCCCCCGAAAACTATAGCCTCAGTCTTCGGGAGGCTCACCTTTAGGCCGAGCCTGGCGATCCGTTCAATCGCTAGCTCGGCCGCCACTTCCGCCCTCCGGGAGGTCTCGCGCTTGTCGCTCCCGCGCACAGCCACCATTGTGTCGTCCGCGTAGCAGACGACGAGTGTGCGCGGAAGCAGCTCCCCCCGGATTGCCCAGTCGTACCCCAGGTTCCATAGAAGTGGACCGAGCACGGAACCCTGGGGTACGCCGCAGGCCATCTCTCTCTCCCCCCGTTGCCCGTCCTTCTTTTCCCAGAGCACTACCCTCTCGGTTAGGTAGTGCTCAACAATCCGCCTCAGGTAGTTAGGCACTTCATGGTATCGAAGTGCCTCACTGATCACCCCATAGGGGAGGGTGCCAAATGCGTTTGCGATGTCTAGTGACACCGCGATGACACCCTCCCCCCTGCTCGACGCGTAGTCACAAAAGTCCTTCAGTGACTTCAGCGCGTCGAGCGTGGACCGCCCTTCCCGGAACCCGAATTGTCTATCAGAGACGTTCGGGCCGGCGGTCTCCAGGTGCTGCAGGATCCGGGAGGCCAGGATGCGTTCAAACGCTTTTCCGGCCTCATCCAGCAGCACTATGGGGCGATAGGCAGACGGGCAATCCTGTGGCCGACCCTCTTTACGGAGGAGGCATAGTCGCCCCTCCTTCCACACCCTCGGGAACCTTCCCTCTCTCAGGCAGTCATCCATGACGTGCCTGAGTCGGTCCCCAAGGTGTTCCAGGGCGACTGCGAGGACGCGACCGGGAACGCCGTCCGGGCCTGGGGCTTTTTTGCAGCCCCGGAGTCGGTCTGTCACTCGCTCGAACTCGTCGTCACCTATTGGTTGAACGACGAGCTCGGCCTCCAGTTCCATTGTGGGGTCGACCATCGACGGGGGAGAGATCAAGGGGGCTGGCGGAAACAGCCCCTCGACTACCCTCTGGAGGAGTTCGGGCTCCAGGGAGTCCATGGGGGGAGCGGTGCGCATTTTGTTACGCACCACCTTGTACGGCCGCCCCCATGGGTCCCTGTCCAGGGTGGCCAAGAACGACTCGTGAGCTTCGTCCTTGGCCTTGGCAATCGCCACCTGGAGGGCCCCCTTAGCCTCTTTGAGGGCCCTGTGGAGCCCTTCTTCCTCTTCTGCAGTGTGCCGCCTGCGCCTACAGTGTTGGTAGGCGCGGCGGGCACTGTTACTGGTGGACCGCAGGGCCGCAATTTCTGCGGACCACCAGTATACACTCTTACGTGCGAACAGGCGACCGACCCGAGGCATGGCCGCGTCGCACACCGTCTGTAGTGTGACGCGGAACTGTGCCGCCCTTTCCTCAACTCCGAGGGTGACGGGTGGGGCAGCACACCACGCCTCCACCATGGCCGCCTCGTTCGCCTTGTCCCTGTCCAAATGGACCAGGGACCACTTGGGGAACTTTCGCCCCCTCCTGGCACTGCCCGTGATGGGCGACGGTGGAACCCCCGCTGTGGAGACCCTCATCCTGATGTACAGGTGATCTGAGAGGGTCTCCACATCCACCAGGACACGCCAATCCTTGACGCGTGCAGCTATGGCAGGGGTCGCGAACGTGACGTCCACGATTGACCCCCCCTGCCGCCGCACGCAGGTATTTGCGGTGCCCTGGTTTAGGACCATGAGTCCCGTTGCCGTCACCCAATCCCCAAGAGCCGTACCCCTATGGTCCGTAATGGGGGAACCCCATGCCGAACTTTTGGCGTTGAGGTCCCCCAGGACCATAACCTGCCTCGGGGCAGCCCTCCGGACCACCCCCCCTAAGATCCCCAGGAACGTCTCGAACTCCCGAAGCGGCCTATTGGGGGAGAAGTACACGGCCACCAGCACCGTGTCGTTCCCCCATCTGGCCGCCACGAATCCTGGGCCACCCTCGATCCTTGATAAGGGGGGGAGGTCCCCCATCGCCGGCACCACGATCGCCACTACTCCGTCGGTATCCCCTACCCAATTAGGTTGGGGGGGGATGAAGTAGGGCTCCGCTACAACCGTAACGCCAATTGCCCACTCCGCCATGGCCTGCATGAGCAGATCCTGAGCTCTGGCGGAGTGGTTGGCGTTTATCTGCAGGACGTCTAGATGCTGGTGTGCTGGCATTTAGACGTCCATACGGTTGTCCTCTTGGTGCCGGCTGGCGGCTGTTTCGGCTGGAGGGGGTCGGGTGGGGCGAGTGGGTCTCGGCCTCGCCTCTCTTCCCTTTGTCTCCGGTGGGGAGCATTTCGGTCCCCTCATTACGTGGTCGGCTGGGAGGCCTGCATGGTGGCATACTGCGCACCGTACTTTTTCCTCCCAGCATTCGGCTGCTTTGTGCCCCTCTGCGCCGCACCGGTAACACATCTGGCCCCGGTCCACCTTTGAGGGGCACAACTCGCGCGCGTGGCCGAAACCCATGCATTTGTAGCACCGCATGGGTGCTGGTCCGACGGAGTTAATCCTGGCAGACGACCAGCCTACCAGAATCTGACCACGCTTGAGGAGGGCTTTTGCAATTCCCACCGGGCATTGCACGAGGGCCACCCCACTACCATTATAGTATGAAGGGCGAATACCCCCCACCTTAATGTGCGCCTCGGCGCATCCCCCGCCTTGGCGACGGCAGCCGCCAGGGTCTCCCTTGTCGCCGACTCGTCTAGGCCGGCGACCTCGATAGCGGCCATCTTTTCAGGGCGGCTTACATGGGCAACGTCGCCCACGAGGACCTGCAGCTTTGCTGCGAGGCTGTCCGCCGCCCTTCCGCTATCTGTACCAGGGACCTCGATGACTCGGCCCCCCGTCACCGAGTTCCTGACCCTGACATGCTGCAGGCCTATCTCCTCCAACCTTATGCCGTTAATGGCCTTGGACATGACAGCCTGCAGCGTGGTGTCGGTGGCAACGTCCTTGCGCATGGTAATTACCACCGCTGCCGTCTTGGGGACTTCAAGTGCCTTCGGCTTTGGTGCCGCTTTCTTCTTGGGCGGCGGGGGGGGTGGGGTAATGGCCGTAGCTTTCCCTTTTCCCTTCCTCTTCTTCTTTGCTACCTGGGCCCATGTCTCGCCCGAGGGCCCAGGTGCAGTCTCCGCTGCTGGGGCAGGCTTGCTCGCCGGGGCAGGCTTGGCTGCTGGGGCAGGCTTGGCTGCTGGGGCAGTCTTGGCCGCCGGGGCGGTGGTCTCCGGGGCCGCCGGGGCCGCTTTTTTTGCGGCCCTTTTCGGCCTGCCATCCCCGAGCCTGGCCCTGCTCTCAGGCTCGGAGGCAATTTCTCTTATGGGGGCCGTAGGGGCCTTCTTCTTTTTATCCGCCGCTAGCGGGGGGCGGATTATTGGCGCGGGGGGAAGGCGACTGGCAATCTCCTCGATCCTTGCATTCAGCATGTTACCGAGGGAGACCGTCAAGTCGCGCTTCATAGACTCCAGCATCTCCGCCAATTCCGCAGCGGCGGATTGTGGCGGCGGGGGGGCCCTAGGGGCCGGGGTCTCTCGCACCTGCTGTGGGGCCGGGGCCTGGCGCTCTGAGACGGCGGTTCTCAGGGCCTTGAGCTCCGCCGTGCAGAGAGCGAGTTGCTCCCGCATCCTCTTGTTGTCCGCCTTCAAGATGCGGATCTCCTCGCTCTCTGACCTGGAGGCGTTGACGTCCTCCATAGCCTTTAATATGGTGCGGCAGGCCCGGTTCATGGTGCCCCACACCTCACCCTTCAAGTTGCCCGACTTGCGGGCCCCCTCCATAATATCTAAAGCCGCCTGTTTGGTGGCCTCCACCGGGTCAAAGGAGACGAAAGCCTCAGACGGCGAAATCATTCTTGGGGGGGAGGATGTTCCCCCATTCCTCATTGCCCCCTTGGGGCGGAGCTCCGGGAAGTCCTTCCTATACGAGGAGGGGCCGGCGGCGACGTCAGTGTCGGAGCTGAGGTAAGTCTCCGAACTTCGGAGCTTAGCTCTTGCCAACGCCATCCCCGCGTAGGCCCCCTTGGGCTTGCCCCTCCGGGCTGATCCAAGCTTAGGCCCATTATCGGGCTTTGGGTCATCCACCTGGTCCACATGCCCCCTTTTCTGGGGCTGGGAAGTAATCTCGATAGCCTCTGTGAGGCCTTCTTCCTCGGATTCGGAGGAAGAGCTTAAAAATCTTTCATCCCGCTTGCGGAGGAAACCTCCCGCCTCTTCAGACGTGGCCATTCTGGCCCCGCCAACGTCCCTGCCAAATTTGGACCGAATCTGACCACCCCAGCCGAAGTTATCACGCCAAACAGAGTTTGGCTAATAAAAACGGTCAAGGGGGAGTCGGATTGGAGAAGTCCCATACAAATTTCAAAAAGCGCCTAAAAAACCGAATAGCAATCCGGTCCCTCAGGACACTTTTTGAAAAATTTTTTTGGCTGACTTCCCGTTAAAGTAGCCGGGTGCCAAAAACAACAACTAATAGGGGATGAAGTCTTCTATCCCCTGGCACCCCTACTGAGACCGTAGGGGTAAACCACAACCTAGATATTCGCTCACGAACTTTGCCGACTTTTTTGTGCAAATTTTTTTCTATAATTTTACCTAAAATCACTAAAAATCCGATTACTTCCAAACCCTGAAAAGAAAAGCAACCGGACCTAGCCTACGCGAAAATTGACTATTGCCGCTATGTCCTAACCCAAAAAAATGCGTAGAACGATAGCCGCAAAGCCGACTTTTTTTCGATTGAAAAAGGTAAACAAACCGTTTTTCAATCAAAAAATCCCGACTTGTAACTTTCCGCTTTTTTTTGTCGATAGCTCAGTCCGCAAAACACTCAGCGACACACCGTTTTCACAGATGTGTGCGCCTCGTGAATCCGCAACTTACGATGTATTGAACTTCGCTGTAGCTCTCATAGGCTGATCGCTAAGGCAGTTAATACACCGGGTCAGACCTCCAAAACTCGTCAACCTAACCTAACCTAACCTAACCTAACCTAACCTAACCTAACCTAACCTAACCTAACCTAACCTAACCTAACCTAACCTAACCTAACCTAACCTAACCTAACCTAACCATCATTGTATCACTGGACATAGAGGGAGCCTTCGATAGCGCATGGTGGCCGGCCATCAGAGTGAGACTGGCGGAGGCGGGTTGCCCTGTAAATTTGAGAAGGGTCATAGATAGCTACCTGGATGATAGAACGGTAAGGGTTAGATACGCCGCGCACGAATATATTAAGCACACAAACAAGGGTTGCGTCCAGGGTTCCATTGGCGGACCACTGCTATGGAACCTTCTTCTCGACCCTCTTCTCAAGGGACTTCAGCGACGGGGTGTCCACGTGCAGGCATTCGCGGATGACGTGGTCCTACTGTTTGATGGTCACACGGCACTGGAGGTGCAGAGACAAGCCAATGCCGCTCTCGCCTATGTTCAGGGGTGGGGTATCGAAAACAAGCTCAAATTTGCGCCACATAAAACCTGCGCTATGACTATTACACGCAAACTTAAATTCGATACGCCACTGCTGAGCATGGGAGGGGTCGACATTGCCATGTCAGAAGACGTTAAGATCCTGGGACTCACAATCGACAATAAGCTAACATTCAACAAACATACCGCGAACACCTGCGTCAGAGCGTTGAACTTCTACAAGCAGTTGTCGAGAGCCGCCAGGGTCAGTTGGGGTCTGCACCCGGAAGTGATCCGGATCATCTACAAGGCAGCAGTGGAGCCGGTCATGACATATGCGGCCAGCGCGTGGGCAAATGCGACGGGAAAGCTAAAGGTGCAACGGCAATTAAACGCGGTCCAAAGGGTTTTTGCCCAGAAGCTCACAAAGTCCTACCGAACTGTCTCCCTAAATTCGGCTCTAATACTGGCTGGGATTCTGCCGCTGGACATCAGAATCCGTGAGGCGGCAGCCTTGTACGAAGCCAGGCGCGGAGTTCCTCAGCCATTTTTGGGGGACAGGGAGGTAGAGAGCAGAGTGGCGTTTAGTCTGCGCCCACATCCGGCAAGGCATATGAGCTTAGAGTTCATAAACCTGATAGACCCACAGCATGTTGAAAAACATAACAAACAGGCAGTCCGAATCTTCACGGATGGCAGCAGGATTGAGGATAAGGTCGGCGCGGCGCTATCCTTATGGAATGGCGAAGCGGAGATCAAATCCCTCAAACTGAAGCTGCCATCTCACTGCACGGTCTATCAGGCGGAACTATACGCCATATGTCGAGCCACGCGGGAGATTCTAAAGCGCCACGAAACCAGTTATGGTATTTACAGTGACTCGCGGGCGGCTTTGGAGACGGTGACGAATCATGGCTCCGTTCATCCCTTAGCAACAGAAGCCAGACAGAACCTGGAAACCATTAAACTTCAAAATAAAGATACATCTTTATTTTGGATCAAAGCGCACGCTGGGATGAACGGTAATGAAAGAGCCGACGAGCTAGCCAAAGATGCCGCACTGAAGTTAAAGAAAAAGCCTGACTATGATGCGTGTCCGGTCTCATACGTCAAGCGACAAATCCGTAAGGATTCACTTGACGTATGGAACCGGAGATATAAATCAGAGGACAAAGCGGCCGTGACTAAGCTTTTCTTTCCTGACGCAATTGAGGCCCATCAAATAATTAGGAAGATGGAAATTTCAAATGTATTGACCCAGGTTTTAACGGGGCACGGTGGGTTCTCAGAATACTTGAACCGGTTCAAGTGTAAGGAGGACCCATCGTGCCCATGTGAGCCGGATAAAGCAGAGACGGTTGAACACGTCCTGTTGGAATGTCCCATCTATGGCTTGCTGAGATATGAGCTTGAGCAAAATCTAAACATTGCCTTAAGAAAGGAAAATATATATTTGATAATTAGGGATAAAGAAAGTAGAAATGTGTTTATAGATTATTGTATTAATATAGGTAAAAAAGTTATATGTAGAAATAAGAATAGATAATAAATATGTTGTTTTATATATAATGAGTATATATAGGAACATTATAAAAATAAGGAAATGTAAATAAAAATAATCTATATGAGTGTAATAGTGTCAAGTTCATGTCAAAATAATCGATAATTATAAGTTCAGGAGAAATGTTTATATTAAAGTGCTGTGTAAATTTAGGTATAATATCTAAGAGGTCAAATAAGAAAACGGATATAATAATGCTGAGTATGTATAATAAAGTATATATAGGAACATTATAAAATAGTGAAATGTAAATTAAGTTAACCTATATCAATAGTTTGGACAATAGTGATAAGATATTAAAATGTATAAAATAATAATAATAAGCAAAATAGATAATAAGAAATAAAGATCAAATATCCATGCTAGGTTAAGAAATAAAGATACTCACCCCGTGTACAATCATTCAGTAAGAAAGACTCCAAATCCACATTGGAGGAGACAGCATGTAGGCTAGCTCGCGGGCCGGGCCTCTGCGCCCGGACAGGAAAAAAAAAAAAAAAAAAAAAAAAAAAAAAAACCTAACCTAACCTAACCTAACCTTTTTTTTTTTTTTTTTTTTTTTTTTTTTTTTTTTTTTTTGCGCTGGGAAAAATGCGTTACGCATTGGGGGATGGGGGGGGTATGTGGGACTCCCCGGTCTATAAAGGACCGGTATACCCACTAAACAACCCAGCGGCATTCCAGCATCGTCTGCGTGGAGGAGGACTGGGAAACTGGCTTTCTTCCAGTCCCCCGCCGACGACCGCCCGCCTTTGAGCGGGGCCCACACGCCCCTCCCTAAAGGGAGAGGCCCGGGAATGACCGTGAATGCTCGGCCATCCCCGCCCGGCGGAGATGGAGGATCTGCAATGCAGGAGAAGACGCCCCCGCGCCTGTCTCCCGCTATCCTCCACCAGGAGGGGGAAGGCGGTTGTCGTACAAACGCCTTCTCCCACCCCTTCTTCGCCTGCGGAGCGGTGCTGCGAGGGGGTCATCCTCCCGCGCACGCTCCGCTGCCTCCTTTTGGGACATTACGTCCTCACAAAAGGAGGCTACGGCTGTCCAGGCCTCCTCGCTTCCCAGCATGGATAAGACCACGCCTGGAAGCGAGAGGTCCTGACCAACCACCGCTACCATGTCGCGGCGCGGTTCGGACCACGACGGACACACTTCGAGGGTGTGCTGCGCCGTGTCCTCTGCTGCGCCACATTCATGGCACGACGGGGTCTCCTCTCTTCCTATCCGGTGCAGGCATGATCCGAAGCAACCATGCCCGGACAAAACCTGCACCAGACGGAAAGAGAGGGCACCATGGGACCGCCCCAGCCAGTCTTGCAGGACTGGACCTAGAGCGTCCAGCGTTCGGCGGCCGAAGGTGGCGGAGGCTAGGTCCTCCGTCCAATGGTGGACGATCGCGTCCCTCGCCTCTCGCCGGACGGCTTCCCACTCTTCTCGGGTAGGGTGCTCTCCGAGCGCCCTGCGTCCCGCCGTCCACTCGTACACTCTGGCGAGCACCCACGCCTCGAGCTCCCAAGGAGGGGTACCCGCCAGAGCGCACGCCGCCGCGAAGCCCACCGAGCGGTAGGCCCTCGCCACCCGCTGCGCGATAGCCCTCTGGGGCCTGCGGATCGCGGTTGCGTTCTCCCTCCTTTGGAGGGAGTCCGCCCAGATGGGGGCCCCGTATAGGGCCATGCTCTTCAAGATGCCGGCGTATAATTGCCGGCATCGCGCTTTGGGCCCCCCCAGATTTGGGAGGAGCCAAGCGAGCGCGCCCGCGGCCTTTAGCAGGCGCGTCGATAGCCCGCTGAAGTGCGGGCCAAAGCGCCACCTGCTATCGAGGACTAGGCCCAGATATTTCATCTGGGCCTTCACCTCGACCCTGACGCCCTCTACGACAATTTGGGCGTCAGTAGGGGTGCGCTGCCGGGGCCCGTGGAAGAACACGGCCCCGGTCTTATGCAGCGCCACACCCAATCCTAGGCGGCGGATCCTTCCCGCAACTAAGGATCCACCGGCCGAGGCCAGGCTCGCCGCCTCTCTGAAGTCTCTCCCCCGAGCAGTGAGAAGAGTGTCATCCGCGTAGCAGATGACACTCGTGCCGCGGAGGAGAGTTCCCCGCAGGAGCCAGTCAAACCCGATGTTCCACAGGAGTGGTCCTAGGACGGACCCCTGTGGAACACCGGACTCTGCGCTGTACCGCCGAAGCTGGCCCGCTTTGTCTACAAGGAGGACTGCTCGGTCCTCCAGGTAGTCGGCCAGGAGGCTCCGTAGATACTGAGGCACTCCATGGTAGCGGAGCGCCTCGAGTATTGTCGGGTGGGGAATGGAGTTGAAGGCGTTGGCTATGTCAAATGACACAGCCAAAACTCCGTCCCCTGCCTCCACGGCCTCCCTCACCTGACCCTTCAGCCGGGACAGCGCGTCAACCGTCGAACGCCTTCTTCGGAAACCGAATTGGGCGTCCGACAGGTTCGGCCCTATCCCCCCCAAGTGGCCATTAAGCCGAGCGGCGACGATCCCCTCGAATAATTTACCAGCCTCATCGAGCAGAACGATGGGCCGGTATGCCGAGGGGGAGTCCGCCGGGCGTTCCTCCTTCCGGAGGAGGCACAACTGCCCCTCCTTCCAAGGTTTCGGGAACCTCCCAGCCGCGAAGCACGCGCTGAAGATGTCCCGAAACCTTTCCTCCATTTCGGTGGTGGCGATGGCCACCACCCGTGCGGGGACGCCGTCCGGCCCGGGGGCCGTCTTCTTGGCGCGGAGGCGGAGCGCCGCCACTCCAAACTCCACCTCCGTTACCGGAGGGACCTCTGCCTGCGGCGGAACCGCCTCCTGCGGGGGGTCCATCACTGGTGGGGTGAATCTGGTCCCAGTTGGAAACAAGGACCGAACCACCCCATCCAGCAATGACGGCTCGAGGGTCTCCGCAATTGGGGGACCAAAGGGGCGCAGTTTATTCCGCGCCGCCTTATACGGTCTCCCGTACGGGTCACTGTCGAGACCCTCGAGCATCTCCGCTCTAGCCGCGTCTTCGGCGGCAAACATCGCCACCTTGAGGACCTTCTTTGCCTCTACATATGAGGCGTATAGAAGGTCCTCGTTCTCCGGGTTCCGCAAACTGCGTCGTCGGCTCCGCGTGTAGGCCCTCCTGGCCCTCACGCAGGCGGCCCGGAGCCCCGCTAGTTCCTCCGACCACCAATAGACGGCGCGACGGGGAGGTGGTCGGCGAGACCGAGGCATGCTGGAGTTGCACACCTCGGTCAGGGACTTTCGCAGCTGGACCGCTGCGGCGTCCACGTCCTGGACATTGGTGGGAGGCGTGAGCCAGTCCTGGAGGAACGCCGCCTCCCTGGCCGCTCCCCGGTCCAGGTGAGTGAGGGCCCACCGTGGAAAGGGGGATCGGCCCGAGGGGGCCACCCCCCGGGGGCTCTGGGTGGAGATGTCGAACCGCACATATCGGTGGTCCGACAAGGTCTCCACCATCTCCACCCGCCAGTCAACGACGCGGGCGGCAAGTGCGGGGGTGGCAAACGAGACATCGACCACCGACCCTCCCAGTTGCCGCACACACGTGTGGACTGTCCCTCTGTTAAGGAGGGACAAGCCGGACGAGGTCGCCCAAAACTCGACGGCTCGTCCGCGAACGTTGCAGGTGGTGGCCGGGTTGCCCCAGGCCGCCGACTTGGCATTTAGGTCGCCCAATACGACGACTTGGCGCGGCGCCGCCCTCCCGACGACTGCGGTGAGGATTTCGAGAAAATTCTCGAAATCCGATAGAGGGCGGTTTGGGGAGAAATATACACCCACCAGAGCAATATTCCCCCACGCGGCGGCCACGTATCCCGGTCCCCTCTCTAAGAGCGAGAGGGGAGGAGAGTCCGTGGAAGGCCGCGAAACCAACGCCACCAAGCCATCCGGATCGCCTAGCCAACGGCCAGGGACCGAGTACGGCTCGGCAACCACTGCCACGTCCACCAACCACTCAGCTATGGCCTGCATCAGCAGGTCCTGCGCTGCTTTGCAGTGGTTGGTGTTCGCCTGGAGGATGCGATGACCGGTCCCATTCATCATTCGGACATCGCACCCTCCTCGTCGGCCACCGATGTCCCAGCTACAGGGACGACGGCGGTGGCGGCAGGCTGAGTCGGAGCCTGTGCTTTGCCCTTCTTTGGGGGAGGATTGCAATTCCTCCCCTTCATGACGTGGCCCGCTGGGCGGCCACTAGCGGCGCACACCGCACAGTGTGGCGTGGCGGCCTTGCAGGAGACGGATCTGTGTCCCTCCTTGCCGCAGCGGTAGCAACAGTTTGATCTGTCCACCTTGGACGTGCAGAGGGCCCGAGTGTGTCCAATGCCAAAGCACTTGAAGCAGCGCAGAGGCTGCTCTTCAAGTGCCCGGACCACACTCGAGCTAAACCCGACGGTAAGCCGTCCCTTGGCGAGGACGGCCTTGGCCGCGATGACTGGGCACTCAAGGCGAATGGTGCCCATGCCACCGCGACCGGGCCTGATGTCCCGACCCAGTACCGCTGCGACGCTGCAGCCCCCCATGGCTGCGACCGCCGTCACCACCTCCTCTTTGGTGACCGAATCGTCCAGATTGGACACCTCCAATGCGGCGGACTTGACGGGCCTGACCACTTTGGCCGCATCCGCAATGACCTCTTGCAACTTGGTTGCGAAGAGGTCCGCGTTGGCGCCGCCCTGAGCCCCCGGGAACTCGAAAATCCGAGCCCCGGCTTGGGTCTGACGGCACGTCATTGCGCCGATTCCCAGGTGGGTGGGATCGGCGTTGGTACGAGCCCGTCTCAGCACTGACTCGTACGTTTCCCCTCGCTGTGCAGCCTCCGCGGTCAGCGTCACCACGACGGCCGCGGTCTTGGGAGCAACAAGAGGCTTCCTCCCACCGGCAGAGGCCCTTTTAGCTGCGGGAGCAGCGGTGCTGGGCTTAGGGGCCGACGTTTTCCCCTGCCCTTTACCATTCCCCTTCCCCTTGCCATTCGCCTGGGACGAGCAGGGAGGAGGGTTGTTGGCGTGGGAGGCAGGGTCGGCGCCCGTTCCTGTCTTCTTTTTCCTGCCCTTGTCCTTCCCCTTCTTGACCACTTTCGTCCACGGCTGATTGGACTGGGTGGTCGAGGGGAGCAGAGCGTCCTGCTCCTGGGAGGATGGCCCCGACTTGGACGGCCTCTTGTCCGCCGCGAGAGGCGGCCGGAGGCGTTTTTCCGGCAAGAGCCTGTCCTCTATACCGGCGAAGCAGGCTCTCGTGAAGGCCCTTTCCTCCATGACTACCTTGCGGATAATATCCTCAAGGTTGGAGGAGGAAGGACCTTCGGCCGCAGGTCTCGGCTCGGCTTGAGATGGCCGGGCCATGACTTCAGCCAGCTTCTTATGCAGCTGGCTGACCTCCGACTGCAGGCGATTTACCTTCGCCTGCAGCTGCCTTGTTTCCTCGGTCGCTGTGCGCTGCACCAGCTCCCGGACAATGCTGGCCATGCTGGCGGCCCTGCACTTAAGGGACTTCTGTAGAGTCCCTTTAAGATTAGAGGACTTAGAGGCGACCTCCTTAATTTCCTCTTCATCCTCTTGCGCCATCCGCTCTAGCTCGGCCAGCGAGTGGTCCGCGTAGAGGACGCTGGACGCGCCGTACCCAGTCTTGGCCCGGGCGGCGCGTGCCTGCTGCTCCTTGGCGGCAACCTTCTCCTCCAGATCCTGTTGGAGTTGTTTCCGCCGAGATAAATCTAGCTGCCGTTGGGCATCCGCTAAACCCACGTCGTGGGTGTCCGCTACAGTCGAAGACGGATTCGGCTTTTTGGCCTTCACCTTCTTTGACTTGGTGCTCTTCGTCGAGTCCGACGAACCTTCACTGCCATCCTTTAAGAAGGCCCGCTTGCGTTTTTGGAGGCAATCTTCGACCTCCATCGCCGAACTTGAGTCCGACTCAAACGCGTTGTCGGACTCTGACAACACGTCAGCCCTGCAATAAAAGCTAGCCGCAGATGGTGCGCGGCTAGCATCTGACGCCGAAGTGGCATCGTCCGCGGAGCCCTGAGAAGGGCTTTTTGGTTGGCCCTGAGAAGGGCCTTTTGGTTGGCCCTGAGAAGGGCCTTTTGGTTGGCCCTGAGAAGGGCCTTTTGGTTGGCCCTTAGAAGGGCCTTTTTTGAAACGCCCGAAGGCGTCCCGCAATTGAGGCGTCGTCGCCTCCTCAGGCTCTAGCGCCCTACCACTGTTGCTATGCGCAGACGCGCATACAACCTCCTCACCGCTCCCTACCGTCTCACCTAACCTAGATTTGTTTAAAAAGTTATTCATAATCAGATCCCACGAGTAAGTGGGAAGGGTGGGTCACCCCGGACAGTGCCCACTGTAACCGGGGAAGTCTAACGTAACCCGCTCAGGGGAGCGACAGTTCCCTGGCGGGGGACGCGGTAGCGACTGAAACTCCGTTCAGCCTTCCAGACCTTACGCCGCGCCGCCGCTTATCCTCGGGTAATTTTTTATAGAGGTTGTCTTCCTCGCAGCCCGGGCGACCAAGCCAAGGCCTATCGGTCCCGCTCAGATCGCAAAACATGACTGCGACCGTGTTGCGGGGTTACGATTTTGGGGCGGTGGCAGGGAAGAAAACTCCCACTGCCTGCCCGGCGGCAGGGTAAGTGCACGCCAAGGCCCGACACCTCTCCGCAAGCCTAAGAAGGCTATCCTCCGCTCAAGCTCAAGCTTGAACTCAAGCCAAGCACCTGTCCACTCGGCATCCCGCGAGGAAACTGACCCATACAGCCGACTCACGGGAACCAAGATGGACGGCATCCCCGCTCTAAATCCCCCCCCCCCCCCCCCCCCCCCCCCCCCCCCTCCCACCCCAGTGTTTGGTCCGCGCCGGTAAACCGGTAACTCCCATTTCTGGGAGCCGTTCCCCTATCCGCCACCCGGGGACGCGCCGCGTTGGGGTACACCTCCCCACCCACTGGGACTACCCAGCAGGTCCGCGGAACCTAACCTAACCTAACCTAACCTAACCTAACCTAACCTAACCTAACCTAACCTAACCTAACCTAACCTAACCTAACCTAACCTAACCTAACCTAACCTAACCTAACCTAACCCAGTCTGGCTCCAACCGCACTCCGGAGCGCCCACCTACAACCATACCTCTACGCCAAAAAATTCGCAAAAATTTGAAAAAGTGTTTTTAATGGCCGTGTGATACACCAAAATTTGAGGAATCACAAGGCGCACACGGCTGTGCAAACGTTGTGTCGCTAAGTAGTTTTGTCACCGAGCTATCACAGAAAAAGTGAAAATTTGAAAAATTTGAAAGTTAAAAGTGGAGTTTACTCAAGTTCTGCAGCGGTGACGTATTCTTTTTAAAGTGCCTTCTGGAAGGCCTTAAGGAGCACTACGGTTTTTCTGCTTTTCCCGATTTTTCCCGCGCAGGAGCGCGGAGATAAAAGCAGAAAAGCCAAAACCACGTGGCCACGAGGTCAGCGATCCAGGGCAGCCAGGAAGAAGCTGACAACGGAAGCACCAGGACGCCGCTGCGGAGATCTGGGAGGCACTTTTTATTTTTGTCTAGGTAAATTTTTGACAAAGATATAACTGTTTTAAATTTTTGTAAATTTTATAAATTTTTATCTCGTCGAAAAGATCTGTGACGTATATATTTTAAATTTGTTTTACATAGATCTTAGGGCCCCCAACATTATATAAAAATTTCGACATAGGTCGATCAGCTAGTTTTAGAGAAAAACATTTTTGAAAATTCAAGGGGTACACGAGGTACCCCTAATTTTAAAGTTAACATTAAAATTAAAAAAGGATTTTTTTTTAAATAATTATTTAGAAGCTTGTGCAAAATTTCGAAAATTTTAGGCTAATATTCAATTAGTTAGGCTATTTTTAGGTTAAATTATTGAGTTTTTTGTAATTATAAAATCAGGGGGGGGACTTATCAACACGTGGCCCTAACCAAGCCATTGTGTGAGTTGTGCCCTTCAAAACAAGCCCGAACACGGCCGACTTCGGATAATTATCGCCGGAGTTAGCTCTGGAGCAGCCATTTGCGACGCCATCTTGGATTGTTTTGAACGGGCATGACCCTCGCTAGAGTGGTCCGATTGGGACGGGGTTTCCACTGTTGGTACCGTTACTGCCCCCTCCCTGACTTGATATTAGTTGGGGCTCTAGGTAGAGCAAAAAATTTTTTGCTCTACCTATCGTGTTAGAGGCTAGACGGGGACGAGCCAAGCACGACCATCGAAATCCCGAAGCTCTAGCTTCAAAATTGACTAAGATACGGGTATTTTTTCATAATAGGCGCCATCTTGTTCCGCCATCTTGGAAAACTTCAAAGTTTCATATCTCTGGAACCCGTTGCCCGATTTCGACGGGATTTTCTTTGTTAGGTTTAATATATACAGGACCTCTATTTTATCCTATATTTATAGTTCTTCCCGTTTTATAAAAAAAAAAAAAAAATTAAAATTTCTAAAATTATTTATTTTGATCCCTTAAGAGGTCACCTTTTAGTTTTAAAATTAAATTCTTGTTTATTTGTTATATTTCAAACTGGGAATTAAATGTAGTAACGTTCAGATCTATAGTTTTTAAGTTATTAAAATTTTAAATATCAAGGGTACACGATTACCCTCATTTTATTGTAAATTTTTTTTTTTTTTTTTTTTATTGGTAAGCCTTTGGGCCCAGATTACTGAGTAGGTATTGCCATTTAAAATAAGTTCAGGCTCAAAAATCAAGAGCAAATATTTATTCTTTGTGCTTATATTGTTGGTGGAGACCATACCGTGCTCCTATTGCAGAAAACAGGTTACTGACTTATAATTGTTATACAGCGATTCAAATATTCGGTATATAGGTTTAAGTAAATCCGACTTGACTTCTTGTAAAGGTTTATTGTACTTGTGCTGCGGTTGTTTTTCGGTTTGTGCGTGTTTCTGGGAACCTAGTAGGACCTCGCTGGGACAATGTCTTCTAGATCGGTGCGCTCTGCACCTCCGGGAGCGCGAAGCACGAGAACATTGTACAAGAAAGCCGTGACACAGGCAATGGGCAAAAAAGAGAGCATGGCTACGGGTCAAGCAATGGTCACTGGGTCAATCGAGAGCGCCGAGTGTCAGGCGGCTCCTCTGCTGCTTGCAGCTACGGACGGCAACGCAGAACCTGAACGCATAGCGAAGGCGGAGACGGCGAAGACTACTGAGGGTCTTTCTGAGCCGAAAACACTAAGTGTCGGTTCGGCTAAGTCAGTGGTGTCTTCTGCGTTTGAGATGGACGAGGAGCTGGACCGACTTGGCATCGCTCGGCCACCCCCAAAGGCGGATGACGATTGGTCGGACGTGGAGAGCACACGCAGCAGACGTTCCAGCATTCTCCCATCCACATCCAGACGCTCCGAAATCCCCGGCGTGTCAATGGACCTTGCGTCTCAACGCGCCAATGACCTGCTTCAATCAGGAAAAGAGGCCCTGGAAAAAGCGGGAAACATGAAGCGTGAATGTAAGGTGGAGACACAAGAATGCCTACAATCGCTGTACGAGATTGTGCTCTCGGTTTCGGACTCGCGTTCTCGACACAGGGTGGCGCTGGAGCAGGAGAGATCCAGGGCTGCAAGAGAGCTGGTGAGAGTGGAGCGAGCCCACTCCAAGCAACTAGCTGAAATTACCCAATCCCATGTCCTCAAGCTAAGAGAAGCTCATGAAGCTATTGTCACCACTCACAAGACAGCCGAGGCAATACGCGGATGGCTGAATTATGAAATGGATGGGCCAATAAAAAACATAGCCACCATCCAAAGCGAGCTCCGCACCCTGACTAGCCAGTCCTTGGGGACGGCTGACGGCTCTGCGGCATCCCAAACAGCGGGAAATGTCGCATTGGCGGTCCAGGGCATCACTCCAAAATTTGACCAGATCACCGACCAGCTTCGCAATATGAGACAGGCAATCGATGACCTCACAAACCTCTGTGAAAAAGAAATAAGGGTGCGCACGCCCGTGGATTTTGCATCGCATGCTTGCTCACTGGATGTGGAGAGCCTACTCACCCACATAAAAGAGGAAATTGCAGAGGTAAAGGCCCACCAATTGCAAACTCGCTCTCTTTTAAGCGTCGAATCCAAAAGCAGGGACTGGGGTGTGGAGGCTCTCACGGCTATTGGAGCAATAGGCGAGGACATTGCGCTTATTCGTGGTGATGCCTCCGCATCCAGGCTATCTGGAAAGTCACTTGCTGAGGGAATGTCACAGCTGAGAACAGAGGTCCGGGATACGATTGACACAATGGTGGAGACAGTCGGTCCTGTCAGAACTGCGGTGGAGTCACTTCGGCGAGAACTGGAGGATCTTACTCCGAAAACCCTGCATCATCAAGAGGTCTCTGAGTTACCGGATGCTCCCTCTTCTGCCATGGCCCACCGGAGACCATTGCATCCTCGGGTGCCCAACGCCGCGGCTCGACGTACCGTTGTTGTGGAATCCACAGACCCTCATAAGTCAAGTGAAGATATACTTCACGACATCAAGAAAGGGGTGGATGTCGCAGAATTGGGTATCTCGGTGCATGGACTCAGAAAGGGGCGAAACAGCAGAGTGGTCATCTCGGTTGAGACAGATGAAGACCGCAGCGCCATGAAATCCGCAATAAACCTGCTGGGTAAAGACTTCACGGTGACAGAACCTCCACCTAAGTTTCCGCAGCTAAGACTCATAGGTGTAACCAATGATATTGCGAATGACAAAGTCATTGAAGCTATCCGACGACAAAACAAGGGGACCTTGGGTACCCATGTCGGCGAGCATCTCAAAGTACTCAGGAGAACGAAGCATCGCACTGAGTGCTTGGGCAATATCATTGTGGAGGCTGCTCCAGGAGTCTACCAAAAGCTCGTAGATCAAAGGGTGAAACTTGGATACCAGGTAATTCGGGCCATCGACCAGTCACCGATAAGGCAATGCTTCAAATGCCTCGGGTTTGGTCATGAAGCTAGGAACTGTGATAAGCCCCAAAAATGTGGCTACTGCGCAGGCGACCACGATACCAGAACATGTGAACGTTCTGGAGTGGCGTCTTGTATTAACTGCAAAACGGGAACCATCAGGTCACATCCAGCTTACAGCGACCAATGCCCGGAATGGAGAAAATTTGATCGCCTTGCTCGATCGGTGATCAGCTATTGCTAAGGATGATGCAAGCAAGGGCACTTCCAATACAGGCGCCCTCTTAAAGTTTATTCAGGTCAATCTTGGTAGAGGGGGCAACGCTACCCAGGAGTGCCTGAAAGTGGCTTTGGACCAGGGGGTTGGTATTTTGTTGGTTCAGGAGCCGTATGTCGGGAGTCACGGCTTTACAAAATGGGGATCATGTAGGGTTATCCAAAAGTATCGAGGAGACAAACCAGTCAAGTCTGCGATCGTCGTTGTCAACGATGATCTCGCTGTTACTGAGTACCCGGACTTGTGTACGGAGAACATCGTATGTCTAGTTTTAGGTCTGGGAAACAGAAGGTTGGGCATAGTCTCCGTGTACCTCGAGGGAAGTGAAGACATCGAGCCCTATCTGCAACACATCCAGCGGGCATGCCAATCCTTGGCCACGCCACATATCATCCTGGCGGGTGACGTAAACGCCAAGAGTTACTGGTGGGGGGAAGATGCCGAGGACCCCAGGGGTGCTGCGTACGCGGAGCTGCTAGCACAACTGGACATGGCCGTACTTAATACTGGTAGTACACCAACCTTCAGCGCAATACGGGATGGCCGGGCCTACGAGAGCATCGTTGACGTCACGTAGCTTAGCTGCCAAGGAGGCTGCCGCGGCAGTTGAGCCGCGTTTAGACCGCACTGCGCCCCTGATTCCAGGCGAGGCATGGAGTACTGTGGTCCGAAAGAGCAAGAAGGAGAAGGCCAAAAGGGCTGGCAAAGGGGCGGCTAGCGTTCCCAAGCCTGCTCCCAAGGTTAAACTTCGCCCTCCTCGCTCGGCGGCCGTCACGCTCACCCTGCAGCCCGGGGCCGAGGAGAATGGCGTGTCGTACGAATCTCTTCTTAGGAAGGCTAAGCAGCGCCCTGAGGTTGAGAGCCTTGGCATTGACGGGTTGCGCTTCAGGACGGCAGCAACAGGAGCTCGGGTGCTAGAATTAACCGGTGCCAAGGGTGCTGAGCAGGCCGACTCCCTGGCGGAGAAGCTCCGGGAGGTCTTGAGTGCAGACGAGGTACGCGTGCAGCGGCCGGTGATGCGCACCGACATACGAGTCACGGAACTCGATGACTCCGCAACAGCAGACGAAGTCGTGTCAGCTGTTGCAGCACAGGGTGGGTGCTCTGCCGACACCATCAAGGCCGGTGTGGTATCGCCCCATGGCTCACTATGGCTAAGCTGCCCAGTTGCGGCTGCTAAGAAAGTAGTGGGTGTTGGTCGGCTAAAGGTGGGCTGGATCTCAGCACGCGTAGTGCTACTCGACCGCCTGCCTTTAAGGTGTTTCCGGTGCCTCGAGACTGGCCACGTCGGTAGCAAATGTACGGCTGGGGTAGACCGCAGCAGCCTCTGCTATCGCTGTGGTAAGCCTGGCCATAAAGCGAGAGATTGCAAAGCGGAGCCACACTGTGCTATATGCACAGCAGCCGGCAAGCCTGCGGCGCATCCGATTGGTGGGAAGGAGTGCCCCGATACCAAAATCAGTCCCCAAAAGGGAACTCGAAGGAATCGCAGAGGCCAGAAAAGAAGGGGGAAGTCTAAAGAGGGCCCTAAAGCTACTCAGCCGACCCAGCGCAAAGCGAGGGAGGAGCAAATGGACACCTGTATTTAGATGGCGCTACCATTTCTGCAGGCGAACATCATGCACTCTGCCAGGGCTCAAGACCTTCTGGTTCAGAGCATGGCAGAGTGCATGATAAAGGTAGCTGTAGTCGCCGAGCCATATGTGGTCCCTCCCCGGGCTGACTGGGTTGGTGACCACGACGACTTGGTGGCTATAATTGCACCGGCCGCCGCAGGGTCCCCACCTATCGATAAGGTGTCGAAGGGTCGAGGGTACGTGTCGGCCGTTTTGGGTGGCATTACGGTAATAGGGGTGTACTTTTCGCCCAATCGGAGCCTTGCCGACTTCGAGCAAATGCTCGTAGAGGTCGGGGCCCTGATTGGGCAGGTAGCCTCCAACCCCGTGCTTGTTGCTGGGGATTTCAACGCCAAATCAACGGCGTGGGGATCTCCAGCAACAGATGTAAAGGGAGAGGCGTTAGAGGAATGGGCGGTGTCCATGGGGCTGGCCGTACTCAATAGGGGATCGGTAGACACGTGCGTGCGACAACAGGGCGGGTCGATCGTGGACATTACGTTCGCGTCCCCTAGCCTGGTGCATTGTGTCCAGGGTTGGAGAGTGCTGGAGGACGTGGAGACGCTGTCGGATCACCGTTATATACGGTATGATGTCTCTGCGTTCCCCACCACTCCGAGAAGAGATGACTTCCGCTCCCCTATTGGGTGTGGCCCACGCTGGGTGCTGGGACGTCTCGAGAGAGACCTAGCCATAGAAGCCGCTATTGTGGAGGCCTGGAATGCCGGTTCTGACCCGGTCGAGGAGGTGGACGGTGCGGCTGAGCAGCTGCGAGCCGCTTTGACCCGCATTTGCGATGCGGCGATGCCGAGGGCTAAGCCATTCCCGCCTCGGCGGGCAGTGCACTGGTGGCGCCCAGAGCTGGGCGATTTGCGGAGGGCTTGCGTGGCTGCACGCCGTCAATACACCCGTTACAGGAGGAGGAGGGTCCGCATCCAGAGCCAGGAGGAAGCTCTCTATAATGTTTATAGGGCTAAATGCAAATCTCTGCAGGTGGGCATTGCACAAGCCAAGAAGGCAGCGTGGGAGGAATGGTTGGGGACGCTTGACAGGGACCCCTGGGGGAGGCCATATCGCGTAGTACGGCAAAAACTTCGACCGTGGGCCCCTCCGCTGACGAGCACTCTCCAACCGCTGCTTCTGGATCAAGTGGTGGGCACTCTGTTTCCCCAACGAGATGAGTGGATGCCACCATTGATGGGCAATTCACAGTTTGCTCAGGAGACAGAGATGGACTCAGTTCCTCCAGTGACCGAGGTAGAATTTGGGGTGGCTATTCTAAAACTTCGGTCGAAGAATACCGCCCCAGGCCCAGATGGGGTGCCGGGGCGAGCTTTGGTGCTTGCACTGGAAGAGATGGGTGAGTGGGTGAGGGCCCTTTTCACCGCGTGCCTGGAGCAGGGTCGGTTTCCGCAGGCGTGGAAGACGGGGAAACTCGTACTTCTTCGGAAGGAAGGGCGCCCGGCTGATTCGCCGTCAGCCTATCGCCCCATTGTGCTGCTCGACGAGGTGAGCAAGCTCTTTGAGCGTGTGCTTGCTTCTCGCTTAGTCGAGAGCATGGAGCCGGGGCTGCACGACGCGCAATTTGGCTTCCGCCGGGGCCTACCAGAATCTGACCACGCTTGAGGAGGGCTTTTGCAATTCCCACCGGGCATTGCACGAGGGCCACCCCACTACCATTATAGTATGAAGGGCGAATACCCCCCACCTTAATGTGCGCCTCGGCGCATCCCCCGCCTTGGCGACGGCAGCCGCCAGGGTCTCCCTTGTCGCCGACTCGTCTAGGCCGGCGACCTCGATAGCGGCCATCTTTTCAGGGCGGCTTACATGGGCAACGTCGCCCACGAGGACCTGCAGCTTTGCTGCGAGGCTGTCCGCCGCCCTTCCGCTATCTGTACCAGGGACCTCGATGACTCGGCCCCCCGTCACCGAGTTCCTGACCCTGACATGCTGCAGGCCTATCTCCTCCAACCTTATGCCGTTAATGGCCTTGGACATGACAGCCTGCAGCGTGGTGTCGGTGGCAACGTCCTTGCGCATGGTAATTACCACCGCTGCCGTCTTGGGGACTTCAAGTGCCTTCGGCTTTGGTGCCGCTTTCTTCTTGGGCGGCGGGGGGGGTGGGGTAATGGCCGTAGCTTTCCCTTTTCCCTTCCTCTTCTTCTTTGCTACCTGGGCCCATGTCTCGCCCGAGGGCCCAGGTGCAGTCTCCGCTGCTGGGGCAGGCTTGCTCGCCGGGGCAGGCTTGGCTGCTGGGGCAGGCTTGGCTGCTGGGGCAGTCTTGGCCGCCGGGGCGGTGGTCTCCGGGGCCGCCGGGGCCGCTTTTTTTGCGGCCCTTTTCGGCCTGCCATCCCCGAGCCTGGCCCTGCTCTCAGGCTCGGAGGCAATTTCTCTTATGGGGGCCGTAGGGGCCTTCTTCTTTTTATCCGCCGCTAGCGGGGGGCGGATTATTGGCGCGGGGGGAAGGCGACTGGCAATCTCCTCGATCCTTGCATTCAGCATGTTACCGAGGGAGACCGTCAAGTCGCGCTTCATAGACTCCAGCATCTCCGCCAATTCCGCAGCGGCGGATTGTGGCGGCGGGGGGGCCCTAGGGGCCGGGGTCTCTCGCACCTGCTGTGGGGCCGGGGCCTGGCGCTCTGAGACGGCGGTTCTCAGGGCCTTGAGCTCCGCCGTGCAGAGAGCGAGTTGCTCCCGCATCCTCTTGTTGTCCGCCTTCAAGATGCGGATCTCCTCGCTCTCTGACCTGGAGGCGTTGACGTCCTCCATAGCCTTTAATATGGTGCGGCAGGCCCGGTTCATGGTGCCCCACACCTCACCCTTCAAGTTGCCCGACTTGCGGGCCCCCTCCATAATATCTAAAGCCGCCTGTTTGGTGGCCTCCACCGGGTCAAAGGAGACGAAAGCCTCAGACGGCGAAATCATTCTTGGGGGGGAGGATGTTCCCCCATTCCTCATTGCCCCCTTGGGGCGGAGCTCCGGGAAGTCCTTCCTATACGAGGAGGGGCCGGCGGCGACGTCAGTGTCGGAGCTGAGGTAAGTCTCCGAACTTCGGAGCTTAGCTCTTGCCAACGCCATCCCCGCGTAGGCCCCCTTGGGCTTGCCCCTCCGGGCTGATCCAACCTTAGGCCCATTATCGGGCTTTGGGTCATCCACCTGGTCCACATGCCCCCTTTTCTGGGGCTGGGAAGTAATCTCGATAGCCTCTGTGAGGCCTTCTTCCTCGGATTCGGAGGAAGAGCTTAAAAATCTTTCATCCCGCTTGCGGAGGAAACCTCCCGCCTCTTCAGACGTGGCCATTCTGGCCCCGCCAACGTCCCTGCCAAATTTGGACCGAATCTGACCACCCCAGCCGAAGTTATCACGCCAAACAGAGTTTGGCTAGTAAAAACGGTCAAGGGGGAGTCGGATTGGAGAAGTCCCATACAAATTTCAAAAAGCGCCTAAAAAACCGAATAGCAATCCGGTCCCTCAGGACACTTTTTGAAAAATTTTTTTTGGCTGACTTCCCGTTAACGTAGCCGGGTGTCAAAAATACCAACTAATAGGGGATGAAGTCTTCTATCCCCTGGCACCCCTACTGAGACCGTAGGGTTAAACCCCGACCCTGTTTATCGACCTCCAACTCTGCCGATTTTTTTGCGTAAAAATTTTTGTATATTTTTTCACAAAATTACTAAAAATCCGATTACTTCCAAACCCTAAGGAGAAAAGCAACCGGACCTAGCCTTCACGAAAATAGACTATTGGCGCTATGGCCCAACCCCAAACAGAGCGTTGGACGATAGCCGCAAAGCCGACTTTTTTTCGATTGAAAAAGGTAAACAAACCGTTTTTCAATCGAAAAATCCCAAGTTTTAATTTTCCGCTTTTTTTTGGCGATAGCTCAGTCCGCAAAACACTCAGCGACACACCGTTTTCACAGATGTGTGCGCCTCGTGAATCCGCAACTTACGATGTATTGAACTTCGCTGTAGCTCTCATAGGCTGATCGCTAAGGCAGTTAATACATCGGGTCAGACCTCCAAAACTCGTCAACCTAACCTAACCTAACCTAACCTAACCTAACCTAACCTAACCTAACCTAACCTAACCTAACCTAACCTAACCTAACCTAACCTAACCTAACCTAACCTAACCTAACCTAACCTAACCTAACCTAACCTAACCTAACCTAACCTAACCTAACCTAACCTAACCTAACCTAACCGAAAAAAATATATACTTAGTTTTTAGTTAGAAGCACGTAGTGTGGCACGTCATTAGAAGCGCCTTCGCGACAGCTTTAGGGATCTGTAAAAAATAATAGCATTTTTCATACAATTTTTTTCAGGATTTAAGTTTTTTCAATTATTTTTCAGTTTTTAATTAATTTTCAAAAAAATACACTGTCAACTACTGACTTTGATTGGTTTGATAGGTTCGTTTTAGGGTTCCGCAGACGACCCGTGAATTTCAGGCCGATCGGAGCAGTAGAAATTTAAAATTTGGCCCGGCCAAACCCACCCTTTTATCATTTCATTACACGCGATAGTTAATTTTTGAACCGTGCAGTGTGGGAACGATAATATTTTTAAGTAGTGTGTAATTTTATTTTTAGTTTTAAGTTATAATATTGTAGGTTAGTTTCATTAAGACTCTCGTTATCGAGTAAAATTGATTTTACTTAGATTTTAAGACTTAAGATTTTAATTCGGGATCTTATCATAGCTCTTAGCGATGCCTCCTAATCCTTTGGAATTGCCCCCACTACCCGCCTCCGCGGAAGATGTCACGGATATTACCACCTTTAGTGACGCAATAGGTAAACTGGTCACTTGCATCAATTCGGCTGTAAATGACGGAAGGAACGTCACCGCTGCTAATAAGCGCCTCATTAGTCTGGCAGCTGAGGAAATCCGCCGCGCGACTCGAAATTTGTCGAACTTATCGGCGAATGCCTCGGCCTCTGCAAGGGAAACAGTACCTCAGCCGGCTAATATTGTTCAGGAGATCGCTGCCTGCGTACGGGACGAAATCCGTGGGGGAATAGCGCACATCAAATCCATGGTAGCCTCCCAAATGCGACCCACCTATTCCCAAGCAGCTTCCGTCTTACGCGGTGGCGCTGCAGTTCCAACTGTTAAAGTATCCGGCTTTGTCAGCACCCCGACAGCGAACAAACCGGCTATTATCATTACGCCTAAGGGCGAGGTTAAGACAAAGCAGGACGCGATTGAAGCTTTTAAGAAGAGCATTAGCTTCAGGGCTTCCACCTATGCGCCTGCGCGTGTTCAGGCTGTATCCAACAACAAGCTCCGGGTGGAGTTTGACAGTCTGGAGCAACGCGACGACACTCTGAAGCGGCTGACTAACTCTGAACAAGTCTGCGCAGAACCCGCTCGTATGCTCAAACCCATGATAATACTCAAGGGCATATCTAAGGATGTTCCATCGGAGGATGTCCAAAAAATTCTTAAGGAGCAGAACAGCGAACTCAGGGAGCTCATTTGTGAGGAGGATGATCTCTCTCTGCGATTTAAACGAGAAAATAGGAACCCCACTCTCTACAATGCAGTATTTTTGGCCCACCCCCGAGTTTATCGCGCAATGCTCGATATGGTGAGAGTCAGCCTTGACCACCAACGCGTACGTGTTGATGACTTTTCACCCTTCATTCAATGCCACAAATGCTTGCAATTTGGGCACTTGAGATCTAAATGCGACTCCACTTCTCGGCCATGCGCTCACTGCGGGGAAACTGGCCACGGGATTGACCATTGTCCCTCGAGGGAAAAGCCATTCACGGCTAGGTGCATTAACTGCACTACTTACAATCAAAAATTTCAAACTAAACTTGACACCAGGCACCGAGCAAACTCAAACCTTTGTCCTCGACTGAGAACTATGCGAGAGAAAATTACTAACCGGGTCGATTATGGATTTTAATAAACCAATCAAGATAGTACAGTGCAACATTGACAAATCGAGAAATAGTCTTCATGAGTTTGTACAATCATTCTCCGCCGGAGAATGTCAAATTGCCTTATTGTCAGAACCATACGTTGGTTCTGGCAACGAACTTAAATCCATAAACGGAGCTGACATTTACCAGTTTTCGGATGGTAATAGAGTCAAAGCTTGTATCTTAGTCAAATCAGGCTTTGGCTCAGTATTAGGAATGACCCAGTTCTCCTCCGCTAACCTTAGCGTGGTGCAATTGAGCCATAACAGCCGTAACATTTATCTTGCGTCGGCTTACGTTGAGCCAGATGAAGATAATTCCAACGTCATGGAGCGCCTAGATATATTTCTTAAGGCAACTCATAACTCCCACCGAATTGTAGGGGGAGATTTTAACGGATGGCACCCTCTCTGGGGCAGCGCGTCCACTAATCTCCGTGGGAGAGAGGTCATGGACATAGTATATGGAAACGACATGTACATCTGCAATGTCGGTAACACCCCGACGTTTGAGACGGTTACTCACGGACGAGAACGTACGTCGATTATTGATGTCACATTCACATCTGAGTCTATCTATGACAGGATCTCAGGTTGGAGAGTCAACATAGACTTTTGCACATCTTCTCAACACAATGCAATAGAATTCGAAATCAAGGTTAACCATTCCAGGCCAGCACATAACATAAACACCTCCACCTTCCTATACAAATCTAACAAGGCATGCTGGCCAGTTTTTAAAGACACTCTTAACACGTGCATGTCTTCATCGGATGTACTTGATAGAGATATTGATGCTCTGGAGCCTTCAGCATTAGAAACACTAATAGATGACATTACAGGCATAATCCATCTAGCCTGTAGGGCATCTATGCATGTGAGGGGATCCAGTAAGAGACATGGAGGCAAGCCACCATGGTGGTCAGACAGCCTTGAAACAATGAAGCGCGATATAATTCACAACCACCACTGCTTACATTCAGCCAAACGACGAGGGGAACCTATGGAAACTCTCCTTGAAGAACAAAAAGTCAGAAAGACCGCATATGCAAAAGAACTTCGCAAAGAGTCGACCGCTAACTTCCGCGAACTGTGCGAACTTCAAACCAAGGAAAATGTTTGGTCCCTCACGAACAGGTTGCTTAAGGAGTCGACTCCTAGACTTCCTCCAGCAACTCTCAAAGTGGGAAACACATTTACTTCTGGTGGTAGGGAAACGGCAGAAGCTCTGCTGAATTACTTTTACCCGGAGGACCTTCCAGACACTGAACCTCGTCATCACAACCTAAGGGCCATCCATTCCATCGACTCCGAAGACGATTCTTATTTCACGGAGGAAGAAGTGCTAGAGCACTTAAAGTATATGAATCCCAAAAAGGCGCCGGGTCTAGACAACTTAACCTCAGATATATGTCTTCAATTTAGTACTGCTTACCCAAAATTAATAACAGGCATTTTCAACAGGTGTCTAGCTCTCCAGCACTTCCCCCGGCAGTGGAAGAGAGCCTATGTAAAGATTATACCAAAGCCAGGTAAATCCGATCATAGTGCACTGAGTTCATTCCGACCGATCGGACTTCTTCCGGTATTTGGAAAACTGCTAGAAAAGCTATTCATAAAAAGGGTCACATTCTGGGCAGATAAAAATGGCTTAAGTAATGACCTTCAATTTGGCTTTCGCGAGCAAACAAATACAACACAGGCTGTGGATAACGCGCTTAAAGTAGTACGCCAAGCTAAAAGCGACAAACACCTGGCCATCGCAGTGTCTTTAGATATCAAAGCAGCATTTGACAACGCCTGGTGGCCTGTGCTTTTCCACAGACTCAGACAAATGCGATGCCCAAAAAACATCTACGGTCTTATCACCGACTATGTCCGGGACCGGCAGGTAATCCTGGATCACGCAGGAGAGCGCGTCACGAAGCGAATGTCGAAGGGATGTGTTCAGGGATCAGCCTGTGGACCGGTGCTCTGGAATATTATCCTAGATGAATTACTGGACCTGCAACTTCCTCCGGGATGTCATCTGCAGGCATTCGCGGACGATGTTCTCTTGGTAGTTGCCGCTAAGGATGTAGGGAGTTTGGAAAATTTCGCCTGCAGCGCTTTGTCTAGGATAGTAGACTGGGGCAAAAGTGCAAAGCTTACGTTTGGACCATCTAAAACTCAAATGATAGCATTTACCCCGAAAGCTAAAATGGCCAAAATTAATATGGACGGACAGGAGTTGACATACGCTAGGGAAATTAAATTACTGGGCATCATCCTGGATGAGAAATTACTATTCGGCCCCCACTTGCGTCATATCATTGGAAAAGCCATGCGCATCTTTAACAAGTTGTGCATGTACACACGTCCTACCTATGGCGCTCACCCAGAAAATGTCAGGCTTATCTACCAACGGGTGATTGAACCCATCATAACCTATGGTGCGGGAATATGGGGACAGGTAGCGTATAAGAAATATGCCAAAAAACTTCTACTGAGCATGCAGCGTGGCTTCGCTATTAAAGCAATCAGAGGCTTTCGCACAATCTCAACTACAGCTGCAATAGCGTTAGCCCAATTTGTCCCACTTGACTTAAAAGTTCGAGAAATTAGAGGCATCGAGAAGGCCAGGCTCTCTGGAGTCTGTGATTATTTACCACGCGATATTTCACTCGAATTACGCTCGCCAATAGGTACCCTCCTTCATCCAGCCGAAAGAATCTCTTTCACGCCCATTACATCTACAGACCCAAACGAATTCACTGACGGTAAAATAGAAATATTTACTGACGGCAGCAAACAGGAAGATCATTCTGTTGGAGCGGCCTTTGTGTGTTTTGACCCTGGCGGGACGACTCCTACAGTCACCCGGAGATTCAAACTGCACGACTGCTGCTCAGTATTCCAAGCGGAACTTTTTGCTATCCTTGAGGCCTGCCGATGGGTAGCACACAGACATTTGCCTAACATAATCATCTACACCGATTCGCTTTCATCCATAAGCGCACTAAAAAACCGCAGTAATACCAATCCATTAGTCTCAGAAATCCATAAAATCATTCATCATCTCAGAGAAACACAATCACAAATCATTAACATAGCCTGGGTAAAAGGACATTCTGGTAACCTAGGAAATGAAGCTGCAGACTCAGCGGCCAACAAGGCTGCTCGTCTCCACAAAGCAGCAGACTACTCCAAATTCCCTATCTCCTACGTCAAATCCCAAATACGGAAAGAAAATAATGAAAAATGGGAAGCTCGGTACGCGAGCTCGGAAACTGGACAACACACTAAACGGTACTTCCCCACCTTAGTGCATATACGAAGGATGGGAAAAGTGTGTGAAACCTCTTTCAATTTAACGCAAATCCTTACAGGACACGGATTCCATAAGGCCTATTTGAAACGGTTTCACATAACTGATAATGATTTCTGCCCTTGTGACACAACTACCACACAAACGATTGAACACCTCCTTGAAATGTGCCCAGCCTTTGGCCCTCAGAGGTTCGATCACGAAAGAATCTGTGACAACTTCAATGTGTCCCCGTATATAATAAGTGAACTAATTGACAAAGAAAGTTGTATTGAATCATTCTTAAATTTAGTAGATACAATAATAAATAGACTTAAAACATTTAACGGTACAAACTGATAGCGTTAACTGATTAATTATAATATAGGATATGAATGGTGAAAGAAGGAGTGCACCTAGATCTTATGATTTAGTCTAGCTCATCTTTTGTCATTATATAGATATTAAAGTTTAGTGTAATTTGTAAACTACTACCTTAATTGTAATAAAAAAAAAAAAAAAAAAAAAAAAAAATAAACATTTATATAACCTTAGAATAAAAATATAAACAAATGTATATAGGCTCAAGAAATTATTCATTTTCATGCAAGCGAAGCACGTAGATGGTTAAAGACAAAGTGCACCTAGATCTTAGGATCTAGTCTAGCTTAACTTTCACCATTGTCTTATTGTTGCAAGTTAAGGTTAACAAAACTAATTGTAAACCCTTTACATAATAATAACGTTATTATTATATATAATTTCTTATGTGTAAAATATATATATAAATCCTCATAAGTGTTAACAAAATAATCCAATAAATAAGCGCCAACACAAAATACATGTGTTATCATAATAAACCCCGAAATTCAACACAACATGTATCCAATAGCATGTTCTGTTAAATAATGTAAATAAACACAAGATATTGCAAGTAAATGTACATAAAAGTCATACGTGCAAAAAAAAACCTGTCCCACTACGTGTCTTATTTGATAATTAATGCGAAACATACAAAATAATAAAAAAAAAAAAAAAAAAAAAAAAAAACCTAACCTAACCTAACCTAACCTAACCTAACCTAACCTAACCTAACCTAACCTAACCTAACCTAACCTAACCTAACCTAACCTAACCTAACCTAACCTAACCTTTTTTTTTTTTTTTTTTTTTTTTTTTTTACCCAGGAAAATCCTTTATGGATACCACCTTCCCATGGGGGAGGGCCGGTGGTTATGTGAGACTCTCCGCCAGAGTGGCAGCATACTCACTAAAAAACTGGGGTGTTCCTCCTACACCAACTAAAAACGTGGGGCGCGGGACCGCTTGCGCACTCCGCAGCCCTCGTCAGTGTCGCTGCCAGCCTAACGGCTGGCCCGTCTCATGTTGAGGTCTACACAAGACCTCCCACCTTCGTGTGATGCCCCAGAACACAAAGGGCATCTCCACCTCTCGATGACCTATTATAAGGGGGTGCCAGGTGCCCCCGCACCCAACACCCTAGGCCCTCGGAGCGGAGACGGAGTGCGGGCTCGAGTAGCTCGCCTCCGTGTCCGCGCCCTCCGGAGCGGCAGAGAGAGTGGATCCCTCTCCCTCTCCCGCTCCTCTTCCTCCCTCTGCAGAATGACTGTCTCGCAGAAGGAGGCCACTGCCTCCCAAGACCTCTCCTCATCGAGCATTTTTTGTATAATGGTCGATAGGGAGAGGTCTGTCCCTACGATCGCGACCAATGATTGCCGCGGCTCGGCTCCTCCCGGGCACTCTTCCAGCGCGTGCTGGGCCGTGTCCTCCGCGTGTCCGCACTGGTGACAAGCCGAGGAGTCTTCCCTCCGGGCGACGCGATGAAGGTACCTCCCAAAACAACCATGTCCCGAGAGGACCTGCGTCAGCCGGAAGGAAAGACTCCCATGCTTCCTGCGGACCCATTCCTCCAGTACTGGGCTGACCGCCTCTAGGAATCGCCTAGCGCTCTGCCCCCTCTGCACCTGCCCAGCGAGGAGCCGTTCCCTCCACGTGGCGATGGCGGACGCCCTGGCCTGATCGCGCCAGTGCGCCACCTCCTGCGGCGCCGGTCGCTCGTCCCGCTTCCGCGCCTGCGCTCTGCGCCAGTAGACCGAGGCCAGAACTTCGGCCTCAAGGTCCCACGGGAGCGATCCAGCGAGCACGCATGCCACCTCGTGAGAGAGTGTGCGATAGCCCCTGCACAATCTCACCGCCATCACCCGTTGCGCTCCAATCAGCGCGGCAGTGGTCTGCCGATCGAGCTCTCCCGCCCATATCGGGGCGCCATACAGGGCCATCGAGCTTACCACCGCTGTATAGAGGCGGCGGCAGCTCCCTTCGCAGCCCCCGATGTTCGGGAGAACCTAACCTAACCTAACCTAACCTAACCTAACCTAACCTTTTTTTTTTTTTTTTTTTTTTTTTTTTTTTTTGCGCTGGGAAAAATGCTTTACGCATGCCCCCCCATTGGGGGATGGGGGGGGTATGTGGGACTCCCCGATCCGACAGGACCGGTATACCCACTAAACAACCCAGCGGCATTCCAGCATCGTCTGCGTGACGGAGGACTGGGAAACTGGCTTACTTCCAGTCCCCCGCCGACGATCGCCCGCCTTTACAGCGGGGCCTTCACGCCTCTCCCGACAGGGAGAGGCCCGGGAATGACCGTGAATGCTCGGCCATCCCCGTCCAGCGGAGGTGGAGGATCTGCAATGCAGGAGAAGACGCCCCCGCGCCTGTCTCCCGCTATCCTCCACCAAGAGAGGGAAGGCGGTTGTCGTACAAACGCCTTCTCCCACCCCTTCTTCGCCTGCGGAGCGGTGCCGCGAGGGGGTCATTCTCCCGCGCGCGCTCCGCTGCCTCCTTTTGGGACATTACGTCCTCACAAAAGGAGGCTACGGCTGTCCAGGCCTCCTCGCTTCCCAGCATGGATAAGACCACGCCTGGAAGTGAGAGGTCCTGACCAACCACCGCTACCATGTCGCGGCGCGGTTCAGACCACGACGGACACACTTCGAGGGTGTGCTGCGCCGTGTCCTCTGCCGCGCCACATTCATGGCACGACGGGGTCTCCTCTCTTCCTATCCGGTGCAGGCATGATCCGAAGCAACCATGCCCGGACAAAACCTGCACCAGACGGAAAGAGAGGGCACCATGGGACCGCCCCAGCCAGTCTTGAAGGACCGAACCTAGAGCGTCCAGCGTTCGGCGGCCGAAGGTGGCGGAGGCGAGGTCCTCCGTCCAATGGTGGACGATCGCGTCCCTCGCCTCTCGCCGGACGGCTTCCCGCTCTTCTCGGGTAGGGTGCTCTCCGAGCGCCCTGCGTCCCGCCGTCCAATCATACACTCTGGCGAGTACCCACGCCTCGAGCTCCCAAGGCGGGGTACCCGCCAGAGCACACGCCGCCGCGAAGCCCACCGAGCGGTAGGCCCTCGCCACCCGCTGCGCGATAGCCCTCTGGGGCCTGCGGATCGCGGTTGCGTTCTCCCTCCTTTGGAGGGAGTCCGCCCAGATGGGGGCCCCGTATAGGGCCATGCTCTTCAAGATGCCGGCGTATAATTGCCGGCATCGCGCTTTGGGCCCCCCCAGATTTGGGAGGAGCCAAGCGAGCGCGCCCGCGGCCTTAAGCAGGCGCGTCGATAGCCCGCTGAAGTGCGGGCCAAAGCGCCACCTGCTGTCGAGGACTAGGCCCAGATATTTCATCTGGGCCTTCACCTCGACCCTGACGCCCTCTACAACAATGTGGGCGTCAGTAGGGGTGCGCTGCCGGGGCCCGTGGAAGAACACGGCCTCGGTCTTATGCAGCGCCACCCCCAATCCTAGGCGGCGGATCCTTCCCGCAACTAAGGATCCGCCAGCCGAGGCCAGGCTCGCCGCCTCCCTGAAGTCTCTCCCCCGGGCAGTGAGGAGAGTGTCATCCGCGTAGCAGATGACACTCGTGCCACGGAGGAGAGCTCCCCGCAGGAGCCAGTCAAATCCGATATTCCACAGGAGTGGTCCTAGGACGGACCCCTGTGGAACACCGGACTCTGCGCTGTACCGCTGAAGCTGGCCCGCTCCATCTACAAGGAGGACTGCTCTGTCCTCCAGGTAGTCAGCCAGAAGGCTCCGTAGATACTGAGGCACTCCATGGTAGCGGAGCGCCTCTAGTATTGTTGGATGGGGGATGGAGTTGAAGGCGTTGGCTATGTCAAATGACACAGCCAAAACTCCGTCCCCTGCCTCCTCGGCCTCCCTCACTTGGCCCTTCAGACGGGTCAACGCGTCGACTGTCGAACGCCCCACTCGAAAACCGAATTGGGCGTCCGACAGGTTCGGCCCTATCCCCCCCAAGTGGCCATTAAGCCGAGCGGCGACGATCCCCTCGAATAGTTTACCAGCCTCATCGAGCAGAACGATGGGCCGGTATGCCGAGGGGGAGTCCGCCGGGCGTCCCTCCTTCCGGAGGAGGCACAGCTGCCCCTCCTTCCAAGGTTTCGGGAACCTCCCAGCCGCGAAACACGCGCTGAAGATGTCCCGAAACCTCTCCTCCATTTCGGTGGCGGCGATGGCCACCACCCGTGCGGGGACGCCGTCTGGCCCGGGGGCTGTCTTCTTGGCGCGGAGGCGGAGCGCCGCCACTCCAAACTCCACCTCCGTTACCGGAGGGACCTCTGCCTGCGGCGGAACCGCCTCCTGCGGGGGGTCCATCACTGGTGGGGTGAATCTGGTCCCAGTCGGAAACAAGGACCGAACCACCCCATCCAGCAATGACGGCTCGAGGGTCTCCGCAATTGGGGGACCAAATGGGCGCAGTTTATTCCGCGCCGCCTTATACGGTCTCCCGTACGGGTCACTGTCGAGACCCTCGAGCATCTCCGCTCTAGCCGCGTCTTCGGCGGCAAACATCGCCACCTTGAGGACCTTCTTTGCCTCTAAATATGAGGCATATAGAAGGTCCTCGTTCTCCGGGTTCCGCAAGCTGCGTCGTCGGCTCCGCGTGTAGGCCCTCCTGGCCCTCACGCAGGCGGCCCGGAGCCCCGCTAGTTCCTCCGACCACCAATAGACGGCGCGACGGGGAGGTGGTCGGCGAGACCGAGGCATGCTGGAGTTGCACACCTCGGTCAGGGACTTTCGCAGCTGGATCGCTGCGGCGTCCACGTCCTGGACATTGGTGGGAGGCGCGAGCCAGTCCTGGAGGAACGCCGCCTCCCTGGCCGCTCCCAGGTCCAGGTGAGTGAGGGCCCACCGTGGAAAGGGGGACCGGCCCGGGCGGGCCTCCCCCCGGGGGCTCTGGGTGGAGATGTCGAACCGCACATATCGGTGGTCCGACAAGGTCTCCACCATCTCCACCCGCCAGTCAACGACGCGGGCGGCAAGTGCGGGGGTGGCAAACGAGACATCGACCACCGACCCTCCCAGTTGCCGCACACACGTGTGGACTGTCCCTCTGTTAAGGAGGGACAAGCCGGACGAGGTCGCCCAAAACTCGACGGCTCGTCCGCGAACGTTGCAGGTGGTGGCCGGGTTGCCCCAGGCCGCCGACTTGGCATTTAGGTCGCCCAATACGACGACCTGGCGCGGCGCCGCCCTCCCGACGACTGCGGTGAGGATTTCGAGAAAATTCTCGAAATCCGATAGAGGGCGGTTTGGGGAGAAATATACCCCCACCAGAGCTATATTCCCCCACGCGGCGGCCACGTATCCCGGTCCCCTCTCTAAGAGCGAGAGGGGAGGGGAGTCTGTGGAAGGCCGCGCAACCAACGCCACCAAGCCATCCGGATCGCCCAGCCAACGGCCAGGGACCGAGTACGGCTCGGCAACCACTGCCACGTCCACCAACCACTCAGCTATGGCCTGCATCAGCAGGTCCTGCGCTGCTTTGCAGTGGTTGGTGTTCGCCTGGAGGATGCGATGACCGGTCCCATCCATCATTCGGACATCGCACCCTCCTCGTCGGCCACCGAGGTCCCAGCGTCCACAGGGACGACGGCGGTGGCGGCAGGCTGAGCCGGAGCTTGTGCTTTGCCCTTCTTTGGGGGAGGATTGCAATTCCTCCCCTTCATGACGTGGCCCGCTGGGCGGCCACTGGCGGCGCACACCGCACAGTGTGGCGTGGCGGCCTTGCAGGAGACGGATCTGTGTCCCTCCTTGCCGCAGCGGTAGCAACAGTTTGACCTGTCCACCTTGGACGTGCAGAGGGCCCGAGTGTGTCCAATGCCAAAGCACTTGAAGCAGCGCAGAGGCTGCTCTTCAAGTGCCCGAACCACACTCGAGCTAAACCCGACGGTGAGCCGTCCCTTGGCGAGGACGGCCTTGGCCGCGGTGACTGGGCACTCAAGGCGAATGGTGCCCATGCCACCGCGACCGGGCCTGATGTCCCGACCCAGTACCGCTGCGACGCTACAGCCCCCCATGGCTGCGACCGCCGCCACCACCTCCTCTTTGGTGACCGAATCGTCCAGATTGGACACCTCCAAGGCGGCGGACTTGACGGGCCTGACCACTTTGGCCGCATCCGCAATGACCTCTTGCAACTTGGTTGCGAAGAGGTCCGCGTTGGCGCCGCCCTGAGCCCCCGGGAACTCGAAAATCCGAGCCCCGGCTTGGGTCTGACGGCACGTCATTGCGCCGATTCCCAGGTGGGTGGGATCGGCGTTGGTACGAGCCCGTCTCAGCACTGACTCGTACGTTTCCCCTCGCTGTGCAGCCTCCGCGGTCAGCGTCACCACGACGGCCGCGGTCTTGGGAGCAACAAGAGGCTTCCTCCCACCGGCAGAGGCCCTTTTAGCTGCGGGAGCAGCGGTGCTGGGCTTAGAGGCCGACGTTTTCCCCTTCCCTTTACCATTCCCGTTCCCCTTGCCAGTCGCCTGGGACGAGCTGGGAGGAGGGTTGTTGGCGTGGGAGGCAGGGTCGGCGCCCGTTCCTGTCTTCTTTTTCTTGCCTTTATCCTTCCCCTTCTTGACCACTTTCGTCCACGGCTGATTAGACTGGGTGGTCGAGGGGAGCAGAGCGTCTTGCTCCTGGGAGGATGGCCCCGGCTTGGACGGCCTCTTGTCCGCCGCGAGAGGCGGCCGGAGGCGTTTTTCCGGCAAGAGCCTGTCCTCTATACCGGCGAAGCAGGCTCTCGTGAAGGCCCTTTCCTCCATGACTACCTTGCGGATAATATCCTCAAGGTTGAAGGAGGAAGGACCTTCGGCCGCAGGTCTCGGCTCGGCTTGAGATGGCCGGGCCATGACTTCAGCCAGCTTCTTATGCAGCTGGCTGACCTCCGACTGCAGGCGATCTACCTTCGCCTGCAGCTGCCTTGTTTCCTCGGTCGCTGTGCGCTGCACCAGCTCCCGGACAATGCTGGCCATGCTGGCGGCCCTGCACTTAAGGGACTTCTGTAGAGTCCCTTTAAGATTAGAGGACTTAGAGGCGACCTCCTTAATTTCCTCTTCATCCTCTTGCGCCATCCGCTCTAGCTCGGCCAGCGAGTGGTCCGCGTAGAGGACGCTGGACGCGCCGTACCCAGTCTTGGCCCGGGCGGCGCGTGCCTGCTGCTCCTTGGCGGCAACCTTCTCCTCCAGATCCTGTTGGAGTTGCTTCCGCCGAGACAAATCTAGCTGCCGTTTGGCATCCGCTAGACCCACGTCGTGGGTGTCCGCTACAATCGAAGACGATGTCGGCTTTTTGGCCTTCACCTTCTTCGACTTGGTGCTCTTCGTCGAGTCCGAAGAGCCCCCACTACCATCCTTTAGGAAAGCCCGCTTACGCTTTTGGAGGCGATTTTCGACCTCCATCGCCGAACTTGAGTCCGACTCAAGCGCGTTGTCTGACTCTGACAACTCGCCAGCCCTGCAATAAAAGCTAGCCGCAGATGGTGCGCGGCTAGCTTCTGACGCCGAAGTAGCGTCGTCCGCGGAGCCCTGAGAAGGGCTTTTTGGTTGGCCCTGAGAAGGGCCTTTTGGTTGGCCCTGAGAAGGGCCTTTTGGTTGGCCCTTAGAAGGGCCTTTTTTGAAACGCCCGAAGGCGTCCCGCAATTGAGGCGTCGTCGCCTCCTCAGGCGCTAGCGCCCTACCACTGTTGCTTTGCGCAGACGCGCATACAACCTCCTCACCGCTCCCTACCGTCTCACCTAACCTAGATTTGTTTAAAGAGTTATTCATAATCAGATCCCACGAGTAAGTGGGAAGGGTGGGTCACCCCGGACAGTGCCCACTGTAACCGGGGAAGTCTAACGTAACCCGCTCAGGGGAGCGACACTTCCCTGGCGGGGGACGCGGTAGCGACTGAAACTCCGTTCAGCCTTCCAGACCTTACGCCGCGCCGCCGCTTATCCTCGGGTAATTTTTTATAGAGGTTGTCTTCCTCGCAGCCCAGGCGACCAAGCCAAGGCCTATCGGTCCCGCTCAGATCGCAAAACATGACTGCGACCATGTTGCGGGGTTACGATTTTGGGGCGGTGGCTGGGAAGAAAACTCCCACTGCCTGCCCGGCGGCAGGGTAAGTGCACGCCAAGGCCCGACACCTCTCCGCAAGCCTAAGAAGGCTATCCTCCGCTCAAGCTCAAGCTTGAACTCAAGCCAAGCACCTGTCCACTCGGCATCCCGCGAGGAAACTGACCCATACAGCCGACTCACGGGAACCAAGATGGACGGCATCCCCGCTCTAAATCCCCCCCCCCCCCCATCCCACCCCAGTGTTTGGTCCGCGCCGGTAAACCGGTAACTCCCATTTCTGGGAGCCGTTCCCCTATCCGCCACCCGGGGACGCGCCGCGTTGGGGTACACCTCCCCACCCACTGGGACTACCCAGCAGGTCCGCGGAACCTAACCTAACCTAACCTAACCTAACCTAACCTAACCTAACCTAACCTTTTTTTTTTTTTTTTTTTTTTTTTTTTTTTTTTTTTTTTTTTGTTGACCAGGTGGAAAATGCGTTACGCATACCCTCCGAACATGGGAGTGTCGGAGGGTTATGTGGGACTACACATCGCCTCTCCCTCCTCAGAGTGAGGAGAGGTAGGGAGTGCTACCCACTAAAAACCACCCGGACGTGCCCTCTGGCCGGTTTTGTTGGACACCGTGGAACCCGCGAAGGCATAGTCCACGATGTCCACCGGTGGCACCCCAGCCGTTGCCGGGGCTTCCCGCGCCGAAGGGGAGAAGGGCGAGCACGCTTGGCCCTCTCCCAGACCGCTCAGTGGCTGATCATCGCGGGCAGAGGACTCCCATCCTCCACCTGCAGCCACTATGGGTTGAGTCTGGCGGCGAAACGCCGCCTTCTCAACCCAAGCCGTCTGCGCCGGAGGGGATGCGCGAGAGGATCTTCCTCGCGCTCCCGCTCCGCGGTCTCCTTTTACGAAATGACTGTTTCGCAGAAGGAGACCACCGCCTCCCAGGACCTCTCGTTGCTCAGCATTGCTTCAACAATGCTTTGGAGCGAGAGGTCCACCCGCTGAATGGTGCGTGCCATGAGGCCACGCTCCGCGTCCCAACGACTGCACACCTCAAGGGTGTGCTGCGCGGTGTCGTCGGGACTTCCGCACTCATGGCACAGCGGGGCCGGCTCTCTTCCGATTCTGTGCAGGTAGTGACCGAAGCACCCATGCCCGGTCAGTACCTGCACGAGCCGGTACGACGTCGCGCCGACTGCCCTCTTCAGCCAAAGGTCGGCCGTTGGGAGGATCGCCTCTATGGTACGGAGACCATAAGGGGCGACCTCCAGTTGGGCCTTCCATCGGTCCCGCAGTCGGCGCTCCGTCGCGCGACGGGAGGCTGCCACCTCCTCGGGGTCCGGGCGTTCACCTGTTGTCCGGACCCTGGACCTACGTTGGTAGGTCTCTGCGTGCACCTCTGCGTCTAGCTCCCACGGGGGGGTGCACGCGAGGAGGCAGGCCGCTGCATGGGCCACCGTCATATAGGCCCTCACCATCCTGAGGGCCACGACCCGTTGTGGCCTCCGCAGCAGGGCCCTATTTCGGGCGGACAGCTTGTCCGCCCATATTGGGGCCCCATAGAGGGCCATGCTCCTTGTCACGCCGGCATATAGCCGGCGGCACAAGGAGCCCGGCCCTCCTATGTTGGGCAGAAGTCTGCCCAGCGCCGATGCGGCGCCCACGATTCGGGGAGCTAACCTCGAGAAATGCTCCCCGAAATCCCACTTGCGGTCCAATATGAGCCCCAGATATTTAATGTGGGGCTTTATTTGGACCGCTCCACCCTCCAGGGTGAGCGCCGCATTCGCGGGCAGATTCCACCCGCGCCCCCTGAAGACTATAGCCTCAGTCTTCGGGAGGCTCACCTTTAGGCCGAGCCTGGTGATCCGTTCAATCGCCAGCTCGGCCGCCACTTCCGCCCTCCGGGAGGTTTCCCGCTTGTCGCTCCCGCGCACAGCCACCATTGTGTCGTCCGCGTAGCAGACGACGAGTGTGCGCGGAAGCAGCTCCCCCCGGATTGCCCAGTCGTACCCCAGGTTCCATAAAAGTGGACCGAGCACGGAACCCTGGGGCACGCCGCAGGCCATCTGTCTCTCTCCCTGTTGCCCGTCCTTGTTTTCCCAGAGCACTACCCTCTCGGTTAGGTAGTGCTCAACAATTCGCCTTAGGTAGTGAGGCACCTCATGGTATCGAAGTGCCTCACTGATCACCCCATAGGGGAGGGTGCCAAATGCGTTTGCGATGTCTAGTGACACCGCGATGACACCCTCCCCCCTGCTCGACGCGTAGTCACAAAAGTCCTTCAGTGACTTTAGCGCGTCGAGCGTGGACCGCCCTTCCCGGAACCCGAATTGTCTATCAGAGACGTTCGGGCCGGCGGTCTCCAGGTGCTGCAGGATCCGGGAGGCCAGGATGCGTTCAAACGCTTTTCCGGCCTCATCCAGCAGCACTATGGGGCGATAGGCGGACGGGCAATCCTGTGGCCGACCCTCTTTACGGAGGAGGCATAGTCGCCCCTCCTTCCACACCCTCGGGAACCTTCCCTCTCTCAGGCAGTCATCTATGACGTGCCTGAGTCGGTCCCCCAGGTGTTCCAGGGCGACTGCGAGGACGCGACCGGGAACGCCGTCCGGGCCCGGGGCTTTGTTGCAGCCCCGGAGTCGGTCTGTCACACGCTCGAACTCGTCGTCACTTATTGGTGCAACGACGAGCTCGGCCTCCGACTCCGTTCTGGGGTCGACCATCGACGGGGGAGAGATCGAGGGAGGTGGCGGAAACAGCCCCTCGACTACCCTCTGGAGGAGTTCGGGCTCCAGGGAGTCCATGGGGGGAGCGGTGCGCATTTTGTTACGCACCATCTTGTACGGCCGCCCCCATGGGTCCCTGTCCAGGGTGGCCAAGAACGACTCGTGAGCTTCGTCCTTGGCCTTGGCGATCGCAACCTGGAGGGCCCCCTTAGCCTCTTTGAGGGCCCTGTGGAGCCCTTCCTCCTCTTCCGCACTGTGCCGCCTGCGCCTACAGTGTTGGTAGGCGCGGCGGGCACTGTTACTGGTGGACCGCAGGGCCGCAATTTCAGCGGACCACCAGTATACTCTCTTGCGGGCGAACAGGCGACCGACCCGAGGCATAGCCGCGTCGCACACCGTCTGTAGTGCGACTCGGAACTGTGCCGCCCTTTCCTCAGCTCCGAGGGTGACGGGTGGGGCAGTACACCACGCCTCCACCATGGCCGCCTCGTTCGCCTTGTCCCTGTCCAAATGGACCAGGGACCACTTTGGGAACCTTCGCCCCCTCCTGGCTCTGCCCGTGATAGGCGACGGTGGAACCCCCGCTGTGAAGACCCTCATCCTGATGTACAGGTGATCTGAGAGGGTCTCCACATCCTCCAGGACGCGCCAATCCGTGACGCGTGCAGCTATGGCAGGGGTCGCGAACGTGACGTCCACGATTGACCCCCCTTGCCGCCGCACGCAGGTATTCGCGGTGCCCCGGTTTAGGACCACGAGTCCCGTTGCCGTCACCCAATCCCCAAGAGCCATACCCCTATGGTCCGTAATGGGGGAACCCCATGCCGAACTTTTGGCGTTGAGGTCCCCCAGGACCATAACCTGCCTCGGGGCAGCCCTCCGGACCACCCCCCCTAGGATCCCCAGGAACGTGTCAAACTCCCGCAGCGGCCTATTGGGGGAGAAGTACACGGCCACCAGCACCGTGTCGTTCCCCCATCTGGCCGCCACGAATCCCGGGCCACCCTCGATCCTTGATAAGGGGGGGAGGTCCCCCATCGCCGGCACTACGATCGCCACTACTCCGTCGGTATCCCCTACCCAATTAGATTGTGGGGGGACGAAGTATGGCTCCGCTACAACCGTAACGCCAATTGCCCACTCCGCCATGGCCTGCATGAGCAGATCCTGAGCTCTGGCAGAGTGGTTGGCGTTTACCTGCAGGACATCTAGATGTTGGTGTGCTGGCATTTAAATGTCCATACGGTTGTCCTCTTGGTGCCGGCTGGCGGCTGTTTCGGCTGGAGGGGGTCGGGTGGGGCGGGAGGGTCTCGGCCTCGCCTCTTTTCCCTTTGTCTCCGGTGGGGAGCATTTTGGTCCCCTCATAACGTGGTCGGCTGGGAGGCCTGCATGGTGGCATACTGCGCACCTTACCTTCTCCTCCCAGCATTCGGCTGCTTTGTGCCCCTCTGCGCCGCACCGGTAACACATCTGGCCCCGGTCCACCTTTGAGGGGCACAGCTCACGCGCGTGGCCGACACCCATACATTTGTAGCACCGCATGGGTGCTGGTCCGACGGAGTTGACCCTGGCAGACGACCAGCCTACCAGGATCTGACCACACTTGAGGAGGGCTTTTGCAGTCCCCACCGGGCATTGCACGAGGGCCACCCCACTGCCATCATAATATGTAGGGCGGATGCCCCCCCATGGCCCAACCCCAAACAGAGCGTTGGACGATAGCCGCAAAGCCGACTTTTTTTCGATTGAAAAAGGTAAACAAACCGTTTTTCAATCGAAAAATCCCAAGTTTTAATTTTCCGCTTTTTTTTGGCGATAGCTCAGTCCGCAAAACACTCAGCGACACACCGTTTTCACAGATGTGTGCGCCTCGTGAATCCGCAACTTACGATATATTGAACTTCGCTGTAGCTCTCATAGGCTGATCGCTAAGGCAGTTAATACATCGGGTCAGACCTCCAAAACTCGTCAACCTAACCTAACCTAACCTTTTTTTTTTTTTTTTTTTTGCGCTGGGAAAAATGCTTTACGCATGCCCCCCCATTGGGGGATGGGGGGGGTATGTGGGACTCCCCGATCCGAAAGGACCGGTATACCCACTAAACAACCCAGCGGCATTCCAGCATCGTCTGCGTGACGGAGGACTGGGAAACTGGCTTACTTCCAGTCCCCCGCCGACGATCGCCCGCCTTTACAGCGGGGCCTTCACGCCGGGAATGACCGTGAATGCTCGGCCATCCCCGTCCAGCGGAGGTGGAGGATCTGCAATGCAGGAGAAGACGCCCCCGCGCCTGTCTCCCGCTATCCTCCACCAAGAGAGGGAAGGCGGTTGTCGTACAAACGCCTTCTCCCACCCCTTCTTCGCCTGCGGAGCGGTGCCGCGAGGGGGTCATTCTCCCGCGCGCGCTCCGCTGCCTCCTTTTGGGACATTACGTCCTCACAAAAGGAGGCTACGGCTGTCCAGGCCTCCTCGCTTCCCAGCATGGATAAGACCACGCCTGGAAGTGAGAGGTCCTGACCAACCACCGCTACCATGTCGCGGCGCGGTTCAGACCACGACGGACACACTTCGAGGGTGTGCTGCGCCGTGTCCTCTGCCGCGCCACATTCATGGCACGACGGGGTCTCCTCTCTTCCTATCCGGTGCAGGCATGATCCGAAGCAACCATGCCCGGACAAAACCTGCACCAGACGGAAAGAGAGGGCACCATGGGACCGCCCCAGCCAGTCTTGAAGGACCGAACCTAGAGCGTCCAGCGTTCGGCGGCCGAAGGTGGCGGAGGCGAGGTCCTCCGTCCAATGGTGGACGATCGCGTCCCTTGCCTCTCGCCGGACGGCTTCCCGCTCTTCTCGGGTAGGGTGCTCTCCGAGCGCCCTGCGTCCCGCCGTCCAATCATACACTCTGGCGAGCACCCACGCCTCGAGCTCCCAAGGCGGGGTACCCGCCAGAGCACACGCCGCCGCGAAGCCCACCGAGCGGTAGGCCCTCGCCACCCGCTGCGCGATAGCCCTCTGGGGCCTGCGGATCGCGGTTGCGTTCTCCCTCCTTTGGAGGGAGTCCGCCCAGATGGGGGCCCCGTATAGGGCCATGCTCTTCAAGATGCCGGCGTATAATTGCCGGCATCGCGCTTTGGGCCCCCCCAGATTTGGGAGGAGCCAAGCGAGCGCGCCCGCGGCCTTAAGCAGGCGCGTCGATAGCCCGCTGAAGTGCGGGCCAAAGCGCCACCTGCTGTCGAGGACTAGGCCCAGATATTTCATCTGGGCCTTCACCTCGACCCTGACGCCCTCTACAACAATGTGGGCGTCAGTAGGGGTGCGCTGCCGGGGCCCGTGGAAGAACACGGCCTCGGTCTTATGCAGCGCCACCCCCAATCCTAGGCAGCGGATCCTTCCCGCAACTAAGGATCCGCCAGCCGAGGCCAGGCTCGCCGCCTCCTTGAAGTCTCTCCCCCGGGCAGTGAGGAGAGTGTCATCCGCGTAGCAGATGACACTCGTGCCACGGAGGAGAGCTCCCCGCAGGAGCCAGTCAAATCCGATATTCCACAGGAGTGGTCCTAGGACGGACCCCTGTGGAACACCGGACTCTGCGCTGTACCGCTGAAGCTGGCCCGCTCCATCTACAAGGAGGACTGCTCTGTCCTCCAGGTAGTCAGCCAGAAGGCTCCGTAGATACTGAGGCACTCCATGGTAGCGGAGCGCCTCTAGTATTGTCGGATGGGGGATGGAGTTGAAGGCGTTGGCTATGTCAAATGACACAGCCAAAACTCCGTCCCCTGCCTCCTCGGCCTCCCTCACTTGGCCCTTCAGACGGGTCAACGCGTCGACTGTCGAACGCCCCACTCGAAAACCGAATTGGGCGTCCGACAGGTTCGGCCCTATCCCCCCCAAGTGGCCATTAAGCCGAGCGGCGACGATCCCCTCGAATAGTTTACCAGCCTCATCGAGCAGAACGATGGGCCGGTATGCCGAGGGGGAGTCCGCCGGGCGTCCCTCCTTCCGGAGGAGGCACAGCTGCCCCTCCTTCCAAGGTTTCGGGAACCTCCCAGCCGCGAAACACGCGCTGAAGATGTCCCGAAACCTCTCCTCCATTTCGGTGGCGGCGATGGCCACCACCCGTGCGGGGACGCCGTCTGGCCCGGGGGCTGTCTTCTTGGCGCGGAGGCGGAGCGCCGCCACTCCAAACTCCACCTCCGTTACCGGAGGGACCTCTGCCTGCGGCGGAACCGCCTCCTGCGGGGGGTCCATCACTGGTGGGGTGAATCTGGTCCCAGTCGGAAACAAGGACCGAACCACCCCATCCAGCAATGACGGCTCGAGGGTCTCCGCAATTGGGGGACCAAAGGGGCGCAGTTTATTCCGCGCCGCCTTATACGGTCTCCCGTACGGGTCACTGTCGAGACCCTCGAGCATCTCCGCTCTAGCCGCGTCTTCGGCGGCAAACATCGCCACCTTGAGGACCTTCTTTGCCTCTAAATATGAGGCATATAGAAGGTCCTCGTTCTCCGGGTTCCGCAAGCTGCGTCGTCGGCTCCGCGTGTAGGCCCTCCTGGCCCTCACGCAGGCGGCCCGGAGCCCCGCTAGTTCCTCCGACCACCAATAGACGGCGCGACGGGGAGGTGGTCGGCGAGACCGAGGCATGCTGGAGTTGCACACCTCGGTCAGGGACTTTCGCAGCTGGATCGCTGCGGCGTCCACGTCCTGGACATTGGTGGGAGGCGCGAGCCAGTCCTGGAGGAACGCCGCCTCCCTGGCCGCTCCCCGGTCCAGGTGAGTGAGGGCCCACCGTGGAAAGGGGGACCGGCCCGGGCGGGCCTCCCCCCGGGGGCTCTGGGTGGAGATGTCGAACCGCACATATCGGTGGTCCGACAAGGTCTCCACCATCTCCACCCGCCAGTCAACGACGCGGGCGGCAAGTGCGGGGGTGGCAAACGAGACATCGACCACCGACCCTCCCAGTTGCCGCACACACGTGTGGACTGTCCCTCTGTTAAGGAGGGACAAGCCGGACGAGGTCGCCCAAAACTCGACGGCTCGTCCGCGAACGTTGCAGGTGGTGGCCGGGTTGCCCCAGGCCGCCGACTTGGCATTTAGGTCGCCCAATACGACGACCTGGCGCGGCGCCGCCCTCCCGACGACTGCGGTGAGGATTTCGAGAAAATTCTCGAAATCCGATAGAGGGCGGTTTGGGGAGAAATATACCCCCACCAGAGCTATATTCCCCCACGCGGCGGCCACGTATCCCAGTCCCCTCTCTAAGAGCGAGAGGGGAGGGGAGTCTGTGGAAGGCCGCGCAACCAACGCCACCAAGCCATCCGGATCGCCCAGCCAACGGCCAGGGACCGAGTACGGCTCGGCAACCACTGCCACGTCCACCAACCACTCAGCTATGGCCTGCATCAGCAGGTCCTGCGCTGCTTTGCAGTGGTTGGTGTTCGCCTGGAGGATGCGATGACCGGTCCCATCCATCATTCGGACATCGCACCCTCCTCGTCGGCCACCGAGGTCCCAGCGTCCACAGGGACGACGGCGGTGGCGGCAGGCTGAGCCGGAGCTTGTGCTTTGCCCTTCTTTGGGGGAGGATTGCAATTCCTCCCCTTCATGACGTGGCCCGCTGGGCGGCCACTGGCGGCGCACACCGCACAGTGTGGCGTGGCGGCCTTGCAGGAGACGGATCTGTGTCCCTCCTTGCCGCAGCGGTAGCAACAGTTTGACCTGTCCACCTTGGACGTGCAGAGGGCCCGAGTGTGTCCAATGCCAAAGCACTTGAAGCAGCGCAGAGGCTGCTCTTCAAGTGCCCGAACCACACTCGAGCTAAACCCGACGGTGAGCCGTCCCTTGGCGAGGACGGCCTTGGCCGCGGTGACTGGGCACTCAAGGCGAATGGTGCCCATGCCACCGCGACCGGGCCTGATGTCCCGACCCAGTACCGCTGCGACGCTACAGCCCCCCATGGCTGCGACCGCCGCCACCACCTCCTCTTTGGTGACCGAATCGTCCAGATTGGACACCTCCAAGGCGGCGGACTTGACGGGCCTGACCACTTTGGCCGCATCCGCAATGACCTCTTGCAACTTAGTTGCGAAGAGGTCCGCGTTGGCGCCGCCCTGAGCCCCCGGGAACTCGAAAATCCGAGCCCCGGCTTGGGTCTGACGGCACGTCATTGCGCCGATTCCCAGGTGGGTGGGATCGGCGTTGGTACGAGCCCGTCTCAGCACTGACTCGTACGTTTCCCCTCGCTGTGCAGCCTCCGCGGTCAGCGTCACCACGACGGCCGCGGTCTTGGGAGCAACAAGAGGCTTCCTCCCACCGGCAGAGGCCCTTTTAGCTGCGGGAGCAGCGGTGCTGGGCTTAGAGGCCGACATTTTCCCCTTCCCTTTACCATTCCCCTTCCCCTTGCCAGTCGCCTGGGACGAGCTGGGAGGAGGGTTGTTGGCGTGGGAGGTAGGGTCGGCGCCCGTTCCTGTCTTCTTTTTCTTGCCTTTATCCTTCCCCTTCTTGACCACTTTCGTCCACGGCTGATTAGACTGGGTGGTCGAGGGGAGCAGAGCGTCTTGCTCCTGGGAGGATGGCCCCGGCTTGGACGGCCTCTTGTCCGCCGCGAGAGGCGGCCGGAGGCGTTTTTCCGGCAAGAGCCTGTCCTCTATACCGGCGAAGCAGGCTCTCGTGAAGGCCCTTTCCTCCATGACTACCTTGCGGATAATATCCTCAAGGTTGAAGGAGGAAGGACCTTCGGCCGCAGGTCTCGGCTCGGCTTGAGATGGCCGGGCCATGACTTCAGCCAGCTTCTTATGCAGCTGGCTGACCTCCGACTGCAGGCGATCTACCTTCGCCTGCAGCTGCCTTGTTTCCTCGGTCGCTGTGCGCTGCACCAGCTCCCGGACAATGCTGGCCATGCTGGCGGCCCTGCACTTAAGGGACTTCTGTAGAGTCCCTTTAAGATTAGAGGACTTAGAGGCGACCTCCTTAATTTCCTCTTCATCCTCTTGCGCCATCCGCTCTAGCTCGGCCAGCGAGTGGTCCGCGTAGAGGACGCTGGACGCGCCGTACCCAGTCTTGGCCCGGGCGGCGCGTGCCTGCTGCTCCTTGGCGGCAACCTTCTCCTCCAGATCCTGTTGGAGTTGCTTCCGCCGAGACAAATCTAGCTGCCGTTTGGCATCCGCTAGACCCATGTCGTGGGTGTCCGCTACAATCGAAGACGATGTCGGCTTTTTGGCCTTCACCTTCTTCGACTTGGTGCTCTTCGTCGAGTCCGAAGAGCCCCCACTACCATCCTTTAGGAAAGCCCGCTTACGCTTTTGGAGGCGATTTTCGACCTCCATCGCCGAACTTGAGTCCGACTCAAGCGCGTTGTCTGACTCTGACAACTCGCCAGCCCTGCAATAAAAGCTAGCCGCAGATGGTGCGCGGCTAGCTTCTGACGCCGAAGTAGCGTCGTCCGCGGAGCCCTGAGAAGGGCTTTTTGGTTGGCCCTGAGAAGGGCCTTTTGGTTGGCCCTGAGAAGGGCCTTTTGGTTGGCCCTTAGAAGGGCCTTTTTTGAAACGCCCGAAGGCGTCCCGCAATTGAGGCGTCGTCGCCTCCTCAGGCGCTAGCGCCCTACCACTGTTGCTTTGCGCAGACGCGCATACAACCTCCTCACCGCTCCCTACCGTCTCACCTAACCTAGATTTGTTTAAAGAGTTATTCATAATCAGATCCCACGAGTAAGTGGGAAGGGTGGGTCACCCCGGACAGTGCCCACTGTAACCGGGGAAGTCTAACGTAACCCGCTCAGGGGAGCGACACTTCCCTGGCGGGGGACGCGGTAGCGACTGAAACTCCGTTCAGCCTTCCAGACCTTACGCCGCGCCGCCGCTTATCCTCGGGTAATTTTTTATAGAGGTTGTCTTCCTCGCAGCCCAGGCGACCAAGCCAAGGCCTATCGGTCCCGCTCAGATCGCAAAACATGACTGCGACCATGTTGCGGGGTTACGATTTTGGGGCGGTGGCTGGGAAGAAAACTCCCACTGCCTGCCCGGCGGCAGGGTAAGTGCACGCCAAGGCCCGACACCTCTCCGCAAGCCTAAGAAGGCTATCCTCCGCTCAAGCTCAAGCTTGAACTCAAGCCAAGCACCTGTCCACTCGGCATCCCGCGAGGAAACTGACCCATACAGCCGACTCACGGGAACCAAGATGGACGGCATCCCCGCTCTAAATCCCCCCCCCCCCCCATCCCACCCCAGTGTTTGGTCCGCGCCGGTAAACCGGTAACTCCCATTTCTGGGAGCCGTTCCCCTATCCGCCACCCGGGGACGCGCCGCGTTGGGGTACACCTCCCCACCCACTGGGACTACCCAGCAGGTCCGCGGAACCTAACCTAACCTAACCTAACCTAACCTAACCTAACCTAACCTTTTTTTTTGTTGACGAGGGGCAAAATCTGCAACCAGATACCCTACTGCATGGAGGGTACAGTAGGGTTATGTGAGGTTCACGGACTCGTGGACTCACTAAAATCCCCCCGGTGGCCATCTTCGACGCATGTCGGAGGGCTCCGGGATCTCCAAAAGGAACGCACCGGTGCCCCCCTCGCGCTGTGCCTTCGCACATCCAGGGGGAGGCTATCTAGCCACCCCCGAACACCACGGTGTTCACAGCGGCACATTGCCACAATGTGCCGCCGCCCTCCCGGGGCCCGTTTAACGGACAGTCGAAGCCCACACTCCGACCACCCACGAACCCGAAAGGTCCCCTGTTTGGCAGGGGATACCACGCAAAGCCCCTTATGGGGCAGGCGCAGCGGGGCGCCCACTGCCGCCTCGCCGTCGCCTCCTTCTCCGAGCGCGATCAGCCCTCTCGCGATCTCGCTCGGCGGCCTCTTTCCGAACCATAACGGTCTCACAGAAAGAGGCCACTGCCTTCCACGCCGTCTCATCTACCAGCATAGTCTCTACTACGCCTGGTAGAGAGAGGTCCTGCCCGATCCTGGCGATCAGGGTCCGCCGCTCCTCGCACCACGCCGAGCATTCCTCAAGCGTGTGCTGGGCGGAGTCCCGATCCCTCCCACAGTGGTGGCACTGCGGTGTCGGTTCGCGTCCGATCCTATTCAGGTACTCACCGAAGCACCCGTGCCCGGTGAGTACCTGAGTAAGTCTATAGGTGACGTTACCCGTTTCCCTCCCCAGCCAAGTTTCGAAGCTCGGCACAATCGCGCCGACGGCGCGTTGGCGCATGTTCCACGGCTCCTCGAGCCGCTCGCGCCACATCCCGAGCGCACGTCGGCGCTCTTGCACCCGCACTTCAGCAGGCGCGACTCCGCTCCCGTCATCATGGCGGAGGCGCACGTACACACGCGCGTCCATCTCCGCCAAGATGTCGAAGGGCGGGAACCGCGCCAGGAGAGTTGCCACCTCGAAGGATATCGTCCGATATCCTCGTGCGATCCGGATGGCGACAATACGCTGCAGGCTATGAAACATAGTCCTGCTGCGTCGGAGCGCCAGTCGCTCCCACCAGACGGGCGCTCCGTAGAGTGCCATCGACCGCACGACTCCGGCGTAGAGGCGGCGAACTCCCTCCCTAGGTCCCCCGAGATTAGGCAGCAGTCTGTGCAGAGCACCCACCACCTTCTGGATCCGGGGGACGGAGCGGCTGAAGTGCTCCTCGAAACCCCAGCGACTATCCAGGGTGAGGCCCAGGTACTTCAGGTACCGCCCCACCTGGATGTCAACGTCACCCACGCGAACCGACAAGCTGGGTGGTTCCCTTCCCCTAGGGAACTTGTGGAACCACAGCGCCTCGGTCTTGTGCGGCGCTGTCCTCAGACCCAGCTCGTGGACCTTGTCCACGACACAAGCCACCCCAAGCTCGGCGAGCTCCTTGGTCCCGTCGAAGGAGTCCCCGTTGGCTAACACAAGAGTGTCGTCCGCGTAGCAGACGACGTGTACGCCTTCGGGGAGATCGACACGCAAGACCGCGTCGTATGCGAGGTTCCACAGAAGCGGGCCCAGTACAGAACCCTGTGGAACCCCGCAACTGACCTCCCTCTCGTGCAAGGTACCGTCCCTGCCCACGTACTGCACACATCTGTGCTGCAAGTAGGCTCCGACTATGCTCTGCAGGTAGGGCGGCACTCCGTGAAACACGAGTGCCTCCCTGATCGCCCTCCAGGGCAGGGAGTTGAATGCGTTTACGATGTCCAAGGACACCGCCAACGCCTTCCCGCCCCGGGACACCGCCTGGTTCGACAGCGTACGGACACGAAAAATCGCGTCCACTGTCGAACGAGCACGCCGGAAACCAAACTGGTCATCCGACAAGTCGGGGCCTACCCGCCACAGGTGTGTGCATAGACGAGCGGCAATTATTCTTTCGAACAACTTGCCGGCCTCGTCCAGCAGGCAAATGGGACGATACGTAGAGGGTGAGTCTGCGGACCTGCCGTCCTTCTTCAAGAGGACCAACTTAGCCTCCTTCCAGCCCTTGGGGAACACTCCGCGGCGTAAACAGCTGTTGAACAGCTGCCGCAGCCTGTTCCCCAGGCCGGCGGATAGAGCCAGCACCCAAGCCCGACCAGGTATTCCGTCAGGGCCTGGTGCTGTATTGCGAGCCCTGAGGCGCTTCACAGCGCGGACCAACTCCTCGTCGGTCACCCCCAGATCATCGGACCAGATGGTCGGTTCCGACGATAGCCCGGGGGGAGAGGGACTGTCCTGGACCCTGGGAAACAGTGTGTCAACCACACTCCCCACCAGCTCAGGGTCCAGAGTTTCAGTCAAAGGAGGGACCCATGGGCGCAGCTTACCTAGTACCATCTTGTACGGGCGCCCCCATGGATCTCTATCCAGTCCCTCGAGGAGTTCACTCCAGGACTGAGCCTTCGCGTTCGCGATGGCCGCCTGGAGCGCTGTCGTAGCGCCTCGGTATACCTCGTAGGCTCTATCCCTTACTTCGGCAGGAGCTCGCCGCCTTCTTCTAGCTCTGGTGTACAGGCGTCTGGAGCGCAGGCATGTCTCCCGCAGCCGCGCTATCTCCTCTGACCACCAGTACACCGACCTACGCTTGGTTGGCCTGGCTCGGGGCATCGATAAGTCACAGATCGACGTCATCGTTGCCCGGAACCAGGCCGCCTCCCTCTCAGGATCGGGCAGATCCTCTCCAACATGGCCTTCTGGCCAGGCCGCGACAATGGCTGCAGCTTCGAGAAAATCTCGATTAAGCCGCTTGAGGGCCCACCGTCGCGGCGGGTTGCTGCTACTGCGGCGGGCCGCACGGCCGGGAGGGCGAAGAGCCACATCGAAAACGATGTGGCGATGGTCGGAAAGCGTGACCATCTCTTCGGCAACTCTCCATCCCGACACCATGTGTGTGGCAGAAGGAGTCGCCCATGATAAATCCACGATCGACTCCCCCTGCCACCGCATACATGTGCTTACGGACCCCCGATTCAAGAGTCGGAGGTCATGACCCGCCGCCCATTCAACCATGGTCTCCCCCCTGCGGTCATCTTGGGGACTCCCCCACGCACGAGAGTGAGCGTTGAAGTCGCCCAAGACAAGCACGGGACGGGGCAGGCATCTGCGGATGCAGTGTCCCACCTCGTCCAGGAACGCCTCGTACTCAGCGAGATTACGGTTGGGGGAGATGTAGCAGCCTACAACGGCTATTCGACCCCACTCAGTGGCCACGAAGCCCTGTCCCCTTTCAATGAGGGCACAAGGGGGGTCACCTTCGCCACCACCCCAGTAAATAGCTACGGAGCCCACATCGTCCCCGAACCATCGTGGATGGTCTGGGACGCTGTAGGGCTCCGCTATTACGGCAAGGGCAATTGACCACTGCGCGAGGGTTTGCAAGAAAAGATCCTGCGCACCTCGGCAGTGGTTCAAATTGCCCTGGAGGACTCGAATGGTTTGATCCATTACGACGCCTCCATGGCCTCCTGGGGCGGGCCATGGCCCGCTGGAATGGCCGCCACTGTTGAGGCCGTTCCGCTTCCCGGTGTCGGGGCTGGAGGAGAGGGCTTTTTGCCCTTCCTCTTACCCTTAGGAGGGGTGCACTGCTTGCTCCCCATCCTGTGGTCCGCCTTGCAGCCCTTGTCAGAGCACAGTGGACACCTGCGCGGACGCGTGCATTGGCTCGCCCGATGATCGGGTTCACCGCACGCGTAGCACAGGTTGGTGCGGTCCAATGTGCTCTGACACATGCTGCGTACGTGCCCGTACTCCAGACACCGGAAGCACTGCAGCGGCCTTGAGGTCAGGTAGTCCACCCGAGCCGAGACCCACCCGATGATGACGCGCTTTGCCGCGGCAAGCTTGCGCACTGCCGCTAGTGGGCAACGCACCCACACCGTGCCCAGGGCAGTGGGCGAGCGATGGACTTCGCCCACTTTGACGTCATCAACCGAGCAGTCCCCGGCTTTGGCGACCGCCTCCGCTACCTCCCGAGGTGTGACGGCTTCATCGAGGTCTTTGAGCCTCAATTCAGCCATCTTCATCGGGCGCAAAATGCGCACACCCAGATCCGCGAGGGCTTCGCGCATGCGAGCTGCCAACGCGTCAGCTTTCGGCGCGCATTCCGGGCCCGACACCTCCAAAATCAATCCCCCCGTCAACGCTCGCTTGGGGCGAACCGTGTCCACCCCGACGTCCGCCAGCCTAATACGTGCCTTTGCGGCCGCCATTACCGCAGCGTATGTGACGTCGGAACCCTCCGGAACCGTCACAGTGATCGCCGCAGTAGTAGGCAGCCGCATTGGCGTCGCCTTGAGGGCGGGCTTAGGCACGGCCTTGGGGCCGGCATTGGGCGCCGCCTTGGAGCTAGCTTTGGGGCTCGGCACTACCGGTGGCAACTCACCCGTTGCCTTGGGAGCCTTCTTCCTCTTCCCTTTTCCACCCCTGACCACCGTAACCCAGGGTGTCGTTGGAGCCGACGGCGCTTGGTTCGCGGTGGGCTGCGGCCGCACCGCTGGTGGGCTCACCGCTGGTGTTGGCGGCTGTTGGCGCTTCCCCTTCGCTTTCCCTGCCTGGCCTGGCGGTACTGTGGGAGCCGCACCTCTTTGGGGTGGTGTTGGCTTCGGCTTAAGAGCCTCAGCCAACTTCCGGTCCATGAGAGCGCCTATGCGCTCCATGAACCTCCCCTCCCATTCCTTCCCGCTGGCGACAGGTGGTGACACCGCCGCTTCGGCTGTGCTCCCAGCGCTCGCCTGCCTACCTGCCTGCTGCTGGCTGACGCACTCAGTCAGCTTCTCTACCTTTGCAGATAGGTCAGCGATCTGAGCACGCAGCTCCGCATTCTCCCGCTCCAGGCGCTTGACGTTCTCATCAGCAGTCGCCCGCTGGACGACTACCGATGAGGCCGCCTGCGCTTTCCTCGCGGACATCCGCAGGCCGTGAATAAAGTCACCCCGCATGTTCTTGGACTTGTCGGCGATTTTCTCGACAGTCTCGAGGTTGGCTTTAATCACGGCACGCAACTCCTCAGTTGGCCGCGCCTCCATCTCCCTTTCTAGGTCATCCGCCTTCGGCAGCTTACCCTTCGTCCTTGTCTTCGAAGGAGAAACGGACGGGTCGAATACATCGTCCTCGTTCGAGTTCCCCTTCTTTAAAAAAGCGGCGCGCTTGGCCCCTGGAAGGTCCGAGGCGCCATCCTCCGCCTTTCTTCCTCGCTTCAGCGCGGTGCGGGACACGTCTGATGCCGTCGACGCCATCGAGCAGACGGACATGCTGGAGCAGTCCGACTCCTCACCTCCTACACTGGCCACACTAGACGACCTAGTGGCCGGCTTCTTGAAGAAGCCCGCTCCAACAGCGGTTGTCGAAGGGGAAGACCCCTCGCCAACCGCTTTCGGAACAATCATCCCCCGCGACGGAGCGCGGGAAGACCCTCTAACGTCTTGGCATTTCTTGCCCCCCTCAGATACGATGGGGCTGAGTGCCGTAGCACCGTGGGATTCTTCAGCGTCGGAGACGCTGGTACCCACCTGAGGTATTTGTTTTTTCGAAGATGCCATTTTCATTTTTTGTTTTCCTTTTTTTAGGGGTGAGGTCCCCTTTGGCGCCCTATCGGCCGGGTTCCCCCCGACCATACCCCGCATGTAAACCCGAAGCAGCACTGAGCATAAAAATGCAGCAGCGCAGGTCCGGATTTACACACGCGATACTCCCCTCGGCAGGCGCCGAAACCATATATTGGGATATGGCCCTCCACTGATCCCGACGGATCCATCACGTGGGCGGCATAAACAGGCCGCCCCACCTTCCCGGCGGAGTAGGAAACTCCTTTCCTCCGCCAGGCTTCATCCACTGTGCTCTATGCTACCTTCATAGAGACACGCGGAGAAGCCTCCCCTTTCCCTCCCCGAGGCCCCCAATCCGCCAGTGAAGCGCCGACCCACCCAGAATCCCGCAAGGAAGCTGACCCATACAGCCGACTCGCGGGAGACTGGGCAGGCCGACGCCGCACAAAACAGTTCGGGAACCTCCACAGTGTTTGGTCCGCGCCGGTAAACCGGTAACTCTCATTTATGGGAGCCGTTCCCCTATCCGCCACCCGGGGACGCGCCGCGTTGGGGTACACCTCCCCACCCACTGGGACACCCCAGCAGGTCCGCGGAACCTAACCTAACCTAACCTAACCTAACCTAACCTAACCTAACCTAACCTAACCTAACCTAACCTAACCTAACCTAACCTAACCTAACCTAACCTAACCTAACCTTTTTTTTTTTTTTTTTTTTTTTTTTTTTTTTGTTGACCAGGTGGAAAATGCGTTACGCATACCCTCCGAACATGGGAGTGTCGGAGGGTTATGTGGGACTACACATCGCCTCTCCCTCCTCAGAGTGAGGAGGGGTAGGGAGTGCTACCCACTAAAAACCACCCGGACGTGCCCTCTCGCCGGTTTTGTTGGACACCGTGGAACCCGCGAAGGCATAGTCCACGATGTCCACCGGTGGCACCCCAGCCGTTGCCGGGGCTACCCGCGCCGAAGGGGAGAAGGGCGAGCTCGCTTGGCCCTCTCCCAGACCGCTCAGTGGCTAATCACCGCAGGCAGAGGACTCCCATCCTCCACCTGCAGCCACTATGGGTTGAGTCTGGCAGCAAAACGCCGCCTTCTCAACCCAAGCCGTCTGCGCCGGAGAGGATGCGCGAGAGGATCTTCCTCGCGCTCCCGCTCCGCGGTCTCCTTTTGCGAAATGACTGTTTCGCAGAAGGAGACCACCGCCTCCCAGGACCTCTCGTTGCTCAGCATTGCCTCAACAATGCTTTGGAGCGAGAGGTCCACCCGCTGAATGGTGCGTGCCATGAGGCCACGCTCCGCGTCCCAACGACTGCACACCTCAAGGGTGTGCTGAGCGGTGTCGTCGGGACTTCCGCACTCATGGCACAGCGGGGCCGGCTCTCTTCCTATTTTGTGCAGGTAGTGACCGAAGCACCCATGCCCGGTCAGTACCTGCACGAGCCGGTACGACGTCGCGCCGACTGCCCTCTTCAGCCAAAGGTCGGCCGTTGGGAGGATCGCCTCTATGGTACGGAGACCATAAGGGGCGACCTCCAGTTGGGCCTTCCATCGGTCCCGCAGTCGGCGCTCCGTCGCGCGACGGGAGGCTGCCACCTCCTCGGGGTCCGGGCGTTCACCTGTTGTCCGGACCCTGGACCTACGTTGGTAGGTCTCTGCGTGCACCTCTGCGTCTAGCTCCCACGGGGGGGTGCACGCGAGGAGGCAGGCCGCTGCATGGGCCACCGTCATATAGGCCCTCACCATCCTGAGGGCCACGACCCGTTGTGGCCTCCGCAGCAGGGCCCTATTTCGGGCGGACAGCTTGTCCGCCCATATTGGGGCCCCATAGAGGGCCATGCTCCTTGTCACGCCGGCATATAGCCGCCGGCACAAGGAACCCGGCCCTCCTACATTGGGCAGAAGTCTGCCCAGCGCCGATGCGGCGCCCACGATTCGGGGAGCTAGTCTTGAGAAATGCTCCCCGAAATCCCACTTGCGGTCCAATATTAGCCCCAGATATTTAATGTGGGGCTTTATTTGGACCGCTCCACCCTCCAGGGTGAGCGCCGCACTCGCGGGCAGATTCCACCCGCGCCCCCCGAAAACTATAGCCTCAGTCTTCGGGAGGCTCACCTTTAGGCCGAGCCTGGCGATCCGTTCAATCGCCAGCTCGACCGCCACTTCCGCCCTCCGGGAGGTCTCGCGCTTGTCGCTCCCGCGCACAGCCACCATTGTGTCGTCCGCGTAGCAGACGACGAGTGTGCGCGGAAGCAGCTCCCCCCGGATTGCCCAGTCGTACCCCAGGTTCCATAGAAGTGGACCGAGCACGGAACCCTGGGGCACGCCGCAGGCCATCTCTCTCTCCCCCCGTTGCCCGTCCTTCTTTTCCCAGAGCACTACCCTCTCGGTTAGGTAGTGCTCAACAATCCGCCTCAGGTAGTGAGGCACTTCATGGTATCGAAGTGCCTCACTGATCACCCCATAGGGGAGGGTGCCAAATGCGTTTGCGATGTCTAGTGACACCGCGATGACACCCTCCCCCCTGCTCGACGCGTAGTCACAAAAGTCCTTCAGTGACTTCAGCGCGTCGAGCGTGGACCGCCCTTCCCGGAACCCGAATTGTCTATCAGAGACGTTCGGGCCGGCGGTCTCCAGGTGCTGCAGGATCCGGGAGGCCAGGATGCGTTCAAACGCTTTTCCGGCCTCATCCAGCAGCACTATGGGGCGATAGGCAGACGGGCAATCCTGTGGCCGACCCTCTTTACGGAGGAGGCATAGTCGCCCCTCCTTCCACACCCTCGGGAACCTTCCCTCTCTCAGGCAGTCATCCATGACGTGCCTGAGTCGGTCCCCAAGGTGTTCCAGGGCGACTGCGAGGACGCGACCGGGAACGCCGTCCGGGCCGGGGGCTTTTTTGCAGCCCCGGAGTCGGTCTGTCACACGCTCGAACTCGTCGTCACTTATTGGTGCAACGACGAGCTCGGCCTCCGACTCCGTTCTGGGGTCGACCGTCGACGGGGGAGAGATCGAGGAAGGTGGCGGGAACAGCCCCTCGACTACCCTCTGGAGGAGTTCGGGCTCCAGGGAGTCCATAGGGGGAGCGCTGCGCATTTTGTTGCGCACCACCTTGTACGGCCGCCCCCATGGGTCCCTGTCCAGGGTAGCCAAGAACGACTCGTGAGCTTCGTCCTTGGCCTTGGCGATCGCAACCTGGAGGGCCCCCTTAGCCTCTTTGAGGGCCCTGTGGAGCCCTTCCTCCTCTTCCGCACTGTGCCGCCTGCGCCTACATAGTTGGTAGGCGCGGCGGGCACTGTTACTGGTGGACCGCAGGGCCGCAATTTCAGCGGACCACCAGTATACTCTCTTGCGGTTGAACAGGCGACCGACCCGAGGCATGGCCGCGTCGCACACCGTCTGTAATGCGACTCGGAACTGTGCCGCCCTTTCCTCAGCTCCGAGGGTGACGGGTGGGGCAGCACACCACGCCTCCACCATGGCCGCCTCGTTCGCCTTGTCCCTGTCCAAATGGACCAGGGACCACTTTGGGAACTTTCGCCCCCTCCTGGCTCTGCCCGTGATGGGCGACGATGGAACCCCCGCTGTGAAGACCCTCATCCTGATGTACAGGTGATCTGAGAGGGTCTCCACATCCTCCAGGACGCGCCAATCCGTGACGCGTGCAGCTATGGCAGGGGTCGCGAACGTGACGTCCACGATTGACCCCCCTTGCCGCCGCACGCAGGTATTCGCGGTGCCCCGGTTTAGGACCACGAGTCCCGTTGCCGTCACCCAATCCCCAAGAGCCATACCCCTATGGTCCGTAATGGGGGAACCCCATGCCGAACTTTTGGCGTTGAGGTCCCCCAGGACCATAACCTGCCTCGGGGCAGCCCTCCGGACCACCCCCCCTAGGATCCCCAGGAACGTGTCAAACTCCCGCAGCGGCCTATTGGGGGAGAAGTACACGGCCACCAGCACCGTGTCGTTCCCCCATCTGGCCGCCACGAATCCCGGGCCACCCTCGATCCTTGATAAGGGGGGGAGGTCCCCCATCGCCGGCACCACGATCGCCACTACTCCGTCGGTATCCCCTACCCAATTAGATTGTGGGGGGACGAAGTATGGCTCCGCTACAACCGTAACGCCAATTGCCCACTCCGCCATGGCCTGCATGAGCAGATCCTGAGCTCTGGCGGAGTGGTTGGCGTTTATCTGCAGGACGTCTAGATGCTGGTGTGCTGGCATTTAGACGTCCATACGGTTGTCCTCTTGGTGCCGGCTGGCGGCTGTTTCGGCTGGAGGGGGTCGGGTGGGGCGGGAGGGTCTCGGCCTCGCCTCTCTTCCCTTTGTCTCCGGTGGGGAGCATTTTGGTCCACTCATAACGTGGTCGGCTGGGAGGCCTGCATGGTGGCATACTGCGCACCATACCTTCTCCTCCCAGCATTCGGCTGCTTTGTGCCCCTCTGCGCCGCACCGGTAACACATCTGGCCCCGGTCCACCTTTGAGGGGCACAGCTCACGCGCGTGGCCGACACCCATACATTTGTAGCACCGCATGGGTGCTGGTCCGACGGAGTTGACCCTCGCAGACGACCAGCCTACCAGGATATGACCACACTTGAGGAGGGCTTTTGCAGTCCCCACCGGGCATTGCACGAGGGCCACCCCACTACCATTAAAGTATGTAGGGCGAATGCCCCCCACCTTAATGTGCGCCTCGGCGCATCCCCCCGCCTTGGCGACGGCAGCCGCCAGGGTCTCCCTTGTCGCCGACTCGTCTAGGCCGGCGACCTCGATAGCGGCCATCTTTTCAGGGCGGCTTACATGGGCAACGTCGCCCACGAGGACCTGCAGCTTTGCTGCGAGGCTGTCCGCCGCCCTTCCGCTATCTGCTCCAGGGACCTCGATGACTCGGCCCCCCGTCACCGAGTTCCTGACCCTGACATGCTGCAGGCCTATCTCCTCCAACCTTATGCCGTTAATGGCCTTGGACATGACAGCCTGCAGCGTGGTGTCGGTGGCAACGTCCTTGCGCATGGTAATTACCACCGCTGCCGTCTTGGGGACTTCTAATCCCTTCGGCTTTGGTGCCGCTTTCTTCTTGGGCGGCGGGGGGGGGTGGGGGAATGGCCGTAGCTTTCCCTTTTCCCTTCTTCTTTTTCTTTGCTACCTGGGCCCATGTCTCGCCCGAGGGCCCAGGTGCAGTCTCCGCTGCTGGGGCAGGCTTGCTCGCCGGGGCAGGCTTGGCTGCTGGGGCAGGCTTGGCTGCTGGGGCAGTCTTGGCCGCCGGGGCGGTGGTCTCCGGGGCCACCGGGGCCGCTTTTTTTGCGGCCCTTTTCGGCCTGCCATCCCCGAGCCTGGCCCTGCTCTCAGGCTCGGAAGCAACTTCTCTTATGGGGGCCGTAGGGGCCTTCTTCTTTTTATCCGCCGCTAGCGGGGGGCGGATTATTGGCGCGGGGGGAAGGCGACTGGCAATCTCCTCGATCCTTGCATTCAGCATGTTACCGAGGGAGACCGTCAAGTCGCGCTTCATACATTCAAGCATCTCCGCCAATTCCGCAGCGGCGGATTGTGGCGGCGGGGGGGCCCTAGGGGCCGGAGTCTCTCGCACCTGCTGTGGGGCTGGGGCCTGGCGCTCTGAGACGGCGGTTCTCAGGGCCTTGAGCTCCGCCGTGCAGAGAGCGAGTTGCTCCCGCATCCTCTTGTTGTCCGCCTTCAGGATGCGGATCTCCTCGCTCTCTGACCTGGAGGCGTTGACGTCCTCCATAGCCTTTAATATGGTGCGGCAGGCCCGGTTCATGGTGCCCCACACCTCACCCTTCAAGTTGCTCGACTTGCGGGCCCCCTCCATAATTTCCAAAGCCGCCTGTTTGGTGGCCTCCACCGGGTCAAACGAGACGAAAGCCTCAGACGGCGAAATCATTCTTGGGGGGGAGGATGTTCCCCCATTCCTCATTGCCCCCTTGGGGCGGAGCTCCGGGAAGTCCTTCCTATACGAGGAGGGGCCGGCGGCGACGTCAGTGTCGGAGCTGAGGTAAGTCTCCGAACTTCGGAGCTTAGCTCTTGCCAACGCCATCCCCGCGTAGGCCCCCTTGGGCTTGCCCCTCCGGGCTGTTCCAACCTTTGGCCCATTATCGGGCCTTGCATCATCCGCCTGGTCTACATGCCCCCTCTTCTGGGGCTGAGAAGTCACTTTCATGGCCTCTGTAAATTCTTCCTCGGATTCAGAGGAAGAATCCAGAATTCCTTCGTCCCACTTGCGGTGGGAACCATCCCCCTCTTCAGACGTGGCCATTGTGGCCCCGCCAACGTCTCTGCCGAATTTAGACCAAATCCGACCACCCCCGCCGAAGTTGTCACCCAAAACAATTTGAGTTTGGTTAGAAAACGGTCAAGGGGGAGTCGGCTCGGAGAAATCCCATACAAAGTTCAAAAAGCGCCTAAAAAAACCAAATAGCAATCTGGTCCCTCTAGACACTTTTTGAAAAATTTTTTTGGCTGACTTTCGGGTATCGCAGCCAGGTGCAAAAAATATACGCAAATAGGGGCTAAAATCCCCTATCCCCTGGCACCCCTACTGAGACCGTAGGGGTAAACCACAACCTAGATGTTCAGTCCCAAACTTTGCCTACTTTTTTGTGCAAAATTTTTTCTCTAATTTTACATAAAATTACTAAAAATCCGATTACTTCTAAACCCTGATAGGAAAAGCAACCGGACCTAGCCTACGCGAAAATTGATTATTGCCGCTATGTCCTAACACAAGAAAGTGCGTAGAACGATAGCCGCAAAGCCGACTTTTTTTCGATTGAAAAAGGTAAACAAACCGTTTTTCAATCAAAAAATCCCGACTTGTAACTTTCCGCTTCTTTATGCAATATCTTGGTCCGCAAAACACTCAGCGACACACCGTTTTCACAGATGTGTGCGCCTCGTGAATCCGCAACTTACGATGTATTGAACTTCGCTGTAGCTCTCATAGGCTGATCGCTAAGGCAGTTAATACATCGGGTCAGACCTCCAAAACTCGTCAACCTAACCTAACCTTTTTTTTTTTTTTTTTTTTTTTTTTTTTTTTTGTTGACCAGGTGGAAAATGCGTTACGCATACCCTCCGAACATGGGAGTGTCGGAGGGTTATGTGGGACTACACATCGCCTCTCCCTCCTCAGAGTGAGGAGGGGTAGGGAGTGCTACCCACTAAAAACCACCCGGACGTGCCCTCTCGCCGGTTTTGTTGGACACCGTGGAACCCGCGAAGGCATAGTCCACGATGTCCACCGGTGGCACCCCAGCCGTTGCCGGGGCTACCCGCGCCGAAGGGGAGAAGGGCGAGCACGCTTGGCCCTCTCCCAGACCGCTCAGTGGCTAATCACCGCAGGCAGAGGACTCCCATCCTCCACCTGCAGCCACTATGGGTTGAGTCTGGCAGCAAAACGCCGCCTTCTCAACCCAAGCCGTCTGCGCCGGAGAGGATGCGCGAGAGGATCTTCCTCGCGCTCCCGCTCCGCGGTCTCCTTTTGCGAAATGACTGTTTCGCAGAAGGAGACCACCGCCTCCCAGGACCTCTCGTTGCTCAGCATTGCCTCAACAATGCTTTGGAGCGAGAGGTCCACCCGCTGAATGGTGCGTGCCATGAGGCCACGCTCCGCGTCCCAACGACTGCACACCTCAAGGGTGTGCTGAGCGGTGTCGTCGGGACTTCCGCACTCATGGCACAGCGGGGCCGGCTCTCTTCCTATTTTGTGCAGGTAGTGACCGAAGCACCCATGCCCGGTCAGTACCTGCACGAGCCGGTACGACGTCGCGCCGACTGCCCTCTTCAGCCAAAGGTCGGCCGTTGGGAGGATCGCCTCTATGGTACGGAGACCATAAGGGGCGACCTCCAGTTGGGCCTTCCATCGGTCCCGCAGTCGGCGCTCCGTCGCGCGACGGGAGGCTGCCACCTCCTCGGGGTCCGGGCGTTCACCTGTTGTCCGGACCCTGGACCTACGTTGGTAGGTCTCTGCGTGCACCTCTGCGTCTAGCTCCCACGGGGGGGTGCACGCGAGGAGGCAGGCCGCTGCATGGGCCACCGTCATATAGGCCCTCACCATCCTGAGGGCCACGACCCGTTGTGGCCTCCGCAGCAGGGCCCTATTTCGGGCGGACAGCTTGTCCGCCCATATTGGGGCCCCATAGAGGGCCATGCTCCTTGTCACGCCGGCATATAGCCGCCGGCACAAGGAACCCGGCCCTCCTACATTGGGCAGAAGTCTGCCCAGCGCCGATGCGGCGCCCACGATTCGGGGAGCTAGTCTTGAGAAATGCTCCCCGAAATCCCACTTGCGGTCCAATATTAGCCCCAGATATTTAATGTGGGGCTTTATTTGGACCGCTCCACCCTCCAGGGTGAGCGCCGCACTCGCGGGCAGATTCCACCCGCGCCCCCCGAAAACTATAGCCTCAGTCTTCGGGAGGCTCACCTTTAGGCCGAGCCTGGCGATCCGTTCAATCGCCAGCTCGGCCGCCACTTCCGCCCTCCGGGAGGTCTCGCGCTTGTCGCTCCCGCGCACAGCCACCATTGTGTCGTCCGCGTAGCAGACGACGAGTGTGCGCGGAAGCAGCTCCCCCCGGATTGCCCAGTCGTACCCCAGGTTCCATAGAAGTGGACCGAGCACGGAACCCTGGGGCACGCCGCAGGCCATCTCTCTCTCCCCCCGTTGCCCGTCCTTCTTTTCCCAGAGCACTACCCTCTCGGTTAGGTAGTGCTCAACAATCCGCCTCAGGTAGTGAGGCACTTCATGGTATCGAAGTGCCTCACTGATCACCCCATAGGGGAGGGTGCCAAATGCGTTTGCGATGTCTAGTGACACCGCGATGACACCCTCCCCCCTGCTCGACGCGTAGTCACAAAAGTCCTTCAGTGACTTCAGCGCGTCGAGCGTGGACCGCCCTTCCCGGAACCCGAATTGTCTATCAGAGACGTTCGGGCCGGCGGTCTCCAGGTGCTGCAGGATCCGGGAGGCCAGGATGCGTTCAAACGCTTTTCCGGCCTCATCCAGCAGCACTATGGGGCGATAGGCAGACGGGCAATCCTGTGGCCGACCCTCTTTACGGAGGAGGCATAGTCGCCCCTCCTTCCACACCCTCGGGAACCTTCCCTCTCTCAGGCAGTCATCCATGACGTGCCTGAGTCGGTCCCCAAGGTGTTCCAGGGCGACTGCGAGGACGCGACCGGGAACGCCGTCCAGGCCGGGGGCTATTTTGCAGCCCCGGAGTCGGTCTGTCACACGCTCGAACTCGTCGTCACTTATTGGTGCAACGACGAGCTCGGCCTCCGACTCCGTTCTGGGGTCGACCATCGACGGGGGAGAGATCGAGGGAGGTGGCGGGAACAGCCCCTCGACTACCCTCTGTTGGAGTTCGGGCTCCAGGGAGTCCATGGGGGGAGCGCTGCGCATTTTGTTGCGCACCACCTTGTACGGCCGCCCCCATGGGTCCCTGTCCAGGGTAGCCAAGAACGACTCGTGAGCTTCGTCCTTGGCCTTGGCGATCGCAACCTGGAGGGCCCCCTTAGCCTCTTTGAGGGCCCTGTGGAGCCCTTCCTCCTCTTCCGCACTGTGCCGCCTGCGCCTACAGTGTTGGTAGGCGCGGCGGGCACTGTTACTGGTGGACCGCAGGGCCGCAATTTCAGCGGACCACCAGTATACTCTCTTGCGGTTGAACAGGCGACCGACCCGAGGCATGGCCGCGTCGCACACCTTCTGTAATGCGACTCGGAACTGTGCCGCCCTTTCCTCAGCTCCGAGGGTGACGGGTGGGGCAGCACACCACGCCTCCACCATGGCCGCCTCGTTCGCCTTGTCCCTGTCCAAATGGACCAGGGACCACTTTGGGAACTTTCGCCCCCTCCTGGCTCTGCCCGTGATGGGCGACGGTGGAACCCCTGCTGTGAAGACCCTCATCCTGATGTACAGGTGATCTGAGAGGGTCTCCACATCCTCCAGGACGCGCCAATCCGTGACGCGTGCAGCTATGGCAGGGGTCGCGAACGTGACGTCCACGATTGACCCCCCTTGCCGCCGCACGCAGGTATTCGCGGTGCCCCGGTTTAGGACCACGAGTCCCGTTGCCGTCACCCAATCCACAAGAGCCATACCCCTATGGTCCGTAATGGGGGAACCCCATGCCGAACTTTTGGCGTTGAGGTCCCCCAGGACCATAACCTGCCTCGGGGCAGCCCTCCGGACCACCCCCCCTAGGATCCCCAGGAACGTGTCAAACTCCCGCAGCGGCCTATTGGGGGAGAAGTACACGGCCACCAGCACCGTGTCGTTCCCCCATCTGGCCGCCACGAATCCCGGGCCACCCTCGATCCTTGATAAGGGGGGGAGGTCCCCCATCGCCGGCACCACGATCGCCACTACTCCGTCGGTATCCCCTACCCAATTAGATTGTGGGGGGACGAAGTATGGCTCCGCTACAACCGTAACGCCAATTGCCCACTCCGCCATGGCCTGCATGAGCAGATCCTGAGCTCTGGCGGAGTGGTTGGCGTTTATCTGCAGGACGTCTAGATGCTGGTGTGCTGGCATTTAGACGTCCATACGGTTGTCCTCTTGGTGCCGGCTGGCGGCTGTTTCGGCTGGAGGGGGTCGGGTGGGGCGGGAGGGTCTCGGCCTCGCCTCTCTTCCCTTTGTCTCCGGTGGGGAGCATTTTGGTCCACTCATAACGTGGTCGGCTGGGAGGCCTGCATGGTGGCATACTGCGCACCATACCTTCTCCTCCCAGCATTCGGCTGCTTTGTGCCCCTCTGCGCCGCACCGGTAACACATCTGGCCCCGGTCCACCTTTGAGGGGCACAGCTCACGCGCGTGGCCGACACCCATACATTTGTAGCACCGCATGGGTGCTGGTCCGACGGAGTTGACCCTGGCAGACGACCAGCCTACCAGGATATGACCACACTTGAGGAGAGCTTTTGCAGTCCCCACCGGGCATTGCACGAGGGCCACCCCACTACCATTAAAGTATGTAGGGCGAATGCCCCCCACCTTAATGTGCGCCTCGGCGCATCCCCCCGCCTTGGCGACGGCAGCCGCCAGGGTCTCCCTTGTCGCCGACTCGTCTAGGCCGGCGACCTCGATAGCGGCCATCTTTTCAGGGCGGCTTACATGGGCAACGTCGCCCACGAGGACCTGCAGCTTTGCTGCGAGGCTGTCCGCCGCCCTTTCGCTATCTGCTCCAGGGACCTCGATGACTCGGCCCCCCGTCACCGAGTTCCTGACCCTGACATGCTGCAGGCCTATCTCCTCCAACCTTATGCCGTTAATGGCCTTGGACATGACAGCCTGCAGCGTGGTGTCGGTGGCAACGTCCTTGCGCATGGTAATTACCACCGCTGCCGTCTTGGGGACTTCTAATCCCTTCGGCTTTGGTGCCGCTTTCTTCTTGGGCGGCGGGGGGGGTGGGGTAATGGCCGTAGCTTTCCCTTTTCCCTTCCTCTTCTTCTTTGCTACCTGGGCCCATGTCTCGCCCGAGGGCCCAGGTGCAGTCTCCGCTGCTGGGGCAGGCTTGCTCGCCGGGGCAGGCTTGGCTGCTGGGGCAGGCTTGGCTGCTGGGGCAGTCTTGGCCGCCGGGGCGGTGGTCTCCGGGGCCGCCGGGGCCGCTTTTTTTGCGGCCCTTTTCGGCCTGCCATCCCCGAGCCTGGCCCTGCTCTCAGGCTCGGAGGCAATTTCTCTTATGAGGGCCGTAGGGGCCTTCTTCTTTTTATCCGCCGCTAGCGGGGGGCGGATTATTGGCGCGGGGGGAAGGCGACTGGCAATCTCCTCGATCCTTGCATTCAGCATGTTACCGAGGGAGACCGTCAAGTCGCGCTTCATACATTCAAGCATCTCCGCCAATTCCGCAGCGGCGGATTGTGGCGGCGGGGGGGCCCTAGGGGCCGGAGTCTCTCGCACCTGCTGTGGGGCTGGGGCCTGGCGCTCTGAGACGGCGGTTCTCAGGGCCTTGAGCTCCGCCGTGCAGAGAGCGAGTTGCTCCCGCATCCTCTTGTTGTCCGCCTTCAGGATGCGGATCTCCTCGCTCTCTGACCTGGAGGCGTTGACGTCCTCCATAGCCTTTAATATGGTGCGGCAGGCCCGGTTCATGGTGCCCCACACCTCACCCTTCAAGTTGCTCGACTTGCGGGCCCCCTCCATAATTTCTAAAGCCGCCTGTTTGGTGGCCTCCACCGGGTCAAACGAGACGAAAGCCTCAGACGGCGAAATCATTCTTGGGGGGGAGGATGTTCCCCCATTCCTCATTGCCCCCTTAGGGCGGAGCTCCGGGAAGTCCTTCCTATACGAGGAGGGGCCGGCGGCGACGTCAGTGTCGGAGCTGAGGTAAGTCTCCGAACCTCGGAGCTTAGCTCTTGCCAACGCCATCCCCGCGTAGGCCCCCTTGGGCTTGCCCCTCCGGGCTGTTCCAACCTTTGGCCCATTATCGGGCCTTGCATCATCCGCCTGGTCTACATGCCCCCTCTTCTGGGGCTGAGAAGTCACTTTCATGACCTCTGTAAATTCTTCCTCGGATTCAGAGGAAGAATCCAGAATTCCTTCGTCCCACTTGCGGTGGGAACCATCCCCCTCTTCAGACGTGGCCATTGTGGCCCCGCCAACGTCTCTGCCGAATTTAGACCAAATCCGACAACCCCCGCCGAAGTTGTCACCCAAAACAATTTGAGTTTGGTTAGAAAACGGTCAAGGGGGAGTCGGCTCGGAGAAATCCCATACAAAGTTCAAAAAGCGCCTAAAAAAACCAAATAGCAATCTGGTCCCTCTAGACACTTTTTGAAAAAATTTTTTGGCTGACTTCCGGGTATCGCAGCCAGGTGCAAAAAATATACGCAAATAGGGGCTGAAATCCCCTATCCCCTGGCACCCCTACTGAGACCGTAGGGGTAAACCACAACCTAGATGTTCAGTCCCAAACTTTGCCTACTTTTTTGTGCAAAATTTTTTCTCTAATTTTACATAAAATTACTAAAAATCCGATTACTTCCAAACCCTGATAGGAAAAGCAACCGGACCTAGCCTACGCGAAAATTGATTATTGCCGCTATGTCTTAACACAAAAAAGTGCGTAGAACGATAGCCGCAAAGCCGACTTTTTTTCGATTGAAAAAGGTAAACAAACCGTTTTTCAATCAAAAAATCCCGACTTGTAACTTTCCGCTTCTTTATGCAATATCTTGGTCCGCAAAATACTCAGCGACACACCGTTTTCACAGATGTGTGCGCCTCGTGAATCCGCAACTTACGATGTATTGAACTTCGCTGTAGCTCTCATAGGCTGATCGCTAAGGCAGTTAATACATCGGGTCAGACCTCCAAAACTCGTCAACCTAACCTAACCTAACCTAACCTAACCTAACCTAACCTAACCTAACCTAACCTAACCTAACCTAACCTAACCTAACCTAACCTAACCTAACCTAACCTAACCTAACCTAACCTAACCTAACCTAACCTAACCTAACCTAACCTAACCTAACCTAACCTAACCTAACCTAACCTAACCTAACCTAACCTAACCTAACCTAACCTAACCTAACCTAACCTAACCTAACCTAACCTAACCTAACCTAACCTAACCTAACCTAACCTAACCTAACCTAACCTAACCTAACCTAACCTAACCTAACCTAACCTTTTTTTTTTTTTTTTTTTTTTTTTTTTTTTTTTTTTTTTTTTTTTTTTTTTTTTTTGTTGACCAGGTGGAAAATGCGTTACGCATACCCTCCGAACATGGGAGTGTCGGAGGGTTATGTGGGACTACACATCGCCTCTCCCTCCTCAGAGTGAGGAGAGGTAGGGAGTGCTACCCACTAAAAACCACCCGGACGTGCCCTCTGGCCGGTTTTGTTGGACACCGTGGAACCCGCGAAGGCATAGTCCACGATGTCCACCGGTGGCACCCCAGCCGTTGCCGGGGCTTCCCGCGCCGAAGGGGAGAAGGGCGAGCACGCTTGGCCCTCTCCCAGACCGCTCAGTGGCTGATCATCGCGGGCAGAGGACTCCCATCCTCCACCTGCAGCCACTATGGGTTGAGTCTGGCGGCGAAACGCCGCCTTCTTAACCCAAGCCGTCTGCGCCGGAGGGGATGCGCGAGAGGATCTTCCTCGCGCTCCCGCTCCGCGGTCTCCTTTTGCGAAATGACTGTTTCGCAGAAGGAGACCACCGCCTCCCAGGACCTCTCGTTGCTCAGCATTGCTTCAACAATGCTTTGGAGCGAGAGGTCCACCCGCTGAATGGTGCGTGCCATGAGGCCACGCTCCGCGTCCCAACGACTGCACACCTCAAGGGTGTGCTGCGCGGTGTCGTCGGGACTTCCGCACTCATGGCACAGCGGGGCCGGCTCTCTTCCGATTCTGTGCAGGTAGTGACCGAAGCACCCATGCCCGGTCAGTACCTGCACGAGCCGGTACGACGTCGCGCCGACTGCCCTCTTCAGCCAAAGGTCGGCCGTTGGGAGGATCGCCTCTATGGTACGGAGACCATAAGGGGCGACCTCCAGTTGGGCCTTCCATCGGTCCCGCAGTCGGCGCTCCGTCGCGCGACGGGAGGCTGCCACCTCCTCGGGGTCCGGGCGTTCACCTGTTGTCCGGACCCTGGACCTACGTTGGTAGGTCTCTGCGTGCACCTCTGCGTCTAGCTCCCACGGGGGGGTGCACGCGAGGAGGCAGGCCGCTGCATGGGCCACCGTCATATAGGCCCTCACCATCCTGAGGGCCACGACCCGTTGTGGCCTCCGCAGCAGGGCCCTATTTCGGGCGGACAGCTTGTCCGCCCATATTGGGGCCCCATAGAGGGCCATGCTCCTTGTCACGCCGGCATATAGCCGGCGGCACAAGGAGCCCGGCCCTCCTATGTTGGGCAGAAGTCTGCCCAGCGCCGATGCGGCGCCCACGATTCGGGGAGCTAACCTCGAGAAATGCTCCCCGAAATCCCACTTGCGGTCCAATATGAGCCCCAGATATTTAATGTGGGGCTTGATTTGGACCGCTCCACCCTCCAGGGTGAGCGCCGCATTCGCGGGCAGATTCCACCCGCGCCCCCTGAAGACTATAGCCTCAGTCTTCGGGAGGCTCACCTTTAGGCCGAGCCTGGTGATCCGTTCAATCGCCAGCTCGGCCGCCACTTCCGCCCTCCGGGAGGTTTCCCGCTTGTCGCTCCCGCGCACAGCCACCATTGTGTCGTCCGCGTAGCAGACGACGAGTGTGCGCGGAAGCAGCTCCCCCCGGATTGCCCAGTCGTACCCCAGGTTCCATAAAAGTGGACCGAGCACGGAACCCTGGGGCACGCCGCAGGCCATCTGTCTCTCTCCCTGTTGCCCGTCCTTGTTTTCCCAGAGCACTACCCTCTCGGTTAGGTAGTGCTCAACAATTCGCCTTAGGTAGTGAGGCACCTCATGGTATCGAAGTGCCTCACTGATCACCCCATAGGGGAGGGTGCCAAATGCGTTTGCGATGTCTAGTGACACCGCGATGACACCCTCCCCCCTGCTCGACGCGTAGTCACAAAAGTCCTTCAGTGACTTTAGCGCGTCGAGCGTGGACCGCCCTTCCCGGAACCCGAATTGTCTATCAGAGACGTTCGGGCCGGCGGTCTCCAGGTGCTGCAGGATCCGGGAGGCCAGGATGCGTTCAAACGCTTTTCCGGCCTCATCCAGCAGCACTATGGGGCGATAGGCGGACGGGCAATCCTGTGGCCGACCCTCTTTACGGAGGAGGCATAGTCGCCCCTCCTTCCACACCCTCGGGAACCTTCCCTCTCTCAGGCAGTCATCCATGACGTGCCTGAGTCGGTCCCCCAGGTGTTCCAGGGCGACTGCGAGGACGCGACCGGGAACGCCGTCCGGGCCCGGGGCTTTGTTGCAGCCCCGGAGTCGGTCTGTCACACGCTCGAACTCGTCGTCACTTATTGGTGCAACGACGAGCTCGGCCTCCGACTCCGTTCTGGGGTCGACCATCGACGGGGGAGAGATCGAGGGAGGTGGCGGAAACAGCCCCTCGACTACCCTCTGGAGGAGTTCGGGCTCCAGGGAGTCCATGGGGGGAGCGGTGCGCATTTTGTTACGCACCATCTTGTACGGCCGCCCCCATGGGTCCCTGTCCAGGGTGGCCAAGAACGACTCGTGAGCTTCGTCCTTGGCCTTGGCGATCGCAACCTGGAGGGCCCCCTTAGCCTCTTTGAGGGCCCTGTGGAGCCCTTCCTCCTCTTCCGCACTGTGCCGCCTGCGCCTACAGTGTTGGTAGGCGCGGCGGGCACTGTTACTGGTGGACCGCAGGGCCGCAATTTCAGCGGACCACCAGTATACTCTCTTGCGGGCGAACAGGCGACCGACCCGAGGCATAGCCGCGTCGCACACCGTCTGTAGTGCGACTCGGAACTGTGCCGCCCTTTCCTCAGCTCCGAGGGTGACGGGTGGGGCAGTACACCACGCCTCCACCATGGCCGCCTCGTTCGCCTTGTCCCTGTCCAAATGGACCAGGGACCACTTTGGGAACCTTCGCCCCCTCCTGGCTCTGCCCGTGATAGGCGACGGTGGAACCCCCGCTGTGAAGACCCTCATCCTGATGTACAGGTGATCTGAGAGGGTCTCCACATCCTCCAGGACGCGCCAATCCGTGACGCGTGCAGCTATGGCAGGGGTCGCGAACGTGACGTCCACGATTGACCCCCCTTGCCGCCGCACGCAGGTATTCGCGGTGCCCCGGTTTAGGACCACGAGTCCCGTTGCCGTCACCCAATCCCCAAGAGCCATACCCCTATGGTCCGTAATGGGGGAACCCCATGCCGAACTTTTGGCGTTGAGGTCCCCCAGGACCATAACCTGCCTCGGGGCAGCCCTCCGGACCACCCCCCCTAGGATCCCCAGGAACGTGTCAAACTCCCGCAGCGGCCTATTGGGGGAGAAGTACACGGCCACCAGCACCGTGTCGTTCCCCCATCTGGCCGCCACGAATCCCGGGCCACCCTCGATCCTTGATAAGGGGGGGAGGTCCCCCATCGCCGGCACTACGATCGCCACTACTCCGTCGGTATCCCCTACCCAATTAGATTGTGGGGGGACGAAGTATGGCTCCGCTACAACCGTAACGCCAATTGCCCACTCCGCCATGGCCTGCATGAGCAGATCCTGAGCTCTGGCAGAGTGGTTGGCGTTTACCTGCAGGACATCTAGATGTTGGTGTGCTGGCATTTAAATGTCCATACGGTTGTCCTCTTGGTGCCGGCTGGCGGCTGTTTCGGCTGGAGGGGGTCGGGTGGGGCGGGAGGGTCTCGGCCTCGCCTCTTTTCCCTTTGTCTCCGGTGGGGAGCATTTTGGTCCCCTCATAACGTGGTCGGCTGGGAGGCCTGCATGGTGGCATACTGCGCACCTTACCTTCTCCTCCCAGCATTCGGCTGCTTTGTGCCCCTCTGCGCCGCACCGGTAACACATCTGGCCCCGGTCCACCTTTGAGGGGCACAGCTCACGCGCGTGGCCGACACCCATACATTTGTAGCACCGCATGGGTGCTGGTCCGACGGAGTTGACCCTGGCAGACGACCAGCCTACCAGGATCTGACCACACTTGAGGAGGGCTTTTGCAGTCCCCACCGGGCATTGCACGAGGGCCACCCCACTGCCATCATAATATGTAGGGCGGATGCCCCCCACCTTTATAAGCGCCACGGCGCATCCCCCTGCCTTGGCGACGGCAGCCGCCAGGGTCTCCCTTGTCGCCGACTCGTCTAGGCCAGCGACCTCGATAGCGGCCATCTTTTCAGGGCGGCTTATATGGGCAACGTCGCCCACGAGGACCTGCAGCTTTGCTGCGAGGCTGTCCGCCGCCCTTCCGCTATCTGCTCCAGGGACCTCAATGACTCGGCCCCCCGTCACCGAGTTCCTGACCCTGACATGCTGCAGGCTTATCTCCTCCAAGCTTATGCCATTAATGGCCTTGGCCATGACAGCCTGCAGCGTGGTGTCGGTGGTAACGCCCTTCCGCATGGTGATTACCACCGCTGCCGTCTTGGGGACTTCCAGACCCTTACCCTTCTTCTTTGGTGCCGCTTTCTTCTTGGGCGGCGGGGGGGGTGGCGGAGTGGCCGTAGCCTTTCCCTTTCCCTTCATCTTCTTTTTGCTTGCTATCTGTGCCCATGTCTCGCCCGGGGGCACAGGTGCAGTCTCCACTGCTGGGGCAGGCTTGCTTGCCGGGGCAGGCCTGGCTGCTGGGGCAGGCTTGGCTGCCGGGGCAGTCTTGGCTGCCGGGGCGGTGGTTTCCTGGGCCGCCAGGGCCGCTTTTTTCGCGGCCCTTTTCGGCCTGCCATCCCCGAGCCTGGCCCTGCTCTCGGGCTCGGAGGCAACTTCTCTCGTTGAGGCCGGTGGGGCCTTCTTCTTTTTATCCGCCGCTAGCGGGGGGCGGATTATTGGTGCGGGTGGAAGGCGACTGGCAATCTCCTCGATCCTTGCATTCAGCATGTTACCGAGGGAGACCGTCAAGTCGCGCTTCATGCTGTCCAGCAGTTCCGCCAAATCCGCAGCGGCGGATTGTGTCGGCGGGGGGGCCCTAGGGGCCGGGGTCTCACGCGCCGGCTGCGGGGCCGGGGCCTGGCGCTCTGAGAATGTAACTCTCAGGGCCTTGAGTTCCGCTGTGCAGAGAGCGAGTTGTTCCCGCATTCTCTTGTTGTCCGCCTTCAGGATGCGGATCTCCTCGCTCTCTGACCTGGAGGCGTCAAGTTCCTCCATGGCACTTAGTATGGTGCGGCAGGCCCGGTTCATGGTGCCCCACACCTCACCCTTCAAGTTGCCCGACTTGCGGGCCCCCTCCATTATTTCAACTGCCGCTTGTTTGGCAGCCTCCACCGGGTCAGAAAGGAGAACCTCCGACGGGGGCGTCAACATCTTTCGTGGTGGGGAGGTAGTTCCCCCACTCCCTCTCCCCATTGTTCCCTTGGAGCGGAGCTCCGGGAAGTCCTTCCTATACAAGGAGGGGCCGGCGGCGACATCTGTGTCGGAGCTGAGGTAATTCTCCGAACCTCGGAGCTTACCTCTTGCCGACGCCATCCCCGCGTAGGCCCCCTTGGGCTTGCCCCTCCGGGCTGTTCCAACCTTAGGCCCATTATCGGGCCTTGCGTCATCCGCCTGGTCGACATGCCCCCTCTTCTGGGGCTGAGAAGTCATTCCAATGGCCTCTGAGAATTCTTCCTCGGATTCAGAGGAAGAATCCAAAGTTCTTTCGTCCCACTTGCGGTGGGAACCCCCCTCCTCTTCAGATGTGGCCATTGTGGCCCCGCCAACGTCTCTGCCAAGTTTGGGCCAAATCCGACCACCCCAGCCGAAGTTATCACGCCAAACAGAGTTTGGCAGAAAAAACGGTCAAGGGGGAGTCGGCTTGGAGAAGTCCCATACAAATTTCAAAAAGCGCCTAAAAAACCGAATAGCAATCCGGTCCCTCAGGACACTTTTTGAAAAATTTTTTTGGCTGACTTCCCGTTAACGTAGCCGGGTGCCAAAAATACCAACTAATAGGGGATGAAGTCTTCTATCCCCTAGCACCCCTACTGAGACCGTAGGGTTAAACCCCGACCCTGTTTATCGACCTCCAACTTTGCCGATTTTTCTGCGTAAAAATTTTTGTATAATTTTTTACAAAATTACTAAAAATCCGATTACTTCCAAACCCTAAGGAGAAAAGCAACCGGACCTAGCCTACACGAAAATAGACTATTTGCGCTATGACCCAACCCCAAACAGAGCGTTGGACGATAGCCGCAAAGCCGACTTTTTTTCGATTGAAAAAGGTAAACAAACCGTTTTTCAATCGAAAAATCCCAACTTTTAATTTTCCGCTTTTTTTGGCGATAGCTCAGTCCTAACCTAACCTAACCTAACCTAACCTAACCTAACCTAACCTAACCTAACCTAACCTAACCTAACCTAACCTTAGTTACCTATTAAAATTAAGTGACAGGTCCTTGGAAGACCTTTTCTAGGACTCCAAACACGATAGTGTTTGGACAAGTACAGCCAAAGCTAGACCCGAGACGGCCTTTTGGCGGCCAGTTTGGAAATATTTGATCATCAATATCTCCCTCATTTGATCGGAAACCGTTTGCGTTTTCGGCGTTGGCGTTGTTTATTAGTCAACAACCGACAATATTATTAAATTAAAAACAGTACTGAAATTTTCCCGTCCAAATCGGAGTAAAACAATATTGTTTATATCATTTAAAAAATTAGCGGGCTTTCCCCGCTTACACTTGTACTCACCCCCCCCCCCCCCCCCCCCCTCCTGTCCCCCTGCCGTCTGAGCAGTTGGGTGGTTCAATGGTGTAACTTCGGACATAAAGCGGGACACGAGACCGTTGACGCGTATACCGGACGAGGTGGGCGGAGTCGGCCTAACCGACCGCGGGGGCGTTGCTACGCGAGCCTAGATCAACCGAGATATTTTGGTTACAAACTTTATTATCTATTTTATTATCTATTTCGTTGCCTTATGTTATCTTGTTTTTCTTTGTATAGTAGGTAGTATAAAACACGCACGCTTCATCGCTGACACACCTACGTAGAGCTCATCACTCTACATAGAGTACATATATATTCTTACAATAAACATTTTCCTAGTTGTAGTACCTACATATTGCGTAGCGAACAACAAATTTGACGCGGACTGTTTTCCTATTTGCCATTCTGGAAAGTCTAAAAGGCTCATATCTCGCCAACCGATTAACCGTAATTTTTAACTCTCTGAAAAGATCTTTGACCCCCATTTTTTAAATTCATTTTTTGTAGAGCTTAAGGTCTTCTACTCTACGTAAAAAATTCGACTGGTGTCGATCAACCAGTTTTTGAGTTATAAATTTTTAAAATATTTAGGCTAACACGAGGTCCCCCTTCTAAATAAGTTAGAGTAAACATTTAAATTTATACAAATAGATAATAATATTCTTAGCTATAACAAGTTTTCGCCATAATTTTTGGACCAAAACTGTATTTTTAAGATTAGTTTTATTGAATATTTTTTAGTTTTTTGTCAATTATAATTCGGGGAGTAGGAATATTGTACCGTTGGGGGGTTATTCAAATAGGGATTTAAATTATCTTTTAATTGAGCCCAAACTCGGGCTGATTCTGACGGTAATTGCCAGAGTTGCTCCGGAGCGGCCATTTTGGACGCCATTTTGAAAAAGTTAAAACGAGGATTACTCGGTAGCGGAAAGTCCGATTAGAACGCGGTTTTCTGTCTTGGAGTGGTCGTCAGCCACAGAGTCTGCTAAGAACGTTTGGGACTCTAGGTAGAGTTACTTTTTCTAACCCAAACCAACCTGCAAGAGGCGTAGATTGTGTCAGGCAGTACACTCTGCCCAAAACCGCGTCTTTCTACGACTTAAACTCGCAAAGTTGTGAAAATATTGAAGATTGGCGGCCATTTTGTCCGCCATTTTGAAAACTTTTAATCTTTCACAACTTTTGCTAGAGTGGTCCGATTGAGGCGCGGTTTTCACTTCTGGCATCGTCTCTGCCTTCTTTTTTAATATAGATACCGTAAGTTCAATTTAAACGCGGCCATTTTGTCGGCCATTTTGGAAAGTCTGGAAGGCTCATATCTCGCTAACCGATTAACCGATTTTGACGAAATTTTTTGTAGGTTATAGGTCATCTACGGAGTTTTTATTTTAAATTTGCTTTTATAACTTTTACAAACTTTTTATATTTGATTATTTTATTATTATTTTTGTGTATTAGACTAGTTTTCCCGGATTGACATTTGTTTTAAGTTAAAGTAGATATGTTTGGGTACCGCACGCCTATGAAAATGAAAGGGGACAAGGCCAGCCCTGACCCCCAAGAAACCCCCGACCATGCTGAGACGGAAGGACCTTCTGGGGAGCAAACCTCAGGAGTGAGGCGTAACATTGGTGATTGGGAGTCTGGGAAGACAATCACCAAACGCAAACCCCAGACCACTCCAAAGAAGGCTGGGCCGGCCCCGCCGGGCAACCGTTTTGCCCTATTACAGGCGGGTGAAAGTCCGCCGGTTCCAGCAAAGCCTAAATATGCGAACAAGACGGCTGAAGGGAAAGCTTGCCTAAACATGGCAAAGCTACAACTTGGAAACGCGCGTAACCTGAGGACAGAGATTAAAATTGAGGTCACGAGGTCGGTGGAACGGCTATACCAGCTGGTGAAAGAGGCGGAAGCGGAAGGACCCAAACAAGGTAAAGACCAGGGTGTGATACAAGAGGTTGGAGACAACTCGGAAAAACCATTGGACCTGCCCTACCCATCCCAACCATCACCGATGAGGAAATCCGAGGTCGAGAAGGAGTTGGTGAGGAAGATGGAAGAGCACAGTAGGTTAATAAAGGAAAGTAACGAGAGGATGGAATACCTAAAACAGGCAATGGAAAAACAGCAGAAGACCATGGAGGGGGTAACGTATGCGAGTGTTGCAGCAGCTTTTCCTAGAAGGCAAGAACAGACTGCACTACACTCCGTCGTGGTCTCTGCTGTTAACGAAAAAGAAAGCGGAGAAGAAGTACTCGAAAGAATAAGACTGGTAGTCAACGCAAAGGAAAGTGGTATAGCAGTGGAAAAGATAAGGAAAGCCAAGGATCGAAAAGTAATTATTGGGTGTAGAACCAATGAGGAACGGCAAAAGGTAAAGGAAAAGTTGAAGAGTGCCAAGGAACTCAACGTGGAGGAGATGAAAAATAAGGACCCGTTGCTGATATTTAGAGACGTCCTCAAGTATAACACTGACGAGGAAGTTCTTGGCGCTCTAAGAAACCAGAACAAAGGGGTCCTCAGAGGCTATATAGACCAGAAAATGGAAATTGCTTTCAAGAAACCAACAAGAAACCCCCATACGCACCATATCGTAATGAGGGTCTCTCCCGGAGTTTGGCAGCGCTTAGTTGATGCGGGATTTGTCCAGATAGACCTCCAGCGGGTGAGAGTGGCAGATCAATCGCCACTCGTGCAATGCTCACTTTGCTTGGGGTATGGTCACGGACGACGATTCTGCAAAGAGACAGTGGAGAAGTGCTGTCACTGTGGGGGAGACCACATGAAGTCGAAATGCGCGGACTGGCTCGCGGACGTTCCACCCTCATGCACCAACTGCAGTCACGCAAAGCTGGATAGGACGGACCACAATGCTTTCAGCAGCGAATGTCCCATCCGCCGGAAGTGGGAGGCCCTGGCCCGGGCCACAATAGCGTATTGTTAAAGTTGTCCCAGGCGCAAAAACTTTCCAAGCAGATGCAAAAGCTTACTACGTCGCACAAGCAAACTTACAGCGTATGGCTCTAGCCACAAATGAAATAATGCTTGAGGCATCAAATAAAAAAATGGCCTTTGCACTCCTCCAGGAGCCGTATATCGGGGGTACAGGCAAGATGAAAAACTACGGGAGCGCCAGGATCTTCCAGAACGTGAGTCAAGGAGATGGGGTAGTGAAGGCAGCAATTGCTGTCTTTGACACAGAGATTGACGCTATCCTATGCCCGGAATTTACAACAAACAACATCGCTGTTGTAAAGCTCCGGACGAGTGCCTGGGAGGTCTTGGCGATCTCGTTCTATTTTGAGCCAACAGAACCGATACAGCCATATCTTGATCATCTAAAAACAATTAAAAAGCAAATCGATGTAGCAAAAATTCTGATAGGAGGCGACTCAAATGCAAAGAACCCGTGGTGGGGAAGTCTAAAAATAGATGACAGAGGAGAAGATATGGCTGGAATCCTTGAAGAAATGGAGCTGCAAGTGCTGAATGAGGGCGACACTCCAACTTTCGACACGATCAGAGGAACTAAACAATACACCAGCTTTGTCGACATAACGGCCTGCACAGCGGTGATGCTAGACTTGATTGAGGACTGGACAGTGGAAGTAGGCATGACGAGCTCCGACCACAATGTGCTAACATTTAAAATAAGACTGACAAAAGCAAAAGGTACAAATATTACTAGAACCACTAGAATATATAATAGTAAAAAAGCAGATTGGGACAAGTTTCATGGGAAACTTGCCCAATTGCTTGAGTCAAACCAAATTAGGGAAAATGAAATAGAAATTATTAAAGATAAAGAACAATTAGAATCAGTAATAGAACACTATACAAAAGCAATAGTAGGAGCATGCAATTACAGCATCCCTAAAAAGAAAACTAAAAGTATAATTACCTTGCCATGGTGGTCGGAAGAGCTCGCCAAGCTGAAGAAAAAAGTCCGCACGTTCAGGCGTCGAATCCGCTACGCAGCGCCGGTCCGCAGGCAGAAGGTGATCGAAGACTACCTGAAAGTAAAAGAAGAATATGAGTATGAAGCAAAAAAAGCGCAAGTCGAGAGTTGGAAGAGCTTCTGCGGAAAACAAGAAAAAGAAAGCATGTGGGACGGTATATATAGGGTAATAGGTAGAACAACTAAAAGGCAGGAAGACCTGCCCTTAATGACAGGTGGAAGAGTATTGGACGGCAAGGAGTCAGCAGCACTTCTAGCGGAAACCTTTTACCCGGAGGACCTAAAAAACGATGACAACTTAAACCACAGCCGAACCAGAGATGTAGCTGAAAAGGTAAACGGTTGGGCTCATGATGAGAAACATGACCCACCTTTTACCATCGAAGAACTTAGATTCGCTGTTAAAAGTTTTAATCCGAAGAAGGCTCCGGGGGCCGATGGTTTGACCGCAGATATATGCGACAAGGTAATTCACCACGACATGAAACTGTTCCTCTCGATGTGCAACAAATGTCTCGTCCACGGCTATTTTCCCGCAATATGGAAAGATGCCGCAGTAGTAGTCCTGAGAAAGCCTGGAAAGGATGACTACAGTAACCCAAAGTCATACAGGCCCATAGGGCTGTTACCAGTCTTGGGCAAGATCTTCGAAAAGATGGTAGTTGGTCGGCTAAAATGGCACCTGGTCCCAAAAATGAGCACTCGCCAATATGGTTTCATGCCCCAAAAGAGTACCGAGGACTCCCTCTATGACCTGATGCAGCACATCCGTACAAAACTTGACCAAAAGAAGCTAATAGTCATGGTATCATTAGACATAGAGGGAGCCTTCGATAGCGCGTGGTGGCCAGCCATTAGAGTGAGGCTAGCAGAGGCAGGATGCCCCGTAAACTTGAGAAGAACAATTGACAGTTACCTTGAAAACAGAACTGTCAGAATTAGATACGCCGGCCACGAACACTTGAAAAGTACCAATAAAGGCTGTGTCCAGGGCTCCATTGGCGGTCCCATATTGTGGAACCTCCTCTTAGATCCCCTCCTGAAAGGGTTAGAACGGCGGGGTGATTACGTCCAGGCATTTGCGGACGACGTAGTACTGATGTTTGACGGCGACACGGCACTGGAGGTGCAGAGACAAGCAAATGCCGCCCTCGCGTATGTTCGGCAGTGGGGTATCGATAATAAGCTTAAATTCGCACCACATAAAACTTGCGCGATGGTCATCACCCGCAAGCTTAAATTCGATGCACCACTGTTGAGCATGGGGGGGGTCGACATTGGCATGTCGGAAGAAATAAAAATCCTGGGGGTCACGATAGATAACAAGCTCACGTTCAATAAACACACAGCAGAAACGTGTAGAAAAGCGCTTAACTTTTATAAGCATCTGTCGAGAGCCGCCAGGGTTAGTTGGGGCCTGCATCCGGAGGTGAATCGCGTGATATACACCGCCACAGTCGAACCTGTCTTAATGTACGCGGCCAGTGTATGGGCAAAAGCTGCGGAAAAACAAAATGTGCGCAAAAAACTAAACGCCGTCCAAAGAGTGTTTGCCCAAAAACTTACCAAGTCGTACCGAACTGTCTCCCTAAACTCGGCTCTTCTACTGGCCGGAATACTGCCGCTGGATCTCAGGATTCAAGAAGCTGCAGCCCTTTACGAAGCCAAGCGTGGAGTTCCACAGCCGAAATTGGGAGACATGGAGGTTGAGCTTAGGGTGGCTTATAATTTAACCCCGCATCCGGCAAAGCATATGCGCGTGGAGTTCGTAAGTCTGATGGACCAGCAAGACGTTACACAACACAACGTCCAGGCAGTCCGGATATTTACAGATGGCAGCAAGATTGAGGGGAAGGTCGGCGCAGCACTATCTTTTTGGAATGGTGAGGCCGAGACAAAGAACCTCAAACTTAAGCTGCCATCGTACTGCACGGTCTACCAAGCAGAACTGTACGCCATATGTAGAGCCACACGAGAGATTATTAAACGCCGCGAAACAAGCTTCGGAATCTATAGCGACTCACGTTCGGCTCTTGAAACACTTGAGAACACTTGCTCCACCCATCCCCTAGCGATTGAAACCCGCAAAAATCTGGCTACTATCGCACTCCAAAACAAAGAAATCTCTCTGTTTTGGATCAAAGCACACGCAGGGATGAGTGGAAATGAGAGAGCCGACAAATTGGCTAAAGAGGCAGCGCTTCGCGGGAAAACAAAACCTGAATACGATGCATGTCCGATTTCATACGTCAAGCGACAAATCCGTGAGGATTCGCTTGACGTATGGAACCGGAGATACAAATCGGAAGAAAAAGGTGCGGTCACAAAAATGTTTTTCCCAGACGCGGTAAAGGCCCATAAGATAGTCAGAAAGTTCGAGATGACTGGCGTAACCACCCAAATTTTGACGGGGCACGGTGGGTTCTCGGAATACTTAACTCGATTCAAGTGTAAAGAGAACCCATCGTGCATCTGCGAGCCGAGTAAGGAGGAAACTTGCGCACACGTAGTTTTTGAATGTCCTGTGTACGGTTACGCGAGATATGAAGCTGAGAACTTATTGGATTGCAATATAACTGTCAAAAATGCAAGCAAAATCATGCAAAATAAAATCGCGAGACCAATTTTTCTAGATTTCTGTACCAAAATTGTAAAAAAGGTCATACAAAGAAATAAATAGTTAGCTAGATAATCTATAAATATATATACGTATTATGAAAAATATATAAATTGCATAAACATAAATAAGCACATACGTTAAATAGATAAGTACATTAAAATAGGAAATTGAAACAACTGTATAATAAACACTTGTAAAACTAAATAGTATTAGGTGTATAAATAACTGTCATAAAGTAAGTTGAAATAGTATTAAGCAGCACCATATTGTAACCCACATGAGAGGAAAATAAAACATGTAAAGAATTAGACTTAAGATTAAATTAAGAATAAACGTGTAACCCCAAATGGGAGGTCAACATTAAAATGGAAATTAGAAATAATTTAGAATGTACATCCCAATGGCATGAGGGAAGCGAATAAAGAAATTTTGAGTTTTAATAAAGTCTCTGGCTTAGCAGTCAGAGTTGTTTAGTCGTCGTATTTAGTGCCATTTATAGATGGTGGTACGGGTAGGACAAAAAAAAAAAAAAAAAAAAAAAAAAAAAAAAAAAAAACCTAACCTAACCTAACCTAACCTTTTTTTTTTTTTTTTTTTTTTTTTTTTTTTTGACGCTGGGAAAAATGCTTTATGCATACCCTCCCGTCGGGGGACGGAAGGGTTATGTGGGACTCCCGGTGCTCCCCACCGGTATACCCACTAAACGACCCAGCGGCACTCCCGCATCGCCTATATGGAGGGGAACTGGGAATCCGGCACAGCCTTTCCATCCAGCCCCCCGCCGACGACCGCCCGCCTTTACGGCGAGCCCTTCACCCCCCTCCCCACCCTGGGAGAGGGGCCCGAGAATAGCCGCGAGTGCTCGCGGTCATTCCCACCCGGCGGAAGTGGAGGATACGTGCAATGCGGGAGAAGACGCCCCCGCGCCTGTCTCCCGCTATCCTCCACCAGGAGGGGGAAGACGATTGTCGTGCAATCGCCTTCTCCGACCCGTTCGTCGCCTGCGGAGTGGCGCTGCGAGAGGGTCTTCCTCCCGCGCCCGCTCCGTCGCCTCCTTTTGCGAAATTACTTCCTCGCAAAAGGAGGCCACCGCAGCCCAGGACTCCTCGCTTCCCAGCATGGCTAAAACCACGCTGGGCAGCGAGAGGTCCTGCCCGACCACCGCCATCAATTGGCGGCGCGGCCCAGACCACGACGCACACACCTCCAGGGTGTGCTGCGCCGTGTCCACCGCCGCGCCACAATCGTGGCAGGCCGGGGTCTCCTCTCTTCCGATCCGATGCAGGCACGATCCGAAGACGCCATGCCCGGATAGCACCTGCACCAAACGGAAAGAAAGGAAACCGTGGGACCGCCCGAGCCAGTCCTGCAGGACTGGCCCGAGCGCGTCCAACGTTCTGCGGCCAAAGGCTGCGGTGGCGAGGGCCTCCGTCCAATGTTGGACGGTTGCGTCCCTCGCCTCTCTGCGGACGGCCTCCCGCTCTTCTGGGGCAGGGCACTCCCCGAGCGCCCTGCGCCCCGCCGTCCACTCGTACACTCTGGCGAGCACCCACGCCTCGAGTTCCCAAGGCGGGGTGCCGGCCAGAGCGCACGCTACCGCAAAGCCCACCGAGCGGTAGGCTCTCGCCACCCGCAGTGCAATGGCCCTTTGGGGCCTGCGGATGGCGGTCGCATTCTCCCTCCTGTGGAGGGAGTCCGCCCAGATGGGGGCCCCGTAAAGGGCCATGCTCTTCAAGATGCCGGCATACAAATGCCGGCATCTCGCCTTCGGCCCTCCCAGGTTTGGGAGGAGCCACGAGAGGGCGTTCGCCGCCTTCAGCAGGCGCGCTGACAACCCGCTGAAGTGCGGGCCGAAGCGCCACCTGCTGTCCAGGGTGAGGCCCAGATATTTCATCTGGGTCCTCACCCCGATCCTGACGCCCTCCACGACGATGTGGGCGTCAAGAGGGATGCGCTGCCGAGGCCCGTGGAAGAACACGGCCTCGGTCTTGTGCAGCGCAACTCCCAACCCGAGGCGGCGGATCCTTCCCGCGACCAAGGATCCGCCAGCCGAGGCCAAACTGGCCGCCTCCCTAAAATCCCTCCCCCGGGCAGTGAGGAGAGTGTCATCCGCGTAGCAGATGACACTCGTGCCCGGGAGGAGGGATCCCCGCAGGAGCCAGTCGAAGCCGATGTTCCACAGGAGTGGTCCTAGGACCGACCCCTGTGGAACACCAGACTCCGCGCCGTACCTCCGGACTTGGCCAGCCTTGTCTACGAGGAGGACCGCTCGGTCCTCCAAGTAGCTGGCCAAGAGGGCCCGCAAGTATGAAGGCACTCCGTGGTACCGGAGTGCCTCCAAGATCGTGGAGTGGGGGACGGAATTGAACGCGTTGGCTATGTCAAATGACACAGCCAACACTCCGTCCCCAGACTCCACGGCCTCCCTCACCTGGCCCTTCAGCCGGGCCAGCGCGTCCACTGTCGAACGCCCAACTCGGAAACCGAATTGGGCGTCCGACAGGTTCGGCCCAACCCCCCGCAGGAGGCCATTCAGCCGACCGGCGACGATCCCCTCGAACAGTTTACCGACCTCATCGAGCAGAACGATGGGTCGGTATGCCGAGGGGGAGTCTGCCGGTCGTCCCTCCTTACGGAGGAGGCACAGTTGCCCCTCCTTCCAGGTTTTCGGGAACCTCCCAGCCGTGAAACACGCGCTGAAGAGGTCCCGAAACCTGTCCGCCATTTGGGTGGCCGCAATGGCCACCACCCTTGCGGGGACGCCGTCCGGCCCGGGGGCGGTTTTCTTGGCGCGGAGGCGAAGCGTCGCCGCGCCAAACTCCGCCCCCGTGACCGGAGGGACCTCCTCCGCCGGCGGAGCCGCCTCCCGCGGGGGGTCCATCACTGGAGGGGTGAAGTTGGTCCTTGTTGGAAACAAGGACCGAACCACCCCATCCAGCAACGCCGGCTCGAGGGTCTCTGCTAGCGGGGGACCGAAGGGGCGCAGTTTATTCCGCGCCGCCTTATACGGTCTCCCGTACGGGTCTCTGTCGAGACCCTCTAGCATTTCGGCCCTCGCCGCGTCGTCGGCGGCGAACATAGCCGCCTTGAGGACCTTCTTTGCCTCTACGTACGAGGCGTAGAGAAGGTCCTCGTTCGACGCGTCCCGTACGTTCCGCCGTCGACTCCGCGTGTAGGCCCTCCTGGCCACCACGCAGGCGGCCCGGAGCCCCGCCAGCTCCTCCGACCACCAATAGACGGCGCGTCGGGGAGGTGGGCGGCGAGACCGAGGCATGCTGGAGTTGCACACCTCGGTCAGGGACTCCCGCAGTCGGACCGCCGAGGCGTCGACGTCCAGGACATTGATAGGAGGCGTGAGCCAGTCCTGGACGAACGCCGCCTCCTTGGCCGCCCCTCGGTCCAGGTGGATCTGAGCCCACCGTGGAAAGGGGGACTGGCCCGAGCGGGCCATCCCCCGGGGGCTCTGGGTGGAGACGATGTCGAACCGCACGTATCGGTGGTCCGACAAGGTCTCCACCGTTTCCACCCGCCAGCCGACGACGCGGGCGGCAAGTGCGGGGGTGGCGAACGACACGTCCACCACCGTCCCTCCCCGTTGCCGCACACACGTGTGGGCCGTCCCTCTATTTAGGAGGGACACGCCCGACGAGGCCGCCCAAAATTCGACGGCCCGCCCGCGGACGTTGCAAGAGGCGGCCCGGTTGCCCCAGGCCGCCGACTTGGCGTTCAGGTCGCCCAATACGGCGACCTGGCGCGGCGCCGCCCTACCGACTACTGCGGTCAGGACTTCGAGAAAATCCTCGAAGTCCTGTAAAGGGCGGTTAGGGGAGAAATAGACCCCCACCAGGGCTATTTCTCCCCACGCGGCGGCCACGTATCCCGGTCCCCTCTCTAAGAGCGAGAGGGGAGGGGAGTCCGTGGAAGACCGCGACACCAACGCCACCGAGCCGTCCCGATCACCCAGCCAACGGCCAGGGACAGAGTACGGCTCGGCGACCACCGCAACGTCTACTAACCACTCAGCCAGGGCCTGCATCAGCAGGTCCTGGGCTGCTTTACAGTGGTTAGTATTCGCCTGTAGGATGCGATGTCCGGACCTATCCATCATTTGGACATCGCACCCCCCTCGTCGGCCACCGAGGTCCCAGCCTCAGGGACGACAGTGGTAGCGGCAGGCTGGGACGGCGCCTGCGCTTTGCCCTTCTTTGGGGGAGGATTGCAGTTCCTCCCCCTCATCACGTGGTCCGCCGGGCGGCCACTGGCGGCGCACACCGCGCAGTGCGGCTTGGCGGCCGTGCAGGAGGCGGACATGTGCCCCTCCTTACCGCAGCGGTAACAGGCGTCCGACCTGTCCACCTTGGACGGACAGAGGGCCCGTGTGTGGCCGATTCCGAAGCACTTGTAGCAGCGCAAAGGCTGCTCACCAAGTGCTCGGACCACACACGACCCAAACCCGACGGCAAGCCGTCCCTTGGCAAGGACGGCCTTAGCTGCGGTGACCGGGCACTCCAGGCGGATTGTGCCCATGCCGCCGCGGCCGGGCCTGATAGCCCGACCCTGTACCGCTGCGGTGTTGCAGCCCCCTATTGCTGCGAGCGCCGCCACGACCTCCTCTTTGGTGACCGAATCGTCCAGATTGGTCACCTCGAGGGCCGCCGACTTGACGGGCCTTACCACCTTGGCCGCGTCCGCGATGACCTCTTGCAACTTCGTTGCGAAGAGGTCAGCGTTGGTGCCGCCCTGGGCCCCCGGGAACTCGAAAATACGAGCCCCGGCTTGGGTCTGGCGGCACGTGATGGCGCCGATTCCCAACTTGGTGGGATCGGCGTTGGTACGAGCCCGTTTCAGCACGGACTCGTACGTCTCACCACGCTCCGCAGCCTCCGCGGTGAGCGTCACCACGACGGCCGCGGTTTTGGGAGAAACTAGGGTTTTTCTCCCACCGGCAGGGGCCCTTTTAGCTGCCGGAGCAGCGGTGGCGGGCTTAGGGGCCGACTTTTGCCCCTTCCCCTTCCCCTTCCCCTTGCCGGTCGTCTGGGACGGGCAGGGAGGGGAGATGTTGGCTGGGGAGGCAGGGGCGGCGGCCGCTCTCGCCTTCTTGGCCTTGCCCTTCCCCTTTTTGACCACCTTCGTCCACGGCTGGGTGGACGGGGTGGTGGAAGGGAGAAGGGCGTCCTCCCTTTGGGAGGATGGCCCAGGCTCGCACGGCCTCTTGTCCGCCGCGAGGGGCGGTCGGAGGCGCTTTTCGGGCAAGAGCCTGTCCTCGATGCCAGCGAGGCAGGCTCTCGTAAATGCCCTTTCCTCCATCACAACCTTGCGGATGACATCCTCAAGGTTGGAAGAGGAGGAAGGGCCCTCCACTGCAGGTCTCGGCTCAGCTTGAGTTGGCTGGGCCGTGACCTCAGCCAGCTTCTTATGCAGCTGGCTGACCTCCGACTGCAGGCGATCTAACTTCGCCTGCAGTTGCCGCGTCTCGTCGGTGGCTGTGCGTTGCACCAGCTCCCGGACGATGCCACCCATGCTGGCGGCCCTGCATTTAAGGGACTTTTGGAATGTCCCTTTTAGATTGGAGGACTTAGAGGCGACCACCCTGATCTCCTCTTCGTCCTCCTGCGCCATGCGCTCCAGCTCGGCCAGCGAGTGGTCCGCGTATAAGACGCTAGACGCACCGTACCCGGACTTAGCCCGGGCGGCCTGCGCCTGCATCTCCTTCGCGGCGACCCTCTCTTCCAGGTCTTCCTGGAACTGAGCCCTTCGTGCGAGGTCCAACTGACGTTGGGCGTCCGCCAGACCCACGTCGTGGGTGTCCACCACAGTGGAAGGCTTTTTGGCCTTCGCCTTCTTTTTTGGCTTAGCACTCCTCGTGGAGTCCGAGGAGCCTTCGCCGCCGTCCTTCAGGAAGGATCGCTTCCGCTTTTGAAAGCGACTTTCGGCTTCCATCGCCGAACTTCCGTCCGACTCTGGAACGAGCGACTCGTTGTCGGAGTCCGACAACACGTCGACCGACAGCCTGCGGAACATGCTACCCGGTGATGGGCGGCAAACCTCCGACGCCATACTGGCATCGCCGGCGTGGCCCTGAGAAGGGCCTTTGGTTTGGCCCTGAGAAGAGCCTTTGGTTTGGCCCTGAGAAGGGCCTTTTGGTTGGCCCTGAGAAGGGCCTTTTGGTTGGCCCTGAGAAGGGCCTTTTGGTTGGCCCTGAGAAGGGCCGTTTGGTTGGCCCTTAGAAGGGCCTTTTTTGAAACGCCCGAAGGCGTCCCGCAATTGAGGCGTCGTCGCCTCCTCAGGCTCTAGCGCCCTACCACTGTTGCTATGCGCAGACGCGCATACAACCTCCTCACCGCTCCCTACCGTCTCACCTAACCTAGATTTGTTTATAGAGTTATTCATTATCAGATCCCACGAGTAAGTGGGAAGGGTGGGTCACCCCGGACAGTGCCCACTGTAACCGGGGAAGTCTAACGTAACCCGCTCAGGGGAGCGACACTTCCCTGGCGGGGGACGCGGTAGCGACTGAAACTCCGTTCAGCCTTCCAGACCTTACGCCGCGCCGCCGCTTATCCTCGGGTAATTTTTTATAGAGGTTGTCTTCCTCGCAGCCCGGGCGACCAAGCCAAGGCCTATCGGTCCCGCTCAGATCGCAAAACATGACTGCGACCATGTTGCGGGGTTACGATTTTGGGGCGGTGGCAGGGAAGAAAACTCCCACTGCCTGCCCGGCGGCAGGGTAAGTGCACGCCAAGGCCCGACACCTCTCCGCAAGCCTAAGAAGGCTATCCTCCGCTCAAGCTCAAGCTTGAACTCAAGCCAAGCACCTGACCACTCGGCATCCCGCGAGGAAACTGACCCATACAGCCGACTCACGGGAACCAAGATGGACGGCATCCCCGCTCTAAATCCCCCCCCCCCCCCATCCCACCCCAGTGTTTGGTCCGCGCCGGTAAACCGGTAACTCCCATTTCTGGGAGTCGTTCCCCTATCCGCCACCCGGGGACGCGCCGCGTTGGGGTACACCTCCCCACCCACTGGGACTACCCAGCAGGTCCGCGGAACCTAACCTAACCTAACCTAACCTAACCTAACCTAACCTAACCAGTAACAGCCCAACCTCGCCACACACTCAATATAGCTCCGTAAAAAAATTCAATTATATTGTAAATTTTTGAGCTAGCGCAAAAAATTTTTCAACGTCGGTAACAGTAGTGCTTGACTCACAAGGATTACTGTTTTCAACATCCTGCACCGAGGCGTTTTGGAACAGGGGGCCCGGGACTTTGGACCACCACATCTCACAGGAGGACGGAGAACTCTTCAAACAATCACCACCACCAGACGGAGCTCGACGAGATCTGTCAAGCGGAGCTGGAATTTTGAAAATCCGTCCAAGCCAAAGGGAGATACAAGGTACCGAAAATCAGGAAAAACAACCTCACACACCGCGTGGTCGACACACGTGTAACCTAGTTACACTCAGTCGACACGAGGCGTGACGTCGGACAACCAAGGTGAAGACTTCGGATCCGGCCTCAGGACTGCGCCACTGCGGAACATCAGCAGCGGAGCACCTTCGTCGGACCCTCAGGTGAACCTTGGTCTAACTCCTGAACCCAAAGTCCTAGGACACCCGAGTTTGGACTCCTTCTAAAGGGGAGACCAGGCCCGTCCACATTTTCCCTACCCCCACCCCAACTTCATTTCCCCCCCCCCCCCCTTTGCCGTAAGGCTACCTCACCCCTCCGAGTCTTATCTCCGGGGTCATATTACCTGAAGGAGGTGGACCGCTGGTGTAAGGTACCTCCACCACCGGCCACAGGAGCCCCCACCACCTTGCTCTAAGGGACCCCCCTACCCCCCTACCCCATACCCCCCCCTACCTAACCCCCCCCCCCCCCGTCTCCTCCCGAGACCTTCCCCCCCCGACCCCCCTCATAATTCCCAAAACCCCCTCGGGCTATATCTCTGGAACCAGTGGAGATAGACCCCCCAAGTTTGGTATCCCCGCAATCAGCGTCGAGAGCTCTACAATCTGGCTCCAAGGGAATTCCAAATTTCCACCCCACGTCAGCAGAAAAATCTGAAAACAAAATCACCATCAAGCATCACTACACCGGCGGCGCGCGAGAAGGCTTTTACTCAGTAAGAAAAAATTTTAAAGTAATTAGTGTAACAAATTAACAGGTGTAACAAGTTCTGAACATTAAAATATTGTAAAACTCTAACAAATAATACTAGCCGTAAAGGTAGAAGAGTCACTGTCAAGGACTCGTCCGGGGAAGTACTACCATCACACCCTAATCCGCCGCCAAACAGCACTGCTGTGTTTCGGCTAGGAGGGTCTGATTGCCGGCTAAATTACAGTCACGCGAGGCTCAACTTCCACCTCGAAAAAATTACAGCTAGTATTAAGTAGAATAACTTAGTATTTAATTTTATAATTAAGAAATTGTATTTATAATTTAAAAAATGTCAGCCAAATCCGTGACCGGATCCGTCCCAAAGTCGGAAGTGGCACCTCAGGTGACCCTCCAACCAAAGAGATCGCTGCGTGAAAAGGTACTGAAGAAGGAAACGGTCGCCAAGTCACTAAAACTAGAAAAGTCGACGCGGCCATCAGTACCCGAAGCGAAGAAGGCATCATCGGTCGGAGCACAGCCGGAGGAAGTCAGCCCAAAGGTCCCCGCGAGAAGGAAGAGGACATCGCCTGCGAAACCGCCGCAAGAGCCAAGCGAACACCTGGCCACATCCTCAGACCGGTCCGCGGTGGAGTCGGTCACAGACAAAATCATCAACTGGGAACAGTGTGGGATATCACCACCTAAGCCCGTAGAGTCCGACGAAGACTCGGTCGCGTCTTGCTTAGACCTAGACACCTCCGCGAACAGGCCCAGACCACGACAGAGCATGCTCGTCGTGCAAGCGGGTCGACGAACGGGGGTGGAGATGGACCTAGCCACAAAGATGGCAAACGAGACGCTGCTGAAAGGGAAGGACGCGTTGGAGTCTGCAGGCAATATGAAGAGGGAGTGCAAAGTCGTCGCACTCGAAAGCCTGCAGACTCTTTACGAAATAGTCCTCTCACTGTCGGACTCAAGATCCAGACATATCACCAGTCTGGAAAGGGAAAGGACGAGACACGCCACGGAGCTCGTAAGGGTGGAGAGAGCCCATACAAAACAATTGATAAACATTACCACCAATCTCACGTCGGAAATGTCAAAGGCCAGAACGGACATCGGCGCATCGCTCAAGGAGATACAAGCGGTGCGAAACTGGCAGGGGTATGAGACCCAGGAGCCCCATAGGCTTATAAAGGAAACGTCGGAAGCGCTCCAGGACCTCGACAAGCGTGTTAGAGCATTGGGAGAGCTCGTAACCAGCGGGCAAAAGGGGAAAGAGGAAGACCCCATCTGGAGAGACCACTCGAGCCTCAAAGCAGGAGTAGAATCTCTCCAGAATCAGCTGGATGAGCTCCGGAGAGAGAGCAATAAACACACGCGCGAGATCCTGGAGTCCAACCTTAAAGCCATGGAGAAAATGGACTCCAAACCCCCATCAGCACAGCCAGAACCTGGCCTGAGGCAGGAAGTGGAGGAGATGAAGGGCATCCTGAAAGCGATGTCAGCTGAACGAGCGCCCCCATCCGAGCCACCGCAGCCCATTCTAATCAACATGGAGGAGCATATGCATCCTCTAACGGAGAGAATGGAAGCGGTGACATCTGAGCTCCGAACCCTTCGGGAAGAAAAGATGAGGGCACCACCACTGTCCCTCAACCTCGAAGCGGAGCTCGCCAAAGCTGAGGAACGATGCAGCTCGAAAGGGAAGCTGACCTACGCCAAGGTCGCCGCCAAGCCACCACCGCCCTTGAAGCCAAACCACACCCTGATCATCACATCAGACAACCCCCAGAACACCGGGGAAAATGTGATCGACAGGATCAGGGTGGCTCTCGACACCAGGAAAACTGGAGCCAAGTTAGACAGGGTAAGGAAGGCCAAAAACAAAAAGGTCATCCTGAGCTGTAGCTCCAAAGAAGATCTGGACCTGGTGCAGAGCAGGGTTAGGATGGATAAGGGCCTAAAGGCGGAAGTGGCGAGGGCAGCAAACCCTCTAGTCATCGTCAGGGATGTCCTATCCTACCACACCGACGGAGACATCGTAGAAAATATACTGGCGCAAAATAAAAATATTTTCAAGAACGTTAACTTGAAGGATAGCACCGTCAAGATGCGGTACCGTAAAAAGGCACGTAACCCACTCGAGTGCCATGCGGTACTGGAAGTTTCCCCTTCCATCCATAAAAACCTGGTGGAGGCTGGAAAGATCTATATAGGTATGCAACGCAGACCTATATTTGATCAGACCCCACTGGTGCAGTGCACCAAATGTCTCGGCTTCGGCCACACTAAGGTTGTCTGCCGGGAGAAAGACGAGCTCTGCAGTCACTGCGGAAGGGCTCACTCCTGGGAGAAATGCAAGGGGAGACAGGAGGGAAACCCTCCAAAGTGCAAAAACTGCTCAGCCGCGCACGGCACAAGCATCAACCTGGCGCACAATGCTTTTAGCAAAGAGTGCCCAGAGCGACTAAAATGGGATGCAATAGCGCGGTCCCGAGTATCGTATTGCTGAGGGCGTCTCACAGTACCGTAGCTCGGTCCCTCAAAACTTGGGCGGGGCAGGCTTGAGGTTTATCCAAGCTAACCTGCAACGCTCAAAACTGGCCACGACGGAATTACTCCAGGTTGCGGTGGATAGGGGCATCACGGTCGCCCTAGTACAGGAACCGTACGTCGGAAAGACTGGCGTCCTAAAACAACATCCTGGGACTAGGGTTATCCAATGCACCCTAAATAGGCAAAAACCAGTGAAGGCAGCCGTTATAATTTTCGGTGACCGGCTAGAAGTCGTACACGACCCACAGCTGGTAACCGAAACCGAAGCGGCAGTCCTTCTTATCGGAGGAGGCCTAAAACTAGGAGTAATATCCGTCTACCTAGAGGGGGACCAGGACATAGTACCGTATCTGGACCGCATCAAAAAAGTTTGTACCAAGTTGGACACCAGAAACCTCATCGTCGCGGGAGATATAAATGCCTGGAGCCACTGGTGGGGCAGCGTATCTGAGGATGACAGAGGAGAGGCGTACAATGCGTTCCTGAACGAGAAGGGACTCCAAATTCTAAACACCGGAGACACTCCGACCTTTGAGACCTTCAGAAAGGGTAGGGCATGCACAAGCATAGTGGACGTATCCGCTTGCAGCACACCCCTGCTCGGAAGAATCGAGGGATGGAGAGTGGAGAGAGGTCTTGTGACTTCGGACCACAACGCTATCACCTTCACCTTGCGCTTGGGAAGGGCCTTAGAAACTCTTAGGCCAATCACAACGCGCAAGTACAACACCAAGAAGGCAAAGTGGACCGAATTCGCACATCTGCTAAAAACCATCCTGGCAGAGAGAGACATCACAACCGTCTCAATTTTGGAGTCCGAAACCCCGAGGGACCTCGAAGATAAGATCACAGCCTACACTGAAGCCATCCACGAAGCCTGCGAACAAACCATCCCTATCGCAGGAAGCAAGGCGGGCAATCCCAGGCCTCCGTGGTGGTCGAAGAAGCTTGAAGATCTTAAGAGAGAGGTCCTTAGGAAAAAGAGGAGGATCAGGAACGCAGCCCCTTGCAGGGTAAAAATGGTTATAGAAGAATACCAAAAATGCAAGGCGGAGTACGCAGTCATCGCAGAGAAAGCCCAAACAGAGAGCTGGAAGGAGTTTTGCACGACTCAGGAAAAGGAGAGTATGTGGGATAAAATCTACAGAGTGATCAGGAAAACGTCAGGAAGGCAGGAGGACATGCTCCTGAGAAGCTCTGAAGGTAACACCCTAACTCCAAAACAGTCGGCTGAACTCTTAGCCAGAACTTTCTACCCAGACGACTCCGAGAGTACCGACCAGTCGTTTCACTCGAACCTCCGAGAACGGATGAAGGAGAGTGCCCTTGAAGACCTTTCGGAAGATGATCCACCATTCACGGCAGCGGAATTGGAGTTGGTGCTGCAAGCACAAAACCCCAAGAAGGCACCCGGACCAGACGGGCTAACAGCTGATATCTGCGCCGCAGCCATACGAAGTGACAGGGAAGTGTTCATGGCGATAGCGAACAAGTGCTTGTCGCTAAATCACTTCCCCATTCACTGGAAAGTGGCACACGTGGTCATCATTCGAAAGCCAGGAAAGGCAGACTACTCTCATCCTAAGTCCTACAGACCAATTGGACTATTATCTGTTCTTGGAAAAACCATCGAGAAACTCATGATTGGTCGACTCCAATGGCATTTACTCCCAACCCTAAACAAAAGGCAATATGGGTTCATGCCGCAAAGAGGAACCGAGGACGCCCTCTATGACCTTATAGAGCACATAAAAGAAGGAGTAACCGGGAAAAACATCGTACTCCTAATCTCTCTGGACATAGAGGGGGCCTTCGACAATGCGTGGTGGCCAGCCCTTAAAAACCAACTTGTTAAAAAAAGGTGTCCGGAAAATCTGTACCGGATGGTGTGTTCGTACCTCACAGACCGGAAGATCAAGGTCAACTACGCTAGAGCAGCTTACGAGAAGGAGACTACGAAGGGTTGTGTCCAAGGATCCATCGGAGGACCAATCTTTTGGAATGTCATCCTAGACTCGTTGCTGCAAAGCCTAGAGATGGATGGAATATACTGCCAAGCCTTTGCAGATGATGTGGTTCTCGTTTTCACAGGACAGTCGGTCGGCAGCCTAGAGCGGTCTGTCAACTCAACGTTGGATCATGTGGCAACGTGGGGAAAACAAAATAAACTCAACTTCGCACCGCATAAGACCAACGCGATGCTTCTAACGAAGAAGTTGAAGTATGAAACCCCACAGTTATTCATGGCCGGTACAAAATTGGACCTCGTTGAGGAGATAAAGCTTCTGGGCCTTATCATCGACCGAAACCTAGTTTTTAAATCCCACGTGTCCGCGCAATGCAAGAAAGTAGCTGATATCTACAAGCAGCTTGCATGCGCAGCGAAAGTAACGTGGGGTCTAAATAGTGAAATCACGAGAACCATATACATCGCGGTGGTGGAGCCTATTATGACATACGCCTCAAGTGCCTGGTACCAATCTGTAGAGCTGCAAATGAATAAAAATCAATTCAATGCGCTCCAGAGAGGATTTGCACAAAAGGTCTGTAGGTCATACCGGACGGTCTCACTCACCGCAGCACTGGCACTGTCGGGTCTGCTGCCATTGGACCTAAGGATCCAGGAGGCGGCGAACCTATACAGAGCCAAAAAAGGTCTGGCGAAGGACTATCTCCCACCCAAGACGGAGCTCGAACTCCGAGTGGGATATCTTGAACAGCCCCATCCATCTACCCTAACATCCGTGGAGTACGAACTGCTAGAAGACGCCGTCCCGCAGATCACCGGACCCCAAATTTACACAGACGGAAGCAAAATCGACGGAAAAGTAGGTGCTGCTCTAACCCAGTGGGAGGAGGGAAAGGAGTCAAACTTCGCCACCTTTAAGCTTCACCCCGCGTGCACAGTCTTCCAGTCGGAACTATATGCACTGCACAGGGCTCTTCAGATGGTGAATTCGAGCAGGGACCCCGTAGTTAGCATACTGAGTGACTCGAGATCGTCACTCGACCTGCTGCGGAGTCCCAGCTTGAACCACCCTCTGGCGAGAAGCATAAAGGAGAACATTGTCAGGATCCAAGAAGGAGGACGAGAGATCCGGATGTTCTGGCTTAGGGCTCACGTAGGCACTGTCGGTAATGAGAGAGCAGACGAGTTAGCGAAAGCTGCTGCACTCGAGGACACCACTCAGGACTACGGAAGGATCCCCCTGTCTTACGTTAGGAGGAAAATTCGTGAAGAATCGATCCGCAAATGGCAGGATCGATACGAAACCTCCAGCACAGGTGCGGTAACGAGAAGGTTCCTTCCAGACGTCCACAGTGCGTACCGGATAACTCGCTCTACAAAATTTACACCAGTACAAGTGCAAGTCTTGACAGGTCACGGGGGAATAGCCGAGTATCTTCACAGATTCAAGCTGAAAAACAGCCCGGGATGCGAATGCGACCCGGAAATCTGTGAAACAGTATGGCACATCATACTCGACTGTCCCCGTTTCCTAGCGGCTCGAATAGATCTAGAAGCCCGGATCGACAGAAACCTGGTCGAATCGGAACTGCACAACATCATTGCAGATCCCGATTGCAGACCGCATTTTCTGTCATTCGCCGAGAAGATCTTCAGAGTTGCGACGAGCAGGCACACGGATCTTCTGCCCCTCGAATCTCAACCAACACCCGTTAGCCAAGCCACAAGTAGTGCCGGCTCTCAGCGGGAACCTATAGCCAAAAGCGTCGCTGTCCGCACGCTCCTCGCTTGCGGGGAGAGAGGAGTGCCTGGGATTAGAATCCGAGGAGTGGCACTCTTCATGGACAGCGCCGGCGAGCGGCTGGGAATAGGTTTCTGCCGAACCGGGACTAGAAGTCACTTTTCGATTTCACCCGGCTTGGCAGCACTCGTAAATGGGAGCACATCCAAAACGACCATGAGGCGCAAAGTTTACAGCGCGTTACCTGAAACGGAAGTGGCGGGCCACCGATGCCGACTAGTCCGATCGCACAACAAGACGATCGTTCTGCTCGCATTGGAAGGCAACTACACCCCTTTCGCACAGGCATGTTCGATGCTCACCATGTTGGGAGAAACGGGCGGAGGAGCGGAAGATCCCCGTGTAATAAGTGTAGATGCGATGACGGTCGGGTATGAGCAGGGAGAAGTCGTAGACCGGCTATGCTGTTTAAAAGCCTCAGAACAACACGAGGTGGTCGTGTACGAAGACAGAGGAGAAAACCTAAACTTCCTCAAAGCACACGACCCAAAAACAGCAACCGATAGCTGGGGACATCCCATGCCAACCTCGATCAGCGGATCCGAACGTGTCCAACAAAAAGCAGCCGCCGAAAAAACTGCACTACATCAAAGCAGTGTGCAGGAGCAAAAGAAGAGAGCCAAAGTCGGAGGCCATCTCAAAGGATTTCTAGACACCTTCAGCTCGATGCTGCAGGGGCTGTCAGGAAATCCTTTTCCAACAACGAGATCGAAAGACAAAGAGGCACTTGTAGAAGCTCCAGCAAAAAAGGCGAAACTCAAAGCTCCACTTACTACAGTAATACCTAAGTCCAAAATCCCAACAAAACCGGCACCAACGCAGGAGAAAAGAACTAGAGCCGACATGGGGCAGGTCGTTCCACCTCGTCTAGTAAATGCAACGTCACCACAGGATCACGCGTACAACGCCTTCCTCGAGTTTCTAGCTATCACCAAAGCAACCGCAGATGTCAACCTCGGAGGGTGCAAAACCATCTTGCAACACTTTGAGCAGGGCAATGCGAAACTGCTAGAGGAGAAACTCGAGGAGGCAGAGGCTGCCATATACAACAACGGCAATTCCCAAGTCATAAAGGGAAAAATGTCAGGTAGTTATATGGCGGCTTACAACGCGACCAGTGGTTTTGTGGAGATGTGCATTGAGGGAACCAAGAGCGGAGCACCTAAGTTCAATACCCCACAAGGAGATCCCTTAGTTGTTGTCGCAAAGTGCACAAGGATCCTACTGGATGACAGGATTCTCAATATGGCGAAAACCATATCGGGTAATCAGGACACTGCATCCGGCTGGAAGGATTGGGCACTGCCAACAATTGAGTGGGTCAATGGAGTACCGGGGTGTGGAAAGACAACCTGGGTGGTAGGACACTTTGATGCTGACAAAGACGCCATCATCACCACAACATCAAATGCAGCTAGCGACCTAAGGGAGAAGCTAGCGCCTCGTGTTGGTGGCCTTGTCAAGACCAGGGTACGCACCATGGCTTCAGTCTTGGTGAATGGCTTCAGAGAGTCCGACAAATTCAACCGTCTCATGGTTGACGAGGCTCTCATGAACCACTTCGGAGCCATAGTCATGGCTGCCAAGCTGTGTGATGCCAAAGAAATGGTCCTCATCGGAGATGTCAACCAACTACCTTATATCGACAGAGAAAATCTCTTCGAACTGAGGTACTGCCGCCCAAACCTGGTAGCAAACATCAGCCAGGAGTTGCTCTGCACACACCGGAACCCCTTGGACGTCGCCTACGCCCTACGTGAGGTTTACTCCGGGATTTACTCCTCAACCCTAAAAGCTCACTCGTTGAAGGTGAAAACCTACACTGGTGCCCAAATACCGTTTACGCTCCCCAACACGCTTTTTCTAGTCCATACTCAGGGCGAAAAGGAAAGCCTCATTGGACAGGGCTGTGGTGAAGGCACAGGTTCGCGAACGCTCACCATCCATGAAGCGCAGGGGTTAACGTTCGAAACAGTAATCATTGTTCAAACTAAGGGCAGAACAATCGGTTTACATCAGAGCGTTCCCCATGCGGTAGTAGCAGTGTCTCGGCACACCACCAGCTGTACCTACTACACCGATGATGACAACGACGCAATAGGGTACTTCATCAAGAGAGCTATGGCCGCGTCCACTAAGAAGATCTTGGAGTATAATCTTAAAATGTCAATAAAGCACCGAAACGCAGCGGTCGTCGACAAGTTGGCTCAGGAGATGAGGTGTGCCAATTTGTAAACTAAAGTTGTAATAATAGTCCATAGTAAAGTTAATGTCAATGCTATCAATAATATATTAATTGTAAGTAATTAAATGTCATAATGTTGTAAATCAATAATTTCAATTGTAAGTAAATTCCCATAATGAAAAGAACACAAACTAAAAAAAAAGAACAGAACACAATAGAAAGAAACAAAAACCTATATTTAAATTATAAAAAAAAAAAAAAAAAAAAAAAAAAAAAAAAAAAAAAAAAAACAAAAAAAAAAAAAAAAAAAAATATATTTATATATATAGAATCAAAAGAATAAGTAAATTTACTTAGAAATATATATGTTACATTAAAATCTTAAAATTTATATAGAGTCAATAATATAAGTGTTTTTCCTTACTGAGTAAGCTTTTGTCAATATAAGTAGTAATAAAGTTAATAAATAAAAATACCAAAATAAAAAAAAAGCACGGACCACTGAGTCTGTGGAGAGCAGCTGTAATAATAAAAAAAAAAAAAAAAAAAAAAAAAAAAAAAAACCTAACCTAACCTAACCTAACCTAACCTAACCTAACCTAACCTAACCTTTTTTTTTTTTTTTTTTTTTTTTTTTTTTGACGCTGGGAAAAATGCTTTATGCATACCCTCCCGTCGGGGGACGGAAGGGTTATGTGGGACTCCCGGTGCTCCCCACCGGTATACCCACTAAACGACCCAGCGGCACTCCCGCATCGCCTATATGGAGGGGAACTGGGAATCCGGCACAGCCTTTCCATCCAGCCCCCCGCCGACGACCGCCCGCCTTTACGGCGAGCCCTTCACCCCCCTCCCCACCCTGGGAGAGGGGCCCGAGAATAGCCGCGAGTGCTCGCGGTCATTCCCACCCGGCGGAAGTGGAGGATACGTGCAATGCGGGAGAAGACGCCCCCGCGCCTGTCTCCCGCTATCCTCCACCAGGAGGGGGAAGACGATTGTCGTGCAATCGCCTTCTCCGACCCGTTCGTCGCCTGCGGAGTGGCGCTGCGAGAGGGTCTTCCTCCCGCGCCCGCTCCGTCGCCTCCTTTTGCGAAATTACTTCCTCGCAAAAGGAGGCCACCGCAGCCCAGGACTCCTCGCTTCCCAGCATGGCTAAAACCACGCTGGGCAGCGAGAGGTCCTGCCCGACCACCGCCATCAATTGGCGGCGCGGCCCAGACCACGACGCACACACCTCCAGGGTGTGCTGCGCCGTGTCCACCGCCGCGCCACAATCGTGGCAGGCCGGGGTCTCCTCTCTTCCGATCCGATGCAGGCACGATCCGAAGACGCCATGCCCGGATAGCACCTGCACCAGACGGAAAGAAAGGAAACCGTGGGACCGCCCGAGCCAGTCCTGCAGGACTGGCCCGAGCGCGTCCAACGTTCTGCGGCCAAAGGCTGCGGTGGCGAGGGCCTCCGTCCAATGTTGGACGGTTGCGTCCCTCGCCTCTCTGCGGACGGCCTCCCGCTCTTCTGGGGCAGGGCACTCCCCGAGAGCCCTGCGCCCCGCCGTCCACTCGTACACTCTGGCGAGCACCCACGCCTCGAGTTCCCAAGGCGGGGTGCCGGCCAGAGCGCACGCAACCGCAAAGCCCACCGAGCGGTAGGCTCTCGCCACCCGCAGTGCAATGGCCCTTTGGGGCCTGCGGATGGCGGTCGCATTCTCCCTCCTGTGGAGGGAGTCCGCCCAGATGGGGGCCCCGTAAAGGGCCATGCTCTTCAAGATGCCGGCATACAAATGCCGGCATCTCGCCTTCGGCCCTCCCAGGTTTGGGAGGAGCCACGAGAGGGCGTTCGCCGCCTTCAGCAGGCGCGCTGACAACCCGCTGAAGTGCGGGCCGAAGCGCCACCTGCTGTCCAGGGTGAGGCCCAGATATTTCATCTGGGTCCTCACCCCGATCCTGACGCCCTCCACGACGATGTGGGCGTCAAGAGGGATGCGCTGCCGAGGCCCGTGGAAGAACACGGCCTCGGTCTTGTCCAGCGCAACCCCCAACCCGAGGCGGCGGATCCTTCCCGCGACCAAGGATCCGCCAGCCGAGGCCAAACTGGCCGCCTCCCTAAAATCCCTCCCCCGGGCAGTGAGGAGAGTGTCATCCGCGTAGCAGATGACACTCGTGCCCGGGAGGAGGGATCCCCGCAGGAGCCAGTCGAAGCCGATGTTCCACAGGAGTGGTCCTAGGACCGACCCCTGCGGAACACCAGACTCCGCGCCGTACCTCCGGACTTGGCCAGCCTTGTCTACGAGGAGGACCGCTCGGTCCTCCAAGTAGCTGGCCAAGAGGGCCCGCAAGTATGAAGGCACTCCGTGGTACCGGAGTGCCTCCAAGATCGTGGAGTGGGGGACGGAATTGAACGCGTTGGCTATGTCAAATGACACAGCCAACACTCCGTCCCCAGACTCCACGGCCTCCCTCACCTGGCCCTTCAGCCGGGCCAGCGCGTCCACTGTCGAACGCCCAACTCGGAAACCGAATTGGGCGTCCGACAGGTTCGGCCCAACCTCCCGCAGGAGGCCATTCAGCCGACCGGCGACGATCCCCTCGAACAGTTTACCGACCTCATCGAGCAGAACGATGGGTCGGTATGCCGAGGGGGAGTCTGCCGGTCGTCTCTCCTTACGGAGGAGGCACAGTTGCCCCTCCTTCCAGGCTTTCGGGAACCTCCCAGCCGTGAAACACGCGCTGAAGAGGTCCCGAAACCTGTCCGCCATTTGGGTGGCCGCAATGGCCACCACCCTTGCGGGGACGCCGTCCGGCCCGGGGGCGGTTTTCTTGGCGCGGAGGCGAAGCGTCGCCGCGCCAAACTCCGCCCCCGTGACCGGAGGGACCTCCTCCGCCGGCGGAGCCGCCTCCCGCGGGGGGTCCATTACTGGAGGGGTGAAGTTGGTCCCTGTTGGAAACAAGGACCGAACCACCCCATCCAGCAACGCCGGCTCGAGGGTCTCTGCTAGCGGGGGACCGAAGGGGCGCAGTTTATTCCGCGCCGCCTTATACGGTCTCCCGTACGGGTCTCTGTCGAGACCCTCTAGCATTTCGGCCCTCGCCGCGTCATCGGCGGCGAACATAGCCGCCTTGAGGACCTTCTTTGCCTCTACGTACGAGGCGTAGAGAAGGTCCTCGTTCGACGCGTCCCGCACGTTCCGCCGTCGACTCCGCGTGTAGGCCCTCCTGGCCACCACGCAGGCGGCCCGGAGCCCCGCCAGTTCCTCCGACCACCAATAGACGGCGCGTCGGGGAGGTGGGCGGCGAGACCGAGGCATGCTGGAGTTGCACACCTCGGTCAGGGACTCCCGCAGTCGGACCGCCGAGGCGTCGACGTCCAGGACATTGATAGGAGGCGTGAGCCAGTCCTGGACGAACGCCGCCTCCTTGGCCGCCCCTCGGTCCAGGTGGATCTGAGCCCACCGTGGAAAGGGGGACTGGCCCGAGCGGGCCATCCCCCGGGGGCTCTGGGTGGAGACGATGTCGAACCGCACGTAACGGTGGTCCGACAAGGTCTCCACCGTTTCCACCCGCCAGCCGACGACGCGGGCGGCAAGTGCGGGGGTGGCGAACGACACGTCCACCACCGTCCCTCCCCGTTGCCGCACACACGTGTGGGCCGTCCCTCTATTTAGGAGGGACACGCCCGACGAGGCCGCCCAAAATTCGACGGCCCGCCCGCGGACGTTGCAAGAGGCGGCCCGGTTGCCCCAGGCCGCCGACTTGGCGTTCAGGTCGCCCAATACGGCGACCTGGCGCGGCGCCGCCCTACCGACTACTGCGGTCAGGACTTCGAGAAAATCCTCGAAGTCCTGTAAAGGGCGGTTAGGGGAGAAATAGACCCCCACCAGGGCTATTTCTCCCCACGCGGCGGCCACGTATCCCGGTCCCCTCTCTAGGAGCGAGAGGGGAGGGGAGTCCGTGGAAGACCGCGACACCAACGCCACCGAGCCGTCCCGATCACCCAGCCAACGGCCAGGGACAGAGTACGGCTCGGCGACCACCGCAACGTCTACTAACCACTCAGCCAGGGCCTGCATCAGCAGGTCCTGGGCTGCTTTACAGTGGTTAGTATTCGCCTGTAGGATGCGATGTCCGGACCTATCCATCATTTGGACATCGCACCCCCCTCGTCGGCCACCGAGGTCCCAGCCTCAGGGACGACGGTGGTAGCGGCAGGCTGGGACGGCGCCTGCGCTTTGCCCTTCTTTGGGGGAGGATTGCAGTTCCTCCCCCTCAAACCTAACCTAACCTAACCTAACCTAACCTAACCTAACCTAACCTAACCTAACCTAACCCACAGTCCGGCGCCAACCGCACTCTGGAGCGCCCACTTACAACCCAACCTCCTAACCTAACCTAACCTAACCTAACCTAACCTAACCTAACCTAACCTAACCTAACCTAACCTAACCTAACCTAACCTAACCTAACCTAACCTAACCTAACCTAACCTAACCTAACCTAACCTAACCTAACCCACAGTCCGGCGCCAACCGCACTCTGGAGCGCCCACTTACAACCCAACCTCCTAATTCCTAATTTGAGAAATCGCGAGGCGCACACGACAGAAAAAACCGCGTTAAAAAAAGTGAAAAACTCGCGAAGTTATTTTGTGAAAAGTGAAATTTTGTGGTTTTTTCAAACTTTGAACTCAAATATCTTCGATTCTGCAGCGACGACCTACAAATATTTTTGTGCCTCCTGGAAAGCCTTTAAGAGACCTTTCGTCTGACACCATCGCCCGATTTTTCTCGCGCAGGAGCGCCGAGAAAAAGGCAAAAAAACAAGTACCACGTGGCCACGAGGTCATCGATCCCGACCACCTGGAATTAAACAAACACCTGGAACGGCGGGGCGCCTTGAAGAGGACAACGGAGGCACTTTCAGAAAGTTTTTAAGTTAAGTTTTAAATTAGATATTAACATTTTAAAATTTGTAAATTTTCAAAAATTCATAACTTTTTATTTAAATCTTTTAGGTATAAATTAAAATTCAAAATTTAGTAGGCCTGGTGATCTTCTATCACCTATAAAAATTTTGCAATAGATCGATTAGCTGGTTTTTGAGATACGATTTTTTGAATATTTGAGGTTGGCACGAGGTGCCTGAAATAATTGCTTTAGCAAAATTGTAAAAATTAGAAAATAAGGAGATTTTAGGTTTAAGACTTTGTGCTGTATAAGATTTTTAGAATTTAAATTTTTCGATCTATTATCTGCATTTTCTCAAAATTTTTAGTGTTTTTCGCACTTTTAAAATCAGGGGGGGGTTGTTTTAATTAGTCAATAAGATTAAGAGACAGGTCTTCAGAAGACCTTTTCTAGGACTCCAAACACGGTTGTGTTTGGATAAGTGCAGCCAAAGTTAGACCTGAGACGGCCTTTTGGCGGCCATCTTGAAAAATTTTGATCATCCATATCTCCCTCATTTTTGATCTGAAATCGTTCGCGTTTTCGGCGTTGGCTTTGACAGGACTAACTCAACCTAGATCAGCCGCTAAATAGTCATATAGAGTCTAACTCTAAAACACAATATTGACACCGGGAACAGATAGATCCTGTTGGGGCCATTCCGGGAACCCAAAACACCAGTCACCTACGATCAAAAATAGACCAGCGGCGGACTTTTGAATTTTGCGCGGCTAACGTGACGGCCATTTTGAAAGGTTTAAACAGCCCATAACTTCTCTGTTTTTTGAGCTATTTGGTTGGGGTTTTCGCTGGTGGCCTTGGCATTGGGGCTTCTATCCTTTGATCACCTTAGGACTCTACCTAGAGTCAAAAATATTTGACCCATTTTTGACACCAAAGAGGGATAGAGCCCCCCGAGTACATCGCGAGGGCCCGGATCGGACAGTCTCTATCACTTAAAATTGAGGCTGTACCTGTACTATTTATATTTTAGTTAGATATTAAGACTTTATTTAGCTTATAATTTATATTAAGAAAATCTAATTACAACTTATACAAAGTTAAAGTTCTTGTGTGGTGCGTTGTTTGGCCCAGATTATTGTGTGGGTTGAGCCCTTCAATTTAGCCCGTGATCTTGCTACCCCAAACCGAGGTAGGCCTTTGTGGTATTCATTCTTTCTAAATATTTGAGAGGTGACCATCGCGGCGGTATGTCTACAAGATCAGTACGTTCCGCACCATCGGGAACGCGGAGCACAAAGACTTTGCATAGGAAAGCTGTCACACAGGCTATGGACAGAAAGGAGGACGCAGCACGAGACCAGACACGGGCCAGTGGGCAGAATACTGATTGCCTGGTGACTGCCTCGCCCATCCCGGTTGGGAGCTCTGTCGAGGTAGCTGAGCCCTTCGCCCCTGCGGGAACGGCGGGAACCACGAAACAGAGAGAGCAAGGTGTCGGCTCGGTGAGTTCAGCTGTTCCGTCTGCGGTTGGGTTGGGTGAGGAATTGCACGCGCTCGGCATTCCTTGCCAAAGCCAAAAAATCAACGAGGATTGGTCGGACGCTGAGAGCATGACCAGCAGGCGCTCCAGTATCCTGCCCTCCAAATCCAAACGTTCTGATGTCCCCGGAGTTTCCATGGATCTTGCATCACAACGGGCCAACGACCTGCTTCAGACAGGGAAAGAGGCCCTCGAGAAGGCAGGAAACATGAAACGAGAATGTTAAGTGGAGGTGCAGGAATGTCTTCAGTCGCTGTACGAGATTGTGCTCTCGGTTTCAGACTCGCGATCTCGACACAGGGTAGCGCTGGAGCAGGAAAGGTCTAGGGCTGCAAGGGAACTGGTGAGAGTGGAGAGAGCCCACTCCAAGCAGCTGGCTGAGATCACACAGTCCCATGTTCACAAACTCAGAGAGGCCCATGAGGCCATTCTAACCACCCATAAGACAACGGAGGCAATCCGTGGATGGCTAAACTACGAGATGGATGGACCAATAAAGGGCATAGCATCCATCCAGAATGACCTCCGTACCCTCACGAGTCAATCTGCAAACTGGGGCGCGGGCCCCGCGGCAACCTGCCCTACCGAGGGCCAGGCGCTGGCAGTTCAGAGCCTATCACCGAAACTCGGAGAGGTGACTGACCAGCTTCGGACCATGAGACAAGCGATCGATGACTTCACTAACATCTTTCAAAGGGAACTCAGAATGCGCCCGCCCGGAGAGATCGCGCAATCGGCTCCATCATCTGATATAGAGTGTCTACTCGTCGAAATTAAACAGGGAATTGTGGATATCAAGGCGGCCCAGCTCCAGGCTCAATCTTCCTCGAACGCTACATCCAATAGCATGGACCAGAGTGCGGAGGCCCTCATAGCAATCAAGGCTATTGGGGATGATATTGCGACAGTCCGTAATGATACCTCCGCAGCCAGATTATCTGGAAAGTCCATTGCTGAGGGAATGTCGCAGCTCAAATCACGGGTCCAGGAATCCCTGGATATCATGGTTGAAACAGTTGGCCCCGTGAGAACTGCCGTGGAGTCGATTCGGCGAGATATAGAACAGCAGTCCACCAGTACGCCACTTTTGGTCCAGGAGGGAGCTAAGTCGCCAAAGGCCCCAAGTCCAACCACAGCCTACCGGAAACCGATGACATACACCCAGGCGACAAAGAGCACAACACGCCGTACGGTTGTGGTGGAGTCTGCTGATCCCCAAAAGTCAAGCGAGGATATTCTCCACGACATCAAGAAAGGGGTGGATGTGGCCGAACTGGGCATCTCGGTGCATGGACTTAGAAAGGGGCGAAATAGCAAAGTAGTCATCGCCGTGGAGAAAGATGAGGATAGGATGGCCATGAAATCAGCAATACAACTGCTAAACAAGGATTTCACGGTATCGGAACCTCCACCTAAGCTGCCACAGCTTAGACTTATGGGTGTGGCCAAAGACATGGCAAACGACAAAGTCGTTGAAGCCATTCGACGCCAGAACAAAGGCACTTTAGGTACTCACGTTGACGAGCACTTTAAAGTGCTCAGAAGAACGAAACACCGCACCGATGTTCTGAGCAACGTTATTCTGGAAGTAAGCCCAGGGATCTACCAGAGACTCGTTGATCAAAGGGTGAAGCTCGGGTATCAAGTGATCCAGGCTATTGACCAGTCACCAATAAGGCAGTGTTTTAAGTGCCTTGGGTTTGGGCATGAGGCCAAAAACTGCAATAACCCCCAGAGATGTGGTTACTGCGCGAGTGAACATGACACTAGAACATGCGTGCGTTCTGGGGGCCCAACTTGCACTAACTGCAAACCAGGAACAACCAGGTCTCATCCTGCCTATACTGATCAATGCCCGGAATGGCGTAAGTTTGATCGCCTTGCGCGGTCGGTAATCAGTTATTGCTAACGTTGATGTAGGCACCAATACCGCCAATGTGGGCAGTCACATGAAATTCATTCAGGTGAACCTTGGTAGAGGCGCCATTGCGACCCAAGAGTGTCTGAAGGTAGCCCTGGATCGAGGTGCTTCTATTTTATTGGTGCAGGAGCCCTATGTGGGGAAACAAGGTTTTACTAAGTGGGGATCTTGCAGAGTTATTCAAAAATACCGCGGCGTAAAACCGGTCAAATCATCGATAGTCATTGTCGATGACAGAATTGCTATCACCGAATACCCGGAGCTATGCACCGAGAATGTTGTATGTGTGGTCCTAAGTTTGGGTAATAGAAGGCTGGGTATGGTCTCCGTGTACCTCGAGGGGTCCGAAGACATCGAGCCCTACCTCCACCACGTCCAACAGGTGTGTCAGTGCTTGGCTACGCCACACATTATCTTGGCGGGAGACGTGAACGCCAAGAGCTACTGGTGGGGAGAAAACAGGGAGGACCCCAGGGGCACAGCATACGCGGAACTGCTGGCTCAACTCGACATGGCGGTGCTAAACAACGGGAAAACGCCGACTTTCAGTGCACTCCGTGATGGCAGATGCCATGAAAGCATTGTCGACGTCACGGCATGTACCAACGCTGTCCTGGGATGTGTAGCCAATTGGAGAGTGGACATAGGTTTGGTGACAACGTCTGACCACAGGTCTATTACCTTCGAAGTCTGCTTGGATTCTCCGTCGGATATCGCGAGGAGACATACAACTCGGAAATATAACACCAAAAAAGCAGACTGGGGTGCTTTTGGGGATTGCCTCAAAAAAGAACTACACGACCGAGACTTGAATGCGGAAGTTGTAGATAAAGCGCAATTCCCAGAAGATCTCAACACCATCGTCGAAACTTTTTCGAGTTGTGTGGATTCAGCCTGCGCGAATACCATCCCCGCAGTTGGTGAGTCCAAGCGTACTAAAATCAAGTGGTGGAATGAAGACTTGTCGAAGCAGAAAGCCGAAGTGACTAGACTCCGCAGCAGAATCCGCAGAGCAAGTGCACCCCGAAGACCAGTCGTTGTTCAGAGGTACCTAGAGGCCATTGAAAAGTATAAGGGAGACCTCATCAAAGCAAGGCTATCCAGCTGGAAGGAGTACTGCACGGGACAAGACAAGGGTACTATGTGGGAGGGTGTGTACAAGGTGCTTAGTATGACTGCTCGCCAAAGCGACTGCCTCCTGAGAAATCAGGCTGGAGTACCACTAAGCCCATCGGAGTCAGCGTTGCTACTGGCTAACACGTTCTACCCGGAGGATCATCCTGATACTGACAGTCAGACCCAATCGAGCATAAGGAAGGCAACGAACCATCATGTCGCATCCTTGAGATGCGAACGGGACTGCGGAGACACCATCTCCACTGCTTTTGAGAGGGATGAACTTCTCAACGTTGTCAGAAGAATTGGACCAGCAAAGGCGCCTGGAGATGATGGCTTTACTGCCGATATCTGCCTCCGTGCTATTCTCGCCACTGATGACCTGTTCCTGAAGATCCTGAACAAGTGCCTGGAGCTGGGATATTTCCCCAAACGATGGAAAAGGGCAATCATTAGGATTATCCCCAAACCACAGAAGGAGGACTACTCAGCTGCCAAGGCCTATAGACCAATAGGACTGTTACCCGTATTTGGCAAAATCCTGGAGAAACTTTTCGCCACCAGACTCATATGGCATCTTGGAAAATCGGGGGCCTTAAGCAAGCGGCAGTACGGGTTCATGCCCCAGGTTAGCACAGAGGATGCCCTATATGACGCCGTGGGCTTCATCAGACGTGAAGTTTCTGCTAAGAAAATGGTTGCAGTTGTGTCCCTAGATATCGAAGGGGCGTTTGATGGAGCCTGGTGGCCACTGATCCTTCAGCAACTCATCTCTAAAGACTGTCCCAGAGATATCCTCCTGCTCATCGACAGTTACTTGTCGGAGAGGTCAGTGTGCGTCCAGTATGCAGGAGTGCAGAAGGAGAAAATAACCAACAAAGGGTGCATACAGGGTTCCACCTGCGGGCCTATTATGTGGAACATCCAACTTGATCCCTTGCTGCAGCGGGCTAAGGGACTCCGGGCCCATGTACAGGCGTTTGCGGACGACATCCTAGTCATTGCCTCTGCAAACACAACTGCTGAGCTAAACAGGGACGTCAATGATGCCCTAAAGCGCATTGCTGACTGGGGTGACCACAGCAAGATGAAATTTGCCGCACACAAAACCCAAGCAATAATCGTCACTAGGAAGCTCAAGTATGATACTCCTCATTTCACCCTAAATGGAGTACATCTTCAAATTGGAAATGAGCTGAAGGTACTGGGTCTGACGATAGACTCCAAGCTCATATTCAAAACACACCTGGAGGACGTTTGCAAAAAGGCAATTTATATTTATAAAAAGGTGGCAACTGCGACGAGAGCAAACTGGGGACTGCACCCAGGTATCACAAGGCCGCTATACACGGCAGTGGTTGAGCCGATTGTGCTTTACGCGGCTAGTGTTTGGGCACCTATAACAGACAAGAAATATGTCTCAACTCGACTAAATCAAATCACTCGCAAGTTCGGAATTATGGTGTCCCGATCACATAGAACGGCCTCTTTCACGTCGGTCTTGTGCTTGGCGGGACTGCTGCCCTTGGATCTCAGAGTCAGGGAGGCTGCTAACTTGTATGAGTTCAGACGGGGAAAATCCATTCCCGAACTACCAGGACGCGAGATAGAACGAAGAATAGGGGCCTTTGAGTTGCCTCACCCAGCTAAGAGACGCCCTATATGCTACGAGCTGCTAAAGACTGAGCAAGAGGTCAACAATGTGAACTCGCATCCGAAACTCTTCGCGGACGGAAGCAAGATACAGGGCAAAGTTGGTGCAGCGGTGACATGGTGGGAGGACGGGGAAGAAAAGCGACACTCGAACTTTGTCCTTGCTCCCTATTGCTCAGTTTATCAGGCAGAACTGGTGACTATTCTCAAGGCGATTGAAATGATAGCGAAATCCAAAACTGAAGGAGCTAACATAATAAGTGACTCAAGGTCCTCTCTGGAGACAATCGCTGATCCTGAAGCCACCCATCCTATTGTGGCAGAGATACAAGCCAAACTTCGTCAACTTGAGGCAAAAGACAGGCGAGTCCAACTATATTGGATCAAGGCCCATGAGGGATTTGCCGGTAACGAAAGAGCCGATGAACTGGCAAAAGCAGCCGCATTAAACAAGAAAACCAGTCCCACATATGACAGAGTCCCTGTATCTTACGTCAAATACTCCCTCCGCCAGGGGACTATTGACGTATGGAACAAGCGCTACATGGAAGCAGAAACAGGAAAGGTGACCAAACTGTTCTTCCCCAATGTTCGGGATGGACATAAGGTCATCTTAAAGACCGAAATGTCAAATGTACGTGCTCAACTGTTTACCGGACATGGGGGCTTCCGAGAATATCTGCACCGATTCAAGCTGGCCCAGTCACCGAACTGTATCTGCGATACAGTTACACCGGAGACTGTGCCCCACCTACTTGACGACTGTCCAAGATATGGTGCATGGCGCCAACAACTCAGTGATAGTTTTCGTAAAGATGTGTCATGTGGGGCTTATAGTGAGTTTGTTGGGGACAATGAATATCGCAAAGAGTTTTTAAGGTACGCAGAACGGGTGGTAAGATCAGCGGGGAAAGCAAACGGTAGCACTGTATGCTAACTTCCACTTGTAAATATAAAATTGTATAATTAAGTAAACAATGGCAATAATGATAAATTGTTATAATATCGGTAGGTTTTAATTGTAAATAAATAAATGTGTAGTAAAAGTATATAAAACAAGAATTGACATGTTAATAATGTAAAATGTATTAATTGACTATTTTGTTAAATTTTATTAAATGACATAATTATAACTATAGTATTAAATTAGTTAATAGTTATTGACTTATTGGAATGTTTAAGATTGTAATTAATATATAATGTAATGATAATAAATGGATAATAATGTGTAGTAAAAGTATATAAAACAAGAATTGACATGTTAATAATGTAACATGTATTAATTGACTATTTTGTTAAATTTTATTAAATGACATAAATATAATTATAGTATTAAGTTAGTTGATAGTTTTTGACTTATTGATATGTTTAAGATTGTAATTATATTTAATGTAATGATAATAATTGGATATTATTGGATTGTTTGGATGAGATAATTGGATGAGCCCCTTCTGCGTTTCTCAGCGAAACAAGTGAAAGCTGTTATAAAGGGTATGAGCAGGGGCAAATCTCCCGGACACGACGGACTCAGTATTGAACATTTAAGGTATGCTGGAGTCCACTTACCAAGAGTCCTGTCCATGTTCTTTGCGCTATGTCTCAGTCATTCGTACTTACCAGCAGGTTTAATGAACACGATAGTTATACCCATAGTTAAGAACAGGACAGGAGATATCTCGGACAAGGGAAACTATCGCCCGATCTCCCTGGCCACGATTATTGCTAAGGTGTTGGACGGTTTGCTTAATAATTGCCTACAAAAATATACAAAACTACATGACGCCCAGTTCGGATTTCAGCCTGGACTTTCTACTGAAAGTGCTATTGTGGGGCTTAAGCATACTGTCCAATACTACACAGGCCGTAAAACGCCGGTGTATGCCTGTTTTTTGGACCTCTCCAAAGCATTTGATCTCGTGTCATATGATGTGCTTTGGAGGAAGCTAAGGGACAGGAATGTACCGGCGGAAATCCTGAAAATTTTTCAATACTGGTATGCAAACCAGATTAACCATGTTAGATGGTCTAACACATTTTCAGAGTCATATCGGTTGGAATGTGGGGTGAGGCAGGGGGGGTTGAGCTCTCCCAAGCTGTTTAACATTTATGTTAATGATCTCATAGTTGAGCTCAGCAGCATGCGTGTCGGATGTCGTATAGACGGCATTAGTATTAATAATTTAAGTTATGCGGACGACATGGTGCTGCTGGGACCAACTGTGGGATCTATTAGTAAAATGCTGCGAGTCTGTGAGCGGTATGCCATATCACATGGACTTGTATACAATGTTAAAAAATGTGAATATATGGTCTTTAAGGCCGCCGGTAAGTGCCCAGAAAATATACCGAATATTACCTTAAATGGTATAAAAATACGTAGGGTTTTTGAATTTAAATACCTTGGGCATTTCCTCACCGATGACCTTAAAGACAATGTAGATATTGAGAGGGAGCGTAGGGCGCTGGCGGTCCGTGGTAATATGTTGGCCCGTAGGTTTGCCCGTTGTACAGATGAAGTTAAAATATCGCTTTTTAAGGCCTTCTGTCAGAGCTTCTACACGGGTAATCTGTGGGTAGCATATGCCAAAAGATCACTGGATGTCCTACGCATCCAATATAATAATATTTTTAGGATGCTGTTGAGGCTGCCGCGTTTTTGCAGTGCGTCGGAGATGTTTGCCCAACACAGGACTGATGGCTTTCATGCCATCATCCGTAAAAAGACAGCATCTCTGATGAGCAGATTACGGGATAGTCACAACAGCATCCTAAAAACTGTTGCTGAGAGATGCACCTCTCCTATTTGGAAGCATTTCGTAAAAAAAATGATTTATTAATTAAGTAGTTGATTGTCTGATGTGTTCTTTCTATTATTATCTTTATTATTTTGTCATGTCTTGTCTTTTACTAACCAATTATGCATAAGTTGTACTAACAAAATGGACTGTAAACCGTCTTAAATAAAAACTTTTGATTTGATTTGATTAATGTTTAATGGATAAGATTTAGAAATGTAATTAACCGGAAAACCTACCACGAGGACTGCTGTGAGAGTTTTGCAAGACGAAGTAATAGCTACGAAGAAATACAAACGAAGAAAGAAGTGCACAAAGAAAAATGTAATTAGATTATGAATAATAGCTAAATAATAAAGTCGACTACCTGGAAATAGAAATAAAACAATGTAGGATTAAAATAACAGAATAAAACGTTGCATAATAAATAGCAACGAGATTAGGATAGCTCGCGGGCCGGGCCTCTGCGCCCGGACAGGAAAAAAAAAAAAAAAAAAAAAAAAAAACCTAACCTAACCTAACCTAACCTAACCTTTTTTTTTTTTTTTTTTTTTTTTTTTTTTTTTGACGCTGGGAAAAATGCTTTATGCATACCCTCCCGTCGGGGGACGGAAGGGTTATGTGGGACTCCCGGTGCTCCCCACCGGTATACCCACTAAACGACCCAGCGGCACTCCCGCATCGCCTATATGGAGGGGAACTGGGAATCCGGCACAGCCTTACCATCCAGCCCCCCGCCGACGACCGCCCGCCTTTACGGCGAGCCCTTCACCCCCCTCCCCACCCTGGGAGAGGGGCCCGAGAATAGCCGCGAGTGCTCGCGGTCATTCCCACCCGGCGGAAGTGGAGGATACGTGCAATGCGGGAGAAGACGCCCCCGCGCCTGTCTCCCGCTATCCTCCACCAGGAGGGGGAAGACGATTGTCGTGCAATCGCCTTCTCCGACCCGTTCGTCGCCTGCGGAGTGGCGCTGCGAGAGGGTCTTCCTCCCGCGCCCGCTCCGTCGCCTCCTTTTGCGAAATTACTTCCTCGCAAAAGGAGGCCACCGCAGCCCAGGACTCCTCGCTTCCCAGCATGGCTAAAACCACGCTGGGCAGCGAGAGGTCCTGCCCGACCACCGCCATCAATTGGCGGCGCGGACCAGACCACGACGCACACACCTCCAGGGTGTGCTGCGCCGTGTCCACCGCCGCGCCACAATCGTGGCAGGCCGGGGTCTCCTCTCTTCCGATCCGATGCAGGCACGATCCGAAGACGCCATGCCCGGATAGCACCTGCACCAGACGGAAAGAAAGGAAACCGTGGGACCGCCCGAGCCAGTCCTGCAGGACTGGCCCGAGCGCGTCCAACGTTCTGCGGCCAAAGGCTGCGGTGGCGAGGGCCTCCGTCCAATGTTGGACGGTTGCGTCCCTCGCCTCTCTGCGGACGGCCTCCCGCTCTTCTGGGGCAGGGCACTCCCCGAGCGCCCTGCGCCCCGCCGTCCACTCGTACACTCTGGCGAGCACCCACGCCTCGAGTTCCCAAGGCGGGGTGCCGGCCAGAGCGCACGCTACCGCAAAGCCCACCGAGCGGTAGGCTCTCGCCACCCGCAGTGCAATGGCCCTTTGGGGCCTGCGGATGGCGGTCGCATTCTCCCTCCTGTGGAGGGAGTCCGCCCAGATGGGGGCCCCGTAAAGGGCCATGCTCTTCAAGATGCCGGCATACAAATGCCGGCATCTCGCCTTCGGCCCTCCCAGGTTTGGGAGGAGCCACGAGAGGGCGTTAGCCGCCTTCAGCAGGCGCGCTGACAACCCGCTGAAGTGCGGGCCGAAGCGCCACCTGCTGTCCAGGGTAAGGCCCAGATATTTCATCTGGGTCCTCACCCCGATCCTGACGCCCTCCACGACGATGTGGGCGTCAAGAGGGATGCGCTGCCGAGGCCCGTGGAAGAACACGGCCTCGGTCTTGTGCAGCGCAACCCCCAACCCGAGGCGGCGGATCCTTCCCGCGACCAAGGATCCGCCAGCCGAGGCCAAACTGGCCGCCTCCCTAAAATCCCTCCCCCGGGCAGTGAGGAGAGTGTCATCCGCGTAGCAGATGACACTCGTGCCCGGGAGGAGGGATCCCCGCAGGAGCCAGTCGAAGCCGATGTTCCACAGGAGTGGTCCTAGGACCGACCCCTGTGGAACACCAGACTCCGCGCCGTACCTCCGGACTTGGCCAGCCTTGTCTACGAGGAGGACCGCTCGGTCCTCCAAGTAGCTGGCCAAGAGGGCCCGCAAGTATGAAGGCACTCCGTGGTACCGGAGTGCCTCCAAGATCGTGGAGTGGGGGACGGAATTGAACGCGTTGGCTATGTCAAATGACACAGCCAACACTCCGTCCCCAGACTCCACGGCCTCCCTCACCTGGCCCTTCAGCCGGGCCAGCGCGTCCACTGTCGAACGCCCAACTCGGAAACCGAATTGGGCGTCCGACAGGTTCGGCCCAACCCCCCGCAGGAGGCCATTCAGCCGACCGGCGACGATCCCCTCGAACAGTTTACCGACCTCATCGAGCAGAACGATGGGTCGGTATGCCGAGGGGGAGTCTGCCGGTCGTCTCTCCTTACGGAGGAGGCACAGTTGCCCCTCCTTCCAGGCTTTCGGGAACCTCCCAGCCGTGAAACACGCGCTGAAGAGGTCCCGAAACCTGTCCGCCATTTGGGTGGCCGCAATGGCCACCACCCTTGCGGGGACGCCGTCCGGCCCGGGGGCGGTTTTCTTGGCGCGGAGGCGAAGCGTCGCCGCGCCAAACTCCGCCCCCGTGACCGGAGGGACCTCCTCCGCTGGCGGAGCCGCCTCCCGCGGGGGGTCCATCACTGGAGGGGTGAAGTTGGTCCCTGTTGGAAACAAGGACCGAACCACCCCATCCAGCAACGCAGGCTCGAGGGTCTCTGCTAGCGGGGGACCGAAGGGGCGCAGTTTATTCCGCGCCGCCTTATACGGTCTCCCGTACGGGTCTCTGTCGAGACCCTCTAGCATTTCGGCCCTCGCCGCGTCGTCGGCGGCGAACATAGCCGCCTTGAGGACTTTCTTTGCCTCTACGTACGAGGCGTAGAGAAGGTCCTCGTTCGACGCGTCCCGCACGTTCCGCCGTCGACTCCGCGTGTAGGCCCTCCTGGCCACCACGCAGGCGGCCCGGAGCCCCGCCAGCTCCTCCGACCACCAATAGACGGCGCGTCGGGGAGGTGGGCGGCGAGACCGAGGCATGCTGGAGTTGCACACCTCGGTCAGGGACTCCCGCAGTCGGACCGCCGAGGCGTCGACGTCCAGGACATTGATAGGAGGCGTGAGCCAGTCCTGGACGAACGCCGCCTCCTTGGCCGCCCCTCGGTCCAGGTGGATCTGAGCCCACCGTGGAAAGGGGGACTGGCCCGAGCGGGCCATCCCCCGGGGGCTCTGGGTGGAGACGATGTCGAACCGCACGTATCGGTGGTCCGACAAGGTCTCCACCGTTTCCACCCGCCAGCCGACGACGCGGGTGGCAAGTGCGGGGGTGGCGAACGACACGTCCACCACCGTCCCTCCCCGTTGCCGCACACACGTGTGGGCCGTCCCTCTATTTAGGAGGGACACGCCCGACGAGGCCGCCCAAAATTCGACGGCCCGCCCGCGGACGTTGCAAGAGGCGGCCCGGTTGCCCCAGGCCGCCGACTTGGCGTTCAGGTCGCCCAATACGGCGACCTGGCGCGGCGCCGCCCTACCGACTACTGCGGTCAGGACTTCGAGAAAATCCTCGAAGTCCTGTAAAGGGCGGTTAGGGGAGAAATAGACCCCCACCAGGGCTATTTCTCCCCACGCGGCGGCCACGTATCCCGGTCCCCTCTCTAGGAGCGAGAGGGGAGGGGAGTCCGTGGAAGACCGCGACACCAACGCCACCGAGCCGTCCCGATCACCCAGCCAACGGCCAGGGACAGAGTACGGCTCGGCGACCACCGCAACGTCTACTAACCACTCAGCCAGGGCCTGCATCAGCAGGTCCTGGGCTGCTTTACAGTGGTTAGTATTCGCCTGTAGGATGCGATGTCCGGACCTATCCATCATTTGGACATCGCACCCCCCTCGTCGGCCACCGAGGTCCCAGCCTCAGGGACGACGGTGGTAGCGGCAGGCTGGGACGGTGCCTGCGCTTTGCCCTTCTTTGTGGGAGGATTGCAGTTCCTCCCCCTCATCACGTGGTCCGCCGGGCGGCCACTGGCGGCGCACACCGCGCAGTGCGGCTTGGCGGCCGTGCAGGAGGCGGACATGTGCCCCTCCTTACCGCAGCGGTAACAGGCGTCCGACCTGTCCACCTTGGACGGACAGAGGGCCCGTGTGTGGCCGATTCCGAAGCACTTGTAGCAGCGCAAAGGCTGCTCACCAAGTGCTCGGACCACACACGACCCAAACCCGACGGCAAGCCGTCCCTTGGCAAGGACGGCCTTAGCTGCGGTGACCGGGCACTCCAGGCGGATTGTGCCCATGCCGCCGCGGCCGGGCCTGATAGCCCGACCCTGTACCGCTGCGATGTTGCAGCCCCCTATTGCTGCGAGCGCCGCCACGACCTCCTCTTTGGTGACCGAATCGTCCAGATTGGTCACCTCGAGGGCCGCCGACTTGACGGGCCTTACCACCTTGGCCGCGTCCGCGATGACCTCTTGCAACTTCGTTGCGAAGAGGTCAGCGTTGGTGCCGCCCTGAGCCCCCGGGAACTCGAAAATACGAGCCCCGGCTTGGGTCTGGCGGCACGTGATGGCGCCGATTCCCAACTTGGTGGGATCGGCGTTGGTACGAGCCCGTTTCAGCACGGACTCGTACGTCTCACCACGCTCCGCAGCCTCCGCGGTGAGCGTCACCACGACGGCCGCGGTTTTGGGAGAAACTAGGGTTTTTCTCCCACCGGCAGGGGCCCTTTTAGCTGCCGGAGCAGCGGTGGCGGGCTTAGGGGCCGACTTTTGCCCCTTCCCCTTCCCCTTCCCCTTGCCGGTCGTCTGGGACGGGCAGGGAGGGGAGATGTTGGCTGGGGAGGCAGGGGCGGCGGCCGCTCTCGCCTTCTTGGCCTTGCCCTTCCCCTTTTTGACCACCTTCGTCCACCGCTGGGTGGACGGGGTGGTGGAAGGGAGAAGGGCGTCCTCCCTTTGGGAGGATGGCCCAGGCTCGCACGGCCTCTTGTCCGCCGCGAGGGGCGGTCGGAGGCGCTTTTCGGGCAAGAGCCTGTCCTCGATGCCAGCGAGGCAGGCTCTCGTAAATGCCCTTTCCTCCATCACAACCTTGCGGATGACATCCTCAAGGTTGGAAGAGGAGGAAGGGCCCTCCACCGCAGGTCTCGGCTCAGCTTGGGTTGGCTGGGCCGTGACCTCAGCCAGCTTCTTATGCAGCTGGCTGACCTCCGACTGCAGGCGATCTAACTTCGCCTGCAGTTGCCGCGTCTCGTCGGTGGCTGTGCGTTGCACCAGCTCCCGGACGATGCCACCCATGCTGGCCGCCCTGCATTTAAGGGACTTTTGGAATGTCCCTTTTAGATTGGAGGACTTAGAGGCGACCACCCTGATCTCCTCTTCGTCCTCCTGCGCCATGCGCTCCAGCTCGGCCAGCGAGTGGTCCGCGTATAAGACGCTAGACGCACCGTACCTGGACTTAGCCCGGGCGGCCTGCGCCTGCATCTCCTTCGCGGCGACCCTCTCTTCCAGGTCTTCCTGGAACTGAGCCCTTCGTGCGAGGTCCAACTGACGTTGGGCGTCCGCCAGACCCACGTCGTGGGTGTCCACCACAGTGGAAGGCTTTTTGGCCTTCGCCTTCTTTTTTGGCTTAGCACTCCTCGTGGAGTCCGAGGAGCCTTCGCCGCCTTCCTTCAGGAAGGATCGCTTCCGCTTTTGAAAGCGACTTTCGGCTTCCATCGCCGAACTTCCGTCCGACTCTGGAACGAGCGACTCGTTGTTGGAGTCCGACAACACGTCGACCGACAGCCTGCGGAACATGCTACCCGGTGATGGGCGGCAAACCTCCGACGCCATACTGGCATCGCCGGCGTGGCCCTGAGAAGGGCCTTTGGTTTGGCCCTGAGAAGGGCCTTTGGTTTGGCCCTGAGAAGGGCCTTTTGGTTGGCCCTGAGAAGGGCCTTTGGTTTGGCCCTGAGAAGGGCCTTTGGTTTGGCCCTGAGAAGGGCCTTTTGGTTGGCCCTGAGAAGGGCCTTTTGGTTGGCCCTGAGAAGGGCCTTTTGGTTGGCCCTGAGAAGGGCCTTTTGGTTGGCCCTGACAAGGGCCTTTTAAGAACCGCCCGGAGGCGTCCCGCGATGGTAGCTTAGGCATAGCCGCCGCAAGTGTTGAAGAGTCCGCAAAAAAAGTCTTCAACGCACAGTGCACTTTCGCCGATCACTGGCCTGCCACTCCGTTACGGTGACAGGACCAGGTCGTTGCCCGGGGAACGCTACGTGGAAGCAAGCACTGTGGGGGGTTCCCCAACCTAACCTAACCTAACCTAACCTAACCTTTTTTTTTTTTTTTTTTTTAGCGTGTGGAAATCCCCTCGGACCGTCACCCCAACGGGGCTCTCGTTTGGCGGGGCGGTGTGTCGGACTCGAACCGACCAAAACCACACGGTGTGCCCTCTTTGCGCTTCCAGTTTAGGAGGGGTCCAGGTAGTTATCGCCTTCTGGACCCCTCCCAGCGCCGGCCCGCTCCTGGCGCGGGCTCCGTCTCAAGGACCTCTCTTAGGCGACGTCCGGCACACGCGGACGCCGCCCCCTCGCGGTTGGCCAAACTAATGCGGGTGGAGGGGAGAACCCATCCCGTCCACCCGCGGCCACACTCAGGGCGGCATGAGGCGCAGGAAAGCGCGCCTCCGCCGTCCGGTTCGCCGGCGGCGGATCGGGTCCGAGTGGAGGTCGTCCTCCCGGGCCTTCTCCGCCGCCTCCTTCTGCGAGATTACTTCCTCGCAGAAGGAAGCGACCGCGGTAAAACAACTGTCGCTACCGGCCATGGAGCGAACTACGGCCGGTAGCGAGAGATCCGCTCCGATGACTGCAGTGAGGGCCCGGCGCTGCGTCGCCCATGCGGGGCAGACCGCCAGCGTGTGCTGGGCCGAATCCTCACTGCAGTCGCAGTGGTGGCAGGCGGGACTCGATTCCCTCCTAGCGACCGAGTACAGGTACTTTCCGAAGCAACCGTGCCCGGAAAGCACCTGCGTCAGCCGGAAGGAAAGAGTCCCGTGCTGCCGCCCCGCCCACTCGGCGATGACTGGCTGGAGAGCATCCACGGCGGCGAAGCCAGCGCGTGGAGTCTCCAGCCGGAACGACCATCTGACCATGGTGGCTCGGCGAGCGGCTTCGCGCCACTCGCGCACGTCTTCGGGCGGAGGGCGAAATCCGCTCTCCGCCCGGAAGTCAGCCACTCGCCGATAAACTTCGGCGAGCACTTCCGCCTCCAAATCCCACGGGGGTGTTCCGGCCAAGGCGCAAGCCGCCTCGGTGGACACCGTGCGGTATCCGCGTATGGCTCTGACCGCCAATATCCTCTGGGGGCGCCAGAGGCGCGCCCTATTCGGAGCAGTCAGAGCCGCCACCCACACCGGTGCACCATACAGCGCCATGGACCGGACAACCCCCGCATACAGCCGCCTCGTGGGAACACTGGCCCCACCCAAATTGGGCAAAAGTCGCCCTAGGGCGGAGGCAGTGTCCACCAGCTTCGGACCAAGCTGTCGGAAGTGCTCGTCGAAGAGCCACCTACCGTCTAGGACCAGACCCAGGTACCTCATCTGGGCCCGGACCGGTACGAGGACCGAGCCGACCTCGATTGAGGCGCCGGCGGGTGGACCACGACGGGGCCCATGAAATAATAGGGCCTCCGTCTTATCCAGGGCCACCCGTAATCCCAACGCCTCAATGCGCCCGACCACCTGGGAAACTCCCGTGGCGGCCAGGCGCGCCGCCTCCTGGAAGTTAGCCCCCCGGGCCGTGAGTAAGGTGTCATCCGCGTAGCAGATTACACCCAGCCCGGGGGGGAGACGCCCTCGTAGGGCCCAGTCGTACCCGATGTTCCACAGAAGAGGTCCTAGGACAGACCCCTGCGGAACACCGCACGACATGGCCCTGCGTCTCAAGACGCCATCTCGGTCCTCGTACATGACGGTTCGCTCCTCAAGATAGTCCGCCACCAGCCGCTTCAGGTACTCCGGCACTCCGTGGTAGCGGAGCGCTTCCCTGATGCAGCTGAATGGCAGACTATTGAAGGCGTTGGCGATGTCCAAGGACACCGCCAACACCACTCCGCCGCAGCTCACGGCCTCCTCGGTCACGGCCCTAAGGCGCATTACGGCATCGATCGTCGAACGCCCTTCTCGGAAACCGAATTGGGCGTCCGACAGATCGGGGCCAACCTCGCAGAGGTGCCGGACGATGCGGGCAGAGAGCACCCTCTCAAAAAGTTTACCCGCCTCGTCCAGCAACACGATAGGCCTATAGGCCGCGACCGATTCGGTAGGCCGTCCCGGCTTCTGCAGCAGGACCAGCTTCCCGCATTTCCAGCGCTCAGGGAAGCGTCCGGACGCCAGGCTAGCGTCTAACACTTCCCTGAGGTGGTCCGACATGTAGTCGAGGGCTCGGGCCATCACTCGGGCTGGAACCCCGTCCGGCCCGGGGGCGGTATTCTTGGATCGAATCCGTAGAACAGCCGCCCCCAACTCCGATTCCCTGACGGGCGGAACATCAACCTCGCTGCCCCCGTCGTCTCCGGCTGATGCAGCCATCGACGGGGGTGTGTGCTCCACCCGCTGCGGGAATAGGCCCTCGACCACTTCCTGCAGGAAGCTGGGCTGGAGAGTCTCCGTAAGGGGGGGGCCCGACGTGCGGAGCTTTTGACGCACCGCACGATAAGGGCGACCCCAGGGGTCACGCTCAAGACTCTCCAGCATCTCCTCTCTGCTCACATCCTTGGCGCGGCAGATGGCCAGCCGCAGAGTTTTCCGAGCTTCATGGTACTCCTCATGAAGCCGTTCCACCTCCTCACCAACCCCGCGGTGACGTCGCCGACTACGGGTGAGGGACCTCCGGGCACGTACACAGGCCGCACGGAGGTCCGCCAACTCCTGGGACCACCAGTAGACCTCCTTCCTTGGAGGCCGACAACCACGAAGGCGGGGCATGGCCGCATCGCAAATCTGCGTAATCGCATCGCAGAAGCGACCAGCCCCCATGTCGACCTCCTCGGTCGGGGCCTGCGGAGACAGCCAAGAGTGAATAATGGCCGCCTCCTCTAGTAGGTCCCTGTCGAGCTTGGCGACAGCCCACCGCGGAAAGCGGGTAGGGCGCCGCGCCGCGTGACCCCTACTAGGGTCCTGGAACCGGGAGAGCTCGAATCGGATGTACAAATGATCCGAGAGCGGCTCGACCTCTTCCAGGACACACCAGTTCCTTACTCGTGCGGCGACTGCAGGGGTAGCGAACGAAAGGTCCACTATCGACCCCCCCTGCTGTCGCACGCACGTGTTGGTGGAGCCCCTGTTCAGCAAACAAAGGCCCACCGACGCCGCCCACTCCTCGACGGCTTCGCCCCTGGCGTCCGTCGCAGGGGAACCCCACGCAATGGACTTTGCGTTGAAGTCCCCCAGCACGAGGACGTGCCCAGACACTAGTCGCCGCATCGAGGCCTCCAAGTTGTTAAGGAAGACCTCGAAGTCGTTCAAACTCCGGTTGGGGGAAAAATATACACCATAAATGGTGATTCCCCCCCAATCGGCGGCAACATATCCAGTACCCTTGTCTCTAAGAGACAAGGGCGGGGAATGAGCCGCCGTGGAGCCGACGACTGCCACGGAGCCGTCCCGGTCACCCATCCAGTTTGGACGGGGAGGGACAAAATAGGGCTCCGCGACTACGGCAACACCTATCGACCACTGTGCCATGGTTTGCAGGAAGAGATCCTGCGCCGCGGCACAGTGGTTGAGATTCGTCTGGACCAGGAGGTTGGAGACTTGATCCATTACTGGATCGTCTCTACAACCTCCTCCATGGGCGTCGGCGTCGACGCATGATTGACGTCGGAGGCAGCCTGGGTCGGCAGGCTAGCCCCCGGCGTTTGCCGAGAAGCGCGGGGAGGCTTGCAGCCCCCCTGCCCCATCATGTGATTGGTGGGCTTTTTAGCCGCCGCACACACGGGGCAGTGAGGGGCGGCAGAGCACTCTGCTGCCTTGTGCCCGGGTTGACCGCAGCGGAAGCACAGACCGCTGCAGTCAAAGCAACTCTCGCATTTGGTGCGAGTGTGTCCCGCGGCTAGGCACTTGAAGCACCTCATCGGCCTCGCGGCCAGAACCGTGATTCTGGCATTTACGAAGCCGACGAGAATGCTTCCGGCGTCGCCCAATACTTTGGCCGACGCCACGGGACAGCTCACCCACACCGCACCGAGGCCTCCCGGGCCCGGACGGACGGTGCCGACTCTGATGGTGTCCGCGGTGCACCCAGTCTTCTCCATGACTGCATCGCGGACATCCTCCGGCGTTACAGAGTCGTCCAGGCCCGAGATGCGCAGTTCCACGCATTTTGTGGGCCTGGCGATCTTAACACCGTCCTCGGCGGCAAAAATTCCCCGCAACTTCTCGGCGAATTTATCGGCCGTCGTCGCGCCTTCAGCCCCAGGGAACTCGAAAATCCGAGCTCCAGTCTGGGCGCGGCGCAGCCTCATCCCTGCTGCCCCGAACTCAGCGGCGAGACCGGGCCGGGCCCCCTTGAAGAGGTCCGCATACGTCAGCCCGCCACTGGCCGCCTCCGGCGACAGCGTGACTACTACAGCCGCGGTTTTGGGCGGCTGCAGTTTCCGCGGCCTCTTAGTAGAGGCCGTTGTCACCGGCGGTGAAGGCTGGGCTTGAGCCGCTTTTTGGGCAGCCCTTCTAGCCCGCCTTCGGGACTTCTTTGAGCCCCTCGCCTCTTGCCAACCCTCGTTGGAGGGGGCAAGTGCGGAGGGGCCCGGCAGGGATGTCGGAGTGGGGAGCGGAGGGAAAGCCACTCCACTCCTCGGCGCCGATTTAGGCCTCGTCTTGGCCGGCACCTGGGCCGGCGCCTTGGCCGGCGCCTGGGCCGGCGCCTTGGCCGGCGCCTTGGCCGGCGCCTTGGCCGGTGCCTTGTCCCCTCTCCTCGGCCCCTGGGGAGCCGGTTGAGTCGGGGCCGACGCCGCCGCCACGTAAGAGACGCGGCCTCCCACAACGGGGAGCGCAGTCGGAGCAGCGGCCTTGGGCCGCTGAGACGACGCGAGCGGGGGGCGCACAACCGGCGCAGGGGGCAGTCTCGCCTCCAGGCCAGCCAGACGGCCGTCCAGCATACGCCCAACTGCGTCCAGAATTCCCCGCAGTTGGGCGTCAGGTACCCCTGAGGTCGCGGTAGGGACAGGCTGGGACGCGGACGGGGCTTCCCGCTCGGGGAGGTTCGCCTGGAAGCGGGCGAACTGAGCACTCAGCTCGTTCACCCGCTCCGTCAGTCTCTCGTTGGCCAACTGTAGGCGAGAGACATCGCCCACTAGGCCCTCCACGACCTCCGACAAAGCGGAGGAGGAGTCCTTGAGGGCCCTCACAAACGAGCCCTTAAGGTTTACGGACTTGGTGGCCACCTTGTGGATGATGGCCACCGCCGCTTTCGCCCTCTCCTGCACGGACACGGGAGCCTGGGGGGCATTTCCCCCCACCGGCTCCCGAACCTTGAGCAGGAGATCCGCGATCTCCTCCTCCGCTACGGCCTCGCCGTCCACTCGCACACTTCTGTACGACTCCGCGTTTGAGAACGCGGAGCCTGACGGGGTCGAGACCGAGGCCGGTTTTCGTGGCCTCCCTCGACGGCTGCTTGCCACTTTTGGTGGCATCATTTCTTGAGACGTGTCGGTCTCCTCGTCCCTGGAGCGTCCGCGTTTCCGGTTGTCGCTTCGCTCCGCTTCCATGGCCTCCGCGCCATCCGACGAAACGGCAGATCCGGAACGCAGACGATCCGATGCTCTTCGGCTCCCAGAGACCAGAGTCAGACTGACTTCTGGGGGCCCCACCGAGATAGGCGTTCCCAACACCAACTCACCCTCAGTGGATGACCCATCCACTCCAAACCTAACCTAACCTTTTTTTTTTTTTTTTATTTTTTTTTTTTTTGACGCTGGGAAAAATGCTTTATGCATACCCTCCCGTCGGGGGACGGAAGGGTTATGTGGGACTCCCGGTGCTCCCCACCGGTATACCCACTAAACGACCCAGCGGCACTCCCGCATCGCCTATATGGAGGGGAACTGGGAATCCGGCACAGCCTTTCCATCCAGCCCCCCGCCGACGACCGCCCGCCTTTACGGCGAGCCCTTCACCCCCCTCCCCACCCTGGGAGAGGGGCCCGAGAATAGCCGCGAGTGCTCGCGGTCATTCCCACTAACCTAACCTAACCTAACCTAACCTTTTTTTTTTTTTTTTTTTTTTAACCAGGGGAAATCCTTTATGGATTCCTTCCCGCCGGGGGGCGGAAAGGATATGTCGGACTCAGCAAAAGACGCCATACCGACTAAAACCACCTGGGTGTTCCTGCTCCCTCGCGTTGGTGGGGTCACGGGAAAGCTATAGCTCTTACCGCGGCCCCATCAGCGTTTGGTTCGCCCCGTCGGGCCCGTCTCCAAGGGGATGGGCTCAAAACCTCCTCCTTCTCCGCTTAAGGCGCCTCAGAACACAAAAGGCGCCTTCCAGCTCGGGACCTAGTTGTGCAGGCGACAGACCCCCCGATCCATCGCCCACAGGTCCCCGTTATGGCGGCATTCGCGCTATGAAAGCCAAGCGCCGCCGGCCGTGCCGCGTGCGACGAATCGGAAGAGAGCTTGGGTCTTGTTCCCGCTCCCGTTCCGCCGCTTCCTTCTGCGTCATGATGGTAGCGCAGAAGGTTTCGACCGCACTCCACGCCTCTTCGCTCTCAGCCATGATCTGAACCAGGGCCGGCAGCGAGAGGTCCCTTCCCACAATTGCTGATACGGCAGCGCGAGGCTCCGCCCAGGCTGGGCACTCTTCGCGCGTATGCTGTGCCGTATCTGCAACCCCCCTTCCACAGTGGTGGCACGCCGTCGACGGCTCCCTTCCCACCACCTGGCACAGATACTTGCCGAAGCACCCGTGTCCGGTCAGCATCTGCGCAAGGTGATAGGTGATCGCACCGTGCTTGCGTTCGACCCAAATCCTAAGGATTGGCCGAACTGCCTCCACTAGTTCCCGGCTAGCCCCCGGGATCTCCAATCTCGCCGTCCACTTCTGGAAGAGATCGTCGCGTGCCTCGACTTCCCACTGCGCGATCTCTCGTGGATGCGGACGGTCTCCTGCCTCTTGCGCCTCCACGCCTCGCCAATATCTCGCCGCGAGCACCTGCGCTTCCATCTCCCACGGCGGGCTTCCGGCGAGCAGACACGCCCCGGTATGCGATACCGTGCAGTACGCTCGTGCTGCCCTGAGTGCCATAGCACGCTGCGGGCGCCGCAGCAGTGGCACGTTTCGGGCGCACAGAGCATCCGCCCAAATCGGAGCTCCGTAAAGCGCCATTGAGCGCACTACGCCAGCGTATAAGCGGCGGCACGCACCTCCCGGACCCCCCAAATTTGGGAGAATCCTGCCCAGCGCTCCGGCAACAGCCACCAGCCTCGGGGCTAAACGCCGGAAGTGTTCATCGAATTTCCATCTGCTGTCGAGGACGATTCCTAAATACTTCATCGTCGACCCGACAGCTATGGAAGTTCCACCCACTATTATCGCCGCCCCGGGCAGTGGCGCATTCCGAGGGCCATGAAATGCTAGGGCCTCGGATTTGCTCAGGGCCACCTCTAGCCCCAGAGCCCGGATTCTGTGTATCATCTGGGCAACACTCGCCGTTGCGAGGTGAGCCGCCTCCCGATGAGTACCTCCGCGGGCCGTCACGAGCGTGTCGTCCGCGTAACACGTTACGCTCACTCCGGGTAACGTAGCTCCGCGCAACACCCAGTCGTAGCCGATGTTCCACAAAAGCGGTCCGAGGACCGAACCTTGTGGAACACCGCACGACATTGCTCTCCTCCCCCAGCCGTGCGTGGTTGGGAATTCGACCACCCTACCTGCGAAGTAGTCGGACACGACTGATTGTAGGTATCCCGGCACGTTGTGGAACTGTAACGCAGCCTTCACAGTTTCCCAAGGCAGAGTGTTGAAGGCATTGGAGATGTCTAGCGACACCGCCCACAGCACTCCGCCGCGAGAGACTTCTTCCTCGGCAAGGTCTCTGACCCGCGCGATTGCGCTCAGCGTCGATCGGCCCCGGCGGAAGCCAAATTGCGCGTCGTGCAGCCCCGGCTCCATGCTCTCGACTAAGCGAGAAGCAAGCACACGCTCAAAGAGCTTGCTCACCTCGTCGAGCAGCACAATGGGGCGATAGGCTGACGGCGAATCAGCCGGGCGCCCTTCCTTCCGAAGAAGTACGAGTTTCCCCGTCTTCCACGCCTGCGGAAACCGACCCTGCTCCAGGCACGCGGTGAAAAGGGCCCTCACCCACTCACCCATCTCTTCCAGTGCAAGCACCAAAGCTCGCCCCGGCACCCCATCTGGGCCTGGGGCGGTATTCTTCGACCGAAGTTTTAGAATAGCCACCCCAAATTCTACCTCGGTCACTGGAGGAACTGAGTCCATCTCTGTCTCCTGAGCAAACTGTGAATTGCCCATCAATGGTGGCACCCACTCATCTCGTTGGGGAAACAGAGTGCCCACCACTTGATCCAGAAGCAGCGATTGGAGAGTGCTCGTCAGCGGAGGGGCCCACGGTTGAAGTTTTTGCCGTACTACGCGATATGGCCTCCCCCAGGGGTCCCTGTCAAGCGTCCCCAACCATTCCTCCCACGCTGCCTCCTTGGCTTGTGCAATGCCCACCTGCAGAGATTTACATTTAGCCCTATAAACATTATAGAGAGCTTCCTCCTGGCTCTGGACGCGGACCCTCCTCCTCCTGTAACGGGTGTATTGACGGCGTGCAGCCACGCAAGCCCTCCGCAAATCGCCCAGCTCTGGGCGCCACCAGTGCACTGCCCGCCGAGGCGGGAATGGCTTAGCCCTCGGCATCGCCGCATCGCAAATGCGGGTCAAAGCGGCTCGCAGCTGCTCAGCCGCACCGTCCACCTCCTCGACCGGGTCAGGACCGGCATTCCAGGCCTCCACAATAGCGGCCTCTATGGCTAGGTCTCTCTCGAGACGTCCCAGCACCCAGCGTGGGCCACACCCAATAGGGGAGCGGAAGTCATCTCTTCTCGGAGTGGTGGGGAACGCAGAGACATCATACCGTATATAACGGTGATCCGACAGCGTCTCCACGTCCTCCAGCACTCTCCAACCCTGGACACAATGCACCAGGCTAGGGGACGCGAACGTAATGTCCACGATCGACCCGCCCTGTTGTCGCACGCACGTGTCTACCGATCCCCTATTGAGTGCGGCCAGCCCCATGGACACCGCCCATTCCTCTAACGCCTCTCCCTTTACATCTGTTGCTGGAGATCCCCACGCCGTTGATTTGGCGTTGAAATCCCCAGCAACAAGCACGGGGTTGGAGGCTACCTGCCCAATCAGGGCCCCGACCTCTACGAGCATTTGCTCGAAGTCGGCAAGGCTCCGATTGGGCGAAAAGTACACCCCTATTACCGTAATGCTACCCAAAACGGCCGACACGTACCCTCGACCCTTCGACACCTTATCAATAGGTGGGGACCCTGCGGCGGCCGGTGCAATTATAGCCACCAAGTCGTCGTGGTCACCAACCCAGTCAGCCCGGGGAGGGACCACATATGGCTCGGCGACTACAGCTACCTTTATCATGCACTCTGCCATGCTCTGAACCAGAAGGTCTTGAGCCCTGGCAGAGTGCATGATGTTCGCCTGCAGAAATGGTAGCGCCATCTAAATACAGGTGTCCATTTGCTCCTCCCTCGCTTTGCGCTGGGTCGGCTGAGTAGCTTTAGGGCCCTCTTTAGACTTCCCCCTTCTTTTCTGGCCTCTGCGATTCCTTCGAGTCCCCTTTTGGGGACTGATTTTGGTATCGGGGCACTCCTTCCCACCAATCGGATGCGCCGCAGGCTTGCCGGCTGCTGTGCATATAGCACAGTGTGGCTCCGCTTTGCAATCCCTCGCTTTATGGCCAGGCTTACCACAGCGATAGCAGAGGCTGCTGCGGTCTACCCCAGCCGTACATTTGCTACCGACGTGGCCAGTCTCGAGGCACCGGAAACACCTTAAAGGCAGGCGGTCGAGTAGCACTACGCGTGCTGAGATCCAGCCCACCTTTAGCCGACCAACACCCACTACTTTCTTAGCAGCCGCAACTGGGCAGCTTAGCCATAGTGAGCCATGGGGAGATACCACACCGGCCTTGATGGTGTCGGCAGAGCACCCACCCTGTGCTGCAACAGCTGACACGACTTCGTCTGCTGTTGCGGAGTCATCGAGTTCCGTGACTCGTATGTCGGCGCGCATCACCGGCCGCTGCACGCGTACCTCGTCTGCACTCAAGACCTCCCGGAGCTTCTCCGCCAGGGAGTCGGCCTGCTCAGCACCCTTGGCACCGGTTAATTCTAGCACCCGAGCTCCTGTTGCTGCCGTCCTGAAGCGCAACCCGTCAATGCCAAGGCTCTCAACCTCAGGGTGCTGCTTAGCCTTCCTAAGAAGAGATTCGTACGACACGCCATTCTCCTCGGCCCCGGGCTGCAGGGTGAGCGTGACGGCCGCTGAGCGAGGAGGGCGAAGTTTAACCTTGGGAGCAGGCTTGGGAACGCTAGCCGCCCCTTTGCCAGCTTTTTTGGCCTTCTCCTTCTTGCTCTTTCGGGCCACAGTACTCCATGCCTCGCCTGGAATCAGGGGCGCAGTGCGGTCTAAACGCGGCTCAACTGCCGCGGCAGCCTCCTTGGCAGCTAAGCTAACCTTCTTCCCCTTCTTCTGGGCTGAGGTGGTGGCTTTCGGCGTTGAGACCACAGCCGGCACCTCACGCTCAGGGATAGTTTCCGGCCTCAATTGCCGGGCTTTGTCCGCAGCTAGCGATGGCCGCAGACGCGCTTCCGGCAGAAGCCTCCCCTCTAGGGCCTCTAGCCTGGCATTCATCATGGTCCCTACTTGGACCACGTCTAGCTGTTGGGCTCGGGCCTGAGGTTCCGTTGCAGGACGGGCCTGCAGCAACTCCGTCCTGAACTCTGCGAACTCCTTACGGAGTGCAGTGAGCTCTGCCTGCAGGCGTATATTGGCGGCCTGCAGCTTTGCTGTCTCCTCGGAGCTGGAGCGCTTGCTCAGCACCTCCACCGCCTCCACGATAAACTTAGTCGCCTCGTTGAGGGACTTTTGGAACGGCCCGCTCAGGTGGCTGGACTTGCGTGACACCGTCTTTATCACGTCTACGCAGTCCAGCACCTGCTTGTTTAGGGCCGACGCAAGCTCGTCATCCACCTCACACGTCAATAATTGCGCCATCTTTGATGGGCACGTGACTCGCTTTTGACGGGTCCTTTCCAACGCCTGGGTCACCTCTTCTGAAGCGTCTAAGAGGAATTCCTCACGCCTGGCGGCCTTCGCCTTCGCCCTCTCCACGAACTTCCCAGAAGTGAGCGGGCGGCCGCTGCCTCTCCCTGTCGCTGACTTCGTCACCTTAGGCGACGAAGTTCCTTCCGTAACCGTCACGTCCGTGTCTGAATCAGAGCTTACAGCACTCAGTGGACCAGGCCTCTTACGCCAGAATCGGCGGGCAGTGTCTGATCCGTTCCCGGACGACACGGTAACCATGCTCCTGTCGGTGTCAGAGTCCGACAGGCGCGTCACCACTACTCTTAAATCCTTCTTCTTGCCAAGGTCGTTGGCTTCAGCGCACACCTTCGGGGTGCACGTTTCCACCTCAGTGTCCTTATTCAGGCCAGGGTCAACGGTGTCAGCACACGCCTTCGGGGCGCATGCCTCCACCTCCATCTCAACGTTGTCCAAATCACAAGCTAAATCGGTGTCCAGTTTTTGGGTGCATGGGTCGTGTTTACGAAGTCGGGCGGAACGCCTGACTACGGAGCATTGCTTGCCCCCCCCAGAATACGAGGGGCAGCCCTCCACTCCGTCAGAAGTAGAGGAGTGGGATTCCCCCTTTCGGGGACCCACCTGGGGATCCTTTTTTACAATGCTTGAATCCATTTTTTCCATACTCCGATGCTCCACATCGTCGTCTCTTTTTTCAGGGGTGAGCTCCCCTGTCAGCGCGCCCTGAAAAGGGCACACCCACTCACGCGCCCTGAAAAGGGCACGCCCACCAACAACACCGCCAGCGAGACATCGATCAACTCGGGATCCCGCAAGGAAGCTGACCCATACAACCGACTCGCAGGAAACCCAAGCGGAAAGACGCCGCACCAACAGCCTCCCTACTCATGGACGGCTCCACGAGCCCGTCCCAGCCTCGTCCACTGCGCCCTCTGCGTTCAGAGGGACGCGCGGAGAAGCTTCCTCTTCCCCATCCTACCCCACCGACAAAGTGCCGGCGCCTGGTGGTTTCAGTTACGTCTATTTCAGATGGAAATAGACCAATAACGGGCAGCAACCGCGAGAAGGACGACCCCACCAGACTTGCCTTGAGGATCTACACGACCTGCGCTCTCCCTCAAGACCAAACACCTCCCTACTCGCTCCCAGAGCCGAGTAAGGAAGGCCTGGATTTATCCAAAACAAACGGCCGAAGCACGCAAGCTAGGCATAGCAACTACTAATGGATAAACCCAGACCCGCCCAACCTAACCTAACCTAACCTAACCTAACCTAACCTAACCTAACCTAACCTAACCTTTTTTTTTTTTTTTTTTTTTTTTTTTTTTTTTTTTTTTTTTTTTTTTTTTTTTTGACGCTGGGAAAAATGCTTTATGCATACCCTCCCGTCGGGGGACGGAAGGGTTATGTGGGACTCCCGGTGCTCCCCACCGGTATACCCACTAAACGACCCAGCGGCACTCCCGCATCGCCTATATGGAGGGGAACTGGGAATCCGGCACAGCCTTTCCATCCAGCCCCCCGCCGACGACCGCCCGCCTTTACGGCGAGCCCTTCACCCCCCTCCCCACCCTGGGAGAGGGGCCCGAGAATAGCCGCGAGTGCTCGCGGTCATTCCCACCCGGCGGAAGTGGAGGATACGTGCAATGCGGGAGAAGACGCCCCCGCGCCTGTCTCCCGCTATCCTCCACCAGGAGGGGGAAGACGATTGTCGTGCAATCGCCTTCTCCGACCCGTTCGTCGCCTGCGGAGTGGCGCTGCGAGAGGGTCTTCCTCCCGCGCCCGCTCCGTCGCCTCCTTTTGCGAAATTACTTCCTCGCAAAAGGAGGCCACCGCAGCCCAGGACTCCTCGCTTCCCAGCATGGCTAAAACCACGCTGGGCAGCGAGAGGTCCTGCCCGACCACCGCCATCAATTGGCGGCGCGGCCCAGACCACGACGCACACACCTCCAGGGTGTGCTGCGCCGTGTCCACCGCCGCGCCACAATCGTGGCAGGCCGGGGTCTCCTCTCTTCCGATCCGATGCAGGCACGATCCGAAGACGCCATGCCCGGATAGCACCTGCACCAGACGGAAAGAAAGGAAACCGTGGGACCGCCCGAGCCAGTCCTGCAGGACTGGCCCGAGCGCGTCCAACGTTCTGCGGCCAAAGGCTGCGGTGGCGAGGGCCTCCGTCCAATGTTGGACGGTTGCGTCCCTCGCCTCTCTGCGGACGGCCTCCCGCTCTTCTGGGGCAGGGCACTCCCCGAGAGCCCTGCGCCCCGCCGTCCACTCGTACACTCTGGCGAGCACCCACGCCTCGAGTTCCCAAGGCGGGGTGCCGGCCAGAGCGCACGCTACCGCAAAGCCCACCGAGCGGTAGGCTCTCGCCACCCGCTGTGCAATGGCCCTTTGGGGCCTGCGGATGGCGGTCGCATTCTCCCTCCTGTGGAGGGAGTCCGCCCAGATAGGGGCCCCGTAAAGGGCCATGCTCTTCAAGATGCCGGCATACAAATGCCGGCATCTCGCCTTCGGCCCTCCCAGGTTTGGGAGGAGCCACGAGAGGGCGTTCGCCGCCTTCAGCAGGCGCGCTGACAACCCGCTGAAGTGCGGGCCGAAGCGCCACCTGCTGTCCAGGGTGAGGCCCAGATATTTCATCTGGGTCCTCACCCCGATCCTGACGCCCTCCACGACGATGTGGGCGTCAAGAGGGATGCGCTGCCGAGGCCCGTGGAAGAACACGGCCTCGGTCTTGTCCAGCGCAACCCCCAACCCGAGGCGGCGGATCCTTCCCGCGACCACGGATCCGCCCGCCGAGGCCAAACTGGCCGCCTCCCTAAAATCCCTCCCCCGGGCAGTGAGGAGAGTGTCATCCGCGTAGCAGATGACACTCGTGCCCGGGAGGAGGGATCCCCGCAGGAGCCAGTCGAAGCCGATGTTCCACAGGAGTGGTCCTAGGACCGACCCCTGCGGAACACCAGACTCCGCGCCGTACCCCCGGACTTGGCCAGCCTTGTCTACGAGGAGGACCGCTCGGTCCTCCAAGTAGCTGGCCAAGAGGGCCCGCAAGTATGAAGGCACTCCGTGGTACCGGAGTGCCTCCAAGATCGTGGAGTGGGGGACGGAATTGAACGCGTTGGCTATGTCAAATGACACAGCCAACACTCCGTCCCCAGACTCCACGGCCTCCCTCACCTGGCCCTTCAGCCGGGCCAGCGCGTCCACTGTCGAACGCCCAACTCGGAAACCGAATTGGGCGTCCGACAGGTTCGGCCCAACCTCCCGCAGGAGGCCATTCAGCCGACCGGCGACGATCCCCTCGAACAGTTTACCGACCTCATCGAGCAGAACGATGGGTCGGTATGCCGAGGGGGAGTCTGCCGGTCGTCTCTCCTTACGGAGGAGGCACAGTTGCCCCTCCTTCCAGGCTTTCGGGAACCTCCCAGCCGTGAAACACGCGCTGAAGAGGTCCCGAAACCTGTCCGCCATTTGGGTGGCCGCAATGGCCACCACCCTTGCGGGGACGCCGTCCGGCCCGGGGGCGGTTTTCTTGGCGCGGAGGCGAAGCGTCGCCGCGCCAAACTCCGCCCCCGTGACCGGAGGGACCTCCTCCGCCGGCGGAGCCGCCTCCCGCGGGGGGTCCATCACTGGAGGGGTGAAGTTGGTCCCTGTTGGAAACAAGGACCGAACCACCCCATCCAGCAACGCCGGCTCGAGGGTCTCTGCTAGCGGGGGACCGAAGGGGCGCAGTTTATTCCGCGCCGCCTTATACGGTCTCCCGTACGGGTCTCTGTCGAGACCCTCTAGCATTTCGGCCCTCGCCGCGTCATCGGCGGCGAACATAGCCGCCTTGAGGACCTTCTTTGCCTCTACGTACGAGGCGTAGAGAAGGTCCTCGTTCGACGCGTCCCGCACGTTCCGCCGTCGACTCCGCGTGTAGGCCCTCCTGGCCACCACGCAGGCGGCCCGGAGCCCCGCCAGCTCCTCCGACCACCAATAGACGGCGCGTCGGGGAGGTGGGCGGCGAGACCGAGGCATGCTGGAGTTGCACACCTCGGTCAGGGACTCCCGCAGTCGGACCGCCGAGGCGTCGACGTCCAGGACATTGATAGGAGGCGTGAGCCAGTCCTGGACGAACGCCGCCTCCTTGGCCGCCCCTCGGTCCAGGTGGATCTGAGCCCACCGTGGAAAGGGGGACTGGCCCGAGCGGGCCATCCCCCGGGGGCTCTGGGTGGAGACGATGTCGAACCGCACGTATCGGTGGTCCGACAAGGTCTCCACCGTTTCCACCCGCCAGCCGACGACGCGGGCGGCAAGTGCGGGGGTGGCGAACGACACGTCCACCACCGTCCCTCCCCGTTGCCGCACACACGTGTGGGCCGTCCCTCTATTTAGGAGGGACACGCCCGACGAGGCCGCCCAAAATTCGACGGCCCGCCCGCGGACGTTGCAAGAGGCGGCCCGGTTGCCCCAGGCCGCCGACTTGGCGTTCAGGTCGCCCAATACGGCGACCTGGCGCGGCGCCGCCCTACCGACTACTGCGGTCAGGACTTCGAGAAAATCCTCGAAGCGGCCACGTATCCCGGTCCCCTCTCTAAGAGCGAGAGGGGAGGGGAGTCCGTGGAAGACCGCGACACCAACGCCACCGAGCCGTCCCGATCACCCAGCCAACGGCCAGGGACAGAGTACGGCTCGGCGACCACCGCAACGTCTACTAACCACTCAGCCAGGGCCTGCATCAGCAGGTCCTGGGCTGCTTTACAGTGGTTAGTATTCACCTGTAGGATGCGATGTCCGGCCCTATCCATCATTTGGACATCGCACCCCCCTCGTCGGCCACCGAGGTCCCAGCCTCAGGGACGACGGTGGTAGCGGCAGGCTGGGACGGCGCCTGCGCTTTGCCCTTCTTTGGGGGAGGATTGCAGTTCCTCCCCCTCATCACGTGGTCCGCCGGGCGGCCACTGGCGGCGCACACCGCGCAGTGCGGCTTGGCGGCCGTGCAGGAGGCGGACATGTGCCCCTCCTTACCGCAGCGGTAACAGGCGTCCGACCTGTCCACCTTGGACGGACAGAGGGCCCGTGTGTGGCCGATTCCGAAGCACTTGTAGCAGCGCAAAGGCTGCTCACCAAGTGCTCGGACCACACACGACCCAAACCCGACGGCAAGCCGTCCCTTGGCAAGGACGGCCTTAGCTGCGGTGACCGGGCACTCCAGGCGGATTGTGCCCATGCCGCCGCGGCCGGGCCTGATAGCCCGACCCTGTACCGCTGCGGTGTTGCAGCCCCCTATTGCTGCGAGCGCCGCCACGACCTCCTCTTTGGTGACCGAATCGTCCAGATTGGTCACCTCGAGGGCCGCCGACTTGACGGGCCTTACCACCTTGGCCGCGTCCGCGATGACCTCTTGCAACTTCGTTGCGAAGAGGTCAGCGTTGGTGCCGCCCTGGGCCCCCGGGAACTCGAAAATACGAGCCCCGGCTTGGGTCTGGCGGCACGTGATGGCGCCGATTCCCAACTTGGTGGGATCGGCGTTGGTACGAGCCCGTTTCAGCACGGACTCGTACGTCTCACCACGCTCCGCAGCCTCCGCGGTGAGCGTCACCACGACGGCCGCGGTTTTGGGAGAAACTAGGGTTTTTCTCCCACCGGCAGGGGCCCTTTTAGCTGCCGGAGCAGCGGTGGCGGGCTTAGGGGCCGACTTTTGCCCCTTCCCCTTCCCCTTGCCGGTCGTCTGGGACGGGCAGGGAGGGGAGATGTTGGCTGGGGAGGCAGGGGCGGCGGCCGCTCTCGCCTTCTTGGCCTTGCCCTTCCCCTTTTTGACCACCTTCGTCCACGGCTGGGTGGACGGGGTGGTGGAAGGGAGAAGGGCGTCCTCCCTTTGGGAGGATGGCCCAGGCTCGCACGGCCTCTTGTCCGCCGCGAGGGGCGGTCGGAGGCGCTTTTCGGGCAAGAGCCTGTCCTCGATGCCAGCGAGGCAGGCTCTCGTAAATGCCCTTTCCTCCATCACAACCTTGCGGATGACATCCTCAAGGTTGGAAGAGGAGGAAGGGCCCTCCACCGCAGGTCTCGGCTCAGCTTGGGTTGGCTGTTCCGTGACCTCAGCCAGCTTCTTATGCAGCTGGCTGACCTCCGACTGCAGGCGATCTAACTTCGCCTGCAGTTGCCGCGTCTCATCGGTGGCTGTGCGTTGCACCAGCTCCCGGACGATGCCACCCATGCTGGCGGCCCTGCATTTAAGGGACTTTTGGAATGTCCCTTTTAGATTGGAGGACTTAGAGGCGACCACCCTGATCTCCTCTTCGTCCTCCTGCGCCATGCGCTCCAGCTCGGCCAGCGAGTGGTCCGCGTATAAGACGCTAGACGCACCGTACCCGGACTTAGCCCGGGCGGCCTGCGCCTGCATCTCCTTCGCGGCGACCCTCTCTTCCAGGTCTTCCTGGAACTGAGCCCTTCGTGCGAGGTCCAACTGACGTTGGGCGTCCGCCAGACCCACGTCGTGGGTGTCCACCACAGTGGAAGGCTTTTTGGCCTTCGCCTTCTTTTTTGGCTTAGCACTCCTCGTGGAGTCCGAGGAGCCTTCGCCGCCGTCCTTCAGGAAACCTAACCTAACCTAACCTAACCTAACCTAACCTAACCTCTCCGACATTAAATCCCATATTGTAAATCAATAATTTCAATTGTAAGTAAAAATATTCGTCCTCGGACGAATCACCTGGTGTAGGGCTGAGTCTCAACAGATCGCAGCACGACGCTGCTCTACCGAGCACAACACCCCGCCAGGAACGTAAGTCGTCTGCAGACTATTCCGAGCCCCGACATCGAACTGAGTTAAATCCGGACCTTCGGAGCCGTGGTGCACGTGTTAAACCGTACGCACCGATCTCCGCGGTCCAAATGGGCTTCGACGTCACACCTTACGATGTAAAGCGCAACTAGTAAAGTCACATTGTTTAGAGCCTCCCGACTCTCGGAGCTCCACAGTGAGCATATCCTTGCCGGATTCACGTTCCATTTTGATGGGTGAACAATCCAACGCTTGGCGAATTTTGCTTCGCAATGATAGGAAGAGCCGATATCGAAGGATCAAAAAGCAACGTCGCTATGAACGCTTGGCTGCCACAAGCCAGTTATCCCTGTGGTAACTTTTCTGGCACCTCTTGCTAAAAACTCTTTAGTACTAAAGGATCGATAGGCCGTGCTTTCGCAGTCTCTATGCGTACTGAACATCTGGATCAAGCCAGCTTTTGCCCTTTTGCTCCACGCGAGGTTTCCATCCTCGCTGAGCTGGCCTTAGGACACCTGCGTTATTCTTTGACAGATGTACCGCCCCAGTCAAACTCCCCGCCTGGCAGTGTCCTCGAACCGATAACAACAAAAACTACAACAACAAAACAATAACACAAACGAAAACTAAAATAATTCCAGAGCGCGTCATTACGTGACGTAGGCCAGTACGAGACTAAAAACCCTAGTAAAAAATAGTGATGCGAACGGTACAATACGGGCGCCATCGGGGAAGTGCAGGGGAAGCGGTCGGGGAGTCGCATTCCTAGCAGGTCCCAAGTTATCGCGCACGAGTAATATATATACATATGTATGTTTAAATTATATTTCCAATTTGTATAATTTAGGCTAATTTGGCATAGGAGATATGCTACAAATCAACTGGTTATGAGAGAAAGAAAATGTGTCCTAAAACCTCTCTTGCCCCTACAGTAATATACGAAACGTAACTCTCTCTCTCTTTCTATCTTCACTAACTTATATCTCCCTCTCAACTTCCGTTCGCACTTTTCGTAATGCATTCACCAGCCCTTTCAATGCCCTTTATTGGTAGTTCCTGGAGTACTTTTTTTATCAAGTCATATCCAGGAGCTTTTTTGTCTTTCATCCTATTAATTTGCTTGGTTACCTCTTGCGATGTCACATGTTTAAGTGGCCAGTCTATCTGCATGTCCTGGTTGATGACATCATCAATGTCCGATTCGTCATGGTACGCTGGTTCATTGGGCACAAATACTCCTGCTAGATGGTCAGCGAATGCATTGGTTTTTTCATCCTTTTACCTCTTCCACTTTAAGTGGAGGTTTAGATTGTTGTGGATTTAAATAAGAACTTGTGTTATTAAATAGGGGTTGATTTCTAGACCTCGTCGACCCCCAAAATCAGTTTTCGTTTATGTCGACCCCTAGGAAACCGATATCGACCCCTTGGGGTCGATATCGGATGACCACTTTGGGAATCCCTGCTCTAGAGCAAGAAGGTACGTGCAACAACTTTTGTGAATAAAATAGTGTAGCTATACCTATCTGTGATAATAACTGTAGGTAACTAGTGTAAGTGTCTGTGTAACTGTACATTCTGTAAATAGGTACCAACTAAATGTCGTAAATAACTGATAGCTGTGTTGTACATATTTTGTAGGTACATAGGTAGCTAATGAACTTTTAAACACGCCAAATTATCGTTGATAAAGTGAAGGCACCTCCTACTTACCTCTCGATTTGAGGTAAGAGCTACCTACTACTTTTTCACGTTAATTTATCAGTCGACAGCCTAATAAAAGTGTGTTGGAAAGCTCGAGTTTACCTAAATTGATTAGGTACTTCATTTTGAATTGAATAAATCTTTTAAAATACTACTTCAGCTGTTTTTTATTTTTAGATTTTTCTCTGTATTTTAGCTAGTCATTGCAAAGATCACGTCTACCCTATCTAATTTAGTCTTGGTCACTCTGCCTGAGTGAGCGGTAGGCATTTGTGAAACGCCACCTGGGATCTAATACCTATCTATCTCAACCTAATCACTGCACTGACGTAGGTACCTACCTAGCTCACAGTGACCAAGAAAGAACTAGTGAGTGACACGACGAATTAAATTAATGTAGGTAGGTACCTATCTAGGTTAGGCCAAAAATACCTGTCTTCCGACCTATCATAATTCGAGTCAGTGACACCGATCGCTTGTAGGTACTACCTGGATCAAGAAAGAACAAGCGAATGTAGAGGCACCTGTAGGGATATTTTTTTACCTAGTAGCTACGTCTTACCTATTTATAACTCAAAACGTAGATCTATGGTAGGCTAGTACTTACTACCGTAGGCAGGCATGTATTTTTAATATCTCTTTCGGAAATGGCTGCGGGTTTTGGGTTAGAAAGGGACAACAAGAGATATCTCGAGACGTCACCAGTCTGTGGTTAGATGGCAAGCATTATGCAATAGCACAACATAAGTTTATTAAAGTGTTTGTTTTAACATGCTAAAATAAATTTCACATTTCTTTGGTAAACATTTCACAAATTTATTTATTATGCTCATCTAAACAACCCCTTTCATTTTTTGCATATATTACCAAACTCCCTATATAGACGGAAGCGTTCTACTAACAAGAACCTACTTTCCCTGGTCGACAATATCTCACAAAAACTTGAAGAAAACACCCAAGTAGACGTTATATATCTCGACTTCAGCAAAGCTTTTGACCAAGTTAACAATGATAGATAGATATATAGATAATTTCTTTATTGCACACCATTAAAAATAAAACAAACAAAAGAGAATACAAAATTAAATCAAAGGTACAGTGGGCGGCCTTATCGCTAAAAGCGATCTCTTCCAGGCAACCTTTAGATGGACAGGATCTGTGTGAACAAATGAGAACGGCGGCGTTAATCAAATAATAACTAACAGAATAAGTACATAAATGACTAAAATAAAATATACATATAAATAAATATAAATAATTTTATAATATCAAATAACCTACTTCTAAATACATGGGTAATTAGAAAAAAAAATAAAAAATTATATACAAAATTTAAAGTTGCGAAGTCTTAGTGAGCGATGGACGACAGATAATGTTTATTAATGTTAATGATGTGCTTCTTGAGAAACTTAAGGTGATAGGGCTAGCACCTAAACTGACTAAATTGTTCTCTGTCTATATGCGAGACCGTAGTCAGTTTATTAGACTTTGTTGCTACGATTCTGCACCATATCACACACGCTCAGGGGTCAGCCAGGGATCGTCACTAGGACCACTGTTATTTACCATTATGGTCAATGATCTAACAGAATGTCTTCATTACAGTAATTGTTTGTTCTATGCCGATAACCTAAAAATATTTAGAGGTGTGCAGTCACTTGAGGAGTGCACTAAAATCAAAGAAGACCTTAATGATATACTTCACTGGAGCGAAAAGATTCAGCTTTAGCTAAACATTAATAAATGTCAGGTTATGAGCTTCATTCGATTAACACGAGAAATTACCGCGCAGTACACACTGAATGGCCAGCTACTGGCTAGAAGCCTGGCGGTAACGGACCTTGGAGTTATATTTGACCCTAAGCTTGAGTTCCATGAGCATATGCGAAAACTTACGGCTGATTGTTTTAAACGGTTGGGGTTCGTTACTCGTAATTGTCGGAAGTTTAATAATTTGGGTGCAATAAAACTGTTATATATTTCCTTAGTGAGAACAAAGTTTGAATACGGTTCGTGCATTTGGAACCCACACGAATCTACATATTCTCTTATGCTTGAGAAGGTTCAAAAGCGGTTCCTTCGCTTTATGTATATGAAGAGTTATAATTATTATCCGTTCATGTACCCCACGAAATATCTACAGGGTACACTAGGTTTTAACTATCTTGAAACGCGTAGAATAATGACTGTGTGTGTGGTTGACACATGATGTTCTATTGTGTGGTGTGGTTGACTGCCCTGATTTGGTTAGCGTGGCAAGTTGGATGTGCGTGCCTGAGCAACGCTCTAGATTTCGTCCTGGTAGAGTCCTGCTGTTCGAGCCGAGCCCTGCGCAAACTGTGGCATGTCAAAACTCGCCTATCTGCCGTGCGCCTGCTCAAGTTGTACCCTGAAGCCGATGTATTTGCGGATCTTATACCGAAGTTGGCGCAAGTATGTCTAGAATACTGCGAGAGATTAGATTAGGGCTAATCCCTTCCTCGATCTAATTAATTTTATATAAAACTTACTTTTTATTTCTGTTGTGTCCTTATAACTTTAATTTTTATATTTTGTAATATTGTTTTTATTGTTTTATGTACTAGTAATAACGCTTTGGTTTTTCTAAACTGTTATGTTATTTCTGGAGTACCTAATAAACGAATCTGAATCTGAATTTGTCTGTAGTTTGATCCGTTGTGTGCTTAGCTATTGCCTCACGTCGTGCCTCTGGCTATGCTATGATCTAGTTACTGCCTCACGTCGTGCCTCTTAACTAGATCCATCTCAATACTAAGTAACGCTTCACGTAATGTCTCTAAGCTTTGAAAGGGATACTTTTCTTCCCAATACTTAGTTAAGCTTCACGTAGTGTGCCTCTAACTTTGAATTTCTTGCATTGCTAACAAGGTTAATTTGTGTGCTTGCACACATCTTTACCTTTCTTGGTGTTTTGTTTAGATACAGTTACTAATGATGAGAAACAGTCTACTGCGGCTGCTGCTCAGTAGCCTTTGATGGTCAGCGAGCCGTTACCCAGAGCAACGCAGCCGTTGACGAGCGACGGCCAGATCCCAGCACTTCGGGAGCGCAGAGACGTGTTGAGTCACCTTTGGGAGTTGACGCGTGCCAGCATCGCTTCCCAAGAAGAGGAACAACTAGGAGTAGGAGCCTCTATGAATGTAGCCGCGAGTCCAAGCATCTTGGAGCAGAACTTTCCAAGACCAGGGAAGGACTGTCCATGCTGGTGCTGGACATTGACCACCAGAGCTAAGGGAGCCCGAGGACGGACTCCTGTCAGGAGAGGCCGTATAGGCAACACTTTGCCGCGTGGCGCTGGATTGCTTAAATAGCGGCGCGCACCAGCTGCCGCTCTCTTTACTTCACAGATACACCGACCTCGCCGGCGAGGTCGACGAGTCCCTTCAGTCGCCGCCTATACGAGGTACTAGCACGTACCCAGACGTTTCTCTCCTATCCCCACCCTGGCAACAGCCCAAGCCGAGGTTTGTACCTAAGTGGTGCCCTTGCGCTAGTTGCCCCATCAAAACTTACAGGGCTGAGCGCCTTCTGCACTCGCCAAAAGCTCGGTTAAGCTGCAACGGCCTCAGAGGCCAACAGAGAAATAAGTCCATGCGAAAAAAAAACCGCCGCTATCTTTCTACTTCCTACTTTCGTCGAGGAATCATCTCTGTCCGTTCGTCAGTCTGTCATTTTTCATTGTTACTTTTGTGTTTGTTTAAATATCGGGTTGATTTTGTGTTAAATGTAATTTTAAGATTATAATAATAAATAAATAAATATTGCTGGACATTTCACACAGCGCTATCTAGCCCCAAACTAAGCAGAGCTTGTACTATGGGAACCAGATAACTTATATACTTTTCTTTTTTTTATCACGTTATTTTAAACACAGATAACTGATAGAATACTTATATACATTTTTTTGTACATACAAACTTATAATATAAAGATAAACAACCAGACCCGGAACAAATATCTGTAGATCATGCAAACATTTGTTCCGCGACGGGAATCGAACCCCCTGCGTCTCAGCCGGCTATTCGCCCACTGCGCCACGGAGGTCGTCCTCAGTAATGCTTTCAGTTTGTTTCTGTTGTTTTTATTAATACATTTTAGGCCAAATACACTAGAGTAATTATAATGTATGCTAATGTATTAATACATGCTGTATCTGAAAAACCTGATGTGTTTTGGCACAAGGTTTGTTATTTTAACTGTTTTTATTGCTTTGGTTTGGACGTAACTATGAATATTGTACTCTATTTTTAATTATTCTATTTTTTTCTGATTTTAGTGTTAACGGATGTAGACGGAAGTAATAAATTTACGGAACTTCCGAAATTCATGCTGGGTGTGCTTTCGCTGCCGCATTCAAATGCCGACTGCGAGCACATTTTCAGCCATGTCAATGATATCAAAACAAAAAAACATCAACCAGGACATGCAGATAGACTGGCCACTTAAACATGTGACACCGCAAGATGTAACCAAGCAAATTAATAGGATGAAAGACAAAAAAGCTCCTGGATATGACTTGATAAAAAAAAGTACTCCAGGAACTACCAATAAAGGGCATTGTTGAAGTAAAACTTATTAACGCACGCTTGACTTGGGGAGTAAGCTGGTGAATGCATTACGAAAAGTGCGAACGGAAGTTGAGAGGGAGATATAAGTTAGTGAAGGGAGATATAAGTTGAGAGGGAGATATAAGTTAGTGAAGATAGAAAGAGAGAGAGAGTTACGTTTCGTATATTACTGTAGGGGCAAGATAGGTTTTAGGACACATTTTCTTTCTCTCATAACCAGTTGATTTGTAGCATATCTCCTATGCCAAATTAGCCTAAATTATACAAATTGGAAATATAATTTAAACATACATATGTATATATATTACTCGTGCGCAATAACTTGGGACCTGCCTGGGGAATGCGACTCCCCGACCGCTTCCCCTGCACTTCCCCGATGGCGCCCGTATTGTACCGTTCGCATCACTATTTTTTACTAGGGTTTTTAGTCTCGTACTGGCCTACGTCACGTAATGACGCGCTCTGGAATTCTTTTAGTTTTCGTTTGTGTTATTGTTTTGTTGTTGTAGTTTTTGTTGTTATAGTTTGTGTAATTGTTTTGTTGTTGTAGTTTTTGTTGTTATAGTAAATGTTGTAAATTTATAGGATACCTCTTCGTCAAGTGATTATAGTGAGACTGAGGACGAAGAACAACCTCTAGAAGGCATAAATCCACTAAGTAGTGACGAAGATGAGATAATGTAAATAATAGATAAAATAAATGTATAAACTTAAACATTGTATTTTTATTTTATTCAAATAGTGTAAAAAAGATTAGATAAAAAGCAGCGTCCTCCCTGAGTAACATAATACTTTAGGTTAAAAAAACAAAGACGAAGCCGCGGGCGGCTGCTTGTTATGTTCGCTTTTTTGCGGGCGGTACAAACACGCCAATATGACGTCACCGCGCTCAGGTCCCAACTTATCGCGCACGGGTAATATATATACATATATCAATATATATATATACATATAGATGGAGCTAAAGAAGTTTTACTTCAGTCGTGTGGTCTAAAAGCACACTTGTTATTTTTCTAACAGACCTCTTCAGTGCCATTCTTAGATAATCAATCATACTTGCCAATGCAGTGAAAAGTATCATACATTTTTTATTTATAAACATGGAAAACCGGAAAATTAACTTAGCTCATACAGACCAATGGGCTTACTGCCTATTATATAAAAACTCATGGCAAAAAATATTCTTAATAAACTAAGACCAGGATAAGTACTGGCAGAAACTTGAAAAAATTACCCAAACATCAATTTGGTTTCCAACAGGAACATTCGATCATTGAATAAATACACAGAGTATACAATATGGTGCAACAGACACAAGAATGCAGAAGAATACTGCTCTTCTGCCTTCCTGAATGTTCAACAGGCTTTTGATTGAGTATGGCACAAAGGGCTACTCTGTGAAATAAAAATGCTCCTCTGACATAGTTACTTCAGACCACTGGAATCATACTTATTGGAGAGACTTTTTAGAGTAAGAGAAGGTGACAGTTACTCTAAACTACATGATATACATGCGGGAGTACCCCAAGGCTCCGTACTTGGACCAGTACTGTACACCATATACGGATATTCGGATATCCGAATTGCAAGCCCTAGTTCGTCTCCTAGTTCTAAGCTACCTCCCCACCAATTTTCAGTCAAATCGGTTCAGCCGTTCTTGAGTTATAAATAGTGTAACTAACACGACTTTCTTTATAATATTATGAATAAACATTAATTTCTATTCATAATCAGACTCTCCTACCATATACGAAAATGGCACATTTTCGTATATTGATTTATTAGTTTTCGACAACATGTCGGAAGTTCCTTAAATTTATTACTTCCGTCTACATCCGTTAACACTAAAATCAGAAAAAAATAGAATACTTAAAAATAGAGTACAATATTCATAGTTACGTCCAAACGAAAGCAATAAAAACAGTTAAAATAACAAACCTTGTGCCAAAACACATCAGGTTTTTCAGATACAGCATGTATTAATACATTAGCATACATTATAATTACTCTAGTGTATTTGGCCTAAAATGTATTAATAAAAACAACAGAAACAAACTGAAAGCATTACTGAGGACGACCTCCGTGGCGCAGTGGGCGAATAGCCGGCTGAGACGCAGGGGGTTCGATTCCCGTCGCGGAACAAATGTTTGCATGATCTACAGATATTTGTTCCGGGTCTGGTTGTTTCTCTTTATATTATAAGTATGTATGTACAAAAAAAATGTATATAAGTATTCTATCAGTTATCTGTGTTTAAAATAACGTGATAAAAAAAAAGAAAAGTATATAAGTTATCTGGTTCCCATAGTACAAGCTCTGCTTAGTTTGGGGCTAGATAGCGCTGTGTGAAATGTCCAGCAATATTTATTTATTTATTATTATAATCTTAAAATTACATTTAACACAAAATCAACCCGATATTTAAACAAACACAAAAGTAACAATGAAAAATGACAGACTGACGAACGGACAGAGATGATTCCTCGACGAAAGTAGGAAGTAGAAAGATAGCGGCGGTTTTTTTTTCGCATGGACTTATTTCTCTGTTGGCCTCTGAGGCCGTTGCAGCTTAACCGAGCTTTTGGCGAGTGCAGAAGGCGCTCAGCCCTGTAAGTTTTGATGGGGCAACTAGCGCAAGGGCACCACTTAGGTACAAACCTCGGCTTGGGCTGTTGCCAGGGTGGGGATAGGAGAGAAACGTCTGGGTACGTGCTAGTACCTCGTATAGGCGGCGACTGAAGGGACTCGTCGACCTCGCCGGCGAGGTCGGTGTATCTGTGAAGTATAGAGAGCGGCAGCTGGTGCGCGCCGCTATTTAAGCAATCCAGCGCCACGCGGCAAAGTGTTGCCTACACGGCCTCTCCTGACAGGAGTCCGTCCTCGGGCTCCCTTAGCTCTGGTGGTCAATGTCCAGCACCAGCATGCACAGTCCTTCCCTGGTCTTGGAAAGTTCTGCTCCAAGATGCTTGGACTCGCGGCTACATTCATAGAGGCTCCTACTCCTAGTTGTTCCTCTTCTTGGGAAGCGATGCTGGCACGCGTCAACTCCCAAAGATGACTCAACACGTCTCTGCGCTCCCGAAGTGCTGGGATGCTGGCCGTCGCTCGTCAACGGCTGCGTTGCTCTGGGTAACGGCTGATAGTGACGATCAATATATTCGGATAATTCGAATAAAACTAATAGTAAAATTCATCAAAACATCACGATTTGATCATGAAATTAACTACATCAAAACCATAATTTCATAATTATGTGCAGTAAGTACATGTATCTAGAAAGTAATTTGAATTTTAAACACTGTTTATCCATTATTATTAATATTTGTCGCATTGTAAAACATTCAGAAAGTCGTGACTGACAAGTTGCTTACTTATTGCTTAAGTTTTGTGACTGAAAACGTGATCTAAAATATACCTATCGAGTTTCCTTATTGTCAAAACTGATTTATATTTTAATGGTGAATGTTGGAATAACTTAAACATTGTTTATAGCTACTTTAATAACAATTATTTTAGTTTTTAACGCTTTTCCAAAAATTATTCAAATTATCCGTAATATCCGGATATCCGAATAGTAAAGTTCACTACTATCCGAATTATTCGGATACCAAAATCTAACGGATAATGCAAGCCCTAAGACGAACATAGGATACTTTTTATCCCGTTCTTAGAACCAGGAGACGAACATAGGATACTTTATATCCCGTTCGACCGCGTTCCCGTGTGACGTGACATAAAACGTCAAAGAGAATACAAGTCACTATAAAACGTGGTATAACAAAAACGCATCTGACATGGAATAACAAAACGCAAATGACAGCTAAACGCAATTTTGTCTATGGTTAAGTATGGTTGTAAATATATATAAATCAGGTTAGTAATGATGGCCGGGGATAACAATTGACAATTCTACCATGGTGACGTATATTGACAGCCCGCGTTATATGCATGTCAAGGTGGTACGAAGTTCGGCGGGTCAACTAATTTCATTTTTCACAAGTAATATTTTTTTTTCTTTGATAACAATTACGTGTTTTTAGTTGGCCTCAAATCAATACACTTTTTTTTCTTTACTTTTACGGGATTCATTATAATTAAAAAAAATATTCAGTTTTGATTTGGTTCACGATGTTATTTTCCTTTGAAAAATAACACGGTAATTTGCACGATACACTTTTAGCGGATGCACCGTAATTTTGTCTAGAAACACCGTATTTTTTACCCTTGTAACACGGTAACTCTACGGTAGTTTTAGAATTGGAGACACTGACCAGGGTTGCCAGATCGGCCCCTACGGGGCCGATTATCGGCCCTTGGGAAATTATGTCGGCCCTTGGCAGCCATCGGCCTTTTTGTGGCCCTTACCCACCAATAATAAAATATTAGGTACTTATAATTATTAAACATAAAATAAGGTCTTGGTAAATTAAGACATGCCTAAAAATATAGCAGGAAATCTCCAATTTTTTCATTGAAGTACATGAACTAAGTGGCTTACTGCTGGTTCTCCCATTTCCTATCGCGAGTGTTGAGCGTGTTTTTAGTAAACTGAAGAGAATAAAAACTAAAAGCCGCACTCGACACAATACGGAGAAGATAGCTTCTATAATTACTACCACTGCAGGTATAGAAAACTGTGGTGGTATAATAAATTTCGAGTCATTGCCAGAAATGATAAGTTCTAAAATAAAATATAAATAAAATAATAAATAAATATTGCTGGAAATTTCACACAGCGCTATCTAGCCCAAACTAAGCAGAGCTTGTATTATGGGAACCACATAACTGATAGAATTCTTAAATACTTTGGTTTTGTAAATACATACTTATAATCTATAGAAAAACATCCAGACCCGGATCTGTAGATCATGCAAACATTTATTCCGCGGCGGGAATCGAACCCGATACCTCCTGCGTCTCAGCCGACTATTCGCCCACTGCGCCACGGAGGTCGTCAAAGTCGACATATAATACGATATACAAAGTCGACATACAAAGGTCGTCATATAAGTAAAGTCTTATACACACCGATAGTCACACCAAAGAAAGACCGATAAGACGGTACGTGATAAATCCCGTATTTATAATAATGATTAAGTAAAGACTGTTAATATATAAGTTATAATATATGTTATAATATAATATATTCTGCTGTCGATTGCCCGCCATTCCTTAGTAAGATACAATTTAATGCGCCTACCAGCACGTTTAGGAGAAGCAACCTAATTTATCTACCCGTAGTTTCTACGAATTATCGCCAAAATGCGTTTGTGTATCGTGCAAGTAAATTATTCAATCTATTGAGCAATGAGCATGACCTTGACCTGTTCAACTGCAGTATTTCATCTCTTAAAAACAGAATTAATAATATCTTCTTTGATCAATTTAGGACATGTGTGACTGAGTGAGGATGAGTTTTTGATAACTAGTTTTGTAATATATCTACTTGTAAATTGAGTGAATGGCACCTGATTTGGTATCGTGAACGTGAGTGACCCGTGCAGTGTTCGGTTAGATTTTGTCTTTTGTTATTTTGTTGTTGCTTGTTAGTATAATGTGATTCTATCAGTGGAGACCTTTAAATGGCCTGTTTATTACTATTCACTGTAACTATTGTGTTTAATATGTGCTGATGGTTTTCCTAAAATAAATAAATAAAAATAAAAAAATTAAATAAGTGAAGAAGTTGTTTATGTCTAGTTTTTATTGTTTGCACCATTTAAATATATTTTTTACTTATATAACGTTTTTTTATTTCAATTTTGGTCTTTAGGGCCGAAAATGGGCTTTTTTAAACCAGGCTTATCGGCTTTTTTCTGATTGAGATGCTGGCAACACTGACACTGACACTGATTGTATTTTTTGCAAGCAAACTGCTTTTTGTTTGTGGAATAAAGTTATTACGTTATCGCAAAGTATTGCTGATTACAGTTAATCGCCATCAAAGATTATTTTGTAAGTATGCCTACGTTAATAGAAACTAACCACGGATTTAATAGGTACCTACTTCATAATGTTTTCTGGTGTCGAATTTGATTTGGTAGGTCCTCTTAGTCTCTACTTAATCTGGTCAGGTCAAACTTTCCTGATAAATCAACTGCACAACGGGATTTAATCAAAACAATAGGTACCTATCTTCTATCTTTTTGACCGTTGTTTTGCGTAGGCATTTGTCCAATAAATGCTGATCTGATAGGTACAGTCACAATGTGAATGGTATCTTTCGTGCTATGACACGAAGAAAAAATCATAATAATTTGTCATTACGCGACAGAACCAAATGCCAGTTTACCTACATTTGACGACTTCCGTGGCGCAGCGGGCGAATAACCGGCTGAGACGTAAGAGGTTGCGTGTTCAATTCCGGGTTTGCTTTAGAAACAGGCTGCACGCATAGGGTTCTTTTGGAGGGGGGGGGGGGTAGAGGGCTACCCCCTGGTACCACTCCCCCCGCCAGGAGATGTATAGTTATCAAGGAAATCAACTTTAAAATGTTCTATTCTAACCTCAAAATGTCATTTATTATCAAACTTATCTAAAAAGTCAACTTTCGGTACCTAACTTAGTGTTGCAACGTCACCGGCACTTCGGGAAGTACAGACTTATGGGGAGACCGGAGGGGAATCGCCCTTACAACACGTACTACCAAGATCATTTCAAATTGGAGCATATTTCTACCTTAATAAGGTATTATTGTATTTTGAGTAGTATTTATCTAGGTTCCCAACCATATATTTGAAATAGAAGCGTATCGCATGCTGCATGTTTTTACGTCATAAAAGACCTGTTTTCAAACTAATTTTTTCGTATTAAAAACAACAACATCTTACGTATCCTAGTCATGGGAAGATAGATTATATCGGTCTAGTTACAGAATAACAATACAATGAGAAAAATACAACAAGTTTTCAGTCATCATTTTTGGTAGGTATTACGGAACGCGGTCAAAATCTAATCAAATTTAGAATTGTTCTATTGCTATCACTGTCGCTCTGCGTGGCTAAACATCGTCACTAAACAGGGATAGCGATATTCAGGCCGAAGTTTTTGACGAGGCCGAATTGAAGTTGCGCTCGGGGTTCGCCGGCTTCTTAACGCCATTGCATAACAATGCGCAGGCATCCGCACTCGCCTTCGCAGCTTCGGCTTGCTGGTCTACGGCGCGGCGGCGACCAGTCGCAGCTGCTACGGTCCGTACGGTGCCTGCGCATTGTATGTTACAGCTGGCGAAGGCTGCTCTCCCTCCACGATACGAATTTATTAAAACACTAGTAGGTATGCATTAGACAAGACTATATTGGAGTCGGGGTTGACTGATGCGGTTCTGAGACCGTGTTTGACCTAACCTATTCTATTCGGAGTTGACTGATACAGTTCTGTGTTCGTATTTTACCTAACCTATTCTATGTAAGAGAAGACCGGGGATGAATAAACATTAACTGAAACAATAAATGTTTCATATTTCTGAAATGTCAGTCGACCCCATCATAACGCATAAAGTTTCAGCCGAAGCTTGACCCACATTGAGATGAACACTATTGAATATCGTGCTAGTTTACCTAGTGTTTTGCTTAGTTCTGTCAGTTGTCACTAGGTGTCGCTCTTGTCAATCGTCGCCCCTTGCGTCGCCTCGCTTGCGTTGGGTCAGCGCCGTCTGCCTTGCAAAGCCAGTACGCTAAGCTAAAGCCGTCAAGGGTTTTAGATTGTGTGGGTCAAGCTTCGGCTGAAACCTAAATAATCGTTTTCTTCCCTTTGGGGGGAAAACGGTTCTAGTTAGGTGTTCAAGCCTTCTCTTGACCCACATTGAGACGTGTTTACATTCTGACGGCGCTGACTGCGTACTGTGAAGTGTCTTAGTGAGACAGGATGGCGACTATAAGAGCGAAAAAGAGAGACAAAGTTTGCATTAATATTCAATTTTTACTAAATTAAATATTATTTTCCTTATTCAATTGGAGAAAAACATTATAACATTGAGTTAGGGCTAGGGATTGAATTTGATGTCATTTCTCTAAAGTATGAAAAAAGTGAATGAAAACAGAATTTTTTTTTTATATCCAGTTTCCACGTTTAAGAATTTGTTCAACTGTTTCACATTTATTGAGTAAGCTATCCAAAGCCACTGCAGCCCGAAGACTTCCGGCTGAGCTGGTGATGCCCGCATCTTCAAATAGTGTCCGAATCCGCTATGACAGTGCAAGACACATCCTTTACTCTCCCCCTGGTGATGATGAATAGACTGTTAAGATCATTATGACTCTGTCGTCTGTGGTGTGATATTCTGATAAGAGTACGAATCCATGTAATTAAGTTTAATTTCGGATTGTTATTTTCTAGTAACTTCCATCCTGATTGGTGATGAGTGGCAGAGTCAGTTTTAGAGCCATATTTAGGCCATAAGATCATTTCTGATCCGAGGTCGACTAAGGAATTTGGGCTTACTTCTAGCAGTGTTAAATCATGTACCCTCCTTCCAGAGGCTAGTAAGAGTAGCGCTGCTACGTGTCTAGAGACCTGAAATAAGCTTTTGTTGTTGATAGTATAGTCAATAAGGTGATCTATCAGTTTATCTACATGCCAAATAGGGGATCTTTTCCGTTTTGGTTTAGCTGTATGTATACCCTTGAGAATATGTTTAACCAAAGGGTGGCTATTTATTGAGTCAGACTTCAATGGGCAAGCAAATGTAATTACAACTGACTTATGGACCTTAATAGTTTTTAGGTGCAAGCTTTATTTCGCTATGTAAATAGCATAAGAATTTAGCTACAATTTCGGGAGACGGATCACAGATTGGTTGGTTGTTTTTGGAACACCAGTCCTGCCATCTAGTCCATGCCGATCTGTATGTCTTTTGAGTGGACTGACGCCATGAAGAATCTAGAATTTTAATATTATCCTGTGACCATTCATTTACGAGTGAAATCCAGCCCGTATTTGCCAAACCTGCAATTTTAAGTTCTCTGTTCCTTGTGGTGGCTTGTTGGTCCGTAGGTCGATCAGGTGTCTTTCCAGATTGTGTATTATAAGTGGTGGCATTTCTGCTCTCCGTTCCACTTCTGCCTGCCAGAACGTTCTCTGCCAATTGGGGGCAACTAGAATGTATGTAGGTGCCCGTGCTCGTGTCTAGGTGGTGTAATACTCGAGGTATTAGTCCTAGGGGAGGAAATGCGTAGCCCAGGTTGAATTTCCATGGTTTGCTGGACGCGTCTATAAATAGAGCGTCGTGATCCCGTGCATCCTCCGAAACATAAGTTTCTAGTACTGCCGACCCTTTTGAGGCAAATAGGTCTACTTGTGTTGTTCCGAACGTACTGAATATCAGCTGTATCGTTTCGTTGCTTAGACGCCATTCTGGTAGGTAACTGAACCTTGACAGACTGTCCGCGATCCCGTTGTACCGACCTGGCAGATAACGAGCCGTGAGGTGTATTTTGTATTTGTCCAGCATGTCGTAGATCTTGAACGTCATAGCCAAAAGTCTTGGGGACTTGGTCCCTCCTTGTTTTGTTATATAAGCAATAACTTTCTTGTTGTCTGTTTGCAGCATCATTGAAGAACCTTTTAGTTGCGGTCCTTTTTGAATTAAGACATTGTATAGAGCCCATAACTCTTTTTGATTGCTGTGCCGATTTTGATTCCACCGTCCCCTGAGATGCCAGGAGTTTACAGTTGCTCCCCACCCCGTGTCTGCAGCATCTGTTATGATGAATACGGTGGGACTCGTGTAAAAGATTTGAGAGTTCATACCGACGTGGTCTAACCACCAGCTTAGTTCTTGGATGACGTTTGTTGGAATCGGTTGAAAAGGTTTGCCTTGAGGCAGACGGTTTGCTGCTACTTGGATTAATCTGCAATGTAATCTTCCCGTCGGAACGGTGAAAGTTGCGAAATTGAGTCTTCCCAAGATAGCTTTTGCTGCTTTCCAGCTCCAGCATTTTGTTTTAGCAGTAACCTGATGGCTTTTTTTATTGTGGGCACCTTGTCTGGGGGTAATACTTTTGTATTTTGTTGTGTATCCCTGTTGATGTGCCTAAGGTTTAGTTTAGCTTGAAGGACTTGATTTAAGGAAACCACTGTTCGTGTGTTCACGTGTTCTCTCAATGTGTTTTATTTGCGACTCACTTGTCCTACCCTTGCGTAACTACTTAAATGCGTTACAAAACAAAGGAACACCAAATGTATATAAAATTACTCCTACATTCCGCCCACCAAAAGGACTATCTGGTCCTTTTCTAATCTTTAAACTTAATGGTAACAACATAAAATACCTACTATTTATTTATTATTTATTTATATACGATTTATCATACTTCTTATGAAGTAGGTATAACTGGTGAGCAACTTATATAAAATAAAATTTGTTGATACATTTCATGCAAAGGTAAGTTAAAGTTAAAGAGTTAAAGGATGTTTTAAGTGTTCATCGAGATTTGCGTGCCGCAGACGACCGCCCACCCTGAGGATATCGTCCGTATCAAGGTAAGGGTTGAGTGTTTTTATATTACTAACTCCTTTGATAGGTTTGTTTTTCTTGATTCTACTTATTTCTTTGCTATATTCGTCCTTTTGTACTAGTTTAATGCATGCTGTAAGCGCTTTTTCAAACTCTTTTGTAGTAAAGCTTCTTTCTATATCTTCTGTTCTTCTTTTTAAATTCAAAAACCTTTTGTACTAAGCTATAACCTTTATCAACTCTTTAAGGTTTTCAAATTGGTCAAATTGCGATATTATACTTGCTGTAACTTCTTCATTTTGTATTTTTAGATTAGCTTGTATTTTATCTTTTCTCATTTCTAGGTCTGTAGATATAATTTCTGTGTTTTTAAATTTTATTTCTGTTTCAGATAGCCACGCTGGGCCTTTCCACCATAACTGCGCATCTTTTAGATCAGCAAGAAGCATGCCCCTTGATGCTATGTCTGCTGGATTCTCCTCTGACGGGACATGATACCACCGCTTGTTATGGATATTCTCGATTATTTCTACGACCCGATTCGCTACGAACGGTTTCAACTTATGTGGCTCGCCAGACAACCATGCTATCACAATCGATGAGTCGGTCCACGCATACATTTGTACCGTTGGTATTCTCATGGCTTTTTCTATTTGCTTTAGCAGCCTCGACAGCAGTAATGCTCCAGACAGTTCCAATCGTGGTAAGGATACTGTACGTAATGGTGCCACTCTAGTTCTGGAAGCTTTAATGTTTGTGTCTACAGTGCCATCTTGATTTATTGTTATTAGGTAAGCCACTGCTGCGTAAGCTTTCATCGAGGCGTCACTGAAACCATGGATTTGTATTTGCTTCATTTCAGTGCTTATTGTGCCGAACCATCGATCGATATGAATCTCATCTACATTCTTGAAATCTGCTCGGATGGTCTTCCATTCATCTTCTACAAGTTGGTTTATTTTGTCATCCCAACCGACCTTTTCCAGCCAAAGCTTTTGTATTAGGATTTTTGCTAGGATCAGACTCGGGGCAATCCATCCTAGAGGATCGAATAGCCTTTGGACATCCGACAGAATTGTTCTCTTCGTTATATTGGTTTTGGTTGTTGGTAGATTCAATTGATATTGAAATTGATCCGTTTCCAGATTCCATATTAGTCCTAGAGCCTTCACCGTTCCGTCTAGTTTGAAATACAAGTGTGCATGTGTAGTTCTTTCGCTTGGTTCAATGGATCTCATGAATTTCGGACTGTTTGAAGCCCATTATGATAAAATGAAGCCGCCTTTTTTGAGTATGCTATATACTTCTTGAGCTGTGACAATAGCTTCTTCTGCAGTATCATTACCTGACATCATATCATCCATGTTGTAATCTTCTTTTATTATCTTTGCAGCATCTGGATGATTATGACCTTCGTCGTCAGCAACTTGATGAAGAGTTCTTACCGCTAGATAAGGAGCTGACGCAGTGCCGAACGTGACTCGAAGCAAACGGTACTCTTTGATTGTTTCAGATTCTTCTTCACGCCACAAAATGCGTTGATAGCTGTCGGCGTCTTCTTTTGTAACAAGGCATTGTCTGTACATCATTTTGATGTCACTTGCATAGCAAACACGTTTCAACCGCCATCGCATGATAAGGTTCCTGAGGTCGTCTTGAAGCTGAGGACCAACAAGCAGTTCTTCATTAAGGGAAACGTGGTTCAAGCCCTTTGCCGAAACATCGAATACGACGCGTGTCTTCACGGACTACGGCATGGTGAAGTAAGTACACTGCCTTTTCTTTCTTTGTTTCGTTTTCATGTATTTCTTCCATGTGTCCTAGTGTTAAGTATTCTTTCATAACTTTCTTGTATTCTTCCTTTAGCTGTGGTGATCTTCTAAATCTTCTTTCTAGCTGAAGAAGTCTGATTCTTGCTATTTCTTTCGTATTTCCTTCTGGTGACTTTGGATTTTCTGTTTTAAAAGGTAACTTTACTACGTATCTTCCTTCTTTTGTTCTTGTGTGTGTTTCTTTATAGATTGTTTCGCATAGTTTTTCTTCTGTAGTTAGTTTCCTTTTATAATCTGTTTCTATTTCCCACAGCGATTTTAACATGTCATCCATGTTTACTTGATGATGAAGGACCAGAAATGATTTATCTTGCGAGTTCGTTGAATTGGTTTCTCCGAACAAGATCCATCCAAGGTTGGTTTTTTGAGCACATGGTGAACCTGGAGGACCCTTGATAAGTGGTTGTTGTACAATTTGTGCGTGCTCTTTGACGCCTAGAAGCAAGTCAATCGGCCCTGGTGTGTGGTAGCTTGCATCTGCCAGATTAAGTCCTTCTAGGTGTGTCCAATGGTTGATAGTAACAGCTTTGGAGGGGAGTTGCGTGGTAAGTTGTTTGCTCATAACATAAGCCTTTTGATCCATCTTGAAGCTGGGATCCCATCGGGAACCAACCTGTAGCTGTACCATGTGATCGACGTTCGTCCTTGTAGACCCCACTCCAATGATACTTCCTCTCGCTGACTGTTTGGTAAGATTGAGCATTTGAGTCGCCTTTTCGCTTATAAAACTTGCCTGCGAACCTTGGTCTACCAGCGCGCGGAGAACAACGATGTGATTTTGCTCGCTTCTTACGGTCACCGTTGCCGTCGCTAGTAGTGCGATGCCTGTGCCTTGTTTAGTACTGTTGTGTGACGCGATCATTGTGTTGACTTGTTCCTCTGGCTCCTCTACACTGTGGTTTGATGTCTTCGGTTGAGTAGATCCTGATACTTCCGAAGTATCTAAATTCTTGTTCCGGTGTAGGAGAGTATGATGGCGCCGTTTGCATATACGACAGGACATTTGTAACTTACATTGATGGGCTGAATGTCCTGGTACTAAACAGTTGAAACATAGGTTGTTCCTCTTTACATATTCTTCTCGTTCATTAGGTTACAGTGTGGTAAATTCCTTGCAATGACATAAGGTGTGGTTCTCCTTGCATATAGCGCATGTTCTTCTTGTTAGTGATGATGACGTAACTGACGTGCGTGTAGGTGACGTGGTAGCAGTAGCGACGTGGAATGATCGTTCCTTTGCAGGTTTGTCACGCGATGATGACAATGATGAGACAATTTCCAGCGTTCGGTATTTTGACTGTAGAAACTTCTTCAAGTCACTCCAGGTAGGTAGTGCGTCAGATTCGCCTTGGTAGGCATTCTCTACCCAGTCTTTGTGTGACTCAGGGTCCAATTTTTGCACGACCCGAAAAATGATAACAGGATCCCATGAATCCGTAGATATGTTTAGGTTTTGCAAGTTGTTCGTGCAATCCGTCGTGACGTCAAGCAAATTCTTAATCTGAGAAGAAGATTGTGAATAAATCTTCTTTTGGTTAAACAACTTTTTTAAGACTGAGTTGATAATTAATCTCTTATTTCCATAACTGGCTTTGAGAATACCCCATGCCTTTTCATAATTTTGATTTGTTACCTGGATGTGGTTCAATAATATCTGGGCTTCTCCAGTCACACTGGTCGTTAAATAATGTAACTTTTGCACGTCACTAATTATTATGTTTTCATGCACTAATGAGGTAAACAAGTCCTGAAATGTAGACCATTCTTCATAAATTCCACTAAACTTTGGTAATTCTATCCTCGGCAGCCTCACGAGTTGATTTGTATTGGTATTTGTACTTGAATTCATGATGCTGTTCTGCGATGAAACAGCGGCGGCGGTAAGTTCGGGCGATTTGGTCAAAGAAGCCATTATGTCACGTAACTCCGCCAGTAAACAAAGGTACGAGTCCTCGACAGTATGAAAGTCTTCATTCACAAAGTACGGTAATAAGGCCCTTTGTTCTTTCGGTGTACTTTTGACCAAATCTTGATGTGATCTTGTAAAAATCTGCCAATAACCCTCTATAACCTTTATTCTTGTTTCGATGTAACCTTTTGTCAATCTTGATTTCGGGCATTTCTTTAGATTAACTTGAGTTTTTTGTAGTAAAGAAGCCGTATCTTCCAAAATATTAATTTACTCCGCCGTAGTAGTCATCGCGTAAGTTCTTATCTTCGCTCAGGAATGCAGCCGCTATTTTTCTCGGCGGCCGACCGATGCTCCGTAGCTCGTAAATATCCGGTTCGAATGTGACCATATGTTGATGTGCCTAAGGTTTAGTTTAGCTTGAAGGACTTGATTTAAGGAAACCACTGTTATACGTGTGCTCTCAATGAGTTTTATTTGCGACTCACTTGTCCTACCCTTGCGTATCTACTTAAATGCGTTACAAAACAAGGAGCACCAAATGTATATAAAATTACTCCTAACAATCCCAATGTATGCCTAAAAAACCTATTTGTCTGCGAGGAGTAGTTTCTGTTTTCTGAAAATTTATGCACCATCCTAGATCTCAGAGGTGGTGGATCAGGAATTCGGTTTGTTGCTGGAGGGTTATTGCATTTTGATGTACCACTAGGAAATCGTCTAAATATACAACTATTCTAAATCCCCGCTCCCTGAAAAAGTTTGCCAACCAGTTTGTAATTTTAGCAAAAGCGCTTGGTGCTGTTGCAAGACCAAAAGGCAGACATGACATTTCGTAAAACTGGCCTTGATATGCAAGTGACAGGAATTTGTGATGCGACTGGACGATTGGAATATGAAAATATGCTTGTGAGAGGTCGATTTTAATCATAAAATCGTTTGGTTTTAAAAATGAGGGTACCTTGTAAATATTTAGCAATCGAAATTTGTGCGGTTTTAGAAAAGTATTTAAGTTCTTCAGATTAAAAATTGCTCTCCAAGAGGTATCTGTTTTTCTACGAAGAAACATTTGAGATACAAAACCCCTCTGCAAAACTCTTGTTAACTGCTCCCGATTTTTGCAATTCTAATAATGCTGTTGTCATCTCTGGGGAAGATTTTGTCTGGAAAGGTGCAGCATTAGACTGCGATAGGTTTATCAGAGGAGGTTTATTAAAGATATTACAGACTTAGGTGCCCCTAGTTTTATCCAAGAGCATAAGCTATTCTTTACCTGGCCTGCACGGAATTTACTTATTGTTTTGACCTTTTGTATAAGTCTGTCGTTGGTTTTGTTTCGATGGAGCTGTTCCTGTTCTTTTGTAATAGGTTTGCGGAGTTTGTCTTTGAAACCTTTCGAACTTCTGATTGTATTTTTGTCCTGTATGATTTGGCCTGGTACAAGCTTCTCTTGATCGATTGTCACGTAGTTTATCCGACTTTTGTATGTAATTGACTTTTCGTGGGTTGTCAAGAAAAAGCTTGTGCGTACCACCTTGCTCTTTAATGAGTTCAGATAGCTTTGATACCGAAAAGAGGTGCGTTGAGGACGGTGGGATGCTATGGAGTGTTTCATGTAAATATTTATTGCGAGATTTGTAGATAGCTCGCCTTTTTCCAAAGTGGATAACTGTTGCCACGACGGTGTTACGCTGGATAGTTGGCTATTTATTTTCAGGTTAGAAAATACAGGTGTGGCTTGAATTATTTTCTGCACATCTGTGTATCTTATTGTGGACCAATTTTGGGAATCCAGTCTCTGAAATTCTTATCCCTGTTTAGCCAGTGCAGAAGTAGCCAGCGCAATTTTCGGCTCGGTTTCAACCGTAAATGGGTCAAAGCTATATGTGCCCATGTCTTTTTTAGACTCGGATGTGAAGTCCTTTGTATTGAATTGGTGGGCTTGCCAAGGTGTGGACTCTTCTTCCCCAGCGTCTTTGTCCCCACATGACTCTACCTCGCGGTCTTGATTAGCATCTTGCGAGCTGGTCACGGATTCGAAAGACTCATTCAAGTTTACGGCCTCATGCGTCGTTCTTTGGCCATTTGCCCTAGACTTGAGCTCATTCAGGCTATCATTTTGTTTAGCAGACATCTCATTCAGTTGATTAAACATTTCGTTCTGTTTCATCATAATATCTAGAAATAGATCATCTGTATTTGCTCGCTTCTCTGGCGGTTCTATTGTAACAGAGGTTTGTGCTCTCTTTCTACTGGGTGTAGAAGAGTTGGAAGTAACGGATCCCGCCCTATCTTGTAGCATTTTTGATGCTTCGTGTCACGAAACCAACGCGGGCTTAAGGTGTTTGACCGTGTCCATAAATTTGATATAATTTTCGCCTGTATGCATTTCCATCGTTGCATGTGGTGCATAGATAATAGCTCGCCCCAGCGGCCAATTGATCAGCTTCCTTTTGATAAAATTATATTTTATATTTTCGTTCGCTTATTGAAGTAGCGTTCTTGTCAAAGGCTTGTATGAGATCCATCGTCGGCACCGCAAAACGCAGCCGACACTCTGTATCAGGCGCTATCGTGTCTCCGAATAGCTCTTCATATGTGAAGAAAGTTACTTCCCAAGACCTCCAATCGCTGGGGTAATATCTATCCAGAACCGTGACAAAATTGGAAAACGGTAGCGCATCTTCGTCTTGTGATACAGCTTTAATTACGTCTTCAAACGTAAGAGACATCTTTAGTCGCACTGAAACCAAACGAGACAGGCGGTTAGACGTGGGTTTGCCCACATGCTGCGACGGCTGCGCAGCTGACGCGGTGGCGGCTGGCCAGCCTACACGCGTCCTCAGCCGTTAGCCGACGTTTGTCATGTCGGCTGGGTGCGCCGCCGTGTGCGGGGTAGGCGCGATAAAATTTAAGCAGCCGACATCCTGTGGCGGCTGGTCGGTTATGTATTCCACGGCGGCAGCGACGTTGCGTGGCCGTAAGATGCTTTAAAAAAATCAGTGGATTATTCGCAAGTGTCTTCTTTTAGATAGCTGTTTTGTTGCTTACTCGTTCGGACAACTAGCGATGAATTATGTGACCACTTCTAGTTTTATCGTAAAACTAGACCCCAGCCGTCCTAAGAGCGGGCTGTAGCATCGTTATAATTACTCAAATAAATAATGCGTTACGAACCTTGAGTCTTCGCCTTTTGCTCCAAGTTCGGATTCGTATGTCCAATTTACACGATGTTCAAAAGCACACTGGCTTTGCAAGGCAGCCGGCGCTGACCCAACGCAAGCGAGGGGAGGGGCGACGATTGACAAGAGCGACACCTAGTGACAACTGACAGAACTAAGCAAAACACTAGGTAAACTAGCACGATATTCTATAGTGTTCATCTCAATGTGGGTCAAGCGAAAGCTCGAACACCTAAATGACACATTTACGTTCCATTCTACCAAGAATTCACAGTCGAGGAAAGTACAGGTAGACATTTTAATTAAAAGCTACACCGTTATGTACGCGTATCTAAAAATAATAATAAAAATAAAGTTCGCGTTTCCGAAGCGTTGCAAGCAACCCCTACATTACATAACCCAACCCTCAGAAACCACAAACTCGTGCAGCCCATTTCTAAAGCCCACCCCCACAATTATGCCCCGTACATTCACAAAGTGCTAGTGATCACCCGTTGCTCCTCATGCATCGTGTCCAAAGCATTAAGACTGAAGGATTAATTACACTGGATTAAACCACTAAATTGGGTAGCTACAATAGTTATATATAATGACAACATTTTGAATTTCTAAATAGCCAATAGTTACAAGGTAAGATATCATAAATAAATCTTAAAAACAAAATGTTTGTGAATCTAGCTTAATAATTAAACTTCGTACAGGGGTTTATCTTGCTAATATTATAAAAAACATACATTTTGTATGTTTGTTTGTAGAGGGTAATCTCAAAAACGACTTAACCGATTCTGAAAATTGATTTACAATATTATTTTTAGTAAACTACACTATCTCTGAGTGCTCTATTATCTAATAATTAAACTAAAAAATAAATAAACTGTATACATGTAGGAAATTATTGATCGAGCGAAGCGAGATCTCTAAGTCAACTTGGGCAAATCAGCGTTGTATGTATGTATGTAAGTACCTAGTCAGGTCATAAGTATTGTCACACAGTAAAAACTTTTCTTTTAGAATGCTGGCCACAAAAAAGTTTATAGAATTCGAATTTCGAATTGTTCATGAAAATAAAAATGTATACTTTTTAGAATTTTACTCATTTTTAAATATGGAGTGGACGCTTAAAGAAGACCGTGTTGGAGTTATTGCGTTGCATCGTTGCGGTTACGCGCCAATTAAAATTTTTGACATACTGAAAAATTTGAATATAACCAAAAGATTCGTTTATCGCACCATCAAACGATACAATTAAGACTCTAGTGTAGATGACAGGTCAAGAAGTGGTCGCCCTCGGTCTGTTAGGACTCCAGCAGTGATAAAAACTGTGAAGGCGCGAATTCAAAGAAATCCCAAACGTAAGCAGAAACTGTTGGCCCTTCAGATGGGGTTAAGCAGAACCACGGTGAAAAGGGTGTTAAATGAAGACTTAGGGCTTCGGGCATACGAAGAAAAACAGGACATCGTTTGAATGCTCGTCTAATGGACCTGAGACTGTAGAGATGCCGCGCTTTGTTGAAGCGGTACGTGGGAAATTTTTTTTTTTCTTTTTCTTTTCTCGGAAATTCGTTTTTCGGATGAAAAATTTTTTACCGTAGAAGAGAGCTACAACAAACAAAATGATAAGGTGTACGCACACAGTAGTGAAGAAGCGAGCAACCGTATTCCGCGTGTCCAACGAGGTCATTTTCCATCCTCGCTCATGGTATGGTTGGGAGTTTCTTATTGGGGCTTAACAGAGGTATATTTTTGTGAGAAAGGTGTAAAACCGAATGCAGTTGTGTAGCAAAATACAGTCCTGACGAACCTTGTGGAACCTGTTTCTCATACCATGTTCAATAACAGGCACTGGGTATTCCAACAAAATTCGGCGCCAGCTCATAGATCGAAGAGCACACAAGACTGGCTGGCGGCGCGTGAAATCGACTTCATCCCGCACGAAGACTGGCCCTCCTCCAGTCCAGATTTGAATCCGTTAGATTACAAGATATGGCAACACTTGGAGGAAAAGGCGTGCTCAAAGCCTCATCCCAATTTGGAGTCACTCAAGACATCCTTGATTAAGGCAGCCGCCGATATTGACATGGACCTCGTTCGTGCTGCGATAGACGACTGGCCGCGCAGATTGAAGGCCTGTATTCAAAATCACGGAGGTCATTTTGAATAAACTTTAGTGTCATAAGAATCTATGTTTTGTTAAGTTCATTTTGGTATATAAATGGTTACATAATGAATAAACTTGTTTCAATTATTTTATATTAAACATGTGACAGAATTTATGACCTGACTAGGTATGTTTGTCCGAGGATAACTTTCGAAGCGTTTATCCGATCATCGTGAAATTTGATATATACCTAGGTAGGTAGTGTTGGCACAATTTTAGTGTGACTAAAAGCTAAAAATGTGGGGGGTTTGTTGAGATATTGTGATTCAAGAGGGGTAAAAAAAACAAAATGGGACTATCCGATCAAGTGACACGTCTACTAAAAGGTCATTGTGGGTACATTTCGACCCCGTTTTTATTTTTAGTTTAAACCGTGTAGTTTTTAAGTTACTTGTGGTTTGCCCCGAACTGAGATCTCGCGAGTCTCCGATTAAAACAAAAAAATATTATTTGCAATCTTTGACTATCAAAATAGTACCACGAAATAAATAACCAACTTACTTAACCTACAGTTTCATTCAAATTACAGGTAAGAAACGGGAGTTCATGTAATGTGGTTAGGTACTCTTTTGGGGTATAAATTGCAGTTATTCTGGATTTCAGACTTTTGCCTTTATTTGTGTCACTTAAGCTACACGCATACTAAATTACAGCACTGGGGTCACTGGTGTACCCGACCTGTGAATTTTGTCAAAGATTAGTTTTTATTATGACTAATTGATAGAGCGAAGCGAGATCTCTAATGGCGGGTTCCTATATCCGTCGGTTAGTCAAAGATTAAGGCCGGCTTACACAATGATCCCTAAACGTATTTAGCGACTAAACATGTTTAAGTTTTACGTATTTGTATGATTTGACAACTCCTTAAATCATATTTAGCCACTAAATACGTTTAGGCATCGTTAAGAATATTTTTTTTAGTGTTTTGGAATACTTGCAAGATCTCAGTTCGGGGCGAATCACTAGTAATTGGAGCAATAAAATTATAGGAAAGGAATCAATCGCAGAAGAAACAACATGGCCAGCGTCATCAACGAGTCTCACGAGGCGGGTGCGGCAGCGCCTCCCACTGATGCAATGCGCGCGCGCGCTGAGCGCAACCGGCAGCGCGCGCGAGCTCTGCGCCAGGAGCGCGCCGCCGCCGTCACAGCGCCACGGCCCGCGGCCACTGCGCTCGACACCGGCGGCGGCTTCCTACCGGAGCCGGCGGCGGCGACGGCGCCGCGTGCCGCCCCGCGCCCCGCGCCCCTGCTGGACCCGGCGGAGCGGCCGCGCTGCCTCGACTGCGGCCGCGGCATCGCGCTCTCCTACCTGCTCGACACGTTCCGGTACGCCGTCTGCGACGAGTGCAGGTGAGCCGGCTCGCGAGACGTAGCGCAGGTGCGGTGCGATCGCAGGTGATTAGCTATGATATAAACGCGCTCGAAACATCGGCAGGGACGCGGAGGGCGCGCACTCGCTGCTGACGCGCACCGAGGCGAAGGCGTCGTACCTGCTGCGCGACTGCGACCTGGACGCGCGCTCCCCGCCGCTGCCGAGCGTGAGGCGCCGCAACCCGCACCACACGCGTTCCGACATGCGCCTGTACCTGCGCGCGCAGGTGGAGGAGCGCGCGCTGCAGGTGTGGGGGGACGAGGCGCGGCTGGAGCAGGAGCTGGCGCGGCGCGAGGAGGCGCGAGAGGAAGCGCGCGGGCGCCGCGAGGCGCGGCGTCTGCGTGCGCTGCGCATGGACGTGCGCTCGAGCCTGTTCCGCGCGCCGCGCACCGACCACGAGCACGCCTTTGGACCGGAGACGTACGACGCGGCCGCAGACCTCTACTCGCTCGCCTGCGCCTGCGGACACGTGCAGACCTACGAGAAGATGTAGCCGAACCGAACCGAGGCGAGTTGCGAGACGACCTTATGTTGGATGTTATTTTCTGAATTTTAAAATCCTGTATTTACAAGCAGCTGTATTTAGTTGTTAACATACCAAAATTGTGCAGTGTGTGATTAGGCCGCGGAACCAATGCAGCGCACCGATACGCTACTCACATGTATATGTAGGTACTTCGCTTTGTATGAAAATGTAGGCGGATCAATCCTCTACCTCGCTACAGACGGATACAATGTGTGTCTTGGTGATGTCACCAACAAACGCGTGGCACGCGTGGTCTGCGGCCTCAACGCGGCGCACGCTATACTTGGCACATGACATAACGGCGGCGGCGGCGGCGTAGCGTATGAGGATACTCAAATATTGCTTGGAGAGAGCAAGCGCCCCACTGGAAGGGAGATGCAAGAAAGTGACAAAGCTAATCACAACTCGATGCAGAAAGAGACAAATATAGCGATCACGCGTTGGAACGTGGCTGAAAGTAAACGACAAATAACAAAATAATTAATATAAAATCAAAATAAAAACTTTGTTTAAAATACTCAGCTAGTTTGATTGTCTAATACTTGGTTAGAATTAGGCAACACTACATATTTGCTTCAAGACAGTAGACATTTTTTTTGGGATAGAAATTGCAGTTATTCTGGATTTCAGACTTTTTGCTATATTTGTGTCACTAAACTACACGCATACCAAATTTCAGAACAGGTCACCGGTGTTATTATGGCTAATAACATAACTCTCAAATCAAATTATTTATTGCGAATACGGGTTAGTAACAGGTGGTTAGTGATACAGTTTGAGTTCGTCCATAATCAGCGTTTATCGCATGCAATTTCAATCAGTCTTACAAGTAGTTACTTAGAAACGATCAAATAATGATTAAATTAATAATAAAATGTCAGATTTAATAAAATTATTCAAGGGATTTATCGCTAAGAAACTCATTTATGTTGTAGTATGCCTTTTTTATTAATATTAGTTTTAAGTTTCTCTTGAACACATTCAGACTTGAAGAACCCAGTACAGACTCAGGTAGGTGGTTATATATACGTGGAGCCATACACATCACACTCTGATTAAACAAGGATGTCGTAGCGAGTTCGTAGATATACAGACATGGGAGAGTCAAAATCTTAAGCTCCGTGAAATAGGGCTTACAGCTGTCAGTTTTCTGCAACTTGCATATTGATCTGATACACTTCTTTTGAGAGACGAATATGTGTTCTTTGCACGTGGAGTTGCCCCTAAAAATAATTCCATACCTCAATACTGATTCTACGCATCCATAATAGGCGGTTATCACGCGCGGCAGGCGAAAAATTGTTTATGTCTGCGACACATAAACATTTTTTCGGAGCATGAACATCTTCTCTAAAAACTACAAACCTAAAAACGGGGTCATTTCGACCCCGTTATTATTATTTTTTTATTAATGAAGATCATTCGTTAAAAGTCCACTTGACCTTATCGTCTCATTTAGATTTTGTTACCCCTCTTGAACCTCAATATCTCAACACCCCCCCCCCCCCCCCCTACATTTTTGCTAATTTAGTCACACTAGCCCCAAACTGAGATCTCGCGAGTCTCCGATAAAAACAAGAAAATATTATTTGTAATCTTTGACTACCTATCAAAATAGTGCCACGAAATAAATAACCAACTAACTTGTCCTACAGTTTCATTCATATTACAGGTAACGGGAGTTCACGTACCTATTTGGTTACACTTTTTTGGGGTACAAATTGCAGGTATTCTGGATTTCAGACTTTTGCCTATATTTGTGTCATTTATGCTACACGCATAGGTACCAAATTACAGCACTGTGGGGTCACTGGTGTACCCTGTGAATGTTGTCAAAGTTCAATTTTTATTATGGCTAGTAAATAATTTGAAAACTATAAAGAATTTACGAAAAATAAAAATAGAGTATAAATGTACTAATGTATACCTTTCATTTGACGTCACACTTCACCTCATTCTCATTTCTTTTTACCCCTCTTATACCCCAATATCTCAACAGCCCCCCAACATTTTTAGCTGATTCATAGTCACACCAAAATTGTGCCATTACTACCTATGTATCAAATTTCACGATGATCGGATCAACGTTACGAAAGTTATCCTCGGACAAACATACATACATACAACGCCGATTTGCCCAAGTTGACTTAGAGATCTCGCTTCGCTCGATCAATAAAATGAAGTCACTTCCGCTGTCTGTTCACTTAGATCTTTTAAATTACTCAACGGATTTTAATGCAGTTTTCAGCAATAGACAGAGATTCAAGAGGAAGATTTATATTTGTACATAACTCTGTTTTCAACACACTTGCTCGTAAAGAGAGCAATAGTACATCGTTATTATGGCCATAAACCGAACTATAACACACGCGTGCGTAATAATATAACACACTAGTGCATAATAGAATTTTCCCTACAAAGTTAAGTTAAATAAATAAATATTGCTGGACATTTCACACAGCGCTATCTAGTCCCAAACTAAGCAGAGCTTGTACAATGGGAACCAGATAACTGATAGAATACGTACATATATACCTTTTTTTTGTAAATACATACATATAATATATAGAAAAACAACCAGACCCGGAACAAATATCTGTAGATCATGCAAACATTTGTTCCGCGGCGTTAGTAAAGTAAGTTAGTACCTAACTGCAAATTACATGCGAGTAAACAGAGCATTTTCAATTTAACCGGATAATACAGTTTTTGTAACAACAAAGAGGTTTTATGCCGCTGAAAATCCTATTAGATTTTTAGAATAAATAAATTTATCCCTAATTAAGATGAAAATACATTTATTATTTTCAAATTACTTATAATTCACAATAATTTGTTATAAAATATTTGCATTTTATCACTATAAAAATATAATTTTGAAGTAGGCTGTATGGCTATATGTAATCAAATCAATCAACTCACATTTGGCGCGTGCAAAAAAAAAATAAAGTTGCGCGCCATTTCCCTTTTTTTTTGTTTGTATCGCATTTGTTGCTGTGTGGTAAATAATTGTAAAAATGTCATGTTTTAGTACAGAAGATTAACAATTGATAGATTTAGCCCCGCCAGAAGTACTAAATGCAGCACAAAATGCAAATGAAAGCAAAATCTAGAGCAAAGTACTTAGCTGCTTACGATAGTTTCATACAATGGAAAAGCAACAAAAAAACCCAGTCATTTTCTGAAAATGTGTTTTGGCGTATTTCTCTAAACTCGCCAATACATATAAACCCAGCTCCCTGTGGTGCATCTATTCCATGTTAGGAAGCATGGTTAAGCTCAAACATTGTGTTTATATCAAAACGTACTGTAACCCACAACCATGTACATACATATACCTATACATACCCATAGCATGAGTTATTTGGTGCCTTCTTCCAGTAATTTGTATGATTTACCTTTGTCGCCGACATTTACACAAGAAGTAAATGAAGATACTAAAGAAGTGGCAAGTACCAATGTAAGACAAACTGTGAAATCGCCATCAAAAACAATCCAATGTCGTTTTGAAAATTGTACATTCACCAATTGTTTTAATAATTAAACGATTTATGCAATACATATTTGTTTTTTCCTCGCAAGGGTGTTGAAAAAGTGCGTATGAAATTCGTAAGCAACTAGCTCACTAGACACTCGGCTGATTTACGCCCTCGCCTACGGCTCGGGCTGCAAACCACAACCTCGTGGATAATGAGCAACTTAGCTCACTTGTATCATAATACTAAACGACTGAACGGATCGTAATGAAATTTTGCAAGGAGATAGATTATATCCTGGGAAAAGACATAGGCTACTTTTTAGCAAACTGCGCAAAATGAGGGTAATGTTTTATTGAAAACCCACCCGTGCGAGTCGCGGGCGGGTCAGCTAGTTGATTATAATTTATGTTTTGTTGCTTTCCTGACAGATGGACTGGGATGGAGCTGTATATAATAAAGCTACAAATATAAATAAAGAATACTGTATATATTTTGGAAATGAAGTACATAGGTGTTCCCTAAAATCAGGTTCCATTTAAACAGAACTTGCAGGTAATAAGAGAAAATGCATTTATAATCCTTAGGGAGTAGTATTAATTTACTTCTATGTGAATAACAGATGGTGCTAGATAGCTTTTAGGTCTTCTGGTAAGTCATTCTTAGGGTGCTTGTTCTCAAAATGCTGTTTGTATGTCTTGGGGTCTGGCATCTGGGCCTGCAACAAAACGTAGGTTAGCACACGACTGGTAGCTGGAGCCACTGCAGGTACTTATAAAATACGAGGGGTGATCCAAAAGTAATGATAATCAATAATAAACACTATGAATAACATGAAAAAATAAATTTATTTCTCAACATAGTCTCCTAGCAAGTCTATACATTTAGTCCATCTCTTTTCTAAACCTAAAATTCCCTTAGAAAAAAAATCTTTATCTTGACTCTCAAAAAGTCCTCAACCGCGGCCATCACGTCGCTATCATCGTCAAATTTCTTGCCTCGGAGGTGTTCCTTGAGTCGTGGAAAGAGATAGAAGTCACTGGGGGCTAGATCTGGTGAATAGGGGGGGTGTTCCACCAGCTCGAAGGCCGCTTCCTGAATGGCAGCCATGGCAATTGCAGCTTTGTGAACCGGTGCGTTGTCTTGATGGAACAGCACTCCAGCCCGCAGTTTGCCTCGCCTTTTCTCCTTAATAGCCTCCCGCAATCTTCTTATTTGTTCTGCATAGTAGGAGCCTGTAATAGTGGCCCCCTTTTCCAAGTAGTCCACCATGATTATTTCTTTAGCGTCCCAAAAAACAGACGACAGACATAACCTTCCCTGCTGAGCTTGACACTTTGAATTTCTTCGGCGTCGGTTCATCGGATCGTTTCCATGTCATCGATTGTTGTTTTGTTTCAGGATCAAAATGGTGGATCCAGGTCTCGTCCATGGTCACAAAACCTGACAAAAAATTATCTTTGTCTGCCTGAAACTATTCGAGATTTGCTCTTGACATGTCGACTCGTTTCTTCTTTTGCTCGTCGTTTAACATTTTCGGTACCCAACGCGCGGAGACCTTTCTCATATGCAATTCGTTCGCAAGGATTCTTTTAATGCTGCCATATGAGATCCCTGTGACCTCAGCTACATGCCTGATAGTCACTCTTCGATCTTCCAATACAACTTCTTCAACTTTTTTCACATTTTCTTCAGTGAGGGAAGTCGATGGGCGTCCTTCGCGGTGTTCGTCTTCTGTCGATGTTCTTCCCAGCTTAAACTCCTTAGCCCAGCGTGCAACTGTGGAATATGGAGGAGAAGAGTCCCTTAATGTTTCCACCAAATCGCTGTGTATGTCTTTGGTACACATTTTTTTCAAGCAGAGGTATTTAATGACAGCTCTGATTTCGTGTTTTTCCATTTTTATGTTCACTCCTTGACAGTCCGTATTCAAATGAATGTAGCTCCCGGGAATCGTGGCCTATTTATATGATTTTTTTTTCCTGAACTAGTGGGTAACTGAGCAAGTGACTGATATTTTTTTGTATTTTTGTGTGCACTAGAAATAACTGATTATCACTACTTTTGGATCACCCCTAGTAGCTATCGTTATGGGCTCACCTTTCCTTTAGGAAAGTTGTGCTAGGACTTTCATTTTTTTATGTGTATACATAAAGGAAAAATAAAGATATACATAAAGGAAGCCTTAACGTGAAGTGGCAACTTGCGAAACCCTATAGTTTTTGAGTTATTAATTTTTGAAAATCCGTAATCGATTGCGAAATTCTCTCGGAAATTAGTGTCCGACCTTTCAGTTTGCGTTCTATCGATTATTGCGACACTAAATTTAAAATTAAAAAAGTTTTACATTTTTATTGGCGGCAATTTGGCAATGACATTGACATTTCTTTTACAAATTTTACAATAAATTTGTTTGCATGGATTTGGGGCTGTTACCTACCTAGCTACTTATCTTTCTTTTTTATAAGTTTTCTTATTTTGAGTGGATATTATGGCGTCTTTTGCGGATTCCTACTACGAAGAGTCTGATTCTGAAGCTTCTGCTGCGGAAGTAGATTCATCGGGCCGGAGGGTCCATTACAACAAAGAAGAAATCATGAATCAATGGAATTCAAGAAAGTATTTGCCACCTACAGTACTAAGGATCGGTGTATCGCATTTGCTGAGGAAAATGGTTTGATTTCATCAACGAAAGTGTGTGCCTACCATAAACCGCCTATGTTATATATAAATTATATTTTGAACTATGAAAAATAGTAGACTGAACCTACTCTCATGTCCTCTATGCCCAACCACCTGCACACGAAATGACTTGTGGCAACAGAGGGGTGTGGAAGTTGCTCTCTATTGGGCTAATTAAATTTAGAAGTCAAACAGCCATTGACACGAAAGAAGAAGAAAAAGTAGACTGAATCGAGACGGGGCACCTCAACTTGAGTAGGTTAGGTTCAAAAAGAGTGACAGAATCGACGCGGGGCACCCCGACCCCACGTGGTCTTGTGCGTTACACCCCTAGAGTGTATATAAAGAGCGCGAGAGCCAGAAGGTCGCGGGAGGTCCTGAGTGAAGCAAGTCATATGAGGCCAAGTGAAGCGAAGGTCGAGTGTGTCTTGCTTCACTCAGGGGCGACCTTAAGAGCTTCTGGCGGGAGCCCACCCAGAGTCCAGGAAGTTGGAGGAAAAAGTGGTCTATGAAAACGTTGCTCCCCTTCACTCCTCCTGCCCATTTACAATACAATTTTATTTTTTCATGTTTAACCTCAAAATATTATTTTTTAATTTACTCAAAAACTATAGGTTTTTGTAAGTCCTCCCCACTGAGGGGAGAGGGGGGAGGTTCAAAATCACCCCCTCCCCATCCCTCTATCGAACCGTTCCTAAAGGAAAGTTCTTCCGCATTATGTACTCACCTTGCATACAGCGCACACATGCACCAGAGCTTTTTGAGCAGCTTTCTTCTGATCCGTGGCACTGTGCCCTTGTTGCTTTTTTAACTTGGATGCCTTCTCAGCAGCCTTTGCCTGAGATTGCAGTTTCTGTTGCCCACGAGCCATGGTGCTTGTGCCTGATACAAAACAAATACTAATTAATATTAACCAAGTAACAAAAACAAGGAGGCCTAAAATATTAGTTTAATTTACAACACATGGCACATATTACACAGCGATACGGTCCTTTTTGAAGCATTCTGATGTTTTGTGCAAGCGCACAAATACCCCTGCCACAATGTGCTCTTTGTCTGGGAAGTTATCCGGCCAATGACAAGGGATGTGAGGTTTATCTTGAAATACTAGAAAGAAGTATGAAGAATAGACTGCAGCAAGAGAAAAAATTCCCTCATGCAAATCCAAAACTAGCAGGCACCACGGGCCTCGCTCTAACTGGCCGTGGACCCAAAAAGGCTATCTTGTCAAACCAAACTCCAAATGTATCACCAAGCATATCAGAATAATCAATTTATTGGTAAAATAATTTACAAGTACATTTAAACAAATTATTAGAAATAATAATAATCATTTTTAAATTCACAATTAAATACAATAATAATTAACTGAATTAAAATATAATAATAAATAAGACATTGATACTAATTAATAATAAAATTAATTAGTGGACTTTGCAGACAAAATCCTCAACATCGTAGAACGCCCTCGATGAGCCATGATTTTAATTTGGATTTAAATGATGTAAAGCTTGGTGCCTCAATAACATGCTCTGGAAGTCGATTATAAACAGATGGTCCCAACACGTGTGTAAGCTTCTCCGATTTGGCAAGTCTGTGGGTAACTGTGGCGTGTCTGCCAGCACCAGCATTATGGCATCGAATGTGTCCATCGCCGCGCGTTTCAAAGGACTCGTGGTTTTGCCTCACGTACATTGCAACCTGAAGTACCTATGACAATTGAGAGCAAAGTATAGGGATACGAAGTACGATTTCACCGACGTCTCTCGCGCCACTAGCGATCGCCCTCTCAGCACGTTTTTGCATGCGTAAGGCGCGTTGGCAGCGCGCTCCCACAGCTCAGCTCCGTACTGGAGAAGCGAGTGCACGGTCGCAAAGTAGCATGTGCGGACTACGTCAGCAGAGACTACATACATGAGATAGCCTGTGTAGAACGTAACATGCGCTGCCTAGTTTTGCGCATAGTGTGTCGACGTGCGTACTCCAGGTAAGGCCTCTGTCAACTTGGAAGAAAGGCGGTAGATTAGACCTACTCTATAAGAGTTGCAGAAATGGATACCGAAAGGCTCCTAACTTTGTGATCGGAAATGGAGAAGTGGATAAAGTGAGTTTTTTTAAGGTTCAGAACTAGCCCGTTCCATTCAAACCATTGCGCCACTTGTCGGGCAGCCAAGTTCAACCGTTGCTCAAGTTCGTCGAGGCTGGGCGCAGATGACCACGGCTACGTCATTGGCGTACATGTATACTTCATCCACCGTCACGTTCTCTGGCATAGTCACAAAGATGACCCATAAATAAGAGAGACAGTATCCAACCAACCTGTACAAGCACACAAAAGCAAACAACCCCAGCAACATTGATGCAGTCAGAGAAGAATGATATCACATCCCACAAACCGTCATATGCTGACAGAGCCAGAAACAACCCGCCCACATCCCGCAACTTATCATATGCAGACAGTGACAGATCTACACTAAAAAACTGTCATATGCTGACAGAGCCAGAAACAACCCTCCCACATCCCGCAACTTATCATATGCTGACAGAGCCAGAAACAACCCGCCCACATCCCGCAACTTATCATATGCAGACAGTGACAGGTCTACACTAAAAAACGTTGACGAGGCAAAAGTTACTCCCACCATTGAAGACCTCACCAAAAAATGTATTCTCTACAAGTAGGAGAGTGGAACATCAACGGGCTCGCTCCAAATAAAAATGAGCTCGAGTTACTAATATGTACACACAACCTAGATGTCATACTTATTTCTGAGACTCACCTAACAAGCAGAAGCTGCGTACAAGTGCTAGGCTTAAACTTCTACTTCACTAATCACCCTGATGGGAAAGGACATGCAGGAGCAGGGATTTTCATAAAAAGTTCCATTAAGCACCACCCCTTCCCCCCCATTTCAAACTGACCACATCTAAGCTGCAACCATAGCAATAGAAGACAAAGAAGGATACTTTAAAATCATCAGTGTACTGGCCTACAAAGCACAAGATCAAAGATAACATGTTCAAGGGGTACTTCTCGGCTCTAGGAGGCAGACTCATTGCTGGGGGAGACTGGAACGCGAAGCACACACACAATGGGGATCTAGACTCATCACCACACGTGGAAGAGAATTGAAAAAGACTTGACGGCGCTAAGCTCATCACTCTCTCAGAAAAAGAACCAACACACTGATTTACAGATCCCATATAACGCCCTGAAACAAATAACTTTTACATAGTGGGTGGCATGTCGCTTCCACTCTACACACTACTTCCAAGCCGAATCATGTCTGGATGCAACATCAAACTATACTCAAGTAATTCTGACGGTGAGTACGACCATAATACATCACGAACAAACCTCACTCTATACATCATCAAAACAGACTGGGATGACTTTAGAAACTACATAGACACAAAAATCAAATTAAAATCTGAGAATGACATTGAAGAAGCAACCAAATATTTCACACACCTGATCCAAGAAGCATGCTGGAAGTGCACTCCTGAGATGGATGACAAATCAAAAAGCCTAAGAACCTACCGAAAGAAATAAAAAATATACTCCTTCAGAAAAGAAGACTACGAAAGGTCTGGCACATAAGTAGAAAAAGGGAGGACAAAGAAGAGTTTAACAAGGCAGCCCGAGAACTCAAAACAAAAATAAAAGAGGCAGAGGAACTAACTCTACAATCACAATTAGAGGAACTAACGGCGACCTCTGCCACAAATTACTCACTCAAGATGTTTACAAAAAAATACAATCGACCACAACAATCTAAACCTCCACTTAAAGTGGAAGAGGTAAATGGATGAAAAAACCAATGCATTCGCTGACCATCTAGCAGGAGTATTTGTGCCCAATGAACCAGCGTACCATGACGAATCGGACATTGATGATGTCATCAACCAGGACCTGCAGATAGACTGACCACTTAAACATGTGACATCGCAAGAGGTAACCAAGCAAATTAATAGGATGAAAGACAAAAAAGCTCCTGGATATGACTTGATAAAAAAAAGTACTCCAGGAACTACCAATAAAGGGCATTGAAAGGGCTGGTGAATGCATTACGAAAAGTGCGAACGGAAGTTGAGAGGGAGATATAAGTTAGTGAAGGGAGATATAATTTGAGAGGGAGATATAAGTTAGTGAAGATAGAAAGAGAGAGAGAGTTACGTTTCGTATATTACTGTAGGGGCAAGAGAGGTTTTAGGACACATTTTCTTTCTCTCATAACCAGTTGATTTGTAGCATATCTCCTATGCCAAATTAGCCTAAATTATACAAATTGGAAATATAATTTAAACATACATATGTATATATATTACTCGTGCGCGATAACTTGGGACCTGCTAGGAATGCGACTCCCCGACCGCTTCCCCGATGGCGCCCGTATTGTACCGTTCGCATCACTATTTTTTACTAGGGTTTTTAGTCTCGTACTGGCCTACGTCACGTAACGACGCGCTCTGGAATTCTTTTAGTTTTCGTTTGTGTTATTGTTTTGTTGTTGTAGTTTTTGTTGTTATAGTAAATGTTGTAAATTTATAGGATACCTCTTCGTCAAGTGATTATAGTGAGACTGAGGACGAAGAACAACCTCTAGAAGGCATAAATCCACTAAGTAGTGACGAAGATGAGATAATGTAAATAATAGATAAAATAAATGTATAAACTTAAACATTGTATTTTTATTTTATTCAAATAGTGTAAAAAAGATTAGATAAAAAGCAGCGTCCTCCCTGAGTAACATAATAATTTAGGTTAAAAAAAACAAAGACGAAGCCGCGGGCGGCTGCTTGTTATGTTCGCTTTTTTGCGGGCGGTACAAACACGCCAATATGACGTCACCGCGCTCAGGTCCCAACTTATCGCGCACGGGTAATATATATACATATATCAATGTATATATATACATATAGATGGAGCTAAAGAAGTTTTACTTCAGTCGTGTGGTCTAAAAGCACACTTGTTATTTTTCTAACAGACCTCTTCAGTGCCATTCTTAGATAATCAATCATACTTTCCAATGCAGTGAAAAGTATCATACATTTTTTATTTATAAACATGGAAAACCGGAAAATTAACTTAGCTCATACAGACCAATGGGCTTACTGCCTATTATATAAAAACTCATGGCAAAAAATATTCTTAATAAACTAAGACCAGGATAAGTACTGGCAGAAACTTGAAAAAATTACCCAAACATCAATTTGGTTTCCAACAGGAACATTCGATCATTGAATAAATACACAGAGTATACAATATGGTGCAACAGACACAAGAATGCAGAAGAATACCGCTCTTCTGCCTTCCTGAATGTTCAACAGGCTTTTGATTGAGTATGGCACAAAGGGCTACTCTGTGAAATAAAAATGCTCCTCTGACATAGTTACTTCAGACCACTGGAATCATACTTATTGGAGAGACTTTTTAGAGTAAGAGAAGGTGACAGTTACTCTAAACTACATGATATACATGCGGGAGTACCCCAAGGCTCCGTACTTGGACCAGTACTGTACACCATATACACAGCAGACATACCACAAGCAGTAAGCGTAACAGTGGCAACATTTGCCGATGACTCCACTCTCCTGGCGAGCAACAAGGACCCTAGGATCGCGTCGAGAAATCTGCAAGTAGCTCTAGATCAAATTTCAGAATGGCTAGACAAACAGAAAGTGACAGCTATTGCATCAAGTCAAAACTATTCATATTCATTTATTCTACTAACTACTATCTAAGCTAAAAAATATATGTGTACATGTAGTGCATATCAATTTTTTAGCTTAGATAGTAGGTAGCTTAGGAGTAAGTACATATACCCTGTAATGGCACTGCAAGTTGGGTTTGCGCCTTTTCAAAAAGTACAACATTTAAACATAGAATTAAACATGTCAAATCAATTAAATTTAAATTAGTTTATGTGGCATATGTCAAATAATACAGTAGAAGAACAAAGGTATGTCAAGCTATCGGGTAATAATAATAATGTCAAGTGAAAAAATAATCATAATGTCAATTAATTTGTCTCACTCTCCACTCACATTCCTCTGTCGTTACTCTGTTTATTATTTACTAGCTGATCCGCCCCGGCTTGGCGCGGATTATGAATAAATGTATGGAATTGTCGGTCATGGTTTGTATGACTTTTAAATTTGTGATCTGGAAGGTGCTAGATATAATGTAAATGCTCTTATAGTTGTATAAATATGTGTGTTTGTCCATGCAGTCGACACTGGCCTCAGCAGAAGACCAGCGCTGCAGTATGACAACATGCTGTAGCAAATGCTGAGCTGAGGACCCTTTCGCCACCACACTTATAATTTTTAGTTTTGTTTATAATTTTAGTAAATTTAATAATAGTAATTAATTTGTGTCATTTGTTTCTGTGTCCATTTGTGGTGGTCTGAAGAATGTTTTTTCTTTCTTTCTTCTAACTATAAACTATATCTAAACATGCTTACATACTACCTACCTATAATATTTATTTTTCACCTCCTCTTTACCTCGATGGAAGTACATTCAAAATTATTACCTAGATATCAAATGACCGCAATGAAACTTAAATAGGACCACCCTATGCTATACTGAACCCAATACAAAAACAATCACATCCAACAAATTGGTTCTTCAAAAAAGAAATTATATGGGAACATAGGTACATACAAAAAAAAATAAAAACATTTGACAACCTCCTTTTTTTTAATGAAAGTTCTATAGTGTGACCATTAGTGCTGTGCACTCCCTGAGGTATGCGCGCGGCGAGACGGGGGGGAGAATCGGCTGCTGCGTTCTGTCAATTCGCCGTCAACGCTCGTGGCGGCTGGTAGTGTTATTTGTATCGGACTGTCTATGTCAGACGCACATGAGATAAATATTCAAAGATGGGTCGTGCGTTATCTCGTGATATGAAATGGAAGATGAAGTTGAAACCGAATCTATGTCAGAATAACTTTCGTTAGAATATATAATTGTTTGTAAATATAAAAAATGTTCAATAAAACAAGTCCTTTGAATTATAAGTTTAGTTCTTATTTATCACCTGCATATTTTTAATAAAATATGAGTATATTTAAGTTACATTTTAATCAACTAAGTAAGTATAATATATTACAGATAGATAGCCTCCGACTATCGTCCTGCCATAAGTCTTGCCTTAGAAATGCAAACTGATATCGTAAGATATGTCCAACATGTATTGATCTCATGTGAACTCATGCAGTTTTTTCTTTGCCTCCCACCTCGCCGCGCATACCTCAGGGAGTGCACAGCACTAATGGTCACACTATAGCTCACTCACAACATATTAAATTGGAGAGGTAACACTTTAGGTTAGTTCAAAATTATTTTAAATAAATAAACCCTTGAGTTGTTGTCAGCAATGTTACCCTTGGATGCCAATTTAGGCGATCTTTGAAGGACTCTGGCGGTTGGTGGGTGAACTGCCAAAAAAATTCTAGGTATTAGATTTGATAAACTAAGCAATGCAACCACGTCATTTCACAACTTTATTTATGTAGGTACTTAGATGGTTTTACTGATAAAACTTTCGTGATTTATTTCTATCATAATTATAAATAGGTACGGCATTTACATAAAATAGATTCTTCGAATTCACATGTTTATTGGACAGCTGTTGTCGCTGATCGTGATCACTCGCGAGTTTGCTTTGTTTACCTCTAATGAGAGAATAGATACGTATTTGTAGTTCCAATGGAACAGTAGGTAGATGAGTGGCTTACCTATTAAATCAATGTAATTACAACCACACAGCAATCTGTTTACAAGTGCAACGTCTAAAATGATAACTCTTGTAAAAAGAAAAAAACTAACCTACTACTAATGAATAAAACTAACCTTAATACCTTTTCGATTTCTCTAAACATTCCAATTATTTACAAGCTATTTTGTTTTTAAATGTGAAAGATAACTTACGAACAAAAACGAAGAAAATCCACACAAGCTGACGGCACAGCACAAGCAAGCACACACGCACTCTTCCTTCGTTCTGCAATTCTGCATCTGCAAGCGAGCCGAGCGCGCGATGCGTGCGATGTCCAGCCAGTCCAGCCAGCAGCAGTTAAACGATCACTCTTCATTCATTCACTATTGTATTGGTTGGGTTATGGCTTCTGTGGCTAGTTAGTTGTTGCCACAAATTATACCAATGTCAAATCCAGCGATGCCAGACGAGTGCGATCGAATTAGCGTAGAGTCTGTCAAATAAAAGTAGACCCTGAAAAATCACGGCAAATTCAAAAAATAACAGCGTGGCAACCCAAACATTAGGGAATAATAATGATGCCACACTCCGATTCTCATTTTCCTTAATCTGTTGAAAAAAGAGTCCTTAAACAACAACCTTAAACGACGACCTATTTGAAGAATATTAAGAGAGTGACTGAAACGAAAGAAGTAAGTCAGATTTATGGGAAATGGTGATTCGTGGTTCCTGCCTACATCTTCGGGAAAAGGCATTTTTTGCCTATTTTTCCGGTTCAGAATGACAAAACCTATAAAATAGTTCAATATTATTAATCTGCAATTGATAAGAGTGGGTTACAATTCGTTATTATTAAAGTTATTTATAGTACGTGCAATTGAACGAATTGACGAAGAAAGGCTCTTTGAGCTCAAAAAAAGCCCGAGCCTAAACCAAAAAGGAGAATGACTTGCTGATAAACTAGCTCTGCCTTTGAAATTTTGTGTGTGTGCTGTATCATTGTCATTAGCATCTTATTTCTGTACTTGCGCTTTCAAATCACTATGTATTTTGTTGAGTTATGTTTGTAAGTATTATACATCTTTCATAAAAACTCTACATTCCGCTAATGAATCAATTATACTAGATAATCTTTTTACCGCTATTACAATAGGTACATACATTTTATTTACATCTATATATATGCCCATTTACTCAAAATATAACACTAGAAAACCTCACCGTCACCACAATTTATTCCTTTTATATGTATCCATGTCAAAATATAAGTTCATTGCGCTACATTCAACATATTATGCCAATAAAACCTGTTACACCCAGTTTAAAGCACATAAAAAATGGATAATGTTGACCTAATAGATGACATTGACAATACACAGCTTATCAAAAGCCTTACTGTAGATTTTCCAGAACATTGCCTACAGCACTTAGGACCTCCTATTAACCAATTTACGGTTATTTGCCAAAATATACGAAGTGTACACAAAAATATCGATAACTTTCTAATATTCCTGACAAGAATTAATTTTTCACCAGACGTTGTTATCCTTACTGAGTGTTGGATCAACGAGTACTCACCAAGTCTAATTCTACCTGACTACACATACCATTCCTCTACACAGTTTATGAATCAAAATGACGGCATAATTGTATTTTCAAAATCAGAACTTAATGTAACAATCGAGGAGCCCCCTTTTCAGGACTCTAACTGCTTGATTGTACATATTGGAAACCTACTTAGCATAGTTTCTATGTACAGAACGCTCTCACTAAAAAATATCAATAACTTCTGTAACTCTTTTGAATGTGTCATTCAAACACTAAAGAGTAACACATGCATGATACTAGGGGACATAAACATTGACATTAGTAACGGCTCAACCGACAAACGTGCAGCCGAATACCTTGACCTAACAGGACACTATGGGTATATCCCAGGACACACAATACCCACGCGTGGCTCGAGCTGCCTAGACCACGTTTTGTTAAAATCTAATAAAAAAACCCGAGTCATTATATGTAACACTGACATTACAGATCATTACACAGTCATAGTAGGTATTGAGCGAACTATTAATACTACCAAAACGGACTCTACCAGATCATACACAAAGTTAGATCACGAAAGTATTACGCATGACCTGGCAAACCCAGATCTGACTGAATGTTACTCCCTTACTGACGTGACTGAAGCTGTTACCTACCTGACGGATACGCTAAGCAATATAATTGCAAGACACTCCACACAAAAAAAAATTAAAAAATCATGAAGTTATATTAAAACCATGGATTACAACTAAGCTTCTTAAATGCGCTTTATTCTAAAAGATATGATTTACTTAAAAGCTTAAAAAAAACCCTAAAGATGACACAATACAAAGTAATTACAAAAAATATAGAAACAACTGCATGACAACCCTACACAATGTAAAGAAAACCTACAAACAAAACCATTTAAAAGAAGCAAAAGGAAATAGCAAAAAAACCTGGCACTGTATTAAATCAATATGCAACATTACAACACAAAAAAATAAAAATTGCGAACTATTAAAAGAATCGGAGAACTCGCAGGAACCGATAAATAATATCAATAAATATTTCACATCTGTCGGTAGAGACCTGGCAAACAAAATATTTAGTTCCCTTGCTAGGACGGAAGAACAACTAGTCTCTTTTGTTAACCCTCCCACATCTGAAACCCCTTGCGATTCATTCTTTAACACTCCCACTGATCCATTCGAAATTTCTATGATTATCAATTCATTAAAAACTAATTCCTCTCCGGGTTGGGATAATATTACCAATGACCTACTAAAACAAAATAAAAAACCCTCTCCCCCATTATTGCCTTCATAGCGAATCTAAGCATCACTTGTGGAGTGCTGCCAGAATCGCTAAAAATTGCAAATGTTACCCCAATATTTAAGTCCGGTGATCCCCAAGAAGCCTCAAACTATAGACACTTCTAACATCAATCTCTAAGATTATAGAAAAAATTATCAACAAACGTCTCCTCTCCTACCTTGAAAAGCATGGACTAATATCAGATAACCAATATGGCTTCCGCAGCAACAGGTCAACATAGGACGCTGTTTCAAATCTTACGGATTTTGTCACTAACAAGCTAGATCAAGGACAACGTTGTATCGGTGTCTTCCTTGATCTGGCAAAAGCCTTCGATACCGTGTCAAGACCAATATTACTCAAAAAAATGGAAACCATGGGTATTAGAGGTACGCCATTGCTATGGTTTAAATCGTACCTGTAAGCAGCGAGTAAAAATTAAAAATCGGTCCAGTGACTTCTATGAAGCCGATTTTGGTGTCCCACAGGGAAGTGTGCTGGGACACTGTGTTGTTCCTCCTCTACATAAACAGTCTGTGCACATTGAACTTAGAAAATGCGAAGATATTTGCTTATGCAGATGACACCACCATAGTATTTCATGGAAACTCATGGACAGACGTGAGCAACTCAACCCAAATCGGCTTAGAGCGGGTCTCATCGTGGCTTCAATATAACCTGCTTACGTTAAATGCAGACAAGACTAAATACATTCTCTTCAGCATAACAAAAAAACCTCGCCAGCATCACAAATTAGTCTTAAACTTCACCAACCATACGACGTCGCATGTAACAGGTCCTACAGTTGCCCTTCTATTGACGGAGTGAGCAGAATAAAATACCTTGGCGTTCTCATCGATAACCACCTTACTTGGAGGGACCAAATAGCCGCTCTCACCAGTAGGCTAAGGAAGCTACTACATATCTTCAAAAAACTGCAAAATTTTGCAGATGATGAAACGATTAGACTAGCCTATTTAGCCCTATGCCAATCGGTTCAGTCGTACTGTGTGTCTGCGTGGGGATCCGCGTGCAAAACTGTCTTTCTTCCATTGGAGCGAGCACAACGCGCTGTCCTTAAAGTGGCATACAAAAAACCCTATCGACACCCAACGGAAACACTCTATGAAGAAGTAAAACACCTAACAGTTAGACAAACATTTCTTCTTTTTTGCCACACTACTGAAATGCCACAAAATGGCACCTTCACTAATTGCGGACACATATGGCAAACGACGCACAGTCTGGAAGACACCTAAAGTGCAAACAAGCTTTGGTAAACGATCGTTCAACTACTTAGGACCCCTCATCTATAACAGAATCAACAAGGAACTGACACTACTGACATACACTAGGAAAAGATGTAGAAAACTCTCGTAGCATGGCTTATAACACAAAATTATAACGATACAGAAAAAATATTGATAACCCCAACATGAACGTAAAAGTTAGTAAAAATATTGATTTTTACATGAATCATCCCATTTGCTCTCACATACAAAATACGCACAGATCTATATTTCGTCACATCCAAGCAGGCTCTAGTGTACAGGTCGAAAGACGTAGATTAATACACACAAATGCACACATATGTATAAATATACTCACCGCCATCACATAATACACACATGCTCACACATGCATTCTCAACCTCACACAACACAAGACACGATCACACTCATACACCCGTAAACTATCACCATCACTTTAACCGTTTCATACAAAAACACACTTACATTTATACCTAGATGTACCATTGCTAATTGAACGGAATAGAACTTATCTCCACAACACAGGTATTTACCTAGAGTGGAGGTAAGTGCACTACAAAATTTGCACCCATGTGTATATCACGTATTTTAAGTTTTATACCTTTTTTGTGTTTTTATACCATTTTTATATCTTGTTTTGTACTATATATGTTATATATATGTTGAATAAATTATAATAAATAATAAGATAATAAAATATTATTTTGTACTGCCCTAAATTTAGTTACGAAAAAATGCGAGTGCCTACTTTCGTTTGACAGACTATCAATATTCGAAAATTATCGTACCAGATGAAAAATTTGTCGTACAACTGTCTGAGCCGCGTGGTACGCGTAGCTTGTTCCCAAAACTAGAAATAGGATAGGAATTTTAGGAAGATGTGAACAAAAATAAAATGTTACTTAAATATTTTACAAAAGAGTGGGATCATCGGAGTCCCTATCCACTTTACTCTGCAGCAGCGCCAGCAGTTTTTGAATAAAGGATTGCTGAAGTCATACGAGACATCATTTTTACAGTTGGTATATAACCATATAGCACTCTTTTGATTGTTTTACGCATTGCGCTGAAAGTAAAACCCCTTAATCAGTTTTTGTTCCAAGTTTGGTTTTATTCTGGTTTTAGTCAAATTATTTTTGGTGAATAGTCGTTCGGTGTCTGAATTTGAATGTGGAAGTGCCATAAAAAGGACAGGGCAAATTGAGGTACAGCTGTATATTTCTTTTCTCCATCAACAGCTATTTGAGAAATTTTATACCCAAATACGTCAACTGCTTTTTCCTGGAAGACATCTGGACTAACTTGATCTAACAACAGACGTCGCCACTCGTCTATAGTCTTTCCATTTCTTTATTTTTTCGATGACAGTTCTAATTTGATAGCTGTAGTGTTGTGATCAAATAAGTAATGATATCGATCGCATATATCGCACCTTTAAGACGGTAGTGACCTAATCCAAAAAAATGAGTTATAGTCATATAATGACCCTATACAACACTATCTATCGTTCTGTAATTTTAAAATCGCTGTATTTAGGCGTGAACTGGACAATCTTTAAAGTCTTTCTCTCTCAAAGAATACAGCTGCCCGCGTCGGAACGGAAATGCTGCTTTTATTAATGTGCTTTGTTTACTGAATGAACGAGGTTACGCAGAGAAAAAGACAGTGACCGAACGTCAAATAAGTCATCATTTTTCCAATATGAAAGGTAAATTGACTTTACTTTGTTTTAGTATTAAAATGACCGATTTAACTTAGGGACTGTTTTATCTCCGGAACTACCAAAAATTTATGTGACTTAATTATGTTTAAGTTATGAATAATAATATGAGGTATATTTTTACTTAATCAGAAATAAGTCATTATTTTATTTAAAAAAATGTTACCATTAATGCCGTATGAATTCTTAAGTCTGTTTATTTTTGTTGCAAGATATAAAGGAAGGACCTATTGGAGTCACTTTGTTACGAATTTCCAAAATAAACATTGAAGTAAGAGGTCACTATAAGAATAAATAGTGAAAAAAAGAAAGGATAAACATCAAGGATAACATTTTGAATTATGTGTTTAAAAAAGGATGTCAAGTAATATCAATTTCAAATAGTTTCTTTACTCCTTTTTAGCTTATCTTCTAGTATATACCTACTAGTATATAATAATTTCTAGCATGCAATTAAAGATAGAAATATTATTTATATCTGCATGAATGCTACACAAAGGTTAGCTGGAACAAAATGCAATAGTTCTTAGCATTTAGCGATGCAATTAAGTAATTCGCATTAAGTTCGCCTATGTATTATTTTATTAGTACAATAAATAATATTTTCCAATCAAATCTAATAGATTAACGTGGTTTGTTTATCTTTCACTAAGGACCAATGGCCAGCGAAATAAAGGAGAATTTATTGGCAAATTTTTATTGTTTTTTTTTACTTTTTTATCTACGCATGGTAAAAAAAACATGTGTTTAGTCAGGTCTCACCGGCCAGCAAGTGTATCTGGAGGAGAAAAAACTAGAAACCTTCTATCGTAGAAAATTCACCAAATAAAGAGATGATTTTCTTTATTTGTAACATCAAATAAATAAACTCATGTTAGTTGTTCGCTACATTTAGCATGTTACGAGTACAAGCTGATTGACATAAGATGAGCACATCACAAAGATAAGTTTATAGTACTAGCTTTATTTTCACATGATTGACATTCCTGCCTTACGTAATATGCGATGTTTCTGTTTGTTTATTTATAGCAAAGAACACCATTTCTTGATTTTATTAGATAGCATCGCCATTTGAAGTTGATAAAAGGTCAGTTGTAACTGTTGTCAAATCATACAAATACGTCAAATATAAACATGTTTAGTCGGTAATTACGATTAAATATTGTTATACAAGCCGAGCTTAAAACAAAAATCTTTGGATAAAGCTAACTCGATGGGATAAAGAGATAAGGTGTCGATTCATGAAAACTTTGAGTGTCTATTTAATAAGAACTAACGGACCCACCCCGGCTTCGGACGGGTTGTTATCAAAATAAAATATAGCCCATAGCACTCAATGATAGCGTAGCTTTCTATTAGAGAAATAATTTGCAAAATTGATTCAGTAGTTTCGAAAATTACCCATTACATACAAACAACCCCTTTATCAACGAAAATCGCTGTGTCCCGTATCTACTTATCTGTTTAGTAGATCATTATAAAATATCCTAAATATTAATCCATATATATTATATACCAGTGATGACACACGGTACAGAAACGTGGTCTTTCACTATGAGCCTCCTCTATATGAAGACTTAAGGTCGCTCAGCGTGCTATGGAGAAGGCTATGCTTGGTGTTTCTCTACAAGATCGAATCAGGAATGAGATTTGACGACGAACCAATGTCACTGGCATAACACAAATGATTAGTAAGCTAAAGTGGTAGTGGACAGGGCACATAGCTTGAAGAACTGTCAACCGTTGGGGCAGAAAGGTTATCGAGTGGAGACCGCGCACTGTAAAGCGCTGTGTAGGACGGCCCCCCACTAGATAGAAAGATGACCTGATAAAGGTTGCTAGGAGCCGTTGAGTGTAAACCGCATAAGATAAGTCACTCTGGAAATCTATGGGGGAGGGCTATGTTCAGCTGTGGAAGCTTTGTGTTGATGCTATATTATGTTGATGATGATAAAGTATCATTATACCAAATTTTATCAAAATCTATCCCGTAGTTTTAGCGTTATACGCGTACAAAGGTACATACAGATACACGTTACAGTTTTATTATATATAAGTTTTTGTGTATTCCTTTTTAGGATCAATAATAATATCTATAATATTTATATAGATCCATAGAAATAATAAACAAAGATATCCGTTTGATCCGCTTTAAGTGTTGATTTAAATTGAAATTCATAATTATTTTATTTAAGTGGCTGTTTAACGATTCAAGTTTAATTTAATTTTTTAAGTAGAATTTTATTGCATTTATTATCCGAATTTTGTTGTTAAGAGTCTGGCTAACGAAAGTAGATACTGGATTTTTTTGCAAACTTTTTATATGACAACACTAAAGTGTTCCTACCATCGGATATTTACCCTACAAATTGGGGTATTTTAAGCAGAAAGTACTTAGGAACAATTAATTCCAAAAAGGCATTTTTAAAACAAACTTATTTTAAACATTTTATAAAATGAGTTTTAAAAATTCGTACGTGTGCTAAAATTGTATTCATCGAAAATAAGTATCGTATGTACGTGTTGGATCATTTCAAGAGCAACACTACGCCTTAAGTTGGTCTAATAAATAGCTTAATTAATTAGGTACACTATTTACTAGAGAAAAACTTGGCAATTTTATTTTAAAGAAATTAATTTTTGGCTGTTTTCCGAAAGATTTGGTAAAATCAGAATCAGTGTATGGTATCCCTATCTCTGACGCAACAAGATGGCGTGTTGTTGATGTTTCGTTGTGGTTGACTTGCGTATAGTTTTGTTGTGATATATCCGTGTTAATGCTATAAAAATGAATAAAACTATAAACAGTGAAGTGCGAAAACTATTGTTTTGTATGATTTCGAAATATGAAGAGAAAAAGCTTGTGAAACAAGCCGTATTGCGAGAAAAACAGGATTGTTTACGTACTGTGACTGATTTTTAGGTTAGTACGGTCAAAATGTCTTGATATTTTTTTATTTTAAATAAGTACATATTAGTTTTAGTTACTTTATATAATGTTATTCTTTTACAGATAGTCTTGAGGATGATGCACGAACTGCTGAAGTAAAACAAGCAATTGAAAAGATCACAGATTTAGATCAAAAAGATATGATGAAATCGCAGAACCAGTACTTAGAAGAACTATCTTCACTCACCGGTAAGTTTTCACTCAACGTTAATCTTAGACTAGTTTTGTAATACTTGTGTATTTTCTATTATTTCTTAGTTATGAGACTCACGATAATTGACATTTTATTTTATTCTTTTTACAGATGTAAGTGTTATTACATTGAAGATAATTAAAAAAGAAGGTGCGGTGAACGAAGGGGTCTGGAGGACTCCAGGTAAAAAACGACCTCACCCTTCAAAAGTGTCGAACTTAGATAGTTTCGATATGGATGTTATTCGTAATAAAGTAAACGAATTTTACATTGTGAGGAAACAAGTACCAACATTAAGATCTTTGTTGGTAGAGTTAAAAGAAAGTATAGAATTTGGTGGATGTCGTGAAACTCTCCGTTGCATATTATTAGCCAACGGTTATGAATTTAAGAAAAACAAAAATGAACGTTCATTATTAATTGAACGGTATGATATAGCTGCATGGAGACATCGCTTTTTGCGTACCATTGCATCGAAACGTGCAGAAGGCAAGCCAATAATCTACTTAGATGAAACTTATGTCCACAAAACCTATAAGCCTAAAAAATGTTGGCAAGGTCCATCAACAATTGGAATAATTGAAAATATATCGTCAGGAAAACGATATATTATTGTGCATGCAGGATCAGAGAAAGGCCCTGTTCCAAACTCATTGTTAGTATTTAGCACCAAATCGAAAATGGTCGACTACCACCATGACATGAATTCCACAAACTTCAACAAATGGCTTCAAGAAAAGCTTATGCCCAATTTGAATGAACCAAGTGTAATTGTAATGGACAATGCATCATACCATTCTGTAATAATAAATAAAGCGCCCACATCTCAAAATCGAAAGTTAGAGATACAGAATTGGCTTACATTGAATGGTATTTCATTTGAAACATACAATTCAAAAGCAGAGTTGCTCTGCTTAGTAAAACAGAACACACCAGAACCTATTTATGAAGCTGATGAACTTTTAAACCAAAACGGACATGAAGTGCTAAGACTTCCTCCATAACATTGTGACAATGCTATAAAACTCATATGGAGTCTAGCAAAAAGAAATGTGGGAAGCAAAAATGTAAGCCGAACTCCAAAAGAGTTCGAGGATCTCATAAAACAATCTTTTGAGTGTATTACAGCAGATGATTTGAAAAAAATTATAGACCATGTCATTCATGTGGAAGACAAGTACAAAAGAAGAGACCATATAACTTAAAATAATTTACAAAGCTTCATCACCAATTTAAGAGACAGCAGCGACTCCAGTGATTCTGACGATTCACTCCATGTTGAATTTTTAGATTCAGATTTTGATTATAGTGATTAAAAAACAGTATAAAAATATATGGTGTTGTTTTCTTTGATACATACTCACATAGATTTACAAATATTTAAACTGATGATAATATTGATACTCATGATAGTGTTTGATAGCCTGTTTGTTCCTTTAATACGCCACAATGGAGTGACGTATCCGTGTGATGTTTGGTATGGAGTTAATAAAGAGTTAACAAGTGATATAAGCTACTTTTAATCTCGTCATAACGCGAACAAAATTGCAAGCATCCACTAGTAAAATAAAAATAAATGTCAAAGTATCAAAGTGAGTTGTTCCAACTTTCCTTTTTACTTTAGGGCTGCCATGCTGATATTTTTTTATATTTGCCGCGCTTTTTCAGTATCAACTTTCATTAGCCAGACTCTACCAACTGTGATTGATTGAAAATGGTTCTGATAAATGTTAATTAAGGAAATTTTATCTAAAAACTTCTTTGTTTTAACTATCATTATGACATATTTATTACTTAGGTATTTATAATTTTATCGAAATACAGACTCAATACTGGAAACGTCAAAAACTTACTACCTAAAATAAATATCATAATGACTCAATTAATATCAGGTCAAACTTTATTTAACGTTTTCGGTCAAATAGTGACTTATTATGATAAAACAATTTTTTCCCTATAATACACCTGCTATTTTTGCACTTTTTTTTACATAATGTATAGCTAATTATTTTTTTTGGTATTGCATCTTAGTTTTTGTGATTTTTTTTAACAAAACGGTAACAATTAACCAAACAATGCGGAAGGGTCACAAATTACAACACTCTTTTATCAATTCCCAAAATTTCACTTTTTTTGATTAAGTCACTACCGTCCTAAAGGTGCGATATTTATTATATTTTGAACAAAGACAAATACAACAAAAACATTCAAATATATTTTTTCAAGGTGGGAACACTCAATGGCCCACCGCCATTTTGTGTTTGTTTTAATCTGTCAGTCGCAACAAGACGGTCGTGCTAGTCACTACATTTCTTCGCTGAGTTTTTTCACATTATCCATACGTTACGTTGTGTATTTTGTGTTCCTCCTTGGTAAATTTAGGTGGTAAATAATAAAATAATAATTGCACGTACTATAAATAACTATAATAATAACGAATTGTAACCCACTCTTATCAACTGCAGATTAATAATATTGAACTGATTTATAGGTTTTTCATTCTGAACCGGAAAAATAGGCAAAAAATGCCTTTTCCCGAAGATGTAGACAGGAACCACGGATGACCATTTCCCATGAATCAAACTTACTTCTTTTGTTTCAGTCACTCTCTTAATATTCTTCAAATAGGTCGTCGTTTAAGGTAGGTACTCTTGATTTTTTTCAACAGATTAGGGAAAATGAGAATCGGAGTGTGGCATTATTATTATTCCCTAATGTTTGGGTTGCCACGCTGATATTTTTTGGATTTGCCGCGATTTTTCAGGGTCTACTTTAAATTTAACTCCATAAATGAAAAAGGCGGCAGCTTAAAAGTTCCTTCCTAAATTTTAATATTAATTTTATTTGATAAAGTGATCAGGAGAGTGTAATTTACTTGTTATCTTAATCTTTATGTATTTATAGTGTAGTTTACATATTTTAATTAGTTGGTAAGTCTTTTTATCGTTTTTTGTCCGATGGAGATGGGAGAGCCACCGGACCCAGGGGGCACGGTCCCTCTGGCTAATCACTTTGTAACAATCTCCAACAGTTTCGATAAACTTGCATCAAATGAGTCCGGTATGGACACGGACACTTCTGTTTCAAACTCAAAGAAATGTCGTAAACGAAATCGTGTAAACAAAGTGACGTGCAAGCACTGTAATAAAAGGAAGCGGAAACATGGTTCAAATGAGTCTTAAAAGTTGTAACTGCGATGGAAATATATCACCGAGTAGTGATAATAATGACCCTATTCCAGTATCCGTTCTTCAGTCCTTCAGTCGATTCATCTAATCTTGCATCATTAAATTCATCTTCACCAGCCGTGATGGTGACGCCGCCAGCGCTGCCAGTCACAAGAGCTCAGTATGACTCTACAGATAATGTCCCATTTATTGTACATGTGCAACGAGTTACTGACTCTCCTAATGACGGCTCCACACTCCACCCCATCATCTTTGGGAAATTCCTGAAACGTAACAGTATATATAATGTTGTGAATGGTAGTGTTAAGAGAATAGGAAGAAATAGAGTGTCAATGGCTTTTGATAATTATACAGGTGCTAATGCTTTTATTAACTTTGACAGTTTAAGCAGCAACAACTTCAAAGCATTTATACCACCTTATAACATGGGGGTAGTCCGCGGAGTGCCCACAGACATCTCTCCAGAGGAGATGATGGAATGCACCACGGTTCCCAGCGGTTGTGGGAAGATATTAAAAGTTAGGCGTATCAATTACAAGGAAATTATTAATGGAGCTCCAGTGTGGAAACCAACTCAGACGGTGGTTGTAACATTTGATGGTCAAGTGTTGCCTAACCGTGTTTATATGTCCTATAATGCCTTACAAGTTCAAATATATACCTACCCGACCATCCAATGCTATAACTGTTGTCGTTTTGGACACACTAAGTTACAATGTAGATCTAAGCCACGATGCTACAAGTGTGGTCAGAAGCACTCAGATGACTCATGTGATATTGATGAGGAGTGTGTTTCTTGCTGCACATGCGGGGGAATACACTTTGCAACTAGCAAATCATGCCCAGAATATACCAGACAACAAAAGATTAAATTCTCAATGGCTGATAAGTGTATTTCCTACGCGGAAGCTTCCAAGATTCACCCACCTCTGTCTCGATCTTATGCTGAAATTTTAGCTACATCCAAAGATCAAACTACTTCATCTAATAACTTCCGCAAAACTAATCAGTTTTCTTCTAGCGAGGCTTCCTCTTACAAAAAGACAATATTCATAAAACTTTCGTTAGCCTTTTAAACCAGTCAAAGGTTATAACCAGAAAGAGCACCGCAATCTTATTAATGAACCATCCCCGACCCTAACAAATAGGTGCGCTCTAAAAGAGGTTCCTCTTTCAGATAAGCAACCAAGTATATCAGATATTATTAATCTATTAAATGCATTATTAAAATCCAAAATTATAGAACCGTCCAATGCAGCCATAATAACAGACACAATTAGTATTCTCAACACCCATAATGGATCACACCAGATCCGCAGTTCAGTGGAACTGCAGGAGTGTACAAAGTAAAAAAAGTGAAATTGTATATTTAATTAATAAATATGACCCTTTTATTTTCTCTATCACAGAGACCTGGCTCAAGCCTGGCTCTGTGTTTAAATTAAGTGGCTTCTCCTGCCTCAGAGATGATAGACCTGATGGATGGGGAGGAGCCGCTCTTTTTATAAAAAAATCTAATATATTTTCTCATTTTCCTTTACCTTCTCATAATAATGACAACTTTACTGCTGTAGCTTGTTTGATAGTTAATATATGTTTTGTATCTATTTATATTCCACATCCTTCCATTCAAATATTTAGTAAAGTTGAAAATTTACTTGCATATCTTCCAAAGCCATGTGTTGTTATGGGAGATTTTAATGCTCATCATAGGTCATGGGGTAGCTCAGTTTCTAACTGCCATGGTAAAGACCTCCTAGAGGTGATAGACAATCAAAGCCTCTGTGTATTAAATGATTGTTCTCCAACACGTCGCACAAACCCACTAATAAATCAGAGTGCTGTTGATTTGTCCATTGCTTCCCCTAGCTTGGCATCTTCTATTGCCTGGAAAACAGTACCATCCACACATGGTAGTGATCATTTTCCCATCATCCTTAGTTTTTCTGAATTTAGACTCAATGACATTCCAAGTGCCCCTCCTAGAATGAGATACAAAATTAATAAGGATAAATGGAGTGACTTTAAATGTCATGTTGAAAACAATGTGAACATGTTACCGAATATTTCTCATGGTGTTTCTACTTGCGCGGATAGTTTCACTAAAAGTTTAATAGAAGTTGCTGATTCAACTTTTCCGTTGAAAAATAGTGCTTCAGGCAAGCTACCATCTCCACCATGGTGGGATGCAGAGTGTAGTGTGGCTGTTGCTCAGAGAAAGGAGGCAGAGTTAACTTATAATATAGATATGTCCGAGGATAATTTCGACAGACTGACTGACATTGTAGCGAAAACTAAAAAGTTACTCAAGGAAAAGAAATTCCAAGGTTGGAGAAGATTTTGCTTGACTATATCTCCAAGTACAAAACCGTCCTAAGTCTGGAGAAATATAAGACGTTACAGATCTGGAGTTAGTCCATCAACTGTTGTAACAATGCCACCTTCTCTGAATGATAGTTTTCTGGACCGTTTGGCTCCACCGACAGTGCCAACAAAACAATTATTTATATATTCAATCCCTGCAACTATTTCCACTTGCCCTTACGGCCTAGACGCTCCTTTTTCTATGAACGAGCTGAAGGGTGTTTTATCAGAAACATATGATACCGCTCCTAGTAAAGATGGTATTCTACAAAAATGATATAATCACTACGTTAGTATTCTATACACATCTTTGCGATAGCGCCTTGCAATGTTTTCTTGACGTTATTAATTCCGTCATGTTGACAGGTGACATTCCTTCAACATGGAAAATCCAAATTGTATTGCCACTATTAAAACCAACTAAATATCCTTCAGATGTCATGTCATATCAACCAATAGCACTGTCTCCGGTTATTAGAAAAATTACGGAACATCTAATTAAAAATAGAATCGAATGGTACATTTTTGGATATAAAAGCTGCATATGACAATGTTTTAATTGAGTTACTAATAAACAAGTTAAATATATTAAAGGTCCCTTATATTTTATCCAACTTTATACGAAATATGTCAACTGGTAGAGTTATTATTTTAAATTCTACAGAACTCTCCAGAGTTGCATGGAGAGGTTTGCCTCAGGGCTCTGTTTAAGCCCTCTTCTCTATAATATATATACATATTATTTGGAAGCGTCTGTAAGTGACACAGTTAGTATATTACAATATGCTGATGATTTGTTAATATACTCCATAAGTAGTTTCATGGATATAGCTGCATCTAATATAACATTTGCTCTGAGATTTTTAAAACTATGGTTAGATAAACACGGCTTGGAAGTATCACCTGCAAAAAGCACCGTGGTTTCTTTTAGTCGTAAGCTTAACCCACCGCCCATAAATATTAAGTACGATGGTATTACTATACCCATTAAAAGCCATGCCAAGTTTTTAGGCGTCATCTTAGATTATAAGCTTACTGGTCATCCACATTGCAAATATATTGTAGAAAAATGTGAAAAACATCTTAATCTGCTAAGATGCCTCACTGGTGTATGTGGGGTGCGCATCCATTCTCTTTAAAATTAGTGTACAATGCTTTGATTCGAAGCACTCTTGATTATGGCACTTATTTGTTAGAGCCTGGTAGAGTTACTGCATTTAAGACTTTAGATTCTATCCAATCCCGAGCAATGCGTATAATTATGGGAGCAATGAGATCCAGTCCTATCAATGCGTTGCAGATAGAATGTGTCGACCCACATTTACATTTAAGACGTAAATTTTTGGCAAACAGGTTCTTCTTCCGTGTCCTACAAACGTCTAATCATCAGCTACTTCCTAGAATTCGGCAACTTTCAGAGCTTGTTTGCTCATCTTTGTACTGGAATCATAAATTGCCTCCGAATCTCATTTATAGTTTTCATACTTATATAACCTTTTCAGCCCCAACCCATCAATCATTACTTCTGCCCATTTTCCATTACAACTTCCAGGCCGTAATAATGCTCCCTAATGTTTATTTTGACCTGAATGTTGATCGTGGTGATAAATATACTAATATCTATTTTAATTCAATCGTCGATGAAAGATGGCATGGATGGCATCAAATTTATACTGATGCTTCCAAGCATTCACAGTCACAAAAACTTTTCTCAGGATCTAATTGCTCTGCCCAAGGTTTATATTAAGGAAAGTTGGAATACAGATTGGGACGACTCCAGCAATACTAAGGGTAGATATTATAGGCAAATTCAAACAATGATTCCCATCAAACCCTGGTTTTTTAAAATGAAACTCAGTAAACGTGCCACTACTATCATAATAAGAATGCGACTGGCACACGTGCACGCCAGCTCATCTAGCGCGGATGAAAATCTTAGATGACCCATCTTGTAGTTGTGGAGATAAATTTGGTGATGTAAATCACATTTTCTTTTCATGTATTAACAATGACCACGTTCAATTTTACAAAGATTTTGTATCCCTTCATGTTCCGCTTCCTTCAATATGCTCGAGCATACTCGCTCGCAACGTTTAGATCGGCGCTGTGATTTTTATTATTAGTAAATGATTACCAAGTACTTTTTATAGTTTCCTCTGTGTAAAATATGTTTAACTACGTATGAATACTTAGTGAGAGTGTTATTCAAGCAAAGAAGCCAGTGACTATTCGTTAAAACAACATTATTGTCAAAATTCAACTGCTTATTTTGAAACACATGCAAATGCATCAAGTGCATATAAAAATAGTGCGCAATAAACGTAGTCAATCATAAACTGTTTGGAAAATATAAAACAGCGTGTAAAATCCAATTAATGTGATAATCAACTCAAAACAATTATTATCAAATATTTATCTAACCACAAATTAAAAAAAAAAACAAAACAGAATCAAGTAACTGGTAAACGGCGTATCACAGCTGACACCCGCCTGCTAGCCCGGTTTTTTGGTACATCGTCAACGTTGGCGCAGTGGTATAATCGACGCCTTACTTTTTGTGGCTGCGAGTTCAAGCCTCAGTACCGAGAAATCATTTTTATTGTACTTTTTTTTTCCTTTGCCCAAATCTGCTATTACATAAAGGCACCATCTGATGAGTAAATTGTCTTTATTTTGGATTGATTACTAACGCAGTAATGGACGAGGAACAGAATATAACTCACCGATACCGAATGATACCGATGCGAAGATCTAGTTCATTGGCGAATATATCAAAAGGTGATTCATCTATATTTGACACGACTATTAGAAGCCTCCCCGGCTCATCACTAGACGAAAGTCAAACAATAATTGACCTTCATGATAAAATTAAATCTCTCCAAAATGATTTAACAACAGCTCACGCAGAAATTGACAATCTTAGCAGCGAGATCTACAAATTAAAAACAGAGTTGGGAAAATGCCATAAGACTGTTGAGACTTTGAAATTAATTAATACTTCGGATAAGGGCAGCAACACCCCCCTTTCGGGTCGCAAGAAGAGGCATCATAAGTCAAGTATTTCAAGTATTTCTGGTACTCCGGAAAGAAATACTACACCTATACAAAAACCAATTCCGAGAGAATCAATTACGAGTGTAACTCCGCTGAACCTAGCAACTGTGAACAATCATAATAACGACGCCGACAAACCTAGCGTGAAAAGTACTACTCCTAAAGTACAGAAAGAAGTAGAAACAGAAAAAACTTCAGATACCGGTAACGCGGGGCGACTACTGAGAGCTGGAATCAACCATGATTCATAATCACCCAAAGTGTTCAAAAACAGGATTATCGTCGTAGGAGACGACCAAGGACGCAACATCCAGCACACTCTTCAGAGATTAGTCGGTGACCGATACCTGGTTACCTGTTTCTGGAAGGCCGGTGCAACCATAGAAAATGTGATCTTTGCTGGAAATAGCTGTGAACTACAGAGTTTGGGGTATAAAGACTATCTAATCGTTTTAGGTGGTTGTAATGATAAGTGCCCTTTCTACATTCGGTCATGTCTGGCCAATTGGCTCTCTTTTGCAAGAAATACCAATATTTTGATCTCAGAGGTCCCATGTAACAATTATTTGAGTGAGAGAAAACTTAATTATGAATTAAAATTCATCTGCTTAAAATTTAGAAATGTAAGATTTGTGGACATGAACTACTCTTTCGAAATACCTTCTCGTAGAATGTTTGCCTTGCACGCATGCCAAAACCTGCTTAGGGAAATATTAAATATAAGTCATAAGAATCTATATGATGATTACTGCAAAAACATTCGTAAGGCTAACCGCAGATGTTATGTCAATAAGGAGACTCAAACTGACGAAGTAGTAGGTCCAGAGTCTAATGAATCTGCCGAGGCATCTAATTCAAACAACAGCCATCTTTTTCGTTCATAAAGAAGTCCATATATTACACCAAAATGTTAATGGCTTAAATTCGAAATCGGATTTATTATCAGTTCACTTGGACAATCTTGTAGAAAATGGTCTTCCTATAGGCGTATTGTGTATTACTGAACACAATATGATTCAAGAGGATATTGATTTGGTACATATTCCTAACTACAACATAGTATCAGTATATACTAGAAGGAATCGGTATGGAGGGGCGTGCATCCTCATTCACAATAAACTTAAATGTATTCCGCTTGTACAAATTAATAAATTTTGTATAGAAAATGTAATAGAGTGTTGTGCAATTGAGATACCTAACTTTAAAATGATAATAATTTGCGTTTATAGACCTCCTAGAACTAGTCTTAAAGACTTTGACTCTTTTTTCAATGCACTAGACTCAATACTTAGCGAGTTTTGTTATACTAAGAAAAAGGTTGTGATGTGTGGTGATTTTAATATAAATTTGCTGAAACCGGACAAAAATACAGAAGTATTCACTCAACTACTTATAAGTTTCAACCTCAAGCCCACTGTTTTTGAATCAACTAGACCAAAGAGTGGATCTTGTATTGATAATTTTGCACATAACACCAACGGATGCAAAGTAAAAGTGATTGAATTTGCCTTATCAGACCATACTGCACAATTACTGTCTTGCCCGGTAACAGACGATTGCTCTCTTAATTATTGGTTCATTAAAAGGAGAAACTACAGTCAAGAAAACGTACAAAAGTTTAAAAATTGCTTGAGTTCTTTAACTTTTCACGATGTATACAATACGGAATGTCCAAATCTAGCTTATAACTTGTTTCTTGAACAATTCACACTATTTTATAACCTTTGTTTTCCTATTACGATGCTTAAAATTAATAGTCACGTTAAACCTAAGTAGATAACCAAAAGTATTATAGTATGCTCTAGAAATAAACGTGAATTACTGTGGAAATATAGGAAAACCCGTAATGATGAGACTAAATCTGCTTTTAAGACGTACTCTAACCGACTAAACAAAATAATTAAATTAACACAGAGATCGCAAAATGATTATTTGATTAAAAATGCTACAAACAATCAAAAGCGACTTGGACCGTTATCAATAAAAATAAAAAGAATATTCCCAGAAATGAAATTATTAAATTGAATGTTGACGGCAAAACTGTATCTGATCCCCTCGATATAGCTAAGTTATTTAATGATTATTTAAATGATCTTAATACATTTAAATTCGATCATAAAACTAATTTGACATCAAATATATCTCAATCCTTGTTTATGACCCCAACAACTCCATTTGACATAAATAACATTATCAAGTCACTGAGAGACGTTACTAGCACTGGCTATGATGGGATAAGTACAAAAATAATAAAACAAACAGTGGATTACATTTCACAAGTATTAAGTCATATTATTAATATTTCTATTGTTTCGGGAATATTTCCAGATAAATTGAAATACACCATCATCAAACCTCTATTTAAAAAGAATAACAGATATAGTATGAGCTGTTATAGGCCTATTGCACTCATTTCAGTATTCTCAAAGATTTTTGAAAGAGTAATTTATAATAGCTTATACAATTTTTTTGAGTGTAATAACCTATTCGCAGATCAACAGACAGGCTTTCGTAAACACAGATCGATTAATTAGGCCATATATAAGTTTCTTCAGACCGTAATGTGTAACTTAGACACAAGGAAACAAGTTTGTGCTTTGTATATAGACCTGACTAAAGCCTTTGATTACGTTGACCACACAATTTTATCGTCTAAGCTCGAATCTTACGGTGTAAGAGGTAATATTTTAGAATTGATCAAATCATATTTGAGAAATAGATGGCAAGCTACAGAAATAACACGTAAGTGCCTTAAATCAAAAAAAGAAATGATATTTAAATCACAATATCGAGAAACTAGATATGGGGTACCCCAGGGAAGTGTTTTAGGGCCACTTCTTTTTATTATTTATATAAATGATCTCCCCAAAGCTGTTTCCAAGCAAATGGTACTATTTGCAGATGATAGCACAGTGATGTTTTCTGAGACGCATAAAACCCATTTAGAGGCGAAAATCAGCTTAACCTTGGACAAAATTACAGAATGGTTAAAACAAAATAATTTAGTAATAAACCTTGACAAAACTCAGCTTATGACATTCTCTAATAATAATAGCAACAATTCTGACATTAATATTCAATATTTAGGACATAAAATCAATAATGTTGACACTATTAAATTTTTAGGATTGAATCTCGACCGTAATTTAAATTGGAAATCGCATGCTGACACTATATGTAAGAAACTTAGTAAATGTTCATACGCATTGTACATGCTCGGTAAAAATGTTAACATGTCTGCCGTAATTACTGCCTATCACGGGTATGCCGAATCCATTTTAAGGTACGGGATTGAATTTTGGGGTAATTCTACGTTAAAAGATAGGATATTTATTGCTCAAAAAAAAATGCATCAGAGCGATATGTAATATTCGTAAAACTGATAGCTGTAGACCATTTTTTGCTGAGCTGAAAATACTGACGATGGCCAGTCTCTATATTTATGAGCTGGCGAGCTTTGTAGTAACAAATATGGACCTTTTTATGAAACGTAACAGCAAACGCCACAATAATAAAATTTGTTTTCCTCGTAATAGGACTGCTCTTTATAACAAAAGTGTTATCTGTATGGCTGCCAGGATATATAACAAACTTCCAAAGTCTGTATTAGATGCTTCAAGACTGAATGTATTCAAGGCAAATCTAAAAAAAATGCTTGTAGGAAAAGCTTATTATAGTTGTAAGGAATATTTAAATGACAAGGATCTTGTTTAATAATAATTAAGTATGTATAACTAACTCAATAATTTTGACATTGTTATTAAGTACAATTATAATGGAACCTAATAATTAAGCTCGACATTGCATGCGTAAATCGCTGAATATGGCTGCACTACTATGTAACACTAAACACCTTGTACCTACCCATATTACGAAATAAACTGATTTGATTTAATTCAAATATTAAAATCCTTCTCTCCTTAGATCCATCCGTGTACCAATGTTTAGAATCTTTCATTTGTACAAATAATATTAATATATAAAATCACAAATTTGTGAATGTCAATTTTGTAAATATTTCTTATCTTGTATAATTTCTCATTAATGTATCCTGTCCTGATCCTTTCCTAGTTTAGTGTATATAACCCGGGTTTTGTATTTATTCTGTTTCCCTAATTTTTTTTATTTGCCAATGGTAAATGCACGAACAGTGCGACGCCACAAAAAAAAACTCCATAAATGACATTACAGGCAAGGTTCTCTTCTTCTCTTTGGTAGGTCGGTAGGGTACCTACCTATACTTGAAAAAAACATAGCTTGATCTCTGCGACATTTGTTAAACTGACATTCCTAGGGTTGTTATGATACAGAAAAAAATATCGATAGCAATTATCGATAGAAGCTTTGAAGTAAGACCAATTGTTGGACTTTTGAGGGCTCCAACGACCCGTAACGACTGCCATTAGATATTCGTATGGCAGCCGGGACCGACGGCTTAACGTGCTTTCCGAGGCACGACCAGACCAGTGCAAAAACCCATATTCATGCATACAAATATTTGCACTGAGCGAGGATCGAACCCGCGACCTCCTGCGCAGCAGTCGTGTTCACTACCGCTTTGCCACGAAGGCTGTCTGTCATAATTATATGTATATTGGATTATATTATGATTTGGATAATGGATAATGATTTTTTTATAGTGATAGCTGTGCTGTGTAGACGGAGAATCTCAGCCTACGCTGTGCTGTGACAGTCTATCTCTGTCTGACAGATAGAAAGAAACTATAAAGAACCAAACAAAGGAAACCAAATGCAATAAGTAGGTACAAGTATGTACTTATAGTAATAACCGTAGATTCTCAATTTACGGTAATAACATTCATGCCACAGACCACTTAGATGTTGATTCATGCCAGACCGTCCCTTTACGGATGGTTTTCCGTCCTATTAAATGTTGGACCGTCCTCTCACCGCCGCTTCACCAACACCGTCCGTTTTAGAACATCATCGCCATCAAAAATTTGGTTACTGAACGCAAACTGACCAGTGTTGCCAACTTTACTTTTACGAACCCACCAAATGTGGCCTCGTGGCCCACCAGAAAACCACTAAACCTATATCGGACTCGCAAACTACCAGAAAACCACTAATCCATCGTAATCAATTTCATGCGAAGTGTTGGTGTCCCTAAATATTATTTGGAAATAAAACAACAATATTGTAATCAGAAATATTTATTTATATTTGTAATCACAAATTAAAACTACTAGCTGGCTAAAAATGATCATCTTCAGAAGAATCGCTTTCATTTACATTTTCAGTTAGTGAAGAATAAATTTCAAACATTCGGCAAACAGGAAGTTAGAAATAATTGCATGGCTTCAAGAAAAAGGAATAGAGACCAATGAAACAATGCTTAAAAACGAATTATTGAGACTCGTTGGTCTGCACAAACCCAGCACACCAACGTATGTCTTAGATGACATAGCCCAAGAAAAGGGTCATAACGACATAAGACTGCCTCCATATCACTGCCAGTATAATCCGATCGGGCTTATCTGGGCCCAAGTAAAAGGTTTGTTTGCTCGAATTTCAGTTAGACAGATTCTTTATGTATTAACTCCTGTATAATTTATGATATTAAAATATGTTTTTCTTTCAAGGTTACGCTGCTAGACATAACACAACACCGCCTTTCACGGCAAATAAAATGTTGCAGTTACTAAACACTGCGGTTGAAAATGTATCTGTAGAAAATTGGAAAAAGGTAGTTACCAAATGTAGAAAATTAATGGAAGAAGATTGGGAGCGGGACATTCGATTTGATAATATTTGCTAACAAGAGTTCATTATAAATTTACAAGATTGCTCTAGCGATTCTGAAAGTGATTCGGATATTGATTTGGGGTGTACTCCTTTGGAATAAATAAATGTATGTATTAAAATATTCGTTTCATTTTATTACCCAAATCATAATATAATCCAATATACATATAATTATGGCAGACAGCCTTCGTGGCGAAGCGGTAGTGAACACGACTGCTGCGCAGGAGGTCGCGGGTTCGATCCTCGCTCAGTGCAAATATTTGTATGCATGAATATGGGTTTTTGCACTGGTCTGGTCGCACCTCGGAAAGCACGTTATGCCGTCGGTCCCGGCTGCCATACGAATATCTAATGGCAGTCTTTACGGGTTGTTGGAGCCCTCAAAAGTCCAACAATTGGTCTTACTGCAAAGCTTCTATCGATAATTACCATCGATATTTTTTTCTGTATCATAACCCTAGGAATTTCAGTTTAACAAATGTGGCAGAGATCAAGTTATGTTTTTTCAAGTATAGGGATAAGAATGTCAATTAAAATACTGACATTGATATTTTGACGTCCGTAGAGAATGTAGTTCGACTGAAGTGGCCACGGTCGAAGATTTACTGTCGCGCTCGCGCCCGATACCACCAAACAGCGGGGATGACTTCATCTCTCCAGCTGAAGTACGCAAGACCGTCCTCCGCCTACCTAGGCGTAAAGCACCAGGCAGCGATGGACTTCCTAATTTAGCACTTCAAAAGCTACCACGTAGATAAATTACCGCCTTGGCCATGTTGTTTAATGGAATACTGAGAACTGGCCATTTTCCAAGCAGCTGGAAAGTGGGGAAAGTTATAATGCTTCCAAAGCCTGGTAAAGACCGACGCCTACCTGCAAGCTACCGGCCTATAACTTTACTTTCAACAACGGCATAGATGTTTGAGCGCCTGCTACTACGGTGATTGGCTCCGTACATCGAACCCAGACCCGAACAGTTCGGTTTCCGTAGCCAGCACTCTACAACGCTCCAACTGACGCGAATCCTTCACCATCTGGCCCGCGAACACAACGATAACAACTCCACTGTCTGTGTCTTCCTAGACGTGGAGAAAGCGTTTGACCGAGTTTGGCACGCAGGCCTAATCCTCAAGCTTGTAGGTTCTACTGCTCCACCAGCTTTAATCCAGATCGTTGCGTCATTCCTGCAAGACAGAAGCTTCTATGTCTCAGTTGAAAAAGCCGAATCGCGGCCGCGATCTATCTCCGCTGGAGTGCCTCAAGACAGCTGTCTCTCACCCGCCCTCTACGCACACGACACCGATGACATCCCAACCCTGGAGGATCATCTCTTTCCTTGGGAGAAGGATCACCCTGGCCCTCTTTGCAGATGACAGCGCCATATTCTCATCATCCTACAGCCCAGAGTTCGCTGCCTCCCACATGCAACGCCTGCTTGACTTTTTGCCGGCGTGGTTAGACAAGTGGCGCGTGGCAGTCAACGTGGGGAAGACGGCTGCGCTCCTTGTCACACGCTGACGAACCGTGCTCCCGCCACTGAAGCTGCGAGGCCAGGACATAGAATGGAAAACCTCCGTCCGGAACCTTGGCATCAATAGATGACATCCATAGGTGGTTGAGGATGGATCCTCAGGTGGAGCGTGCGTTACAACAAACGCGCGCCGCCAGAGCTATGCTCCGATCTGTTCTAACCTCGAGACTACCGCTGAGGACTAAGATGGGGGTTTACAAAACTTACATCCGCTCGCGGCTCACCTAGGCAGCACCAGCGTGGTACGCACTATGTTTTTCTACCAACAAAAAGAGGATAGAAGCCCAGCAAAACATAGCCCTACGTGTCTGCACAGGAGCAAGATGCTACGTCAGGAACGACGTCATCGCCCGCGACGTGCAGATGTCCAGCGTTAAGGACTTTGATCCCGACTTTGATCCGATGCGTTGCATTTTTACCTTTTTTGTACTAAATCTTTAAAATGTATCGAATTTCTTCATTAGATTCACTCATCTTTACAGTACGAAAAACAAAAAAAAAATCACTCATTTTCCTAATTTGAATTTGGAATTATCTTCTTTAAAATTTAAACTTTGAATGATACCAAAACCAGCCAGATACAAATAGCCAAAGAGATTTTATTACAATTTCATACATACTATAATGCGAAAAGACTTTTTCCCCAACCTATTATTTCATTTTCGTGTACCTACCGTTATTAGAAGGCAGTAATTATCGAACGCACCGAAGAAATATCACTTCAAACCTTTCTTTTTGATATTTTATTGCATTTCGGATATAAAATGTAACATATATGGAGAAAAAAAAAATAATTCGTAAGGAAGATTTTTATCGGAAACGAGGGTTCGTTCGCATAAGCAAACAATAGAAAAGAAATCCGAATCCTAATGATAGGAATTTGGATGCCGAAACAACATTTTCAGACTCGAACGAAACTATTCATTTCGATTTTGGGATTCAAGTGCAAATAAATTCTTTCACTAATAACATCAGTAAAATCAATTGAGGGATAATATTTTGATGTGGTATTCATCTGGTTTACCACCACCAACACCATCCAACGGTTATTGCAATCGTGAAAACGCAATAATTATGTCGCAATACAAGAAAAGAAAAGTGTACAAATATATAAATATTTAAACATGCAATGAATGAAAATGAAAAAAATTTAAAAAATCAATCCTGGTCGTCTACCTACAGGCTCGATCGCGTAGCAGTGTGCGTGGTGAACGCACAACTATTGCGTTTGAGCTGCAAGTAAGAAGAAGAAGTCGGAGGGTCCAGGAGCTCTCGGGGTAGTGGACGCCACGGCCCTTGGTGGTCTATTGGCCACGCGTGCAGTGGGGCAAATCCCTGAAAATGTTTGTGCCGACTGTTGTCAGCACGGTCGTACATCCGATGCGCCAACATGGCAACGAACTCTTGTCTGCTCTGGATTTGCACGTCGCGGGCGATTACATCGTTTAAATTGAAGAGTTTACCCACTTAAACGTATGAAAGTACAGATTTTTACGTTTCGTTGTTATTTTCTGTAGCCATAAACAAATTGTTCTATCAAATGTCAACACTGCTATGTTGGTAGTCAGAGCAAGATAAATAGTTAAATATGAAAATGTTTATAAGAAAAAATAACGAAGAACTTCAAGGTATATCGAGGGTTTACGTAAAATAAATAGTTTTATAGCATTTCACTTACGGTAAGGACGAAGAATGAGGAACAACAAAGCGAAGAACTTACGTTACACACTGCTGACACTTCAATCGTTTAATCGTCTTTGCATCTGCTGATCACTCACATCATGCACTCAGTAAATAAACCACGGAACGTCGCGTTTCTCGTTCGGTCGGTCATTCACTTCAGTCATCATCATGGGTCTTCAACACTTCGACCATTTTTTGTTTGGGAAGTATGGGTAAGGGTCGGAATTTTGTGCTTAACCCTGGCTTCAACGTCAGAGACGACTATCTCTGAGTCGCGGGGTGATGTCCGGAGTGCCATCCTGGCTTGCAGTTTCGCCTCTTGGACGTTACGTGGCCGATGGCTTGGCTAACGTTGGTCCTCTTGTGGTATACGCTATGGAGAGGATGGTGAGCACAAGAGCTCCCGCGGTGATGGACGCCAGAGAGTTCGAATGTCAGGTGCCCGTGCGTGCAGCGGAGCGATGGCGTTCAGGTGAGCGTAGCGGCAATTGTCGGCGCGATGGTACATACGGCGCGCTAACATTACCACAAAGTCAAAAAAATTTGCGATGTTTATGGACCTAGTGCAGTGTCTGTGAGAGTAGCACAAATTTGGTTTAAGCGTTTTCAATCCGGAAATTTTGACGTCAAAGATGCACGTCGCTCTGGTCGCCCTATTACGGATAAAATTGATGCCATTTTTGAAAAAAGTGGAGCAAGATTGGCATATCAGTAGTTACGACGTAGCTGAAGAACTGGGAATTGACCACAAAACAGTTTTGGCGCATTTGAAAAAACTGGGTACACAAAAAAGCTCGATATTTGGGTACCAAACGAGCTCACTGAAAGAAACCTAATGAACCGTGTACTCTATTGTGATTCTTTATTACGACAAAATGAAACAGAACCATTATTGAAGAAGCTGATAACTGGTGATGAGAAGTGGATCACGTACAACAAGAACGTGTGAAAAAGGTCGTGGTCAAAGGCCGGTCAGGCTTCACAGACTGTGGCGAAACCCGGGTTAACTCGCAACAAGGTGATGCTGTGTGTGTGGTGGGATTGGAAGGCCATTATTTTATTATGAGCTATTACCACCAGGCAGGACCATCGATTCTGAACTCTACTGCGAACAACTGATGAGATTAAAGCAATAAGTTGAGAGAAAGCGGCCGGAATTAATCAACAGAAGGGGTGTGGTTTTTCATCATGATAACGCTAGACTTCACACATCTTTAGCCACTCAGCAAAAATTAAGAGAGTTTGGCTGGGAGGTGTTAATGCATCCGCCGTATAGTCCTGACCTTGCACCTTCAGGTTTCCACCTGTTTCGGTCTCTTCAGAATTATTTAGACAGTGTCAGGTTAACATCACGAGAGGACTGCCAAAACTACTTGTCGCGGTAATTTGATCAGAAGCCCCAAAATTTCAATAGCAATGGGATCATGTTTCTACCTACAAGATGGCAAAAAATTATCGAACAAAATGGTACCTACATACTTTAATTAAATGTAAATAAACTATATTAAAAAATGTTTTGAATTTTCTTAAAAAATGCGAAGAAACTTTTTCCCCAACCTAATATAATTTTTTTTCACTAGGATGCGATTTTCGAACGAGTTTATTTATCAGTGTTGCCAGCGCCTCAGCGGAGCACAGGGGTACCAGTTTTTCTTGTTCAATACCAGCTTTCAGCTAGCTCGATACAAGGATTACTGAGTGGCCGTCTGACATCCCTGCAAAGAAAAGAGAATCTAGAGGACGGACGGACACCCAGTACATTACTATTATATCCTCTTTGAACCAGTACGGAGACCAGTGACATGTGAACAGAAATTAATTATTTGCTTTTATTTTAACAACTTTAAGCAAACAAACTAGGAAAGAAAGGCCGATTACGGAAACTGACCAATGTCAATAGAAAAGGACGGCATAATCATTCCTGCTTCTATTCAAAATAATAACAGCACCATGCTTTCGGTATAGCGCACTCCGCTCTCGATCTCTACGGCTCGGCGGTGCCGGCGTACCATGCAAGCGCTAAGGCGGGTGGCATGTGCGGGCGCACCTCTGCGGGTGGCGATGAGCAAGCACTGCGGCGCCAGATCGGAGACGCCGTTGCGGCAGCTGCTGGACGACGCCGGTGGGTTCGGCGAGCCGGAACGCGGCGTCTCCGACGAGCTGCGCTGGGCCACGCAGCCGTACGCAGTGCGGCCGGACGCGGAGCAGCCGGCGCGCGAGGCGCTGGACCCGCGCGAGAGCACGGTGCTGCTGTTCCCGGGACAAGGCTCGCAGCGCGTCGGCATGGGCCTAGCGCTCGCCGCAGTGCCCAAGGCGAGAGATCTCTACGAGCTTGCTTCTAGTGTTGTGGGGTGAGTTACACTAATTATGAAATTAGCAATTTTATTTAATTGGTGCGTTTGTTTCAAGGTTTCATGTGAATCTGAATTTGAGGGATTTTATTGTTTTGAGACTGTTGTGAAAATGGTGTCCAATTCTTACCAATTTTAATATTTAGATTAGGTTTAATAATAAATAAATAAAAATAAATATGGCTGGACCTTTCACACAGCGCTATCTAGCTCCAAACTAAGCAGAGCTTGTACTATGGGAACCAGATAACTGATAGAATACTTATATACTTTTTTTGTAAATACATACTTTTAATATATAGAAAAACATCCAGACCCGGAACAAATATCTGTAGATCATACAAACATTTGTTCCGCAGCGGGAATCGAACCCGCTACCTCCTGCATCTCAGTCGGCTATTCGTCCACTGTACCACGGAGGTCGTCATAATTTCTCAAAAATAATCATTCATTCTCAAAAAGATATTGATTAACACTTACATGAGAATCCATATGGAGAAAAAAACGAGTATGATTTAGATTTAGACTACACGACTGAAGTAAAACTTCTTTTTAAGTATATTAATTTATAAAATTGTTCAATTACAAAATTGTCCACACGTCTGTAGGTTGATCAGTCTATGTTCATTCTGGACAGACGCAACTTGCACTTGCACATTAACGTTTAAATATATACGAAAAGAAAAGTAACTCTCTCTCTTAATATCTTCACTAACTTATATCTTCCTCTCAAAATCGATTCACACTTTTTGTAACGCATTCACCAGCTTACTCCCCAAGTCAAGCGTGCATAAAGAAGAAGAAGAAGCGTGCATCAAAAATATTATTACTACCTACATAATCTTTATTATTATTATTTGTAATAGACAGGCAGCTCTTAGAGCTGATGTGTGTATATCTTATTTATTGTCAGTGCACTTTAAATATTTGTCCAGTCTGTTTTTGAAAGCGTTCACTGAGGGGGCACTGATCACTGACTCTGGTAACCGATTCCAAATATCCACTACGCGATTGGGCAATATGTGCTCCCTTTGATTATCAAAATATTGCCTCGAAATGCATAGCCAACAACTTGACCTACAGTTTCATTCAAATTACAGGTAATGGGAGTTCATGTAGAGTGGTTTTTGGGGTAGAAATTGCAGTTATTCTGGATTTCAGACTTTTGCCTATATTTGTGTCACCAAAGTTACACGCATACCAAATTTCAACACAGTGGGGTCACTGGTGTACCCTGTGAATTTAGTAAAGTTTAGTTTTTATTATGACTAATAACTTAAAAAGTACAAGGTACAAATAAAAAAAACTTATATGGCAGATGGAACGTGTGGCGCGTGTGCACGTCCGGCCCCGCCGCCGAGCTCGAGGAACGGTGTCAGACCTGCGTGCTCGTCACCGCGCTCGCCGCGCTCGAGCGCGCACGCGACGAGCGGCCCGCGGCGCTGCAGCGCGTGCGAGCCGTCGCCGGCTTCTCGCTCGGCGAGCTCGCCGCGCTCGCGTTCGCCGGCGCGCTCGGGCTCGAGGCGACGCTGCGCCTCGTGGAGCTGCGCGCCGCGGCGATGAACGCCGCCGCGCGCGAGCGCAGCGGCGGCATGCTCACCGTGTGGCTCGCGCCGGACGCGCGGCTGAACGCGGCGCTGCAGGCGGCGCGGGAGCACGCGCGCGACCGTGGCGTGGCACAGCCGGTGTGCGACGTCGCGAATTACCTGCACCCGGGCTGCAAGGTAGTGGCGGGGGACGCGGCCGCGCTCGCCCACCTGGAGCGCGAGGGGCGCGCGTGGGGCGTGCGGCGAGCGGCGCGCGTGCGCGTGGCGGGCGCGTTCCACACGGCGCTGATGGCGCCGGCGGCGGAGGCGCTGCGCGCGGCGCTGGACGCGCTGGGGCGGGACGCGGTGCGCGCGCCGCGCGTGCGCGTGGTGTCCGGCGTGGACGGGCGCGCATACGGCTCGGCGGAGGGCGTGCGGCGCGGGCTGGTGCGCGGAGTGACGGCGCCGGTGCGCTGGGAGCAGACGCTGCAGGCGCTGTACGCGCGGCCGCGCGGGGCGAGGTTCCCGCTGACGCTGGCGCTGGGCCCGGGTGGCGCGCTGCGCGCCTCGCTGCGGCAGGTGAACGCGCGCGCTTGGGACTCGTGCCTGCAGGTGGACGCGTAGCGAGTGCATACAGGTGTTGTATTTGTAGATGTTGTTCAAGTTGAGTGCTAGCATAGACAGTTTGTTTAACATAAGTAGGTAATTAATAGGAATAAGTAGTAGATAAATAAACCTTACAAATAAAAGTGCCTGCTGTTTTTACGTAGCGTAAATAAGATTAAACTATAGTACTTAACCTTAAACTGTTATTAAATAACATCAAAAATAAAAATGTTTTGTTATGTATCTACGACAATAATTTAAAACACATCCGGATTCGTATTTACAGGTTTTAGAGTAGAGTTTAATGCCAGTAGTAAGTAGCTTCAATATTTTTATACAGCTATCGATATATTTTCAATAAACCATTTTTAAACATCCTATACTTACATCAAATCGACAGAAATAAGGTAATTTGATGGGGTTACGAATTCATTTGGCGTTTCAATGAAGCGCTTTAAACTTTTTATGGAAATATTAAAGGTAGATACGTGACGAAAACGTACGTCCATGACGTTAATATACATAATATAACGTTTATTCTAGGTGTTGGATAAATATATATATATATTTACTTAATGTAGAGTTTAGTGCTATTAGGTTTATCAGAAGGATTTAAAGATTGTCCATTAAATTAAACTGCAATATAAAGTCTACTTCTTCGTCTATTTATACGGTACAAGTTGTTCGAATGAGCACCGACCGGGTAATGGCTGGCGAGCCGAGCTCTGCGACTATATTTCTTTGTTTACAATTTCGCTTGCCTCAGCATTGCTCGAACCCTACACCAGGCAACAATGTGCACATAGAATGTGCATGATTAGGTACAAGGCTCATATCTATAAATACCAGCTTGCATTGTTTGAACGCAAGAGCCTCGTGCGTGGACGATGATCGCGTCTGAGCTTTGTGGGCTTGCCAGCTATATGAACGCAAGAGCCTCGTGCGTGGACTATGATCGCGTCTGAGCGTTGTGGGCTTGCCAGCTATATGAACGCAAGAGCCTCGTGCGTGGACGATGATCGCGTCTGAGCGTTGTGGGCTTGCCAGCTATATGAACGCAAGAGCCTCGTGCGTGGACGATGATCGCGTCTGAGCGTTGTGGGCTTGCCAGCTATATGAACGCAAGAGCCTCGTGCGTGGACGATGATCGCGTCTGAGCGTTGTGGGCTTGCCAGCTATATGAACGCAAGAGCCTCGTGCGTGGACGATGATCGCGTCTGAGCGTTGTGGGCTTGCCAGCTATATGAACGCAAGAGCCTCGTGCGTGGACTATGATCGCGTCTGAGCTTTGTGGGCTTGCCAGCTATATGAACGCAAGAGCCTCGTGCGTGGACTATGATCGCGTCTGAGCGTTGTGGGCTTGCCAGCTATATGAACGCAAGAGCCTCGTGCGTGGACGATGATCGCGTCTGAGCGTTGTGGGCTTGCCAGCTATATGAACGCAAGAGCCTCGTGCGTGGACGATGATCGCGTCTGAGCGTTGTGGGCTTGCCAGCTATATGAACGCAAGAGCCTCGTGCGTGGACGATGATCGCGTCTGAGCGTTGTGGGCTTGCCAGCTATATGAACGCAAGAGCCTCGTGCGTGGACGATGATCGCGTCTGAGCGTTGTGGGCTTGCCAGCTATATGAACGCAAGAGCCTCGTGCGTGGACTATGATCGCGTCTGAGCTTTGTGGGCTTGCCAGCTATATGAACGCAAGAGCCTCGTGCGTGGACGATGATCGCGTCTGAGCGTTGTGGGCTTGCCAGCTATATGAACGCAAGAGCCTCGTGCGTGGACGATGATCGCGTCTGAGCGTTGTGGGCTTGCCAGCTATATGAACGCAAGAGCCTCGTGCGTGGACGATGATCGCGTCTGAGCGTTGTGGGCTTGCCAGCTATATGAACGCAAGAGCCTCGTGCGTGGACGATGATCGCGTCTGAGCGTTGTGGGCTTGCCAGCTATATGAACGCAAGAGCCTCGTGCGTGGACTATGATCGCGTCTGAGCTTTGTGGGCTTGCCAGCTATATGAACGCAAGAGCCTCGTGCGTGGACTATGATCGCGTCTGAGCGTTGTGGGCTTGCCAGCTATATGAACGCAAGAGCCTCGTGCGTGGACTATGATCGCGTCTGAGCGTTGTGGGCTTGCCAGCTATATGAACGCAAGAGCCTCGTGCGTGGACTATGATCGCGTCTGAGCGTTGTGGGCTTGCCAGCTATATGAACGCAAGAGCCTCGTGCGTGGACTATGATCGCGTCTGAGCGTTGTGGGCTTGCCAGCTATATGAACGCAATAGCCTCGTGCGTGGACTATGATCGCGTCTGAGCGTTGTGGGCTTGCCAGCTATATGAACGCAAGAGCCTCGTGCGTGGACTATGATCGCGTCTGAGCGTTGTGGGCTTGCCAGCTATATGAACGCAAGAGCCTCGTGCGTGGACTATGATCGCGTCTGAGCTTTGTGGGCTTGCCAGCTATATGAACGCAAGAGCCTCGTGCGTGGACTATGATCGCGTCTGAGCGTTGTGGGCTTGCCAGCTATATGAACGCAAGAGCCTCGTGCGTGGACTATGATCGCGTCTGAGCGTTGTGGGCTTGCCAGCTATATGAACGCAAGAGCCTCGTGCGTGGACGATGATCGCGTCTGAGCGTTGTGGGCTTGCCAGCTATATGAACGCAAGAGCCTCGTGCGTGGACTATGATCGCGTCTGAGCGTTGTGGGCTTGCCAGCTATATGAACGCAAGAGCCTCGTGCGTGGACAATGATCGCGTCTGAGCGTTGTGGGCTTGCCAGCTATATGAACGCAAGAGCCTCGTGCGTGGACGATGATCGCGTCTGAGTTTTGAGAGCTTGCCAGCTATATGAACGCAAGAGCCTCGTGCGTGGACTATGATCGCGTCTGAGCGTTGTGGGCTTGCCAGCTATATGAACGCAAGAGCCTCGTGCGTGGACAATGATCGCGTCTGAGCGTTGTGGGCTTGCCAGCTATATGAACGCAAGAGCCTCGTGCGTGGACGATGATCGCGTCTGAGTTTTGTGAGCTTGCCAGCTATATGAACGCAAGAGCCTCGTGCGTGGACAATGATCGCGTCTGAGCGTTGTGGGCTTGCCAGCTATATGAACGCAAGAGCCTCGTGCGTGGACGATGATCGCGTCTGAGTTTTGTGAGCTTGCCAGCTATATGAACGCAAGAGCCTCGTGCGTGGACGATGATCGCGTCTGAGCGTTGTGGGCTTGCCAGCTTTATGAACGTAAGAGCCTTGTTAAGGTTTGCAATATGAATTGATAGAGAGATTGGACTGTATATTTGATGTGGAGGAATTCGAAAAAGGACTCACCAAATCTCGAAGCCGGCTGGAAGCTGTTTTCTCGTCGTAGGGGCGCTCCTTGGATGATTGTGTTGGTAGCACTCCGTTTTTGTGGTTTATTCACTTGATTTATGGTTGCTTATATGATTTGAGGATATTGTTTGAGGACACGGTAAAGGTGAGAAAATTCTGCCTGTTTACGCTAGCAGGGCGGACGGGAAAGTGTGGTAGGAAGGAATGATTGAATGAATCAACCAGCCGGAACGGATGTGTTCACCAGTTGAACAGTTCACTCGTCGATTGACCGCGCATGCGCGCGTGAAATACTGCGCGGGATATTTAAATGATTTGCTTTAACTTTATATTCCCCCCCACTGGCGAATTAATGAGTCTGACAAATATATTGTTCACAAAAACCGTTGTAGTTTTGAAATGTAACGTAAAACGTTATGAAAATGATATGAGAAATGAATGGAATGAATGATATGATACTAATCACTCATTGGCAACGGACACAACTTTACAAGTGGCCGGTTTAAGACCCCTTGTGCCGTCCTGACCGAGGCAGAACGGGGAATTCCATAACGTCCCGAAAATAATTGCACGATCCTACCAAGACGCCATCGTAATGGATGAGTAGTTTCGTTTTTGATAATGACAAGCTGATCGATTTTTACAAGGGGTGATGATTTTGTCCATTTAAGTCTCTGTGACAAAGTGGTAAGATACTCACTATGCCACCGAGACCAAAAATCTTGGTGCATTTTTTTGTAAAAGTTAGCAATGAGTAAGTCTATTCATGTTTGTGTTCGAATAATCTGGAGATGGTACAGTTGTAAGTGGTGCTAATGTTAAGAAATGCCCTGGACTTAACGCTGATAAATCCGAGGGGTCTGTGCTAATTGTTGATATTGGTCTCGAGTTTAAGATTGACTCCACTTGAGTCAGAAGGGTGTTCAATTCTTCGTAAGTCAAAATTTGAATGCCGACAACACGGTACAAATGCGTCTTTACTGATTTCACACCTGCTTCCCAAATTCCTCCGAAATGAAGAGCTCCGGGTGGGTTGGATCTGAATTCGATGTGCTCTGTTTCACATGCGGTGCGCATTAGGTTTGTCAACTGTGACTGAGCCCCTTTAAAATTAGTACCTACCGCAATCGCTATGGATAACATTGCAACGGCCTCGTCTCGCTATAAACTTGCGAAGGGCAGATAAAAATGATTCGGTTGATGAATCCGAAGCAAGCTCTAGACTAGATGAAGCGCTTTCGTCGCTATGCACACAAATAGGCACAAATATGCTTTCATAGAACGTGCTCCACGGTAGCGTTGAAATGTCACGTTAAATGGTCCAGCGTAGTCGCATCCTACTGACTGAAACGCTTTTAATTGAGTGATACGAGAACGCGGTAAGTCTGCCATTTCCGGTTCAAAGTTTTGTGATTTTAGACGAAAGCAACGATAACAGTTTGATATGACTTGACGAATGGCACGTCTAGGAGACAAAATCCAAAATTTTTGAAGCAGCAGTTATGCATGGATTGTAAACCAAGATGGGAATTTTCGTTATGAGTACCTACACTGAATGATAAGCTGCGTCAAGCGATGTTTGCGGGAAATCAAAGCTGGGTGCTTTGTTTCATAACCGAGATCAGACTGAGAGAGCCTACCCCATAATAAGTTGGTTGGATAGAGAAAGGGACGAAAAGTCGATACCTTAAGGATTGCTCTTTGTGCCCTTTCTACGGCTAATAAAAAGGTTTTACACGCTCCTCCCCAAGACGTTATACAGTAGGTTATAATTGACTGACATAAAGCAAGGTATACTTGCATAACTAGCTTTGAATCTGCAATACAGCGTAACTTCTTAAAAACAAATATTAATTTTCGTATTCTATTACTTAAAGTTTCTACATGTTTTTTGAACGAGAGATTTTCATCTAATAAAACACCAAGGTACATAATATTATTAGTAAATGAGATGACAGGGCATTTACATAAATTATCGTTAATAGGACAATTGCATTGATGTGCAAAAATATGTTTATCTGGGTTAGTCATTGGTGCTGACTTTGATTTCCGCATAGTAAATTTTATACATTTTGTTATATCAGCGTCAAGGGTTAGTAGGTGAGCTTGGAGCCATTTGTTTACAGTATTGAAGCCGCGTTGTGCAAGTTCATGCAGTTTAGCTTCCGTATCCGCTGAGAAAAGTAGAGCAGTGTCATCCATCACTGATGACACTGCTCTACTTTTCTCAGCATAGGATAAAAATTTTCCGTGGTCTAGTTGGAGGTTGCATAGTTCATTAATGTATATTAAAAATAAGGTAGGTAGGGTGGTTGGACCAATAGATGACTGATTAAGCGGAATTCAAGTTGTTTTATTTTTTATCTCAACTCCTATTCAAGGAATATTCTATGTTTTTGGTTGTATACGTAGGTAGATATTTTGTGCATCAACTAGATAAACTGTTTTTACTCTGAACTATTTGTAAATAAGTTAAAATTGGAAAAATATCAAAAAAATGACTTTGGCCCTAATTGTGACCGGTTTGGAACTAATTCTGACCGAAATCGGACCTATTTATGACCGACAAAATAAAAGGCGAAATTCTTCACAACAAGAGACTTTATTTGAAAGAAGTGGGGTTCCGTATACATAATTTTGTCTGCATATGCTAAGGTACCTACTTATCATAATTTTAATTGCTTGATAAACAATTAACAATCAGTCTACACATATAATAATCAGTCTTAACAAATAACAATCAGTCTGCACATAATACTTACTTATCTTAATTTTAAAGGCTTGATGAAAAAATAACAACCAGTCTAAAAAAATAACAAAATAACAATCAGTCCACGAAAACATTTAAACCCCATGATAGGTACATATTTTAATTTAAAAAACATCAAAAAATATCTAAGAAACGTGAGTTTTAACCTTTATACCATTAGGTAAGTCATAAATATACTTTTTATCTACATTGTAACAATTGTGTAATAACTTAATAAGTCTATACTGGCTGAGTTTTTTAAGTCTGAAACCGTTACGTACCGAAAAGTTACTTATCAAAAATTAATGTTAGAAGTGGATGACTTTTTGATAACTGTTACGGCTTCTGACTTCCACTCAGTGGCCCTTAAAAAAACTCAACCTGTTTAACTATACAAAATAGAGTTAAAGTAGGTAGGTTCGTATATTTTGCATCCTATTCCACAAACAGCAAATCTAATGCAATTTTTTCATTGTCCTGGCAATCAAAGTTCAACATTCCTCTTCTGGCAATTTGAGGTTTTGGTAATATATATTTAATGTCTTTTATCCCAATCTCACTGACATCTTTTACATCTGGTTCCACGAAATACAATTTGTTATCAAATTTGCTTGACTTTTTGCGCAGATAATTAACTTTTATTTTGTTGTCTTTATTGTTGATCTCCGTAATCACACCCACATAATGCCTCGGTCGCTTATTGGTTTCAAATGTGACATACACATACTCGCCTACAGTAACGTCACCAAAATTCAAATCCTTCTGATGTATTTCACCTTCAATTTGCTCTGATTTAGTCTTTGTATGTGTCTTTGTTTTTATCTGAACATCGTTTATATTACATGTTTTAGTTTTCTTTTGTAGTTTACTCTTACTTTGTTCTAACTTGATATTCTTCTTCGCTTCTCTTTCTTTTTTTCGTGTTTCTTTAGCTTCTTCTTGTTCCTTCTTTTCACGCTCTTTTTTGTCCATAAATTCTTTATAACGTTTCGATGTTATTGCTAATGGCATAGGCGATTGCCGCTTGTTTGTCTTTATTGTTGAAGCTTTAATGCCAAACTTTGGCATAGTAAGAAAATCATCAATTTTGGTCTTAGTCTTCTTCTTAGGTGATAAAAGATTTCTGGCTGTGGGATTTATTGATTCAGGCTGACTTAATGTTTCTGATGATGATGTACTTGGCAGAGAATTCAAATATAAGGAGTGTACATCAGAAGTAATTGGTGTATTTTCATTTACACTAACAGATTCAGGGTACCATGGCAATGGTATTGCCAGTGAATATACATCTCCAGTCTTAGTAAGTGAATTGTTGTTGATCAAGGGATCATTTCTTTTCGAAGTTTTTTCAAGGATGCTTTTTTTCGCTACTTGAGATGCAGTTTTTTCAATCTGCACTGCGACACGAGCTTGGGTTTGGTCTTTCTGCTTTTCTGGACTTGGAAAAGTGCTTTCATTGAAGTCAATGGGGGTTGAAATAACTGGTGGTGATCCCAGCATACTCATGTTATCCATCAAACTGTGCACAACTCCGTCAATCACGAATGTATCTATCATGTCAATATTTAGATCCTCGATCAAAGCTTCTTCTGTAACATGTTGTGGAGGTTGTGTATTGTCAATGCTTCTCTCAACTGCATCGCCTTCGACCTCTAATATTAAGGCTTGTTCGCTCAAAAGTGAACGAGAATTTTGATTCCTGTGGTATTCAACTTCTTTGCACTTATTCCAGAGCTTAAACAAGCCATGTTCATGGTTTTGTTTTTTTTTCCTAGCTTCAGCAAAATTTTCTATCAACTCTGGTCCAATTTCGTTTTCCAGTACTTTTATGGTGGAGAAATAATCATCAATATTGACAACATGGGTTATCTTCTGGTTCCGGATTTCTTTCAACCTATTCGACATGCATTTTGTGTAATCAACTGCGTTTTTGTCAAACGGAAAGAGTCCACATTTGCGAAAACCATTCTTGATGATAGTCGGATTAACCGATTTCTCAAACGATTTTGCGAAAAGAGCTGGGAACGCGGCTTTTGTCAAGCTCTTTTGGGTTTCATGCTTATACTTACGAACATCTTCTCGCCATTGTACTTTCACTGCTTTGAAGATTGATACATCGCATGGTTGTATCAAGTGTGTAGCATTTGGGTGTAGGCAATACAGAATTATTTTAGTTTCTGCGCAAAACTCGTGCAGTGACAAGCCAACGTGTGATTTATGACCATCCATAAAAACGATTACCGGTAATTTAATTTTGTTTTCGACTAGCCATGGGTGGAATACATTTTTCATATATTCTTCGAAAGTAGCTGCCACCATCCAGCCTGAATCACTTCGCCCAATAGCCCAGTGTTCTGGAACTTGGTTAGTAAGGTCCTTTGAAAACCTTTTTCCCGGAAAAACTATGAAAGGTGGAGTAGTAGTTCCATCTGCTGAGAAGTTGCACAGTACAGTGACAGACTCTTTTTCTTTTCCAGAAGCAACCTCAAAAGTGTTACGGTAATTCTTCAAAGCTAGAATTTTTCCAGTTTTTGGGCAAAGTTGCACACCTGTTTCATCAAGATTGAACACTCTTGTAGGATCGTTTAAGATTTCTAGTTGATTTTCGGACTCAAGATGCTCATGGACTTCATCAAACCAATTTTTGAGAGACTCTTCAGTCACTGCAGCTCGTGCTCTTGAAATGACTTCTGCTGTCCGTTTAGTTATTTGTGGATGCCTTTTAAGGAACAATTTCATCCATTTATCTCCAGGAAAACCAACTGGAACTATTTTTTCTCGTGCAGTAGTGACCAAAAATGACTGTACCATAGTTTTTACATCATTCGGATGCAATGGATACCCTAGACTAGATTTATGTAAGATCCATTGTTCTAGTTTTTGCTCCTCGTCATTGGTTAAAAAGGTTTTTGGTCCCTTTTTGGCAACTACTGGTACTTTGCCATTTACTTTATTGTATAATGTTCCTTTGGGTATCCGATATATTATACAAGCCTTGTTTAAGGATATTTGTTTTTGTTTAACAAGTTTTACCGCGCGCTCTAACTGTGCTTGAGTATAATTTTTCCTATTATTCGCTGACGCAGTGCTCTCGCTAGCCGACATCTGAAACAAATGACATAGGTACTGCCTACATAATTCTTAATCGAATCAAGTCTACTTAGGAGATCGATAATCAATCAATAAATAAATGTATATGACTATGTGCCCAAAGTTGTATACACTTTCTAAATTGATAATTATTAAAATCAACTTCATAAATTCAGTAAAGGTTACACGTTCAGACATACTTTCCTTGCGTATAGTCTGAATGTACAACGTTTACTAAATTCTGAAGTTGAATTTATAAATTTTCAATTTTGAACGTGTTCCATCAACTTTATATACTACATAGTCACAATACATTTATTTATTTTTCATCAAGAAAAGGACACAAAATTAAAAAAAAAATATTTACTGTGTTCAAAATCACTTTTCCCCCTCTATATATACATCCCCTATAAAAGAATTCATCAAATCCGGGAGAGCAATTCACAAAAATTCGAAATTTTCCCTAGGTCACCCAAAGCTGTTCTACACAGCTCCGCAAAAAAACATACCTCCCCCTCCGCCGTTAGGAAAATGTAATTTATTGTAATTTATTTTATTTATTTATTAAAGAAAAACTATAATAACAAATAATGTAATGATGACAACAGTTTGTAAGGCCAACGAAATTGGTTTACTTTTGATTACGAAGAACCCTAATAAAATTCCACAACAGTTTTATTGCAACAGTCAAAATCAGTCGGTCACAATTAGGTTTTGAGGTCCAAATTATGAACGAACTAATTTCTTCGGTCACAAATAGAGCGTTTGGAACAGTAAATGACCAGCTAAAAAATAACAGGCCAAAACAACGATTTTTCTGTAATTAACCTCCGGTCATGTTTTGGTTTATAGAATTATGTATACAAAACCATTAAGAAAAACGTAAAAAATCAATAAAAAATCAAAGATACAATCTACAATATCAAAACAAAATTTGCAGGTCGGAGCTAATTCTGACCGCTCGGTCACAAATAGGATTTATGTATCTTTTTTAGACCAGTAATTGAACAGCAAATTTCTCGAAAACCTTATTAAAAATTACTTATTTTCTTTGATTTTCTACTTGAGATAATAGTCATAAATGCAAGGGAATACATAAATAGGGCCTAATTATATCAAGAAATCGGCAATCCACTCATAAGCTTAAGAAACTGGTTTACTCACCTTAGCTCGTTCTCCATACAAAATGGCGATGACCGAAACACGTCCGCACTAAATTAGGTCCTGGAGCGTGACTGAGGGTCCACTGACGATGTATTAATTTTTAAAAGAGGGAACAGTGTTGCCGCTTCTAAAGAAAAAATACGCCACTACAGGGAGTACCACTCAATTCTTATAATTCGAGAAAATGTGCGTTTCGGTCATCTATTGGGGGGTGGTCATCTTTTGGTCCGACTACCCTACTTGATAAAATACTTCCTTGAGGCAGGCCGAAAGAAGTATTTCCCAGATCTGAGCTGGTGACATTGTCTATTTTGACCACAGAACATAAAAAAACAATTGTTTTTTGTGTTCTGTGATTTTGACGCTTGACTACGACTGCTCAAAAAGCTGGAAAGCAGCTTTCGCTGATTACCTCGTATGCCTATGTTTTCTAACTTGTTGAGTAGAGTAGGGATAGAAACGGCGTCGAAGGCTTTTGCTAGGTCTAAAAATATGCCCATTGTCTTATTACCTTCGTCAAGTTCCTTCCCTATAAAATCAGTGAGCTGGTGTACAGCGTCAGAGGTAGACAGTTTAGGCCTAAACCCAAATTGAGTGTTAGATAAGAGTGATTTACTTTCTAAGTAATGAACTAATCTATTGTTAATTATTTTTTCTAATATTTTAGAAACTTAAGATAGTATGGATATTGGTCTGTAACTTGAAATTTCTGTTTTGCTCCCTGACTTATGAACGGGAATGACCACCGCCTTTTTAAGACATTTTGGAAAGATTCCCTCGTCTAAACATTTCTGAAAGGCAATAGTTAAAGGTGGGGCAAGTACATGTTTGTACTGCTTAAGTATTTTGGTCGGGATATTATCCCACCCAGTTGATATCCTCCTTGATTGCTTCTCTTACTTTGATTTCCTCTTTGTTTGCTGTTTCCATTTTGATATCCTCTTTGATTCTTATTCCACTTCGTTATCCTCCTTGATTGCTTATCCTACTTCGATATCTTCTTTGTTTGCTGTTTCCATTTTGATATCCTCTTTGATAGATTCTTCCAATCGATATCCTCTTTGATTGCTTTTTAAATGTAATATCCTGTTCGATTGCTTCGTTAACTTCGATATCTTATTTTATAGATTCTTCCACTTCGATATCTTCGTTGATTGCTTCTTCGACTACGATATCCTCTTAAAAAAATTATGATTTTTCTTAAATCGCTCGTATCTTCTAAACGGAGTAGACATAGTAAACTTTTAATAATGGTAGTACAATTTTTTGTTGGAATCCTTTTTTTATTGTCATCATCGACCTTGACAGGTATCCTTTTTTATTTCTTCTTTCACTTCGGTATCATCTTTGATCGTGTTTTCTACTTAGATACCCTCATTAATTTCTGCTTCCGCTTGTATATCCTCTTTGATTGCTTCTTCCATTAAGATAACCTCTTTGATTGCTTCGTCCACTTAGGTATCCTCTTTGATCGCTTTTTCTACTTGGATATCCTCTTTGATTGCATCTTTCCCTTTGATCTCCTTTGTGACTGCTTTTTCCAGTTAGATATCCTCTTAGAATGCTTTTTCTTATTTGATATTCTCTTTGATGATTGATTCTTCCACTTCGATATCCTCCTTGATTGCTTCTCCTACTTCGATATCCTCTTTGTTTGCTTTTTCCATTTCGATATCCTCTTTGATTGCTTCCACTTCGATATCCTTCTTGATTGCTTCTCCTACTTCGATATACTCTTTGTTTGCTTTTTCCATTTTAATATTTTCATTGATAGATTCGTCCACTTTGATAACCTCTTTGATTGCTTCTTCCACTTCGATATCCTCTTTGATTATTTTTTTTTATTTAATATCCTATTCGATTGATTCGTTAACTTTGATATATTATTTGATAGATTCTTTCACTTCGTTATTTTCGTTGATTGGTTCTTTGACTACCATATCCTCTTAACAAAATTATGATTTTACTTAAAAAACTTTAATCGCTCGTATCTTCTAAACGGAATCAGATAGGCATAGTAAACTTTTACAAAATGGTAATACAAATTTTTGGTGAAATCTTTTTTTATTGTCATCATTGACCTTGATATCCTTTTTGGTTTCTTCTTCCACTTCGGTATCATCTTTGATCGTGTTTTCTATTTCGATATCCTCTTTGATTGCTTCTTCCACTTCGATATCGTCTTTTATTGCGTCTTCCACTTCGATGGCCTCTTTGATTACTTCTTCCATTTGGATACCCTCTTTAATTTTTGCTTCCACTTGGATTATCTCTTTTGATTGCTTCATCCATTTAGGTATCCTCTTGGTCACGTATTCTACTTGCATATCCTTTTTGCTTACATCTTTCCCTTTGATATCCTTTTTGACTGCTTTTTCCACTTGGATATCGTCTTTGAATGCTTTTTCCATTTTGATATCCTCTTTGATGATTGCTTCTTCCACTTCGATATTCTCCTTGATTTTTACACCTACTTCGATATCCTCTTTGTTTGCTTTTTCCATTTTGATATCCTCTTTGACATATTCTTCCACTTTGATTGTTTTGTCACCTTCGATAACCTCTTTGATTGCATTTTTCTTCGATATCCTGTTTGGTTGCTTCTTTCAGTTCGATATCCTCTTTGATTTCTTCTTCTACAAACAGAAAAACACGCGACCTCTAGTCTTCTAATATATAAGAATCGTTGTCCTGACTGACTGACATATAGACAACGCACAGCCCAAACCGCTGATCCTAGAGACTTGAAATTTGGATTGTATGTTTTTTGTGGTGTGAAAGTGAACACTAAGAACGGATTTTTGGAAATTCATCCCCTAAGGGGATCAAAAGAGGTTTTTACGTTTGTATGAAAAACCGTGGTTCCTGGGTTTAGAAACTTGACAAATATATTCTTGTACAAAAATAAGAGAAATATTATTTTTTTGTTTTTCAAAAATCATCCCCTGAATGGGTGAAAAAAGGTACTTTGTATGGCAAAACATTATTTATAGGGTTAATAAACTTAAACTTTTACATAAATACTAAGCAAGGTACATAATGCAACATGGGATAGTCATTCTATCTAAAATTCACCCCCTAGGGATGTTCAAAGGGATGTTGTAGTTTGTTCTAAACAAAATTTTAATTGCATTTACGAACTTTGCATAAATGCTTTTTACAGGTAAATAATGAAACATTTTATCATGGTAAGACTACCAGGGTCTAATGATGGAGCCAGGGAGGGAATCTACAGAACTATTTATTGTAAGTATAACAGTAGATGTATCGTGTTTGGAATTTATTAAATTGTTTTTGCGAGACTTTTCCCGATACAATTGACTACGCGCGTCTGAAGATGGGGAAATTGACTGATTTTAATCATCGATTCAATTCATCGTTACGGGACTGACAGACTGACTGAAAATCAACGCACAGCCTAAACTGCTGATCCTACGGACATAAAATATGGAGGGTGTGTTTCTTTTAGGGTGCAGGGGTGGACTAAGAAAGAATGATTTAAAATCCGCACCCAGGGAGCAAAATAAAAGTTTGATGTTGATGCCAGGAGAAAATCAACAGAAGTTCTTAATGGATAACAGTAGAACGGTCAGGTGTGCGTTCTTTTAAAGGGTTTCTGTGATATGTTTGACAATATAATGTCGTCGACCAGGGTCTGATGATGGAGCCAGCAGGGAATCAATAGAACTTTTTAATGTATAACAATAGATTGATCATGTTTAAGTTCTATTAAATTGTTTTTACAAGACTATATAATGACTACCAGGATCTGATGATGAAGCCAGGAGTGAATCGCACTAATTTTATAAATGTGGAAGTTTGGATGTTTGTTTGTATAATAGTCAATCACGTCGTAACGGTTAAACCAATTTCGATGAAATTTCGTATGTACGTAAGATAAAAACTCTCCTCTCTCTACTCTGTACATCAAAATAAAGCACATAATATCATTTTTACGTTAATAAATTAGCACAACACGACTCGCGTTTTTATTGGGTATGGCTTTTCACGTCAATTGATGCCAAACCCATCACGACTCACCAGTTTTATTGGGTATTGGGCTCTTCAACATCGTCAGGTGTTTTTTCATTATTCATTGCCGATACGGCCATGTGACTTTGTACACCAAATTTTGGTGCACTTCGCAATTGCTCATGGCAAACTTTCCTGCATCGACCACGTTCGTTGGTTGGTACGGCAGATCTCATATCTGTCGTGGGGCAAAACCTTTTTTACTTCAAAGGGTCCGTCATGTTTTTGGCTTAGTGTCGTACCTACCCAATCTTGGTAGTTCTTTTAATAGAACGTACTCGCCTTTGTTAAACCTTTTAACTTTTGCTTTTCCCTTGTTGTACCTTTGTTTATCCTTTTCTGCTTGTTCGGTCATCCGACCTAAAACAGCTTCTCTCAATGTTTGCGGATAAACTCTTTCATTTTCTTCATCTATGATTGCTAACAGCTCAGGCCACTTCATTTTTTACCTGTCAATAATTTTATTGGTGTTTGGCGAGTAGTTTTTGATATAGTACAGTTAATAGCAAGTTGAAGTGTTCCCAGTGATTTCTCCCAGTGAGTCTTCTTTGTATACTTGATAACGGTAAACCAATTTTTTATAATCCTTATGACTCTTTCTACTTGGCCGTTTCCTCGGCTTGTGTATCCAGCACATTGATGTAGTTCAATTCCATATTTATCGCAAGTCTTTGTAATGTGGATCAGTAATCTTATAGAAAATTCAATAGAACTAGTATCCACGTTATTCTATAAGACATGAAAATGATATATCTTTTTGAATTATCAAAATCGGACCATTAGTTACGAAGATATTAGGTAGTACCTAAAGTTTACATGCCGTTCCTCCCGCTAAAAGTATGGACGCGGGTGCGTGTGACGTCACTGTGACGGAACCGAGCGCAAACGGCACTCTTACTTCACGCGCGAATGAGAGGCGGGTGACGCGTTTGGTCACTACATTTGTCAATTTGTTTACTTAAAGAGTTTTTAGAGTATAAGTAGGTGTGTATAAAAATATAAGTACTAATAAAGTAGAACCTGGTTTTGTGCAAGCTCAATCAGATAACCTTCCAAAAGTGGATTCTTTCATGGTATTTGATTGCCTAGGTAATCATTCTAAGTTCACCAGCGCTGAAAGCCGTGGTGAGAAACTACAAAGGTAAGGGTGCTGCTTATTTATCTACGTACATAGGTGCTTATTAGTAATCTTTAGGTCTAAGCTATTCGTTGAGGTAAAGTACCTACAATGTAAGTATAGGTACAGGGATGTAACCAGAACCTGTGAGGTAAATGTAAAAAGAATTAATGTAAACTTAAACTTTTTTAACTTATGAATCTATATTTTAGTAGCCACTTCTTTAGTAGGTATCTTCATTTACTTCTTGTGTAAATGTCGGCGACAAAGGTAAATCATTCAAATTACTGGAAGGAGAAGGCACCAAATAACTCATGCTACGAGATGTACATGGTTGTGGGTTACAATACGTTTTGATATCAACACAATGTTTGAGCTTAACCATGCTTCCTAACATGGAATAGATGCACCACAGGGAGCTGGGTTTGTATGTATTGGCGAGTTCAGAGAAATACGCCAAAACACATTTTCAGAAAATGACTGGGTTTTTTTTGTTGCTTTTCCATTGTATGAAACTATCGTAAGTAGCTAAGTACTTTGCTCTAGATTTTGCAGGTTTTCATTTGCATTTTGTGCTGAGTTTAGTATTTCTGGCGGGGTTAAATCTATCAATTGTTAATCTTCTGTACCTACTAAAACTTGACATTTTTACAATTATTTACCACACATCAACAATTGCGATACAAACAAAAAAATCGGAAATGGCGCGCAAGTTTTTTTTTTGCACGCGCCAAATGTAAGTTGATTGATTATGATTACATATAGACATACAGCCTACTTTAAAATTATAATTTTAGTGATAAAATGCAAATATTTTATAACAAATTATTGTGAATTATAAGTAATTTGATAATAATAAATGTTTTTTCGTCTTAATTAGGGATACATTTATTTATTCCAAAAATGTAATAGGATTTTCAGCAACATAAAACCTCTTTGTTGTTACAAAAAATTTTATTACCCGGTTAAATTGAAAATGCTCTGTTTACTCGCATGTAATTTGCGGTTAGGTTAACTAACTTAACGTTGTAGGGATAATTCTATTATGCACTAGTGTGTTACATTATTATTAAGCACGCGTGTGTTATAGTTCGGTTTATGGCCATAATAACTATGTAGGTAATATTATGTCTCTCTTTACGAGCAAGTGTGTTGAAAAGTATCTTAACTGTTGAAGACATTTTGGAAAACCAGAAATTTTCCTTCAGCTTTGCTAACGTCTTCTCCCATCCCATGTGTTGAGTGCATCGTGGTTTATAAGACTCCATTGGTATGATCGAGGGACAACTTTGACAAGTCTATCTAGTTATGCTACCATTCGATATCTATCGTTTTGTAATGCAGTATGTTGTCCTTCAGCTCGTATTCCGGTTGAGGCTACTTGTTTATTCCGGCTATGATTTTAGCCAATCCAGGATCGCGGCGTTGTTCTACTATTAGCCAGTCGTCTTTAGTGGATAGGTTCATTACCACTCCACGAGTGGGTTCCGGCTAAAGAAATCTGCATGTTTTAATTTTTCACCTTGTCGATACTCCATTTCAAACTCGAAATTTTACAAGAAGGCCCACCACCTATGAATCATGGGGAGCAATTCTTGTTTGTATCGTGAAGCTTTAACAGCATTGCAATCAGTTATTATTGTGAACTTTCTTCCATAGAGAAAATGTCGAAAATGTTTAATTGCTCGCACTATTGCTAACGTCTCCAGTTCATAACTGTGGTACTTAGACTCGGCGGATGTAGTTCTCATGCTGAAATAACCAGTGTCATGTCGTACTCCGTCTTTGATCTGAATTGGCACTGCTCCAAGTCCCATTGCGCTAGCGTCAGTGTGAAGTTCGATCGGGTAACCCTAATTAAATATTGTGAGCAGAGGGGCAGATGTTAAATAGTTTATTATTTTTGAACGTACTGTCTCGTGTTCTGCGTTCCATTCCCATTTAACTTTGGATTTTGTGGGAAGTTGTATAGCGGTATCATTTCTGTTGAGAAATTTGGTATGAAGCGACGGAAGTATCCAGCAAGGCCAGCTGTCTTAGCTGTTTTACAGTAGCAGGAGGAAGAGATCTTGCCAGGGCTTCAACTTTTGATGGACTAGGTCTTACTTTTCCACCCTGTACGATAATTATATCCTTAATATTCGATAGATGTCTTGAGAAACGAACATTTCTTCATATTGATGAAAATCCAGCAGTCGTCAGAGCCTTTAATACCATCTCCAGTTTTTCGAGTCCGTCCGACAGTCTTGCTTGGTATAAGTACGTCATCCATGTAGACTAGCGCTACTTGTCCTCTTAATTCACCTAGAGCTTTGTTGATGGCTCTTTGGTACACTGATGGGGCATTAGTTAATCCAAATAGCATGGTAAGGTACTCATACTGGCCGTTTGGTGTGATGAATGCAGTCTTCTCAATAGAGTCTGTAGATATCGGAATCTGGTGGAAACCTGCAGCCATATCCAAGCATGTGAAATAAGCAGCATCAGCCAACTGATCAAGTTGCTCTGAAATCAGTGGTAATGGATAGTGATCTCTAACTGTATTTGTGTTCAATTCCCTGTAGTCGACACATAGTCGATCCTCGCCATTTTTCTTCTTTACCATTATGATTGGGCTGGCAAACGGCGAGTTGCTTTCCCTAATGATGTTTTTGTCAAGAAGTTCTTTAATCATTTTCTGAACTTTTTCACGCTCAATTGGTGCCAATCTATATGGTCTGCGATTAACTGTTTTATCTGGATTTTTAAGTCTGATCGTCAATTAACCAGTTTTTATTCTAGATCCTGTCATACCCTCTGTGAACGATTCACTATAATTTTCTTGGAGTGCCCCCAAGCATTCGAGATCACTTTTATTTACAATATCAGTGTCTATTGTCGTAGAAGTCACATGCCAAATATCGACCTGTTCTTTCTGCTGCTCGGTTTTTGCAACCACTACGCCTTTATGTGTAAGTGTTACTTCTATTCCAGGGATGCTCAAAACATCTTTCCCAATAAGTAAATCTGTAGGTATTTCGTGGTCCAAAACTGTGTAGAGATCCAACTCAATATTAACATCATTTATGCTGACGACAGTAGTAATTTGGTTAGTGATATAATAGGTGCAGGTCCTATGCCTTTCAGATGTGTGGTTTTGGTTTTTTTGTGATCCAGGAAGTGTCATGGCTACGAGTCTTTTACCAACGAGCAATCGGCACCACTGTCAAATATAGCCTGAAAACTTTTCTCGTCTACTGAAATAGATATGACATTTGAAATTTCATTACCTTTTTGGCAGAAGTTAGTGTTCTTCGTTGCGTTCATTCGCTTGAAACAACTCTTATAGGTATGCCCTGGAATGAAGCAGTAAGAACATTCGTTTTTCCTCTCTGGCTGCGAAGAAGATGAAGTATTTTGTGGATTCGGCAAGTTTTTGGTAACGTCTGCTCTTGATTGTGCAACAGCATTTTGCTTACACCATCGTGCCCTGTGACCTTACTTCCCACAAACAAAACATGTAACATTTTGGATAATAGAGTTAACCAAAATGTTACATGTTTTGTTTGTGTTTTCAATCATTGTCTTCTTATTCAGCAAGTTCTCTTGAGTTGGTTGCTTGCGTTTGCGCATTGTTTTTGAGATTGCTATCAATTCAGGCGCAGAAGTAGATTTACTATTGAGCAATTCTGTGCGGAGTGTGTCATCCGTGATGCTGCCAATAACGAACTCTATAGCATCTTGTTCCGTAAGGTTTGGTTTAACGATCTTCATGAAGATCTTCAAAATATTAGAAATATATTCAGATGTAAGTAGTATCGGCATCATCAATAGTGTATCGCTGGAATTTAAGAACATCAAAAAAATATCTGGATTCTGGCTCAAATGTTTGAAGCATGTCATCCCTCATTTCAGCCCATGTAGTGGTCCTAAGCAAGCAATCATCAGCCTAAGTTTGAGCTCTGCCTTTAAGAACTCCAGCTGCTTTTAATCGGACTTCATGGTCCAAAAACTGAAATAACTCGAATAACTGAAATCCTACGAAGCACGAATTCATACTAAAGACGAATTCATTAAGGATAAAATCTTTCTGTGTACATTTTTATCCAGCTAGTCTCATAAGGTAAAAAAATCTCGCCTGATGAGGCAGGCATTACAGCCGACTAAGTAAATTTAATAACTTCTAAACCTTGAATTACACGAGGCAATACACTAACTCCCTGCTCTTTCCGAATCCTGAAAGGAGCGCAGGCACCGGCCAGTCAGGGCGGGAAATAGAAATGCATCTCACAAAATACACTTTTATTCAACAGCATAATAATTATTATCACGATCTAGAAAAATAAATAACGGTCGGCGTTGACGTCGTCGGTCGCGGTCACAGGTTGAGCGGGTTCTGGTGCTTGGCGCCGCCCGCCGCCGCTACCGCCGCGCCGAGCTCCCCCAGCCGTCCCCTCTGCCGCGCCGCGTCCGACGAGCGGCACGCCGCCAGGTGTCGCGCCGCGCGGCCCAGCGCCTCGTCCGCCCACGCCTCCGCCAGCGCCACCTCGTGCTGCGCGGTCGGCAGCGCGAGGCGGTGCGCGCGGGAGGCGCGCGACAGTACCGCCGCCGTTGTGTACGAGTCAATGGCGGCGTCCGCGAGCCGCGTCAGCAGCTGCTGCTCGTCCACCACGCCGCGGCCGTGCTTCAGCAGCGCCGCCTCCACGGCGCGCCCCGCCTCGCCCGCCACGCGCGCCAGCTCCGCGGCGGCGGGCCGCAGCGCAGGCGCCACGTGCCCTGAGAGGTCGGCCGCGCTGTGGATGCCGACAGCCGCGCCCGCGCGCCGCCCCGCCTCCTTGAAGATGAGCCCGAGGTTGGCGGTGGGGTTCTTGAAGGCGCGCTGCAGCTCCTGCAAGTGCGAGCCGGCGTGCTGGATGCCTGCGGGGAGAGAGCGCGCCGTGTCAGTGCCGGCCGGGTGCTGCCCGAGGGGAGAGGGGGGGGGGGACACTCACCTGTGAGCGCCACGAACAGGCGCAGAATGTCGTTGGTGCCCTCGAAGATGCGGAAAATGCGCAAATCGCGCAGCACGCGCTCGAGCCCAGTGGCGCGCATGAAGCCCATGCCTCCGAGGATCTGGATCGCCTCATCTACCACGTACCAGGCGGCCTCGCTTGCGAACACCTTGCTGATGGCCGCCTCCAGATGGTAGTCCTGCGAGCCGGAGTCCATGTTGCCGCTGACGCTGTAGGCGACGGCCTCGGTGGCGTACTGGAGCATCGCCATGCGCGCCAGCTTCTCTTTCACCTGGTCGAACTCGGCGAGGCGCTTCCCGAACTGCGTCCTCGTGGCGGCGTGCTCCGCCGCTTGGCGCAGCGCGGCGCGCTGGGTGCCCGCCATGGCGGCTCCCATGCCGAAGCGTCCGTTGTTGAGGATGTTCATGGCGACCTTGAAGCCGTTGCCAACGCCGCCGAGCACGTTCGCGACCGGCACCTTCACGTCCTCGTAGTACACCTCCGTGGTGTTGGAGCACTTGATGCCCATCTTGTTCTCGGGCGGGCCGGAGGAGACGCCGCCGAACGCTCGCTCCACGATGAACGCGGTCACCTGCCACAGAGAGAACAGGGATCAGGAGTCTACTCTTGTTCTATACATCTGCAGTTGCTACTCTAGTTTACTGTCGGATTGGCCGGTTTGGTGTTTAAATATGTCAATGTCATGTTTGTTGGTTATTTGGGAAAAAATACACAGAAATATTTTGTAATTTTTGTGGCAAGCTCAGATTTAAAAGCCAAATCGGACGGCACCAATTTATTTCTGTGAATAAAACTACTTAAGTGGTCCTGAGTCTGTTGTGTTGTGTTATTGACATATTTATGATCAAAATATACTTGGCTTACTTGGACATTACAATCAAGAAGCAATATGATGTGCAACATCTGACCAACGCGCGCGCTCATTGGTCATATCAAATAGCGCGCACTTCTCCGGTTTCCTGTTACACATTTCCGTCCCTTTCGCCAAAATCACTCCCACACACCGAGAGGAAAGATGTCACACATCAATAAAAACTGATAAATTAATGACGTTTGTAAATTGGGTGAACTAGAGTAGGGTGGCGGAGGAGGGGGCTCACCTTGTCCACGGTCTTGCCGTCCTTCTGCACGGGCGTTTGCGCAAACACGGTCATGATCTCGGCGATGCCGCCATTGCTGATCCAGATCTTGGAGCCGTTGAGCACGTAGTGGTCGCCGCTAGGCGCCAGCACGGCGCGGGTCCTGCGGACAAAGCGACGGACGTCGAGTTAGCGTCGCGCGGGACGGGGCTGTGGACGAGGCCTAGCGCTGAGCGACACTCACTTGATGGAGCCAGCGTCGGAGCCGGAGGAGGGCTCGGTGAGGCAGAAGGCGGCGTACTCCCCGCCCGCGACGCGTGGCAGGTAGTGCGCCCGCTGCGCCTCGTTCCCGAATAGCAGGATGCCCTTGAAGCCGATGCTCTGATGCGCGCCGAGCGTGATGCCGACGCCCAGGTCGTGCGCGCCCACTATCTCAACGAGACGCGCGTACTGCGTGTTGTTGAGCGCCAGGCCGCCGTGCTCGGCTGGCACCTGCAGCGCGAAAGCGCCGAGTTCCCACAGCCCGGCTGCGGTGCGCTCCTCGATGGCGGCGGCCGCGTCGTTCTTGTCGGGGTCGTTTACCTCCTGGAAGAACTTCTCGACAGGCGGCACGAGCTCGCGCAGCGTCTGGCGCTGCTCCTCGGAGAGTGGCTCGGGGAAGGGGAACACCTGCGCCGTCTCGACGCGCCCGCGGAACAGGTTCAGCGTGAAGGAGGGCGAGTCACGCGGCGGCGGTTTAGCCTCCGCTTTCGACGCCGCGCCGCGCGCTCCCCCTGCCCATCTAAAGATTCCACAAAATATTGTTTTAAGGTTTTTTAAAAAATATGATCGGCAATTTATAATTTAAAAATGTGTGTTTCGTTAGTATTTAAAAATGTATTCATCATCATCTATCGGGGCCAAAGGATGTCCATCCAGTGGGTTCGTGCTACGCTCTGCTTTCCAGTGCATACTCTCCACTCTATAACCTGCACTGCCCCACGAGCCTTCTCTTTCGCCCACTGCCACTTCAGCTTGCTATGTTCCTCTTGGCTATGTCTGATATAGGTTGGTGATGATGATGAGTGGTTTAGTTTGTAAAAATTTAAAAACCTCCACTTTTTTAGGGTTTCGTACCCAAAGGGCACCCTATTACTGAGGCTCCGCTGTCTGTCTGTCTGTCACCAGGCTGTATCTCATGAACTTTGATAGTTAGACAGTTGAAATTTTCACAGATGATGTATTACTGTTGCCGCTATAATAACAAATAAAAAAACAGAATAAAATAAACGTAAACAACAAACGTGATTTTTTTGCTTGTTTTAGCTCGATATTGATAACGGCAACAGGTAGACGCTTGAAATATTCACAGAATATTTATTTATATATTCACTTTAAAAATAAATAATTAAATTAATATAAAACAGATATTTAGGTGGGGGGCTCCCATACAACAAACGTGAGTTTTTTGCCGTTTTTATAGATAATGGCATGGAACCCTTCGTACTCGAGTCCAACTCGCACTTGGCCGGTTTTTAATGTATTAATTAGTTAAGATAATAATGTTTTTATTGCATACTATTAAAAATAAACAAATAAAAGAAAATACACTTTTAAATCATAATAATATTATTATGGTGTTCAGAGATACTCTCTACTCGATTTTCAAAGAATCTGTAATAACTGGGGGCCACGGGCCTAAGCCAAGTGCACCTCAGTGGTCCGAACTTCGCTAGGAAGCTCAGTCTGTACGAACTTTCTCACGATCCTACACGTATTCAAAATAGCCGCTTTTTGTAGCAGAATGTAAGTATTATTATTTGTAATAGACAGGCAGCTCATAGAGCTGATGCGTGTATATCTTATTTATTGTCAGAGCGCTTTAAATATTTGTCCAGTCTGTTTTTGAAAGCGTTCACTGAGGGGGCACTGATCACTGACCCTGGTAACCGATTCCAAGTGTCCACTACGCGATTTGGCAATATGTGCTCCCTTGGTTTGCTGGTACTTGGCCGGCGTTGCAGCTTCAGTGAGTGTCCTCTCAACCTTGCATTATTGTTCATGGTATATAGTGTTTGTGACAAGTCAGGTATGCTGTAGTGGTTGTTTAGAATCTTGTAAGTCTCTATAAGATCTCCGCGCTCTCTACGTTGCTGAAGGGTAGTTAGTCTAAGTTCCTGAAGTCGTTCCTCATATGTAAGTGCTTTGAGACTAGGTACCATTTTCGTTGATCATAGCATATCATAATTTGATATTGGAGCTCAAATTCAAATTCTAGCTTCATTGGTACCCTAAATCCTGTTCATCGTATGCTGGCTATCTACAGACCCTGGATTATGAGGTCCTGTTGGATGACATTGTACCTAAACATGACTGAAGATTCTAGGTGCCAAAATGCTTCTAGTATTTTCAACATTTTAATCGTTTCTAGTGCCAAGATAAATCGGCCGAAGTGTGGGACCATTTTTTTTCGAGCCTATTTCTCTTGGCACTAGAAACGGTATTTACTGCAGTTCTCGTTGAGCTCCACTTGGCAGGGGTACAACATTTATATGCCACAAATTAATAATTTCATGTTTTCTCAAAAGTTCCTAACTATGTTAGTGCTACAAAAAATACTACGTGTTTTGTTATGTCGGTACGACACAGGGGCGTAGCTACCGCCGTATTTGCCGTATCAATTATACGGGGCCCCCGGGCCACGGGGGCCCCCAAAGTGTGTAAGGAAAAAGAATAAAAACTTTCTAATTTATTTTATTTTACAAATGACAAAATTCTATAAAGCAATTCATTTTTTTCCCGCCTTAAGCGTGCGTTCAAAAGTTGGCAACACTACATCGTTATGGCGGGCTGCGGGACTTCCCCGTTTTACTTACTTCATCTTCAACTCAGCGGGGAATCCCCGGGAATCCTTCATCGATATCGCGATGTACGTGTACGTTGTTGTACTTTGCATTGGATGTTAAACCACGGAGTGCAGTGTACTGTTTATTTACGCGCTTTATATAAATGTGCATTACATTGTAATTCAGTACAAACAATATTGTTCTTCTGGTTTAGCAGTATTAGTAACGATTTGTAAAAGAAATGAGTGAAAGGAAAAGAGATTATCCCAGCGGCGCTGAGAAAAGAAAAATTAAACAGAAAAGGGACGAGGTTATAAAAAAAGTGCCCAAAATTTCTTCATTTTTTCAGAGACAAGATACTGTGAGTGATTTAGATTGGAAAGGTAAGTACTACACTACTACCCAACCCATTTATTAGGGGCCCGTAGTGATAAACAAGGAAATCTTTTAATTTCGGTCTGTCCATCTGTCCGTCACAAAAAGTTGTCTCCCCCCTCGATTTTCACAATTATACTGTTTTTAGGGTTCCGTGCCTTGATTAAAAAAAACAAAATTCTAACTTATCTATAGGATCGATTTGTTTTGTTGTTTGTTTATCAGTCCGTATCGTATCGTTAATTGCGTGTTGAGAACTTCAGATGTGCAGACTCGCTTTCGGGTTCTCGTATTGTATGGCCACTACACTACGCGCTGCGTTTAAATAGCACGCAGGTGTATAGTAATGCACGGACGGGCTGCAGGTGATTTTGTATCTACTAATAGGTACGAGCACAATCCGCGTAGAATCTGTGTGCGTCTGAACTGAACACTCTCTAACTGTGACCCTTAGTAACGTTATTTATTTATATATAACTCTTTTTAGTTTAGTATCAAAGCATTCGTATTTATTTTTTAACAATTATTCGTTTATTTTTAGATTCTTCTGAAGCATGTTCTTCGTCACATATCCATCCGGAAATAGAAGAAAGCCAAGCACATACTTTATCGGATGTCCATCCAGAAATCGAGGAACCCCAAGTCAACGATTCTGATATATCTGCAGATAATGCAGATTGTAATATAATTTCATCAGATAGAGGAAATTTTGGTGACAATTGAACTGAATGCGAACGAAAAATAATTTTTAAATTGGGTCCATTTAAACCACAAGGACCATTTCCAAAAGTTTCAGAAAATAACCGACCTTTTTCAGCTTATTATTATTCATATTTCAATCAGGCAGGCATAAAAATTATAAGACCATGGTTATGTTATTCTAACGTTTTAAACAAACCGTACTGTCACTTCTGTTGGTTATTAGCATATCGTCAAAACAAATCGTACTCCTCTGCTTGGGTTAACGGTGTTTCGGTTAGAAGCAATTTCACACAAACTATTCTTGACCATGAAAAGTCACAGCAGCATATTAGTGCCTCACTCTCTTATAATAATTGGTTGCAAGGAAATACCATCGATACTCTATTGAAAAGTGAAATCGATAGTAAAATTACATTCTGGAGAGATGTACTGCATCGTATAATTAATGTTATAATTACTTTAGTATCTTGTAATCTACCTTTGAGGGGGCATGATTCTGATTCTGGCAATTTTATGGCAATTTCACGTCTGCTATCTAACTATGATGCAACTTTAAAAGAACTTTTTCTAAAACCGAAAGGTGAAATAAATTATTTAAGCCCTACGATTCAAAACGAAATTATTAGTTTGCTTGGTACTAACGTTAGGAACAGTATTATCTCAGAAATTAAAAAAGCTCCATTTCTGACAATAATTCTGGATACAACACAAGACTTGTCAAAAATTGACCAACTATCTGTAGTTTTTCGATATATCTCGGTTACAGAAAATGATGATAATGTGCCTAAAGAAATAAAAATCTGTGAGTCCTTTTTAGGATTCATAGCGGTAACCGATTGCAGTGATGCAGGTCTGAAAACTGTCATTTTAAATTTGACTAAAGAATATGGAATTGATTTGACTAAATGTAGAGGACAGGGATACGATGGAGCAAATGTTATGTCGGGTGTGTATGGAGGATTACAAACCCTAATAAAAGAGCATGCTCCAAATGCCGATTATGTTCATTGTGCTGCGCACGCTTTAAACTTGGTTTTGAACGATGCTGCGAGACATGTTCGTGAAGTATCGACTTTTTTCGATAATTTAGAAAAAATATATACTTTTTTTGGCAATAGTATAAAACGCTGGGATATGCTAAGTGACGATTCATCTGAAAAATATTTGATTACCCTTAAAAAGGTATGTCCTACCAGATGGTCTTCTAGGAACGACGCTTTATTAGCAGTAAAGAAATTTTTTTTACTAATCATGAAAACTTTGTACCAACTAAATATAATTTCAAATAAAAAAGATGAACGTGAAGAATGTAAAAGTATAATTAATATTTTAGAGAGTTTTGATTTCTTAGTGCTCGTTACATTTTTTTCTTCACTATTTGAAATTATTAATCCTGTTTCTAAAGCTCTACAGCATGAAAATAATGACTTACAGAAATCTAGTATTTTATTAAGTAATCTTTTAAATAGACTGTGCCAATTAAGAAATCAGAATTCATTTAATAGTTTGCTAAATGAATCCAAAGATTTAGCAAAAAAGTGGGGGGTAACAACTGTTTTTAAAAACAGTAGGCGAAAGATAACGAAGCGTTTTTTTGATGAGTTATCACAAGATGAGAGAATTTCCGACCCGGAATCCTATTTCAAAGTCAATGTATACTATTGCTGTTTAGATATATTAATTTCTCAAACTAAAGAAAGATTTCAGAGCCTTTGCAACCTGAGTAGTATATTCGAAATATTACAACCGGCGAAACTCCTATCTTCTTCAAGCGAAGAGATATTAAACGCTTCCGGAAAACTGTCTGCTAAATACAGTAAAGACATCTCACTTAATCTTTGTGACCAATTAAAGGCTCTAAAAACATGCTTAAATTCTGAAATTAAAAAAATTTATTCCATTAAAGAACTCATTGAATTATTGCTAGTAAAATTCAATAGTCTTGCATCCAGTTTTCCCGAGGTAATCACAGCATGCTTTTTATTCTTGACCCTTCCAGTTACAACCGCAACGGCAGAAAGAAGTTTTTCAAAATTAAAACTAATAAAAAATTACTTAAGAACTTTGATGGGACAAGAACGGCTGTCAGACATCTCACTATTGTCCATAGAGGCAGAAACTTTAGAAAAACTAAAATCATCATCAGCCATAAATGATTTAATAAATCAGTTTGCCGATAAAAAGGCAAGGAGAGTGAATATTTAAAATTCGATTTTTATTTGTAAAATGGGTAAATTATGTGATAAATAAATATTACTTCTCACAATATTTTTTTTCTTTTGTGAAAAATCTTTACCTCCATATAAGGGCCTCCAAAAAAATTTTTATACGGGGCCCCGACAAGGCACGCTACGCCACTGGTACGACATTAAACAAACAATCTTATTATCAAGTCCTAAAACATGTAGGTACCTCTTAAATTAACTAAGCGGCATCGTCGCAAAGGCGCCGCCAATTACATTGAATCTTGTTTAAGTATATACATTTCCAATGCATATAAAAGATAACTTGATAAATATTTAAGCTACTGGTATTAAACCCACCTCTAAAACCAGTTAATATGATTCCAGATGTGTGTTTTAAATAAATGTTGTACATAACATTATTATATTTTTTCATACAATAATAACGCGGGCAAAGCTTTTGACAACCTCCGTGATACAGTGGGCGAACAGCCGGCTGAGACACAGGAGGTAGTGGGTTCGATTCCCGCCGCAGAACAAATGTTTGCATGATCTACAGATATTTGTTGTTTTTCTATAATTATATTCAAAGGTTTTTCCGGTGGGCTACAAACTGAACGCCTTCAAGAGAGGTGTAAATAGGGTATTAAGTGCTAGGCAACGCGACTGCAGTTCCACAAGTGCTGCAGGAATTTATAGGCGGCGGTGACCACTTAACATCAGGAGGCCCGTCAGCTTGTGTCTACAAGTCTAATATAAAAAAAAGTATGTACAGTGTAAACTCTATATAACGACACTCAAGGGACTGAGCATATTTTGATGTTATAGAGAGTTGTCGTTAAATGGAGAGAAGTAAATTCTGTATTAGAAAAAGAAAACGTTTATTTCCACTTCTGCCAACATCACTTATCTTCTCTCCCGCCTCTATCGCGCGTATCATTAAAACTTTTTCGTCAATACACAGTGATTTTCTCTTACTAGCCATGTTTACAATTTGAAAGTTTGTGAGCTACTAAGAATATGACAACGTATAGATAAAATCCATCACTTCTACTAACAGTCTGCAGCTACACGTCCAAGCAATCCCATTTTGTAAACAAAAGAACGGATTTCTTAGAAAGTTTGGTGTGTATGATGCCGACAGTCGAGTTTATTTTGGTCTAGGATAATAAAACGACAAAAGGATATACACAGCTGCGCAGTTTTTACTAATTTGGCAACTTAAAAAGAACTTTTAATTACAAATTGTTGTCGTTACTGAGAGTGGGTGTAATGCTATACAGAGTGTACCATTATGCAGTATGCAAGACAAGCTAAACCAACCAAAGCCGAGTGATTTCGACGCTTTAGAGAGTTTGTCGTTAAAACGAGTGACGTTACATGGAGTTTACACTGTATTTATAAAAAAAAAGTATTTATGTATTCTATCAGTTATCTGGTTCCCATAGTACAAGCTCTGCTTAGTTTTGGGCTAGATAGCGCTGTGTGAAATGTCCAGCAATATTTATTTATTTATTTAATAAGCTGCTGGTTACAGCTAGTATTCTCTATTACTTGGGTACCTACTGTTAATTCAAGATAAGTGTAACTATCAAGTCCCTTTTTTGATCCCAGTCCCAGCCAGCACAAAAAGTGTTCTTGACCTACATACTCCTAAAACGATTAGTTATTGGCTTGTCCTACATCTAAGGTTGAAGTACAAAGTCCAAGGCAAACAACCATGGTGTATGGATTTGGCTGACATCGCGTTGGAGCTCATCTTACCTGATAAGAGGACGCGGTGCTGCCACGGACCTGGTCGCTAGACATCGGTTGGCACACTTAACCAATTCGGAGCCTTTCATTTTATACAACTTCGTAACAAAAAGTATGTATTTACAAATTTAACAAACTGGGTGTTTTAGAAATAATACGAGTTGTTTTACTTTAATAGTTCATCATGTGTTGAACTTTTAACCAGATAAAAGAACAACGTTGTTACACAACAATAATTCGTAAAAAGTTATGAACGTGTTGCTTTTGTTTCTATTTTTTTTAACTACACTACTACATATGTATGCACACTACACCACTGTTGCCAACTGGGCTCTGACAATGTAGCTAACTCAGTGTTGCCAACTCAACTATTAGGTCCTTACATATGAAATTAACGTTTTGTCGTACTGACCAGTTTGATCTGAAATATCTCCTCTTTAACATGAAATATTAACATGAAATATTATTTACGAGTACGAGTTCTACCGTGGCACCAGTGCTGCAGAAACAGCTCGAAGGATTAATTATGTGTACGGCACTGGTGTCGCAAAAGAAAGCACGGCACGTTTTTGGTTTCAACGTTTTCGTTCTGGAAATTTTGACCTTCAGAACCAACCCCGTGGACGGCCGGAGACTAAAGTGGAAAATTAAGAATTAAAGATAAAGATTTATTTATTTGCCAAAACATGGGTAAAATTATACAGATGTTACAAAATTAAATGGTTTCACCATATTCAACCACAGTGGCGTGCAAATTACATGTCACCTAAAATTAAATTATTATACGAATACCTACCATAATTACTAAAAACTACCAAAAACTAAATACATAACCATACCAATTAAATAATTAGATTTAATTTTAAACTAGAAATGTTATTGTGTATCATTTAAATATTCATTGATTGTGTAATATGCTTTTTGGGTCAGGTAATTTTTTAGTTTTATCTTAAATAGATGTGAACTGTGTATAGATTTTATATAAATAGGAAGCTAATTATATATCTTCACTCCCATACAAAACACACTCTTATTAAACAAAGCTGTCTTAGACGTTATTGCTCGAAGGTGGCCTTTATGCCTGTTGCTGTTCAAGGTTTCGTAGTTTTTGATATTATTTCTAACATGTAAAGCCGATTCGTAGATGTAAAGTGAAGGTAGGGTAAGAATGTTTAACGTCTGGAAATGGAGCTTACACGAATCAGTTCTCCTCAAGTTACAAATAGACCTTATACACTTCTTCTGAGCTACAAACACGGTATCTTTATCTGTTGAATTTCCCCAGAAAATAATCCCATATTTAAGTATGGAACCTGCATACGCATGATATGCATTTAAAAGAGCATTTTGACTGAAGATTTTTTTAAGCATGTATAGTGCATATGGGCATTGGCTGATTTTGGTAGAGATTTCAGCGATATGCTGTTTCCATGTCAGATTACAGTCTATGTAGATACCCAAGAATTTAGTACCTTGCACTTCTTTTAGTTGTTTATTCATGTACCTAGCATATTTTCAGCTCATTTGCTCCAGCGTTTTTATTTTTGAATGTCATGATGAATGTTTTGTCAATGTTGATATTTAAATTATTTATTTGTAACCAGTCAATTATATTATAAAGAGAATTATTTATTATACTTTCATGATTATTATTAGAATTATTTGGATCAGTAAATACAGCAGTGCTGTCGTCAGCATATAATACAATAGGATAATTTTTTTTTTTTTTTTCTTTTCATTAGTTTATTAAGGACTTTGAGTCGTTTGCGACTATGTCAGCCCTGTTAATTCTTACAATGAAATCCTTAACAACTAGACTTAATTATACCATACACCATTTTATAAAGTATCCTGGCCGGATCGCATAGCGGGGCAGACAGGATACTTTGAAATACGCCAACATCTAACAGATTTACATTATATTGAGTCTGCATATGGACTCTCAAAGACTGGCTCCGAACACATTCCACCAGAAGATGATGAACATCCTCTGTAACTCCGCATGTAGCACAATTGGGGGAGTCGGATATTTTCATAAGATGTTTAAACATAGCAAGAGGAATATGTCCCGAGCGCAGTCTGTGAGCCATTACAATCAAATTTCTTCTAAGTTTACTATTTACAAACCAAGGTATACGCGGAGGTTCACATTGTACTACTTTATACCAAATTCCTTTTGATTCTGATGCAACCAAATAATGTTTTTTCCATTTTTCATATATTTTATATGCATATTTTAACAACACTTCTGTATGTTCAGGGATAACAAACGTTTCTGAACCTTCTATAATAGCCTGTTTTGCCAAGTTATCGGCCAGCTCGTTACCTACCATGCCAACGTGAGAGGGAATCCATTGTAATATCACATCCACACCATTGTTTAATAGAAACAATATATTTTTAATTATCGTATACGCCACTGAAGCACCCCTTGTACCAGACACGCAACGAGCGATATGCTGTAAGGAACTTCGACTGTCTGTCAATATAACTACCTTACTTATACATGAATTCAAAGCTGCTGCATATGATACTGCCTCTGAGATTGCAAAAAGCTCCACTGACATAATAGTATTAAACTTAGATATAACATTGTATATTTCCTTCACATTGCGACTGGGATCACAAAAAGCTGCACCAGCAGCGCCATCAGCAGTTTTAGACCCGTCGGTATACAGTTTATGCCAATCCTTATACTTTTCATTTATCATAAATAATGTATGAGCTTTTAGTTCATTAACATTGTAATTGCTTTTTGCATGATCAATTCCATCTACCGTAGTCTCAATAAAATTCATTTTTATATCGGATGTCCAAGTATTTAGCGAAAACATGTTATATAGATTACTAGTCTTAATAGTTTCTAATTTAGTTTCTTCAAAAATAGCGAGAAGCAAAGTTTTTATCTGCCGATGTTGGTTCTGCAATTCATCTAATAAAGCGATAGTAATATTATTAGCAATGGACTGGGTTTTAAGACAATATTTGGTAGCAAGGTATTGTCGTCTAAGCTGCAGTGGTTGTAGACAAACCTCACACTCCATAACATGTATGGGTGTGGTTCTGATAAAACCACCAATCACTCTCATTGCTATATTTTGTATCTTATCTAACTTTGATAAATGCGTCTTTGCAGCAGTATCATAAAGAAAGCATCCGTAATCTATTCTGCTACGAATCAAGGCGATATACAACCGGCGAAGATGTTTAGGATGCACACCCCATGAACCACCAGCCAAGACCTTCAACAAAGCTATTATTTTCATTGTTTTTTCAGAGGTCTCATTTATATGCTTACTCCACAATAAAGACTTATCCAGCCAAATGCCCAAGTACTTGACATTATTTACTACTGTTACATGACTACTATTAATTAATAGATTAACTCGATCCATTTTCCTTCCTCTCCTAAAACAACAGCATTGGGTTTTAGGTACCGAGACTTCCAAGCCTAATTCCCCTAACTTAACTACTACAGAATTTAAAGCCCTTTGAATGTATATCTCATTTAGCTCAGGATCTATATTTTGTGTGTAAAAGACAAAATCATCGGCGTACTGTAGTGTGTTGACATTATTATATCCTGTGCAAATTTTATGTGTAACTATATTAAATAAAAGAGGAGCAAGAGGATCACCCTGAGCTAAGCCTCTACCGGTCCATCTAACCATTGCTTGATCTTCATCATCATCCTTTATTTTCAAAGATCTATTGCTTAAGAAAGACCACAAATATTTACATGTTTTGGATCCTATATTTAAGTTATCAAGCATCACAGTGAGCTGGTCGGTCAACACATTATTATAGGCACTTTCAACGTCTAAGAAAACTGCTAGCGTAGATATATTTTGAGAAAACCCTATCTGTATTTGAGTAACTAAGCGAACTAAGCAATCAATGCACGACTGATTTTTCCTAAATCCACTAGTGACTGGGGCTAAAATTTTATTCTTTTCTACAAACCATTCTATACGTTTACAAATCATGAGATGAAAAGTTTTACATACACATGATATCAATGATATAGGTCGCAATTTTGGCATTGTATTAGAATTCGGTTTAGGAATAGGTACAATTTTAATACTACGCCATTGTTCTGGAACCAAAGAATGTTTAAATATCTGATTAAACATTTTAAGCAAATATAACTTAGCTTTCAAGGGAAGATTATAAATCATTGAGTAAGTAATATCGTCATCTCCAGGGGCCGTATCTTTCTTTTTCAAACAATTTTGAAACTCATGAAATGCAAATTCTCTATCTAAAAGACTATTCTGAGAAGTATACGTTGGTTGTGAAGTTTGCACTGAATCTGGGGCTAAGCTGCACAAAAGTTCTTCCTTTTTGTCACTAGGAGCGCGCACAAAATCTCTGCGAAGACCCTTCATCCAGCGCATGCGCCGCCACATATCGGACGATGTCATTGATTCGTCTACATTTCCGCAGAATTGTTGCCAATTTGCAGACCTAGCCCGCCGATGAACCCTCTGTGCTTCAGCAATTTTTCTTTTCAACTCATCGAAATTAACAGGTGTAGGATTGCGCCTAAAGGTCTTCAAAGCCAAACGACGTTGAGCTATAGCCAAAGATATCGATGGACACCAATAAGGTTTGGGTTGGAATGACTGTAAAGGGTCTGTGCAATTTTTAATCAAAGGAATACTTTTGCGTGCAGCTGAATTAACTTTATCTATGAATAAATCATAACTCAATTGGATATCATCGTCAATAAGTATGTCATTAAAACTATCATTTAAAATATCCTGATACAAATGCCAATCAGCTAGTTTAAAATTTCGGCGCGTTACAAATCTACGTGAGTCACAATAGCGAAGAGAATATTTAATTAGCAAATGATCACTACCTAAGTTCTCACGTGTCACCTGCCACTCAAAATAAATTGCTATATCTGTCGTCACAAATGTAATGTCCGGCGCAGACTCCTGTAAATGTCCGTTAACTAACTTTACCCTCGTAAATTCCCCATTATTGATCGATACAAAATTATGTTCTAAAGAGGCATCCAGTAACTGCAATCCTCTAGCATCGGATTTACATGACCAATTAGAATGGTGACCGTTGAAATCACCAGCCAATATTGATTTAGATGAAAATTTAGAAAAAATGTTATCCCAATCGCATTGTGTAGTTTTTACAGATGAAGGGCAGTATACTGATACAACATATTGTAAATATGTACAATTGAAAATTTTTAAACACAAAATCTGTATTCCTCTGTTGCTAACATCTACCGAATATATTTGTGATTTAATTGATTTATGAACGAATATTGCTATACCTCCATATGAATCATTTCTGTCTTTTCTGAAAACATTATAATTTTTTATGCGCAAATTAGTATCAGGGTGAAGCCATGTTTCACTTAATATACAAATACCTATCTTTTCTTGGCTTAATAAAAGTTCAAACTCTTGTTTCTTGGGCATCAGGCTCTGCGAGTTCCATTGCGCAAAATTTAAAAATTGCGCTACGGAACCCACAGGGAATGACGCCCTGGCCGCAGTTACATTTAATATGGTATTATCCATGATAAAAGAGGCCTAACAGTTTAGTTATGACATCGCCTTTGCTTATCATCGCCCCTACAAATGATATTAGTTCATTAAAAAGGTGTTTTATCACCTGACTAACTTTCTCTTCAATACTTTGGTTTGAAAACACTATTTCTTTCACTTTCCAAAATAGATTACCCTTTTTATTTTTGTCGCCATCTAACTGAGTACTCTCACTTGTTACTGCACGCGCATTAGGCTCTCGAGAACTTTCAGCTCCTCGCATTGTCACTTTTATTTGTCTCTTTTTCTTCTTATTTTTCTTTCTTCTTCCACTTGAAGGGGCCTTTCTTATCAAATTATCTTCACTGCTGTCCTTCGATTCATCCTCACTAACTTCTCCTCCATCATCAGGTTCTGTAACATCAGGTGTCAGTTGCATTGTAGTCTCTGTTTGCCTCATCTTTGCACCTACGCTTTGACTGTAAGACATGGAAGGCTTTACATATCCATCTCCAAAAGAGAACACGGTTGGTATGTTTTGTATACGTTCGTCAACCTTGCATGTTTTGTTCTCGATGTACTTTGATAACGCAACTTTGTAAGTGCAATTGTCTTGACACATAATCGACCTTACTTTCTTCTCCTTTAAATAAATAGGACACGACTTACTCAAGGCCATGTGCTTGCCTTTGCAGTTGATGCATTGATACACCGTCTTCTCACAATTTTCATGGCGCCCTCCGCATTTTGGGCAACACGATATTTTTGTTGGACATGCTCGTGTCACGTGTCCGTACTTCCAGCACACGGCGCATTGCGTTACAGGGAAAGTGTAAGGATCAACCTTGAATCTGCAACCATATCCAAACACATAGGAAGGCAAAGTAGAGCTCTTGAAGCCAAAGCGTACAGTTTCGCTACTGACCCATTTACCTTCCTCCGACATTCTATTCAACCTTTTTACTGATACTATCTTCTGTTCACATTGCAATGACTCCATCAAATCTTCAACTTTTACGTCAAGCTCTAAATACCTTACAATCCCGTATGTAATACCAACTTCACTTGTTAAATAACATCTATATCCCGATTCCATAAATGCTTTATTTTCAACTAATTTATTTGCGTCTTCCTTATTTTCAAAATTAATGACAGCTCTGTAGGGGCTTTTATATTTTATATGTGTCGCATTCGTTATCCCTTCAGCCTTCAATAACATAGCCAGTCCTATTTGTTTTGGCAGCAACTGGTATGAAGAGACGCAAACCTCAAAACAGTTAATATTTAATTTATTAACAGTACCTCTCATAGTGTTTCGATCAGTGAAGTGTCTTTGTTTTCCGGCCACAGCACGTCTTGACTTCCTCTCCACGACGATAAATTCTTCATCATCATTATAATCTCGCTCATCGCTGGTGTTGCTCCTCAATCGTTTGGCCGCCGGGCGCGACGTCGCCGACGCCGACGCTGATACCGTGCTTGTCGCCGCTGCCGGCAAGGCGGGCGACTCGGCGCTTATTGCAAATAACTTCTCATGTTGCATACTTTCCTCAATAATTGACTGCACACCTGTATCTTCTTCACTCAAAGTCATATCACTGCTTCGTCTGGACCGAGGTCTAGAGTCGACCTCGATCCCGTCCATGTTTAACTGCACGCTACTGCACCAATGCTATATTTACTTTATTGTCCGTAATTAATTACAGTTGGTGAGCACAAAATAAACACCGTAACTAAACTTTAAATAGCAAAAATTAATTTTTGAATAGGATAATTTATGGCGTTGGGCAAGTTATTGATATAAATCAAGAATAGCAATGGTCCAAGTATACTACCTTGAGGGACTCCATACTCAATAGTTCTACATTCTGAGTAGTACTTTTGTTGTGTTTTAGAGATTTTGTTTATCTTTGTTATTTCCGTTATTTGTTTTCTGTCTTTAAGGTAAGATTGTAATAAGTCAAACGCTTTTCCTCTAACGCCATACATTTCTAGTTTTTTTAGTAATATGTTATGATCTACTCTATCAAACGCTTTTGACATGTCCATAAAGAGAGCCGTTACTTTGTTTTTCTTATCCATACCTGTCATAATTATTTCCATAAGATTATAAATAGCTGTACCAGTTGATTTTTTCTTTCTGAAGCCTGCTTGCTCCTTTACTATTACTTGGTTTTTTTCCAGAAAATTGTCTAAATTTTGATGTATTACTTTTTCGAATATTTTAGACATTATAGGTATCAATGTGATTGGTCTATAATATTGCATATCTTCTGTATCCTCTTTTTTAAATATGGGTATGACGATACTAGTTTTTAGTACAGTAGGAAATATACCATTTTCGATGCATTTATTGATAATGTGAGCCAATATGGGTGCTATAAGAACTGACGTAAGTTTGATTATTTTTGTTGTAATCCCATCGTAGCCCGTGCTAAGAGTGTCTTTTAGAGATTTTATGACACGTAGTATTTCAAGCTTATTTGTAGGTGCCATGAAACAGGAATTGGATTTCCCATTTAGTAGTGTACATCTATTGTGTGTGTCAGATTTAGTATCTTTTTTTATTTCGTCAATAAAGAAGTTATTAAACGCCTGTGCAATTTCTTTAGGGTCAGTTATAATTTTATTGTTACCTTTAATTTGGTTAATCTGATCAATCTTTATATTTTGTTTATAAGTGTTAATTATATCCCAAACTGCTTTAGTTTTATTAGATGCGTTCGCTATGTAGTAATTATTCTGGGATTTTTGTGTTCGTTTTATTACATTTTTTAGACGTTTAGAGTATTGTTTACCTATACTTCCATAACAGTTGGCGTTTTCTTTTTGTACATAGTTTTATTCCTTTGCTTAACCATTTTGGTCGTTTTATAATTTATATTCTTGTTTTGATTAGGGGAAAGCATAAGTCATAAAATAATTTAAATGTCTCGTGAAAAAATGTAAATGCTTCGTTGGGATCTTCTAGTTGGTAAACATCGCTAAAAGATAGTTTATTTAAGCAGTTTATAAATTTATCTATGTTCTCTTGGTTGTAGTCTCTCTTTTCTTTAAATAAATGAGTTAATGCATAACTCTTTTTCACTGGGCATTGCATAAGTTGAGCTGTATGGTCGGATAGTGCTAGCTCGATAATTTCAACCCTACAGCCCTTAATGTTATCTGCAAAATTGTCTATACATAAAGGTTATTGTGGAAGCGGATCCATCACAAAGTACTTTAAAATAGCTGCAGGCTTCGGGGTAAGTGATAAAACTGTATTAATCCACGTGAAACAAATCGGGAAAGTAAAAAAACTTGAACGATGGGTAGGAACCTACCTCATGAATTGAGTGAATCGAACTTGCAAACACGACTGCTGTGTTACTTGGCTCAACCGACACAATAATGAAGAGATTTTAAATCGAATCATTACTGATGAAATGTGGATACTGTACGATAATCGGAAGCGCTGGTCGCCTGGAGACCAAGCCAAATTCTGTCCTAAACGAAAATTGACTCAGAAAAAGTTACTTGTGGGTGTTTGGTGGACTAGCGCCGGTGTCGTTCACTACAGCTTTCTAAAATCTGGCCAAACGATTAGGTACTGCAGATATCTATTGTCAGCAACTGCAAACCATGAATGAAGAACTAGTTGTTAAACAACAGAGATTGGTCAATCGCTCTAGGCCACTGCTGCTTCACGACAACGCAAGACCACACACTGCACAACAAATAACCACTAAGTTAGATTAGCTGCAATTGGAATGTCTGCGACATTCACCGTACTACCCGGACCTTACTCAAACAGATTACCATTTTTTCCGGAATTCGGACAACTTCTTACAAGGAAAAAAATTCAACTCCGATGCGGCAGTCCAAACCGCCTTCAAAGAGTTTATTGATTCTCGCCCCCATGATTTTTAGTAAAAAGATCAATGAACTACCTACCTATGAGATGTCAAAAGTGCATAGATAACAACGGTGGATACTTTGATTAATTAAATACATTTTACAAAAAAAAATACTTTATATTCCTCCCCTACAAAACGCCAATTTCATATGTACCTACCTAAGGACATAATATTAATTCGAGGCCCTACACTCAATAACAAAAATCGCTAAAACTGATTCTACTAGGAGCACACTTAGGGTTTTGTTCTGGTTCACTCAAAAAGTTTTTATTTACATAACAAAAGGTTTTAAAAAATAAATTAGAAAAAAAATTGGATGTTTAGATTTGAATATTTTTTGAAGCTAAAGCATATTATATACTGTGGTATTTGAATAAATGTTTTGGTGTAAATACGCAAGCAACGCTTGCCGCGAGTCAGTGTTTGCTTGGTTAAGCTGCAACGGCCTCAGAGGCCAATAGCGAGATTAATCCATTCGAAAAAAAACCGCAAGTCCGTCGACTGCGGTCCGCTAAGCGGAACAGATGTGCGCGTACCTTACCAGTGTAGTAGTAAACTGTGTTTTATTTCATGGAGTACCCAACCACCTACCCCAAGATAGGTGAACACAACATATACGAATGCAAATTATGTCACCACACACACAGATCAATGAGGGCGTTTTATTCTCGTTAAAAAAACAAGTAGTTCCAACTAGCGTAATAGATGGCGCTCGTCTAAACAAGCACCCGAGACATGCTCTGATATAAAATATATTTAGATTTTGCCAAACTGTCAAAGTCGCAAAGACAACATCAAAATTTCTAAACAACTTGCTCACTCCGTATTTGTTTCATCTTGTGTGTAACAATTAGAGATGGGTAACCACCCGGGTTAAAATACTTGAGTGGGTTAAAACCCAATTATCACCCAAGTCATTCCACCCACTGGGTTGTTTGAGCGGGTGAAAATGAAATAAGTAGTAATTATTAACAATGACGTCTAATAAAGTACCTAGGTACCTTTAAACTTCTTTAGCTCCATCTATATGTATGTATATTTATATACAGTGTTTTTTTTAACTGGGACAGTACGGCAGCACCCATAACCAGAAGAGATACAGGTGCAGTTTCTTTTAAAACATCAGCTCGTTTTCGAAGAAAAACATTTTAGCATTAAAAATAAAATTATATTATTTATAAAAATTTTTTGGTCAAGTGTGAGTAGCGCCTTAAAACGAATTAAGTTGGTATTTTTTTTTATGCCGATCGATGCAGTCCTTTGTAAGGATCATTTTATTGTATCGGATGAAAAAAATCTGAACAGCGGAAGTTAATCAAATTTGATAAAAAGTATTCTCATTCAACAGGACAAACAAAACTCCTTCTACAAACATTTTATTAGATTCTAATTGCACATTAAAGAAGTATTAATACTGTAACGATTAAGAAGTTTAGGAACTCCATGCTCAATTCAAAAACATTTCGTATTTCAGAACAATTTTGAATTTCGAACATGGTTCTTGCACCTGTAGGACTTTTATATCAGTTATTGCATCATCTTATTTGTCCTATCATGGCATTGTCAAATACGCAAAAAGTAGACTTAATTGAAGCATACTTCCTTAACCGAAGACGCCTAACTAATGCGCTGAAGTGGTATCAGGAACGCTACCCAGACCGCGATTACTGTTACAGTTAAAAAAACACTGTATATATATACCTAGTCAGGTCATAAGTATTGTCACACAGTAAAAACTTTTCTTTTAGAATGCTGGCCACAAAAAAGTTTATAGAATTCGAATTTCGAATTGTTCATGAAAATAAAAATGTATACTTTTTAGAATTTTACTCATTTTTAAATATGGAGTGGACGCTTAAAGAAGACCGTGTTGCAGTTATTGCGTTGCATCGTTGCGGTTACGCGCCAATTCTAATTTTTGACATACTGAAAAAATTGAATATAACCAAAAGATTCGTTTAACGCACCATCAAACGATACAATGAAGACTCTAGTGTAGATGACAGGTCAAGAAGTGGTCGCCCTCGGTCTGTTAGGACTCCAGCAGCGATAAAAGCTGTGAAGGCGCGAATTCAAAGAAATCCCAAACGTAAGCAGAAACTGTTGGCCCTTCAGATGGGGTTAAGCAGAACCACGGTGAAAAGGGTGTTACAATGAAAACTTAGGGCTTCGGGCATTTCGAAGAAAAACAGGACATCGTTTGAATGCTCGTCTAATGGACCTGAGACTGAAGAGATGCCGCGCTTTGTTGAAGCGGTACGCGAGAAAAAAATATCGGGAAATTCTTTTTTGGATGCAAAAATTTTTACCGTAGAAGAGAGCTACAACAAACAAAATGATAAGGTGAACGCACACAGTAGTGAATAAGCGAGCAACTGTATTCCGCGTGTCCAACGAGGTCATTTTCCATCCTCGCTCATGGTATGGTTGGGAGTTTCTTATTGGGGCTTAACAGAGGTACATTTTTGTGAGAAAGGTGTAAAAACTAATGCAGTTGTGTATCAAAATACAGTCCTGACGAACCTTGTGGAACCTGTTTTTCATACCATGTTCAATAACAGGCACTGGGTATTCCAACAAGATTCGGCGCCAGCTCATAGACCGAAGAGCACACAAGACTGGCTGGCGGCGCGTGAAATCGACTTCATCCGGCACGAAGACTGGCCCTCCTCCAGTCCAGATTTGAATCCGTTAGATTACAAGATATAGCAACACTTGGAGGAAAAGGCGTGCTCAAAGCCTCATCCCAATTTGGAGTCACTCAAGACATCCTTAATTAAGGCAGCCGCCGATATTGACATGGACCTCGTTCGTGCTGCGATAGACGACTGGCCGCGCAGATTGAAGGCCTGTATTCAAAATCACGGAGGTCATTTTGAATAAACTTTAGTGTCATAAGAATCTATGTTTTGTTAAGTTCATTTTGGTATATAAATATGTAATTACATAATGAATAAACTTGTTTCAATTATTTTATATTAAACATGTGACAGAATTTATGACCTGACTAGGTATACATATGTATAAAATAATGTTTTAAGGAAATGTCAACCTTATTTCGAGGCGCATACAGTAAGTACATAAGTTATCTTCTGCTGCTGCCTGCCATCTGTTGTGGAATAGCTGAACTTTTTCGTAATTCGAAGCTGGTATGTTCAAAATAGAAACGTCGTAAATACATTTTTTATCTATAGCAAAATTAACTCCATTATACAAGCATGAAGGAGTGTTTTTTTGCAGTTTGTAAACCTGAGGCTAATTTGGGATAGGAGATATGCGTTCTGGAATATTCTCCGCTACTCAGTTAGTGATGTAGTCTAATGCGATAGCAGTTTTATCGATCTCTGCCATTTATATTAACATTCTCACAAAAATTAATAAACGTTCATCAAATGGTTTTACCCCTTACCCAAATGAAGGGTTGTTAAAATTATAACTTGTACTGGTAATTTATGAGTGTATGTTTGTGTCATCGGGTAACCTCAAAAAGTAACAGCTTTTGTATGGTGTTATTTGTTATTTATGTTTTATTTGTCAGATTATTAGGGATTAGGTCACTACGTGTAAAAAACGACGAATAAAACTTACGTCTTTTAGTTTTCAACTGGTAATAACGACATATTCATGCGCATTATTATTTATATCATGATCTTCGCAAATAATAGTTCCATTTCTGTAGGTAAATAATAATGATCTTAGTAAGTTTTAGTCAAATATTGAACTAGATTATCCTTAGATTATAGATAAAAGCACCCTTTTGTATCCTATAACATTTTAATCAAACCCAAAATTGGGTCCAATCGATAATGACAATATTTTGTGTCACCGCACTGGCTGAGTAGTGGTAAAAATAATGTTTTAAGGAAATGTCATGTCTATTCTGTTTCCCTATTTTTTTATTTGCCAATGGCAAATGCACAAAACCGTGCGACGCCAAGAAAGAAAAATAAAAAGGAAATGTCAACCTTATTTTGAGGAGCATATAGTAAGTACATAAGTTATTTTCTGCTACTGCCTGCCATCTGTTGTGGAATTGCTGTACTTTTTCGTAAATCGAAGATTCAAAATACGAAACTTCGTAAATACTTTTTTATCTATAGCAATTCGCCAAGTTTAGCGTGCGTAAAGAAGTTTTACTCGATCTAAATCTAAATCGATCTAAATTTAATTCCGACTTTTATTAATTTCCCAGCTTTAAGTGTCTATTTGAACGCTACTAATAATTTAATATTTTAATTACGTACCTAGTAGGTACCTACCAAAGTGGGCACCTATCTTATTTTAACTTTGGCATTAAAATAGCCAAACACCCATTTTCACCCCGCAAAATGGGTGAAAATGTGTTTAAATTGGGTTAAAACCCAAATCCCCCGGTTATAACCCAAATGGGTAGAATGGGTTTTTACCCATTACCTACCCATCTCTGGTAACAATCAATGTTATTTTGTGATCATATTATTTTGCTGCTACCCTAATGGAATGTGACTAATCGATACACTGTATCTTGAATGGATGTTGATGGTTGTTCTGGAGAAGCTTTGTTCCGAACACTGAAGATATAGCAGTTTTCTTCAATATTCTTCTGGCATTATCTTTTAAAAAAAGATAACTTTTAGGAGTAAAAATTACAAGTAGGTACCTATATAATTACCTAATCCACACCATTTTTTAGGTACCTAGGTAGATAAGTAGGTACGTAAAATATCGCTAAAATAACTTACGGTAATTATTTCAATAAGATGTTGTCACAGATAAATCAGTTACGCGAAAGTGAGCTGAATATAATAAAGAAGACTTCGCATTCACGAACTAGGGTTTAGGTAAATGTTTAATTGCTTGTAGGTACCTATTCATTTCTTTTTGCGAACTCCATCCTAGAAAAACGGTGTCTGCCGTTGTTTTCGCAATAGAAGACAACTCACGGTTTAGTCATCTCTTCTATACATACTGTTACGAGCTGAGGGTTCGGGATAACATATTTAAAATTTATCTAACCAACTTAAGATTAAATTGGTCCACCTTACGTGAAACGTTAGGAAGCGATCACGTATTTATTCAAATTTCTACTCATTTAAAAAATACTTCTGCAGTTATAGCTTTACGAAGAAATCTAACAAAAGCCGAAAAGCACGAATATAAATGTAGTTTAGATACGCTATTCACTAATTATTCTATTTGAAGTGATCTTCAACAGTCTTATGATAGTTTTGTAGATTGCATAAACACAGCTGCCGATTACCATATTCCTTTTATTAAAATCAACTCAAACCCAGATAGTAAATTTGTTCCCAAACCCTATTGGAATGTTTCTATATCTAAAATAGTGGCAGAACGTCGCCTAGCGCTTTCTAAATTCCGACGAATCCCATCCCAAACAACTTAACTTTATTGCAGAAAAAAGTATGCGAAGCACAGAAATTAATACGCAAAGAGAAAAGGCTTGGCACGAGTACTGTTCGTCAATAGATGGTTCAACGCCTCAAAGCGAATTATGGTGTAAGATAAAATGGTTCAAGGGATTTAATGCGCCTCGATCTTATATCGACGAAAATAAGGCTAAGCAGTTACTTCAAAGTTTGACACCCGATTATGTCCGGCCCGAAGATCCTAATTTCACGTCTTGTAACAGTACTTTAGAAACCCCGATACAGAGACAAGAGTTTGACCATTGTCTACGACATAAGGATACCTCCCCCGGGTGTGATAACTTAATGTACTCGATGTTAGCTAATCTCCCCGAAAACGGTAAAACTATTTTAACGTCTTTATGTAATGAGTTCTATAAAACCGGTTTTTTTCCCCGCCAGTGGCGCGATATCCCTATCGTCCCAATACCGAAGCCAGGTCGAGACCCACAATCTATATCAGCCCTGCGTCCGATATCTATGATTTCCTGTCTTTGTAAGATTTTTCACTGCTTACTAATCAGTAGATTAGAGTGGTTTGTTGAGAAAAATAACTTGTTATCTCCTAACACAATTGGCTTCAGAAAAGGTCGTTCAACTTTGGACAATCTAACCAGCTTAGTGACGCGTATACAATTGGGTTTCTTAGAAAGAAAATGTACGGTGGCTTGCTTTATATATATTGACAACGCATACAATAATGTCGATCTCAGGGCTCTGATAGATATTTTGGTTGAAATAGGTATAGGTATGTGGCGTACCTAACCCGACGCGAGCCACCAATCCGAAATCTGTATTGTACCATGATGGTTCTATTTTTATTTTACTATTAAATGTTTGCGTTTGAACCACACGTACAATACAGGTTTCGGGCCGACCGACCTACCCGCGTTCGCGCATTTTATTTACCCACAGACTTGACTGGCAGCTGCTCTGTCTATCGCGCGCTCGCGTATTTTGCTTTGCTTTGTATTTTGTTTATCGTGCTTATATTGTATGTTTCTTTTAATTAAATTCATTTGTTTTATACTTCTAATAATATTATTCATTTTTCGTTTAAACCATCATTCTTCATACCTTCATCACTTCACAAGTTCAAAACTTCGCGTCCACAGGTACACAAATGTGTCGATATATTTGGAACTTTTTAAAAGAACGAAATCTCAACATTCGCATTGAAAGTTCTTTTGTCGTAGTACTGATCGTGGTCTAGCCCAAGGGGATCCATTATCCCCCCTTCTTTTTAATATCGTAACGTATCATGTGTGCAAGGATATTTCTAATGTGTATATATCACAATATGTAGATGAAAAATATTGCTGCAGCTAAAAATGGTGTTATGATACAAGCTGTAGGTATAGGTAATATACAAGCAAAATGTTTTATTGGAAAAAGAGTAATATTGACTACTATAAAAAATGTGTATTATGTTCCCGAATTGCGAAAATACTTATTGTCTGTATCTATAATGGAGTCCAGTGGATTGGAGGTATCGTTTCACAAAGGTAAAGTTAGAGTGTACAATAAGAGCTGTATGATTTTAATAGGAAATGTAGAAGGGAGTTTGTATAATGTTGAAATGGAACTCAGTCAATCAAATTGTAATTATTCACCGATTAATGATTGTAAAATAAACTTATGGCATAGGCGTTTTGGCCATTTAGGTGTACAAAATATCAATATTTTGGCACAAAAGAATTTAGTGCACGGGTTAGGCGATCTGAAAAATAGCAAAATTGAACATACATTATGTGAACCATGTCTTCTGGGCAAAATGACAAGACAACCTTTTAATAAGCCTGGCTATAGGGCTACTAAACCATTAGAGATTGTTCATACAGACGTTTGTGGTGCTATTACACCAACAGATAGAGAGGGTAATAAATGCTTTGTCACTTTCATTGACGATTTCACACATTTTGTCATTGTGTATTTGATCAAGGAGAAATCTGAAGTATTTGAAAAATTTAAAGATTATTATTACTATGTGACAAAGTATTTCAACACAAATTTACTGACATTACGCTGCGACAATGGAGGGGAGTACATCTCAAATGAATTCAAAAACTTTTCGCATCATGAAGGAATAAAAATGCATTATACAGTGCCATATAGTCCCGAAATGAACGGAGTAGCAGAACGGATGAATAGAACATTAGTGGAAAAATCAAGGACAATTTTAATAGAATCAGGCTTAGACAAAACATTTTGGGGAGATGCTATATTATATTCTGCGTATGTAACAAACAGAAGCCCATCAGTGGGAAGAAACCTCACTGCCAGAGAAATATGGACCGGTAGAAAACCAGATGTGTCAAACATGAGAGTATTTGGCTGTGTAGCCTACAGTCACGTACCTAAGGAACTTAGAAGGAAACTGGATAATACAGGAAAGAAGATGATAATGATCGGATATACTCTATCGGGCTATAAACTTTACGATATGGATGAAAAGAAATTGTAAATGCAAGAAATGTGGTGTTTGATGAAAAACTTAAAGAAGATAATACTGTATATGTACCAACAGAGAGAAAAATAGATTTTACGGAAAAAGAGAGCAGCTTTCAAAAAGGAAATTCTGAATACAGAAAATATAACAATGTAGAAGGAAAACAAGCTATACCAGAGGAGCATATTGATGATGATAACGTTCAAGAGGAGTCAGAAACAGGGAGAGCTAGAAGAATAAGAAAGAATCCAAAATGGCAAAATGATTATGTTATAAATTGGGATGAAGAACATGATGAAGCTTTATATGCATTACTGTCACTGAATCAAGAGGATGTACCATCAAGTTTTCAAGAAATTGAGGAAAGAAGAGATAAACAATATTGGAAAAATGCAGTAAAAGAGGAATTTAAAGTATTAGAAGAAAGTGAAACTTGGAAAATTATTCCTAAACCGGAGAAAGAAAAGTTGTTGGATACTAAATGGGTTTTTACAAAGAAGCATGTCGAAGAGAAAGAAATATTCAAAGCGAGACTTGTTGTACGTGGTTATCAACAGAAAGAAAATGTCGGAGAAATTTACTCACCAGTTTTGAAGTTACAAACTTTAAGAATTTTATTGTCAGTTGCAGTTTGTAGAGAATACAAAATTCATCAAATGGATGTGAAAGGGGCATTTTTATATGGAGATATAAAAGAAGATGTATACTTAAAACCACCTGAAGGGTTAGAAATACCAGACGGACATGTTCTAAAATTAACAAAGTCATTATATGGATTAAAGAAATCACCAAAGTATTGGTATGAAAAATTTCATAACATTATAACAGGATATGGGTTCAAAAGATCTGAAAATGATTATTGCCTATATAGTATGGGGGATATTTATATAACGCTGTATGTTGATGATCTCCTAATTATGGGACATAATGAGACTAAGATAAAGGAATTGAAAGGTTTTCTTAGCACTAAGTTTAGAATGAAAGACATGGGGTCGAACAATCTTAACTATTTAGGCATACAAATTAAAGTAAATTCAGAACAGATAAATGTTAATCAATCAAAATATTTAGAAAACATCCTTATAAAATATAACATGGAAAATTGTAAAGGTAATGACACACCAATGGACATGAATTATAAATATGATGAAAATTTCTGATATCGACATGTCATATGAGTTTCAGTGTAGGTCTTTGATAGGGTCACTGATGTATGCAACTGTAGGTTCAAGGCCAGATTTAGCTACAGCCATATGTTACTTAAGTAGATTCCAATCTAAACCAAGTGAGAACTTATGGAGAGCTTTAAAAAGAATACTAAGATATGTAAAACAGACTGTAAACTATTCGCTGATATATTCTAAAAGTAATTGTAACATTTCAACACCTCTAATTGGTTATGCTGATGCCGACTGGGCCAGAGATAATGACAGAAAATCCACAAGTGGTTATGTATTCAAACTGTTCAATAATACTATTGTATGGAGGTCTAAAAAACAAAGAACAGTAGCGCTAAGTACTACAAAAGCGGAATTGGTATCATTGTGTGAATCCGTAGTTGAGGCATGTTGGATAGTAAAAGTATTGTCCGACTTGAATGTTGAATTTCAAAATGTATTAATTTATGAAGACAATCAAAGTACAATAAAAACTGTTAAAAATCCTGATCAACGGAGACTTAAACATATGGATATTAAGTATAACTTTGTAAAAGAAAAAGTAGAGGAAGGTTTGTTCTATGTAGAGTATATTAATACTAAATGTCAAATAGCAGACATATTGACTAAGCCTTTACCTAGGAACCAATTTGTAAAGTTAGTTGATGAATTAGGTATGAAGATGTGCATTGAGGGAGAGTAATGAATGTACAATGCGCATCTCTATGTTTTTCTCGTCACTACTACTAGTAGTCTATGGTTCCATCAGCAGCTCTCTGAACGTGTGTGAAAAAAAGATGGCGTACTCTTGTATAAATGTATTTGGTAACAAATAAAATAAAAAGCTAATGTGTATTCATAGTGATTTCAATCGAGTAAACCACGGATCCTCAACAATGCATGCGTGTTATAGGTGGATTCATACGTAGTACAGCAATACATGTCATTGGAGTCTGAGCTTTATCTCCAACCTTTGTTTGTGCGTAAGTACTATCTCGCCGGTAAATACTGGTTACGAAGAAAGTCAATTTCCGACGGTGAAACAATTGATTTATTGAGTGAATTAAGTGCTCGTAACCAAAATATTTTATCGCGCAGGACAAAACCTTTATAAGCCATGATTCATGACCGTTACAAAGATTTACCCATTCACTCAAGTCCTAAAAATGCAATGTTTTCTTTAGATACGTGGATGAGCAGTGTGGATGTTTCCTATATAAAACCTAATATTGATATTGTTGCTGTATCTAAGAGGAACTACGATCCGGGATGTTTAAAAAAATTATGTGATAAGTTTTTGGCCGCTAAATATCAAAATTATTATAGAATACTAGTGGACCCCCCGAACTTCGTATCGGCTTGACATGCATAGGTATAACGCGGGCTGTCAATATAAGTCACCCTGGTAGAATTTTCAATTATTGTCCCCGGCCATCATTATGTATGAGAAAATGAATGACTTCCACAAATAATTCAATACCAAAATTAACCAAATCGCTCCACCCGTTCTCGAGTTTTAGCGAGACTAACGAACAGCAATTAATTTTTATATACCTATATAGACAATATATCTCGGGATAACTCCTACCGAAGCATCTGTTTCAAACGATATTCATTTTTTTTACATCCTCTTTGACGATATTTGCAGCACGCGTTCTGTCAATTCTATGTCAAACGTCATAAAGTTACATTATAAAAGCGCTAAGGTTAGATTATAAATAATTTTATATGGTGGTTAAGTATTCTTAAATTTTCTAATTTCTCGCGCAATTTTCTTAATTTTTTCTTTCATAAGAACCTTCTCCTGACAATAAGAAATACACCAAAAAAAGAATTGGCCAAATTGGTCCAGGCGTTGTTGAGTTATGCGCTTACCAACACATTTTGCGATTCATTTTTATATTATAGAATATATACAGACGGTTCCAAAGAGACTGATATGTCAGGACTGGCCATATTCGATCTTCAAACGAACGGTGCAATCAAAATTAGAATAAAGTCGAACATATCCATTATGTACACGGAACTCATTGCTATTGCAGAAGCGGTATCTTACATCGATTCCTTTGCATCTGGATTTTATATTATTCTGACGGACTCTAAAAGTGCCCTCCATCATCTCGCTCGATGCACCACGAGTTTACGTGGCGCACCAATAGCGTACGGCATATTAGAGTCAATTAATAAGTTGTCGAATAAAAACAAACATGTCACGCTGCAATGGGTGCCTTTACACGTCGGTTTGTTCGGCAATGAAGAGGCCGATCGTCTCGCTAAGGAAGCTATTGTAGACGGCATCGTCATGAACTTTTTACCCTATCACAGCGATCTTTCATAAGTAATAAAAACAAGATGTAGATTAGACTGGAAAGAATATTTTGACGAGAGATCGCTGAGTAAGGGTATATGGTACAGGACGGTGCAACCAGGCCTAGCTAGATCGCCGTGGTTTGATGGTTCGGGTATGACCAGAACTGACATCGTAACTTTAATGAGGCTTCAATCGGGACACATTCCATTAAATAGTTTTGGATACCTAATGGGAAAGACCAGACTGTGCTGAGTGTGATGTGATAGAAGATGCTTATCATATTATTGTGGGATGTGTCCGGAACGAAGCAGAAAGAATAATGTTTTGTTACCTATTCGATGTTGATTTGTTTTCTGTAGGTAATCGGTAATATCTTCCCCCCGGACCTCTGAGGTGCTCAGATGTGTTCAGAAAACCCATTACTTATTCAACATTTAAATATAAATCAGTTTGCACGCAATAAATTGATACTAAATAATAGGAGTGCATAATACGTAAAGAGGTTGAACGCAATACTCGGCCTACATTCTTCGCGGCGGCACTACGAACGAGTGAGTCATTCCAATACTACCAACCAACTAACTGCGCATACGCGTCACGCTGCGACACAGTTGCGCCTGTCTTGCATCCTGCTCTTGCACAACACAATCGAAGTGCTCAACATACGTACTACCATTTCTGAATGCCTGGTACGGCCAGCACCGCCACGCACTGGAACGAGACGGTGGTCGTTCGAGTATCTCTGCCCATACATAGCGAGTGCTCCGTGTCACTTCTGCACTCTAGCACTCGCTCATCTGTATTATTGCTTCGCATACTGTTGTATGTCGAGTAAGTGTCGTTTTTATCTTTTGGTACCTATTATTGCCTGGTACAATGACAGACCACATCGCTGATAGATCAGTCTCCGACTCAGAGCTAAGCCAAATCGGGCATGAAAAAACTCCGCCGAATGCTTTTATTAGCTACAAGAGAAAGAGGACCGCTGAATATACTTCAGAACGGAGTAGATTTAAGAAGGAGATTAGGTCAATGTTGTTTGGACAAGACCAAGATCTAAGAAAAATATTTAAGGAAATCCAAGTGAGTAACCGCAGTATTGAGTCCTCCGTCACTCTCCTTACGACACAAAATGAAGAGTTTAAAAAGAAAATTGAGAAACTGGAAAATAGGATCCAGAGGGACCAAAAATATATCACTTTACTGGAACATAAGATCGAGGACCTGCAAATGACAGGCCGTAAAGCGAACTTTGAAATAAAAAATGTCCCGAAAAAAACCTCCGAAACCAAAGAAAGTTTGATTGAAATGGTCGTAAGCCTGTCCAAGGCTTTAGGAGGCAATATCACCAAGTCCGATATAAAAGACATTTATCGAGTGCGCGGAAAAAAAGAAGGACCACAAAATACTCCAATAATTGTGGAGACATCCTCTACCTTGATTAAAACTGACATCCTAAAGCTGAGTAAAAGCTTTAATGTCAAACATAAGACGAAACTGCGTGCCCTCCACTTGGGCTTCCGCACGTCAGAAGATACGCCTATTTATGTGTCAGAGCAGTTGACTGCTAGAAGCTCCCGCTTACACTTCTTAGCTCGAGATCTTGCTAAGTCAAAGCAGTACAAGTTCTGCTGGACGGCGTACGGCAAAGTGTATGTTAGGAAGGAAGAAAACTCTCCAATCATAACAATTAAATCCGAGGCGCAGGTTCAACAATTACTTCAACAGTGCTGACTTGGTAGCTTGGTAATTCCTCTTGTACTACCTTTCCATGTAATTGTTGTGTTGTGTTTTAGCTGCAATGCGTATTATTTTATAATGTTTTTATTGTATGTACAAAGAAAACTAACTAACAGCACACATTCTCATGTACACGTTTACAAAATTTACACACTGCTAATTCTCGTTCTAACGCTTCAAACAAAAGTCATTATAAATAACAAACAGATCATAGATAAAATCTCCACATTTTCTAAAACCATAAGTACCATATTTTTTGCTTGCCAATCATTTGTAATCATATTTCACCATGTTATTAAACACACCTGCAGTATTTTCAAGTTATGTTATAATGGATAGCTCTCTTTCTACGCTTAATGAAATAGACGAAATTGAAATTGCTTCTGCTATTCAATGTGATGTTGAGAATCTTTCTCGTAAAATAACTACTAAAGATAATGACTTTAAAATATTTTCACAAAATATTAGAAGTATTTATGCTCATTTAGATAGCTTAAATGCAAATCTAAGTGCATTAGATTTTAATCCAGTTGTAGTTATATTAACTGAATGTCGACTCAACCCTAATAAGCCTATACCAACTTTAGCAATTTATACTTCTTATAAAACAATCTACAATCTCAACCAGAATGACGGTGTCGTAATGTATGTAAGAAATGACATCATCGTAGTGGATGCCAAAGAGGTAAAATTGGACCATGCATCGTGCTTTCAACTAGACACTTACAACAGTGCTATCCTGGGTATATACCGCTCGCCCTCTAACACTAATGCTGAATTATTTATTAACTCCCTGAATTTACATCTTGAATCCCTCAAGTCACATAAGAATATAGTTTTGACCGGTAATATAAATATTAACTTAATTGCTGGAGATTCTAAAAAGCATACGAGCGTCACAATAGACTTAACTATCTAAATATGTTATCGATACATAGCTTGATGCCTGGTCATACACTTCCAACAAGAGATGGTAACTGTTTGGATCACTTTATGTTGAAACTGGAAACAGATAAAACATCTGCACAAATTGCTGTTCTAAACACTAGTGTCACTGATCATTCAATGATATTTCTTAATCTATCTAACCAAAACCCTTGTAAGAAGTCTATTAAAATAAAAACTACCACTGACTTTAAGGCTCTTACCAGTTTAGCGATGAAGAACCTCTCTGAATTACTTTTCTGTGAAAACCCTAGTATTCTGATTGAGCGGCTAGTTACTAAAATAGTAGAAGCTTTACAAGAAAACACCACGTCTGTTCATCTTCCCGCTAGTAAACGCATAATTAAACCGTGGATAACTGAGATATCGAAATAAGCTACAGAAAAAGGTAAGAATAGATCCTCAAAACGCCATCTTAGCTATTAGCTACAAAAGGTATCGACATTTTTTATAACAATTTAATAAAGAAATGTAAACGAAACTATGAAATTGGTAAAATCTACAAAAATTTCAAAAAGTCTTTGGAAAACTATTAAGTCCATAACCTATACAAACAAAAATCCAAAATCTGATAACGCAAAATTATTAAATATCAAATCTGATCCCGTAGAATCAGTTAATTACGTAAACGAGTACTTCGCAAATATTGGAAAAAACCTGGCTGAGGATATTAAAGTGAATCCTAATTCTCAAGATCTAACTGACGACACACAATACCCACTACTCAACTCATTTGTTCTTTTGGAAACTGATCCCAAAGAAGTTCACGGTGTTCTGATGAACCTGAAGTCAGACAGCGCCCCTGGTTGGGATAATATACCTACTAGCTTTTTGAAACTTGCGAAAAATGAGTTAACCCCTATCATTTCCCATCTAACCAACCTTTGCTTCAACAAGGGAGTTTTTCCTAACATCCTAAAACAATCCATCATTACCCCGGTTTTCAAAAGTGGTGACATGGACGATGTTAGCAACTATAGACCTATTTCGGTCTTACCATCCATTTCTAAAATCCTTGAAAAACTACTTAATAAAAGACTGATTGACTACCTCAATTTTAATTTACTTTCGGACTCTCAATACGGTTTCAGAAGTGGAAGGTCTACCGAAGGCGCTGTAAATGCATTAAGTTCGTTCATTGTTAATGAAGTGGATCATGGAAATAAATGCCTTGCTGTATACTTAGATTTAAAGAAAGCGTTCGACACCGTCCATGTCCCCATTTTGATAAAAAAGCTAGAAAACATTGGTGTCCGAGACACGCCTCTAGTGCTACTTAGAGACTATTTATGCAAACGAAAACAACGAGTAAAGATCGGTGGGTACACCAGTGCAGATGTAAATATCACTTATGGCGTTCCACAAGGCAGTGTTTTGGGACCTACTTTGTTTTTAGTGTGTATCAATAACCTGTGCAACATAAATATCGCGCATGCTAAGGTCTTCTCATACGCTGATGATACTGCTGTAGTTTTCACCAATAAAACTTGGGATAGTATTAGGATAGATGCTGAACTGGGACTTGCAAGGATTGCTAAATGGCTGAGTACAAATCTGCTTACACTCAATGCGTCAAAAACGAATTATATGTGTTACACCATCTATAATAGGACCCAACCAGTTAGTAATTTTAAGGTAAAAATACATAACTGTGGAAACATACACGATGAGCATTGTAAATGTTCCTTAATCAACAAAGTGCCCTTAATAAAGTACTTGGGTATCATGTTAGATCAAAATTTAACATGGTATCCACAAATCGAAGTACTTAGCAACAGAGTTAGAAAATTAATTTGGATGTTCAAAACATTACGACATGTTGCTCAGGAACCACTTCTAAATAAAATATATATTGCTCTAGCTCAGTCAGTTCTAGGATACTGCATCACTATTTGGGGTGGAGCAGCTAAAACCAAATTTTTAGAAATTGAAAGAGCTCAACGAGTATTAATAAAGGTCATGTACTCTAAACCTTACAGATTCTCAACAAATATGCTTTATTCTCTAAGCCAGTTATTGACAGTAAGAAAATTGTATATTTTAAATGTTATTCTAAAGAAACATAAAACTCTAAGCTATGACCCTGGTATTGTAAAGCGCAGAAGAAAGGACAACGTTGCTAAGGTTATTGGTAGCAAAACTAGCTTTGCCCGCAACCAGTACTCTATACAATCCGCTCACCTTTACAACATATTTAATAGAAATCTTAATATTTACCCTATGCAATATCATGACTGTAAGAAAATGTTGACAGAATGGATACAGACAAAAAATTACGAAGAGACGGAAGCATTTCTTCAGGTTATGTCTTGACTTTTATAATAAAGTACCTAGGTATTAACCTCTATTTTTGATCATATTTATATTCATAAAATTGTTATCATAGTTAAATATTAAAATAACAGTGAAAACTGGACTAGAGGCAGAACATAAACACACGCGCATAAACACACACACGTACACCCTACACACACACACACACTTTTACACATACGCACCTGCAACTGACGCATACACACCCGCACGCGTACATACACCCATACACGTACACACACTTATATTTAATATTAATGCATGTCTAATTATTAAGGCAAGTAACTTGTAAAATAGGTATCTGTAACCTATACAAATACTCTTGGATATGGAAGAGCGGAGCCTTCTAACACAAGTTTTTATACTTAAAAGAAGGTTCCAACCTTAAAACACTATTTAAAAAACTATCTGTTACAGAAATAAAAACATTATGATTAAAAAACATTTTTGATGTAATAACATCTTGGCTTACCCCTTATCGGAGCAAGCCAAGATGCTAATTAAGGTTGTTAAAATAGGTATAAGAAGAAGTTAATTCGGTTTATGTGTATTTTCGAGGGTGCCATAATCATGATGATTAACCCCTCACTAAATATAATAAAGATTAAAAAAAAAGTTTGTCTTACATAATTTCACTACCCCACTGTCCGGACCTTGTATTTTAAGCAGTGGTTAAGTTTTACTAGGAAGTTATTGTTTTAGTTAAAATCATTGTCAGTAATAAATCCTAGTAAGGCTGATTTGTGTTTCTTTTTTAAAAACAAATTGTGAGGGTAGTTTGTAAGAGTTGATATTTCCATAAAACATTATTATATATATATATATATATACAGATACATACGTATAGATGAATTTAAAGAAGTTTTACTTCAGTCGTGTGGTCTAAAGCACACTCGTTTTTGAAGTAAAACTTCTTTACGCACGCTTGACTTAGGGAGTAAGCTGGTGAATGTGTTACGAAAAGTGCGAACGGAAGTTGAGAGGCAGATATAAGTTAGTGAAGACAGAAAGAGAGAGAGTTACGGTTCGTATATTACTGTAGGGGCAAGAGAGAGAGGTGCGAGCACACATTTTCTTTCTCTCATAGCCAGTTACGTTTCGTATATCTAAGACACAGTGCAGGCCTATTGTCTGTATCACACTGTAGGAGCAAGAGAGATTCGTGCGCGCTAACATTTTCTTTCTCTCTTCCTCTCATATCCAGTGCATGAAATATATATATGAATATATATATATATATATATATATATATATATGTACCTACTCAGTCAGTAGTTTGTTTACGAGTTTGCTAGCGTTTCGCAAACGGTGATTTCTTGATTATTTTTCGTAATTTCATTTCGTTCTTGAACAATTTTATAAATTAATAATTTGGATAAAGAATTTTTTCTTCAGTCGTGCACTAAAGAACTGGTTAAAGCACATTCGTTTTTTTTATGATTTGGCAATAAAAATATATACAAACATAAATTTTCATTCTTATTCATATTCTTTATTTGCGACACGAAATCAGTTACATACAAACATCTTGCCACCAACCCTTATTTTTTATACCAGCAACCCTTATTTTTTAATAGCGATATTAGTACTTTAATAATTTTCTACTTTGAATATCTAAAGAGATAGTTGATTAAAGTGAGTACGTGCACAGAAAAGGACACATTGAAAAAAAATGAATTTAACTCAGCTTAGCAACACAAAATTTATAGTTTCTAAGGCGGTACGAAGTTCGCGGGGTCAGCTACTTAATTCTATAAATTATAACGTGGTACAATAAATCACTCGTCTTTTGTAGCAAGGTGACATATTTTTTCCAAATACCAAATCACACATGCTTCCTCCCTGAGCGCTCGAAGCGGAGCGGAATGAGGCGGGCGTGGCGTGTGTGTGGCTACTAGGCTAGGCTACTCGCATTTATGTTGCCGGCCCTTTGACTCGTGCACAAAAAACAGACAAAATGTGGAGGGGTAGGACATGACGAGGAACATGAGAAGTAACGTGGCCACATTACGTCCCTGCCAGTGCCAATTTTCCTCGCGCCAAGGCGAGTTATGTGGCTGCAGGGTAATACATGGAACTTTGAACGAGGAAATAAAGTTCTATCGTTGGCAACTCTGTAAACTGTCAAATCAAAATTCTAATGTCATAAATACATAACATTAACATACATAGGACCAGACAGAAAGGCGGGAAACTTCGTAAAAGGCGGCAGCTTAAAAATTCCTCCCTTAATTTTAATATTAATTTTATTTGATAAAGTGATCAGGAGAGTGTAATTTATTTGTTATCTTAATCTTTATTGTATTTATAGTGTAGTTTACATATTTTAATTAGTTGATAAGTCTTTTTATCGTTTTTTGTCTGATGGAGATGGGGGAGCCACCGGACCCCGGGGGCACGGTTCCTCTGGCTAGTAACTTTGTAACAATCTCCAACAGTTTCGATAAACTTGCATCAAATGAGTCCGGTATGGACACGGACACTTCTGTTTCAAACTCAAAGAAATGTCGTAAACGAAATCGTGTAAACAAAGTGACGTGCAAGCACTGTAATAAAAGGAAGCGGAAACATGGCTCAAATGAGTCTTAAAGGTTGTAACTGCGATGGAAATATATCACCGAGTAGTGATAATAATGACCCTATTCCAGTATCCGTTCTTCAGTCCTTCAGTCGATTCATCTACTCTTGCATCATTAAATTCATCTCCACCAGCCGTGACGGTGACACCGCCAGCGCTGCCAGTCACAAGAGCTCAGTATGACTCTACAGATAATGCCCCATTTATTATACATGTGCAACGAGTTACTGACTCTCCTAATGACGGCTCCACACTCCACCCCATCATCTTTGGGAAATTCCTGAAACGTAACAGTATAGGTATATAATGTTGTGAATGGTAGTGTTAAGAGAATAGGAAGAAATAGAGTGTCAATGGCTTTTGATAATTATACAGATGCTAATGCTTTTATTAACTTTGACGGTTTAAGCAGCAACAACTTCAAAGCATTAATACCAACTTATAACGTCTCACGCATGGGGGTAGTCCGCGGAGTGCCCACAGACATCTCTCCAGAGGAGATGATGGAATGCACCATGGTTCCCAGCGGTTGTGGGAAGATATTAAAAGTTAGGCGTATCAATTACAAGGAAATTATTAATGGAGCTCCAGTGTGGAAACCAACACAGACGGTGGTTGTAACATTTGATGGTCAAGTATTGCCTAACCGAATTTATACGAGTATGTGCTATAATGCCTTACAAGTTCAAATATTTACCTACCCCACCATCCAATGCTATAACTGTTGTCGTTTTGGACACACTAAGTTACAATGTAGATCTAAGCCACGATGCTACAAGTGTGGTCAGGAGCACTCAGGTGACTCATGTAATATTGATGAGGAGTGTGTTTCTTGCTGCACATGCGGGGGAATACACTTTGCAACTAGCAAATCATGCGCAGAATATACCAGACAACAAAAGATTAAATTCTCAATGGCTGATAAGTGTATTTCCTACGCGGAAGCTTCCAGGATTCACCCACCTCTGTCTCGATCTTATGCTGAAATTTTAGCTACATCCAAAGATCAAACTACTTCATCTAATAACTTCCGCAAAACTAATCAGTTTTCTTCTAGCGAGCCTTCCTCTTACAAAAAGACAATATTCATGAAACCGCGTTTGCCTTTTAAACCAGTCAAAGGTTATAATCAGAAAGAGCACCGCAATCTTATTAATGAACCATCCCCGACCCTAACAAATGGTTGCGCTCTAAAAGAGGTTCCTCTTTCAGATAAGCAACCAAGTATATCAGATATTATTAATCTATTAAATGCATTATTAAAATCCAAAATTATAGAACCGTCCAACGCAGCCATAATAGCAGACACAATTAGTATTATCAACACCCATAATGGATCACACCAGATCCGCAGTTCAGTGGAACTGCAGGAGTGTACAAAGTAAAAAAAGTGAAATTGTATATTTAATTAATAAATATGACCCTTTTATTTTCTCTATCACAGAGACCTGGCTCAAGCCAGGCTCTGTGTTTAAATTAAGTGGCTTCTCCTGCCTCAGAGATGATAGACCTGATGGATGGGGAGGAGCCGCTCTTTTTATAAAAAAATCTATTATATTTTCTCATTTTCCTTTACCTTCTCATAATGATAACTTTACTGCTGTAGTTTGTTTGATAGTTAATATATGTTTTGTATCTATTTATATGCCACATCCTTCCATTCAAATATTTAGTGAAGTTGAAAATTTACTTGCATATTTTCCAAAGCCATGTGTTGTTATGGGAGATTTTAATGCTCAACATAGGTCATGGGGTAGCTCAGTTTCTAACTGCCATGGTAAAGACCTCCTAGAGGTGATAGACAATCAAAACCGCTGTGTATTAAATGATGGTCCTCCAACATGTTGCACAAACCCACTAATAAATCAGATTTCAGATTTTCAGATTTATTTATTTCACCTTAATTATAAAATTGGTTGTTACAGGCATATCAATTTTTACATATTAAAACTTATAATAATTAAATTAAAATAATATAATTAAAGATCATGTCAACAAAAATTATAATCAGAGTGCTGTTGATTTGTCCATTGCTTCCCATAGCTTGGCATCTTCTATTGCCTGGAAAACAGTACCATCCACATATGGTAGTGATCATTTTCCCATCATCCTTAGTTTTTCTAGTGCCCCTCCTAGAATGAGATACAAAATTAATAAAGATAAATGGAGTGACTTTAAATGTCATGTTGAAAACAATGTGAACATATTAGGTACCGAATATTTCTCAAGGTGTTTCTACTTGTGCGGATAGTTTCACTAAAAGTTTAATAGAAGCTGCTGATTCAACTTTTCCGTTGAAAAATAGTGCTTCAGGCAAGTTACCATCTCCACCATGGTGTGGCTGTTGCTCAGAGAAAGGAGGCAGAGTTAACTTATAATATAGATATGTCCGAGGATAATTTCGACAGACTGACCGACATTGTAGCGAAATCTAAAAAGTTACTCAAGGAAAAGAAATTCCAAGGTTGGAGAAGATTTTGCTTGACTATATCTCCAAGTACAAAACCGTCCGAAGTCTGGAGAAATATAAGACGTTACAGATCTGGAGTTAGTCCATCAACTGTTGTTACAATGCCACCTTCTCTGAATGATAGTTTTTTATTTATATGTTCAATCCCTGCAACTATTTCCACTTGCCCTTACGGCCTAGACGCTCCTTTTTCTATGAACGAGCTGATGGGTGTTTTATCAGAAACATATGATACGGCTCCTAGTAAAGATGGTATTCTACAAAAATGATATAATCACTACGTTAGTATTCTATACACATCTTTGCGATAGCGCCTTGCAATGTTTTCTTGACGTTATTAATTCCGTCATGTTGACAGGTGACATTCCTTCAACATGGAAAATCCAAATTGTATTGCCACTATTAAAACCAACTAAATATCCTTCAGATGTCATGTCATATCAACCAATAGCACTGTCTCCGGTTATTAGAAAAATTACGGAACATCTAATTAAAAATAGAATCGAATGGTACATTTTTGGATATAAAAGCTGCATATGACAATGTTTTAATTGAGTTACTAATAAACAAGTTAAATATATTAAAGGTCCCTTATATTTTATCCAACTTTATACGAAATATGTCAACTGGTAGAGTTATTATTTTAAATTCTACAGAACTCTCCAGAGTTGCATGGAGAGGTTTGCCTCAGGGCTCTGTTTAAGCCCTCTTCTCTATAATATATATACATATTATTTGGAAGCGTCTGGTCAAGATGGTATTCTTTTTTTTTTTTTTTTTTTTTTTTAAATTTAATGGCAACTTATTCCTCTAATAAGGCGTGAGGAACATTCCTGCCAGCTTCACGTAGTAGGTTCACGGCACGGTTAAATGTAAAATAAAGTTAAAATGGGTTTAAAGTTATACGCGACGCGAGTTTATCTGATATCTGCAACAATGTGTTAAATGTTATTATTACTATCAAGCAAATAAATACAATATATTAATATATATATATAAATTAGTAAACTATAATTTAATATCATAATGGGCTATAAATTTGGTAAGGGCACATATAGCGTTTTTATTTTGTAGTGATAAAAGGGAAGTTAAGTTAGATGGAAGAGGAGCTTTACAATAAACTAAAATATTATATAGGGAAGGTGAGGAGTATCTGGGGCAGTGATACAGTATGTGATTAATAGACCCTTCATCAAGACCACATTCACAAAGTGAAGAGTCTCTCACTCTTATTTTTCGGAGGTGCACCGATGAAGAGCAATGTCCAATTCTCATCCTACAAATTGTGGAAGTAATTTGCTTAGTAGCTTTAATTTTTGCAAACCAAGGTCTGAAAGAAATGAACGGCTGAATCTTATATAGATGATTACCTTTTGTGCGCCCTGAACTCACCCAGTGGGAGTTCCAGGATTTTTCTAAACTTTGCTTGGCAATAGAAATAATGTCATGGGGGTATGTGGTAAAATTACGTTTACTACCATGGACAATTGCAAATTTAGCTAAACTGTCCACCCGCTCATTACCCACAATACCACTGTGGCCAGGTATCCATGCCAATGTGACATTCAAATTGTCATCATGGCAAAGTCTAAGGAAATGTTTGATAGTCAAAGAAATAGGACAGGAGGAGGCTGATTTGCCAAAAGGGTTTGCTATTAATAGTTGAAGACTGCTTTTGGAATCTGAAAAATTACGGAATCAGGGATATAATTGTTTCTGATAAATTTAATACATTCTAAGATAGCTAGGCTTTCGCCAGAACAATTTGAACAATAATGCGGATATTTAAATAGTTGAGATATATTAGAGTTGGCATGTAAAAAAGCGGTTCCCACGGACCCAAGAAGGTCAGTCTTGGATGCATCAGTGAAAAATACATCGGAGTTACTCCAGAGGTCTGTTACTACTTTATTAAATTCGAAATTTGGGTTAGGAGTTTTCTTGTTAATACCTATTGATAGCCTAACATCAGGTTGGAAAATTTTGGATTTGAAATCATGCATAAAAAGAGGGTGAACTGAAAATCTATTCACTCTAAATCTGACCCTATCAAGCTTTCTGTAGCTTTTAACTAAGGGGGGTAAGAGCTTATGTCTCCAGAATGGCTTAGATTGGGTGTAAAGATCTAACAATTTAAGTTTAGGAATTAGAGGGTGATTTGCAAAAACGCTAATTTTAAAAATAAACCTATCTGCAAGGTATTATCGCCTTAGATTCAGTGGGGGATCTGCGCATTCGACTTGAAGAGCATTTATAGGTGTGGATTTCATAGCTCCAATGATTATTCTGAGCGCTTTAGAGTGACATACATCAAGTTTTTTAATAGGAGCTTTATTTCCAGGGATTAACAAATAAGAACCAAAATCTAAGTGGCTCCTTACTATGGCATTATATAAAATTCTAAGTGATAATGGGTGGGCACCCCACCAAACTCCGGCCAGACATCTCATAATGTTGATACCACGTTCACTTTTACACAACATATGATTAACATGAGCCAAACCATTCAGTTTAGAGTCAAAAAATTTTCCAAGGAATCTAACTTTATCAACTACTGGTATAATGAGCCATTAGAGGAAATGTTAATATTGGGAATGTTTCTTTTCCTAGAGAAAATACAGATACTGCTTTTAGATGCTGAAAGGGAAAGAGAGTTGGAGTATAACCAGGTGGACAGAATGGCAATGCCTTCTTCTACCCTACCTGCTGCTTCCGTAATAAAAGAATCAGCCGTGTAGACAAGCAAGTCATCAGCATATTGAAGAACTCTGGACACTGTTGTTAAAGACCGCTCTATATCTATAGTATATACATCGTACAATAGTGGACTTAGAACTGATCCTTGAGGGAGACCCTTCCAAATTACTCTATCAGTCTCGTTTACTCCGTTAAATCTTAGTGAGATTAGTCTGCCAGATAATAAATTAAATATGAAAGAGGTTATCTTATTAGGAATTCTTAGCTTATGCAGTTTATGCCTAAGAATACTAAGATCAACATTATCATATGCTGCAGATATATCTAGAAAGCCAGCCACAACTGACTCGTTTCTAGTCAATGCTAGATGTATATCTGTGGTAAATATGGCATGACTATCAGCGATACTTTTACCTTTTCTAAATCCATATTGAGAAGTTGATAGGAGGGAGTGGTGCTCCAGGTACTACTCTAGGCGATTTTTAACTAAATGTTCGGAAATTTTAGGGATTGTTGATGATAAAGCAATGGGTCGGTAAGATAAAGAATCTGCAGGATCTTTGCCGGGTTTACAAATGGGAATAATTATTTGATGTTTCCAATATTGAGGAATAAAACCAGAACTAATAACTGTATTGATAATGGTTAACAAGTATTTGAGGGATAATTCATTTGCATTGGATAAAAAGGAGTATGGGATACCATCTGGGCCCGGGGCTGAATCTTTTACCTTATTCAGAACCAATTTTAATTCTTGGAAGGAGAAGGGGGAATCAAGCAAAAAGTGAGAATTAGAAGAGTGAGCGGGAATATCATTCGATAAATAGTAAGGGTTGGGTACCTGTAAATAATTAGGAGCAAATGGGGGGGCTAACTTACTCATAAAATCATTTGTCCAAGAGGTAGAGTACGATGTGTGGTAGTTTTGTCGACGAGAACATCTAAAACGTCTTATTTTATCCCAGACAATAGTAGGGGAAGTTTGAGGGGAGACAGAAGAACAGAAGTTACGCCAGCCCTGAAACTTCTTTTTCTTCAAAAGCCTTTTAGTAGCAGCACTTACGTTTTTAAAAACTAGGAAACTCTCTAGGGTCACTTTGGTGTCACAGTTAGATTCAACAGCCTTTACGACGTTTAATTGCTTTAGTACAGTCAGAATCCCACCAGGGAGGAGATGGAATTTTGCCCGCAAAGGTGTTCTTTTTCTTAAAAACAGCATCTGCAGCATCAATAATAGATTTTTTTTAAAAATTGCTACAATCAATAATATTGGAAGAGTCAGGACTAGGCAGGGCCTCTATTTTCACATCTAAAAGACTGGAGTAAAATTCCCATTTATTTTTACTAATTATGTATGGAAGAAGAGGAGGAAGGTTAAGAACAGAAGAATTTTGATAAGGGAATGAGATGATAATAGGATAATGGTCTGAGCCATGAGTAGTAGGATGCCTGGACCAAGAAAGAAGACTAGCTAAAGAAGAAGAACAACAAGACAGATCTACAAAACTTAAATTGCCACCTGGTGGGGTTTTACGCGTAGGAGACCCATCATTCAAAATACACAAATCAAAACTATCTAGAATATCTAAAAATTGACGCCCAAAAGGGTGACTATTAGGTGCTCCCCATAATTGATGATGACAGTTAAAATCTCCTAATAGAACCAATGGAGGAGGAACTGTTGAAAGATAAGATTGCAAAATAGGGATAACCGCAATATTTCTTTTTGGAATATAAACAGAGACATAGGAAATGTTGTTAAACCTAAGGGTATTCTTTATTCATTCTATACACATCTTGGTGATAGCGCCTTGCAATATTTTCTTGACGTTATCAATTCCGTCATGTTGACAGATGACATTCCTTCAACATGGAAAATCCAAATTGTATTGCCACTATTAAAACCAACTAAAAATCCTTCAGATGTCATGTCATATCGACCAATAGCAATGTCTCCGGTTATTATAAAAATTACGGAACATCTAATTAAAAATAGAATCGAATGGTACATTGAAAATCAGAATATTTTACCTAATAGCCAATATGGCTTTAGGAAAGGTAGGAGTTCAATGGATAGCGCGAGTGTTTTTATAACAGCCATTCTCTTGGCCTTTTCGGAAAATAAATCTGTTATTGCAACATTTTTAGATATAAAAGCTGCGTATGACAATGTTTTAATTGAGTTACTAATAAACAAATTAAATATATTAAAGGTCCCATATATTTTATCCAACTTTATACGAAATATGTTAACTGGTAGAGTTATTATTTTAAATTCTACAGAACTCTCCAGAGTTGCATGGAGAGGTTTGCCTCAGGGCTCTGTTTTAAGCCCTCTTCTCTATAATATATATACATATGCTTTGGAAGAGTCTGTGAGTGACACAGTTAGTATATTACAATATGCTGATGATTTGTTAATATACTCCATAAGTAGTTTCATGGATATAGCTGCATCTAATATAACATTTGCTCTGAGATTTTTAAAATTATGGTTAGATAAACACGGCTTGGGACTATCACCTGCAAAAAGCACCGTGGTTTCTTTTAGTCGTAAGCTTAACCCACCGCCCATAAATATTAAGTACGATGGTATTACTATACCCATTAAAAGCCATGCCAAGTTTTTAGGCGTCATCATAGATTCTAAGCTTACCTACTGGTCATCCACATTGCAAATATATTGTAGAAAAATGTGAAATACATCTTAATCTGCTAAGATGCCTCACTGGTGTATGGTGGGGTGCCATCCATTCTCTTTAAAATTGCTGTACAATGCTTTGATTCGAAGCACTCTTGACTATGGCACTTATTTGTTAGAGCCTGGTAGAGTTACTGCATTTAAGACTTTAGATTCTATCCAATCCCGAGCAATGCGTATAATTATGGGAGCAATGAGATCCAGTCCTATCAATGCTTTGCAGATAGAATGTGGCGACCCACTTTTACATTTAAGACGTAAATTTTTGGCAAACAGTTTCTTCTTCCGTGTCCTACAAACGTCTAATCATCAGCTACTTCCTAGAATTCGGCAACTTTCAGAGCTTGTTCGCTCATCTTCGTACTGGAATCATAAATTGCCTCCGAATCTCATTTATAGTTTTCATACTTATAGAACCTTTTCAGCCCCAACCCATCAATCATTACTTCTGCCCATTTTCCATTGCAACTTCCAGGCCGTAATAATGCTCCCTAATGTTTATTTTGACCTGAATGTTGATCGTGGTGACAAATATACTATAATCTATTTTAATTCAATTGTCGATGAAAGATGGCATGGATGGCATCAAATTTATACTGATGCTTCCAAGCATTCACAGTCAGGTAGTGTTGGTGTAGGTGTTTATCACAAACAGTTCAATATTGTCCAAAAAATTAAATTTCTGTCCGAGACTTCTGTCTTCACTTCACTGGCGAATGCTACGGCATTGTGAAAGCGTTAGAATATGTTTTGTTAATGAAACTCGTACTGTTATTTTTAGCGATTCTATGAGTTTTTTACAATCACTTATTAAATATCTTTTTCGCTCTAAAATACACTTTCCACTTATATTAGAAGCTAGGATGAAACTGTTACAATGTAATGCGAAACGATTTACTGTTAATTTTGCGTGGATACCTAGCCATTGCGGTAGGTATATTGGGTAATAAGTATGCTGATAAATTAGCTAATGAAGCTGTGGAGTGCGGAGACGGTTTCCCTTACAAAAACTTTTCTCAGGATCTAATTGCTCTGCCCAAGGTTTATATTAAGGAAAGTTGGAATACAGATTGGGACGACTCCAGCAATACTAAGGGTAAATATTATAGGCAAATTCAAACAATGATTCCCATCAAACCCTGGTTTTTTTAAATGAAACTCAGTAAACGTGCCACTACTATCATAATAAGAATGCGACTAGGGCAAACGTGCACGCCAGCTCATCTAGCGCGGATGAAAATCTTAGATGACCCATCTTGTAGTTGTGGAGATAAATTTGGTGATGTAAATCACATTTTCTTTTCGTGTATTAACAATGACCACGTTCAATTTTACAAAGATCTTGTATCCCTTCATGTTCCGCTTCCTTCAAATATTAAAATCCTTCTCTCCTCCTTCCGTGTACCAATGTTTAGAATCTTTCATTTTGTACAAATAATATTAATATATAAAATCACAAATTTGTGAATGTCAATTTTGTAAATATCTCGTAATTTGTATAATTTCTCATTAATGTATCCTCTCCTGATCCTTTCCTAGTTTAGTGTATATAAGCCATGTTTTGTATATATTCTGTTTCCCTAATTTTTTTTATTTGCCAATGGCAAAAGCACAAACAGTGCGACGTCACAAAAAAAAAAAATGATACATATGGTTCAGCGTTGCCATATATACGGATTTGTCCGTATTTGTACGGATTTTGGAAGCCCAATACGGATGATTTAGACATACGGATTTTTAAACGGATTTATGCTACAGGCAGATTAAACTTTACACAGACTCTTTTAGGGCAGATGCAGTCGATGAAGAGGACATTTAGATGTTTGCATTATTTAAACCATAACTATTATATTTATTTAAAGTCTCTATTCGCTCCCATGTACCTCCTCAATTTCACGAGAATTGAATTTTTATCTATTTTTTTGACACATTTTGCGTATAGTAACGCGCACAATTGCCCATCCCTATTCGTTGCAGTTGTCAATGAGGTTCACTAGGCTACGCTGCTCTGGGCATTTGGAGGAACAGGCCATAGACGCACTCTATGGCTTGTACTAGTTATAATTTCTCTATGGTACCCCCGGTCAAATATGTAAAGCAGCACAATATCATGGCAACATAAAGCCGCTGTCCCACCGCTGCGCACGGAGAGGTTACATATGTGTTTCTAGCTTCACTTTGCAAGGAAATGTGTGATAACGTTCTTGACGTTAGAAAAGAAAGTTTGTGATAATAACGTCCACTGAAACCCACAAAATACGCTACGTACAAATACGAGATAAATGATGTCCTTGCTTTGCTACACTTTGTCACGAATTTACGCAGCTGCAATACGGCGCGCACGCTGCGTGCGCCGCGGTGGAGCAGCGGCTTTACAGGACTGCATGAGGAGGTGTGGGGAATTCCCTAATCTATTAAATGTTGGTAGTATAAAGCGCTCTCTAGACCCTACGTAACGAGCGCAAACGTATAGCAGTCTGTCTTGTTCCTTTCTATGTTTTAAGAAAGAGAAGTTTAGTGTTTCAATCTTCTCTTCTCAATCACACTCGCTTGTTTGAAAATCATAAGCAAAGTTCATTCATCGTGTCGTGTTCAAAGTTCATCAATAAAAGTTTTTAATGACTGTTTAGTTGCTATAATACATATAACAAAGTTATCATAAAAAGGCTGAAAACAATGGCTGGGGACGCAAAAAAATCACGCATTATGCAGCGCTTCAATGTAGATTGGATGACGGAGACTTCTTTCAAGGCTTGGCTTATACGTAGCAAAAAGGGAGAATCGTTCGCCTTTTGTAAATATTGTTTGAGTGATTTGTCTATTGAAAGTGGAGGTAAGAAAGATCTTGTCAAACACCTTAACACGACCAAACATCGGAGTTCAGTACCCACCACGTCATCATCGTCCCAAAGAACACTTACAGATTTTTGCCAAAAAGCGATGAAGGCGTTAAAAAAGGTGAAATTTTATTGGCTGCTTTTGTAGCTGAACATAATTTGAGTATGAATTTAATGGAGAGTGTGCCACAGCTTATAAAAAATATTTGCACTGACTCTGATATTGCAAAAAAACTAAGTTGTGGAAGAACAAAAACTACAGCCATAATAAAATCAGTTACTGGTAAAAGGGGTGAAAATAATGTTCTCGAACAGTGTCGTAGTCGCAAATTTTCCCTTCTTGTTGACGAAAGTACAGATATGGGATGTGTAAAACACCATTGCATGGTGGTAAGATATTTCAATGATGAAAAAAGTACCGACGCGTTTTTGGGACTAATACCACTTCAAGACGCAACTGCTCAAATTCTATACGAGCATATAATCAAACTCTTTGCAGACAACGAGATCCCATACAAACAAAACATGATTGGTTTTGCCGCGGACGGTGCTAATACTATGATGGGCCAGCATAATTCTTTGGCATCCAGGTTTCTTGAAGACATTCCTCATCTGTACATAGTTAAATGTATCTGCCATTCCTTTCATCTATGTGCTTCGTATGCATGTTTGAAATTAGCCCGAGAGCTCGAAGACTTGTTAAGAGATGTGTACAACTATTTTAACAGTCCCAAACGAAGCGCACAGTTAAAAGAATTCCAAGAATTTATGAACTTAAAACCGCATAAGATGTTACACCCGAGTCAGACACTATGGCTGTCAGTGCGTGCTGCGGTTTCCCGACTTTTGGAACAATACCAGGCGCTAATACTGTACTTCACTGATGCTGCGTATACGGATCGTTTAAGAGCAGCAGAAAACATATTACATATGTTGAAGAATCCCTACAATAAGCTGTACCTAGAGTTTCTAGTTTTCTTTGAAAATATTCAATGATTTGAACCAACTGATGCAGTCTGAACGCCCACAAGTTCACAAACTTCATAAGAATGTTTGTGACGCGTATAGGAATCTTCTGGACTGTTACATACTTGACTCTTATTTGACCCAAACTGAAATACAGAATATTGAGTATGCTAATCCTCGAAACTTCAAGCCAATAGAAGACATTTACCTTGGAGCAAAAGTGGCTATTTCGCTAACTTCAAACAGTACGGAGCTTAATCCAAATGACGTGAAAGCATTTAAACTACGATGTCTCGACTTTTACATAGAAGGAGCAAAGCAGATAAAAACCCGGTACAAGTTTGATGATAATATTCCAAAAAACCTGGAATTTCTAAGTCGTGCAATCACGCAGAATACAATCATTGGTTGATGTAGCTCTACTGTTTCCCAATTTAATTGAAGGTGGAAATATAGAAGCCCTAGACACAGAATGGCGACATCTACGGAACAACACAGAGTTGCACTCCACGGATTCTGAAGACATGGAAGAATTTTGGGTAAAGATAATGACAGCTCGTAATCCCAATGATGACATCTATTACCCGATTTTGACTATATTCAACTCAGCGTTGATGAGTTTGCCACACTCGAGTGCGGCGGTAGAGCGAATTTTCTCCGCCGTAAATCTTTGAAAGACAAAACAAAGAAATAAATTAGGCACAGATACGTTAACAGGCTTGTTACATACTAAGCAACTTTTAGGTAAATCACCCTGTTATGATTTAAATATCGATGTAAATATGTTAAAGATGATAATTAAAGATATGTATAAATAAAATAATTATTAGTTGTTTCATTTTTATACGGAATTTCACTCAGAATTGTAATACGGATTTTGTACGGACTTTTGGAACGAAAATACGGCATCCATGCCTTATCCATATGGCAACACTGATATGGTTTTGACTTTTGACATTCACTTTACCTCTTCTGAATTATTTTTGTTTCTTTTTCTTTTACCGTTTTATTTTTATTTACTTGTACAAATTTAGAATAATGCTACATATATTTGTGTTTATATTTGAAATGAAGAAGGAATACCTCGTAGGACTCTGTGTGGCGGCGGTATACATAACTTACTATCTGATAAAAGCAGTAAAGGTAAGACCTTGGTATTGTCCAATCCTTAAATAAGTTAAGAGGTAGGATTTAGAAACCGCATCAGTCACTGCAAGTGACCGCAAGCAGTGCAATTGCAAACCTCATGAGTGGTGTGTTCCCGCAGAGGCCGGTGCTGGTGTGCGGCGACGCGGAGTTCGGCGCGGCGTTGCGCGACGGCGTGCCGCTGCTGTCGGCGCGGTACTGGCCCACGCCGTGGTGCGTGGAGGCACGCCTGCAGACAGTGCTGGGATCCTTGCTGCGCTCGCTGCTGCTGCCTCCACTTATAACAACTAGGTGACACCACTCATTCTCATTTTATATTATTGTTACTAAGTAAACTGACCCATTATGCTCAATGATACAAGTAAAAAAACAATAGGTACCTACCTATTCAAAAGTCTATCAGGGAATTGGAAGGAGATAATCCCTTCCTGTCTACATTTGTAATTACATACTGATAAGATTATAAAGAGTGTATTATTATGTACTTACTGTTGGCTACTTACATAATTTTTGAAGTGAAAACTTCTTTAAGCGCATTGGGCATTTTTTGAGATGGGAAAAAACCATTGAACTCGCGACACTGTTTTCGTTACCATTACCGACACCTCTGTATATAATTATTTCGTATATGTTCAAGTTTTCACTTCCGTCGGCACTCCTGGAGTGCCTTTTTTATTGATGATAAAAAAAGGAGGAAGCGCTTGACCATTATAGATAGTTCAATCCACGAAGACGCGCCCCACCAATTTTTGGTTGAGGGGATCGCGGGGTGCGGGGAGTTTGCTCCGAGCGTCAGTCGCGAACCGTCAGCGGTTCGATGCACACAGGTAGTATATTCTATGTTGCGAAAATCCAGACTCGCCATGTAAGTTGCTCTACTTTATTTTTTTTTAAATGTCGATAAAATCTCAACGTGTTGTACTTAAAAGTCAGGTATGGAAATGATTGTTTAGAAGTTTGTAGTTACTAAAACACATGAAATAAGCAAAGGAAAGTAATTTAATTTTGAAAATAGCAAATTTTACTAAAAGAAGACTTCATTTCATCTTTAAAAATAAGTAAAACTATTTAATGTTTTTTTTATTTTAGGCAAGAGAAATTATTTCTAAAGTTTATAATTTTATGAAACAAGAAGCAAGTAAAAATTATGCAGAAAAACTCACTGATGCGCGATGGAGAACCGCACAGGCTGTTGGAGTATCTGAAAGCACAGTGACTAGAATTCTACGCGAAAGAAAGGCATATACTAATACAATGAACCAAACTACAGTACCTGCTATGGAATCGAATATAACTATGGAGACGGATGCGATAGTTCCTATAGTCCCAAGTGCGAAGCGTACAACAGAGCCGACTACGGAAGCGGATATTGAGTCTGAAAATGAAGCGAGTACGTCGCATTCGAATTTAGTAGGCAGAAGTGCTTCTATTTTTACATCACCCATGAAGAAGAGAAGGGTAAGACCACGAAAAATTGATTTAGACGAATTTGATATTGGTGTAGTTCGAAGAACTATACAAAACTATAATTTAGAACATCGTCAATTTCCAACATTATCACGACTTTATATTGTTTTGAAAGACCGTATACAATTTGATGGATGTATAACAACCCTAAGAACTTTGTTACTTAAACTTGGTTATAAATGGAGAAAAACTGATAATAACAGGAAAGTGCTAACCGAAAAACATGATATTCGAATGTTAAGATTCAAATATTTAAAACAGATAAAGTCTTTTCGTAATGAAGGTAGACCTATAGTCTACACAGATGAATCATATATTCATACTAACCACGTGCAAAACAAATCTTGGGCTGAAAAAAGTTCTAAAACAGCAATAAAACAAAATTTAACAAAAGGAGTGCGCATAATTATAGTACATGGCGGAAGTGCAGAGGGTTTCGTACCAAATGCGTTGTTGACATACAGATCAGAGATCAAATCCGGAGACTACCACGATAATATGAACACAGACAATTACTTAAAGTGGCTAAAGGAGAAACTAATACCAAATCTTCCAAATGATGCCGTGGTAGTCTTGGATAATGCAGCCTATCACAATACTAGTTCGGAAAAAATACCAACATCCAACTCCAACAAATTAGACATGCAGACTTGGCTGAATGAAAAAAATATCCATTTTGAACCAAACTACAAAAAACCTGAACTTTATGACCTTATATTAAAAAACAAAGAAAACTTCCGCAAGTACAAAGTTGACGAATTATTAAAAGAACATGGATTCACAGCGCTTCGGCTTCCTCCGTATCACCCAGATTTAAACCCAATCGAAAACATTTGGGGTATTGTAAAAAACGACGTTGCTAGCCGCAATATCAATCAAAATTACACTTCGATTATGTCCATTTTAAATGAAGCATTTGATCGAGTAAATAAAGATGTCTGGTTCAATACTTGTCAGCACGTGGAAAAAATAGAAGACGAATACATGAGACACTGTGATCTTGATTTTAGTTTAATTATAAATTTCGGTGATACATCAGACTCTGAATCAGATTTTTCTGAAACGAGTGATTGACGATTATCATTTCTCAATAAAGTTCAATAAAACTTTTCACGTATTTCATTTATGTCTATATTTACCCCCTATTATGAAAATGGTAATATTATCGTAAATTAACTAATAATCACATACAATATCCACACTTAAAAATAAAAAAAACATAACCCTTTCCTTGCAGTCGGGTAATAAAAATTGAAGTAGAGCATCTTTCACTTTGACCATGACGCTCTCTCCTAATTAGTCTATTCATTGTAGTGTGCGTGTGCACTCATAGGTAATTAGTGTGTACCGATAACACTCAAATATTGACGGAAGCTTGCACACATATACTATAAACGGTTAGGAGGAATAGAGGGGCGCGTCTTCGTGGATTGCACGATCTATATCTATCTAATAGTTAGTAATGGTGTGATTAAAGATGGACATGCTTGCCTAAAAAGAACCTGTTCACTCTGGACTAGAATACTCTGAGATTATACTGGTCTGGAAAAGCATATGCATAAAAAAATATTTAATTATCTGTGAAATACAGAGTACCTACCTGCTTATCAGTACTCACAATTTGCTTTAGACATGGTACAACAATCATGATTTTTAATGAGTTTATTTAATCATTTGTCCATAGCAACTAGCACCTACTGCAGGTTCAGGCTTATGCATTAGCTAGCTCAATAAATATGGACAAGTGAGAGACATGGCTATTGAGTTTCTGGCTTTTTTCATCTCTATGTTGTACAGTGTATAGACGTAACCCTACACTAGGTAGGTTCCTATGACATCCTTGGCATCAGAAATTTTGGGTACCTGGTCTACATGTTTTAATTTTAACCTTAAACCAAATGGGATGAAGTTTACTGTTTTAGAGTTAAGTACGTAAGTTGAATAAATCTAGATTAGGTTAAGACGTAAGTTCAGACTTTCTGACTGAACTGATTCTAACTAGTGGTTCGCCCCAAACAAAGAACTCGCGAGTCTCCCCAAAAAAAAATATTACTTGTAATCTTTGACTATCAAAATAAATAAATATTGCTGGACATTTCACACAGCGTTATCTAGCCCCAAGTTAAGCAGAGCTTGGATTATGGGAACCAGTTAACTGATAGAATACTTATATACATTTTTTTTTTGTAAATTCGTACTTATAATATAGGTATAGAGAAACAACCAGACCAGGAACAAATATCTGTAGATCATTCAACCTTCTGCGTCTCAGCCGGCTTTCGTCAAATAGTACCACAAAATAAATAAGCAACTAATTTGACCTACAGTTTCATTCACATTACAGGTAACGGGAGTTCATGTTATTGGTTACAATTTTTTGGTGTAAAAATTGCAGTTTAATTGACTCTAACAATGTTGTTAGTAAAAATTATTATTTGACCAAAGGTGCATACTACCTTTCTAGTTTTTACAAACGACAGGTAGCTGTTTCGCTATCTTATTATTTTAGTATAACAGCCAAAAACTTGACTAACCAAGCTGCTTCTATTGAGCAGTGTCCTTCAATTCAAAACAAGACTTTGGAAATTATTCCAAGTCATTTAAATTGCATGACAAGACAATAGAGGAAATCTCTAGCATTCAAAATTAAAATAATACATTTTAAAAAACACAGATAATAAAAAGTCAATAAATAATAAAAATTTAAACGATACCAACTTGATGCACCAAAATATTGAAGGAATTAGTTGTAAAGAATTAGAACTGGAATTGTACATGAACTCAAATTAGATTGACATTATTTGCATTACAGAACATTGGCTGAAAAGCCATGAAGTCATGTTCAGTTTCAGTAAACACCGAGTTGGTAGTTCTTTCTGAAGAGTACATGCTATACGAGGTGGCTTGTTAATACTACTTTATAAACAGATCAAATTTAAAGATCAATTAGATTAGTTCACCTCTCTGTAGAAAGACATATTGAAATAGCCTACGTAGAGTTGGAGCAGTTCATAGTTATAAGTGTTTACAGACCACCATCTGCCACATTTGACATTTTTTTTAAATAATCGAAGAAATTATGTTTAAATTATCAAAATCAAATAAATACATTAGTGCATGCGGAGACTTAATAAATAAATTTGCTAGAACATAATTCATTAATACTAGAATAACTAGTTTATTTCAATCATTTGATCTAAAGCCTCAATTTATGGAGCCTACTCGAATAAACGACACTTCAGCCACATGTATAGACAATATTTTTGCCAATGTAAATTTTTTAAATAGAAGTTTAATTAGTAATATTAAATCGGATCATCTTGGTCAAATAATTAAAATAGAAATTCAAACATAAAATCTTGTAAAAAGTAAAATTACTTGTGTACCTATGACCATAGATAGATTGGACAAACTTAAATTGAACTTAACTTCCGTACTTCTATGTGTACATAATAATAATAATAATCCAAATAATTTATACAACACGTTTTTTAAGAAATTTAGTAATGTGTTTAATTAAATTTTTACACCTAAATCAATCATGGTCTCTGATTGTCAAAAGTTCTGTGACTGGGCAACAGTGGGAATACATAAAAGCAGAAAGAAATTGTATGATCTTTATGCTGAAAAACAATATAATTTTAATGAGTTTAAAGAAAAGTAAAAAAATATTCTTAGATTTTTAAAAATGTGTGTCGTGAATCAAAAACGCGTCATTTGAATTCTAACATCTAAACTAGTCAAAACAAAGTAAAAGCTACTTGGAAAATAATCAACAGCGAGATTGGAAGAGTCACAACTAAGAACAATAAGTTTAATTTGAAAATTTGCAATGCCACGATCAATCAGGATGGTGATGTAGCTAATGCGTTCGAAGACTTTTTTACCGATATTCCAGTCTCTACCACAAAATCCTTAAACTCCTCTCCCATAGTCGCAGAGTCATTGTTAAAAGAAAACTTAACGGAATGCAAAACACAACTCAAATTTGATATGTAAATAGTGATGACATCATAAAAGCTTGCAAACTGATAAATGTTAAGAAAACCACGGACCTCTGAGGCATCTCTGTTAGCGTCGTGAAAACATTGATTAACATAACCCAAACTAGCTTTAATATTCAACAAGGGTATTGACTGTGGTGTATTCCCTGATTTAATGAAACACAGTAAAATAACTCCACTTTTCAAATCAGGCACTAGTTCTGATCCTGGTAATTTCCGACATTTAGTAAATATTTGAATAACTAATTTTAAATCAACTGCTTGACATTTCAATTCTCATAATTTACTGCATCATAAACAATTCGGATTTACCAGGGGTCGCTCAACCACTGACTGATGCTAGTATTGAGTTAATATCGCACGTATTGATACCTGGGAGAAGTCTCATGACGCTTTAGGTGTTTTTTGTGATTTGTCCAAGGCATTTGATTGCGTAGGTAGACCATGACACATTGATCAGGAAACTACACTTTTATGGCATTAGGAACGTTGCTCTAGACTTTCTCACTTCTTATTTAAGTGGCAGAGTGCAAAGAGTTGACGTGAATGGGAAGCGTTCTCCGGGGTCTCTGGTTAAAATGGGTGTACCACAGGGATCAATTCTTGGACCATTTTTGTTTTTAGTATATATTAATGATCTTCCCCATCTTGTAAGGCACGATTATGAGGTTGTATTGTTTGCAGATGACACGTCACTTTTATTTAAATTAATGCGACGACAAACCGATTTTGACGATGTAAACAATGCAATGTCTCTCTAAGGTCGTAAAATGGTTCAATGTAAACAATTTACTTCTAAATGAAAAGAAAACAAAGTGTATTAGATTTACACTACTTAATGTTACACAAGTTAAAGCAGATATAAAAATCAAAGACGAGGAGTTATAAAAAATATACTCATTGAGGAAACAAAAGGAAAAGCATGTTTAAGAACATAACTACTACTAAATAATTAAAATGAATAGACACATAACTGAGCATCAGAAGAAAAAAACTAATAACAATATCTTAACCCTCTCAAGTCATACCACACTCTTTTCCCTAGACTTCTGAAAGACTCCGATCGTTTTCATACTTATTTAAGAATGTCAAAAGAAAAGTTCTATGAATTGTTAAAAATTTTGAAGCTTTATATGGAACTAAAAGATATGACTGACTAGAATATCTTGTCGCGCCAAAATATTCTCTCGGACCCAAGTCTGCAGCGCCGCGCCGCTATAATGTGATTCGCATCATTGCAATTAATAGAAATAATATTTGGCCGCGTCGGTCCGCGCCGCGCCGCTGAAGTGCGGTTCGACCTTAAAGATAAAGATTTATCTATTTTCCATAACATGAGTATAATTATACAGATGTTACAAATTTAAATGGTTTCACCATATTCAAGCATAGTAGCGTGCAAATTACATGTCATATAAAATTAAATTATATATGAATAACTAAGAAATAATAATAATATAATGTAAGCACTTACTAATGAAATAATTAGATCAAAATTTAAACTAGTCTCAAATGTCATTGTGTTTCATTTAAATATTCATTGATCGTATAATTATGCTCTTTGGGAAAGGTAATTTTTTAGATTTATCTTAAATAGATGGGAACTGTGTATTATTGATAAAACCAAAGGTGTCAATGAAACTATTTTAGGGTATCTCCTCTACATGGTTAGGCAAGTGATGCTCTACAGCTACCTACAGCTACTAGATGTCACGTCAAAGAGTTGATCCGATACCTACGAGGGGCGTTCAATGTATTCTCGGTATAGTCATGAAAGAATAAGAAGAAAATTCTGAATAAAATTTATTTTTCAATGTAGTCCCCTAGGATCTGAACACACTTATTTGTCTTATTCAATTCCCTCCAAAAACATTTTTCTTCCTGGTCTGAAAAATGATCGTTAATTGCTGCCTTTAACTCTTCATCGTCGGTAAAATGTTTGCCTCGAATTTCTTTTTTGAGATTTGGGAACAGAAAGTAATCACTAGGGGCTAGGTACGGGTTGTAGGGTGGATGATGAATTTCATCAAATCCGCAATCCCGCACAGCAGCATTGGCAATGAGCGCGTTGTCGTGCAGAAGCAATACACCTGCGGTCAATTTTCCCCGTCTTTTTTCTTTTATTGTCTCCTTTAAATTGCGCAGGGGGTAAGCGTAAGTTGCGCCAGTAATACTCTCACCTTTTTTGTGTACTCAATCAATAAGATTCCCTTGGAATCCCAAAACACTGTGGCCATGAGCTTTCCGGCGGATGGGCTGACTTTGAACTTCTTCGGTGGGGCTGTTCCTTTTTTATGCCACTGCATAGACTCCTGCTTACTCTCAGGATCATAGTGATGAACCCACATTTCATCACCAGTAACAATCCGATCATAAATACTTTGCGGATTTTCACCACAGAGCTCCAAAAACTCCTTGCAACAATCAACTCGCACTTGTTTCGGAGCGCTGTGAGCATTCGCGGCACCCATCTTGCACTAACCTTTGACAAATTCAGATGGTCATGAAGGATAGTGTGAATGGTACCCACGGATAGCTTGGTTCTTTCTGCTAATATTTTCACTCTCACACGGGCATCTTTGAGTACAAGTTTCTCAACAATTTTTACGTTTTCTTTAGTAGCGGCACTAGCCGTCCTACCGGCACGAGGGTCGTCATCAATACTCTTTCTACCCCGTTTAAATTCACTTGACCACTTCTGAATTGTAGATAATGAAGGGGCATAATCTTGGTAAACAGCCATCATTTCTTCGTGAATTACTTTTTGAGTCTTTCCTTGTTTTGTAAGGAATTTTATAACAGCGCGATGCTCGATTTTTTTCAACATTGTCGTATCAGTCATCGTAGTTGCCTTTCCGAAATGATATTTTGAATACTAATGGCGACATTCAAATAAAATTTTGTATTTATACCCTCAATGAGTGTCATAAAATAATGAGATAATTTAATTACCCTCATCATTAGTATATTACCCCGATACCGAGAATACATTGAACTCCCCTCGTACAGTAGGTACAACTTGTACATTGTGGCGCTGCGCTCTACATGTTTACTATTAAGTAATTACATTAAATGTAATTACGTGGAGTTCATAAATATATTTTTTCTTTACTTTACTACTAGGAAAGTTAAAAATGTTTTAAGTTGGAAAGGTAATTTTTTTTTGCTGAAGGAATCCTAAAATACAAGATTTTTTTAGTTTTTATTTCTTAACTTATTGGGCGGCACTGAAATGCAATTTGAATCGTGAAGTTTCAGTTTTACAGCCCTAATACAAGAAAAACGGCTATAACAACGAAGGTTATTAGACAAACAAACTTATAAGGGTCCCTATCCCCCACCTAGAAAAAGATGGGAAGTTATGATGGGGCACAAACAAAGGTTAGATAATAAAAAAATTAAGGTATTAATTCGGCATTACCAGATTTAAAAAAAACAAGTCTGCGAGAAATGTTCATAAAATAATATTATCCTTCAATTACGCCTACCTCGTCCGGATCACACAGGGCCGGGCGGGGCGGGTAGTACGCGAGGCGCAACAACTAAATATTCACTTAATCTATTAATACTATTTTTATTGGCGGAATTTTTCTATAATAAATAAATAATGCTAGACATTTGACACAGTGCAATCTATTCCCAAACTAAGCAAAGCTTGCACTGGGAACCAGGTAACTGATAATATAATAATATAGAGAAACAATCAGACCCAGAACAAATATCTGTAGATTATACAAGCATCTGTTCCGCGGCGGCAATCGAACGTGCAACCTTGTGCGCCACTGACGTTGTCGTCGACAGGGAGGTGCTGAAGCTGTCGGACGGCGGGCAGGTGGCGCTCGACTGGGTGGAGGGGACGGCGGGGGGCGCGGGCGGCGTGATGCTCGTGCTGCCTGGGCTGACGGGCGGCGTGCAGGCGGACTACGCGCGCGCGCTGGGGGCCGCGGCAGCCGCGCTAGGCGCGCGCTGCGTCGTGCTCAACCACCGCGGCGGCGGGGGGCTGCCGCTCACCACGCCGCGGCTGTACAGCGCCGTGTCGCACGCCGACCTCGCGGAGGTGGTGCGCGCGCTGCGGGCGCGCTCGTCGGCTCCGCTGCTCGCGGTCGGCGTCTCGCTCGGCGGGCTCATCCTCGCGCAGTACCTGGCTCGCGCGGGCGCGGCGGCAGGCTTGCACGCGGCGCTCGCCGTCTCCGTGCCGCTGGACGTGGAGCGCGCGGCCGCGGCGGCGGAGAGCGCGCCGCTCAACGCGCTGCTCGGCTGGCACATGGCGCGCAACCTGCGCCGCGCGGTGCGCGCGCAGCCGGCACTGCGGGCGCACTGGCGCGCGGTGGAGGGCGCGCGCTCGCTGCGCCAGTTCGACGCGGCGTTCACCGCGCGCCACTTCGGCTTCGGCTCGGCGGAGGAGTACTACGCGGCGGCGACACTGCGCGGCCGGCTGGGCGCGGTGCGCGTGCCGCTGCTGTGCCTGTGCGCGGCGGACGACCCCTTCCAGCCGGGCGCGGCGCTGCCGTGCGGGGACGCGAGGGGGTCACGGCGCGTGGCGCTGGCGGTGACGGCGCGCGGGGGCCACATCGGCTTCCTGGAGGGGCTGTGGCCGGCGGCGGCCGCGGAGGACCAGTACATAGCGCGGCTGGCGCGGCAGTACTTCGCGGCTATGCTGGCGCGCCCGCACCTGCTGCACGAGACGCGGCTCTGACCCCCCCCCCCTGATCCCCGCCGCACGAGATCACTTGTTAAGTTTTTACAGTTGTTTGTTTATCAAGAGTGGTGTTTCTGTTATTTTATCGATTGTTCGTTACTGTTGTATTAGATTATACGTATAGGAGCTATGCGGGAGTCGCCCGAGGCCGGCTCGGGGCGACGCACGACGGAGCTGACTCTGGTGATATTGCGGAAAACGCACTTTAATAAATTAGAATGATAGTAATAAAAGTGAAAGTGGCGCAAATAATTTAGTTGCTTCCGCTGTCCTTAGACGAGTAGGCGGGTGCGGAGATCGCATCTGCAACTCGCGCTAGCACGCACCGCCGCGCGGCGCACGCGGGCACATGTGACGCACAGACGGCACAGACCCATACAGGTATCGAAATGATATGTGATTTAATTAAGAGTATTATTAATGATAATGTATTGCTATACTTTATTTATCTAATAAATAAGTTGATCATATCAACCGCACTCAGATATGCAGCTTCATTATTATTCTTTTCCCGCAACAGTTTCGCCTAGAATAATTCATAGTTTATACAATCCACGTGAATCAGAACCAAATAAAGGGCTGCACATCGCGTACGTAAATGTAGTCGTACCTACACATGCATGTTCCACAGCGTTGTTGTGATGTACCTACACACGTCACGCAACCGTCCGATACATTACAACGCATCGGAATGTGCTCGTGGACTTCCACGCGTTCGTATCCGGTGCGCAGCGGCCTTAGTTCTCTCAAACTACGTTCCAATCTCGCTACCGGCCAGCGAACGCTTTATGTGTTTCAAACCCCCCCGTCTCCGCCTCCCCCGCCGGCCCGGCTTACAGGTCTCGCAGCGGATGACCGACCGCCAAGGCCGCGAAGGCCGCCACCAGCTGCTCGGCAGCCGCGCGCCGCTCCGCGCCTTGGAGCGCGCGCACATGCGCCGCGCCCCCGCCCAGCGCGCTCAGTGCCGCCGCGAACTTCTCCGCCGCCTCGACCCCCGCCCCCGCTTCGGTATCGGAGTCCGAGTCAGAGTCGCAGTCCGCGTCGGGCGCAGGCGCTGCGCGGTTGTGCTGCAGGCGGTGCAGGCCCGGCCACGCGTGCGCGTGCAGCGCGGCGCGCGCGGCGGCCGCGCCTTCGTCAGGCGCGAGCATCGCCACAGGCTCGAGGCGGCGCCGCGCGCACGTCGCGCGCAGCTCCGCCGGCACGTCGTCGCTGGAGCACGCCATCGCTAGCACGTTGACAGCAGCGGGCGCGCGAGGCTCCCACGCGAGCGCGTCCAGACGCCTCTCGGCCGCGCCGCGCGTGTGTACCTCGTCCGACGCGAGATGCACGACGTGCGCCTCCACCGGGCCCCGGTGCTGCCGCGGCGCGTCAATCTCGGCGCGCGCGTGCAGGCGCACGAGTGCCGAGTAGTACTTGTTGGCGAGGCGCCACACGCGATCCCCACTGACGTCCCCTTCCGGCTTCACTTCATCCGTGGCATCGTCGTCTATTAATTCTGAAAGAGATAATAAGTATATGTCAATTTGAGTAGGAGGCCCGAATAAAAACAGCAGCTGTAATACAATAAATTCGGTATGTGTCGATCAGTCGACGCGACGTTAGAATAAGAGGGAAGAGCTCCAGAGACTCGTCTTTTTATACCATTAAGATCAGCGCTGTCTAGCGGCGCTGCTCGCAAGTTGCAATATTTTTATCCTCAATATACAGGGTTGCCGTGGGGCGCCGGCAATAGAATGTTGCCCCTCCGCTCTTGCCCGTGGATGCAGTAGGAGTCTGCTAAGGGATACCTCCGAAAGATGGGCAGCAGCGTCTTTTCGTGTTTCAACACCTATACTGCGCTCGCCAACCCGCCTGCCAAGCGTGGCGAGTATGGCAACAACCCCTCATGGATTTACAACATAAAACCAGGCCCCGAGTCCCCGGCGGCCCCGCTAATCCTGGCTACGGTAGCAGTCACGGTAACGGCGGGGCCAGGGGTGCTAAGAATCCCCGGGAGACGATCGGCTACCAAACCCTACGACGACCACTGGCCCTGGTAACACACAACATCCGCACTTTGAGGACAGACGAAAAGATTGTTGAGCTGGAAGAAGAAATTAGTAGATTACACTGGGGCATTTTGGGGTTATCAGAAATCCGTAGAGAGGGCGAGGACACGATATCCCTTAAGTCTGGTAATCTACTATACTACCGGGAGGGCGACCAACAGTCCCAAGGTGGTGTTGGGTTTCTCGTTCACAAGTCACTCATCAACAACATTATCACCATCGACAGTGTGTCGAGCAGGGTCGCGTACCTGACACTCAGAATATCTAAGCGATATTCGCTGAAGGTCGTTCAGGTATATGCGCCGACCTCTTCACACCCAGATGAAGAAGTAGAGTCTATGTATGAGGACATCAGTAGAGCCATACATACGAACAAAACTCACTTTATTGTTGTTATGGGGGACTTCAATGCAAAGCTAGGCATGAGAAGCGATGATGAGTTGAGAGTGGGGCAATTTGGATATGGGCAACGGAACCCCAGAGGACAGAGGCTGGCCGACTTTCTGGAGAAAGAAGGACTCTTTATGATGAATTCTTTTTTCCAGAAGCCGCCTCACAGGAAATGGACCTGGATGAGTCCCAACGGTTCCACGAGAAATGAGATTGATTTCATCTTGACCAACAAGAAACGGATATTCAATGATGTCTCTGTGATTCACAGGGTGAAAACCGGCAGTGATCACCGAATTGTTAGAGCCACATTGAATATGAACGTTAAACTTGAAAGGTCCCGTTTGATGAAATCTACGCTCCGACCCACTCGCGCACATATCCAAAACCTCGAGAGCTTTCAACTCGAACTTGCAAATCGCTTTGACTGTCTAGAAGTAGATGCATCAGTGGACGAGATCAATAACAGGTTTGTAGAAACCGTCCATACGGTGGGGTCCCAGTTCTTTAAGACCCCCCGTACCAATAGACCTCAGAAACTCTCTGATGACACCCTTAACCTCATGGCTGAACGACGTTCTTTGCAACTGCAGTCTCCCGATGATGCTCAGTCACATAGGCAGCTCAATAGAAAGATTTGGAAATCCTTGCGGCACGATATTCGTACCTTTAATACATCTCGTATTAAAGATACGATAGAGCGGAATAAAGGCTCCAAAGTGTTCGCGATAGATAATTCTATTGGGCAGAGCCGCATGACGAAGCTGAAGAGGGAAGATGGCAGCATAACGTCAAGTAAAGCGGAAGTGTTAAGGGAAGTCGAAAGGTTCTATGGACGGCTCTACGATTCGGTCACTAAACCTGTTTGCAGTGCGGCCAAAGACCCAACATTATACCGAAGATATTCCGGACATCAGCCTGTATGAGATCAGGATGGCCTTAAAGCAGCTTAAGAACGACAAGGCGCCGGGTGAGGACGGAATCACTTCAGAGCTTCTGAAAGCGGGTGGATCACCGGTACTTATAGTCCTTCAGAAGCTTTTTAATTCCGCCTTGCTTGAAGGTACGACGCCAAAAGCATGGAACGGGGGCGTGGTGGTTCTGTTCTTCAAGAAAGGTGACAACACCTTGCTTAAGAATTACAGACCCATCTCGCTTTTGAGCCATGTTTATAAGCTGTTTTCGAGGGTCATCGCGAACCGTCTCGAACGCAGGTTTGATGACTTCCAGCCTTCCGAACCAGCCGGGTTCCGTAAAGGCTACAGTACCATAGACCACATACATACGCTGCGGCAAGTCATACAGAAGACCGAAGAGTATAACTTGCCGCTATGTCTCGCGTTTGTGGACTATGAGAAAGCCTTCAATTCGATCGAAACATGGGCAGTGCTTGAGTCTCTCCAACGATGCCGTATTGACTATCGGTACATCGAAGTGTTGAAGTGTTTGTATAAAAACGCCACTATGTCAGTCCGAGTACATGAACAGAGCTCGAAGGCGATTCCCTTAAAAAGAGGCGTAAGACAGGGAGATGTCATTTCTCCGAAACTGTTTACGACCGCATTGGAAGATGCCTTCAAGCTTCTGGAATGGAAAGAACTGGGCATCAATATTAACGGCGAATACATCACTCACCTTCGGTTTGCCGACGATATTGTGGTCATGGCAAAGTCGATGGAAGAGCTCAGCACGATGCTCGCAGGCCTCAATCGAGTCTCCCAACGGGTAGGACTTAAAATGAACATGGACAAGACGAAAATCATGTCGAATGTCCATGTCGTGCCTGCCCCAGTTATGGTTGAGAACTCGGATCTTGAAGTTGTCGACGCGTATGTATACCTAGGACAAACAGTCCAATTAGGTAGGTCCAACTTCGAGAAAGAGGTCAATCGTCGAATCCAACTCGGATGGGCAGCGTTTGAGAAACTTCGCAACGTCTTTTCGTCCAACATACCTCAGTGCCTTAAGACGAAAGTCTTCAATCAGTGTGTGTTACCAGTGATGACATATGGAACCGAGACTTCACTATTGGCCTTATGAATAAGCTCAGAGTCGCTCAACGAGCTATGGAGAGGGCTATGCTCGGGGTACGTAGGATAACTCAAGTCACCGACATAGCCCGACGGATTAGCACGTTGAAGTGGCAATGGGCAGGCCATATAGCGCGCAGAACAGATGGCCGATGGGGCCGAAAGGTTCTCGAGTGGAGGCCACGGACCGGCAAGCGCAGCGTAGGACGTCCACCCACAAGATGGGCAGACGACTTGGTAAGAACCGCAGGTCGGCGTTGGATGCAGGCCGCTTCCAACCGCAGTTCCTGGAGATCAATGAGGGAGGCCTTTGTCCAGCAGTGGACGTCCTACGGCTGATATGATGATGATGATGATACAGGGTTAAAGGCTAAGTCGACCTAGATCCTTAAGGAGGTTGTAGTTTCCATCATTACTGACTGATTTGACCATGAAACACCCTACCCCAAACTTAACCGTTTTCAAGATATTAGAATTTTATTTTTTTTATAAAATTTGCCGATTTATTGTATATTGTGCTACTTTTTTTGTAATTTGTGCATCTAGTGTTATGGTTTTTGCGGTTTTTGTGTAGTAGATAAGTTGCTTTATTATTTTTAACACCAAAATTTCAGATAAATAAACAAACTGGGTCGTTGTAGACGATTCATAGTTGAAAAAAGAAATAAGTTTGTACGAAGTATTTTTTTCTTTAAGGAATAATTTTAAAAAATCTATGGAAGTTACCTTGCAGTTATATTTAAAAATATCCACGTCATCAACTATCATAATTCATTTATTCATTTGCAAACATGGGTAAATATGTATAAACACAGGTGACAAATACAATATATAGGTTCCAGACATGTTTTACCATATTAGTTGGCATGCAAATGCAGTTAATATAATATAACTAAGTCTATTAGAAACATTTCTAGAATTGAATTCAATCAAAGTCAAAGTTTAAATCAAGTAAAAAATCAGTCAAATCTCTAAAAATTAAATAAATTACGCTATTATCGAGTTTGCATGTATTTGTCCATAAGAAACTCATCCACAGTATAATAACATCTAATTCTCAAAAATTTAAATAATTCATGCTTGAATTCAGTCAAATTTAATTGTTTTATTCTATTTGGTACTTTATTATATATTTTTGGAGACATACCACATACACTTTTATTAAGAAGAGCAGTGTTGCTTTTAACTAGGCACAGGTGGTATATGTCGCGTCTGCTGCGTGAATGGGTAGGCTTTTCAAATAAGTCGGGATTCATTTTGACAAAAATTGATATTTCGTAAATGTATAGTGAGGGTAAAGTTAAAATATTAAGTGATAGAAAGTAAGGTTTGCAGCTATCAGTTGTTTTCAGACCATACATTGCCCTGATACACCTTTTTTGCGATTTAAATACCTAGTCAGGTCATAAGTATTGTCACACAGTAAAAACTTTTCTTTTAGAATGCTGGCCACAAAAAAGTTTATAGCATTCGAATTGTTCATGAAAATAAAAATGTATACTTTTTAGAAGTTTACTCATTTTTAAATATGGAGTGGACGATTAAAGAAGACCGTGTTGCAGTTATTGCGTTGCATCGTTGCGGTTACGCGCCAATTCAAATTTTTGACATACTGAAAAATTTGAATATAACCAAAAGATTCGTTTATCGCACCATCAAACGATACAATGAAGACTCTAGTGTAGATGACAGGTCAAGAAGTGGTCGCCCTCGGTCTGTTAGGACTCCAGCAGTGATAGAAATAGAAAATAGAAATATATTTATTGTGACCATAAAATGTTACATAGATGAGTTGTGTCCCTGTTTCCCAGAAAAGCGTAAACTGTGGCCTAGGAAACAGTTCTCTCCTGAATTACATGATATAAATATTACAGTCTACTAGTACATGAACGAAATTACAAACAAAGAAATGTATTGTTGGATAGCGCACATGCTTGCATCAGTGTTTTTAAGTGAGCGAAAGCGTGGGTCATGTGTGTGAGTATGTGGGTGTCTTGTGTGTGTGCGTGTTTGCGTGTGGGTGGGTTTGTTTGTGTATGTGTGTGTGTGTATATGTATGAGTGTGTGTATGTTCAAGTTTATATAAGTAAGTCTTCTATACCGGCATAATCAAACGTGTCTAACCATTGCGTTAATATGCCTTTTAATTGGTGATTACTATATTTAGATATATTCAATTTAGAATCAAGCTTTGTATATAATCGAGATGCGTTATAGTTATATTGTCTACGAGCCAGAGAACAAATCAAATTGGGAATAGGGTAACGTTTAATTCTTCTTTCGGGTAAATTTAAAGTTGGAACCGTGAAGCGGTGATATTTGCGAATGCACTGAAATATATATAATTTACGAACACTAAAGACTCTAAGTTTTCTATACAAGAGATTTGTAGGATACCTGTATGGCATGTACATCATTACTTTAAGAAGGACTCTTTGGGCTCTTTCAACTTCCAACATGTATGTTTTAGGAGCACCTCCCTATGAAATAATGCAATAAATTATGACGCATTGCCCCAGTGCCTTATATGTTCTAATTAATAGATTATCATCAGCTACAACTCTGAGATTTTTAAATATGTATATAAGAGATCTTATTCTTTTCGCAGTGACAGTCAAATGTTGTTGCCATGTTAGTTTCTGATCGATAATAACTCCAAGATATTTAATAGATGTAACTCGCACCAGCTCATCACAGCTACATGGAATTCTATGCTCCCCAAGCGTGTTGCAAGGATGTGTATGTATTGTCACATTGAAGTTAGAGGGACTAGACGCAGCGGACTTGTGAAAACATACATATTTGGTATTCGCAGTATTCAAAGAGAGTAGATTATTCTCCAACCACCTACTGACTGCGCATAGACCTGTTTCAGCCAGTTTTTTTACACCATCCCAGGATTTATCATGGAATACAAGTACAGTATCGTCCGCAAACATTATAAGATCTGCACCCTTTAAATTCATTTTGCACAGTACGTCAATGTAAACGAGGAATAATGTAGGTCCTAGTGTGCTACCTTGGGGAACCCCATATGAGCAGCCTGCATCATCACTATATAAATTATCAATCCTGACTACTTGAGTCCTATTACTAAGGTAGTCCCTGAACCAATTGATGGGCGATCCTCTTATACCTAAATTTTCCTAATTTCCCGATACTTTTTAGTTAAAAGTATCGAGATTGAAACAGTATCAAATGCCTTTTGAAGATCAAGGAAAACACCGAGACATTTATCGTTATTATTAAGATGAGATGAAATAAGAGTTGTCAGTTTTAGAACAGCATCATCTGTTGAGCGTCCCGTTCTGAATCTAAATTGGTTTTCCGATAATAACCCCTTACTTTCTAAGTAATTGACGAGCCTCTTATTCATAAGTTTTTCTAAAATCTTTGAAAAAGTAGAAAGCAGTGATATTGGTCGATAATTCGATGCAAGGGATTTATCTCCTGCTTTGTGAATAGGGCAAACTATAGCTTTTTTAAATTCATCAGGAAATTTTCCGCTACTAAAACTCAAATTACACAAGTAACTAATTGGTAAGCAAATTTTTTATGAAATTGGTGGAGATGTTGTCTGAACCAACTGAATTACTATTTTTTAATTTAGTTATTAATGTTATAACCTCAGATGGGTCAGTTGGTAATAACATCATGGAATTAAGCGGAGTAACTGATTTTTTAGCATTAATTGATAGCTCAGAGTCACTTAAATAAAGCTTGGATAGACAACAGTTTGCCAAATCTCTACCAATAGTGGTAAAATACTTGTTGACACAGTTTAAAGAGTCAAGCGAGGATGACCTGGATAATAACAGTTCTGTGGGCGATGATTTTAAACGATTTAGGTTACAAACCTCTTTTATAATTTTCCATGTTTCCCTTGCATTACCTAAACTACTATTTAACTTGTTTCTATAATACTCTTGCTTAAAGTATTTTATTAACTTAATACATATGTTACGATATTTCAAATATTTAGTTTTAAGTTCTTTGTCTTCTGATAATTTAACTTTTTTATACAATTTATTTCTTTTACGTATTGATTTAACTACTCCTACAGTAATCCAGGGTTTTAAGGGCATTTTTTTTTCTAGATATTATTTTCACACTTGAGTTTGTTTTGATGATTTCCTGAAGTTTTTTAACTAAATAGTTTGCTGCAATATTTAAATCCTTTAACAAAAAATACTCTTTCCAAGTGTCAGAGTTGCCCAGTATTTTGCTAATATCCGCAAAATTTGTAGTCAGTTTAGAAAAAATAGGTTCACTTCTTACAATGTCAGCATGAGTCATAGATAACAATACCGGACTATGGTCTGTTAGCTTTTCGAAAACAAAAGTGTCTACTTTGTTTGTGGTTTTCACCATAAAGTGATCCAGACATGAGCCTTTTCGGGTAGGATAGACGATTCCTCGTTGCAGACCAAATCTAGCCATTATATTATATTCAGCAACATGACCAGTGACTTTGTCTGGCATAATATTCATATTAATATCACCAGTGAAAATTATATTCTTATATTTAATATCGTTAAGAATCTTTATAAGTGACTCTAGGTAACCTGCTGGGTTGCCGAAACTGGGTGGTCTGTATGAACACAATATGCAATGATCTTTTCCAATGTCTAGTTCAAGAAGGCTCCCTTCATTAAAATCTGGTTCTGTTACAGTTGCAGATATGGAACTTTTTATATAAACAACAACGCCATCGTTTTTGTTGATGTTTTTTTATGTACTATACGTGGTATAATTGTCAATACTAGGTATTGACTGTGTTTTATTCTGGGTCCAGCATTCAACCAAAACTAAAACATCAATATCCACACCGGTACTGGATATGAAAACGATGAGTGAGTCAAGGTTACAAAAAATGCTTCTTATATTGACAGTAAGAACATTAAGAGCATGTATATGAGTGGCAAGAATTTTTTGGCAATCCCTTGGATCATGAACCAGGTGACACTGAATATCAGAGTGGGCATCAAGATCCTCTACAACATTGCTTATATTACTAGATATGATAGGTTAGTGTTTTAGTAGAGGTCCAGATAGAATGGCACTGGTATAGTATATTGATATACACCAGGTAACTGTTGAGTTATAAATATTATAAAGGCAATGGTTTGTGTAAGACTGAAAAGTTCAATGTGATTGAGTGGAAAGTGTGTAGTGTTGACAAGTATTAATTCTAAACATTTTAAAAGCACCATATGGTACGTAAGAATAAGAAAACAAGGCACGTCCAAGAAGCGCATGGCAGCTGTAGAGTTGAGTCATTGCTTTTTCTTTTTTTTCCTTTGTTGAATTTCCTGACAGAGCTTATCAGGCATTCCTTTTTCAAAGAACTTACAAATTCAACTACTACTGGGTTCGTAGATTCGCCTTTCGTATTAACACGGTAGATATCAGCGATGTCTTGTTCCCGTATATTCACGTCAAGTGTACTTCCAAGACTTGTCATCATATCGCAAAGGTGAGTCTTACCCTCAGTTTGCTTGAGTCTAGGTACATTGCGCAACTCTACACAAGAATTTCGAGACTTACGTTCAAGTAGCTCCACTCTGCTCTCCAGGACCTGTATTTGCTTGTGGTTAGCTTCCCTTTCGGACTCCAGCTTTGAAAGTTTTTCTTGGAATGCATCATGTTTCTGTGTCAGATACTCGAGAGAGCCAGCCAAATCACACATATCTGACTTAAGAGATACTATCGAAGCCTGAAGTGAACTGAATTGTTCATCACATTTGGTGGACATATTAGCAAAGAGCATTCTCATTTCAGCTACCGCAGACTGTATATCGCCAGCATCAAGGGCACCCTCAAGTCTGCGTTTGGCTCTGTCAGAGCGAGACGTCGGTCGATCTTCATCCTCCGAGGTGTTACTGAATGCAGTCTCGGGCTCCAGATGATGTCGCAAGACAGTCTTTTCTTTGGGTTTTGGAACTCTTGCTGGTTTACCATGCGTCTGTTCGGATGTTGAAGGTGGTGGACTTCTTAGAGGCATGTCGGAGGCGGACCTTTACTAGTAGAAAAAGACTGATAAACACCCGAATGCACCTTGCTCTTTAATTTTTCAAGGCGCTTTCACAAGTTTTGCTGGTATGGTAAGTGACGGTAGACTTATGAAAAAACGTATACACAATGGGTATTAAATGATGAATATCTTCTTAATCCTTAGATATTATCCTTCACCTTCACTTGTGCACTTCACTGTACTTCACGAAGACCGAATTATACACTTGAACTTCTTCTTTGTTAGGTTTAAACAATTTTTATATTTATTTTTGGAGCAGCAAAATAAAAGGCGCCTAGTACTATTCGCTCGAGGCGGAGAGGATAAAAGCTGTTAAGGCGCGAATTCAAAGAAATCCCAAACGTAAGCAGAAACTGTTGGCCCTTCACATGGGGTTAAGCAGAACCACGGTGAAAAGGGTGTTCAATGAAGACTTAGGGCTTCGGGCATATCGAAGAAAAACAGGACATCGTTTGAATGCTCGTCTAATGGACCTGAGACTGAAGAGATTACTATTCGCTCGAGGCGGAGAGGATAAAAGCTGTGAAGGCGCGAATTCAAAGAAATCCCAAACGTAAGCAGAAACTGTTGGCCCTTCAGATGGGGTTAAGCAGAACCACGGTGAAAAGTGTGTTAAATGAAGACTTAGGGCTTCGGGCATATCGAAGAAAAACAGGACATCGTTTGAATGCTCGTCTAATGGACCTGAGACTGAAGAGATGCCGCGCTTTGTTGAAGCGGTACGCGGGAAAAAAATATCGGGAAATTCTTTTTTCGGATGAAAAAATTTTTACCGTAGAAGAGAGCTACAACAAACAAAATGATAAGGTGTACGCTCACAGTAGTGAAGAAGCGAGCAACCGTATTCCGCGTGTCCAACGAGGTCATTTTCCATCCTCGCTCATGGTATGGTTGGGAGTTTCTTATTGGGGCTTAACAGAGGTACATTTTTGTGAGAAAGGTGTAAAAACGAATGCAGTTGTGTATCAAAATACAGTCCTGACGAACCTTGTGGAACCTGTTTCTCATACCATGTTCAATAACAGGCACTGGGTATTCCAACAAGATTCGGCGCCAGCTCATAGAGCGAAGAGCACACAAGACTGGCTGGCGGCGCGTGAAATCGACTTCATCCGGCAGGAAGACTGGCCCTCCTCCAGTCCAGATTTGAATCCGTTAGATTACAAGATATGGCAACACTTGGAGGAAAAGGCGTGCTCAAAGCCTCATCCCAATTTGGAGTCACTCAAGACATCCTTGATTAAGGCAGCCGCCGATATTGACATGGACCTCGTTCGTGCTGCGATAGACGACTGGCTGCGCAGATGGAAGGCCTGTATTCAAAATCATGGAGGTCATTTTGAATAAACTTTAGTGTCATAAGAATCTATGTTTTGTTAAGTTCATTTTGGTATATAAATGGTTACATAATGAATAAACTTGTTTCAATTATTTTATATTAAACATGTGACAGAATTTATGACCTGACAAGGTATTTGATTTTTCTATGTAGAACACTGATTGAAATAGCATGCAATGAACGCTGACTCTAATGGATGAACTCAAACAGTAGCACTAACCACCTGTTGCTAACCCATATTTGCAATAAATAAATTGATTGATAAAATGTAGGCGGTTATTGAGATATTGGGGTTAAAGAGGGGTGTGTGCATTACCCCAACAAAAAGTTTGTCTTAGGATTCTGAAACCGCAAGAAGTTAGAGCATTGCCTCGTGTAAATGTGCATGAAATCTGGTAATTTGAGCATTCAAGGTTAAGAAATTATTCATGACCATGACCATGATTTAACTGGGGTAACATTTGGCCCATCAGGCGATTCTATTAATTGATTGGGCTAGCTGGCTAATAAGTAGGTAAGTATACAGAATATAATTTGTGCTGTGGTTTCAGAATCCTGAAAGGAGATTACTTTTTGCTGGGTTAACGTACACCATTTTGACACTGATTATAATCCTTGTAGTTTTGAGTTATTAGCCATAGTAAAAACTGAACTTTTACGAAATTCACAGGGTTCACCAGTAACCCTACAGTGCTGAAATTTGATATGCGTGACACAAATATAGAGACAAGTTTGAAATCCTGAATAACTGTAATTTCTAACCCAAAAAAGTGTAACCAGTTACAGGAGACTAGTGAGATCTGTCCGACGCGAACCACTAGTTAAATTTATCACGCCGAATGACCCGTTAAAGAGGCCGGGGCTGTAGGAAACGTGTTTGTATTCTGTAGGACTGCAGGTGCCTGACATACCTGTTACAAGTTCAACAGCAGCAGTTTTTGTTTTAGCAGTCACAATGATGACTGGCAGCGAATCGAACGACATAATAGAGTTTGTAAATTAATTAATTGGTATTTTCGTATAAATAACAAAAAAAACATCGATTATAATCACGCTCAGTATGCAGTGTGGCCAGCACCCACCCCGAGAAAAAGCCCGGCCAGTCAGCCTTGTTGAAAAAGGCCGATTTTCGACCATAAAGGCCGTAATTGAAATAAAAAAAACGTTATTCAACTAAAAATATATCTAAATGGTGCAAAGAATAAAAACTAGACACAAACAACATCTTTACATATATTATAACTTATATATTAACAGTCTACATATATTTTATTTTAGAACTTATCATTTCTGGCGATGGCTCGATATGTATTATTACCACCACAGTTTTCTATACCTGCAGTGGTAGTCATTATAGAAGCTATTGTCTCAGTATTGAGACGAGTGCAGCTTTCAGTTTTCTAAAAATACGCTCAACACTCGCGTTCGAAAATGGAGAACCAGCAGTAAGACAATTATACTTGTAAAAACATAGCTTGATCCCTGCGACATTTGTTAAACTGACATTCCTAGGGTTGTTATGATACAGAAAAAAATATCGATAGTAATTATCGATAGAAGCTTTGCAGTAAGACCAATTGTTGGACTTTTGAGGGCTCCAACAACCCGTAACGACTGCCATTAGATATTCGTATGGCAGCCGGGACCGACGGCTTAAAGTGCTTTCCGAGGCACGACCAGACCAGTGCAAAAACCCATATTCATGCATACAAATATTTGCACTGAGCGAGGATCGAACCCGCGACCTCCAGCGCAGCAGTCGTGTTCACTACCGCTTCGCCACGAAGGCTGTCTGCCATAATTATATGTATATTGGATTATATTATGATTTGGGTAATAAAATGAAACTAGGTAATATTTTAATACATACATTTATTTATTCCAAAGGAGTACACCCCAAATCAATATCCGAATCACTTTCTGAATCGCTAGAGCAATCTTGTAAATTTATAATGAACTCTTGTTCGCAAATATTATCAAATCGAACGTCCCGCTCCCAATCTTCTTCCATTAATTTTCTGCATTTGGTAACTACCTTTTTCCAATCTTAAATGAATAAATAAATAAATATTGCTGGACATTTCACACAGCGCTATCTAGCCCCAAACTAAGCAGATCTTGTGTTATGGGAACCAGATAACTGATAGAATACTTATATACATTTTTTTTAAATACATACTTATAATATATAGAAAAACATCCAGACCGGGAACAAATATCTGTAGATCATGCAAACATTTGTTCCGCGGCGGGAATCGAACCCGCTACCTCCTGCGTCTCAGCTGGCTATTCGCCCACTGCGCCACGGAGGTTGTCAAATCTTCTACAGATACATTTTCAACCGCAGTGTTTAGTAACTGCAACATTTTATTTGCCGTGAAAGGCGGTGTTGTGTTATGTCTAGCAGCGTAACCTTGAAAGAAAAACATATTTTAATATCATAAAATTATACAGGAGTTAATACATAAAGAATCTGTCTAACTGAAATTCGAGCAAACAAACCTTTTACTTGGGCCCAGATAAGCTCGATCGGATTATACTGGCAGTGATATGGAGGCAGTCTTATGACGAATAATTCGTTTTTAAGCATTGTTTCATTGGTCTCTATTCCTTTTTCTTGAAGCCATGCAATTATTTCTAACTTCCTGTTTGCCGAAGTTGGTGGTTTGTGCTTTTGGACCCAGTGATATGGGGCGTTATCCATAATTATATAATGTGGCTTCTTCAAATTATCTAATAATTTTAAAAACCACTCATTAAATTTTTCAAAATTCATTTCTTTCTGCTCACATCCTGTCCCTCCTTTACAGCATCCTTTTCATTTCTTCTACTCCGCCCTACCTCAAAGAACGCTTTGAGTTTCTTCATGTTTCCAACTCCCGGTCCTTACGCTCCGCTAAAAACCTTAAATTGAAAACTCCTCATCATACCTCAGTATTTTATACTAACTCCTTCACTCTTCAGGCTACCAGACTCTGGAATGCACTACCTATTTCAATTCGTAACGCCAAATCCCTTCCTGTTTTTAAAAACATGGTTAATAAACATTATCTGTCGTCCATCGCTCACTAAGACTTCGCAACTTTAAATTTTGTATATAATTTTTTATTTTTTTTTCTAATTACCTATGTATTTAGAAGTAGGTTGTTTAATATTATAAAATTATTTATATTTATTTATATGTATATTTTATTTTAGTAATTTATGTACTTATTCTGTTAGTTATTATTTGATTAACGCCGCCGTTCTCATTTGTTCACACAGATCCTGTCCATTCAAAGGTTGCCTGGAAGAGATCGCTTTTAGCGATAAGGCCGCCCATTGTACCTTTGATTTCATTTTGTATTCTCTTTTGTTTGTTTTATTTTTAATGGTGTGCAATAAAGAAATCATCTATCTATCTATCTATCTTCTTCATGGTGTTCATTGATCTTCGTAGATTTGAATGCCAATAGGCAATTACGCACAAAACCATATGACATCCCAGCATGAGTTATTATTAATCTTTGACCTTTGCCTTCGGTTACTTTGGTGGTCGATTGTGCCGTATCATCGGTCCAAGCTTTGGATACGGTATGATTGGCGTTTAGCCATATCTCGTCTAGAAAGACAACTTTGTCCCAATTTGTAATTTTTTTGACTTTCCGGAGAAAATTCACTCGAGCAAGAGCAATGTCGGTTCGTTCCATTATAATTTTTCTTTTGTCACTTTTTTTGTAGGAAAATCCAATATTTTTCAAAATCTTCGTCAGTGACGGCAAGCTTCCTTTAAACAAGTCTGCGTCTTTTAGGGACGCCGCCAGTTTTTTTAATATAGGTAATTCGCCCCGTGTATAATAACCATATACATGGTTGCGAATCGCAGCGGCGTCTTAGTCGTCAATTTTTGTGACAGGAGCAGCCTTTCTTCTTTTTTTATTTGGCGTTGAAAGCTTTTTTTCCTCGTCTTCAGTCAATACTGCGGTTGAAGATTCGCCTTATTTTTCTTTACTGATGCGAATTACTGTCGCACGTCCAATGCCAAGAGCATCTGCAACTCTGTCACAAACTTTTGCCATGGGTAATAGCGGTCCACTATTTTGGTTTTCTCGCTCAAAATATTCACGCAAGCGAATTACAAACTCACGACTTTGACTGTTCAAAACAGTTTTCTTCGTTCTCTTTGGCATTATGCCAACAAACAATGAAAACAAACAATAACAACAAAGAAACTAACAATAATAAATAAACTTAAAATTAACAGCAATAGTAACAAAAACAAAGTGATGAGAACGGAAAACACGTGGCGTATACAAGGCGTTAGTACTCGTACTGAGGAGAATGGGTCATGTCAAACAAGATGGCGGCGCGTTGACGCCATCTTGCGGAAGAAGACACGCCGCGGCAAACTTCTCTCGAACCCCAAAGTTGTCGGAAGGAATGTTACGAGTAGGTTAGAATTTAGATTTTATTTACTCACTATTGTAAATAATGTTTTTTTTTTAAATATTCAATAATGTTATTTTTTTTAATTAAATAATAAATAAATTTTGAATTAAGTTTTATACGAAATATCGATAGTTTATAGTCTGTGGTCACGATGATTCATCGCTCATCACTATAATTAGCTCAGCATGCCCACAAAGTATGACATTGACTGGTACGTTTGTCCGTACTGTTAAATTCAGAACTTCATAGGCGCGATTTTACTGACAGCTGTCCCAGAGATCAAGCTATGTTTTTTTTCTAGTATAGTTCATGTAAATGAAAAAAATGGAGATTTCCTGCTATATTTTTTAGGATTTTCTAAATTTACCAAGACCTTATTTTTATTTTTAATAATTGTTCGTAATATTTTTATTATTGGCGGGTAAAGGCCACAAAAAGTAGATGGCTGCCAAGGGCCGATAATCGGCCCCGTAGGGGTCGTTCTGGCAACCCTGACAGTATGCCAAGTCAAGTTTGATTTGTACTCAACAAAATAAAAAAAAAACACATCAAAACAATAGCAAAAATTCACTCAATCAACCAGTGTTTCCAACTCTCCAGTCTCTCCCTCTAGCCAAAATGGCCAATTTGGAAAATTTTAATTACACCGTTTGCTAGTTTTCTTCAATATTCTTCTGGCAGTATCTTTTATAAATACCTATACCTTGATTCAAACCAAGATTATTTTTGTAAACAAAGGTGTTACCATATCAAAAAAATAGTTTACGAAATAGAAGTTATTAGAAGATTACTCAATTTTTCTAAGTACTTATGGTAGGGTTGATTTTCTAATCAATATCCATAGAATGGAAAATAGCAATGGTTTTGTAAAATATATTATATTTTATTTAATTTTTTTAACATAATTATAAAATGATGAAAAATTTTTAGAAGAAAATATTTTACGAAACTGGTATCGTCGGAGTTCAATGGGAGTAAATCACAGAAGTTCTAAACAATTTTTGCATTTTGACATTAATACGCAATTTTATTTTTTATTTTAATGTAATTTCATTCGTCTCTCGTCCGTCGAAGTCCAATGTGTTACTTTCTCGCTGCTCGTCTGCTATTGTGCTTTGTTGATTTTTTAGTTTTGTTTTCGTTTTTACGTTATTGTTGTCTGTTATTGTTATCTTATGTAATATTCTTAAGTTGTAAACCTTGTTGACATAAACATGGAACCTCAACCCGCGCCGCCGCCTGTGCCGCCAAACCCCGACGGCGGAGATGCCGGGTCCATCGACATCGTCAACAAGAGACTATATGTCGCCACAAATAAAAACGTCCGAATAAATATATGAGTTCCACAGAAAAACTCATGGTGATGAATGTTTATAAAACGATATAGGTACTTACAAAAAGTGGCCACAGGGTGAAGTTTGGCCTCTTGGAGCTTGTGCCAAAAAAACGTCCGAGCTTATGGGACTCTCTGCAGTAACTGTGCAAAGAATCTTGAAAGAACGCATAACAACTGGCACTTTCAGTTCTCTAAAAAAAAGCTGTTCCAAAAACCAACTTCCTACAAAAAAATAAAAAAATGGACGAATATACGTACTCAACAATAAGACGAATTGTTGACCAGTTTTATCGTAGAAATGAGATTTCTATAGCAGCAAAGGTAAGAATTTAGTTGCCTAATTATTAGGTACCCACTGAACCATTGTTTGTAGAGACAATGTCAACACAGTAATAATAAGAATCCTACCTATCTATAACCATTCATAAGTAAACTGCTGAACATGCTTCCCCCCAAACAAGGAGGGTATGATTAGTCTATTGTTTAAATCTAACCAAGCTAAATTTTCATAAACAAATAAATGTTATTGCAATTCCGAGTGGATAATAAATAATCATATTATGTAATGGTATTTTGGCTCCGTAAGTTAACCAACATTGAACCTAGAAATACCTCTCATATCAATCATGCTGCACTGAGCGATGATAGGATGTGTTATGATAGGATAAGTTTCCGATTTAAAATATAAATTAAAATTTTCAGGTTCTGCGAGTTTTTTTTAAAATGGTTGAAGTAAAGAAATTGTTAGAGGAAGGTTTAGTGAGGTGACACCCGAAAAATGGAAAAACTGCATCGACCACATAAAACAAGTTGAAAATGAAATATACCAACTAATCCACATCATTGATGATGTAGGGTAGGGTTAGGGTGATGTAGGGTACAGGGTAGGTTTATTATAAATTTAATGGAATCGGATTCATAATCCGATTCTGATTCTGAGATGTCAGAATAATGTAATATTTTATAAGCAATAAAAAATATATGATATTTTTTTATATTGTTTTATTTGTATTTCATTATAGACAAAGGGAAACGAAACCGCGACAATGCCGCATCCACGCTAGATATCTTAGAAGGTACCTACTTTTCAGTGTTCTGAAGTAAAGTAGTATGATTAGTTAGGAAATATTTAGGTATAGTCTAACTTTTTATTAGCTGCAGTAAAATGACGTTTTGTGGGTTGCCGTTTTTTGAAGAAAAATAAATAGTCAGGTAGCTAAATGAGTGAATCATAAATGAATAATCAGTTTGGTTTTTTTTTTTGAGATTTAATATTAAGTTGTAATGTATTTTTTTAACCTATTATTATTACTATACTAGAGGATTGATCTTTTTTAGTGGAAGTATAGGGAGGTACATTCAAAATGAAACAAAAACGTCATAATAATGTTATTTAATTAATTTTTGTGAACTGAATCACATCCCTATTGAGATTAGGCTGGCAACATTATTTTACGGAATGACATTTAGAAACGTCATTTTACTGCAGCTAATAAAAAGTTAGACTATAGTAATCTATCGCACAAGCAAAACCGCGCGCCTTTACTACTAATAGTGATCCATGGTAAAAAATTGATGTCTACCCCTGACTTTTCATTATGACAGTGACATATCATGACATTTCTTTGTTTACAAAAATTATCTTGGTTTCTGAATCAAGGTAGGTATATATAACAGTTATATATTATACCTTGATTCAGAACCGTCCGAACACAACAAAACCCTCTGTCGTCCGAGACACGTTCTCGGAGACCCGGATGACGAAATCACACACACAAGAGTTATCCACATTAGACAGAGCAAAACACTTCTCAAATACACCGACCTCGCCGGCGAGGTCGACGAGTCCCTTCAGCCGCCGCCTATACGAGGTACAAGCACGTACCCGGGCGTTTCTCTCCTATCCCCGTCCTGGCAACAGCCCAAGCCGAGGTTCGTACCTAAGTGGTGACCTTGCGCTAGTTGCCTCATCAAAAAACTCAGGGCTGAGCGCCTTCTGCGCTTGCCAAAAGCTCGGTTAAGCTGCAACGGCCTCAAGAGGCCAACAGCGAGATTAGTCCATTCGAAAAAAAAACCTTGATTAACCAAGATCTACTTGTAATTTTTAGTTAAAAGTTAAATTATAACTTTTAGGAGGAAAAATGACAAGTACATAGGTAGGTACTACCTAATCCACACCAATTAACTTATATGTGTACCTTGGAGAAAAGTACGTAAACTAATGCTAAAATAACTTGCATAAAAATTATTGCTATTTTTACATAATTGTCACATGATCAAATGATTATTTTTTTTCATTGGAATTTCACATGTGAATTATCACAGGCAATGATTTTTCATTATAATTCCGATATTCACACTCGCTATTATTTCTAGTGCTATTTCAAGTGTGAAAAATCACGGGGAGGCCGCATGAGGGAAGCTTCGAGAGAAGCGCCTTGTGCCACACCCGATCGAACGCCTTTGTGATGTCTAAACTAACAACTATAGCCTCTCCCTACTCTCAACGGCTTCCGCCCAGCGGTGAGTGAGGTAAACTAGAAGATCACCAGCTGATCGCCCATGACGAAAGCCGTATTGGCGGGCACTGATCAGCTGATGTTCCTCAAGATACCTAAGAAGCTGAGTATTAATTACTCGCTCCATCACTTTACAGAGTAGGGAGGTAATTGCTTTATGCCGATAGTTAGACGGATTGGTTCGATCCCCTTTTTTAGGGATTGGGTGGACATGGGTTACTTTCCAAGAAGACGGCACGATACCAGTGGTATAAGACAATTCAAAGAGGGACGTAAAGACAGAACACAACTCAACTCAGGAGCACACTTTTTGAGTACAATTGCTGGAATGCCATCCGGCTCACTCGACTTTCTCACATCTAGGGAAAGGAGTTCCTTCCGTAACGTTTTCTGATGAAAACGTACCACTGGAATGGAACTCGGACACCGAGGTACAACCAGTGGTGAAGCATTTCCGTCAAGGAGGGTCGAGTTGGAGGCAAAAAGAGATCCAAGGAGATCGGCTTTCTCTTTTGCACTATGGGCCAGAGATCCATCCGACTTGAGTAAGGATCGTAAGCGAGACTGGCAGAAGTTACCCTCAGCAGCTTTGACAAGAGACCAGAAGGCTCTACTTCCAGCAGGATACCCCACCAACTGGTCGCCAATTCTGCTGATGTGCTGCTTCCTCGCTATAGCCATGACCTTTTTGCTCTGTCTGGAGGCAGCATTGAATTTCTTTCTCAAACGGGAAACTTCGGGATCCTGACACTCACGCGCTACAGTCCAGTTCTTAAAGGCAGCCAATTTGCTGCTGACTATATCGGCACAAGCCCGGTTGAACCAGGGTTGACTCCGGCTACCAACGCCACCACAGAGTTGGGAATGAAACATTCCATACCCTGAAGTATGACATCAGCGACGGAGTTAGCGCAAGTGTTTGGATCGTCCGTTGAGAAACATAGCTTGCTCTACTGGTAGCCTCTACAGAGACCTGGTATTTATCCGGATGTGAAGTCAGCACGAGATCAAGCAAGGATGGCACATGGTTATCAACGTTAAGTACTGCCCGAGTGCACTTTCTATCCCTTCAGCGATGTGCTCAAATAGTCGAGTTGTATCTGAATCACCACTATGAGATCTATAAAGGCAAGCGTAAGCGAGGGTTTGACCCCCGTAATCGACGCGGGCCCAAAGACACGACAGGTCTGTAGTTTCAAAGCCATTGAGACGGCGACAACAAACATCCTCCCGAACGTGCATACATTCCCCAGCTTTCCGGAGAAAATGTTCTTCTAGTATTTAGCCAGGGTAGAGGAGATAAGATGTATCAGCTGGGCAGGAGATTTGAGTCTCCGTCAAAAAGAGCAGGGCAGGCTTGGCTGTCTCAAGATGATGATGAACAGTATTTAAGTTCGAGTGTAATCCGCGGATTTCGCAGAGGTCAATTTTGAGAGTGGATTTTGAAGCCGCTGGTAAACTTTTTCTTTTATTTTTACTGACCTTGAGAAATAAAATAAAAAGGGAAAATAATAAAGAGCACTTCAGCCAGAAATAAGGGCAAACATGGCTTATACAAGGGCTCAGTTGTTCCAGATGTGGATGGCTGGCATGATGTACGGAAGGGCCCCCGATCCAACCTGAGAGCAGCTGCCGGGTTCCACTCCGGTTTCCTACTCCGGCACAACAGTCACTCGCAAGCTTTTTTCGCGGATTGGCGGGACAGCCTCCCAGGGCTGAGTTTGAAAAGTTATCCTTGGTTTCGGGTCCCCTACTGACCCACGGGCGGCAGCCGTTTCACCGGGTCTCCCTGGACACCAAGCCAACCCTCCATCCCGGCCCAAAAAACGCTCTTGCTAAGAGAAGCCAACGGTCTCCAGTAATGACAGGAGTACTCTCTACCTGGGGGGGGGCACTGACACTCCTACACTGATACCGGAACATGCGTACACTAGAAGTTTTGGCGCTTGACGGTAGACTCTAGTAGAAGGGTGGTAGCTAGCCAGGCGGACTCCTTTCGGTGCCCTACCACCAGCAGGTGACCGGGTTAGTCGGCTCTTACGACACGCTACTCGGCGGCGGAGGGGAAAATTGTATTCTTTCTCCGTCCCACTCACGGGTTTCAAGAGGTCGTTGATGTGCAAGAGAAATAGAGTTGCTAACAGGAGAGACCCTTGCGGTACCTCGGCATTGATAGCCAATAGATCAGACGAGCTGTTAAGGTTTGCAATTTGAGTTGATAGAGAAAGTAGACTGTATATTTGATGTGAAAGGAATTCGAAAAGGGTATGGGACTCACCAAGTATCGAAGCCGGCTGGAATCTGTTTCTTCTCGTCGGAAGGGCGCCCCTTGATGATTTGTGTTGGTAGCACTCCGTTTTCGTTAGGTGCTTGATTTATGGTGGGTTAAATGAGTTGATGATATGGTTTGAGGACACGAGGGATGTAAAGAAATTATTGTCTGGTTACGCTGGCGAGACGCGGACATGACGTGAGAGGAAAGGAACGATTGAATGAGTCAAGGAGTTGGAACGGATGGGTTCAACATTTCACTCATAGATTGATCGCGCAGGCGCGCGTGAATACTGCGTGGGAGATATAAATGACTTACTTTAACACGAGCATCCAATAATGACTACTCGAATTGATTGTTCCCTCAAGAAATCATTTAACCACTTTAGCAGGTTGGACGGTAATCCATACGAGGAAAGCTTGTTAATAAGAATGTTGTGCCAAACTCTAACAATAGTTTTTGAAATGTCGAGCAAAACTGCAAGAGCTTCCCCGTGTCTTTTGATGGCTTCACTCCAGTCCTTGCTGTGTTGGGTTTATGGAGGATAGCTGTGTCAGCTAGCAGAAAAACGTTCGGTAAAAAAAAAATTCAAATGAAACCAATGTAGTCATTTGAATCTTACGCAAGAAATGATCTCTGATGACTCGGCTGATTTTGAAAATTAGAGAAATAAATAATACTGGATACAGCGCTATCTAGCCCTAAACTAATTACTACTTACAGGCAAAGCTTGTACCTGGCATGCCTTTTAAGTTCTGTCGTTTCCATATTTCCCGGAAATTTTGAATTTGGAACTGTTCTATATTCGAATGTGTTTAAATTTTGAATCTTAAAACAGTTGAAAGTATTAGGATTAATGCTATTGTTTAGTCACAGCGTCGATTGAAATCTGTCAGGTCACGTACGAAAATGAATCTTTCTAAGGAAAATTTTCATGCAATAATTTTCTACAACTTTAGAAGAGGCCTGACACGGCTTTAGTGTTCTGAAGAGCTAACATCTGTGTTCAGTGATGAAGCCCCATGTCTGCGGACTGTCGAACGCTGGTATTTAGAATTCCAGCGTGGACATACTAGTGTTAGTGACAAATCTCGCGAAGGACGCCCAAAACCCGCCTTCACTGAAGATAACATCATTGCTGTGAGACAACTAATTCTCGAAGATCGTCATGTGACGTATCGAGAGATAGAGGCTCTATTAGGCATCTCAGGGCCATTCAGAAAATCTTGCATGAAGCGCTTGGTGTGAGAAAGCTAGTTTGCCGTTGGATACCGCAACTGCTTTCCGACGATCACAAGGCGGCCCGCGTCAGATGGTGTAAGAAAACTCTGCAAAAGTTCAACCGAGGAGAGTCAAATCACGTCTACGACATCATCAGTGGTGACGAATCTTGGATCTATGCCTACGATCCTGATTCCAAACAACAATCTAAAAACTGGGTCTTTCAAGACGAGCCAAAGCCGACTAAAGTTGTTCGTTCTCGAAGCACTTCAAAGAAAGTGGTGGCCACGTTCGTTGGAAAAACTGGTCATGTTGCGACTATTGCACTTGAAGATCGTAGAACGGTTAACGCAGATAGGTATACCACAGTTTGTTTACCACAAGTCTTCGCCGAACTTTGAAAATCTAACTCAAAGCGACGCATCATCCTGCACCACGACAATGCAAGCTCACACAGCGCTAGTCAAAAGATTGAGTATTTGAAGCAGGAAAAAGTAGAAATTCTTGACCCTCCTCCATACAGTCCTGACCTAAGCCCTGACGATTTCTTTACATTTCCTAAAATTAAGAAAAGTCTTCGTGGTCAAAGGTTCCAGTCCGGTGAAGAAGTAGTCACGCTTTCAAGTCAGCCATTTTGAACACCCCTACCTTAGAGTGGAATAAATGTTATAATAACTGGTTTGAGTGAACGGAAAAGTGTATTAAGCTCGGTTTAGAGAATGTTTATTGCCTTAAGAAATAATAAATTTCACTTACAAGACAACTTAATGCTAACTTAATATAATTTGTTATGAAACCGGTGAACATACATTTTCTAAACTAAGTGTAAATAGGTAATATAAACTAAAATGTATACAAAAAAAATGACAACAAAAAGAAATACACTAAACAATAGGTAGGCAAAACACAAAAAGGATAGTAGGATAAACAGGTAATGTATAACTTTTCAAACTATCATTGTTATGAACACTATTTGTACTAAATCATGGTAAAGGGAGGGGGGCACATTGATACACAAAAATTTAAACTCATTTTTAATGGACTACAAGCGTCATATTTGAATATGTTTTCCAACGTGCGCATTGGTTAATATGTCAGTTTCAATTTTTGGTACGATAGACTCGCTTAAAATGATCAGGTATAAAGATATATTCATATCAGCCGTAGGACGTCCACTGCTGGACAAAGGCCTCCCTCATTGATCTCCAGGAACTGCGGTTGGAAGCGGCCTGCATCCAACGCCGACCTTACTAAGTCGTCTGCCCATCTTGTAGGTGGACGTCCTACGCTGCGCTTGCCGGTCCGTGGCCTCCATTCAATAACTTTCCAGCCCCATCGGCCATCTGTTCTGCGCGCGATATGGCCTGCCCATTGCCACTTCAACGTGCTAATCCGTCGGGCTATGTCGATGACTTGAGTTCTCCTACGTATATCCTCATTTCTGATTCGATCCCGTAGAGAAACCCCGAGCATAGCCCTTTCCATAGCTCGTTGAGCGACTCTGAGCTTATTCATAAGGCCAATTAGTGAAGGACAACGTCTCAGTTCCATATGTCATCACTGGTAACACACACTGATTGAACACTTTATTCTTAAGGCACTGAGGTATGTTGGACGAAAAGACGTTGCGAAGTTTCCCAAACGCTGCCCATCCGAGTTGGATTAGACGATTGACTTCATTCGACGATTGACCCTGAGTAAAAAAAAAGTTTTGCATCATTCTGCTCCACTTAAGGGGTACTTTGTACTATAGGGTGGGGCAGTTCGATGCTAGGTTAAAATACATAATAACTGCAAGATATATCGACATTGAACTGTTTCATTGCTTAAAATTAGAAATAAAAAACATGCATTTATATGTTTACATGACTAATCAGTCTCAAGTTTTTTTCTAAAAATTAAACAAACAAATAAAACGAAATTGTCATCATAAAACTAAACTTTGTTATCTTTGTTCTTAGTTATCTAATCAGTTAGTTAATGAGAAATCAGACATAAAAATTGAACATAGTTAAAAAAACATAATTTAACCTCCTATCAAAATAAACTAATATATATTAAATGTTTTTCTTAAAATATCTAGGTATTTAGAAACATCACAAACTTTTATAGATTTTCACAATAACAAGTCATCATAAAAACAGTTATAAAGGAACTGTAGATGTTAACAGACATTGATTGAATTGACATTGGATGAAGGTGCTGCAGTAGCAGCGTGTCATGAAGACGATGCTGGATGTGCGATCTCCATAGACAGTGCTGCTTGTGATGAAGGCAGTGCTGCTTGTGATGAAGACAGTGCCGGTTGTGATGAAGACGGTGCTGCTTGTTATGAAGATGATAGTGCTTGTTTCTTTGATGACGTTCCGGTTGCTTCAAATGGTTTTCTAGACTTCTCTATGCGATGCCGTAGAGTTGCAGTTATGATGCCCTACTTGTCAGCCGCCTTGCGTATAGATGAAGTCTTCGACAGTACTTCGCGTATAGCATCTTTTATGCTGTGTTCGTTTATATCTCTATTCATTCTATTAGTCTTGGGTATATAGGTGCGGGCCATTATCTAAAAAAATATGAAAAAATACATTATATATTCATGACGGGGGCACTTTAATTCACTAATGGGGTAGAATTATACACTGAAGGGGCAGATTGATACGTATCTTTGTACCCCGCACCTTACTGAATCAAAGTGCCCCAGCGGACTTTTTTCACAAACAACTAATTTATTGACTTCTGTAACGGGGGCTTAATAGAACCCTTCAGCGTTGTGCTCGAACGCGTCCTTAAGCGCGGACTCTAGGCGTGGACAAACTTCCCCCCGCAAAAGACTCGATGGTTGGCTGGGGGCTTAATAGAACCCTTCAGCGTTGTGCTCAAACGCGTCCTTAAGCGCGGACTCTAGGCGTGGACAAACTTCCCCCCGCAAAAGACTCGATGGTTGGCTGTTCCCAGACGGTCGCAAAGAAGCGTCGAGCAGTTTGATTCCACTCGCCGAGAGCTAGAGACAGGACTGTGAGACGCGATCTTAGTGCTTAGGTTAATTTAACGTTTTTGATATTGGTACACTGCCTGTATTTTCCTGTGCCCCTTTTTCTGTGTTTGATTCATTATAAGTTTTACTCTTTAAAAATCGGGTTTAGAACTTTAACCACTTTTTACCCTAAAACCCTGAGAACAATAGACTACACCCTTACACTTGTTTATTAATAACATACTTAGAAACTTAAATAAGATTACTTTTCAATATAATTACTTACCTTTGGTAAAATAAAAAAACAAAAACAGCTATTAAGACGGCGCTGAAACACCTTCACATTTCCGATAATTTTATAGTAGGCGGCAGCGCGGACATAATCATACCCGTTGACGGCCAATGGCGAACTGGTGGGGAACGTCGTTACAACTGTCATTATTGTGCATAACTTTGAGTGTTTTAGTGATGTGCCGTACTTCATAACGTTTTTCTGTTTTCAAATATTTGTACTGTATAAATGTGCCCCATGTATCTAAGTGCCCCCCCCCCCCCCTCTCTAAATATCCCATTTTTAGTACAGATAACAGGTAATGTGTTGTAGATAGATTTTTATTCAGAAATGTCAAAAAACATTTTCCATAATATACGAAGCAACCTTCTTTTTGAAAATGTTTATGCTCTCAACTTGTTTTATGACTTTTGGTAGGTTATTGTATAATTTAGCCCCTTCGAAAGTGATATTTATACTACCGTAATTAGTTCTAGGAAATGGTAGACATATGTTTTCGGCATTTCTCAACGTTTTCTTCATTAGCTGATTATTTTTTGTAGACTATTTCTGATTGTATGTCGTTATTTAGTAATTTGCGCATTAGAATAATTGTTTTATATATAAACTGTTGTTTTAAATTCATTAATTTCGTTTCAGAATAGAGCTTTCTTGTGGGTGTCAGATAATCATAATGAAATAGGACTTTTATAACTTTGTTTTGTGCTATTTGGAGCGTTTGTTGGTTAGAGGTTGCTGCATTACCCCATACTTCGACTAGATAGTCCAACATGTGGTTTGACTAAAGAATTGTAAATATTAATACGTACTTGTTTAGGTAGGTAGCTAACAAAATTGCGCAGGGCTCCTGTTAAAGAGGCATTTTTTGGCTTTATGTGAGCTATGTGTTCTTTCCATTTAAGTTGACTGTCAAGTACTAAGCCCAGGTACCTCTCGTGACTTTTTCTTTGTATGACCTCAACATTTATATTTAAAGTTTCTTCTAACACTTTGTTCTTAGCTACGTGGTGAATACTTAGAAAAACAATAAAATGTACTATAAGGTTCTAGTTGTGTTTTTTTCTTCAAACGACTAAACATAAAAGGCATCCCTCGTACTATGGGAACCAGTTAACTGATAGAACACTGAAGTATCTTTTTTTTTGCTAATAGAATGGGAAAGGACATGACAGTTTTTTTGGAAAAATTATGGTTTTTTGTTTATGCCATACTAGCTGTTGCCAGCGGCTTCGCACGCGTGGTTTGCCAATAAAAAGCCTATGTGTTGATCCAGGTTATCTACGTACATACCAAATTTCATCGCAATCGGTTCAGCCGTTCCGGCGTGAAAGAGTAACAAACATCCATACATACAAACTTTCGCGTTTATAATAATAATAGGATAAAGAATACCTAAGTCAAACGCTAAAGCTTGGACTGCCACATAATAATTAATAAATGTGAGGCCACGCCCTTACGGATTTCAAGAACATCCGGAAATATATCAATACTAGCTGTTGCCAGCGGCTTCACCCGCGTTCCATGGTGCAAAAATACATATATAAACTTCGAGATCCCATTTTCATCCCATGAGAACTGATTTATGGGATAAAAAGTAGCCTATGTGTTTATCCAGGATATAATCTACGTACACACGGCTACACATCAAGCTATACATCTCCAGTATAAGCTAACCTCGTATTGCGTAGGCTTTTCGTAAAATGAGAGGTCTGCTTAGATATACTGGAAATGTATAGCTTGATGTGTAGCCGTGTGTACATACCAAATTTCATTGAAATTAGTTCAGCCGTTTTAGCGAAATTAAGTAATAAACAAAAAAATAAACTGATTATTCGCGTTACTTCAATACCGTCAATATTTCCGCGATACCGCGATATCGCGTGGTAATTTAACAGACCTCTTTATGTCATTTGTCACTTGTCAATCGAGCAAGTCAAAATGGAAAGGATCAAATTGTTGACCGAAAAAACCGAAACATTGCCAAACCGAACAACAATACAATAACAAAATTCCTCTTTTACTAATTTCATCTAACTGAATCGTGTTGAAATTCTGTAGTTGTTTTGAGTGGGTTATGAACGTTAGAAGCGAATGAAATAGATTCTGTCGTAATGGATAATATCAGATCGTGGACAGAGGAGGACGAGGCAATAATCGCGACGAACACGGACGCGACGGAGTGCAAACGCTGCGCCGTGGAGCTGGGCTACTGGAAGGACGACTATATCGCGCTGTTTGCGAAGCGCACAGATCGCAAGGCTCCCGAAATCAACCGTGGTTACTACGCGAGAGTCAAGGCTATCGAGATATTTATCCACCAATTTTTGGAGGTAGCCATTCAATTTCTTAATTTATTTTTTATTTCTTACCTAAATCGTGAATGAAAGTAGTAGATTCAAATAAATAAATAATGCTGGACATTTCACACGGCACTATCTAGCCCCAAACTAAGCAAAGCTTGTACTATGGGAACCAGTCAACTGATAGAATACTACTACTATATAAGTACTTTTGTTTATGTAAATACATACTTATATTAAATACAAAAACACCTAAACCCAGATCAAATCATAGATGTGTAGATCATGCAAACATTTGTTCAGTGGTGGGAATCGAACCTGCAACCATTGGCTTCGTAGCTGGCTATTCCTCCAGAGCGCCACCGAGGTTGTCTAATATAAGATGAAGTAAATGAAGAAGGATATTCTTTAATGAAAGTACACAAATTTGTAGAAGGGTGAACTTAACCCTAGTTAGAAGCTCAGAGAAGTAATTACTAGAGATGCCGCGAATAGTTGTTATAGCGAATACTGATCGCCATTCCCTATGGCGAATAGTCGAATATCACGTCATTATTATTCGACATTCAAAACATGTATAAAAATAATTTCTGAGTCAGATTTGATTTATGAAGAAAAGCGCAACTGACTTGATCCCAATCGTGCAGAAAAACTGGTTTTTTGTACCATAATCTGCCTGTTTTGGATTTTAAATATTAATTTAAATCCCTAACTAATTAACTTCAACATGACATGACTGGATTATGGCTAACTTTTTATATTAGTGATAATAATGAATACTAAGTGTGTTTTGTTTTTAAAAAGAAATGACATAGAATTTAATTATATTATTTTTAAGTCTATAGTTTTTTGTTCAGTAAAAGTTCATTTTAGAGAACTATTGCCGAATGTGGAATAATACTATAGCTATTATTCGGTATTCGTCGAATAACATAAAAAGGCGAGTATTGCCGAATAATGAATAATTGCGAGTATTGTATTGTATTTATTCATCCATAGACATATTCACATGTAGGTACCTACTTAGACTAGTTATATTAACAGAAATATAAATTATCATAATTTACAAAATATTAAGTATATAAAAAATTAATTAATTGGTTGCAGCAAAAGCATTGTGCGATTGTATAAATTTAAATACTTAATTAAAATTAATAAAGTAATATATCGTATTTCCAATATATTCGCGGCATCTCTAGTAATCACTTATTCATTTAATTAAACAAATTAAGACTAGGTAGGTGGGTAGGGAAAGTAGGTGACGTCTTCTCATCCAAGATACCACGGTGTCTTTAGACAAAAGTCGTTGAACAGTATGTTTTCCCAGTAATTAATGACATATGGCATAGAAACGAGGTCTCTAACTATGAGCCTCATAAATCACGCTGTGGCCACTCAGCGTGCTATGAAAAGGGCTCACCCTTATTTTTCTACGAGATCAAATCCACCAGGGCCCTCAGAGTGCTGGCAAGGAGACAAAATTTTGGTGGAGTAACACACTAGGTCTTTCTGAGTACCTACTGACTGAGTCTGTGATGATTCTCTCTCGACATGGCTCTGGGGTTGGGTCCAACACTTTTGTACTTAGATATAAGATCATAATATACTAGTGGTTCAACCCAAAGTGAGATCTCTCCAGTCTTTTAAAAAACTCCTAATGTGTTGGAGACCTAAACTAAAATTGACATCTTGTAATTTAACCATATTTCATGCAATAAATATTATTACATATAATTTAAAACAAAAAAAAAATATTATTTGTAATTTTTGACCATAAAAAAAGTGCCACAAAGTACATAGAATAGAATAATTTATTTCAGACAATGCCCTTATAAAACAAAAAAGTAATAAACACAAATACCTACAACTTCAAATCAAGTGAAACATAATAATAATACAAGAAAATTTATAAGTAAAATGCAATAAGTTAAATACAATACTTATAATACAGTTAAATATAAAAAAATTAAAATTACAATAAATAAAATTAAATAAGAACATATTATCATTAAATTGAAAATAATTACAGTTTAAAAATTAAATAAAGTTAATTAAAAATTTACAAAACTGTACTTATGCATTATTTTTTTTTTATTTAATAAACAATTAACAATTATATTTGAAATTACAAATTACATCAATATTCACTATTAACAAATGTCATAAAATTCAAATTAATAAAACTATAAGAGTCAGTTTCTCCAAGTTCCCATTTTCCGAGATGTACCTATAGCCGTAAAAGGTCACCTCGAGCTTCTAGGAGTTTCGCTAACGCCTACTCTCAACTTTAGCTCACACGTCGAGTCTAAGGCTAAAACAGCTGCCATGAAGCTGGCATCCTTAACAAGGTCAGGAGATACTTCACACCATACCATACCAGACCGGACTTGTGCTTTGTATACAAAGCACAAGTCCGGTCTGGTATGGAGTACTGCTGCCACCTTTGGGATGGTTCGGCCAAATACCAGCTCGCTACCTTAGACTCGATAGAACGTAGGGCTATTAGGCTAATAGGTGAGCAATATATGGCGGAGGCTAAGACCCAAAGTCTCGAACACCGCCGTAAAGTTGCAAGCCTATCGATCTTTTACAGAGAATACATTTCGGGGAATGTGCCCAGGAACTTTACGATCTGATTCCGCCATCTCCTTTCCATCAAAGGACAAGCAGGCGCACGGCTCAATACCATCTGTACCTAGTTGGTATACCACCCATTCGTACACACCGTTTTGGTTCTACGTTCTTGATGCGTACAGCTGAGGTATGGAACGCTTTGCCGTCGTTTGTTTTTCCTAAAGAATACAATCCGGGCCTCTGTAAGGTCAGAGTGAATAGGTTTCTTCTAGATCTTCGTGCTTCATCTTAGACCACATCATCACTTACCATCAGGTGAGATTGTGGTCAAAAGAAGATCTATTTAGTTTAAAAAAAAAATGTATTAAATATAATAATAATAAGCCATTTATTCCAAACTTTGGGTTAACATGTTTTTTGCAGATGTGAGTTCAGATTTTATTATAGAATGTCCCGCAGTTCGGTGTGCCTATTGGCATAGGCCTCCTCTAACACTTTCCACTGGGTTCTATCTTTTGCTACCCTTTTCCAGTGTTGTCCAGCTGTGAGTTATAGGTCGTCTTCCCATCTTGTTTGTTGACGCCCTCTATTGCGTTTACCATCTCTGGGGTACCAATCAGTGACCCTTTTACACCATTTGTCCTTGGGATCTCGGCTCATGTGGCCTGTCCATCTCCACTTCAGTTGATCTATTCGGGTAATTATATCAACTACTTTAGTTTTTTCCCTTATTATGCTGCTTCTCACTTTGTCTAGCTTTTTTATTCCTGTTCAGCTTCTCTCCGTGGAGAGAATCTGAAAACAACTATACCCTGAACTGGAAACAAATATACCCTAAACGTAAAGAAAAAGAATAATAACTGTCAACAAAAATAAAATAAATAACTTAAAGTTATTACAATTATGTCATAGATTCATTAAAACTACCCACACATTAGAAAAATACTATCTAATTATTAAATGTAAAATCATCATTTGTATAGAAACACCCCTTCAACAATACCTACGTGCTTTGAATTGCCCGTAGATAATTATTCCTACCCAGTACTTCTGAATAGGGCAAACAAAACGGGCAGCAGTAATCTTCAGAATACTGTTGGGACTTCCGCGCAATCTGTGAAAAAGAGACGCGATTGTTTTCCGCTTGTTCGCGTGAAAACCGTCGACCTGCGAACAATGTCGCGGCAACCCCAACAGCACTCTGAAGGCGTTATTATACTGTAGGTACACGCAGGACGTTGTAGGCTCGTTGCGTGTACCGATTCCACAGGCTGCTTGAGTAAAAAGATTGACAGTATGCTCTGTATATCTTCACTTCATCGGTACATAGAGCAAAACTGCGGGACATGTTGCTTCTCACCGCCAGCGCCCTGCGGTCTCGTTCCACGTCAAGATCATCTTTCAGATGATTGGTGACTAAGTGGCCCTGGTATCTGAAATTGGTCACTACCTTTAGGTCCGCTCCGCCTAGTGCAACTGGCGGCACAGTGCTCGGTTTAAGTTTACCCGCTTCGAAAACGGCATGTTCCAATGCTACCGTACGAACAAGTGTCCTCAGCGCGTTGATCGAGGGAGCCAGCTGCACCATATCATCAGCGTAACTAATATTGTTGACACAGGTAGGTACCCTCAACATGTAGCACCCGACATGCATGCTGCTGAGTTCCTCGATCAACTGATTTATATATACAGATTAATTAAACAACTCACCCACCCTGGCTTACCCCACATTCGAGTTTATACTCATCAGACAGAGTATTCACCCACCTCATTTGGTTGACCTGATGTTTATACTAGTGGTTCTGTGAGAACAGTAGACCTCGCCGGAGAATTACTTCTCTGCATACCTTTTATCGCCAAGGCAACATCTCCTTGACCAGCTAACCATCTTACTTGACCTACAGTTTCATTCAAATTACAGGTAACGGGAGTTAATGTATTGTGGTTACACTTTTTAGGTGTAGAAATTGCAGTTATTCTGGATTTCAGACTTCCCAATATTTGTGTCATTATAGCTACATGAATACCAAATTTCAGCACAGTGCGAGTCACTGGAGTACCCTGTGAATTTCGTCTAAGTTCAGTTTTTATTATGGCTAATAAATAACTCAAAAACTAAAAGGATTAAACTAAAAACAAAAACGGGGTCGAAATGTATGAAGTAATGTATGAAGGGAGAACTTTCATTTGACCTAATAGTCTAATTTAGATTTTGTTTTACCCCTCTCGAACCCCAATATCTCAATAACCCCCCAACATTTTTAGCCCATTTAGTCACACCAAGATTGTGCCGACACTACCTATATATCAAATTTCACGATGATCAACGCTTCGAAAGTTATCCACGGACAAACAAACATATATAAATAAATAAATATTGCTGGACATTTAATACAGCGCTATCCAGCCCCAAACTAAGCAGAGCTTGTACTATGGGAACCAGATAACCGATAGAATACTTACATACTTTTTTTTTGTAAATACATACATACTTATCATATACAGAAAAACAACCAGACCCGGAACAAATATCTGTAGATCATGCAAACATTTGTTCCGCGGCGGGAATCGAACCCGCTACCTCCTGCGTCTCAGCCGGCTATTCGCCCATTGCGCCACGGAGGTAGTCAGATAATATACTTAGAACAAGTTTAAATTACAATTAAAAAACAAAAAATATACCTACTAAGATAATATAAAATAAAATGCATAATTATATACCTTAATACATAATATATAATAATATAAAATTCCATAAATATTAAGATAGATATTAGTTAGTTTAGGTAGGTACTTACCTTAGGTAGGTATTAGATTGAAAATGAATATAATTGATGTTGCTTTACAGAGATGTGACACAAAGTGTCAGATCATCAACTTGGGGTGCGGGTACGACACCCTTTACTGGCGTCTGAAGGACTCCACTCAGGCGGTCGGAAATTTTATCGAGCTGGACTTCCCTACCGTCACAGCCAAGAAATGCCAAATCATTAAACGCAACAAGCAGTTGTTGGAAAAGATAAGCAACGAAGGTTTGTTCATGATTAACTTTAATTGTTTGTAATCCAAAACCGGTTCTTTTTTACGCAGGCACTCGCCTCCGTAAATGCGTAAAAACGGAACTAATCCTTGTAAGTAAATAGTATTTTATTTTTATCCGAATACATACGGAAAATTCTAAGATTTTTAAAACCATCTCAAAAACTTGCAAGCCTAGACGGGACTTGAACCCGCAACTTTCCTCTTGATACGAGGATGCACTGCCAATTGTGCTACAGGCTCTTGTCACTTCAGGGTCGAAATTAGTGAGATGATTCAAACTACGACTCAAAGCGTCGTTACCTTTATCTACAGGAAAACTTATAGTTTTTGACCTGCTCAATGCCAAACGTTGAGGTATAGTAAGTACATTGAATAGAGACATCTCACTAATTTCGACCCTGACGTGATATGAGCCTGTAGCACAATTGGCAGTGCATCCTCGTATCAAGAGGAAGGTTGCGGGTTTAAGTCCCGTCTTAGGCTTGAAAGTTTAAGACATGGTTTTAAAAATCTCTGAATTTTCCGTAAGTGTTTGGATAACACTATAAAAATAAAATACTGTTACGAGCTGAGGGTTCGGGATATAATAATAAAACCAATCTAACCAAAATAACACTCTTATTCAACACTAAAATGATAAATACACGAGCATAAACACAAGTACTTAATCACAACACACACAACTGTTACACAATAATCCATTAAAAGTCACCGAAATATTCGCACGTATCTATAGCGAAATCCAGCCAGACTCTACGCCCTATTCTCTACCGCACACATTTACTACATCATTCTCGAACGTTCTCCATAGTTCCGGCGTGAACTAGGAGTGTGTAGGTATTTCAAAATGACTACTATTTCTTATTATGTGCAACTGCAGGTAAAAACGTAGTAGGTATATAACCCACCTAGAAGTACCTATTCTGTGACACAATAGGTATAATCTTCGAGAGCCCGACTATTACTTATTCGGTAACAGCCTCGGATCCATGACCGTAGCTAAGGGGGGGGGGGGGGGGCATAGTGGGGCAATGCCCTAACTTAAAAATACCATCAAATAAAGTAGTAAACTGTTTCTTCACAGTATAGACGAAAAAAATTACTACCAGCTAGTCTTGTTTTTATTTCGTTCTGTAGTTAGCGTTCAAAGCACTGCTTTTCGCGGCTCGCGACGTTCGCCGCTAGTCTTGCTTTGGTTTCGGGCTCTGGTTAGCGTTATGGTTTTCGCGCCTCACTGCTAGTCTTACGTCAGTTTCGTGCTCTAGGTAACTATCAAAACATAATTTTTATTCCCAGCTTGCGCCGCTCGCCGCCAGTCTTACTTCGGATTCGTGAGCCCTACCTGTAACCACCACTGCCCTACCTTAAATTCAACTCTAGCTACGGGCCTGCTCGGGCGTAAAAATACTATTAAGCTAGGACTATATGGAATCCGGGCTTGTCAAGGGCGGTTTTTTAACGGCCCCTGACCGATCCGTCGCACAACCAAACTTTTGATTATTTGCTGCATCGACTACATACGATCAATTACGATCCGAGGCCATCCGATTCCGATTTTTCCCTAGAAGCAACCGAAACATGCTCCGGATTCGCCGGACCCCGCCCCTAGTTATTTTTCGGTACAAGTGGGCAGAGCTAATAACGTATGTAGTTGACTACACGACAACGAAAGCGAGTTTAGCATCAGTGTTATGACAGACAGCGTCGCAGTAGGACGCACGCGCATGCACAAAATAACCCGATGTAGGTATATTTGATCTCCATTTCCATCGAAACTGTAACTCTGATTAAAAAAATAATACAACACAAAAGCCTTGATCTGATGTACCCTTTGTAAGGGTCAATTCACACGTACCACAACCACACCACAGCCACAACCACACCACAACGACGCCATGTGGTCGGGCGTATATTTTGTATTGAAAATGAATATTACAATTTACACGTACCACATTTTGCCGTTGTTATCGACCACCTGTGTAATACGACCACATCGCGACGGCAACGCCACCACCGGCGGCGGCACCGCGGCCACATCGCCACGACATGACGTCATCAACAGCGCGCGCCTGCGCTCCCTCCTTTCATTCTGCGTTGTACTGAGTTGCCGCGTGGTTGTGCGAAAACAAGTATAGCAACAACAATCTTTCCTCCATGAGTACGTTCAGTCAAGCCGTGTTTCCTCTACGAAAGCCGGAGTATAACTGCACATGACCACGTGGTTACCGCATCGCAACGACAGCGACAACGCAACCACATCGACATTTTGTCGGTACCACAACGCAACTGCAAAAAGCCGCTGCGACACTATTCACACGTAACCACAGCTTGACCACATTTTGTCGCTGCGACGTGGTGTGGTTGTGGTACGTGTGAATTGACCCTAAATAATATTTCAGTAAAATAATTATAAAGAAAATGTTTCTATCTACAGCCTTGGTGGCAGGGACTTTGAAATATTTTGATCAAGTCTGTTGTTCTATTAACGTGCCATTTTTTATTATTCCAATCCGTAGTACCACAAACCAGTTTAGTTTATACGGCTGACAATGTCTTACATAATAATAAGCAATAACTGCGGGGGCTTGAGAAATAAAGGTAAAAAAATAAACTCGTTCCAGACGGCGAGGTGATCATCCGGTCGGGCGATCTGCACGCGGACGGGTACCACCTCGCCGGCTGCGACCTGCGCTCGGCGCTGTCGGTGCGGCGCGCGCTCGCTGCCTCCGCGTGGAGCGGCGCTGCGCCCACGCTGCTGCTGGCCGAGTGCGTGCTCGTGTATTTGCGGCCCGAGCCCGCCGCCGAGCTGCTGAGCGCGCTGGCGCGGGACCACCCGCGCGCCGCGCTGCTGCTCTACGACCAGTGCAACCTCGGCGACCGCTTCGGAGAGGTGCTCGTGCGCAACCTCGGAGCGCGCGGCGTCGGCGTGTGCGGCGCCAGCGCGGCCGGCGCGGCGCACGGCCCGCCCGCGCTGCACGCCGCGCGCCTCGAGGCGCTGGGCTGGGACCGCGCGCGCGCCTGGGACATGCACCGCGTGTGGCGCGCGCTGCCGGAGGAGGACCGCGCGCGCGTCGAGCGGCTCGAGATGCTGGACGAGGGCGAGCTGCTGAACCAGCTGAACGAGCACTACGCGCTCGCGGTCGCGACGCGCTCCGACCTCTTCGCGGACATCGACCTGAGCGAGTAGCGCGGCGTCGGCGATGCTGCGTCCGCAACCGCAAGCTTCTAGTCTACACTCTATTTTCTCAATTCTTATCCTGATAGTTTACCGTATCTGAATGTTAGGCTATTTTAATAACTCTCATTATATAATTATTACTTAGGTACGTAAGTGTTAAATATTTATTTATGATAATAAATTCTGTATTGATACAGTCTACGGTTTTATTAGAGTTCCAGGGCCCGTAGCCAAGTTACATTCGCTTAGAATCTATTTTTACATAGGTTTTTTGTCGATATATCACGTGATATTTCCTTTCCATAGCATGGCTGTGTCAAATCCCATACATTTTCAGACTTATCGACTAGCGTCATCGCTAATCGAATGTAACTTGGCGAAGCCCACAGTTCTGAAATCGGGCTACAAGAGACCCATTAGGTACAGACGCCATCATCCATTGCCCAGTCCGTAGTAGAACAGGGGTTTATTGTGCCTCTAATGCGGGACGTCAGTGTAGATCTTATTCCCCCCACCCTACATTGGGGTTAGGAGGTATCAATGAGATCTGGACAGTTATCAAACTTAAATAGCCATATCTCGGGAAATACATACGTATTATACGTTTGTACGTATGATTTGTGACAAAAATAGTATTCATTGAACGAGCGAAGCGAGATCTCTAAATCAATTTAGGAAAATCGGCGTTGTAGGTATGTATGTTTGTTTGTCCGAGGATAACCTTTCGAAACGTTTATCCGATCATCGTGAAATTTGGTATATAGGTAGGTAGGGATGGCACAATTTTGGTGTGACTAAATGAGCTAAAAATGTGTGTTGTATGTGTGTGTATGTGGGGGGTTGTTGAGATATTGGGGTTCAAGAGGGGTAAAAAAATAATGGGACTATCCGGTCAAGTGACGTCTAATAAAAGGTCTTTGTTAATACATTTCGACACCGTTTTAATTTTTAGTTTAAACCTTGTAGTTTTTAATTTATTAGCCATAATAAAAACTGAAAACTTCACAGGGTACACCAGTGACCCCACAGTGCTGAAATTTCGTAGGCGTGTAGCTTTAGTGACACAATTATAGGGAAAAGTCTGAAATCCAGAATCACTGCAATTTCTACCACGAAAAAGAGTATCCAATTAACATGAACTTCCGTTACCTGTAATTTGGATGAAACTGTAGGTCAAGCTAGTTGGTTGATCATTTCGTGACACTTTTTTAATAGTCAAAGATTAAGGCCGGCTCGCACAACGATCCTTAAACGTATTTAGCGATGAAACATGTTTAAATTTTTCGTATTTGTATGATTTGACAACTCCTTAAATCACAGTTAGCCACTAAATACGTTTAGGCATCGTTGCGAGAGTAGCTCTTAAGATTTTTTTGTGCTTTGGGAGACTCGCGAGATTTCAATTCGGGGCGAACCACTTGTAATGAACCATATTTATTTTAAATCATCAAAATAAAATTCAAATTGTCACAAACACCGATCAGTGTTTTGTTTTATTAACGATTTGTCAGTTATTTCAAAAATTACTCCATTTATGGCTGAAACCAATTCTGGACATTAGCCCAGAGCATCAGTTTGGCTTCCGAGAACATCACTCAACCATAGATTAACAAATAAAATCGAGAACCATAGAAGATAAAAAAAAACTGCTCTACTGTATTTCTAGCCGTAGCACAAGCTTTCGAAAAGGTGTGGCATGAAGGCCATATCGTAAAACTGACAAAATGCTACCTCAAGATTTTGTAGATATGTAGTATAGTTTCATAGTTATGTATTTAGAAAAAACTACGAGCCTTACAGTAGCCGCATATTGTAGGAGATCGTAAGCGCGTCTTAGTCGTGGAATGATATACGAGAGATAGATGCTTTCAATATGATTTTATTGAGCTTAACTTTACACTAATGATATTGATTACGAGTGGCTCGACCGCTAGCCGATGGTAAATCGCGCGTCGCCTCACAGAGGCGGCTCTCGACCTACATACTTAGTCAAAATTGCTGGCTGAGCTCGTATATATGGTGTTCGTATATCGAACACTATAATATGGTGTGTAACATCTGATCGCCGCGCGCGCTCAATACTCAAATCAAACAGCGCGCGCTTCCCCGGTTTCCGGTTACCTACCTACCTACACATTTCCCTCCCTTTCGCAAGGAAGATGTTACCTACACATCAATAAGGCAAGAAGAGGCTCTCGAATCGCTGTACTTACCTACTATACCTACACCTGTGATAGTGCCGAACTAGAAAGTAACACCATAGCAACCTTTGCTGACGACACTGCCATCATGGCCGTCGGAAACACTCACGGAGAAACAGGAAAGGTTTAAGAGGCAGTTAATTAAATCCATCGCTGGAAGGAAAAATTAAACGAATATATATAAATATAATAGATTCACATTAACTTCACCAACACGCAAACACGGCAAAGTGTTTGGACATGACTCTTGATGCGAAGCTACGCCGGAAAGCTCATGCCAAGAAACAAAAAACGGCCAAGTGCGAGTCGGTCTCGCCCATGATGGGTTCCGTAGCAGCAAGTAACATAATATAAAAGTTCTTGTAGTTCGTTGTAATTGTTTTATATTTGAGTTGATCGAATGAAAGGTAAATTGCGGTTTACGATTTATGACGTAGGTATTAAAAAAAACTACTTACTAAATCTCGTTCAAACCAATTTTCGGTGGAAGTTTGCATAGTAATGCACATCATACATTTTTTTGGTTTTATCATTCTTTTATTTTATAAGTTATTGGGGGGGGGGGGGCACATTTTACCACTTTGGAAGTGTCTCTCGCGCAAACTATTTGGTTTAGAAAAAAATTATATTAGAAACTTCAATATCAGTTGTGAAGACATATCCATAGATACCCCACACGTATGGGTTTGATGAAAAAAAATATGTTTTGAGTTTCAGTTCTAAGTATGGGGGAACCCCCAAAAATGTATTGTTTTTTATCTATTTTTGTGTGAAAATCATAATAACTACACTGACTCACAGAATACATCTACTTACCAAGTTTCAACAGTATAGTTCTTATAGTTTTGGAAAAAAGTGGCTGTGACATACGGACGGACAGACAGACAAACATGACGAATCCATAAGGGTTCCGTTTTTTTTCATTTGGCTACGGAACCCTAAAAAGACGAATTGGAACTACGATAACAAAATCCTACTGTACAAACAAGTCCCTGATCCTTGTATGGACTTATGGTATTCAGCTATAATACAACGCTTCCAAAATAAAGTACCTACTGAGTGCGCTCTGTAGGTACGTAAGAAATGATAGCCTGCGCCGGGACCTTAAGGAGTTATATCCACTTGTGATTTTCAAAAAATCGATTTTTTTTACTGATTTTTACATATATTCAAGAATATTCTCTGAAAATTTCAAATCGATCCGACAATTAGTTTCGGAGATATGAGCGTATTAGTAAGAACGTCTCCGAGCGTTCGAAAGTAGGCGGAGCACGAGCCGGCGTAGCAGCTGTTTCTGGTAGCTTCTATCCTTTTGTTCTCGACTTATATTGTGTTTGGGACCCTAAAATAATAATACAAAAGGTTTACACCTGAAATCTATGTTGAGGAATTTTAAGTTAAAAATATGTGAACTCATCAGTTAGAAGTGATCTTCCACGTGGACAAGTTGTGTTTGTGCTCAGTTTGTGTATTTCTCATAGTTTAATTAATTAAAGTAAAAAATGCCTCGTAAAATTAGCAGACAAACTCGTAGAACTTCCAATGAACAGTTGTCTCGAAGAAATAAACGGAAGAACGGACGCAGAGCACATCGCAATTTCGGACGCAAGAGCGCAAGGGTCGACGCGCGAGGGGAGAATGGCTCGTAGACAACAACAACTAAACATTTTGGAGGCAAACGACGAAGCAGAGGGTTCCTCTTATGGTGCTGGAATAGATGACACGATGTAAGTTGAAATTTTTTTTTATTAATTTAGTGTAAATTGTTCCCGAAACTTTAAACGCGTTTATCTCAAAACCGTGTTTTCAGAGTCGGTGAGGAAAATTTCTCCGAAACCGATAAAACCGATCGGTTTGAAATTTTCACACGACTTACTCAGATATATTTTTCAGGTAATGATCGAAGGAATAAGGTTTTGGACAATAATTTCGATTTTTTAAGCTACTTTGAAGTGAAAAATTTTTATGAAAAATTGAATTTTTTTTTTTGAACAGCCGCCATTTTGTCAAAAATCAAAATTTTGACTAGACCTTCGATCATTACCTGTATTTATTTATTACAAAACTAAATATTTTTGGTTTTCAGATAATTTGGACCAGAGATATCTTGCTCACCGCCAAGCACTTTTTTTTGGAGGTCTCTCCGCAGATCATCTACAGGAGCTAGGGGATCCAATATTTTTTTAAATAAACCGCTGATTGTTAAAGTACATTAAATTCTGTTTAAGTACATTTTTTCCATTAATGTATAAAATAAAATGCCTCTTTGGAAAAAATTCACAAAAAAACGCGTTTTTTCTGCCTCGCAAGTGGATATAACCCCTTAACATAGAGGTCGTCAACCAAACTATCAACAAATATGCAGAACGTTGAGGCTATCCAGGTCCTCGACAAGAGAACTAGTTAGTGTAGTGTAAAGTAGTGAAAGTGTTAGTGCTGCCTTTAAAGAACACAGGAACAAAGTGTCTTCCCTTTAATTAGAGGCAGTTAGAAAAATGCTATTGGGGTTTTGACACATTCTTTATAAGCACACAAGTAAATACCTAGTCAGGTCATAAGTATTGTCACACAGTAAAAACTTTTCTTTTAGAATGCTGGCCACAAAAAAGTTTATAGAATTCGAATTTCGAATTGTTCATGAAAATAAAAATGTATACTTTTTAGAATTTTACTCATTTTTAAATATGGAGTGGACGCTTAAAGAAGACCGTGTTGCAGTTATTGCGTTGCATCGTTGCGGTTACGCGCCAATTCAAATTTTTGACATACTGAAAAATATGAATATAACCAAAAGATTCGTTTATCGCAACATCAAACGATACAATGAAGACTCTAGTGTAGATGACAGGTCAAGAAGTGGTCGCCCTCGGTCTGTTAGGACTCCAGCAGTGATAAAAGCTGTGAAGGCGCGAATTCAAAGAAATCCCAAACGTAAGCAGAAACTGTTGGCCCTTCAGATGGGGTTAAGCAGAACCACGGTGAAAAGGGTGTTAAATGAAGACTTAGGGCTTCGGGCATATCGAAGAAAAACAGGACATCGTTTGAATGCTCGTCTAATGGACCTGAGACTGAAGAGATGCCGCGCTTTGTTGAAGCGGTACTCGGGAAAAAAATATCGGGAAATTCTTTTTTCGGATGAAAAAATTTTTACCGTAGAAGAGAGCTACAACAAACAAAATGATAAGGTGTACGCACACAGTAGTGAAGAAGCGAGCAACCGTATTCCGCGTGTCCAACGAGGTCATTTTCCATCCTCGCTCATGGTATGGTTGGGAGTTTCTTATTGGGGCTTAACAGAGGTACATTTTTGTGAGAAAGGTGTAAAAACGAATGCAGTTGTGTATCAAAATACAGTCCTGACGAACCTTGTGGAACCTGTTTCTCATACCATGTTCAATAACAGGCACTGGGTATTCCAACAAGATTCGGCGCCAGCTCATAGAGCGAAGAGCACACAAGACTGGCTGGCGGCGCGTGAAATCGACTTCATCCGGCACGAAGACTGGCCCTCCTCCAGTCCAGATTTGAATCCGTTAGATTACAAGATATGGCAACACTTGGAGGAAAAGGCGTGCTCAAAGCCTCATCCCAATTTGGAGTCACTCAAGACATCCTTGATTAAGGCAGCCGCCGATATTGACATGGACCTCGTTCGTGCTGCGATAGACGACTGGCCGCGCAGATGGAAGGCCTGTATTCAAAATCACGGAGGTCATTTTGAATAAACTTTAGTGCCATACGAATCTATGTTTTGTTAAGTTCATTTTGTTTAAGTTTATTTTGGTATATAAATGGTTACATAATGAATAAATTTGTTTCAATTATTTTATATTAAACATGTGACAGAATTTATGACCTGACTATGTATATTTAAAAATACAGAAAGAGAGGCCATGCACAAAGGTGAGCTTAAACATATAACAAGTGACTCCTTAGTTCTAATTACACTAAAAAACTAGGTCAGAATGAAATTACACCCTAGCCTACAAATGGCTAGATTGTAGTAATAATTCGATACAAACGGAATTCTTAATATTTATTTGATAGAGCGAAGCGAGATCTCAAAATCAACTTGGGCAAATCGGCGTTGTACCTACGTAATTATGTTTGTTTGTCCGAGGATAACTTTCGAAGCGTTGATCCGTTCATTGATTGGTATAGGCAGGTAATGGTGGCACAATCCTGGCGTGACTAAATGTGTGTGTGGGGGGGCTGATGAGATATTGGGGTTCAAGAGTGGTAATAAAAATCAAGATGAGACAATCAAGTCAAGTAGCACGTCTAATGAAAGGTCTTTGTGAGTACATTTCGACCCCGTTTTTATTTTTACTTTAAGCATTATAGTTTTTAAGTTATTAGCCATAATAAACACAATTATAGGGAAAAGTCTGAAATCCAGAATCACTGCAATTTCTACCCCTAAAAAGTTTAATTACATAACATGGACATACATGGTACCTGTAATTTGAATGAAACTGTTTGTCTATTTTATGAGGAAGGAAGAACTTCTCCCTCGGGTCGTTGTGCTTTGCGGACGACATGAATAATTTCTAAACGGTAGAAGCCATCCTCTATCTGTGTTCAAGTTCGGCACACGACTTATTTCTATCGCCTCTCGGACCTTGACGCCATGTTGACTCACACTTCTGATTCGACGCACGCACTACATACGTTTCGACAAGGCCCGGGTTTTAGCGAGAGAGAAGTTCTTCGTTCCTCGCAAGATCCGAGAGGCGATAGAAATAAGTCGAGTGCCGAACTTTAACAGGATAGATGATGGGTTCTACCGCCAGCCTGGAGGCCATGTCTTCATGATGCAAGTGACAGAAGAGTGAGTGAACCTGATAGAGACATAGTTATTGTTGTGTGTTTGCCTGTACCAAGAACTACCGAAGAGAGCAGCTGTGATGATAATGATGATGACACAGCCGGTCAACGCGATGTGATTTCGTTGGCCCAATCCCTGCCACCCCGCCCGTCCGCCCCCCGCCCGTCCGCGCGTCCCCGTACCCGCAGAGGGCAGCGGCGCGCTATCGTTATCGGTGTTTTGACCGACAATGATTCGGTTCAATTCGTGAACCTTCATCAGGGTGAGTGCGATCCGCTCCGAATAACTGCTCACTGCGCGTCGCTGCCCTCTGCGCGAAACGAGACGTTATTCGGAGCGGATCGCACTCACCCTGATGAAGGTTCACGAATTGAACCGAAACATTGTCGGTCGAAACACCGATAAGACGGTACGTGATAAATCCCGTATTTATAATAATGAGGTAGAAATATCGTTAATAAAAATCAAAAGGTTTTTATTGATTTGCATCAGTGGGAAGGCTTCTCCTGATTAGGTGTAACCTTACTACTGCTCGGAAATGCTCGGTAGAAAGGTTACTCTGAGACGGCCATTATACTGAATATGTTTCACTGCAATCAACTAATTTATCTGGTGCAGGTACAAGATACGTACGCTCGCCTGGCGCCACGCGAGGCGCGTGTGTCTGCGAGTTAAAGCAAAGGCAATCGCACAGTTGATCACTTCCTATATATTATAACAACTATTTACACTCGGTGGGCTAGAGATGAAGCCGCTAGAGGCGGTGCGGCTCCGTCGCCTGGTGCAGCGCGCGGCGCAGCGCCCGGCGCCCCTCCGCGTCTCCCGAGCAGAAGACGTGCGTCGCGTGGCGCTCCACGTGCAGCAGCGCGTCCCGGCGCGGCACGTGCACGATGCAGCCCGCCCCCGCGCCCGCGCCGCGTTCCGCCCGCGCGCCGCCCTCCGCGCCGCCCAGCGCGCGCACCAGCGCCTCCACGTCGGGCGCGGCGGCGGGCGGCCAGAGCGCGCGCCCGCCTGCCGCCGCGCCCGGGGAGAGCGCGGGCGCGGCCGGCGGCGGCGGCAGCAGCTCGACGCGGTTGTCGCGCACGCGCAACGCGGCGCGCAGCGGAGCGGTGCGCAGGCCGGGCCGGGTCTCGCGCGGCTGAAGCGCCGCGGCCAGGCCGGGGTCGAGCCAGGCGCGGGCGCTGCGCCGGCGCACGCCGCAGCGCCGCGCGCCGCCGCGCCGCAACAGCAGCGTGGGCGCGTCGTGCGCGATGTGCGGCTTGACCGTCCCCGGCGCCGCGGGCAGGTACTGCTCGGGCAGGGCGAGCTCGCGCGGCCGCAGCTCGCGCACGAGCTTGTTCGCCTGCGAGTAGTTGAGCGAGGTGTCGATGGGGCAGTGGTACGCCTTCATCGCGAGCGGCTGGAAGGGCGCGAGCGCCTCCGCGTACGGGAAGTCCGGCTCCGTGAAGATGATGGCGTGAGCGGGGTTGGAGCCCCACAGCTCGACGAGATGCACGGCGGCGCCGAAGCGAAGGCTCGGGTGTCCGCAGAACACCACGCACGGCTGACGCGCGTCGCCCTCCGCGGCGAGCTCGTGCAGGTCTGCAGCGAGGCGCAAGCGCGAGGCGCGCTGCAGCGCCGCGTGCGGGAACGGCTCGTCCGGGACGCGGGCCGCCTTGCCCGCCGACACCCACTCCGCCAGGATGTTGCTGTAGGCGAGCGCCGCGTCGGCCGCGGGCCCCACGCAGTACATCGGCACGTGGGCCAGGCCTGCGCCCTCCAGGTGCGCCGACAGGCACTCGAGCAGGTCGTACAGCACGCCCGAGGCGTACACCGGCAGCAGCACGGCGCCGCCCGCGCGCAGCGTGCCGGCCGCGTGCACGCACAGGTCGCCCAGCATGTGGTCCGGGTTGTGGGCCGGCGTCTGCGTGAGCGCGGCCAGCACCAGCAGGTCCGCGCCGCGCAGCGCCGCCTGGTTAATCGGGCGCGGGTGCGTCGTCAGCGTGCTGGAGCCGCTCACGTAGCACACCTTCTCATGCGCCGAGCGCAGCACCCAATTGGCAGAGCCGAGGCAGAACCCCGAGGAGACGGCGGTGGCGTCCAGCGCGCCGTACACGTCCACGCGCTCGTCGTACCCGACTACGCGCACGCGGGCCAGCGCGCGCGCCACCGCCGCCCCCGAGAACAGCCGGCGCCACGCGCGAGGCCGCACCGCGTGCGCCAGGGGAGGCGGCAGCACGTGCAGCAGCTCCTTCCAGCGCCGCGCCGCCCCGCCGCCCCCACCGCCGCCGCCCGCCAACCACTGCACCAGCTCCTCCAGGTAGAACCTGCATCCAGATACGGAACCCGGTCACCGATGCGTCTATCCCTGCCGAGAGCCTCCAAGGCTTGATCTCGCTCGCACGGTACCTTCCGATCTGCAGTGTGGGCTCCGTGGCATACACCTGCCCCTTGAAGCCGGTTTCCTCGGTGACGTAGGGCAGCGCCAGCATGCAGGTGTAGTTGGAGATGAGGATCACGTCCAGTTGGGAAAAGTCCACCACCTTATCTAGGGGCGGGCAGAACTCGGGCACGCTGTCCACGAACACGCGCCCCATGCACTCCTTCAGTTCCTAAAACCAGAAATGACAGCTCAGCCATTTATCCTTTAAACACTTTCAAGGGGACTTGAAGGGGACACTACTTTATTAATCCTATGAAGAGAGACTCCATGCATTGTGCTTCGCCACTTTTCCAATGAGTATTATGAGTGGCGGATTTACACATTTGCCGTCAGTAGGCAAATAAAATTTTGCCGCCCCAACGGATACCGACTATCACCTACCTCTGCAATTCGCTACCCTAGTTGTTTTTCAACCTTTTTAAATTTGACGACCTCTGTGGCGCAGTGTGGGCGAATTGCCGGTTGTGACGCAGGGTGGTTGCGGGTTCGATTCCCGCCGCCGAATAAATGTTTGAATGACCCACAGATATTTGTTTCTGGTCTGGATGTTTTTCTTTATAACTATGTATTTACAAAAAAAAATATATAAGTATTCTATCAGTTATCTGGTTCCCATAGTACAAGCTCTGCTTAATTTGGGGCTAGATAGCACTGCGTGAAATATCCAGCAATATTTATTTAATGGGTTACTGGGTCAAGTGGGGTATCATATCAAAGAGAAAAAATTATATGTGAATTTTTGGAAGAAGTAGATGAAATAAAGTGGGATGTAATAGGATTGGCCGAAGTAAGACGGAAGGGAACAGATCTCCTGAGGTTCATGAGGATCTTCAGATGTTACTCAAGTAAAGACCATCTCTCCACGAGTTTGCTACATCACACTAAAATTAAAGGAAAGATATGCTCTGAAGATTATTCAAGTCTATGCACCAACTTCTCAGATTTCGAGGTCGATAGCTTCTATGCGGAAGTAGAGACAGCCTATGATGAAAACCCTTGCCTCTACTCAGTAATATTGGGAGATTTTAAAGCGAAAATAGGTGCTCCCTTAGAAAATGAACGATCTGTTGGTTGTTTCGGGCTTGACCTTAGAAACGATCGCGGTCAAACCCTTGTCAATTTTCTCTAAAAACACCATCTTTACGCAATGAATACATTCTTTAAAAAGCGATTTGCGAGGAAATGGACTTGGATGGAGCCCAGGAGGTAGATAAAGGAACGAAATCAACTACATATTAACCCCTCATAGAAGCAACATAACGGAGGTCAATGTTCTTAGTCGCTTTAAAACCTGCAGCGACCATCACTTGGTGAAGGCTACGTTTAGGTATAAAACCTGGCTAAAGAAAGATCCAAAATGCCACATAAAACAATTCACAAAAAATATGATCAAATTGCTTACAAGTTTCTACAGAAGAAATTTCAACTGGATATAAGAAACCAATTTGAAGGACTTACAGAAGAGAACCAGGACGTGGACTCACTAAGCGATGCCCTGTGTAAAATTGTTGTTGATACAACACGAAAACATTTAGGCAATAAGAAGACAAGAGAACAAAAATTATCACCCAATACTCTGTCTCTATTATCTTATCACAAAGAAGAAATTTAACAGACAATAATATATCAGATCAACATAAGTTAGGAGAAATAGACGCATTTATAGGAAAGGCTATTAAGGAAGACATTCGGGATTTTAACACAAAAGTAATAACAGAAACAATCAAAAACAGTAGAGAACCAAAAGTTTTCCAATGCAACAATGGTAATACTACAAAGTACAACTGATCGGAACGGAATTCTAAAAGTGGTTGAAAGCTTTTATGCAGATCTTTATGCATCAAAGGCAGAGGAACCGACATCACCAGAACTTGCAGATCCTAGAGCAGAACCTGTAGAGCGCTTTGATGAAGAAAACTTGCCCACTATTTCCGAAGATGAAGTCGGTTTTGCTCTTAGTAGAATGAAAAGGGGCAAAGCTTCAGGTGATGATGGGGTGTATGTAGAGATGATGCAAGCGGGAGGACCACCGCTAATCAAACCGCTTGCTAATCTTTTCAATCAAGTACTCTCACAAGCTGTTTCACCAAAAGCGTGGAAAAACGCTTCTGTCACCATCTTACATAATAAGGGGAATACATCGTCATTATCTAACTATAGACCCATTAGCCTACTGTCCCAGGTCTATAAGTTGTTCGTCAAAGTCTTATGCAACCGATTATCAACCAGTCGAACAAGCTTGCTTCCGGAGCAGATATTCCACTATAGACCACATACACGCAGTAAAGTAAGTCATTGAAAAATGCAGGGAATATAATCGACCTCTCTACTTTGCATTTGTCGATTACGAGGTGTTTGACAGCGTAGAGCACTGGGCTGTCTTTCAATCTCTCTGTCGCTGTAATATTGACAAGCGTTATGTAGATACTTCCGCGAGCGCTACTCTGCCGCCACGCTGCAAGTGCGCATGCACTTCTTGACTAATTTTGTGCCCATTAAACGGGGTGTACGTCAAGGTGATACTCTCTCCCCCAAACTCTTTACAACATTATTAGAAGACCTCATGAAAGTGTTGGACTGGAGTGATAGAGGTATAAACATAAATGGACAACACTTGTCGCACTTGCGGTTTGCCGACGATCTTATCCTTTTAACTGACAATGCCACCGATCTCCAGCGTATGCTTGAAGAGCTTAACGACGCATCACTGAGGGTCGGGCACATGAACATGTCTAAGACTAAAATCATGAAAAACGCCTCCAGGAACCTAATATCAATGTGGGTAATCAACAACTACAGTTGGTTAAAGAGTACTTTTATCTTGGACATTGTTTATCATTTGGCCCGGAATCTCAGGTGAAAGAAATATCCAGGCGAGTGCAGTTAGGATAGATTAGGATAGAACGGTGCGCGACATCGCTGACAAGATGCAGGAGAGTCGGCTGCGATGGTACGGTCACGTGAAGAGGAGGCCACCTGACTACGTAGGGAATTTGGCACAACTTTCCATCCCCGGTCGAAGATCTAGAGGTAGACCCAAGACAAGGTGCAGAGATGTAGTGTCAAAAGACATGAGAGAGTGCCAAGTTTCTGATGACGACGACGAGGATAGAGCGAAGTGGAGAAGAACGACCAGGAAAGCTGACCCCACCACCATGTAGGATACATAGCTGGGAAGAGAGAGAGCGTTTAGGGGCAGCTTTCGATACCTTGCAATCAAGTGTTGGAATTTGGAACAATCTGCCACCACCACTACGACTTTTGAAATCCAAATATAAGTTTAATAGGCAGAAAACTAGGTTGCCTGGTGCGAACGCCCCCTTTACCTGATAATTTTAGGGTATTGTTCTTTATTTTATCTAACTCAATTCTAATTAACTTTTTGTGATTTATTCATGTAAATTATATAATCAATTCACTTGAAATTATATTTTTATTTATCTTACACATCACATATCATCATTGGCATCACACAATTATAGTTTTGTTCTCACAGGTCTCACAGTGAGTGGGTGATGAAGCAGTCTCGGCAGAATAACAGCGTCAACTGTTCCGCTAATCCAGTTGACATAATGCTGAGTCGAGGCCCTTTTGCTAGCACAGCACACAACATACCTCATGTTTAAAATTGATCATTACCTATATTATATTGTTAGTTTCTGTTTTTGCATGTACCTACTGTTTATTATTTATTATTATTATTATTTGTAATAGACAGGCAGCTTTTAGAGCTGATGTGTGTATATCTTATTTATTGTCAGTGCACTTTAAATATTTGTCCAGTCTGTTTTTGAAAGCGTTCACTGAGGGGGCACTGTTCACTGACTCTGGTAACTGATTCCAAGTGTCCACTACGCGATTGGGCAATATGTGCTCCTTGGTTTGCTGGTACTTGGCCCGCGTTGCAGCTTCAGTGAGTGTCCTCTCAACCTTGCATTATTGTTCATGGTATATAGTGTTTGTGACAAGTCAGGTATGCTGTAGTGGTTGTTTAGAATCTTGTAAGTCTCTATAAGATCTCCGCGCTCTCTACGTTGCTGAAGGGTAGTTAGTCCAAGTTCCTGAAGTCGTTCTTCATATGTAAGTGCTTTGAGACTAGGTACCATTTTCGTTGTTCTTCGTTGTACTCGTTCAATAAGGTTAATGTCCTTTTTGAAGTATGGGCTCCAAACCTGAAATGCATACTCCAACAATGGCCTAAGGTATGTCTTATATAGTTTCAGAAACAATTCCCTGTTAGTGTAAGAGGCCTTTCTTATAATATACATCACAGAATTTGCTCTTTTCACAATCTCTACAATCTGTACATCTCATTTCAGGTTAGTTGTGATTTGAACTCCAAGGTCTCTTTGTCTGTCTACCTTTTCAAGTGAACTTCCATTAATAAAGTAGTTGCATTTTGGGTTTTTGCTTCCAATGTGCAACACTGTGCACTTCTTTTCATTCAGGGTGATAAGCCAGTCCTGGGTCCACTGGTGTATTCTGTCAAGGTCTTTTTGAATGACGTTTTGGGTGAGGAGTGGGTTTCCCATAATTTTAGTGTCATCAGCAAAGAGTGATTGCTGAGATTCAATGTGCTGGTCCAGGTCGGTCAGAAATATTCCAAAAAGGATTGGTCCGAGCACATACCCTTGTGGCACCCCACTGCTTACTTTATGAGGCTCAGACTGAGCTTCTCCAACCCGAACTCTAAATGTTGAATCATCATCATCATCATCAGCTATTTAGCAAATAAATTATTGTCTAGGTCTAAATTAATATGATTGATACATGCAAAGATTACAGGAAAATTATGGACTGCCGCTTCTTCATGTGTGCTTCCTACAGTCATTATAGCGACAGCGGTATCGTCAGCAAAGGTACATCAATAATTGCGTATGATTGCGGTAGCAACCTTTTTAGTTTTTGAATAAGGCCTTGATGCTATACTTTATGCCCCTGTATAAACATATAATCTCTCACTCGCACTTTACACCCAGCTCCACGTTAAAATTTTAAAACTCCTGAATCCTGGAGGCATGTCTATATTAACATATATGTTTAAGATCATTAACCCCAAATCAATCTACCTACTCCGATCACTGTACATAACACAAGCTAGTTATATATATTTACTCCTTCCAGCAGCGGATCATTGAGATGTGGGGGCATGTAGTTGGGCAGCGAGGCGAGGCGCGTGCTGGGCACGGGTGGCAGCGGCAGGAAGTTGAGCACTGGGTGCGCCGATAGCCCGCAGTCCAGCATGATCAGCAGCTCCTTGAACGACAGCACGAAGCATGGCTTGGCCGCGTCGCTGCTCAGGCAGTACTGAAACATTGCACAAACACATCCTTATAGCCACTTCATAGTTCCTTTTCATGTCCTAGCTGCATCAACTTACCTTTACCAAACATTTACTCAACCTAAAATTTTATATATCTATCTGTAGATACATATACACGCAAGGAAGTCTTCATCTATGATTTTGAACGCATTCTTAAGTCATAACATAAGTCATAAGTACTTTTGAAGTAAAACTTCTTTACGCACGCTTACTTGGAGAGTAAGCTGGTGAATGCGTTACGAAAAGTGCAAATGGAAGTTGAGAGGGATATAAGTTAGTGAAGATAGAAAGAGAGAGAGTTACGTTTCATATATTTTAAACGTTAATGTGTGAGTGCGAGTTGCGTCTGTCCAGAATGAAAATAGACTGATCGACCTACAGACGTGTGGACAATTTTGTAATTGAACAATTTTATAAATTAATATTTTGAAAATGAAGTTTTACTTCAGTCGTGTGGTCTAAAGCACTTGACTTAGAATACTTTCGTGATTGATTTCAATCATACGTGAAGCGCCTTTTTACCTCTATGGAAAGCTCACATGGGTTTCCAACTTTAGAACCTGCTCTTTATGTGTATGTTCTAAGCAGTTGTCCGTGCAGTCGCATTGTACCCCAGTGTTTAGAGGTATCTTCCGGTACGCTGCGACTAAGTGCTGGAATAACATCCCTCTGCCTATTCGTAAACAACAAACTTTATATGGGTTTAGGAAAAAACTTGAAATCCTCAGTTCCTCAGCAAACAACAAAAGGAAACCTCAGCAAACAACAAAAGGAAAACGAACCCTTCAAAGATGAGGTGTCCTTCATCTAAACGTAACTACACTTTGTAGGTAAATGATAGAAGGTTCGTGTGAGTAGGTGGCCAGCTGGTGCATTATGTTGTTGTGGGGATAGCATAACATGTATTTTTATTTTTTTAGTACTGTGTGTACAGTGTTGACTCGCTCCGGCTTCACACAATTGGTGAATAGGTAGGCGTTATTAAATTTTTTATTAGTATATTTAACTTATTATTCGTCACAATCCTAAGTATATTTAACTTATTATTACCCAAAATCATTTTATAGTATTATATTTATCCTCACGTTATTTTGTTTATTTGTCACCCTGTTTAATTAGTAGGCGGATATCCGTGGTCCACTCAGAGGCTCTAACGGAAGACCAGCGCTGGATGTGCAGTGCAACTCAGCACATGCTGAGTTGGAGCCTTTTTGTGACACATGCAGTGAGCACAACGAGACACACACTGCAATATTTTTTATTTATATTTAATGTTTATTCTTTAAGCTATTGTTACTTTGTTCTTTTTGTTATGTCTTCTGTGTGTTATTTCAGTTCAGTTCAGTTCTTGATTGTGGCATCTGTGACTAGGGAGTGTCACAATTCCGCCAATGTCGATGTCGCGATATTTTCATAAACTTAATAGGAGCTAATGTAGGTCAAGAATATGACCGGTATTCTAAATTTGGAAAAAACCTTTGATAATTCTAATAGAAAAGAGACAACACAACATATAAAACAGCACAATATTAGTTGTTAGTACTATTATAGATAATGTGGGTTAGTGAGCTAATAAGTAATATATACATTTACAACCTAATGTTGTTATCATTTATAAATTTACATAAAATATAATTAATTAAAGGAGAGAAGGTAAGGGTTAATAAACATTTAAAGGAGGTAGGACGAGGGATTTTAGGAGGAAGGATTTCATAGAGGGAACGCCGCAATCTGTGACAGTCGAAGAATATGTGGTCCACGTTTCCTTCGTCCAGGCCACACTCACATAGAGAGTGGTTCCTAATCCTAAGTTTGGCCAAAAATACAGGGGTACACGAGTGGCCAAGTCGAAGACGACAAATTGTGGAGGTGGTAATCTTACTAGCCTTCCGGAATTTAAAAAACCAAGGAGTTCGAGGAATATCGGGTTGGATATCTGCATAATGTTTACCCTTATCTTTTTTGGAACGATTCCAAACTTCAGTCCACGATTGTTCCAGTTGTGATTTGAGAAGAAGGCATAAGTCATGTGAGAAGGATTTGAAATGTTCAAGGGAACCTATCTGAGCAGCATCTTTTGCGAAAGAGTCAGCTGACTCATTACCAGGAATTCCAGAGTGACCTGGAATCCAGGAAAGAACAACGTTTATCCCAAGATTGTGACATTCAAAAAGGGATTGCCTAATTTGAAGAATAATAGGGAAACGAGATACAGAACGGAAAGGGTTGGATATAATAGATTGCAGACAGCTTTTAGAATCAGAAAATATAATAGAGTTGTTTAATTGGTGGGATTTAATGAAACAGATGGCTTCTAGAAGCGCAACAGCTTCGCCAGAAAACACTGATGTCGAGGAGGGACATTTAAAACTAAGGGAGATTTAGGTGAATGGAATCCACACAGCTGCTCTCACGACACTGTCTGTAGATAGTTTTGAAGCATCAGTGAAAATGGAGTGCCACCCATTAAATTTAGCATCCAGGTGTTCATAAAATTTTTCTTGGGCATTGGAAGATTCCTTATCTATACCAAAGGACAGGAGGATATTAGGCTGAAATGTTAAAGCTTCATAAGAAGTGAGATAAAGTGGATGAGTTGGGAACTGAATTACTGGGTTAGGAAGTTGGGAAAATTGTTTGAAACTACGGAGGAGACAGGGGATTTTATCAGGATTGAAATTATCAAATAAGTTAAGCAGGCGAGACAATTTTGGAAGAAGTGAGTGATTACAGTTTTGTGCTAATTTGAAAAAGAACCTATCAGATAGGAACTGTCTACGCAAATACAATGGAGGCTCACCACACTCAACCTGCATAGCATTGATGGGGGATGACTTCATGGCTCCAAGAATTATACGCAAGCATTTTGAATGAATTTTGTCTAACTTGTCTAAGCCAGATTTATTACAAAGATTCAGAAGGAATGTTCCATAATCAAAATGACTCCGAATTATGGCGTTGTATAGAAGCTTTTGAGAATACGGATGAGAACTCCACCAGACACCCGAAAGGGAGCGAAGGATGTTAATGTTCTTTTCGCATTTTTGAGAGGCCATAACAAAATGTGGGACGCCCGCCATTTTTGAGTCCAATGTAACACCTAAAAATTTTGCACTATTAGATTGAGGGATAATCTCTTGGTCAATGAATAATTGAATAGATGGGGAAATTCTTTTTCTGGAAAATATTACAACATTACTTTTGGGAGCAGAAATAGATAAGCCGTGATCAAGTAACCAGTCGCTAAGGTAGGACAATGCAGAATTCAGTTGGTTACTTGCCTCTTCTGTTGACACAGATGTGATATAAAGTGACAGATCGTCAGCATATTGTAAAACCTCACAAAAAGAATTCACAGATTGCTCAAGATCATAGGTGTAGAGGCTGTAAAGAAGTGGGCTCAGGACAGAACCCTGAGGTAGTCCTTTCCAAACCGTCTTAGGAGGGAGGAGACCTTGGTGGGATTTAATAACAACAGACCTTTCCATCAATAGGTTGCATATAAAACGAACCAGCTTCTCAGGTATTCTCAGCTGAACGAGCTTACTCCTGAGAACCGGAAGCAGAACGTTGTCATAAGCTGATGCGATGTCCAAAAATACAGCAACTAGAAATTTCTTTTTTTTTAACGCGATGTGGATGTCTGTTGTTAAGAGACTAAGGCTGTCCATGGTACTCATGCCCTTTCGAAAGCCAAATTGGGAATTAGCAAGTAGTGGACGATTCTCAACCAACCACTCAAGACGGTGTTTAATCATGTGCTCCATAACCTTAGCCATGACGGAGGACAAAGCTATTGGTCTACGACCATTAGGGTCAGATGGATCCTTTCCAGTTTTCAGTACCGGGATGATAATTTGAGTTTTCCATTGATCAGGAATTAAGCCGGTTTCAAAGAAGGAATTAATAAGAAGTAAGTAATATTTTTTTGTGTTTTCAGAAGATTTCGTGAGAAAGGAGTAAGTGATACCATCGATACCGGGGGAAGAGTCAGTCAGTCCGTCAAGTGCAAGGGTCAATTCATTAAAACAGAAGGGGCGATCAAAACAATTTTCAGAAGGGATCGACGAAGGGATCGAGGGGAAGGAGGAAATAGATGGGACTGAAGGAGGGGCGAGTTTGTCCGAAAAGGCCTCGAGCCACGATGAAGGATCATTAGCTGAAATATTTTCGATATTACATGATCATCTGAATCGTCTGATTTGGTTCCAGATGATATATGATGGTGTTCTAGGCGAGAGGTTTTCGCAAAACCCAATCCATCCCTGATTTTTCTTTTTAGAGACCAACTTTCTGAGTTTTGCTGAGGATTTTTTATAGACTAAAAAGTTTTCTATAGACATAGATTCCTAACTTTTTTCAGCTTCTCTCCGTTCCGATACAGCTGTTGTGCACTCAGAATCCCACCACGGGGTAAATTCTAAAATCTTTGAAGGGCTTTTTAAGGGGAATGTGGAGATCAGCGCATGTAGTAATATTATTAACAAAGGAGTTATATGCTGCAAGGGAGTCATTATGTTGAATGTGAGTGGAAGAATCTATTTTAAGATCAAGTGAAGATGAATAAGCTGACCAATCAGCTCCAGAAAGTTTGTATTTAAGAGAAGGACTAGGGTTACGGAAAGGGTTCGAAAAATTAGCATAGATAGAAATTAAGATAGGGAAATGGTCACTTCCATAAGTCGAAGGAAGAATTTTCCATAAAGTCAAAGAGAAAAGAGATGGAGAGCAAAGTGTGAGATCAACAGCGCTTTTCGGATTTTGAGAAGGAAGTGCTCTCCGAGTAGGTGATCCATCATTGAGTAGGCACAAGTTGACTTCATCAAAGATCTCCAATAGGGAAAGACCAAACATATCAGAGTGGCTATGACCGCAGATAGTGTTATGGCCATTAAAATCACCCCTGAGAACCATGGGGGAAGGAACAGATGATAAGAGGAGGAGATCGGGAATCAAGGAGGAGTTGGGATGAGGAATATATACAGATACAAAGGAAATATTAAGGGATCTGATACCAACAATGTTGATATCAGAAGGATTGGAAGGGGTGTGTTATTTCTGTTCGTACCATTGGTGTTGTCACAAATATTATTTAATATGAAACCTAAAATGTATTGAAATATTCACATACCAGTTTCATTTTGTTTGTTTTGTCCTGAGCTCTATCTAACCTACACTACAACAGAAACACCGGTTATTTTACGCTGTTCTATTTTTATATCAAAAGCTGGTCAATAAAATCCGAATTATGGCCTACTTTCGGCATGATTTTTAACAACTTTATTTGGAATTTATGAAAGAAAAATGAGCAAGTAAACCCTTTGATAGCAAACATTGAGTTCTCCGTAGGTAATTTATTCACTTTGTTCATTCAATTGTATTTTTTTTTTTAGTTTGTTGTGTCTTGGATTGGATACTAGTCCTTGCGCCATGTCCCGATTGTAAAGTTCACTTTAGCAGTGCTGCCAGCTCCGGCAGTAACTTTCGGACCTTACGTTGTCTTCAGTGCTGCCAGCACCTCGAACAGAAAAAGGCCGGTAGCTTTGTTAAAAAAAAAGAAGGCCGACTTATGGCACGAAAGGCTGAAATTGAAATAAAATAACATTATTTAACTAAAAAATTATTTTAATGGTTTAAAGAACAAAGACTGGACAGTCTTTACTTAGATTTTATTTTAGCACTTAACATTTCTGGTGATGGCTCGAAATTTATTGTACCCCCACAGTTTTCTATGAATGCTGTAGTAGTCAATAAAGAAGCTACATCTCCGTATTGAGACGAGTGCGGCGTTCAGTTTTAGTCCTCTTGAGTTTACTAAAAACACGCTCAACACTCGCATTTGAAAATGGGAAAACCAGCAGTAAGCCAATTAGTTTATGTAAATTAAAAAATTGGCAATTTCCTGCTATATTTTTCAACTAATAACTGCTTTCCAAAAAGATTCTGCTGGCAATGTTGTTCTTATACTAAGGGTGGGTAAAGGCCACAAAAAGGCCGATGACTGCCAAGGGCCAACATAACTTCCCAAAGGCCGATAATCGGCCCCCTAGGGGCCGAACTGGCAAATCTGGTTGTCTTAAAAGGGACGGGAAGGACTTTCCAATTGGTCCAATTAGATAGGGGCTAGCAGAAGGGAGGGAGTGGGGAAGTGCGGAAGGAAACCTATAGTTTTCGAGAAAATTAAAATAAGCTATTTTGAGGTTATACTAGAAAAAACATAGCTTGATCTCTGGGACAGCTGTCAGTAAAATCGCGCCTATGAAGTTCTGAATTTAACAGTACGGACAAACGTACCAGTGTACCAAATACCAATGTCATACTTTATAGGCATGCTGAGCTAATTATAGTGATGAGCGATGAATCATTGTGACCACCGACTATAAACTATCGATATTTTGTATAAAATTTTATTCAAAATGATCTTATTATTTAATTTAAAAAAAATAACATTATTTACAATAGTGAGTAAATAAAATCTAAATTCTAACCTACTCGTAACATTCCTTCCGACAACTTTGGGGTTCGAGAGAAGTTTGGCCGCGGCGTGTCTTCTTCCGCAAGATGGCGCCAACGCGCCGCCATCTTGTTTGACATGGCTCATTCTCCGCAGTACGAGTGCTAACGCCTTGTATACGCCACGTGTTTTCCGTTCTCATCACTTTGTTTTTGTTAGTATTGCTGTTAATTTGTTTAATAATTATGGCATACATCCTTCGTGGCGAAGCGGTAGTGAACACGACTGCTGCGCAGGAGGTCGCGGGTTCGATCCTCGCTCAGTGCAAATATTTGTATGCATGAATATGGGTTTTTGCACTGGTCTGGTCGTGCCTCGGAAAGCACGTTAAGCCGTCGGTCCCGGCTGCCATACGAATATCTAATGGCAGTCGTTACAGGTTGTTGGACCCCTTAAAAGTCCAACAATTGGTCTTACTGCAAAGCTTCTATCGATAATTACTATCGATATTTTTTTCTGTATCATAACAACCCTAGGAATGTCAGTTTAACAAATGTCGCAGAGATCAAGCTATGTTTTTTCAAGTAGGTATACATAGGTATGAAAAATTCAATATTTATTTATGGTGAAAATGGGCAGGAAGGGGAACAACATTTTCAAAGACCACTTTTTTCTTCAACCCTCTGGACTCTGGGTGGGCTCCCGGCAGAAGCTCTTATGGTCGCCCCTGTCTGACACTTCGCCACACGCGACTTTCGCTTGAGTTCGCACTCGACTTCGCTTCACTTGGCCTCGTATTACTTGCTTCACTCAGGACCTCCCTCGAGCTATTGGCTCCTGTGCTTCTTATATACTCTATAGGGGTGTCAGGCACAAGGCCACGTGGGGTCGTGGTGCCCGGTGTCGATTCTGTCACTCTTTTTGAACCTAACCTACTCAAGTTGGGGTGCTCCGTTCATTATCATAAATATTTTAGTAAATAATCTTTTAAACAAACTGCCGTAATTAAGGCGGGAATTTTTTTTAGGGAAGTTGCGTCGTTCTTTACGACTGTTTCCTGTTCCTCGTCTACAATAATAAACAATTACAAATCATCCTACTTCAGCAGGTCGTATGTGGACCGGTAGAGTATGTTAGCCGAGTCGTAAAAATTCTCTAACGTCTACTATTTGATAGGTAGGTACATTTTAGTCCTCTAGCGCGGTAAGCATTGACCTCAGAGGTCAATTCACTCATTCTAACCCTTTACCCAATGACAACTTAAAAAGTAACTGTTTATTGGGATCATATTTTGTATCAAAACTTTTCGAAATCTACCTATTTTTCATAGCGTCCCGCTAAGTACACCCCAACCAGCAGAACTCAAAGAGGACGCCATAGTAGCCATGCAAATTTATGTTACAGGAGTACAAAAACGTCTCGACCACAAGAGAAAGATAACACAACCAAATCTATCCAACAATGAACAAAATAAATGTATTGTAAAATTTGTAAAAAAAATGCCAATTTACACATTTTGACATCCAGTGTATAGTCGCGTGCTTATACCTAGTCAGGTCATAAGTATTGTCACACTGTAAAAATATGTATACTTTTTAGAATTTTACTCATTTTTAAATATGGAGTGGACGCTTAAAGAAGACCGTGTTGCAGTTATGGCGTTGCATCGCTGCGGTTACGCGCCAATTAAAATTTTTGACATACTGAAAAATTTGAATATAACTAAAAGATTCGTTTATCGCACCATCAAACGATACAATGAAGACTCTAGTGTAGATGACAGGTCAAGAAGTGGTCGCCCTCGGTCTGTTAGGACTCCAGCAGTGATAAAAGCTGTGAAGGCGCGAATTCAAAGAAATCCCAAACGTAAGCAGAAACTGTTGGCCCTTCAGATGGGGTTAAGCAGAACCACGGTGAAAAGGGTGTTAAATGAAGACTTAGGGCTTCGGGCATATCGAAGAAAAACAGGAGATCGTTTGAATGCTCGTCTAATGGACCTGAGACTGAAGAGATGCCGCGCTTTGTTGAAGCGGTACGCGGGAAAAAAATATCGGGAAATTCTTTTTTCGGATGAAAAATTTTTTACCGTAGAAGAGAGCTACAACAAACAAAATGATAAGGTGTACGCACACAGTAGTGAAGAAGCGAGCAACCGTATTCCGCGTGTCCAACGAGGTCATTTTCCATCCTCGCTCATGGTATGGTTGGGAGTTTCTTATTGGGGCTTAACAGAGGTACATTTTTGTGAGAAAGGTGTAAAAACGAATGCAGTTGTGTATCAAAATACAGTCCTGACGAACCTTGTGGAACCTGTTTCTCATACCATGTTCAATAACAGGCACTGGGTATTCCAACAAGATTCGGCGCCAGCTCATAGAGCGAAGAGCACACAAGACTGGCTGGCGGCGCGTGAAATCGACTTCATCCGGCACGAAGACTGGCCCTCCTCCAGTCCAGATTTGAATCCGTTAGATTACAAGATATGGCAACACTTGGAGGAAAAGGCGTGCTCAAAGCCTCATCCCAATTTGGAGCCACTCAAGACATCCTTGATTAAGGCAGCCGCCGATATTGACATGGACCTCGTTCGTGCTGCGATAGACGACTGGCCGCGCAGATTGAAGGCCTGTATTCAAAATCACGGAGGTCATTTTGAATAAACTTTAGTGTCATAAGAATCTATGTTTTGTTAAGTTCATTTTGTTATATAAATGGTTACATAATTAATAAACTTGTTTCAATTGTTTTATATTAAACATGTGACAGAGTTTATGACCTGACTAGGTATGTATTGTTATTGCTGTTATTTGAATTTGTTTGTTAAATTCAGTTTTTTATGTTTGTTTGTGACTTATTGTTATTCACTTAAAGTAAATATGCCTAGAAGAAATACTGTTTTGAAAAGACAGGCAAGGAAAATTGTTTATGACGTGAATTGTGTTTTAATAAGGGAATCTAATGAATTAATTGATTCTTTGAAACAAATCAAAAGTGAGATTGATGAAGCTACAAGTACTTTACTCAGTCATTCGGACAGTAGCACTGTAAGTTTGAGCCAGATAAAACAAACTGCCGAAATTTTTAAGGCGGGAATTTTTTTTAAATGGTGGTTTAGGGAATATCCAAAAAAGGACGGCAGAGTCTACAAATACGTCAATTGCAACGGTAAGGAACATCTCCAATTACGCCAATAGTGGCTATTGGCTATTGTATTGCTTGCGCAATACCCATGCGCAGCTATCCCTTCCGCGTATCGTTCAGCGCTAGACTTACGTGCCGCGACTTATACAGTTTGGTTTTGTAAGAGCTGTACGTGTCATTGAATTTATCAAGATCTGTAACACTGAAATCGTTGTAAGCTCGACTTATTCGCAGCAGTATTGGTGAATTGTAACCGAGGTTTGTTTTGGGTGTTGGCTTACTGAATATTTTGGAAATTCTTTCTTGGGTCACTACCCACTAGTACAGTGGGTAGTGACCCAAGTACGGAATGCTTAGAATAATGTTCTCCAGAATGGCTGGGCAGTCGTATAAGTCATGGACTATTTTTTAGAGAAAGGAGACAACTCGAGAACATAATAGGTTGGGGAAAAAGTCTTTTCGCATTATAGTATGTATGAACTTGTAATAAAATCTCTTTGGCTATACTATTTGTATCTGGCTGGTTTTGGTATCATTCAAAGTTTAAATTTTAAAGAAGATAATTCCAAATTCAAATTAGGAAAATGTGTGATTTTTATTTGTTTTTCGTACTGTAAAGATGAGTGAATCTAATGAAGAAATTCGATACATTTAAAAATTTTACTACAAAAAAGGTAAAAATGCAACGCAAGCCGCAAAAAAATTTGCGATGTTTATGGACCTAGTACAGTGTCTGTGATAGTAGCACAAATTTGGTTTAAGCGTTTTCAATCCGGGAATTTTTATGTCAAAGATGCACGTCGCTCTGGTCGCCCTATTACGGATAAAATTGATGCCATTTTTGAAAAAGTGGAGCAAGATCGTCATATCAGTAGTTACGACGTAGCTGAAGAACTAGGATTTGACCACAAAGAAGTTTTGGCGCATTTGAAAAAACTGGGTACACAAAAAAGCTCGATATTTGGGTACCCCACGAGCTCACTGAAAGAAACCTAATGAACCGTGTACTAATTTGTGATTCTTTATTACGACGTAATGAAACCGAACCATTTTTGAAGAAGCTAATAACTGGAGATGAAAAGTGGATCACGTACGACAAGAACGTGCGAAAAAGGTCGTGGTCAAAGGCCGGTCAGGCTTCACAGACTGTGGCGAAACCCGAGTTAACTCGCAACAAGGTGATGCTGTGTGTGTGGTGGGATTGGAAGGGCATTATTCATTATGAGCTGTTACCACTAGGCAGGACCATCGATTCTGAACTCTACTGCGAACAACTGATGAGATTAAAGCAAGAAGTTGAGAGAAAGCGGCCGGAATTAATCAACAGAAGGGCTGTGGTTTTTCATCACGATAACGCTAGACCTCACACATCTTTAGCCACTCAGCAAAAATTAAGAGAGTTTGGCTGGGAGGTGTTAATGCATCCACCGTGTAGTCCTGACCTTGCACCTTCAGATTTCCACCTGTTTCGGTCTCTTCAGAATTATTTAGGCAGTATCAGGTTAACATCACGAGAGGACTGCCAAAACTACTTGTCGCGGTATTTTGATCAGAAGCCCCAAAATTTGTATAGCAATGGGATCATGTCCCTACCTACAAGATGGCAAAAATTTATCGAACAAAATGGTATCTACATACTTTAGTTAAATGTAAATAAACTATATTAAAAACTGTTTTGAATTTTCTTAAAAAATGCGAAGAAACTTTTTCCCCAACCAACAGAAATAACTAGAAGGTAGAAAAAACCGTACAAGTGCGAGTCAGACTCGCGCACGAAGGGTTCCATACCATTATCTATAAAAACGGCTAAAAAATAATGTCTGTTGTATGGGAGTCCCCTTTAAATATTAATTTTATTTTAATTTAATATTTATATATATATTATATATTATTTATAGGTTATATATTTATTATTATATTAGTGAATAATATAACTAAATATGCTGTGAATATTTCAAGCGTCTACTTGTTGCCGTTATCAATATCGAGCAAAAACGAGCAAAAAAATCACGTTCGTTGTATGGGAGCCAACCTTAAATATGTATTTTATTCTCTTTTTCGTATTTGTTGTTAGAGCAGCAAAATAAATACATGACCTGTGATAATTTCAACTCTCTAACTATAACGGTTCGTGAGATACAGCCTGGTGACAGACGGACAGACAGACAGACTGCAGAGTCTTAGTAATAGGATCCCGTTTTACCCTTAAGGTACGGAACCCTAAAAACAAACTAAAAAAAACTAATAAAAAACATGTAGTCGGGTAGGGTTCGAACCAGCCTACAGCAGAATACGAAGATACCTCTGCAGTATCGACAACCGCTAGACTAGCTAAGCATTGGTGCTCATGATGAAAATAAGGATCTATTTCGGTCAGTGGCCGCAGTACAAAAAACCTGGCTAGATGAAATATTTTCCAAAATCATAGTAAATCTTATCAAATGTCAATAAATACGCACAAATAAGTCTTACCTTACTTTATCCATCATGCACTTCGCGTGCGTAATGCACATCTTTTTAAATGATTTTTTACCTATTTGTGTGGGTTTTATTTTTGTTTTAACTCTGGAAAAAAATAGCATAGATCCGTCTAACAACGCGGATCGCCGCGGAATTAGTGAGAGTGAGCGCGATGTAAAATACGCGAGTAACCAGTAAGAAGAGTGCGACATGATGTTGAAGTGGCTCCGAAGTAAACAACGTAAGCGACATTTATAAAATCATAATTACTGTGCAAATAAGTCACTTATTCTAAAAAACCGGCCAAGTGCGAGTTGGACTGGCGGACGAAGGGTTCCGTACCATTATCAATAAAAACGAGAAAAAAATCACGTTTTTTGTATGGGAGCCCCCCTTAAATATTTGTTTCATTTTAATTAATCAATTTATTTTAAAGTGAATATAACTAAATATTCTGTGAATATATCAAACATCTACCTGTTGTCGTTATCAATATCGAGCAAAATCGAGCAAAAAAATCACGTTTGTTGTATGGGAGCCGCCCTTAAATATTTATTGACGTGATAATGTCTTATAAATCGATGAACGCCGGCTGCACCCACGAAAAAGCTTGACATAATGTCACGTTCCGCCTGAGCCGAGCGTGCAAGCGAGAGCTCGGAACAAGCGATACAGAGGCACGATCGGCCTAAGCCTAAGCGTTCGGCTTGTGAGGCATCTATCTCTCTCGTTATCACGTAAAATTATCGTTCGTAAACCGACTTTAAAGACCACCAATTTTTCTATTCTGTTTTTAGTATTTGTTGTTATAGCGCCAACAGAAATACATCATCTGTGAAAATTTCAACTGTATCTCATAAACCGTGTTAATAGACATTAGCACGGTTCATGAGATACAGCCTAGTGACATACGGACAGATAGACAACGGAGTCTTAGTAATAGGGTCCCGTTTTACCTTTTGGGTACGGAACCCTAAAAATTGATCAGTAGTTTATTTTCTAATTATTTGAAGAATATTTTTGTGAAATAACTACAAAGAATAATAACTTGTTGAATATCTGTGTGTATCAATGTGTAGAATTAACTTGGGAATGTCTTAATTGTCCGAGGCGTCTTTGTAATTTTTTTTACTGACATTTTATTAATAATACGTGTTAATATATCAATAGTTTTGTTAGTTAAGTATATATTTAAGTATCGTGTATTTAAATTTCAATAGCATACAACAAGCAGAATATAATTCTTATGCTTGCAATATTGAGACTTCTGCTAAGTTCTTCAGGTAATTTCCTGCAGTACCTTCTAGTGGTACCTACCTGCAGTCAATTCAATTAAATTCAGCCTGTCTTGAAGCCCATTGGGAATACCGAGCAGGAGAGTCATTCCACATCTTGCAGGTGTACGAAAAAAATGAGCGGGTGAAACGCACTGTGTGAAACTTCCACAGCCACTTATCTAGGTACAATAAGCTGCAATAAGCTCAAACGGTGGTTAGTCGAACTGACGCCATATGAGGTTAGTCGAACTGACGCCATATGAGGTTGACTGAAGTTCATATTTTATTTGATATGATTTTTTAAAATTTATATTGTATATTGTATTCATTTATTTTAGATAATTATTATCCATTATCACAATAGTTAAAACAAATAGTACAACCAAAATAATTAAATTAAATTAAGTCAATATTCTAATATACATACTTAGTAGGTAAGTTAAAATTAAAATAAACATCAGACAAATAAATAAATTAATTAATTACCTACGTGTTTTAAATTGCCCGTAATTATCCCCACCCAGTGCCTCTGAATAGGGCAATCAAAACGACCAGCAATCATCTTCAGAATACTGTTGGGACTACCGCGCTATCTGTCAAAAAGAGACGCGATTCTTTTCCGCATGATCGCGTGAAAACCGTCGACGTGCGTTTTCGCGAACATTCCTGACGCGCTGCAATGTCGCGGCAATCCCAACAGCATTCTGAAGGCGTTATTATACTGTAGGTACACGCAGGACGTTGTAGGCTCGTTGCGTGTACCGACTCCACAGGCTGCTCGAGTAAAAAGATTGGCAGTATGCTCTGAAAAGAGTTATTTTAACTTCATCTGTACATCGAGCAAACCTGCGGGCCAGCATGTTGCTTCTCACCGCCAGCGCCATGCGTTCTCGTTCCACGTCAAGATCGTCTTTTAGATCTTCAGTGACCAAGTGTCCCAGGTATCTGAAGTTAGTCACTACCTTTAGGACCGCTCTGTCTAGCACAACCGGCGGCACAGTGCTAGGTTTGAGTTTACCCGCTTTGAAAACGAGCAACTCGCTTTTCTTAGCATTGTACCTAAGACCGTGCCCCGATGCATACCGCTCACACGTACGAACAAGTGTTCTCAGCGCGTTGATCGAGGGAGCCAGCAGCACCATATCATCAGCATAACTAATATTGATGACATATTATAATAACTGACAAGCTGAAATTTATGATTATCATTGTACCAACCTCTGAAGGTATAAATTTTATTTTATGTTTAGGATGACTTGTAATTGAATTACCGATAAATAAGTATGAACTATGAGCTCGTTGCCTTGCGGAAGGTTCCATGAATAGAGACAGCACAAATTAATGACGGAATTAAACTAACCGACGCAAGCAGTTCGCACGTGGAGGATCGGGGTCGATTATTTGTATATACTGTGTAGGTAATTAATTATTGTTGTGTTCGTTCAGGCGTCGAACGCTGCGGTCGCCTTCATTCATTCCTGACTCCGCCGCGCGCCGACCCGCTGACTTGCGTACCTACCGATCACTCCGCGCCGGACAGGTAGCTGGCATTAGTTTCATTCGCAATTCTCACATCTATCTGCAGCCGTCGTCTGTCAAGATACAAGTAGGACCGGTCGAGTGGCTCGCACGCCGCGCCGCCGCCGCGCCGTCGTTTTGTCGCGTCGGACGGACGGACAGCAACCCTTGGCTTGCGCACGCGGCAGGCAACAATACTTACCCCTCTGAGCGGCGAGCGAGACGCGCTTAATGCAGCCCGAGCAGTTACAGGCCGGCGGCGGCGGTGATGGGCCGCCGGAGCCCGAGCTGTTGCGGCAGTTCACGCGCGCGGAGGTCGAGTCGCGCAACAACATGAACAGCGCTGCCATCATCATCGACAACTTGGTGTACGACGTGACGGAGTTCCTGGAGGAGCACCCAGGCGGCGCTGAGGTCCTGTTGGACAACGCGGGCCGCGACGCGTCGCAGTGCTTTCGGGACGTGGGGCACAGCGACATCGCGCTCGAGTGGCGCAAGCAGTTCCTATCAGGCGGGCTGGTGCCGGAGGATCGGCGGACGGTGCTGGCGGCGCGCGCGGCTCTCTCGCACGACCAACAGCGAGACGAGCTCACACTAGCCTCCTTGCTCAACGTGTGGGGGCCGCCTGCGCTGTTGGCTTTGCTGGCCGCCTCTGTTTACATGTATCTGCTGTGAAACAGGTTGCAGTATACCAAATTGTACTTACAGCGATCGTTATACGAAATATCCTATCCGCTTTTTGATAGATTGATAACGCTCTAATGTACCTATGTACCTATGTACCTATGTACCTATGTACCTACATCACAATTCAATTATAAAACAATATAAAAAACAAATAACAATACAAGGGGCGGTCTTATCGCTAAAAGCGATATTTTAAGCGATAAATAACTTATCGTAGCTAATCTCGATTAGGAAAAATGATTCCTATTCGAAAGCCTGGTAGGTAGGTAGGCACATATAGAACCTACAGTCACAAATACAGTTCTGGTCGCTCTCCCCCTCCCCCCAAGTTAGCTCCTTAGGTTGAAACATAAGCTTTACGTGTATTTATAACCAGGTACCTATATACATATATCGCTTACTAATTAGTACTATAACATGTAAATAAATGGTGCGTGGCCAGGGCGCGCGCGTGGCCGGTCACTGCAGTGAAAGTGACTGAAGTCAAAACAGATGTGAATCTACTATGTCCCTACCTACAACCCTTTTGACTTATTGTGAACCTAGGTGATTAAGTAGTTATTACATACAAAAAGTGTGAATGTTTACGGCCCTTACAATCCGGAAGTAGCGGATGCTAGAAAGTAAAGTTTTAAAGACACAAAAGGTACTTACCTACCTACCTAGGTAGGTACTAGGTACTATATTTTCTAACCTACCTACCTATAGGAACTTACATAAGTAGCTAAACTATTTCGTTTATCTACATAAAATATAAGTACTTTTTGTCCGGGTAGACCACGCGTAGAAACGTTGCGTTGTCAGCCGAAACTAGATAGGTAGGTAAGGTAACTACCTACTTAGTGTGAATATAAAGAGGTATGTGACAATCGCCGGAAATTGCGCAACAAATAAGTAGGTAGGGTACTGTGGTAGGTCGGTACATTGTAATTGTTACGTAGGTAGGTACTGTAAGCAGGTAGGTACTACCTACTAAGTCTAAATTTGTTTGATGGTACTACCATCCTAGTTTAAGTAAAGTAGCTTACCTACCTAGTAGGTAGGTTACTTTCCATAAACTAAAGAAATAACCTGCTTAGTTTGTAAGCTAAAATCAATCATCTGAAGTTATCCTTTTTGCTCGTGTGCGTACCTACCTGCCTACTAAACTGATAAACTGTAGGTAGGTACCTACCTACAGTTTAAATTAACTAACTAGATAGGCTGCGTCCTGACTCGATCGACAAAATGGAAAATAAAAGTGTCTCTATGCAATAATTTGGTAAATTTCATATATTTTCAATTCTATAAGTCTAGTCAAGTTTAAAAGTGTAAGAGGTGTAGGTATCTGGATAGGTACGCGTAGACCTAGAGCCTATAGGCGATTTTAAACCTTGGTATCTTTCTAAAATTTATGTAAATTATTGCATGTAGCCAGCCACTTAAGGTTTCTGCCCTGTGTACGTAATTATTGCTAAATTATAGGTAAGTATATATTATTTAGCATATAAAGCAAAGACGTAGTACCTAGGAACTATACCTACCTAGTACCTATCTATGTAGTTACCTTCCTACCTACTTCTACCTAAAGTAAGTATAGTTATGTACTTATAGTTTTTGTCTTAAAAATATATGGAATAAAGGTTGTGTTATAATACTGGTTTTATGTGTTGTTCGAGTTTTTACAAGTTTATAAAGTGGATAGCCTTGAAACTGGTGGCGAGGCTGCTCACACTAATGACGGACTGGACTTATTTACTTACTAGCTGACCCGCCCGCGGCTTCGCACGCGTGGTTTATCAATAAAAACATTACCCGTCTTCTGCGCAGTCTAGTAAAAACCAGCCTATATCTCAAATCTCAATACCGGTAACAATTTATCTATATACCAAATTTTATCGAATTCGGTCGAGCCGTTCAGTCGTGAAAACGTAACAAACACACAGAGACAGAGTTACTTTCCAATTTAATTATAGTTTAAAATTGATTAACTTCAAATAAACCTAAATAAAAGTACCTCCTACCTACCGCTACCGCGCACTAAACCAAACCAAATAGTTATACCTACTTTTACAATATAGGTAAGAAAGTATGTACCTAGGTACTAACACGTATCAATTTATGAAGTTTAGCTTCTTTACGCACGCTTGACTTGGGGAGTAAGATGGTGAATGTGTTACGAAAAGTGCGAAGTTAGTGAAGCCCTAACTTGAGGAATTATGGATTGCCCATACAAACTTTTAACCCCTATTTCACCCACTTAAAGATTATTTTTGAAGACAAAACATAACCTATGTCCTTCCCTAGGATATAATTTATCTCCTTGCTAAATTTCATTACTATCCATTCAGCCGTGAAAAGGTAACAAACAAAAATTATGGATTTTCCATACAAACTTCAACTTTCGCATTTATGATTAAGGATGCATTTGAGGTACCTAGGTAATGTGCGGGCGCTGCGCTGCGCTGTCACATGGCACGGGCATACCGGCACTACGCGCGGACAGTACACACACAACCACACGCTGCGTTCTGCCCCAACGGCCGTCAGTTCTGCGAGCTTTGTGCCCCGCCTACTGCCTATTCATATTGCTTATCCTTTGTGGCATGTCAGTGAATTTGGCTCGTGTACGAATCTCCACATTTGTGAACACGAAGAGAAACAGCAAGCATAGCCCTCTCCAGTGGCTCAGCACGCCGAGCCTTCTTATAATTCATAATTTATTTGCTTCAATGTGGTGTAGGTACTCGTAGGTAACATTCCCAATCGGGGATGCAAATATTCACAATAACATAAAACAAATATTACGCATTACAAAACATGTCACGAAATAAAATTCCAATGTCAGAAAATTACTATTGGTAAAAATTACTATTACTATGACCTAAGTGTGTTATGAAAATAACAATTAATTTTATGTCAAGAATCATTATAAAACGTCTATAATAACCACAGACCAGTGTATTGTACTGGTCTGTGATAATAACCAAATAACTCATTTACATTGTAAAAGTCTTCACGTAGTAACCAAATTTGTAGGTCGAAAAACCGATAAAACGGTACGTGATAAATCCCGTATTTAGAACTAATGGTTCGTCTCGTCCCGAAGTGAGATCTCGCGTGTCTCCCATAAAAATAATAAAAATATTATTTGTAATCTTTGACTATCAAAAAAGTGCCCAAATAAATTAACCAAATAACTTGACTTACAGTTTCATTCAAATAACAGGTAACGGGAGTTCATGTAATTTGGTTACGCTTTTTAGGGGTACAAATTGCAGTTATTCTGGATTTCAGAGTTTTACTAAGCTACATGCATACCAAACTACAGCACTGTGGGGTTACTGTGTACCCTGAGAATTTTGTAAAGTTCAGTTTTTTTATGACTAATAATAACTCAAAAACTGCAAGGACCTAAACTAAAAATAAAAACGGGATCGAAACGTACCTTTCATTTGATGTCCCACTTGACCTAATAGTTTCATTTTCATTTTTTTACCCCTCTTGAATCCCAATAGTACCTATTTCAACAACTCCCCAACATAAGCTCATTTAGCCACACCAGAATTGTGTACCTACCTATATACAAAATTTCAAGAGAAGAGATCGGATTAGCGCTTCGAAAGTTATCCTCGGACAAACAAACATACATACATACTTACATATAAATTGTGCCATCACAAGAGAGAAAGGGTCTTGACAGACAGACGGACAACAAAGTGATCCTTTAAGGGTTCCTTTTTTCCTTTTGAGAAACGGAACCCTATATTTTGATTATCCATACCATTTAATATTAAAAATTTATTTGATATGATATTAGTATCATTTTTCGTTGACATGTTATATCATAATGTATTTTTAATTTTTTTTGACTGGTTATTAATTATCATTTTCTAAATGTATTTATGTCTTTATGTATCATGTATTTACCAAAACCGTTTTCCTTTCGCATTAATTACGTATCATTTGTAAAAGATTTTCTAACTGTAGAATGACAAAAGTTCCGACACAATATTTAATTGTTTGATAATAAAAAGAAATGAAAATTAACAACAAATAAAAGTATACGTCTGATAGTTTAGTAACTGTGACCCGACTTCTGTGGTATTTTTGTTTCGGCTCTCCTGAAACTCGGAAATCACACATCATACCTTTTGACTCTAGCTTCGAATTTTGTTCTATGGTTAAATATATTGTATTTTATCAAAGTATTTATCCTCACTGTTTATACATTTCTGCTATCTCTTGAGAAGGCCATTTATGCCTTTGCGGTGGAACTCTGGGGACCTGGACTCAACAAACAAACTGTGTGGAGGCATTTTGTAAGTACCTACTGTTTCCTGGGAATAAAATTTTTACCATGTAAAAAATTGTCCATATCGCTGAAAAAATGGTAGTCGTTTGGGGCCAGGTACGTTGAGTACGCAGGATGACGGATGGTTTCTAACTGTAGTGCCAAAACGGTTTCTCGAGCAGTGTGAGGTCTTGCGGTATCATGGAGCAATAGTGGTGAAAATCGGTTGACGAGACGGGAATGTCTCGCTGCGATTTTCGCCATCATTGTTCAAAGTTCTGTACATACATCTGCTATTATTAATTGACCGAATCTAGGGAAGTTGTTGTGAATTACACCATGAAGTGACTACCAAACAGTTACCATAACTTGTCTATGGGTAATCTTCGCTTTAGAGTATTGTTCCGGCGTTTGACCTGGAATCAGCCATTGCGTTCTTCGCTTACGATTATTGTAAAGAATCCACATTTCATCACACGTCACAATTTCGTACCGGTTCAATAAGGTAAGGCAAGCTTCAACTCGCGCTTCTTTCTGCAGATCAGTTAAATGATGCTGGACCCGTTTTTCAAGTTTTTTTATCTTACCGATTTGAGTAACTGCTAGTTATGTGTTAGTGTTTATGTTATTTATCCTCCATAGGTATGTAGTGTAGGTAATTTATTTATAATATTATTTTTATGTATATAAGTGTATGTTTATTAGATAATAATCAATAGGTATATTTTATTCTATGGGTTATGTTTATGCATGTTAAAGGTAGGTACCTACTCGTACACCGCCGTTATTTGATTTTTGTTTATCGTGTCCATCCAAAGGTTGTTTGGAAGAGATCGTTTTCAGTGATAAGACCGCCCATTGAACCGTTATTTACTGTTTATTTTCTTAACATTTTTATCTGTAAATTATGCGAATCGCGGCGGGAATCGAACATGCAACTTCCTGCGTCTCAGTCGACTCGTCGCCTACTGCGCCGTAGAGGTCGTCATGAGTTGTAACGTTCGTCGAGGGCATGAAATCGCACCTTGATAACCACACTGTCACTAAACGAAAAATGGTGATTTTTAGTTATAAGCGCCATCTTCTCCGCCTTATCGAATTCTATAATGTGCAAAAACACCCATCGGTCAGTTTCTATCCTAAGTAGCGAGGTGGCGCTAGTGACGTTATGGATTTTGGAGGAACGCACACACACCTTCACGGAAAACTGTCATTTTTTGTATAAAAGGTAGAATTTACTCCATACACAAAATACTCCATCAGTAGGTAGTCATTCTGGGCCTACATTTAGTTTGATTTATTTGCAAAGGTTGCTTTTGTTCTGTATGTTAAATTAATAATTCCTTAAAATTGTTATATATTTAATATTTTATTTAATTAATAATTTGCAAAAATATGTTGTTTATTTTAGTGTAATTTTATTATTTATTTTTGACCTCATAAATAGTCCTTCTTTAATAAGTTAGGTATGTGCAATATTTAGTTGTTATTGTGTAATAATATTTTATTTAAATTTTTTATAGTGTTTTTGTGAATCTTGTAAACTTTTATATGTTAAATACTAATGTAAACACGTGTTTCTATTTCCTGGTGGTCACACGCACTAAAGGCGTCACATAATACCAGAGCTACAGTAGTATACGTTAGGTACAGTGGCACACCGCTGAGTGACGACCTATTTTGCTGTCTTGTATTTGGTATAAGTATAACTGTTGTATTCATAGAATGTAAAAATGGACACGAAATAAATATTTTTCTATTTCTATTTAACGTCACTAGTACCTAAATAGAACACCTATTTGGCTAATAAGCAATTTGTGAAATTTGATTGGTACAGTGACAATAAGCTAGTAGTTTTTTAAATCCCGAAAAAAATTAGTAACTAATAATAATAGAACAATTACTTTAATGCCAATACTTTGCTAGATGACCAAAAAAAAACATTAAAACATAAACAATCTGTGCCATTTTAGCTATCATTAGCGGGTAGGCAATTTTTAAAAATATTGTCGATTCCCAAAAACTACGAATTTCGTTTAGTGACAGTCTGGTTAACAAGGTGCAAAATGTTATATGTAATGGCTCTTGTTTACTGCCGAATCACGATTGAGATGATAAGGGGCCGTTATCACAGGGCAGCGGCGGCGGCGGCGGGAGAAGGCGGGGGGATGGGCAGGCTAAGAGCGGCGCCCGCGCCTCTCCGCTCCGCCGGCAGCCGCACGCACCAGTCAGTGTCAGTCGCCCTGTCTCGGCTCGCAGCCGCTTCACGTAGTCATGGCGGAAGTCAGGAAGTTCACCCGCAAGGAGGTCAGCGAGCGGAGGCCCAAGGACGAGACGGTGTTCATCATCGACAACGTCGTGTATAACGTCACCAAGTTCCTGGACGAGCATCCCGGCGGTCACGAGGTGCTCGTGAACGTGGCCGGAAAGGACGGGTCCGAGGACTTTGAGGACGTCGGCCACAGCTTTGACGCCAAGGAGCTCATGAAGAAGTACGCGATCGGCGAGCTGGTGGACGCTGACAAGGTGGAGCTGAAGAAGCGGCAGGTGAGCTGGGAGGACAGCACCTCCTCCGGCGAGCCCAGCTTCATGAGCTCGTGGCGCTTCCCGCTGGTGATGGGCGTGTTGCTCACGCTGCTCTACAGCTACCTGTTCGGGTAGCGGTCGCTGCTCCGCGTCGCGCGCCGCTCTGGAGTTGTGTGTGTTGTGTTCCTGATGAACGATATGACGTTATCTGTAAGACTTTGTACCATATTAATAAGTGTTAAGCACGAACGTAGGTACTATCATTTTGATATGAAAATATTAAACGTTCATTGTTTTTGTTCGCGAGTATTCTTTTGGTCGTTGCGTCGATGTTTGAGTGTGTCAGTCCATATAAAGTATTAGTTAATCTGCGGCGTGGGTTAATTAATGTAGGCACTTGACTTGTAGTAGAGTAGGTAATGATCAGTTGCCGGTTGTATTGTAGCGTTGAGACCGGTTTCGCGGCACCAACCACCAACACAGAACGCATGCGCAGGTTACTCCAACCATTATACCTAGGTACCTACCTACCACATGATAAGAGGTTTTTGGTAAGTTTTAGAAGTTATAGGTAGGTACTTACTTCTTTTGGTGCGTTTGGAAAAAAATAAGAGTGTTAATTTTTTACGATACACTAGCAAATAAACGTTATCTTATCTTATCTAAGGTATCTACAGGTACCTACTTGTGTGATTCAGTGTGATTTCAGAAGTAGATCAATAAATACCCCTCATTGAAATACCTATAGATAGGCACTTACGATTTTTTTTATATTAAACTTGTGGACACACAAGCTGACGGCCCTCCCGCCGCCTATAAACTCCTGCAGCACTTGTGGTACTGCAGTCGCGTTTTACACCTCTCTTGAAGGCGTTCATTTTGAAGCCTACCGGAAAAACCTCCAGAGGAAGGTCATTCCACATCTTGCAGGTGCGTGGAAGAAACGAGCGGGTGAAACGCACCCTGTGAGACATCCACGCATCAATTATGTGGCAATATTGATTAGCTAAGATAGACTCTATCGTGTCACGTGTGCTCGTGCGATGCATTTCATACTTTTGAAAAAGATTGGAAGTAGGTGCCTGCCTGCCTAGATCTAGGTACACCACTACGCATACAAGTTACCACTATAAAATACTAGTGGTTCGCCCCGAACTGAGATCTCGCGAGTCTCCCATAACAAAAAAAATATTCTTAGGGTTACTCGCACGCAACGATGCCTAAATGTATTTAGTGGCTAAATATTATTTAAGGAGTTGTTAAATCATACAAATACGTACAATTTAAACATGTTTAGTTATTAAATACGTTTAGGGATCATTGTGCATGCCAGCCTTAATCTTTGACTAATAATATAGTGCCACGAAATGCGGAACTTAATAATTAAACCTACAGTTTCATTCAAATTACAGGTAATGGGAGTTCATGAGTTGGTTGTCGTTTTTTGGGGTACAAATTGCAGTTATTCTGGATTTCAGACTTTTGCCCATATTTGTGTTACTAAAGCTACAGGTAAACAAAATTTCAGCACCGTGGGGTCTCTGGTGTACCCTGTGTGAATTTTATCAAAGTTCAGTTTTTTATATGAATAATCACTTAAAATACAAAGTTTAAACTAAAAATAAAAATGGGGTCGAAATGAACACACAAAGACCTTTTATTAGACATGTTACTTGACTGCATAGTCATTTAGGTTTTTTACCCCTCTTGAACCCAATATCTCAACATCCCCCCTACATTTTTAGCTCATTTAGTCACACCAATATTGTGTCATCGCTACCTACCTATAAACCAAATTTCACGAAAGTATTTTTCAAAGGGGTAAGGGTAATGCCACTGTAATGATTAATTCCACTGACTATGATGAAAAAATGAGGAGTTTGATAAGTGATGATAAGGTCACTGGCAGAGTGACAACAGCGTGACAAAGCGTATTAGGAATCTGATTTCGGAATACAAGGATCTTTTTACAGAAGATGTTTATAACCGTCTACATAGACCTACTATAGTGCAGTCGCCAACATTGTATGGTTTACCTAAGGTGCATAAGAGTAATGTGCCTCTTCGTCCCATTGTGAGCCAGATTGATTCGCCTACCTACCTATATTATCTGGCGAAGCATGTTACTTCAATTTTGCAGCCTTTGGTGGGAAAGACGACATCGTTTGTAAGGGACTCGCGCCATTTTGTAGACATACTGGGAAGTTTAAAATTGGAACCAGACGACATATTGGTGAGTTTCGATGTGGAAGCGCTCTTCACCAACGTTCCAACAAAGGACTGCCTGGATGTTATACGAGAGAAGCTAAAGGATCACGAACTGCCTGACCAGTACATTGTACTTCTTGAACACTGTTTAGATGGGAACTTCTTTTTATATCATGGGCAACATTACCTCCAGATTGATGGAGTGGCCATGGGTAGCCCGGTGGCACCGGTTTTGGCTAATATCTGGATGGAGCATTTTGAAACTAAATTAGATCTCATGTTTTTAAAACGAAACTTAAAATTACTTTATTAAAAACTTAAACTTAAATAACTTAAATTAGATCTTACAGCTCATGGTATAAAGTTATGGAAGAGATACGTGTATGATGTCTTTTGCATAATGAAGGGAAGTAAACGGGAAGTTGAACAATTTACTATGTACCTAAATTCCATTCACCTGAATATGCGGTTCACTCATGAAATGGAGGATAACAGGACATTAGCTTTTCTCGATGTGAAAGTTATGGTGAAATCAGATGGCCGTCTAGCGCACTCTGTTTACAGAGAGCCAACACACACTGACCGCTATTTGAACGCTGCGTCACACCACCATCCTCGGCATTTGCAATCTGTTGTTTTTGTCGTTAACAAACAGAGCTTACGATCTCTGTGACCCTGAACATCTGGAGAGTGAGCTGGCCCATGTTCAGGAGGTTCTAAAATCTAACGGATGTGTAAGTAGACGGCAGCCAAGACGCACGAACAGAGAAAAACCAACGGAGGTCTATAGAAAGCCAACGTTTTTGCTTTACTTGAAGGGGGTGACGGATAAAATTGGAAATGTGTTGAAGAGGTTTTCAATCAAGTCGGTCTTCACTCCTCTCTCAAAGATGGCCAAGCATTTACGGACTCCAAAGGATGTTATACCTCTGCAGATGCCTGGTGTTTATAAGATAGACTGTAGCTGTGGCCGCTCTTACATCGGGCAAACCAAACGTACCATAGCTGAGCGTGTCAAAGAGCGTATCGCAGCAGTCAAAAATCGTCAAGTAAACAAGTCAGCGATAGCAGAGCATCTGGTAGACTCAGGACCGAATCATTGGATTGCACTTCATGATCCTAAGGTTCTCTCTAGTGAACGCCATTATTACAAGAGAATTAGTTCGTGAAGCGATTGAAATCAAGAAATTACCAAATTTCAATCGGGAAGATGGCTATAGGCTCTCAGCGTCCAGGAACCCGGTGATTGCTAGGTGTGCGCGTCGTGATCGGTCGTCTCAGTGCGTAGATACGGTTAGTGTAGTGTGTCGTAATATGAACGAGGACATTTCTTGTATTCAAAAGTATGCTTCAATTAAGTCTACTTTTTGCGTATTTGACAATGCCATGATAGGACAAATAAGATGATGCAATGACTGATATAAAAGTCCGACAGGTGCAAGAACCATCTTCGAAATTCAAAATTGTTCTGAAATACGAAATGTTTTTGAATTGCTCATGAGAGCATGGAGTTCCTAAACTTCTTAATCGCTACAGTATTAATACTTCTTTAATGTGCAATTAGAATCTAATAAAATGTTTGTAGAAGGAATTTTGTTTGTCCTGTTGTATGATAATACTTTTTATCAAATTTGACTATTTTTTTCATCCGATACGATAAAATGATCCTTACAAAGAACTGCATCAATCAGCATCAAAAAAATTATTGATTATAACGGGTATTTATCGCGTATGTACCTTTTTTATTTGTTATCCCGACGTTTCGGCTGTGTTGCAACAGTCATGGTCTCGGGCTGACTCTCATGACTGTTGCAACACAGCCGAAACGTCGGGATAACAAATAAAAAAGGTACATACGCGATAAATACCCGTTTTAATCAATAATGATGTACAGTGATCGCGAAAGTTTGAAAAATACTATCAAAAAAATTTTTACCAACTTGATTCATTTTAAGGCGCTACTCACACTTGACCAAAAAATTTTTAATGGCAAAATGTTTTTCTTAGAAAACGAACTGATGTTTTAAAAGAAACTGTAGGTACCTGTATCTCCTCTGGTTATGGGTGCTGCCGTACTGTTACAGTTAAAAAAAACACTGTATAGGAAAACAACCAGACCCGGAACAAATATTTGTAAATCATACAAACATTTGTTCCGCGGCGGGAATCGAACCCGCTACCTCCTGCGTCTCAGCGGGCTATTCGCCCATTGCACCACGGAGGTAGTCATAAAAGCGTAAACATTTCAATTTCTTCAGTTATCCACGACATGGATGGAAGGCCTACGCTTTGCTAAGCAAATGTCCAATTTATTACGGATGATATTCACCACAGCCAATGCGTATTTTCTACAGATATATTACACTGCCTGATTTCCTCCCAATCAACACTAAGCAATGATTCTGTGAAATTATCTCGATTAATTGCTAAGAGATTCCTAATACTAGGGGGGCTTCCTCGTCAGATAAAGGCTTGTCACAATATATTTTTGCTCGAACAGCTAAATGGTCGCTAATATTAGTGACAACAGGGTGCTGTGGTTATGCTATCAGCCGGCAGATTCGTGTACAGATGGTCTAAACTCGTACATCTTGAGCTGTATTTCGTTACCCTAGTCGGAAAATCCACCACATTGGTCATATTATGAGACGACATATGTCTGAGAGTTTTTTCTTATCACAATGTAAATGATATAACGAGTTAATTTTAAGTCACCAACGACAACACAGTTGAGTCGTAAAGCGCTGATCATCTGTCTGATAGACCTTCCAAGTAAGGAAGAAATCCAAGGGTCCTAACAAGAGGCGTTCTGTATACGCACATTACTTAGAAATTATGATCCACTAAATCTATGGCAGAGATCTCACAGTATCTTTCAACAGAAAGTTTACACAAGTCACTAGGTATTTTCTTTGCATTTGATACCGTCTCTAACAAACAAGCCTGATCCACCGTGAGTTAGGTATAGGTAGGTATTACCTACTTCACAATCCTACAAAAATACTATGCTTATTTATAACTAGAGAGAAATACACTTTATTTTAGATTCGTCAACTATAAAGTGTTCCGTTATTGCAATCACATCACATGCTAATACGCTAGCCAGCAATACTTCAAGCATAAGAGTTTTTTTTTATCAATAGACTGGATATTTTGTAGCCATACCGTTATTCAGAAATCATTCATAAGCACCGAACATCCGTTTAAAGGCAGTGAGCTAAACCCTCCGTCGACCGAGACACGTTCTAGGAGACCCGGATGACGAAATCACTTCCGCTAATGCGGGTGAGTCATCCACATTAGACAGAGCAAACACTCCACAAATACACCGACCTCGCCGGCGAGGTCGACGAGTCCCTTCAGTCGCCGCCTATACGAGGTACAAGCACGTACCCGGGCGTTTCTCTCCTATCCCCGTTCCGGCAACAGCCCAAGCCGAGGTTCGTACCTAAGTGGTGCCCTTGCGCTAGTTGCCTCACCAAAAATAAAATTAAAGGGCTGAGCGCCATCTGCGCTCGCCAAAAGCTCGGTTAAGCTGCAACGGCCTCAGAGGCCAACAGCGAGATAAGTCCATTCGAAAAAAAAAAAAAAAAAAAAAATAAAGGCAGTGAGAGTGCAGTGCAGGGACGCTAACCGTGACAGGCGGCTGGCGAACCGATGCCAGCCGACGATGCAGTTGCAGTGCCCCCGCCCCCGCGAAGGGCGAGAAACCAGTCCGACACCTTCACACGCGGCGGCCATGAACTCGGCGAGCTCAGTTTCTCGTACAGGCGCTCCGGGAAGCCTAATAAATGGTGAAAACTTGTCAGTTCTAATAGTACGCTTCTCAAAGACATACTCATTGCAGTGCTCGAGCTTATTAATGTGTTTCACAATGTTTTCAACTGTCCTCTCAGGTCTGATATACCAGGATTGTAGGTATTTCATTTGTTCTACAGTTTGTAGCTCATCGTCCACTTTCCCATTCCCGCTCATAACTACGTTTTTGTGAACATTTATGGACTACTTTCTTTCAGCCATCATCAGTCTTGAAAGTTTATTGTGCTATCCGATATGTCAACCGGTTGGTCAATCGTCGTAGAAAACGCTGGTTTCCAGGCCTCGTTCACCTGTTTTTTTGCACAGCACGAGTGACGTCATGCGTAGTCGATTACGTTACGCGCCAATGAGGATTCGTAACGTTTTTAGTTGAGAATGCAGATTTACAGAGCTAAGAAATCCTTAACATATACACACTATAACAAAAATTTTTGTACTACGACAAAAATTTACGAAGTTATGATCAAATTATTAGCGAAGTTCACTGAACGGCCGCCGCGGTAGCTGTGACGTCACTGGGACGGTCGCCGCCAGTTAGCCGTTGGCAGCGATACAGCGCGCAGTGTTTTGTTTGGTTAGTTGTGACTTTAAAAGAAACTAAGGGTCTGATTTATGTCTAATTCACCTTTTAACTACGTATAAATATTGTATAGTGCCGAAATGTACAAACACTTCTATTAAAACACCAGAAAAACTATTTGTTATCGTGCCAAAAGACCCAAAACTTCGTAAAAAATGGTATTCTGATGTAAAACGAGATGATAAAAAGCAGCACAGTCTAGACATTCCACGTTCAAAACCGTCTCCTCTTTTTCATCACATGTAAATGTGCAGCAATAGGCCTTACTTTTTATTCTATGTTCAGACGTTATTTTTGCTTTTACTGTACAAACATGTCCCGACCTCTGGACTTTGACAAATCCTACAGCATCATCTCCATAGGTTTCACGAGCAGATCTGTAATAAGTAAATAAAACGGAATAAAAATATATATATGTAAGTAAAAAACATATGATAGTGAAATAAAAATAAATTATTGATCGAGCGAAGCGAGATCTCCAAATCTACTTGGGCAAATCGGCGTTGTATGTATGTTTGTTTGTCCGAGGATAACTTTCAAAGCGTTTATCCGATTATCGTGAAATTTGGTATATAGGTAGGTAGTGATGGCACAATTTTGGTGTGATTCAATGAGCTAAAAATGTTGGGCTTTGTTGAGATATTGGGGATCAAGAAAGGTAAAAAAAAATAAAATGGGACTATCAGGTCAAATGGCACGTTTAATAAAAGGTCTTTGTGAGTAAATTTCGAGCCCGTTTTTATTTTTAGTTTAAACGTTGTATTTTTTAAGTTATTAACCATAATATAAACTGAACTTTGACAAAATTCACACAGGGTACACCAGTGACCCCACAGTGCTGAAATTTTGTATGAGTGTAGCTTTTGTTACACAAATATAGGCAAAAGATTGAAATTCAGAATAACTGCAATTTCTACCCCAAAAACGAATAACCAAAATTACATGAACTCCCGTTACCTGTAATATGAATGAAACTGTAGGTCAAGTACGTTGGTTATGCATTTCGTGGCACTATTTCGATAGTCAAAGATTACGAATAATATTGTTTTGTTTTTTATGGGAAACTCGCGAGATCTCAGTTTGGGGGGAACCACTAGTTATTTATATTCAACCCATCCTAAGTAAGTACATACCGAATTAATGATTTGTAACAATGGCCGAGATAGTAATAATAATGAGAATGATCAGTAAGTGCAGAGAACCATGCGCTGTAGGTATAAAGCGAAAGTTGGTTAAAAAGTCATCCGCGAAAAGATTTACAACAACGAAAACAACGTTCGTTTATCAAGATACTAAGAACACGAATAAAGCTATAACTATGAATAAAGATTCATAAGTTTAAAAAGTTTAAGTTTACATTAATTCTTTTTACACTTACCTCAAACGTTCGGAATACATTCCTGTAACTATACTTAACATTGTAGGTACTTTACCTAATAGCGTAGACCTAAAGATTACTAATAAGCACCTATGTACGTAGATAAATAAGCAGCACCCTTACCTTTGTAGTTTCCAACCTCGGATTTCAGCGCTCGTGAACTTAGAATGATTACCTAGGTAATCAAATACCATGAAAAAATCAACTTTTGGAAGGTTATCTGATTGAGCTTGCACAAAACCAGGTTCTATTTTATTAGTACTCATATTATGTACGTTTTTAGACACTCACTTATACTCTAACAACTCTTGTTAACAAATTGACAAATGTAGTGAACAAACGCGTGGCCTCTACGCCCTAAGAGTGCCGCTTGCGCTCGGTTCCGTCGTAGTGATGTCACACGCACCCGCGCACATTGACTTTTAGCGGGAGGAACGGCATAAGTTTACTACCTAATATCTTCGTAAATAATGGTCCGATTTTGATAATTCAAAAAGATATATCATTTATATGTCTTATAGAATAACGTGGATTCTAGTTATATTGAATTTTCTATAACATTACTGATCCTCATTGATGCGCGTTGCTGAGGCTGTCACGCGCGACGACCGGCGGCGCAGGATTGACGTTGAGCTTGGTTTGAAGTCTACTACCCTCAACAGCTGATTTGAGTTTGGTATGGCTTCAGTTTGTGTGGAGATTATTGAGTTTTGCACGTTCACTTTACACTCCAAATCACAGGTTTTTTTAGTGAGATCTACCACAAGTTTATGTAGTTTGTGTACAGCACTTTCGATAGTTTTTTGAGCCATGGTAAGATTTAATAAGTTAGAAAATACGGGACCGCACTTTCGTTTTCTTCGGTACAACTACCCACATCCTACATTTACCTAACTACACTCACAATCCTACATTTTACACTACCTACATTTAACAGGTTATGCGAAGGAAAACACAGGTGTGACATATGATTTTACACATGCTACTCGTGAAACGTTCCATCCCTAGTGGTAGACGGAGCAGCGCCATCTGTTAGCAGTTCTAAAAACATGGCCGTGAAAACCCCTCATTATATTTGCGGCTGTATAAATCCACAAAAAATATAATGAAAAATATTTATTTGAACCTTATACATTAAATTAACTAAGTGACTATTTTTAGATAACTTCTTGATGATGATGATGAAACATGGTGTAAAAAAACTACATATTTACTTATAAATAAACTCAAAAACTGTGAGCATTAGACGGACTAGAGTGGGTATTTGGGTACCTATCTACTTTATACCAGGCAATGTGTTTTATTTTAAATCATAAAGTAATACATACTTATAAATAAAACCTTAGAAGGTTAAGTGTTACCTTAAGTGTAACACAACGTATTCCTCTATATAGGCTGTTTGATAATATACGCAAATGAAAAGGGTTATTTTGATGAGCATAATAAATAAATTTGTGAAATGTTTACCATAGAAATATGAAATTTATTTTGGCATGTAAAAACAAACACTTTATTAATCTTATGTTGTGCTATTGCATAATGCTTGCCATCTAACCACAGATACTGTATTGGTGACGTCTCGAGATATCTCTTGTTGTCCCATTCTAACCCAAAACCCGCAGCCATTTTCGAAAGAGATATCAAATCAGCCTTTATTTTTGGATGTCGATTGCAAGAATAGGCAATAAGTTTTACATCGAATTAATTACCTAAACTTAGTCGATTTTCTTTAAAATTTGTTTTTTATGTTTTGAAAAACCGTCACTTGAATATTGTCAGTATATTACCAAACAACCTGTATTATAACTACTACTTAGGTAAGCAGTTACCGTAAACATTCCACTGTTACTTTGCATTTTTATAATTTACCAATTTGTATAATGTACTTTATGTAAATACAAACAATGGCTAGAATAGGTATAGATATATTACTAGCTGAAGTGACGTAGGTGCCTATTTATGGGATGAGTGCATACGGCGGTGCGATATGACTAAGGTCCGTGTTAGTGTTCTTGCCACTGTAGTGACTGGATTACTAAATCACGGTCATTACCGTGACTAAATCGAAATTCAAGTACAGACAGCATCGCTAACAGGTAACCATGAAAAAAATTAAAATAAAAACTTAAGAAGAAGAATTATTTCCTGAAAGCTTTTATTACACGTCGCGTGTTTAGATAAAATCTAAAGGTATTTTAATAAACTAACTTTTGGGGGTTTCCAGTTAGCGACGCGACGCTGCGCTGTCTGCACTGAGGGCTTAGCCAAGTTACAATCGATTGACTATGTCGCTAGCCGATAACTCCGAAAATGTATGGGAGTGACACATGCTATGGATATATCACGTGATCTATCGACTACGAACATAAAACTGCTAGCCAAGGTAAATAACAATCTATTCAATCAAACGAATCGACGGGGTCGAACGATTACTTTCATAAAAATACTTAGTCCAATTTGATAACCATCTACCTTTGTTACCTACAGCGGCTATAGCACTTGTTCAAAAAGATCCTTGTTCAAATTACTAACGATTTTTCTTTCACGAGTAGGTACTATGTGTAGTATGTGCGTAGTTTATCTTGACCTCTCTACCTACGCGACCGGACACAATTAATGTAGCATCATCACTGATTAGTTTTACTAATCATTTTTTTGTGATATTTTGTTTGTTTGTTGGTTTATATAAAGATACACCAACAGTTCACATAATATTGTGTTTTGTATAGTTTTTATCCCGAAGTTCCCACGGGAATGGGAAATTTCAAACGTGTGAAGCCGAGGGGGAGTCTGCTAGTACATCTAAAAAATTATATATTCGATAATTATAATTTGAATACTAGAAATAAAGATATACCTACTCGCTGTTGCCACTTGTAGACTCCATAAAGTTACCTTCGCTTTTATAACAAACGCCCAAGTGATATAAAAAAATATTTAATCAAATTCTATACTTATAAAAAATCGGATGCTAGAGAAGCTTGGGATTGAAATTCCTACAACTCGGTTAGACTCGGTCAAAATTGTTACAATTTAGACGTAATTTATTTTCTTCATTGTTATGTATTCTAAAAGGATCATTATAAAGAACAACCAGCCTTATTTCTTGCCTTTCTGTCCTGGCTTGGTCGCGAAGGAACAGGCGGTAAAATTTTCACTTTTTAAAGTGAACCATAAGATTAAAAAATCCAAATAATAATATACTTATTCATTAACGAATAAATATATTATTATTGGATTTTTTAGTTTTGCCGTGACGTCATTGCCGTGCCGGACGTGACGTCAGAAGCAAAATATATCAATAACAATATTTTTATGTAAACTTTATAGGTGTAGATGAAACAGAGTGGACTAATAATGTTGGTGCTCACCACACCAGCCTCTGCACACGGTTTCTGAAGCACACTTTATTTTGATTATACAGGCACATATAAGTCTCTGCTGTTTCACAAAAGGTGGCCCCATCTGAAGGTTATGTTGAAATAGTCAGATGTAAAACGTAATATCGGAAGTTTGGAGATCTGATAACATAGCATTGAACTATTGGTGACTCCATATCAGAATCACATAATTTTTTTCGTGCGAAATTGTCATGTTTTGCGCCGAATTAGCGTCATCTGAGGGAATCTTAAATTTGAAGAAATCTGCAGCTGATCCGCATCGACTGCTTATAGAAGCATAAACTGAGGCTGCCATTAGTGAGAGAAGTTGCCGTGAGTGTGTTCAAATGTTTAAAAATGTCGTTGGTGTGGTGTATTATGAGTTGCTCAAAAGTTCGCTCCGTTTAAGCAACTCTGGAGCTCTTTACAGAACACAATTAATGAGAGCAGTCGAGGAAAAACGCGCTCATTAGGTACTACTCCAAACACGACAAGATCATTCTCCTACGTGATAATGTCAAAACCTATGCTGTATTCCACTTCGGACTGAGCAGCGCTCTACATAATATGAACATACCAAAAATTGGGTCAATTCGTTGATAGCCTCAAAAGCTGAAGAGTTCTTCCGACGAGTTGACCCGAATGCTGCCAGAAAGATGGGAAAAGTAGTGGAGTGGCGACTGATGGACAATACTTTGAATACAACCTAATGTACGTCCGCTTCTACACAGTTCAGTAGTGATTGGATCATGAGCTTTAGGGTAGCTCCTGATCTATTAATGATGCAATTCTAAGCGGGGTGGTTGCACATTACCGGGTACTAACCCAGTCCTATCTCGGCACATGGTGCCAGATGCCCGCAGTCCGTCTGTCCTGAGCTGTCAGGCGCGGACTGTGTCTCATGCCATGCGTATTTCGACGAATCACTGAGTTTATCTACGTAGCGCGCGCAATCCAAGTCCTCTATTCATGTACCGTTCTTTCACAATACATTCCTAATTAGTCATAAAAAACCGCGAAAACTTATTTGTATCAAAAAAATCTCTGCAGGTCATACATGATCTACCTAGGTATATCAAATTACATCGAACGCGGCCCAGCCGTTTCGTCGTGCAAACGTACAGACACACAGAGTTACTTTCTAATGCCAATATTAGTTGATCGAGCGAAGCGAGATCTCCAAATCCAATTGGGTAAATCGGCGTTGTATGTACGTATGTAGTAGATATTTTTATTTTTGTAGTGTTATCCGAACACTAACGGCAAATTCCAAAATTTTATAACCATCTCAAAAATGGTCAAGCCTAGACGGGACTTGAACCAGCAACCTTCCTCTTGATACGAGGATGCACTACCAATTGTGCTACAGGCTCTTGTCATGTCAGGGTCAAATGTACGTATGCATACATATATGTTTGTTTCGAGGATGACTACCTACCGGTAGAGATGGCACAATCCTGGTGTGACTATATGAGCTAAAAATGTGGGGGAGATTGGTGTTCAAGAGGGGTAAAAAAAATGGTCAAGTGGCATGTTTAATGAAAGGTACATTCGACCCCGCTTTTATTTTTAGTTTAAACCTTGTAGTTTTTAAGTATAAAAACTGAACTTTGACGAAATTCACAGTGACCCCAGTGCTGCCCTATTAAACCAATTTACATGAACTTCCGTTACCTGTAATTTGAATGAAACTGTAGGTCAAGTAAATTGGTTATTAATTTAGTGGCACTATTTTGATAGTCAAAGATTACAAATAATAATATTATCGTAATAATAATAAAAATAATATATTATCGAGTCTCCCGTAGGTACATAATAACAAAACAAATATATTATATATTTTTTTGTTATTGTGGGAGACTCGCGAGATCTCAGTTCGGGGCGAACCACTCGTATGGATTAAATTTACTAAGATTAACAAAAAATACCTATTTATGAGAAATAACTAAAATAAAAACAAAATGATGAGGGTCGATGATGTTGTAGGTACAGCGAAACGTAGGTACAGCGAAACGTAGGTACAGCGAAACGTAGGTACAGCGAAACGTAGGTACAGCGAAACGTAGGTACAGCGAAACGTAGGTACAGCGAAACGTAGGTAGATAATTTATGTATTTTTGTTGAGGTTTGTCGTTCCAATATTGTTGACAATGTTATCTCTATTATCCAGTTGTTTTTATGGGTCTGAATCAACATGGTAAAAACGGAACCCTTAGGGTGCGACATTGTCCGTCTGTGCGTCTGTCAGAGCTGGTTATCTCAGGCAGCACAGCAACTACTAAAGCTATTGACTTTATAAATAACTAGCTGACCAATCCGCAGCTTCGCACGCGTAGTTTTTCAATAAAAACATTACCCTCCTTCTGCGCACTTGCATAAAAAATAGCCTATGTTACTCAGGGATAATGTAGCATTCTAATGGTGAAAGAATTTTTGAAATCGGGCCAGTAGTTTTTGAGTTTATTCATTACAAACATACACACACACAAATCTTTCCTCTTCAATATTAGTATAGACTATTAGTATAGCTGACCCGCCCGCGGCTTCGCCTGCGTAGTATTAAAATAAAAACTACACATTTCAAAAACATTTTTTATTTTGTCCAAAGCCTCGAACATCGCCGTAAAGTTGCATGCCTATCGATCTTTTACAGGATACAGTTTGAGGAATGTGCCCAGGAACGTCATAATCTGCTTCCACCATCTCCTTTCCATCAAAGGGAGGACAAGTCTCAGTAATTACCATCCATACCTCGTTAATATACTACCTATTCGCACTCACCGTTTTCATTTGCGTACATCTTAGGTAAGTATAGAACACTTCACCGTCTCGTCTATTTTTCCCAAAGACTACAATCCCGGCCTCTGAATAGGCGTCTTCTAGATCTTCGTGCTTCATCTTAGACCACATCATCGCTTACCATCAGACGAGATTGTGGTCAAACGAAGAACTATTCGTGATAAAAAAAAGAAAAAATATGTTTAATATCGTATACTTTTGGAGTTATGATGAAATAAAAAAATGAAAAAAATAACGAGTATTAGGTATAAGTGAGTACCGGCGCGAGTAAGGCGCGGTGTGTCGCGCGCGCGCGGTACTCACTCAAGTGAACTCGCACGCATCACGGTGACTTGCACAACGCGTGCTATTAATGTATCTGTTCTTGCTGTTGCTACCAGTTAGGTACCTACCACACACTTCTACTAAATATTTACATTTACACTGTTATCGCAGTTGTGATGTACGATTGGTCAAGCACGAGTCGGACCACGAACAGTGAACAGTTCCGAAGTCAATACGGCTGTATTTTAGTCATATTATAATACAATGATAAATTTACAGTTGATTTTGGTCATTTTGAATAAACACTACCTACTGAACATACCTACATAATCAACTACAGACATGAGTAGGTCGACTATAAATTCTTCTTACAACTGCAATACCTACACTCGTATGTTTGTGTTGTACCTACAACCTTTAACTACCTATCCAATAAAAGTGGTTTAGTTGGTAGGGGGAGGATAGGGGGATGACGACGACACTTCTATTACGAAAATGGCCTCTTTGAAGCTTTATATTTCGTAAACGGATTAATTCTTGTTTAAAAGACCGATTCAACGATATTCCACACGATGGGGTGCTTAAGTAAAAACAATTTTTTATTTCATAAATTACTAGGTGTTACTCAAATCTATATTAGCATGGCAAATCTAGACACGCTGCAAGTTCAAGCTAATAGAACTGGCGAGCAGCACCGTGTGCACGAACCATTTGGAGCCACTTTTGACCACCTCATAACTCAAAACTATTTCCCATAAACATGTCATATTTGGCTCATATATTGAAACTTGCGAGTTACATGTATGTAACATATATGTATAGAATGTAATAGATACATGTAATAAATTAATGTATTCATGTACTGAGACAATCTATGTGTTAGTATGACCAGAGACTAGTAATATCAATAGACTGTCAATGTCCATATAAGAAATCGTAGCCCGCAAAAAGCTCAAAATCCCTTATTATTTGTAGATAGCGCTGTTTCATAGCCTGGAAACTTTCATAGCGGCCATTGCACCCAACAAATAAAAATAAACTTCCACTAAAACACACCAAAATATTTCAATATTTTTTAGATTAAGTAATATTGTCCATAAAATAAGATTTAACGATTTTATTTGATATTGATGATTTAGCACTTTCATATGCTTAATCACAGATGGCGTGGGAAGGTAGCACATCGTTTTTACCTAGATGGCGTTTAACACAAAATTAACACAAAGTCCGAAACAAAGGGAACGAAAGAGAACCGTGAACTGACTGACATTGACAGCCGGGAAACAAGCAAAGTCACGCTTTTTGTACCTAATTTTGTTACATGCTGTGTTGCCAACCTCACTTCTCAAAAGTCGCGACTAGTAAGTCGATATTTTGTTGAACATAATGTATTTACATATTGTGTACGTATTGAGTTCATTATTTTAGTAGTTATGTTTCCAGTTCAAATTAATAGAACGTATTATCTTGTAGTAGGTATGCATTTGACAGGCACTTACAAATTATTTTTATTTTCTTTTAAAAAGTGTTCTACTTATCTGTACATCACTAGAGTCTGGCTGACGAAAGTAGATACTGGATTTTTTTGCAAACTTTTTATATGACAACACTAAAGTGTTCCTACCATCGGATATTTACCCTACAAATTGGGGTATTTTAAGCAGAAAGTACTTAGGAACAATTAATTCCAAAAAGGCATTTTTAAAACAAACTTATTTTAAACATTTTATAAAATGAGTTTTAAAAATTCGTACGTGTGCTAAAATTGTATTCATCGAAAATAAGTATCGTATGTACGTGTTGGATCATTTCAAGAGCAACACTAAGCCTTAAGTTGGTCTAATAAATAGCTTAATTAATTAGGTACACTATTTACTAGAGAAAAACTTGGCAATTTTATTTTAAAGAAATTAATTTTCGGCTGTTTTCCGAAAGATTTGGTAAAATCAGAATCAGTGTATGGTATCCCTATCTCTGACGCAACAAGATGGCGTGTTGTTGATGTTTCGTTGTGGTTGACTTGCGTATAGTTTTGTTGTGATATTTCCGTGTTAATACTATAAAAATGAATAAAACTATACAGAGTGAAGTGCGAAAATTATTGTTTTGTCTGATTTCGAAATATGAAGAGAAAATGCTTGTGAAACAAGCCGTATTGCGAGAAAAACAGGATTGTTTACGTACTGTGACTGATTTTTTAGGTTAGTGCGGTCAAAATGTCTTGATATTTTTTTATTTTAAATAAGTACATATTAGTTTTAGTTAGTTTATATAATGTTATTGTTCTTTTACAGATAGTCTTGAGGATAATGCACGAACTGCTGAAGTAAAACAAGCAATTGAAAAGATCACAGATTTAGATCAAAAAGATATGATGAAATCGCAGAACCAGTACTTAGAAGAACTATCTTCACTCACCGGTAAGTTTTCACTCAACGTTAATCTTAGACTAGTTTTGTAATACTTGTGTATTTTCTATTATTTATTAGTTATGAGACTCACGATAATTGACATTTTATTTTATTCTTTTTACAGATGTAAGTGTTATTACATTGAAGAGAATTAAAAAAGAAGGTGCGGTGAACGAAGGGGTCTGGAGGACTCCAGTACAAAAGAAGAGACCATATAACTGAAAATAATTTACAAAGCTTCATCATCAATTTAAGAGACAGCAGCGACTCCAGTGATTCTGACCATTCACTCCATGTTGAATTTTTAGATTCAGATTTTGATTATAGTGATTAAAAAACAGTATAAAAATATATGGTGTTGTTTTCTTTGATACATACTCACATAGATTTATAAATATTTAAACTCATGATAATATTGATACTCATGATAGTGTTTGATAGCCTGTTTGTTCCTTTAATACGCCACCATGGAGTGACGTATCCGTGTGATGTTTGGTATGGAGTTAATAAAGAGTTAACAAGTGATATAAGCTACTTTTAATCTCTTGATAACGGACAAAATTGCAAGCATCCACTAGTAAAATAAAAATAAATGTCAAAGTATCAAAGTGAGTTGTTCCAACTTTCCTTTTTACTTTAGGGCTGCCAAGCTGATATTTTTTAAATTTGCCGCGCTTTTTCAGTATCAACTTTCATTAGCCAGACTCTATCAATATGTATTCTTATTTTACAAATATGTAGATATTTCCGCATTTAAGTGATAATAGTACGATCATAGACGTATGTAATGAATAAAAGATATCTATCCTTTCCTTTCCTAAAAAAATCCCTATTTTGACGGAAACTTTCATGTTCTGACAATTCTGAGAAAATGTGCGCAAATCCGCTCCAAAGTACCAATTGCTTCGTTTTGACTCCCTTCAGAGAAGAGCCATTAGAATAATCGGTGATCCCAAACTCACCGACAAGCTGGAACCGCTGAGTCAACGCCGTGACATCGGATCGCTCAGTGTATTCTACCGCCTGTATAATGGGGAATGTTCTGAGGAGCTATTTGATCTCATCCCGTCGTCGTCGAGATTTTACCACCGCACTTCTCGACAACGTAATAAAGCTCATCCACATATAATCGACAATTGGGTATCGCGCACCACACGCTTCACGCGATCTTTTCTACCCCATACTTGCAAGATGTGGAATGAGCTACCATCTGAGGTTTTCCCATTAGACTACGACATGGCACGCTTCAAGAGAAATGTAAAGAGGTTTCTTCAGTGTAGGGAACGCATCGACAATACCCCGGGTGTTGCCGGTGTCAATAGGCGACGGTGACCACTTACCATCAGGTGGGCCGTAAGCCTGTTTCCCCACAAATAACATAAAAAAAAAAAAAAAAAAAATCTCTAAAAATTGCTAGAGACTAAATTTTTAACGAAACTGAAGAGCGGCAACCTCGCACAACGTAAAGGTCACAACGTCGCAATAATATTATCGCGCAAGTGTAATTGGAAATACCGCCATCTATTTTTCTTCGTACCATTATGAGCGGTAGTAAGCTAAAGGATGGCATATATTTAACGATTTGTAACTCTTAGCGACATCTCGCGTCCTATGAGGTAATCTAATATCGAGTTACATTATCTTGTTTGAGACTGTCAGTCTGTTTAAATTATATTGGTCTGTGGTATGACTGAACTATTCAGTAAACTGTTGTATAATTGGCGCGCCTTACCATCAGACTAAGTCAGAGTCCTATCGTTTTCTCAGGCGCTAGCCATAGAATTGTATTTTAATGTGAACTAATTTGAGCTTACATTAGGTACGCTACTAAAGTCAGGCCATTTTAATAGGTAACTTGACAATTTATCAAAATTCAACAACGTAACCTTGTAACGGCAGGCATAAAATAATATATTTTTTCAATTTGTTAGAACTACGTACGTACGTGAGAACGGTACGTGATAAATCCCGTATTTGTAATAATGATTGATATCAATCACGAATGTTTTCTAAGTAAAATTAGTTAGAACTGTTCAATTGCTTAACTTTTTTAAATTACGATTACATATTTATTGTAATAATGGCCGATACGAGTACGAGTTCGGTACGAGTTGTACTGAACTGACAGACGTCAACAGACGTGAAATGTTACCTATAAAAATGGCCTGACTTTAGTTGGTAGCACGCACCGCACGCCGCCGCGCCAGCGCCGCACCTAATAAACACTATAGTCTAACTTTTTATTAGCTGCAGTAAAATGACGTTTCTAAATGTCATTCCGTAAAATAATGTTGCCAGCCTAATCTCAATAGGAATGTGATTCAGTTCACAAAAATTAATTAAATAACATTATTATGACGTTTTTGTTTCATTTTGAATGTACGTCCCTATACTTCCACTAAAAAAGATCAATCCTCTAGTATAGTAATAATAATAGGTTAAAAAAATACATTACAACTTAATATTAAATCTCAAAAAAAAAACTGATTATTCATTTATGATTCACTCATTTAGCTACATCCCTATTTATTTTTCTTCAAAAACCGGCAACCCACAAAACGTCATTTTACTGCAGCTAATAAAAAGTTAGACTATAGATATTGGTTTGGTATTTGTCAACAAACACGGCGTACATTGGTTTGATAGTGACAGAAAACTGTTTATAGCTGTCAATGTATAATACCCTACCCACACATACCGCGTACAGTAAAGAAAGTCGCAACTGCGGTCAGAGAACATTCTGAAACAGACTTACGGCTAGGTAAACAAGATTTGATTTCCTCTAAAAGAAGGCTTTGAAATTGTGTCTTACAGAAGCAAGGTTACATTTCACAGTGGAATAGGCTTCCAGGGCCCTGCAGTAGACATTAAACCATCAATCTTTAGGGACTTGCGACTGAAGGCATTTTTTCCAACAATCTTTCGACCATTGACATTTATTCTCTTTCTAGGAGAAAATTTGGTGAAGTGTGCAATTTTTTACGGTTGGTTATTTATTGCTCGAGCGAAGCGAGATCTCCAAATCAATTTGGCCAAATCGGCGTTGTATTTATGTAAGTATGTATCTATGTATGCGTGTACGTTTGTTTGTCCGAGGATAACTATCGAAGCGTTTATCCGATCATCGTGAATTTTGACATATAGATAGTGATGGCACACTCCTGGTGTGACTAAATGAGCTCAAAATATTGGGGGGTTGTTGAGATATTGCGGTTCAAGAGGGGTACAAAGATCAAAAGGAGCCTATTAGGTCAAATGGGATATCTAATAAAAGGAAAGGAATTTCAAACCCGTTTTTAGTTTTAAATTAATCCATGTAGTTTTTAAGTTATTAGCCAAAATTAACACTGAACTTTGACGAAATTCATAGGGTACACCAGTGACCTCACAGTGCTCAAATTTGGTATTCGTGTACCTTTAGTGACACAAATATAGAGAAAAGTCTAAAATCCAGAATAACTGCAATGTGTACCCCTAAAACAGACCAATTTACATAAACTCCTACTTACTTGTAATTTGAATGAAACTGTAGGTCAAGTAAGTTAGTTGTTCATTTCGTGACATTTGTTCATTTCGTATTTTGTTAGTCAGAGATTATGAATGTTATTTTTTTGGTTTTTTGGGAGACTCGCGAGATCTCAGTTCGGGCGAATCACTAGTTTTTCTGAAGTTTTTCACACTTTTGTTTTCTGTGTTTTAGGTGTGTGGCTGCTTTACATGAAGAGTAAATTTGTTTTTTGAATTACCTTGATTGCTTTGATGATATTGTAGGTTTCCGTAATTATCTAGAACTCCTTCCTATAGGTAAAATCAGTTAACTGATAAACTACCTATATATTATCTAATATTGGTAAAACTGAAATTGGTAACGGGAATTCATTTTGTTGAAGGAACCCGCGGCAAACCCGTGCCATGTTATATATCTCTGTTTATTTTAGTTTGCGGAGAGTTCTGCGTGCAAGAACACCGAGATAAGCGGCGAACTATATAAGTGTTTTGACATGTGCTGGAAAGTCTAGACACATTACTGCGAGCCACGCGTGCGATGTCTTATCTACAACACGTAGGGCTCACCTCAGCTTGGGCTGCGTGCGGGGAACCATTTAGAGTTTATCGCCCAACTGTTTTAGAACTCGCACAAACATTAATGAATCATAAACAAGCAAAAAAAGAAGTACCCACTGCAGAGCAAATGCCTCCGTTCTGTTCTTCCAATTCTGTATATACTATAAGTACCTACCCTATGTATGGTACAGTGGGCCAGTCTTGAAAATGCACATCCAAGTCATACCGCCATCTCTGTGGTCCTATGTGGGGTGCATTTTGGGCAACTGTTTCTGCAAGCCATCACACTGAAATTAACATCGCTCGATTCAAGGGCAAGTAGTATTTGAAACGAGTAGTGTTTTTAATGCAAAAATATATATTTTTACAGCCGGGATATCTCTAACACGTCAAGGATCACGCCAATACATTTTTGTATGGTTGAGGTGCCTGATCGATTAAGAAGAGCATAAGCCAGATTACACATTTAAAATTGGGCTCAGGTCCAATTTTTCTTAAATTTTCTAAGGGATAATCGGCTCCGAATATTGTCTAGCTTGTGTGTGTTTATTTATGTGAATAACATGTAGTACATTATGGAACGAGGGGATAAAACAGTCTTGCGTCACGGGCGCTATATTGAATCCCGAACGTAACGAACGATTCTAGAGTTAACTCACGAGCAGCATGAGGGAGTTACTAGAGTCTTGAGTGCAGAGAGGGATAAAAGCACGCCCAATATGCAGACAGCTTTATCCACGGGGAGAATAGTATAATAATAATAGTCATAATAGTAATTTATTTCCTCTTTACACATTTTACATGCACTTAGATATGTCAGACAGTTTATTGAATAGTTAAAATAATTATTTCTTAGATACTAACACAGATTAAAATTACTACAATTAAGTTAAAATCAATATTGTTTCATACATATAATAACTGTTTAAGTAATAACTACTTAGTACCAACTACAAAACTATGGTCATTCAACACAAACCATGTATTTATCTGACAAAGCCTCGTCAATACTAAAATAACTTTTATGTAATAAATGTCTTTTTATACAATTAAAAAATTCAACGTCTGATTTATTTCTAATGTCAATGGTATTTTTATTATACAATTTTATAGATACATCATCATCATCATATCAGCCGTAGGACGTCCACTGCTGGACAAAGGCCTCCCTCATTGATCTCCAGGAACTGCGGTTGGAAGCGGTCTGCATCCAACGCCGACCTGCGGTTCTTACCAAGTCGCCTGCCCATCTTTGTAGGTTGACGTCCTACGCTGCGCTTGCCGGTCCGTGGCCTCCACTCGAGAACCTTCCGGCCCCAACAGCCATCCGTTCTGCGCGCTATATGGCCTGCCCATTGCCACTTCAACGTGCTAATCCGTCGGGCTATGTCGGTGACTTGAGTTCTCCTACGTAATTCCTCATTTCTGATTCGATCCCGTAGAGAAACCCCGAGCATAGCCCTCTCCATAGCTCGTTGAGCGACTCTGAGCTAATTCATAAGGCCTATAGTGAAGGACCACGTCTCGGTTCCATATGTCATCACTGGTAACACACACTGATTGAAGACTTTCGTCTTAAGGCACTGAGGTATGTTGGACGAAAAGACGTTGCGAAGTTTCCCAAACGGGGCAGCGTTTGGGAAACTTCTACCTCATCCGAGTTGGGTTCGACGATTGACCTCTTTCTCGAAGTTGCACCTACCTAATTGGACTGTTTGTCCTAGGTATACATACGCGTCGACAACTTCAAGAGCCGAGTTCTCAACCATAACTGGGGCAGGGACGACATGGACATTCGACATGATTTTCGTCGTGTCCATGTTCATTTTAAGTCCTACCCGTTGGGAGACTCGTTGAGGCCTTCGAGCATCGTGCTGAGCTCTTCCATCGACTTTGCCATGACCACAATATCGTCGGCAAACCCAAGGTGAGTGATGTATTCGCCGTTAATATTGATGCCCAGTCCTTTCCATTCCAGAAGCTTGAAGGCATCTTCCAATGCGGTCGTAAACAGTTTCGGAGAGATGACATCTCCCTGTCTTACGCCTCTTTTTAAGGGAATCGCCTTCGAGCTCTGTTCGTGTACTCGGACTGACATAGTGGCGTTTTTATACAAACACTTCAACACTTTGATGTACCGATAGCCAATACGGCATCGTTGGAGAGACTCAAGCACTGCCCATGTTTCGATCGAATCGAAGGCTTTCTCATAGTCCACAAACGCGAGACATAGCGGCAAGTTATACTCTTCGGTCTTCTGTATGACTTGCCGCAGCGTATGTATGTGGTCTATGGTACTGTAGTCTTTACGGAACCCGGCTTGTTCGGAAGGCTGGAAGTCATCAAACCTGCGTTCGAGACGGTTCGCGATGCCCCTCGAAAACAGCTTATAAACATGGCTCAAAAGCGAGATGGGTCTGTAATTCTTAAGCAAGGTGTTGTCACCTTTCTTGAAGAACAGAACCACCACGCCCTCGTTCCATGCTTTTGGCGTCGTACCTTCAAGCAAGGCGGAATTAAAGAGCTTCTGAAGGACTTTAAGTACCGGTGATCCACCCGCTTTCAGAAGCTCTGAAATGATTCCGTCCTCACCCGGCATATAAAACATATTTTTTTTCATCAAACCCATACGTGTGGGGTTTCTATGGATATGTCTTCACAACTGATATTGAAGTTTCTAATATAATTTTTTTCTAAACCGAATAGTTTGCGCGAGAGACACTTCCAAAGTGGTAAAATGTGTCCCCCCCCCCCTGTAACTTCTAAAATAAGAGAATGCTTAGTCCCCCCCCCTGTAACTTCTAAAATAAGAGAATGCTTATTTTAGAAGTTACAGGGGGGGAGGGACTCACGTTTTACCACTTTGGAAGTGTCTCTCGCGCAAACTATTCGGTTAAAATAAGCATTCTCTTATTTTAGAAGTTACAGGGGGGGGGGGGGGGGGGCACACATTTTACCACTTTGGAAGTGTCTCTCGCGCAAACTATTCGGTTTAGAAAAAAATATATTAGATACCTCAATATCATTTTATAAGACCTATCCATAGATACGTATATATATATACACGTATGGGTTTGATGAAAAAAATGTTTTGAATTTCAGTTCTAAGTAGGGAACCCCCAAAATTTATTGTTTTTTTTTCTATTTTTGTGTGAAAATCTATCTTAATGACTACACTGACTCACAGAATACATCTACCTACCAAGTTTCAATAGTATAGTTCTTATGTAGCCCGTTGTTGGTACGCCAATCAAATCAATTAAAACTAAAAAAAAATATATGATGTACATTACCATGCAAACTTCCACCGAAAATTGGTTTGAACGAGATCTAGTAAGTAGTTTTTTTAATACGTCATAAATCGTAAACCGCAATTTACCTTTTTATAGATAATGGTACGGAACCCTTCGTGCGCGAGTCCAACTCGCACTTGGCCGGTTTTTGATTCTGCTGCAGTACCCCAAAACATTACGCCGTAACTAATTATTGAATGAAAGTATGCAAAATAATCATCCCACGCTGCTCTAGTCCCTCCTAGCTCCCTTATTTTTTTAATAGCATACGTAGCAGAACTTAATTTTTTAGATATTTCTTCCACATTAACTACCCATGTTAATTTAGAGTTTAACTAAATGACTAAAAATTTCATTCGGTCAGCAGTTGGTAGTTCAACTATAGCATCTTCAATTAAGGGAGGTGGTAAATTACCAGTGACTCCTAAACATAATTTAACCACATGAGTTTTGTTAACATTCTTCATTAAGCTTATGACTTAGATCTACATTAGATTTGTCTTTTATCATCAAACTTGTGTCGTCAGCAAATAATACAATGTCAATATACTTACAAACAACAGAAATGTCATTTACATAAATTAAAAACAACAATGGGCCCAATATCGATCCCTGCTGTACGCCTAGCTCTTTTTTATTTTTGCTTGATTTAACACCATTTAGCTCGGTGACTTGTTCTCTATCAATTAAATAGGATTTAAAAATTTGCAGTTCATTGTTTCTTACACCGTAATGTTCTAACTTTTTAATTATAATATGAGAAACATAATCGAAGGCCTTGGAGAGATCACAAAAGACTTCATAAGAGTTTTTTGACTCCTCCAGGCCAGCGAGTATATCTAGCATGAGCCATGTGATAGCATGCCTTGTCGATTTTTTCTTCTAAAAACCAAATTGTCTGTAGTAATCATATGAATCCGAGCATCCCGGAAACTTTCTTGATAACCTTATCGATGTGCAGAATAAAAGTGAGTTTATTATCGAATATAACCCCAAGGTCTTCCCCATTAACTTCCTGTAATTGCTCTTGTATGATGAGGTAATGGGACATTAGGTTATTTATTTTTCGAGAGAATTTTATGTGATGGCATTTTTTACTGTTAAGTAACATGCCATTATTATCACACTATTGTACGAGTGAAAATTTCGGGAATCAAGGAAGTGACACAACATTACTATTTAAAAATGTATTTATTGCTTTTCTTAGTATTCTCCGCGAAATTAGACACATTTACCCATGCGATGGAACCAATCATTGAAGCAACCATTCCATTCGGAAGTTGGGGTCTCCAAAATGGCCGTTTTGTAGGCGTCCATAGCTTCTTCAGGTGATGAAAATCTCTGACCACGCAATTTATTCTTTATTTTAGGGAAAGTATAGAAATCATTAGGGCTTAGGTCGGGGCTGTACGGCGGATGGTCTAATAATTCTGTTTTCTTGCTCTAAAAACTCTTTTGTTCTGTGCGCGGTGTGAGAACTCGCATTGTCGTGATGGAGGATGATGCGGCGGTTGCAGTTCTCTTTACGGAGTTCAGAAACGACCTGTGGCAAACAAATGCTAGCATACCATCCTGCATTAACCGTTCTTTGTCCCTCAAGAGGAATAGTCGCAACATGGCCGGTTTTGGAGACAAACGTGGCCACAATTTTTTTTGCAACACTCCGTGAACGAACAATTATTGTTGGCTTTAACTCATTTTCGAACACCCAAACTCGTGACTGGTTTTTTGTTTCGGGTTCGTACGCGTATATCCAGGATTCGTCACCTGATACGATGTTGTATACAGCATTTGAGGATCCTGCGTGGAATCTTTCGAGAGTTCTGACGCACCAAGTAACGCGAGCCGCTTTTTGCTCTTCACAGAGCAAATGCGGTATCCATCGGGAAAACAACTTTTTTACACCTAATTGTTCATGCAAGATTATTTGTATTTGACTCATGCCAATGTTTAAAGTTGCCTGAATTTCGCGGTATGACACATGTCGATCTTCCCCAATCAGCTTACGCACAGCATCAATGTTTTCTTGGGTGACTGCAGTTTTTGGACGACCTTGACGGGGATCATCACTGAGCTTGACACGTCCACGTTGAAATTTAGCAAACCAGCGATAAATTGTTTTTGGATGGGGCTTCATTACCAAATGCAGAAATCATCCGGTCAACACACTGTTTTTGTGTTAAACCACTTCGAAAGTCATAATAAATCGTCGCTCTTGAATTTTCTCGAGTCAATTCCATTTTCTCAACGACTAAACAAGTTTGACAAGACCTTGTGACAAGACCGAGAATATTTTTTTAAATAAATAAATGGTATTCGATTTTTAAAACCAAGGAGTTTTCAATTAAAAAGATTTTAATATGACAGGAACAGTAATATATTGTATAAATATTCCATTCCCGATACATTTAGTGCAGCCTATGTATCAATCTATCTAGGTCGGATATTAGTAACATGACATCGTTTTCCGTTTCGATGATTCTAGAGAATTTTAGGTCATCCGCTTAAAGAAATGGAGAGGAATTTAAAAAACATGTTGCAATGTCATTAATAAACACATTAAAAAGGATGGGGCCTAAATAAAAGCAACACGCCTGCAGCTGTCGGTGAACTTTCTAAAATTTGATTGTATCTAATGGTAACGGTTTTATTGTAACTTTATGATTACAGATTCTCCTACAAAGTGCAGTAGGTACTCGCAATTGCATGAACTTTGCACCGCTTGCCTTTTTGGGGATGCCCACATACCCGGTTGGACCGTATAAAATGCTAACGCAAGCAGCCAGCAATTGCTAGGACTTTTAGCAACAAGCAACTTTTTGAAAATCTCGTTGCTGTAATGATGCACTTTCTCGTACGACAAATGTGACCATGTAAGCTTTACCTTAGAGCTGTTCAAGCAAAATTCATTCACCAAAAAATCTAAATATAAAAAGTTTTTATGATAAATATTAATAGTTGTACTAAGCAAAGATTCTGGGTGTTTAAAAACGCTAAGTCACTCGCTACTCACTGTTTGTAACATTCATTTAAACAACTATATGAGTTCTCGAAGCTTACGACATTTTTTCCTCTTTGTAGCGAGATTCCGTTTGATTCCTTCGCTAACGCTCAGGATTCTAATTTTTTAATCGATCGCTCGTGATTCTGAAATTTTAGAATGAAAATTTTAGAATCCTTCGCTTGCTCGGTCATCAAATTTGAGCGCGCGGTTAAAAAGCAACTTTGCACTCTTGTATAACAAATAACTATTATTCTATTAATTTGTTGATTTTTGAAGTAAAACTTCTTTAAGCACGCTTGACTTGGGGAGTAAGCTGGTGAATACGTTACGAAAAGTGCGAACGGAAGTTGAGAGGGAGGTTTATGTTAGTGGAGATAGAAAGAGAGAGAGAGTTACGTTTCGTATATTTTTAAACGTTAATGTGCGAGTGCGAGTTGCGTCTGTCCAGAATGAACATAGACTGATCGACCTAGTACAGGCGTGTGGACAATTTTGTAATTGAACAATTTTATAAATTAATATTTTGAAAAAGAAGTTTTACTTCAGTTGTGTGTGTGGTCTAAAGTACACTCGTTTTTTTCACATTATTTCATATTTGAATATTTTAATTTTTAAACATACTTAATATTGAGTAAAGAGTAAAATAATCAATCATCCTGTGTGAAAATGGTAAAAAAGTACCTTTAGCGTAGGTAAGTATGAACTGAAATTTAAAAGAACTTAACTACACAAGTGAAGTGATGTATTTTATGAACTTAGTAAATTATTAGGGCTAGCTAAACACAGAGAACACACAATATGTAATCAGTGGCGTAGCGTGCCTTGTCGGGGCCCCGTATAAAAATTTTTTTGGAGGCCCTTATATGGAGGTAAAGATTTTTCACAAAAGAAAAAAAATATTGTGAGAAGTAATATTTATTTATCACATAATTTACCCATTTTACAAATAAAAATCGAATTTTAAATATTCACTCTCCTTGCCTTTTTATCGGCAAACTGATTTATTAAATCATTTATGGCTGATGATGATTTTAGTTTTTCTAAAGTTTCTGCCTCTATGGACAATAGTGAGATGTCTGACAGCCGTTCTTGTCCCATCGAAGTTCTTAAGTAATTTTTTATTAGTTTTAATTTTGAAAAACTTCTTTCTGCCGTTGCGGTTGTAACTGGAAGGGTCAAGAATAAAAAGCGTGCTGTGATTACCTCGGGAAAACTGGATGCAAGACTATTGAATTTTACTAGCAATAATTCAATGAGTTCTTTAATGAAATAAATTTTTTTAATTTCAGAATTTAAGCATGTTTTTAGAGCCTTTAATTGGTCACAAAGATTAAGTGAGATGTCTTTACTGTATTTAGCAGACAGTTTTCCGGAAGCGTTTAATATCTCTTCGCTTGAAGAAGATAGGAGTTTCTCCGGTTGTAATATTTCGAATATACTACTCAGGTTGCAAAGGCTCTGAAATCTTTCTTTAGTTTGAGAAATTAATATATCTAAACAGCAATAGTATACATTGACTTTGAAATAGGATTCCGGGTCGGAAATTCTCTCATCTTGTGATAACTCATCAAAAAAACGCTTCGTTATCTTTCGCCTACTGTTTTTAAAAACAGTTGTTACCCCCCACTTTTTTGCTAAATCTTTGGATTCATTTAGCAAACTATTAAATGAATTCTGATTTCTTAATTGGCACAGTCTATTTAAAAGATTACTTAATAAAATACTAGATTTCTGTAAGTCATTATTTTCATGCTGTAGAGCTTTAGAAACAGGATTAATAATTTCAAATAGTAAAGAAAAAAATGTAACGAGCACTAAGAAATCAAAACTCTCTAAAATATTAATTATACTTTTACATTCTTCACGTTCATCTTTTTTATTTGAAATTAAATTTAGTTGGTACAAAGTTTTCATGATTAGTAAAAATTTTTTCTTTACTGCTAATAAAGCGTCGTTCCTAGAAGACCATCTGGTAGGACATACCTTTTTAAGGGTAATCAAATATTTTTCAGATGAATCGTCACTTAGCATAGCCCAGCGTTTTATACTATTGCCAAAAAAAGTATATATTTTTTCTAAATTATCGAAAAAAGTCGATACTTCACGAACATGTCTCGCAGCATCGTTCAAAACCAAGTTTAAAGCGTGCGCAGCACAATGAACATAATCGGCATTTGGAGCATGCTCTTTTATTAGGGTTTGTAATCCTCCATACACACCCGACATAACATTTGCTCCATCGTATCCCTGTCCTCTACATTTAGACAAATCAATTCCATATTCTTTAGTCAAATTTAAAATGACAGTTTTCAGACCTGCAGCACTGCAATCGGTTACTGCTATGAATCCTAAAAAGGACTCACAGATTTTTATTTCTTTAGGCACATTATCATCATTTTCTGTAACCGAGATATATCGAAAAACTACAGATAGTTGGTCAATTTTTGACAAGTCTTGTGTTGTATCCAGAATTATTGTCAGAAATGGAGCTTTTTTAATTTCTGAGATAATACTGTTCCTAACGTTAGTACCAAGCAAACTAATAATTTCGTTTTGAATCGTAGGGCTTAAATAATTTATTTCACCTTTCGGTTTTAGAAAAAGTTCTTTTAAAGTTGCATCATAGTTAGATAGCAGACGTGAAATTGCCATAAAATTGCCAGAATCAGAATCATGCCCCCTCAAAGGTAGATTACAAGATACTAAAGTAATTATAACATTAATTATACGATGCAGTACATCTCTCCAGAATGTAATTTTACTATCGATTTCACTTTTCAATAGAGTATCGATGGTATTTCCTTGCAACCAATTATTATAAGAGAGTGAGGCACTAATATGCTGCTGTGACTTTTCATGGTCAAGAATAGTTTGTGTGAAATTGCTTCTAACCGAAACACCGTTAACCCAAGCAGAGGAGTACGATTTGTTTTGACGATCTGCTAATAACCAACAGAAGTGACAGTACGGTTTGTTTAAAACGTTAGAATAACATAACCATGGTCTTATAATTTTTATGCCTGCCTGATTGAAATATGAATAATAATAAGCTGAAAAAGGTCGGTTATTTTCTGAAACTTTTGGAAATGGTCCTTGTGGTTTAAATGGACCCAATTTAAAAATTATTTTTCGTTCGCATTCAGTTAAATTGTCACCAAAATTTCCTCTATCTGATGAAATTATATTACAATCTGCATTATCTGCAGATATATCAGAATCGTTGACTTCGGGTTCCTCGATTTCTGGATGGACATCCGATAAAGTATGTGCTTGGCTTTCTTCTATTTCCGGATGGATATGTGACGAAGAACATGCTTCAGAAGAATCTAAAAATAAACGAGTAATTGTTAAAAAATAAATACGAATGCTTTGATACTAAACTAAAAAGAGTTATATATAAATAAATAACGTTACTAAGGGTCACAGTTAGAGAGTGTTCAGTTCAGACGCACACAGATTCTACGCGGATTGTGCTCGTACCTATTAGTAGATACAAAATCACCTGCAGCCCGTCCGTGCATTACTATACACCTGCGTGCTATTTAAACGCAGTGCGTAGTGTAGTGGCCATACAAAACGAGAACCCGAAAGCGAGTCTGCACATCTGAAGTTCTCAACACGCAATTAACGATACGATACGGACTGATAAACAAACAACAAAACAAATCGATCCTATAGATAAGTTAGAATTTTGTTTTTTTTAATCAAGGCACGGAACCCTAAAAACAGTATAATTGTGAAAATCGAGGGGGGAGACAACTTTTTGTGACGGACAGATGGACAGACCGAAATTAAAAGATTTCCTTGTTTATCACTACGGGCCCCTAATAAATGGGTTGGGTAGTAGTGTAGTACTTACCTTTCCAATCTAAATCACTCACAGTATCTTGTCTCTGAAAAAATGAAGAAATTTTGGGCACTTTTTTTATAACCTCGTCCCTTTTCTGTTTAATTTTTCTTTTCTCAGCGCCGCTGGGATAATCTCTTTTCCTTTCACTCATTTCTTTTACAAATCGTTACTAATACTGCTAAACCAGAAGAACAATATTGTTTGTACTGAATTACAATGTAATGCACATTTATATAAAGCGCGTAAATAAACAGTGCACTGCACTCCGTGGTTTAACATCCAATGCAAAGTACAACAACGTACACGTACATCGCGATATCGATGAAGGATTCCCGGGGATTCCCCGCTGAGTTGAAGATGAAGTAAGTAAAACGGGGAAGTCCCGCAGCCCGCCATAACGATGTAGTGTTGCCAACTTTTGAACGCACGCTTAAGGCGGGAAAAAAAGGAATTGCTTTATAGAATTTTGTCATTTGTAAAATAAAATAAATTAGAAAGTTTTTATTTTTTTTCCTTACACACTTTGGGGGCCCCCGTGGCCCGGGGGCCCCGTATAATTGATACGGCAAATACGGCGGTAGCTACGCCCCTGTATGTAATACAAAGTGATGTTAAGTACCGTAATGTATCATGCCTGGATACCACTGCCACTGCGACAACCTGAGCCTCCGATAAGTTCGACGCGAGCGTTCCTAACCACTCGGCACTAATCTCATTGTCCTGCTATGAAATGTACGAAGTAGGTACTAGAAAAAAAACAATAAGTGGATTCTCTTGATAATAATTTACATCGACGCCATTTTGCAAGAAACTCAAGGTTGTTTTATTTGAATTAGTCATAACAAATCTTGTACACGGCTCATCAAGCTATAAATTTCCACTATAATCTAACCTGTCATTCTATAAAAACCTACACAATGCGAGGTCAGCTTATACTGGAAAGTTATAGCTTGATGTGTAGCCGTGTGTACCTAACCAACCAATAAAATATAACTATTATTGGCTTGATTACTTATTTGAACGGATATTTATCGTGTATGTACTTTTTTTTATAAATATGTCGTATTATGAACGAGGACATTTTTAATTCTGAGGATCAAGTGAGGACAGTTGCTGCAGCTGCCATCACTTCTCGACGGTAGCTCCAAGTGCTCCAGTCTGCCCGCGACCACGGCTGCTGCAACACAGTCAAAACATCGGGATAACAAATAAAATAGGCCAAAATAAAAAAGGTATCTACAAAAATCACACTAATATTATAAATGCGAAAGTTTTGATGTTTGTTAGTTTATTTATTTGTTTGTTTGTTTGTTACTCAATCAGGTCGTAACGGCTGAACCTATTTTCATGAAATTTAGTTTGTAAGTGGATTATAATCTAGATTAAGGCATATACTACTTTTTATCCCATAAATCATGTCCCATGGGGTAAAAATGGGGTGTCAAGTCAAGTTGAAACAACAAGTTTAGCTTTATTTCTAGGTTACCTACACATTTAGTAGTGTACCGCGTACTAAGTCGCGGGCAACAGCTAGTAGCACATATACTGTAGTTGTAAGCAATATTATCAAAGCGTAATACGAGTAGTTTACGAGCAGTAGTCGACCAACTTGTCTCTGTAGTTGGTTTTGTAAACAGTTATTTAAATTGATCAAAATTAACTGCAATATTAACTTTGTATTTTAAAATGAAGATAGATGATTCAGATTCTTTTAGATTCAGCCATATTAACTTCGTAATCCTACACTACCACACCAAGACGCACTTGATCAAATATTAGTCTCAGATGATCTAGGAGTCGCCGAGGCGCGGCGGCGACGGCGGCGGCAGTTCATTACGAGCGCTAATGAATTGAGAAGGTCCGCAGATCAAGGCGGGGCTGGCGGCGCGGCGGCGGGCGCCTCGATACGTACACACGGCTACACATCGAGCTATACTATTCCAGTATAAGCTGACCTTGCATTGTGTAGGCTTTTCGTAGAATGAAAGATCAGCTTCAGCTGGAAATGTATAGCTTGATGTGTAGCCGTGTGCACATCGTGAGTTAATGCTACTTCACCGACACTACACACAATGGCATCTCCTCGAGAGAGCTTGCATCTAGAACGTGGGACAATTACCTCCACCTAATGTAGAGGCTATTACGTATCTTAACGATAATATTAATTATGTTGAACTACTGAAACATTATCTTATAGCATTGAGACTCTTAAAATGATAAGATTATTATGAATGAATGAATGAATTAATACACTTTGGTGCACCACAAAATAAACACACATAAATAAAAGCAACACAAACTCATAATTACATTAGGCGGTTTGGGGGGTCTGACAGCTCGCGTCCGTAGGTGGTAACTCGTAGAATCCCTACACGCGCCCCCTGGGTAGTGCCAAAAGAGCAGTTTTTTTCTGGTGGTAGGCTTCGGTCATGGCTTGTCACCGAACAAAGCCACGCCGCCAAACGACCTGTTCGTGTTCCGGTGCGTTGTTCAGTGCAGCCATGAACCGAGTGAGTACGGGTCAGGACAGTTCATGCACTGCAATGTCGGGCCGGATTGGGACGAACCGACGTGCTGTGCCGGGAGACTGGTCGCGGAAGGTAGCGGGATCCGAAGCACGGTTCTCCGCTGGCCGACCGCAGGATGTAGGGGGCCCAAGTAGCGAGCTAGTCACTTGTGAAAGGCTGCCCCACCGCCTCGCGAAAAATCCTGGAGTGCTCCATCGTGCCGTTTGGCGACCGGATGAGAGGACCCGATGGCCACTCCCGGGGGGGTTCGGGCGTCCCCGCAGTCTCCCCGCCTAGTACCCCTGAGGTGCAGCTTCGTGCCGGTTGTCCCAGGGTATGTAGAGCAGTGCCGCGTCCTACTGCCGTACTCCTCACCAACTACACTCAACTCCATGAAAATACAAAGAAATAGCAGAAACGTTAAACAGCGGAAGCACGTCCTCTCTCTTCAAGTGCACCTCACCAATATCCGAGGACTCCACTCAAATATCGCTGCAGTCGACCACCACCTCAAAACTGCTATTCCTAACGGAGACTCAGATCAAATGTCCATCTGACGCGGCATACCTTGCGTACCCTGGATACGTGCTTGAACACAAGTTTAAGCTACGTGCTGGTGTCTGCATGTATGCTCGCGAAAACATCTGCTTCCGTCGTCTTCGTGGTCTTGAGTACTCCAAATTTTCTTGCATCTGGGTTATGGTCGACACCGGAACTGAGAAAATTCTCTACGCCAGTGTCTATCGATCGCACGGCGGAGACCAAGAAACATCTAGCCTCTTCCGGTATCTGAGCAAGACGAACGACAGGGCTCAGCAACAATTCCCTAGCGCTCAATTGGTGGTTTTGGGGGATTTTAATGCCCATCACCAGGAATGGCTCTACCCATACCGAAACACCGACCACTCTGGAAGAGAGGTACGAAAATCTTCCCTCACGTTCAACCTCTGTCAGCTGGTAAGTGAGGCAACTAGGGTGCCTGATGTTGAGACCCATACTGCCAACTGCCTTGACCTCCTGCTGACGACTGATCCAGATCGCTACAATGTATCAGTTTCATCACCTTTAGGTAGTTCTGATCATTGTCTGGTGAAGTCCGTTTCATCACATTCCCCACCTGGCCCCGGCCCCAGTGGCAGTCAGCGTGTGTGGAAGTACAAATCAGCAGACTGGGACGAAATGCGGCACTTTTTCGCATCATATCCCTGGCAGCCTCTGTGTCAGACGACTCTATATCTTGTGCGAACGCCGTGGCGGAAGTGGTGTGTCAGGCTATGGAATATTTTATCCCATATTCTGAGAAACCTATTTCTTCAAAAATAGACACCTGGTTTGATGCTGAATGTCGATGTGCTAATGCACAGAAACATGATGCATATCTTCCCTGGGTAACAGCTCGTAACAACAAGGCTACAGATGTAGGGCCTAAGAAGCAAGCATTCAACAGGGCTGCAAGGTCTTGCAAAAGGGTGCTTAAGACGGCTCGCTTCAATCATATTAGAAAAATAGGGACCAAGCTTGCTTCATATCCACAGGGAAGCAAAGCGTTCTGGTCTTTAGCTAAGTCGGTTGAAGCGAACTTTTGTCGCTCTTATTTGCCGCCCCTGTTTTAACAGGGCTGCAACAGACGGATCGCTGGCCCACACGCCTGAAGAAAAGGCAAACTTGTTTGAAGCTCTCTTTGCAGAGTCTTCACGTCTCGCTACTACTAATGAGATACCTCCTTCGCTTCCCTGCTGTGAGGCAGTTATTCCTGAAGTCCGTATTAAGCAAAAGGAGGTACTCAAAGTGCTGCTATCGCTTGACATGAATAAAGCCAGTGGTCCCGATGGAACACCTGCAGTGGTGCTTAAGAGGTGCGCACCTGAGCTGTCTCCTGTGCTTACACGCCTGTTTCGTCTCTCTTTAGATACCGGTAAAGTACCAACACCCTGTAAGCTTGCAAATGTCCAACCGGTTCCGAAAAAAGGTAGTAGAGCTGACCCCACTAACTACCGGCCAATCTCTATCACCTCCATTCTTTGCAAAACGATGGAGCGTGTCCTTAACTGCAAACTCCTTTCATACCTAGAAGATAACGACCTCCTTAGTGATCGACAGTACGGCTTTCGTCGTAAACGATCCACTGGAGATCTTCTAGTGTATGCTACTCACATCTGGAGTAAAGCAATCGAAAGGCACGGGGAAGCTCTTGCAGTTTCGCTCGACATCTCAAAAGCTTTCGATAGAGTTTGGCACAACGGTCTCATTAGCAAGCTTTCTTCGTACGGATTACCGTCTAACCTGTTAATGTGGATAACTGATTTCTTGTGGGAACGGTCAATTCGATTCAATTCATTGGTGGATGCTCGTCTGATCTATTGGCTATCAATGCCGGGGTACCTCAAGGGTCTGTCCTTTCAGCAACTCTATTTCTTCTGCACATTAATGATCTGTTGAAACCCGGTATCTATGGGTATGCGGATGACAGTACAGTTGTTGAAAGGTATTTCTCTAGTCCACGTGCAAGTGCTGACCAAATCTGCAATCTACGTACAGATATGGTGGAATGTTTGAACCTTGACTTGAAGTTTGTGTCTGACTGGGGTGACGCAAATCTGATCGAGTTCAACGCCTCCAAAACTCAGGCGTGTGTGTTTTCCGCAAAACGGTCTCCTTTTCGTCTCGTTCCCACCTTTTGTGATATCCCACTCGTAATTTCTGAAAGTCTGAGCTTATTGGGCGTTGAGCTCACGTCCAACTTGAACTTCGGCTCGCACATTGAATTTAGGGCCACAATTGCTGCTATGAAGCAGCTGGGCATCCTAGCTAAGGTTCGGCGGTACTTCTCACCGGGACAGCTGCTCAGTCTCTACAAAGTCCGCTCATGTATGGAGTACTGCTGCCATCTATGGGATGGCTCAGCCAAGTACCAGCTTGAAGCTCTTGACTCGATTGAGCGACGTGCTGCTAGACTCATTGGTGATGACTCACTAGTGGAAGCCAATTTACAAAGTCTAGAGCACAGGCGCCGTGTAGCCAGACTTTCAGTTTTTTACAAGATACATTTTGGGGAATGTGCGCAAGATCTTCATGATCTTATTCCTCCTTCCCCCATCCACCACCGGACAAGCAGACGAACCGAGAAGTACCACCCATACCTGGTCGGCATACCACCTTGCCGTACCAAACGATTTGCTTCTTTTCTTGTTAGCACAAGTGAGGAGTGGAACTTACTTCTGGCGCATGTTTTTCCAAATCGGTATAATCTTGGAGTCTTCAACTCCAGAGTGAATAGGTTTTTTCTAGGCAAGCGTGCTCCATCTTCGATCACACCTTCACTTACCATCAGGTGAGGTAGTGGTCAAGCGCTTGGCTATCATCAATAAAAAAAAGGCGGTTTAATCTATTATAATTAGTATAATTGGCAAATTTTGGGCAAATAGTAGTTGTATGTATGTATGTATGTTTATTTTTTCGAGGATAACTTTCGAAGCGTTGATCCAAACATCGTGGAATTTGATAGGTAGATAGTGATGGCACAATTTTGGTGTGACTAAATGAGCTAAAAATATTGGGATTCAAGAGGTGAAAAATAATAGAAAATGAGACGCAAAGGTCAAGTGAGACGTCAAATGAAAGGTCATTAGTACATTTAGAATAAGTTTTTATTTTAAGTAAAATCCTTATAATTTTTGACATATTATCCATAGTAAAAACTGAACTCTGACATAATTCACAGGCTAGACCAGTGACTCCACAGTGCTGTAATTTGGTATGCGTGTACTCGTAGCTTAAGTGACACAAATATAGGCAAAAGTCTGAAATCCAGAATAACCGCAAGTTGTACCTCAAAAAAGATTAACCACATACAAGAACTCCCGTTACCTGTAATTTGAATGAAACTGTAGGTCAAGTTATTTGATGGTTATGTATTTCGTGGCACTATTTTGATAGTAAAATAATATGTTTTTGTTATAATCGGAGAGTCGCGCGCGAGATCTTACTGCGGGACGGACCACTAGTAGCATAGTTTAGTAGTTCACCTGCACAGGGTAAAGGTTACGTAAACTTTGTTTAATCTAGGAATCCAGAAATGTTATTTTATCAGCTAACATATATGTCGGTAAAGTAGTAAAGTAAGTACTAAAAAACCGGTCAAGTGCGAGAGGCACTCACGCACCGTATAAAAAGGAGCAAAAAAAAATCACGTTTGTTGTATGGAAGCCTCCCTTAAACATTTATTTTATTCTGTTTTTAGTATTTGTTCTTATAGCAGCAACAGTAATACATCATCTGTGAAAGTATTTTTCAAACTTTCGCGATCACTGTACATAATTATTGATTAAAACGGGTATTTATCGCGTATGTACCTTTTTTATTTGCTATCCCGACGTTTCGGCTGTGTTGCAACAGTCATGGTCTCCAGCCCGAGACCATGACTGTTGCAAGCCGAAACGTCGGGATAACAAATAAAAAAGGTACATACGCGATAAATACCCGTTTTAATCAATAATTATCATCAGTGAAAATTTCAACCTTCTAACTATCACGGTTCATGAGATACAGCCTGGTGACAGACGGACAGACCGACAGCGGAGTCTTGGTAATAAGGTCCCGTTTTACCCTTTGGGTATGGAAACCTAAAAATTAAAAGTTTTTAGTACGCCTTATTTCGTCTAGATTTGTAAGCCTTGAACTCTGTGTTAGTTAGTTTCCTATATTTATATTAGAGATCACAATCGGCGGAATATACAGATATAACAACTATGTATCTCCATAGCACTCCGGTAGAGCATTTTCCGAAACTGCTACGAACTTATACGTACATTACCTTATCCAATATTTGAACGGATTTGATTATGTTCTATCACGTCAACCCACAGATTTTCTGAAACGCTTTTAGTGATAAGACGTCCTCTATTTCCAATACTTTTTCCTCTGTATTATCTTTGGTGTAAGTATGCACATTAAAGAAAGCGCACCAGTAAATATAATGACTGTGTAAGACAACGCTTCCCGGTATAAACTGACGCAAATAATATTTTGTAACAATTAATAGATATAATTATTGATTCTGAAAGGGGATGATGTTGATGTACAGCTAGCGTACATAGATGAGCATATACATACACGTATGTGAGATAATAGGGAGCGGCAGCTGCGCTCGGAGCTAATTGAATAGCCGTGTTTAGAGCGTTTACTCGCACGGCTACGTGTACGGGTAGCGCCGAGGTGTGCTAATAGACAGCTTGCCTAGGACTAGTGTCGAGTTACACTAGCCACCTAAATACCTTGCCGCTGCCACCTATCTACAACTAAACATGACATCACTTCACAATTAATATTATAGTATTAACCCGGGTTTCGCCACAGTCTGTGAAGCCTGACCGGCCTTTGACCACGACCTTTTTCACACGTTCTTGTCGTACGTGATCCACTTTTCATCACCAGTTATCAGCTTTTTTAAAAATGGTTCGGTTTCATTACGTCGTAATAAAGAATCACAAATGAGTACACGGTTCATTAGGTTTCTTTCAGTGAGCTCGTGGGGTACCCAAATATCGAGCTTTTTTGTGTACCCAGTTTTTTTCAAATGCGCCAAAACTGTTTTGTGGTCAATTTCCAGTTCTTCAGCTACGTTGTAATTACTGATATGACGATCTTGCTCCACTTTTTCAAAAATGGCATCAATTTTATCCGTAATAGGGCGACCAGAGCGACGTGCATCTTTGACATCAAAATTTCCGGATTGAAAACGCTTAAACCAAATTTGTGCTACTTTCACAGACACTGCACTAGGTCCATAAACATCGCAATTTTTTTTTGCGGCTTGCGTTGCATTTTTACCTTTTTGTAGTAAAATTTTAAAATGTATCGAATTTCTTCATTAGATCCACTCATCTTTACAGTACGAAAAACAAATAAAAATCACACATATTCCTAATTTGAATTTGGAATTATCTTCTTTAAAATTTAAACTTTGAATGATACCAAACCCAGCCAGATACAAATAGTATAGCCAAAGAGATTTTATTACAAATTCATACATACTATAATGCGAAAATACTTTTCCCCCAACCTATTATTACAAATCACGAGTGTTAGTTCGCATCCTCATCAAAACGACAATATTTTCGAAAATATTTACAATATTTTTTGTAGCATCATTGATTTCTAAATAATACTTTTTGTTTGTAACTGATGAGATTTAACAAAAATATAACCATCTTGAGAAATCCCATCATCAGAAAACACGTATCGGAGGGTTGAACCTAGCCCTTATATAAGTCGCATAAAAAGGACTTATTTTAATCTATGCTAATATTATAACGAGGAAAGATTTGTATTTTTGTGTGTATGTTTGTAATGAATAAACTCAAAAACTACTATGCCGATGTCTAAAATTCTTTCACCATTGGAAAGCTACATTCATCCTGAGTGATATAGGTTATATTTATTGCTAGAAAAGATTAGGGATCCTTACTAAAACTTAAGTAACGTAACCCAAGGTGTACAAAATTGCCCTAAAACGTCTTTCGTCGCATGCGCTGCGGAAACTAGTGATGATAGAATAAAAATAAGTTCTGAAATATTAAAGAACATATCAATATCTACGAAAAAATTCGGGATACCATATTACATAATATTATAAAGAAGAAAGATTTGTTTGTTTGTATTGAATAGGCTCCGAAACTACTGGACCGTTTAAAAAAAAATCTTTCACTGTTGGGAAGCTACACTATCCCCGGGTGAAATAGGCTACTTTTTACCCAACTGCGCAAAAGGAGGGTAGTGATTTTATTGAAAAACTACGCGTGCGAAGCAGCGGATTGGTCAGCTAGTATCAGGTAAAAAGGATACAAAATGAAATGTGAATGAATGAAACGATATGGTTAAAATGAAGTGAGGGATGCGTCGCGTCCGCTCGAGTCGGCGCTAATTAATACTTACGCGGTATGTAGCTGCAGGTTACAACGGATTCTATGTGTCATTAATTCCACTACATTTTATTTGTAAATGACAAGACACAAAGTAGCCACTTAAGGTTTTAAGGCCGGCATGCACAACGATCCTTAAAAGAATTTAACTACTAAACATGTTTAAATTTGACGTATTTATATGATTCGACAACTCGTTAAATCATATTTGACTCCTAAATACGTTTAGGCATCTTTGTGCAAGTCAAGATATCAGTTTGGTGCTATCGATACGATTTCCAAATTAAATTTTTGTTTTTCTGGTAGGTTTGTTTGGTAATGTCTGACTGAACTTGTACTTTTTATGTTTCCTGCTACAAAGGTAGTATCCTCGAAATGTTAATGTTCTAAAAGTAAGATAATGGCTTACCTGGTGGATGTTGTCATCATCATTCGCGGCGCCTTCCTTAATCGCGGTAGGCGAGAACTGCGTGCAACTCGAGTCGCGGTAACGACGCCCATCACCCGCCAATTACACTTGTAACACTTGTTGTGGAGTCCATCAACCGACGAGGTGAGCTGCGGCCACGCCACGGTATTCGCCTAAACAGTACCTACTGCCAATCCAAACGATACTTCTAAACTGCACAATTGCAAGCTGCTGTTGCAACTATACTCTTGTTTCTATATTACTTTGAAATCAGCACCATTTCTAATTAAACATGACGAACCGTCACGAGTTTTAAGTGGTAAAGTATTTCCATTTCTTTATTTTCTCGATGACAGTTCTAATTTGATAGTTGTAGTGTTGTGACCAAATAAGTAATGATATCGAGTGACAGTGACGATTCATCAGATTTTGATTAAAATAAATAAATAAAGATTACCTGTCGTTATAATTATTTCGTTTCATTGTCGAGTACCTACCTATACCTACTTATTTTACAACAGCTTCGAAAATTTTGAACAAGTTTGCATTATCAATCAAGAATTAAGAACGTGTAACATCTTGTAATGAAATATAATATTACTTAATAAATTTGTACAAAAGTATCCGGCAATAGTTTAGTTTCTTAGATTTTGTAAAAAAATATCAGGTCTGTTATCGTGTTACATTTATCGATAGCTCCATCCCTATCAGTTTCTCCGACTCTGGTATAACCTTGTACGTGCGTAAGCGTCATATTTTTATAGAATAATGCATACATAATGTAAAATAGACCCTCGTACAAGTTTTCACAGGAGCTGTCATCGAGAAAATAAAGAAATGGAAATAGTCTAATTATGCTTTAATTTGTAAGTTTAATGCAATGTTTAAATTGAACGGTAACTAGTAGTAGCCCACAGTCCTATGACTCGTAAGCTGTAATAGTGCCAAGTGGGAAGGTATCCGCTAAGGAAAAGGGGAGACCTCCCGAGCAACCTTTCACTCGGGTTCCATATACTCTGATTCTCAAAATGAATCACGATCTAGGACATCTGTTCTATATGATGTTAGATTTTTGATGCGATAGATTTCGCTACGGGGTTTTGAGAGCAGGCGCATTCTTAGACTAGCTGTGCTACTGAGTATCACGCGCTGCGAACCGTGTCAGCACAAGTCGTCAGGTTTACGCGCTGCTAACGGCTGCGAGTAAAACTTGGCCACTTCGCGAGCCAATCAAAAAGAACTCGCAGACGCCGAACTCCCGACTCCATGCGTGTAATCACTTTATGGGGTCTGAGCCTTTAGAACACGGTTTATTGGAAGGTGGACCTCCGCGTTTCTATTCACAAAGCTTTATGCGCGTACCTCGAATACGTATATGGATGAAATACCACTTTTGATTATAATTCTACGTACAACAAACGGTTCAATTCACTCTTTACAATTGAATTGGTAAACGTTATCACTAGGTTTACGAAATTAAGCGTTGTATGAGCTATTAATAGATGAAACTCCACAATACCTTGACAATAGATGCTGCATTATCAGTATATTGTCGCTGAAGTGGACAATTAACATAGTAACATGTTTACTTGCCCTACGCGTGCCGTTTATAGTGTTAGTCCACAATGTATGTAGTAGGCAAACGTACGTATATATAATGTATGTATATGTGTGGTATGTAAGATGTAGTGAGCACTGGTGAGGCGCCTTGCTGCGGCGACATGCGGGCGCACTTTCGCGATATGTTCTACGAGTACATGAGCATACTTCGTTATAATCTTATGTAATACGTACATGTATGTATCACTTTACTGTTTCATGTTTTACGATAGGTATTAGGTACATAAGTACCCACGTTCACTGAGGTAAGCTGTAAGCCTGGTCGTCTCCTGATCTCCGCTGTGCGAGCGGTAAACACAGGCATAAAGGATTTTCTCCAGGCCCGTATTCACCATAACCCAAATAACAGAGAAGCTAGAGTCTTCAAGGTCACGGAGACGTCTACAGCAGATATCGTCTCGAGCGTACACGCAAACTCCTGCACGGGGCTTAAAATTGCACTCCAGGGTAAACCCTGGGTAAGACAGATACGCTGTGTCTGACGGACACTCTATCTGCGTCTCCGAAAGGAACATATCACCGTTCTTATCGATTGAAAATATGGCTATTACAATCGAAGCGAGACTTCGCGCGCGAGATTCACTTCATAATCCTTCACGGACCGTTTCTTACATTATCAGATGGGAGCGGTCGATCCGATGCCTACATTCAGCGATATAACTAATCACTAGCTTAAACACATTTTCACTTAGATTAAGCTACGTACCTAATCTAGGTAATAATACCAAACTAGCTGACCCGCCCGCGGCTTCGCACGCGTGGTTTGTCAATAAAAACGTTACCCTCCTTCTACGCAGTAGGGTAAATAGTAGCCTACGTCTCAATCCCTATTATAATCTATCTATAAACCAAATTTCATCGAAATTTGTCCAGCCGTTTAGCAGTGAAAACTTAACAAACAGACATAGTAAGCAACGAAATATATCAAGAAAAATTATTTTTATACGCATACAAGGTGCTTTAGAACGCGTTAAATTTTTTTTAAATAATCCGAATTTAATGAGCTAGGCGGGATTAGAACTTTAAATCCGAAAGAAGAAGAATGAAAGCCTATAAAAATGAACAACTTTCCCTTAATAAAGTACATATTTAAAAAGGCGTTTAACGTTTAATTTACAAAAGTGTTAGAACATTTTTTTCTCTTAGGTTAGTGAAGATATTGAACCCCTTTCTTTCTAACATACTTATTCCGAGGCACCCTTTACAGCTATAATTTCTCTTTAAATTGAGTAAATATTTCACTAGTTTATACTAAATTTTAATGAATTGATGTGCTTGATTGTACCTAGGGATAATTAGTAGAGGATTATGATGGCTCGTTATCTCTTAGCGTAGGTAGTACCTACGGGTACCTAACACTTACTAAGTAATAAAGAGTACGAATTACGATATTCTCTTATCGTTCTTAAATATTCTAGCAAACAAACATTAATAAATAAATCTTTCTGGACATTTCACACAGCGCTATCTAGCCCCAAACAATGCAGAGCTTGCACTATGGGAACCAGATAACTGATAGAATACCTATACACATTTTTTTGTAAGTATATACTTATAATATATAGAGAAATAACCAGACCCGGAACAAATATCTGTAGATCATGCAAACTTTTGTTCCGCGGCGGGAATCGAACTCGCTACTTCGCCCACTGCGCCACGGAGGTCGTCAGATTATCTTTTTTTATCTCATTTTAGGCGCCGAGTTGAATTTAAATATTGTGTTAGAATATCCTTCCTAATAATAATCTATAAATATTCCAGTAACTCTGTCTCTCTGCCTGAATGTTGGTAACGTTTCCACGACCAAATAGGCGGACCGATTTCGATGAAATTTGATACAAAGATAATAACTGGGATTAAGACATGGCTACTTTTTACCGACTATGTGGCTATTAGTTAGTAGAGATACTAATGTTTGAATTCATCACTAGAATTCAAAACCAGCCAGACCCGGAACTAATATCTATGGATCTTACTAATATTTTCTACGCACTAGCCTTGTTACTACAATAAGTTAAGGGGACACCGGAGGGACAATCGCCCCTACAACACGTACTACCAAGACCATTTCTAATTGGAGCATATTTCTACCTTAATAAGGTATTATTTTAACTTGAATAGTATTTATCTAGGTTCCCAACAATATATTAGATCAAAATACTTACCTAAAATGAAATGGAAGCGTATCGCATTCTGCATGTTTTTACTTCATTAAAGACCTGTTTTCAACCTAATTGTTTCGTATTAAAAACAACAACATCTTACGTATCCTAGTCATGGGAACTTAGATTATATCGTCTAGTTACAGAATGAAGTATACAGTTACACAATGAGAAAATTACAACAAGTTTTCTGTCATTATTTTTGGTATTACGGAACATGGTCAAAATCTAATCAAATTTAGAATCGTTCTATTGCTATCACTGTTGCTCTGCGTGACCAAACTTCGTCACTAAACAGCGATAGCGATATTCAGGCCGAAGTTTTTGACGCGGCCGAATTGAAGTTGCGCTCAGGGTTCGCCGGCGCGTTAAGCAACTAAAGTAACTAGTAAGTAAGTAGTAAGTTAAATGTCGGTCAGAACACCGATAAAACGGTACGTGATAAATCCCGTATATAAGAATGAAGTTAAACCACTAAATTCCTTATCTAAATAATAATATTTTTGTATAGGAATTTTTAAATACGCACTAAACAGTGCTTTTTTTGTGGTTTAAAAACAATTGATATAAACCAGCGTCGCTGCAAAAACTGATACCAGAAGTTGCTCTCAGAATACTGAAGCTGCAGCTGCTGTAGCATCAATCTTACGTTATCCACCGGTAGGTACCTCGGACCACGTTTTACTCGATTTTTATACACGAAATAAATTGCAGGATATTGATCCTTAAACATATCTAGTTAAAGTTTTTTTTGCCAGGGGAGCGTTATTTGTGTATTATATCGTTATAAAATGGCTTTGAGTAGTTCCAGTGAGGGCGCGGTGGTAGTGATGTAGTGACGTCATCAATCGTGGTAAGCGCTTGCAACTAGATTATTGCAGCGCTTACAAAAGCATTAAGCCTAGTATTATCAATGTTTATGAATCTCTGTTTTAGTACACTTTTACAATACCTACATGGCTTATACTAAAACAAGTTCACTTGAGACATTGTTTTAGTATTTATTAAGTAAAAGGCTTTAGGAATACTGTAGGGCGAGGCCCAGGTCAGGTTGTTCAGGTGTGTTCAGCGGTGGACGTATGGCTGTTGTGATGATGATGATATCTAGGGGGCTGGCCAGGTAGCTAACTAGAGCTCTGAAGGTTGAGCAAAGAACAGGAATTAAATATGATAAAATTGTATCTTGCAAGTTGCTAGTACCTATAGATACTTATCTAAACAAAAAAAGTCCTCGTAAATATATCCACGTGAGCAGCTTTTATAGGGCGCTCGTAATTTGTCAGAGCTCGTAAGAATATGTCTCTTTCCTGTTTTCGTAAGTAGTTGGCGGGAGTCGGCGGGGCTCGGCGGGAGTCGGCGGGGCTCGGCGGGCTGAATGACAAAGAGCGAAGTTCTTTCATCGCAATTCCCCGAGCTCTATTCTACAAGTTAATCAAAAGTTGGAATCTCGAATAAATTCAATAGTATCAGCGTCGTAAACAACCGGTGCCGGATCGGTCCCCGATCGGCCCCGCAGCCTGCAGGTACCTGCGTGCGTGACGTGCCGCCACATTGTTGTTTTAATGAGTTGCTTTGATGCGTGTGACACCCCCAACCCCACCCCTCTCCCTCGCCCAGCGAGAGGGACCCGCGATTACTAGTGATATGATGCCAAAAGCGATGATACTATGTAGTTCACATGTGGAGGTTATCCGCTTGTAAAGTACCTACTCTCTTGTAATTTCAGCTTTAGATATTAATTGTATTGATAAATATTGCTTCAAAACGTTATTATACATATTTATCATTATGATTACAAATTGATAATGTTTTCTAGCGTTCGTATGGATCCTTAAAACTTGCAAAGTTGTAAAGTAGTGGTTCTGTGAGAACAGTAGTCAGTAGACCTCGAGTCCCACAACTCCAAAAAGTAATTTGCGCAACAAAATTTACGAAGAAAGTCCAATTTTAAATCGAACAACAGATGCTTGAATTTTCAAATAGGCTTACCTATGTAGAATTTTGAGAAAAATATTAGTATACATTCTAGCGATTATTCGCGTTCCCTTGAAGGTTTCCTTGAAGGTTCCTAGGAGGTCCAATCTGGTGTTTACGGGTTGGTCTCGTGAAGGAGGAGAGGACTACGTAGTCTGATTGGTATAGATAGGTATAGATTGGTATGTGTTGCTACAGCAAACTTCCCCGCCTTTTTCCGAATATCCCCTTTTTTAGAATTTTTTCGCATCATCTTGTGTAGAATGAAGTCCTTAGTGTGCCTCTCAAATTTGATTGAAATCTGTCTATAAATAATGATTCAGCAAACTTCCCCCTTTTCCCCCCTAGTTTCCCCCTCATTAAAAATCGCGATTGAGTGAAACATTTGAATATATCAAGGCACTTGTGTGCCAATTTTCGTCAAAATCGGTTGAAGAATGCGACCTGTAGGCGAGAACAGACAGACAGACGGAGAAAAGTATTTTTGACCAATCTCGAAACTGAGACGCTTCGCTCGCTCGGCCAATATTATTCTCAATATTTTTGTCGTGCCAGAGTCCAATACCTAATCGCGGATACCGACGCGCAGCGCACCGGCGGGGCGGGGCGGGGCGATTCACCACGACAATATTTATTCATTACTTCGGAAATTGATAGTTAGGTAGAGCGGGTCGCGATCCTCGAGTCGCGCAGACCAAGCTTAGCTTTATGGAGCCTACAGCTCGTTACAAATTTAGTACAAATCTAACGAAGCATTAGGCTTTGAAGTGATTGGAGTTCCACGATACACACACAATTCCTACTCTGACTGGAGTATTTAAATATTTTTAATTATTTATCAATCTTTATTTATAGACCAAACGACGAAAGCATACAATTGATAACAGAGGTACAATGGGGGACATTATCGCTAAACACGGACTATTCTAACCTTTAAATGAACAGGATCAATGTGGACTAATGACGCAGCGTACTTTAATAACATAGAGAGAAGGCCAGGAAGGTATTTTTACCAACGTGTCTGGTAAATGATTCCACCGAATGGTTCAGAGAATTTGCCGTATGGTGATTCCGAGCCACGGTACCCAGCGTTGAAGGTGAGAGAGCGACCCTTGGCTTCATCGTGGAACAGGCCCACCTTGCCCATGGCGGAGTAGTCAGTCTTGTCGAATTGTGGCGTGTAAGCAGCTTTGACTTCAGCTCCTACCGTATTCCTAAAATGAGATTCGTTATTATTTGTTATTATCTGTTGTTGCAAACAACACATTTACCTGCAGAAAATGCAGTGCCTACTTAATTAACGATTGGCATCGCTCAATCATCTCTCGTAGATATTTGAAGTATTGTGTAAGTATTGATGTACGTAGTGTAGTTTGCTTAGATCAGTGAGATTAAGCAACGTTCCCAACCGCGACCGACCGTCAGTTCTCCTAGCTAGCCCGCTCTTCCCAGCCCGCTTCCTAATCCTATATGCTATGCTAGTGACAGACATGTGTTTCTTACTATAGCACACATACATAAAAATATAGGGTTTTCTTATAAGAACTACAAAGGAGAAAAAACTAAATTGAACCGAATAGTAAGTAGGTAGAACCAAATAAATAGAAAGAACAAAAACAGCAATGAGAGTGTTTTACGACATGACGTGTCTGGCTGCACATCACCTTTACACCTGTATGCCTCGAGTTGACGGACGCAGGGCAGTGCACCGTAGGGCACATTTCTAAGGTGCGGGACCTACGAGGCAATACATTGTTATAGGCGATGGTTGTCACTTTATCATTGAACATCAGTTAGGTCATATGCTTCTTCCATCTCCAGATCGTATAAAAAACCATCCGGCAATGGACTGGCATACAGAGGTATGAAGATATGTTTAGGGTAACCCTAGACAAAGAAAACAATAAAAGGATGACCGCCGCCACCGCCGCCACCACCGGCCTTCTGTCATGGAGAGACACAATAACACGAGGAAGCGAGAGTGTTACACTCACTTGTACATGTAATCGCCACCAGCGCCAAATGTATTGATGTCCGGATGGCGAGAAGCTTCGGGTCTAATCTGTGCCGCGAATGCTGTGGCGTCCAGTTTATGGTTGTCGGTGTTTAGCACGTTGAATTTACCATCAAGTGCGAGTCTGTCGGCACCATGCATTGGCGTTCCAGCGATATGGGTGCTGGATAGAGCCGTACTGATTGGTTTACTGGAAAAAAAATGGAATATAATATAACTATCAAGATAATGGTCTAGGGTTTTTACAATACATAATGAAAGATTATTGCTGCTAATCCCTATACTATAAGATGGTTTTTGAGACCGGGTTGTATAACGCTGATGTACTTGTTCAATGTAGTGTTGAATAGAATAGAATAGAATAAAACAAATGTTTATTTTGCATCACACCCATACCTGGTCGGCATACCACCTTGCCGTACCAAACGATTTGCTTCAACTTTTCTTGTTAGCACAAGTAAGGAGTGGAACTCACTTCCCGCGTATGTTTTTCCAAACCAGTATAATCTCGGAGTCTTCAAGTCCAGAATCGTGCTTGGACAAGTCAGATCAAACAATACTAGTGTTTCGCCCTGAACTTGCGAATCTCCCATAAAAATAAGGATATATATATATCTATGTATATATAGACTATCAAAATAGTGCCCCAAAATGCATAACCAAATACATGACCTTCAGTTTCATTCAAATTTCAAGTAACGGGAGTTCATGTCTATTGGTTATTGTTTTAGAAGTATAAATTGTAGTTATTCTGGATTTCATACTCTTCCGTATATTTGTGTCACTAAAGCTACACGCATACCAAATTTCAGCACTGTGAGGTCATTGATGTACCCTGTGAATTTCAATAAAGTTCAGTTTTTAATATGGCTAAGACCGGATAGTCCCATTTTGTTTTTTACCTCTCTTGAACCCCAATATCTCACCAACCACGCTCATTTAGTCATACCAGGATTGTGCCATCACTACCTTTATATAAGTATAACAAATTTCACCATGATCGGATCAACGCTTAGAAAGTTATCCTCGGACAAACAAACATACAAACATACAACGTCGATTTGCCCAAGCTGATTTCGAGATCTCGCATTGTTCGATCAATAATAGTATATTATGATACAAGTGAGCTAAGTTGCTCATTATACCAAAGGCTGTGGTTTGCAGCCCGAGCCGTAGGCGAGGCCGTAAATCAGCCGAGTGTCTAGTGAGCTAGTTGCTCACGAGTTTCACACGCTCTTTTTCAACACACTTGCGAGGAAAAAACAAATCTTCTGTACTAAAGCTTGACATTTTTACAACTATTTACTACACAGTAACATACGCGATACAAACAAAAAAATGGGAAATGGCGCGCAAGTTTTTTTTTTGCACGCGCCAAATGTCAATAAACAAAAGACTGAGTTTGTAAAAAGAATGTCATGTTTTTAAAACAAAATTAATTTGTATTTAGAATTCAAAGCCATTCCAAACTTTTTTTCTATTTGAAATGACCAGTACTGAAGAACGGCAATTTCATAGGTTTATACCTATTATATGTCAGGTAATCATAACAATTCATCATACTCAAATATTGTTTTATCAGCAAAAGCTTCGCCCCACTAACTCGTCCACTAGCACAATATTATATACAAGGCAGGTGCATTGTCCATAACAAACAATTAAATAAGTAAATGTCTGGTACACAATAATAACTTAAAAACATAAAATAAACACAAAAATAACAACCAGGTTGATATTGTTAAGGAGGCACCTGCTACGTAGTTTACAATGAAAATCCTCAGTTAATACTTACTCAGCATTTCGACGCATGCGCCCGATCTTCATTGGCTCTAGGAGATCAGTCTCCAGCTCTTCGATTGGCAGTAAGTAAAAATGGTTCCCGTCTTCGAATATCAGGTGCCGAGCGCTCACACACACCAGCGCTGCTGCGACCATCAGTAACTTGAAACTGAACATGGCGATTAATATTTTTGGAGAACAAGCGATGTGGGTTCTATGTAGTTGAATGATGATTTGAAACCAGATGCCAGGGTTTATATATGGCTGGAGTCGCGCAGATATCCCCGCAGCGCCACACATATATATACATAGCAGGTATGTCACATTTCATATCTCAAGACCACTACTTACCTATTTAACTTACGAGAGATGAATTGCGAATTAGTGTTCCGTAGTCTTAAAGGCAAAACTTCAATTATACCTTCAATCTGTGTATTGAAGGTATGTTGATAAAGTTATCCAGACATTACGTAACAGCAGACAACCCTTCGTGTTTCTTGCTATGATATGCCATGTATGCCGTGTCAACTTGTGAGTAATGTACCGACTTGTTATAGGCAAGAGTAACCGCTTAATCAACTGATTGACCATCAATTTGTACAACCCAAGGCTTCCTGCCCTTTTCCCACATTACGCGAGATCGGTACCACGTGTATTTCTTTTTCCCTCCTACCCATATCATTTTTCACACAGTCCATCCATATCTTCTTCGGTCTTCCTCTACTCCATCTACACTCGCATGACATGCCCATATTACGCTAGCCTTTTACTCCTCAATGTTTCTATCGCTGTTGTTCTACTTGTGTTTGTACAACCCAAGTAATTATTAAAAAAATAATTACTATTCCTTTAGAAAAAAAATCTAATAAATAATGGTAATCCGCCCAAAGAAAATAAATAAATAATTTTTATTAATTAATGGTTTAAATTATTGATGAAAATCGTTCCTTCATCTGATCTTAAAGCAACTAGTTGACAACGACGGAGCTACAAATCTTATGATGGGACTCTACTATACTGAGGACACTATATATTGCGGAGCAAACCGTGCCTTTGTTCGCGAACACGGTCGCTCCGCAGTCTTCAACTTAATGTTGAGCGAACATGTTGTTTAAATTAGTGGCAAGCGCTGGTTACGTTTGTATCCATTACTTAGAAGAAAGCCGCTTCAATTTGTATAGACAGAGCGAAACTTACCTACAAATGGAATTAAAAATTCAAGAATGAAGTGGGCATTACAGACATTTCTTGTGGATGTTTAGGTCAAACTTGGAATTTCGATACAGGCATAAATAAGAACCACTCTATGTTTACACACACCACGAGTACTCGAGAACCGTAGAACACACTGCGCTCATCACTCCGGCGGTTTCGATCGGAGCGTCTACAAGCTCCGAGCGCGAGAACGTATTCACTAGAAGCCTTCGCGAAGCGCTACGAATTCGCAAACCTTTACAGAACTCTAAAGTCAGTAAGTCTCAGTATATATAGTTCATGTCATGTACACATGTATATGCATGTTAGGTAGATACTAGGGATCCCCCTGATAATACTCTCATTTGAACTCCGGACTATTATCTGACCTCTCAGTTATTTAATAGATAATAAACTACCTATTCAGATAGGTACCTACCATGTGCGAGTGCGCGGCCGATTGAGCTGCACGAGGGTTGCGGTTGCGGGACAAATATTCTACAAATATATGGGGGCTGGGTGCGCACAGTGCCTGCCTGGAGTCCTAGCGCGAGCCCAGGACTATGTGACTGTTTGGTGTGGTGATGTGCTGTTTATTTTTTATTATAATTACTTAGATTACGATCGATAGTATAGCATGTAGGGATTTAATCCGCTGTTTATTTTAATAAATTCATTATCCTCATCCCTGAGCACGAATCCATCCTCACATCTTGGAGATGATGTGGTCGGGCACCGTTGGGTTCCCCTTGTCTGGAATCAACGGAATCGGTGCGCTACAAAATAGTGATTTAGAAGGCTTTAGTAATTTGAAATGGCCTAAATATTTTTTTTATCTCTTTATTTTTTTGCAATCTGCCCATCAGGGCATTGAGCTAGAGTTTGGTGTATAGCTTGCGCTGGGCATGTATTAAATAAGCCCAGTGCCATTTCCTTCTTCCAGTTCTGTGCTATATGAGGTCTTGAAGGGCTGTCCTCTTTAATCTACAAAAGGTTGTGGGTTTTTTTAATTAGTTCATTGGCAAGCTCATTTGGGTGATGCTCCATTCGTTTAGCGTAAGATTTCAGTTTTTTAGCTAGTTCCTGTTCCACCATTGTCACCTCTAGGTTGGCATGCAGTGTGATGTATGATGTATAATGGTGCGTTCTTTTCGCATGATTGCGTAGGTAGCATTTTGGATTGGAAACGTTGGAAGATTTCCAAGTTTGAGTTTGCTGCTGTACCCCACAGCTCGGCTCCGTAAGACCACACGAGTTTTTGAATGCATTGGTAAAGGAGGAGTTTGTTGTCCAGGGTCAGTTTGGATTCACGTTCCATAAGCCAGTGCAGTTTCCTTAGTTGAAGGCCAAGTGACTTTCATTTGGCATTCTTCTTCTATGTGAAGAGTTTAACCAAATGTATGACCAGGTAGCGTACGTCTTCGCTCTGAGGTATTTGGACACCGTTTAGTTTGACTGCGAGTCACGAGCTATGGCTAAGTGCAAAGGTAACATGCACTGACTTTGTTTCGTTTGCCCTAATTCGCCAGTTTTTGAGCCAAGTTCGTCTGGGCTTTTTTGGAGCATGTTCGGAGCAATAACCGGGTTAGCATGAGTTGAAACCAGCGCTGTGTCGTCTGCGAACGTTCCCGCAAGTTCGCCATCTGTTGTCGTTGGCAAGTCGTACGTGCGGTGAGGTCGTACGTATATGAGGTGTAAGACTGAGGCCATGATGCTGCCTTGGGGGACACCGGCTTGTACATTATAGAGTGCAGTTCTGTTATCTCCAAGTTTTACATAGATGTGCCGCTGATGAAGATATTGATTTTATCTATTAGGTTGGGGATAAAGTTTCGTCGCATTTTCTAAGAAAATTCAAAACATTTTTTAATATAGTTTATTTACATTTAACTAAAGTATGTAGGTACCATTTTGTTAGATAACTTTTTGCCATATTGTAGGTAGGGACATGATCCCATTGCTATAGAAATTTTGGGGCTTCTGATCAAAATACCGCGACAAGTATTTTTGGCAGTCCTCTCATGATGTTAACCTGACACTGTCTAAAGAATTCTGAAGAGACCGAAACAGGGGGAAATCTGAAGGTGCAAGGTTGGGACTATACGGCGGATGCATTAACACCTCCCAGCCAAACTCTCTTAATTTTTGCTGAGTGGCTAAAGATGTGTGAGGTCTAGCGTTATCATGATGAAAAACCACACCCCTTCTGTTGATTAATTCCGGCCGCTTTCTTTCAACGTCTTGCTTTAACCTCATCAGTAGAGTTTAGAATCGATGGTCCTGCCTGGTGGTAACAGCTCATAATGAATAATGTCCTTCCAATCCCACCACACACACAGCATCACCTTGTTGCGAGTTAACCCGGGTTTCGCCACAGTCTGTGAAGCCTGACCGGCCTTTGAACACGACTTTTTTCGCACCTTCTTGTCGTACGTGATCCAATTTTCATCACCAGTTATCAGCTTCTTCAAAAATGGTTCGGTTTCATTCATCATCATCATCATATCAGCCGTTGGACGTCCACTGCTGGACAAAGGCCTCCCTTATTGATCTCCAGGAACTGCGGTTGGAAACGGCCTGCATCCAACGCCGACCTGCGGTTCTTACCAAGTCGTCTGCCCATCTTGTAGGTGGACGTCCTACGCTGCGCTTGCCGGTCCGTGGCCTCCACTCGAGAACCTTCCGGCCCCAACGGCCATCCGTTTTGCGCGCTATATGGCCTGCCCATTGCCACTTCAACGTGCTAATCCGTCGGGCTATGTCGGTGACTTGAGTTCTCCTACGTATCTCCTCATTTCTGAATCGATCCCGTAGAGTTTCATTCCGGTATCATTACGTCGTAATAAAGAATCACAAATGAGTACACGGTTCATTAGGTTTCTTTCAGTGAGCTCAGGGGTACTCAAATATCGAGCTTGTTTGTGTACCCAGTTTTTTTTCAAATACGCCAAAACTGTTTTGTGGTCAATTCCCAGTTTTTCAGCTACGTCGTAACTACTGGTATGCCGATCTTGCTCCACTTTTTTCAAAAATGGCATCAATTTAATCGACGAGAGCGACCAGAGCGACGTGCATCTTTGACATCAAAATTTCCGGATTGAAAACGCTTAAACCAAATTTGTGCTACTCTCACAGACACTGCACTAGATCCATAAACATCGCAAATTTTTTTCGCGGCTTGCGTTGCATTTTTACCTATTTTGTAGTAAAATTTTAAAATGTATCGAATTTTTTCATTAGATTCACTCATCTTTACAGTACGAAAAACAAATAAAATTCACACATTTTCCTAATTTTAATCTGGAATTATCTTCTTTAAAATTTAAACTTTGAATGATACCAAACCCAGCCAGATACAAATAGTATAGCCAAAGAGATTTTATTACAAGTTCATACATACTATAATGCGAAAAGACTTTTTCCCCAACCTATTATTAGTAATGGTTTATGGGAAGAGTTTTCATTTACTTTTACAAGTGTGTATTAAGATAATTTCTGATACCTTCCATTGCCAGGGTATAAATTCACGTCGCAGAATAGTATTGACGATTTGGGTTAAAAATCTGCCTGTGTCCGGTAGTTCTTTCATAGGTTTTGCACTAATAAGGGTAATCATACCCGGGTCTTTATTGAGGTTAAGTTTCTTGATAGCACTTAGATTGGCCTAAGTGTGAATCACATCTAAGAATGTCCAATAGCAAGTTTCTTACTACGTATCTAGTAGAGAAATTCATAACTTCTCTATTAGCTCATTGCAGTCAATATCATCGGGTGTCACAGATATTCTCATAGACAAATGAACGACAAAAAAAATCACAAAATCTTCGATACATACTCATACTCATTTATTCAAACCGTAGGTAGGGACACAATAAATAAATATTGCTGGACATTTCACACAGCGCTATCTAGCCCCAAACTACGCAGAGCTTGTACTATGGGAACCAGATAACTGATAGAATACTTATATACATTTTTTTTGTAAATACATACTTATAATATATAGTGAAACAACCAGACCCGGAACAAATATCTGTAGATCATGCAAACATTTGTTCCGCGACGGGAATCGAACCCGCTACCTCCTGCGTCTCAGCCGGGTATTCGACCACTGCGCCACGGAGGTCGTCTACAATAGAACACTTGGTTACGTCAATAATAGTACTTAATTAATTAGATAGCTTTATCTAAGTAGCTCCTTGCACCATCATTATGGAGAACCGTGCCGGAAACAGACAATCCTTTCATATACATTTACATATACGCATTATTATACTGATTAACAAGTATGTAGGTACTTAGATTAGGTTATAGCTGGTGTAGAGGGGCATTGTCAGAGCTGATTATCATCACTCTTCACACTAATATTAAATGTGAAAGTTTGGAAGTTTGTTTGTTACTCAATCACGCCGTAACGGCTGAACCGATTTCGATGAAATTTAGTATATACTTAGATTATAACGTGGACCACCACATAGCTACCATTATCTCATAAATCAGTTCCCATGGGATAAAAATTAGGTATCAAAGTTTCTATACAAAAATGATTTTGGACTTTGTTACCCATCACACCAAAACTACTTAACGGATTGAGCACAAACTTTGCAGAAGTTTAGTTCTAGACCTTGAATAACATATAGGCTAACTTTTATCTCATAAATCAGTTTCCATAAGATGACGCATGATATGCCTCCTAGTGCAGTTTTATGGGGGGATAGAAATGACGATCAGATCAGCAAATATCATGATATCTGCAACAACATATTTCGGGAGATGCGTTTTCCCCAGGAGCTAAAGGAGTGTGCCCATGGGTCATGTACACGTCATGTACCTCGGCTGAACATAGGACAGTTCTAGACAGGCCGTATAATGATATTGTGAGTACTATGGCTGATGCGGCAGTGCAGACGAAGCAGTGTGGGGGTGGCAGACCTAGGAAAAGTAAAAATCTTTGTGTTACTGAAACAAACATGTACAAGCTGCACATGCGGAGGCCATACTTAAATTCAAAACCTGGGTGTTATGCAATAGACCCACATCAGGCAAAACCTATGAAGAAATGTATAAATCTCGTAAAATCTTCAAACGCCGCCTGAAGTGGTGTCAAAACAACCAGGAACAGTTGGTTATGGAAAAAACAGCTAAAGAACGAGCAGCAAAGGATTTCAAAACTATTTGGAAGTCCACTGGGAAGCTCAATACTAGGCCTGGCCTTCCCGTGAGCGTGGAGGGCAAAAGTGACCAGAGAAAGAGATTGCCCAGCTGTTTATGGAACACTTCAAAGTGCACTCCCCCCTCGGGCCATCAGTCGAGGTGTCGAGCGCTGGGTCTGTCGGTCGGGGTGATGAGCCTCTATTGCATCTGTCTGCCAAGCAGGTTCGTTCGACAATTAAGGGTATGCCCAGAGGCAAGTCTCCCGGAAACGACGGTAAGCCCGTCGAGCATCTCCAATATGCAGGTAACCACTTACCTGGTCTCCTGTCCATGTTCTACTCAATGTGTCTTAGACACTCGTATCTTCCAGCGGACCTCATGAAGACAAAAGTAGTGCCTATTGTGAAGAACAGGATAGGAGATATCTCGGATAAGTGGAACTACCGCTCTATTTCTCTGGCCACAACAATAGCCAAGGTGCTGGAAGGTGTGTTTGATTCTATTTTACAGAAATATCTCCAACTTCATGACGCACAGTTTGGGTTTAGGCCTGGACTATCAACAGAAAGCGCAATTTTAGGACTCAAGCACACCGTCCAGTACTATACCAGTCGCAGGACGCCGGTGTACGCCTGTTTCCTTGATCTCTCCAGGGCATTTGATCTTGTATCTTATGATGTGCTCTGGGGGAAGTTGGAAGACAGGGGTGTACCGACGGACCTGCTAAATATACTCCAGTATTGGTACAGGAACCAAAGCAACGTTGTAAAATGGTCTGATGCTTTCTCCGAGCCATACAGGTTGAAATGCAGGGTGAGACAGGGGGAGTAAGTTCTCCCTTGCTCTTCAACCTGTATATTAATGATCTCATAGTCGGGCTCAGTAGCATTCGTGTCGGCTGCCGCGTGGATGGTGTTAGTGTTAATAACATCAGCGACGGCGACGATATGGTGCTGCTGGGCCCGACTGCGGGGACAGTCGTGGAAATGCTGAAGGTCTGCGCCGGCTATGCTGCTTTGCATGGGTTCTGCTATAACGTAAAAAAGTGTGAATACATTGTCTTTAAGGCCGCAGGTAGTAATATGAAAAGTTTTCTGGATTTAACCCTTAACGGCATGAACATTAAAAGAGTAACAACTTTTAAATATCTGGGACATAACATTACCGACGACCTTAAAGACAATGTTGACATAGAGAGAGAGCGCAGGGCACAGGAGAGCCGGTTCCAGGGAACATGCTCATCCGTAAGTTTACACGCTGTACTGAAGAGGTAAAACTAACACTCTTCAAGGCATATTGCCAAAGCTTCTACACGGAAAACCTATGGGTCAGCCACACCAAAAAGCCGCTAGAAACCCTGCGTATTCAGTATAATAATATCTTCAGGATGATGTCGGGACTGCCCCGCTTCTGTAGTGCGTCAGGGATGTTTGCAGAATATCAAACGGATGGCTTCGAAGCCATCCTACGCAAAAAACTGCATCCCTGATTCAGAGAGTGCGACGCAGTCAAAACAGCATCCTGAAAACCATATCGGACAGATTTGCTTCTCCGATATGGAAGTGCTTCGTGTTGAGAGTGATCAAACCGACCTAGCTTGGTCACTCTCAGTGACAGTGACAGTGACAGTGACAGTGACAGTGAAGACCTTTTTTCCTTTTGTTTTATTTTATTCCAATTGTGTCTACTAATCTAGTATTTAAGTAACATACTTGTACTAACAATTTATGGATTTTGTAATCTGAAATAATATATATTTTTTTTATAAGATACGAATGGGGTGTCAAGTGTCTATAGAAAAATGATTTGAGTCTTCGTTACCACTTTACGCCAGAGCCACTGAACGGATTGAGCTCAAACATAACTAAAAATCAGTTCAAGATCTAGATTAAATATAAGCTACTTTTTATCTCATAAATCAGTACCCATGAGGTAAGACTGAGTCGTTAAAGTTTCTATAGAAAATATATTTTGTTCTTTGTTGTCCCTTCACGCCAAAACCACTGAAGGGATTGGGCACACACTTTTAAAAAAATAGTTCTAGACCTATAATAACATATAGCCTACTTTTATCTCATAAATCACTTCCCATGAGATAAGTATGAGTTGTCAAAGTTTCTATAGAAAATATATTTTGTTCTTTGTTATCCCTTCACGCCAAAACCACTGAAGGGATTGGGCACACACTTTTAAAAAAATAGTTCTAGACCTATAATAACATATAGCCTACTTTTATCTCATAAATCACTTCCCATGAGATAAGTTTGAGTTGTCAAAGTTTCTATAGAAAAATGCTTTTGTTATTTGTTACGCCTAAACGACGTAGCGACTGCAGCCCACTCTCTTCAACGAAAATAAGGTCGCAATGATGAATCAGACACAATTTTTAGCTACCAGTGTCCTCTTACCAACTCACTAAAGCCAGATAGGGCCGCAACAATGAATGCGTCATAAAAAGACCGCAGCATCCTGCAACCCAATCATTTTAAGATTAATAACATTGAAATAATTAGTCATAAAAAAAGCTGCTACCGCAGAAACCTCCAGTCAACCCTACAGATGAATAATAAAACAGTGGCCAAGTGCGAGTCGGACTCGCCCGTGATGGGTTCCGTAGCAGCAAGTAACATAATATAAAAGTTCTTGTAGTTCGTTATAACTTTTTTTATATTTGAGTTGATTGAATGAAAGGTAAATTGCGGTTTACGATTTATGACGTATTAAAAAAAACTACTTACTAGATCTCGTTCAAACTAATTTTCGGTGGAAGTTTGTATGGTAATGTACATCATATATTTTTTTTATTTTTGTTACTCTCTTATGTTAGAAGTTACAAGGGGGCGGGGGACACACAGTTTACCACTTTGGAAGTGTCTATTGCGCAAACTATTCGGTTTAGAAAATAATGATATTAGAAACCGCAATATTATTTATTAAAGACCTATTCATAGATAACCCACACGTATGGTTTGATGAAAAAACATTTTTGAGTTTCAGTTCTAAGTATGGGGAACCCCCAAATTTATTGTTTTTTTTTCTATTTTTGTGTGAAAATCTTAATGCAGTTCACAGAATAAATAAATAAATAAATATTGCTGGACATTTCACACAGCGCTATCTAGCCCCAAACTAAGCATAGCTTGTACTATGGGAACAAGATAACTGATAGAATACTTATATACTTTTTTTTTTGTAAATACATACTTATAATACATAGAGAAACAACCAGACCCGGTACAAATATCTGTAGATCATGCAAACATTTGTTCCGCAGCGGGAATCGAACCCGCTACCTCCTGCGTCTCAGCCGGCTATTCGCCCACTGCGCCACGGAGGTCGTCGAATACATCTACTTACCAAGTTTCAACAGTATAGTTCTTATAGTTTCAGAAAAAAGTGGCTGTAACATACGGACGGACAGACAGATAGACATGACGAATCCATAAGGGTTCTGTTTTTTGCCATTTGGCTACGGAACCCTAAAAATGGCAGCTATTGCAGCGCCCCGCTATCTACTCCATTTAGGTTTGTTAGTGTAGCAGTGATGAGTCATAAACAGGTGTTAGCTACCGTAGCTTCTCCGTGCCCTCACAAGATAAATATCTTGTGAGATATTTATGTATAATATTTGCTTCAAGATAAATAGGATCACAATGATAGCCATAAAAATGCAGCTAACGTAGAAAAGACAAGAATAGAATAATCATTTATTTAGCACACACAAAATGACACATGAAATAATTTTAAGGAACAGTAGATACAATTGAATCCAATAAAACGAGTTCGACTCATGTGTCGACCGCAGCCCACTCTCTTCATCATATATTTTATAAATTAGGCACACAACACGGATGAGTATTTCTCATATCTGTGGTAATATAACAAAAAAACGGCCAAGTCCGACTCGGACTCGCGCACGAAGGGCTCCGTACCATTATTTATAAAAACGGCAAAAAAATCACGTTTTTTGTATGGGAGCCCTCCTTAAATATTTATTTTATTCATTTTATAGTATTTATTGTTATAGCGGCAAAAGAAATAGACATCATATGTGAAAATTTCAACTATCTAACTATCACGGTTCATGAGATACAGCCTGGTGACAGACGGACAGACAGACGGATAGACAGCGGAGCCTTATTAATAGGGTGCCGTTTTACCCTTTGGGTACGGAACCCTAAAAATCCAGCTACTGCAGCGACCCGTAGTCCACTCCCTTTAAGTTTAATGTTGTCGCAATAATGAGCCATACAAATTGTAGCAACCGTAGCGACCCCAGCCCACTCTCCTCATGTTAAATATAGTCGCAATGATGAGTCATAAAAAAATCACCATAAAGACATACCCCCTAGAATGTTTAGACTCTTTAGAGTTATCTGGTGTGCCATCGCACATTATTGAGTTAAAAGTCGGGGTTCCTGTAATATTAATGCGTAACCTGGACGCACCTAGACTGTGTAATGGCACCCGGTTATGTGTCACAGAGCTAGGAAGAAATATTGTAAAGGTTACAATTATTACTGGAGGGGCTAAAGGAGAGAGTGTTTTGATTCCCCGTATCCCCATAATACCAACCAAATTTACCCTTTCAATTCAAAAGACTGCAATTCTCAATAAAATTAGCGTTTTCGATGAGCATAAACAAGTCCCAAGGACAAACACTGCAGGTAGCGGGGATACATTTAAATACTCCATGTTTTTCCCATGGTCAGCTTTACGTTGCCTGCTCGCGTGTGTCAAGCCCAAAATTTACATGTTTTCACAGAAAACAATAAATCTTATAATATTGTGTAGTAGAGATGTGAGATGTACTTCAGTGAAGCACACACAGACAAATCTTCTGGATATCTGTATTCTACTAGCTGACCTGCCCCAACTTCACGCGGATGTTTATCAAAATTAAATATATCCTACAGCACACAGGGATAGTTGAGTTTTCTATTAGTAAAATAATATATATACATATTACCCGTGCGCAATAAGTTGGGACCTGAGCGCGGTGACGTCATATTGGCGTGTTTGTACCGCCCGCAAAAAAGCGAACATAACAAGCAGCCGCCCGCGGCTTCGTCTTTGTTTTTTTTTAACCTAATTTATTATGTTACTCAGGGAGGACGCTGCTTTTTATCTAATCTTTTTTACACTATTTAAATAAAATAAAAATACAATGTTTAAGTTTATACGTTTAGTTTATCTATTATTTACATTATCTCATCTTCGTCACTATCCTCGTCATGTTCGTTTTACTGCCTGGTCAACAGGTAAACAAAACTGTTTGTTCCGTTTTTCGTTTTCAAAAAACTCTAACACTTTTAGCACGAGGTTTCTTTCTCCGCTATGCAAAGGTTTACCCTTCATAATGATAACAAAAACACTTAACAAGAACTATAACAACAAAAACTACAACAACAAAACAATGACACAAACGAAAACTAAAAGAATTCCAGATCGCGTCGTTACGTGACGTAGGCCAGTACGAGACTAAAAACCCTAGTAAAAAATAGTGATGCGAACGGTACAATACGGGCGCCATCGGGGAAGTGCAGGGGAAGCGGTCGGGGAGTCGCATTCCTAGCAGGTCCCAAGTTATCGCGCACAAGTAATATATGCATATATAGACATACAAGTATATTCGCTCTCTTCAAGTCATGTAAAAATTTAGGTAAAGTCATAAAAAAAACGAGTGTGCTTTAGAGCACACCACTGAAGTAAAACTTCTTTTTCAAAATATTAATTTATAAAATTGTTCAATTACAAAATTGTCCACACGTCTGTAGGCCGATCAGTCTATGTTCATTCTGGACAGACGCAACTCGCACTCGCACATTCACGTTTAAAATTATACGAAACGTAACACTCTCTCCTTCTATCTTCACTCCTCGGGCTGTGGGTTGAGAGAGCTGGTGAGGACGTGTGAGGAATACGCCACTGGTTATGGGTTAAAATATAACCCTAAAAAGAATCAGTTCATGGTCTTTGAGGCCGGTATGAAACGTCTTGAAAGTGTCCCAACCTTAAGTCTTAACGGGATTATCTTAGACGGAGTATATATGTATATATTTAAATATCTTGGGCACGTTGTCACTACCGACCTCAAAGACAATGAAGACATCGAACGGGTGCGAGGGCGCTGTCCGTGCGTGCGAATATGATTGCTCGCAGGTTTGCGCGTAGTTCAGAGGGGGTTAAGCTGACTTTATTTCAGGCGCACTGTACCTCGCTGTACTCGTGCAGCCTGTGGGCGAAGTATACGCAAGCGGCGTACAGCGCACTCCGCGTCCAGTATAACAATGCACTCAGGGCGATGCTGGGGCTGCCCCGCTACTGCAGTGCATCAGGGATGTTCGCAGCGGCGCGGGTCGACTGCTTCCATACCGTCATGCGCAAGCGAGCCGCGTCCCTGGTGCACAGGCTGCGGGCCAGCGCCAACACCGTCTTGACAATGATAGCCGGCAGAGTAGACTGCCCGTACACCAGACATTGCTGTCACAGGCATGCTCTCACAAACCCTGTATAAACATTAGTTTAGTTATTGTGTTGTGCGCTTTCCTATATGAGCTACATAATTGCTTGAAATAAATGTATTTTATTTTATTTGTATTTATTTAAATCTCCCTCTCAACTTCCATTCGCACTTTTCGTAACGCATTCACCAGATTACTCCCCAAGTCAAGCGTGGGTAAAGAAGATTTACTTCAAAAAGTTGATGAAAACACATTGTGTTTTGGAAAGACCTATTTAATGATAACACTTATTTATTTAGCAGCACCCAGTATAATATAATATAAGGTAGTTGCTCGCTTTGTCTTGCATTATCGCTACAGCGCCACTATCACGCATACGTTCATTGATCGAGCGAAGCGAGATCTATAAATCAACTTGGGCAAATCGGCATTGTATGTATATCAAATTAATTGTCTTCATTAGTACATTTAGACTCCGTTTTTGTTTTTAGTAAATTCCTTATAGCTTTTGAGTTATTAGCAATAATACATACTGAACTTTGACAAAATTCACAGGGTACACAAGTGACCTCACACTGCTGGAGTTTATTACGCGTGTAGCTTAAGTGACACAAATATAGGCAAAAGTCTGAAATCCAGAATAACTGCAATTTGTACCCCAAAAAAGTGCAACCAATTAAATGAACTCTCGTTACCTGTAATTTGAATTATACTGTATAGACCAGGGTAGAAGCCTTTAAAAATAAGAAAAAGTGAAAAAAAATAATAGTAGGATGAAACCCATTAGAAAAGGAGGGGAATATTATAAAAATGAAAGGAAAAATAATTTACCCGCGATCTGAGGTCGGGAAGGGGATGGGGGTGAGTTTTTGTAGGTAAAAAACGGTTTTTCTCGATTTCCGGCAAAACTAAAAGTCCTATCGAAAAAAATCAAATGGCAAAGTTGTAGGTAATAAAAAGATCTAAAACTTTTGTAAACACACTTTTTCACATAATCTCAAAATTTATGTGAAAAATTCAAAAAACCAGGTTTTTGGTTTTATCTTTTACAAATATTTTTTTTTTAAATAATTTTGGTGAAAACTTACCTTTTTATGTCCCAAATATGCTCTAATTTATTTGATTTAAAATATTTATTTATTCACCTTATTTTGAATGAATATCGAAAAAGCACCATAATTTTCAATCGAAAATTCACCCGTCAAAATATCAGCTTTTTTCAAAAAGTTGGTATGTTTTCTGTTCGTTGAAATCTCTACTTTCCGATGGTGAAAAAAAAATATATGTTGCTGTAGTAAATCTTCTCAGAAAATGCAAAAAATCGAAAAACAAAAAAATTGTGTTCGTAACGTTTGACCAGCCGCTATACTATAAAGCTCGTGAAATCATTTGGTTTTAAAAATTATCGACCCTGGTCTAGTAGGTCAAGTAGTTGGTAACTCATTTTGTGGCACTATTTTATTGGTCAAAGATTAAGGGCGGCTTCCACAACGATCCCTAAACGTATTTAGCGACTAAACATGTTGGATTTGACAACTCCTTAAATCATATTTAGCCACTAAATACGTTTAGGCATCGTTGCGCGAGTCAAATATTTTCTTTTGTATTTTGGGAGACTCGCGAGATCTCAGTTCGGGGCGAACCACTAGTCATCACAAGACAGGACGAAAGCACCGCGCAGCTATCGCTTTATCGCATCGATCACCATGGGGCTTGGCATACCTTCAGAGTTGAACAGGGCTGTACTGTCCTAAGGCTACCTAACTATAATTAGTTTTGGAATGTTCTCTTGCAAATATTCCGATAAAGTAAACAATTAACTCGATCATCACAATGAGAGAGTGGTCACGTGAAAGAGCATTGAAATCGTTATTATTATTTTTGTACTAGCTGCGATGTGCATGTGGGTGTGTGTGCGGGCCGGGTGCGGGCGCGGGGGTGCGGGGAGGGCGCTGCTGATAACGAGTGCACCGGCGACCTCCGCAGCTCCGTCCGCTCCGCCCGACGCTGGCTCTGCGCTTCCCGCCGCCCGCCACCGCATGACTCGCCCTCGTGTCCACCTCCTCGAATACACAGGCCAGCTTTGATTGGACCCAACTCCTCAACATCAAACCCGCTATTGAACCGTTCATTTGGGATGACTTACCAATATCGGAGCTGATTCTTGACAATAGAATCAATCTATCTATCTGTCTTGCCACGGTAGAGTCGGAGGGCCGTAGGGCACAGACGCAGACTCGTAGAAAAGCTGATTATGAGCAAGTCGCATTGTGACTTCTCTTTAACTACCTGAATATGCAGGTACAGACTAGTCTTGCACGAATTGCATTCCGTGTTCTGACACGTAAGCTTTTCTAACTTGTCATGCGCGCCGGGCGGTGCAGCAGCGCAGCGGCGCAGGCGGCGCAACGTCACGCAATACCTACATACGTACTTACCACAAGTGTACAGAGTGCTTCGGAATATGTATGCTAATTCGAACGAGGGTACGAATACCTCATTTTATGAGAGCAAAGTTAATTCTACGACTTTTCAACATTTCAAGTTTTATGTAAATATCTGATACAAAAACCCCGGAACAAATTGCAAATTTTATTAACTGGTGGTTCTCCCCGAACTGAGGTCTTGCGAGTCTCCCTTAAAAACAAAAAAAAATATTATTTGTAATCTTATTCAATACAGTGACTGTCAAAATAGTGCCACAATTACAATTAACGTGGGTTCATGCTAATTTATTAGATACATTTTTTTAGGATAGAAATTGCAGTTATTCTGGATTGCAGATTTTTCTTTATACTTGTGTCACTAAAGCTATACGCGTGCTAAATTTAAGCAGTGTGTATCTTGTACTGGTACATCTTGTACTGGTGTATCTTGTGTATTTCGTCAAAGTTCAGTTTTCGATATGGCTAATAACTCTAAAACTACAACGATTAAACTAAAAGCAAAAACGGGGTTGAAATGTACTGATGAAACCTTTCATTTAACGTTCCACTTGACCTAATAGTCTCATTTGCTTTTCTTTTTACCCCTTTTGAACCCCCAATATCTCAACAACCCCCCCACATTTTTAACTCATTTGGTCACACCAGGATTGTACTATCACTACCTATATAAAAACCAGCCAAGCGCGAGTTGGACTCGCGCACGAAGGGTTCCGTACCATTATCATTTTACTGTTGGTAGAGTTTTTGTGAACGAGCTCGAGGAAGTGGGCACCACTGCCTTACCTTTATCTGCCGCCAAATAGCAGTACTTGTGATGCTCTGTGTTCCGGTTAGATGGTAATGGTATGTTCCTGTAATTACTGGCACATAGGCATAACAGCTAAGTCCTATAGTATGACAACGTATCCACATAGAGATCAAGACAACATAATAGCTTGTTATGAATTCTATGTGGATATCCATGGGCTGCAGTAGCTACTTAACATCTGGTGGACTGCATGCTCGTTTGCTATATAAGAAGTATAAAAAAATCTATAAAAACGGCAAAAAAATCATGTCTGTTGTATGGGAACCTCACTTACATATTTAGTTTATTAATTGCGAAGTGAGATCTCTAAATCAACTTGGGCAAATCGGCGTTGCATGTATGTATGTATGTTTGTCCGGGATAACTTTCGTAACGTTGATCCGATCATCGTGAAATTTAATACATAGGTAGTGATGGTACAATTTTGATGTGACTAAATGAGCTAAAAATGTTGGGGAGTGTTGAGATATTGGGGTTCAACAAGGGTAAAAAAGAAAAGAAAATGAGGCTATCAGATCAAATGTAACGTCAAATGAAAGGTATTCATTAGTACATTTAGACTCCGTTTTTATTTTTTGTAAATTCTGTATAGTTTTTAAGTTATTAGCCATGATATAAAACTAAACTTTGACAAAATTCACAGGGTACACCAGTGACCCCACAGTACTGTAATTTGGTATGCGTGTAGCTTAAGTGACACAAATATAGACAAAAGTCTGATAGCCAGAATAATGCAATTTGTACCCCAAAAAATTTTCCACAGAACATGAACTCCCAATCAATCTATCGATCAATGTAATTTGAATGAAACTGTAGGTCAAGTAAGTGGATATTTTTACGTGGCACTGAAAGTGTGAATTAAAGTTCCACCGGCTGTCAAGGACGAGTATCAGATACTTCATCATTGACTCGACACCGATGCGAACTCTACCCACCACAATGTGGGATCCTGCTGGTGGTGCTTTCCTCGGTCCATGAAAACACAGGGCATCTGATTTGTTCAGGGCCACTTCGAGTCCTAAGTGCCTTATTTTTGTCACCACTTGAGCCACACTAGCTGTAGCAAGAAGGGCGGCGTCTTGATAGATCCTTTCAATAGCCGTCACCAAGGTGTCGTCGGCGTAGCAAGTCAACTTGATGTCAGGAATAGTGTCTCCCTTCAACACCCAGTCGTAATTCAAACGACCTAGTTTAACACTCTATCTAGAAAGCTGCCCTTTATACATATGTACATACCTTTTGTTGTCTTTTGTTATGATAAATCTAACTTATTTATTATTTTACCCGACCGGGGGGTTGCGCGGGTGTCAGTAGTTGAACGTAACGGGTTAGTAGGTCTCTAATGAGGACCCGTTCTGAATGATGGAACAATAACATCCGTTATTATTGCAGCGAGTCCCCAGAGCCGCTGCCACCTCCCCCCTGCTCACTCGGCGAGTGTTTCCAACTTTCTCAGTACAATCTGTCCTAAAATCCAACGTGCCAATTAAAACTGAAAGCTTATTCAATTATTTTATCTGCTTTGTGTCGCGCGCGGGCCACCGGTCGCCGCGCCGTTCGCGCCGTGCCGCACCGCCTAAAAACAACGAATGAAAACAACTCCAAGTATTCAATATTTTATTTGAAAACAAACTTATCCTGTTTATGTATACACATAGTGTTATGTTTTACATTCATATAATCTCCGTTTCGTACATCTCATACTGACCGCACTCTTCTTAAATATACTTTATTGTAAAATTCTTTTCTATTTTATTATTTACAAATTATTTCTATACAAAGACGTTGGTTTCGAATCTTTTATATTATAACGATAACCTAAGAGTAGTTCGCTTATTTCTAAACGTTTTATGAAACGTTAGAACAATTTATACAACTATTTGTATGTAGAATGAGCCGCGAGGCGACGCCGACGGCTGACGGGAGCGGTCAATGGAATTGAACCTAAAATGAGATTCAATAATTCATTTGAACGAGAATGCAATGTATGATTGCGGTTTCGATATACACGCCATAATATGTATATGTTTATAACTTATCGGTATAACACAAATTTGAGTCGTATGCCTCGGAGCCGCAGCGCCGACACGAGCGTCCAATATATGGAAATCAAACGAATTATTATTTGCTTCGATATGAATGTAAATATTATTATTAGAAACAACATTATTGCAGATAATATGTGAGTGTAGGTTCCCGCCGTCGCCGCCGCCGCCGCTGCCGCCGGCGCCCTCGCACTGCGCTTCTGCTCCTAGTCAGCCTAGACTTGGCTAATTGGTGGCTCTTCCAAACACTCGAAGAGTGTTTTGGAAAGATTGAATTTTAACATCTTCCTCGATACGGTAGTTGCTACCGACTGAGAATATTATAATTTCTTTACAAAACCAAAATATCGATCATATATTACGAGTATATATAACAAAATCATTTTTAGATTAGGTCTACAAGTTATGATCGAATGACGACAACTCTAACACTCTGCCTATTTCTTGTCGTTTCTCTGTTTACATATTGAATTCATAAGACTCAGTATAATATTTTTCCAATATAAAAAGATACATTTAGCACAAGGTCGTTGGTCAAAACCTAAGGATTTATTGACATATCAAAAACATAGGCAACTAAAGTTTTACATAGTCCCCAGAGAGGTCACTCTGGGTCGAGTCCAACTGAAGCCGGACTAAAACCCGGCTGAAGTCGGGCAGGAGTCGGCGGGCGGCGGGAGTTCATTTCTCTCTGCTGAATAACCTCCCTGTAATCGGTTTATTCAGAAAAATCGAACCTCAATTTAAATGAGATTATTAAAATTAATTTTAACTTAGCGCCAGTTCTTGGAAAGATATTCGTTTCTTTTACTGATTTTATATTTTTGTAACTTTGTTATTAAAATCAGTAAACAGAAAACTTTATCATTTGAGTGTTTATTTTTAAATATTAAACAAATAATTTTTAATATATTAAGAAGAATGAAATTTGTGCCTATTTAAATAATAACAATAATTCTGCATTTAAAATAGATAATAGACTCTCAGAACCATTTCGCTAAACTTCGACTGAATTAAATGAGTATCAAAAATGTTACAGAGAGAGAAAGAAAGAGGAAAATCATAACCAGGACTTGAATTTCATAATTTCGTTATTTAAATATGATCAAAAGTGGATACTTTTATCATCGCTATGGCACTTAATATTATTATACCTACCTAACTAAAGTGGCGCCATTTTTCAGCTTGGGTGACTCCCACTTGACTTGTCATCATCATCATCATCATATCAGCCGTAGGACGTCCACTGCTGGACAAAGGCCTCCCTCATTGATCTCCAGGAACTGCGGTTGGAAGCGGCCTGCATCCAACGCCGACCTGAGGTTCTTACCAAGTCGTCTGCCCATCTTGTGGGTGGACGTCCTACGCTGCGCTTGCCGGTCCGTGGCCTCCACTCGAGAACCTTTCGAGAGTCGCTCAACGAGCTATGGAGAGGACTATGCTCGGGGTTTCTCTACGGGATCGAATCAGAAATGAGGAGATACGTAAGAGAACTCAAGTCACCGACATAGCCCGACGGGTTAGCACGTTGAAGTGGCAATGGGCAGGCCATATAGCGCGCAGAACAGATGGCCGATGGGGCCGACTTGACTTGTATTATAAGAAATTTGAAAGAAACTACATATATATTTAATGTGGCTAATAACATAACGCAATGGACGAATGTTATTTATAAATTTAAAAATAAAACACAAATACATAATGAACTGAAACATATGTAGGATACAACACGTTTAACGATAGTCTTTACAAATGGTTGGTATAGAGTGCACGTCAGTGTTCTACAGCGACACGAGTACAAGTACCCTTATAAGGAGATACTCGTATAAGTTAGCCCTGCTACTAATGAACAGGGCGTAACTTGGAACCAATTTTACAATAGTTACACCGAGTTCTGTCTCTTTGGATCTACTTTAAAAGTACCTGTCTATGCGCGGCGTAAGCGCGGCGTAAGCACGGCGTAAGCACGGCGTAACTAATATTATAATAACACAAATTTATTAGTGATGAGTTAAAAATAGATTGTTTATTTTGATTAACAAATGTCAAGAAATTATTTCATCAAACAGAACAAACTCATACCCACAGGTGTGCCCGAACTAAATCTAGCTGCGAAACGTTAACTCCGTGATCGAAGTTAGAAACCCGGCAGCCAGTAGATAGCTAGTCACTCGCCACTAGTCGCCCCTGACCGCCAGTTACTCGCCACAATTGGCTCTGCTCAATTTGTCACGTTTTGTTCTCTGGCTGTTCTCCAATAGCGTTGTTTTTGTCAGCATTATGTGTATTGTGGCATTACGTTAGGTCGATGGCAATGTTTACGACCGGAAATCAAAGCAACCCTCTGTTATGGGTAGTTTCATGCATTCCGCTGCAATGGATTCGATCCCAGTAATGGTGCGCTGTCGCTGTGTACGCGCATAGCGACAACGATAGCGACAGCGCATGCAGCACCATTTCCATTACATTTTATATCCAACTACAGCAAAAGAACTAAACAAGAAACGATCGGGTTTCCTTAAATGACGCCGTACGAGTTCAGGCATTCAGGCCATTAACCGGTGATGAATCTAATAAATTGTGAATTATTTAACGACATTGATTTTATGATTAGTTTAAAAGTTGCTTACTCCTATTATTATCTAAGCCGTTAAAACAATTAAAATATTTACAATATGCGCGAGCGAGCAACAGACGCTACATTTTATTAAATTTCAATTCAACTTTCTTACAATTTATTTATATTGAAACGTATCAAGTATCAAAAGGATAGTTTAGGTTAGAGTTATAACTGAAGGAGGCAGCACATGTCGGCGGCGGAGCTACATCCAGGGAGCTCACAGCACTCCGTTACGAAGTTGTCATATAATACTCAGTATCGGTAGATGAGATAACAACAAAGAATAGTGGTGTGCTATCTACAAGTAATCAATTTAATAACGGAAGCACCGACTGCAGCTTTGTATGTTCCGTTGAGCCGAGTGCGTGCTGCACAGCACCACGCACATGCGCGATACTTAACCACTTTTCTGCAGTCGGCCAAATCACGGTCCATTTATTTACAACGTTCATATCGAACTGTCGTAGCGCCGCTACAACGTGGAACTACTACGGCGTAGCGCCGCTACAGCGTAGAATCACTACGGCGTAGCACCGCTACAAGCGCGTCACGCCGCGCGCCTTCCTAAACAATAATACAGAGGAAACGCTCAACATTAATCACAGTGATTTCACGCTACAGTTCACTCATAAAAACTTAGCGACTAATTTAAATAGTTTGTTGAAAACTAAGTTTTCGATTCATAAAATTTTGTTAACGTCTTCGTACACTTTCAGGTTCGTTCGGTTCACCGCACTGGGGGAGGGAGAGGGGGAGGGGGATTAGAGCACTAGTGTGATTTAGCGCGGGGCGCGGGGCGGGCCTACCGCGCGCGCGGCGGTGATCAGCTGGCGAGATGGGCTCGCAGCAGCCGCGCGTGCAGTGCCACGCCCGCCAGCAGCGCCAGGATGCAGCCCGAGCTGTTGGACAGCCCCGCCGAGCCCGTCTGCATCGCCGCCGGACGCTCGCCTGCGCAACACACAACAACACGCTTAGCTTGCCACCGCATTGTTTGGGCTTGTGCGCCTCACAATATGTACGAGTATACGTATATTACAAATGATAACATCACAAACAAACTGCTGGCTTATTTTCGAAATGAACAATCAAACTCAAGTGATAGATTAACTCAAATATGTTTAAAGATCCTTGACCATTCTCCAAAACAATGCTAATGTATGCAGGATGGATACATGGTGGGTGCGGTAGGTAGGTACGTACCATTCAGTACGTGTACGCGTACGCTGGCGACCTCGGCGTTGCTCGGCGAGCAGGAGTAGCGGCCCGAGTCCGCTGGCGCGGCGTCCTGCACCAGCAGGTACGAGGTGGTGGCCGCACCCTTCTCCGTCACCACGCTCACGCCGCCGCGTGACGAGTCGTACGAGATCACCTGCTTCAGTACATCGCACTTGATAATACAATACGTGCCGCCGAGTGTAAGCCGCGAAACACATTCCAATCTGTTTTACGCCTTAGCCTCAAACGAGACGGATTACATACTTACATGACAAACAAATATTAATAAATAATGTATTAAGGTCGTCCTAAATAGAAAGCTGGAGTTCAGCACTTGGTAGTTAAACATATTATGTAGTAAGGTTTTATAAGGTGCTTTGTTATAGATTGCTAACCTATATTATGTACCTACTTGAACAGTATTTTGGATACAGGAATTGAACCCGCACTTTTGCAATAAGTACCTAGATATGTGGCAAAAAAAGTATGTCAGGTGTCAGGATAGTAGCAAGTGGAGATCCGTGCCCCCCCCGCTCCCGCTCCCGCTCCCGCTCCCGCTCCCGCTCCCGGGTAAACGCGTGACAGTATCTATGTAGGTACTTTACTTCAGTATTACAGTTATTATAAAGTGCTCATAAGTATACGGTACGAGAGAATAATCAACAGCCGATGCGAGACTAGTTCTAGCTTTATTTTAATGAGATTTTATAACTTTTAGTTTTCACTTGCAGAGTTAGGTATTGCTTCGCTTCACTGTAAAAACTCTCAGCTGAGAGCAATATATCTAGGTTAGGTTTAAGAGCATAACATAAAATACATTTGTTTGATAGACACAGAACCACGAAACGGACCAATACGGACATACCTAACGATTTTTTTATTTATTTAAGTTTTGAGGCTTCACTACATAAGCATTGTAGATGTATACGCGGGTCAAGGCTAGCTTTCGTGGTTATTAGGGGCTTGATTCAATTACGCATTTACGTGCGCTGGGAGCGTGCGAGGTATCCTTGAACAACTGATTTGCAACTCGCTCTCAGTTGGGTCGTAATAAGGCGCGCACACACGCGGCGACCAGATGACGCGCGCGCTCATTAATTTGGGGAAAGTTCCCGTGAGCCGCGACCGACGCGCCGCGACGTGCCGCGCCGACGTGCGACCCACTTTTGTACTCATTACTAAACCTAAACCGAAACTCTGATTTACCCTCTTGTTACTTAGAAATGGCGATATTCCTCTTCGCAATATGAAAGGGTGCGCTAAGCAGTCATATTAATTGAAATGGCAATATTGGTTTATTGCCGAACCTGTATGTACCGCGCGGCTAATTAACGTAATTGCTTGATTTTACATTTAAGTAATACTGTTATGGCGCTAATAAAACCATTTTATATTATGTAATTCTATTACTTTGTTCAAGAGGTAGGTAATAACGAAATACCGGTTTTGTATAAAAAGAAGGTAAAATTGAGTCTTTTGTGATCCGTGAAATTGTACGTGCGCTTCGGCAGAAGACGCGCTCATCGCACGGTATATTATAACATCGTTTATCCTGATTCTGGGAACCCAAAAGGTACTGCTGTTGACGTTTTACAAAGAAGGACCCTTTAACTTTGTTACGAGCTCCTAAAGTAAATTGAAAACTAATTCAATATCTTACTCATTTACTCTCAAAAAGGAACGAGAGACACTCACGCGGAAGTCACAACCAAGTCGCTAATATTTACCTGCTAAAATATTATGCTTATAGAAGTGCAGCAAAAATGCATGAGTGTATGTGATGAATAAAGCGGGACGGTGAGCGGCGCTCCATTACTCGCGCGCCGCGGCAGAGATGGAGACGATATTTGAATATTTATCGCGAGCTATTTACGCGTTATCTTGAAGGTAATTACGTATTAGCATGCGCCGCGCGCAGCAGCGCAGCACTCAGGCGCGTGCTCTGTTTCACTCCCGCACGACGCTCGCCTGATTACAAACTGGCTGCTTCTTATGATTCGTTTGGAAACTTATCCTCGTATCAGATTATCGTTTGTCGGAATATGACGCTCATTGATCAGCCTAACGATAAGTATCACTAAAATATTCTTTATTTCCAAGTTTATTATTACTTTTGTGTTTGATTAATTTCAACCATAAAATAAAACCAGTCCAACGAAACTTCTACATATGTTAAAACTAAATATAAAAAGGCAATTGTAGAGCTGGCAGCCCGCGGGTACTTAGCCTAGTAAAAAGTATAAGAAGTGGAATAATTACTTTTCGTCCGCTCACCTCGTCCTCATGGTACCAGAATATGTAGGCGGGTGGCTCCGGGCTGAACTGGATGAGGCAGGTTAGGTTGATAGTGGAGCCGATGTCCACGTGCAGGTCTGGCCCGCCTAGGATCCGGGCTGACGGTACTGTGGACAAATGATAACTCTATGAGCAACATATAGCGGTTGAAGGTTCATTGGTTGATGTTGCCAGAACAGTTTATTAGTGGGAGTATGATTTAGGAAAAAGACAAGAAGGAGTAGGAGCATTAGTTAGCAATCAATGGTGCTTACTTGATACAACAAAAAGCCTTTACACGTCACACATTTAGTAAACTCTAGACAGAAGAAAACAATCAAAACAGTTTAAACATGAACAGGTTAAGTGGGTGATTGATATTTCGCATCGTTTGCCTGACCTGAATGTATGGAATGTGACCTCTTCAATATGCACATTACGCTAAAACTGATGACCGTCAACGTAAACTGTAGCTTAGGTCTCGTGGTCATGCATTACCTCCTTCTCTTACCGTAGAAGAGGAAGGGGAAGGGGGAGGCGAAGGTTAGAGTGGCATCTTTGCAGTGCGCCGCCCTCTTTACCGCTGAACGCACTTAGTTGCAAGAGCACGCGGCGCCGGCACTTACCCCCGGCAACGCGTCTATCCACTTCCTTACCGACAATGCAAATGAAGTCTAGAGTCAGCCTCTCGTGAGAGGTGCCATGTACGGTTCACTTACTCTTAGCTATCAAAGCTAGCGAGGAGCCTCTTCGGCATATCACCTGCCGCAATGCATTTCAAAGCCTACTATAGTTTGACTTAGCCACAGATCCAAAAGGCAAAATATTAGGAAGAACGCATCAGCTCCGAAGCCCGCAATTGCAGCGACCGCAACTATCTCAAAGTAACTACCATTGCTTTGATTCATTACTATTTAAGAAACATTCATACTCGGCGCCTGTATTTACGAGAGTCGGGATCAAATCACAATGCAAACACATACATATAGTTATACGGTATCTTTTCAAAGCTGTCATGCGTCGTACCGGAGTGATGGACGCGCATCAAAACTAGACAAATCCATCGCTGCATTCCGCTGATAGCATTATGTGCGCTGGCTCTTTGCCTTTATTTATGAAGTGCCGCCAATTTGGACTGCATTGTACAACGATAAAAGAACGTTTGTGACTCTACTAGAGTGTGCATTTTGTTGAGCCGATCAGTATTTACAAATACAAGCTGTTCTAGAGTTGTACAGATCAATGTTCACATCATATATTTTACTATTGTTTACATTGTCTAGACAAGTGTAATGAAAATCAGACTAAATTAAAGTTTGAATTGTTTTTAAAAAACACATTAATTTGTGAATTGTTAAAGCTGGTTACATTCCTGTGGATGTCAGGCGAGCGTTATACTAGTTATGCGTCACTGTGTGTGTTGTAACGCACGAGGCATTTCCGCCGCGCGTAATAAAAGTGTCATTGTGCGTCACCGCGCGGCGCCGCGTGCCTTACGAGCGCTCTCACGAGAAAACACCGCCCTCTTATCACACTTAGCATGCCAACGCGCTCCTATTACACTATCTCTTGTCTTTCTTCTAGTACAGGGCTCACTAACATTTTCATGATTTTGCGGCAGGGTTGATCAACAGTTTGAGGATTTTTATTGTAAAGTAGAGTTATGAAACATTTTATCCGTAGTCACATAATAAATATTATTTTTAATAAGATACATAAATTATTTCTGTTTGTTTGGTTTGAATTGTAATGGTGACGTCATCGACCGCAATCCCTACTTTAGGCGCCGTTGATTGATGCTTGTGGCCGTTAATTGTAATTAAAGGTATTACCCGTCCGCGGTAAGTTGGGACCTGAGCGCGGTGACGTCATATTGGCGTGTTTGTACCGCCCGCAAAAAAGCGAACATAACAAGCAGCCGCCCGCGGCTTCGTCTTTGTTTTTTTTAACCTAATTTATTATGTTACTCAGGGAGGACGCTGCTTTTTATCTAATCTTTTTTACACTATTTGAATAAAATAAAAATACAATGTTTAAGTTTATACATTTATTTTATCTATTATTTACATTATCTCATCTTCGTCACTACTTAGTGGATTTATGCCTTCTAGAGGTTGTTCTTCGTCCTCAGTCTCACTATAATCACTTGACGAAGAGGTATCCGATAAATTTACAATTAATTGCGATTCATTCGTCTCTTGTAAGAGGTCATCGTCCCAATACTTTTGTCGAAGCTTCATAATGATAACAAAAACACTTAACAAGAACTATAACAACAAAAACTACAACAACAAAACAATAACACAAACGAAAACTAAAAGAATTCAGAGCGCGTCGATACGTGACGTAGACCAGTACGAGACTAAAAACCCTAGTAAAAAATAGTGATGCGAACGGTACAATACGGGCGCCATCGGGGAAGTGCAGGGGAAGCGGTCGGGGAGTCGCATTCCTAGCAGGTCCCAAGTTATCGCGCACGAGTGGCTGGCTCCGTGCGGAACGCAAGCGAGTTTGTTTCTACGTCTCCTGGAGAGGCGACGGTGCGTGACATAGTTTTGGTTCTTGGTTTTACGTTTAGAAAGTGAAGTTATTGTTGTTATGTTACCTACATTTACTTTACGATTAATGATTTCTTTGAAATGAAATTCTGACTTATGTACTAATTATTAATTTATTAATTTCAACGTCTTTATAATGTTAATTTTTTTATTGATTATTTTACGGTCTTGACGATACTTGATGATAATAATGATTGATTTTTATTAAACTGAAGAACTATTATGTATAACTAAATTTTATGTAACTGTAATTTGCATGCTGTTAATCGACGAAGTATGTGAAACCTACTTATATAGTTGTAACAACTTATACACCAGGCTTCTGGCAAATACATTTCATTTCATTTACATTAGAATCGGGTTCCTCAAAAAACCTTGATGCGGTCTACTCCTGTTAGAGGAGATCTATAGCACAGCCAGCAGAGGGTGGTTACGGGCTTGATGATGATGACAATTATATTAGCATCTTCTTAAATAAGTCGACGCAGTGTCTCTTCCAATAAAAATAGTAGTATATCACAGCAACTGCAGTAAGGTATCTAATAAGCCTCGTGTATTACTGTTTGTTTCTGTGCACTGTGTCACTCGCTCCGCTGAACGCTACCCGGCAAGCGCTTCTTCGACCGGTGCCATTCGTCATGCGCTCGCCGTCAAGCGACTGTCGATAAAGATTTAATTTCCGTCTCCTACTAGCTGAACTCGTGAAGACGTGTCTCGATCGCTCTCGGAATACGCAATCAGGACCTATTAGACAAGAGGTAAAATTAAATTTGACGCAAAAGCGCTAAGCGAATGGATGACATAAACGACGGAATTTCCGAAGTTTCACAGATTATCTAACAATGTTTATGTTAATAAGCCCCGATGCAAAAATAATGGTATTATAAGACAAGTTTCTAATTATCAGTGTATTTTTCTGCAGCATCATAATCTCCCAAAAGTAGTTTGTTACAGTTTTTTTAAAGTGGCGTTTGCATGATATTGCTGTTTCTTTATTTATTAGCAACGCGTTATATTGTTGAAAGTGAAGCAATGTATGATTGACGTTTGTTCTAAACATGTTTGGATATATAATTTGTTTTCGTTTTGAATTGTCATTTGTCAATAATTGTCAATCAGCAAACGTCATTATACTCACGCAAAAAGGAAATGGATTTAACTTCGTGGTGTTATTGTAAGTTAGGAGTCATTTGAACTAGTATTAGGTGATTCCGCACGAGATGAGACTTGCAAAAGGTCATTATCTGAATATTCATAAGTATATACCTTAAACCTCTGCATCAGATATATATACGGGTTACGAAAGTACGACCACATCTCACAGTACCGCTCACAGTTAAAGTGGCTCAAAATCCGGTTTCGTCGGGATACTCATATACTCTGTCTTCTTTATAACATCCTTCAAAATCCTCTGTCCCCTTGCTATCTTAAAGAACGTTTTTCTCCTCTTTTTCCACCTGATCGCCCTTCTCGTTCTTCTCAACATCTGTTATTCAAGACGCCTGAGCATAAAACTTCTTTCTTCACTTACTCTTTCACTGTGACTGCTATCTGCTTGTGGAACTCTCTTCCAGTGGAAATCCGCAAGGCCGCCTCTATGGGAATCTTCAAATCCAAACTCTTTAAATACTTCATCTCTCTTCAAGATACCCAACAAAATTGAGCACTTTATGTAGATATATTTGTGTATTTCGTTTATGTATGTGTATTATTATTATTTTTAATTTTTGTAAGTTTATTTCTAAGCTAAAGTTTGATTAAATTTCCTTTTTCTGGCACTACCACTTTCTCCACACTACACAAAGGTTAGAAAATGCTAATTAGCATTAAGTTCGCCTATGTATCTTTTTATTAGTGCAATAAATAATTTTCTAATCTAATCTAATCTAATCTATATACAATATGAATAAATAGGATACCTATACCCAGATAAAAAGGATGAGGCATGAGGTGGAAACATTGTGGATGAAAATGCTATTTTAAAAGCAAAAAAAGAAACATTTAATGTTTAACCACTTCTCGCGTCAACACGCGCCTCGTCCATTTCGGTCGGTCTTGTATTTCCTAGCGATACTATTATATAAATATATAATAATTTTATCGAATTATTATCATTTTATAAGTTTTTAATTAAACAAAGGCTTCATTTGAATTTGTAATTATTACATTTATTTGTTGTTTATCCTGTGGAAATTATTCTATTCCATTCATATTATATAATATAACGTTTATTTCAGGTAGCAATGTGCACTTACAAAACATGATTACAAGGCCCATATCTATAAATACTTAAATTACTAACATACATAAAATCATAAACTTAAAAACTAACACTTATATTTATTTGGGGGGTTTTGCTTCGTAGCCGCTTCCCTGTAGCGGCTGTAAACGATGCCGACTGGCTAGAAATACGGAACAAGTATCTGAAAGAATCTGAATCTATTCGATGATTTAGCGAGATGCGTGAGTGAAATATAAAGAATGCTTTGAGATCAGCAGAGTAGACGTGATGTCTCTTCAGCTGGTTAGGGACCGTTTCATACATAAAGTAGAAAACAATAGAAGGCAGCTGAATCGAGTGGTCCTGTATCGCGCGGTCGAGATGCCAAATCGTGGGAATCCGTAGTGGACTTGTAATTCCCTGTATAAAGCTTAGCCGCTTGCTGTTTGTTGTTGTAGCTTGTTAGGCGACGGCAACGCCGGCGGTAATGACGGAGTTCCATTCAAATACACACCACGACGCCGTCTGTTATCACCGGTAACAAGGCAGCTGGACTAGTCGAGTCGGGCTAGTAGGACGGCACTGCACAATACAACACCGCCCGCCTTGTTACAGAACTTCACTTTTCATTTTATAGATATTGTTATAACCTCGTTCGGTATTGTTGTGTTAAATATAACCATATATGTACGAGCACGTACACTGATCCACAAAATTTGTGCCATTTTGCACTTTACTCCAACCATCAAAATCATCAGTTCTCCAGTTCGCGTTTGGTCATCAATCAAAACCACGCGTCTCATTATCATATCATTTAATAATCAATCGATATATCAGTTAAAATTTATCTATAGTTTTACTGATATAACTATCATCTCTTACCAGGTACTATTTAATACGGAATATTTAGATGATAGAGAAGCTTGGGATTGAAATTGCACCAACTCGTTTCAAATGTTACAATTTAGACTTAATTTATATCCTGTATTGTTATGTATTCTAAAAGGATCATAAAAAATTACAACCAGCCTTGTTTTCTTGCCTTTCTTTCCTGGCTTGGTCGCAAAGGAACAGGCAGTAAAATTGACTGTTCAAAGTGATCCTTGTGATTTGAATGAATAAAAGATTATGACTTTGACTTTGTACAATATTTGATGGCAATATATCGAAGGCATTAGGTATCGATTGAACGCTTAGGTAAAGACAATCGGTAGCTCGAAGCGGCAACAGCTCAAGCCGTATAACAATAATTGAATTGGACCGGGAACCGGCTGAAGCCGTTTCAGTTAATTCCCTACTTTATGACGTCATATTTCGCGCACCGGGAAAGAATAGTCCCCGTTTGGATCCACTTTGTGTGAGCGAATTGTTTTAATGAGGCCTCGTGGCGCATCGTTACGCATTTTCCAGGCGCTTTCTTATGCGCTATTCAAACGTCTGGATTGCTTTAACGCCTCACCTCGCGCTCCCAGCGGCATGCTTGGCACACTGTATACTTTGAAAATACTAAGTTATGATACTGACTTACCTACTAATTATTTTTAACCTCAACCTTACCAATATTATGTGTAGGATATTAAAACTCCCTTTTAATCAAAATACAACTTGTAAATTGATATACAAAAATATACAGTCATTATTATAAAGACGGAATTTAACACGTACTGTCATATCGGTGTTTCGACTGACAATGTTTCGGTTCAATTCGTGAACGTTCATCAGGGTGAGTGCGATCCGCTCCGTACTGCGTCTCACCTCACACTATCTCGTATTTATAGTAATGATTGAAGTAAATCACGAAAGTTTAATAAGTAAAAAAGAATATACAGAGTTTATCTGTTTTAACATGTTATTAGTTGACGAGTAAAGCCTTGCTTTGGCCACCGTTTAGCCAACATTTCCAGATCATTCGAATATTTCTTCAATTTCGAACCACAATCCGCGCTCGAAGCGACTGCACAATAATATAAAAATAAATGTTAGGAGCGCCATTAGCTGGCAAGGTGCAGTTTGTATTCGGAGTGCGGGCGACAGAGGGCGCTCGCGCGCGGACGCAATCTCAATACAATTGAATCGTACCTCTGTTTGCGTTGTGTAGGTACCTAGCAGACAGTACTGACTGTTACACAATCTGCGCTGATTGTGAACTACCTAACTATTGCGTTATCTTGAGCTGTCGCCGGCTGATTGAGAGCTACGAGGCGAGGCGGCTTCAGCTGATAGTCTCCGTGTAGACGACGCCTTGACGATTGTCTTTCGAGATACGAGCTCATTGTTTTAAACACAAATCTTGTACATTTTAGTTTTATGTCTTTTTTGTTAGCCGAAGCTAGACAATTTTATAAAGTTAATTAATTAAAAGTACAGCCGAAACAAAGGACATGTAGTACGCAAGTACATTCTTGTAAAACTAGATATAGATTAGCTAGTTTATAGACTTAGGCAAGAAGAGCATAAAGGGCGTGTGTCTCGACACGGAGGTTCTATGTCCACTATTCACGACACCTCAGCCGGCGCTACACAGTACACAATACAGACGCAAGGAGTATTCAATTCACGGCACCCTCCTTTTTGCCTTTGTGGACTCTTCATAATACTCGAGGCACTAACGGCATTCCGCAGGGATGTCCTATTTTACTATTCAGTTTATAAAATGATCATATTTTTTAGTATATATTTACTCATTTCTGGTTTTGTCCAAATCTATCCGAAAGCATAGTGCTATCTAGTGGTAGTACTGTGCTCCAATTAAAAATAATACTTAATTCGAATTTTCCCTTGTCATAAACTTTTTGTAAACGACTAATGATCCGTCAACTATACACACTTAACATCATCCTGAGAATCCACACTAAAGTTCCAATGCATCCCTCACACACACGAAAAAGAAGGGGACATCACACTTCATATTGCTCCCAGAACCAACCTCTTGCAACACCGTTTATCTTCATGTCAATTCATCTCCATAAAATAATTGACGAATATTTTAATGATAAATTTAATGTAAAATGACAAATTTTAGATACTTACCTACTATCTACTTTGACACTAGATTTGAGTGTTTTCGTTTTAAAATAAATATTACCCGTGCGCGATAAGTTGGGACCTGAGCGCGGTGACGTCATATTGGCGTGTTTGTACCGCCCGCAAAAATGCGAACATAACAAGCAGCCGCCCGCGGCTTCGTCTTTGTTTTTTTAACCTAATTTATTATGTTACTCAGGGAGGACGCTGCTTTTTATCTAATCTTTTTTACACTATTTGAATAAAATAAAAATACAATGTTTAAGTTTATACATTTATTTTATCTATTATTTACATTATCTCATCTTCGTCACTACTTAGTGGATTTATGCCTTCTAGAGGTTGTTCTTCGTCCTCAGTCTCACTATAATCACTTGACGAAGAGGTATCCGATAGATTTACAATTAATTGCGATTCATTCGTCTCTTGTAAGAGGTCATCGTCCCAATACTTTTGTCGAAGCCTGTCCACATGGTTGACTTCTTTTTTCCAGACAACAAAACAATAACACAAACGAAAACTAAAAGAATTCCAGAGCGCGTCGTTACGTGACGTAGGCCAGTACGAGACTAAAAACCCTAGTAAAAAATAGTGATGCGAACGGTACAATACGGGCGCCATCGGGGAAGTGCAGGGGAAGCGGTCGGGGAGTCGCATTCCTAGCAGGTCCCAAGTTATCGCGCACGAGTAATATAACCTAACAAGAACAATGACGTCCTCCTCTCTCCATGATATTGTTGCGCCTAACAGGGTCCATAATGAACATGTACCTATTATTTACCACCTAATATTACATTGTGGAATACAATAAACGATTGAATATTGGAAAAAATATTAAAATCAAAATATACAGACGTTAAATGTACATAATTGCGAGCAAACTGTAAAATCCTGGCTTCAGAAATTATAATATTAAGAAACAGAGGATTAACTAACACTACAAAATAATAATTCAAATACCTAGCCTTAGTATCAACTAGCTTGTCGCCTCACCCTGACTAATTCCAGGACTCATATTGATCATGTGAACTTAAAACATAAACTTATAATGACAGATTACATTATTGTAATATGTACCTACTGTGCGATGCCAGGTACTTATTTTGAGGATTGGCCTAGTTACTGGATATTTCCTTATCGGATTTCAGGATATTTTACCACAACTTTAACTAAACTAATAATTATACCTGATACTAAATTTATAAATAATCTTGTACCTTGCCTTATATTAAAACTAAACTAAAACTGCTATTTCAATTAAATTTGAATTTCCTACTAAACTTAAACTAATCTTACACATTTTATAATAATAATAAATATTGCTGAACATTTCACACAGCGCTATCTAGCCCATTAGATACATTTTTTTTTGTAAATACTTACTTATAATATATAGAGAAACAACCAGACATTAACTCTCTCTTACATTAGATTAGATTAGATAATTTCTTTATTGCACACCATTAAATACAAACATATAAAAGAAAATACAATTTTAAATCATACGTACAATGGACGGCCTTATCGCTAAAAGCGATCTCTTCCAGGCAACCTTTGGATCGACAGGATATATATGAACAAATAAGGACGGCGGCATAAGATTTTTTTTTTGAATCATTTTTTTTTTTTAAAAAACAAGCATATATTACAATTTATAAAAAATATAGTTAATATAAAATAAAATTATTAATTATATTAAATTATATAATCATAAAATTACATTAATATTAATATTAAGATACATAATATATATATATTGTCATACCTACATACATAAATTACATACATACATTCTAATAATAAATATTGCTGGACATTTCACACAGCGCTATGTAGCCCATTAGATACATTTTGTTTTGTACATACATACTTATAATATATAGAGAAACAACCAGACCCGGAACAAATATCTGTAGATTGTGCAAACATTTGTTCCGTGGCGGGAATCGAACCCGCTACCTCCTGCGTCTCAGCCGGCTATTCGCCCACTGCGCCACGGAGGTCGTCATATATAAAATATTTATACTATTTGCATTACTATAAGATAAGCTTCGTTTGTCCAATGGAATACCTCAAAAACTGAGATACAGAAAATCTAGTCCGGCTTTTGGCGCACGATAGTACTTGCTTTTTGATAGTACTTACTTAGGTACTGGTTTCCTGTTTGATTTGTTATACATTCTAATATAATTATTTTTAGTCCAGTGTTTTGTAACTGAAGTATAACACATTGGTTATTTGTATGTGATATATTTGTATTTACTCTTATTTAAACCAATAAATCCTTTTTCATTTTCATTTAAGAACGAAAGTTCCTAGTGATTGAAAAAGTTAAACTTATGTCGTAACTATTAATTCTGTGACAAAACTATCAAACATGGGACCACTATTAATCGTAAGTCATAATATATGACAGGTTAAATTGGACATAACTCAGAGGTCATAAAGTACTAAAAGGTCATAAGTAGTAAAAAGGCGGGCGATAAAATTATTGCTGAGTATTAGGGATCGGTACAAGTGCTTAGATACCGTGTAATATCTGCTTTATGACGTCATGAAATTAAATTAGGGAATTGCCAGTGACTTACCATCGAAAGGCATAAAACCTTCGCGCCCTTCTTTAGATGTTAACGTAATGAGAAAAGAGATACGTGTGATGTATTTACATGTTCCTGCATGTTCTTCCTTCAACTTGTTGAGACCATGGCTTTCAACCGTTCTCTATAGCAGCAAATACATTGTTAAAATAACATCATAAGGCGTTCTTAAATTTTGAGTTTATGAGCGGGATTTTGTCTGTTTAAAAGTCCTTTTATGATAATAAGCCTCTCGATTATAATAAGGGTTCTGCAAAGGCGCAGACTACCTTACTACGAGTTGGCAGGTATGTATGTTTGTACCGGACTAGTGCTGAAGTGCTTCCAGGAATCCTAATTACTGGAGACTAGTTCCCAGAAAAGTGATTACTTGTAGAGGTTACATTACCTGATGGATCGCCTTAGAGACTTCGATTAACCTAACATACATACAGAATACCAATATGGTTTGGTTTATCAGAGTAGTTCATAGAATGTAATACCTTTTATTTTTTAATTTAATTTGTTCATATCCTTTGACAAATACATGTACTTGGACAAGTCAGATCACACAATATACAATATGTCACACAATTAGCCTACATAATCAATAGATATACTCGTATACCTAAATTTAATTATTAAAAAGTAAAGAGTGAATAAGCTCAGAGTCGCTCACCGAGCTGTGGAGAGGGCTATGCTCGCGGTTTCTCTACGGGAACGAATCAGAAATGAGGAGATACGTAGGAGAACTCAAGTCACCGACATAGCCCGACGGATTAGCACGTTGAAGTGGCAATGGGCAGGCATTATATAGCGCGCAGAACAGATGGCCGATGGGGCCGGAAGGTTCTCGAGTGGAGGCCATGGACCGGCACGCGCAGCGTAGGACGTCCACCTACAAGATGGGCAGACGACTTGGTAAGAACCGCAGGTCGGCGTTGGATGCAGGCCGCTTCCAACCGCAGTTCCTGGAGATCAATGAGGGAGGCCTTTGTCCAGCAGTGGACGTCCTACGGCTGATATGATGATGATGAAAGAGTGAAACAGTTTTAAATAATAACAGCATATGTTATGGTCTGCAAAAGCATCGCCAAGTTGTTATTAATAATTAAATACTAATGAGATAAATAATAATAAATAAATAGATATTGCTGGACATTTCACACAGCGCTATCTAGCCCCAAACTAAGCAGAGCTTGTACTATGGGAACCAGATAACTGGTAGAATACTTATATGTTTTTTTTTGTAAATACATACTTATAATATATAGAAAAACAACCAGACCCGAAACAAATATCTGTAGATCATACAAACACTTGTTCCGCGGCGGGTATCAAACCTACTAGCTCCTGCGTCTCAGCCGGCTGTTCGCCCACTGCACTACGGAAGTCGTCGATAAAATAATATATTTATATATGTCAGGTAATCATTACAATATTCAAATATTGTTTTATCAGCAAAAGCTGACGTAGATATGTTGTTCGGTATTATAATGTACAATTTAATTGCTGTACAGTAGTCACTTTTTAAATTTTGGCTAATCTTGTTTTAGGTAAGACAAGACGATTTCGATTTCGAGTGTTTCAATTATGTATATCTTTATTTCTAGTCATTTTAGGTTTTCTCTTACATATAGAACATTCTGTAGTATAAACTCTCCAGTCATTGTCATAATACCTAGATCCCTACACTTTTGCCGAAAAGAATCAATGTAATATTCACAATATAACGGATTGCCCGTTTTTGAAGTAATACTTCTCTAATGGCATTTGCAGCTGTACCCCAAAACAAAATACCATAAGTCAAAATATGCAAAATTGACATCACGCCCTGCCTTTATGCCTCCTAACTCCTTTAGTTAATTTATTGCTAAAGTTGCAGAGCACTGTTTCATAACTATGAAGAATGTCAAGGTGGATTGCCCATCTCAATTTGGTGTCTATCCAAACATGACGCTATTAGTTGGAAACACCTTTATCAATCGTTTATCGAACATATCTTCAATACATTTAGGAGTTTCAAAATGTCTAGTGCTCGAAGAAAAGTTTATGATATTTGTATTATAAACATGTTGTTAGCCGAGAGCCAGATTTTAATATTGTCTAAAAGTTGCAGTATGAATGAATGAAAAACACTTTATTAAACACATTAAAAAAATAGAAATAACAGACAAAATAGAAGTCACAAAGCAAATAGTACAATGGGCGGTCTAGTATGTTACTGCTTACCTGATAGACTTGTGTCATCTGCAAACAGGATTACTAATTAATAGATAATGTTAAATGTATGTTAACCTACACATGTTAAGCAAATAAATTTCTTTTATCCTTTTATTACATCAACGATTTTAAGTACAACGGACATGACATTATTATAAACTAAGTAAAGCAATGGCCCCAAAATTGATCCTTGAGGAACGCCTAGGTTAAGTGGACGTTCAGTCGAACGACACCCATTTATCTCTGTAGTTTGTGTCTTCATTGTGAGATATGATCTAAACACATTGTTCATTGTAAACGATACATATATAAAAACATCATAAAAACAAACAAGTTGCAAGAAAAATAAATTCTCTATTTTATAGCAAAGTATCATCGGTGCATTTTATTGCTATGAGCGATCTCTTCCAGACAACCTTGGAACGTCCATACTTAATTTATTCAGGATGGTATAAAGTAGGTGTAAAATAAATATACATAATTTTAATGTGTTTATGATTTTTAACCGGTTTAGTTGTTATCGATTTGACTTTAAGTATGTAATGCATTAAACGTTGTATCCTAATGGTTTAAACACTTTGTGGAAGCGGTTTTTTGCCCGGAGGCTGGTTTTGCGTTATAACTTGAAAATACTATTAGCGCCGAATCCTCGTAAGTACTTGCAATTAGTAAGATAAATTACATGAAAACTTTCTACAAAGGCTATGCAGAGAGGAAACTAAATAATAGGAGAAAACAACGACACAGATAAAACAAAACTGGAACTCCCAAGGACGAGAAACGAAGCCGTACAGGAGGCGCCGCGCTGTTGCGGTGTAGACTTGGGGAGCATCGCCACACAAATTCATAATTCTCATTAGTTTCATGTAACGAAATATGCTTAATTTTATGAGATGCACAGAATGAGACGCGTGAACATCTGGGCCCACTATACAGTTATAAACTGGTCGTGCCATATGAAATAGTATTGGCCATAGAACGTCTACTACAGAACAAGGTCTCGCTCATGGAGGATTCGGTGCGGCTGCACCTCTACGGCTCTTGTTCATTGTCATTTGAGTAATATCAACACACAAAAACCGTTCTGGCCATATTAACAAGAGCTCGGCTGTTTACTTCTAAGCACATCCATTCCAGTGCGATCCATTACTCTCCCTAACTCCAAGTATAAAAATGTTTTGAATTATTGGGGGATTTTGTATTATTGGGGGATTTTGTCTGTCACGCAACACTTCCCCCAACTATTATGTGAAATTACGTATTCTAGTGGCGAGATGAAACAAACAAGTCGACGGCATTAAAAGTTAAACTACGAGAGAGCCGCACTATCAGCAAAGCGTCTGCCGTGCTAAATGAGCCCGTATTCTATTAACATAAGGTTTACGTTCACTAAGCTAGTTACACTTACCTTACCCCTTACCCATACGTACCGTTTTGGAGTCAGGGCTGTCAGCTTAATTCACGGATTTTACAAGTTTCCCACCAAAAAACACATTTGACATATGTTTGCTACGACGTTACAGCTATGGCGTAGCATCGAGTGAAAAAACTGTAGACGCTGATATTTTAACACCAAAAAAAATATAATAACAGTGTAAAGGCGACGTTGAGCCGTACAACTTCTTCTATTCTGTTTTAAAAATGTTGAGCTCACAGTCGGTGGTCAGGGAAACTGCCACATACATCGTAACTATGGAATATTAAATTATATTTACCTTTCTTTTTCAAATCAAGACTTAAACAGCTATTGTTGAAGAGGTGTTTCTATACAATTGATGATTTTATGACATTGCATAATTAAATAGTATTTTTCTGATGTTTAGGTTGTTTTAATGAATCTGTAATATATTTGTAATAGTTTTAAGTAATTTTATTTTATTTTTGTTGACATTTATTACTTTTCTTTTGACTTTTCTTTATGTTTAGGATATGTTCGTTTTATTTTAGTATTAATAATCTGAATATTATGTCACTTGTTAATAATTAATATTGATGTAATTTGTAATTTCAAATACAATTGTTAATTGTTTCTTGAATAAATGAAATGAAATGTGAGAAAACGCTCTACAACTCACTTACAAGTAGAATGTAAGACTAGTCGACAGAGACAGCCCTGGAGCGGGTATTTGTGCGGAGAGCGTCTCGCCGGCGCCGCACTATCCGCACGGAGTGTCAGTGCCCGTGCTCCACGCAGTCAACACCTCTGTACACACCCACACCTACTTACTGCGCCAAAGCGAATTTGAACGATTCTTATTATTAATGGCATACGATTCGGCCATTATACCAATAAATACATTTATAAGATTGATGTAATCATAAGACAAAAAACGATTGACAGGAGTCAGGGTTGAAGATGTTCGTTGGCATAAAATGTAGAAAGTATTGAAATAAAATACTTATAGAAGTCAATAGTCTATTAGCATAGGTATACACGTCAACAAATTGACCAGTACTCCGTTTGGGCATCGAGTGCGCGGCCAGCACGGCACGACACAGCACGACACGGCACGACTCGGCACGGTAACACGAGCCACTCCATTATTCATCGGCGCAGTGGAGCGGCATCGCAAGATAAATCACGCCGCGAAGGAGCGATGCATCATGCGTCATGTTTTTAAACTTACTTTGGGAGGAAATCGCTTCTTTGCTGTTATTGAATTCGTAAGTTTGCGAGTTTTGTTCTGTTTGCGAAGCGGCACCGCGGCGGCGACGGTGCGCCGCGGTGCCGCGGTGCCGCGGCGCCGCTCCCCGCGATAACTGCAACTTTAGCACAATACAAAGCATGAACGTAAACTTATGAAATAAACCCGCGCATTGAGATCAACTGTTGTAATGATTCACCGAGTCAAAAAACTGAGCCGCAAGCCTCCGCGAATAACTATAATATACCTAATTGTTTCTTACAGGACAGAGTCGATGCATGTACATGTGCAGGGGCGGGGGGAAGCGCCATAAACCAGCGCTGACATCGGCGGGATCGATCACTGACACGCCGACAAACTCGCGCTAATTTCATCATCCATTCCGCTGCGTGAAATCCGACGTGGCCGATACAGCCTTTCCAAAATAATTGATGTGCACACAAAGTGAGCTGTGATTGTAAAATTACATGAGAACAATGAGTTCCCAAAAAAACCGTGTCTTTTTCCTATAAATGTTTCTGTTTAGCCGACACTGTACTGTAACAGTTCTCATTAGATAATGTAAAAACGTCCAAAAGTGTTTAAACGTACTGTCTGGGGCTAGAAAAGACGCACCTACTTATTCAAAGATCAGTTTTCACCGTCGGATCCCAACGGCTTGACGAATCTGACGACACTTGGACAAGTTGAGAGTCGACCCAGATACCGGACGGGCTAGGATTTATTGCGCACGTGACGACCCGGAGCCGACACGACAAAGAAACAAGCGCGATACAACACAGTAATATGTAGAGGAAAAATAAAAAATGCAAAGGGTGGATGGTACTTTGTGACTTTTCGATCAATTGGAACTGAAACTCAGCATACTAAAGTTTTATTACTATTTCTTTAATTTACAATAGAATAATGTTATTAGGGTGTTTTATTGATGGTAAGCCTCGAGTAGTGTATGAAATCGGGCTTCAGGTGAAGATGTGATGTTTTGAGAGTTGTATCTTGCTGAGGTATTTGTAAAATGACTACAACTAACACATCTAGTATATTTTGTCTACATCTGTAGATATTCTTATTCCTTCACCTCTTTATTCTATCTGCACAAAATTATAAAGCTAATTAGCTTTATAATTTTGTGCAGATCGAATATTACATCGAATATTTAAGCTGCTTGTTAAAAGTTAGGAATTTGGCGACCTCATTGTTCAAGGTTCTCTAGGTAGAAGCTCGTGCCTTGATATTTCTCGTGGTTGATGTTTGAATTTTCCACGTAGTATTTAAATTATCGGGCTCGCAAATGTTCGCACGTACGCCTATGCTCGGGGCACGGCTCTACCGCGCCAGTGGTAGACAAGGGGCCACATTTGTTGTTTCTCCTTTGTGTGACACACATAATCACACAAACACAAAGTCTTCTACCTATATTTCAAACAAACTTTCTTGCTTTAAAAGTAATGACGGCAAGTTTCCGTTATGACGCGAAAAAACACAATATAAAGCAACATTCGCTATCGAGGAGTGATGTCTTGTTCAATAGTAAATAACGCGTTTTTCGCACAATATTGTTCAAATATTACCGCTGACGCTTAATCTCGGAGGCTTCAATCTCATTCTCTATAAATGGTATGTTACTATCAATAATTGTCGTATTGAATATTTCTGAAAAGTGCAATATTGTACCCGTCTCATTTAGGTGGAATGTGTAGCCACATTCTCATGGTGCAAAATGATGCAAAATTTTGACCGCGGTCAAAACTTTTAGCAGCACTAGCAAAGTCGGTAACATATTGCTAAAAGTCTTTGAATTTGAATCTTTATGCAGACAAAGATTAGCTTAGGTAAAGGAAATTCCTTTGAGCCTGCCAGTCACTTGACTCAACTCTAATGTCAGGCAACACAACGAATATATGTACGCAAACTACGTGTTTCTCTACTCGTTCATCCAGCTATGTAAAGCTTATTTCACAAACATTTTTCATCTCTAAAATAGTCGAAAGATGTACCGCCGGCAACAAAAGGTTGAGCATTCAATCTCTCCACAAAAAAAGAAGCAAAGCAAAGGTCGTGCGATCACACACATCCCGCGGTTTATCTGAATGTAACCTGGCATAACGTCAGGAGCAGCCGTCCTTTGTGCTAGAGCTTGCGGCTTCATAAAAATAAACCGGGTACTGTACCGCAGCGTCACGGCGTCTTCGTGTTTTTCACTAAATCCGCCTAATACTGCTATTCTTCAGTTAACGCCGAGCCGAGGAATACTAAACTTTATACCAATAGCGGCAAAGGTCAGACAGATGACGTGTACGGTTGTAGAGTCTCCCGCCGTGATCGCGTCGGTCGCGCTCTACAGGAGTCGACATAAATTGCATCCATTTTCTTTCCTCCCCTTTGTACTTTTGTACGTTCTCGTAGAATAGTATGAGCATAGGTTACGCTACTAATAGTTATAAACTGTATCACAGAGTGGCGCGTGGAGTGTGGCGCGTGGCGCGGGACCCCGCTTTCAATTCGATATGGAATGATTTCCGTTTACCGCGGGTACCGCGGCTGACAGCTCCGAGCTCGTAGGATATTGCCTCTGTTTCTGTTTGATCTATTTCCACCATGTAATGGGGATAAATGGTACCTACCGCTAGTGCTGCGGGCGCCGATTGGACCTGCACAACTGACAATTTGTTGGAAATGCAATTTATTGTGGAGGAATTTGCACTCTCCCGCAATAGATTGCACAATGTACGAATTATACTAGTCCTTTGTGGTTTTTGGCCATTTGAAGTTCACAACAGCAATATATTCTGCCCGAGTCGCTTGCTTCGAGTGCCTCCGAGAGGCAGCTCCGCAACTTCAGTACAGCGCTAATTCCCGGTAATCGTCCAGAGGCGCATAAATTACGAGCAGACAAAATAACTCCGTCTTTGTAGTAATAAATATCCTTCATCAGCTAATCCCACTTACACAAGAAAACACCAGCGCCCTTATTCTCGAATCAGTGCCGAAAAGTTTCGTCGCTTCGTTCAAATATTCTCCTTATCAGTGCGGTGAAAGAACAAGACAGAACGTGATGTTGAAAAGTTTCTGAATAAGGCCATGAATATAACGAATGTGAGAGATGCAAAAAATACTTGTGCTATTTATCAACGTCTCACTCGATCGCGAACTGAAAAAGTCTGCTTTGGTATGAAACTTTTCAATATAACAGCCGCGATTCTAATTAACATGAAAAGTTCGTAATTCGGCTGCGTTCTTACACATGAACATAGCGCTTGTTGAAGTTAGCAAAGCAACTCGTAGCTTGATCTCGTACCTTCCCGATGCAAAAGAGCAAGGCCGAGCCGAGCGTTATTTTTATTGGTAATGTTGACTTCCATGCGGAATAAGGGCAGGTGGTGCACAGAAGCTGCTTTCATACAAGTGCGAGTTTGAAACAACACTTGTAATAAAATTCGTTGAAATCCATTACAGCAAGTACCGTAGGATGCAATTACTGGGAACTATGTACCTATTACTCCTGCACATATTCGAGTTGTATGTCTTCTATATATAAATTCTCCGGTACGCTGTTTGACATACGCTGTATACATATATTTAGGAAAGCAAGTTTCATTTAAGCCTACTAACAACATTGAAGAAATAGAAAGGAGAGTATCAAAAACTTGGAGGAAATTTTGGAGCATAAAAGAAGTGTTAAAAAGTCCACTGCCTCTAAGACTAAAGAAAAAAGTAGTAGACTCTTCCATTATTATAAATACGGGATTTATCACGTACCGTCTTATCGGTGTTTCGACCGACAATGTTTCGGTTCAATTCGTGAAGCTTCATCAGGGTGAGTGCGATCCGCTCCGAATAACGTCTCGCCTCGCACTGCGCGGCGCTGCTCTCTGCGCGCGAGTGGACGGACGGGGTGGTGGGGATTGGGTCAACGAAAGCACAGTGCGTTGACCCGCTGTGTCATCATCATTATCATCACTGCTGCTCTCGTCTGTAGTTCTTGGCATAGGCAAACACACAACACTAACTATGTCTCTACCGGGTTCACTCACTCTTCTGTCACTTGCACAATGAAGACATGGCCTCAAGGCTGGCGGTAGAACCCATCCTCTATCCCTGTTAAAGTTCGGCACACGACTTATTTCTATCGCCTCTCGGATCTACTTACCTTTTGTGAAAGGATTAACGGATAAGATCGGAAACTTGTTACTCCATAAGTACAGCATCAAGACGATATTCCGTCCTCAAACACAATTGAGACAGCTGCTGCGTTCGCCGAAGGACAGAGACCCTCTGGGCGTCCCTGGCGTATATTTGATACCGTGTGACTGTGGTAAATGCTACATTGGTGAAACAAAGCGTAACGTATCTACTAGGTTGACTGAACATATACGTGCAATGAAGAATGTTGACTCAATCAGTTCTGCAGTGGCGGAACATTCCCTAGATTCTGATTCGACGCACTACATACGTTTCGACAAGGCACGGGTTTTAGCGAGAGAGAAGTTATTCGTTCCTCGCAAAATCCGAGAGGCGATAGAAATAAGTCGTGTGCCGAACTTTAACAGGGATAGAGGATGGGTTCTACCGCCGGCCTGGAGGCCATGTCTTCATGATGCAAGTGACAGAAGAGTGAGTGAACCCGGTAGAGACATAGTTAGTGTTGTGTGTTTGCCTGTGCCAAGAACTACAGAGGAGAGCAGCAGTGATGATAATGATGATGACACAGCGGGTCAACGCACTGTGCTTTCGTTGACCCAATTCCCACCACCCCGCCGTCCACTCGCGCGCAGAGAGCAGCGGCGCGCAGTGCGAGGCGAGACGTTATTCGGAGCGGATCGCACTCACCCTGATGAAGCTTCACGAATTGAACCGAAACATTGTCGGTCGAAACACCGATAAGACGGTACGTGATAAATCCCGTATTTATAATAATGATTGAAATCAATCAAGAAAGTTTTCTACGTAAAATAGTAGACTCTTGTCTCTTTCCCACACTTACGTACGGCAGCTAAACATGGACCTACACAAGAGAAGCCAAAAATAAAATAACTAAGTGACAAAGAGCCATAGAAAGACATATTATGAAAATAAGACTGATTGATAAAATACGACATGAGGAAACAAAAGAAAAAACCAAATTTATAGACGCTCTTGAGCATGCGCGTAAAGTGAAGTGGCAATGGGCGGGACACGTAGCCAGAGTGCCCAAGGACAGATGGGCCACTGCAATTACCACCTGGAAAGGACCAAAAGTAAAGAGAAGAATTGGGAGGCTACTAACTAGATGGACCGTCGAATTAAACATATTTATAAAAACGGAAAACTGGACTAAAGTAGCAATCGACCGCGACCACTGGAAAAGACTGGAGGCCTTTACCCGAGAGGGATCCTAACTGAAAAAAAATAATAAAAATATTTACACGCAATCAACATATAATTTTATAATAATCTTAATAATTTAATTTAACTGAATTTATTATTTTAATCTTAATTTTAATCAAATCAATCATTTTATCATTTTAACATCTTGAATTGAAATTGCATGTATTGAAATTAGTACCTAAGTTATGGAGTAAACAGGCAAAAAAAAAGTACCTATTACATAACAGTTTTATGTTGAAGGAATATTTTCTTCCGTGAAAATGCGTTTCGGAATTCAGAAACAAATCCAGGCACTTCAAACTTTATGTAGTTATGTACGAGTACGATAAACTATCTATGCATGCTCAATACAAATATTAAGATTATTTATTTTTATTTTTTAAATCATCTCAAAAATTACAAGCCTAGACGGGACGTGAACCCGCAACCTTCCTCTTGATACAAGGATGCACTATCCAACTGTGCTACCAGGCCAATACACGTCTAGGTCGAAATTAGTGAGATGATTCAGAATTACGGCTAAAGCGCCGTTAGCTCCATCTACAGGAAAACTTATGTAGTTTTTTGTACCTGCTCAATGCCAAACGTTACAGTTCAGTACATTGACAAGAGATGTCGCGTTGCTTATTTTAAATAGTATTTTATTTATAGTGTTATCCGAACACATACGGCAAATTCCAAGATATTGAAAATCATCTCAAAAATTTCAATCAGTCTTTAAATTTCAAAAAGTCCCGTCTAGGCTTGAAATTTTTGAGATGATTTTAAAAAATCTTGGAATTTTCCGTATGTGTTCGGATAACACTATAAAATATAATTTGAAATTAAGAAATATAATCATCAGCCCACATTAGTCCACTGCCTGTAGACATAGGCCTCTCCCTATACGCGCCACTGAGCCCAATATACATAATACAATCGTTTATTTGCTAGAATACACAGAAATTACAATAAAAGGTCTTAAATCTCTGCTTGTCAGTGTATTCAACCTGCATGCAGGCGTGCTAATATTTGTCAGTATTTTTTTAACAATGTCATTATGTATTTTTAAAATAAATTAAATATTATCTATCTATATATAGGTACGAGTATACACAACAAAGTCGAGTTAGTTAAACCATTTATAGGTATAACTGGATATAAGGATATAAGAACAGAGGGACCGATTATGATGATCTTAGATTTGTTGGATTTGTCTCCGCCTCGAATATCAGAATAACTAATAAAATATCGGAAAAATTCACGCAAAAAGAAATTATGAGTAAAATTCATTTCTTCATACATATATGCTACATAGGTACTAACTGGTGGTAGAGCTTTTGTGAACGAGCTCGAGGAAGTGGGCACCACCGCCTTACCTTTATCTGCCGCCAAATAGCAGTACTTGTGCTGCTGTGTTGCGGTTAGATGGTAATGGTATGTTCCTGTAATTACTGGCACATAGGCATACCAGCTAAGTCCTATAGTATGGCAACGTATCCACATAGAGATCAAGACAACATAATACCTTATTTTGAATTCTATGTGGATATCCATGGGCTGCAGTAGCCACTTAACATCTGGTGGACTGCATGCTCGTTTCCCATATAAGTAGTATAAAAAAAAGATGCAGCTAATGATGGCCGATTGACAACTCTACCGGGGCGACGTACGTTGGCAGCCCACGTCATATGCATGTCAAGGCGGTACGAAGTTCGCCGGGTCAGCTAGTTATTTCTATAAAAACAATTGTCCAAAATGTCATGTTCACATTTCATTTCAAAACATCCGTGAAAATTCCCACTAATAATAAAATAAAAAAATATTTTAACAAAATAGGTACCACCCTACAGCAAATTCATTGTGAGGACTAAATTAATAACCTGTTTCGAGTCTAAGAGTCTAAGCCTGAGATAGGTTGAGAACCTGTGTTACAAGTCACCAGTGCCCACAGAGAATTACAGTTACAGAATAGTCAGTACAAAACAGCCGTGCAATACTCATTTACTTTTAAACTGTAATGACATAGCTACTCGTACTATGAACTTGTTTAAGAATAGCAAAGTCGTTTTCGGCGTATCTTTCATAATAATAACCCGCATCATAATCTCTTGTCAGGCGCTCTCCCTCCTCGCGGTAAAAGCTTTTAATGGCTGGATGAGTGTCGTAAAATCTGCGTTTTATATTCATTAAAGCCAAAGTATAATTGGTCTGTGAAGGGCCGAGGGGGCCGAGGGGGCTGTCCCAGACCACACATTGATGAGAGGAACGAGCGATGGATGACGATGATTAACCCCTGTAGGGCGTGGAGTTACGTAATGCCACTCTAGCGGTAATATGGCCCGACACGACATGCTACAAGAAGAAAAGCCCACCACGACCAACCGAAATAATGTTGTTCTGATAATTGCTTCAATATTTTCGTTATTGCATTATCATCATATTAGAAATAGGACGTTCACTGCTGAACTTAGGCCTCCCTCGTGGAGTTCCAGAACCACCGATCTCACGCTGCCTGTGTCCAACGGCTCCCAGCAATCTTTATCAGGTCGCCTTTTCATCTGGTGATTAGACCAATTTTGCATAAGAAATCGCTAGTTTCTCAGGATATTTAATATTTTTGTCATTTAATATAGATTACAGGGCCGGATGTAAGCCGAACTCTGGGTGGGGGCGGGGGCGAGGGTGGGGCGCGTAAATCCAATAAACCAGCTCTCAACACGTTTGCTTATTCGCGCAACACACTTCCGTACCTCATAAGCTGCAGATGGAAGATTTAAAGGATCGGATTATATTGTGAGACAATGTAGAGCTTCGACGTTATATTGTTCGTTTTGAAAATTGAGGAAAACTATTATCACACTTAACTAAGATGGAACGTACAGCAATAATGCTTCTAGAACCTGTTGTATCTTTCAGTAATTTATTAGAAAATAACTTGGAACATTCGTTACAAATGTACATGTGTAACTGTACTCGAACTATAACCCGAGCGAACATTAACAGGTAGCACCTAGCATCTAGGTAGGATGTAAGCATGTTTAGATATCATTGATACTTAACTAAGAAGGAACGTACAGCAATAATGCTTCTAGAACCTGCTGTATCTTTCAGTAATTTATTAGAAAATAACTGGGAACATTCGTTACAAATGTACATGTGTAACTGTACTCGAACTATAACCCGAGCGAACATTAACAGGTAGCACCTAGCACCTAGGTAGGATGTAAGCATGTTTAGATATCATTTATACTTAACTAAGAAGGAACGTACAGCAATAATGCTTCTAGAACCGGTTGTATCTTTCGGTAATTTATTAGAAAATAACTTGGAACATTTGTTACAAATGTACATGTGTAACTGTACTCGAACTATAACCCGAGCGAACATTAACAGGTAGCACCTAGCACCTAGGTAGGATGTAAGCATGTTGAGATATCATTTATACTTAACTAAGAAGGAACGTACAGCAATAATGCTTCTAGAACCGGTTGTATCTTTCGGTAATTTATTAGAAAATAACTTGGAACATTTGTTACAAATGTACATGTGTAACTGTACTCGAACTATAACCCGAGCGAACATTAACAGGTAGCTCCTAGCACCTAGGTAGGATGTAAGCATGTTTAGATATAATTTATACTTAACTAAGAAGGAACGTACAGCAATAATGCTTCTAGAACCGGTTGTATCTTTCGGTAATTTATTAGAAAATAACTTGGAACATTTGTTACAAATGTACATGTGTAACTGTACTCAAACTATAACCCGAGCGAACATTAACAGGTAGCACCTAGCACCTAGGTAGGATGTAAGCATGTTTAGATATCATTTATACTTAACTAAGAAGGAACGTACAGCAATAATGCTTCTAGAACCGGTTGTATCTTTCGGTAATTTATTAGAAAATAACTTGGAACATTTGTTACAAATGTACATGTGTAACTGTACTCAAACTATAACCCGAGCGAACATTAACAGGTAGCACCTAGCACCTAGGTAGGATGTAAGCATGTTTAGATATCATTTATACTTAACTAAGAAGGAACGTACAGCAATAATGCTTCTAGAACCGGTTGTATCTTTCGGTAATTTATTAGAAAATAACTTGGAATATTTGTTACAAATGTACATGTGTAACTGTACTCGAACTATAACCCGAGCGAACATTAACAGGTAGCACTTAGCACCTATGTAGGATGTAAGCATGTTTAGATATCATTTATACTTAACTAAGAAGGAACGTACAGCAATAATGCTTCTAGAACCGGTTGTATCTTTCGGTAATTTATTAGAAAATAACTTGGAACATTTGTTACAAATGTACATGTGTAACTGTACTCGAACTATAACCCGAGCGAACATTAACAGGTAGCACCTAGCACCTAGGTAGGATGTAAGCATGTTTAGATATCATTTATACTTAACTAAGAAGGAACGTACAGCAATAATGCTTCTAGAACCGGTTGTATCTTTCGGTAATTTATTAGAAAATAACTTGGAACATTTGTTACAAATGTACATGTGTAACTGTACTCGAACTATAACCCGAGCGAACATTAACAGGTAGCACCTAGCACCTAGGTAGGATGTAAGCATGTTTAGATATCATTTATACTTAACTAAGAAGGAACGTACAGCAATAATGCTTCTAGAACCGGTTGTATCTTTCGGTAATTTATTAGAAAATAACTTGGAACATTTGTTACAAATGTACATGTGTAACTGTACTCGAACTATAACCCGAGCGAACATTAACAGGTAGCACCTAGCACCTAGGTAGGATGTAAGCATGTTTAGATATCATTTATACTTAACTAAGAAGGAACGTACAGCAATAATGCTTCTAGAACCGGTTGTATCTTTCGGTAATTTATTAGAAAATAACTTGGAACATTTGTTACAAATGTACATGTGTAACTGTACTCGAACTATAACCCGAGCGAACATTAACAGGTAGCACCTAGCACCTAGGTAGGATGTAAGCATGTTTAGATATCATTTATACTTAACTAAGAAGGAACGTACAGCAATAATGCTTCTAGAACCGGTTGTATCTTTCGGTAATTTATTAGAAAATAACTTGGAACATTTGTTACAAATGTACATGTGTAACTGTACTCGAACTATAACCCGAGCGAACATTAACAGGTAGCACCTAGCACCTAGGTAGGATGTAAGCATGTTTAGATATCATTTATACTTAACTAAGAAGGAACGTACAGCAATAATGCTTCTAGAACCGGTTGTATCTTTCGGTAATTTATTAGAAAATAACTTGGAACATTTGTTACAAATGTACATGTGTAACTGTACTCGAACTATAACCCGAGCGAACATTAACAGGTAGCACCTAGCACCTAGGTAGGATGTAAGCATGTTTAGATATCATTTATACTTAACTAAGAAGGAACGTACAGCAATAATGCTTCTAGAACCGGTTGTATCTTTCGGTAATTTATTAGAAAATAACTTGGAACATTTGTTACAAATGTACATGTGTAACTGTACTCGAACTATAACCCGAGCGAACATTAACAGGTAGCACCTAGCACCTAGGTAGGATGTAAGCATGTTTAGATATCATTTATACTTAACTAAGAAGGAACGTACAGCAATAATGCTTCTAGAACCGGTTGTATCTTTCGGTAATTTATTAGAAAATAACTTGGAACATTTGTTACAAATGTACATGTGTAACTGTACTCGAACTATAACCCGAGCGAACATTAACAGGTAGCACCTAGCACCTAGGTAGGATGTAAGCATGTTTAGATATCATTTATACTTAACTAAGAAGGAACGTACAGCAATAATGCTTCTAGAACCGGTTGTATCTTTCGGTAATTTATTAGAAAATAACTTGGAACATTTGTTACAAATGTACATGTGTAACTGTACTCGAACTATAACCCGAGCGAACATTAACAGGTAGCACCTAGCACCTAGGTAGGATGTAAGCATGTTTAGATATCATTTATACTTAACTAAGAAGGAACGTACAGCAATAATGCTTCTAGAACCGGTTGTATCTTTCGGTAATTTATTAGAAAATAACTTGGAACATTTGTTACAAATGTACATGTGTAACTGTACTCGAACTATAACCCGAGCGAACATTAACAGGTAGCACCTAGCACCTAGGTAGGATGTAAGCATGTTTAGATATCATTTATACTTAACTAAGAAGGAACGTACAGCAATAATGCTTCTAGAACCGGTTGTATCTTTCGGTAATTTATTAGAAAATAACTTGGAACATTTGTTACAAATGTACATGTGTAACTGTACTCGAACTATAACCCGAGCGAACATTAACAGGTAGCACCTAGCACCTAGGTAGGATGTAAGCATGTTTAGATATCATTTATACTTAACTAAGAAGGAACGTACAGCAATAATGCTTCTAGAACCGGTTGTATCTTTCGGTAATTTATTAGAAAATAACTTGGAACATTTGTTACAAATGTACATGTGTAACTGTACTCGAACTATAACCCGAGCGAACATTAACAGGTAGCACCTAGCACCTAGGTAGGATGTAAGCATGTTTAGATATCATTTATACTTAACTAAGAAGGAACGTACAGCAATAATGCTTCTAGAACCGGTTGTATCTTTCGGTAATTTATTAGAAAATAACTTGGAACATTTGTTACAAATGTACATGTGTAACTGTACTCGAACTATAACCCGAGCGAACATTAACAGGTAGCACCTAGCACCTAGGTAGGATGTAAGCATGTTTAGATATCATTTATACTTAACTAAGAAGGAACGTACAGCAATAATGCTTCTAGAACCGGTTGTATCTTTCGGTAATTTATTAGAAAATAACTTGGAACATTTGTTACAAATGTACATGTGTAACTGTACTCGAACTATAACCCGAGCGAACATTAACAGGTAGCACCTAGCACCTAGGTAGGATGTAAGCATGTTTAGATATCATTTATACTTAACTAAGAAGGAACGTACAGCAATAATGCTTCTAGAACCGGTTGTATCTTTCGGTAATTTATTAGAAAATAACTTGGAACATTTGTTACAAATGTACATGTGTAACTGTACTCGAACTATAACCCGAGCGAACATTAACAGGTAGCACCTAGCACCTAGGTAGGATGTAAGCATGTTTAGATATCATTTATACTTAACTAAGAAGGAACGTACAGCAATAATGCTTCTAGAACCGGTTGTATCTTTCGGTAATTTATTAGAAAATAACTTGGAATATTTGTTACAAATGTACATGTGTAACTGTACTCGAACTATAACCCGAGCGAACATTAACAGGTAGCACTTAGCACCTATGTAGGATGTAAGCATGTTTAGATATCATTTATACTTAACTAAGAAGGAACGTACAGCAATAATGCTTCTAGAACCGGTTGTATCTTTCGGTAATTTATTAGAAAATAACTTGGAACATTTGTTACAAATGTACATGTGTAACTGTACTCGAACTATAACCCGAGCGAACATTAACAGGTAGCACCTAGCACCTAGGTAGGATGTAAGCATGTTTAGATATCATTTATACTTAACTAAGAAGGAACGTACAGCAATAATGCTTCTAGAACCGGTTGTATCTTTCGGTAATTTATTAGAAAATAACTTGGAACATTTGTTACAAATGTACATGTGTAACTGTACTCGAACTATAACCCGAGCGAACATTAACAGGTAGCACCTAGCACCTAGGTAGGATGTAAGCATGTTTAGATATCATTTATACTTAACTAAGAAGGAACGTACAGCAATAATGCTTCTAGAACCGGTTGTATCTTTCGGTAATTTATTAGAAAATAACTTGGAACATTTGTTACAAATGTACATGTGTAACTGTACTCGAACTATAACCCGAGCGAACATTAACAGGTAGCACCTAGCACCTAGGTAGGATGTAAGCATGTTTAGATATCATTTATACTTAACTAAGAAGGAACGTACAGCAATAATGCTTCTAGAACCGGTTGTATCTTTCGGTAATTTATTAGAAAATAACTTGGAACATTTGTTACAAATGTACATGTGTAACTGTACTCGAACTATAACCCGAGCGAACATTAACAGGTAGCACCTAGCACCTAGGTAGGATGTAAGCATGTTTAGATATCATTTATACTTAACTAAGAAGGAACGTACAGCAATAATGCTTCTAGAACCGGTTGTATCTTTCGGTAATTTATTAGAAAATAACTTGGAACATTTGTTACAAATGTACATGTGTAACTGTACTCGAACTATAACCCGAGCGAACATTAACAGGTAGCACCTAGCACCTAGGTAGGATGTAAGCATGTTTAGATATCATTTATACTTAACTAAGAAGGAACGTACAGCAATAATGCTTCTAGAACCGGTTGTATCTTTCGGTAATTTATTAGAAAATAACTTGGAACATTTGTTACAAATGTACATGTGTAACTGTACTCGAACTATAACCCGAGCGAACATTAACAGGTAGCACCTAGCACCTAGGTAGGATGTAAGCATGTTTAGATATCATTTATACTTAACTAAGAAGGAACGTACAGCAATAATGCTTCTAGAACCGGTTGTATCTTTCGGTAATTTATTAGAAAATAACTTGGAACATTTGTTACAAATGTACATGTGTAACTGTACTCGAACTATAACCCGAGCGAACATTAACAGGTAGCACCTAGCACCTAGGTAGGATGTAAGCATGTTTAGATATCATTTATACTTAACTAAGAAGGAACGTACAGCAATAATGCTTCTAGAACCGGTTGTATCTTTCGGTAATTTATTAGAAAATAACTTGGAACATTTGTTACAAATGTACATGTGTAACTGTACTCGAACTATAACCCGAGCGAACATTAACAGGTAGCACCTAGCACCTAGGTAGGATGTAAGCATGTTTAGATATCATTTATACTTAACTAAGAAGGAACGTACAGCAATAATGCTTCTAGAACCGGTTGTATCTTTCGGTAATTTATTAGAAAATAACTTGGAACATTTGTTACAAATGTACATGTGTAACTGTACTCGAACTATAACCCGAGCGAACATTAACAGGTAGCACCTAGCACCTAGGTAGGATGTAAGCTTGTTTAGATATCATTTATACTTAACTAAGAAGGAACGTACAGCAATAATGCTTCTAGAACCGGTTGTATCTTTCGGTAATTTATTAGAAAATAACTTGGAACATTTGTTACAAATGTACATGTGTAACTGTACTCGAACTATAACCCGAGCGAACATTAACAGGTAGCACCTAGCACCTAGGTAGGATGTAAGCTTGTTTAGATATCATTTATACTTAACTAAGAAGGAACGTACAGCAATAATGCTTCTAGAACTGGTTGTATCTTTCGGTAATTTATTAGAAAATAACTTGGAACATTTGTTACAAATGTACATGTGTAACTGTACTCGAACTATAACCCGAGCGAACATTAACAGGTAGCACCTAGCACCTAGGTAGGATGTAAGCTTGTTTAGATATCATTTATACTTAACTAAGAAGGAACGTACAGCAATAATGCTTCTAGAACCGGTTGTATCTTTCGGTAATTTATTAGAAAATAACTTGGAACATTTGTTACAAATGTACATGTGTAACTGTACTCGAACTATAACCCGAGCGAACATTAACAGGTAGCACCTAGCACCTAGGTAGGATGTAAGCATGTTTAGATATCATTTATACTTAACTAAGAAGGAACGTACAGCAATAATGCTTCTAGAACCGGTTGTATCTTTCGGTAATTTATTAGAAAATAACTTGGAACATTTGTTACAAATGTACATGTGTAACTGTACTCGAACTATAACCCGAGCGAACATTAACAGGTAGCACCTAGCACCTAGGTAGGATGTAAGCTTGTTTAGATATCATTTATACTTAACTAAGAAGGAACGTACAGCAATAATGCTTCTAGAACCGGTTGTATCTTTCGGTAATTTATTAGAAAATAACTTGGAACATTTGTTACAAATGTACATGTGTAACTGTACTCGAACTATAACCCGAGCGAACATTAACAGGTAGCACCTAGCACCTAGGTAGGATGTAAGCATGTTTAGATATCATTTATACTTAACTAAGAAGGAACGTACAGCAATAATGCTTCTAGAACCGGTTGTATCTTTCGGTAATTTATTAGAAAATAACTTGGAACATTTGTTACAAATGTACATGTGTAACTGTACTCGAACTATAACCCGAGCGAACATTAACAGGTAGCACCTAGCACCTAGGTAGGATGTAAGCTTGTTTAGATATCATTTATACTTTGAAATGACTTGACATTATTATTATTATTATTGGTCGAGCGAAGCGAGATCTCTAAATCAACTTGGGCAAATCGGCGTTGTATGTATGTTTGTCCGAGGATAACTTTCGTAACATTGATCAGATCATCGTGAAATTTAATACATAGGTGGCAAAATTTTGTCGTGACTAAATGAGCTAAAAATGTTGGGGGGTTGTTGAGATATTGGGGTTCAAGAGTAGTAAAAAAATGAAAATGAGGCAATCAGGTCAAATGTGACGTTAAATTGGGTATTCGTTATTAAATTTAAACTCAGTTTTAATTTTTTGTAAATCCTTTTTAGTTTTTGAGTTAGGTATTAGCCATGATAAAAACTAAACTTTGAAAAAATTCACAGGGTACACCAGTGACTCCACTGTGCTGAAATTTGGTGGGCGTGTAGTTTTAGTATCACAAATATAGGCAAAAGACTGAAATTCAAAGCAACTGCAATTTGTACCCTAAAAAAGAAGAACCAAGTTTTCATGAACTCCCGTTACCTGTAATTTGAATTAAACTATGGGTCAAGTATTTGGTTGTTTTACGTGGCCCTATTTTATTAGTCAAAGAATAAGGTCTTGTTGCACAACGATCTCTAAATGTATTTAGCAACTAAACATGTTCAAACTTTACGTATTTGTATGATTTGACAACTCCTTAAATCACAATTAGCCACTAGCTAATTGTGATTTAAGGAATTAGGCGCTAGCCGTTTAGGCGTCGTTGCGCGAGTCGCCCTAAGTATATTTTTTTTTGTGTTTTGGGAGACTCGCGCGACTCGGTTCGGGGCGAATCACTAGTTATTTTCCATTTGACGGGCACTATTATCCGATAGCTTGATATACATTGTTCTTATATCGTACTACATAGGCTGCTATTTAAGAATCCGGAACTGGCCACTGCATAAATAATATTTAAAAAAAAATTATCACGTTTGAAAATGGAACTCTTTGGCTGTAGAATGCAGGTTATTTCGTCCGTCTGTCAATTGTTTTCATTGTGTGGCGCAATTTCAAAAATTGCGTGTCATTATCACAATGGATTTATCTCGAGAAAATTTTCGTGCGATGATTTTTTATGATTTTCGACGTGGTCTAACTCAACAGCAGTGTATCGATCAACTCAGTTCGACTTTTGGGGATAAAGCACCATCGAAGACTACTGTGTATCACTGGTTTAGTGAGTTTAATCGTGGACGTCGTATGCTCACGGACGAAATTAAAGATGGTCGGCCTAAATCAGTTGTTGTGCCACGAAACATCGACGCAGTGCGTAAACTAATAATGCAAGATCGTCATGTGACATATCGAGAGATAGAGGCGATCTTGGGCATTAGTATGACGAGTATACATAAGATATTACACGAACACTTGGCTGCAAAAAAAGTTTGTTCGCGTTGGATACCGCACAACTTGACAATAGATCAAAAACAGGCTCGTGTCGATTGGTGCAAAAAAATGATAAAAAAATACAGTCGTGGTGCATCAAAAGCTGTATATAATATCTACACAGGTGATGAATCCTGGATTTATGCATATGACCCCGAAACTAAGCAACAGTCAACAGTTTGGGTCTTCCAACATGAGCCGAACCCAACAAAAGTTGCTCGTGCGAAAAGCACTTTGAAGCAAATGGTCGCCTGTTTTTTTGGTATAGATGGACACGTGGCTACTGTACCCCTAGAAAATTGTAAATCTGTTAATTCAGAGTGGTACACGACCATTTGTTTGCCAGAAGTCTGTGGGGTTCATAAATAAACCCCTACATTTATAATAATAAATAATTTCTTTTAAGATGCTATACCGCTAGGACCTCAAGCCGAGGTAGTGTGACGTCATCGCATGGCGTGACCGGTTACCTCCGCCGTGCCGCCGCGCCCCTCGACCGCCGAGCTCCGGTCTGCGTCCCGCGCCCGCGTCGCTTGCACCTCTACTGCCCGGCACTTGGCTTGCGTCTGACTTGGTGTCGAGACACCTTCGCGCGCTTCTATTACCTGGCTTATTTCTGATCATTTATTTACATTGTATGTTTTCGTTCATTTTCATTAAAATCATTTGTTAATTTCACCGTTTGTCTTCTTCGACTACACACGGCGAGGAGCCACGATTAAACACCTACCTAGGCCTGCTAAAAGTCTTTGCAGAAATCAGGAAGAATAATCCACAACGCAGAATCATTCTCCATCACGACAATGCAAGCTGTCACACTTCGGGTGAAACGACCCGATATTTGGAGGGTGAAACGGTGGAATTAACGGGTCATCCGCCATATAGCCCTGATTTGGCACCCAACGACTTCTTTTTATTCCCAACCGTGAAGAATAAATTACGTGGTCAACGATTTTCAACCCGAGAAGAAGCCGTTGAGGCATTCAAAAATCATGTTTTGGAGATACCGTCTTCCGATTGGAAAAAGTGTTATGAAAACTGGTTTCACCGAATGCAAAAGTGCATTGATCATCATGGCGAATATTTTGAAAAGCAATAAAACCATATTTAACAGTCAATGATAGTTATTTTATTTTATTCCGGATACATAAATAGCAGCCCTCGTATCTGACATATACCGCATTAATTTGACGGTTCATTAATTGATTCTATTTGAATCGTTTTTAATTATTTGTACCTTTTGAAACTCGCAGTTCCCTTACAAGGTACATGTACTTGCTCCCTAAGCTACCTACTATCTAAATTGAAAAATATACATGTATATGTATGCAAAATAAATAAATATGAAGTTAACTTAATTGTGTTTTACGTGATACCAAATTCAACCGTTCTTTACACAGCGCATTTTTGAGTATTTTTAGGTGATCAAGGTGAGTAAGCGCGAACTCCAAACAAACTCTTCAAAACGACCTTTGTGAAGAGTTCTCGTTTTGTCCAAAGGAATCAAATGTCCTTCGCCCTCGCACCACTTGAAACGGCTCTGCGTAGCGGTAAATTTAACTCTATTTAAACAAAGGAGATACATCTATTCTATTTCGACCAAATTTAGAACAGGAATGTTGTTTAAGAGAGTTACAAATTTCACACGCAATAAATTAGTAATCCTTTCCCAGGCGAAGCTATCAGAAGCAACGCACGAGTAATCCCACCAACCCGAGAGACGCACCTAAGACTATAAAAAAATAATGGGTTTCCATACGGCCAGGGCATCTTACATTTTATCCCGAACGGGGTTATCTGAGAGGCGGATTTGTAAGCAAATATGGCTTTTTATGGGTTCCCTATCCTGGTCGCATCCGCTTTGATGATGAATGCGGCGGATCTGAGCAACTGGTGCCGGTGGTGGCGTCCTGCCTACCTCTGTAGTACCCGATAATAATATACCAAATTATCCTTCAAATCAATCAATAAACCCCTCTGTGTTAGATATAGATTAATACATAAACTTGCATAATATGTTATTTAAATAATTTGTAATAGCTATTATGTAACGTTGCCACGCCCTACGCCCTACCAGGTACATCTATATCTGACTTATAAAGTGAATAATTAACAGCTTTTCAAACCCTGATCTCTATGTTGCAATTAAATGAATATGGATATTCCGCATTTACTTTATTAGAATAAGGACCTGAGATTAAATCATACATTTATAAAAGTTACAAATCAGAGAGACTTGCATTTCTGCCTGTTGATTGATACAAGCTTTTTCTATAAATGTTACTTTATTAGATTGCCTTGTCTAAATTTGTTTTAAATTATAAAAGTAATTAACCTTCTGAAGTTGACAACCAAGACTAGCTTAGGATAAGCTTCTCAACGTCCAACACGCATAGCATGTGTACGTACGAGCCGAGCGTAGGTATACATCGAGTCTATAGGTACGTGTACGGTTGGAATCTTTTCCAATTTGAAAGTTAATTTTCATCGCGCCAATTCTAATTTGGGCCGTCGCGGGCCGAAAAAGAAATACGTGTTTCCTGAAACTTTAAATGGAACAAAAGAACTTTAAATAAAACAAGAAATGTGGAGTTATTCGCAAACACAAATTCCAATTCCAAGGAAGTCGATTCTTGGCCGAACTGTTTAGCTCGGGCTACATCATAAAAACTTTCAACATGAAGAAAGTCTCCTACCGAGTAGCAAACTACGACCGTGTACCTACAGTATCGACTAGTTTATTAGGACGATCAAAGAGAGATCCTCGGGTTCATTGTAGTAATAAGTTGTTGCTAAAAATACTGTTGTATCGTTCGCTTGTAACATCTTGCTATTTTCTAAAGGTAAACTCGTTTTTGGCCTCTGAGGCCGATGCAGCTTTTTGACAGTCGATTCTTTACGTACCAATAGTAAGAGTTCTGTGATTGAGTTTAGTCGCTCACATCCGATAATGGAACCTCAGCGGGAACATTACACGCCTGTACTGTCAAAGCAACCGCGAGGACATGGAGATAGCACACTTATTCGAACAGCATTTTGTAACAAATTAAATTGTCAGTACCACATCCGAACTAGCATTGTGGGTGCCTATGTCTATACCATGCCACTGATAATTGCGGTATCATTCAAATTGCACTTAATACAGGTATAACGCATTGCGGTAATACTGTTTATTCAATCGGTGTTGAGTATACTGCTGTAAGGTAACGTCTTGTTTTTCAGCAAATCCGCTTACGAAGAGGACGTGCTAGAGACTAACAGTGTATATCTATAGTGTAGAGCACTTTGCGTTGACATTGCTGAATCTAAGCTGAGTAGGATCCCATTTATCTGTCATTTTCTACCAAAAAGCACTGGGTGGTGTACCCTGTACTGTACTGCAGGGTACAGGTAAAAATAGAAACTCATCGGGTAACAAGAGAAGAGCCGTGTCCGCTGTCATCACTAGCCTTTTTAGTCGCTTTTCGCCGAGCACGGGGCGAGGTACAAATTACTTATTTTTTCCGGGTCGGCTCCGCATTCCGCCGCGCCGCCGGCGGACGGACGCAGCCGAAAAATGCGCTCTCCTCAGGCACCACGCGCACATGCCGAGAATACTATTACTCAAAGGCTTACACGAGCTAATATAATCACATGGATTCGGCTGCCTGAATATAATAGAAATATTATGAATTCTGTCAGTCACGTTCTAAAAGTGGTGGAGATTTAAAAATAATCTTAGCCTCTTTGTATACTTCTACCAGAGTTTTGAGTTCCATGAAGATTTGTAAGATAAATTGCTTCAAAAAGGGCATTAGAAAAATATTTTTGTTTGTAATTTCGACCGAGTTCATTAGTGAAACACGACGGAGCCTCACTTAATACGCTTCTATAAATTCTAGATTAACAGGGCCTGCCTTCATTGCGTCTTCAAAGCCTTTTACAAAATAATATCACCGGAGATATTTCCCTGTAGGAAAAAGATAAAGTTTCCTTGAATTATATCATGTATGAAAGAGTTGCTGGAAGCCTTATTTAATAAAATTTTGTAAATAATAACAGAGACTAAAGCTGTTTTTGTCCCAGTTTCCTATATTTTCTTTTCATATTTTCTTATATTTTTAACAATATTTTTAAAAGCTTTTTGTTGACTGATTGGAATTACAAATTTTGTATTTACAATACTTGTATTAAAAGTAAATAGGGTACTAAGCTGTTGTCAAAAAGATGATCTTATACAAGTGCATTATAGATATACGCATTTAATATAATCTGAAAAAGAATTAAAGACACGATCATTTTGATTGCAGATGTATATCTGCAATCAATTACGAGTCATGTATTACGAGTATTCGTACCATCAGAAAACATTCTCAAGCATACACCGAATGTCTTTGCAGAAATTGCTAAATAAATGTATTCTGTGAGTTTTGATTAGTCACTCGCGCAACGTACAAATTCAGTAAATTGGCGCTTGCAAATGGTGTTAGCAAGGAGTGTGGAGTGCGCTGGCTGGCAAATCGAATGACGACTAGGGGTTCCTTGGCGAGACTCGATCCTATTGCAACTGGTCGCCATGCGCAAGCATATCGTACAAGTACATCGTTTGAGCTCATAGGATGCTTTGCGGTAATTACCAAGCATATATTTTGCACTGTTTTGCCTATATTATAGGTATTACTCGTAATAGAAAGCAAGTACATTGTTTATGATTGACTTGACCCTTTTTTTCGAGCTCCAATCGTCGACGGGTATAATATATCATATACTCATTATTTCAGAAATGTTATCTTTCAGGTAGAAAACGGGCTCTGTCAATTTCACCTGATTACCTTGAACCTACCTAGAAAGATTATAAGGAAACAGAAGTTGATAAAGCGAAGACAATTTGTGAGATGAAAAATCGTCGTCCTCTCGAGAAGGCTTAATTTTTCGCCTCCAATAGTAGGTATTATCTCTGACCCACTTTCTTATTGCGCCTCACAATCACTTCTCGGACTTCTTATATTTTTACAAAGCTGCCGTTTTAGCCAATTGATTAGAGTCACTTCTGAAGTCGTTTTAAGCGATCGAAATAATTTACTATCCTTATTGTTAAAACAGTTTTATACTGCTTTACTACTGTATAAAAAAAAAACATCTATACATGTATTTAATATTTGTATTAAGTAATCATATCCTGATACACCAACACACAATAGCTCAAAACCTCTCATAACCGCTATATGCCGTACCGACAGACACACAGACACGGGCGGGGGTCCCGCGCCATCAGAAGATCAGTCCGCCGGTTCATGGACTTACAACATACCTAATGCTTGTTTTATTGTATTATTTTACCTTACACGAAGCATTTCACAAACAAGAGGTTTTCCGTATTCCTTCTCAAATGAACAGAACAATTTCAACCCTTACCAGTTCTGAATAAGTTTTAGTTTAGTTTGTGTAAAATAAAACGTGTGAACTAGAAATTGTACGGATTTTATTATTGTTTGAACCGACGCACGGAGCTGGTGTGGTGGAATTGTCGGAACTGCCATTTAGTTCTGGAGCTTTTAGAACTAGAATATATTTTTAAGCTTTTGTGGCAGTATAGCATACATTGTAATTCTTTTGGTTTTTTAGCTGAGTGTGTGGCGTGGAAGTGTGCAAACTACTTTTTCATTGGAACGTAAATGCAAAATAATCTTTTAAAGGAAGCGAGGAGCGACCACAACAGCAGCAAGAAAAATGGCGAGTGCGGGTGGCAGTGCCACTTTCGGCTAGTATTTAGTATTGTTCGGGTTGCGCGAGTTGTTCTTTCGAATAAACTTCATAGATAGTTGAGATGCAAATGTTCGGCGCATGGTTATCGAGTGGCGAGGACATAACGTAAATCCGCCGTCGTTGGAAGGTTGTGGTGTAGGTGAGCAGCAGGAGCGGAAGCGGATGCGACTCGAGCGGAGACGACAGTACCGGGGATGTAATAACAGTGAAAGCAACTGTGGAATAAGGCAGAGGTTTTAAAACTTCCAAATAACGAAAAATCCGGCGTCTGTTACATATCGCGAGCTTTCCGCTCTCGTTTATGCTCCTCACGCAGGGAGCAGCACAACTTGTAGAAGGTATTGTTTTAGTGCAGCGAATATGCCGGAAGTGCCAAGTAGTTGGCTAATACCTGGCACGAGACGGCTTCTGCTTTGCAACTGCACTCGCCTCGAATCTGGATACATTTATACGACCGAGAACTTTGTCTTTTCAAAATGAGATAATTCAGAAAGCGAACAGATTTACCTTTTGAAACTGAATTGGCTCTATGTGCATATAAGTGAAAGAAACCTGTTCTTTTCTAGGAATATTTAACTTTCATACCTACTATACTACGAGTATACTCTTAAGTACGCTGAATGAAGGTTAAATTCTTTGTAAATGCTCATTTTAAAGTAAAGTTGAAACCGGCGGAAGCACGCGCTGAAGACAGGTATGATTTAAACAACTCTCGGATATTACAAATCTCTGTCAACTTAATTTATGTTCCAGTGGATTTAGTCCAGTGCAGGAGCGGACGGCGACTGATCGCTTGTTTGAACGAACACTGTCTAGATGGCTCTTAGCTCTGACGTCCTATTTTGAGAGTATTTACCGAGAATCAAAGGAGAGCTCAAACTAATCCGTTTCCGTATATGTGTATGAAAAGGGTCTCTGTCGCATGTGGTCAGCTCAAGACCAGACTGGTTTATTATAGGCCATCGATCCGTCTGAAAGCTCCGAAAGGTCTAATCCTTTCTATTCATAGAATATACAAAGGTATCTCATATTTCCTGCACAATTCTCAGCAGTTTATTGCACTGCAATCTCATTGCTCTCGCTGGAAATTATGCAAGCAATTTGATTCGGAATGCAAGAGTATTACAACTACAAATTCTTGTGTGAACTTTAAAAATGCAGTTTTATGTCGCCTTCGCGGCGCTTGCAGTACATAGTGGCGTGTAATCTGTGGCGGGGCGGCAAGGAGCGACCTCTTGCACTCGCCTCTCGGCCGGCGTGAGTTATCACGGTCATTCGTTAGGCTGAGTCGCACCGAGCGCACTGCCGCCGCCGCCGCCCGCCCGGTGTGACCGCGCCCCATACATTACCGGATCCAATACTAGTTATGAGCCCATTATTTCAAAGATAGTTTTAAAAGCTGCTATTCGATGAGTAACCGCCGCGCCACACGCGTTGGAGCTCGGGAACTGCGCATATTGATATCGCTTCCTATAACTTACGTCGTAGAACTAGAACTTCCACTGTTAAAGTATGTGCAGTTACATTTTCTCATGTGCTCTCTTGTCTAAAGCCGGTTATATTTTATGTGAGAAAGCAGCACACTTTGTTTTGTAACAGCAGAGAAAACTAATCTTTCTCGGTTTCGAAATATCTAACTTTTCAGCTTGAAGCATGAAAACAGTAAAGTGGCACCTCCAGTGGCAATTTCCCGCAAAAAATGTAGAACGTAACATAATCCAATATTGTCAATTTTATTATTAGCTTCGAGAACAAAGCGAACCCACAAAATGGGTGGAAATTGACGATATAAGGTTACCAGCATCCGCAGGCGTCCTCGACAACGCGACGTACCTCGCGACAACGGCGCAGGGCGGGCGCGGGACGGCCACCTCGAGACACTGATTTCCTCCGAGTTCGTTAATCTACGGCTAGTGCCGGAGTAAACACAATTGTTTTCTACGATTAAATACAAGGAATCCGATTACGAATGTCGGTAGGCCGGAGTACTGAAATTGGAACAAAGCTTTTGTGTTTATAAATGAAAATCTATACATTTCGGGAATATGCCTGTTGCTAGATAGTTTGTATTTGTTTTAGAGGTCTCATTTCGCAGAGTTGCTAGTTTTTATATTTATTTGATCACCAACAATATAATATAATGAATCAATTAATATTTCTACGAGCTAAATGTTACTATAATTACAGGTGAAGACTACATTGTTTGGTTTAATCAGCGAGTAACGTGACAAAAACACATATTGATTTTTTTGTGTTATTTAGATACATATAATATTTACAAAATCTTAAATCAATAAAAACGAAAAAAAAATAATTGACAAATTAATAAATTCTAAAATCAATTAATTAAATATTAATGATGACAGCATTATTGATTATATTCAGAATGGGCTTTAAGCTTTCTCACATTGCCAGTTATAGATATCAGTTTAGTTATAGATCAGTTATAGATAGTGTATTATACTGCGTAACGATCAATCAATGATACCCTTTGTTATGATTTACTAAAAACCTTTTCATGTTTCTTCCACCATTTTTATAAACACCAATGTTTTTATGGTATGTGCCCTAAATAATGTCTTACATCTAAGACCAAAAAACAGACCTTAGTTCTCATCTAAAAACATATAGTTCTCGGAAACCTGACCTAGCTCATGGTCTACTCGTAGTCCTACAATGTTTCGACCTTTATATCAAGAAAGTTTACATTAATTAGCAACGTGCTAAGCTATTTGTTGGCTTAACGATTCTTCGAGGCAGTCGGCCTTAATGACGGTAACATCTTAGAACCTGGAGCTAATGGCTTACCTGGAGCGCTCTGGCGTTCAATTATATCGGAGTTTTCATAGTATCAACGAGATATAACGGGTTGAATCGACGTATGACGACCTTGGATCACTTCTATACATTTTGACCCAGAGAGTATTTACGCAGGTCGTGGTGGATGCCACAAACTAGGGAGGCCCATATTAATAATAGTCATTTATTTCTCTTTACACATTTTACATGCACTTAGATATGTCAGACAGTTTATTGTTTATTGAATAGTTTAAATTATTATTTTTTAGATACTAACACAGATTAAAATTACTGCAATTAACGTTAAAAACATTATTGTTTCATACATATAATAATTGTTTAGGTAATAACTACTTAGTACCAACTACAAAACTATGGTCATTCAACACAAACAATGTATTTATCTGACAAAGCCTCGTCAATACTATAATAACTTTTATGTAATAAATGCCTTTTTAGTACAATTAAAAAATTCAACGTCTGATTTATTTCTACTGCCAATGGGAATTTTATTGTACAATTTTATAGATACATACATAGAGCCTCCACTTGAGAACCTTCCGGCCCCATCGGCCATCTGTTCTGCGCGCTATATAATGCCTGCCCATTGCCACTTCAACGTGCAAATCCGTCGGGCTATGTGAATTATATTATATATTCAGAATTCGGGGCAGTCGCAACAGCATCCTGAGGACAGTGGCTGAGTGCTGCACATCTCCGCTCTGGAAGTGTTTTGTGCGGAGGGTGATTAATGAAGGAAATAATTTCCTCAGTTAGTCACCCACAGCACAAAATGGTGTTTTCTATTTTCACCCAGTGCCTATTTTTTATTTTTGTATATTTAGCTGTTCTTCTTTGTTGTTATTCTTTATTTTTTGTGTGTATGTTAGTCTTAACATATGGACTCTAGTTCATCATCATCATATCAGCCGTAGGACGTCCACTGCTGGACAAAGGCCTCCCTCATTGATCTCCAGGAACTGCGGTTGGAAGCGGCCTGCATCCAACGCCGACCTGCGGTTCTTACCAAGTCGTCTGCCCATCTTGTGGGTGGACGTCCTACGCTGCGCTTGCCGGTCCGTGGCCTCCACTCGAGAACCTTTCGGCCCCATCGGCCATCTGTTCTGCGCGCTATATAATGCCTGCCCATTGCCACTTCAACGTGCTAATCCGTCGGGCTATGTCGGTGACTTGAGTTCTCCTACGTATCTCCTCATTTCTGATTCGATCCCGTAGAGAAACCCCGAGCATAGCCCTCTCCATAGCTCGTTGAGCGACTCTGAGCTTATTCATAAGGCCAATAGTGAAGGACCACGTCTCGGTTCCATATGTCATCACTGGTAACACACACTGATTGAAGACTTTCGTCTTAAGGCACTGAGGTATGTTGGATGAAAAGACTTTGCGAAGTTTCCCAAACGCTGCCCATCCGAGTTGGATTCGACGATTGACCTCTTTCTCGAAGTTGGACCTACCTAATTGGACTATTTGTCCTAGGTATACATACGCGTCGACAACTTCAAGAGCCGAGTTCTCAACCATAACTGGGGCAGGGACGACATGGACATTCGACATGATTTTCGTCTTGTCCATGTTCATTTTAAGTCCTACCCGTTGGGAGACTCGATTGAGGCCTTCGAGCATCGTGCTGAGCTCTTCCATCGACTCTGCCATGACCACAATATCGTCGGCAAACCGAAGGTGAGTGATGTATTCGCCGTTAATATTGATGCCCAGTCCTTTCCATTCCAGAAGCTTGAAGGCATCTTCCAATGCGGTCGTAAACAGTTTCGGAGAGATTACATCTCCCTGTCTTACGCCTCTTTCTAAGGGAATCGCCTTCGAGCTCTGTTCGTGTACTCGGACTGACATAGTGGCGTTTTTATACAAACACTTCAACACTTCGGACTCTAGTTGTCTGAAATAATTTTTTTTTTTTTTTTTATTTTTTTTTTTTTATGTCGGTGACTTGAGTTCTGCTACGTATTCACGGACCGGCAAGCGCAGCGTAGGACGTCTACCTACAAGATGGGCAGACGACTTGGTAAGAACCGCAGGTCGGCGTTGGATGCAGGCCGCTTCCAACCGCAGTTCCTATAGATCAATGCGGGAGGCCTTTGTCCAGCAGTGGACGTCCTACGGCTGATATGATGATGATGATACATAAAACTATTTAATGTTTTGGCCAGTCTACAACGAGGGGCCACAATAATTTACTTATTTCTAGTATTATAGCCATAGGATTCGAATTTGAATATCATACGCTTCAGATTTTCACGTATGTATACCATATTCTGGTATATATACTCGCCAATCATAGCCATGATGCTCAGCTCTCTGAACCTATCTCTACAGGAGTCTCTATATTTAAGTTCTAAAATATACCTAACCGAGCGTTTTTGCAAGACAAAAACCCTTTTAGATTCTGCTGCAGTACCTCAGTACCCCTAAATATTACGCCGTAACTAATTATTGAATGAATATATGCAAAATAAACATCTCTTGCTGCTCTAGTCCCTCCTAGCTCACTTATTTTTTTAATATCGTAAGTAGCAGAACTTAATTTTTGAGATATTTCTTCCACATGAACTGCCAATGTTAATTTAGAGTCTAACCAAATACCTAAAAATTTCATACGGTCAGCAGTTGGTAAGGATAGTTCAACTAGAGCATATTCAATTAAGGGAGATGGTACATTACCAGTGACTCCTAAACATAATTTAACCACATGGGTTTTTTCAACATATATAAGTAAATTATTCACCGAAAACCAATCCTTCAAATCAACTATAACTTCCTTTAACTTCATGGCTTAGATCTATTCATTTATTAACGATTTCCAATGAGTAATACACAGACTTACATTTTTATATAAAATACAATAGAAACGTTCCCTGTGAAGGCAACCACACCTAACGCAGCTAAACATACTATTCATTTAAATAATGTAAAAAAATTACAATAATAATAGACATTTATAAGCTCAACACAGTCACAGAAATCTAGATTAGATTTGTCTTTTATCATCAAACACTACAAGTAATCTTAATCCTGTTACTTAAACTTATTAACTAAAAACTTATCGTGCAGTGCCACTAATGTACTTTGAGTGGTTTGAGTTTAATGTACCCGTGCGCTATAAGTTGGGACCTGAGCGCGGTGACGTCATATTGGCGTGTTTGTACCGCCCGCAAAAAAGCGAACATAACAAGCAGCCGCCCGCGGTTTCGTCTTTGTTTTTTTTAACCTAATTTATTATGTTACTCAGGGAGGACGCTGCTTTTTATCTAATCTTTTTTACACTATTTGAATAAAATAAAAATACAATGTTTAAGTTTATACATTTATTTTATCTATTATTTACATTATCTCATCTTCGTCACTACTTAGTGGATTTATGCCTTCTAGAGGTTGTTCTTCGTCCTCAGTTTCACTATAATCACTGGACGAAGAGGTATCCGATAAATTTACAATTAATTGCGATTCATTCGTCTCTTGTAAGAGGTCATCGTCCCAATATTTTTGTCGAAGCTTCATAATGATAACAAAAACACTTAACAAGAACTATAACAACAAAAACTACAACAACAAAACAATGACACAAACGAAAACTAAAAGAATTCCAGAGCGCGTCATTACGTGACGTAGGCCAGTACGAGACTAAAAACCCTAGTAAAAAATAGTGATGCGAACGGTACAATACGGGCGCCATCGGGGAAGTGCAGGGGAAGCGGTCGGTGAGTCGCATTCCTAGCAGGTCCCAAGTTATCGCGCACGAGTAATACCTAGTTTAAAATTTCCCGAAGGAGGGCGTTGATGTCTGCCACATAGCTTAATACTTCTGCAGCTGCCATCGTTTTTCACATCATTTGTACCAAATAAAAAATTTTATCGTTCAAAAAACAAGTATTATTGGATTTTTTTTGCTAAAACAGAGTAAACTCTTATAATATATGAGTAAACTCTTATGATATAAGATTTTACTCTGTTTTTTGCCAAAAATGACTCGAGAAAGTTCATATCGCGAGCTTTAAATTGGTGTAGAGTACTTTATGTTCTCTTATTATACAGGGTGCCGAAGATAATAGTATATATTATAAACATATTTGTGTTTATGTGAGGGTCAATATAGATGTGGTATTCGACACGAATCAATAAACTTATTTTAAGGTATTTTGTCGTTCCTAAGTGCGTACCACGGACCGGCAAGCGCAGCGTAGAACGTCCACCTACAAGATGGGTAGACGACTTGGTAAGAACCGCAGGTCGGCGTTGGATGCAGCCGCTTCCAACCGCAGTTCCTGGAGATCAATGAGGGAGACCTTTGTCCAGCAGTGGACATCCTACGGCTGATATGATGATGATGATGAAGTGCGTAAAGTACGAAGGATAAATTGGGATCAGCTTCAATGAATGTACTATTGTACTAATAAAATGTAACAACATTTTAAGTTATGTTCGTAATATGTTTAAATTTAGATTGAGTTCATATATAGTAGGTGCTCTATTAAGTACATGTTAGTGCAACACGTCTGAGAGCTCGTGTCGCTGTGAGCACGTCTGTGAGCGCTAACTGAATATAATGCGTCGTCGCATCGCACTCCACTTCATCCCTGATTGCGTTCCGTTAAGGGCTCACAGGAAAGCAATACTTGCAATGTAACACGAGACGTCTACATTTTCTACAAGAAAAAGCAGCCTTTGAAACTTAACATTTGAACTATAAGGAAAAGAACTATGGCACGGTTTGAAATTACACTCAGAAAATACTCACTACGGTATTATTTGAAAACAGAGACGCCACGAATTTAATAAAATCTTTGCTTTAGTTTTAACTAGCTGTAACCGGTGACTTCGTACGCGTAAATCTACTAAACGAGTACAGTGACTGAAGTTTTTGACCAACTGGTAAAAACTAATTATACGTCGTACCCAATGCACAATATTTTTCTATCCATACTACAACATTCCTTTTCAACCCTTTTCCAAGAAGCTAGCGGGGGATATATGAGAAAAATAACCATCACGTGTTTAATTTTACTATATAACCTTATAAGCTGCAAAATTCTACGTTTATTAAGGCTAGGAATCTATATCTATACTTCTGTACTAATATTATAAAGAGGAAAGATTTGTATTTTTGTATTTTTGTGTGTATGTTTGTAATTAATGACCTCAAAAACTACTGTGCCGATTTCAAAAATTCTTTCACAATTGGAAAGCTACATTCACTCTGAGTGACATAGGCTATATTTATTGCTAGAAAAGATTAGGGATCCTTACTAAAATTTAAGTACCGTAACACAAGGTGTAAAAAAGTGCCCTAAAACGTATTTCGTCGCATGCGCTGCGTAAACTATTGATGATAGAACAAAAGTATGTTCTACAATATTAAAGAACATATCAATGTCTACAAAAATTTTTGCATTATTTTAAAGAGGAAAGGTTTGTTTGTTTGTATTGATTAGGCTCCGAAACTACTGGACCGATTTAAAAAATTCTTTCACTGTTGGGAAGCTACACTATCTCCGGGTGACACAGGTTACTTTTTACCCAACTGCGGAGAAGGAGGGTAATGTTTTTATTAAAAAACTACGCGTGCGAAGCTGCGGATTGGTCAGCTAGTATTGGAATATACAAAAAATTGCCATCTGAAACGCTAAACCCTTTTACATAAAAAAATTGCATTATATTTAATTGGATGAACCGTTTCGCCGTTTGAAGTTTATAAACTCAGGTACTACGGTTTTAGATACGAGTACAAACGTAAAGACTCTTTTTAAACCGCCTAGAGGATAGATTTAAAAAAAAAAACCGTTCTGAGTGTACATCTAAACGTATTTCCAAATTTTCAGCCTGTAGGACTAGCAGCACTAAAAGTATGTGGGGGTTTTTGAAACGTGGTACGCTTTACTCACACAAATATAGGCAAAAGTCTGAATGGATTTCAGACTACTGAGAAATAACTGCATTTACTACCCAAAAAAAGAAACCAATTAACATGAACTGTGGAAATCCGCAAGGCCGCCTCTATGTGAATCTTCAAACCCAAACTCTATAAACACTTCATCTCTTTTCAATATACCCAAAAAAATTAAGCAATATATGTAGATATTTCGTTTATGTGTATTATTAATTTTTGTAAGGTTATTTTATGATACCTAAGCTTTTTAATTATTGATTAAAACGGGTATTTATCGCGTATGTACCTTTTTTATTTGTTATCCCGACATTTCGGCTGTGTTGCAACAGTCATGGTCTCGGGCTGACTGGAGTACTTGGAGCTACCGTCGGGAAGTGCGGGTAGCTGCAGCATCTACCCTCACTTGGTCTTCAGAATTAGAAATGTCCTCGTTCATATTACGACACACTACACTAACCGTATCTACGCACTGAGTCGACCGATTACGACGCGCACACCTAGCAATCACCGGGTTCCAAGACGCTGAGAGTCTATAGCCATCTTCCCGATTGAAATTTGGAAATTTCTTGATTTCAATCGCTTCACGAACTATTCTCTTGTAATAACGGCGTTCACTAGAGAGAACCTTAGGATCATGAAGTTCAATCCAATGATTCGGTCCCGAGTCTACCAGATGCTCTGCTATCGCCGACTTGTTTACCTGGCGATTTTTGACAGCTGCGATATGCTCTTTGACACGCTCGGCAATGGTACGTTTGGTTTGCCCGATCTAAGAGCGGCCACAGCTACAGTCTATCTTATAAACACCAGGCATCTGCAGAGGTATAACATCCTTTGGAGTCCGTAAATGCTTGGCCATCTTTGAGAGAGGAGTGAAGACCGACTTGATTGAAAACCCTTTCAACACATTTCCAATTTTATCCGTCACCCCTTTCACGTATGGCAAAAACGTTGGCTTTCTACAGCCTAAGTACCTAAGCTTTTTGTTTACCTTTCTATTTTCTGGCACTACCGCTTTATCCACACTACACAAAGGTTAGCTGGAAGAAAATGCTAATTAGCATTAGGTTCGCCTATGTATTATTTCATTAGTGCAATAAATAATTTTCTAATTTCATCTAACTCCCTTTACTTGTATTTGAATGAAACTTTTGAAGACATAGACATTTATTCCAACTTTAGGATCACTAGGAACGAATAGTTACGTCAGGTTACAAACAAATGTAAAAATAAATGATGAAGCTGTAGCTGTATGGGAGATTTGTCAAATAATATTAAAATTAAAAAAAAAACCTAAACAAATAATAAAAATTAGAGCGTCTGTATAAAGGCCTTGTCCGATAACATACAAAATCTTTGCAGCTGTACAGGGGGTTTGGCAAAAATAAAACTATTCATTCCAAATTTATGTTAGTTAAATATTACGTGGATACATTGTAAAGTGTTTTTTAAATTAGTTTTTGCGTGAAACTCATGAGATCTCAGTTCGGTACGACAACTAGTGTATTAGTCCCGCACACACCGGCCGAATAAAATGTACAGCCATCAGTGAAAAGTGGGATTTAGGCAAATCCACTAGATTTATGGTAAAGGCTAGTAATCCATTTTCTCGGAATAGATAGTTTAAGTGCATATAATCTTCAGGTCGGCTGAGCTGATCTTCATCAGACATAGCTAAGAACCACCCCAGTTGAACTAGCTTTCTATTTCAATAAAAACCTTATGCGAATTGGTACATCCGTTTAGGGGAAGGGGGGGGGGGGGAGAGCACAGTGACATTTGTATCAAACTCATGACGCCCCTACTTTTGCTTAGGGGCTAAAACATGTTCCAGTACTTTTGTAGAGCAAGTACGGCGTGAGATATTCCGCCACGTTTCGCCTTTGCCCCTGAAGGCGGCCGATACTGCTTCACACCGCTGATTCAACATCAGTTTAAGAATAATCCCATGTGCGGGTTTCTCATTAGCTTACTTACGTTTATCTTCTTATTATACGAAACAAAACTTTGCGTTCTCAGCATTAAAGCTTATATTGTAACGACTGGGTCTGCTAGACGTTATATTCACGTGTTCGGCAGTACGCACATAATAGGTTCGCTAAGTGGTTCCGCACATTCTATTACGTAATAATTTCTCCCAGCGCGGAAAATATTAATTTATTCTATGTTTTGTGAATGACGAATGAATTAAAGTTATTGCGGTGCTAGTTGGCTTTGTTCCGGGGTTTATAGCGGGAACATAGAATATAATGGTAGAACGCGGAATTGTTTTATTTTACTGCTGTCGGTTCTGGCTAAACACGTGTATTGTATCGTTTGGCGCTGGTACATTAGTAGTAGGTTCATGTGAAAGAGTTTGTTCGGAGAAGTACTAGTAACGTACCATTTTCTACCGCCAAACAGTAATGCCCGAATAGGCAACGGAAACAGGCTTGTATTGGCTTGTTTGTAAGGTATAAAAAATACTATTAGTAGCTGCAATCTGCATTTAAAAATGTAATGATAGTTAAACATTTTGGGATCCCTAACAACAAAAGCATTAGTGCTATCAATGGAACCTCGGGGAAGAACATTCACAGTAGTTCCCAGTAGTTCCGCCCGTCACAGCTCCACTTTTTTATGTTATTTGTGGGGAAACAGGCTTACGGCCCACCTGGTGGTAAGCGGTCACCGTCGCCTATTGACACCGGCAACACCCGGGGTATTGTTGATATGTTCCCTACCCTGTAGGAACCTCTTTATATTTCTCTTGAAGCGTGCCATGTTTTAGCCTAAAGAGAAAATCTTAGATGGTAGCTCATTCCACATCTTGCAAGTATGGGGTAGAAAAGATCGCGTGAAGCGTGTGGTGCGCGATACCTAATTGTCGATGATATGTGGATGAGCTTTATTACGTTGTCGAGAAGTGCTGTGGTAAAATCTCGACGACGGGATGAGATCAAATAGCTCCTCAGAATATTCCCCATTATACAGGCGGGAATAATCGGAATTCACCCGGTTTGTCAGTAACAGGTACTTTAGTACTCAAAATGAATAGCACTAATATTTCCACCATTAATTTATCTGAAATTGAGATGGTCAATCACTATAAGACTAGTAGAAGTTAGAAGAAATATCAAATTGCGGGATATAATCTTACAATTTGGACTACATATTTGTTCCGAATCTTAGTGAAGTGTGATATAGTATTTATTATTCAGATCCACATAACTATATCTGGTCTACAAACGAGATGAAACAGTGAATAATTATAAAACAAACACTATAAATGACACATAAATCAGCGGCACACACACGGCACCGCCCGCGCCGATTAGCGTCGAGAGCTCATTGTGCTCGCTCTGCTCATTTCACTCATAAAGAAGGTTGCTACACGTTTAGCCGGACATGGAAACTTTTTATACTGACAAAAACAATAAGTAGGTATTAGAGACTAAGCAAATCCGGCATTTGGTATGCCAATACACTTGTAGCTGCCAATCAAACATAATAAAAATAACAATCAGACTTGGTTCTTGCCTGATTCTTTCCAGGCTTGGTCGCGAAGCAACAGTGGTAAAATAAACTTATGCAAATGTTCTCGTGATTTTAATAAATATTGAATTTTAAACTTGAAATATTATAAGGGCAACTACACATGCGTTGGCATTTTCAGCCTTTTCTGTTAGATTCCGAGTTTCCGGCTAATCAGCCGCCAGCACCGCGCGTCTCGCGTTCGTATGAAAGCTTATTATATTTAGCCACTCAGTTGTTTAGCCACATCACGTGCATTAACATAATGTGCACTCAGAGTCGCCCAAATGGCATCTCGTTGTGCTTATTGAGATTTAGCTCAAGTATTTGGCTCTGAATGAGAAGGGTTACTTTATTATCCAAAGTTTAAACTTGATTCTTTTACATTTGCATTGAAATTGTTCAAGAACTATTAAATAGCCACGAATGTGAATATGAGCCACTATGATGTTAGTTCATAAGACACATAAACAACATTGAAGCAAATAAAGGAATTAAGAACTATAACCATTTTTAAAATTATTTTTTCGTGGTCTTAGTGAGGTAAGTAGGTTTGTGATATTCTAGAGCAAGTTCCAAAACGGTTCACGTCCTTACGAGAAGTAATGAGTATAGCTTCGAAATGACACATGTAGCTGAAGAGATAACGTATAGTGAGGTGTAGTCCTGGTCCTGGCGCGCGGCGGCCTAAGTGCTGTACGTTAGGGGGCACTCGGTGGCTGGAAGGGTTATCGATTCGAGAGGGGTCTCATTATAGTATCGATGTTGTAATTATGTAGCCCTTATCTTGATCGGCGCGGGAACTCGCATTCTAATAAATAACTGGACGGTCAGGTGCGAATGGAATCGAATTTAATCTGACACAATGATATTGCAAAATCAAAATTTAATGCAGCGTCTACTCAGCTCGGGTCACGATACATAATAATTATATGCATATGCAAGAAAGTATTTAGGGGTAGTTTGAAACAAATCCAAACAAAAACAAATTGTAACTTGTTGCTCAGATTAACAAATCTACCGCATGAAAAAAACTCACTATTTTTTTAATTTTATTTATTTGTGAAGATAAACATAGAACTACTACTTCTTCTTCTTCTTAGCGTGTCAAGAGTTCTGCGTTTTCATTTACACTAGGTTGGACAGGTGTTTGGCCGCAACAATAGCATTAGGTGAGGCGGTTATTTGGTCCTCCATCGTGCAGGTCTTTGGACACAAAGGGCACATTAGCAAATGCTGCATTGACTGCGCGGGATCACCGCACTCGCACTGCGTTAAGTTAGAGTCTCTGAATCCCCATTTGCACATATTAAGTTTGCAGCGGCCAACCTGGGTGCGGAGTCTGTTTAGAAGAATAAAATATAACTATAGAACTAGCTAACAACTAACTAACTCCTTATATAACTACTGTGGATGAGACACTAAAACAATTTACAATGTTTCGCGTTAACTTTAGAGACCCTTTTAATAAATCATGAAAATGTATGGGCAACACCTTTAGACACCCATATTGTAGCCATTAAACTAGGAGCTATTATTACAAACAAGGGTATCGGCACACGCCCTGCAGATCCGTCGTCAGGCAGCTCGTATCGCCTCTTGTCCGGCCATTACCAACCAGGGTCTATTGGGACCCTATTACCCTTGGTTTGCTGACCCCATTCATACATACCAATATCAGTCTTAACTTCTTTGCAGATCATCGGATCCTTCGACGCGGCTCGCTGTAGCCTCGACGAGTAATTCGCATGATTTCGTATATTATTATAGGCTATTTTCTCTTATCCTTATAGGTTTATAACGATTTACGTTCGTTTGTCCTGTTGCGATTTCATATAGCGAGTACAACACATTTTATGTGAATGAATGAATGAATTATTTATTCGCAGAAAAAAGGTGTTCATTAGTTGTTTTAAAATACTAGTTCGGTTGTTAATTCAACCAATATTAGTATGCAAATATTACAATACAATACAATATCTTTATTGATAACACCAAGTTACAGGTCAAGTACCAAAGTAGGTATATGTTACTTAACAATAATTTATATTTACAATTATATTAAACTTAATTATATGATAAATTAAGGATTAAAATTAAAGGTACAGTGTAAACTCTATATAACGACACTCAAGAGACTGAGCATATTTTGACATTATAGAGAGTTGTCGTTAAATGGAGAGAAGTAAAATCTGTATTAGAAAAAGAAAACGGTTATTTCTGATTTGTCTTGAAACTTTTTCGTCAATACACAGTGATTTTCTCTTACTAGCCATGTTTACAATTTGAAAGTTTGTGAGCTACTAAGAATATGACAACGTATAGATAAAATCCATCACTTCTATTAACAACAGTCTGCAGCTACACGTGCAAGCAATCCCATTTTGTAAACAAATGAACGGATTTCTTAGAAAGTTTGGTGTGTATGTTACCGATAGTCGAGTTTATTATAGTCTAGGATAATAAAACGACAAAAGGATATACACAGCTGCGCAGTTTTTACTAATTTGGCAACTTAAAAATAACTTTTTATTACAACTTGTTGTCGTTATTGAGAGTGGGTGTAATGCTATACAGAGTGTACCATTGTATGCAAGACAAGCTAAACCAACCAAAGCCGAGTGATTTCGACACTTTAGAGAGTTTGTCGTTAAAACGAGTGACGTTATATGGAGTTTACACTGTATATTAATTATTGATATAGGTACGATTATACATATGAATTATTATTGGCAATACAATAAAGAAATATGAGTTAGTGTGATGTTTATTCGTGATGAACATAGCTAGGTACCAGTTATTTAAGAATGTGTATCAATAATCCCTTACCAATTCACTGATTTCGAAAACAAAATATTTCGATTTCACAGAGCTTTATATAAGTAAATCCAATGTCTCGATTTCTTCGGAGTTTTGTGATTAAGCAGGTATTTATTCCGTTTCCCACTGACTTGAGATGTAAAAGTTTGCTCAGTATATTTCCAGAAGCTTAAAAGCTTACAGTGAGATCGGCTATAGCCGTGCAGTGGGTAGGCACGGTGCGATCGGTTGGCACCGCGCGGCAGCAGGCAGCCAGTAGGCATGGAGGATTAGCACGAGGCAACGGTGTGCATCCTATGAATAAGCCGGGGAGAGCTAGTACTGGCAGAAATTCAGCCAGTACTGCCTCGGATATTATTTCAAACTACTCCGTATGATTTTTGTATACTTCTGTCAATTTGGTTTAAAGAAAGTAACTTCCAACAAGGATAAAACACAGCTAGGCTTTTATAACTCGTCATAGTCATGGTAACGACATTTTTCACACCGAATTATAAAGTTTTTTTTTAAGTTTTAATAAAGTTTATAAAGTTCGTAAACCGGTACGGGCCGGAAATCGGTAAAGTGGTAAAAAACCTGGAACGGTTACGGAAAAGTGTGGCTGTTTACGTGAAGCGTTGAACTTCCTAGAGAAGTGTCGTGACGCAGATTTAGTACCAGTGTGCGTGCGCACTACATCTCGCGATGACATTCCGGAATCAGCGAGTATTCTGCGATAAGCCAGTGTAAAATTATTCGGAACAACATACATCGGTTTCATTCGTTACAAGTGGAGTTGTACAATATTCATTGCAAATGTGGTGTTGTATTACACATGGATTTTGATGTGTGCGATCGTATAACATATAACCAACGCACTGGAGAACTTAGTGCATCTAAACAAAAGCGTAAGTTGGGATATTTGCGGAATAAACAAAAGCAACATGTCCATTACCAATGTGATAACCCACAAGAAACTCAAACAGTTATCAATTTGTCCAAAAAAGTCCTTAATGGGTCAGCTCTCAAAGTGTTGGAGAAGAAAAGGTGATAGGCAATGAAGAGAAAGTTATCCGTATAAGATATGAAAAAGCGACGCGGAGTGTCTAAGACAAGACATTGCCTTTGTGTTACGTCATGCTAAACCTCCAGAACCGAACATCACGTATGAAGAGTTGGGTGCGTTAAACGACTTACGCCGAGACAAATACCTAATAATCCTTAAGGCTGACAAAGGGAATTACACAGTGATGATAAACGTCACAGAATACGAAGATAGAATCCAACGTTTGCTTAGCTTATCTAGCTTGTAGGTGTTGGTGTCAACCAACACCTACAAGCTCGATAACTATATGTAATCCAACAAGTCGAACGCAACGTAATACCCAAAAGTTAATCAGGGAGTGTCAACACACCATAGGTGAGGAAGTTACCAGTTTTCTCATACGACCAAGAAACGTCCAGCCGCCTAAACTATATGGTCTGCTAAAGGTGCACAAGTTACTGGACGTGTTGGTTATACGAGAACAGACAGGACGACTTACACATACAGTATACCGTAAGCCAACACACAAAGACCGGTATCTTAGAGCTGACTCGCACCACCATCCAGCTCACTTAGCTTCGGTACCGCGTACTCTGATTAATAGAGCACTAAGGCTGTGTGCCTCTCAGTACGTGAACCGCGAGGTCTCACACATAAAAGGAGTGCTGGAACAAAACGGCTACGGGTGGAGACAGAGCTGTCGAATTGCGGACACATCCACAAGAAGTACGCTACTGCTCTATTTACCGTTGTTATGCGTGCATAACAACGGTAAATAGAGCAGTAGCGTACTTACCTTTTGTGAAAGGATTAACGGATAAGATCGGAAACTTGTTACGCCATAAGTACAGCATCAAGACGATATTCCGTCCTCAAACACAATTGAGACAGCTGCTGCGTTCGCCGAAGGACAGAGACCCTCTGGGTGTCCCTGGCGTATATATGATACCGTGTGACTGCGGTAAATGCTACATTGGTGAAACAAAGCGTAACGTATCTACTAGGTTGACTGAACACGTACGTGCAATGAAGAATGTTGACTCAAACAGTTCTGCAGTGGCGGAACATTCCCTAGATTCTGATTCGACGCACTACATACGTTTCGACAAGGCCCGGGTTTTAGCGAGAGAGAAGTTCTTCGTTCCTCGCAAGATCCGAGAGGCGATAGAAATAAGTCGTGTGCCGAACTTTAACAGGGATAGAGGATGGGTTCTACCGCCGGCCTGGAGGCCATGTCTTCATGATGCAAGTGACAGAAGAGTGAGTGAACCTGGTAGAGACATAGTTAGTGTTGTGTGTTTGCCTGTACCAAGAACTACAGAAGAGAGCAGCAGTGATGATAATGATGATGACACAGCGGGTCAACGCACTGTGCTTTCGTTGACCCAATCCCCACCACCCCGCCCGTCCACTCGCGCGCAGAGAGCAGCGGCGCGCAGTGCGAGGCGAGACGCTATTCGGAGCGGATCGCACTCACCCTGATGAAGGTTCACGAATTGAACCGAAACATTGTCGGTCGAAACACCGATAAGACGGTACGTGATAAATCCCGTATTTATAATAATGATTGAAATCAATCACGAAAGTTTTCTAGGCAATACTATCTTCAAATAGATGGAGTAGCCATGGGAAGTCCTGTTGCTCCCGTGGTGGTCAACATTTGGATGGAGTATTTCGAGAATATGGCTATCTCGTCTGCCCCTATACAAATCAAGTTGTGGAAAAGGTATGTAGATGGCGTTTTCTGTATTTTGGAAGGAAAAACAGCTGAAGTTGAACTTCTTTTGGCACACCTTAACGTCATATATAGTAAAATCAGGTTTACGTATCAGAAAGAATGTGATCGTCGTTTGGCATTCTTGGACGTATTGGTTCAGGTTCGAGAGAATGGTAGTTTGGGCCATTCAGTTTACAGAAAACCTACATATATACATATGTTCGCGCCGCCGCTACGGCCATGCGTGACATCGGCTCTCGAACCGGTTATGCGCGGGGAGCCACACCGAGAGGGGACGCGGCTTCGCCGCCGGACAGCACTGCGTGCGAGCAGACAGTCACAATCAACGAGCATACGCGAAACTAGCGAAACATTTGTAAATAACGTAATAAATTTAATAGTCCAGCAAAAACGTTGTTTATGTTTACGCCGGAGCGCAGACACAGGCCGATACCTACATGCTGATTCGCACCATTACTCTCGACAACTTAATTCAGTGGTAACATAACTTACCAATCGTGCATTTGACCTGTGTGATGAGGATCACATTCAGGGTGAATTGGCACATGTCCGAAATGTTCTGGTTAAGAATGGCTATAAATTGCGTTCCTTACCATCTCGACCAAGACGTAAACCCCACAGTAGCAAAATGGAACGAAAACCTGGTTTTTTACCATATAATAAAGAAGTGACAAATACAATCGCAAACATTCTACAAAAATTTTCATTGAAGACCATCTTTACTCCTCTATAAAGAAATTACACACCACCTGTGCTCACCAAAGGATTGTTTTTTACTAGAAAAATCAGGAGTGTATAAAATATACTGTAGCTGTGGGAGTTCTTATATTGGTCAAACCAAACGTAAAATATTTCCGAAATGTTCTGGTTAAGAATGGCTATAAATTGCGTTCCTTACCATCTCGACCAAGACGTAAACTCCATAGTAGCAAAATGGAACGAAAACCTGCTTTTCTACCATATAATAAAGAATTGACAAATACAATCGCAAACATTCTACAAAAAATTTCATTGAAGACCATCTTTACTCCTCTATAAAGAAATTACACACCACCTGTGCTCACCAAAGGATTGTTTTTTACTAGAAAAATCAGGAGTGTATAAAATATACTGTAGCTATGGGAGTTCTTATATTGGTCAAACCAAACGTAAAATATTTCCGAAATGTTCTGGTTAAGAATGGCTGGAGGAATTTACTAGCTGGTTCAAATCTTTCACTCCACGTTGGGGTTTGTTTTAGAGAGTCGATAGCTGACAAGGGTTGGATTTAAGTGGACTGTATGTTTGCGAATTAGACCGAAATTTACCTATGCCTAGAATACTCAAAACCAATAGCATTTGTAACGTTCTTCTAATGATAGGACGACCACACTGCTGCAAATGGAAGAATCACAGGAATAGAATACAGCAGCGTTAGGGGAACGGAACATGCACGTACCTGTAGATCTCTGGATACCAGGAGCCAGTGTCCTGGGGACACCACGCCAAGGTCAACGGGGTGACCCTAGCGCCACGTGCAGCCGCTAAGGTCGTATCGACACTTCCAGCACTTGTTTTTCACGGAAAGTTCACATGTTTAGTTCAATAACACATAAATAGCGAGTTCTAGTGGAAATTTGTAGGATTCCACCAAAATAGAAGAAAATGAGTCGCACGCGCGCGCATCGTTGTGATTCTCACGGAGGTTCAAAGGCGTCTCTCATTGGCAGCGGCCAATGAATTTGAAGAGTGGCGTTGGCGGTCGGACGTCAGAGTGGGACGGCCTATAAGGTGCGCGTGCATGCGGAAAGGAGAAAAGGGATAGGATAAGTCGTTACAAATGCATCTTGGCGAGTAATACAAAATAACTGGATGAATATCCACCATCTCCCCCTCCTTGAAGGATTCCTTCGAAAGCGAAAGAATTATAAAATAGCGTAGCGGGATAAATATAAAATAGCGATGTGAATAGCGGTTTGCGGTTTAAATATATAGCGGAAAAACAAATTAAAAAATAGCGGGGTTGGATAAGAATATCCGAAAATGTTGAAAGTGCATGGTCACCCTACTGTATAGGGAGCGGCGACAATTTTGTCGTCGGCCTGACATACGCGCTATCACACGTTTCTACTCGCGCACAACGAATTCGTCCGTCCTTACCGGGAAAAACCTCTGAAACTCTTCCGATTTTCCAAGATAATGGAGGTGCGTTTTCGTTATTTAAAAGAACAATAGTTCCTACTGTGAGTGGATTACTAGCGGTGTTCCACTTTTCGCGCATTTGCAAATTATGGAGGTATTCATTCTTGAATCGTTTCCAAAATGTTTGGACTAAAGAGTCCATCAAAGAATGTCGAGACAAAAGATTTGTTCGTTCTCCACTCATATCAGCTGCGGGTAGAAAAGCTAGCGGTTTAGTTGAGAGAAAGTGCGACGGTGTTAATGCCGTCGGCTCCGAAGGGTCGGAGCTTAGAACGTACAAAGGTCGGCTGTTTAGTACAGCTTCGACCTGGTTAAGCACCGTAAGCATTTCCTCATAGGTGAGGATCTGCTTTCCGATCACACGAAAGAGAAGAGACTTGATACTCTTTATATTCGCTTCCCAAATTCCACCAAAATGGCTTCCTAGGGGCGGTGACCTTTTCCAAATGATGTTGTGTTTAGCGAGTTCATTATTAAATGTTTTATAATATTCGTCAGATTTTAAAAATGTAAACAGTTCCTTTAAGTAGGATTCTGATGCGATGAAATTGGTGCCGTTATCGCTGTATATAAAATTGCATGGACCACGTCTAGATAAGAAGCGCTTGAACGCGTCCAAGAATGTAGCAGAAGTAAGATCTGACGCTAGTTCTATATGTATAGCTTTGGTGACTAAACACACAAAGACACAGAGATAAGCCTTCTGGCTACGTACACCTCGTTTCCTAATCGTCGTTATATATAGCGGGCCAGCGTAATCGACACCTGTATGCGTAAAAGCCTTGCATGATTCGACGCGACAGCTGGGTAGATCTGACATAGCGGGAAAAGTAGGTTTAGGGTTAAGCCTAAAACAACTAACACATTTGTGAATGCGGTTGCGCACTAAGCGCCTAGCTGATAAAAACCAATATTTTTGTCGCAATACTGACATCAGCAATTGTGGTCCAGCGTGACTATTTTCACGATGGTACCAATCGACAATCAGTTCTGAGATATGCCCATTTTTAGGCATGAGAGCGGGGTGTTTCTGATCAAAGTCCAGACTTGAATATGAGAGGCGACCTCCGACTCGAACAACTCCATCAGAAATGAATGGTGATAACTTCCTTAAAGCGGTAGAACAAGACTTATTTTTCTGAATGTTTTTTATATCACTAGCGAAATTACTTTGCTGAACAGCCTGAATAATTTTATTTTTAGCAATTTCTAAATCCTCAGCTGTGATCGTTTCATTGCGAGGAAGTACTTTCAAAAATCGAAGTACGATAGCGGTGGATCTTATATATTTCAGCCAAGAGGAGAACTTAGAACCTAACGTTATGAGAAGATTCTCCTCCTTCGCCACAGTGACATGAGAAACAGTTTTCTCTTCAGGCAATTGATTTTGGGAAGGGGAATAAATCTCAACTGGCCAATCAGCGAGAGGCGAGGACATCCAGGCAGGTCCTTTGAACCAAAGTTCATTATTTGAAATCTGCGAGGGCAGGAGCCCGCGAGAAACTAAGTCAGCAGGGTTCTCAACGCCTGCGACGTGATATACATTTTGCGATGGCGAAGTAGATTGGAAGTCTGATATGCGATTTGCGACGTAAGTTTGAAACTTATGCGGAGAGGAAGTTACCCAACATAAAGCGACGGTCGAGTCAGAAAATATAAAAACGTTATCTATATGACAACGAGCGGATAGCGAATCATAAACAGCGCGTAATACCTTAGCGAGAAGCACTAGGCCGTTTAACTCAAGCCTAGCCAGCGTGATTGTTGGTTTGGCTGATGCGACGCGGGACTTCGAGCACAAAAGCGAGATTAAAGGTGGCTGGTGACCATTAGAGACATGTAGGTATAATACACAGCCGTAAGCCTTTTCACTTGCGTCCGAAAATGCGATAAGCGTGATTTTAGAACCGGTTTCCTCAATTCCTACGTGGCGAGGGAATTTGAGGTGCGAGATTAGTGGTAGCTCAGATAAATATCTTTGCCATAGAGCGATGATATCACAGGGTAGCTTGTCATCCCAATTGATGTTCAAAAGCCATAGTTCCCTGATTATCAGTTTAGCGTAAAGAATTACGGGTCCGACGAGTCCTAAGACATCGTACAGACGAGCGGTCATAGATAAAATAGCGCGTTTTGTAAAAACAGATGGCGGGACCGAGGTCAAAAAGATAAAATTATCGGATGCGGGGAGCCAACGTAGCCCTAATATCTTGAACGTGTCATCTTCATCGAACGAAATGGATTCAGACTGTCTGTGAGAAACGGGTATGTGTTGTAGCAGCTCAGATGAGCTGCTAGTCCACTTTACTAAGTCGAATCCACCAGCTTTAAACATCTGAATCAACTCTTGTGCAATCTTGGCTGCTTGATTCACAGAAGAAGCAGAAGACGCTAAGTCGTCCATATAGAAATCACGAGTTATGACGTCAGCGGCAAGAGGCCATCTTTGTCTTTCATCTTGAGCCAGTTGACGTAAAGTGCGCAGCGCCAACATAGGAGAAGACCGGAGGCCAAAAGTAACACGTTCGAATTGAAACGTTTCCAGCGGAACGTCCGGTGAGAACCGGTATAAGATCCGTTGATAACAGCGGTGCGAGGGGTGCGTATAAATACATAAATACATCATCTTCACGTCAGCGAAAAAGGCGATACGATGTATGCGAACATTTAATAAAATGTTAAATATATCGGCTTGCAAGTTGCAGCCCTTATATAAAATATCGTTAAGAGACAGCCCTGAATCAGTCGAGGCGCTGCCGTCCAAGACGATGCGAACCTTAGTCGTAGACTTGTCGTCCCGAACTACAGGATGGTGCGGTAGGTAATAACCTGGAGAAGTACAATCGTCAACAGGAACGCGCGTTAAAATACCTTTGTCTAGATAATCATAAATTATTTCATTATATTTTTTATTTAAGTCCGGTGATCGTAAAAACTTTCTCTCGAGGCATAAAAACCTCTTCTTAGCGATAATGTAGGAGTTACCTAGCTTTTGCGGGTCGTCTTTAAATGGAAGCTGGACTACATAACTACCATCGTCATTTCGAGTAGTAGTCGAAGTGTAAATTTCTTCACAGCGTTGATCGTCAGGACTTAAGAACAACTGGGAAGGTGGTTCCTCAGTGGACCAGAACCTTTCCACGAGTTGGTGTGGCGGGTCATTCGTAAATGCACAAAAGGTATGTGAAATGGAGCGCGGGGATAGAACGGGTGCGTTTCCCATAACGATGTAACCTAAAGTTGTTTCCAAGGCAGCGGGTAAATTATTATCAGCGGTAATTTTATTAAATAGGAGAATTTGACAATACAAGTTCACACCTAAAAGTAGGTCAATAGGACCAGGCTCGGAAAAGTCATCATCAGCCATGGGTAGATTACGTATGTGGTGAAGAGAGCTGACGTCGACGCGCGAGTCGGGCAGCTGCGACGTGATACTATCCACCACCATGGGCTGGATGTGGTACTCATGTCCGTCCTCAAAGCGAGAAGTGAAGCGAAGTGAGGTTACTCCCAGAATTTTCTGAGAGGCCCCTCCTATACCTTGTACTTTAGAAAAGCGGCTTTGCGTGGAAATAGGAAGCGATAAGCGCTTACTACATGCAGCGGAAATATACTCACTTTGAGAGCCGGGATCGACCAAGCATCTCAAAAAGTGAGGGCGATTAAAATTATCTAAAACCTTTATTTTAGCAGTTGCCAATAACGCAGTTGTTATTGTTTGCGACGCGTGATCATATGATACAGTACAGACAGATGTGTTACTGTTCGGATCGATATCGGGTGCGGATAGTGAATTATCGACCTTATACGCATGGGGCGCAAGGTCTTTAGCGTGAATTCGAGTATGAGACTCTGAAGAAATTGCATGCCTAGGCGCAGTGTGGCTTTGGTCATGAGCGGTAGCGGGCGAGTTGGCGTGCGGTTTTTTATTAATGAGTTGTTTCTCGACTGATTTGTTGTAGATAACGGGCGGATTAAAATGGAGTAGCGAATGGTGTCTGGCCGAACAATGAGAACAAGCGTGCTTAGAAGCACATTCCTTTGTTTTATGTCTCACACTCAAACAGTTGTTACAATAAAAATTGCCTTTAATGAATTTATACCTATCAGGTGGCGTCAGTTTCATAAAAGCTGAACAGCGATAAAAGTGATCGTGTTTATCGCGATCACACAAAATACATTTATTCTCATTACTTGCACCACACACGCGGTCAGTGTTTACAAATGACTTGGTTTGCCCTGGTCTAGTACTAGGCACGGGCGCGTGCGCATTGCGAGCTTTGTGCTGAGTTTGCGGGTTTACGATAGGCACAGCTGATCTAGATAACACTTTATTCTGTTCCTTTACAAATTCAATTAGATTAGAATAGGTTGGAAGCTTATCTTTGCGATGCGTAATTTCGAATAACTTGACAGTCTCCGAGTCCAGTCTCTGGAGGGCGAGGTGTAACAGCATAAAGTCAGTCAAGTCGCCAAGACTCAGTTGTCTTAAGGCTTCCACAGACGTGTCGAAATTATTTAAAAATGATTCTAGACCGGAAGCAACATTAGCGGCTAGCGGTTTAAAACTCAACAACTGATTAAGGTATGAGCTAGCGAGTAGTCTGGGGTCGTCATATTTTTGCACAAGTGCCTCCCAAATAATAGGGTAATTCTCTGCGGTCGGGGGCAGCCGGGCGCAAACTGACGCGGCGGAACCAGACAACTTACCGACCAAATAATACACCTTGTCACTATCTGACAAAGATGTATTTTCATGGACAGTGCATTTAAACTGTTGGTAGAATAGCGGCCATGAGCGGACATCACCATTGAATGACAATAGTTCTATTCGAGGAAGCTTAGGTTGTGATTTCCCTAAATACGGGGGCGAAACTGATGTTTTAGATGGCGAATTTGTTTCTAAGACGTGTTTAACAAGACAATACATAATATCAAAATTCGTCCATTCTTGGTACCTGATAGCGTGTTTTGGGTTAATTTTTAGCGAAATAGCGTTATATGAATCTAATACCTTTTCGAAGTCTCTATGCAAATTATCAATATTATATGCACTGTGAAGCAAAGCCTTAAGGTTGGTAGAATCGGCATCCACCTTCTTAGCAAGATCATAAATTCCTTGCATGCGGGCAAATAGAATCTCGCGTTTAGATTCAAGCATGGCTTGCTGACATTCATCCTCGTTGTAGCCTTCTTCTGAGTGAGAAGAACTCGGTCCCTTATCTCTCTTACTCATTGTGAATATCAACCAACAAAAGGTATAAATGCGAAATCAAAAGAAAAAACTTCAAAAAGTATAATAGAACCGAAGTTGAAAACGATACCTATCTTCCTAGCGGTGCGCAGTTGGGTAAGTTATAAAATAAATAAGCCTACCACAGAATAGAAGCGAGCGCGAAATAGTTACTATGAAAGTATGTTGAGACAGTACAAACTATTCAATATTCTGTATTGACCAGTATGACACAGTTAATTAAATAGTAGGCGTGAGTTTAGCGTTTGAGTACAAACTGATGAAATATTATTTTGTGGTAGTCAGTTTGACTAGTAGTTTAGTATGGCGGCGTGCAGCGATAAGTTAAATACGAGTTGGAGCGAGCGGAGAACGTTCAAATAATGAAAAATGCGGGTAGATGTATAAAGAGCGAGCGAATACTTCTATGCTTTGACTCGTATTAAATGTAAATAATACAATGTTAGCGGTGCGGTTATAGAAACTTAGTTATATGTTTGTAAAACGTGTGATAGCGGAATGCGATGATTTTACGTAGGTCCTAAACTGATTAAAGTGGGGCGAGAAATAGCGAATTGAACGAGTTGATCCTGCGGGGTGCGAATAACAAGAGAATATGATCAACTTATTCTTTTTATCAGTAGGATTTAACGTAAAATATATAGGCGGGAATAATTAAATAAGTTGTGAATACAAGTACTAATGGATCGTGTCGTAAGACGGACTGAGATGAGCTCAATTGTCCGGCAGTATATTAAACTTAGCGTAAAAAATAGACGGATATTTTTGGAATATCCTGGCTCGTAGGACCAAACTATGGAGGAATTTACTAGCTGGTTCAAATCTTTCACTCCACGTTGGGGTTTGTTTTAGAGAGTCGATAGCTGACAAGGGTTGGATTTAAGTGGACTGTATGTTTGCGAATTAGACCGAAATTTACCTATGCCTAGAATACTCAAAACCAATAGCATTTGTAACGTTCTTCTAATGATAGGACGACCACACTGCTGCAAATGGAAGAATCACAGGAATAGAATACAGCAGCGTTAGGGGAACGGAACATGCACGTACCTGTAGATCTCTGGATACCAGGAGCCAGTGTCCTGGGGACACCACGCCAAGGTCAACGGGGTGACCCTAGCGCCACGTGCAGCCGCTAAGGTCGTATCGACACTTCCAGCACTTGTTTTTCACGGAAAGTTCACATGTTTAGTTCAATAACACATAAATAGCGAGTTCTAGTGGAAATTTGTAGGATTCCACCAAAATAGAAGAAAATGAGTCGCACGCGCGCGCATCGTTGTGATTCTCACGGAGGTTCAAAGGCGTCTCTCATTGGCAGCGGCCAATGAATTTGAAGAGTGGCGTTGGCGGTCGGACGTCAGAGTGGGACGGCCTATAAGGTGCGCGTGCATGCGGAAAGGAGAAAAGGGATAGGATAAGTCGTTACAAATGCATCTTGGCGAGTAATACAAAATAACTGGATGAATATCCACCATATAAATTGCGTTCCTTACCATCTCGACCAAGACGTAAACCCCACAGTAGCAAAATGGAACGAAAACCTGCTTTTCTACCATATAATAAAGAAGTGACAAATACAATCGCAAACATTCTACAAAAATTTTCATTGAAGACCATCTTTACTCCTCTATAAAGAAATTACACACCACCTGTGCTCACCAAAGGATTGTGTTTTACTAGAAAAATCAGGAGTGTATAAAATAGACTGTAGCTGTGGGAGTTCTTATATTGGTCAAACCAAACGTAAAATATTTCCGAAATGTTCTGGTTAAGAATGGCTATAAATTGCGTTCCTTACCATCTCGACCAAGACGTAAACTCCACAGTAGCAAAATGGAACGAAAACCTGCTTTTCTACCATATAATAAAGAATTGACAAATACAATCGCAAACATTCTACAAAAAATTTCATTGAAGACCATCTTTACTCCTCTATAAAGAAATTACACACCACCTGTTCTCACCAAAGGATTGTTTTTTACTAGAAAAATCAGGAGTGTATAAAATATACTGTAGCTGTGGGAGTTCTTATATTGGTCAAACCAAACGTAAAATATTTCCGAAATGTTCTGGTTAAGAATGGCTATAAATTGCGTTCCTTACCATCTCGACCAAGACGTAAACTCCACAGTAGCAAAATGGAACGAAAACCTGCTTTTCTACCATATAATAAAGAATTGACAAATACAATCGCAAACATTCTACAAAAAATTTCATTGAAGACCATCTTTACTCCTCTATAAAGAAATTACACACCACCTGTTCTCACCAAAGGATTGTTTTTTACTAGAAAAATCAGGAGTGTATAAAATATACTGTAGCTGTGGGAGTTCTTATATTGGTCAAACCAAACGTAAAATATTTCCGAAATGTTCTGGTTAAGAATGGCTATAAATTGCGTTCCTTACCATCTCGACCAAGACGTAAACTCCACAGTAGCAAAATGGAACGAAAACCTGCTTTTCTACCATATAATAAAGAATTGACAAATACAATCGCAAACATTCTACAAAAAATTTCATTGAAGACCATCTTTACTCCTCTATAAAGAAATTACACACCACCTGTTCTCACCAAAGGATTGTTTTTTACTAGAAAAATCAGGAGTGTATAAAATATACTGTAGCTGTGGGAGTTCTTATATTGGTCAAACCAAACGTAAAATATTTCCGAAATGTTCTGGTTAAGAATGGCTATAAATTGCGTTCCTTACCATCTCGACCAAGACGTAAACTCCACAGTAGCAAAATGGAACGAAAACCTGCTTTTCTACCATATAATAAAGAATTGACAAATACAATCGCAAACATTCTACAAAAAATTTCATTGAAGACCATCTTTACTCCTCTATAAAGAAATTACACACCACCTGTTCTCACCAAAGGATTGTTTTTTACTAGAAAAATCAGGAGTGTATAAAATATACTGTAGCTGTGGGAGTTCTTATATTGGTCAAACCAAACGTAAAATATTTCCGAAATGTTCTGGTTAAGAATGGCTATAAATTGCGTTCCTTACCATCTCGACCAAGACGTAAACCCCACAGTAGCAAAATGGAACGAAAACGTGCTTTTCTACCATATAATAAAGAAGTGACAAATACAATCGCAAACATTCTACAAAAATTTTCATTGAAGACCATCTTTACTCCTCTATAAAGAAATTACACACCACCTGTTCTCACCAAAGGATTGTTTTTTACTAGAAAAATCAGGAGTGTATAAAATATACTGTAGCTGTGGGAGTTCTTATATTGGTCAAACCAAACGTAAAATATTTCCGAAATGTTCTGGTTAAGAATGGCTATAAATTGCGTTCCTTACCATCTCGACCAAGACGTAAACTCCACAGTAGCAAAATGGAACGAAAACCTGCTTTTCTACCATATAATAAAGAAGTGACAAATACAATCGCAAACATTCTACAAAAATTTTCATTGAAGACCATCTTTACTCCTCTATAAAGAAATTACACACCACCTGTTCTCACCAAAGGATTGTTTTTTACTAGAAAAATCAGGAGTGTATAAAATATACTGTAGCTGTGGGAGTTCTTATATTGGTCAAACCAAACGTAAAATATTTCCGAAATGTTCTGGTTAAGAATGACTATAAATTGCGTTCCTTACCATCTCGACCAAGACGTAAACTCCACAGTAGCAAAATGGAACGAAAACCTGCTTTTCTACCATATAATAAAGAATTGACAAATACAATCGCAAACATTCTACAAAAAATTTCATTGAAGACCATCTTTACTCCTCTATAAAGAAATTACACACCACCTGTTCTCACCAAAGGATTGTTTTTTACTAGAAAAATCAGGAGTGTATAAAATATACTGTAGCTGTGGGAGTTCTTATATTGGTCAAACCAAACGTAAAATATTTCCGAAATGTTCTGGTTAAGAATGGCTATAAATTGCGTTCCTTACCATCTCGACCAAGACGTAAACTCCACAGTAGCAAAATGGAACGAAAACCTGCTTTTCTACCATATAATAAAGAATTGACAAATACAATCGCAAACATTCTACAAAAAATTTCATTGAAGACCATCTTTACTCCTCTATAAAGAAATTACACACCACCTGTTCTCACCAAAGGATTGTTTTTTACTAGAAAAATCAGGAGTGTATAAAATATACTGTAGCTGTGGGAGTTCTTATATTGGTCAAACCAAACGTAAAATATTTCCGAAATGTTCTGGTTAAGAATGGCTATAAATTGCGTTCCTTACCATCTCGACCAAGACGTAAACCCCACAGTAGCAAAATGGAACGAAAACCTGCTTTTCTACCATATAATAAAGAAGTGACAAATACAATCGCAAACATTCTACAAAAATTTTCATTGAAGACCATCTTTACTCCTCTATAAAGAAATTACACACCACCTTTTCTCACCAAAGGATTGTTTTTTACTAGAAAAATCAGGAGTGTATAAAATATACTGTAGCTGTGGGAGTTCTTATATTGGTCAAACCAAACGTAAAATATTTCCGAAATGTTCTGGTTAAGAATGGCTATAAATTGCGTTCCTTACCATCTCGACCAAGACGTAAACTCCACAGTAGCAAAATGGAACGAAAACCTGCTTTTCTACCATATAATAAAGAATTGACAAATACAATCGCAAACATTCTACAAAAAATTTCATTGAAGACCATCTTTACTCCTCTATAAAGAAATTACACACCACCTGTTCTCACCAAAGGATTGTTTTTTACTAGAAAAATCAGGAGTGTATAAAATATACTGTAGCTGTGGGAGTTCTTATATTGGTCAAACCAAACGTAAAATATTTCCGAAATGTTCTGGTTAAGAATGGCTATAAATTGCGTTCCTTACCATCTCGACCAAGACGTAAACTCCACAGTAGCAAAATGGAACGAAAACCTGCTTTTCTACCATATAATAAAGAATTGACAAATACAATCGCAAACATTCTACAAAAAATTTCATTGAAGACCATCTTTACTCCTCTATAAAGAAATTACACACCACCTGTGCTCACCAAAGGATTGTTTTTTACTAGAAAAATCAGGAGTGTATAAAATATACTGTAGCTGTGGGAGTTCTTATATTGGTCAAACCAAACGTAAAATATTTCCGAAATGTTCTGGTTAAGAATGGCTATAAATTGCGTTCCTTACCATCTCGACTAAGACATAAACTCCACAGTAGCAAAATGGAACGAAAACCTGCTTTTCTACCATATAATAAAGAATTGACAAATACAATCGCAAACATTCTACAAAAAATTTCATTGAAGACCATCTTTACTCCTCTATAAAGAAATTACACACCACCTGTGCTCACCAAAGGATTGTTTTTTACCAGGTTTTTTAATTTTTTACTAGGGCGGTGAAGAATCTTGACAAACAAAAGTCTGGCATAGCGGAAGATCTGTTAGACTCAGGCTCATACCACTGGATCGAGCAACACGACCCTCAAGTAATCTCGACTGAGCGACATTACATGCCAAGACTAGTTCAAGAGGCAATTGTGATTACTAAACACAAGAATTTCAATGGTTAAGATGCTTTTCAACTATCTGGAGCCTGGAAACTGAAGTTTCAATTACGCGTCCTGATACCGTGAGTGTTGTTTCGGAATAGAGTTATGATTGAGAATGAAACCGGTGGTAGTAATAGTATTAGTGAATTCATTCCTAGCAAGAGACTAAGAAATAAGGTAGATAGTTAAATCTGCCAATAACTACCCAGTCATAAAGACCTCAGTTTACCCGTGATCATGGCGCATGCAACTGCGTAGAAATATGGGGCTACTCAAAAACTCACAAATCATGCTAAATATCCCGTTTTTAGTAAAAATAGTATAAAGTTTTCGTTTTGCCGACGTATATGCGGTGGTTTAAAACGATAGTCGAGAAGTGAAAAGCGGCGAAACGTGCAGTGCTGGTTTACTTTTAATGGAGGTTTTAATATCAATTTAGCTGTGAGTTACGAGTGTGTGAGGGAGGGGGAGGGCGGGACACGGCTGGACATGCTGACGGGCAAACAGCGCCCTTTATGTTGCTGCTGTTTCCCGACAGAACAGGGTAATGATGGTGACTTTGGCAGCTGGACCTCGGGTTTCAAGGCGGTTTGCGGCTTTATTTTGATGATTTTTAATATATTAATTATGTCCCTATATTTAGTAACCCTTTTTCTACCTTTAGTACGTTCTTATTGTAAGTACTTAAGGTACGTTACGTATAAAGTGATGTTAAACTAAAGTCGTTGATTTCTCGTGTAAATCTAGGGACGACCTTGCATGCTAATCTGCTCATTATAATTAACGTGAGCGGGTATTTTAAATGTTCTGATAGGCAATTGAAGTGTTAAGTGCGAGTCACTTCATTAAGGTGACTTACACTTAAAAAGGGTTACGAAAATTAGAAGGGTTTTTCATAGCTGACCTTTTGGGACAAAGACTTGAAATTTTCATTAAAATAAACGTTGGCCAATAAGTTTGCGCGATAATTTGGGAATGAATTTGAAGGTAAATTCGGTTGTTATCGGATGGAAGCGGGGCGATGGGACGAGGTGGTGTGCAGGGTGCGGGGGGGGGGGGGGGGGGGGGGGCAGAGCACGGGCGGTGCGGGGAGGAAAGGCGTCTTAATTAGTGGATCCCAAATAATTGGATTTAGTAAATGAGATCAAAACAAACACTTTGCGTGAAAAGATCTTCTAATAATAAGATCTATAATGTTTCTCGGAGTCTGAAGTAATTGGATGATAATCGAGCTATTTTGAGTGTGAAATATTTGCTTACAAATATTATTTAGAAAGAAAATCCTTCCGCAAGCTTATTCAGCTCGATCATAAATGTACGAAGAATAAATAATAAGTTTGTTGTTGAAAAATTACTTATTAAAACAAGCTTTTAAAAAATTAATAATCGGAACCGCAAGCAGATTCAAATGAGCCCAAACAATAGTAGCTTACTATAATCCATTCAGATGTTACGTTGTCTAGCATCCGTCTCCATCATGAGACCACCTCCATGGTACCATATTATTGCATTGTCATCGAAGTTGCATATGTATTCCAAATTTCAGCTCAATCGGTTGAGGGGAACGGGTTTAAGATGCAGTTGCAAGATTACACTCGAACATACATACCTACATACATTGCAACTTAATAAAAAGCTTGTAATATTAGGTTCGGGAAAAAGTTTCTTCGCATTTTTTAAGAAAATCCAAAACATTTTTAAATATAGTTTATTTACATTTAACTAAAGTATGTAGGTACCATTTTGTTTGATAACTTTTTGCCATCTTGTAGGTAGGGATATTATCCCATTGCTATATAAATTTTGGGGCTTCTGATCAAAATATCGCAACAAGTAGTTTTGGCAGTCCTCTCGTGATGTTAACCTGACACTACCTTAAGAATTCTGAAGAGACCGAAACAGATGGAAATCTGAAGGTGCAAAGTCAGGACTATACGGCGGATGCATTAACATCTCCCAGCCAAACTCTCTTAATTTTTGCTGAGTGGCTAAAGATGTGTGAGGTCTAGCGTTATCATGATGAAAAACCACACCCCTTCTGTTGATTAATTCCGGCCGCTTTCTCTCAACTTCTTGCTTTAATCTCATCAGTTGTTCGCAGTAGAGTTCAGAATCGATAGTTCTTCCTGGTGGTAACTGCTCATAATGAATAATGACCTTCCAATCCCACCACACACACAGCATCACCTTGTTGAGAGTTAACCCGGATTTCGCCACAGTCTGTGAAGCCTGACCGGCCTTTGACCATGACCTTTTTCGCACGTTCTTGTCGTACGTGATCCACTTTTCATCACCAGTTATCAGATTCTTCAAAAATGGTTCGGTTTCATAACGTCGTAATAAAAAATCACAAATGAGTACACGGTTCATTAGGTTTCTTTAAGTGAGCTCGTGGGGTACCCAAATATCGAGCTTTTTTGTGTACCCAGTTTTTTTCAAATGCGCCAAATCTATTTTGTGGTCAATTCCCAGTTCTACAGCTACGTCGTAACTACTGATATGTCGATCTTGCTCCACTATTTCAAAAATGGCATCAATTTTATCCGTAATAGGGCGACCAGAGTGACGTGCATCTTTGACGTCAAAATTTCCGGATTGAAAACGTTTAAACCAAATTTGTGCTACTCTTACAGACACTGCACTAGGTCCATAAACATCGCAAATTTTTTCCGCGGCTTGCGTTGCATTTTTACCTTTTTTGTAGTAAAATTTTAAAATGAATCGAATTTCTTTATTAGATTCACTCATCTTTACAGTACGAAAACCAATAAAAATCACACATTTTCCTAATTTGAATTTATCTTTTTTAAAATTTAAACTATGAATGGTACCAAAACCAGCCAGATACAAATAGTATAGCCAAAGAGATTTTATTACAAGTTCATACATACTATAATGCGAAAAGACTTTTTCCCCAACCTATTATATAGCTCCCTTAGTTCACCTCCAAATAATATACTTCAAAAGGAGTAAGATATTCAACATAGATGAAAGTTCACAAAAACATTCAACACCGTTTTAGGCATTAATAAATAAATAAATATTGCTGGACATTTCACACAGCGCTATCTAGCCCCAAACTAAGCAGAGCTTGTATTATGGGAACCAGATAACTATTAGAATACTTATGTACATTTTTTTTGTAAATACATACTTATAATATATAGAGAAACAACCAGACCCGGAACAAATATCTGTAGATCATGCAAACATTTGTTCCGCGGCGGGAATTGAATCCGCTACCTCCTGCGTCTCAGCCGGCTATTCGCCAACTGCACCACGGAGGTCGTCGATTCATGACGGGAGAAAAATTAAATAGTATTTGGTTTTTGTAGAAAAACATTTAAAATCTACTGCTCTAAAAGCATTTACGTTTATATTTAATTTCAAAAGATTTATTTACACAAAATTATTTATATATAGATTTAACACAGTTCTGCGAAGCTCATACAATAAAAAGGTTTACGATAAAAAGCTCTATTTTTCCCACGAATTATCAAATGTATGAATACCAAGCAGAGCGTAGCCTAGCGATGAATTCCTAGAAAGTAAATATATTGATAAAAAAGCAAGCTCTTCATTTTACCATCTGTCGTCGTGGCTATATCTGAAATGTAAGATCAGTGAGGAGTTCCCTTTACATTCGTTTCTGCAACACCCGACCCTCGCTCGGCTCATGACATTGACGGAAATTATCTACAACTACTTACTACGTCCTAAGAGTATATAATTTGAGTGCCCTATTGCAATACCCGTCCACATTTTCTTTCGGTTTACCCTTGATTTATATTAGGTACTTACTTATGTTTTATGTTTGTATTATTCCTGTTGTTATATTGTGTCCTTAAAAAGAATAAGCCGCCTTGTTTCTTGCCTGCTTCTTTCGTGGCTGGGTCGCGGAGGAACAGGCGAGATCGTGCTCAAACGCTAGCTTATTTTATTAAAAATAAATAAAGAGGTAATATTGACGTTTAAAAGTAACACACAACTTAAATAACACACAAATTACAAGCATAAATAAAACTAAAACTAACATAAAAAAACTAGTTGCCAGCTTCTCCAGATAACCCTTAACTATGCCAAATCTCACAATCTCCTCCGCGCGCGCAATAACCTTAAAAGGGGATACAAAGTTTTCTCTTCACGTATTAAATATAGATTCACAAATTCACGATATTTTTTGACACATTGATATCACGAGAAGACACTAGCCCTCTATAGATCTATTTGGGCTCTCTACCTTTCTAAGTTCCCCAGGTCACAATTCCATTTGAGCACAGCTTAGTTCGGAAAAACTATTCAAGTTTTTAAGACAAAACGGGCATTTTTGCGCACAGTCTCTCGTGACCACGGCCGATGTAACTTGGCCGAAACGTCAAGGTTTATATTAGGTTTATATATTTATATCAAAATTATGATTTTGATATAAATCTGTGTGCGAAAAGACCCATTTTGTCTTAAAAACATGAGTATAGTTCCCGAAAATTTATAAAGTCCTAAAACTATTCAAACTTTGTTCTACGAATTTAATAAACTCAAGATTGTTATGTCTACCAAACATTATTTGTATTATTTGAATCTACCAAAGAGAATTTAATATTATTATATTTTTGAAAATTCTAACATTTTTAAAACCATCACAAAAACTTTCAAGCATAGACGGGACTTGAACCTGCAACCTTCCTCTTGATACGAGGATGCACTGCCAATTGTGCTACAGGCTCTTGTTCACTTCAGGGTCGAAACGACGCTTTAAGTCGTAATCTGAAATATCTCACTAATTTCGACCCGTCAACAGGAAGGTTGGTGAGTTCAAGTCCCGTCTAGGCTTAAAAGTTCTTGAGATGGGTTTAAAAATCAAAGAGCATTTAATGTTTTAATTTAGAATCGAGAAATTTACAAAAAATAATAAATATCTGTAAGGCTTGGTATATTAGTAATACACGAGAGGAGGAGAGTTGTCAGCATCCCTCGCCAGTAACCATCGTATATCGCATTCATACCTCGCATGCGGCCGTAAAACCTTCAAACAATATTATTTTTGAGCGCGCATCGCATCGGTAATCAAACTCCAGATACGTGAGATATTACTTACCATTATGAGTACATAATCCGGCAACCTTCACTGAATGAGCTCCGAACCCGCATCCATAAATATTGATGCTTGTTCAATGCTACGCAGGAAAATTGTTACGACTAATAAAAACTCTTATTTTTAGGATTCACCGCTCGCCGCGTGCTGATTATTTCATGAAACGGATCGGGTCGGAGGCAGGTGAGCGTGATGCCGAATGCCGCTACTCCTACGATATGCTCCTCACTGAGCAGCGGAGCCGCTGAACGTGCCCTACGCCATTAATATTAATAAGTGGAGCTGTCATAACGTGAGAGTACGCTTGCCGATTACACTCGTACACTCGTATTACTAACTCTGACAGTTGACAATCATATAACAAGGTTATTCTTCAGGTTAGTTGTGCTTGGTACTTTAGTTAAATTCATTGCTCGTTCATAAAATACTTCGCCCAATTTTACGCTCCAATATCGAGTCAGACGAACATTTTAAGATTGCCCTAAAACGGCGATGGAATTTCCCTGTTTTTTACTTTTTACCCGTTATTTTTTACACCCAGATATACCGAGACTGAGACCCTATCATATGTTTTAAAGGGCCATCAATATTAATCGTCATGAAACCCTTCACTTGTCCCTCCCCATCTCCTGCTCTGGGCGGGGGCGCCGCCCTGGCGCTCACCTGCCCTGGGCGAGGGCGCCGCGCTGGGCGCTACCGACAATTTTTATCAGAATATGGATGGAGGTCAATTAGCGCGATTTGTTCTAAAGCGATGTTTTATGGCTCTGATAGCTATCTTTGATGGTCGAGAAGCAAACTGAAATTAATTTGAAAAGAGTTGATAAATAAATATTTAGGAATGTGCTGCGACTTGATAATGGAACGGGCTGATGTTTGATTGAAATGGGTGACAATATCAATATTGCACCAGATGGGTCGCTCTGGGAATCCTCGGACTGGGCCTGCGCTCAGCAGTACACGTCCTATGCCTGATTTGATGACACAACATTTTTAAGCCAGCATATTGAATAATTAGGTTATTACGGAACAGATATACCTACTATGCGTACTATAGATAGGGATATGCGCCAACCTAGAAATTATTTATATATGTGTTTGGAATATGCATTGTTTTTTCTAAACAAATTTGAACAAAGCTATTATACAAGTAGTATACGAGTGAAATTATCTTCTTTTACTGTAGAAACAGGCATATATCAATACTAAACTTACACCTACTTTATATATGTTAGTAGCAAAAACAACTCCGCTAGTGGTTTAACTAATTATGTAACTCACAAAAATACTTGTTAATGCGCAACACCCATAAAAGCGAATTTATTTAAAGTTAATATTCATTGAAACTGAAAAAGCGTTAACCATTTTGATTCAAAGTATTATTTTCAAAAGTTTTAGAGTCCACATTTTTTTGAGAACACCTAAATCATGTTCCTGGAGATAGTTGAGTGAAATTCACCCACTAAGCCTGTGACACTAGATATAGAGTGAATCTAGGGAAACAAAACGCTGGTCCGTGCCTACAACATCCTCGTTAAATAAATCAGGCTAGGTTTTACAGCGTCTTTCGCATAATGAAGACAAACAGCGCAGTTAACGGTTAGTGAGCGACACACAAAAGAACACTAAACAAAATGTCAGACGCACCTTCCGCGTCGGAAAACATCCGCTGGTAGATCTCGTCGCAATCTGTAGGAAACAACACTTTCTATAAATGCCATTACAAACGTTATTACGGTAATCGAGTTGTGATCGAGTTGGGAATGGTGGTGGTTGTCGAATATTATACAATTTTAAGGAGAGGATAGTTCATAACATATTTATCTGGCTTCTCCTTTTGATAACAAACATTCACACCGATTTTATAACAATTCAAAAAATCTTTCAAGCGGTATTATGAACTTTGTATATCCTTTATCGCGCACTTTTGGGCGAGCGCACTAAAAGTCGCACGCATCTTAGATCTGGTGTTAAAGTTAGCAAGTAAACCAGAAGCTATAAATAAGACGAAGTTCCCGCGCGTGTCACTCTTTCAACTCTGACGGTTCAAAACAGTCGCGTCTAAAGTAGTGTCTGTGTGTTTTTCCTACTATATACATAAGTGTAATGCCTAGGTGTCCTCCCGTTGGCGCCGGGCCAGCACTCCGACTATGCACTCGATTAGACTGGAGTCAAATCGAAAAATAGGTGAAATTTGTGTACTATCGATCTAGAGTACAAAATAAAGAACGTCATTGCTGAATAGAGTGGTTCGGGGCCAAGTAGTTGACCTCAATCCATCGCAAACCTCTGTTAATCGTTCAGAAGTTTCTCAATTAAAAACAAAAGTGAATTGCAGTGCCTGCATAGATAAGCCGCTTCTAAATAGCCTCAGATAGAGGAAGCGATCTTGAATCTATACAATTTCGAAGGTAATGTTGACGAGATTAGATCCAGACCACAGCTCAGAACTTGTGTTATACATTATGTACAGCTAGAGTCTAGTATTGTATTTTTTGTGCGCGCGAGTTTATGTGATTATTATAGCCTACGCGGACTCAATGGGAATACAACTCAAATGGTACTGCTAGATGAGGATGTATGATGTGATGTGATGGGCGCGGATGTATCGTTTACGTCGGATGTTATACAACAATATTTTTATTGTTTTCCTCTACAGATATTTCGTCAAGTTGAAATGAAAGAAAAACCAGTTTAAAGAGGTGTCGCGCTTAAATTAAAAGTTTTTAACATTTGCTTTTCTTTCTGAATTCTGCCTAGTCGAGGCAAATTAAACAAAGTTAAATAAACGTAACTAAGATAAGACACGGAGGGCAACTGAATGAGTCCGAGTTGATATTTAAACTGGTTTCTTCAGACGGTTTGAATAGGTAAAACAAACTTTACTCTTCGCCTTAAAAAATTACATTCACGAATTTTAATGCAAATACTCTTGTAAATGGTATTGGAAGTGGAGCGGCTACAACAAATTGAATCCATTATCGCGAATGAAAACACAGAAATCGATTACAGCCGTTATGCGATATCGCATCGACCAATTTTAATCAAAATTCGCTCACGATGTAAATAAATTCACGGTTTTATTTCGACATAAACAAAATTTTAATATCGTAATCGTAATATCATAAACGGGTGGGTGTGGGTTCGATTATGGACCCGTCGATCCGGCACGAACGAGTGCTCCACCACTGGGGGCCGGACGGAACGTACCCTACTCTCGGAATCCAATCCCAGCTGCTTTTAATGAGGTCACTGAAACAACGACGCAAATGAATCGAGCATAAGCTAAACCAAATGGAACCGTCCCGACACTATCCACTCCTATTCAAACACCAACTAAATACAGCTGAATACAAACAAAATCACATAAGCTACCTTAGTTTTGTTCCGTTGTAAAGTTTTTGTTATTTGGATCATTGACATTTCTTTAGCTGGCCGGTTGCCTAAAGCAATTCCTAATGCGTTTACTCTTCAAGCCAGTAGAGAGCGCCAGTAATTATGTTATACTTGTTCCAGTAACTTATCTTAAATGTAACAAGTATGCAAATCCGGATCTCATAAGGCGAGTAAGCGAAGAAATAAGCATTTCCTGTGATCGCGTCGGACCGTGCAGAGGAAGCTCTGGAATAGGTCAATGATCATAATTATTAGGCACTTTGTTCAAAAGCGTCTTATCGCACGTTTGCATCGGCTCTACATTTGCGAACGGTTCCCGCGCTCGATGAGCGAATATGTTTCTCGAGTGGAGATCAGGCGGGATTTGTTCCGTAAACAGTTATGAGCGAGCTGACTTCTCATAGGTACTACTCATATTCTACTGCTTTACATATAATGCTTGTTTCTGCGGTAATCCTACCTAGCCAGTAATGTAGCGCTCAACGATTTAAACATTTTGTATGTGATAAATTAAGTTAATAAAGTAAGTTCGACTAGTGCCTACTGTGTAGGAATTTAAAAACAATTGATGTCTGCTGCGTCTCACATGCTTCGGTTTGCCCGAACATGTAATGTGTTCAAGTAAACTTCGTAGGTAAAACGATCCGCGTATGCGCACCTCAACATAATTATGATAAAAGTGGTCTAGTTTCAGTTCTTCAGCAAAGCGTGATGGTAGACATCAGTGTTCTAAGCGTGTTTTGGTACGACGCGACCTCAAAAACTACTGCAGAGCTAATGCTTACAGGCGGCGGCAGTCAGCGGCCGGTAGCCTGTCACCTACCTGAATGCGGCCCAGCTGGAGAGCGCATTAATGCCGGGCACGCGCTGCCCCAATAAATATGTTAAAATGTTCCGTGACAGCGCCGGCCGCCATGTTCCGCTCCGCGCCGGCCAATTGCCACCCCTTTTATTCGATTGCGCGAGATAAAATCCCGTGTAATTTGTGGAATAGCCACCAACTCGCGAGCTGCGACGGAAGGAAGACTACCTTTGTAAAATGCTAAACTAGAATTGACATTTAAGTTTCTCTCTGTCATGTCTCTGAGCGATGAATAAAGAATCCGATACACAAAGCTTGCCAGTACATCCGCCATGTCGGTAATGTAGGCTTGTAGAATAAGGGAATAATAGAGGCTGATAGTGCGTACGTTGGTAGCATTCTTTTCTTTGTAGAAAAGCTCGCGTTTCTAAAGTATAGCAAATTATTTTTATCACAATATTGCTGAAGATACGAGTAAAGTCTGCTTTCTTGAGATGACAAAGAGATTACGAGCTTTCCCAAAGTTTGCGAGTTTGGAGCTCGCGTCCGCGGCCGCACTCCACCCGCTTCTTAATTAGTCTGTTACGACAGGAGTCTCTGTGACGCGCGAACTTTGCTAATGACAGCGCTATCACGTATGCTTAAGTAAATGCAGTAGAAAATATAAAAATTACATTTCACTCCCGCGCGGCGAGAAAGGAGCCTTTTCGAATAGGTGAAGTTATAAATAATTACCTGCAGCAACGAAAGAAATTCTTACCCGAGGCGGTCTACTAGTTCCAGGGGTCGCGTAAATTAAACCTGACAACGGAAGAATGCTAGTTCTTACCTGGCAGATAAGTAATGCTTAACCATTCCCAGTAGCAGGCTGAGGAGTGAGAGGCGCGGGTTCGACTCTGGCTAAAGCGGGGATTTTTATATTTGCAATAACAAAAATGTTAAATAAAGCTCTCATGCGCAACATTCACATTTTCCTTTTAATTTAGTGGGATAGAATAGAGGATATAATTTCGATGTGCTTATTTGAAGGACCAATGAATGAATTCAAAACAAATGAATCTACTAATAGCAAATGGCAGTTTAAATGAGGCCTCTCCCCCCTCCTACCACCGCCGCCTCTTACCCTCCCCCGCAGCATTCAGCAACGAAATAAAATGGAACGCAAATATGTTCGTCGTTAATCCGAACAGACAGAGTTATGCGATACGTTACGATACTACACAATAAAATATGGCACATAATATTACCTACCTATAAACTAGATATGACGTATCTGTAAAACACTGACCGTCTCGTCCTAACTTTTTACTATAGAACGAGTCATTTCAGCCGCGCACCTAGCGTTACTCGTAGGCAACGCTATGCGGCGGCCCTGGGATGTCCAGCTTTGTAATGAGAGTATGAGATTGCGTTTTGCGTTTAATTTATAAAACTGTATTAATACTAGCGGCTCATAATAGCGTGGCTAATAAACACCTATAAACGTCTATAACGAAAATAAATGTCTATAAACTTAGCAATGGTACATTGTTATACAAGGGCTGTGAGCGATCTATTGTACACAAAATATTTTGGCGTACGAGCGAGAACGAACGCGAGCGGAATGCTATTCGAAAGTGGTTTTGATCGCTTACATCCGAGTATCACACATATGACATAACTTTTAATCCCAAATGCAAGGAAATTAAAAAAAAAGTCTTAGAAAACAGTTGGTTGATAAAATGTAATTTGCTCTCTTTTATTTTTAAATAGAAATAATGATTTGTCACCGAGATTGCATTTTATTTTAGCTTATAAGAATTCAATGACTCTCGTTATTATTTAAAATAAATATTAAGGCCGTGAATATTATTTAGGGTGCCGTGATCGAGCCTTAAAATTACCAACTTTCAGAGACGAAATATATTTGCTTGTTGAGTGTGTGTATTTTATTATTTTTATAGTGTTGTCCGAAAAAACACTATAACTAGTGGTTCGCCCCGAATGTAGATCTCGCGAGTCTCCCATCAAACAAATAAAATATATTTGTAACTAATATTTGAATATTTGCACACCTTTTTGGTTCTACGTTCTTGATGCGTACAGCTACGGTATGCAACACTTTGCCTTCGTCAGTTTTTCCAAAAGAATACAATCCGGGTCGCTTTAATGTAAGAGTGAATTCTTCTAGATCTACGTGCTTCATGTTAGACCACATCATCGCTTACCATCAGGTGAGATTGTGGTCAAACGAAGATCTATCCTGTTTAAAAAAAAACTATCAAAATAGTGCTACGAAATGAATAACCAAATTAATTGACTTGAATTACTTACAGTTTCATTTAAATTACAAGAAACGGGAGTTCATGTAAGTTGGTTGCTCTTTTTTGGGGTAGAAATTGCAGTTATTCTGGATTTAAGATTTTTCCCTGTATTTGTGTCACTAAAAATACACGCATACCAAATTTCAGCACGGTCGGGTCACCGGGGTACCTTGTGAATTTTGTCTAAGTTCAGTTTTTATTATGGCTAATAACTTAAAAACTTTAAGTTTAAACTAAAATAAAAACAGGGTCGAAATGTACTTACAAAGATTTATTACTAAACGTGCCATTTGACCGGATAGTTCCATTTTTTACAGCTCTTGAACCCCAATATCTCAACGACCCCCCACATTTTTAGGTGATTTAGTCACACCAAAACTGTGCCATTACTACCTACCTATATACCATATAATTTCACGATGATCAGACGAACGCTTCGAAAGTTATCCCCGGACAAACAAACATACATACATACAGCACCGATTTGCCCAAGTTGATTTATAGATCTCGCTTCGCTCGATAAATAAAATACTACTTCTAAACTGTTCCAAACAAACCAATTCACGGTTACTAAAACTTTCACACGTATGGAATATTCGTTTTCACGCGGGGTATAAAACAGTTTTGGTTCGTCCCAAAACAACAGCGGTAGAGTTTCACCACAGTCCTCAAGTTAGAGCGGATAAACAACAGCGGTAAAGTTTCACCGCTGTCCTCAAGTTAGAGCGGATAAACAACAGTGGTAAAGTTTCACCGCAGTCCTCAAGTTAGAGCGGATAAGTTTCACCGCAGTTCTCAAGTTAGAGCGGATAAACAACAGCGGTAAAGTTTCACCGCAGTCCTCAAGTTAGAGCGGATAAACAACAGCGGTAAAGTTTCACCGCAGTCCTCAAGTTAGAGCGGATAAACAACAGCAGTAAAGTTTCACCGCAGTCCTCAAGTTAGAGCGGATAAACAACAGCGGTAAAGTTTCACGGCAGTCCTTAAGTTAGAGCGGATAAACAACAGCGGTAAAGTTTCACCGCAGTCCTCAAGTTAGAGCGGATAAACAACACCAGTAAAGTTTCACCGCAGTCCTCGAGTTAGAGCGGATAAACAACAGCGGTAAAGTTTCACCGCAGTTCTCAAGTTAGAGCGGATAAACAACAGCAGTAAAGTTTCACCGCAGTCCTCAAGTTAGAGCGGATAAACAACAGCGGTAAATTTTCACCGCAGTCCTCAAGTTAGAGCGGATAAACAACAGCGGTAAATTTTCACCGCAGTCCTCAAGTTAGAGCGGATAAGTTTCACCGCAGTCCTCAAGTTAGAGCGGATAAACAACAGCGGTAAAGTTTCACCGCAGTCTTCAAGTTAGAGCGGATAAACAACAGCAGTAAAGTTTCACCGCATTCCTCAAGTTAGAGCGGATAAACAACAGCGGTAAATTTTCACCGCAGTCCTCAAGTTAGAGCGGATAAGTTTCACCGCAGTCCTCAAGTTAGAGCGGATAAACAGCAGCAGTAAAGTTTCACCGCAGTCCTCAAGTTAGAGCGGATAAACAACAGCGGTAAATTTTCACCGCAGTCCTCAAGTTAGAGCGGATAAGTTTCACCGCAGTCCTCAAGTTAGAGCGGATAAACAACAGTGGTAAATTTTCACCGCAGTCCTCAAGTTAGAGCGGATAAACAACAGCGGTAAATTTTCACCGCAGTCCTCAAGTTAGAGCGGATAAACAACAGCGGTAAAGTTTCACCGCAGTCCTCATGTTAGAGCAGATAAACAACAGCAGTAAAGTTTCACCGCAGTCCTCAAGTTAGAGCGGATAAACAACAGCGGTAAAGTTTCACCGCAGTCCTCAAGTTAGAGCGGATAAACAACAGCGGTAAAGTTTCATCGCAGTCCTCAAGTTAGAGCGGATAAACAACAGCAGTAAAGTTTCACCGCAGTCCTCAAGTTAGAGCGGATAAACAACAGCGGTAAAGTTTCACCGCAGTCCTCAAGTTAGAGCGGATAAACAACAGCGGTAAATTTTCACCGCAGTCCTCAAGTTAGAGCGGATAAGTTTCACCGCAGTCCTCAAGTTAGAGCGGATAAACAACAGCGGTAAAGTTTCACCGCAGTCCTCAAGTTAGAGCGGATAAACAATAGCGGTAAAGTTTCACCGCAGTCCTCAAGTTAGAGCGGATAAACAACAGCGGTAAAGTTTCACCGCAGTCCTCAAGTTAGAGCGGATAAACAACAGCGGTAAAGTTTCACCGCAGTCCTCAAGTTAGAGCGGATAAACAACAGCAGTAAAGTTTCACCGCAGTCCTCAAGTTAGAGCGGATAAACAACAGCGGTAAAGTTTCACCGCAGTCCTCAAGTTAGAGCGGATAAACAACAGCAGTAAAGTTTTACCGCAGTCTTCAAGTTAGAGCGGATGAACAACAGCGGTTAATTTTCACCGCAGTCCTCAAGTTAGAGCGGATAAACAACAGCGGTAAATTTTCACCGCAGTCCTCAAGTTAGAGCGGATAAGTTTCACTGCAGTCCTCAAGTTAGAGCGGATAAACAACAGCGGTAAAGTTTCACCGCAGTCCTCAAGTTAGAGCGGATAAACAACAGCGGTAAAGTTTCACCGCAGTCCTCAAGTTAGAGCGGATAAACAACAGCGGTAAAGTTTCACCGCAGTCCTCAAGTTAGAGCGGATAAACAACAGCGGTAAAGTTTCACCGCAGTCCTCAAGTTAGAGCGGATAAACAACAGCGGTAAAGTTTCACCGCAGTCCTCAAGTTAGAGCGGATAAACAACAGCAGTAAAGTTTCACCGCAGTCCTCAAGTTAGAGCGGATAAACAACAGCGGTAAAGTTTCACCGCAGTCCTCAAGTTAGAGCGGATAAACAACAGCGGTAAAGTTTCACCGCAGTCCTCGAGTTAGAGCGGATAAACAACAGCGGTAAAGTTTCACCGCAGTTCTCAAGTTAGAGCGGATAAACAACAGCAGTAAAGTTTCACCGCAGTCCTCAAGTTAGAGCGGATAAACAACAGCTGTAAATTTTCACCGCAGTCCTCAAGTTAGAGCGGATAAACAACAGCGGTAAATTTTCACCGCAGTCCTCAAGTTAGAGCGGATAAGTTTCACCGCAGTCCTCAAGTTAGAGCGGATAAACAACAGCGGTAAAGTTTCACCGCAGTCTTCAAGTTAGAGCGGATAAACAACAGCAGTAAAGTTTCACCGCATTCCTCAAGTTAGAGCGGATAAACAACAGCGGTAAATTTTCACCGCAGTCCTCAAGTTAGAGCGGATAAGTTTCACCGCAGTCCTCAAGTTAGAGCGGATAAACAGCAGCAGTAAAGTTTCACCGCAGTCCTCAAGTTAGAGCGGATAAACAACAGCGGTAAATTTTCACCGCAGTCCTCAAGTTAGAGCGGATAAGTTTCACCGCAGTCCTCAAGTTAGAGCGGATAAACAACAGTGGTAAATTTTCACCGCAGTCCTCAAGTTAGAGCGGATAAACAACAGCGGTAAATTTTCACCGCAGTCCTCAAGTTAGAGCGGATAAACAACACCAGTAAAGTTTCACCGCAGTCCTCGAGTTAGAGCGGATAAACAACAGCGGTAAAGTTTCACCGCAGTTCTCAAGTTAGAGCGGATAAACAACAGCAGTAAAGTTTCACCGCAGTCCTCAAGTTAGAGCGGATAAACAACAGCGGTAAATTTTCACCGCAGTCCTCAAGTTAGAGCGGATAAACAACAGCGGTAAATTTTCACCGCAGTCCTCAAGTTAGAGCGGATAAGTTTCACCGCAGTCCTCAAGTTAGAGCGGATAAACAACAGCGGTAAAGTTTCACCGCAGTCCTCAAGTTAGAGCGGATAAACAACAGCAGTAAAGTTTCACCGCAGTCCTCAAGTTAGAGCGGATAAACAACAGTGGTAAAGTTTCACCGCAGTCCTCAAGTTAGAGCGGATAAGTTTCACCGCAGTTCTCAAGTTAGAGCGGATAAACAACAGCGGTAAAGTTTCACCGCAGTCCTCAAGTTAGAGCGGATAAACAACAGCGGTAAAGTTTCACCGCAGTCCTCAAGTTAGAGCGGATAAACAACAGCAGTAAAGTTTCACCGCAGTCCTCAAGTTAGAGCGGATAAACAACAGCGGTAAAGTTTCACGGCAGTCCTTAAGTTAGAGCGGATAAACAACAGCGGTAAAGTTTCACCGCAGTCCTCAAGTTAGAGCGGATAAACAACAGCGGTAAATTTTCACCGCAGTCCTCAAGTTAGAGCGGATAAGTTTCACTGCAGTCCTCAAGTTAGAGCGGATAAACAACAGCGGTAAAGTTTCACCGCAGTCCTCAAGTTAGAGCGGATAAACAACAGCGGTAAAGTTTCACCGCAGTCCTCAAGTTAGAGCGGATAAACAACAGCGGTAAAGTTTCACCGCAGTCCTCAAGTTAGAGCGGATAAACAACAGCGGTAAAGTTTCACCGCAGTCCTCAAGTTAGAGCGGATAAACAACAGCGGTAAAGTTTCACCGCAGTCCTCAAGTTAGAGCGGATAAACAACAGCAGTAAAGTTTCACCGCAGTCCTCAAGTTAGAGCGGATAAACAACAGCGGTAAAGTTTCACCGCAGTCCTCAAGTTAGAGCGGATAAACAACAGCAGTAAAGTTTCACCGCAGTCCTCGAGTTAGAGCGGATAAACAACAGCGGTAAAGTTTCACCGCAGTTCTCAAGTTAGAGCGGATAAACAACAGCAGTAAAGTTTCACCGCAGTCCTCAAGTTAGAGCGGATAAACAACAGCGGTAAATTTTCACCGCAGTCCTCAAGTTAGAGCGGATAAACAACAGCGGTAAATTTTCACCGCAGTCCTCAAGTTAGAGCGGATAAGTTTCACCGCAGTCCTCAAGTTAGAGCGGATAAACAACAGCGGTAAAGTTTCACCGCAGTCTTCAAGTTAGAGCGGATAAACAACAGCAGTAAAGTTTCACCGCATTCCTCAAGTTAGAGCGGATAAACAACAGCGGTAAATTTTCACCGCAGTCCTCAAGTTAGAGCGGATAAGTTTCACCGCAGTCCTCAAGTTAGAGCGGATAAACAGCAGCAGTAAAGTTTCACCGCAGTCCTCAAGTTAGAGCGGATAAACAACAGCGGTAAATTTTCACCGCAGTCCTCAAGTTAGAGCGGATAAGTTTCACCGCAGTCCTCAAGTTAGAGCGGATAAACAACAGTGGTAAATTTTCACCGCAGTCCTCAAGTTAGAGCGGATAAACAACAGCGGTAAATTTTCACCGCAGTCCTCAAGTTAGAGCGGATAAACAACAGCGGTAAAGTTTCACCGCAGTCCTCAAGTTAGAGCGGATAAACAACAGCAGTAAAGTTTCACCGCAGTCCTCAAGTTAGAGCGGATAAACAACAGCGGTAAAGTTTCACCGCAGTCCTCAAGTTAGAGCGGATAAACAACAGCGGTAAAGTTTCATCGCAGTCCTCAAGTTAGAGCGGATAAACAACAGCAGTAAAGTTTCACCGCAGTCCTCAAGTTAGAGCGGATAAACAACAGCGGTAAAGTTTCACCGCAGTCCTCAAGTTAGAGCGGATAAACAACAGCGGTAAATTTTCACCGCAGTCCTCAAGTTAGAGCGGATAAGTTTCACCGCAGTCCTCAAGTTAGAGCGGATAAACAACAGCGGTAAAGTTTCACCGCAGTCCTCAAGTTAGAGCGGATAAACAATAGCGGTAAAATTTCACCGCAGTCCTCAAGTTAGAGCGGATAAACAACAGCGGTAAAGTTTCACCGCAGTCCTCAAGTTAGAGCGGATAAACAACAGCGGTAAAGTTTCACCGCAGTCCTCAAGTTAGAGCGGATAAACAACAGCAGTAAAGTTTCACCGCAGTCCTCAAGTTAGAGCGGATAAACAACAGCGGTAAAGTTTCACCGCAGTCCTCAAGTTAGAGCGGATAAACAACAGCAGTAAAGTTTTACCGCAGTCTTCAAGTTAGAGCGGATGAACAACAGCGGTTAATTTTCACCGCAGTCCTCAAGTTAGAGCGGATAAACAACAGCGGTAAATTTTCACCGCAGTCCTCAAGTTAGAGCGGATAAGTTTCACTGCAGTCCTCAAGTTAGAGCGGATAAACAACAGCGGTAAAGTTTCACCGCAGTCCTCAAGTTAGAGCGGATAAACAACAGCGGTAAAGTTTCACCGCAGTCCTCAAGTTAGAGCGGATAAACAACAGCGGTAAAGTTTCACCGCAGTCCTCAAGTTAGAGCGGATAAACAACAGCGGTAAAGTTTCACCGCAGTCCTCAAGTTAGAGCGGATAAACAACAGCGGTAAAGTTTCACCGCAGTCCTCAAGTTAGAGCGGATAAATAACAGCAGTAAAGTTTCACCGCAGTCCTCAAGTTAGAGCGGATAAACAACAGCGGTAAAGTTTCACCGCAGTCCTCAAGTTAGAGCGGATAAACAACAGCAGTAAAGTTTCACCGCAGTCCTCAAGTTAGAGCGGATAAACAACAGCGGTAAAGTTTCACCGCAGTCCTCAAGTTAGAGCGGATAAACAACAGCGGTAAAGTTTCATCGCAGTCCTCAAGTTAGAGCGGATAAACAACAGCAGTAAAGTTTCACCGCAGTCCTCAAGTTAGAGCGGATAAACAACAGCGGTAAAGTTTCACCGCAGTCCTCAAGTTAGAGCGGATAAACAACAGCGGTAAATTTTCACCGCAGTCCTCAAGTTAGAGCGGATAAGTTTCACCGCAGTCCTCAAGTTAGAGCGGATAAACAACAGCGGTAAAGTTTCACCGCAGTCCTCAAGTTAGAGCGGATAAACAATAGCGGTAAAGTTTCACCGCAGTCCTCAAGTTAGAGCGGATAAACAACAGCGGTAAAGTTTCACCGCAGTCCTCAAGTTAGAGCGGATAAACAACAGCGGTAAAGTTTCACCGCAGTCCTCAAGTTAGAGCGGATAAACAACAGCAGTAAAGTTTCACCGCAGTCCTCAAGTTAGAGCGGATAAACAACAGCGGTAAAGTTTCACCGCAGTCCTCAAGTTAGAGCGGATAAACAACAGCAGTAAAGTTTCACCGCAGTCCTCAAGTTAGAGCGGATAAACAACAGCGGTAAAGTTTCACCGCAGTCCTCAAGTTAGAGCGGATAAACAACAGCGGTAAAGTTTCATCGCAGTCCTCAAGTTAGAGCGGATAAACAACAGCAGTAAAGTTTCACCGCAGTCCTCAAGTTAGAGCGGATAAACAACAGCGGTAAAGTTTCACCGCAGTCCTCAAGTTAGAGCGGATAAACAACAGCGGTAAATTTTCACCGCAGTCCTCAAGTTAGAGCGGATAAGTTTCACCGCAGTCCTCAAGTTAGAGCGGATAAACAACAGCGGTAAAGTTTCACCGCAGTCCTCAAGTTAGAGCGGATAAACAATAGCGGTAAAGTTTCACCGCAGTCCTCAAGTTAGAGCGGATAAACAACAGCGGTAAAGTTTCACCGCAGTCCTCAAGTTAGAGCGGATAAACAACAGCGGTAAAGTTTCACCGCAGTCCTCAAGTTAGAGCGGATAAGTTTCACCGCAGTCCTCAAGTTAGAGCGGATAAACAACAGCGGTAAAGTTTCACCGCAGTCCTCAAGTTAGAGCGGATAAACAACAGCAGTAAAGTTTTACCGCAGTCTTCAAGTTAGAGCGGATGAACAACAGCGGTTAATTTTCACCGCAGTCCTCAAGTTAGAGCGGATAAACAACAGCGGTAAATTTTCACCGCAGTCCTCAAGTTAGAGCGGATAAGTTTCACTGCAGTCCTCAAGTTAGAGCGGATAAACAACAGCGGTAAAGTTTCACCGCAGTCCTCAAGTTAGAGCGGATAAACAACAGCGGTAAAGTTTCACCGCAGTCCTCAAGTTAGAGCGGATAAACAACAGCGGTAAAGTTTCACCGCAGTCCTCAAGTTAGAGCGGATAAACAACAGCGGTAAAGTTTCACCGCAGTCCTCAAGTTAGAGCGGATAAACAACAGCGGTAAAGTTTCACCGCAGTTCTCAAGTTAGAGCGGATAAACAACAGCAGTAAAGTTTCACCGCAGTCCTCAAGTTAGAGCGGATAAACAACAGCGGTAAAGTTTCACCGCAGTCCTCAAGTTAGAGCGGATAAACAACAGCAGTAAAGTTTCACCGCAGTCCTCAAGTTAGAGCGGATAAACAACAGCGGTAAAGTTTCACCACAGTCCTCAAGTTAGAGCAGATAAACAACAGCGTAAAACAGCGTACAAGTAAAACACAGATTTTGTGCTTCAATATTTATATTAAAGAAATAAAATACTTACGTTGCATTATAGTATAAACAGTACATTAATTTATACTCATCAACTGTCCCTGAAGAGATAGCACTAATTGAAGTTACTGTTGGAGCACTGGGTATGAAATAAACACACTTTTTATACCAGCCACAAGCACTACCACCACACTTTTCACTAAAAACCTGCATTGTTCTACACTGCCATACAATGTCTACTGGAGCGAAAATCTACACCACAGATCCTTTGGCCGCCATCAAGGAGCTTGATGATAAGCTGGACAGCTGCATGGCCACATTTGAGGCGCGCATGTCAGCTGCCTCACCAGCTTCTCTGGGGCAGCTGGCGGCGGAAGTGAAGCAGTTCAAGGTATGCATGAAGCTTGCGATTGACCTCGTCCGCAGCCAGGTGACTCAGGTCACTGCACTTGTGGATGATGCTGAGAACAGAAGCCGTCGCAAGTTTCTTTTGTTCCGTGGAGTCGAAGAAAAGGAGGGAGAAAACCTTAAGGAAGTCATTGCTGAGGTCGCTAAGGACACACTCAAGATAAGCCACTTCACCCCGGATTGTATTCGGTTCAGCTATCGTCTCGGCAAGGACACTACTCGAGGTGGGTCTCGTCCAATTCTCGTGAGATTTCACAATCTGGACATTCGCTCCAGTGTCTGGCGGAGCAAGAAGAACTTTAAGGGAACAGGAGTGTCAGTTGCTGAGTATCTGACGGCCACCCGGCGCAGCTTCTTCAATGAAGGACGCCGTGTATATGGCGTAAAAAAGTGCTGGTCTCAGGACGGTAACGTCTATCTATTGGCACCGGACGGAACGAAGCATAGAGTAAACAACTCTATGCTTCGTTCCGTCCGGTGCCCAGGCTCAGCTTGGAGAAATCATACAAAAGTTCCCACCAATGCAGGAGGCACAAGCTGCCGCAGTTGCTGCGGCCACCTTGGCACCAGGGAAAGCTGCACCAGCGCGTTCGAAGGCCGGGCGCTTTGTGAGGCCGAAGTAATCGAGTCGATCTGGCCAATTTCGGGCGTTTTTGGCGGTATACTTTAACAAATCCTGGCAGTAGTACATTTTCTTTTTTTTACCTAGGTAGGTACCTACCACATTTATTTTTGATAACTGACACTTGGTCTGACATAACGTGTCCGTGTGTTCGTGACTGTGACGTACCTGTCATTCTTGACGTTGACGTACTACAAGCCGTTGGCCGCCAGCGCTGTGTCGTCGTTCCGTTCCGTTTTACGAAGACATTTCTGTTTGTAAAATTTATGTTTTTATTTTGTTTTTCTGTTGGTTATAATTTTTGAACATTGTTTACTGTAGTCTTACTGTAGTTGTTTAACATACATAAGTACACAATAATTTTACCTGCATTCAACTCTCCAGACTAATTGGCAGTGTTTGTGGCTTTAGATGGCTTCTTGTTTGTATTGTTCTGTTACCAGTATTATTATTTAAATAAATTATATATTTATATTTTTATTATTTATATTTATCTTATTTATTTATAATGGATTGCTCAATATCTTCTGATTTATATAAATCGTTCGACTCTGATAGCTTCGTGGATGCTGTGGATGATAGCGTTGCTGAGCCTTTGCTTAGGGAACAGCTTGACAAATCGTTTGCTCCTTTTAAAAAAAACTTTAACGTGTGCCACATCAACGCCCAGAGCATACCTGCTCACTACTCGGAGCTATTAGCCACTTTTACGGGCGATTGTATACACGCCTGTCTCGTTTCCGAAAGTTTTCTCAAACCTTCACTTCCTTCTCCTTTTTTCTGTCTACCCGGTTTTGTGCTTGTTCGTAATGATCGCACCAATGTTAGATGTGGAGGGGTTGCGATCTATTTACGCGCTGACTTTAATTATAAAATTATCTCCAGTTCGCCTTCTGCTTACTCTGCTTCTATGGAGCATCTATTTGTTGAGGTACAGGTGAGCACTGGTAAAGTACTATTGGGAGTGGTTTATGCGCCCCCTACAGTTGACTATTTTAATTCTCTCGACCAGTTGCTTGAAACTTTTGTGCCTCTGTACGATCAGATAATTTTAATGGGAGATTTTAATACCTGCCTTTTAAAAAATGATATTAGATGTAAACAATTAGTCAATATTACATCTTCTTTCAACCTTAACATCTTAGATTTAGATCCTACGCATCATATCAATGATAGGCACACTAAACTGGACCTCATAATTACACGAGACCACAAACGCGTTTCTACTTATGGTCAATTTCCAGCCCCGGGATTTTCACATCATGACCTTATATTTGCATCATTTAAAATTAGAACACACAAAATAAAACCTAAGATCATAATGCAACGTAACTTTGCCGCTATGGATCTTGATAAGCTCCGTACTGATACAAGTGCCACCGAATGGTCTTTTTATAACAATTTGTTAATTCCTCATGGCTCTACGCATTAAGATTGAACTACGAAAACTAAACAATACAAAAAAATCGACTGAATGTGTAACATAATTTTACTGTCTTTGTTCTACTTAATTGTCATTGTTTCTGTAAAACTTTTATGTATGCTAAATTCAATTTGTAGATTATTACAAAAAAAAAATGTTTAAAACTATTTATGCAGCTACAATTTAAGGGAGGCTTTGTTCAGTAAATTGCAGGTTAAAGTATTCGACGAGACAGGATAGCGTGCTATCCATGTCAAGAGTCTGGAGTCGGAGCAACTAGTGTAGGAAGAAACGCCAAGAACCGTTTGCTCAAATATTGCGGTAGTGTTTAGCCGACTTTGTCATGAGTTCGTGACTCTTTTACATACTGGGATACAGATAAATCTTACGAAAGATCTTTGTGTAGTAAATGCGTAGTAGCTAAGCCATCTCCACGTATTATTGAGAGCGTAGCAAAAGCTTGACGTACTCTCAGCATTTAACCGTTGTTCCCATACGAACTCGTATCTATCTAATAGCTAAACGTTGTATAACTAGTTGATAGTATTCGTTTGTGTACTATCACGGTGTACTATGCCCGATTTGAACTCTTAAAAAGGAGTTAGGGTTGACACCAGCATTCATGTTATAAAATGTAATTGGCCTTCTGTATTTTCTCTGTTTTGGATTGGACGTACAATAAAAGTTCACCAATGGTAACCTCATATGCAAATATTGATATTTAAAAGTTGGGTTTAATAGTAGTTTATTAGACGAGGGTAAAGCAACGGGTACTATTTGAATAACTTAACGTAGGATTCTAAAGTTAACTAACGAGAGGTATTTAGGCACGCCCAAGATGCAGACAGCTTTATCCACGAGGAGATTGTTCTACTTTTCACACTTTCTGCAAGACAATAAAAACCAAATCTAGGTTAGTGCATTCTGTGCAGAGGTTAGTTCGATTTACAAATAAGTTTTTATTGTGTGGGTCTCTTTGGATCAAACTTTAATATAGCGAGGTTCCAAATTAAAATTACATTATGCCAGCGAGGGCATAATGAAATTCAAAACAACTTTACTCCTAACTCAACCGTAGGGATTTAATCACCTGCTTTCGGCGAGGTTAACATGGTATATAAAGTGACATTGTCAAGCAGATGATATGAAAAAATGATTTAAACATGCGTGATTCGTCAAGAAACCCATCAGCGCACCTTATTGTAGATACCAGGTATAGCTACGGAGTGGGGAGCACACACTACAAAGCGCGCAGTAGGACGGTCATCCCATTACATGTAAAGGTGACCTACTCGTAGTAAACGTTGCTGGGAGCCATGTGTCACTCTCAAAATCTATGGGATGAGATGATCTATGATGATGGTGATGAATGAGGTAGTACATAGGAAGTGTTCGCGATCTGCCCCTCCCCATTCTGGCTTCTCGTTTTAGGCGGTGTGAGTTAGTGTGTACTCACCCACAACATGCAGCGTGACGAAGAAGGAGCGCACAGGCTGCGTGGAGACCTGACACTCGTAGACGCCGGCGTCGCGCTGCTGGGCCCACTTCACGTGCAGCGTCCAGTCGTCCGTCTGCGGCGAGTGCGTCGCCTGGAAGCGCTGGTCCGACGTGTACGTGTACCCGCCCACTGTCAGGATGTGCAGGTCTCGGTGACGGATCCATGACACCTGCAGACAATACCAAAACTTAACAAATGATTGAGTAATCTGATCTTCTGGATTTTGTGGTACTCGAAGTTTATGATGCCTGCGGCATAGGAAAATATTTATTCCACGGAAATCGAACACATCAGTAATTGTGATACATTTAGTGCCTGATACATCTGAGACGTAGTTGCAAAGTACACGCTGTTTGTCATCTTCCAAACAAACCCCATAAAAAGTCAAACTAAATACGAAACTTGTACCATTCTGTTGTTATACAGGGTGGCGGTATCTAAGGTCGCGAGATTGCGGGAACTTGATTCGAAGCCTCAAACGCGCGCGGAGTTTCATTACGGCTTTCACATCATTTTCCTCCTCTCAAAATAGGTTATTTGAGTACGCACTTCTGTTTTATTGAAGCTTACATTAATTGGGTTAGAAACTTTTGATTTTGTGGCAGAAACCTGATATTTTAATTAAACACATCGCGAATATGTTTCGAATATTAATATAGAGCTCGGCAATATACAAAATTGTGTAAAATATTTTCTAACCAGACGGAGCAATACAAAATTGATAGCTTTGCGTTCAGCATATATTCGAAACAGTTCGTAGAATCTAACGCTTATTATTTTGCTATGCGGAAGTATGAAATAAATATATCAAATCATAGGAACACTAAATACTTAAAGAGAAAAACGTATTAATATTGGTTTCAATTAAGAAAGTGCCATGAAGTCATCGACATTTCCATTAAAAACAAGGGTAACCAACAAATACAATACAAAAGGCCATTGGGAAGTTGTAAGTGGTGACAGGCCTGCGAGTTTCCAACTGACGTCGGATGGGAGCTGCGGGTGACGTCACTCGCAGAATACTAATCCCTGTGTTTACCAACCGCCGCCGCCCTCTGATACAGCTGATAACACGCAGATTACCGCAACCTGCTTACACATGCATACCTACTTGTACTTAGATAACACACATATCCGGGAGGGGAATAAAGGACGAAACTTGAAGATTAGAGATAGAACCTGAAATTACCTGCACTGAAATTGTGAGAAAAGTCACATGATTACTTTATAAATATGATAAAAGCTGTTAGACTTTTGTGAAGTCAAGTTCTCAATGAGACGAAAGGGTAGTGCGTACATAACACAGACACGTACCTAGGGGTCTACCCTTTTTTGCGCGGCATAATTTTGTAATCTAAAGGTTTTATTTTCCTTTGTAAATATTTTATGTCCCTGTTTTTTAGGCATCCGTCCCCCATTCAGAGCTAATCAGGAATTCCTCGGAAGCCAGCGCCGGCCTAGGGTAATTAAAGAGGCTACATACCGCGCACGTGGACGATAAATAAAAGGAATTGCTAATACAGATCCGTTCGCAATTTTCATAGACCCTCATTTACATACCAATGGAGGCCTAAAACAACTGTTTCAGAATTGAAATAGACAAAAATAAAGCCTTCTTTGAGCTCTGCTCCAATCAGCCTCAAGGAGTCTCTTGCGCACGTGACTCACACGTGATGCGGGAATGTATAAACTGTAGGTGACAATACAAACATTGCGGTTTTTACTTTATAAAGAACAAGATTCATAGAAAATAAACAGATGAGCTTTTTGCTGTTTATGTGTAACACTAATATGATATTAACATATATTGCTACACAATCGACGAATAAGCAAGTTAATTATTAAAAAAAATGCAATATCATGTACCGCAACAAAAACCGTAGTCCTACTAATATTATAAATGCGAAAGTTTGGATGTTTGTTTATTTGTTACCCAATCACGTCGTAATGGAAAGACTGATTGCGATGAAATTTAGTATATAGATAGGTTATGACCTAGATTGAACCTTATGCTACTTTTTATTGACATATCACGTGTGCGAAACCAATAATTAACATTTTTCTCATGTTTAATCCACTCCTACTGCCGCATAATACAACTGATATCATATTCTAAGTACTTCCACCAGAGTATTTTCGGGAGATTCATCAGAGAAGCTTTCTTAAAGTGCCCTTTTATACATATTCCCCTGTATGCCTCAAGTTGATGACGCAGGGTAGTGCATCGTAGAGCATTTTTTAAGACGTGACCTACGAGGAAATACTTTTTTATGGACACATCAGGTGGGTCATAGGCTTATTCCATATCAAGGTGGTACAAAAAAAATCCCCCCTAAGAGATACGACCTGATAAATGTTGCTGGGAGCCGTTGCGTGCAAGCCGCACAAGCTCGGTCACACTGGAAATGTATGGGGGAGGCGTGTGTTTAGCAGTTAACGTCCTATGGCTGATATGATGATGATGATGATATTAGGAAAGTATTTTTCTAAGAATGTAGAATTGCACAGTTTAATGTATGTGCCAACTAGCACAATAGCTGGCGGGCAGCACTAGCGCGAGTGACATTCCAGATCCACTATCCGCTCAACTATTCCATAAAATAACTCGGTGTCATCAAACGCATTCCGTCCTCTACTTTTTACGAGAAAGTTGTTGTGATTCGGCTCTTCCATCGGACGGGAATTTAAAGAATTTATCAAGTTTGCTCAAAAATTAAACACTTTTGTACAAGTTTCATAGTTCGGATCGAAAGAATGTTGCAGAGAGATGGTGTTTAGTCCCAATACTCTTTATAGTGACTTATCCAGATCCGTATACTTTCCCGATGAAACGGGAACAAACATACTCAGGTACCTTACAATTTTGATAACGTCATTGCAAGCACGTTAGGTCTACAAACATGATATCATTCGACACCCACATAATATATAAATATATAAGGGAATTATATTGAGTAAGGCTGTATTTGAAATAGTTTAACACGGCTCACAACTGTTAATCAAAATTAATTCATTGTTGTAGCCTTTGGCCTCAGGCGTAGTTACGAGATACATTGTGCCTACAAAGGTACAACTTCCCTCCCTAGACATAAAGGGTGTACTGTATTGTACAAACACGGTAAAGTTTAATGTAGTATCGCAACTCTGCAGACGAATGTGTGCAGATGTTGTTAATGATAGCGTGCCCTTCCCAGGTATCCAACATTTAAATTAAACTGAACTGACTTGTGTAGTGGTTTACAATATGAATAATGATATATTAATACAGCCTGTTTGATATTATACTGAAGATATTCAAGTTAAACAAACTGCTAGTTATATTATCAAATTTTAAAGAAAATTGACGAAGTCTAGGTGATTCATCCACTAAAAAACTTACTGTCTACACTCTTGCAATCGACATCCAAAAATAAAGACCTATTTGATATCTCTTTCGGAAATGGCTGCGGGTTTTGTGATAGAAAGGGACAACAGGAGATATCTCGAGACGTCCCTAATACAGTATCTGTGGTTAGATGGCAATCATTAAGTAATATCACAACATAAGTTTAATCAAGTGTTTTTACTTGCCAAAATAAATTTCACATTTCTATGGTAAATATTTCACAAATTTATTTAGTATGCTCATCAAAATAAACCCTTTCATTTTTGTGTGTATATTATCAAACACCCTATATATTATTAATCTACAAAGGTTGTTGTATAGCAATGAATTTGTCAACTTTAATGAATAAACAATAGACCGAGTTGGCCATTAATGAATTCGTGTTTGTTTATTAGCCGTCACGCGTCACGCGGGCCGGCCGGCCGGTCGGCTTTATCACAACACTTTCTAATTTTGCTGAACGAAGTATTTTTTACAATCCCTTATTTGGAGTTTTTAATTAGAAGGTTAACAAGTCGGGTTTATTGGAAATTTTCTCGCGATTATGTTAATTCAACGGCTCTGCTTTTATTTTTGCCACGTTTGCACTAAGCGGCTGATTTCGATGAAATTTGGCATATATATTAAGACACAAGCCAACTTAGTAATAAACCACGCATGCAAAGCCGCGGGCAAAATTTAGTCTATACTCTATACTAATATATAAAGAGGAAAGATTTGTATTTTTGTGTGTTTATTTGTAACGAATAAACTCAAAAACTACTGGTCCGATTACAAAAATTCTTTCACCATTAGAAAGCTACATTCACCCTTAGTAACACAGACGAATTTTTACCTAACTTTGCAAAAGAAGGTAATGTTTTTATTGAAAAATTACGCGTGTGAGGCTGCGGATTGGTAGGCTAGTAAATAATAAAACTTTACATTAAATCGAGGTATATTCCGTAGCACATCGTGATATGTTCAAAAGTATAAAACAAATGACTCTTACTGATTTTGTAAGTACATACATATTTTATTTAGAAGGGTAATGTTTCCCCTTGCAGGGCAAATGCCTCCCTTTCCTTTTTAAATATGCTCCTTTTGCTTGTGCTATTTTTCGCCAGACCTTATCATAGGAGTCCAGCTCATCCCGCCATCTAAGCCTAGGCCTTCCCCGTGGCTTTGTCAGTAATGGTATTTTAATTTCATATGTCACTGTGAGGACAATGGAGATACCGATAGAGGCATAATGCCGCACTATGGGATGAAAACAGACCATGGTAATGATGATGTCACAATGTTCGATACGTTTGCAACAAGGTCTAGGTATTTTTCCAGGCATTAACTATCACTGTCGGCTTTGAAATCTGTCATTCCTTTAAGTTAGTGATCGTCGGCATATAAAGCAGAGACAGCAAACGAGCTTTTAATTAAATTTTTGACCTAATGACTTCTTTGAGAAAACAAACTTGCCATAATTAGGACGCTGTCAAAATGACGTTAACTTAAGTTAATAATAAACTAATTCAAAGTAACAAAAATGTATTTAAACTTTTCCTCAGAGATGACGCGCCCGCGCCCGCGCCCGCGCCCGCGCCCGCGCCGGTGTCACATAAAGGAAATAGTGGAATTACATTTTTATTTCTATTCTTACTTTATATTTAGACAGCTGAGCTGAGCTTCGGTTTAATCGGCGGTCTCTCTTTTCTTCGTTAAACGAGTATATATAGGTTTTATTATAACAAGTATTATGTGCTGCATTAAAATTAAAACACAGGAAAATGTAAAATAATATAGACTTATAAAAGGATTGTTGTAAATGTTTGTATGATTCTCTCTTCTGACCGAGTTGCCGCACTATATCGTACTATTTTTTTAGAACCAGCCGTCGTCCGTTACTTAGTTTATCGTCAAAGAAAATTAAACCACATTCACACGTATTATGTGCTCGTTTTCTTTGTACTGACACAATAAAAGAAAATTAGCAGTGTGACTATAAAAGGACAAGTAGACGCGTGCGAGAATAACGCCCTTCGCCCAAAACTAGTTACAATATATTGTGTTGACAGTAAATTCGTTTGTGTAAACTACCAAATAGGATCGTAGGACGTAAAGTGGACAATAAAACTGTATGACTCTACTTGTCCTTTTGTTCGCATTTTTCTTGTAACGACGCTACCCTAAAACGTGCTTTATTACTTAGTTATACGGCCCGAAGTTGCTCAAGCGTTGGTTTATGTTTTCCAACAAACAGTTTTAATGTTTGATACTATTCAATAATCAGTAGATGAGTACTTTTATTGATTTGAGTGGACAGAGATATATAAATAATATAAGTTATTTATGATGAAGGTACTTAGTTTGGGGGTGGGGCGTGGATAACGACGCAAGGATACAGAGAAAGGTTAGAAGCATTTGAAACGTGGTGCTGGAGGACAGAATAAGCTAAACAGAAAAGGTGACAAACAAAGACCTACCGAAAAGAGTGTAATAGAAAAGAGAAGGAGGAAGATAGTTGGTCATACGAGTATTATACGACATGACAGCTTTAAAAGAACAATTTTCAATTGAAATCTGGAAATAAACCGAGGAAGACAAAGGTCGTTATTAAGATACACGCACTAAAGGAGAAGATTAGGAATATAAGGAGGTAAGAGAGACTGCATTAGAACGAGACAAATGGAGGGAGTATCATCCGTATGACCGACACGAGCGAAACTCCGAAATAAAACTGAATTATAATCATGATAGTGCCTAAACCATTGTCTAACCAGCCTCATCATTATCATCATCCACAGCCCGACTTCACCCACTGTTGGTATAGGTCTCCCGAATTTGGGCCATCCGCCACAACCCTCCCTAGACTCACCCATTGACGGCCCGCGTCTAATCAGCCTAGTTACGTTAAATTCAGTACTTCTCTAGAATCTTGGTATATAATTGGACAATATTTACAATATAACCTGATATCAGATACGCTCTTATATTTGACGGCGATCCGTATTATTTCAGAATAGACAAAGACAATAAATTACGGAAAAAATAATATTTTAATGGAAGTGGGCGTGTCCCCGGAGAGCCATATCCGGTTCATCGACGTTTTGCCTACCGAAGGCTAACAACTTTACTTACCGATATAATAACTTCTCAATTATATTCTGCTTTCTTTCAAATTTCGTTTCAAGTTTCGTGAAATAATATTAAAATTGAATCGACTCAATGTGAAAAGCTAATTTGCTTTCAAAGTTGAGCTTATTACATTTTGAATAGTAATGAAACTGTAGTTAAACTTGACTCGACCAATGCGTCGTTACATTCTACTGCTATATATATATTATATATATATATATATATATATATATATATATATATTATTTATTCAATTCAAAACCTTTTCTGATGTTTTAAATTTTCTGGTATGAATTAGAGGAGACTGGAAGACATAAAAACTTGTTTTTAGATTGGCCCCACATTGCTTACTCATGACTTGAGCAACGATAGCTCGCGAATCAGTTGCTGAAGTGGCCACCGACCACACACTTCGCGTTTATGTGCTAAGCCAATACGGGTAACAATATGGAGTAGTAGCTAACGCGATAGTTGCTAATGTGCGGCCAGCCTAACGTTTTCGTTAGCCGTATCACTGTTTTTGTATGCCATCCAACATCCCGTTAAATAAAGAAGATACTGTTTTGATCGCCAAGTGATACTTACCATACTCGTGACATTTAAGCGAGGTGAAATATTCGTATAAATATTCCGCGCGCGGCATAAGTCGCAAACAATGCAAGTCAGCGCGAACAGTTTGTCTGTTTGTGCATCATTGACTCCGCATTACCATAACAATGCGAATACATATTCATTACGAGCTCAATGCAAATGTAACAAACATAATGCACACTCAAGGATATTGCGATACAGATTTGCAATTTGGTGTTGTCATAATATAACACAACGTACCCTATAAATATGCGTTATATCAAATGAATATTTTTGGACAAAACTGTAAGTAATAGTCTAAAAGAAATCGGTAACATCAAACAACTCTACCATAACATACTATGGAACTAAAATAGTTCATTGTGAGGAAATATTTAACATAAAACAGAATAGATAGAGAAAAACGATCAAAGAAACCATATCGTCGAATAAGTATTCGGAAATGGGCAGATTTATCAAAAAATCCAAACCTAAGCTCGAAATCGAACCTACTCATTTTTGCGCAAAAAAGTAGGTTTTTTTTTTAGACAGTCTTTGAAATATTTTGACCTTACCTTATTAAATAGAGCATATATTACCGCAGCAACACATTTCAAAACAGGGTAAATAAAATTGCATCATGTATTGTTGCACCTTCCACGACGTAGTGCGGCGAGGTTACAAGGTAAACGTTCCCATTTCGCCACCATTACTCACCTAGATAGAAGCGCATACACGGGGCCCCCTATTGCCTTAGACAAATGGTAATGGATGGTAAACTAATGATCTTCATTTTGATTGTCTTATTTTAGCTTAGCTTAAATTTTCAATAAATGTTCAATATACTTTGAGAGTCTTTGACTATTTATTAAACGAAAAAAAACAGTTTTTATTGCAAATTTTAAGAGAATATTTGGATTAAACAATTGATTAGGCATTTTTGATTGGCGTGACATTAATTATCTTAATTACTTTAGATTGAGGATGAATGTCATACTAATAATAAAAGGATATATTTGTTTTATTTCAAAATTTGTCATGTATAGAAGATAAAATAAGGTTTTTCAAGCAAAACAGTCAGGCAGCTTTTTCATGAATCTTTTCAATTAACCAGGCGATTTTCATCCTGACCGTTCCCTTTTTTTTGCAAACACACTGGGTGTGTCTAGTAGGTGAAAACATAAAAGTGATTAAATTTAAGTATTACTATGAGGACACGCGTAAAAATCTTGGCGGGTCCAGATGACGAAATAATAAGTAATACTAATTTTGAGTTTCACCACCTGGACACACGTGCGTCCGGTCTCTTGTATCGAGTTAGTGAATAACCCATGCTACACTTTTGCACGCCTATTAGACTACTTTCTAGTAAGACCACGAGGTGCAACTGTACGACAAATATATTGGAAATACTCGTATATGTAGAGATATTGGTAGTAATGTCGTTAGTGCGATCGTTCGGCCACCGCGGCTCCCGGGCCACATGTAAACAAGACGCGTGTTTCCGCGCTCGATTACCGCGCAATCATTTACCGCTCACGCCATCGCCCATTTGTCGGCAACAACGCGCTTGCGGATGGTAACCCAGCCGCCTAGCCGCCCAGCCGCCTAGCCGGCCCAACCACCTGACAAATTAGCAGAGGAGGAATATGCTTTGCACAAAAGACGGACATTTTGAAAGAAATATGTGTCATAATAATGATTCAAAAATCTGATGAATTTCTGTTGGTTTCATTTATTTTTTGTGATTTTTTATAGAAAGTCTCTGAAGTTAAAACCTTCACAAGTCTGTAAGTGATCACACAAAACTATAGCCTTTACATCCATAAATTTGAAGATGATGTTTACAAGGTACATATGTATAATACAACAACGCGTTCAGGGTGCTGGTTGGGCTGCCCCGGTTCTGCAGCGCGTCGGGGATGTTCGCCGAGGCGCGAGTGGACTGTTTCTACAGCACCATGCGCAAGCGGTGCACATCCCTGGGGCGCAGAATTCGGGCCAGCTCCAACGGTATACTGAATACGTTCGCAAACAGGTTCGACTGTGAGCATCTAAACCATTGTTGTATGGTACATGCGCAGTACCTACACTAGATGCTCACATACCACATATATTGTTATTTAATTGTTGTTATGTCACAATTGTACTAACCATTTGACATGTATAATTAAGTTTACTAACAAATATGGATTTTGACATCTGAAATAAATGAATTGAATTAAAAAAAATATGTATTTGTAAATCGATTCACAAATAGATGTGATACAAGGATGTTCGAATGGGTACAACTACATTAATATTAATTTAATAGTTGCTTTTAGGTCATAAAAAAACACGTGTTCCACAAAAATATAATTCCCTAAAAAGACGGATACTATATTATGTGTTAAGCCGTAGGCAGCTCTAGCCCGCGGCCGCCAGGCACGCCTCGGATTAATGACACGTCGTGACGCTCTGATGAGCGAAAATGAGATCCGTCTTCATTTGCCGCTCCGCCCCGCCCCGGCGCACTCCGTTCTAGTCCGCCCCAGTCCGATGCGATAGCCAAATTACTCCGGTTCATTTTGGACTGCAATGCTTTAATGTAGAATAATGTGATTTGCTTTGTGGCGAATCGTTCCGACCTTATCATTTGGTTGGCAGGAACACTCGGAATCAGATAATTCGCTTTACAAGTGAAAACGTAATACGCTTTTCAATACGCGCCACCTTTATTTTTAAATCTCCAAAGGACTTGAATATTCCCTTGAGGTTTGTCTCAAAATATGCTTTAAAAATGATCATCATCTGACCTGAAGGTGAAACTCAGGTGTTTTTGTAAAATCCTGTTTTTTGAACAAGTAATGGTCGGTGGGCATTACCGCACATTGCTTAATGGTCGGAAAGCGCTGGAATTTGCAGGTAAATGAGTTTTTATATGAATCAGTTGTAAAAATGAGGTTTTAACGGCACCGGCGTGCGCTTGGAACCGCATGCCCATTTGAGAACTCGGAAGTTATTTAACCTTACATAAATCACAGAAAATAACGAAAGTATAATAACATAACCACAACATACCAATAACCATCAACCTTAATTAAATGTTAATTCTTGAATACATTTGTTGTTACATAAGACCAAGGAGGATATAACACAAGGGGGTAGTCAGAGGCAAGTCAAAACATTACGTTTGATACATTATCACTTTTGCATAGAAGTTATGCATTCACGTGAGAGGTTGCAAGCCCATCGCCGCTTATTCAAATAGACACTAACTCGATATATAGCTCGGTCCCCACACAAGGGCATCTGCCATCACATATAATTGTCAATGAAACCGTCTCCGAACTACACGACCTGCTCCGTTTATATTGAACGAGTACATTAATGATACCTATTGGAATAGTTGAGAGCCTCGCAGTTCGCTCGGTCGGGTAAACTACTGAGCTGGAGAGGTAACTTGTGGCTGCAATGCTTTGAACCTAGCAATGTTACAAAATATAACATTTATACAATTTGAACACTTTAATAACACATAGGGATTAATACATATGTTTTTAATACATAAGGATCTTGTAATCCATCTTGTAAACACTGGGGTAGGTACCTAAGTAACGTTCGTTATAGTCATATTTAATTTGAAAACGCTTAATATTGTATATATATATATATTATATATTGTAAATATATAATATATATATATATATATATATATTTTGATCCCACGATAGCTTTTTTTTTATTTATATGCGGTTGACCACGCTTGCTTGCGTAGAAGAAACCTATTCACTCGCGACTTGAAGACCCCCAGGTTGTAGTTATCAGGAAACACAGACCCAGGTAAGGCGTTCCACTCCTTGGCGGTTTCGAAACGAAACAGCATTGAAATCGGTTGATGCTTTGATGTCACGGATATACATACAAAGTCTTCATCAAAAGTATACCCTTTGTTTGGTCGGGGTACAGTCATATGCAGTTGCTGTGGCTCACAGCAACTAGGAAAAATGTTGTCTAGAAAAAGGTAAAGAATTTACCCTAGTAGATTATTCTAATAGTGATATTTATGTTCTGCGATGTTATTGATGGAAGACCAAAGCTCCAAGTAATTTCACAAGAACCTATTTCATACAGTTGACATCATTATTAGTATTAGTATTCGAAAATAACACATTCTAATAATGTTACTTAGAAAACTTTCGTGATTGATTTCAATCATTATTATAAATACGGGATTTATCACGTACCGTCTTATTCGTACATTTTGATAGGTTTTGGTGTATCGAAACGTGACTTTCCATGGAATTTCAATCACAGTAACATGGTATACAACACTGATCACTTGTTGTGTAGATATCGGAAATATTCTAAATTCCAAGAACACGGGTTATTTTCATGTACTCGTATTTAGTAGAATTTCTGGCGAACACACACCATTATTTTATGGTTATAAAAATGATTTACATCTACCCGTAAAGATAAAGGGATTTTTCTATAAAACAATTTCAACAGACGTTTTATATGAATTTTGCATCGACACGCTTCCTTTTTTTTATTTTTTGTTTTCATATTTTTCCCGGCCTTCTGGTCGAAGCGACTGAGGGCTGGTGCTTATTTGTGTCAGCGGGGCAATGCAGCAAGTGTCTAGGCGATAGTTCCGCCTGGTGTTGAACTGGAGTATATTATTATGAACGATCTTTAGCTCGTTTGCAAAGGTCATGTTTTCAACTGTTTCTTTTGTATTTTAGATGTATATCATTATAGAGATATTATGTAAATAACTGTATAGTCTTACTGTAGAACATGAAGTTGATATTACGGAATGAGATATCAGTAGCCAGACTTCGTTTCATAGTTAAATCCGCAGTAAAAGCAGTAATGCAGTGTTGCATTCAGTGAATAGAATGAGTGCGCTGAGGATGAAATCTTGCTAAAAAAGCAATAAAGCTAAATTGAACACAATTTAGCTCGCACCGCGGAAACCGGCACAATCTGGTTTAAACCAGATACGAGTAGCTCAGTCATTTCTAGAAAATTCATTTGGTAAAAGTTAACAGCATTGTAATTGTTTAATTCGGAAACTGTTTAGTATTGTTGAAAGCACTATCTTTCTTCCGTTTTGTATAAGCACGAATATATAATGTAACGGTGGTCTTTATGTACTAATAACTTTATTTATTAGAGTTGTGTGTAACTGTAAAGTAGTATTTAGCAAGTAGACTAGCAGAGTAAAGAATACAAGATATCAGCGAGAGTGGATGGTTTGTTTACGCGCGATAACTCCTCAACTTTTACTGGTATTAAGGAGAGGCATTCAAGGTTTTACGCAGGAATGAGAGAACAACTAGCTCACGCTACAATTCCGTGCTCCTAATAAATTAACGTAACGAGTGGTATGATAATGATGTAATATTTGAATAGTTTAACAAAATCATGTTAGTAACTGTGATAAATGGGAATAAACCACGGTTTTTAACTGACGGAACGTTTTGGTTCTACGTTCTTGATGCGTACAGCTGAAGTATGGAACACTAAAGTGTTCGGTAAACCGTCGCCTGTTTTCCCTAAATAATACAATCTGGCCTCTTTAAGGTAAGAGTGAATAGGTTTCTTCTAGATCTTCGTGATTCATCTTAGACCACATCATCGCTTACCATCAGGTAAGATTGTGGACAATCTAGTTAAAAAAATATGCACCATTTTGCTCACACAGTCACCGCGCGCGGTAAGATAGTTAAGCCACGAGCCCTTCTAGATTATGTCTGGATAGAAGATATTACGAAGGAGCTGCTAATCTTGGATCAGCTGTCTGTCCTATACGAGAGGTGTTTGCGCAGGTCGTCGCTCCGAGACGAGGCTCCGAGCCGCGCCGCAAACACGACGCTGATTCAGACGGTGTCAGAGTTCGTGGTTTCTGAGACCTGATACCTACTTACGTTCAGTACTCAATCGCCACATCATCACTATCTTAGCCGTCATTTCAGCACATACTCTTTTCTTACACATTATCCACTGATACGATATATATATTATTCGTGTTTTCGAACACAAAAATTGTACAATCTTGTATAACGATATCGGGCAGTGTTATAATACATGCAACAATTTCTAGATGAAATACTTATAGGTGAATATTTATCATTACTTTGTGAATTTCTTGTATTACGAGTATAGTACCGTAAATTACTTATGGTACTATACTCGTACTACGTATTTTGCACAATTCATCATTTATGTGTAAAGAAAACTGGTAGAGGCATTATAATATTCTTCCTCTCTTCTGGCAGCCTGATTACTTAGCAGATTGGTCTTTGCTTAGCAGTGGGACTGATTAATGCACATTCTCGCCTAGTTCTCCCCAATCCTCTAAATGTTTGTTCTTTTCCTTTTGATAACTTAATATCCTGAGCCACATTTTTATACATTTTATTTATTTAATTTTTCTTAGTGTGGCAACTTATATTTATCTATATATTCATATTTTTTGTAATTGTGGTACTGTGCGGTAAGTAATCCGTGACATCCTACTTTTAAATGGTTCCAACGGAAGATCAGCGTTGTGCCAAAAGCACAACAAATGCTGAGTTGGACGCCTTTTTGTGACGTCGGTCATTTATATATAGGTAATTGTGAGACACACATTTGTTGGGTATTGCTGTTTTTGTGTGTATTATATTGTTATATTGCGTGTATCTTACTTGTGTGCTGTGTATGTTTTGTACCGTCACAAATAAATGTTTTTATTTCTTTCTTTCTTTCTTCTTTATTTGGAAAAGTTTAAGTAAAATAAATAATTATTGGCATATTAAATGAAGTGCATGAAACCCTCACGGCCACCAGTTTCTAAGAATTCGCAACAATCCTCTGAATCGGCGAACAATCGGTACGCGTATAAATACAAAGCCAAATAATTTGAAGCAAATTAGGTATCGAATGTTAGAGGAGTGCAATGGAAATGCGTGGTTTTATGTCAGTAGCGAGGTATTTCGACCAGGTTCAATTACAAGCGGCGTCGATTTTAGTGCATTATGTGGGGCGCGGCGGGCGGACAGCTAATCAGATGACACTGCGCTTAGCACCACTTCTCCTGCGCTAGGTAACACACAATGATCTAACAATTTTTATATTAAACTAATAATAGCTAATACTATTGCTTGATGATTACAGTCCGTCTCACGACTACTGACTTCATTTTATCTGATAATTTTGACTTAAAGTGTTTTTAAAAAGTCGCTTGCCTAATACGAGACGTAAGACCACAAAAAACCATCTTCTATTTGTATGGTTCTGATCGAAAGGTACATTCAAAAGAATATTATTCTTTCTAAGTAACGTAAGAAACATAATTTGCTATCTATAAATATGAGATACTTTCGCTCCGTGTGGCGATGCCGCGGGACGCATTGTATGAGACAAATAATAATTTGTATGCAAAATACTGTACATTTATGTGAGTAGTTCGACTCATCTGTACGTGTTCCAAAATTAATTAATTGCATTGCATGCTAGGATCGTCGCACGTTCCCTGGAGCTTCGCAAAACAACCTCAAAACAATTAGCGACATCGAACCGCGTATTGCTTAACCGGAATACAGACTTCAAAACTATTGTTTGTTAGGATAATATAGATCACAATTTTAAGGAATATCGTTAGTTTTGTGATATTAGCTTAAGTCCAGGGATAAATATACTGTTTTGAGTGTACACTGTCTGTTTAGTTGTCATACCTCTTAGTTAATACGAAATCTAATCTAATGAATGTGTTGGACCTAAACTAAATTGATCTTCTAATTTACCACATTTAATGCAATAAATACCATTTCATTTAAATAATAAATAAGAATTATACTAAAATAGCATGTTAGTTACAAGAAAACAACCGCGCTAAATAAATTAGATCATTATGCAACAGTTTTTAAACATCATAGAAACACTTGCCTAAAGACACGAAAAGAAGTCGGATCAAGGATCATCCGACAGTTATAACATCTCAAGGGAGAAATAACAAGTTGCGAAGATCAAAGAACTCTTCAGATAATTATGAAGTAAACATCATCGAAAGGAATTTATCTCAGAAGCGATATTCCCACGTCCGGGCCCGGCTTCGTACATCGCGAGGGGTAGGCAGGGGTGGGATTGCCTCCATTTTTTACCAACAAAGCCCTTTTGCCTTTGTGTTCACCGCGTCTGACGTCATAAATTAAATTAGGATATTATCATGCAAATTTGGTCCATAACGCAACGCAATAAAGGCTTTGAGATGATGCAGGGTCGGAGATTACGGGAATGGCTGCAATGATGACGTCCACAGCCTTCTTTCTGCGGCTTGCGGCTTGTGTCGACGGAACCTTATTTAAAATGTTAACACAATGTGGGTCAATCCGGCTGTTTTATCACAATAACATGCTCTCCTTTGTGAGCTGCGTCTTCTTTGGTATGAACAGACAGATTATTTTGATTATTCAGATCGTACGATTACGTGTAAATAACGAGATCTTTGGGAGGCTTTGTCTGGTAGTGAGCTAAGCGGGATAAGTTTCATTCTAAACCGGATACCTACAACCATTTCTAAACTTACCCATATTTATGATTTACGCATTTAATAATGTTTCAAAATAGACGCACTTATTTACCAAAATAAGCGGTGATACAGCTAAAATAACATATCATTTCAAAAACCACCGTAGATTGCTGTGAATTTGCTACAAGGTTGTGTAGTGTTAGTTTGTTATTCGCTGAATGTTGTGATAGAGGTCGAGTCTGAGCGGAGCCTCCCGCAGGACACCGACCCGCTCGCAGCCTCGTGGCGGTCTCCTAATAGCCTCGTAGCACTGCTCGTAGCAATCTTAGCTGAGGTTGCCGGTTTTGTTAGGACCATGATTCTACGAATGTACACACGGCTACACATCAAACTATACATTTCCTGTATAAGCTGACCATTGTGTAGACTTTTCGTAGAATGAGAGGTCAGTTTATACTGGAAATGTATAGCTTGATGTGTAGCCGTGTGTACAAGACATTGTTGGCGGATTCAAAGTGTTTTGTCTTTTGTCTCTTTCATTTTGATAATCAATGTTCCAGTTCCTTATAAACATGCGATATTATACGACAATGTGGTTATGCAAGGCGTCACTATAACAATGGGCGATAATATCTAAAGAAGGAGACTATACAATACAACAATAAAAATATTAACATGGGTTTGACAGATGTGAAAATTTTTTTTTGACATAAAACAAAATAGAAAAAACTTCCTATGAGCGAGGGTTCCAATTAAGATAAGATAAGATACGATTCAAAATACGAAACGTTGTAAACACTTTTTTACTCTATAATACAGCATGAAGGAGTGTTTTGTTTTTGCAGTTTGTATAATTTAGGCTAATTTGAGATAGGAGATATGCGACAAATCAACTGGCTACGAGAGAAAGAGAGAAAGAAAATGTGTGCTCGCACCTCTCTCTCTTTCTTGCCCCTACAGTAATATACGAAACGTAATTCTCTCTCTTTCTCTTTCATCTTTACTAACTTATATCTCCCTCTCAACTTCCGTGCGCACTTTTCGTAACACATGCACCATCTTACTCCCCAAGTCAAACGTGCGTAAAGAAGTTATACTTCAAAAATTCAAAAAATCCTATACAGAAATTAGTAAAGAGTTTTTTAAACTTGCGTTTTACTAAAAAAAAATTTTTGGTGACAAGGAACATGTCTAACTAAAACTCTTTTTACCTAACGTAAGGATGGGAAAAAAACGGAAGATAGGTACAATTAATACACAGTCGACACATTTTGAGGAACAGTTCTGCCTGAAATTGAAAACAATAATTTGTGTTTATTTCAATCAATCTAATATAAAAGTCAAAAGTCCACGTGCAATATAATTATGTATAATAAGGAGGATTTTCAATTCATATATTAGAAATGAATTAAGTACAGATATCAATGTCCTGGATTAAATACTTCAATATTTCTCAAAATTGATTGACTGTTTATAAAATAACCTGGAACATACCTTACAAAATACTTTTGTAACATTTTCACATTTATATTATTTTCATGAATACTCTATTCATAAAGTAGTATTACTCGTGCACGATAACTTGGGACCTGCTAGGAATGCGACTCCCCGACCGCTTCCCCTGCACTTCCCCGATGGCGCCCGTATTGTACCGTTCGCATCACTATTTTTTACTAGGGTTTTTAGTCTCGTACTGGCCTACGTCACGTAACGACGCGCTCTGGAATTCTTTTACTTTTCGTTTGTGTTATTGTTTTGTTGTCTGGAAAAAAGAAGTCAACCATGTGGACAGGCTTCGACAAAAGTATTTGGACAAGAGACGAATGAATCGCAATTAATTGTAAATTTATCAGATACCTCTTCGTCAAGTGATTATAGTGAGACTGAGGACGAAGAACAACCTCTAGAAAGCATAAATCCACTAAGTAGTGACTATGATGAGATAATGTAAATAATAGATAAAATAAATGTATAAACTTAAACATTGTATTTTTATTTTATTCAAGTAGTGTAAAAAAGATAAGATAAAAAGCAGCGTCCTCCCTGAGTAACATAATAAATTAGGTTAAAAAAAACAAAGATGAAGCCGCGGACGGCTGCTTGTTATGTTCGCTTTTTTGCGGGCGGTACAAACACGCCAATATGACGTCACCGCGCTCAGGTCCCAACTTATCGCGCACGGGTAATAGATTAAAATAATTTTGATGATGACTGGTATAAGAAGGTTTCAATAATCCGTTACATCCGGGAGCAAGGATACTTTGTATAATATTATCATTATTACTTGGAATCACGCCGCGAGTAGGTACCTACAGCCTCCATTTGCACCGTAATCGTAGATATTGTCTTTACGACACGAGGTATTGTCTGTAAGGCGGTAGGGAGCTTGTTTAGATATTTATAATAGATTGGTTAGATTAAACACAGTTCCGCTCAGTCACTTGGATGGTTGACAGCGGCACTTTTACTCACTTTTACTTTTCACTTCTGGGCTTGGGATTGCCCGTTATGATCTTAGTCTCGGCTCTTACAGTGAACAAGCTACATCGAAGGCCTTTGAGTGACCTAAAAACCTTATGGTTGGCCACAAACTTATGTGACCTTACTCGTAAAAGATCTTGTACAAAACATTATTTAGCCAAAATTTGTTGTCAAAATAGTAATTATTACACACAGAGTCAAGAAGCTCATAGGCAACGATGAGCTAGTTGATGCAAGGCTCCTCAGCCTGGAGCATTGACGAAAGGTTGCTAGCCTCTCGGTTTTTTGTCGAGTACATTTCGGGGAGTGTGCGGCGGAACTTTTCAACCTGATCCCACCATCTCCATTCTATCAACGGACAACTAGACGCTCTGTGGTGCGCCACCGCTATATGGTAGAAATACCTCCCATTCGCACAAAGCGGTTCTTTTCGACCTTTAATATGCGCACCGCCAAAGAGTGGAACGCCTTGCCAGAGTCTGTGTTTCCTGATAGCTACAACCTGGGTATCTTTAAGTCGCGAGTGAATAGGTTTCTTCTAGGCAAGCGTGTACCATCGTAGACTGCATCATCGCTTACCATCAGGCGAGATCGTGGTCAAACGCAAGCCTTTAATATATATAAGATTATTTATCAGCTATTCAACAGGACTGACCCATGGAATAAACAATGATGTGTTGCTCTGTAAACAAAGATTTTTATTTTATTGAAAAATCTCTAAAATCCTAAACTACTTACTATTACACAATACCAAAACACCTACCTGTAAACAAATAAATAAATATAAATATTGCTGGACATTTCACACGGCGCTATCTAGCCCCAAACTAAGCAGAGCTTGTACTATGGGAACCAGATAACTGATAGAATACTTATATACTTTTTTTTTGTAAATACATACTTATAATTTATAGAAAAACAACCAGACCCGGAACAAACATCTGTAGATCATACAAACATTTGTTCCGCGGCGGGAATCGAACCCACTACCTCCTGCATCTTAGCCGGCTGTTCGCCCACTGCGCCACGGAGGTCATCTCACTACAGGTAAACAAAGAAACGACATTTAAGCTAATTCTTCATTAATATAGTTCGGTATTAAATCATATTACAATTTTTATCATAAGGCAATTCACTGTTTGACTGTATGCAAACTCTCATATTATATTTTAACACACCTAACCTGCTTTAAGGATATTCTATACTCACAACCAACCTTCTTTACCGACAGCGTGACACAATTCAAATTCTAAGGAATAGGTACGATTTCTTTACATATATATAAAAAAAACATTCATTTCTTAAGTCAGGTTTTAGGCTGGACTTATAGCTTTATCAACTTTATTCTACCTAACATTCAGTTACTTTTATTAAATAATTCCGAACTCGAGTGGAATTGCAGCACCCTGCAGGGTGCATGCACCTACTTATGCTAGATGTTTAAGCTGTAACGACACATGTGCATGTTGCCAATAAATGAATGATTGAATGAAAACATTTTATTGTATTTTTCAATCTTTCGCGATCACTGTACATATACACTTTTTTAAACGGGTATTCATCGCGTATGTATCTTTTTTATTCATCCCGACGTCTCGACTGTGTTGCAACAGACGTGGTCGCGGGCTGACTAAATTTATCCAAATTTTATTGTACACCCTAAGAATAAAAATTAGAAACAAAATAGAAGACACAAAGCAAATAGTACAATGAATATGAACATTCTTCTGTGTATATGTCGCTTGCTGCATACTCTAACTCAAATAAAGGTTTAGAATAACCCAGTGCCATGTTTCGTCTCAATTGATAGTAAACTTTTGTAGCTGACTGTACAACTGCATAATTAGATTGGAAGTGTAACGAACGCTCCCAAGGATGTGATGGCGGGTTAAGGCGACTCTGTTTCCGCGGTAATGTCGAATCAACATTACCTTATTTAACCTTAACTCTGTACATATAGCCAACAGACTTCTTTGAACCAATTTTATTACATTATTTATTAACTATGGAATGGCGTTGTTGTACTGCTTGTAACAGTACCCTTCATCATCATCATACCAGCCTTAGGATGTCTACTGCTAGACTTCCAGAGTGACTAATTTTGTGCAGCTTGTACATATCCAACGACTCTCAGCGACCCTAATTAGGTCGACTCTCTTTGGATAAAACCAATCCAAAAAGTTTTAGACGAATCCTGAAGTATGCATGTGCTTAAATGACATAAAGAGTGGCAAAGCTGCAACTGTTTGCATCACGAGGCAGCAAATCCCCCCTTCTCTTCACCCCCCTCCCTCTTCCACCCCTCCACGGAATACAAATACACCACTTAGAGTCGAGGTTCGAATTCTAGCGATTGTAGCGAAGGATTTGAACCCGACGCTTACTGAAGTTTAAATTGAGAAGATATATTTGGATAGTTTTCTATAAATACATAGAATGATTTTAAAGTTTTAAGTTGAGTGGGGGTGAGCTTGGTAGGGACCAATTTAAACTTAAATATCATCAACTTACTGCTCAATAGTTCTGGATTCTTCCACAGAACATTTTTGTCATTAATGTGATTGTTATTTGATATAATACTGTATAATATTGTTGCATAAGAATCGAAACAAACTATTTCACGAATATTTATTTCCCTTCAAATTTCTGTAAAGCAATAAGTCCGTGGCTCGGTAACAATCCCTGTGACATCTAATATGCCGAGTTTACACTTGTCGGCGTCCGGCGCGACTCCATCTCAAATCCGCATTCCTCCGTCTAAACTATTAGCAGCACATTCCCGGCAGAGATTACACCCAGCCTCTACCTACCCCTATTTAATAAGGGAGAGTAATGAAGCTATGACGTCACTAATAGTTATTAAACACGGAATGTCATTAATTACTTTGGTATTGTGTGCTGTGTCGTCGCGTTAGATTGAAAACTGTTGGCTCACTCGCGACCAAATTCAATGATTTTGTTTGAGGTCCTACGAGAAACTTTACTTGAGATAATTTTTTTATTTAATAATTATTTATAATTATAGGTATTATCATTATAGTTTTAGTTGACATTATTTTTCATTATATTATTTTAATTTAATTATTATAAGTTTTATAACGTAAAAATTGACATGCCTGTAACAACCAATGTTATAAGTAAGGTGAAATAAATGAATCTGAAATCTATTACTTTCACTTAAAACTAAGTAGTATTAAAGGGACTTAATGCTAACAGTTATAATACATACATACAGTTACAGAAAACAAACATAACGTACCATTATGTTAACGCCGCTCTGACTTGCACTTACATAAAGTGAAAGTCAGAGCACGCTCATTTAAAACTAAGATTGGCTACTCAAGTCATGTTAGAGCGCACCAACGTAACGTAATATAGCAGAAATAATGTCGCCGTAGCCAAAATCGGCCTGGATGACATCATCATCATCATCACATACAGTTGAAGGGAAAAATGCTACAAGTCGCTCTGGGTCGCAGCATCAAAGTGTTTTAAAAACTTTTATGTTCCATTTTATGTACCTACCTACGAGTACCTAAGAAGACACTTCATCATCTAGCGAAAAATTGCAATGCCCTGCCAGGGATCATATTTGAAACAGAATCACCTAGATTAAGATCTATGTAAAACAACGATTTCGTAAGTGTTTTGAATGTGACTTCGTACAAAGCCTAGTACAGAATTTTATTATAATACCAGGCTCCAGGTTACATTATCTGAACCCGATTTTGCTTGACAGTTATTATTAAGCACGGAGGATGTTTGATGCGGGTCTGTTATTGCTTTAATTAAATATTGCTGATGCTTAGTGCTGATTGATGTTTGCAGAAGTGGTCCGACTCTGAAGTGACCACTAATGAGCGCGGTGCCTTCGCACTCTTGCTCGAAGGCCCTCGGGATTAAACCTATGGAGTGCTGTTGAAGTTTATAAACCAGTCCAGTGATTAAAACATAATAATAATAATAATCCTCCTAGCCGATTTCGGCTACAGAGACTTGACTTTGTGATTATTGGCCTAGGTGTTTAGCCTGTATGTGGCTGATGTACCCTATTTTTGCGCTAAAAGTCCGGTTACAATGAACACAAGTTAAGGCGCCATTAATGTAGTTGTAATTGATATTAGCCGGCGGTCGACTTTTAAGCTGATCTCGTTTTAAGTCTAGTTCTTGCCTCCTTTCTTCTTCAAACTCGTACACTTTGTCCTGAACATGACGCCTCCATTCAGGTCGTTTTTCAGCGAGAGCCTCCCAGCGCGACGGATCGATACAACACCTCTTCATGTGCCTCTTCTGTACGTCTTTGAAACGTAGGAACTGACCTCCGCGTTTCCGCTTACCATGTTCTAGTTCACAGAAGAAAATGCGTTTCGCCCTTCGCTCATCAGACATCCGAGACAGGTGCCCGCACCAACGCAGCTGACGCCGCATCAAATATGCCTCTATGCCACAGACATTAGCCCGTCGTAGAACATCGGTATTACGGACCCGATCCGACCACTTGATGTTAAGAATGTCGCGGAGGCATTTCAGATGGAATCTGTCTAACGTGCGTATGTGTCTGCGATACAGGCACCATGTCTCTGACGAGTACAAGATGTTAGGAAGTACAATAGCCATATACACCTTAATCTTGGTACTCAATTTGATGTTATGGGAGCGAAATACCTGGACTCGTAGTTTACCAAAAGTAGCCATAGCGGAGCCAAGTCTGCTGTTGATCTCCGAGTCAAGGTCGCATTTTGTTGTTATGCTGCTTCCCAGATATCTGAATGTATCGACCTGTTTTATGGGCTTTCCATCGATTTGCAGATTCAGTGGAGCTTGGTTAACAGTGTCCATGGCCATCACCTCTGTCTTTGTAATATTAATTTTGAGGCCAAATCTACAGCACGCAGCGTCAAGCAGAGTCATCAAGTCCTGGAGTCCCTCAGAAGATTCCGCAACGAAACATAGGTCATCAGCATACATCAATTCGGTAATGAGGTCATACGATACCTTTGTGTGCGCTTTTAACCTAGCCAGGTTAAAGATACTGCCATCTGTGCGAAAACGTATGCGGATCCCTTCGGTGTTGGCTTGTAAAGTCTCCCTCACGACAACGGAAAAGTACAGAGCAAAAAGAGTGGGTGCTAATACACAGCCTTGTTTTACACCACAAGTGACAGGGAATTGCTCTGTCTGCTCACCATTGACGGTTACGCAACAAGTCATGTTGTCGTGAAGAAGTCTTATCAAGCGTATAAATTTGTCGGTGCAACCAAGTTTCGAAAGCACAATCCACAAAGCTTCGCGAGGTACACTGTCAAAAGCTTTCTCCAGATCAACAAAACAGAGAAACAGAGGTTGACACTGTTCCCTGCTTTTCTCTTGCAGTTGTCTAAGAGAGAATATGGCCTCGCATGTGCCGCGATTGGGTCTAAACCCAAATTGCGTTTCAGGCAATATACTTTCAGAGAGCTCCATAAGACGATTTAAGAGTACTCTGGCAAAAGTTTTTCCTGGAGTAGACAGAAGTGATATACCCCTATAAGAGTTGCAAACAGATCGATCACCTTTATTTTTATACAAAGAGCAAATTAGTGATACGCCAAAACTAGGAGGAACGAACTCCATTTCCCACATGCGCTGGAAAAATTGCCAAATCTTGTAGTGCAACTCATCTCCGCCATATTTTAATAGTTCTCCTGGTATGTTATCGATGCCGACAGCCTTATTGTTTTTCTGCGCTTTGATGGCGATGATAACTTCCTCAAGAGAAGGAGGCTGATCCAGATCTACGGCTTGTGGTAAGGCAGGAAGTGATGCTAAATAGTTTATGTCAGCAGAACGATCCACATTGAGTAAGCTGTTATAGTGTTCTGCCCAGCGAGTAAGAACTTCTCCTTTGCTTACCAGGAGGGTACCTGAAAGTGATTTCAGTGGTACGTTTACTCGATGTGGACTTCCTACTAACTTTTTAATCTCGTTAAAGAAATCGCCGAGTCTATTCGAATCAGCAAGCCACTGAATATAGCGAACCTTGTTCAGCCACCACTCATCTTTTGCGTTTCGAGTTAGTCTCCTTATTTGGCTCGTACTCTCCTTTATTTTTTCAGAAGCAGTTGTCTGATTTCCCTTTCGAAGGAGCTGGCGGTGTTTTTCTAGGGCGACTGTCAATGTATTATCATTTTCGTCAAACCAGTCTTCACAGACACGAGGTTTTTGGCCTAAGATCTCAGTAGCCGCATTGATGGTATTTGTAGTTAACAGTTTCCAGCCCTCGTCTAACTGTTCATCTTCGGGGTGTATGCCTGCTGTAAAGGTATTGACAGCTTCCCTGTAATTTGCCAATATTTCAGCAGACTCTAGCTTTTTCAGATGAAGACAGTTAGGCTTAGCCCTGCGAGGTCTACGGCAAGGGCTAAGACGCAAAAATAGTTTTGTAACAACAAGTCGGTGATCCGACCAACAGTTTGCGCCCCTCATTACTCTCGTTACTTTGACATCCGCTATATCCCGTTGACGGACTATAGCATAATCAATAAGATGCCAATGCTTGGACCTTGGGTGCATCCAGGTAGTTTTGTATTTATTTGGGAGTCTAAACATGGTATTGGTAATACCCAGATGAAATTGGGAACAGAGGCTTAGTAACAGTTGCCCATTACTGTTCATGTTACCAATGCCATGTCGCCCTATCACCCGAGGCCAAGCTTCAAAATCACGTCCGACGCGAGCATTAAAGTCGCCAAGAAGCAAAACTTTCTCACAGCGCCGGATTTTAGTCAGCACTTCTGACACTTCCTCATAAAATTTGTCCTTGACGTCATCACTTTTGTCGAGTGTTGGCGAATATACGCTGATAACATTTAAGTATTTATTGTTTCGAAGATGGAAACGTAAGGACATGACACGATCAGAGATAGCAACTGGATGTTCTTCCAACTTAGAGGCTAAAGTAGTTTTAATAGCAAAGCCTACTCCTGACCGTCTAGGCTCAGAAGCTGGTGTGCCTTTCCAGAAGAAAGTGTACCCACCACCACGTTCAACAAGCTCACCTTCATCAGCTAGATGTGTTTCGCTGAGAGCGGCTATGTCGACGTCATAGCGTTTGAGCTCGCGAGCCACAATGGCGGTTTTACGTTCTGGGCAGAGGTTGTTGGGTCGGTCTAAAAGAGTACGTACATTCCACGCACCAAAAGTCATATTCATCTGCATGTTTTTAGATTTATTCTTATTGCGAGGAATGAGCGTTTGTTTGGGGCACCTTTTCTAGCCCCCTCCCCGGCTGAGCGAGGAAAGCAGTGCCTCTCTAAATAAAGCTGCTTTGTCTCAAAGAGTGCTGCCGAACCACACTGTCACCCCGATGCAGTGCTAGAGCGACCACTCTCCTCTCCTTAGGCCACCCGTGTCCAGGTATTAGACCAAGCCCAGGACTTTTTTAAACTCGGAATGACAAAGCCAAGTCAGATGCGCAGGATATATTAAGTTGCATAAGTGTGCGCGCCGTACACAGATGCACCCTCTCCTCCTTACTCCCCTTGACCCAGTGGAACGGAGAACCGCTACGACTGGAAGGGAACAGGACGCAGTATCTGGCAACGATAAAAACTCCTATCGCTACCTTCAGGCCTTCTACAGTTGCCTGGTTGCCTCGCCACTTGAGGTGGATTGCGTTGACGCCGAAGCAACGAGCACTAGCACGGGGAGTGACCGTGCCGACTCGAGGGCCGAAACACGCCGTTGCTACAACAAAGTGTTTCGGCACTCGAGCCCCCCTCTACCAGCCTAGGTTCCTAAGGTGTGGCCGCTGCATGCTATAGCGGCGACCACTAACGACGATCGAATGCGTGCCGCGCGATCTGAGGAGCCTTTTATAGGCGATGTTGCCTCGACCACTAACGACGATCGAATCTTCGTATATTCAACGGGCAGCGTAACGACGCCCCAGAGACGTCCGCACTGTACGACGGCTCGAGCACGACGATTAAAACATAACCAGTTTAAAAATACTATAACCAATTTTTAATTACAATGTATTTATTTATTGTATAAATGAGTGAAAAAAAATATTGTAACAAGACCTTAAAGTAACATTCGAAATAGAAGACACAAAGAAAATAGTACAATCAGCATCCTTATCGTTTGGAATCGATAAAAATATGTATAAGGGATTAGGATACGTGTTGTTAACTGTATGGTCGGGCGTGCATCGGAACAATATCGGAGAGTTTACCATGAACATTAGAAGATATACTTCATTTTTATATAATGCGTTTTGTTTTAAAAAGTTAGAAAAAATAGAAAATCTCCTAATTCTAGAACAACCACAGCGTATCACATCACACTAATATTATAAATGCGAAAGTTGGATGTTTGTTTGTTACTCAATCACGTCGTAACGGCTGAACCGATTTCAATGAAATATGGTATATATAATATAACTAGGATTACCACAAAGGCTACCTGTTATCCCATAAATCAGTTCCCATGGGATAAAAATGTGATGTCAAGTCAAGTTTCAACAGCGAGTTTAGCTTTATTGAAATAAAACTTCTTTACATACGCTTGACTTGAGGAGTAAGCTGGTGAATGCGTTACGAAAAGTGCGAACGGAAGTTCAGAGGGAGATATAAGTTAGTGAAGAAAGAAAGAGAGAAAGTTTCGTATATTACTGGAGGGGCAAGAGAGAAAGGTGCGCGCGCACGTTTTCTTTCTCTCTTCCTCTCGTAGCCAGTGCATGATATATATATAGGTATATATCAGTCAGTAGTTCGTTTCATTATTTTTTGTAAATTCGTTCTAGAGAAATTTTATAAATTATTATTTTGAAAAGCACACTCGGTTTTTTTTCTAGGTTACCTACACCTTTAGTAGTGTAACGCGTACGAAGTCGCGAGCAATAGCTAGTAAGTTAATAAGGTGTAGTCTAAAATGGAATTCTAAATCAAATCGTTAAGTAGGTATCTACTAGGTAAGCCTGGAAGGTCCTTCCAACCTGTCACAGAACAATTCCTCTGGGGTTAAGAACTTACCCAATTTATTTAAATTCCGCAAAATGGCGACTTTCCAAGAATGTGTTTGACAGTTGTAATACGGAAATGGCAAGCCCAGAGGAACAATAAGAACACACTACAGTTTCAAGACCAACCAACTGTCAGCAGAGTAGCACCTCCCTGTAATCTAAGAATACACCTATTTTCCAAACATTCACGCTTATTTTTTGATATGCCTACTCCAATGATAGATATAATCATTGTTTGCGACTCTCTACACCCCACTGCTGGGTAAAAACCTTTCTGTTCGCGGGTTGGTGAGATATTGTGATTCTAGAGGGGTAAAAAAAATCAAAATGAGACTATGAGTTCAAGTGGGACGTGTTGTGAAAGGCCTTTATTAGTAAATTTCAATCCCGGTTTTATATTTAGTTTAATTGTTGTAGTTTTTGAGTTATTACTCATTATAAAAACTTCTAATATAACTTATATTATCTTATTATATTATAAAAAAATTGATGAAATTCATAGGGTATTTCAGTGACCCCACAGTGCTGAAATTCATAGGGTATTTCAGTGACCCCACAGTGCTGAAATTCATAGGGTATTTCAGTGACCCCACAGTGCTGAAATTCATAGGATATTTCAGTGACCCCACAGTGCTGAAATTCATAGGGTATTTCAATGACCCCACAGTGCTGAAATTTGGTATACGTGTTGCTTTAGTAACACAAATATAGAAAAAGTCTGAAATCCAGAATAAATTCATTTTTAAAGAGTATCCAATTAACATGAACTCCCGTTACCTGTAATTTAAATGAAACTGTAGGTCAAGTATATGGATGTTCATTTCATGCTACTGTTTTGATCGTCAAAGATAACAAATAATATTTTTTATTGTTTTTAAGGGAGACTCGCTAGATCTCAGTTCGGGGCGAACCACTAGTATATTCGAATTTCAATGTCATTTTACCAATCTGCGATCGTTGGACAAAGGTGATCACCATCCTGGAATAAACGACCAACCACAAGCTGCAAGATTCGCCCGCTCATTATCGCTTTATCGGCGGCGGAAATAAAACTTCAATGGCGTATCTCTTCCCTTCCTGTAAATGCACCAAGCTTTCCAGTCACTTATTTATTAAATATATTATTTATTTTTATACATGCCATATTTATCACATTTTGTGGACTTCTGAGCTCGTCTCTTGTCTATCTCGACCTTGATATGTCTAGCGAGACGTCTCAATAATACTACATATTTAGAAACTCGGTTAATTCACGTTTACGCACAAGAGAAAAAGTTCGCAATTGAGACGTAGCTATTACTAAAATCTGGGAACTTAACAGTAAGGACGTACGTGTAGTCCGAGGTAGGAATCAGGTAGCATGACGACTTGTAAGTAAGTTGTGAAGGTTGCGGCGAAGGAGCGTATGATATTGCTTATTGTTCTCACCCGACTGTAAGGACAGTAAACCACTCGTTTGTAGGCGTCGAGTTCGCAACTTATTGTCACGAGCGTTACTTTGGAGATAGAAGTGTTACGTGCGAATAAACATTTTATAGACAGAACTACAAATTGCCTGATCGAGATCGAGATACAGGTAACTAGCATACGAAAGTTTGCAAACATGGGTATACCTACTTTGTTACGAAAAAAACGGAAAAACCCGAAATAGATGGGATGCTGTACATCTGTTTATGAGTATTTGCTCGAAGCACTGACGGCCGTTGGGGCAGAAAGATTCTCGAGTGGAGAGTACTGGAAAGTGCAGCGAAGGACCCCCCCTCCCGGCCCCTCACTAGATGGAAAGAAGGGTGCAGGCCGCACAAGATCGCTATGGAAATCTATTGGGGAGGCGTACATTCAGCAGTGGACGTCCTTTGACTGATATAATGATGATATCTGAGAAACATACGACACATTTTTGAAGACTAAAATAAATAGGTAACCCAAACATGCTTAATTGAAAAATGTCGATTACCAAGATTGGTTGGCACAACATCCTCTTATGTGGAAAGTTTTTATTGTTTGTTCAACTTACGACTCTTCCAAGCTCGGAATAAAAATAGTTTTCCTTTGCTATAGACGAGTTAAACAATCCCAGAGCTAAAACTGACGTCATTGTGGCAAATAGTGAAGTTTCTCACGAAGGTCGGCAAACAAAACCGACGGATGGAAATAAAATGTATGAGATGTTTTGCGTGAGCTACCGCGATAGGCGCGACCGTAACCAGATACGTATCACAGATCCTACTCTGTGTTGTTCTGGGTTATCACTGCTTGTTGTGTACAATGTACATGTTAGATACTTTGGCTTTATGGCCTCTAGACACCAAAGTCGGTACCCCGGGGTTGGACCCAGTCTTATTTTGAAACAATCATGCGTGACGAAATAACAAGCTCAAGCTTATTTTTGAAAAAAAGATACCTTATAAAGCGCTTATCCCAATTATACGATTAGGAATTTTGATATATTATATTGATATATTGTTTCGATTCTTTAGTGGGCGAGTTATATCGGTGGCGGCTGTACGAATCGATAAGAATATTTATGAAACTAGCGTTGGTCACCAGCTTATAAGGGTTCATCGTCATTAGCATCATTAACGTTAGCCCGAGTTCACACAAACTACTGCATACACGCCCCTGTAAGTGCAGGAAACCACCACGATTCTGCGGTATTTTCATCCATTGACTAGACGTGATAAGTGATACAACGACCTCATACTGGCCGAGGAATTAATGAAACGTACCAGTTCCATTGGTAGAAAACATAGTTGTACTTACTTAACTAGTGGTCCACCCCGAACTGAGATCTCGCGAATCTCCCAAAAAACAAAATATTTATTATTTATAAGGCGACTTGCACAACGATGCGTAAACGTATTTAGTGGCTAAATATGATTTAGGGAGTTGTCAAATAATATAAATGCGTCAAATTTAAACATGAATTAATGCCACGAAATGTATAACCAACTTACTTGACCTACAGTTTCATTCAAATTACAGGTAACAGGAGTTCATGCGTTACTCTTTTTAAGGGTAGAAATTGCAGTTATTCTGTATTTCAGACTTTTTCCTATATTTGTGTCACTAAAGCTACACGAATACCAAATTTCAACATTGTTTTTATTATGGCTCATAACTTAAAAACTACAAAGAATAAAAATGGAGTCAAAATATACTAATGAAAAGATTTCATTTGACACCCCACTTGACCTAATAGACTCATTTTTTTATCCCTCTTGAACCCCAATATCTCAACAACCCCCCAACATTTTTAGCTGATTGAATGACACCAGGAGTTTAGCAACATTACCTTCCTATACTCGTATATTAAGTTTCACGATGATCGGATAAACGCTTCGAAAGTTATCTTTGGACAAACAAACATATATACATACATTCAACGCCGATCTACCCAAGTTGGTTTGGAGATCTTGCTTCGCTCGATCAAAAATATAGTTTGTGTTCAGATAAATTAAAGCTAAAAATAAATTAAAGTTTCTGATTATTTATTAAATTCAATACTAAAGTTAATTGAGTTTAGCTGTGGAGGATAAAATCATTGATTCCAGAGAGAGCTCTCTCGTTTGCGATGGTTCTTTAATAAACTATTTAGAGTCTGCTCTTGCAATCTTTTGCTTTTCATACGATTTCATTTACAGTCAGAAAAGTGAACTAAACAAAGTACTTTTACAATAAAATAATAAAATCAGCTCATTTTTGAGCTGATGTAAATAATGAATCTACACAATAGAGGAAAGTAATATAGCTGAATAGGCAGTGGTAGGGGCATATAGCTCGAAGAACTGACATCCGTTCAGACAGAAAGGTGAACAGAGTGGTGACCACGCGCCGGAAAGCGCAGCGTAGAACGGCCCTCCACTGGATGGAAAGATGACCAAATAAAGGTTTCTGGGAGTCGTTGGGTGCAGGGCGCACACGATGCTCATTCTGGAAATCTACAAGGGCCCTCGCTTTATTATGTTTGTTTCCTATGGCTAATATGAGGATGATGATTGTTGAATAAAGCATATGTTTTAACGGTGAGAGTTATTTAATAATCCGGTCTCCTGCGATACTAGCTATCATACCTAGTACTGGGGCCACTAGCAACATAACCTTTGTTAGCACATTCATCTCGTCTTAATGTCTATTATTATTTGTATCTACAGTTTTCATAAGCCAACAAAAAGCCTCCGATACTTAACTATCAGTTAGTTAGTTAAGTATACCGGTATATTAGGTTGGGGAAAAAGTTTCTTCGCATTTTTTAAGAACGTTTCAAAACATTTTTTCATGTAGTTTATTTACATTTAACTAAAGTATGTAGGTACCATTTTGTTCGATAACTTTTTGCCATCTTGTTGGTAGGTACATGATCTCATTGCTATAGAAATTTTGGGGCTTCTGATCCAAATACCGGGACAAGTAGTTTTGGCAGTCCTCACGTGATGTTAACCTGACACTGCCTAAAGAATTCTGAAGAGACCGAAACAGGTGGAACTCTGAAGGTGCAAGGTCAGGAATATACGGGGGATGCATTAACACCTCCCAGCCAAACTCTCTTAATTTTTGCTGAGTGGCTAAACATGTGTGAGGTCTAGCGTTATCATGATGAAAAACCACACCCCTTCTGTTGATTAATTCCAGCCGCTTTCTCTCAACTTCTTGCTTTAATCTCATCAGTTGTTCGCAGTAGAGTTCAGAATAGATGGTCCTGCTTGGTGGTAACAGCTCATAATGAATAATGCCCTTCCAATCCCACCACACACACACACCATCACCTTGTTGCGAGTTAACCCGGGTTTCGCCACAGTCTGTGAAGCCTGACCGGCCTTTGACCACGACCTTTTTCGCACGTTCTTGTCGTACGTGATCTACTTTTCATCACCAGTTATCAGCTTCTTCAAAAATGGTTCGGTTTCATTACGTCGTAATAAAGAACCACAAATGAGTACACGGTTCATTAGGTTTCTTTCAGTGAGCTCGTGGGGTACCCAAATATCAAGCTTTTTTGTGTAACCAGTTTTTTTCAAATGCGCCAAAACTGTTTTGCGGTCAATTGTGAAAAAATCGTATAAATCTCGTCATACAGTGAAAACTAGTACGGAGGGTAGTCACTTGACTATGTATTCATCATAACTGCAAACTTAAGTTTTCACTAGGAAACATGATTGTATATAGTTTAAGTCTAGATTTTAAGCTTGTAAACTTACTTTATCGAAATAAATTTTACATTACTTACTTTAAAAAAAAATCCTAGTTCTTCAGCTACGTCGTAACTACTGATATGCCGATCTTGCTCCATTTTTTCAAAAATGGCACCAATATCCGTAATAGGGCGACCAGAGCGACGTGCATCTTTGACATAAAAATTTCAGGATTAAAACGCTTAAACCAAATTTGTGCTACTCTCACAGACACTGAACTAGGTCCATAACCATAACAATTTTTTTTGCGGCTTGCGTTGCATTTTTACCTTTTTTGTAGTAAAATTTTAAAATGTATCGAATTTCTTCATTATAGTCTAACTTTTTATTAGCTGCAGTAAAATGACGTTTTGTGGGTTGCCGGTTTTTGAAGAAAAATAAATAGGGATGTAGCTAAATGAGTGAATCATAAATGAATAATCAGTTTGGTTTTTTTTGAGATTTAATATTAAGTTGTAATGTATTTTTTTAACCTATTATTATTACTATACTAGAGGATTGATCTTTTTTAGTGGAAGTATAGGGAGTTACATTCAAAATGAAACAAAAACGTCATAATAATGTTATTTAATTAATTTTTGTGAACTGAATCACATCCCTATTGAGATTAGGCTGGCAACATTATTTTACGGAATGACATTTAGAAACGTCATTTTACTGCATCTAATAAAAAGTTAGACTATAGATTCACTCATCTTTACAGTACGAAAAACCAATAAAAATCACACATTTTCCTAATTTGAATTAGGAATTATCTTCTTTAAAATTTAAACTTTGAATGATACCAAAACCAGCCAGATACAAATAGTATAGCCAAATAGATTTTATTACAAGTTCATACATACTATAATGCGAAAATACTTTTTCCCCAACCTATTATATAGATAAGGTATACCTTAGAAAAGTATTGTGTTATCAGTGTTATGACCGACAACGTCATAAATCCCTTATTAATAATAATGATAGCATGCCTAAGTTAACGTTTTCCATATTGGTGTACTTACGTCATTAACGTAGTGTACATTTCATTCTTCTGTATAAATCCAGCAAAATTAAAATGTTTTCCCTCTTGTAAATATAAGGCATGTTTCAATTTGTATGCAGAAGCTGAAACCTTGGCCTTAATTCGTGTTCAGTTTGAAGGTAAACAAGTGGAGCCGGGCTTCATGGTGACTTGCGCCTGTATAGCGAGTGCGGGTGCAGCCGGGCTCGAACCAAACGCATATACCTCCGTGCACAGCGGCACGAGTAGCGTATTACTGCGAACAGCATTCACAATCAGTCAAGTAAAATGTACGAAAACTTATTGAGAGCTACTGTATTTATTTAAAAATTGATATCTTTTAAGATCAAATTGGGCTTAACAACAAAACCTGTACCTAGCGAACTTATACATAAAAGATTTCTCGTTCTACAACAGGTATTTTGTTCTGAATTATTCGAATTTGTTATGATCTACATTTAAAGAGACTACGTGTCAGAAAACAAGAAATATTAACTTGGTAAAATAGACTTTAAAACACGAATTATTTAACATCTCATTACTGTACACTAATGGAGTATGTATATGGAGTAAATGCACCCAAATGCAAAATACACGGATAGGTAACCCTTTATCTTAGATTTTAGCTTATGTTCGGAGTAATCTTAATGCGGGAGCGAAATTTAGTTATTCCTTGTTTGTTACGCAAATATTTTACAGGGTACAAAATAAATATGTAATAACAGCGAGATACGAGATTTTTTTATTGACAAAAGAAACACATAACCAATAGCGCTTAGCTGCGACGTGACGGCAGGCTTTGTAGCTCGTATTAGTATGTATGAGCTAGTACCTAATATCTATTAGGTCGAAATACGTTTCAAAAAACATGCAAGATTAGCTCCTAAGTAGTTTAGGATAAAATTTTGGTTCACAAACGATGTTGTGACTTTCTCTATTGGAAACCAATAATACAAAAAATAGAAAGAACATTTGTTTTAAATTTCGACAACAAACTAAGACATTGCAAACAAAATTACTGCTGACAAATTCTCAAAAATTAAACCATCCCGTTTTGCTCTGAGTGTTAAGAATGGCTCAGTATCTTTTCGACTTCCGAGTCGTTTAAGCGATCCTGAGTGATCTCAGTTCGGGCTCCAAGGGCCCAGATCGCCGACTTACCAAACACAACCCCTTACTTAAACAAACCCACCCTTCCAATACTTCGCCTTTCCTTTCAATGCTATTTTAACAATTCAGAACTTAGCGGTACTTAAAAATATTACTTCCTTTGAAAGGTTGAGCTTTCAGAGGATTTGTTTTGAAAAGTATTTTTGGAACGTTTGTGAATAAGTTTAACGATAGTCGATAAAGTTGCAGAGAAGTGTACTGTGGAATACTTTTACAAAATTTAACCCTTACCAACACTTTTAAGAGTCATGTGACGCCTGTTTCTTTCGACTAGGATTTAAATTAATTTGTAGTTCTTTCTATCTGCTCTGTAATCTGTAATGTCATAATAGTACATTATGATATAAGTACGGTAAGTTAAAAATTACAGCCGAGGCGATATTGCTAAAAGAAAGCAGAGGCTGTAATTATCAAAGCGCACGTATGTCATACGACGTTTTATAATATATTTGCGAGGAAATAAATAAAACTCAGACTTTTTTAAACGAATGAAAAGAACGAACGAAAAGAAAAAGCGAGTGGAATAATTTTTACTTGTTCAAAAATCAGCGATGCGCGCGCATCAGCGCTTTTTTTTGAGGCTAAGGCACAGTCAGTATTACTAATAAAGTAAATTAATATTTTTTTTGTTTTTGTTGCAGATAAATGGTTGTAATTTATTGTCAAAATTAAGGAATTATATGTTTATTTTTATATTTTATAAGTTAATTTTATTTATAAAATGGTGACCACTTTTCTGCCATAAAAAATCTTTGCTAAGATTTAAAAAAGTACCGTTCATTTTAGACGGAGCATCGTGATAAACCGTACGTTTTACCAAACTCGTGCGTTTTACATTACAATAACGCACAAGTACGAGTACGTAATGACATACATTAAGATATTGAAATTGGTGAAATTAGAGAGCCTTTACGAGCAAATGTGTTATAAAATTTGAGTACAATTTTATTTTATACTTGTATCAATATATTTATAATGTGTGTCGTAAAAACACGCTCACTTTACGAACAATTTTCGAGAATCCTGCGTAATTATCGGGCGAGTAAGCCCCAGATAATTACTTTTATTAAAATATCATCCAAACCAATGGCGACATGAATCCAATCATAGCTCAATATTAATGTTCGCTTCAATTTATCGATGATCATTTTGAGAGTGACTTCAATTATTATTTGTCCATCAAAAACCAAAATGGACGGCTAACTAAGGTTATCAATCAGGTGATTCTTTAACGTTATTATATTATATACAACAATTTGATCGTACTAATAATTAAAAACTAAATAAACTACAAAAGAATATTTTATTTAAATACAAATCACACTAATCACACTAAAATAATATAAATGTGAAAGTTTGGATGTTTATTTATTTGTTACTCAATCACGTCATAAAGGCTGAATTAATTTTAATGAATTTTGATGTGATAGATTATAAGGTTGTCTGGAAGAGATCGCTTTTAGCGATAACACCGCCCTTTGTACTAAATCTATTTGTAAGAATTATGTTCTATATTTTACTTTGGTGTACAATAAAGAGTTATCTTATCTTATAACCTGGATTGACACAGGATACTTTTTAGTAACAAACGTGCGTGGCGTGTGAAGCCGTCGGCGGAAGCTAGTGATTAATAAATTATGAAAATAGCCAACACTCCCATTCCTGTCCACACGCAAGAATTCCCTGCAAGTGGTTCCTGCGTAATACATCACCCAAACCAACAACAAATATTTAGGATATGTTTATGTCTCATGAAATTAAAGAGACTTAAAAGTATTAAATATAACATAAAAAATTGGGCAAATCGTACAATTAACAATGTTAAAAGTGGTAAATTTAAGTTGTAACAACGTTTAAGTTAGACAGATATGCGCAACTGGAAGTGGCAGGATATCATTGTGATTTTGTATGGCAAGATGTATGTTAGGTAACTATTAGGTTGGGGAAAAAGTTTTTTCGCATTTTTTAAGAAAATTCAAAACATGTTTTAATATAGTTTATTTACATTTAACTTAAGTATGTAGGTACCATTTTGTTCGATTACTTTTTGCCATCTTCTAGGTAGGGACATGATCCCATTGCTATAGAAAATTTGGGGCTTCTGATCAAAATACCGCGAGAAGTAGTTTTGGCAGTCCTCTAGTGATGTTAACCTAACAATGCCTAAAGAATTCTGAAGAGACCGAAACAGGTGGAAATCTGAAGGTGCAAGGTGAGGATTATACGGCGGATGCATAAACACCTCCCAGCCAAACTCTCTTAATTTTTGCTGAGTGGCTAAAGATGTGTGAGGTCTAGTGTTATCATGATGAAAAACCACACCCCTTCTGTTGATTAATTCCGGCCGCTTTCTCTCAACTTCTTGCTTTAATCTCATCAGTTGTTCACAGTAGAGTTCAGAATCGATGGTCCTGCCTGGTGATGATAGCTCATATGAATAATGCCCTTCCAATCCCACCACACACAAAGCATCACCTTGTTGCGAGTTAACCCGGGTTTCGACAGTCTGTGAAGCCTGACCGGCCTTTGAACACGACCTTTTTCGCACATTCTGGTCGTAAGTGATCCACTTTTTATCACCAGTTACAGCTTCTTAAAAAATGGTTCGATTTCATTACGTCGTAATAAAGAATCACAAATGAGTACACGGTTCATTAGGTTTCTTTTAGTGGGCTCGTGGGGTACCCAAATATTTAGCTTTTTTGTGTACCCAGTTTTTTTCAAATGTGCCAAAACTGTTATGTGGTCAACTCCTGGTTCTTCAGCTACGTCGTAACTACTGATTTGCCGATCTTGTTCCACTTTATCAAAAAGGGCATCAATTTTATTCGTAATAGTGCGACCAGAACGACGTGCATCCGACGTGCAACGACCGGATTGAAAACGCTTAAACCAAATTTGTGCTACTCTCACAGACACTGAACTAGGTCCATAAACATCGCAAATTTTTTTCGCGGCTTGCGTTGCATTTTTACCTTTTTTGTAGTAAAATTTTAAAATGTATCGAATTTCTTCATAAGATTCACTCATCTTTACAGTACGAAAAACAAATAAAAATCACACATTTTCCTAATTTGAATTTAGAATTATCTTCTTTAAAATTTAAACTTTGAATGATACCAAAACCAGCCAGATACAAATAGTATTGCCATAGAGATTTTATTACAAGTTCATACATACTATAATGCGAAAAGACTTTTTCCCCAACCTATTATTATAATCTTCATTTATTTAATTTTGATTATAAAAAGATCTTTTGCCCTTTTGAAAATTCCGTTTTTTATAACTGTATAATATGAATATACATAAACATTAATATGTATGTATTATAATATTTTTATAGAATAATTTTAGATTACTTATATTGTCTTATTTTAGATAAAACTTTTTTGTTGTTTTACTTAAAAAAGCAATGATATATTCTATTATAGAAATATATATAATCTCTACGAGAATTTAAATAATTCTCTTCGAACTAAAACAAACTGAATGCTAAATTAAGCTAACTGTATCTACTATTAAGGTTCAAAATAGCCTGCTCACTGTCGAAAATACAACAATTATGAATTGCAATATATTTTCGGTAGAAATGAGAGATTCCCGTGGTGGTGATGCGCTCGCAGACGCCGGCCGGGGATGAGCCGGGGCCGGTGCCGCGGTGGCCGGCTCGCCAGACGCGGACAAATGGCCGGACCGGCCGTTTCTACTTACTTATCGCTTAATTACGCCCTGACGTATTACTGGACTTGCCTTCTTTATGGGAGTTTGGGACAGTGCCACTCCAAGCATCATTTTTTAGGGTTATATTAGGGTTTTTTTTTGAATCCGTAGCCAAATGGCAAAAAACGGAACCCTTATGGATTCGTCATGTCTGTCTGTCTGTCCGTCCGTATGCCACAGCCACTTTTTTCCGAAACTATAAAAACTATACTGTTGAAACTTGGTTAGTAGATGTATTCTGTGAACCCCATTAATATTTTCATACAAAAATAGAAAAATAACAATAAATTTTGTTGGTTCCACACTTAGAACTGAAATTTAACATTTTTTTTCATTAAACCCATACGTGTGGTTTCTAATATATTTTTTTCTAAACCGAATAGTTTGCGCGAGAGACACTTCCAAAGAGCATGATAAAACTAAAAAAAATATATGATTACCATACAAACTTCCAACGAGATCTAGTAAGTAGTTTTTTTTAATATGTCATAAATCGTAAACCGCAATTTACCTTTCATTCAATCAACTCAAACATATAAAAAGTTACAACGAACTACAAGAACTTTTATATTATGTTACTTGCTGCTACGGAACCCATCATGGGCGAGTCCGACTCGCACTTGGCCGCTCTTTTTTATGTTGTGGCTATTTGTGTGTTACTAATTATGGGTACTAGTTGTACGTAATGTATTTTTTATCTGTGGTTCTAGTATATAAATGGAGATATAATCAGCATTAATAGTTAGGATTCCTCTACTTTCATGAGTACTTACTTAAAAGGTTAATAATACTTTCTTCAAAGGTTAAATATTTAACGTTCTTAAGAATATCTATTTACAATTTAAAAAATATATTATTCAGCGTTATTAAACCGGGCGATAGTGTAAATAAAGGGAGGTTTCGCAATATTTATCCGCGCATAAACCGGACGAACAAACCGGATCGTAAAACAAGATTTTTATCGTGTTTGAAATACAATGAGATGAAACAAGTTGAAAAGTTCCGTGACAAAAACGTCACAAGTGGGGGTCGACTTTTGCGCCGAAAAAGCGGCGAAAAAGGGGGTAATGGCCTTTCTACTTTCCCTCGCATTTCGCCTTTCCGTGGCCGTATGAGGTTTTTGTCGCGTTTTTCATTTCGCCCGACGAGCGGGATTAAATACTTAGAGGCGGGTCCCGCCGCCGCCGCCGCCGCCGTCGCCGCTCGGACACGCCGCTGTTTCACTCCGCTTTAATACTATTAAACGTATCTACCCTCCGCGGATTGCCAAGTTTTTTCAGGAGGTGAAGGTATTTAAACATGATGAATGAGCGGGAAATTATTCAAAGGGTTTAGCGGATCTTTTTCATTTTTAAAAGGGAATGTCATACTTCAATGCTTTAATTAAAATGATAAAATCTGATGAAATATTGCTTTGCCCAGAAATAAATGACACGACATTTATGTTTCTCGTAATTCAATGTTTGGGATCTATCTTAGACTGTTTAAAAACGTGGTTTTAATTTAAAGTCCGGTAAAGTTGTCTACTATTTATTTAATTAGAACGGATTAACTAATTACACTAATTAATATAAAATAATTAAAATATTAATTACATAAACCATTGTCAAATTAAAATCTAAATTACAATAAAAACCTACACAGTATACAAATTAACAATAAAATTAAAATAATACACATTATTATAAATAAATTCATTTAATCACACACATAAATCATAAATTGAATTGTTAAATTAAAGACCTTTCATACATCAATCTCACAATACCTCAGACATACTAGCATCATTCCTTCCATTCGTCAGCAAACACATCGCATTCAGGGTTGGCATCTAGGAGTTTGTTGAGGGCGGTGAGTGTGCGAGGCAGCGGGGAGTTAGCACGGGATACAGTACGGCTCGAGGGGTCGGCAAGAAGCCTGTGTCTTCTGCACCGGATATATTGATTTGGGACATAAAAGCGAAGTAGCTCGTTAAGCAGATCAGGTGCATAAATTTTGTTGCGAAATATTTTGCAGACAGTGGTTATTTGCTAACACGCTCTCCTAGTTTTGAGGGTATTATAACCTAAGTATCCTAAGAGGAATTGAGTTGGGTACATGAAAGTGTAATACCCTGCCAATTCGCTTATAAAGGTACCTACGAAATGCCTTTGAGCGTACGTAACTTCGTGTGGATTCCATACACAGGAGCAGGACTCTAATTTGCTTCGCACCAATGTGCTGAAAAGAAGTCGTATTACGTGTACGCTCGGGAAGTCACGAGCATTTCTTAAAACAAAACCAAGTCTACTGTATGACTCCTTGGCGACGACGCCAATGTGGTCATGGAATGTAAGCCTTTGGTCGAAAAAGATTCCCAAATCCCTCACTACTGTCAATCGAGCAATTGCGCTACCATTGATATTGTAGTCGAAGGGTACTGGATGCCACATTCGCCCAAAGGTCATATAACACATATAGCATATAATATAACACAAAACTAAATAACTCACTTTTCAATCGAAAACGAACTGTAAACAAGAAATTATCGGTACGGGCGTGGACAGTGTACACAAGTATACTCATAATTAGGTAAATGGGTGAGCTAGCGTCGAACTCTGGATATGCTTCCAATTACCCGAAATAAGATATCCTCGCAGATATGAGAAGAGGCTAAAATCTAAATACGGGGAATTATAGGGATTAGTAATGTGCCTCTTTATTATCATTATTCTAATGACATTTAACATAACAGCGGCGTCACGCGGCGCAGAGTAATGAAAAGACGCAGTTTTCGCTCCGAAAGAGATAGGTTATCTTTTTGTTAGCACAGTTGGCGGCGAGGCGCGAGACAGGAGGAGGGGACACGATACGAAAAGTACAGATCGGGACTTGTAAAAGGAGTTAGTATATTAGAAGAAACTGGAAATTGAATGAGCAGATTGGTGAGCTCTGCTGGTGGTAAACTGACGTCTCAATGGCCGTCGTGCGACTTTATAAATATATACTTTGATACTAGTGACATGCCACTTAGCTGGGTCTAGTCTAGTAGCTCTTGTCATAGAAAAATCCTTTTGAATAAATAAACGTGACATCTTTTGCTTTGAGCTAGCGATACTCACAGTCCTATCTGTTCCTGAAAGTCTTTTAATCTCAGATTCTGTTGACGTTTGAAACTGGAACTAATATATATTAAGTGCTTTGTGTTCATATTCAAGGTTCAGTGGATCTAACAACTCCATTTCAATTCCGGTCCTGACGTGACCTAGAACTAGACCCTTGAGGTCCATTACTTACAATTTCATTTAAAAGTGAGTTCTGCGTTTTATTGTTCGAGCGAAGCGAGATCTCTAAATCAACTTGGGCAAATCGGCGTTGTATGTATGTATGTTTGTTTGTCCGAGGATAACTTTCGTTATGCGATGATCCGATCATTGTGAAATTTGATATATAGGTAGGTAGTAATGTACACAGTTTTGGTGTGACTAAATAAGCTAAACATTTTGGGGAGTTGCTGAGGTATTGGGGCAAGAGGGGTAAAAAAAATGAAAATGTCATTAGGTCAAATGGGACGTCAAATGAAAGGTCTTCATTAGTACATTTAGACTCCGTTTTTATTTTTAGTAAAGTCATTATAATTTTTGAGTTATTAGCCATATTAAAAACTGAACTCACACAAACAAAATTCACAGGGTAGACGAGTGACCCCCACAGTACTGTAATTTGGTACGCGTGTAGCTTAACTGACACAGATATAGGCAATCCAGATGAACTGCAATTTGTACCCCAAAAGAGTGTAAACACGTTACTTGAACTACTCCCGTTACCTGTAATTTTGAATGAAACTGAGGATCAGGTTAGTTGGTTATCTATTTCGTGGCACTATTTGATATGCCAAAGATTACAAATAATATTTTTTTGTTTTAATCGGAGACTTGCGAGATCTCAGTTCGGGGCTAACCACTAGTGTACAATTTACTATTTGCCTTTTTTTAACGATAGCATCATATATTTAAATCACAAATTAAACGTGATGGTTAATTACAAGCATCCCTTGCGGTCGTTGTTACACTAAATGCACTCTAATGCAAATCGTAATGAGATAGATCGGGAGCGGCGAACTTTGTGATTAAACTGTCCATCTCCACTAATTACTAATGTAAAACTATTGATGAACTAAATATGACATACAGTTAATTTATTATCCAATTATTATATTAAATTTAATGGTTCTGGTTTAGCTCATTAAAACATGATGTTTAGATTGGATAACAAACAATAACGTAATTAGTCTGCGGAGTTAAACCCTGTGAGGACGGAGAGAAGAGCGGTTTCCAGATGTTTCATTAATATCAGAGTCGAGAGCTAAACGCAGCCTCCGGAGGAGAGCCGACTCAATCTACGGAACCGCAGCCGCAAAGAACGCTTTACACAAAGCAATTACACTTCCGAATGCTTTTCACTTTCGCTAGTAATAACTTACTACTCAGGGTTATTTATTATAGACATTCATTTATTTACTTATTTAGTAAGAATATCATCACATGAATATTCCTTACTATATCGTATATTTCTAGTACTAGCAAGGTTTAGTAAAATAAGTCAAGCAGTAGAGAGTCCAAACATCGAATCTATATCAATTTGAAGTGAGTCAGCTCTCCAGTGAAAGCTGCAACTAGCTTAGGTACAGAGTATTCAAAACAAGAGCAAACAACTGTGCTTGCGTAACCTGTATGTGCTGGTACTGTACATACGTGTGTAGGTACATTTGGTACGAGTATTATGGAAGGATTAGGTACAGATATATGGTACCGCTCTCAGCTTTCGCCGTTGGAGAGAATCAACAGAATTCGATAAGTTTCATAATCGATAGAGCTAAGCGGATGGAAGATAATGAGCTGGTAAAGAGATATGCCGTGAGTGAGTAGTACAGGGTCGGATACAATACAGATATTTAGGGTTATGATGATGACTACTGATGCTGGACATTTCACACAGCTCTATGTAGCCCCAAACTAAGCAGAGCTTGTACTATGGGAACCAGATAACTGATGAATAAATACTTTTTTTGTGTAAATACATATGTATATAATATATCATGTAAACATTTGTTCCACGCTTGGAATCGAACCCGCTACCTCCTGCATCTCAGCTGGCTATTCGCCCACTGCGCCACGAAGACCGCCATACAGTTTGAAACTGTCTTTTGTTGTCTCAACTGTATCTGTATAAATAACAATTGTAAATACTTGTACATTATGTAAATTAATGACTGTAATATCTCATTTTTTCTTCATCATTATCATTATATTAACAACACGATGTCCCTGCTGAACTCCCTCCCAGGGCCTCCCTCATAGATTCAATAATTTATAATACAACTAGCCATTGCCCGCGACTTCGTACGCGTTACACTACTAAATGTGTAAGTAACCTAGAAATAAAGCTAAACTCGCTGTTGCAACTTGACACCTCATTTTTATCCAATGGGACCTGATTTATGGGATAAAAAGTATCTTTTGTGTTAATCCAGGTTATAATCTACGTACATAATAAATTTCATCGAAATCAGTTCAGCCGTTACGATGTGATTGAGTAACAAACAAACAAATACATAAATAAACAAACATCCAAACTTTCGCATTTATAATATTAGTGTGGTTTTTAAAAAATATTGAAGTAAACATCTCCAAGGACTATTATAAATACGGGATTTATCACGTACCGTCTTATCGGTGTTTCCACCGATAATGTTTCGGTTCAATTCGTGAACCTTCATCAGGGTGAGTGCGATCCGCTCCGAATAACGTCTCGCCTCGCACTCGTCTTATTTGGAGCGGATCGCACTCACCCTGATGAAGGTTCACGAATTGAACTGAAACATTGTCGGTCGAAACACCGATAAGACGGTACGTGATAAATCCCGTATTTATAATAATGATTGAAATCAATCACTAAAGTTTTCTAAGTAAAATCTCCAAGGACATTTGAGAGTCATGCATCAAAAACAAAATCAATCATCAATTAATATTCAATCAATTCATAATATTTTTTGAGTCGTGCTCGAGCCGTCGTACAGTGCGGACGTCTCTGGGGCGTCGTTACGCTGCCCGTTGAATATACGAAGATTCGATCGTCGTTAGTGGTCGAGGCAACATCGCCTATAAAAGGCTCCTCAGATCGCGCGGCACGCATTCGATCGTCGTTAGTGGTCGCCGCTATAGCATGCAGCGGCCACACCTTAGGAACCTAGGCTGGTAGAGGGGGGCTCGAGTGCCGAAACACTTTGTTGTAGCAACGGCGTGTTTCGGCCCTCGAGTCGGCACGGTCACTCCCCGTGCTAGTGCTCGTTGCTTCGGCGTCAACGCAATCCACCTCAAGTGGCGAGGCAACCAGGCAACTGTAGAAGGCCTGAAGGTAGCGATAGGAGTTTTTATCGTTGCCAGATACTGCGTCCTGTTCCCTTCCAGTCGTAGCGGTTCTCCGTTCCACTGGGTCAAGGGGAGTAAGGAGGAGAGGGTGCATCTGTGTACGGCGCGCACACTTATGCAACTTAATATATCCTGCGCATCTGACTTGGCTTTGTCATTCCGAGTTTAAAAAAGTCCTGGGCTTGGTCTAATACCTGGACACGGGTGGCCTAAGGAGAGGAGAGTGGTCGCTCTAGCACTGCATCGGGGTGACAGTGTGGTTCGGCAGCACTCTTTGAGACAAAGCAGCTTTATTTAGAGAGGCACTGCTTTCCTCGCTCAGCCGGGGAGGGGGCTAGAAAAGGTGCCCCAAACAAACGCTCATTCCTCGCAATAAGAATAAATCTAAAAACATGCAGATGAATATGACTTTTGGTGCGTGGAATGTACGTACTCTTTTAGACCGACCCAACAACCTCTGCCCAGAACGTAAAACCGCCATTGTGGCTCGCGAGCTCAAACGCTATGACGTCGACATAGCCGCTCTCAGCGAAACACATCTAGCTGACGAAGGTGAGCTTGTTGAACGTGGTGGTGGGTACACTTTCTTCTGGAAAGGCACACCAGCTTCTGAGCCTAGACGGTCAGGAGTAGGCTTTGCTATTAAAACTACTTTAGCCTCTAAGTTGGAAGAACATCCAGTTGCTATCTCTGATCGTGTCATGTCCTTACGTTTCCATCTTCGAAACAATAAATACTTAAATGTTATCAGCGTATATTCGCCAACACTCGACAAAAGTGATGACGTCAAGGACAAATTTTATGAGGAAGTGTCAGAAGTGCTGACTAAAATCCGGCGCTGTGAGAAAGTTTTGCTTCTTGGCGACTTTAATGCTCGCGTCGGACGTGATTTTGAAGCTTGGCCTCGGGTGATAGGGCGACATGGCATTGGTAACATGAACAGTAATGGGCAACTGTTACTAAGCCTCTGTTCCCAATTTCATCTGGGTATTACCAATACCATGTTTAGACTCCCAAATAAATACAAAACTACCTGGATGCACCCAAGGTCCAAGCATTGGCATCTTATTGATTATGCTATAGTCCGTCAACGGGATATAGCGGATGTCAAAGTAACGAGAGTAATGAGGGGCGCAAACTGTTGGTCGGATCACCGACTTGTTGTTACAAAACTATTTTTGCGTCTTAGCCCTTGCCGTAGACCTCGCAGGGCTAAGCCTAACTGTCTTCATCTGAAAAAGCTAGAGTCTGCTGAAATATTGGCAAATTACAGGGAAGCTGTCAATACCTTTACAGCAGGCATACACCCCGAAGATGAACAGTTAGACGAGGGCTGGAAACTGTTAACTACAAATACCATCAATGCGGCTACTGAGATCTTAGGCCAAAAACCTCGTGTCTGTGAAGACTGGTTTGACGAAAATGATAATACATTGACAGTCGCCCTAGAAAAACACCGCCAGCTCCTTCGAAAGGGAAATCAGACAACTGCTTCTGAAAAAATAAAGGAGAGTACGAGCCAAATAAGGAGACTAACTCGAAACGCAAAAGATGAGTGGTGGCTGAACAAGGTTCGCTATATTCAGTGGCTTGCTGATTCGAATAGACTCGGCGATTTCTTTAACGAGATTAAAAAGTTAGTAGGAAGTCCACATCGAGTAAACGTACCACTGAAATCACTTTCAGGTACCCTCCTGGTAAGCAAAGGAGAAGTTCTTACTCGCTGGGCAGAACACTATAACAGCTTACTCAATGTGGATCGTTCTGCTGACATAAACTATTTAGCATCACTTCCTGCCTTACCACAAGCCGTAGATCTGGATCAGCCTCCTTCTCTTGAGGAAGTTATCATCGCCATCAAAGCGCAGAAAAACAATAAGGCTGTCGGCATCGATAACATACCAGGAGAACTATTAAAATATGGCGGAGATGAGTTGCACTACAAGATTTGGCAATTTTTCCAGCGCATGTGGGAAATGGAGTTCGTTCCTCCTAGTTTTGGCGTATCACTAATTTGCTCTTTGTATAAAAATAAAGGTGATCGATCTGTTTGCAACTCTTATAGGGGTATATCACTTCTGTCTACTCCAGGAAAAACTTTTGCCAGAGTACTCTTAAATCGTCTTATGGAGCTCTCTGAAAGTATATTGCCTGAAACGCAATTTGGGTTTAGACCCAATCGCGGCACATGCGAGGCCATATTCTCTCTTAGACAACTGCAAGAGAAAAGCAGGGAACAGTGTCAACCTCTGTTTCTCTGTTTTGTTGATCTGGAGAAAGCTTTTGACAGTGTACCTCGCGAAGCTTTGTGGATTGTGCTTTCGAAACTTGGTTGCACCGACAAATTTATACGCTTGATAAGACTTCTTCACGACAACATGACTTGTTGCGTAACCGTCAATGGTGAGCAGACAGAGCAATTCCCTGTCACTTGTGGTGTAAAACAAGGCTGTGTATTAGCACCCACTCTTTTTGCTCTGTACTTTTCCGTTGTCGTGAGGGAGACTTTACAAGCCAACACCGAAGGGATCCGCATACGTTTTCGCACAGATGGCAGTATCTTTAACCTGGCTAGGTTAAAAGCGCACACAAAGGTATCGTATGACCTCATTACCGAATTGATGTATGCTGATGACCTATGTTTCGTTGCGGAATCTTCTGAGGGACTCCAGGACTTGATGACTCGGCTTGACGCTGCGTGCTGTAGATTTGGCCTCAAAATTAATATTACAAAGACAGAGGTGATGGCCATGGACACTGTTAACCAAGCTCCACTGAATCTGCAAATCGATGGAAAGCCCATAAAACAGGTCGATACATTCAGATATCTGGGAAGCAGCATAACAACAAAATGCGACCTTGACTCGGAGATCAACAGCAGACTTGGCTCCGCTATGGCTGCTTTTGGTAAACTACGAGTCCAGGTATTTCGCTCCCATAACATCAAATTGAGTACCAAGATTAAGGTGTATATGGCTATTGTACTTCCTAACATCTTGTACTCGTCAGAGACATGGTGCCTGTATCGCAGACACATACGCACGTTAGACAGATTCCATCTGAAATGCCTCCGCGACATTCTTAACATCAAGTGGTCGGATCGGGTCCGTAATACCGATGTTCTACGACGGGCTAATGTCTGTGGCATAGAGGCATATTTGATGCGGCGTCAGCTGCGTTGGTGCGGGCACCTGTCTCGGATGTCTGATGAGCGAAGGGCGAAACGCATTTTCTTCTGTGAACTAGAACATGGTAAGCGGAAACGCGGAGGTCAGTTCCTACGTTTCAAAGACGTACAGAAGAGGCACATGAAGAGGTGTTGTATCGATCCGTCGCGCTGGGAGGCTCTCGCTGAAAAACGACCTGAATGGAGGCGTCATGTTCAGGACAAAGTGTACGAGTTTGAAGAAGAAAGGAGGCAAGAACTAGACTTAAAACGAGATCAGCTTAAAAGTCGACCGCCGGCTAATATCAATTACAACTACATTAATGGCGCCTTAACTTGTGTTCATTGTAACCGGACTTTTAGCGCAAAAATAGGGTACATCAGCCACATACAGGCTAAACACCTAGGCCAATAATCACAAAGTCAAGTCTCTGTAGCCGAAATCGGCTAGGAGGATTATTATTAATATTTTTTGTGGAATTCAATTCCCATTAGGGCGATAAAAATAAATTCTCGTTTGCAAAAGAGTAATTTTAAAATACGTGACGGATCACAAGTTCGAATGATCTTAATTTGATCGAATTTTGGTTATTTTTATTATTGGAATTTGATTTGCGATAAAATTAAGTAAGCATTACTATTTTGTTCTCGGATGTACCTACACGGATATTATAAATGCTTATTAGTTTAGAATTAGGATTTTTTGCAAACAAACTTTGGAATACAAAAATTTTAAATTAGTTAAATCCGGTGCGATTTAAAATTTTGCATCAATATCGCATTGCTTGGCTGCTCAAATAGAATTTCTTATTTTGATATCGCAAACTCTTGGTGCTGGATGGCGTAAAGGTCTGCATTCCGAACCAATACATTTAAATTGCACAACAAATATTTGCTTTGTTTACAGTTACTTTGTTTTATAATATACTAGCTGTTGCCCGCGACTTCGTACGCGTTACACTACTAAATGTGAAGGTAACCTAGAAATAAAGCTACATTCGCTGTTGCAACTTGACTTGACACCTCATTTTGATCTCATGGGAACCGATTTATGGGATAAAATGTAGCCTATGTGGTAATCCAGGTTATAATTCACGTATATACCAAATTTCATCGTTCAGTAACAAACAAATAAACAAACATCCAAACTTTCACATTTATATTATTAGTGTGATACTCTGTGTAAACATGTATACGTAGATTGAGACGTGGTTAATGTTTTACAAAAGCACGCGCTCTAAACAGTGGATTGCGATGCTCGTGAAGGGCAAACAAGTATAAAGTGCCACTATCTAGTTTTTAAAACCTTTACACTTTTTTATGCAAATAAATATGTTGTATCTTGCTATACTTATTGACATGCCAACACAAGCCATTTCCATAGTTTGTGGTTTAATTAAGACATACACAAGCCCGTTCTACAAGATCATGCCTAGTTACTCTCTATTCTCAGTAGCTTTAGTATAACAGAGACGTCTCGTCTGAATGCCAGCACAATCCCAAGGCAACGGTAACTGTTTCAATACTAATGGGCGAGCGGTCGTCGATGAGGCTTCACGTCAATACCAAAGGAATAAGCTGTACACGCTTAGTGTTGAAGTGAGCGTTCAATAGTATGTGTGATCATTAGATATAGACTAAAATCTAGTATCATTTGAGTTACCTATTTATTTTAATTGACTTCATTTTAGAAGATTTCTAAGCATATAGGTTTATTAGTTGGGTATACACGGTGGCCTTTAAATCACTGTTTTCCCAAAACAAACGTTGCACAGACCATGGTCTAATAACTGTTTATAGCATCAAATAAGAGAATAAAAAAATAAAATCTAGACCTTCTCAAATAAGTCTAACTTTGTTCAAAAACTAACCGTGACATAAAGTTTACATGAACTTACGCTAGCCGTAGCGTATTACCTACTCCTTAGTTAGATAGGTACCTAGTAGCTACCGGTCAGCGCGCTATGTTGTAGGGCGTAACGTTAAAAACCGTTAATACCGTCTAACTAATAGTTAACTAGTAACCGTCACAAGTAATAGTACCTAAATTGTAACATTATATTAAGATTATATAACTCACAACTACTTTATTAATTCACATGATTAACAGCCTCAGATCTCTGTCTCAGTACCTACTTCTGAAGATATCGCACAGGGGGGTAGTCAGAGAAAAGCGACATTATGTTAGATGTACGCCTACTTTTTGGGTAGCAGATAAACATTCACGGGTTGCAAGCCCATTGCTGCTTATTAGAATACTAACCCATGCTAAAAATATCCTACAGTTTCTAACAGCTGTAGGATTTAGTGGTGAACTTTAAACGCCCCCATAACCTAGGGGCGACTAAAACAAGTGGCGATCACAATAAACCTCGTGGCTGAAGTGAAACTAAAGCCGCAAAAACGAATAAGAAAAATACGTCTAGTAGACAACCTTAAATGGGTCCCAAATTAAAGTGCGCGACTATACTAATTTATTAGTTAAATGTGGATTTTTCCTTCTATTTTCATCATTCTTTTTTTTGATTTTACATCGGTCGCTGCCGCCGATCAAAATGGCATCGGCGCACATTCTTCACATTCTACGAAAAGCCTACACAATGAAAGATCAGCTTATACTGGAACAGTATAGCTTGATGTGTAGCCTTGTATACCTACCTTATTATGCATGAACGGGCAGAAGTTTTACTTAACGGGTTTCAAAGTGATTTAATTTAACTGAGTACCTATTCAAATTAAACATGGGTAGGGCTAGTATTGCGGTAAAGTAGGTTTTTGTTTGTTGTTTTTATTCACCATTTATCAATTGTTAATTGGTCTGACATATGTATACATTTATATATGTATATGTATAACACATAATTATGTAAATGTGTATCGCTCTGCTACACGCTACGCTCGCGCGCGTTTCAACAGCGTGCGGCATGCGTGCGGCGCGCGTGGCTCGTACGAGGGCGCGCACTGCAAATTACATTTTTGCTGTCCGCATTGATGGCGAGTGCAAGTGATGGCGAGCCACTGAGATGCCTCGTTTTATAAATACTATCCTTCCGTAATAGATGTTACAGCTGCAGTAAGAATGCTGAAATAAAACACGTACACTTGGATTTCGTGTACAGAAAATTCGTTTAAAAGTAATCTTCATTAAAAACTTCCGTATCCGTACACAAGTATTCCGATCATTCAAAAACATTATTACATTTAAAACTTCCGTATCCGTACACAAGTATTCTGATCATTCAAGAACATTATTACATTTAAAACTTCCGTATCCGTACACAAGTATTCCGATCATTCAAGAACAATTTTACATTTAAAACACCATTAAAATAGCATTTTTATTTTAGATAAGGCTTTTCTAAAGTTTTATAAATTGCGTTTCGTTTATCTTCATGATTACTTTCGGACGAAAACGGTGAAAGATATCAGATTAAAAACCGCAGCGTCGCGTCAGCGGTCACGCGATCAATCCTCGGATAAGAGACGTCGTTTTTCTGAGGGCATTTTGGCTATTGCGTAGAAATTCATGAAAATCTTTTTTTGGAATTTTCGCGTAGACAAAAAAAACTTAAAGAAACTTCGTATGAGTTAGAGATCAACTCTAGTTACGGGGTTTTAAGGCCAGTCGAATACATATGAGTTGACTCGACGACTTACGCTCAGTTAAATATGCCACTTAACTGATAGTGACCGTGCGGAACATCTTTGAGATCCTGATCTGCTAAGAACGAGAAAGCAAGCTACACTAATGCGCTTCGAGAACTGACAAGTAAACGTGGTAGTCCGATTGACCGCATATCGCAGTTATAGCACGAGTTATTTTCACTTAAAGGCGCTTCTGGTTTTATTAGGGAGCCTCCATGTTGTTTATTTGGTGTCTCTAAACGTTTCTCCTTCGCTAGGTTTAAATTCTTGAGTTTTATTAGCGCGTTATGTTGTGTTATAAACCGCAGTCGGTTTATGGCTCAGTAAAACGAACAACATGTGCCGAAAGGTACGAGTTGCTTTTGTTTGATGAGTTGCCGACTGACGTGAGGAAATTTTAGTTTTGTTATATAACTCTTGAGGGGTGAGAATAGGTCGGCTGCAAAAGGGAGAGATACTGATTGAAAATTCCTTTTTGGAAGTTTATTTTTTAAATACCTAAACATACTTCATTTGGAAACACTTCAGTTCAACGAACAATTTACTAGCAGATATACGATTCTCTAGCTCACCTCTTCTAAAGAGTTTTCATCATTTATTATAACGCGTTAAAAGATATTTTTAATGATCCTTACATTGCTAGTGTTAGTAAAGTTGGACCGGGAAAAGTCAAGCAGAATAAATGATTGATGTGAGTTCAGAATTGATAATGTAAGAAGGCAATCGCAAGAAAGAGGAAAATGATCGGAAATATTGTAAAAACCCGAACAGTAATGTGCGTCTAGCTTTATTATGGCTTCGATACGTCAAAATGTGCGCATTTTCCCGCCCATTTTGTGCGAATGTATTCGGGATTTTTTTAAGTGAAAATCCTAACGCTGTAGGAAATTTGGAGAGTGAGGGTTTAATCGTGTAAAACTGTCGCTCAAGGCACACACTAGTCCATCCATCAACCATTACGAACACAATAGAACAAGAAAGTTTTATATTTTACTAGTTAGTGGTCCCGCCGAACTTCCTATCGGCTTGACATGCATAGGTATAACGCGGGCTGTCAATATACTGGCTGTCACCCTGGTAGAATTTTCAATTGTTGTCCCCGGCCATCATACTGTATGAGAAAATGAATGACTTCCACAAATAAATCAATACCAAAATTAGCCAAATCGCTCCACCCGTTCTCGAGTTTTAGCGAGACTAACGAACAGCAATTCATTTTTATACATATAAAATGAATTTTTATACAATATATCTCGGGATAACTCCTACCGAAGCATCTGTTTCAAACGATATTCATTTTTTTTTACATCCTCTTTGACGATATTTGCAGCACGCATTCTGTCAATTCTATATCAAACGTCATAAGGTTACATTATAAAAGCGCTAAGGTTAGATTATAAATAATTTTATATGGTGGTTAAGTATTTTTAAATTTTCTAATTTTGCGTGCAATTTTCTTAATTTTTTCTTTCATAAGAACCTTTTCCTGACAATAAGAAATACAACAAAAAAAGAATTGGCCAAATTGGTCCAGGCGTTGTTGAGTTATGCGCTTACCAACACATTTTGCGATTCATTTTTATATTATAGATAGAATATGGGAGTATTTTGGAATCAAATTCAAAATCTTTTATTGATTAATATCACAAAGATCACTTTGAAACGTAAATTTTTCTGCCTGTTCCTTCGGGACTCAGCCAGGAAAGAAAGGCAAGAAACAAGGCTGGCTACTCTTAATAATGATCCCATATATCCCATACATAGGTAACACTAAAAGCTTCCGGAATTGTTCACTTACATAAAAAATATTTAAAAAGTTATTACTGCATTTGAGAATGGAACTCTTTAGCCATAGAATAACATTTATTTCATCTGATTGTCAATTGTTTTCACAATGTGGCGTCATTTTAAAAATTGCGTGATTACAATAAAATGGATTAACTCGGGAACATTTTCGTTGCATGATTTTTTACAATAGTAAGTGTAATTTGACAGCTCAGCAGAGCGTCGTTCGGCTTTAATCTGCGTTTGGCGAAAGAGCACCATGCAAGACAACCATTTATGTTTGGTTTGCAGAATTCAAACGTGGTCGTGTCAATATCTATGATGAAATTCGTGAAGGTCACCCGTGCACCGCTGTGAACAACAAAAACATTGATGCTGTGCGCCGTATGATTGAAACAGACGGCATGTGACCTACCATGAGATCCGGACATCTTTGGATATAGGTATGAGTTAAATACAGTGAATCCTACACAAACATTTGGGTGTGAGAAAACTGTGTTGTTGATGGATCCCACACAATTTGACTGATGCTCAAAAAACGGACCGCATCACTTGGTGCCATGCTATGCTTGCCAGATACAACGAAGAGGCTTCCAATTTAATATGAGACATAGTAACAGGTGACAAAACATGGGTTTATAGCTATAATCCCAAAACGAAGCAGCAATCGAGCGTATGGGTCTTTCGAGATGAGCTGAAACCAACCAAAGTGAAAAGTGCCTCGAAGCGGATGATTGCTTCTTTTTTTATAAAACTGGACACGTGGCTATTTAGAAAATCGTTGTACCGTGAATAGTGACTGGTACATGACCATTTGTTTACCGGAAATTATTGACAAACTCCGTGAAAATAACGGTAAACGCCGTATCATCTTGCACCACGACAATGCAAGTTCCCACACGGCCAGACAGATAAATGAGTTTTTGAAGGCGAAGAACGTACAACTTATGAATCATCCAGCATACAATCCTGACCTAGCACCGCGTGACTTTTTTCTGTTCCTAAATATCAAGAACCAACCACGCGATCAACGGTTTTCATCACCAGAAGTGTCTGTCGAAGAGTATGAAAACATGTATCTGACGTCACCACGGAAGAGTGGCACAAATGTTTTCAAAATTGGTTCAATCGTATGAAAAAGTGCATTGATGCAAAGGAAAAATATTTTGAGAAACAATAAATACAGTTTTGACCATTAATAGTACTTTTTTATTAATGACTCCGGAAACTTTAAGTGTGCCCCTCGTATCAACAGCATACACTATTGAGGTATATAATATATACATATTGGAGCTTAGTTTAGGTATTTTAGGGCACACTTAATAATAACTAATAATAATCCATCTCATATATTAATTTTAGTTCCTTCCCGCACATTAATAACGTAAAGCCTAAGGCTTGCGGCACACGAGCGACTGAGTTTATTATGAAACCGCATCGCCATGCTACCGCCGCACGCACTCGGTTATTTGCACATTAGAGACGTACCTACAGTACAAGTAACTACGCTTATTTGTGAGGGTCGCTCAGTGCGTGTGACAATCGCAGCGACCGACGGCGCCGGCGGTAGCAGGTGCGTGGTACACTTCGCAATCAAAATGTAACCTACTCGCACCATTAAAATTATGAATCTAAGTTTTTTGTTTCCGTTATATCACAGGTGTGAATCATTGTCCAACTACCGAACATTTGTAAAAATTACCATACACTACGGTTATTCCTAATAATTTAGAGTAAAAACAGTTATTTACGTGTAATGAGTCGAAATAAGTGCGAACCCGCCACGTGCCGGCCGTTACTCATCGCACGTGAGCTTTCACAACCTTACAAATCATTCCATATGTCATGCAGGCAAGAGTCACGTGTCTCCGCTCCGAGGTCTCACCGACTTGCACGGCATTCATGCTTTTATATTTCAACTAGGTTATCTCCCGAAGCAACTGAATTTCAGAATAATAATAACTAAATAGGTGTTTTGTTTATAAAAAAAAACATTTTATTAAAATTTGTTCAACCATTGTTCATGATACAGGATATAAAGTCGCGGTTTTCCAAAGTGAAAGTGAGTCGCGGCCGCCGGAGCCTCGACTCCGAACAATCGTCACAATACTTTTTGGCGAAGTCGTCCCTTATGGATATGTATTCTTTGTTGTAATGCCCTCTTGCGGCGGAGGACATTTTTTTTCGTATTGTTTGAGTTACTTATACACATGCCTTTGTCGGTCCCTCGAGGTCTGAGACAATGTATCGGAGCGGGTTTTTGCGAGAGATTGCAGAATGCGGGGTTATTACGGCGTGTTATTGTGTTTGTTTGTGAGTGCGAGACAAAGCGCGGATCGCGGGGATGCCTTTCAACACTTGCCGAGCTTTTAATTGGTAGTCTGGTTGTTTCCTTTACGGAGAAACGCCCAAGGAAGAGATTAAATGGATACGGTTCTTTGAAAATACATCTGCTAAAGTAGAAATTACACAGTAGAGATTCTATTCTCTACGCTACAAAGCTACTCTACTGGTACACTATCGCGCGGGTTTAAATGTGAATTTAATACAACCAACTGATTGCTTTGACATAAATGCGCCGGATCTACATGATGTATGGCGACGGATGGGTGATCCAACTCCTGCGGCGCAAAATGAAACTCAAAATTCAAATAATATTGTACCATATTTACATGCTTCGTAATATTTTTCCGCAGCTTATTATCCCGGTACCATTGTCTGTATTTATTGCGATACCTCACCTGCAAACTTCCCGCACAATATCTCCCCACACTTCAAGATGTGTAAACTTTTATCAATAACACGATATAACTTAACTCGTGAACGCTAACAAAGACGTATCTTAACTTTAGTGGCGAAATTGTCAGGTGTGGAGTAGGTATTACCGGATATTTACCGGTCGTCAGTCGCGCGGCACAGCGCTCGAGATGCCGGGTAAACTTTACTATCATACAATGTTGTCATATTTAGTTACAAATAGCTTGAAATAGAAAATAGCAGAAACCCTGGAATTTTCTCTCAATACATAAATATTAGTGGCTCGCTACAAACGGAGATCTCGCGAGTCTGCCATAAAAACAAAAAAATATGTACTATTTGTAATCTTTGACTATCAAAATAGTGCCATAAAAATGCATAACCAATTAACTTGTCCTACAGTTTCATTCAAATTACGTGTAATTGTCACTTTTTTAGGGGTAGAAATTGCAGTTTTTCTTCTTTTCAGACTTTTGCGTATATTGGTGTCACTTACGCTACACGAATACTAAATGTCAGCACTGTGGGGTCACTGGTGTACCCTGTGAATTTCGTCAATATTTAGTTTTTATTATGGCTAATAACTCAAAAACTACCTGGATTAAACTAAAAATAAGAACGAGGTCAAAATATACCGATAAGGAACTTTAATTACTCTGCCACTTGATCAGATAGTCCCATTTTCCTTTTTTATCCTTCTTGAAACCCAATATCTCAAGAACCGCGCCCCCCCCCCCCCCCACATTTTTAGATAATTTAACCACACCAGGTGGTGGATATTCATCCAGTTATTTTGTATTACTCGCCAAGATGCATTTGTAACGACTTATCCTATCCCTTTTCTCCTTTCCGCATGCACGCGCACCTTATAGGCCGTCCCACTCTGACGTCCGACCGCCAACGCCACTCTTCAAATTCATTGGCCGCTGCCAATGAGAGACGCCTTTGAACCTTTGAACCTTTGAAAGATTTGAACCAGCTAGTAAATTCCTCCACCAGGATTATCCCATCACTACACCATATACCAAATTTCACGATGATCGGATCAACGCTTCGAAAGTTATCCTGAGACACACAAACATACATACATACATACAACGCCGATTTGCCTAAGTTGATTTGGAGATTTCGCTTCGCTCGATCAATTACTAGAATTAGTTAAATGAATGAATGAATGAAAATTCTTTATTATACCTTACAAGCTGGACACAACAGATTTAAAAAAAAAACAAATAAAAGTAAGCATAATGGGCGGTCTTATCGCTTAACAAAGCGATCTCTTCCAGACAACCTTTGGATGGAGAGGATCATTGCTTAATGGAAGATTGGCCGAGGTGTAAAAAGAATAAACTTAATAATAGAAAAAGAAATTAGTTATATACACACATATTAGGTACATAAATAATTTTAAATAAATAAATATCATATATAAAATAAATAAATAGTTTTTAGTATAAATAGTGTTCATAACCATGATAGTTTCAAAAGTTAAATAAATAGTTATTTCAAGAATATATTTTCCATAGGGTAAAGTGCGAGTCGGACTCGCGCACGAAGGGTTCCGTACCTTCTATAAAAACGGCAAAAAAATCACGTTTGTTTTATGGGAGCCCCCCTTAAATATTGATTTTATTCTGTTTTTAGTATTTGTTGTTATAGCCGTAACAGAAATACATCATGTGTGAAAAGTTCAATTGTCTAGCTATCACGGTTTATGAGATACAGCCTGGTTACAGACGGACAGACAGACAGCGGAGTCTCAGTAATAGGGTCCTGGAATACCCTTTGGGTACGGAACCCTGAAAAAGAAAGGGACCAATGATTTAATTACCTAATTAATAGAAATAAAAAAACAAAATACATTTAATTAGATAATATAAGTTTCAATGAAAGCTTTTTGTCGCTTCTACCCTTTTCGGCGCTATGAGTGCTATGACATGAACTTAGGTTCATTTCAAATTGGGTACAGCTCTAGAGACTACATTTTGAAAACTGACTTAAGAATGAACTGGTAGAACTATCTCCGTCACCTGACTATCAGTCGAGTGCTAATGGCGGCGGTCGACTCGGCTCAACGCGTCGTCGCGCGCGCGTCACTACAAGTTCTAACGACGTTCTAAAGATGGCATTCGGTTCTTAGCGACCGCGACCATTGAACGACGTAAACATGAACGATTGTCGCGGGGCGACCCCTAGCCTTGAAAGTAGCGATGTGGCAGTCGCGGTCGCTGACATCGCAGCGATCGCGACGGCGACATCGCCACTCTTCCCGCTGTTTTTATGGGTGACGGTTGTGTTATATTGCTGTACCTTTAAAGGTAGCATTCGGTTCTTAGCTACAGCAACGCGCGACTGCAACCATTGAACGACGCGACCATGATCGACTGTCGCGGGGCGACCTAGCCTTCCGATGTAACACTACAAGCTGCGACGTCGCGAGTCTCATCACTAGCGAGCTATATTTGGCAGACGTCGCTATGAGATGAATGTTTACTCTGTTTGTTTGTTACATTGTGTTCTATTTGATTCTGTAGATAAGAAACGCTGCCATTCCGTTATTGGTTTCTTTGTCAACAACTGTGACAAAGTACCTATAGAGCTCATAAACAGTTTAATACAAAGTGAAAGTGAAACTTTCGCCAATCGAGAGTTACGGAGATGGATTGAAAGGCTTGATTTTGTCGTGTGTTGAGTTATTACTAACGGTAGGTACACCCACGCCAATCCGATTCATTTGATCTGTTTCTGAATAACCTCAATAAGTACTCGCGTGGGTGTCTTATTTGATGCCAGATCCCTCCATACATAAAGTGATCAAATCTGTATGGTGGCATGTACCGGTATTTATATGGCGGCCGTTCCACAGCACGAATGCCCGTTCAAAGTGGATCGCTGATTTCACACCTCGTCGCTTGTTGGCGTTTAAAAATAAAATCTATTTCGCAAGGGAATTTAAACCGTCGCCTTTTGGCCTCGGAATGCAAATAAAATTGAAAATTGCCGACGAAAAAGTAAAATGGCGAGATGTGTTCGGCAAAGCGCCCTTTTAACACCCTTTAGCGAATAGAGAGAATCTATGGGTTTTGTAAGCGCTATTGGTAAGTTGGGTCAACAGTGCCTCCTACTACATTAGAACATGAGAAGCATATAGTTTAGAGAACATAACATCTAAATAAATAAATAAATCTTTATTCATTTTTAATATTGCTAAGATTAGCATTAGGGATTAATATCTACTTATAGGTAAGATTCTATACATTGCCTGAACTAGGAAAACCTGTATCTCAGGCGATAGAGGCTGGATTGGGGTAACCATGAATACTCAAATTAACAAAACTTAGAATTTATTTACATAATTAAAAATAACTAAAAAAGTAAGTGCAAGCGTCGCAGGCAGGTACGAGTTTACGTACCTACAACCTTTAAAATCTTACTTTATTACGGTTAGTAACTCCTCAGTTTCCTCGTAAGATAGATTGGATAGACCAGACTGTAAGGCTTTATTACAATTTGAGAAATTCATTGAGTGGATGTTTAATTTACAATTTAACCTGTTGTACAGGTATAGTCCTAGAAACATTAAAAATATTAGAAAAATCTAAAAGTTGTCTGGAAGAGATCACTTATAATTACGGGCTTCGACTGCCCTTATTTTTATTTATTTATTTGCTTCTCTAACTGCTGTTGTCTAATCTAAATCATCATCATCATCGTACCAGCTATAAGTCGTTCACTGCAGAACATAGTCCCCCAAAGATTTCCAGAGCGACCTATTTTGTGCGGCCTGCACTGAACGGCTTCCAGTAACCTTTATCAGGTCGTCTCTCCATCTAGTGAGGGGAAGCCGTCCTACGCTGCGCTATCCGGTGCGTGGTCTCCACTCGAGCCACTCCACTTCCTGCCGCAACGGCCGTCAGTTCCTCAAGTGACGTGCCCCGCCCACTGCTACTTCAGCTTGCTAATACAGTTACTTTGGTTTATCTCCTCATTTCTGATTGGAACTCAACACCAAGCACAGCTCTCGCCTTAGCAAGCTAAGTGAATGTCTTATTATGAGGCCGATAGCGAGCGAGATAACACTTTTTTATAGAAATGTAGATAGATAATAACAGATAGTGACACATTTATCTACATACACATCTACATTAATCAATACAAAAGTTTAAATCAAAACAAATGGATCAAGAAACCAACCAAACACACAACAAACAATGCTATTTTATAACTTGCAATATCCAGCGAAGTGATTAACTATTGAATCATAATATTGTATAGATTGAAAGAAAACGAACCTGTCACGTACACAACTAGCCCCAAGCATTGCAATAAGCGCCATTTAAATATTAATGCAAATGTAAGAATAAACATATTAGTAACATATTATTAATGGCTGGCATTCAAATTCAAATTCAAAATAATTTATTTCAGATGATTACATCCATAATTTGTTAGTAAAACCTGAAATATTAAAACTATGTTAGTGCAGTTGCTAATAATTCATATTACTTAATTAAATAAACAATTCAAATTCAAGTACAGATTAAAAAAACAATTAAACTACTGAATTCTTTTGAGAATCAGTCCGCCATAATAATTGTATTGTATTGTATTAATTTATTTCAAATATTTATAACCCATAATCACAATAATTAAAATAAATAAATTAAATTACGTACAATCAAAATAAATCAAATTAAATTAAATCAATATTTTAATATAGTAGGTAAGTAAAATTAAAATAAACCACAGAAAAATAAATTAATTAATTAATTACTAAAGTGTTTTATATTGCCAGTAGTTATCCCCACCCAGTGTCTCTGAATAGGGCAATCAAAACGACCAGCAATCATCTTCAGAATACTGTTGGGACTACCGCGCTATCTGTCAAAAAGAGACGCGATTCTTTTCCGCATGATCGCGTGAAAACCGTCGACGTGCGCGTTCGCGAACATTCCTGACGCGCTGCAATGTCGCGGCAATCCCAACAGCATTCTGAAGGCGTTATTATACTGTAGGTACACGCAGGACGTTGTAGGCTCGTTGCGTGTACCGACTCCACAGGCTGCTCGAGTAAAAAGATTGGCAGTGTGCTCTGAAAAGAGTTATCTTAACTTCATCAGTACATCGAGCCAGCATGTTACTTCTCACCGCCAGCGCCCTGCGTTCTCGTTCCACGTCAAGATCGTCTTTCAGATCCTCAGTGACCAAGTGTCCCAGGTATTTGAAATTAGTCACTACCTTTAGGACCGCTCTGTCTAGCACAACCGGCGGAACAGTGCTAGGCTTGAGTTTACCCGCTTTGAAAACGAGCAACTCGCTTTTCTTAGCGTTGTACCTAAGACCGCGCTCCGATGCATACCGCTCACACGTACGAACAAGTATCCTCAGCGCGTTGATCGAGGGAGCCAGCAGCACCATTTCATCAGCATAACTAATATTGTTGACACAGGTACCGTCAATGTAGCACGCGACATGCATGCTGCTGAGTTCCTCGATCAACTGATTTACATACAGGTTAAACAACCCAGGGGGTGTTAGACCACCCTGTCTTACCCCACATTCAAGCTTATACTCGTCAGACAGAGTCCACCTCACTTGGTTGACCTGATGTTTATACCAGTATTTAAAAATTGAGATCTTGCTGCCGGCATGCCTGTTTCGCTGAGCTTTCCGCATAGCTTGTCATAAGCTACTAGGTCAAAAGCATTTGACAGATCGAGGAAACAGCCATACACTGGCGTCTTTCTCTCCGTGTAATACCTGACGGCCTGCTTAAGGCTTAGAATAGCACTCTCTGTAGATAACCCCGCCCTAAATCCGAACTGAGCGTCATGGTGGCGAAGGCATCCACCGAGGTAACCATTAAGAAAACCATCAAGTACCTTGGCTGTTGCAGTTGCAAGTGAGATGGATCTGTAATTGGTCTTATCTGAAACATCCCCTGTTCTGTTTTTGAGGATGGGCACTACCACGGTTTGCATCAAACGCTTCGGCAAAAAGGAGTGACCAAGACACAGGTTAAAGAGTAACGCCAACACGCGAGGCAGGTGCACGCCAGCATGTTTGAAGTGCTCAATGTTGAGACCGTCATGCCCCGGAGACTTACCTCTCTGCATACCTTTAATCACTAAGGCAACATCTTTAGCTGAGAACCTTACCTCCCGTCCCGCTGACATATCGGTCTCACCATCACGCACCCCAGACTTTGATGGACCCAGAGGCGATCGCACTGTAAAATGTTCTCTGAACTTATCAGCATTAACCTCCAGTTCTGCTGTAATGAGGTTTCGTTTTACTGCTTATTTCGCAGAGGTCTCTGAGCCTTGAGACATTTCTATAAATATATTGCTACAGAAATTGAAAAAAAGATACAGACACAGGTAGTAGATTCAAGACCTCGTGAAAGCCTTTTAAAAAGTCCAGTCTTTTTAGCCTGAGATACAGGTTTTACTAGTCCAGGCAATGTATAAAATGTTACCTATAAGTAGATATTAATCCCTAATGTGAATCTTAGCAATATGAAAAATTAATAAAGATTTATTTAATTAAAGAAAATCTATTTGTAGATAGTTCTTAAACAAAGAACATTTTTTTATCAAAAACTGTGGTTAAGTATCAAAGATAAAAAAAGTATATTCGGATATATACATTCGGATCATCATTATCGTCATCATCATAATATCAAGCACAAGATGTACTCTGCTAAACATAGGCCACCCCAATAGATTTTTATAAATTACTAGCTGACCCGCCCGCAGCTTGGCACACTTGAAATTTCCCGTTTTTGTGGACACTTCGGGATAAAAACTATAGAAAACTGTTGCCAAAGTGACGCGATACTTCATGTAAATAACTTCACGTCAATGAACAACGGTTAAATTATATGGATATTTTTCATACAAAATTACTAAAATCGCAATTAAAAAATGGGGGGTGGGGGTAGGAGAGTGAAAAATACTTTATGACTTATTCTCATAATAAGAATAACCTTACTACTTAAGACTTATTACCTTTCTTATTACCTTAAGACTTATTCACCTATAATAAGAAAAAAAATATCAAAATCTGTCTACCGGTGCAGTCTGTATTCGGAGCAGTGCGACCACAAATACCGTGACACGAGATTTTATATCTTAGAAGAAGATTTTAGCTTAGATAATAAACCGGAACCCTAAAAATATCAGTAAGTCTGATTTTACGTAGCTGATTCGTTATTATTCTATATCCAATCTCACACTCAAACTTCCAAGCCTTCATATCGCCGTATATTGCATAACGCCATCCGCACCTGCACACAAATCTCAAGAGCTCGGCCAGAAGCGATGCTCCAAAAGTTGTTCAGGAGAGAGCCAATAATCTCTCGAACTGCGCCGCGTGTGCACTCGTGCATGCCACCGTCCGTAGGGACTGCACGGAACTCGATCTAAAATCAACTTTAAATGGCTCGCTTACTACCCTCCACTGACTTATTGCCTATTTCACCTACCAAAGGCCCAAGAGAAAAATTATGCCGAAGCAAGTTGTTGCTTACATGTCACGGCAGTTTTCAAGATTATTGTTACCGAACATCAAAATAGGTCCTCTAATCTGTCTCAAAATGGCCGACTAAGCGTGGTATTAATAATCAAATTATCGGGACATCGGTACGCACCGTAGATTTGAGATATAATGTAGCCATCGGCGCAAATGAAACCCTTTCAGGGCACGGTGGATGTTGCGGCGAGGCCTCCCTGAGGACCCCCACATCGGGGCGCGGGCAGAGAACGAGCGGCCACGGTAGCGGGTTAGTTACTAGATTTTTTACGCATATTCTGGACGGTCTAGCTTTTATAATGTCTGCTAGATCTGATCTATTTAATCTAAAGAGTCTGCTAGATTCCACTGCTGGGCAAAGGTCTCCCTTCCTTTCTTCCAATCATCTCGGTTAACGGGTAGAACCGACCAATTCCTATTATGTGCGTCGAGTTCCTCCCGCCATCTCCTGGGTCGGCCACACAGCCTCACGCCATGTCGGACCCACTCAGTAGTTATCCTAGCCCACAGGCCAAAATACATCGCGCATTAGGGATTTGTTAAATTAGTTCGTTATTAAAAAAAGTACGTACCAACTGCTTCAGTTTCATCCTACGTTGTAATGGTATTGACCAACAACAGTCTACCATTGGTAGTCGGTATCGTACCTTCACGTATAACTTGCCACTTTGAATGGTAACAAAATATATATTGTAACTCCAGGTGAACTCCGGTTGCGCCTCCTTGTGCCCCCGCGGTCCATTGGCCCCCACGGATCTCACAGCCCCCACGCTCGCCTCAGGTGGTTCGCAGGAAATGAAATTCCAGCACCGATCCGACCGCTGTCATCTAGCACCTACTTACTGTGACGTTAGCTGCAAACTATCATTTATGTGTCGGTCGGGGGAGGGGCAAGGAATAGGCCAGTGTACGATTTAAGAAAATTTGATGGACAAACATCGTAGCGTGGTATAAAGGGTGCCTGGTCATCAGGGAACTGAGCACAAACGATAAGGTATCAGCAAACATCTACTATACAATTAGGTGTAAACGCGACATTATAAATAAATATATATATATATATATATATATATATATATATATATATCTAGAAGCTGACCTGTTCTTACAAAGCTTTCGTTTGTCGCATATTCTTGTTATATTTTGCACAAATGAATATTGAAAAACCCTTTTCCTACACAAGAAGGGTTGGAATGGAATGTGCAGTGTTGGTCGTCAGGAGAAGCGAGCACGGCACATTTTAGAATACACGTTCTATGTCAGCCTCCTATTTAGATGTATATTTCGGCACAAGTAACAAACACACACAAAAATGTTGTTTCTGAGCAATTGAAAAAAAAAATATACTCAGTATTATGAACATCTTTTGCTTAATAACTTTGGCTCGAGTTAACACATCTAAGTTAAAGAAGAACTCGTAACGGTTCAATAAAAGTAACAGCTTCAAAAACATATGAAATAATTCGATATAAAAGATTCCTCGCAAGTTGAACAAAAATAGTGTAGCGACTTGTGACCTCTGTCACTACGGTTTATATGACACTAGCTGACCAATCCGCGGCTTCGCACGCGTGGTTTGCCAATAAAAAGTAGCCTATGTGTTAATCCAGGTTATGATATACATACATACCAAATTTCATCGCAATCGGTTAAGCCGTTCCGGCATGAAATAGTAAGAAACATCCATACATCCATACATACAAACTTTCGCGTTTATAATATAAGTAGGATAAACACCATGGCATAATATTATCTGATGTTGTTTGTAATTTGTATTTATGTATTTGTAATGTGGTGTGCGTCACTTGGAGGCCCTAAATCGTATTGAAAGGTCGCCTCGCGTTAAAAATAAAAAGACAGGAGGGTCTTGCGGGAGTTTTTGTGAATATTCGCCGAAACACCTGTGTGCGGGATTTATGTCGCGCACGGCGCTTTGAAACTGGCCTGTTCGCCGCATATACACAACTAGCTTATGTACATAAACTCCAGTTATATCTACCTACCTATGTCTTTTGAGTTAGGTAGATTTGTTTAATTATCTACGTCCGCTGTAAGGCATTACACACTACATTATACGTGCTGCCACGGACAGCAATAGCAATGTTTCGTTTAGTTTTAAGGCAAGTCTCTCATATTTATTTAATTTAATATGAATATAATGTTCTAAAACAATATTTGGCGTGGCCCATCCGGCAGGCCCGAGCCCCGCGGGACAGATAAGCTGTCTTCAGCTCGCTTCTATTTATTCACATGAAAAATACGGAGCGAGCGGATCCGGTGAAGTTATCCGGTTACCTCAGTGTTTTGATAGCGGAATACGGCTTGCGGCTTCAACGGAATGTATTCACAAAAGTTTTGAGCTTTATGTTTTAACTTTGAGGTTTATTTGCTTCATTTTAAATTGGTTGGAAGGTCAGACTAGGCTCTAAGCAATTTAGCGAAAAGTTATACGTTCGTTACTTGTTTTGATGTCGCAGCAGTATTGATTTGTAGAGGACCTTAGACCGAACAAAAAATTGTGATTAAAAGAAATATGGCAAAGGATAATTGGCGGCAAAGCAGCAACTGCCACCTTATTTCGGTGTATTTCCTAGACATGGGTGTAACGTGTACGATTTCACGACACGTTACATCTTCGATTTAACATAACGCTGCACTTATAAAACACTACATACCACGACATCTAGCGACATGGCGGCGTATTAACTGCACAAACACTTGATACCTCGTTTTCCAATACACTGAAATCCAAGCGTGTTCTCATCATAGTTCGCCATGTTCACGGCAGATGGCGTTGTACGTGATCTCAAAGGAATAGACTATATATTTTTTCTTGATCGATAATCGGTTTTAATTATCGGTAATTAAACATTCTTGTAAACTTAAGTTAAATAATCCCTTACTTCTTAGAATCATTATAACAAAATACAAATCTTACATAATCGTAATACCGCATTCAATTATTGTCTTTGACTGATGCAAAATAAGCAAACAATATTTTGTCTTGAGTGACGCTGGATGAGTCAATTTTCTTAGATGGCATCACCAAAAATTTGTTGCGTCACTAAATTCTAGAATGACTGGGAAAAATCAACGTTTTTTAGTAATTATTAAAAGAGGGTGGACGTTCTCACCTATATAAGGGCAGAGTCGATTGTTCTCGACCTCTTTTCCACACCTGGACACATCAGCGAAAACTTCTAACCAACGTCCTACAGAATTAATCTCTAAGTTTGCTGGACAGTGTATCCCTGATACTTTTATTTTAAATTCGGTGCTACAGTACTTCTAAGCCTGGAAGTCGTTTTCGGTTTTTGCTCCTGGTTCTTCTTCCTACTTCTCCGTTTCTACACCTGACACCCGTCAAACCTATCATCTGAGCCGTTGAGAAGCGTGGTTGGTCGTCAGCCACACTGCTAGCTGCCTTGACGCACCCCGGGACCACGCCTTCCCACGAAGCCTACCGCCACAGCTCAAGCCCGCTTCTTCAATCCAAGCAGACGCCAGGAACGGTCGACGAAACGTTACACGAGGTGTATCTAATCCATAATTTTGTCCGGGTTGAACCCCAGAAACATTTCTCTCTTTTCTGACGCTCTTTCGTCAGATGGCGCCCACTTTATTATACTAAATTATATCTATTGTACTAGGTGTGCTCAACACATTGTGTAATTGCTGCGCTATAGGCCATAAGTCTCAGGAACCTGTGCTCTTCTAGCCGACGCCTTTTTGTACCAACCCCACTTTATTATACTAAATTATATCTATTGTACTAGGTGTGCTCAACACATTGTGTAATTGCTGCGCTATAGGCCATAAGCCTCAGGACCCTGTGCTCTTCTAGCCGACGCCTTTTTGTACCAACCCCACTTTATTATACTAAATTATATCTATTGTACTAGGTGTGCTCAACACATTGTGTAATTGCTGCGCTATAGGCCATAAGCCTCAGGACCCTGTGCTCTTCTAGCCGACGCCTTTTTGTACCAACCCCACTTTATTATACTAAATTATATCTATTGTACTAGGTGTGCTCAACACATTGTGTAATTGCTGCGCTATAGGCCATAAGCCTCAGGACCCTGTGCTCTTCTAGCCGACGCCTTTTTGTACCAACCCCACTTTATTATACTAAATTATATCTATTGTATTAGGTGTGCTCAACACATTGTGTAATTGCTGCGCTATAGGCCATAAGCCTCAGGATCCTGTGCTCTTCTAGCCAACGCCTGTTCGTACCAACCTCATTATAACATATCATATTGTAATCTATAATCTAAGTGTGTACCATCGGTAGACCAAGTTGTTTATTGTCAACCTCTGTTGACTTGCCGCAAGTATAAGGAATTAACGTAACGATCCTACACGCTCTGCCGACTTTCTTATATCTACAATATATGTATTAAAACACATTCCTCGTTTTATTTATACTTTTTTATTTAACTAAAAAAACATTGTTACATGGGATGTGACCATGATGCACGACTGTTCTACCTCTCCAAGTAAAATTTCTTGGTTAATATGCTTTTGAATATGTTGCTATTAGTTATTTAACCGGCCATTCACTAACCCACATCAAAATAAACAACTCCTAATTCTTCAGTATGCAATAATACTCGTCCTTGTTTACAATATGGACAAACGGATCGGCCGCTGGGCATCAAATAATAACCCCCCCCCCCCCCCCCCGCCGCCGCCATCCACCTCCCGCCGTTGAAATGGAGCCGCATTCCATTGTTTGTTCGCATTTTTAAAACGGCGGATAGAATAAAGGATTATTTATTAGTAAGTATTATATTACCATGGGCAAGCAACGAAGCCTATTGAATTAAGTCTGACGTAAGTGTAGCTTCCTACGTTTGCGACATATAGCGTTTATAGGATGTCTTTTTTAGAAATAAGATGACGGAATAAGCCTCACGCTGAACATATAGTTGAAAAGTATGATGTGCCTGTAATTCACAGCATTTATTGTTGTTTATTTTCTACTCAAATACCTTTTCTGTAACCTAGCTGTAAGTTTTCCTAAAATTCCAAAAATAAACTAATAAATAAGTAATAGGTCCCCGGTGGTGGTATTTCCCCGGATAAAACTACTATTGGTTTGGTTACTGTTCTTTGACACATAACCAAATCTTTTTTCAACTTTTAACATTTTTCTTAGTTTAATCTCTGAAAAATGCTCGTTCCACTGGTAATGAATAGACTCGCGCTTGAAGTCGTGGAAGGGTGGCGGGGAGGGTAGGGGGGAGGGGGGGGGGGCTTAAAATGGTAATCTTATTTGTTGTTCGCTTCATTTCGCCTCTATAAACAGCACGTGTCTGCCGGCGTGTGATGCCGCGTTTAATTCACAGTCACAGTGCTGTCGCGACGCCGACACCACGCCGACGCCACGCCGCCGTCGCGACGCCACTTGGCAAAACCCAGAGATAATACCAAATGGTGAGATACGGTGAGAGATAATTATTTTGGTTGAAAAGCGAAAATTGTAAATTAAGAGGTTTTTAGGGTTCCGTAACCAAGTGGAAAAAAACGGAACTCTTATGGATTCGTCACGTCAGTCTGTCTGTCTGTCCGTCCGTATGTCACAGCCACTTTTTTTCGAAACTATAAGCACTATACTGTTGAAACTTGGTAAGTAGATGTATTCTGTGAACCGCATTAAGATTTTCACAAAAAAATAAAAAAAAAACAATAAATTTGGGGATTCCCCATACTTTGAACTGAAACTAAAAAAAAATTATTCATCAAACTCATACGTGTGGGGTATTTATGGATAGGTCTTCAAAAATAATATTGAGGTTTCTAAAATAATTTTTTTCTTAACCGAATAGTTTGCGCGAGAGACACTTCCAAAGTGGTAAAATGTGTGCCCTCCCCCCTCGCCCCTGTAACTTCTAAAATAAGAGAATGATAAAACTAAAAAAAAAACATGATGTACTTGCAAACTTCCACCGAAAATTTGTTTGAACGAGATATAGTTACTAGTTTTTTTAATACGTCATAAACCGTAAACCGCAATTTACCTTTCATTCAATTAACTCAAATATAAAAAAGTTACTTTGATAAAATATAAAAACGAACTACAAGAACTTTTTTAATATGTTACTTGCTGCTACGGAACCCTTCATGGGTGAGTCCGACTCGCACTTGGCCCTTTATTTTATTATGTTTTTCTTTTGTATGGAAACAATGTTTTGGGATACAATGACATTATATATACAGATGCGATCACCGTTCGCTTTCCGTTTAAAAGTACACTTCGTTCAAAAATTGTAAATGTCAATGAACGCGTGGGAAATGTTGAAACTGGTCCATATCGGGTTCTGTACACATATTATTCACCAATTCATTTGGAAAAGTTTTAGTAAATATTTATTTTGTTTTTATGAGTACTGAAGTATTTCTAGTATCATGTATTAATATTGTACGGCTGTATTTTCTGTGAGCGGCGCTGTAGCAACAAGCCCGCCCAGAATTCCACGAAACAAAAACACAGCCGAAGCTCAATATTTACCATAACAATACAAATAAAATGAACAATCTATATTCTAATAAAGCCATTGTAAAGCTGAAGAACACAAAGGCGGCATAAAAGGAAGCTGTCAATACAGCCTACATTAAAGGCTTCAAAGAAACAAACAACTTACCTACATAAATCATTGAGCGCTAGAATGAAAGGACATCTAGCCGGGCTGTACTCGCACCTAGCCGTTCATTCATTAAAGTGAAAAACGTCGATATCTCCCGATAACATCAATTACTTGAAAGCGGATAGCGGAGTGCGGAGAGCGAGGGGATAGCAAACCTTTTGTTCTTAACGCCTTCCGACTATCTCGTTTCAACTCCATCTCTTTATCGGAAGCTCGCGAAACCAATCTAAAGTAATTATTCCAACGGCTCTGGATGTGTCCAACAAATATTGATAAAGGACTCTCCTCATTTCTAGTTTCAAGTTTAATCTAATAATTTCATTAGTATGTGCTGGCGTTATATCACCTGTTATTATTTTATAGTTATCTGTATACAATTTAATTTAATATGACATGTAATTTGAACGCCACTGTGGCTGAATATGGTGAAACCATTTAATTTTGTAACATCTGTATAATTTTACCCATGTTTTGGCAAATAAATGAATCTTTATCTTATCTTTATCCTCAATATATACGTTTTGACTTTTGTTTAAATATCGCTTAATTTCTTCCGGCTTAGCCTCATGTAATTTTCTTTTTGGTTAGTCTCGACCCACTGCTGCCACAAACCTCTGTTTTTATGGCACTTATAGACGCCCCACATAATTAAATTCATGGAATTTTTCCCTACATAATTAATTTGTGAAATGCTAATGTTAAAATGTTCATAGATTAATTTTATTCTGTACTTAATTATTTTTTATTGTAATAAAGCGCCATCTGTGGGTTGCGCTGCTCGTGAAGCGCCATATGTGGGTTGCGCTGCTCGTGAAGCGCCATATGTGGGTTGCGCTGCTCGTGAAGCGCCATCTGTGGGTTGCGCTGCTCGTGAAGCGCCATATGTGGGTTGCGCTGCTCGTGAAGCGCCATCTGTGGGTTGCGCTGCTCGTGAAGCGCCATATGTGGGTTGCGCTGCTCGTGAAGCGCCATATGTGGGTTGCGCTGCTCGTGAAGCGCCATATGTGGGTTGCGCTGCTCGTGAAGCGCCATATGTGGGTTGCGCTGCTCGTGAAGCGCCATATGTGGGTTGCGCTGCTCGTGAAGCGCCATATGTGGGTTGCGCTGCTCGTGAAGCGCCATCTGTGGGTTGCGCTGCTCGTGAAGCGCCATATGTGGGTTGCGCTGCTCGTGAAGCGCCATATGTGGGTTGCGCTGCTCGTGAAGCGCCATATGTGGGTTGCGCTGCTCGTGAAGCGCCATATATGGGTTGCGCTGCTCGTGAAGCGCCATATGTGGGTTGCGCTGCTCGTGAAGCGCCATATGTGGGTTGCGCTGCTCGTGAAGCGCCATATGTGGGTTGCGCTGCTCGTGAAGCGCCATATGTGGGTTGCGCTGCTCGTGAAGCGCCATATGTGGGTTGCGCTGCTCGTGAAGCGCCATATGTGGGTGGCGCTGCTCGTGAAGCGCCATATGTGGGTTGCGCTGCTCGTGAAGCGCCATCTGTGGGTTGCGCTGCTCGTGAAGCGCCATATGTGGGTTGCGCTGCTCGTGAAGCGCCATATGTGGGTTGCGCTGCTCGTGAAGCGCCATATGTGGGTTGCGCTGCTCGTGAAGCGCCATATGTGGGTTGCGCTGCTCGTGAAGCGCCATATGTGGGTTGCGCTGCTCGTGAAGCGCCATATGTGGGTTGCGCTGCTCGTGAAGCGCCATATGTGGGTTGCGCTGCTCGTGAAGCGCCATATGTGGGTTGCGCTGCTCGTGAAGCGCCATATGTGGGTTGCGCTGCTCGTGAAGCGCCATATGTGGGTTGCGCTGCTCGTGAAGCGCCATATGTGGGTTGCGCTGCTCGTGAAGCGCCATATGTGGGTTGCGCTGCTCGTGAAGCGCCATATGTGGGTTGCGCTGCTCGTGAAGCGCCATATGTGGGTTGCGCTGCTCGTGAAGCGCCATATGTGGGTTGCGCTGCTCGTGAAGCGCCATATGTGGGTTGCGCTGCTCGTGAAGCGCCATATGTGGGTTGCGCTGCTCGTGAAGCGCCATATGTGGGTTGCGCTGCTCGTGAAGCGCCATCTGTGGGTTGCGCTGCTCGTGAAGCGCCATATGTGGGTTGCGCTGCTCGTGAAGCGCCATATGTGGGTTGCGCTGCTCGTGAAGCGCCATATGTGGGTTGCGCTGCTCGTGAAGCGCCATATGTGGGTTGCGCTGCTCGTGAAGCGCCATATGTGGGTTGCGCTGCTCGTGAAGCGCCATCTGTGGGTTGCGCTGCTCGTGAAGCGCCATATGTGGGTTGCGCTGCTCGTGAAGCGCCATATGTGGGTTGCGCTGCTCGTGAAGCGCCATCTGTGGGTTGCGCTGCTCGTGAAGTGCCATATGTGGGTTGCGCTGCTCGTGAAGCGCCATCTGTGGGTTGCGCTGCTCGTGAAGCGCCATATGTGGGTTGCGCTGCTCGTGAAGCGCCATATGTGGGTTGCGCTGCTCGTGAAGCGCCATCTGTGGGTTGCGCTGCTCGTGAAGCGCCATATGTGGGTTGCGCTGCTCGTGAAGCGCCATATGTGGGTTGCGCTGCTCGTGAAGCGCCATATGTGGGTTGCGCTGCTCGTGAAGCGCCATATGTGGGTTGCGCTGCTCGTGAAGCGCCATATGTGGGTTGCGCTGCTCGTGAAGCGCCATCTGTGGGTTGCGCTGCTCGTGAAGCGCCATATGTGGGTTGCGCTGCTCGTGAAGCGCCATATGTGGGTTGCGCTGCTCGTGAAGCGCCATATGTGGGTTGCGCTGCTCGTGAAGCGCCATCTGTGGGTTGCGCTGCTCGTGAAGCGCCATATGTGGGTTGCGCTGCTCGTGAAGCACCATATGTGGGTTGCGCTGCTCGTGAAGCGCCATATGTGGGTTGCGCTGCTCGTGAAGCGCCATATGTGGGTTGCGCTGCTCGTGAAGCGCCATATGTGGGTTGCGCTGCTCGTGAAGCGCCATCTGTGGGTTGCGCTGCTCGTGAAGCGCCATATGTGGGTTGCGCTGCTCGTGAAGCGCCATATGTGGGTTGCGCTGCTCGTGAAGCGCCATATGTGGGTTGCGCTGCTCGTGAAGCGCCATATGTGGGTTGCGCTGCTCGTGAAGCGCCATCTGTGGGTTGCGCTGCTCGTGAAGCGCCATATGTGGGTTGCGCTGCTCGTGAAGCGCCATATGTGGGTTGCGCTGCTCGTGAAGCGCCATATGTGGGTTGCGCTGCTCGTGAAGCGCCATATGTGGGTTGCGCTGCTCGTGAAGCGCCATATGTGGGTTGCGCTGCTCGTGAAGCGCCATCTGTGGGTTGCGCTGCTCGTGAAGCGCCATGTGTGGGTTGCGCTGCTCGTGAAGCGCCATATGTGGGTTGCGCTGCTCGTGAAGCGCCATATGTGGGTTGCGCTGCTCGTGAAGCGCCATATGTGGGTTGCGCTGCTCGTGAAGCGCCATCTGTGGGTTGCGCTGCTCGTGAAGCGCCATATGTGGGTTGCGCTGCTCGTGAAGCCTCATATGTGGGTTGCGCTGCTCGTGAAGCGCCATCTGTGGGTTGCGCTGCTCGTGAAGGGCAAACAGGTATAAATTACCATTACCTAGTTTATAAGATCTTATTTTACACATGTTTATGCAAATAAATATCCTGAATCTAACATTGCTTATTTTACTCAGCATGATAGGTTATAAATTGTTTCATAAGTTCATAATACCTCAACATTGTATAGTTCAATAATGTGTAACAGTCCGTACTAGAAGACAATGTTAAAGCAACACAAAGGACGATAACTATCAGCGGGTAACGCTTTTTAAAGCACTTCACAGCGCTGATTTGCGGATGTCTCCCGCCGCCCGCCGCCCGCCGCCGTCCCGGTGCCAAAACTAAAGGAACATTGAAAACACTTACCAAAAGGAACAGGAAAACTAACTGATAATGATTTCCGATTAAATACCAAAAAGGTGTTATAATTTTTAGCTAATGAGAAATAACTATACATAAAGAACTATACCCAATTGACTATCAAATCAAGAGACGGATCGCGCAGACTTGTGCCATTTGAATAAAAGTCCATTAGGTACCTACCAGTGTTCAATTTATGTTGGACTTATTAGATTTGGTTGTGTTTCTTGTTTAATTGTATATACTACGTACCAGCTGACCAATCCGCAGCTTCGTACGCGTAGTTTTTCAATATTACCCTTCTTCTGAGCAGTTGGGTAAAAAGTAGCATATCCGGATAATCTTCCGAGATAATGTAGCATTCTAATGATGAAAGAATTTTTGAAATCGGACAAGTAGTTTATTCGTTACAAACATACAAAAATACAAATATTTCCTCTTTTTTGATCGAGCGAAGCGAGATCTCTCAATCAATTTGGGCAAATCGGCGTTGTATGTATATATGTATGTATGTTTGTGTTTCTGAGTATAACTTTCGAAGAATTTATCCGATCATCGTAAAATTTGGTATATAGGTAGGTAGTGCTGGATGGCACAATTTTGGTGTGACTAAATGAGCTAAAAAAGTTGGGGGTTGTTGAGATATTGTGGTTAAAGAGAGGTGAAAAAAACAAAATAGGACTACCCGGTCAAATGGGACGTCTAATAAAAGGTCGTTATGAGTACATTTAAACCCCGTTTTTATTTTTAGTTTAAATTTTGTAATTTTTAAGGTATTAGCCATAATAAAAACTGAACTTTGGTAAAACTCACAGGGTACACCAGTGATCCCACAGTGCTGAAATTTGGTATATGTGTAGCTTGAGTAACACAAATATAGACAAATTTTTTGACACATTTTTGAGTGGCCTTTAGACAATAAACCTCGGAGGCCCGTTCTCACACTTTATGTTTAGAGTCGCGCAGACATATGAGTGTCCCAGGGACCCCATATAATATTTTTTTGTTTTTATGGGAAACTCGTGAGATCTCAGTTTGGGGCGAACAACTAGTAATATTAGTGTAGACTACTACTATCGTGGTGCATCAACCCTGGAGCTGATCTTAGCCTCCGAGACTAAAAGACGCCACTGGTCCCTATTCCGCGCCACTTCTTGCCAGTCTGACACTTGGAGATTACATAATACATCCTTACATACTTAATTTTATATACATACATATTTTAAAATATTAAGTAATGACATTCTGGTTAATAAGTCTGATCTTGTGAGTCTTAATTAGTTTTATCGCATTAAACTGTTTGCATTAGAACTATAGTCATTACCCTCCTAATATAAATCCCTAAAATATGCCATAAAAATGTATCATTCCCGGAATGGCGGCTACCTCACCTTGTTTACGCCTTCCTGAGGGCGCTCGTAAATTGATACTCAGTGTTAAATTGTTTGCAGAACTAATAGTAAGACATTAGAGTGTTGTGTAGAGCCTTAATCACCATAATCTACGTCGTGGCAGGTTTTCGCATTTTCCTCTTGTGGTGCGTTTTTATTGTCGCTCGAGAATAAGATTATTCGGACATTTATTCTCTTATGTTGTAGATATGATATAAAAGTGCAGCGTCTGTTCTATGGTTACGCTGTAAGTGGACTAACAGTTTTAATTTTAAGAAACAAGTGGAAGGAAAAGGAAGAGGCCATTGTCCATCAGTAGACTGTATTGTACCTATATAGGCCAGTAAAAAAATAAAGATGCCATGGTTGTCAAAAGTTTTTGAATAATGGTGGCCTTAAACGCTATGGCAACGGTAACGGAATGCGCATGTTTGGGATAACTACACAGTTTTATCATAGTCTTCCGCACGCGGTTTCGTACGCATGGTTTGTCAATAAAAAGTAGCCTATGTGTTAATCCAGGTAACATACCAAATTTCATCTAAATCGGTTCTAACCGTTACGATGTTATTGAGTAACAAACAAACAAACTTTCGCATTCATAATATTAGTGTGATATATGTAGGTTCCAGTTCACCTGTACAAGTAATCTGTTCAGTCAGGTATACTCTTGCGACTATGACCAACATAACACGATAAGTGGCCGTTATTAGAATTAAAATTAACTTTAAAACTTGATTTATGAAAACCAGACGATGCTACGCCATTGTTCTACAGAGCGAACTGCATGTTACAACTTACAAGAAGTAATGTAAGTATAATCGTGACATCCATATCAATGAAAACGAGCTCTCTGAGTGAAAGAGGCTGTGATCGCTCTGGTGCATCCGCTGGCGCTCGGTAGCCTTCGTCGCACTCACAATAGAGCTGAGCGACGGTTCATAAGTGCTTGCTCAACATTGCTAGCTATTCACGGGACAATGGTTTAATCGGGCGTGGGGAGCGCGACTCGGATGCTCGACACGAAATTTATCAAGTTCATAGATTTCCAATTCTAATGGCACTGTTATTGAACAATGTTTCATGAGAAGTTTGCCTTTTTAATCCCTTGATTTAAATAACCTCATCTATAATATTCAGACAGACTTAGACCCTCTAGAATTGTGTTCAAGCGTACGTGTTTTGATCACTATCAATAAAACCTGTCTAAAACGTATGCTCGACTCTTATTTATACTAAAAACGGGATATTTACCATGATTTGTGAGTATTTGAGTATCCCGATATTTCGGCGCAGTTGCATGCGCCATGATCACGGGTAAACTCAGTGTGTTCATAACCATGATAGTTTCAAAAGTTGCTCGACTCTTGGTTCAATTTTGAGTTTAATTCTGGTTTACGTCCGGCCTCAACATCACCAAACATAATTTTATGTTTGTCTGGCTCATATTGACGATACTGATGCTACAAACTGATAGTCTCTCTCTAAACGGCTATAAAGATTTTTTAGTAAGAAATATTCTAGTGCTAATAAGTCCTGTTTCATCCTACCCCTTTTTATTCCGGCCAGACAAAGACAACGCGCATATAATATGATGTTTATGCTGGATCGTATGATAGTAATAAAATGTTGCAAAGAGACGGGTACCCTCCCCGTGGAAAGCTCACAAAACATTTTATAAAAACATTGTTACAATTTTGCATGAACTCGTAAAAAACGTATCGGATATTGTTATCGCAAACGGGAGTATCAACAGAAATATATCGTTTTTCATAAATTGTGCAGGCGCCATCTGGCGGACGAAAATATAGAAAAGCTTGGCTTCTAATAAACAAAGCAACGAATATTAGTTCTACAGGAAACTAATTATTGTAGAGGCGCTACTAGGCTACAAAATGCATCGGATTACCTAACTATGGCGAATTCTGTTTTTCGTTTAATTTATTTAATTTCTGCATCGTAATTTTTTGTTTTTACAAATTACTATATTCACTACATGTCAGATTGGACATTATAGATGAACATATGTCAGATTCAGAATCAATATAGAATAAATAACAGAAGCTCGTTCTCGTTCACTAATGTAAGTACTGGTACGAGCTTGTACGTACTCGACCCCAGTTTTCCACAATAGCTATTTGCGCAGTCGCTTGTTTTTGTGACCCCGATAGAGCGCGCGATCAAACAATAAAACTGAAGTGTGCTCTATTCTTTTAAATTCTACATTTTCATTACCGTTCGTAGTTTTAATGCAAAAATATTCGTTTGGAACGCTCACAAAGGACAAATAGATTCGTTTCCGATTCGTATTTGGCCAAGTCGGTGCTAGAAACACGGCACAATAAATACTACTATACAGAATGTTAACACGCTGGCACCGCAACTGTTCAGCCAGTAATCCTCCTATTCAAGTCATTGAATCTAAATTCAGCGCAAATGGGGACTCTAGATTCTTGTTTACACACGGGGACTTTAGATCACATACATAGTGCATATACTCGTTACTCGTATCGTGGTCTGTTGCATATTCATTTCTATATCACTGTGTTTCTTAGACCAAGCCTCCTATTCACCGCTACCAGTATGTTTATATGTAAGCCCACGATGATATAAACGGTGACCTAAATAAGTAAAATCAAACTCGTTGTTATTGTAAGTGGAAGTGAAACAGGCTCTGAAAGTGTGCAGATGAAAATGGATGAATATTCCTTACTCTACGACTTAAGAGTCGATCGCACTCGGGACCCTGTTATATTATATTAGAACATTTTACGGAGCTCCAACTCTTTCAGTTAGAATGTAATTCACAAGTCAGACTGCGGTTTATTCACAAGTCAGACTGCGGGTTATTTTTTTTAATCTAATTGCTTTGAAACACTGCCGGTGAAAATGTTTTCGTAAAATTGCACTGCAAAACATATTTTTGTTCGCGAACGAATAGACCATTTTATTTTTGGACCGCAGTATACGATCAAAAATACTCAACCGAGTTTCATTTTTACAGAAAAATGGGTACATAATCTGCGGAGTCTTTCGACATCCCTAAACTTTGCGAATGACAGTTACCTCGAAATGATCGAGCACAATCGAGTTGTAGCACGGAACGGGTTAATTACGACCACGTCCCGGCGAGACTCAGTGAGTGAGGAGGGCCAGTGAGCTGGTGAGAATTTAAAATTGGAATTGCACATACGTTGGGTGGCGATTTCCTTTGCGAGTTGTAATTGGGGCTCGAGAGAGACATCGCTATCTTTTGTAGTGGGGAATTTGTGGGAAATAGAAAAAGAACCGACAACCTCCTCCGTCTAAACTATTTTCTTGCCAAGTGCACCACGAAGGTCGTCATTGTAAAAAAATCAATGAATAAATATTAATTAATATTAAATAATATTAAGTAATATACATTAATATATATGTAATTAATGTTAATACATATTTGTTGTGTATTTTATTTAGATTATGGGTAGATCAATTTTCAGATCTGAGGTACAAACCTGTAGTTACTGATAGCCATGACTGGGCATCCTGGTGCGGGAGTGTGGCTCCTAACCTGTTTTTATTCCTTATACTTTTTAATAATACTGAGTGCTTTTTTTGTAAAACATGGTTTCGGGAATCACTTTGCTCACTCAATAAATTTCAGTATATTTACATTATACGCAGATGACACCTGCCTGTTCTGCTTAGACAAATCAATTCATTAAATCATTGCTGATGCTCAAAAGGACCTTAATATAGCCAATGAATGGCTAAAATACAATCTACTCACAATAAATACATCAAAAACATCGTTTAAGGTTTTCTCTGCTAAAAATAAACACGTACCTGAGTATTCGCCTCTGACAATTAATGAAGAAATAAGTCAACAGTCTAAACTAGAATAATATCTAGATTTTTGGATAGATGATAAACTAAATTGGATCACATCAATTCTTTATTCTTTATTGTACACAAGAAAATACATAATAAAGTACAGAAATAGAGGACATGTACAAAGGCGAGCTTAACCCTAAAAAGAGTTTTCTTCCAGCAAACCTTTGAGGCTAGAGAGAGAGAGATGATTTTAAAGGTAGGTGCGTGTACAAGAATCATAAATATGTACATATATCTTAAACAAATAAAACGAAATATACCAAAAGAAAGTAATAAAATGAATGAATATAATAAATAAATAAATAGACTAATATATACAAAAATAAATATATACCTACAATAATAAATATATACCTACAATAAAATAAAATTACAGAGAAAGATACTGCTCTTTAACTTTCCGTTTGAAAATGTTAAACGACGGACTAGCGCAATCATGTATTGTTTTATCAATCATGTAAAAACAAAACTAACTTCACTGCTCGGAGCACTGCGGAAACCTGCAAACTGTATTCCAATTAAGGCACGCATAATCATTTATAACTCTTTAGTAAAGTCACACCTCGAGTACTTAATTGAAATATGGGGCGGGGCTGCCGCTACAAACTTAAATCCTCTGCAAAGAACTCAAAATAAAATAATCAAAGTACTTTTCCATTACCCCTACCTAATGCCGACAAAAGAAAGCAAAAAATTCATATACAACAACGTTATATCTATTACACTTGCATTATACATTAAACAATCTAAGAAACAAAATTAAATTACATATATCCTCCCGAACAAGCCGGGTTCCGTAAAGGCTACAGTACCATAGACCACATACATACGCTGCGGCAAGTCATACAGAAGACCGCAGAGTATAACTTGCCGCTATGTCTCGCGTTTGTAGACTATGAGAAAGCCTTCGATTCGATCGAAACATGGGCAGTGCTTGAGTCTCTCCAACGATGCCGTATTGACTATCGGTACATCGCAGTGTTGAAGTGTTTGTATAAAAACGCCACTATGTCAGTCCGAGTACATGAACAGAGCTCGAAGGCGATTCCCTTAAAATGAGGCGTAAGACAGGGAGATGTCATTTCTCCGAAACTGTTTACGACCGCATTGGAAGATGCCTTCAAGCTTCTGGAATGGAAAGGACTGGGCATCAATATTAACGGCGAATACATCACTCACCTTCGGTTTGCCGACGATATTGTGGTCATGGCAAAGTCGATGGAAGAGCTCAGCACGATGCTCGAAGGCCTCAATCGAGTCTCCCAACGGGTAGGACTTAAAATGAACATGGACAAGACGAAAATCATGTCGAATGTCCATGTCGTCCCTGCCCCAGTTATGGTTGAGAACTCGGCTCTTGAAGTTGTCGACGCGTATGTATACCTAGGACAAACAGTCCAATTAGGTAGGTCTAACTTCGAGAAAGAGGTCAATCGTCGAATCCAACTCGGATGGGCAGCGTTTGGGAAACATCGCAACGTCTTTTCGTCCAACATACCTCAGTGCCTTAAGACGAAAGTCTACAATCAGTGTGTGTTACCAGTGATGACATATGGAACCGAGACGTGGTCCTTCACTATTGGCCTTATGAATAAGCTCAGAGTCGCTCAACGAGCTATGGAGAGGCCTATGCTCGGGGTTTCTCTACGGGATCGAATCAGAAATGAGGAGATACGTAGGAGAACTCAAGTCACCGACATAGCCCGACGGATTAGCACGTTGAAGTGGCAATGGGCAGGCCATATAGCGCGCAGAACAGATGGCCGATGGGGCCGAAAGGTTCTCGAGTGGAGGCCACGGACCGGCAAGCGCAGCGTAGGACGTCCACCCACAAGATGGGCAGACGACTTGGTAAGAACCGCAGGTCGGCGTTGGATGCAGGCCGCTTCCAACCGCAGTTCCTGGAGATCAATGAGGGAGGCCTTTGTCCAGCAGTGGACGTCCTACGGTTGATATGATGATGATGATGATATCTAAGACTCGATCTAATTACGGAAAGAAAAGGATTTTGTTAGAGGGAGCACAGCTGTAGGTATTACTCGTGCGCGATAACTTGGGACCTGCTAGGAATGCGACTCCCCGACCGCTTCCCCTGCACTTCCCCGATGGCGCCAGTATTGTACCGTTCGCATCACTATTTTTTACTAGGGTTTTTAGTCTCGTACTGGCCTACGTCACGTAACGACGCGCTCTGGAATTCTTTTAGTTTTCGTTTGTGTTATTGTTTTGTTGTTATAGTAAATGTTGTAAATTTATCGGATACCTCTTTGTCAAGTGATTATAGTGAGACTGAGGACGAAAAATAACCTCTAGAAGGCATAAATCCACTAAGTAGTGACGAAAATGAGATAATGTAAATAATAGATAAAATAAATGTATAAACTTAAACATTGTATTTTTATTTTATTCAAATAGTGTAAAAAAGATTAGATAAAAAGCAGCGTCCTCCCTGAGTAACATAATAAATTAGGTTAAAAAAAACAAAGACGAAGCCGCGGGCGGCTGCTTGTTATGTTCGCTTTTTTGCGGGCGGTACAAACACGCCAATATGACGTCACCGCGTTCAGGTCCCAACTTATCGCGCACGGGTAATACCTACAACAAATTACCTAACAACATAAAAGAGTCTGTTAATATAAAAATATATAAAAACTAACTTAAGAAATATGTACAAACATTATACAATGTATCACTAATTATTGATTGAAACGGGTATTTATCGCGTATGTACCTTTTTTATTTGTTATCCCGACATTTCGGCTGTGTTGCAACAGTCATGGTCTCGGGCTGACTGGAGTACTTGGAGCTACCGTCGGGAAGTGCGGGTAGCTGCAGCATCTACCCTCACTTGGTCTTCAGAATTAGAAATGTCCTCGTTCATATTACGACACACGACACTAACCGTATCTACGCACTGAGTCGACTGATTACGACGCGCACACCTAGCAATCACCGGGTTCCAAGACGCTGAGAGTCTATAGCCATCTTCCCGATTGAAATTTGGAAATTTCTTGATTTCAATCGCTTCACCAACTATTCTCTTGTAATAACGGCGTTCACTAGAGAGAACCTTAGGATCATGAAGTTCAATCCAATGATTCGGTCCCGAGTCTACCAGATGCTCTGCTATCGCCGACTTGTTTACCTGGCGATTTTTGACAGCTGCGATATGCTCTTTGACACGCTCGGCAATGGTACGTTTGGTTTGCCCGATGTAAGAGCGGCCACAGCTACAGTCTATCTTATAAACACCAGGCATCTGCAGAGGTATAACATCCTTTGGAGTCCGTAAATGCTTGGCCATCTTTGAGAGAGGAGTGAAGACCGACTTGATTGAAAACCCTTTCAACACATTTCCAATTTTATCCGTCACCCCTTTCACGTATGGCAAAAACGTTGGCTTTCTACAGACCTCCGTTGGTTTTTCTCTGTTTGTGCGTATTGGCTGCCGTCTATTTACATATCCGTTGGATTTTAGAATCTCCTGAACATGGGCCAGCTCACTCTCCAGATGTTCAGGGTCACAGAGAGCGTAAGCTCTGTTTGTTAACGATGAAACAACAGATTGCAAATGGCGAGGATGGTGGTGTGACGCAGCGTTCAAATAGCGGTCAGTGTGTGTTGGCTTTCTGTAAACAGAGTGCGCTAGACGGCCATCTGATTTCACCATAACTTTGACATCGAGAAAAGCTAATATCCTATTATCCTCCATTTCATAAGTGAACCGCATATTCGGGTGAATGGAGTTTAGGTATACAGTAAATTGTTCAACTTCTCGTTTACTCCCCTTCATTATGCAAAAGACATCATCCACGTATCTCTTCCATAACTTTATACCATGAGCTGTAAGATCTAATTTAGTTTCAAAATGCTCCATCCAGATATTAGCCAAAACTGGTGCCACCGGGCTACCCATGGCCACTCCATCAATCTGGAGGTAATGTTGCCCATGATATAAAAAGAAGTTCCCATCTAAACAGTGTTCAAAGAGAACAATGTACTGGTCAGGCAGTTCGTGATCCTTTAGCTTCTCTCGTATAACATCCAGGCAGTCTTTTGTTGGAACGTTGGTGAAGAGCGCTTCCACATCGAAACTCACCAATATGTCGTCTGGTTCCAATTTTAAACTCCCCAGTATGTCTACAAAATGGCGCGAGTCCTTTACAAAAGATGTCGTCTTTCCCACCAAAGGCTGCAAAATTGAAGTAACATGCTTTGCGAAATAATAGGTAGGCGAATCAATCTGGCTCACAATGGGACGAAGAGGCACATTACTCTTATGCACCTTAGGTAAACCATACAATGTTGGCGACTGCACTATAGTAGGTCTATGTAGACGGTTATAAACATCTTCTGTAAAAAGATCCTTGTATTCCGAAATCAGATTTCTAATACGCTTTGTCACTCTGGCAGTTGGGTTGTAAGGTACTTGCTTATACACCTTATCATCACATAACAAACTCCTCATTTTTTCATTATAGTCAGTGGAATTAATCACTACAGTGGCGTTACCTTTATCGGCCTTAAGTACCAAAATATCTTGGTTCTCCCTTAATGCTCTGAGTGCTAGACACTCTTCCGCGGTGATATTCGGCTTCGGTAACCTGGACTTTCGTAAAATTATTGCAACATCTTGTCTCAGCGTTTCTGCGTCAGTGGATGGTATTTTGTTGCTTATAATAGATTCCTCTACACTGCTAATAATGTCTTCGTAAGGAACGCGCTTAGGTGTATGTGCAAAGTTTAAACCCTTTTCTGGTATATTCTGTGTAGTTGTATCCAAAGTAACATTCGATAAATTTATGACGGTATCACGATTTTTTGTTACTGACTGTACCTGGCATCCTGTAAATTTCTGCCTAGCAATCAAATTTTGTAACTTCTTATCGTGCTGCTCTGTACACAAAACAAAAGTTCGCTGTGATTGATTGTACGTTACCCGGTCACATAAATCGAAATCACTCAAAGATAACACATCACTGCATTCCAAGTGTAGCTTGTATAACTCGCACTGCACTCCGTTTAAATAACACTGGTTATTCCTAATCAATTGTTTTAGAAGACGGACACTCGCATTCCCTAGAATTCTGTCGAAATATTCAATATCACTACGCGGCCTTATCCGAACACACGTAGGTATTAAGTCCCAATCACGACAATTTGTTAAAAATGTCAATGATGTAGCAAGTTTCACACTTTTCTTCGGTAAGTATTCTAGCCGTCGAACTTTGTTTACAATATCCGGCCCGTACCGGTTTGCAATAGTATTTTTCAAACTTTCGCGATCACTGTACATAATTATTGATATTAAAACGGGTATTTATCGCGTATGTACCTTTTTTATTTGTTATCCCGACGTTTCGGCTGTGTTGCAACAGTCATGGTCTCGGGCTGACTGGAGTACTTGGAGCTACCGTCGGGAAGTGCGGGTAGCTGCAGCATCTACCCTCACTTGGTCTTCAGAATTAGAAATGTCCTCGTTCATATTACGACACACTACACTAACCGTATCTACGCACTGAGTCGACTGATTACGACGCGCACACCTAGCAATCACCGGGTTCCAAGACGCTGAGAGTCTATAGCCATCTTCCCGATTGAAATTTGGAAATTTCTTGATTTCAATCGCTTCACGAACTATTCTCTTGTAATAACGGCGTTCACTAGAGAGAACCTTAGGATCATGAAGTTCAATCCAATGATTCGGTCCCGAGTCTACCGATTCAAAACTCCATTCACCCGAATATGCGGTTCACTTATGAAATGGAGGATAATAGGATATTAGCTACCCGCACTTCCCGACGGTAGCTCCAAGTACTCCAGTCAGCCCGAAACCATGACTGTTGCAACACAGCCGAAACGTCGGGATAACAAATAAAAAGGGTACATACGCGATAAATACCCGTTTTAATCAATAATTATGTACAGTGATCGCGAAAGTTTGAAAAATACTAATGTATCACTAACCTTAAATATTAATTATAGTTATAAGGCCCTAGAGAGTAAGATTATGGATGGATATTATTTCGTGGATGGCTTCACCCTCGTGGAGAAGAAACGTCGACCAAGATCGTCCCGCAATCAACGTGGCACCCGTACGGTACCGACTCAGTCAACGACACTGCATTCAGTGGAGCCGACCATCAAGATCTACCTGTGCCGAATAGATGAGAGTACCTCAGGAGATGATATTCTCCGATTCGTGTGGGAGAGGAGCCAGGGACGGATCACAGGCACGTTCCGAATAACTCTCTCCAGCGACTGGAGTACAACTGAGTTCAAGTCCTACACTCTCCAGATTCTGGCGAAACATAAGGATGTGCTACTTGATCTGGATTTCTGGCCAGTCGGGCATCGTTTACAGCCGCTACAGGGAAGCGGCTACGAAGCAAAATCCCCCAAATAAATATAAGTGTTAGTTTTAATATTATTGTTTTGTGTATGATAGTCTATAAGGTATTTATAGATATGGGCCTTGTCATCATATTTTGTATGTGGACATTGTTGCTTTAAATAAATGTTATATTATTAATAAGAAATCTCTATGTATCTTATTTTAAGTGAACCATGTAGTTTTTATGAAAGAAAGAAAGTTCTTTAAACCTATATCGAATCACATTTTTTATATAAATTATAGGCTTGCGTCAATCCACGATCTCGGCTGATCACATAATAATCACCTTTAAATGTTTGATTTTTATAAATTTATAAATTTAATTCAGTTAAATTTTAACCTATTTACAAAACATCCAAATAATCCACCTTATTTTCCATTCAAATGGTTGCAATGCTACCGCAATAATTAAAACGACAACATTATTCAAACAAATGGAACCACCTTTTACCCATTGTGTGAAACGGGACCATTTCCCCTATTCAGATATATGAAGCTATGAATGTGGCCGTGGCTTGCCATATTGTAGGCGCCAATGCTATGGCCAACGTTGGCTAATGTTCTTGGAGCGTTACAACTTTGTTTTTTCTGCAAACAGTTTAAGCTAACTAAGGCATTTCCAAGGAAACCGGTTCTTTCTAGGAGAAGGGTTTCCTTACTTTTTACATTCGACGAGATCAGCGAATACCATCAAGTGAGGTAATTTAAGGTAATTCTATCATTGTTTAGGCCAAATTGGACCAACTATAGCATCAAGCTCACCATTTGGGCTAATATCGGCCAACATCCTACGAGTACGTCAATAATCACCGAACATTTGTCGTTTTAAATATGTACCTGAAGTTCTGCTGTTTTTTGTTATTTTCAGCTAAGTGGAGCAAAGAAGGAGTAAGGGGGCAACAGTAAAGGATTAATGTAGCATATCGTAAAATTCTCATGTTTACGGCGCGCGTAAAAATTACTTATTTTACGTTATTTAGGGACTTATATGGCCCTTGTGGGTAGGGTAACCATTACCTTATATTTGTAGGTGGGTAATTCCTGATTAAAAACAATAAAATCAACAAAAAATTGTAGATTTATTATGCTTGGTTGCAGAAGAACAAGGTGTAAAATTGACGTATCAACATGGTTTTTGTGATTTAGATAAATAAATGAATATTGAATTCCTTCTGCCTCTCGAGCTTGGACCGTTAAAATTGATAAAATAGGAATCTGCTGATAATTGAATCGAATCCAGTGAAATTTTAAATGAATGTGTTTTGTTTTTTTTCAAGAAAACCAGCGCCTGATTCGTCTCGTGCAGTAGTAACAATCTACGGCAGTGTCTACGGCGTAGCACTACTATGCACGTAGATCTTTGCCACGTCTTTGCTGTCTGCCTTTGCAAGATCCTGCGTCGGTACGGTCCTCGCGTCGGTACAGAAAACAAAATTATATTATGATTGAACAACCTTTTATCGCTTGAAAACAAAATGAAAATAGTTCTCGAAAGGAAAGACAAACTCATAATAGTATTTTGGAGGATAAGATCAAAGCTACAGTAAAGGAAGCAAGAGTGCCGGCGACGCTAACGACGGAACTTTCAGTTTATCATAATGGCTGTGCCTAATGTGAGGACACATTTCTAAAGCTGCATGTTTTACGAAGATACGCTTTCTTACAATGTTATACATGTTATTAAAGTAAGTACTTTTTGTAAGCTAATATATTTTCTATACTTTACCAATTAGATAAACGTCCATAGGCTACGGTAAACGCTTACCATCGGGTGGGCCGTATGTTTTTTTGTTACCTTAGTGGTATACAAAAATAAATGACATATGCTTGAAGTGGGCGTCGAATTGTCCTTACCCGTTTATTTTCGCAGCACTTACCTGAAACAATAATAAGAGCATGTTAAAATTCACGATGCAGTGGCTTATATTTGTTTTAACATAGACAAAAAATAGTAACGAGTTAAAAAGTAATGTAGGTTTATTATTCCCACCACAGATAGTGCTTCAAAACCCGTCTGATAGCTGTGAATGAGAAGGATTTTGTAGAGGCAAATTGACTTAAAATAAGTCCTTTACCATTACAAAAGGTATGTATCATGCATGACAGATCAGGATAATATTTATATTGAGTGCCTCAAACTCAATTCTCAGTATTGAAGGCTTAACTTCATTGATCCGAGGAAGTAGCACTAAACAGAGCGCCCAAGGAGTGTGCATAAAAATATTGTGTTAAGAAGGGATAACTCGATAAGGTAAGGCAAAGCGAGGCGGAGCGAGGCGATGTGCGGATAATGCCGAAATTGATGCGAGTATTGGGTGTATTGCCACTTTCATTTATAAGACTTTTTTTGTGATAAGTGTGAGTCTATCATTCCCTGTGCGTAGAATATGTGTAAAAATATAAATTTTAAGCATTCGTTTAATCCCTAAAGTAAAATAGAACAGCAGAATATTGCAGAGCGTTATGTCAGGCGATTGGCGTCAATGGCAGCGTGTGGAGCACATACAAATCACGCTTGCCAAATACGAGACAAATAAAATAAAATTGACATCGCCAAAGGATTTGCAGCGCTCGCTACTTTTACAAGCTGCGCGGTTACAAAGTGAAATTTTTGACATGGTCTGTGTCAAAGCAGAGATCCGGTGATGTAGGTTACAAGTGCATGTGTGCAGGAACCAGGTCGCTGAGATCTGCGGTCTTATCGATTGCGCGCGCCGCGCAGACGCCCTAGGTCTAGCGTCGATCGCCCGCCGCGCGTCCGTTACGCGCTTTACGACGCCTTCGCGCCGGGAGCCCGTAGATAAGCGGCGATGTAACGCGCGGTGCGGCACTCGTCGCGGAGTCCAAGCGCCCGGACCCGACGCCGACAAGGTGAAGCGAAATGAAGGCGATGTAGGCGCGCTTTGCCGAGTATCGCCGCGCGGGGCCTCGGCCGATTTGCATCGGAATCGAAGTTTCCCGCCGCTCGGCTCGTCAGACACGAAAACATTACCGTCACGTACCGAATGCACTTTGTGTGAAATGTAATAGTTTGGGGCGCGGAGGCACCGGCGGCGCCGGTTAACGGTATACGGATGCCGATTTGGTATGCTATTCCGATACGACTGCTACAATCCTGCTTCGACATTATATTTGATGAATTGTGTTAGTTTGCGTCTCTGTCGATGCGGAGCTATCGCGCACATCATACTGGTCAAATCATGCATCTACAGAATACTTTAATATTTGCTTGAAAACAAAGAACCCGCATACAATCAAAAACATTGCAACGTTACTTTTAACAAAGATTTTATAAATACTTTTGATAAGAATTGAAAACGAGGCTACTGATCGTGGTACCATACGAAGCCGTTGGTAAAAGCTAGTTGCTAATGAGGCTTTAATAATGGATGTGTCAAACCCTCCTCCCCATGTTAGAGATACGGGGGTAGATGGTAGCAACCGCGGGAGTCAATGATGACGGAATAAGGTGCCACTGAGGGATAAAATTAATATCGTATTTCCGTTGGAAATTGTGTCCTATGAATGTTAACATTTTTACATTTACCTAATTGCGGTTGTTCTTAATTATTGTATTAGTTTAATTAAACCACATTATTTTTTTTGTGTTTATGATAAATATTGCAAATGCAGAGCTAATTGTGGGTTGTTATATTTGATCATATTGTATTATAGTTGTAAAAATCATCAACACGAAAGTATAGGAAGTATAGTGTGACCATTAGTGCTGTGCACTCCCTGAGGTATGCGCGCGGTGAGACGGGGGGGAGAATCGGCTGCTGCGCTCTGTCAGTACGCCGTCAACGCTCGTGGCGGCAGGTAGTGTTATTTGTATCGGACTGTCTATGTCATGTGACATACGAGGGAGTGCACAGCACTAATGGTCACACTATAGTACCTACAAGTAACATCAGTGGGCCATCTCGTTATACGATTCTAAGAGTAGAAAAATGCCACGACACTCTTTACATTAAATAACGAGTCGAGCACTGAACCTTTATCTACATTTGGTAAGGTGGCTTAAGTAAGATTGACAGAAGTCATGTTGTCATAGATACCCGTTTTAATCAGTAATTATTTATAGAGAAGTCATGTTTATCCGCTAATTATCAAAACGTTGAAAACATCTTTGTAGTGTAATTTGGTATATGGGTTGGTTGTACTTGTAGGTACTACTAAATGTAGTAATTATAATGTAATTGACCAACCCGTGGCGCAATGGGCGAATAGCCGACTGAGACGCAGGATGTTTCCTGTGGGTTCGATTCCTGCCGAGGAACAAACGTTTGCAAATTCTAAAGTTATTTGTTCCGGGCTGGGTGTTTCACTATAGTTTTAAGTATGTAATAGGTTGGGGAAAAAGTCTTTTCGCATTATAGTATGTATAAACTTGTAATAAAATCTCTTTGGCTATACTATTTGTATCTGGCTGGTTTTGGTATCATTCAAAGTTTTAATTTTAAAGAAAATAATTTCAAATTCAAATTAGGAAAATGTGTGATTTTTATTTGTTTTTCGTACTGTAAAGATGTGTGAATCTAATGAAGAAATTCGATACATTTTAAAATTATACTACAAAAAAGGTAAAAATGCAACGAAAGCCGCGAAAAAAATTTGCAATGTTTATGAACCTAGTGCAGTATCTGTGAGAGTAGCATAAATTATGTTTAAGCGTTTTCAATCCGGAAATGTTGATGTCAAAGATGCACGTCGCTCTGGTCGCCCTATTACAGATAAAATTGATGCCATTTTTGAAAAAGTGGAGCAAGATCAGCATATCAGTAGTTACGACGTAGCTGAAGAACTGGGAATTGACCACTAAACAGTTTTGGCGCATTTGAAAAAAACTGGGTACACAAAAAAGCTCGATATTTGGATATCCCACGAGCTCACTGAAAGAAACCTAATGAACCGTGTACTCATTTGTGATTCTTTATTACGACGTAATGAAACCGAACCATTTTTGAAGAAGCTGATAACTGGTGATGAAAAATGGATCACGTACGACAAGAACATGCGAAAAAAGTCGTGGTCAAATGCCGGTCAGGCTTCACAGATTGTGGCGAAACCCGGGTTAACTCGCAACAAGGTGATGCTGTGTGTGTTGTGGGATTGGAAGGGCATTATTCGTTATGCGCTGTTACCACCAGGCAGGACCATCGATTCTGAACTCTGCTGCAAACAACTGATGAGATTAAAGCAAGAAGTTGAGAGAAAGCGGCCGGAATTAATCAACAGAAGGGGTGTGGTTTTTCATCTTGATAACACTAGACCTCACACATCTTTAGCCACTCAGCAAAAATTAAGAGAGTTTGGCTGGGAGGTGTTTATGCATCCGCCGTATAGTCCTGACCTTGCACCTTCAGATTTCTCCCTGTTTCGGTCTCTTCAGACTTCTTTAGGCAGTGTCAGGTTAACATTACGAGAGGACTGCCAAAACTACTTGTCGCGGTATTTTGATCAGAAGCCCCAACATTTATATAGCAATGGGATCATGTCCCTACCTAGAAGATGGCAAAAAGTTATCGAACAAAATGGTACCTACATACTTTAGTTAAATGTAAATAAACTATATTAAAAATGTTTTGAATTTTCTTAAAAAATGCGAAGTAACTTTTTCCCTAACCTAATATTATTTACTTTTCACGGAGTTATCGACGCACAAAATGTAAATTGTAATTTTATGAATTTATGAAGTGCGTAGGTATTTTTGGTTACAAACCAACCTTGATAACTTTGTGACAAGCAAATAATATAAAATGCTGACAGTGCTTTTATCATTAGCAACTGCTCCTGTTTTGGTTATTACAAAATTTGGGTGTATAGAAGAAGGAGAGATATGGTAAGCAATGAAAGAGTCATGCCCTATAATCAGAATAAACTGCATTTTGTAGGGGTTTAATAGTAAGATCCGTGTATGAGCTCAGGTGCGGTGAGCAAATACGTTTCTTGGATATTATTTATTTTATCTAAAAGAGAAAAAAAAACTTTTCGAATACAAAATTTCTGCCCAAAACATTCTTTAATCTTTATTGTACACAAAAAAATAAAATTATAACAAATTGAAGAAATAGAGGACGTTACAAAGGTGAGTTTAAGAAGAGTTTTTTTTTCAGCATAATTTTCCTTTAAGGTTAGACTTAAGTTGTTTGACATTTTTTATTTTTATCAACCTATTCCGTCCCACTGCTGGGCAAAGGTCTCTCCCCATATCCCATTTGAGCCGGGCAGTTTCGTGTCCTACATGGGCAATACCAGTGAGGGTTCGCAGTGTGGTGTTCCTGATTCGGTCCGTTCACTTGTATGTAATCTAAAATAGTGCGTTCTATTGTCCTTCGGCAAATCTCTGGCTGATTGACTTTTATTTATATATTAACGTAGATCTAGAATCAGGTAAATATCCGCGGTTCTGTTTAAAAAACAATCAAAGTTATTTATCATGACGACCTCCGTGGTGCAGTGGGCGAATAGTCGGCTGAGACGCAGGAGGTAGCGGGTTAGATTCCCACCGCGGAACAAATGTTTGCATGAAAAAAGTATTATGTGTATAAAAAGTGTTATGTCAGTTATCTTGTTCCCATAGTACAAACTCTGCTTAGTTTGGGGCTAGATAGCGCTGTGTGAAATGTCCAGCTATATTTATTATTATTATGTCCTACTATACGTAATTTACGTCCGTCTGTGAACTCTCGATACAAACTGCAATTTCATTAGTAACTTTTGAGAATAACTCTTTGGAACTCGGAACAACTTATTGGTTTCGCGCAAAGTTACGCGCGGTGCTCTCTTTAAAGCGCACAAGGCACTCGACCGCCTTGTCTTAAAATATTAAAATAAGTATACTAGGAGCAAGTAACACAGACCGAGGGTTCCGTGATCGATTAAACCGCTTGCCTTTATTATATTCGCCACGATTAAAGTGATTCCTTTGCCTTATTGCTTACAATAATAATAATACTCTAAAATAAACTATTCGGATTTATGTTTTATTGTACGGCCTAAATATCAAATAAAAAAGGCTTTATATATACTTTTTACAAGTACAATTTCAAATACTAGGTTTGAGAGCTCTTTTTTTTTAAGTAAAAATAGAGTGTAAGAACTTGTGTACTTGTGTAAGAAGAGTCCCCTCTAATTCAGTGGTCTATAAGAAAACCTGTAAATAAATTATAATATTCAATATTAAATATTAAATCTTTTTAAGTTACGAAACCATAAAGTGAAATACACATAGCATTCATGATATTCAACATATAAAATAGAAACATTTAATCACAACTGCACCGCTATTATTTACTTATGTGAGTAAACGTTAGTATTGTATAATGTTTGACGACTCGAGAAACAAACACTCGACAAAATCGAAGAAGTGCTCTTTGTCGTGGTCGATGGGATAAACAAGGCTTCATTATGATTCAGTTGATACTACCCTACAAAAGGCTGAGCTCGGAAATTTAATGATATCATAATCAGGCGAGCCGTAAACCCGCTTTTAAACATGAAAACAAACCTCTGCGAGTATTTTATTTTATTTCTATTTTAGAACTAAAATACAAACTTTATTATGTTATTTTCCACCTCTTTTTCCCAATTAAATACGGAAACTATGTGTCAGTTTTCGTGGCTTGTAAATTCCCGCCACGGAGCAAATGTTTGCATGATCTACAGATATTTGTTCCGGGTCTGTTGGTTTTTCTATATATTGGAAGTATGTATTCACAAAAAAAAAAGTATTTAAGTATTCTATCAGTTATCTGGTACCCGTAGTACAAGCTTCGCTTAGTTTGGGGCTAGATAGCGGTGTGTGAAATGTCCAGCAATATATATTTATATATTCATTTACACCCTTAAGATTTTCAAAACAGAATATTGGTACGATTAATTGTCAAGTGGCTGTACCAGGAGGACTTAATTAAATATGTGATTAGTCATTATAATTGATGATGTTGAATATCACTAAAATTTGCTTGTGTGCTAACTCATGTTTTAGTGCGAGCGACTAGTAAGATGTAAACGAAGCACAAATATTGAGAAACGAAGAAAACTTGTTGTTAAAATATTAGGGCCCGCCTTCAAGGAGCGAAATTAAACTCGCGGAATGAAGTGCCACTGCCAGTTGCCAGTTGCCAACTGCCAGCCGACAGTCATTTACAGACATTTCGTTTGGTATTCCAAACGTCAAACCGTGTTTACTCGGTACTGATTAACTTTTCGCGGCGACAAATTTAATAATGAGAATTTGGACTCGCAATGTCATAACACGGAGTGAGCTTTCATTTTTCCTCTCGGTAAATGCTGGTCAAGTAATAAAGTACAATGTTTTGAAATGAACGCATTGATTAGGCGTTTCATTGAATAACTGAATTGGAACTGAATATGCAGCAGACACAGCGAACCTGCAAACTATTTCAATTTACATGCACAATTACGCTGATGTGTCTAAATTAAACATTAACTTCGCCATAACATGGCAACAATTAACTCAAAGGCATCCGGCGCGGCATCAGAGTTGGACAATGTTGGCCGATCGAATGTACATCGGCCGATGGCCTTCGAGTGTGGGCCCAAACATTTCATTGCTCATTTAGCGAATTGGTGCTGTTTTACGACGCGGGGCGAAATAGCCGCGCACCTCTTACGCCTAATCTTTATGTTCATATAAAACGAAACACTAAATGTACGTCTTAAATAAATGTGGAGCATTCGAAGGGGTCGGCGTAAAGGATGAACTGCGCATTAGTGCTGCGATCGCTCGCAGAATGGAGGCCTATTCGCGGCGACCGGCGACTGAGCGAGGCGCTGATTTATTATAAGCGAAATGTTCGATCCGATGACAACATCCATATTGAATTATTATGAATCTCCGTGCCGAGGTCGGAGAAAGTATAAACCATAATCCTAAAAGATAGTGTAAATATCTCAGCTAGACGAAAGTTATTGGACATCTTTCAATAAAAGCTACATTATATGCTTGTATTTCAACAATTTCACGATAAGTAACTACCTATTCATAGGATTTGCCCTCAATTTTATGAATATGATAAATAATATTGTATGTGCTTGTGACCACACGACAGAAGCGAAAATAATCAGTATAATAACGTTAATGCAACAATATATCACTACATAGTATAAAACATAGTCGCTTCCTGCTATCTGGTCCTATGTATGATTAGATCTTTAAAACTACGCAACGGATAGAACTTTTTAAATATTCGCGAACTATACTCATATTTTTATGACAAAACGGGTCTTTTCGCGCACAAATTTATATCAAAATTATAATTCTGAATAACCTTGACGTGTCGGTCAAGTTACATCGGCCGTGGTCACGAGAGACTGGGTCTCGGAGCGAAAAGATCCGTTTTGTCTTAAAAATATACGCAACGGATTTTAATGCGGTTTTTAATAGATAGAGTGATTCAAGAGAAAGGTTTAAATGTATAATACATGCATAAAATAGTAGAGAAATACTGATAATTTTAGAGGTTTCTAATGTGATGTCGTAAATACTCATAATAGTCTTTCAAAAGTAAATTCTAAAAAAAACATGTCTGTATTGTCTAATGACAAAAAAGCTGTGTACGTTGTATATAAAGACATTATGTAGTATATTTAGTATAAGCATTGCACCCGTGCGAAGCCAGAGCGGTTCGCTAGTTATCAATAAACGTAGGCTTATTCGGGGTTACGGTCCACAAAGAGTGCACAAACTATCTAGGAAACATTCAGACAGAGTCACGGACTTCACTGACAGAGTGCATGGAACCTTGGCTGAAGTCGACTAGAGCCGAGTTTACCCGATTTAACGCCACCGATCCAAGCGTGATGGCTCTATTTTGTTAATTTACCAGAAAAATCATGCACGGTGCGCCTAAAGAAGTTTTCACATAAACAAGTAACTTTTTACCAAAAATATAACCGACTTAACCAAACTACGGAACTAATTTTGATTAAATTTCTATGACCAATAAGAAAGTATATCCTTTCAAATAAAAAAAAATATTTCCAAATAAGTTGATAAATGACCGAGTTCTAAGGGAAAAACATAAATCCGAACTGCGTCCCTATAACATTTGAGGGATGCCCTCGATTTTTTTGGGATCCCATCAACATATTCTGACTTGGTGTCAATGGGACCACCGTAAAAGTAGCGTATATTTTAACCCTTAATACGGCAAACACAAAAACTATTAAAAAAACAGGTTTTGTGTTATTTTTTATACGTTTATTAGGACCCTTTTAAACATTATTCATGAAACACTAAAAACATATAATTACAAGTATGCGAGTATTCGGTGGTAATCATTTTACCATCGCCCATTTACGTTTAGGTGTTGGTGGTAATTATTTGACCTTAGCACACTATGGTAGATTGAGAGGAGGTACTGGAGCTGCTACAGTCCATACCCTCCTCTTCTTCTGGAGCAATATGAAAGCTTTTGAAGCACGGTGTGGCACATAAAGCAACTTTGCAGACATCACAAATGATCCTTGATCTCTTTTGAGCATTTTTCTTGCTGCAAAATTAGTAGTGTGGCACAGAAGAGTGTGTGATTTCACGTGTATGTTTTCAGTCAATTGTTTGAATCTGTTTTGGGGTGAAAGTTTGGGCAATATCAGGATTTCTATAAAAAGTATCAGTTGACCAATACAGATTGACATCAGGTAAGGGGTGAAGACCCATCAGTATCAATATACCAAGATAAGGTACGCATTTCAGCTATAAATGTTGGACTGCAGTGAAGCATTTACCTTCGTGCCGCATAAATGTTTGTTTGTTCTACCAGCAACTCTACGAGATCAGGAGGGAAGTTACTGTCGAAAGATTCTATAGATGGTGTTTTATGAGTGACGCGCAGTCAGCCGTTTATCAAATTTTGGTATGCTATGCCTTGGAATCTTATCTGACCAGTTGTGTGCCACACGAATATGCCTAAATACTATGTTTGTGTTCGCAGTTTCATTAGGCTGCGCTAAGTCAAACTGAGCTGGAATCGGGTGTCTTGGTTCAGAAATAGCACCAAGAAAGACATCCCTATTATATTCATTTCGCGTACTTACTTCCCTCACCGGTTCTTCAGTCACTGGCTCAACGCTTTCTACATATTCTACCGTAACACGTGGACCAGGAGGGTCTTGAAAATTATTTATTCCTCTTGTCTCCAACTCAGGATCTTTACCAAATATTCTTGTAAGACCTCGCGAAACTTCATCGCCGTAATCCAGTACGCCATCGCCAAAATTTGGTTCTTCCGAGATACTGTCCTCGCTACTTTCAATAGCGGAGAGAATATCTTCTAGAATACCGGCGATAATACTATCAGATATCTTCTTTTCTTTCGACATTTTCCTGAAATACCAAGTACGCTAATGGGTAATTGTAACTATATTACCACCAAATACAACAATAAATCTTGATATAACTAGGCAATGATAAGAGTTTTACCACCGAGTTTACGAAGATTTTCCAATAAGTACAAGTTTCATTTCAAAAGTTATTCTAAGGGGCATGCAGGATAAAATAATCAATTATCCTACCAAATATCACAAAACCACTTACCGGAATCTTGTAAGAACAAAATTTCAATTTATTTAAGCCAAACACTTCTAATTTTTCATATTCTTCGATTTTTTTTAATGTTGGTAGATCGCAAACTCTCACAGTTAGCGTAGTTGACAGTACTAATAAAAAGATTTAAGGGTCTTCACACATTATAAAATATTTAATATGAGAATGTGTACATAGAACAACTCATGCTCTATGGTCAAAAATCTGAGGCGGTAAGCAATTGTCCTTTGCCCTAATAAGGGTACAAAAAATAATATTTCAAATCGGTCCGGGCGGAAATCGAGAACTATAATTATTGATTAAAACGGGTACTTATCACGTATGTACCTTTTTTATTTGTTATCCCGACATTTAGGCTGTTTGCAACAGTCGTGGTCACGGGTTGACAACAAAGTCGGTTGTAAGTAAATATTTCTATATACAAATATACAAATACTGCGGTAAGTAATATATTACGAATAAAATAAGCCAGACGAAGCGAAGGGTCGCATCAAACCTTTCCGAATATCGAAACATCGTGCCTTCCTCGCGCCTCACAGATTGATTGATAGAAAGGGTCCGATCCTATCAAAGTTTTCAGTGATATTAGAATGACGGCTCCAGATTTGTCTCAAATAGATCTCTGCGCAATATCAGTAGAGTGCGGGGTCGCAGATATTACGATGTATCGCATTTTGCCAGTTCGGTATAATAAGAAATGGATCGATATCAGCGGCTGAAATAGAGCTTATTGGGTACAATGAATTCTATTATCCAACACCGAATGGACTGAATGAAAACTTAGTAAGCACGATTCAATAAAGTTGAAAAATATACCATTAACATAGATGGGGACGCTGTGCAAAACCTATTTCTATTCGATTCACGCACTGCTGCGCTCGTTTAGAACTATACTACATAGTAACGAGTTACACAATATTCGTATGAAAATTATTGTTTTTCTGATGGATAAACGAAGCTTAAAAGAAAATTATTTTTTCAGAAAGCAAACAGATGTTGTGACGTATGTTAACGATTTAAGGATTAACCTGAACCTAAATAAATGGTATTTTTACATCCCCGTATTATGTCGGACAGGAAATGCCTGTTGTCAGGTCGAGTGTCGACAGGTGTTGCTCCTCACCTCGGTACGTGTCACGCACTGTGCAACAGGCGCGGCTTGACAGGGCCGCTGACAGCATGCGTGACGAAAAATAGGCGATACCGCTTCCGGGTGATAGGCATCTGCATCCGCAGTTCAATGTTAATTACTCCTTTAACTGACCCTGCCAAATGAGCGGGTCTTTTGGAATGCTGCAATGTGGCATGCCATACCCCGCCAAGTGGCAAATTGTCCTGCAAAGGGAGTTTTTATTGTGCAGTTGTATTTATGTAAGCTGTTCTTTTTTGAGCTAGTTATTATGATTAGTTTCACTGGTCCGGCAACGTCGTACAAAAATACAACCTATTTGGATCGTACCTTTTTGGCCATAGGTTCGATACCCACAAACATTTAGTGAAGTAAACATGTGCTAGATCAACTAAAATAATTCAAGACAAAGCCGTGAAGGCAAAAATTAAAAGTATTAGGTAATTTTGAATTTCGTTTTATAAATCGAAAAGCCGAAATTGTTTAAATGGCTGATGATGGTAGCTAATGTTTTAGATAAAGCTATTTTTAACCGACACAAAAAAAAGGAGAAGATTCTCAACTCAGAACTTTCGACTGGGTGAACTGATTTCGATGGTTCTTTTTTTTATTTGAAAGCTGGTGCTTTTCGTGTGGTCCCATTTTCATTTGGTCCAGTTCTGATAATGGCATCTATGAGAAAACCATATAAGACTTAAATTTATTTAATTTTTATTTTATGTTATGTTTGTTAGCTCAGAACTCCGTTATATATTATATCAATCGATTTGGAAAATTAGTTTTTTATTTGAAAGGATATAAATATAGATTGATCCCATAGAAATTTCATCAAAATTGGTAGAGTAGTTTGGTTTTTACTGTTATCTGAAGTTGGTTATATTTTTGTAAAAAAGTTATTGGTTTATAAACTGTAAACTGCTGTATATCGGTTGTTTGTAAAACCGACACGTCCTCTGGCCTCTTTCCTCCTCATCTGATTGTATCAATACCGTTCTTATTCGACTCTTTTTTGTTCATCCAAATGTGTCCGCTTCGCTAGATACCGGGTAGCTCACGGTTCATTAGTACTTAATGAACCCCAGTATTAAATATACAGGTTTTTATAGAGTAGTCGGCGGGAGAATGTTGCGTGACACGCTGGCGCTGAATGTAGCAAACGGGGCGCGGCCGGGAAACAGCGATCTACGGATCAATGATAATCAAGCCTATCAGGGCTGACAACTCATTCAACTAAGGTGAATATTTTATAATGTTGGATATTTCACACAGTGCTATCTAGCTCCTAACTAATCAAAGCTCGCACTATGGGAGCCTAATAACTGATAGAATATGTTTTAAATACATATATCATTATAAAACATAGAGAAATACGCAGACCCGGAACTATCTCTATATCTTCAAAGGTTTGATGAAAGAAAACTCTTATTAGGGTTAAGCTCGCCTTTGTACATGTCCATTTTGTAAGCTGTTTCTATCTGTTATCTATTTGTGTACAATAAAACTAAAGATATATCTACAGAGCATGCCAACAATTGAATTCGATTCTGTGCCGGGAACCTTGTGCGTCTAAGCCGGCTATTCGACCACTGCGCCACGGAGGTCGTCGTGAATGTAAATGGTTAAGTACTCAAATCTTGGTACTTGTCCAATATTTGTACGTTATAAAACGTAATAAACTATATTGTGTGTTAATGTAGTGAATAAATAATTGTCTATGTCTATAAATACATCCCCTATATGACTTAGAACTGACTGTGGCGTCATACTACATAGTTTAAAAAATTGTGCAGACATAATCCATACTAATATTATAAATAAATAAATATTGATAGACATTTCACACAGCACTATCTAGCCCCAAACTAAGCAGAGCTTGTACTATGGGAACCAGATAACTGATAGAATACTTTGATATATTTTTTTGTAAATACAAATGTCTTTATATTTCATATATAGAGAAACAACCAGACCCGAAACAAATATCTGTAGATACAAACATTTGTTCCGCGGCGGGAATAGAACCCGCTACTTCCTGCGTCTCAGCCGGCTATTCGCCCACTGCGCCACGGAAGTAGTTGAAAGTAACTCTGTTTGAGTATTGACGACTAACGGCTGGGCTCATTTTCAATGAAATTTGGTATTTGTATAGATTACTAGCTGTTGCCCGCGACTTCGTACGCGATACACTACTAAATGTGTAGGTAACCTTGAAATAAAGAAAAACTCGTTGTTGCAACTTGACTTGACACCCCATTTTTATTCAATGGGACCTGATTTATGGGATAAAAAGTAGCATAAGTGTTAATCCAGGTTATAATCTTGGTACCTACATACATTATTTCATCAGAATCAGTTTAGCCGTTACGACGTGATTCAGTAACCAACAAATAAATAAACAAAAGTCCAAACTTTCGCATTTATAATATTAGTGTGATGATCTGGATTGAGACATATGCATTTTATCAGAGATATTGCGAATCGCACCCGCATCCGCAAATGCGGAGCCTCCGCATCGATTTGGACATTTGAATATGCATCTGCATCCGCAATAATCGATGCGGATGTTCATGCGGATACAGCGCAGGTCGCGTCTAGATAGAAATTGGGTGGGGCTTGTTAGTGGCGCATGCCGTAGGCACGTGCTGATTGACTAATAGGAGCGAAGATTTCGGTGACAAGATCCGACGCGTTTGTTGTTTATACATACACATACATCAATCACACAGTGAGTATTGTACGTTAAGCGAGTTTTCTGTAGTTAATAGTTAATATTTTTGTTTTATTTCTGTAGCAAAACGAAGTTTCCAAAAAAAGTTTCCTTATGATCTGCATCCGCACCCGCATTTGCGGATGTCAAAAAATCTGCATCCGCAACATCCCTGCTTTTTATTGGTAAGCTACGCGAGCAAAGGCGCGGGTAAAAGATAGTTTTCAATAAACTAAAATAGTAGTAGATAGTGGCTTCACACCTCACCTAATATGTCTTGTCGAGGAATATTAAGTTCACCTACTTCATAAAGAGTTGATAGTTGAATTTGTAATTAGTATCGGATGTTTGAAAGTTTGTAACCCTATCCTACCTTATGCTCCCCCGGGACGCACTGGCTCATTACCGACACCGCAGGTTGTACACTCTGTGACATACATTTATTGTACACCATAAAATGTAAAATTCAGTGTTAAGTATACTATTGGTGGTCTAATTTCCAAGTAGCGATCTCTACCAGACAACTTCAGACAACCTTGGATATAATGGTCTACCATACGATAAAGGAAACAATACAATATGCCCGTTTAAATAGAGTAAAGATTTTGTTCGTAAACTTCTTTATTGATAGATTATTCAATTTAGTAATGACATGTCGCTGACTGTCCCATGAGGTATCCGGCATTAGACCTATGTAAATGTATACTAACCGATTTAGAAACTCATCTGCACGTTAGTTTATATAATTTGTTTATTTTTGAATATTTTAGTAATAACAAATTGATAGGGATTGTTTGAAATGTTTACAGTAAACAAGGGTTCTGGGTTAATATTTCAAAGTTTAATTTTAGAAGAACCTTTATATAAACTACGCTTTATACGAAGCTAGCCGACTACTGTGTACTTCTAAAGACAAAAGTCTTTGATCAGTGTGTGATACCAATGATGACATATGGTACAGAAACGTGGTCTCTCACTATGGACCTCATATACAGGCTTAGGGTCGCTCTGCGTGCTTTGGAGATGGCTATGCTTGGTGTTTCTTTAAGAGATCGAAGCTGAAGCGGCAGTGTGCAGGCACATACAAACTATATTGCTACTGCTTGCGAAATTGGGGTTAATGATGAAAAAAGGCGGCAGAAAAATTTTGACCCACCGCTGAAAGCCTAGATGTAATCAAATAAGAATTAGCCACAAAAATGTACAGTGTTTACAGTAAGCAAATTTTATTAGGTCTATTTTTAGTTCATGAGAATATTTATAATATGTGAGTAACAGAAGCATGCCTAAACCAAAGTAAAAATGAGGCATATATTTTGCAAGAAACGTGGAGTTACACTATAAACAAGATGTATATTGAGAAACAATTTGTAATTGTATAGAGTCAAAAAATGCTTTTTGAATAGTAGTGTACATCGTCCGCTGACCTTGACATATTTATTTCAAACCTAGAACAATGTCTACTAGACAAGCTCTCTAAATTTAATCATAAAACTATTATCTTCTAAAAATCCACAAAATATGCGATTCAGAGACGAGTTACAGAAAATGTATGGCGTTTTTTTGTGATTTATCCAAAGCCTTTGACTACGTGTCTCACGAAATTTTATTAGAAAAATTGCAGCATTACGGTGTTAAAGGGTTAAAGTTATTAAGATTTAATTTTCTGATAAATAAATGTTGATTTTTACTAAGAATTATTTATTTTATTACGTTTCACGGGAAATTTACCCAATTAATAATCTTCAAAATAGGCTTACCCCTCTTAAAAAAACAATTTTTTTAATAGTCCCGGGAACTTCCGGGACTTTGATTGTAGGCTGTCTCGTGTCCCGAGACTTTGATATTTTTGGGAATTCCCAAACCCTAATTGGGGCAGAAAGATTCTAGAGTAGAGACCACACACTGGAAAACGCAGTGTATGTCGGCCCCTATTAGATGTAAAAACTATTTGATTAAGGTTCCTGGGAGCCGTTGGATGTAGGGTTGGTCGCTCATTAGAGAGAAAAGTTGATTGTTAATTTGTTTTCATTGTTCACCTTGACCTTCGGAACCATTCAACGTTAACATACAAATAACCATTTAAACTTCCAAGTTAACAGCAAGTGACAACATTTTATATTCCTTTTAGTTTCCGCTCGCGACTTCATACACGTGGTCTGTCAATAAAAAGTAGTCTATGTTTTAATCCAGGTCATAAACTATACTAAATTGCATCGCAATCGGTTCAGCCGATACGACGTATAGACGTACACACGCCTACATAGCAATCTATATATTTCCAGTATAAGCTGACCTCTCATTCTATGAAAAGCCAACAAAAAGCGAGGTCAGCTTATACTGGAAATTATAGCTTGATGTGTAGCCGTGTGTACTACTGTATTGCTCGTGCGTACGAATTAGCATTACAGCGAGTAACGAACAAACAAATAAACAAACAATCAAACGTTCGCATTTATAACATTAGTGTAAATACAAAATAGATCGAAATTTCCATGGAATCATTTGCAAATAATCTTGGCCATCGGTGAACCATGCTAATTACCTATACTTGAGGATTACTGAGGCATTTGTAATCAGCTGCAAAGCACACACATTGATAGTCTGTGTGTGTGTACGCGCGGCACACACTGCCTAATGTACCTAGTTGCCATTCACCTGTGAAATGATCTGGAAAGACACGCGTTCTGAATACAAAACGTAATAACATGCGTGTCGAGTATACCCCTTCTCGTAGACGCAGCGTCACGTCCCAACTATATACAGATTCCTAAGAAATGAGAATGTGCAAAATCATGTAGGTATAACCATTATTGAAATATTCAATTACGTTTAATATTCTTGTTATTGGAAAAATAAGTTGGTAATACAGAACGTAATAAAGAACACAGTAAATTGAAATATAAGGAGCTCGTTGCTTGGCCGGTGAACAACGCTGCTCACTTCTCCAACTCAACGAGATGAACCTTTCATAATTTGTATCAGCCAAAATTTGAAATCCGCTGAAAATTTTTCGAGAATCCAATTACAGTAACTCGTGTTGAGTGCGGGCGCTAAACTGCGAACTAGCGTGTTTGCGCCGTCCCGCCAGCTCCGCCACTGCAATACCCACAAATGAATATTCTAGCAAACAATGCACTATGTATATATTCACTCCCCGCCACCCGCCTGCCCTCGCCCCTCACCTGCCGTGCGAAATACGAACAAGTTCTACCTTGCCTTTGATTATGCAATCAGCGATTGCTGAATGCTCGAGCTAATGTCACTTCCCAGAGCGGAAAGCGAAACTGGAAATATCCGCCGCTGAATAGCGCCGATCGCGCCGGAAACGTACACATTCCTCCCGATACACACGACCACCTGAACACAAAATATGTCAAACAGAAAAAATATTGGAACGGAGATAAAACTTAAGTTCTCCGAATCTGACTAGTGGAAAACAGGGATCTGAGTCGTAATAATAAAAACGTTTGTGAAATGGAGTGAAAAGTCGAAGCACCGGACGACGCAAACGTCTAGTTCCACCTTCTGGGGAAATATGGGCTTTGTGTTTATGACAATAGGGACTAGGCTGCCGGAAATAGTGTTTTTGCACGCTTGGAAAATGGGCCGACTCGCCGCGCGCCGAGGCAATTCGTTCCACATTAGAAGGGCAAAGGGCTTTTTATATTAATTGCAGACGCCAGTACAAGGTCACAGTAGGTACGACCTTCCTCATGTACCGGAACCTCCCACTCAAATCAAAGCAATGTATTCAACTCATCTGTTCCATTTCATATTACTCGAGTACATAATGGAAATAGAGTTGTGAAGGTGAAAACCTCCAGACGTGACGTCACCCGTAACACCTCTATACATTAATCATCTCGAGTTCGCTTCATAAATTATCAGTAACATGAGCTACACAAACGTAAACAGTTTAAATGTTAAGATGTTTTTACCCACATGACCTACTTTTCCTGAGGACTAAAAATTATATAAAAATGTTTTAACCTCTTTAGAATATCCTATTTTTGTTTTGAAATAACTTAAAAAATGTTTGAAAGTGCCTGATAAAATATAGAGGGTTGTTTAAAATTAGGATAATTATAGGGAGTGGTAAGATAAGGGTGGGAGTGCACTGAGGCGAGCGACGGCGGCACGCACACTCGCGGTAAATCAGAGATTCAATAACTATGGTCAGCCGACATGGAATCTCGACATACTACAAAATTAAAGTGGCTTGTCCGCGTCTGTCTGTGAACTCATTAATTTTATGCTTCGCGCCACAAAACTTGACATGCACTCTTTATCTGTAATTTTAGCAACATTTAGCTCGTAGAAATTAGATTTGATTCTATAAATTGTGTAAGTGTTCTGTGTTGCTAATCAAATAAATGAATACCTATACAAATAAACTGTTAAGTACTTGATTTTGATAGGATTAAGACAATTACTATGATCGTCTCAGTTTCGATTATGATAAAAAGACGCAGCCTAAAGATAGCATAAGGTAACTCAGAGAACTATAGGGGTTGACGTTGAACTATACGACCGAATCAGAATTGAGGAGATCTGTAGGCAACCTAAAGCCATCGACAAAGTCCAGAGGATTAGGAAGTTAAAGTAGCAGTATTCAGGGAGATATAGCTCGGAGAACTGACGGCCGTTGGAGAATAATGTCTCGTTATAGTAGGTATAAAAATACCTACTATTAAAGGTTTGTGCGAGTCGTTGGGTACAGGCTATAGAAATCTTAAGAAGCCTATGTTGAGCAGTAAATGATACACGGCTGATTTAATAATAAAATATATAACATGCAAAATGTTATGTACGGAGCATAGCGAAATATCGAAGTCAGGGCAAGTCGCTAGTCAAACCATTTGACGTGAATGTCTATGGGGGTATTGTCACGACAACTGACCGTTCCACGGAGATAGTGGCAATGTGTGTGTTTTTTATACATTTGTGTTTCGGTCTTATACGTTATGTTTTTAATAAAATATTTAGCAGCATTACTATACATCTTTGGCTAGGTTCATATGTTACTATGTCATAATGTTGCGCGATATCGTGCATACTTACATTAAGAAATTAGAAATCGCGCGATAGGTTTTTGTTTACTAAACCTAGCCTAGTTTTTAATTTGATGACGTCATCGTTTTATGGTAGGTATATTTTTATAGTTTTTGAGTAGTTTGATGCTTAATATTATTTGGGGAGGGGCTAGAAATAGACAAGCATTATTTACTAGGAATACATTCTGATGCCTATCCATAGGAATCAATAAATACTTAATTATAAATAATGCTAGACATTACACACAGCGCTATCTAGTCCCAAACTAAGGAAAACATGTACTTTGGGAACCAGGTTTCTGATAGAATATTTTTTTTTATTGTAAATTCATGTGTACATAAAATTTATAGAGAAACACTCAGACCTGGAGCAATTATATGTAGGTCATGTAAACATTGTTCCGTGTTAGGATTTGAACCCGCAAAGTCCTGCGTCTCAGCTGGTTATGGCGAATAACTGCGTTAAAGGGCCGTCTAATCTGTAACTATAGCTACTGTAGTTGGGTAAAGCTGAACTGTGTAAAAGTCGACGCTAAAGACAACACGTGATAATCCACACTGATTAGTGAGTAGTCACGCACCACCACACTTCTTTATATCTCCCGCGAGTAAATTAAACAAAAGCTGTATAACGCCGCGTTTACTACAAAGAGAACCTTGCTTTCAAGGGGTGTACGTTCAAAATCATAATTCACATTCAGAAAGTTACCAAAGTAACATTCTCTTGGCCTCAATTCACCGGGTCTTTACCCAAAGAGCAGCAAAAAGTCGTAACGACGTGCCTTCCTCGATAGAACAGAACACTCGAACCTCGCAAAGGAAACTTCTCGAAGCTGCATTGTTACCTCCTTACATTGTAATGAGTTGGGACTTCCTTGATTGTCTTTGAAAATTGAAATGTTTCTACATTTTACAAAGGGGTACGTGAATAAGTGGCTTTCTTTGTATTTTCTAGGAAAAATGTAGGGCATGATTAATCAGAATAGTCTGAGGAGTTTGAAAACTACCCTTGTTGGTTTTAATATTTATTGTATTTCACGTTCAAGACGTTATACGCAAGCGTCTATGGGACTGAAATGGAGTTGCGCAGGGCATATGTCCAGGCGCAGTGATGTCAGGTGGAGAAGGGTGCTGACTGAGTGGTGGCTCCGAGATGGAACTAGATGGTCGTCGGCCGGCAAGATGGGGCGACGACATTATAAATATTGCAGGTCGTATGTGGTTTAGTACAGCGCAGGACAGAGGCGAATGGTGACAACGAAGAGAGGCATATGCCCAGCAGTGTGATGAGAAGGGTTGGCGATGATGATGATGATGGTCTTTCACAAACGTATGGATGGATAGTGCAAGTAATGTATGTCATGTTTTGTGAGACTGGTACCTGAGGTTGGACAATTAGTTGTGACATAATTGAAGAGAGATAAAATGATTCTTTTACGTGTTATAATTTCCATTTCAGTTTTCCCGATATATTTATTGTACTAGCTGACCCGCCTCCACTTTGTACGGATTGCTTTCAAAATGCAATGTAGCCTATAGCACTCAGGCATAGCGTATTAGCTTTCTATCAGGGAAATAATATTCTAAAGCGGTTCATTAATTGCGGAGATTATCCATTACACACAAACAAACATACATACCTCTTTATAATGTAAAAGTATATATTGTACTGTATTGTATATAAATATAAGAGGGGGAGGTCGAGTGAAACTACCGTCATTACTCATAATTACTTATGCTTTCGACGACCTCCGTGGTACAGTGCGCGAATAGCCGACTGAGACGCAGGAGGTAGCGGGTTCGATTCCCGGAACAAATATTTGTCTGATTTACAGATATGTGTCCCGGATCGGGATGTTTTTCTATTTAATATAATGAAAATAATATTAATAACATTAATTTAATATTTTTATATATTTATGTATTTACAAAAAAAAAGTATATAAGTATTCTATCAGTTATCTGGTTCCCATTGTTCAATGGAAATGTCCAGCTATATTTATATTTATTTATTTATATTTCCATAACCTGAGAATCACAACAATACTTAACTATAATAAGTATATAATTTGACAAGCAATAATTGATTTCAAATTAAATAACACTGTTAATGGTTCTACGATAAACTCAACAAATCATTTGATGATGAACTTATTTACAAGAATAATTACGCGCATCATACAAACAACAAATAAACAGACTTCTTTGTCTTAAACAGAACTCCGAAAATAACATGTTCAATGGCTTGTTTGTATTACAATAACATGCCAAAGAAAGAGTAATCGTTCTAGTAAGAACGTGCTCAAGAAACGGTATTCGTTCTAAAATAACGTGCCCAAGAAACAGTAGGTAACTACTTGTTCTGAAAAGACCTTGATATGTACGTTGTCTGATGACTCCAGGTATTTATTTACCTCCGCGTTGCCGACGGTCGAATGTCCTCAGATTTGTTGCTGGTCGTCAGGTCGTGCGCAAGTTCGTGTTTGGGGTTAGGTGTTGTGTGTGTGTATGAGTGTGGGTGGGGGTGGGTTGTTATTGGTTAGATTGATCTGAGCCGCTCTTTCTCTGTGTCGCTGTCCTCGACTAGTTCTCGTGGGTAAGATCTACCTATAGGATGTCTCTCGGTTAGTGGAGCTAGTTCCCAAAGGCATGAGTGTGTGAAGTTTTCCAACCGAGAAAACATTCTGCTGGTGAGTCGAGATCTTCGATCTCCAGGTCTTTTTTGAGAAAATGGCATTTCGTAAGTATCGCGGCGTGTCTTGAGGCATTGACTCTGTTGGTTGCGCAGTTTCTCAAAATGAAATCAAAATCTGAAATGTCATTTGAGATTTTAATAATTATCGATTTCACTGTTTACCGTGACTATAATTTAGTAGTATTATTATTTAATTTGCTCAAATTAAATCAAATCAATTATTTGTTTGCATTAAATAAGGTATTAAAGAAAGTTCTTAAAATTATACATAGATGAGTCCAACTTACTTCTACCGCAGAGGTAATTGAAATTCAACATAATTTATTTCAGATGATTACATCCATAATTTGTTAGTAAACCTGAAATATTAAAACTATGTTAGTGCAGTTGCTAATATCATATTACTTAATTAAATAAACAATTCAAGTCAAATTCAAGTACAGATTAAAAAAACAATTAAACTACTGAATTATTTAATGCAAATTATTAAAAAATATAACAATCAATTACAAATAACAAAACCAGAAAAATATTAAATTAAGTCAAAACACACACCAACAAAAAAATACAAATTCCATGTCAATTACATTTATTATTGAGGAATTGATTTAAAATAATCCAAGTGATTCCAACGAATAAAATACATTGACTTTGATTTAAAATCTGATAAATCGCAAGTCAACAATCAGATGATGGCAGCGTCACGGCCGACTGACTCGCCAATCGAATCAGCCCCATCGACGAATCAGATCCGTGACGTCACACATCTGTGCCATTCTAAATCAGATTCCAATGTAAAATGAGTTTTATCGCATTGAATTTAGATTCAATATGATTCATTTTCATCAAGGTCTTGATTCTTGCTAACCTTGCGATGAGAAAATCACCTAATATTAAAAATAGTAAAAAAAAACTGAGTACTCGACACACTAACTCAGCTAAATAATGGTGTGGTCGAAGGTGGAGCACGCCTACTTGGATGATGATCCTTAGAGATGCTGACTCCGAGATGGTCCGTAATTGACGCCTACGGTTTTCCGGGACTACAACACTTTTCATTACTAACTGTTGATCGTTCTATGCCAGAGGCGAGTGATCGATCAATCTTACTTACATGTAACTTAATAAAGGGCCAGCGTCGCCAACAGACGTTCTGATTCCCCATGTTTTGTTACATACGGAATTTATTGTGCTTAGTCGAATTGGCCTGACGGAAAAACCACGTATTTTTGTTGAAACTGATTGGGATTCTCACGCACGTTTAAATTTATTTTATTTATTTATGAACTAAAACTAGGTACAGGTTATTAAAACCTAGGTAAGGTTTAACTGAATCTGAACTGTAACCGCTTAATATGAGGTGGACCGTGGGCTTCATCATTTCATAATTCATAATCATTTATTTGCAAGAATGTTGGTACAGTAGGTTAAATATACATAACCAATGTTTAAAAGCTCCTTTACATGCTGCCTCGTCAAGGCGTGCAAAATTTCTAATGTAAAATTAATATTAAGTCAAAATGTCAAAAAATATAATATTAGTCTAAAAGTAACAATAGCAAAATAAATTATCAATGAGAAACCAGAAAAACTAAATTAAATAAACAATAAAGAAATGTCATTATATCTATAATTTATAATTTGCCTTGTACCATCTCATCCTTTTATTGTACTTAATTCTTAGTTAGGCACACATCAAATAAGACAGCAGTGTAAGAGCTAAACATAATGTTATATTTACACTTTAAAAACGCTCTGGACACCTTTCCAACGGAACCTAGGCTACAAATTAAATATTCACACGCTAAAAAGCTTTTTCCATCACCTCAGTGTTGTGGCTGATAGGTAGTTTCTTACGGTATTCCCGAGCCAAACAGAATTGGCACTGAAAGGATTGTGATAAATATCGCTCGCTAAACGGAGCACTACAATAAACTGGTTATAGATTTAACAATAGATGCTTGTGAAGTAACATGCAAGAGAAGTTAGTTTAAAGTCTGTATTGGTCAGGGTACAGGAACAAGTTGAGTTTTTTGAATAGAATTATGTAAAAAAATATACGTTATAATTCCGTTTCGAGCAATAAATGTACGTTATAATTCCGTTTCGAGCAATAAATGTACGTTATAATTCCGTTTCGAGCAATACATGTACGTTATAAATCCGTTTCGATCAATAAATGTACGTTTTAATTCCGTTTCGAGCAATAAATGTACGTTATAATTCCGTTTCGAGCAATAAATGTACGTTATAATTCCGTTTCGAGCAATAAATATGAGCGTAGATCAGCATTTTTACAGTTAGATGGCTAGTGCACTCATAAAAAATACTATAATCAGTTTTAAATATAAGAACGTTTATTTGCGAGTTTATATTATATATACATCAGTAAATCTTACAAAATACAAGTAACTATATAAGTGAAGCATATGTACGTTCTACCCTAATAAGGCATGCAGATGTTCAATCAAATAATTCAATCAGAGCAATTGAAACAAAATAAATTAGATAACACCAAATGATGTCAAAATATGATTTATATTTTTTGTTATCTAGCCTATGCTGTCCCACGGCTGGGCAAAGGCCTCCTCCGCATCTCTCCACTTTTCTCGATCTTGTGCCAGTCCCTATAAAAAGCGTCCAAATCATCGCGCCACCGCTTCTTAGGCCTTCCACGGTGTCGCTTTCCATCCACAGGGATCCATCCAGTTACAAGCTTAGCCCACCTATCTGCTTGCACGCGGGAGACATCACCCGCGATACCATTATTTATACAACAATGTAATAATAATTAAAGTTACTGTAAGTAATCATAGATAATTTGGACTAGACAAGCTTTGCTTAACTTGGGGCTAGATAGCACTGTGTGAAATGTCCAGCATTGTTATTATTATATCTATTATTAGATTGTGCAAACAAGCATGTTGGTGGAGATAGCATGCAATCCTATAATATAAAAGGTACCTTCAGAATTTTACGTCATTTAACTGTGGTAGAGTTCATTCACTTTACCTACAGAATGTCCTCCCAGGTACATACGTAGCTTATGAACGTAGTAGCTGTTTCTACCACAATCAGCTAGTGCTAAGCGGTGCCAGATACGACAATATGGTTGTTTAATAAAGCGCAGAAATTAAAATATTGTTGTTCATCGAATAGTTTGAGGAACAAAGGAAATAGCTTGAAAGACGCCAAATGGAATGGAAAACAGAAAAAGGATCTGAATTTTATTAAAATAGATTTTATAAATGAGAAAAGCTTAGTGCTCCATTATATATCTTTGTTAGTTCGTCAAACCACTGTTTTTTCTTGGGAGCTTTGTGTGAGGTCAGTGACCAGTCGAGGATAAAGTATTGAAGAGTTGAAGAGTCAAATGTAACTTTTACAATGTAATTTAAAGTTAAAGTGTTTAAATTCTCATTAATAATCCTGTAATCTAGTGTCAGAATAGAACCAGCTAGTGACATACACTTATAAAGCAATTTGTTAGTGCTACGAAAAATTTCTTTTGTCCATTAGCATTAGGTATTAAGAAGTTTTCAAAATGTCATGAAAAAAGCTCTCTTACGTCACTTGACAAGAAAATCGTTATTTTTCCTCTTCTCAAATTTACGTAAGCACTCGAGTGGCCATTTATTAACATCTTACGCGCCTCCGTCAAGCGGATATTATTGGTAAGAAAAAACAAACAACATCGACGTTCCTCGGCTTGTCAACACTTCACCCTGTTTCATACAACATTGCCATACCAATATACAAGTAAAAATAAATCTTAGATTCGAAGCGATAAAGCTCAAGTCGGGTCGTCGAACTGAGGGATATCTGACCTTGCAGTAGTGAGTCAGAATTTTATTTAAGGGGTGCCACTTCAGTGGCGGGTATTTGCATAAGTTTGTTTATGATATTCGCCTGGTCTTTGTCGATCGGCGCGTCTGCCACTTAACTGGTTATCATCTGTTTATTCAATGGAATGGAAAGCAAACAGAGCAAATGCAGGTGTCTAGTTGTTTACTGTTTTTATTTTAAACGGTATTTTAAGTCGGTCTTTGACCTCTGTTTATAAATTAAAGGTGTCATGTACACATTTGAATGTAGAATGGAGTGAGTCCTGACCTTAAGTCGTCCCTTTCTAAACGAAGCATATAACAATTTGACGTATCGTTATGGCTCTTCGCAGACGTTTTGGGCATGCGGGACAGTCGTAGAGCAGTTAACTTGGATATTAAGATGTTGGCTTTAATTAATAGTCTGCATAAATCCTTGACACGCGTAGATGTTACGAGTATGTGTAGGCAGGACTACGATCTAAACTTACCTCTTAAACAAAATATGTCTTAAATATTGTAAGTTTATCGTTTCTTTCCCATTTTCCTTTCAGTGACAATGGTACAACTGCTGAGGATCGTTAGTGGTACTGAGTACATACTTTATTGCAGCATTATAGTCAACAAAACTCCTTAACCTAGGTAGCTGAGAAGCCTCTGCGAGCCGTTTTCAGAATTTGAAAATATTTGATGCAACCCTCAAATATTCTCTGCAATTATTCACTCTTAATAGGTGCTGTTAGTTTACCAAAGAGCAAGAATTTAAAAGTAACAACTCCAAGTTGAAAATTCCAAGAAAACCCTCATTCAGAAGTTGTATTTGTAAGCTGGTAGCAAAGCTATGATGAAGCGGCGCGCGCGGCAACAACGGATGCTCGTTAAAAGTTGAGATGCGACCGCCAGCGTTTAAAACTTCCACCTGCCTGTCATCCGACTGCCGTCCGGCTTCCGTCCGGCTACCGTCCGGCTCATCCTACTCCGTCCGGCTATAGAAGAATACACAGAAGTTTTAATTCGAAGACAATCGAACCACTACTCGGTCCATCGGTAGTACACGCAAACATTGAAATGGGTCTTCTGCACGTGCTTACTTATGATTTCATCGCAGTATTTAACACTTGTAGAAGAACTTAATGGTCGCTATAATTACAACACTGATTTGGCTGACATCATTTGTAGACGAACCACTATATTACTACTAATACTACTACTGCACTAGATGATCAGCCAGCACCAATAGGCACCCCAATTTGGCAAGAGGATCGCCAGTCTTTAAGCTATATTAAATCATAATTCAATGCGATAAAGCTCAATTGGGAGTGTTGCCCCGGGGCCGGAGGTTTTGTGACAAGCTTTACATTTTAAACGGGAGGCTAATTGGAGGGATTCGTGTGACACGCAGACTTTAAAGAATAGGAAACTCGACAATTTTCCCCTAAAGTTCAAATTGTACATACATAATAGATAACTACTTACTAAGTGGAATAAGAAATTCGTTTCAAGTTTCCAGAAAAAGATCTATAAAATACACCATACATAACGTTCAAAAGTTTATTCAAAATAGAGAAATTAAATTAGAACCAAGATAATTGCTTAGGGTAGCTAAGTGTTGTTGAATTTTTCGCAACACAATTTTTATTCAAGTTTAGAGTTAATTGTTTGAAAATGAGCCAAGTAGAGGTAACCATTCCACATGGCTTATTCACAACAAAAACGTAAAAGAATCCGTACAACGCACCACAAAAGTAGCAGTCATAAATTATAACACAAAGGAATTAACCCTTACACAAACAGGATGTATGCGCACCTCCGACGGAAAGTAGGCTGAGGCGCAGATTCATTAAAAGTTGATAAGTGTATGTTTTGCAGTAGCGCCAACTAATAGCTATTGTGTAAATATCTATGACCGGGTGGACCAAGCGCTGAGTGTTGTATGTTTTATCCAAGTTGTCCAACTTGGATAAAGCGTACAACACTCAGCGATGGGTTAGCTACGTAGAGTGGATAGAGAAACCCAAAAGACTGAATAACAATTAAGACGAGATTTTAAAGCCAGAAAGGGCTTCTAAGGACCAGACAGCCAGTACCCATGGCAGGCCTACATTCCAGCAGCTGGATGGCATAGATATATATATATTAATTATGATAATTTCTTTATTGCACACCATTAAAAATAAAACAAACAAAAGAGAATACAAAATTAAATCAAAGGTACAATGGGCGGCTTTATCGCTAAAAGCGATCTCTTCCAGGCAACCTTTAGATGGACAGGATCTGTGTGAACTAATGAGAACGGCGGCGTTAATCAAATAATAACTAACAGAATAAGTACGTAAATGACTAAAATAAAATATACATATAAATAAATATAAATAATTTTATAATATTAAATAACCTACTTTAAAATACATTAGGTAATTAGAAAAAACAATAAAAAATTATATACAAAATTGAAAGTTGCAAAGTCTTAGTGAGCGATGGACGACAGATAATGTTTATTAACCATGTTTTTAAAAACAGGAAGGGATTTGGCGTTACGAAGAGCAAAACCAAGAGCTATTGCTTATAAATTTCATACTTATCATTTTTATTAGTCACTCTGATGTTTTAAAGCCCACATACCAGCAAAAGATTAAAGGCCTTTGGATAATGTATAGTGCTTGTAGTGCAAGTAATATTAAGCTCCTTTGAAAAATCTTTATTTTAGTCTCTGAATAAAAAAATTAATAACCATCTAACTTGTTTCTAAACTTCAAACAGTTAGAATCGAATTATTTTATCAATATAAAAAGAGCAAAATAGAAACTATGGAGAGTTGAGTTGGCTTAGCTCGCGACCATACAGAGCGCGATGAGACAAAATAATATATGATCTGAAAATAAAACTGATCGGGTTGAATTTAGTTCAAAGGTCAGCAATTTAATTTATTTATATATTTAAGTAACTAGAATAGCCTCGACCAATTATACAAATTACAAATGTATATTTGCAATACATATCATATTGATCAAATTTGGAAATTTTTAGTTCGAATGTAGATATTTTACTTACACCGCCCGCTTTTTATTCTGTAGTAATTCACGCTTGAATAACGGTGCCAAAACTAGTTCGGAATTTAAATATCGAAGTTTCTAAACTCGTTAGGTAATTTCATCACAAAAATAAAGTGGTATTGCCAGACACCAGATTGACTAAAATAAGCAAATCATTCCATGTTAAATGCGATCGTTTTTACAACATTTTACGTTACTTTGATTATTGTTTTATTAATCTGTAATATAATGATAATTTTAAATTGTTATACTTACTCATTAAAATTGTTATCTATATACATTTTGGTGCGTAAGTGTCCCTATACCTGGTATAAAAATACGTATTTAAAGAAATAAATTGAACTGAATTAAACATAAAACATAAAAAAACTGTCTCGTTAACCTAATCACAAAGCAAATTATTCTATCTTGCTGGATATTTGTTCCACTACTAAATTCTACCTAGTGCTTACTTTTTTGAACTTCCGTGAACACAATTAAGCCGTGATGTAGTTGGTTCATTAACTAGTAGACATGATCGAACTTAGTCATCCAAGAAACGATGGAAGCTTAATCTAAGATCGTCGATAGAACGTCTTGGCGATCGTTATCTCCATTGATAGGCATGTCGTAGGCCGCAAGAGGCCTCAATACCAGTGTATGAGGACTATATAGGCCGGCAATGACCCGTGTGGGCCGACTTACCATGAGAATCCAGCCGTGCACCTGAGCGAGCGCCTTTGTTAGATGACTGATCCCATATCTAACATTCCTATTCCGGTGAACATTCTATTCATAGAAATAGCTGAAATGTTATGCCTTTTTATGAAGCCTCAACGTTGTTACTGCTGAAATATTCATATTGTGAGTTATTTGAGGAATCAGCACCGTTCAAACAAACAGTTTAAGATCAAATTTATTACAAGAAAATCAAGAGTGCAGAGTAGATAACAAAACATAATAATTACGTGCATTATTATTGCAACCTCAAAAACAAGTCAACGCCAGAAAATAAAGCATAATCATATTATGTATTACAGTGAACGCCATATCGGCCAGAATCTGCATACAGAGGAATATAATATGGCAATAGCGTGGCCGCGCATGCAGCCAACACCAGCACAAAAACCAATAGCGCAGTTGCTTTAACCCAGGGATACGTGTCGTGGAACACTACTCGGAAATACAGCTTGGAATAATCTTACCACCATGAAATTCAATCAACGTTAATGCGCGACTCATTCATTTTACTTAGTACACACGGCTACACATCAGGCATTTTCAGTATAAGCTGACCTCGCATTGTGTAGGCTTTTCGTAGGATGAGAGGTCAGCTTATACTGGAAATGTATAGCTTGATGTGTAGCCGTGTGTACAATAATAATGTGATGTTATATGAATTACAATCACTTGATGGCTACTGTCCCTCTATTAGGCAAATGCTTACTCATTCTACAACTTTCAGTACTAGATGCTGTCGAACTCTTTGAAAGTATAAGTCATATTAGTCACACTAGCCCGTTTTCAGCTTCACTTCAGTGTCGTTTTCTGTCTTTAGATTCCATCACTTCCATTCTCTTCTCTTGCGACCTTGGCACATACGGGTGATATGACCCGCCCAATCTTAGCTTGGTGTTTTGATGCTCCCATCAGCGATATTAATAAAACTTGGTGTACAACAAAAAACATGTACGTGAAGTGAGGCTATTAATAGCCGGGCTTAGTAACTCGATATTTATACAGACTTCAGTAAAGGGGCATTCAAAAAAGGCACGTTAGAAGCGTCCATAGGTATGATACGTCCCATTTACCCATCTGGAGGGCTGTATGCTTATTTTCCATCTTAGTGGTATAAAAAATACAGTGCACATAAATAGGTGACCTACGGGTAATATAAATCTAGGCTACGATTGTTACAACGAAAGAAAGTGCTCGGATCGCTGCTAAGAGTCGCGTCCCATAATAATGGCTGTAATCCTGAAACGCGTGCGTGTGAGCGCCCACAACAAAACAGCTTTTTACAATAAACTGTATTTTGCAACGACTAAAACCCTGACAATATTTAATTACAGTAAAATTGAATCGCCTAGTGAAATTATTTTTAAATGTTGATCGCGGTCCGCCATGCAATATTAAACTTGCTATTATACTCGTACAGACACGGGGTAAAATTTAAATGGGTTTTGGAGTTGGCTCATATTTGCCTGTACTCCGGTTTTGATAACGTAGCAAAAGTTTAAAACCTGTTTGAGGGTTATGAAAATAAACTGAAAGCTGAAAGAATATAGGTGGCTTATTAGGTTAGGATGGCTAATTTATTTTGGTATGTTGTCACTGTTTTATTTTAGTACGTGGTAAGCCGTTTGCTTACGCCAGGCTATTAATCTACCCTTACGAAAGTACTTTATTTCAACCGATTTAGGATCAACTAAATGCCTGCACTAGGCAGGCGGTTGCCATTTGGATAGGTGACCGCTTAAGGTTCAATTTCATCTAAAAGCTAACATGCTTTGTAATACACGTCTAAGATTCCCTTGCTATGGATATGACTATGAAAGTCGTCAAGCCCATAAGCCCATTGGGGGGGGGGGGGGGGGGGGGGGGGGGGGGGGTTTAAAAACTTCGACACCAGACTCGCACACAGACCTGACTAAATATACGTATTAAGTTACATTTACACAGTAAAGTTTGATGATTCAATCCACCTGCTCATAATGAAAGCGACTCATTTCCCTCGCGCAAAACCAATCCACTGAATTGTTGAAATAAAGTGAATGAAATCAATTTGTTTTTCATGAAATTGTCACTATTGTTGTTTCAAACAAGCAAATACGAGTTTTGGGTAAATAAATATAGTTATGTACGGTTTGGGTAAGGTTCAAGGGTTTCGAAACTCAACTTTTTTATAACAAACCTTTCAAAGCATTTGCTACAGTCAGAGTGAAGAATTAAAATGATTATACTATATTTGCTACAGTCAGAGTGAAGAATTAAAATGATTATACTATATTTGCTACAGTCAGAGTGAAGAATTAAAATGATTATACTATATTTGCTACAGTCAGAGTGAAGAATTAAAATGATTATACTATATTTGCTACAGTCAGAGTGAAGAATTAAAATGATTATACTATATTTGCTACAGTCAGAGTGAAGAATTAAAATGATTATACTATATTTGCTACAGTCAGAGTGAAGAATTAAAATGATTATACTATATTTGCTACAGTCAGAGTGAAGAATTAAAATGATTATACTATATTTGCTACAGTCAGAGTGAAGAATTAAAATGATTATACTATATTTGCTACAGTCAGAGTGATGAATTAAAATGATTATACTATATTTGCTACAGTCAGAGTGAAGAATTAAAATGATTATACTATATTTGTGAAAGGAAATGATATTTTATTTTTTAAAATGTATTTAAATTATGTTTTAAATTTAATTATGTTATTATTATTTGTATTAATTATGTTTGTTTTAAATTGGCCGGGTTTTCCATCGGAGCTTCCCAGTTATAAGAGTCAAGAGTATCTAGGATAAAAATATAAATCCAGCCCGCCAGAAACTAAACCGATACAAGTCTCCGTAGCCTTGTTTGCTTGCAGTCGCGGCCGCGGACTGAACTCGATTTAGTCGCTCATACAATACTTCTAACTAGTAGGACGTTTATCGAGTTTCTGAGAAAGTTCATACTTTTAAAGAACGAGATGAACGTACAGTCGTTAACGAAGATGTTCAAATCGAACTATCTTAGCTGTATCAGACAATGCTGCGCTGTGGCAGTGCAAATTAAAAATTATGCAAATATTTGTTTAACCAAAGAAAACTATTAAACTTCGTGCAAGTTTACCATTACACACACACCTAGCAAATATTTGTAGATCATACAAACATTTGTCGTGCGCTGAGAATCGATTGCCATATAGGTCGTCAACAGTGAAAATGTAACTGTTGGTGTAGCTTCAGCCCGCGGTTTTGCACGCGTTGTATGTCAATATAAACATTACCCTCCCTCTGCGCAGTCGGATAAAAGTAGTCTTCGTCTCAATCCCGGTCATAATTTATTTATAAATTAAATTTCACCGAAATCGGTCCAGCCGTTAAGTCGTGAAAACGTAACAAACCAACAGACAGAGCTACTTTCAAATTTACAATACTATATTATATTTATTGATATCACTCTGATATAAAAACTGTCTTCTGCGTCTTGTAAGATTATGCATTAAGTTGTATCTATGTATGACGAGCTCTGTGTTTCAGAGGGGTGAAGTGTGGGCGAAGAGCCGGCTGAGACAAGACGAATACACCTCCAATAATATTTTAGTAGTTAATGCAGATAGAAAACTAAAGTAATTCTGTAATAGATGGTTCGTAGCTCCGCGCTTCGGCGGCGGACTAGCCTTAAGCCATAAACAGGATCCGGTGAGAGTTTTTGTAATCCGGCCCGTGCCTGTGAAATTCAATAATGGAGAAACTTTGCTTGTAAATGTGTTCGCTTGCGTTGCGTTATTGAAATCTCAAACCTCGCTCGATAATAACACAAACTTGGAGCGGAAACTCTTGAATGGAACTTTCAGAATACGAAGGTAGCTTTGCATCGTTTCAAGTACAGTTTGATTTTTAGTTTGAATCGTAAAGTTGTTCATTTATTATGAAGATTCCACATTGTTGACACACTGTGCTGGATTATCAGTACCGTGATCACCATTTACGCTTATTTAATTAAATACCTATCCAAAATTATCAATCAAAATCAATCGCCCCTTTCGTGTGTTGATGCGCAAAAACCAGCAATTCTACCTATATAAATATATAAATGTGATTAATTCTACCTATATAAATATATAAATGTGATTAATTCTACCTATATAAATGTGATTAATTCTACCTATATAAATATATAAATGTGATTAATTCTACCTTTATAAATATATAAATGTGATTAATTCTACCTATATAAATATATAAATGTGATTAATTCTACCTTTATAAATATATAAATGTGATTAATTCTACCTATATAAATATATAAATGTGATTAATTCTACCTATATAAATATATAAATGTGATTAATTCTACCTATATAAATATATAAATGTGATTAATTCTACCTATATAAATATATAAATGTGATTAATTCTACCTATATAAATATATAAATGTGATTAATTCTACCTTTATAAATATATAAATGTGATTAATTCTACCTATATAAATATATAAATGTGATTAATTCTACCTATATAAATATATAAATGTGATTAATTCTACCTTTATAAATATATAAATGTGATTAATTCTACCTTTATAAATATATAAATGTGATTAATTCTACCTATATAAATATATAAATGTGATTAATTCTACCTATATAAATATATAAATATGATTAATTCTACCTATATAAATATATAAATGTGATTAATTCTACCTATATAAATATATAAATGTGATTAATTCTACCTTTATAAATATATATAAATGTGATTAATTCTACCTATATAAATATATAAATGTGATTAATTCTACCTATATAAATATATAAATGTGATTAATTCTACCTTTATAAATATATAAATGTGATTAATTCTACCTATATAAATATATAAATGTGATTAATTCTACCTATATAAATGTGATTAACTCTACCTATATAAATATATAAATGTGATTAATTCTACCTATATAAATATATAAATGTGATTAACTCTACCTATATAAATGTGATTAATTCTACCTATATAAATGTGATTAACTCTACCTATATAAATATATAAATGTGATTAATTCTACCTTTATAAATATATAAATGTGATTAATTCTACCTATATAAATATATAAATGTGATTAATTCTACCTATATAAATATATAAATGTGATTAATTCTACCTATATAAATATATAAATGTGATTAATTCTACCTATATAAATATATAAATGTGATTAATTCTACCTTTATAAATATATAAATGTGATTAATTCTACCTATATAAATGTGATTAATTCTACCTATATAAATGTGATTAATTCTACCTATATAAATGTGATTAACTCTACCTATATAAATATATAAATGTGATTAATTCTACCTATATAAATATATAAATGTGATTAACTCTACCTATATAAATGTGATTAATTCTACCTATATAAATGTGATTAATTCTACCTATATAAATGTGATTAATTCTACCTATATAAATATATAAATGTGATTAACTCTACCTATATAAATGTGATTAATTCTACCTATATAAATGTGATTAACTCTACCTATATAAATATATAAATGTGATTAATTCTACCTTTATAAATATATAAATGTGATTAATTCTACCTATATAAATATATAAATGTGATTAATTCTACCTATATAAATATATAAATGTGATTAATTATACCTATATAAATATATAAATGTGATTAATTCTACCTATATAAATATATAAATGTGATTAATTTGATCATCGCTATCATTACATTACTAACGGAATCTGAAAATGCCGGCTGAGCCCAGTTATGGGGACGATAACTAATTTGAAGGTGACAGCACGTGTGGAAGCTCTAAATTGAGTAAGTAGAGCGGATACTAGAGCAGCGTACCGCTGCCATTGCAGTTTTAAGATCAGCAAAATTTAAAATTTATATTTTGAGTCGGTTCTGTTGAAATCGATGTCTGACATGCTTTCAAGTCCGAAAAGAAACTAGTCTCACTAAGTTATTATGCAGTTACTTGTTTATTTAGGGCATGGCGCATACATTGGTGATTAGACAGGGGCGCTACAGTATTCACAAGCCCCCTGAGCGTAGTGTACAGCGCGCGCTGCGCAGTCGTCGCCGGCGCCCGATGAATATTTAAAGTCGGAGGATACACGTCGATAATAGTTCCTCAGTAGTATTCGCCCACTCTCGTCAAGTTGCTGCCATTCAATTAGTACAAAATCGTTTCTTGCGAAAAGCCACAGGCTCGCCTTGGTATTTTCGCAATAACGATCTGCATCGTGATTTGAAATTAGAGTCAATAGCTAAATTCATCAAGCTCGCTTCCAAGCGACATTATGAACTCGCCACTCATCATCCGAATCCTTTGGTACATACCATTCCGGACTATTCGATTGAACCGTCCGAACACAGAAAAACCCTCCGTCGTCCGAGACACGTTCTCGGAGACCCGGATGATGAAATCACTTCCGCTAATGCGGGTGAGTCATCTACATTAGACAGAGCAAACACTCCACAAATACACCGACCTCGCCGGCGAGGTCGACGAGTCCCATTAGTCGCCGCCTACACGAGGTACAAGCACGTACCCGGGCGTTTCTCTCCTATCCCCGTCCCGGCAACAGCCCAAGCCGAGGTTCGTACCTAAGTGGTGCCCTTGCGCTAGTTGCCTCATCAAAAAATAAAATTATAGGGCTGAGCGCCTTCTGCGCTCGCCAAAAGCTCGGTTAAGCTGCAACGGCCTCAGAGGCCAACAGCGAGAAAAGTCCATTCGAAAAAAAAAAATAAAAGTCGATAATAGTGGATTCTATTAACAGGCGAGTTACTAGACCATCTACTTCACTGGCTTGTGCTAAGTTTAGTACAATTGGAAGTAGAACGCGTCGCTGTAACAGTTGCTACGGCGTAGCAGGATCACAGCCACCAAGACTAGTACAAAAGTACATTTATTTTTGAAGTAAAACTTCTTTACGCACCTTTGACTTGGGGGCTACGAATGCGTTACGAAAAGTGCGAACGGAAGTTGAGAGGGAGATATAAGTTAGAGAAGATAGAAAGAGAGAGAGTTACGTTTCGTATATTACTGTAGGAGCAAGAGAGAGAGAAGTGCGCGCGCACATTTTCTTTCTCTCTTCTTCTCATAGCCAGTGCATAAATGAAATATATATATATTTATCTCAGTCAGTAGTTCCTTTAATTATTTTTCGTAATTTCATTTCTTTCTTAAACAATTTTATAAATTAATATTTCGAAAAAAGGTTTTACTTCAGTCGTGTGCTCTAAAGCATACTTGTTTTTTTTTAATTCATATTACTAAATTCAATATGTATATGTATGTATGTATGGGCTTTACAGCGTACATTTTTTCTTCCAGCCACACTCATTTGGTAATAGAAGGTATAGGTATGCCATCATAAAGTTCAATCCTAAACAGGGTACGTATGTTTTCAATTCTAAATTTTATTATACTTAGTAAACCATTGTAATTTATATTTGTTGAAATATTGAAGTTTGTAGCTGAATAAATAAATTACTATTTATATTAATAGCCCTGAAGGTTCGTTATATTACGTTTTTAACACAACTAAAGAAACTTTTTTTTCCATTCGCACTAAAGTTTCTATTAACATGTGTAAGTACTACGATTACTGAGCTGAGGAGTAACCTGACCAGTCTGATTCAGGCTTTACTAATCTTGTTGTACATTGGTTGGTCGCGTCGGACCGAGAGAGAATTAAATTAATTCGTAAAAGACGTTGCCTGCACTCCGCCTGAGTTGACTAAATCTCATCGTTTCACTACAATATTCTATTTAGTGATCCTTTTTCAAAACTGCAGATCAATGTAATTAGTTAATATTTTTTTGTTTTGTTAATTTTGCTTCTTAAAGCAAACTTTCTATTTCATCTGATTTCAATTGTGAACTTTCATCAGAAAAATAGGTAACAATATCAATTTTTGCCAGAATTACGTTAAAAAAACTAACTGTCTTAAGCATATTTAAATGAACAACGAAGGATGAATTATAAATCTTTGTATAATCTGACTACTTACATAACTATAAAATATTATTCAAAAATAGATGACATTCTTCAAACAGTTCCTCTTCATGAATAGTAAGTTCTTCTACAAATCACTTGAAACCTCTAAACTATTGAAACATTAAATTTCAGGTTAGAGTGAGATATTTCTTTGTTCGCTGCAATAGGAGCTCAGGCTAGCTTACAATAAGCTGCCAACTTAGGTCATTACGCTCCGGGTGAGCTTGTTGTATAATAGATGGCCTCTGTAACGAACTAAGTAGTCTAAGTAAGACTTATTTGTTTGCAGCCAGTCGCCACTTGGAAGAAGCAAACCGGTGGGTAGACCAGATGACGGCAGAACACGTGAACCATGCCGTGATATGTTCACTTGTTATTTCTCGGTTTTATTACGATCAGATCCATGGTAATCCATTGATTATTTTACTTTAAAATATAAACAGTTAAATTAGACGCTCAATGACGCGTTGCACGGGCGCAACTGTGGCACTCATCATCATCATCATCCACAGCTTGACTTCACCCACTGCTGGGTATAGGCCTCCCCAAGTGTGTGCCATCCGCCACGATCCCGCGCTAGTGTCACCCACCGGCCCGCGGCTTTGACGATGCGGTCCACGCGGCAATACTAAAATAATTTTAAAATAGTGAGTTTGCATCCGGTAGAAGAACATCACACTTACTTACATACTACTACGTACATTTGTTGGACATATTGTGACGCTCTTCAACAATAAAAGCATACACACACGCACACAAACTATATAATATATGTATTGAGACGCATTTAATAACTGTCTTTATCTTTTTCATCTGTATAATGTAAAAAATCACACGAACAATCACACGATGTCGAATAGTGTAAAAAATGATGTTAACCTTTTCCTTTGAGCGGTTGATCCTATTGAATTTGCGTATTTGCATCAGAATGGACGAATAATGTAACAACTTATATTTTTGAATGTGGATTGATGGAGGGTCAGCGGCAGTAAGTTTGACCTTTGTATATGGTAGGGCTAGTCGCCCCGGGCACCCGCGTTCTGCCGATTGTTACATCGTTATGGAGGGCCAAGAAAGAGACTTTTCGAGAACTCTACATTAATTATTATTTATTTTTTAACATGTATTAGGAAATATTTACCTTTTGAATAAAACAGGAAGAACACTAGTTCTCACTAAAACCCCCTGACTATGTATTTTGCGACAGATTTGCAACAGACATAAATCTTGCAACTATTAATGTCACGTGGCTGATTTATTCTAAAAGTAAACATTTAGATTTGTCTTTATAAGTGGCGGTAGTTGGAAGGCCAGCAAAATGAGTAGGTAATAAAGGCTGTCCCAGAACTAGCATTTTAAGCATCAACGGGGTGATTCCGAGCATAACAATTAATAACACAGAAAAGAAACTAATCATTATATTTTTCAATAGAATATTTGTTGGTAAAAATATGATCGCGTTTTTTTTCTCAGTTATGGTTCTCATCTACACAATTTCACTTGTAGATCAAAAAAGTGTTAATGCCGAGTGGTATTCTACCATTTGTTTACCCAGGGTGTTAGAAAAAGTTCGCGAAAGACGACCAAAAAGCCGCGTTCTCCTACATCATGACAACGCTTCTTCACACATGGCCAACAAAACAAAGTCATTTTTAGCTTCCGAAAAAGTATAACTCGTCACCCATCCTGCACATATCCCCGATCTAGCACCCTGTGATTTCTGTATTTTCTCCAAAATCAAAGATTTGAAGAGAGGTTTCACTTTTACCAACTCCGAAAAGGCAGTGATAGCGTTCAATCAGCACTTACAAAACATGCCTTCGGATCTGTGGTCCTCCTGTTTTAAAAAATGGTTTGATCGCATGAAAAATGTTTAAAATGTAAAGGAGAGTATTTTGAAAAGTAATAAACATAATATTTTGGTTATAAAGTGTTGTTTTTCTAAGTTACGCAAAACTTTTAGTGTGACCTACGTATTTGACCTACAACAACGGATGAACAGAATTTTAACCGAAATCAGCAGATTTTTATTGAATGATTGTTTGTTGAAAATCATTGAATTAGCAAAATCGTAGAACATTTATTGTTCTCGTAAGTATCGTTAATCCCCCCCCCCCCCCGTGCTCATTTCGAGATAACTACTGAATCTGCAAAATAAAAATAATATAATATTACAGTAAAATACTTTATATGATATCGACTATCCTCAAGTCAATAATAGGTATAAAGCCAGCTTACTCTCAAAACTTGCACCTCCAGCCATCCGCTAGCCCAGCCACATCTCGAGTTTAACACGCATTTACATAAAGGGCTGCCCGCGGCGAAGTAGATACCTAAGGAAAGGGTAGGCAAACAAAACTAGAAACTAGGTAGGAAAGGATAGCACCCGTTGAAGCCGACTCACGTGCAATATACAAGCTCACCTGACGGTCAGTAGGACGTAAAAAGGTCTACAATAGAACGCCTGCCTAGAACACAAGTTACACAACTGAAATACTTAAACGAAAAGATGCATTTCAAGTCACGCTTTCTCTCCATCTAAAATCAAAATAGACACAAGAGGTTTCTGTTCTGTATTCAGCGGTAGAGAATCTAATAAAATCGTGTCAAATGGCAAATGTTTCTCACACGCGCTTCTATTGTTTCATTTTGTGAGTACTCGTATGTACGAGTATGTGCAAAATAAATGTATAGATTCGCAAAAGCATTTGTCACATAGATACCGCTGGTGCTGTGTTTGGATTATTGGCTACTTACTACTGAACATCTTTGATGAATAAGAAAGGCGGAACGGCCTGTCCAATTAACGGCTAGAAAAAAATACGCAGGCTTTGTATTTTTCACGGCAACAAACATATTCTTGGCAAAGGACCAAATAGCTGTCCCGTGTCACGTCACCTTAGCAGTATTATTCGGCATTACAAAGTAGCAAATACGTTAGAGAGGGCATTCTTCTGATTGTAACAAAAATGCCCCTTGCAGTGTCTAAGCTGACAGTTTTACAGGGGAAGACCAGCAGAAACCAGAATACGCTGTAATCATCAATAAATCATAAATATTTATTGCCAGAATATAAGTTATACAGAAAAAACTCACATTTAATTTAAATTAGTTTCACTATACTCTACCCCACTCAGAGGCGTGCAATACGCTTGCAAAGCTTTCATATTTGTTCAATTATAAAGGTATTATTAGTAACATTACACAATTTATATCAAACATTTACAGCCAGTTGTTGGTACGCCAATCAAATCGCAAATCAATTGACATAGTGTTTGACTTAGCACTCTTGTTAAATCAAATCGAGTTTCTTGAAGGTTGATTAATGAATAATTGGCAAACCAAAGGATTACCTTTTGAATGACAAACTAGTGTTATTTTTATAGGGTCACACCACCTAAAACATTATTTTAATTCAATCATTCATTCCTACACGTCATAAATTTGCTAATGTCAATGTCTACAGGTTTGAGATTTTTGTCAAAAAACAAACGTACAATTTTAATGTGTGGAAAATAAATTTATTTTGGTTGTTTTTCTCTCTAAAAATCAAATATGACCTAAAAGTATGGAAATAGATACTATTATACTCATTGCAATCCCATAGATAGGCATAGAAAACGTCGTTTAAGTACACCAAAACATCTTTAATTTGTGCCAATTTCTTGTACTTATTTGTGATGTAAAATGTTCCCTTACTTTGGAATCTCTTATAAGCAGACGATAGCGTACTCATCGCTAAAACACCTCAACAATTACAAATATCACTGACCTCATGGATCAACGCCTTAGAAACAGCTGGTCTTAGAGTGAGCAGAATGAAGACTGAACACATGGAGTGCTGTTTTGGTAAGGATAACTGCACAGAGGGGACTTCAACAGTTTACTATCACGATAAAACATCTGTACCAAAAGTCAATCACTTTAAATACCTTTAGATCAGTGCAGAAGCCTTGCCTTGCAGAAGTGGCGATCCTTGAGCAGTGTACTTTGTGAACAATATATGCCTATACCGGGAATGATGTATGGACCAGAATGTTGGATGGTAAAAGAGACTCCTATCCTGAAGTTGCATACGACGGAAATGAAGATGCCAAGATGGTCAGGAGGGGTAACCAGGAATGACAGAATCCAGAATGAATATGTCTGAGGAAGCTTTGAGATTGCACCTATACCATCTGTAAGCTGGTGACATATATGAAAGCCGACTGAGGTGGTATGGCCACGTCATGAGAAAACCTGAAGAATATGTGGTCAAAACAGCACTGTGTCTTTAAGAACACAAAAGAGCTTGAGGACGTCCCCCATCGGCATGGTGGATCAGCACGACCAGACTCATAAAAAAGGAAGAACTACCGGACCTGACAACCCAAGACAGACTAACTTGGCGCCGAAAATTAGGAGAGTAGACCCCACTTAATGTGGGAATATACAAAGAAGAAGATTTGTGATGTAAAAAGTCAATAAAACACCTGTAAATTATGTCCATGATTTTTAATTTTGCATCATAGATTGCCTGCATGTGCAGGTGAAAACAATCCTATTCTGTTCTGGTATCATAATAATTCTGCTTGTGGTAAACACCGTTTGGAGCATTTTAATACATTTGGGTCTTAATTGACCAATATCTATTCGGCAAGTTGTAGATTTATGTAAACCCACGCGTTAAGCTACAGTAATTTGGAATGCCCCAGTGGCGTAAAAACTTATAGTCAATATTAGTTGTTGTAGGGTGGCTGATAGAGCTACTCCGCGATGTAGGTAAATGGGCTATATAGAGTCCCCCAATCAAGCCATTTTATGTAACTCTATAGCGCATCTTGAATTCTACCTCAGTGAATTTCTCAGATGGTTCCACTCTTGTCCACATCACTCTTGTCTGTCGTGGTCATCCTCATCATTGTTACCGGTTAAATAGATAGAGACTTCCTAAAAATAAATAATTTTAAGGTTAGGTTATGTAGGCAGATTACAATAGTTTTTTAAGAGATAACTTCCACAAATATAATATAATCATATTAATGTTACTTTTGGAGTACACACCTGATGTATTTGTAGAGTAAAACCACTAAATTCACTCGAAATAACCAAATTATATTTGCTTATTAGAGCTCACGCACTGATTAGTTTGACTATAGATTTGACAACCGATAAATGGGCAAAAAACGGCTAATCAGCATTCCTGCAACCCAATATCACGTTTGACAAGAGATTTTGTTGACTGATTTGACAACCTGTTTAACAAATCTCTGATTAAAATCAAATAAGGTAAAATACGTTCCAGCAAGTCCATTCGCACTTGACAAGAGGTTTGACCAATGGTCAACTAATTTTTAGGTTAATCATCATTGCAACGACCGGGCGTTAATATTCAATTATAATTATTCTCTGTCAGATTAATCATGTCATTTTGTATCAAAGAATTCTTCTAATGTATATCTTATCGAAATGCCATAATTTTAGTTTGTGCCTAAATTTAAGAAGTGGCAGATCTTGAATGTCCTTTTGTAAGTTATTAAATATTTTTACAGTCATTACATAAACATTATTTTTATAAAATAAGAAGTTTGCAATGTGGTAGATAAAGTCTATTATGATGTCTTGTATGCTTTTGAATTTTGTCAGTGTTTTAGAAATAGTTCTGAATTTTCTTTGACTAAGTTACATATACCATTTATATACATACAGACAATAGACATGATCTTATATTCCTTCAAAATAGGACAACAGCTTTCAGTAAACCAGGCTCCACATAATGCGTGAACACAGTTTTTTGTGTTATAATAACTTTATTAATTTCTGTCGAGTTTCCCTATAAAATAAAACCATAAGAGAGAACATAGCCATGATAGCCACTTAGCGCCGCTTCTTTTAATACTCTAAATCTTAGTTTTCTGAGTGCAAATACAAACCGATCCAATTTATTACATACAAGTCAATGTGAGCCTTCCAATTGCAGTTCTTGTCAACTATTAATCCACTTATACTGAGATTTTCTGAGATTCGAATCTAATTATATCTGATAGTAGCAATCTCGTTTTAACTAACGTCATTAGCAATAATACCGCTACAAACACACCACTTGCCACAAACTAAATTTTGTATTGATCGGCTAATTACGCATTTAGCTAGAGTTGACAGATGCTGAATAATACATTCATATAATATCTAATAAACATGATACTTACTTAAGTAATAGATACTGTACTATGTAATGATTAATCACTAAAATGGATTCCACTAATTTCGTATCCTAATTATGGTAAGTAATAGATTTTGGAATAACTTAGATGTCCAAAATCGATGTTTCTGCGCCAATTATTAGTGTGTTTTGGAATAGGTAAATCCATTAGTATAATTTTCAACCTTGCCCAGCCCATAGGCCTCTCTTTGTCTATGAAATGTATCCCAAGCCTTTGCTAGTCAGAAATACTTACAACCCACGATCTTCATAATTCATAATTCATTTATTCCTTGTATATCTAGGTACAATGTTGGTGGTAGGAGTATAAACGCTAGATTTTGCCTTATGGCGTAAAAGTGATGACATGTTGTTCATGACGTAGACTACTCATCTTGTTAGCGTACGTCTCCTTTTTCATTCTCATGTGATGTTGAGCTAGTTAGTTTTTAATTGCCTAAGTACAACCATACTCATCATCATCATGTCAGCCACAGTGTCCACTGCTAAACATAGGCCTCCCCATAGATTTCCAGTGCAACTGATCTTGTGTAGTCTGCAGCCAACGCCCTTAATTTTTTTCATCTTATAGTTCAGTCATATATTTTTTTATGAAAATATTCTTCGAAAACAAATCTGTGGTAGACCCTTAAAGCCGTTTAAAGGCACAGCAAAGCAATCCCAAATGATAGGTGATTCTAACTATTATTTCTCTAGGTAATATGATTAATTATCTGTTTCAAGACCCAGAGGTGCAAGCGAATTGAGTAGAAACAGATGTAAATTATTCTACTGTTGTAATTACAATGTGCCTGATCTAAAGTCTAACCGGATCGGATTTAGGTAACCCCCGTCTCGAGACCATTTCACTGACACATCTTAACTGAAGGTTCTCTATTTTATATCCTGAATTATATATGAGAATATAATATTATATATTAAAAGATTTTGCATTAATTAATTTTAACTTCTTGAAAACATAAAATATGATTAATAACTTGGAAATTGTCACGATTTAGTGATTTTTATTGTTCTGTACTATAACGACATATTACTTTTAAGTTTTATTGTGATTTTTAACTAAGTAATTTTTATTGTACACTAGTGGACCCCACGAACTTCGTACCGCCTTGACATGCATATAACGCGGGCTGTCTATATACGTCACCCTGGTAGAATTGTCAATTAATGTCCCCGGCCATCATTATGTATGAGAAAATGAATGGCTTCCACAAATAATTCAATAACAAAATTAGCCAAATCGCTCCACCCGTTCTCGAGTTTTAGCGAGACTAACGAACAGCAATTCATTTTTATATATATAGACAATATCTCGGGATAACTCCGACCGAAGCATCTGTTTCAAACGATATTAATTTTTTTACATCCTCTTTGACGATATTTGCAGCACGCATTCTGTCAATTCTATGTCAAACGTCACTTTATAAAAGGTTAGATTTTAAATAACTTTATATGGTGGTTAAGTATTCTTAAATTTTCTAATTTTGCGCGCAATTTTCTTAATTTTTTCTTACATAAGAACCTTCTCCTGACAATAAGAAATACAACAAAAAAGAATTAGCGAAATCGGTCCAGCCGCCTGAATCGGACAGTATGGAGATTGTTACAACACAATATTATACAATAAAAATATTTTAGTTATAAGATAATAATATAAAATTGATAGTGAGTAAATAAAATAAAATTAAATGAATGTTCGCAAGCTGAGTCGAGTTAAGTGGCGAGAGTCGTTAAACGATGTCGAATCAATTAACACCAAGAACAGATTCAAAAGCAAAAATCCAAGTTACCGAGAAAATATCTTATTCATTTCGAATTCCAGGAATCGCCGAGTGTTCCTTCACAATATCTTCAACTAGAAATAGAAAAATGCGAAATGGGCTTGACGAGAATTAGTACATTTATATACAACTAGCTGACCGATCCGCAGCTTCGCACGCGTAGTTTTTTAATGAAAACATTACCCTCCTTTGCGCAGTTTGGTAAAAAGTAGCCTACGTTATTTAGAGTGAATGTAGCTTTTTAATGGTAAAAGAATTTTTGAAATCGGACTAGAAGTTTTTGAGTTTATTCATTACAAACATACACAAAAAATATAAATCTTTCTTCTTTATAATATTACTATAGATATAGAAGATATATACAATAACTGAAAACTGTATCTGTATCTGTATCTGTATCTGTACACCAGTGTCGGGATTCGTAAGATGATCGTAACGGAAGAACAGTAGTGGCTGTTCGAGCCTACAAATATGCTGAGTTTAGGACATTTTTACTACCATAGCTATTCATCAGGCTGCGCAGGACTTTTTTTTACTTAGGTTATCTATGATAAGCGATTTTTTAATTATTGCATTAAAGTGGTTCGATCCGTATACAAACAATCAGTGCACAGTCACTAGATAACCAAATAGTACAAATGTCTAAACATACCGAATTAGTTACGTCTTATTATTGTCCGTAAATCAATAAAATAGCACACAATGCGCATATTTATATATGTCTACTATTCAATTATCTAAGGAATGTATGCTGATTGTTTGAACATGAATCAAACCACCTACCAATACATTTTAATTAAGAACATCGTCCGATGGCGTAGCTATCCGATGAAAGGTCCCGCATGAAGCATGCTTCCCAACTGCACTAGGAGTGCTACAAAGCCGTTTCAGTGGAATAAAAAAACACAAGTTTGAGTATCGCCGGTTTATCGAATGGGGGCTTGAAAGGAACAAATTGGAAACGGATATCTTCAATAGAGTTTGATACAGCGTACCAAACAAAAACTGTTGCAGAATGTCAAATATTATGTACACATAGAGTTTATAACAATGATACAGGGTAAGTTTGATTCATACGATGGTGTCGTACGAATCAAACTGCAGCCTGATGCAACACAAGTATTGCACTCGATCTGCGACATGCACGCTAGCTCACGGATAAAGTTGAACGCCGAATACCATACCAGCTATCAGAGCTATTTTCAGAATAGCCTTGAAGACTGGCAAGCTATCTAGCCTACTCAGACAGCCTACTCAGGCTTTGTTTAACCAGCCTCACTGCGCGTGCGAATACTCGGTCTCTTTGTATAATACAATATCTCTTTGTGTTTACATACAATAAATAAAGCAGTGTAGAGCTAGGCAGGTGCTAGACAGGTTGACAAGCGAGAGATGCGGTGTCATTTCCGCTAAGAGAGAAATGTTTGCAGAGTATTTTGTTTATATTTCTCAAATTGTGTTTTGCTATTGTCTCTTCTTCATCTTTTTGTAAGCCCCAAGGCAGAAAGTTTGACGCTTACCCTATGTGTCCTATATGTCCCTATGTGTACCGCCCTATGTGCGTGTGTGTGTGTGTCATCTTAGTTTCTAAACGGATGGACAAACGTGGTTTTTAAATAGAAAACTAGTGAGATGTTATTTCCAAAAGTTACAAAAATTCCCCGTGACTGTTGAGTGCTTAAATCGGTGTAGAAAAGCATCATGGTTATGGACATTATTATTACTAAAACTCATTTTTGTAAGCTGCGTTAAAACGAGAAATGCAAAAACTCACAAATACCAAGTCAATTAATTTTATGAGATTACTGGTATCCAAAATAATCTTTATCAAAAATTATCTGAATTTTCGCGCTGAAGACGTTAACGACTAGGAAGTAAATAATACAAGCAACCCAATCATAGAATTTTACGTAAATTTCACCCTAAATTGTTTGATAAAGTATGTTTATACATTTTCCGGCGTCGACTAGAGCCATTCCGAATGAAATGCTAATCCCAAGAGATGTATTGCATTAATCAGCCACTGACCCATTATGTTCTGAATTATCATCTAAATGCGGTGATCAATCACGGGTAACCCCATCTAATGTATACCTATCTTTAGCTTAGTGTAGGTATAGGCAAACATGTATTGTGGGTTTAGGATTACTGTTAAAATTTTTGCAACATTCTAAAAAAATCCTAAGGCGTGTGATCTACGAGGCAATGATTTTTGTAGGATATGGATACTTAAAATCAGATGGGCAACATGGTTGTTCCACCTCGATGTTGTATAAAAATGAGAACAGAATACTAATTTTTCATTACATAAATCCATTAATAAAGTTGAATAAAGTTCGTAGATATCAAAGAATACTGCAGCTATGACTATTCTAATTCTCACATTATAAACAATATATCATCATCATCATTTCAGCCGTAAAACGTCCACTACTGAACACAGGCCTCCATGGATCTCCATGATGGGTAGTTGCCATACTCACCACGCTTGGCAGGCGGGTTGGCGAGCGCAGTACGGGATGTTGATACACGGAAAGACGCTGCTGCCCATCTTCCGGAGGTATCCCTTAGCAGGCTCTTACTGCATCCATATTGGAAACAATATATATCCGTATGTAATATAGCTACAGAAAACTTGTTGCTGTAAATATTCAACATTGTTTTTATTCCGTGAGATCTCTTAGATCAATTTGAAGCGTCAATTTACACCGGTTCCTTGCGTCCAATCAACGGGAAGACTCAGTTACCCGGCTGGTTTAAAAAGAATGGTTTGTAAGGTCCACAACGTTACGCTTGTTTGGTTTGGACAGAGTTGGATCAAATTCACTCCCAAGCTAATCATTTTCTTATCACTACTCAACTACGTGCATCCTATCTGAGGAAATCTCAGCAGCAAGCGCTGCTGTTTTTCATAAATAAACTCACAACAAAAACATTTAAAACCCGAACAGAACAATACAAATCACTCTTCACACTATCATACTAATAATATAAGTGCGAAAGTTTGGATGTTCCTTTGATTGTTACTCAATAACATCGTAAAAGCTAAACCGATTTCGGTTCGTTGATAATCATCATACACATAATCAATTTTATTTAATTAATGATAGCAAAGCTTGTCTGGATCGCTTTTACCGATAAGACCACCCGTTGTAAAAATATGTTCTGTATTTTATATTAATAAATAAATATGCTGGACATTTCACACAGCGCTATCTAGCCCCAAATTAAGCAGAGCTTGTACTATGGGAACCAGATAACTGATAGAATACTTATATACTTTTTTTTTGTAAATACATACTTATAATATATAGAGAAACAACCAGACACGGCACAAATATCTGTAAATCATGCAAATACTTGTTCCGCGGCGGGAATCGAACCCGCTACCTCCTGCGTCTCAGCCGGCTATTCGCCCACTGCACCACGGTGTACAATAAAGAGTTATCTTTATCTTATTTTTTTGTACTTATTCTGAACTAGAATTGTACTGTATGTTCTCAGTTGTTCTCAGTTATATGAGTTAGGTAGTTAAGTTAACTACACTTGTATTTACATTGTATTCCTGTCAAAATAGGAGTATGTATGTGGATACAAATAAACAAAAAAATAGTAAATACTTAGGTCAGGCCGGTAATTAGAGTAGGTAAAGTATGCAACCACCGGCACCGGCTAGTTCGCAACTATGGGGCAGACTATGCCGAACTTTAATCACATTATGTTCATAAGCGCATAACTCGGCACCGTAAGCCTCTTTGCAAACTTAGATAGCTCCTTGGAGGGCGAAGATACCTTCCGACTAGGGATGGGTCGTTGCTGAATAGTTACGTTCGATTGGCTCCCAATGGTAATGTATGTATGTCTTATATGTAGTTCTTATTTGATATTTTTCTTTATTAAGTTTACAAACAATTATACTTATACATATATAAATATTGTTACATGGGCCTTCTCATCTACAACAATGACTTAAGCCTGCACATTAGAATGTTACAAGGTTCTAAGATTATCTATAAACAACTGCGATGTCCACGATTTGGACCCTGCAAATAAGTCAACCCTGCTACTAGTTTCTTGCCTGTCTAGGTGTTATTTATTCTTTATTGTACATAAATAGATTACAGACAAAAAAACAGCTTACAAAATGGATGAATTCTGATATACCTAGACCCTGACATCAGATTGAGAAAACATTAAATGCGGATGAAATCGCGAGCTTTCTGCTAATACATATTTATATTAGCATTAACTTTAGTAGCACATAGATTAAAATAAGATATAGGTTATGTGCAGATTTTCATAAACAATGGTATAGTAAAGAAAACGTCCCTGGAATAGTTTCACCATATTTGGTTCTTTGTATAATCGTATTATTTAAAAAAAACATTGCGAGATATTAGGAACGCAAATAATAATTGTCATTTGGAAGAAAAAACTCACGTCTTAAATCTAGCCCTGTCATGTGCGGATCATCATCATCATCATCAGCATATCTTAATGGACGTCCATTGCTGGACAAAGGCCTCCCTCATTGATCTCCAGGAACTGCGGTTGGAAGCGGCCTGCATCCAACGCCGACCTGCGGTTCTTACGTCGTCTGCCCATCTTGTAGGTGGACGTCCTACGCTGCATTGCCGGTCCGTGGCCTCCATTCGAGAACTTGGAGAGCTATGGAGAGGGCTATGCTCGGGGTTTCTCTACGGGATCGAATCAGAAATGAGGAGATACGTAGGAGAACTCAAGTCACCGACATAGCCCGACAGATTAGCACGTTGAAGTGGCAATGGGCAGGACACTAGTGGCGCGCTGAACAGATGGCCGATGGGGCCGGAAAGTACTCATGTGCGGATATTTTGTAATAATTTTTGAAGTGAAAACTCCATGATGGGTAGTTGCCATACTCACCACGCTTGGCAGGCGGGTTGGCGAGCGCAGTACGGGATGTTGATACACGGAAAGACGCTGCTGCCCATCTTCCGGAGGTATCCCTTAGCAGGCTCTTACTGCATCCATATTGGAAACAATATATATCCGTATGTAATATAGCTACAGAAAACTTGTTGCTGTAAATATTCAACATTGTTTTTATTCCGTGAGATCTCTTAGATCAATTTGAAGCGTCAATTTACACCGGTTCCTTGCGTCCAATCAACGGGAAGACTCAGTTACCCGGCTGGTTTAAAAAGAATGGTTTGTAAGGTCCACAACGTTACGCTTGTTTGGTTTGGACAGAGTTGGATCAAATTCACTCCCAAGCTAATCATTTTCTTATCACTACTCAACTACGTGCATCCTATCTGAGGAAATCTCAGCAGCAACCGCTGCTGTTTTTCATAAATAAACTCACAACAAAAACATTTAAAACCCGAACAGAATAATACAAATCACTCTTCACACTATCATACTAATATAAGTGCGAAAGTTTGGATGTTCCTTTGATTGTTACTCAATAACATCGTAAAAGCTAAACCGATTTCGGTTCGTTGATAATCATCATATTTAATACACATAATCAATTTTATTTAATTAATGTTAGCAAAGCTTGTCTGGATCTTTTACCGATAAGACCACCCATTGTAAAAATATGTTCTGTATTTTATATTAATAAATAAATATGCTGGACATTTCACACAGCGCTATCTAGCCTCAAATTAAGCAGAGCTTGTACTATGGGAACCAGATAACTGATAGAATCCTTATATACTTTTTTTTGTAAATACATACTTATAATATATAGAGGAACAACCAGACACGGCACAAATATCTGTAAATCATGCAAATACTAGTTCCGCGGCGGGAATCGAACCCGCTACCTCCTGCGTCTCAGCCGGCTATTCGCCCACTGCACCACGGTGTACAATAAAGAGTTATCTTTATCTTATTTTTTTGTACTTATTCTGAACTAGAATTGTACTGTATGTTCTCAGTTGTTCTCAGTTATATGAGTTAGGTAGTTAAGTTAACTACACTTGTATTCACATTGTATTCCTGTCAAAATAGGAGTATGTATGTGGATACAAATAAACAAAAAAATAGTAAATACTTAGGTCAGGCCGGTAATTAGAGTAGGTAAAGTATGCAACCACCGGCACCGGCTAGTTCGCAACTATGTGGCAGACTATGCCGAACTTTAATCACATTATGTTCATAAGCGCATAACTCGGCACCGTAAGCCTCTTTGCAAACTTAGATAGCTCCTTGGAGGGCGAAGATACCTTCCGACTAGGGATGGGTCGTTGCTGAATAGTTACGTTCGATTGGCTCCCAATGGTAATGTATGTATGTCTTATATGTAGTTCTTATTTGATATTTTTCTTTATTAAGTTTACAAACAATTATACTTATACATATATAAATATTGTTACATGGGCCTTCTCATCTACAACAATGACTTAAGCCTGCACATTAGAATGTTACAAGGTTCTAAGATTATCTATAAACAACTGCGATGTCCACGATTTGGACCCTGCAAATAAGTCAACCCTGCTACTAGTTTCTTGCCTGTCTAGGTGTTATTTATTCTTTATTGTACATAAATAGATTACAGACAAAAAAACAGCTTACAAAATGGATGAATTCTGATATACCTAGACCCTGACATCAGATTGAGAAAACATTAAATGCGGATGAAATCGCGAGCTTTCTGCTAATACATATTTATATTAGCATTAACTTTAGTAGCACATAGATTAAAATAAGATATAGGTTATGTGCAGATTTTCATAAACAATGGTATAGTAAAGAAAACGTCCCTGGAATAGTTTCACCATATTTGGTTCTTTGTATAATCGTATTATTTAAAAAAAACATTGCGAGATATTAGGAACGCAAATAATAATTGTCATTTGGAAGAAAAAACTCACGTCTTAAATCTAGCCCTGTCATGTGCGGATCATCATCATCATCATCAGCATATCTTAATGGACGTCCATTGCTGGACAAAGGCCTCCCTCATTGATCTCCAGGAACTGCGGTTGGAAGCGGCCTGCATCCAACGCCGACCTGCGGTTCTTACGTCGTCTGCCCATCTTGTAGGTGGACGTCCTACGCTGCATTGCCGGTCCGTGGCCTCCATTCGAGAACTTGGAGAGCTATGGAGAGGGCTATGCTCGGGGTTTCTCTACGGGATCGAATCAGAAATGAGGAGATACGTAGGAGAACTCAAGTCACCGACATAGCCCGACAGATTAGCACGTTGAAGTGGCAATGGGCAGGACACTAGTGGCGCGCTGAACAGATGGCCGATGGGGCCGGAAAGTACTCATGTGCGGATATTTTGTAATAATTTTTGAAGTGAAAACTCCATGATGGGTAGTTGCCATACTCACCACGCTTGGCAGGCGGGTTGGCGAGCGCAGTACGGGATGTTGATACACGGAAAGACGCTGCTGCCCATCTTCCGGAGGTATCCCTTAGCAGGCTCTTACTGCATCCATATTGGAAACAATATATATCCGTATGTAATATAGCTACAGAAAACTTGTTGCTGTAAATATTCAACATTGTTTTTATTCCGTGAGATCTCTTAGATCAATTTGAAGCGTCAATTTACACCGGTTCCTTGCGTCCAATCAACGGGAAGACTCAGTTACCCGGCTGGTTTAAAAAGAATGGTTTGTAAGGTCCACAACGTTACGCTTGTTTGGTTTGGACAGAGTTGGATCAAATTCACTCCCAAGCTAATCATTTTCTTATCACTACTCAACTACGTGCATCCTATCTGAGGAAATCTCAGCAGCAACCGCTGCTGTTTTTCATAAATAAACTCACAACAAAAACATTTAAAACCCGAACAGAATAATACAAATCACTCTTCACACTATCATACTAATATAAGTGCGAAAGTTTGGATGTTCCTTTGATTGTTACTCAATAACATCGTAAAAGCTAAACCGATTTCGGTTCGTTGATAATCATCATATTTAATACACATAATCAATTTTATTTAATTAATGTTAGCAAAGCTTGTCTGGATCTTTTACCGATAAGACCACCCATTGTAAAAATATGTTCTGTATTTTATATTAATAAATAAATATGCTGGACATTTCACACAGCGCTATCTAGCCTCAAATTAAGCAGAGCTTGTACTATGGGAACCAGATAACTGATAGAATCCTTATATACTTTTTTTTTGTAAATACATACTTATAATATATAGAGGAACAACCAGACACGGCACAAATATCTGTAAATCATGCAAATACTTGTTCCGCGGCGGGAATCGAACCCGCTACCTCCTGCGTCTCAGCCGGCTATTCGCCCACTGCACCACGGTGTACAATAAAGAGTTATCTTTATCTTATTTTTTTGTACTTATTCTGAACTAGAATTGTACTGTATGTTCTCAGTTGTTCTCAGTTATATGAGTTAGGTAGTTAAGTTAACTACACTTGTATTCACATTGTATTCCTGTCAAAATAGGAGTATGTATGTGGATACAAATAAACAAAAAAATAGTAAATACTTAGGTCAGGCCGGTAATTAGAGTAGGTAAAGTATGCAACCACCGGCACCGGCTAGTTCGCAACTATGTGGCAGACTATGCCGAACTTTAATCACATTATGTTCATAAGCGCATAACTCGGCACCGTAAGCCTCTTTGCAAACTTAGATAGCTCCTTGGAGGGCGAAGATACCTTCCGACTAGGGATGGGTCGTTGCTGAATAGTTACGTTCGATTGGCTCCCAATGGTAATGTATGTATGTCTTATATGTAGTTCTTATTTGATATTTTTCTTTATTAAGTTTACAAACAATTATACTTATACATATATAAATATTGTTACATGGGCCTTCTCATCTACAACAATGACTTAAGCCTGCACATTAGAATGTTACAAGGTTCTAAGATTATCTATAAACAACTGCGATGTCCACGATTTGGACCCTGCAAATAAGTCAACCCTGCTACTAGTTTCTTGCCTGTCTAGGTGTTATTTATTCTTTATTGTACATAAATAGATTACAGACAAAAAAACAGCTTACAAAATGGATGAATTCTGATATACCTAGACCCTGACATCAGATTGAGAAAACATTAAATGCGGATGAAATCGCGAGCTTTCTGCTAATACATATTTATATTAGCATTAACTTTAGTAGCACATAGATTAAAATAAGATATAGGTTATGTGCAGATTTTCATAAACAATGGTATAGTAAAGAAAACGTCCCTGGAATAGTTTCACCATATTTGGTTCTTTGTATAATCGTATTATTTAAAAAAAACATTGCGAGATATTAGGAACGCAAATAATAATTGTCATTTGGAAGAAAAAACTCACGTCTTAAATCTAGCCCTGTCATGTGCGGATCATCATCATCATCATCAGCATATCTTAATGGACGTCCATTGCTGGACAAAGGCCTCCCTCATTGATCTCCAGGAACTGCGGTTGGAAGCGGCCTGCATCCAACGCCGACCTGCGGTTCTTACGTCGTCTGCCCATCTTGTAGGTGGACGTCCTACGCTGCATTGCCGGTCCGTGGCCTCCATTCGAGAACTTGGAGAGCTATGGAGAGGGCTATGCTCGGGGTTTCTCTACGGGATCGAATCAGAAATGAGGAGATACGTAGGAGAACTCAAGTCACCGACATAGCCCGACAGATTAGCACGTTGAAGTGGCAATGGGCAGGACACTAGTGGCGCGCTGAACAGATGGCCGATGGGGCCGGAAAGTACTCATGTGCGGATATTTTGTAATAATTTTTGAAGTGAAAACATTTTTAGGCGCGTTGGGGATTTTTTTAGATGGGAAAAACCATTGAACTCGCGACACTGTTACCGATACCGTCACCGACACCTTTATATATGAAGTGAAAACTTCTTTAGGCGCGTTGGGCATTTTTTGAGATGGGAAAAAACCATTGAACTCGCGACACTATTACCGTTACCGACACCTCTGTATATAAGTATCTCGTAATTGTTCAAGTTTTCACTTCTGTTAGCACTCCCGGTGCGTCACTTTTTTATTTTATTGGTGACAGTAATGCGCTTGACGGTGATTAGTGGTGGTGTGGTCATACATAGAGCACGCTTGCCTAAAAAGAACCTATTCTCTCTGGATTTAAAAACTTTGAAATTATAATGATCAGGAAATTATATCTGAAAAGTAGCGTAAAAAATGATATGAAATTTTAAATTTAAAGCCTAATTTTATTTAACAATGTATAGCGCGACAGCACTAGTGGCGACCTTCCGCAGTACTTCCCATCCCGCTGGTAACAAACAGAAACACATAACACATTCAATTAGCCAGCCCCGGGCCGGATTTCACATCCGCCGAATACGCCCAGCTCGACAAAATACGCCATTGTCAGTGGTTATTTGATTTACTAGCTTATTTGTCGGCTTTCTGATTTCACTTTATAGTGAGGCGAAGACGCTCCTTTTCCATGTTTTCTTCGTAAACCTTTTCTTTCGTAGGTATTTTCATGTGGTATTCATGAATTTTCCTTTCTTATAGAAATGCGTTTCCAAAGTGAGATCTCCGAAAGTATTCAATGAATTGTTTATGATCTTAATGCCAAATCCCGCTTTTATAGGGATTTCTGTTGTGTCTCTTTTCGAGAACTGTGTATACATTATGCAGCACCATAATGTATGTATACATATTTCTCAGCCCCATTCGTACAAACTATGGATGCGTAAGAAAGTTTTTGTTTAAATGGAGTTACTGGTTGCGTAATTTTTGGGACTATCCGAACTATTTCATAAGATAAAAAGGTTTGTCCAAAAATTGATATGCCCTATGTTATTTTTCTACATAAATATGTGAATGAAATCATAACAATTTTTAATTTTGTAGTAGCCGAGTAGCAAGCCCGCAGTGAGAGGTGGCAGTGTGAGGGCTGTGGTAAAGTTTATTTAGAATTGTCGTCCTGTTTTAATTAATGAATTATTACTAACATCGGCCTTGCGTGAACATTTCCATTCAAACAACTTATTTTATGCACAACAATTCTGAACAATTTAATTATTTGGCAGTAAAATTGGCAACTAACAATATCAATTTTCATCATCCATAGGGAACATCACACTAATATTATAAATTCGAAAGTTTGGATGTTTTTTATATACTACTTATATGGGAAACGAGCATGCAGTCCACCAGATGTTAAGTGGCTACTGCAGCCCATGGATATCCACATAGAATTCAAAACAAGCTATTATGTTGTCTTGATCTCTATGTGGATACGTTGCCATACTATAGGACTTAGCTGGTATGCCTATGTGCCAGTAATATACCATTACCATCTAACCGGAACACAGCAGCACAAGTACTGCTATTTGGCGGCAGAAAAAAGGTAAGGCGGTGGTGCCCACTTCCTCGAGCCCGTTCACAAAAGCTCTACCGCCAGTTTGTTCAGGTCATGTTTGTTTGTTACTCAATCACGTCGTAACGGTTGAACCGATTTCGATGAAATTTTGTGTGTACGTAGATTATAATTATATTTCTGGATAACCTGGATTATTACATAGAGTACTTTTTGTTGACAAACAACGCGTGCGAAGCCGCTGGTGGAAGCTAGTTATAAATAAAATTGAGCTACAGTTGCGAATCAAAGTTGTATTTATTACATTGTTATTATACGTTATACTGGCTTTCGCTTACGGCTTCGTATATGTGGTTATTTAGAGAAAAGTAGCTTAATCAAGATCGTACTCTATCTATATACCAAATTTTATCGTAAACGGTTCAGCCTTTATAACGTGATTGAGTAACAAACACGCATCCAAACTTTTATTATAGCTTTAGTTTAAATAAGGGAATGTTAAATATATCGTTAAATTAGTTTATCCAATTCATATCAGGATTATGAATGTGCAATGCTCCCCGATCGCGATAATTGGCCTCCACTCGCTGACGAGCGCGCCGGAGACTGCGCAAATGCGATCATTTCATATATTATTTATAGATCGATAGCTTTTCAAAGGATTGCATTAATATTTCCGTATGATTACGAAGCAAATGGAACTGTTACTCGTTATTTTTTTTTTCAACAAAGTTATAAGTCACAACAAATTCGCAAGTACTGAAAGTGTTAGAAACAGCAGCTCAGGAGGGGCCGTCCTTCTGAATGGAAACGCAGCTCAGGACGGCCCCTTCTAAATGGAAACACGATCTTACAAAGGTTACTGGAAGACTTATACCTACTTTCTGACAATGTTTTTCTGCAAATGCCAATAAATAAAATAAAATAAAAATATTTTATTTCAGACAACTTGAGTCCATATCTTAAGACTAACATACACACAAAAAATATATATATAACAACAAAGAAGAACAGCTAAATATACAAAAATAAAAAATAGGCAAAAATAAAAATAGGCACTGGGTGAAAATAGAAAACAACATTTTGTGCTGTGGGTGACTAACTGAGGAAATTATTTCCTTCATTAATCACCCTCCGCACAAAACACTTCCAGAGCGGAGATGTGCAGCACTCAGCCACTGTCCTCAGGATGCTGTTGCGACTGCTCCGAATTCTGCTCATCAGCGATGCCGTTTTTTTGCGCATGATGGCGTGAAAGCCATCTGTGTGATAGTAGGCAAACATCCCCGATGCACTGCAGTATCGGGGCAACCGCAACATCATCCGGAAGATGTTATTATATTGGATGCATAGGTCCTCCAATGATCTTTTGGTATTTCGGACCCACAGACTTCCCGTGTAAAAGCTCTGACAGTACGCTTTAAAAAGCGTAACTTTAACTTGTTCAGTACAACGGGAAAATCTACGGGCCAACATGTTACCTCGGACCGCCAAGGCCCTACGCTCCCTCTCAACATCTGCATCGTCTTTAAGATCGTCGGCAAGAAAATGTCCCAGATATTTAAATTTCGTAACACGATTTAAGTTCAAGCCGTTTAGGGTTATATTCAGTGTAAAACCGGGACATTTACCGGCGGCCTTAAAAACCATGTATTCGCTCTTCTTCGCATTATATATAAGCCCGTGCTCAACAGCATAGGCTTTACAGACCCTCAGTAATTCCCTGAGACCCCCCACCGTCGGGCTCAGCAGCACCATGTCATCGGCGTAACTAATGTTGTTGATGCTAACGCCGTTCATCCGGCAGCCGACACGCATGCTGCTCAGCCCGACGATGAGGTCGTTTACATAGAGATTGAAAAGCTTGGGAGAACTCAAGCCCCCCTGTCTCACCCCGCTCTGCAACCTATATGCATTTGAGAGAGAATTGGCCCATCTCACATAGTTGGTCTGATTGTCATACCAAAATTTAAATATATTTTGGATTTTAGCCGGTATACCCAGGTCCCTCAACTTTCTCCAGAGCACATCATAAGACACAAGGTCAAAGGCTTTGGAGAGGTCAAGGAAGCAGGCGTATATAGGCGTCCTACGGTCTGTATAATACTGGACGGTATGTTTGAGACTTATAATCGCACTTTCAGTAGAAAGTCCGGGCCGAAACCCGAACTGGGCGTCATGGAGATTTAAATGTTTTTCTAAGCAAGAATCAAGCAAACCGTCCAGTATTTTAGTAATTATAGTTGCCAGCGAGATTGGGCGGTAGTTTTTAATGTCTGCGACATCCCCAGTCCTGTTCTTCACAATGGGCACTACGATAGTTTTCATTAAGTCTGGTGGTAAGTAAGAGTGACTAATGCACATTGTGAAGAACACGGCTAAAATGCTCGGAAGGTGTACTCCCGCATACCTCAAATGCTCAACACTGAGCCCGTCATGCCCGGGAGACTTGCCGCCGCTCATTTTCCTCAGGGCCTCCCTAACCTGTCCTGCAGTAAAAAGAACAAGCGGCTCATCGCCCGCACACCCAGACACATCCATCGAGGCAGATGAGGGTCCTAGCGGCGAGGACACTTTGAAGTGCTCCATGAACATATTAGAGATGTCCACAGCTTCACTCATTCCACCCACACTCACCGGGAGGCCAGGCCTAATCTCCTGCTTTCCAGTAGCTTTCCAAAACTTACTAAAGTCATTTGCCGATCTGTGTTTAGCCAAAATGTCCATCTTTAGTTGCTCCTGGTTTTTCTGACACCAATTCAGGCGACTTTTGAAAATTTTTCGTGACTCTACCATTTCTTTATAAATCAGTCCTGAAGCAGGTCGGTTATATAATAACCAAATTTTAAACTTAAGCCTGGCCTCACGATGGGCCTCACCAACATGCTTATTCCATCCACACAGTTGTCTCTTCTTGGTATTTTTATTATTTGCCTTCCTACTTGTTCTCACGGCCGCGCTACACAAAGTATCAATAATATTATTATACATTTTGTCTAGCACAAGCGTATGTTCCGCCAAACCACATGACACACGACTGCACTTCAGAAACTCAATAGGAAAGTCAATGTCACGAAGTCTATTGTGACACATCTCCTGGTATTTACCTATTTGAGACTCATTTCTCACTCCCCATATTATTGAGCTACGGGGCAAGGCGTGCGTCACTATTTTAGGTCTCACAATATTTAAATTACATTTAACAAATATAGGTAGATGATCGGATACGAAAACATCTTCTATGACACCTACCTCGACAACAGTTTGCCAGGCCGACAGTGATACAACACAGTGATCTAGCCATCTCCTACAACCGTGGGCTTCGCTGACAAAAGAGTAGGTATCCGACTGCAGGCCTAGTTTTTCAAAATCAGCACAGATCCAAGATTGATCCAGACAGAAATTACACAGTTCGTCATAAAATAATTCGTAGGGGTGAGCGTTAAAATCCCCTAATATATATACACTTTCGACATCTCCGCTCGCTACAACTGCACTAATTTCACCCAGTACCTCAGAAAAAATTGGCAAATTATCCAGCGAGTCGGTTGGCATATATACCGAGAATATAATAATAGAACGCCCACTAACCGTAGCTCTGATGGCTACCAGACGGGCGCTATTACACTCTAGGACCGTTACATTTTCGAAAATGCCTTTCCTCCAAAGAATGGCCACTCCCCCAAATGGTCTTCCCTTCAACAGACCAGCTGACGTGTCTACAGCAGACTTTCCGGTGTATTCAAAATTACTAGATATAGTTCCTAGCAATGGGACGTCATGGGGCAGTAGCCATGTCTCTTGAAGAGCCAATACGTCAGACACCTTACACATGTCCCGTATATTATCAATCGACCGCTTCAAAGATTTACAATTAAAACTAACGAAATTAAAATATTGGTTAGGGCTTAAATACATCAAATAAATTGTTAATTAACTTTAACTAAATGCTCTGGTGTAGGCGATTTGTACATGAAATACACAAAACGCCTGAACGTAATACCACTTGGCCACAGCTTATCGTTTAAAAACTAAGTCTAATTTACAGTTAGAAACGTACAGCTTATAGACATTATATCTTTTAGTTTTCTTCATATTTATCATTTTAAGAGATACAATTTCGTTTGTTTTGTCTTTTATATAAGAAATTATATCCTCCTCCCTTGATTCTTTACAAACATTAGAAATTAAAAGCGGCACCTTAACATCAGCCGCTTTGAATTTACTGTCCGGTGCAGCACAACCCCTTTGGCCAATCAGTTTATAACGCTTAGCGGACTTACTTCTCACTACTTGCCATTCCGAGTTGCATTCCCCTACTTGGTTACACTTTTCACTGAGATCTGGAGCATGCATACCACCTCTCGCATCATATTTGTCACGCTGCGAAGCTATGAAGTCAGGCGCACGCGTAGACTCTTGTAAAATAGACGATCTATTAGCGCTGATAGCAAGCGCACTCGACGCCGACGTGCGCGCGCAGGTAGCCGACGCAAATGTTTGTGACGAAACCGCTGTACTCTCCGGTGGAGTCTCCACACACCTAGCTTCCGTCTCGCTTACACTCGCACTGACGCTGCACTCAAGGCTTGCCGGGCAGGTGCTCTCATTCATCCATGTTGACACCGTGATGTGTGCAGGCGCCGTCTCCACGCGCTGTGTTGAGTCTGTCGCTTTATTTTTCACGCAAATGATGGGGGTAGAAATATGTTCCTCGCTTCTGTTCAAAGATGAATGTCTTACGAGCGCAGTTCGGTCATTAACCTTTACATCAGCTGATAATTGCGATGTTTTTATAGGCACATATTCAGGCACATAATGTAGAGCAATATGACTACTATTACGTATGAAACTTTCTTGCAAACACGCTCCTCTTTTCTTGTTAACATTTGATGAGTAGTTATCAATAATAGATGCGTTTTTCATATATTCTACCTCTTGTTTTAGCATTTCAAACTGTTCTGATGTAACTACTTTCTCCTCCAGTGCACATATTTGATTTTTAAGGCACAGTATATCTCTTAGAAGCCCAGTAACATTTACACTATCAAAGTTTACGGGGGGTAGTTTATGTAGTCTCCTAGCCACAAAAACTGGAAAATTCTCTGGATCAGAGCCTTTCATTAGGCCAATAATGTCATCTAGGTCTCTTGACATTTTCTTCTTCCCCGCTTTCCGACGCAGTGGCATTTTCTTTGCATTTGGAATAGCGTCAAAAAGCAGCGCTTTAGCCGTCTCAATATCTTCCGACGTGAAAGAGGTGGTACACAACTGGTGTATACTCTCTTCATCCATGAAGTCCATAACATTTTGCAAAAAATCCAGAAGCTCACTGATTACAACGTTGCAGTTCGCATACTTCACAATATTAGAGGTCATTGTCCCTCGCAAATGAGTCACCGAGTTATCGATAATAAACACGTCCGCGTACTGCCGCACACCACGCACTATATTTCATCCCAAGAATTAGTTTTCTGAACAACGCACAACCCATATTTTTCCAACTCTGGATAAAAATATTTTTATATTTTGTATCATTTTTATCAATATCTATTTTTATCCAATAAGTACCCGCTCGACTAACTAAAGTCCATTCCAATCACAGCACAAAACCTCCTAGTAAAAAGCAAAGACGATAGTCTCGACATGCCACCTTGCATGTCGGTACACGCAACACATGCATATGGAGCAGATATTTGCATGCATAGAATGGAGATGTCACATTTAAATATCAATTCAGTTTTTGCTGTCAGTTCCACTTTATTGCGCGGCGTTTACTGTGGCTTTTATTGTGTGTTGTTACACATGTAACGAGGGACTTATTTAAATAACGCAAACATAAGGGAACTATACACTGACATTGTTATTTTAAATCATTAGCTATACTAGCTCTGTATCAAACGTTTTTGTGGAGTATACTTTTGACATGATATTACTTGTACAAAGAACTGTTGACCCAAATAGAACACACTACACTAACCACGAGCAATGTGACGTCTAGCTTAGTACCTACCTAATTTAAGGCACTTTCGTTTCACCGATCGATTTCCAATACCTATATAAATCCTAAACTAAGTGTTGCATACTTTTTTAACACTAAGATCGGTTTGCACAACAATCTTTAAACGTATTTAGATGCTAAACATATTTAAATTTTACGTATCTGTATGTATTCAGCCAGTACTAAATACGTTTAAGCATCGTTGCGTAAATCACCCTAATTGCCTATGATTTTCTGATTTTCATAATAATACCAAAAATATTCAATTGAGAAGTGACTGTGACTGACACGAAATCGCCAAATCGGTGCTGTAACTTTAGACAACGCCCTAAAGCTGGGTCTCCTAGGGTTGCTGTAAAAACGGGTAATGTTTAACATGATAGCTCGTTGGGTTTTCTCATTATATAAATGTTTCCTAGAATCTACCTGAAAACGCATACACATTACACATTATCTTTTGGACAAAATTCCTAGTGTCCTTTTTAATATTTCATAAATACAGCTGGACTATTATCCGAGGCGTCCGTCATAAAGAAGAAAAGCCACGCCTCGGTTGAACTCAAAGCACCAAGTTCCGGCTCAGTGTCAGGAGACGCTTTTGGTGATTTGTTTACAACTGGCAGCAAAATGAGATTGTGCGCGAAAAATGTCAAGGTTAGCCGCATCCATAAATATACTAGCTCTATTGTCGTACGAATAGACACGAGAGTTAAGACGGAGTGAAGTTTAGGATTTTATTTTCAGAAGGTTAGATTTTGATGTCAAGATTAGAAATCACTTGGTATGTTAAAATTGAGAAGTCATTTCCAAGCTAGTAAAAGAGGCTTGAAATTTGGGTAGAGTTCTGATAAGTGCTTCTAGCATGCAGTTACCCTACTAGTTATTTTTATGGCAAGAGATAATGTGAACTGAAAGTTACAATGACTTCTTTAAATTGAATAGCATTTTTTTGTTTTGCTAGTTTTCATGGCAAACAATTAAAGATGCAATTTAGTATTTAATTAAATGAACAATGGTATAAAGTATTCCCGCCGCAGACATTTGGTTTATTCCTTTAGCGTTGGCGGTGTCGCGCGGTGACACTAACGAGCGCATTGTCTCACTGTCGCAACCCTTTGTTCCCACCCTCCACACCCTCTGAAGACACTTCTATAGAAAACAAATAAAAATAGCTACGAGAAATAACTAATGTATCAAGTCGTCTACTGAACATTTTTTATTAAAACTGAACTGAATTGAATAATAAGTAATTCTAAGCCTATACAGTAGAAGGTGGTTCATTGTATATGGATCTTGCGAAACGGGTACATGGGTAAATATTGGCGGGTATTTTAACCTATTTTGTTTCACTGCTGCGTGCTGACGTCATTTCCGAATCCCGATGAAAAGGTTTTAAGTTCAAATTTTAACAATGCCATGTTCAGTTTTTCGGCGCGTTTTCCTGTAGATCGGATGCTGGTTTTTTCTTATCTGAAAATGATTTGGCCAAAGTTTCGTGCATGCTTTCAATTCATTCCTTTTCCAAAAAAGTGCTGTATTTAATCCACAATGGGTAGTTCGTTAGGTGCCGTCCTGACGCCGCGAAATTTGAACCGATAATAAAAGGAGGGCGCTAACAAGCGGGGGATTACGACGCGAACTAAATACAATTTTTGTCACTGCAACGAAAAGTCAATTTGCTCAAGAAATCGTAATTTTCAACATAAAAAATTGAGGTAATCATTTTCAACAATAAAAATGGCTGGTAAAAATGCTGCATAACGTTTATTAGAATTTTAGACCGAAGCAACGAAATCTGAAATAAATATTGCAACAAATAAAACGACTACAGTGATCGTTCATTTAAACAGGTGAACTGAACAAAACTATGCAAAAACAGAGTCTCGAAATTAACAAACATTCGTTTCTCTGATGTTGGTTATGTTTTATCAACATAACACATGGCATATTGCGATCCGGCGGCTGACACGCGGCCTGATACAGTCTCGCCGCTCGCAGCTTGCCGCTCGCAGGCCGACTCCAACTCGCGAGATATCACACTCCTCACATAAACACCGAGCCGAGCCACATTTAAAACGCCAAAGCGACTTTTATTTGAGTAAAGCTGGGACATTTTATTTTTTGGCCGCATTCCAGGCCTTTCTGCCTCACTGTGTCATGTTAAATATAAATAAAGCGTGCATTGACGTTTAATCGATAATGTTTTACCCTACTTGAAGTGCCGGAATTGTACAAAAAACCTTTTGGACGGACTTGGAACTGGGTCAAAGCACCCACAATTGTACGACGGAGCTTGCCAGTTCAAATATCGATGCATTTTTTGCTTAAACCTACCGATGAAATTCTAAAGCAATTTGTTAAGTCATTATAACTCAGAGAGCGCCTTTTTTTATTGCAAGAAAGAATGGAACAATGAATGAACAAGAGAAAGCAATAAATATTGTTTTTTCATTCACAATTTACAGTTATGCTACAACTACGTTTATAAAAAAGGCCAACTTTGTAGGCGCGTGTGATAAAACCACTGTCAGGAGAGATTACCATCTCAATTTATGTTGAAATATAATCAAACAGCTTAATAATAGTGTTCACCAAACTCCGTAAATCACAACAAGTGTAAATCTCCTCAATCAGCCACAAATTTACGGCGCTACAAGTGCATGTGCCGGCCGGGGTCTAACAAAGCGCGCTGTGCATAAACCATTCCCGCTTGCGTTGGGCGAGCGCTCTCCATCGCATGTACCGGCCCGGTAATAAGCAGCGCGGGTTGCGATGCTGTCGGCAGAAACACGCCCCACGCTTTATTACAGCGCGGAAACGTTACGTATAATTTTCTTTCCTCAATGCATGGTTTGTTTTCTCGTATTTGCAGTTTGAGCGCTGCTAAAAGATTCACCCGCCCGCGGTCTATTGTTGAAGGGTTACAGGAGTTTATTTTCGTTCTAGTTTCGGTTCGGCCCTCGGATTTTTGGGTTAACCTTTTCCACCTGAATAAAGTTATCAAATAATATATTCATCTTAGTGTTTGCTTTGTAAAAGCTTTTGCTATTTTAAACTCCTCGAAGGTTATTTTCACTAAAACGGATTATTTAACATGATTTGTGAGTTTTTGAGTGTCCCGATATTTCAAAGCAGTTGCATGCGCCATGATCATGGGTAAAAATGATAGTTTCATAAGTTACTTGAGGTTGTACATGAGTGGAACCTGCATGTTAAGTACCTATGGGAGTTGACGGTACATTATGATAAAATATTTCACTTCTCGTGTTATTTTTTGTCCTTATCTTTAAGATTGCGGTCGTCAGGTTTGTATCCAGCATTATGCAAATACCTATCTGCTTCATGATAATATCACAAGGCTGTAAGCTCACATAAGGTAAGGTATTAGTTGGGACGTCGGGTTGGATAAAACGTTCAAAAGATTCGCGTAAATACTTATAAGAAAAAGCGTTCACTCTTTAAAATAGGTTAGATGTTTCACGCGGTCCTTTGAAACCTTACGTGAACCTAACGGAGAGCGATTCCGACCGCTCTAAAATACATTGTGCCATTAAGGCCCTCACCCATTACCACTATTACATTCGGGCAAGCATCAAATTTACTCTTTGATAAATGCGTCGTTGGATTGTGTGGGATCAGCCGAGCCGCCGCGCCGCTGAGCCGCCGAGCCGCCGAGCTCCCATTGGTGGATGTATCAGGCTTGGCTGCTTGCGATTCAAGAGGCGCGTGTGGCCTGCTGCCTGAGTGCCTTTATCAAGATATAGAGGCTACTCGACACGGTTAATGTTTCACACTATATGTTATGTTGTTCGATGGTGTGCCTGTGGACCATTTTTAACCAACTTCAGAAAAAGTAGGAAATTCTTAATTCAATGGAATCTGTTTTTGAATATACATATGTTTCCGATTACTCACCTGGACACATCTGGACCTATTCGAGAAATTCTTTTTTGTTTTTGGCCCCAAGACAGGATCTGTTGATGGTTTCCCAACGTTTTAAATTTCATCTACAACGTTTCAAGTATTTTGGTTAAGTAGGTTATACATATTTATGTTAAAAGTTACTTGTTAGAGGCTGCGCTTAAAATGTTTCTATGCCATATATTAGTTCGCACTGTTATTGAACAGGGCTTGAATAAAGGTATTGATACGCTCTGTGTTAAGTATAATCGCTGTGAAAATAATTAAATACAAGTACCTTATTAGAGCATTCAAATATATACATTGTTTAGGCAAAGAACTATATTTCTACACTTTCATAAATGAAATGAAATAACGGTTTATTTAAAAAAATATGATACAATCAAGTCCTAGTAAAAAAATGACACAAAATCTAGTGATTAATAGTATCTAGTATTTATAATTATTGTTCAGTAGCATGCTGTATTATTCAATGTCTTAACTAATAAGTTACTTCTATAATTTAGTAGATTCCATTTTATTGGAACAAATCCACCGACAATTTGTCGAACGTTTCGTCATGAAAGTGAAACACAACGCTTTACAGGCAATCTGAGAAGCTCCGGGCACAAATGATAAACTAATGCCTAAATAGGCACAACTCATAAACTATGGGCACAAATAGGCACAAACCATAAACTATGGGGCTAAATCACCCTCGCCATTCGCACGATGCACAATAATCCAGTTAGAGCGTTTATGACGGAGGTGTACGTCATTATGACGGTAGGCTTGTATGCAATAATGGAGCAGTTAGCACTGTACGCCTACGCCTGTCTCATCTAGTACAAGTATCAAACATACCCAACATCTATTAATCCATTGCCATGTATACCCATTTCCTCGCGCGGCTAGACTTGCGGACTTGAGGGGCACTTATTGTATACAATACCGAAGTGACACAATAAACACACATATCAACATAGTCTAGTGATCAATGTTCCATAGTCACATATTTTTATTTAAAAAGTACTACAAAAAAAGCAACCTGCATTCACACTTATTTGTAGCTAGTACTGTTTTAAAAAAATATTTGAGTATGTAACTCTGCGGTTCTTACCAAGTCGTCTGCCCATCTTGTGGGTGGACGTCCTATGCTGCGCTTGCCGGTCCGTGGCCTCCACTCGAGAACCTTTCTCGAGAGTGAGGTCGGCGTTGGATGCAGGCCGCTTCCAACCGCAGTTCCTGGAGAGCAATGAGGGAGGCCTTTGTCCAGCAGTGGACGTCCTACGGCTGATATGATGATGATGATGTAACTCTGATCCCTAGACTTTGCTGATGTGTGTAGATCTATATCGTACGTGATATTACTCAAAAATATGATCGTGATATCGCTGTTTTACAAATACGGCTTGCGCAACGATGCCTAAACATATTTAGTGGCTAAATATGATTTAAGGAGTTGTCAAATCATACAAACACGTCAATATAAACATGTTCAGTCGCTAAATACGTTTAAGGATCATTGTGCAAGCCGGACTAAATGTACGTCTCTATCTCTATGAAATTATCATCACACTGGTTCTTTTACCGCCGACAAAGATACCCGTAGCACAGAAGACAAGATGAAAAGCCGAAAATGCTTTCCTAACTCATTATGTCGCGTCATTAATTTCCATTGAAGTACCTAAGATATTAATAGTGTAATTAACCTGTTGCACAGTAATGCAACTAATGAACGAACAGACGAACAATGCGCGTTATATATAGACCCTGACTCGGGTGAACCCGCGCGCGGCAGCTATTGTTACTGCGTTCTGTGTCTAGTGCAGGAGATAGTGAGCTTACACAATATGGGAAATTAATTGAGATTTGTTTTTAATTAAACACAAGTATGTGTGATCGGTTAGTAAAGACTTGCAACTAGTCGTATGACATGCTAATTAAACATTATTTGCACTAAAACGAGATATTTACCATTACTTGTGAGTTTTTGAGTTTGCAGTTTTTTGAGTAGTTTTTGGTTGTGAGTCAAAAGCTCACAAATCATGGTATCCCGTTCAATATGCCGTTTTTAGTGCAAATAGTGTTCACATTAAGATAGTTTAAAAAGTTACAAAACTAATTAAACAGTTAAGAATAAGAGAACAGGAGAATAAAACGTCGCAAAATGGACACTAGCAAATTGTAAAGAATTGAAAGTGGAAAGATCTTTCTATCCTATTTTATTTCCTATTTTAGGTTGAATGGCCGCCGCAGGAGAGAATGAACTATTTATGGTCGTTGTAATTATATAGGAACTGCAAACTCGTTGCCGTCATAAGCCGTTCAGCTTTTAAAGGTCTAATTACCCTCAACATGCAACTGTACAACATCCACCTACTAACTACGTTATATAGTACAAACCATAATACAGTTAAACTGAAGTTGATTAACATATGTATATGGCTAGAATACATAAACTCCGTCATCGGCCATGGTATGCTTGGACGCTGACGGCCGAACTCGGCCGACCAAATCAAGCGTTTGTAAAATAAAGAGAACGCATACACCAGCACCGAGGCGATGTCACTTGTAGTAAGTATTTTATGTTTGAGTTTTTAACTAGTAGATTCTAATTCTAGTGTGAGGCGCATAGGGGTGTATTAGGCATTATCCCACTTCTAACCTGACCCCAGCCATCGCAACTCCTTAAAGTAGCGGATTAGGACTAGAGGTTGGTGGCAGCAGTTTTCCAGAGTTCCCGAGCTCGTTGCTGACGTCGAAGATGACTTGATGAGTTCGTGCAGTCCCGTCTTCAGTCTCGCTTCGTGTGCTTGCGTACAATCTCTTCATCCTGTAGGCATCCCCGACATAGGCCATTATCCGTGGCTCCTGACTTCAGGAAATGGGGAGCTAGTTTTTTTTTTTTTATATATATTATAGGCTTGCGTTTGACCACGATCTCGCCTGATGGTAAGCGATGATGCAGTCTACGATGGTACACGCTTGCCTAGAAGAAACCTATTCTCTCGCGACTTAAAGATACCCAGGTTGTAGCTATCTGGAAACACAGACTCTGACAAGTCGTTCCATTCTTTGGCGGTGCGCATAATAAAGGTCGAAGAGAACCGCTTAGTGCGAATGGGAGGTATTTCTACCATATAGCGGTGGCGCACTGCAGAGCGCCTGGTTGTCCGTTGATAGAAAGGAGATGGTGGGATCAGGTTGAAAAGTTCCGCCGCACACTCCCCAAAATGTACTCGATAAAAAACCGAGAGGCTAGCAACCTTTCGTCGATGCTCCAGGCTGAGGAGCTTTGCATCAACTAGCTCATCGTTGCCTATGAGCTTCTTGGCTCTTCTCTCAATTGATTCTAGAGCTTCAAGTTGGTACTTCGCTGATCCGTCCCAGAGGTGAGAACAGTACTCCAAACACGAACGGACTTGTGCTTGGTACAAGTTGAGTAACTGTCCCGGTGTGAAGTAGTGCCTCACCTTTGCGAGTATACCAAGCTTTTTAGCAGCCAACTGGGCTTTCGACTCAATGTAGGAGCCGAAATTGAGAGTCGGAGTTAATGTGATACCAAGAAGCTCGAGGTGGTCAGATATCGGCACGGATACATTTCGGAAAGTAGGAGTCAGATTAAATTGACTTCGTTTTGCGGAGAACAGACACGCCTGGGTCTTATTCGCATTGAACTTGACCAGATTGGCATCACCCCAGTCGGAGATTGCCTTCAAGGACAAGTTTAAGCGCTCGACCATGGCCTCCCTGAGTGACTGAATCTGCGCTCTACTGGCTCGTGCACTAGAGGTATAGCTTTCCACAACTGTGCTATCGTCTGCATACCCAAAGGTACCGAGTTTTAGCAGATCGTTGATATGCAGCAAGAACAGAGTTGCGGAAAGTACTGACCCTTGTGGGACCCCGGCGTTAATCGCCAATTGATCAGACGAGCAGCCTTCAACGACAACTCGTATCGAACGGTCCCTCAGACTCAGAAGTCCGATATCGAGACACACAGACCAGTGGGCAGACCGTATGTCTGCTGTATATAAGCTTGCTAATAAGGCTATCATGCCAGACCCTATCAAAGGCCATTGAGATGTCAAGTTTGCAGTACTAAGTAGTAAGTGTAGTTCGCAGTGTCCTGTGATGATCTCTACCATCATCCGCAATTCCCTACGTTTTATCTTTAGCAGTGTGTTGGTTATCATCAGGTATTTTATAGAACTAATACATTATTGCATTGTATTTCTTAGAAGTTTGGGTCTAGATATCGCTGTGTGAAAGGTCTAGAATTATTTATGTAAATTAAAAGAAAAAAAATTAGGTACACTCTTAAATGTATCGTAGTTAGTGCAGTTTTACTGGAGTATTTTAGCACGTGCCTGCAGGGTGTGAACGCGCGGCAATCACTTACCTGCAGGCGCTTGTAGATGAGGTGTTTGCGTGTTATAACACAAACTTTATAGTGGTCTGCTTTTAATCAAAAATAATTATTTTGCTGAAGGCTCGCCTCAAAGTTTAATTTAAAACGAGTGAAAATTAGTTTGCTTGTTATTATAAGTTTTTTGAAACTTCTAATTTGAATAAACAACTTTAAATTACTTTGAAACGTTCTGTATAAAAAACTAAGTAATTATTTGCTTGTTGTTAGAATTGCTCCTGCACGTAGCAGCTAGATACTCATGCACGCTCGTGCTCGCGCGTTCATACAATTATTAATTCAGAAGAAACATTGGAATTTGGGAACAATGAATGAATTGATGTATGCCACGGTAATGTTATCTTTACCGTGTCTATGTACATCTATTTTGTGATTTAATTTATTTGCTGAATTCGCGTGAACAATAATAATAATTTTCTTCTATTAAGATCCAATACATTTTAACGACTTGGATGTGCATTTACCAGACTAGCCCACTACAGCAGGGGACAGAAAAAATGGAAAGAAGGGAGGAAGGCCTTTGCTCTGCAGTGGGACAATACAGGTTAAAAATAATAAATTTTTCATTAAATTAATTATAATTTTTTTTATCACAGCTACTTACTACTTAGAATGAGTTAATTATTTATGTATTCCGTGATACCTGTGTAAGGAATGTCACAAATTTTGACAACACAGGTTAAAAATAATAAATTTTTCATTAAATTAATTATTACATTTTTTATCACAGCTACTTACTACTTAGAATGAGTTTATTATTTATGTATTCCGTGATACCTGTGTAAGGAATGTCACAAATTGTGACAACACAGGTTAAAAATAATAAATTTTTCATTAAATTAATTATTACATTTTTTATCACAGCTACTTACTACTTAGAATGAGTTTATTATTTATGTATTCCGTGATACCTGTGTAAGGAATGTCACAAATTTTGACAACACAGGTTAAAAATAATAAATTTTTCATTAAATTAATTATTACATTTTTTATCACAGCTACTTACTACTTAGAATGAGTTAATTATTTATGTATTCCGTGATACCTGTGTAAGGAATGTCACAAATTTTGACAACACAGGTTAAAAATAATAAATTTTTCATTAAATTAATTATTACATTTTTTATCACAGCTACTTACTACTTAGAATGAGTTTATTATTTATGTATTCCGTGATACCTGTGTAAGGAATGTCACAAATTTTGACAACACAGGTTAAAAATAATAAATTTTTCATTAAATTAATTATTACATTTTTTATCACAGCTACTTACTACTTAGAATGAGTTTATTATTTATGTATTCCGTGATACCTGTGTAAGGAATGTCACAAATTGTGACAACACAGGTTAAAAATAATAAATTTTTCATTAAATTAATTATTACATTTTTTATCACAACTACTTACTACTTAGAATGAGTTTATTATTTATGTATTCCGTGATACCTGTGTAAGGAATGTCACAAATTTTGATTATAAGTATGTATTATGTATAAAATTCATAAATTGTCTCATTATTTAGGTTTATACCTTGCATGCCAATATTTATATTAATTTATATTTTTATACTAGCTTAAGAATTAATGACTGAATTAAAATAAGATGTATTACATTGTAATATTAATTGTATTAAAAGTGCAGGCACTGTCTACCGAGATACAGATTAGCAACACCAAATTTTTTGGTAGATCTCCAACAAAATGTATTGTACGTTATAGTAATAATGAATTTTGAATTGAATTTGAATTGAGATACAACTTAATATAAGTTATTCAAATCTGATACATAGAATATTTTAATTGATTATTAATTTACTAATAACGATTTTACTTACAAAATGTTCGTAATTTATTTCAATATAAATAAGGTCGTAACATCGATTTAGCGGAACATGATAAATCCCATATATATATTAATGACTGAATATGCTATAATGTTATACTAATGTTTTGTTATATATGACATTAAATGAAAACATGCGTTTATTAGGTTCTATTTTTTATTTGCTTGTTTGTTATTTAAGTAAAATTTCAAGTGTAAGTAGCCTACATTTATGTACCTACAGGGCAATGCTTTATTAGAAGCGATGGTTACCTCTTATCATCAGGTGGGCCAATCGCTTGTTCTACCTCTAAGGGGTATATTCTTCTTTGTAATGGGTTGGATACTTTTTTCAAATGAATATTTATTATTGATTTTTTTAACCTATTCGCATTCTAATGTACCACACTAATATTATAAATGTGAAAGTTTGGATGGTTGTTTACTTGTGAATCAATCACGTCGTAACGGCTGAACTGATTTCTACGAAATTTGCTATGGACGTAGATTATAGCCTGGATTAACATATAGATGACTTTTTGTTGACAAAGAACGCGTGAGAAGCCGCTAACGGAAGCTAGTCTTAAATATTGTTTTTTATGTAAGAATGTTCACAATACTCTCTAAAGTACACCATACACATGTAACTCTTTAGACGCGACGCATTCGCGTCGCTGTCGCGTAAGATTGATGACGGCTCCACGACACAACATATAAGTCGCGATATAAGTACGATGTCTAACCGTACATAATCACCGCTGCGCTTTGCATTTAAAGTGGTTTATTTCAGGTAGCAATGTTGCAGTGGTCCCTTAGCCTACATATCACACATTTGAGTCGTTGGCCGCGATGTCCGCGCGTCGCACGCCTGTCGCGCGAGATTGATGGCGGCACCACGACACAACATTTGTGTCGTCGTAATAAACGACGGTATTATTTTAGTTAATCACCTTTGTACGGAAACAGAATATTCACTCGCAGTGGGACAAAGACCTGCTGGGAATCAAGAAAGAAATTATGTTTCCTTTGTGTACTAACTGCCTATGTTATCTCTCTAAATGGCTGGTGTAGGAGTAAAACAATGGGAACTCCTTCAACAGTGACCATAACTAAATAACCACTTTTTATATTAAATTTCTAGATACACTAGTTGACGAGCCCCCTGGTGTTAAGTGGTCACCGTCGCGTATAAGCTCCTGCAGGACTTGTGGTACTGCAGTCGCGTTGCCTAACTTCGTATTTCGTGTCAATGGCTGTTTGACTTCCAAATTTTATGAAGTAGAGAGCAACTTCCACATTGGTACGAGTCGTCTCGTGTGCAGGTGGTTGGACATAGAGAACATTAGAGCAGGTGAGCCATTGTTTGTAAGGTGGCCCTGCAGTGGCATTGGCTCCGGAATGGGTCGATGTAACCCCACTTGGCTAGACTGTCTCGGCAGCGGCCAACTTGAGTGCGTAACCGGTTTAGGGACTTCAGGAGGGGCAATGTGATGCCTAACTCTTAGTGCCTCAAACTGCTGACCCGCCCGCGGCTTCGCACTCGTAGTTTGTCAGTAGAAACATTACCCTCTTTCTGCGAAGTCTGGTAAAAAGTGGCCTATCTCCCAATCCCTGCCATAATCTATCTATATACACAATTTCATCTAAATCAGTTGAGCCGTTTAGCCGAGAAAACGATTTTTTTATTTTATTTAGGTCAACCGCCGCTGCCGAGACAATTTAGGCAAGTGGGCTATGTCGACCCATTCCGGAGCCAGTGCCACTGCGGAGCCACCACACAAACAATGGCCTACCTGCGCTCATGCCCTCTATGCCCAACCACCTGCACACGGATTGACTTGAACCAGCCAACAGAGAGGGCTGTGGAAGTTGCTCTCTATTGGGCTAATCAAATTTAAAAGTCAAATAGCCATTGACACGAAAGAAGAAGAAGATTTAGCTCAACCAACGATAGTTACAACGATACATTTAATTATTACTTAACATTACATATTGGAGCTCATTGCACAATCAATTCCAGGTTAACACTGCATGCAAATTAAAATAAACCTAAGCATTTATCTAAGTACCATAGCATAGAACTAACACTAGGTAATAAGCAGAGAGACAAAGATACAAAGTTACTTTTCGAAATTAAATCATTAGTTTAATAGATTCTCTCTGTCTCATTCAGTGACCAATATTATTGATAATATTTGATACGTGTAGTTCTTGGTAATTTTGGGCAGTTGATAAAAGTTTACACGTTAAATGAGAGTTTGAAGATACAGAATACAGTTGATTGATACCTTACATACCCTGTATTTGAGAAGTAAATCAAACAGAGGGTCGTTGAAGAGATTTTACATCTTAAGCAAACCAATGAAAAAGACACTTAAAGTGCTCCGCATTGTAATGCAGTTACCACCATTACTTTCCCATAATCTGATTCCAAACACTTTTCTATTCTCAACGCGTCTTAATTTCCCTAAGCCGTCTTAAAAGGACGCTTCTGGGATAATGGCGGGCACCAAAGGTTAAGGTTTAATATGATAAAGAAACAGTGACCCGCCAGATCCGGGATAATCTCGTGACAAACGACTAATTGCTGGATCCGTCCGGCTCACGTCCGGTTCCTAGACGTGACCGGCTTTTGAACCGACGTCCGGACAAAAAACCCGAATATTGAATGATGATATTTTATATATATGTAGGTTTTTTTTATTTGTTTAACCATCATTATAATATTGCGTTAATATAGGCTTATCGGGTAAATAACTCGTACAACTATAAGGTTCCCAATGCAACTTAGAGGCGACACACCTTTGTTTTAATTTGTACATTATAAAAGAAAAAAAAGCAGAGACAACTCTGATTTGACTGCTGGCTGCATTACCTCGTCGAACTGCAATGCTTATGTGTTGACTTATATATAGATCACACGTCGCTTTAGTCTAACGTTCAGAAATATTTTTTACAATAACACACAAACGTACTAGTTATTTAAAAAAAAAAATCAGAATCAATTTGAATTTGAATGTCAGAGTAAAGCGACGTGTAATCTATATTCAACACATAAGCATTGCAGTTCGACGAGGTAATGCAGCCAGCAGTCAAATCAAATCAAATCATTTTTTTAGTAGTATTGAGACACTTCCGCCTGGATCAAGAGCATTTTAGCTAACTTTCATTAGAACATTGGCTCCTCTCCTTTTTAGATAGCTCAACTGTGTCATAAACAAACTATTACTTCCTACCACAAAAAGTTAAACACCCGCTGAACACCTGTTTACAAATCGTGTGTGTTACTTTTTTAGTTTATTGTCCGGTTTTGTATAATAGTTGTTTTTGACGGCTATTTTGTTTCACGTACGACCCCCTAGCTGTACGATTACATAACCGCGGAGACACGAGAACGCGAGTGAGGACTTGGCTTAGGATCGACGCACGTGTGTACGTGGCTTTACTGGATTTGTCTAAGGACGGATTACGGCTGGCTTGGTGTTGAATAGAGTTAGAACCGCTATGTGGTTTTCTAGTTTAAACTAAGTGCGCCCATTAAACGCTTGTTTTGTGCCCTAATTTCAGTGGAATATTTGGGCAGCCATGAATAGTATTGATCTAAAAAGTTTGGATATCGCGAACGGGGCGACCTGCACAATGACTCTCGCTAGAATTTTAATTAATTGTTCATGTTAATTTATGGGTTCTCTTTGGTATATATATACGAATGAATGGATGAATCAATGAATGAAAGCATCCACATTCTTTATGCCTTTTTTCAATTTTAACCTAGGTAAAATAAAATGAGATATAGGTTAATGTAAATCCAATGGTTTTACTGCGAAATTTTTTTCCAGACAGCTTTCGGATGGATAGGAAGGCAAATAACTAGTAACATTTACTAATAAGGATATATTATATTAGTAAATGGAAGATTGGCAGAAGAGGACAACATAAGGACATTTAAATGATCCGTTGTTACTTTAAAAGTGATCATTGTGCTTTTTACATGCCGATGGGTTTTATTTAATAAATAATTAAATAATCATTTGATTGTAACCGCTGCACGCTGGTAGAAACGTTGTTTAGGTAGGTGAGTCAAATAGATGACTTTACTCTGTGTATGTATCTCCGCATTCTTTGATCTTGTATAGAAACGCCAAGCATATCTCCATAGCTCGCTGAGCAACCGTTAGCGTTTTATGAGGCTTATCACTGGTAACACAAATTGGAAATTTGCGAAGTACCGGGATAAAAACGCACATGTGTCAGGTCTTAATCACACTCACTACAGCATAATTCACAAACATTTAAATTTTCCACATCACGCATAACGACCTTACTAATTAAACTTTGAGCTCATTCAGATATATGTAGTAAACTCAGATGATCACTAGAAGGTACCAGGTCATACTAGTTCAAGGTCGCGACCCAAGTAATGACCAAAGTAACCGCCCCTAACTAGAAAACTTACCCAGCGACATTAACAAGGGTACCCCTAATCCTAGGTCATAGGTACGCGTAGCAGTAATACAGTTACTCCGCTTTGCAACATTTTTGTCGTATCCTGGTAGCCACAGAATATTTGTCAGTTTTTAATCAATAATTTGTAATTGATTTTGTAATTTGTAGAGGCCATGGGCGCTGGTCTAGAAAACAACCTAGCAATACTTAGTACTTGTATAATTGTTTGTTGTCCTTAATAAAGAAAAAATAAATATATTCCAGTATTGTATTAAAATTTATGCTTATATCATGCTTGAGTTTACATTTTCCCGTTATCATAAAAATATGTAATAATATGAGATAGTGTGAGAGAAAATGTATATAACCTAAGTATTTATGTATAAGTCCATAATCTAGAGGCCAACTCTGATGTCGTAGTTACGGCCGCCTCAACGCCTCTAACATGACATTAAGACGGTTTAAAAAGTGATGTAGCTGTTTAGTAAACTATAAGCGGGTTTAAGTACTACATAAACCTATTATAAAAGCTTAAATCCCTCTATTGTACTTACAAATAAATACAAATATTTTTATTTTCCAAATCAGAATTAACATTTAAGAAGTACATAATGAGCTCCGCACTAGGTGTAACACCTGTATCGCTGATACCCTCTATAGATTTGCAAACGTAAAACAGATATTATTTACGAGACCAAACCGAGTAAGTATTAATTTTGCTTATTATGAGAACAGAGATACAAAAAATAAATTTAAGTTAATTGAAGATAAAAGATAAGCAGAATATTATAGGATTACAAAACTACTAAGGCAAAAAATTGGGGACTCGTGTAAGTGATGCATTTGAGTGCGAATGTGTGTATGGGTTTGTGTTTGTTTGAGAGGGTATATTTGTGTGTGTGGTGAGTGTGGTTGTGTGATGGGGGCGCGGATGCACAAGTGTATGCGCGTGGCGTAGTTGCTAGCTTTGTGATTGGGACAAAAATTGACTCCGTTTCGTCATAGTCATCTGCTTTGATGTTATTGTTTCGGGGAAGGGATATTACCTTTATTTCGAGTAAAAGTAAACAATTTAGATATCCAGGTCTTGTCTTATACTGAAACTTCCACGCTAAATGGTCAAATGGTCAGTAAATTATAAAAATATAATCAAGCGAGGTTTTATACCTTCACACACGAGGTCGAGGGTAACACTCCCGTCGTTATAAAACCTACGAGTTTTTTTGTTTCTTTTCAAATGCAGCACGAGTAAAAACATCTATAAGTACTTATATACGTGAAGACAACACTTTGTAGGTACTACTTTTTAAGGTTATTGCACGCACGGAGGAGTTTGAGATTTGGCATACTAGTTTTTTTTTTATAAAAGGACGAAGAGAGGAGTAAATTTAGACGAATTCAATATTTGCTCTCATTTCGAAGCCTTATAGACAGCCATGCGTAGAATGGGTGGTGCAAACTCTACATCGTCAAGCGTTCGTCAGTTCAAATTATAAGAAGCACAAGATGTAACATTCTAGTTTAATAGGCTTTAGAAATTGAAATTCACATAACCTGCTGAGAAACGTGAAGGGTAGAATCCCTGATCAGCTGAACTACTTTGATAGGATCTTCAAGAATTTGCTTTAGTCTGGGCACAACTCCTCAGGCAATCCTCCAGGGGCTATTATACTATGAGGCTTTGGCTATCAATTATGTAATCTGGCTCGCTTCTGAAAATAGGTCAAGCACCTATCAAGAATTTTGGGAGCATGCAAGATTAAGGTTACGATCCGAATCGACACCATTTTCCAAGGTGTCGAATACGGTCTAACAGTATGATGCCCGTTTACATCGTCTGTCGATTTTTCTATAGATAGATAGATCATAATTTATTTAAATAGTAACAACGCAATTTTAAGATGTGATGATGAATATGGAGATAAGAAGCCAACGGAGCTTATAAAAGGATAATAACATTTCCGTCAGCTCGTTTATAAGATTGTTCTGTATATTATCGGTATTATTCAACAAACCGTATCAAGGCTCCATAATTGGCTCAGCAGAATTGGGAACATTGATTGCTTCGTTAAAATATTGAAAACTATCTTTCCGGTAACGAGAACGCATTCGTTCCATTTCTGGTCCGTTCCATATTTCCGCTCCATATTCCGAAGCATTCAATAAAGATCCGGGTTATGTATGAGCCATTATACAGAATGGAGTACCTAAGAGTAATTTAGCGTATGTGCGTTATATAGAGGGAGTATGAAAGTCGGTTCGTTAAAAATAATGTGTACAGTGAGGCGAGGTTATTGGCATGTGCGCGAATTTGCACATATTCCGCAAATGGGAGTTTGCGGTTATTACGACTTTTGCGAGATAAGTCTTTAGGCTTCTAATATTGCGGTAATCAGCTTTTGTGTTCGCGCACTGATAAAACAGGGTTTTTCCCATTGGCCACAGAATAATATTTAATAAAACAAATGGTCAATAAAGTCGGCATGCACGAAATTTATTTATATTTTAATCTGTCGTTTTATTTTATTCTTAAGGCACACAAAACAGAATACAACCAATCAGATACAAAATATAGTGATCGACTCTTAGATCTAGATTGTATCCCAAAGTATGTGTACACAGCATGATAACTCTAGCGCAGTTCTGTGTAGACCAGCTGAAGGGAAATGTTCACTTACACAGGAAAAACAAAGTAATAACAAAAATAAATTAAATAACTTACAATACTGATATAAATAAAAAAGAATAATCAATAAAATATAAATATTTAGAGAGTTAAGGCTGAATCGCTCTCTTTAATAAGAGTGGCCTCGATATCTTTTTTAATCTCTAATAATTTATTATTTAAAATGTCAATACATATTATTATAAGCACCATTATGTACTAACTTTTCTTTTGTTTAAGTACAATATATATATATTAAATGGTGACGATAACTCAAAGTGGGTACCTACCAGCCTCATGCTGAGGGATCAAAAAAAAATCAACTGGCTAATCAAACGAAACGTGTTTTTAATTGTCTGATATTTACTTATCCACTGTATGTAGTTTATTTCTTCGTTACTAGTGTCAAAATAAATGTCTATATCTATCTATCTATCTATCTAGCTAAAACATACAAAGAGACGACTTCACAAAAGGTTTCATAAACTCATGCCGTTTCTCAAAAAACCCTCAAAGGTACTAAAGGTCAAAATAAGGAGACATTATTCAATCTGATACAGTCCCACGGTAAATAAAACAGTCTCTCTATAAATAATTCATAATGTAGGCATAACCCCGCAGAAGGTAGACAAAGGTCTTGGAATCTGACGGAACTTTAGCTGTCTGGAGCAGAATTGATTGGTACAAGATGAAAACATATAAACATGTAAAGTATATAAGGATGCAAAGTTGTATACAAAAAATTGGTATAATACTCTTTACCTTATTTATACTATAAATAATGCACTTCGTATCTCGTAGCGTAAACAGTTTGAGTTATCGTTGATCAGGCTTACTGTTGCTTGATCAAACATAGCTCCAACAATGTCAGTCTGATACTAAGTACTAGCTATCGAGGAGTTCTCTAAACTCTACGAGATTACTTTCAGCATTAAGACTTGTGTTTTTGCGTGTCTGATTATTAGTTTTAATACTGTTTATTGATTTTTATGTGGTATACAAAACTATATCTGTCTACATATTACAGAATCCATCATGACATTGAATCGCTATTGGAACTTGACAGCTAAGTAGGAGTATGTTACATTTCATCTGAGTTACGGAAATGGGGTTTATTTATAGCGTCCTACATGCAAGCTTACATTAAAATCTAATTTTCAATAATTTTAGACTCAAAGGTACAATATTTTTTCCAGGGTATCGAGAATTCTCACAGCTCTTCATTGCACAGAGTCAAAATCCAGCTGCTACTGTCCCTAGATGATAGCAGTACTCCACCCACGTAGGGCCGAACTTGTGACTTATAGAGAAGCAGTCTTTGCCCCGCACTGAAGTTCAGCTTTGAGCACACCGAGCTTTTTGGTGTACTCGTACTCGTATGAATAACAAGAGCCGCACCAGTAACAAAAGCTGTTGCCGGCTCACCGTCAGCCGAGCTCGCTCGTGGCTTGCTCCACACCATTATTTTTATTATTTCCAAGAGCGATGTTTATGGGTGCATAAACCGGCGACGCGAGCCACGGCCCGCCGATAAGCATTGCCTGCTTACCCCCTGCGGATGTAGCGAGGAGTAAAAGTGGCCTTTGAAATAAACCTTGGAGATTTTTAGTCTAAATTTATGCGGATCCAGAAACTGTTTCTGATTCCGCAAAGCAGAAAACAAAATAAAAATATTATAAGGAAAGTTAAGACAGGCTAATCCTGCGCTATAATAGTTGAAATGGCAGTGAACGGAGCATATAGATCGTAAAACCGACTGCCGTTGAGGCTGGAAGCTATTCGAGTCAAGACCACGCATTGAAAAGCGCAGCATAGAATAGAAAGGGTGAGTAGTAGTAGTCCAAAAGCTGATATGATGATGGTAGGTCTACTCCCAGCACTTGGATATTATGGATATCTGGTGAACAACATTTTAAAGCATTGAAGGCAGATCATCTTTGGTATCAAAAAAAATATCATACGCATTTTTTGTGTTGTAAAATGGCGGAACTACAAAACGTCAAAACAAAAAACTTTAAAAATCCCGTTCCAGGCTTTAACGGCAAGTTTACGCGTTCGAAAATAAATCAATTATAATTATTATTATTATGAACAGCTGGTTCAGCTAAATCCGCCCGCGGCTTAGCACGCTTCACATTTCTCGTTCCCGTTGGGAGTTCGAGATAAAAACAATATAAAACACTCTTGTTAAAGTGACGCGACACTTCATGTAAATGACTTCACGTCCATGAACGACGGTTAAAATATATGGATATTGTTCATAAAAAATTCTAAAATCACGATTGAAAAATGGGAGTCACATACAGAAAAAAAAATCATTAACCAGCCATTTGTGACCTATATGTCTGTGAGACCGGGTGGATCGAAAAAGTCGAATAACTTTTTTACCTGTTATCGAATTGACTTGCGAATTCGTGTACTCTCCTAATTTCGCGTACCCCACCGTCAGTACACCCCGCATCGGCGAGGCAGGCGCATATCTTTGAGTTTTGGCGCCAACCCGGTGCGTGGGACCGGGGTCACAGATTACGTAAATAAAATAGTCAATTATTTATATATATATGTTTCTTTTTTTGGTTTAATTTTGTAGTGTAGTTATTGTGATAGTTATTATTCTGTTACCAATGATCTTTTTGCATATCGTTCTAAATATTTCACTTAGTTCATACGTAATTGTTGCCTAATTTCTAAACCTTGTTTTAGCATGTCTTACGAACGTTAGAGTCGTCGCTTAGAAGCCCTTCTGCAAGAGGAATTAATGTCCGATGAGGAAATATCACAAAAATCATCGGATAGTGAAGCTGAAAGTGACGACCAACCAGAAAAACCACTTCCAGATCACATACCAAATATGCCTAGAGCATGTCGTGCCAACATGCTCAAGCTGCTTGGCTCTCGAAGAAGAATGATTTTTGAGGAGTTTTTTTATGGTTTTGTGTTTAGTACGGGTACCTTTTTGTTTTTTTTTATAGATACTATTGTGATAAAACTGAGAGAGGCTGATTTAGTTAGAAAAAAAAAGATTTTTGTTAAAAATTTTGATATTTTAAAAGAGCATTAGAAAAAACTTGGTTAATTTTAATGTTTTAACTATGTAAGCGTAAAGATAAATAAACGATATGTGATTTAAGATATACCATTGTATTATTATAATAAAAACATACCTTTTGAATATTTGAATAAGTAAAGTTCCATGCAGTGAAACCATTTAGGAAAATCTCAATTTGTAAAACCTGCTCCGTAAGACCGGCGTAACAAACCACGTAAGTCAAATTCACGTCACAAATGGCGGGTTAAAATCGGTGTACCCGTTTCGGAGGAGTGCGACCACAAACACCGTGACACGAGATTTTTACATATTAGAAGATTATGAAGTACAGTGGCGAGTAACGTAGAGAAGTTTCTTAGTCTTACTAGAAATCTTAAAAAATCTTACTCTTCTAGACTTACTGTCTACTTCTCTGCTATCCAAAAACAAGCCGTTTACACGCAGATAAGTAGCAAGTTCACTCGCTACTGTACTTCAATCGTGTAAACCAGTCATAAATGCCTTTGTACTTACCCAGCTAATGCTGCAACTCGCCATCAGACGCGGCATAAATCATATTTAATTGATGTATACAGACCACAGAAACCCCCCTTGTACTAAACTCAGCTCCGACCCTGGTCGTCCCACGCCCCCTACAACCTACCCCTTTTTATTTCGCACAACTTGCAACCCCAGTTTAACTACTCATACCTTTAGAGCTGATAGAAGCGTCATATTTTTCATTTGACTGGGCAGCATGCAAAACTTTATAGCCCCAAAAAATATGACCGGCGTAACTGAACGATAAGTTTAATTGTGCAATAAACTGCTGAGTGGAAAATTGCTGTTTGTATAATTTTTACGGTGGACTTTTTATTCGTTTTATACAGGCGTTCCTTAATAGGTGTCATTCTGAACGGGAAGGTATTTAATGAGAGGAAGGATTCTACTTCTGTGAAAAAAAAAACCAAATCAGAAAACTCATTTTTTATGATTATATCAAACGGGAAATAATATGGTAATAATTTGTTCATACATAGTTTACTTTCTGAAACATGGGTAACAAAACATGACATATAATATAAATCCTACTAATATTATAAACGCGAAAGTTTGTATGTATGGATGTTTGTTACTCTTTCACGCCGGAACGGCTGAACCGATTGCGATGAAATTTAGTATGTACGTAGATTATAACCTGGATTAACACATAGGCTACTTTTATTGGCAAACCACGCTTGCGAAGCCGCTGGCAACAGCTAGTACGAGTATAAATAGGGTACATCTACGATCAGCATGCAAAATGTTACATAAAACATAGATATTAAAAAAATGTATAGGAATATCTATAATATATGTATTAGGTATGTTCAATAGAAAAGAGGTCTATCTTACAAAAACACTGTTTGTTCTACGTTCTTTTTAAAATTCGATGTTTTACATTGAATTTGTTAAATTTATGAATCGTATTAATATTTCTCTATATAAAAAACGTTGATATACCACATAATTATTAGAAACAGCTGCTTATTTTCATAGGAAGAATGTACTTACCCGCGGTATAAGCAAAAAATACTATAACTGTTACTACGTAGGTATGACAATATATATTTTATATTTTATTTATGAAAATTTATAATTATATTATACATATGTATATTATATTATGTATTTTATTTTATAATATCTATATTTTTTATAAATTGTAATATTTACTTGTTCTAATAATATCTGATTTACGCCGTTGTCCTTATTTGTTCACATAGATCCTGTCTATTCAAAGTAAGCTATTGCTTGGAAGAGTTCGCTTTTAGCGATAAGGCCGCCCATTGTACCTATGATTTAAAAGTTTATTTTCTTTTATTGACCCATCGAAGCGAGATCTCCAAATCAACTTGGGCAAATCGGCGTTGTATGTATGTTTGTTTGTCCGAGGATAACTTTTGAAGAGTTTATCCGATCATCTTGAAATTTAGTACATAGGTAGGTAGTAATGACACAATTTTGGTGTGACTAAATCAGCTAAAAATGTAGGGGGTTCTTGATATATTGGGGTTCAAGAAGGGTAAAAATAAACAAAATGGGACAATCTGGTCAAGTGGCACTTCTAATATAAGGTCTTTAAGAGTACATTTTAAACCATTTTTATTTTTAGTTTAAACTTTGTAGATTTTAAATTAATAGCTATTATAAAAACTGAACTTTGACAAAATCCACACCTGTGACCCCACAGTGGCGAAATTTGGTATGCGTGTAGTGACACAAATATAGGCAAAAGTCCAATGACATGAACTCCTGTTACCCATAACTTGAACGAAACTGTAGGTCAAGTAATTTGGTTCCGCATTCCGTGGCACTATTTTATTAGTCAAAGATTAAGGATGGCTTGCACAACGATCCCTAAACGTGTTTAGCGACTAAAAATGTTTAAATTTTACGTATTTACATGATTTGACAACTCTTTAAATCATATTTGGCCACTAAATACGTTTAGGCGTCGTTGCACAAGTCGTCCTAAGAATATCTTTTTTTGTGTTTTGGGGGACTCGCGAAATTTCAAATAAATAAATAATAAATATTGCTGGACATTTCACACAGCGCTATCTAGCCCCAAACTAAGCAGAGCTTGTATAATGGGAATCAGATAACTGATAGAATACTTATGTACATTTTTTTTTGCAAATACATACTTACTTATAATACATAGAGAAATAACCAGACCCTGAACAAATATCTGCAGATCATGCAAACATTTGTTCCGCGGCGGGAATCGAACCCGCTACCTCCTGCGTCTCAGCCGGCTATTCGCCCACTGCGCCACGGAGGTCGTCAAAATTTCAGTTCAGGGCGAACCACTAGTATGTTTATATTTAATGTTTAAATTTAAGAAATTATCTAATCTAATCTAATTTATGTAGCATAAGCATGTGATTGTGGCATAGACACCCGGTATGTAATTGGATGTGATGAGAAGTGCACATGTATGCGCAGTGCAATGGCTGGTAGAGCCGCGACCGCAATGCCCTGCTCGTGGCTTCACTGTTTAGTTGCTCTGTTTGTGCCTTCACTAAATGGTACGTTACGCGTGCCGTCAACATAGGCTCAGACGGGATTATTCTGAACGTGACCCAAAATCGCCACACGTAGAGCAGTTAGGTTAGAAATGCGCATTGCATAAATGTATCGATATTATTGAAGTTCTAAATAATAAAATAGCAATTTGAAGACCAATTTTAATGAATTTTAGCTATTTATAGTGTTTTGGAGCAATTAACGCGTGTATAGATCGTTTGAAACAGTCTTGTTTTAAATAGTATTTTTATTTATAGTGTTATCCGAACACATGCGGATATTTCAAGATTTTTTAAAATCATCCCAAAAATTTCAAACCTAGACGGGACTTGAACCCGCGACCTTCCTCTTGATGGAGCTAACGGCGCTTTAGTCGTAATTCTGAATGATCTCACTAACTTCGACCTAGACGTGAATTGCCTTGTAGCACAGATGGTAGTGCATCCTCGTATCAAGAGGAAGGTCGCGGGTTCAAGTCCCGTCTAGGCTTGAAATTTTTGGGATGATTTTAAAAAATCTTGGAATTTTCCGCATGTTGTCGGATAACACTATAAATATAAATACTATTTGAAACAAGCAACGCGACATCTCTTGTCAATGTACTGAACTGCAACGTTCGGCATTGAGCAGGTACAAAGAACTATATAAGTTTTCCTGTAGATGGAGCTAACGGCGCTTTAGTCGTAATTCTGAATGATCTCACTAATTTCGACCTAGACGTGAATTGCCTTGTAGCACAGATGGTAGTGCATCCTCGTATCAAGAGGAAGGTCGCGGGTTCAAGTCCCGTCTAGGCTAGAAATTTTTGGGATGATTTTAAAAAATCTCAGTCTTGTTTTGTACTTCGTATAGTTTGTACAAGTTACAAGAGTGCTGTACAAGTTGTATCTATATTTTATATTATATTTGGTATACAGCGGTCTCGTATCTTTTCAGGGACAAAATTGTGAAGCTTGTGATTTTAATGTGTTTTATTTATAAATCATAATTCTAAATCTGGTAATCAATACGGATAATACGAACATAATACGGAGAACGAAGAAAAAAACAGTGACAAGAGTTTAAGTTTTGATACATACTGTCACGCCTGTTTTTCGGCAGCGGCAAGCAGAGATTACGGGTCTCCACTCGCTTCAATCCTTACCTACATATCGTTTTTGCTTCATTTACTCCCATTACGTTTGACGGTTAGAGATGTCTTGACCTGGCCTTTTCTAAACTAGCGGTTCGCCCCGAACTGATTTCTCGCAAGTCTCCCAAAACACAAAAAAAAATATTCTCAGGGCGACTCGCGCAACTTTGTCCTAAACGTATTTAGTGGCTCAATATGATTTAAAGAGTTGTCAAATCATACAAATACGTAAAATTTAAACATGATTAGTCGCTAAATACGTTTAGGGATCGTTGTGCAAACCGGCCTTAATCTTTGACTAATAAAATAGTATAACTTTTGAAACTATCATGGTTATGAACACTATCAAATACTCACAAATCATGGTAAATATCCCGTTTTTAGTATAAATAGTGTTCATAACCATGATAGTTTCAAAAGTTATATCGTAAACCGGTACGGGCCGGAAATCGCTAAAGTGGTAAAAGACCTAGAACGCTTGCGGAAAAAGTGTGAATGTTTACGTGAATCGTTGGACTTCTTAGTGAAGTGTCGTGACGCAGACCTAATACCAGTATGCGTGCGTATTAAATCTCGCGATGACATTCAGGGACCCGCGAGTATTCTGCGACAAGCGAGTGTAAAATTATTGCGAAAGATGATTCGTAACAACAGACATCGTTTTAATTCATTACAAGTGGAGTTGTACAAGATTCATTGTAAGTGTAGTGGTGTATTGTTACCGATGGATTTTGATGTGTGCGATCGTATAACATACGAACAAGCCCAACGCTCTGGAGAACTTAGTGCATCTAAACAAAAGCGAAAGTTGGAATTTTTGTGGAATAAACAAAGGCAACATGTCCCCTACCAATGTCCCCTAACAAGAAGCTCGAACAGTTATAAATTTGTCCAACAAAGTCCTTAATGGATCAGCTCTCAAAGTGTTGGAGAAGGGTCTCAATTATGTTCCTACCACGCAGCGAATCCCATATGAAAAGGTGATCGGCAATATAGAGGTAGTTATCCGTTATAATAAGATTCCAAAAAGCGACGCGGAGTGTCTAAGACAAGACATTGCTTTTGTATTACGTCATGCTAAACCTCCAGAACCGAACATCACGTATGAAGAGTTGGGTGCGTTAAAAGACTTACGCCAAGATAAAGACCTAATAATCCTTAAGGCTGACAAAGGGAATGCCACAGTGGTGATGAACGTCTCAGAATACGAGGATAAAATCCGTCGCTTGCTTAGTGACACCAATACCTACAAGCTAGTTAACTATAATTCGACAAGTCGAACGCAACGTAATACCCAAAAGCTAATAAAGGAGTGGCAACACGCCATAGGTGAGGAAGTTGCCAATTTCCTCTGACGACCAAGAAACGTCCAGCCGCCTAAACTGTATGATCTGCCAAAGGTACACAAGCAGAATGCCCCGCTACGACCTATAGTGAGTCAAATTGATTCTCCTACTTATGAATTAGCGAAACATGTAGCTAAAGTATTGCAACCGACGGTGGGACGAACATCGTCTTTTGTAAAAGACTCGCGGCATTTCATACAGATCCTTAAGGAGACAGAGGTACATGATAATGAGATGATGGTCAGTTTTGACGTAGAATCTCTCTTTACGAAGGTCCCCGTGGTTGATTGTATGAGGGTAATTGAGACGAAAATAAAGCAAGACGGTATTCCGGCAGAGTATGTCAAGCTTCTGGAGCATGTTCTTTTCACCAACTTCTTCATATATAAAGGGCAATACTATTTTCAAATAGATGGAGTAGCCATGGGTAGTCCTGTTGCTCCCGTGGTGGCCAACATTTGGATGGAGTATTACGAGAATATAGCCATCTCGTCTGCCCCTTTACCAATCAAGTTGTGGAAAAGGTACGTGGATGACGTCTTCTGTATTTTGGAAGGAAAAACCAGCCGAAGTGGAACTTCTTTTGGCACACCTCAACGTCGTACATAGTAAGATCAGGTTTACGTAAGAGAAAGAATGTGATCGACGTTTGGCGTTTTTGGACGTATTGGTTCAGGTTCGAGAGAATGGTAGTTTGGGCCATTCAGTTTACAGAAAACCTACACATACGGACCGATACCTACATGCGGATTCACATCATCACCCTCGACAACTTAATTCGGTGGTAACATCACTTACCAATCGTGCATTCGACCTGTGTGATGAGGATCACATTCAGAGTGAATTGGCGCATGTCCGAAATGTGTTGGTGAAGAACGGTTATAAACTGCGGTCCTTACCAGCTCGACCAAGACCTAAAGCCCACAGTTGCAGAGTGGAACGAAAACCTGTTTTTCTACCATATGTTAAAGGAGTGACAGATAAAATCGCAAACATTCTACAAAAATTTTCACTTAAGACCATCTTTACTCCTTTAAAGAAAATTACACACTACCTGCGCTCACCAAAAGATTGATTTCCACTAGAAAAACCAGGAGTGTATAAAATAGACTGTAGCTGTGGGAGTTCTTATATTGGTCAAACCAAACGCACTATAGCTTGTCGGGTGAAGGAACATATCAGGGCGGTGAAGAATGTTGACAGACAAAAGTCTGCCATAGCGGAACATCTGCTGGACTCAGGCTCAAACCACTGGGTCGAGCTACACAATCCACAAGTAATCTCAACTGAGCGACATTACATGCCAAGACTGGTTCAAGAGGCAATTGAGATTGCCAAACACAAGAATTTCCATCGTGAAGATGGTTTTCAATTATCTGGAGCCTGGAATCCTGTGGTGAGAATGTGTAACAACAGAAAAAGTGAAGTGTCAATTACGCGTCCTGATACCGTGAGTGTTGTGTGTCGGAATCGAGTTATGATCGAGAATGAAGCCGGTGGTAGTAGTAGAATTAGCGAATTAATTCCTAGCAAGAGACTAAGAAAGAGGGTAGATAGTTATATCTGCCAATAACTACCTACTCGCAAAGACTTCAGTTTACCCGTGATCATGGCGCATGCAACTGCGCCGAAATATCGGGATACTCAAATACTCACAAATCATGGTAAATATCCCGTTTTTAGTATAAATAATAAAATAGTGTCACGAAATGCACAACCATCTAACTTGACCTACAGTTTCATTCAAATTACAGGTTACAGGACTTCATGTTAATTGGTTACTCTTTTTTGGGATAGAAATTGCAGTTATTATGGATTTCAGACTTTTCCCTATATTTATGTCACTAAAGCTACACACATAACAAATTTCAGCTCTGTGGTGTCACTGGTGTACTCTGTGATTTTTTTGAAAATTCAGATTTTAGTATGGGTAATTACTTAAAACCTTCAAGGCTTAAACTAAAAATAAAAACCGGGTCAAAATGGACTCACAAAGACCTTTTATACGACGCGCTACTTGACCGGATAGTCCCATTTTGGTTTTTGTTTTACCCTTCTTGAACCCTAATATCTCAACAACCCCCCTACATTTTTAGCTAAATAAGTCACACCAAAATTTTGTCATCACTACCTACCTATATACTAAATTTCACGATGATCGGATGAACGCTTCAAAAGTTTGTCCTCGGACAAACAAACACATACATACATACATACAACGCCGATTTGCCCAAGTTGATTTAGAGATCTCGCTTCATTCGATCAAATATCTTAACTAATAATAATGAGTCAAGCAGTCGCAAAGCTCAGTACCATTCATACCTGATTAATATACCACCCATTGGCACTCACGTTCTACGTTCTTGATGCGTTCAGCTAAGGTATGAACACCTTACTACTACTGTGGTCTGTTTTTCCAAAAGAGTACATTCAATCCGGGCCCGTTTAAGGTAAGAGTAAATTGATGTCTCCTAAATCTTCTTGTTTCATCTTAGACCACTTCATCGCTTACCATCAGGTGAGATTGTGGTCAAACGATTCATATTAAAAAAAACCGGCCAAGTGTTAGTCGGACTCGCACACGAAGGATTCCGTACCATTATCTATACAAACGGCAAAATAAAAATAATGTCTGTTGTATGGGAGCCCCACTTAAATATTTATTTTATGGAATAGCACAATTTTATTTATTTTCCTTATTTGAGGTCGGTGCTGATTTAGCTAGTCCTCTAAATTGTATGAGTGCCCATACAACTCAGAGGACTATCTTAGTTGACGTCATCTATGTATGGGGGGGGGGGGGACACTCTGTAATTTTAAACTTATTTTATTTTTTGGAATTTTTCTTGTATTTGTGCTGTAAGACCTTGTTTTTTCCAAATTTCGTGATTCTAGGTCAACGGGAACTACCTTATAGGTTTTCAACCCAAGACTTATAGGATGCTGCTGGTTGACCTAGAATTGTCAATTTTGGTTAAAAGCAAGGTCTTACAGCACAAGTAAAGGAAAAATTAAAAAAAAAAAACGAGTGTGCTTTAGACGACTGAAGTGAACTTCTTGTTTAAAATATAACTTGTTGGACTTCAATTAAATAAAAATATAATTAATCTCAAACCAAAATCAATCATTCTTCTTCAGAAATAAAGCTTGTTTTGGATTACACATATCCTCTTCTCATTCTCTTTTCATTCTAGAATAGTTTCCGCTACGCAGTTAGTGATGTAGTCTAATGCGATAGCAGTTTTATCGATATCTGCCATTTATATTGAAATTCTCACAAAAATAAATAAACGTTCATCAAATAGTTTTTACCCCTTACCGAAATAAAGGGTTGTTAAAATTATAACTTGTACTGTGTATTTATGAGTCTATGTTTAAGTCATCGGGTAACCTCAAAAAGTAACAACTTTTGTATGGCGTTATTTGTCAGATAGCTATCTGGAACATTATCAGGAACCCGTGAAACGGGACCTAAGTGTTAAAAAGGATGAAATAAAACTTATGTATTTTAATTTTAAACTAGTAATAACGACACATATATTCATGTGCATTATTATTTACATCATGATCATCGCAAAAAATAGTTCTATTTCTTTAGGTAAATAATAGTAATGATCTTAGTATGTTGTAGTCAAATATTGAACTAGATTATCCATAGATTGTAGAAAACAACACCCTTTTGTAGCCTATAAAATTTTAAATCAAACCCAAATTTGGGTCCAATCTATCGATAATGACAATATTTTGTGTCAACGCACTGGCTGAGTTGCGGCAGATATAACGTTTTAAGGAAATCTCAACCTTATTTCGAGGCGCATACAGTAATAACTTCAGTTATTTTTTGCTGCTGCTTGTTATCTGTATATCTGTGATCTTTATATCTTCACTAACTTATATCTCCCTCTCAACTTCCGTTCGCACTTTTCGTAACGCATTGGCCAGTTTACTTCAAAAAGTTGAAAATTAAGGTAAATTTTGGTACTTACAAGTTTTCGCGGAAATCTAAATTTGCCCATATCTTTTTAGCGTGTTGACTCAGGACCTTGATTTTTATACACCCAATAGGACTATAGACTTCAGTATCTGGTATAAATTTCAACTTGCTAGGTACACCCGTTACTGAGAAAATCGGTGGTGACACACGGGCAGACGTACAAGAGAGTGATAATGGGTCCTTTTTTACCTTTTGAGGTACGGAACCCTAAAAATACGTCCGCTCAGGTCTTCCTTTTCCAACAAAAGTTTAAGCAAAGAAGATTTTTCTTATAAGTACGAGTGGAAAGCATTTTAATCTGCAAATCGGTAATGTCCCTCAAAGAAATATCCATCCGTGCGTCAATTAATTGTTAAAAAGTAAGGAATCGTAGCAATTAGCAGCTCCGTCCATTTCCGGACGAAGCGCGCTCGATACGAAATGAGTTCGAATACCGTTTACCTTATACTGCTTACCTGCCAACTCACGCCAAAAGCTTTTGTTGATAGTGCACTCTCTTTTACTTACGGAGAACTTATCGAGAATAGAATTACTCACTGGTTCTTATAACTAAAGTACATACACAGAAATAAAATACAATTATTTGCAAGACGTGAGATACAAAAGAACCAGTTGAGCCATCCGTGGACGGAGCTGCTAATTGCTACGACTTCTTGCTTTCTTACAATTAAAACCAAATTACATTTGTCATTGATGCGTCTGTATGTTGTAGTTGTGCCTTCTGATACCCACGATACAGGTGTTCCTTCCGTAGTGCTGACTGCTGAGGCGGGACTGCGAGGGTGGGTGTCAGGTGTACGAGTACCTACTTTCACTTACATAATGTGAGGCTCAAATGTCAATAGACGATCTCCATGGCGCAGTGGGCGCCGGAGACACAGGAGGTTGCACATTCCATTCTCGCCTCGGAACAAATGTTTGCAGTATCTACAGATGTTTGTTACAGCTCTAGGAGTTTTTATGATAGTATGTTTAAAAAAAAGTATCTTAGTATTTTGTCAGTTATCGCTGACTACCATAGTACAAGCTTTGCTTAATTTATGGCTAGATAGCGCTATGTGAAATGTCTGGTATTATTTATTTGTTTATTTTATAATTTTGCAATGCATACTAAATATAGATTTTGCATTTCTGTTCGATCTGACGCTAGACATCGGAACTCGTTGATTGAGAATGACTTCTTATATTTTTATTCCAATAACTTAAGCTTGCTTCAATATCTACACAGCATTCTAAAAACTCTAGTTACAAAATACAGAAATGCGATTCAACAAAAGTTTTAAATTGTGTTAGGTTGTTCCGAACTCGATAGGTATTTTTCACAAACTGGTTATCACAGCTTTAGTGAAAAATGTTCAACTGGTATTTATTATATCTATTTACCTAGTGATGTTTGTATAAGGTGTGCATCAGGGCATTGTATTTATTATATGAAGTTGTGTAAGCTCTGCAAAGTGTTTATTGATTCTGCATGTTCTGCAGTGATTGAACACTTTGTAGTTGAATGGTGTTGGATGGCGGCGGTGGCGGCGGCGGAGTGATACTCGGTCAATATCAAGCGTTTGTATCGGTTTTCAAAACGAATTGTTTACCGGTTTTATATTGGACTTTCGAAAATGTAACGGGGTGAGAATATTGTTAGTTGAATTTAGGTTTGTTTTATTTTATATGGTTAGTCACAAGCGCTTGGTTAACCTGATGTTATGCTCTCATAAAGGTATTTAACAGTAATTGCTGTTAAGAAACGTCCGCCTATGTATTTTGCTTTGTTGTATAAGGAAGGTCTAATTGGCATTGAAGTTATTGTAGTTTCAACGTTCGGATAGATTGTCTTTAATAAAAAATCAAAGAAAATGAATTTGAATTGTTACTTAGACGTGAAATGAATGAATGAATGAAAATACTTTATTGTACACTTCAACAGAAACAGACATAAAAATAAAATAAAACACAAAGCAACAAGTACAATGGGCGGTCTTATCGCTTAGAAGCGATTTCTTCCAGACAACCTTTGAATGGATAGAACTTTTGTGACATAACAATAATAGCATTAATTAAATAGCTAAGAGCTATCAAGTGCGTCTTTACCAAAAAAACTACTGCACATACACTCAATTCAATTATATTTACCTATAAAGATACATTTTATTACATAGTATGTTTGAGTACACTTATGAACGTCGATTATACAGATTTCACAATTAAAATCGTAATATAAATATTAATGAAATAATAACTTAAATATTTTTTTTTATTACTCTAGGTTTTATAACCACTAACTAAACCTATACTGTACTGGATCTAACCTAGGTACGTAATCTACCTATTACTTTATCAGACAAAATGTGTAGTAAATAGGTGGTTACTTTCTATTTCATGCACCGAAACTGAAAATGTTTTAAGTATCCTAACCTAAATTTTATCATTTTACCTACAGTATCATACATAAGTTCAAATATATATTTCTAACTTATTAAATTATTAAATATCTTATAAACTTATTATAAACATATAAATATTTTGTTATATATATACTAGTTATATATTTTGTATTATATGTTATGTGTAATATTTTTATTAATTTGTGTCGGCCACAAATTTTTGCAGATTTGAAACATGAATTAAAATAAAACTACTAATATTATTTTGTTGGTGAATTATTTAACGTAATAAACATTTATTGCAATTTATTTTTTAAAAATGACATCGTCGAGATATATCCCGTCTCGTTGCTGGCACTTTTGTAACCGACTACGTAAATTTTGGAAAACTCATTGACACATGCTACGAGGAATCGCTGTTCGCCCGTGAAGCGCTCCATCGTGACTAAAATTGCATGAAGCGGCGCATCATTCCCCGCACCCCGCGCGCCCCTCATTCTAACGGTTTTCGAGAAATCATGTGTTGTTATTTGCAAAAATTTATGGCCCACCCTGTATAAAGTACCTATACACATATGCTTCCATAAAATAATTGAAATATTTACCTAAGATTTTCTTTGTGTTACTTTTAAGTTCTTATTCTTAGATATTATAATTAATGTATTTTTTCAGAACATGTGTAAAATTAGTTTTAGTTAGTGGTAAAACTGTGTTATGCCCGAGGTCACCAAATAAAATTGCTAATTCCATCTGACTGGTGTTCACGATACAGGCTTGCCTAGTGTGAAGGCCGCTGCTTAATTGTGATCGTAGGTAGTGCCTTCTGCCTCAAACTGTATAAAATGTATATTGCTATTATAACAGGCATCTTAGGTAAATTACAAAAATTGTCTTCATTTTAATCTTATTGATAAGTTTTTGGCTGCAAATAAATATTTTTCATTTTTTCATTTTCGTTTTTAGGGTTCCGTAGCCAAATGGCTAAAAACGGAACCCTTATGGATTCGTCATGTCTGTCCGTCCGTATGTCACAGCCACTTTTTTCCGAAACTATAAGAACTATACTGTTGAAACTTGGTAAATAGATGTATTCTGTGAACCGCATTAAGGTTTTCATACAAAAATAGAAAAAAAACAATAAATTTTGGGGGTTTCCCATACTTAGAATTGAAACTTAATTTTTTTTTTCATCATACCCATACGTTTGGGATATCTATGGATAGGTCTTCAAAAATGATATTGAGGTTTCAAATATCATTTTTTTCTAAACTGAATAGTTTGCGCGAGAGACACTTCCAAAGTGGTAAAATGTGCCCCCCCCCCCCTGTAACTTCTAAATTATGAGAATAATAAAACTAAAAAAAATATATTACCATACAAATTTCCACCGACAATTGGTTTAAACGAGAGTTTAAGTAGTTTTTTTTCGATCAAAGTTACAACGAACTACAAAAACATTTATATTATGTTACTTGCTGCTACGGAACCCTTCATGGGCGAGTCTGACTCGCACTTGGCCGCTTTTATTTCAATTTATCGTCAAGTTACATGAACGCTGAGAAACGCCTATCGATACACATAGAGCGTCCGAGAAAACGCCAATAATGTGTACGGATTGCACGCGTTTAGTCAGGGTATGACGTCATTAGGTCAAGTGCTTCTGTTTTAATACCATAATGATGAAGCTTCATTATAAGAATCCCATGAATCATTTTTATTTCATTTTCGATAAAATCAATGACTGCATCAGTCGTCGAACAACTTTTGGTAAACCCCTAAATATTGCCTATTATATAAAAATAACTTGGCAAAACGTGGTGATGATAGGTGGAGCAGGGTAGCAACTGAATGATGGCCGAGGAATGGCTGTAGAAGGGTTAGACGTCCGGCAGCGAGATAGGTGGACGACATCGTTAGAGTCGCGGGCCGTCAATGGGTGAGACTAGCGCAGGATCGTGGCGGATGGCACAAACTTGGGGAGGCCTATACCCAGCAGTGGGTGAAATCGGGCTGTGGATGATGATGAAGATGATGATATAAAATAACTAACTGTTACCCGCAACTTCCTACGCGTTATACATACTACTAAATGTGTAGTATACCTAGAAATAAAGCTAAACTCGCTCGTAACTTGGCTTGAGACCCTATTTTAATCCCAAGCGACCTGATTTGTGGGATAAAAAGTAGCCTATGTGGTAATCCCGGTTATAATCTACGTATATACTAAATTTCATCGAAATCGGTTCTGCCGTTACGACGTGATTGAGTAACAAATAAATAAACAAACATTCCAACTTTCTCATTTATAATATTAGTGTGATACTACCACTAAAGAACTTGACTAAGATAATTTTCTAATATATTTGACTCAGAGTTCGCAAAACAGAAATTCGTTTAAAGTTGTTTCGTAACTTATTATTGCCAATTTTGTAAAGTGGCATGACCGAGCCTGCTGGATGTCACGAGATCAGGAAATTAATTTCTATTTATACATTCATTGAAAATATTCGCTAGAAACGGAGCTATTATCTCGATCGTATTACTAACCAATTTTACTGAAATTCCCCATAAATCTTCAGAACTTTCAAGATTCAGTGATCTAAAGGTTTTTACGACTATCTTACTATTTACATTCCTAAATATAAAAATATTTGAGCTGGGGATTTTTAGTTTTTTTAATTTTCTTTTAACAACTTTATGGCCTCATTTGCACAAATATTAAGTGCCTTAGAGGTATCATCAATAATGCTGGACATTTCACACAGCGCTATCTAGCCCCAAACTAATAAAAGCTTGTACTATGGGAACCAGATATCTGATAGAATACTTCTATACATTTTTTTTGTAAATACATACTTCATCATCATCATCATATCAGCCGTAGGACTTCCACAGCTGGACAATGGCCTCCCTCATTGATCTCCAAGAACTGCGGCTGGAAGCGGCCTGCATCCAACGCCGACCTGCGGTTCTTACCAAGTCGTCTGCCCATCTTGTAGGTGGACGTCCTTCGCTGCGCTTGCCGGTCCGTGGCCTCCTTTCGAGAACTTTCCGGCCCCATCGGCCATCTGTTCTGCGCGCTATATGGCTTGCCCATTGCCACTTCAACGTGCTAATCCGTCGGGCTATGTCGGTGACTTGAGTTCTCCTACGTATCTCCTCATTTCTGATTCGATCATGTAGAGAAACCCCGAGCATAGCCCTCTCCATAGCTCGTTGAGCGATTCTGAGCTTATTCATAAGGCCAATAGTGAAGGACCACGTCTCGATTCCATATGTCATCACTGGTAACACACACTGGTTGAAGACTTTCGTCTTAAGGCACTGAGGTATGTTGGACGAAAAGACGTTGCGAAGTTTCCCAAACGCTGCCCATCCGAGTTGGATTCGACGATTGACCTAGGTATACATACGCGTCGACAACTTCAAGAGCCGAGTTCTCAACCATAACTGGGGCGGACACAACATGGACATTCAATACATACTTATTGAGAGATAAAATAAACGTCTTTATGAATAATATTATACAGAGAAACAACCAGACCCGGAACAAAATATATCTGTAGATCATACAAACATTTGCTCCGCTGTGGGAACCGGATCCGCAACCCTGCGTTTCAGATAAGTAGATATTCGCCCACTGCGCCACGGAGGTCGGGAGCACATAAAAAGCTTAAAAAGCTTATTTACAGACGGTTATGAATAACTCACTATAGTTTTTGCCGTGTCCAATAAAATATTTTATTAAAATTGAACGATTTGTTGTATAATTCGTACATTTTATCTCGGTTTATTTCTATGGTGGCCCGGTCATTCAAATAACATTTTTAAATTAATTATTTTACTACGCACAGGAAAAAACATATCACAAATACGTTTTAAATAGTCAAAAATATTATTATACTAAGCGTAAGCAAGTAGTCTGGCAAGTAGCGTCTAGTCTGCCTCTCTAAAAGTACTAAGTGATTTTCCAAAGTAAAACCAAATAGGCTAAAAGCCAAGCCAATGTCCCTGAAACAATAACTTTCCCCGGAAAATACTTTTCCACAAATATTTACTTACAAAGTTCCTGTTTATTCCCAATGTAAGAAGTTGCTATTTTTATGAAAGTTAAGATTGAGTATAATCAATCATGCGTCATAATATTTGCATGGAGCTCGAGTTCCCAGAGAATATACATACCTGTTTCGAGTTTTTCACAAGATGGATGTATTTCATTACGGAGTTATGCTTCCGGCCCACTTTTTGTTTATGGGTGAGTTTTGCTTATTTACCTCAAAATAAACAAACCGGTCAAGTACGAGTAGGACTCGTGCACCGAGGGTTCCCTACCTACCAATATTTATGTTAATTTTGCAGCGCTATCTAGCTATGTGACTTGTGTTTGCCTAGGTTTAGTTATATCTATGTGTCTTGGAATTTTAATTAAACCTCTCCCTCTACCAAATATGCAGTACCTAAAATAACTGTTTGTTCGCATTACATTAAGGTTAACTGGAAGAGAATGCATCTATGTATAGATTACTTATCGATTACGGTATAGAACTGTTTGTAACCTCACCCGGCTCTTTCAGAAAGAGTGTATCTGATGTCATAATGTCGGATACACTATTTCTGTCTGACCTGTCTGTAAAAGGTAGAATCTTGTTCTTATATGTACTCGTAATGTAACCTACAGATATTGTTTGTCTTATTTCATAAGCATGCACTTTTTATGCCCTTATAATTTGTCAACCCAATCTGTGGACACCGGGGCTGATTATATATAAAGAACCTTATTTAATATTAGCATTAAGTAACCTAATTGTATAATTGTGTATTGTCCTTAATAAAGAAAAATAAAAAATAAATACAAATAAATTTCTTTGATATTGTGCAATAAAAAAGTTCCATCATTCATGCATTCATATGTGACTCAGAAACCAAGTAAACTTTAAATCCGATTAGGGAGGAGGTTATCTCCTAAATTTGCAAAGCGAAAAATTTAAAATTATCACGCCAATACATTTTTGTATGGTTTTGGTGCCTTACCGATTACTATGATTGATAGAAATACCTATATGTAAAGGTTAGAGGAGAACTAACACAAAGTCTATCCAGAACAGTTCAAAAATAAATTGTCTTGTAGGAGACATGCTTTTTTTACATTTAACATCATAACTTCAAAACTATATATGTCATAGAAAATAGTTTTGCAGTGTTCTCAAAATCTATGTCCCTCTCCGCTGCCTCCTTCTAATGCACAACGTTTTCGCAGAAGTCCCTAAGAGAGAGATCGAGAGAGAGAGATAGGTCGTAACCTACCATGTCACCGAGAGCGTGGAACTCTTCCACCCAAGCCGGGCAAAACTCGAGGGTGTGCTAAGCTGTGTCCTCGAGGCAATTGTCTCAGTGGTGGCACATTGGTAACTGTTCGCTCCCAATTAGGCACAGGTATTTCCCGAAACAGCCGTGTCTTGAGAGCACTTGCGCGAACCGGAAGGAAACGGTACCATGCTCCCTGTCCATCCGCTGCTGAAGCACTGCACACATCGTCTCCATGGTCCGGATACCGGCGTATGACCTTGCTAGCCCATGCTGCCACTCCTCTTAGAGGATCTCACGAAATTCAACTTTATGTCTCTCCACTTCTCTAGGTACAGGTCGCTCGCCCTGAGCCAGAGCATTCTTGCATAAAAAATACATTGACGCAAGGACCCCTGCGTCCATGTCCCCGCCTGCACACATGCCGCCTCGAAAACATTATTTTTCTATCAATCAAAATCAGTTTAATTGTTAAAAAGGTGGCCTATTTATTACAATTACAATTATTCAGAATTTTAAGACAATATCCAGTAGTTGCTGAGATAATCTGTGACATACAGACGGACGGAAGGACAGACGTGCAAAGTCGCACAATATGGATTCCGTTTTTTCCCAATATTGGTCCGAATCCGTAAAAAGCATGAAAAAACATAACAGGAGAGACAGGGACATAGACAGGTATCTTAGTGTGGACTCGGGACTATGCATAACAATAATAAATATTGGTTACACACTGCATACTAGAATACCCTGTCCTGTCTCGTAAGTATGTAAGTCGTACACTCTGCACACGTTATTCAAGTATTAAGTTATTCCAAAGTGATCTCTATCTGCTTACACACACACACAACCAATAAACATACCTAATTCGCGTAATGCGCATTACGAACCGTATAGAAACAACAAGAAACAACGTTTTCCTCCATCTGATCTGAGCCAGAACCAAACCCACACTATATCTAAACGCACCTTTATTTAGTGGTCAAGGTAAGTACATAATTAGCTATGTTCAGTCGGAAACTTGGCTCAAAGGCTTTGCAGGAAAGTAGGAAAAGTTTGTCACAACTTTACGACATCACGTTGCGTTGTATCTTCCGTAACATGTACGGAATAACTGATTATAAACTTTTGTGGGCCGGAATTGTGGCCAACTTGATACTGAACCATGAAGTAAGGAAAATTCGTATGAGCTTTTTAACCTAGTAGATAGATATCACACGTAAGTAACAAACAGACAAAAGATTATATAAAAAGAAACATATATTATTAAATGAGGGCTGAAAGCGATCAATTACATTCAATGCGAGCGATGACGCTAAGAGTTAGAGTTTGCCTAAAAAGTAACTTACACTCTAGACGTCAAGGATTATAATGGCATATTATAAGCCCGAGCCGTGATATTATCGTGTTCCACCGCACGGAAAGTTAAATGCCTTCCAGGTGTAATCTATACAAATGTTGACAACGCTGAACATTGTTTAAATCCGGTCCTAGCAGAACAATATGACCTTTAGTTTGTCAGTCAAGAAAATAACCATTTTGAGTTACTAAGAAGGCCTAGGAAAACGTCAAAGGGCAAACTACTGTATGCGTTTATTTCTAAACTCGTATAAAGCTGGTGTAGAGTTCCATTTTGCTAAATTTCCTAAAGCTGTCCGTACAAGAATGACTGACTAGAGACTAGACCCCACTTTATTGTTGTTCTAAACTTGTTCCGAGAGGATTTCGTTACAGATCTGTTTGGGCCTGTTTAGCCTTCATACCGGGAGTACTTGAAGGTTAGCCGGGGATATCTCGGGGAATCTATCTAAATACACGTTAGATGGGTTTACTTAATTCTGGATTTACTAAATTTCATTTTTGTTGTTGTTTTGGTAATAAAACCACTCGGATATTTAGTTGTAGTTTGGTAGAGCTTAGACAAAAATACAAGATGTAACGAATAACAGATAATTTGGTTAGTTTGTTGTAGTTAATCTTACAATTCAAACTATTCTTTTTAACGCGTAACCATGTTCATAGTTCTATTTTTATTGCACCAATATGAAAAAAATTTAATGTTGGAATATTTTAAATACAATGAAAATTTAGACATAAAAACGATTTTTGTGCTTATATAATTATTACAATAATTAGTCGGCATAGATCCTACGTGCCCTAGGTCCTACGTGTCCTAGGTCATACCTGTCCCATTTTCATAGCTCCACCAAAGAGCACGATATCTTTTATTTATTTCACTGAGCACTAAATCATAAGATTTTATCTGTGACCTTATTTAATATACCTAGGTAAAGTTAAGTTAGCATAGAGTTTTTACGTCTTCTTATCAGACCCACCGTAAAGCCACTTGAGTCGCACCACATTTATAAAACTCCTAAGAGCGTTATATCTTCGAAAACAACAAAATTGATCCGCTATCAGCTTATTTATCTCTAACGTCATCATCTCTTTACACGCTGCTAGTAACTTACTAGTAAATAAAAGTCAGTGCTCTTTTTTGCGTATCTTTTAGGTTCAGAAAAAGATAGCTCTTATAATATATCTCCCAAGAACCACGTTAAGAAAACTTACAACTTCTTTTTTTCTTTTTGCTAATTTATCTTATAGAAAATTACTAAAGTGCTAATAGACGCGCTTTAGTAATTTTCTGTAAGCCCCCTTTATACACCAAGAAGAGAAACACTATAGAGTTTTAGCCAATAAGAATCCGACATACCGCTTCTCTGGGTGGAGCGCTAGCAATTTGGATACCAAAAGTGTATCGGCACTGTAGATGCAGTTGATCTGCTTATAAATGAAGTTGTTGGTGATCTTAATAGTAAAAATAAGGTAGCAGGACTATTTCTTGATCTCTCCTCTGCTTTAGACTTGGTAGACCACAATACTCTACTTGCCAAGCTTGAACATTATGGGGTTAGAGTGTCTGCGTTGTGTCTTATAAAATCTTATCTGAACAATAGGAAGCAATTTATTGAATTAAAAATATTATTAATGGATGGTGACGAGTTCGAAAGTGTGCAACATCGGACGTGGTGCTCCACAGGGCTCTATATTAGGGCCGATATTTTTTGTTATTTTCCTTAATGATCTTATCAATTTTGTAAGCAATGCCATTCCCGATATTAAACTAGTCGTATATGCGGATGATACCAATGCAAGCATACCAGCCTCTTGCTTACAAGAACTTAAAATAAAGATTGCCAATGCACTTGTAGTTTTCAATCAATGGTTTCATGCCAATAACTTAAAACTCAACATTAAGAAGACACAAGCTATCCTGTTTAAAACAACAAAGCGCACTAACGAATCGGTTAATGTAGCATGTGAGGGGCTTGAAGTTGAATTTGCAAAGAGTGTCAAATTTCTAGGAGTTCATATCGACCAGTTCCTGAACTGGAAAACTGAGATGGATTCTATTGTTAATGCTATCAGCTCAGCATGTTACGCTCTTAGAAGAAGAAGTAGGGATCGCACAGCTTAAAATAGTATATTATGCCCTAGTAGAGTCAAGATTAAGATATAGTGTGAAGTTTTGGGGAAATAGTTATGACTACAACATATATAGAGCGTTTATTATAAAAAAACGAGCCATTAGAACTATAGTGCGCATTCCACAGTGGGAAACATGCAAAGAACATTTTCAAGACCTCAATATTCTGACGGTTCCCAGCCTATACATTCTAGTAGTCTTAATGGACGTAGTTAAAAACCCACTTATATATGAAACTTTTGAACAAAGGAAAAACAGAATAGACACAAGGAGAAAACATCTTGAGACACCTCTTTGTCCAAGGTTGAATGTTGCCAAACATGGCTCGCGGTATCAAGCTGTAAAACTTTTTAACGCACTGCCTACTGACATGAAATTTATCGACAGTCCTTTTAAATTCAAATCAAGACTAAAGGAGCTTTTGTTGAAAGGGTGTTTCTATTCAGTTAATGATTTTATGACCTGTAATAATATTAAATAGTCGTTTTCTTTTTTTATATAGATTTTGAGTTAATGGTCAATTTAATTAATTTGTGACATGTTTGTATTATTAATTCCTTAGTAATATTATTCTAAATAATTTTTATTTTATATTCTTTGATGTCTATTTTCCATTTGACTTTTCTTGACATTTTTATATATAGGTAAGTAGTCATTTGTTTTGTTTTATTTTATTATTTTTGACATGTATGTGATAATTTTAAAATATTGTAACTTGTATTTAGGATGTGATTTCAAACACAATTATATAATTGTTTATGAATAAATAAATAAAATGAAATGAATACACTTGAAAAAACAAGAATAAGTATATATTACACAAATTAGCTAAAAATACAATTAGAGCAAACAACACTACTAAAATAATGAACAACGCTTTCCAGTTTCGAGTCGACTGGCTAATGGTTGCCGCATCCATCATTTAACAATGGCACGTCACCGGGCGAGTCACTGTCTCCATCCGAATCTACCAGAATGTTTTATCCAGTGAACGTGCCGCAGTGTAGGCAAGAGCAGTAAAACAAAACTATCGGGACATAAATCCGTCGGTTTGGCAAGTGGGGGCATCGTAAAAAGGAATTAGCTAATACCGCCTCGTTTCCACTTCGCATAAATATTATGTTTATATCGCGAGTTCGCTTTACGTACATACTTTTGTTTTATGAGCATTAAGTGGATATTAAATTACGCGTCTTTAGTGTCTTTTAATGTACCTATCTAATGAATTGAATATTCTCTGTGAATATCACTGTAAAAGATGACGAAAAGATTGGTGTTATAATGATTCCTATCGAAAATTACCTTAGCTAGGTAATCGTATAACGTATGTACATATTATTTAACCAACAAGCTATATACGTTTTAAAACTGAAACCCGACTACGTATACCTGTGTCAACGGTAACCGATGTCACCCGCACCATAATCGATTGACACCTCATTCATTATAATGGGATGAGTATTTTAGGCGCTACGGTAGGTAAATACATACATACATAGACTGCTAAGAACATAATTTTGCCGTAATCAGGTAAAAATAAGCTAGTTTCTAAAAACTATCGCAATCTATCAATATATGTTGTCCTTACGAACTAACTACCTTAATGTTACAGCTCTATAGATCCAGCAGGGCCGTGGGCTCAGGTGCTCGCTGCAAGGACTACGCGAGTAATTGGGCATGTATCGGAACAACGGCCCACAACAGTATTGAATGACCAATAATTTAACCCTATACAATACATGCTATAGTATCTACTTACAGACCCTACAGCCATTTTGTTCCAAATTTTAGAGATACCGTAAATATATACAGTCTGTCACCGCATTCATGATATTAATTATATTACTATGTTTTGTATCTGATTGGTTCTATTCTGTTTTGTGTGTTTAAGAATAAAATAAAAAAATAAACAAAAATTAATTTAAAACACAAATGCAGAATATGCGTAATAAATGATTTAAGAGATTGGTTTAATACCAGTAGATTAAATATGTGTTTAGTAATCGATACATTTTCAATAAACATTTTTTTACGTAAATCGGCAGCGTCTTAGCGCCGATGCCGCTTAGTCAGTTTAACAGGTTAACCTACTTATATGATGAATTAATATGATTTGTTTACATATTTTATTCAGGCTGTTTCATTGATATTTTAGGACTTGAAACGAAGGTAGATTGAATATTAAAAAAAAATATGGTAGATAATTTAAAAAAAAATTTTTTTGCAACAATACTAGCCATCAGCCCTACCCGTGATTTAAATTAATGACGTCAGTGCGTTGACACGCAGTATACATATAGAAGCCATATTATATATATACCTATTACTCGTGCGCGATAACTTGGGACCTGCTAGGAATGCGATTCCCCGACCGCTTCCCCTGCACTTCCCCGATGGCGCCCGTATTGTACCGTTCGCATCACTATTTTTTACTAGGGTTTTTAGTCTCGTACTGGCCTACGTCACGTAACGACGCGCTCTGGAATTCTTTTAGTTTTCGTTTGTGTTATTGTTTTGTTGTTGTAGTTTTTGGTGTTATAGTTTGTGTCATTGTTTTGTTGTTGTAGTTTTTGTTGTAATAGTTCTTGTTAAGTGTTTTTGTTATCATTATGAAGGGTAAACCTTTGCATAGCGGAGAAAGAAACCTCGTGCTAAAAGTGTTAGAGTTTTTTAAAAACGAAAAACGGAACAAACAGTTTTGTTTACCTGTCCACTAAGTAGTGACGAAGATGAGATAATGTAAATAATAGATAAAATAAATGTATAAACTTAAACTTTGTATTTTTATTTTATTAAAATAGTGTAAAAAAGATTAGATAAAAAGCAGCGTCCTCCCTGAGTAACATAATAAGTTAGGTTAAAAAAACAAAGACGAAGCCGCGGGCGGCTGCTTGTTATGTTCGCTTTTTTGCGGGCGGTACAAACACGCCAGTATGACGTCACCGCGCTCAGGTCCCAACTTATCGCGCACGGGTAATATATATATATATATATATATATATATATATATATATATATATATATATATATATATATATATATATATATATATAAATAAATAAAAAAAAAATAAAATACGTTTATTTCAGGCACAAAAATACGACCCATATCACATACAAATGAAAAATACACTAAAAAAACAACAAAATTTAGAACCTCCTCATTTTTTGAAGTCAGTTAAAAATACTGAATATGTCACGGAGCAGATGCTCCAGTGTAGTCATTTTTTATTTCCGTCCAGGTGGACGGTAATCCAATACTTATAAATTCCATTTTTATAAATCTGGTCAGAGACAGCCCTCAGTACGCTATTGTTGGAGCGACTCAGCCTACTCCTAAACGACGCTACGCGAGCTCGGATGATAGCGAAAAAGTCGGGAACACCCGCCTCGGAGAACATTCTCGACGCACTGCAGTATCTCGGCAACCTCATAAGAGCCCGGTAGGCATCATTGTACTGGACCCTTATGATGTTGATGGCCTTTCTAGTAAAGTTAGACCAAAGTTGGCATGTGTACATACCCAGACAATATGCCCGGAAAAGGGTTTGTTTTACGTCTGGACTGCAGTTTGTAAAGCGGCGTGCGAGTATGTTACCCCGGATGTAGTATGTTATATATATTATTATTATATCGATTAGTATTAAACAGGCGCCATATTTGTATATGCTATTTTAATACTGCTTAAAATTGATTGAATTAGCATGTCAACGATTGAAACAACTTTAAACAAAGCTTTTTAAACATTATTATAAACTAACTTCCGCTCGCGGCTTTGCACATGTTGATTGTCAATAAAAATAGCCTATGTTTCAATCCAGGTCACAATCTATCTATATACCATACTTCATCTAAATTGGTTTAGCCGTTATGGCGTGATTGAGAAACAAATAATTAAACATTCAAACTTTCGCATATATAATATTAGTGTGATACGGAATTTATCACGTCCAAAACCAAAATAGAAACATTGTCGGCCGAAATTCCGATAAAACGGTACGTTATAAATACCATATTTATAGTAATGATTGAAATAAATCACGAAAGTTTCCCAAGTAAAGAAAGCTTTTCAATAACGCCTTATTAAAGTCATAAAAAACACAATATCACAAACATTCTCAAACATCACAATATCTGATTCGTACAAAATAATCAATATACTGCCACGAAAAAAGTTATAATATCAATATTGCTAGCAACATTCTCAAGTTTCTCTTGCTCCGAAGGCTCTGAATATCCGTGCTAAACCGTTTACCATTCTAACCTCGAAACCACTCAATCACGTGCCCCTATCCATGGCACATTCGGTACAAGTGCATCGCTGGCCCATTTAATGTAAACAACCCCTGCCCCCTCGCCGCCTTCTCAAAGGCTCGCTGCAAACATGCCTCGAATACAAGGCATACCGCTCCCAATTCCGTCGCCAGACTTTACCTACGGACGATATTTGCTCTGTGGATGACGTATCTCAAAGTGCTCTGATTGGCTGCGCTTTCTGAATTCCGATGGACATTATTTGCCGGAACTATTTTTAGCGTTGAATGAACAGAGTTGGATAAAGTTCCTCTCTTCAATTTTTCAATGCAGAAATGCATTGAAATGTTATATGCTTCCTAGGACAAGGTATGCCAGAAATTCACCAAAATCAATCACATATTTTTGCAAGTGTTTTTTTTTTAAATAATATTTTGCACAGTATAATGCCTGGTAAAATGACAATTGTTTTTTCAATAAAATAATTCTACCATCTAGCTACGTAAATAATTTAAAAGCACTAAATTAGTAGTTCGGGAGGCTGGAAGTCCAGCCTCCCGAACAAGCCGGGTTCCGTAAAGGCTACAGTACCATAGACCACATACATACGCTGCGGCAAGTGATACAGAAGACCGCAGAGTATAACTTGCCGCTATGTCTCGCGTTTGTAGACTATGAGAAAGCCTTCGATTCGATCGAAACATGGGCAGTGCTTGAGTCTCTCCAACGATGCCGTATTGACTATCGGTACATCGCAGTGTTGAAGTGTTTGTATAAAAACGCCACTATGTCAGTCCGAGTACAAGAACAGAGCTCGAAGGCGATTCCCTTAAAAAGAGGCGTAAGACAGGGAGATGTCATCTCTCCAAAACTGTTTACGACCGCTTTAGAAGATGTCTTCAAGCTTTTGGAATGGAAAGGACTGGGCATCAATATTAACGGCGAATACATCACTCACCTTCGGTTTGCCGACGATATTGTGGTCATGGCAAAGTCGATGGAAGAGCTCAGCACGATGCTCGAAGGCCTCAGTCGAGTCTCCCAACGGGTAGGACTTAAAATGAGCATGGACAAGACGTAAATTATGTCGAATTTCCATGTTGTGCCTGCCCCAGTTATGGTTGAGAACTCGGCTCTTGAAGTTGTCGACGCGTATGTATACCTAGGACAAACAGTCAAATTAGGTAGGTCCAGCTTCGAGAAAGAGGTCAATCGTCGAATCCAACTCGGATAGGCAGCGTTTTAGAAACTTCGCAACGTCTTTTCGTCCAACATACCTCAGTGCCTTAAGACGAAAGTCTTCAATCAGTGTGTGTTACCAGTGATGACATAAGGAACCGAGACGTAGTCCTTCACTATTGGCCTTATGATTAAGCTCAGAGTCGCTCAACGAGCTATGGAGAGGGCTATGCTCGGGGTTTCTCTACGGGATCGAATCAGAAATGAGGAGATACGTAGGAGAACGCAAGTCACCGACATAGCCCGACGAATTAGCACGTTGAAGTGGTAATGGGCAGGCCATATAGCGCGCAGAACAGATGGCCGATGGGGCCGAAAAGTTCTCGAATGGAGGCCACGGATTGGCAAGCGCAGCGTAAGACGTCAACCTACAAAATGGGCAAACGACTTGGTAAGAACCGCAGGTCGGCGTTGGATGCAGGCCGCTTCCAACCGCAGTTCCTGGAGATCAATGAGGGAGGCCTTTGTCCAGCAGTGGATGTCCTACGGCTGATATGATGTTGATGATGAAGTTAGTAGTGGTTCGCCCAGGACTGAGATCTCGCGAGCCCCTTATTAAAACAAAATATATTATTTGTAATCTTCGACTATCAAAACAGTGCTACGAAATTTACCAATCTACTTGACCTACAGTTTCTTTCAAATTACAGGAAACGGGAGTTCATGTTATTTGGTTTATTTTTTTGGGTAGAAATTGCAGTTATTCTGGATTTACTAAAGCTATACGCATACCAAATTTCAGTACTGTGGGGTTACTCGTGTACCTGTGAATTTCGTCAAAGTTCAGTTTTTAATTATGGCTAATAACTTAAAAACCGGCCAAGTGCGAGTAGGACTCTCGCACGAAGGGTTTCGTACCATTATCTATAAAAACGGCAAAAAAAAACACGTTTGGTGTATGGGAGCCCCCCTTAAATATTTGTTTTATTTGAATTTAATTATTTTTTAAAGTGCATATATAACTAAATATTCTGTGAATATTTCAAGCGTCTACCTGTTGCCGCTATCAATATCGAGCAAAAACAAGCAAAAAAATCACGTTTGTTATGGGAGCCCCCCTTAAATATTTTATTTATTCTATTTTTAATGTTTGTTGTTATAGCGGTAACAGAAATACATCATCTGTGGATATTTCAACTGTCTAACTATCACTGTTCATGAGATACAGCCTGGTGACAGACAGACAAACAGATAGCGGAGTCTTAGTAATAGGGTCCCGTTTTACCCTTTAGGTACGGAACCCTAAAAACTACTAAGTTTAAACTAAACATAATAACGGAATCGGCATGTACCTTCTCACAAATACCTTTTATTAAACGTGCCATTTGACTGGATAGTCCCATATTCTTTTTTTTTACCCCTCTTGAACCCCAACATCTCAACAACCCCCACGCAATTTAACTCATTTAGTCATACCAAAATTGTGCCATCATTACCTATATACTAAATTTCACTATGATCGGATTAACGCTTCGAAAGTTATACTCTGACAAACAAACATACATACATACATACAACGCCAATTTGCTCAAGGTGATTTGGAGATCTCGCTTCGCTCGATCATTCCCAATAATATTATAAATGTGAAAGTTTGTATGTTTGTTTATTTATTTGTTTGTTACTCAATCAGGTCGTAAAAGCTGAACCGATTTCGATAAAATTAGGTATATTCGTAGATTATAACCTGGATAACCACATAGGCTACCTTTTATCCCATTAATCAGTTCCCATGGGATAAATATGGGGTGTTAAGTCAAGTTTCAATAGCGAGTTTAGCTTTATTTCTAGGTTACCTACATATTTAGTAGTGTAACGCATACAAAGTCGCGGGCAACAGCTAGTAAATAATAAAATATAGGATATAGCTTGACTTTTTATACATAACAGGTTTGGTTAGGTAATTATATTATGTTTCTTTTTAATTTTATACCTTTGTGGTGGTAACCGCAAGCATACGGCTCACTTCACGGATGAGGGAAGTATTTATTCCCATGTCTTAAGTCATTCTCTTATGTCATGTCATTCTTATTTCACATGTCTGTGGCTCACTTAATGGTAACCACATATTGTTTTCCTGCATAATCCGCAACACGATTTTCTTAGTCAATCAAATTAAATATTACAAGCAATCAACGCTACAGGACAGATATTTGCATGATCAACAAATATTTGACACTGGAAATTGAATTGAAATTATCAGAACCCAAACACAAGGAATCCTAGGTTACCCGTAACACCGTTAGCTGCTATTCATTTGGTGACTTCTATAGATAATTTAAAGCACATTTATAGAGCACCAGAAATCATCATCATGATCATGACGTCCAGGTCAACCGATCTTGTGCGGCCTGCACCCAACAACTCCCACACCCCTTCATCAGTTCGTCTTTCCATCTAGTGGGGAGGAGGGGGGAGGGGGGGTGTCTTCGCTGCGCTTTCGAGTGCGTGGTTTCTACTCGAGAACTTTTCTGCCCCAACTGTCGTCAGTTCATCGAGCTATGTGCCCAGAGCACCAGAAACACTTACTCAATAAAATTTATACTGCAGGATAACAATAATTCATTAAACGAATCAAAATGTGATTTGTTTTACCCCCGAGCCCAAACTTGGGTCAGTTTTTTATTTGTTTTAGAATAATGGCTCCTGAAGGGGCCGTGCGAATGAATACGAAACGCTCACTTTATTTGAATATTCATTTGTAAACATTTTCTCGTGATCTGTTTTAATTGAAATTTGTCCAAGTGACGGACAGTTAACACATATCTATTATATATATACCTAGTCAGGTCATAAATTCTGTCACATGTTTAATGTAAAATAATTGAAACAAGTTTATTCATTATGTAACCATTTATATATCAAAATGAACTTAACAAAACATAGATTCTTATGACACTAAAGTTTATTCAAAATGACTTCCGTGATTTTGAATACAGGCCTTCAATCTGCGCGGCCAGTCGTCTATCGCAGCACGAACGAGGTCCATGTCAATATCGGCGGCTGCCTTAATCAAGGATGTCTTGAGTGACTCCAAATTGGGATGAGGCTTTGAGCACGCCTTTTCCTCTAAGTGTTGCCATATCTTGTAATCTAACGGATTGAAATCTGGACTGGAGGAGGGCCAGTCTTCGTGCCGGATGAAGTCGATTTCACGCGCCGCCAGCCAGTCTTGTGTGCTCTTCGCTCTATGAGCTGGCGCCGAATCTTGTTGGAATACCCAGTGCCTGTTATTGAACATGGTATGAGAAACAGGTTCCACAAGGTTCATCAGGACTGTATTTTGATACACAACTGCATTCGTTTTTACACCTTTCTCACAAAAATGTACCTCTGTTAAGCCCCAATAAGAAACTCCCAACCATACCATGAGCGAGGATGGAAAATGACCTCGTTGGACACGCGGAATACGGTTGCTCGCTTCTTCACTACTGTGTGCGTACACCTTATCATTTTGTTTGTTGTAGCTCTCTTCTACGGTAAAAAATTTTTCATCCGAAAAATGAATTTCCCGATATTTTTTTCCGCGTACCGCTTCAACAAAGCGCAGCATCTCTTCAGTCTCAGGTCCATTAGACGAGCGTTCAAACGATGTCCTGTTTTCTTCGATATGCCCGAAGCTCTAAGTCTTCATTTAACACCCTTTTCACCGTGGTTCTGCTTAACCCCATCTAAAGGGCCAACAGTTTCTGCTTGCGTTTGGGATTTCTTTGAATTCGCGCCTTCACAGCTTTTATCACTGCTGATGTCCTAACAGACCGAGGGCGACCACTTCTTGACCTGTCATCTACACTAGAGTCTTCATTGTATCGTTTGATGGTGCGATAATCGAATCTTTTGGTTATATTCAAATTTTTCAGTATGTCAAAAATTTGAATTGGCGCGTAACCGCAACGATGCAACGCAATAACTGCAAACACGGTCTTCTTTAAGCGTCCACTCCATATTTAAAAATGAGTAAAATTCTTAAAAGTATACATTTTTATTTTCATGAACAATTCGAAATTCGAATTCTATAAATATTTTGTGGCCAGCATTCTAAAAGAAAACTTTTTACTGTGTGACAATACATATGACCTGACTAGGTAAAATAACGTTGGGTTAGTTACACCATTTATAACTCAAGAACGGCTGGACTGATTTTGATGATCTTTGATTTGTTGAATTTGTCTTCGCCTTGAATAGCTCCTGAAGATAATATCTTGCTTTTTTGTCTGAGGAGGTGGGCGTTGAAGCTGCTCCACAACTTTTATAATTTTTGCAGCTTCATCGTGCTGCCAGTATTATGTTTGTACTATTAGTTCTAAATAAATTAATTTTGAATTTTTATCAGCCAAGTTTTCGTAAAAACCAGTTTTATGTAATCTTTTTTTGGAATTTGGAATATAGTTTATTATATTTTACGTTTTGTTTATTCTCTTAAAGCTAGATTGATTGAAAGTCACAGTAACAACCTTCTGTTTCCCTAGTTGCACTAAATGTAACTTCTGTAACTTTTTTGTGGTGCGAGTCAGTAATGCAATGCACTTTTTGCCGTGTCAACGATCGCGCCGCGATCCGCTGATACTGCGAACCGACAATTGGGTCACCGTTTTGTGTGACGTCATGAAGGAGAATAATGACGTCATGGATCACAATAATGAGGTGAGTGTAGGGATTCAATGTTGACGGATCACAATTTTTCAAGGATTGTTTGTTTGAAATTGGTCTCGGGTGTTTCGAATTTAAGTATTGTAAAGAACGAATTAACGTACTGTAGTAGTAATGAGATTGGTCTAATCTTACATGTTCAATATACGTTTCATACTTTTATAAAAGTTTCACGAGGAGGGTTATATTGTAGTAATGGAAAATTATTATTAGTAGAATTAGCATATCTTAAGTATTGTATTAAAGCATGAGTTATGTGCCATTGCGCGTGGCCACGAATGGATTCCGTGTCGTGTGCCATACCCGTAACGCGCACTACCGCCGTGTTGATGGCTACCGCGGTACTTACATGATAGAAATACGTGATTTGCCACGGTGAGTATCAATTGAAATTGATTTCTATACTCATAAGATGACTTCTATGACGCTGTGGTCGAATAGCCGGCTGAGACACTAGAGGTTGCGGGTTCGATTTACCGTCACAGAACAAATGTTTGCATGATCGTCTGGATGAATGAATGAATGTAAAATATATAAGTAACCTGGATACCATAGTTCAAGCGTTTCTTGATTTAGAATAGATTAAAATGTATTGAAGGGTCTAGATAGGCTTTCCGTCGTCTGTTTTTTCTAAAGAATATAATCCGGGCCTTTTCAAGGTAAGAGTGAATAGGTTTCTTCTAGATCTTCGTGCTTCATCTTAGACCACATCATCGCTTACCATCAGGTGAGATTGTGGTCAAACGAAGATCTATTTAGTTAAAAAAAAAGGGTTAATTAAAGTGTTGAAATTTCAACCAATATTTTAACGAACAATGCCACACAACTTTTTTACAGCAAAAATTGTGAGCACAAATATAAAATTCCTATTGAGAAAAGTTCGTTTAGCTGATTTTATTTCTAGGTGTTGCAGTTGTGCATTTTTGTCTAAAACAATATTTTGATCCACCCTCTATTGACTACAAAAGCAACATGAACAAAGTTCACAAATCCACCACCGAACTTTATTTAGTTCAGCCGGACTGGGTCGGCCTGAAGCTGTCAAAACACGCGCAGACACTTGTCAAACTGACAGGTGTCAACTCGCGGTGCTCACTTTGCAATTTAAACTCTCGCCTGCAATATTTATGATAGATTATTCCCTAATGCCGAAACTATGAAGCTGCAGTGATTATGCCGAGGGAAACTAGACTGTAATGTGTGGTGTTAAAAGCTTTCAGCACTGTAAATATTCCAGTGTTTGAAGTTATTACAGACAGCTCGGCGGCGTGTCATCAGAATTTACACTATGTTAAATTTAGCTTGCAAATGCACAATTTCAAATTACAACCTACGGAACATTGACGTCGGAGTAGATTAAAATTTTGAGAAACAATGGAAACCCACTCAGTGTTTCTACTGGTTATGATTCAAGAAAAGTGGTAATTCTCATGTGGAAGGTGTGGAAGAAAATGAGACCTTCTCTTTTAACGTTGCAGAGTTAAAAACTATACAGCTAAAACTATTTCATTTATACTAGCTTTCCATTACAGAAACCCGCGTCCGATTCGGTTCATCCGTTTGGGAGCTACGATGCTGCACATACAGACAGACAGACTTATAGAATAATTTATTCTAATATTAATAATAATCTATTACAAACAATGTCCATACAAAACAAAAAAGTGATAGTCACACTAATATTATAAATGTGAAAGTTTGGATGTTTGTTTGTTACTCAATCACGTCGTAACGGCTGAACCGATTTCAATGAAATTTAGTATGTACGTATATTATAACCTGAATTACCAGATAGGCTTCCTTTTGTTGATAAACCACGCGTGCAAAGCAGTTTGCGGGAGCTAGTTACAAATGAAATGCTTAAAAGCGATTTTTTTTGCAGCATTCTCGATTTATGTACCTAATCCGTAACGACTAAAAATTGATGATAAAATATCAACATTTTTTTATTTAAGCTTATCCTTACAGTACATTTTGTATAGTTACCGATATATTTGGCGAAGTAGACAGGTGAAATAAATAAATTCTTCTTTATTGCAGACACAGTGATCCATATTTTAAAATCTGCACTAAACTAAAATTAAAAAAAAAAACAAATTTAAACAAACAATAACTAAAATACAACAAATATTATTCAAAAATTTAAAAAAAAATATTAAAATTATAGGCTGGAAAGTTCTCGAATGAAGCCCACGGACCGGCAAACGCAGCGTCCACCTACAAGATGGGAAGACGACTTGGTAAGAACCGCAGGTCGGCGTTGGATGCAGGCCGCTTCCAACCGCAGTTCCTGGAGATCAATGAGGGATACCTTTGTCCAGCAGTGGACATCCTATGGATGATATGATGATGATGATGATAAACATTATAAATTAAAAATTACATTCAGTCATAAGTACTTAGGTTAGGTGGCTATTTCCACCCAACGTCGATATGCTGCCGTCAGCATCAGTCTGTCCGCCAGTCTTGATGATTGTGTTTCTACACATGTCGACTTTGGACATGAAGGAAGCGATCCTCTTTCTTTGGATCGCATTGAAAGAGTCAACCCAAGCCTCTGCGTACATTTCCGAAGCGCTACAATAGCGCCTCAGACCCATCATGTGTTATGTATCATGTCAGACGTAATTTTAAGCCACTCGTATACCGCTGTGCGACTTCTTAGTATAATCTACCCAGAGTTGACATGTGTAGAACGAGTGGCAGAAGGATCTGAAGAGTTATTTTCACGTCAGGCGACGACTTAAAGAACTTTCTGGCTGTCATATTGCCTACTACACACAAAGCCCTACGTTGCCGCTCTATGTCAGCGTCGTCCTTTAAGTTCGATGTAACGATGTGTCCAAGGTACCTGAACTGCTCAACTGTTCTTACGGGCTGTCCTTTAAAATGATGTACAACATTGACAACCGAAATGAACGATATGTACAACATATAATATTTATTTTGATTAAACCTAATAGGGAATACCTATCAGATGGAGGCGAGCCTTGAAATTTTATTGATATTTAACCATAAAATGCCAGCACATGAAGCTGGAAGCGGTTTTTTTTTCAGTCACTGTTTTTAAATGTTTCCTTCAGAGTCGGTCGGTGGCTGCCACACTAGCACATTTAGCGAATTGCAAGTTCGGTGGCGGCGTTTTGTGGCTGTGGCGCGTGGCTCGCGTGCGGCCACACTTACAAGTAAATTCAATTCGTAAGTCTCGCGCTAAGTGCACTAGCCTCGTTAGCAAAGTCCCACAAAATTTACAACGTAAAATAAATGCATTTCCATGCATAAAATCTCGATTAAAATCACAACTTGTTATAACTAGTTCCAGTTGTAGTACGAGCCGAGCAAGCGCAGCTTAGAGCTTCCTCATAAATATTTAAAAACACTTTTATCCAACTAGCGAAGCCAGGTTATGATTTTAACATGTACGTCTGTCTGTGTCAAAGACGTAAGTTAAGGTTATATACCTACACACGCTGCTATGTAGCATATGGTAGTTTCAAGTAAATGTATTAAGCACCTTACTAGAATGAGCAATTCTCGAGAAAGAATGAGTTCACTCAAAAGTAGCATGCTCAATGCTACTTACAAAATTCGAACGTTCGACCGATTTGATCGGAGATGTACGCGGACTTAGGAGTTTCGCTCGTTGTACTAAACTTAACTTCTGTTGCTATTGTGTGGTAATATAAAGTCAATATGAAAGGTTTTTAACTATTTTGACAAATATGAGCGAAAACTCGGCGACTGGAGGCCGTAATATAAAGTAAAGTGTAAAATGTAGCCACGGCAAGTTATCGGGCAAGTTGGCAAGTTTAACGGCGTAGTTTTATTAGTTTACCGTATAAAATATTACTACAGATAATTATGTACAACTCGTAAACACTAGAAGCTTCTGCCTTCTTTTATAATATAGCACAGCTTTTGGAATTTTATAAGTTTGTATAAGAAATTTCATAAGTTATTCACTAAATTAAATAGATAAGATGAATTGTTGAGAAAAGTTTTGAAATAATTCTCATAACTCAAACAAACTAGTATAACTTACAGAGAAGCACAGCTCCTTGTAAAAACAATCCCGCCATGTTTATTAATAAGCCGCCGTTGTATACCACAGCGATAAATTAATAAACCGATGCATCTGTAAGGACGCGAGTACACGTGACCGCAAAAACGCAGCCATTCGTGTCGCGTAAATAAAAATGCGGCGACAAATGACGTCGGCCGCGTGTCGCGTCGCGTGACTCCCGCGTTCAATAATGTGAAGGCATGAGCCCACGATTTATAACCTCCGCGGCCGACACGCCACCTCACATCCCGTCATAGCGAACCACCCTATTTATACCTACAGCCTTTTATTGCATCATAAAAGCTCCGTAAAAGTTAATGAAACCGTGACGCAAGCGATGCGTTCCCGACAGCTACTCGCGACTGTGTTTCGGAATTCACGGCTTACTGTTAGCCATCCTAACAAGTTAGTTATTATCCTAATTAATCTGAGATATTCATTTACATCTAGCTTTATTACTGCTTCGCTCATTACTTCAGTGATAAGGCCGCCCTTTGTACTATATTTAACATTTTAACTACTTTTTGAAGTATTCCTGGTAAACAATAAAGTATTATTTTATTCTTTACTACTGGTCCCGCCGAACTTCGTACCGCCTTGACATGCATATAACGCGGGCTGTCAATATACGTCACCCTGGTAGACTTGTCAATTGTTGTCCCCGGCCATTATTATGTATGAGAAAATGTCCACAAATAATTCAATACCAAAATTAGCCAAATCAGTCTACCCGTTCTCGAGTTTAAGCGAGACTAACGAACAGCAATTCATTTATATATATATATATATATATATATTGACAATATCTCGGGATAACTCCTACCGAAGCATCTATTTACAAACGATATTATTTTTTTTACATCCTCTTTGACGATATTTGCAGCACGCATTCTGTCAATTCTATGTCAAACGGTAAACAGGTTACATTATAAAAGCGCTAAGGTTACATTATAAATAATTTTATATGGTGGTTAAGTATTCTTAAATTTTCAATTTTTTTTCTTTTATAAGAACTTTTTCCTGACAATAAGAAATACAACAAAAAAAGAATTAGCGAAATCGGTCCAGCCGTTCACGCGTGATGGCGTGACCAAGGGAAATAGGGATAAATTTTTATATATAGAGAAGATTAGACATTCGTTTAATTAATTGCAAGCTCAGATGACATCTGGCCGTCTGCTGAAGGTACGATACATTCGTAAAATATACAATCTACAAGTAACACGACAATTTCAGGAGAAAGCGCTGCTCTAATGATGAATATAATCAGCCTTTGCAAAAATATTTGACGATAAACAGTAAACCTCGAACATACCCGAACTCTTGAAAATTTAATGACGGGCGCACACTCACCTGAAACAAACAAAATACATTCTTTAGAGGAATAAATCTTAGGACGAGTACAGATCGGCTAGAAAAACGTCGCGCGATAAATTTATTGAGCCATCTGGCATTTGACAGAATACCGGAGAGGTCGAGGTGTCAGACGTGGGTAAGTCTAGAGTTTGAGGGCATTGAAATTTAGCTCTATTTATTTGAGGACTGGGTGTACAATATATTCCCTGCACGTTTCAAATAGCCTCGCATGCAATACTTTAGAAACTCTAGATATTTTAAAATGGGGTTTCCAATTTCTGAACCTCAAGAGCCCAGTTCTGAAGTAAATAATTTAACTTCTGCTTTCGCTTTGATTAAATACAATTTAATATCATTCGGAACGGGAAAGCAATTTTATGTTTTCGGTTTTCGATAAAGAAGCCGTAAACGTAATTAATTGACATATTACATTCCTAAAAACTTTCAATGTTCAACTTCTATAAAAGCACCGGTATTTCTAAAAGAAAAAGCTGAACCACCCGCAGCTGCACGCGGCTTCGCATGCATAGTTTTTCAATAAAAAACATTACCCTCCTTAATCGCAGTCGGGTAAAAAGTAACTTATGTCTCAATCCTGGTCAAAATCTATCACGTTATCAAATTAAATCGAAACCGGTCAAGCCGTTTATTTGGAATAACGTAACAAACAAACAGACAGAGGAAGAGTTTTTTTCGAATTTACAATATTAGTATGGATTTATTAGACTAAAGTTTCAAGTCAATGAACTTGAACCTTCTGTAAAAACTCGTTTACGGTTTAGTCGGCAGTGTACACAAAGCTTAGCTAATGTAAATAAAACTCCTTGGATTCCTCAAGTTTTATCGGCGAGTTTCATTTCTACAATGAAATGTTTATTTTCCATTGCAAATAAGGCTCGACGCGGCGCGGCGCGGGCCAACTAGCCTAGTAACATTAAAAATAAATGAGAATGGAAAGCTGCAGGGTTGCCCGATGGAAATTATAAGACAGATATTTTTATTTCTACAAAAAGGGCTATGCTCATAAAAACCCTGACTTCTCCTTTGATAAAACTTCTTGATATATTTATTTTGTTATTTACATTGGAATTAAAACTAAACAACAATACATATTTATTGTATTACTTTATTGCACTCTATAAAAAATATTTACATAAGAAGAACTTAAACCTATATTAATAATAATATATCGTTTATTTCTCTTCACAAAGGTCATTATTAGGGTAAATCCTTTCAAGCATTATCACACCTGTAAACCTATATTAGTGTGTACAGCTATTACAAATAGGTGGCTGAAATAGCTTTATAAAACCTTGTGGTACCACTCCACTGATTATATACTCATTAGAGTGGACGTGGACTTATTACAGATAATAATAAGAAATTGAACAAACAAAAAGGCATTAACAAAACAAATGCTAAAACTAATGAATAACCTATTAGATTACAGATACTCGAGGTTCGCGGTCTTATTGTTAAATACCGATATATAACCAATAGGAAAACACATAAGCTGTAAAGGCTACACGTTGCCTGAGACATACCTATTTACCTAACAATTAGCTGACTTGCCCCGGCTTTGCTAGGATTTTTAACAGAATAAAATTTTGCATACCACTCAAGAATAACGCAGCTTCCTATTAAGGAAAGAATTTAGAAAATAGATTCAGTAGTTCCAGTGATTCCATTACATCCGAACTCACAAATTTTGCTAAATAAAATATTAGTAAAGATAGTTTAAATTGTCACGGCTTTTCCAGTCCATCCATAGATTATCTGGAAGTGATCAATTTCAGAGATAAAAACAGCCAATTATATTTCCGCGATTATAGTTATTAGTTTATTTTTAATGTTTGATTTTGTTTTCATAATCTAGGCTAGCAACAAAAATTACGATAAAGTGAAAGTGTCTATTCGTCTTTTCGGTACATATCTCAGGTTTTTGACCAGCCCTCGCTATGTCGTGTGGATTCACTTTATAGCAGAAAGAGTTAGCTAACTTCATCGAATTATAGGTGTTAGGTATCTTAAGTATTTCTAAGTTAGGTGCTAAAGACAAAGCCGGCAAATTCCAGTTGGATACGATGCACTAGAAGTTAGAACTTTGCGACTGTTATGTGACTTGCAGTGTTTCTATGAGCAGGTCTAGGATTAAAGATTATCCGATAAGAGTTGGCGCCTAAGTTCCACTTAACAATCTGTTAGAACTACAAAAGAAATAATTAAGTTTCAAGAATTTCTTTGTTTTTAAAGAGATTACAAAATTTCACTCATATGCTTGCTCCATCAAAAAGTAACATAAAAATAAAAAAGAGGAGTACTCATTATATGTTTTTTTGAGATGCCTAGATAAATGAAATAAACTTATGCCTAAAATTTACAGAATAATTTTCCCTGCGATGCGTCTCGCCTCGCACTGTGGGTCGCAACTGCGCGCGAGCGCGCTAGAGTCGAGCTATGAATCTACTTCACCAGTCTCTCACAAAGTTAGTAGACATCCAAAAAACGTGCCATTATAGTTATGCTTAAGAGTTTGTGCAAGAAAATAAATAAATATTCATCATCATCATCATCATATCAGCCGTAGGACGTCCACTGCTGGACAAAGGCCTCCCTCATTGATCTCCAGGAACTGCGGTTGGAAGCGGCCTGCATCCAACGCCGACCTGCGGTTCTTACCAAGTCGTCTGCCCATCTTGTGGGTGGACGTCCTACGCTGCGCTTGCCGGTCCGTGGCCTCCACTCGAGAACCTTTCGGCCCCATCGGCCATCTGTTCTGCGCGCTATATGGCCTGCCCATTGCCACTTCAATGTGCTAATCCGTAAATAAATATTATTACGATGCTAAATCACAAGGCTTATTCCGAAACGAACATGGTAACTTCCATACTTCTTCTTCTTCTTAGCGTGTCAATAGTTCTACTTATATTGTGTTAGATAGGTACTTGGCTACATTGATGGCGTCAGGAGAAGCCATTTTTAAGTCAACCATTGTGCAGGTGTTCGGGCACAGAGGGCACATTAACAGGTGTTTCATCGACTGTGTGGGGTCACCACCGTCGCATTGCGTTTGTCTGGAATCCCTGAACCCCCATTTGCACATATTGACTCTGCAGCGACCAACCTGTGTGCGAAGCCTATTTAAGGACTTCCACACTGGCCACGGCAGGTCGTGACCTGGTGGAAGCTGTTATTGAGGGGGAATGAAGTCTGGTGGTGGGGGGTTACTATCTATCCACAGTGCGCGTCTAGCAACGAATGGGTCGTCGCTGGTGGCCTGAGTGAAGCGCTGAAAACTCTTACGATTTTTCAGGCGGCCTTGTGAAATTTGATGGCTATATAGAGGGTGTCGACTGTCATGCTCCTGCTTATATTTTTCTATGGAGCAGGCCACATCTCGACGCACTCCGGGGGGTGGTATGCCTGCCAAAGAGTAGATGAGGTTTAGAGGGGTTGGCTTCAGACATCCTGTTATAATACGGCATGTGTCATTCAGCGCAACATCGACGACCCTAGCGTGTGCGGACCGGTTCCAGACTGGGCAAGCATATTCGCCGGCTGAAAAGCACAATGCCAGACCCGTCGTGCGTAGGACCTCTGGAGCTGCTCCCCAGTTGGTAGATGTTAATCGACGGAGGAGGTTGTTTCGTGCACCCACTTTCATTTTGGTCTTGTGGCAGTGAACCTTATAATTTAAAGACCGGTCTAACGTTACCCCCAAAACCTCAATACTTACGAGTATTTATATAAAGTGCATGCTCTGTTCTTATATAAATGTATATAAAATGCATGTGCATGCAACATTACTTAAATTTACTAGGAGTGATAAACTCCTAGTAAATAAGCACGCAGTCATTTAAATATCGTTGATAAACCTAATATATAAATAAATAGCATTGACAATAAAATCTGTTTACGGTATCATATCGGTCTTTTTCGCAAAACTAATAAGCGTTTGTTGAAAAAATCCATGCAAAGAGTAAATTCTTCTCAACTTTATGCAGAACTCCAGAAATAAAACCGGCCAAGAGTGAGTTGGACTCGCGCACGAAGGATTCCGTACCAGTATCTATAAAAACGGCAAAAAAATCATGTTTGTTGTATGGGAGCCCCACTTAAATACTTATTTTATTCAATAGCACAAATTTATTTATTTACATTATTTAAGGTTGATGCCGATTAAGCTAGTCCTCTAAATTATATGAGCGCCCATACAACTCAGAGGATCTTAATCGGCGTCAACTATGTATGTATGGGGACAGCCTTTAATTTTCAACTTTTAATATTTTTTGGAATTTTCCCTTTATTTGTGCTATAAGACCTTATTTTTTGGCAAATTTCGTGATTCTAGGTCAACGGTAACTAACATATAGGTTTTCGACCCAAAACCTATAGGGTACTTCCGGTTAACCTAGAATTGTCATTGTTGGTTAAAAGCAAGGTAAAGCAGTACAAGTATAGGAAAGGCAAGGAAAATTCCGAAAAATAAAACAGTTGAAAATTAAGGTAAATATTGATACTACAAGTTTTCGCGAAAATCTAAATTTGCCCATATCTTTTTATCATTTGACACAGGACCTTGATTTTTATACACCTAATAAGGACTATAGACCTCAGTATCTGGTATAAATTTCAACTTGCTAGGTCCACCCGTTCCAGAGAAAATCGGTGGTGACACATGGACAGACAAACGGACAGACGGACAAGAGTTCTTTCTTATATATCTATCTTATAAGGGTTCTTTTTTTACCTTTTAAGATACGGTACCCTAAAAATGTACATTTTGAATTAATAAATAGAAAATCTGGAATTAATGGAACAATCTCGAACGCGGACGAATGGAGACAAAGCGGACCCAGACATGTCATGCTCCTTTATCTCGCCGAATTGAATTAATGTCCAATTACTGGATAGGATCATGTCGTGAGATTGATACCCTCTTTCATATAAAAAACATTAAACGCCTTACTAAATTAGTTACCACACAAGTTTGAATTTACCTTGAGTGTTATTTGCAAGAAACATGGAACTGGGTCCGTCGAGCGGAACACGTGTGGTCCGGCGAAACAAAATACTAAATATAACATTTTTCTGAAATGTTACTGGTTAGTGCCCTGCCACTGGTTAGTAGAGTTTTCTTGCGTTAGTGTACACTGTGTCGCAGGGCAGTTCCTTCCCAATTGAGTTACAGTTATTAAAGTGAAAACAAAAAGAGAGAGTAAAATTAACAGAACCTGGGGAAAACCAATACAAAGTTACAAAATAATAAGAAAACTGCATAATCACTTAAAACTGGCAAGTTTAGTGGAGTATGCAGTATACACGGGCTGTTTAGTAAAATACTAACGACATTCAAGTGACGGTTTCTCAAAATACAAAAAAAGACTTCTCGGAAAAAAACTTCTAGTTATATTATTAAATTTTAAAGAAAATCGACAAGTTTAGGTGATTAATTCGATATAAAACTTACTGCCTACTCTTGCAATCGAAATCCAAAAATAAAGTCCGATTTAATATTTCTTTCGGAAATGGCTGCGGGTTTTGGGTTAGAAAGAGACAACAAGAGACAACTCGAGACGTCACCAATACAGTATCTGTGGTTAAATGGCAAGAAATAAGCAATAGCACGACATAAGTATAGAAAAGTGTTTGTCTTTCATGCCATAATAAATTTCACATTTCTATGGTAGCCACTTCACAAATTTATTTGTTATGCTCATCAAAATAACCCCTTTAATTTTTGTGCGTACATTATCAAACACCATATATATTATACTAAGAAATAACAATATCGTAGATTATCAATATATCAATTCATTTATTTCAGATGTCAAAAATCCATATTTGTTAGTAAACTTAATTATACATGTCAAATGGTTAGTACAATTGCGACATAACAACAATTAAATAACAATATATGTGGGATGTGAGCATCTAGTGTAGGTACTGCGCATGTACCATACAACAATGGTTTAGATGCTCACAGTCGAACCTGTTTGCGAACGTATTCAGTATACCGTTGGAGCTGGCCCGAATTCTGCGCCCCAGGGATGTGCACCGCTTGCGCATGGTGCTGTAGAAACAGTCCACTCGCGCCTCGGCGAACATCCCCGACGCGCTGCAGAACCGGGGCAGCCCAACCAGCACCCTGAACGCGTTGTTGTATTGTACGCGTAGGGCGATTATAACGATTACATTAAATTAAAATACTAACTACTTAGAATTAAAACACAACGTTATAATCACGACAAACTAAATGATTTTTCACTTTGTATCGCTGTATTCTACCCATGCGCATCTGATACGAATAGGTATTAGACAAGATAAGTTGTATACAATTGATTTAGTACATAATGGGTAGTGACAAAATAACAGTAATACCATTAACACCACCTTACTACAATTATTGTCTGAGTGAAAACTAATATTTCAAAAATATTAATTCTATCAAAGCTCCAGTTCACTCGCTTTGAAACTTGTGCATTTTGAGAGCTCCATTAACCTCTGAATCTAATTTAAATATTTTAAAGTAAACCGAGACACCAAATATTTACTTTAACTCAAGAAAATAACATTTTGACGATACCCGCCCGAAGGACCAACTTTATTTATATACTTACAAATTAAATAAAACAAAACATTTGGTACCTACTTCGTTTGTAGCATAATTTATTTTAAGTTTCTACAGAAAATTCCCTGAATTATTAGATTGAATAGAATCGCTTGGCGCCACATTCTAGTTACAATATTCACGTTCTACGCAAATTGATATTGCAAAACAGTTTTTACGAGCAGTTTTAAGAAAACATCTGAGTTTGGGGATGTATAGCACCTTGTGAAACGTCCCGCCATATTTATTATTTATATTATTTATTGTGTTATACTTAGATACACAGCTATTAGTTTCATTTATATTTCATTCGTCCCTGTTTTGAGGTAGCTACTATCGACAAGATATTTATGTACGTAACGATCATTAAAATTCATCGAATTCTAATGTTAAATGGTCGGTGTTCCTCTAAAATCCGGTCACTTCTAGTAAACTATGCACTAAACAACAACCGCATAACAATACTCAACACACTAACTTCCGCACGCGGCTTCGCGCGCCTTTTTATATCATTAAAAGTAGCCTATGTCTCACTCAACCCAGGTCATAATCTATGTATATATCAAATTTAGGCAAGCGTGCTCTATCTTCGTTCTCACCATCACTTACCATCAGGTGAGGTGTAGTGGTCAAGTGTAGTGTATCATCAATAGAAAAAAAATTCATCGAAGTTTGCAGCCGTAACGACGTGAAAGCGTAAAAACAAACACTATTGCGTTTATATTATTAGCATGATTTTTGCATTGACAGATGAGATAAAGTGCGCTATAATCAGACAATTGAGTGTAAACTCGGCGTAGGAATCCCACGGTTCGCACTAGTACTAAACCGGTAGTAATAATCCCGTTTAAACATCGTTTAATGGCAGCCGGCGCTGAACATTGTTCCCTAAGGTGCAGAGAATGTTCTAGAATTTTCCGGAACATTTGGGATGTGTTCCAAGAAACACAGGTGTGGGTATGGTCATTGGGTTTTTGTTTGAAGATGTGATTTTCTTAGAAACAATGCAACTAAATGTGTCACAATAGTATTGCGTTCCCTTGCAATAGTCTAATTCATTAAATGAACATTCTGCATGTGCCAGTGACTTATTTTGACTGTCTCTGTACTATAAAATTCACAAAAACCGAGGCATATATAAACTCAAAATTTTCTTGCGCTTATCACTCTTTCATTCTTTGCCTATCTTCTGTGATTTTTAGTTATTGGTCGTGAGGAACAAATAAAACGTTTTTCTTTGCGATAATTAATTGTATAAAAGCTCGGTGTTGCACGCTGGTGCGAATGGGTTTCTTTGTCAATTGATAAAAAGTCTGCAGCAAGATAAGGACCTTCCTGTACCCTCGTCACAGTCTTTGTTTCTTTGTATTTTTAGCCTCTAATCCGGCAACTGGCAACTGATTGTCCCGCAAACACAGATTGACTTGTAGTTAGTAGTCACTAGGGATGATAATAGCTTCGCATTTTACTATTTTCCTTTTTATTCGATCAGTCGGTATTATGAAAAACCTCGTAAAACTTGACTGAGTTGAGACTGACAGAGACTTGACAGAGACTGAGGTGACGGTGCAAGCCCATACCCTACCGATGATAAGCGTTTCGACTGCATTACCTCAGGTTACGTGCAGTTCCATCGAGTGGGGGGCCGTCCTACGTTGTGATTTCCAGTGCGTGGTCTCGAAAACCTTTCTGCCCCAACGGCCGTCAGTTCTTCGAGCTATGTGCCCTGCCTACTGCCACTTCAGCTTGCTAATTCTTTGTGCTATGTCGGTAACTTTAGTTCGTCTAGGAATCACTTCATTTCTGATTCAATCTCTAGACTTGTTGGACAGTTCCCTAGATGGAAAGAAGACCTAATGAAGGCTGGGAGCCTGTGTTTTGGAGTTTGCACCATTGGGTGCAGCCCGCACAAGATTAGTAGCTAATATATATATATAGTCTATAGAGGAGGCCTATGTTCAGCAGTGGACGTCCTCTTGTTAGTATGATGATGATGATGACGTCCAATTCCATACGTGTAGGTAAGCTAGGCCATCCCGTGCCATCCTGCGACATACACGCGAAAAGTCTCCTATGCCTGTAATTTCATCGATAAACATACGTTTTAAAATAAACATTCTCAACTCTAAAATCACTTTGTAACAGATGTCCTTTGAAGTCTCTGACTTCTGAGCTAGGCACATAGACATGTTTTAAAGAAATCAGTGGCCTCTCCCATATTAACCCTTCAATATAGTACACAGCGGTGGTAATACTTCCTCGGACGAACTCTTTCACAAGAAGCTGTAGTACTTTATTTTGTAATATTCAATCGTTCATCCGTTATTTTAGGTTTTGGTGCCGTGTGAAATACCCACATTTTACTGAAAGGAATGAAAATGCCTTTAATAACAGAAATAACATACAAATATTTACAAGACTAAAATACAGAAGAAACAGTTGAATCATCTAAAGACCGTTGCAAACGATCTATAGATAGCCCAACTGCTCCAGATCAATGCATATTCGACTTATTTGTATATGATTTAAAATAAATAAAATAAAAATATTTAAATCACTTTGTAGACAAGAACTTTTATTTTATTTATTTTCTTGTAGACAAGAAAATATTATACGTAATAAGGGCATGGGTCTGCCTGGAGCTATAAGGAAGGATACAGATAATTTACTTCAGTTGAGTGTCCATCATACACTATGAAGATGCTATAATATTCTATAACGATAAAATGTCGCTCACCATACAATCCAATGGAGCATCACACACGTCGAAAATAATAATATGTCAAGTACCGAGCGATATGAATATTTTATCTGTTTTTTTTACTAGCCCATACTGTCCCACTGCTGGGTAAAGGCCTCCCCTCTTCCTTCCACTTAGATTAGATTAGATTAGATAATACTTTATTGCACACCACGAATCAAATACATATAAAAAACAACTACGTAAATCTATGGATACAATTGGCGGTCTTATCGCTAATTAGCGATCTCTACCAGACAACCTTTGGATGGAACGGACTGTGTAGACATTACCTGGGGTGTAATGGTGTACCTAACATACTACATGTACATACATACTAATACTAATTATATAAAAATAAAAAAAAATTAAATATAAAACTTATATAAATGAAAGTTACATGAATCTAAATAATAACTACTCATAATAATTTATAGATACATACTTAGACTTATTTAAGAAACAAATAATTAATAATAAATACATATATATTTAGCGACAAATACTCAGATAGTGTTCTCTGAGCATACGTTTAAAAATGGCAAGTGACTTGGCACATCTGATAGCCACCGGCAGCGCGTTCCATAACCGGACAGCCTGCACTGTAAAAGACTTATCAAAGTAGGAGGAGGAGTGTACAGGTGTCCTGAGTTGGAGTGTGTCAGATGAACGCAAGGATCGAGGATTGGATTGATAGAGGAAATGGAAGCGTTCTTTAAGATAGGAAGGTGAGGAAGGGTTGAACAGGATGTTATATAAATGCTGAAGGATGTGAGTATCCCGGCGAAGGCGTATGGGTAACCACTTGAGCTTACTGCGAAATTCGGACACATGGTCATACTTCCGCAAGCCGAAGATGAACCGGATGCCAAAGTTTTGCAAGCGCTCAAGTTTATCTAGTTGCTGTTCAGTGAGATCTAGATAAGAAGCATCAGCATAGTCTAGTATCGGGAGAAGAAGCGACTGCGCGAGCGAAATTTTAGTGGCAGTCGGAAGGAAGTTACGCAATCTCCTAAGAGAACCCGCTGAGGCAAACATCTTACGACTGACTTCAGATATCTGAGGTCCCCATGACATGAGTTGCCTGTCTATGAGAACGCCTACATTTTTCACCGTCTCACTCTGCTTAACGTAGGTGCCATCAAATACAATTTGTGGAAGGCAAGACCAGTCTATCCTCGATATCACCCTAGAACCCCCAACGACGATTACTTGAGTTTTGAGTGGGTTAACTCTTAGACCATGTGCCTTGCTCCAGTCCAGAATACGGTCTAGGTCAAGGTTTATTCTATATATAGCTTCAGGCAGCCGCTGTACTGTATCTTGTGTGTAAATTTGAAGATCGTCTGCATAGAGGTGGTAGGATGAAGTTAATTGTTGGGATATTGAGTTTATGAAAATTGCAAATAGGAGAGGTGATAAAACGCCACCCTGAGGGACACCAGCTGATATCGTGCACCACGATGAGTAACTATCATCAATGCGTATACGCTGACGGCGCCCGTTCAGATAACTGTGAAACCACTCAATTACTGTTGGAGATACGTTAAGAGAGAGTAGGGTACCAAGAAGAATTTCGAAGTCAACGTTGTTGAAAGCGTTGCTAAAATCTAAAAGTGATAGTACTGTTACTTTTCCATTGTCCATGCCATTTCGTATATCATCATTTATTTTAACTAATGCTGAAACAGTACTATGACCTGGACGGAAACCGGATTGGAAAGGATTTAGAAGATTATTCCTGGAAAGAAAAGTGCTCAGTTGCTTATGAACAAGACGTTCCAGGACTTTGGATAGCAAAGGAAGAATAGAGATTGGACGGAAATCTGAGAAAGAAGCTGGATTATACTTTTTCGGGAGAGGAGTGACTTGAGCTTCTTTCCAGAAAGTAGGGAAAACACAGTTGGTAATAGAGGAGTTAAGGATGTGACAGATTATTGGGACAATTTGACCGAGGATAGGAACAATCATATTCCGACTTATGCTGTCGTTGCCGATGGCATTAGACGAAATAGATGCAATGCTCTTCTTAACATCACAATCACTGAATTTATTTAAGTTGAAAGATGAATAGTCAGGAGTTGGAATAGAAGAAAGATGTTGCAATGTTTGTGATTTCGCGTGTACGTCAAAATTAGAAAATGATGTGAAGTGCTGATTTAATTAATCTAAATTAATATGTTGAGGAACTTTATCTTGTTGACGTGACTTTCCAATTCCCAATGACCGGAGGAACTTCCAAACCTTAGCAGGATCAGAGTCCTCGACTGATTTATGAATATAACGGCGCTGGGCGTCCCTACACACTCTATTGCAGCGATTACGACATTCGATATATTTTTCCTTATTAATATCGGAATTCCGGCTTTTGAGCTTTGCCTTTGCTACTAGCTTTTTATGCATGACGGCTCTTAGTTCAGGTGTAATCCAAGGAGCTGGTTGGTGCTTGAGCTTAATCTCCCTAAGCGGTGCATGTTGGTTAAACAGTTTGGTAATTAGTGCATTAAAAGCTTCCACTTTGCCATCGACTGTTAATTCATCGAAAACTGGCGACCAGTCTACAGAATCGGCATCACGTTGCAGATCTTCTAGCTTCATGCCACTAAAATTTCGCTGAAGAATAATTTTGGGCTTGTCTTTAGGAGGTCGTATTTTATACGAGAGATACAATAGGTCATGGTAGGCAAAGGCTCCCGCTGCACATTGGCCATGCTTGGCAACATGCGCAGGAGAAGATACAATAATGAGATCTAGAAGAGATGGGATTGAGTTAGGATAAAAATGAGTTGCAGTAAGAGGCAGAATGGATAAATTACAAGCACTTGCAAGGGATTTTAATGAAGCTGATCGAGAGTCTTGTTTAAGCAAACACGTATTGAAATCACCCATTAAAATAGTATGGTCATAAGATGCAACTAAACACTTATCACGGTCTAGAGCCATATCCCGCCAGTCTCTTTGGAAGACGTCCAAGTCATCGCTCCAGCGCTTTTTAGGCCTCCCTCGGCGTCGCTTTCCGTCTTTAGGAGTCCATATGCTTGTCTTGTTGGCCCACCTATCGGATTGCATACGGGAGACATGACCCATTCAGTCCCATTTCAGCTTTGTAGCCTTGATGCCTACGTCTGCGATGCCGGTCTTCGAGCGCAACCAGGATTTTGGAATCTGGTCGATCCGCTTTACACCCTTATTTTATCTTAAGATAAGAAATATATGTATTGTAAGATATCTGCGTGAGACTCATTATGCAAAGTGCAATTCAAGATCAGAATTAAATGATCGTCTGATGAGCTGCCTAAAAACCAATAGTAAATCCATATTGTATACGTATGATATATAAAATTCAGACAAAAACTACGTGCAGCACCTAGGCAGACGTCTGTCAGTCCGTCCGTCCATTTCGAGTGCTAAAGTAAAAAATAGGGTCCTTAGGTCAAGTGGGGTATCATTTAAAATACCTTAATTTAATTATTCCAAAACCTTTGTTTTATTGATTGATTGATTGATTGAAAATTCTTTATTGCATAAAATACATAAATCTGTACATAGGCGAACATAATGCTAGCAAGCATTCTCTTCCAGTTAACCTTTGCGTAGTGTTGAAAAAATATTTTTGTAGGTAGTGCATGACATAATGTAGCAGGAAAAGTTTTGTAACAAAAAATAAGACTAAAATATATTGAGAACACGAACGAAACATCAAATATATATATATGTAGAGTATTTTCAATAAACGTACTTTCAAATATTGCACATCAATAAACACTAGTTGAAGAATAATAGATAAACTAATAAATAGGTAGTTACAATAAACTAAATAAACTCATATGATATACCTAAAGATAACAGAGTGGATAAATGACAGAGCATCTGCAGGACACCACTCATTTTGTAGGCTTCGTTCATGAGAGTGAGGTAGTGCTTGCACACTTTGGATCTGAAAACCTCAATAGATGAAACTTGCCGAATCTCGTGCGGAATACTATTCCATAGTCGGATAGCAGTAATGGTGAAAGAGTTAGAATAGCAGGTTGTGTTGTGTTGAGGAGTTATTAACTGGAGAAGTTGTGTGGAACGTACAAGACGGTCTGCAGCATACAGAGTAGAAAACCGCTCTTTGAGGTAGTTAGGTGATTTGGGGTCATGTTATGTTTTATGTCGTGTAATTATGAAGATGTTGAATAAAATTATTCATTCATGTATTATAGTGATCAAGTGAAGATAAATTCAAGATAAAAAAATAATATACCATTAAATAATAATACTGATTATGTTGAAATACTGCTGGTGCTTAAGTTGCCAGACATATTTTTTGATCAAACATAATACTTTTCCTTAAAAATTTAATATCGGGTAATAATGAGTGCATTAATCTGATGCCAAGTGAAATAGATTTTTGTAACGCTCTCTAATATTCTATCAAAGCCTTCATAAAACAAAGTAATGGTTTTTGTAACTCAAGGAAGCCTACTGAGTGGTGGGTCGTTACACACGGCCCGTAACGAGCAGGACGTGAGCTGACCAGCGGACGCCCCTTAGCATTGCTTCCTGAGAACAGGCAACCGGTATTTGATGATAGCGGCGATGGGAAATGTAATCTAATCTAGATCTCACTGCGCTTCTATTCATCCATTATCAATGATGAATGCGTCATTAATTTCACTAGCCTGAGGCACTGGGTAATCTAGATGCTAAGGCTCTACGCCTTAAGAAAGAGTCAGTGCCTATAAGAAAGATGTAGCGTTACTTTGTATAAAATCCTGTTCCAGGCACTGTAGCGGTTGCCACTATATTACGATCTTAATAAAACTGACTTTGGCCGTTTCTTGGAAAACCAGAGCTATATTTCTCTGTAGTACAAACTACGAAACAAGCTGTGGTACATTATAGCCACCCTGCTCTCTACTGTGGACGCCGTGAAGCTGTTGTTTTAGTTAGGAGGAAAACTGTCAAGTGCAGAAAAAGAGGAATTGTGAATTGAGAGAAAGGTTTGGAGCCCTTTTCTTTGATCACAAAGATTATAATCAAGAAACATGTTTTAATTTTAATTGTGTGCGGAATAACACTGACTTTTATTGTCCATATTTTTTTAATAATCGCGGATTAATGGATGATACATTTTTTTCACAGCTTTAAAGACAAATTTCTTTGAGGCACACTTTATTAGGTTTTGAGTGGCAATAATTAACACGATGCCAGTAGCAGAGCCAGCGACTCGCGCTAGTCACTAACTCAATATTTAAACTATCAAATGTCAAAGCAAAGCTCCTGTTTTACGCAAAACTTTTCGGAAAGTTGGTCGATCACGAGTCGCCGCCATCGTAGAGCTCCAAATAAATACTGTTCCGTAAATTTAAATAAAAGCTCTGTGTAGATTAACTTGGATATTGCACGTTGGGAGTTGCGCCTGGCGCGCCCGAACACTGCTCTTTATAAATAAATACAATACGTAGATAAACCAAAGTGACTGACGTCCAGAGTCATGATAGTCCAGAGGATTGGCGAGCTGGAATAACAGTAGGCAAGGCGCATAACTCCAAGAACTGAAGCTCTTTGGGCAGAAAGGGCTCTTCAGTGGAGACCGCGCACTGCAAAGCGTAGCATAGGATAGCTCCTTACTAGATGGAAGGACCTAATAAAGGTTGTTGGGCACATGCTGGCTCTGGAAACCTATAGAGGAGGCCTATGTTTAGCTGTAGCCGTTCTTTGACTCAAAATGATAATAGCTTAAAATAAATTAATGAAACATATATTTTTGTTTGTTGGCGACCTTCGTGGTACAGTGGGCGAACAGCCGGCTGAGGCGCAGGAGGTAGCGGGTTCGAATCCCACCGCGGAACAAATGTTTGTATGATCTACATATATTTGTTTCGGTTCTAAATGTTTTCTATATATTATAAGTTTGTATTTAGAAAAAAAGTATATAAGTATTCTATCAGTTATCTGGTTCCCATAGTACAAGCTCTGCTTAGTTTGGGGCTAGATAGTGTGTGAAATGTTCAGCCATATTTATCCATATTTATGTTTCTCTTCTCAATAAGGTTGCCTACATATTTTATGATTAAACGAATTTACAAGTGAAGTTCGATCGATATTAAATAAGTAAGCTTCATTTGAAGATTTAGATGTGCAAACTAGTTTTGAGAGAGAGTGGAGCCTGTGTTGTATTTGAAATAAAAATCTATTCAAAGGTTACCGGCTCAGAGCAATCCTTGCTCTGAGGTCACCGGTGCCCCACATTATTTAGGGTTAGAATAGATTAAGACAGGTATTTAGCATAAGTTCGTCTACTCGTAGCTCAATCTGTGTAAGCGATATGACAAGGGTAAAGATACACGTTAAGTGATTTAATAAAGTTATTTGATTATATATAAAATAAAATATTTATATTATGTTTTTATATATATATTTTTCTTCCAGTGCAATAATCTGGTGCACTAAAGTATCGCGACATCTACGAAAAGCGTCGCTACAGAGTCGCCGCGCGTAATCACTCAGCTGGAAAAATAAAAGAATTTTATTAGGTTAGAGAGGTAGTTTTTGAAGGAACAGAACCGCAATAAATAATGTACGGTGTGTGTGAACGAAGGACCTGGGAGTTGTGGCTCGGGCGAGGCCAAATTGAGCTTGAAAAATAAACATTTTATGTCTGATTGCGGGGTTCTTATAGTAGATTTTCATCATAAAACTCAAGACTGAAAAATGTATCGACAGCAGTTTAAAATCGCAGAAAACACGATAAAAGCCGAGAAATAGTGGTTAATAGCTGAAACACCAACTAGTGACAATTAGAGTAGCAATGCAGTGAAAACTTGAACCTCTCGATAGATGACACGTTTACCACTAGTACCGCTCACTGGCTCGGAAGATATTGAGAAGCAGAGAGGAGGGCGAAGGAGGGGGGGAGTCTAGACAATGTGACATGTTTAATATGGCAGGACATGCTAACTTTGGAAGCTCTGCGAAATTGGATTTCTGCATGTTTGATGTGATCGAAAATTCGAAGCCAACTGCCAATAAACGTATTTCAGCATGTAAGCCGTTATATTACATTCTTGCTATGGATTCACAGCAAACGTATTGAAATAGTACACGAACGACTATGACGTGCGAGAAGAAAATGGAATCACTACTTGCGCGCCGTCGGCTGCGAGAAAACCGAACTACATAAATAGGTTAATTCAGCATTTTAAGAGCAAAATAGAGCTTTCACACCTTAACTGTTTCCTAGCTAATACAAGATATCATATATGGCTCAAGTAGTTAATTTAAAGATCTCTAGTGTAATTACCACACTAAACAAAAATTAAATAAGCAATGCAATGGACGGACTTATCGCTGAGAGCAACTTTTTCCAGGCAACCTTATGTGCCGAAATTAGCATCGTGAGGGCACCTTATTTTCGCACATATTGTTCGCATCATACCTGCGGACTAGGTCGCTAGTAGCGATGGTACACGCAAAAATAATTCAACCATAGAAACCGTTACCTTATTATATTACGTTTACTTCTAAGCTTCTTGTGCATACAAATTGTATCGCCGTTGGTTTTCTAAACAAATAAATTGTATGTTGTTCAGGTACTGGGCAAGCCTAATTCATCCTAATCTAATCCAAGTCTTAATAAGTCGTGTGCCGAACTTTAACAGGGATAAAGGATGGGTTCTACCGCCGGCCTGGAGGCCATGTCTTCATGATGCAAGTGACAGAAGAGTGAGTGAACCTGGTAGAGACATAGTTAGTGTTGTGTGTTTGCCTGTACCAAGAACTACAGAAGAGAGCAGCAGTGATGATAATGATGATGACACAGCGGGTCAACGCACTGTGCTTTCGTTGACCCAATCCCCACCACCCCGCCCGTCCACTCGCGCGCAGAGAGCAGCGGCGCGCAGTGCGAGGCGAGACGTTATTCGGAGCGGATCGCACTGACCCTGATGAAGGTTCACGAATTGAACCGAAATATTGTCGGTCGAAACACCGATAAGACGATACGTGATAAATCCCGTATTTATAATAATGACTAATCCAAGTCCTTTAAACCATCTTCTATTAGTACATGTAATGGAAATATTTTAACTTTTTTGTAACGAATAGATATTTGATTGTCCACATACTCACACGATGGTAAGCGATGATTTGTCAAAGATGGAGCAGGAAGAAACTCGGATTGTAGTCTTCGAAAAAACAGACGACTTTTAGTGTTCCATGCCTAAGCTGAATTTAGAAACAAAATGGTAAGTGCGAATGGGTGGTATATTAACGAGGTATGGATGGTACTGAGCCGTGCATCTGCTTGTTCCTAGATGCAAAGATTCTTGGTACCGTTCTGCAAATACCTATTGACCGATTGTGAAAGCAATGTTGCCATGTTCTACATCTAGAGTAACTGGAATGTAAAGTATTAACTAGGGAAGGATGTATTAAGGCTGTACTTGATGAGCTTCGTAGTGTACTTGGGCAGAGTGGGCCCCGTGGGAGAACCGACTTCCAAACTTGTTAGTGTAATGAACTATGAATATACAGAGCTTTTATGATGAACAACTTCACTTGCTTTGACGTGAATAATTTAATAGTTTCTATACGTCCGCTCTAGTAGAGAACAAAATTCGTTATCGATAACTTGATATCAAAATTTGGTATCGAGCGCGGTACATAAAATAATAAGAAACCTTCTTAATTATCTCTTCACAAAAATTTCTTATAATCAATACTTTACATTCATTGGAGGTAAACGCAATAAACCTGTTTTTGAGAAACTGGTAGTCGAGATAGGTTCAGAAACTGTGTTACAGGACACCAGTGCCCTCACCACTGATAACTACAGTTAAATAATGTTAGCTGAGGATTGGAACAAAGTTGCTAACAAAGATACGGTTTCAATAAAAAGTTAAAAAGAAATGGGTTTCTAAATACACACCATCAAAACAGAACATCGTTAGTAGATTACAGCCATGATTTATGTGAATGTGTCTAAGCATGTGTGTATTGGTGCGTAGGTACGCGAAGGTGTGCGTATCTGTTTGTACAATGGATAAAGTTAGGGAGGCTTTATACATTATGAAATACATAATTATGTTTTAATCATCGCAGGTGCTCGTATCGATTGATACCCACGACATAGGGAGTCTTATTAGGACTGTCAAAAAGTACATGTATCCATACATTGTTAGTTAGTTTATAAATCTAAGTGACAGCATAAACAGAAATATGTATATATATATATACAAAATTGCACAAAATACCCTTCCACTGCACCACGGCTACAAAAACAATTTATTTTGTGGAAACCCTAATATAAATAATTTCCAGTCATTTAATCCTTTAATTTTCCGCTATGTTCAAAATAATAATATTAGAGATAAAACAAGAATCATAAATTTGATCTTGCCTGATGTTATGTTATCAAATAAAACAAAGCTCGACTCTTTCTAAATTGATCTCGCAAACGGTTCAGTAAAAATTCAATATCCACGGTCTTTACTCTCGGAAGCGTTATGAAGTCATCTCGCTTCATCTCTTTATGAACACTGAAGTTGCAGTTTTATAGAATGATCACTGTGAACTCGGATAGTTCACTTCAGCGCAATTATATGATGATACGACTATCGATTCTCCATTTAACCTAGCCCACAGACATATATTATACCCCATACAACCAAACGAACTAAGTTTAAAATCTAGTTAACTTTTACAACGTGTTTTCAGTTTACATTTTACTAATATTTTTAGCAGGAGCTATGACGTTGAATGAAAGGTACCCTATTACAAGTTTACCTCTATGTAATTTTACTGCGATATTTTTTGACTCAGAACTCAGACATTACTCAGAATCTATATTTTATTTTATTCATTTTTTATTTTATTGAATTAAGAACAAAATCCACAGCTCTTAGTATATAACAGGTATATCTTATGCTAAAATTTACAGCCAATAAAGGATTTACATCTTACAATACAAATACTTATAAATTGACGACGTAAATCAATTATCGCACTAAATAGGACCATTATTTTAAATATAAAGAATTACAATTTAAAAAAAATCTTAAGATAAGTATTACTAACACAACAACCATAACCAAACACGCACACTAAACATTAAAGATATACATTCATACATCACCTATACACCAACAAATAAATGGACATGCTTAATTTAACTATTCAATGTACCTAAGTACATAATATTAATAAGTAATATACAACAGACATATACCTACACGTAGTCCTGTCCTTATACCAGAAGTTACTTCATAATTTGTATCATGCACTACTACGAGGAACCCGGACCAATTTGTTGCAGATGAAGCAATCATTTAATCCGCAGTGTGATTCAGTCGGCTCCGTGCCACAGCATCATCGTGCCCCCCATAATAAGCAATGTTCAAAAGGTTCCGCTATTATTGAGTATAACAACTTCATAGTAGGCTATTGCAACTGCTCAAACTTGCAACCAGACGCTGTATATGCAACTGTAGTATATATAGGAGAGCATAGTTTTAATATGGCGGGGAATGGAAACTTGGAATTGCCTCGAAGTTGCCGTGACCGAGGTAAATAAAACTGAAGATAACGTTGTTTACCCACTGTGTCGTACTCATTACCTTCGCTATGTTATGTATAACTGTTTCATAATTAATGAGGGCGGAGTTTATTTGGATTTGCGATGCTTTGCGAGTGCACGAGAAATACACTTTAATTTTGTTTGTCGTTTCAAGGATTCATCATCATCATCATCATATCAGCCGTAGGACGTCCACTGCTGGACAAAGGCCTCCCTCATTGATCTCCAGGAACTGCGGTTGGAAGCGGCCTGCATCCAACGCCGACCTGCGGTTCTTACCAAGTCGTCTGCCCATCTTGTGGGTGGACGTCCTACGCTGCGCTTGCCGGTCCGTGGCCTCCACTCGAGAACCTTTCGGCCCCATCGGCCATCTGTTCTGCGCGCTATGTATCTATATTCAAGGATTATTTCTTGGAAAACCTCCGTGAGATCAGGTACTTAAATCATTATAATTGATAAAATTAATAGATAATTTTATGTTTAGTTGCGCTAGTATGAGTTCAGGTCCGTTAAAAGTTGAATTTGTAGACATCGTTATTAGATCAAAACTTGAATTTGACTTGATTTATTTGCAAAATTTTTCCTTCAGGTGGATATATGTTATTTTTTTAGATGATATGTACAAAGAGCAATAATACATTTATTTATTTGAACCCACATACAACATTGTAACACATTAAGATATAACGTAAAAATAAAGTAAGAGATGAACTGAGAAGTAGGTAGGTACTTCAGAATAGTACCCACTTATCACAAAATAGATAAGCTGGTACCATTCTGTGTTCCTATTATTACCGTACGTTGAACCTACAAATGGCCCACTTGATGTTAATTGGTAAATTAGTGCCTCGGAGATCACACACCTTTAGAACGTGCCCTACGATGCATTCTCCTGCGTCCATCAATCTGATGCATACAGGTGCAGAGCCTCATGTGCCCATAAGTTCACCGGAACTTATACCCTTCAAACCAAAACACAGCAATGTTACTTGGTGGCAGAAATAAGTATGGTTTTAGTTCTTCCCCTCGCGAGCCCTTTTACAAAATTACTCCTTAAAGTCTACTGCTACTTGTAGACCTAATGGATAAGAGCAAGTTATATATAAACTAACAGTTAGTATATATAAAAACAATTTATTTTGCAGTATAATAATGTAAAATATGGAAATGATTAATCAGCTTTTAAAAACTGAAATATTCCAGTTCCTACAAAATAAATAGAACGACGCGAAGTGTGCATATTTTCCCAAAAATTCTTTCCCACTTTTTGAATAGGCGGTATTAAGAGTTTTAAAAACCCGTCGGAAATATTTCGAGACGGTTCGCATTTTGGGGATATAAATGAGGGTAAGAGAAAGCGCGCCCTACATCTTGGGAACCTCATTTGTATGAAGATAATGTCAAAACCAAAGACTAGTCTAACCCGAATGGCCTAAAAATCTAGCACAAAAAGCTTTGAAGCTAGCTTACTATTTAAAAAGGCATATTTGGGTGAGATATGGCCTTCTAGCGTGACAGTAAATATAATTAAAACGAAAACCAGTGACAAGCCTCAAAAAATACGACGAAAGTCCAGAAATATGAAAAATTTTAATAGGATCTTTTTTAGGTTTGTAACAGACAAACTTTACTGGTATAAACTAGAAGTCTGTTGCTGTTGACGTCAGGGAAGTTTTTCATCGCGAAATCTAAAGCAGTTAAACGTTGCTATATAGACAATATGCCAAAGAAGTCCGTCTGTTCGTAATGAAATCTGAGACTATTATTTAATTTTTTTATTTTATTCTTAAGGCACACAAAACAGAATACAACCAATCAGATACAAAATACAATGATCGACTCTTAGATCTAGATTATGGAAGTACTAATAATGTATTTTAATGAAACACCTGCATTCACAGGTAAAAGTAATGTAGTTGTTTAGAAAACACGTGTAAAAATTAGTTTATCCTTGGACAACATTTAGAGCCTTCAAGAAACTTCTAGCTCCTTCGTTTTACTTTGCTCTAGTTTCTGGGGTAACGTTACACAAAACCACAGAGGGAAATTGTAAGAGTACGCCTGGGAATAGTTTAAAAACGAGATATACAAACGCTGGTCAAAAAAGATCACAATACAATAATAAAACAGGCCTACCACGCGAAGACCGCTGGTGTAAAGGAGTGAAATAGAAAACCCAAAGCAATAACGACAGCTAGGAACTTGAGATTCTAGAAAAAAAATTCCCTGACCAAATCTAGTAGCGCCATATTAGAATGAGTAGCTAACTGTGATCACCACCCACATCCTTCGGTTTCTAACAGCTGTAGGACTTAGTGGTAATCTTTGAACGCCCCATAAACTAGGGGTGACATACGCACAAGTGGCGATCACATATGGCCTCATGGCCGCAGTGAAACAAAAGCCGCAAAAACTAATAAAAAAATGGTTAGCATGCTAACTAAACCATCACGCTATGTTGTATAGCTTTACTCCAAGTTGAGCTCATAACGGTAACTAACTCTTGTACATAAAAGTATAAGTTCTTTCCGCCAGTTTTCTCGCTAAAATTATTTCAGTGAAAAGTTGACGAAAGGCATTTTCGTCGGGATTATAGTAAGCTATTTGTAAGAGTGAAAAGTTTGCAAGACGGTAGCTACCGGTGAATTGTTTTATTTTATTATTCAGCGAAAATATGTTTAATGTCTTGCTAACTTTTAAAATAATGAAAAGAAAATGTTGAATACTGCTTTAACGCATTTACTTTCTCGGTACCTGGAAAAAATTAGCTGTCTTATGTAATTCCGCATCGCGCACTTTACAAATCTAATACGGCTTATGTTACCATTGTTACGTTCTTTGGCGGGATTTAATTAATATCGTATAAGCTAACGCACTCCAAATATTAACATAAATACCATCTACGAGTATTATCTACAAATATAATAATCAAAGTCCCTGACTGATATTTATATATGCCGCTGATCCCAGAGACTTGAAATTTAAAGGATATGTTGATTGTGAGATGTAGAACTGTATTAATTATTAATTAATTTAATTAAATTTGCTTATTTGTGTAACAAGAATGACCATGGCCAATTATAATATTTACAATATGTCATAAAATTAATATTTGAAATAAAATTAGGTACCTACATCAGGTCAAGTAAATTAAACAGTACAAATTATTATTAGGCACATTAACTTAACATTTAAACATTGTAAGTCATACCTATCTCGTTTTCTCTAATAATGAAAATAAATGAAATATATATCTATTTGACGACCTCCGTGGTGCAGTGGGCGAATAGCCGGCTGAGACGCAGGAAGTAGCGGGTTCGATTCCCGCTGCGGAACAAATGTTTGCATGATCTACAGATATTTGTTCCGGGTCTGGTTGTTTCTCTATGTATTATAAGTATGTATTTACAAAAAAAAAGTATATAAGTATTATATCAGTTATCTGGATCCCATAGTACAAGCTCTGCTTAGTTTGGGGCTAGTAAGCGCTGTGTGAAATGTTCAGAAATATTTATTTATTTATATAGGGTGTTTGATAATATACGCACAAAAATGAAAGGCGCTATTTTGATGAGCATGTAGGTTTCTTATGTACCTACTAAATATTTCTATATATATATATATATATATAAATATATATAGAAATATATATATATATATAGAAATATTTAGTAGGTAGTAGGTTTAGTAGTAATATTTCTATATATATATATATATATATAAATATATATAGAAATATATATATATATATAGAAATATTTAGTAGGTACATAAGAAACCTACATGCTCATCAAAATAGCGCCTTTCATTTTTGTGCGTATATTATCAAACACCCTATATAAATAAATAAATATTTCTGAACATTTCACACAGCGCTTACTAGCTTATATATATATATATACTTATATATATATATATATATATATATATATAGTTGTAAGGAGTGTGGATTGGGAGTTACTGAATGTAAAATTATCTGATTTTTACTTGTAGTTATTTAATCCGAATTGTCCCGATATGACACACAAGTGTACTTGACCAACGGCTCACAGTAACTGCCGTATGTCGCGAGCATACTTCTCGCATACACGCAAAACTGCTAATTCATCTTCACACACACTTACATGGTCCCTACAAGCATAATAAATAAATTTGTGAAATATTTACAATAGAAATGTGAAATTTATTTTGGCATGTAAAACAAACTCTTTGTTAAACCTGTGTTATGCTATTGCCATCTAACCACAGATACTGTATTGGTGACGTCTCGAGATATATCTTGTTGTCCCTTTCTTACCTGAAACCCGCAGCCATTTCCGAAAGAGATATCAAATCGGTATTTATTTTGGATGTCGATTGCAAGAGTATGCAGTAAGTTGTATATCGAATTAATTACTCCCCTAAACATCTCTCTTTTTCCTGATTTTCTTTAAAAAAATTTCAAGAAGTGTTTTTTTCATGTTTTGAGAAACCGTCACTTGAATATCGTCAGTATATTACCAAACACCTTGTATAAAAATGTCGTTTCACGGTTTTAATGGTAGCACACCTCCAAAACGGGTAGACCGATTTTATTTGGTAAGTATGTGAATAGGTATTAAAATATTTTTCTCCATCCTATCCCCCCCCCCCCCCCCCCCCCCTCCATTTTTTATCGTGATATTTGTGTTTTTCTGAACAATATCCATATAACTTAACCGTCGTTTATTGACGTGAAGTCATTTACATGAAGTGTCGCGTCACTTTCACAAGAGTGTTTTATATAGTTTTTATCCCGAAGTTCGACGGGGACGAGAAACTTCAAGTGTGCGTAGATGCGAGCGGATCAGCTAGTCTAAATATACATATAAAACAAAGTCGGATTAGTTATACCATTTATAACTCAAGAACGGCAGGACCGATTTCTATGAAATTTGGTATATACATGAATTATGATCAAGATATAGGCTACTTTTTACCCGACTGTGCAGAAGTAGGGTAATATTTTTATTGATAAACCACGCGTGTGAAGCCTCGGTCAGGTCAGCTACTTCGTAATAAAACTTTAAGTAAATGTCACAAATAACTAATACAAGTTATAATGCTATGTAAAATGTCAAAACTATATATTATACTAACAAAAACATTTACACACTCTTCTCACAAAGCCTCAGGCACTCCAACATTATCTTCTTGCATCCGTCCGCTGCACACATCACATTCAGAGTTTACGTCCCAGGAGGGCTTTGAGCGCAGAAAGGGTTCGCGCTCTCTCACATGGGCGACTGAGCGTGCGCAATTTCGCCAATATGACTCCGAGATCAATTTGACTCCTACTGCGGCGCCGGCGGTAATTGTTGGGAACGTAAAACCGCAAGAGCTCATCGTGGAGATTAGGAGCATCTATCCCATGAAGAGCCTTGAGCAATGGTCCTTTATTATTTTTATTTTAAATTAATTAATTTTTTTATTTATCCTGTTGTGTACCAACTAATCCAGTATTTATTTAATTAATTAACAATGTATGGATTTATGTAATCTGAAATATTAGGCCCTTACATATGAAATTGGCGATTCGTACGGGAGGAATATAAAGTCAATTTGTTTTTTGTAAAATATATTTAATTAATCAAAGTATGCACCTTTGTTATCTATGCATTCTTTCATCTCATAGGTAGTTCATTGATCACTTTACTAAAAAAAACCATGGGGCGAGAATCAATAAACTCTTTGAAGGCGGTTTGGACTGCCGCATAGGAGTTGATTTTTTTTTCCTTGTAAGAAGTTGTCCAAATTCCGGAAAAAATGGTGATGTATTAGAGCAAGGTCCGGTACGGTGGATGTCGTAGACATTCCAATTGTAGCTCATCTAACTTAGTGGTTGTTTGTTGTGCAGTGTGTGGTCTTGCGTTGTCGTGAAGCAGCAGTGGCCTAGAGCGATTGATCAATCTCGGTTGTTTAGCAGCTAGTTCTTCCTTCATGGTTTGCAGTTGCTGACAATAAATATCTGCCGTAATTGTTTGGCCAGATTTTAGAAAGCTGTAAGGAACGACACCGGCGCTAGTCCACCAAACACTCACAAGTAACTTTTTCTGATTCAATTTTCATTTAGGGCAGGATTTGACTGGGACTCCAGGGTTCAGCCATTGCGACGAGCGCTTCCGATTATCGTACAGTATCCATTTTTCATCACAAGTAATGATTCGATTTAAAATCCCTTCATTATTGTGTCGGTTAAGCAAAGTAACACAGCAGTCGACGCGTGTTTGCAAGTTCGGTTCACTCAATTCATGAGGTACCCATCGTTCAAGTTTTTTTTACTTTCCTGATTTGCTTCAAGTGGATTAATACAGTTTTATCACTTTCCCTGAAGCCTGCAGCTATCTTTGAAGTGCTTTGTGATGGGTCCGCTTCCACAATAGCCTTTAATGCTTCATTTTCCACTTTGGTCTCCAGCTGTCCACGGGGTTGGTTCTGAAGGTCGAAATTTCCAGAACGAAAACGTTAAAACCAAAAACGTACCGTGCTTTCTTAAGCGACACCAGCGCCGTACACATCATTAATCCTTCGAGCTGTTTCTGTAGCACTGGTGCCTCGGTAGAACTCGTACTCGTAAATATACCGATATTTCATGTTTTCCATTGTGCGGTAATAAGCGACGCCTAAGAAAAAAATTATGAGAAAAACAAATGAACGACTGTTTTCAAAATTCAAATGTACCAGATAAATGCATTTACAAATTTGAATTTGTAATTCTTAACCAAAGAGGAGATATTTCAGATCAAAGTGGTCAGTAAAACAAAACGCTAATTTCATATGTAAGGACATAATATATTTTATTTAATTGGACCTTTTTACCCCTAAGAAGGTAGAAAGGGTTGTTTAAGTTTGTATGAAAATATGTAGTCCTTGTATTTATAATAAAAAAGCTACACAGGGCACCACTTAGTGCGTATGTCGCAGCCATTTTGTGTGAACCCGCCGTTTACATAGAGCGTCGTCAGTTTAGAAACGCTCGCTGCTAAGTAATATGCCGAAGGCAAAATGTGTATTGGCGTGTCATTATATATTATGCCTCAACATTTGATCGACGATTTAAACGCCATCTACATAATGCCGCGGCAAATTGAATTGAGAAAATGTTTGAGGTTATCCAGGACCAAAAAAATTCTAAGGTGTCCGTAGAATCTGGTTCTCGGAGGACCTCTGCACAGTATTATTGGTCAATAATACACAATTCTTTTTTATTTATTAAAAAAACCTAACGACCTACTGCCATACGATGTGTCTGCTGCCGATACGTTAGAATAGTGTATTATTGGTCAATAACACACAATTCTTATTTATTTAAAAAAAACCTAACGACCTACTGCCATACGATGTTTCTGCTGCCGCTACATTAGAATTATGTATTGTTGGTCAATAACACACAATTCTTTTTTATTTATTAAAAAAAACCTAATGACCTACTGCCATACGGTGTGTCTGCTGCCGCTACGTTAAAATAATATATATTTTTAATTAAAATAAAGTTTATTGTGTATTATTGGTCAATAATACATAATTCCTTTTTATTTATTAAAAAACCCTGCCAACCTTCTACCATATAGTGTGTCTGCTGCCGCTACGTTAAAATATATAATATATATATCTAAAATAAAGTCTGATTTTTTCCAAACTGTGTTTTCTTCGTGGTCACCCCAAAACTAAAACCAACGTTGAAATTATAACAATTGAACGAGTTGTCATATACATAACAAATACATACGGATATTACATAACAGCGAGCGTTTTTAAACTGACGACGCCGTCTGTAAACGGCGGATTCACACAAAATGCCTGCGATACATACACCACCGGTTAGCAAATACTTCGGCTACTGCACACGCTTAACTGGTCTACGCTTAAGTTATCTCTGTTCTGTTTGTTTGCTGAGGCAGGATCCAGCGCTATCTTATTGTTAACAACAACATCTGTACCTATATTGTAGCCCAGATCCACAAACAATAGTTAATTATGATTTTAATTAGAATTTATAAAATGTGAGCGCTAACAATGTTATGAAAAACTTACTTTTGCAACAAATACTTTCATCATCATCATCATCCACAGCCTGACTTCACCCATTGTTGGGTATAGGCCTTCCCAAGTGTGCCATCCGCTACGATCCTGCGCTAGTCTCACCCACTGACGGCCCTCGACCTTTACGATGTCGTCCACCCATTTCGCTGCTGGTCGTCCTACCCTTCTATACCCGCTCCTCGGCCACCATTCAGTCACTGTCCTATACTTTCATAAATATGTATATTTATTTCAATATATTATACAGATGTCTTCAAAGAAGCACAGAATTTATACATGACCACTTTATTCAGACTGCCACTACGGCCTATTTCTTTAAAGACGCCTAATCTACGAAAACTGAGTTAGCTTTACGCAAGTATTATATAAATAATAAATATTGATAGCACAAGCTATAACTCACATATCGTAATCCCGAATCTCAGGGACGAGATTAATGGCAGCATTATTGCTAATCGCCATCCAACGCATTGCTTTTCCTTATTTACCCGAGTGCCGATTCCTAGGCATTTCTAACTTTTCCACTTATTCCCAAACGTAAATGTGTATACTCCATTATTTCACATTTATTTTCATAATCATTTTGTAAGAAGAAGAAAATATAATGTACTATAAGATAAAAATATTTATTTTGCTTAACATGTGTAGGTTAACATAAATTTAATATTATATATTAATTTGCATGCTGAATCTTATTGTAGTGGCAGTAACAACATGTTTTACCAAGAGTGATATGCAAAAATAGTGAGATGGCGTGCCAGAACATATTTAACATTTTTTTTCTTCCTTTTAACAGATTTATATAGCAAAAGAAACATACATATTCTTATTTACTACAAATTAATTAATGTTAAATACCTACAACAATAATAAAAGAATATATAAAATTAAATCAAAAGAATAGAAATTAATAAAATGATTAAAATTTGTCATTTAAAAACTCCTCAATATTAATAGCATTTGTGTAGGTACTTGAAGGAACATCCATTTAACATAACCACTTAGGACATCACATGGCATTTGCGTGTTGTATAAATACATGTTCTCGAGTTATCTCTATTCCCTACATAAGTATTTTGTATTATGCAGCTTATTTTCATGTACTGCGAATTATTTTTCTCAGGAAGATATGGAGTTTTTAAGTAGACCTGACTGTTTTACCCATTACTGAAAAATAAGAGTTAAATTTAAGGCTATTGCCTGTTATTTTTATTGGGAAAAGTGAAGCGTTTAACCACTGCCTCACCTGATGGTAAGTGATGTTGTGGTCGATGGTGGAGCACGCTTCCTAGAAAGAACACGTTCACTCTGGATTTGATCTAATAGTTTTGGATGAAACAATTTAAATGCAGTTTTGTTTTGTGTCTCCTAGATTATCTTTGATTGGAAATTTGTGTATCTGCGAGTCCATAAATCATGATACTTTAAAATGTTTTTATGTAAATATTTTGACAACCTTCGTGACACAGTGGGCGAATAGCCGGTGGAGACGCAGGAGGTAGCGGGTTTGATTCCCGCCGCGGAACAAATGTTTGCATGTTCTACAGATATTTGTTCCGGGTCTGGATGTTTATCTATAGGTAGGTATATTTTAGGTATGTATTTACAAAAAAAAGAAAGAATATAAGTATTCTATCAGTTTTTTGATTCCCAAAGTATAAGCTCTGCTTAGTTTGGGGCTAGATAGCACTAAATGTGTCAAACGTCCAGCAATTTTTATTTTATTTTAATTTTAGGAAGTGTATTTTGGCTTCTGACATTGATTAAATGAGCTTATCCTACTTAATAATAAGACAAAATTTGACAATAATTTAGAGGTAAATAAAATTTGACAATAATTTAGAGGTAAATAAAATTTGACAATAATTTAGAGGTAAATAAAATTTGACAATAATTTAGAGGTAAATAAAATTTGACAATAATTTAGAGGTAAATAAAATTTGACAATAATTTAGAGGTAAATAAAATTTGACAATAATTTAGAGGTAAATAAAATTTGACAATAATTTAGAGGTAAATAAAATTTGACAATAATTTAGAGGTAAATAAAATTTGACAATAATTTAGAGGTAAATAAAATTTGACAATAATTTAGAGGTAAATCAAATTTGTAGCTTTTGAATTATAAATTCATTAGATTTCAAAAGATTTCTATAATTATAATTGACCTCTTAAGTGAGGACACAGTGGCCCATTTTTCAATTTTAATAATATTCCAAAGTATGCTATCTAATTATGAATGTATTTCCACCTGGCACATATTTATAATCTCTTATCTAAACACGAATCTAGGCCAACACAGAATACCTAGAATTCTGGTTAAGGTGTGGAACGAGGCCTAAGTGGGTTTGATATCCGGTATGTAGGTAAACTAGGGGTTCAGGAGAATTACTGGAACCGGAAATCGCCGACGCACTAATGTGTTTTATATCTACTAACACATTACAGCTAAACTTTATTCCACGTGAATAACACAATTACATTTATGAAATATCGCGAATCATACAACATCAAGTCTTTGTGAGCTGCCAGCTTGGCCTTTATAGGTCTCTAGAGTCTCAAACCGTATATATGTCAAACATTGGTATGGAGTAGCCGTGAACACGCTACAAAGAGACAAATAGACACTCTTCCGTCATTCTAATTGTAGCATTACAAACTAGCGTCTGTGATAAAATAATGTACATCAATAATTTAACCAAAATAACGCAATAAAATCACAAATACACCAACTTAATCAATAATCGTTCAATACTTCTTATCACCGGTTGTTCGTACGAAGATCATCTCGCAAATCAGTTGACCATTGGTCAAATCTCTTTTAAAGTGCATATTGGGTTGCTGGAGCGACTTTTACCTCATCTGATTTTAATCAGAGATTGTGAAATCATTCAACAAAATCTGTTGTCAAACGTGAAAATGGATTGCAGGAACGTCGATTAGACGTTTTTCGTTCATCAATAGTCAACTAACTAATCACACTATCGTTCACAATAAACCACTTATAAATCCAGTAAGTGAATAAAAAGGTTTTGCCAAATGATGAAGGCGATGGCTAGCACATCTTTACATAGTTTAAAATGAAGTCGCTTCCGCGGTCTGTTCGCTTAGATATTTTAAATTACTGAACGGATTTTAATGCAATTTTCAGCAAAAGATGAGTGATTCAAGAGAAAGGTTTATTTGTACAATACTAATATTAAATAGTACGGAAAAACCGAAAAAAATATTTTTGTGCGCTTAAATCGCAAACGCAACCAGCGTTAACCTTACGAGAAAGATCAAATTAATGTACTACGGAATTGTATATCTTAAAATGATCAATTATCTGACTGCGCACAAGGGTAATGTTTTACGAAAAAACGTTTGCGAAGCCGCAGGCGGGTCAGCTTTATAAATAACTTTTAAAATTTAGTTCAAAAATTACATAGAAATAAACATGAATACACCGAAAAATAAAACACTGAAACCATAGATATCTAAGCAGTGCGCCTAGCACATTTTAGACCGTGTCCCTGCCCAGTGACCCGACACGACGCCGGGATGGGACAGGATGGAGGGACGGCTGCAATCTGCTTTACTCTATTGAAAATGAAACACTGTGATTTACTCCGCGTAAATACCTCGCAAAGTCTATACAGTTTGGTAGCTGAACCGTATACAATATAATAGAATGTAATCTTCTTCTTCTTGTGGCAATGACTATTTAAATTACATAATTAAATTAGATTTGGAGCAATAACTGTTCACCGCTACAGCCTCAGCAGTTGAAATAGTAATAAGTTCGTGAAGTCATCAAGTTGGTCCTTCCAACAACATGCGCTGTTACACATCGGCGCACAGGTAGCAGTGTTATGTGAGACAGGGCTTTTTCACTAATGCACGCGGTACCTACATATGAGACTACTTGGCTTACCTACCTACATCCTTATGTATGTCCATGCCTACCTATTTCTCGAGTTTTTTTTTATATTGTTCATTGTATGTGTACTTACTTACCTACGTATTGTAATGGTCTACCGTTCATTGCATGAACCTACTTATCATATTTTTCCTAGTCCTCCTAGTTGTGTGGATTAGGTGTGTATTATTCAGTGAGTATGTAAAAAAAATTAGCCCTAAGGGCATTCGTTTTTCAGAATCGGTTAAGTAGTTTCTGAAATTACGTACATACTAATGTTATCTCTTTATAATATTAAGTATAGAATATAAGTATTGGTTGCTATCATATAATAACCGCACCAGGCAATAAATTCTCTGTAACAGTTTTTACAGTTAAAATAGCATACACGCTTCCACGAATTTCTTCGAAAAAACTGTTAAAAGATTAATCAAAGCTTTTAAAATGTTAAAAAAGTTAATTCAAAACGCGATAATCATCGTTAACACGGAAGTCATGTTAAACAAATTGCATGTGGGGTTTCTATTTGGCCCACCATGCGCCATGCCCCGTGCCCCGTCAGCCTTGCGCCATCTAATGCGGACCAGCTAGTTCACTTACCAGAAGCTATTCACTATTCAATACGAATGAATTAAAACACTTTATTGCGCACTACAAAAGAAACAAATGTAAAAATATTAAAACAAAATACAAAATATTTAAATCAGTGGCTTAATCAGTAGCGTTACTATTTTGGAAATCATTTGCCAACCATTCCATACCATTTCTTTACGAGATAATGTCAGAAATGACGAGATCCGTAGACAAATTACAGTAACTGACATAGCTCCCAGATCCTTATGAACTTACGTCTTATTATCGTCCAAACTTTGGATCAATTCTTCAGGCATGAACCATTCCAAATCACTGACTAAAAGCCGCCTTTGATAAACGGTATACAAACCGAATCTTAGCGCTAAACAGAAACAATCTCCGCATTATAGTCAGAGCTCTGACTGGTCACTGTCAGCTTACTAAGTACGTGTTCAAACTAGGGCTATGCAATACACAAACCTGCAGATTCTGCAATGAGGTTCCAGAATCGCCCTTACATCTGTTAGGCGAGTGCGGTCCACTAATGCGTAAACGTAGCATTCATCTGGGCAAACACATCCTTAGCCCGAAGGAGCTAACAGTCATCACCCCTAAAATATTCTACAGTTTTTAGCAGCTGCAGGATTTTAAACGCCTCCATTACCTATAGACGACATAAAATCCAGTGGAGATCACAATAGGCCTCGTGGCCGCACTGAAATGAAAGCCGCAAAAGCTAATAAAAAATAAAAAATAGTTCCCAGACATTGTTGAAACAGGCATATTTTTTTAAGTGAAAACTTCTTTAGGCGCGTTGGGCATTTTTTGAGATGGGTAAAAAACCACTGAACTCGCAACACTGTTACCGTTACCGACACCTCTGTATATAAGTATCTCGTAATTGTTCAAGTTTCCACTTCTGTCGGTACTCCCAAAGTGCCACTTTTTATTTTTTATGATACCTGGAGATGGAATAAGCTTATGGCCCACCTGATATTATATGGTAACCATCGCCTATAACAGAGAGCTGCCTCGTAGGCCACGCGCCTTAGAAATGTGTCTTACTTTGCACTGCCCTGCGTCTGTCAACTTGAAGCATACAGGTGTAAATCCTCATTTGCCTGTAATTTCACCGGCAACTGTACCCTTCAAACCGAAACAGCAATGCTGCTTGGCGACAGAAATAGGTATCGTGGTAGTAATTTCCCAGGCGAACCCTTAATCACTTTAAATACATTAATTAAATTTAATTATTTTTATAGCATAAAGTTGAAGTGGCAGTGTACGCGTGGGCCCAGTATATTTTTCTGTATGATCAAAAAAAAATACATATGAGTGTACTCTATTAATGTAAAGTGTGTCGAGTAGTCTTATATAATTCTAAATGACAGTTGACGTAGGAAGCGAGGCAGAGCAAGCAAAACACCCATAAATCAAACATTTATCTACATTTTCGTCTTTGTATTATCCTAAACTGTCTCTTCTCATTTACCTGCACTAGCTGTTTCCTACTGTGCCGTTATGCAGTTTATCACGGAGCTTGCAATTTTGTTTTCATCCGTCGGATTACATGGGGCCTGCCGTTAACACGCGACCGCAATGAGGCGCAGACACAGAGTAATGCAGTCAGTTCTAATACAGTAATGCCTGAAAAATAACTCTACTACATTGATCCGATCAAAACGCAAAATGAAACTAATAAATAGAAAATAGTCACTTTGAAGCTTTATATTTCGTAAACGGACTCTTGTACCAAAAAAGTGTTGAGCAAACCATACAGTATTTTTGACAGACCTATTCAACGCAACCCCACAAGAAAGCCTGCGTCAGTAAAAAAAATCACTTGTGGAAGTTAAGGTTTTTTTTTTATGTGTAGTAAGTTACGGTACCTCCCTTATCCATTAAGTGGATAACTAGGCATCACTAAAACGTATCAACAAGCGTACTTACAGATGTACATCAGTAATATTCCTTATAATATATTATGAAAGTTTCTGAGAAAACCCAGTATTAGTCCCCAGTATATTAAGAGTGAAACTACTGGAAATGTTCTGACTGACAGACAGACGGACATGGTGAAACTGCGTGGGAAATCAGTGTCAGGAAAACGCAGAATAAGAAAATAGCATATTATTTTTGATACTCAATACTTATGCTTGGTTATATTTCCAGAGCGACTGACCTTGTGCGACCTTATATAAATTATCATCATCACTTGCAATTCGACCTTACTCAGTACTGGGTAGAGCTATAAGGGTGACCGGCAGAAGTGAAACATCTAAATTGATGGTTATTGTAAAAATTTATAATTAACGAAAAGACGGCAAGCAATTATTTAACCGTACTTTTGACTTTTGTCAATTATTGATACACGACATCTTAACCTAAAGATGCAAATAAAATAATAATCTAACCCTAATTATATTGGATTTTTTATTATATTCTTTAATCTTCACCCCGATTCCCAAACCCTGATAGATTGTGCACATCAATAATACTGCAAACAAGTTATTCATTTAAAATCTTTTCTAACTTAAATAATTGTATAATAAAAATAATTTAATACTAATTTATTTATTCAGCAACAAACTTCAGTATTTCACAAACAAAAATTACAAAAATTAAAAAAAAAATTGGCAGGATCTGATAACGGATGAAATTGCAACATACACACAAGGAAACACAATAACAGCTGGTGGGATACAGATACTGGCTAGTTACATGCTTTCGGTTTACTATTGATTTTTCGGTGATATTTAAAACTTATAAACTCAAGTGGTTGCCAATCCGCTCTCGTCGGAATGCTCATATCCTAACTCTTTTATATAAAATTCTATTTACTTCTTCTTCTCCGCCGTATCTCAAACAATGCTATGAATTCCTAAATCTATCCCATACCCGCAATCTGCGTTCTTCCACTACTCTCCAGTTGAAAATTCCAGCCCATAATTACAACTTCTTTAGTAACTCGTTTACGGTACGAGCTGTCCTATTATGGAATGACTTGCCCGTTTCCATCAGACTTGCTAAATCTTTACCTATTTTTAAAAATGAGGTCTGCAAACTATACTTAGCGGCTTCTTTAGAGTAAACATTGTATTTCTTTTCGTTTTTTTTTGTAAAAGTATATGTATATATTTTATATTTATTTATGTTAGTATGTGTGGGTATATTTTAGGTTGAGGTATTTATTTATTTTTATCCCACATAAATAGGTATTTATTGTAACACCGCCTCCTCATACGTCTTTTCAATCTAGTCCATCCAAAGGTTGTCTGGAAGAGATCGCTTTGAGCGATAAGGCCGCCCATTGTACCACCATGTATTAGTCTTTAAGTTTTCTAGGTTAAGTTATTTTAATTTGGTGTAACAATAAAAAATGATATCTTCTCTCTTGTGTCACATTTGAAACAATCGTGGTTACGAACACTACTTTCACTAAAGACTGAATCATCAAATAGTTAATATTCCATTTTAAGTAAAGATACTTATTTGAATCCTCATATCTGCTATAGAGAATAATCCGACAACGCCAAAAAGAGGAAGAAACAATCCAAGTTCATAAAACCTTCGACATAGCACCGCCAAAGGAAATACAATTGATATTGGTGCATTACTTGTCACCCCCGCCTTTCTCCTACCCCACCCCCCAATAACGCTAACACCATGGCCTTGGAAATCATATCAATTGCAATCGTGAGGATAGCTTAAAATTTGCATGACACCTTACGGTTGGCAATACAATTTTTACATAATTGAAAACAGTTTTGGACTTTGGACTGGCTACACTAATATCTAAGATCTATCCCGTTAACATCATCTTTCAAATAAAAAACGCAACTTTTCAATGGTCTCTCCAAGCTACTAAATGACATTCAGACAGATGTACGGCCACGAACGTACGGACAAAGACTTCTTTACAATAGTCCTTGTGTTACGCCACGGGGTTAAGAAAGAGATACGTGTCGTGATCTTTGATTATTTTACTGTAAAACGTTCTTTCTCGTAATGGCAACAAGACAGTTTAAGCCTTGTATTTTTATAAACTGGCAATAAAACGCGCTGGGGTGGGTCGAATGATTCATTTTCGCTTGACAAAAAGAAGCCTCAACGAAGATGTCGCGAAGAGCCGGCAGATCTTCGTTGGCGCTCGACAAGTTAACACGTTCTTAAAATAAGTAGGAACTGTATTAAATAAGTTTAAATTGTACCTGCATATTCTATCTTGCATTTTATACTTAATAAAGGAAAAGTATTCCGAAGTTTATTTGTCTGTCTCCTTCAATCTACAACATACGGAACCCTGTGTGCACGAGTATCTCGTACTTGATCGCTTATTAAGATAAGAGAGAAGTTTTAGACATTACTACGTTAATAAAAATGATTGCCATTGTTACGGTCCATAGCCATTTCGCTAGCACGATCGGGGGCTATCACTTGAGATGATTTAGAGGCGGAAAGGCCGCCGTCTTCTTTGTTTGTCAGATTTATAGCATTCGGCAGAAATGCTCCCTACGAGACTTGCCTGGAAACACAGATTTTATTTAGCAGGATTGAAAATCCGGTATTCATAGTAACGAATAACGAACTATTGAAATTTTACCTGCGAGAACGATAAAACCGGATATTCTCTATTCTGCGAGTTATGTATAAGTTGGTTATTTATTAGCCGTTTTTAATTAAAAAAGTTATGTAATTTAGCAATTTATCATTATTTTGAATCAGCATAACATATACAATTCTTGATCAAATATTCGGTTTAGTTTAGTACAATATTCTAAAATCACAGAAAGTAAATTAGATAGCAGTATTTTTAATTGGAAAGAAGTATTTAATGAATTTTAATCAATCTGTGCAAGTCAAACTACAACTAAATCGATTAACAGATCCAGTCGTTGGAAACCGTGTTAAAACTCAATGCTAATACTTAACCCGCCTTATTTATAAACGTGTCTTAACTTGGAGATCGTTGTGCAAGTCAGGCTTAGTCCCTGATAAAATCATATTTAATCTGTAATATCTAGTATTTTAAGTAATCTACACATCAGATCAGATTATTCAAAATAGAAAATTTGCTAAATTGGTTTAACGTAGTCATCATCATATCAGCCGTAGGACGTCCACTTCTGGACAAGGGCCTCCCTCATTGATCTCCAGGAACTACGGTTGGAAGCGGCCTGCATCCAACGCCGAACTGCGGTTCTTACCAAGTCGTCTGCCCATCTTGTAGGTGGACGTCCTATGGTGCGCTTGCCGGTCCGTGGCCTCTACTCGAGAACCTTCCGGCCCCGGCTAACGTAGTCATAGTAATAATTTTTTTCCTCTTTACACATTTTACATGCACTTAGATATGTCAGACAGTTTATTGAATAGTTAAAACAATTATTTCTTAGATTAAAATTGCACAGATTAAAAATACTACAATTAACGTTAAAAACATTATTGTTTCATACATATAATAACTGTTTAGGTAATTACTACTTAGTACCAACTACAAAACTATGGTCATTCAACACACACAATGTATTTATCGGACAAAGCCTCGTCAATACTTTAATAACTTTTATGTAATACATTTTTTTTATACAATTAAATAAATCAATGTCTGATGTATTTCTAATGTCAATGGCAATTTATTTTACAATTTTATAGATACATACTTAAAGGTATTCAAAGTTTTGGCCAGTCTACAACGAGTAGATCTCCCCTTACAACCCTTACTTACAAGAGAGAACGTAAGTAGATCTCCACGATACAGGCTTGCCTAGTGAGGAGGGAGATCACTACATCGATAGTTTAAGTCATAAATGGATAGGTACCTACTCTGTCTAACACACTGATATATCCAACTGAGTTATTTGTAATCTAATTTATTAGTTTATTCTGTGTTATACCGCGAATAAAAATATTTATATGTATAGCTATGTATCAACTTCCTATTTCTGCCGCCAAGCAGAATTTTTGCTGTGATTAAAAGATGGGTGATGGTGAAATATGTATGGTATATATTCATGTTGCACCCGTACCGGTAGCTGTTGGGGGCGATACTCTCGAAGTTGTCGACGAATATGTATACCTAGGACAAACTGTCCAATTAGGTAAGTCCAACTTCGACAAAGAGGTCGCACGAAGAATCCAACTCGGCTGGGCAGCGTTCGGGAAACTTCGCGATATCTTCTCGTCCAAAATATCCCAGAGCCTGAAGACTAAAGTCTTCAACCAGTGTGTGTTGCCAGTGATGGCCTATGGCATTGAAACGTGGTCCTTTACTCATGACCTCATGACCAAGCTCAATGTCGCTCAACGAGCTATGGAGAGTGCTGTGTTAGAGGTTTCTTTGCGTGACAAAATCCGCAATGAGGAAATCCGCAGAAGAACAAAAGTTACCGATATAGTTCTCAAAATTGAGTGGAGTTGAAGTGGCAATGGGCAGGCCACATCGCTCGTACAACCGATAACCGTTGGGGAAGAAAGGTTCTCGAGTGGAGACCACGGACTGGAAGACGCAGCGTAGGCCGGCCCCCATAAGATGGATCGACGATCTAGTAGGAATCGCGGGGAGCCGTTGGGCGCAAACGGCTACCAACCGCTCGTTGTGGCGATCTAAGGGGGAGGTCTATGTTCAGCAGTGGACGTCTTCCGGCTGATGATGATGGTGAAATTACAAGCACATGAGACTTCCTTTATGTCTCAGTGTGATAGGCGTAATGCTTTGTAGGCCAATAGGATTATACCTATTTCTGTCGCCAAGCAACATTGCTGTATTTCGGTTTTAAGAGTATGGTCACCGGTGAAATTATAGGCACATGCGGCTTGACATGTATGCCTCAAGTTGATGGACGCAAAGCATTGTAGGGCACGTTTCTAAGGTGCGTAACCTATGACACAATACTTTGCTATAGGCGATGGTTACCATTAAACCACTTAACATCAGGTGTGCCAAATGCATGTTCCATTTCCAGGTCGTATAAAAAAAATAAGTGGGCTATAGGCTCATGTCGTTAACTGGTCCTATAAAACAACAAACTTCGGATCTCCGATAATTCTTTTTTAAATTAATGCTCGGTATAATTTATAGTTAACTAACACTAAACTGCACCACGTTTATAAATATGACGCACAGACATCGTAACCGAGAAACTTAAATAAAGTTTTAGAAAAATTAAAGTCGATCCGAGATTAAAAACTATTGGATAACGAAAGGTTTAATTAAAACTCTTGAGCTGAAACAACACTCCTCTCTCCCAGAACCACTCTTCCAAAGTCCTCAGGACACAGCACAAATAAATCATTACAAGCAGTAAAACCAGTCCGATAGAAATTTAACCAAAATACTGGACACCATATTATCTGATATATATTACACAGTATAAGAATTAAAAAAAACAGTATTAAACTGCAACGTCAAAGTGGCAACAATCATAAGAAAATAAAATAAGGTAAAAAAATGACGATTCAAAGTGATCATTGTGATTTAAAATAATATTGTTTTTTTTGTATTTTTTTGACTCACCTCGTGTTTCCCGCACAAATACTGACACCACTCAGCTACAAATAAATAAACAAACAATGATACATGCATGCTATTTTTTTTTAAATGAATGAATGAAAACACTTTATTGTACACCTTAAAAATAAAAATTACAGATAAAATACACAAAGCAAATAGTACAATGGACGGTCTTATTGCTTTAAAGCACTTTAATATGATGCCAGTATAAAAACAAATTGGATGCAGAAATAAAATCATTCAGTATCTTTACTGTTTGTAAAGTTATCTGCACTGTGCACCTGACCAAACATAGCAGTAACTCGATGTGATTATCGATGTCATCGCTGTGGATGGAGCCTAAACTTTAACGTAAAGATTAAATGTTATAAAACTATTTGGCAGAGGCTTCGCTCAGTGGGGTGTGCCATATTTGTAAATAACATGGTATAAAATAGTCATTACATTAGAGTTTATTTTGTAATACCTTCTTATTTCTTATAAAAAGGTTTTATTGTTTAATAGTTTCTTTGTTAGGTGCAATGTATACATAATTATTACGCATGCCATGGTGACTATAATGTTAACAGTAATAAAACGAACTTAAGATGCAAAATATTAAAAAGTGTTTAATCTCATATGTTCATATATGTTATTATCATATAAGTTTTCTATCAGTTATCTGCGTAGCATTGCGTAGTTTGGGGCTAGATAGTGTTGCAAAATATCCAGCATTATTTAAGTATTTACTTATATATATATATACTTAAACTTGACTTAACTTTTTATTTATTTTTTTTAGTTACGTATTTATGCCGGTGAATTTACAGACATATTACGAGACCTTTCAGCCACTGTTATCTTTCAACCCTGTGCAATGCAATGCCACTATATGCCACGTAAGTCAAGATACAGTTCGACATGTAATGCAATGATTATCATAAGCCAATAGCAGGAGAGCCATCGGCTTATAAAAAACCGGCCAAGTGCGAGTGGGACTCGCACATGAAGGGTTCCGTACCATTATCTATAAAAACAGCAAAAAATCACGTCTGTTGTATGGGAGCCCCAATTAAATATTTATTTTATTCAATAGCACAATTTTATTTATTTGCCTTATTTGAGGTTGGTGCCGATTAAGCTAGTCTTCTAAAAAAGTAACAACTCAGAGGTCTATGTATCTTAATCGGCGTCAACTATGTATGTATGGGGACATCCTTTAATTTTCAACTTTTTTTTATTTTTTCCTTTATTTGTGCTGTAAGACCTTTTTAAGGCAAATTTCGTGATTTACCATATAGGTAGGTTTTCGACTTGGGAATGTAATCCCGATCCCGCGGGATCCCGATCTCACGAGATCTCGAGTAATTTTTCGGAATCAATCCCGACGCATCATATGACGAGATCCCGTTCGAGATTGACGGGATTGGGCGGCAGTGGTCAGCGACGCTACACACGTCCACTCGGGGCGCAAGCGGCGCGCTGACTGACGGCCGCGAGCGGCAGGAACGCCAAACAGCGTTAGAAAACTATTCCGACTATTTCCGAATATTAGCGACAGGTGACGATAATTATTTAGTTGGTAAGATTAAAGAATTAAATTGTTTATTTTCTTTCGAGTAATATGTTATTTTAGTTAACCTCACTATCAAGCAGTTATTAGCTTTTTCAGTCATCCGAATTTAATAAAAAAATAAATTTTTTTAAACTAGATGGGATCCTGAAAATTCCGGGATCCCGCGGGATTGATATTTCTAATCCTGCGGGATCTCGAATTTGCAATCTCGAGTCGGGATTGCATTCCCTATTTTCGACCCAAAACTAATAGCGTACTTCCGGTTGACCTAGAATTGTCAATTTTGGCTAAAAGCAAGGTACAGCACAAGTAAAGGGAAAATTCCGAAAAATGAACAAGTTGAAAATTAAGGTAAATTTTAATACTTACATGTTTTCGCGAAAATATAAATTTGCCCATATCTTTTTATCGTGTTCACTTAGGACCTTGATTTTTATACACCTTATTAGGGACTATAGACCTCAGTATCTGGTATAAATTTCAACTTGCTCGGTCCACCCGATCCTGAGAAAATAGGTGGTGACACACGGTCAGACAAACGGACAGACGGATAAGAGAGTGATCTTAAAATGGTTCATTTTTACCTTTTGAGGTATGGAACCCTAAAAATAGGGGAAAATCATTCTACCGTAATACAGACTTAACCTGGCCAAATAATACATCAGACCTGTGTTGGCACTGCCCCTCTAAAGCCGTTTACAACGACATTTCCTACCTCAAATAAGAAACTAGAAGAGCATAAGCTTTTATAACTATGAGAGAAGCTAACGGCGGGATTCCTTTGAGAAATATAACGAGAAAGTAGGAACTTGCACAAATACACAATCACATTGACGCATCTGCGCAGCATCTACGCAGAACTGAACCGAGTTAGAATGCATTCTGAAAACTCATATTGTAGTCTATCCGCTTCTGAGAATCCCTTAACGACTCTAACTCAGCTTGTATCGTAGAAGTTATATATAAAATACTTTTTTGCAAACAAAAAACAACATAAAATTAAACTGTAACAACGGGATACAATAGGCGGTCTTAATATTAGATAGATAGATAGATAGATAACTCTTTATTGAATTACCACACAAACAGAAATAATAAAAAAAAAATAAGTACTGGGTTAAAATAAATAAGGCAATACAATGGGCGGCCTTATCGCTAAAAGCGATCTCTTCCAGGCAACCTTTGGATGGAGCGCAAATTTTCATCTTTAACAGATAATTTTTGTTAGTCAATTTTGTAAATTGTATAAAATTTGTTATCTCTTATTAAATACGTGAAGAAAAAAGTTTGTGTGTACAAAGTTTTAATCTTATTACGCACGCGTAGGAGTGTGAGATTTGGCACTTACTTGAAGTTAAAATAGCAAAGGAGAAGTGAATGCAACATTAAGCTAAAACAATATTAATTACGGCCGAATTTCGACCACTGGCTACTAATAGAAATAACTACACAAGCTAACCCGGGCTTCATTTACATTTCTACTGTTTCTAAGATTTAACTATGGACCGCAAATAATGAAAAACATGAAGAGAGGGCTGTGTCCTGCTCTAGGGTTCAGTAAGCCGTGAAAACTATTCAGTAAAAAAACTTTATAAAGTCATTTCTACCTTCCCCTAGATCCCTTCCAAATCTCTCTCGGCACCACAGTTTAGTAAAATGCAACGAATTCTAGTGAACGTGTCGCGCTTTTACTCCCTCCACGTATAGTCTGCATAGCAGAAATAACAAATTAGTTACGATTTCTCATTACATATATTAAATAACATTCTTACAATTAAATCAATTTAAATATAGATAGATACGTGTACAAGTTTTATTAGTTTTATTTAAAAGCATATTAATAAAACATCTATCTTTTTTCGCTTTTAGCTATAAGTCCGCTCATTGTACCACCATGTCTTTAAGTTTTCTAGGTTAAGTTATTTTAATTTGGTTTAACAATAGAGAATTATCTATATATCTTATGAGCCAGTTTGACAGTGTATTTTGTATCTCTGCAATAGTTTTTGTTCTTCGAATATATTTATATTTGTTTTTATTTTTTCTAAATAAATAAATAAATAAAAACTAAATAAATAAATAAAATAAATATTGCTCGACATTTTACACAGCGATATCTAGCCTCAAACTAAGCAGAGATTGTACTATGGGAACCAGATAACTGATAGAATACTTATGATACTTTTTTTTGTAAATACTTTCTAAAAATATATAAAAATACATCCAGACCCGGAACAAATATCTGTAGATCAAATGCTACATCGATCAAGCAAACATTTGTTCCACGGCGGGAATCGAACCATCTACCCCTGCGTCTCAGCCGGCTATTCGCCCACTGCGCCACGGAGATCATTTTTTTCTAATACATGATATAATAATTTATGTTACAATATTTTTTTACTTTTACTAATCAATATTATATTGGTATATACCTAGTCAGGTCATAAATTCTGTCACATGTTTAATATAAAATAATTGAAACTATTTATATTCATTATGTAACCATTTATATACCAAAATGAACTTAACAAAACATAGATTCTTATGACACTAAAGTTTATTCAAAATGACTTCCGTGATTTTGAATACAGGCCTTCAATCTGCGCGGCCAGTCGTCCATCGCAGCACGAACGAGGTCCATGTCAATATCGGCGGCTGCCTTAATCAAGGATGTCTTGAGTGACTCCAAATTGGGATGAGGCTTTGAGCACGCCTTTTCCTCCAAGTGTTGCCATATCTTGTAATCTAACGGATCCAAATCTGGACTGGAGGAGGGCCAGTCTTCGTGCCGGATGAAGTCGATTTCACGCGCCGCCAGCCAGTCTTGTGTGCTCTTCGCTCTATGAGCTGGCGCCAAATCTTGTTGGAATACCCAGTGCCTGTTATTGAACATGGTATGAGAAACAGGTTCCACAAGGTTCATCAGGACTGTATTTTGATACACAACTGCATTCGTTTTTACACCTTTCTCATAAAAATGTACCTCTGTTAAGCCCCAATAAGAAACTCCCAACCATACCTTGAGCGAGGATGGAAAATGACCTCGTTGGACACGCAGAATACGGTTGCTCGCTTCTTCACTACTGTGTGCGTACACCTTATCATTTTGTTTGTTGTAGCTCTCTTCTACGGTAAAATTTTTTTCATCCGAAAAAAGAATTTCGCGATATTTTTTTCCGCGTAGCGCTTCAACAAAGCGCGGCATCTCTTCAGTCTCAGGTCCATTAGACGAGCATTCAAACGATGTCCTGTTTTTCTTCGATATGCCCGAAGCCCTAAGTCTTCATTTAACACCCTTTTCACCGTGGTTCTGCGTAACCCCATCTGAAGGGCCAACAGTTTCTGCTTACGTTTGGGATTTCTTTAAATTCGCGCCTTCACAGCTTTTATCACTGCTGGAGTCCTAACAGACCGAGGGCGACCACTTCTTGACCTGTCATCTACACTAGAGTCTTCATTGTATCGGTTGATGGTGCGATAAACGAATATTTGGTTATATTCATATTTTTCAGTATGTCAAAAATTTGAATTGGCGCGTAACCACAACGATGCAACGCAATAACTGCAACACGGTCTTCTTTAAGCGTCCACTCCATATTTAAAAATGAGTGAAATTCTTACAAGTATACATTTTTATTTTCATTAAAAATTCGAAATTCGAATTCTAATAACTGTTTTGTGGCCAGCATTCTAAAAGAAAAGTTTTTACTGTGTGACAATACTTATGACCAGACTAGGTATATATATACTAGCTGTTGCCAGCGGTTTTGCACGCGTGGTCTGCCAATAAAAAGTAGTCTATGTGTTAATCTAGGTTATGATCTACGTACATACTAAATTTCATCGCAATCGGTTTAGCCGTTCCGGCGTGAAAGAGTAACAAACATCCATACATCCATACACACAAACTTTCGCGTTTATAATATTAGTAGGATATTTTTAGTAATAAGACAATCAAACAGGTCGACACGTAGCGATGTGTGTGTGTCATGGTGTGGTCGAATATGACGCACGCTTGCCTAAAAATCAACTGTTCACTCAGGACTTGAAGACTCCGAAATTATAGTGGTCCGGAAAATGTTTAATGTTACGCAGACTCATATTGGGCGGAGTATTCTAGCCGACTCACTGGCAGCGCACGAAGTGTTACTTACCGCATATTGCTTTCAACAACACTTACATATCTGCACTTACCTACCTCTGATCAGAATAAGTAAAGATATACACTTGATACATGTGTCAGTTGTTGACCTTGTTGATATCAATATTCAAGGGGTCCAAAGTAGCCTTGTATACCTTTGGGTATACAAGTATAAAGTGGCATTAGCTAGATTTTTAAATCCAGTCTAGTCCACTTATTCATACAATCAAATATCTAGTATTTTGCGTTTTTTTATTTAATTTCAGTACCAATAGTTTCCAATATTATAAATTTGAAAGCTCTCTTTCACGGTTAAACGACTAAACCAGTTGCAATGAAATTTACTACCTATATATAGGGTTTTTGATAAATATATAAATACAAATAACACAAATTAAACAAAATAAATTAATTACAATATACAAATTAAAGGGGTTATTTTGATGAGCAAATTTGTGAAATGTTTACCGTAGAAATGTGAAATTTAATTACATTATGCCATGTAAACACAAACACTTTATAAAACATATGTTGTACTATTGCATAACGCTTGCCTTCTTACCACAGATAATGTAATAGTGACATCTCGAGATATCTCTTGTTGCCCCTTTCTAACTTAAGACCCGCAGCTATTTCCGAAAGAGATATCAAATCGGCCTTTATTTTTGGATGTCGATTGCAAGAGTAGGCAGTAAGTTTTATATCGAATTAATTACCTAAACTTATTACCCGTGCGCGATCAGTTGGGACCTGAGCGCGGTGACGTCATATTGGCGTGTTTGTACCGCCCGCAAAAAAGCGAACATAACAAGCAGCCGCCCACGGCTTCGTCTTTGTTTTTTTTAACCTAATTTATTATGTTACTCAGGGAGGACGCTGCTTTTTATCTAATCTTTTTTACACTATTTGAATGAAGAAAAAATACAATGTTTAAGTTTATACATTTATTTTATCTATTATTTACATTATCTCATCTTCGTCACTACTTAGTGGACAGGTAAACAAAACTGTTTGTTCCGTTTTTCGTTTTCAAAAAACTCTAACACTTTTAGCACGAGGTTTCTTTCTCCGCTATGCAAAGGTTTACCCTTCATAATGATAACAAAAACACTTAACAAGAACTATAACAACAAAAACTACAACAACAAAACAATAACACAAACGAAAACTAAAAGAATTCCAGATCGCGTCGATACGTGACGTAGGCCAGTACGAGACTAAAAACCCTAGTAAAAAATAGTGATGCGAACGGTACAATACGGGCGCCATCGGGGAAGTGCAGAGGAAGCGGTCGGGGAGTCGCATTCCTAGCAGGTCCCAAGTTATCGCGCACGAGTAATACAATATATTTTTTATAATATGTTAATATAACTAGTAAACTTTTAGAAGTAAGTTTTTTTTACGTTTTGAGAAACCGTCACTTGAATATCGTTAGTATATTACCAAACACCCTGTATAGATAGGTTATAACCTGGATTGAGACAGGCTATTTTTATTGACTAACAGCCGCAAGCGAAACCTAATAAATAAATAATGGTGGACATTTTATATAGCGCTATTTAGCTCCAACCTGAGCAAAGCTTGTATTATAGAAACCAGATAACTGATAGAATACTTTTTTAAATTATATACACACACTCATACCTGGAACAAGTATCAGTAGAACAGGCAAACATTTGTTCCGCGGCATGAATCGAACCTGCAACCTCCTTGAAATGAAAAACTTTTTACAATTATTTACTGGAAAAACATCTACCAGGTTCCATTTTTCAATTATAAGTTTTAAGCCAAGAGGACAGTTTTAAGAGGACGTGGTCCACTGGCTCGAACTTATATAATTCGATATTTTTTTATAAATGTGATAATGTGACGGCATTAATCCATAGCCCTTCTGATGATAAGCATTTACCACTGCTAATAATAATGGCATTACCTCACAGGTTACGTCCAACTAAGACTTGGCTTACATGGAATTGAGACTGAGACATACAGGGGCCCAATCCTGTTATTTATAAGGAAAGTGGAGAAGGTGCCATACCGTTTTATAACAATTACGTTTGTTGTTCTTGTCATAAGCTGCCAAATTTTCAATGGAGTTGTCATAGCAACGGCGCAGAATACTAAATACTGGAAATTTGATACCATGTCATAGTGAAGCGATTGCTTTAGTAAAATTAGACTCCAGGAACTCTAAAAAGTCTCGTGTACCTTTTATTTCAATCATTATTATAAATACGGGATTTATCACGTACCGTCTTATCGGTATTTCGACCGACAATGTTTCGGTTCAATTCGTGAACCTTCATCAGGGTGAGTGCGATCCGCTCCGAATAACGTCTCGCCTCGCACCGACAACACCGATAAGACGGTACGTGATAAATCCCGTATTTATAATAATGATTGAAATCAATCACGAAAGTTTTCTAAGTAAAACTGTTATTTCAAATTAAAATTTTTCCTTTAAAGGTAAATAAATATTTAAAGCAAGCTGCTATAAATCTCCGTCCTGCTCCGTAAATTGCAATTAACAAATTATTGTACAAATTGAACAGAAATTGTGTTAGACGTGCTCCAAACAAACTTACAAGTTCAGTGAGTAACTTCACTTTTGGGATATTTGAGTTATTTGCTCTTTCACCCTATTTCTTCATCTTGGTACAGAGTTCGTAGTAATAATCGATCCAAAAATCCGAAGGATGTCTGGAAGAAATCGCTTCTGAGCGATAAGACCGCCCATTGTACCTGTAGCTTTATAGTTTTTATATTTATTTTTGTTTCTTTTGTTGTGTACAAGAAAGTGTTTTTATTAATTAATTAATCGTAATATTACGTCGTAAATTAATTTTTGAGTCGATTTAGAAGTTTCTAGATTACATACAAACAAAACAAACTTTACCAATTTATAATAATAATAGTAAATTGCTTTAACCAGGATTATCGGTATTTTTTTGTCTTGTTACTTTTTTTTATGTTATTTGTGGGGAAACAGGCTTACGGCCCACCTGATGGCAAGCGGTCACCGTCGCCTATTGACACCGGCAACACCCGGGGTATTGTCGATGCGTTCCCTACATTGTAGAAACCTCTTTACATTTCTCTTGAAGCGTGCCATGTCGTAGCCTAATGGGAAAACCTCAGATGGTAGCTCATTCCACATCTTGCAAGTACGAAAGATCGCGTGAAGCGTGTGGTGCGCGATACCCAATAGTCGATGATATGTGGATGAGCTTTATTACGTTGTCGAGAAGTGCGGTGGTAAAAATACAGGCGGTAGAATACACTGAGCGGTCCGATGACACGGCGTTGACTCAGCGGTTCCAGCTTGTCGGCGAGTTTGGGATCACCGATGATTCTAATGGCTCTTCTCTGAAGGGAGTCAAAACGAAGCAATTGGTACTTTGGAGCTCCGTGCCAAAGATGGGAACAGTATTATACGTGCGGCCAAACTTGCGCTTTGTACAGCAATAGCCGTTGTTGTGCCGTAAAATACTGTTTGGCACGGTTAAGGACTCCAAGTTTTTTGGAGGTTAGCACAGCTTTTGCTTCTTAGTGACTCCTTATACTGGACCTCATTAGAAATTTCGACTCCCAGAATCCCTATATTTGCCGAGAATGGGGAGAGAAATGCCCTGGAACCGTGGAGCTATGGTGAAATATTATATTATTTGATTTAAAGCAAAGCACGCTTCACCCGACCTGTGAGAAAGGTGATTGCTAGCGGCATTTTTAACAGCGTGCTTCGGACAACACGTCAAGATGATGGTCTCGACTAATGTCACAATAGGCCATGTCCAAACTCACGACACCACGGTTGGCCAATAGCTTAACGATTATATATTTTTCTAAATAGGATTTCCTTCTTGTTTCTATATAAACTAGGCAATAGTAAGTACCTATGTAGTGCACTTTGGCACACAAAACTTTTTAGGTTCACTCGATAAAATTAAATTACATCGTTTTTCAGTTAGTTCGCGAAAATACGGGATATAAATCAAACTTAGTGCCAAGTTTGTCTAGCCTCGGAGTTGGGACATTTTATAGTTTACGGACAACTTTATGACATAAAGCATTTATTAAAACTAAATTATAACAACCGTGCACAATATAAATACAACCTAGCTTTTCTACGAATTTCGTAATGATTTTTAAATTTATTCAAGATTGATATCTCTAAGAATTGATTTCGTTAAAAGAATATCATAGAAAACGTACAGGATTTCCCCCACGCATTTGCATAGATTAATACAAATTCAGAGAACGAAGCAAATCCTATCGAGCAGGTAGCCAGGAAAGTTTCATTGTAAATAACTGCCAGCGATCTTGCCGCATTGTCATACGGAATTCTCTATAACGGGTTTACTCTATCGGTTTCCATTCCAACAGATTTGAACTCTATAACGTAGACCATAAATTTTATTTCAGTTCTAACTGGTTGCGAGTTAGTGGAAACATTTGTTATTGAATGCAGCGTTTTGTTCGTTACATTCGGTTTGAATCTTCGGAATCTAAGGTTCAATAGAATTACTGGCATTCTAATAAGTATTGTACTAGGGAAAGTTATTGCCGGCAGGCCTCCTGACATTCAATACAAACGAATTGGTTTATACACCTACCACCTCTATAGACGCAGCGGCCGGTCCACATGCGGTTTGAATGTGTGGGAATGTAGTGAAGAGCAGCATTTAGCCAATCGAGCGGAAAAGAGACAACACTATACGAAAGCAACCGAGATGATGTCTTTATTCATTTTGTACAATATTTGGTACATGTTTACGATCGATACAGTAGGTAAGAAATATGTTTTTGAATATTTCTTCATAACTTTAAATCAGTCTAGTTTTCGCGGATAACAGTTTTCATATATTTTTATTTTTATTTTGGAAGAAATGTAAGTATATGGAAACGTAATTAGACTTTGAAAAAGGTAATTTTAAAGTTTACGTTAAGGATTTTATTTGAAAAAATAATTCCAGAGAGACATCTGTGACAACGCTCATTCTCTAAACGAATGATTAAATCAAACTTACAATAACAAGAGCCGGAGGCACACAATGCGCAGCCGGGCAGGTGTTGTGTATTCAATGTTGATATTTATCTACCAGCTCGTTACATAACTAGCTATATTATATTCTTTTTTATTTTTTTCGCATAATTGAAAGCTATGAATGTTATTATGTGAATGATACAAGCCCGCAGCGAGCCCCGGTGACAACCGATTGATAGGGGACAATGAATTGACGGGGGTTTGAATGTGTCCATTCTTTACGTAGGTAGTAGTAAGTATTCTTTGATTGTACCCAAGGGAATGTAGTGCCGGCGTATGTAATCTATGAAGCCGAACTTCATCATGGGAATGCTACGAGAATGCTACGAGCCAGCTACGAATGTGCTACGAGAGTGCTACGAGAATCAATTTTAAGTCTTCGCAACTTTCCTACCAAATCAAACAGTGGTATTCTAACTTTTCATCAAAATCGACTAATTGAATTCGTGTAAAATTGTTCGCCTTCAATATCGCCGTAGATAAACCTCGTGAAGCTAAAACGATGGCGAATAAATGCCGGCTAAGTAATTGAAGTTGATTGACCTGAATAGCATGGTGGCACCTTTGATCGTGTGCTATGGCCTGCTAATTTAGACGTAGCTGAGTTAATAATGCTTACGCAATATACCGTAGGCTGTTTAACTTTTAACATTAAGTAAATATTCTGTCTGATGGACCCCATGCAAAGCTTTGTGGCTGATAACAAAGATAGTTGTTATTATATAACAGTTAGCCCGCCTTGAAGAACGATCCTAAACATGACATCAGTAAACATGTTTAAATTTTACGTATCTGTATGCTTTGACCGCTATAATAAACATATTTAGGTACTAGATACCATGAGGTATCGTTGCGCAAGTCGCCTTAAGCTTTTCAATCAATTTTGCTTAGAAATAAATAAAATAATTTATAGTTATGTGTTTAAGGTTTAGGTTGTCTGGTAGAGATCGCTAATTAGCGATAAGACCGCCAATTGTATCCATAGATTTACGTAGTAGTTTTTTATATGTGTTTGATTCGTGGTGTGCAATAAAGTATTGTCTAATCTAATCTAATCTAAGGTACATTGAAGAAGGAACAAGCGGTTAAATTGACCTTTCTAAATGGTCTTTTTGGTAAATAATTAAATTTAGATCTTTAAGGGTATGGTTTGGTAACCAAAACTATATACAACTACTTTTTATATATAACTAGCTGACCCGGCAAACGTTGTTTTGCCATATAAATAATTGCTATTAAAAAAGAAGGGTTGATCGTAGAAGGGTAAAAATTGAGGATTATATGTATTTATGTATGTTGTATCATAAAAAAATAGAAATTAAAAATATTGCCTAAAAAATAAAAAAAAAATTTAGGGGTGGACTACCCCTAACATTTAGGGGGATGAAAAATAGATGTTGGCCGATTCTCATATATACCGGATAAGCACAAAAAATTTCATCAAAATCGGTCAAGCCGAGTATGGCAACGAAAACTGTGACACGAGAATTTTATATATTAGATTTTACTCTTGCACATAACGATACCTGAAAGTTTTTCTAAATTCAAAAACTCCTTCCATCAACCTCCCCACACTATTTCATCAAACCCAAAATCCCTCAAACAAAGTGTGAAATCGTAAAGCACGTCGCACGTCGCCTATCACTCCTGGCACATTTTGTAAATGGAGGTGTAGCGGGATTGATAGCTCCCATTCGAGTGTCCTTCCTGAAGAACGTCCTTCCTGAAGGACAGTTACGTCCTTCCCATAGGACCGTAATTAGGCCGACGGGACGTGACCGGGGTTCAGAGTAGATGACATTTTCAGTATCAGCTGCAAAAGTTTTTGAGGGGTCAATGCTTCGGGTGAATCGAAATGAGTTAGCTGTGGTTTGGCTAAATTAATAAAGTAACTGGTGTGCGTTTGTGTCTGTTTTAAACGTAATTTTAAGGTTTTGTCATTCCAATTTTGATATAAATCAATAAAGCTATTTAATAAACCCTGTGTGTTATTTTTAAGATGAGGTGACGTCACGAGCCCGTCGCTCACCTGATGGTAAGTAGTTATTTAACATCAGATTACTGACTATAACAATATTAATTGCATTACCACAAATAACGTCCAACTAAGACTTGGCCTACATGGCCTAGTGACCCTGAGACATGGGGAAAAGTCTTATATGGATTTAATAATAAAAATAATCTAAAAGTTGTAATTTTATTTCATAATTATATTTATTATTGATGTAATGTATGTATTTAATGTATTTATTTAAATTAAAAGATCAGTGTACTTACCAAGCATTATGAAACTTCTAGCTGAACCACCCGCGGCTTCGCACGCTTGAAATTTCCCGTTCCCGTGGGAACTTCGGGAACTATACGATTCGGATGAGACGCAGAAGGTAGCGGGTTCGATTCCCGCCACGGAGAAAACGTTTGCATGATCTACAGATATTTGTTCTCGGTCTGGTTGTCTCTATATATTATAAGTATGTATTGACAAAAAAATGTATATAAGTATTCTATCAGTTATCTGGTTCCCATAATACAAGATCTGCTTAGTTTGGGGCTAGATAGAGCAGTGTGGAAATGTTCAGCAATATTTATTTATTTATTTTATTTATATAAAACCCTCTTGTTGACAATGATGACCTCCGTGGCGTAGTGGGCGAATAGCCGGCTGAGACGCAGGAGGTAGCGGGTTCGATTCCCGCTGCGGAACAAATGTTTGCATGATCTTCAGATATTTGTTCCGGGTCTGGTTGTTTCTCTATGTATTATAAATATGTATTTACAAAAAAAAAAGTATATAAGTATTCTATCAGTTATCTGGTTCCCATAATACAAGATCTGCTTAGTTTGGGGCTAGATAGAGCAGTGTGGAAATGTTCAGCAATATTTATTTATTTATTTTATTTATATAAAACCCTCTTGTTGACAATGATGACCTCCGTGGCGTAGTGGGCGAATAGCCGGCTGAGACGCAGGAGGTAGCGGGTTCGATTCCCGCTGCGGAACAAATGTTTGCATGATCTTCAGATATTTGTTCCGGGTCTGGTTGTTTCTCTATGTATTATAAATATGTATTTACAAAAAAAAATGTATATAAGTATTCTATCAGTTATCTGGTTCCCATAATACAAGATCTGCTTAGTTTGGGGCTAGATAGAGCAGTGTGGAAATGTTCAGCAATATTTATTTATTTATTTTATTTATATAAAACCCTCTTGTTGACAATGATGACCTCCGTGGCGTAGTGGGCGAATAGCCGGCTGAGACGCAGGAGGTAGCGGGTTCGATTCCCGCTGCGGAACAAATGTTTGCATGATCTTCAGATATTTGTTCCGGGTCTGGTTGTTTCTCTATGTATTATAAATATGTATTTACAAAAAAAAAAGTATATAAGTATTCTATCAGTTATCTGGTTCCCATAATACAAGATCTGCTTAGTTTGGGGCTAGATAGAGCAGTGTGGAAATGTTCAGCAATATTTATTTATTTATTTTATTTATATAAAACCCTCTTGTTGACAATGACGACCTCCGTGGCGCAGTGGGCGAATAGCCGGCTGAGACGCAGGAGGTAGCGGGTTCGATTCCCGCTGCGGAACAAATGTTTGCATGATCTACAGATATTTGTTCCGGGTCTGGTTGTTTCTCTATGTATTATAAGTATGTATTAACAAAAAAAAAGTATATAAGTATTCTATCAGTTATCTGGTTCCCATAGTACAAGCTATGCTTAGTTTGGGGCTAGATAGCGCTGTGTGAAATGTCCAGCAATATTTATTTATTTATTATTTGTTTGTCAAAGTGACGCAATACTTAATGTAAATGACTTCACGTCAATGAACGAAGGTTAAATTATATGGCTATGGTTCATACAAAAAATAATAATATCTCGATTAAAAACTGGAGGGTAGGGGGGTGTCAAATAAGTTCCGACCTATCCGCATACCTACCAAATATAGAAAAAAATCATTTAAATCATAAAATAAAACGGATGACCCGTTTCTTAGGAGTGCGACCACTAAAACCGTGACACGAGATTTTTATATATTAAAAGATGTAACAATTAACATGCGTGTAACAACCGATTTTATAATTATGGTAAAATAAATAAATCATAAATCTGAAATCCTATATTTTTGATAAATATTACAACTGCTAATAAATATAATAGGTTTTATATGTTGCAAAAACGTAGAGTTTTCTTCCCACGCACTTAAGTTTAATTTTAGTTATGTGTTTAGTAATTATGAGTTTATGTTTAGTGCTTTGAACTCTGGAAAATCAAACTCTCCACTTCTTATGAAACTATTTTCTAGCAATTATGATATACATTTAATGTCTAGACAGTCCAATTAGGTGAAATAATTACCAGGATCACTTTGTAACGCCAATTATACATTTTTCCGCGACTAAGCCAGAACATAATCAGGTAATTAGGCTGATAATTATTTTTAATGATCCTTTTACACTAGTTATTTACGTGCCAGCGCGCTTATAGGTCACTAATAGAACCTGCACTTAACATCAATCAAGGATAAATGTAGCTTCATGTACTGTATACAATGTCAATGTTTGAGACTAGCACAGGATCGTGGCGGATGGCACAAACTTCGGGAGGACTATACCCAGCAGTGGGTGAAGTCGGGCTGTGGGTGATGATGATGATGTCTTCTATACAAAATATCTTATGTAAGCATATGTTATGTATATGTAAAATATTTATATATACAACGGAATAATTCATATATAGATGGTACTTCTAAATACGTATGTTATTGTTAACGTATGAGGACTAAAGTTCATGTACGCTTGAGATAAGTCTTGTGATGGGCACAAACCCGCATGTAATCTGTCTATTATAAGGATTTTTTTTCTAATATCCCTCTGATGCTAATACAATGAAACGGCTTACAAATAAACTTAAGGAATAGCTATACTGAGTATAGTGGTAAATCCGTCCCGCGAGGCCGAAACATACAACGGTTTGGATGGGACATTCTACTAATATTATAAACGCGAAAGTTTCTATGTATGGATGTTTGTTACTCTTTCACGCCGGAACGGCTCAACCGATTGCGATGAAATTTGGTATATACGTAAATCATAACCTCGATTAACACATAGACTACTTTTTATTGGCAAACCATGCGTGAAAAGCCGCTGGCAACAGCTAGTTTAATTATAAGTTTGAGCTCGTTATATTCACATACTCCATTCCATACAAAAGTTATCTGGCAAAGTGCTACTAAGCGATGAGCCCCAATCGTTCTAGTTATTTGATGATTTTGTTCGTGTTTGGGGACGAACATTTTATAAATCTACCTAGTTATGTTGGCAATGCCAACTAGTCATTCCATCAGCGTATTCCTATTTGTTTAGCATGTGCGCTCCCGCGCGGTAACTCGGCCAGATTCTTGACGTTGTATTTGTGTTCTGATAGTCATAGTTAATCATTTTAACTTTACATTTTCTTCTTTTTAAATACATTTCCTCGGTTTCCTCGTACAAGTCTACCTAAGTAGTGCACAACTGGTCATCATACGAAAGAGTCGTGACTCGAAATTTTTATACATTTTTATACGCGGTTTACTGCTTAAATATAACAAACTTAAGCTTTGTGTTTCATTCAAGCACTAAACTACCTTAAAATTTGAATCGTGTTCCGTCTAACTGGACTTTTTTATTTTATATCTGAATGTCAATGCATTATCGCTGAGCATTGAAGAGAGCGCTTACATTAACATTTTCCTTGCATTTTTTACCATCCACGTAGACTAAGCCTAAGCTCAAGAAGATACCTTTTGAATTGTTTATTCCTCTAACACAAGGTTGAAATTCCGTTCATTGTAATACGATGGTTGAAGTTATAACAGCTCATCATTGCTTGATGGGAAAGCAGAGTTTAACTGGAAAATCGGTTAGTTTGGGGAGTGTTTAGTTTAACTATCAAAACTACCATCTCAATGAACAGTTTATCCTGCGAATTAATAACATTCCGGTTTCGATAACAATCGGATAGATGAGTTTCAGTTCATTTCTACAGGGAAACTAATCTGTTTTTCATTATTGATTTTAAGTTATATACTAAAACTATAATTTTAAAAGGTTTTATGGAATTTTCTGTCATAAAAATGGGGATACATTGTATTTTGCAGTCAAAAAGTTTTACCAGTCTGGTTTTTAGGGTTCCGTATCTAAATGGCAAAAAACGGAACCCTTATGGATTCATCATGTCTGTCTGTCTGTCCGTCTGTATGTCACAGCCACTTTTTTCCGAAACTATAAGGACTATACTGTTGAAACTTGGTAAGAAGATGTATTCTGTGAACCGCATTAAGGTTTTCACACAAAAATAGAAAAAAACAATAAATTTTGCGGGTTCCCCATACTTAGAACTAAAACTCATTTTTTTTTTCATCGGATCCATACATGTGGAGTTTCTATGGATAGGTCTTCAAAAATAATATTGAGGTTTCTAATATAAATTTTTTCTGAACCGAATAGTTTGCACGATAAACACTTCCAAAGTAGTAAAATTGGTGTCCCCACCCCCTGTAACTCTTAAAATAAGATAATGATAAAACTATAAAAATGTATGATGTACATTACCATGCAAACATCCGCCGAAAATTGGTTTGAACGAAATCTAGAAAGTAGTTTTTTTTCATCATCATTATCAGCCAGAAGATGTCCACTGCTGAACATAGGCCTCCCCCTTAGATCGCCACAACAAGCGGTTGGTAGCCATTTGCGCCCAACGGCTCCCCGCGATTCTTACTAGATCGTCGGTCCACTTTGTAGGGAGTTTTTTTTTAATACGTCATAAATCGTAAACCGCAATTTACATTTCATTCAATCAACTCAAATATATAAAAAGTTACAGAACTACAAGAACTTTTATATATTTTACTTAGAAAACTTTCATAATTGATTTCAATCATTATTATAAATACGGGATTTATCACGTACCGTCTTATCGGTGTTTCGACCGACAATGTTTCAGTGCGAGGCGAGACGTTATTCGGAGCGGATCGCACTCACCCTGATGAAGGTTTACAAATTGAACCGAAACATTGTCGGTCGAAACACCGATAAGACGGTACGTGATAAATCCCGTATTTATAATAATGAACTTTTATATTACTTGCTGCTACGGAACCCTTCATGGGCGAGTCCGACTCGCACTTGGCCGCTTTTTATTTATAACCTTTACAATTTAAAATGTAGTGAAAATAGCCCTTTCTTATCCAACCTGTTTATTATGTTCTTAGTAAGATCTCGACAAGCGTAAAAAATCGGTGTACTGCAATGCTTATCCGTGAATTTTCAGTGATCATATAAAAAGAATGTAAAATCATTTAACCAATAAATGCTTAGATAACAGATAGCTATAGTACTTATATATATTTAACATCATGCAAAAATTTGTTCCGTGACGGGTACCGAACCTGCAGCCTCCTGCGTCTTAGCCGCCATAAGCCCACTGCGTCATGAATGTCGTAAAAAATTAGTTTTTTGACTCAAAATTGTTAAGAGAGATTCCTTCCAGAATAGTAATTGTATGATCAAAAATAGCTCACACTTGCATATAAAGGAACATGAAAGCTCTAAGGCCACTACAGTATCAGGAAACAGTATCATTCTCAGGGATATTTTTTGCTTTTCCATTTAATTAGGAAAAATAAGTCTATTTTGTGAATTGACTAGTGCATGAGATTGAAGGTCGCGCGAGTTATGCCATCGGCGGCGATTGATGCCTGACCTGCTTGCGGAGCTCTGGTTTAATTACGCGGATCCCCCCCCCCCCTCCCTCCCCCTCATCCCTCACCACTCGCCACTTGACCCGCTCTCGGCGCAGGGCTGCCGCAGCCGGTGCTGATACTAGTAATTTTTTCAAACAGGTAAACTTATAGTTGTATTTACAGTCAATGGGTAATAATGAATGGTTAAGTCTGATAAAAAAATAGTTGAATTAATTAGTATCTGTGCTGTTTTAGCAGGGTTTTGTATTAGCCGCACTGTTTTATCTATACTGCTGAGAAGGTTACTAAGATAACCTTAAAAAATAAGGATCAATGTATAGCACGGGGTGTGAAAGGATGTTATATTCTTCAGTAAGAATCAGAAGATGGATAATTATCGCACAATATTTATAAGTTTTAAAGTTCCTGATATTATTTTCAAACCTAGCTTAATTAAAAAATCTTGATCCATAATTTATAATTCGTTAAATGTGGCTTTCAAATGTAATTATTATAACGCCTAGATAAGATAATAAAACAAACATAGGGGATGATAATGTTGCGCCTGAGGGTCCTCTATCTAAAGACGCTCAACGCACATCCTGCATTTAATCATCCTTTATATATCTTTTAGACACCTGTATATGAACTCCTATTATTTCGCAGACGTATTCCTCAACGCTGAAGGTCGTGTCTATTGGCGGCGACATGTATGGCATCATGTAAATAAGGACAACTTGCGCAACGATGCCTAAACGTATTTAGTAGCTAAATATGATTTAGGGAGTTGTCAAATCATACAAATATGTCAAATTTAAACATGTTGCCTATTAAGTTTTAAATGAATAAATAATTTCACGATTAACACATACGAGGAGGGATCAAAAAGTAGTGAGAATGAGATAGAATATAATGACTATTGATAACTTAATAATTTATTTTTCTACATAGTCTCCGAGTCTCTCTACACACCGAGTCCAGCGCTTTTCCAAGGCTTCAATCCCTTTCAAAAAAAAAGTTTTGTCTTGGTCCTGCAAAAAGCTCTCCACGGCATCCATCACCTCGTTATCGTCTTCGTACCTGTTTCCCCTTAAGTATTCTTTCAATTTGGGGAACAGATAAAATTTGCTAGGCGCCAGACCTGGTGAGTAAGGGGGGTGGTTAACCAGTTCGAAGCCAGCTTGCTGAATGGCAGCCATCGCATCTGCCGACTTGTGCGCGGGTGCGTTGTCGTGATGAAACAGCACGCTCCTTCGAAGTTTCCCTCTCCTTTTCTCTTTGATGGCATTCCTCAACTTGGGAATTAAAGCTGCATAATATTGGTCTGTAATAGTGGATCCACGCTCCAGGTAATCAATCAACAATATCCCTTCTGAGTCCCAAAATATTGAGGCCATAACCTTGCCAGCCGATGCCACGGCACGAAACTTCTTCGGGCTCGGTGATGATGGCCGTTTCCATTGCGAAGATTGCTGTGTTGTCTCGGGATCAAAATTATGGACCCATGTTTTATCCATTGATACGAAACGAGACAAAAAGTTTTCAAAATCTTCTTGAAACTTGTCCAACAATATCTTCGAAATGTCAAGTCGATTTTGTTTCTGACTGTCGGTTAACATTCTCGGCACCCATCTTGCGGAGACTTTTCTCATATTCAAAGATTGTTTCAATATGGATTGAATACTTCCATATGAAATGCCCGTTTCTTGAATTAAGTATCGGATGGTAACTCTTCGATCGCTCAATTTTCTCGACTTTCGCAACATTTTCTTGGGTGACTGACGTCGATGGACGGCCACAACGATGTTCGTCTTCCGTGCTCGTTCTCCCTACTCGAAATTGAGAAGCCCACCTTGCGACAGTGGAATACGGCGGAGCAGACTCTCCTAATGTTGCCTCCAAATCGCTATGAATCTCTTGCGTCGTTAACTTTTTTAAACAGAGGTATTTAATAACGGCTCGCACTTTGTTTTTCTCCATTTTCGAGAACAAGTTCCGACACAAAGCAAATAAATGACTACATTCAGAAAAAAAAACAAAAGAGAATCGAAGATTTTTTCTTTCATAATATTACAAATATGTATCTGAGCTATGCCTGCCAGTATTTATTTTTTTTCTTACCAAGGAGTATGTCGTTCTCACTACTTTTTGATCCCTCCTCGTAGACAAACTAAACAAAGCATGTACTATGGAAACCAGATAACTGCTAGAATACTTACATACTTTTTTTATATAAATATATACTTATAATATATACAGAAATAACCAGACCCGGAACAAATATTTGTAGATCATGCAAAAATTTGTTCCGTGGCGGGAATTCAACCCACTACCTCCTACGTTTTAGTCGGCTATTCCCCACTGCGCCACGGAGGTGTTATTAGCCTCCTCCTTCAAGCATGATTATAAGTTTCCTAAAACAAGAAGTTCTTTCTAGGCAAGCGCGCTCCATCTTCGAACACACCAGCACTTACCATCAGGTGAGGTAGTGGTCAAGCGCTTGGCTATCATAAAAAAAACGATGTAACTTTTGAAACAATCATGGTTATAAACGCTATTTACTAAAAACGGATAATCACGTTTTTAGCGAAAAGAGGCAACTACTTTTTCTTAAAAGTTATATAAGTTATCAAAGCGGCGGCAGCCCTGCGCTTACCCGACAAACGACTTGGAAACCTTGCACTTTGATACAAATATAAACTGGAATCATTACAAACTGTGGCACCAGCGCCGCAGCGCTGCTCGAGGGACCCTCTATACCCCTCTATATCTACACCCTAGCTTTTATAAGCAAACGCTTCACTACTGTGCTATGGATGAGATTTTTAAATCATTTTATTCAATTCAATTCAATATCTTTTTACTCATTAAAATCACAAGGATCACTTTGAAACGTCAATTTTACTGCCTGTTCCTTCGCGACCAAGCCAGGAAAGAAACGCAAGAAACAAGGCTGTTTGTTCATTTTATTGAGGCATGTTTGACATCATAAGACTTTTACACTTCCTTGTATGTATATCGGTAAGTTATATCTCGGCCAGGATTGAACTTTTGCCTGTTTTGCGCGCTCATTGAATAAGAAGATAGTTTTAGTTTGAGTTTGATAAAGACATTTCATTTTGTTACTTTTCCAGAATTAGTATATTGTGAAACACTGAATAGAATGTATGGCTAGGCTTTATATTGTATTATGTGTTTGATTATACATGTTACTATATCTATTTAACTTCCATGTTCCTATGATTTTGTCTCGCAATGTTGATTTAATGTGCTGTTACAAATTAAAACATCTCTTTAATTTTTTCTATCAAATAATAATAATAAATTATCTTTAATGGCATTAATATACAACCACTGTGAAAATACAACAATCGTGAAAGCGAAACGGAAATGAGACAATATCGAGTTGATTCGCGATCTCCCGAAACCGGGAACCGTGAACGAAGTGGTTCCCAACTATCCCAAATGTTTTATTATTCCGCCGAAATATCTTCCAATATCAACGAGACTTTCAAATAAACAAGCGGCAAAAAAATATAAACCACAATCTCCATACACCGCAGTTCCGCACCTTCCGCTTTCTTATTCCACCAGGGAACCATAAAAAGCGAAGTGATTTAGATGAATCACGGTACACAATAGACAAAAGAAATACATTATCTGGGATATAAGGCGCGCGCACACTTAGCGCGCCTGCAGCGTTGCGAACGTCCGCGTTATCATTAATCTACCGCTCTGTTTGGTGCTAAGTCGTGACACTGCGAACGATGGCTCGATCATCGCCACCTGCCTGCGTTAAAACATTGAAGTTTTGATATAGTTATATTGAAAAAAACATTGTTTAAATATCCAGGTAAGAGGCATTGTTGTTAAAGAGTTAGGCTAAGTCACGCAACGTTTTATTTTCTGTAAAAAATTAAATCTACTTTTGAACCGCCTCATCCTGCTCATCACATCGGTAAAGCTTGTGGAGAAAGGTTCAGTCTAAACAAATTCTAGAAGTAATGTTGTAAACGCGACGAGCTAGGTTTGAAGTTTTCCCCGTAACGTCTGCGCGGCCCCTAAAGGGGGTATATAACCCTGAATATATCCATTGTAAAGGAAAAATCTTAGCTTAAAACAAGGACAATGGCCTGTGTGAGCAATTAAGGTAATGTTCACAGTTTACGCGGGATTTATCACTGAGCTTTCAAGTGATAAAAGCCTCTGGATTGGAAGGTCAGGTACCCTTATAGGGGAGAAAATTGCTGAAGCGGGAAAAATAAAGTGGCGGTAGGTGTTTTATACAGGCGCTGTTTTAGTGAAATCATGTGTAACTATTTTGGAGGAAAAATAAGGTACAAGCCGAGAATACAAAACTACGTAGTATTAGGTTATTATAGAATACATCTTCAAATCTTAGTTCAGCTAGAGTAGGTAGGTAAGTCTTTACTCAACTATAGTAAATTACGGGCATATGAGTCATTTCATTTTGTTTCAGGGTGATGGATGCAATGCAATCCCATGTAGGTGCAATCCCAAGGTAAGGCAGACCTTTAACAACGTCTGGGTCATGGGCGTGTGCCATCACTTTGAAAAACCAAACAAACAGATGGTATGAATATTTCTGACATCTAGAATTCTGCGACGTTTAAGAATTATAAGTTAATACGTTCGTTTTTGCGTATATCTATTATATTTACCTCAAACAGAATTTCAATATCAGTAATTCATATACTACGGTCTCTGCCAGCCCATTCTAACATATGGCACTATCTCAAGGGGATCAGCCGCTAAAACACATCTTATCAAACTGAAAAGAGCCCAGAGAGCCGTACTAAAGGTTTCATATCGAAAACGGTTATCCTACCAACGCTCTCTGCCAAAAAAACCAAACTTCTGAGAGTAATACTAATTTTTATTCATCAAACTGATAAGCGCTTCCATCGTTGTGCATGCGGCAACCTAAGATAAACTCAAAGGTCTATTAGGACCAGAAAATTAGAAATCTCACCAACAAGAACAAGATTTAGAGACGGTTCGTTTAATTTAATTGGCCCATAGTTATACCAGTTAGTGGATAAAGAGCTTGATGTGTTCCCTGGTAGTTGATACATGTGTGTGAGTGGCCGAGAAATAAACATTAATGTTAAATGAAAGCTAATATAATACACATTGTGGCCGAGAAATAAACAATAGTGTCAAACGAAAGCTAATATAATACACATTGTAGCCGAGAAATAAACAATAGCGTCAAACGAAAGCTAATATAATACGCATTGTGGCCGAGAAATAAACAATAGTGTCAAACGAAAGCTAATATAATACACATTGTAGCCGAGAAATAAACAATAGCGTCAAACGAAAGCTAATATAATACGCATTGTGGCCGAGAAATAAACAATAGTGTCAAACGCAAGCTAATATAATACGCATTGTGGCCAAGAAATAAACAATAGCGTCAAACCAAAGCTACTATAATATGCATTGTGGCCGAAAAATAAACAATAGTGTCAAACGAAAGCTAATATAATACGCATTGTGGCCGAGAAATAAACAATAGTGTCAAACGAAAGCTAATATAATACGCATTGTGGCCAAGAAATAAACAATAGCGTCAAACCAAAGCTACTATAATATGCATTGTGGCGAATAAATAAACAATAATGTCAAACGAAAGCTAATAACCCGTAGCAATAACTTACAATGCAGTGTCTCAGCTTACACTTAAGTACTTACACCACAAGACGATAATTCGTGACGTCACTACACCAGCCCTAACATAGAGTATATTATTCGCTTAAACAATGCAGAAGCGACAGTTGATTTATGCGCGATGCACCACCGATTATTGCCTACGTTACACTCACACAGAATAAGTTGATCTAGTATGGAAACTCGGCTCATAAAATTTCACTGAGAATTTCGCGCTCGGAAAACTACTGATAAGTAAAATATAGCTGCGTAAAATATTTCCCACGCGCATTTCTACATAACCTTAGTAAAATATAGAGAAGCTTATTGTTGGTAAACTACGTAGTTCTCGTCACTTTGAGCAGACTAAAATAAAAGCATAATATTTGTGATTGAGATCGGGTATTCAGAGTAGAGCCACATTTTTACGAACAATTATTTAATAAAAATACCCAACAACTAACGCGTTACGATGTGACAGAGCCCAAGAGCTACAAACCGCAGGGCGAGGCAAGAGGCAGTGCGGATCAAATTGCACAAACCGATAAAACGATACGTGATAATTCTTGTATTTTTAAATACACATGGTTCATTTTCTCCGCAGGTTGTCTGGTAGAGATTGGTATCCAATGATAAGACCACCATTTTTATTTACTTATATTTAGAATATTTTTATTTATCGATGTATCATGGTGCTCACTAAAGTATTTTATATTCTTTTCAATTTATCAATAAATTTAAAATGAGCATTCATTCATTCACTACAAAAGTTTTTTTTACAGCTTAGTACCTAACGTCTACACTACAGAATATCACTTAAGTAAAGTAATAGCGGACTGGAAGACGCAGCGTAGGCCGGCCCCCCACAAGGTGGACCGACGATCTAGTAAGAATCGCGGGGAGCCGTTGGGCGCAAACGGCTACCAACCGCTCGTTGTGGCGATCTAAGGGGGAGGCCTATGTTCAGCAGTAGACGTCTACCGGCTGATGATGAAAGTAATAGCAAAGTTCGATTAATCAAACCGGAATAAAATAGCAGTGTAGTGTTGTATGAGATAAGGGTACTTGGTCCTTCAATACGCTTGCATTAATTAGTTATTAGATTATTCTTACTGTCATAGAACGAGTGCACTGTGTCGTGTAGTCTAGTCATGAATATTCCGGAGCGCCGCGTCTGCAGTCTAGTATTGATGACGGTGTGTGACGTCATGATTGATTAATTGGCAGCCGAGATTCAAGGCAACAACCTTAATAGAGAACTGTTTATGTGGTAATGACTTGAAATCACTTTCCGATTTAAAGGGGCACTACTATTTTATCACGAAACGATAAGGTTCTATAATGTATAGAAATGGCTTACAAAATAGACATGTAAAAAGGCTGAATATTCAAATTCTAGTTGTCTTAAAGAAGACAACTTAACCCTTAGAGTTTATAGCTTAACAACACTAGTGGTCCGTAAGTATTGATTAAAACGGGTATTTATCGCGTATGTACCTATTTTATTTGTTATCCCGACGTTTCGGCTGTGTTGCAACAGTCATGGTCTCAGGCTTACTGGAGTACTTGGAGCTACCGTCGGGAAGTGTGGGCAGCTGCAGCAGCTACCCTCACTTGGTCTTCAGAATTAGAAATGTCCTCGTTCATATTACGACACAGTACACTAACCGTATCTACGCACTGAGACGACCGATTACGACGCGCACACCTAGCAATCACCGGGCTCCAAGACGCTGAGAGTCTATAGCCATCTTCCCGATTGAAATTTGGAAATTTCTTGATTTCAATCGCTTCACGAACTTTTCTATTGTACTAATGGCGTTCACTAGAGAGAACCTTAGGATCATGAAGTTCAATCCAATGATTCGGTCCCGAGAAATACCCGATAAATACCCGTTTTAATCAATAATTATGTACAGTGATCGCGAAAGTTTGAAAAATACTAGTGGTTCGCTCCGAACTGAGATCTTGCGAGTCTCCCATAAAACAAAAAATATTATTATTCGTAATCTTTGCGCAGAAAGCCCAGAGCTGCAATTTAAATAATATTGTACCTTTACATACCTAATTACCATTAATTTGTTATATGAATATGTACCTACCAGTGAAGTGACGTAACTAAGTGTCCTTATAAGTACCCATGGTTTTAAATACATGAATATGAATATTTGACTATCAAAATAGTTCCACGAAATACGCAACCAATTTACTTGACCAACAGTTTCATTCATATTACAGTTAATGGGAGTTCATGTAATTTGTATTTTTTTTTTTGGGTACAATATGCAGTTATTTTGGATGTCTGACTTTTGCCTATATTTGTGTCACTAAACGAATACCAAATTACAGCACTATGGGATCACTAGTGTACCATGTGAATATTGTCAAAGTTTTGTTTTTATTATGGCTAATAACTCAAAATCTACAAGAATTAAACTAAAAATTAAAACAGGGTTAAAATGTACTAATAAAGACCTTTCATTTGACGTCCCATTTTAGCTAATAGCCTCATTTTCCTTATGTTTAACTCATCATCATTATCATCCGCAGCCCGACTTCACCCACTGCTGGGTATAGGCCTCCCCAAGTTTGTGCCATCCGCCACGATCCTGCGCTAGTCTCACCCATTGACGGCCCGCGACTCTAACGATGTCGTCCACCCATCTCGCTGCCGGACGTCCAACCCTTCTACAGCCATTCCTCGGCCACCATTCAGTTGCTACCCTGCTCCATCTGTCATCACTACGTCTTGCCAAGTGTCCCGCCCAAGACCATTTGAGCTCCATAACTCGATTTCCAACATCATGAACCTTCGTTCTTCTACGGATCTCGACGTTTGGAACTCGATCTAAGAGTTTGATTCCGAGCATGGTACGCTCCATGGCTCTCTGTGCAACTCTTAACCTGTACACAGCCTCTTGCGTGAGCGTCCATGTCTCAGCACCGTAAGTCATGGTGGGCAGACCACATTGCATAAATAAGCAAGTCTTCAGACTCTGTGGAGTTTTAGGCGACTTAAGGATGTCGTCTAGCTTGCCGAACGCGGCCCATCCCAATTGGATCATTTACCATTTTTTTCATTACCCATTTTTAACTCTATGAACCCTAATATCTCAACAACCCCCCAACATTTTTAGCTCATTTTGTCACACCAAAATTGTGTCATCACTACCTACCTATACACTAAATTTCATGATGATCGGATAAACCCTTCGAAAGTTATCCTCGGACAAACAAACATACATACATACATACAACGCCGATTTGCCTAAGTTGATTTGGAGATCTCGCTTTGCTCGATCAATTATATCTTATTATCGAAAAGAGTAGCTTAATAGCTCACCTACGCTTTCAACTTAACACAATTGTTAAGTTATAGTTTTCTCAATAGCAAGTTGATAAATATAAAAATTCTATTTATCTACAAAGGATGTTTTTTTCTGAATTTGAGTAAACTAATAATATATAATATAAGAATTTATTAGTCTCAAATAAGATAGGTTTTTTATTCCATGTCCCGTATCGGAATTGATTACTAATAGATCACACAATTTGGAGAGTACATCAATCCTCATTTTTCTTTGTATACCTACCCGCATTGGCTGAGCGAAGTGACATAACAAGGTGACTGTCAACGCATCCCTACGGACCGACCAGTCCTCATGCGCCACTCTCAGGGCAAGCACTTACCAAAAATCAAATTAGTGTACAGCGTCGTCCGGTAGTCAAGTGGTAGTTTTCTAGCGTGTTTCATCCCAGAAGTAGACGGCATACCTACATCGGTGCAATCCAAGGTTAGTCGCTTTCGCATCGGCTTTTATTGAATTCCCGTACATTCCCATTTTAATAAAAATAATGTTTATTACCGTTAAGGTTTGTAACTAAAATAGAGACTATTTAAAGACCTTGTTATAATCTCACTAATAACAATCGTGATTGAGGCATTTTGACGATGCGCCTACAAAAGCATATCCCACAAAATATGAGTTAAACATCATAAGGAAAAACTAAATTGAACGAGTAACCTTTGTAAAAATATGGCAATCGTTTTCTTTATCCGAATATTGGATCTATCTATGGGGACAGTCAATAAATATCCGTAAAGTACACGCTCCAGGCGCTTTTTTATTCGCTCTACATTCGCAAGTATTCCTTCCTTATCCTTACACCTTATCAAAAACCTATAGTACCTTTGCACTCCAGCTGAAACCGAACAGTTAGCTCAGTCTAATCTCACCCCTCGTATCATTGCCCATTGGTTTTCATATATTGTGCAAGAGCAATGATTTCGATCTATTCAGCACGAGTGTAAACTCAGCTAGACAGCGATTGAGCAAAGACTTTTTTGTTGGCGGTTACGTTAGTATGGTTTAACTTACTAATTAGAAGATTAATAACATATATATGTTGGATAACTGTTTCCCCGGATGTTGGTATAAATTATGTTCTTACCTATAAATCCTAGTTATGTTACTAAAAAGTTGTTATACGTGAAAACCTTTAATTGGCTTTCTGTTTTGTGTTAGAAAGAAAGAAAGAAAAAGAAGTTATACACTGGTTTTTTAGACAACACTACTTACTAAATAACACTTTATAAAACACATAACACAATATAAATACAAAGGTAACTAGATACAAAGAAAGGTGTACAACATGTAGGTAAGAAAAAGTAGGTTATTAGTAAGCACCGCGTGTATGAACCAAATGGTCCTGGTGGATGGTTAGGTAATATAGCTGTTGGTTTTCCATAAAATAAATAAATTGGACTTGCTTTAGCTTCTTCTTCTTTGAAAGGAACAAGACCGATCAAGTCCAAGTGAGACTCGTACGCCGAGGGTACCGAACCTACGATTAGATTTATGCTAATTTAGCAGCACAATCTAGTATCTAACCTATTTAATGTGAGTGGTATTAATAGATAACTTTATAGGTTAAAGTTGTTACACCGGCTCCGGGATGGGAATAGCTTATAGGTGAAAAACTCAGAATTAACATCTGTGGGGCCGTTGATTCTCCAATTACCAGCATAGGTTGGTGTCAGGTATAAAAGGCGATGCTTTTTCTATTATTTTTTAGACAATCCCTCCGTATACCGAAATACGTTCTCGGTAATCCTGATGAAAAAACCACCTCTCTGAAGGGATTTCAAAGTCATCTACTCTCGACAGAGGAAACATTTCACAGATACACCGACCGGTAAGGTCGATGAGTCTTTCAGTTGCCGCCAAAAGTTCGGTTAAGCTGCAGCGGCCTCAGAGGCCAACTACTAGTTAGTCATTCATAAATGAAGATAAATAACAAAATATTTGAGAGATTTAGGTCCCTTTTCATTCACCTAGACAGACGAGGTTTGACCGACAAGGCATGGCAGATATAAGTTCTAAGATCAAATATGATATAAGATAAAAGATCAATTAGGGTTGAAAATTATGTAAATGGAGATTGTTTCAACGAGACTCATGGTAGTGGTATTTAGTTAAATGATTGTTGTTGTATTTCAGTGATTGTTTCATGTATTGCAGAAGCTGTTCACCTGCGCTACGCTGTGGCTAAACAACGTGAAACTATCGACGTTATTCAATTTAGCGCCTTGTAAACACTCCGTCGACATCGATCTCGAGCGCGCGCGATATTTCCACCGGGGGCATCTGTAAATCACTCGCTATCGCCAACACAGCCATCCACTTACCGAATATGAAACAAAACGCAAACAAAACATTTAATTAAAAAGAGAGGAAGATAGCGTCAGAAAGAGAGGCGGATACGGACGGTGACGCTTTCACCGACCATTGTGCCTTATCGAGCCTATCTCTGCTTTTGTTTCATTTGCGAGCCTTTATTGGTTGTCGGGCTGTAAATGGATAAAGGTACGGATAAAAGTGCGGATGGAATCCGTGGGATGCCAGCCACGTCTACTGATAATGCGCGAACACAAAGTGCGCCCACACTACCACATTTCAATCTTCGGGACGCGCCGCCTCAAATTCGGTTGGGCCAGGGATGAACATAGAGTTTGAAAATGGGGTAGTAGACTCTTTCATATTATATCTGACAGTCTGATAATAGATTTTTGGAACGTAGTTTCTTATCGCGCGTTGCGAAAGGGGGCTAGACGGAAAAAATTAAGACCAAAAGTTGTAACGATACTCTTTGCTATAGCGTGCGGCGTGCGCGTGTTTCTTTACCTCTCTCTCTCTCTCTCATAGAAAGGAAGCCAGTTATTTTCGTTTCGTCTTGCTATTTCGCATTGAACAGTGTTGTGTCGCGACGATTATTTTTGTTGAGTGTATACAGGTTTTTTTGTAAATAATAAACAATCAACAACAAAATATAATACTACCATCGATGCAGTTTTTTCAAGATATTTAAATAAAATAGAATTCCAAACATATGTTTCCTACATCAGTTACCACAAGCCAATTATTACTAAAATTGAGCCTGATTAAGCTTATATTACATTATATTTGTAAATAGTAAAAAAATATATTATTATGGCTTAAAAAAATAACATTTTAATACAATTCCTTCACTAATTAATCGAAAGGAACTTCGTTCCATCCGGGTGTCCCTTGACACCTCTCAAGTTTTATTATCAATAAAACAAATTGATCGTCGCTGAATGTTGGCCGAGGAATAAAGGAAACATAGCATATCCAATACCAAGATGGGTAGACAGTATAGACTAGTACCACAGGCCATCAATGGCTGAGACGTAAAGAAACGTGGTGTTACAATTATGTTGTACTAAAAGAGGTATTTGCCCAGAAGTAGGAGAAACGGGCTAATGATGATGAAGAGGAAGAAGTTTGTTAGCTAAAACCCTTCTCATCTAAGACTGTAATTCAATGGTATATAACTTTACTCCCGCCCTGTCCTAGCTAGCCCCTGTAGAGTATTGATACAACCCTGTATGGGTCCTTTTATTTCCATAGCTAGAGTATACGATTGCAATAAAGCGTCTTTACGTTGATTTGGAAACGTGCGCCGCGCCCGAACCCATGTAATTTGGATTAGTTATTGGTGTCTCATTTATCTAGCTCGCCAATAAATTACTGAATTAGACGATATTACGCCGCTCTCCTACAAATATGAGAAGTAGCTATGAAATTATTTATTTTGTACGTATTGGCTGAAATAAGAAAATATATTGGTAAGACTTGGGGACTTATGGTATCGGCTAATTTGAAGGTATTTTTGAAGTAGGTTTTTTTATAAATTTTTTTTAAAAAAATATGTGTAATCCTAAATTGAGATTCCTCTAAGTTATTTGTTACTTAACAATAATATGAAATTTTAATTCCGAAAAATCTCCCGAAAAACCTTATTTGTCGGTAATTAACGCGTTTAATAAAGCATAGTTCTCACACAATAAAACTCACCTAGCCGGCAGCGTCTCGAATAGTTGAGCTAGTTAGCTAAGTGCCTATAACTCTAGCCGGAGCTACCCGAGTACTTTCGCGACTCAGCAAGAACTTCGGTGCGAAAGAAGGTTTACGGAAATTCGGTATCATAGGAATTCCTTATAACTCCGATTAAGGCCACTGTTCGCTGAGGCACCCATCACATTATAGACTCGTTGATGAAGTTAAAAGTTCATGTCATACCACCTATATAATTTATGAGTTTATATGATGATAGAAAAAAATCATTGCTTGACGACCACAAAAACTAATAATAATAAATACTTAATGCTCACTCTATGTGTGTATGAGTCTCATGTAGGCTCGAGGTTGCTTAGCGAACTATGGAAAGGACTGTACTCGGCGTTTCTATAAGAGATCTTATCAGAAATGGGAAGATTAGTAAGATAGATAGATAGATAACTCTTTATTGAATTACCACACAAACAGAAATAATACAAAAATAAGTACTAGGCTAAAATAAATTAGGCAATACAATGAGCGGCCTTATCGCTGAAAGCGATCTCTTCGAGGCAACCTTTGGATGGAGCGAAATTTACAAAAATACGGAGTGCGGTGTACTTTAAAGGATACATTTAAACATATATTCTAAGGTATAATAAAAATATTTGAAGTTTTAATCCTAATACTTAATATACTTATAAAATAGACTAATATATAGGTGTATACATATAGCAAACTATACTAACAGATAAAATAAGTACATAAATAGTAAATAAATAACGCTAGAAAAATGACATTGTCAGGTAATGGTGTTTCAACTTCAACTTGAAGGTGTGTAAGGAGGATGACCGTCTTATTTCTTCGGGCAGAGCATTCCACAGCCAAACAGCCTGGACAGTAAAAGAAGCGTTGTTGTAAAAGGAAGTGCTGTGCGAAGGATATCTGAGTATCAAGTTTTCTGATGACCTAAGAGTATAGTTATTTGATGAATGGAGAAATTCATCTTTTTCAAATCTATCTTTCAGATAGTGAGGAAAGAAGGGATTGAAAAGAGTAGAATAGAGAAGAGAAAGGATATGCGTATTCCGACGAAGACGAATTGGAAGCCACTTAAGCTTTGAATGGAAGGGAGACACATAATCATATTTACGGAGGCCAAATATAAATCGGATACAAAAATTTTGTAGACGCTCGAGCTTGTTAATCTGTTCCTCAGTGAGGTCCAGATAACAAGCATCGGCATAGTCTAGTACGGAATGTAAAAGCGATTGTGCAAGGGCAGTCTTGGTGGACGTAGGCAAAAAGTTGCGTAGTCTCCTTAGTGAACCAGCTGACGCAAACAACTTCCGGCTGGTTAGTTCAAGCTGAGCCTTCCATGAAAAGTTGCGGTCAATGACGATACCTAAATTCTTAACGGTTTCGCTGTATGAGATTGCTATTCCATCAAAGACAACTTATGGAAGAGTGGACCAATCAATTTTGCTAAGCGTTCTTGAACTACCCACAATAATGGTTTGCATTTTGGTAGGATTAACTTTCAAACCGTGGAGCTTGCTCCACTCTGTAATACGGCGTAAATCGCAATTGATAACGTCAACAGCATCAGCAATATTACTGAGCGTAGCTTGGTTATAAATCTGAAGATCGTCTGCGTAGAGGTGAAAAGACGAAGAAAGATTAAGATAAATAGAGTTTATGAAGATTGCAAAAAGAAGAGGAGATAAAACGCCACCTTGAGGTACACCAGCAGACGTATTACACCACGAAGAGAGAGACTCCTCGAGTCGAACGCGCTGACGGCACCCGTGCAAGTAATTGAAAAACTAACCAATCACCGCTGGAGATACGTTAAGGGAGCTAAGTATTGCCAGGAGAATATTAAAATCTACGGTGTTGAACGCATTACTGAAATCAAGTAAAGTCAGCACGGTAAGCACTAAAGTTAAAAAAGGTTTTGGAGTGGAAACCACGCAGAAGGGCGCTGCGTAGAATGACCCCCCCCCCCCCCTCCACTATAAAGAAGGAAACGCTTATTTTCAACAGTGGACGTCCTTAAGCTTATATTATATTAGTAGCTGTTGCCCGCAACTTCATACGCGTTACACTTCAACATGTGTAGATAACCCAGAAATAAAGCTAAAGTCGCTGTTGCAACTCTACTTGACACCCCATTTTTATCCCATGGGAACTCACTTATGGGATAAAAGGTAGCCTATGTCGTAATTCAGGTTATAATTTATATATATATAGAAAATTTTATCAAAATCGGTTCAGGTGTTACGACGTTATTGAGTAACAAACAAACAAATAAGTAAACAAATATCCAAACGTTCACATTTAAGATATTACTGTGAAGACTACTGTGTAAAGATGCGACATCCTCCAAGGTTTCTTTTTACACAGCAATCTAGCGTGGTACTTTACTAGTAATTTAAGCAAGTAGGTACAACGGTTAAGCGGGCGGAGAGCCGAAAACACTGTTGAGTAAAATGTTTAGCATAGCTGAATTAAATGTTTGTAATACTACACATCCCGGAAATGTTTACCTCAAGGTCAACGCAAAATTCCGGAAAAATTGTTACAAACTTCGCCTTAATAGATAAAACAAGGGAAAACGTAAAACAAATCGATATATCCTCCTCAGGAGGTAATTGAGAAAATCTTTATTTCCCAGTAGAACTTTCTCATATGTCAGGTTCCATTTGCCGCGTCATCCGTACGGATCTAATATAATAATCCAATCTTTTACAGAGAAAACAGTAACCTTTCATGCGATTAAAGGTGTTGAGTGAAAGCAGACAACAGTGATTCGGGAGTTTGAGGTCCGAGGATCATCAATCATGGCGCTTTCATCGCCATCATTACCATCTCTCAGATTCAGAGCTGGTAATGAATAGGTATGAACAGTAATTACGCCCGGAGAGAGTAGTATTCCGTAGATTCAATGGAGTAACTGGAAAATTTTGATGAATAGGCGCGAGATAAAGATATACCAGTGACTGGAATATGGAAATACGACCTAATAGGACCGAAAGTTGTCTAAGTTCAAAATCATTACGATACGAGTACTTACCGAATAATAAAGTTATAGATGTGCCTTTCCAAACCACGAACTTACAATCTATTTATATGGATTTTCCTATTACGGTGTGATTTGAACACAAATATCCAAACAAACAAACTTTCTCATTTTGATTTTAGTAGTATGAAAACTTTATAAAGTGATTGAGGAAATGACTTTATTCCAGTTTGGAATTACAAAATGGAGCGATCTGACATTTTGATTACGTTTCCAACTTTTTATGATCCTTATTTAAAGTAGAAAGTCATATAAAAATGAGTAGGCTTCGGGGGTCTAACGGAATCTGATCAAATTTTGCATCAGGTTGGCCAGACAGTGCTTTATATAGCAATTATTTAACCTTCAGACAAAAATAATGAATGTATGAACGAATGAAAATACTTAACTGCACACCACAAAAACAAACAAGAATTAAAGAAGACGAAGTGGCGAATAAACGCGCCACATCATAATATTGCCACTTGGCAATGCGAGCGGATGGAACAGTGTTCGGTCACTCATTCAATCACCTCCGATGTATATTCTGTATACCGCACGACGGGCGGACATGAGAGTGAGTGGGTGAGTTGTGTTTGGTCACAGAATATACATCGGAGGTGATTGAATGAGTTACCGAACACTGTTCCCTCCACTCGTATTACCAGGTGGCAATATTATGTTGTTTCGCGTTTATTCGCCACAACAACGTCACAAGTACAATGTGCAGTGTTATCGGTAAGCAGCGATAAGACCGCCCAAGAAAGACTTTTCAGGAAGATCATTCCTTGTGATCATTCATTGCCAGTAAGTGGTGTAAGTCAGAGTGATCAAGTTAGAACCAGTTTGTTGAGGTGGAGTAGTTATCTGAGTATCAAGTATTAACTAGGTGTAATCTCTTTGTATGGAAGAGTCATCAAAGTGATAATTGTAACACGAACTTTTATGATAAATAAAACCCACACTCACTTAACGTAAAGTGAATGAATTAATAAACAAATGAATCAAAATTTGTTAAGCTAGATACTACAAAATGCAAAACAATTAATGCATAATCAGCGGTTTTATCGCTAAAAAGCGATCTCTTCCAGTCAACCTGTGGATAAAGAGAAGAAAATTTGATTTGGAAGATTTGGTTAAGTATTTTATTTTAAATAAAACAACTAGCTTCCACTCGCGGCTTCGCTCGTGTGTTTTGTCAATGAAAAGTATGTGTCAATTCAGATACCAAACTATCGACATACCAAATTTCATTAAAATTGGTTAAGCTATTATGACGTGATTGATAAACAAACAATTACCCAAACAATCGCATATATAATATTATTGTGATACGTAGAGTAAAAATCAGTTACATCTAACGAATTACAGTTTACATAAATGGTGATGATCAGGAACGGCTTTTTATGACGATGATTTTTTTTAATAACAGAAAGAATATACAATTATTTACAATAAAATACAGGAGAAACAGTTGAATCATCTACGAGTAAAGACCGTTGTAAACGATCTATAGATAGCTCAACTGCTCCAGATCACTACCCCAAGGAAGTGTCCCCAAGACACTGGCTGCATTGCCCTGCTGAATTGCAATGCTTAAGCGTTAACCCAAATAAGCGCCAGCTCTCGCATCACACGTCGCTTCGACCAGACGCCTAGAAAGAATTTTGAAAACGCGATGGGCGCCGGTACCCCATGGACCCAAGGTCTCGACCCCAATAGCTCAAATGTGTAAGCTCTGTCGAGACTTCCATATTTGCGCCGCTTGAGATCTTCGGCTGAATTTGACGCCACACTGGCCCCAACTGCTTTAGCAGACAGATGAGATGGCGCAAGGGTATTGACGCAAGTGGCGTCCCACCCCAAAGGCCTACCGTTCACCCAGGGTATAAAAGTCATACCGTCAGGCCTCTTACCATCGTCACGTATCAGACCGTTCGGTTCGAGATTAAGGCTAGCGTGACGGGAAATCCTACCGGCGGCCCTGGAACACGATAATCCATGGTGACCAAGCTGTTCAACTGCCGAATCGCACTGGCACTGATGAGGGGCGCAGCACCTTGTTTTTTATGTTGCTTGGGTCCAGTCTTGCTAATGTTCTTTTTAACAATGATTACAGTATCGGACGGTATCTCGTCTGAGTTATTTAGCAGTAAATAAATCGGTTATTTTTATGTCTCTCGTACGTTTTTGGGAGACGTGTCAATTCTTTATTCTGCCTACCATAATCATATCCCTATTTCCTTCCCTAACTCTATCCCTTGCATCAATCTCAAATCTGCGATCAAGACGCCATTTGGCAATAAATCTGCCACTATCGTGTCCGGTCCGTCCGTCCGTCCGTCCGGCCCGTCCTACTGATCCGGACGGATAACACACGTACAGGATACAGATCATAACAAAACGGTTGAGACTTATTAAGTCAACAAATAAATTGATCAAGGTTCTTATATTTTCTTTGCAACTTTTTTTTCACTGGGAGATATTGTCATCAACGTTTGTACATCCTAACACAGGCCTCTGGCATTATAAGGAATGCTAAAATCCGTGCTGAGTAAGCAGTTTTGGAGCTAGATATAACCCACACAAATAAGCTTACAACATACCAAACCATAAACGCATACCGATTTGGCCTACGTCCCGTCGTCGTGGGTAAAAATCGCGGTATTATCGGTCGCTATGGAGCCTAGATCTATCATTGATTTTCTATTCTACTAGATAACATTATTTTTCTCAGAAGCCCCAAAGATGGCGGCCGGCAGGAGCGCCAACTCAGCGAAATTGAATTATAACATTGGCGGGAAAATAATAGGATAATGTTGCCAGCGATAAAAGCACTCTTTCCAACTTTTACATATAAATTGTAACTTCGCGGTATGGCCGGGATTATTTTATTAAAACAGTAGCTGAAATGTTGACATCTTTATTATTTTTTCAGGACGAGTGAGTGCGAAGGTAAATACAAAATGGGATAATGCAGAAAACGGTGGATCGTGTGCATAAAGCATAATAGAAACATTTGTTATCGAGCGAAACGAGATCTCCCAATCAACTTGGCTAAATTGGCGTTGTATGTATGTACATACGAGTATGTTTATTTGTCCGATGATAAAACAGATTACAGGAGAATTATAGTAAGCATACAACTGTAGCGTTTAGGGGCAGTTTTCTGTAGCAGGCAACCAAGTGTTGGAATAACATACCACCACCTTTTCAGCTACAAAATACACATTTAAAAAACACTATGAGAAACATTTAATTGAAAAACAAAAAACTGGGTTGTCTAGTACAAATTGTTACAATGCGCCGTTCACTTGCTGACGCGAGGGTGAAGTTCCTAGTGTATTTATATTTATTCTTATTAATATAATTTGTCCTCTAACATTTTTATCATTGTTATTATTCCTTACATAATATATTTAGTACTTCCATCTATCATAGTTATCTAATTAAGCCTATCATTGTATTCAAACACCAATTAGTGACTATTAGTTCTTACGAGATCTAATTACTACAGTACAACATACATACCTATATATATCTTTTTAATTTTGCCCTGGTACATGTATATATGTATATTTATTATTTTATTCTATTGTTCTTATGTTTGTTGTATGTAATTTTCTATTTTCTCTTACTTGTGCTTTCTCCTTGATGTTTTACCATTTGTGTAAATTAGTGTGTGCTATCATCATCATCATCATCAGCCCATATTAATCCAGTGCTTGACATAGGCCTTTCCCAATACGCGCCGTTGAGCCCGGTCTTCGGTTCTTCTCATCCAATTTCTGTCCGCCACCTTTCTTATGTCATCGCTCCACCTAGCCGGGAGGGGCCCTACGCTACGTTTACTGAAAACAACAACACAACAACAACAAGTGTGTGCTATGGTAGCTAATAAATGTTTGACTATGTCTATGATAACTTTTGAAGCGTTGATCCGATCGTCGTGGAATTTGATATATAGGTGTGACTATACAATCCTGGTGTGACTAAACGAGCTAAAAATATTAAGAAGTTGTTGAGATACTGGGGTTCAAGAGGGGTAAATCAAAATCAAAATGAGACTATTAGGTCAAATAGGACGTCTAATGAAAGGTCTTCACTAGTACATTTTGCATCGTTTTATTTTTGGTTTAATCCTTCTCGTTTTTGTGTTACTGACTAGCCATAATAAAAACGGAACTTTGACGAAATTCACAGGGTACACCAGTGACCCCACAGTGCTGAAATTTGGTATTCGTGTAGCTTTAGTCTTGATGGAAAAGTCTAAAATTCAGAATAACTGCAATTTCTACCCCTAAAAATAATAAGCAATTGACATGAAATCCTATTACTTGTAACTTGATATAAACTGTAGGTCAAGAATTTTGGTAGTGCATTTCGTGGCACGGTCACGCAAGGTCACTTAATACTACATGGCTTGTTTTTAAAACAAATTGCCGATATTTTCACTGACGATGGAGATGATGATACCTTCCTGGCCGATTTCGGCCACGGCGACTGTAGATACTGCGCATGCGCATTTTTCACTATTATGTTAAGTAGTGAAACATATAAGCAGAATAATAATTTGAGAATAAGAATAATTTATTTAGTTCTTAAAATTGTTTGGTACTAGTAGGTATTTGGTTACGTAAAATGTTAGTCTAAATTAAATACAATTAAAATGTCCAGATGACAATTTGATATAGCATGTAAGGCTATTTTATTTGAGCACAGTACCTGACGTAGCTCTGTTTCTCACACTAGGTCTTTCACTATATACATGACATCAGTGATACTGTGGTTACTTTTACGGTATAAAAGGTTGAAAAGGTAGGTAGTATAATCAATCTCGTTAGATAATCGGAGAAAATCAAATCGTGTTCGTTTCAGGTAAATTTGAAAATACATTATATTGCATCATTTCGTAGCACTTTACTTTGTGAACAGAAGCAAAGGCATTGCATAGAAAGTCTCTTTGTAACAAAGTCAATACATTTTCTTGTATGAGTCACTCGCTAAAAGTTAAGTTCAGAATATCCCAATATCTACATGTATTATGTATACATGAGAAAGATTCGGGAATGCCTTTGTAAGTTTCTAAATATAATATCTATTTGATATAGCATTTTTTGGTAATAAATCAAAAGAGAAAATATATCGCCATACTCAATACATTAAGTTTTTTCTAAAGTCTACAGTTTTTTTTATTCGTTTTAAACTTTCATGGAATATCAAACCTTCTTTGAAAAGTCAACCTTTTTTTATAAACAAATAAATACGGGCAGTTTTTTCAGTAAATTGTGTTTTTAAACAATAAAAATATTATATTGTCCATTTCAACGGCATTTGATAGATGCGGTTTTATTTCTTTTTCAACGAACAAAGTTTGTAGACACAGTAATCATTGGTTGTGTGTCGCGAATAATTTTCTCTGTCCTGTCACCTGTGTCCACAAATTTCTACTGTGTAATGGAGCGTCGTCATCTTACCACGGAAGAGATGCAAAGAGTTTGTAGGGATGCTAGAAATTCAAAACAGTCAAGTCTATGTTGCCCGGCAACGTAATTGCGTAATTTGCGACTCTGGAGGCGTTATTGTGACACAGGTGATTCGTCTGAACAGCAACCAGGCCGAGGGCGTAGTACCACTTGTCGTCAAGACCGATACATCCAGGTAACATGTAGACGTGAACCAAAGCTGACTGCCCAAGAGATCGTATCAAGGCTACAGAATGCTGATGGTCCCGCTGTTTATTCCTAAGCTGTGCGAAATAGACTGCTAGAGTATGGTCTACGTGCACGTCGTCTAATCAGATGCCTACAGATCCGTCACGGAAATCGAGCTCATCGTATTCAATGGTGCAGACCACACGTGCTAAAGCTGCAAGTACAATGGGATCAGATTTTGTTCTGCGACGAATCTCGATTCGGGTTCAAACCTGATTCTAAAAGAATGAGGGTATATCGTCGCTCAGGAAACGCTGAACGTCAAAGTTGTGTCCAGGAAGTCCACCCATACAGCGGTTTGACAGTAACGGTTTGGGCTGGAATAGCTAAAAATCGCAAAACCGATCTCGTTTTTATAAATGGCAACCTGAATGCTGCAAATTATGTGGAACATGTGCTTGCTCTCTATGTGCGTCCATTTTTAAAAACATTTGAACCTGAGTTTACATTGATGCGCGACAATGCCCGTCCGCACACAGCGAGACGAACTGAAGAATGGCTACAGGGCGAAAATATACGCGTTTTGCCATGGCCAGCTCAATCGCCTGACTTGAATCCCATTGAGCATGTGTGGGATATACTCCAGAGAAGGACCCTAAAAGATCTTGATGGGATTTTAACAGAACAACAGCTAAAAACCTGCTCAAGTTCCACTGGGACCAATTGCCCTAGGAGGAAATCAATAACCTAATTGACTCCATGCAGATTCGTTGTCGACAAGTTTTAAACAACTGAGGAGGAAACGAGCTGTATTAGTTTTAATTTAAATGCCCCGAAGAAGGTTATAATTTTACGCGGAAGTCATATTTTTGTTTATCTGTACCTTTATTTTATATGACGGGGGGGGGGGGGGGGCATCAGGATTCCACCGAGCTATCAGATATCACGTGGGCAAACAGTGGATAATCGTACAAGAATAAAATACTAAGATTGAGTTCAAAGTTATTCTATTCAGCACATCAATTCACTTTTTAAGCAACTTTGTAATATAACCGTTAACTTATAACGAACAAAACGAGGGACAGCTCCGAGACGTGTTCACGCAGCTGCAGCCGAGTACAGAATGTCGACTCAGCGCGTCTAGTGTTAAGACTCGCTGTCAAGACTGTCAAAGCCCGCCGATGCACACAAACAACGGCGCGCTTGCGTTACGTTTTGTCTCGATGATCTTGAACGGATCCGACGTATAATACAAATTTGTACGCAGATTCACAGCAAACTTTTATTTGTAAATAAACATTTATAAATATTTTTTTAGGTTTAACTATACAAACTCAACATAGAAATATCATTTCATTTAAAAAGAAAAGAAATAATTTAAAATAAATCTAAAAATTAAAAAATATTCAAAATTTATAGGTGTTACTTAGACTTTTTTGATGTGTTGATAGTTTCATATTGTAAACCCCCTATTAGGGTATTGTAACAAGGCGGCAGGCTTAAGTGGGTGATAGACGTACGAGCAAGTACGCGTACTTATGGCTCGACGACATTTTTCCCTTGTGTGTCACCGTAAGTACGCGTACTTTAAAACCGCCGCGCAAAATCGTCGGCGATCCAACCGGTTTGAAATCTTGCTCATAGCTCGTCTTGGCTCGTACGTGTGGCAGCACTGCGAGCCAGTTCGTGAACGCGTACGCTTGTCGTGTTTAGAGATTTTTTTCAATTTATGTTAATTTTGTTTCAGAAATTTCTCAAAATGAGTGATTTCCGAACTTATTCGCATGAACTGCTAACCGAATTTATAAAAGCTTTCCGAAATAACCCTTGTCTTTGGAAAATTACAAGCAACGATTACAAAGACAAAAATATGAAGCATCAAGCATACAATAATTTATTAGATGAATGAATGAATGAAAATTCTTTATTATACCTTACAATCTAGACACAACAGATTTATAGAAAAAAAAACGATAGATATTATACGTAAGGTGGAAAGAGATGCTACGATTCAGAACGTCAAGAAAAAAAGTAATTCATTAAGGGCTGGGTACCGTAAAGAACGTAAAAATCGACATCGCAATACAGAGTGAGTAAGCTTCACGTGTGTCACTAACGTCGAGCCGAGTAAGTTCGCGATCTTAAAAACCGCGTACCTCTATCACCCACTTTAGAGGACAAACATTTATTAACAGAAAGAATAGAACAGAAACAATTAGAAGACCTTAAAATACAGAAGAATGGGCGATGGCGATATATGCTGTTTACATTACCGCAATGTGTAGATATTTCCTTTAGAATCATTGACGTGATATTTCCATACAAAAACTTAAGCTCTGAATTTCGTTTATGCAAGTTTACGTTTCTGGGTCGATCGGAATCTCCCCTAAAAGTTCTTATAAAAGTAAATTTGTATCCCCAAGCTATTTATTACCATGAATACATTCCCTGTGATTAGGTCGGGCCTGCACAAAATACGTAAATTCATTACTCGAAATGAAACGGCGGCAATATTAAATTAAGCTGGTACAACATGTAAAATGGCTCCGAAAACGAAAAAGTGTATAATGTTGTATTCATTTAGCTGATTCCCGATGGAATCGAACAAGAGCTGATATTAAAAAAGTTTTGTTTCAATTTTCTGTTTTGATGCGACTTGAGGCTATTTTTAAATATTTTCGGTATTTCTATCTAATAAAATTATACGAAAGGTTCCGACATAGAGCTTTGTATTAAATGATTATGTTTGGGCTACATTATACCATCTTGTGATCTTGCACTTTCATTCCTTTTTAAGATTCCGTACCTCAAAAGGAACATGGAACTCTAATAGGATCACTTCGTTGTCCGTCTGTCTGTCTATCCGTCTATCAAGAACCATTTTCTCAGGAACGCGTGGAGATATCACGTTGAAATTAATATCAAATTTAGGTCTACCGTCCCTTGACGTGCAATCGAAAATTACAGCCATTCATGCCGCATCTTTTGCTCGCAAATAAATCAATACCTCATTGACCTTTATTCAGGTTGAGTGTGACTTTCTTACTCACGCACCTCATCTTGTCAGAGTTTGTTGTATGGGTTTTTTTAAATATTATAAGGTTTACTGAACACTTTTTTGTTATGAGAGCTCGTTTACGAAATATAGAGCCTCAAAATTGTCAAGTTCTTATATTTTTTATGTATCCTATTCTGTGCCACTACTGGGCAAAGGCTTCCCCTCATCTCTCCACTTATCTCGATCCTGTATCAAATCCCGCTAGTCCCTATAAAAAGCATCCAAAATATCGCGCCAACGCTTTTTAGGCCTTCCACGCTTTCCATCTATCTATCCAGTTACGACCTTAGCCCACCTATTTGCTTGCATACGGGAGACATGACCCACCCAATCCCGTTTTAACTCAGCAGCCTTGATACCGACGTCAGCGATGCCGGTCTTTGAGCGCATCCTGGAGTTCTGAATTCTGTCTATTCTCATGACACCTAAAATGTATAAATATGTAAAATGTAGTTGTATGCCTTATAAGTATCTATATTACTAGTACATATACTGTAGTTGTAAGAAGAATTTTGAGTAAACTTTACTAGTTTACGAGCAGAGTCGACCAACTTATGTCTGTAGTTGGATTTGTAAACAGTTCACATAATGTTTATACAAAATGACCAAACTGGCTACGGAACCCTTCTCTGTGCGTGGTTCGACACGTGATTGACCAATTTATAAGTATCTAATATAGATTGGGCACATGAGCAGAAAGACATACTGGTGCAAAGTGTTTACCGTCACCTATAGCACTCATTATAGTTGCTTATCAACAAAAACCTCATATTAAAGTCCTTTATTGTTACGTTTATAACTATAGTCTAACTTTTTATTAGCTGCAGTAAAATGACGTTTCTAAATGTCATTCCGTAAAATAATGTTGCCAGCCTAATCTCAATAGGGATGTGATTCAGTTCACAATAATTAATTAAATAACATTATTATGACGTTTTTGTTTCATTTTGAATGTACCTCCCTATACTTCCACTAAAAAAGATCAATCCTCTAGTATAGTAATAATAATAGGTTAAAAAAATACATTACAACTTAATATTAAATCTCAAAAAAAAAAACAAACTGATTATTCATTTATGATTCACTCATTTAGCTACATCCCTATTTATTTTTCTTCAAAAACCGGCAACCCACAAAACGTCATTTTACTGCAGCTAATAAAAAGTTAGACTATAGTATGTAGAAAATTTTAAAATTGCTTTATTGCAACGCCCATCGGATAATATAAAAAAAAACATTGTAGGAACAAACTCATAAACCTAAAAATAACAGAAATTTCTCCCACCCGCGTTGAAAACAAAACAAGGAAACGTAAAAAGGTTTTAATACTAAGCAGGTAAAGTTTCGAGATCCTCTCGGAAAGTATCAAGAAGTGTTTACATTTGCCGAGTTACGAGTAAAGGGAGTTTGTATGTCGCGTGTTTGCTTTTAGATATTAACATGTGTTGTGTTTCTTAATTTACATTTCAAGATTTCCTATTTGATGTCGTCATTTCAATTAAGACTAGGAACAACTTGTGTTTGAATTGGTGAAATTATTCGTAGAATCGCTCACAGTTTTTCTAGTTATTTCTTAACGAATATCTAGCTGCTATAACCTAAGGGACAATAAAGGGTTTGATTGTTTATCAGCGATAGTAATAGCCAAAGCCGTCAATAAAGAAACCCCGTTTTATACAAAAAAGAATGTTCTGAAAGTTTTAGGTAGGTTTGAATTTATATTTAAAATTACGGGAACAAAGTCTATGGGATCAGCAAACCCTATCCTGAAAATAAGAAGCAGAAGACCATTCCATTGAATACTGCATTGAATACTGATGGTTACTACGGAGATTTCGAATCGCGCGTTTAGATAACCATACGTTTAACATAGATCCGTTCATATGAACGCACGTCGTAATGAACTCGCTTGGACTTAACGTTCGGAAAACAACATGTGAGTAATTTTAGGTTTTCCGTACTCAGTTGAGTATATGAAGTCCACTTACTAGTCTAGAAACTTACGTCATTTCATTCACCCCCAATATTTCACCGAGAGCCGAGCCCCAAGTGTTACTTCGAACACAGCATACTATAAATAAGCCAATGACCAAGTTATAACACTTAGAGCTGAAAGTCTCCCTGCCAGCGCCGTGTAGAGGAGCCGATAATTCAGCCATGGAGTGCGACCATATCGATTCGGGGGAGTAAAGGTGTGGCGATACTTTCAGCGATCCAATATTTCTTTATTATAGGTATCTAAAGTTGCTCATCTCAAAGACATCTGCAACTTTCATGCAAATTGTATCAAAAATACTGAACTAGGTACTAACATCTACCCACTATAGAGACGATAGTTTGGTTAAAATTAAGCCATTGATCAAGAGTTTGTGGCTAGAAAACGGGGAAAACAATAAAAAAATCCTACTAGCTCTATTGAAAAGAAAGAGACGAGTAAAGAAAAAAACTGTTCTAGCATGTAAGTATTAGCTACTTTAAGATGTAGTTGAGTTTATATTGCACTGTCTAATTTGTAGTGAAGTATTAACAGCTTTGTTTTCGTTTTAGAAGACAAGTCGTAAAAGCTGTTCGGTTCCACTCTGACCACTCCCGATCTGGACAGCTTCCAACGTAGAAGACTCATTGACCAACCAATGATGTTTCTCTTAACATGCTTTTGTGGTGATTTCTACTAAAATATATCGCAGCAGGAGCAGTGGTGTGTGTTACACAGTTTGTATCTGAACGCTGTAACCAAAGCATTATTGGAAATAAGGAAAAATTGTTTAGAATGTAGGTACTTGCCCTTTTCTTTGTTGAGTCTTGAAAAACTTATAATAGTCTGCTTAACAAATGAGGGCATTCTACGGATGTCTCGAATCTAGCTTTCTGTGTAAGTTGTTCCGTGATAACGATCAAAAGAAATTAGGTATACTTCAAAGTGTTTCTACTATAGTGTGACCATTAGTGCTGTGCACTCCCTGAGGTATGCGCGCGGCGAGACGGGGGGGAGAATCGGCTGCTGCGCTCTGTCAGTACGCCGTCAACGCTCGTGGCGGCAGGTAGTGTTATTTGTATCGGACTGTCTCGAGACAGTCCGATACAAATAACACTACCTGGTAGTGTCTCGAGACATCTATGTATCTATGTATCGGACTGTCTCGAGACAGTCCGATACAAATAACACTACCTGCCGCCACGAGCGTTGACGGCGTACTGACAGAGCGCAGCAGCCGATTCTCCCCCCCGTCTCGCCGCGCGCATACCTCAGGGAGTGCACAGCACTAATGGTCACACTATAAAAGCGAATTCCTGGGTATATTATTTCTATATTTATAATACATTTTGTCCATGTGACTTTGATAAAAACTGAGATTAAAACCAAAAATAACCAATAAAAATGTTGTCTATGATATCTTTCGATCCAGTTGAATCGACTTTTTGAAATCTTAAATGCAAAGCGCTTATTTCGGATGAACATCTTTTTAACTTTGTAGTTTTTAGCTCGCCAAGGCAAACGAGTATAATTTCATTCGTTATTTTGCGTTTTAGCCGTTACCTAGAAATGACATCTGACCTTATTTTTTGTAACCACTTATTTACAAATTTAATCTGGCTTCTATCCTGTTTTTTTTTCTAAAGTAAAATAAATTGTTAACTTATCAAGAAGGTTTTCTTCAACCGTCACTTAACTGCCTAATATTTTGCCTACTATTGTACTTAGATAATTATAATAATGCTGGATATTAAACACATCTCTATCTAGCCCTAAACTAAACAAAGCTGTACCATGGGAGCTAGATAACTGATCAATTTTTTTTTTGTATAAAAACATACTTAACTTGTCATACTTATCATTTAAAGAAAACCCTGGATCCCAACAAATATTTGTATATCAAACAAACGTTTGTTCCGCAACTCCTTCGTTCCAGCCGGCTATTCGCCCTGATAGATAGGTATACCCTTTTTTGCACTCCCAACAAAAGTACAGTAGCAACGAAAAACACAAGAAATGTACATCATCATATGTCATATCACTAAATGCAATTTCTTTCGCACAACCTTTAGATAGACAGTATAACGCCAAATTCAAAGATGATGGTGTACACATTTTAGTACAAATTCTTATGTTCGCTCAAGTTTTAATGTCTCAATAAAGTATTTTCTTTGCTTATCAATAAAATTCACACAAGACCAGATTTTTCTTTTAGTTAGAGACAAGCAATGACAGTGTGTCATGTAGATTTATTCTAGGCTTCATATACAAAAGCTTTTATTGCTCGGTGATTTCGTGAATATTTTATCGTATTTGTGATGCGAGGGATCGAATTACGAACATTTGCGATGTTTTGTCACTTTACTCAAGTGTTTTTGTAATGAGTAAATATTTCAGATATTTACGATGAGAAAATATTAACCGAATTTCGATCTTACAGCGAAGCAGTAAGGTTGTTAGTTGTATTGGATGTTTACTTCCGTAATACGTTTTCCTTGTTTGTTTGCTGACAATATTAATGTCACTAATGTGAATGGAGCTGAATAATTAAATAGTTTCTGTAAATAAATACCTGCTTACAAATAATTGGTATTAATAAAAAATGTTTTATTTACCTCAAAATGACTACCTATCGAATAACTACATACGAGTAGGAAATGGTGTATTGTGTTCTGCCTGTACAATAGTATAACAATTTTGATAAAATATTGTTTCTAATTAAAACTGCAACAAGGTTGGCATTTCATAGAAAAATTACGAATTGCACGCTAAAATGATTCTTGAGAATATTTGACGACTTGTAATCCATGTTTGGTACATTTTATACAAACATTTGTAACGAATGTTTAGTGGCACGGTGAGTTATTATATTTTTAATTAAATAAAAAGTACGAAGGATATGGCTTCCGGTGAAGTAACGGGCACACGAGGCTTCAGTCATAAACTATCTGATACTAAATTTTATTGAAATCGGTTCCACCGTTACGTCGTGATTGAGTAACAAACAACCAAACTTTAGCACTTCTACGATTACTGTGACGAACGTTAGAATGAACATGTACAAACTTATATCAGTTCCTAAACTGGAAACCTGAATTGGAGTGTGTTGAGAACTCAATAAGTTCAGCTTGCTATGCTATAAGAAGCTTAAGAGATGTTTACTACGCACTGGTGGAGTCTAAGTTGAGATATAGTGTAAAATTTTGGGGAAATAGTTACAATTATAATATTAAAAGGGCATTCGTGTTACAAAAGCGTGGTATTCGTACCACGGTGCGGATATCTCCGTGGGAAACATGTAAGGATCATTTTCAGAGCCTACAAATTTTGACACTGCCTAGCCTCTACATATTAGTAGTTCTTATGGATGTTGTCCGGCATCCCTATAAGTATAAGACACCGGAACAAAAAGTGTTAAGATTGAGCACAAGAAGGAAAGATCTTGATGTTCCACTATGTCCAAAACTAAATGTAGCGATGCATGGCTCTCGGTATCAAGCAATTATTTTATACAACTCTCTCCCCATTGACATGAAAATTATTGATGGTCCAATTATATTTAAGACTAGGCTAAAAAAGCTTTTGCTGGAAGGGCGTTTTTATTCAGTGGATGATTTCAAGTTACAATGCAATTCAAAATAATTTATTTATTCAATTAATTTGTGACAGTTTTTTTATCTCTGGCTTTTTAACCTAAGTGCTTAACCCAAGTTTTTGTGTTTTTTTTTTTCTATTTATTTAACAAAAAGTTACATACATAAACATACATAAAGCACTGTAAAACCTTAAAGGTTTGTCTCGGTGCTTAAGACACTCGAGCCGCTACACATTATTTAAATAGGTACTTATAAACCCCTTACTTATTGTGACTTGTGTTTTGAATGTGTCGGTATTATTAATTATGTTTGTATTTAATGATGATTATTTTTTAAATTTTAATATATAGTTAGTATAATTTAATGTATAACGTAGCTTCAAATACAATTGGTTAATTGTTTTATGAACAAAAGAAATAAATAAAATCAAAAAAATAAATATAGATTGAAGAAAGAATGTAGGTAGCGTTCACTTAGTTATCACAATTTCAATTGTGAAAACGTCAGTAACTTTACGAGCGGTGCCAGTCTAACTGATCTGGTTTACAGCTTTCGACTTAACTGCTCTCTCAATAATTATTTAGGTGGCGTTCAAATGGGCGGGGCCCAAGTTCACTAACATCAAACGGGTCGAGTAGCCGTCGATCATGATGACAGATAAATAACGTCAAAGAGATTTCGTAAAGTTGCTTAACAAAAAATATTTATGTCAGGCTGCGCTATCACACTAAGAGTTTTTAGAAAATAAAAAACGGAAAGATGTAGAAGCCTGTTAATATTTTTATTGCTTTTTGAAGTAATCTCCTCTAAGCACCGTCGAATTCGATGAAACCATTGACTGAAGCAGTGAGCCCACTCTTATTTAGGGATCGCTCCACGCCTTTTTCAAACGCAGCCACGACATCTTCAGTGTTCATAAAACGTATTCCTCTAAGTTTATCTTTTATTTTTCCTCCCAAATACTAAAGTCTAGTCCCTTCGATCTGGCTCTATGTCAACGCAATCAAAAAATACGACTATCCATAGATTAACAACTGTCACGGTTGACTGGTAGAAAATGCTTTTAGCATTAAGTCTCCCATTTGTACATTTTTTTGTGTTTGTGCTATAAAGAATTAAACAAATAAACATTGTCCGTAGCGTACCATTTGACCATAGGGCGAGGGTGAATTTACAAGAATCCCTCATCCACCATTCTGTTATCATTTTTGTCTCTTCTAGCCAAATTATTAAGAATGATTGAATAAACACCTAGTTATTGCTACTGATGGCGTTAGATTTGGGTCACTGATTGGGGGCAACTGGGAATGACCGGCTTCAGTTTCCACTCGTTCCTCTGCGAGTCTAAGCCGTGCCATAGAAGACTACGATATTTCCTCTAGTATTTTCTGTGATCCGTAATCTCGAAGTTCGAGATGAAAAGGAGTATATTAATTCAGGATTCCGTTGAATTGTGAATATTAAATAGAATCGTTAGATTCAGTGCCAGTTCAAAGACTGCTTTCTGATTGAAAATGAATAATTCATCGGAATCCTCAAATTAATTTACAGAGTGTTAATTAACGAGAATAAAGATGTTTCCCGTCACCTTCATTTAATATGAAGCAAATGAAAGCGTGATGGAGTCGCGGGTGACGTCTCAAACTTTCAATAAATTGTTATTAATGTGTTTTTAAGTCTTGTCGCGTTGATGGATCGTTGTGGTTCATATTTTTTAAAGAAATGTTCTCTACTTGGAACAAGTTAAGAGGGAATAATAAGATGAGCTGTATGATTTAGTTAGCGGATACGAAATACTACTTATTTGATATACGGTTAATCACTTATCACTTAGAAAGGTATCAATTATTGAATAAAACTTCAGCAAAGCTAATGAAAGCTATTTAGGAGCCTTGTTAACAATTGGCTAATTCAAATATTATCAAATAAAGTATCTCTTATTTAGTAGCTCCTTTTGGCAAAGTGGAATATCTTTTCGCAGAATCTTACTCTAGTATATCAACGCATATGTTTTGAGATTTTGTTGGTGTTATATTAAAGAGTTATTTTTCTATCTTGTACCGAAACTAGTTTCCAGCGCATGATTTTGATGATTTTTTTAATTACTACTGTTTATTTTAAAAACAACATTTTACTTTTCATAAGCACATAAAACGAGGGGTATCCTCAAACTAAGCCGAAGTGAGCAGCGGGCAGCGGGCAGCGGCGGTGAGATCAAAGAGCATTTATGCATGCGGCGCGCGACCGCTAATGCCGCGGTCGGCGCGTTTACGTTACGTTCACGCTCATCCGTGCGGTCGCCGACCAACTGACGAGACGAGTCAAGGGACGGCTAAACATACAAAAACATTCGTAAAATTAGAAACATAGTATTTCTGTAAGTAATATAAGTCGCGGGTTAGGTCCATACTTGGAGACATATATGCATGACTTACTAATATTGATTCCGAGTCTGTAGTGCTACCATAGTACTTCTACTAAATTCTAACTTTAAAGTTATACACAAAATTATCATTATAATATTATACTTAATATATTAGCTCATCTTCGAAACAAATAAGTTCACGTCAAAGGCACGGACGGCGCACACTGAACAATATTCATCTGAATTTCTAACAAAATACATCAGCTACAATTACTGCGGTACCAAATAGAGCTTCAAGTCTTAACTTGATACAACTTGAGTAGTTAGGGTCGTGTGTTCTAAGTCGAGTAATTTACTAAGTTAGCCTCAGCAACGCCTCGGTTTTAGTATTGTAGGAATCAAAAGTATATCAACACATTGGTTTTGTTCAGGATGCCTTTTTAGAAGCACCTCATTTGAAACCAGTGACTTTATTTTAGCGTGTCAATAGTCCTATTTTTTCTGATCATCACTGTCATTCAGCCAGCCTTGCTCACTGTTGGATATAGGCTTCCCATAGTGTGTGCTCTACAAACCCTCCGAGCTTGATATTAATATAAATATTTATATATTTTTTTATATGTATTATCTACAGTTAACATTTGAAACAAGTCAGAACCAAGTCATAAAGAAATAACGTATGATACTACTTTATTCTGGTTTTTAAAGACCCAGTAATTGACTGGTCTGTGCGGGACAGTAACTGTCTTAGGGTCAATGGCCTCGTGAGAACAACAAGGAGCCAGTTCTACGACAATGATTAAATAAGTCTGGATTTCAAATCTATAAAGGACAGTACTCTGACCAACGGATCATCCAGCATTATGTGCTTGTAAGAATAAGTATTTTGTTGAAAAATTACTTTTTCAAAACAATCATTTATAAAATTCTTAATTAGAACTGCAAGCAGATTCGAATGAGCCCAAAAACTAGTAGCCCACTATAATCTATTCAGAAGTTTCATTTTCTAGCATCCGCTTCCATCATGAGATCACCTCCAAAGTACTATATCATTGCATTGTCACCAAAGTTAAATATGTATTCCAAATTTAAATGCGTATACAATGTTTCATGTATGTGAGGAGTTCCTTCTTGGAAGCCAACCCTGAGTGCAGCAGACATGTCATGATGGAGCTTAGAACAGGATATTATACTTAAATGCGTACACAAAACTTCGTGTCTGTGCTGTTGACCGTTGAGGAGTTTCTTCTTCGGAAGCCAACTCTTGAGTGCAGCAGACATGCCATAATGCGTATACAAAATTTCGTATCTGTGCTGTTGACCGTTGAGGAGTTTCTTCTTCGGAAGCCAACTCTTGAGTGCAGCAGGCATGCCATAATGCGTATACAAAATTTCGTATCTGTGCTGGTGACCGTTGAGGAGTTTCTTCTTCGGAAGCCAACTCTTGAGTGCAGCAGACATGCCATAATGCGTATACAAAATTTCGTATCTGTGCTGTTGACCGTTGAGGAGTTTCTTCTTCGGAAGCCAACTCTTGAGTGCAGCAGACATGCCATAATGCGTATACAAAATTTCGTATCTGTGCTGTTGACCGTTGAGGAGTTTCTTCTTCGGAAGCCAACTCTTGAGTGCAGCAGACATGCCATAATGCGTATACAAAATTTCGTATCTGTGCTGTTTTGACTGTTGCAGAGTTCGTTCGTCTGAAGCCAACCCAGGGAGTAGAATCAGACCATGCTTACTATAAATATGCATTGTTCTCCAAAATAAGCTTGTATACCAAATTTCAGCTCAATCGGTTAAAGATAACTGATTTAAGATTCAGTTGCAAGATTCCACCCGGACAAACATACATACATTGCAAGTTATTAAAAAGCTTGTAATATAGGCAAAAGTAATCAGTAGAATACGTCAAAATGGTATAACGTCATCTACACATACTTTTATAAATTTTCAATCAACATTCATTCTTCATTGCCAAATTACAGTTTAGATTCGGATGTCTTTCTTACAATTGTTGTTTACTGTTTCCCAGAATGTCAAGCAAAACAATATTGACGCTTAACTATTATTAGGTACATTATTTTATAATATCCCCTTTCTAGAATAAGAACAGTTAATTAGGCTATACGCGGCTTAGCAGTTCTACGAAGTGATATGCCATAGGCATTCGCGTAGCTGATGAATGTAGAATCAAAAATCTGAGCAGATATCCCCACCGGTATTTGATAATAATTCCACGACATCATAATCTGCCGTCTCAAGTTTCAGTCACATTACGATCCATAGAGGCAGGAAAACCTTTCGGTTACATCACACATTGATAATTACGTTCAGGAATCTATTATAAATCGAAACTTTAATTTAACCAGATTTAATTACGGTATTAGCCTTCTGATATTTGATCAAACATTTAAATAACAATTCTCATTAAAGAAAAAAGCGCTTGCATTGCACTCCCCTAGAGAGCGAGTACAAGAACCATAATATTTTTACAACGCTGGGTACATAACGAGTTGTGCTTCTACGGTAACGAAGTACTGCTTCCTTTTATATGCCCTTCTCGTTTCTATGAAAGGATATTAATATTCCCCCAGGGCTGCCACCCGTGAGATAAATTAAGACAAATTGAATTGTCAGGGCTGTACACAGATAGACAAGACTAAACCGGGTTATAATTTAATTTCAAGACGACGCTTTAAGTTGAGGAAATTTATTTTCTAGTGCTGACTAATTACATTTGCTGTTTGGTTAAACGAGTTACCTTAGTTATAACTAATAACTATGTTGGGTTCTCAACTAGCACAGAATCTTTTAAATACACATTCATTACTAAATCTGAACATTTTCATTTATTTCTGTCAGTGCTAAGTACCTAGCTCATATACATAAACTAATTATTTGTATAAACAATAACACTAAGAAAAAACCGACCATGTGCGAGTCGGACTGACGCACGAAGGGTTCCGTACCATTATCTATAAAAAAAGCAAAAAAATCACGTTTGTTGTACGGGAGCCCCCTTTTATATTTGTTTTATTTTTATTTAATTATTTATTGTGAATATATAACTTAACATTATGTGAATATTTCTAGCGTCTAACCTGTTGCCGTTATCAATATCGAGCAAAAACGAGCATAAAAATCATGTTTGTTGTATGGGAGCCCCCTAATAAATTATTTTATTCTGTTTTTAGTATTTGTTGTTATAGCGGTCACAGAAATATATCATGTGTGAAAATTTAACCCGTCCCACTATCACGGTTCATGAAATACAGCCTGGTGACAGACGGAAAGACAGACAGCGGAGTCTTAGTAATAGGGTCCCGTTTTACCTTTTGGGTACGGAACCCTAAAAACATACATGGACGATAAATAAGATACTAAAATAAACATATGTAAAGTTTGTAGCCATATCCAATGGAAACTCAAACATATTTTTGCATAATATGTAAAAATAAACAAACAAATCGAAACCAGTATTCAAAATGGGCCAATAACATTATCTTACTTTACAAAGGAATTTCCAGGTCGCCGGTAAAGCCTATAATGCCGGAATGAACTCGCTATTATATTAAACGGATTAAGGCTTCGCTGGAATCGATGCAGAACCTGAATCCAATGAAATGTGCCCACAAATAAATGCATTTGGGTGACCCCTACCGATATACACAGTCTGTAGTACAAGTTGACAAATTACGGACATCTAGCCCCAAACTAAACAAACCTTGTACTACAGGAAACAGATAACTAAACCCTTCGTTCTTCCGAAGCTCTACAGCTTCGAACTCCCATCCATAGTTCACAATTTTATGGTGGCTCCTTTACAGTACAAGCTGTGCGACTGTGGAACGCCTTACCTTTGTCTGTAAGGTCGTCCCAATCTCTTCCTATTTTCAAAGTCAAGGTATACAACCATTTCCTTTCGTTGTCTCGTAACTGCTAGTTAGTGTTTATGTTATTTATCCTCTTTATGTAGTGTAGTTTATTTATTCTTATATTATTTGTATGTATTTAAGTTTATGTTTATTAGTATAATTAATAGGTATATTTTATTTTGTGGGTTCTGTTTATGTCTGTAGGTACTCTTACACCGCCGTCTTTTGATTTTGTTTATCCTGTCCATCCAAAGGTTGTCTGGAAGAGATCGCTTTTAGCGATAAGACCGCCCATTGTACCTTTATTTATTGTTTATTTCCATTATTGTATTTTTATTTGGTGTGCAATAAAGAGTATTTCATTCATTCATTCATTCATAACTAATAAAATACCTTTTGGGCATATTTCTAAATTCTTTTTTTTTATTTGAACAAATTTGCCGTAAGGGCAAGCACCCTTAGGATCAAAATCTGATCTAAGCTCAATCCCTATCGTTGCGACGCCAAAGTAACTGTGATGTAATGTAATTGAAATTAAACGTACTAGAATTAGGGTATGCTTCGGGTCAGGCGCATTGAAGACCACGTAAACCGGTCCCTATGGACTGCACGTCGATCGTAATCCGTGCGTAATCCGTCCGGACGCGCTCCGAGCCGCGGTCGCGGTCGTGATCTTGAATAATCAGTCAGACAAATTACCAGCCTTATTCTGTATCTAGAAAATTACCAGGTGTCCGACATTTATTCATTACTAGCTGACCAGCCCGCGGCTTTGCGCGCTTAAAATTTCCCGTTCCCGTGGGAACATCAGGATAAAAACTATATAAAACACTCTGGTCAAAGGACGGGACACTTCATGTAAATGACTTCACGTCAATGAACAACGGTTAAATTAAATGGATATTCTTTATACAAAAATAATAAAATCGCGATAAAAAATGAGAAATTAAAATGAGCGAGAAAAAACTATTCATACCTACAAAATATACAAAAAAAAATATTAAATCGATCCACCCGTTTTGGAGGAGTGCGACCACTAAAACCGTGACACGAGATTTTTATATATTAAAAGAAGATTAGTGATAATTTATATCAGTGTTTTTTTAACTGTAACAGTACGGCAGCACCCATAACCAGAGGAGATACAGGTGCAGTTTCTTTTAAAACATCAGCTCGTTTTTGAAGAAAAACATTTTGGCATTAAAATTTTTTTGGTCAAGTGTGAGTAGCGCCTTAAAATGAATCAAGTTGGTAAATTTTTTTTGATGCCGATCGATGCAGTCCTTTGTAAGGATTATTTTATTGTATGGGATGAAAAAAATCTGAACAGCGGAAGTTAATCAAATTTGATTAAAAGTATTCTCATACAACAGGACAAACAAAATTTCTTCTACAAACATTTTAATAGATTCTAATTGCACATTAAAGAAGTATGAATACTGTAGCGATTAAGAAATTTAGGAACTCCATGCTCTCATGAGCAATTCTAAAACATTTCGTATTTCAGAACAATTTTGAATTTCGAACATGGTGCTTGCACTTGTCGGACTGTTATATCAGTCATTGCATCATCTTATTTGTCCTATCATGGCATTGTCAAATACGCAAAAAGTAGACTTAATTGAAGCATACTTCCTTAGATATTACTTAGATAGCGCTGTGTGAAATGTCCAGCAATATTTATTTATTAATTATTTTATTTATTTATTAATTATTTTATTTATTTATTAATTATTTTATTTATTTATTAATTATTTTATTTATTTATTAATTATTTTATTTAATTATTAATTTATTTATTTATTTATTAATTATTTTATTTATTTATTAATTATTTATTTATTTATTAATTATTTTATATATTTATTAATTATTTTATTTATTTATTAATTATTTTATTTAATTATTAATTATTTATTTATTTATTAATTATTTTATTTATTTATTAATTATTTTATTTATTTATTAATTATTTTATTTATTTATTAATTATTTTATTTATTTATTAATTATTTATTTATTTATTAATTATTTATTTATTTATTAATTATTTTATTTATTTATTAATTATTTATTTATTTATTAATTATTTTATTTATTTATTAATTATTTTATTTATTTATTAATTATTTTATTTATTTATTAATTATTTTATTTATTTATTAATTATTTTATTTATTTATTAATTATTTTATTTAATTATTAATTATTTTATTTATTTATTAATTATTTTATTTATTTATTAATTATTTTATTTATTTATTAATTATTTTATTTAATTATTAATTATTTTATTTATTTATTAATTATTTTATTTATTTATTAATTATTTTATTTATTTATTAATTATTTTATTTATTTATTAATTATTTTATTCATTTATTAATTATTTTATTTATTTATTAATTATTTTATTTATTTATTAATTATTTTATTTATTTATTAATTATTTTATTTATTTATTAATTATTTTATTTATTTATTAATTATTTTATTTATTTATTAATTATTTTATTTAATTATTAATTATTTTATTTATTTATTAATTATTTATTTATTTATTAATTATTTTATTTATTTATTAATTATTTTATTTATTTATTAATTATTTTATTTATTTATTAATTATTTTATTTAATTATTAATTATTTTATTTATTTATTAATTATTTTATTTATTCTATATGATTGTAATGAACAATCATTGGCTTTGCGTAATGAGATAGTGGATGACGCAACTTATTATTTTTTTTATTTATTTGGGAAGATAAACAGTCATACATTACGTAGTTAAACATAGTGCTAGTAGTAACATAAGTAAATGCATGACCCACGACATCATCCACGGATTCAATGAAGAAGTGACATTATTTCACAAACAATTTAAGATTAAACAGTAAAAGAAAAATAATAAATATGTAGTGGGTACCTACATTGTACCCACTACCAGCTGCTCGAATGCCACTCGGCTTATAGTAACTACAATTTAGTAGTTGTGCAATGAGTTTCAAGAAGGGATTAGATATGATCTGACTAGAAGATCTCTAACTTACGACTTCCCAATGTTACTATCAAGAACCGTTAAAAGAGTTGCCCACTAAGTAACTTTAGAGGTAAAGCTTTACTTGTCTGGTCTAAACTGTTTATCTGAATAGATATAGTCCTATTTTTCGGTACATTAATTTGCGGTTACACACCTTTCTAAATGTAACTTCACCTTCACGAATGTTACATTTGTGAATACAGAATAATAAATGCAATTTTCATAGTGCACTCGCAGTTCCGCTTGGAAATTGCGACCACAGCTTGTTTATAAGCTCATACATAATTGAGTCTAGTTTACACAATTATTCAAACGATTACATAGTCCTAAACTCGTTAAACGAAAGGAGAGTGGTCTGACCCTCAAAAAGAGTTACTTCTTACCAGCGCCGCTTACCTTCCTCGGATGGTAGGCAGCAATACGCTGAGACAGGACCTGTTTGGCCCGCACAGCACGGAAGACCATATTATGTATATAAGTACTAAATTTTTATCATGCGATTTTTCTGTATTTCTTTACCTAAATAATTTTTCTTTTTATTATTATAATCTTTAGGTAAATAAGTAGGTATGTTTTTTTGTATTTGTTCTGTTCTGAATGGTCTGTCCTGTGTGTGTGTCAAATAAATGTATTTTCTTTCTTTCTTTCTTTTTCTTTACTTCTGAACTCTAATCTGACCACCACCGGTGAAAGATATTTTTACAAATCTAAGTGAGATCTGCCCCCTATTCTGCATGCATTTGACAGTTCTTCAAAGTAACTTCGAGCAGTAGATAAGCGTACCTGTCAAATGTTAGTCACTGGGTCATTTTAACGTACAAAATAGGGGAGTCGCGGTCCTGAAACGAATATGTGTGTACAGATATACACGGTATACATATTATTTACAACACAATATGTAATGAGATCGCTTTAAGCGATAAGACCACCAATTGTATCTCCACGTGTCTAATTATTTGTTCTACTATTGTTTGTTAATTTAAGTATATTGTACACACGGCTAGACATCAAGCTATACATTTTCAGTATAAGCTGACTTCTCATTCTACGAAAAGCCTACACAATGTGAGGTCAGCTTATACTGGAAATTTATAGCTTGATGTGTAGCCGTGTGTACATTATAGCGTTATCTTAATGCAATATGTAACTTTTCCGATACATTTTAAGGTGTTTGGGAACGCACAAACCCACTGCCCGCACGCTACGTGCATTCGTAGCGCACTTGTGGCTTTTCGTCATTCCATCATTTGCGACGGAGCTACGCACGCGCGAAGCGTGCGTGCGCACTTGTCATATACGTTCGCGTTACATTACATGTTGTGTTGCTGTAGATATCTAGCTTTATGTAATTGTGCAGTGTTCACATCATAAGCCGGGTACAGATAATTTGCGATGCAACATGTAATGTAACGCGAATGTAATATGGTTATGTATGTAATGTCTGGGCGTAGTTGTTTTTAGTGCGTTCGTAAACACATTAAAATGTATGGGATGATACATTTTAATGTGTAATCAGCCAATGTAATGTAATCCGATGTAATCAGCGTTACAGCCAATGCCCACATTTTTGATGGGCTTTAGATAGAAAGAGTGGGCGCATGAAAAAGTGGTACGTAGGTACGGAGGTACGTAGGTACGGAGGACGTTTTCATGATACACTCCTTCAATTTGAAAATTAATCAATACATTTCTTGTTTGGATTGCGATTATATTTGCGCCATTTTATCGCAATCTCGGTACTGCTAGCAGATGTGGCCATTGATAAATGTGTCAGATCGGAGGACGTTGATCGCGTCGCGAAAAATAGCGATTTGTCTCTAACGACGTTGAGCGAACGTATTATTTGTCGTGACTAACGTTCTGAATATAGGAAACCTTTCCCAGAAACAAACTCATTTGCTGTGTTTTTTCGCTCGCATCTTTTATTATATAAGCGTTTGACAACTTCCTCAACCGGTGGTAAGGGATGGTACGGTCGATCTTCGACCACGCTTCGTTGATTGAAAATATGTACAAACGAATTTATTGTACAAAGTAAATGTGTACACAGGCAATCTTACGGCTAGTAAGCATTCTCTTCCGGTGAACCTTTGAGTAATAGGACAACACATTTTGTAGGTTACGCTTGTCTAGCGGAGCTTGCTTGTAAAAATAACTTATTTACTCTAGATCGAAATAATCAGAGATTATAAAAGACAAAAGTGCTTTTCCAACTGCTTTCTAAGTATAAAAAGATGGATGGATCTGTCAGAGACAAAATCACAGCATCGTTTGACACCTTCAAGGCCAGAACCAGACCGAAGCGACCGGCCGCCAGCGCGCATCGGCACCGACCCATCACTCATTATTCGAATCGACGGAAACTAGGTGCGCGTTCCTTGACGTCCAATATACTAGTGATAAATTACAGTCCACTGCTTTTATTTACAAAATCAACTGAGGAAACTCAGCAGATCCATCTTCATATTCATGAACTAATAGATCAATGATCATCAAGTAAGATGTTGTAAAATCAAAAGGATGTTTTTCAGGCGGACCTCGCGCGTTTTCTTTTCGTATATATGTATATAACAAGCCCTAGATTTACATTCTGCTTTATCGTTTCATTGAATTTCATCCGGGATTTGCTTTACACAACCTTTGCTACACGGCACTAAATATTTTTTGTACGTAAAAACCAGACGAAAATCACTTTTGGTCGTTCAATGTTGGACGGTTACAGGACAAAAGTTTAACAGTCAAAGAGTTTTTTTCAAAGAATTTCCGGTCGCATCCCATGCACTAAAAGGGCGCTCAAAGAACACGCCAGGGGTCATCATTTAATTACCCCCAAGCGAGCGCGCAGACCGTGCCATTCTGAATGAACTTACGGTGCAAAATAAGCTTTATTGAGGTGACTTTGAATTCAATTTGATCCATGTGTTAGCCTGAATTTTCTTTTCTTTTTAGCTCAAAATCTGTATGCATCAGTAACTTAATTTTAGTCGTGAATTGTGACTGCAGCCACGTCGTAGTTACCATTTTTACGGTCTTTTCGGTTTTTTATCAGATACTTCTTGTAGGACCATTTCCTTCTGGCAAACATTATTTTGATCCAGGATTTTGATGTATTATTTAAAAATGTCCAAGATTCTAGGGTGGTTCTACAGCATCGATCACAGTGAACTCCACACGCCCCTAAGGGCCACAGAATAAACAAAATGAAATGGACGTCGAAATCCTTAGAAAACTTGAAAATTATCTGTATTGTGGCAGGGTGCGAAGGAGAGATATGAATATTCATCAGAGGAATTACCATAAACAAATACAGGCCTACATAAACGATTATAAGAAGAGAAGTTAGATTATTATGCAGACCTTTGTAAGGCTAAGGCTCTTATTCCTGCGGAACTGGTCTTGCAAATCGCGCCGTGCTTTTGCATTAAATTATTTACGTAAAAGTACTTGAGGCGGTGTGTTCGCTTTTGTTCAGCCCAAACGGCATACTTTGGAATTAAAAGAGTATCTTCACGCCTAAATTATAACGCGAGGTTGGTTTATTTCACTCGAAACCCATTAACGGCATATTTATATAGACACGCCGCTCATGTCTGTATGTTTTTGAACTACAGTTCTATTATTTAACAAAGTGAGGCAACACGTCTTTAACACAGTTGTCTCCTAAGAGTGGACGAATCTTGAGCTTTCCAGGAAAACCAATCACCGTGTTTAAGTTAATTAGAGATATGAATTATTCTGACGAAATGATAGAGAGAGGGCAAAGAGCTCGACGACCCGTTTCATAACTTTAATGTATATTTAGAGAAATCTCTGTGACCAGGTTAAGAGAAATTTGTAAGTGTCGGCACGCCCCTTCGTTAGGCTTCCGCTTCATTGTTTTTTTGTATACATACACCAACATACTCGTACATGTTGGCTGATGTCATTGTCAAATATTTGCCATATTGGCCTGACTATCTGCCTATAACTTCGGAAACTTGTCGTAGTCCTACTGAAACATGCTAAATTACAAGTAAGAAGACGATAAAAAGGATAACCATGTCCACATAGCCCACATTATTAGCTCGAAGTGGATGGTAGTCGTCTCATGGCTTCCTGCAGTGGCTAATTGCTCGTGGTAATTGCGAGCCGCGGCCACTCCCTGCTCCCCGCGCCGCTGCCACAGTCGCTTCCGCTTAGGATGTTGTGTGGAGGAGCGATTTATGGCACTCATACCTAGCTGTATATTTGCGACTAAAGTTTGAATTCAGACAAGGGGAGATTGGTTCTATTGACTTGAAAAACTCCTAACGAAACGGCCAACTCTCTTGTCATAATTTACGAATATTTTAAAGCACTAGAGTTCACAGTTGTAAGCCTAGATCGGTTACCTGTTCATATGTGGACTGTTACAACTTACAACTACCTTTCATCCAACAGTACCAGTCCAAGTTTTTACTAGCTGACAGACAAATCTAAAGTTTTATGACATGACGATGGTGGCCATAGCTTTATTTTTTTATGTCGTTTAGGTATCTAGTACAAAGCAACTTATAAAAATGAATCAATGGCTTGAACTAATCGAAGATAATTGATCGAGCGAAGCGAGATCTCCAAATCTACTTGGGAAAGTCGGCGTTGTATGTATGTTCGTTTGTCCGAGGATAACAGCGTTTATTTAATCATCGAGAAATTTTGTACATAGGTAGGACATTACAATTTTGTTGTGACTAAATAAGCTAAAAATATGGGGGGGTTGATAAGATATTGGAGTTCAAAAAGGGGTACGTTACGGTACGTAGTTTATAAGTTTATTAGTCATAATATAAACTGAATTTTGACATAACTCACAGGGTACACCAGTGACCCCACAGTGCTGAAATTTGGTATACGTGAAGCTTTAGTGACAAACCCTTTTGTTTTGTCTGTGCTGTACTGTTGTACTAAATAAACGTCTTTTAGTTTAATTTTAATTTAAATATAGGGAAAAGTCTGAAATCTAAAATAACTGCAATTTCTACCCCAATTATCCGTAATTTGAATGAAACTGTAGGTCAAGTTATTTCGTTATTCATTTCGTGGCACTATTTGGATAGTCAAAGATTACAAATAATATTTTTTTGTTTATACGGGAGACTCGCGAGATCTCGGTTCGGGGCGAACCACTAGTATTTCCGATTTTGTTACAATATTGACTACAAACAGCTCAGGACCGCGAAGTCTGGCAGGAATAGGCATTTGCCCAGTAGTGGAACACGATTGGCTGATAATAATTATCATGCAAACATTACATACATACATAAAAGCGTGCATACAAATTATTGTCCTGTAAGCTCGATGGCAGTAAAACATTCAGAATAAAGCGCGAACTGTGAACGAACATTCCACGACCTTACAATGCCTTCTTTCCCATTTTATGTGCATAAAAGGGTCTGCTTTAAATGTAAGTGGGGTATAGTTTCCGGGTCCCTCTTCCCTTCCTCAAGGACATAGATATAGCAAGTGTCTCGGGGGATAGGATCTAATGTAATTCTTATAAATATACATATAGCCTTTGATTTTGGGGTTTTATCACAGGTCAGTAGGTTTGGATTTATTAAGTAGTGTGTATAAGCCGGCAATTCATTAGTCGGAAACCGGAGTTGGGTTAAACGTAGGCTTTATTCATTTACTTTGAATAAGCAACAAGGGTTTGGTTGAACCTTATATATTTGGTAACGATTTGAGGGTAAAGAGCAGTGCCTAGCTTATTTTGAGCTGATCGGAGATGTTTCAAAGTAATCTCTTGTAATTTTTACTTAGAAAACATTTGTTATTAAGTTCAAACATTTTTTTAAATACGGATTTATCACGTCCTGTTATATAGGCGATACGGGCGATAATGTTTCGGTTCAATTCGTGAATATTTATAAGTGCGATGCGATCCGCTCTGCACTGCGTCTCGCCTCGTACTACGCGCTGTACTTGTAGCTCTCTGCGCACAACTGGACAGGTGTGGTAATGGTGGGTAGTATGCGATACTTTGTGTTAAACGGTGCCCCGTCAATCGTACTTGCGAGGTTGCATTAATATCACCACATTTATCATCATCATGGTGTCTTCTTATTTTATTTTACCTCCTTTAATTAGCCTAATATTGGTATTATTTCATTTTTATAAATACGGGATTTATCACGTACCGTCTTATCGGTGTTATCGGTCGGAGTGCGAGGCGAGACGTTATTCGGAGCGGGTCGCACTCACCCTGATGAAGGTTCATGAATGATATAATATAAATAAATAAATATAAATATTGCTGAACATTTCACACAGCGCTATCTAGCCCCAAACTAAGCAGAGCTTGTATTATGGGAACCAGATAACTGATAGAATACTTATATACTTTTTTTTTGTAAATACATACTTATTATTTATAAAAAAACATCCAGACCCGGAACAAATGTCTGTAGGTTATGCAAACATTTGAACAAACACGGCGGGAATTGAACCCGCTACCTCCTGCGTCTCAACCGGTTATTCGCCCACTGCGCCACGGAGGTCGCCTGAATTGAGGAATAACCTACCTAATTCTATTTTGACTACTGTGGGTATTGTAAACTATTTAAGGTTTACTTACACGCTACAGACGAAGAATATAAACTCATAGACCTTTTTCTATTTTTAATTTCGAAACTAGTGTGTGTACCGCAACTTGTATTTACATTTTATAGTCGTTATTTCATGAATCTACGTTATGTTTAACATCATAAAGTACTCATACAGCCGAAAAAGTGTAATAAACATCAATAGCAAAACCATTTATCGTACTGAAACAAAGAGAAATAAAGTACACTGGAAATAATGTTTTTAGAAATTGTTTGCAACATCGCATTACCTATTAATGTAAGAAATACCGTACAAGTTCCACACTGGGATTAATAATTTTCGGGAGCATGAGCCGAGTTCGTGTTCGCAGAAATTGACCTTTGTTTGTGGATTTTAATAACAATAAATAATTTAATTCAGGCAACAATAAAATAGTTACAGGAAAGTATGAAACTAGTAAAAGTATGAAAAAGTAGGAACTTATTCTACGGCTCATAATATTAACCGTAGCCTAAAATGCATATTATATTATAAACCTACTTATTTACTACAAAAACACTGAGTTCTCGGTGATAATGAAAAGGGAATCTAGGGTGCATTGAGGAATGGATGTTTCAATATATTCGTTATGCTTCTGGTTTTTTTTAATTAAGAGGTTATTTGTGATGTAAATAGATAAAGAAATTATGAATTTAAACATCAGCCCTCACCAACGATGGCTGTGTTACGTTTGGATGTGCTACGTTGCACTTTAGACGGCGCATATTTCCTTTATGTAATGCGTAGAGGAGCAGATATTTTTAAAAGACAACTGTCAGATTATTAGAGTAGAATTCTCACCGTTCTGTTGCCAAGGTTGCGCACACGACAGCTCAGATACGCCGACTTGCCGACCAGCGCTGTGACATTCCTCGGAGTGGCTGCGTCGAAAGACGGCGCCAGTCGCGACCCGGGCGCGGTCGGCAACGAGTTCACTGACCCCGCGCCGCCTGCCACGTCACACACACCTGGAAAAGACGCAGATGTTAATACAGCTGGAACATTGAAAAATATAATGGAAGAATTAAAAAGCATTAGGTCTTTATATTTTTCTAATGACCATACTTTCTACAGCGTGTACTTTTTTCTATATTTTTATTTTATTTTATTCGGAAAACAAACAGTACTTATATCTAATAAGAAACAACTTTAAACACTTATTACCATTTACATGTTTTCGCATAAAATATCTAAATGAGCTTGTTTGTTTAGCTAAAAAAAATTTAAAAATAAAAGAAAGATAGAAAACAATATATAAGTAAAGACATAAAAATTTCAATAAAATTAAAAGTGATAACAAACAGTTATTCAACCAATTCAAGCCAGTGTTTCAAAAGAACGCTCTTGAATTGCGAGGGATTTAGGTTAAATAAATCTAACTCTGGAAAGTCAACCAGTTTATTGTAATAGCAGATCTGATAAAGAAGGAGTTTTGCTTATAATTTGTCTTACAGCGAGGAACATAAAGGGAAAGAAAAGGTATCCTTACGGTTCTTGTTGGGACACGTAACCGTATCATGGAAAGAAGGTGAGGAGGATCAATGAGAGACTGCGCAATTTTTACCAATATTGAAATGTCCAATATCTTTCTTCTTTCCTGGAGTGGAAGCATATGTTGCCTTTTGCATCTCTACTCATAATCTATATCGTATGTTTTACACTTGTACTGAATAAATCTCATAAACCTACGCTGTATGGATTCTAGTCGATTTATGTAAACATCATACTGTGGATTCCAAACTTGTGAACCGTATTCAAGGATGCTGCGCACAAATGAACAGTAGAGGACTTTGACAATTTTGATATTAGAAAATTGAGAGTAAAATCTTATAACGAATCCCAGTGCCTTATTCGCTTTTTTCGCAGTATGATCTATGTATTTCTCATATGATAGCTTGGAATCATGAATTATACCAAGATCTCGAACTTCATCCACACGCTTCAATTCAGAACCTTTAAGGGTATATCTATGCTCTACTAAATATAATTTACGAGAAAATATCATTGAATAAAATTTAGAAACGTTGAGATCAAGATTATTTTTTTGGCAGTACTTTTCAAATCTAACAAGATCTTGTTGTAAGAAATGACAGTCATTAATTGTGGTAATTTGTTTAAATATCTTCATATCATCGGCGTAAAGTAAAAATTTTGAGTGTAAGAAGCAAGAGTTTATACCATTTATAAATAAGTTAAATAGCAAAGGCCCAATTATGGATCCCTGGGGAACACCCGAAGGTACAGTATGCCATACAGAGGCAAAGCCATTCAATGCGACAGCCTGGCATCTATTTTCTATGTAAGAAGTGAACCATCTCAATAGACTGCCATGAATTCCCGCTAACAGAAGCTTTTGTAAAAGTATTTTAAAAGTATTTTATGGTAGATTCGATCAAAAGCCTTACTGTAGTCAGTAAATATAGCATCTACTTGTCCACCAGCATCCATACCTGCAGTAGTAAAGTCGATAAATGACAGTAAGTTGGACGTGGTCGACCGATTTTTAAGAAAGCCATGTTGTTCAGGAATAAAAGAGCTTGACAGAGTACTGTAAACCTGCGCATAGACCAGTCGTTCCAGAACTTTAGCAAAAAGGCATAATTTAGAGATAGGTCTATAATTTTTTACCTCATCTTTTTTACCACTTTTGTGAACCGGAGTTATAAACGCAGATTTCCATATACAGGGCACTTTACCCTCTTTAAGAGATCGCTGATACAACATTGTAAGTGGTCCGGTTAAGTTTTCAGCACAATTCACAATAAATACAGGCGGTATTTGATCTGGACCAGCGCCCTTAGTTAGGTCTAGTGATTTTAGAAGCTTAAATACTGAATCGGGATGGACAATAATCTCACCTATGGTGGTTGTGTAATTTATAGAATCAATTTCGGTAAATAAGTGGTTATCATTTTGTTCGGATGGAGAGAGAAAATTTGAATGAAAGTACGTAGAAAAAACATTGCATATTTTTTCACCAGTGTCAGCTGATTGCCCTTCGTACGTTAATGTAGAAGGGAGAGCGTTAGAACCTTTTTTACTTGATTTAATGAAGGTCCAAAATAATTTTGGGTTCTTAACTATTGCGTCCTCAGTCCTTTTAATATATGCCAGGTAACATTCTTCCTCGATAACCTTAGCTCGTCTACGAAGTAGAGTAAATATTTCATAATCTGACGTGTTCCCATAGGTACGATATTTTCGTAGGTATTTATGTTTCTCCTTGAGGACTTTTTTAAGGCATGTATTATACCATGGCGGAAACGTGGATGAGTCGATGTACTTAAAGGGTATATATTTATCAATTAAATCTTTCAGACATTGACAGAAGTAATCAAGAGCAGTTTCGAGTGAATTATTGAACAGGCAGTCCTCCCAGATAATCGCGTTTAATGATGAGTTGATTTCCTCATAATCCCCAGACTCAAATAATATTTTTTTTCTAGGATTTGATTTTAGAGGCTTAACACTCGTGAAGCTTAAACAACAATTAAGGGATTTATGATGATCGTCTTCCGGAACCAAAGGATCCTCACAAGCAGTTACAGATAGGTCTGTATTACTAAATACCAAGCCTAAGATCCTATTCTTTGAGATATTTCGGCATAAGTTAAATTGGTTCAAGCTGCACTCGAGGAGGGTATCAAAAAGGTATTATACCTGAAAGGAGTTTGTTTTGGAGATTTTCTCGATCACTAAATTGTTTATTTCAATTAAATCAAATCTTTGAATAACGCAGCATGTAAATACTCAAACTGTTTTGAACTTTTGGAACTTTTTCATTTTCGTGATTAGCGAATGCATCTGTACAAAATATTTGTTTTTTTGACGACCTCCGTGGCGCAGTGGGCGTAGGAGGTAGCGGGTTCGATTCCCGCCGCTGAACAAATGTTTACAAATGATCTACAAATATTTGTTCCGGTTCTGGATGTTTTTCTATATATTAAAAATATGTATTTACAAAAGAAACGTATATAAGTATTCTATCAGTTATTTGGTTCCCATAGTACACGCTCTGCTTAGTTTGGGGCTAGATAGCGCTGTGTGAAATGTCTACCAATATTTTACGAGCTTTATGTGTACGTAGCATATTATTTCTCTGTGTTTTTATCAATTGCTGGATAAACAGTGATTTGAGTTACAATTTCAAATAGATATCAAAAGTTTGTCCAAATATCGGTAGTTTAAAGCGATAAAGAGAAACCTTTAGCACGAAATCCAACAGTGACTTTGCAAATTATGTTCTACGTGGTCTTCTCGTTTGTTTACCCTGTGCTTGTGATTTTGTAAGTGAATCAAAGTAAATAGTGTATTATTCATTGAAATCACAAGGATCATTTTGAATTGAATAGCTCCTTGTTAGGAAGCTGGCTTGGCGCCAGACAGCCAGGGATTTAAGCAGAGCTTTCTACAGCCAGTGTTTCTAGATGCTGGCAACCGTCTTTTACGGACGTTATCTAGCGGCAATGCCCATCTTATATATATATGTATATATATATAAATAAATCTCGTGTCGCGGTTTTAATGGTCGCACTCCTCCGAAACGGGTCAACCGATTTTAATGATCTTTTTTTTGTGTATTTGGTAGGTATGAGAAATAGGTCGGTAAGTATTTTTTACCCTGCTACCACCCCGATTCAATAATCGCGTTTTTAGTATTTCTGTATGAACAATATCCATATAATTTAACAGTCATTCATTGACAAGTGTCGCGTCACTTTGACCAGAGTGTTTTATATAATTTTAATCCCGAAGTTCCCACGAGAAGCGGGTTAGCTAGTAAGTATTAAAACAATTTAGACCTGCATTGGTTTCGATTATGTTGTACATAATTATTGAGTAATTTATCTATACTTTTGATAGCACAAAAAATGTGCAGTAAGTACTCTTATTGATGTTTCAAAAATAACTTTATTGATATTTTAGTGTAGTCTTAAGTTTTGTATAATTAGAGAACGGTGCGCCAAGTTAGATGTGATTAAAGGCATCCGCTATTTTTGAAACCCATGGTTTAAAGCCCCTAATTGTCCTAGCAATAGATGGAATGCCGTCGTTCGCTACATGACGATAAACTGAAAACTGTGATTTCGACAATATTCTATCAATTTCCCAAAAATTCAATCACATTGATTGTTTTATAGTTTGAATCCTATCAAATATTTGTTCTATGTCTAAACCAAACTTTATACACCCCATTTCGCAACCGCATCGTGGCTTTCCGCTTCCGCACTTTATTTGTCGATTCAGGCCGGACACCGTGTCCCAACCGCAACGGTCATACGAAATGACGTCACTAGACCAGCATAGTTAACAGTAGTAGAGTGCTCCAACTCAGTGTGAAAATAACCAGTTTTGCTATTTGTACGTTCTGGACAAGTTTTAAGTGAAACTAGCGGAAACGAGTCGTAAAAAGCATGCTAGGTTGCTATTTTGTAAAATAAACTAAAATTGCGGTGTCGCCTCAAATTACTCCGCCATATTTGTAAATTACGTAAATTGTGTCACTGGTCTTTTCTTGGTCACATAGTGCAGGTGACTGATTAGGTTGAGAATGTTAGCTCTGAAAAGATAGTTGAATTGAATGCTGAAATAATCTGACTCACAAAAACAGCTTCTCAAAACGTAAGTAGTAACCTAGCGCCTACGTAGTAAAAGCGCACTTCGTGAATAGAAAATGGCACAGTATGAAGCTTGTTATGCGAAGAGTGCTCCAAATCTGCGTTTCTCACTTTAAGTCAATCTAGCGTAGCCCGCGATTAAAGGCGAGCCGCGAGACCGGAGTGAGCAGCAAACAAAGGGTTAAATTAACCGTTCCCACTCCGGGTTTATTGTACCCCGAGAGTTTAATTAAATACTATGAAGAAATCGAGACCAATTCCTGTTATTCCAGGAGAAATAAACTGAAGATTCGGAAAAAAAAAACTGAGAAAAACACTCATTAGCCTGTCGAGATTACCTGTTGACATTTACTCTTAAGCTTAGTAAAGACGGAAGACTTTAATTAAAAGTTTCCAGTCGTGTTTTTATTTTAAATCTGAAAAGCTTCTCGTCTTTTGAAACAGCTTTGAGCGAGTTATGAAGCTGTTTTGATTAATTGGTGTTTGTAGGTACCTAGGTCAATTGGATTCTATATTAATTTGATTAAAAAAATAGATACTTTTTACTTTAAAAACTTTCGTGATTTATTTCAATCATTAAAATAAATACGGAATTTATCGCGTATTTATAATAAGGGTTGGATAAAATAATAAATAAATAAATATTGCTGGATATTTCACACAGCGCTATCTAGCCCCAAACAAAGCAGAGCTTGTACTATGGGAACCAGATAACTGATAGAATACTTATAATTACTTACTTTTTTTTGTAAATACATACATACATAATATATTTAGCAAAACACTCAGACACGGAACAAATATCTGTAGATCATGCAAAGATTTGTTCCGTGGCTGGAATCGAACCTGCTACCTCCTGCGTTTCAGCCGGCTATATGCCCACTGTGCCACGGAGGTCGTCCTAATAATGAGAGGTCAATAAATGATAAAAAAATAGATATTGTTCTATTGTTGTTTTCTCGATTGATGTAATTGTTTATCATAATTATAATCCCGTTCTAATTTAATAAAAAACATTTATTTATACATATATTTTTTTGAAGTGAAAAAAATCCCAACGTACTTAAAGAAGTATTCTTTAAGCACGTCGGTATTTTTTTGAGATGTGAAAAAAACCATTGAACTCGCAACACTGTTACTGTTACCGACACCTCTGTATATAAGTATTTCGTAATTGTCCAAGTTTTCACTTCTGTCGGCACGCCCGTAGTGCCATTTTTTTATTAGGTTTTGCGGCTTTAGCCACGAGGCTTATTGTGATCGCCACTTGTGAACTACTAATATTATTTATTTATTTAGAAAACGATGGATCTATTTTGTAAGTAAAAAGCTCAAATGTAAGGGAGTTAGTACTAAATTGCTAATTGCGATTTAGTGTGAGCTTCCACATCAGAGGACAGTCGAGTTTGTAGGCGATGACGTTCAGGATGGTGTTGCTGCTCTCGCGTACCGTGCGCAGTAATGAGGCTGTTTTTTTACGCCAGATGGCATCAAAGTTGTCTGCGCGTGCGTCTGCGAACATGCCTGAAGCACTACAGAAGTGCGGAAGATAATACTATAAGATCTTGCAATTTAAACTACGTATAATGTCAAAGTATATTTTTGAGACCATAAATAATGTTTTTATTTAATCCAAATAACTTTATTTTTGTGTTTTGTGACTAACATGTTTGTACTTACCGCCCTGCCGTACGCACCGTACGCACTCTGTTGACAGGTTGGGTATATTGACTTGGCCGGGTCATAGACTGGGTCATTGAATAAGCGGGGTCATTAAATGGCTCGTTGTAACTTTTTAGTAATCTGTGGCATCGTACAATACGCTCGTTCCCTAACATTTCGTCGAGCAGCATTTTATCGAATTTCTCGAGATTTTAGTAAGATAACAAGAAAATTTTATAAATACATTTAGTTTTTAACTAGCTGTTGCCTGCGATTTTGTATGCGTTATACCACTAAATGTGCAGGTAACCTAGAAATAAAGCTAAACTCGCTTTTGTAACTTGACACCCTATTTTTATCCTATGGGATCCGATTTATGGGATAAAAAGTATTCTATGTGTTAATCCAGGGTATAATCTACGTACATACTAAATTTCATTAAAATCGGTTAAGCCGTTACGACGTGGTTTTTTTTTAAACCTGATAGGTCTTCGTTTGATCACAATCTCACTTGATGGTAAGCGATGATGTGGTCTAAGATGAAACACGAAGATCTAGAAGAAACCTTGTGTAGTGATTGAGTAACAAACAAACTAACAAAACAAACATCTAAATTTTCGCATTTATAATATTAGTGTGATTTTTGTGTAGAAACCGTCCCTTCAATATAATTAGTTCAACATTTGTAACACATTATATATTACATCTTCTTCTATAATAGGTAACTCCTTTACAGTGCAGACTGTCCAGACTAGACAAGTCCTGTACCTGTTATTTTACCGGCAGCGGCACTCATACTTTTCCATCCAGAAATTAAACAATGCGAGCATTACTGCTTCACAACAGAAATAGGTACGATGGTAGTACTTCTCCGGACGAACTACTTGGCTTTACTACTACTTGGGAGTATTTATTTGTTAATTGTATAATTGTTATTGTCAACACAATAATAGGTTTTTTTGCCTTTTTGATATTGTGAAACATGTATTGGCGCGCCTTGGCAGTAAAACCGACTTTTATGCCGTGACGTCATGTCGACATGCCTCCTCTACGCCACCGCTCTCGGTCAACTTTGATGTTTCACATCTGTCGGGCGTCCCGTGACGGCCAAACTTTTTTTCCTAAATCATTATGATTTCAGGTTTGATGCACAGCTCTATTACATACATATTTCTCATCAAAATAATAGAGCATTCTAGTTATCTAATTCCAAAACCTAATTAACTAGTTGCTGGATTAACTAGTCCACATCGGTATTACTTCCAACACTAGGGTTAAGTCTTGGTTCCTAAAAAGCTGTGATCGTAAGGGCTATATCTCACCGGGACACCATGGCGGCGCAACCAGTCGCCGTCACCAACAAAATGTATGTTGCATGCACGCGTCCACTTTGTTGCGCAACGGATTTGGCGACGCAACCAGCAAAGAGGCGTGCATGCAACAGTACTGGCAGCGTCGCCACGTTGGTTGCGCCACCACTAATTAGTATGGCGCTTAAATGACGACTGTAATAAAGCGGCGGCGAGAAACACACCAGTTATTGATCGAACGAAGCGAGATCTCTACATGAACTTGGGGATATCGGCGTTGTATGAATGTATGTTTGTTTGTCCGAGGATAACTTTCGAAGCGTTTATCGGATCATCGTTAAATTTAATATATGGGTAGGTAGTGATGGCAAAATGTTTGTGCGGCTTAATGAGCTAAAAATATGTGGGCGGTTGTTGAGATATTGTGGTTCAAGAGGGGTACAAAAAAACCAAAATGGAACTATCCGGTCAATTGGCACGTCTAATAAAACGTATTCGTAAGTACATTTTGACCCCACTTTTATTTTTAGTTTAAGCTTTGTAGTTTTTAAGTTTTTAGACATAATATTACTACTACCTATTTAACTATTAGATCAAATAGGACGTCAAATGAAAGGTCTTCATTAGTACATTTAGACTCCGTTTTTATTTATGGTAACTTCCATATAGTTTTTGAGTTATTATCCATACTAAAAACTGAATTATGACAAAGTTCACAGGGTACACCAGTACTGAAATTTGGTATGCGTGTAGCTTTAGTGACACAAATATAGGGAAAAGTCAAAAGTCCAGAATAACTGCAATTTCTACCCCAAAAAAGTGTAACCAATTAACATGAACTCCCGTTACCTACAATTTGAATGAAACTGTAAATCAAGTTTTGGTTATGCATTTCGTGCATAACCACCATGCTATTTTAATTGTCAAAGATTACAAATACTAATTTTTTTCCTTTTATGGGAGACTCGCTTTTGGAGTGAACCACTAGTTTAGAGTCCGTTCACACATACCTGCTCGGAGAGGAGAACAGATTATTATCACGTTTAAAACAGAGTTTTTGGTATATGCAGTAAGGTTTATTTTTGCATGTTCACAGCTTTTGTCATTAAGTTAAGAATGCTTGAACGCGCTTGGTGTGAAATAATAAGAGGAGCTGACCGGCTCTGATCGCGTACTTTTTCTCGTTCGCGCAGCCGTTCGGCTCCGATTGCGTGCTTTTTCTCGCTCGCGCAGCCGATCGGCTCCGATTGCGTGCGCACCGCCCCACGCCGCGCCGATCGCCATTTTGATAGCACATTTTAAAACGGAACAGTTGTGTGCACTTGTACGTAAACATGACTGATGAAAAATTAACAATACTCGTGTCAAAATATGAGTGTTTGTTTGACATAACCAAGCCATCATAATAATAATAATCATCATCATAAGTCTCCGCTTGCGCTTTCGCTTGTTTTATTCTGCTTCAAAAAATCTTGCTAAAAATTTATAATTCTTTATCGGAGCTATCTAAATCCATGTTCCGAAAAGCACGTTAACACCGAAAACAAAACTTGGACTGCGTGGAATACTGGTACTGCCTTTGTAGTGTATCCACCCGGCTCCGAGCGCATCCGACCAGCTGCGAGTGCAACCGACTAGCTGCTAGTGCATCCGACCGGCTCCGAGCGCATCCGCGTTCAGATTGCTTTTAGCCGGTCTATGTGAAATAGTTGGCGGCTCCGCTCCGACCAACTCCAAGGTATACGATCCGTAGCCTTATTACTTAAGCCAAATTGCTGTGTGTCGCTATCGCTAGTCAGGCCATCTCTTTCACACGTACAGTACGTAGTTCTCGAGTAAAAGGGATGGCCTGACTAGCGATAGCGACACACAGCAATTTGGCGTAGGTAATAAGGCTACCGGTCTGTGTGAAAAGAAAAATACGCGCCGATGCTCTCCGAACCGGTCTGTGTGAACGGACCCTTAAAGTTTAAATAATGTATGTTTGTCATTTGTATGTCACTTACCTAACTGGTGTTTCTTGTAAACCATGATTAGATCAGTGACCCCAATTCTTTAATTTAAAGCTTCAATCAACGTTCAGTCGCATAAAGATCTGAACAGGCTGTTACGTCAAATATTGCATTGTAATACATTAAGATTAGATTAACATTAATTTTAACTAGATTTAATTACTGAAATTGGCATTCAGAATGGCTGATATGACCCTGAAAAGATCGTACTTCGACCGTTTGAGCCGCAGTATGTCAAGCGTATGCAGATTAACTGTATTCGCTTAAAAATTTATTAATCGGCTGTTTATTGGCCGCGATATGATGGTTGCCGCTTTTTTACAAACCACAACTTTACTTAGATGTGGATCGAAGTTAGATGAGCAATCAGTGCCGGAATAAACTCACGCGGATGTTAATCAATGATGAGCTCGTGCTTGATCGAGAGTTTGTATAAACTTCGTGCGGTTCTGTTAATGTTCTGTTCGCTGCATTTAATGAGAACAATTTTCCTGTATCTGAATGCTTATCTACTGATCTGCTCGCTAAAAAAATGTATATACCTAGTCAGGTCATAAGTATTGTCACACAGTAAAAACTTTTCTTTTAGAATGCTGGCCACAAAAAAGTTTATAGAATTCGAATTTCGAATTGTTCATGAAAATAAAAATGTATGCTTTTTAGAATTTTACTCATTTTTAAATATGGAGTGGACGCTTAAAGAAGACGGTGTTGCAGTTATTGCGTTGAATCGTTGCGGTTACGCGCCAATTCAAATTTTTGACATACTGAAAAATTTGAATATAACCAAAAGATGCGTTTATCGCACCATCAAACGATACAATGAAGACTCTAGTGTAGATGACAGGTCAAGAAGTGGTCGCCCTCGGTCTGTTAGGACTCCTGCAGTGATAAAAGCTGTGAAGGCGCGAATTCAAAGAAATCCCAAACGTAAGCAGAAACTGTTGGCCCTTCAGATGGGGTTAAGCAGAACCACGGTGAAAAGGATGTTAAATGAAGACTTAGGGCTTCGGGCATATCAAAGAAAAACAGGACATCGTTTGAATGCTCGTCTAATGGACCTGAAACTGAAGAGATGCCGCGCTTTGTTGAAGCGGTACGCGGGAAAAAAATATCGGGAAATTCTTTTTTCGGATGAAAAATTTTTTACCGTAGAAGAGAGCTACAACAAACAAAATGATAAGGTGTACGCACACAGTAGTGAAGAAGCGAGCAACCGTATTTCGCGTGTCCAACGAGGTCATTTTCCATCCTCGCTCATGATATGGTTGGGAGTTTCTTATTGGGGCTTAACAGAGGTACATTTTTGTGAGAAAGGTATAAAAACGAATGCAGTTGTGTATCAAAATACAGTCCTGACGAACCTTGTGGAACCTGTTTCTCATACCATGTTCAATAACAAGCACTGGGTATTCCAACAAGATTCGGCGCCAGCTCATAGAGTCAAGAGCACACAAGACTGGCTGGCGGCGCGTGAAATCGACTTCATCCGGCACGAAGACTGGCCCTCCTCCAGTCCAGATTTGAATCCGTTAGATTACAAGATATGGCAACACTTGGAGGAAAAGGCGTGCTCAAAGCCTCATCCCAATTTGGAGTCACTCAAGACATCCTTGATTGAGGCAGCCGCCGATATTGACATGGACCTCGTTCGTGCTGCGATAGACGACTGGCCGCGCAGATTGAAGGCCTGTATTCAAAATCACGGAGGTCATTTTGAATAAACTTTAGTGTCATAAGAATCTATGTTTTGTTAAGTTCATTTTGGTATATAAATTTTTACATAATGAATAAACTTGTTTCAATTATTTTATATTAAACATGTGACAGAATTTATGACCTGACTAGGTATAAATGTTCTATCAGTTATCTGGTTTCCATAGTACAAACTAGCTTTGCTTAGTTTGTGGCTAGAAAGCGCTGAGAAATGTCCAGCATTATTTATTTCCTTATTTATTTTAAAAGCATTTTCAGTTACGTCAAAAGTTGCACTGGCAGGCTTCGAAATTTAATTAAATGATCCACTATTATCCCGCACGGTGACCAACAAAGTACCAGTGACACGACGACCATCAGGAAACCCAATCCGTAACATTAAAAGTCACATTTATAACTATTCTCCCACCAATCAATCTCACTTCTCCTAAAAACTGACGGAATATCAACTTAATCAATGAGCCATCAATGGCCACGTGATAGATGTGCCCTTAATTAACACCAACACACAAAATTTACCACCCGTATTGCCTTAAATATAAGACTCAAATTCATCGTAAAAAATCTGTCCCGAAAGTTACGGCGAAACGTGATTTTGCTGCTTGATATTGGGATGTAAATCTTGGGCATTACACATATGGTTGAAATTCCTAAATACGGTTTGGTAAGGCTGCACAGATTGCGGACGTTGACGAGAAAATTAATATGATAAATTGACCGTGTCCACGACACCACAGCTTTTGATCGGCTAAAAATAATATGCCATGTTATATTAGATTTATTATATAGGTAGAGGCATAGTATAAATACGGATGTAAGAATCCGCCAATAAAACGTAAAAATAAAAAGTCCAAAACAAATGGGACCCATTTGCTTTGATTTCTTATTTTACACAATACGTACCCGCCACTATAACCAATTATCAATGTCGTCAAAGGTTTGCTGGATGCTAGCCCCTGTTATGATAAAGCTTGCTTTTCTACAAGTTCTTATTAATATTTCTTTTAAGTTTTCGTCTGAGAAAGATTCGTACACTAACCAACAATACTTTTGACAAAAGATTTTAAAAATATACCGTCTTTTATAAATATCACATTTCCAAGAAATTTATTAGTTTAGTAGAAAAGGCAGGGAATGTCGCCGGCATGCAATATGCACGGGGCATGCATAACTTTTCACTGGTAGGTATCGATTGCAGTAAGTAGGCCGCCGCTCAAAATAGACGGAAGTGCAGTTTCTATGACATATGCATATCATGTCACACCTGTGAGAGATGTCACAGGTGACCGATGAATAAACTAAGTTCTCTTCAAAGATATAACAAGATACATTGTGAATATAGCATAGAGCACGGCAGTGTGTGTTACCAGTGAACATCACACAGGAACGTGGTCTCTCACTATGGGCCTAATAAGAAGGCTCAATGTCGCGTGCTATGGAGAGGACCATTCTTGCTATTTCTCTACGAGATCGAATCAAAAATGAAGAGATTCGTAAACAAATGAAAGTCACTGGCATGGTCCAGAGGATCAGCTAGTTGAAGTGGCAGTTGTCGGGTTACATAGCTCGAAAAACTAACGGCCGTAGAAAGGAGGTCGAATCGATACCGCACAAGATCGCTCGCTGGAAAACTATGGAAAAGGTCTATGTTCAGCAGTGGACGTCTCTTATATGGCTGATAATATGTTGATGGCTGATGATGGTAATGATTAAAAAATACTAAATAAACAGTTGAATCATCTTAAGAACATTTCAAACGGTATATAGATAGATCAGATGCTCCAGATCACTACCAGGCGGAAATGTTCCCAAGTCTTGCAATAATTGCGATGAACAATGATTATGCGTTGACCCTGATACATGTCAGCTCTCGGACCACGTATTGTTTCGACCAGACACACAAAGAATTGTTAAATCCGTACCCGGTACCCCATGGACCTTCCCATGGGTCTTCCAACTGACTCGTAATATATTATTACGTAAGCTCTCATTGTTAACTTTTTCAGACAAACGTCCCACAAAGCATAAGGTTTGTAACGAAGCAATTACAAGTCAGGTCATTATTGTAAATCCCCTCGGCAGAGGAACTGTCTCCTGACAGGTTTATTGTTCCTGTCATAATGCGAGACATTGGCTCTCGCTACAAATGGATAGAGAAAAGAAAATATTGTAAATACACACATCAAAAAAGTCTCAATACAATTATTGGTTCAGATTGTTACAATTTTGTACTTAATACACATATCAAAAATGTCTAAGTAACACATAACTTTTTTAGTATTTGTTTTTAATTCGTTTTAAACTTTCATGGAATATCAAACCTTCTTTGAATAGTCAACCTCTGATAAACAAATAAATACTGACGTTGATTGTACGTAGTCGAGTCAAGTAGTTTGTGCAAGTGGAGCAATATAAGTTTTTTTTCCAGAATAATTATAATGTTTAAATTTTCTTTGTAATCGAAAAAAAAAATGTACATTGTAAAATGTACATTGTAAAATGTACTTGTATTACTTGTACTTGTATAGTAACTACAACAACAAAAATATTTGTTTCAATCAACACATATCATGCAATTTATAGCTACCTCCATATCTTTAACACTACAAATACAACAAAACGAAGTTTTATGATTCTTCAAAACATTATCACCCATTAGAGCAATCCCATACATCGCTCAACACCCCGCTCTAAAAATACACACTTTTTACCTACCAACTACTGCATAATCAAGAGGCGTATTCCTAATAAACTGATGTGTATTCTATGACTCTTATGTCGTACAAACTGACATGTTTACTATGACTTTTAACTCGTACCAACTAATGTGTATATTAGGTTGGGGAAAAAGTTTCATCGCGTTTTTTAAGAAAACTCAAAGCATTTTTTAATATAGTTTATTTACCTTTAACTAAAGTATGTAGGTACCATTTTGTTCGATAACTTTTTACCATCTTGTAGGTAGGGACATGATCCCATTGCTATAGAAATTTTGGGGCTTCTGATCAAAATACCGCGACAAGTAGTTTTGGCAGTCCTCTCGTGATGTTAACCTGATACTGCCTAAAGAATTCTGAAGAGACCAAAACAGGTGAAAATCTGAAGGTGCAAGGTCAGGACTATACGGCGGATGTATAAACACCTCCCAGCCAAACTCTCTTAATTTTTGCTGAGTGGCTAAAGATGTGTGAGGTCTAGCGTTATCATGATGAAAAACCACACCCCTTCTGTTGATTAATTCCGGCCGCTTTCTCTCAACTTCTTGCTTTAATCTCATCAGTTGTTCGTAGTAGAGCTTAGAATCGATGGTCCTGCCTGGTGGTAACAGCTCATAATGAATAATGCCCTTCCAATCTCACCACACACACAGCATCACCTTGTTGTTAACGAGTTAACCCGGGTTTCGCCCCAGTCTGTGAAGCCTGACCGGCTTTTGACCACGCCCTTTTTCGCATGTTCTTGTCGTACGTGATCCACTTTTCATCACCAGTTATCAGCTTCTTCAAAAATGGTTCGGTTTCATTACGTCGTAATAAAGAATCACAAATGAGTACACGGTTCATTAGGTTTCTTTCAGTGAGCTCGTGGGGTACCCAAATATCGAGCTTTTTTGTTTAACCAGTTTTTTTCAAATGCGCCAAAACTGTTTTGTGGTCAAATCCCAGTTCTTCAGCTACGTCGTAACTACTGATATGTCGATCTTGCTCCACTTTTCAAAAATGGCATCAATTTTGTCAGTAATAGGGCGACCAGAGCGACGTGCATCTTTGACATAAAAAATTCCGGATTGAAAACGCTTAAACCAAATTTGTGCTACTCTCACAGACACTGCACTAAGTCCTTAAACATCGCAAATTTTTTTCGCGGCTTGCGTTGCATTTGTACTTTTTTTGTAGAAAAAATTTAAAATGTATCGAATTTCCTCATTAGATTCACTCATCTTTACACTACGAAAAACAAATAAAAATCACACAGTTTCCTAATTTGAATTTGGAATTATCTTCTTTAAATTTAAACTTTGAATGATACCAAAACCAGCCAGATACAAATAGTATAGCCAAAGAGATTTTATTACAAGTTCATACATACTATAATGCGAAAAGACTTTTTCCCTAACCTATTACTATGACTTTATGTCGTATAAATTGAGGTGTATTCTATGACTCTTATCTTGTACAAACTCTTGTGTATTGTAAGACGCATATCTTGTATTAGCTGATGTATATTCGTGTGAGCGCGATGTATGATTGACATGTCTTTTCTTTGATTTTATTTGTTATGGATTAAATTTTTAATATCCTTATTTTTATTTTTATGTAATAATGTTTCATATTTTCTCTTGGCATGATATTATCTGAACTGTAATTATATGAATTGTTTATTGATCGAGCGAAGCGAGATCTTTAAATCAACTTGGGCAAATCAGCATTGTATGTATGTATGTATGTCCGAGAATAACTTTCGAAGCGTTGATCCGATTATCATGAAATTTCATACGTACGTTGATGACAAATGTGTGACTAAATCAGCTAAATATGTTGGGGGGTTGTTGAGTTCAATGGGGTTCAAGAGGGGTAAAAAATTATGAAAATGAGACTACTAGGTCAAGTAGGGCGTAAAATGAAAGGTATTCATTAGTACATTTAGACTCCGTTTTTATTTTTGGTAAGTTCTATATAGTTTTTGAGTCCATAATAAAAACTGAATTTTTACAAAATTCACAGGGTACAACAGTGACCCCACAGCACTGTAATTTGGTATGCGTGTACCTTAAGTGACACAAATATAGGCAAAAGTCTGAAATCCAGAATAATTGCAATTTGTACCCCAAAAAACTTTAATCACCGTATATGAACGCCCGTTACCTGTAATTTGAATGAAACTCTAGGTCAAGTAAATTGGTTACTCATTTCGTGGCACTATTTTATTGGTCAAAGATTAAGACCGGCTTGCACAATGATTCCTAAACGTATTTATACGAAGGCGACTAAACGTGTTTAAATTTTACGTATTTGTACAATTTGTCAACTCTTTAAATCATATTTTGCCAATAAATACGTTAAGGCATCGTTGCACGAGTCACCCTAAGAATTTTTTTTTTGTATTTACTTGTTATGTATTACTAGTAATAATATCTACCTAGAATATTTAATGAATATAATGGTTCTCACCGTGTTGATTAAATAAATACTCTTATCTTTCTCTTACTCTTATCTCTCTTATCTCTATGACTCTTATCTCGGAATCACTAATTGAATATCCATAACTCTTATTCTTAGAGTTGTTTTGGTCTAGTGAGGTGAACCCTAACTGCCGATCCGGAAATTCTAGATTTAAACCCCGGCCGTGCACCAACAGATTAAGGTATCAGTTAGTTCTGCACATTATTGGCCGGCTAAAAAATAAACTAATAACTAGTGGTTCGCCCCGAACTGAGATCTCGCTAGTCTTCAAAAAACAAACAAAACTTTTATTCATAATCTCCGACTAATAAAATAGTGCCACGAAATACTCAACCATTAAGTTGACTTACAGTTTTATTCAAATTACAAGTAACGGGAGTTCATGCTAATTGGTTATTCTTTTTTGGGGTAGAAATTTCAGTTATTCTGGATTTCAGAATTATTCCTCAATTTGTGTCACGAAACGAATACACGAATACCAAATTTCAACACTGTGGGGTCACTAGTGTACCCTGTGAAAGTTCAGTTATAATTACACAAAAACTTCAATGATTAAACTAAAAACGCGGTTGAAATGTACTAATGAAAATCTCATTTGCCCCATTTGACCTAATCGTCTCATTTTGTTTTTTTTTTACCCCTTTTGAACCCCAATATCTCAACAACCCCCTACATGTTTAGTTCATTTAGTCAGACCAGTATTGTGCCATCACTAGGTACCTACCTCTATATCAAATTTCACGATGATCGGATCAACGCTTCGAAAGTTATCTTCGGACATACAACGCCGATTTGCCCAAGTTGATTTGGAGATCTCGCTTCGCTTGATCAAAAATGCAGTTGAAATTTATTAATGGTGACCTTTCGTTAAACGTCCCAGTTGACCTAATAGTCTCAGTTTGATTTTTTACCCCTCTGAAAACCCATATCTCAACAACCCCCCCACATTTTTAGCTCATTTTTAGCCAAATCCCATGATGATGTATGTTTGATTATCCTCGGACAAACAAACATACATACCAAAATAAATAAATATAAATATTGCTGGACACTTTACACAGCGCTATCTAGCCCCAATCTAAGCAGAGCTTGTACTATGGGAACCAGATATCTGATAGAATACTTATATACTTTTTTTTGTTAATACATATGTAGGTACTTATATTATATAGAAAAACAACCAGACCTGGAACAAATATCTGTACATCATGCAAACATTTGTTCCGCGGCGGGAATCAAACCCACTACCTCCTGCGTCTCAGCCGGTTATTCGCCCACTGTGCCACGGAGGTCGTTTCGCCGATTACAACGCCGATACAACGCCGATTTGCCCAAGTTGATTTAGAGATCTCGCTTCGCTTGATCAACAAATTTCCCTTAGAAGCTGGAAGTATGTTCCATGGCTTTCATCTTGGTATAACTGTTGTGTATTCTGTACTCGCAGTAATCACCATTCATCGCCTTGTTATCGCTCGCAGATTGTATGGACTTAACAGATTTTTAAGGAGGTGATTCATTAAACGAGTTACTGTAACGGTAACTGTTCTGTGTTCTGGCAGAACAGTAGGTTCTGTTTTTTTGAGAGTAAATATTAGTTAAATGAAAATATTTTGTTGTATTTGTAGGCGTTAATTGAGTGCCTACCTACCATAACTCGAACAAACTACAATATTTTTCTATGTCAACTGATTCTCATGTAAGTGATAACTTATATCATTTTGAGAATAAATGATTATTAAACAAAACCTATTTATGAAAACACAAACGATAACAGTTTTATCGGTACGTGATAAATCCTGAAAGTTTTTTTAGTAAGATATGATTAGTTATTATATTCGAGCTTATAGTAGATTTTTGTATCATCATTGTTTATGGTATTGTCATCATCGTGTTTTTGTATCATCATTGTTTATGCTATTGTCATCATCGTGTTTTTGTATCATCATTGTTTATGCTATTGTCATCATCGTGTTTTTGTATGATCATTGTTTATGCTATTGTCATCATCGTGTTTTTGTATCATCATTGTTTATGCTATTGTCATCATCGTGTTTTTGTATCATCATTGTTTATGCTATTGTCATCATCGTGTTTTTGTATCATCATTGTTTATGCTATTGTCATCATCGTGTTTTTGTATCATCATTGTTTATGCTATTGTCATCATCGTGTTTTTGTATCATCATTGTTTATGCTATTGTCATCATCGTGTTTTTGTATCATCATTGTTTATGCTATTGTCATCATCGTGTTTTTGTATCATCATTGTTTATGCTATTGTCATCATCGTGTTTTTGTATCATCATTGTTTATGCTATTGTCATCATCGTGTTTTTGTATCATCATTGTTTATGCTATTGTCATCATCGTGTTTTTGTATCATCATTGTTTATGCTATTGTCATCATCGTGTTTTTGTATCATCATTGTTTATGCTATTGTCATAATCGTGTTTTTGTATCATCATTGTTTATGCTATTGTCATCATCGTGTTTTTGTATCATCATTGTTTATGCTATTGTCATCATCGTGTTTTTGTATCATCATTGTTTATGCTATTGTCATCATCGTGTTTGTGGTTTATCTACTTTAAAAATTGATTTATAATTTTTAAGTACTCTTATATTACAAGATTATGTATGCTGTTAATATTATTAATTAAAATGTATTTTCTATCTTATAATTGTCTCTGTAACTATGTTGAAGATGTAAATGTTTGTTCTTATTGCTACTTTTACTCTATTTTAATGAATTTCGCAGCGTTAGGTGTGGTTGCCTTCACAGAGTGAAGATAGTGAGCGCGTCTATTGTATTTTGTTTTAAGATAAGTCTGTGTATTACTCATTGAAAACTCATAAATAAATGAATAAATTTGAAGTAAATCCAAGCACCTCCCAAGAAATAGAAACTTAGTTCTGTCTGATCCAACATTAAAATCAGGTGTACATGAATTATAAGAACCTACAACATATACCCAGAAAAAAATATTTACAATTCATCAAAACATTTAAGCAATATATTATTATACGTTGGATCATCCTTTCCCATCGAAAAAGGAGTAAAACAGGGAGACCCATTGTCCCCAAAACTCTTTACTTCTACCCTTGAAGAAGTTTCAGTCAAGACACTAACACCAAACTGGGGGGAAAAGGGCATTTCTATCGATGAAAAGAGGTTAACTAACCTCCGTTTTGTCGATGATGTTGTGCTTTTCTACTCCTCAGCTTTAGAACTTGAAACCCTGCTGAACGGATTGAACACGGCAAGCCTCGAAGTTGGACTTAGTATGAACAGATCAAAGACAATGCTAATGACACATAGCATACATTATAAGCTACAGGTTGGGGGTGGGGAGGTAGAATACGTCGTTGACTACCTGTACCTAGGCCAGTTGGTATCCTTCCAAGGACGACAAGACCTCGAAATTGCAAGACGAACCGAGAACGATTGGAAGGGATATTGGTCAATGAAACAGCTAATGAAAGGTACACTGCCTTTATCTCTGAAACGAAAGCTCATGGACGTGTGTATTCTCCCCATCCTCACCTACGGCGCACAGACCTGGTCTTTGACTGATCTGCAAAAGTCCAGACTCGGGGTTTGTCAGCGAGCCATGGAGCGCAGTATTCTTGGAGTCAGACTGACAGACCGCATACGTAACAGTATACTGCGCTCTAAAACGCAAATCGCGGATGTCGGGCAACAGAGTGGACGCCTCTAAACGGGAAACGACCTCGTGGCAGACCGCGGCGAAGATGGAGGATCGAAATTGATGCCCATTTACAGGATGGGTCCTCAATAGCCCAAAATAGAGAAGGAAAGGAGGCCTTTGCCCTGAAGTGGGACACTACAGGCTCTTAATAATAATAAAAATATTATACAAACATTTTGTTGTATAGGAAACATTTATTGTTCACCACCAAAATTAAGTGATTAAATTAAAGATGTTTTAATTTGTAGGGATTTTCCAGTGCTTATATTAATAAAAATTATGTACGCTTATATCTATACCAATTATTTTAAAGAGAAAGTTTGTTGTTTGTAGGATAAGCTCAAAAACTTTATAACAGAAACCGATTCTGGTAATTATTTTACTGATAAAAAGATCCACTATCCCTGACATTGTTTTGCTTTGTATTTTTATATGATAAGTTTTTTTAATTAGCAAAACACGAAGATGAAATCGCTAGTGTCACCTAATCTTGGATTGAAGCGTGTGTTCGATTCCAGGCAGCCCCGTACTTAAGCCGACAGAGTAAGTGGATGTTTATTTTTATTTATGTTCAAAACGAGAGCTCTGTTAAAGTGTCTGGTGTTCGTCACTGTCTACACTAAATAGTGTTTGATTTACGAGCGAGACTGAAAAATGTGTTCAGGATAATTTTCAAGTTTGTTAGTGCTTTTTTTTCTTATTTTTAGCTTTTAAATGAGAATATCAATTCTTTGATATTGTATTTCTTATACATATATATATATATACACAGTGTCCTTTAAATCACTATTTTCCCATAACAAACGTTGCTCTGACCCTGGTCTAATAGCTGTTTATAGCATCAAATAAGACAATAACATAATACATTCTAGACCTTCTCAAATAAGTCAAACTTTGTTCATAAACTAACTGTGACATAAAGTTAAAGAGTACGCTAGCCGTAGGCGTAGCGTATTACCTACTCCTTAGGTACCTAGTAGCTACCGGTCAGCGCGCTGATTAAGTTGTAGGGCGTAACGTTAAAATAGACATTTTAAGTTCGCAACTTTTTATATTTTTCAAAGACCGATTTCATTTTGTTTTTTAATTTGATGTTATAAACTGTTAGCAGATCATGGTCTGAATAGCGTTTGTTCTGGGAAAACAGTGATTTAAAGGACACCGTGTATATATATATATATGTTCGTGATTTATTGATTCAAAAATTGTAACTTGTGCAAGTGTATTTAAAACTGTATTAAAATTATAAGTAATTTAAAAATTACAAAACATGCTTCTCGCAGTCGATAATTAAATAGTAATGGACACGTATTTTTCAAACATCACTGTACAAAATTACTGACTGAAACGGGTATTTATCGCGTATATAGCTTTTTTATTTGTTATTCCGACGTTTCGGCTGTGTTACAACAGCCGTGGTCACGGGTGAACTGGCTTCCGTCGAGAAGTGATGGCAGCTGCAGCAACTACCCTCACCTGGTCTTCAGATTTAGAAATGTCCTTATGCATATTACGACACACTACACTAACCGTATCTACGTACTGAGAAGACCGATCTAGACGCGCACACCTAATAATCCTCGGGTTCCAGGATGTTGAAAGTAGGGAATGCAATTCCGACTCGAGATTGCAAATTCGAGATCCCGCGGGATTAGAAATATCAATCCCGCGGGATCCCGGAATTTTCGGGATCCCGTATAGTTTAAAAAAAATGTTAAATTCTGATGACTGAAAATGCTAATAACTGCTTGTTTGTGATAGTGAGGTTAACTAAAATAACATATTACTCGAAAGAAAATAAAAATCTTTATTCTTAAATCTTACCAACTAAATAATTATCGTCACCTGTCGCTAATATTCGGAAATAGTCGGAATAGTTTTCTAACGCTGTTTGGCGTTACTGCCGCTCGCGGCCGTCAGTCAGCGCGCCGCTTGCGCCCCGAGTGGACGTGTGTAGCGTCGCTGACCACTGCCGCCCAATCCTGTCAATCTCGAACGGGATCTCGTCATATGATGCGTCGGGATTGATCCCGAAAAATTACACGAGATCTCGTGAGATCGGGATCGGGATTGCATTCCCTAGTTGAAAGTCTATAGCTATCTTCCCGATTGAAATTTGGAAATATCTTGATTTAAATCGCTTCGCTCTTGTAATAATGGCGTTCATTAGAGAGAACCTTAAGGTCCTGAAGTTCAATCCAATGATTTGGTCCCGAGTGTACCAGATGCTCTGCTATCGCTGACTTGTTTACCTGGCGATTTTTGGCGGCTGCGATATGCTCTTTGACACGCTCGGCTATGCCACATTTGGTTTGCCCGATGTAAGAGCGGCCACAGCTACAGTCTATCTTATAAACAACAAGCATCTGCAGAGGTATAACGTCCTTTAGAGTCCGTAAATGCTTGGCCATCTTTGAGAGAAGAGTGAAGACCGACTTGACGTCCCACGTGACCAGTTAGCCGCATTATCATTTTTTACCCCTCTGGAACCCCAATATCACAACAACCCCCCAAAATTTTTAGCTCATTTAGTCACACAAAAACTGTGCTATCCCTACCTACCTATGTATTAAATTTTACGATGATCGGATCGACGCTTTGAAAGTTATCCTCGAACAAACATACATACATACATACAACGGCGATTTGCCCAAGTTGAATTAGAGATTTCGCTTCGCTCGATCAATTATCTCTATATTTCATAGAATTACCAAAGATTACCGACACGGTTATGAAAATTTTAAACACTCTCAAATCTAAAGCGGTTGGTAGCGATGAGATTGGCCGGATCATGATAATTCGCCTAATTGACCACATTTTTCCGTCTCTTGTACATATAATTAACCACTCCTTGTCAACTGGCCATTTCCCTGACCAATGGCGTAAAGCTCATGTCCTGCCATTACCAAAAACCCCCAACTCGCTTCTCCCTAACCAGTTTCGTCCCATATCAATCCTGCCTTTCCTGTCTAAAGTCATAGAGTCAGTTGTCCACAAGCAAGTAATGGAGTTTCTGAACGACGGTGACCTATTGAACCCATTCCAGTCTGGTTTCAGGGCTGGCTATAGCACCACATCCGCCTTGCCAGTGCCAGTCACCGAGGACATTAGATCAGCTATGGAGAGATCTCAAGTCACTGTGCATGTACTCATTGACTTTAGCAACGCCTTTAATGCTGTCGACCATGATCTGCTTCTTGCTGCCTTGAGTCACCTGAATTTTTCGCCGTTAGCCATTCAGTGGTTCTCGTCCTATTTAACGGGGCGTCGCCAGTACATCCGGAGTGGGCAGACTTTCTCTGATTGGTGTGAGCTGGAGGCTGGAGTCCCTCAAGGGGGAATCCTATCACCCCTGCTCTTCAGCCTATTCATTAACTTGCTTTCCTCCAAATTCCACTGCAACTATCACTTCTACGCCGACGATCTGCAGCTTTATTACCACTCAAAGACTGAAAACTTGAATGCTTCATTGGATGCTCTTAACACTGATCTTCTCCAACTTAAGACCTGGTCTGAGAACTACGGCATCCAAGTGAACCCAAACAAATGTCAAGCAATCATTATCGGGAGTACTCGCCAACTTGCAAAAATCGACCTACCCTCAACCACTCCCTTAGTATATAATGATTGCATCATACCTTTTGCACCGGGCGGGGGTCAAAAATCTTGGCCTCCTTGTCGATGCTAACCTAAACTGGGTGGCTCAGGTAAAGGAAGTATCCCGTAAATTTTTTGCATCTCTCCATTCTTTTATCCGTTTTAAAAACTTTCTCCCAACAAATACTAAAATATCCCTAGTCAACTCTTTGCTCCTACCTATAATCGACTATGCGGATATATCGTACCTAGACTTTAATCAGGACCTCCTTAACAAATTGGATCGACTGTTCAATACGTGCATTAGGTTCATCTACGGTCTCCGTAAGTATAATCATGTGTCTGAGTATCGCTCCAAACTGAAATGGCTCTCAATTCATGACAGGAGAAAGTTAAGAGTTTTATGTCTTCTTTTTTCGATCCTTAGGGACCCCTTTACTCCCCATTATCTTAAATGCAAATTTTCCTACCTCTCTGACACCCATGACCAAAACTTCAGATCCACTGATTCTCTCCTTCTCGCTACCCCGAAACACTCAACGGCCTTCCTTGGCAACTTTTTTGAGGTGGTAGCTGTCGGTCTATGGAACTCTCTCCCTACTCATATTAAAAAGGCGCCTAGTAAACAGTAATTTCTTGCAGTCCTCCACTGGCTGTTAAAATATATGAAAACGTAGTACCTATGTGTGTTGTATGTAATAGTATTTTTTGTTTTATATCTATAAAAATATATATATTTGTTATATTTCTCATATATATATTCTATGTATTATTATTGTTATATCAAGTAGGTTTATGTATTTATTCTAACTGTAATCGGAGTTTATTGTTATTTGTGTTTCTTTTGTTTTTTTTAATTAACATTAATATTGTTAAAAGTTAGCACCCAACCTTTTTTGTTACCTCTGAGGTTGGCAGGTAGAAAATGCTATTAGCATTAAGCCCACCTTTTGTACATGTAATTTGTATTTTTGTGCAATAAAGTTTTAAATAAATAAAAAAAAAATAATTACCTAAAAAAGTTGGTAGAAGTATTATTAGCGGGTAAAAAGATATAAATAAATTATCCACACACCATCCTGTCTCATTCATTACAGTAGTACATTGTTGTCACGATATTGATAAATACTTCTCAATGCTTTATTTTGAAATAAAGGCGTAGTCGGTGCTGGTAATGAGTCGAACGGCGCGAAACGTGCGGCTGGCAATGATTGATTGACGATACCTTCAAGCAAGCAAGAGGCTTTGTTGGCAAATATTTAACATTTAAACAGATCAGTGCGTGGTCAGCTGCTGGTAATAGATGACGTGAATTGACGTGAGTGCATCGCCCCGGCAAAGATCGATTAGTTGTTCCTAAACTGAAGGTAGCTGCGTGCTATGGAGAGGGCTGTGCTTGGTGTTTCTCTATGAGATCGAGTCTGAAATGAGGTGATTCGTAGACGACATACCACAAAGGATTAGCAAGCTGAAGTGGCATATAGCTCAAATGATGTTGGGGCAGAAAGGTTCTCGAGTGAAGACCAAGCAGCGCACGAAAGCGCACGGCCCGCCATTAGGCAGAAATCTGACCTGGGAAGTTGCTGGGAGCCGTTGGGTGCAGTTCACGTAAGATCCATCGCTCTGGAAATCAATGGGGGAGGCCTATGTTGAGCATTGGACGTCGTTTGTCTGATGATGATGATGACACTGAAATTATTTCCGTGCATCGTTTCCTGCATGTGAAGGTCATGAATTTATTGCGAAGTTGCGTTTTATTTGAACATACAATAACTCTGATCATTATCCAATTAGTTTCATCAAATGCAATTAGAATAAAGCCGCCTCTAGAACTTGCAAAGTCTCCATCCTAAGTGCATAGCTGCATCGTTCGCCTGTTAAATGCAGTAGCAGGTAAACATTAGTTATCGGATAATAAATCCCGCGGTCTTGCTTTAATAACCGGCGGGCGGAGATGACTCGCTCTTAAGCTTGCTTCTCACTAACAATAAACTTGCAATGAAAATCGTCAACGCACCTCGTCACTGGACGCTCGAGATTTTTCCTACCTATACTCGGCCACAATTCGGCCATTTGTTTGTCATTACTGTCAAAATAAAAATCCTCTCCATCCAAAGGTTCTCTGGAAGAAATCGCATCAAAGGGACAAAGCCGTCCATTGTACTGTTTGTTTTGTGTCTGTTATTTTTTTTCTTATTTTTATTTATATGTGTACAATTGTGATTTTTTTTATTACCGCGTCTAACCAAGTATCTCTAATCAAGTATCGTTTGAGTTCCATAACTACACATCCCGCTTTTGGTTCTTAGACTTGTTTAATAATATATTTACATGGAAAATCTTCGATACATACATTGAATTTAGTTTATCATCATCATTCCTAGCCTGATAGCCCTTCCATAGACTTTACCCACTGGGTATAGACCTCCCTAAGTTTGTGGCATCCACCTCGATCTTGCTGTGCACCGCGGCTTGGCCCACGGCCCGCATCATTGATATCAACTGGTAGACTGGGAATTCGTCGTTAGGCCTATATACTGTTGAGTGTTTTTTATCGTCGTATCCAACGAATAAGGAAACAGTTGCAAAACACCAACTTTACAGGAGGCGGTTTTTTCTGATTATTTCTATGAGTTTAAAACTTTTTACTGAAATTATTTTTTTATTTGTTTTTAATGCGTCCTATTTACCATTCCGAGTACTTTTTATTAATATGATACTGTGTTTTTTCTCGCTTTTGTCGCTTAGCACCTTGTTCCGTGTATTATTTGCTGGTTCGCTTGGTCCTAAGCGCCTTAGTAACCTTTTTCCACGGAGATTTTTGTTGACGACGCTAACCTAAACGCCTTGGTGACTTTGTTTGCACGGAATATGCGGGGTGCTGATGACAATAAAATAAATATGGGCATGTGCCAAAATATTTATGTTATGTTTGGACATGCTTCTGACTAGGTACAGCCTTAGATAAGTAGGTATAATGTAGGTATGTAAAAAAAATTGTATATATAATACATCGGATCACCTCTAGTTGGTAGATTTAAAAATAGTCAATATTATTTCCAGTCCAACATCACTTACAGGGGTAAGTTTGTTTGACTATTTAATTATGCGAAGTGTTGCCTGGTCCGAAAATGATGAGCCTGGATTTACTCTGTAGATGTAAAAAGTCTCATGTAAAATCACGAAACTTTATTCTCCTTTAAATTGTTACATAACCCAACAAAACATACTAATTTAACATGCAACTCTAGTTGGAAGATTTAAAAATAGTCAATATTATTTATAGAAGTCTATTCTTTTTAACTAAATTACCACAATTATTTGACCCTAACCAGTCAATATTGTTTTTCTTCTGCGGTACTTTTAAATCTTGAACCGACTTTTGTACATTCTTTACAGTTTTTGATCTGTTCTGAGAGATCCTTTCCGAACAAAGGATCACAAAGGAGCCGAGATGCCTGGTTAACCTTTTTTAAATTTCTTTATGATCTGGAACTGTTTAAACAGCCTTTCAAGGCAGAACTAACGCATGACAAGACAGTTGAAATCAGTCTCTGTCGGTTTTCAAAAATCTGGCCCTTTTTCTTGGAAGATTCTGGTAATGCCGCTTTCACCTCCTGGTTCAATTTTGGTGCAACTCTTTGCAATTTTCAAAAGGAAAGTTTTTTTTGTTATTTTCTCTTCCTCCCCTTTTTTCAGGCCATTATTAATAATCTCAATCCACCTGTTTGATTTTTTTAGTGCAACATTGCACCTTTCTGTTCTGTCTGAACTTCTCCTAATATTTCTATAATATACTTTCATCTAGCATTGTATGATCATCAGATTTCTCATTGATTAATTCAATTTGTTCTGTAGGAGATTCCAATGAAGGCATTTCATCCTCATAGTCCAGCATCTCAGGTGAGAGAGAAAGGGAGAGAGGAAATTTTGATCAACATCAACACTTTCTGTAAGAACAGAATATTTTCAGTAGGTATTGTCATGTGAGAAGAGGATCACAACACAGTTAGTCACAAGAAAAGGTTAAGCTCGCCTTTGTGCATGTCCATTTTGTAAGCTATTTTTATCTGTAAATCTATTTGTATACAATAAAGAATAAAGAAAAAATACAGGTTAGCTCATGTACTGGATTGGACATGTTCGCCCCAGCAAGGCGATTACAGAACTTTTGGTGCAGAATCCCACAGATTTGCCGATAAAAGTCTTTATTTGATCATGTTCGTCCCTTACGGACGGCCCTTGACCATTGCTTGTAAAAAAGGTATAAGTACATAGAAATACAAACGCAAGAACTTTTAGCGCAAAACCCCGCAGGTTTGCCATTAAAGTCTTGATGACGGGGACGAACGTGATCATCGTTCGTCCCCGTTGGACGCCCCCAGATCGTTTGTAGTGTACCGGTAGATGCTTGGAATGGGATCCTTACCCCCAAGAACATACACAAATAAGAAAATTATCTTTATGAAAATCTTAAATTATGGCGTCGTTTGTAACGATTTACCTTCATCCGAAACTCGAAGCTTTCGTATCGTTATTCCTAATTTCTTGATCTTTCTGAGTATATGCTCCTTATCTACTCAGTGTGATCTTTTTTTCGTATTCATTTTTACAATTTATCACTATGAAACCGAAAAATATAACTATTTAATTTTGTGTACGAAATGATGTCGCGAGTACAAAATAAACGAGTGTGCTTTAGACCACCCGACTGAAGTAAAACTTCATTTTCAAAATATTAATGTATAAAATTGTTCAAAAACGAAATGAAATTACGAAAAATAATCAAACGAACTACTGGCTGAGATATATATATTTCATGCACTAGCTATGAGAGGAAGAGAGAAAGAAAATGTGCGCACGCACCTCTCTCTTTTGCTCCTACAATAATATACGAAACGTAACTCTCTCTCTTTCTATCTTCACTAACTTATATCTCCTTCTCAACTTCCGTTCACACTTTTCGTAACGCATTCACCAGCTTCCTCCCCAAGTAAAGTGTGCGTAAAGAAGTTTTACTTCAAAACCGAATGAGGTTGATTCCAGAGAGTAGTGGCAGCACTGGGACGATACGTTCCGGTTTTTGCTGTTTTAAAACGACTGTAAGGTGATATTGAGGACAATAAATCGGACTACAGAGTAAACCCAAGCTCATCATCTTCGGACCAGGCAAAAAAAGCATAATGTCGCTTCCCGCTGTCTATCTGTCTGTGGGTACGCTTAGATCTTTTTTACTTGCTACGTAACGGATTGTAATGCGATTTTCATCAATGGATAGAGTGATTCAAGGGGAAATTTTTTATATAGGTTATATTAAAACCTGTACGAAGCCAAGGCGGGTCACCTGGTTAATAACATAGACATACCTATAAACAGACATAGGTAGATACATGAAAATATGGGCTAAGTAGGTCCTTACATCTTAATTTCTGTCTTTTATGTTCTTCTTTCATAACCATAGATACTCATTTATGAATTCTTAAATAAACAATGGTGTATTTACGAAATCACAATAGGTACGCAGCACACGCATGTCCGCACTCCACGGTAATCTTGGACGAATAAAGCGCCAGTTGCGTTTATCACCCGCGCTCCGGTCCACGCGCTCGATTTTGCCCGTAGAACACTGCTACCAAACCGTTTGTAACCGTATTCGTCGGGCAAAAATCAGCAATGTAATTGTGGCTACATTTTAAAACTTTAATATTTTGTTGATTTAAATGTATTTTTGAACTTTTTTCGAACTGTTCAGATGTAAATGATACTGAAGATTCCAAAAATGCAATAAAAATAAAAGGTGCCAATGGCGTCTGTTTCCTTATTCGTTGGATACGACGTTATGTATTCGCTAGTGTGATCTAGCCCTTACCCCAGCTCCGCAATCTCTAGTGTATGGTCGCATCCGCAGTAATCCTGTTTTAATAGTTCGCTGCATAGTGCCGAATATATACGGAAATTGCAAGGCGGACGAATTACGGGGCAAATGTTATTGTACATGACAGAGTAGGGAACCCTCCAAGATGGATTTGAGATTTTGAGTGTCCCAATATTTTGGATTTCATGTTAGTTTCATTTTATAATAGGAAACATAAATCAAAACTAATGTAATACTGCTTTCTCAATCTTCCGTTTGTAATAAATATTAGCCGGCATCTACCCACTGTTTGTAACCAGAATAAGAGTTATATCAGATCACTTTTATTAATTTATATATTCGTTCAAATCGGTCCAACCTTTCGGAGTTTCTCGGGCAAAAACTTTGACATGGCTGAAAAGAATGAAATCATCATCATCATCATATCAGCCGTAGGACATCCACTGCTGGACAAAGGCCTCCCTCATTGATCTCCAGGAACTGCGGTTGGAAGCGGCCTGCATCCAACGCCGACCTGCGGTTCTTACCAAGTCGTCTGCCCATCTTGTGGGTGGACGTCCTACTACGCTGCGCTTGCCGGTCCGTGGCCTCCACTCGAGAACCTTTCGGCCCCATCGGCCATCTGTTCTGCGCGCTATATGGCCTGCCCATTGCCACTTCAACGTGCTAATCCGTCGGGCTATGTCGGTGACTTGAGTTCTCCTACGTATCTCCTCATTTCTGATTCGATCCCGTAGAGAAACCCCGAGCATAGCCCTCTCCATAGCTCGTTGAGCGACTCTGAGCTTATTCATAAGGCCAATAGTGAAGGACCACGTCTCGGTTCCATATGTCATCACTGGTAACACACACTGATTGAAGACTTTCGTCTTAAGGCACTGAGGTATGTTGGACGAAAAGAATGAAATACTCTCCCATTAACTTGGGGAAATGAAAATACTTGTTAACGTGTGCTTGTTTCATAACCTTAACCTTACAGGAATTTTATTTTGTTTGGAACGCATCATTTTTCGGTCTTACACGTTGTTTATAAATCTTCCAACCGAAGTTTCCCGAATAGTCTCCTAGTAGTAAATAGACTTTATTTTAAATAAATATTGATATTATAGCCGAAGACGTCGTGGCAGACTAAAGAAGAAATGGACAGATGAGCTCACTAATTTACAAGCGGACTGGACCATCTTAGCGCTTGAAAGAAGTGTCTGAAAAGAATGGGGGGAGGCCTTTGCCCAGCAGTGGGACACAGTGGGCCGATAATAATAATAATTATTATATATTCTAACGTAGCAGCAGCAGACACACCGTATGGCAGTAGGTCGTTAGGTTCGTTTTTTTTTTTCAAAATAAAAAAGAGGTATGTATTATATACCAATAATACTATGCAGGAGTCCTCTGAGAACCGGATTCTATGGATACCTTAGCCTTTTTTAGGTGCCGGATAACCTCAAAAATCTTCTCAATTCAATTTGTCGCGGCATTATGTAGATGGCGTTTAAATCGACAATCAAATGTTTAGGCATAATATATATAATTTTTTAATTTTTAATTAACTCATTTATTTCAGATATAAAAATCCATAATTTCTTAACACTGACACAAAATAAAATACATGAACAAAAATAATAATAATAATAAAAACTACACTACTCTAGGTATTTTTGTTTGGCAGTATATGTACCATGCAGCAAAGATTCATATACTGGCAATCAAACCTACTTGCAAACACGCATAGGATGCCACTTGAGCTAGCCCGAACCCTGCGCAACAAAGATGTACACCGCTTTCGCATCACTGTATAGAAACAGTCAACTCGCGCAGCGGCAAACATCCCCGAAGCGCTGCAGAATCTAGGCAGCCCCATCAGCACCCTAAACGCATTATTGTATTGAATACGTAGGGCGTTGTACTGTTTAATCGTGTGATTCACCCACAGGCTGCTCGTGTAGAAGTTCGTACAGTACGCTCGGAAAAGAGTGAGTTTTTCTTCACTTGAGCAACGAGCGAACCTGCGGGCTATCATGTTCGCTCTGACAGACAACGCCCTACACTCTCTCTCCATATCTGTATCATCTTTCAGGTCCGAGGTTACCACGTGTCCGAGATATTTAAATTATTCCACCCTATTTAGTGGAGTTCCATGCAACTTTATTGGTAGGATGGAGGACAGACGCTTACCTCTGGCCTGAAAGACCATACATTCACTTTTCTTTATATTATATTTTAAGCCATGTCTATGTACATACGCTTCACAGATACCCAACAGTTTAGTTAGGCCACAGGCCGATGCACTCAGCAGTACCATGTCATCCGCATAGCTGATGTTGTTGAGGCAAACTCCCTCGATATGGCATCCAACACGGGTACTGCTGAGCTCACCTATCAGCAATATCGTAAGAAACCAGGTCAAATGCATTTGAGAGGTCGAGGTAACAGGCATAGATGGATGTCCGACGTGTCGTATAATATTTGACAGTTTGCTTAAAAGTCAAAATAGCCGTTTCTGTGGAGAGACCAGTTCTAAAACCAAATTGATTGTCATGCAACTTTATGTAATCGTCCAATTGACTATTAAGCAAACCGTCAAAAACCTTAGCTATAATGGTGGCCAGCGAAATAGGTCTGTAGTTCGACTTATCGCACACATCGCCTGTTTTATTTTTCACAATTGGCACCACCACAGTCTTCATCATATCAGCAGGCAGGTATGAGTGCCACATACATAGCGTGTAAAACATCGCGAGCACTCCTAGCAAGTGCACACCCGCGTACTTTAGATGCTCAATGCTGAGTCCGTCATGGCCTGGAGATTTACCGCGCGACATACATTTAATAGACACATAATGACACGGCAATATACATTTTGCCTTCGGCATAATACATAACAGCGAGCGTTTCTAAACTGACGACGCCCTATGTAAACGGCGGATACACACAAATGCGACATACACACCACCATCTCTATAGTTATAAAACGGTGAAGAGAAATCTTTTACCCCTTTTTAAGCTTAGTGCGCGCACGGACGCGAGTGAAATTTGTTACAGTTTATGGGAGTTTATTGGAAGGCCTAATTCAGAAAGTATGTTAAAAAAAGATGATATGAATTTTGGTCGAATTTCGACCACTGTGCACTGGTGACTAGTACTGAATCCCGCATATTTCTTGGAGTAGTTATACCGTGTTGTGTCTTTTTCAATTGAATATAATTTAAAAATCGGACAAACTCCGTGGCGTAGTGGGCTAGTGGGTGAATAGCCGGCTGAGACGCGAGAGGTTGCGAGTTGGATGAACAAATGTTTGCATGATTTACAGATCTGGTTGTTTCTCTATAGATTATAAAGTATGTATTTACAAAAATAGTAGATTATTAACCAAGGGGATAAAGCAGTGTCTTCTGTCGCGGGTGACGATTTAAATCGCGAGCGTAACGAAGGACTCGAGGTTTACTCCCGAGCGTAGCGAGGGTTTTAAAAACTGAAATCACGAGTGAAACGAGGGATTTAAGACGAGTCCTGAGTGTAGCGAGGGATTTAAGTTCACCCAAGACTAAGACAGCTTTATCACCGAGGAAAATACTCTACTTTTCGTACCATTTGTGAAAAAACACAATAATAATATGAGATAAGCATTTATTAAAAATAATGACAATTAAAAGTAAAAGTTAACATTCGAAACATTGGTCCAATTATTGATAGAGAGAGTTACATTTTTGTTTGGTACATTTATTGTTGATGAGTTGATTTGAGTATTTCTCTGTGCTTGCGTCTGAGGAACTTGCGTTTATGTATTTGAAGAAAACAAAAACGCGGCAAATTCCTAGACTAATATTATTTTGTCGGAAAAGCAAAGGCACCAAGCTCATACGGCCTCGTCGGTTTTCGTAATTTTATTTAATAATCATAACTGCATAATAAATGCGTATTCCTTTTTCAAAAAGATGTATAATGCTTTATACACAAACTCAATGGTGTAAACACAGATGTAGTTCAGTATAAATTTCGGTAAGTATTCCAAATTTAAATCACATTCTCTCCCTAGAGGATGAATGAAATTCAGTACAATTTTCTTTCCCTGTTTTTAACAGATTAAAAATGACTATTGTTATGTTCGCTTTTTGTGGCATAGAATGTCACTTTTTTGAGCAAGTGGTACGAAAAAGTATTTTCGTACCACTTGCTCAAAAAAGTGACATTCATCATCTAGGGGGAGAATGTGATTTAAATTTGGAATACTTACCAAAATTTATACTGAACTACATCTGTGCTTACACCATTGAGTTGTACACCATGTCACTTTTTAATAAGTTAATGTTCTAAAAATACGTTACGATGTTAAATCAAAGCGACAGTGACAGTGAACTGTCGGATTGCATCAATGCAAACTTTTAATTGTCATTATTTTTAATAAACGCTTATCTCATATTATTATTGTGTTTTTTCACAAATGGTACGAAAAGTAGAGTATTTTCCTCGGTGATAAAGCTGTCTTAGTCTTGGGTGAACTTAAATCCCTCGTTACACTCAGGATTCGTCTTAAATCACTCGCTTCGCTCGTGATTTAAGTTTTTAACACCCTTGCTACGCTCGGGAGTAAACCTCGAGTCCTTCGTTACGCTCGCGATTTAAATCGTCACCCGCGACAGAAGACACTGCTTTATCCCCATGGTTAATAATCTACTGTTATGTATTCTATCAGTTATCTGGTTCCCATAGTACAAGATTTGCTTAGTTTGGGGCTAGATAGCGCTGTGTAAAATTTCCAGCATTATTTATTTGTTTGAAACCACCTGTAAAATACAGTGTTACTATTATACAGATACGGCGATTTTATTAGTAACAGGGTCAAAGTTTCCCTTGACAGTTGCGATGCGATGTCTTGTTTGCGTCTTGTCATGCGCATTCCCGAAGCGCCCTCTAGTTCGGGCTGACGTCTGTTCAACATCACTTTAATTAGTTTAATTTAACTCGAAATAGAAACAAGGACGCAAAAGGAACTAGATCGTAAATTCAAAAGCTTGTCAATCCAAGAAGATATAAAAAGAAGTTGGTTTATGTAAAGGGTCTGCCCTGGTGTTGGAGTTTTAAGGGCAAAATGTTCCAACGCTTCCGATATGGCATAACGATTGTCACAGCGTCACATCGTACATTTTACTTTAACCCTCCGTAATACGGAGACGCTTAGTAGTAAATGCTAACGGTCACACATCATAATGAAAACCGCTCAGAACGCGACAAACTATAACGAAGCCTCTTCCAAAATTACGAGTAAACAATGACCTAAGTTCTAGCAAATAATATAGAAATACCAACAATGATACAATAGATGAGACCAGGAATCTGACAAACGTTTCAGCAACAACACGATATAATTAATACCCACAACAATCCACAAGTTACGTCGGTATTGCGGGCAATAACTATTTATTGACGAGCAAAGTTCTACCTACCACAGAATATGTACAAGTGAATTAAGTTATGACTTTTCATAAGCGGACCGACTAGCGGGGAATCAGTTTTTTTATACAAATGGTAGGTGCTGTCCGATTACCAGAGCTGACTGTAGTATCCACTCTGTTACACAAATCACTAACACTACGCAACATAACTGGTTCGCCAAAGTAGCAAGTGACTAGTATTTAAAGAGGTATGTCCAAGCGTTGTATTTTACGACTGCCACTGCAACTGCTTCGCTCTAAAATGAAGTTATCAAAAAGTCATTGAAAAATAAAACCAACAAATTGTGACACCGAAAAAACGTGACGTTGCGCAACAATGAGGAAATTTTTGTTAGTGTTTTGTTATTGCACGGTTACCTGATAATCCTAAACCTGGTTTTATACACTCAGGTAACCCAATCACACTCTAGGTTTTCTGATGAGGTAACTGAGTACAAAAAGACACAATCAGAGTACAAAAAGGCCTTCCATACAATTGAAAATCTACCCGCTACGACAAAACAACTGTTCTTCGCCCAGTCTTTTACAATTTCCTTGACGTCTTTCTCTTCAAGTCTCGCTCACCGCTCCGCTCATCGCCCCGCTCATTTCTGCAGTAATCCTTACCCTCGTCCTGGTTGCTCGCACACTGGCGCCGGCACTGTCGTGATTAACTGCTGTTGATTTGTCAGTTTGTGGGTAGCGATGAATGTGTGGCATCAATGTTATCTACACCTGTTTAGTGAAGCTCAATTAGATTGTCAGCGGGATTCATTGTTACTTAGAACACTACCAAACCCTTCCAACGGGGGGAAATTGAGGAAGAAACGAGCCTTCTATTTCTTTCTCTATATGTCGCAATATATTTTTCAGATCCTTCTGTACGATGCAAAGGGCAAAAACTTTGCAGGGTGAAAAATGCAAAGTTTGACATTTTTTGACTTATCAACTGCGCAAAGGTACATCGTGCAAGCAATAACTGTAAGATTTAGTTACTAACTGATTTTCATGTTAAAGAATTGAGGAACTGGTTTTACAATAATCCGCCGAGTCGTTTTTAGCTACGTAGGCTTGTTTCGATGTGTGGCCCTTATTTAAGTACATATACACAAATAACTCACTTAACAAGCACTCTTTAAATGTAGCCAAAGGAATAAATTAATTTAAACTTCGAGTAACCAATTACGAACAAGAGTCCCTTCCGCTGAACCATTCATAGTCATTCCGATTAAAATTTTATTGGTTCTCGGAATGAAAGGAAAGTAACGAGTTGAAGACGTCTTGGCAATTATGCAGATAGGAATGAAAATAAAGAATATTGGCCGCATACGGTACTGAAGGGAAACCTTACGTTTCAGACTTGATTAATATACAATGATTAATTATAAACCAACATAACTCTCCACTGTCATCTGGCTTAACAATAATTGTACATAGTAGGTATACGCGTATTATTTCTCAGTGACAATATAAACTATCGCCTTAGTAAAGCCGAACTACGAGAATGTAGCCAGTCTTTCTACCAAGATGCTTTAAACTTGCCAGTTTGAATAGCTCCAAACACTTTCACGTACAAACAATAGGCGACCGTCTGAACTGCGTAACTATCCAGCTGGATTGTTTGTTTGTTTGCGCACAATCGAGAGATAAAGACGACTGCATTACCGCAGAACAACCACAGAATAGTTAGGCAACTAATTAATTTATGCTCTTGTATAGTGTACACTACAAACAGTAACTCTAATTAGTTGTTTTCTGATGGGAATGACGTAGAACCAAGCTGCGGGAGTTCAAGGTTCACAAGGTTTCACTAATCCATTATAATTCATATCTAACTATAGCATTTCCGTAACAAGTGGAAGAACAGCGGTTTGAATCACGTAATAATCAAATCTAATCCTTTTCTTTTTTCCAATATAGACGATCTTGAAATCGGTTGGCCAGTCTCTACTATACTGAAAAAGATACTAAATTTAATCTAGTCCGACATTTTTGTGATTAATATAAAACTTAAGGATAAAATAAATACGAGTACTAATAGATTGTATGGCCTAAAAAAACTAGAGACAAGAAAGAAAATATAAGCTTTAAAGACAAGTCACGTAGCCAGAGCGAAATTTGGCTTAAAACAATGTACATTTAAACAAGTGCCTCTACTGCTTGTGTGCTATCAATTCCGTGGCCAGTACCAGGCAAAGGAACAAAGAGAATAGCAATTAATGTTGCCAATCTGTATGTTTCTGTTTACACTCGTGTTTGACTGTTTCGGATATTAGAATGCGGTTTTGCGAAGTTTCATATAAATTTTTATGACAAGATAACAGGAATGGTATTTATGCAACGTAAGATTATTTCTGTGTAATTGGTTTGTTCTTCGCTATACGGTTATTTTGTGGTCAGACTAGAACGAAAAGTCTAAATTATATATAATTTTATAAATCTTTTATCCAAAAGTTTACCTTTGATATCGCATCGCATCAGAGATGGACCAACCAGACGCTCTGCGGTGCGCCACCGATATATGGTAGAAATACCTCCCATTCGCACAAAGCGGTTCTCTTCGACCTTTATTATGCGCACCGCCAAAGAATGGAACGACTTGCCAGAGTCTGTGTTTCCAGATAGCTACAACTTGGGTATCTTTAAGTCGCGAGTGAATAGATTTCTTCTAGGCAAGCGTGTACCATCGTAGACTGCATCATCGCTTACCATCAGGCGAGATCGTGGTCAAACGCCTATAATATATAAAAAAAATCATGGGTAAAGTGCGGGCACTCGCAAACAATATTTCTCGAACGACTTCTCTAATTGACGGAATGGGATAGAACAAATCCATTGATGACCTTGAGACTCGGAGACCTTTGTATGCGGTTATCTCAGTCTGTTTAACAAAACTTCCAGTAAACCCTACATAATGCAACCGCCATCTTGCAATGTCCCCGGCACCGTGAGACACCGGTCCCTTATGCATTATTAATGGAAGAACACTTCTAGCACCTCATGCTTTAGAATAGTCTTTATAATCGCGAGAAATCGCTTTAATGATACTTGAATTAAAACACTCCTGTGTTATTGGTTCCTGAGTGTCTATTTTTAGATCAGTGATATTTTCTACGAATATTCTGGTCGACCATTTGCTTGTTTCACCTCCATGTTGGATAACAAGAAAAGACTAATAAATTCACTAACAGTTAAACGTCCAGCAGTCAACCAGACCTGCATTTAAATCAGTACTTCCGTTTAAAACCTGCGTTGGAAAATAAAAACAGATCAATTGTAGCATATGTTTGAATTTATCTGATGCTCTTCCTGTAATTACGATAAGTTTAATGATTTTGTTATATTAATATAAAGTTTAATACAGGCAACAATGTGTGTACCTACAAAATAATGATGACTACAAGGCCCATGTCTATAAATAACTTAAAAACTAAATTACAATATATAGCCGTCAAGGATCACGCTAATACATTTTTGAATGGTTGTGAAGTCTGAGCGATTTAATTGCTTTAATATTATAACCCTCCTCATCGACGTCGACGTCGACGAAGGCTATAAATGTATTCAAAACTAATGATACCTATTCATGAAAATAGATAAAAACTACAAGTACTCCTTCTGTGAGGTTTGCGTAATTTATTCTATGTTAAGTATAAATATTCCTGAAACAACCTTTTAAGGAACAAACTACTCCGTCAGATTTTCTATCAACGCCATCACATTCATAATCATCATCATATCAGCCGTAGGACGTTCACTGCTGGACAAAGGCCTCCCTCATTGGTCTCCAGGAACTGCGGTTGGAAGCGGCCTGAATCCAACGCCGACCTGCGGTTCTTACCTAATTTTAGTCTAATGTGATGGTAAGAACCATCACATTAGACTAAAATTATTCTCAATTTATGGTTGGCACAAAATCACAATCTTCTACAAATTAGGCCGTTGCTAAATTGGCTAAATAGTAATCTAGGCAATCTAGGCATTGCTTCTGATTAGTGGCGACTATCCCTGTGATTAGTTCGATAGCTTGAGTGAACCAATACAACTCTGCTGCAGTGTAATATGAGCTTTATTGCCTTGAGTTTAGATTCAATATTGCGTATCGGTAACATTATGCGTGTCCTATGCTAGTGTGTTTTTGCTCGACTGCCGAAGGAGTATGTGTTTCTCGCGTATTATTTGTTTAAATCTTACCTCGTTACATCTAAATTACAGGAATTTAGTAAAAATTCAGGATGCAAGAAAAATCATACACCGCCCGTGTATGATTTTTCTTGCATCCTGAATTTTCATTCTTGCACTTGCGCAACGATACCTAAACGTTTAAAAATAAAAAAAATGAAAAATGATTTATTGGTTTAAATAAGAGTAAATACAAAGATATCCCATACATATAACCAAATTGTTATACTTCAGTTAGAAAACACTGGAATAAAAATAATTATATTAGAATCTATAACAAATCAATAGAAAATATATATCTAAGTATGTACTATCAGTATAATGGTGCGTCACAAGCCGGACTAGATTTTTTGTATCCCTGTTTTTGTTTCCACGTGTTTAGTCGCTAAATACGTTTAGGGATGTGCAAGCCCGGCTTATAGTCTACGAATAAAACGGCTGTAGCTGGTTGGACTTGAACGGACAGGCAGATGGACAGACAGTCGGGCCTGTAGATACTATAAGGGCTTCTAGTTCGACTACGGAACACTAAAAGTGGATGTTGGTATATCTAAAATTGATAAACTTCGAACATTAAAGAAATTGGCATATTTAGGTTAGAAAAAAGTTATTTTTTTTTTGAGAAACCACACTTGCGAACTTTATACAAGCTTTTTTTAACTTGCAATGTATGTATGTTTGTCCGGGTGGAATCTTGCAACTGAATTTTAAACCCATTCCTCTCAACCGATTGAGCTGAAATTTGGAATACATATGTAACTTCGGTGACAATGCAATAATATGGTACCATGGAGATGGTTTCATGATGGAGACGGGTGCTAGACAACGGAACTTCTGATTGGATTAAAGAGTGTACTAGTGTTTGGGCTCATTTCAATCTGCTTGCGGTTCCGATTATGAATTTTATAAAAGCTTGTTTTGAAAAAGTAATTTTTCAACAAAAAAAAATATTCATAATAAAACTGCCTGTCATCAAATTGAATTGACATACGCAGATTATAAGTTATCTTTTGGTAGTTTTCCTTTCATCGCAGTGAGATTTCTGTTCGTATTACTACTATTACCCTTCTGTGTTCAATAGCCGGGGGCAGGGGAGGATGATTTGAGAGGGGGGAGGGAGAATCACTCTTAATCACCCGCCACGAATAATTACTCTGATGATCATGCCGCAATATTGATACAGATTATTACAACAGCTAGATCAGTCTTGTGCTCTATCTGACAAGTTATTATTTACGAGTAGACCACAAAGGCCTAGAAGAAACGAATACGTTTGAGCTACAAAGAAATAAGGAATATATATAAATACATATATATATATATTTATATTCATTTAACTAACTATGATTATGTTCATCTTATTATATCAAAACTTTATTTTAAAATAATGTGTGAATTGGTTTAAAATAATACATGGAAAACCTCGCGGAATGAAAGCAAATGGAGATTGGTAATCTTCTAAGAATGTGGGACCCAAAAAAACACTCACCCTTGGCATAATAGTGTAAAACGTTTTCTGAAACTAAGGCCGTGTAAAGTAAGTCTCAGAAAAGGATTGACCACAGATTATATAATAAGGTATGTACAAAAAAATATTTTATTTTCCAACATTTAAAAATATGAAGCGTTGAATTACAAATCAGTTACATCTTCCAATAGACATTGTGTTCAGGGTGGCCCAAACAGTGACGTCAAAAAAATATATAAATTTTACCACGACATCACAATTTCAATGAACAGGCATTTTGAGATTTATTTATTTATTGAGGCATTTCCTATGTTAATTTAGCCCTTAGGAATGACTCAATAGGCAACCATATTATTTATGGATTACTAACTTGTAACTTGGGTATTTTCGTGTCAGAATCTTTGAAGGCCGAGTCGAAGGAATTATTAAATAGCACCGTTTTTGTTTTGTTATAAACACTTATAGTCCCGCAAAGTTATTAAAGCCGCTGAGGAACTACGGAATATTTTAATTTTTCAATTTACATTATTTTGAAAATTCAAGTATTACACGTTAAACCGTATATACGAAACAATTGTTTTTTTCGTATAATTATATTTGGTTATTGTTTGTAACTTACTTTAATGATACATCCGCACACGTTTACAAAACATTCCGAATAAATACCCTCTAACAAAATAAAAAATCAGTTTCAACCAGTCTGCCGAAAATTCTCAAAAAATCATTACTCGAAAACTACAAACAATCATGAAACATACAACCCCATGTATGTTTCCAGATACCTCCAGAGTTTTTAGATACCTCCGGGTGTGAGGAATTTAATTTATGATGATGATCATGAACGATTATTTTTATAGCTTGGGTTCAGTTTCGCCAATCCAATTTGTGGATTTCCGTGAATAACAAAGAACCCGAACAAGACACATAACATGCTTGTGGAGCATGATGGGAAAAGTGATTTATTCCCACTTGTCTCATTGGGAAGCCCCTTGATGGGAAAAGTTTGCGCTGTAATATCCCGCACTGAGAGTTCTGTTTTGTTTCTTCTAAAAATAAGGCAAATGTACGAATCTCGTCGAATAGTATTTACTGCATTTCGAGAAAGGTTTTTTTCTTAACAAGGCTAGCATTAACAGTATAGTAAAGTTTATAAGAAAGAATAGAGTAAAATGACATGATTAGATTAGATTAGATTATATAATTTCTTGATTGAATACGATTAAATAAAAACATATAAAAAATACACTTTTTAGGAATTAGGACAAGTATACAGAGTGGTTTTTTTAACTGGGACAGTACAGCAGCACCCATAACCAGAGGAGATACAGGTGCAGTTTCTTATAAAACATGAGCTCGTTTTCAAAGTAAAACATTTTGGCATTAAAAATTTTTTGGTCAAGCGTGAGTAGCGCCTTAAAATGAATCAAGTTGGTAATTTTTTTTTGATGCTGATCTATGCAGTTCTTTGTAAGGATCATTTTATTCTATCGGATGAAAACAATCTGAGCAGCGGAAGTTAGTCAAATTTGATAAAATGTATTCTCATACAACAGGACAAAGCAAAATTCCTCCAACAAACATTTTATTAGATTCTAATTACACATTAAAGAAGTATTAATACTGTAGCGATTAAGAAGTTAAGGAACTCCATGCTCTCATGAGCGATTCAAAAACATTTCGTATTTCAGAAATATTTTGAAGTTCGAAGATGGATCATCATCGAACATCATCAAAATAATAATTAATTCAAATGCTATTGCGAGCTGCCGATCGATTTGCGAGTAACTGTCACGCGAGAGTTACTGACCGATAGTCTCCAGAATGATAAGGAGCCAGTTTCAACCGGCCAGTTAAGTCTGGTTTTATATGTAGAGTTTATTAAAGCAAATATATAGAGTTGCCTAAATCAAAGCAGTACGTACATACCGCGCAATAGCATATTTGTTTAATATTCATGCCAATACCATTTATACCAGTTTTAGAATTATATCCAAAAGGATGTGAAGTGCGGGTTCACTGATGTCTTCCGCGCTACTCTATCGCCCTCACAGCACGTTTATAAGTGCGGAAATTGCTTTCCCTGGCATCACGCCCTCATAGCTTAGCTCTGAACTGGAGGAGTGAGTGCAGGGTCGCATAGGAGATGTGCGGATCACGTCAGCCAAGACCCTAAGAAACAGCTTGTGTAGAGCGAACCTATCATAATTTATGTAAGATAAGTTAACACACAACAAATGCACCCATTTATACGTACTCACAAACTGACACGCTTACACGCACTCACACCACACACCCTTTCAAACACAAAAACACACCATACACCCTCGCATGCACATGTACACATACACACGAACACACACACACTCACATACAAATCACATACGCCAACATACCCCCGCACACACGTATACATTCACTGAACATTTCACTATGAACTATAGTCCGGACGGAGGTATAGGTATGCCATCAAACAGGTCCATTCTAGTTTGAGTATGTATGCTTTCCATCCCGAATTGTATTATACCTAATAAATAAACCATTGTAATTTTTGTTTGTGAAATATTGAAGTTTGTTGCTGAAAAAAAAATTAAAAAAAAAAAAAAAATATTATCTTTTTATCTTATGTAACATCAGTCAACCATTGTTTTTTTAACTGGATAGATCTTTGTTTGACCACAATCTCACCTGATGGTAAGCGATGATGTGATGAAGCGAGATGAAGCACGAAGAACTAGAAGAAACCTATTCACTCTTACCTTAAAGAGACCCGGGTTGTATTCTTTAGGAAAAACAGACGACGCCAAAATCTTCCATACCTTAGGTGAACGCATCAAGAACGTAAAACCAATACCGTGTGCGCGAATGGGTAGTATATCAACTAGGTACGTATTGTAAATCATAATGTGAAGTTACAATACGAACATCTAACTAAGAACTCATAACCAACTAAGAAGACAGGAAAGGGCATAACACACACGCCGCTTCTTGTTTCGACGTGGTCCTTCGAGTCAGATAAGCTTTAGTTATCAATGAAGTAGGGCATCATAAACCAAGCGAAGAGGAGAACAAGTCAATTTTTAATAGTTCAACAGCAGATTGTTATTTGTCGTGAAGTGGCGGCTGCCAGTTAGCAAAGGTTTAACTAATGTGTCCGAGATCTAACTCGGCCTCTGATAATTGAACTGTCGCAAGTTGCACGTTGGGAATGTACTCGTGCCTACGACGTGAAGGGAAAAGTGCTGTTTGCTCATCAGCTTTGGTATCGAATGTTCGTCCCAATACTGTTCAGCTGCAGAATTGGTTGGTGTTACATTTATTAAATAGTAGCAATTTAAACTAATATTCAACATATTTTGACCCACACTGGAATAATCTCTGTCGATATCTTTTTATGAAACTGACTAGGTGTCAAATACGTGTGATACGTGACTCTTACATCAGCTTGTTTGAAAATCGTTTATATAAAAAGTATTTTGCCATTGCACAGCTCTATATAATGGAAAAAGCCCTTTATTAAAGAAAATCCAGTGGTACAGCAAACTGACAAAATGTGCCTCGAAATTAAGTACAAAATCCCCTACTTTGCATTGCACTTCACGTAACTGAACAACGACCATTCTTCACAGCAACACTTGAACAGTTGAATAAGTATAACAAACAATGCCAACTTGAAGTCGCTCACAAAAAACATAGAGCTCATAAATCAAGAAGTTCCGCTTACTTGAACATGTCCAAGTCAGCGACTGAACCAAGTCGCGAGCTGCGGATCGGTCAGCTGGGATAATACGGATGAACGTTGGATTTCTATGAGTTTGCCTTTTTATTTTAGTTTCTCCCATGGCGGTACTTACTTACGTACCTACTTGTACTGTCGTTAGTTTCGTTCTACGCTTTGTTTATATTGCATTGAGTTGGGAAAACTGATGGCCGCTTGGTTAAGCGCACCGTATGCCGGGCCCCACTAGGTGTAAAGACGTCCTAATCAAGGTTGTTGAGAGTCATTGAGAGAGAGAGACTTATGTTCAGCAATGTACGTTCCATAAGATGATGATGAGTTGAAAGAAAATATAGTCAGGCCTAGTTTCTCACAATATATGACCAGACAATTTCACTTTTATTCTTCTACCAGCGAACGATTTACACATTTCAATCACCTATATGCCGACGATGTTCAGTTATATCTCAGTTGCAATCCCGATCAAATTCTATTTGGAATTGAAAATCTCACTAACGATCTAAGCGTTGTGTATGACTGGACATAAAAAATTTGGTCTACTTATTAATCCCAACAAGACGCCGGTGATAATAATTGGGGATAACCTAGGATAAAAACAATAAGGGAAGATACAGCACAAGCGTCTCGCAAGTGGGCAGCTCAAATTAGGTTCATGCACACAATTTCGCTTCAGTCACAATCGTGTGCTCGTACTACGGCAACTCGGCGCCGCAACTGACACTTGATTCTCTCTCGCTTGCACTAAACATAGGCTCTTCGCTCTGTGTCGCTCACCAGATTGACACTCCACGTAATAACGTGATGTAACTTACTTTATAAACTCGTGCGTAAGAATATCTTTGTATTGCAGCAGAGCCCGGCTAGTTTGACTATTAATAATGTAAGCGCGTACCGTATCTTCCCTTTTTGTTTTTATCTAAGATGGTACTCGTAACAGTCAGATTGTCAAAATTTATTTGAACACTCTTCCTCCGGTTAAATATAATAATATTCCACTGCAGTACTGCAAGGAGGTTAAGAATTTGGGCCTTTTCATTACTCATAATTTGTCATGGGACTACCATATACCCAGATGAATAGGAGGATGTATGGTACCATGCATAGTTTATTATTTTCTTTTATAAATTATAGGTCAGCGTTTGACCACGATCTCGCCTGATGGTAAGCGATGATTCCAGTCTACGATAGTACACGCTTGTCTAGAAGAAACCTATTCACTCGCGGCTCGAAGACCCCTAGGTTGTAAATATCCGGAAACACAGACTCGGGCAAGGCGTTCCACTCCTTGGCGGTGCGCATAATAAAGGTAGAAACGAAGGAAGAGTACCGTTTTTTGTGCTTAGCGATAGTTTGAAACGCTTAAAATTTTTTTTGCCCCAATCTACGAGAACCACACTGGTTAATGCGTTACTCTTACCCATCCTAGATTATGCTGATGTATGTTATCCCGATGCTACGGAAGGGCAACTGAGCAGGTTGGAGCGTCTGCGGAATCTCGGTATTCGCTATATCTACGGCCTACGAAAATATGACCACGTCTCGGTATTTCGTCAGCAGCTAAAATGGCTTGACATCAGAGCTCGTCGAGATGCGCACATGCTATCCCTCCTGTATAGTATTCTTCGCAACCCTCTATCTCCCAGCTACCTCAGAGAGCGATTTGCACCCGTATCAACTGAGGACAGAGTTGTGCGATCGTCTCGTCGTTTCCAATTGATGACTCCACAGCATAACACGGCTACTTACTCTGACTCTTACACCATAACCGCTATTCGTCTCAGGAATAATATGCCACCAAACTCGCAAAATGGTTTTCGGACAAACCGATCGACTATTTTGGCTATATATATCCTAAATTATATTAATGACATATATTATGCAATTGGAAATCTATTAGACATGACAAAAGCATATGATAAAGTACAATTTAAAACACTTTTAAACAAATTGTTGAATATTACGCGTATGCCAACGCTTGGATTCGCTGCGGTATTATACTTTGGGGAAACAGTGTCGACGCGGGGGAACTGTTCATATCTCAAAAAAAAATGTGTTTGCATCTGGGCCATTATAAAATTAATAGAAAACTGTAAGCCATACTTTTATAAACTTCTGGTTTTAACTTCAATATACGTACTAGAAATGTGTAAATTCGGCAGAAAGTACCCGCAAGTGTTTCAAAAAAAGACTGACCTACCTAGTCGCTTCCAATGTAGGTACGAGTACAACCTAGAACTACCTACAACAACATAAATAATGCACAGCTCCGGTCCGAATATAATGGCAGTAAAAATATATAACAAAAAACCAGAACATATTAAAGCAAAAAAAAAACGACAACATCTTTGCACATAGATTAAAACATATACAATTTGAAAAGAGTTACTACACACTAGACTACTTTTTTAACGACAAGACATGATGACATGAAGATCTGACATGTAACATTTTATTCCACTTTGTATGAACACAATAAAATACTGAATACTGAACTATTTCGAAGCTACTTCAGTGGAAGCATTCAGATAGAGAATCTATAGGCACCTTATCGATCAAACCGACCAAAAATGAGCAACTTAATATTTCCTTATCACTTCTTCTATTGTTAAGTATGTATTTTTATTTAATTATTCTATTTAAGTATTAGTATTTAAGTAGGTTTATTTGTGTAGTATGACCCTATATTATGCTATTTTTATTAGTCCTGTGCGAATTTTCATTAGTTCCCGTTCCTGTACACTACCTACACATCTTTATATACAATAAATAAATAAATATTGCTGGACATCTAGTTCCGTTTGCGTCCTTGTTTCTATTTCGAGTTAAATTAAACTAATTAAAGTGATGTTGAACAGACGTCAGCCCGAACTAGAGGGCGCTTCGGGAATGCGCATGACAAGACGCAAACAAGACATCGCATCGCAACTGTCAAGGGAAACTTTGACCCTGTTACTAATAAAATCGCCGTATCTGTATAATAGTAACACTGTATTTTACAGGTGGTTTCAAACAAATAAATAATGCTGGAAATTTTACACAGCGCTATCTAGCCCCAAACTAAGCAGAACTTGTACTATGGGAACCAGATAACTGATACCTTACTACTTATATACCTTTTTTTTTGTAAATACATACTTATAATATATAGAGAAACAACCAGACCCGGAACAAATACACAAAGGTTATCTGAAAAAGAATGCTCTTTAGCATTAAGTTCGCCTTTGTACCAGTTTTATAAGTGCAATAAAGTATTTCAATCAATCAATTATAACATTAACGAATATATACAAAACAGTACAGCTCACGCCACGGAAAAAGAACAATGCAGGGAGCCAGAAGGTACAGAAACCAACGATAATTGTGTGTTTGATGAAATCTATATTTTTTTATATCAATCTTTTTTTATATTATCCCTATGCATATTTTTATTTCAATCTTCAAACCAAATAGCGTTGCATTCCATATGTCCGTACTAACCATCTTTCTGGTTATATCAATGGTACTAACTTTGTTATATCTCGCGGTATGTGAGCGCTCTTTCCACGTGGCAAGAGCTATAAACGGATATATCCAAAAACATACCCAAAACCGTACAATAAAGGTACAAAGAAGTCATATTAACATCTTTATAATAAATATGTTCGCAATCTGACCGTAATTCTCACAAAATTATTCAAAAATTAATAATGAATTTCGAACTAAACATATTTTATTTCAGCTGATTGAAATGTAACATGAAATCGTTTACACATTGTATATTTTGGTCTTCCAACTTCTTTTTAAAAAAATTTACAATATTTCTTATGAACTCATCATTATCACAATCAACGTAATCAAGTAAAAAATGAGAAGATCCGCAGACAAACTAAGGCCATAGACACGGCCAAGAGGATAGCAAGCTGAAGTGGCAGTGGGCGGGGCACATGCTGGGAACCGTTCACCGCACGGGGTATCGGTCGCTCCCGAAATCTATGGGGAGGCCTATGTTCAGATGCGGACGTCCTATTGCTGATGTGACGTATACTACAGATTCATCATCATCATCATCATCATATCAGCCGTAGGACGTCCACTGCTGGACAAAGGCCTCCCTCATTGATCTCCAGGAACTGCGGTTGGAAGCGGCCTGCATCCAACGCCGACCTGCGGTTCTTACCAAGTCGTCTGCCCATCTTGTGGGTGGGCGTCCTACGCTGCGCTTGCCGGTCCGTGGTCTCCACTCGAGAACCTTTCGGCCCCATCGCGATCTGTTCTGCGCGCTATATGGCCTGCCCATTGCCACTTCAACGTGCTAATCCGTCGGGCTATGTCGGTGACTTGAGTTCTCCTACGTATCTCCTCATTTCTGATTCGATCCCGTAGAGAAACCCCGAGCATAGCCCTCTCCATAGCTCGTTGAGCGACTCTGAGCTTATTCATAAGGCCAATAGTGAAGGACCACGTCTCGGTTCCATATGTCATCACTGGTAACACACACTACAGATTACCAAATAAGATCTATTTTTAGTGCACTCTATATCCTTCTCTACGCATATCACAAATTAGGTTTATTTTATATTGACTCAAGCTTTGTGTAGGTCTCATTTGAATACAAAAACACACACTAAATTAATAAAGGCCTAGAGAAAAGAATCGTTACGAAATCCTTAGCCTAATTCAATCAAGAGGAGAAGCATCTCGCAGGGCTTGTGGGGGAACCATTCTATTCATTATTGAATATTTGTGATTGTATTAGGGGACTGGAATCGGCCCATTCACTTGAGACCATCTGCTATAATAATCAGAGAATAGGACAAATACTAAGCAGACTGAGTACTTTTCTTCGACGATTTCATTATCATACTAGTGGTCCCGCCGAACTTCGTATCTGCTTGACATGCATAGGTATAACGTGGGCTGTCAATATAAGTCACCCTGGTAGAATTGTCAATTGTTGTCCCCGGCCATCATTATGTATGAGAAAATGAATGACTTCCACAAATAATTCAATACCAAAATTAGCCAAACCGCTCCACCCGTTCTCGAGTTTTAGCGAGACTAACGAACAGCAATTAATTTTTATATATATAGACAATATATCTCGGGATAACTCCTACCGAAGCATCTGTTTCAAACGATATTCATTTTTTTTACATCCTCTTTGACGATATTTGCAGCACGCATTCTGTCAATTCTATGTCAAACGTCATAAGGTTACATTATAAAAGCGCTAAGGTTAGATTATAAATAATTTTATATGGTGGTTAAGTATTCTTAAATTTTCTAATTTTGCGCGCAATTTTCTTAATTTTTTCTTTCATAGGAACCTTTTCCTGACAATAATAAATACAACAAAAAAAGAATTGACCAAATTGGTCCAGGCGTTGTTGAGTTATGCGCTTACCAACACATTTTGCGATTCATTTTTATATCATAGAAGACTAGCCTAATCGGTCAACTCAGTGCGTAGATACGGTTAGTGTAGTGTGCCGTAATATGAACGAGGACATTTCTAAATCTGATGACCATGTGAGGGTAGCTGCTGCAGCTACCCACACTTCCCGACGGTAGCTCCAAGTACTCCAGTCAACCCGAGACCATGACTGTTGCAACACAGCCGAAACGTCGGGACAACAAATAAAAAAGGTACATACACGATAAATACCCGTTTTAATCAATAATTACTTATTAGCCTAATAGTGCTCCCGCACAGCAGTTATTAGTCGTTTTAATGACAAATGAATGCGTGGTCTGCAAATATCTCAACATACAATATGTTATTTATGTAAACGTCTCGGTTTTATGCATAAATTATAATCAGTAGGTACTGGGATTAATATATATTGATAAAAAAATATGTTAGTTGATAAAAATAATTCATCTTCACTTAACAACTTACTAATAGTGTTTACTTGCTTACTTCTAGACGATAATCAGGTACGAACCAAACATACTTAAAACTAGTCTCACCTAGAGCAAGACACTCAATCAATACCCACTAATCTAACTACAGAGCAGCGAAGTTAGTAGGCGGTCCAAATGAGCAAGTTATCGGCTAGTCATTACGCCAATATTGGGTAAGTTTTGGAACTCAACTCTGATACTTGTGCAATGAGCATTTGACTTCCTGTAGGATCCTATTCTGCTGGATACGAGAGATATCACCTTTGAGTTCTTCATACGACATACTTTTCTTGAGGACTGACCACAATTCCAACTCAAACTTTAGTCAACTTTCTGGTTAAAGATACATAAAAGATGTATTTTTCGTACATTATATACAAACTCGATGCACACGGTTGACGCCAGTGGGTTATTTACGCCTCGAGACGCCGCTTCTCGTTTTGAGTGGTGTGTGGCCGCCACCGGCCGAAAGTATAGGAAAAAATTAAAACAAGTGGGTGTCGCGTACTTCTGCTAGTAAGTGACCGCTTCCAGCACCATGTGACGACACTTAGTGGCTGTGGTGGGTGGCTCGTGTGCGGAGCGGCCTAGCTAAAATGACGCCGATAGAACCAGACTAAAGTATTCAATCAAACATGGCCCCTAAATGGTCTGTGAATTAGGCCAAAATAATAACATATAACCAAAAGTGTTTTTTACTCGCGTTACCATAGAGACAACATCACCTTTCATTTACGTCAAGCTTTCACTGACAGATATCGAAATTACATTAAAAAAAGCATATGTATTAGGGCGACCACAGAACAGTTCTGTGAGGGCGACTGTGCTTGTTAAGTCATACGTCATTTATTCTTCGCTGATAATATGTTACAAAATAAAGTCTTACCTCTTACGTCTTTTAAGACCGGCAGATAATATCTATAAGCACTTTCCGCCGCCCGGGTTTCGTAGGGATAATTTACAAAACAAATTATAGCCTTAGCACTCAAGGACAGTGTAGATTTATACCACGAAAATAATTTACAGGATCGGTTTAGTTGTTTTTGAGATTACCTACCCCATACAAATATACAAACATACAAGCAACAATCTTTACCTCTTTATAGCGTTAGTAGGTATAGATCAAATCTCAGCGTAAACAGATTAGATTGCCTCATCGATAGAATACCATCATAATTTGACAAATAATTTACATTGCTAGAATTCATGTTTAGGTGCAATAAAAATAACACGTTTTTCAAAGTTTATGTTACTGCAGCTTTTACAAATAAATTACAAGCAACATTTTCGCAATTAAAAGAAGCTCATTAACCAAACCTCACTTCATAACACTGTAGCCGTTTGTAAACTTTTCCTGAATTCAAAAAGTTTGTTTTTATTATATCGTTACACGTTTTTAGGATAATCCCGTGTTTTTCCACGTGCCCCGCCCGATCATCAGTGTCACATGTCACATTTTATTAGTGACATTTAAGCGGTGGCTTACCACAAACTGAACAGGCAGGTCAGAGGTAATGAACAGTAATGATACGTTTCTATCAATAAATAGCACACCTCAAATAACTTTTGCACCGAACTAAATCGTTTTAAATGGACTGCAGTTATCGAAAAGGCCTGAAATTATTTTATAAAAAGGAGTAGAAACACCTCTTTCACGAAAGCTTCAACAACACTCGGATTGTTTGTCTCTTGGAATTTATTTATAAAATAATTCCGTATCTTTTAGTACTTAAGTAAGTTTTCCATTTTAAACGGATCTAGTTCCGTGTTGGCAGTTTAACTTGGATTAAATTTAGTAAACAAATAGCACCCAACAGTCACACTATTTTTAATATTTGCCTGTATTGTCCCACTGCAAAAAAATCATGGAGAATCGAACCTGCAACCTCTTGAACATCACACGACAATTCTTGTTACTGACTGCATAAACATTACCATTAATATACCTACTATATGTTGTTTCAAGAGCATGTCAATCGTTTCCTCTAAATACCGCACGTTTTTCCACGTAACGTGAGTGGCGGTCATTGAGTGTCAGCTTTCAGCTGTCACATTGTCACTTCAGTTTAGTTGTGCGTGTCAGAACCCTTGCCATAAGTTCTGACGTTATGGAGCCGCTAGCGACACAAATGTAGGTAATTTCAGTACCACGGGTAAAATAATTTAATTGCAGTGAAATAGCAGTGTTAAGATTTTTTTTGTAAACTGCAGCTTCTTTTTGAATTTGCTTTTTACATTTTCACATGAACTTAATGTGAGTTGAGATCGTGACCAAATAAACTTCGGTCTAAAAATGTTTTAGAAGTAGGTTTCGGGTATGGTTGTGAATAAGTGAATGGAAACACTATAATGAACACTATAAAAATTTAAACTTTTAAACTAGAAACTTTAAGTTTCTTATTGGACAACGGAACCTTTTAAAAGGCAGTTGAAAAAATGAGTACCTATTTAATATTAAATTTATGTTTTCAAACAAAATTAATTAGCACGATATTATCCACCAGTCGAAGTAGATTTTCATATAATCAGTATGCTTTCACCCTATTTCCCTTGACGAGCGAACACCGCGCCCCACACGATTACCGACTAATTGAGTGAAGGTGGAATTACGATATCACTGTCAGGGCGTCCAGTGACGGTTACCTTACATAATGCGTTAACTATGTCCCTGGGTATGGCTGAGTGTCGGGTGGCAATCCCGTACAGTACAGGAGAGGACAATGAAATGAAATTTATTAAGATTAGACAGGAATATAAACAGAAACAATCCTAGGAATAGTTATACTTTACATCGACAGTTCCTAGTGTTAAAGCATTAATACCCAAACTAGGAAAACCTGTGTTATTGCAAACATATACCCTCCACCGGGCTCGATAGTAAATAAAGATAATTAAAATAGAATTTAATAGACAATGCTTTTTGTCATTATTATAAATACGGGATATATCTCGTACCGTTTTATCGGTGTTCATTAGACGCAGTGCGAAGCGGATCGCACTCGCCGTGATGAAGGTTCACGAAGAACCGAAACATTGTCGGTCGAAACATCGATAAAACGATACGTGATAAACCCCATCTTAAATAATGATTGAAATAAATTAGGAAAGTTTTCTAAGTTAAATATTCGTTGTACAAAGTACCTTATTATAATCTACTTACACAAAATTTAACTGTAAATGTATGAAATAAATGATTTGATTTTAAGTAATGATGACTTTAAAAAGCACAAGTTTGTTGTGTTTTAGCAAAGATATCCTATGTGGGCCGCACAACATCTGACTGAAAATCTATTAAGGACAATAGAATAGAATAATTATGTATTAGTGATCATTATTAGGGAGGCCTATGCTTAGCAAAGGATTTTAATGATGATAAAGGGTCCAAACTACCTCAGATAGTTACATATGATCCTATGTTTATATCGGTAATACTGCATCGTTTACATTGTAATTTAGGAGTTCAGTTCTACTTTCTTGATAGAAAACAATTCCAAATTCACGTCCGAAACTTACAGTTAATGTAGTATTCAATAAATACTATAGATGAGATCCAGAAACTGTACATAGATAATGATATTCTCTTCTAGCTTGCCCACTTTATAACTAGGATCGATATCTTAATCTTGCTCTGCGAAGCATGAAAGCGCTCAGTTGTAAATGTCACTAGTGTTCATCCATTCATGTTAGAAACGCATAAAACATTGATTGATTTAACTGATTTGTAAACAAAAACTAGGCAACAAGCGCTTTAGAAAAGAAGAGTTCAAAGTAACGATGGTTTATAGCTCTTGATAGTTTGGAATATATCAGGGTTTTTTAACATTGAAGGTTTCGAAATTATGTGTTTGTCTAATACTAACTAGCAGAAATCGATTTGCTATCATTTCTAATTTTTCAATATACCTGTATCTCATTTTCGTATGTACTATTTTAAAGTATGTAGCCCATCCAATAAAATGATCCGTTATAAATTATTTAACATTGCTGATAATACAAAAAGTAACATGGAAAAATCAAAGGGGGTCTTTAGGAAAGAGGGATTATGATTTTATGCTGAATTTTTAAAATGGCCAGCGCATAATTTCGTAAAATTTGAACACAGATTTTTCAGGTATCAAAACTATTTCTAAACAAAATGTTTCACATGTTTCCACAGTGAATTGAAAGTTTTTTTTTTTTTAAGTTTTTGCTTTGTATGTATTTATTTATGTATGTTTGATTTACTATTTGTTTGTTATGTTACTATTTTAGCGCCGATTGGAGCCTTATTACAAGCTTTTTATTAACTTGCAATGTATGTACATATGTTAGTCCGGGTGGAATCTTGCAGCTGAATTTTAAACCGATTGAGCTGAAATTTGGAAGACTTCGGTGACAATGCAATAATATGGTACCATGGATGTGGTCTCATGATGAAGACGGATGCTAGACAACGGAACTTCTGAATGGATTATAATAGGCTACTAATGTTTAGGCTCATTTAAGAAAAAGTTTTCAATAAAAAACTTATTTAGATCTTCGGTTGAGTTTTTTTAAATACTTGTCAAGTGGAATATCATAAAATGTTAACAAGATGTACTACTAATACATTTCGCGATTGACTTAAAAATAAACGTGCGAATAAACAATCTATTTTTATGAATTGTCGCATTAAGACAATTGTACTAAAGAAACTGATATGATAATTGAGACGGAAAATGGTTATCTGATGGATAACGGGAATTCGTCATGGTCCAGACTATATTATCCATCGCTTATGTGCATTTGGGTACACTTCTTATAACGACCACAGGGCGTCAGACAGGAATATTCTAAGGGTATTATCGTACGGTTACTAGAATAGATCTTCAAAGACTCTGGAAGAAAATTTAGGGATAAGCTCGCATTTGAACATGTTTTCTCTGAAAATATTATCGTCAGTGCCAATGATTATTTTTATCTTCGCCTCTCCTTCTACTCGTCTCGGTTCTGTGCTAAATCTTGCCAATCTCTAAGGAAGACTTACAAGTAATCGGCTAAGTCTTTTAATGAAAATATGTATTCATAAATGATCTGAATGATGGGACTGTAGGTCATACACACGCAAGCATACGCAAGTTCACACACACACACACACACACACTAACATCACACAGTAACACACGCACCCTCTCATACATACACATACACACAAACTCTTTGACAGATGTTTATATGTGAATATATTAACATGCTTATATTGGATATTTTTTTTAATAATTAGGAAATAATGAACTTGGAGTGGGGTGTTAGTGTTCGCGACACAGTTTATAATTTCAGCGAATACTATCGTGTTCCAGTATTGTTGTTCCAAAAAAACTTATTTATATTTGATCTTATTAATTTATTCCACTGAACCCATGCAAGCAATAAAGTGAAAAATAACAAATAAGGTTAGGACAGCTATACGCCAGCCCTAGCGCTGGTGTGGCCCGAATAAATGAAAACCCACTGAAAGCGTTACGTAGTTTTTCAATTTTATCATATCTACAGCTCAACACACGTTAGAGGTTCTAATAGTAGGTGACTGGAAGTAGGTGAACTACCTGCGTTAAGCGTTAAGCAGGAAACTCATTTTTATGTACTTCAGTCGTTTTACATCCTAACCTAATATTTATGTAAGTTTAGGGTGCGATATTACTAAATATTTCAGCACTCTGATTCTTTCATTATTGGTCACAAAGACATCGGAGGGACAATCGCCCATACAACACGTACTACCAAGATCATTTCTAATTGGAGCATATTTCTACCTTAATAAGGTATTATTTTAATTTGAATAGTATTTATCTAGGTTCCCAATCATCTATTAGATCAAAATACTTACCTAAAATGAAATAGAATCGTATCGCATTCTGCATGTTTTTACGTCATAAAATACCTGTTTTCAACCTAATTGTTTCGTATTAAAAACAACAACATCTTACGTATCCTAGTCATGGGAACATAGATTATATCGTCTAGTTACAGAATAACAACACAATGAGAAAAATACAACAAGTGTTCAGTCATCATTTTTGGTATTACGGAACACGGTCAAAATCTAATCAAATTTAGAATCGTTCTATTGCTATCACTGTCGCTCTGCGTGGCTAAACTTCGCCACTAAACAGGGATAGCGATATTCAGGCCGAAGTTTTTGACGCGGCCGAATTGAAGTTGCGCTCAGGGTTCGCCGGTGCGTTAAGCTAATTACCATTATTTAACTAGTCATTCAACAAACGAACATACATAATTCAATAATAAACAGTTGAATTATAATAAATGCCAGACGAATGTTTCATGCGCGTCGGTACGTGCACGCTGAGTAGTCCGATTCATTACAGCCACACAATCTTATTCCTTGGTTCCTCTAAATTTTGGCGTAACTGCAGTTACCAATTTTCCATTTTTATTAAACCTGGCTTTTTAATTGAAGTGTAACCGATGGTCAGAGTGTGATGACACGCGGTGACGGACGACCTCGTTTATATTGCAAGTGTGGATGGTCAACTCTATTGGATGATTGCTTTTTATATCATCAACATAATTATCATCAGACGACCTCCGCGGTGCTGTGGGCGAATGACGGGCTGAGACGCAGGAGGTAGCAGGTTCGATTCCCGCTGCGGAACAAATGTTTGTATAATCTACAGATATTTGTTCCGGGTGTGATTGTTTCTCTATATATTATAAGTATGTATTTAAAAAAAATAGTATATAAGTTTTCTATCAGTTATCTGGTTCTCTTAGTACAAGCTCTGCTTAGTTTGGAGCTAGATAGCGCTGTGTGAAATGTTCAGAAATATTTATTTAATTTATTTATATCAGTAGGATAATACCATCTATCATTACATCGTTCCTTCTAGAAATATATGGGGAGGTTCAGCAGTGGTCATTCTATGGCTGATATGTGTGTCTAAAAGAATTAATATTCTAAAGAAATCGCTTTCAGCAATAAAACTATTGTACAAAGTTCAGCATAATCTATGTAGTTCGCCCTAGTAGCATAAACTAGTGGCTCGCCCCGAACTGAGATCTCGCGAGTCTCCCGAAACAAAAAAAATATTCTTAGGGCGACTGGCAACGATGCCTAAACGTATTTAGTAGCTAAATATGATCTAAGGAGTTGTCAAATCATACAAATACGATACGTTTAGAAATCTTTGTGCAAGCCGGCCTTAATCTTTGACTAATAAAATAGTACCACGAAATGGAGAACCAACTCACGGAGTTCATGAAATTTAGATATTTTTAGGGCTACAAATTGCAGTTATTCTGGATTTCAGACTTTTGCCAAAATTGCCTATTTGCCTGTAATAATAGTAAAGGTCATGTTAAAAATTAAAATATAATGTTACATATAATAAACTCTACAATTATAGGTAATTCATCTGTAATTAATTAATTTGTTTTTATTAAAAGTAATCTTAAATAAATTGTACCCAAGGAAAAGTAAAGTGAAATGACTGGATATGGCTACTATTAGGGAACCCACTTGAAGGAAAACAGTACCTACAGCACAAGTCTACTCGACTTAGTGTTCTAGCTCCGGTTTCAAATTATGATATTTATACGGGCCATTATTAAAAAAATATATATAAATCTGTTTATATAATATTGTTTAAAATTGTTATTTTGTGCTTGAAATGAATAAATGAAATTAGGAATTATTTGTGTTACTAAAGCTACACGCATACCAAATTTCAACACTGTGGAGTCACTGATGTACCCTGTGAATTTTGTCAAAGTTCAGTTTTTATTATGGCTAATAATTTAAAAACTACAACGTTTAAACTAAAAATAAAAATGGGGTCGAAATGAACACACAAAGACCTTTAATTAGACATGCTACTTGACCTTATAGTCCCATTTTGTTTTTTTTACCCCTCTTGAGCCCCAATATCTCAACAACCCGCCCATATTTGTAGCGCATTTAGTCATACCAAAATTGTGCCACATTCCTACCTTGGTACCTGTATACCAAATTTCATGATGATCGGATAAACGCTTCGAAAGTTATCCTCGGACAACCTCAACCTTCATAGATTTCTAATTGATAGCTGTAAATATCTCAATATGTCAGTCGAAGGCCTACATTATACCTCCTTCATAGATTTCCGGAGCGACTTATCTTGGCACCCCACGACCAGCCAACTTTATAAAGTCGTCTTTCCATCTTGTGATATTGCGCTTTCCAGTACGTGGTCTGCACTCAAAGAGCTTTATCCCTTCTCTTCTTGTATGTTCCGTTAATTTCTTGATTACTAGATTCCAAAAGTATGGTATTGGGCTTCACTTAAACAAATGTAATGAAATTATTGTTATTTGTGGAAGTTTTTCAAAGCTCAGAACGCTGTTTAAGATATAGTGTTAGTACACACGTTTGATGCGACGGAACTGCTCGACTTCTAACTGCAAAATTATTAAAAATATAATATTAAAATGATTATGAGTATGCATTACGTTATAACTAGTTGTTGCCAGCGGCTTCACACACGTTGTTCTGGGATGGAAAATATATATATAAACTTTGACATCCTATTTTTATCCCATGGGAACTGATTTATAGGCTAAATGGTAGCCTATGTGGTGATCCAGGTTATAATCTACATACTAAATTTTATCGAAATTGGTTCAGCCTTTACGGTGTGATTGAGTAACAAACAAACATCCAAACAAACATCCAAACTTTTGCGTTTATAATATTAGTGTAATTAATAAAATAAAATCTTACATTAAGGGGTTAATTTATAATATATATCCTTTTTCTTCTCTATTCTATTCTTTTCAATCCCTTCTCTCCTCACTATCTGAAAGATAGATTGAATTTCTCCATTCTTCAAATAACTACTCTTAGGTCATCAGAAAACTTGATACTCAGAACTCCTTCGCACAGCATTTCCTTTTACAGCGCTTCTTTTACTGTCCAGGCTGTTCAGCTGTGGAATGCTCTGCCCGAAGAAGTAAGACGGTCATCGTCCTTACACGTCTTCAAATTGAAGGTGAAACATCATTACCTGACGATGTCATCTTCCTAGCGTTATTTATTTACTATTTATGTACTTATTTTATCTGTTAGTATAGTTTGCTATATGTATATACCTATATATTAGTCTATTTTATAAGTATATTAAGTATTAGGATTAAAACTTCATATTATTATTATATCTAAGAATATATTATGTGTAAATGTAATGTATCCGCTAAAGTACACCGCACTCCGTAATTTTAAAAAATTTCGCTCCATCCAAAGGTTGCCTGGAAGAGATCGCTTTTAGCGATAAGGCCGCCCCTTGTATTGCCTTATTTATTTTAACCCAGTACTTATTTTTTTTATTATTTCTGTTTGTGTGGTAATTCAATAAAGAGTTATCTATCTATCTTAATTTATGTTTATGATACCAGCGGGGAGGGGGTGAGTATGTGTGCAAACAAAGACGATGTGAACAATGCAATCTCTAAGGTCGTAAAATGGTTTAATGTAAACAATCTTCTTCTAAATGAAAAGAAAACAAAGTGAAGATTTACGCTACCTAATGTTACACAAAGTTAAAGCAGATATAAAAATCAATGACGAAGAGTTGGGTCTTGTGTACACCACCGTATTATTAGGTATGACCCTAGATAGTAAGCTTCAATGGGGGCCTCACATTGATACGAGTAAGTTGTCGAGGAGACTTAGTTCTGCGGCATACGCAGTCAAAACGATCCGTCTTTTTACAGACGTAGACACAGCTAGACTAGTTTACTTCAGCTACTTCCACAGCATTATGTCATACGATATACTGCTGTGGGGGAGTGTTGCAAATTTAAACACCGTGTTTGTGCTGCAGAAGAGGGCTGTTCGTGTAATTTATAATATGGGCCCCAGAGAATCATTAAATTTAAAGAAATAAATATTATGACATGCCCTTGTCAATACATCTATGAAAATCTGATGTATGTTCACAAAAATAAAAATTTGTTTCAGAAAAATAGCAATAATCATAATTTAAATACTAGAAATAAAGATAAACTCGCTGTTGCCACTTGTAGACTCCATAAAGTTAGTATATCGTTTAAAGGGCAAGGTGTACGCTTTTATAACAAACTCCTAAGTGATGTACAAAAATTGACAATTAACAAATTTAAATACGTAATTAAACAAAATCTTTATAAAAAACCTTATATAAAATATTGGATTATTTAGATGCTAGAGACGCTTGAGATTGTAATTGATCCAACTCGTTTAAAAATGTTACAATTTAGACGTTATTTATTTTCTTTATCGTTATGTATTCCAAAAGGATCATTAAAAAAAACAACCAGCTTTGTTTCATACCTTACTTTCTGGTTTGGTAGCGAGCGATCAGGCAGTAAAATTGACGTTTCAAAGTGATCCTTGTGATTTTAATAAATAAAAAGATATTGATTTTGCAACAACAACGTGTTTCAACAACTTTATTATTAACCTCCGACGCATAAAGAGGGGTGATATAAAGGAGAACGGGCATAAGTGTATGGAAGCTGGTCTACCTTGCAATAAAAATGAGTCATATGTCAGTATAAAGGTAATTCTATGTATTTTCATATGTAGAAAGTCGCATTTCTCTAAGTATTGTCCGATCTGAGTTCTACTAAAAATTGAATCTGATAATATTTAGTGCCAAACATTGAATATCGTGGTAATTAAAAAAACATTTTGTGTAATGTAATGATTTTATTTAAGTTAGGTAAGTAGTAATACAAATAAAAACAACATCTTCTTAAAAAATCAAAACAATATGTTATTAAACATTATCATCATCATCATCATCGATGAGAATACTGTTAAGGAACAATGCAGGTTCATTGAACCCTTCATGACGGGCATAACCTACGTACCATATAATTGACAGTACATGGGCACAAGTACCTATAGTACGTCGCCCTGTCAAGCAGGTACAATAATATTGTGTAATATTGTTATTAATATTATTGATTAATATATAACAAAAATATTTCCTGGCTCGGACATGTCGAGACTGTATACGTCCACGTAATAGCCAAGCCTCTTCGTTGATATCATATTGTGCCAAGTCTTCTAGAGCGTTATCTCTATACGTCTCGATTATATAAAGACCATTTTGTAAGTGATCGCTACAATATGATCGAGCGAGCTTTAACTGGTAAGTTCCCAAGGCAAAATGTATGACTTGTTCTTCACTAAGCCTTGGGAAGTTTTCTATTTCATTTGCTTCGATTCGCATGAAGTCTGCTCTCCTATAATTCAATCTCTTTGCTTCCACATAATTGTGCAATGTGTTTGGTATGTGTATTTTAGCTCTTATTGAATTCAAAAAGGCTGCTGCGTGTGAACTATCTTCGATGGGGGCGTGGAAGTGGTTTAGAATGGCTGCAGCTATTTTGAAGTCAACAAACATTTTTGGCAACGTTTTATTAAAATAGTTTTGACGCAAAAGTTTAAAATCTCGCTTAAATCTCCCATTTACTACTTCCACCACCCATCGGCACATGGTGACCAAACGAGACTGATTAGCTTGTTCTGTAGTGAGTTGATTTTCTCTTCTGTCTTTAGTTGGTGGCACATGATGTTCGTAGCCACAAGCTTCTATATCCTGCAAACTATCTCTAAATCCTCTGTCTAGGATAAACGCATCATTACGTTCGAGTAACCAATGCAGCGGCTCATCTTCGTTATTCATTATTTCACTCATGATCTGGGCATCGGTTCTGGTAGCGGCAAATGGCCCTTTGACATCTAATATATAGCCGTCCGTGAATACCATTAAAAACGGCTTCAACAAGTTTTGATATTTGTGTAAGCTGTATGACAGCCGTTGAAACAAAAAGTTGGAGCTTTTGTTAATATATACATATATATGTACCGTCACATATAATTATGGCTTTGATGTTTTCATCGTTTCCAAATAAAGCCCTTGGAATTGTTAAGTTTCTTTGAAGGATATCATTTCTGGTAATGTGGTCCACACCTAGATGCAGCACAACGTAATCGTTGCTCAGACATTCTCGAACTATAGGCAAAAAACGTTCTAGTTTTCGACGAGACATATGAAATAACGTTGCCAGTCTCTCATCAGAGTCTCCAGTTCTAAGTTTTGTTAAATAGATGCCTAATGCAGTTCTAGGCTGGTTACAACGTTCACTTAGTGACGGAGTTTGTTCTAATATAGCTTCGAACTGATCGTAAGTGCGCCCAGTCCATAAGTGCATCTCTTCATTAGACAAGGTGCCTCTGTTTTCGAAGTCGATTCTGGGCTGGTTGTTAGCAGCCATTCTCATCAAGTCACAGAGCGATGTAAACTGAGCGTCATTAAAATCATGTGTCACATTACACATTTGCGGCAGGTTGCTCCATTCATTATTTTGTAAGTGTTCTGTACACACCCTAGCGCTATCAGGAATAAAAAGCTTGCTCTCACAAAATACATTAATTCTTATCGCGTTTGGTATATGATTACGGGTAATATTAGCACAGTTGTTGTAAATACAATGCACCGAAGTGTTCGGTGCCCTCGTGTATTCTTGAGAGTGCAATGTACCAGGCGCTCGCGCCGCTTGCTGTGCAGGTCTATGATCACGCTCAGTCCTCTGCCAACATCGGTGACACAAGCTTCGAGTACTGTCGAACACCACCTGAAAATAATAACAATTAATACTTAAAATAAATAAATCCTATGCCTAACTACTCAATATAATAAAAATAAAAGGTAACTAACCTCCAACACAGCATGTTGTTGTATAAACGCGGCGAATTCTGGTCGTTCCCTTTGCAGGTTATCAGCCAAGATATGCTGCTGGTACCGTCCGCGGTAAAGTCCTCGACGACACATCACACAGTTTCGAAAAACTTCCATTATCGGTAGGCAGTTCAAAAGTCAATAAGTCGAGCCAAAGTTAACACATTAGGGAAAGAAACAGGGTCCAAAAGCAAGCCAGGGTCAGTAAAAACAGAGAAAGAAGTTCAAACACAGCACTATCGTAACAAGACGTGACGTAGCCACTCACTTGATGCGATGCGACTGATTATTGTAGCCGTCCGGCGCGGCGCGTACACAACCGTTCCCCTCCCCCGCGTACGCATCCCTCTCCCCACGGCCCTTACATCGCTCTTCTCCCTTCTCGCTCTTGCTACTGCATTGTATAGGAGCCTTTATGTATGGATATAGTAATCGTGAAACCGTTATTTTTTGTTCTTTAAAACAAAAAATGCTGGTGTTTGCATGGCTGTAACTCAAAACGGACAGACTTTTGGGGAAAGTTCCAATAGTATATTTGTATGCCAATTCGAAAATGTGCTGCTCATTTTTATTGGACTGTAGACCAGGATGCCCGTTCTCCTTTGACACGTATGCCAACCGTCCGTCTGTCTGTATATCTGTGGCAGCGTAGATCTTGAACGAATGGACCGATTCAGACGGTAATCCGAAGATTAACAGCACTTTTCGTCTTTGGTGAAAAGGTGAAGAGGCTGTTAAGTGGACATTTATTACGGGGTTTTATATGTCGGTACTTTTTAATGTAAAATTGTTTATTATTTCTATTTGTTGGTTGAAATGTACCTGGTTGTTGCTCGTGCTTTTGTTTTTCGATGAGATTGAAACCAAGGTTTACGTTGTAAAGACCTTCTGATGATGTTCCAAAGATAAAACATTCTAGAAAAGTTCCATATCGATTAAAGATTTAATATTTATTTATTAAATTAACCAGTTGCTAACAATTATAAACCAAAGCGCAAACTGCCTTAAAATTAACACATAAACAAAAAAACTTATCTTAAACCTAAATTATACCCTAAGGGACACATTAATAGACCTAAGACTATCGTTAAATATGCCAACTAATACATCTTAGTTAAATTTGATATATCTCGCGACAGGCTTGCCACAGGCGTAAATCTCGCTACCCAAAACTAATTCTGGATATTTGTGCAAATTACTTCGGCCTGGTATCACAAATACAGCACTTAGTTAATTAAAAAACACAATTTTAATAAGTATCATATTAATTATTCAGTATTTAAAGGGTTAATATTTTTAATAGTTAAGTAAGTCGTTATAATATTATTTAAAAAAAAACAAAGAAAATTTAATACCTATATCTGCATTCTCCCCATCCTCACCTACGGCGCACAGACCTGGCCTTTGACTGATCTGCAAAAGTCCAGACTCGGGGTTTGTCAGCGAGCCATGGAGCGCAGAGACAGATCGCGTTTGTGACAGTATACTGCACTCTAAAACGCAAATCGTGGATTACGGACAGCAAGCGGGTAAACTGAAGTGGGATTGGGCGGGCCACGTCTGCCGCATGTCGGATGCGTTATGGGCTAAAGCCACCACAGAGTGGACGCCTCTAAACAGGAAACGACCTCGTGGCAGACCGCGGCGAAGATGGAGAGACAAAATTGATTCCCATCCTTTGCTTTGCAGTGGAACACTACAGCCTCCTAATAATAATAATCTAATACCCGCACAAACAATCCTTTCCCCTGCAAAAACATTTCTTACAAATAAATTCCTACCCCCTAATTATATTTACAGTAACACGCCTCGGTTCGCAACTAGAAACTTGGAACACAAATAAACAGACCGACAGAAGGCACTCGAAAAATCTCCTTAATTAACACCCCTTTTCACCCCTTCCATCCATTTTAAGCCCCCAGTAGCCTGCTTAAGAAGGTAAGGCAACTGGCAACTCGACACATTTTTAACTTTCTTTAAAGTTTTTTCGTTTTTTGTGTGTAAATAATTTTTGTCAGGCAACAGTTGTGTAATTATCTAGCAATTAAATAAACGTTAATTTGGATTTGTTAACGAAATGATTGAAGCTTTAAGCGGAGAAGAAAACTTATAACGTATACTTAATATTAAATAATAAAAGATATCGTATGATTGTGAGCTGTGACTCACTTGACTTGAGGATGCTGTTACTGTCTGGACTTACGAGTACGATCCTGATATACTTTTTACTACTAACGGCCTACTCTTATCCAGAGGCAGATGGCAGTATGTCGTTAGGTTTTTATACCAAAACAAGTTGTTTTGGTTTTTATAACATTACCCAGTTCGGCATATCTATCGCAGCAGTTTGTTTAATTCCTGTTGAACAAATGAGTTAGGCTAAAGAGTGTGACCGCGAGGAAGACCTCGATGTTTTGAAACTGTTGTTGTTTTTCTACATCCGATTCGATCTCAATGCCGAATAATATTGAATTATTTTCGCACAGGTGCGATTTCCGCAGTCGGATTTCATTCTTTTGTTAAGATCTTATAGAGAAATATAGATTTATTGAACTACAAATGAAATTCCACGAACTCTACAAAATGTCTCTACTTAATCGTACAAAACTAGTTATTTTTAATAACTTCTTAAACCCCGTCACATAAGATAATATAGATTTATTTCGGTAACAAACTTAACAACACTAGGGTACATCAGATTTAGTATTTACGTTAATTAATAAAACTTCAAACAGGAACATCCATAGACTAGGAAGACCTGTGAGATGGCATGCCTATGTTAGATTTGTACACCATCGGAGTTAGACTTGTACAGAAGAAGATTAATTCTTGTTTTCTACTTAGAAACCTATACTTAAAATAATGTAATAGTTAAAATATATACATATATATAAACATGTTTAAACGCTTATATAAAACACGCGTAGATTGCCTAATTTTACGTCGCTTACGACTGAGGATCCACATTCAGGAATACACACTACAGAACTCTCACTAGAAACACTTTCTAAGAACTCATTAAAACCGATGACAGATGCAATGGGTGTGTTGATGAAACTTAAATCATTCACTGCGGAAACTATTACTCTTCAACAGCTCTGCTTGACTAATGGGAACTCCAAAAATAATGGTATAAGCAGATAACTACTTAGTCTGTGTTTGTTTCATCATAGTCAAAAACTTTTGAACATTTGGAGATAACTTTATAAGTCCATACTTCCCCAAGTAGCTTGATATTATCCTTTATGTTTAATATTGGTAATACTGCATCATTTTTGATGCAAGAAACATATGGTTGCCAGCGAATTACAGGCATATAAGGCAAATGTATGCCTTAAGTTGATTGACGTAGGGCACGTTTCTTGGGTGCGTGTCCTATGAGGAAATACGTTGTTATAGGTGATGGTTACCACTTAACATCAGGTGGATCATATACTTGTTCCATCTCCAAATGTTATTAAAAAAAGTTGACGATTCCATACAGTTTTCTCAAAAGAAATTAATTACAAAGTCACGACCAAAACTTAAATTTTTCTTTATATTGCTGGACATTTCACACAGCGCTATCTAGCCTCAAACTAAGCAGAGCTTGTACTATGGGAACCAGATAACTGACAGAATACTTATATACTTTTTTTTGTAAATACATACTTATAATATAAAACAACCAGACCCGGAACAAATATCTGTCAATCATGCAAACATTTGTTCCACGGCAGGAATCGAACCCGCTACCTCCTGCGTCTCAGCCGGATGTTCGCCCACTGCGCCACGGAGGTCGTCATTAAATCATTAAATCTGTAGTATTTAATAACTATCTACTATAAAAGAGTTCGTGAAACTTAGCAGGTGTAGTTATTGATATTTAATTTTATTATAACTGATAGTTTTGCTGTAAATCATTATTTTATACAATTTAAACTATTCTCATTACGGACTTTACACCTGTATGTTTCTAGTTGATGAACGCAGAGTAGTTATCGTAGGACATGTCGTATTATCATAAAAACCCAAAAACGATATCTAAACATTTTTAACTTGACCTTATTGAAACAACAGTACAGCATTTCATGAATATTCTCGAGAAAAAGCCTTCGTCAATTACTGTATCCGCAAAAACATATTTCAAACAATTAATATTTCCCGAACCGAGCCAAAGATAACAAATTCAATTAATTATATCAAAAACTAAATCATACTAAAAGCAATTTTTTGTAAGAGTTTTAAAATTAAGTGTTTTTTTTATCATCTGGAAATGGAACAAGCAAGTGGCCCACCTGATGTAACGTAGTAACCATCACCTACATCAACGTATTGCTTCTTAGGTCACGCACCTTAGAAACGTGCCCTAAGATGCACTACCCTGCGTCCATCTACTTGATTACTAATCGTCGTTCATTTCAGTGTGTAGATACGGGCAGAGTAATATGAACGTGGACTTTTCACATTCTGAAGTTGATGCAGCTGCCAGTACTTCTCAATGGTAGCTCCGAGTACCTCTAGTCTGTCCGCGACCACGACTGTTGCAATAAACAAAAAGGTGAACGCGATATATACCCGTTTAATATTAGTAATCTACTATTTATATATATATATATATATATATATATATATATATATAAATAGTAGATATATATATATATATATATATATATATATATATATATATATATTAATTTACGTGGACTGATTATACTTGATATGGACTTATAATTTTTCATTTAATAAATCTTCAAAACATTTATACAATCTGAGTAAGTACTTAACCATTAAGTACCAACCATATTTCCAGATAAATAAAAACTACATAAACTGTTTTATTGAATCGTAAATGACCAGTCAGTTGAACAGTCTAGTCACACCCTTGTCGAAAACTGAGGTCATTGCCACTTAAAAACAGTTAAAACTTCATAGTTAAAACTTCATAGCACAGACACGTCCAACACAACAGGCTTACAGCGGACTAGACAGGAGCATGTCTAGTGCACGGGCTCCAATGAGCCATTCTAATGTGTTGGATTGGCTACCGCAACCAGATTGTCTAACCATGTCTAATGCATACAAGACCTCATCAGCACTTCCACTGCTAAACACACGCCACAGGCTTTTAATAGGTCGTCTTTTCATCTAGTGAGGTCAGCTAAGTATTATCAATACTTTTTAAAACACATAGCAGCTTCTCTCGGTAAAAACTGAAGTTTAATAAACACCAGTCAATCGATAACATATATCTAGCTAATTTATCTGAATCAAACACGTTTTTAAGAAGAGATAAATTGAGAAAGGAATGTATTCAAATTTCGCTTTTACGACCTTATTTTATTAGCTGAGATGCCTTGAACGAAGGCAAAGGGTCGAGTCGCTTTAATTCTTGTTTAATAAATAGTTGAATAAGTTGTGTCACGCAATCGTAAGCTAACTTACAACTTTGTAGACGCATAACTTTGAGCAGCAGTTTACTTGACATAGAAAAGTTAAGCATTCTAAGTTTTTTAAACATAAAAATAAAGTTGAACGATATCAAATTAATTATTCATTAAAAGTTCGTCGTGTTAGGACTCAGGACAAATAAATTGTTAGGATTTTTAAAGAATTAAACACCTACATAGAGCACAACTAAGCCACTTAGTGTCATGTTAATTTGAGTAATGTTACATTTAATCTTTTTTACTAGTAGTCACCAAATATTTGTTTTTGGTTACTTACATATAAGGTTTTGATTATATTCTTGCTTATAAAATGAAATAAGTTATCTAAACACGCGGTAGCGTTTCAAGCCAAGTTCGAGCTAACAGAACTGGCGAGCAGCACTGTGTGTACTCGTAAATATTACACAAACCATTTGGAGCCACTTTTGACCACCTCGTAACTCAAAACTATATGACATAAACATGTCAAATTTGGCTCATATATTGAGACTTGCGAGATTCATATGTTTGACGACCTCCGTGGCGCACTGGACGTATAGCCGGCTGAGATGCAGGTGGGGTTCGATTCCCGCCGCGGAACAAATGTTTGCATGATCTACAGATATTTGATACGGGTCTGGTTGTTTCTCTATATAGTATAAGTATGTATTTACAAAAAAAATGTATATAACTCTTAGTTATCTGGTTCCCATAGTACAAGCTCTGCTTAGTTTGGGGCTAGATAGCACTGTGTGAAATGTCCCGCAATATTTATTTAATTTATTTATATTTCATATGTGCTACAAATTTCAAAAACACACCTCAAATGGTTATTTAGATATTAACGTCCAAAAATCGTTATTTTTATCACTGACTGACTGACCTCTAGATACGGGTAGATCAAAGCTCTAACCCAGTTCTAGATGACCTAGAAAGTTCAAGGTATTTGGGTGAATACAAAGGAATAAATCAGAAACTAGTCAATTTTTATCATTTTATTATAGTTTTTCAATTAATTGATTCTATTAGGAACACTTATAGTGCCCATAATGTAAGAATCAACGATCGAAATTGATTGCTGCTATAAATATATCACAAAAAAGACAATTATACCCCGACAGCGTAGGAAAATACAGTAGAATAACAAAAACCAATTGGTATTAATTTCGTTATGAATAAATACCTACTTATAATTTCTGTACAAAAAGTAATGATATCCCATCAAAAACATAAATGTGAAATGAGAGCCAAGTTCAATATTATGATACCTATATGCCTTGGTTGTTGATTTCAACGACAAAAGAAGTGAGATCTAAATGGGTGCCAAGTTCAATGGTAGTCCTGAAATTTATTTTTAACAACATAAAATATGTTATAACAACTTAAAATACCATTTTTTCTTATAACTTAGGTAATATATTGAAGCCTAAGGTCTGACTTGGCTAGTCTTCATATACGAATTATATTATAATAGCCTTCGCACGTTCTAAAGCTGTGGGTTCTCATTTTATTCTTCCGAAAATTTGGCTTGCTGGTAGAAACTAGCCATCGAACATAGGGCTCTATGCATGACCGTTTAGTAGGTACTTAATAATAATTCGTATATGAGAACTAGCCAAGTCAGACCTTAGGCTTCAATATATTATCCTAAGTTATAAGAAGAAATGATATTATAAGTTTGTATAAATAAATTTCAGGATTGACCATTGAACTTGGAACCCATTTAGATCTCACTTCTTTTGTCGTTGAAGTCAACAACCAAGGCACATAAGTATCCTAATATTGAACTTGGCTCTCATTTCACACTTATGATTTTGATGGTATTGCTTTTACAACATACGTATTTCTATTTCATTTAAAGTCCTACCACGTCAATAATTAGAGAAAGACAAAACACGGATTTACTATTCTAAAGAAATACCTTTTAAACTTTATTTGCATTACTAATAATAAATAAATAAATATAGCTGTACATTTTACACGGCGCTATCTAGCCCCAAACTAAGCAGGGCTTGTACTATGGGAGTCAGATAACTGATATAAACACTTATATTCATTTTGTTTTGTAAATACATACTTTTAATATATAGAAAAACAACCAGACCTGGAACAAATATCTGTAGATCATGCAAACATTTGTTTCGCGGCGGGAATCGAACCCACTACCTCCTGAGTCTCAGCCGGCTGTTCACCACGGAGGTCGTCGACCTCAATAACAATAACTCGTACTACACTAAAGCCCTGAAATAGTTACACTGTTTTGTCATTATCAAGCAATTTCAAATCTAATCAATTGTATCAAAACCCTATCCTAAAGATAATGCTAGCTTATATCTTTGACACAAAACTGACTTCAGGTACAAAAATTGTAACTCAAAAAATCCAGACAAATGACCCAAAATATTGCTAAACGAAGCTGACAAGATACGAATCTCCAGTTCAAATCCCACTCGAGCACAATCCTCGTGACTAGAGGTTGCTTAGCGAACGAACATCGAAAATAGGGTTCTATTATCCCCCTTCGCCCCCCTTCCTTTGTCCCTTTGTCCCCACTCAGCCGCGGCGACCGGAAAATAGCCCACATGTGATTTGTCCCGATACCTTTGGGTACAAACTATATTTTTCGTGTGGGATTTAGAGAGTTCTATCTGGGGTTGGTAACCTTGGATGACTAGAAGAAACTATTTTAGTTTACAGAAAGGATTGTGCAAAAACACTAGTATCTTACAGAATTTGGAAAGTACAGTTGAAACAAATATCTTATCTAGAGACGTTTATAACAATTTGGTTATATACTCGTATTAGGTAATGGGAAGATATTCCATCAATATAAAGAACAATGATTCCTAAATGTAAAGCCGTATTCCAATTTTTTTTTTAACAAATTTTAACTTTTGAAACTATCATGGTTATCAACACTTTCTACTTAATTAAGTTTACCCGTGACCTTTACGCATCTAAGTCAAAATATTGGGAAATTCAAAAACTCAAAAACCATAGTAAATATGGCGTTTTTAGTGCAAATCACCTGTTTCTTAGAATGTTTCTTAAAAAACTTAACTGATCTAGTTAACTAAAGTAAGGTAATATTCAAACATTTTTAAAAATAATTGCTCTTTTAATAACCGTAGTCCTATCTATGAAGAGCTACTTTCTAGGGTACTGTAGCCAAATGGCAAAAAACGGAACCCTTGTCTGTCCGTCCGTATGTCACAGCCACTTTTTTCCGAAACTAAACTGTTGAAACTTGGTAAGTAGATGTATACTGTGAACCGCATTAAAATTTTCACACAAAAATAAAAAAAACAATAAATTTTGGGGGTTCCCCATACTTAAAACTGAAACTCATTTTTTTTTCATCTATGGAAACCTGACTCGCACTTGACTGGTTTTAGTTATTTATGCTCTAGAAATTATTATATTTCAGAGTTTTACATTTTTATAGACGACGTCCGTGGCGCAGTGGGCGAATAGCCGGCTGAGACGCAGGAGTTTGCGGTTCGATTCCCACCGCGGAACAAATATTTGCATGATCCACAGATATTTTTCCCTGATCTGGATGTATTTTTATATAATATAAGTATGTATTAACAAAAAAAATAAGGCACTTTGGGATTGCCGACGGATCTGAAAACTTGAACAGACTACACGGCAGATACTTATGTACAACGCTGTCGGTAACGGTAACAGTATCGCAAGTTCTATAGTTTTTTTCCCATCTCAAAAAATACCCAACGCGTCTAAAGAAATTTTCACTTAATTTTTTTTATTTCTTTATATATTTACATCTATAAATTGAAGTTATAGTGGCGAAGATGAGTGTGAGCAGAGATGAGTTCCTTTGTGAAAGATCTCGTAAGGGACATACTACCATCATACTCATTTTTTCCGCCAAGCAGCATTACTGTGTTTTAGTTTGAAAGGTCTGGTTGCTGGTAAAATTACAGCCATATAAGCTACACCTGCATAGCTGTACACATGTATGCCTTAACATGATGGACGCAGGGCAGTACATGTAGGGCACGTTTATAAGGTGCGTGACCTATGATGCAATACTTTGTTATAAGCGATAGTTACCACATAACATTTTTTTATATATATATTATAGGCTTGCGTTTGACCACGATCTCGCCTGATGGTAAGCGATGATGCAGTCTACGATGGTACACGCTTGCCTAGACGAAACCTATTCACTAGCGACTTAAAGATACCCAGAGTGTAGCTATCTGGAAACACAGACTCTGGCAGGTCGTTCCACTCTTTGGCGGTGCGCATAATAAAGGTCGAAGAGAACCGCTTTGTGCGAATGGGAGGTATTTCTACCATATGGCGGTGGCGCACTGCAGAGCGTCTGGTTGTCCGTTGAAAGAAAGGAGATGGTGGAATCAGGTTGAAAAGTTCCGCCGCACACTCCCCGAAATGTACTCGATAAAAGGCTAGCAACCTTTCGTCGATGCTCCAGGCTGAGGAGCCTTGCATCAACTAGCTCATCGTTGCCTATGAGCTGCTTGGCTCTTCTCTCAATTGATTCTAGAACTTCAAGTTGGTACTTCGCTGATCCGTCCCAGAGGTGAAAACAGTACTCCAAACATGAACGGACTTGTGCTTGGTACAAGTTGAGCAACTGTCCCGGTGTGAAGTAGTGCCTCACCTTTGCGAGTATACCAAGCTTTTAAGCAGCCAACTGGGATTTCGACTCAATGAAGGAGCCGAAATTGAGAGTCGGAGTTAATGTGATACCATGAAGCTCAAGGTGGTCAGATATCGGCACGGATACATTTCGGAAAGTAGGAGTCAGATTAAATTGACTTCGTTTTGCGGAGAACAGACACGCCTGGGTCTTATTCGCATTGAACTTGACCAGATTGGCATCACTCCAGTCGGAGATTGCCTTCAAGGACAAGTTTAAGCGCTCGACCATGGCCTTCCTGAGTGACTGAATCTGCGCTCTACTGGCTCGTACACTAGAGGTATAGCTTTCCACAACTGTGCTATCGTCTGCGTACCCAAAGGTACCGGGTTTTAGCAGATCGTTGATATGCAGCAACAACAGAGTTGCTGATAGTACTGACCCTTGTGGGACCCTGGCGTTAATCGCCAATTGATCGGACGAGCAGCCTTCAACGACAACTCGTATCGAACGGTCCCTCAAGAAGTCCGATATCCAGACACACAGACCAGTAGGCAGACCGTATGATGGAAGCTTGCTAATAAGGCTATCATGCCAAACCCTATCAAAGGCCTTTGAGATGTTAAGAGAAACAGCCAGCGCTTCTCCGTGTTTCTCTATGGCCTCGCTCCATATGTGCGTGGCATACGCTAGAAGGTCCCCAGTAGAACGATTTCGGTGAAAGCCATATTGTCGATCACTGAGGAGGTTATGCGTTTCTAGGTGTGCCAGGAGCCTGTTGTTCAGTACACGTTCCATAATCTTACAGAAGACGGACGTGACCGAGATGGGCATGTAGTTAGAGGGGTAGGCACGACTACTTTTTTTAGGCACGGGCTGCACGTTTGCAAGCTTCCAGGATGTCGGCACTTGTCTAGACTTCACAGAGCGGCGAAAGAGGCGTGTCAGTACAGGAGCCAGCTCAGGCGCGCAGAATTTAAGAACAACTGCCGGAATACCGTCAGGGCCACTGGCTTTGTTCACGTCCAGATTCTGCATCGTTTTTCGAACCTCGGTCTGATGTATGCGGATTTCCGGCATATATACCCCACCATCCGGTAGACTCGGAGTTGTCCCGCTTGCAGCAACTAGACGAGAAGATTCCGTAAAAAGATTGGCGAACAGATTCGCTTTCTCTTCAGCGGTATGGGCCAAAGTACCGTCAGGTTTCAGCAGTGGAGGTAGTGAGGGGCGACAGAAGTTCGACTGAACCGCTTTAGCCAGGGACCAAAACGCCTTACTGCCCGATGGGTTAGACGCCAATTTGTTCCCTATTCGGCTTATGTGGTCAAATCGAGCCTTCCGTAAAGCCTTCTTGCAGGACTTGGCAGCTTTGTTATAAGCTGTCTTCTTCTTAGATAGGTCCTTGGTTTTGCGGTTTCGAGCTTCAACCCATGCCAGGTATGCCTCATGTTTCTGCATTTCAGCGCGTCTACATTCGGCTCCGAATCAAGGTTGAGCTTTGCCTGACACTGTTACGTCAGAGAATGGGATAAAATATTCCATCCCTTGACGCAGCACATCTGTCACGGCATCCGCGCAATCTGAAGGATCATCGGAGGAGAAGCAGACTTGCTGCCAAGGATATGATGCGAAGAATGCTCACACTTCATCCCTGACTTCTTCATCAGCTGACTTGTACTGCCATACTCTTTGCTTGCCTCTAGGGCTAAGATCGGGTGGGGAGTAGACAGATACAGATTTCACCAGACAATGGTCGGAACTAAAGGTGGTGAAACCGACACGGAGTAGTGGTCTGGATCAGTTGTCAGTAGAAGGTCCAAGCAATTGGCTGTTTGGCAGTCAACATCAGGAACTCGCTTTGCTCCTTGGACCAGCTGGGTGAGATTAAGCGATAAAGCTAGTTTTTGCGCTTCTCTTCCTGCGTGGTCAGTGCTTTGGTATGGGAAAAGCCACTCTTGGTGGTGAGCGTTGAAGTCCCCCAACAGCACCAATTGAGCAGATGGGTACTTTTGTTGGCCGGCGTCCGCCGCCTCACTGAGATAAGTCATGAGCTTGGTCGTCTCCTGGTCTCCACTATGCGAACGGTATATACAGCCAGATAAAACTTTTTCAAGGCCTGAGCCCACCAAAATCCATACAACAGAAAAGCTGGGATCTTCAAGGTTTCGGAGACGCCGACAGCAGATATCATCACGAGCGTACACACAGACACCCGCTCGGGGTTTAAAATTGTGTTCCAGGGTAAACCCTGGATACGAGAGGTACGCCGTGTCAGACGGACATCCTATCTGCGTCTCCGAAAGAAACAAGAGAGCTGGTTTCTCAGTCTCAAAGTGGTGATGGACTGCGACGAGATTTGAGTGCAGACCTCGGATGTTGCAGAGGTACACTTTGAGTGAGAGGGAGTGCAGCCGCTGTTTAAACGTTCTCTTGTTTCCACTTTTCATTATGGTTACGAGTGATTTAAGGTTAGGAGGCGGCAGTGAAGTGGGGCTTCATACTGATAACCCTCAGACGCACACGAATAGTTTCATCGTTGGAGGACGTTTCATGTCCATAGGACCCTCTCGTCCGGTCGCCAGCCGGCACCATGGGGTTTTTCGCTAGTTGGCGGGGCAGCCTTTCACGAGTGGCTATTTCACTATTTGGGCCCCCTACTGACTGCGGTCGGCCAGCGGTGCATCGTGCCTCGGATTCCGCTACCCTCCACGACTATTCATCCGATGCGGCGCTTGTCTGTGCGCATCAGGTCAGTCTGCCAGTAATGAGACCATCACGTCGACCCGCCCCCGTTAGTTGCTACACCAGTCACCGTGTCGGAACGCAGCGGAGCTACTTGGCGACACGACTTTGACCAGTGGGTGGTGATCAGCCGCGGCCAAAGCCTACCACCGATTTCACCTGATTGGCACCACCCGGGGACCACGTGTAGGGATTCTATATGGGTATTCTCCTACGGACGTGGGTAACTCGGCCCCAAAAACATCAGGTAGGTAATAAGCTTGTTCCACATTCAGGTCGTACATTCTATAAAAAAAACTTGCAACCAAATTTTAGCTGAAGACTGCTTGACCAGCATCTATATCATCCTCTTAGCAGATATTACACAATTATTCTAGAAAGTGGTTCGCGCTTCGAACCAAGCTATGTTTCATATTTATTTTTGTTAATAATAGACCGAACTTTGGGAATATATAATTTTTTGGTAACGTTATTTCACTAACGCAATTATTTTCGATGCCCTAAATGAGAACTTCATTTATACATGAATCATAAAAAAGCCTTATGTACATATTATTTTTGATTTTGTCGTGCCAGTAACAAAGTTTTAATTATAACAAAATATTATTAAAAGTTCCTTCAAACTATTTACCCAACAGGAGATTACTAGCCAGTGACCCCGATCAATTGTAAATTAGTTTATATTAATGTCCTTTCTATAACCGTACAGATAATTGGAAAACAACTAGCACGTGTAATACAAACGAAGGTAACTGCCCGCTGGGAAAACATTAATTTACCTAAAATATAAGAGGCTTAACAAATACCTTTTAGTTTGTCTGAAGTTGACCGCTCAAAACTCAACCTTTTACAAATTTTATGTTTTCACCCTTGTCTCGAATAATTTCTACTTACTTGCAACTTTGAATACTAAATACTGGCTTTAGTCTGTTGTATACTTTAACTGTACTGTTGTTGATTTTGTTTTAATTGTAAGTAAGGGTTTATTTAATTGGCTTAGTTACCGTTTCGCGCGAATAAATTGAGATTATTATCACAGTTTTGATAATGGTTTAAAATGTAAATAAGGTAGTTAGTAATTTAAAATAGCGGTAAGCTGTTTTATTTATGTTTAGTACACAAACAGAATACACAAAACGCCAACAATTATTATCAAGAACATTTATATGTCGTAGACCTCAAGGCTACGGCGTAGTTCATCGTAGCACCTTCTACGAAAAGCTACACGCGTAGCACATGTTGTCGTAGCATGGACTACAAAATTCTTGAATCATTGATTCTCTATGAGTCATATATAAAACTGTACAAACCTTTTATTTACTCACTTCGTTATATATTTTTTATTTTACTACGTCGCTGCTGCACTACCTTCGCTTCCGGTTTCAGCTGAAAATCAGCGTTGGGTGCTTAACATTCAACATTATGCTGAGCTGAACGCCATTTTGGTACGCAGACACATGAGTAGAACCTGTTTTATTGGATTCAATTGTATGTACTGTTCCTTAAAATAGTTTGATGTGTCATTTTGTGTGTGCCAAATAAATGATTATTCTATTCTATTAAAAATTGACAATTATATACTGATAGAGATATAATATCAGTTAATATCTACAGGAAATTTTCGGAAATATCAAAGTGGTTTTGGTTCAATTAAATGAATTTCTTGAAAAAGCAAATGATATAAGAATAATTACACATCATTTGGAACAGCTCCACTTTTTTTTCTTAGTGTAAATAGCTCATTATTAAGCCATGATACATCAGTGGAAAGCGGCATTAAAATGTGACAAAAGACTGAAATGGTGCTTATTTATCCGCCCATTGTGGTGGTAACAACAACCAATGATGCGACCGATGGGTGGAGAATCAAACAAGTACGGATACGGATTACAAAACCGATGATCATATTAATCAAAATAATCAATTTATTGGTAAATAAGTTTAGATAGTAGTTAGGTGGTAGTTTAGTTTAGGTAGGCCATATAGCGCGCAGAACAGATGGCCGATGGGGCCGAAAGGTTCTCGAGTGGAGGCCACGGACCGGCAAGCGCAGCGTAGGACGTCCACCCACAAGATGGGCAGACGACTTGGTAAGAACCGCAGGTCGGCGTTGGATGCAGGCCGCTTCCAACCGCAGTTCCTGGAGATCATTGAGGGAGGCCTTTGTCCAGCAGTGGACGTCCTACGGCTGATATGATGATGATGATGATGAAGTTTAGACAGAGGCACTTAATTTCACGAAAAGAAAACCAAAAAAGAAACGTGTTATATTTTTAGAATTGTAAGATATTAGATTTGAAAATGTTAAAAAACTAACGAAAAAATATGTAGTGTAAATTATTCTAATACTAAGCGTTAAAACTCAGTTTATATTTTTTCCATAACTGTGTTAGACAAGGTTACGGATATACTGTCCCATCACTAAAACTACGTATCGTATAGCGTATTCACGGCTATTCTATAGACCCTTAACAATTTAGGAAGCCTTTTCAGAAGAGAGGAGGCTCGTTTTTATCTTCTTGCGACAGAAAGGGTTTCGCAAAGGTGACAATGTGAATTATTATGAGAATATACTTCAAATAGGGCTTTGATTGAAGGACACTCTTGTTGCTTTTACACATCAACACACTTGTCTTAGAAATTGTATGAAATGTAGCTTTTTTAAATATAAGATTAAATATTGGCTTGTTGTATTAAATTATTCCGAGTATCAATATTTATTTGGATGGTTAATTTATACGTTTCATAAATAAATTATTTTTAATTAAACATCCGATCACGGATATTAAATTAATAATGTATGTTGGTAAGTAATTAACTGCACATCACAAAAGCATACAGCTACCGCCAACCGGTAAAATACAATTAAACAATAGTATGTAGATAATGTTGTTTTCGTACTTTAACCTACAGGATTAATAAAAACTTGGGTTCGTAATCCAATTAACTGTTTTACGATAATGTTGTTAAAACAAAAGAGCAATTACACATAATTCCTGATTGCTGGATAAGCTATGAAACCTATCCCTTCTTGGAGTTACGACTCAACATCCTTATCGCAATTCCAATGCTTTACATCGAGTCAGTTAAACTTCATCCCAATAAAATTGGGGTAAAGTTTCACCCCAATGCATTAATCTGTACCCACGCCCCGAGGTGCGGGGTCTAAGGTTCACAAGTTTTTACGATTAAGTAAATTTTATTCATACAATCTAGGGTGGATTCAATTTGATCGGCTCCTCTATCGAACCACAAACTTCAGAGATAAAACAATTTGCGTGGTCGGTTCAACGGTGCTAAAGCTTCGTACAACTTCACAATGATGTTATAAAGGATTTTTTTCGTGGTATTATTAGTTTGTGGTCTCTTAGACGTAATGTTTGTTCAAATTACTAAATAATGGTGGCCTAATGAATATAGATAGATAGATAATTTCTTTATTGCACACCATTAAAAATAAAACAAACAAAAGAAAATACAAAATTAAATCAAAGGCACAATGGGCAGCCTTATCGCTAAAAGCGATCTCTTCCAGGTAACCTTTGGATGGACAGGATCTGTGTGAACAAATGAGGATGGCGGCGTTAATCAAATAATATCTAACAGAATAGGTACATAATAATTACATTTTATTTATTCATTTCAAGCAAATAATAAAAATTTTATATAATATAATTTACAAAGATTTATAATTTAAATAATGGCTTGTATGTACGTCATAATTTCAAGCAGGAGCTACACTAAGTCGAGCAGACTTGTGCTGTAGATCCTGTTTTCCGAGTGGGTTCCCAAGTAGTAGCCACAGTCATAGTATAGTCATTCATCTTTTCTTTTGGTACAATTTATTCACGATTACTTTTATTAATAACAAATTAATTAATTACAAATGCATTACCTATAATTGTAGAGTTTATTATATGTAACATTATATTTTAACTTGTAACATGAGCTTTACTATTCTTAATGTATTGTAACATAAATGAATGATAAATAAATATAAATAATTTTAAATTATTAAATAACCTACTTCTAAATACATAGGTAATTAGAAAAAAAAAAAAAAATTATATATAAAATAAAATAAATAAATAAATATTGCTGGACATTTCACACAGCGCTATCTAGCCCCAAACTAAGCATAGCTTGTACTATGGGAACCAGATAACTGATAGAATACTTATATATCTTTTTTTTGTAAATACATACTCATAGAGAAACAACCAGACCCGGAACAAATATCTGTAGATAATGCAAACATTTGTTCCGCAGCGGGAATCGAACCCGCTACCTCCTGCGTCTCAGCCGGGTATTCGCCCACTGCGCCACGGAGGTCGTCTAAAGTAATAAATATTAATTATTATTATTTATCTATCTAATTTAAAGTTCAGAAGTCTTAGTGAGCGATGGACGACAGATAATGTCTATTAACCATGTTTCTAAAAACAGGAAGGGATTTGGTGTTACGAATTGAAAGAGGTAGTGCATTCCAGAGTCTGGTAGCCTGAAGAGTGAAGTATTTAGTATAAAATACTGAGGTATGATGAGGAGTTTTCAATTTAAGGTTTTCAGCGGAGCGTAAGGACCGGGAGTTGGAAACATGAAGAAACTCAAAGCGTTCTTTGAGGTAGGGCAGAGTAGAAGAAATGAAAAGGATGCTGTAAAGGAGGGACAGGATGTGAGCATTCCGACGAAGGCGGATGGGTAACCACTTGAGCCTGTGGCGATACTCAGAAATGTGATCGTATTTACGCAAGCCAAATCTAATAGAGAAATTCTTGAGACGCTCAAGCTTGTTGAGTTGATCTTCAGTTAAATCAAGATAGCTGGCGTCAGCATAGTCGAGAATAGGATGCAACAATGATTGTGCAAGTGCAAGTCCAATTTTGGTGGAAGTCGGAAGGAAGTTTCGCAGCTGTTTAAGAGAGGCAGCTGCAGCAAAGGTTTTTTGGCTTACTGCTGCTAGTTGAGGTCCCCAAGATAGATGGCTATCCATGAGTAACCCCAGATTTTTTACTACCTTGCTGATTGCTATTGAAGTACCGTCAAATTTTACCTGTGGAAGATCAAGCCAATCGATTTGAGTAATCATCCGCGAGCTTCCCATTGCTATTACTTGGGTTTTTGATGGATTGACTATATGATTTGCTCCACTGTAGTATATTCTGTAAATCACTGTTTATGCTATTAATTCCTTCACCTAACCACCCAACAGGGTCTTGGGTATAAATTTGCAAATCATCTGCATAGAGGTGGTAGGACGAAGAGAGTTGTTCGGAGATAGAATTTATGAAAATAGCAAAAAGAAGAGACGATAAAACGCCGCCCTGAGGTACACCGGCACTCAATTGATACCAAGAAGAATATGTATCGTCAATACGGATACGTTGCCGGCGTCCAAACAGGTAACTACGAAACCATTCAATTACTGCTGGAGATATGTTAAGAGAGCGAAGAAAAGCTAATAGGATATCAAAATCAACGTTATTGAATGCATTGCTGAAATCCAGCAGAGAGAGAACAGTAACCAGTCCGTTCTCCATACCATGCCTGATATCATCAGTAATTTTGATGAGAGCAGAGACGGTGCTATGGCCTGGACGAAAACCGGATTGAAAGAGGTTAAGGAGGCTGTTTGAATTAAGGAAAAGGCTAAGTTGCTGGTGTACAAGACGTTCTAGGACTTTGGATAGGAACGGGAGAATGGAAATGGGACGGTACTCAGAAAAGGATTCGGTTTTTTGGGTATAGGCGTTATTTGAGCCTCCTTCCATGCGCTTGGATAGGTTCCCGTGTTGATGGAGAAGTTAAATAAGTGGGTAATGGTGTGAACAATTTCATTAAGGATAGGTGTAATCATCCTTTTACTAACACAGTCACTGCCAACGGCATTCGAAGATATGGATGATATGCTTCTCTTAACATCACAATCAGTAAATTGACGAAACAAAAAAGGCGAAAAGTCGGGAGTTGGTGATGAGAAAAGATAATTTAATGTTTGATTTTTAATAAGTCCATTAAAATTGGACGAAGAGGAGAAGTGCAGATTCAAAGAATGTACATCTAAGTCTTTTTCTCAATATATCTTTTTTATTCTAAAATTTGTATCAAAACGCATTAATTTAAACGAGATACCGCCACAAGTAAAATACAGAAGAAGAGTAAGTGAAGTGACTCACCAGGTGGTGGTAAATGCGCTAGCAGCAGCAAGGCGAGGTGCCACATCGCGCGGGCTAGCGGCGGCCCCCGCGCGCGCCGCGCCTCATGCCCCGCGCACACACGCGCCACCGTGACCCACTCACACTGACGTCACAAGAACATCACACACACACTGCACTTCAACAACTCATCTATGGCCACCGGCACCGGTCGTTACACTAATCTGAAACAACAAAAAACTATGAATAAACAAACCCTAAATAAACTTTATATTAGAAATATTTATGTAGCGCAAAGTTTTGAAACTGAATCACCAACATCCCAAGATAGGAGTATTTGTTCAGGCTCCAAAGTTGGAGCGAGGTTTCGGCATCCGTTTATCTGAGCAGATAAAATGAAAATGTATTCTGTCGCTGAAAACGAAAATTGTAAGCGAATCTTGTGAATGCACGACGCGACACCTCGCACCAACATACAAAAGTACTTTTTACTTACAAAACTTTCGTGATTTATTTCAATCATTATTATAAATAGGGTATTTATCACGTACTGTTTTGTCGGGGTTTTGATCAATAATGTTTCGGCTCAAATTCAAATTATTCCGGTGAAGGTTCACGAATTGAACCGAAACATTGTCAGTCGAAACACCGATAAAATTATACTTTATAAATCCCGTATTTATAACTAGCTGTCGCCCACGATCTCGTACGCGTTATACTACTAAATGTGTAGGTATCCTAGAAATAAAGCTAAACTCGCTGTTGCAACTTTACTTGACACCCTCTTTTATCCCATGGGACTTGATTTATGGGATAAAAACTTTCGCATTTATAATTAAGTGTGATAAGTACTTTTCGTGAGATTTGGCACCTCTCGTCGTCTGACTCGCACAACAGAACGGCCCGCGGTATCGACCCATCACTATTAAGGTAACTTTTTTACCTTACCATAATTACAGGCAAATAAATAACACGGAGCGAAGCAGAACCAATTAGTTACGGTTCAGTCGCAAATAGGAGTTTGCTAATGAAATTCCCGATGCGGAGAGACCAATAAAACTTGGTCCCTCGAATATCTAAAGCCATCGTAAAAATTGCAAGTTAAAGTATTCAAGTAGCAGGAAACGCGACAGGTAATGCAGTCGCTGTATAGCTCGGGATCTTTGCGCGCACGTAGCACGTAAACCTCTCATTGTTAGTGCGACGTCACTGTTCGAACAGATTTGGAGTGCTTCGAAAGCTTTTAGGCGTAAAGCGAGTACATACAGACTTTTTGGTTCTATTTAGACTGGATAGTTTGTCGCTGTATATTGAGCGCCGCCTTCACGGGTCACTAAGGGATTACAATTATTAGAATTAACTCCAAGTATTCAGCTTTAGAAATGTTCCTTTGTCTACTAAATATATATTATATTTTAGTAGACGCGTATGAATATTCAATCGTCGTGGTTATTAAATATATCTCAATCGAAGTACAGACGCTTACAAAAGTGTATTTACAATAGAGGCACATGTATTATGTATTTTTGAAGTATCAAACTTGAGTTTGAAAGTTAAGTTTTCCTGTAGATAGTTCCAACTGATTCCTTTCTTGCAGGTACAAGTTTGTTACATTTAAAGTTTCACTTATTTCTTGTATTGTGTGCTAGTAAAGTTATATTCATTTCTTCGAGTACTTATAAAACGTGACTTACAGTGGCACTGGTTATTTCTTGCTATTATTCAAGTTATTACAATCATCGAAATAAAATCTAGACAAGTTTTAGTTTTGATACCATCTCGATGCCCAGTCAATGCAAAGTTTAACGTAAAGAAAAACGATGATTGTGATGCAACCAAAAATATACAGACGTAAAAAAATTACCCTTTTTGGGCAAAATGCGAAAATTGAGGTTTCTTCGACCATGAAAATGGTCTTGCTTATGATCGGTTCATATTATTATAAAATATCATTATCAGGCTGAATTTAATATTCTTGCGAACGTACTTCTCTTGTACATAAGGAAGTCTACACACCAAAGCCTCTAACCCGCCGGCATATTCGGCGGTTTCTTATCGGTGGTTTTATTTAGATAATCATGTTTAGTCACATAGGCAGCTCAATAGAAAGATTTGGAAATCCTTGCGGCTCGATATTCGTACCTTTAATACATCTCGTATTAAAGATACGATAGAGCGGAATAAAGGCTCCAAAGTGTTCGCGAGAGATAATTCTATTGGGCAGAGCCGCATGACGAAGCTGAAGAGGGAAGATGGCAGCATAACGTCAAGTAAAGCGGAAGTGTTAAGGGAAGTCGAAAGGTTCTATGGACGGCTCTACGATTCGGTCACTAAACCTGTTTGCAGTGCGGCCAATGACCCAAGAGCCAAACTGACCCGACATTATACCGAAGATATTCCGGACATCAGCCTGTATGAGATCAGGATGGCTTTGAAGCAGCTTAAGAACGACAAGGCGCCGGGTGAGGACGGAATCACTTCAGAGCTTCTGAAAGCGGGTGGATCACCGGTACTTAAAGTCCTTCAGAAGCTTTTTAATTCCACCTTGCTTGAAGGTACGACGCCAAAAGCATGGAACGGGGGCGTGGTGGTTCTGTTCTTCAAGAAAGGTGACAACACCTTGCTTAAGAATTACGGACCCATCTCGCTTTTGAGCCATGTTTATAAGCTGTTTTCGAGGGTCATCGCGAACCGTCTCGAACGCAGGTTTGATGACTTCCAGCCACCCGAACAAGCCGGGTTCCGTAAAGGCTACAGTACCATAGACCACATACTTACGCTGCGGCAAGTCATACAGAAGACCGAAGAGTATAACTTGCCGCTATGTCTCGCGTTTGTAGACTATGAGAAAGCCTTCGATTCGATCGAAACATGGGCAGTGCTTGAGTCTCTCCAACGATGCCGTATTGACTATCGGTACATCGAAGTGTTGAAGTGTTTGTATAAAAACGCCACTATGTCAGTCCGAGTACATGAACAGAGCTCGAAGGCGATTCCCTTAAAAAGAGGCGTAAGACAGGGAGATGTCATTTCTCCGAAACTGTTTACGACCGCATTGGAAGATGCCTTCAAGCTTCTGGAATGGAAAGGACTGGGCATCAATATTAACGGCGAATACATCACTCACCTTCGGTTTGCCGACGATATTGTGGTCATGGCAAAGTCGATGGAAAAGCTCAGCACGATGCTCGAAGGCCTCAATCGAGTCTCCCAACGGGTAGGACTTAAAATGAACATGGACAAGACGAAAATCATGTCAAATGTCCATGTCGTCCCTGCCCCAGTTATGGTTGAGAACTCGGCTCTTGAAGTTGTCGACGCGTATGTATACCTAGGACAAACAGTCCAATTAGGTAGGTCCAACTTCGAGAAAGAGGTCAATCGTCGAATCCAAGTCGGATGGGCAGCGTTTGGGAAACTTCGCAACGTCTTTTCGTCCAACATACCTCAGTGCCTTAAGACGAAAGTCTACAATCAGTGTGTGTTACCAGTGATGACATATGGAACCGAGACGTGGTCCTTCACTATTGGCCTTATGAATAAGCTCAGAGTCGCTCAACGAGCTATGGAGAGGGCTATGCTCGGGGTTTCTCTACGGGATCGAATCAGAAATGAGGAGATACGTAGGAGAACTCAAGTCACCGACATAGCCCGACGGATTAGCACGTTGAAATGGCAATGGGCAGGCCATATAGCGCGCAGAACAGATGGCCGATGGGGCCGAAAGGTTCTCGAGTGGAGGCCACGGACCGGCAAGCGCAGCGTAGGACGTCCACCCACAAGATGGGCAGACGACTTGGTAAGAACCGCAGGTCGGCGTTGGATGCAGGCCGCTTCCAACCGCAGTTCCTGGAGATCAATGAGGGAGGCCTTTGTCCAGCAGTGGACGTCCTACGGCTGATATGATGATGATGATGAATCATGTTTAGATCAATTTTATTTAGACTTGAACCCGCGCGTGTGCGCCTGGCGAAGCGCGGCGACATGCCGTCAACAAGAATGCCGCCGGGCCGTGTCGGCGGGTCGGCGGCTTTAGTGTGTAGACTGCTTAGAGATTACTGGCGCATGCATGATACATGGAGCGCCTGCAGAGACGGCGTGTCGCCAAATTTTTCATTTTCTACGGCATAACCGAATTTAGAACGAGAAAAGTTTTAAAATCAAGTTAATATTTTACAGAAATATTACTCATGTAACGCATGAACTAATGTATAACATCATAAGAATGTCCTACCATATATGTAGGTGTTATCTAAAACAGATTTAACCCACAATAAAATAATCAACTTTAAATCAATAGAAATTTAACTGGTCTATTTGTTTCCTTACATTTCCATGATCACTGGTTACGTAAGCAAATTCGGACGTTTCAAGATAACTGAAGAAGTCTTAAACTCATTGTTATATTATTAAATGTTATAAATATCCATTTGGTACAAATTTATGATAGTTTACACAATCGACCGAACTACAATATATTTTCTATGTCTACTGACTCCCATGTAAGTGTTATTTATTATATTTTTGAGGATAAACGATTAATAAACGTAAATCTTCATAAACCACTTCCAGAATCCCCAGCAGGCCTCCTCAATTGCGAAAGAACTGTTATACCGTCACGGAGTCACAATGTAGGCCACAGTAGCACCCCACTTCCACTCCTTTGTTTGCCGCTCTCATTAACAATAACACCCCGCTCCCAAATAAAGTTTTTAATCTTACAAAACGCCGACCGAATGCGGGTAACAAAGAGGTTAGCTTTTAGGGTTCCCTAGCCATATGGTGAAAGCGTACATCATATATATATTGGTTATTCCGTTTTATTGTATCGTCGATGTATCAGACCTTGTTGTGTCTCAGTTTTGTGTGGTTAGGATATTTTTTTTCAGATAACTAATTAAATAAACATTATAACTGTATTATTTTTGGAGAAACAGGCTTACGGCCTACCTGATGGTAAGCATTCACCGTCGCCTATCGATACCGGCAACGCCCAAGGTATTGTCGATGCGTTCCCTACACTGTAGAAACCTCTTTACATTTCTTTACATATTAATATCCTTTAGGTATTAGAATTAAGTAATATAAGTGTAACATAAGACAGTTTATTACTGATTAAGTTGTATTTAAATAGCTAAGTAAGTAATCTAATATGTTTTTCTTGTCGAGAAGCAAGTTATTCGGTATGCAGACGAGTCTCATGCCTACGGTCAATTACTCGCTTGTATTATTTTGTTTGCTGGAACGCAGCCAAACTAAATGAACAGTACCTACTTGACCAAGGTAGCAAAACAGTGCCCTAAATACTTGTACCTACAGAATAAATACTAATAAAAGATACCTAATCCTCACGGCACACAAGAACTCTCAATTTCAACTCCATTCTCCATTTCGAACAATCCCTAGCCGCACCACCCAGAATAAATAATAGTTGCTATCCGATCTGACACACAAAAAATATTTGAGCAGAGACAAAACTTCTAATGGACACGGGAAGTCAATCCGACTTTCGGAACGAACACCGATCCGATGTTACGTAATTTTTGAAAGTTTCTTCCCGCTCCCCTTTCTATGGCGTTGTACTACGTTTACGAACAGACAGGCAATGAATCTTCGTCGAAGTTTCAGAGACGATAGAAAAAGTCCAGCTGTCGCAAACAGTCATAAAAGATAATGATTAATCCCCGAAATGACCCCGTGACTACCGGATTCTACTCGTGTCACTGATTTTTTTGGTTACCCAGCTGTCTTGAAAATAATCTTGTAGACACTTTTCATGCAGAGCTCGTTTCTGCATCATGCTTTTACGAGCTTTTAATATTAATGTAAGTTGTAATAAATAGATTACATCCCTATTATAAAGCACTTTTCCAGTACACCTCACTTAAACAAGTAAAAGCCGGTTCTGCGAATTACTTTCAAGCCCGCTCGCCCGGAAAATCACAAATCGATTCCACTAATCTCACCCCATTTCAGATCAGAGATATTCTTAGACCCTGCCGAACCAAAGGCCCAAACGGCCCTAATAAACGCAATATTTATAATCCAAGATGGCGGACATTGGCGTGTAATCGTAAATCAATCGTGCCGGTCTCAGGGGGCCTATTGGTGCTCGCTCACATTTCAATAAGTTCTTCTACGGATTAGGCCCAGTCTGAACCGAAACAAGACTGTAAAGTATAAGCAATAAACTGAGCAAACAATCGACGACAGGGCTGAACCCAGACCCAAACAAGACCGAAAGGGGCAGAAACAGACTGAAAGGGGCAGAAACAGAGACTCTTAAATGTTTCAGTTACTATTAGATAATCCTTTACTCAATTCTTGGGTCATTAGATAGACTTTCCTGCTTCTGCGCTGCGTGCATCCAGATCAGATATGTCTTTATAATCTTGAGCACTTTTCCAAATATCCCAGACCTTGCTACAATACCTGATGGAGTGGATCTGGTAACCGGGCTAGTGTGAAAACGGAAACGGGTCAGAGCTCCGACCTAAAGAGTTCCAATTACGGTTCAATTACGGCTATGTTTAACTCGATTGGATGGTTCTTTTCGTTTTGGAACAAGCTTTCTAAACTACATTCTGGGATTAAAACGAGTTTACAAATTCACTACAAATACTTTTGCAGTAAGTAAAAATATATACCAAACCCATGTCAAAACAATAAATATCTATTATTAATGATATTGCGCGCACAGATCCGTGTGAGATCTGGCATAGTTAAAGTTCATATGTAAGCTAAAATTAAACGAAATAAAAAATAAAAACTATTAAGTTAGAATTCCAACCTCTGTGCACTGCCATTTAATACTCAATATTGAGTAAAACATAAAAAAAATACAAAGGGGCCTTTAGATGAAATAAACACTAAATATCCGTCTATATTTTTATTTTGGGCATCTCTAAAACTAAATTAATTTTAGCATAATTTGGAGTTTCTAAAAACTTGGTGCTTGAGTAATTTCATTATTTAAGTGTTTAACTATTTAAGTGTTTAAAACTGCCGGTCGTTAACAGGCAATTCCAAATAAAGTTTAAATTTAGAATGAGCCCTGCCTCGAAAGCCTGTTGGTTCAACTACAGCAATATAAACACTCGTAAAGCAGAGGGCCAACTTCCTAAAAATATAACTTTACTGCTTTGATTAAGGGGCTTACTTACTGCTTCCGACTCCGAATACGAGACGACACGATTTATAACCATCACCACTAAAACAGTGATAAGCTTAAAACTTTTGTCTCTTCTGTGTGTTTGCCAGAAGACTGCAATTAGACTTTCGTCATCATCATACCAGCCATAGGACATCCAATGCTGAACATCTCGTGTAGCCTGCACCCAACGGCTCCCAGCAACCTAATATACCCACTACTATTTGATAATATGTAATTACAACTAGTGGTTCGCCTCGAACTGAGATGTCGCGAGTCTCCCAAAACACAAAAGAATATATTCTTAGGGCGACTCGCGCAACGATGCTTAAACGTATTTAGTGGCTAAATATGATTTAAGGAGTTGTCAAACCAAACAAATACGTAAAATTTAAACATGTTTAGTCGCTAAATACGTTTAGGGATCGTTGTGCAAGTCAGCCTTAATCTTTGACCAATAAAACAGTGCCACGAAATAAAAATCCAAATACTTGCCTTACAGTTTCATTCAAATTACAGGTAACGGGAGTTCAGGTAATTTGGTTACGTTTTTTTGGGGTACAAATTGCAGTTATTCTAAATTTTGGACTTTTGCCTATATTTGTGTCACTTAAGCTAAACGCATACCAAATAACAGTACTGTGGTGTCACTGGTGTACCCTGTAAATTTTGTCAAAGTTCAGTATTTATTATGGCTAATAACTCAAAAACTATAAGAAATTTACTAAAAACATAAACGGAGTCTAAATTTACTAATAACGACCTTTCATTTGATGTCTTACTTGACCAAATAGTCTCATTTTTTTTTACCTCTCTTGAACCCCAATATCTCACCAACCCCCCTAACATTTTTAGCTCATTGAGTCACACCAAAATTGTGCCATCACTACCTACCTATAAATTTATTAAATTTAACGACGATCGGATCAACGCTTCGAAAGTTATCCTCCGACAAACAAACATACATACATACATACAATGCCAATTTGCCCAAGTTGATTTAGAGATCTCGTTTCGATCGATCAATTATTACTGATCTGCATGTTGACGCTTACAATGCTTAATTGCAAGATAATTGAGAATCGCTTCAAGTGCCATCATAAACTATACTTAAACCTTAACTTTCTAAAATTCAAGGTTGCCTGTAAGAAACAACTTTTAAGGATTTTACCTTTTACCTTTATATATTGAGTATTCTTTTACTCCTGGTGTGCAGTAACTTTATATTGAGACATCGTATCGGAGGGTGTGGTCAGCCTGACTAAGTTGTAATGCGCATTAAGCCGGCGCGCTTGCAATCACTCTCAAACTTTCCGGAATTTTCCGATTCAATCATTTTGGGGTTGAGCTGTGATTTTGCAAAACTATTTTTGGTAGTTTTATGTTTAATCCAGTTAGCGAGCGGCTGAACCGTTTAACGACTCTGAAGTTTACGTCAAAACTGTCAAAACAGCCCAGTTTTGGAACGAAGTACAAATCTAAGGCATTTAAAGATATATCGTCTAGTTGCTGCACTGACTGGGACGCACGCACTGTAGTGCCCGACAGGTTTGAACATGGAGTAGCTTCGTATACCTACACCACCATACGACACATTTCTTTTTTAGGGTTCCGTACCCAAAGGGTAAAACGGCAACACTGTCTGTCTGTCTGTCCGTCTGTTACCAGGCTGTATCTCATGAACCGTGATAGATAGATAGTTGAAATTTTTACAGATGATGTATTTCTGTTGCTACTATAATAACAAATACTAAAAACAGAATAAAATAAATATGTAAGGGGGGCGCCCATACAATAAACGTGATTTTTTCGCTCGTTTTAGCTCGATATTGATAACGGCAACAAATAGACGCTTGAAATATTCACATTTATATGAATATTTGGAGGGTCCGTAAAAATGCCAAAATAAATCTAATCTTGTGGCTGAGCATAACATCATAGGAGCATACAAGTCACTCCGACTCCGCTGGCTCGGCCATCTACTGCGAATGGGTGAAGATCGAAGCATAAAGAGAGCATACTTGGGCCGTTCTTAATAATATAGCACCCAATAAAACTAGTCCGTAGCCAGTAGCTATCGCCCGCGTGAAGTTTAAATTACGCCATCCCTTTCACACCTACAGTGAGTATCTCTTGGATGTATAGGACGGTCTGATCCGAACGGTAGGCGGGCGACAGCGAGCAGCCGGATAACCTCAGACCTGAATGACGATGCAGACATTGAAAGAGAGCGTAGGGCGTGTCTGTAAGAGCGAACATGATCTCCCGCAGGTTTGCTCGTTGCTTCACAGATGTAAAACTCTGCCTTTTCCGAGCGTACTGTACCAGCTTTTACACTAACAGCCTGTGCGTTAGTTACACGCAAAAACAGTACACACACGCCTTACGCATGCAGTATAAATGCGGTCAGGGTGCTGGTGGGGCTACTCCGCTTCTGCAGCGCGTCGGGGATGTTCGCCATGAACCACTGCTGTATGATTCATCTAACTAATTATGGTTCGTTGGTTAAGTGAGGTATACAGCGGTGAGGCATACAACACCTGATTCAAATTATTACATTTTTTTGACAAATTTTATTTAGTTAATTTAAAGACCAAACGTATTATTTTGATATTTTATTTTGACATACTTTTTCTCTCATTTTGATTGTACACACGGCTACACATCAAGCTATACATCTCCAGTATAAGCTGACCTCGCATTGTGTAGGCTTTTCGTAGAATGAGAGGTCAGCTTATACTGGACCAGTATCGCTTGATGTGTAGCCGTGTGTACAATACAACAGCATAAGAAACAAATATATGTATATTGGGGGATGGTAACGCTAAAAAAACGATTCTACGAAAAGCCTACACAGTGCAAGGTCAGCTTATACTGGAAATGTATAGCTTGATGTGTAGCCGTGTGTACCTGACATATTTTTTCTAATATTGACATACTTTTGAAATTATTAATTTACAAATAGATAGATAGAAAATGAGTTTTAAATTGATAAAATGATGTGACACTATTAATGTAATTTTCTATTATATTAGTATTGTTATTTGTTAATTCTGTTTAATTGTTAATTTATAATGTCATATGACATACCTAATTAATGTTCTATGCAGATTTTTAATCAGTAATCTTTGTAATAGTTTACACATATACATATATTACATTTGCGCGCTCACTAAGCAAGTCACGTGCTCCTCACTTATACATAACACTACAATGTATTCTACCGCGTTGCCGTAAATAAATTGATTTCATTTCATTGAAAGCTAGACTAAACACTTTTATGTATTGAATACGTTATGTTTATTTCTGATAAGTGTTTGTTTATTGAATACCTAACAAAACTCAAATAAAATCATTAATTTATACCAATCGTTGCTCAAGGATGACTTGAGCAACGATGTCAAAAAACGTTTTGTTGCTAAATACGTTTAGGAATCGTTGTGCTAGCCGGGTTTAGACAGGTCCCTATTTGGCCCAATCAAAACGCAAAACAATAAACTGAGGTCTTCTCATCAAAATTAAGATTGTGTATACAGCAGCTTTCTGTTTTCCCAATATATTTTTCAGTCTTTGTTATTTTATTGTTATATTCGTATATTTTTCTTTGGGTGGCATTTGGGGACAGATATTTTTTCTATATCTTTAAATTGTACATTGCTCGCTAGGTCTCAGCAGACCTATCAATCCAACATGTTGTTTAAGGTACAAAAATATGCATTAATATTTTAAATCGTAAGGAGCAATAAAAGTGAGCGCCTAGCCTCATCCATTACATCTACAAATTCACGAGCTACACAACACTTCAAAGCGGGAACACCATGACAAAGCCTTTGTAAAATTTCATATTTGAAGCCGGAAAAAAGATGCAAAGAATTTTATCATTATTTTTACAAATTCTCCGACAATATGCGTCGAACAGAATGAATGATATTTATTTACAAGTTATTAATATTGTACAGTTCTTTTACACTATAAAAATACTCTTTTCGTACCACTTGCTCAAAAAAGTGACATTCTATGCCACAAAAAGCGAACATAACAATAGTCATTTTTAATCTGTTAAAAACAGGGAAAGAAAATTGTACTGAATTTCATTCATCCTCTAGGGGGAGAATGTGATTTAAATTTGGAATACTTACCGAAATTTATACTGAACTACATCTGTGTTTACACCATTGAGTTTGTATATAAAGCATTATATTATTATATTATAGCATATTGTGTTAATTTTTTCGCAAATGGTACGAAAAGTAGAGTATTTTCCTCGGTGATAAAGCTGTCTTAGTCTTGGGTGAACTTAAATCCCTCGCTACACTCAGGACTCGTCTTAAATCCCTCGCTTCGCTCGTGATTTAAGTTTTTAACACCCTCACTACGCTCGGGAGTAAACCTCGAGACCTTCGTTACGCTTGCGATTTAAATGGTCACCCGCGACAGAAGACACTGCTTTATCCCCTTGGTTAATAATCTACTATTTCACCACTGAAAGTTGGATCATTGGTAGCTCGATACCTGATGAGTAAATGTGATTTACGTCACTAGGGGCCGTAAATCACAGTAAGTTAATTTAAAAATAGAATGAGGCTCATGCATTATAGTATATTATGATACAAGTGAGCTAAGTTGCTCATTATAGAGGCTGGGCTGTGGTTTGTAGCCCGAGCCGAAGACGAGGGCGTAAATCAGCCGAGTGTCTAGTGAGCAAGTTGCTCACGAGTTTCATACGTACTTTTTCATCACACTTGCGAGGAAAAACAAACATGTACTGCATAAATCGTTTAATTATTATAACAATTGGTGAATGTACAATTTTCATAACGATATTGGATTGTTATTGATGGCAATTTCACAGTTTGTCTTACATTGGTACTTGCCACTTCTTTAGTATCTTCATTTACTTCTTGTGTAAATGTCGGCGACAAAGGTAAATCATACAAATTACTGGAAGGAGAAGGCACCAAATAACTCATGCTACGAGATGTACATGGTTGTGGGTTACAGTACGTTTTGATATCAACACAATGTTTGAGCTTAACCATGCTTCTTAACATGGATGCACCACAGGGAGCTGGGTTTGTATGTATTGGCGAGTTCAGAAAAATACGCCAAAACACATTTTCAGAAAATGACTGGATCTTTTGTTGCTTTTCCATTGTATGAAACTAGCTTAAGCAGCTAAGTACTTTTCAGGCTTTCATTTGCATATTGTGCTGCATTTAGTATTTCTGGCGGGGTTAAATCTATCAATTGTTAATCTTCTGTACTAAGACTGGATATTTTTACAAATATTTATCACACAGCAACAAATGCGATACAAACAAAAAAATGGGAAATGGCGCGCAAGTAGTTTTTTTTTTTTGCACGCGCCAAATGTAACTTGATTGATTACATAAAGCCTTACAGCGTGCGTACAGCCTACTTCTAAATTATAATTTTTGTGATAAAATGCAAATAGTTTATAACAAATTATTGTGAATTATAAGTAATTTGATAATAATAAATGTTTTTTCGTCTTAATTAGGGATACATTTTTTTATTCCAAAAAAGTAATAAGATTTTCAGCGGCATACAACCTCTTTGTTGTTACAAAAACTGTATTACCCGGTTAAATTGAAAATGCACTGTTTACTCGCATATAATTTGCAGTTAGGTACTAACTTAACTTTGTAGGGATAATTCTATTATGCACTAGTTATAAATTAATACGCACGCGTGTGTTATAGTTCGGTTTGTGACCCTAATAACGATGTACTATGGCGCACTTTACGAGCAAGTGTGTTGAAAATAATGTTCTAAAATGAAATACAACCTCTATGACAAATCCTTATTTTATGAACTAGTGGTTCGCCCCGAACTGCGGTCTCGCGAGGCTCCTTATTTTTCGTAAATTATTTATAGTTTTCGAGTTATTAGCCATAATAAAAACTAAACATTGACAAAATTCACAGGGTACACCAGTGACCCCACAGTACTGTAATTTAGTATGCGTGTAGCTTAAGTTACAAAAATAAAGAGAAAAGTCTGAAACGCAGAATAACTGCAATTTGTACCCCAAAAAAGACTCAAATAACATAAACTCCCGTTACCTGTAATTTGAACAAAATTGTAGGTCAAGTTAGTTGGATATTTATTTCGTGAAACTATTTTGATAGTCAAACATTAGAAATAATATTTTTTTTTTTGTTTTAATCGGAGACTCGCGAGATCTCAGTTCGGGGCTAACCATTAGTTTTAAATTATTTTAAATTTTACTTTATCTGTGCTGACCTGTAAGACCTTGCTCTTTGCTAAATTTCGTGATTCTAGTCTAGGACAATGGGAACTACCATAAGTATAATTTTTCGACCCAAAACCTATAGGGTACTTCCGGTTGACCTAGAGTTCTCAATTTTGGTAGAAAGCAAGGTCTTACAGCACAAGTAAAGGGAAAATTCCGAAAAATAACAATAGATGAAAATTAAGGTAACTTTTGGTACTTAAAAGTTTTCGTGTAAATCTAAATTTGCCCATATCTTTTTATCGTGTTGACTCAGGACCTTAATTTTTATACACCTAATAGGGACTATAGACCTTAATATCTGGTATAAATTTTAACTTACTAGGTCTACCCGTTCTTGAGATAATCGGGGGTGACACACGGACAGACAGACGGACAGACTGACATGAGAGTGATCTTTTAAGGGTTCCTTTTTTACCTTTTGAGGTACGGAACCCTAAAAAGAAGTAAAAAAATAATAGAAAAATACTTATTAACAATTCAGAATGGTTAAATGCAAAGGAGGAAACTAGCCAGAAACAGTTTAGAAGGGATAAAAGATTTCCAGCGTTTAAAGTGCTCTACAATTAAACACAATGTTAAACGAACATTTCAACTTCCACCAGAAATGTTAAACCAAGAGGTCACTTCATTAGCAAAGAACCTTAGTTAAACCGTTCAAAGGGGACTCGGTTTAAACCGCTTAAAGAAATAGCCTGCAAAATATGTAACATATCATATTTAACACTACAATATTTTTAACTATGATGAATATATACTCAGCTCTGGCGAGGGAGAGTTATGTTTATATATGGCAATAATCTACTACCTTAGAGTTTTACCCCGACCTTTATAAATTCGTCTTATTAAAAAATTTAATCAATGTTTATTTACACTGTTGCCGTAAAATGGCCGCGATTTTTTTATGAATATTTTTTCCTTACAATTTGACCAACAATTTGACGGTACAGTACTTCATACATTTATATTTAGCTGCGCTTTCCAGTGTGTGTTCTCCACTCTAGAACTTTTCTGCCCCAATGGCCGTCAGTTTTTCGAGCTCCGCTCGCTGCCACTTCAGCTTGCTAATCCTTTGTACTATGTCGGTGACTTTAGTTCGTCCACGAATTCGTCATTTGTGATTCAATCTCGTAGAGAAACACCAAGCGTAGCCCTCTCCATAGCACGCTGAGCGACCTTGAGCCTTCTTATGAGGCTCGTAGTGAGAGACCACATTCCTGTACCATATTATTACGTTATCACTGATAACACTGATCAAAAGCTACGAGAAGACGTCACGTATTTTCGCAAACGCGACAAATTGACAGCTTACTCTTTCTTTTCAGCTTCTTATAGCCGTGCATATTCAGGTATAGAGTAATAACATATTCCAAAAGTTTTACAAGTTTTTTTATAAAAAAAACGAGTGTTCTTTAGACCACACGACTGAAGTAAAACTTCTTTTTCAAAATATTAATTTATAAAATTGTTCAATTACAAAATTGTCCACACGTCTGTAGGTCGATCAGTCTATGTTCATTCTGGACAGACGCAACTCGCACTCGCACATTCACGTTTAATAATTTTATACGAAACGTAACTCTCTCTTACTATCTTCACTAGCTTATATCTTCCTCTCAACTTCCGTTAGCACGTTTCGTAACGCATTCACCAGCTTACTCCTCAAGTCAAGCGTACGTAAAGAAGTTTTACTTCAAAAATGTTTAACTGGCTGCATGCCTCGTAATCCATTTCTATTTTTACTTCGAGTTAAAATAAATTTAATTAGATTTTTCTTTTTAATGGGTATGGTCATAAATGCCACTTATACAGGAATGCGGTAGAGGTAAGTATTGTGCCGTTTTTAGATGTATGTATTGACATAGCACACCGTACTTATTATGCGACAAACAAATTGAGCAACGCGTCTTTCACCACATCACACTAATATTGTAAATGTGAAAGTTTGGATGTTTATTTGTTTGTTACTCAATCACGTCGTAACGGCTGAACCGATTTCAATTAAATTTGGTATATACGTAGATTATAACCTGGATTACCAAGAAGGCTACCTGCTATCCCATAAATCAGTTCCCATGGGATAAAAGAGCGAGTTAACAGCGAGTTTAGCTGTATTTCTAGATCACCTACACATTTAATAGTGTAACGCGTACCAAGTTGCGGGCAACAGCTAGTTTTAGATAAATAAATAAAGAAGTAATATTTGTAATGTACATTTCACACAGCATTATTTTGCCTCGAGGAGAGGTCGATATTGAGCTAAGTATCCAAATGCACTGAATACACAGAAACTAGTGAATACACAGCTTGAATAAAGTGAGCTATCAATGCACCCTTAGATTTATTAACAACCAAAATGTATCTACAATGAATCTAATTTAAGAGCGTCATTTTAACTGAAAAGTATTTATAGACGCCATTATGCTAGTGTTTCCAATCTTAGCTAAAGATTAGTCGGGTCTAGGCCCAATTTATTTAGCTCGCGTTTAAGCTTAAACTGCGCAATAATTCTGAATTGTCTGTGAAATCCATTTGTCTAGGGACGGGTCCTTGTGTATGCAATTTAGAGTTACCAACGTTTACGATGACACCAGAATTCTTTATAGTGTCGTTTGTCTTGGGTTTAATTAAATTCTTAATAAAATAGCAAATCTGTACTTACATGATACATGCGGAAACGGCTATTAGTAGTAAATCTAGAATAGTTATTATTTTGTTTAGTTTCTTAAGAATTAAAATAAACGAAGCAGTTTGAAGTGTTTATTACCTAAAGTATTTGTGTCCAAGTTAAAGAAAAACTCGCAAAAGAAACTATATAAAAAATATTGACAAAATAATAAATACATAAATATTGGTGGACATTTCACACAGCGCTATCTAGCCCCAAACTAAGCAGAGCTTTTATTATGGGAACCGGATAACTGATAGCATACTTATATACTTTTTTTTTTGTAAATACATACTTTTATTATATAGAGAAACAACCAGACCCGGAACAAATATCTGTAGATCATGCAAACATTTGTTCCGAGGCGGGAATCGAACTCGCTAACTCCTGCGTCTCAGCCGACTATTCGCCCGCTGCACCACGGAGGTCGTAATCAAAGTATGAATACGTATGATTTTTTTGAGTTCCTTTGGTTATGCTATTGTTTAATTTGTGTGTGGATTACATGAGTCTTATTTTATTATATGTTCATTTTAACTGTATCATGAATCTATACTTCTGTACTATCTATAATCTATACTAATATTATAAAGAGGAAAGATTTGTATTTTTGTGTGTATGTTTGTATCGAATAAACTCAAAAACTACTGGTCCGATTTCTAAAATTCTTACACCATTAGAGTGCTACATTATCCCTGAGTAACATAGGCTACTTTTTACCAACTGCGCAGAAGGAGGGTAATGTTTTTATTGACAAGCCATGCGTGCGAAGCCGGAGGCAGGTCAGCTAGTATAGAATAAAATAAGACACACAAAGATCAGAATTGATCTACGTGCTCTTTTAAAATGAAGATTCCTTTAAAATAAAGAAAAATAAGTGTGGGCACAAAGTGTAGGCACATTCAACAGGGAAGTAGGTATCAGTGTCTGCAAGTAGATAGTACATTATTAGTTTTTTAAAGATCCCTCAGTAATTGATACCTCAGTAACGATGCGATAAATCACACAGGCGTCAGCGTGACAGACACACGGACACACCGCCAGTGATTAATACCTATACGGACTGGTACACTCAGCTACATAAAGTTCATTAGCAAATTGTATACTATTTCCATTTCTTTATTTACTCTATGACAGTTCTAATTTGATAGTTGTAGTGTTGTGACTAAATAAGAAATGATATCGATCGCACATATTTATTATATTTTGAACAAAGACAAATATAACAAAAACAGTCAAATATATTTTTTCAAGGTGGGAAAACTCAATGGCCCACCGCCATTTTGTGTTTGTTGCCTGTTATCGTGTTACGTTTATCGATAGCTCTATCCCTATCAGTTTCTCCGACTCTGGTATAACCTTGTACGTGCGTAAGCGTCATATTTTTATAACATAATGCATACACAGTGTAATGTAAAAAAGACGCTCGTTCAAGTTTTCACAGGAGCTGTCATCGAGAGATCGTCTATTTCCAAGAAATGGAAATAGTATAGCTAGAAGAATAAACAACCGTTAGGGCAGAAATGTTCTAGATCTAGAGTGGATACCACGCAGTCTAGTATGTTGTGAAAGAAGAACTTCTTTTTAGGGTATCTCCTACATATAATTTGAGGGTTAAGTTTCTAGTAGATACTCTTTAAAGACTTACGCTTAAAATTGTGCAAAACACAATATTTCCTCTCTATTCGCTTTTAAAATAACAAATTGTTAATTAACTTGTGTCGCTGACTGTACTAACTGCGTGTATCTGTGGCGCGAGGGCAGTAACACCTATTTTTAACCGTTGATTAACTGGTACAGTTATTACACTTCTAGTTAGCTTTAATTTGAACTGCTACCGTGTACATGATTATTTTTATGTTTTTTCAGCGCTAGCGCCTCGGGTTGTATTATTTATAATAGTACATACAAGCTTCCGTACGCACGCGTGGATTGTGCATGTCTAGTGGTTCGCAGATTACAAAAAAATATTAGTTATTGATTAAAACGGTTATTTATCGCGTATGTACCTTTTTTATTTGTTATCCCGACGTTTCGGCTGTGTTGCAAAAGTCATGGTCTCGGGCTACGCGATAAATACCCGGTTTAGTCAATAATTATGTACAGTGATCACGAAAGTTTGCATAACCAACTGACTTGGTCTACAGTTTTATTCAAATTACAGGTAGCGGCAGTTCATGTAAATTGGTTACTCTTTTTTAGAGTACAAATGGCAGTCATTTTGGATATCAGATTTTTGCCTATATTTGTGTCACTTACGCTACACGCATACTAAATTACAGCACTGTGGGGTCACTGGTGTACCCTGTGAATTTTGTCAAAGTTTTCTTTTTATTGTGGTTAATAACTCAAAAACTACAAGGATTAAACTAAAACTAGGTTGAAATGTACCAATTAAGGCCTTTCATTTGAAGTCTCACTTGACCTAATCGTCTCATTTTCAATTTTTTTTTCCTTTCTTGTACCCCAATATCTCAACAACCCCCCAACATTTTTAGATCATTTCGTCACACTAAATTTGTGCTGTCACTACCTACCTATGTATCAAATTTCACGATGATCGGATCAGCTCTTCGAAAGTTATCCTCGGACAAACAAACATACATACATACAACGCCGATTTGCCCAAGTTGATATGGAGATCTCGCTTCGCTCGATCAAAAGTAACATTATGTCTCAATCTATACAATAAATATATATCAAATTTCATCGAAATCGGTTCAGCCGTTACGACGTCAAAGCGTAACAAACCAACAAATAAATAAACAAACTTACTTCCGCATTTATAATATAAGAATTACTCGTAAGATTGTGTATGAATTATGATTTACATCAAATAATATCAATTTTTGTAAGGAGTGATGATATGCGAAGGCAACAAACTAGTAGGGGCTACGTGAAGGGCGCAGACCACCAGCCAGATGATCGGAATTACTCCGACTACTCCCTTGATCAGTCAAATTAATAAAAAATATCTGCCTCTCCGTCAGAGAGAAAGTCCGAGGGAAAGTGGAAATTCGATGGTCGGAAGACATTGCTTACCTCAGGACTGGATAAAGTGGCCTGATAACAAGAAGGGTTATACCCAGATTACCAGCAGTGGGTGGATGTGTAGTATAGGACGCCCTCCGGCTAGATGGAGAGACGATTTGCTCGCTGTAGCCGGCAAACATTGGATAAGAAGAGCTGAAGTTCGGACTCAATGGAGCACCCTGGGAGACCTACGACCAGCTGTAGACTGCTATAGGTTGTTAATGATGATGATGGGTGGATGTGCACTGACTTAAATATGGGGCGCGACTGAAAAACAAAGCTGCAGCAGCTATGCTTCTGCAGCAAATTTTGAGATTTATGTTCGTAATACGTTTGTTACGTGTCTTTTATTTTTACCAGCTTTTAGTACGAGTTGTTAAATATTCAAACGTCAATGGTTTGGAAGCGCTGCAAGTATGGAAAGAAACTAAAATCTAAATGCCCTGTAAGTCTGTACAGTAAATAAATTCATTAAAATTTCTACATCTCATACTCGTCATACACGCCGACGTAAAAACAGGCTACGAGTACATCTAGTTTTATTCATAAAAAAATACGATATAAATAAATAATGCTGGATATTTCACAGAGCGCTATATCTACGAGTAATCTCAAAATAAAAATTATCTTTTTTTAATATCGTCAACAAAAAAACAGAGTTCCTTCAGTTTTTGCACACCAATATTCAACAAATTCCTAACAAAAGGCTTACGAATGCAACATTCGGTTTAAATTGCGATAATCTTTTTTGGACAAGCCGCGGACATCCCAATCCGTACTAAATATGGGATTAATTAACGATTAGCGATGTTCTATTATTGGTACGATTAGCTCTTCTGTTGGAACAGTTTTCAATTAGGGTTAGGCATTAATTTAGCTTATTTCGGGAGCGAATGAGTCGAAGCTCATGAATACAACGATTGTTTGATTATGTCATACGTCTGTACGAAGCTCATTATCTTTAATATTTTATCAGCCTCATTATGACAACCATTATTATTGAATGAAAGCTCTATTTAGAGTTATATAATAAATGTTTCTTATTTAATAAAAGACATCGCAAAAAAAATCATCGCAAAAATCTCGGAAAACACCTGGATGTGAGACGTACAAGATGGAAGAGGCTGACAGAAGACAAGGGAGGCCTATACCCAGCAATGGATGATTCCAGGCTGACATGATGATGATCGCAAAAAGATTTTAAGTTTGATAGATCGTAGCTCCCTAACGGATAGACCGATTTAGACGTGTTTTTTTTAAATATAAAATAAACTAGGGTATTTTTAAGCTATGTAGCTAGCTAATATACATTTAACCCGTACAGCAAAAGGAGGGGGTTTGGGCTTTTTAATAAAAATGTTAAACATATCAAAATGAGCCCGCAAAGCGAAAGCAATCGTCATATTAAGTTGGAACTTCATAAAAGCTTAACCAGCTTACAAACAAGGCCATTAAGTCTAGAATATCCATGACGAAGTCACAGCTTAACCCTAAATAACTCTCTGTTAACCCTAAATACCGTTAATGAGCTTCTGTACATTCTCCATGCGCGCGCGCACTGTAATTACTTTATAAATAAACCCGGAGAGAGCATGACGCATTTCTAGAGACAATTAAAGTAAAATGGACTTTATTGTTGTTGTTAAAAATCGTTTTACATTATGTGGTGGAGAGAATATAAAAGTGGATATTAAGAGATTGATCACAGGACCCATTTAAGTAACATATTATGTACGTTTAAATTACAAGCACAGATATTTTACCTGTAAGTATTAGGGTGACTGACGCAATGCAATACCACCACAAAATAGATAGAAACTAAAGTTGAGCTTAGTACAACGAGCGATAACAGACGCACGCAAACATAGACGCACGCACGAGGATCTCGGATCTTGTCGGTCAACCGCCAGCCGCGAGCTGCGAGATTTTGGGCGGAGTAAATCATGTTTTGTATGACATATTGTTTGCTAGTTGTGAATCTACTTGTGATACTTTAGGTTAAAATGTTTACGTGACAATGAGTAAACATTTTTGCCAAAATGGTTGTGTATTAGGTTGTAAAATATTGCAGAGGCCAGCCGTAGCGCTACGCTCGAGCGCAGGTTATTTAAATTAACTCGGCCCGAACTTTACCTCTCTACCTGTCTATTTTATGACACCGCGTAGGCCAAATCTTGGACATAACCTGCGAGGTAATGCAATTTGTACACAGTGATAACCACTTATCATCAGGTTGGCCTGCGGCTTGTGCTGACAACTCATGTCTATAGCTCCATGTGAAAACAATAAATGTATTGAGTATTGAGTCTAAAACAAAAACTTGGGCGTGACGGGATGCCCGGCATGTCTAACACCAAAGTTAATCGAGAGCGGTGGCGTAGAGGGGGCATAACGGCATAAAAGGACGTAATGCCGTTTGTCGTCACGGCAAAACAGTTGGTTTTACTACAAGGCGCGCCAATAGATGTTTCAAAAAACATCGCATTACGATCTATAGAGGCTGAAACAAACTAACTACGCGAAAATTTTACAATATTCCACCTTTCATTTCTCTCTACAATGTAAAAATAACATAAAAGCCATAAAACAATGTACGCCAATCCTATAATTAACTGAAACGATGCACGTTTATTGAGACGGTTTAAGGTCGAGAATCCGCTAGCATCGAACAATAACTACGGCATAATGAGAACAATCAAAACTGAAGCATCCGGTACTGCTTAGCGCGCACATTACCGAGCGGACGATATTCACTGGCTGGCAAAATGTACGGGTATCTTTGTAAAGGACTTTATTTAAATTTCAGTAAGTCAAATACGATGTTAGACTGGATAGTGACTGTAAGCATACCTACCTGATGAGACCAGGATAAGTCATACATAAGTGACACAGGGCAAAAATTAACGTAAAATAAATTGGTCGGAACATGCACAGTGATTCTAACAAAAATAACCACCATAGAGCTTTATAATTCGTTAATAGATTTTTGCATCGAAAAGTCGTCTCTTAGCTTGTTTTAAAGGCTTATACAACGATACCCCACGCGATGAAGCGAGTAAACAAATCATCCTACTTCACGTGTGCAATAAAATAACAATTATTTTATCACGTTTTCACGATTTTGGACAAAAAATTAACAAAACCGGCGAAGACGTCGCAGTGGAGTTTCCTTCAATATTTCCATTATCCCCACCTACTCGGCCGCATAAGTTTGCACAAGGGAAATACACTTACGAGAAAGGTAGATGCTAAAAGACCTATTGGAAAAGCCCTAGCCGACGGACGGGCCAGGAATCCGAACAGCCAGGGATGCCACTCAGCGTAGCTCTTCATCAGCCAACTAACAGAAACCTTAAGGTATCCGAAGATGCCATTCAGTGCAGTCCTTCATGAGCAAACTGACCATTGGAAACAAGCAGTAAACTTCACCAAGAGTCACGATCCTCATCAATGAGAGAGCGATGGAGGAAGAGGCGAATCCAGTGTGTTGTAAAATGTGTTGGATCTAAACTAAAATTGACATTTCATGCAAACATTTCATTTCAGCGTACTAGCTACGTAGATATTACTTGTTTTTGGAACACATCCATTCCTGCAAATAGTGAGCCGTAAAGTACAGCGCAATCGAGTAAAGGGAAATAAATAGTAGAAACCGGCCCATCACGATGGAAAAATGGACGTATTTGTCACCGCGGCTTTGGCATAAAGTAGCCTCTATGGGCGCGCGTGCAACTTATATTCACCTGACACTAGCGCGGAGTAAAGAGCTGGTGCAGTCCATACGTCTCATATTGTGCATCTAACGAACGAGAGGCCGAGTTTTATCTATACTAATACTATAAACTCTAACTTTATAACTCTTCTTAGGGTTAAGCTCGCCTTTGTACATGTCGTGGTTAAACCCTGACCTATAATTTCTGTAATTTTAAATATACTTTCTTGTGTGCATAAAGAAATAAAAAAGAATGAAGTAATGGTTTTTTTTTGTAGGCGTAGTTTTAGAAATTACTATACCGTTTCTAAAGCTGAAGCTATTTTATCCTTGAATGCTATAGGTTATATTTTATTATGATAAAAGCCCGTGCGAGGCCTGGGCGAATCAGCCAATAGGTATTAAACATCACACACATCAACAGTACCTGAATTAACAGCATCCTACTAGTTTTTGTTCCACACTCCTCATCAAGGAGCAGAATTCAATATAAATAAATTATTTCTAAAGTATCAGACGCTTTACAGTATAAACAAGTATATCCAACGCGTAATCGCCAAGAGAATAACACTCCGCTCGTGCGGGCGCTTCCATCAATGGAATTCCATCATTTTACAAAGGAAAACAGTTATAAAAACCCGATTAAAATAATTTTCAAATTACCAAACTTTAGAATAATGGATGGAGTGAGCAAGCTGTTCTGATTATTACAGCCTCATATAGCTCGCTTAAACACACGTTAAGCATTTTATTCATTCGTTTTGCGTATTCCGTCTCGTCGTAAAAAGAAATAAATGCGCGCTTGTAAAAATTATCTCGTGTGCGCAGAACTGCCGCTTAACTGCCGACAACTAAATAACACGCTTCTAAATATTTAACTGTCGCTATTCTAAACTGTGGTTATAAAGTCCGTTTACGATGAGTCTGCATAACGCTATAAATGTTGGAAATTTAGTTAGTAACATCGTAATGAAGCGTAACCAACAACTTGCGTTAAAGTCGGTATTCACTGAGGCAAAGAGGAGAAGCTATAATACCATTTTAAGTTGATCATTTAGCTGATTTAATACATCTCCTGTCCGCTAATTTTATTAACATGGCTACTTATGTACTCATTTTCATTACTCAAACAATTGAATTATAATAAATAAGGTTCGCGGGATGTCGGTCCCTGAGCGCACCAGGCTGATCTTTAATACCCTGAATAATGTATGTGTTGATGGAATGTATTTTTTTTTATTATTCATTACAGAATCAACAGCACTTGTTAACAATTTAAACAATCCTTATAACTAATGCTTAATGCCAATAACAGATGCTCAATTTATAGACTTATCTTTTATGAGATTAGTCACCTAGAGAAAAAGATGAAAAAACATAGTATAGTAATAAAATTTTCAAGGATTTTAGTAATTTAGTAGGTACGCATTTGAGGAACAAAAGAGAGGTAGGGAAGCTGTGTAAATTTGTGTACTTGAGGGGGTGAGGGAGAGAGTGTAGTGTGTGTTGAGTGAATTTCTGAATATTTTATAGAACGCGCTATATATGACTAAGAACAAGTATAATTTCTTAAAAGATGTTTTGCTATTAGAGAAGATGTCTATTGACGAAAAATCCTTGTTGTAGCTATCTAGCGTGCGACAGATGACAGAATTTTGGGCATAGTTGGTACGACTGAAAGGAATATGGAAGAGGGTTGTGTGTCTCGTACGTTTAAAAGGAGTATTGAATTGAAGAACGAGAGACGACAATTCGGTGCTATCAGTTCTATTACTGCAAACGTCGTGTAAAAACAACATCTGCAGCAAAGAGCGCCGATCCTTTAACGGCATGAGTTTATGAAACCTACACGATTCCTCGTAAGTCATACTTCTATTACAAGGGGTGCGATAGTTTAACGTTTTAATGAATTTGGATTGAATGCGCTCAATATCTTGCTCATATATTATATATTGTGGGTTCCACATAGTGCAACAGTATTCCAAGACGCTACGGACATAAGAATAGTAAAGTACTTTAATACATTCAGCGTCGGAGAACTGCCGACTAACACGTAAGACAAACCCTAGATTTCTGTAAGCTTTTGCAACCACTGCCGCGACTTGATCAGACATTAACATTTTTGAGTCAAAGATTACTCCAAGGTCTCGTGTTGCGTTTTTGCGTTCCAAAGGTATATTGTCTAATTCATATTGATAAGTGACTTTTTTAATTTTACGAGTGAAGGAAATTTGGAAACATTTTGATGCATTTGCTCATTCTATTATCGCTCCACTGCTGTTGGCGTGCAACCTCCTCTTCTAGGCTATGTAGAGGAGCAGTATTCAGGTCAACGTCTATTCGGAGACGTACATTCTCATCCCTCAGATTTTTTATTTCAGTCGTAGTGGATGACAAGGTCTTCATGAGGACATCGTACTGAGTGCTTAAATAGTTTAGTGTTGATTCGATCGTAGACATCTGATTTTTTTAAAGTACTCAGTTCGCTCTTAACTGCGTTTTTGATTAAGGTCTTTAGTTCATCCTTGAGAGAGTTTAGAATTTCTGACCGAAGTTCGACTGAACTTTCTTGTGAGTGACTGATTTTAGACTTGTCCGGTTTTTTTGTAGTTACGGACGTGGCGCCATCATCAGTGTCATTAGGGCATATTTTAGTAGTGCCTTTTACGGGGGTATCAGAGTTATCCCCAACCTTGGGTTGTTTACTAACACATAGTGGGCATGTCCAGGAAGTATTTTTTTGCATTATCTGCGCTTTATCCGATGCATAGGTAGTGATATGGACGGGCACAATTTGCGCGCGTGCACACAATTTTGTACGATTGACGAATAGATTTCTTGCAGGCATTGCAGTTAGACATTCCGATGGTTGATAAAAAACGTAGGATAAAACAACCGATGCAGGTATTTAATCAGTGTTTCAAAATCAAGTTGTGGGTAGAATTTTGTTACCTCCACGAATGTGACGTAGCCGCGAGACGCTGTTGGAGTCCGAAAACGCCCGATGTTCGGAGAACGTAGCTATGCCCACTGCTTTCGGTGTGTAAACAAGGATGTAAAAATTACAGCCGACACTTGCACTCGGGGGTGAAGAAAGATTTGCGAGAAGGCCGAGAGGGTAGCGAAACTGGCCGCGAAGCACCTGATTTGCGGCAAACGCGAAAACGTCACAATAGCCCTAACTGTAAAATGGTCTTTACTATGTTGGCTTTAGTGCGAAAGTTGGTTGAGAAAAAAAGTTTGTGAATTTAACCAATATAGACACACGTCCACTCTAAGCGACTGTTTGAAGACAACTGACTATTAAAAGAAACTAAGATCTTTGGAAATTTTAGCGCCAAATATATATTTTGTTTAAGTATTTTTAAAGATTTTCTAAGGTAGGATATCACACTAGTATTACAAGTGCTAAAGTTTGAATGTTTATTTATTATTATTATTATACATTACAAGCTAGACACATCAACAATAAAAAAGAAACAAAATAAAGCAAAGAAATGCAAGCATGATTGGCGGTCATATCGCTAAAAAAAGAGATCTCTTCCAGGCAACCTTTGGATGGTGAAGATCATTGCCTAATATAAGATTGGCCGAGGTGTACAAGAGAATATACATAATACACACGTTTAATTGACGATAAATGAATGTCTATCGTGTTACTTGTTACTTATGTGTGAATATCTAGAGAATTTATGAAGTGGAAAGACACGCTTATACAACTGAAACTAAAATACTGAATAACTGTATAGATTATCCTCCTATTTTGATAGAACTCTTAGAGTAGTAAGTATATGGATTGGTAATGAAATCTCTAATCTATATAATTCTTAAGGTAAAACCAGTCTACCCCAAGGTTGTCTGGAAGTTATCGCTCATAGCGATAAGACCGCCAAATTGTACTTTACTTAACTTAGTTTCCAAATAAATACGTGACATCCATTGTAGAAGCTCACTAGCTCCCACCCTAGGTAAAACCTATGTTGTGGGAGATAGTCTCTTTCGTCCTGTGAGTTTGATTGTGTGTTTGTGTGCGTGTGTATTTGTGTGTGGGTGAGTTTGTGTATAGATATTGTGTGTGGGGATGTGTGTATGTAAGAGCGCGTGTGTAGTGTGTAGGGAAGGAGGGGAAGGAGGGAAGGAATTTCGGATATGGAGTAATGTTTATCTGTTTTGCCCTGTTTCTTATAGATTATTAAATAGTTTTGTATTTATATTTAAATTTGCTTTTATTTAACCAACTTATATGCATGTTTGACTATCACGTTGGTGTGTTAAGAAGGGATTCCGTTTCATGGTAGTTTAATGTTGAGAGCCAGGCTAATAATTTTTTCTTACACTTTTGGTCGCGAGATCCATTATGTCTATTGATCTATTTATTCTGGTGTAGAGTGTAGGACCAACAAAGTTATAGTTTCTTTTGCCAAAACTTGTTTTAACTTTCAGGGCGCTCCATACTGTCCGTCTGTTGGAATAAGTAGAGGCGACTGTAATCAGTGAGGTTTTATGAAACTTGAGTATGACCGAGGATAAATACAACTACCGAACCGTAAGATGGTTTACGTCTTTGTATAGGGATTCTGTAGGGTATCTATAGGGTTTGTGGTAAGCAACTTTTAGTACTGCGCGTTGGGCCCTTTCTAGTTTGTGTAAATATGTTTTGCAAACAGCGCCCCAGGAGCTAGAACAATAGGATAGGATACTTTGGCATAATGCCAGGTATACTACCCTTATAATTTTTACATCTGTGATAGATCTAAGGCGCTTGAAAATGTGAAGCATTTTTCTGAGCCTGGAACACAGGTAGTCTATTTGTATTTTCCAAGTGAGATTTTCGTCAATGTATATCCCTAAATATTTAATATTCGTTACTTGCTCAAGTGAGGGAAATGGAATGTGCATGAAATTATTGGAATGGGGATTTATGAGACAATTGTTGAGCTTAACTTTGAATGAACTATGGGGAGCTGTTCTTTTAGTTATGTTGAAGGGTACAAGTTTTGTTTTCTCAGTGTTTAGGGTTAACAGGTTATTATTTAGCCAACTAAAGACTATTCTCATGTTAAGTTCAGCTGTATCCGCTACTTTTTTCCAGCTGTCTCCATAGAAAATCAAAGCTGTATCATCAGCAAAAGCAAAAATTCTTGTTTGGGGCAATCGGAGTGAGCATAAGGCATTTATATATATTAGAAATAGAGAAGGACCAAGTACGCTGCCCTGCGGTACGCCAAAGTCCACCTCGGCGAGGTCGCTCGATACCTCACCAACTTTAACACGTTGTTTTCTGTTGCTCAAGTAAGATCGGAACCATTCAAGGGCAACTGCTCTTACTTCCATAGTTTCCATCTTTTTCAGGAGTATTGGCCTAGACACTGTGTCAAAAGCCTTTGCTAGGTCTAGGAAGACACCAGCGCATTTTTTACCTTTATCAAGATGTTCTGAGACAAAATTGACCATGTTAGACACTGCATCATCAGTAGAGCAATTATTTCGAAAGCCGTATTGGTTCTGAGATAATAGGCCTTCTGTCTCCAGGAATGACAGTAGGCGTTTATTGACAACCTTTTCGACTATTTTAGAAATGGAGGTAAGTAAAAAAGCTGATCTCCTGCTTTATGAATGGCTATTTTACATTAGCTATTTTAAGACAATCTGGAACTATACCAGACGAGAGACTGAGATTGCAAAGGTGGACGATGGCGGGTATGAGTGTATGTTTGCCTCTTTTAAGGAGCTCGTTACCTATGCTGTCCCAGCCAGGCGAAGAATATAAATTTAAGGAATTTATAATTTTAAGAATTTCGTAATTATCAGTAGGAGACATAAATAATGAGTTTTTTTGGTGTTGCTGAAATAAGATCTGAGCGATTAACGAGATCTTGTTCAGATACATTAAGTTTATTGAGGATTTTAAGTGCCAATTTTTTGCCACTGTTGGAGAAGTAGTTATTGGCTTCGTTATTGGCTCTAGAGACGCTCTCTAGGGTTACTGTGCATTTTCAATAGTTCTAGATTTATATTTTTTGTGGGGCTAATATGCTAATATGTTACGGTTGAACTGATTTCAATGAAATATACTATGTACGTAGATTATAACCTGGATTAACACATAAATTACTTTTATCCCATAAATCAGGTCCCATGGGATAAAAATCGGGTGTCAAGTCAAGTTGCAACAGCGAGCTTAGCTTATTTCTAGGTTACCTACACATTTAGTAGTATAACGCGTATGAAGTCGCGGGCAACAGCTAGTATAACAATAATTTAGTGCATACAGATATAAGAGGTATAGTAATTTTTTATTCTGTATATAGTGTAACTAGCTGTTGCCAGCGGCTTCAACCACGTTGCTCTGGGGTGCAAAAATACATATAGAAACTTTGACATCTCATTTTTACCCTATGGAAACCGATTTATGGGATATAAAGCTTATGTGTTAATCCTGCTTAAAATCTACGTACATATCAAATTTCATTAAAATCCATTCAGCAGTTTTTGCGTGAAAGAGTAACAAACATCCATACAAACTTTCGCGTTTATAATATTAGTGGGACTTGTTGTCGGCCTCACTATACGGAAAGAAGATCTGATAAAGGTTACTGGGAGCGGTTGGGTGGAGGGCGTACAAGCTCGGTTGCTCTGGAAATCTATGGGGGAGGCCCATGTTTAGTAGTGGACGTCCTATGGCTGATATGATGATGATGATGGTTGTTTTGCAGACATAGCGTATTCGGCTTATATCTCACAACTTAGTTAAAGCAGCGCAGAATATTACAGCCAACAGCAATGTTTATTTTTAAGGTTGCGCTGCTTATAAGGGTTCCGTACCCAAAGGGTAAAATGGCACTCTATTACTAAGGCTCCGCTGTGTGTCTGTCTGTCCGTCTGTCACCAGGCTGTATCTCATGAACCGTGATAGTAAGACAGTTGAAATTTTCCGCTATAACAACAAATACTAAAAACAGAATAAAATAAATATTTAAGGGGGGCTCCCATACAACTTACGTGATTTTTTGCTCGTTTTTGATAACGGCAACAGGTAGACACCTGAAATATTCACAGAATATTTAGTAATGTATTCACTTTAGAAATACATAAGCCAACTTAACAAATAACAACATACATATTATAACTTAACATATAACAAATATTTAAGCCCACTTAAATATTTCTTTTATTTAAATTTAATTAAATAAAACAAATATTTAAGTGGGCTTCCATAAAACAAACGTGATTTTTTTCCGTTTAGATAATGGTACGGAGACCCCCCCCCCCCCCCCCCCCCACTTGGCCGGTTCTTATCATTTACTTTATTTTATAACAGTGAGTACACTAGCAGCGTGATAGATCAAATGATATTATGTACGTATAATTCCAAAAACGCATAACATAAAAACCAAAGATTGGGCGTTTTGCGATAGTGACACAATACCTACGCAAAATCAGACCATGTACAAATAATTAATTATATTAAAAATAAATAATGCTGGACATTTCACACAGCACCAAACTGAGCAAAGCTTAAATTATAGAAACTAGATAACTGATGGAGTACATACGTATTTTTTGTAAAATATACTAAACGATAAAAACCGTTTCAGCCGGCTATTCGCCCACTGCGCCACGTAGGTCGTCAAATATTTACAAGATCTGCATATATAATATTTGTCCCGATTTTGGGTATTGTGGTATGCAGTTACTCGTAGCCCCTGATATTTACGACACAGGAAGTCAGAGCTCAGAACGATATGTGACGGATGGGCGATAAGGAAAAATCGAACAATATGAAAAAGCATTTAGTTATTAGAGATCATCATTATCATACCAGCCATAGGACGTCAACAAGGCATCTTCCATAGATCAGCATTTATGAAGCTACCATTCTAATTAATTACGAGATTTAAGAATCCAAAAAAATACGTCGAAACTTAAAACAACAATTTATTTTCGGTAAACTTTCGAAGTTTTTATTTAAACGTGATTTGAAAATTTGTTGAGTGTCTAAATTAGAAGCTCGATAAAAACACCCGAAGTTAATTTTGTTTCGACGTCTAACTTTTCTATTAGCATTGTATTCTAGCTAATAGCTTTGTTATACATTTTCTTTCTCTTGCCTTTAATATTTCCATTTTATTTGTTTAAAGGGTTCTCAGCTATGAATGTAATACTTTTACTTAAACTCATTATACAAGTATAAGACAGATATATATCTCTTAAACAGATAGATATTTGATTAATTTGTACTAATATTCCCTTTCATACGAATTTTAATAATAAACAAGTTCGTATTTCCACTTTAACTACAATAAGAAATTTGTTTATTTTCCTAATATATAAATATCAGAATATCTGATGAACATAGTCTCCCTCAAATATTTCCAGAGCGATCGATTTTATGCGGTACTCACTCAACAGCTACTAGAGTTTCAACCTATAGAGGGCGGTCGTTCCTAATGAATACTTTATCTCTTCACAAAAAATACTCTGATACCAAATCAACAAACATAGACAAGTTGATCTTATATTTATTGGATACCGAAATATCTTCAAAAATTCCACCAAAAAATTTACCAAAAATTCTATCATGTCAGGTCAAATTCGTTAGTCTCTATGCATCCTCAATATGTTCCAGTAAATGGATGCAAGGAGAGGCTCCGTAATAAATTGTAGTGAAAAAAAGCTTCTTTGTGTAGGGCGGGCGGATCGCTCCAATGAATACTCTATGAGTACGGTGGAGGCTTTAGATACCTGTAATGAACCGACATGTTGCCCGTTCCACAGTTTAGAGCGTATACACATACTATATGTATGAAAAGTCTAAAGTAACACCGTAGTTAGTAGAAACATTGCTAAATAATTTTTTTGTAGAAACGTTTAAGTGTGTTCAGCAGTGTCCTAGATTATATGCATGAGGAAATTAAACTAACATGCAAAATTGAAAAATATTGGACCCCAAGTTATTCGGAAATTATTAAAAGGAGTAGAAGAACCAATAAATTAAAATATAAGACCGTAAGTACTAGACTAGATATTTCGCCTTTAAATCCTTAATTTTAGAAATTAAGACGTTTTACAAAGATTTCTTTTATGATTTGCAGTACCCTATTCACCCTATATTCGTCTACCTTTTTAAACACTAGACGTACAGCTTTACCAATATCAACCAAACTAGATGTATTGCTAACGCCAACTTTCGAATAAGAAAATCTAATTAAAATCGATCCATCTGCTGTAAAATACAATTTTGTGCTGTCCACGGTGTATACCAAACACACACAGAAAGATAAAGGACTCAAACAAAACACTTCTTAAAAAACTGAACAACGGCTTTTTTCAACTACATTAAAATATCAAGCCCCAAAGAACACGTTCCCAACAAATTATACGCAGGTAAAAACTTTTTAAAATAGTATTTAAATGTGTTAAAAGTTCCATCCACATGTAAAATTCAGAATAACATTGTTTAAAAGCTTCCAACGTGCTGAAACAGAGGGTTAGCGTGTGCGGCGACTGATTATAAAATAACTGAAATGAAATTAACGAGCGTATTAACACTTGCACAAAATGGTGAAGGCACACAACATCGTGGCAGACAGGCATTCTGCTCACCTGATGGTAAGTTTACCCTGACTACTTACTTCAGTTGAAGATTTACCAAACGGGATTCAATACATGTAATATTTAAAAAAATTACCAAACAAGACTGACTGACTGGCTGACTGTTATGAGGTTGAAGGAACGGAAAACTTACGTAACGGAAAGTAGCCGCGGTTACCATAGCCATAGCCTTTTAGGGTCAGAAACGTGCAAGTGATGCTTTTGGTGTTAGAAACGTCCATAGGCTACGATAACAGGTTACCAGCAGGTGGGCCGTATGCTTGCGTCGTGCTGTCAACTCTAACATAGGCTACGATATCAGGTTACCATCAGGTGTGCCGTATGCTTGCGTATGACCATGTATGAGAGCATTCATGCAGAAACGTTTGCTTGATAAGATGCATTACTCGCGCTGCACAAAGCGCCACGTCTCCATAAAGATGCTCTTAGTGGTATTAAAAAATCCCTATCGACGTTCGTAACACCAAAAGCATCACTCGCGCGTTGTCACACAGAATTATTCTAGATTATTCTTGACAGATGTTGAAAGTTTCGCGAATTCCGTGAGAGCCCAACATTGATATAATATTGAGACTAAATTACTTCTAAACTTGTGACAGTCCCATTTTTATCTCCTGTCTCTAATGGATCCAGTTTTAGACACCTACAAATTGATGATTTCATCCAACAAATAAGTAGAGTTTGAAGTTTCGGTAAAAAAATAAATGGGAAAGATTATTCAGTCAGAACCGATTTTTAAGCTAAAATATCTGTTCAGTAAACGGGTTAATGTACCCTGCTGTGCTATTTTAAGATACCGCAAAAACTTCAAACACAAAAACGTCTACATAAACATCGGTTTGTTTGTATTATGTTTATGTTGAGAGGAAGCGGATGTTGTTGGGGTGTTGTTGAATCTGTGGGAACGGATATTAAATACCTACCATCCTCTCATTGAATTACTTTAATTGATCTAGTGAAGCAAAATCTCCAATTCAACTTAACAAAATCGGCGTTGTATGTATGTATGTTTGTTTGTCCGGGTATAAATTTCGAAGCGTTGATCCAATCATCGTGAAATTTCATATATAGGTACGTAGTGATGGCACAATCCTGGTGTGACTTAATGAACTAAATATGTTGTGTGTTTGCTGAGATATTGGGGTTCAAGAGAGGTAAAACAAATCAAAATGAGACTATTAGGTCAAATAGGACGTCTAATGAAAGGTTTTCATTAAAAAATTTCAACTCTGTTTTTGTTTCAAGTTTAATCCTTTTACTTTTTAAGTTATTGGCCATAATAAAAACTGAACATTGACGAAATTCACGGGGCCACCAGTAACCCCACAGTGCTAAAATTTGGTATTCGTGTAGCTTTAGTAACTCAAATATAGGAAAAAGTCTGAAATCAGAGTAACTGCAACTTCTACCCCTAAAAAGCCAACTAACATGAACACTCGTTTCTCATAATTTCAGTTGCAAGATCTCAGTTCGGAGCGAACCACTAGTAATAAATAAATTAACACTGAAGAGTCCTGTAACCCCTATAGCCTCTTCAATTATGACGATGTCCCTAACTGGTAACCGCCGGGCCACCTGCATGTTTAAAGATTGAAATATAAACTTGTAGAAGGATAATTTCCGAAAAGTGATTGTTACACATCGTGTGTTTATGATAATAACGATATTTTCTCTGACCATCTGTCACAAAGCCTTTTTTAAACTAATTAGTTTAGTGTGATTAAGAAAGTACTAATAACAAAAACAATAAACAGTAACTTTGAATAAAGTACTCTTTCTTATTTTCTATTCATAGCAGAAATCCGGAGTTCGATCGAATTATCGTACATAATGAAACTGGATAAAAAGTATAATGAAATATTAATTCAATTCATTTTACACAAAAGCTTATTTGTTTTCTACCAACAAACAATATTGAGTTTCTCTGAAAATTTAATTACCATTTTGCTATTCATATTTTGAGAAGGCCACAAACAAAGGCTGTCAATAGTTGAGGTCCAAAACGTGGGTTCTCATTATCATCCAATGTTTCCAAATCGTAAAGCGTTTTTTTTCTTCAACACACTTGCTCGTAAAGTGAGCCATAGTACATCGTTATTAGGGCCTTAAACCGAACTATAACACACGCGTGCGTAATAATATAACACACTAGTGCATAATAGAATTATCCCTACAAAGATAAGTTAGTACCTAACTGCAAATTATATGCGAGTAAATAAAGCATTTTCAATTTAACCGGGTAATACAGTTCTTGTAACAAAAAGAGGTTTTATGCCGCTGAAAATCTATCCAAAGGTTCCTCTCCGTCCAAAGGTTGTCTGGAAAACATCGCTTCATAGCGATAAGACCGCCCATTGTACTATTTGCTTTGTGTCTTCTATTTTGTCTGTAATTTCTATTTTTTATGTGTACATAAAGTGTTTTCATTCTTTCATTCAAATTCCTATTACATTTTTGTAATAAATAAATGTATTCCTAATTAAGACGAAAAAACATTTATTATTTTCAAATTACTTATAATTCACTGTTCCGTATCGGAATTGATTAAATAGATTATTATCAATTTGGAGAGTATATTAATCCTCATGTTTTCTTGATATACCTACCCGCGTTGGTTGAGCGAAGTGACTTACCAAGGTGACCGAACGCGTCCCCGCGGGCCGGACAGTCCTCGTGCGCTTCTCTCAGGGCAAGCACCTACATATTAGTGTATAGCGCCGTCCAGTAGTTAAGTGGTAGTTTTCGCGAGTGTTACATCCCAGAAGTAGACGACATACTCGTACCTATATCTACCTTCAACCACAGCAGCCTACGGAGAGAGGAATTGCGGAGTTCCTGAGGGCACGCGGAACGCAAGACGGTGCAATCCAAGATTAGTCGCTTTCGCATCTGCCTTTATTGAATTCCCGTACATTTACAAAAATTTGTTATAAAATATTGGCATTTTATCACTAAAATTGTAATATTGAAGTATAGCCTGTATGGCTATATGTAATCAATCAACTTACATTTGGCACGTGAAAAAAAAAACTTGCGCGTTATTTCTCATTTTTTGTTTGTATCGCATTTGTTGTTGTGTGGTAAATAATTGTAAAAATGTCAAATCTAGAGCAAAGTACTTAGTTGCTTACGATAGTTTTATACAATGGAAAAGCAACATAAAACCCAGTAATTTTCTGAAAATGTGTTTTGGCGTATTTCTCTGAACTCGCCAATACTTACAAACCCAGCTCCCTGAGGTGCATCTATTCCATGTTAAGAAGCATGGATAAGCTCAAACATTGTGTTGATATCAAAACGTACTGTAACTCACAACCATGTACATCTCGTAGCATGAGTTATTTGGTGTATGTGTATGATTTACCTTTATCGCCGACATTTACACAAGAAGTAAATGGAGAAACTAAAGAAGTGGCAAGTACCAATGTAAGACAAACTGTGAAATCGCCATCAAAAAACAGTCCAATATCATTGTTTTAATAATTAAACGATTTATGCAATACATTTTTGTTTTTTCCTCGCAAGTGTGTTGAAAAAGTGCGTATGAAACTCGTGAGCAACTAGCTCACTAGACACTCGGCTGATTTTCGCCCTCGCCTACGGCTCGGGCTGCAAACCACAGCGTCGTGTATAATGATGAGCAACTTAGCTCACTTGTCTCATAATATACTATTTTAAAATGGTTATATGTTATATATAATATTAAGGTTGTACATATGGGATTGTGTTTCTTATTTTTAATAGAAAAATAAATGTTTTAAACAACTAAAAAAACGCTTTGATGAAAGTGGGTAACTTGGTGCAAAACATTGGTCTTCGGATATAAAAAATCACTAATCCTGAAGATCCTGGTCAGGATAATGGGAAAATCGTATTGAGTTATGCTTTTGTCATCGGTCCTAGTTAAGTGTGCAAAATTTAAATTTAATTCGACGTTTTGAAGTGGTTGTAAATCATGTTTAAAGATTCCGTTACATACATACTCGTACCAAGCTAATAAAAGTGTGGTAGTAACAAGTAGCCCTTTCAAGTTTATAAAAGCTGTTACCATTGTTGATTGTTGTTTTTTATGTTTTACTACACAGTAAAAGATCTTCTGTTAAATATCTCAAACTTTGTTATTAACATACTGTATATAAGTTTTGCTATCACGTAAATTACACCTAAATTTTGTAATTACAAAAAAAAATTAAAGGCAGCTACAGGAGCGGTTACTTATGATAAAACCGCTATCAGGATTTCATTTTATTCAATAGTTACAATGTTATCGAGGTTTGTTTTAACAAAATATACGCACTAATTTATGGTAGCAGTACTTGAAATACTACAGTCAAGTCAATCTCGTACGCACTCCATTGGTTGTCGCACGTCTAGCCGTTTTCTCTCGCTCACACAAACGTACGGTGGGCGGGGCGTGGCTTGAAAATACTTACTTTAAATTGTAACTAGCTGACCCGCTGAACTTCGTCCCGATTCGACATTCATCTGACGCGGGCTGCCAATATACTTCGTCGGTAGAATTGTCTATTGGCCCTCATTAGCTGCAGATGTGAATTAAGAAAATTAATTTTCTTCATATTGTTTTTGTGATAATTTTTCGATATATTAATATTTTTATGCTATTCGGAGCGGAGACAAATCCAATAAATCAAAGATCATTAAAATCAGTTTAGCCGTTCTGAGTTATAAATGGTGTATTTAACCCGTCTTTGTTTTATTATTATTTAGATTAATTGCAAGTTTTATTTGTATTATTCGTACAGGCTTAGGACTGACAAAATTACTTTCGAATGCCCTATCACTCACTAGCGATCTCTACCAGATTTTTGTAGGAGTACTGTATGAAACCGTACACAAGTTAAACTCCATTGTCCCATTTCCACTGCGAAAGCGATTGAGTTCAACATTGGAGAGGGATAGCCCTCAGATTTGGCGGCGGTACAGAGTGCCTAATTATGGCCCGGAGCGGAGGGGCGGGCGGCTAATGTGTGTATCCGGGCGCCTCTCGTGACCTGTTTGTGAATATTAGTGCCGTGTGGGTGACTGTACACTGCACCGCTAGGAGTGGTACGATCTTGCTAATTTCCTACGTTAGGAGAAATTGTGCATAGCTTATGTGATCGGCACTTAAACGGCTTAATTGACTAAATTAAAATAGGTGCCGAGTAATTAGTCATAGTTCTGACACCCTTATGCCAGAATTTAACTCAAAACTCAATCGCTACTAAAGATATTTGTTAGTTTTTTCATTGGATACTGTCGAAATATGTTAGGTACGGCTCTGAAAGTTGCATATCGATAATCAAATAGGTGTGTCAGATAGCAGCAGTAATACCTCAGGAAATACTTAATGCTTCTGTCTACCTACCCTATCGCCCAACCAAGCCAGTTTTCTGTTGTCGATAACCACAAAAAGTGATAACTCAGGTATTTGTTTAACAAAACGAAACGAGTACAGAAAAATTCAATTTGGCATCCAATATCAAGAAACCTCTGTATTTTTATAAAACTCTCACACATAAACCTATTCCGAATTTCTGAGAATATTGCGTATATTTTATACCTCGACGGGAGTTATACCACGGCGCGGCGTGCAAGCGAATATAGGTTTTAAAATATCTATTCATCGACTGATAGGATAAATACATATCTTAAAACCTATATTCGCTGAAACTGATGAAATATGAGCACTTTTATTTTCTGTATTTAATTTCTATTTCGCAAAGGTTATCTGGATGAGTATACTCTGTAGCATTAAGTTCGCCTTTGTACTATTTGAATAAGTACAATAAAGTATATTCAATCAATCCATCAATTTCTAATTAAATAAATAATGCTGGACATTTGACACAGTGCTATCTAGCCCCAAGTTATGGGAACCAGATAACTGATACAATACTTACATACTTTTTTAAATAAATATTTACTTATACATGTAAATAGAAAAAAACACCCAGACCCGGAACAAATATCTGTAGATTATGCAAATATTTGTTCCGCGACGGGAATCGAACTCGCAACCTCCTGCGTCTCGGCTAGTCTTCGGGCGAGCGCCACGGTCATTCAAACTCTAAGAAATAATTCAGATTGGTATTGATTAAATCATAATTATAACCATCCTGTATCTAGTATCTAGGAGTAAGTGCTTATGCAGCAAAAATATAAATTTCAATTTTATCGTGTTATATTTTTCCTTGAACCGCATTGGCGAGATATGGTGTAGTTGCAAGTAGCATTAAGCCAAATGAATTCGGTGTGTGAACATGAAATACCTACGTCTAAACTTCGACTAGAGAACAATGCGAAGCACCTGCAGTGCTAAATGGAGCTTCCTGGATCAACATCGTATATTGGGAGCGTTCTCAGAAACTAACTTAAACCTAAACCTATCGAAGCTTCTAGAGATTCTAACAGATTCTACAGCTTCCATCGGAGTGAAGAGCTCTTAAATAATCAGCTTGTAATGGCTGAGTAGGCATTTGTGGAAGTAAAGTTGTCGAGTGTATAGCGACACTCAGTGGACCGACTGACATTGAGAAAGTCGCGGGAAGGCAGTCCTTGGAAAATGGAGGGTGATTCAAGATGGCTCGTTGTGTCTAAGCCACGAAGCTGTGGACATATAATAGATAGACAATCGATTATTCTAGACTAGGTTGCAGATGGAAACATTATTTTTCGAAGCGATGATTTTTCGATCCGAGAGCTGGCGCTTATCTATCATCAATGCATGAGCATTGCAATTCAGCGCAATGCAGCGTGTCTTGGGAACACTTCCGCCTGGTAGTGATCTGGAGCAGTTGAGCTATCTATAGATCGTTTGCAACGGTCTTTAGATAATTCATCTGTTTTTCCTGTCTTGTAAGGCATTTTGCCTTTATTTTCCTATATTTTGACGACCTCCGTGGTGCAGCGGACGACTAGCAGGCTGAGACGTAGAGGATTATGGGTTCAGTTCCCGCCGCGGTACAAATGTTTGCAAATTCAATCTAGGTCTATTCTCAGAGAAAAAGTTCCTACTAAAATAAGTTCTTACAAAAAATAGTTAAGTATTCTATCAGTTATCGGGCTCGCACAGTTCAAGATTTACTTAGGAACTAGATAGCTCTGTGTCAAATATCCAGCATTATTTATAATCTTTATTTTTATAATTTTTCTGTACGTGTGTATGTCACTGAACTTCTTAGAACTCTTAAACGGCTGGATCGATTTTGATAAACTTTTTTGTTTGTGTGGATAGTTTAGATTGACAATCGGGCCCGGTAGGAAGCGCTGTAAAAATGAAATAAATAGATTTATTTTGTCGAAAGCATGGTCGTATACCAGGTATTAGATATAGTTATGATTGATTATTTTCAAACTTCATCGTCTAACTCAAATGCAAACAAACAAACTTCAAAATGACGTCATACATTATAAAACAGTAGCACTCCGGGTGTGCCGATAGAAGTGAAAACTCGAGCAATTACGAGATACTTACATACAGAGTGTCGGTAACGGTAACAGTGTCGCGAGTTCAATGGTTTTTTCCCATCTCAAAAAATGTCCAACGCGACTAAAGAAGTTTTCAACACACTTGCTCGTAAAGTGTGCCAAAGTACATCGTTATTAGGGCCTTAAACCGAACTATAACACACGCGTGCGTAATAATATAACACACTAGTGCATAATAGAATTATCCCTACAAAGTTAAGTTAGTACCTAACTGCAAATTATATGCGAGTAAACAGAGCATTTTCAATTTAACCGGGTAATACAGTTTTTGTAACAACAAAGAGGTTTTATAGCGCTGAAAATCCTATTACATTTTGTGAATAAATAAATGTATCCCTAATTAAGACGAAAAAAACATTTATTATTATCAAATTACTTATAATTCACAATAATTTGTTATAAAATGTTTGCATTTGATCACTAAAATTATAGTTTTGAAGTAGGCTTATGGCTTTAAGTAATCAATCAACTTACATTTGGCGCGTGCAAAAAAAAACTTGCGCGCCATTTCCCATTTTTTTGTTTGTATCGCATTTGTTTGTATGGTAAATGATTGTAAAAATGTCAAGTTTTAGTACAGAAGATTAACAATTGATAGACTTAACCCCGCCAGAAATACTAAATGCAGCACAAAATGCAAATGACCTGCAAAATCTAGAGCAAAGTACTTACGAGTAGCTGCTTACGATAGTTTCATACAATGAAAAAGCAACAAAAAAACCCAGTCATTTTCTGAAAATGTGTTTTGGCGTATTTCTCTGAACTCGCCAATACTTACAAACCCAGCTCCCTGTGGTGCATCTATTCCAAGTTAAGAAGCATGGTTAAGCTCAAACATTGCGTTGATATCAAAACGTACTGTAACCCACAACCATGTACATCTCGTAGCATGAGTTATTTGGTGCCTTCTTCTTCCAGTATTTTGTATGATTTACCTTTATCGCCGACATTTACACAAGAAGTAAATGAAGATACTAAAGAAGTGGCAAGTACCAATGTAACACAAACTGTGAAATTGCCATCAATAACAATCCAATATCGTTATGAAAATTGTACATTCACCAATTGTTTTAATAATTAAACGATTTATGCAGTACATGTTTGTTTTTTCCTCGCAAGTGTGTTGAAAAAGTGCGTATGAAATTCGTGAGCTAGAAAAACTAGCTCACTAGACACTCGGCTGATTTACGCCCTCGCCTACGGCTCGGGCTTCAAACCACAGCCTCGTGTATAATGAGCAACTTAGCTCACTTGAATCATAATATAATATTTCACTTCAAAAAAATCATATTAATAGTTTAAATTGACAATGTAGAAATTATTAAACTATACAGTTATTTATGAAATAGTCAACGCATTAAAATTATTAATATAAATATACAGACTTGATAAAAATAGGGATTATATTTTCACTATAAATGTATGTGCAAATATATAGGTATATCTTAAATGTTGTATAATATGTGCGTTCTTTCAATGTAAACATTTCCACCACATATGTATATCAAATCAAATATTGCTGTATAAATGGTGCATGACCATTTTACATAGCCATTTGATCAATAGTTAGTTAAACCCTAAATCGAGTTGATTGATATTGAATATTGATGAAAAAAGGCGTCGTATTGAATTTATTGATCGCTGGCTTTAGCCCGTGATACGCGAGTGACACTGAATAATGTACGCATTGCATTCGGGATTTAAAAGCTAAATGAATGGTGAAGCTTTTGATGTAAAGATCTCCAGGGATAAACACCAAATAACTGCAAATTATGTTGAATATTTGCGTGTGATCTTCCCTTTAGTTTATCAAAAAGCTTTTCATGGAGCTTCTTAACAGTTTTATAATAAACAAACAAATTTCCATTTATATTCGGCGCGCATCGCAACAATCGACGTTTATCTTCGTTCATTGTTCAGCGTTTAAGTGACAAAAACAATAGAAACATTTTTAATTTCCTGCCGGTCCTCGTAAAATATTATTTTAATCCGGCATAGCTCCGATGCTGAATATTCAATGAATGCGGCGGCCATATTTTATTTGTGAGTTTTTATGCAAAGTTCAGGGTGGGTCCGGTCGGCGCCGGGTGCCGGGCGGCCAGGTTGCCGGATATTTTTAATCAACCCTGTAACAGCCGAGGCACTCGCCCGAGCGCTCACCTCGCGCCTCATTACCTCCCATATCGCGTTTCACAGCGTTCACTACTTCACTGGACGTTCCCGACGCCGACGCCATGCGCCCCCGGCGAGTGCCGCCATCGCCGATACCGATAGTCCCTCTCACTAATGGTAATTGTTGATCTAAACTGCAGACTACTACTGTGTAGGTAGCATGCATTTATTTTGAGAAATAACTTTGGCCTAATACATGTCATGACATTTGTTGATACTTATTTGTTGAATGAACGAATGAATGAATATTATTTATTATACCTACCTTACTAGTTTACACAACAGATATAAAGAAATAAACAAATAAATGTAAGCATAATGGGCGGTCTTATCGCTTAACAAAGCGATCTCTTCCAGACAAACTTTGGATGGAGAGGATTATGATTAATGGAAGATTGGCCGAGGTGTAAAAATAATATACATAATAACAGAAAAACAACATAATCTTAATTAAATACATATACGCATACATACATATTAGGTAGGTATATAAATAATTACAAGATAAAACATAAATAAGACAAATTTCCCCCACTGACGGCCCGTGACTCTAACGATGACGTCCACCCATCTCGCTGCCGGACGGCCTACCCTTATACAGCCATTCCTCAGCCACCATTCAGTCGCTACCCTGCTCCACCTGTCATCACCACATCTTGCCAAGTGTCCCGCCCAAGACCATTTGAGCTCCATAACTCGATTGCCAACATTTTTAAAATCATCTCAAAAATTTCAAGCCTAGACGGGACTTGAACCCGCGACCAGGCAATTGCCTGGTTGCACAGATGGTTAGTGCGTCCTCGTATCAAGAGGAAAGTCGCGGGTTCAAGTCCCGTCTAGGCTTGAAATTTTTGAGATGGTTTTAAAAATCTTGGAATTTTTCGCATGTGTTCGGATAACACTATAAATAAAAATACTATTCGATTGCCAACGTCAGGAACCTTCGTTCTTCTACGGATCTCGACGTTTGGAACTCGATCTAAGAGTTTGATGCCTAGCATGATACGCTCCATGGAGAGCCATGGCTCTCTGTGCAACTCTTAACCTGTACATAGCCTCCTGCGTGAGCGTCCATGTCTCGGCACCGTAAGACATGGTGGGCAGAACACATTGGCTACATAAGCGGATCTTCAGACTCTGTGAAGTTTTAGGAGACTTAAGGATGTCGTCCAGCTTCCCGAACGCGTCCCTTCCCAATTGGATCCTTTTAGATATCTCCTTTTGTTGAAGATCTTTACCATAGGATAGAATATATCCAAGTTATGTCAAAGTCAAAGTCAAAATCTTTTATTCATTAAAATCACGAAGATCACTTTGAAACTTCAATTTTACTGCCTGTTCTTTTGCAACCAAGCCAGAAAAGAAAGGCAAGAAAACAAGGCTGGTTGTTTTTAATGGTTCTTTTAAAATACATAACAATAAAGAAAATAAATTACGTCTAAATTGTAACATTTTTGAACGAGATTGAGCAATTTCAATCCCAAGCTTCCCTATCATCTAAATAATCTGATATTTTATAGTAGGCTTTTTATATATATATTTAATATACTGGTCAACCATCTCCAGTTTCTCATTTCTCACTGTTTACGCAGGTTTTGTGACGCCAGAGACATTCGACAGCACCTTCGTCTTGGACTTATTCATCCTCAAGCCTACTCTCAAAGAAGCATCATAAAGGTGTTTTAGCATTACTTGGAGATCATCACAATTTTCGGCAAATAGTACAAGATCGTCGGCGAATCTTAGATGGGACAAATTGACACCATTGATGTTTATACCGTGATATTCCCAGCCAAGCGTTTTTATGACATCTTCAAGGACAGCCGTAAAAAGCTTAGGAGGAATGGTGTCTCATTTTCACCCCCACTGGATGGTTACGGGATTTGTAAGTGTGTGAGCTCGTACTTGCAGTGTGGCCGATGTATAAAGCTCTTGGAGCACTTCCATGTAGCGTGAATAGATGTGGCAGCGATGGAGCATGGACCACGGTCCAATGTTCAACACTGCCAAAGCCCTTCTCGTAGTCGACTAAGGCCATAACAAGGGGTGAGTTGTATTCGTGACACTTCTCCATCAACTGCTTCACCGTGTGGATATGGTCAATGGTCGAGTATCCGCTCCGGAAGACAGCCTGGGTGAGACTAGTGCAGGATCATGGCGGATGGCACAAACTTGGGGAGACCTATACCCAGCAGTGGCTGAAGTCGGTCTGTGGATGATGATGATGATAAAGACAAAGTTCCCATATCCTATATACGTCACGTCCCTTACAAATCCGGGCAATATAGCATCAAATTACAGAAGTTGGATAGGCGCGAACTTTTAAACTGACAAATTGTGCGGCACATACCAATTTACTGCTAAGATTATCGACGCAATAACTCGAGTTGGGATTCTTTACAAAAAGTTAAATCAAAAACGTGAGGAGGCGACAAACAAGAAACGATGGAGGTGGGGAGGGGAGCGGGGTGTAGAAAGCAGAAAAAGTGTCCGTGGAAGGATTTATGGCCTCCGCAGCGCGAGACGCGAGCGCGTGCCAACATCTGGGGTCAGCGGGACTTCGGCGGTGCAAGGGTTAAACGGTATTAGTTCAGTTATAGTGCATGCAAGGACACAGATAAATTTTAATTAAGATTTTTTTTTCCGTTATTCTACTGCTTTAATATGAATACAATTGGCTGAAACATTTAGCTGTTGGTTACAATAGTGCGATTCTGTTTAGATTCGTTATTTTAGTAAGACAAACAGTTTACGTTATCTGTTTGTTACAGATGTATTGAGCTTTACTGGAATTTAGTTCTAGTAACCCTATTCTTTATAACAGGAGTGTTAAACTCGTAGACCCGTAGCATCTCGTAGCAATAAAGCCTCGTGTGTGCTACGATTTGCTACGGCAGCGGTTACAGAGCTACGGACCTCGGAAAGTGTGCTTTCATACAACTTCTCGAATATAATTGAAGAGGCTCTGTTGTCTTGTATCTTATTGTGTTTATGTTTATATTGCAAAGGCACAGATGTTTCAATGTTTGGGTCATAAATACAAAACGAGAGTACTTTAGACCACACGACTGAAATAAAGCTTTTTTTTCAAACTATTCATTTGTAAATATGTGCAAGAACGAAATGAAATAACGTTAAATAATCAAGAAATCACCGTTCGCGTAACGCAAGCAAACTCGCAAACGACCTAATAACTGAGAAATATATGAGAGCACTGGCTATGAAAGGAAGATAGAAAGAAAATGTGCGTGCGCACTGCTCTCTCTTGCTCCTACAGTATGATACAGACAATAGGCTTGCACTGTGCCTTAGATATACGAACCGTAACTGGCTATGAAAGAAAGAAAGAAAGAAAACATGTGCTCGCACCTCTCTCTCTTGCCCATACAGTAATATACGAAACGTAACTCTGTCTCTTTCTATCTTCACTAACTTATGTCTCCTTCTGAACTTCCGTTCGCCTCGTCCAATCACACTTTTCGTAACGCTCTCATCACGCATTCACCAGCTTACTCCCAAAGTCAAGCGTGCGTAAAGAAGTTTTACTTCAATAAGTAGACTAAAATTACAGATATACGAGACTTTTGACACATGTCAAGGGGGCGCAATGCAATGCCGTATAGGTCAAGTCGTAGTTGGGGTATATAGGCTCTTTACATCAGGTAGGTCAAAAGCGACCTAACAAAAATACTTATTTGTAGGTATTCTTGTACTATGAAGGCTAGAATGCAAACAGATGTAATGATTAGCGTAAAAAATTGTGACAAGCCAAACGTAACTTTTTTACCTGTCACAGTTGACATTTGTATATTTTTTTCCTTTTGTCTAATAAAGAATTAAAACAAACTAAAACAAGCGTGGTCAATTTTTAATCTTTAAATTTATAAACACGAAGTAAATTTTTCTCTAAATCTTTTTTATACATATTAGGTTGGGGAAAAAACTTCTTCGCATTTTTTAAAAAATTCTAAACATTTTTTAATATAGTTTATTAAAATTTAACTAAAGTATGTAGGTACCATTTTGTTTGATAACTTTTTGCCATCTTGTAGGTAGGGACATGATCTCATTGCTATAGAAGTTATGGGGCTTCTGATCAAAATACCGCGACAAGTAGTTTTGGCAGTCCTCTCGTGATGTAACCTGACAATGCCTAAAGAATTCTGAAGAGACCGAAACAGGTAGAAACCTGAAGGTGCAAGGTCAGGACTATACGGCGGATGCATTAACACCTCCCAGCCAAACTCTCTTAATTTTTGCTGAGTGGCTAAAGATGTGTGAGGTCTAGCGTTATCATGATGGAAAACCACACCCCTTCTGTTGATTAATTCCGGCCGCTTTCTCTCAACTTCTTGCTTTAATCTCATCAGTTGTTCTCAGTAGAGTTTAGAATCGATGGTCCTGCCTGGTGGTAACAGCTCATAATGAATAATGCCTTTCCAATCCCACCCCACACACAGCATCATCTTGTTGCGAGTTAACCCGGGTTTCGCCACAGTCTGTGAAGCCTGACCGGCCTTTGACCACGACCTTTTTCGCACGTTCTTGTCGTACGTGATCCACTTTTCATCACCAGTTATCAGCTTCTTCAAAAATGGTTCGGTTTAATTACGTCGTAATAAAGAATCACAAATGAGTACACGGTTCATTAGGTTTCTTTCAGTGAGCTCGTGGGGTACCCAAATATCGAGCTTTTTTGTGTACCCAGTTTTTTCAAATGCGCCTAAACTGTTTTGTGGTCAATTCCCAGTTTTTCAGCTACGTTGTTAGTACTGATATGCTGATCTTGCACCACTTTTTTAAAAATGGCATCAATTTTGTCATTAATAGGGCGACCAGAGCGACATGCATCTTTGACATCAAAATTTCCGGATTGAAAACGCTTAAACCAAATTTGTGCTACTCTCACAGACACTGCACTAGGTCCATAATCGTCACAAATTTTTTTCGCGGCTTGCGTTGCATTTTTTCTTTTTTTGTAGTAAAATTTTTAAATGTATCGAATTTCTTCATTAGATTCACTAACCTTTACAGTACGAAAAACAAATAAAAATCACACATTTTCCTAATTTGAATTTGGAATTATCTTCTTTAAAATTTAAACTTTGAATAATACCAAAACCAGCCAGATACAAATAGTATAGCAAAAGAGATTTTATTACAAGTTCATACATACTATAATGCGAAAAGACTTTTTCCCCTAAATATTATTTATTAAATATCCTCATTACTTTTAAAAATTTCTGGCGGAAGTTAAATTGCCTCTATCATCAGCAGTTTCATAACAACTGAAGTTTAAGGACTATAAAGTGGGATCAAATATTTAATATAAATATATTTGTTGCTTGTAATTTGTGGTAAAAGTGTTTCTCTAAAACATAACAATCATTTATTAATCAGTAATCAGTAAAAGTTAGTTTATTTCTAATAGAAAGAGCATAGGATACCTGCATGTGCATATATTCATTCCGGAAGAGTCTTATACGGCATTCTAAATAGGATCGTAGCGTCTAGGAAACCTAAAATAAGTTTTAAACATTTATAACAAATACATTTCTACTACTGTGGTTAATATATAAATTCACGCGAGCCCTTCTGGTTATCAACAACTTATGTCTAGCCGAAGCTGTTGATATGTTCAATAATAGATTGACCAAATTCACAGATACGGCATTTTCTCAGTATGTCATATCTAGTCCAAGTGTAAATAAGTACTTAATAAGTACTAGATATTAAAATTTTTCATTGTTGCTTTGGTGTAACACTGTAATAGCTATGTAAAAATTTAAATATAAAAAAATAAAATAAATCCGTTGCTCTTAACGGTAGCAAAATATAGAACCTTCCTGGAATGAAAACCATCTAACGTTATGATTCCGCAATATAGCCTATAATCTAAAGCAACGTTTAAATCCTATTCCTACGACAAGGATCGGTAGCAGGTATCATGCCATAAATCCCTGCCGAGTTCTATAATAAGCTTTCAAATTCTAAACATCTCACGACAAGGATAACTGGCAGGGATCATAATTCCCCATCGAGTCTCGTCAAAATAAGCGACAATATAGATTAATAGATTATTTTTTTATTGTTACACCAAATTACAATAACTTAACCTAAATACAATAAGGAATAAGGAACCTAAATACTTAATTTAAGGAACTTGTTAGCGTTTTTAGTGTATCTCAATACCCAACACGTTTATTGGTTTAACATGGTGACAAAGTTGTTACAAGTAGATAGTTTCACATATGAACCCTGGCAGGGCAACAGGAAGGCAGACCATGTTTTCGTATATCCTGGACTTGATAGGGTAGACCTTGATGGCTTAAAAATTTCCAGCAGCGCATATTCTAGTTATCACCCACTAATTCTTGAGGTTATTTGACAGTTCTTGAGAGGAGCTTTTACTGTTTGTTTTTTTAACTGTTTAAAGCTCCTCTCAAGAACTGGCAAATAACCATTTAACATATAAGCATTAATACAAGCATTTAACTATACATAGTTAAATGCTAATAAACTGTTTAAAGCTCCTCTCAACAACTGTCAAATAACCATTTAACATATAAGCATTAATACAAGCATTTAACTATACATAGTTAAATGCTTATAAACTGTTTAAAGCTCCTCTCAAGAACTGTCAAATAACCTCAAGAATTGGTGGGTGACTCTTATATAGGGAATAGAGGGTGCTAGGCTGAGAGCTCAAAAGAACTAGTTTTTTTCAGAAATACATATCTACGCCGTAACTTGCAAGTAGATACCCTAGCAGGACTTGGCAAGAGTTGGCAGGGTACGACAGGGATTCCCCGCGACGCTGCCCAATCCACTCTTATCAATTATGCATAGCACACACTTGCTCTCGTAACAAGGTTACGGAGGACCGGACTGGCGCACACAAAAGCGCTTGGCTGTAACGATTTTCGGATTTTGTGAGATTTTAACTAACTTCAAAAAAAGAGTACCTCAGAACTCCGTCAATTTCGTATTTTATTGTAGGTAATCCATCTCCTAACGGGGTTCAAAAGGGGTAGAAAGTCATGTTGTCGGTGATTTGTGCAAGATTTGTTTTCACTGTCCCACCTCGCAGCCACCTGACGTCTTTTTTAAACGAGCATAAAATGCTCAAAATGAAATCGCGCCGTAAGCTCCATCTAGCGTGCCTTCTTTTTGGCGTTGTTAATTTTAAAACTCCAACATATTTGCACAATAAATTAACTTGGATGGCTAATAGAAGAAATTGTGAAAGGAGACAAGGCTCGAAGCCACTTGCCACCAGACCCCATCGATCAGAAGCTTTCCGGGGCAGTTTTTGCTACGCAGCGTCCAAGTGTTGGAACAATATCCCTCCACCTATTAGAAACTTAAACCATTTAACACATTTAAAAAAAAAAACTTAAGGCGAGACGTGCCTTTTTGGAGCCCAAATACAGCTGGGCAACATTAATCTAGATAATATTTCTTTTATTTAGCTCTCTATAACCTTGTGCCCTTATTAATTGTTTTTATTTTAATATTATTATTATTATTATTTTTATTAATAACTTTATTGTTGGCTGCATTTTACCACTATGACATATATATACATATAGCATCTTAGCATATATACTCATCTTAGGTAGGTAGATACAATTGGTTGGGCAGGCAACTAGTTTTTTTCTGTTATAAATTATTATTTTTATCTTATTTTTTTTAATCATCATCATCATCATCATATCAACCGTAGGACGTCCACTGCTGGACAAAGACCTCCCTCATTGATCTCCAGGAACTGCGGTTGGAAGCGGCCTGCATCCAACGCCGACCTGCGGTTCTTACCAAGTCGTCTGCCCATCTTGTGGGTGGACGTTCTACGCTGCGCTTGCTGGTCCGTGGCCTCCACTCGAGAACTTTTCGGCCCCATCGGCCACCTGTTCTGCGCGCTATATGGCCTGCCCATTGCCACTTCAACTATTTTTAAATAAGGCACTTTAACCGGCGTCCGTGATGTCAATGCAGGTCTAATGGCTGAAAACCAGCGCTGAGCAATAAGTGTATTGTTCAGCATAATGCTGAGCCATTCTCCTTTTTCGGCACAGGGCTTATAGTGACTGGGTACGTATCTTTTGTGTTACTTATATTTTATTGATTATGTTAAGGTGTTTCTGATTGTCTGTATTTAACTATCCACTGTATGTAGTTTCTGTGTGTTTGTAACTTGTGTCGAAATAAATGTATATATCTATCTAACTATTTGCTTCCAAGTTGATATCAATACTCCTTCCTTAGTGTTTTTGATTAAAATTACATTTTATTTTGACACATGTTTAAAAACTCAATCCGATTTGATTCATAAAAGGTTGAACTCATATAAAAACGCAAATACACTTTAAAATTGGAATGTCTCGAAAGTCACCATACTGTATTAGTACTTCATTTGAATGTTTCTAAGCTTAAAGGTTATGCACTTTTAGAACACGGCCATAGGGACGTAGAGTTCGAAATTTGAAAAGGTAAGTACTAGAATATTTGTGTGTATTGTTTTTCTTATTTTTTTTACTTTTATAAATTTGTCTATGTCTAATTTTAAAAATGGAAACAGAGTTGGTTAACATCAATGAGAAATTAAAAAACCTTACTATTGTACCATTAGTGGCGGATGGCGCATGCTTTTTCCGTGCGCTTTCTTTCTTCTTGTTGTTAGTAAAGTTCTGGTTTTTAATATATTTTATTCTGTTTATTTTAAATAATGAAAAAGACATTGCTTAGTAATTAAGGACTATTAATACTGTATTAAAATATTGTTTGTTTCGTATATAAAAAACAGAAAAATCTGTTTTGGACTAGTCAAGTAATACTTACTTATGTGTATTGTAAAATAGGTGGTATTATTTTATATATATAGCCAAGATAATATTGTGACTATCAGTCATATACTCCATTGCAAATGAGTAACATAAATACAACTGTAAAAATGTTGTTTAATACGTCATTGCGATGAAAATCCAATTACGTATCGCGTACGCATGCAAATACTCCGATATATTGAGCCATAATTCATGGTAATCCTGTTAACTGCACAATTATTGATCTCTGATTGTACATTTAATAAATAAAATGTATAATTTAATATTTAATTTTAAAATTTACATTGATCATTATAATTTAATTACAAATTTAAAAGGAAGTTGGTTTGGTATCAACATAAATCTGTATTCGTACATTTCGAATGTTTGGTGTAGATAACGAGACTTACAAATCATCATAGTTTATCAATACAAGTTGAAGTTGAAACACGCAAAATGGTTCACCTGATGACAAGTGGTAACCAGAGCGCTAAAAACAAAGCATTGTCTTGTGGGTCGTGTGTGATGCCACTGGCATACCCTTTAAACCAAAACACAGCAACGTTGATTTGCGCCAGAAATAGCTACGGTGGCGGATTTGTGCATAAAAAAAACAAATTTATATCCTAGTATTTAGTAAGGTGTATCAAGCAAGTTCGCGAGTGTACGCTAAAGGCATTACCCACGGCCGAGCGGTAGGTAACCGCGCGGCTGTTTCAATACAACGACAAATTGTAGCGTATCAATAATATACGAACCTGCTTACTTGGGACATCTTCTAATGCTGCTGGCAAATTGTTTTAATATCTAGTGAGTCAAAGCCCCTGCAGACCACAGACTCGCTCGCAATTTATGATTTGTCATGGAGATAGTATGTAATTATAGCATATTAGTAAAGGGGCCAGTTTAGAATTAGGGATTTATCATATGGAGGTTATATTACATTATGTTTTATTACTTGTTTACGCCCACGGCTTCGCACGCGTGGCCTGTAAATAAGAAGTAGTCTATATTTTAGTCCAGGTCATATTCTACCTATATACTAAATTTTATCGAAATCGGTTCAGCCGTTACGACTTGATTGAGTAACAAACAAACGAATAAACATCAAATTGACCGAGCTAGCGAAGCGTCTCAGTGAGATTGGCCATAAAATGCTTTTGTTCGTCTGTCTGTCTGTTTATTCTCGCCTACAGGTCGCATTTTTCAAACCAGTTTGACAAAAATTGGCACACAAGTACCTTGATTTTTTTTTTAGTCAATCGTTATTTTTGATTGGGGGGAAAATAGTAAGAAAAAGTATTTTTATTTTTATGGTGTTATCGGAATACTTACCGGAATATCCAAGATTTTTTAAAACATCTCAAATTTGAGTTTGGAAATGGTTTTAAAATTCTTGGAAACGGGGTAAAGTTTGCGGTATAATAAGATTTATGGACGGGTTTCAATCAAATTTGAGAGAAACACTAAGGACTTCATTCTACACAAGATGTTGCAAAAAATCCAAAACGGGCAGTGGAGGGGGGGGGAAGTTAGCTGTAGCGATATATATGGAGGGATTTCAATTTTCGATTTTTTATTAGGAAATTTTGGCCTTCAGATTATAATTTAACCAATCAGACTACGCAGTCATCCCCGCCTTCACGAGACGAATCCGGAGACACCAGATTCGATATCCTAGGACCAAGGGAACGCGAGGAGGTCTACTGTTCTCACAAAATCACTGGTGATGAATGTATATAGTCTCTTTATTCTATGAAAGAGGGGTGTCAGACATGATCACTTCACAGAAAAGACCTACCGATCTATAGAACTCATTTAATTATAGTTGTATCATATTTTTTCCTAAGATGTAAAGGTTAACGATAGTTCCGTCGTAAAGCTTTATTTTTAGAGTGCTTTTCCATTAGGGTTAGCCAAGTAATAAATATGCTATCAAAATATTAGTGGGTTGTAAAGGAACCTTTCTAATAACTAAATGGAAGGCATGACGTTTATTTTCATGAATACTGAATGAGTCTCAATTGCCCTTGCTAACAAAAAAACTTCAAATAGTTATTTCGATATTGCATATAGTTTTTTTGTAGGTTTCTTAAGATACTGTAGTAGGAGGCTGTATAGGTAAGTAATAAAATCGTGTGTTGGTGTCTTGAAGTTATTCTGCACGATTTGACAAGCGAATAACGTGCATTGAAAAACCGTACCGTTTAAGCCATACAAATATTTATATAAACAGTTTTTATCTTTTAAGTTGGCAAAAAAGAAAACTCTTAAAAAATCCAAACATATAAATCTTGTTTTATTTTTAAGAACAAATACATATATTAAAGTTTAAAAAGTAAAACTATCAATCAAACATGTAATTCGTTGAAAGGTTTTAAAGTTCTTAAAACTCTACTTAATGGCTCCAACTTATTAGTTCTACTTTAAATATTAATTAATTATTAGGTTAACTTAATACAGTCCACAGCATGCACATTATACTAGGAAAAAATCAAAATAATCGATTTACACTAATTACTAAATAAGTACATTATTATATCAAGTAAAAAAACATACAGAAATTAACGAACTCAATGTACGTAGATGGAATAATATATAGGCTACTTTTTATTGACAAACCACGCGTGCCAAGCCGCGGGCGAAAGCTAGTGTTAAATATATTACTCATTTTAGGGTTAAGCTCGAATTTGTACATGTCCATTTTGTAAGCTAGTTTTGTCTGTAAATCTATTTGTGCACAATAAAGAATAAAGAATATATTTAAAACTTGAACTATCCCTAAAATTTGTCGGAAAGAGGTAGCTGTTAGCGATAAGATTAATCATTGTAAATATCTCTATGTTCAATGTATTTCTTTCGTACAGTAATTTTGTTTGGTGTGCACAAATATTGGAAAAGTGTAAAATTGTGTGAAAGTGTGAAATTGGTAAGTGTGCAGGAAAATTGAATTTCAAATATTTAAAGCCATCTGAACTAAATCGATCATCATTCCAGGTTTTTTTATATCACTTGGAGATGGATTATGAGTATGGCCCACCTGATGTTAAGTGGTAACCATCCGCCTACAACACCTTAGATACGTGCCCTACGATGCGCTGCTCTGCGGCCATCAAGTTGAAGTATACAGGTATAAAGCCTCATAATGTGCCTGTATTTTCATCGCGGATGAAATAGATGCGGTGGTAGTACTTCCCTGGGCGAGGACTTTCACAAGGAACTCTACTAGTATGAAAAGTCCAAATCCAATCAAAATGAGTTTTGCAATGATCCCTTTGATATCAGACTACTCTAACTCATTTATTCGAACCGTAAGGACACAATGGAACACTTGGTTACGTCAATAATAGTACTTACTTAATTACATGTCTTTATCTAAGTAGAGGCGCCAGAAACAGACAAACATTTCATATATACCTATTTACATTTAAGCTTAAAAAAACTGATTATTATTTATGTAGGTACATAAGATTATAGCTGCTGTAGAGAGGCATTGTCAAAGAATTGATTATAATAGGTACCTATTTTGAGTTCTAAATTTCTGCGTATGTCATTAAGTAACATTTAATCTTCTAAAATAAAGTCGTGTTAGTTACACTATTTATAACTCAAGAAAAGCTGAACCAATTTGGCTGAAAATTGGTGGGGAAGTAGCTTAGAACCAGGAGACGGACATAGGATACTTTTTATCCCGTTCTTAGAACCAGGAGACGGACATAGAGTATTTTTAATCCTGTTCTTAGAACTAGCAGACGGACATAGATTAGATTAGATTAGATAATTTCTTTATTGCACACCATTAAATACAAACATATAAAAGAAAATACAATTTCAAATCATACGTACAATGGGCGGCCTTATCGCTAAAAGCGATCTCTTCCAGGCAACCTTTGGATCGACAGAATCTATATGAACAAATAAGGACGGCGGCATAAGATTTTTTAGAATCAGTTTTTTTTTTTTTTTTTTAAAAACAAGCATATATTACAATTTATAAAAAATATAGTTAATATAAAATAAAATGCTTAATTATATTAAATAATATTATCATAAAATTAATAAATATTAATATTAAGATACATAAAATACATATATATATATATATATTTATATATATATATTGTCATACCTACATACATAAATTATAAAAATGTATAAATAAATAAATGGCCTAGTGAGCAATGGATGACAGAAAGTGTTGTCTGACCATGTTTTTAAAGATAGGGAGAGATTTTGCATGACGAATTGAGACAGGTAGGGCATTCCAGAGTCTGGTAGCCTGCAGAGTAAAAGAGGTACTATAAAATACTGAGGTATGGTGGGGAGTTTTTAATTGAAGGGTTTCAGAGGAACGTAAGGATCGAGAGTTGGCAAGGTGAAGAAAGTCAAAGCGTTCTTTGAGGTAGGACGGAGTAGAAGGGATGAAAAGGATGCTGTAAAGGAGGGAAAGGATATGCGCATTCCGGACATAGAATATTTTTTATCCTGTTCTTAGAACCAGGAGACGGACATAGGATACTTTTTATCCCGTTCGACCGCGTTCCCGTGTGGCGTGACATAAAACATCAAAAACAATACAAGTCATTATAAAACGTGGAATAACAAAGGCGCATCTGACATGGAATAACAAAACGCAAATGACAGCTAAACGTAATTTTATCTATGGTTAAGTATGGTTGTAATATGATGGCCGAGGACAACAATTGTCAATTTTACCAGGGTGACGTATATTGACAGCCCGCGTTATACTCGTAAGCATGTCAAGGCGGTACGAAGTTCGGCGGATCAACTAGTTTTATTATACACATTGAATTGCATTAGTCATTGAATACTAGAGGTTATAACCAAACTCCATACTCATCTGACAATTTCAATCAGGGAGTTGGCAATTGGCATGCCGAGCATTCAACAACACGCGGCATTAATTACATTCTCCGCGGCATTATGGAAATCATTATAATTACAGAACGTTACTCGTAAATTACTAAATCTCGGGTAACTCGATATAATGATGATTAAGCTAACGAGTGGCGTGGTTTCCGTTAACTAGAGCTTCAGTGTTTTTAATGATACGATAAAGAATTTTTTAATACAGACTCTTAATCGGAAATTGATTCTAAATCGGATAGGCATCATCATCATTATCCACAGCCTGATTTCACCCACTGCTAGGTGTAGGTCTCCTTAAGTTTGTGTCATAGATTTCCAGAGTGACCGGTGCTGTGTGGCCTGAATCCAACGGCTCCCAGTAACATTTATCAGGTCGTCTTTCCATCTAGACAGTACATAATATTAGAATGTTTTGTGTTATCATTTTTTTATTTATTTATTGAGGGACATTAAACAGCTTTATTTTACAAACATATATAAAAAGGTGGTATGTAACCAACGGTAACAATACCACTGCACGCCCATAGCATTGCCCAATGTTTTTTTCCGTTTTTATATGTTATTTTTGGGGAAACAGGCTTACGACCCACCTGATGGTAAGCGGTCACCGTCGCCTATTGACACCGGCAACACCCCGGGTATTGTCGATGCGTTCCCTACACTGTAGAAACCTCTTTACATTTATCTTGAAGCGTGCCATGTCGTAGCCTAATGGGAAAACCTCAGATGGTAGCTCTTTCCACATCTTGCAAGTATGATGTAGAAAAGATCGCGTGAAGCATGTGGTGCGCGATACACAACTGTCGATGATATGTGGATGAGCTTTATTACGTTGTCGAGAAGTGCGGTGGTAAAATTTCGACGACGGGATGAGATCAAATAGCTCCTCAGAACATTCCCCATTATACAGGCGGTAGAATACACTGAGCGATCTGAAGTCACGGCGTTGACTCAGCGGTTCCAGCCTGTTGGCGAGTTTGGGATCACCGATGATTCTAATGGCTCTTCTCTGAATGTAGTCAAAACGAAGCAATTGGTACTTTGGAGCTCCGTGCCAAAAATGGGAACAGTATTCTACGTGCGGCCGAACTTGCGCTTTGTACAGCAATAGCCGTTGTTGTGCCGTAAAATACTGTTAGGCACGGTTAAGGGCTCCAAGATTTTTGGAGGTGAGCACAGTTTTTGCTTCTAAGTGACTCCCATACTGGACCTCATTAAAAATTTCAACTCCCAGAATCTCTATACTAGCCGAGACGATCCGGTCTAGTGATATATGACATAGTTGCCTACAAGCTCTCCATTTGTAACGTAAGAGGCACATTTTGTCAGTCTATTTAGCAATGAAATAACATTCACAATTTGTAATATTTTATGGAAGGATCACATACAGAGAAGGAGTAAACAAACTGTCGTTCAATACGGCTATAATGACAAAACTTACAGAACTCGTAAATACACTCCGTTACTGGAAACCGGTTCAAACTAGATCATGATACTGTTAGGTCGATTTGATTTCAAATGTTTATGTTCTTAGATATGTAGTCGTTAATAGTTCTTAGTTAAAGCTTATTAAAACAAATCTTAAAGTCTTGTGGATTAAAAGCATAACATTTTAATCATCATCATCATCTCAGCCGTAGGACGTCCACTGCTGGACAAAGGCCTCCCTCATTGATCTCCAGGAACTGCGGTTGGAAGCGGCCTGCATCCAACGCCGACCTGCGGCTATTACCAAGTCGTCTGCCCATCTTGTAAGTGGACGTCCTACGCTGCGCTTGCCGGTCCGTGGCCTCCATTCGAGAACTTTCCGGCCCCATCGGCTATCTGTTCTGCGCGCTATATGGCCTGCCCATTGCCACTTCAACGTGCTAATCCGTCGGGCTATGTCGGTGACTTCTCCTACGTATCTCCTCATTTCTGATTCGATCCCGTAGAGAAACCCCGAGCATAGCCCTCTCCATAGCTCGTTGAGCGACTCTGAGCTTATTCATAAGGCCAATAGTGAAGGACCACGTCTCGGTTCCATATGTCATCACTGGTAACACACACTGGTGATTTTAATTCTGTTTATTTATTTAATCATCTATACTATTTTGTAATGTAATTGTTGAATTTAATGATGGAGCTTTGGATTTTATCTGAAATAAGAAAATTAATAATAGTATTCCTTGTATCATTTCGAATACAACCTGGGTTCTGTGGCCACTGCGAATAAATGAATGAAAGAACATTATTTATTCTACCTTAAAATCTAGATACAACAAAATGAGAAGCAGGTAAATGTATCATGGGCGGTCTTATCGCTAATGAAAGCGATCCTTTTGTGTGTCATTTCACTCCCGATAGAGTACATTTTGTAGCCCTAGAAATATAATTTGGTTCTTAAAGTGAGATGAAATGATTTGCTTCGAATTTATCTAAAATGAATGCCCGCATTACCCATAATAGTGGATCACATTAAGATCTGCTTGCAAAACTGGCAATGGAATGGATGATTAGTTCAAAATTTAATTTTACAACCCTATATTTTTTAAGTAATTCGAACTCTATTTTTGTGTCCAGGCGGTCAACCTGGACACAAAAATAGTGTTAGAATTACTTAAAAAATTCAGTGTACTATTATTGTGTTACAATTTTGAATGACAAAAACAAACTTTTGTCGAAGGTCACAGGAGTTCTACAGTTCTTTCTTTCTCAATAAAAAAGTAGAAAGGACTGTTAAACCGCCAATCAGCTAGAATTTGAAATGGCGAGAGCGTCACGCACGACGGCGATGGCACCGGCAGGCGGCCTCATTCTACTTCCCTACAATACTTTTGGCGTTTTGGCAATATCAATTGTCTATGAAATATCGCTGCTTTGGCTTTGTGGCCATGAATTTTTGCTAGAACCTTGGTTGTTTGAATGTGGATAGAAAAATAGAAAACACGATAAAATTCCCTTGATAACAGGATAAATTACAAGATCTAATTACTTGCCTAATGAAGGTTTCGACAAAAAGCAGCTCTGAGCTGTTGATCGGTAACGAGGCTGAAACCCATTTGCTTGACCACATACATACCTATATATATTTACCTCTTGTTAATTTTTCCCTGCTTACATTGCTTATTATGTTGTTCTATTATTACTATGTGTGTCTATACTAATATTGACGACCTCCGTGGCGCAGTGGGCAAATAGCCGGCTGAGACGCAGGAGGTAGCGGGTTAGATTCCCTCTGCGGAACAAAATGTTTGCTTGATCTACAGATATTTGTTCCGGGTCTGGTTGTTTCTCTATATATTATAAGTATGTATTTACAAAAAAAAAGTATATAAGTATTCTATCAGGTATCTGGTTCCCATAGTACATGCTATGCTTAGTTTGGGGCTAGATAGCGCTGTGTGAAATGTCCAGCAATATTTATTTATTTATTTATTATAAAGAGGAAAGATTTGATTGTTTGTTTGTTTGCATTGAATAGGCTCCGAAACTACTGGACCTGTGAACAATTTTTTTTATACCACCTGGAGATGGAACAAGTCTATGGCACAACTATAGTCAAGTGGTAACCATTGCCTATAACAAAGTATTGCCTCGTAGGTCACGCACCTTAGATACGTGCCTACGATGCACTGCCCTGCGTCCATCAACTTGAGGCATACAGGTTTAAAGTCGCATGTGCCTTTAATTTCACCGGAAACCATACCCTTTAAACAGAAAAACAGCAATGCTGCTTGGCGACAGAAATAGGTATGGCAGTAGTACTTCCCCGGACGAGCCCTTTCACAAGAAACACCCTTTACTCAACAATAAAGTGTTTTCATTCATTAATTCATTCATTCATCCCTGATGCGCCGGGTGCTGGGCAGTACCAACAGCTACCAGCTGACAGTTATAGCTGGCAGGATGGACAGTGACTACAAAAGTGCACACTGTGCAGTCTTGACCCAGTGCTAGTTCACAGTCAAAATATTATATTTATTCATTATTTAGGATTATTTATTTATATTTGTATATTATTTATATATATGTATGTTTGGAAAGTTCTCGAATGGAGGCCACGGACCGGCAAGCTCAGCGTAGGACGTCCACCTACAAGATGGGAAGACGACTTGGTAAGAACCGCAGGTCGGCGTTGGATGCAGGCCGCTTCCAACCGCAGGTCCTGGAGATCAATGAGGAAGGCCTCTGTCCAGCAGTGGACGTCCTACGGCTGATATGATGATGATGATCTGTATATATTTGGTTTCCTGTTTCATCCTGTTTATTAATATGAATTGAAATAAATTAATTCGTTTTAATTTGGTTTTCATTGTTACGGTCTTATCATATTAATGAAACATTGATTTTTCCTACTTGCCTTTAGATTGAACGGATTTTTTTGCAATATATTTGAAATGCTGTGTATCTTAGTTCTGTGAACTATCCTTGGTTTACAAATTTAGTTACAAGCCGTTGTTTTTTGAGAAACTTTCAACTTTAAGAATATTATTTAGAAACACAGAAAGCTATAAATACATTAATAAGTACCTTTGAAGAATTAATTCTAATTCACTCAGAAAAGAAGTAACTACAAGCCAATCTTTATTCCCTTTTATCTTTAATCCCTCATCGATTTCGACGCTGTCATAACGTGACAAAACATTGAATAGTAAAATTTAAAAAATATATATATCCTCTTTTGAAGTCTTTTAAAAATATAACTTGATATAATGTCTACAAAAAACCTCGCTGAGATGATTAAATAAAATACGAGTTACTCTGAAACTGAACAGCGGTCATAGATTGAGTGACATCTCAGCTAATTGAAAAAGGTGTACCTTGGCAGTGGTTACAAACATAAAACAAAAACATTTTTGACGAGATAATTTAATAAATATTATGTTCTTTAGGTTTTAGATAACCTAACTGTTGGATAATTCTTATGAAGAAGGTACTTAGGGCTATAATCCGAAGGCATGCGAAATCCTTATCCTCAATTACATATCGATACCCGACCACAGCACTGTCACATGGTAATTCTCACAAACACTACACATAAAAACACGAATAAAATAAGTGGTGAATACCCACATGCTGTATATATCTGTATGATGTATGTATAACGCGAAGCACGTATTTTGTGTTCCAGACCGGGGTGAATGTAAGTCGCGGGAAGAGAGACACTCGCGTCGCGTACAGCGCCGATCGCGCACTGCCGGAGAGGTCGCGTTCCTCCCTCCCCTCCCCCTCCACCCTCCCCGGGAGGCTGAAAATCCCTTTCAAACGGGAATTTCGTAACTCGTATTGAATTAAAAATTATCACGGTGTGTTCATCGGAATTAGTTTATAAACGTATATTTGTAGGAAGGTTTAGTAAAGGTTTTGGGAAGTTAGGTGTAATACTAATTACTGTTTTTCAGGCAAGTTATCAGAGCGTGATTATAAATAGAAACGTTAGTATGTTTACTCGTGGTTTTGCTGCTTTCTGTGTGATATTTTTCTGCAATGTTTACGTAGGTATTATAATATACCGAGAAGATACTTAAAAGCTTTTGGTACAAAACCAAAATTGTTTACTTTCCTAGAACACAATTTTGTTTTGATGACTTGGGCGTTTTCTGGAGAAATTGAAAGAATTTAGCACAGGACTTAGAAGAGTGGAAGGAATGGGAGACCTTTTCCCAGCAGTGGGACCGTATAGGCCAGTAAAAAAACCTAGATACGAAAATATCGTGTGTTCAATATACCTGGTGTAACTTATAACGTCAATTTAAAAATTACATTTAAAAAGACTTTCATCAACAATTTTTCTATCAGTAGGTAAAAACCGAATGCAAACAGGTTCAGTCATTTGTGACAATATTTTATTTTCAAAAAAATTATAGGCTTGCGTTTGACCACGGTCTCGCCTAATGATAAACGATGATGCAGTCTACGATAGTACACGCTTGCCTAGGCAAGCTCTAAGTTAAGTTTCTTCTAGAAGAAACCTATTCACTCGCGACTTGAAGACCCCTAGGTTGTTGTTCCCCTCAGGAAACACTCTCAGACTTAGGCAAGGCGTTCCACTCCTTGGCGGTGTGCATAATAAAGGTGGAAGATCACCCGTTTTGTGCGTATGGGAGGAATGTCTACCATGTAGCGGTGGCGCACCGCGTAGCGTCCGTTATGCTGGGATCAGGTTGAAAAGCTCAGCAGCACACTCTCCGAAATGCATCCAATAGAACACCGAGAGGCTTGCAATCTTGCAACGTAGCTCGAGGCTGTGGAGCTGCTAACTCATCATTGCAAATGAGTTTTTGGCTCTTCTCTCAATTTATTCTAGAGCCTCTAGCTGGTATTTCGCTAATACGTCCAAGAGGTAAGAACGTACTCCAGACATGATCGGACTTGTACTTGGTATAAGTTGAGCAACTGTCCCGGTGTGAAGTATTGCTTCACCTTTGCAAGTATACCAAACATATATTACATATATTATGGCAAACAGACAGGCAAATTGACGACCTCCGTGGTGTTGTGGGCGAATAGCTGGCTACGACGCCACAGGTTGCGGGTTCGATTCCCGCCGCGAATCAAATGTTTGCGTGATCTACAGAAACGTGTTCCAGGTATTTTTCTATATATTATAACTATATATTTTCAAATAAAAGTATATAAGTATATTCCATTAGTTATCTGGTTGCCATGGTGCAAGCTTTGCTTAATTTGGGGCTAGATATGTAATGTGCCGTGGGGCGCCGGCAATAGAATGTTGCCCCTCCGCTCTTGCCCGTGGATGCAGTAGGAGTCTGCTAAGGGATACCTCCGAAAGATGGGCAGCAGCGTCTTTTCGTGTTTTCAATACCTATACTGCGCTCGCCAACCCGCCTGCCAAGCGTGGCGAGTATGGCAACAACCCCCTCATGGATTTACAACATAAAACCAGGCCCCGAGTCCCCGGCGGACCCGTTAATCCTGGCTACGGTAGCAGTCACGGTAACGGCGGGGCCAGGGGTGCTAAGAATCCCCGGGAGACGATCGGCTACCAAACCCTACGACGACCACTGGCCCTGGTAACACACAACATCCACACTTAGAGGACAGACGAAAAGATTGTTGAGCTGGAAGAAGAAATTAGTAGATTACACTGGGACATTTTGGGGTTATCAGAAGTCCGTAGAGAGGGCGAGGACACGATATCCCTTAAGTCTGGTAACCAACTATACTACCGGGAGGGCGACCAACAGTATCAAGGTGGTGTTGGGTTTCTCGTTCACAAGTCACTCGTCAACAACATTATCACCATCGACAGTGTGTCGAGCAGGGTTGCGTACCTGACACTCAGAATATCTAAGCGATATTCGCAGAAGGTCGTTCAGGTATATGCGCCGACCTCTTCACACCCATATGAAGAAGTAGAGTCTATGTATGAGGACATCAGTAGAGCGATACATACGAACAAAACTCACTTTATTGTTGTTATGGGGGACTTCAATGCAAAGCTAGGCATGAGAAGCGATGATGAGTTGAGAGTGGGGCAATTTGGATATGGGCAACGGAACCCCAGGGGACAGAGGCTGGCCGATTTTCTGGAGAAAGAAGGACTCTTTATGATGAATTCTTTTTTCCAGAAGCCGCCTCACAAGAAATGGACCTGGATGAGTCCCAACGGTTCCACGAGAAATGAGATTGATCTCATCTTGACCAACAAGAAACGGATATTCAATGATGTCTCTGTGATTCACGGGGTGAAAACCGGCAGTGATCATCGAATTGTTAGAGCCACATTGAATATGAACGTTAAACTTGAAAGGTCCCGTTTGATGAAATCTACGCTCCGACCCAATCGCGCACATATCCAAAACCTCGAGAGCTTTCAACTCGAACTTGCAAATCGCTTTGACTGTCTAGAAGTAGATGCATCAGTGGACGAGATCAATAACAGGTTCTTAGAAACCGTCCATACGGTGGGGTCCCAGTTCTTTAAGACCCCCCGTACCAATAGATCTCAGAAACTCTCTGATGACACCCTTAACCTCATGGCTGAACGACGTTCTTTGCAACTGCAGTCTCCCGATGATGCTCAGTCATATAGGCAGCTCAATAGAAAGATTTGGAAATCCTTTATATATATCCTTTCTATAGATTTGGAATTAAAGATACGATAGAGCGGTATAAAGGCTCCAAAGTGATCGCGAGAGATAATTCTATTGGGCAGAGCCGCATGACGAAGCTGAATAGGGAAGATGGCAGCATAACGTCAAGTAAAGCGGAAGTGTTAAGGGAAGTCGAAAGGTTCTATGGACGGCTCTACGATTCGGTCACTAAACCTGTTTGCAGTGCGGCCAACGACCCAAGAGCCAAACTGACCCGACATTATACCGAAGATATTTCGGACATCAGCCTGTATGAGATCAGGATGGCCTTGAAGCAGCTTAAGAACGACAAGGCGCCGGGTGAGGACGGAATCACTTCAGAGCTTCTGAAAGCGGGTGGATCACCGGTACTTAAAGTCCTTCAGAAGCTCTTTAATTCCGCCTTGCTTGAAGGTACGACGCCAAAAGCATGGAACGGGGGCGTGGTGGTTCTGTTCTTCAAGAAAGGTGACAACACCTTGCTTAAGAATTACAGACCCATCTCGCTTTTGAGCCATGTTTATAAGCTGTTTTCGAAGGTCATCGCGAACCGTCTCGAACGCAGGTTTGATGACTTCCAGTCTCCCGAACAAGCCGGGTTCCGTAAAGGCTACAGCCATAGACCACATACATACGCTGCGGCAAGTCATACAGAAGACCGAAGAGTATAACTTGCCGCTATGTCTCGAGTTTGTGAACTCTGAGAAAGCCTTCGATTCGATCGAAACATGGGCAGTGCTTGAGTCTCTCCAACGATGCCGTATTGACTATCGGCACATCGAAGTGTTGAAGTGTTTGTATAAAAACGCCACTATGTCAGTCCGAGTACACGAACAGAGCTCGAAGGCGATTCCCTTAAAACGAGGCGTAAGACAGGGAGATGTAATCTCTCCGAAACTGTTTACGACCGCATTGGAAGATGCCTTCAAGCTTCTGGAATGGAAAGGACTGGGCATCAATATTAACGGCGAATACATCACTCACCTTCGGTTTGCCGACGATATTGTGGTCATGGCAAAGTCGATGGAAGAGCTCAGCACGATGCTCGAAGGCTTCAATCGAGTCTCCCAACGGGTAGGACTTAAAATGAACATGGACAAGACGAAAATCATGTCGAATGTCCATGTCGTCCCTGCCCCAATTATGGTTGAGAACTCGGCTCTTGAAGTTGTCGACGCGTATGTATACCTAGGACAAACAGTCCAATTAGGTAGGTCCAACTTCGAGAAAGAGGTCAATCGTCGAACCCAACTCAGATGGGCAGCGTTTGGGAAACTTCGCAACGTCTTTTCGTCCAACATACCTCAGTGCCTTAAGACGAAAGTCTTCAATCAGTGTGTGTTACCAGTGATGACATATGGAACCGAGACGTGGTCCTTCACTACTGGCCTTATGAATAAGCTCAGAGTCGCTCAACGAGCTATGGAGAGGGCTATGCTCGGGGTTTCTCTACGGGATCGAATCAGAAAGGAGGAGATACATAGGAGAACTCAAGACACCGACATAGCCCGACGGATTAGCACGTTGAAGTGGGCAGGCCATATAGCGCGCAGAACAGATGGCCGATGGGGCCGAAAGGTTCTCGAGTGGAAGCCACGGACCGGCAAGCGCAGCGTAGGACGTCCACCCACAAGATGGGCAGACGACTTGGTAAGAACCGCAGGTCGGCGTTGGATGCAGGCCGCTTCCAACCGCAGTTCCTGGAGATCAATGAGGGAGGCCTTTGTCCAGCAGTGGACGTCCTACGGCTGATATGAGGATGTACTGTGCAAAATTTCCAGCATTATTTATTTATAAATTGGGCAAATAACTCTACTTATCAGCTCATTCGCCTATGCTGAATACAAATCGGAGTTTAAAAAAAGACTGTTTTATACTCCTTTGCTGTAATAAAATTTACTTTTTTTTGTCTACCTATATTGTCCCACTGCTGGGCAAAGGTCTCCCCCAAGTCTCTCCATCTATCTCTGTCCTGTGCGACACTCCACCACTCCTGCTCTAAGGCAACAAGATCGTCTCGCCAACGCTTTTTTGGCCGACCCCGACCGCGTCTTCCATCAGGGCTCCAGATTGTGGCTAAATTAGCCCACCTATCGAGGTGCATTCTACTAATGTGTCCCGCCTAATCCCATTTGAGCCTAGCTGTCTTTAAATTTTTTTTTTAATTTACTTAACTTCCTAAAAATCTACCTATCAAGCACTACTATCTTTAAAACAAGCAAATCTAAAATCCCGTCTCTATCCACAACAGATTCCCATAAGTCGTAAAATTCTCAATCTAGATTGAAAAACTGTCCCATCCATAAATGAAAGCTTTGCTAATAGTTTTCCATCCGTGTCCTCAAAGGTGTTACAAGGCTATGTCCGGAAGCATGTTACCAACTGCCTCCACAACATAGGCATTGTTTGTGTATATGAAATCGTTGAGTTTACCATTTACTTTTAAATGTATAGTCCTCTTAAGATTAAGTTAGTTAAATTTAAGACATTTGAATGAAAAACATTTAATAAAAGAAATCTAATGAAAATAAGTTTTGTAAGTTAATCACACTAATTTTTTAAGCGACAGTTTGGATGTTGTGTGTTTTTACTTAGTTACGTCGTAACGGGTGAACCAATTTCGTTGAAATTTAGTATATAGATAAATTATGACATGGATTGAAACAAACATGTTACTTTTTATTGGCAATCCCCTTCTGCGGAGCCACGAATGGAAGCTAGTCTAAAATAATACACAATTGGCCAGTTTATGAAAAATCTATATGTAATAAATACATTTATTTCAAACCAGGTTCATATTTTGTTAGTAGCAATTATTTTCTACAGCTCAGTCCTAGTCGTATTATACCTATTATACCTAGCTAATGCATATCCCAAATAATATATCTATCTATACTAATATTACAAAGAAGAAAGAATTGTTTGTTTGTTTGTATTGAATAGACTCCGAAACTACTGAACCGATTTAAAAAATTCTTTCACTGTTAGGAAGCTACACTCTCCCCGGTTGACATAAACTACATTTTGCCCAACTGCGCAGAAGAAGGGTAATGTTTTTTTATGAAAAACTACGCGTGCGAAGCTGCTGATATGTCAGCTAGTATTATTACTTAAAGCAACTTGAGCCTAGCAATTGACACAGAATTAATGCAAATATCAACATTTTGTAAAGGTTTCTTTTAAAAACTCAACCTTCTCTTAATACATCTGGAATGGCTAGATCTCACTAATATGGTGTCAAACTGGTAGCTCCCAGGGAGCCATAAGGGGGTGTGACGTCATAGGCGGCCGGTCTAGGGCTGACGGCGCGGGTTGTCGGCTCCGCTTCATTACCCATACCAAGTAAACGATGATATAATAAGCTGGTAAACATATACTGCCGTTTAGATAGTGTCAGTTGAGAGTAATTCTTGAAAAACTATATTTAATTACGTACTCTGAGTCCCAAAACACAAGCTTATTCATTAAGTTTAGCTTGAGCCTCTCTGTAAGCAATGTCTGTAACCACCAAACTTGTGTACTACCACTTTATCTTAAACAGTAAAAAAATTGTGAATTTATAAAAAGAATACCTACGAAAAATATTCATTATTCCAATTTCCCATTCAAAAAACATGCTAAAATGCGTTAATGTTTTAAACTCATCTGTCATAGACAGAAAGGTACCATTGAAAGAAATAAAGAAACAATACATTTTATACAAAAAACACACAGTATTAAAGAAAAATTAAACACAAAAACTAGCTTAAGCACTAACAAACTTAACATTGCGGTTCAGTTTTGAGCACCTACCAAAAATTTTGAAGGACAAAAATATATTGGGGCACGGCCGGGATTCGAACCACCAAAACGGAAGTCGGGTTACATCCCACTAGGTTGAGTGTTTTATTAGTTTAATGTTGGTCACAGGGATATTTCCAGATACAGAAAAAGGAGGTTGATAATCTAAAGCATGGTAACTAAGAAAGCACCGGTCACGTTCAAACGAAACTGAAACAAAATTATAATCTTGAACATTTCACAGAGCGCTATATTCTAATTAAGCAAAGCAGATAAGATAACATATGTCTTTTTCTGTTTTGCAAACTCTTAGGTACTTACCTAAATTATAAAAAGAAACATCCCGGAACATCTGTAAGTCATGCAAACATTTGTTCTGCAGCGGAAACTGAATCCACAGCCTCCTGCGTCACAGGCTCAGCAGGTATACGCCCGCTGCGCCACGAAGATCGTCAATTATGTTTTACTCTTGACATTTTATGAAACTTTATCACATCATTCGTACTACAAACAGCAATCACAGTGAAATTAGATTCGCTCGAAACATGCTCATGTCTACATTGCCTCGGGTTGCAGCATCTCTGTCGTATATTACACACATACCCTTCATTTTGTATTTACTTATGTAAGGCATATATTATGTACTAATTACTTATGTGCATACAGTAAATGCGACGGATGTATGCAATTACAGTTAAGATGCAGATACAGTTTGCCCGTAGTATGAAGTTGTGGAGAGTAATCAATTCTGAGAAACGGCCCTGACGTCATCCAGAGTAATAATCAGTGATCGGAGTAGGTAGAGCTGTTTAGGTTCATTGACCGTAAACATTGATGTTAATATGGATATTCCATTAGATTCCGACTAATCATCAGGAATTGCTTGAAGCTGCATCGTATTATAGAAAATATTATGAAAAAATAATAAATGTTGTTTCTCGATTAAACAGCTTTGAATCAATGGCAATACGAAATGCGAAATATATTCTAGAAAAAGAGAATCTACGGAATCAATTAGTGTATATAGAAAATCATTATACGATTATTTTACTTTCTTTAAAAGAGTTGCAGAAACGAAATTTAACATTAAGCGACTCATTTTTGGCTTTTGATCAAGTCAAAGCTGCTTTAAATGAGTGTGATTCTGATAGAATAAAAATAAAAATTGAAAATTTTGAAAAATGAATGAAGAAATGAAAAACGAAAAAAATTTTTGGTTAGGAATCCTGACATTGATATCCTCAGAGGATTTGAAGAAAAATTGACAAAAAATAAAGTAAATAATGAAATTTTGTCATATAAATTTGTTCCACTAACATCCACAGATGTCGAACGCTCCTTTTCTACATATAAATGGGTGTAGATGTAAAAAGAAAAGGAGCGTTTGACATCTGTGGATGTTAGAGGAACAAATTTGTAGACAAAATTTCACCATTTACTTCATTTTTTGACAATTTTTCTTCAAATTCTCCAAGAATGACATTTTTTGTTTGAATAAGTAAATTATTGTTTAACGTGTTGATCAATTTAATCAGGATTTTATTGTAAATAAATATAGCTTGTTCTGTTTGTATATTTGAATTTTTTGAGGAACAAATAATTTGTATGGTAATATGTTCTTGTACAACTTCAGAATGATAATGTTAAATGATTGTTGAGTCTTGTATGAATATAAGAAAATGTTACATAAAAAAATATATGTGGTTTAATGAATCAAGTTTCTATCTATTTAGTATACTATCCTTAAACCCGTCCTTATACTTACCCGTCCGAGAGGAAGTGTATTCTTTCATTACTCCTTAAGTCGTAAGTAGCTTTTTATTATTTTTCTACTTAAAAAGCAAATCCCGGGATTTTGGGAATATCCATATTATTCTTACATATGGCAAGTACACAAAATAGCTCTACCTAGTCCGATCACTGGTAATAATACTTAAAGCGTTCATTTCAATTTTGAATTAAGTTTTAGGGTTCCAAACCCTTCTAATCCTAATTTAGATGTTTTACCTAAATATATTTCATAAAACTTCTACTAAAGTTACTTAGATTTATAGAAATAGCTCTTCCTATTTATGATTCCCGACGGTTTTCAAAATGTTATTAATTTGAAGGGTTACGAATTGAAATAATCAAATATAAAATGAAGCATCAAAATAACATTTACAAAAGCATTACGAGGAATCTTTCGTCTACAAATTAATTTAAATAAACGAAATTTGGTATTGGACCCAATAGAAAATTCAAAAGATTATCGAGAAATTTTGATTAGAAAATAAATGGAGTAATTCACTAACGGCCCTGTGATATAATATGGATGGGCTGGGCTGGTGCCGACGGCGGCGCCGTGACCGAAATACATATACACTTGTACATACGAGTATATAGTACACTTTTGATTTACGCACAGACTCATACAACAGCTGGAACTCTACGAGCTTCACCAACTTTGGCCTTACTCACATAAAAATAGGCAATTAAGTTTTTAAACTATCATGGTATGAACACTATTTGTACTAAAAACGGGATATTTACCATGATTTGTGAGTTTAGTATTGTAGGTGGTGTAGTAGTATTAGAAGATGTGAATTCAATCCTAGCAAGAGATTAAAAAGAGGGTAGATCGTCATATCTGCCAATAACCATCCACTCGCAAAGACTTCACTTCACACGTTTGTTCGTGATCATGGCGGATGCAACTGCATCGAAATATCGGGATACTCAAAAACTTACAAATCATAGTAACCTATTTTTGTACAAATAGAATAGACAATTAGTTATCTAGGGCAAGAATATCGAGTAAACAACTAGGTACCTACCAATACCTAATATAATAACCATTACGGACGGTGCATATATCATCGGCTCCCTTTTCTCTATCTCATCCGATGATGAAAATTGAAAATCACCCAGTTGCCAACGTTTCTGCAGTAAAATTCATATAATCAGCTAAAAGTTAAAATCAATAATTGTCAAATGCAATCAAGAAATGTGAAACGTGCTAGTCACGGAGTGATTTTTATTACAGAGATTAGTGGACTAGTCTACTGACCTAAGGCAGATAATCCATAGCTGTCTCTGTAAACTCTTTAGTAATTATTAAGTAGAATAACTACCTAATGTTATACAATTCGTACAACACCTATTTAAGAGATTCTTTGGCAACGAATCTACGGTGCAATAATAACAGATAGTATTGTCTTAGAACTCTATGAAGTGAACCCGCTATTCACTACAGCCTGTGAATCTCACCACCGCGTGAGATGCCTAGATCAGCAGATCGTCAATAGCTGAGGGAGCTGTGACAAAACTGAATTGGAGGCAACACCCGCATGGAATACTAACGTGTGTGGTTGACCGCATGTATCGGCCGACCTTACAGTACCCATTAGTTTTTGGTTGAGTGCATTGACCTGTTAACTAGGATGACCATGACCTACCTCTGGTTCTAAAACGAAAATTGGAGCTGTAGAGAGGAATCAAGAAAAGTGTATGGTTAAAGGTTTCAACATAATTCATGCATTTTAAATAGAGATACAATAATTTTATTTTAAAAATTAGGATAGAATTAAGGTATAATTTAGTACGGGCATCTTCATCGTGGATGATTATTAAACTCTCCACATAGACAGACAATGAATGTCTGTTGATAAATGGATAAAGACGTGTTAAAAGAATGTTAGTACTCGTACATATACACCACTGGGATAAGTCAAGAAGTCAGATAGAGAACAATAGCGTCTGTATTGCTCCCACACAATGCACTCAAGTACCTATTAATACCAGCTCTGTGAATGCAACTATTTATACAAGTTAGCATAGAAACAGAACTCGTTTACTGTAAACATGATTTAAAATTTAAAACAAACAGTGGTATAAACATCCCATTAGCAGCGTCGGTACGGCATGTAATTTGCAGGGAACATTTTAAGTCGGATTTTCTCTCACAAATGGCTTATAAGATAAAGTTAAGTTAGGCGTTAAAAGACGTTATCCTCTTTGGTATACGCATGTGAAATAATAAAAGGCGAAGCTTTTCATAAAGTCGTTTAGATAAAATCTAAAATAATTCGGAATTTCTGCTCACACGAGCATTGAAAAGTGCCGAGTTGAGTTGGCTTACCTGAGAGATAACAAAATTGTAACATAGACTCCATTAAACATTAGACATAGAGACAATAATATTTATAACACATAATACACAATACAAATTACACTTTAAAACAGAGAAAAAGCATTACCAAAAACAAAATATGACTTTTTAAATAGTTTGTTTTGGATTTAGCTGCAGACTTTTCCTTTTTTTTAATATCTTTATATTTAAACAGGTATGCAATAAATATGTAGGAATCTTTAAATTTTACCCACAAGTCTTGTCTTATATAATATAATTCCTATAAAAAATACAGGGCGTATTTAGTCTTGTCTGCTATATCAATTTGTAGCTCTATTAACCTCAAAACTATTGTAGGACAAAACTATATTACTTCACATTTTGTGTTGATTTTTTAATTTTAATTTTGATGTTTTATTATTATAGTTATTATTATATTGAGATCATTTTTATTTAGGTGTGGATCTGAATAAAATACCAAAATTTAAATTTAACTAGAAAAGCCTCCAGTGTTACACTCTCCAAGGCAGAGAGGATATGAGTTGGGTTGAGAACGCGTTTTGCTAGTACTCAGTAACTCTAAAGTACTGTAATTTTAACAATATTAAAACAACAATACCTAAGTCATATTCATCCTGCTTAATATTAGCCAAAAGGTTGTGTGATTATGCTTCAAAATAACAATTAATTTCGTTTAGGGCAAATTGGTGTGTGGATGTGTGTTACCAGTGATGACATATGGAACCGAGACGTGGTCCTTCACTATTGGCCTTATGAATAAGCTCAGAGTCGCTCAACGAGCTATGGAGAGGGCTATGCTCGGGGTTTCCCTACGGGATCGAATCAGAAATGAGGAGATGCGTAGGAGAACTCAAGTCACCGACATAGCCCGACAGATTAGCACGTTGAAGTGGCAATGGGCAGGCCATATAGCGCGCAGAACAGATGGCCGATGGGGCCGAAAGGTTCTCGAGTGGAGGCCACGGACCGGCAAGCGCAGCGTAGGACGTCCACCCACAAGATGGGCAGACGACTTGGTAAGAACCGCAGGTCGGCGTTGGATGCAGGCCGCTTCCAACCGCAGTTCCTGGAGATCAATGAGGGAGGCATTTGTCCAGCAGTGGACGTCCTACGGCTGATATGATGATGATGATATGATGAGGGCAAATTAGATAATCACTACAGATTTTGTACAGATAATTACAATATTCTTCAGTGTACTGGTTTCTTTTAGGCAAGATAACTCCATTGTAACCTGCATTATCGCTTTCCATCAGGCAAGATTGCAGTAAAACACGAGCCTGTCTATATATACCACTAGCTGACCAATCCGTAGCTTCGCACGCGTAGTTTTTCAATAAAAACAATACCCTCTTTCTATGCAGTTGAGTAAAAAGTAGTCTATGTTAGTCTTAGTGAATGTAGCTTTCCAATGGTGAAAGAATTTTTGAAATCGGCACGGTAGTTTTTGTGTTTATTCATTACAAACATACACACAAAAATACAAATCTTTCCTCTTTATAATATTATTATTATTAATTAATATATTACATATCGAATATTATAAGGAAGTAAAGTTTGTTGTTTGTAAATGTAAGTGGCTCAGCGAGCAATGGAAAGGGCTATGCTCGGAATTTCTCTGAAGGATCGAATCCGAAACGAGATTATCCGACATAGAACCAAGGTCATCGACATAGCTCAGAGGGTCAGCAAGCTGAACTGGCAATGGACCGGTCATATCTGCCGCAGAACCGATAATCGTTGGGGTAAACGTATTCTGGGAGTGGAGACCACGTCTAGGCAATCTAGGCATTCGAAGTGTAAAACGCCCTCCGGCTAGATGGAGTGGCGATTTGCGCGCTGCGGCTGGCATGGATTGGATGAGAAGAACTGAGGATCGGGCTCAATGGCGCACCCTGGGAGAGACCTACGTCCAGCAGTGGACTGCTATAGGTTAAAGATGATGATGATGAAATGTATTGTTAGTAGAGGGTTATCTCATAAACAACTAAAACTATTCCTTATAAAATATTTTGCATAGGTACATATATTTTATTTAAATCAGTGTGAAGTCGGGGCAGGTTAGCTATTTATAAAAAAGTCAGGACTACGATGACTAAGACCGAAGATGTTTTATTCTTTCACTAAAAATTGTATATTCTATTTTTAGTTAAAACATTGGGTTTAGAGAATGTTTATTGTCTTAAGAAATAATACATTTTCACTTACAAGACAACTTAATGCTAACTTAATCTAAACTAAGTGTAAGAAATATAAATTAAAAACTATAAAAATAAATATACCAACATAAAATTCACTAAACAATAGGTACGAGTAGGCTAAACACAAAATGGATTAGATAATAGAATAACAGATATGTAGTTCTATAGGTTTTTATTTACGACGACCTCCGTGGCGCAGTAGGCGAATAGCTGGCGGAGACGCAGGAGCTAGCAGGTTCGATTACCGCCGCGGAACAAATGTTTGCCTGATCTACAGATATTTATTCCGAGTCTGGATGTTTTTTTTATATATTATAAGTATGTTTTTCCAAAAAAATGTTCTATCAATTATCTGCTTCCCATAGTACAAGCTCTGCTTTATTTGGGGCTAGATAGCGCGGTCTGAATTTTTCAGCAATATTTATTTATTTATTTAGAAATGTCAGAAAAAATTATTTATACTAAAAACGGGATATTTACCATGATATGTGAAAATATCGGGATACTCAAATACTCACAAATCATGGTAAATATCCCGTTTTTAGTATAAATAGTGTTCATAACCATGATAGTTTCAAAAGTTATGTCAGAAAACATTTGCCATAATATTTGGAAGCAACTTTCCTTTTGAAAATGTGTAAGGTATCAACTTGTTTAATGACTTTTGGTAGGTTATTGTATAATTTAGCATTGAATTAGTTATAGGTAATGTTAAATGTTATGTTAAGATTAATAAGGTTTTGAGCAACTGTACTGTAATATTGAGGCACTCAAAAAACCACAAATCGTAGGAAACATTTATTTTTTACTGAAATCTATCATAATTCTAAAGTTATCAGAGAACATTTTACGTTTTATAAAAACACCATGATGTACCTAACTGTTTCACAAACATAACATTCAATTCATTTTATTTCAACGTTTTCTTTAATTCGTTGCAGTCAATATGTTGTCTCAGATCACTAAAGCATCTTTGTGAGTAGGTAACCTAGTTTTATTTTCATCTATTTACCCAACACGTTTAATCCTAATGGCCCTTGTACACGCCTCATCTATAGGCAACTATACATTTATCTATCTACTTCACAAAAAGATCAAAGCCCAGATTCGTCTATTCTCCGTCTAATTGGATTCGGTTTAACCCTCGTGACGATCCCGACGTAGGCACTTCTTATTTTAGCCAATGCCGTTTCTTTCGGAGATTACTGAATGTCTTAATTTAGATCAGGGCTCGTTTTCTCGGAAACAATCTCGACCATGTGATGACGTCACGTACATCTATCACATTCATAATGTAAGTTGTTTTATTGGTTAAGCACTCGATCTCAGCTGGTGGTAAATGATGGTATGGTCGAAGATGGTACACGCTTGCCTAGAAGAAACCTCTTCACTCATATGTGAATACTACATTTGTTGTCAACTCGTACACAAAAATGATTCTCCAAGATCATACAAAAAACAATAGACTTATTTTTGAATAGAAATAAATTAAAAATTCAAACACTCAATTTTTCAACCCTTTGACTAGGACAATTACTAACTATGGCAACCCTCTATTTTGTAACTTGCAAATCACCAACGTTTGAAAAGTAGCTGACAAACGTTACTATCAAGAATTTTCAAATCCTCACATAAAAAGTTTTCCAACGCAGTCCCCCTATAGTAAGTACCAATCGAGAATACGAATCGAGCTCGAGCGATCAATCATAAACTGAATCGGAATGTAATTAAATGATTCTCGATTCTCATTGACGACATATTGCTAACTTGAAATCCAGTTTATTTTCAAGGATTTTGAAACAGGATATTAAGGTTGGGGTTTCAACATATAAACCCTCATTTTAAAATTACTAGGCACTTGTGCATTGTTTTACCGAAGTAAAACAATGATTCTTTTAATTGGTGAGTCACCACAACCATACAAATATATATCGGCGTGATCCTTGACGAAGTTATATATGTAACTCACCAAGACTTTTTTAGAGTCATTAAATCTGTCATTAATACCCTTATTCTCGTTATTTACATTTCAGTAAACTCCGATCGCATTATGATCTACAGAGTGTTTGGTAATATACTGACGATATTCAAGTGAAGGTTTCTCATAACATAAAAAAAATTCTCTAAAAAACTACAATTTATATATTTATTTGATAAGATGCTTGCACACTCACAGCAGTGCCAAGGCGTATGACGAGCCAACTAACAATATACACATTACAGAACCATACTACTATCCTAATAATATTATAAACGCGAAAGTTTGTATGTATGGATGTATGGATGTTTGTTACTCTTTCAGGCCGGAACGGCTAAACCGATAGCGATGAAATATGGTATGTACGTAGATCATAACCTGGATTAACACATAGGCTACTTTTTATTGGCAAACCACGCGTGCAAAGCCGCTGCCAACAGCTAGTATAAGAATAAAAGTGAACTGTTATTGCTACTAAATACAAAATGTCAAGTTAAATAGTTATATTATCAAATTTGAAAGAAAACTATCGACTAAGTTTAGGTGATTAATTAATTCGATATAAAACGTACTGCCTACTCTTGCAATCGACGAAAATAAAGGCCGATTTGATATCTCTTTCGGAAATGGCTGCGGGGAAAAGGACAACAATAGATATATCGAGACGTCACCAATATAGTATCTGTGGTTAGATGGCAAGCATTATGCAATAGCACAACATAATTTTAATAAATTGTTTGTTTTTACATCTTCAAAATAAATTTCACATTTCTAGGGTAAACATTTCACAAATTTATTTAATATGCTCATCAAAATAACCCTTATCATTTTTGAGCGTATATTATCAAACACCCTATATAAGACTCCATTTTTTTCAGTACATTAAACTTTGCATCGACAGGCATCGACATTAGTTGATTGCTGCCCTCGTAAGATGGTGAAAGTCGTCACCGTTTACGTTAACTGGAAAATTATAGACTAATACTCGATTTTGCGATGCTTCAATAATAAAGAAATAATAAATATTGCTGGACATTTGACACAGCGCTATCTAGCCCCAAACTAAGCATAGCTTGTACTATGGGAACCATATAACTGATAGAATACTTATATACATATTTTTGTAAATACATACTTATAATATATATCGAGAAACAACCAGACCCGGTACAAATATCTGTAAATTATGCAAACATTTGTTACGCGGCGGGAATCAAACCCGCTACGTCCTGCGTCTCAGCCGGCTACTCGCTCACTGCACCGCGGAGGTCGTCTCGTATGTCTCGGTGGTGAGATATATAGATGGTCACCCGGCCTGTTCAAGATCATCTTATTAGTTGTGGCACTCTTGGCAGAGTGGTCGTGGTCATCATGTCAGGATTGTGGGGCATCTAAATACCCTTAGCCACGCTTCACGCACTGCTGCTCTTATCTCATTTAAGGGGAACATCTATACCAACCTTTATTTGGTTCGTCCATCTTATGAGTAATCTGCCGCGCTCCCGTCTGCTTTAAAACTTCCTCCAAGCATTCAACGGAGAGCTCTCAGCGCCGCGACGCGTGTCCAAAAAATATGAGGATGCAAGATCGCCCATGTCTAAATCTAAATCAACTTCTAAATCATATAAGGATAAGATCACCGTACATATTCACTAACTAACGTTAAAAAGAACTATTCGTACAAATTAACAGCCATATAATATCAACAAACAGTTCCATCATCGATTTCCTAAGAAACATTAAACTGTGCCTCTAAAGAAACAGGGCTAAACACGAGACCGCAGACCAAACTGTATGTGGCTTATAACTAGTATCTAAGTAGTTATATGTCTCAAAGTATACTTAGATATAATGTACAAGCTCCACCCACGCATGATTGTACCCACTTTAATCAAAGCAAGAAAGTTTGGCGCATCTTCGAAACTACGGCAACACTCGCTTTGATGTTACGTATCAAGAATATAATTCGTAATATTCATACGCTTACTTAGGTAAGTGTCTGATTAGTTGGTAATTTGGATTTGTTTATTTTGCACAAGCGATAAGCCTCGGTTTTACTCGCTCCCACGCGATTAATATAACTAACCACAGTTACCTCTATTCTTAAGAAAACAGCTTTGCTTATTAGTTTGTGTGAGCCAGTGCTGATAGTTATTAGTTGGCCTAGTGTGATGTACTACAGCTTCATATCTGGAGGTTGTTGGTTTGAATCCTTGCATACATGGCTATGTATACGTGCATTTTCATGTGCCTAATATAATGAAGGAAAATATCGTAATGTTCTCTAGGCCGAGAGAATGGTAAATATTCTTTTTTAACTCACTTATATCTTATTTGAGCCATCTCAAATTTGGCCCCAGCCACTACAGCGGTTGGCATTTGCGTCTTTTATAGAATATAATACAATAGAATAAGATTTGCAATAACACCAATACATAAGCAGAACAAAAACACAAAAAAAAACTTAGAGATAAAACTAAGTGCATACGTGTTAGTAGTTGCAAAAATGGCCATAACTTAGCATTTGTTGGTTGCAACAACCAAGTTTGGGGCTAGATAGCGCTATGTGAAATGTCCAGCAATATTTATTTATTTATAACACATACGCCACGCCACGTCCACGCGTTCGGATTGCACTGTGGTTTGCACAATAATGCCTTAAATGTCAAGGTTCTACGAAAAATAAAAAATGTGTGCTGTAAAAATCCATCAATACAAAATATATTCAATTGATCACAGACAATAAAAAATTTGATTCGATTTAAAAAAAATGGAATATAATCTTAATAGAATGCAGAGGATCGTACAAGCTCCCAGGTGTCTTCCAAATCCAGGCATAAAATATTCAATTGTGAAAATGGTATGCAATAAAAGAAAATCGAAACACCTTCCATTCAGAGTTCATTGGCAATTTACAATAAAAGCAGTTAGGTCGCTTATACACTTCGCCCGGCTAGCAGAACAATCCCTAAATGTATTTAGCGAATGTTTAAAATGTTTAAATGTGACGTATGATTTGGCAACCCTCTAAATCATATTTAGCTACTAAATACAGTTGAGGCATCCATCGTTGCGCAAGTTGTGTTTACAGACTTTGACTAGAGCGCTTCAAACCTCTCTTCTCAATCGTAACGCTCTTGACAGAGCGGTCGTGATCGTCATGTTATATCATTATTTTTGGGGGCAGATAATACACGCCTCACGATATCTCGCCATTTGTCTCTATTGACACAAATTCTCGTGCATTCATGCACTTTGCCGCCCACTGCAGCTTTTATTAGGGGGAGGTAGTGGGTTCGATTCCCGCCGCGGAACAAATGTTTGCATGATCTACATATATTTGTTCCGGGTCTGGTTGTTTTTCTATATATTATAAGTACGTATTTACAAAAAAAATGTATATAAGTATTCTATCAGTTATCTGGTTCCCATAGTACAAGCTCTGCTTAGTTTGGGGCTAGATAGCGCTGTGTGAAATGTCCAGCAATATTTATATTTATTTATTTTATTTATTTGATCGGTCCACCTCATAGGCGACCTTCAAAACTAAACGTGGATAATTACTAAAAACATCACCCTTCTTCTATGTCGGGTCGGGTAAAAAGTAGCCTATGCCCACATCCCAGTCATAATCTATCTTTATACCAAACTTCATCGAAATCGGTCCAGCCGTGAAAACTTAACAAACAGGCCAAAGTGATAGAAAAACAGAGTTACTTACGAATTTATAGATTTATAAAACAATGGATAAAACTATTGACTACAGGCTCAGTAATAACGACGCCTTCCAATCTCTAGCCAAACTGTGATATTACGTAATCGTTTTCACGTGAATGCTTCGTTCACACCCCTAAATCTGCATCATTTACGTCTTGGTTCGTTTACACTATCCTAGTTATTATTATAAATACGGGATTTATCACGTACCGTCTTATCGGTGTTTCGACCGACAATGTTTCGGTTCAATTCGTGAACCTTCATCAGGGTGAGTGCGATCCGCTCCGAATAACGTCTCGCCTCGCACTCACTCTGAGTGCGAGTTATCCGCTCCGAATAACGTCTCGCCTCGCACTCACTCTGATATACTATAAGATAAGACGGTACGTGATAAATCCCGTATTTATAATAATGATTGAAATCAATCACGAAAGTTTTCTAAGTAAAACTATTCTAGTTATATCTTTAGCGTAATAGTAGATATCATTAACATTACCGGTTAGTACTCAAAATCAAAATTGTATTGTCAACAATCTAGTATATTATATTTCATGTCCCGTTTGAATGACTTAACTCAGCTCTATTTTAAATTCCTACATATACTAACCGCGTGCGGACAGGCCGCTGCGCTTGTAGCGGTAATAGGTGATTAATTTTATTTTATTTTAGGTGATTCTTTTTAACATTCTCAATAATCCCACTTCACCTTTTTATCTAAAGGAGCGTTTCTAGTTTCTGTATCAGACACTCTCTAACCCTTCTTTGTTCTGAAGTTCTACAGCTTCAAACTCCCGTCCTTAATTCACAATTTTATGGTGACTCCTTCACAGTACAAGCTCTGCGACTGTTGAACGCCTTACCTTTGTCTATAAGGTCGTCCCAATCTCTTCCTATTTTCAAAGTCAAGGTATACAACCATTTCCTTTCGTTGTCTCGTAACTTTTAGTTAGTGTTTGTTATTTATCCTCTTTATGTAGTGTAGTTTATTTATATATTATTTGTATGTATTTAGACGACCTCCGTGGCGTAGTGGGCGAAAAACCGGCTGAGACGCAGGAGGTAGCGGGTTCGTTTCCCGCTGCGGAACAAATGTTTGCATGATCTACAGATATTTCTTCCGGGTCTGGTTGTTTTTCTATATATTATAAGTATGTATTTACAAAAAAAAAGTATATAAGTATTCTATCAGTTATCTGGTTCCCATAGTACAAGCTATGCTTAGTTTGGGGCTAGATAGCGCTGTGTGAAATGTCCAGCAATATTTATTTATTTAGGTTTATGTTTAATAGTATAATCAATAGGTATATTTTATTTTGTGGGTTCTGTTTATGTCTGTAGGTACTCTTACACCGCCGTATTTTGATTTTGTTTATCCTGTCTATCCAAAGGTTGTCAAAGAGATCGCTTTTAGCGATAAGACCGCCCATTGTACCTTTATTTATTGTTTATTTCCATTATTACTGTATTTTTGTTTGGTGTGCAATAAAGAGTATTTCATTCATTCATTCATTCAATTTCGTTTCGGGCCTGCTATTAGAATAAAACGTGTTAGTGCTGTTTACTGTTTGTTTGTTAGATTGGCGCCTCCAGCTTGACCTCTTATCTCTTCCCCTGGTTGCACTAGTAACAAGTAACAACTACTGTCCCGGTGTAAACAGCAGCTGAGTCCTCACAAAGCCTCGAAGGTCCCGATGGTTATTACACGGCTAGGCCGGCACTTCTGCAAAGTCACTCGGCGCGAATATTAAATGTAGACGAATGAAAACTTATACTGGACTAGCTATGTTTGGTTATACACGACTGCGATGAATCGGGAAGAGAGGCCTGCTGAATGAGTATTTTCAATATGTCACAGATGTAACAAATAATAATGACTTTAATTAATGCTCATGATGAACATCCTTGGATCTCATGCTACGCAGACCTGTGATGATTATTCAACAAGGGGTTCTCAGAGATAATACACGCATTTGTTTATTTCTTTGTTACTCAATCACGTCGTAACGGTTGATTCGATTTTGGTATGTACCTAGATTATAACCTGGATTAACACATCGCTACTTTTTTTTTTTGACATATCACGCGTGCGAAACTGTATGTGAAAGCTAGTTATTATATGTGTTTGTGAAGTTTTATACAGCAATCAGTGTGCCACAAACAAAGTCAAAATATTGATTGGTGCCGTTCGTGGCCTACCTCGCTATAATACCTCGCTAGGCCGTCTAAGCGAGACCGTACAAAATGTGGGAGTAATGAAATTGTTATAAGCAGTGGTAGTTAACATCAAGAGGGCCGTGGGCTTGTGCCGTAACCTCATCTTATTAAATGAATGTGACGTCACATAGCCTATAACAAGCAGACGATCATGACGAATTCAACGATACCTCATTTGTCAAATTATGATAAGTAGGAACAGATGAACATACCCACATACATACCCGTCAAAATTATAATCCTCCGTTTTGCACTCTACACAAACATGTACACTCTACAAAAATGCTACTTTATTCTTCCGTATTTTTAGGGTATTCTTGCTAGGCTGGCTGTTTTGCCTGTCTGTCTTTCAAATTTGTAAATAAATAAATAAATATTGCTGGACATTTCACACAGCGCTATCTAGCCCCAAACTAAGCAGAGCTTGTACTATGGGAACCAGATAACTGATATAATACTCATATACGTCTTTTTTTGTAAATACATATTTATAATATATACAGAAACAACCAGACCCGGAACAAATATCTGTAAATCATGCAAATATTTGTTCCGCGGCGGGAATCGAACCCACTACCTCCTGCGTCTCAGGCGGCTATTCGCCCACTGCACCACGGAGGTCGTCGATACGAGTATTTTTAATACTGAATCGTAGACCCTCGCAGTAGACATCATTAGACGGCTCAAGGTATCTCTAAGAACAATGCAGAGGGATATGCTTGGCGTTTCTCTGTGAGATCGAACCAGAAATGAGGAGATCCGTAGACAATATAAAAAGCCACAGACATAACTCGTAAAAAAGGAAGTTGAAGTTACAGTGGCAGTCCATAGATCAATAATCTGACGGCCGTTGGGGCAAACAAGTTCCTGGACTCCGCGCACTGTAAAGCGTAGCGCAAGACGACTTCCGAGTAGATGGATAGATAGAAGATAGAAAACGCTTTATCAATAACAATGGAGATAACCTAATAAAAGGCTGGTGGGAGCCGTTGGGTGCAAACCGCAAAAATCAGACACTTTGGAAATCAATGAAGCCTATGCTATGCAGTGGATGCCTTTAGGCAGGAATGGTTTAATATTAGCACAGTTTCAATCAAATGCGTCAGAATTCTAAAACTGCACTAATTTAGAGTAACTAATTGCACTAAGCATATAGGTAAGGTAAAGTTTTATTAATTATGTTCGGCAATTTAACATCCTGTTTGTGTGTTTGTTTGTAACAAATCAAACAAAGCGCGTATCGCCCGCGGTATTTAATTAATTTATTGTGAAGTTTCGGGAACAAACAAGCGAAGCTAACAATAGCATACTAAACTACAGCCGGGTGGGTTTTGATTGGGAAATGGCAAAGCGGACTTTTGTCGAGTCATTGTTTTTTTCTTTGTTACCCTAAATTTAAGTTTTCATCACATCAGGAAAAGATTGATTGATTGATTGAAAATTCTTTATCGCACAAAATACATGCATCTGTACATAGGCGAATTTAATGCTAGCAAACATTATCTTCCAGTTAACCTTTGCGTAGTGTTGAAAAAATACTTTTGTAGGTACATGACATAATGTAGCAGGAAAAATTTTATAATAGAAAAATAAGACTAAGATATATTGAGAATACGAACGAAAACATCAAATATATAGAATATTTTCAATAAACGTACTTTCAAATATTACACATCAATAAACACTAGTTGAAGAATAATAAAGATCGTCTAAAGGTGAACGTAGGTCTCTCTGTAGATTTCCAGAGCGACCAATAATCTTCTGAAGCCTGCACCAACTGCAACTGCAGGCTGGGGTAGGTTGAGGACTCTGCCAAAATTATTTTTAAAATAATTTATTAATTAGGCTCATTAACGAAATTTACATGTGTAATTTACATGTGTAATTTACATGTGTAATTAACATGTGTAATTTACATGTGTAATTTACATGTGTAATTTACATGTGTTATTTACATGTGTAATTTACATGTGTAATTTACTAGGTATTGGCTATTATTTCATACAATTTCATTTATAGACGAACACAACATGCACATTATAATTAACACATAATTTACCTTTATGAATTAAAATATTTTGATTTAACATTAATTGGCTAAGTCAACAAGCGTAGTAAACTAAAATATTGAACACTGTAAAATTGAACGTTATACAATTCTACTAATGGTCGTGCGAAATTAACAAGAACAAAAAATAATAAGAACCAGAATTAAAAACACATAAAAATATACAAATCATTTAAAAAAATATTAGAGGGATGACGATGATAAAATGGATGGCGGGTATATTCAGTTTAAGTTGTATCTATCACTAATTAAATAATAGTTTAAAAAACTTAAAATCACGCTTTGTTATATTAGGTTAGGGAAAAAGTTTCTTCACATTTTTTAAGAAAATTCAAAACATTTTTTAATATAGTTTGTTTACATTTAACTAAAGTATGTAGGTACCATTTTGTTCGATAACTTTTTGCCATCTTGTAGGTAGGGACATGATCCCATTGCTATAGAAATTTTGGGGCTTCTGATCAAAATACCGCGACAAGTAGTTTTGGCAGTCCTCTCGTGATGTTATTCTGACACTGCCTAAAGAATTCTAAAGAGACCGAAACAGGTGGAAATCTGAAGGTGCAAGGTCAGGACTATACGGCGGATGCATTAACACCTCCCAGCCAAACTCTCTTAATTTTTGCTGAGTGGCTAAAGATGTGTGAGGTCTATCGTTATTATGATGAAAAACCACATCCCTTCTGTTGATTAATTCCGACCGCTTTCTCTCAACTTCTTGCTTTAATCTCATCAGTCGTTCGCAGTAGAGTTCAGAATCGATGGTCCTGCCTGGTGGTTACAGCTCATAATGAATAATGCCCTTCCAATCCCACCCCACACACAGCATCACCTTGTTGCGAGTTAACCCGGGTTTTGCCACAGTCTGGAAAGCCTGACCGGCCTTTGACCACGACCTTTTTCGCACGTTCTTGTCGTACGTGATCCACTTTTTATAACCAGTTATCAGCTTCATCAAAAATGGTTCGGTTTCATTACGTCGAAATAAATAATCACAAATGAGTACACGGGTCATTAGGGTTTTTTCAGTGAGCTCGTGGGGTACCCAAATATCGAGCTTTATTGTGTACCCAGTTTTTTTCAAATGCGCCAAAACTATTTTGTGGTAAATTCCCAATTCTTCAGCTACGTCGTAACTACTGATATGCCGATCTTGCTCCACTTATTCAAAAATGGCATCAATTTTATCCGTAATAGGGCGACCAGAGCGACGTGCATCTTTGACATCAAAATTTCCGGATTGAAAACGCTTAAACCAAATTTGTGCTACTCTCACAGACACTGCACTAGGTCCATAAACATTGCGAATTTTTTTCGCGGCTTGCGTTGCATTTTTACCTTTCTTGTAGTAAAATATTAAAATGTATCTAATTTATTTATTTGATTCACTCATCTTTACAGTACGAAAAACAAATAAAAAATCACACATTTTCCTAATTTTAATTTGGGATTATCTTCTTTGAAATTTAAACTTTGAATGATACCAAAACCAGCCAGATACAAATAGTATAGCCAAAGAGATTTTATTACAAGTTCATACATACTATAATACGAAAAGACTTTTTCCCCAATCTATTATAACCGAACAAAAAGTAGAAAATCATTTTTAATAAATTTAAAATAAGAATAGTGTGATTAACAAAAAAAATTATTTTATTGTAAAATGCGTGAGGTGCTTGATTTCGATTGTTAGACATATTTTATTGACAAATATTGGTAAAAGTAGAGTAATTGACAGGCAAATCGAGGGCTTAGCCAAGTTACATTCGATTAGCGATGACGCTAGTCGATAACTCCGAAAATGTATGAGATTTGACACATGCTATGGAAATATCACGTGATATATCGACAACAAACCTATGTATAAAACGAATCGGTTCGAAGCAAATGTAACTTGGCTAAGCCCTCTGGTTACAAGTAAAAGAATCAGCCTAAAAACGCACCACATAATTAAACGAACCTAAAAACGTCAAACATTGTTTACAACTCAATTTAATCTTTACTGCGGTCCTGAATAGCAGTATCATAACTCTACGTAACTTCCTAATAAAGGAAACCCGTCAAAGCAGAATAGCAAAGGCCGGTTAAACTTAACCGAGGTTTAACAGCGTGATTAAACTGAACTCATAAAACTTTAAACTAAAGGTGGCGGTGGTGTGATAGACATTAAAATTATGCAAAACTGGTTATTGCGCCTTTCTACCGGCGATGTAAAGAGGCATGATTAGGAATCAGGTATAACCTCGCTTAATGAAGGTAAAATCCTTAACACGGGCAGGCTTAAGAGACTCGCACTCGGTTTGGTATTAGGTAATATTGTTTTTATGTGACCACGGTTAAGCTCGTCTGGTATCAGAGGACCAAGAACGAATATTTACAGTTAATTTCAGATTAGAAGCCTCGTGGCTGGTTAAGGAACTAGATTAGATAACTCTTTATTGTGAATCAGTAAACTACAGAACATCATTTCTTACAAGTTGAGTTACTATAATGGGCGATCTTATCGTTAAAGGTGATCTCTTCCAGACAACCTTTAGATGGGCAGGATGATGGAACTAATTTTGTTATAAATAAGATTTAAAATATTATGGTCTCGATCGTAAGAGCATAAGACTAGCGCCCTGGATCAGGTATTGTCGCGGAATAGACTGAACAGACGATATTAGTGTCAAACGTCAATTATATCAGCGTCTTAGGTACTAAGTACACTAACATTGCTATCATTGGCAAAATTTTACAAGGACAATTCACGTATCTATGTAAAAAAAAATTAGTTTCGACATAATCTTGATGCCAGTCAAACTCGTAATACTGAAAGGTGATCTCTATAGACCTTAACGCGACTGAAAGTAGTTTCATGTTACATATTGCATACTCGTTTGCCATTTTGTTATTGTATTTTGTAACCGTTTCGGCTAATTTTCATTTTTCAGAACATTTTGAAACGTGACATTGCGAAATCAACAGATATATATCCGAAGCCAGTCGTATTATAAAATTAAATAGAGCATCTCGATAATATTAAAGTTATCACAGTTTCGTGTATATATTGTAAATAATATATCTTGTGTCACACCCCCCCCCCCCCCCCCCTATTGGGTTCCGCGCCAAACACGATTTAATAATGAAACACACGAAGAACTACAAGCTGTTTTGTATTCATGGAGCTAATTACTATCCCCGACTCCGCCTGTGATCTCTCATTTATTTAGCAGGTGAGGTTGAAGGTGTGAACCAGTTTGTATTTTGATATAAGCCACCAGGCTATGATAAGAAATCTAAAAATGAAGTTTTCAAACTCCATAATCATTAGTTTTATGGTATTCATATTTAATAAATAAATAAATATTGCTGGACATTTCACACAGCGCTATCGAGCCCCAAACTAAGGAGAGCTTGTACTATGGGAATCAGATAACTGATAAAATATTTATATATCTAAATTTTTTTGTAAATACTTACATATAATATATAGAAAAAACATTTGCCTGAATAAATGATATTACTGCGTTGAGTAGCTATGGAAGTTAGGATTCTGAGTTGTAGGTAATCCACCTATCAATCCTTATTAATATAAAATACAATCCATATCAGACAATACTGGTATTATTACAGTCCATTATTGTTTGTAACTATTTAATTCTAAAAACTAGGTCAATGAGAAGTTATTATAAGCCTATCGCAGTAATCGGTGACCAATTAGACACGAGACTAGGGTTTTTTTATCCAAAGTTTATTCATAACATATGGGATGCATTACTCAAATCATCATCTTTTGCCAAATCAACACAGTAAGTTTTAGAAATAAGTAAGCTAGTGTTTACCTTTATCAACTGTCTACTGTTTTGTATGTTAAAATGTTTTGTATTCAACTACGATGTGAAAATAATGATTGTTGGTTAAAAAAAGATAAAAAGTCTACTCGCACTGTAAAACATGTGAACGAACAATCCTAGTCCCCCAAAAAACAATTCCAGAAACGCACTTGGTACTAATAAAATCTTTGTAAAGCAGCCCTCAAATGAAAACGTACCTTTTATATCTACCCCGGAACCACGTACAAGCCCTTCGTCAGTTTTTTCCCAAATTACGAGGTTTCATTGCGTCTCACGTAAAATCCTCCACTCAGTATGGAGATGAGGTCTTATCTAAAAGGGCAGCATCCCGAGGTACTCGCATCTACCTTCGAAGCCTTAGATACTGATATAAATAGAACGCGAGAGCTGTACAAAGTGAAACTAACGAATACTCGTTTTCAGCGTTCGCTTCTTACTATTAGTGATCAAAATAAAGTAGAATTATGTCCATATATGGTTATTTACTGGAATTGACTAATGACGGTGTGATGCAGAGTTCTGACTCCACACTAGGATTTGTTGGGTTGTGGGTATCAGGATTCATCAAGGGTGCCACACCACACACCTACATTCAAAACAAATATTTGCACATCATGTAAATACTTGTCCCGCAGCGAAAATCGAACACGCAACCTGCATTCCATTCGGCTGCTTGCCCACCTTGCCATCTAGGTTATCATCACACTTGAAAGACAGTATTTTACTGTGGGTATCCTTGTGTTTCATTTTGTTTATGTATAAATGGTTTAAAGTTACATTTAAATATATTTTGATTGATATTTCGATTTTGAGTTCATGGTAAAGTGAAATGGGAAAAGGAGACAATATGCAAGTTGCAGAAAACTGACAGCTGTAAGCCCTATTTCACGGAGCTTAAGATTTTGACTCTCCCATGTCTGTATATCTACGAACTCGCTACATACATTAAAACAAATATGGACCTCTTTATAAACCTTAAGAGTAAACGGCATCATATTAAATTTGTCTCCTATCTAACAAGACAGCCTTGTTTAATCAGAGTGTGATGTGTATGGCTCCACGTATTTATAACCACCTACCTGAGTCTGTACTGCGTTTTTCAAGTCTGAATGTGTTCAAGAGAAACTTAAAACTAATATTAATAAAAAAGGCATACTACAACATAAATGAGTTTCTTAGCGATAAATCCCTTGAATAATTTTATTAAATCTGACATTTTGTTATTAATTTTCTATTTTAAGGTAAGAGCTGACATGTTGAATATTGTAAATAGTTTAATCATTATTTGATCGTTTCTAAGTAACTAAGACTAACTGAAATTGCATGCGATAAATGCTGATTATGGACGAACACAAACTGTATCACTAGCCACCTGTTACTAACACATATTCGCAATAAATAATTTTGATTTGATTTGATATGAGACAAAATAAATTACATAACAGCCCGAGGTGAAGTGCTCAGCAAGCTGAAATGGCAGTGGGAGGGCACATAGCTCGAAGAACTGACGGCCGTTGGGGCAGAAAGGTTCTAGAGTGGAGACCGCGCACTGGAAAGCGCAGCGTATGACGGCCCCCACTAGATGGAAAGACGACCTGATAAAGGTTGCTGGGAGCCGTTGGGGCAAGCCGTACAAGATCGGTCCATCTTGTCGAGGAGACCCATGTACCTACAGCAGTGGACATCCTATGGTTAATGATGATGATGATGATAGCACAAACCGTATCTACCATTCTTTAATCTCTGGCTCGTATCTTGAGGCTAGGACGAAGCGAGGTGAAATCCCGCGAATTAATACATAATGAGTTACTTTTATGCTTCTTTGCACCCAACGCGTAAAAACATTACCCTCCTTCATTGCAGTTGCCTAAAAATAAAAGATGAGTGTATTTCCGCCCTTCAACTTTAATGAGGTTTTGTTTTCGACAGCTTGTTCAATCGAAGGATTTCATGTCTACTTCTGGTTTGAGAATTTAATATTTCTTTGTTTATTGTAAGCGCGAACCTTTTTTAGGGTTCCGTAGTCAATTGGCGAAAAACGGAACCCTTATTCATTCGTCGTGTCTGTCTGTCTGTCTGTCAGTCCGTATGTCACAGCCACTTTTTTCCGAAACTATAAGAACTATACTGTTGAAACTTGGTAAGCAGATGTATTCTGTGAACCGCATTAAGATTTTTTCACAAAAATAGAAAAATAAATTGGGGTTTCCCCATACTAAAAACTGAAACTTAACTGAAACTCAAAAAAAAATTTTTCATCATACCCATACGTGTCTATGGATAGGTCTTCAAAAATTATATTGAGGTTTCTACTCGTAATATCATTTTATTCTAAACCGAATAGTTTGCGCGAGTGACACTTCCAAAGTGGTAAAATTTGTGCCTCCCCCCCCCCCCCCCCCCCTGTAACTTCTAAAATAAGAGAATGATAAAACTAAAAAAAATATATGATATACATTAACCATGCAAACTTCCACCGAAAATTGGTTTGAACGAGATCTAGTAAGTAGTTTTTTTTAATGCATCATAAATCGTAAACTGCAATTTACCTTTCATCAATCAACTTAAATATAAAAAAGCTATTATGTTACTTGCTACTACGGAACCCTTCATGGGCGAGTCCGACTCCCACTTGGCCGCTTTTTAAGCTTTTTAAGGTTTTGTATTAAAGGAATTGTATTTTCTAATTAAAACCATAAGAATCATTTTGAAAAGATTAATAAATTTAAAAGGAAAACCTCATTATGTAAAAATTCAATAAGAAGAGAATCTTCTTAATTAGGTATCTGATCATAATCAAGACACTACTCGGCAAAATTTACCACTGCTTTCTACAATAATCAGCGTCTATCTTTATGTTATAAACGAACACTGATTATTACATTCAACTATCTTGTAGTACCCTTTAAATGACCCCTTTGAAACTTAGTAGTGTATATCTCTGGTTTTTATGAACATAATCAAAAAAAAATGTCCCTATTGTTCTGTCAAATATAGAATATCAGAATATTGAATTCTCTTATAATCTATATAAGAGAATTCAATATTCTGCGGCTGACGAATCTAAATAAAGTAATGGATTATTTTCCAAACAGAACAAATTGAAATGAGTTTTCTGTTTATCTTGATTGATTTGAAAACTACAAAGAGTACTTTAGCTTTTGAGTCATTGTACTTTATGCAACAACATAAAATTTTTATTTTTAAAATATACGTTCATTCACGACTAAAAGACACCATACTCTAAACTTTTCAGGTAAGCTGTATGCAAAAATCGTAAATGCGGATTTGTAGCTGCCAATCGAATGGTTAGAAAAGCCGACATATCGATAGGCTTTCACGGACGCGCGTCGGCTTAACACATCGACCGCGACGGACGAGTCGGCGTGTCGCGCGACATGTCGCTTGTCGCGCAGTGATACATAGCCACAAACAAACAGTGCCTAGACTTAGCTCAGCTTGCACAACAATCCCTAAACGTATTTAGCGACTAATCATGTTTAAATTTGACTTATTTGTACGATTTGACGACTTCTTAAATCATATTTAGCCTATAAATACGTTTAGGGATCGTTGTGCAAGCCGGGCTTTATGGTAAAATGACATGTTACGATGATAAATAATTTTAATTTTAAAAGCCTCCTTAGACACCTGTATGGTTCAAGGTGATGGACACGGTTGTGCGTCGTAGGGCACATTTCTAAGGAGCGTGACCTATTGGGCAATACCTTGCTATAGGCGATGGTTACCACTTTACATCAGGTGGGCCATATGCTTGTTCCATCTCCAGGTAGGCAGTACATTAGTAATTTAAAATCTAGTGGTTCTGTGAGAATAGTAGACCTCGCGAGCCCTTATAACCATGCAATAACCAACGCTTTCCCCTTTCGCTGGTTTTAGTGATTACTCGCGTTTCCTTGGTCCTAAGAGGTCTAATCTGGTGTCTACGGGTTCGTCTCGTGAAGGCGGAGAGGACTGCGTAGTCTGATTGGTATAGATAGGTAGGTATACATTTTCCGTTAAAAATTCAAAAATTGAAATCCGTCCATTTATAACGCTACTTCAAATTTCCCTTCTATTCCCCCTCCACTGCCCTCTTTTGAATTTTTTTGGCAACTTCTTGTGTAGAATGAAGTCCTTGGTGTGTCTCTCAAATTTGGTTTAAATCCGTCGATAAATAACATCCCCTGTTTTCCCCCCTATATTTCTGCCAATCAAAAATCGCGATCGATCAAAAATTAAAACACACACGCACTCCCACAAACTGAGAGGAAAGATGTTACATATCAATAAATCATGGAAATTGTGTCAATTTTCGTATAAATTGGTAGAAATATGCGACCTGTAGACGTGAACACACAAAAGCATTTTTTGCCAATCTCAAAACTGAGATGCTTCGCTCACTCGGTCAATCACCTTTAGCGTAAGCACGACCACTGTAGTTTATATAGCCAGCTGTAGTTATTAAAGTTTGTTTTAGAAATATTTATATAATTGGTCCTTTGTATTGGTCTACTTAGTCTGAAAGACGATTACATTAGATCTAACGTTCAAACTCCGAAAGCTTTCTTGAAAGCTAGGAATAATAAACTAAGCAATTTCGCATACCTACCTAGGCTAATTATGCGAAACGTGTTGGACGTAAACTAAAACTGGCATCTTGAAATTTAGCCATATTAAATTTAAAAAAAAATATTTTCTTGTGCACTACCGACACTTTTATATCCGCAATACACTAAGGTTATCTGGAAGAGAACGCTGTTCGCCTTTGTACTATTTGTTATGTGCAATGAAGTACCTATTTTCAATCAAGAAATCAATAATTTCCCATTGATAAAGTTAAGCTGAGAGGATTGTAGCATACTGCTGATGGGCAAGCATGCTGCATCTAAAGTTCTGTCCTATTCTAAAGTAACTTAGTCTCTCTCTCTGTCTGTTAGTTACGTTTTCATAACTAAACGGCTGGACCAGTTTCGATAAAATTTGGTATATAGATAGATTACGAGCGGAAATGGCATATAGGTTACTTTCAACTCGACTACGCAGAAGGACGGTAATGATTTTATTTTATTGATAAACCACGGGAGCGATGATGCCGCTGGGTCAGCTAGTTTGAGAATAAAAAGTTAATAAAGTAAATTTGTTGCACCACAGTTGAGTCAGCTGCATATATATATATATATATATATATATATATATATATATATATACACATATATATATATATATATATATGGTATATATATATATATATATATATATATGTATGCAGCTGACTCAACTATATATATTTCTTTTCTTAAAAAAATGTATATAAGACAAGTATTCTATCAGTTATCTGGTTCCCATAGTACATGCTGTGCTTAGTTGGGGGGTAAATAGCGCTGTGTGAAATGTCCAGCAATATTTATTTATTTATTTATTTTTATTACGTTCTGAAGACTATTATTATATATTCACTATTTCTATTGCGTTCATACAAAGTGTATTAAATTATTGAGGTATTACATGTCAGATGTCATTGATAGATGATTTAGGTTGTTTTTATGTGGAATATATGATACAATTTAGCCTTCATAGTAGGTATAAACATCAGTACAATACAAATAAATCCCCCACCACAAATTACAGAAGCCTCAATCGTTCACTGGCAACGTGACGCGACGCGACGCCACGTGCGATCTATGGCGCTGCCGGATCACGATTTATTTGTATTGGTTTGTCAGCTCCACTAAACATTCAGGGGTTAGAATGGCAGTTTGTTTAGAATAAAAAAAAACTGTTGACCATTAATAAATGAAAATGAAGGAGGGAGCTGTCTTGGAGTCGTCGACTTTAGATTCAAAATGTTACAATTTAGACGTAATTTTTTTCTGTATTGTTGTGTATTCTAAAAGGATCATTAAAAAAAACAACCAGCCTTGTTTCTTGCCTTTCTTTCCTGGCTTGTTCGCGAAGGAACCTTGTGATTTTAATGAAAGAAAAGATTTTGACTTTGTTCAGTGCAGAAAGGCCTATGTCCAGCAGTGGATGTCTTATAGCAGATAATGATGATGATAATAATGATAAGGCTTTAAGTTGTGATTCTTTTATTTACCTATACTTCGCATGTTCGTAAATAGAAAACGTCCATACCTAAATGCCTGTCAAATGAGCGTGGGTGACAATGAATTCATATTGTTTCATCGTATTATGTATGTCTGCATGTGACATACCGAAACGAACACCAATGTTATTGTTAAAACCAATTATTGTAATATTTTTGAAACATGATGTAGTTTCACTGTCCTGGTATAGACAGCAGCGCTTATTGCTGAAATAATATAACCATATAATTTTATTCAATACAATAAGTAACGATACAATAACCACAAAAGGGACGGATGAAAAAAGAGTGCACGCGGCAGAAATGCAAATGTTGAGATGGATGTGTGGGGTAAAGAAAATGGATAATATAACGAATGAGTATTTTAGAGGAAAATTAAAAGTAGTGCCAGTAATTGAAATCAAATGAAATGAGAAGGAAGAGGCTAGTATGGGTGTGTCATGCGTATGGAAGAAAATCATGTGACTAAAAGAGTGTTAGATATGAGTGTGGGTGGATGTACAAGTAGAGGAAGGCCGAAGAAGAGACGGATTGACTGTATGAAGAATTATATGGGTAGGAAGGAAGTGACAACGGAGATGACGGCTGATAAAGAGATATGGAGGGGGAATAAATGTTGTGCCGACCCCACTTAATGTGGAAAAAGGGCAGAAAGAAGAAGGCAATAAGTAACGCAATACTTACAATCATATGGTATTATATTACTGATTTAAACGGGGTTTTACCACGTATACCCAAATCCGGAAGCAATATCATGCAAACATTTGTCCCGCAGCAGGAATCGAAGCAGCGACGGCTAAGACGCATGACGTCTCAGAGGTCGCATAGGCGGTTCGTTTACAATCATATCGAATTAAGCTTAAGTATAGTTACGCCTCTTAGTCCAAAATCAGCCCAATCCGTAGCGGTCTCCGAAATAAAGAATATAATCCTCATATATTCACAAAAACCTTTCAAATAAAAGCCATTCAGGAGTTATGCGGAATAAAGCGGATGTAGTGTGCCGTGAAATACCTAGAGGCGGCGTTCAGAGCCGGATCCGGCGTCCGTTTTACCAGACACTGTCGTTATACCACCCGATACGATATTAATACTAGAACTAACATTTCAATTGCGAGAATAATTTTTACTCTACCTCCTTTCGAAAATTTTAAATTTTCTATTTTTTGGTGAAATTTGTAAATGATCTGTTTTGTTGCCAGAAGAGATACTGCATCATTTACGTCAAAACTAGTATAACTGATATAATTATCATCTCAAACCCTCGTGAACTATATAAAACACTTTTCGAAATAAGGTGTAATACCCCAATATTTTGTCAGGCTACGGTGCAATAAGCATTGTCAAAGAGGGAGAAAAGAGGTGATAACGAGTTCAAGAAAAAGTTAATTTATAATGTAATAAAATATTGTTTGCTGTTGAAAAAAATCAATCGTTCAGTATTTGTACAATTTTCTTACCAACTTTATATTTAAATAGAAAACTTTGTATATTCTTAGAAGTGTAAAAATAAACAAACCATTGACTTTTGATAACAACATTCTCTTTATAACAGGTCAAGACGTTCATTTAGAACTTAAATCCATGAATATGACAGAAGTTCTGGAAAAGATAGTGTTACAACAGAAGCACTTAAAATAGGCTCACGAGTACTATTACCGCACCTTACTAATCTGTTTAACTTCATCCTACAAACAGGGACACTACCATCGAAAATGTGTTACTCTAACATCATACTTCTCCACAAAAAGGGTGACAGACATAATATTGGTAATTAATTATAGACCCATAAGCCTGGTATCCCATATCTACGGTCATTCAAAGCAGGATAGGCGGTAAGCTTGATAGCCATCAATCTCCTGAACAAGCTGGATTCCGCCTTGGCTTTTCGACAACTGATCATCTACATACGCTAAAGGTTGCCTGGAATTAATTGCTTTCAGCGATAAGGCCGACCATTGTACTAAATTTAACATAAATTAGTTTTTTTTAAGTATTTCTGATGTACAATAAAGATTTTTTCTATTTTTAATATTGTACGCTGAACCAACTCCACGAAAAATATAACGAATTTATTAAACCCTTGTACCTTACCTTTGTGGATTTCACAAAGGCTTTTGACAGCATAAACCATTCCGCCATCTTCACTGCACTTAAAAACCAAGAACGCCCGTCCTAAGACTGCCCGTCCTTACCTATGGTGCCCAAACTTGGTCCTTGACAGAATCTCAAAAGTCGAAACTCAAGGTTTGCCAAAGAGCCATAACGCAGCGTGTTAGGGGTAAAGATAATCGACAGGATCCGCAATACCACACTGCACGCGAAGACCGGCATTGCAGATGTTGGCGACAAGGCTGCCAGGCTAAAGCCCACTTTAGCCTGGCAGCCCAGTCCCAACTGGGCGGGTCATAAAGTCGTAAAGTTACAGACAAATAGGCTACAGTCGTCACACAAAGTAGGTGTCTGCAGATGGGCGTCCAATCCAGGGCAGGCAGAGGAAGCGTTGGCGTGACGACCTCGATGCATTCCAAGATGTGTTGGAACGTGGCGTGTGATCGTGAGATGTGATGAACATGGGGGAGACCATTGCCCAGCAGTGGGAAAGTATAAGTTAAAAAAACTTAGAGGTGAAAAGCCATTGCTAACAAGTTCTCCATAACCGTATTGAGCACGTGTAAATGCGCACGTAATTTTTTACCAGTAGAAACATCCATTGGCCAGGATTCGAATCCACCTCCGAATCGTAAGTTGGTGTACATTAGCACATGCAAAGGTTACTTTTGTTCTGTATGTTAAATTAATAATTCCACAAAATATTTAATATTTTATTATTTGCAGAAATTTGTTGTTTATTTTACTGTTATATTTATTGTTTAGTTTTGATCTCATAAATTGTCATGTTTTATAAGTTAGGTATGTGCAATGTTTAGTAGTTATTGTGTAAAAATATTTATTTAAATTTTAAATTTTTGTTTTTTGTGAATCTTGTATACTTTCATATGTTAATTAATATTGTAAACGCGTGTTTCTATTTTCTGCTGCTCACACGCACTAAAGGCGTCACATAATACCAGCGCTACAGTAACTATATGTTACAGTGGCACACCGCTGAGTGACGACCTATTTTGTAGTCTTGTATTAGGTATAAGTATAATTGTTGTAATCGTAGAGTGTAAATATGGACACAAAATAAATATTTTTCTTTCTTTCTTTCTTTCTTATTATACTAAACCAAAACGGCTCTAATCATGCTAAGCTTCTGCATGCTGTCACGTGTCTTGACTGCAACCATTACGCATCATTTTTTATTTTGTTGATATACAAGCGCTTGACCACTACCTCACCTGGTGGTAAGTGATGGTGTAATCGAAGATGGAGCACGCTTGCCTTGAAAGAACCTATTCACTCTGGGCTTGAAAACTCCGAGATTATACTGATTCGGAAAAACATACGCCGGAAGTAAGTTCCATTCTTTACTTGTGCTAACAAGAAAAGTAGGTACGGCAAGGTGGTATGTCGACCAGGTATGGGTGGTCCTTCTCGGTACGTCTGCTTGTCCGGTGGTGGAAAGGGGAAGGAGGGATAAAGTCATTCAACTAAATTAATCTTGTAAAAAGCTGAAAGTTTGGCTACCCGGTGCCTGTGATTTAGACTTCGTGTCGTACCGTAAACTATAAATATCTTTCCTCAGCCGCTACTCCTAACTATAAACTAGTGAAAGTTTTTATTTGAACCGTCGCGAGTCGGTCGTCAGGCTATTCAGAAGTTATTCTACTTACCCACACCGGATGCGACCAGTTTATGATTATTAGTACAGACTTGTTTAAATAAAAATGTTGTAGAATCGGGTGATTTGCTGAACTTTGATCAGAAGTGACAGCTATTTGATGAATATTTTAGACACAGGATAGATATACATCAAATTTTTATTATGTATGTTAGTCTTTAAGGCCTTGTTATATATTTTATATGTGCACATTGTTGCCTGAAATAAACGTTATATTATTATTATAACCCAGAGGATTATATAACAGAGTCAAGAAACAAATTAATATATTTCGCTATAAATGTCAATAAAAATGTCTTCAGTGGCTCATAACACTGTCGTATGAAGAAACTGAAGATCTTTTAAAAGTTGTTTTATAGACTGTAGGTCATACACACGCAAACACACGCAAGTTCACGCACACACACACATACACACACACAAACAAACATCACACACGCAACACACACACACACACACACTCATCCATACACATAAACTTATACCACACATGCGCACACATAATCACGCATGCTTTACTTGTATAATTTTTTTTAAAAATAATTGGAAATAATAAACTCGGAGGGGGCGTTAGTGTTCGCGACACAGTTTATAACTTCTGCGAATACTATCGTGTTCCAGTATTGTTGTGCCATGTTTTTGTTCCAAAATAAAGTTATTTGATTTGTTTTGATTGGTAAGCTGCAGTGGCAATGGGCGGGGCACATATAGCGCGAACAACTTACGGCTGTTGTGGCAGAAAGGTTCTTGCGAAACCCCACTAGGTGGCACAAGATCGGTCGCTTGAAATCTACGGGCGAGACCTGCGTTTAGCAGTGGACGTTCTATGACTTATATGATGATGATGATGAATATACAGGGTGATTTCGAATTCGTAGGTTAGTCCTAAATGATGATTATGAAATACAATAACTTTTCCTTAAAATAAAATTACAGGAATTTCATATCATACACTACTGTAGCCCGCCTTTCCATCGGTTTCTTAGTTATTGTGCTTACCATAAGGTAAGCATGTTGAAGAAATACCTACTCAAACTCTTGTACAGCTAAGTTGTACAAAATTGAAAGTTATTCACTGAAAAAAACATGAGAATAATGACCACATTTTGTGTTAGTCTGTTACCTATCTGTACGAAACAGAATTCTTTTTCAATTTCTTTTAACAGAGATAAAACGAAAAATCTTCCGTAGGTTAATTAATTCTACATAATTAATCTATATCATATTTTCCACAATATTCATATCCCAAAACATTTTTTTTATCATTTTTCAGAACCTTTCTTAATTCATTCCGCGATTTATTAAGCTCATTAATAAGCAATAAGCCATTTGAATCCATTTGAGTTTTTCATGGAATTGGGGAAAACTTTTGCCTGAATACTTCTCGCCACTAGAGGAAGTGACATTTCATGAACACTTACGGTGCTTCTCCTTTAAATGTACCACGCTTGTCCATTTTCTACTTTCATTAGCTTGATTTTAGTACCCAACTCTAGAGGTGAAAATTTTAAAAACTTCGATGTTGGCTTGACAACTTTTAAAGCTGAGAGGAAGCTATGAACGGCTCTATTAAAAACGTCTCTAGCTGTAATCCATTCAAGCAGTGACCGTGCGAAACGTCGCATAACTCAGCTGTTCTGCTAAGATCAAATTATCAATCTGCACCACAAGCGTGAGGAGTTATGAGAGGAGAGGAGGCTGAACGCGATCCCTAAACCAAAAAAACGAGTGTGATTTAGACCACACGACTGAAGTTAAACTTCCTTTTCAAAATATTAATTTATAAAATTGTTCAATTACAAAATTGTCCACACGCCTGTAGGTCGATCAGTCTATGTTCATTCTGGACGGACGCAACTCGCACTCGCACATTAACGTTTAAAAATATACGAAACGTAACTCTCTCTTTCTATCTTCACTAACTTATATCTCCCTCTCAACTTCCGTTCGCACTTTTCGTAACGCATTCACCAGCTTACTCCCCAAGACAAACGTTCGTAAAGAAGTTTTACTTCAAAGAACGAATATTTAAGAACGTACTTTTAAGAACGAATATTGTAATGTCAAACGGTTTTCGTCCACTGCAGCTGTGTTTTTATATTTATCTTTTTAAAAAAATTATCTGTGAAAATTTGTAATTGGCTCTAAGAATACATGTAATGTATGTTTTGCATGTATTATAATTTATTTAGTTTTCTGTGTACCTAGCTGTAAGTTTCCTTAAAATAAGAAAAATCAATAAAATAAAAATTAAATAAAAACTAAATCCAAGGCCGCAAATTCAGAAGGATGCGGCGGCGAAGCGTGCAGAGGAGCGTTCAAGCGTAGTACTGATCGTGCATTGTCACGTGCAGTGTAAATGTATACGCTACTATACTTCGGCCGTTCAGAGAATGCGTTCCTGACACCTATCAGTTAGTCATATAAAGCGCTGACATAACCTTGTAATAGAGCAGTTTAGATTTAGAAAAATATTGTTTACCAAGTTATTTGACACTCAGTTTGGCACAAAATTATAACATTAATTGATTATTGATATAATGATGTTGTTTTAATGCTCATCAATTGTTAAAACGGTAAACAACCAGCAATAATATTGTTATCGTAACTGCAACGCCATTACAAAGTTACGTCGTCAGTTCAATCGCGACGTGTCAGGAACGCATTCTCTGAACGGCCGTAGTATAGTTATCGCTAGAGCTATCGCTATCGTTTGGGTCAGGCAGTCCCTTTCACACTAAACGCGACTTGCGCTGTTGCGCAACGATGCTTAAACGTATTTAGTCGCTAAATATTATTTAGAGCGTTGTCAATTCAAATACATCAAATTTAAACATGTTCAGTCGCTTAATACGTTTAGGCATCATTGCGCAACAGCCCAAGTTGCCCTTGGTTGTTACAAGCCGGTCCTACTGTGTATACGTCTTACGTGTATATGAGACGGCCTGACTCGAACGACAGTGACTTGACACACTGAACCAAACACCACCTTTAAAAGCTTGTTGAAATTCGGAAATGCTGATGCTTATCAAAAACGCCCTAATGCATTTAAATACGTTATGTGAACCAGCGCCAGCGGGAACGCTTACTCTTCCATTAGATGTATACCAAATACTTCTATCTTCATTATTGTTTTATATGTCTATTAATTATATTTTAACGTGCTCTTTTTTGGTAAGACTCATTATATATTTATCCCGTATATATATATATTTTTTTTATAATTCACTTCACAGCATCTTCACTTTTGTAAGGATATATAGGTATAATTTGTACGTTAGTGAGTCACCAAAGCATTGTGCTAAAAATCAACATTGTAAACTAGTTTACAGTACATGCTGAGCGCAGGGCTTTTCGCATAATCCTGTAGGTGCATAGCAGCATTTCTCCATGCATACACTCTAATTTCCGTAATATGTATTATTTTCCTACTGTGTGTATGTATTTTTTTAATTTTTTTATTGTGTATAATTATGTTCGTTTAAGTTTTGCGTCTGCTTTTTATGTACAGTTTATGTGAATAAATGTCTTCTTTCTTTCTAGATGTGTAAAACTCAGCGACACCTCAAGTAAAGCATGTTATCTGCGCTTCAAGACAAGTGTGAATGTGAATTATGAACTTCCCACTGCTGGCCCTACGCCCGTAGCGAATTCATTGCTACTGGCATCGTCAAACACTAGCTTAATTATGTATCTGTGAAAGCACACACTGTCTAAATGCCTACTCTTACAAACTAATCACGTTTTATCCAAGTAATCTGGGGGATAAATGAATCAAATTTATGTTTTGTTTGCCCTTGGTTCACTTGCGAATATTACCATTAAGATTTTCGTAATTAGATTTAATAGTTTCTATCTAAGTTTGGTCCAAAATAAAGCGATCAATAGCAATAGATGATTACTTTCGTAAGAGCAACTCAATATGAGTTGCTCTTACGAAACACATTAGATAAATAAATTTATTTTATGATGAAAAAACAGATGATATAAAAATCAGATATGAATCATTATTCAGTCAGACTTAAAATAATATTTAATTCGCATGTCAAGCGTTATTTACCGTTGAGCACAACTTTTATATACAAGTTAAAAAAAATTTAAAGCCAATAATTATTTTTTCAACTGTATATTTAGGACACGTTTTGTCTTCACGATTGAATAAACGCTATCAGTCGGAGCACGCCTCACCTCACGCTAAGTAATTTAGCCATACATCACTACAACTCAAGTTATCGTACTCATAACTTGTAATTGTTTAACTGCTTTCACTTAAGACCATATGCGAAGCTGTTTGGGATAAGTGGCACTTGACAAGTGATTACATTGTCTAAAATTACGTGTTGTTCTGATGTTTAAGTTAGGCGTATAAAGCATTTAGCAAGATTTTGGCAAAGTTTTCGAATTGTAGAGTTATAGTATAAAACACTACTTATTTACAAAAAAAGATCAATTAATTAGTATTTTTATTTTAAGTTCTCAGTGCTATTTTTGAATAGCATTCAAAATCTATTTAAACTACTAAATAAATAAATTTACAGTTTAGATAAGCGCAAATTCTGTACAAGTAACGGGCATGCCCAGAGCAACAAGCATTTAACTTAGTTCTTGTATCTATCTAGAAGCTTCCAGTTCTCAGAGTTCTCAGCTACGCACCGCGCATTTGAACGAACCCCGACGCAAACGGCTCAATGATTTTAATTAAAGTATGTTTCCTTTGCCCCCAGCTGTAAGTCTGCTTTTTACTTGAAATACTCCACGACAATCGTACAAACTCAAACTAACTTTTGTAAGAGTTCCTTCACTAAAGTTAAATTGGTGTAGCGAGTTTTAAGAATAAACACCTATTTAAGACTCAAAAAGGTTAAATCATGAGTAAAAAGGTAACGAGTTTTGTTGGTGGAAAATATGAATCGAAATGTCACGTTGTGAGAACAAATTCTGAAGAAAATAAGGAGGTAATTTGTAAAAGTTTGTAAGTAAGTACGAAGAAAGAGTAATAAGAAAGACTCTCCCGCCCTTTTCAATACAAGAGTTGTACAATGCGTTCATTTATTTTCTGTATGATTTTGGTATGCCAAAGTGTATGAAAAAAATGTTCAAGGTTCTCTAAGAATCGCTTTGCTAAAACATTGGCTTTCCTGATTCGATTTACACAATTTCAAGTATGCTGAATAAATCAATTTCACATAACTATTTTTAGCGATAGTGTTGCCTTAATACTATCGCTAAAAACTTTTTGTAAAATTGATTTATTCTGGATGCTTGAAACCTGTACTAAATTTGTTTGTGGGTACCTAAATTATGTATAATGTATCTGTGTTTTTATAATAAAGAGTTTATATATCTATCTTTAATTGATAAAACACAAATGTCGCGCGATGACAAATAATTATTAAAAAAGCCGGGTTTCAAATAAATTTGAATGAATGAATGAATGAAATACTCTTTATTGCACACCAAATAAAAATACAATAATGGAAATAAACAATAAATAAAGGTACAATGGGCGGTCTTATCGCTAAAAGCGATCTCTTCCAGACAACCTTTGGATGGACAGGATAAACAAAATCAAAAGACGGTTAAATTTGGTTAATTCAATTTAATTTTCTCGTCTCACATCAAGGTAAAGTTGTTATAAAGTTACGAGGTGATTGCTCGCGCGTCGCGGTCTCACGAACTTACATAATGAGACGAAATCTGAAGATACGATTAAACTTATAACGAATAAAGATTTGCAATATTATGGATTATGGATTAGGTTAAACATTTATAATTAGATGATTTAGGCACGCACAGTACAAAATATACCTAATCAAGTATCTTAATATGAAAACTTTACGATAAGAACTAATCTCTAGCTGTTACGATGTTTTGACAAAATTATTATAAGCAATACTAAATTATATTGTAAGGGCCTACTTATCTCTGCACTAGGATTAAAATATCGTGTTGCGTGCGTGACCACAGTAAATGTAAAACCGCGCCCATTTCCGCAAAGCACTCAACGCTACCGCCCCTCGATCGCGCCCGCTGATAGTCGCACCACGCCCTTTGACGATGTTTCTGATTGTGTAATTTTTTGAACTCGTATTTTTTCTAGAAAGCATTTTCAAAGGCTTTTCTATCGACTCTTGGCTTTGTACGACTGTAGACTCCGAAACTACGAATGAAATAAGTACTCGTACGTACATACACGTTAAATACCTGTTTTTTATATCAGAGATTATGTAAATATGATTGCGAAAGTTTCAGGCACTGTAACGCACGGTAAGTAGGAGAAACTATAGGTGCCATTCTTTTTAATAGCTTAAAATACCTAGTATTTATGAATACTAGCCCCCAACTAAGCAAAGCTTACATATAGGTACTATGGGAACCACATAGAATACTTATACTTTTTTTTGTAAATACATATTTATAGTATACAGAAAACCCAAACCCGCAACAAATATATTATGTAGATCATGCAAACATTTGTTCCGCGACGGGAATCGAACCCGCAGCGTCTCAGCGGGCTATTCATTCACTACACCACGGAGATCGGAAGTTCTGTGCCCGTGGTCTAAAATAAACTCCAATTTAAATAACAAACAACGTCGATTCCCAAGTTCAACAAAGGTGTAGTAGGGTGGCCTTCGGGTACGTATCAATAAATTTACGGAATGCAACCCGAAGTATCCTCGACTATCTGACGTTATCAGCCACTGGATTTAGGGCGAGCCACTGCTTCCCGAATCTATCAGCCTTTTGAATTAAGGAGCTTCCCCCTACTTTATTGCCGGAACTTTAAATTGTCGCTTGGAATTTGGCATGTTAGAAAGTTTATTTATAGAATTTCTGAATATTTTTTTACGGTACCTAACCTACACATTTAGTGGAAATGGCGAAAATTGCAAAAATTGAATATTTTACTTTGTACAACGGAAAATTTTAATTTCTTATCGTGCGAAGCGAGATCTCCAAATTAACTCGGGCAAGTCGGCGTTGTATGTATTTAAGTATGCATTTATTTTGTGTTGTTCCTAGTAATGGACTAACTCATTAGAATTTAACCCTAACCCCACTCTCCCCGAGTTGGAAGACACGGTAAAGCATTTTCCCATCGAAAAAACAGGATTGTGTCTTCACTACCTACGTACCTACATTAAAATTTCACAATAATCGGATCAATGCTTCGAAAGTTATCCTCGGACAAGCAAACATAAATATTACAAACCTTTTGGAAAGTCTACTAAGTTTATCACTATAACATAATTTAACTAAGTGTGGTAAGTAATACTCGAAGTAAGTAATCTTTGCTTTCACCCTGTCCCTTTTGTAAAAAGATATATCCAAGAGTAATTCATACTCATATAGAAAAAATACGAATCGTGAAGACGCGTGGTTTTGTACTAACTTTTATGTAAGGCTTTAAATATTTTTGTTGCTTATATTTCAAAGTAACATCTGGTAACGATTATGAATTACACTTGGGAAGAGACGAGTGAGCCGGAATTCTTTAGTTAAGAATGTTAAAAATACCGAGTTGGGAGATGTACCCAGAACTGGCCTTTCTAGATATGTTGAAGGTCGAAATTTGCGTGTTACAGGTTTTCAAAAGAAAACACTGGAATAAAGTAATTTGACAATGCTTTTAAAATCCTCAACGCAATAAATTAGTATTTTTCCAATGCTGTCAGTCTATAAATTTTACCTAAAAAAATCTTAAAAAAATCTTGGAATTTTCCGCATGTGTTCGGATAACACTATAAATAAAAATACTATTTGAAATAAGCAACGCGACATCTCTTGTCAATGTACTGAACTGCAACGTTCGGCATTGAGCAGGTACAAAAAACTATATAAGTTTTCCTGTAGATGGAGCTAACGGCGCTTTAGTCGTAATTCTGAATGATCTCACTAATTTCGACCTAGACGTGAATTGCCTTGTAGCACAGATGGTAGTGCATCCTCGTATCAAGAGGAAGGTCGCGAGTTCAAGTCCCGTCTAGGCTTGAAATTTTTGAGATGATTTTAAAAAAGCTTGGAATTTTTCGCATGTGTTCGGATAACACTATAAATAAAAATACTATTTGAAATAAGCAACGCGACATCTCTTGTCAATGTACTGAACTGCAACGTTCGGCATTGGGCAGGTACAAAGAGCTATATAAGTTTTCCTGTAGATGGAGCTAACGGCGCTTAAGTCGTAATTCTGAATGATCTCACTAATTTTGACCTAGACGTGAATTGCCTTGTAGCACAGATGGTAGTGCATCCTCGTATCAAGAGGAAGGTCGCGAGTCCAAGTCCCGTCTAGGCTTGAAATTTTTGAGATGATTTTAAAAAATCTTGGAATTTTTCGCATGTGTTCGGATAACACTATAAATAAAAATACTATTTGAAATAAGCAACGCGACATCTCTTGTCAATGTACTGAACTGCAACGTTCGGCATTGAGCAGGTACAAAGAACTATATAAGTTTTCCTGTAGATGGAGCTAAAGGCGCTTTAGTCGTAATTCTGAATGATCTCACTAATTTCGACCTAGACGTGAATTGCCTTGTAACACAGATGGTAGTGCATCCTCGTATCAAGAGGAAGGTCGCGAGTTCAAGTCCCGTCTAGGCTTGAAATTTTTGAGACGATTTTAAAAAATCTTGGAATTTTCCGCATGTGTTCGGATAACACTATAAATAAAAATACTATTTGAAATAAGCAACGCGACATCTCTTGTCAATGTACTGAACTGCAACGTTCGGCATTGAGCAGGTACAAAGAACTATATAAGTTTTCCTGTAGATGGAGCTAACGGCGCTTTAGTCGTAATTCTGAATGATCTCACTAATTTCGACCTAGACGTGAATTGCCTTGTAGCACAGATGGTAGTGCATCCTCGTATCAAGAGGAAGGTCGCGGGTTCAAGTCCCGTCTAGGCTTGTAATTTTTGAGATGATTTTAAAAAATCTTCCATTATATTGGTGTTGAACGATTGTCATTAAATTGACGATGAAATGTTACCAAACTTATTGGACTTCCATTAAATTGGATGTAGCTTGGTGGACTTAAATTAAATATAATAATAGGCAATAATTAATTATACTAATAGGTAAATTGGTGGTGAAATAAATGTAAATTTGATAAACTAGATGAACACATAATCGACTAGATAATAAAAAGGTGCGTGTCATCAGAACTACGGAAGATGATTTTGATAATGGGTGAAACGGTTACTTTAGACAAGGTAATTACGGAAGCAAATACACCAGAGGTGGTAAATCATCTGTTATCAAGCTACGAACAGAAAGACAAAGATAAATCTAGGGACGGAAACGTAAAGACTATAATATTAAGTAAATATAAAGCATCATGATTTTAAAAAATCTTCCATTATATTGGTGTTGAACGATTGTCATTAAATTGACGATGAAATGTTACCAAACTTATTGGACTTCCATTAAATTGGATGTAGCTTGGTGGACTTAAATTAAATATAATAATAGGCAATAATTAATTATACTAATAGGTAAATTGGTGGTGAAATAAATGTAAATTTGATAAACTAGATGAACACATAATCGACTAGATAATAAAAAGGTGCGTGTCATCAGAACTACGGAAGATGATTTTGATAATGGGTGAAACGGTTACTTTAGACAAGGTAATTACGGAAGCAAATACACCAGAGGTGGTAAATCATCTGTTATCAAGCTACGAACAGAAAGACAAAGATAAATCTAGGGACGGAAACGTAAAGACTATAATATTAAGTAAATATAAAGCATCTTCGATTGGAGAAAAAACGATAAAAGAATTGACGAAAACAACAGGACATCAAAATGTGGAAGATGTGGTATCTCCACGCATAGCACGCTAGCTTCGTGCCCAGCAAAAGAAAAGAAATGCCATGGGTGTGGCAAACAAGGCCACTACCAAAGATGTTGCAAGACTAAGATCAATCAATTAAAGCGGAAAGTAAAGCAGGGTCAATCAAAGAATAGAAACAGTTTTAAGAAAGTACGTACGGGAGAAACGATTAATGCACTAGAAGATGAAGAGGAAGAAGTTCAGTATATACATATTTAACGTTAATGATGACGCAAGAATAAAATGCAGTTTAAGAGGTGTAAAACTAGAAACGCTAATAGATTCTGGCTGTAAATTAAAATATAATTAATAGCAGACGACGTTTGAGAATATCTAAAAAATTATAAATAAATTGCTACAACTAAATTAAGGAGGCCAACAAAACGCTGATAGCTTATGGCAGTACGGAACCTTTAAAGGCTCATTCGAAGCTATCATAAAATAAATAAATAAATCTTTATCCATTTTTCATATTGCTAAAGATTTACATTAGGGATTAATATCTACTTATACGTAAGATTTTATACATTGCCTGAACTAGGAAAACCTGTATCTGTAAAAAGGCTGGACTGGGGTAACTTAAGATTACTCAAATTAACAAAACTTAGAATCTATTTACATAATGAAAAAAATAAAAAGAACTAAATAAACTAAGTGCAAACGTTGAAGGTATGAGTTTACGTACTAAACACTCTTTAAAATTTTACTTTATTACGGTTAGTAATTTCTCAATTTTCTCGTAAGATAGATTGGATACAGCAGACTATTAGGCTCTTTTACAGTTTGAGAAGATCATTGAGTGGATGCTCAATTTACGATTTAGCCTGTTGTACAGCAATGGTCCTACGAACATTAGAAATCTGGATGCAAAAGCATGCTTTACTGGGGTGTTGTTAGTGTGGACGATATCTTTTCGTCTTTTGTTAGTACTTTAAGTGCTATAGGGAAGTGCTCTGTGTTATATTAAAAACATGTTTAGTATAAATAGCTGCCTAACTGTTAGAACTTTACACGACTTATATAATAAGTTGGTTGGATAGAGAAAGGGATGAAAAGTGGATACCTTAAGGATAGCTCTTTGTGCCCTTTCTGCGACTAATAAAAAGGTTTTACCCGCTCCTCCCCAAGACGTTATACAGTAGGTTATAATTGACTGACATAAAGCAAGGTATACTTGCATAACTAGCTTTGAATCTGCAATACAGCGTAACTTTTTAAAAACAAATATTAATTTTCGTACTCTATTACTTAAGGTTTCTACATGTTTTTTGAATTTATAGAGAGTTAATTATAGATAAGGTAGACGGTCTGAGCTTTGTACTGTTTATGTCATTCAGAATGAAACGAGAAATTTGCTTGGCAAAGATACGGCACTACGTTAGGCGTATTAAAACTAGGCTACGGAATCCAAAATCCCAAAATTTAAAGATATTGTCGTTGAAATTCCGATCGATAGTTCAGTCAAGCCCGTTATGCAGCCCCACCGTAGGATACCAATACCAATAGAAGAAGAAATACAGAATAAAATAAAAGATTTACTAGACGCAGATATTATTGAAGAAGTTCAGTTCAGTGATACAAAGTCTTTAAGAATGAGCTCTGTTTCTACGTTAATGTTCTCTTAAGAGGAAATAGGATTGTTGTTCCGGAGAATCTTAGGAAACAAGTATTAGAAGCATCCCACCAAGGACATCCTGGTATTGTAGCCATGAAAGGATGACTTCGATCTAAAGTCTGATGGCCAGGAATTGACAAGGATGTTGAGACATTGGTAAAGAGCTGCAAAGGGTGCACTCTAGTACCATTGCCTAATCCAGCAACTACAATGAAACGCCGAGAACTTCCTGCGGATCCTTGTGTGGACATTGCAATTGACCTACTAGGACCATTGCCTAGTCACGACTACTTGTTGGTAGTCATTGATTTAGGTTCGTATCACCTTTCCTATGGCTCACTGTAACACCGAGTGCCGAGTGCGGGCGCACGTGCAGTCTCAGAGACGGCCTGTCATTGACTGACTAACTAGTGACGAGCCTCCCCACCACTTGTGTACATGTACAAGGCAATGTATCTATTTAATAGATACAAACACTACATCCCTTTCTCATCAATAATCAACATCCTTGTCAGTCCTTTCGCTCAGTTTGGCTTATTTTGAGACGATTTAGTATAGCTCGATTTTGGCGCTCAACTTCACTATTCATCTGAGGTCAATATGCCACTGTACTAAAAACTCTAATACCACATTCCTTACAGAACGATTTAAACTCTTCAATTATAAATTGTTGTCAATTTTCCGCCGTTATATAATTAGGATATCCACGCCGACTAAAAATTTCTTTCAACAATCTAATCATTTGTGTACTCGTAATCGTTTTAGAATTTTTTTATTTCTTTGTAGCGGCTGTAAATAATCAATGACTAACAACAAGTAGTCGTGACTAGGCAATGGTCCTAGTAGGTCAATTGCAATGTCCACACAAGGATCCGCAGGAAGTTCTCGGCGTTTCATTGTAGTTGCTGGATTAGGCAATGGTACTAGAGTGCACCCTTTGCAGCTCTTTACCAATGTCTCAACATCCTTGTCAATTCCTGGCCATCAGACTTTAGATCGAAGTCATCCTTTCATGGCTACAATACCAGGATGTCCTTGGTGGGATGCTTCTAATACTTGTTTCCTAAGATTCTCCGGAACAACAATCCTATTTCCTCTTAAGAGAACATTAACGTAGAAACAGAGCTCATTCTCAAAGACTTTGTATCACTGAACTGAAATTCTTCAATAATATCTGCGTCTAGTAAATCTTTTATTTTATTCTGTATTTCTTCTTCTATTGGTATTGGTATCCTACGGTGGGGCTGCATAACGGGCTTGACTGAACTATCGATCGGAATTTCAACGACAATATCTTTAAATTTTGGGATTTTGGATTCCGTAGCCTAGTTTTAATACGCCTAACGTAGTGCCGTATCTTTGCCAAGCAAATTTCTCGTTTCATTCTGAATGACATAAACAGTGCAAAGCTCAGACCGTCTACCTCATCTATAATTAACTCTCTATAAATTCAAAAAACATGTAGAAACCTTAAGTAATAGAGTACGAAAATTAATATTTGTTTTTAAAAAGTTACGCTGTATTGCAGATTCAAAGCTAGTTATGCAAGTATACCTTGCTTTATGTCAGTCAATTATAACCTACTGTATAACGTCTTGGGGAGGAGCGGGTAAAACATTTTTATTAGTCGCAGAAAGGGCACAAAGAGCTATCCTTAAGGTATCCACTTTTCATCCCTTTCTCTATCCAACCAACTTATTATATAAGTCGTGTAAAGTTCTAACAGTTAGGCAGCTATTTATACTAAACATGTTTTTAATATAACACAGAGCACTTCCCTATAGCACTTAAAGTACTAACAAAAGACGAAAAGATATCGTCCACACTAACAACACCCCAGTAAAGCATGCTTTTGCATCCAGATTTCTAATGTTCGTAGGACCATTGCTGTACAACAGGCTAAATCGTAAATTGAGCATCCACTCAATGATCTTCTCAAACAGTAAAAGAGCCTAATAGTCTGCTGTATCCAATCTATCTTACGAGAAAATTGAGAAATTACTAACCGTAATAAAGTAAAATTTTAAAGAGTGTTTAGTACGTAAACTCATACCTTCAACGTTTGCACTTAGTTTATTTAGTTCTTTTTATTTTTTTCATTATGTAAATAGATTCTAAGTTTTGTTAATTTGAGTAATCTTAAGTTACCCCAGTCCAGCCTTTTTACAGATACAGGTTTTCCTAGTTCAGGCAATGTATAAAATCGTACGTATAAGTAGATATTAATCCCTGATGTAAATCTTTAGCAATATGAAAAATGGATAAAGATTTATTTATTTATTTTATGATAGCTTCGAATAAGCCTTTAAAGGTACCGTACTGCCATAAGCTATCAGCGTTTTTTTGGCCTCCTTAATTTAGTTGTAGCAATTTATTTTTAATTTTTTAGATATTCTCAAACGTCGTCTGCTATTAATTCCATTTTAATTTACAGCCAGAATCTATTAGCGTTTCTAGTTTTACACCTCTTAAACTGCATTTTATTCTTGCGTCATCATTAACGTTAAATATGTATATACTGAACTTCTTCCTCTTCATCTTCTAGTGCATTAATCGTTTCTCCCGTACGTACTTTCTTATAACTGTTTCTATTCTTTGATTGACCCTGCTTTACTTTCCGCTTTAATTGATTGATCTTAGTCTTGCAACATCTTTGGTAGTGGCCTTGTTTGCCACACCCATGGCATTTCTTTTCTTTTGCTGGGCACGAAGCTAGCGTGCTATGCGTGGAGATACCACATCTTCCACATTTTGATGTCCTGTTGTTTTCGTCAATTCTTTTATCGTTTTTTCTCCAATCGAAGATGCTTTATATTTACTTAATATTATAGTCTTTACGTTTCCGTCCCTAGATTTATCTTTGTCTTTCTGTTCGTAGCTTGATAACAGATGATTTACCACCTCTGGTGTATTTGCTTCCGTAATTACCTTGTCTAAAGTAACCGTTTCACCCATTATCAAAATCATCTTCCGTAGTTCTGATGACACGCACCTTTTTATTATCTAGTCGATTATGTGTTCATCTAGTTTATCAAATTTACATTTATTTCACCACCAATTTACCTATTAGTATAATTAATTATTGCCTATTATTATATTTAATTTAAGTCCACCAAGCTACATCCAATTTAATGGAAGTCCAATAAGTTTGGTAACATTTCATCGTCAATTTAATGACAATCGTTCAACACCAATATAATGGAAGATTTTTTAAAACCATCTCAAAAATTACAAGCCTAGACGGGACTTAAACCCGCGACCTTCCTTTTGATACGAGGATGCACTACCATCTGTGCTACAAGGCAATTCACGTCTAGGTCGAAATTAGTGAGATCATTCAGAATTACGACTAAAGCGCCGTTAGCTCCATCTACAGGAAAACTTATATAGTTCTTTGTACCTGCTCAATGCCGAACGTTGCAGTTCAGTACATTGACAAGAGATGTCGCGTTGCTTATTTCAAATAGTATTTTTATTTATAGTGTTATCCGAACACATGCGGAAAATTCCAAGATTTTTTTAAAATCGTCTCAAAAATTTCAAGCCTAGACGGGACTTGAACTCGCGACCTTCCTCTTGATACGAGGATGCACTACCATCTGTGTTACAAGGCAATTCACGTCTAGGTCGAAATTAGTGAGATCATTCAGAATTACGACTAAAGCGCCGTTAGCTCCATCTACAGGAAAACTTATATAGTTCTTTGTACCTGCTCAATGCCGAACGTTGCAGTTCAGTACATTGACAAGAGATGTCGCGTTGCTTATTTCAAATAGTATTTTTATTTATAGTGTTATCCGAACACATGCGAAAAATTCCAAGATTTTTTAAAAACATCTCAAAAATTTCAAGCCTAGACGGGACTTGAACTCGCGACCTTCCTCTTGATACGAGGATGCACTACCATCTGTGCTACAAGGCAATTCACGTCTAGGTCGAAATTAGTGAGATCATTCAGAATTACGACTAAAGCGCCGTTAGCTCCATCTACAGGAAAACTTATATAGTTCTTTGTACCTGCTCAATGCCGAACGTTGCAGTTCAGTACATTGACAAGAGATGTCGCGTTGCTTATTTCAAATAGTATTTTTATTTATAGTGTTATCCGAACACATGCGAAAAATTCCAAGATTTTTTAAAATCATCTCAAAAATTTCAAGCCTAGACGGGACTTGAACTCGCGACCTTCCTCTTGATACGAGGATGCACTACCATCTGTGCTACAAGGCAATTCACGTCTAGGTCGAAATTAGTGAGATCATTCAGAATTACGACTAAAGCGCCGTTAGCTCCATCTACAGGAAAACTTATATAGTTCTTTGTACCTGCTCAATGCCGAACGTTGCAGTTCAGTACATTGACAAGAGATGTCGCGTTGCTTATTTCAAATAGTATTTTTATTTATAGTGTTATCCGAACACATGCGGAAAATTCCAAGCTTTTTAAAATCATTTAAAATCATCTCAAAAATTTCAAGCCTAGACGGGACTTGAACCCGCGACCTAGACGTGAATTGCCTTGTAGCACAGATGTAGTGTATAATTCATGTAGTATACCTACTTAGTAGGTACTCTAGCTAATAAGACATGGATACCTATTCAATAAACAGTCTTTATCCAGCTCTCGCTTGTTTCACTACTCTCCTAATAGGCTCCTATCGCATGGCGACCCTGCCTTGTAACAGGAACCGCGCGCGCATCCCTCCGTAAAAGGGCCGTGTTTAGATAAACATCAGTCTTTGAACATCGTAATAAATCACAATGATCTCGGAACTGCGCTTGATTGTGGTAATTTGCATCAGAGTCGTGTGTGATCGGGTTTTCTGCAAAAATGGGCCACAATAAAAGTAAAGAAGAGAAGGAAGAGGTGATCGTGGTGCAGAACGCTGCCGGGACAGCGCATGTGGAACAGCTGAAGGAACATGCCGGGTGTACCCCCAATAATATCCTGACTGGCATCGCGATAGTGCTGGCGATTGGATTGGCTGTGCTGCTGTATCGGATGTATAAGCGGTGCCACCAGGAGCTAGTCCAAGGACATGTCAACGAGATTTCGCTGAGGAGATACGCTAGCTTGATGCGCAGGCGTCAGATCGAGCTCCCAGGTAACATCATTGGCGAAAGTGTGCGTGTTTGAGTGAAGTGCGGTAAAGTCAATGTACGTCTCCGTAAGTAACCCACCCGAATATAAATACCCGGGTAACGTACGTAATGCGTTTGTGTACCTAGTACTGTTCCTGTTCCTAGTACCTACCAGTGCGCGGCTATCATAAACGAAGGCGAAGAACATTTTCAAAATTGTTATAGTTTGTTAAATATAGCATGTGTATAATCAGCTAAAGCAGGTAAAAGTTAAGTAAGTACCTATAATATTTTGATGATAGATAGGTAAATACTGTGGTTGCTAAAATGTACCAGTTGAAATATTACGGCCGAAGATTTAATTTTAATCTTAACCGAGTTAAAAAATATAAGGACATATTTAGTAAAAATTGGAGTTAGTCGAAGGACAGGTAAAATATTGGAACAAAAAAGAAACGAGGCTAGTAGTGTTTTGTCAAGATATAACAAATATTTAGAAGTTCATACAAATTGGATACAATTAAATAAATTGTCCGAGAGTGAAATTAGCTTGGTTAGTAAAATTTGTGAGGAATTTTGTAGCGTACTATCACAGGTCTACAAATTGCGTAATATAAAAGAAATAAAAGGTGAGAGTTCTTCACTCCTTCAAGACAATACGATGGCTGTCGATACATTTGATTTAAAGATTGCACTAAATCTTTTACCTGTCATGACTGACGTTGAAGAGAATACAAAAAAGTTAATAGATGGAATTGAATACTATAGCACAGTTTTATCTAAGTCTGAGTGTAAGGTGAAACTTGTTCAGTTTGTATTAAAGAGCCGATTATTGGAGCATGCTAAGTTGAAATTGTTACCGAACTACGAGTCTATCGATGAGCTTATAAAGGACATGCGCAGATTATTGTTGCCACAAAAAAGTTACGCAGCTATCCATGCAAAGCTACAGTACTGTAGACAAAATGAAAAGTCAATTTCAGACTTTGGTAAGGAACTATCAGAATTGTTTGTGGACCTTACGATTTCACAGGCCGATGGAAATTCAAAAAATTATAATATTTTAAGGCCTTTAAATGAAAAACTCGCCATCAAGCGTTTTGCCGACGGCCTGCGAAATCAAAGGTTGAGTACGATTATCGCGGCGCGTAATTTTACTTCCTTATCAGATGCCGTCCAAGCAGCACAGGACGAAGACATTTCCAGCCCAGGTACTTCAGCGGAAGTGATGGGTATGTACAGGCAACCTTATCGTGGTAATAATTTCAGAAGAAACCAGCAAGGACGCAGCATCCGACAGTGGGGATATAGCCGTGGCAGCCCCAATACGAGAGGCCAAACACAGAATCAACAAAATCAGGTAAGGCATTATAACCAGTATAATAATCGTAGTAGGGGCCGATTTAACAACGGAAATTTCAACCGCGGTAGAGGCCCACATAGCAACATAAATAGCTTGACAACGGACTTAGATGTGTCGGCTGATGATCCAAGCGATGAATCAAATATGGAATCGCTGAGCCATTTTTTTCGTGCCTAATTACATCCTTTCGTGTAATAGTTTAAACAAAGTATCGTTTAATATAGATGATCAGAAGCATGATTGGCTCATCGACACCGGAGCTTCAATCTCAGCTATCATGCGCGATTGCTTAGAGCGTTTACAAATTCCATTCCATAAAAGAAACATTAGCGTAAAAGGAATTGGAGGTGACGTTTATTCTGAAGGCGAAGTTTATCTTACACTGAATCAAAACGGGCACAGTTTTGCGCATAGATTTTACGTTTTCAACTTTTTACCATGTAAAACAGTAGAGATTTTAGGTCAAGACTTTCTCAAAAATACCAAGCTACATTAAACTTTGAATTAAATACTTTACAATTAAATACAAAAAACGGCAATAAACTGTCGTTAAAGTTTAATTATATGCTACCGGATACCGATTCTTATCTGAGTGTGCCCGCGCGATGTGAGATTGTTCATTATCTGAACACGGACTGTAGGAAAGACTGTCTGGTAGCTTCGCAAGAGTTATGCGAAGGCGTTTACGTAGCAAATGCTCTGACATGCCCAGTGAATGGTAAAATTCCGATACGTATTTTAAATACGAGGGAAACGGACGTTCAATTGAGTAATTTCCAAGTAGACACTAGCATATTAGACGAGTATTTTATTTGTCAATTCGAAAAACCTGTAATGAATGCTAAAAGAGTTAAACAATTGTTTTCATTATTAAATTTAAATGGGTTAAAAATGGAGGAACAAAAATCAATCGAAAATGTTTGCGCAAAATACCCTGACGTTTTCCACTTACCAGGTGATAAATTAGGAACTTGCAATGTATACAAACAGTCTATCGATTTGAAACCGCATACTTTTCCTATTTATACTAAACCATATAGACTGCCTCACGCACAAAAAGCCGAAATAAACAAGCAGATAGAAAATATGTTAAATGACGGCATCATAGAAGAAACTAGAAGCCCATGGAATAGTCCGTTATTGCTAGTGCCGAAAAAGACTGACAATACAGGCGCAAAGAGATGGCGTGTGGTTATAGACTACCGAAAATTAAATAATCAAGTACAGGATGATAAATTTCCGCTACCCAATATTGCTGATATTTTGGACTCATTATCCGGCGCAATGTATTATACAAAATTAGATTTATATCAAGGATTTTATCAGGCAGAATTGGATAAAGAAAGTAGGTCATGTACAGCCTTTTCAACTGGCAAAAATCAATTCCAAATGACAAGAATGCCAATGGGCTTAAAGTCCAGCCCGAATAGCTTCAGTAGATTGATGACCATAGCCATGTCTGAACTAAATTATGAAAGGTGTTTATGTTATCAAGACGACTTAGTCGTTTACGGGAAAAACTTGGCGTCACATAATCGTAATCTAATGGATATTTTCAGCAGACTTCGCAGCGTCAACTTGAAATTAAATCCATCTAAATGCTATTTTTTACAAAAAGAAATTCTGTATCTAGGTCACGTTGTGTCAGGGGATGAAATTCTACCTGATCCAGAAAAAAATGAAGTTTTAGAGCAATATCCGCGACCGCTTAGTACTGACGAAGTGAAGCGGTTCGTTGCTTTTGCCAATTACTACCGAAAATTTATTCCACAGTTCGCGAAAATAGTACTACCTTTAAATCAGCTATGTCGTAAGAGTGTTACATTTAGTTGGTCTGGAGAGTGTGAAAATGCATTTCAATTTTTGAAAACTGCTTTGACGAAACCACCTGTATTGCAGTACCCGGATTTTTCTGAAAATAACGAATTTTTGTTACAAACAGACGCGTCAGGAAAAGCTATAGGTTCAGTATTATGCAACAGAGATGGACGACTCGTAGCTTACGCTAGTAGAAGCCTAAATAAGGCTGAAATTAACTATCCGACAATTGAAAAAGAGCTTCTAGCCATTGTGTGGAGTGTTAAACATTTTCGCCCCTATTTATATGGTCGAAAATTCAAAATACAGACCGATCATAGGCCACTAGTTTATTTATTTGGTATGCGTGATCCTTCAAGTAGATTATTAAAGTTTAGGTTGCAATTGGAGGAATATAACTTTGATGTAGAGTACTTGAAAGGTGAATCCAATTCGGTGGCAGACGCATTGTCAAGGATCATTATTACGTCAAACGAATTAAAAGAATTGAATGAAAGAATCATAAATGTAATGACTAGAGCTCAATATCGTAAAACGAATAGTCCGTCGCTAGATGCAAATAGCAATAAAGTCGAAAAAATTGATATCGGGTCAAAACCCGAAGGGCTAAGGGTAGTGGAAATCATTAAAAAAACAAATAAGAACATTGAACTCTCACTAATAACTAGGAGTAATATGAATAAATTATTAATAAACGGAATATCTGTAGAGGAAGGTAAATATTTTTTATGTGCCCAATAAATCTGCCATTTATTTGAGTACAACATCCCGATCATCAATTACGCGAGACGAGTTGGTGAGGGATTTGTCAGCCTTATGTAAAAGATTAAAGTTAGCAGAGATATGCATAATTATAAAAGAAAATAATAAAGAATTTGTAGAGGGGCTTATTGAAGAGATAAATAAAAATGTTGAATGGTCGGGGCCAAGATTATGTATTGTGAGAAATGTCCAAAGAATAAACAACTTGGATAATAGGAAGGTTATTTTAAATGATTTTCATTTGTTACCTACGAGTGGGCATGCAGGTGTAAGGAGAATTTCAAATAACATCAAAAAGTTCTATTTTTGGCCTAATCTTGAGAAAGATGTAGCTGAATATGTATCTAAATGTGATCAATGCCAAAAGCAAAAGTATTCCATACCGACTAAGCAAAACATGGTTATTACATCTACAGCACAGCACAGCATTCGAAAAGGTATACTTGGATATAGACGGGCCACTTCCGAAAGACGCCAGTAGCTATACCTATATTCTCACGTTACAATGCGAATTAACTAAGTTCACAGAGGCGTACCCGCTACGAAATAAAGATGCGGTAAGTGTTGCTCGTGCTTTCGTCGATAATTTTATTTTAAGATATGGCATTCCACGCGAAATTGCAACGGACAGAGGAACTGAATTTATTTGTTCTACAATGAAAGAAACATGCCAAATCTTGAAAATTAAACAGGTTACCTCAACAGCCTACCATCACGAGAGCATTGGAGCGTTGGAGAATACACACAAGACAATGGGTGCGTATCTTAGAATTAATTGTGAGAATAAAGCTGAGTCCTGGAGCAGCTGGATACCGTATTAGTGTTTTGCTTACAACAATACTGTACATACCGAAACTAAATACACACCGCACGAGCTAGTATTCGGTAAACCATGCCCACTGCCAGGTAACTTTAATAGCGGCGTCGTAGATCCATTATATGCTCATGATAACTACGCGTTAGAACTAAAATATAGGCTCCAGGTAGCCCAAGCAGATGCTCGCGATAATCTAATTCAAAGTAAAATGAAAAGAAAAAAAAAATATGACATTGTAACAAACCCGGTGTATTATAATAAGGGTGATTATCTTTTAGTGAAAAATCCATCATGTAATAAAATGGACCAACTATATTTGGGTCCGTACATAGTATTAGAAGATTTAGATTGTAACGTAAAAATATTAAAAAATAATAAGGAACAAATCGTTCATAAAAATCGTACTAAGCATTATAATATGCCATTATAATATACATAATTAGGTTAATTATTTTTGTACCGCTTTTATGTAATCAAGCATGTATTGATGTAATCGTAGGTATAAGGTAAAAATATATATATATATATATATATATATATATATATTACATATTTAACCTAAATATATATATTTTTTTTCTCTTTGTAGGAAGGTGTAGTGTATAATTCATATAGTATACCTACTTAGGTACTCTAGCTAATAAGACATGGATACCTATTCAATAAACAGTCTTTATCCAGCTCTCGCTTGTTTCACTACTCTCCTAATAGGCTCCTATCGCACAGATGGTAGTGCATCCTCGTATCAAGAGGAAGGTCGCGGGTTCAAGTCCCGTCTAGGCTTGAAATTTTTGAGATGATTTTAAAAAATCTAGGAATTTTCCGCATGTGTTCGGATAACACTATAAATAAAAATACTATTTGAAATAAGCAACGCGACATCTCTTGTCAATGTACTGAACTGCAACGTTCGGCATTGAGCAGGTACAAAGAACTATATAAGTTTTCCTGTAGATGGAGCTAACGGCGCTTTAGTCGTAATTCTGAATGATCTCACTAATTTCGACCTAGACGTGAATTGCCTTGTAGCACAGATGGTAGTGCATCCTCGCATCAAGAGGAAGGTCGCGGGTTCAAGTCCCGTCTAGGCTTGAAATTTTTGAGATGATTTTAAAAAATCTTGGAATTTGCCGCATGTGTTTCGGATAACACTATAAATAAAAATACTATTTGAAATAAGCAACGCGACATCTCTTGTCAATGTACTGAACTGCAACGTTCGGCATTGAGCAGGTACAAAGAACTATATAAGTTTTCCTGTAGATGGAGCTAACGGCGCTTTAGTCGTAATTCTGAATGATCTCACTAATTTCGACCTAGACGTGAATTGCCTTGTAGCACAGATGGTAGTGCATCCTCGTATCAAGAGGAAGGTCGCGGGTTCAAGTCCCGTCTAGGCTTGAAATTTTTGAGATGATTTTAAAAAATCTTGGAATATTCCGCATGTGTTCGGATAACACTATAAATAAAAATACTATTTGAAATATAATGGAAGTTCTTCCTCATGGAGATACGAATGGTGATCTGACTCCAAAATAAAAACGTTTTGTCTGCATTATTGTGTAATGAAATTACAATGTTAGACCACGTCGCGTGGTGAAAAAACAGTAAATCTTTTTGAGGTTATGAGAATATCTGATTTAGCATGCACACTGACATTAACGTTTGAATCAAAGTGACAGCTGTGGTCCAACACCCGGCTGTATGGCCAGCGCGACAGCAAGACGGAACAGAAGTCAATGTCTACTAAAATACCTCCAATTTAATGGAAGTCTATTAAGCTACCTCCAATTTAATGGAAGTCCACCAAGCTACCTCCAATTTAATGGAAGTCTTATAAGCTTGTTTACATTTCATCGTCAATTTAATGACAACCGTTCACCACCAAATTAATGGAAGTCAATATCTAGCAAAATACCTCCAATTTGATGGAAGTCCACTAAGCTACCTCCAATTTAAAGGATGTCCACCAAGCTACCTCCAATTTAATGGAAGTCTAATAAGCTTGTTTACATTTCATCGCCAATTTAATGACAATCGTTCACCACCAATTTAATGGAAGTCAATATCTACTAAAATACCTCCAATTTAATGGAAGTCCACTAAGCTACCTCCAATTTAATGGAAGTCCACCAAGCTACCTCCAATTTAATGGAAGTCTAATAAGCTTGTTTACATTTCATCATCAATTTAATGACAATCGTTCTCCGCCTATTTAATGGAAGTCGATAGTATTAAGTCGACATTATTTAAATTTTCCACAAAGCTTAAATCCAATTGAATGGAAATTTCCTCCCAAATTAGGCGTAGGCTTCTACGTAATTACCCTACTATAGATCACTTGACTCCTTCTACATCTACTCGGCTCTATATGACTCTACCTGACCCTACGTTAATGACTGTATATGCCTCTACATTAAGGACTCTACATTAAAGACTCTACATTAATGACTCTACATGACTATACATTAATGACTCTACATGACTCTACATTAATGACTCTACAACATTGACTCTACCCGACTCTACATGACTCTGTACATATTATATATGACTCTACTTGACTCTCAGATCTTTGTGACAAAACTGTACTTCTCATAAAAGCGTTATAACCAACGAGGTATTATTAAAAGATTCGACATAATACTATAATAATATATATATAATAATAAGACCCATAGAACTGACGGAACTTATTTCTGTCACTTATTTTTTTTTTTTTACTTTATAGATCTTCGTTTGACCACAATCTCACCCGATAGCAAGCGATGATGTGGTCTAAGATGAAGCACAAAGTTTTATATTATATTATAAATATATTTGTATTTATTATTATATATTTTTATATTTTATTTTATATATTAATATATTTTTATTTATTTATCATCAAAACTGATTGAGCCTGACGGCGTGTTGCAGCGATAGCTAAGTGGAGGATGTAACCGTTGTAGGTATGTACTGATTGTAGTAAACATTTTAGATGGTGTGGCCTTGCCCAGCAAAATGTGTCCAAAATCATGGTCAACATTTATTCAACAATATATATAAAGTTTCAATAATTGTGATTCTCTATTAAACTTAATAATATACATAAATGTCCCACTACACGGATAGGTTTAGAAGATCACAGATATATATTGGACCCCGTTGTCAGAAAGAGATAAACTTACAATTCACACCTACTATTTTTACTCCAAAATCGCGCATTTACCTCAGTTTGTATTTATCATCATTGGGTATAACCAATTATATTATTAAGTGCCTATAAGACGAGTGTATGTGTAGGTAGTTACTCATATTTACAACATACACATCACACCTAATCCGATAAAAACGCGCAATACTAAATACAGGATCGCTAAGTTTTATTTGTACCCATCTCGTCCATTTGTTTAAAGTTACCTAATTGTAGTCTTGCTTTATCATTTATAACAAAAAAAGATTTATGAATAAAATGTGGCTTTTGGATAGATGAGAGTCTCAGATACGAGTATAAGAAATAGTCTAAAGAATAGTCTTAAGAAGTTGGTAAATTGAATCAATACCCGTAGCCTAGGTAGTTCTCGATTATTTCCCTACCCTCGACTACAAAAAGTAGTTTCACTTATTTACATTATGTAAGTACCCTCATGCTACTTTTTCTATTTGACCCGATGGTTTCTGGGGATCTAAAGATTCCAAAGCCAACTGTGTTAGCGGGCCTATAAGCCTCGCACAAAGTAACACAATTATTCGTCTAATTATTGTGATCTTCAAACGTGCGTCGGTAATTTTTAAATTAGGTATGATAAGGCATTATCATACCTAATTTTTTTTTATGTGGAATCAGAAAGGATTTTAAAGCTAGTTAATTAGAAACAGTATCCTAAATATATACGTGAAGTAACACACGGTGACCTAGAAAGCAAAAGTGATCGACGTAACAAACAACTGAACCACAATATACAATACATTTAAGCATTAACAGAAATAATATACAAGTATTTATCATTTTCATTATCTTGAAAAATAAACACAAAACAAAATAACAATAGAAAATGGTGAACAAGTATTTTTCTAAATCCAATCTTAATTGGTTCCCAAAAATAAAATAATTACCAAATTAAATCTCCTTGAATAAATAAGAAAAATCCCTATTTTGTTCCCTTCCAATTAAAATTAAAACTCATCTGTTTATTTCCTGCATTCTCTAGTGTTTTTGATTACTTGCTGGGACACTCTTAATTGTTTTTTAATTTGTGTAAGCACCGCCTTAATAGGAACGCTTATCACCGGTTTAACTTCCTCCGAATTGCCCCAACTCGTAATTAATGTTAATTTTCACTCATCTTGGGCGGGACTTGCTCTTTCTTGCATGAATTGTCTCCGTGCGAAAACAAAGGGTTCAATCAAGAAGTGTTCAATTTCAAGAATGATAAAGGAAATAAGCTTTTTTCTAGAGTAAGAGGATGTTTGTAGATAATGAAGTTAACGGGAACGTGTTAGAAGAGTTTTTAAAAACTAAACTTTTATATTTGGATAACAGAATTTAATTAAAATAATATATCAGTGAAACGTCTAAGACTAATTTCATTCTGGAGACGAATGATGAATTTAGTGCTACAATACAATACAGCAGAGAGGCACATAACGCGTAGGAGGTCGCTGATAAGCGACCAGCCAGACATCTGAGAATACAGAGTTTGCGTCTTTATTCGTTCAATGTAGTTATTCGTATCTCAGCTGGTTGCATAACTAGATATGTAGGCCTACCGGGACCATGACCACCGAATTGGGATGTTGTGCGTTGGTATCTCGGCTGTCAATATATTCAAAAACCTACTCATTTTCCTACTCCAGTTCCATAACAGCGAAGGTACTCGTAAGCGTTTCGAGAATACTCGCGCTAAAACAAACACGCTTTGATTAAACCAAAAAAATATTAATTGGTTCCTTTCCACTGCAAACAGAGTGTTATTTTAATCAAGTTACTGTATACAGTAATACTGGCTTTGTATAGTTATCAGCTTCGGTAGATTGAATTTCTTTGATCATCCTCTATTGAGTGGTGTATCAAAGGCCTGTTGATATTCTACGTAATTATTAGGTACGTTAGTAACACGGTTCGTCTTCTTTATTGAGTTACTGAAACCTTTGCATTAATAGTTGAAAATGATGTTATACAGTATTTGCATGCAAATTGTGGCACTTCAGTGTGAAGAATACAGCCCCAAATACAATTAAGTATATTGGTATACTCTTCTTCTTGTTCTTCTTTGCTGAAGGTTGTGCCCGTCTAAAGATAGTTTAATGGAGGTATCGACAAGGTGGTCCAGCAACTAGTCGGACCAAGTCAAGGCGTTGACAGGAGTCCCTGTGTCTACCGCCCTGAGACAAGTCTAAGACGAAATCGCACGGACTTGTGTAGCGTATTAACGCTTAAATATTTTATTCCATATAATAATTTTAGTATAACTTTCACAAACACTCGCTTATTATTTCATTTCTCAAATTTCCATGACATTTGGAACCGATTTAAGTTTACTTTTGCATACAAAACGTGCCAAAAGTAATCGCTGCAGGCCTAAACCCTGTCGATAATAATTGCCCTCATTTCTGTTTTTACACGAAATCATAAAACAGCCCAATTCAAAGAGCACTGTGAAAATCTGATTGATGTAAAAGTGATTGATAAAATCTGATGTCATTTTTGATCTAAACCCTTATCAAATATCAAATTAATGATTTAAGGATCTGTGGTAATCATTAAAAACATTTACACTCTTTAGTATATTTACTACCCTTTTCCAGCGGGTACACACGGCTACACATCAAGCTACACATTATTCCAGTATAAGCTGACCTCTCATTCTACGAAAAGAATACACAATGCGAGGTCAGCTTATACTGGAATGTATAGCTTGATGTGTAGCCGTGTGTACATGTAGGCAAGACACAAGTAATTGTTTGCGAAGTTACGTTTCATATAAAAACTCTGTAATAAAACACACTATATTAGTAAACCAAGTTTACCCCAGATTTGACAAGAAGAGGTCAATTATGATTTTATTTTGACAACGAGTGTGCGACGAACGGAATTCACAAAAGAGCGGGAGTATTTTGCACTTTCCTGCGCGCTCGACCGCGAAGCGATAGCGAAAAATCGTAGCGCTGCGAAAATGCTCGGTTAGGTAGAGTTTACAAGGATTTGAAAATTTATTTGATTGTTAGGAAGTTATACTTCTTTTGACGCGTTTGGAAAAAGTTATGAGACTAAAATTTTTACGATGCGCTCGCACACCAACCGCCAAAAAGCGACATGATGAAGATAGCTACAAACAAGGAGTTATGGAATACGGGATGAAATCTTTAGCTATTTTTGAGGTTATACTTCTTTTGACACGTTTGGAAAAAAAAAATAATGTATAATTTTTACGATGCGTGCGCACACCGACAGCCAAAAAGCGACATACAAAGAAAGAGTTGTGGAATACGGGATGAAATCTTTAGCTATTTTTAAGGTTATACTTCTTCTGACACGTTTGGAAAAAAATATAATGTATAATTTTTACGATGCGCGCGCACACCGACAGCCAAAAAGCGACATACAAAGAAAGAGTTGTGGAATACGAGATGAAATCTTTAGCTATTTTTGAGGTTATACTTCTTTTGACACGTTTGGAAAAAAATATAATGTATAATTTTTACAATGCGCGCGCACACCGACAGCCAAAAAGCGACATACAAAGAAAGAGTTGTGGAGTACGGGATGAAATCAGTTATTTTTGAGGTTATACTTCTTTTGACACGTTTGGAAAAAAATATAATGTATAATTTTTACGATGCGCGCGCACACCGACAGCCAAAAAGCGACATACAAAGAAAGAGTTGTGGCATACGGGATGAAATATTTAGCTATTTTTGTTCTGTTACGCCATAGAAGTATAACTTTTTACGTGCGTATTTAAGTACACACACATGTTTTATTAAAGAACTGGATGAAACAAATAAGGCACTTGATAGGTAACGCATTCTACCTTTTACTTTTTCGTAGAGTTGAATGTGGTTTCCTATTTGTGCTCGCCGCTAGCTCAAAATAAAATAACCAGGAAATTTACATTGACTAACAGTTTTTGTGGAGAATATTTATTACAATTATAAAAAAATACATTATGTATAAAAAAACTAGAAAGTATTACAAAGTAAGTATACCTACCACACATTACAATATTTTACGGATTTTACGGAATATAGTACGGGATTTATCACGTACCGTTTTATCGGCATTACGACTGACAATATTTCTCAATTCAATTCGTGTATCTTCATCAGGGAGAGTGCGATCCGCTCCGCACTGCGTCTCGCCTAGCACGGTGGTGGGGGTAGGTGTGGGATTCCCTGCGTCAACGGTCGTCTATCTTGTTGAAAAGCTGCATCATCATTATCATCACTGCTGTTCTCTTCGGTAGTCCTCGGTACAGGCAAACACGCAAAGCTTACCTCTACCAGGTTCACTCACTCCTCTGTCGCTTGCATCATGAAGACAATCATGGTGTCCAGGCCGGCGGCGCGGCGGTAGACCCCATCCTTTATCTACATTAAAGCTCGGCACAAGACTCGGTCGTAACACCGATAAATCCTGTTTTTACACTATTGATTATAATATTTTCATATTTTCAGCAGAGAATAAGTATATATAGTTAAATTATGTTAAATATAAGTCAATTCGGTAATTTTTGTCCGGAAAACACAATGAAAAATGACGTTATCTATCTAGCTCCACCCTGCCTGTTACAGATAAAGCCACAGTAAAGGTGTTTGTCCACCGCCGTCGTCACCGGGACGTCATTGAGCCCATCCTCAATGACGACGCAGAAGCAGCGATACGATCATTTAGTATGAGCGCGTGTCCACCGCACGCCGTCACCGAAACGTCACGTTCGGTTCGAATAATCTCGTTTATCGGTGACGGCGGCGGCGGCGGTGGACAAACGCCCTAATTTGTTACTATTATATATTCCAGGACGAGGCGAGGTGGTAAATCAGTCGACACGCCCGCGCCCGTGGAAAGGCTTAGATAAACGAAAACAATTCCGAGAATAAATTTGTTTGACCCCCTAATTACATTACACCCTGTCTGTCTGCAGCGAGGGGTTACAGTCCCTTCGGTGGTAAAAAAGACAAAGTAGTAGCAAAAAATTACAGATAACTAAGCATTATGCATTTATTAATGTGATAAGTTTTATTATAAAACTTTTCATGGAATTTCAATTACACCATGCGAAATAAAATACACATAAAAATACATTTCGAATTGTTATTATTATTACGTTACTTAATACGTTACCGTATCAAGGGTAATGTTGTGAGTTCAAATTCCGTTTGGTTTATAAATTTGGAGTACTAAAAACCAATCTTATTACAGTTGAATGCCTATAATAAGGGAGTAGGTATGTTATTGTATGTGCAAATAATATGTGCTCGAGTTTTCCTTCTCACAACTTCGTTTTTACTAGGCCACAACGCTTAAGTAATTAATAAACAAAATCTTCAGTCAAAAGAATAAAACAGATATCGAATTGTTTACCCAAAGTCTGTGTCAGAAATATTGTTTGCGAAATTAATGCCAATTAGTTAGTCTAGAACGGAATGTAAACAATAATTATTATGGCAGACAGCGTAAACTGTTTAATGGAAAGGATCGCCAAGTTTGTAGAATTGGCGATGGCCGCCGGCCCAAAGCGAACAAGAACATAGCTTAGCCAATCTGTACTAAAATTATAGAGAGGTAAAGTTTGTTGTTCGTATGTTTGTAATCTCAGAAACTACAGAACCGATTCAGGAAATTCTTTCACTGGTTTAACTGAAGACCTTTTTCTTGAGTGCTGCTGCAGGCTGTATTTTACTTTGATAATATCCGCGCGAAGCCGGAATGGGCGACATTCAAGCAAGCGTGGCCGGCAAGTATGGTCGGTAACTTATGTTTGTGATGGTCGTCAATATTGCCGCATTGCAAGCCACAATAATTAAAGTCTACAATTGTGGAGTATTGTGAATATTGCCGCTATTTTGAAGTTGTAGTCGATAATAAATTTTAAATATTCCCAGAAAAAAAATCCTAAATTATTCTATTTGTCATTTTTGTACAACAAGTGCATAATTCGTCCAGGACGTGTTCCCGAGGTGCACATGAACGGTACAACCATTAAAATGGTTAAACAGTTCAAGTACCTAGGTCACTTACTGACGAAGACGCTGAGAGTTGATGACGACATCGAGCGAGAGCGGAGAGCGCTCGCCGTCCGGAGTAACATACTCGCACGCCGCTTTACAAACTGCAGCCCAGACGTAAAACACACCCTATTCCGGGCATATTGTCTGGGTATGTACACATGCCAACTTTGGTCTAATTTAACTAGAAAGGCCATCAACATCATAATCCAGTACAATGATGCATACCGGGCTCTTATGAGGTTGCCGAGATACTACAGTGCGTCGAGAATGTTCTCCGAGGCGGGTGTTCCCGACTTTTTCGCTATCATCCGAGCTCGCGTAGCGTCGTTTTGGAGTAGGCTGCGTCGCTCCAACAATAGCGTACTGAGGGCTGTCTCTGATCAGATTTATAAAAATGGAATTTATAAGTATTGGATTTCCGTCCACTTCGACGGAAATAAAAAATGACTACACTGGAGCATCTGCTCCGTGGCATATTCAGTATTTTTAACTGACTTCAAAAAATGAGGAGGTTCTTAATTTTGTTGTTTTTAGTGTATTTTTCATTTGTATGTGATATGGCTCGTATTTTTGTGCCTGAAATAAACTAATTTTATTTTTATTTTTTTTATTTTTTATAATTCTCTTGCTCGTATGTTTGCTAGGTTACGTAATTGTTATTTGGTGTAACAATAATGAGTTATCAATCAATATACATGCGAAGCAACTTGTAGTTCAGTTTGAGTCAATAAACTCACGGAACTTATCTATCTTCTCTATATATCTAAGTATAGATAGCCTAAGAACTGCCTCTTTCTATTTTGTGTCTTCGCCTGGGTGTTTTATAATTTTCTTACAATTCACACTTGATTTATTTGAATAGCTACCTTCCCTTTTTTAGAAAACGTAAGCCTGCTAACATTTTAAATTAGATTTTTAACATCCTTCACAAACCAACAAAAACATTTCTCGTAGGCATTCCTTGCTCTACCAACCTTTTACCACTCCAAGTACAGCTATGTTGTAAATTGAGTTTTACTGACCTTGTATATAGTCTGAATGTTTAGCACTCCCACCTGTGCTACCACTTGGTACCTCTGATGCCTAGTTGTTTATCAAACATTTACCCCGCTGATTTTAAGTTATAAAATCTTGCTAAAAACGAATTTAGTTTCAGTTGTGCAGTAGAATTGCTTCTATACAATCTTTCTAGTCATCATGTACCATCCTGGAGTAGTATCACAATGATTTGCATAAATAATGCAGTCGCGCTACAGGGACCAACTCGGACATTTATTATTTATCCAGATGTGTAGTAGGGATGAGAATATACGGGAAACTAGTTTTGGAAACGGAAAACTTATGGAACTATTGCTAGTGTTAATTCCTCCATAAAGCCCTCTTTATCCTTAGGTTTTCTGAAATAATGCGCTTTAAATAAACTGCTTCCTTGGAGTCAATGGTTTCCAAAATATTAAAAGTTGCCGGCCACGTCTGCTGCATTAATTAGTAGCTTTATTTTAATCGTGCTGATACATAGGTACATTAGGTACATCAAGCTTATTTGTCTCGTCCAGCCCTGCCCAGGTAGTAAATACATCTCTGGCGTCCCCAGGGGCGGACTGAGTTTAGTTGGTTATGAATTTTGAACAAGGATTAATGTTATTAACAGTGCGGTGTGGGACGTGTGTCACGTCACGGGTGTGTCCGTCCGCCCGGCGTGATATGTGTGGCCTTAGTTTACACTTCACCAAGTATGTTCCACAACATTTTACATACTAACTAGTCGCTTGTATTAACTGATTAATTTGCATGAAGCTAGGTGGCATAGGTGGTAGTGGGCGACGAAGTTTTTAACCTACCTAAAGGCCTCTGACATCTCTTGACAGTTTATCACAGTGCAACTTCGTAGTAGACATATGTAGTCGTAAAAACTTGGGTCGGAAGTCATTAGGGCCCAGGCCCGCGGGCCCAGTCTCCACCCTACGAAAATATTATTCTTGTCTGGTCATTTGGGCCTACAAGAAAATGAGGTATCATTGTTGCAAATAACACTAGTACTTTCAAAACGTATAAGAAAATAAAGTCTACAAATTACTCACATACTAGGGTATTACAGTAAAGTTAATTCCGCCAATCGCAATAACTCCAACATTTCACCTAAATTGTATAATATGTTTTATAAAAATAAAATGTATCATTTCTGTGTTTGGTTTAATTTCAATATTGATAGATGCGCCCACATCCGCGCCCGGCTGAGTGCACTAATCGCGATATCAACCCGGCTCAAAGTCCCAACCAGTTGGAGCGGACCTAGTTCCATTTGTTTTATGAATGTCCATTCATTCCCTAAAATTACTTGTGTGTTGTTCCTAATATGTATTGTTTATATCTATATAGGAACATTATATGAACTGTTTACAAACCCAACTACAGACATAACTTATATTTTTATTAAAATGTGGTAACTTGTTTTATGGCGGGTTCATAGGAACCCGTATAGATCCGTCATTCATCAGCTACGACTCGTTTCTCCGTGAAAACGTGTCAAAAGTTTGACACTAGTTTGACAGTTTTTCAAGGAGATACGAGTCGTAGTCGGTTAGCGACCGATATAGGAACCCGCCATTTGTTCTTTTTTTCCAAATCCAAACCAAATAATATCATCATGCAAAAGGTCTACGAATAAAACGGTTATAAATGGTCGGACCGTCAGACAGACGGATAAACAGACAAACATACTGACGGATAGAAGGTTTCCTAGTCCGACACAGTACCCTAAAAAAGAGCGTGTGACACAAAAGGAATGCTTGAGGTTTGATTTCATTTGCATTTCCTGTTCTTACGCCCATTTATCTTCTAGCTAAACCATAAACAACAATGCTGTTCCAATGGTTATGCTTTCTGAACCCATCAAAATCCACAGAGAGCATTCGACAACGCAATAATTAGGCTCTTACACGGCTCCATCTACCTACCTATCTACACGGTCGTATTAGTGTAGGTAACATGCGTAAAATTTAACGTGGATCGAATCACTTCAGTTTCATAACACTTAGTCTCGTATTACAAAGGGCCGGGAAAACCTACAATATTCTAAGAAGCCGGATATTTTATGTATTTATCCCTCCAACGTACATATATAACATACTAGTTAGTATAGTTGTGAGTGTTGACAATCATGTAAGATGAGTAGGGAAAACAAGTAATCTCTATATATAAAAATGAATCCCTATTTCCCTTGGTCACGCCATCACGCGTGAACGGCGGGACCGATTTCGCTAATTCTTTTTTTGTTGTAATTCTTACTGTCAGGAGAAGGTTCTTATGAAAGAAAAAATTAAGAAAATTGCGCGCAAAAGTAGAAAATTTAAGAATACTTAACCACCATATAAAATTATTTATAATCTAACCTTAGCGCTTTTATAATGTAACCTTATGACGTTTGACATATAATTGACAGAATGCGTGCTGCAAATAATGTCAAAGGGGATGTAAAAAAATGAATATCGTTTGAAACAGATGCTTCGGTCGGAGTTATCCCGAGATATTATTTATATATATAAAAATGAATTGCTGTTCATTATTCTCGCTAAAACTCGAGAACGGGTGGAGCGATTTGGCAAATTTTGGTATTGAATTATTTGTGGAAGTCATTCATTTTCTCATACATAATGATGGCCGGGGACAACAATTGACAATTCTACCAGGGTGAAGTATATTGACAGCCCGCGTTATATGCTTGTCAAGGCGGTACGAAGTTTGGCGGGTCAACTAGTAAAATATAACATTTACGTTATTATTTCATGGCACCAGGACTCATATTGTAGGTAGAATGTACATAGAAATATAATATATTATTTAAGACACGACACTGAATGAGCTATGGAAAGGCTATGCTCGGGGTTTCTCTACGGGATCGAATCAGAAATGAGGAGATACGTAGGAGAACTCAAGTCACCGACATAGCCCGACGGATTAGCACGTTGAAGTGGCAATGGGCAGGCCATATAGCGCGCAGAACAGATGGCCGATGGGGCCGGAAAGTTATCGAATGGAGGCCACGGACCGGCAAGCGCAGCGTAGGACGTCCACCTACAAGATGGGCAGACGACTTGGTAAGAACCGCAGGTCGGCGTTGGATGCAGGCCGCTTCCAACCGCAGTTCCTGGAGATCAATGAGGGAGGCCTTTGTCCAGCAGTGGACGTCCTACGGCTGATATGATGATGATGATGATTTAAGACACAACATACTTACACAGAAAAATACACATCTTTACAAACTAAATCATTGTGATATTGGGACATATATAACAATAAAACTTCAAAATTAATGGGATTGGTGGAGAATTGGCAGTTAATAGCTTTTTCAGTTATAAAAAACTGCAATATTAGAACTTCATAAACCATTTTGTATCAGCACCTATCCTCTGCTACACAATCTCAACTGCGGATTTGCAACTGCGGATACCATTATCTATCTCGCCACCAATCGATTTTCATTCCCTTGTATCATCTCTCTGGATAAAATGCGGACTAATCATTCATGTTCAGGATAAAACTCTAGAGTACAACTAGTCGACATCGTGTTTCCGTAAGAGTCCTTTGCCCAGCAGTGGGACAATAAAAATCTATCTTATGTCTAGCGGAACAAATGTTTGCACGATATAAACGAGTAGATATATGTTCAGGGTCTGGAAGTTTTTCTACATATTATTACAAAAAAAAGTATATAAGTATTGTATCAGTTATCTGGTTTCATAGTACAAGCTTTGCTTAGTTTTGGGGCTAAATAGCGTTATGTGAAATGTCCAGAATCATTTATTTTAGCCGGTCTGTAAACTCTATGTTTAGTTCAGCATGCAGCAGCCTAAACACCTAGTTATGAGCCGGGCTCAACTGGCAAACTATTATAAAGGCAATCTCAATGGCATGGCGCATGGCGGACCGTGTTAACGACTTCGACATGGGTAAACAGAATCGACTATAGAATGGCTTCGAACCTTGTTTGCTGTTTGTAATGTACAAAAGTAGCTCAGTATTATTTACCTACTTAAAGGTACATAGATCTAAGAGTTAGCGAGCTGAAGTGGCAGTGGGTGGGGCACATTGCTTGAAGAAGTGCCGGCCGTTGGGGCAGAAAGGTTATCGAGTGGAACGCACTGGAAAGCGCAGCGTAGGACGGCCCCCCACTAGATGGAAGACGACAAGTTAAAGGTTGCTGGGATCGGTTGTTCTGTGGGGGACATCTGATAACCAATGGTGCCTAATATCTTTCAGTAGGTACCTAGCCTAGCTAGTTACCTAAAAACCGCGCGGGACTATAGGTAGTTATTATCTTAGACCGTAGAGACGCACTTGTATTTTTACGTGTTTAATTATTTAATAACTGTGATAGCTTCAGCTTCGTTACGTAGACTTCGTAACTTTTTACCGACCACCACTGCACAATCCCTTCGACTCCCTATCTTAGATTACGCCGACCGACGCCAGCTACCTCGACATTTCCGAAGTCCAACTGAGGAAACTTGAGCGCCTTCAAAACCTTTTTATTCGGTGCATATTCGGCTTGCGCAAGTATGACCATGTATCGCGAGCAAATCCCTATCTGTCTTCGCCGGAGTTCACATATTCTATCACTTCTTTTTAACATTCTCTCTAATCCCACTTCACCTTTTTATCTAAAGGAGCATCTAGAGGAGCATAGTTTCTGTATCAGGCACACTCGAAACCTTCGTTCTTCCGAAGCTCTACAGCTTCGAACTCCCGTCCATAGTTCATAATTTTATGGTGACTCCTTCATAGTACAAGCTGTGCGACCGACGGTGGAACGTCTTACCTTTGTCCATAAGGTCGTCCAAATCTCTTCCTATTTTCTAGTCTAAGTCAAGCTATACACCCATTTCCTTTCGTGGTCTCATAACTGTTAATGTTTTTGTTATTTATCCTTCATATGTAGTGTAGTTTATTTGTGTAATTTGTATGTATAATACTACTCTAAAACAGTACCTCTACTATAGTAATTATTTTTTTAGATTCCAATTTGTCTTTTGTTTGTTGTTAGTTTTTTAATAGGTGTTATTCATTAAAAAACAAGGTTTTCAATTTAACGTAAAAAAACTGTTTTATTCTAAATTATATTTGTTTAAGTATTATTTTCTATCATGTCAATGTAGAATTTTGTTTTATTGGATTAGTTAAAATCCGCGTAAACCTGAAAAAACATATGATTTTTTAAGTTTTGTGGCAATTTTTTTTAACTTATTAAGGTTTCTTTTTTATTTATTTATTTTTTGTGTCATTTATAGTTTAGGATTATAATTGCGAAATATTCATTAAAATATTGTGAAAACTGAGAAAGTTAAAGATTTTTGAGACGATAATTACACTCCAGATCCACAGTGCGCCATCTTTTGATTTTCGTTTATCCTGTCCATCCAAAGGTTGACTCGAAAAGATCGCTTTTAGCGATAAGACAACCCATTGTACCGTTATTTATTGTTTATTTCCTTTGTTACTGTATTTTGTTTTGTGTGCAATAAAGAGTACCTATTTCATTCATTCATTATTTAAAATACTCAATATTGTTTGTTATTTCAAGCGTGATCTATTCATTTCATATTAAGTATATTCTGATAATTTATGTTATGATCATTGAACGAGTTCTCGACCGCTTTGAGGTAAATACAACAGATATTTGGGTAAGGGTCTATATTCTATTCTGTGTGTAGTGGTCAGGATGAAACTAGTTTCAAATTCAACGATTAATTTGACTACTAAGTATCTTAATTGAATCGTGAAATTTAAACTACGCCCGGCTACGGTTACCTAGTACTACGTAGAATTGTTTACTTTTCTCGGTATTTAACACATGTGTTTCTTTAGCTAGAGTATTTCAATAAGTTATATTAATATGTACCTACCTATGTTGACCCACTTACGAAAACCATTATTTTAAGTAATTATGTTGTGCAGTATCATTCGACGTTTTTACACAAGAACAAATTATTAAAACCTTTTAACCCGTTAACCAACAAAAACCATTTTTTCCACTGAATAGGTATATTTTGATGAATATAAATCCCCCCCCCCCCCCCCCCCCCGGGGTATAATAATACACCCTATACAATACCTCACTGGTTTCATAACATAAAATAATGAGGCTTTTGTAAATAGCTTTCAGTGCTTACAGATTGAGAAAGCGAGGGATTAGTAAATACCTAATTATAAAGCCTTCCCATCAGTAGAATGTGGTAGAAAGGTACTACATAATACCCACATAAGGTAGAAACACAAACACTTCAAAACTAATCAATCCTCGCTTCAATCCAATTACGAGAAGCAATCAAGAAATCGGCAGTTCCAATCGATAAATCACGCGAACGTATTATTAATTTGTCTAAACGTTGCGCGTTGTCATTAGCTACACGAGAATAACGACTTTACGCTGTCGTAACATTACGCGACCGTCCAACCTTCCAACTCCCTCAGTAAAGTTTGGCCAAGCTTGCGTACATAGTACCAGAGACTAGTAATATTGGTCAGTGATAGTATTTGTACCTAATAATCACGAAGACCCGACACAAAACAATGGATGTTTAAAAATGAAACTTTTGTCTGTCATAACATAACTATTCATAAGACATTAAATAGAATAGAATAGAATAATCATTTATTTGGCACACACAAAATGACGCATGAAACAATTTTAAGGAACAGTAGATACAATTGAATCCAATAAAACAGGTTCTACTCATGTGTCTGCGTACCAAAATGGCGTTCAGCTCAGCATAATGTTGGATGTTAAGCACCCAACGCTGATTTTCAGCTGAAACCAGAAGCGAAGGTAGTGCAGCAGCTACGTAGTAAAAAAAAAATAAAGAATTGAGTAAATAAAAGGTGTGTACAGTTTTATTATAACAAGTTTCAAAGAAAGCTTTTTTGTCGCTTCTATCCTTTCCCTTTCCTTTATACATTGAACAATGAACAAATGAGAAAGTTTAAACTTTATTAAACTAATAATGCAAATCAAATAATTATCTTATTCTCTGTTGTATCGTAGCTCATAAATGGACGAACCAATTCCAATCCAGTTAAATATTTGAATTTGATAGTTGGTTTTCTTAAGGTGATTACTGGTAAAGGTTGGTAAAAATTGGAAATTTTCTTCTTTCCTTTTACATTAACTGGTTTTAACCAAACTAAATGAATCGCGTTCAACGTTTACGGCCAACCTTCGATGTGTAAGTGTGCAATAATGTAGGTACATTACAAACATAATTCACAACAATTTCGACGCATTGAATATTGGTCCAGTCGCTTGAGATTTGGAGGTTCTGTAGCGGCAGCATTATAATAATTATTGAGGGAGCAAGAACAGACCCTGCGCTTTATGGCCCAACTTGGTAAGAAAGGGAACTGTGTGAGTGTGTCATGGTGCTAGGGGTGTGGCACGCATGTGACATAGTTTGTGTAATTTTGGAACTGCCGTGTCGTCGGTATAACACTCACCTAAAATTAAAATAGTCACTCCATAGCCTTATCTCCTGACCCCAAGAATCCCTGATGTGATTATCAGGAAGTACCTACTAATACCATAGTGTACTACAATACCTAAACCCGAGATCAATTTTTTTTATAAAAATTACCGCAGGACCCATATTTGCAGAACATGCAAACATTTGTCCCAGCGGAAATCGAATTCGCAACCTTTTGATCTCAACAGCCAGTCACTTGCCCAACGCGCCGCATAGATTGCATTGAGATTAGAATGTTTAGGTAGGAGGTACCTTACCTACAGATACGTCACGGTCAGGTCAGCGTATGAGAGAAAAAATATGATATTAGATTAGAAAATTCTATATTGCACTAATAAAATAATACATAGGCGAACTTAATGCTAATTAGCATGTTCTTCCACCTAACCTTTGTGTAGTGTAGACCGAGTGGTAGTGCTTTATGAAAAATGGATTTGGATTAACATTATTATTTCGATGACCTCCGTGGCGCAGTTAACGAACAGCCGGCTGAGACGCAGGAGGTAGTGGGTTCGATTCCCGCCGCGGAACAAATGTTTGCATGATCTACAGATATTTGTTCCGGGTCTGGTTGTTTTTCTATATATTATAAGTATGTATTTACAAAAAAAAACGTATATAAGTATTTTATCAGTGACAAGGATCTTGTTTAATAATAATTAAGTATGTATAACTAACTCAATAATTTTGACATTGTTATTAAGTACAATTATAATGGAACCTAATAATTAAGCTCGACATTGCATGCGTAAATCGCTGAATATGGCTGCACTACTATGTAACACTAAACACCTTGTACCTACCCATATTACGCAATAAACTGATTTGATTTGATTTGATTTGATCAGTTATCTGGTTCCCATAGTACAAGCTCTGCTTAGTTTGGGGCTAGATAGCGCTGTGTGAAATGTCCAGCAATATTTATTTATTTATTTATTATTGATCGAGCGAAGCGAGATCTCTAAATCAACTTAGGCAAATTGACGTTTTATGTATGTATGTATATTTGGGTTCAAGAGGGGTAGAAAAAATCCAAATGAGACTATTAGGTCAAATGGGACATCAAATGAAAGGTTTAGTATTATACATTTAGACTCCGTTTATAGTTTTTGAAGTCCTTATAGTTTTTGAGTTATTAGCCATAATAAAAACTGAATTTTAACAAAACTCACAGGGTACACCAGTGACCCCATAGTGACGTAATTTGGTATGCGTGTAGCTTTAGTGACACACATATAGTCTGAAATCCAGAATAACTGCAATTTGTACTGTAGGTACCCCAAAAAAGTATAATCACATACATGAACTCCCGCAGAATTTGAATAAAACTGTACCTAGGTCAAGTTAGTTGGTTATTTATTTCGTGACACTATTTTGGTAGTCAAAGATAACAAAATAATATTTTTTGTTTAATCGGAGACTCGCGAGATCTCAGTTTGGAGCGAACCACTAGTAAATAGTTAAATAACGAGTATCAGTCAGCGATTTAAACATCTATAAACACGATTATTCTTGTGCTACCCGAGTGAAAAACGCCATTTTCCTGTTCCTCAGAAATTTCGATCATAAATTCACAAAATCGGTTTATTCTCGAAGTCCCCAGCGCTCCGTCCCCACCGATGCGTAGAGTAGACCTTGTAGCGCTGGGGATTCCGAGAATATACCACAAAATCTTATTCAATTACTTAGGTCAAGGAACCTACATACCTACATTTTAAATGTTTACCACAGCCTTGTAAAAAGCCGTACGTAATCCTCTGCTTGTGGCAAGTAGTGGCAACCCTTACCATAAAACTAATGATATGAAGAATTTTGGAATGCCTAAGTTTTTTATCTCCTCAATTTATGAAAATGGTTCTTTGTTTATTTCGCGTTTATTCCAATGGAAGAGGGAAGTCTCAGGATGTTTGTTGTTTTCAGTCGGGCTTCATGATTCAGCTTTAATTAAAAGTTTCGTTTGATAGGCACTTTGATTAAAAACCAGTTTTTTTTTGGATAACTTCGGAATAGTGGAACATGGTACAAGTAGGATAAAATAAGGAGGCTTGAGAAAGGTTTACCTGCCGAAGTTTTTTTAGACTTAGTTTTAAAAGTTCTTCTAGGCGGCAGAACTACAACAAACTTTCATAGTGATCCATACAATACTGACGGCCGTGCCTAGCCCTAGAAACCGGCGAATATACTCAAATAAACTCAGTTTTCCATGGAAAAAAAACGTGTGTGTGTGTACATACATGCGGCCGGCCGCGGTTAGGTCCATGTCCATCAGTAGCACCTTACAATCAGGTGGGCCGTTCAAAAATATGCAATAACAAAAAGAAACCATATTATTATAATGCAATAACGAATAATAGTTAGATAACTACCTAATTATTTAACAAAGTGTAAACCACTAATGTATCTAAGTATTTATATCTATACACAATAGGTATAATAAGGTACCTACCTATTATTAGTGGTAAAAAAACTGATTTTAACCATATCAATCTTTATTTAAAAAAAAACTATTCTTAGTACATTTTACGTAAACACTAATCGATCAGTCTTAAATAACCTAATAAACCAAAAATACTTAGATCTACTTCTTCTCAGTATCGTTGGACTTGTCCTGGATAGGGATGCTCCTCTCCTCCAGCGGTTCAGCTCTGAATGCCACTAACACCAGCTTCCCCTTATCCAGGTGGCATTCCACGCGCTCCGGCGGAAACCCGTCAGGCAGCAGGAACCTCCTCTCGAAATGACTCCTTGTCCAACCATCCTCGCGTTTCACCTCTTTCTTCCCTTCCACCGTGATCTCATTCCCAACAGTCTTCACATTAATCTGCTCCGGAGTAAAGTTCTGAACGTCTAACGAGACTTCCACCTTCTTCCCGTCGACCTTGATTTCAGAATCAGAGTAGACACCTTCGATACCGTGGTCCAGAGGCGCAGCTTGCTTGATGGACTTCAACGGGTCGCGGAAAAATGGGTCTCGAGCGAACACAGCGAAAGGATCTTCGAACACCCTTGCGATGGGATCCCGTTGCGCCACATTGCGCAAATGACGAAGCCAATACGGTACAAGAGACATTTTCACTTTTCTGTTTTCTTCCCGGGTGCTTGTTAGTTTTCAACTGATGCTACTTCTGCTCGCCGTCTGGCTTTTATACTAATACACGTAGCTCCACCTCTCGACTAGAAACTTATAGAAAGTTCGAGAATATTCGAATTGGTTCTTAAAAATAATGAGACGTTAGAGACATCTAGTATGCGGTAGCAGAACTAATTTTATTTTATTATTGGGCAATACAATGCAGCCAGTGTCTTGAGGACACTTCCACCTGGGAGTGATCAGGAGCAGTTGAGCTATATATATATATATATAGATCGTTTGCAACGGTCTTTAGATAATTCAACAGTTTCTTATGTATTTTTAGTACTGTAAGTATTGTTTATTCATTATGTTAGCTATATTTTTATTTTGTAAGTAAACTTAACTACACTGCCATCTATTGACTTTTTATAGAACCAACAAACCGTTGCTTTCTACCACCGAAAATTATTATTCTTTTTATTATGCAATCGCGCCATCTATCGGCGAATAGTAAAACTGTTAGTTCCGTAAAAAGACAACGGATGGTAGTATGGGAAAGTTTGATACAAATTTAGTTCCGCTACCATATCCTAGATGTCGCATATCAAGTTCCATTGTTCCATTATTTCCAAGAACCGATTCGAATGTTCGGGACATTACATAATAGTGTGCATTGCATAGATAGCTTCTCGACGAACCGAGAGTGGACTTCGTATCTACTGATATGTTGGTCCTTTTTTAAAATACAACACATTGGAATTTTTTTTCTTCTTCTAGCCCTATCCCATTTTTTCTTTGGGGTCAGCTCTCCTGATCATTTTCTCCATCCAGAGCTGTATTTTCTGGGTCATTGGGTCAAAATGACCCTGACTTGCATAGATTTAGGCAAGTCAGGGTCTTCTACGATATTTTTGTTGGCTCAGGCCTCACAATCACAACCATACCAAAATGTATTAGTGTGATCTTAGACGGGTATTGTCCTTGACGGGGACGGTATAGTTATGTAATTTGATTTAGGTAATTTAATTTCTAATTTTATTTGTATACCGTGACCGAGTCAATGGCTTGATATAAACAATTTTTATTTTTATTATATCTGTTCATTAACAGATAAAATAACTGATCACGTCGTCCGTAACACCATAGGTACTGCGCTCCAAAACCAAAATCGCCGATGTAGGGGAGAAGGCCGCCAGGCTGAAGTGGGACTGGGCCGATCACGTCTGCCGCATGCCTGACGAGCTGTGGGTCAAAATTACCACGAAGTGGAGCCCTGAGACAGCAAAGCGATACCGCGGCAGACCACGCCGGAGGTGGCGGGACGAGCTGGACGCCTTTGAGAGGTACTGGCATACGGTGGCACTGGACTGTTGTGAGTGGCGGAAATGCGGGGAGGCATTTGCCCAACAATGGGACAATATGGGCTAATAGTAATAGTAATTGTTATTATAAATCGAGATTTATCACGTACGTGCCGTTTTATCGGTGTAAGTATTTACAATAGTGATTGAAATAAATAACGAAAGTACAATTTTTAAATTGTACTTTTTAATAAATGAATTTGTATTTGAAAAACCAGGTGGTTTATGTATACTAAAACGTGCTAAAACTAATAAGCTGCACCACATACGCTACGAGCCTACGAGCAACCCGTGTCAGTGCCCTGAGTTCTCTATTGACGACTTTTAAAGTCGGGGCCATCTTGGGCCCCGAAGCGATCCAAGTGCTCTAAAATTTTACTTTCAATAACTGCTCTTGAATTGCTTTATGACTGCCTACACCCAATACTTAATGGATAATATTTTGAAAAATGTTAACCGGATACGGTGAACGCTAATAGTCATCGAGTTATCACATTGTCCACTCACGTGTTTTGGTCAAACAAAGCGATTGGTACCAGTTCTCTATGCACATCTATAATTAACAAGTGCTCAAGTTAGCAAAACTCGTGAAAGGGCACGTGTCCTTTCACGAAAGGGCATAAGTACCTACGTACCTGTTGTGAATCGTTATAAAACGATATTTATTACCTGAGGCTAAGGAAAAACTATTATGATTAAGATGGTAACATACTTAAGTAGCTATCAAATTTCATCGAAATCGGTCCAGCCGTTTAGCCGTGAAAATGTAACAGAGAGACAGAGTTACTTTCAAGTTTATTATGCTTGTGCATATGTAGGTATGTATGCATTTGCAAAATTAAATTGGTGTAACTAGGCCCGTAACAATTCCTATAAAAATACACTGTACCTTTATTATAACCGGATTGAGACGTAGCGTTGGCTAATTTTTATTGACAAACCAAGCGTGCGAAGCCGCAGGCAGAATCTTGTTACTTACAAAATAGATCAGAAAACATTGGGCCATGGTCCTAAAATAGCTCACTTCCTACAATTGGTCTAATCGTCTACACAATACAAACCTAAATGATCAGTGTGTGTGTTACCAATTCTCTGGTCCCACGTAATTTCATACATATTTGTATATGATATTAAATGTGAGAAGCGCGTCAATATATTCTGATATAACGACAGGGTGCCTCGAAATATGTACATTAATCCCTAAAGGGGTGATCTCTCTCATTATTGGTTGTGCCCAACACGGTTCACAAATGTTCATCTAATTACCTATTATTTACATTGTGGAATACCTACAATAAATGATTGAGTATTGTGTAATTCTACCTATAATAAACTATACATGTTTTGGTAACAAACAAGTTTTATTCATTTTAATCAGCGAGCAGCGCTGACACCCGAGCAACGTCGGACGGAACTGCCTACCATACATGAGCTTCTTCCGATATACTTATTTCGAAGCACTGTGTACTAAACAGTGAGTAGGGTGGTATATAAGGTAAAGCGTAGGGATCAAAAGGTAGTTTTTGGTTGAGAACAGATACATACCTATAAAAAATGGAATATTTGAGTTTTTTCTTTGTAGTGGTGTTGGCTAGTGCCGCCTGCAGTTTACCTTTAGAACAATCAGAAAATGGTAAGTTTTGTCAACAATAAAATACTAGTGGTTCGCTTCGCCCCGAACTGTGACCTCGCGAGTCTCCCATAAAACAAAAAAAAATATTTTCTATTCCTAATCTCTGTCTGATAAAATAGGTAGTGCCACGAAATGCACAACCACAATGCTTGACCTACAGTTTCATTCAAATTACTTATATTGCTTATACTTTTTAGGGGTTTGAATTGCAGTTATTCTGGATTTCAGATTTTTTCCTATATTTGTGTCACTAAAGCTACACACATACCAAATTTCAGCACTGTGGGGTCACTGGTGTACCCTGTGAATGTCGTCAAAGTTCAGTTTGTATTATGGTTAATAACTTGTAAAAACGGGGTCGAAATGTACTAATGAAGACCTTTCATTAGACGTGCCACTTGCCAGTTAGTCCCATTTTGGTTTTTTTACCCCTCTTGAACTAGAGCCCCCCTCCCCACATTTTTAGGTTATTTAGTCACACCAGCATTGTGCCATCACTACCTAACTACCTATATACCAAATTTCACAATGATTGGATCAACGCTTCGAAAGTTATCCTCGGACAAACATACATACACGCCGATTTGCCCAAATTAAGAATAAATGGTTCCCCAGGCAGTTTCTCTGTAGGTACACACGGCTACACATCAAGCTATACATCTCAAGTATAAGCCGACCTCGCATTGTGTAAGCTTTTCGTAGAATGAGAGGTCAGCTTATACTGGAAATGTATAGCTTGATGTGTAGCCGTGTGTACCTATGGTTTCGAATCTTCTTATACCTACTGAATGAAATGAAACACTGTATGTTTACGATTTGTTCTCTTTTAGAAGTAGAGATTCCAGCACAGCACACCATTCAGAAACGGTTTATCAACCCACTGTTCAGCTCGGGCACAGCCGTGAATGACGATTTAGTCAAAATCAGGACTAAAAGGAGGTAAGATCCAATGGAAAACTGGAAAGATGAACTTGGAGATAAAGATGAAATTGACACGAAGGTTTATGCAAGACTGGACCACACCAGCGCACAATAGAATGGAGTAAGTAGAAGTAAGAAAGGTATTTGTGTGGGACAGTACGGTCTCCAAATAGTAGGTATTAATAATAATAATAATACTAAATTTTGTCCTGCAGTAGGAATCGGACCTGACACCTGTTGCGCCTACCCCGATCGCTTAGGCTCAATTTACATTGCCGCGGAAAGGAATGTAACGGAAGGGTAAATTCGTTGCCCGCGATTTCGCGAGAATGCTCGAGAACTCCCGCGACTGCGCCGCGTTTCGTAGACGCTTGACTGCGCCTCTCTTTACGCCACTTCCCGCCGACAGTAGCTGCACTATCACGACAAACGAACGGTAAGAAATTCTCCGTAAGACGCACGACCTGTGTTTTGGCTCGTATATAGTTTGTACGTTAGACACTTTATTAGGCGATATACTATTTCGTTATAAAAATTCGCTTCCATTCCAATCCGCGGCAATGTAAATTAAGCCTTAGTCTCAGTCTTGGTCGATATATAGGTATACCGTATAGCTTATATTTTACAGTTTCAGTATATTAGGGCTGAAATAATTGAATTGTATCAGTTTAATTTCGTATTGTTTCAGTGAGGAGGAATGTGAGAAGTTACAACTATGCAAGTTGCACGCGCGCGCCAATCGCAACTTCTTCGCAGCCTTTGAACTGTATTTTGTGAAGTAAGTTATTAAATTTAATTTTTAACCTCCGACGCAAAAAAAGGAGTGTTATAAGTTCAACGCTTACCTATGTCTGAGTGTCTGCCTGCTGTGGCATCGTAGTTCCTATAGGTACGGATGAACCAATTTGGACGCGGTTTTTTAGGGAATCTGTGAACATTTCAACTATCTATGACGGTTCATTAGATACAGCCTGGTGACAGACGGTCAGACAGACAGACAAAGGAGCCTTAGTAATAAAAATTAAAAAAAAAATTGCGATTGTGCACTCGAGTATTTGAATGGTAAACGATTCAGTAATCAATTACCTACATATTATTTTTAATTCTGGAGATATTTGAGCATTTTATATACTAGAATACCGAGAAGAAATAGGGGCGGCTGGTACTTACAACATGGCCGGGGCCTAGGGCGGCAAACACTGCAAATCCGCCACTGTGTGCGTGGAAGAGAGTTAAAGGAGGTTTATACAACAATTAAACGGTTCATTTACGAAGATAGTATCTAATGAGATGAAAATTACGATTAACTATTGAATCAGCGCAACCAGATTACTTACTTACTGAATCAGATTACTTTTATAATTTTTAGTGCGCTAGTATAGCAAGAACCCCGGTTTTGGCCATTTTAACAATATTTTTACTATCAAAATTCGACGATGTTTTAACTCTATAGAATAGGGTATTTATCTTTATTTCAGTTTGAGCCAAGGTTTGTAACAAGACTTAACAAGAGTCATTTATATAATTTATTATTCTTATTTATATTGCAAGGGTGTAACGTCATAAGTCTGGCCACTTTTCGTCTTAGTCGTGGCCATACCAGTGCAGCAGTTTTGGCCATCATTTTAGATAGAGATAGGTATTTGAAAATAAAATGAGTAGGTAGGTAATTGGCTTATTTTGCTACTTTTAAAACCAAACCAGATCAAACCATTTAATGATTTGATAGGCAGCTTAAAATCATAAGAAACTAAGTGACCAAAACTGAACCTGAAAATTCCCAAGACTGAGATGGTATCGATACTGCATGCCCTAGCCCAGTGGTGGGCAAACTTTCATAATGGGGGGCCAGAAAGTTTAAGAAATAGCCAGAGTTATAGAAAACTGCATTTTGTGTTGCACAAATCACAAATGTTAAAAATTACAATTTAATTTTTAATCGAAGGCCCTGCCATGGTAGCGTGTTGGACATATGAAATTGCTTTTGATTTGCCATAATATTTTCGAATCTAAATTTGAGCTGCGACGATGTAGGTACCTACCTAACTTTCAACAGCGCGAAAAGGTGTTCATCAGTACTTTAGTCGGTTTCTGATTTAGTTTTTCCGCAATTTCATGGTCGAAAAAGTTTATACTTCTGGAACGTCAAAATATAATTATCGCGGGTCATATAGGTACTATTCATGTCGAAGGACCGTCGGCCCGCGGGCCGGAGCTGGCCCGCCGACCGAACTTTGCCCATCACCGCTCTAGCCCTACCTGGGAGTATTAATCGATTTTGTGTAATAAGGGCTAAAAATACCTGAATGGCAAGCAAAAGATTAGAATAACTCCTAGAACTTTAAGAAAGGTTGAGACATAAATAATTTAAAATGTATTTCCTTCCAGCAAAGAAAATGCACAACTATGGGACCACCGAGCGCACTCATACGCGGACTGTAGGCAGAGGTATGGAGAATGTTACTACAACTAAAGTACTATCATACTACACGAGCGGTTCTCCCGGCGCGCGGAACACCGCATGTAAACCGCAGCAGACTCTATTTACTATGAACGTTGTATACTATGGACGCTTCGACCGCCGCATCCAGCGTGAAACCACATGTTCATACCCCACGAGCGGTTTCCTGCGATTGCACGACCACCGTGCCGCAGTGGGCGAGAGGTTGCGGGTTGTATTCCCGCTGCAGAACATGTTTTCATGATCTACAGATATTTATTCTGGGTTTGGGTTTTTCTGTAGGTATACTATAAGTATTCTATCAGTTATCTGGTGCCCATAGTTTTCCCAAGTACAAGCGTTGCTTAGTTAAGGGCTAGATAGCGCTGTATGAAATGTCCAGCTTTATATATATCATTGGCGGGGCCATGAATAAACAAAAGATAGCCGTAAACCGCAACCCGAGTAGTAAGAGTATGTTCTGAAACAGGTTCGTCCAACAAAATAAAAAAAAAAGTTACAACAGGCGTTCCCGGTATCCATTGTTGTTTTTTTTTGCTACTGAGCTATGGCCACTTTCATTTTAAATAGCAATAAGGATTCGACATGGAGGTTGTATTTCATTATTATACTTAGGATATTATGAATGGTGAATTTTTGTATTTAGTATTTTATTCAACTTGGTTCTATTTTTATTTTTAAATAATAAAAGGATTTATCAAGAAGACCGTATTTCATTTTAGCATAATATGAATGAGCCTCATTTTATTTTCATATTTACTTACGGCTCTGGGGACATAATATATCGCATTTACGCAGCCGTTATCCCGTTTTCAATGGCCAACTTTCAGACGTTTGTTTTCATCCCCTCAATGCAAAGTACCTTCAAAATTATTTTACCTCAATTAAACTTAAATGGGACCACCCTAGAATCAATCAAAAAGTGAATCATCAAAATTGGTTCACCCAGAAAAAGTTGAAAATGCGTGACAATAAAAATGACGAATGGCACACCTCCTTTTTTTAAGTATGTTAAAAAAACCTAGATAGGTAGTTTAATATATATTTATTTAAAATTTTGTAGAACATAATAAAAATAAAATATCTATAATATAAAAATTTAATCTAAAATTGTGTTGGTAAGCGCATAACTCAACAACGCCTTGACCAATTTGGCCAATTCTTTTTTTGTTGTATTTCTTATTGTCAGAAGGTTCTTATGAAAGAAAAAATTAATAAAATTGCGCGCAAAATTAGAAAATTTAAGAATACTTAACCACTATATAAAATTATTTATAATTTAACCTTGGCGCTTTTATAATGTAACCGACGTTTGACATAGAATTGACAGAATGCGTGCTGCAAATATGGTCAGAGGATGTAAAAAAAATGAATATCGTTTAAACCGATGCTTCGGTAGGAGTTATCCCGAGATATATTGTCTATATATATAAAAATTAATTGCTGTTCGTTAGTCTCGCTAAAACTCGAGAACGGGTGGAGCGATTTCGCTAATTCAATTAAATGCTAATAAGTATACAAAAAGACGGCTAGTTAATAATGATTCTGTAAAAATGTTAAAAACTGTTCTTAGAGGAGAATTTGCGAACCGAAGTGTATCTTCTTTTGAAGATTTTTTCTCGACATTTATAATGCATCTAAACTCTGTTATGCCAGTTAAAACAGTTCGCAATAAGGCAAAAAAATCATTTAATGACTAGGCAACTCAGGGCTTGAGAATCTCACAAACAAATATGAAGCTCTTTTACTACCTCCTAACACTGACAAATGACGAGAACCTCAGAATTTTCTTAAGAAAATACAGTAAAATTTTTAAACAATGTACTCTTATGGCCAAAAGAATTTACATACGTAGCAAAATATTATCGTCAGACAATGTTATAAAATCAACGTGGAACATAATTAAAAAAGAAACGGGAAAATCAACAGTGTGTTCCAATCATATTCATAAAATAAAGAATCAACAAAATGTATTTTTAACGTCACCTTCCGATATTGCTAGCCATTTTAATGGCTTCTTTGCTCAAATTGCAGCTACTTTGACAAGGGACCTGATAAAATCAGAAGAGGAAGCTGTATCGTTTATCCGTAAATTTTCTCCACCAAGTGTGGAGACATTTCGTTTAAGAGATATTACACCTATTGACATTGTAAAAATAATTGAAAACTTAAAATATAAAAATTCTTGCGATCTTTGGGATGTATCTACATCATTACTAAAGAAACTTAAATATGAACTAGCAGTTCCTTTGTCAAATGTAATAAATGACTGTATCAAAAAAGGCAATTTCCCAGACCTGCTTAAAGTTGCAAAGATAATACCACTATATAAAGCAGGGTCTCACTCTGATGCTAATAATTATAGACCTATCTCTCTTTTACCGGCTTTTAGTAAAATATATGAGAAATTCATAACAAATGAGCTGTACAAGTTTGTGGAATCCAGTAAGACTATTAACAGCAGGCAGTTCGGATTTCAAAAGAATAAAAGCACTGCTCATGCAATAACTACTCTGCTGGAAAGAGTCTTATGGGATCTGGACAGCTCTAAGAACACGTAGGGTTTATTTTGCGACCTCTCCAAAGCCTTCGATTGTGTCTGTCATCAAACTTTATTGGCAAAACTAAATCATTATGGCATACGCAATAATGAACTTTCAATTATTATGTCTTACCTTCAAAATAGAACGCAAATAACAGAATGTAATAGTTATAGGTCCAAATCGACTGAGATAAAAATGGGTGTACCACAAGGGTCCATCTTAGGGCCCTTGCTATTCATTATATACATAAATGACCTGGTAATATGCGTAGAAAAGGAAACACACATTGTACTTTTTGCTGACGACACTACAGTCGTAGTTAGTGATAAAAATAAAGAAAAGGTATGCATGAAATTAGATAAGTTATTGTTAAATATCAATGAATGGTTTAAGGCAAACAATCTTTTACTAAATGTAAATAAGACTAATATTATGAGATTTTTCCTGGGCAGTGCTAAAAGTATTGACCCAGCTCAAAATACAGTTATTAATAATTCAATTAATTTTATAAGTGACGTAAAATTTTTAGGAGTTAAAATAGATAATAAGTTGACATGGAACAGCCATATTGACATTCTAGTAGGTAAACTTAAGTCAGCCGCGTATGCAATTAAAACCATAAGACAGTTGAGCGACGTACGCGCTGCCAAAACAGTGTATCATGCGTATTTCCACTCGTTGATGACGTATGGTATACTAGCCTGGGGAAATGCATCACAGTCAAATAGAGTGTTTTTGTTGCAAAAGCGAGCAATACGATTTATATTGCAAATTGATAAATTAGACTCTTGTAGACTACGATTTAGGGAATTAGATATTTTGACATTTACTGGTGAATAATTTTTCAAAATTTAATTTATGCTAAATTACATATTGACGATTTCAAAGCAAACAAAGACATACATAGTTACAATACACGTAATAAAAACAATATTATTGTTCCATCACACAGGCTTGACAAAATAAATAAAAGCTTTTTATGCCTAAGCATAAAATTATTTAATAAGTTACCTTTAGTTATAAGAAATTTAGATTGTAAGGAATATAATTATAAAATTAGAAAGTTATTATTGTATAAATCATATTATGATATTGACGAAGCACTAGCTGATGACTTTAGCACATACTTTAGTACGTGTGAATAATATATATATATATATATTTTTTGATTGTACCTACCTATGTTTTAGGTACTGATAGTGATACTGTTAAAGTTTATTTATAATGTATTCTGCTGTGACGTTTCCTAGAGTACATTTAAAGTATCAATAAGGAATAAAAATAAATACAATACAATACAATACAATTTTGGTATTGAATTATTTGTGGAAGTCATTCATTTTCTCATACATAATGATGGCCGGGGACAGCAATTGACAATTCTACCAGGGTGACTTATATTGACAGCCCGCGTTATACCTATGCATGTCAAGCCGATACGAAGTTCGGCGGGACCACTAGTATAAAATAAAAATACTCAATACAATATAACAGTCCATTTATTTACCCTTACTGTAAAATACTATTCATTACCATAAATGCATAAAATTATACAAAACAACCAACAAATCATTGTAATAAATAAAATAAAGTATTTGGAATATTAAATCGTACATTTTAACTTTCTCGCATCCAAACACTGGACATACATCATTTATAATAAATTCATAATAACATTACTAATTACTTAGATTAGGAAATCATGATAAATAACAAAATCCAATACCAAAACTAGGACAGTCATACACAAAAATATTTTTTTGACTTAATGCATTTAGACTTAGATTGTACATGTATAGGAATAATGGTTCGTCTATTTATTGAGCTGAAAGACAATTATATGAGATATCTGTTAGGGCAATAACTTGTGGTCAACCTAGTTTATACGTACCACAGGATAGAAACAGAATTAAAGATTAGTACGAGCCAAAACAGTCACACGCAAACATAAACAATAACATCTGTTCCTATCTAATTTGTGTATGTACCTACACTTAGGCCTTGTGACCTGTTATGAAAATATGATAATAAAAGATATTCAATGCATACTTATCAGCAAACGCTGAACATAAACGAAAATGTACTCAAAACATGAAAAATCTGGGGGTTATCAATAACCAATAATTCACTTCATAACCTTTGGTATGCTTGGATTCAGGCACAATTGAAATTGTATTATGATAATAGAGCTGATACAACACACCAAAGGTTAAAAAGACAAAACAACACATAGAAACAGGGACATTAATTTGATCTTCACTCACAAATGCAACACTGCAACCATCACTTCACTATTATAGTTTATGTATGAGCTAGTTGTCAACTGTGCTAAACACTAGCTCACTTCAGTCTATATCCCCGGTCTATAAAAAGGCAGGCTTCTTCTTAGTAGTTTTCTTGGGGGGGTTGACAGTGTTGAGGATATGGTCGATGCTGGCCTTGTCGAGGACGTCAGGGCGGGGCGGTTTGGGCGCGGGCTTCGAGCCGGCCACCTGGAGGCTGGCGAGGCGGGGCAGCGCAGCGGCGAGGCGCCAGCGCTGCGTGTACAGGAACGCGAGGATGCCCAGCAGTGGGATGACCAGGAGCGATGTTTGACGTAGCTCTTGCTCCGATGATTTTACCTGAAAATTTGAAAATGACTTAAATTGCCCCCATTACGAGAGTTACTCTTTTACTGTGTACGAGTGAAAACAGTCAATTTCAGTTAGTCAGAAAATATTGTTTCTTCACGGTATAGCAGTTTCGATAAACTGTATAAACAAAAATATTGTCTGTAACTTAATTACACTATAACGGCTAAACAGATTTGAATAACACTCAAATAACGCTTAAAAATGTCCGATAAAAAAGGAGCATCATAATATTGAGCTGCAAACCTGCTCTGGAATCAAACCTATGACTTTTAAATAAACTTGCACTAAGCAAAGCGTACCTTAGGCAAGAACTCGATGTTGAAATACTTGAATTTTCCGTCCGAGTTGAAGTAGAACGCCTGCTGGGTGTAGGAGTGCGTCGCCTTAGAGAGAGTGGACTCTAACGCAAGCACGTAAGTCTTATTGTCGGCTGGCAGGCGCGGCAGCACGTACATCAGTCCAGGGTTCATCTGCTGAGTGTATCCTGAAATTAATTATAATATTATTTATACCATTCCCCCTCTAAAAAGGTTATTTTATACACTGAAAACAGTGAATAAAACAGCACTTTTAATCAGTATTTTGGTGTTTGCATTTAGAACACTCCAATATAATTCGACCTCCATCTCAATGCTATACACAACCTTCTTGCGCAAAAAATACTCGATACAAACTCCTTGTGCAAATAACTCCTCGAGATTTGATTGGTCGATATTTTCGACAAGGAGTTTAACATTAGAATAAAAACTCTTTTGTGTTCTTTGACGACCTCCGTGGCGCAGCCGGCTGAGACGCAGGAGGTAGCGGGTTCGATTCCCGCCGCGGAACAAATGTTTGCATGATCTACAGATATTTGTTCCGGGTCTGGATGTTTTTCTATATACATATTATAAGTATGTATTTACAAAAAAAGTATATATAAGTATTCTATCAGTTATCTGGTTCCCATAATACAAGCTCTGCTTAGTTTGGGGATAGATAGCGCTGTGTGAAATGTTCAGCAATATTTATTTATTTCTTTGCTGTCATTAGTAAATTGGCGCTATTTTGAATACTGTAAGTAGTACGAACACAAAGTTTAGTATGTACTCTTAATTTTAGTAATGGTTCCAATTTTAATGTGCATTTTAATTCATTTAACTTTCCTTTTTTCTTCATTAAATATCTATTTTTGCTTTAATCTTTCTTTTTGTTGTAGTCATGGTATAAAGTATAGTATGCAACTCTTGAATAAAACGGATTTATATCGAGGGCCACGAATCACTCGCGTCGCTCAGGAGTCTAACACTGTGATTCATGTATAGCCCTCGCTTTAAATCCGTTCTTTATTCACTAATTGCATAATATACTACACTTAATACTTATTTTATTTTATTTTAAATTTATTTCGGAACAACAAACAGTTACACTATAAAGGTTAGGTAAGATACAGTATTCATGTGATAGAAGTATTAATAATGTAACCCACTACGTTATTCACATATTGGTAAAACAGACTCTGTCTTGTAATATAAATGTAATGAAAAGTAGATGCAACTAGAGGGCCTGAAGGGCCTATGCATATGGTTTGCGTAAATCTCGACGTATTGGTTTCCAAATTTTACTTTTTTCATTGTGTCTCAAAAACTACATCCTAGAATAAAACGAAAACCGTTTTGAAATGCATAGTCTTTTCACATGACAAGTACCTTAATACAATAATTGTATGACTCAATTTTTTATCCTCCTTTGGACCCCAATATCTTAATTTTATTTTTATTTCATTTTCAAAATTTTAGGAAAACTTACAGCTAGGTCTTAAAAATAGTTAATTACGTAATACGGTACCAGCAGCGCATGTGTGCTGATGGCCAATTAAAAAGTTTCCGCAGATATGTAAACACATGAATAGAATAACAAAACCACATTAAATTAAATTAAATTGATTGATCGTTAAATTAAAAACACGGGCTATAGTTGATAAGTATTATTTTTAGTCTATAGTTTTTCTTGATGTTTTTTTTTCCTTGCTCCTAAAGAAGCAATTTATTGATGTACATATTCATAATAGTATAAGGCTCAGTCTGGCTATATTATACCTATAGTATCTGTAGTCAGACATACCTACCTACATTGTCATGCCCATCCTATGTCTATCGAGCCAAAGCAGAGATCCTTTGCGTCTAAACACAAGTTTATTTTAAACTTAGAGCAAGGTACCAAAGCATTTGATATAGATAATAAGGTTGTAGTGCAAATCCACAAGATACAACACCCTAGGTATCCTAGAATTATAACTAGTTATTTAAGTGCACTTTGAAAAAAACCATCTTTTTTGAAAATAAATACATATTCATTCATTCAATTAAAGTAATAGTTAATTTAAAAAGAAATCATCGCTTAGCGATCGTTTAAGCTTACTTGCAGATGTGTTATATAAATCGACATCAATATTTTTATTGACCAATGAGTTGAACGATTCGCTAGCTCGTATTACGAATGCGTTTTGTCTATAATTATTTTTTACCATAGAAACGTAAAGATTACTCGGTTTTCTCCAAAAAGGCTATGGCAAAAGTAAGAATGGCATGCAAGCCTACGGAGGTCAATAAGGCCAAATATCACGATCGCCGCAATCACTGCAACAGGTTGTGTAGGGATGCACAACGCCGATTCATTCACGATTCTGTTGATAAAAGTAATGATTCATCGAAAGTATGGAAATTTCTTAAAACACTGGGTGTTGGTAAATCAAAACAAGAATCTATTCCTAAAAACTTAGACATTGATCAACTCAAACAGCACTTTTCAAATTCCTCCATTATTGATGGATTAACTAAGCTCAATACACTAAAATATCTTTCTTCTCAGCCAACCCCAGACTTCCCTCAGTTTCAGTTTAGTCAATTCGACGATTGTGTTGTTAAAAGGAGCATTGCATCTATTACCTCAAATGCTGTGGGCAATGACAGTATCAGTCGAAATATGATTGTTTCCATTCTTGATGACATTATCCACGTTATCACGCATATCCTAAATTCCTCTATCAATTCTGGCTCATTTCCCGATGCCTGGAAAGAAGCTCAGATTATTCCCTTACCTAAAAAATCCAATCCTTCCTCTTTTGCTGATTACCGTCCAATATCAATCCTTCCTTACTTATCTAAAATCCTTGAACGCCTTATTCATCAACAGTTAAGTACCTTCCTTTCCAAAAACTCCCTGTTATATTCTTTTCAATCTGGTTTCCGTCCAGGTCATAGCACCGTAACAGCTCTGGTTACAATAACAGACGACATTCGGTCTGGGATGGACAGTCAGAAGCTGACAGCAATGATACTCCTTGACTTCAGCAGCGCTTTCAATAATGTTGACTTCGACCTACTTCTGGGTATTTTATGCTCCTTTAACATATCTCTAATGTCAATTGACTGGTTTCACAGTTACTTGTTTGGGCGCCGTCAGCGCATCCGTGTTGAAGAGTCTTACTCTTCGTGGTGCAATCTTTCTGCTGGTGTCCCACAAGGTGGCGTTTTATCCTCTCTCCTATTCGCTATGTTCACTCATTCTATCTCACAAAATTTAACTTCTTCCTACCACCTGTACGCAGATGACTTGCAAATTTATACTCAAGCTACAGTTGAAAATATTGACGGAGCCATTACCTTACTAAATACTGACCTTGACCGGATATGTGACTGGAGTAAATCTTTTGGCCTTACAGTCAACCCAAACAAAACACAGGCCATTATAATTGGTAGCTCCATACAGATCTCCAAAATCAATTTTGCACAACTACCATCCATAGTTTTTGACGGAACCCCTATAGACATCACCCAGTCAGTGAAAAATCTAGGAATACAGATGGATACCTGTTTAACCTGGGTTCCCTGTATCAATGAGATTAGCCGCAGGGTACTTGCATCATCTGGATCTTTACGGATACTTAGTAACTTCTTGCCGACTGCTACCAAGGTTACGCTTGCACAGACCCTTTTACTTCCAATGCTGGACTACGCCGACGCCTGCTATCTTGACATCACTGAAGCCCAACTGAGCAAACTTGAGCGTCTTCAAAACCTCTGTATTTGGTTCATATTTGGCTTGCGCAAGTATGACCATATTTCTGATTTTCACACAAAGCTCAAGTGGCTCCCCATCCGTCTTCGCCGGAATGCACACATACTGCCCCTTTTGTATAACATCCTTTTTAACCCTTCTTCTCCTTTCTATCTTAAGGAGCGTTTTGAGTTTCTCCACCAGGCTAATGATCGCAATTTGCGTTCTTCAGATTCCCTCCAACTTAAAACTCCTGTCCATACGACTGAGTTTTATAGTCGATCCTTCACTGTAACAGCCGTACGCTTGTGGAACGATTTGCCCCTCTCTATAAGAACATCCAAATCTATTAGTAATTTTAAAACAAAAGTGCACACCCATTATCTGTCCTTGTGTTGAAGTTGTAGCTGCTTGTTAATTCATCATAACCATTTTTAGAGTTGCTTATTAAATTTAAATTTGTGTTATTATTGGTAATTTAGGTTTATAGTATGTAGATATGTTTTTAAATTTATATAGATGCACCGCCGTCATGTGTTACATTTTGATCCTGTCCATACAAAGGTTGTCTGGAAGAGATCGCTTTGAGCGATAAAACCGCCCATTGTACTAAATCTATTTGTAAGAATTATGTTCTGTATTTTACTTTGGTGTACAATAAAGAGTTATCTTATCTTATATTTTCTCAATGCAGCAGTATTTGTATGTAACCCTACTTGCTCGAGTAGCTCAGGACAGTGTACGTTACCAATGCAGATATTTATGAGGTATGCTATGTTAGCAACTTGCCTGCGATTAGAGAGTGGAAGGAAATGAAACTTGCGACACCTTGTTAGATAATCGGGTAAGTATAGTTTAGCTCTGTATTGCAGGTACCGCAGAAATCTTTTTTGAATTGACTCAAGACGCGATGAATAAATCGCACAGTTTGGGTTCCACACCTGCGATGCGTACTCGAGGTGACTACGAACGCAAGCGTCATACAGAATTATAAAAGTTTTAATGCTAACGAATTCCGATGACATTCTCAGAACAAACCCCAGGGCGCGTGATTCCTTCTTTGGTATATCTATACAAATATTATAAAGAGGAAAGAATTTGTATTTTTGTGTGTATGTTTGTAATGAATAAATTCAAAAACTACTGTGCCGATTTAAAAAATTATTTCACCATTGGAAAGCTACATTCACTCTGAGTGACATAGGCTATATTTATTGCTAGAAAATATTAGGGATCCTTACTAAAACTTAAGTAACGTAACCCAAGGTGTAAAAAAGTGCCCTAAAACGTCTTTCGTCGCATGCGCTGCGGAAACTATTGATGATAGAACAAAAGTATGTTCTACAATATTAAAGAACATATCAATATCTACAAAAAACTTCGGAATAACTTATGTCCAACTATTATCGTTATGTCACAATAACCACTTTTTAAATTTTCAAAGTTAATAAAAATCCCGACTAAAATTATAATATTATAAAAGGAAAGATTTGTATTTTTGTAACGAATAAACTCAAAAAGTAATGGTCCGATTTAAAAAAATATTTCATCATTAGACAGCTACATTATTCCTGAGTAACTTAAGCTACTTTTTTTCCGATTGCACAGAAAGAGGGTAATGTTTTATTGACAAACCATGCTTGCGAAGCTGCAGGCAGTTCAGCTAGTTATTAATATGTTCGTCAAACAACAACTTGGAATCAAATGTTACGCCTAGGTCTCTAATTGAATTTACTCTAGTTATAGGTAAGATAAAAAATGTCTAGGTTGAGATTAATTGACTAGGTTTACGGGTGAAAGAACATATGTGACATTTAGAGATATTTAAATCTAGTTTATTTAATATACAATAATTTTGAAATATATTTAGGTCAGATTGTAGGTATTGAGCGTCATTAAGATTTTTGATTGGAAGGAGGATCTTCATGCCATCGGTATAGAGAAGAATTTTTGAGTATTTAATACAATTAGCGACGTCATTCAAAAATATGTTGTAAAGCAGTGGTCCTATTCAGGATCCCTGTGGGAACATTAAGGGGCAGCGAAGAGTAGCCACTTATTACAACGGTCTGGCAGCGCTTGCGGATGTACGAAGTGAACCATCTAAATAAGTTACCTCTGATACCTATGTTTAGAAGCTTTTCAAGAAAGATAGAGTGACCGAGACGGTCAAAGCATTAGCATAGAATAGTCGGTATAAATAACGTCTACTTGCGCAGGTTTAGACATAAATTGTGTTAGAAAATCAGTGCAGAGTAGTAAATTTGATGTAGTGGACCTGCCTCTTAAAAAGCAATGCTGATGTAACGATATACTGTGCTTAATGGCTGAATAAAGCTAGGTGTGCACATTTTTTTCGAGAACCTTGGCAAACAAGCACAATTTTGAGATAGGTCTGTCGTTTTCAATATGACTTTCAGGTCCTTTTTTGTGTATGGGAGTTATGAAGGCAGCCTTCCATATAATGGGTACTATACCCTCAGACAAGGAGCGACGGTATAAAATAGTTAAGGGCAGTACAAGGCTTCTCGCACACTTAACAATCAAAATAGCTGGTATATTGTCGGGCCCCGCTGACTTTGTTAGATCCAATGATTTAAATAATTTATATACAATTTCGTCTGAGACTTCAATAGAGCTGATATCCGAGGAGGAGACAACATCCAGCTGCGAGGAGGATAAGGGAGAGGTAAAATGGGTCGAAGATTGAGAGGCATCACTTTGAAGGAAGTTAGCGTGGAAATAAATAATCACCAAAAAAATTGCAAATCTCATCCCCTTGATCGGAAGACCGATTCCCATATTGAGAAACCGAGGGATATGCTTTTGACTGACGTTTGCTTTTCAAGTAAGACCAGAAGCCACGAGGGTTATTTTTAATTGACCTTTCGATATTACAACGCGCAGCCAAAGATGAGACTTGACGGGTCACGTGGTCATACCTGGGCAGTAGATAGTTCTTGGCGGTTTTGGCGGTATGCGAGGCAAGCGGGCAGGGACGGCGAGGTATGGCGTCACGCATGCGTACTCAGTCGTGTGTCGTACCCCGCAGCCAGCGCATACGCCGCTGTGGTCCCAAGTTAAGGTGGGTGACAGGTATGACAGGTCTCATCTTTCGCTGCGCGCATTATACCTATGTAATTACTGTACATTTCTTTCTCCATTACACGAGCCCTGTCTCTGAATAAACAAAAGAATCACGATCGTAAAAATTATCATATTTTTTGTATTTTTTTGTGGAATTTTGATTTTTCACGCAGTAATTTAATTAATGGACTTCGGTACCACATTGGATATTTACGTTTTGCAGTTACTAACTTTGATGTTATATAAGAATCGCGCAGTTTATAGATACTAGTATAAAAGAAAGAAATCGCGTCTTCGAAAGACCCTTTATCTAATTCCGTATGCCAATTGAAGGCGTCAAGGTCACAGCGTAATGAGTCATAGTCACCGTTGTTGTACAGGTACTTAGTTCAGGGTTGCGGTGTGATAGTATGTAATTGGACGAATTTTGCATCGATTACGAGAGAGGGGTGGTGAGCATATTCGGGAACGAGACGGAATAACCCGTCCATCGATTCATCTCATATACCGATCAGCAAAATTTCACAGCACGAGCTGTCAACCAGCTGAATTTCATGCACATCTGGTCAACCAATAGTCCGATAGTTCTACTCGGATAAATATACAAAGCAAAACCGCCTCGTTGCCACTAAGCACTGAGTTTTTGCTCGCTCGATAATTTTATTATTAACTAGCTGACGCACGAATATCAAAATAAAATATAGCCTAGGTTTTGAGTTCATACAAAAATCCCATAGAAAAAAAACCACTAAGTCTTTCAAGAATTTCTCCATATATTTTTCCATAACCCCCTTATAATAAGTAACTATAAGGAAGGACCATAAAAAACTATTAATCTGGTCAAGTGATGCGCTTACCAGCGAACACCAGTTCATTTTAATTTTTTGATCGAGCGAAGCGAGATCTCCAAATCAACTTGGGTAGGTCGGCGTTGTATGTATGTTTGTTTGTCGGAGTATAAATTTCGAAGCGTTGTTCGATCATCGTGAAATTTGGTAAATAGGTAGGTAGTGATGGCTCAATCCTGCTGCGACTATATGAGCTATAAGTGTGGATGGGTGGTTCTTGAGATATTGGGGTTCAAGAGGGTATTAAACCAAAATGGGACAACCCGGACAAATGGCAATTTTAATTCATTGATCGAGCGCAGCGAGATCTCCAAATCAACTTGGGTAAGTCGGCGTTGTATGTATGTTTGTTTGTCGGAGTATAAATTTCGAAGCGTTGTTCGATCATCGTGAAATTTGGTAAATAGGTAGGTAGTGATGGCTCAATCCTGCTGCGACTATATGAGCTATGTGGAGTGTGGATGGGTTCTTGAGATATTGGGGTTCAAGAGGGTATTAAACCAAAATGTATATTAAACCCGGACAAATGGCATGTTTAATGAAAGGTCTTGATTAGTACATTTTGACCCTGTTTTTATTTTTAGTTTAAATCTGTAGTGTTTAAGTTAAAAACTGATCATTGACTAAATTCACAGGGTACACATTGCTGAAATTTAGCACGCGTGTAGCTTTAGTGACACAAATATAAAGAAAAGTCTGAAATCCCGAATAACTGTAATATCGCCCCAAAATAAGGGTAACCACGTGTAATTTGAATGAAACTGTAGGTCAAGCTAGCTGGTTGAAGCACCAGCGTCAGTATTTTGATTATCAAGGAGTACAAATAATATATTTTTGTTGTTTTTATGGAAGAGTCGCGAGATCTCAGTTCGGGGCGAACCACTACTATATAGATTGGTGGCATACCGGCGGGATCGAACCGGGTGGAGCAGAGCGGCGAGTCCAGCGTGTGGTCAAGCGCGAGGCGCAGCGTGCGGTAAAGCTCGAGCGCGGCCGTGTGCACCACCACCGTGCTGTCGGTGAGCTACGTCTAGTATATAGATTGGTGGCATACCCGCGGGGTCGAGCCGGGTAGAGTAGAGCGGCGAGTCCGGCGTGTGGTCGAGCGCCAGCGCGAGGCGCAGCGTGCGGTAGTGCTCGAGCGCAGGCGTGTGCACCACCACCGTGCTGTCCGTGAGCTGCGTGGCCTGCACCGCGATCAGCAGCACGCCTGTTATATCCTTATTGTCCTTTACCTGGAACACATTTATATAACACTACACTAGCTGATCAATTGAAATTAAATTAAATCGCATTTTCAGAGCCGTTATTGAGTTCACAATGAACAACTTTCAGAGCGTGAGTGATGCAATAGTAGGTTATTAAACGAGGGGATAAAGCAGTGTCTTGCGTCACAGATGCTATATTGAATCATTGTCGAGCAGGTGATGTGAAAATGTATATTACAGCCCATAGAAATCATAACACATTATGGCGCGGCGGTGTACAAACAAAATAATATATTTTTCACGCCACCTGCTCGACAATGTCAAATTATATGAAAAACCTCACCGAAAGCAGGAGATTAATTCTCTACGGCTGAGCCGGGAGTAAAGTGGAGTAAGTGTGTTGAATTTCATTATGCCCTCGCGGGCATAATGTGATTTCAATTTGGAACCCCATCTGTATTCAAATTTGAACCAAAGAGACCCACACAATAAGAACTTATTTGTAAATCGAACTAACCTCGGCACAGAATGCACCAACCTAGATTTGGTTTTTATTGCCTTGCAGAAAGTTTGAATAGTAGAGTATTCTCCTCGTGGATAAAGCTGTCTACATCTTGGGCGTGCATATATACCTCTCGTGAGTTAACTTTAGAATAATTCGTTATGGTCGGGATTCAATATAGCGCCCGTGACACTGCTTTATTCCTCGTTTAATAATCTACTATTATCACCCTATAAATATTTAACCGTTGCACGAAATAATAATTTAATTATTATTATACGATTATGTTTTACTCAGTTCATTAAAGATAAAATGGAAGAGACTGCTTTTAGTGCCGCCTAATTAATAAAACCGCCTATTAAAAATATATTAATTTCTTGTTATATGTATTTTCTTGAAAAGAAGAAACACGCGTTTATTTGAAACACACGGTAGACGGAATAAACCATTCGATTTATCAAATCTAAACAATGCCGTTTTAGGTGGATGTAGTTTGAGCAAAGTCAATTCATTATTAACAATGGTAATCAAGCATCTCGTTGTGACTTCGAACACTAAGTCCGGCTTGCACAACGATCCCTAAACGAATTTAGTGACTAAACATATTTATATGATTTCACAACTCTCTTAAACATGGAAAAGTCGCGCCAAGTCTTAAGTTTTATCAGTCTATATTGAGTTTGTTTTCAGAAATGAGGAGATACGTAGGAGAACTCAAGTCACCGACATAGCCCGGCGGATTAGCACGTAGAAGTGGCAATGGGCAGGCCATATAGCGCGCAGAACAGATCGCCGATGGGGCCGGAAAGTTTTCGAATGGAGGCCACGGACGGCAAGCGCAGCGTAGGACGTCCACCTACAAGATGGGAAGACGACTTGGTAAGAACCGCAGGATTGGATGCAGGCCGCTTCCAACCGCTGTTCCTGGAGATCAATGAGGGAGGCCTTTGTCCAGCAGTGGACGTCCTACGGCTGATATGATGATGATGATGATTGAGTTTGTTTATTTAGATGTAAAACTTTGAGCACGTACTCACGTGGGGTAGGGATTTACCAATAGAAACGAATATTAGACGAAACCTCCTTTTTTGAAGTATGCTGTCAAGCAGAGTTTATATTTAATTACTGATTTAAAGGGGTATATATCGCGTATGTACCTTTATTTGTTATCCCGACGTTTCGACTGGTTGCAACAGCCGTTGTCGCGGGCAGACTGGACTAATTTGTTGTTGCATCACAGCCGAAAAGTAGGGATAAAAATATAAAACATATAAACGCCTGTTTAAATCAGTAAATATGTACAGCGATCGCGAAAGTATGAAAGAGTTTATAATAGTGAGATTTGAACTTACTTCGAGAGTGGGCGGTGCCTTCGCCAGCTTCAAGCCGTGCAGCTCCGGCGCCGCGGAGTCCTTCAGCGCGAGCGTGTACACGCACTCGGGCAGCAGGCCGCGGATACTGTACGAGAAACACATGTACTACATTCACGCATTTGCGTTATCTATTCAATTACAGAGTGTTTTTAGTCAACTGGGACAGTATGGGGAAATCTGAAACCTTAGCAGATACAGAGAAACAGTCTGAGGAACCACTTAGTCATTTTTATGGAAATAATTGTTGTTGTAAAAAACTTACGCTTGATCAAATAGGTAACTATACCAAAATTATTTCTATAAAAAAAGACTAAATGGTCCCTCAGATATATTTCTGTATCTCCTCTGGTTTCGGATTTGCCCAGTGTCCCAGTTAAAAAAAAAACACTGTAGATCTATGGAGGAGGTTTTCGGTACGATGATCAGTAGTTTAAGTATAGAACCTGTTTTGTTATGTAAATCATCAATTTAAAACACACACCCGGAATCGAATTAATTGATTTTAGAGGTGGGTTGAATACCGGTAGCTTGAATATTTATCTAGTAATCGATACATTTCCAATAAACAATTTTTAACGTAAATCGGCAGCACCTTTGCGACGATTCAGATTCAGATTAATTTATTCCACTTCGATACAACTGTAGGTTCACTTGGAAAAGTCAAAAACATTACAATTTCTGAATAACATAATTAAAAGGTACATATAAAAATAATAATACATAACGTAGGGATGCATCTGATACCGATACCGATAAATCGGCGATACTTCGGGTTAGCCGATACATCGGTATCGACGATATTTTTATGACCGATTCAACGACACTTTTTAATTTAAAAATGTAGTGTAAACGAGCGTGTTGGCTCGTCTGTTTCCTTGCAAACGAGGCATGAACTATGCTCGGGGAAACCCCGCGCTTCTGAGTGTCTTGTTTCTCCCGCCCGCTCTTTGGCCTAGCGTCTATTTCGTTGCATACGAGGCACGAACTATGCTCGGGGAAACCCCGTGTCCTGTTTCTCCCGCCCGCTTTGGCCTCGCACTCGCATATCAGTAATATTTCGCTAGGTTGATCGTTGTCGCGCTTATAATTTGTCATATATTCGTGTTGTTTGAGTGAAATAAAATAATTAGCAGTCATGTCAACTTCAAAACACAAAAGCGCGATATGGAATCATTTTGAAATTTCGACAATTGATAATTCCAAAGCAATATGTTTGTATTGTAAAGAAAAGGTGTCCCGTGGCATCAATTCTAAAAGTTACAACACATCAAACTTGTGGATCCACATGAAAAGGCACCATCCAAGTGAATTACACAGCGCCTCAACGTCGAACACAACTATCCAGAAAACAAAGTGTGACGACGACAACGGACCACAACTTAAGAAACAAGCAACTCTGGAGGAAACATCCAGTAAGAAAACACTTTATAGTGACGACGATGTTCGGGCAAAAGAGATAACTCGCACTATTGCAAAGGAAATATGTGTAGATATGGAGCCGTTTGATCTAGTGAACAAAATAGGTTTCCAAAGATTATTAAAAAAGCTAAGCCCAAATTATAATTTCGCGGTTCCATATTACTGAAAAAGTCATACCAGAAATTTATGTGCGAGTTAAAGCTAAAGTACTAGAACTGTTAAAAGAGCTGCCGCATATTGTGACAACCACTGACATTTGGACAAGTGATTCTTCTTCGCAATCTAATGATTTTCTTAGCTTGACAGCTCACGGAATAAATGCAAATTTTGAATACAAAAATTATTGCCTTGAGGTTATGCCATTCGATGGAGCTCAGCATTCAGGTATCAACATATCAAATAATCTTAACACGGCTTTTCAAGATTGGGGCATACAAGACAGAGTTCGAGCAGTAGTTACCGACAACGCTCCAAATATGAGTCTCCCTATTAGAGATTCAAAAAACCTACGATGTTTTACCTGTCAAATGTTTGGCTCACTCATTGCAACTGGTAATCAAAGCCAGCCTCTTTAAAGATGATAAGGTGGCTGAAATGATTACGAAAGCAAGGTCTGTCATTGGACATTTTAGTCATTCCACAAGCAGCAGTAAGATTTTAAAAGAAATGCAGGATGCACATAATATTCCCAATCATGTCCTTATTCAGGACATAACTACACGCTGGGACTCGACACTAGTGGCATTAAGGCGTTTACTGGAACAAAGAGTTGCAGTACAAGCTTGTCTGCCTCGTGTAAAATGCAAAGTAGAACTTACGACTGAAGAATGGGTAATGATGGAGGAGGTAGTGAACATTTTGCGATACTTCGAAGAGGCTACAAAGTCAATTAGCAAAGACACTGCTACGTTATCTGATGCCATTCCGTTAATTAACAGTCTTCGAAAATTATTAGATAACATAAGATGTCCGTCGACAGAAAGAAGGAATTCATCGCAATCGCAAAAATTGGCGACTGACTTGGTATTGGCTCTTAATGAAAAATTTGATAAGTTTGGAAAATGAAGAAACATTTTGCTTAGCCACAATGCTTGATCCTCGTTACATAGCACGAATATTTCAATTACAGTCCACTATTAATACGGCAAAAAAGCGTCTTGTTGAGTTACTTGATCTTAATGTAGCACTGCATTCCGAAACTATTTCAGACACAGTCACATCTACACCTAGTACTGCAACTGTAAGTTCTGAGATGCCTACGAGTGGCGGGCTTTGGAGCGTTTGTGAAGATATTATTAAAGAGTCCGAGGAAGATGAGCCCCTGTCTACTCTGAGCTGTAATTCTCTCAAAGAAGAAGTCGAGAGATACCTAAGGTCTCCCAATATATCGAGAGATGCAGATCCATTCGTTTTCTGGCGCAGTGACGTTTTATACCCAAATTTGAAAAAAATTGCGCAGAAGTACTTTAGTTTCCAAATGAGTTCTGTCGCATCTGAGAGACTATTTTCCAGCGCGGATCTTATTCAAACAGACTTGCGAAATCGCCTTTCTCCGCAAAACTTAAGATTACTTTGTTTTTAAAACAAAAATCTTATCAATGTTAATTTTAATTACTAAAATTTTTAATTATCTAATATTAACCTTCATTTTTGAATTCACAATAAGCGTATCGGTATCGCCGATATTTTTGTAAGAGTATCGGTACCGGTATCGTATCGGCGAAAAGGCGTATCGATGCATCCCTACATAACAGTGTTAAATTAACACAAACACACATAAAAAAAGTTCCTTAGGCAGTTTGTTATACAACCTTAGGTATGCTCATACAAACGAAACTTTTCCTACTTTACCAGTCTATGTTTTGGAAGGCAAATGTTATTTTTATTTCTTGTATTGTAATTATGAATGTCACATTTTTATGTCAACTTTATTTTATACCTTTCCGCCACTAAAAAGCTTATTTTATTGACTGAAAACAGTTAATAAAAAGCACTTTTAATCAGTATTTTGGTGTTTGAATTTAGAACACACCAATATATTCGACCTCCATCACAATGCTGTACAACCTCCTTGCGAAAAAAATAATTGATAAAAACTCCTTGTGCAAAGAATACTCGACATACAAACTCCTTGTGCAAATAACTCCTCAAGATTTGATTGGTTGACATTTTCGACAAGGAGTTTAGCATTAGAATAAAAACTGTTTTGGGTTCTTTGCTGTCATTAATAAATTGGCGCTATTTTGAATACTTTAAGTTGTACGATATGTTCCAATTTGAATGGGCATTTTAATTATTTTTCTTTCCTTTTTTCTTCATTAAATGTCTATTTTTGCTTAAAATCTTTCTTTTTCTCGTAGTCATGAGCAATATATATTTCGAAAATTTTACTGAACACTGGCAAAAGAGAAATTGGTCTGTAATTATTAGCATCACAATGAGATCCTTTCTTGTATAGTGGATTCACTTTTGCCAATTTAAGGTCGTCAGGAAAGATGCCCCTAAGTATACATTTATTTATTATTATTGCTAGTGGTGAAGATAACCCAATTTTAATTTTCTTAATTAATAATCCACGTGTCCACAGACGTCCCAGAGATGCCGATTAGTCAGTTTAACAGGTACCAACTTACATGATAAATTGTTATGATTTGTTTACTGATTTTATACAGGGTGTTTCATTGATATTCCAAGACTTGATATTAATGTTATTTGTCTAATGTAACGAATTTGGAGAAAAACCTATTTTACAACAATGCTAGCCGTCAGCCCTACCCGTGTTTTCATTTAATGTCGTGCATAACAAGTAACGTAGTAGATGTACGGAGGCGTACGTTCAGTAGTGCAGTATAATATGTGTCTGTAGTGTGTACTGTGTAGTGTAGTGTATAGTACCGGAAGTCTCCATGCGCGTCGGTGAGCGCGTCCTCCTTGACGCAGTGCGCGGGCTGGTGAGCAGTGGGCACGGCTTGCAGCAGCGCGCGCGCCCAGCCCGCGCCGCCCAGCGACACCAGCGAGCCGCGGCACGAGCTCGCTACTCTGGTACCCCTGCAAATACCAAAACAATAGCAATAAGTAGAATCCAGTTTCAGTACTAATCGACAGATCCAATATATCTCTAATTAAAGAGTAATGGTTTGACTCAATCAGTTTAATAAATAAAAAGTGTCTTGCTGGCTATATGTTCTACTTAATGGCCTACAACTCCGTAATTAGGACGGATCCAATTTTTGTGATAATACTAATCGACGGATCCAATATTAAGCTACATTCCTTGAACTAAGGTATTCTTCCTAAACAGGTGTTACCGCCAGATAGAGACACTGCACGCGAGGCCCTGGAGTGCACGTCTGCACGCGCACATCAGAGAACGCTACTGGGAGAAACCTTAACTTAATGGCCTATTTTGTAAAACTATGATCAACTACTCATCGAAACTTTTTGATAATTTTTGATGGTAGAACTGACAAACACACCGTTACTTCCTTAATTAGGTCCTAGTCGCGATTTAGTTTTATTCTATTCTAGTCCTGAGTCCTAACCTGAGTGTTAGAGAATGGACCTTCCCCTCGTCGACTTGCAGTATATGGTGGGAGGGGGCGAAGCGGAACTCCTTCATGTTGGGCTTCACGTAGTACTCGCCCGGGGACAGCGACGCGAAGCGCAGCGAGCCGGACGCGGGCGACGCCGCGTTGCGCCGGTACGCGCCACCGCTCACGGACACCAGCCCACCCTGCAATACACAATCATTTACTACTACAGCTGACCCGCCCCGGCTTCACACGATATTCAAAAATAAAATATAGCCTATATGGTCTTGAATTCATACAAAAATGCATTTTTAGAATTTTAAAATTTTCCAAGCAACTATTACATTTCATTCCCCTAAAACCCTTATTCAGACGAACATTAAAAAAAATTGCCATATCTGTCCAGCCGTTCTCTCTGCTGACAATCAATGCTGACACTGAATTATCAAACTGAATCAGAAGTTTGGCGGACCAATCGTAAGAAAATATTTGCCAAGGAAATGGGGAGATCTTTCACCGAGCGAGCTTTGGCTCGGAATCCTAGGACTTCTACTAGCTTTAAATAAAGCTTATAATACCTGCAAAGGTGTAGAATCAGCATCATCCACCAGATTAACAATAATCTCGGCCAGTTTATGCGCCTTGATACGGCCCTTATCGTCGGCCTCCGAGAACACATAGGACTCCTTCTCCGCTACTATCCTATATGCTGTGGAGGCGTCGAGCGGACCGAAGCTGTACGTGCCTTCCGATGACGTCACTTGGCTCAGCTTCACGTCATCTAGAATGACAAATGATCTGTGAGCATTGTTTTATAGGTTTACAGTTTACGCCAAGACTCGTGGCAGATAGGGCCAACCAATAAATTAAATGTGACTACGATAAAATAAATGCTATTAAATAAGGCTGGTCAAGATAACAAAAAGTTTGGAAAACCATAAATAAACGTCACTTTTACATCAAAACAACGTGAATCATCTTCCAATTTATTAAAATCACATCCCTCCCCGCTTGTAGCTGCTAACAATGCTAACGACTTTTTTGTTAACATTGGTCGGAAGCTAGCAGAAAAGGTTCGAAACTTGTCCTCGGCGCCTACTATAGACAACGTCCAGTCACAGAATAAACCTTTTGTGCTACTGGATATTGACATTCCGGAAATTGAAAGAATTATAATGGGGCTAAAAGACGATTGCGCAACTGGGTGGGATAATATCCCGACCAAAATACTTAAGCAGTACAAACATGTATAAGAGGGAATTTTGCCAAAATGTCTCAAAAAGGCGGTGGTCATTCCCGTTCATAAGTCAGGGAGCAAAATATAAATTTCAAATTACAGACCAATATCTTTACTATCTTCAGCTGCTAAAATATTAGAAAAAATAATAAACAATAGATATTAATTTAATTACTTATAAAGTAAATCACTCTTATCTAACAGTCAATTTGGCTTTAGGCCTAAACTGTTTACCTCTGACGCTGTACACCAGCTCACTAATTTTATAGGGAAGGAACTTGACAAAGGTTTTAAGACAATAGGCATATTTTTAGACCTAGCAAAAGCCTTCGACACTGTTTCTATCCCTACCTTACTCAACAAGTTACAAAAAATATACATACGAGATAATCAGAGTAAGCTGCGTACCGGCTATTTGAGCAGTCGTAGTCAATACGGCAAAACAGACAATGTCATCAACTCAGATTTGGGAAATACTTCTTTTGGCCTGCTCCAAGGAAGTATTTTATCAAGTACCTTATTTTTAATATACATTAATGAACTATGCAACCTCCAACTAGATCACGGAAAAATGTTATCCTATGCTGATGACACTGCTCTACTTTTCTCAGCTGATACGGAATCGAAAGTGCATGAAATTGCACAACGCGACTTCAATACTGTAAACAAATGGCTCCAAGATCACCTACTAACCCTTAATGTAGATATTTACTATGCGAAAATCACAGTCAGCACCAATGACTAACCCAGATAAACATATTTTTGCTCATCAATGCAATTGTCCTATAAACGATAACTTGTGTATCTGCCCTGTCATCTCATTTACCAATAATATCAAGTACCTTGGCGTTAGATCTATCTATCTATCTATACTCATACTCATTTATTCAAACCGTAGGGACACAATGGAACACTTGGTTACGTCAATAATAGTACTTAATTACATGTCTTTATCTAAGTAGAGGTGCCAGAAACAGACAAAACATTTCATATATACCTATTTACATTTAAGCGTAAAAATACCGACTATTAACTATGTAGGTACATTAGATTATAGCTGCTGTAGAGGGGCATTGTCAAAGAATTGATTATAATAGTACCTATTTTGAGTTCTAAAGTGCTGCTTATGTCAGTAGGTAACATTAATTTTATTAAAAACATTGAATTGCATTAGTCATTGAATAAAATATAAGGAATGTCAATATATGCAATAAAAAATGTCAAATCGTAGCTGCTGTAAAAGGGCATTGTCATCTTACCTAAATAAATAACAAAAAAAATGTATATACCTAATCCTAATATCACAGAAATAACAATTTATATAAAAAAAATAATACATACCTACTATCAAGTAATTTCCTGTGAAATGGAGTCATCCTTGAGAGCTTCAATCATGCTATAGTAGCTTTTCCTAATTAATACTAATTTTAATTTTATTTTGTATATGGCATAGTCCATTTCACGCAAATCTTTATCTAATTTATTAAATAGTTTGACTCCATTACAAAGAAAACTCTTTGAAAGTTTAGCTAACCTAATAGTTGGGTGTCGAATGCTGCCACCATGCCTTGTATATAATAGATGAAACTATCTCGTTCAAAAAACATGTTGAAACTTTAAGTAATAGAATACGAATATTAATATTTTGTTAAGAAGTTACGCTGTATTGCAGATTCAAAGCTAGCTAGTTATGCAAGTATACCTTGCTTGATGCCAGTCAATTATAACCTACTGTATAACATCTTGGGAGCGTGTAAAACCTTTTTATTAGCCGCAGAAAGGGCACATAGAGCAATCTTTAAGGTGTCCACTTTTCGTCCCTTTCTCTATCCAACCAACTTATTAAATAAGTCATGTAAAGTTCTAACAGTAAGGCAGCTATTTATACTAAACTTAGTTTTAACTAGTTTTAAGACAACACAGAGCACTTCCCTATAGCACTGAAAGTACTAACAAAAGATGAAAAGATATCGTCAGCACTAACAACACCCCAGTAAAGCATGCTTTTGCATCCAGATTTTTAATATTCTTAGAATCATACCTGTATAACAGGCTAAACCGTAAATTAAGCGTCCACTTAATGAATTTCTCAAATTGTAATAAAGCCTTACAGTCTGCTCTATCCAATCTATCTGAATATACAAGGAAACTGAGGAGTTACTAACCGTAATAAAGTAAGATTTTAAATGTTGTATAGTACGTAAACTCGTACCTGGAGAGCACATTACGTACCGGCGGTGAGGGTGAGTGTGACGTCAGCGACAGGCGGCACGATCTGTCCCTTCAGAGTGAGCGCGGCGCGGGCTCGCAGCGTGAGCGCGTCGGGCTGGCATTGCGCGACGCCTACTAGCTGTTGCGGATCCGAAGGTGAGAAGAGGAGCGAGCTAGAGAAGGCTGATACGGTGGCCACTTCACCCTAGAATATATCAAGAAAATCTTTCAGATATAAAGCACTATTTATTTTGCTACGATTTATGGAAAGACTAAGTCGTGTGAGACCCCGCTGCGGTCCCGCGACCCCGTCAGCACGAGGTCACTGACCGGCGCCGGTGACGTCACGCACTTACCTGTCATATGCAGCGTGTAAGTATAGACATACATGCCGGCATCTTTCACATGCGGCAGCGGGCCGGGGTGAGAGACCCCGCTGCGGTCCCGCGACACCATCAGCACGAGGTCACTGAACGGCGCCGGTGACGTCACGCACTTACCTTAGTCATATGCAGCGTGTAAGTATAGACAAACATGCCGGCATCTTTCACATGCGGCAGCGGGCCGGGGTGAGAGACCCCGCTGCGGTCCCGCGACACCGTCAGCACGAGGTCACTTACCGGCGCCGGTGACGTCACGCACTTACCTTAGTCATATGCAGCGTGTAAGTATAGACATACATGCCGGCATCTTTCACATGCGGCAGCGGGCCGGGGTGAGAGACCCCGCTGCGGTCCCGCGACACCATCAGCACGAGGTCACTGACCGGCGCCGGTGACGTCACGCACTTACCTCAGTCATATGCAGCGTGTAAGTATAGACATACATGCCGGCATCTTTCACATGCGGCAGCGGGCCGGGGTGAGAGACCCCGCTGCGGTCCTGCGACACCGTCAGCACGAGGTCACTGACCGGCGCCGGTGACGTCACGCACTTACCTCAGTCATATGCAGCGTGTAAGTATAGACATACATGCCGGCATCTTTCACATGCGGCAGCGGGCCGGGGTGAGAGACCCCGTTGCGGTCCCGCGACACCGTCAGCACGAGGTCACTGACCAGCGCCGGTGACGTCACGCACTTACCTCAGTCATATGCAGCGTGTAAGTATAGACATACATGCCGGCATCTTTCACATGCGGCAGCGGGCCGGGGTGAGAGACCCCGCTGCGGTCCCGCGACACCGTCAGCACGAGGTCACTGACCGGCGCCGGTGACGTCACGGTCACAGTCACTGCGTGGGCGACCGCTACGAAGTGTACGGTCTGAAACAGAGGAAAGTTTATTTAGAATTTGTTGATGATGTTGAACACTTTTTAATAGCTAAATATAGTCAAAACTAGTTTGGTAACTTTTAATGATTTAATGTATAGTATTCGTATGAATGATTCCTGGTTTTTAATATATTCATTTGGTTTCTTACTTTAAGGTCTTTGGAAACGTCCACCACAGCTTGCGGTGGCTGGAATGTGTGACATCCTATCGGCTTAAGTGTGAATACTTCAGCCGTGTCCACGCACTGGGAGCTGGGGCCCGCGGTGATCTTAAACACGCCTTTGGAAGACGCACTGCTGAATTCCACCTGTAGAGGAAAGCGCATTATGATATGATAAATCTTTTACCACACAGAAATAAATCACTAGACGAAAACTAAAAAAGGCAATTTATGGGCCGTAGAATAAATTAATAACTATCCTGTAACTAATTTTTAATTTACGAATTTATTGTTGTCTTATAAGCGCTAATGAGGCGCCACCTTTTGATTTTTCTGCAACTGAGTAGACTTTACAATCTTTAATTGAAGATTTTTATACCGTGAGCCGATTTTGATGAAGAACATTTTATAATATTGCCCCAATCTACGCCTTTTGATACACTTTCGATGGGGTACCTGTGTTACCCCATCAAAATTCGTAGAGAAGTTTAAGAGATTGGCGTGTTTATCAGACAAAGTTTTAAAATATAGTCTTACTAGTTTTCGCCCGCGGCTTCGTACGCGCATTTTCTCAATCCAGGACATAATCTATCGACATACCAAATTTTATTGAATTTTTTTCTGCCGTAATTATGTGATTTAGTAACAAACAAACATCCAAACTTTCGCATTTATAATAGTAGTGTGATTGTATTCTTTTACACTCCCTGCACACCGCAATCAGTTTTTGACAAATATTTCCAATGTACAGACACGAGACAGTTCTACAGTTTTATTATAGTTTAACTAGATAAAAGATATTTAACTTGTCTCTGTCCTGTATCTGTATCTCAACTGACCTCATGCTCGTGCGAGGACTGCATCCTCAGCACATAACCAGTGTGGTGGAAGGTGGGCACTTCAGCGTGAGCTTGAGTTACAGCCACATTGTGCTTGGAGTCTCTCCAGCACAGTCTCTCAGATGCTACCGATATCTCCACACTGCCCGGGAGGACTTCTTCGAACTTGTATTTACCAGCTGTGTGTGAGAAGTGACAGCTTATAACAAACTTTAAAAGAAATACACCCTAATCTAATCTAAACCTTAAGAACTCCTGGCACTACTTGGAAGTTACTTTTAATCCTTGGTTAAGATTTAGGCTATTTAAAATACTTTGAAAAATCGATTTTTGATCTCAAAATATTCATCAAATTATACTTAGAAAACTTTCGTGATTGATTCCAATCATTATTATAAATACTTGATTTATCACGAACCGTCTAACTATCGTATCGTCTTATTGTCGGTCGAAACACCGATAAGACGGTACGTGATAAATCACGTATTTATAATGATCCATCAATTTATGTCGAGTATACATGCAAAGTGCGCAATATCAACGAGAGAAACGAGCTCCTTTGTCCTGGCACATGGAAAACTAAGAAAAGTGTTAAGTGAACTTACCGACAGCCATTGTATACAATGGTTGTCCAACATAAGCGCCGTCAGGTGAGAGCGGCCTCAGAGTGACAGGGAGGGAGGCACAGTCCGTCTCTTTCTTGCACTGGATGGTCCCAGTCAGAGTGCCTTTCAGTTGGGAGAAGTGAATGCCGTCAACGGGCGAGCTCGCGACTGTCACTTTCTGGGTTAGAGGGTAGAATCTGTCAATAACAATCATAAATCGTTTCATTCAGGCAACAATAAGCTAGTTCCAGGACAAATAAATATTGCTGGACATTTCACACAGCGCTATCTAGCCCCAAACTAAGCAGAGCTTGTACTATGGGAACCAGAGAACTGACAGAATACTTTACATTATTTTTTGTAAATCCTTATAATATCTAGGAACACATCCAGACCCAGAGCAAATATCAGTAGATCATGCAAACATTTGTTCCGCGGCGGGAATAGACCGAAAATAAATTACGGCTACTAAACCTAGCCACTGACAACGCAAAAAAGTGGCAATATTTTATTCATCCTAAATGTATTGTAAGTGAATCGTTAACTCAAAAGAAGAAGAAATAAATAACTTGTTCTACAGCCCATAAAGATATACCACAAAAATATAATAATCCGTCCAGCCGTTTAGTCGTGAAAGAGAGACAATAGTTACTAAAGTTGTATCTCTGTTCAATCCCATGTAATATTAATTTGCCGTACAAATATAAAAATAATACATATAAAAACTAATTACATGCCGTTTTTGTGAAGAGGTTACTGAATGGATCTTCATTGTCATATTGATTAGCTTTACAAACGCAACATTTTTAATGGATGATATCTTCAATAGGATGTGCTCAGAGGATGGACATCTATCAAAAATAATGTATACTCACTGCAGGCCTTCGCTCTGTTCTTGTTCGGACACTTCCACTTTGGCGGAGTAGGTACCGGGCGGGAGGAACGTGCACCATTTACCTACAAATTGAAATCATAAACAATACATCACTACGAAACTACTTCTTGTGGAGTGCTACGAGTATACATGTGTCCCTACCGCGGCGGAACTACCTCTAGTATTCTCACCTTGTGTGTCAGGAGCCACGATAGCGCTCCTGGCGTGCGGCGCGGTCAGCGTCACGTGTCTCGGCGCGGCGGCGGTTGGCGGGCTGACGACGCCGCACACGCGCCAGCGAGCCACACGCGACAGTACTCCGGCGCGCGGGCCCGAGGGGCCTACCTCTAGCTGCACATCTTCTAGCTCGCATTTTTCTGTAAATATAAGGTAAACAACATCCAAAACTTGAGATTTCGAAAACAACCATAAATGCCTCAAAAGACTACGGGGTAGTAATGAGAAATTGTAAAAAAATATTGAATTGCAATTTAAGAAAACTCACCATGCTGAAAGCTGACAGTGTAGACTGCCGGTATCAGCCCAGTCAATGTATATTTTCCACTAGCATCGGAGTTACCGACCGGCGTGCCGTCAAGAGAAACCCTCACTCCTGACAGGCCCTCATCAGCAGCAGACTGTACTGCTCCAATTACTGAGAAACCAGTAACCTGAAAACAGTTTTCGCCGATTAGCAGATACAAAATAAGTTTAAATCTCAAACATTTACTAGATGCTAGAAGTATATTTGAGGAGATATTGATTTTAGGCATATGACTTCCATTGCCTATATACACTCAAGTACTATAATTATTATTAATGTTAGACACATGTTCACAATTATTTGCGTCTCCTGTATGACATACATACAGTTTATTATGTCTTGTAAGGAGGCCCGAGTTTGATCTTAAACTAAATTCTCAATCAGTTCAAGAGCTGAAATCTTGTCCCGTGAGTCGTACCATCTAGACCAATGGCAAAAAAAATATTAAAAAATAGTTTAGGCAAGTACATAAACAAGTCAAAAGATGAAGCTGAAATCTATAACATACCTCAAAAGCATTCTTAATGAACAAGCTATCATGTCTCACTGTGAACAGCACAACTTCTGGTTTCACATTATAACTGACAGCCGGTAGGCCGGGAGTTGTGGACATCACTCGCAGCTTATACTCTCCAGCCGGGACCAGGCCAAATGAGAACTGGCCATTGCCGTCAGTGGTGACGTGACAGATGGGAGCATCCGGCACACCTTGGAGTAAAGCTGTCTTGCATCCTTCTACGCGGAATTTGGGACTTTCCTGAAATTTTTTTTTTTTATCTTTTGGAATATGAGTTTATCTATTTAAAATTGCATTATTTGTTTCTTTCTTTGTTGTTATGTTTGTTGTATCGAATGAATGTGTTTTCTATGTTTCTTTCAGTATATCTTCCATAGCTGTTTGTAAGCTTATGCTTAGATTATAGGAAATTCTAAACAATTATGCAAGTTTATTAAATCACTTGTTGTATCTGCCAATCCTGATGTAAAATGTCATCATCTGAGATGCAACCAAGAGCTCAAACAGGCTGTCGACAGAAACATTGTTTACTAATAGTTACCTCTTTAGAATACAACAGCACATACAGATTCCCAATAGTGCTGCCAAATGAGGTTATAGTTCCAGAGACATCATAGCCCTTCACTGCAAGTACTCCTGCTGGCAACGCTGTGTTACCTTCCTTCACTTGCACTATAGCCTGGGCTGGGTCCAGCTTCCATCTGGAAATATGTATTGAATTATAGTGTGATTAACAAGAGTTCAAGACACTTAGCACATTACAAGCCTCATTAACAAGACAGAACTAAGGAACATACAGGCATCAATTGTGAAATGAAAGAGATAATCTCCTTGAAAATTACTCCGCAAAATATTCAATATAGATCAGTTGCTGGACAAACTTAGAAGAAATCTCCCTACCTTGGATGAGAAGCTTTAAGAGTATACTTTCCAGGTATAACTGGTGTGAAGTGGAAGTCTCCACCCACTGTAGTAACTGTCTTTCTTTCATCCCCCTTATCATTCACAAGCTGCACCGCAATTCCGCCAGGTCCCTGCTTCTGACCGGCCGTAATCACTCTACCAGTGATACCAAAGCCATTGAAATCGAAGTTGATGTCTTGGCCTGTAGAGCATTGGTCTGCAACTCCATCTACTGACAATTCAACCTGGGAAGGCTCGAAACTCCATCCCGCGGGAGGGTGGACCTTAAGCATGTATTCTCCCTTTTCATATAGCGGGAGGAAGTAGTAGCCGTTGGTAGGGGCGCATTCTGTCTTCTCTTTTAAACTACCTTCCTTGGTATACCTAAAATTAGATTATGGTGAATAAACTCAGTGGCGGAAATGTACTAAGATAAGCTATGGTATTTCTAAGGCTTCGAAAGTAGGATGCCAAAGTAATTAGTTTTTCTAAATAATCCACTAATCCAGAATTTTAGGTTACTTACAGTCCAATTTCGATTTTAGAATAATCCAAGCTGACATGGCTTTTTACGAATCCACCACAACCTAAGATATCATTAGCCCTACTTTTAGGAGTGGTAATTACTAAAAATATAACTAAAATTAGCAATTTTAAATCTAACTCCACAAACGCCATTTTCCCAATTTAAGATTGAATGACCAGTGTCTCCAACTCTATTGGACAACATTGCGGTGTTGCTAGTTTTAAAATACGGTAAATGGCGAAAAATTACGGGTGATCAAAATCTAAACATATGGTAACTTTATTTCACAATTAAACATTAAGTTTCAGGCGTTTCAGCCTTTTTGTATAAGGAAACATTTATCATTTTTATCATTTTATCGGTGGGGTGGAATTTTACGCAGTTTTTTTCTAATCTCTTTATAAGTTGCTGTGTAAATAAATTCCCAGCAATAGATGTTTTTTTTTATTTATTTGACAAAATACCATAAAACTATTAATTAATACCTATAGCATCGTAAAACCTTTATAGGTTTGTCTCGGCCGCACAATTTTTTTTAAATAGGTACCTACTTAACCACTTACTTGATTTTCTAAAATACTTATATAAAATAAATAAACAATAATAATTATATATATTTTATGCATAGGTAATGTTTCAATTATTTGTTAGCTGTCCTCGAGAGTATCCATGAAGTATTTTTTTGATGACAAACGGTTTCTGTTTTTGTGGCTGAAAAGGCGCTAGCAATCGGCGTTTGAGTGGGGCAATGACAACATTTCTAACATTAAATGTGCTAAAATATAGAATAGTCGCGAATCTTCTTTAGTTCTGACTTCCGACACATATTTTAATTACGGTAGAATTGAACTTGTCTACGGTAGGTTGTAGATATGTTCAAATTACGGTAGGTTTACCGTAATTACGGCGTTGTTGGAGACACTGTGAATGACGATTGACGGACGACGTGATTTGTTTGCTAAGACATTTCTAATTTTGACGTTCGATTCAAATGACAGTTGCGAAAAACACAGGTACACACGGCTACACATCAAGCTTGATTTCCAGTATAAGCTGACCTCGCATTCTACGAAAAGCCTACACAATGCGAGGTCAGCTTATACTGTAAGTATAGCTTGATGTGTAGCCGTGTGTACTAGACGAAATTTTTCGTTCGGTAATGGAAGGGGATCCTGCGGGGTTGCGGGCGGGAGACAAGGTCATCACGGGAGAAGGGATGGATGGGCGACGGACACTACGGACAGCCTCCTGATAGCCCTGATAGGTGCGGGTTCCAGGTTCAGATGGTAGAGTGGAATCAATTATAGGAATTAGGATGCTTGGGAATAGTTTGAGTGCGAGCGCCTGAGCTCAGTCTAAAAATTACAATACATATTCCCAGACTAGCATTGTATAATAATCAAACTGAATATTCTCTTATTTTATGGTTCCTTTATTAATTATTACGAAGTTAGTCCAACTATCTAGGTTTGCTTGTAGCCAGTGCTCCATCTGATAATCGTAGGATGAAAGTTAAAGTACCAGCTGTTAAAACTTCTTTTGCAAGATGCTTAAAATATTTTTCTTGTCCCTTTAAATATTGCTGCGAATGCAAGCACTGTGACCTTTCCTGCTTATTATATGGGGTAAAGGGTAAGAATAAGAAAGTGGCTTCTTACCTTGGATTATGACGGAACAGAACGTCTTTTGGAAATCCAAGTCTGACAACCTTCTCTGGCTGTTTTGTCATTTCTTTACTCTCTCACCTCTCCCACTCCCATAACCACTCACCTACACCCAATCGCAATCACACATTTATACTGTACACATATTTACTCACACACTTACCCACACACCCTCCCGTATTAGCGCCCCTCTAATCTTACTAGCTGAGCTGAGATCTGTTTTTAGTATTTTGGTTTTTCATTTGTGTGTTAATTTTAAATTTTGTTATTTTCTTCTTTTGTTTGCTTGTAATTTTATAACATTCTTGTTTTGTTATTTGATTGACGGTAAGCGTTTTTATTGTAATCCGGTTTCCTGCGATACAGGCTAGACCTAGTGCGGGGACCATTGGCAACTTAAGTCTACACTTATATCTTTTGTAAACTTCTAGTAAATAAAATGTATTTGTATTTTGTACCTACACAATAGTTAATATTCCTGGCATACTGGTAAACTAGTACATGAAAAAAAGGTATGTATTGGATAATAATGCAACAACTTATTATTTGTGTGTTTTTATTCATTAGGACATAACAATGAATTCAGTATCAAATTGAAAGGGTGTAGATGTACCTACATCTAATAATACAAAATAAAAATACACTTAAAATACATTTACTAAGCTGTGCAGTCACAACACAAATTGGTTTTATACCATTTTACTGAAATTTTATGTAGCCACAGCAGTTTTAGCTTTGTTTTGGATTGGAAGGAACAGTTTAAACTCTGCAGGTAACTCATCTTCAGAGTACAGCCTATCAGAGAAGTAGACTCGTCGAATTCTACAGTTTGCGTGAATTTGTACTCTCAAAGTCTCTACATAGTTGGTTCCGTAGGCTCTCCTGGTAAAGTCTGCTAAATTGAACTGAATTTGGTTCCAGCCTTCATCAAGCCGCATAGGCATGGTGCAGATGAATGGTTTGACGCGAGTGGTAGACTGGTAGTTGCTCGCTCTGAACCTTCGCCGCACATTCTTATCATCCAAAACCTGCAAACAATTCATTTTAAGGTTATTTTATCAACCCTCACTTAACAAATGTAATCAATCATTGCTAAGAAAAATTACGAAACTAGGTCAAAGGAGTAATATTTTATTTCTGCTTACCTGAACTTCGAATGTGAAGTACTTTTTGAGGTTCTTTATAATCATAACCAGAAACGGCAGCTTGATACCCAGGGTCTTCTTAGGGTCAGCGGGACAGGTAATGTATGTGGTACTGACATTGGTCCCCACTATTTCCAGCACGAGGCTCTGTATGTCGTTATCAGTAATCCTCTTTATGTGCCCATTGCGGACCTTCTTGTCCCAGATTTGCAAAGGTTTGCTACCTATGCTGTAAAGAATTGACAAGAAACCGGACTGAAAAGTGTTCTTGAACATTTCGCTTGAATTCACTCGCACGTAACTATCTGATACCCTTACTTGTACAGACTAATATGTACAAATTGTATAATCAATAATTCTTATTTCGCGGCTGCATTATTCCTTGGTTTGGTTGGCAGGATGACAGTAAACAAACTAAACACAAGAATTTTAAACCGGGCATTGATTGGCCATGCTTTTGTTATCTATCAGTCAGTCAGTGCAAGCAAGGTTACCATGGCAACTTGAGTGTCATGTCACAGCAATTTCGTTCCAATCTACTTTGATGTGATTCGTATTCGTACACTGTTTCGAAGAGCTTTTAGCACAAATTATATAATAAGATATCCATTAATTGAATAATATAACTTCATAGATGTCTTTACAATATACAATATTTAAAACTACAATATTAAAGAAATGTATGATGCTAAACTACACACACACAAACAACACGATGAGACTAATCTTATATATAAACTTTCTGCGTAAGATGAAGTGTAGCTTGTTTTTGACAGTGGCATTTGTTCTGACGGCTGATAGTTTTAATTTTTATCTTAGCATTTATCAGAAAAAAGTTGCAGGCGGCGCATTGCATGTGCTTGTGGTATTTTCGAATTTTCTTTGTAATTTTCTGTTATAAAGTTTATGTTTTACTGTTAAACAATGCTAAAATAGTTGTACATAAGGTGAATAATATTATGCACTACTGAATCGGTTTAAAAAACGTTTGGTTGGAGATAATCTTCGGCAAAAATGACGATGGAAATGTCTTCAAAGAGGCAAGTAGTTCCATAAATTTTATAAAAGATCCTAAAAGCTGAATACTAATTACCGTTCTTGTGGTCGATGGGCGGCTACGATTTCTATCATGAACCCTTAACAAAATTTAGACTCTAAAGATCGTAATTAATATTTTTATCTAACACTTTTGTGGACCATCATTTGATTTGAATTCAAATTGCAATATAGATATTGAAACAAGATTAACAAGAATACTATCTCCTAACATATCTAAAATATTCAGGTAATACGAATTAATCATAAACAAAAATCTTCTAATCTGTAAACAAGACAGAGATTGACCTGTCAAAAATAGAACCTATTTTGTTTATTTTTTATTAGGCCACAGATAGTTTTCAACTCCTTTCTTGCTTCTCATACACCCAAATCGAATTTCTACTTTGTTCATTTTCTATTACCTACTTTAAACACATGTTATGAAAGCAGACTTTTTCGAAATTGCATAATTATAGTTTAGGTATAACAATTTAGGTTCATATTTGCTGGATTGTTAACTCATTTTTTTATTATATTTTGCAACTTTAATATCACTCTTGTTAACTCATACCTACTTCCTTGAATAATATTCCATTACTTAACATGTAAGTATTGGATAATTACCTTTTACTTAAACCATTTCTTTAATTTCTCAAAAGGCGTTCATCTATACAAATATTGTATATTAAAAATAGTTAATGCTTTAATTAATACCGGTAATGTACAGACAATGAAACACTATTGCTTTATGTAAATTTAACTGGTGTCCATTACATAAAAATCATACAAAAATTCCATACTAATGTTATAAAACAGTAAAGTTGTAGGTTTACATGTTTGTAGAATTTAATCTCAGAAACTATTGAACCAATTCTGAAAAAATTTCACTGATAGAAGGCTACGATATCTCTGAGTGCTATCCATACTAATATTATAAATTTGAAATTACCTCTGTCTATCTGTTTGTTACATTTGCACAATTAAACTGCTGAACTGATTGAAATTGAGTTTGGTGACTAGATATAGTGATATATAGTGATAGACTATGACCTGGATTGAGACATTGGCTACTGCAGGCTATTTCTACAGATATTTATTCATGGTCTGGGTGTTTCTCGTGTTTTTTATAAGGATGTATTTACAAGAAAATAACCTATACCTATAATTGTTGTATCAGTTATCTGGTTTCCATAGTACAAGCTTTGCTTATATCGGGGCTAGATAGCGCTTTGTCCAGCGTATTTTATTTAGTTTTGCTCTGTGGCTAGAGGGGGTGCTGATAGGGAATAAGGTGGTCATTGAAACTCATCAACTGAGGATTCAATGATTGAACAATTGTACTCCACACAGTCTGTAAATTATTGATTTGGTTTATATTGTATTAGATAGTGTCTTTTTTTATTAAGAGTAGTCTTCTAACTGACTGTTTCCTTATCTGGTGGTTATCTGGTGGAAGAAAAAGCATGTTAAGATCGTTATAAGAACATTTTTTTATGTTTCAATTGAAGCATTCAGCCACAGCAGTGGCTGAATGCCTAACTCAACTGTTTGTATCTATGATAGGATAAGTGGATATGCTTCCAGTGTGGCTGCTAGGTAGGTACTTATGTGCTTATCCATTTAACACTGTTTGACCTACTTCACAAATATCATCATAGCACTACAGTTGTTCTAGTTGATTTCCAATGGATATCTGTTTGATTTGAACCTTTTGTGTCTATGTTGCCTATAATAATATTGTGTCTTTCTTATGCACCCTGAACTAACTAACTGAATTGGGGTGGCTACCTACCTCTAATACAATGTCTTGTGACTAATGATATAAAACCGAGTGTTGTGAAGGCGAAAGGTAAAGTGCTTACCCAAATTTAAGTTCTAACTTAATTGAATAACTAAAAACAGCTACATACAGTATAATAATCGCCAAAACTACGAGCTGGGCGGGATTTAAAACTCCTTGGTGCAATGATTTTAACATCTTAAGTGATCCCGTGTGGGATTACACTTAAGAAATTGACATATACAGGAAGATGTTGAACTCAGTTGTCATTATACCAGCCATAAGACATCCACTGCGGTGCTGCTCAGTGCGGTGTACCAATAGAACATTCAGAAAAGTTACAAGCAAATGTAAAACATTAATTGTTGCACTTATTGCTTGCTCTCTTATTTGTCTATAGAAATTGTGGTAGGTACTAGCTACCTACTGTTGCTAATCAGACCCCGTACAGCTTTGCAGTAACAATAAATACCGGGGTTTACGACGGCAGCGTTGTTTCTTTTTTGTTCCGCGAATGAGAGGAAAGGAGTTTTGATTCACCTGAGACACAGAATAAATAATACGAAAGGTCGCTCAACTCGGGGGCTATTCTGAAACACCTGCGCCTGCTTTGTCGAAGGTATTTCGTAAGTATGAAACACTTAGCTAAGTCAGGCGTCATGTGGATGTCGGTTTAATGACTATTGTTATGCTTTTTCATAGGTTTTTGTCTCTTACATTGACGTAAACTTTAAAATTGAAAGAGACAAACCACAGTGTATCAAGAATAATGCACTTTAATTGTAACATGAATTAGCTACACGTTAGGTTTATTTTGATTCAATCATATTACGCGCGCGTTTGTCTATTACGATATGGTACGAAATTAATCTAGCTACCTAATATATATATATATATATATATTTCTCGAGTTTCATGCACATCTGCTTGTACAAATAGAATACAATTTATTTTTATACAATAGGTATATTCACACACACCCCCTCACACTACACTCAAACACACACAAACTCACACATTCATCAAAATTATAAGTACTTTTATATCTGTATCGATATATAATTGTTTCTATAACTTTCATTTTTGCTTTATTTTTATTTATCTATGTAAGTTTTAAACCTAAATTATTCTTATTGTTGAATGAACGATATATCTTGCTTTTTTGTCTGAGGAGGTGGGCGTTGAAGCTGCTCCACAATTTTTATAATTTTTGCAGCTTCATCGTGCTACCAATAATATGTTTGTACTATTAGTTTTAAATAATTGAATTTGAATATAACGCAGGAAGCTAGGTATCCACAATCATACATTGTATTGGCGTAGTCATTGAATGGTTAAAGCTACGCTTACGGAACAATGTAGGTATTAGGTAGGCACCTATTCATCAAATTGCGAAATAATTCAAGAAACGGGAAGTAAAGCGATGCCGTGTCGTAAAGTCGTGAATTTTCCCATTACCTACTGCAATGAGCTTTTTAGAAAAGAAAACTTTTTATATTGCTGCGTCGCGCGTCGTTGTTCCTATTAATTCAGTTCAAATCTTCATAACAGTTTTCACTTCTGTCTGTCTATATTGTTGAGGTGGAACTCTATTAGAATTTAGAGTATCTTCGTACTTGCGTTCTATTACGTATCTCTACAACCTTGATATAGTCGCAAACAAAATCAGCAGAAATGTTGTTCGCTGCCCCCATTCACATACTTAGGTACAACTTTGTAAATCGGATATGGCTATCTGTAATTTCATACAAAGCTGTAGATCTAGAGCGTATTATGTGTGACCAAAATAAAATTCTTAGAACTTGATTCGATTCAGAATACTCCGAAACCCCTCATCCGGAAACCTCCCATTGTTCTTGGTTTTTGTGTGCGAAATATAATTCTCATCAACCTGCTCTTTTTATACTTACCTCTTATATTTAAACACATTTATTTTTATTTTCTATCGAAATCTGAAACGAGTTCCACCACATTCGCACTGGTTAGCATATTAGTATCAACGGATTTGTGATAAAATGTGTCTAGTTTCTTGACCTTTTCTAAGTCTGATAACTTCGATAAACATCTCTTCCAAAGTTTTAAACTCTTGGTTTTGTCTACTAAGCTATTCTAAAACCCCGCAAAATATTGAACAATAGCATTTGGAATAAGGAACTTCCGTTCGAAAAAAGAGTTATGCATGTTGTGTATTTGAAAGTAGGTTTTCCGATTACGCATAGGCACTGCATATTTAATGACTCCGTATTGTTGGATGCCTAGAAGGGCTTGAATGTGGATGAGTCAGGTCGAACGATGCCCATAGCTGCCCATTATTGGATGTTATGTCAGTATTTGAGTTTTGCGCCTCTAATCTTTGCTAAATAAGCCGAATTTAAGCGTGGTAAAGTCTCATTCTTGTAGAAAACAATCTTCAAACAATGGCTAATGTATAATACTTCGGAAAATATTCCGAGCAAGTCTTACAAATCAGCTATACCTATTATAGACCCCACACACGTCAACGATTTGTTCAGAGCCTCCGTAGGAAGAATTTATTCTAATTTCTAGACTTGTGCAAGGTTTCCGCAAGCTTCTGTGGAAGTAATTGTTTAATTTTTTGGGCATTCAAGGCCTGCGCAAAGAAATCGTTGACGTGTGTAGGCTCCATTAGTCTCTTCGCGAATCATGACTTGGCATAAATGTTTGAACTCCATCCCACTCGATATTGTGAAAGTATAGAGTGGACCGTATTGCTGACAGTCACATCAATTATCGCATTAGCTATTCAAGCGGGCAATTACTTAGCTATTAGTACAAGTTTGAGTAGCTAAAACTCCTTCTTAAATAGAATAAGTAGGTAAGTTACGTCTCGTTTTATTATAGCACAGTCTATATGGAACCCGGAACATATAATTTAGCATGTGCAAGATGACTCAATATTTCGCTATGCAGATGTTTTATAAACAATCGTTTATCAGACGATCAGCTGCTTCCAATTGAGATTGAATGATATTATGTCATCGATATCAATAGATATTCCTGTCGACTATTCTAGGCTATAATATCATTGAGTATACTCCCATAAGTCACGCTAGCAAGGACTCAAGCAATCTACCACGCTATGCTTTTGCATTATAGTTGAAAATCAAATAAATTAGTCTACTGTTATCAAGTTACGTAATTGGATTTCAAGACCTTTGGTTAAAACCAGGGACCTCTGTACCTACTTCTTCTGTCCTCATACTAGCAATGTTTGATTTTTCGCATCGAAACTGGTTCACGTTGCAAATAGCGAGACGCGTGGGGGGTATCGGAAAGCGGGATTATGAACGGCTTTATTTGTTCGGTTTCTGGGTCGTCGATCTGCGCTGACCTGTCTCGTTTCACTACCAAACTCCTTCGCCGTTCACCCCCTTGCATATTTCACGTCAAATGAATACGGCTATCATGAATCTGTGATGCGAAAACTTGTGCTCTTTGTAGGTATAATACGAGCTATGTAGATATATACATCGTTTTACCAATGGTGGAACTTTGTAACTGTAAATCGATGTAGTTTCACTGCCGTGGGAGTCTTTGTAAAGTAGAAATGGAAATAATGACTCGTATGTATGGCTATGTAGATAATTGGCTCGATATCGCCAGACAGTGTGTCTTCCAGTTCATTGTACGTTATAACGAGGCCGCAAAAATAACACAAACGGAAACTCATGTGTGTCAAACGCGCATGGTATGCGACATCTTCCACGTCCACTGAGGAAACATTAAATAAAATGATGACACTCAATGCTACTGAAATATAATTCTTATAGAAACTGGTATGAGAACCTATTTTTTTTTCGGTGTATGCTTTCTCAATAGGTAGCTTACTGTGAAATATGTAAATCATTCCAGCTAGAATTGTGATGAACAACGATAAAAATGTTTAATAAATTGCAAAGCGCATTGAAGTAGGAAAAGCTAGAAGAATCTAGGATCGTACCCATATCGAAATGAGGAAGACACCCGCAGTAAACACACCGTGACTAATCATTAACTATAAAATAATAAAAAGGTCACAGTGTCGATGTAACTAGCAGGATCCGTATTTATAGATGGACCAACACGCGGTTTTATTTATCTAGAGCCGTCCCCGCCTCCCGGCTGAGCATCGCGGTTCTGAGAGCGCCGAGCGTCGCACGAGCATCAATACTAAATCCACTCCACACGCTAAAAACTTAATGTAGCGTAGTGATTTATGTTTCTTTCACGAGCTATGCGAACAATATTTACGTTTTTTTATGACGATTGTAAAACCTGACGGTGATTCATTCCCAAACGAAAAAGGAAAAAAAAACTGCATCATATACGATTTCACTGCCAAGCGAAGTCTGCCAATGAAAAAGCTTGAAGAAAGACAACGTCAAATAGTAATTGTGCATACACGGTCATTGTGCATACCTGCCTACCAAGAAACAACGTAAAATATCTGAATAAAAATGTTCTCTAGAATCAATTACTGTAAAGTTCAGGATTTCAACTAAATCCTGCCTCTCGCAAGTTTGAACTTGAAAGCTTGGCTCACTAATATGAGGAAAGGCAGTGTCGTGAAAATCATCACACGGGACAGACGTTTCGTCTCGCCTAACTAAAGCTTGTAAAGGATGCGAAAGTTTATTTCTAGCCGGACTGAACTTTTGTTGATCACTTTTGGATAGTTGCCGCGAACTCCGAGAGTTACGTAAATTGTGAGAAGTGCGTGTGTTGTTAGTTCGGCTTCAAAGATTGCTCATTTAAATTTCAATAAAACGTTTTATTTAATAGGTAAAGTTATCGATACCCGAAGATAAACTATCTAGAGTACACAGCACCATATGAATCGTAACCCCGAGATAGAGACCGGGTGACTGTTTGCATGATAAACAAACTTTCGGTTCTGATTGCGTGTGACGTATCGCTTTTTACTCAGAAAGAGTGATTATCAAAGTTCAATGTGATGTTCAATATAATTCCTAGAACTCACGCCATTGGAAATATTAAGGAAACCGATGAGGCTTCCGATGAGGTACCCAATGTAGAGATGCGTTTTCCTCATGGATAGTGAAGGCCGATTAGTGTTTTGGAAGAGTGGTTTGTGGGAGGGTGAAGCACCTACGCTAAATTGCAACACCTGCAAGAAACGTCGAGCAGACAGGATGAGCGCAAACGAAGAGCGACCTCTGGGGTGAGTTCTTGGGCACCTACCTTACAATATGCAAACTTATAAAGAGTGTCAATTTAACTAGCAAATAAGTCATTACAATGCGATTATTTACAAATCGATGCTTTAAATTGCCATTAGAGTGCATTTGAGCTGCGTCACTTGAAAATGTCTGCACAATGTTAGACTTATAAATAGGCTGCTGTTTCAGTTTAAATTGTTGCATTGTTGGTTGAATCCACAGTTAACTTTCTCAGTTGTCTGTTATGCTAAAATATTATTCATAACGTTAAATTATGTTAATTTTAATGCATTATGTTGTTGTTGTAAATGTATCTTATAAAGTTAAATGTTTATTGTTTAATTGTATTATTAATATCGCTCAATCATATTATTTGAACAGTTGTATAAACAGACGAGAGATTCCATCTGTATTTATATTGATAATGTATTATCCATATATCATTACACGATTTAAAACAACTCTTAATGTTATGTTAGTTATGTATGAATTATGATGAATGGTGGCGATGCGAATCGTGTATCTTTTTGTGCGGTTCGTAAATATTATGATGTCCTGGTTATTATGGCTACCACTACGGGCGTGCTTTGATGATTTGTTGTTTTAGTTTAAATCATTTAGTTAATTTCTGTCTCAAAACACGTTATTATCTAAACACGCGGTAGCTTGTCAAGCCAAGTTCAAGCTAACAGAACTGGCGAGCAGCACCATGCGTGCTCGAACCATTTGGAGCCACTTTTGACCAACTCATAACTTAAAAACTATTTCACATAAACATGTCAAATTTGGCTCATATATTGGATGTTTGATAATATACTTACGCACAAAAATGAAAGGGGTTATCCATAGAAATGTGAAATTTATATTGGCATGTAAAAACAAACACTTTATTAAACTTATGTTGTGCTATTGCATAATGCTTGCCATCTAACCACAGATACTGTATTGGTGACGTCTCGAGACATCCCTTGTTGTCCCTTTCTAACCCAAAACCCACAGCTATTTCCGAAAGAGATATCAAATCGGCTTTTATTTTTGGATGTTGATTGCAAGAGTAGGCAGTAAGTTTTATATTGAATTAATGACCTAAACTTAGGCGATTTTCTTTAAAATTTGATAATATAATTAGTAGTTTTTTTTGAGAAACCGTCACTTGAATATCGTCCGTATATTACCAAACACTCTGTATTGAGACTTGCGAGATACATAGGTATGTGCTCCAAATTTCATAAACACACCTCAAACGATTATTTAGATATTAGCGTCCAAAAATCTACATTTTTATCACTGACTGACCGACCTATAAATAGATCAAAACTCATAACTCAGTCTCAGATGACATAGAAAGTTCGAATTTGGCATCCAGATATGTAGTTGGGTGAGTACAAAGGAATAAACCAGAAAATTGTATTTCTTTATAATTTTGTTATCATTTTTCAATTAACTGATACTAACTTACACTATAACTAACACTTAGGTACTTATATTGCCTGCAATATAAGAATATAAAATAAATATATCACAAAAAAGACAATTATACCCCGACAGCGTAGGAAAATACAGTAGAGTAACAAAAACCATTTGGTATTAATTTCGTTATGAATAAATACACCTACTAATAATTTCTGTACAAAAAGTAATGATATCCCATCAAAAACATAAATGTGAAATGAGAGGCAAGTCAGACCTTAGGCTTCAAATATATTAGCCTAAGTTATAAGAAGAAATTATATTTTAAGTTGTTATGCACCCATTTAGATCTCACTTCTTTTGTCGTTGAAGTCAACAATCAAGACTTAAATCATAATATTGAACTTGGCTCTCAGTTCACGTTTATATTTTTGATGGGATTCTTCTTTATCCTTTGAATAAGTTTTTTTAATCTTGTAGTGACTATAAAATTGTATACCTACCTAGTATTTTCATGTGCTTTTCTTCATAATATACGTACTTTGCTTTATTTTTTGAATCATCATCAGTTTTTAGAAGTCTATCAATCTCTTTCGAGGCTCTTGTTCAATTGTTTCGAAAGTATGCCTGTACATTATTTTATTAAATAAATATTTTGACCACATCTGGCAATGACGAGCTGTTGTCACCTTCATAAAAATGACATGCCACCTCGGTCGAAAGTTTAAGAGTTACGTAAATAGCTGCGCGTCTTTAAATCATAACTCCCGCCTGCCGCGCGCGATATATTTAGAAGACATAGGTACTAACTGTTTTCTATCTGCGGTATTTGTATAGAAACTGGCAGGTATTCTGTACTGGAGGAGACATTCCACAAGAGTTCGTATTTAATCACAGTATAACCGTACGGTTACATTTATTTTAGTTCTTATCTACAGTTCGTGTTAGAGTGGTATACAATACCCATGTGGTAGTTTTTCCTTGATTGAAATAGAATCGCTTGCGTACTATTATTTTGTATGATGGATAACTACAAGTCTCATATGTATGACACAACACTTATTTTCAAAATGAAGTTTATTGAAATAATATTGATTCAAAAGTGGAGGAAAGGCATCATTTTATTAATTAAACTGTTATCAAGGTAAAATTAGGGGGCGGGGGGCGTCATGGTCATAACTATTACTAGTGCGCGATAACTTGGGACCTGCTAGGAATGCGACTCCCCGACCGCTTCCCCTGCACTTCCCCGATGGCGCCCGTATTGTACCGTTCGCATCACTATTTTTTACTAGGGTTTTTAGTCTCGTACTGGCCTACGTCACGTAACGACGCGCTCTGGAATTCTTTTAGTTTTCGTTTGTGTTATTGTTTTGTTTTGTTACATGTGTGACCTCAATCCAATAGAATACATTTGGAATTTGGTCAAGCAAAGAGTAGCCGATAAAAATATCAGCCAGTCAGAAAGGGAAATAGAAAAATTAACGAGAGATGCAATTACCAGCATAAGTGAGAGTGACTGGAAAAAAGAAGTCAGCCATGTGGACAGGCTTCGACAAAAGTATTGGGACGATGACCTCTTACAAGAGACGAATGAATCGCAATTAATTGTAAATTTATCGGATACCTCTTCGTCAAGTGATTATAGTGAGACTGAGGACGAAGAACAACCTCTAGAAGGCATAAATCCACTAAGTAGTGACGAAGATGAGATAATGTAAATAATAGATAAAATAAATGTATAAACTTAAACATTGTATTTTTATTTTATTCAAATAGTGTAAAAAAGATTAGATAAAAAGCAGCGTCCTCCCTGAGTAACATAATAAATTAGGTTAAAAAAAACAAAGACGAAGCCGCGGGCGGCTGCTTGTTATGTTCGTTTTTTTGCGGGCGGTACAAACACGCCAATATCACGTCACCGCGCTCAGGTCCCAACTTATCGCGCACGGGTAATAATTATCCAAGACTTATACAATGTTAGATAACATTGTTTAATAATAATCGATAATCGCTTCAAAGCGATAAGACCGCCCATTGTATTATTTTATTTGTGTCTTCTATAATTTAATGTGTACAATAAAGTGTTTTCATTCATTCATTCATTGTTTAAGTCGTGAACGTGAAAATAATAAGGGAATATAATCGGATTATTGTGTCGTGGAAGTCGTAAAAATATGGTGATTACCATCGCATGGCTCCCCTTTCATATGATAAGGGTTCATTACCACGCGTTATACCATTTAATTTCCCTTGTAGTCAATCCCACATATCACAGTTACACAAAAATACATAGGTAGGTTTCACTATTTTCATCGAATCACTGGGTTTTTCTTATTTACCCTGCTTTTAGTTGACCGTTATTATTTACTGACGATTTTATGCTGGCCTACATAATAAATAAGCGCGATTCTCTCGCGCGTATTACGCGCGTCCGTTGCGCCCAGAAGGATGCGCGAGCATTTGGGGACGGATAAATAATTCAGTATCACAATTTTGGCGCTTCATTTCTCTTGATACGAGCACTCGCTCTGAAGTTCGCGCGTAATCTGGACGCAACAAGGTGTCTCTAGTAACACGCGCGTATAACGCGCGAGTTGAGTCTGCGCGATTTACGCGCGTATTTTAAATTCGCGCGATGCTTGTGGACGCAGTGTATTGGCGCCAAGTACCTCGCGTTGGCGTGCGTATCGATTGTCGGTGAATTCGCCGCTTCTGGACAAGGTCTAAGGCTGCCGGATTGTAGTCATCATATTTTATTATCATACTAGCTGCTGTCGCGGCTTCGCACGCGTGGTTAGTCAATAATAAGTAGCCTATGTCTCAATCCAGGCCATAATCTATGTTCCAAATTTCATCGAAATCGGTTCAGCTGTTACGACGTCAAAGCAAATAAATGAATAAACCAACTCACGTTCGCATTTATAATATAAGTATGAAGTATGTTTTTATATTAGTTTTTGTTTTAACGTAAATGCGTAAAAATAGATAGGAAACTATTTTGATAGATAGGTACATCCATTATCTTATTGATGTTTTAACCTGCGCATATAAATATCCTGTTTTGGCTTATCAACTAATCCTACTACTCGTATATCTAACAATTTTAATTGTCATTATTGATCGAGCGAAGCGAGATCTCCAAATCAATTAGGGCAATTATGTATGTATGTTTGTTTGTCCAAGGATAACTTTCGAAGCGTTTCTTCGATCATCGTGAAATTTGGTGTATTGGTAGGTAGTGATAGCACAATTTTGGTGTGACTAAATGAGCTAAAAATATCTTCCACATTAGTTATATAGTATAAGTTATAGATATAGTCCCCCACACCTATAATAACTAGTGATTAGCCCCGAACTGAGATCTCGCGAGTCTCCCATAAGAACAAAAACATATTATTTGTAATCTTTGACCATAAAAATAGTGCCACGAAATGCATAACTCACTTGCTTGACCTACAGTTTCATTTGAAACTTTTCGCTTCGCTCGATCAAATATTGATTTGCTTCTTCCTGACTTCTTCAATATAGCCACTTCTATTGCGCAAACAGTGGCTTAGTTTAGGTCATCTTTTGTGCAGATAGTAGAGAACAAAGGGCAGTCGAGCATGTGAGGAATGGAATGCTTTGACTGGGTTCCCCGCATTTGCAGCCAGTTAGCGTAGGTTCTCGTATTGCTCATCTACACAAATTCTTCCTGCACCGGCCAACCTGAGTTCGAAGTCGGTTCATAGATTTCCAAACCGGCTCTGGGGGGGATTTGGTGGTGAGCACTTTCCTTCTATAGATTAAACTTTGCGGAGGCCGGGTGGGTGGTCACTGGCAGCGCGTGTTTTGCTTTTTTTTTTTTTTCGAATGGACTTATCTCGCTGTTGGCCTCTGAGGCCGTTGCAGCTTAACCGAGCTTTTGGCGAGCGCAGAAGGCGCTCAGCCCTATAATTTTATTTTTGATGAGGCAACTAGCGCAAGGGCACCACTTAGGTACGAACCTCGGCTTGGGCTGTTGCCGGGACGGGGATAGGAGAGAAACGCCCGGGTACGTGCTTGTACCTCGTGTAGGCGGCGACTAATGGGACTCGTCGACCTCGCCGGCGAGGTCGGTGTATTTGTGGAGTGTTTGCTCTGTCTAATGTGGATGACTCACCCGCATTAGCGGAAGTGATTTCGTCATCCGGGTCTCCGAGAACGTGTCTCGGACGACGGAGGGTTTAAAGCGCGTGTTTTGCGAATAAAGCTTTTACTTTAAAGATGGGTCCGGGGGAGTAGGGAGAAGGGATGTCAGTTATCAGTCTCTTGTTTCCCAAGAGCTTGTTGTAAGCTCATCTAATGCTTATGTGAATAATGTTTTGTTGCAGTGAGCTGAAGAAGCTGTCAGAAGAGAGTCTGACGCGGCAGCCCGAGGAGGTGTTCGATATAATCTGCAAACTTGGCGAGGGCTCCTATGGCAGCGTTTACAAGGTAATCTTTGTTGTCTCGAGCATCCTTACTTATATTATAAATTCGAAAGTAACTGTCTCTCTATCTGTTACGTTTTCTGCTACGAAACGGCTGGACCGATTTCGATGAAATTTGAATAGGTGATGACCGGGATTAAGACACAGGCTAGATATTTTCTGACTGCGCAGAAGGAGTGTAACGTTTTTATTAACAAACCACGCGTGTGAAGACGCGGGCGGACGTCAGAATCGTCACATGTTTGAGCAATTTCAATCCCAAGCTTCTCTATCATCTAATTAATCCGATATGTTATAGTAAGCTTTTTTATAAAGTTTAAGTTTATTTATGTATTTAATTTTCTTGGGAGTTTGTTATAAAAGCGTATCCTTTGCCCTTTCAACGATTTACTATCTTTATGGTCTAGAAGTGGCAACACCGAGTTTATCTTTATTTCTACTATTAATATTAGTAAGTTTAAAAAACTTGTTACAGTCACATTTTTTATCATAAAAATATAATGTATTAGATTTAACACGTAACAATATGTTTTATTGTCCGTTTATTAAAGGCGTTGCACAAAGAGTCGGGGCAAGTTCTGGCCATCAAGCAAGTTCCCGTCGACACAGACCTTCAGGAGATCATCAAGGAAATCTCCATCATGCAGCAATGCGACAGCCCCTACGTTGTCAAATACTATGGAAGCTATTTTAAAAATACGGACTTATGGGTAAGTCCCGATTCCTTCACTAGTAATTTTATGGTACCTTAATATACCTTAAATAAGGTGTTGCAATTTAAACTACAAATAATGACGGAGTTTATTTTTGAGACCATAAATAGTTCATAAACAATGTTTTTTTCTAGGTATTTGTCCAGCAGTGGGACAGTAGGTACAGTCTAGAAAAAAAATGTTTTTTTTTACCAAAATTTTTGAGTTTTTGTGCCTAAAATGTAGGTACTGTGATGAAAGAAACAATAACAAATACAAAGTCTTGATCCCAGTCGGATTGTTATCAGACTCATATAATAAGGCTGACAAGAGGTCTTAAACGGCCTCACGCATGGACACCACTAATACACTAATTCAAATGCATTAGTAGACATTCAGATAGGTAAGTTCTTGGCTCAGTTACGAGGGTGTAACCTGGGAATCCAAGACCTTTCACCCATCCTGCAACTGACTGAAATACTTAGACGTGGGCAGGAGTTGCTAGTAGTTAATCTGCGGCAGCGCGCAGCGGTGTCAATGTAAAATGTTAATTGCGCCGACCTTATTCCATTCTGCGCCGTTTTGAGGACCGTTATGTTAGTACGATAGCATTGTCCGCGTTGCCAATATTTTGTATGAAACTCGTATTAGCAAGCTGAAGTGGCAGTGGGCTGGTCAGATATGCCGGAGAACCTATAACCGTTGGTGTACGCGAGTTCTTGAGTGGAGACCGCGTCTCCTGGCTTAGGTGGAGCAGAAAGTAAAATATTTATTTGACACACGATAACAGCACAGGCAGGTAACATAAAACAAGAGACAATATTGATGTAGAATCATGCACAAGTACATAGGTATTACAAATAATAAAAAAAACGAGTGTTCTTTAGTTAGGCCACACTACTGAAGTATAACTTCTTTTACAAAATATTAATTTATAAAATTGTTCAATTACAAAATTGTCCACACGCCTGTAGGTCGATCAGTCTATGTTCATTCTGGACAGACGCAACTCGCACTCGCGGATTAACGTTTAAAAATATACGAAACGTAACTCTCTTTCCGCACTTTTCGTAACGCATTCACCAGCTTACTCCCAAAGTCAAGCGTGCGTAAAGAAGTTTTACTTCAAAAACAAAAAACATTGGAAAACAGATAAAGATATTATCAATGGTAAGTAGGAAGGCACCAGAACTTAAAAAAGAATAAGTAACTTAACTGCCTACCCATCCACTTTACCACCTACCTACTGGCACCTAGAGGAGTGGGCGCTGAAAGCTCTGTGCTGCTTGTAGTGGGCCAAAAAGGACTTAGTCTTGACACCTAGAGGAGTGGGCGCTGAAAGCTCTGTGCTGCTTGTAGTGGGCCAAAAAGGACTTAGTCTTGGCACCTAGAGGAGTGGGCGCTGAAAGCTCTGTGCTGCTTGTAGTGGGCCAAAAAGGACTTAGTCTTGGCACCTAGAGGAGTGGGCGCTGAAAGCTCTGTGCTGCTTGTAGTGGGCCAAAAAGGACTTAGTCTTGGCACCTAGAGGAGTGGGCGCTGAAAGCTCTGTGCTGCTTGTAGTGGGCCAAAAAGGACTTAGTCTTGGCACCTAGAGGAGTGGGCGCTGAAAGCTCTGTGCTGCTTGTAGTGGGCCAAAAAGGACTTAGTCTTGGCACCTAAAGGAGTGGGCGCTGAAAGCTCTGTGCTGCTTGTAGTGGGCCAAAAAGGACTTAGTCTTGGCACCTAGAGGAGTGGGCGCTGAAAGCTCTGTGCTGCTTGTAGTGGGCCAAAAAGGACTTAGTCTTGACACCTAGAGGAGTGGGCGCTGAAAGCTCTGTGCTGCTTGTAGTGGGCCAAAAAGGACTTAGTCTTGGCACCTAGAGGAGTGGGCGCTGAAAGCTCTGTGCTGCTTGTAGTGGGCCAAAAAGGACTTAGTCTTGGCACCTAGAGGAGTGGGCGCTGAAAGCTCTGTGCTGCTTGTAGTGGGCCAAAAAGGACTTAGTCTTGGCACCTAGAGGAGTGGGCGCTGAAAGCTCTGTGCTGCTTGTAGTGGGCCAAAAAGGACTTAGTCTTGGCACCTAGAGGAGTGGGCGCTGAAAGCTCTGTGCTGCTTGTAGTGGGCCAAAAAGGACTTAGTCTTGACACCTAAAGGAGTGGGCGCTGAAAGCTTTGTGCTGCTTGTAGTGGGCCAAAAAGGACTTAGTCTTGACACCTAGAGGTGTGGGCGCTGAAAGCTCTGTGCTGCTTGTAGTGGGTCAAAAAGCACTTAGTTTTGGCACCTAGAAGAGTGAGCGCCGAAAGCTATGTGCTGTAGTGGGCCAGAAAGGACTTAGTTTTGGCACCTAGAAGAGTGAGCGCCGAAAGCTCTGTGCTGTAGTGGGCCAAAAAGGACTTAGTCTTGGCACCTAGGGGAGTGGGCGCCGAAAGCTCTGTGCTGTAGTGGGCCAAAAAGCACTTAGTTTTGGCACCTAGAAGAGTGAGCGCCGAAAGCTCTGTGCTGTTTTGGGCCAAAAAGGACTTAGTCTTGGCACCTAAGGGAGTGGGCGCCGAAAGCTCTGTGCTGTAGTGGGCCAAAAAGCACTTAGTTTTGGCACCTAGAAGAGTGAGCGCCGAAAGCTATGTGCTGTAGTGGGCCAAAAAGCTCTTAGTTTTGGCACCTAGAAGAGTGAGCGCCGAAAGCTCTGTGCTGTAGTGGGCCAAAAAGGACTTAGTCTTGGCACCTAGGGGAGTGGGCGCCGAAAGCTCTGTGCTGTAGTGGGCCAAAAAGCACTTAGTTTTGGCACCTAGAAGAGTGAGCGCCGAAAGCTATGTGCTGTAGTGGGCCAGAAAGGACTTAGTTTTGGCACCTAGAAGAGTGAGCGCCGAAAGCTCTGTGCTGTAGTGGGCCAAAAAGGACTTAGTCTTGGCACCTAGGGGAGTGGGCGCCGAAAGCTCTGTGCTGTAGTGGGCCAAAAAGCACTTAGTTTTGGCACCTAGAAGAGTGAGCGCCGAAAGCTCTGTGCTGTAGTGGGCCAAAAAGGACTTAGTCTTGGCACCTAGGGGAGTGGGCGCCGAAAGCTCTGTGCTGTAGTGGGCCAAAAAGCACTTAGTTTTGGCACCTAGAAGAGTGAGCGCCGAAAGCTATGTGCTGTAGTGGGCCAAAAAGGACTCAGTCCCAGCTTTGTGTTAGTCCACGCCGCCTAGGCGCAGACTTACGCTGGTTTTCAGACTGTCCTAGCATAGTGACATCTGCTATTTTTTCTAAATTTCCTAGTTGTTGCAGTGTGGTCGTGTAGTTGGTTTCTGTGTCTCTACCGCTCATTCAATAAAGATATATTGAATGATTGATTGAAAATACGTTATTGAATTTAAATAACTAGTACAAAGGCGAACTTAATACTAAAGAGCATTCTCTTTCACATAACCTTTGTGTATTGTAGATAAAGATGTGTAGGTTTGCACAGGACTAATAAGAATAGCATAATATAGGTACATACTACATAAATAAACCTAATATATGTTGTGGAAATATATTTTAGTAATATAGGCAATCGTGAAGTTAGTCGTGGGAACTCCAAAAGTATTTTGTGTCACTGCTAAAGATCGTTATTTGTCTGCCGCGGCACGGTTGCTAAACCCGCCGATCGTACCGTTAAAGCTACGTTTTATCATCCTCAGGTCTACAAAGTTACGGACTTAGAGCAGATAATAGAAAATATTATGAATGATTTCAGATTGTAATGGAGTATTGTGGAGCTGGCTCGGTGTCTGATATCATGAGGCTACGGAAGAAGACGCTATCGGAAGACGAAATCGCTACGATTCTCTGTGATACTTTAAAGGTGAGGAAAATCTATAGTAGGTAATATATAGTAGCATGGATGTGGATAAAAATCATTGCCCATATATGGTGGGTTTCCTATATCTGTCGGTAACCAGCTACGACTCGTTGGTCCTTGAAAACAAGTCAAAATTTTGACATTAGTTCGACACTTTTTCATGGAATTACGAGTCGTAGTCGGTTACCGACGGATATAGGAACCTGCCAATATTCAATCATCAGCATAACGCATACACACCTTATTTCCTATATCACATACATACAATAAAATAAAAAATAAATTTCTATCCATATGAAAAACTGTTTGAGAATTTTATTCATGACACAGAATAAGTAATAGCTACGGTCTTACCCCCCCCCCCCCCCTCACCACTCTCCCCTCCCCCCACCTTCACCCAGCTTGCTCTTAACAATATGGTATTTTAAAGCAAATAAATAAATTCTATTTTATTTTAGGGTCTTGAATACCTCCATAGGCGACGAAAAATACATCGTGATATCAAAGCAGGAAACATCTTACTAAATACAGAGGGGCACGCTAAGCTGGCTGATTTTGGCGTCGCGGGACAACTCACTGTAAGTTATTCTGAATGCGATCGGTCTTGGAAATAGTACAGTAATATCCAGTCGAAGGTTTAAGTGTATTAGATAAAGAACGACTTTACTATTGGAGTTGTAAAATTTGCACGGAGACAGTTTCAATAGCAAACATTCTAACAGATCAGTGACACTTCTAACGATGACTAAAACTTCATAATTTTGAACAGGAAATATTTTGTTGTTCTCCATTTAATGTTTCAAAAAGATATTTCACTCCGATAAACGAGCTTCGCTAAAGGCTACAGATGCATTTTCTTAAAATACTGGTCTCTCTTTACTAAAACAAAGTTGACGTGTATAGGACACAATGGCGAAACGGAACACGGTAATCGGCACCCCGTTCTGGATGGCGCCCGAGGTGATCCAGGAGATAGGATACGACTGCGTGGCCGACATCTGGTCGCTCGGCATCACCGCGCTCGAGATGGCGGAGGGCAAGCCGCCCTACGGCGACATACATCCCATGCGAGCCATCTTCATGATACCCACCAAGCCGCCGCCCTCCTTCAGGTGAACTACTCACGTAGAAACTAGAGATAGGGCGACATACACACCCCATGCGAGCCATCTCATCATTGCTATAACGCCATCTATTGAGTGTCGGTGCGAGTCACTTTGTATCGATGAAATGATGTTGTATTAGATGGTTAATTTGACTTGTAGAGAACCAGACCAGTGGTCGCCGGAGTTCATCGACTTCGTGAGCCAGTGCCTCGTGAAGATCCCGGACGAGAGAGCCACGGCGGAGTTCCTGCTCAACCACGAGTTCATAGGTATGGCACAAACATTAGTATTGTAACTATGCTAGATCGCAGTGCGTAACACAATTTAACAATTGAGACGAATCATTTACTTTATAGTCACCAAATGCTTGAATTTGGAACTTTGAGTTGTATTTTTTATTCACTACTAGCTAGTGTGAATGAAAAAAAAACAATCACACCTTATTGATTGCGTGCTCTGTCACACTGCCCAGCAAACCCATTCACGTAGCAGTCTTTTGCAAACTACCCTCATTACTTATCTTACTCTTTACTTTTATCAATCTTAGTGGTATTAAAGTAGTCATCACATGTAATAGGTCGTCCACTGCTGAACATCTTGTGCGGCCATCATCCAAAGGCTCCCAGCAATCTTTATCGGGTTTAATATATGAACTACTAGCTGTCGCCCGCGGCTTCGCACGTGGTTTGCCAATAAATAGTAGCCTTTCCGCCCCCTTATTACCTAAGCTAAATTGCTGTCGTGTCGCTATCGCTAGTCAGGCCATACCTTTAACACGTGAAGTACGTCTCAATCCAAGTCATAATATCTCTCTCTCAAATATCACCGAAAACGGATCAGCCGTAACAAATAAACAATCTCACTTTCGCATTTAAATTACGAGTATGATATCATATTTAATGAAGACAGTTGTAGTACCCGTAGTAAAGAACAAGACTGGAGATATGGCTGACAAGTCCAACTACCGACCCATATCACTGGCAACTATTATTGCAAAAGTGTTTGACGGTTTGCTTAATACACAGTTAGATGAATACATAACCTTGCATGATAATCAGTTCGGGTTCCGCCCTAAACTATCCACTGAAAGTGCTATACTGTGTCTTAAGCATAACGTCAGATACTATACAGATAGAAAGACTCCAGTGTTCGCCTGCTTTCTGGACCTGTCCAAGGCCTTTGATCTGGTTTCCTATAAAATATTGTGGGAGAAGCTTGTGAATATCTTTTAGTATTGGTACAGGAACCAGATAAATACCGTACGTTGGGCGGGCGCAATGTCAGAACCTTATCGGCTGGAGTGAGACAGGGGGGGTTGACCTCTCCCGCTCTCTTTAACCTTTATTTGAACGAGCTGATCGTGGCGCTCAGCAGCCGGCATATCGGATGTCATATTGATGGTGCATGCGTCAATAATTTGAGTTATGCTGATGATATGGTGCTGCTGAGCGCCTCGGTATGTGGATTGAGAGAGCTGGTGAGGACGTGTGAGGAATACGCCACTGGTCATGGGTTAAAATATAACCCTAAATAGAGTTAGTTCATGGTCTTTGAGGCCGGTACGAAACGTCTTGAAAGTGTTCCAACCTTAAGTCTTAACGGGATTATCTTAGACAGAGTATATATATTTAAATATCTTGGGCACGTTGTCACTACCGACCTCAAAGACAATGAAGACATCGAACGGGAGCGTAGGGCGCTGTCCGTGCGTGCGAATATGATTGCTCGCAGGTTTGCGCGTAGTTCAGAGGGGGTTAAGCTAACTTTATTTCGGGCGTACTGTACCTCTCTGTACTCGTGCAGCCTGTGGGCGAAGTATACGCAGGCGGCGTACAGCGCACTCCGCGTCCAGTATAACAATGCACCCAGGGCGATGCTGGGGCTGCCCCGCTACTGCAGTGCATCAGGGATGTTCGCGGCGGCGCGGGTCGACTGCTTCCATACCGTCATGCGCAAGCGAGCCGTGTCCCTGGTGCACAGGCTGCGGGCCAGCGCCAACACCGTCTTGACAATGATAGCCGGCAGAGTAGACTGCCCGTACACCAGACATTGCTGTCACAGGCATGCTCTCAAAAACCCTGTATAAACATTAGTTTACTTATTGTGTTGTGCGCTTTCCTATATGAGCTACATAATTGCTTGAAATAAATGTTTTTTTTTATATACCTAGTCAGGTCATAAGTATTGTCACACAGTAAAAACTTTTCTTTTAGAATGCTGGCCACAAAAAAGTTTATAGAATTCGAATTTCGAATTGTTCATGAAAATAAAAATGTATACTTTTTAGAATTTTACTCATTTTTAAATATGGAGTGGACGCTTAAATAGGACCGTGTTGCAGTTATTGCGTTGCATCGTTGCGGTTACGCGCCAATTCAAATTTTTGACATACTGAAAAATTTGAATATAACCAACAGATTCGTTTATCGCACCATCAAACGATACAATGAAGACTCTAGTGTAGATGACAGGTCAAGAAGTGGTCGCCCTCGGTCTGTTAGGACTCCAGCAGTGATAAAAGCTGTGACTGAAGAGATGCCGCGCTTTGTTGAAGCGGTACGCGGGAAAACAATATCGGGAAATTCTTTTTTCGGATGAAAAAAATTTTACCGTAGAAGAGAGCTACAACAAACAAAATGATAAGGTGTACGCACACAGTAGTGAAGAAGCGAGCAACCATATTCCGCGTGTCCAACGAGGTCATTTTCCATCCTCGCTCATGGTATGGTTGGGAGTTTCTTATTGGGGCTTAACAGAGGTACATTTTTGTGAGAAAGGTGTAAAAACGAATGCAGTTGTGTATCAAAATACAGTCCTGACGAACCTTGTGGAACCTGTTTCTCATACCATGTTCAATAACAGGCACTGGGTATTCCAACAAGATTCGGCGCCAGCTCATAGAGCGAAGAGCACACAAGACTGGCTGGAGGCGCGTGAAATCGACTTCATCCGGCACGAAGACTGGCCCTCCTCCAGTCCAGATTTGAATCCGTTAGATTACAAGATATGGCAACACTTGGAGGAAAAGGCGTGCTCAAAGCCTTATCCCAATTTGGAGTCACTCAAGACATCCATGATTAAGGCAGCCGCCGATATTGACATGGACCTCGTTCGTGCTGCGATAGACGACTGGCCGCGCAGATTGAAGGCCTGTATTCAAAATCACGGAGGTCATTTTGAATAAACTTTAGTGTCATAAGAATCTATGTTTTGTTAAGTTCATTTTGGTATATAAATGGTTACATAATGAATAAACTTGTTTCAATTATTTTATATTAAACATGTGACAGAATTTATGACCTGACTAGGTATACATTGATATACATACTTTGTTAGTGAGAATGAATTAAAAGACGTTGTTTATCTGTTTTTATCTTGTAAAGACGCAGGCAACGCCAAGAACCCAACCATCCTCAGCACTATGATAGCCGAGGCGCGCGAGATCCGCGAGACGCAAGCCTTCCGGAACGCGCACCAAACTAACAACGCCAAGACATTCGGAGCGGTCAGGAAACAGGTGCCTCATTCACATTCTAAACTAAAACCTTACTGCTATACGAATAGAGTCTGCTAAACAAGACAGTTGTTTGAACAGCGCCTGATCTTATGGTAATCGATGGTGCAGCCTGTTCACTCCGGACTTGCCGAGATCATGATGTTCATGGTCTGGAAAAAGACGTCGGTATCAGCGAGTTCTCTTCACTCGCAAAAGTGATGAATCGAATTGTTTAGAAAAAATAATACAGTAAATAATTTTTTTTATCTATTATTCAAGTGCTCTTGTCATGGTGGAACTTAAATCGGGCTGTCATACTTTAATGCGTAGACATAATTTCGTGTCAGTGCTGTTGACTGTTGAGAAGTTCCTTCGTCTGGAGCCAATCCAGGGAGTAGAATCAGGTCATGTTTACCATAAAAATGCATTGTTATCGGAACTGAACCAAGATGTCAAATTCCGACTGTAGGACAAGAAGTGGTTCTAATTCAGCTCTTAAGAGTTGACGTTAACTTGACATGATCGCAAGCTAAATCAGTGGTTTGAATATGGATTGTCGTGTGGTTCCCAGGCGGGCGAGTACTCGGAGGCGACGATGCGCGCGGTGTCGGACGGCACGCTGGTGCCGAGTCGCGACGCGACGGAGCTGGCCGCCGACCTCGGCACCATGGTCATCAACGAACCCGACGCTGATCTGCAGACTATGAAACGTGACTCTAACTATACTATACATACTATACACCCTACTACATATTGATCAAGTAAAGCGAGATCTCTAAATCAACTTGGGCGAATCGACCTTGTATGTACTAATGTTTGTCCAATGATAACTTTCGAAGCGTTGATTCGATCATCGTGAAATTTGGTATGTAGGTTATTAGTTTGGTATAAAGGTATTTGGATGAAACTGTAGGTCCAGTAAGTTGGTTGTGCATTTCATGACATTATTTTATTAGTTAAAGATGACAAATTATATTTGTTTTGCTTGTATGTGAATGTGTCGCGAGATGTCAGTTCGTGGCGAGCTTCTAGCATTATTTTTATTTGAATACTTTATTGAAAAATTTAAAGGTGATCGTGGGAGCCCCGGCTTAAGCATAGGCTACCCCCAACAACTACGAAGCTCACTGACATAGCCCAGAGGATTAACATGCTGAAGTGTGCGGGCATATAGCTCGAAATACTGACGCCCGTTGGGGCAGAAAGGTTTTCGAGTGGAAACCACGCACTGGAAGGCGCAGCATAGAAAGGCCTCCCACCGGCCGTTACGTCCAATCAGTGTGTTACAAGGAGCACGATTTAAGTTGGTGTGCTTGGAAAGGTGTTAAGTGGTTTATCATTGTGTAGATGTGTCTATGTGTATATTCGTAACATGTTTGTATGAATGTGTACAGGGCACGACACAGACCCCATGGACACCAACAAGCCCAAGTACCGGCCTCTGTTCCTGGAGCATTTCGAGAAGAAGGAGGGCAACCACCTTAGCATCGGCAACACCAACGGCACGCTCGAGAGCCGCGTGCCGGCCGATGACCCTGTCAGGTAATATCTGTGAAGTGTGCGATCAGCATCTAAAATACATACTTGGAGATCCATTATTTAGCGCAAAGATGTTTATTTCTCATTTGAGATGGCATATCACACCATTTTCCCACGTAGGTAGGAAAAGGCGAGAAGGTGGTGATGATGACACTCATTCGGAAGTGGTGTGCGCCGGCGCCGGTCTCATTGCCCCGCAACGCGTTCCAAATGTGCTTCTACCAACTACTAGGCAAAATAGAGAAAATTACAGTTTAGCATAGAGAGTAGAGTACGCAAGACCGTAAAATTGTTTATTCGTGGATAAGGCAAACTGAAGTGGCAGTGCGCGGGGCACATAGCTCGAAGACGGCCGTTGGGGCAGAAAGGTTATCGAGTGGAGACCACGCACCGGATAGCGCAGCGTAGGACGGCCCCCAACTAGATGGAAAGACGACCTGATAAAGGTTGCTGGGAGCCGTTGGGTGGAGGCCTCACAAGATCGGCCACTCTGGAAATCTATGGGGGAGGCCCATATTTAGCAGTGGACGTCCTACAGCTCAGATAATGATGATAATAAAGGGCGCCATAATAGGCAGGTGAGCTTACTTGATATAAAATAAAGTCTACTAAACGTATCGGATTATTTAGATTTTTTAGATGATAGAGAAGATTGGGATAGAAATTGCTCCAACTCGTTCAAAAATGTTACAATTAAGACGTAATTTATTTTCTTTATTTGTTGTGTATACTAAAAGGATCATTGAAAAGAGCAATCAGTCTGGTTTCTTACCTTTCTTTCCTGGTCTGGTCGCGAAGTAGCAGACAGTAAAATTGATGTTGCTAAGTGATTCCTTATGATTTTTAATAAAAACATTTATTATTTATTTTGAATGTTGAATTTGCGTATATTTGCAGCGTGGAAGGCGAGCCGGAGGGTGGCGCGAATCCCGCGCTGTCGTTCCAGCGCGCGTTCGTGGAGGAAGGCAACTTCGAATTCGTAAGTCAACTGCACGTCGTCACTCTGCTAGCGATAACCGCGCCGCGTAAGTGCAGCCTACACTGCCCACTATATATGCCCGTGTGCCCATGCCCGTGCCCGTGCCCATGCCCTTGCCCGTGCCTCTAACATTGCCTACATTATAACGTGGCGTGGCTTTTCACATAAAATCAAGGAAATCAGGTCTAATGACGTCTGTCATTTTGCATGCCGTGATAACTTAGTACGTACTTCTAGTTAAAAAACACTGTGTGAAATGTCCAGCACTGTTTATTGATTCTTCAGACTTTTATGTGTGCGTGCGCCTGTAATCGCTCGTTGTACTGAGATTAACTTTTGCAATATTCTGCGATTTGAATGTGTTGAGATGGCAACTGAACTCTATACTCTCTAGTAAGAAATGGTGATGATCTCTTGCTAAAACAATACTTAGTTGTGTTGTCACCAACACAACTTACTAATGTATTTATTTATTTTTTGTATGTAAATTTGCCAATTAGATAAAAAAATCATAAAGCTGGGCTTGCAACCTGTTACGTGCTTAATTCTGTTCAAATATAAATACATAGAAAATGAAAAGCCCTCGTTAGCAAATAACGAGGCTTTAGAAAAGGTATGACTCACGACTAAAGTAATCCCCATAATGGACATCCTCGGATCTCTTACTCAGCACGCAACGCAGACCCGTGAAGATATCTCACAGGACGGTAGTAAGAGGCATCCAAGAAGTTAGGCATTCACGTGACAGGTTGCAGGCCCATCGCCGTTAATCAGAATACTAACCCAATGGTTTCCTTACAATGTTTTCCTTCACCGCTTTGAGCACTTGTAAATGTGCATATCATTTTTTGAGTAGAAAAAACATTGGACAGCCAGGTTTGGACTCCACAACTTTCCAATCGGAAGTCGGGGTACATCCCATTAGGTCACCACGGCACTAAACGAATGTTTTATCGCAGCGGAAATCGAACCAAGACCAAGACGCAATATTGCGTCCGTGTCGTTACTCGTCCACCTGCCGTCGTACCTACAAAGCGGTAAATCTTAAGAGAAGTTGGGCAGGACACCTGGTCAGGCTTGGTGATGGCTGATGGAGTAAAGCCTTGACTGAGTGGTGGTCGAAGTCAGGTCAGAGACACCCGGGTCTCTGAAGGAGAGATGGATAGACGACATCGCGAAAATCCCGAGAAACGCAATAGATTTACGGACGGCGCGGCTCGTGCTATCGCGCACCTGAAGTACATTCAATTGCCTAGTTCCCATAAAGCTGTTCTTAGTTTAATTTATGACTAGCGTCCGCCGGCGGCTTCGCATGCGTGGTTTGTCATTATAAAGTTGACTGTCTCAATCCAGGTCATATTCTATCTATTTACCAAATTTTATTGAAATCGGTGCAGCTGTTAAGGCGTAAAAACGTAACAAACAAACATTCATTCACATTCTTCTTCTGACGTGTCAATTGACAAAGGTAATTTTTTTAATAGTGTTTTGGTACATCTATAGCGTTGGGTGTCCCTTATGCAGGTGGGAGGACACAGGGGACGCAGCATGTGTGACATGGACTGAATGGAAGCGCATTCCCCTTTTACAAACTATCGCATTCTCCTTTTGCAAACTATCGTATTTATAATATAAGTGTAGTGTGACATTATTTGCAGTAGAAACGGGATATTTTTACGATTTGTGAATTTTGGAGTATCTGATATATTTTGCAGACGCATCCGCCATGATCACGGGTAAACTGAAGTCTTTGCGAATGGGTGGTTATTGGCAGATATAACGATCTACCCTCTTTCTTAGTCTCTTGCTAGGAATGAATCCACAATACTATTTCTACGACCGGTTTCATTCTAGATGATATGGTATCAGGTATCAGGATGCGATCGGGCACTTGAGTTACTCGGTTCTTACACATTGTCATGAGAGGATTGATAAGGGTGGTAGTTTGTGGTGGTGTAGTGGTGTGACGTTGTGTTCCAGCTGGCGATTCTCCCGGAGTGTGAGCTGGAGGCGCGCGTGTCGCGGCTGGACGCGGAGATGGAGGCGGAGATCGAGCAGCTGCGCGCGCGCTACGTGCGCAAGCGCCAGCACATACTCGACGCTATGCAGCTCAAGCGGACCCGCCAGCAGAACTTCTAGCAACGCAAGTGTTCTGTGACTAATGTAGGTGCAGTGAACGACTTCCATCGGAGATGTACTCAGTTGCTAAGCGGATGTGTCTCACACACACCAACAGCGCAGCTACTCTACCAATAGTAGCTTAGTAACTGCGCTGTGCGAGGTAAACACGTCCGTACATTAGCAACTTACCACGCGTCTGGTAGAGGCAGCCTTAACGTAGGCATTGGCCCGCGCGGAATAGCTCTATAGTGAAAGACGTTTATAGTGGAGTGAATGCATAGTATATGTCTGAGTGCACACGTGTAGAGATGCTATACCGACATACTGAAGGTTTAGAGACATCGAATGGCTAATAATATGTAAAATAGCTAGGAAAGAATAAGTTGTCAATTTGTAATACACTTGAGTAACGGCAGCCTTGGAAAGGGTTTAGCGATGGTGAAAGAGTTCAGTACAACCTTGTACAGGATGAATGATGTGCTGCATACAGTACATCACACATCCTGTACAATGTAAAGATATCACCTATTTAGGCCTACTATTGTATGATTTTACTAGAAATAATTTAGTTTAAACTATATAAGGTATTTGCGTTGCCCCCATTTTTTAAACTTTGTTACGTCGACTTATTTTTATTTGTTACACTTTTGTGGTAACAAAGTGTAAAGGTGCTTTTCACCAGGAGTAGTGCCAAACGACTAATTGATTGTTTGGAAGTCACTTCGCAAGTTCCTAAAATTTTTAAAGCCATTAGTCAGTGGTATTTTTGGCCTAAATATCTTTTTTGTTTTTTGAATTGGCCAAAGATCGTGCCTCAGTAATACAAGGAAAATTTATCTAAATTTTTATATAATTTTTAGTATGAAACATTCAACAAAAATGCCAGTGTAAACATTTATATACATGTTTTAAACACCTAATAAATTAATTTCCAAGGTGTTATGTAAGATATCTTTCAAGTGTAGTTTTACCTTGTTAAAAAGTAGAGGTTTTACCACAAAAAAGTTAAATACCCGCTAAACACTGTTGAAATAAAATCCCATACAAAAATTGTTAAGGATTTTTTAAACACGCGTTAAACAGTGTTTAACTTTTTTCGTGGTAATAAGGTAGATTGTTAATCTCTAGGCAAGGATTAAGTTAATTATAAGAACGATACAACATATCTCTGTTGAAATATCATGCGAGGTGAAGCTATTAAGTTTGACAAAACATTAGATACTGTTGATTATACAGCTTTTGATAAGTCTGCGCTTAAATAGAACAAACTTGCTTTAAACGAATACTTGCTAGGGCATGACCACTTTAGAAAAGTTACTCTTTACGGAAATACCTAGTCAGGTCATAAATTCTGTCACATGTTTAATATAAAATAATTGAAACAAGTTTATTCATTATGCAACCATTTATATACCAAAATAAACTTAACAAAACATAGATTCTTATGACACTAAAGTTTATTCAAAATGACCTCCGTGATTTTGAATACAGGCCTTCAATCTGCGCGGCCAGTCGTCTATCGCAGCACAAACGAGGTCCATGTCAATATCGGCGGCTGCCTTAATCATGGATGTCTTGAGTTACTCCAAATTGAGATAAGGCTTTGAGCACGCCTTTTCCTCCAAGTGTTGCCATATCTTGTAATCTAACGGATTCAAATCTGGACTGGAGGAGGGCCAATCTTCGTGCCGGATGAAGTCGATTTCACGCGCCGCCAGCCAGTCTTGTGTGTTCTTCGCTCTATGAGCTGGCGCCGAATCTTGTTGGAATACCCAGTGCCTGTTATTGAACATGGTATGAGAAACAGGTTCCACAAGGTTCGTCAGGACTGTATTTTGATACACAACTGCATTCGTTTTTACACCTTTCTCACAAAAATGTACCTCTGTTAAGCCCCAATAAGAAACTCCCAACCATACCATGAGCGAGGATGGAAAATGACCTCGTTGGACACGCGGAATACGGTTGCTCGCTTCTTCACTACTGTGTGCGTACACCTTATCATTTTGTTTGTTGTAGCTCTCTTCTACGGTAAAATTTTTTTCATCCGAAAAAAGAATTTCCCGATATTTTTTTCCCGCGTACCGCTTCAACAAAGCGCGGCATCTCTTCAGTCTCAGCTCGATTAGACGAGCATTCAAACGATGTTCTATTTTTCTTCGATATGCCCGAAGCCCCAAGTCTTCATTTAACACCCTTTTCACCGTGGTTCTGCTTAACCCCATCTGAAGGGCCAACAGTTTCTGCTTACGTTTGGGATTTCTTTGAATTCGCGCTTTCACAGCTTTTATCACTGCTAGAGTCCTAACAGACCGAGGGCGACCACTTCTTGACCTGTCATCTACACTAGAGTCTTCATTACATCGTTTGATGGTGCGATAAACGAATCTTATGGTTATATTCAAATTTTTCAGTATGTCAAAAATTTGAATTGGCGCGTAACCGCAACGATGCAACGCAATAACTGCAACACGGTCTTCTTTAAGCGTCCACTCCATATTTAAAAATGAGTAAAATTCTAAAAAGTATACATTTTTATTTTCATGAACAATTCGAAATTCGAATTCTATAAATTTTTTTGTGGCCAGCATTCTAAAAGAAAAGTTTTTACTGTGTGACAATACTTATGACCTGACTAGGTATATAATATATTGTTGTACTAGGACTGAAAACGATCTATTACACCCCAGATATGTGGGTGTACAAGTGAGCGGATACGGGCGAGGACGTTATTAATTACTTACACCGTATAACACAACTCATCACGAATGAAAGAAAATTAAAGAAACAACTTTTCAAATGAATTTTCATTAGTCTAGTTTGGTTTGTTTGAAATACAAATAAGGTTTTGCCTTGGAGATTGTATTTCATTATAGCATATTATGAATGTTCTCCTCGTTCTATTTTTAAATTTGCGTTCGGCTCTAGGGCCGGAAAACATTTATGGAGCAGTTTTTGATGGCGTACTTTCAGAGCATGTTCAGGCATCCTGGTGTTAAGTGGTCACCGTCGCCCGCCTATATACTCCTGCAGCACTCGAGGTACTGCAGTCGCGTTGCCTAAAAACTAATGCTATATTTACACCTCTTGAAGGTGTTCATGTTGAATGTACGCTAAACTTAACATTCTACGATAAACTGTCATTTTAATCTATTCTTCCGTATAGATAAACTTTTGTAAGACGGCCATGCTAACTCAGCTGTATGCAGCACATACAAATGCAATCCATATTGCGTCGTGTGAGTTACCCCACCGAAAAGTTTGATTTCCAATTTTATGCAGGAATTAGTGCTTATTCAAATATTATTATTTATATATTTATTTATTATCAGCCATTCGTGCCCCACTCCTGGGCAAAGGCCTCCCCCATTCCTTCCAGACTTCGCGGTCCTGAGCTGATTGTGGGCAATCCGTTACGAATTGATCCAGCTCGCCCCGCCATCTACTTTTCGGTCTGCCGTGTCGCCTTCTCGCTGTGTCAGAACGCCACTCGGAGGCTATCCTTGCCCACAGCTCACTTGGCATGCGACATACATGCCCAGCCCAGTTCCACTTCAGCTGAGCGGCTTTGGTGGCTACGTCAACAATTTTGGTCTTTGAGCGCAGTTCAGTGTTCCGGACTCTGTCCGTTCGCTTGAAACCCAAGATGCTGCGTTCCATCGCACGCTGACAAACTTTGAGCTTGGACTTTCAGATGTTGGTCAGTGACCAGTTCTGCGCACCATATGTTCAAACGGGGAGGATGCGTACATCCATTAGCTTTCTCTTGAGCGATAAGGGATGATCTCCCATGGCTCAATAGCTCCTCCAGGCATTTTTGGTTTGCCGAGCGAATTCCTTAACCTGCCTGCTTTTATTCAAATATACGTACACAAAATTTCAGCCAGATCTATACTATAAATACGAAGATTTTCATGAAAATAACTTTATCTCAAAGTATCAACGGCTGATGTTAACCGACCTAATTCGATTCGCAGGCGTTACATCAAATCTGTGATTTTTGCATTCCCAAAATCCCAATTTGTGCATTCTAACCCTTGAACGCACAAATTACCAGATTTAGCCCACATTTACACGAGGCAAAGCACTAATTGCCCTGCGCCGTCAGAATCCTGAAAGGAGACAACTTCTAGCTGGGGTAATGCACAGTATTGAACGAGCCACGTTTAGTTAGTTTTGTAAAGTCACGCTCAATACAGTCAAACCTGGATAAGCGAGAGTTCAAGGGAGCACAATCTCATTCTCGCTTAGAGGTTTCTCACTAACCCGAGTTTCTCGCTAATGCAGGTACATGGGTAGCGTTTCTCTCTTATGGTGATGCAATTTTATAATAGGTCGATTCTGGTAAATTAAACTCCCTCTGAGTTTCATTTCGCGATTTTCCGGATTCAAACGCGCATTCACTGTTTTAAGTTTATCTCATGTACTTTATGACATTACTTTAATTTTCCGTTTTGACATGATGCAGAACAGAACTTTCCTTCGCAATTGATTAACTATAAACTGAGTAAGTCCGACAAACAGAACGGTACACAGGCACACGTGTCCATTCGAAAAGAATGCGATAAAATAACAACGTTATTTAGTTCCACGAAATAGAATAGGTACAATATTGACGAGAAAACAATACAAAAACAATGGTAGGAAGTTCCACGAAAGTTAATAATGAGTTATAAAATAGCTGTTGTGTCCATTTGAAAAGAATGCGATAAAATAACAACGTTATTTAGTTCCACGAAATAGAATAGGTACAATATTGACGAGAAAACAATACAAAAACAATGGTAGGAAGTTCCACGAAAGTTAATAATAAGTTATAAAATAGCTGTTGTGTCCATTTGAAAAGAATGCGATAAAATAACAACGTTATTTAGTTCCACGAAATAGAATAGGTACAATATTGACGAGAAAACAATACAAAAACAATGGTAGGAAGTTCCACGAAAGTTAATAATAAGTTATAAAATAGCTGTTGTGTCCATTTGAAAAGAATGCGATAAAATAACAACGTTATTTAGTTCCACGAAATAGAATAGGTACAATATTGACGAGAAAACAATACAAAAACAATGGTAGGAAGTTCCACGAAAGTTAAGAATGAGTTATAAAATAGCAGATGTTAAATTAGTAAATAAAGCTCGACTGTCGCTTATAGAGGTATAGATAAGTAGAAGTCTCACTTACGGAGGTCCATGATGAAAAAACGACTTTCTCTTACAGAGGTTTCTGTTTCTCGCTAATAGAGGTTTTGGTAGCTTAAAATGACGGGTCCTGGCTATTACTCTCACATAAAGAGTTTTCTCACTTATCCAGTTCTCACTTACCCAGGTTTGACTGTACTTAATTAAAACTACCAATTTTGTCCACTAGACAAATATTACTGGCCCAGTAAAAGATTTCAAGTCGCAACGTCATCGGTTAATGTTTGAATCTTTGATGTATAGAATCATTGAAGCTTGATATTACAGGTTAGCTTATGTATGTGGTTCATACTGTACCAAAGCCCGGTTTTCAGACTCAGTAACTGATAGATAACTAATCAGTCTGACCTGTCTGGTCAGATGGTGGACTGATCGATGATGTTTATTTCTAATGTTGATCTTTATACTGATAACTTGTTTGATTAAACTCGTATGTAATGTCTCATCTAGCGAAAAGGTTGCGTATTTTAATGTATGATATGAATAGTTGAATTCTGTGCAATTGAGAAGTGACCGCCTGTACGTCTGTCCGTCCGCGGTACACAAACCAATACAAATAATTTATTAATCTCTTCACTTAGTTGTTAATATTTCATAGGTAAAGAAAATACGGTGTTTAGTATTTCATTAAATTCATGACAATATTGTATTGTAGATACGTACGTGGTTACTATTATTTACGTAATTTTAGTTTAGTTTTGATGTATTGTGTTTAAATGTCGTTACTATAAGTTCCTTATTGTATTAGATCTCAAATGTATTATCTCGCTGTATATAACTATTTTAAAATATCATATGTGTGCAGACTTAGGGTGGCTTTCAACCATAGCTGTGCGAGAAAGCTTATTGCTGACGATAATAGAATCCACCAATAGGAAAGCTGCGTTATTCGAGGTTAGAATAAGGAGGCGATGCTATTGGTAGATATTTCCTCGTTGATCTCACAGCTGTTGGAAAGCTTTGGTGATGCATTTTAGTGTGAATTTCATTCACGCATTCTGAACGCAAAATATCTCGTACTTACATAGAGAGTAATTCACATATATCAACAACTGATTGCCTATAGCGACACAGCTCGAACTGGTGGCCGTTGGGGCAGTAACCGCCCTTGAAACCAATCAAGGTCGATATGATTTTATTATTTTTATTTGTATCTGATAAATCTTGTGTGGTCCTTTGTGTGGGCAAGTCAATCCCCTCTCTATGTATGTGCATGGTATATGTATAGTGTAGGCTAGTGTGTGTAGTGTGTAAGTCTGCATACACATGTACGTATGTATTCACTGTTTGTACACTGTAGTGGGTTGTGAGATATGAATTTATCAGCTGAAGGTTGAATTATTTGATGCAATGAGTACAATCTCAGAATATACGAAATGCATTTTATTCGAGATAATATAGCAAAGATTGTGTGATCTCTAGTTTAGATATTATATGTAAAAATATTTCCGCCATACGAAAGTATTTTTGAATGCAGAAGAGTCGACCGATTTAATAACTTAGAAGTGCCATTATTAAAGAAAAACGTAGTATTTTCATACTGAGAGCAATACTGATCGGAGATCTACTTTGATATTTGGAACAATTTTGAGAGAAGAATTGGAAATGCATATATTTTTGTGCCATTGAAATTATTAAACCGTTTAATTATATTTTGATATTGGAAATTGAAGAATGAGTTATTTGCTACACCCTATAGTTGGTAGTGAATTATACGCTCCTTCATATGCTGCTCGTTTTAGCTCAAAACTATATTTTTGTACTGGAAAATATCGAAATACATTTAGATGGAATACCGGGTTTGCACATGCGCGCGAGTGGCGAGACCAATAGCTAGCGCGGATGTGCGCGCAGAATTGGATTACTTGAATGGTAATTTATCAGCTATAATTACAGTTTAATTGGAACAGAATATAAAGCTTTTGTTTAATTTGATGGTAACATAAAGATGTACAGGGTAAATGATAGTCTTATATTGTAAGCTTGAACGCAATTCTTCGCTTCAGCACTCATCCCTCCGCTTGAGTTTACTTTCATCTCTTCATCAGGCTTTTCAATTAAAATCATTTTATCGATAACACTCGATAGCTAAAATAGCTTTGTAAAGCAGAGGATAGTTGATTTTGATTATGTAATTCAAATGCAATTTATGGGAGTTAAAAGTGGTCATTTTGTATCATCTGGATTATGTTTAATTTGCACCTTTGTGAGCAACTACTATTTTAAGTTCCTCTGTTGTAAAGTGGACATACATAAGATGAATTATAAGCAAAACATATTTTTTTACAACTTTTTGTCACAACAAAAAAAAATGCTCTGTCGTATTCGAAATGCTACATACCACTATGACCGGCCTCTAAACGTAGTTAACCGCTAAATACCCGTTTTAGAACGTGTCGTTATCGGTAACCGATGTTTATCGGAACCATGGCCATTAACCATCAAAGTGACCACTTGAGACCGCCAGCTTAGATTACCTCTGTTAATTCAACAAATAACAAATTGTACAGTTTGGTAATGAACTCAACCGTGCAATGTATAAGGTTTAAATCCGAACAAATAGATAAAATTGTTACGAGATGGTTTTGTTTGTGGATGGACGAAGGAGTGGCTTCAAGTTTGCGTACTTTAAGGCCACTAATCTGGGGGCCAATTCACGTAACAAAAAATAGTAAAATTCGAGTATCGATCTAGTCTCGTTATGTTAAATGTCCTAAACGGTTTTCACGTAACAGACCACTTTATTTATATCAAGCTAATATTCTAATATTAGTGGAGTGGAATGCCGAAATATATTCAATTCATAATCCAAGCAGTGCGTGCCTGAAGACGGGCACAGGCGCCGAGGAAGGGCTAGTAGACGCTGGCGTGACGATCTCGATGCCTTCGAGACAGATTGGTGGAATTTGGCACGCGAGCGAGAGCCCTGGAAGACAGTGGGGGAGACCTTTGCCCAGCATTGGGATGAAGTAGGTTGAAAAAAAAATCCAATCTGATTTGGGTCAACTGTCGATATGTTTTTAAAATAGCCTTAGGTGATTTGGCCCCCCGTCTCAAGCGTAGAGATTGGCAGCTGAAAGAACTGTCAAACGAGGCTTGAAGCTAGATTCAGTGATGCGTTCAGTTCTGATGCGGGCTGAGGCAGGTGGCACGCTGAGATGCACTACAATTACCAGTACGGCAGCCCCGGATCTCCAGCGTTTGAGAGCGGGGGGAGGAGGGATCAAATGATCAGCTAGGTTGGACTTCGCAGCGGGTTTCCTAGGAAGTTAGTTGTCTATCATTAGCCAAACGGCTAACCTCATGTTTGCCTAGATGCGCTGGTAAGCTCAAAGTTACTATTACTTATAGAGACCGACCTCATTAAGGTTTTCACGAGTTTTGCAGCAGGCGTAAATCTCTCTGTCGGATTTCTGTCCATTCGGACGGAAATAAAAAATGACTGCACTGGAGCATCTGCTCCGTGGCATATGCTGTATTTTAACCAACTTCAAAAAAAAGAGGAGGTTCTCAATTCTGTTGTAGTGTATTTTATTTTTGTACTTATATATTTGTATGTGATATGGGTCGTATTTTTTGTGTCTGCAATAAACGATTTTTTTTAATTTTTATTATTGTCATTGCATCCAAACGTCGAAAGAAATCGCTTCAAAGCGATAAGACCGCCCATTGTACTATTTGCTTTGTGTCTTCTATTTTGTTTGTAAATTTAAGATTAATGGACGATACGCTACTTTATCAAAACATATTCTGTTTATTCCTAAAAACATAATCAACAGTCAGAAAGACATTTTCGCATTTATAATACTATTTGTTAACAATCAGGGATGTAGGTGCGCTATGTTCCGCTAGCTAGACAGTTAGATTTGAATGTTTTTTTTTTGTTTAATTTAACCTAACAAGAACAATACGCTCTCCATAATATAGTTGTGTCCAACAGGGTCCATAGTGATCATGTACCATTACCACCTATTATTACATTGTGGAGTACAATGAACGATTGAGTATTGAGTACTTGCATTTATTTCCCGTGCGCGATAAGTTGGGACCTGAGCGCGGTGACGTCATATTGGCGTGTTTGTACCGCCCGCAAAAAAGCGAACATAACAAGCAGCCGCCCGCGGCTTCGTCTTTGTTTTTTTTAACCTAATTTATTATGTTACTCAGGGAGGACGCTGCTTTTTATCTAATCTTTTTTACACTATTTGAATAAAATAAAAATACAATGTTTAAGTTTATGCATTTATTTTATCTATTATTTACATTATCTCATCTTCGTCACTACTTAGTGGATTTATGCCTTCTAGAGGTTGTTCTTCGTCCTCAGTCTCACTATAATCACTTGACGAAGAGGTATCCGATAAATTTACAATTAATTGCGATTCATTCGTCTCTTGTAAGAGGTCATCGTCCCAATACTTTTGTCGAAGCCTGTCCTCATGGTTGACTTCTTTTTTCCAGACAACAAAACAAGAACACAAACGAAAACTAAAAGAATTCCAGAGCGCGTCGTTACGTGACGTAGGCCAGTACGAGACTAAAAACCCTAGTAAAAAATAGTGATGCGAACGGTACAATACGGGCGCCATCGGGGAAGTGCAGGGGAAGCGGTCGGGGAGTCGCATTCCTAGCAGGTCCCAAGTTATCGCGCACGAGTAATATGTATGATGTGAATGTGCGTCTCAGCGAGTAGTGTGCCGCCGGCGCCGCCTGTCTAACGCCTGTAGGTATACTTAGTAGTAAGGTAGTATGAACGAAGTGCACTTTGTAATTCTGTAGCCTGTTGGTGTTGATATGTGCGCGTACGCATTATATTTTTGGACAGACTCACTCATTAAAAGATTCATTATAAAGTATGAACTTTTATTTCATAAATCCTCGTTTTACAGAAACTTAATTCTAAGAATCAATTATAAATAATAGGGCGGTGATTTTTGCAAGACATTAAAACTAGATTATGACTAGTAATTTGGAATTTAGGAAATAACAAGATTTTTTAATTGAACAGAATAGAATAATCATTTATTTGGTACACACAAAATGACACAATTTAAAGGAACAGTAGATACAATTGAATCCAATAAATCAGTTTCGACTCATGTGTCTGCGTACCAAATGGCGTTCAGCTCAGCATAATGTTGGATAAGCATCCAACGCTGATTTTCACATAATTCAATTGCACATAAATAAAGGCTAATAAATCTTGGAAGTCAAAATAAGCAAGTTACAAGAGTATGAACTAAACTAAAGCCTCTTCAGTCAGTCACATTAGTATTGACAAAGTTATCGCATTACCAATAAACTCGGTGTAGATTTGGAACAGTTGCATTGCACTGTGTTTTATCTTTTATTGACAGCCAGTTTCAAATCTGATAGACAAAACACTGTGTAATAATTTCTCCCAAAGATACAAACATCTGGACCGGTGTTGACGCCGCTAGTGGTTATTATTGCCACAGATTTATTATAACTAAGGATAGCGCAGGGGTATAAGGGGTTCCATATACTACATCTTACGGAATCCAAGCCAACCTCACCGGCCCGTGGTATACCCTGCCGACTAACAAACGAGGCTCTGGCGCTTCAACCACCAACCCGCGATTGGACCAGCGTGGTGGATAACGGTCCAAACCCCTTCCTATCATGATGCACAACACAAGAAACTGTCCCCAAGTGCCCGGCGACACTTGGGGTGAGGCTCATGACAGTAGGCCAAAAGCCCCCAGGGTCAGGGGCAAGGTGAATCTCCGGGCGAGAGCCTTAAACTGTCAGACAACTATCGCACGCAATACGGACTCCGATAAATTAAATATTTTAACATACAACGTATGTACACTAAGAACTGAAGAAAAACTAATTGAACTGGAAAATGCTTTAGAGTTCATAAATTGGGATGTAGTTGGATTAGCCGAAGTGAGAAGAGATGGCGAAGATACACTTGAACGTAGTAAGAACATTTTTTTACTACAACGGAAGTGGAAGTCAATACGGCGTAGGTTTCCTAGTTTCTAAGCGATGGAAACCAAACATATTAGAATTTATTTCTTACTCAGATAGAATAACACTACTCAAATTTAAAATCACAGAAAAGAAAATCCTAACCATCATCCAAGTCTACGCACCCCATTCAAAACGTCCAGCATGGCTAACATGGCAGGCACGAGATGAGAAAAATTTGTCGATTTCGAGATTTACTCGTTAGCCGTAACATACGTGTCAAGACAGAGAAATATCTCACAGTCTCTCACAAGTCTCTCGAGACAAAATGTCAAATTTTATTGTGGCAATATATGGCGCAAGATCCGGCGTTTGCTGCTGGTGACTTCAAAACGCCGCAAGGTGCTGCGGCTATGGAGCGCCAGTGGCAAACGCTGAAAGCGGCTCCAGACGAGCTAGGCCCCGACGGGTCGGTGGAGCAGTGTAAAGTAGTAAGTTTATGAACAAACAACTATAAAACTTAGGTATTGAAATATTTTATGTTGTTATTAGGTAGGTACATTATAAGTAATTGTTATTTCCAGTGCTGGCGGGATCAGAAGAGGGAGGCGCGGGTAGAGGGGGGCGCAACAACGCGAGCAATAAATAATTAATTATATAATTATAGTTATAATACGGCACTGCCATTTTTGCAGCAAATTGAACCGAGTTCAATTTATATTTTAGAAAATATCGCTGCTCTCGTATCGTATCGTCTCTCAGTCTCGTCGAACAGAATGATCGACGACAAATTAGTCAAGTCTAGATTTCAAAAGTCGACTAGTGATGAGAAAATATGACGCGTATGTTACAGTTTTAGAGACATTTGTCACGAAGTCTACGTTTGACAGAACGACATGATATAAGTGAACTCTATGTTACCGACAGTCGAGATGTAGAGATACGACGACAAAATGGCGTGACAAAATTATCTCGTGCCTGCCATGTTAGCCACGCAGGTGATGAACTCGAGGAGTTCTATGACTTGTTAAATAAGGCATGCGATGAACATCGAGGTACTTGGACGATTGTGATGGGCGATTTTAATGCCAAGTTAGGAAAGAGAAAATCGCAAGACAACCCGATCGTAATTGGGGTTTTTGGGCTGGGAGAACGGAACGATCGCGGCAAACAGCTTATTAACTTTGCCTTTGGACAGAGTCTTAGTATCAGCAACTCCTTTTTCTATAAAAAACCTCAACGTAGGTGGACTTGGTTCTCTCGGGACGGTATAACAAAAAATGAAATAGACTTCTGCCTTGCTTCTAATAGGCAGATGTTAACAAATGTAGAGACAATAAATGAAATTCGCTTTAGTTCAAATCACCGACCCCTACGCATTGTAGCAAAATACAATCTAAAACTAGAAAGAATGAAAATTATTAAAAATAGTATAAATAGGATAGATAAAACTTCTCTTATGTCATGCGAAGATCAATTTAACTTAGAGTTAACAAATAGTTTTAAAATTCTAGATACAATAACAGATAATTTAGAAGTACAATATAATAATATTAAAAACAGCATAAAGAAAGCCAGCTGCAAAGTAAAACCAAATAAGAAAAAACTTGAAAAATTAAGTAACCACACAAAAGACCTGATAGAAAAAAGGCTTTCGCTTAAATTAAACACTGCTGAATATAGAGATATAGATAAATCTGTTAAGATTCATACGTAATGACATTAGAAATTTTAATACAATTAAATAAATATTGGTAGACATTTCACACAGCGCTATCTAGCCCCAAACTAAGCAGAGCTTGTACTATGGGAACTAGACAAGTGATAGAATACTTATATACTTTTTTTTTTGTAAATACATACTTATAATATATAGAAAAACATCCAGACCCGGATCAAATGTTTGTAGATCATGCAAACATTTGTTCCGTGGCGGGAATCGAACCCGGAAATCTAGTAAAAACAGCTTTAGAGAAAAATGAATCGATGAAAGTAACAAAACAAGGCACGGAAAAAGGAAAACAATTAATAACGAAACTTAGAGACAAAAATGGTATTATGCATGGCGAGAGAAATAAAATCATAGATATTTGTACCGACTTATAGTTCCCTTTATTCCGACCCATCTACAGGTTCCTCTGCAGTTTACAATACGGTACCTATATTCTTGCTCGGAAAACATAGCGCCAATAACGGGTTTGGAAGTTCATCGCGCTATAAGTAGCATGAAATAAGTCCTGGTGAGGATGGCATTACCACCGAAGCCCTGAAAATAGGAGAACCTGCGCTGCTCCCTCTTATTACCAACTTTTTAACTTAATATTGCAATCTGGAAACTTACCAAAATCTTTTTGTCATTCTAACAACATCCTTCTTCATAAGAAGGGAGGTAAGTCCAACATTTCTAATTACAGACCCATTAGCCTCATCTCACATCTATACAAAACATTTATTAAAGTAATAGAATACCGCATATCTGGCCAACTTGATATGCATCAGCCGCCTGAACAAGCTGGTTTTCGACGCGGCCTTTCTACCACTGATCATCTCCACTCTCTGAACCAACTAATGGAAAAGCGTTCCGAATATAATCTACCTATCTATTTGGCTTTTATTGACTTTTCTAAAGCCTTTGATAGTATTAAACACCATTCCCTTTTCGAATCCCTTACTAATCAGAATATAGAACCAACGTATATAAAACTACTCCGAAACATTTATAGTCATAGTACAGCAGCGATCAAACTTTCTTCCACTGGTCCTTCCTTCTCTATTGAACAGGGGGTTAAGCAAGGAGATCCGCTTTCACCGAAACTTTTTACAGCAACTTTGGAGGAAGTCTTTGACCTTGACACCGAGCTGGGCTGACAAGGGGATCGTCTTAGGAGAACGGCGGTTAACAAATCACCGCTTCGCCGACGACATCCTTCTGTTCTCCTCCTCAGTCACAGAATTAGGCATTATGCTGAACGATCTGAACCAAGCCAGCCTCGAGGTTGGACTTGCGATGAATATGTCAAAGACTAAGCTCATGACCAACAGCACACGGCAACGGCTGCACATCGAGGGGGTCGAGATCGAGTATGTCCATGAGTATGTGTATCTCGGCCAGATTGTCTCTTTCCAGGCGCGACAAGAAAAAGAAGTTGCTCGACGCACTGAAAACGCCTGGAGGAGATACTGGTCGATGAAACAACTAATGAAAGGCGAACTACCACTCTGCCTTAAACGCAAACTCATGGACGTGTGCGTTCTCCCCATCCTCACCTACGGTGCACAGACTGGGTCTTTGACTACTCAGCAAAGGTCCAAACTCGAGGTATGTCAGCGGGCTATGGAGCGCAGTATTTTAGGTGTCCGGTTATCAGACCGAATACGGAACGCCGTACTGCGCTCGTAAACAAAGATTCTGGATGTCACAAAAAAACCAGCACAGCTCAAGTGGGATTGGGCTGGCCACGTCTGTCGCATGCCCGAAGATCTATGGGCAAAGATAATAACTGATTGGGTTCCTAACGCAACTCGCCCACGCGGCAGACCACCACGGAGATGGCGTGACGACTTGGATGTGCATTTACCAGACTGGCCCACTACAGCAGGGGACAGAAAAAACTGGAAAGAAGGGAGGGAAGCCTTTGCCCTGCAGTGGGAAAACACAGGTAAAAAAAAAATTAAAATAAAGGATAGCGCACGCCGATACTAAAGAACTGCGAAAAAAGTGGCATGATGCTTGGTTATACAGTAATTACTGTTTTCGCTTATGTCTATTTAAACAATTAGCAACTCTAAGGCCGGTTTGCACAAAGATCCCTAAACGTATTAAGCGACTAAACATGTTCAAATTTGACATATTTGTATGATTTGAGAACTATGATTAGATTAGGCATCGTCGCGCAAGTCTAAGTAGGTATACTAAAGTCAGACCATATAAATAGGTAATATTTGACAGTTCATCAAAATTCAACAACGTAACCTTGTAACGGCGGGCATAAAATAATATATTTTTTCGTTTTGTTAGAACTGCACAATTGCTTAACTTTTTTAAATTACGAATACATACGAGGGCTGCTATTTATGTATCCGGAATAAAATAAAATAACTATCATTGACTGTTAAATATGGTTTTATTGCTTTTCAAAATATTCGCCATGATGATCAATGCACTTTTGCATTCGGTGAAACCAGTTTTCATAGCACTTTTTCCAATCGGAAGACGGTATCTCCAAAACATGATTTTTGAATGCCTCAACGGCTTCTTCTCGGGTTGAAAATCGTTGACCACGTAATTTATTCTTCACGGTTGGGAATAAAAAGAAGTCGTTGGGTGCCAAATCAGGGCTATATAGCGGATGACCCGTTAATTCCACCGTTTCACCCTCCAAATATCGGGTCGTTTCACCCGAAGTGTGACAGCTTGCATTGTCGTGATGGAGAATGATTCTGCGTTGTGGATTATTCTTCCTGATTTCTGCAAATACTTCTGGCAAACAAATGGTCGTGTACCACTCTGAATTAACAGATTTACAATTTTCTAGGGGTACAGTAGCCACGTGTCCATCTATACCAAAAAAACAGGCGACCATTTGCTTCAAAGTGCTTTTCGCACGAGCAACTTTTGTTGGGTTCGGCTCATGTTGGAAGACCCAAACTGTTGACTGTTGCTTAGTTTCGGGGTCATATGCATAAATCCAGGATTCATCACCTGTGTAGATATTATATACAGCTTTTGATGCACCACGATTGTATTTCTTTATCATTTTTTTGCACAAATCGACACGAGCCCGTTTTTGATCTATTGTCAAGTTGTGCGGTATCCAACGCGAACAAACTTTTTTTGCAGCCAAGTGTTCGTGTAATATCTTATGTATACTCGTCATACTAATGCCCAAGATCGCCTCTATCTCTCGATATGTCACATGACGATCTTGCATTATTAGTTTACGCACTGCGTCGATGTTTCGTGACACAACAACTGATTTAGGCCGACCATCTTTAATTTCGTCCGTGAGCATACGACGTCCACGATTAAACTCACTAAACCAGTGATACACAGTAGTCTTCGATGGTGCTTTATCCCCAAAAGTCGAACTGAGTTGATCGATACACTGCTGTTGAGTTAGACCACGTCGAAAATCATAAAAAATCATCGCACGAAAATTTTCTCGAGATAAATCCATTGTGATAATGACACGCAATTTTTGAAATCGCGCCACACATTGAAAACAATTGACAGACGGACGAAATAACCTGCATTCTACAGCCAGAGTTCCATTTTCAAACGTGATAATTTCTTTTTAAATATTATTTATGCAGTGGCCAGTTCCGGATTCTTAAATAGCAGCCTATGTATTTATTGTAATAATGAACGATACGAGTTCGAGCTCGGTACGAGTTGTACCGAACTAACAGACGTCAATAAACGTCAAATGTTACCTATTAAAATGGCCAGACTTTATAACATAAATTTTCACTTTATCATGTTGACATTGACACGTCCAGGGACAGCAATCGAGTGACGGATGCACCGACGGACGGTCGTCGGACACGTATTGGAGTTTTAGGTAAGCCGCTGCGCCGGGCGGTTGGTGCGAAATCCATAGTTTTAATGAATCAATGATTGCCACGTTAGTTCTGGTGTTGTACCTGTCACGCTCAGTCAGTACTAAATAAGAAGTGACCTTGTGCTTGTGCCAATACAAAAATACCCTAATGAACACCATAAATAAGGACGACATCAGATTACATACCATCACGTGTTTGTAGATAGCAGCTGTTTAGTTATTTCAGGTCCTAAAATATTTATACTAGCTTCCGCCAGCGGCTATGCACGCATTGTTTGTCAACATAAAGTAGCCGATGTTTGAATTCAGGTCTCTATCAACCAATAATCTATCAACACACCAAATTTCATCGAAATCTGTTCAGCCATTACCACGTGATTGAGTAACAAACAAACATCCAAACTTGCGCATAATAACAGTGATTACTGATGATATACTTATATGTAGGTATAGGTATATGTTGGTTGGTTGGTGGACTCCCTTTTCCGCATTTGAACTCTTAAGTGGTCCATTATGCGTGAGAGAGTTGGCTATATAGATAGCCAGCCTAACTCCGACCAGAAGCGCAGAAGTTTCCTGGGGTCTTCGCAGGCTTCACGGAGTGACCTTGGATTGTCCAGGATTTCTGCACGTTGTGCTGTTACCCCCACGCATTCCAGGACTACGTGGGCTGCTGATTCTTCTTCGGTGAGACATCCCCTGCAGAGTGGGCTGTCTGTTGCTCCCATGATGTAGAGGTGTTTGTAGAAGGGACAATGTCCTGTAAGGGTCCCCACGATGATTCGAAGGTCCAGTCTCTGAAGGTTGAGCAGTCGTCGTGTCAGTCGTGGCGAGACGGCCGGCAGAGCTGCCCTCGACTGTCTGCAGTCCATGATCTGTGCCCAACGTTCGTTGTGTATATTTAGAGTACGATGTCGTATCCATGTTCGTAGTTGTGTGAAAGGTAGAGGGAGGAATGGATGTGGGCCTATAGCCGTGGTTTCCGATCCTCTTTTTGCTAGTTCATCTGCAGCATCGTTGTCAAGTGATCCGCTATGCCCCTTAATCCATTGTAAAATCACCTTGTTTTTCATGGCGATTCTTTCTAGGGCTAAGTGGCATTCGTAAACGAGCTTAGAGTTACAGCTGTGACTTTCCAGAGCTCTGAGTGTTGCTGCACTGTCGGAGAGGATTCGTATATTGTAGTCTTCGATCTGCCTCCTGTTTATTGCGGTAGCTGCTTCGGTAATGGCCATACATTCACACTGGAAGATGGAACTGTATATACCTAGTGTCAATGATATATTTATGTTGAGATCCAGTGAATGAATTCCCGCACCCGTTCCCTGTTTGGTTTTTGAGCAAAAATGAGGTATAGGTATATAAGTGTGATTGATAATCTGGTGGAGATCCACTTCTTCTTTACGTTAATTATGTAGGTACTATTATTTTTAACCAATTGCCGGTTGAATGATCATTTTGAAGTCTTCGATTTAAGTAGGTATGTAGGTAGACGCTGTGGAAAAGCTTCCAATTTAGGTAGGCCACATACAGTCGGAATTCCATTACAAATACAAGGACGTTATCTATCACACACGTACTACCTACCTACGCAACTTCACCTACTATTTTTTTAGTTAGTGTATGGAGTTACTGCCTTCCAAATTCCGAAATGGAATTCCATTATGTTATGAACCGGCCTTAGAATTTGAACATCTCTACTCATTCTGATAACCACGGTACATTATAATCCTAGGATTGAACTCGGAATACAGATTTCTGTATTCTGAGGGCTTAAATATGGTGTCACTAATAGTTATTATAAATGCGAAAGTTTGGATGTTTGTTTGTTACTCAATCACGTCGTAATAACGGTAGAAACGATTTCGATGAAATTTAATATGTACGTAGATTATAACCTGGATTAAAAAATAGGCTACTTTTTATCCCATAAATCATGTCCCATGGGATAAAAATGAGGTGTCAAGTTGCAACAGCGAGTTTAGCTTTATTCCTAGGTTACCTACCTACACGTTTAGTAGTGTAACGCGTACGAAGTCGCGTGCAACAGCTAGTTTTATAATAAACGGTTCATCCAGTGGCGTGATTGAAAAGTACAATCCAAAATTTAATATTTATTTAAATAGGAAGTAAAACGTAAGTGATGTCATCCGCACAATAAAATAATAATTCGGTGGGTAGACATGCTATTGATATCAGTCATTACATTCGCTAACTACATAAAATTACATAACATCTTAACTAACGGAAGCTGCCAACATACTCAAATAAAGGTAGGTAGGTACTCATTATTTACACTTGTCTATTCTTACAACGACAAAATACTTAAAATAAATTAAAAGACATTTTTGTTTAGGCAAGTTTAAGTACTAACAAAAACTAAATAGGGTTCATAACCATTATCTTTTACCAAAGCAAACTCTCTCACTCATTTTCAGGTACTTTTAAACTAGTAATTATCTATCTCCTACCAGCTTGATTGATGATATTTTTGGAATGAAAATAACGTCCTATTAAAGTATCAACCAATGGAATGTGAATTTTAACACAGTGTAGGTTTCTAGATTGAGACAGACAATGGCTGGAATTACAAGCACGTGGAAGCAGTTTAGTAAGTACCACGTCAAGCGTCGAGATAGTATGCGCTCGCCTAAAGGTGGCTTCCCATGCTCTGTCATTTTATGGATGATACCACGCACAGCCTACGGACGGTCACAGACCGTCACGCACCGCGCCAAATCTCTACCCACAGTGCGTGCCCAGTAGCTATAGTTAAATTTAAGGTAGCAGCGACAGTTACTGGTTAGGACGGAAGTAAAAATTAATTTTGTTTTCGTCGTACTTGACTTGTGAGTTTTCTTACCATAACGGGGGCCATCGAGCGAAATTCCCTCCCTGTGGCATTGCAATACGGGGACCTATCTCACACTACTTTAGGTATATAGTCCGCCGCGGAACAAATTTTTGCATGATCTACAGATTTTACTTACAGTTCCGGGTTTGGTTGTTTCTCTAAATAATATAAGTATGAATTTACGCAAAAAAATTATATAAGTATTCTATCAGTTATCTGGCTCCCATAGTACAAGCTTTGCTTAGTTTGGGGCTAGATAGCGCTGTGTGAAATGTCCAGCAATATTTATTAATTTATTTATACCATCTATGGGCGCCCATAGATGGTATAAATAAATTAGTATATAATGATTGTGACATTGTTTAGATGTCGCTACCCTGCTAGTAGTATTTTGTTATCTTAAACATTCTACGAACAAACTGTTTAGGTACTTATCATATTACTTATTAAATGGTATTTTTAAGGTAAATCATAGGCAATTAAAGGTAGAGCATTGCCCTTCAATGCCCCCCTCCCCTTAGCCTGGCCATGTGCCACCTGTCTGTGCAAATCCATTTTGTCATATGTGGATCCAACAAATCGCTACAGACGTGTCTGCGATACCACGAACGGAAACCTTGCCACGCAAGCCTACTATAACATATCGGATTATTTAGATGATAGAGACGATTGAAATTGCCCTAACTAGTTCAAAATGTTACAATTTAGACGTAATTTATGTTCTTTATCGTTATATATATGTTGTTGTTTAAACACTTCATCTCTCTTCAAGATACCCAACAAAATTGAGCACTTTATGTAGATATATTTGTGTATTTCGTTTATGTATGTGTATTAATATTATTTTTAATTTTTGTAAGTTTATTTCTAAGCTAAAGTTTGATTAAATTTCCTTTTTCTGGCACTACCACTTTCTCCACACTACACAAAGGTTAGCTGGAAGAAAATGCTAATTAGTATTAAGTTCGCCTATGTATCTTTTTATTAGTGCAATAAAGAATTTTCTAATCTAATATATTCTAAAAGGATCATTAAAAAGAACAACCCGCCTTGTTTCTTGCCTTTCTTTCCTGGCTTGGTCGTGAAGGAACAGGCAGTAAAATTGACGTGTCAAAGTGATCCGTGTGATTTTAATAAATAAAAATATTTAGATTTTTTTACTTAGCTGCGTCTGCAATATCAAAGACCGTGGGAAGCCACCTTTACAATCCAACTTTAATGCGACATGGAACTTGTAACATATCGCTCTTGACTGGTAGGTAAACGCTTAATTGTAGTTACAATTGACATAAATTGAGAATCTTAAACTCTTATTAAGGATTATATTTAATACCTTAACATAATAGTTTACATAAATAGAGTATTTTATTAACTAAATAATGTCTCGCGACGTAGCGTCGGTAATCTTGTTTTATGTAGCACCTTGTACGTGTAAAAATATATTTCGGACCATAAAAGACTGACCTGTGATACTTTTAAGTTATGCCCAACCGTGGGCTTAAGGGCGCAAACTAAAGAACTCGGACCTCGTTAGTGCTCATATTTTTAAGACAAAACGGGTCTTTTTATCAGATTTATATCAAAATAATAATTTTGACAAACCTCGACGTTTCGGCCAAGTTACATCGGGCGTGGTCACGAGAGACCGTCGTCCGAGTCGTTTTGTCTTAAAAATATGAGTATAGTTCGCGAAAATTTAAAAAAGTTCCACGTTAGTGCTTATATTATGATTACAAGATTTTCAGATCATTATGTTAAAAGCTATTCTATACTCAAAAACCATGTGGCAAATAGAGATAAATGTGCTCAATTAGGTAGTAATATATCCGGTTAAAGAACAGAAAATGAAGTGACGCCACAGCTACAAAACGCCGCCATTACCTACATGTTAGGTATATCGTCGCTGTTCTGACTAAGTGACGTAACGGACATTTTAGAAAATATTACTAAAAATCGTATGTGTAGGTACTTATGAAACTTCGAATGATTTATAATTTTAAGATATGTAGATACGTCAAACATACATCTAGACCATGGTGTGGTAAGAAAGAACAAATCAAAAATACCCTATTTTTTTCCTTAAAAACGCCATCTATCCGCCGGATATTGAACAAAAATGAAAGTGTTGCTATATTTAAATAAATAGTAGTATTATAAGAAATCCGTAGAAAAAAATTATACAAATTACTTAACATAAATTAAGTTATCGCATCAAAAAAATGTATTTAAGGTTATTGGTAATAAAATGAATATTTTTATGATTGTATCTTTATTTTATAAGCGTTTCTGAAATTATTAGCAGCCGTTTTTAAAAGTTTTAGATGACAATACTGCTGCTGCAATTGCAAATGGCCGGCCGGCGGCCTGACACATGTCATTTCAATCGATGCAATCTTGCGCATTGTTTTTGCAATATCGCAAAGTTTTGATTGAATCGGATGTAGACATAGACAGACATTTATTTGCTACCATAACACACACACAAATTCATACAGTACAATCAAAAGGTATAACATCAAAGAGAAAGCACAAGTAAGAGAAAACAGAAATTACAACAAACATAGAAACAATAGAATGAAATAATAAATTTACAATGTAGCCAGGGAAAAATTAAAAAGAGGCAAGTAGGTGTTTATGTGCTACTGCAGCAAATGGGTTCCAGCTCAGCATTATGCCTCGCCACCGATCGACAGCTCGGCGCTGTTATTCTACAGAAACCTTTTTTAGGCAAGTCATTAGAACTCGTAAGAACTAATGGATGGCATACAATTATGATAGGCTTAATTAGATATTTATGATAAGTAGATAGAAGAAATAAATATATTATGTCAGGAATAATAATAATGTTAAGAAATGTTAGAGTGTAAATTATAAATAATAATACGAATAAATATAAATATACTAGAAACTTTACCCTCGCGTCAGCAAGTGAACGGCGCACTATAACAATTTGTACCAGACAACCCAGTTTTTTGTTTTCCTATTAAATGTTTCCTATAATGTTTTTTAAATGTAAATTTTGATTTTAGTAGCTGAAAAGGTGGTGGTATGTTATTCCAATACTTGGTTGGCTGGTACCGAAAACTGCCCCTAAACGCTACAGTTGTATGCTTACTATAATGTAGCAAGTCACGGGTTGGTCTCGAACTGTACTTAGTCATTGATCGGTCAAGCTTGGCGTACAAATACTCTGGCATCTCAGATATCATGACACTATAGTCTAACTTTTTATTAGCTGCAGTAAAATGACGTTTCTAAATGTCATTCCGTAAAATAATGTTGCCAGCCTAATCTCAATAGGGATGTGATTCAGTTCACAAAAAATAATTAAATAACATTATTATGACGTTTTTGTTTCATTTTGAATGTACCTCCCTATACTTCCACTAAAAAAGATCAATCCTCTAGTATAGTAATAATAATAGGTTAAAAAAATACATTACAACTTAATATTAAATCTCAAAAAAAAAACCAAACTGATTATTCATTTATGATTCACTCATTTAGCTACATCCCTATTTATTTTTCTTCAAAAACCGGCAACCCACAAAACGTCATTTTACTGCAGCTAATAAAAAGTTAGACTTTATGTAGGTACCATTTACTCCTAGATGTAAATCTCGCCGCGAAGCCATGTTAAGAGTAGAAGAGTTATTTAAATATGGTGTTATATGCGTTCGCGGCGGGATATTGTAGCAGAATGTTTGTGTTTCTGGTATTGTTGTAAAAAGTAATTGTGATACAGGATAAACTTGTAACACATATTTCAATACACACATTTAAATATTATTGGTAGGACCTTTATACCCTAGCTATGGATAGATAGGTTATGTTTCGATATCTGTGGGCTAGATGGCGGTTTATTCCCCTTAGCATATTAATAACGAGTTTCCTGTCTATTTCCAGTATTTAATAGTAGTCTTTGATCTAGACATAGGTAGAAGATACAGATACGCCGATTAGACATATCGGTTCGTCTTCAAATGTAGATAAAATTAACATTACAAATGTCAGTTACGCCAAAATGTCGGTTACGTTCTTAGTCAGAAGAGCGACGATATGAACACGTCGCACACGGGCGACGCCTGTGGTCGCTTCGTGTGGCCGCCGCCGACAGAAAGTGAAGGCTTGTGGCGGCGTTTCAGAGAACGTTTTTCTTGCGGTCATTTTTCATTTACAAGATAAATTGATGCTACCAATCAATGCCTTTCCACTCTCTTCTTCTTTAATCAGTGTCCTAACGCCCACCGGAACGTAACGCCATCCTAACTCCTTGCAATAACGGAGTAGGTGTTTGTGTTGATGGCTGCAGCCTGCCAAGATCCCCGTGGATGACGTTGTGTTGGCGGATGAGGATTCGAAGAGCTCCTGGAGACCCGTTTTCAGTCTGGCATCGCTAGTGGCTGTAGGTACAGTGAAGCATCACGTGCTCGACCGTCTCTACTTTAAGACATCCGCGAGAAAGCTCACTGTCCGTAGGGGAAAAGGGGAAGTAAATTAGAACGGGACGTCAAAGCAAATGTTATCCCCCCCCCCCCCCCCCCCCTTACCCTGCTTCCTGTTCCAACGCAGACGTGGCCACTTACTGATCAAAGAGAAGTAGTGCTTCCTACTTCTATGTTACTCTCGACATTACTCGTAGCTACCATTATCCGTCCTAAGGACAACTCTATTCTATAACGGAGGATAAACAGCACGACAGAAAACCCTTTCTCATTGTTTCTTGAGAATCACTTGACAATACAGCAAGGAGTCCAACACTGGAATACAAACAATATGTTAGTAGGTAGATGTGTTATGAACAGAGTTTCAACACTCATGATAACAGATCTTATAAACCCCGATGTGTGTACGTGTGTGTGTCCCAAACAGATGGACCGATTCCGACGAGTGTTTTTTAACAGAGAGCTAGTTTACCTGGGGTAAGTACTTATAGTTATGTCAATTTTTAACCCCCGACGCAGAAAGAGGGGGTAGGGGTTTTTAAATTTTGTAAAAATTCACCTGCTATTTCAGATGATTTTTTTATGAATAGAATAAGAATAATTTATTAAACAGAACGTACTTAAACAGTTGTGCTTACATTTTACAGTTTATATGTTAAATTTCTGTATTTATCAGATTAGTTACATGTATGATGGGACAAGGTCGATAAGACCCTGCCCTCCGAACTAGTTTGAGACTGTATCTCGCCGGGCAGCCATCAGGGATTCCTTGGATAATATTGGTCATTCTTTTACAGATCAGCCAGACAATATTCAGGTAGTAAAAATCATTAGTAACATCAAACGAAAACCACGCTTTTTCCTCCCAAGGTACTTTAAGTACCTAGTTAAATATATTTTATACTAGCTTCCGCCTGCTGCTTCGCACGCATGGTTTTTTAATAAAAAGGAGCCTTTGTTTTAATCCAGATCATAATCTATCCATATATTAATTTTCTTGGAAATACGTTCCGTCGTTACGACGTGATTGAGTAACAAACAAACAAACATCCATACTTTTCCATTTATAATATTAGTGTGATTATAATTATTTGTCTTGTAGATTATTATTTAAATATAATTTGACATTTAGACTATCTGTTGTGCGCTATCTACCATTAAATTTGTACAGTTCGAGTTACTTTGTGTAATCTTCTTTACATACTTAGTATAAAATGAAGTCGCTTCAGCTGTCTGGTCGCTTAGATCTTTTAAAAACTACTTAACGGATTTTATGCAGTTTTCAGCAATACATAGAGTAATTCAAGAGGAAGGTTTATATGTATAACACATACATAGTAACTACGAAAATAACTGTTTGTTTGTTATCATAATTAAACGGCTGAACGGAACGTAATAAAATTTGGCAAGGAGATAGATTATATCCTGGGGAAGGACATACGCTACTTTTTACCCGAGTGCGCAAAAAGAGGGTAATGTTTTTATTGAAATACCACGCATGCGGGTCAGCTAGTAATGAATAAAGGATATTTTGTCTATATGCATACTTACAGTACTGAGCACCGCCCAGGATCATATCGCACATATGAACAGTCCCGACACTGCGAAGCAACACCTCACTGATGAAGAGGTACAGCACGCGTGCGGTCTCGAACAAGGAGTCGAACAGCAGCCACTTGGTGATGTTCTTCCCCGTGTTGAGAGGAGTGGGACGGAACATTACAATGCTGCTGTTGAGGAAGCCGATCACTGAGGTCGCTGCTATGAGGCCGCACACGAAGTAGTGCAGTACTGGAAAAACATTGGTTTATTTTTAAAGAACTGAAGAAAGAAGAAAGAACAACTTTTTTAACATATGGAACACTATATGGAGATGGAACAAGCTTGTAGCCCACCTGATGTTAAGTGGTAACCATCGCCTATAACAGAGAATGGGCTCATAGGTCACGCACCTTAGAAATGTGCCCTACGATGCACTGTCCTGCGTCCATCAACTTGAGGCATACAGGTGTAAAGCTTCATGTGCCTGTAATTTCTCCGGCAACCATACCCTCCTAACCGAAACATAGCAATGCTGCTTGGCGGCAGAAATAGGTATGGTGGTAGTACTTTACCGGGCGAGCCCTTTCACAAGGAACTCCACTGCTCTTATGTTTCAATTGGCAATAGTAGTTACATTAAATTACAGTTGCAATCACAGAACATAAAAATTTGTGTTCTGTGATTGCAATCTAGTAAATTAATGTAATTGATCGTACGAAGCGAGATCTCCAAATCAGCGTTGTATGTATGTATGTAATTATGTCATATATATATATGCATGTTTGTTTGTCCAAGGATAACTTTAGAAGCGTTGATCCGATCATAGTGTTTGGTATAGGTAGGTAGTGATGGCACAATGTTGATGTGACTAAATGAGCTCAAAATGTGGGGGGGGGGGGGGGGGGGGGGGTTGTTGCAATATAGGGATTCAAGAGGGGTAAAAAAACAAAATGGGACTATCCGGTCAAGTGGCATGTCTAATAAAAGGTCTTTGTGAGTACATTTCGTAGGGTTCCGTACCCAAAGGGTAAAACGGGATCCTATTGCTAACACTCCGCCTATCTGTCTTCTAGACAGTAGAAATTTTCGCAGATAATGTATTTCTGTTGCCGCTTTAACAACAAATACTAAAAATAGAATAAAATAAATATTTAAGGGGGGCTCCTATACAAAAAACGTGATTTGTTGATCGTTTTTGCTCGATATAACGGCAACAAGTAGACGCTTGAAATATTCACAGAATAATTAAGTTATATATTCATTTTAAAAATAAATAATAAAATTAAAATAAAACAAATACTTAATTGGGGTTCTCATACAACAAACATGATTTTTTTTGCCGTTTTCATAGATAGAACCCTTCGTGCGTGAGTCCGACTCGCACTTGGCCGGTTTTTATTTTTAGTTAAACCTTGTAGTTTCTAACTTATTAGCCATAATAATAACTGAACTTTGACAAAATTCCCAGGGTACACCAGTGACCCCACAGTTCTGTAATTTGGTATGCGCGTAGCTTCAGTGACACAAATATAGGCAAAAGTCTGAAATCCAGAATAACTGCAATTTCTACCCCAAAAAAGAGTAACCAGTGAACATGAACATGAGGTTGTCTGGAAGAGATCGCTTCTAAGCGATAAGACCGCCCATTGTACTATTTGCTTTATATTTTTTTTTGTTTATACTGTGTACAATAAAGTGTTTTCATTCATTCATGAACTCCCGTTACTTGTAATGTTGTAATGGTTATTCATTTCGTGGCACTATTTTGATAGTCAAAGATTACGAATAATATATATTTATTTATATGGAAGACTCGCGAGATCTCAGTTCAGGGCGAACCACTAGTGATATTTTGCTTTAAAATTAAAATCCTTTAGATTTTGAACTAAAATTATTTCATGGTAGTTTACCTAATAAGCTTCCATTAAGTTGTTGCTGGTAAAACAGATGTGGGTTCTGCAAGCGAATCATTGCAAATGAAAATGCTGAGACTGCAGAAACCTGAAAAAATAAAGTTAAAAGATATGGATATGAATGGAAGATATATAATATTACTGTATGCAATTAGGCTGTGGTCACCAGGGTACCCATACTGGGAGGTATTTTATGACAGACAAGCAGTATATTGACAATTAACTAATGGTCATGATATCAGTATCAGCCTACTACACCCAGTAGAAAATATAGTTAGGCTGTGGCTATTTGGGTTACTTAATGGGGGGCCTTATTGGTGGTACCTAGAACCTGAGTACCCACCAAACCTACTACCTACTTTTAAATAAAGAAAACTGTATGATCATATTGCAGGGCTGTACTGAATTTGATCTATATATTTGATCTGGACCGTAGACTTTAGTTTATATTCTGTCAGTATTTCTCTTCAGTGTATATTTGAACAGCAACTGATAAGAAAATCAAATACCTACTGACTTAACTAATTGTCTCCGTTGTTATTATTTAAACGACACCAAAATAAATAAATTAGGATTTAAATTAGGAATCGATCTATTGTGTTATATAGAAGTAATAAATCAGTAAGTAAGCACACACCTCCTTGGAGTAAGAAAATAATATACATAGTATCATTTTAGAAGATACCTACATAAACAGTAAGTTACCTACCTTACCTACGATAGGTACTTTTTCTTTTAGTTTGTTTGAAAAGAGTCGACAACCATAGGTACATGTCTGCTGAGATGGTTGAACTGGAAGGTAGCAGGTAGATAGGTATTCCCCAGGGCCTGGGATGTTAGTGGCTAACATTCCAGGCCCTCTTTTTTTACGTTGGTATTTAAATGTACGTAAATAGTAGCATCATCAGCTGACCCACTTACTTAGGACAATATTATTTCGGAATACTAGCTTCCAGAGAATAATTTCACCTCTATTTATTTTCGTAAACAAAAAATATTACTTACGGAAAAGACAACGGCCACAATTCGCACAAACATCGCATAATCTACCTTGCCCATTGAAGCAGATATTCGGGAACTGTTCAACTATCTACAATTTCTAAAAAACACAAATCGCGAATTAGCGAAATAAAATCAATAAATAATCCGTATTTACGCGCTCACATCAAAACAGTCGCAACTCAAATGTCATACACTCGTACAGTGTTGCCAGTCAGTCAGATGAGTTTTTAGAACTTTACCGCAGACCACTGATGAACTTTACCCAGACTTGAAATATTTTTACGCCAGAAGTATATTAGGGTACCTAGGTATTCAATAATATAAATACGGGATTTATCACGTACCGTTTCATCGGTGTTTCTACTGACAATGGTAGGTATTTCCAAAGTTTATACCCAAAAAAAAGTAAAAATTGATTGTTTTGATTGCATTTATTTAAATTAATTAAACTAGACGCATAAATCAAAAATTCATTCCATTGCTCTAAAATTTTTCTATTTGCTCATAATGAGCCAGCCTTTTATTCCTGGTTTGTTGGCGGAAGAATTAGCTGTAAAATTTACGTTGCAAAGTGATCCTTGTGATTTTATAGAATAAATTAATACCTTTTGACTTTTGATTAAAGTCAACGAGTATCTGACAGACTGAATAACTTTTTTTTTTAAGATTAAAATATGGTCATTGTCTCATGTCTCATCATTAATCAATTTGTTTTGTGCTATTAATGGAGAACCAATAATTTGTGACATCTAATTACCTTTATTAATCTCACCCTGATGAAGGTTCACGAATTGAACCGAAACATTGTCGGTCGAAACACCGATAAGACGGTACGTGATAAATCCCGTATTTATAATAATGATTTATTAATCTTATTAAACTAGTATAACCTTCACACGCATTCTTTGCAGTGGCTAAGTGCAAAGAGTGTATTTAGCTAATTGGGACACCCACGCGTTTATGCTCGTTCATTTATAAATCCAAAAAGAGCTGCAAGTTATGTTGGTTTCATGCTCACTGGCAGAAAATAAATTATCCAAAATTTGCCATGAGATTATTTTTCTACGCAACCTTTTCTCCAAAATTTCGCTATATTTTTACCCAGAATTGCGAAAAAATACCTTAACCTGGGAACCCTGGTCATTTTAAAACCAAACCAAATGTCTCGGAGGTATGCCCGTGTTAGTCTGTCAAATGAAAGTAGACCCTGAAAAATCGCGGCAAATTCAAAAAATATCAGCGTGGCAACCCAAACTTTAGGGAATAATAATGATGCCACACTTCGATTCTCCTTTTCCCTAATCTGTTGAAAAAAAAGTCAAGAGTACCTACCATAAATGACGACCTATTTGAAGAATATTAAGAGAGTGACTGAAACGAAAGAAGTAAGTCAGATTCATGGGAAATGGTCATCCGTGGTTCCTGCCTACATCTTCAGGAAAAGGTATTTTTTGCCTATTTTTCCGGTTCAGAATGAAAAACCTATAAAATAGTTCAATATTATTAATCTGCAGTTGATAAGAGTGGGTTACAATTCGTTATTATTATAGTTATTTATAGTACGTGCAAATATTATTTTATACCACCCTAAATTTACCCAGCTGTAGAACATAGCGTCCGTAGGTGGAAACACATTAATATTGCCATGTAAAAAGTTACGAAAAAATGCGAGTGCCTACTTTCGTTTGACATAGGTACTCTAGTTATCTCTTGATTTTTGCGTTGCCATCTATCGTTATACGGTAAAACTAGCAAAAGTTGCCTGTAACAGTAAAAGTATCAACAGATGACTAAACGTTTTTAATGCACGTTAAGCAGTTTTATAAATCCTAACAATTTATAGCCTGCCGTCTTTAAATTGCTGTATGGCAGCACTGCTGTCTAATTGAGATTAATATCGCTAGATGGCGCTTTCTTCTCTTTGTAGAAGCCTCGTAACCCGTAGGTAGCTAGCTCGTAGAGCTACGAAATGGTTTTTATTGTTTTTCATAACTTATTAGTATCTTTGTTATCCGTTCTAGACCTAGATTTAGATTCAGCAATTGAAATTAATCAAAAATTTTACAAAAGAAAGGTTTCAAACTTGGTTAAAATAGTTTTATAGGTTGGTAGGTACCTACCTATTTCATCCCGAAATGGATAAACTTGTACCTAGGTACGTATTAAATTAGGATCCCATTGTCACTGATTTCTGAATCAACATTATGAAATATTTTTACTTTTGAACCATGCATCAAATTGAACATGATTTACAATGGTAAGTTGCAGAACTTATCTGTATTAAGAACGCAGCCGCTGCGTGTAGGCTTGTACGCACTTAAACATTATAATAAAATAAGTTAGGTATCGTCTGCAGCAAAATCATTGTCAATAAGTGCTGTGGATCAATAATAATATATTGATCCACTGCCAGGATTCTAATCCACAACCTCCAGCTCGAAGTCGGAGTACAACTCACATTAAAGTCCAACACAGAAATTTCATACCAATTCGATGCAGTCATCAAAATGGTTATCAAATTGAGGGCGAAATGTGAGTGCAATTAAAATAACTTCACCAATTTTCAACGCTTGTCACAATCGGACATTGAATTTGCATAAGAACAAACATTAAATGCTAGAAATAACTAAGTAAGTACCTACATTATGTAATAATTCAAAACTTATTGCTTTAATTCAAATTAATAACTCCGTGCGCTGATTTTAAAGGTTTGCTAACCTTTTCCTTTCAACACAGATAAAATACCTATCTTCATATGTTAGTTAGTAGATAGGTATTCCCTGTGTATTTTTATACTACCTTTAAATGGAACAAACATTGACCATGGTTCACCTGATGTAGTAACCATCGCCTATTTTTTTACCATATGTTTATTAATTTGCAATGTAGGTATTTATGGTTGTCCGGATGGAATCTTGCAACCGAATTTTAAACCCGTTCCCCTCAACCGATTGAGCTGAAATTTGGAATACATATGTAACTTCGGTGACAATGCAATAATATGGTACCATGATGGAGACGGATGCTAGACAACGGAACTTCTGAATGGATTATAGTAGACTACTAGTATTTGGGCTCATTTGGATGCTTGCGGTTCCGATTATGAATTTTATAAAAGCTGGTTTAGAAAAAGGAATTTTTCAACAAAAAACTACCTGAAGATGGAACAAATAATCATAAGGCCCACCTGATGTTAAGTGGTAACCATCGCCTATAACAAAGTATTGATTCGTAGGTCACGCACCATATAAACGTGCCCTACGATTCATTGCCCTAAGTCCATCAACTTGAGGCACGCAGGTGTAAAGCCTCATGTGCCTGTAATTTAGACATAGACGTAGACATAGACAGACATTTATTTGCTACCATAACACACACAAATTCACACAATACAATCAAAAGGTATAACATCAAAGAGAAAGCACAAGAGAACACAGAAAATACAACAAACATAGAAACAATAGAATGAAATAATAAATTTACAATGTAGCCAGGGAAAAATTAAAAAGAGGCAAGTAGGTGTTTATGTGCTACTGCAGCAAATGGGTTCCAGCTCAGCATTATGCCCTGCCACCGATCGACAGCTCGGCGCTGTTATTCTACAGAAGCCTTTTTTAGGCAAGTCATTAGAACTCGTAAGAACGAATGTGTTTGCATACAATTATGATAGGCTTAATTAGATAGTTATGATAAGTAGATAGAAGAAATAAATATATTATGTAAGGAATAATCATAATAATGTTAAGAAATGTTACGAGTGTAAATTATAAATAATAATACGAATAAATATAAATATACTAGAAACTTTACCCTCGTGTCAGCAAGTGAACGGCGCTATATAACAATTTGTACCAGACAACCCAATTTAACCGGAAACCATACCGAAACACAGCAATGCTTTGGCGACAGAAACAGGGATGGTGGTAGTTATTCCCCGTGCGAGCTCTTTCACAATCAACTCTACTACTCTGTAAACTAGTGCATACTAGGATAACTTTACAAAGTATGCACTTACAATAATTTATTTTAATTATTTGAATCGTTTTAAATTAGTTTTCAAATTTGCTAGGGTAGTGGCCCCAATAATTGATGCGCAATCATTAGGTTCCATTCATTGGACAACCGAACCGATTGACTCGATTCTAAATCCGATTAGTTTACGATTTGTTGCTAGTTGTAAATTTTATTAATATCCCAGTTCTGATTATTGTTATTCGTATTTATGATTTGGTTACAACTGGGACACTTTACGATAACAGTTTTATTGTTATTATATAATTATGTCATTTCAATACTTTAAAATTATCAAAACCATGCTTGATTTGTTTAGATTTTTTTTTAGGTGACTGAGCTTTATGTCCAGATAAAGTTGTTAGAAAAGTGGTAGGTAGCTACTTTGTAATGGGAAATGATCGATTATGTTAAAATAAACAATTATACATTCTTGGTCGGAACAAGTAGGTACAAAAAAACACAAATTATGTTTTCTCTTAGCATTCTTAAAACAATTTGTTTACTAAAAAAATCGTGTAGTCATTAGCTAATGTGGAAATACAGGACAGCATCTCAGTGGGACATTATAGGTGGGGTAAAAGTACGGGACTTCCCGAAAACGGGACGGTTGGCAATCTTAGGCTGCTTTTTCACCAGAGATGTGCTATGCTACGTTGTCCACATAGCATAGAACTGGTGGAAACGGATTCAATTATGCTATGTTTTTTATATGGAAGGATGCGTGCTATGGATGCGTGCTATGGATGGTCGCGAGTGGTACAATGTGAAGAGCAGAGTACTCAGTAGGCCCGCGTTTGTCACTGAAAGTAGACATGCCATCGTCTTCTGCTGCGCGACAGCTGCGCATCTTCCTCGCACAGCTACATTGCGGCGGGGCATCTTCATATCACATCTTACTCACTCCGCTACATAGCTTAGTATCAGTGGAAACGGTCACATAGTTTCATAGCTTAGCTTTTACATCCTCGCAGCATAGCTGCTTAGCACATCTCTGGAGGAAAAGCAGCCTTACGATAAGAGTAAAAGCAGTTGTTTATGTAAGTAATGGATCACATTGCCACCTGCTGTGATGTTCCACTGGACTATTCTGCGACGAATCTGCACTGTTGTTTTTATTGACCACTTGGCTCGGTCAGTTGCGTGGTCACTTTACTTACGATAATGTTTTTCTATTTTCATTGTTGATTTAGATATCACCCTATGCAAAATTCTGTAGCAAAAATAGACCCTATTCTTCTGTAAAACAGTTAGAATTGTGATAGCAGACTTCATATGACAATGAATTGGTTTTGAGCAGGGTAGGTAGTAATTGTTGTGCAATAAAACGGTGTGGTCAGCTGAGGGCTTGCTATTCACTTTATTCAATTATATTAGAACATTTACTGCAACTGGACTGTGCGATCTTAATTATATTAAAATAATTCGAGGCGTAAATATTTTTTGTGTATACAGAACTTAAGATAAAATAATCAATACGTAGTTAAATAACTCATGCACTTAATCTAAATGCTTGGTGTGCCGAGTTTTTGCGAATGGTTGAATTTTGGTATTATTGCAATTTTTAAATAAGTTGTTTGGAGGCAAGACAAATACTGTGTGTGACGTCTCTCGTCGGCTACGACATTCTCAGCTGGCGCCTGCGGCGACACTTTTTCATCTGGAGCGGCGAAGCGACTGAGGTGAGTGGTGGGGTTCTTATAAGTACATTGCAATTTTCGTGGTGATCCTGAAGTCTGTTGACAGCCGTTGGCCAAAACATTTTGGCAAAGGGCCAACTCACCACTTTTGCCCGTTATTGCTTAATATAAAAGTGTTCTCATATTTATTTATATATTTATCGTTTAATACTCAGAGTATTAATAAAGTAATCAGTCATTAATATTTTTTAGATAGCTATATTAGTACAATTTAATGTGATAAGTATTTTTTGCATTGACTTTTATTCCTAATATTATTGTTACAATTGATTAGTGTAATTGGCTATGTTTGTTCTAGTTAATTATATACATTTATGGACATTTAGTCCTTCCTATGTAAATGCAATTGCTTTAATCGGATATTTTGAATGGCATAAGTACGTTTCTAAGGTTTTTATTTATGATCGACGCAAACAAGGAGTTGGACAAAAGCTGAATATAAATAAATAGGCCTTTGCCTATCCCCTACGCCTTACTCAAGTCCGGCATTGTCCACACAGACGTGGCAATACGACGAATAATACGACTACCTATTGCATTCATATTGCACTCAAAATGTTAGCGGACATAACTCAGCTGAGGTCAATGAGGCGTGCCGCATACAAATCATAAACGCACATGTCAATAGACAAACATAGCAATAATTGGAAAGTTATATCGTACAGTTGTTGCATAAATTAGGGATCTGACCCTTGGTTCGGGTTCGCGATATTAATAAACTTGCAAACAGTTATTTTCGTGTGCTACAATTATTTTCGGGTTCACGTTGAAGTCATGAACTTTGAAATAAATACTCAATCTAATGACTTGGTAAACTTGCCATCATCTGAACTGGAGCTTAAACATGGTACCTACTTCGTAGGGCATCTGCGGCGTCCGCCATTTTTGTTATCGTCTAAAAACTCTAAAAATCTCGTGCCTCGGTTTTAGTGGTCGCACTCCTCCAAAACGGGTAGGTAGACCGATTTTAATTATTTTTTTGTATATTTGCTTGGTATGAGAATAGGTCGTAATATATTTTTCACCCTCCTACCCCAACCTCCCATTTTTTAGTCGCGATTTTAGTATTTTTGTATGAACAATCTAATATATAAAAAAAATCTCGTGTCACGGATTTAGTGGTCGAACTCTTCCGAAACGGGTTGATCGATTTTAATAAAAAAAAAATATATTGGATAGGTATGAGAATAGGTCGTAGAAGTAGATGATAAAACAGTGTCTTGCGTCATGGGCGCTAGGTATATTGAATCCCAAACGTATCGAAGAATTCTAGAGTTAACTCACGAGCGGAGCGAGGGAGTTCTTAGAATACTGAGTGCAGAGAGGGATATAAGCACTCCCAAGATGCAGACAGCTTTATCCACGAATAGAATACTCTACTTTACACACTTTCTGCGAGACAATAAAAACCAAATCTGGGTTGGTGCATTCTATGCAGAGGTTAGTTCGATTTACGAATAAGTTCTTATTGTGTGGGTCTCTTTGGTTCAAATTTTAAACAGATGAGGTTCCAAATTCAAATCACATTATGCCCGCGAGGGCATAATGAAATTCAGCACAACTTTTTACTCCTGGCTCAGCCTTAGGGTTTAATCTTTCGGTGAGTTTTACATGACATAGTATTTTTCAAACTTTCGCGATCACTGTACATACATAATTATTGATTAAAACGGGTATTAACGGGTATTTTTTTTATTTGAATAAAAAAGGTACATACGCGATAAGTACCTGTTTTAATCAATTATTATTTACATGACATAATTTGAAATTGTCGAGCAGGTGGTGTGAAACGTTATTTTCCTCCTCCTACCCCCTCCATGTTTTAATCGCAATATTAGTATTTTTGTACGAATAATATTCATTTAATATAACCGTCATTCATTGACATGAAGTCATTAAGTGTCGCGTCACTTTGATATTTCATTCTGCATTTGATTTCATACAATTTATATGGTATAACAACGTTTGCGGGGTCCGCTAGTAACATAAAAAATCAGATACTTATTAGTATTATGTCAATTGTTTAGATGCTAAGTTTTATATCATATATATTAATTAAGAGTAGTTAGTTGCCAGTGCACAATGGCCGAAATTCAATCGTAATTAATTTATTTTTCTATGCTCTGTGTAACGTTATTTAGTTAAAGTTTCATAACCATTTTCAAGTTTGATTCATGATCTGTTAAATCTAATCATGATAATTGTACTTCAATCGGCACATGTTCACCTCTTCCTCGATGCTGTCAAATTACATGATCGATTGACAATAATAATTGCCATTCATTCATTCATCATTCGATTGGGTGCAATAATTTTAAATCAATCATCAATTTAAGAACACTTTCATTTTTAAAATGCACTCTTGTTATGATAATTAGGTTTTTTTTATCGCACTCCTTTAGCTATCTTCATACTAATATTATAAATGTGAAAGTTTGGATGTTTGTTTATTCATTTGTTTGTTTGTTACACCATCACGTCGTGCTATACCCTGGCGTCGGTTGAAGCCAGGGTATAGCCAGGACTGTCAATATGTCATAGGCCTATCTACTCAAGTCTAATGAAATTATTGATCTATAGGTAGAGTTACCTGGATGTTGGTAAAACGTCGTGGTCGGCTAAAAAGCTTTTGCGGGATGATCTTGCCTTTGAAAAGTCCTTCCGAATATCGCGCTGAATAGAGGTAGGTAAGTAGAATTGGGGGCAAACCTTTGCCTAATAATAGGTAAAATGTAGAGTTCAACTGTGTGCAAAAAATCTGTGTGCATATTAAAAATAATTTACGTATTTACTTTAATACTTATCATAAAATGCTGTTTTCAAATATGCGTACTAATCCGCAAACTATATTTCATACATTACGAGCAAGTGCGAGTCGCGCGTCGGGCACGCGCCGCCACGTGGCAAGCCGCGGACAATCTATTTTACTTTTTTGTTCAATGCGCAAAAATGTTTAATTGCTCTTTGCCATTGTGCTCATGCGGTAATCTTGCTGAGTGCTTGCTTACTGGAATTGAAATTGACTTTGTTTAAAGCTGTCTAGGGAAGCACCTAAAATAAAGTGCAAATTAAACTTTTTCAATAGAAATCTCCTTCTACTTCAAATAAATGAGAAATTAATACATTTCTTATCATCAGTGAGGAAATAACTCGTTGTTTCTTCACAACATTTTATATTTATCCACATTATTAATAATTATTGATGTGTAACATCTTTCCTCTCGGTTTGTGGTACTGATTTTGGCTAAAGGGACGGAAATGTGTAACAGGAAACCGGGGAAGCGCGCGCTATTTGATTTGAGCAATGAGCGCGCGCGATGGTCTGTTGTTACACATCATATGCGACTACCGTAAGGCTCGTAGTTTTTTTAAAAGGTATTCGTAAATATTCTACTGTTTGCTATATGTATGTACCTACTTATAACTACTGGTTCTGTGAGAACAGTAGACCATTATAACCATGCAATAACCGACACTTTCCCCTTTCCCATGGCTTAGCGATTACTCGTGTTCCCTTGGTCCTAGGAGCTTGAATCTTGTGTCTATGGGTTCGTCTCGTGAAGGCGGAGAGGACTGCGTAGTCTGATTGGTATAGGTGAGTACAAATTTTCCAAAAGAAAATCATAAATTGTAAATCCGTCCATATATAACGCCACAGCAAACTGCCCCCTTCCCCCCCTATTTTTCCCTGATCAAAAAACGCGATCGACTAAAAGAAAATTAAATAAATCAAGAAACTTGTTTGCCAAATTTCAAAATCTGTTGAAAAATGCGACCTGTAGGCGAACAGACAGACTGACAGACGGACAAAAGCATTTTTAGCCAATCTCGAAACTGGGACGCTTCGCTCGCTCGGTCAAAAACAGTTTTTTTTAATATTGTTTACCTATAATTAAAACTCATAACTATACATATATACAATTCTTCATTAAATAAATCTAAATTAAGAAAATACTTAGGCTATTCAACTTACCTTTACTTGTAAAATACAGTTTGGTACTCGTATCTCAGAAAGTGGGCGACTAAGCCCGCAGGCTGAGTTGGCCGCGAACATTGTGGGTTGACCAATAAAAAAACTGGCCGTCACGGAACGCCCGCCAGATGTTAAACATCTAAATTGATGGTTATTGATAGAAAATGTATTGATCGAGCGAAGCGAGATCTCCAAATCAACTTGGGCAAATCAGCGTTGTATGTACGAGTATGTATGTCACAGGCAAATGTCTGAATTCCAGAATAACTAATTTCTACCCCAAACATGAACCAATTAACATGAACTCCCGTTACCTGTAATTTGAATGAAACTGTAGGCCAAGTTAAGTGGTAAATCATTTCGTGGCACTATTTTGATAGTTAAAAATTACAAATAATGATTTTCTTCGTTTATAAGTGAGACTCGCGAGTTCTCAGTTCGGGACGAACCACTAGTTATTATAAAAAACCGTTGTAATCATCTTATCTTATCTATCAGACGCAATATAAATATGCGCACGCAATAGTACGCGTAATGTTTACGTTTGGCTGTTGACTTTGACAATTATTGATACACCACATCTTACCACGTTTAGAGTTGCTTATTTAAATTAAATTTGTGTTATTACTGGTAATTTAGGTTTATAGTATGTAGATATGTTTTTAAATTTATATAGATGCACCGCCGTCATGTGTTACATTTTGATCCTGTCCATACAAAGGTTGTCTGGAAGAGATCGCTTTTAGCGATAAGACTGCCCATTGTACTAAATCTATTTGTAGGAATTGTGTTCTGTATTTTACTTTGGTGTACAATAAAGAGTTATCTTATCTTATCTTACCCAATAATTATAAATAAAATCATAAAAAAAATATTACGCTAATTCTGTTGTAGACCACGCCCAAAGATGTTTCACTTCAAAAACTTAAGTAATCTTGGGCTGAGTTGACTATAAAGACTATTTCACTCGCGGTTCAAATGATTGATAGCTTATCACTTCAATTATCAATGAATTACTTTCATAAAAAATAATTGCAGGTTGATTCTCAAGCTGCTTAACCATACACACAACAAATCAACCCTTATTATAACCAAATAAGACTCATACTCCAAAATCAGGGTGGATAGAGGGTGTACGAAACCGAGTATTATGTTTGCAGTGGCACGCGTATCGCCCCCTCGTGAGAGCGGCGCGCGCGCGCTTTCCCACGTAATTCAAGGATCAATTTGCAAGATTTTATAGATGGTCCTACCTAACTTCTGTACGATTGTACGTATATTAAATATAATACATTACATATTGTCTCCCAAAAATACTTAGAAAACTTCTGATATCTAAAATGGGTGGTCCCCGAACCGTTCGAGGCCTTACAGCCAAAATATTAACAAACTCTAAGCAACGTGGATATCTTTGGTCCCGTGAGTTATCAAATGAGTAAGAGTAAATTATCAAATTCCACCGATCACTACGTATTTTTTTAATAACTGTGAAATGCTTCGCCAAACTATTGTGAACTTTATATAGCTGGGAGACTGTCCAGAAACACGCTGAGAGTGCCCTCACCATTGTCTTGTGATGGATCTGCGAGAATGTGCTAACATTCAATATCAGCAAAACTATATTTGTAGCCTTCTCTAGTAACACATTTTCACAGCCACCTGAAAACGCAATAAGTATTGTTGCCCATATTTGTCGTAACCCGACTGTATGCCACAGCTTTACATAATTCGCGAAACTCAAATATAAAATATTTAGGTGTTCAATTGGACTGCACGCTAGATGGGGACGAGCACTTGCAGGCTGTAGTGTCTCGTGTCTGAAAACTCATCTACGTGTACAAAGTTCTTAGATCTGCGACTTCTCTAGATATAACGAAGATGGTATATTTTGCTCTAGCACCGTCACTCTTGTCCTACTGTATCACGACATAGGGAGGAACGCATCTAACGCACATGCTTCGCTTAGAAAGGGCACAAAGAGCTGTTCTAAAAGTTATGACTAATAAAACCTACATATACCCTACAACCAAACTCTATGCTGATACTTCTGTACTTACCACCAGGCAGATTTTTGTCATTAATGTAATACTTCAAAAGCATGCGGAATCTCTGTATAACTTTGACATCAACGTAAATAAACGAAGGAAATATCAAGTGTCCACTATTGAGCGACACAGAACTGCGCTAGCTGCGAGACACTATGGATTAATAAGCTCCCGCCTCTACAATCTAGCCAATGAGAAGTTGTAGATTTACGATCTTTCCACAAGAAATTGTAAAAATACCTGTAATTAACTGGCGGAAGCTTTTATCATATACTGCAACCGAGGATCTTTTTAAAATAATCATCATCATATCAGCCGTAGGACGTCCACTGCTGAACAAAGGCCTCCCTCATTGATCTCCAGGAACTAAGATTGGAAGCGGCCTGCATCCAACGCCGACCTGCGGAATAATGAACAATAAAATTAAAATAATGATTTAAGGGGACACCGGAGGGACAATCGCCCATACAACACTTACTACCAAGATCATTTCTAATTGGAGCATATTTCTAACTTAAAAAGGTATTATTTTAATTTGAATAGTATTTATCTAGGTTCCTAACCATATATTAGATCAAAATATTTACCTAAAATGAAATAGAAGCGTATCGCATTCTGCATGTTTTTACGTCATAAAAGACCTGTTTTCAACCTAATTGTTTCGTGTTAAAAACAACAACATCTTACGTATCCTAGTCATGGGAACATAGATTATATCGTCTAGTTACAGAATAACAACACAATGAGAAAAATACAACAAGTTTTCAGTCATCATTTTTAGTATTACGGAACACGGTCAAAATCTAATCAAATTTAGAGTCGTTCTATTGCTATCACTGTCGCTCTGCGTGGCTAAACTTCGTCACTAAACAGGGATAACGATATTCAGGCCGAAGTTTTTGACGCGGCCGAATTGAAGTTGCGCTCAGGGTTCGCCGGCGCGTTAAGGTAATACACGAACACATACAAACTACTATTATTTAATTAGGAATAGTGAATCCTAATTCCTATGTAAACTAATATCAAGTGAGCTTGCCTACCTTGTCTACAAATGTAAAATAAAATGAATAGCACCTGTTATATTTATTCAGATAATTTATGTACATAATGTAATGTAATATATGTACATAATGTAATGTAATTTATTTTTTAGTTCATTTAATTTGTTTTTAGTTTACATATTTGTAAGTAGATATAATCAATAGGCACTAATGGACAAGATACAAGCCTTCACACACTTAGTTTGGGAAGTAGGGAGCCATTTAATGTAAAGCATGACAGAGAAAATAAAGAACTCTTGATTTTGATTTGATTTAATAGGTAGATACAGTGTTTCTTTCATACAACTGCTGTTATTCAAGCAATAGGGCACATTAGGTTTTAATTCTTTTGAAACGCGTGGACTAAATGACCAAATTATGACTGTGTGTCATCTATTGCGTGGTGTGGTTGACTGCCCTGATTTGGTTAGCGAGGCAAGTCGGATGTGCGTGCCTGAGCAACGCTCTAGATTTCGTCCTGGGAGAGCCCTGCTGTTCAAGCCGAGCTCTGCGCACACCGTGTCACGTTAAAACTCGCCTATCTGCCGTGTGCAGCGCCAACTTAACACACTGCTCAAGTTCTACCCTGAAGCCGATGTAATAGGTTGGGGAAAAAGTCTTTTCACATTATAGTATGTATAAACTTGTAATAAAATCTCTTTGGCTATACTATTTGTATCTGGCTGGTTTTGGTATCATTCAATGTTTAAATTTTAAAGAAGATAATTCCAAATTCAATTTAGGAAAATGTGTGATTTTTATTTGTTTTTCGTACTGTAAAGATGAGTGAATCTAATGTACATCATGTGTATGTAAACGATACATTTTAAAATTTTACAAAAAAAAGGTAAAAATGCAACGCAAGCCGCGAAAAAACTTGCGATGTTTATGGACCTAGTGCAGTGTCTGTGAGAGTAGCACAAATTTGGTTTAAGCGTATTCAATCCGGAAATTTTGATGTCAAAGATGCACGTCGCTCTGGTCGCCCTATTACGGATAAAAGTGATGCCATTTTTGATAAAGTGGAGCAAGATCGGCATATCAGTAGTTACGACGTAGTTGAAGAACTGGGAATTGACCACAAAACAGTTTTGGCGCATTTGAAAAAAACTGGATACACAAAAAGCTTGATATTTGGTTACCCCACGAGCTCACTGAAAGAAACCTAATGAACCGTGTACTCATATGTGATTCTTTATTACGACGTAATGAAACCGAACCATTTTTGAAGAAGCTGATAACTGGTGATGAAAAGTGGATCACGTACGACGAGAACGTGCGAAAAAGGTCGTGGTCAAAGGCCGGTCAGGCTTCACAGACTGTGGCGAAACCCGAGTTAACTCACAACAAGGTGATGCTGTGTGTGTGGTGGGATTGGAAGGGCATTATTCATTATGAGCTGTTACCACCAGGCAGGACCATCGATTCTGAACTCTACATTTCATTTCATTTATTCAAGAACAATTAACAATTGTATTTGAAATTACAAATTACATCAATATTTACAGATGTCATATAATTCAAATTATTAAAACTAAATAAAACGAACATATCCTAAACATAAGGAAAAGTCTAAAGAAAAATAATAAATGTCAACAAAAATAAAATAAAATTACTTAAAATTATTACAATTATGTCACAGATTCATTAAAACATCGAAACAGCATATACGTCCGAAAAATACTATTTAATTATTATATGTCTTAAAATCATCAATTGTATAGAAACACCCCTTCAACAATAGCTGTTTAACTGTCGACTTGAAAGTGAAAGGACTCTCGATAACTTTCATATAAGTAGGCAGTGAGTTAAAAAGTCTTACAGCTTGATACAGAGAGCCATGTTTGGCAACATTCAACCTCGGGCATAGAGGTGTCTCAAGATCTTTTCGTCTTGTTTTTATTCTGTTTGCTGTGAACAACTGATGAGATTAAAGCAAGAAGTTAGACTAGACCTCACACATATTTAGCCACTCAGCAAAAATTAAGAGAGTTTGGCTGGGAGGTGTTAATGCATCCGCCGTATAGTCCTGACCTTGCACCTTCAGATATCCACCTGTTTCGGTCTCTTCAGAATTCTTTAGGCAGTGTCAGGTTGACATCACGAGAGGACTGCTGAAACTACTTGTCACGGTATTTTCATCAGAAGCCCCAAAATTTCTATAGCAATGGGATCATGTCCCTACCTACAAGATGGCAAAAAGTTATCGAACAAAATGGTACCTATTACCCGTGCGCGATAAGTTGGGACCTGAGCGCGGTGACGTCATATTGGCGTGTTTGTACCGCCCGCAAAAAAGCGAACATAACAAGCAGCCGCCCGCGGCTTCGTTTTTGTTTTTTTTTACCTAATTTATATTATGTTACTCAGGGAGGACGCTGCTTTTTATCTAATCTTTTTTACACTATTTGAATAAAATAAAAATACAATGTTTAAGTTTATACATTTATTTTATCTATTATTTACATTATCTCATCTTCGTCACTACTTAGTGGATTTACGCCTTCTAGAGGTTGTTCTTCGTCCTCAGTCTCACTATAATCACTTGAAGAAGAGGTATCCGATAAATTTACAATTAATTGCGATTCATTCGTCTCTTGTAAGAGGTCATCGTCCCAATACTTTTGTCGAAGCCTGTCCACATGGTTGACTTCTTTTTTCCAGTCACTCTCACTTATGCTGGTAATTGCATCTCTCGTAAATTTTTCTATTTCCCTTTCTGACTGGTTGATATTTTTATCGGCTACTCTTTGATTAACAAAAACACTTAACAAGAACTATAACAACAAAAACTACAATAAAAAAACAATGACACAAACTATAACAACAAAAACTACAACAACAAAACAATAACACAAACGAAAACTAAAAGAATTCCAGAGCGCGTCGTTACGTGACGTAGGCCAGTACGAGACTAAAAATCCTAGTAAAAATAGTGATGCGAACGGTACAATACGGGCGCCATCGGGGAAGTGCAGAGGAAGCGGTCGGGGAGTCGCATTCCTAGCAGGTCCCAAGTTATCGCGCACGAGTAATACATACTTTAATTAAATGTAAATAAACTATATTAAAAAAATGATATGAATTTTCTTAAAAAATGCGAAGAAACTTTTTCCCCAACCAAATATTTGCGGATCTTATGTATACCGAAGTTGGCGCAAGTATGCCTTGAATACTATGAGGGATTAGATTAGGACTAATCCTTTTCTAATTGTTCAAGGCAAACATTTAATTATTGCTTATTTATCATTATTTAGTATGTACATAGTTAATTTTCCGTTTTCAAAATTCTTTCTCGGCGTCTGGTCGAAGCGACGTGTGATCCGAGAGCCGGTGCTTATCTGGGTCATTGCATAAGCATTGAAATTCAGCGGGGCAATGCTGCCAGTGTCTTAGGGACACTAATATTATAAATGCGAAAGCTTTGATGTTTGTTTGTTTGTTACTAAATCACGCCATAACGGTTTTACCATACGTAGATTTTATCCTAGATCACCACATAGGCTACCATTTATCCCATAAATCAGTTCTTATTGGATAAAAATGGGGTGTCAAGTCAAGTTGCAACAGTGAGTTTAGCTTTAGGGCTTTAAGGCTTTTGACTACGTAGATCACAGTATCCTACTATCTAAGCTAGAAAGTTATGGAGTTAGAGGTAATATCTTAAGCCTTATTAGATCTTGTCTAAGTAACAGAAAACAAGCCACTCAAATAACTCGCATCTGTCCCAAACTAAGAAAGGAAATAATTTACACGTCTAACTACCGTGAAACTAAATATGGAGTACCTCAGGGAAGTGTTTTAGGGCCTCTTCTCTTTATTATTTTTATAAATGATATGCCTAAAATGATTGCAGAAGAGATGGTACTTTTCGCTGATGACAGTACTGTAATTTTCACTGACATTTTTAAATCTGACCTAGAATCTTAAATTATGAGTGCTATTGAAACGATAATTAAATGGCTTAATCATAATAATTTATTCATTAATTTTGACAACACTAATCTTATGACATTTTCTAATAAAAATTGTAAGCAATTGGACATTAATGTAAATTACTTAGGACATAATATAAATCAAGTTGAGACCACTATAAATTTTTAGGATTAAATTTAGACTCCAATTTAAATTGGAAATCAAAAGTTGACACTATATGTAAGTCTTAATCAATTTTCGTATGCAATGTTCATGCTCCGAAAAATTGTTAATGTGTCTGCTGTGATAACCGCCTATTATGGATGCGTAGAATCAGTATTAAGGTATGGAATTATTTTTTGGGGCAACTCCACGCGCAAAGAACACACATTCGTCTCTCAAAAGAAGTATATCAGAGCAATATGCAAGTTGCAGAAAACTGACAGCTGTAAGCCCTATTTCACTGAGCTTTAGATTTTGACTCTCCCATGTCTGTATATCTACGAAATCGCTACATTCATTAAAACAAATATGGACCTCTTTATAAACCGTAAGAGTAAGCGGCATCATAATAAAATTTGTTTCACACCTAACAAGACATCCTTGTTTAATCAGAATGTGATGTGTATCAACATCGATCAATATATCTACATACTCATACTCATATCAACATCGATGAGTTCCAGAGGAGAGGTGTGAACACCGGCCGCGCTCTGCGCAGTAACAAGCTCGCTCACGTCCTCGTCACGCTCGCGCACAAGCTGTGCAAGTCGGAGAGGTCCGTATATATAATAGGTCCCTCGGTCTACAACAGGCTGCCGGACAAGATTAAAAGGGATACAACTTCCACCATAATATTTAAAAATAGATAAAAAAAATGCCTCTTAGAGAGTTCTTTTTACTCTGTAGATGAGTTCTACACATTGCCTATTATAGAATTTTGATAAAATGAATTTATTATACAATTAATTAATTATATTTATATTAGATATTTTAATAATGCTCAATATTTAATTTATTGCTTATCTATATAATTTTTGTGTTTTTGACTTGTAACTTGGCGTTATGAATAAAGAATTGTATTGTATTGTATGGCTCCACGTATATATATAACCACCTACCTGAGTCTGTACTTACTGGGTTCTTCCAGTCTGAATGTGTTCAAGAGAAACTTAAAACTAATATTAATAAAAAAGGCCCACGACAACATAAATGAGTTTCTTAGCGATAAATCCCTTGAATAATTTTATTAAATCTGACATTTTGTTATTAATTTTCTATTTTAAGGTAAGAGCTGACATGTTGAATATTGTAAATAATTTAACCATTATTTGATCGTTTCTAAGTAACTAAGACTAACTGAAATTGCATGCGATAAATGCTGATTATGGACGAACACAAACTGTATCACTAACCACCTGTTACTAACACATATTCGCAATAAATAATTTGTTTTGATTTGATTTATTTCTAGGTTATCTACACATTTAGTAGTGTAACGCGTACGAAGTCGCGGGCAACAGCTAGTTTTATATAAAACATACTTTTTATTTCTGTTGTGAGCTATAACTTTAATTTTTATATTTTGTATTATTGTTATTGTGATTGTTTTATGTCCTAGTAATAACACTTTGGCCTATATACATTGTTATGTTATTTCTGGAACGAATTTGAATTAGTAAAATAATTTATTTTATTCGGGAAGCGAACAGATACTTTTTGCAACAACTTTACATATCATACACAATTCAAACAAGTTTACACAATTTAGTTGCACTAGAATAATATCGAGTATGATCTCAGGTTCTACGCAATAACTAAGAAATAGCAGTAAATCTGTTTAATTTGATTATGTGTGAGCGACGCGATCACGTCTTTCTTCAGCGGTAGCAATATGTCTACCCACGGTACACAAACCCGACTGTGCAAATATCGCACGTACCAGCTACGACTGTCTACTACGAAAGTATTAGATCGCCGCTGCCCGTAGCTGGGCGAGACTGCCACAGGAGCGTGGTAGATGCCACAAACTATGGATGATGATGGTGGGCAAAGTGTCAAAATACAAAATACAAGGTAACTAAAATAATAACTATTTTGCATAGGGGTTACTTTCTACTTCCTGGAAAATAAGGCTTCGTGAGAAATGATTTTTTCTATGGGACAATCAGGTCAAACGGGACGTCTAATGCAGGTCTTGGTCAGTACATATTAACTTCGTTTTAATTTTTAGTTTGCGCCTTATAGTTTTTTAGTTATTAGCCAAAATAAAAACTGTATGTTAATGAAATTCACAGGGTACACCAGGGCAGTAGTCCCACAGTGTTGAAATTTGATATGTGTGTAGCTATAATGACACAAATATAGAAAAAAGTCTGAAAAATAGAATAACTTAAAGTTCATCCTAAAAAAGGTAGTTAAACGTAGGTTGTAACTGTGGGTTAAGTTATGTTAGTCGCATATTTCGAAGATATTAGCGGAGTTGATTGGGATTTTTATTCAGACTCGCGAGATCTCATTTCGGGGAGAACCACTAGTATGATAAAGTAGCCCTTAGATGGCAAGTCCATCATAGGAACACTGAAGTTTTAACTGTATTTTCTTTTGTTAGCTTCCTCACGGTTTATTTTATTTGATTTGTTTATAAAACTTGGCTCTAAATATAAATACGGAATGTTGATGTCGTGGGGTCTCTCCGAGCGGCCGACGGTTCAAAATTTGCGAGCAAAGCACATGCTATTGATGCAGTGAACTCACATTTCGTAAACGCCGCGATTACCTGCGGCGCGCCCGCTGCAGATGTACCAACGGCATTGCTCGCATTGACTAGCGCGCGACCTCTGGCAGACCGTTCCATTAGATTGCGGCCCTTTACGCCCTTGGAGGTATTTAAAATTATATCGAATGGCGTAGCGCATAAATCCACCAAGGATATCTACGAGATGTCGGTGTCCCTCTTGCGTGCGGCTGCCGAGCCTCTGTCACCCATTCTTGCAGAGCTGTTTAATGTCTGTCTCAGAGAAGGCCAATATCCCCAATCATTAAAGAACGTTAGAGTGTCGCCACTCTATAAAGGCAAAGGAAAGAAAGAGGATTTAAATAGTTACCGGCCTGTTTCTATAATTCGTTGTGTAGCTAAGATATTTGAGCATGGCCTTAGCTCGAGGATCCTGGAGTATTTGTCGACAACGAATTCCCTCTCAGATAGACAGTATGCCAATCGAGCAGGCAGGTCGACGACGGACGCAACTCGAGAGGTGGTGCGGCGAGTGATGGAGGGTCGAGAGCAGCGGCAGCAGGTAGCGGTGATAGTGTGTGACCTGTCGAAGGCCTTTGACGTCGCCGACCACAGTGTTCTTGCCGCGAAAATGAGGCATTACGGTTTAGATGGACCGTCTTTGGAACTTTTAACAGATTTCATGACAGACCGATATCAGACCATCGTTGGTGAGGGCGGAAAAATAAGGTCAAAACCAATTAAATCCTCAATTGGGGTGGCCCGGGGTTCATCTTTCTAATATCATGTTTTCTCTTCTTCTGAATTACCTGCCCGACTGCATAGACGACGCGCACACGTTAATGTACGCAGACGATGTCGCGGCTATCATCACTGCGCCCACTGTGGGACTCCTGGAGAGCAGATTAAACGTAGTGGCGGGGAAGCTGCATGCGTGGTTTCGCAATAATGGTTTTCTGTTAAACGTTACGAAAACTAATTTCATACACTTCAATCTTACGGGCCACTATTGTTAACCTATAAATGTATCTTTAGGGGGCAGAGCAATAAGCAAAGTTAAGACCACACCTTTTTTCGGTTTTCAGCTTGATGAAGGTTTGACATGGGAACTACATATAAATAATCTCTGCGAAAGAATCGGACGCACATGTTTTGCTCTGTGGCGCTTGTCAGCGACACTAGAAACCAACATGACTAGGAGTTGCTACTTTGCTTCAGTTCACTCCCTACTCCAATACGGTGTTGAGCTCTGGGGCAGAGCGGCTGACTGGGAGCGAGTGTTCAGAATGCAGAAGAGAGCAGTACGCGCCATAGCACGAGTAGTTTGGGACACTCCCGCTCGTCCGATCTTTCGTTCGCTAAGGATCATGACAGTCCCAGCCCTTGTCATCTTTCGTGCCGCTACCTATGCACGAAATCACTTAAGCGAGTACTCGAGACTCGGTGATTGTCATAGGTATATGTCTGAGGGCCGTGCCGAGGCGCCTTACCAAAACGTCGAAGCTAGTACATGTGTTGGGGCCAGCCGTCTACAATTGCTTACCAATGTACGTTGTTAATGCACAATCAGCGCAGTCCTTTACGCGTAAATTAAAAAAATGGCTTATTGTACAGTCGTATTATAGAATTGATGACTTTTTTGAGTCTTCAACCCTGTAATACGATACTATTTAATATACTGGTTTTAATATCTTTATTTAATTCTGTATTCCATTGTTAACAATGCAAATGACGTGTAACTTTTGTGTTATCAATAAATGAACTAACTATGAACTATACTTGTCTGAGACAATCGTGATACTCATTTAGGCCATGATTCCAATATGTTTATACGAAAATAAGGTAAAGAGGTATTACTTTTCAACGGGTTTCAGTTCAATAGTTCTCAAGAGGTATTTTATTCTCAATATTGAAAAGAAATATTTTTTTCTAATAAAAGATTTTCTTGACATACTTAATATGGAATTCCACAGACTGATACTTGAAGGGCATGTATTTTTCTTGCTTTTATTGCTCTAATCTACACGATGGATGACAAGAACGCGACAAGGGGGCTCGGGTAGAAGCTTTGGAAAGATAAACGTTAGAAATTCCTTAAATAATAGAATAACTTTATTAAATCTACTAGCTGTTGCACGCGACTTCGTACGCGTTACAATACTAAATGTGTTGCTAATCTAGAAATATAGCTAAACTCGACGTCATAACTTGAATTGACACCCCATTTTTATCCGATGGAACCTGATTTATGGAACAAAAAATACCCTATTTGCTAACTCATCTTATAATCTACGTACATACTAAATTTCATCAAAATCGGTTCAGCCGTTACGGCGTGATTGAGTAACAAACAAACCAATAAATAAACAAACATCCAAACTTTCGCATTTATAATATTAGTGTGATAAATAGAAAATTATTTTACCACTAGAAATATGAATATTTAGAATTTACAGTTTTCTGGTAGGACTGATAGTACCTAATTCTGAAGAGTGCGGAGTCCTGTTTCAGCATCGCCTCGCCAACAATTTATCTAAGTGTTTGCAGACGATATAGCGATGGGATTGCATAGTCTGAATGCCTTGTGAGGTCACAGACGATACAATTATTTAATTTAGATGCAAACAATAATTTAATTGGAAAGTTCAGAAACACATATAGAAAAAAAAACACTGGTTTATTGACTAATACAAAACTTTGCTTATGTTTGTTGCTCAAACTTTTAACATAGGCCTTATCATTATATCCGAAGCAACTGATCTTTTGCGGCCTACACCCAATAGCTCCCTGCTACCTTTGCAAGGCTGTCTTTCCAACTAGTGGGGGCCACATCAAGGGCGGATCCAGGGGGAGGGTCATGGGGGTCATGACCCCCCCCCCCCCCCCCCCCTGGGTTGGGTCCAGGACCTAGGTGGACCACTAATTAAAATTATTAAACAATGTTTTATATACTTTTTGTCACAATACATATTTTATGTAAGTACATTCAATATTTAATTAATTTAATATAATATTTTGATCTGAAAAATTGATTTTATAATTTAAATATAGGTATTTTTAAGTACAGTATGTAAGTACATTAATAAAATACCTACTTTTTACTTGTATCTATGATTATAAAAATTAAATTATAACTTCTTGTGACTTGACCACGACTATGTGACCCCCCCCCCCCCCCCCCCCTGGCACCAAAGCTGGATCCGCCCTTGGGTCACATTCCAGTGCGTGGTCTTTAATCAATAACCTTTTTGTACCTACTGCCAGCGTGCTCTACTCACTGCCACTTCAACTTTCTAATACTCTCAGTTATGTCGATGACTTCAGTTTGTTTATGGATCTCCGTATCTCAGATTCGATTGCACAGATAAACTAGTGTAACGTATACTACATGCGACCGAAAGGCAACTGAAGTTACGAGAACTGAGGTACTGAAAACATCTATACTAGGCTAGTTTTATTTGGATATCACGTGAGTAACGTGGGAGGCAAATGTTAAAAGTAACTTATCTATAATAGTTGATACTGTCTCTACCATTCATAGAGCAGTCACGAGGCGAGTAGCATGCTCCTATTTCTGAAGTAGGTGTGTAGGAAGGTACTTGCGTATTCTTGGTATTGACAGGTTTATGAATGAATGATTTTAGAGATGCCAGCTACCTCTAGTCACGTGACTCGAAATGTGCTTGTCTGAAGAAAGTACGCTCGTTCGTTTCACTGCCCTTTAAGTCAGCAGAAGTTTATTCGAGTTTGATAATAGCAATATGCTAGAATTTCTATGTAAATGAACCGTAGAATTTGTTTTCTCTAGTAGCAGTAAAGTTTTATTACAAGTTATGAGAAATATCGAGAAGTCATGTGCATTCCAGCCTTGGCCTAGATTTTGGTATTCCACGCGGCCCTCTTATTGCACTATAAACGACGGTATAGATTACTCTAATGGTGGTAAAATGTGCCATAATACACAAGAACAGGATAAAAAACGAAAAAGTTTCGTTTTCCACCGTATTAACATCGTATTGGGGTTACAATTAGTCGTAAAAGATTATTATAGTAGATTGTTAAACAAGGGGATAAAGCAGTGTCTTACGTCACGGGCGCTATGTTGAATTCCGAACACAACGAATGATTCTGGAGTTAACTTACGAGCTAGCGAGGGATACACTAGAATTCTAAGTTCCAAGAGAAAGACAGCTTTATCCATGAGGAGAATACCTTACTTTTCACACTTTCTGCAATAAAATAAAAATCAAATCTAGGTAATATAATAATAAAATAGATATAGTTAGTATAGTAGTAATATAGTTTTTCGGCTTTATCATTTTTTTTTCTTTTCTTTTTCGCACTTTGCAGAGCGTGGTCCATTTTTGTTCAAAAATTGAGGTTCCAAATACAAATCTCATTATGCCCTAGGGAATAACTAAATTCAGTACAATATTACGCCCGGCTCAACCTCCTTTCAGTTAGGTTTACGTTACTTAGGCTCGGACTATATGGCATCCGGGTCTCCCCGATCCTGCGAATCCGGAGCATGTCCCGGTTGCTTCCAGGTAAAAATCCGAGTCGGATGGCCTCGGATCGTGATCGATGCAGGAAAAATTAAAATGCTTGGTTGTGCGATGGATTGATCAGGGGGCGTTAAAAACGGTCCCTGACAAGCCCGGACGCTATATAGTCCGAGTCTTATAAATTGACAAGCAGGTGGTTTGAAAACAAAGTAACTTTGCTACGCTTCGTAGCTGCGTGCTACAAAGAGGTCTACGAGCATATAAAAAATGGAGAGTTCACTCAGTAATTAGTTAGGAATATGCATATAGGCTGTTCCAGCATGGTTGTCTATTGAGGTGACCACGATAATCAGGTTTTTTTGCCGGCTGCCATTAATATCGAGACTACGATAGAGTTGACAATCTACTCAAAATGGTGACAGAAACGCAGGACGTCCGGTAGCGAGATATGACATCATTCTTTCCTGGATCGGTCGCAAAGGAAGAGGCAGGAAAGGAAAAAAATAATATTGAATTATATTATAGTCAGCGTCGCGAGGCATTTCACGAATAGCATTCGCGGGTTGTCGATAGTTCAGACCATGGTAGATGGCACTAACTGAACGCCTATACCCAGCAGTGAACAATTCTGATGGATGATGATGACCTACATAAAATAAAACAATAGAAATGATTAAATAAAGATAGCTTAGATATACATAGAACAAAGTTCGGGAAGGTTGCGTGCGTTCTCTGACGTGAAGAGTTCACGGCATAACGTAATTACGTCATTACTATGAAAACGAATTATAGGCCGTTTATGAACATGCTGTAGTTTTTACTAACAATTCATGTTTTCACGGCTGTAAAGGTATGTGGTCGCTGGACTGCGAATACGAGTAGAACTTATGCAATAAAAGTTACGCAACATTTTTCATAAAACTCATTATTAAAAGTGGAGTACCGGTGAATAATGCTAACTATTACCACAGTGTACAGACTTATTGAATGTAAAACTACGCAGTTCCAAAAAGCAATCTTTGTGAGGCGTACTAAATAATTTTTCACCCATTTGTTATTTTCCCGAATATTGTGTCTCTATTTGCAAAAAGCAGCCCTAGTTGAAAACCACCTCATAAGTTCAAAGATAAACATAATTTAAACACATTTAAAAAAAGACTATACTTTGGTTATTCAAACTTTTTGGAAATATTTGTTTTTATTATATTTTTAATCCTTAAACATACAGAGGGTTACTATTAGCGCTCCTGACTTTACCTACTTATTGAAGTAATACCTCTTTATTTCGCCATCTCCTATTGTCTTTCTGTTTGTATGTCACCGTTGCGTGACAAGTAAATGTTATCATTTTACACAATGATCTTGATAACCATCAGGATATCTAATGTGGTAATTTTGGGTGTTTCTTACTACGTATACTTTTTGTCATGTGCTGTTGTTTTGTGTACGTTTTTAAGTTTACTTTTTAAGGGGCAACATGCCTTTTATAACAATAAATATAGACATGAATAAAATACAGAACAAACAGTTGAATCATTTAAAGACCATTGCAAACGATCTATAGATAGCTCAACTGCTCCAGATCACTACCAGGCGGAAGTGCCGATAAGTGCTAGCTCTCGGATCATACGTCTCTTCGACCAGACACACAGAAAGAACTTTTAAAACGCGATGGGTCCTGGTACTCCATGGATCCAGGGTCTCGACCCCAAATGGCTCAAACACGCATGCTCTGGCAAGATTTCCATATTTGCGCCGCTTGAGATCTTCGGCTGCCGCTGCACCGGCCCCAACTGCTGTACCAGACAGATGAGATGGCGCAAGGGTATCGACGCACGTGGCGTCCCACACCAAAGGCCTACCCTTCTCCCAAGGTATAAAAGTCATACCTTCTGGCCTCTTACCATCGTCACGTATCAGACCGTTCGTTACGAGAACGGCTGGAACATTGACGCTGCAAAAAGCCCGGCGTATGATATCATTGACATCCCATCATATCAGTTTAATTAATATTACTCTTTTATAAAAGTAATAAGGTGTCTCATTTAATTAATTTTAATTATTTATGTTCCTTGGTTTAATTTACGGTTAACTTTTCTGTTCGTTTATCCTTGTCTTAAAAATATTGCATTGGAAATCTTCTGTATTGAAATAAAGTGTAATAAACGAATTTTAATGCTTTTTAGGGTCAATTTTTGCTTGCCATATCAATAAAAACTAGTTGCCAATGCAAAGTGATCACAATTAGACCGTAGTTAATTTTTTAAGCTTTATTTTATCATTCGCTCCTCCTTTTCCATATAAACATTAACTTTGCCAAATCAGCTTTGCCTCCGCGCGCGCAATAACCTTAAAAAGGGATACAAAGTTTTGTCTTCACGTATATAATATATATGTACCTATATAGATAACAGAAAAAATATATATATTTTTCATTAATTTCCTCTAAAATGTATGAACTAATATGTAATAGAAAAACAACTATGGTCTGAAAAAAAGAAAGAAAAAACATTTATTTAAATATTTATGACGGTACAAAACATACACAGCACACAAGTAAGATACACACAATAGAACAAATTCATACACACAAAAACAGCAATATCCAACAAATGTGTGTCTCACAATTACCTATATATATATATATATATATAAATGACCGACGTCACAAAAAGGCGTCCAGCTCAGCATTTGTTGTGCTTTTGGCACAACGCTGATCCTCCGTTGGAACCATTTAAAAGTAGGAGGTCACGTATGACTGCCCGCACAGTACCACAATTACAAAACATATGAATATATAGATAAATCTAATATTTGCTTACAAAGCTGTTTATTTACATACCTTGGCCACTAATCTCTCGCAGGAACCAAGGATCAGTGGCGAACGAACCGGAAGTTAAAGTAGCCTCGGTGACGTTTCAATTTTTAAATCAAGTTCCGCCTTCCTTGATGGCGCTATGTGACGTCAATGATAGATCCATATTAATATAATAAATGCGAAAGTCTGTTTGTTACTTTTGCATGACTAAACGGCTGACCAGATAGTAATGAAATGTGGCAGATTGTATCCTGAAGAAGGACATAGGCTACTTTTTACCCGACTGCGCAAAAGGAACGTAACGTTTTTATTGATGATCCACTCATACGAAGCCGCGGGCGGGTAAGCTAGTATTAAATAAGACATTCAATGCCATTGTCTGATAAAGTAATAACTGTATCAATTCCACACAGCGTATGACGTGACGTCATGAGAGTGCGCAGAACAGACGTCACTAGTTTAAGATGCGGAAATGACAGAAATCTCGGCCTTCGTCTTTGCGTTCGAATAGGGTTGGTAGATATACTCAACTATTTATTTTAACAAAACCCTACCGCCATCTAGTTATTGTTATTCAGTACTTACTCTAAGTACAATTTTATTATCATTTTGTCAGTTTTAAAGAGCAAGTATGTATTTTTAACAGATGCAAGTTCTCTAAAGTTTGAAAAAATAATTATTACTATTGACGGTTTAGTCTTTGCAATGAAACGCAATGCAGATGGTGATAGGCATACTGGAGCTCATCTGCTCGTGAGCCTTAGTAGAGAATGCAAATAATAGGTTTCATAATTAAATTTTGTTATTTATTGTCAAATGCTGGGAGCTCAAAAATAAGCCTCTCCATTCGCCCTTGACTATATCTTTCTAGGTCTAGAACAGTGAATGGAAAACTCCATCTAGTATGACCTACATCACTGCACCTGAGCCTATTGAGTTATTTGCCTACCTCAGTTCGGAGCAGCCGGCGCCGGCGCGTGCCTGCCCTATCTGAGATTACAAAGATAAGGCTGGTGAAGTGGTGACGTACAACCTCTGGGAGAGGTTCCGTATTTATTAATTACCGTTTGCTTAATCCCAACAAGCAAACAACATGTCAATAAATAAATATAAATATTGCTGGACATTTCACATAGCGCTATCTAGGCCCAAACTAAGCAGAACTATGGGAACCAGATAACTGATAGAATACTTATATACTTTTTTTTTGTAAATACAGTGTAAACTCCATGTAACGTCACTCGTTTGACGACAAACTCTCTAAAGCGTCGAAATCACTCGGCTTTGGTTGGTTTAGCTTGTCTTGCATACAATGGTACACTCTGTATAGCATTACACCCACTCTCAATAACGACAACAATTTGTAATAAAAAGTTCTTTTTAAGTTGCCACATTAGTAAAAACTGCGCAGCTGTGTATATCCTTTTGTCGTTTTATTACCCTAGACCATAATAAACTCTACTGTCGGCATCATACACACCAAACTTTCTAAGAAATCCGTTCTTTTGTTTACAAAATGGGATTGCTTGCACGTGTAGCTGCAGACTGTTGTTAGTAGAAGTGATGGATTTTATCTATACGTTGTCATATTTTTAGTAGTTCACAAACTTTCAAATTGTAAACATGGCTAGTAAGAGAAAATCACTGTGTATTGACGAAAAAGTTTTGATGATACGCGCGATAGAGGCGTGAGAGAAAATTAAAACAGATTTTTATTGTAGGTACTATTTAACAAGACAAATCAGAAATAAACGTTTTCTTTTTCTAATACAGATTTTACTTCTCTCCATTTAACGACGACTCTCTATAACGCCACAATATGCTCAGTCCCTTGAGTGTCGTTATATAGAGTTTACACTGTACATACTTAAAATATATAGAAAAACATCCAGACACGAAACAAATATTTGTAGATCATGCAAACACTTGTTCCGCGACGGGAATCAAACCCGCTACCTCCTGCGTCTCAGCCGGCTATTCGCCCACTGCGCCACGGAGGTGGTCTGGTCAATGTTTCGTCAATGTTTTTGTATGTATGATAAAATATAAGCTGTTTCAGATTAGTTATGATAATCCTACAGGGGGTCATTGCTCTCACTTACATCACAGAACAAAAGTCGTAGAAAATATTTGTATTAGGATGTTTCAATTCAAATTAATTTATATGCTGAATGTTAACTTATAAATGTGTTACACTGAAATCAAACATTAAATATTTAGGATACCTATGTATATTCAAAACATACGTCAAATAAAATCACGATTAGTAGAATAATAATGCATTGTGATAAATAAAAAAAAAATCGATGTATATTCGGTCATAATTAGCTGTTTCAAAAAGAACCTATTCTTTTTTCTTAAAAATGCAAAAATCAAGTTAATTTTTAGCAAAACTCTTTAATTTTCAGGGTTCGAATCACCTCTTTTGAGATAAGATTTTACGAAGATATTTTTTTTTGTTCTTGAGTTTTGCAAATGTTAATAAAAGCACTCTTATTTGATAAACATTATGAAACCAAATTATCAATGTGTTGTATGTAAACAAATTTTGTTAGAAAATTCTGCATGAACACTAGATTTCCTCGGGGAGCATGTTACGAAATTTCAAATGCATATTTTACATTCTGAAATCTATAAAGCTAAATATGGTATAGCAAAAGCTGACTTTCTTCTTTCTTTTTTGCTAAAAGCCGTCTTTAACAATACGGCAAGCCTCATCCTTAGCTATATTTAAATCTAGGGTAAAAAGCTTATATCTATCAGAAACGTCATAGTATCGCACATAAATTAATGTATATTTTTATCATATTTAACTAATGTAGTATTTATATATATCATAATTTTATATATTATGTTTAGGTAATAATGTTTAATCATTTATTTATGTATATTTGTATTTTGTTTAGGTATTAGTTGCACTCCCTTCATCCATATCTTAAGTGCACCCCCGACCATATCTTTGACATTACTAAGTCCTCTCCATCCAAAGGTTGTAAGGAAAAAATCGCTACAAAGCGATAAGACCATCCATTGTACTATATTTTGCTTTGTGTCTTCTATGTTGTCTGTAATTTTTATTTCTTAATTTGTATATCAAAGTTTTTTCATTCATTCATTAACTTTGGTTAAATAAATAACAATCAACAGTAACAATAACGTATTACTCGTGCGCGATAACTTGGGACCTGCTAGGAATGCGACTCCCCGACCGCTTCCCCTGCACTTCCCCGATGGCGCCCGTATTGTACCGTTCGCATCACTATTTTTTACTAGGGTTTTTAGTCTCGTACTGGCCTAAGAATGACAAAATCGGAAATGTATCACTTGTTACAGATAAATAAGCCCACAAAAAAATATTTGATTGACGAACTTTTTAAAGAGCATGGCCACGAAGTAGTTCGTCTACCACCATACATGTGTGACCTCAATCCAATAGAATAGATTTGGAATTTGGTCAAGCAAAGAGTAGCCGATAAAAATATCAACCAGTCAGAAAGGGAAAGAGAAAAATTAACGAGAGATGCAATTACCAGCATAAGTGAGAGTGACTGGAAAAAAGTAGTCAACCATGTGGACAGGCTTCGACAAAAATATTGGGACGATGACCTCTTACAAGAGACAAATGAATCGCAATTAATTGTAAATTTATCGGATACCTCTTCGTCAAGTGATTATAGTGAGACTGAGGACGAAGAACAACCTCTAGAAGGCATAAATCCACTAAGTAGTGACGAAGATGAGATAATGTAAATAATAGATAAAATAAATGTATAAACTTAAACATTGTATTTTTATTTTATTCAATAGATTAGATAAAAAACAGTGTCCTCCCTGAGTAACATAATAAATTAGGTTAAAAAAAACAAAGATGAAGCCGCGGGCGGCTGCTTGTTATGTTCGCTTTTTTGCGGGCGGTACAAACACGCCAATATGACGTCACCGCGCTCAGGTCCCAACTTATCGCGCACGGGTAATACTTGGTTCTATAGGGGCGAATCTAGAGTGGCTTGTTGGCGAATCATCAAATGTTTCATCAGCAGGTAATAATAATAATCATTTATTCTCAAAAAGATAACAATTATCACTTACATGAGAACCAGTACAGATAGAAAAGTTAATGTATATCGTTCAAGGTATGTAGGTAGGTACTCAATTAACGCATTCAGGTAGATCGTTCGTTAGTTATATAATTATTTTATTTAGTAAACATTAGTTGGTAAGCAGATCATTTTATGTGCCTTACTCGTTTAGTGGATATACCTACATTTTAGATGACTGGGAACCAAAACATTTCATAACACAATTATTTAGCGAACTTTTTTCGTCAGATAAAGAAAATTTTGAAAAGTCACCGGAAAAGTAGGAAATTAAAGTGTTTTTTTTCTATATGATTTCGTATAATCTTAAGATGCTATATTTTATTCTGAAATCGTGCTAAACCGGGGCTTTATAATGATAAATGGCGTCGCATAATAGTTAGCTCGCCAACTAATTTATAACCATCATCTACAACTTATGCCAGAATCATACCCTGAATAATAAAGTGCTTCTAACAATAAAAACAAACGTATTTTGAGAAGCAAAATAACATAACACACAGGGTGTATAATTTAAATAGGTTATATGTACGTTAACGTACCATGACTATAGTGTGACCATTAGTGCTGTGCACTCCCTGAGGTATGCGCGCGGCGAGACGGGGAGGATGTGTCGGCCGCTCCGATCTATCAGTCTGCCGTCAACGCTCACGGCGGTAGGTAGCTTTTGTACCGGACGGTCTATGTCAGACGCACACGGGATAAATATTCAAAGATGGGTCGTGCGTTATCTCGTGATATGAAATGGAGGATGAAGTTGAAACAGAATCTATGTCAGAATAACTTTCGTTAGAATATATAATTGTTTGTAAATATAAAAAATGTTCAATAAAACAAGTCCTTTGAATTATAAGTTTAGTTCTTATTTATCACCTGCATATTTTTAATAAAATATGAGTATATTTAAGTTACATTTTAATCACCTAAGTAAGTATAGTATATTACAGATAGATAGCCTCCGACCATCGTCCCGCCACAAGTCTTGCCTTAGAAATGCAAACTGATATCGTAAGATATGTCCGACATGTATTGATCTCATGTGAACTCATGCAGTTTTTTCTTTGCCTCCCACCTCGCCGCGCATACCTCAGGGAGTGCACAGCACTAATGGTCACACTATAGTGCCGGCCTTTGATCAGGGTAGAGCAACATTGTCTTTCAGCCCCCTTTGGTCGACGCTTTCACTTCAAGTTTATTCTACTTCGGTTTTATGTTAAATAGTATGTTAAACGTAGCTGTCACCCACGTAATTTTACAGGAAACGCTGTTTACGGACTAGGTTCAAGGTTTTTCTAACCACTCACATTTAGCTTTTAACAAGGTAGATTTAGCTTTTAAAAAAAGCGGCCAAGCGCGAGTCGGACTCGCCCATGAAGGGTTCCGTAGCAGCAAGTAATATAATATAAAAGTTCTTGTAGTTCGTTGTAACTTTTTTATATTTGAGTTGATCGAATGAAATGTAAATTGCGGCTTACGATTTATGATGTATTAAAAAAAACTACTTACTAGATTTCGTTCAAACCAATTTTCGGTGGAAGTTTGCATAGTACATTATATATTTTTTTTAGTTTTATCATTCCCTTATTTTAGAAGTTACAGGCGCCCCCCCCCCCCCCCCCCCACACACATTTTACCACTTTGGAAGTGTCTCTCGCGCAAACTATTTGGTTTAGAAAAAAAATGATTTTAAAAACCTCAATATCATTTTTGAAGACCTATCCATAGATACCCCACACGTATGGGTTTGACGAAAAAAAATGTTTAAGTTTCAGTTCTCAGTATGGGGAACCCCCAAAATTTATTGTTTTTTTCTATTTTTGTGTGAAAATCTTAATGCGGTTCACAGAATACATCTACTTACCAAGTTTCAATAGTATATAGTTCTTATAGTTTCGGAAAAAAGTGGCTGTGACATACGAACGGACAGACAGACAGACAGACATGACGAATCCATAGTGGTTCCGTTTTTTGCCGTTTGGTAAGAAGGTAGATTTAGCGTTTAAAAAAGTCTGTAGATCTACGGATTTATCTATAGGTAATCTACGGATTTTTCGCGCCACCCATCGCATCGCATCGCAGTACTGCTCCCGCGCCTCTCAAAAGGCGCCATCAAAACAACATATATTTTGTGCTGGAATTTATTTTTCGCATTTGACTTTTTGATGCCTCTTGCCATCTGGCGCCTAGAACGACCACTCCTCTCGCTCTACCCTAGGGCCGGCGCTGTCCATGACTTACCATCAGGGGAGGAAGTGGTCAAACGCGTGGTCAAAAATTGAGTTAAAGTGACTTCTTAAAACGTTAATAGAAAAAACTTTCGAAAATCCAATTCCGGGAATGCAAATTTTCGAATTACGTGAATGCAGTTTACTAACTCCTAAATCAATATGATGGTTACTCGATTCGTTTTGGCCTAACTTTACAATTTAGAGTTTCTCCCTGCCATGTTGATTACACATACTGTATGTTGTTTATATCAAGGCATAAAGACGTTAGATTTGAATAAGCCCATGAGCCGTGATGTCTTCACCATCCCTAGAGGGTTTATTGTAATGTGTATGAATACACAAGTATTATGCACTTGACACTAAATAGAACCTAATGTTTGTAATGATACTCGTAGGAAGGTCGGACCTGGCTTCAGGTTTTATTCGCCTCCGACGCAAAAGAGTAGTTATGAGTTTGATGTATATGTCTGTCTGTGTGTCTATGGCATCGTAGTTTCCAAAAGGATGGACCAATTCGGCTGCGACTAGTTTAACTGGGGTTGATGTGTGGTAAAATGTGGTAAAGTAGAAGATCAGATCAGCCGGTCCGAAGACTATTAGCCCGTCTTCTTTTTGGTGAAGGATGCTAGCTGCAAAATGTTTTTTACGATATAATGATTTTAAGTAGACGAAGTTTTCTTTTAACTTTAAAAAAAAATCTTGCAAAATATGCCGAGATTAATTTTACGGCCTAATAACATCTAAGAACAGTCAAGATCTGACATTGACTATTCTCTAAACAAACATTTAGGACGACTTGCGCAACGAGGCCTATACGTGATGATTTAAAGAGTTGTCAAACCACAAAAATACGTCAAAGTTAACGTAATACGTCAAGTTAGTTATGTTTAGTCGCTAAATACGTTTATGGATCGTTGTGCATACCGATCTTAGAATCAAAGAAATACACAAAAAATAAAGGTCTTATCGCTAATAGCAATTAGCGAGAGAATTTCATTAATGTTGAACACAAGTGCAAAAGAAATAGCTTTCTCCGAAATACGGAGGATGGAAAATAATAGTCGAATAGATCAAACAATTACACGGTAAGGCTGAAGTGGCAGTGGGCAGGGCACATAGCTCGAAGAACTGACGGCCGTTGGGTCAGAAAGGTTCTCGAGTGGAGACCACCCCCACTAGATGGGAAGACGCCCTGTTGAAAGTCATTGGGAGCGGTTGGGTGCAGACCGCACAAGATCGGTTGCTCTGGAAATTTATAAGGGATGTCAATGTTCAGCAGTGGATGTTCTTTGGTTGTTTTGATGATGATGACAAGGTCAAATAAGGTTTGTGTACGAGTTCGTGAAGGTGCGTAGTTTATTTTGGGAGGAAGAACTTACGATTTGTTTGCTCTGTATGCAGGGTGTCTCAGATTAATCTATGATACCCCGAAAAGGGTATTTGTTAGAATTTTTTTTAGTAAAGTAGTTTAGAATTTGTTTGTAAAGAACTGACGGCCGTTGGGGCAGAAAGGTTCTCGAGTGGAAACCACGCATTGGAAAGCGCAGCGTAGGACCACCCCCACTAGATGGGAAGAAGCCCTGTTTAAAGTTAATGGGAGCGGTTGGGTGCAGACCACACAAGATCGGTTGCTCTGGAAATCTATGTATCTGGGTGATCTATGTTCAGCAGTGGAAGTCCTTTGGCTGATATGATGATGATGTCATATAAGGTTTGTGTACGAGTTCGTGAAGGTGCGTAGTTTATTTTGGGAGGAAGAACTGACGATTTGTTTGCTCTGTATGCAGGGTGTCTCAGATTAATGTATGATACCCCGAAAAGGGTATTTGTACTCACTTACATGAATCATCTTATATATTATATTTATATACTGTGGATTAAATAGCTGTATATTATTTCAATAATAAATATATATCTTAGAATAATCAATAGTTCTATAAGTACCTAGTTAGTGGTTTTTAAGAGTTGTTTTCGCTATTTTCGAAGAAAAATCGACTATTTTAGATGCATATATTTATAGATGAGCGTGCATTCAAACATTTTGTATAGCTAAGTGTTCACTAGCAAGGAAACTTGCAGAAGTCAGCTTTGGCACGCTTTCATGATTTGGTCCTTTGGTTGACGATCAACAACCGACATTTAGACCGACTTGCACAACGATTTCTAAACATATTTAGCGCCTTAACATGTTTAAAGATGTATTTGTATGACTTGACAACTCTCTATATCATATTTAGCCACTAAACACGTCAAGGCATCTTTACGCTTTATAGTGGAACTAAAAATTATGGTTTCACCAACATTAAAAAAAATTGAAGTCCTTTTATTATTTTTTTGTATACAATAGTGTCAGCCTGAACAATTTGGTATGTAGTTAGTCAGATGTTATTAAGCACTTATTTGTTTATTGCTTCAGTGAAAACAAGTCCTAATTATTGTAAACATGTTTATTGTTATGTATTTAACGATTACGTAATTTATAAACAACGCTCTGAGGAAGAGTTCCAATAAGTCAATTTTATTCCTTTAAGAAATAACAGAACTCATCATTATCATTCGTCTCTAACATCTATAAGATGATGATGATGTCATCCAGGCCGATTTCGGCTACGGCGACATTGTTTCTGCTATGTTACGAGTACGTTCCGTTGGTGCGCTCTAAGATGACTTGAGTAGCCAATCTTAGCATCAAATGTGCGTCCACATAGAGTTCAAGTCAGAGCGCCGCTGTTAACATTATTTGTATGTTTGCAGGCGGTTTACTTTTCAGTTGGTCACCTCTTTTATCTAGTTATGTGTTAAGTAGGCACTTACGCTCATGGCTAACGCCTATATAGCAGAGGCAGCTACGACCACTGCAGGTCAATATCTCTGTAGCTGGCAAGGGAAGTACTGCACGTTTGTGTCTTTAACCACAAAACAGATAGGTAAAGAAACTTAAGTTTAGTGCAACGGGAGTAAACAGGCGCACGCATACATAGACGCGTACGAGGATTATCAGCCCATGTGCTGGTTCAATATCAAGGTCGTTTAAAAAAAATCGGAACACATCGTCCGAAAATGTCATTCTAATACACGCGCGTGTGTTTCCATGCGCCTGTTTTCACTCGTTGCACTAAACTTAACTTCTTTACTTATCTATATTGTGCTTGAAGTGCGCATCTGAGACAAAATATCGAGCCATGCTCTGTCACGGACAAAAACTAACAAATCTGTACGAACATAAAATAAAAAAAAACAAATTAATGAATTACGATAATTGAGATAACTTACAAAAAAGCAATTTTCTAAATTGCTCTACCATAAAAACTGTTTGCCTCAGCCGAGTCCCACAGTTACAAGTTACGAATTCAATCCTTAATACAATTAGTTGATTGCACCTTTGTCATATTTTAAATTCGATTAGAAATATTCAAAAAGGCGAGCGTGCCCAAAGTCCCAGCGGTCAAACCACCACGAGCTGTTTAGGGGAAGCCACAATAAGGATGTTCAGGGGTGGTGCGGGAGTGTGCGTTTGATAAAACGATAGGCACCCCTCCTCCGACGCCATTCCCTCTGCGGCCCTCGGAGAGTGAACACGTCGGTGCATGAGTGAAATTTACGAAGTTCTTTCGAGTGAAAATGGTTCTTTCTGATTTTTTGACTGAAACTAGAAGGCGATGGCTTAAGGTAAGTTTGTTTACATGATAAGTTACTTAAATATTAACAATTAGGACAATTAAAGTATAATTATTTAAATAAAATTATAAAAATAAGTAGGTATTTATGTAAGTACCAACATTTCTATGATAAAAAAATTATTAAAATACAGAGTTGTATCATAAAAGCTTCATTTATTAGCAAAAGAAGTAATTATTGTTACTTTTGTATTTATTTTGTACAATTGAGACACGATGCCTCTTACCGTGCGTGTAGCTGTCACTTTTTAATATAAATTCACTACAAATGTCAATTAACTGTAACCTACAATAATAAAGCACATGGTCTGTCATTTATTGGAGATTTTCGTGAACATTGTTTCAACAGATTTCACTCAAAAAATCAGACATTCTGCTATCTCTCTGATTGTGAACATTACATAGTACCAGAAGTGTTTGTTAACGAATCTAACTATGTACCTAATTAGGTATACGTACGAGTACACATATTAAGAACCGCTACTAATTACACTGCCACAATAGAAGGAGAAATGTTGGAAATAATCTAGTAGAATAAATAATTATAGACAGAAAATAGGCAGTTTAAAAGTAGTGATACGTGTGATAAATAAACGTTACGTAGCTATCTCAACTAAGCTATGCTCACACTTGTGCCAATACACACGTGATATGGACTGTCGTAGCTACGTTATTGTAAAGTATTATAATAGACTATTTATCTCAGCCTTAGGTATTCTTGGAATACATGCCATCAATTTGTCATTTAATACTGAGGTTTAAGTCTCCATCTCAAGAAACTTGATACATTCCTCGTGACTCTGGTTTATTGTATTAAACTAAATTATTTATATTTTGTTTGCTAGCCTTAATGATATCATCCGCCGGGCTTTTTGCCGCGTCAACGATCCAGCCGTTCTCGAACCGAACGGTCTGATACGTGACGATGGTAAGAGGCCTGAAGGTATGACTCTTTTACCTTGGGAGTCAAGTCAAGTCAAAGTCTTTTATTCATTAAAATCACAAGGATCCCTTTGAAACGTCAATTTTGCTGCCTGTTCTTTTCGCGACTAAGCCAAGAAAACAAGGCCGGTTGTTTTTTAATGATCCTTTTAGAATACATAACAATACAGGAAATAAATTACGTCTAAATTGTAACATTTTGAACGAGTTGGAGCAATTTCAATCCCAAGCTTCTCTATCATCTACATAATCCGATATTTTATAGTAGGCTTTTTTTATAAAGATTTTGTATAAATACGTTTTTCAATATGTTCATTGTCAAATTTGTTAATTGTCAAAAGGAGAAGGGTAGGCCTTTGGTGTGGAACGCTACGTGCGTCGATACCCTTGCGCCATCTCATCTGTCTGGTACAGCAGTTGGGGCCGGTGCGGCAGCAAATTCAGCTGAAGAACCCAAGCGACGCAAATATGGAAGTCTCAACAGAGCTTACGTGTTTGAGCCATTTGGGGTCGATATCCGGGTTCCATGGGGTACCGGGGCCCATCGCGGTCTCTAAATTCTTTCTGTGCGTCTGGTCGAAGCGACGTGTGATCAGAGAGCTGGTGCTTATCTGCGTCAATGCATAAGCATTGCAATTCAGCGGGGCAATGCCAGTGCCTTGGGGACACTTCCGCCTGGTAGTGATCTGGAGCAGTTGAGCTATCTATAGATCGTTTGCAACGGTCTTTAGATGATTCAACTGTTTCTTCTGTATTTTAGTCGTAAATATTTATTATTATTAAGGGCGTTTTCCCTTTCTAAGGAAAACAATATTTTTGAATGTTTGGAGATGCCTTGTTATATGCCTTGGATATCCTTATTTGAGACTGAGCAAGATTTGATTTGAAGGATTAAAGTCGTTTCTTTATGAGGTTGTAATGAAATGATTTATTTTCATAGCTCTTTGTTTAATTTCTACTCATATAAAATGATCTCTTTTCTTGTGTTTCTTATGTATAAATAATCCCTTATGTTCTTATAGGATAGGGCATTGACCGTAAACTAAGTTTAGCAGGCAGGTTAATCACATTCAGGAGTTCGCGTGATTTAATTGCTATCAATACAAACTCGTACAACTATTAGGAACTCGCATAATCTATTACTCGGTACTACATTATTTAGTTACATGATTTGTGAATATTAACCTATCGATGGTACCGTGCTCCTTCGTCTTTTTAAAATTATTTCTTTGCGACTGCTCGAAGTTACATAACTAATGCATAACTGGGTCAACATAAGCATTGCATTTCAGCGGGGCAATGCAGCCAGTATCTTGGGGACACTACCGCCTGGTAGTGATCTGGAGCAGTTGAGTTATCTATAGATCGTTTGCGTCTATTCTATTTTTCTTTGTTATTGATCAAACAAACAAATATGTTACGTAATACCTATAACTAAAAATAGACAAGGAACTCTTTGGTATAACTGTGGCCACGGTATCCACAATAATTACATAAAGATGATTCAATTATTTCTTTTGTACTTTAAGTATATACTCGTTTTTATACTCGTATATAAATATAATTTACCTTCCACCTATTTGTAATATTATTGTTTTCTTAACTATTAATTATCCGAGTTCGTTCGCACCCATTATCACTTGACATAATACTTTATCATGGGTACAGCGCAATACAGCCAACATCAAAAATTATTTATCATCGTACTTCAAAACCTAAGGTGCTCCCACACAGCAGTGGTTATATAACGTTATATAACATATAATGTATAACATTTTATCGTTATACTAAAATTTAATCCTTTGAGACAAATTTTATCGTGATAAATAGTTATATATCGTGCACCATTATAATTATAATATTATGGCTGGACATTTCACACAATGCTATCTAGCACCAAACTAATCAAAGCTTGGATGAGAACCAAATAGTACTTATATACATTTTTTTTTTGAAAATTAAATACATATCTACTTATAATATACATGTATAGGAACATACAGACCCGGAACGAATATTTGTAGATCGTGCACACATTTGTTCCGCGGTGGGAATCAAACCCGCAACCTCCAGCGTTTCAGTCGGCTATTCGCTCACTGCGCAACGGTGGTCGTAATTTTATAAACACTAGCAATTTACTTAGAAAACTTTCGTTATTGATTTCAATCATTATTATAAATACGGGATTTATCACGTACCGTCTTATCGGGTAACAATGTTTCGACCGACAATGTTTCGGTTCAATTCGTGAACTTTCATGTGAGTACGATCCGCTCCGAATAACGTCTTGCCTCGCAATACCGTATTTATAAAAATAATAGCAATTTAATTAGGAGTTCCTACATTATTTTAAGAGGAGCAACTAAAGAAGGTTCTTTATTGAAATAAAATAGAATATATAAAATCAATCCTATACTTATATTACGTCGAAGCTAAGTCACGTGCTCCTCACTTATACATAACGCTACAATGTATTCTACCGCGTTGCCGCAAAAAAATTGATATAATTTCTTTCAAATTAAATAATTGTCATTGCTTTAAATATTCACATACCATATTGGTAGGTTAGGTGAGAGGTACCGTACACCTATTTTCTGAGATTAAATTATCCATTCACTCAAATATTTTTCAACCAATAAGTCTGTAACTATTCGTTTTACGAATAAATATTGAAATAAAAACGGGCTGAGGGATAATTTCCAAAAGTTTAACTCAAATATAGTTTGTAATTTTTGGACAAAACCAACAAGTAGGTATCACACTAATATTATAAATGCGAAAGTTTGGATGTTTGTTTGTTTGTTACTCAATCACGTCGTAACTGCTGAACCAATTTTGATGAAATTTGTTATTTCGATATGTTATGACCTGGATTGACTTAATACTGACCAAACGCGCGTGAGAAGCCGCTGGCAGAAGCTAGTCTTCCTATAAAAGAATCTTTGAACTTTTGAAGGGGTTGCCAATAAGCGCTGCAAATACTCGCTGATTATGCAAACATTTGTCACGTAGATAAAAACCGGGATATGAACCCGCAGCTCTTGCGTCGCAATCGGCTACTCGTTTACATCAAAATAAAATAAAAGCGGCCAAGTGCGAGTCGGACTCGCCCATGAAGGGTTCCGTAGCAGTAAGTAACATAATATAAAAGTTCTTGTAGTTCGTTGTAACTTTTATTATGTTTGAGTTGATTGAATGAAAAGTAAATTGCGGTTTACGATTTATGACGTATTAAAAAAAACTACTTACTAGATCTCGTTCAAACCAATTTTCGGTAGAAGTTTGCATGGTACATCATATTTTTTATTTTAGTTTTATCACACAAATTTTAGGGCACAAATTTTAGCACTTTGGAAGTGTCTCTCGCATAAACTATTCGGTTTAGAAAAAAGTGATGTTAGAAACCTCAATATCATTTTTAAAGACCTATCCATAGATATCCCACACGTTTGTGGGTTTGATGATAAAAAAAATTTTGAGTTTCAGTTCTAAGTATGGGAAACCCCCAAAATTTATTGTTTTTTTTTCTATTTTTGTGTGAAAATCTTAATGCGGTTTACAGAATACATCTACTTATCAAGTTTCATCAGTATAGTTCTTATAGTTTCGGTAACAAGTGGCATATGGACGGACAGACAGATAGACATGACGAATCCATTTGGGTTCCGTTATTTAACTTTTGGCTACGGAACCCTAAAAAAAACACGTGTGTGTACTTATGTACGCACGTACGAAGTTATATTTCTTTGGCGTAACATTACAAAAATATCTATAGACAAATTCTTACAAAGGCCACTATGTAGCATTTCGGTGTGCGCGCGCATCATAAAAATTTAACTCATATTTTTTTCCAACCGCCAAAAGAAACATACCTAACCTCAAAAATCTTATTGTTGTCTTAGAAAATTCGATTACATAAATCAGTCAATTGACGTCGATAACTCTATCGGTATATTTATTGTTGTGGGCCTGCTCCGAGATGTCAATACATTGTTAATTTGATTTAGAGTTGTGGAATCGGGTTGCCCACTCAACTCTGAACTGTGATTTATATCCCTTCGTCTGATAGTCGGAGAATGCTCCCAACTGTCTACAGATTCTATCCTTATTGACAATTTGCTACATTATATTACAACTATATTAGATTGTATGAATATACATTATTTCTCATCCATCAGGAATACGAGGAAATTACAAGTCTTTTTCATCCTCCCATCTCGGAATAATAGATCAACTCATCAACAATAAATGTACCAAACAAAAATGTAACTCTCTCTATCAATAATTGGACAAATGTTTCGAATGTTAACTTTTACTTTTAATTGTCATTATTTTTAATAAATGCTTATCTCCTATTATTATTTTGCTAATTTTTTCGCAAATGGTACGAAAAGTATAGTATTTTCCTCGGTGATAAAGCTGTCATAGTCTTGGGTGAACTTAAATCCCTCGCTACACTCAGGACTCGTCTTAAATCCCTCGCTTCGCTCGTGATTTAAGTTTTTAACACTCGCTACGCTCGGGACTAAACCTCGAGTCCTTCGTTACGCTCGCGATTTAAATCGTCACCCGCGACAGAAGACACTGCTTTATCCCCTTGGTTATTAATCTACTATTTAGAACATTAACTTATTTATAAAAATAAATTAAAATAAACTTAACGTTTATGTATTTGAAGAAAACAAAAACGCGGCAAATTCCTAGACTAATATTTTTTTGTCGGAAAAGCAAAGGCATCAAGCTCATACGGCCTCGTCGGTTTTCTTAATTTTATTTAATAATCATAACTGCATAATAAATGCGTATTCCTTGTTCAAAAAGATATATAATGCTTTATATACAAACTCAATGGTGTAAACACAGATGTAGTTCAGTATAAATTTCGGTAAGTATTCCAAATGATCACATTCTCCCCCTAGAGGATGAATAAAATTCAGTACAATTTTCTTTCCCTGTTTTTAACAGATTAAAAATGACTATTGTTATGTTCGCTTTTTGTGGCATAGAATGTCACTTTTTTGAGCAAGTGGTACGAAAAGAGTATTTTTGCTCTTTGATAACTGAGTGCAAAAGCCGTTTTTATCAGCTAGAGGATAAAGTAAATTGAATTTAGAACATCGTGTGCACTAAGTTTGTGAATTCAAAACATCATTAAACCTATTCACTTCTACCTCCATGGTGCCGAATTTATCATACAACCTTTTTTAATTTGTTATAAACTCGACTCGGAACCTTCTTGGTGTATTATTTTTTTGCGTTTAGTCATTTTCTCGCTGAGGTGGGATGAAAAGTTACGTGTTCGAGTGCAAATATCTTTCACCTCGTGCTCTTTTAATGCCATCGCTAACGCTCAGGATTCTAATTTTAGAATCTTTCGCTTCCTCGGTTATCAAAATTGAGCACGCGGTTAAAAAGCAACTTTGCACCCTTGTATAACAAATAACTATTTCATAACAGTGCTAAAAAGAAAATTTGCGTTGGTGGCTATTGTTTTTTTTTCTCAACCGGACTGTGGCCTCCATTTTTAAATAGAAATAAGAATTTATCATGAAAATTGGATTTCATTATAGCATATATGAATAAATGAGTAGTAGAGTTCCTTATGAAAGAGCTTGCCCGGGGAAATACTACCACGATACCTAATTCTGCCGACCCAGCATTGCTGTGTTTCGGTTTGAAGGGTATGACTGCCGGTGAAATTACAGGTTGTACATCTGTATGCCTCAAGTTTATGGGCACGGAGCAGTGCTGACCTACGAGGCAATACTTTGCTCTAGGCGATGGATAACACTCGTCGTATAAAAAAAATTTTTGGCCCTAGGGCCGGATATCGTATTTTAGAAGCAGTTTTCGAGTTAACTTTTAGAGCATGCATGAGTCATGAAAAGTGTCTTTACACGGTTCATCAGATAAATCAGCTTAGGCCTAGGTCATAGGTCTAAGCATAGGTCTTTAAAGTTTTACTAATAAGGCACGGTAGAGTCTTGTTTATTTTCAGTGATTATATGAAAAAAATATATAGGTCGCTGTTATAATCCTATTACACTCAATATTTTGAGAGTTCATATATTTTTTATACCATTATAACAAAGATTGCATGTAAATATTTAGAATTATAGTATTTAAAACGGTTCGTGGAGATTATTATTATGTCAGGGATTGACAGATTGGTTACCTACTGTAAGAACAACAGGGTCTACTCGGGACATATTCTGTTGAATTCTTACAAAACAGAGGTTTACTTATTTTGAAGGGGTAAACCTCTAGACCGTAGACTTAGGACTTTATGAAGTCACATCGATTTCTAATATTCAGAGACTCCGACATCAGCAGTTCCGATACATTTAGTTTCCAATAAATATTTGTGATGATTCCATAAATAATAGCTTTTTCTAGTTTCGAAAGCCTTCGCCCACGATGCGATCGATGTCGATGGATAAATCCAAATGTATATTCGAACTAGCTTCCGCCAGCGGCTCCGCACGTGTTGTTTATCAACAAAAGTAGTCTGTTTGGATCCAGGTTATAATCAATCAACACACCGTATTTCATCGAAATCGGTTCAGCGATTACGACGTGATTGAGTAAAAATTAAACATCCAAACTTTCACATTTATAATATTAGTGTGATGTGATGGATACAAATATTAGCAAATATTGTTAGGTTGATTTCATGGTATTTATTTTTTATTAAAATAAAATTAGTAGGTGGTAACATAATGTGATCGTGTTTGTAAATTCAGTTGCAAAATTTGAATGCTACGAGTATATTCAAACATGGCTCACGGCTATATTAAACTCTACGATGAACTCCTCGGATCTGTTACTACCCGTGAAGGTATCACATAAGGGGGTAGTCAGAGGCAAGCCCAGCCATTGCGTTTGTAACATGTCCACTTTTTGCATAAAAAAGCTTGAAAAAATGCATCGGGTAGTACACTAGGTACACACGGCTACACATCAAGCTATACAGTTCCAGTACAAGCTGACCTCTCATTCTACGAAAAGCCTACACAATGCGAAGTCAGCTTATACTGAAAATGTATAGCTTGATGTGTAGCCGTGTGTACGTGTTTTGTTATGTACGACATTAAATAAAAACACGGGTAGGGCTAATGGCTAATATTGTTGTAAAATAGGGGTTTTTCAAATGTTAATTTAATATTAAAAAAATAGAAAATTTAAAATTTTCATACAACCTTAATATCAATTCCTAAAATATTAATGAAACAGCCTGTATACAACAAGTATACAAATCATATTCATTCATCATGTAAGCATCGTCGCAAAGGCACCGCTGATTTACGTTAAAAGTTGGTTTATTGAAAATGTATCCATTACTGGATAAATTATATAGATATCGGATAAATATGCATGCTACTGTTATCAAACCCACCTCTAAAATCAGTTAATATGATTACGGATGTGTGTTTTAAATTTATGTCGTACATAACAAAACACGTGGTAGGTAATCTAGTCGTTTTGAAATGGGGAGTAATGTAATATGTATTTTTTTCTTTTATCATGAATAAATATTTATTTTTCGCCCGGGCAATGTGGGTTGCGTTACTGTCGGTACTTTATGTTTGAGCCTATTATCCCTTTTGTTTTCGTTAGGCCAGTGTTATCTCGCTCGCGTATATTTTAGGACAAACAAACTATAAAACGAAATGGAATTTCAGCGTGCCTGAAGAGAGCAGATATAATTTTTAAAGTAATTAATATTGTCATTAATTTTTTCAAGAAAGAAGCTATAGAGATTTCCCTTTTAAAATATTTTCATGAACACTTGTTAATATGGTTTGTATTGAACATCGATCTCTGAACTTCAAAGTTTCAGATAAAATACCTACTAAGACCTTGTTTGAATTGATAATGTTAATAAGTACTTCAGTTACTTGAGAAAATTATTAACTAATGCTGTGAATACCGACCCTATGCCGACATTATAAGGTGTATTTTTGTAATTTATTATTTATATATTTTCGCATGTGGTTTTGCACGCGTGGGTTGTAAATAAAAGCAGCCAGATCAAAAATCTTCGTATTTATACTAAGTGTTTTGTTATGTATCACATTAAATATAAGTATAAGCTTAGTATAAGTTTGTATCTTATATAATAAGGGCTGTGGATTTTGTTGAATAAATAAAATAAATATAATAAAATAAATAAAATAAAATAAATGAAACCACGGCTAGGGTTATTGGCTACTATTATTGTAAAATAAAATAAATAAAACCACGGCTAGGGTTATTGGCTACTATTATTGTAAAATAAAATAAATAAAACCACGGCTAGGGTTATTGGCTACTATTATTGTAAAATAAAATAAATGAAACCACGGCTAGGGTTATTGGCTACTATTATTGTAAAATAAAATAAATGAAACCACGGCTAGGGTTATTGGCTACTATTATTGTAAAATAAAATAAATAAAACCACGGCTAGGGTTATTGGGTACTATTATTGTAAAATAAAATAAATAAAACCACGGCTAGGGTTATTGGCTACTATTATTGTAAAATAAAATAAATAAAACCACGGCTAGGGTTATTGGCTACTATTATTGTAAAATAAAATAAATGAAACCACGGCTAGGGTTATTGGCTACTATTATTGTAAAATAAAATAAATGAAACCACGGCTAGGGTTATTGGCTACTATTATTGTAAAATAAAATAAATGAAACCACGGCTAGGGTTATTGGCTACTATTATTGTAAAATAAAATAAATAAAACCACGGCTAGGGTTATTGGCTACTATTATTGTAAAATAAAATAAATGAAACCACGGCTAGGGTTATTGGCTACTATTATTGTAAAATAAAATAAATGAAACCACGGCTAGGGTTATTGGCTACTATTATTGTAAAATAAAATAAATGAAACCACGGCTAGGGTTATTGGCTACTATTATTGTAAAATAAAATAAATGAAACCACGGCTAGGGTTATTGGCTACTATTATTGTAAAATAAAATAAATGAAACCACGGCTAGGGTTATTGGCTACTATTATTGTAAAATAAAATAAATGAAATCACGGCTAGGGTTATTGGCTACTATTATTGTAAAATAAAATAAATGAAACCACGGCTAGGGTTATTGGCTACTATTATTGTAAAATAAAATAAATGAAACCACGGCTAGGGTTATTGGCTACTATTATTGTAAAATAAAATAAATGAAACCACGGCTAGGGTTATTGGCTACTATTATTGTAAAATAAAATAAATGAAACCACGGCTAGGGTTATTGGCTACTATTATTGTAAAATAAAATAAATGAAACCACGGCTAGGGTTATTGGCTACTATTATTGTAAAATAAAATAAATGAAACCACGGCTAGGGTTATTGGCTACTATTATTGTAAAATAAAATAAATGAAACCACGGCTAGGGTTATTGGCTACTATTATTGTAAAATAGTTTTGTTTTCAGATTAATTACCATAGAAAATTTTAAATTTTCAATCAACCAGTCCTAAAATGTCAATCAAATAGCCTGTATAAAATGGGTAAACAAATTGGTTAAAGGTTGTCTGGAAGAGATCGCTTTTTGCGATAAGACCGCCCATTGTACCTTTATTTATTGTTTATTTCCATTATTACTGTATTTTTGTTTGGTGTGCAATAAAGAGTATTTCATTCTATCATTGTATTCATTCATCATGTAAGTAGGTACCTAGGGTATCATAGTAAAGGCGCCGCCCCGATTTACGTTAAAAATTGTTTATTGGAAATGTATCGATTACTGGATAAATATTAAAGCTAACGGTATTTAACTCACCTCTAAAATTAGATAATACGATTCCAGCTGTGTGTTTTAAATTAATGTCATACATAGTCCTTCCATCAAAGGACAAGCAGGCGCACGGCTCAGTACCATCCAGTTGATATACCACTTATTCGCACACACCGTTTTGGTTCTACGTTCTTGGTGCGTACAGCTGAGGTATGAAACACTTTGCCGTTGTCTGTTTTTCCTAAAGAATACAATCCGGGCCTCTTTAAGGTAAGAGTGAATAGGTTTCTTCTAGATCTTCGTGCTTTATCTTAGACCACATCATCGCTTACCATCAGGTGAGATTGTGGTCAAACGAAGTTCTATCCACTTTAAAAAAACAAGTTGTATAAAATAAAGCCTTCGGTATACACAGACAAAATGTTTACCCATTATCGCCTTTGTTCGATTTCAACACGCAAAATTTAATTTGAAAGACACTGAATGGACGTAGAACAAATAAGGTGTAGCCTGAAAGGTTCTGTGCCAGTGACTCGGAATCTACCATCATACCTGACCTTGGTGCGTGCGTCACTATGACAAACCAAGCGAAAAAAATGTCTTTATACTGTTAATAGTAAATCAGACAGAAATAACGAAAAACAATGGAGAAATCATAAAAAAATATTAATACAAAATGTGTGTCTCGTAATTTGAAAAGTGTACGAGATATGATTGAGCTCTCTACCTTTTGGACTCAGGCGGGCGTTTTGATGTTCATATTAAGTTTTGTAAAGATACCATTCAGGAGCCGACGAAATACTATTTATGGGTACCTACTCTAGATTCAAGATTGTCTTATCACGTTACCAAAAAAACTCTATCTACGAACACTATTTATACTAAAAAGTGGATATTTACCATGATTTGTGAGTATTTGAGTATCCCGATATTTCGGCGCAGTTGCATGCGCCATGATCACGGGTAAACTGAAGTCTTTGCGAGTAGGTAGTTATTGGCAGATATAACAGAGTGTTGTGTGTCGGAATCGAGTTATGATCGAGAATGAAGCCGGTGGTAGTAATAGAATTAGCGAATTAATTCCTAGCAAGAGACTAAGAAAGAGGGTAGATCGTTATATCTGCCAATAACTACCTACTCGCAAAGACTTCAGTTTACCCGTGATCATGGCGCATGCAACTGCGCCGAAATATCGGGATACTCAAATACTCACAGATCATGGTAAACATCCCGTTTTTAGTATAAATAGTGTTCATAACCATGATAGTTTCAAAAGTTCTATCTACGAAGCCTAAGATTAAAGTAGGTACTTATTATTCCAAATGCTACACTTTCAAATACGCAGTTCAAGCAAAAATATCTACACACATATATATATATACATATACAACATACATGGATACATACAAGGGAATAAACAGCGAACAACTGCGTAGCGCGGAAATCCATAGATTAATAAATATTAAGTATCGTAGCATACGTACCATCACGGTCAGCCAAATATTAAAACCACACAACAAAATATAGTTAGTACGAAACCACAAATTGGTGAATTCATCTTTCAAAGTTTAGTGTATGTTAGAGAAAACTTATGTAATATTAGGACTAAGAAAGACAGGTTGTCCCTACGACACGGCTTACAAAGGTATCTAAATGTTATTACTGTACTGGAATCAAGTTCTACAATATTTTACAGATAAATATTAGGAAAATGATAGTAGCTAGCTTTAAATCTTACATAAGAAACATTAATTGACAAAAGTTATTATAATATTGATGAAGCTTTTGCAGATAAGGAAATGTTTAAATGTATTTAAAAATATTGAGTAAATATAATTAATGACATAATTTGTTTATTAGTCAGGCTGAATATAATATTCATGACATACTATTGGATATACGATTTATTACTTTATTAATTTTAACTATTTAAATTTATACAATCTGACAATGCTTTTGGTGTGACCAATTAATTAATTTTGTATATATGTACTTAATATTCTTAATATGTTTTGTAATAATTTGTTAATTTTGATAATTTATATTTCTGTTGATATGACTAGTCTAAGTACACGTGAACATGTCTATGGATGAATAAATACAATACAATACGCAGCTGGAAGGAGCCACAGAAAATAGAGAGTTCGTAAAATATCATTATAATGACACAGTATATAAAGTAGTTAGTGTAAAGCAGACAGGTGGCGAAGCGAGTGTGACCGCCCTTAGCTCCCACGGGGTGTAAGCAACGCGCCAAAAACATTATTTATGAGGGTGTAACTAATAACACGCCTGTTTTATTTCAATTTTGATGAACTTTGGATGCCACTTTGATGTCTATTAAGTTCAAACTCTCTTCGATGGCGAGACTTAAAATGTAATCAAAAAACCGACGTAACGTTGGAATGTCTTTGTTAAGATAATAATAACATATTCCCAAGGTAATTAACAATATACGGGTATTTACCGTGCCGGTAATTATGTAGGTACCTTATTTATTCATGGTACCTAACCTAGCTTTGTATACCAATTAGTACTTAGTGTACTGACTGCTTATGTTTGAAAAATACTTTAAATAACACTAATCGTTGCCGCAAATATTCTTTTTTAATATCCAGGGTTCTTTTAATTCTTTCCATCCCATTTAAGTGTTTTACTGAAATCTAGATTCTAGTTACATATGTTGAAAGCATAAGTATTCAATAGGTCCACTGAGACAGTATTTTTGCTGTCAAATCAAAAAAACACAAAAAATATTTTCGTACGAAAATTTAGATAAAGCTGGGACTGTTATGGTTGACAAGGAGAAGTTGTAACACATTACGTGGGCGGAACGCCTGTCGCTGATAAATCTTATTTCAGTTTGAGCACATCATGAAATAAAGCTTTATTTTATTTATGTACCTACTCATGTTTATTCAGGTTACATAAGAAGGTAAACTAGACATATCTTGCATATAATATAAATGATGACACATTTCCACCTTCACAATGACATGTTTTGTGTCTAATTATTTTAGTGACGGACAAATGATTACACATAAAATGAATTTAATTAAAAATAGTCAAAGATAAATATGCATTAACTAGCAACAATAACACGCACGTACATTAATAGGGAGAATACAGGGTCGCGAAATGAACTCTAGCTCAGCATGAGCTGAGGAAATATACCCAAGTCGAAATCCATTTCAACTGAACTTAAAAGCTCTTTATTAAAGTATGTTTTCATTTGTTCCAGGCCTTCAAACTGTTCAAACGCAGCAAGAACCGCAAAACCCCCCGCAACCGCATCTCCCCCGCGCTAGTGCGCAGCCCTTCCTACAGCGGCACCGTCGACGCACGCGCAGACATCGACATCCAGCAGTTCTGCGCATGCCGCGCCTCCGTGCCACCCGTGCCCATCGAGCCACACGAAAATGAATCCTACTACAGCAGCTACAACAGCTTTAATAGCTCGAGGGTTGATAGCTTTGAGAGCTACGGAACCAACGATTCTAACCGTTCCGATTCTGCGTACGATTCTGCGCGCAGTAGCCCGGCGCGTGCCAGGGTCTGCTACGCTACCGTCACCTACTTCAACGTGAACGATAGTGAAGACAGTAGCAGCATCCTGACAGAGTACACGCTGCTGGATGACACTGACATGGATAGAGATCTGGAAGAAGATGAGCTGGAGAGAACCCAGAATATGATAAATGAGAGCCTGGAGCTAGTGAGCACGTTATGAATTAGATATTGTTAAGGACTAGTTTGTAAGTGTAAATATTTTCATGGTATCCATGTTTTTGAAGCGTGTGAATAGGGAGTTTAAGTTATCAGTACGTTTAGTTTAGGTTTTTTCGGTGCTCTTGATATAATTTCTTTTTTCTTCTGGTCAATTCTCTTTTTTTACCAATCAAAAGATATACCGGACTTTTTCTGCAACATACTGCATTTTTAACAAAACATATTATATTGATATATGTATGTTGTAGTTTGTAAATTTATGAAGAAAAGTCCTATCTAAGCAGATACTAACTCGATCTTCTGTAAGTTTTCGTGTACTTTGTTTGATACAATGGAATACGCAACATTTATGTAACTGACCAAAGACATAAATTATTTCTATGTTACCAAAGTGTTTGTGATAATTTAATTTAGACCTAAGATAATAAAAATTAAGGTCGAACCGCACTTCAGCGGCGCTGCCTCACCTAAACGCACTATCGCGGCAGCGAAGCGGTGCGGCGCGGCGTAAAATGCCAGACGTGGCAAAATTTCATTGAAGATGGACGCAAGTATGGATAAAGCGATAGTAGTATCTTTACTGTGCGAAGAGGCAGAAAGATTAGAAAAAAAGAAAAAAACATAAATGGGTACACGATATCCCAAGTTCTCACTATGAAGAGGGAGCATGCCATACTCTTTTCCCAAGACTTCTGAAAGACTCCGATCGTTTTCATACTTTTTTAAGAATGTCTAAAGAATTGTTAACAATTTTGAAGCCTCATATAAAAGATATGACTGACTAGAATATTTTGTCGCGCGACAAAATATTCTCTCGGACCCAAGTCTGCAGCGCCGCGCCGGTCCTCGCCGCGCTATAATGCGATTTGCATCATTGCAATTAATAGAAATAATATTTGGCCGCGCCGCTCAAGTGCGGTTCCACCTTTAAGAGTAGGTTTATGTCTGTTGATCTCAAACTCTTTAAATATTTAATTAATTCAGAGTGAATTTGTGAATTGCGAACTTTCTGTAATCAAGAACAATTAACCTGTGTTTATTTCAATGTACTATTGAAGCTAAAAAAACCTCAGTTCCTTAAAAACCGTACTGTCTAATGACTCCGCAATATACTAAGAGAAGGCGGATTTACACTTCATTTTTGGACGGGAATAAAACAGATTATTGTTGTAAATCTGTTTCTCAAAATGTGTCGAATTCACCCTGTATATCGATATACCTACCAAATATTATCTCATATTATCTAAAATATAGATAATGTTATTTGTATACTTACATTACATACGATAGAATAACAATAAATTAAAATTATTATATTTCTAAAAACATTTTTGTTTTATTCAACTCCTTTTCCTCCTTTTTCCATCTGCTCTCATGTCCTAACACCTGCACACGGAATGACTTGTACCAGGCAACAGAGAGGGCTGTGGAAGTTGCTTTCTATTGGGCTTATCAAATTTTAAAGTCAAATAGCACGAAGTCAATTGACACGAAAGAAGAAGATGTTTAAACAAGGTTGGGGTAGTCGATTCTATTTTCAACAATTTATAGATCAAAGGAGGTAGTCATGTAAACGTTAACCCTTCACAATTCCGACGAAATTAGCAGATAAATCTTAGAGCATCAGACAAAAGCAAAGGATTACTTAAGATATCCATGGAAGCTAAATCTAGCTTACCTACATTAAATAAATTGTTTGTCAGTAGGTAAGTATATTATTCATTCCACTATGAATGATTGAAAATTCTTTATTGTACTTTACAAGCAGTTAAAAAGAAATAAATGTTAACCCTTTGGTTAAAATCAACCTCTTCCATACAATGTATATATTTTTGAACCTATGCTATCCCACTGCAGGGCAAAGTCCCTCCAACTCTTTCATTTGTCTCCATCTCCAGCCAACTCTATCCATTTCCTATCAAAGAAATAAATACATAAATTACTTTTCGCACCACCTGCTCGATAATGTCAAATTATATGCCATGTAGAACTTAACCGAAAGCAGTTGATTAAATCCTTACGGCTGAGCCGAGACTAAAGTTGTACTGAATTTCATTATTTTAATTTGTAACCTCATTTATATACCCACACCTAAAAAAACTTATTCGTAAATCGAACTAATTTCTGCATAGAATGCACCAACCCAGATTTGGGTTTTATTGTCTCGCAGAAAGTGTGAAAAGTAGAGTATTCTCCACGTGGATAAAGCTGTCTGCATCTTGGGCGTGCTTATATCCCTCTCTGCACTCAGAATTATTTACGTTCGGGATTCATTATAGCGCTCGTGACGTAAGACACTGCTTTAATCCCTCGTTTAATAATCTACTATTAATAACGCTTAAAATTCCACTCCATTTACTAAAGTATTCACATATTGTTATGTCATTCAATCATCGTTTTGCGACATAAAGTGGCATTATAGGTGCCAAATAGAGGATCCTATACAAACTTTCGAGGTGATTTTCACATAGAACTTTTATCAGGGAAAACAAGATTGAACATGCTTTCGATATGTTGGTAGTATTTTGCCAAGGCCTGAACCTTTGATGAGTTTTTGCCAAGTATAAGTAGTACCTGTTCTTAATAGACTATTGGTTCGCCTCGAGCTGAGATTTCTCGATTTCCATCACATACATACAACTTTTGTGGTTAAAAAGAACTAAAAACACGCTTTTGTCATTGAAATTCGACAGGTATGTAAAGTCAATCAGTCATAAGCTCAATCGAACTATTAATTTTTCGAGGGCTTCTGTGGAACAACTCCTGCTTGACTCCATCATCAGACACCATAATATTGCATTTTCATCGAATTACATACAGGCACATGAGGCTCTCCTGTGCCTCAAGTTGATGGACGCAGGGCAATGCATCGTAGGGCACGTTTCTAAGGTACGTGACCTACGAAGCAATACTTTTTTATGTACGATGGTTACTACTTAATATCAGGTAGGCCATATACTTGCTCCATCTCCAGGTAGTATAAAAAATACATAATCAAAATTTCAAATGGATACGAGCATTATAAAAATTTAAACACAACATGAACTATGAAGTCATTGAAACTAACAAATGAGAGCTCTCGATAGATTGGTTTTGTCTTAACTATTTTCATAGTATCTCAAAACTATACCATCCTAAAGTAATAATAAAAACCGTTTTGAAATGAATACTTAAAGCCTTTTCATGACACACCTTGATATACATATTTGTATCGCTTTTATTTTTGTTGTATAAAAATAAAATTCGATCGATTTAGCTTATGTACTTACCAGCAGAACAAGCTAGCGAATACTGAATTTCGTGCAGATCGAATCAACAGTTCGAAATGCTCGGACAAACATACATACAAAAGCAAAAATCGCCCAAGATGCCACTGAAATCTTCATTAGCTTCTTAGTAATGTTTTATTATATTCTGAAACGCCAATCAACTCCTATTCCCCGCTAATTATTACTGATTAGGCAACAAACCCAGCTAGTTATACGTTTATGTACAACAAATACACTGGTTTAAAGTTACACGTCTACTACTAGGTGAGGTAATTTTCAAGTTTGTCCAAGAAATCTGTCCATTAAAAAGAACTAGAGTGCCTAATAAAATTCCATCTTTGTATGCCATTAGGCACCCTATCTCGTCCACCCTTCGAAAACCCTCTCGATAGTCAATGCATGTATCAATAGGTAGAGTCAGGAGTCGGGACAAATAAGATAAATCCCAGAACATGTATTTCATGTTTTTAGAAACAGGATTCTGATATTGTCAGTGTTATGTTCGTAAATATTGTGGAAAGGATTATATTTGGCGAAATACAATAGATACCACTAACACCATTCAACATTTGAGAGGTAATGAACTGTGCAAAATAAGGACCAGTAAACAAGTTTTACAAGTTTTACTGCTAGATTTCAATGCGATGAGTTATTTTGCTTACTGTGTAATACTGTGGTAATGAGGTTTAACATTATATACGAGTGCTTCGTATATGTTTACATAATATACGTTTACAATTTATACATAGAAACACTGTAAATAACAGCTATCTATGGAGAAAAATCAATACTTAATCATTATTAAAATCAATATCACCTACCCTGGTATCTATTTCTTCTGTTTTGCTTATGTAAGTATACCTACAATTAAATAAAAAGCTTATGTTATAAAGCTACCGTCCTTTAACGTTCTCGTAAAATCCAGTCCATCCAAAGGTTGTCTGGAAGAGTTCGCTTTTAGCGATAAGAACGCCAATTGTACTATCGCGTGTCTAGTTTTAAGTGTTTTAATTATGATTTGTTAATTTAAGTGTGGTATACAATAAAGCGTTTTCTATCTATCTATCTACTTAAATCAGTTTTTGCACCTAGCAAAACCCCGAAGTCAAACATCATGTACGTTTAAGTTAATTTATAAAAAACATTCAACCCAAAAACCAGCTTAAATTAAAGAAATGTTTAGTTTCGCGAATATTATCATGCTTTTGCGTTAAAATACATTTTCGGAAGCATATGACCACAAATACACTCAATACAGTATTGGGTGATAGTTAAAAGTATGCGCGGTGGCATTAATAAATAACATTATAAAGGCAAACGGGACTCTAAGCACTACGATCTACATTAGCTACAAAAATATGTCAGAAATTATTATGAGAAATAGCGAGTTTCGATTTCCAAACACAGGACCTTTGCAAACTATTTGCCTAAAATTTTGCGACTAAATCCAATTGAACTCTGAAATTTTCATCGATTTATTTACCTGCTCGAGTTCACATATCTATTAACAGCGGTCAATATACCTTAATACCAATATTGAAACAAGAAACCCAAAGTGTAGTGATGCAAAATGTCTATCAAACCATTCACTGATTTAAAGGGACATTGAAGTCCATATTGCCTGTAGGTATCTAGTATATATCTACATACATGGAGTACGAAATACAATTCTTTTGAACTTCTCTCAAAGGCGGTTGATTGTAAGAGTATACTGGGCACACGCCGGCCACCAATTTTTGTGCCTACTCAAGTTTCCAAGATTCAAAGTGTTTGACTACGACCCTTTTTGGATATACTTTACATAGCTTGTAGCTTCTAGGTTGGTGAATTTAATAAGAGGTCAAATAAGTAACGATACGCGGTTAGAGAGCAATCATTTGAGATCTTTTACTGTCACGGAGATAAATAATAATATTTTTTACACCACCTGCTCGACAACGTCAAATTATATGTCATATAAACCTCACCGAAAGCAGGTGATTAAATTCCTACGGCTGAGCCGGGAGTAAAATTGTACTGAATTTCATTATGCCCTAATGGGCATAATGTGATTTGAGTTTAGAACCTCATCTATATCAAAATTTGAACCAACGAGACCCACACTTATTCGCATCTGTATATACACAAGAACTTATTCGTAAATCGAAATAACCTCTGCACAGAATGCACCAACCTAGATTTGTTTTTTATTGTCTCGCAGAAAGTGTGAAAAGTAGTATTCTTCTCGTGGATAAAGTTGTCTGCATCTTGGGCGTGCTTAAATCCATCAATGCACTCAAAATTCTAGTAACTCCCTCGCTCCGCTCGTGAGTTAACTCTAGAATCCTTCGTTACCTTCGGGACTCATTATAGCGCCCGTAACGCAAGACACTGCTTTATGCCCTCGTTTAATAATCTACTATTCTTCAAAAGGCGACAACCAATATTGGTGTTATTTCCCGCAACCCTCTTGCCTAGATCGTAATTAAAACAGAAATGTATTATTTTCTGTGTATGTATACACCGGTAGTTGTTGGGGGCGATACTCTCGAAGTTGTCGACGAATATGTATACCTAGGACAAACTGTCCAATTAGGTAAGTCCAACTTCGACAAAGAGGTCGCACGAAGAATCCAACTCGGCTGGGCAGCGTTCGGGAAACTGAAGAGCCTGAAGACTAAAGTCTTCAACCAGTGTGTGTTGCCAGTGATGACCTATGGCACTGAAACGTGGTCCTTTACTCATGGCCTCATGACCAAGCTCAAGGTCGCTCAACGAGCTATGGAGAGGGCTATGCTCGGGGTTTCTTTGCGTGACAAAATCCGCAATGAGGAAATCCGCAGAAGAACTAAAGTTGCCGACATAGCTCTCAAAATTAGCAAGTTGAAGTGGCAATGGTCAGGCCACATCGCTCGTAGAACCGATAACCGTTGGGGAAGAAAGGTTCTCGAGTGGAGACCACGGACTGGAAGACGCAGCGTAGGCCGGCCTCCCACAAGGTGAACACAAGTAAGAATCGCGGGGAGCCGTTGGGCGCAAATGGCTACCAACCGCTCGTTGTGGCGATCTAAGGGGAAGGCCTATGTTCAGCAGTGGACGTCTTCCGGCTGATGATGATGTATACACCATTAGGCTCGTCCTTAATTAGTAGCCGTAGATAATTTCTTATTTTAGTATTCCCGATAAAAATTAAATATATCTAGTAATATGTTCTGCGTCACGTATCCCGCAAGGACTGTATTTCTGGACTCAGCAAATTGTGTTATCGCGAGCGTCAGAGGCGCCCGAATTGTTTACCAACCAAGGTAGGTACTAGGTTTGATATAACAGTACAATTGAGGTGTATAGATTCAAAGGCAGTCAAGTCCATATTGTGTCTAATTTCACTTGAGAATGGATTTTAATTTATTCAATAACTATTTAAACCACCAATAAGGACGTTTGAGTGCTTTGGTCATAGTTTTATATTCCTACAGTAAGTTATTACGAGATTTTCTCTTTTATTTATGGCAAAAATACGGTTAAATAGGCATTTTTTTTTGTTTTGTGAAAAATCAGCGGAAGTGAATATACCTGCCTATGATTCTATACGCCTCAAGTAGACTTACGACCTATAGTTACATGAGGGTGATAATTGCAACAAGGTTGATATACATGGCACACAATGCGTCTTCAAACGGGCTTCTAAACGAGTATCCTTTTAAGTCAATGTGTACCAGCCAGTAATTTGGTTTTTTTATACTACCTGGAGATGGAACAAGCATAAATGGCCCACCTGATGTTAAGTGGTAACCATCGCCTATAGCAAAGTATTGCCTCGTACGTCACGCACCTTCCATCAACTTGAGGCATACGGATGTAAAGCCTCATGTGCCTTTAATTTGAAACATAGCGATGCTACTTTTCGGCAGAAATAGCTATGGTTGTAGGTATCCCAGGACGAGCCCTATCAATAGAATAGAATCACCATTTATTGACACACACACACAAAATGACACCTGTCATAAGTAACTCTTGTTCTATTATCGTTAGCAATATGTTCGTAAAGCTTGTCAAAGTGGTAATGTTGCCATAATATTGCCCATAAAGACGAGAGTAAATTCCTGGGAAATATTAAATACTTGTAGATAGCGATTAATCGTATTATTATTGACATTGTTAAATATTGCACGCTCATAATAAGCTGATTATGATTCTAATTGATGTATATTTATCATCTGTTGCTATGTAACTGTACATATTTTCGCAAGGAATAAATAAAATGAAATAATATTAATTACCAGCAAAGGCGGATCCAGGTTTTCTTTCTGTGAGGGGCACAAGGGGCGGTCGGGCGAAAAAATCAACAATAACTGGGATGCAATGACAAAATTCGCAATTCCAATCAGAAATAGTCAAGAGTTTCACTCATGTTCTCTCTGTTATTTTATTCATGTATTTTAACAACTCTGATAATTTGATTTGCTTCTAAGTATGTATTGTGATGGAATCTCCACAGTATGTACACAAAAATACCGTCTGGAGGGGACACTGCCCCCCCCCCCCTTTAAATTCGCCCTTGATTACCAGCAACAATTGAACGACACTTTGCAAGGCGACTATTGCGTAATAGGTTAGGGTTGCCGTCTTAAAATTTTGAAATCCAGTATTTGAAGGTACAAGTACCAGGACATATCGGCACTACCAAACACTATTGTGTTTGGAATCCTCATGAGAGCTCGTATACCATTTGATTGGAATAGGTACAGAAAGCTTTGCACGTTGCTCCTTTGTTTTAAAAAGTGTCATCGACCTTCACACGCGAGGAGCGGTGTGCCAGTGACAAAACGTTTGGAGACAGGAAGTAGTGCGTCAACTTCAAAACACAGGAGCCTTTAAAAATCCATGACACTACATAAAACCTATCCAGGACAGCCCAGGACATCATAATAAGCAGGACATGTCCTGGGGAAATACGACAGTTGGCAACCCTATAATAGATAAGAGGATGTGGAGCTGAACATTGGTGCTGGACAATCTGGGCAATGTAGGCTTTTGTCGTTAAAATGTTAGGTATAAGTTCAGAAGTTTTTATAAAGCGGTAAGCCATATTTCTCTACAGACTGTTAGTATCCACCTTAATAAAGAACGTTTCAGATCACTACAAACTAAGTATATTAAATAAATAAATATTTCTGGACATTTCACACAGCGCTATCTAGCCCCAAACTAAGCAGAGCTTGTATTATGGGAACCAGATAACTGATAGAATACCTATATACTTAATATTATATAGAGAAACAACCAGACCCGGAAAAAATATCTGTAGATCAGCAAACATTTGTTCCGCGGCGGGAATCGAACCCGCTACCTCCTGCGTCTCAGCCGGCTATTCGCCCACTGCACCACCGAGGTCGTCATATATACCTCTTATCCTCTTACACTTAGCAATTATTGAAGAGATGGTTCAACTTTTAATTATCATAAAATCTAAGAACTTCTGCCCTCCAAAAATAGAGGGCAGCAATTCCAATAAAATATTCTATGCTGTTACCTAATACCTTCTTAAAGAAAATGTAATATTTCTCTTTGTTTCAATTAGATTACAATGTAAGTTCAGTGAACCGTTATGAGAGTAAATAGGTACATATAAGGGTTGTTTCTATTCTAGTATCAACGTTCTTTCCATAAAGGTGTTACGAAAAAATATGTATCCATTTTTTTTTATTAAAGCTGCTTAGCAATTTAACAGTGGTAATGCTCGCTCAAGGGAGCCTTTGAAAATGGTTTCAAATTCCACAGACTCCCATTGACCTCAACCGCGGTATAATAAAGAGTAATTATGACCTTAGATGAGTTTAAAGTTTGCAAGCTTAGTAGGCAGTTAATGAACTGCAAAAAGCGTTTGGAATAAGAACATTTTGAAAATATCTAAGCGATTTTGAAAACAAGATAAGTACTCATAGGATTATTCCACGTTGTGCACCTGGGTGCCAGATTTAATCGGCTCAGACGAATATATAACTCTATAATATAAAAGAAAGTCGGGTTAGTTACACCATTTATAACTCAAGAATGGTTGGACAGATTTTGATGATCTTTGATTTGATGGATTTTTCTCCGCCCCGAATAACAGAATAGCTATTAAAATATCGGAAAATTCACGCAAAAATAAATTGTGACGAAAATTAATTTTAATACAGCTAATGATGGCCGATTGACAATTCTTCTGGGGTGACGTATGTACATTGGCAGCCTGCGTCATATGCAGGTCAAGGCGGTACAAAGTTCAGCGGGTCAGCTAGTTTAGAAATAAATCATAAAGATCTTTACTCGATTCATTTTTAATAATATTTAAGTCATACAGGTGGAATGTCTCGCCTGTCATGTAAGCTAATAGACAAAATTATTTCGTAACAGTTTTTTAGTCAAACAAAAACGGTAAAGTTCAACTAGCACCTTCCGTAAAATGAAACATACCGACACACGGCTCACACACGCACCTACAAAAACTGTTTTGCACCCTGTCTTCCTACGGAAGTACGACGGGCGAGGGAGTCAGATATACTCTCTGCCAACGTGTGAGCGAGACAGCATCGTGGGAAACATAGGGGTGGCGATATCCCAAGCATTGAAGTGGCACGACCATGTAACATTGCATTTATTTAATTTGACCCCTGAGTCATTATTGTAGTTTTTTCTAACTTTGCGGACATCTGGCCAGTACTAAGTTCGTGTTTTTGCGACACCTGTGCGATGCTTATCGCTTTATCGCTAATTTATGAGCTCATAATACGAGGGTCTGTAAATGGTCAGTTAGATAATAATTAGCCACAGGTGTTACAAGAGATAGAATGGAAATGCTATATACAGTGTAAACTCCATGTAACGTCACTCGTTTTAACGACAAACTCTCTAAAGCGTCGAAATCACTCGGCTTTGGTTGGTTTAGCTTGTTGTAGTTACACTCACTCTCAATAACGACAACAATTTGTAATAAAAAGTTCTTTTTAAGTTGCCAAATTAGTAAAAACTGCGCAGCTGTGTATATCCTTTAGTCGTTTTATTATCCTAGACCATAATAAACTCGACTGTCGGCATCATACACACCAAACTTTCTAAGAAATCCGTTCTTTTGTTAACAAAATGGGATTGCTTGCACGTGTAGCTGCAGACTGTTGTTAGTAGAAGTGATGGATTTTATCTATACGTTGTCATATTCTTAGTAGCTCACAAACTTTCAAATTGTAAACATGGCTAGTAAGAGAAAATCACTGTGTATTGACGAAAAAGTTTTGATGATACGCGCGATAGAGGCGGGAGAGAAAATTAAAACAGATTTTTACTGTAGGTACTATTTAACAAGACAAATCAGAAATAAACGTTTTCTTTTTCTAATACAGATTTTACTTCTCTCCATTTAACGACAACTCTCTATAACGTCAAAATATGCTCAGTCCCTTGAGTGTCGTTATATAGAGTTTACACTGTATATAGAAGTGGGCAGTGTCAATGTGACAGTTTATAACGCAATAAAACAGGAGATAAGTACCAAAAATAATTTATTTCTCCTTGCAAACAATTTATACAATATTTACATATATTTTTCTTATGGTTTCCGTAGGCGGAAAAGCGACAAAAGGCGTTTGATCTACAAAAGCTTATTGCTTAGCTCACAACCTCGAACGAAATATCACAATCATATTTCGTAGTATAAATTCTACAATTTGGTTGGTAACAGTGCCGCTTTCTATTCTACCGACATATATGTATAAAGTGGGACTAATATAACTCAATGCAGGGTGGAAAGTAGAGATGACTTTGAATCTTTTTCTTATTGGAATAGGTGACGGCACAAGCCATCGGCCCAACTGATGCTGAGTGGTTACCATTGCTTATAAAAATTGCATACCACACAGATTACGATCAAATATCTACTAATTAGGTAGGGAAAGGCGACCTGTTAAGGGGACACCGGAGGGACAATCGCCCATACAACAAGTACTACCAAGATCATTTCTAATTGGAGCATATTTCTAACTTAATAAAGTATTATTTTAATTTGAATAGTATTTATCTAGGTTCCCAACCATATATTAGATTAAAATACTTACCTAATATGAAATAGAAGCGTATCGCATTCTGCATGGTTTTACGTCATAAAAGACCTGTTTTTAACCTAAATGTTTCGTATTAAAAACAAAAACATCCTACGTATCCTAGTCATAGGAACATAGATTATATCGTCTAGTTACAGAATAACAACACAATGAGAAAATTACAACAAGTTTTCTGTCATCATTTTTGGTATTACGGAACACGGTCAAAATCAAATTAAATTTAGAATCGTTCTATTGCTATCACTGTCGCTCTGCGTGGCCAAACTTCGTCACTAAACAGGGATAGCGATATTCAGGCCAAAGTTTTTGACGCAGCCGAATTGAAGTTGCGCTCAGGGTTCGCCGGCGCGTTAAGGGTTGCTGGGAGCAGGCCGCACAAGATCGGTCGCTCTGGAAATCTATGGGGGAGGCCTTTGTTCAGCAGTCGACGTGATGTGGCTGATATGATGATTATGATCTGAATTGGCCTGAAGATGACGTCATCTCACAGATCTATCTGTGAGATGACGTCATCTCACAGATCTATCTGTGAGATGACGTCACACGTTAAAAGTATCATGTGCCTGTAATTTTAAATTTCATTGTCACTAATGCCAGAAAAATCTGGGAATGCAAAAGTAAATTTCTCCCTTGTCTAAATTTCCACCCCGTACAAAGTACATAATTTTAATATATATAAATATTGCTGGACATTACACACAGCGCTATCTAGCCCCAAACTATGGGAACCAGATAACTGATAAAATACTTATATACATTTTTTTTGTACTTATAATGTTTAGAGAAACGACCAGATCTGGAACAAATATCTGTAGATTATGCAAACATTTGTTCCGCGGCGGGAATCGAACCCGCTTCAGCCGGCTATTCGCCCACTGCACCATGGAGGTTAGTCGTAATATTGTCAATAATTGTTTATAGAGGCACAAAATTCGAACCACAACGTATAACCATGTATTTTTTGTATTCTTCTTGTTAATATAACGAACGTGTTGTTATTTCTATGTCACTCTCCAAAAGAAAAGTGGCCCAGAAAAGTACGAATGTGTTGTGGTATGAAATCCTGGTATGGCGAAAGGGAAAATATTTTTTACAGTTTTGTACATTAAAGCTTGTTTTTTGGTCCCGATAATTCTAGTGACTCTTAAAATAATAAATATAACTATCACACTGTTATTCATATAATTCACGACATCATACACTTAAGTATCTTCCAAATATATATTTTATACAATTAAACTTTGAGATCCATCACAATAGATAAGGTTCGATTACAAAAGCTTTGACCGGCCTTTTAAAAATAAAATCTGTAGTTTTCTTACCCTCGAAAACAAATTACATGCCCTTTTCATAATAATAATATTTAGACATAACAAGCACTTTTTGAGAAATGGCTTTTCAATATTTATTCTTTATATGCCATTGTTTCAGCTGAATCTTACAAAACAATATTGTATTGTTCTCTTTAAATTTTTACAATCCAACTAGATTTGTTTGTTACTTTCTATCGAAACCTTAGTTGTATTTTGAAAAAATGCTTTTCAACTTAGGTAGGACTTTGAAAACCCCTTTTAAAATTTACACCAACTTTACAAAGTCGGAGACGAATTTTTTTTATACACAAACCCATAAATATAACACTTAACTAATAGGCAAGTTCAGCTCCCCACGGTCGATACGGCTTGGAGGTGTTCTGCGAGTACTGATGATGAGGTGGATGAGGGTAGGGAGCGGGGTAGTGCGGCGCGGGGTGGCCGGGGGGTGCTGGGTGTCCCGGTGGTCCCGTGGGACCAGGGGCTGGGTAGTGGGGGTAGCTGGGCGCGGCTGTCAAGGGAGCCGCTATAGGCTGTGGAATCGCTATGGTGGTAGTTGCTGTACTGGCTGGTATCTCCTGTCTCGGGCATCCTATCTCCGTGTAGTGTTGCTGCGTGTGTGAGGTCTGTGGGTACCAGTTGGCGCTCTTCGCGGCGAGTTCTCTCTGCGCCGCGAAGCACTGCAGGTGGCTCATGAGGCGCAGTCGTAGCGGGTCCTGGATGTCCAGCCCTTCGCAGCTGACGAGGTACCGGGCCACCTCCGCCGCACACTCCCGGAACCCGATGTTGTGGTAGTCCATGGCGTAGCGTTGGGGATCGTATGCGAATGTGTCTAGACCTGGAAAGATGGAGATTAATGTTAAGAATATTGTAAGATAAATTATCAAGGAACTTATGTTGACCATTGCAACAAAGAAAAAAAATGGTAGAAGATGCGCTCTAGGCCTTGTTTCCTTCAATTCCGAAGCGATAATTTTTCTGAGCTATTTCTTGGTAGGATTCGTATACAATGTTTCTTTCTGGCCCAAAATTAAGTTAAATATATTTTAAATACATATAGAAAGAAAGAAAAGAAAGAAAAAACATTTATTTGTGACGGTACAAAACATACAGCACACAAGTACATAAGGTACACACAAGAGAACAAATTCATACACACAAAAACAGCAATACCCAACAAATGTGTGTCTCACAATTACCTATATATAAATGACCGACGTCACAAAAAGGTGTCCAACTCAGCATTTGTTGTGCTTTTGGCACAACGCTGATCTTCCGTTGGATGGAACCATTTAAAAATGAAGATATCGCGGATGACTGCCCGCACAGTACCATAATTACAAAATATATGAATATATAGATAAGTAAATATAAGTTACCATACTAAAAAAAATATAAAATAATACATAAGTACAAGTTACATAATGTACATGTGCATGTATAGGTTACAAAAAGTGAAAAAACAAAAATTTAGATGATTGGGGAGAACTAGGCGAGAATGTGCATTAATCAGTCCCACTTCTAAGCAAAGGCCAATCTGCTAAGTAATCAGGCTGCCAGAAGAGAGGAAGGATATTATAAAGGAGTGGATAAAATGTAAAAAAACTCATATCATATCATTTTAAACATTCCCAAATATGTCTTGCTTGAATGCTTATGCAGAACCGGTCAATGGTCAGTTCTTTCAATTTACTTTGTACGGATCCCTTCAAAAACACAATAACTGCAGATGCGTAGGTATTCGGACCTAAACTCGTAATTTGAGCCACATGGAATTAATTTGGTTATGAATCAAATCTCCACAATACATCGGAAACAAGACAAGATCAACCCTCGTACGCAACAAGTTAGAAAGAGATAACTGCAGACTCAATAAGAATAAAAGAGAAATAAAATCCGGGAATGTGTAACGGGAACCCTAAGTTTCCGGACTTCTTCCGAGGGATACCCCAAACCAACTTAAGATGCACCGAGGACTCTTTACAGTCTGTTGAAGACTGTATTGTAAATTGGTGGTTCATTCAAGGCTGGAGTATCTAGATATGTTGGCTGTGTTAGTGTGCCACCGGGCCAAAGGCGAAGGGTAAAAAACACGTTAATGTACCGGTACTTGCATATTTTTATTACTTACGACGGAATTTGTTACAATTTACTGCGGTACTTGCGACACGCGAATTATTCTAGAAAGTTTCACTGTATTTTGTCTGTTGGAAAAGACAAAGGATCAATTCAAGCAGTAAGGTATCTGTAGAAGTCTAGAATTTTAATAAGATAGGTAGGTCACTTTTTATTTTAATATCCTACCACCCCCTCGATTTTTATCGCTAGCCAGTATGCCCGCATATTAAAAATTAAACTCAACAGAACAAGTATTAGATTAACTGATTAAAACGGGTATTTATCGCGTATGTATCTTTTCTATTTGTTAACTCAACGTGTCGATTGTGTTGCAACAGCCGTGGGCGCTGGCGGACTGGAATACTTGGAGCTACCGCCGAGAAGGTACACACGGCTACACATCAAGCTATACATTTCCAGTATAATCTGCCCTCGCATTGTGTAGACTTTTCGTAGAATGAGAGGTCAGCTTATACTGGAAATAATAGCTTGATATGTAGCCGTGTACACGCCAAATACCCGTTTTAATCAGTAATTATGTACAGAGATCGCGAAAGTATTCGATATTAGATTAAACTTATTCTTAGAATCATCGACAACATTTTTTAATGAACATCTCAAAAATACGCATCTAATTGTGTTCACTTCCTCTCCTTCCTGCAATGCAATTGTTTTTTTCCTCGCAGGTGTGGCTCTCTAACCCTTCGGCGTTAGACGACGATTCGCTTCCGCCTGCCACAATGCACAGTGTGATCTTATAATGGGAATGTAGATTACGGGGTTGGCTTATATAATTCACTTTTTTTATCAAGGCCCTTGAAGATTTTTCAATGAATTCTTCGCTTTCGTTATGGACTTTCTTTGATTGATTTGATCGAGGCGTCTTTTTGAGGGCACTTATTAAACTCGTTCGATTCGTCATCTACCCCATATCAATGTCATTGGTTTGCTGCATTTGAAATGAATATATGTATTAATATTTTTCTTTTCTTTTAAATAAAACTAAACTATTTCTCAGGGACGTTTTGGACTTTTTCAATCAATAAAGATATCTGGTTACTCGCTAAACCACTATCATATTGTCCAAACGCCTTTTGACATGACATTTTATATCAGCATAATATAAATCCGCGTTTACCGTAATCCTGGAGGGTCCCACCCCACCCCTCAGAGTCAGAGGACAGGGTGAGACGGTAAGTCCGAACACGTTCCCACGACTGGTGAGTTGCACTACTGATTGATTTGTTTACACTGTGCTAATCCGAGCTGCGTGGAAAGATAGCAATGGGGATAATTTATTCATGATGTTTATCTGATGAAAATTAAGCTGTGATTAGGAAATGAATAATGTAAAGAAGGAAAACCAAGATCAATTAATATTTTATAATTATTTTGTTTAGGCTCCTGAAAACTGCATCTCGATAGACCAAGATTGCGATGGGACGGTGTGCATTCGTTCGACAAGGAGTGGTCCACTATGTCAGGCCTTTGCCCATAAGTGGGACGACCCACGTTAGGAATAGCGTTTTTTATTTTTTTGTCATGATTGTCAAGATCAGTACAATTACCTACATATAATTTATTAAAAACACAAGTATTATTTTTACCGCCGCGACCATTTACACAAAATCAGACACAGTCTATCCATTTTAGATGAAGGAGAGATTCTTGGAAGGCACAAGAATTTTCCCTTGGAGCTATGGAGGGTTGTTCACTCCTCTGTGAACAACCCTCCATAGCTCCATAGTAAAGTCACTCACCTTAGTCTCGCACCCGTCAATACAAAAACCAGACACAAAAACATTCACCTACCAAGTTACTGTCAACTAATCTGCGACACTGCCTACTGCTATATATGCTATGGTAACTCTCCACCCATAGTAACTTCTATCTAATCTATATCTTCCATCCTTTTTCTACTACACAATCTGCGACTCAGCTTCCTGTTTGTAAGTTTTTGTAGGCGCCAGGTGTCTGGGCGTATGTCCGAGGCACGGTTAGATCCAATAGTAACCGATACCTACCTGGAGAAATGATGGCTATTGTGCTCACATGTTTAGCTTGTGGATTTCGTATGCTGCTAATATACTTCTAATAGACTGGATATTCACTCCTTTTGTTGCGAAACTGGGTGCTATTTTTGGGTCCTATTGTAATTGTCTTAACAAGGAAAGTAGGCCGTAGTTTTGCGTCAGAACCTAACCCCTTTGGGGTAATTATTTTGGGCTATGTACCTTTCTTCATATTTGACCTTATGTTGCTAGGAGCTGTTGGTTGGAGGCCGCATAAGATCGATTACTCCAGAAATCTATCAGGAGGCATCAATGAACGTCATAAGTGATAAAATGATGATGCTTTAAATACCCAGAGTAATGAAACTTGACACCTATTTATTTATTAAACCAGTAAATAATTTGTACAAAATAAATAAGGATTATCCTTAGAGACTTACAACAGCAAGCTTAAAGGCTTTCTGTGAACATAATTTGAATGCGCAATTGCATTTTTATGCAAATCTATGCTGTTAGACATTTTTATACCACCGTAACATTCAGAAATAACTGCGGGTAGATAATAACCAGCGACACGCGATCTTATACGTAACCTTTATAACAATTTAGTATACTCTTAAAACTATAGTAAAATAAATACAAGGTGATTTACTGAACGGATCAAGCAAGGGTGGATGACCTCTTGATGTCTAGATCACTCCTATGTGTATAACTATATGTTGTTAAATTTGGCCTTTATACATAGAATATATCTCAAAATATTATTACTCCAAAGAAATATATATTATTACAAGCCTCTGCCCGCGGCTTCGTACGCGTGATTTGCCAATAAAAAGTAGCATATAGAACATAAAACAAGTACCATCTTTCTAGATACTTTTCATCGAAATCGGTTCAGCCATTTAGTCGTGAAACCTCTGTGGCGCATTGGGCGAACCGCCGGCTGAGACGCAGGAGGTAGCGGATTCGATTCCCGCGCGAAACAAAAGTTTGCATGATCTACAGATATTTGTTCCGGGTCTGGTTGTTTTTCTATATATTATAAGTATGTATTTACAAAAAAAATGTATATAAGTATTCTATCAGTTATCTGGTTCCCATAGTACAAGCATACTTAGTTTGGCACTAGATAGCGCTGTGTGAAATGTCCAGCAATATTTATTTATTATCATCATCATCATATCAGCCGTAGGACGTCCACTGCTGGACAAAGGCCTCCCTCATTGATCTCCAGGAACTACGGTTGGAAGCGGCCTGCATCCAACGCCGACCTGCGGTTCTTACCAAGTCGTCTGCCCATCTTGTAGGTGGACGTCCTACGCTGCGCTTGCCGGTCCGTGGCCTCTACTCGAGAATCTTCCGGCCCCATCGGCCATCTGTTCTGCGCGCTATATGGCCTGCCCATTGCCACTTCAACGTGCTAATCCGTCGGGCTATGTCGGTGTCTTGAGTTCTCCTACGTATCTCCTCATTTCTGATTCGATCCCGTAGAGAAACCCCGAGCATAGCTCCATAGCTCGTTGAGCGACTCTGAGCTTATTCATAAGGCCAATAGTGAAGGACCACGTCTCGGTTCCATATGTCATCACTGGTAACACGTAACACACACTGATTGAAGACATTCGTCTTAAGGCACTGAAGTATGTTGGACGATAAGACGTTGCGATGTTTCCCAAACGCTGCCCATCCGAGATAAATATTATATCCGATATAATATTTATTATACTTATTGACAAATAGGCGGAGACAAAGATATAGAGATTTCGAATTTATAATACATATTTGATTTTGAATAGAATTGTTACCTGCATTCTAACTTTGGTCCTTCAGAGTGCATGATAACATGTTCCTGCTCAAAAAGCGTTAGCCTCACGGAGGCCTTCGGCCGACCTTAAAACGAATTTATTTTATCTAATATTTACTTCCACTATATTCATATTCACTACTTCAGATTATCACCCTGTAAGTATAGTAACATTCTTATACACTATGAACGCCTTACTACTCGCATTTATGGTTTATATATTTGACCTTTAGACGGTAACTAGCGGAAATGGTCACTGAGACGTAACAATACTAGCAATTACATATTCTGTGGTAGGATGCGGTCACACCGAGTCACACGTGACCACAGTCACATCCATACCTGACCACAACTTAATTATTTCACTCCGGATGAACCAAGCATAGAATATTAGTTTGTGAATATTGTGTAATTTGATAATTGACATAAATTGAGGTAAACCATTATTTAATTTTGACCAAAAATACTTCAGTTACAGATAAGATAAAACAGATTTATTCAGCAACAGAAACAGGTTAATGTAATCGCAAAAAAGAAAATGCATATTTGAAATATCTATATATAAAAGAAAGTCGGGTTAGTTACACCATTTATAACTCAAGAATGGCTGGACCGATTTTGATGATCTTTGATTTGTTGGATTTGTCCCCGCTCCGAATAGCAGAATAACTATTAAAATATCAGAAAAATTCACGCAAAAAGAAATTATGAACAAAATTCATTATCTCATAGATGCAGCTAATGATGGCCGATTGACAATTGTACCGGGGCGACGTACATTGGAAGTCCGTGGCATATGCATGTCAAGACGGTACGAAGTTTGGTGGGTCAGCTAGTGCAAAATAAAAGTGGTTGTATGCCAGTTTAATGTAGGCTGTAGAGTATCTAGAAAATAAAATACAAAGAAACTCTATATATATATGCTTTTATTCGTTAATTAAGAGGTAGAATAGAATAAATGTTGGTCAAAGAACCCTAAACTTAAAAAGAAATATTACAAAACCACCAAATATATCCCTCAACAAAAGTTCTTGTCACGTTCAGAATTAAAAACATCTTACGCCAATCACGTACAAAAGAAACATGGAATCTACAGGGTCACAGCCACCTGCCTGGACCCGGAAACTAGACAAAGTGTGGGAACCGGGACGAGCCGGGACGATCCGGGATGGACGACACCCGCATCTAATAATATTATGCAGGACTTTGTACATAAAAAAATATTTATAAGCTTTGAGAGGTTTTAGATGTCCACTTTAACAGGAAATAGTTCTTTCTTGTTGTTTTTCTGGATATTAAAGGTACCTATGACAATATTTCTAATTTTCTTCGTCAGCACAGCGTCAAGCATTTGTTTACTATTTTTATTTATTTTTGAAGAATCACGTCATTATACATTTAGGATAAAAATGGAGAAGCAATAATTATTTAACAAAACAATGTATATTAATACATTTTTAGACCATTTTGATTGACATTAAACATTTTGACAACTTTGCTAATTTGTATACAACTCTACAGTCCGATCGTGTTTGGAGTACTGTTCTCACCTCTGGGACGGATCAGCGAAGTACCAACTTGAAGCTCTGGAATCAACTGAGAGAAGAGCCAAGAAGCTCATAGGCAACGATGAGCTAGTTGATGCAAGGCTCCTCAGGCTGGAGCATCGACGAAAGGTTGCTAGCCTCTCGGTTTATTATCGAGCACATTTCGGGGAGTGTGCGGCGGAACTTTTCAACCTAATCCCACCATATCCATTCTATCAACGGACAACCAGACGCTCTGCGATGCGCCACCGCTATATGGTAGTAATATCTCCTATTCGCACAAAGCGGTACTCTTCGAGCTTTATTATGCGCACGGCCAAAGAGTGGAACGCCTTGCTAGAGTCTGTGTTTGCTGATAGCTACAACCTGTGTATTTTTAAGTCGCGAGTGAATAAGTATCTTCTAGGCAAGCGTGTACCATCGTAGACTGCATCATCGCTTACAACCAGGCGAGAGATCGTGGTCAAACGCTAGCCTATAATGTATAAAAATAAACGCGTTGATCACGTGAATATAAACAAGCAGACATTGACTATCTGACTGGTAAAAAACGGAACCCAAAACTTAAGAAATGCCTAAACAAAATATAACTAACTTGACACTGAAAGCAATAAACGTTGAATTTCATCCTGTATATATTATGTCTGAGAGTATTAATAAAATAGTTTCTCAACTACCAATCCAATAAATGTTGATATCAATCGGGGTTATAAAGTTTCCTAAACTCCTAGACACGCCGCCCACACCTAAGTTACGAGTAGCTTAGATTGCAAAACTCATTCCTTCGATAGAACCTTTTTACCTTTTAAAGTTACCCCTGACTAAGCATTCTAGAACTTAGAACTAGTTTCAACTTGTATACAAAAAATAAAAGCAACGGTTACCAGTGGTAAATTCACACATTTCCCGAGTATAGGCTGTTAAATTTTTGCCGCCCTTCATTCCAACAAGTTAAGTTATAGTTTTTGGTTATATTTCTGAACGAATCGATAAGGCGGCTAAATATAGTATGGTACTGGTTGGGAGCCGCGAACTGGGTGTTATACCATAGGATATAGATGTTTGTGGTACCGTTGCTTGAATGTACAATGAAAGGGAAGAGAGAAAAGTCATCGGAAAGATGGCTTACAGACTTCTTTCTGCAAAATACTTATCAGAAAAAAAACGGTCCCCAAATTTGCCGCTCCTAAAATCTGCCGCCCTAGGCTCAAGCCTACTCAGCCTGTGGGTAAATCCGCCACTGACAGTTACCGGCAAGTGTTGCGATTTTAAAGAGCAAAAAACATTTGTAAGGACCGGAAAAGCGAAAAGTGAGTTCACTTTTTACATTTTTTACGAACACCGTTACGTTTTATTAATTTAGAGGAAACGGAAACAGGTTGTTAGACAAGTTTAGATTTAATTGTCTTCGATAACGGGGCTTTTGAAAAGAATTGATACCATCTGGTTTTTATTAAGATAACGCTCGGAATTGCAAAGGAAATATCAAATTTATAGATTCTTTTGTCAAGTAAAAATTTGCAAATTTTATTAAATACAATTTTTTACCCAATTTTCTAGAATATTATCATCATCCATAGCCTGACTTCACCCGTGACGACCTCCGTGGCGCAGTGGGCGAATATACGGCTGAGACGCAGGAGGTAGCGGGTTCGATTCCTGCTGCGGAACAAATGTTTACATGATCTACAGATATTTGTTCCGGGTCTGGTTGTTTCTCTATGTATTATAAGTATGTATTTACAAAAAAAAAGTATATAAGTATTCTATCAGTTATCTGGTTCCCATAGTACAAGCTATGTTTAGTTTGGGGCTAGATAGTGCTGTGTGAAATGTCCAGCAATATTTATTTATTTTATTTTTGATTATAAGCCTGCCCAAGTTTGTGCCATCAACCACGAACCTGCGCTAGTCTCACCCACTGACGGCCCGCGACCTTTACGATGTCGTCCACCCATCTCGCTGCCGGACGTCTTACTCTTCTATACCCGCTCCTCGACCACCATTCATTCGCTGCCCTGCTCCATCTGTATCACCAAGTCCAGCCAAGTGTCCCACCCAAGACCATTTTAGTTCCATAACTCGAATCCCAACGTCAAGAACCATCGTTCGTGTATGGATCTCGGCTTTTGGAACTCGATCTAACAGTCAGACTGCCGAGCATGGTATGCTCCATGGCTCTAAACTAAAATATAGGTATCTTTTATTCAAATTCCTTTTTTTTAGCCAAATTTTTGCATTATGCTGTACTTTTACACTATATAAAAATGTCTATATTCGATATATTTTCATCTATGTATATTGGTAATTTGATTGTATAAAAAAGCGGCCAAGTGCGAGTTGGACTCGCCTATGAAGGGTTCCGTAGCAGCATGTAACATAATATAAAAGTTACAAGTTTTTTTATTGAGTTGATTGTATAAAAGGTAAGTTGCGGTTTACGATTTGTGACGTATTAAAAAAAACTACTTACTAGATCTCGTTCAAACCAATTTTCGGTAGTAGTTTGCATGGTAATGTACATTATATATTTGTTTTAGTTTTATCATTCTCATAACTTAGAAGTTACAGTGGGGGGAGGGGGGGGGGGGGGGACACATTTGACCACTTTGGAAGTGTCTCTCGCGCAAACTATTCGGTTTAGAAAAAAATGATATTAAAAACCTCAATGTCATTTTTGAAGACCTATCCATAGATTATGAGTTTCAGTTCTAAGTTTGGGGGAACCCCCAAAATTTATTGTTTTTTTTCTTCTATTTTTATGTAAAATCTTAATGCCGTGCACAGAATACATCTACTTACCAAGTTTCAATAGTATAGTTCTTATAGGTTCGGAAAAAAGTGGCTGTGACATACAGACGGACAGACAAACAGACATGACGAACCCATAAGAGTTCCGATTTTTGCCATTTGGCTACAGAACCCTAAAAAACGATTAAATATCCATAAATGCACACAAACCATTCCCAAATCATAAGAATTAAAATTTATTCCCATCTAAATATTAGGAAAAATGAACTAAGTATATGAATATTATTTCCCGCAACAACAGTAAATTCAGTATTTTAGATCCCAGCAAATGAATATGTATTGTAGTAAACGGTGGTGACATTTTACAAAGTTCACGGCCTTTCCCAGAGCCTTTGCGCAAACAATTGCAGAGTGCTAAACTCGAGGATCATACTGAATCATATTATAACGTTTCTTACCAAAGGTTAGCCCAGTGGGAGTGGAACGGAAATGTTTGTAGAAATAAAGGGAGGAAAATGACAAAAAAAAAACTCTAATAGAGTGCGTGGGCAGGACACCTGCACCATATCTTCAATGTTCTTTTATGACACGTGTTTCTTACCCTAAAATGTCATTTATTATATTTGTCAAAGGTCTCTATTGAATGATTGCTTTCTATAGATGTCAAATAAGCTCTTGTTAACTAGATACCCTTATTAAAATAACATTCGTAAGTCCTATAAGCTGATAGTAAACACGGTCAATATTAATAAAAAAAGAACACACGACCATATTCTAAAACAATTTTCAGCATGAAACGAGACTCAAGTGTAGCTTTTTGTCAGTATGAGAATACGAGGTTAAGACTTTTACCAATAACGTAACTAAATCGGAGAGTCTAAATATACAGGTTATTACAATTGAAGAATTTCCATCCATGTAACTCATAATGTTTGATATTACTAAACTATTTTCTAATTTTGATTTAGCTATCCAACAAAATTTCAACTGACCTTTAGAATGTATCATCTTCAGATGGTCGACAGTCAGTTGCAGTATTTCTGCTTTCTCCAGCTTAGCGCTGCCTTGCTTTTCGCAGGCTGCGGGGACCAGCCTCTTCAGCTCCGTTAGCGAGGTGTTGATGCGATCGCGCCGCTTCTTCTCAATGACACCGCGACGACGCTTGCGAGTCATTAGCTGGCAGGAGTCGCCGCCTGGCGATCTGGGGGACGAAATCAAGCGTAAGAATGAAATATAATTCATATTTTAGCCTGTATTTTTTGTTCACCAAAAGTAGTAACATGTACTTTAATCTTAAATCTAACGATATCTCAATTATGTGTCACAAAAAAAATTCAAGATGAACGGATAAGAGGTATTTAATATGAACCAATTGGTACCAGTAGTAGTAAGTAAAGATGTCATATCATTTTGACGTTCTATTAGACTTGCTATTTTGTTAAGTAAGTATTTCTGCTAAATAAAGATCTTTTTAACCCGTCAAGGATCAAGCCAAACACATTTTAGTATGTTTCTGGTCCCTGATCGATAATAAATACACTCATGGGCATGAGTAAGAATTAAGTAATTTGCCAGTAAGTTACACATTAATTACGAGTATTGTATATCGCTCTGCGTTTGAATGAATGAACGAATGAAATACTCTTTATTGCACACCAAATAAAAATACAATAATGGAAATAAACAATAAATAAAGGTACAATGGGCGTTAAATACAAATATAGGCTCTTCCAGACAACCTGTGTTTGTACACACTTCAGTTTCTGTTTTGTTTCAGAGTACTACATATACGTTCTTCTTCATCTTAGGAATAAATCAAGCCAAAACTGTAAGTTCAAGAAACCTGTTGAAAGTAAAACTGATTTTATATTATTTGAAAGTAAAAAGATAGTTATTTTTTAAAAAGGTGTATTTTAACAATTGTTTAATTTAACCATTTTATTGTGAAATTTTTATTGCAAACTGAAGTGGCAGTAGATAGGGCATACTACTCGGAGAACTGATGGTCGTTGGGGCAGAAAGGTTCTCAAGTGTAGATCACGCACTGGAAGGTGTAGGACAGCCTTCCACTAGATGTTAAGACGCCCTGTCAAAAGTTACTGGGAGCCGTTAGGTAGAGGTCACATAAGATCAGTCGTTTTGGACATATATGTTCAGCAGAGGACGTCCTGTGGCTGATATGATTTTATTTATTTTATTTTTCATTTTGCTTTATTAAGGACAACAAACAATTATACGATTATGTTACTTAATGATAATACTAAAATAAGGTTATTTATGTATAATCAGCCCCGGTGTCTACAGATGATGATGATGATTGCAGAAATAAAGTTACAACATGAAATGAGCGACTGACGCGCGACGGTTGACAATTCGTAGCAAAGTGCTACGAACCTCGTAGCGCGTAGCACTTCGTTATTTCATAAAAACGGAAACGGAATATAGGAAATCTTTTGTAAGCTATGTCAGTTATTGTCTTTCTTTTTCTTAGAGGAATAAGTTTTTACAATAAATTAAAATACTCTACTTACGTTGCGTCTTTACTGCTCTCTTCAGAAAAGGCATCGTCTTCACTTTCGGAATGGGCCCTCTTACTCCTAGGTGCCGGCACGGGCGCCGAGGGCGCTGGGGGCCCCCAGCCGTACTGCGGGGCCCACTGAGGAGCCTGGCCGGGGCCTTGCTGCTCCAGACTGCTCTGCTCCATATGCCGGTGGTGGTAATCCATGTTTAGTGTACAACACTTTCATATAAGTCAAAAGTTTAGGAAAAAATAATGTTATTTGTTAATTTTTCACTTTACACTAAATAATCGATAAAAAAGCTTTCACTCTAAAGTATTTTTTGTCAAAGATATTACAAAAAAAAATGTAAAAGTAAGCAAGTTCAAAATCTCTGTCCTACTTCCTTAAGATAATTTGAGTCAGTTATCGTCATTGATAAGACGCATGCGCGGACGTGCGCACGCGTGGCTCGTCGCTCGCCGAGTGCGCGCCGCGTGCGGCCGTGTGGCCCGGCCCTAGGCGGCCCTCCGCTCATACACAACACACAAAATCCTTCATGCATTCAAAAAATGCTAATCTCAACCTTATAATCATGTAGTAAGGTTTATTGTGAAGGTAATTAATTAGCTGGTAATTTGATATAGTGAAAACTTTCAGATGAACGAATGTGTGCTTTAACGGTTTGGGTATAGCGATCGTGCATATTCGATGGTCCATCAATATTTGCTATGATTTTTAATTGAGTATTTTTGCACGCTATTCTGTGCTTTATGGTGTAGTGATAAAGGTGATAGTTTGTGGATTGGAGTGTGAATAGGGAGTTTCTTGCGCCGCGTGTCGGGAAGCGGGAGACAATTAGGAAACGCAGTTTTATTTGGTGGGACGTCGCTCGGTCGTGTGTCGGGGGGGAGCGTGGGACCCTTTGAAGGATTTAGCACGCATTAGCTGTAGTGTTATATACTTCATATTTAAAGTTAGTGTTATGTACGAGTACAACTATAGAGTAACTTAGAAACTCGTCAGTTGCCATCCGTTGATGAACTTATTTCAAAATTATTGGTCACATGAGGACAAATGTATCAAATACTGAGCTTGTAAAATGGTTAGTTAGGAAAACTACAATCAATCCTAGACAATTACAAAACCCATGCTTATTCAAGAATTCAAGAAGTGCTACTACCAGCTGGTCACGTGACTCACAGACACTTGCTCTTTAGGTCACCGCACCAGTGTGTTGTGTAAGATGGTCGCGTGCCCTAGCACTTGGATATAGGCGGCGGACGCTGCGTCACGCGACCCACGCAATGCATCCAAGATGCCGTCTGGTCTCAACATTTGCTGTGAGACATTGTGCTGTAGGTCATTAATACACAGGGCGAGTTGTTCATACGACGGCCTAACTGCCAAACTTTGCCACCGGACGCTAGGTCACGTGGGCTATGCAACGCTGACGTCACGGTCAGCTAGTGACGTAAAGGTAGGTGACGATACAATTGTTGTAAGAGATTGTTCTGTAGGTCAACAGGGCTAAGGACTTAAAATGGTCTCAAGTGAGATGTTAGGCAGCTGTCTGTACCCTTGCTTCAGCAGCGTACTAAGGTGATGGTCTCTGCTTAGTATCTTTAAATCACTTGTTGTATCGGCCATGCTTATGACCATTGCAACAAGTCATTTACAAAAATAATGAGTAGTGGTTTTTGGGCATTTATTATAAAAGCAACATTATTCTTGTGATTTTAATGAAAAAATGAGTATTGACTTTAAACTTATAAAGCCTTTTTATTTTTATTACCTAACATTATAAGGTAACTCGACGTAGTGCACAAAAAAAAACCTATGCATTCTTAGTTAAACCGAGCATCAAGTATGTTATTTACGGTCATTTTCTTAAAAGCAGGGGCCCAAATCTGCTTTATAAGAAAAACGATTATGGAGCCATACCATTATTTAAAGATTACGATTGCTGTTCCTGTCATAAGCTGACAAATTTCCAATGGCATTGTCATAGCAACGGGGATCTTTGAAAAAAGATTGTGTTAGTAGAATACCAAAAGATACAGTGATCTACAGTGACCATTTTGCGACGATACAATTGTCATAGTGATGCGATTGGTTTAGTAAATAGAATTGAGTCCCAGTGTTTTTGTTACTAAGTTATCAATAGCTAGTCCATCTTTTAAATTCAAACCATAGTGATGAACACCCTGACAGGTGGACTAAGATCTCCACCGAAAGGACGACGGTAACGAGGCAGACCACGAAAACGTTGGTTCGATGATCCGAATGAGTTCCACCCAGACTGGCTGGAGATTTCTAAAGAACGTAAGGACATGGGGAAGACCCCTAACCAGAAATCGAACAGTTTAGATTATAAAAAAATTAACAAGAGTCCTCGAGTTTGACAATACACATTGACACACTTTTTATTCACTTACACAAGTCTCCGATATAATCTTGATAGAATAGGTCGCGTGTGCCCCGAACTATTGCACTAGTGACCTAAATGAAGTACGGAATCGGGGCATGAGATCGTTATCAGAGAGCGTGTCGAGCCATCGTCCGACCGACGTAGCGCCGGACGTTGAGACACGTGGACATGGTTTCAAGATGCTGTCTGCACGTGGCACTTGTTGCATTTATAAATGATAGATTTGAGCCTCCGTAAAACTTATATCTTTATATCTATCAATTGAATATGATTTATTTAGGTTCAACGCAACAAAGGGGTATTGAATTCGGTGGCCAAAGGCTTACAAACCTTCGGTTCGCCAATGACATTCTTCCCCAAAGGGATCTTTTTGCCCCAAATTAACCCGAGTTACAAGAAATGCTACAAGAATTAAGCCCATCGAGCCTCGGGGTTGGACTAATGATGAATCGATCAGACTCAAACTATGAACACGAAACGTAGGGTGGTGGTAGACGAGCAAGATATACACTATCTCGATGAGTATATCTACTTGGGCCAGTTAGTTTTCTTCGAAAACAGACAGGACAAAGAAATCGATCGTCGTATCGACAATGCCTGGAAGAGCTACTGGTCCAGAAGACATTCATGAAAGGCGACCTTCCATTATCACTAAAACGTCAACTCATCGACATGTGTATTCTGCTTGTCCTAACCTACGGTGCCCAATCTTGATGATCACTGACTGAATCTCAAAAGTCCAGCTCGGGGTTTGCCAAAGACCGATGTAGCGTAGCATTTTAGGTGTCAAGAGAATAGACATGATTCGGAACACCTCGCAGCTCTCAGGGACTGGCATCGCTGTATCGGTATTAAGGCTGCCAAATTGAAGTGGGATTGGGCGGGTCATGTCTCCAGCATACAACCAAATAGGTGGGCTAAGGTCGTAACTAGATGGATTCCTGTGGATGGAAAGCGACGCCGCGGAAGGCTTAAGAAGCGGTGGCGCAATGATATGAGCGCTTTTTATAGGGACTGGCGGGATTTGGTACAAGATCGAGAAAAGTGAAGAGATGAGGGGGAGGCCTTTGCCCAGCAGTGGAACAGCATAGGCTAGATAAATAAAGAAAGGTTCAGCGCCTTGCGACAAGTTACAGCTCCAGCTAGGCGAAGGACGTAACCGTACAAGTGGTGGTGGTCGTGATTTTATATAATTTATTTATTCAGCTCAACCAACGATAGTTACAACGATACATTTAATTAATACTTAACATTACATATTGGAGCTCATTGCACAATCAATTCCAGGTTAACACTGCATCCAAATTAAAATAAACCTAAGAATAACTATACTATAGAATAGAACTAAGACATAAACTAGGTAATAAATTAGGTGCACGTGCGATGTATTACTCGTGCGCGATAACTTGGGACCTGCTAGGAATGCGACTCCCCGACCGCTGCCCCTGCACTTCCCCGATGGCGCCCGTATTGTACCGTTCGCATCACTATTTTTTACTAGGGTTTTTAGTCTCGTACTGGCCTACGTCACGTAACGACGCGCTCTGGAATTCTTTTAGTTTTCGTTTGTGTTATTGTTTTGTTGTTGTAGTTTTTGTTGTTATAGTAAATGTTGTAAATTTATCAGATACCTCTTCGTCAAGTGATTATAGTGAGACTGAGGACGAAGAACAACCTCTAGAAGGCATAAATCCACTAAGTAATGACGAAGATGAGATAATGTAAATATTAGATAAAATAAATGTATAAACTTAAACATTGTATTTTTATTTTATTCAAATAGTGTAAAAAAGATTAGATAAAAAGCAGCTTCCTCCCTGAGTAACATAATAAATTAGGTTAAAAAAACAAAGACGAAGCCGCGGGCGGCTGCTTGTTATGTTCGCTTTTTTGCGGGCGGTACAAACACGCCAATATGACGTCACCGCGCTCAGGTCCCAACTTATCGCGCACGGGTAATACATCAGTACATAAACAATTAAACTAAACATTGTAATCTGATTTGCATTGTGTAAGTTCTCATCTAAGCAACGACGAAACTTATTTAAATCTACAGAAAAACATCAATGTCCTTGCAGTTATTCAAGGCTTTGCAAAGCCTGGGGATTGGGGACCAAGGACTGTAGTGCGGAGCGGAGGGACAAGTGGTGGAATCGGTTCTGCGTGGAGCTCTAAAGTCAAACATTTGTAGTAATTGAGGAGAATCTGTTTGTGAATTCAAAATTTTATATAGAAATGTGAGGTCTAGCTGCGTTCTACGTTTTTCCAGAGACGATATTTTTTTTTTGCAATATTGGCAGCGTAGGCAAGATGCCGCAGAAAACGTTCTTGAATCCGCTCGATCCTCAGTATATGAGTTGCATAGTGGGGTCTCCACACAACAGGACAGTATTCCAGTATGCTTCGGACCAAAGTGATGTATAATAGTGTTTTGGTACGGGGTTTTCTAAAAAGTTTACTGTTTCTTATGACGTACCCTAACATTTTAGATGCTCTCTTATTAATGTCTTCAATATGGGGGATATATGTCAATTTATTATCTAAAGTTACCCCCAGGTCTTTTTTACTATCCAATTCTTGTAATGATTTTGTGCCTGTTGCAAGAACACAAAACGCTATTTTTGATAGGATGGCAAAGATGGTTTAATTAAAGTTTAGGTCTTCAGAAAGGTCCTAAGTAGCTAATGCTTTTTATAAAGAAATCTTTCGAAGTACTTAGTGTAAAAATAAATTGCATCTGATCTCAGCATGCAACTAATTATTAATTTAAATCTTCATTTAAGTGTTTTAACCGTGAACGGAATGTTAAACTTTAATCGTCTTAAATCCATATCAGGGCCATCAGGGCACAACCTACTTTGATAGTTCACAGGCGCTGGGTAGTTACTAGCCGAAGCTTGTTGTTAATTCAGACCGAGAAAGTTTCATTATGCCGGTTGAATCTCCATCAAAATACCGGTCATATCCATATTAACTATATTACCGAGAGACCGAGCTAGCAACCAGCCTCACAAGTACCAAGGTTAGGTACATAGATTAAGTCATACAATCAAGAAGTGAAGAAACTTCATTGTAAGATAAATTATTGACATTTGTTTACTTAGATCAGTTTAGTAGAAACGCCTCTCTACCTGTGTCTGTAGAGCCTTACGCTAAAGTCAAGCCAGGCGGCAAAACATTGATCCTAATCACATTTGGAAATCACTGTTTTGGCTTTAATTCAAATGCTCTTATAATCTCAGGATCGTTTCGCTAAGACTCTTATCTACTTATACAAGTTCTTTTTACCGACAATAGGTATAAAAGTCTCGCAGACTCGAGTTTCTAATCCCATCAGGATTAGACATGGAAAGAAGCAAAATCTTTCAAGTATTGTGCGAATTAATCCATTTTTCGCCTTCTTTTTGTAGAGAATATTATAAAAAACCTCTTTTGTGGGTGAGTGTCTATAGGTACCAACATACTTGTGAATGTCGTCAAAACAAAAGCAGAGCTCGTCCTCGTCGAGCGATTTTATAGATTTATGGACGACGGTCATATCACTGTACTTATTTCATGTTTCAGTATGACTCTGGCTTTAGTCATTTTACTTACGGGTAAAGAAACTTTATTCTCAAAAAATAATTATGCATATGAGAACTTAAAAAAACTAAATAAGTGCTTAAAACTATGACGGTATGCGAGATTAAGTTGGTCCATTATTTCTGTTTGTTTCCTTCAATATTTGTATGGAGTGGGTAGTTTTGTACTACTCTAACAAAAACACACCACTGCGTTCTGCGATGACACTTCACCAGGTACCAGCGAAGTGTAGTGAGCGAGTTTACCATATAAGGATCGGCAACAACTAGATGCTACAACGCCGTTTAAGAAGCCGGCGAACCCCGAGCGCAACTTCAATTCGGCCGCGTCAAAAATTTCGGCCTGAATATCGCTATCCCTGTTTAGTAACGAAGTTTAGCCACGCAGAGCGACAGTGATAGCAATAGAACGATTCTAAATTTGATTAGATTTTGACAGTGTTCCGTAATACCAAAAATGATGACTGAAAACTTGGTGTATTTTTCTCATTGTGTTTTTATTCTGTAACTAAACGATATAATCTATGTTCCCATGACTAGGATACGTAAGATGTTGTTGTTTTTAATACTAAACAATTAGGTTGAAAACAGGTCTTTTATGACGTAAAAACATGCAGAATGCGATACGCTTCTATTCATTTTAGGTAAGTATTTTGATCTAATATATAGTTGGGAACCTAGATAAATACTATTCAAATTAAAATAATACCTTTTTAAGGTAGAAATAAGCTCCAATTAGAAATGATCTTGGTAGTAAGTGTTGTATGGGCGATTCCACTCCGGTCTCCCCTTAAGTATTAGTTAAGTTTGAGTTTATGAATTTTGGTTGGCCAAATGTATTTTAAGTAATTTTTTGAAGTTATATAAGGTTTTACATTATTTTATATTGTTTGGAAGTTTGTCATATATTTGTGCACTTTCAAAAGTAATGTTGTTTTACTATACCATAGTTTATTCTTTGGCGGGCGGAATATTATATAATATTATTTGCATTCCTTAGCTGTCTCCGTAGCTGGCTATGTTCGCGTTTTAGTTTAAAAGTTATATTTCTGTGTATGTCTTTTGAAAGTATTTTTCTTATCAGGATACAATTGTAGTCTTGTTTCGTATACCTACGACGAATTTTTAGTGTTTGCGTTAAGTAATCATAGTTAAAGAGCGTTTTAATTAGTTTGTTTTGTGACGTTTGTAATATTTTAAGATTGGTTTTTCCTGCTGAGCCCCAGACTTCGATTAGGTAGTCGATGTGCGGCTTTACTAGCGAATTATACTTAACTGTTACTAACTCGCGTAAATTTTAGCAACCTAAAAAAGCCAATTTTTTTATATATCTTTTGGGTTAACAGAAGGTAATTTGTGACATGTATCCTGCGACCTTAGGCCTACATCCTGCTCATTACGTGGACAATGTTATAAAGACAATGTTCCAGATTCGAGCTTAGAAAAAATAAATTAGTTTTTAATCAGTTTTTTTTGTCTGATACAAAGGTTTTTTTAGAAGGTTGGGTTTTTATCTTTATAGACTAAGTATTAATTTCGGTTACTACCCCAGGAGTTAAATAATTTTGACATTTTCAACATTGATTTATTATATGTTTCGCGTAACTTAAGTAAAACGTAACAATGAAATTAAATTAAATGAAAAAATATGTATTTGCAGCCAAAAATTAATCAATAAAATTACTTTTAAGACAATTTACAATAAACATGATTGAACAATGTAATAAACAATTACAACTTAATATGTACACACGGTTACACATCAAGCTATACATTTCCAGTATAAGCTGACCTCGCATTGTGTAGGCTTTTTGTAGAATGAGAGGACAGCTTATACTAGAAATGTATAGCTTGATGTGTAGCCGTGTGTACTATCGTAGGTACAATACAATTCTATTGAAGTAAGCCTCTTGAAATTATTATCTGTTCGCGTTTCATGTTTCTTACTACTTCCTTAAACAAGTATAATTTATAAATTAAAAATATTCCCATAATTCAAGGTACCTGTTGTAACAATTAAATGACGTAGAATATACATAAAAAGTAATTCAAAGAAACTCATGAGTATGATTTTTTCGACGGCTGTAACCCGTTTTTTGTAGGCGTGAGAAGTCCTGCGTCCCTACGGCCTATGGGACTACCAGACAGGTGGCACTATGAATCTATTGTGGCCTACTCGCAAAATGATCGTAAAAACTGTTATAGTCGAGAGCCCCTAGTTGTGTGAGTTTCCATTATTTACAAAAGTTATTGGTTTGTGGGAAGCGATCAATATTATAATTTGGTTTTAGTAAAGCGTTTGTACAAACAGCCTGCAGGCTCACCCGACCTAATGTTTGTACTTTCATTGACTTGTATATTTTGTTACGGTATTAGAATTTCAAATGGTTCATCAAAGGGCTATACAAGAAGTAGAAGGCTTTGGGTACTCTACAGCAAATTATTATTTTATATTCATCACACTAATATTAAAAATATATAAGTTTGGATTTTTATTTATTTGTTGTTTACTCAATCACGTTGCAACGGCTGAAAAGATTTCGGTGAAATTTGGTATACACATAGATTATAACCTGGATTACCACATAGGATATTTTATCCCATAAATCAGTTTCCATGGGATAAAAATGGGGTGTCAAGTCAAGCTGCAACAGCGAGTTTAGTTTTATTTCTAGGTTACCTACACATTTAGTAGTGTAACGCGTACGAAGTCGCGGGCAACAGATATTGTTCAATAAGCCAGCGTACCCATCACTGAAGTTACAGAAGACTGAAGAAGGGTTTATTCTAGAAATCCCCACCGCTACGTAATAAATTACATATGTTAAAGTATGTTTGTAATAATTGTTACAAGGCCTCTACGCACTGGTGGGGACGTAGCGGTGGGGATTTTGAGAATAAACCTCTGCAGAATAATAAATAATAAATAAATAAATATTTTTGGACATTTCACACAGCGCTGTCTAGCCCCAAACTAAGCAGAGCTTGTACTATGGGAACCAGATAACTGATAAAACACTTATATATATATTTTTTTGTAAATACATAGAGAAACAACCAGACCCGGAACAAATATCTGTAGATCATGCAAAAATTTGTTCCACAGCGGGAATCGAACCCGCTACCTCTTGCGTCTCAGCCGGCTATTCGCCCACTGCGCCACAGAGGTCGTCAGAAGTTTTTATTATCATATTTTATAGCAAGTACTTATTTTCACAAGGTCTTGAGGCTGAATAGTAGATACGGCTTCAGCAGAATATCAGCGTATACTGTTTAGCTGAGTGAAGGCCCGTTTGCTTCCTGTGAAAGATTGTCTGTTTGATAAGTAGTTAAGTTTCCCACCACACGATTGATTACAAGGTACCGCAATATTTGCCCTCAGCTACCCCAAATTACAATTACGCACCGCTACATTACCGATCAAACAATAAAAAACATTAATTTTACATTACTGTATTGGGTTTCAAAATCTACAACCTACCCTTATGCCTGATCCTTATTACAATCACGTAGAGTTTAATTTCCTAAAACCAACACGTATGTGAGGGTGGCTGTAATACCATAACACTCTTCCTATTATCTAGTCCTTATTACAAGAAGATAATGCTCAGTTTTCAGAAGCTGTGTTTTTTAAAGGATGGTTGTGGACAGTTCCCGTGTGAACGTAGTCGGGGGAGGTTGAGGGGTAGTTGTGTTTAACTTCAGCAATCCCGTTTGATATTCCATTGTGGAGATATCATTAATTACTCGGTTAGAAATTGCGTTTAATTGTGACGTCAGAGTGCAGTGCAATGAGAACATTTGAAGGCTAAGTCGATAATGCACGAGAATAATACGTTTTGATTATGAATACGATGTTTATGGGTTTTTAAGCTCGTTAATTTCTTATGTTATTTAATTTGACATATTATATACGCTGAAAGACAAAATCTAGGATGTTTATATACCTACTAACCTTTCACCTATTCTTATAGGTACCGACCTAAACTTACAATACATAAATTATTAACGAATTGTCATAATTAATTGGTTATTTCTTCTGCAATATCATCATCGTCATCTTAACAGCCATAGGACGTCGGTTGCCAAACAAAGGCCTCCCTAAAATTCAGAGCTAACCTAACCTAACTTAATTCAGAGGCTTAAATCAATATGTAAATTCATTTTTCGTACTTACAACTACAGTCATAATAAAGTGTTTTTCGGTCGCTTAAGATCGCAAAGTTGTTGGGTGTGATACTTGTGATATGGCACAAAGAGCGTCTACTTTAACCTAAAGCCTACTACAAACGTTTTCTTGTAGCAATTAATTCCAGAGCTGCTCTTTGTCTGAACTTTCTACCCTTTAAAAGAGGCAGCCAGAACATTTCAGTCATCGTCAAACGTAGCATTAACAGGTATCGAGATTAGATTGAAACCTTGAGTTTGACTAGTCAGCGTTTTAAATACCTTCGCAAGTGATCGATACCATTCAGTTAGTAGCCAGAAATATAAAGTTCCGATCTCCCCTCAATCATAGATTGTCAATAGACTCACTTCCCCTTGATCGATGAGGTCGCGTGTGAGCGCGCGCGTACGCCGGTCGCACGCGCCCGCGCCGCGCCCGCGCATCGTTGACTCGGGAATACGCGGGATTGGTCGAGTCGAGGGGGATTCAAACAGAATAGGTACTTATTTATAGGTTTGAATGATCTCCGATTAATTTTAAATCGTAAGTAGCATGCGAAAATATTTTATTAGTTCAAGGCCTAGAATACCTGAACCTCAAGGAATAATGTTATTTTACGAACGTAGAATAAGAATACTTTGTGCATTGATAGCCCCCAGTAAGCCAGTTGGTTTTAACACGCTCGCTGCGGCAAATATTTGAGACAATATCCTCCTGGTGCATTACAAGATCAATAGGCCTTAGAGCTAAACTTTCCACCGGTGCGTTAAAAGGTCAATAAGCCTTATAAGACATGGGTGTCTGCAAACTGCAATATCTATGCGAAAACGCTTTAATCGAAAAAAATGGTAACTAGTTTATTGTAAAAATGTAGACGTATACCTACTATGCTATAGTCGCAAACTCCACCGAAGGCTACTTTTAAAGAAAAACTGAAAAATAAACATAAAACGTATCGACCCCTTACAATTAGTATAATTTTAAAGATGGGATAAACCAAAAACATTAGGTACATAAAACCAAATCAACTTTGTTATTAAATTTAACTTTTATCTGTTTTAAAAGTTACAATTAATGATTTTCATAAAAACACTTAGTACAATATCCTTTTTTACATTCAGCACAATATGATTTAATTTTTTTGAGCTTCTCTGATATTCTAGGTAACACGAAGCCTATTATAATAGCCCACACAGTTTCTTTTTTTTTTAATCCCCTTGGTTGCAAGGGTGTCATCGGAAGAGCACCCGGAAGAGCTGTCAACACATCACTAATTTATTTTGAGTCTACAATCAGTGCGGTGTCAGGTTCATAGGCCTGTGGCTTTGCATAAGGCCTATGGACATTGTATCCGCAAGGAATGTCAAAGTTTATGCTCCAGCGCGGATATTTGTGTAAGGTCTTTAGACCCAAATATTATTATTCAAATGAGTAGCTGTTCAAGAGACTATCTCAAATGTCGTAGTCTTTATCACTCATCAGTTAGTCTTCGCACCAGAAGAACACTGTATATGCGCTCCGTACTGACTGCGAGTTCATGCATAACGCTTATAAGCCTCATACCGCAGCGAGCTTATCTATCACTCATCAGTTAGTCTTCGCACCAGAAGAACGCTGTATATGCGCTCCGCACTGACTGCGAGTTCATGCATAACGCTTATAAGCCTCATACCGCAGCGAGCCTGCTAAGGCAGCATTATTAAGAAAAACAAAATACAGTTAAGAAATTGAAACAAAACATTTTAACAAAGTAAAGTCCAAGTGCAGTTACTGACGAAGGTGGATGTGGAATATCGAAACACTAGAACTTTTCCAAACTCCCTCTTCTCCAGCGTTTCCAAGATACATAGGGGAATAGCATAGGGCATAGGGGCATAAGGGTGGGGAGGGGTGGTAAGGTTTAAAGCGGTTCAAATCAAATGAACAGCCAGGTGAACTGTGTAGGGGACCACGGGCAGGGAGTGGAATAACCAAAAGTAGGTTAGAAACTCACAAATTAGAAACAAGTTCTTTTTTCAAACTTATTTTTTATTGTCGACTTTTTTTAAATTATTTAATTTGGCGCCCCCTGAAATTGCCGCCCGGTTGGCCTCCCCCCCGATCCCGGGCTGCTACATAGTGTTAGCCAAGGTTAATAGGATATCAAAATGGCAATCGCGGCATTCGCCACCTGCTGCGCGGGCGCATCAACAAGCGGCGCGCGTGAGAGCGCATGTGTATAGACTCACACGCGGGCACTATCCGCTCCATAGTGGGAATTTGCAAGTGCAATTTGGATTGTAATTCATTTAATTTTTTATGAAACGCTTCTAGTGTAGTTGGCACTCGCACGTCAAAAACTTAGATGGGTGACCGCTGGTGGCATTTTCAGCTGAGATCGCTTTTTTTAAACTAGATAGATCCTCGTTTGACCACAATCGCATCTGATGGTAAGCGATGATGTGGTCGAAGATGAAGCACGAACATCTAGAAGAATCGTATTCACTCTTACCCCAGATTGTATTCTTTAGGAAAAACAGACAACGGCAAAGTGCTCCATACCTTAGCTGTACGCATCAAGAACGTAGAACCAAAACGGCGTGTGCGAATGGGTGGTATATCAACTAGGTACGGATGGTACTGAGCCGTGCGTCTGCTTGTCCTTTGATGGAAGGGAGATGGCGGGATCAGATCGTATAGTTCCTGAGCACATTCCCCGAAATATATTCTGTAAAAGTTCGATAGGCTTGCAACTTTACGGCGGTGTTCGAGACTTTGGGTCTTAGTCTCCGCCATATACCTACCTATTGCTCACCTATAAGTCTAAAAGACCTACGTTCTATCGAGTCTAAGGTAGCGAGCTGGTATTTGGCCAAACCATCCCAAAGGTGGCAGCAGTACCTACCTACTCCATACCAGACCGGTTTTTTTTATACTACTTATATGGCAAACTAGCATGCAGTCCACCAGATGTTAAGTGGCTACTGCAGCCCATGGATATCCACATAACATTCAAAACAAGCTATTATGTTGTCTTGATCTCTATATGGATACGTTGCCATACTATAGGACTTAGCTGGTATGCCTATGTGCCAGTAATTACAGGAACATACCATTACCATCTAACCGGAACACAGCAGCACAAGTACTACTATTTGGCGGCAGATAAAGGTAAGGCGGTGGTGCCCACTTCCTCGAGCCCCTTCACAAAAGCTCTACCACCAGGACTTGTGCTTTGTAAATACTAAGAAGCTCTCCTGGTGTGAAGTATCTCCTGACTTTGTTGAGGATGCCCAGCTTCGTGGCAGCTGTTTTAGTCTTAGACTCGATGTATGAGCTGAAGTTGAGAGGAGTAGCGCTTTCGTGCTTCGGAAAGCAAGTTTTTTTTTATTAGTAAGTGATGGTGTGATCGAAGATGGAACACGCTTGCCTAGAAAGACCCTGTTTACTCTGGACTTTAAGATTCCGAGATTATACTGGACCGAGTTATGATAATCGTTGAGATTGGTCTGAGCTCTTTACACCAGCATAGATGGCCACTTATCATAAAGTTGCTACCTAGTGGTACTATACTAGAGATAATGTAAGCTAAAATTACGCGCCTCTTGTTTTAAAGTAAGCCCTATTTTTTATATAATCATAAATGCTGGACAAATCACAAAGTGCTCTACCCCAAACTAAGCAAAGCTGTACTGTGGGAACCAGATATCTGATAGAAAACTCATATACTGCGTGTCACCGCATTTACGACATTAATTTAAATCACGGGTAGTATTTATAATAAAAAAAATGTGAGGTAGCAATCAGCCCTAGCTGATGGCTATAGTCTAACTTTTTATTAGCTGCAGTAAAATGACGTTTCTAAATGTCATTCCGTAAAATAATGTTGCCAGCCTAATCTCAATAGGGATGTGATTCAGTTCACAAAAATTAATTAAATAACATTATTATGACGTTTTTGTTTCATTTTGAATGTACCTCCCTATACTTCCACTAAAAAAGATCAATCCTCTAGTATAGTAATAATAATAGGTTAAAAAAATACATTACAACTTAATATTAAATCTCAAAAAAAAAACCAAACTGATTATTCATTTATGATTCACCCATTTAGCTACATCCCTATTTATTTTTCTTCAAAAACCGGCAACCCACAAAACGTCATTTTACTGCAGCTAATAAAAAGTTAGACTTTAGTATCGCTGTAAAATAAGTAGTTTTGTTTCAAATTCGTTACCATGATTGTTTTTTTTAATTTTCAATCTACCTTAATTTTAATGAAACAGCCCGTGTAAAATAGGTAGCCAAATCATATTAATTCATCATGTAAGTAGGTAGGTACCTGTTAAACTGACTAAGCGGCATCGTCGCATAGGTGCCGCCGATTAACGTTATAAATTGTTTTTTGGAAATGTATCGATTACTGAATAAATATACGATTCTGCTTATGTATTTCAAATTAATGTCGTGATTGCGGTTACAGACTGTATACATTTTTTTTAAATATGTACATACTTCCAATATAAAGAAACAAAACCTAAACCCGTATGTACTGCTTGTTTGAATTTAATGCTACTAGCAACTTATTCGTAGAACCCAACCTACTCACGCCAGAACATTATTGTTGTGAGGCCTTCAAAGAATCACAGAGAAATATGTGATAAACTTATTATATTTCATGCGCGTAGCTCCATCTAGTGAGAACTGGAAGAACTATTAAACCGCATACTCGAGATCCATCAGATGGCGCTACATCAAAAAACTACGCCATCTACGATTAATCTAAATATAAACTACTAAATATCTAAATATAAATACTGACTAAATATGTGAATTATAATTATAGAATTATTTTTTGTATTTTATCTTTATTAATTGTTTTTGAATTTAATATGTACTAACCCATTTGACATGTTTAATTAAGTTTTTTATTAACAAATATGGATCTGTGACATCTGAAATAAATGAATGAATTGAATTAATCGTTCCTTCTTTGTATATATGTATACGAAAATATTATGAATCTACGTAAAAACATACATAACTATGTATTAGCGGTCTGATCATATGAACACTAGAAATAAGGAAAAATTAGTTAATTCGGCATTTAGACTACAAAATACAAATAAAAGCTTTATGGGTAACTCAGTGCGTTTCTACAATAAAATTCCGAAAGACATTTTTTTAGCTCTAAACGAAAACAAATTTAAAACATGTATTAAAAGTAACATAACCCAAAAATCATACTACTCTACAGATGAGTTCTTAAATGATAAAAAAGCATGGTTTCAGCCGATTCCTACCCATAAATCTGTGACCTTCTACCCATAAATCTGTGACCTCCTACCCATAAATCTGTGACCTCCTACCCATAAATCTGTGACCTCCTATAATGACAAAGCCCCTGTACAGCTGCAACCACTTGACATGTTATAGTTTTTGTGTTTAGATTATTTAATGACAAGGCCACTTTACAGCCGCATTAATTAACTAATTTTATTTTAATTTATTATTCGAATGTTACCAGTATACAGCCGCAACTAAAATATTATTGTATTAGGTATAATTATTAAAATATTAGTTAGGTAAATGTTTTCCGAACATTTTTTATGTAATGAAGTTGACTTAACTAACTGTTTTGTAAGTCCCTATGATTTGAAATAATTAAATATGAACTAACTGAACTAACGCTTATTAGCTGCGGGCGAGACAAATTAAAAGTATCTTTCTTTATATAAACTTTAATCATACTTTTTTACAATCTAAATAGGATCTTAGTATTAAAATATAGAGTTTATGTTCATTTGTCGTGGCTGGAGCGCGAGTCGGGGTCCGAAGCGGTGTCTCGAGGTTCGTGCATTTCTTCGAAATCGTCCACCGCCATTGGAGTATCTGAAAACATTTACTTATAATTTAACCATGCTAATATGAAAAATTAATGAAAAATTATTTATTACACAGGCGAATTTAATGCTAGATAGCGTTCTCCTTTATTTATTTATACATTTATATAATTTATTTATGTGTAGGTATGATAATATATATTTGATGTATCTTAATATTAATATTTATGTAATTTTATGATTATATTACATAATATACTTGTTCTAGGGATTCTAATAATATCTTACGCCGCCGTCCTTATTTTTTCATATATATCCTGTCCATCAAAAGGTTGCCTGGAAGAGATCGCTTTTAGCGATAAGACCGCCCATTGTACGTATGATTTAAAAGTGTATTTTCTTTTATATGTTTGTATTTAATGGTGTGCAATAAAGAAATTATCTATCTATCCTTCCAGTTAACCTTTGTGTAATGCGGACAAACGGTTATTGTAGGTAGTGCATGTTTGGTAGAGGGAGTGGTTTTATTTAAATTCCAAGACGCATAGATATAAATAAATAAATATAACTAAACCTAGACAAACACAAGGTATTTCAATAAACCTACTTTCTAATACTTATACATCAAAAACCTTATTAATACAATCCATAAAGTAATAAATATCGTTATTTTATTTTATACTAGCTGACCTGCCTCACGCATGGTTTGTCAATAAAAACATTACCCATCTTCTGTGCAGTCGGTTAAAAAGTAGCCTATGTTACTCAGGGATAATGTAGCATTCTAATGGTGAAAGAATTTTTGAAATCGGACCAGTAGTTTTTCAGTTTATTCGTTATAAACATTCAAAAATACAAATCGAATAAATAGAGACTACATAGGATTTAAATGGATACTACATAGGATGTCACGGGTCATGAGGTAAAATTTGTGAGCTTGGATGGTGAAGTCCGTGGCTTGGATGTAATGGCTAATCTGCGCAACTACTAAGACAGTTAGAAAATTATTTTATTAATAGAAAAATATCCCTGAGCTCAGGCTATGTTATTTTTTAATAAAAATCCTGTACCAAAAGGATTTTAGGTCAGGATATTAGAAAATGCGAAGATCACCGGTAAAACTTATTTAGAAAGTATTGTCCAGGTCAGTTTAAAATTATATCAAAATTATAATTCTATGTCATACGGTGTCTAGTTTGATTTGTATTTTTAAACGACTACAAAAAAAGAAGGAAATTCTCAATTCGTCGGAATCTTGTTCCCCGATTACTCGACGAAGCCTGGACCGATTCGACATATATTTTTTTGTTTAAAAGGGTTATACTTCCCAGGTGGTCCCATTGGCACCAAGTCAGGATCTGATTCAAGATGAAACACAGGTAAATTGTACAAGACAGATGGTGTTATTAACCCGGCGGTACTCGCTAGGTGTTTACATGCACGAATACTCGCTACCGGGTAAAAAATACCACATAATTTAAATGACATTATCTTGGAAAATAAGTTTGCATTACAGACTTTAATGGTGTATTTAGTTTATCAATACTAATGTCTAACAAATAAAAGAAAATTAAAAGTTTGAATTATTATTTATTTCAAATTATAGCTTATCCTAAAAAAATACAAAATTTAACAAAAATTCTTCATAGTCTTAGAGAAATCAACAAAAAAAATGTTTTTCTTAGGTATCACGTAAAATTGAGATCACAAATTATAAATCGACCTTATACTCTACCAAAACAACAAAAAATAAAATACTGTTGATATAAATGAACATCGAGAAAATAATCGTCAAACATTATGTTTCAAAAAACTTGTACCTAATCTAACTATTTTGCTTTGACATAACAATCGCCACAAATTGGGGTCGTATGCTCACGGCATATTCTTTTGGAACACAATTTACAAGATGTCTTAGTTTTTCGATCCTTCTTCCATTCACATACTGCACAACGGGAAGCAGATGTGGACGGTCGCAAAGCTGAGGGTGTGCTTGTGAGCGTGGCTTCATCATTCGAGTCAGCATTGAGCATACAATCAATTTTAGTTTTGATAATTTTTGGCAAATTAGCTACTGTTGACCTCTTTTTTATCTGTGGCATCACAAGGGCCAAAGCCAGTTCTTTCAAAGCGATCCTTCTCTGAGTCATCACAGCTCCACTATTTACTTTATTTGCCTTCACTATCACGTACGCATTGATGCCGCCGACGTTCAAAAGACCATAAAACAAAACCAATGGCCATCTTTTGGTAGCTCGTGCTGCTGAGTAGGTAGCACACATCTCATCTACAACATCGACGCCACATTTTGTTCTATTATAGTCCATTATCATCTCGGGCTTTTTTTCTTCTCCAGAATCTTTTTTGCCATCATGGTGCATAGTTGACGCCAAGAGCACGACTTTATTTTTCTTTGGAACATAAGACACAATAGTACAATCATCTTGAAATCCAAAAAGGGAACTGTGAACTTCCCGGTCTTTGGTAGAGGTAAATACAGGTGGAATTTCAGGTTTATTCTTTCTCAACGTACCCAATGCTGTCAAACCATAATGATTGAGCAAATCACGTAATAGCGGAAAACTAGTGAACCAATTGTCCATCACTATGTTACGATGACTATTCTTTATAGGTTCTACTAAGCGTTTGACAACTTCACTTGGTGAATTACTGTGATCATAAGGCCCATCATTTTTGCCAACATAAATTTCCATATTATTTGTATAGAAGGTTCGTGCGTCAGCCAACACAAATATATTTATACCATATTTACCGGGTTTGCTGGGTATGTATTGCCGAAATGGACAACGGCCGCGAGTCTTCTCCAACTTTTCATCGATTGTTACATTTTCGCTGACAGCATAATATTTTTTTATATTATTATTGAACTCTTCGAAAATCTCGCGAATGGGTGCTAGCTTATCTGTTTGCCTTCTTTCACCTCGTGTACGAATATTGTCAAACCGTAAACTCCGTAGTAAGAAATGGAACCTTTCTCGTGACATAGTGGCTATATAGACGTCGGAACCACTTCCATCTTTTTCCCAGAGATCTTTTGTGTTCAGGTGACCACTTCGCAATCTTCCGCAGAAATAAAGTAATCCAAAAAGAGCTCTAAGTTCAACGATATCTGTACTTTTACAATCGCGTTCTCTTGACAATTTAGACTTTAGCTCATCTATATAAATGTTAGTATACTGGACTATCTTTAGTAAACACGTTTCCGGAAAAATAAGATTCCAAGCTTCTAACATAGACGAACAAGATCTGCCTTCGCCAATCGGTCCCGGCAAATGATATATAATGTTATGAGATCTAGTTCGTACACGTCGCGGCGGCTCATGAACTTGCCAGCGAGTTATTTTGTCTTTTCCAGTAAAACGACCTCGCCTCAAGTACTTCAGCGGTACATCCTCTAAATATTCTTCATCTTCAGTATTCTCAATATGTAAATTCGAAGGAAAACTCTCTTCCGACACTGAAGACCCATCTGAATCACTTGCTTCTTGCTCTGTTCCGCTTTCATGATCACTATGCTCCTCAAAATCTTCTATTTCTGACACATTTTCTTCTTCACTATCTTCTTGTTCTAGACATTCTTCTATAATTTGATCCGTCACTAGGGAACTCATCATGAACCAGCTCTAAAACAAAATGAAATAACCAATAACATAAAAAAAAATGTAACAAGAACCGTCGCTACCGGGTATTTTTCACCCATACTCACTTTACACGTCCGTTGTCGCCAAGCGCCGCGCGCGAACTGGCCGCCCGGTGTCGTACGTGCGTGTTAACTATTGGCCAGAAGGTACTTAAAGTCGTGAGTTGCCGCAATGTTTAGTAATAAAAATATCACGTGATTTAGGTACTCTGTGGTATTTTTTACCCAGTAGCGAGTGCCGCCGGGTTAAACGGACTATGCTTTACCTACTTGAGGTATACAAATGTTGGGATCCCAAAAAAATCGAGGGCAAAACCCTCAAATTTTACAAGGACGCAATTCGGTTTTAAGTTTGTTATTACCTCACAACTCCGTCATTTATCAACCGATTTGGAAAATTCTTTTTTTATCCGAAAGGATATACTTTCATATGATTTGACGACCCCCGTGGCGCAGTGGGCGAACAGCCGACTGAGACGCAGGAGGTAGCGGGTTCGATTCCCACCGCGGAACAAATGTTTGCATGATCTACAGATATTTGTTCCGGGTCTGATTGTTTTTCTATATATTATAAGTATGTATATACAAAAAAAAAAAGTATACATATAAGTATTATTAATGTAATTGCTATCAGTTATCTGGTTCCCATAGTACAAGCTCTGCTTAGTTTGGGGCTGGGTAGTGCTGTGCGAAATGTCCAGCAATATTTATATTTATTTTATTTATTTATTTATATTGGTGTCATAGAAATTTTATCAAAGTCAGTTATGTAATTAAGTTTCTTTAAAAATGTTAACAAACAATGTGATTATTTCCTATGCGATTGATAAAGAGTGAAAGGTTGTCTGGAAGAGATCGCTTTTAGCGGCAAGACCGCCCATTGTATTATATTACATTGTTATATACATACACCATTGTATTACATTGTATATTTTTTGTTTATTTCCATTGTTACTGTATTTTTGTTTGGTGTGCAATAAAGAGTATATCATTCATTCATTCATTCCAGAGTGAAACGTTGTAATGTGATTTCGACAGAAACATCTGAAAGTTTCAAGGCTCTTTTGTTTTGAAAATATGTGGAATCGAGGGCCATCATAATATGTATGTATACAAATAAATGTGCTAGGCAAGTAATAACTTTGTTTTGTAATTTAAAAACAAAGCAATGAGCCTCACCCGATAACGAGAGAAAACAAACATGATAACATTTTATAGGGTCACTCCTAATTAGGTGCGAATATTAGGCGCGGATCGGTTCCAAACAACGCGCGCGGCGCGGTCAACAATTGCATCGCGCCGCCCCGCCCCGAGACCAATGCACATTGGAAGTGGCGCGAACCGCCTTGGGTGTGCGGAGCTCCTTAGGAAAGTACTGTCTGAGTGTCTAGAGGTTGTGAGCGTGATTGACCGAGCGAGCAAAGCGTCTCAGTTTCGAGATTGGGCAAAAATGCTTTTGTCCAAAGTTCGCACTCAGCCTGCTGGTCGCATTTTTCAATAGATTTTGACGAAAATTGGCACACAAGTTCCTTGATTCAGGTATTTCATATTTTTGTCGATCGCGATTTTTTATTGGGGGAAAATAGGGGGGCGGGGAAGAGAGGAAGTTTGCTGTAGCTTTATTTATCGACAGATCTCAATCAAATTTGAGAGGCACACTAAGGACTTGATTCTACACAAGATGTTGCGGAAAAAATTCTAAAAGGGGGAAGTGGAGGAGGGGGAATGGGGGGAGAGTATAGTAGTTATACAATTATACCTACCTATACCAACCAGACTACGCAGCAGTCCTTTCCGCCTTCACGAGACTTACCCGTAGACACCAGATTAGACCTCCTAGGGAGCAAGGATTTTGCTTAAAAGTGAACAAGGGTAAGCCCTTAGTTCCTTGTGGTCAGTTGGACTTAAGAAGATTGACTCGGCTGTGGAATTAGAGACTCTTAACATCTTTTGCAAGATCTATTTCACTCTTGTTTATTTAGAGAGTATTTGATCCGCAAGCCGCTGACCAACGGTTGTAAAATGCCTATTTGCTGAGTCAATGGATTGTTGTGTTTTTAGACAATTTGGTAATGTTAATAGTTCAGTGGGCTCTTTGTTATATTGGGTTAAGTTATAAATATTCTTAATTGAACGCCAAAGTTTTTTAGGGTTATTTTTTGTTGAACTGTATTTATATGAATTGTTGATATAATAACATGTATTTAGATTATTTAATTGGTTATCACAATGTTGATTCAATTAAAAATAAATAAATTACAAAAAAATGTTGTGGTTTTAAAACACGGTTTGGTTTGTATCGCTCTACTCCGTCAGCGCGGGCCCCCTAGATAGGCCCCCGCGCACTCACCTAGATGGTCGAGCGTGACGCCCATGGCGCGGCGCAGCACATGCGGCTGCACGAGGCTATGCGGCGGCACGCGCGCCGCCATGCCGCGCAGGCACGCCTGCAGCTGCCGCGCCGCCTCGCGCTCCGCCCCGCTCGCGCGCGCCACCAGTGACAGGTGCCAGGGGGGAGGGGACGATAACCTGCAACAAACAACAATTTTACTTATAAAACTGTCGTGATCTATTTCTATCATTATTATAAACAACAAGGCCCGGGTCTAAGCGAGAGATAAGTTCTTCGTTCCTCGCAAGATCCGAGAGGCGATACAAGTAAGTCGTGTGCTTAACTTTAACAGAGATAGTGGATTCTACCTCCAGCCTGGAGGTCACCTCTACATGATGCAAGCGAAAGAGGAGTGAGTGAACCTGGTATAGACATGGTATTGTGTGTTTGCCTATACTGAAAACTACCGAAGAGAACAGCAGTGATAATAATAATGATGATGCAGCATGTCAATGTTAACACGGCGGGCGACCATTGTCGCAACCCCCGCCACCGCGCCTGTCTGCGCACGCAGAGGGCTGCGGCGCGTATGGCGAGGTGAGACGCAGTTCGGAGCGGATCGCACTCACCCTTATGAAGGTTTACGAATTGAACCGAAACATTGTCAGTCGCAACACCGATAAAGTGGTACGTGAGAAATCCCGTATTTATAATAATGAAACAACAATTTGACAATCAGTGGCAATGCGGATCTAAGCAAACGTGAGGTTAGGCTGCGTGATAGAGTATTTAATTTATAGCGACATCTATCGCCACATGAAAGAAAATCTACAGAGAGATCGTCAATATGACAACCGCAGTTCCTGGAGATCAATGAGGGAGGCCTTTGTCCAACAGTGGACGTCCTAGGGCTGATATGATGATGATGACTCGAATTTCTTCTTTGTTGGTTTGTCGACGCATCTGCTAAGGCGGTCGTAAGTTGCAGTGGATGGTTATGAGTCTCACATTTACTTTTCAATTTCAGGCAGTCCTCAAGGGCCAGATCTGGGTCCAATCTTGTTCATTCTATTTATAAATGATTTAGCTCGAGTTCTCCAATATCAATGTTTTATGTAGATAATTAAATAATATTATAAATAATATAAAAATTATAAATAAATATATATAAATTGATAATCAATTTATTTAATGTTTTATGTAGATAATTTAAACTCGCATCAATTAATTCGTTCTTAAAACGATATAGACATTCTGCAAAGCAATCTAGACAAGATATACTCAAGTGTATATAAATGCTTAAGTGTATAATATAAAAAAATAAAAAAACGAAAGTGCTTTAGACCACACGACTGAAGTAAAACTTCTTTTTCAAAATATTAATTTATAAAATTGTTCATGAATGAAATTACGAAAAATAATCACGAAATCACCGTTCGCGTAACGCTAGCAAACTTGCAACCGAACTACTGACTTAGATGTCTGTAATATATTTCATGCATTGACTATGAGAGGAAGAGAGAAAGAAAATGTGCGGGAGCACTGCTCACTCTTGCTCCTACAGTGTGATACAGGCATTAGGCCTGCACTGTGTCTTAGATATACGAAACGTAACTGGCTATGAGAGAAAGAGAGAAAGAAAATGTGTGCTCGCACCTCTCTCTCTCTCTCTTGCCCCTACAGTAATATACGAAACGTAACTCTCTCTCTTTCTATCTTCTCTAACTTATCTCCCTCTCAACTTCCCCGATCACACTAATCGCAACGCTCTAGTCACGCATTCACCAGCTTACTCCCCAAGTGAAGCGTGCGTAAAGAAGTTTTAGTTGAAAAGTAATTACCGGTCCCACTGCTCCTTATAGAGCCTCTGTACGAGTTCCGCGGTGTGGGTGAGCGCGGGCGCGATGCCGTAGTCGCGCTGAGAGGCCGCAATCTCTTCCTCCGCGTCGTTCAGGAACTCCATATCGATGCCGAGCGAGCTGAGAGAACGCAGCTCCTCGACGTCTACTTTCACTTTGGATATATCCTGGAAAACATTAAAAGATTTCGTTTTAAGCTGATGTTCACAAAAATATTAATTTGTTAAGAAAAATAAGGAGAATAACAATTTAAATACTAGAAATAAAGATAAACTCGCTGTTGCCACTTGTAGACTCCATAAAGTTAGTAAATCGTTTAAAGAGCAAGGTGTACGCTTTTATAACAAACTCCCAAGTGATGTACAAAAAATGACAATTAACAAATTTAAAAACGTATTTAAACAAAATCTTTACTTAAAAGCCTACTTTATCATATCGGATTATTTAGATGATAGAAAAGCTTGGGATTGAAATTCCTCCAACTTGGTCAAAAATGTTACAATTTAGACGTAATTTATGTTCTTTATTGTTATATATTCTAAAAGGATCATTATAAAGAACCACCCGCCTTGTTTCTTGCCTTTCTTTTCTGGCTTGGCCGCGAAGGAACATGCAGTAAATTGATGTTTCAAAGTGATCCTTGTGATAAATCAAAACATTTTGATTTGATTTGAATAATAATGTCGATATTGTTCAAACTCACTGCTTGTTCCTTAGAGGGTGGTGCTTCCGCCTTCTTATCGGGGAACAGCGCTTCCATGTCGTAGAACAGCGCCCAGGGCGAGTCCGGCGCGAACCGAAGCAACTCTTCATTGCCTTGCCCGGTTTCTGATGCTGGAAGTACAAATACAACTTATGAAATGTATGTATAAATTTCTACTTGAGATTTCACCCTTGGGAGCAAACACACTTTTTGTGCCCGCTATGCCACTGAGTTGTCGGTTTTAAATGAGGTAAGGCGAAATCTTACAATATTAACAGAATTGATTAGTCACAAAATTAACCTGATTTAGATCATCGTGGTTTCTTGTATTTTTTTCTATAAGGTCTGTGGAGTTGTTAGTTTGGCGTGAATAGCTATAAACACAACATTAGGCGTTTGTACCATTGCTGGTGTTGGAGGTATTCTGTTATTCTTTATAATTGTCACAAATCCTCACATGATATTATTGTAAGTACTTACGTAGAGTGTGGTATATTAAATGAGATTCTTCCTTAGTGAGAGTTGCGAAGGTGGCGTCGTAAGATGGCGCGTACGAACTGAAGGGCCCGTACAGAAGCGATTTCACGCCTTTTGCGATGTTCCTGCGATCTTCGCGTTGCGCTGAGGAGAAATTACAAACACTATTTATACTAAAAACGGGATTTTTACCATGATTTGTGAGTATTTGAGTATCCCGATATTTCGGCGCAGTTGCATGCGCCATGATCACGGGTAAACTGAAGTCTTTGCGAGTAGGTAGTTATTGGCAGATATAACGATCTACCCTCTTTCTTAGTCTCTTGCTAGGAATTAATTCGCTAATTCTATTACTACCACCGGCTTCATTCTCGATCATAACTCGATTCCGACACACAACACTCACGGTATCAGGACGCGTAATTGACACTTCACTTCTTCTGTTCTTACACATTCTCACCACAGGATTCCAGGCTCCAGATAATTGAAAACCATCTTCACGATTGAAATTCTTGTGTTTGGCAATCTCAATTGCCTCTTGAACCAGTCTTGGCATGTAATTTCGCTCAGTTGAGATTACTTGTGGGTTGTGTAGCTCGATCCAGTGGTTTGAGCCTGAGTCCAGCAGATGTTCTGCTATGGCAGACTTTTGTCTGTCAACATTCTTCACCGCCCTGATATGTTCCTTCAACCGACAAGCTATAGTGCGTTTGGTTTGACCAATATAAGAACTCCCACAGCTACAGTCTATTTTATACACAGTGTGTAATTTTCTTTAAAGGAGTAAAGATGGTCTTAATTGAAAATTTTTGTAGAATGTTTGCGATTTTATCTGTCACTCCTTTAACATATGGTAGAAAATATAAATAGTGTTCATAACCATGATAGTTTCAAAAGTTAAATTACAAACAGTTGTGTAGAATCATTCCACGGACTCAATCATTTGAAAATCAGACATGTACATAGAGCATGTTTTAACCAGAATGATCGGGTCACTCACTTTCATTGAAGGAACACTAAACAAAATTGTGCTGTTTTCAGTGATAATTTAGGTGATAAATTGTTTATGGTGGATTTAGGAAGATACTCTCTAGCTATATATAATCTTTTTTTTAAGAGTATTTGCATAGGTTTATTTAATTTTCTCTTCAGCTTAAGTTGTATTAATGATTTGTAGAATATTGAATAATACTTACTATGAAGCGTGCCGGTGCCGTGGTTGAGTTTCCCCATCAGCTGTCCGAGTGTGATAGGTTTATCTTCGGTCGTGGACGCCGCGCCCGCCCCCGGCCCGCCCACCGTGTGCGTCACGAGGCACAGCGTGGTCTTGCCTTCCTGGTCCATGCGGGGGAATGCTGAAAGACATACATTATTATTAAAACTTCAAAGAAAAGTTTACTGATTACCATGATTAATGACAAAATCTATTCTTGGATGTCTTGAAGACAGGGTTCGTGTTTGCAGGATAGTTTTAGTCACCAAGAAAAAATGGTGTTGACAATCTTACCCGCAAACACGACAATTTAATTAAAATAACTTTCGTTTTTAATTACTAAACGATAAAATAAACACAAGTCCTTTTGCGCTCCTTTTTTTGTCAATAATCTTTGGGTTTCGTCCTGTAACCAACTTCGTTTGCCGATCGAGTAGGGATCAACTTCAGAATGTGAGGGATTGTTTTGATAAGGTTTGCTGGAAGAAAATTCTTATTAGGGTTAAGCTCGCCTTTGTACATGTCCATTTTGTAAGCTATTTTTGTCTGTAAATCTATTTGTGTACAATAAAGAATAAAGGATATTCATAGTAAAGGCAAAGATTCATTTCTTTTTAAAGAAATAGGTATATGTATAAATAGGTATTCCTAAGGGATGCGTTTTAACGATAATTCTGAATCAATCAAACTGGCTAAAAAATTTCAAATAGGGTACAAAAGTATTTGGTGATTAAAATATACCCTTCTTCGCAAGTCGTCTTCTATGCTGTTCCCTGGCGGCTTCCATCTGCAGCTTCAAGCAGTCTCTATCATCCGTGACGGTTCCGTCCGACACCGTCTCGGCCTCAGAGCCGCCGCTCTTGAGCGGGGAGCTGCGCTTCAGCACCTTCTGTTGAACAACCAACATTAGTCGTAGTAAGGGGACGGGCGGCGAAACATTCTGGAAATGTGTGGTAAAAATACTAGCTTTCTTGGAACTTTTAGAATACTATTTAGATAGTTAGTGTTTTGGATTGGATTCTGAATAATTTCGGTATTCTAGATTTGGGTAGCGGCGTTTTATGGGCGATTCATGCGTGTTAATAAATGCGCTTGAGTATGTAACGGCCTCAGTGTCAGAAACAGAAGCTTGTCTCTTGAATGCATGAGATTTTCGGCAATAAATAAAAATAAATTCAATCAAGGTCTTCAGCATGTGTTGTCTAAGAATTCGCGGATTTGCTAAGGGAATTTGAAGTTTACATCTAACACTTTTCCATAAGGTTTCGCCCCCGCGCTCGGGGCTAGGAGCATGCACGCGCCCTCACAACACACACACTCTTGAACTTCATGACAGAAGCAAAACATAAAGTGCTATCGCTAAAACATGACACTACTCAACTAGTAATATTATTATGTGGATAAAGTGTCACCTTTCTGCCGTATGTCCTAAGCGGCTGCATTGCAAAAAGTGTTTTTATAAACAAGTTTTAGTGGTTTCGGACAACACAACAAACGACACAGTTCAATGACATTCAGAGTAGAGATGGGTAGATGATTTCGGAACATTTGTGTACTTTTAAAACATAATTCAAATACAATTTATACACAGAAAATATAACGAAATATTTTCATAGGAAAGTAATACTTACCTACTTAATCGATTGGTCCACTTATGTAATTTTAAAACGGACTGTTTAGGAAAAGTATCTTCTCAATTGTTATGAGTCTGGCTTTACTCTTATTGCTTACGCTTACCATTCCATCTTAAAACTAAACAACTCTCAGATAAAACCAACAAATTGCAGAACTCAACATACCACATCCATCTTGCCAATATCAAATCCCAGCTCCTTGATCGGTATCTCATACATGTATGTGAGCAAATCTCCCATAGGCCGGAGTTTCTGCGGGGTCAGCTGCTTGAGGCCGGCGTGGAGCAGCCTCTTAGCTGCCTTGTGGTACACTGTACCGTGCTTGTTGTACTTCATCGCGTTGTTGCACATCAGCTTAAAGTCACTCTGGAGAGATTTAATGTTGTTTAAACACCACTATTCACTAGGCGATATATGGCTCGGAGTATGTTTTTCAAAGACATGTGATTCATTTTAATTCTGGGTTAAACTATGAACCAAAATAATTTGATACCAAGGTTTGTATTATTGCTAGAGCAATGATACACAATTTTTTGCAACATTAGAAGATGACGCAATATCTTCAATTATTCTTTTCTAGTAAAATAAGAGAATTGTGACCCAGACATGCTGTCTGATACTTACAATGAAGCAGTTCAGACTTTTGTACTCATTATCATCAATTTTCTGTTTAATAGTGGAGAAGTCCATGGGTCGTTTGATAATGTTTGAGTAATTTGGTGCAAAGTTATCATTAACTGGCCATGCGAAGAACTGGTTCGGATCCCGTTTCTCAAGGTTCCGAAGTAATTGTTCTAGTAAACGGGAGAGGGGGCGCCGCTTTTGACTTGCCTGAAATGGTGGACAATATAGCTGTGAGACATGGGCATAAGTATGTTTATTCTGCAACAAATAAGTATCTACCTACCAAAATAAAAACTAAAGTTCACTGTGCTTAGTAGTTATGTAGCAATGCCATAGTAGTTGATAATAAACTATGGATATACATTTGTACTTAATTCTATAACACAGCTACAATAGTATCACCTTCTAAATGAGTAAGTATGTGCTACTTTAGCTTTCAGAAGACTTAGCTAAACTAACCAATAATTATAACAATTAAGTCAAATCTCCTGTACTAGAGGCTACAGAAACACAAAAGCAGGAATGTGCACTGCATACCTTGAGCACACAAGTACGGGGCTCCCTATGTGAGGCAGGCGAGTTGGGGCCGGGACTCAGGTGCCGCCGTAGTTTCTTAGGCAGGCCTTCGTCATCCGTCTCATCCTCATCCAACTGCTATGAATAAACACATCTTTACCATTGTTTACGTGTGTACAAGAAGCAAGAAGAAAGTTATTAATAACATATTTTAGTTAGAACTTGCTTGTTGTTCTCTCACCAAGTCTAGTTCTCGGCGTCTTCTGGTTGCCTTTTTCTTCGGCTTTTCTCGAGGCTCCTTGTAGTCATCAGTAGAATTCTCCATATCACTTAAATCTATTTCCTCTTCTGAAAAGGCGGCGATTGTTATAAAATGAGCACAAATTCTTCGGAAAACAAACACTTCGTTTTTACTTACTACAACTCAATTTCTCTAAGTCATCCATTGTCACAAATAAACTGTTAAATAACGATAGTTTGGTTAGTTTTTCGAGCACTCATTAATAAATTTAAGGAAATGAGAAAAGAAGTTAATTTAGTTTTGTATTTATAAATTGTAACACCACTCTAACTCGGCCGGCTCGGCTCCACACAGTGTTGCCATATGGATAAGGCATGGATGCCGTATTTTCGTTCCAAAAATCCGTACAAAATCCGTATTACAATTCTGAGTGAAATTCCGTATAAATTCTAGGGCTTGTATATTTTCACCTTCAATTAAATTGGGAAACAGTAGAGCTACATCAACCAATGATTGTATTCTGCGTGATTGCACGACGTCTGGACTTAGAAATTCCAGTTTTTTTGGAATATTATCATCAAACCTTTCTATGTAAAAGTCGAGACATCGTAGTTTAAATGCTTTCACGTCATTTGGATTAAGCTCCGTACTGTTTGACGTTAGCGAAACAGCCACTTTTGCTCCAAGGTAAATGTCTTCTATTGGCTTGAAGTTTCGAGGATTAGCATACTCAATATTCTGTATTTCAGTTTGGGTCAAATAAGAGTCAAGTATGTAACAGTCCAGATTCTGGACTGTTAGGAATCTTCTGGACTCCAGAAGATTCCTATACGCGTCACAAACATTCTTATGAAGTTTGTGAACTTGTGGGCGTTCAGAATGCATCAGTTGGTTCAAATCATTGAATATTTTCAAAGAAAACTCTAAAAACTCTAGGTACAGCTTATTGTAGGGATTCTTCAACATATGTACTAATATGTTTTCTGCTGCTCTTAAACGATCCGTATACGCAGCATCAGTGACGTACAGTATTAGCGCCTGGTATTGTTCGAAAAGTCGGGAAACCGCAGCACGCACTGACAGCCATCGTGTCTGACTCGGGTGTAACATCTTATGCGGTTTTAAGTTCATAAATTCTTGGAATTCTTTTAACTGTGCGCTTCGTTCGGGACTGTTAAAATAGTAGTACACATCTCTTACCAAGTCTTCGGGCTCTCGGGCTAATTTCAAACATGCATACGAAGCACATAGATGAAAGGAATGGCAGATACATTTAACTATGTACAGATGGGGAATGTCTTCAAGAAACCCGGATGCCAAAGAATTATGCTGGCCCATCATAGTATTGGCACCGTCCGCGGCAAAACCAATCATGTTTTGTTTGTATGGGATCTCGTTGTCTGCAAAGAATTTGATTATATGCTCGTATAGAATTTGAGCAGTTGCGTCTTGAAGTGGTATTAGTCCCAAAAACGCGTCGGTACTTTTTTCATCATTGAAATATCTTACCACCATGCAAAGGTGTTTTACACATCCCATATCTGTACTTTCGTCAACAAGGGAAAATTTGCGACTACGACACTGTTCGAGAACATTATTTTCACCCCTTTTACCAGTAACTGATTTTATTATGGCTGTAGTTTTTGTTCTTCCACAACTTAGTTTTTTTGCAATATCAGAGTCAGTGCAAATATTTTTTATAAGCTGTGGCACATGTTCTTTGGGACGATGATGACGTAGTAGGTACTGAACTCCGATGTTTGGTCGTGTTAAGGTGTTTGACAAGATCCTTCTTACCTCCACTTCCAATAGACAAATCACTCAATATTTACAAAAGGCGAACGATTCTCCCTTTTTGCTACGTATAAGCCAAGACTTGAAAGAAGTCTCCGTCAACCAATCTTCATTGAAGCGCTGCATAATGCGTGATTTTTTTGTGTCCCCAGCCATTGTTTTCAGTCGTTTTATGATAACTTTGTTATATGTATTATAGCAACTAAACAGTCATTAAAAACTTTTATTGATGAACTTTCAACACGACACGACACGATGAATGAACTTTGCTTATGATTTTCAAACAAGCGAGTGTGATTGAGAAGAGAAGATTGAAAAACTAAACTTCTCTTTCTTAACACATAGAAAGGAACAAGACAGACTGCTATACGCTTGCGCTCGTTACGAGGGGGCTAGAGAGCGCTTTATACTACCAACATTTAATAGATCAGGGGATTCCCCACACCTCCTCATGCAGTCCTGTAAAGCCGCTGCTCCACCGCGGCGCACGCAGCGTGCGCGCCGTATTGCAGCTGCGTCAATTCGTGACAAAGTGTAGCAAAGCAAGGACATCATTTATCTCGTATTTGTACGTAGCGTATTTTGTGGGTTGCAGTGGACGTTATTATCACAAACTTTCTTTTCTAACGTCAAGAACGTTATCACACATTTCCTTGCAAAGTGAAGCTAGAAACACATACGTAACCTCTCCGTGCGCAGCGGTGGGGCAGCGGCTTTATGTTGCCATGATATTGTGCTGCTTTACATTATTGACTGGGGGTACCATAGAGAAATTATAACTAGTACAAGCCATAGAGTGCGTCTATGGCCTGTTCCTACAAATGCCCAGAGCAGCGTAGCCTGGAGAACCTCATTGACAACTGCAACGAATAGGGATGGGCAATTGTGCGCGTTACTATACGCAAAAATTAAATGTGTCGATAAAATAGATAAAAATTCAATTCTCGTGAAATTGAGTAGGTACATGGGAGCGATTAGAGACTTTAAATAAATATAATAGTTGTGGTTTAAATAATGAAAACATCTAAATGTCCTCTTCATCGACTGCATCTGCCCTAAAAGAGTCTGAGTAAAGTTTAATCTGCCTGTAGCATAAATCCGTTTAAAAATCCGTATGTCTAAATCATCCGTATTGGGCTTCCAAAATCCGTACAAATACGGACAAATCCGTATATATGGCAACGCTGGCTCCACAGACCACTTAGATGTAGGTAGGTACTGCTCGGCTCGGCCTGGTTTGTCGGCCACCCACTCGAATCTCGATCGAAGAAGCGAGCGAGCAACGAGCCGTGTTGACAAATGAAAGCCGAATTGACATTGATAAACCAAGAGAAACTTGACATGAGCAGATTTGGCAGTGACTGTTGTTTAAACTGTCAAGTATGGAAAGTAATTTATGGAAAGTTTTGTTAGCATTCCAATTATTCAAATGATCAATAAAACATCCTTAACAGGATCAATATTACAACCTTTAGAACATAGAGAAATACTGGAACCTTTAGGAACGGTTTGATCGAGGGATGGGGGGGGGGGGGGGAGGGGGACTTGCACCCCCCCAGTGTGTGAGGACTTACGAAAACCTATAATTTTATGAGAAAATAAAAAAAATATATTTTGAAGTTAAGTATGAAAAAAACAATTTTTTTATATTGAAAAAAGGCAGAGTCCAGGGGTTTGGAGGAAAAGTGGTGTATGAACGGGTGGTACGTTGCTCCCCACGTTTTCATAGACCACTTTTTCTTCCAACCCCCCGGACTCTGGGTAGGCTCCCGCCAGAAGCTCTTAAGGTCGCGCCTGAATGAAACAAGTCACACCACACTCGATCTTCGCTCCGCTACGGAGGTCATCGGTTCGCTTCGCTCGCCACCTCCCCCCTTCGCTTCACTTGGCCTCGTATGACTTGCTTCACTCAGGACCACCCGCGAGCTTCTGGCTCTCGCGCTCTATAATATAAATACACTCTAGGGGTGTCACGCACAAGACCACGTGGGGTCGGAGTGCTCCGTGTCACTCTTTTTGAACCTAACCTACTCAAGTTGGGGTGCCCCGTCTCGATTCAGTATACCATTTTTCATAGTTCAAAAGATAACTTATTAATAAAAAAAATAGGTATTAATAATAACATTATTATAAATATCCATGCAACAGTAAACGAAACTAATGTAAACTTTGTATAAGAATGTCGAAATTCCCGCCAATAAAAATGTAAAACTTATGTCACTGTCATTGCCAAATTCGAAATTTCCGCCAATAAAAATGTAAAACCTATGAAAAAAGCCGTATTATCTGTCACTGTCATGTCAATTTAGTGTCGCAATAATCGATAGAACGCAAACTGAAAGGTCGGACACTGATTTCCGAGCGAATTTCGCAATCGACCACGGATTTCCAAAAATTTATATCTCAAAAACTATAAGGTTGCGCAAGTTTCCACTTCACATGTAGGCTTTTTTATGTATCTACACATGGAAAAAAAAATGAAAGTACTTGCACAACTTTCCTAAAAAAAAATTCAGCCGAAATACTAACTACGTTATTTTTATGGCTAGAGTCTAGCCATAAAAATATGTTGAACTTCGTTATACCAAGTTGTACCTATAAGTACATAAGGTCTAGTCCAGTTTTTCCCAAACATTGTTCTGCCATGGCCCGGTAATTTTCACACTGTCCTTTCGTGACCCACTTAATACTTTTAAACCGAAGCTGGTTTCATTAGGTGAAATAATACACATTCATTAATAGTAAAAATGTTTTATTATTCTATAATAAAATATTATAAAGAGGAAAGATTTGTTTGTTTGTTTGTATTGAATAGGCTCCGAAACTACTGGACCGATTTAAAAAATTCTTTCACTGTTGGGAAGCTACACTATCCCCGGGTGAGATAGGCTACTTTTTACCCAACTGCGCAGAAGGAGGGTAAAGTTTTTATTGAAAAACTACGCGTGCGAAGCTGCGGATTGGTCAGCTAGTACTACATATTTTGGTATCGCCTATTTAGTCAAATTTTAGTGTGAAGTATGGAGCTGCTGCTTATTTTTCACTAAAGAATCCAAGTTCGCGGAAAATGACGCGACCGGTATTTTATTTTGATGGTCCGGTACCGGGCCGCGTCCCGGCAAATGGGAAACGCTGGTCTAGTCTAGTGCACTAGCACTATCAGGATTTACCAACAGGTCCGCATGGCTACACATCAAGCTTTACATTTCCAGTTATGCTGACTTCGCATTCAGCGCCGGCCGGCCCTAGCCTTCGATCAGGGTAGCAGCGAGATTATCTTTCAGCACTCTTTAGTTGACGCTTCACTTCACGTTAATTAAGTATACTTCGGTTTTATGTTATTTAATAACTAGTAGTTCGCCCGAACGGAGATCTCGCGAGTCTACCATATAAACAAAAAAATATTAGGTACCTATTCCTTATCTTTGACTCTCAAAATAGTGCCACGCATTAAATAATCCACACTACCTACTTGACATACAGTTTCATTCAAATTACAGGTAGCGGGAGTTCAAGTATATTGGTTAGTCTTTTATGGGGTAGGTATCTACAAATTGCAGTTATTCTGGATTTCAGACTCTTGCCTCTATTTGTGATACTTAAGCTACTCGCATACCAAATTACACCACTGTGGGATCACTGGTTTATAATATGGCTAAGAACTACATGAACTTTACAAAAATAAAAACGGGGTCGAAATGTACTAATGAAGAACTATCATTTAGCGTCCCACTTGACCTAATAGTCTCATTTTCATATTTGTTTACTCCTCTTGAACCAAATCAATTTAACATCTCAAAAACCTTAACATTTTTAGCTCATAATTTAGTCACACCAAAATTGTGCCATCACTACATAGAATCGCAAATGATGGGATCAAGGCTTCGAAAGTTATCCTCGGACAAACAAACAAACATACATACATACATACAACGCCGATTTGCCCAAGTTGATTTGGAGATCACGCTTTGGTCGATCAATAATTTTCAAAAATCAACTTTTATTGTAAATATCAACACTTTAAATATAAATTAAATTTAGCCAATTATTCTTCGCATTTGGCTTTTTGGCGCCCTTTGCCATCTGACGCCAAGAGCGACCTCTCCTCTCGCTCTACCCCAGGACCGGCGATGATTCTGTAGGCTTTCCGTAAAATGAAAGGTCACCTGCCAATGTACCTATAGTTTTATGAGTAGCTGTGTTAGTGGTTCGCCCCGAACTGAGATATCACGAGTCTCCAAAAAGTCCCATGAAAACAGAAAAAATATTATTCATAATTTTTGATTATCAAAATAGTGGCCCGAAATAAATAATCAAAAAACTTGACCTACAGTTTCTTTCAAATTACGGGCAACATGAGTTCATGTAAATTGGTTCTCTTTTTTGGGGTAGAAATTGTAGTTATCCTAGATTTCAGACTTTTGCCTATGTTTGTGTCACTAAAGCTACACGCATACCAAATTTCATCACTGTGGGGTCACTAGTGTGCCTGTAAATTTCGTCAAAGTTCAGTTTTTATTATGGCTAATAATTCAAAAACTGCAAGGACTAAAGCAAAAATAAAAACAGGTTCGAAATGTACTAATGAAGACCTTTCATTATACGTCCCACTTGACATAATAGTCTATTTTTATTTTTTTACCCCCCATTTACCCCAATATCTCAACAACCCTCTCACAGTTTTAGCTCATTAGTCGCACCAGAACCGTGTCATCACTACCTACCTATGTATCAAATTTCACGATGATCGGATCAACGCTTCGAAAGTCAAACAAACATATATACATACAACTCGCTTCGCTCGATCAAAACCAGTGAATAATCAAAGGTAGAATTAGTAATTATAAATGTATATCTAGAAGTGCCTGTCCTAACGGTCCTAACTAATACAAATGAGCAGGAAACAGGCATGCTAAGTCGTATGAACTTATTGGTGAGCTCGCGGGCCGCGCGCGCACCTGGCAGCAATGATCCATCGCCCTATCGTTGCTATCAGCTCGCACAATTAATTGCAAGCAAGGGCACCGATGCACTTGGATTAAGGTATCGACTTTTCTCAGCTGATGACATAATATAACAAGTAGGTAAGTACCTAGGTACTTAGTTTAGATAAGTACCTAGTACCTACTCACTTACTTAAATTTCTTTTTAGGTATTTTTTACTCACAGTTACTTAGTTGGTAACGTAGGCACATCTGCAGTCTACTTACGTACGATTGATTCGTTCGGATGATGCCCCTACTTAGTAATCTCTACTAGGTAGGTAGATAGGTACCTACCTACCTAGGTACTTTAGTTATACTGAGGAAACCGGATGATATAGGTGCTGGGCAAAGCATACTCTATCAAATATCCTGTCACACACAGGCCGCGGCTGTCCTTCAACTAGCTACTATAGTGTGACCATTAGTGCTGTGCACTCCCTGAGGTATGCGCGGCGAAGTGGGAGGCAAAGAAAAAACTGCATGAGTTCACATGAGATCAATACATGTCGGACATATCTTACGATATCAGTTTGCATTTCTATGGCAAGACTTGTGGCGGGACGATGGTCGGAGGCTATCTATCTGTAATATATTATACTTACTTAGTTGATTAAAATGTAACTTAAATATACTCATATTTTATTAAAAATATGCAGGTGATAAATAAGAACTAAACTTATAATTCAAAGGACTTGTTTTATATTTACAAACAATTATATATTCTAACGAAAGTTATTCTGACATAGATTCTGTTTCAACATTTCATATCACGAGATAACGCACGACCCATCTTTGAATATTTATCTCATGTGCGTCTGACATAGACAGTCCGATACAAATAACACTACCTGCCGCCACGAGCGTTGACGGCGAACTGACAGAGCGCAACAGCCGATTCTCCCCCCCGTCTCGCCACGCGCATACCTCAGGGAGTGCACAGCACTAATGGTCACACTAAACTGAAACTTTCCGCCCTTTCAATTATTGATCGGTAGATATATGTAAGCTCGAAGAACTAAAGACCGTTAGGGCTGAAAGTTCTTAGAGTGGAGACGACGCACTGGAAAGCACAGCGTAGGTCGGCCCCCTACTGGAAGGAAAGACGACCTGATAGAGGTCGCTGGGAGCCGTTGGACGCGGAAATTGCGGTTGCAAGATCGGTCACTCTGGAAATCTATGTGATGATGAGATGTAATGTCTCAGTGTTTGCAAGTTCAATGCGGAAGTTTCCCACGAACTATCTGCCTCCCTAATCATCATTCCAGTACACCACCAACCTTAGCAAAATTTAGTTTGCGTTCTGTAACTGCCTTCCGTGTGATCGGCTAATTAAATTGGCCAGTGGCCGCGCCCGTTAATAGAAAATCGCGTTTAATAAATCGTTGCGTTTCGCTCTTCCTGCTTCTCGCGAGATGTATTGTTAGATGGGCCGTGAAATGGCTGCTGGCGTTTAGAAGCGGACCTCTTCTTGTAGCCAATTAATAAAACAGCGGGTACAAAGAGCATACCTACCACAAAAAAAATTAAACACTACGCGTAGTGTTAAAAATCCTGCACAAACATTGATAAGGATTTTGTAAACACGTGTTTAACAGCTGTTTAACTTTTTGTGGTAACAAGGAGGGTCTATAAGGTTTTTTTTAAATGATTGATTTAATTTATAAAAATCTTATGTATGTACCTACAATACCTACTAGTCCCGTTTAGATTTAACCCGGCGTGATTGACGCTGGGGCATGGTGACCCAGCACGTTTAAAAACAGCCATATTGTTTTTTTATGCGCACATCATATGTTTTAAGCGTTTGTGTAGCTGGAGGTACGGCGCCCCCCTAACCGATCCTTCGGCATATTGTGCCATTTTTATATTTGCCCAGATCATATCATTCTGTACTGCAATAATTGCAGTACTTCTATGACTATCAATGAAGATGTAGAAGACTGATTTCATAATATTTATCATATTGGAAGTTTCTTTGATCTCTCATCAATGACCTAAGAGTTTATTCCTGTTATTTGTAAGAATAGTTTATAAAAAGTGTTAAAATAGAATATGAGTATGAACGTTACATTTTCAACGTTGATTTTGCATGTTACTTTGGAAGCTAATAAAAGTTTTATATAGTGGTATTAGTTTTAGTTTACTACATGCGCAAAGAAGCCTTTTTTAACAAACGGTTTCAAAAATTATGGTCACATCTTTGATTTCACGAAAGTTTGACATTAAAATCGGGGTAGCGATGACCCAGCGTCATTGCCCGCGTAATTTTTTTCACGTCAATCGCGCCGGGATAATGATACCTGCTAAAAAATAGCTTGTCACCCACTGGCAAGTGCGTCTAAAAGTCTGATGCACTAAAATACGAACTCACGTCATCGTGACACTAACTATTAAAAAACAAAGTCGGATGGTTAGTTAAACCATTTATATCTCAAGAACGGCGGGACCGATTTTGATCATCTTTGATTTGTTGGATTTGTCTCCGTCCGGAATAGCAGAATAATTAAAATTAATAAAATATTTGAAAAATACACGCAAAAACTGATTACAGTAGAATTGTCAATCAGCCATCATTAGCTACATCTACGTATAAGAAAATGAATTTTCATCATAATTTTTTTTTGCGTGTATTTTCAAATATTTTATTAATTTTAATTATTCTGCTATTCCGGACGGAGACAAATCCAACAAATCAAAGATTCCAAACTTCGTACCGCCTTGACATGCATATTAATGCATGTCAAGGCGGTACGAAGTTTGGCCTGTCAGCTAGTTAGTACTATTTACTAAGTAGCTACCTACTAAACATGGAAATGATTGCTGCTTTAAAAAGCTTAAGAAAGTAGCAGATTATATGATTCTTCACATGCCACTTGTAAATTGTTCCATCACTAGTACCTAGTGTACCTACCTCCTACACTCAGAGAGTAGAGTTTCACATCTATGCACAAAGTATTTAGAGGAGGTGGTACGGAGAGGAGCCGTCCTGTCGTGTTTAGATCATTTAGCACGCAGTCTCCGGTGTAACTGCAGGGTGTTATTATGTGAACTAAAGCTATGAACATTGTGAGATGTGTTTTAGTGACAAACGCCATGTCGTTAGATGGAATCCCCACTGAACTGGAGCTTTCAGAGACATAACATTAAGCTAAGCCTAGCAGGAGACTTGAACACGCTATCATTCAAAAGTGATACTTTTGAATTGTGTCATAAAATCAGCTTAATATAATAGCTTATACCGTTGATTTATACTTAGAATAATAGTAATTTATTTATACTTCGTTGGGTTGGGGCCGGTGTGCCGGCAAACTCAACCGAAGATCTCAAGCGGCGCAAATATTCAAGTTCATGGGGTACCAGGGCCCATCGTGTTTCCAAAACTCTTTCTGGGCGTCTTGTCGAAGCGACGTGTGATCCGAGAGCTGGCGCATATCTGGGTCAAAGCATAAGCATTGCAAATCAGCTGGGCAATGCAGCCAGTGTCCTGGGGGGGGGGGGGGGACGACACACTTCCGCCTGGTAGTAATCTGGAGCAGTTGAGCTATCTATAGATCGTTTGCAACGGTCTTTAGATGACTCAACTGTTTTTCCTGTATTTTAAATGTAATGTAAATAATGGTATGTTTTTTGTGTTATTAAAGGAAAGTGAAATGTCAATAAAAAAAACCGACCAAGTGTAAGTCGGACTCGCGCATGAAGGGTTCCGTACCATTATCTATAAAAACGGCATAATATCACGTTTATTGTATGGGAACCCTCCCGTAAATATTAAATTTATTTCAATTATCACTCAATATAATGTGAGTATTTCAAGCGTCTACCTGTTGCTTGTTATCAATACCGAGCAAAAAATCACGTTTATTGTATGGGAGCCCCCCCCCCCCCCCTTAAATATTTATTTTATTCTATTTTTAGTATTTGTTGTTATAGCAGCAACAGAAACACATCATCTGTGAAAATTTCAACTGTCTAACTATCATGGTTCATGAGATACAGCCTGGTGACAAACGGATAGACAGACAGACTGCGGAGCCTTAGTAATAGGGTCCCGTTTGACCTTTTGGATACGGAACCCTAAAAAGTGTACAGTAAGACTAGGTAATGTTTCAAAGTTATTCTAGTAATGTATACTTTTAGATCAACTGGATAATCTGGGATAACCTATCTACATAAGTAATTAAAATTTTACCAGATTCACAACAGAGAAATATTAAAAGCCAAAGCCAGAATGTATCCTTCCGAAGTGAGATTTTAACGACAGCATTCAGCAACCAATCTTTTGTGCCTTTGTCCCCGTGCACATAACTCTAAATCAATGAATTAGTAGGAATTCCGCATCTTAGTTAGCGGGTGAAAACTTCAATGGACGCTCTCTTATCTGTGAAATTCGAAGGCTTCGTCCCAATTAGCAAGTGCGATGCCATGCGTGCGACGTCCACAGAATAGTATAATAGTGACATGACGGACAATACGCGATGCGATGCGATAGGCTTGCTATAGTCTATGCGGTAGATGAATGCTTCTTCCCGTTTATGAGATCGCATTTGATGTCGATTTACGGTACATAAAAAAAACGTGTGGCGCTCTAGACCACACGAGTCACGACTGAAGTAAAACTTCTTTTTCAAAATAATAATTTATAAAATTGTTTAAGAACGAAATATAATTGCGAAAAATAATCAAACGAACTACTGATTGAGATCTATATATATTTCATGCACTGGCTATGAGAGGAAGAGAAAAAGAAAATGTGCGCGCGCACCTCTCTCTCTTGCTCCTACAGTAATATACGAAACGTAACTCTCTCTATCTATCTTCACTAACTTATATATCACTCTCAACTTCCGTTCGCACTTTTCGTAACGTATTTACCAGCTTACTCCCCAAGTCAAGCGTGCGTAAAGAAGTTTTACTTCAAAAATTGAAATGATTAGTGATAACCTACTTTTATCGAACTATAAAAATTTTGCACTTACTAACGGAGGAAACTTACTTTGCGCAGTAAAAGGACACAGAAGCTCCTTTTATTGCGCAAAGTAAGTTTCCTCCGAAATTTTTAAAATTGTACCCCCTTTATTCTTAGGACACAGCAGCCATCTTCACTTGTAACTTGTTACATTTACGAAACCACTTAGACACTTTACAGTAAGAATTATTACAATTATATAGGTACATTTTCTAATTGAATTATTAAATAACATTAAGCCCTGTTTGAGTCATCTAATAGCATGAAGATAAGACTCTATAATTACTTATGGTTTAGCAACTAGTGACGCAATGTAATCCAAAATATGCGATTTGAGCAGTTTTGTTCAACGAATCGTATTGTGAAAGTCTAAATTAATTTTATTGGTGTGAGAACGCGATTTGTACTCTATTTGTGAGGCATCGTAAAATCCTACTAATATTATAAACGTGAAAGTTTGTATGTATGGATGTTTGTTACTCTTTCACGCCGAAACGGCTGAACCGATTGCGATGAAACTTGGTATGTACGTCGATCATAACCTGGATTAACACATAGGCTACTACATAGGTTTTTTATTGGCAAACCACGCGTGCGAAGCCGCTGGCAACAGCTAGTGATATAATAAATAGGCATTCTGAATAGTTTTATTATTTTGTTTACATACCTACTTTGCTTCATTAAACTATACTAGTGGTTTGCCCCGAAATGAGTTCTTGCGTCTCCCATGAAAAAAAAAAAAAAATATTATTTGTAAACAAATAGTACCACGAAATGAATAACCACAATACTTAACCTACAGTTTCATTCAAATTACAGCTAACGGGAGTTCATGTTCATTGGTTCTTTTTTTTATTTTGGATATCAGACTTTTACCAATATTTGTTTTACAAAAGCTACACGCATACCAAACTACAGCACTGTGGGAGCACTGGTGTACCCTGTGAATTTTGTCAAAGTTCAGTTTTTTATGGCTATTAATTCAAAAACTACAAAGACTTAGTACTAAAAATAAAAACGGAGTCGAAATGTACTAATGAAGACCTTTCATTTGACGTCCCACTTGACCGAATAGTTTCTTTTTTATTGTTTTTTACCCCTCTTGAGCCCCATTATTTCAACAACCCCCCAACATTTTTAGCTCATTTCTACCAAAATTGTGCCATCACTACCTACTTATGATACCTACCTATGTATCAAATATCAGGATGATCGGATCAATGCTTCAAAAGTTATCCTCGGACAAACAAACATACATACAACGCCGTTTTGCCCAAGTTGATTTGGAGATCTCGCTCGCTTTGCTCGATCAATTATTTACTTACTGAACCTGTTTTGGATCAGTGACTAGTGTGACAACGCAAAAAAGGTTACATTTTAGTTTTAAAAAAGTGTGTAGGTACCTATTGTTTTCAGGATTTAACCTTATATATACTACTGTCTCTATGGAACTGATGACCATAAACTAGTGTGGAGAAAGGTTTTATAAACCTTGCAGAGGTTCCATTCGTGGACAACTGGGTAATAAAAGGGCATTGTGCTAATAAACTACTATAAATAAATAAATATTGCTGGACATTTCACATAGCGCTTAACTTTAATTTAACGGTATGTAAGGATTTTTATAAAATTGTTTTGTAAAATGAATTTTAATTTCACCTTGGCCTTCTGTGATCTGGTTTTTATGTAACCGATGAAAGTGTGATAATATAGTTTTTATCTATTTCAATATAAGATATATTCCGTTATAAATAAGTGTAACTAGTGTAACTAACAACTATTACAAGAGGCAAGAACCAAGAGGTTTAAACAAAATTATGTGCATTTAGATAAATAATAGGCAATTTGTTAAAACCGATACTGTCTGCACCAATTTTACCAAAATTATGAACCATCTCGCAAAAAAACGTAAGAAAAAATACGCATTGAATTCGGTACATTCATTGCTATGGAATACATTCATTCCACACGCAGTCACAATACAAAGCCTTCGAACGTATAACACCCTTTTTAGCGTGGGTTCAAACAAGCACCAAATGCACTGTCAGCATTGACCAATTATTCCCGAAGCTTCTAAGCATTCCTGCGGGACCCTGCCCTGGACATTCCCTCCGCATAGCTGGTCCATTCCCGAGTACTTTTTAATTTCATCCTTTACGAGATAATCTCCCCTTTGTTTCAGCTCTTCATAAAAATAATGCGGTGCGGAGTTATGAAGAAAAAAAAATCTATTGAGTAGAATGTTTGGAATGCAGAATGCTTGGGGCATGCCATGCAAATTAGATTGAAGGTAAGTATTTACTTTATCTGGTTGAATGGTATTTTATATCTAAGATAGTCATTATCATCATCATATCAACCACGAGACGTCCACTGCTGGACATAGGCCTCCCCCATAAATTTCCAGATATTGTGCGGCCTGCACCCAAATACTCCCAGCAACCTTTGTCAGGTCGTACCTCCACTCTGAAGTAGTGTTTACTATGAATCTGTGGATTTATATCTTTATTATTCAATAAGGTATACCTAATATAAACGCGGGACCTAATAACAGCTTACCAGTGGCGGATTTACCCACAGGCTGAGTAGGCTTCAGCCTAGGGCGGCAGATTTTAGGAGCGGCAAATTTGGGGACCGTTTTTTTTCTGATAAGTATTTTGCAGAAAGAAGTCTATAAGCCATCTTTCCGATGACTTTTCCCTCTTCCCTTTCATTGTACATTCAAGCAGCGGTACCACAAACATCTATATCCTATGGTATAACACCCAGTTCGCGGCTCCCAACCAGTACCATACTACATTTAGCCGCCTTATCGATTCGCTCAGAAATATAACCAAAAACCAGCCTATACTCGGGAAATGTGTGAATCCACCACTGCAGCTTACTGTATTTTTAAAATATGTAGTTACAACAAAATACTGTATAACCCAGTGGTGGGGAATCAAATGGGGGGCCAGGAAGTTAGAGAAATTACAGAGGAGGGCCAGAATTATAGGAAAAATGCATATTGTATTGAAATTTTTAATCATATAAAAACATTACATCGAATTTATTTATTTTTTTACACATTTTCACAAATGTTAAAAATTACAAATTGCTTTTGATTTGCCATAATACTTTCGAATGCAGATTCGAGCTGTGACGAATAACTTTCAGCAGCGCGAAAAGGTGTTCAGTGTTCAGGATCAGTAAGTCGGTTTCTCATTGAGTTTTTCCGCAATTTCATGGTCGAAAAATTTATACTTCTGGAACGTCAAAATATAATTATCACGGGTCATATACTATTCATGTCGAAGGACCGCCGGCAGGCCGGGCCGGAGCTGGGCCACGGGCCGTACTTTGCCCATCACTGGTATAACCTAATGGTGGTCAAAGAGCACTGATTTAACGCAGGTTAATTAAGAAAGATCTAGTACCTATTACAACTTATCTATTTTTAAACGCTCTTATTTAAAAATTTGCCTCAGCAATAGAGTAAGTAGGATTTCCGCAAGTTTTCCATCGATGTAACAAATAGTGTAGTACTGGTTTGAATGCGTCTGAATAATCTGATTACATGATTATTACAAAACCCTATTACGATTTACGGCGATAACCCATTATGCGTTAATGAAGTACCTGCATTTAGGAGCGAGCGTAGGTAAGTAGGTACGTAACCATTAGATGAAGTCAAGGATGAAGGGATTTCTTATCTAACTGTGGATTCGTACTTCTTGTCGATGTCACAAAGCCATTTTGCTCTGAAGTCCACATCTGCGGCGACGGCCAGTTGTTCAGACAGAGATCAAAGACTTTTTCAATTGAAATAAACAAAAAATGTACATATTGCTGGACATTTCACACAGCGCATTCTAGCCCCAAACTAAGCAGAGCTTGTACTATGGGAACCAGATAACTGATAAATGATGGCACATAGCATGCAAGGACGCGTCCATCATTTGAAAACGTGTGCGATCATCATCCGGTAAACAAACACTGCTGGACACAGGCATCCACGATAAATTTCGATGACGAATGATTTTGAGCAGTGTCTGTTGAGTGATTTCTCATTTAATGAATTCAGTGCTTCTCACAAAAATTGTATAAGTATTCTTGTATCGATCGTGTACTTGTCATATTTAGATTTATTTTATTCTTTAAAATGCTGGTTTCCTAACAACGTTTTTTTTTAAATTTTATAGCCCGTAATATCGGACACATAATATTTTATATCGAATTAAAGATAAGTAGACGACTGGGCTTTGAATTACCGACTTCAGGGTCAAAATACGGACTCCTAACAAATCTTTACTCCAGAATTTGGAAAAAATCCTTGTTTTTTGTGAACCCTTCAGCGGGTTTATGAGTTCAGGGTTCACTGTGCATTTCTCTTGTTTTAGTTATTAGTAAGTTTTTGTACAAGTAACTAAAACTAACAAACTTCTTAAATCAGTGTTGAGTTAGTAGTGCTATTCCGAGCGACGTTGTCGACTGCAACTGTCAACTGCTAGTACCGCAGCTGCACGCGTTCGGCCGCAGCAGCATTGTCATACAAAATATTTAATAACATCCTTCTTGTATTTCTATTATTCTTAAATAGACAGGAAACTCTTGTCTATTGGGGCAAACACCTTGTTTTAGAGTTGGCATTGACCACGGATCCTTATTAAGCTGATGATACGTTGATTCGATCAGGAATCTCTGCGTGGGTGCCGCTAGGGCTGGGCTTTAAAAGACGTGGCATGTAAAGTGCCAAATATAATGTTGATACAAACACAAATACTTACATATTTATTTATTTCAATGAAATACATAGGTACCTCTTTACAGCGGTACCGCGGGCGTCCAACGGGTCGTCGGCCGGCGTACTTACCTTCGTTTTACATACTCCAAACTTCCTTCTTCCTAAGGTCCTTGGAAATTTACTTCACGCCGATCCTCTAAAACCTCCTTCTCAAAACCCCGATACATAGAACCAGTTTCTATGCAAACTCCTTTTCCGTCCAAGCTGTCCGATTATGGAACGCCTTGCCGGTCTCCATTAAGAAATCCCCCTCACCTTCCGTATTTAAAGCTAGACTCAAAAACTTTTATCTCCATGAAGAGTCATGATTCATCTGATCTCTAATATTATTATTGTAAGTATAAGGATGTAAGTACATATTTATTTATTTTATATATGATATTTATTTATTTATTTAAAGTTATTTATGTACCTAATATGTATGTATATAACTAATTTCTTTTTCTATTATTAAGTTTATTCTTTTTACACCTCGGCCAATCTTCCATTAAGCAATGATCCTCTCCATCCAAAGGTTGTCTGGAAGAGATCGCTTTGTTAAGCGATAAGACCGCCCATTATGCTTACTTTTATTTGTTTTTTTTTCTTTAAATCTGTTGTGTCTAGCTTGTAAGGTATAATAAAGAATTTTCATTCATTCATTCATTCATTCACGCTTTCTGATGGTCTACAAGCTTGGTTAGGCACTTGCGAACTCATTTACGTACCTATTACTTTAATATAATTATGCATGATAATGTTTTTTTCTTTCAATGGCAAAATGTTTTGTCAGCTTCTGCCATTGCTCCCCATACTACTGTGACAGTATGGAACGTAAATAAGTATGTATTGGTAAATATAAAAGTGTATGTGGTTCTTTGGTAGCCCTAGCTAGGTGTGTGGCCATATAATTAGATCAACAACAGAATGACGTAACCACAGCGTGAATATAAAAATCTTTTATTGGATAACGGTGTCTATTGATGCCATTAAAGGACTTTTCACTTGACCTTACTGCTAATGTGAAGATGATTCTAAGATTTTTTTTACAAATTATAGGCTAGTGTTTGACCACGTTCTCGCGTGGTCTGTGATGGTGAGCGATGATTCACTCTACGATGGTACACGACACGCTTGCCTAGAAGAAACCTGTTCACTCGCGACTTGAAGACCCCGAGGTTGTGGTTATCAAGAAATACAGACTCAGGCAAGGCGTTCCACTCCTTGACCGGGTGCATAATAAAGGTACCGCTTTGTGCGCATGGGAGGTATGTCAACCATGTAGAGCTCCGAAGCACACTCTCCGAAATGGATCCGATAGAAAACCGAGAGGCTTGCAACCTTTCGACGATGCTCGAGGCTGTGGAGCCTTGTGTTAGGGTTCATTTATTAGTAAAGTTATATACGAGTAGATGCTATGTCGATTAAATAATTTGTTTACTCGATATTATTTTAAAGCTGGCAACTATTTTTAAAATGTTGGCAGCAATGCTTTCGAGTTGGAACTCACTGATTGGTCAACGCAAAATGACTTGGGCCAATCGGTGAGCTCTTCGCATCGGGCGATTTTTTACTAAAACCTTGGACAGTTGCTTATTCTCCTCGTGGCTTTCGAACAAGGAACATTGTAAGCTTAAACATGAGTTTATAATAAAACGTTATTGCTTAGTCGGCGTTCTTCTTTCCTACGGATCCTGATATTGAGCTAAGCTTACACTTGCATCTGCTAATTCGTCATTGCAAATGAGCTTTTTGACTCTTCTCTCAATTGAATCATGACAGAAAGCTAATGTAGAAAATGGATATAGGGCGCTTCTTCTTTCATGCAAAGAGGATGACCAGCTGCGCTTACAAGTCTTGTTCCTCATTTCTTTTTGTGTGACTTGCAAATGTGTACAATTGTACTAAATGGTACACCTTGATTATGAGTCCTTACCCGCGTAAAACTGAGCCCTCTATCGTGTCTAAATCGAATATTAGTGTTGTCATATCTAGTGTCGAAGTTATGGCTTGTCGATGACCGTTTTACAAAGTTGTACATTTCTTTGATATGCGAACGATGATTTATAATCCACGAACAAGTTTAGACTTTATTTAACACATATTTTAGTTCCCAGGAGGATAGTATGACATAATATACTGGAGCGCCCACGCACCAGTCCTAAATGATTATTATTGGTATGAAGTTGTTGCCTGCATTACGTGGCAAGCCACCTCTGGTAGTGGGGCATAAACTGTTGGCTTTATTGGCCTGGAGCTTCCTTGTTAGGCAAGCTGGCGCTGGAATCTATCGGGGAATTAAGTTTTACTGCCTTGTTGACAAAAGATTAACTTATTTATTGAGAACAACTACTTAAGACTAGGATCGGATTTAGCATTATTTTGCGAAAATCTATTATAATATAAGATACCGGAATGTTTCTATAAGAAAATGTTTAGTATGACTACCACTTACGTCGTAACGGTGTAAGTTTCTTAAGCAGGTACTTACCTACATACATTTTCAGTTGAGCTCTTCTGTGCTTCACAGTCGCCATGTCGAACGCTTATTGGATACTTACTTATATTAAGAATAGAGATGGTAGGCTTCAATTAACCCTTTGACTCTCTTTTATTTTCATTATAAATAAATAAACATTAAATATTACTGGACATTTCACACAGCGCTATCTACCCTCAAACTAAGCAGAGCTTGTACACACGGCTACACATCAAGCTATACATTTCCTGAATAAGCTGACCTCGCATTGTGTAGGCTTTTCGTAGAATGAGAGGTCAGCTTATACTGGAAATTTATAGCTTGATGTTTAGCCGTGTGTACTATGGGAACCAGATAACCGATTGAATATTTACATACTTTTTTTTTGTAAATACATACTTTAAGTATATAGAAAAACATCCAGACCCGGAACAAATATCTGTAGGTAGATCATGCAAACATTTGTTCCACAGCGGGAATCGAACCCGCTACCTCCTGCGTCTCAGCCGGCTATTCGCCCACTGCGCCACGGAGGTCGTTTCATCTGTGTTATCCGACACTTACGGAACACATAAAGGCTTCGTAATAATTAGTATCAAGAGGGTTGCGGATTCAAGTCTCGACTCGAAAATCGTACTCTGTCATTGGTAGTTTAATAATTTAAAGCATGTTTTTACTTTTATGTAGGTGTATAATTACCAGTACTTATATGATGAAAAGTTGTACCAAGCATTGGTACCTAGACCGAATAAATAACGATATTAAGTCATTCGGACGACCTACGGACTTCAATACCATCACAGTTGGTCAATAGTCTCTTTAAAAAAGTATCTGCAAATCGTATGCGTACCGCATTCTTCCGTTTTCTTATAAAACAAAACTTAAGTGTGTGTATTCTGTAATTATAAAACAACTAGCTGTGGCCCGTGACTTCGTACGCGTTACACTACTAAATGTGTAGGTAACCTAGAAATAAAGCTAACTCGCTGTTGCAACTTGACGTGACATCCCATTTTTATCCCATGGGACTTGATTTATGGGATAAAAAGTAGCCTATGTGTTAATCCATGCTATAATCTACGTACATACTTACTAAATTTCATTGAAATCGGTTCAGCCGTTATTTTTATCCCATTGGATCTGATTTATGGGATAAAAAGTAGCCTATGTGTCAATCCAGGATATAATCTACGTACATACTAAATTTCTTTGTAATCAGTTAAGGTGTTACGACGTGATTGAGTAACAAACAAACAAATAAATAAACAAACGTACAAACTTTCGTATTTATAATATTACTGTGATAAAAAACCGGAAAGCACTAATCATTAATCCTAAGTGTTAATTATACTTAATTATAAAAAAATATATATAAAAAATCATATAAAAATTATATTATAAAAAATCTTATGCCGCCGTCCTTATTTGTTCATATAGATTCTGTCCATCCAAAGGTTGCCTGGAAGAGATCGCTTTTAGCGATAAGGCCGCCCATTGTACCTATGATTTAAAATTGTATTTTCTTTTATATGTTTGTATTTAATGGTGTGCAATAAAGAAATTATCTAATCTAATCTAATCTAATCTATACACAAACAAACGTGTCATGAATGAATGCAAACCGAGATTTCTCCCATAACAAGCAACTAGTAAACAATTTGCAAATCGAAAGGATCTACGGGCATTACCATACATCAGGCATTCATGCCATGTGTGGCCTTGACTGAGCTGAATGCTGATGAGGAGCATCCTGGTGGCTCGTTGGAGGAAGGCCACGAGAAACTGTGTGAAAGAGAAAATTGTGGAGTCTTTGGAAGAAAGTATCTAGACTTTTAGTCTAGGTGGTATTTTTTAGAGAATTTATTTGCCTTTTATTCCGTCACTTTCAGCTGAATACATAATTTGGTCCTAATGTCTTCAAAATAAGCTCGTTTGTATTCAGGGGTACAGTCTTGGTTAATGCTCCCCAGGTTGATAGAGTTCTCATTTCTCAAAAGAGATCTTGGAGAATCATTCATGGTTTACGTAGATTAACATCAGTCAGAGCTTATTTTAGGAAAATAAAATTTATACTTAATTCCTTGATAGAAATACATGAAATTAAAGACGAACTACCTATAAAAATGCACATACATACTAGTACTCGAAACAGAGAAAAATTCTATATACCAAGAAACAGCCTTGTCAAAACCTATAAACAAGGTACTTGTATAAACCTCGCTATGTACAATAAGCTTCCGTTAGAAATAACACGACTTCCTTTGAAAGGATTTAAACTCAAACTAAAAACTTTCTAAAAAACTATCCATTTTATCATTTAAATGAATCATCATTAAAATGCTCATCATTCATCATCATCATTAATTTCAATCATTTAAATGCTGTTCATTTTCTCATCTGCACGAGTAGTAGGTATCTGCTGTAAGCTCTTAGTTTAATTAGCTTAGCTCTTAGCCTCTGCTTAGTGGTAATTCAATCGTTTTGATATGTATTTATTCTATAGTTACTTAACTGACATCTATACTATAATATTATAAAGAGGAAATATTTGTTTGTTTGTATTGAATAGGCTCCAAAACTACTGGACCGATTTAAAAAAATATTTTACTGTTGGGAAGCTACACTATCCCCGAGTGACATAGGCTACTTTTTACCCAACTGCGCAGAAGGAGGGTAATGTTTTTATTGAAAAACTACGCGTGCGAAGCGGCCGATTGGTCAGCTAGTAATATATATTTTTGACATACCATTATTATGAGATGGTGAATAAATGAATACTGAATACTGCTATTTATTTCATGTTTAACTTAGTATCAGTTTCTTATATATTAGAAAAATATGTATCATTTATTATCATCGTATTATCATAATCATTTCTTTTTTTATATTATACTTGTAGACACACAAGCTGACGGGCCTCCTGATGTTAAGTGGTCACCGCCGCCTATAAACTCCTGCAGCACTCGAGGTACCGCAGTCGCGTTGCCTAGCACTTAATACCCCATTTACACCTCTCTTGAAGGCGCTCATTTTGAAACCCACCGGAAAAACCTCCGGAGGAAGGTCATTCCACATGTTGCAGGTGCGTGGAAGAAACGACCGGGTAAAACGCACCGTGTGAGACTTCCACGCATCTACAACATGTGGGTGAGCTCGTTGCCGGTTGCGGGAGGTTCGATGGTAGAAGTGAGAAGCAGGAATCAAACTGAACAGCTCTTCAGAACATTCGCCGTTATATATTTTATAGAAAACGCTGAGCGCTCCGATGTCACGGCGCAGACTCAGCGGCTCTAGATCCTTAGATACTACTGGGTCGTCGACAATACGAACGGCTCTGCGTTGCAAGGAGTCATTATCCGTCATATTAATACATCTACTTGCAATTTGGAAATTAATTATTGATGAATCTTATTGTACTTACGCACTGCTAGCTGAGATAAGGATATAATGCTGAAATTGAGACACTTATAAAGTTTCTTCAAATCTACCTATTTTTATTTATATTTACATCCATAAACGACATCTTAATGGGAAAGTTATGGCGTAGTGAAAGGTTCACCAAGCCGCAAGTATCCACAGTGGTACTGCCATAATCCGCTCTTATTTGGTGCCAATCGGGTCCACTTTCCCCGCCTAGCCATGCTTCTCAGATAACATCTCCCATCTCCATTTGTAAAATTAAAGAAAATTTATTCATTTCATCATCATCATAACAGCTAAGGGACGTCCACTGCTGGACATAGGCCTCTACCATAGATTTCCAGAGTGACCGATCTTATGCGGCCTGCACCCAACAGCTCCCAGCAACCTTTATCAGGTCTTCTTTCCATCTAAGGGGGGGGGGGGGGGTCCTACGCTACGTTTTCCAGTGCCACATAAGCTGGACGGGTCTTGTCTGCGCATTTCAGGCGACCAATGGCCATCAAAAGTGGTCTTAAAGATTTTATCGAATAAATATTTTTTAATTTTAGCTGACAACCGAGTGGAACCCTGACCTGCCCGAAGAAATCGCGGCAGATCAAGGACGAGACGGAGCACTGGCTGGACCGTTTTGGCACAGGAAAGGAGAATGGTGGGAAGATTGTTTCTCAGCCTTGTCTATTTTTTTAATCTTTTCACAATATGTACTTAGGTATTTAAATCAGCCTCTTTTCGACTGAATGAAAGCGGTTGAGTGAAGAAGGCGCACAAAATCGTCGCTCTGCTACTGTCCCAATTGGCAGTGGAGATCAGACTTTCCGACTTTACATAAACTAACTTGCAGCATTATTTTGATGACCTCTGTGGCGTGTTGGGCGAGTTGTCGCAATCCGTATTGCGGGATTGATTCCGGCTCCGGGTTAAATGGTTGCATGATCTGTAAATATTTATTCCGAGACAAAACAGGGAATTCTACCTAGTGTGAGGTCAGGGCGAATGTAATGTGTTATTATGTATTTATATTATGTGCGCTGTAGGTATATCCGTTCCAATTGTTATGGATAATTTACGTAAAATTATGTCAGATATTCATCCTCCAAAAACCATTATGCGTGAAATTAAATAACCAGAAATTCCTGTAACACCTGAAAGATCTCACCACGATCAACAACATCTACACGTTATTTCAACACAAGATGAGCAACCTACTCTGCGAAACGCTTTCGACTGCCGCCGCCTGCGCACTCACCGCGACATAACGGCATGAGAGAGCTGCGCGCGCGCACGTATCGCTGCTCACCTCACCTACCGGGACACGCGAGTGACAGTGGACATACTGAATATTTACTTACTGTGACCGTGTTGTGTACTGAAAAGTTCTGAAGCCTGTGATTATTGCGAAGCTTTGATCCTGTAAGTTTTAGACTTATTTGTAGAATATGGAAACGAAGTATTCTAGGTCTGCGGCTCGAACGGGATGTGGAGATCGCGATGAGAAATGAGACGTTTGTTATGAAAGTCTACCCGCAATGCTTTGGGAATGCTTCTAGGTCGTTCTGTTACTGTTACTTGATGATCAATGTAATGATAGTTTGTTATATATTTGGAGCGAAAAATGTTTAAAAAGTTCCCTACTTTCTAATATCACTGATAATAAAGCACGTGGGTAGATTTTTATGTATCGGTTGGGTTATTTAATAAAATGTCTTAAATACGTATGTTCTCTACGTTTTAGTAGTACCATACTATACAAACACACATTTTATAACTAGATATACCAAACCAAATTTAACACTAATTTAACACATAATTAGATTACAATTAACTTAACTTAAAATTAACACATGGTATTCACTACATAAATGAAATTTAAATTCACTTGCCGAACACTGCACTACCTTGATTAACCTATCTTGTATTTGATCTCCACAATACAGGGAATCCTAGTGTGGAGGTCAAAGTTAATTGATAATATTGTTAAATAATTAGTACTTGCTAGCTGTTGCCAGCGGCTTCGCACGCGTGGTTTGCCAATAAAAAGTAGCCTATCTGTTAATCCGGATTATAATCTACGTACATATCAAATTTCATCGCAATCGGTTCAGCCGTTTCGGCGTGAAAGTGTAACAAACATCCATACATACAAACTTTCGCGTTTATAATATTAGTAGGAAGCTGATTTGTATAATTTCTAAATGATTAAGCATACATAAAATTATAACTAGTACCTATATGTAACCTAGCACCTATGTTTGAAATTGTTCATGACATCTTTTCTGGTTTCAATAAAAAAGTTTTATAGTATTATTTTTATAGTGTCTGTCTATGACTTCCTCGCGTTTACCGAGATAACAAATTAAAAAATTCATTATTTGCTAATAAAACATCATTAATGTAGATCGCAAAACGCAAATAAAACAAATATGTATTCATTAATAGGGTATTATTTTCAAATAACTACCTAATAAGAGCAGAAAGCCGGAGCATTCTGCTATTGTAAAAAATGCCCTCATAGCACAACAATATAGGGTGTTTGATAATATACGCACAAAAATGAAAGGGGTTATTTGGATGAATATAGTTTGTGAAATGTTTACCATAGAAATGTGAAATTTATTTTGGCATGTAAAAACAAACACTTTATTAAACTAATGTTGTGCTATTGCATAATGCTTGCCATCTAACCACAGATACTGTATTGGTGACGTCTCGAGATATCTCTTGTTGTCCCTTTTTAATCCAAAACCCGCAGCCATTTCCGAAAGAGATATCAAATCGGCCTTTTTTTGGATGTCGATTGCAAGAGTAGGCAGTAAGTTTTATATCGAATTAATCACCTAAACTTGGTCGATTTTCTTTAAAATTTTATAATATAGCTAGTAGTTTTTTTTCGAGAAGTCTTTTTTATGTTTTGAGAAACCGTCGCTTGAATATCGCCAGTATATTACCAAACAGCCTATATATGAATACTACGATTTTAATAGTAGTACCTCCTAGCTAATCTGTTGATTCATTCTGCAATTCTGTTTAGAAATGCCAGTAGGTACATTTATCTATACTACACTTGAGAGCAATAAAATCGCACATCCGCACATTTTTACTTAAAAGTTAAATTTTTTTTTATTTGGAGCTTATAGCAAATTAAAATCAAATTAAATTAAAGTGCATAATCTAGGCATTCGCAGAACTGATAAAGGGTTGACATTTACCTTTAAAAACAACTCATTAGCAACAAAACAATAGACCCCCTTATGTCGCTCGATCCAGGTAAGGCCGGCGGCGGGATTTATCGCAGGTATAAAAGAGTGCATATTGAGGGAATGGTCATCATATGAGTTCAAACTCCTTCCCGACGAGCAGTTTGGCTTTCGAGCCCAACATTCATGCCCACAACAGGTGCTCCGCATAACGGAGCATGTCCTCTCCAACTGGCAAAGTACCTGGCCTTCAGATACTGGTGCCGTCTTCCTCGACGTAGCGAAAGCTTTCGACAAAGTCTGGCACAACGGCTTGATCTACAAGCTATTCAAACTCGGAGTCCCAGACAGACTCGTGCTCATCATACGAGACTACCTACAAGGTCGCAGCTTTCGCTACACCGTGGAAGGCACTCTCTCTAGTCCTAGACCAGTCAGAGCAGGAGTCCCTCAAGGCTCCGTTCTCGGCCCCCTCCTGTTCACGCTGTACACCAGCGATATCCCCCGCACTCCTCAAGTGGAAATAGCCCTATACGCAGACGACACAGCCTTGTACACATCCAATCGGAATCCTGATCGGGTGGGTATAAGGCTGCAGGCTGCCCTTCATTCATTAGCCACTTGGTTCCGCAAGTGGCGGATCGAGGTAAACCCGTCGAAAAGTACAGCAGTGTACTTCTCACGGAGAAACCTCACTCCCAAACCGATCTCTCTATTTGGCCAGCCCATTCGCTGGGCCCCATCAGCCAAATATCTGGGTGTCATCCTCGATAGGCGTCTTTCCTTTAGGTTGCACATCACTAAGAGGTGCAACCAAGCAAAGTTCACCCTAGGACGATTGTCCTCACTTCTAGGCGCGAAAAGTAAAATGTCCCTTAAAAATAAGGTGACTCTTTACAAAGCGTGCATTCGCCCCATTATGACATACTCATCTGTAGTATTTGCCCACTCTCCTAAAGTTGGTGCCATTCAGGTTATTCAAAATCGCTTCTTGCGAAAAGCCTCAGGCTCGCCCTGGTATTTTCGCAATAACGACCTACATCGCGATTTGAAATTAGAATCAATAGCCAGGTTCATGAAGCTCGCTTCCAAGCGGTTTTATGAACTTGCCTCTAATCATCCGAACCCTTTGGTACACACCATTCCGGTTTACCCGTTGGATCCGCCCGCCAACAAAATCCTCCGTCGTCCGAGACACGTTCTCGGAGACCCGGATGACGAAATCACCTCTGCTAATGCGGAAGGTGAGTCATCTATATCAGACAGAGCAAACACTTCACAGAAACACCGACCTCGCCGGCGAGGTCGACGAGTCCCTTCAGTCGCCGTTTATACGAGGTACAGACATGTACCCGGGCGTTTCTCTCCTATCCCCATCCCGGCAACAGCCCAAGCCGAGGTTCGTACCTAAGTGGTGCCCTTGCGCTAGTTGCCTAAAAAACTTACAGGGCTGAGCGCCATCTGCGCTCGCCAAAAGTTCGGTTAAGCTGTCACGGCCTCAGAGGCCAACAGCGAGATTAGTCCATTCGAAAAAAAAAAAAAAAAAAAATGGTCATCATTTGCATACCAACGTACAGTGTGAAAGGTTCTCTATTGATATTGGCTTCAAACGGAACACGAAAATGGATACTACACCAGAAGTAGCCGCTCAAGTGGTTGCCCTTGTTGAATCGGGGCTTAAGCAAAGTCAAGTGGCTCGACAATTGAGTTTGAGCCGATTTACCGTTCGGCGTGTATACCAGAGGTATCAAGAGACTGGTGGCTACCAACGGCGACAAGGATCGGGCCGTCCCCGTGTTACAACAGAGCGTGATAACCGCTTTCTTATAACGACATCTTTAAGAAATCGTCGTTTGAACGCAGTTCAACTGGGCCAACGACTTCAAGAAGTTCGTGAAGTAGAAGTTAGCCGGTGGACAGTCAGAAGACGATTGAGAGAAGGTGGCCTGACTGCACACAGGCCAGCAAACGGGCCGAAATTGACCCCAGCCCACCGAGAAGCCCGCCTTCAGTTCGCTCGAGACCATTTGAATTGGACCGAAGAGCAGTGGAGTGCAGTCCTGTTCTCTGATGAGTGCAGGATGTGCTTGCATGGCAACGACGGACGGGGGAAGGTGTATAGAAGATCGGGAGAGCGATTTGCCCAATGCTGCATAACAGAACGTGTCGCCTATGGCGGTGGATCAATCATGTTTTGGGGAGGCATGTCTATGGAAGCAAAAACCGAGCTTGCCTTCATCACCGGACCGAATACTGGTCGCCAATCAAGAGGATTGACTTCCATACGATACATTGAGGAAGTACTCGAGAGCCACGTCGTACCTTATGCTGGGTTTATCGGCGAAAACTTTCTGTTTATGCAAGATAATGCAAGACCGCATACTGCTGGCATAGTGATCGAGTACCTTCAAGAGGTGGATGTGACCGTTATGGAGTGGCCAGCTCGAAGCCCAGACCTCAATCCCATCGAACATCTATGGGACGAGCTGAAAAGAAGAGTTCGAGGCCGAGATGCTCCTCCATCGACTCTACAGGAGCTGCAACAGGCGATCGCAGAGGAATGGGAGGCTATTCCTCAAGACTTTATCAAAAGTCTAGTAACATCAATGAAAACACGGATGGAGTCAGTGATTCAGGCTAGGGGAGGGAACACTCGGTATTAATAACAAACTTTTCATTAATTTTATCTTTTAATTTCATAACTTTGACACCAATACTTGAATAAAGAATTTTTTACTAAACATGCATTTTTGTTATTGATCCACAAAAGCATTTTTATGTAATGATTGAAAGACAAATCAGATACCACTGGATAGGTATTAAAATAGACTATGAATCTGCATTACAGAAACATAATATTTTTTGTTTTTTTTTTAGTTATGTCAAAAAATCATGAATGTGCGATTTTTTTGCTCTCAAGTTTATATCCATACTGATATTAATAGTGCGGAAGTAACTCTGTTTGTTTGTTACCTATTCACGACTAAAGGGCTGAACGGATCGTAATGAAATTTGGCAAGAAGATAGATTATATCCTAAGGAAGGACATAGGCTATTTTTTGTTACATAAAATATTTCTGAAGGGGGTGAAATAGGGGTTGAAAGTTCCAAATAATTTAACCGTCGCCGTCGTTCATTGACGTGAAGTCTTTTACATGAAGTGTCGCGTCACTTTGACATTTCATTCTTCATTTAATTTCTTTGATAGTTTATATGACAGTACAACGTTTGTCACGTCAGCTAGTATAATATTGTAAAGAGGATTTTTTTTACCTTTTGTATGTTTGTAACGAATAAACTCAAAAATTACTGGTCCTATTTCAAAATTTATTTCACCAGTAGAATGCTAAATTATTTCCGAGTAATATTTTTACTCAACTGCGCGGGAGGGTAATGTTTTTATTGAAAAACTACGCGTGCGAAGCTGCGGATTGGTTAACTAGTTAGGGTTAAATTTGAAAGTTCCGGCTACATGCACTAAAATTGTTACTATTGAACTAATATCAAATCAAATCAGTTTATTGCGTAATATGGGTAGTACGGAATGCAATCCCGACTTTGCAAATTCGAGATCCCGCGGGATTAGAAATATCAATCCCGCGGGATCCCGGAATTTTCGGGATCCCGTCTAGTTTAAAAAAATGTTAAATTCGGATGACTGAAAAAGCTAATAACTGCTTGTTTGTGATAGTGAGGTAAAATAACATATTGCTCGTAAGAAAATAAAAATCTTTATTCTTTAATCTTACCAACTAAATAATTATCGTCACCTGTCGCTAATATTCGGAAATAGTCGGAATAGTTTTCTAACGCTGTTTGGCGTTCCTGCCGCTCGCAGCCGTCAGTCAGCGCGCCGCTTGCGCCCCTAGTGGACGTGTGTAGCGTCGCTGACCACTGCCGCCCAATCCCGTCAATCTCGAACGGGATCTCGTCATATGATGCGTCGGGATTGATCCCGAAAAATTACATGGGATCGGGATTGCATTCCCTAATGGGTAGGTACGTACAATGTTTTATATTATATAGTATATTCAGCGTAAGTAACTTCAGTCATATTCAGCGTTTTACGCATGCAATGTCGAGTTTAAGTTAGGTTCCATTATAATTGTTATAACAATGTCAAAATTATTGAGTTAGTTATAATTATATTAATAGTTAATTAGTTATAGTTATATATAACGACAAGATCCTTCTCATATTAAAATTCCTTACAACTATAATACACTTTTTCTACAAGCAATTTTTTTCAGATTTGCTTTGAATACATTCAGACTTGAAGCATTTAATACAGACTTAGGAAGTTTGTTATATATACGGGCAGCCATACAGATAACACTTTTGTTATAAAGAGCAGTCCTATTACGAGGGAAACAAATTTTATTATTGTGGTGTTTGCTGTTACGTTTCATAAAAGGTCCATATTTGTTCCAAAAAATGTTGCAAGTTCATAAATGTAGGGACTGGGAAGCGTTAGTATTTTCAGCTCAGCAAAAAATGGTCTATAGCTCAGTTTTACTGATTTTACATATCGCTCTGATGTTTATATCCTATCTTTTAACGTAGAATTACCCCAATATAGAATCCCCTACCTTTAAAATTGATTCGGCATACCCGTGATAGGCAGTAATTACGGCGGACATGTTAACATTTTTACCGAGCATGTACATTGACTAAGTTACTAACATATAGTTTGCGATTTCCAATTTAAATTACGGTCAAGATTTAATCCTATAAATTTAGTAGTGTCAACATTATTGATTTTATGTCCTAAATATTGAATACTTGCTTCGCACGCGTAGTTTTTCAATAAAAACATTACCCTTCTCCTGCGCAGTTAGGTATAAAGTAGCCTATGTCACCCGGATATAGTGTAGCTTACCAACAGTGAAATATTTTTTTAAATCGGTCCACTAGTTTCGGAGCCTATTCAATACAAACAAACAAATCTTTTCTCTTTATAATATTAGTATAGATTAACGTCAGAATTCTTGATATTATTATTATTATTAGAGAATGTTATTAACTGAGTTTTGTCAAGATTTATTACTAAATTATTTTGTTTTAACCATTCTATAATTTTGACAAAGATTAATCTGATTAATACTCAATATCATCCGAAAGTTGAATGCAAATCTCATTTTAATATAAATGAGCGAAGTTAGAGTTCGGGGGCCTCATTCATAACACCAACACAGCCCAGCACTTATCAACTGTTATTCTATTACAAGCCTGATTTAATTTACATTTCCCCTTCGTGCTATACACTTTTCTGATCCAGGTTTCACCCGCTACCTGTTTATTGTCATTGACTAATGTCACAATTCTGAACCAACTATCGCGTATCATTTATTTATAGCTCCTTTATTAAACTACTTCTTCAAAACCTAACGAATGTCGTTTAAATAATGAAAAATGAAACACGGTTTAATTAAACTGTCTCTAAAAAACTACAAGTCTATTAACCAGCTATAAAAGCAAGAGAATTGTAATTACGCAAACGCTAAAAGTGGCAATTACATTTATTAGAAACTCAATTTTTGGCAACGAAAGTAGTTTCGATCCTCGCAATTAAATTAATTAACCTAACAATTTAAAGGCAGTGTTTATATTGCTCGTAATATTTGTATTGGTATTCAACACCTGTGTAGATACACGCACGGAACTGTGAAGTATAACGTAATACATTTTTTGAGTCAAAAATATTTGTCCCTAATTAAAGCTAGAGCTGGACTTCTAAGATACGGGGAAATTGCAGTTATGAACCCAAAATATATGAAATTTGCGGAGACCTTAATTTAAAAATATATGTTTACCCTTGTGGATACCTAAAAGATTAAATTTATCAGGGAACAAAGTATATGAGGCAAGGATTTTTATAAACCTGTAGTTGCCGATTGTTATTGTTGAAAAATGATTCATTCTTTAAGTTTATAGAATGAATAGATGGTGTGGTTCTGTATGGTTTAAATCAAGGCTAATATCTCGTTTATTTTAATGAATATTCCATAAGAGTTTAGTCAAGTCACAACTTAACATAAAACATAACTTTCTTGCATAGAATTCAATTTGTTATGCGAACAGCTGAGGAATGTTTAGTAAGCAGTAAGTTTTAGTAGGCATTTTAGAAAAGTGAAATTTTTGTGACAACACTTTCATAATTGAATCAGCGTTTTCGATAGATGAAGCTGATCTTTGAATATGAATATAAATTATAATATTGAACAGAAGCACCTCGTACCTTACAGTAGAGAAAAAGAAAGATTTTACAAGAATGTCTACTTCTAAATACATTATTTAGATCTTTTAAGAATTTTACATGCAAGGTTGAGAGTAAAGTTATTGATCTTAAGGGGACACCGGAGGGACAATCGCCCATACAACACGTACTACCAAGATCATTTCTAATTGGAGCATACTTATACCTTAACAGGTTAGCTGTCCGATGAGGCACATGTGCCTCATGGGTGATTGCACTGGTACGTCCATGAGGCATATGTGCCTCATGGCCAATGATGTAGATAATGCAATCGATCTATCGATAATTTTTTTTAATAATTATATTATTTGTAGCATTAGTAAATTATACTACAACCAAATTCTACCAATCAATTTATTATTGAACTTAAACAAAAAATAAATTTCACTTAAAAATTAACATTAACCTTATTCAAACACAAACTTATTCAAAATTATCAGCAAAGGAAATTAGCCTAATCGTAGGACCTTTCTCAAGTGAGGAACCGTCATAGATTTGATTTCTTTAATTTTTTTTCTTGTTTGGAAACTGGTGGCCGAAAGGGTACCTAATTGAATGGTGCAATTCAATAACAGAAGATTGTTTTCAAAAAGATATTTTTCAGATGTCTAAAGTGTTACGAACATAAACGTACATTTTATCATTAAACGTAAATAATTAATTTCTTATCATACTCATCTAATATTAGCAATTATCGATATAATTAATTTCAATCACTAGGACACATAAAGTATCATAAAATACTTGAAGAGAATGACGTAACTTAATACGAAACTTCATGAGCGTTAGCTGTCATTATTTACTACGAGGACGTGTACAAAGAAGATCGAAACTTGCTTCGGGACAGCTAACCTGTTAATAAGGTATTATTTTAATTTGAATAGTATTTATCTAGGTTCCCAACCATATATTAGATCAAAATACTTACCTAAAATGAAATAGAAGCGTATTGCATTCTGCATGTTTTTACGTCATAAAAGACCTGTTTTCAACCTAATTATTTCGTGTTAAAAACGACAACATCTTACGTATCCTAGTCATGGGAACATAGATTATATCGTCTAGTTACAGAATAACAACACAGTGAGAAAAATAAAAGTTTTCAGTCATCATTTTTGGTATTACGGAACACGGTCAAAATCTAATCAAACTTCGAATCGTTCTATTGCTATCACTGTCGCTCTGCGTGGCTAAACTTCGTCACTAAACAGGGATAGCGATATTCAGGCCGAAGTTTTTGACGCGGCCGAATTGAAGTTGCGCTCAGGGTTCGCCGGCGCGTTAAAGAGATGGGTATTTATTTAATCAAAGCAAAAACAGCTTTGTACTGAAGCGTTTATGACAACCTGGTAAAACAAACTTCACTATTTCTATGAAAGGGAAGTTAAGGAAGTTTTTGTGTTAAATAAGTCTTAAAATTATTGATATATTGATGTGTGTTTGTACCTCAATAAATATGCGAATCACGTTGATATGACTTCTAAAAATATTGAATAACTTATTTAGGTAAGTGCCTTTATCAGAGATGTTGGTATTACCAAACAAGTGCTTAGTTTACTTGGCACGTACTCGTACCTTCCGTCGGATATGTGACCATTCTTACTTACTTCTTGGCATTGCTTACTTTGTTAGCTTTTAGCCGAGTAACTTACTATACCTACTGTCATATATGGTTGCGAAACGTGAACCCTGAAAGAGGACACTACAAGACGCCTACAGGCATTCGAGATGTGGTGTTACCGTCGCATGTTACGCATTAGTTGGACGCAGAGGGTCAGGAACGAAACCGTGCTTCAGCGCGTTCATATGTCCCGGAAAATGTTGCCTTCTATCAAAAAGCGCAAGATAGAATATCTCGGCCATGTGCTCAGAAACGATAGATACATGCTGCTGCAGTTGATAATGATGGGCAAAGTGGACGGAAAGAGATGTGCTGGGCGAAGAAAGAAGTCATGGCTCCGGAATATCCGGGAGTGGACCGGTATTGCCTCCGTCGAACAGCTGTTCCGGCTGGCTGCTGATAGAGATGAATACAGGAAGCTAACGGCCAACCTTCAGGATTGAAGAGGCACTGGAAGAAGAAGAACTTACTATACAAGGCTTACACACTTGTTTTAGGCACATAAGTTATTCCGAGATATTTAATCAATTAACTACGTATGTTTTCGTTATATTTGCTTTAACATTTGTGACTAATTTGATTTATTCAACTGCTACTTAGCTCTGACGTTTGTTTCTACTCACCTAGCAAATATTTCTGAAGCGTTTTTCATTACTTAGCTGTTATTTAAATTAATTAATGTATCCATTCGCTTATTATTTACGTATCTGTAATTATTACCAGTTCCGTAGATTTTTCAGTCTCTTAAATTAAATGTAAGGTATTAGAAAATGTTACTTACTCATACCTTACTCTTAATTTCCTTTCCTCGTTTCCTTGTTCCATATCCATTTCGAATAAAAAAAAATCACCCCCAACTTCTTTAGAGGGAAAGATTTTTTATGATATAACTAAAAATTAACAATTTTCGAATTGTTTCCTTTACTTGTGCTGTGAGACCTTGCTTCTTGCCATATTTCATGATTCTAGGTTAACAGGAAGTACCTTATAGGTTTCGATTTATTTGTGAGCCAAAGATATGATATACGAAAAATTTGTTAGCATAAATGGCTGTAACTCTATGTTGCGTTGATATAGAGACTTGATTTCTTAACAGCCTCAAGGAATCGTCGGCTTTGATATTAATTTGGACATGATATCATTACGAGTTCTTGACAGACAGACAGACAGACGGAAAACGAAGTTTTAGTTTATATTTAATTGCAATTACCTGTCTAAAAATGGATGATATGTCTGAGAAATAAATACATTGAATGGAATTAAAGTAATCCTTTTTTTCCTTTTGCAGTACGGAACCCTAAAAATGGTTCAAACAGGTAAAACTACAGATATTTGTTCCGGGTCTGGTTGTTTCTCTATATATTACAAGTATGTATAAACAAAAAAATGTATATAAGTAAATACTCACATCCTATCCCTCCTATTCAACATCCTTCGTAATCCTTCCACGCCTTGTTATCTGAAGGAACGCTTTGAATTCCTTTTTTGCACAAATTCCCAAACACTCCGATCCTCTGAAAACCTCCTTCTCAAAACCCCGATACATAGAACCAGTTTCTATGCAAACTCCTTTTCCGTCCAAGCTGTCCGATTATGGAACGCCTTGCCGGTCTCCATTAAGAAATCCCCCTCACCTTCCGTATTTAAAGCTAGACTCAAAAACTTTTATCTCCATGAAGAGTCATGATTCATCTGATCTCTAATATTATTATTGTAAGTATAAGGATGTAAGTACATATTTATTTATTTTATATATGATATTTATTTATTTATTTAAAGTTATTTATGTACCTAATATGTATGTATATAACTAATTTCTTTTTCTATTATTAAGTTTATTCTTTTTACATCTCGGCCAATCTTCCATTAAGCAATGATCCTCTCCATCCAAAGGTTGTCTGGAAGAGATCGCTTTGTTAAGCGATAAGACCGCCCATTATGCTTATTTTTATTTGTTTTTTTTCTATAAATCTGTTGTGTCTAGACTGTAAGGTATAATAAAGAATTTTCATTCATTCATTCATTCATAAGTATTCTATCAGTTATCTGGTTCCCATAGTACGAGTTCTGCTTAGTTTAGACTAGATAGCGCTGTGTGAAATGTCCAGCAAAAAAATAACATAAATTCCGAAAAAAAAAATACATAAGAACCATAAAATAAGAAAATATTTCAGTGCTCGTGTTTTATTGATAAACTCCAAACTGAAGTAAAACTCAAACTAAATAATATTACGAAAGTCTACACTTGAGTTTCGACTTCGACATAATACTAGTAAAAATCCAAAAAAATATTACAAAATTTAATTCGAAGATTTTTAAAATCATCTCAAAAATTATAAAAAAAAAGAAAACAAAAATTGAGTTGTTTTTAAAAATCTTGGAATTTTCCGCATGTGTTCGGATAACACTATAAATAAAAATACTATTTGAAATTTAATTCTATTCAAACCATAATTATCTAAAGTAAAAAATCTAAAGCAAAGTTTCTCCGACCTAAAATAATAAATTTGCGTATTCATTTCGATACCAAAGCTTCAGTAGAGCTTAAGGCTTGAATGAAGATACAAATCAGAAGTCAGACTGTCAATGACGTTTGATGGATCACACACTGCTATCCCCCGGTCTATCGACTATCGCAGATCGCTTCCACGAACCCATTACTGACTACCTCTGGTGGAATGCGATCAGGACAGGTGCACACGGAAATCTAGGTTCTGTTAGCTTTCAAGATGGCCTACGGAAAATCCCTACTATTAGGTATCTGTTTGGATGTTTTTCAATTATATGTGAATTGATTGATCTTCTTCATCATCATCATCATCAGCCGGTAGACGTCCACTGCTGAACATAGGCCTCCCCCTTAGATCGCCACAACGAGCGGTTGGTAGCCGTTTGCGCCCAACGGCTCCCCGCGATTCTTACTAGATCGTCGGTCCACCTTGTGGGGGGCCGGCCTACGCTGCGTCTTCCAGTCCGTGGTCTCCACTCGATAACCTTTTTTCCCCAACGGTTATCGATTCTACGAGCGATGTGGCCTGCCCATTGCCACTTCAACTTGCTAATTTTGAGAGAGATTTTGAGTCGGCAACTTTAGTTCTTCTGCGGATTTCCTCATTGCGGATTTTGTCACGCAAAGAAACCCCGAGCATAGCCCTCTCCACAGCTCGTTGAGCGACCTTGAGCTTGGTCATGATCTTCTCATATATTAATAATCTCAGAATAGTAACATTATTCTTTTGAGTCTTTTGATATTTCAACACCCTAACCTACAGGGTCCATCTATACTATACTAATATTATACAGAGGAAAGATTTGTATTTTTGTGTGTTTGTTTGTAATAAATAAACTCTAAAACTACTGTGCCGATTTCAAAAATTCTTTCACCATTGGAAAGCTAGATTCACATTGAGTAACATAGGCTATATTTATGGCTAGAAAAGATTAGGGATTCTTACTAAAACTTAACCCAAGGTGTAAAAAAAGTGCACTAAAACGTCTTTCGTCGCATGCGCTGCGGAAACTATTGATGATAGAACACACATACTCTACATTTTTAAAGAAAGACACTAATATTATAAAGAGGAAAGTTTTGTATTTTTGTGTGTATGTTTGTAATGAATAAACTCTAAACCTACTGTGCCGATTTCAAAAATCAATATCTACAATAATAATATTATAAAGAGGAAAGATTTGTTTGTTTGTTTGGATTGAATAGGCTCCGAAACTACTGGACCGATTTAAAAAATTCTTTCACCGTTGGGAAGCTACACTATCCCCGGGTGACATAGGCTACTTTTTACCCAACTGCGCAGAAGGAGGGTAATGTTTTTAATGAAAAACTACGCGTGTGAAGCTGCGGATCGGTCAGCTAGTTATGTATATAAGTGTATTTAATACACTTCATGTGTATATGTGATACTAGCTGTTGTACACGACTTCGTACGTGTTACACTACTAAATGTGTAGGTAACCTAGAAATAAAGCTAAGCTCGCTGTTGCAACTTGACTTGACACCCCATTTTTATCCCATGGGAACTGATTTATGGGGTAAAAGGTAGCCTGTGTGGTAATCCAGGTTATAATCTAAGTATATACAAAATTTCATTGAAACCGGTTCAGCGGTTACGACGTCATTGAGTAACAAACAAATAAATAAATAAACAAACATCCAAACATTTACATTTATAGTATTAGTGTGATGTGATATATAAAACAAAGTCGGGTTAGTTACATCATTTATAACTCCAGCGGCTGGATCGATTTTGACGATCTTAGATTTGTTGGATTTGTCTCCGCCTCGAATAGCAGAATAATTAATAAAAAATCGGATAATATCGGAGAATCGGTAATTTATATTTTGTGCAATAAAGTATTAAAATAAATATTAAATAACCGCAAAAGTTTTCTTAAAAAGAGAAATAAGTATTAAAATCTAATAGATACATACTAAATACAGATTTATCAGATTATTTTAATCCTCTTTCTTCATATCTGTCAGCACCTTCTTTCATATAATTTAAACCTAAATTAACCTCGCACCACGAGCATGAGCTTTTCAAGTACATTTCAAATATTTCCAACTTATTACGTAAAAAACCTTAATACCTTCAAAAGTGTCATGTAATTATGGTAATTCTACATCAAATACTTACAATAAATAAGCGACTTGGTCTTAGCAATCTCGCCTTTCTATTTACTCGACCGAATATGATGCGGTTCCGCGCCACTGGATAGAAGCAGATTGCGCGACACACGTGCAACTTTGTTGTAAGATATTTGTTGCGACAACCTCGCAAATATTTGTCGCAACTGTTGCAACTCGACGGGGTTTTGCCAGTCCTATGATTATAAAAAGGTATTATGGCGTAGCGTACCTACCGGGAGTGATGACTCGCTTTCTGTACCCGATTGCTGAAGGAAGGTTATGTTTATGTAACAATTTACACACCTCCGTGGTGCAGTGGGCGAATAGCCGGCTGAGACGCAGGAGGTAGCGGGTTCGATTCCCGCCGCGGAACAAATGTTTGCATGATCTACAGATATTTGTTCCGGGTCAGGTTGTTTCTCTATATTTTATAAGTATGTATTTACAAAAAAAAATGTTATTATGTATTCTATCAGTTATCTGGTTTTCATAATACAAGCGCTGCTTAGTTTGGGGCTAGATAGCGCTGTGTGAAATGTCCAGCAATATTTATATTTATTTATTTATAGTAGAACTTACTAAATTGTAACGAATAAATCAATCTAGTGGGGGGGGGGGGGGGGGGGGGGGTCCTATGCTGAGTTTCCAGTGCGTGGTCTCCACACGAGAATCTTTCTGTCCCAATGGCCGTCAGTTCTTCAGTACTGATAAAGGTAGCTGGGAGCCGGTCGCACAAAATGGGTCGCTGGAGATCTATGGGTGAGGCCTATGTTCAGCAGTGGAATGGCTGACAAGATGATGGTGATGAATAAATAAAAACCCTTCATTTAACCTTTGGATGTAGAGGACCATGAAAAATTAATATGGTCTCGTGAGGACCTTTCTTGAGTTAGACGATTTAAGATAACTGGTTTGATTTGAAATGTTCATTAGTATTTGATGTCTGACAAAGTTCATAGTTTTTGCGATGATTTCTCCAATTACTTACACTCAAGTTGGTACTGAGACGAATTGATAATGGTATTCATGGCTAGATTCAATTTCAACATCCAACTACATAGTTCAAAATTGTGGATGTAGGCAGTTTCAAAATTAAAAAGTGTTAGATTTTTAATAACCCATATTCTTCCAGAGCTGAGCTCAAGGCTCTTCCCTCAATTTGCCTTCTTTTTATCTCAGCTCACATCCACCCACTGCTGGGTATAGGCCTCCTCGTTATCACGCCACTCTCTCCGGTCCTGTGCCAAGCGGAACCATTGCCTTCCCGCAACTCTCGCGATGTCATCCGACCATCTGGCTGGTGGTCTGCCAACTGGTCTGCGCCCTTCTTGCGGCCACCACTCGGTTGCTGCCCTCGTCCATCTTCCGTCTTTCTTCCTTGCCAAGTGTCCAGCCCATCTCCACTTCAGCTGGTTGATCCTTCTACCCACACCCACGACTTTTGTTCTGCCTTCTTTTAATCTTGTAAAAATACTTCGTTAAAACATGATCGTCAAAAATCTCCAGAATCGAAAAAAGGTAAATATAATGCTTAATTAGTTTCAGTAGATATCTACTCATTGATTAGTACTCATTGTGTTACAAAAACCTAGTTAAAAAACTACAAATCTAAACAAAGAAGTGAGTTCTCAGTTACGTATTTCACATAGAACGCTGAATACTCGGTGTCACGCGCTATTTAGCCATATTATTAGTTTTTAAGAAAGTTTCTCGCGAGAACAATACACATTGCAAGAACAAATCAAATTATTGAGCTGTTTGTTAGTCAAAACCTATGAATATGATCGTATTGTGTTGTACACAGCTCAATAATTTGATTTGTTCTTGCAATGTGTATCTTGCAATTTGCTCTTAAGAGCTGCTGGCACGAGCAACCTTACCATTTCTACCTTTTAACAGTTGTGGTATGATAGTGGTATAATTATTTTTCCCAAATGTATAGAGTATAGGCAAGCTATCACACAAAGTTTCTAGTTATTCCCCGTAGCGATAGGATCCACGGCATATTGGGCATATTGGAACTACGATAGGCTCTACAGCACCCAGACCTCTCCTTTTTGTTCTAGCTTTATGCACCATTTCTTTTGAGGTCAACCCTCCTTGTCTATGCGCCTATCCGGGCGCTTATGCGTCTAAAACCTCTCAGGGTCTAAACCCAACTTCACATCACAAAGACCGGAAAAAAACATAATAACTCGTAAAAATTACTGTTTTAATGACATTTTCAATATAATTACTGGTTAAAATGGGTATTTATCGCGTATACGTATTTTTATTTCCGATCCCGACATTTCGGCTGTGTTCAAACAGCCGTGGTCACAGTCGTGGTCACGGCTTTTGTAACACAGTCGAAACATCGGAAAAACAATTAAAAAGGTACGCGATAAAAACCCGTTTTAATCAGTAATTAGGTACATTCTATCATCGGACAACCAGACGCTCCGCGGTGCGCCACCGCTACATGGTAGACATACCTCCCATACGCATAAAGCGGTACTCTTCCACCTTTATTGTGCGCACCGCCAAGGAGTGGAACGCCTTGCCTGAGTCTGTGTTTCCTGATAACTACAACCTAGGGGTCTTCAAGTCGCAAGTGAATAGGTTTCTTCTAGGCAAGCGTGTACCATCGTAGACGGCATCATCGCTTACCATCAGTCGAGAACGTGGTCTAAAGCTAGCCTATAATTTATAAAAAAAAAGTGATCGTGAAAGTTTGAATAATACATTTTCAATATGTACATTTTCAATATTTTTGAATGAAAGTGTGTAATTTTATTGATTTGCCGACTATAATAAGACGTAACTAATGCGATACGCATATATTTAGAAATGCCTACTGTTTGTTTGTATAGGAATCGAATCGCCTAAAGAGCCTATTAAAGTAATGAGTAGATTAACTAGGTACCGAAGGAGTAATGTTCTAGTTGTGGGTACAGAAAGGCCTGTAGCAGCCGACTCATGTGTGAATTTTCTCATGTTAATAACGATGTGCAACCACATTGTAGTTTTATGTCGCAGGCGGTGTTGCCATAGTCGCTAAATATAATGCTATGATACCGACATAGATAGGCCCTACCCAATTTATATAATTAAACCATTTTTTTTTCTAATAAACTAGGTGTAATAAGTTCTACTCTTCGCAATTTAACTCTGCAACAGGTATACTTTAGATATAGATTAGATTAGATTAGAAAAATCTTTATTGCACTAATACAATAAAAAATTGGCGAACTTAATACTAATTCGCATTTTCTTCCAGGTAACCTTTGTGTAATGTGGATAAAGTGGTAGTGCCAGAAAATGGAAAGTTAAACAAACTTTAGCTTAGAAATAAATAAATAGAAATAAAAAGAAATATATAAAAAAAATAAAAAAATTAGAAAGAAACTAATAAAAATTTTAAATATTAATAATACACATACATAAACGAAATACATAAATATATCTACACAAAGTGCTTAAATTTATTGGATATCTTGAACAGAGATGAAGTGTTTAAAGAGTTTGGATTTGAAGATTCCCATAGAGGCGGCCCTGCGGATTTCCACTGGAAGAGAGTTCCACAGCAGATAGCAGTCCCAGTGAAGGAGTTAGTAAAGAAAGAAGTTTTAATTTTGAAATATAAGCACAGACAAACAATATACTACCTTTTTTTAGTGTGATACTACTTGTACAGTAAGTATAATTTTCATAAATTTGTTGGCGCAAAAGCGTAACAAGTTGCAAAATGTTAATTTCCCTTGACTACCTGGATACAACCAGACTGTTTCATCCAAGTAATGTTATTCAATTAGTCCTATAGTTTCTAGTTTATAGTGTAGCAATAAGCTCATTAAAACCTAAGACCACCTGTGCTATAGAGATTGCAACAGCCATAGCAAGGGGGCTTGGAAAATTATTAACAAAAACTTGCACTCGCCGGTTGAGTAACGTTACACCGGTACCTAAGTATATAAGCGTATATTGACCATTGCACATGCGGTGAAGGGAACCGATTTAGTTTTCATAGAAAATATTTTATAAAAAGGCTGAGAAGTAAACAGTATCTTGTAGCGTACTTTTTTCTGTAGATTGTAAGTTGTAAGTTAGGTTGTAGGGCACGGCTTTTGTAACTGTAGTTACAAAAGCCTTGTAAAGGCTTTGTAGTTTATTTAATGTAGAGTTTCATATTTCTATGATAAACAGCCTTTATCGTTCTTGACTCAAGGTCTCACCAAATAAAGTCCACCATGAACTGTCTTAATCCCGCTTTAGCTAAACTCGCTTTTGCAACTTGACTTGACACCCCATTTTTATCCAATGTGAACTGATGTATGAGATAAAAGGTAGCCTATGCCAGGTAATCCAGGTTATAATCTAAGTATATACTAAATTTCATCAAAATCGGTTAAGCCGTTACGACGTGATTGAGTAACAGACAAACAAATAAATAAACAAACATCCAAACTTTCACATTTATAATATTAGTGTGATGATATTAATGTAAATCTTAATTAGTAAAATAAAAATATTCAATCTATAGATAAAGCCTTCTTAAAAGATACATTGTTTATAATAACGCGCGGAGAAAATAAATGGGGACTTATAAGGCTCCAGACGATCGAGAGCCTTTAAACCAAGTGTTACCCGTGCGCGATAAGTTGAGACCTGAGCACGGTGACGTCATATTGGCGTGTTTGTACCGCCCGCAAAAAAGCGAACATAACAAGCAGCCGCCCGCGGCTTCGTCTTTGTTTTTTTTTAACCTAATTTATTATGTTACTCAGGGAGGACGCTGCTTTTTATCTAATCTTTTTTACACTATTTGAATAAAATAAAAATACAATGTATAAGTTTATACATTTATTTTATCTATTATTTACATTATCTCATCTTCGTCACTACTTAGTGGACAGGTAAACAAAACTGTTTGTTCCGTTTTTCGTTTTCAAAAAACTCTAACACTTTTAGCAGGAGGTTTCTTTCTCCGCTATGCAAAGGTTTACCCTTCATAATGATAACAAAAACACTTAACAAGAACTATAACAACAAAAACTACAACAACAAAACAATGACACAAACTATAACAACAAAAACTACAACCACAAAACAATAACACAAACGAAAACTAAAAGAATTCCAGAGCGCGTCGTTACGTGACGTAGGCCAGTACGAGACTAAAAACCATAATAAAAAATAGTGATGCGAACGGTACAATACGGGCGCCACCGGGGAAGTGCAGAGGAAGCGGTCGGGGAGTCGCATTCCTAGCAGGTCCCAAGTTATCGCGCACGAGTAATACTTGTTACTTTGCTGATGTCATAACCAAACATTCGTACCGTAATCGCGATTCAATGAAGCCCTAAGACATCGACACCTCTTTCCATAAACATTCTATAGTATCTGAATCCAGGCAAAAAACGTTTGCAACTTACATATCACCAATTACAGAACAAGATATAAAAATATTTATACAGTGTAAACTCCATGTAACGTCACTCGTTTTAACGACAAACTCTCTAAAGCGTCGAAATCACTCGGCTTTGGTTGTTTTAGCTTGTCTTGCATACAATGGTACGCTCTGTATAGCATTACACCCACTCTCAATAACGACAACAATTTTTAATAAAAAGTTCTTTTTAAGTTGCCAAATTAGTAAAAACTGCGCAGCTGTGTATATGCTTTTGTCGTTTTATTATCCTAGACCATAATAAACTCGACTGTCGGCATCATACACACCAAACTTTCTAAGAAATCCGTTCTTTTGTTTACAAAATGGGATTGCTCGCACGTGTAGCTGCAGACTGTTGTTAGTAGAAGTGATGGATTTTATCTATACGTTGTCATATTCTTAGTAGCAAAAGATGTCAGACGAAAATAACAGACTATACGCAATAGCGTTCAAATTAAAACAGATTTTTATTGCAGGTACTATTTAACAAGACAAATCAGAAATAAACGTTTTCTTTTTCTAATACAGATTTTACTTCCCTCCATTTAACTACAACTCTCTGTAACGTCAAAATATGCTCAGTCCTTTGAGTGTCGTTATATAGAGTTTACACTGTATATGTAATAACCATAGAAATTTAGAATAGCTGGTATTTTAAATTAAAGGATTTCTCCATGACAAATTTACTTTGATTGAGGATTGAGAAGACTTTAAGGGAAGAATGAGCCCTATGAGGCTCTGAGACGTCTTTTATCCGTGAAGCTGTAGGTATTGCCTAGTCACATGAGACGTTTCCATAGGTAACAGAGCGTGTTCCAATTGTGCAGAATCGAACCAGGGCGTGCGATGAACGCGGAAGGCTTATACCTCCGTGTGTACGAACATGTGCTATGGTATTGTATTGTGGGAGTATTGGCCAACTAGAACTGTGGTATGGGGCTATGGGAATAATACGATATTAGGTAATAAAGATGTGGTTCTAAGAAGTTTTATGATTGATGGCAATATCAGATTTGCAGGTTTTCAAATTTAAATGAATTAATTAGATTAACTAGCTATTTAATTAAACTACTCCAGTTAACCAGCCCTTATTAGGCGACAAAAACTTACAAGTCTAGAAAAATTTGGTTGCCAATTAATTAGTGTTTTACTAAAACACTAAGGGCGATTTGCGAAACGATGCCTAAACGTATTTAGGGGCTAAACATGATTTAAGGAGTTGTCAAACCGAATACGTCATATTTAAACGTGTTTAGGGGCTAAGTTATAAAACGTATAAAAGCTATGAGTTAAATCAATTCTAGATATTCCATTTAATAGTTAAGTCTAGAGCTAGACAATAAACAGGAAAAACACAAGTTGAAGTACATAACAGCAGACACTTTAGTAAATCACAACAGATACAAAAACTGAGCAGTATGGCTGATTGACCAATCAAAGGCGTATTTTCAGAATCTCTCAATTTGTGTGTAACGGCATATCAGTCGATTTCTCACGGCGGCGTGGACACGTCGCTCCGTTAATTTTAACTGGCGGTTCAAGTTGGGAACTTGCCTGATTTGATTCTATGGTATTCGTACTGAAACTAGTAAGTACTTTCGACCCCATACGGACAGTGGTCTAAAATTATAAGAAAACTAGCTGTTGCCCACGACTTCGTACGCGTTACACTCCTAAATGTGTAGGCAACCTAGAACTAAAGCTAAACTCGCTGTTGCAACTTGACTTGACACCCCATTTTTATCCCATGAGAACTGATTTATGAGATAAACGGTCGCCTATATGGTAATTCAGGTTATAATCTACGTATATATCAAATTTCATCAAAATCGGCTCAGCCGTTACGACGTGATTAAGTAGCAAAGAAATAAACAAATATCCAAACGTTCACATTTATAATATTAGTGTGATGAGTACCCTAGATTTCAAGAAAAAGTGTAGGGCTCACCGAAAGATTATTAGTAAACTGATTGAAACAACCTACCTCACTCTCATGAACGAAGCCTACAAAATGAGTGGTGTCCTGCAGATGCTCTGTCATTTATCCACTCTGTTATCTTTAGGTATATCATATGAGTTTATTTAGTTTTATGGTAACTACCTATTTATTAGTTTATCTATTATTTTTCAACTAGTGTTTATTGATGTGTAATATTTGAAAGTACGTTTATTGAAAGTATTCTCAATATATCTAGTCTTATTTTTTATTATAAAATTTTTCCTGCTACATTATGTCATGCACTACCTACAAAAATATTTTTTCAACACTACGCAAAGGTTAACTGGAAGAGAATGCTTGCTAGCATTAAGTTCGCCTATGTACAGATTTATGTATTTTGTGTAATAAAGAATTTTCAATCAATCAATCAAACAAGGTTCATTCATCAACTTTATTTTTGATAACTCATTTCATTCATTCTCAGCGCCAACTATGAATGTGATACATTATTTCAAGCCATCTTAGAAAACAGGCGGAAACCTGGTTTACATGCCCTATATTTTGTTACAAGTTACTGTCATTTAGTTTCACTGAAGAAAATGGTTAGATTTTTCATACAGTTGTAAATTTGAAAGAGCCGCCGCCGGTCGGTCCTTCCTTGCACCATTCTATCTATAATTGTTGTAACAATGCTAAATTGCGTAATGCGATGTTCAGTCACAGAACTCACACAGACATGTAGATTTCTTTGTTAGACCTTCAACAATTCAATGGACATTATTTAAGAAAATACCGAACTAGACAAAATGTTATGGTTAAATTTCTCACATTTTCGAAAACACAATAAAATAATGGTATTAAATGGGATATTTACGTTGAATAACGATAAATCTTAATTTATTTACGTCGTTTTTTTTATTGAATACCTAAGTCTTAAGTTATAGTCTATAATTACGACCTGATTCCGCCATCTCCTTTCCATGAAAGGACAAGCAGACGCACGGTTTAGTACCATCCATACCTAGTTGATATACCACCCATTCGCACACACCGTTTTGTATAGAAACAGACATATCTAAGAACAATTAATTTGTCGAAAGATGAAATAAATGAAATGAAATGGTCAAACGAGGATCTATACAGTTATATCTGGTCTGGATGTCTTTCTATATATTATAAGTACGTATTTACAAAAAAAAGTAAGTATATCAGTTATCTGGTTTCCATAATACAAGCTCTGCTTAATTTAGGGCTAGATAGCGCTGTGTGAAATGTCCAGCAATATTTTTATTTACTTATATTTATTTATATTATATGGGGACCCCAAATATGTTCTTCTAATGGTTCGCAGGTCATTGCTAGAAAACTAAACTAATATGTAAAAAAATCTTTGTAACCTGGCATGAAATGATTCCATAATTGCGCGGTATTAATCCATTTCAGTAAGGTACACTCACACTAAATATTAGACTAATCCGGATCGCGAAGCATAGTCGAAGTATAGGTAGCAAAGTCAATCCAAAAAGAACCATTCTGTGTTCTGAATACAGATATTTCGCATTGCGATCAGTGCCAGAGATGAAACGCAGCGTGACAGTATTTCAATGCAAACTGTAACTGTTCACTCGCTAATGGCGCTAACTGCAAACTCTGCCATCCACTGACAAAGCGATACTATTTCCTACCTCAACAAGCAATAGTGAGAGGTTCGAAAAAACTCTCGTAATCCAGAATTACTAACCAGCCCTTGACAGGTTTTTTGTCATCCTGGATACGTGATTATGAAATTGCCATGACATTTTTATTTTATTTTGTAGTTTTCTTTATTGTTATACCTTACTAGCTGACGAGACAAACGTTGTACTGCCATATAAATTATCAAAGAAATCAAATGCAGAAGGAAATGTCAAAGTGACGCGACACTTCATGTAAATGACTACACGTCAGTGAACGACAGTTAATTAACAAATACTAAAATCGCGACAGAAAAAAATTGGACGGGTGAGGGGAAGGGGGTAGGAAGGTGCATAATACTTAACGACCTATTTATTCCCATGCCTACCAAATATATAAAAAAAACATTAAATTCGGTCGACCTGTTTCGTATCGTATTGTGTGCTATAGTATTAAACAAATGTGTCTATGCTTATATCTAAAAGAGCCTGGTGACGTAGAGGCACTTAACATTCCCATCTATACTCATAATATAAATTCGAATGTAACTCTCTCTCTTTCTCTATCTGTGTGTTACGCGACTAAACAGCTGGACCGATTTTGATGAGATTTGGTATGTAGATATATTATGACCGGGATTGGGACATAGGCTACTTTTAAACCGACTGCGCAGGAGGGTAACGTTTTTATTGACTTACCACGCGTGCGTCAACTAGTTTACTATAAGATCTGTTAACATTGCTAGGTCTCCTTGCCTTTCATATAACTCTCCACCGATCGCTTCGCTCTGGTACAAGCTGCAGCGTCTTAAGGTCGTCGACACGTCAAAATTACAGAGCAAATGAACGATCGATCCAGATTCCGTTATTGTTTGTATCACAATCACCGCGATTAAGGTCACCGCGGGCCACAGTGATCACCAATCGAGCTTTAATGGGATTTACCAAATCGATGATTGGTATAGAAATAAATGGGAAATAACAGATGAAATCTCAATTTTAATGAGGTAGGAAAACCACGTGTAAAATCTAGTATTTGTGAAAATCTAGTTTTCTATGAATGGTGAGTATGCCTGCTAGTGTAAGGATTGCTGATCCAACATAATATTCTATTAAATAATTTCTAAGCGTTTTGTACAGTATTTGTAATTCGACCTCCGTGGTGCAGTAGGCGAATAGCCGGCTGAGACGCAGGAGGTAGCGGGTTCGATTCCCGCTGCGGAACAAATGTTTGCATGATCTACAGATATTTGTTCCGGGTCTGGTTATTTTTATATATATTACAAGTATGTATTTACAAAAAATAAGTATATAAGTATTCTTTAAGTTATCTGATTCCCATAGTACAAGCTCTGCTTAGTTTGGGGCTAGACAGCGCTGTGTGAAATGTCCAGAAATATTTATTATTATTAATTCTGTTGTTAATAATGGTAGATTATTAAACGAGGGGATAAAGCTGTCTTGCGTCACGGGCGCTATTTTGAACCCCGGGTGCAGAGAAGAATATATGCACGCCCAAGATGCAGGCACCTATATCCACTAGAAGGAGCTTTCGGTGAGGTTTACATAACATATAATTTGACAGTTTCGAGCAGGTGGTGTAGCATATTTTTATTTAAAGGATTTGTTCTTTATAGAACATCCTGACCTAAGTTAGGTAGTAAGTAACTTTATCAATGCAATATTGTGAAGATATTTGATAGAGGACCTTGTGCTGGAAAATTAGAAGATAATAGAGCCCTTGTATGTTGTTGCAAAGGTGTAGGAAGTAATGTGATGATAATATTAAAGGTCTACCACTCCATCAGGGTCATCCTCTATATTGATTGTTCAAAAACCTTAGTAATATACAGGGTGTCTAACTAGTATATTAAGCTAGAACGGGTTGTTTGCTACTATGAAAATTAACAATTTTAATTTTGTTATTACTTGCAATCAAATCAACCAGTTTTCGTTTTCCAAGACGGAGCCTTCGCATGATTTTATAAAGTCATTATGAAGTGCAAAGAGTCATGAAAGTTCCAGTCACGTATCCAACAGCAAAGAACAACAACCACCTTAACAACTTTCAATTCATATAATTAATCATTTATAAATTTTATTTTAGGATAACCTTGACTTTTTGGTTTGACTTTAAATCAGCTGTTGTTTAGACTTTGCGCCATTCCTAGAACTTAACTTAAACAAACGTATGTTTGACTTAGTGTCTTTGACCTAAACTTCGGATAAACATAATTTTAACCGAAATCAGGTGATTTTTACCAAGTGATTCTTCAATGGAAATCATCTAATTCACACAAGTCGTAGAACATTTGTTGTTTCGTAATTGTCTAGAATCAGCTCCCCTCAGGATAACACAATTAACTAGTTCAAATTTAAAATGTTTTATTCAGTAAAAACATAAGTATCACTTTGAAACTACAATTTACTGCCTGTTCGTTCGTACAGCCTTAGTTCTGGGAGACCCTGTATAATCGTATTGGTAAAGGTTACATAGGTACCTACTTTGTGTAAACCTATAAGTAGACTTCCATTAGAGCGGTATGTTGGCTGGAATTATCGCGTCTGAGCATTATCAGCCGAATTTTTTTAAATTTGTACTAAAAACGACTATTTAAAACACTGCAGCTGGTAGCAGGCTGTAAAATTATTTAACACCTTACCTTAATTTAAAAGATACTGATAACTTAAATAATTTTAAATCAGAATTGAGAAATCTTTTGCTAGAGGGATGCTTCTACTCAATCGATGACTTTATTAGTAATACAATTTAATGGCTGGCTATAGGATCACTGTGACATTTATGTAAGATTTAATTAATAATTATTTTTATATTAATTATTATATCTGTTCAAACATGATTTTTATAAATTGTTAATGAATAAATGAATTATGAATTATTATGGATTTAAGATTTACCATGATTTGTAAGTTTTTGAGTATCCCGATATTTCGAAGCAGTTGCATCCGCTATGATCACTGATAAATTGAAGTCTTTGCTGTAACTGAACTGTACTGAATATCCCGTTTTTAGTACAAATAGTGTTCGTAACCATGATAGTTTCAAGCCAAATGTTGCTGCAATTATTGGTACTCTGGCCGGTATATCCGGACATACAAAAGTTGTCTGGTAGAGATCGCTACTTAGCAATAAGGCTGCCAATTGTATACATTTTTTGGAATACTCTTATTTTGGTGTGCAATAACGTATATCTAATCTAATCTTTTTTATATCGCCCCTGTCGAACCCTTAGTATACTCAGTTCTATTCTCTTTGAAATAATGTTAGGCTTTAGTAACCACGTGGCTCGTAATCCAGCTATTCATACGTAATTAAACACGTGCTAGGAATTACTGCAACAGTTTTTCGGTTGATATATTTGGTAATTTCGTTGGTATCGATGCATTTATTCGAAATTTATTTTGTAAATGTAGATAGCGCACCGACGCAGTGTCAATTAGGCATATTGTCACGTTTTGACCTACTGGTTCAGTTTCGAAATGTCGCACATTTGTACTCTGATAATTGATGTTAATTTATTTTATTTGATAATATTGATTTATTTTCTTTAGTTGTGTAATCTTTGCCTAATTTTTTCTAGCAATAAGCATATTTATGTCACTCAGCGTGAATGTAGCTTTCCAATGGTGAAAAAATTTTTGAAATCGGCACAATTGTTTTTGAGTTTATTCATTACAAACATAAATACAAATCTTTCCTCTTTATAATATTAGTATAGCTATTATTCATATAATTGTGTAACCTTTAGTTTGCAGCCGTAATAGAACTATTTATAAAACACTAGCTTCCAGCCCGGTGGCTTCGCACGCGTGTTTTGTCAATGAAAAAGTATCCTATGTGTCAATCCAGGTCATAATCTATCGACATACCAAATTTCATTGAAATTGGTTCAGCCGTTATGACGAGATTGAGTAACAAACAAACAAACATCCTAACTTTCGCATTTATAATATTAGTGTGATGGTTTCAATGGTTCTACAAATTAAGAGAACCCCTCCTAAGAGAACCTACTAAGAGAACCTACTAAGAGAACCTACTAAGAGAACCTACTAAGAGAACCTACTAAGAGAACCTACTAAGAGAACCTACTAAGAGAACCTACTAAGAGAACCTACTAAGAGAACCTACTAAGAGAACCTACTAAGAGAACCTACTAAGAGAATCTACTAAGAGAACCTACTAAGAGAACCTACTAAGATAACCTACTAAGAGAACCTACTAAGAGAACCTATTAAGAGAACCTACTAAGAGAACCTACTAAGAGAACCTACTAAGAGAACCTACTAAGAGAACCTACTAAGAGAACCTACTAAGAGAACCTACTAAGATAACCTACTAAAAGAACCTACTAAGATAACCTAATAAGATAACATACTAAGAGAGGTATAATTAATGATGTAATGAACATTTAATTTGGTCGTTTATTACTGAGTTTCAATATTATTCACGACGTATATTAACGTTAGCAGACCCATTACTGACTAATTAGTAACTGACAATCGGTTACATCTTTAATTGAGGAGATATTTAGTTTAAGTATGATTGTGCTTAGGGCCTTAAACTAATGTGTTGCTGTTCATTTTGTTGAAATAACTAAATACATAAAAAAATATGTACTACTAGCAAGTACATTGGGTTTATTATATCTTATTACTATTACATCTCGGCCAATCTTTCTATTATTAATACTCCTCTCCATCCAAATATTGTCTGGAACAGATAGTTTTTTATACATTTTCAAGTTTCTCATTATGTTGTATCCAGCTTGTACGGTATAATAATAGTATATTATGATACAAGTGAGCTAAGTTGCTCATTATACATGAGGCTTTGGTTTGCAGCCCGAGCCGTAGGCGAGGGCGTAAATCAGCCGAGTGTCTAGTGAGCTAGTTGCTCACGAGTTTCGTACGCACTTTTTCAACACACTTGCGAGGAAAAAACAAACATGTGTTGCATAAATCGTTTAATTATTAAAATAATCGGTGAATGTACAATGTTCAAAACAATATTGGATTATTTTTGATGGCGATTTCACAGTTTCTCTTACATTGGTACTTACCACTTCTTTAGTATCTTCATTTACTGCTTGTGTAAATGTCGGCGACAAGGTAAATCATACAAATTACTGGAAGGAGAAGGCACCAAATAACTCATGCTACGAGATGTACATGGTTGTGGGTTACAGTACGTTTTGATATCAACACAATGTTTGAGTCTAACCATGCTTCTTAACATGGAATAGATACACCACAGGGGTTTGCATGTATTGGTGAGTTCAGAGAAATACGCCAAAACACATTTTCAGATAATGACTGGGTTTTTTTGATGCTTTTCCATTGTATGAAACTATCGTAAGCAGCTACTTTGCTCTTGATTTTGCAGGTATTAGGCTTTCATTTGCATTTTGTGTTGCATTTAGTATTTCTGGCGGGGTTAAATCTATTATTTGTTAATCTCCTGCTCTAAAACTTGACATTTTTACAATTATTTACCACACAACAACACATGCGATAAAACGAAAAAATGGGAAATGGCGCGCAAGTTTTTTTTTTGCATGCGCTAAATATAAGTTGATTGATTACATATAGCCATACATCCTACTTAAAAATTATAATTTTAGTGATAAAATGCAAATAGTTTATAACAAATTATTGTGAATTATAAGAAAGTTGATGATAATAAATATTTTTTCGTCTTAATTAGGGATTATTAGTATTATTAAGAGCCTGTAGTGTCCCACTGCAGGGCAAAGGTATCTCTTCCTTCTCTCCAGTCTTTTCTATTTTGGGCTATTGTGGACCAATCCTGTAAATGGGCATCAATTTCGTCTTCGCCGCGGTCTGACACGAGGTCGTTTCCCGTTTAGAGGTGTCCACTCTGTGTTGACTTTAGCCCATAGGCGACAGACATGCGGCAGACGTGGCCTGCCCAATCCCACTTCAGTTTACCCGCTTGTTGCCCGACATCCGCGATTTGCGTTTTAGAGCGCAGTATACTGTTACGAACGCGGTCTGTCAGTCTGACTCCCAGAATACTGCGCTCCATGGCTAGCTGACAAACCCCGAGTCTGGACTTTTGCAGATCAGTCAAAAACCAGGTCTGTGCGCAGTAGGTGAAGATGGGGAGAATACACACGTAATTAGGGATACATTTATTTATTCCAAAAATGTAATACGGTTTTCAGCGGCATAAAACCTCTTTGTTGTTACAAAAACTGTATTAAATACCCGGTTAAATTGAAAATGGTCTGTTTACTCGCATATAAATTGCAGTTAGGTACTAACTTAACTTTGTAGGGATAATTCTATTATGTACTAGTGTGTTATATTATTACGCACGCGTGTGTTATAGTTCGGTTTAAGGCCCTAATGACGATGTACTAAGGCGCACTTTACGAGCAAGTGTGTTGAAAATATTTTTTATTCGATAGTTCATTTAAAGCCAATCCTTGTAACCACAAAGTAAAACAACTGTTTCAACGCGTGTTTAATAAATCCTTACCAATTTTTGTATAGAATTTATTTAAACACGTGCTTAACAGTCATAGACATCAAATCCCACCCTGGTATCTCAGTTTAGACCCATCTCCATTTTACCAATTCTATCTAAAATTTTAGAACACGTTGTGCATAAGCAACTTTCCCACTTCCTTGCCCTTAATTGCCTGCTGAGTCCTTACCAATCCGGGTTCCGTCCAGGTCACAGCACGGTTAGTGCTCTAACTAAAGTGTCCGATGACATTCGCTGGGGCATGGATAACCAATACCTTACAGTCCTCGTATTGTTAGACTTTAGCAGTGCTTTTAATCAGATCAGAGATTCTGATCTCAACCATATCTACTCGTGGGCAAAGGCTTTTGGTCTCCTGGTCAACCCATCGAAGTCTCAGGTTGTACTTTTTGGGAGCCCTTATATGTTAAATCTTGTCGGTAAGTGTAATCCTCCTCCAGTTTTATACGCTGGAGCACCGATTAGCTACTCGGCCAATGCCAAGAACCTTGGCGTCTATTTTGACAATCATCTGTCTTGGGTGCGGCATGTTAATGAGATTAGTAAAAGGGTTAACTACTCTTTTCAATCTCTTAAGCGTCTCCAAAAGTTTTTACCCTTTGAAACTAAAATTACTCTTGCTCAAACACTCATGTTACCCCTTTTAGACTATGCCGATGTCTGTTTTCTTGACGCCACCGAGGAACTTCTAAATAAACTGGAACGTCTTCAGAATTTGTGTATCCGATTCATATTCGGGTTGCGCAAGTTTGATCACGTCTCCATGTTTAGATCCCAGCTAAAATGGCTTCCCATTCGTCGTCGACGTGATCTTCATGTTGTAACTTTTCTCTTCAACACTCTTTTCAATCCTTTAGCTCCTTCTTACCTCCGTGAGCGCTTCGATTTTCTTGTCCTACCGGAGATGACTTGTAGGTCATCTAAGTCCCTCCTTCTCAAAACCCCTCCTCATTCCTCCAGTCGCTATGGCGGTTCCTTCACTGTCCATGGAGTCAACCTGTGGAATTCTCTACCACACTCTATCCGCGCAAGTCCATCACTAAGCACTTTTAAGCTTAGAGTCAAAGAGCATTACCTGTCCTTGTAAGCTTTTAGGTTATTTATTATGTATAAGTAGGTATATTATTTATATTTTGTATAATATATTATGTTTATCTCTAATGTAGGTATAGTATATAGGTATTATTATTATTTTTTAATATGGTTAAGTGTTGTATTTATTATAGTATATGCTATATATTAGTATTCTACTCCAATGTCATTCTCTGTGCACGTACCCACCACTATAATCAAATATCTCTATCTTCAAAGGTTTGCTGGAAGAAAACTCTTATTAGGGTTAAGCTCGCCTTTGTACATGTCCATTTTGTAAGCTATTTTTATCTGTAAATCTATTTGTGTACAATAAAGAATAAAAAAAAAAAAAAAAAAAAAAACAGTGTTTAATTTTTTTTTGGCATGACCCAATTTTTTTTTAAGCAGCAACTACTAACAAAGAAGAAAAAAGGCCATAACCAAATCATCAAATTCTTAAAGCCATTACTATGTCACGATAATTCACTTTAATGTATGTCAATGGTTGCAAAATGGCGCATTAGCAATTCGTCGGCAATTTGATACAACTGTGACGTGTACTTATCAAGACTTACGTCAGATCACACTAAACGCATAGTCTGGCATGCGTTTCATATCAGCAGAATTTTAACCTCAAAATGTTGTCAGTCAACTACACCAGTCCGCTACATGGTAGACATACCTCCCATACGCACAATGCGGCACTCTTCCACCTTTATTATGCGCACCGCCATGGAGTGGAATGCCTTGCCTGACTGAGTCTGTGTTTCCTGATAACTTCAACCTAGGGGGTCTTTAAGTCGCGAATGAATAGCTTTGTTCTAGACAAGACTGCATCATCGCTTACCATCAGGTGAGATGGTGGTCAAACGCTACCCTGTAATTTATAAAAAAAGTCAATGGAGCTATGTCATGTCTGAGGCATTCGTGCGGCTACCAGAATTTGCAACTATCTAATTTTTTTTCTTAAAATCCAATACGCAAGCAACTATGCATAAAAGATGAAATTTACCTCCTTTCACTTGAAATACTTATCTATCTACTATCTACTGATGTACTTACTATCTTTAAATACTTATAAAAATCAACTGCCACATGTATGAAAGATCATCACCATATGTATTATACACCGTATGTAATTTCTTTGTGTTTGTTACTTGTGTCGAATAAAATGTCTATAGCTATCTTTCTATCTATCTATCACTTAAAAACGTTTCAACCGATTTAGCTGATTTTTGAAGTGAAACATTCTTTGGGCGCGTTGAGCATTTCTCGCGATGGGAAAAAAAAACCATTGAACTCGCGACACTGTTACCAACTCCTGCCACTGGCTACTGACACTGACTGTTGACACCTGTCACTGACACTGACACCTCTGTATATAAGTATCTGTAGTGTAGTCTGCTTTTATTCAAGTTTTCACTTCTGTCAGCACTCCCGGAGTCCCACTTTTTAGTTGTATTTGTAATTACCAGGACAAGGTTTGCATGAAAGGAAATTCTGAAAGTTTAGTCAAATTTTATATTGTCATATTTTATGTTGATGTACGTGCTAAGCCGGGGTGGGACAGCTAGTTTTGTATATAAAGACAGTTCCAAAATCTTAATAGTCTTCATGAAATTTCACATATCACTTCTAATAGCTCAAATATGGAATGATGTACATATTTATCCAAACAACTGACGGTTGGGGGAGGAGAGGTTTGAAGTAGATACCACGCACTGGAAAGTACAGAGTACGTCCGCTTACCACTAGATTGAAAGACGTATGTCCTATGGCTTGTATCATGATGATGATAACTTATATGGTCAATGGCCGCGTGGTTAGTTACCTCAAGTTAAGTGACGATAATCACTGAAAGTCACCTGCAAAGTTACTTCGCGTTGCAAAACAAAATTCAGCACATCTTGTATAATATTTATTAGTTACCTTACGACCGGTAAAAAGTGAAAGATAGTTTTCCCTAGGCATGTGAGTTTCCCACTTGTCAAGTAATGGCCTCATTGTTGCGTATTTATTACACGTTTTATTGTAATTAGTCGTTACATCATGGAGCGAATGCACTTGTCGTTCACGAGACTATGAATTTCAACCCTTTAAACACAAATTGAAGAATAGTTATACTTGAAAACTTATACTTTGGGACTACTTGAGGACTTTTTATCGTACGGGCCAGTTGCGGCACTCACTGGGGGAATGAAGATTTACGTAGTTGCTGTATGGAAGTAATTTTATTTACTCCTCTGTTCTAAATTAAAATAACAATAAACGATCTATTTTTCATTTATTTTATTACTGCAACTTCATGTGAAACCAATAACAGGCAAATACAACATGCTCAGTAATCTAACACTTTAGGTAGTAAAGATACGCGTAGGTATTATAACTAAATAAGTAGGATTTTTTTAAATAAGTAGGTAAATTTAAGCTAACGAGTAATTTGATTAGGTACCTACGTTAACGAAATTATGGACTTAAAATCCTGATTTAAATGACTTTATCTTATTCCAATATTATATTAAATAGATACCAGCGGCATATGTTTAGAACTTTAGATAGTTGATTTTTAAGTATGCTTTAGCATTGTACAATTCAAATTGCAGAAAAATAATATTTTGGCTAAAATAAAAGTGGTATTTGTAAATACCTATATATCATTTTTAGTTGCAAGATATTTCTCTGAACAAAAGACATCAACGCGCTCGCTTGGCGAGGATTCCGATCTGAAAAAATAATTTTTCGACTTAAGGAAATAACTTGGTTACTTTCACCCAAAAAGCCAAGCATCGTAAACATGATCGTGAAACGATTTAATGGTAATAATATAAATAAATTATGCGGGACATTTCACACAGCGCTATCTAGTCCCAAACTAAGCAAAGCTTGTACTATGGGAACCAGATAACTGATAGAATAGTTATATACTTTTTTGTAATACATACAATATAGAAACCACCAGACTCAGAACAACTAACTGTAGATTATGTAAACATTTGTTTCGCGGCGGGAATCGAACCTGTAGCCTCCTGCGTCCACAGCCGGCTGCACTACGGAGGTCGTATCACTTTGTAAGATCTAATATTTGTTCGAAAGATCTGTTTCATAGAGTTTGCTAATCAGCCAGTTATAACAGTGGTTACATTATCAATTTACTGTAATTGTAATGTACAAGCGGTAGTTATATCCTAAATTACAGTAGAAATAATTCGTATACATCACGTGAAGTCGATTGTTTTCTTGAATGCGAATTCCGCCTTTTGTCCGCTCGCGTGCGATTGCGCAAGGTGCAGCTTTTTGGGTTGGCGCAAGAATAAATCAATTACTGCAAAAGCTTTTTCCCTATTTTCATTTTCGCTGATTTCATAGACCTCGTACCTTTTTTGTTTATTATTTTTAAACTGGATAGATCTTCGTGTGACCACAATCTCACCTAATGGTAAGCGATGATGAAGCACGAAGATCTAGAAGAAATCTATTTACTCTTGCCTTAAAGAAGCCCAGATTGTATTCTTTGGCAAAAACAGACGATGGCAAACTGTTCCATATCTTAGTTGTACGGATCAAGAACGTAGAACCAAAACGGTGTGTGCGAATGTTACTGAGCCATGCGCTTGCTTGTCCTTTGATGGAAGGGAGATGGATGGATCAGACCGTACAGTTTCTGGGCACATTCCTCAAGTTATGTTTCTACGAAGGAGCCTTTTTACAGAATAATGAAGTAGAAGGCTAAAGAAAAATTAAATAGGTACAATAAATCGTTGTGTTTCTATGTAAACTGAAAAGCAACAAGGGGGGTTTTTCCGGGACTTATCCCGGAGACTAGGCGGGACTTATCCGAGTCAATTATTATTACTTTGTAGTTGAAGGCTGAAAATGTGAGCTGAAACTGAATACACTCTAAATATGCAACGTCAACCTTTTCTCTCTTGTAACTTGGACTAGAGTAAGCTGCGGGCTCCCACGGCAGCCCTCACCTTGTACCACACAATTGTAACAATCTCCGCAATCAACCGATTGTATCCCAAACAACTCGAAGGTTGACTGAGCTCGGACGCTATGATACTCTACGAAGCATTTATCTATGAAACAGGCTACCATATCCAGCTTTGGTATCCACCTGCTTTCGGTAAAGGTTATGGATAGCAATGCCTGATAGGTGGTAGTTGGTCTAGCTTTGGTTTCCTAAGAACGTGTTGGCGGTAAAAGCCTGCCATGATAAATAATAAATAAATAAATATTTCTGGTCATTTCACACAGCGGTATCTAGCCCCAAACTATGCAGAGCTTGTACTATGGGAACCAGATAACTGATAGAATACTTATATACCTACTTTTTTTTTGTAAATACATACTTATAATATCAGCCGGCTATTCGCCCACTGCACCACGGAGGTCGTCGATGATAGAAGGATGGTATTCAGATTGGCATTGAATAGGTTCTCCGTGTACGCAAATTGTCTACATTTATTACCCGTGCGCGATAAGTTGGGACCTGAGCGCGGTGACGTCATATTGGCGAGTTTGTACCGCCCGCAAAAAAGCGAACATAACAAGCAGCCGCCCGCGGCTTCGTCTTTGTTTTTTTTAACCTAATTTATTATGTTACTCAGGGCGGACGCTGCTTTTTATCTAATCTTTTTTACACTATTTGAATAAAATAAAAATACAATGTTTAAGTTTATACATTTATTTTATCTATTATTTACATTATCTCATCTTCGTCACTACTTAGTGGATTTATGTCTTCTAGAGGTTGTTCTTCGTCCTCAGTCTCACTATAATCACTTGACGAAGAGGTATCCGATAAATTTACAACATTTACTATAACAACAAAAACTACATCAACAAAACAATAACACAAACGAAAACTAAAAGAATTCCAGAGCGCGTCGTTACGTGACGTAGGCCAGTACGAGACTAAACACCCTAGTAAAAAATAGTGATGCGAACGGTACAATACGGGCGCCATCGGGGAAGTGCAGGGGAAGCGGTCGGGGAGTCGCATTCCTAGCAGGTCCCAAGTTATCGCGCACGAGTAATACTATAGTTATTTTAACAACAGTCGACTTGTAGCATTTATTATAAAGTTTTTGGATTTAATTACGGGATTCAGCTTTCTGATTAGCTATTTAACGCACTGTCAGGTATTTGCTAGAGGACCTGGCAAACCTGTTTTCTGCCTAAACTCAGCTTTAGACGTGAGAATTTCACTACTACTATTTGACGTGCAGGTCAGATGTCACCGAAAAACTAAAGCCTGGGTTTTATGAGCATGTGAGAGTAATAAGGGGAAAGATTATAAAGATGATTAATCGAGATCGAATCAGAAATAAGAAGATCCATAGAAAAACCAATACCCTGAGGAATAACAAGCTGAAGTAGCAGTGGCCGGGGTACATAGCTCGAAGAACTGACGGCCTTTGGAGCAAAAAGGTTTTCAAGTGGAGTCCACGCACTGGAAACTAAACCTGATAGATGTGGCTGGGAGCCGTTGGGTGCAGGCTTTGCAAGATTGGTCTCTCTGGAGATCTATGGCAGATGCCTTTATGCAGCGGTGGACGATATGATATGATGAGGATGCACATAAAAACCAGAATACTAACTAACTAGAACACCTTGCATATTAATCTTTCTTCTAGGCAAGTAGCAAGAAAAGCCTATTATCCTAAGGGTTTCTAATCTAAGGATAGCATAGCCATAAAGTGGGTTCCGTTATTCGATCCCTTATCCCTGTCTATCACATAAATACGCGACACGCGGGCCAATTACAATGGTGTCCGCGCCCACGCCGCGCCGCCCCGTCCCGCCCGCCCCGCTCTGTGTGGACACGGCTTTATCTACCGATACCAGATTTCAACACGGTCTTTCAAAACTAAGTCTGTATAATCCTTAGGATGTTTTATATACAAATTTTGACCATGCTAAGATAACACGGTGGGTCGTCCTATGCTGCGATTTCCAGTGCCTGGTCTCCGCACACAGACAGCTCATGTGAAGCTCAAAATCCACGTGTCCCAGGTTCACGTTTATAAAGGAGACTTTTAGATGTAGCAATAATAAGCGTCACTTCGCCTAATTACAATGGTGCCTGCGCCCACGCATGAGTCATCGTGTCGGTAGATACCAAATCTGGTATCGGTAGATAAAGCCGTGTCCACACAGAGCGGTCTGTGTGGACACGGCTTTATCTACCGATACCAGATTTCAACACGGTCTTTCAAAACTAAGTCTGTATAATCCTTAGGATGTTTTATATACAAATTTTGACCATGCTAAGATAACACGGTGGGTCGTCCTATGCTGCGATTTCCAGTGCCTGGTCTCCGCACACAGACAGCTCATGTGAAGCTCAAAATCCACGTGTCCCAGGTTCACGTTTATAAAGAAGACTTTTAGATGTAGCAATAATAAGCGTCACTTCGCCTAATTACAATGGTGCCTGCGCCCACGCATGAGTCATCGTGTCGGTAGATACCAAATCTGGTATCGGTAGATAAAGCCGTGTCCACACAGAGCGGTCTGTGTGGACACGGCTTTATCTACCGATACCAGATTTCAACACGGTCTTTCAAAACTAAGTCTGTATAATCCTTAGGATGTTTTATATACAAATTTTGACCATGCTAAGATAACACGGTGGGTCGTCCTATGCTGCGATTTCCAGTGCCTGGTCTCCGCACACAGACAGCTCATGTGAAGCTCAAAATCCACGTGTCCCAGGTTCACGTTTATAAAGAAGACTTTTAGATGTAGCAATAATAAGCGTCACTTCGCCTAATTACAATGGTGCCTGCGCCCACGCATGAGTCATCGTGTCGGTAGATACCAAATCTGGTATCGGTAGATAAAGCCGTGTCCACACAGAGCGGTCTGTGTGGACACGGCTTTATCTACCGATACCAGATTTCAACACGGTCTTTCAAAACTAAGTCTGTATAATCCTTAGGATGTTTTATATACAAATTTTGACCATGCTAAGATAACACGGTGGGTCGTCCTATGCTGCGATTTCCAGTGCCTGGTCTCCGCACACAGACAGCTCATGTGAAGCTCAAAATCCACGTGTCCCAGGTTCACGTTTATAAAGGAGACTTTTAGATGTAGCAATAATAAGCGTCACTTCGCCTAATTACAATGGTGCCTGCGCCCACGCATGAGTCATCGTGTCGGTAGATACCAAATCTGGTATCGGTAGATAAAGCCGTGTCCACACAGAGCGGTCTGTGTGGACACGGCTTTATCTACCGATACCAGATTTCAACACGGTCTTTCAAAACTAAGTCTGTATAATCCTTAGGATGTTTTATATACAAATTTTGACCATGCTAAGATAACACGGTGGGTCGTCCTATGCTGCGATTTCCAGTGCCTGGTCTCCGCACACAGACAGCTCATGTGAAGCTCAAAATCCACGTGTCCCAGGTTCACGTTTATAAAGAAGACTTTTAGATGTAGCAATAATAAGCGTCACTTCGCCTAATTACAATGGTGCCTGCGCCCACGCATGAGTCATCGTGTCGGTAGATACCAAATCTGGTATCGGTAGATAAAGCCGTGTCCACACAGAGCGGTCTGTGTGGACACGGCTTTATCTACCGATACCAGATTTCAACACGGTCTTTCAAAACTAAGTCTGTATAATCCTTAGGATGTTTTATATACAAATTTTGACCATGCTAAGATAACACGGTGGGTCGTCCTATGCTGCGATTTCCAGTGCCTGGTCTCCGCACACAGACAGCTCATGTGAAGCTCAAAATCCACGTGTCCCAGGTTCACGTTTATAAAGAAGACTTTTAGATGTAGCAATAATAAGCGTCACTTCGCCTAATTACAATGGTGCCTGCGCCCACGCATGAGTCATCGTGTCGGTAGATACCAAATCTGGTATCGGTAGATAAAGCCGTGTCCACACAGAGCGGTCTGTGTGGACACGGCTTTATCTACCGATACCAGATTTCAACACGGTCTTTCAAAACTAAGTCTGTATAATCCTTAGGATGTTTTATATACAAATTTTGACCATGCTAAGATAACACGGTGGGTCGTCCTATGCTGCGATTTCCAGTGCCTGGTCTCCGCACACAGACAGCTCATGTGAAGCTCAAAATCCACGTGTCCCAGGTTCACGTTTATAAAGAAGACTTTTAGATGTAGCAATAATAAGCGTCACTTCGCCTAATTACAATGGTGCCTGCGCCCACGCATGAGTCATCGTGTCGGTAGATACCAAATCTGGTATCGGTAGATAAAGCCGTGTCCACACAGAGCGGTCTGTGTGGACACGGCTTTATCTACCGATACCAGATTTCAACACGGTCTTTCAAAACTAAGTCTGTATAATCCTTAGGATGTTTTATATACAAATTTTGACCATGCTAAGATAACACGGTGGGTCGTCCTATGCTGCGATTTCCAGTGCCTGGTCTCCGCACACAGACAGCTCATGTGAAGCTCAAAATCCACGTGTCCCAGGTTCACGTTTATAAAGAAGACTTTTAGATCTAGCAATAATAAGCGTCACTTCGCCTAATTACAATGGTGCCTGCGCCCACGCATGAGTCATCGTGTCGGTAGATACCAAATCTGGTATCGGTAGATAAAGCCGTGTCCACACAGAGCGGTCTGTGTGGACACGGCTTTATCTACCGATACCAGATTTCAACACGGTCTTTCAAAACTAAGTCTGTATAATCCTTAGGATGTTTTATATACAAATTTTGACCATGCTAAGATAACACGGTGGGTCGTCCTATGCTGCGATTTCCAGTGCCTGGTCTCCGCACACAGACAGCTCATGTGAAGCTCAAAATCCACGTGTCCCAGGTTCACGTTTATAAAGGAGACTTTTAGATGTAGCAATAATAAGCGTCACTTCGCCTAATTACAATGGTGCCTGCGCCCACGCATGAGTCATCGTGTCGGTAGATACCAAATCTGGTATCGGTAGATAAAGCCGTGTCCACACAGAGCGGTCTGTGTGGACACGGCTTTATCTACCGATACCAGATTTCAACACGGTCTTTCAAAACTAAGTCTGTATAATCCTTAGGATGTTTTATATACAAATTTTGACCATGCTAAGATAACACGGTGGGTCGTCCTATGCTGCGATTTCCAGTGCCTGGTCTCCGCACACAGACAGCTCATGTGAAGCTCAAAATCCACGTGTCCCAGGTTCACGTTTATAAAGAAGACTTTTAGATTTAGCAATAATAAGCGTCACTTCGCCTAATTACAATGGTGCCTGCGCCCACGCATGAGTCATCGTGTGGACGCCGCTTTAACTTACAATTTATTGTAGAATCGGAGTTATTGAAATATATACACTTACCTTTACCTATGTAGAAATAATATAATTTAAAAACAGATTAATGCCTTCAGGCCAGTGGGAGTTATTGTTTTAGGCCTGGTAATAATAATAATATCATCCATCATCATCATCATATAAGTCAAAGGACGTCCACTGCTGAACATAGGCCTTCCCGATACATTTCTAAAGTGGCCTGTACCGAATGGCTCCCACCAACCTTTATCAGGTAGTTTTTCCATCTAGTAAAGAGCCGGCTTACGCTGTGCTTTTAGTTGCAATATCCATACCATAGTGATTTTTATAAGTCATGGGCGTGTATTAAACGTAAGATTTGGACTTGTCTCAGCCTATCCCCTTGTGGGATATCTTCACGGGTCTGCGTCGTGATATTGTTATTATTTAATTTTACTATATATTTATATTTAATAAATATATATTTATATACAATTTTATAATGATAATTTTAATAGGCATATCGTAAATCACACACTTATTAGATAATATTGTGAGTCATTGCTTTATGTAACCTGCATGTTCACAGTACGTAAACAATTAGAAAGATCTTCACTATTACTTTATCTGACATTTGAACCTATAGTTATTCACTAACTAATAATAAGTCGTTGATACAAGTAAGCTACTCATAGTGCGTCTTCGTAAAATAGTTATGCTTTAAACTAAGCCTTGATGATGTTTATTTAAAGTAAATAATAGATTTGTTGTCCACAATATAACATCAACACATAGGGTAAAATAACATTTTCACACCACCAGCTCGACAATGTCAAATTATTATGTCACGTGAACCTCACCGTAAGCAGGTGATTAAATCCCTACGGCTACCTCATCTGAATTAAAATTTGAACCAAAGAGACTCACACAATATGAACTTATTCGTAAATCGAACTAACCTCTGCATGTAATGCACCAACTTAGATTTGGTTTTTATTGTCTCGCAGAAAGTGTGAAAAATCCCTTTCCTCAAGATTCTAGTAACTCCCTCACTCCGCTCGTGAATTAACTCTCAGAATCCTTCGTTAAGTTAGGCCTGTCAATATAGCGCCCGTGACGCAAGACACTGCTTTATCCCCTCGTTTAATAATAATCTATTGTTATTTAATTTACTCGCAATTAATATAATTTTATCTTTCGTACCTATATATTTTTTAGGAATTATCGTATAATACCTATTACTTTTTAAGAGATGTAACTGGCTGTTTAATTAATTATACAAACATTATTTAAGACCTGTTATATATTTGAAGCTGTATTTTCAATAAGATAAAAAGATCTTCACATCTATTGAACCTATGAAAGTAGTAAAAGATCCTTGTGAAAGGTCTCACCTGGTGATATACTAATAATTTTAACACCAAGCAGCATAGCTTTGTTTCGATTTAAAGGGTATGGTTGCCGGTGAAACTACAGGCACATGAGGATTTACACCTATATGCCTCAAGTTGATGGACACAGGGCAGTGCATTGTAGGGCACGTTACTAATGTGCGTGACCTGCGAGGCATTATTTTGTTATAGGCGATTACCACTTAACACTAGGAGGGCCATACGCTTGTTCCATCCCCAGGCCGTATAAAGAAAAACATCAAAGTAAGCACTGAAGGTAACCCTACCTCTGCTTAAACAACTGTATCACTTGAAATGTAAGATTAATTAGTAATTTAGCACTAAATTTGCATTTCTTTTGTTTTTGTGACAGGACTGTGGATATTTAGGAACTTATTTAAATTTAAGGCAATAATAAATACCTATTATTTATTTCTCTATTTTAAAAGTGGTAAGATGAGGACGATCTGGCTGGGATTGTACGGTCAAATAAATTAGATTAAAAAAACTGATGAGTTGGGTACACAGTAGTACATACATACCGAGAGTTGTGTTCATAGTGACGTTTGATTGATCGTTGTGACTTGTGACGTTGTTGTACATCCGTTATAAAACAGTGAGAGTAGTATTTGTCATACATCGAATTCCACCAGTTCGAAATGCAAAATCAGTTCACTCATTTAAAATTTAACATAAGAAACTTCACAAATTACTCTATCAGTAGGTAGTCGTACTGAACCTACAAAAGTAACCTGTGCAACTAAATCAAACTAAATGTTTGATTTAGTTGCACAGGTTACTTTTGTTCTGTATGTTATAATAATAATTCCTCAAAATAGTTTTATATTAAATATTATATTTATTTAATAATTTGCAGAAATTTGTTTTTTTTTTTTTTTTTTTTTTTAATTTGTTATTTTTAATATTTTTTTAAGCTCATAAATAGTCTTGATTTAATAAGTTTTGTGTAATAATATTTTTTTTGTCAAATTTGGTAACTTTTATGTTAAATAATAATTTAAACGCATGGTTCTATTTTCTGGTGGTCACATGCACTAAAGGCATCACCTAATACCAGCGCTAAAGTAGCTATTCGTTAAAGTGGCACACCGCGGAGTGACGACCTATTTCGTTGTCTTGTATTTGGTATAACGTATAACTGTTGTTATCATACAATGTAAAAATGGACACAAAATAAATATATTTTCTATTTCTATTTAAATTCAATTCACTAAACAAATTCCTGATCAGTAAATAGAACTTGAGTCTCATCATGAATATCCAGCTTTAGCAGTGAAAGCTTTTCGCTTACTGCTTACCAATCGATCAATAGGTGTTTGATATTTACCATCAGTTGGAAAATGGTTCTTATTTTATACGAATAGAGTGTAAAATAGTCTGATGATTAACAGCGGACAGCATGACCGGAACGAATTATATTGTTACCTTTCAACTCGGCAATGTAATGTTTATCTTTGGTATTACCATTTTCTTGTTGAAAGAGAGTAGCCACTTATCTGATAATCACAAATCTTTTTTGGTTGGATTGTTCATGAATTTCGATGAGGAAGGATGAGGATGATTTTTTAAAAAGACAACGGTGGCTGGTGATGATGAGGATTGTGTTTTGAACTCGTTAATTTACGTTATTAGAATATAATAAAATGGAATATAATAGATATACACCAGAAATACTAAAATAAATAGTTAATGCTAAATATAGTCGAATGGGCGGCATTATCACTGAAAGCAATTTCTTCCAGACAACTTTTAGATGGAAAGTAATGAGCAAAGTCGATGTGAGAGAATTATGTCAAATTTATACTAAAAACGGGATATTTACCATGATTCGGGATGTTTATCACGGGTAAACACCCGTGATCATGGCGCATGCAACTGCGCCGAAATATCGGGATACTCAAACACTCACAGATCATGGTAAATATCCCGTTTTTAGTATAAATAGTGTTCATAACCATGATAGTTTCAAAAGTAGCAATTATTTAAAAGTTAAAGTATTTTTCTATAACCCCCTGTAGATGATTTGAATCCATCCAAAAATCAATCAAGTCAATTGACGCCTTTTCCTCGCGACTAATAACGAGGAAGATTATAAAAAAAATAGTTGTGTACCTGTCGCATTTACCAGCTATGTATTAATTTTAATAAATTCTCACTGTTTGACGGTAATTACACTTAGTTTTGTATTTTTACATTTCTACCAAAATGCCGAAACCCGTAATTGATCTTATCAAATTCTTATGAAATTTGTGAGTGTTGATTGCTAAAACTGAACACCGAATGCTTATTTACCTATAAATGTTATCCACACGAGAAAAACACGGATATTCTATATGCAAAAGTGCAACATTGCGACTTAAACACGACTTAAACATTATAAGTGTATTTATTTAAAATATAGCACATTTTGCCATAAGGCGGTTTATACAAAGAGGTACGATAATATAATTTATATAAACGTAAGTTCACAGCCTAAAGTGCATAAAAAAAAACATTTGCACTCTGGTAATGTCACACGCGGTAAAGGTTCATGTACACACTACTACAGAATACCTATTTGCTGGACAATTTACCTTATTAAAAACATGATAAAATGTAAAAAATGTATTTTACACCAAAATTGATAAGTAAAAAGTTGAGAATGGCACAGAGACCAGTTACCACAATCATTATTATCATCATTAGTAGCTTAGCTGATAGCCCACTGCTGGGTATGAACCTCCTCCCTCAAATGCGACTCCAACTGTGCTATTCGCATCCGGATCTTACCCTCTACGACCTCTATATCACCCACCTGGACTGATGCATTTTAACACCTACAAGAAAACGTTCTTAGGGGACAAACGCAAACTATTGAGGAACTTCATCTGTATTTACATATTTTGTGCCTTCGTATCTCATCAGATAACCATTCATTTTTTTTCAAACGGACTAACTCGCTGTTGGCCTCTGAGACAGGTGCTGCTTAACCGAACTTTTGGCGAGCGCAGAAGGCGCTCAAGTAGGCAACAAGGCGCTGTAAGTTATGATGAAGCAACTAGCGCAAGGGCACCTTAGGTACGGTGTTGGCTTGGATCGTTGCCAGGATGGGGATAGGAGAGAAGTGCCCAGGTACATCTCTGTACCTTGTGTAGGCGGCAACAGAAGGGACTCATCGACCTCGCCGGTGAGGTCGGTGTATCTGTGAAGTGTCTTCTCTGTCTGAAATGAGGTAATTTCGTCGTCTGGATCTCTGAGGACGGGTTTCGGTCGACGGAAATAACCATCTCTTTGCACAAGCCGATTGTACTTTGTACCTAAATCACAAAACAACTTGGCCAAAAATACCTTCAAATCTGCATTCAGCAATCGTTTTCAAAAGTATAAAATTATAGACAAAAACGTATTCATACATATAACACCTTGTAAAATATGAATTATTAGAATTCTACAGGAATATAAATGATGCTGTTTGACTAGTTATGATAAGTAATGTGTTCGCTGCCGTAAATTGATTTTTACTAATCGGCCAAGCCCATTCAAGTGAAAACACGAGCTTTGTTTGACTTGTTTGAACTTTCAACTAAATATTTCTAAAGATTCGTCTTTCTATAACATTATTATTTAAATTTATCATCAGCTTTTCAATAAATTGAGGTCAAATTTATGACAATGCTACGTTCAATAAAGGCGTAGGCCGTTCTGATATGATGAGGATGATTTTTTTTTATACATTATAGGCTTGCGTTTGACCATGATCTCGCCTAATGGTAAGCGATGTTGCAGTCTACGATGGTACACGCTTGCCTAGAAGAAACCTATTCACTCGCGACCTAAAGATACCCAGGTTGTAGCTATCAGGAAACACAGACTCTGGCAAGTCGTTCCACTCTTTGGCGGTGCGCATAATAAAGCTCGAAGAGAACAGCTTTGTGCGAAAGGGAGGTTTTTCTCCCATATAGCGGTGGCGCACCGCAGAGCGTCTGGTTGTCCATTGATAGAATGGAGATGGTGGGATTAGGTTGCAAAGTTCCGCCGCACACACTCCGAAATGTACTCATAAAAAACCGAGAGGCTAGCAACCTTTCGTCGATGCTCCAGGCTGAGGAGCCTTGCATCAACTAGCTCATCGTTGCCTATGAGCCTCTTGACTCTTCTCTCAATTGATTCCAGAGCTCAAGCTTCTCAGAGCTTAAAGTTGATACTTCGCTGATCCGTCCCAGAGGTGAGAACAGTACTCCAAACACGATATGATGTAGCCAAATAAAACTCATACTACATTATATACTCTTTGAGTTGACCTAACCACTACCCGTGGGTTATGGTTTTGGGTAAGATTTGTAATAATAAACTAACAGTCATTCGGCAATCGAACGAAAATCTTAATTTAGTTAAATTAAACCTCGGCTATTCTTTAATGTTTTTCTCCATCATCTGGGTGCTTGAGAAAGATCGCTTTTAGCGATAAGACTGCACATTATACCTTCTTAAAATTTATTTAACTTTTGAAACTATACTCTCTATTCGCACGCAGAGGGCTGCGGCGCGTAGTGAAAGGCGAGACGCAGTGCGGAGCGGATCGCACGCACCCTGATTGAACCGAAACACCGATAAAACGTAACCTGATAAATCCCGTGTTTATAATAATGATTGAAATAAATCACGAAAGTTTTCTAAGTAAAATACTATATTGTTATATCCCTACCAAAATCAAAAGTTTTTGAGTGTCCCCCAACACTTGTATCGTATCAAAATCTTGCATCAAGCTTACAGCTGCGGTGGTCCAATTTCCAAGGACTCAACCTAGCAAAAACCATTCTTAATAAGTGTTATATACACACAAACAGCCTACAATACTCTTTAGCCAGGAATGCAGTCCCATTTCCGTCAGCCTGCGCCTCGCGTTACAAAAATGGTTGTTTTAACACACTTTATCGCATATTATCAACGCATCATCTTGAATCTGGCGGCTTCTTGTATCTCGAATATAATCAACAAGTTGTCGCTGTGTTTACGAGCTATTCGTGGAACAGTCACTTGGCTTTGACCCTGGAACTGGTCAAGTTTGTGAATTGTAGATGGATAGAAAGCTGAATATAATATACTGAATATATGTACATCTTCTTCTTCTTCCAGTGCCTCTTCAATCCTGAAGGTTGGCCGTTAGCTTCCTGTATTCATGTCTATCAGCAGCCAGCCGGAACAACTGTTCGACGGAGGCAATACCGGTCCACTCCCGGATATTCCGGAGCCTTTCTTCGCCCAGCACGTCTCTTTCCGTCCACTTTGCCCATCATTATCAACTGCAGCAGCATGTATCTATCGTTCCTGAGCACATGGCCGAGATATATGTATAACTATATATATGTACATATATAACTATAATACAATTTGAATGATGTTCGTTAGTAAACGCATTACTTAGGAACGGCTTGAACGATTTAGCAATTTTTAAATGTTTGTAGTAGTCGGAATAAGCTGTTTAGGGACAGAAAAGCAGAAAGTTGCACGGAAATTTAAAAATTGAGATTAATGTATGAAATCAAGATCATACATGCTATATTTTATTTTGAAAAACGAGGCGAGTCTGTTGGTAATACATAATTTTGAAGCGCAGTGTGTTTCGAGAGCTGGTGCTTATCTGGGTCAACGGATAAGCATTGCAATTGAGGTATTTTTAATTAATCATACATTCAGAGGCTAAGGGAATATACAATCTAGATTGATAGAGTTTTTGTAGTCGTTGATCGTTTGTTTTTGTTGAATAGTTAAAACAAAGTTAAGCTTATAACTAGGTAATTATTTTTATTTTCTTATTTCCAGGTGCGCCCTGGATTTGAAACAGCTGCTGGATTGTAACTGTAAGTATTGAAACCAATTGACTAGAGCGATAAGTAATAGGTGCAAAGAACCAACGGACTCTGGAGCTAAAGCTCTATACAAACGTTAAATCAGTTTTACATTAAAAAAATATGTATTTGAGTAATTCAAAATTGCTAATTTTTAAATTTATTCTGCTTAGTAGGCAAGTATGATGCAGGAGTCAACTCTTATCTACTAGTAATAAATAACAAAAACTTTTTTCTTGAAAAGTTACTTATTCAAAACAAGCTTTTTTAAAATTTATAATCGGAACCGCAAGCAGATTCAAATGAACCCAAACACTACTATAATCCATTCAGAAGTTCCATTGACTAGCATCCGTCTCCATCGTGAGACCATCTCCATGGTACCATAATATATTATTGCATTGTCACCGAAGTTACATATGTATTCCAAATTTCAGCTCAATCGGTTGAGGGGAACGGGTTTAAAATTCAGTTGCAAGATTCCACCCGGACAAACGTACATACATTGCAAGTTAATAATAAAAGCGGCCAAGTGCGAGTCGGACTCGCCCATGAAAGGTTCCGTAACATAATATAAAAGTTCTTGTAGTTCGTTGTAACTTTTTTATATTTGAGTTGATTGAATGAAAGTTAAAGTGCGGTTTACGATTTATGACGTTATAAAAAAACTACTTACTAGATCTCGTTCAAACCAATTTTTGGTGGAAGTTTGCATGGTAATGTACATCATATTTTTTTTTAGTTTTATCATTCTCTTATTTTAGAAGTTACAGGGGGGGGGGGGGGGGGGCACACATTTTACCACTTTGGAAGTGTCTCTCGCGCAAACTATTCAGTTTAGAAAAAAATGATATTAGAAACCTCAATATCATTTTTAAAGACCTATCCATAAATACCCCACATGTATGGGTTTGATGATTTTTTTTTCGTTTTCAGTTCTAAGTATGAGGAACCCCCAAAATTTATTGTTTTTTTTCTAATTTTGTGTGAAAATCTTAATGCGGTTTACAGAATACATCTACTTACCAATTTTCAACAGTATAGTTCTTATAGTTTCGGAAAAAAGTGGCTGTGACATACGGACCGACAGACAGACAGACATGTCGAATGGGTTCCGTTTTTTGCCATTTGGCTACGAAACCCTAAAAAGCTTGTAAAAATAGCAAAATGTAATATTTAATGTAATTTATTAGAGACTCGTATGAGCCCCCGTATCTAGTTCCCTCTCAAACCGGAACTTAACGCCCGATTGAGCTCTCTGTAACTACATCAACTTCATCATACCTACTACATTTTAAGTACCGGATATCAGCGCGATTTCTCAGCGTTCATCTCATCCATGTCAATAGTTGTAGAGCGCGCGTGATTGCGCTAGCGCAGACCACGGTTTTTCTATCCCCGGCACAGTGACTCCGATAGGCAGATGGGGAAAGTTGATTTGCGTAAATTATTTGTAGGTCAAAAACAATGGTGAAGAATTTGTATGAGGGAATTTTTTGTTATTAAACTTACTAGTAAATAAAATTAAAATTAAAATAAAAAAGCCTGTTTATTCCATTACTTAGGTACTAATTTCAATGCATTCAATTTCAATTCAAAATGTTAAAATGATAAAATGATTAATTTAATTAAAATTAAGATTAAAATAATAAATTCAGTTAAATTCAATTATTAAAATTATTATAAAGTTATATATTGATTGCGTGTAAATATTTTTATTATTTTAATTTTTCAGTTAGGACCCCTCTCGGGTAAGGGGCTCCTCCAGTCCTTTCCAGTGGTCTCGGTCGAGTGCTACTTTAGTCCATTTTTCGGCTTTTATATATTTATTTAATTCATCGGTCCATCTAGCTAGTGGCCTGCCAATTCTTCTCTTTCCTTTTGGTGACCAAAAGGATAACTTACTAGTACCTATGTATTTTATTTTGATAGGTCAGTTATTTAATCCGGTCAGTAGAATAGAATAGAAAAATCATTTATTTGGTACACACAAAATGACACGTAAAACAATTAGGTATAAGGAACAGTAGATACAATTGAATCCAATGAGACAGTTCAACTCATGTGTCTGCAAAATGGCGTTCAGTGCATAATGCAGTTGGTAACTCTGACACATTGCCCGCGACTTCGTACGCGTTATACTACTAAATGTGTAGGTAACTTAGAAATAAAGCTAAACTCGCTGTTGCAACTTGACTTGACATCCCATTTTTATCTCATGAGACATGATTTATAGGATAAAAAGTCGGATAATCTACGTTCATACCAAATTTCTTCAAAATCGATTCAGCCGTTACAACGTGATTGAGTAACAAACAAATAAATAAACAAACAAACATCTAAACTTTCACATATTAGTGTGATAATGTGATCGCTGGTTAAAGGATGACATTTTTATTATAATTTGTTAATCGTGAGATATTAACTTAATCATACCTAACATTAACTTACTTTTATCATAATATAATTCTGAACCCGACTATAATTATAGCATCCTGTAGGGTACATGTACACACGGCTACACATCAAGCTATAAATTTCCAGTATAAGCTGACCTCGCATTGTGTAAGCTTTTCGCAGAATGAGAGGTCAGCTTATACTGAAATAGTATAGGTTGATGTGTAGCCGTGTGTACCTACCTAATTAAGCTAGATGCAACACCTAAAATCTGTAATGAATGATTGTGCATGTTGACATTAAATAAAATATGAAAATAGGATTTCTGTTTTTTTACTTGTAAGGTGGCAAAAAAGCATACAGGCCAACTGATGGTCAACGGTTACCGTAGTCTATCGACGTTTGTTTTGAAAAGTCTCACACAAATAAGGATGAACTAAAGATAGCGAAAAATCTGTCTCACTCGGTTATTTTAAAACTAAATATGATGACGAGCGCGATCCAATCTTGCTGATGTTTTGAGTCTTGGTTTGTGTATCTTGGCCAAAGACATACAAATGTACAGAGCGCTTCACGGTTTCTCCATTTCTTTTCAAATGAACCACTACAAAGTAGTAACGAGTACAAAGACATCAAAACCACAGGAGCCGCATTTCTGTGCAAAAACGCAAAACTGCAATCTAAATAGCTAGTTATCATCAACATTTTTCCACACTAATACTATCACGTATCGATAATCCGCCGGGAGTCATGGATCCCGTCACGTACGCATTCCGGAGACGAGACTGACTGGGAGGTTCCCACGAAATGTAATTGACCAGGCAGACAAGTAAGGAAATCCTTCCTTATCGAGTACCGCAGGCTTTGCAATGTCTCTTCTCCTCCGAGACAACGCTCTTTCTATGATTTTGCATAAAACGTAAAGCTCTAATTTTCATCTTAATGCCATTTTTTCGTCTCTGTCATCGATTAAACCTTTCCTTAGAGTTATCATGAGAAATTATAATGGTAGAAAGAAAACACAAATTAACGTTAATTCTCTCAAGGTAACTATAAAACATTCGTCCAACATACCTCAGTGCCTTAAGACGAAAGTCTTCAATCAGTGTGTGTTACCAGTGATGACATATGGAACCGAGACGTAGTCCTTCACTATTGGCCTTATGAATAAGCTCAGAGTCGCTCAACGAGCTATGGAGAGGGCTATGCTCGGGGTTTCTCTACGGGATCGAATCAGAAATGAGGAGATACGTAGGAGAACTCAAGTCACCGACATAGCCCGACGGATTAGCACGTTGAAGTGGCAATGGGCAGGCCATATATTGCGCAGAACAGATGGCCGATGGGGCCGAAAGGTTCTCGAGTGGAGGCCACGGACCGGCAAGCGCAGCGTAGGACGTCCACCCACAAGATGGGCAGACGACTTGGTAAGAACCGCAGGTCGGCGTTGGATGCAGGCCGGTTCCAACCGCAGTTCCTGGAGATCAATGAGGGAGGCCTTTGTCCAGCAGTGGACGTCCTACAACTGCTATGATGATGATGATGATGATGATGAACTATAAAATGGCCATGGAGACCGTACATATGGCAATAGTTTGGATAGACTTACAAATATCTCAAACGGCTCAAACTTACAAAAAAAAACTTTTCCATATCTTTTTACTTATTTAAAGGTTTAGAAGTTGTTTACACTTGCATAGGGCGCTTTTTTCTGCCCTATACAAAACCAAAGCAAACCCTGCTTAAAATACCTCAGGCACTTAACTTAATACTATAAAAGTACCTTAGGTTATGTTATTTATGTCCCCTTCCCTCTATATAGGTAGTTAGGTACTTGCGTCTCAATCTTGTTCACGATGAGGTAGTATTATCAACAGTGCTCTCCTGTTGTACAATAGACGCCGATAATTGCCGGGTTGAGAGCGATTCGGTTCTTGGCGCCCTTGCCGATTGCCTTGTAATAAACGGGGCTGGAATGCTTTAACTGGCATTCTTTGATGCGATAAAGTTAGTTTTATAGTGGTCAAAGGAGCCGTGTTGGCTTTGACTCCTGGTTTGACTCCTAGTCATGCACCGACGAATTTTCCTACTCGAAAAATATGTGCGAGTGCTGGAAACAGTCAGAAAACATCGTAAAGAAACCCCATGACTTAGGTCTGCAGGTATTGACCAAGTCTTTCCTGCAGATTAAATCTAACTAACCTGACGTCAATCTTAAACTGTCCCAGGCTCTGTAGCAGCGGTTGCGACCTATATCCAGTTAAATTGCAGGCTCTGTTTAAATAATTGAAAATGTTAGCTTCGTAGCAATGGTACCTTTTTTACCAGGAGGTGGAATAAGCTTATGGCCAACTAGATGTTAAGTGGTAACCATCGCCTATGACATATCTCTCTGCGCTATGATTTTCATAACACGGTTTTTTTTCATCCATGCCAATGACTGGTTTATTTTATTTTCCTGATAAGATAGAAATCGGAGGCAATATCTATGAATGTTGTATTCAGATATCTATTTTAACTAATTTATGTACTTGAGAAAGTTCAATTTTTTTCAGTGTTTTAAACCTATAAACTTCACTAGCTGACCAATCCGCAGCTTTGCATGCGTAATTTTTCAATAAAACTTTACCCTCCTTCTGCGCAGTTGGGTAAAAAGTAGCCTATGTTAGTCAGGGATTATGTAGCATTTTGATGGTGAAATAATGTTTGAAATAGGACTTGTTATTTTTGAGTTTATTCGTTACATACATACAAAAATACAAATCTTTCCTGTTTGTAATATTGAGACATCTGCTTCTTATAGATAACACTACAATGTATTCTACCGTGTTGCCGCTAATAAATTGATTTCATTTAATTTTGAGCATATAAAGTAAAATAAAATAAAGTTTAAATTGAAAGCATGTTAAGTAAAACCCTCTCAGTAGACAATGTGTGTTCGGTAGAGATCCACTCGTCTGCGGTCAGCCAGGCGCGTCTGACGCGGTCCACTTACTGCTACCAGTCGCGCCAACGCACATGCGGCACACACTACAATGGGGCTACTGGAGGATGCTGCCCACTATCTACAAGCATACAACACCAATTCAATTTCCCGTGATAGGTAGGCATGATCCTACGAGATAACATTCGCTGAACAACACTTGTTGCGCCTATTCCCTGTAAAACTAACGCTGGTGAGCGCCATGAAACAACACAATGATCTCTTTACTGGTATCAAAATGTTTGCAACCTCACCCGGCTCTTTCTGCCTGACCTAAAGTAAAATTTAATATTTTGTTCTTATGAGTTTGTAGCCTACAGATATTATTTGTCTCTTTTCTTAAGCATGCATTAGCACTTTTTATGCCCTTGTAATGTACTCGTATCAATCCAAATTGTGGAGAGCGGGGCTGATTAGACATAAATTACCTTTTCGTACCACTTGCTCAAAAAAATTACATTCTATGCCACAAAAAGCGAACATAACAATAGTCATTTTTAATCTGTTAAAAACAGGGAAAGAAAATTGTACTGAATTTGATTCATCCTCTAGGGGGAGAATGTGATTTAAATTTGGAATACTAACCAAAATTTATACTGAACTACATCTGTGTTTACACCATTGAGTTTGTATATAAAGCATTATACATCTATTTGAAAAAGGAATACGCATTTATTATGCAGTTATGATTATTAAATAAAATTACGAAAACGACGACGAGGCCGTATGAGCTTGATGCCTTTGCTTTTCCGACAAAAAATATTAATCTAGGAATTTGCCGCGTTTTTGTTTTCTTCAAATACATAAACGTTAAGTTTATTTTAATTTATTTTTATAAATAAGTTAATGTTCTAAAATACTCAAATCAACTCATCAACAATAAATGTACCAAACAAAAAAAATGTAACTCTCTCTATCAATAATTGGACAAATGTTTCGAATGTTAACTTTTACTATTAATTGTCATTATTTTTAATAAATGCTTATCTCATATTATTATTGTGTTAATTTTTTCGCAAATGGTACGATAAGTAGAGTATTTTCCTCGGTGATAAAGCTGTCTTAGTCTTGGGTAAACTTAAATCCCTCGCTACACTCAGGACTCGTCTTAAATCCCTCGCTTCGCTCGTGATTTAAGTTTTTAACACTCTCGCTACGCTCGGGAGTAAACCTTGAGTCCTTCGTTACGCTCGCGATTTAAATCGTCACCCGCGACAGAAGACACCGCTTTATCCCCTTGGTTAATATTCTACTATTATTAGTATTAAGTAACCTAATTATATAATTATTTGTTCACTTGTGAATCTGTGCAGATGAGACTTCGTTTAGTTCAGAATCCGTCCAGTTTTAACCAATTTCAAAAAAAAGGAGGTTCTCAATTCATCGGAATCTTTTTTTATGTATGTTCCCCGATTACTCGAAGACGCCTTGACCGATTCGAAAAATTCTTTTTTTGTTTAAAAGGGTTTCTACTTCTCAGGTGGTCCTATTGGTACCAAGTTAGGATCTGTTTATGGGATCCCAAAAAAATCGAGGGAAACCCTCAAATTGTATAGGGACGCAATTCGGTTTTATATTTGTTTTTACCTCAGAACTCCGTTATTATCAAGCGATTTGGAAAATTATTTTTTTATTTGAAAGGTCCTTATAGGTACTTTAACATTGGTATCGTAGAAATCTAATCAGAATTAGTTCAATAGTTTGGTTAAGTCGGTTATATTTTTGTTAAAGAGTTCCTTTTTTATTTGATTAGTCATCTAATCATATTATTATTATATCTTATAATATATTATGTGTAAATGTAATGTATCCGCTAAAGTACACCGCATTCCGTAATTTTTAAAAATTTCGCTCCATCCAAAGGTTGCCTGGAAGAGATCGCTTTTAGCGATAAGGCCGCCCATTGTATTGCCTTATTTATTTTAACCCAGTACTTATTTTTTTTATTATTTCTGTTTGTGTGGTAATTCAATAAAGAGTTATCTATCTATCTATCTAATCAGTTATCTACGTTTGTAGATGTTATTAGTTTAGAAACGAGCAGTGTGCTGGTCACTGGCTTCACTCTAATTGCCATTACTTCATTCAAGGCCTGCGAGAAAGTTCGTAACAGCTTTTCACATTATTAGTTGTGCAGGGTCAATAACGCGAGATGAATTATGAAAAGACTTGTTCCAATACTGTTCAGTCATAGTGCAGAATGCTTGTGTTTCCTAATCGGCTCTTATGCAGTATGTATCTAATGCATTCAGATATAAATTTTCTTTATAGAAGTTTGACTGTGTTACTTACATTAAAGTATAACTATGTATTTATATGTCGCGGGCAACTCCTGGATGCGCGCAGTACAGGACCGGGAAGGGTGGCGTTAACAAAGGGAGGCCTACACCCAGCAGTGGGTACTTATAGGCTGTGGATGATGATGATGTATTTATAAAAAAACAGGCCAAGTGCGAATCGAACTCGCGCACAAAGGGTTCCGTATCCATTATCTATAAAAACAACAAAAAAATCGTGTCTATAGTATGGGAGCCCCACTTAAATATTTATTTTATTCAATAGCACAATTTTATTTATTTACCTTATTTTGGGTTTGTGCCGATTAAGCTAATCCTCTAAATTGTATGAGCGTCCATACAACTCTTCTTATTATCTTAATTGGCGTCAACTATGTATGTATGGGAACATCCTTTAATTTTCAACTTATTATTATTTTTTGGAATTTTTACTTTATCTTGCTTTTTGCCAAATTTCGTGATTGAAGGTCAACGGGAACTAGCACATAAGTTTTCGACCCAAAACCTATAGGATACTTCCGGTTGACCTAGTATTGTCAATTTTGGTTAAAAGCAAGGTCTTGCAGCAAAATTACGAAAACTAAAAAAGTTGAAAATTAAGGTAAATTTTGGCACTTACAAGTTTTCGCGAAAATTTAAATTTGTCCATATCTTTTTATTTTGTTAATTCAGGAGCTTGATTTTTATACACCTAATAGAGAATATAGACCTCAGTATCTGGTATAAATTTCAACTTGCTAGGTCCACCTGTTCCTGAGAAAATCGGTGGTGACACACGGATAGACAGACGGACAGACGGACAAGAGAGTGATCTTATAAGTGTTTATTTTTTTACCTTTTGAGGTACGGAACCCTAAAAAGAGTATATAGGTATTCTATCAGCTATCTGGTTCCCATAGCTTTGCTTAGTATGGGGCTAGATGGCGCTGTGTGAATCCAGCAGTATTTATTACCTATTTATGTGGCTGATTTTCTTCTCATAATTTAGAAATGGAAAGCTACCGCTTACAACAAGACCAATTGAAACGAAACCTGCCTAGTATTATTACAAGCTTCAACACATTTTTATGAACTTAGAATGCTAATCAACGAACTGTCCTTATCGATAAGAGCATGTGAATCTAGTTTTCAAAGTATAATAAACTTTATCTTATTGAATGAAAGTTTAGTTTCTAGTGTATTAACATTGGTCAGGGTGTGACTATTACAAACTTGTGTGTTAACTGTTTTGTAATTGCAAGATATTGTTTATGACAACACAGAGTAAACATATGAAGCTATTTAGACCATTCGACTTTATATTGCTGACCTGCTGATATAGAGAAGTTTTTAAAGAACGAAGGAAGAAAGGAGGATCACGTTTATTTAGAACCACCAGAGGGTAATTTTTTTTTATTTCAATCATATATTACTAGGTACAAAGAATTTTTACAAGTGTGGAGAAGAAATGGCTCTCAGCGCAGCATGTTTGTAGGACATGTGTGCCGCGGCGCTGGTCTTCCGCGAGTCCAGTTTATTTATCTCACGTACATCTTGATCATGATGATTTTACATGTATGTATTTGGTATCCCACTAGTGGTCCTATTATTTTGATAAATGTGTGAAGCATTCTATGTTTGTACCTTTCCTGACTCAGACTTGTTTGCTTGAGTAACAAACACACAAATAAATAAACAAACATCTAAATATACAATAAAATTCACATTTATATTAGTGTTATGTAGTCACTAAAGAATACATTTATATGGGCCGTGGAATTAAGTTTTAATATCTTGTACTTTTCTATTGTTGCCTGAAATAAAGATTTAATATTATTATTTAAGGGTTTCTTCTCTACAAATATTGATATTTCGGTTTTTATGAAACTCATTACTGATTGAGCGAAGCGACATCTCCAAGTCAACTTGGGCAAATCGGCGTTGTTTGTAGATATGTTTGTTTCTCCGAGGATAACTTTCGAAGCGTTGATTCGATCATCGTGAAATTTGATACATAAGTTTGATGGCACAATTTTGGTGTAAATAAATGAGCTAAAAATGTTGGGGGGTTGTTGTCATATTGGGGTTCAAGACGGGTAAAACAAGATGAAAATGAGACTATTAGGTCAAGTGGGACGTGAAATGAAAGGTCTTTATTAGTACATTTCGTCAGCGTTTTTATTTTTAGTTAAGTTTTTGTAGTTTTTGAGTTATTAGCCATTATAATAACAAAATTCACAGTGTACACTAGTAACCCCACAATGCTGTTATTTGGTATGCATGTAGCTTATGAGTCACTTCACTCATATCAACATCGATGAGTTCCAGAGGAGAGGTGTGAACACCGGCCGCGCTCTGCGCAGTGACAAGCTCGCTCACGTCCTCGTCACGCTCGCGCACAAGCTGTGCAAGTCGGAGAGGTCCGTATATATAATGGGTCTCTCGGTCTACAACAGGCTGCCGGACAAGATTAAAAGGGATACAACTTCCACCATAATATTTAAAAATAGATTGAAAAAATGGCTCTTAGAGAGTTCTTTTTACTCTGTAGATGAGTTCTACACATTGCCTATTATATAATTTTTGATAAAATGAATTTATTATACAATTAATACATTATATTTATATTAGATATTTTAATAATTCTAAATATTCAATTTATTCCTGACCTATATAACTTTTATGCTTATTTGTGTTTTTGACTTGTAACTTGGCGTTACAAATAAAGAATTGAATTGAATTGAATTGAATTGTCACAAATATAGGCAAATGTCTGAAATCTAGAATAACTGAAATTTGTACCCAAATAAAATTAACAAAATCATGAACTCCCATTACCTGTAATTTAAATGAAACTGTAGGTCAAGTTATTTGGTAGTTCATTTCGTGGCACTATTTTGATAGTCAAAGATTACGAATAATATATTTTTGTTTTTATGGGAGACTCGCGAGATCTGGGTTCGGGGCGAACCACTAGTTATTAATAATAGAAAAAAACCAGCGTGGGGAGAGGTTCAGTACATAAAGGTTCATATTATGCTAAATGAAACGACTGCTAGATTGTTATTCTGATACACACCGCATTTAGTGCACTAGAAACTTAAGATAGGAAAGTGAACAGCTTAAGCTTTTACTGCGAATAGTAAAAATAGTTTACTATTTCATGACAGGTTCTGAGTGGTGACTGTGCATTACAGGCTATATGACCATTTAGTGAAACTCTCCATTTCACGTGAGAATCCATCTTTGTGATTTACTATCTGACCCGCCGGCGGCTTTGCACGTGTGGTTTGTCAATAAAAACATTACTATATTTAGTGTTACCCTCTTTTGACGACTTCGTGGCGCAGTGGGCGTTTAGTCGGCTGAGACGCAGGAGGTAGCGGGTTCGATTCCCGCTGCGGAAATGTTTGCATGATCTACAGATATTTGTTCCGGGTCAGGATGTATTTCTATATAGTTTAAGTATATATTTACAAAAAAAAAGTATATATAGTATTCTATCAGTTTCATCTGGTTTCCATAGTACAAGCTCAGCTTAGTTTTGTTAGATAGTGCTGTGTGAAATGTCCAGCAATATTTATTTTATTTACTGATACTTTTTATCCGACTGCGCAGAAGGAATTAGGACATCCTAATCCCGGTTATAATTTATCTATACTAAAGCTACTGTTACACATACTCTAAACTAGCATGCTAAAAAGCGTGCTATTGAGTATGCTCAATATGAGAAATTATGAGTAGTTTATATTTGCTAGCAATACGCATGCTAGTTTTAAGTATGCTCCTGAATAAGCATGCTCAAAGCAAACACTCCAACACACATGTCATTTTATAGCGTGCTCTCTCGCTCTCTGTCTCAGTTCAAACAAAGCCATGGACAATCAAACAGCTATCCGTATGGAGCTGAATAAGATCATCCTTTTGCTGGCGATGCAATGCATCCAGAAGCTTATATCAGCTAGGCAAAAAAAGAAAAGAAAGAGAAATATTTGGGTCCGTGATTGGATATCTAGAAGAACGGACTTAAAAGCAAGTGCTCAATTGCTTACAGAAATGCGAATAGAAGATGCTGCGGGTTATAAAAACTATTTGCGCATGCTGCCGCATCAATTTGACTTATATACAAATTTGAGCGTTTTTTCATCGCCTCAGCGAGACATTTTGCGTGAAATTGTGCACGCGCACCTGTTGTGAACGACTGATCGATAAGGTTTGCTCAATAAGCAAACCTGTTCACATGCGCTAAAAGCACACACCCCCCCCCCCTCCCTCTTCCGCGCTGCAGGTAGCATGCCCAAAAATCGCACAACCGTCGATTTTTAAGCAAACTCGAAATGAGCATGCTCATTATTAGGAATGTTTCAATACACATGCTACTAATGAGCATTTGCTCAATAAAAGCATGCTTTCGTGCTAGTAATGAGCATGTGTAACTGTAGCTTTATACCAAGTTTCATCGAAATAAGTCCAGCCGTTTAGTCGTGAAAACGTTACAAACAGACAGATTTAGTTTCATTTCAGAAAGACAGAGTTACTTTCAAATTTACATATAGATTATTGTAATAACCGCTCTCACTACCCAATATCATGTCCAAAAAACAAGGAGTCCGTTCTAAACAGTATTTTACGGCACAACAACGGCTACTGCTGTACAAAGCGCAAGTTCGGCCGCACCTAGAATACTGTTCCCATCTTTGGCACGGAGCTCCAAAGTACCAATTGCTTCGTTTTGACTCCCTTCAGAGAAGAGCCATTAGAATCATCGGTGATCCCAAACTCGCCGACAGGCTGAACCGCTGAGTCAACGCCGTGACATCGGATCGCTCAGTGTATTCTACCGCCTGTATAATTAGGAATGTTCTGAGGCGCTATTTGATCTCATCCCGTCGTCGAGGTTCTACCACCACACTTCTCGACAACGTAATAAAGCTCATCCACATATCATGGACAATTGGGTATCGCGCACCATACGCTTCACGCGATCTTTTCTACCCCATACTTGCAAGATGTGGAATGAGCTACCATCTGAGGTTTTCCCGTTAGGCTACAACATGGCACGCTTCAAGAGAAATGTAAAGAGGTTTCTACAGTGTAGGGAACGCATTGACAATACCCCGGGTGTTGCCGGTGTCAATAGACGACGGTGACTGCTTACCATCAGGTAGGCCGTAAGCCTCTTTCCCCACAAATAACATAAAAAAAACGTAGCCTTAGTACCAAAGTAGGCTCTAAGAAAAACATATTTGTACTGGACTTGTCTCTAATCCCGTGTCAGATATCTTCACGGGTCTGTGTACGGAGTAAAAGGATGCCCATCATGGGGATATTACGGATATATATAGTCATGAGCACAGTATAGCAAGAAAGTTGCAATGTTTGGTGGCAGTTAAATTTATGACGAAACTGAACACAAACCATGATACATCACCTCAGTCCCACGCTGTATTGACTAAGACAGGTACATAACTAGAAAGTGAAACTGACCACATATACAAACATTTTTCGATTTTACTTTCCCATAATATTGAGTAACAATTGTTTAGGCAAAATGTTTGGAACTGTTGTATGTAGTTAATAGGGTCAAATCAGTAGTAATATTAGATACTAAAATCAAATAGAATGTTTATTTTGCCCTACACTTCACTGAAAAGTAATGTTATTAGGCGAGTTTATGTTTGTCTCATTGGACCACATACGGCTCAATCAAAATTTAGCAGAACATATCTTTTAAAAGCTTTAATATATACTTTACCCAAATACTTATTTTCAACAAGTTTAAAAAGGATTTTGTTTATTAATAATCAAACTTCTTAAAAACCAATCAGCTCGCAATGAATAACTTCTTCGGAAGCATAACAGAATCCTTGACCTTCGCTCAAGCCGTGTCGTTTTCTTTAATAACAAGCAAATAGGTATAAGATGCCTTCACTTAATATCTGTACTTCTAGTTCATGTGACTAGTTCTTTATCGCCGTGCCTGCAAACCTTGTCTTTGTAAAATTCCTTTTCTCATACATAGATTTAGCTAATGACGGCCGAATGACAATTCTACCGTCATATGCATGTCAAGGCGGTACGAAGTTCCAGTTATAAATCCTAGTTATAAATAAATAAAAAAATATGTCAAATCATTGGAATTTGTCTATTAAATATTCGTCTATAGTAAGCCGTAAGAGTACTTTTTAAGTTTTAATTTAAAAGTATGAATTTGTTCTATTTTGTAATATATATTTGAGTTGGTGATTGAATATCCTAGCTGACATACAGAAGACACTGTTATTATATAATGCAGTACTGATTTTAGGACAACACATTTTGGAGCCATGACGTTGGCTGTTATAGTATTATGGTGTCTGTAATTTCACCGACACCCTTTAAATCGGAACAGTAATTTGAGCATTACTGATTGGCAACGGATGGTGGTACTTCCCCACTACTAATATTTGTGTAAAAATTATCATCCAGGCCATTTTCGACCACGGCGACCGTTCTTCCACTTTATGAATTACGTTCATGCGCTCTCATATGGCTTATATACCCTATCTAGGGCTTGCATTATCCGTTAGATTTTGGTATCCGAATAATTCGGATAGTAGTGAACTTTACTATTCGGATATCCGGATATTACGGATAATTTGAATAATTTTGGGAAAAGCGTTAAAAACTAAAATAATTGTTATTAAAGTAGCTATAAACAATGTTTAAATTATTCCAACATTCACTATTAATATATAAATCAGTTTTAACAATAAGGAAACTCGCTAGGTATATTTTAGATCACGTTTTCAGTCACAAAACTTAAGCAATAAGTAAGCAACTTGTCAGTCATGACTTTCTGAATGTTTTATAATGCGACAAATATTAATTATAAAGGATAAACAGTGTTTAAAATTCAAATTACTTTCTAGATACATGTACTTACTGCACATAATTATGAAATTATGGTTTTGATGTAGTTAATTTCACGATCAAATCGTGATGTTTTGATGAATTTTACTATTAGTTTTATTCGAATTATCCGAATATATTGATCGTCACTATCCGGATAGTAAAATCTCACGAATATCCGAATAATACGGATATTCGGATATCCGAATTGCGAGCCCTAACCCTATCTTTGCTGTGAACGTGCGTTTGCAGATACTGCACGTAAGGGCATTATTCTGGTAATGGTAATTTATATCATTTTGCGGTTTATTAAACGTCACTCTTTTGGTCAAGATCGCGTCTTCTGTCGTATTCAAATGACCAAACTTTTTGCTGGACTTGTCTCCTCCATACCGTGCGGTTTTCCGCTAGTTTCTCTCAACAAGGGGGCTCAAATAAATAAAAAAATTATAACTTGTGTAAATAACTGGATAACCAAGTAAAGCAAATAGGTGAGTGGAGTATTGAATAATCCCATTGATCTCATAACAATGTAAGTTGGATTATCTAATGTTATTAGATTGTGATATGTAGCGTGGACGTATCGACAACCTGCTGGGATTCACTTTCACATGGTTAGTTGGGCGCGGCGCTTTCGCGGCACACTCTCGGATCATTCACCGGTCACTATTTACAGTACACAACAATGCTTCTACTTAGAAAACTTTCGTGATTGATTTCAATCAATACTAAAAATACGGGATTTATCACGTACCGTCTTATCGGTGTTTCGAGCGACAATGTTAACTTGTTGCGCCATAAGTACAGCATCAAGACAATATTCAGTCCTCAAACACAATTGAGGCAGCTACTGCGTTCGTCGAAGGACAGAGACCCTGGCGTATATATGATACCGTGTGACTGCGGTAAATACTACATTGGTGAAACAAAGCGAAATGTATCTACCAGGTTTACTGAACACATACGTTCAATGAAGAATGTCGGCTCCAACAGTTCTGCAGTGGATTCGACGCACTACATACGTTTCGACAATGCCCGGGTCTTAGCGAGAGAGAAGTTCTTCGTTCCTCGCAAGATCCGAGAGGCGATAGAAATGTCGAGTGTCGAACTTTTACAAAGATATGGTGGGTTCCACCAGTCTGGAGGCCATGTCTACATGATGCAAGCGACAGAGGAGAGAGTGAACTTGGTAGAGAGAGACGTAGTTAGTGTTGTGTGTTTGCCTGTACCGAGAAGTACCGAAGAGAGCAGCAGTGATGATAATGATGATGATACAGCCTGTCAGCACGCTGGGTCATCGTTGACTCAATCCCCACCACCGCGTCCATCTACTCGCGCGCAGAGGGCTGCGGCGCGCAGTTCGAGGCGAGACGTTAATCGAAGCGGATCGCACTCACCCTGATGAAGGTTCACGAATTGAACCGAAACATTGTCGGTTGAAATACCGATATGACGGTACGTGATAAATCCCGTATTTATAGTAACAATGCTTCTGTTTTACTCGTTATTTGGATTATTTCTTCGATACATTAACTAAGTATAATGGTTATGGAACACGATTTTTACTAAGAACGGGATATTTGACATGATTTATATGTGATTTGTATGAGAGTGAATAGAATGCCCTAAAGCCACAAAGATTAAAATAGTAGGTTCTGTTTACGCCCAGATAAAGCGGTATGTGCTCTAAATGTGAAGGCTGGACATTTAACGACTTACCGCACCTTTGATACCTTTCTTACTAACTACTACTTTATCTAGGACACCTTTCTATACTAACTGGTATTCCAACTGTGATACCTTCATACTAACTGCTACGCTAACTGTGGTAGATACTTTCGTACTAACTATTGGTTAGTCTGCGCCTTCGTGGAAAGGCTATGTTGATCTTTATCAATCAAATATTGAATTTAAAGTATTGATATTCGATATTTGGTTAGGATTGTTTCGAGAAGTGTGCTCGTCAAATATTTTGGTGTTTGACGGCTTTTTATGGGCATCGTTTGTCGGATACTTATCCCTTTGAAATTTTACAAAGGACTAACATCAGCCAACGGCTTCGCACGCGTGGTTTGTCAACAAAAAGTAGCTTATGTTTCAATCCAGGTTATAATCTATCCAATATATAAAATTTCATCGAAATCAGTTAAGCCGTTAAAGTCAAAGTCAAAATCTTTTATTCATTAAAATCACAAGGATCACTTTGAAACGTCAATTTTACTGCCTGTTTCTTCGCGACCAAGCCAGGAAAGAAAGGCAAGAAAACAAGGCTGGTTGTTTTTTTTAATGATCCTTTTAGAATACATAACAATACAGGAAATAAATTACGTCTAAATTGTAACATTTTGAACGAGTTGGAGCAATTTCAATCCCAAGCTTCTCTATCATCTAAATAATCCGATATGTTATAGTAGGCTTTTTTATAAAGATTTTGTTTAATTAAGTTTTTAAATTTGTTAATTGTCAATTTTTGTGCATCACTTGGGAGTTTGTTATAAAAGCGTACACCTTGCCCTTTAAACGATTTACTAACTTTATGGAGTCTACAAGTGGCAACAGCGAGTTTATCTTTATTTCTAGTATGTAAATTATGATTATCGCTATTTTTCTTAAACAAATTAATATTTATGTGAACACACATAAGATTTTCATAGATGTATTGACAAGGAAATGATATAATATTTATTTCTTTAAACTTATTGCGTAATGATTCTCTGGGGCCCATATTATAAATTGCACGAACAGCCCTCTTCTGCAGCACAAAAACGGTGTTTATATCTGCAGCACTCCCCCACAGCAGTATGCCGTATGACATAATGCTGTGGAAGTAGCTGAAGTAAACTAGTCTAGCTGTGTCTACGTCTGTAAAAAGACGGATCTTTTTGACTGCGTATGCCGCAGAACTAAGTCTCTTCGACAACTTATCAATGTGAGAGCCCCATTGAAGCGTATTATCTAGCTAGGGTTATACCTAAGAATACGGTGGTGTCCACAAGATCCAACTCCTCGTCTTTGATTTTTATATTTGCTTTAACTTGTGTAACATTAGTTAATATAAATCTAATACAGTTTGTTCTCTTTTAATTTAGAAGTAGATTGTTTACATTGAACCATTTGTTATGACGTTATTGAGTAACAAACAACAAACAACAAACAACAAACAACATACAAATATTCAAACTTTCGCAATTATAATAAATAAATATTGCTGGACATTTCACACAGCGCTATCTAGCCCCAAACTAAGCATAGCTTGTACTATGGGAACCAGATAACTGATAGAATACTTATATACTTTTTTTGTAAATACATACTTATATATATATAAGTATATTATATATATATATATATATATACATAGAGAAACAACCAGACCCGAAACAAATATCTGTAGATCATGCAAACATTTGTTCCGCAGCGGGAATCGAACCCGCTGCCTCCTGTGATATCATCTGCACGGTCTCTACTTAGATGTGTGACCGCTATTGGTATTTTTAACTTAGTGCGTCTGTATGGCACGATGTGGCTATAAAAGGAAAGTTCCATAATAAGAAATTATATGAATCCTGAAAGAAAAAAACCAAACTGTTCCGTTTTCAAATCTAAATTATGGTTCAGAAATTCTTATCAACTTACATTCTGTCAAATCCTACTAATATTATAAACGCGAAAGTTTGTATGTATGGATGTTTGTTACTCTTTCACGCCAGAACGGCTGGACTGATTGCGATGAAATTTGGTACGTACGTAGATCATAACCTGAATTAACACATAGTCTACTTTTTATTGGCAAACCACGCGTGCGAAGCCGGATTGGTCAGCTAGTTTCTAAAATATCGATGTTACATAACTTTGACAAAAATCACTGCGGCAGTCACTCGAGAGGGATCAATAAAATGGTACAGTTTTTTCCTTCTAAGGTACGAAACTATTAGAAGATCAACATTTGAATAAAGTATCAATGACGACCTACGCTATTATCTGGCAAGGATGCGCGCGCGCTGAACTTACAACAAAAAGTCGTACAAAAACATAACCCTCCACTTAGCGGCGTAAAAACCTGTAATCGATCCATTTTACGGTTCAATCGAGTGTTTACAAGCGGTTTTTGTTGCTTTTATGTTAAACTGAGTTGAGTGAGTTATACAATGGTTGTATTCAGTGATTCTATTGACATTGAATGAATTGGTTCATGGGATAGTTCCGCTGTAAGGTTTATTTGGTTATTATTTTAGTGTTTCAATTTTTGTAAACTTTTTTATAAAAAAACCTACGTATATATTTTAGACTGTTTTTAAGGTTATTAAAATGTCATACCCTAAAAATTTTATAATTTTTTAGCTGGCTTGCACACTGATCCCTAAACGTATTCAGCATCTAAACATGTTTAAATTTGACGTATTTGTATGATTTGACAAATATCAACAAATACGTCAAATTAAAACATGTTTAGTCGCTAAATAAGTTATCGTTGCGCAAATTGCCTAACTGTGACAGACGACGCCGTCCTATAAGGGTTCCGTTTTTAGGATTCCGTAAGGAGTGCAAAATTAATGTTGTTATTCAAAACTAATATCATGCAGCCGTACTGACTACGGATGAAAGGCTATGAAAGTCATCAGCTCCAAAGAGCATTAGCTATCCTCCACGGTGCGGGGCCCGACACGCGCTTTGCCAATTTATTTCAATAAGGGTTGGGATGGGAAACCCGAAAAAGATGGTTGTTATTTTGAAGCCTTTGTACCTGGCATCGTAGCACTTGGTGCTCGATTTAAACCTAAAACTTCATTAATATAATAGATAGAATATACAGTTATGTACAAGACTTTAACATACAGAAGAAACAGTTGAATTATCTAAACGCCGCTGCAAACGATCTACAGATGGTTCAACTGCTCAAGATAGTGACCAGGCGGAAGTGTCCTCAAGACTCTGCATTGCCCCGCTGAATTGCAATCCTTATGCGTTGACCCAGATAAGCGTCAGCTCTCAGATCACACTTTTTTATTTGGTTCAGTGGTTTTTAGTTACTTGCAAGGTTATATATCATATAGTCCTTCATAGTAGATTCCTTAAGCCGTAACGTGCCTTAAACATTGCGCGACTGCTCATAAGCTATAACTCTGAAACTCTTCATTCAACTTCCCACTCTACCACTTTTCACCAGAGTTTAATATTTCACGACTTCATCATAACTTGAGAATTCCATTTAGGGTTTAACCGATTGAAATAAAGTTGAAATCCCCTTGATAAATTGAAGTTTATTCACTGGGTGCTGCAGTATAACATGTTTTGCGTGGAATATGTTACTTTGTCAGTTGGAATAGGGTTGAAATTAGCGTGATAAATGGTTGTTTGCTGGGTGTCGTAATGGTTACACATAGTGCAGTTATATGAGAACGTGCGAACGGCCGGTTCATTCACGGTTTTTGCATAAATAGCGAGAAATGTTACAAAATACTCGGTACCTATTGTTCGATTGTGGTGTAGGATTGGCTTGAATTCGATTGTATAGCTTTGTATGAGGTTATGGGAAATAAAGTTTTGATAATGTGGATTTTTTCTGTATTTAAGTAAGCAGGCGTTTTATATTTGGCTCGCTATTAAGTTCTCACATTGTTACACAAAAAAGGTAAACAACTGTTTAAAGAGTGTTTAAAAAGGTACCTATTTTTGTATAGGAACTGTTTAAACAAACGCGTTTAAATTTTTAAAACTCGATATTGAATATCTGAAGGTCTATAATATCTAACATTGATTGGATTTAACAATTTTTAAAATAACAAGTCACATTTTATACAAGTATATTATACAAGTACATTGTTTATGTCACACATCTCTACAACGACCGAAAGTAAGCACTCGCTTTCAATGAAGCTTTAGAGCTTCCGTCTTCCGCACTGCAATCGTAAACTTTAATACAATGTACGGACATGAATATGAAACTACCCTCGGACATCCTCATTGCTCGGTCGTGTCGAAGACTATTAAACGAATCGTATTCTGCGCGTGAGGTATGTAGGTCGAAAATAAACGATGTTTCTTCTTCCCCGCACACGGACCACGCGTCACGGGAAAGGGCCTTTTAGTAGCGGAAGCGTGCAAATGGAGATTCACGGACCCTATAACTTAACGCAGTGCGACTGCGGTGATCCTACGCAGTTAATACAGCACTTGCTACTGTGCTATATGTGTCCAAACACCTGCACCATGGAGGACCTAATAACTGCCTCATCTATTGTGGCCAAACACCTGTCTAACATTGTATAACTTATAACATCTCTTGACACACAAAGAAGAAGAGAAGCACTTTTTTCGTTTTTTCTTTCACTTTCGGTCGGTGGCGGCCACACCAAAACACGAAGCGTGAAGCGTGGTCTCGTGGCGTGTAGCGACCACTGGCGTCTACCATATGCGGCGAGTATATAAAACATGCAGACCGCGCTCGGTGGCGGAGTTTTGTGGCTGTGGTTGTTTGCCGTGGCTTTATAACTATCAAATGAATGGTCCTATTTTAATGTGTGACCTGTTTTTATTTGAAAGCTAGTGTTTGCAAGATAGTTATCCAAGTTCTTGATTATTTTTGGTGGGAATTTGTGTAGCGGTTTTCATAATTCTAATCATAAAATCTAAAATTTACTTTTTGAGAACAAACCATAGATAGGTAGGTACCTCATCATCATCATCAAATCAGCCGTAAGACTTCCACTGTTGAACAGAGGCCTCCCCTAATAAATTTTCCAGAGCGTTCCATTTAAGCAGCCTGCACCCAACGGCGCATGGATAGATAACCTGTTATCTATCCATCTAGTGGTATATAGCTTAATATAAAGTTGATATTATAGGTGCAGGTGCTTTATGTAAGTTTATGAGCATAGATACACCGCCTGTTTCCTCCTAGGTTGTCTGGAAGAGATCGTTTTGAGCGAAAATACCACCCATTGTACTTACCTTTAATTGTGTGTATGTCTCTGTATGGTCTGTATGTTTAATTTTGTTTGGTGTGCAATAAAGAGTATTGTATTTTACCTTTTGTGTGGCAGTGGACAGGGCATATAGCTCGAAGAATTGACGGCCAGTGGGGCAAAAAGATTATCGGGTGGATACCACGCTCTGGAAAGCGCAGCGTAGGACGATGGAGAGACTATCTGTTTAAAGTTGCTGGGAGCCGTTGGGTGCAGGCCATACAAGATCGGTCACTCTGGAAATCTATGGAGGCAGCCTATGTTCATTGTTTAGGAGTGGACTTCCTGTGACTGATTGATTGTATGAAATAAATTGCACATATAAACATTTTACAAATGCAGACTTAATGCTAAAGAGTGGATAACAGATAAGATGATGATGATGATACATTTTGTATTTCTTATTATAAAGGTACTATATACCTATTTACAAAGAGAAAAACCAGGCACGTAGTTTTCTTGACGTCCATCAGATTTTCTACGAAACTAAGAATGCTAGGCATGCACAAATGAGTTTATGACTCCTTACGAAATATTTAGTAAGTAGGTCCTACATTGCGCGACGCACTCGCTCATAGATAAAATTAGTATGCACAAGTCCAAGGTCATTAACCTTTCGGTTCATTTAATAGTTACAGCATATTTGCTGAATAGTTCCAGAAGTACATAATAATGTACAAAAAACTATACAAAAGTTTAAGTTGAGTTATTGAAGTAAAACTTCTTTACGCACGCTTGACTTAGGGAGTAAGCTGGTGAATGCGTGACGAGAGCGTTACGAAAGGTGTGATCGAGCGAGGCGAACGGAAGAAAGGGAGGTATGAGTTAGTGAAGATAGAAAGAGAGAGATAGTTACGTTTCGTATACTGTAGGGGCAGAGAGAGAGGCGCGAGCACACATTGTCTTTCTCTTTTTCTCTCATATATACGTATCGTATATATAAGACACAGTGTAGGCCTATTGTCTGTATCGTCCTCCGTCGTCCGAGACACGTTCTCGGAGACCCGGATGACGAAATCACTTCTGCTAATGCGGGTGAGTCATCCACATTAGACAGAGCAAACACTCCACAAATACACCGACCTCGCCGGCGAGGTCGACGAGTCCCATTAGTAGCCGCCTACACGAGGTACAAGCACGTACCCAGGCGTTTCTCTCCTATCCCCGTCCCGGCAACAGCCCAAGCCGAGGTTCGTACCTAAGTGGTGCCCTTGCGCTAGTTGCCTCATCAAAAATAAAATTATAGGGCTGAGTGCCTTCTGCGCTCGCCAAAAAGCTCGGTTAAGCTGCAACGGCCTCAGAGGCCAACAAGGAGATGACCATTCGAAAAAAAAAATTGTCTGTATCGCACTGTAGGAGTAAGAGAGAGCATATTTTCTTTCTCCTTCTCATAACCAGTGCATGAAATATTTAATAGCCATTAGTTCGTTTACGAGTTTGTTAGCGTTACGCGAACTGTAATTTCTTGATTTTTTTTTGTAATTTCATTTCGTTCTTGAACAATTTAATATTTAAAAACAAAAGAAGTTTTACTTCAGTCGTGTGGTCTAAAGCACACTCGTTTTTGTTATAAAAATGGGATTTATCAGACGTACCGTTTTGTCGGTGTTACGACCGACAATATTTCGGTTCAATTGTAAACCTTCATCAGGCTGGGTGCGATTCGCTCCGCACTGTGACTCGCCTCGCACTGTTGTAGCGCGCGAGCGTTGCAAACGATCTATAGATAGCTCACTTTTTTAATAACAATAATAGAGACTCTCGCTGGACGGTTAGGTCAAGGGTCACATACAGAAGATGGTACTCTTGGACTCGGCACGTATAGTCAGGAGGTTCCTCTCTGCAGCCCTAGCCACCGATGCGCGATGGCTTGGGTGCTCTGTCGTGAAAATGTAATTTTTATTACGGATTTTAAAATAAATAATATAAAAAAATATATTGGTTTAATAATAATAACGTTAATTAAGGCTTAAAAATAGACTTAAAAATACGTACATACCCACCCTTAGAGATATACATTTTAGAACTATCATACATGTAATATATTGACAATACTAAATACAAGGCTTTACATCCGAATGCCTCAGGTTGATGGACGCAGAGCAGTGCATTGTAGGGCATGTGTCTAAGGGTTCAATAAATTCAAACAAATATCTCTGGATACACTATGAATTTTGTACTTTGGTTGTACATATTGATTTTTGGGTACGAAACGAATGATGTTATTTACTTAGATATATAGGTTTAGGAATTGTCTAAGGATATGGTTAATAGGTAATGTTTTCTACGGTCTTAAATAATTTTTGATAGGGATAAAGAATTATACAGATAATATTATAGATATGTGCATTGTTCTATCTACATAACTGCTCATAAGTTTGTTGTTTGTTAATAAGGGTGAAAAATCTGCTGTGTAGTTTATTTTTGTTTGTTATTATTTTGTTGTTACATTGTACGGCCGAAACGGAAAAACTCTCAAAACATGTATCTAATATTTAAGATCTTTGTTTTACAACAATTTAACAATAAAATGGAGAATGAATGAGAATAAATGGAGCTATGGAGAGGGCTATGCTCGGGGTTTCTCTACGGGATCGAATCAGAAATGAGGAGATACGTAGGAGAACTCAAGTCACCGACATAGCCCGACGGATTAGCACGTTGAAGTGGCAATGGGCAGGCCATATAGCGCGCAGAACAGATGGCCGTTGGGAACGATAGGTTCTCGAGTGGAGGCCACGGACCGGCAAGCGCAGCGTAGGACGTCCACCCACAGATGGGCAGACGACTTGGTAAGAACCGCAGGTCGGCGTTGGATGCAGGCCGCTTCCAACCGCAGTTCCTGGAGATAAATGAGGGAGGCCTTTGTCCAACAGTGGACGTCCTACGGCTGATATGATGATGATGATGAACAATAAAATATTTGTAGTTTTGATACTAAACAAAATAATGATGCTGTCTCTTTTACACCATTGCGTCTGTGTTACTCACTCACTGCACACGCAAGTAGTAGGTACTCGTAAGCGAAGTAGTCGCACTTATCGACAGTGAAAGGAAATCAAAATATCACCTTTACGGTCAGTGTTTGCACTGATACTTACTACTTGTATAGGTAGTTATGCTTATTGTACCTACTCGTGGCTACTGACCGGAGATTGTAGTATTTATCCGGTTTCGTAAAGGGAGATGAGTGTTGCGGTAATATTGATATGATTTTGTAAGAAAGTTTGTTTGTCTTTGGAAACAATACAATGCAAGCTTGTACTCTCTGTCCAGCGGTGCGGCTAATCGTTTATGTTATCAATCTTTCTAGAAAGAGCTCAAGATAGGAAGTTAGGAAACAATTGGAAACAACTGACACTGACACTGATACTCAGTTTTTTAACTTTTGCAGTTGTCAACGTTTTCATTTGTTTATTGTACTTTATTGTTCCAAATAATTCGTTTTGAATTTGGAGGAGACCTATACCCGAAAGGGGCTTTAACTAAAATGTGTGTAGATACATAATTAAAATATATTAATGTCATTTATGTAATTATTTTTAGTAAGGAAATAAAAAAAAGGTTTCTTATTTATTTGTTACATTCCCTCTGGGACACTGAAACTTTTGAGTGCATGTTACAGAAAGGGATTCGTCTCCGAAGGCTCCCGTAATTAAATTTAGTCGAACTTATGTCTCGATCTAATTTGAATGGCAATACCAGTCATCTTTTAATAACGTCTAAGGTTACATTTAACGGTTGAAGTATCCGGAAGGTGATAAGGATGCCTTTCTGTCTGATTTCAGCCCCATTCCAAAGTGAGTAGGACAGACAAGATCCAGTATTCAGAAGTAGTGCATTGCGCAGAATACATATGCGTAGGTTTACACAAATTTGACCTAAAAGTGTATTAATATTAAAATTACGGGATACTAAAGATATCGTAATGCTTCTGCCTTTCCGAAGACTGGCTCCTAAATAACTGTGGGATAGTTTTTGAAAAACTATGTCTTAACAACGTATAATTATGATTTTATTACGGGTGTTATAAATTTTGAAATCAAGAAATGCCACATTAATTGGTCCAAATCCATCAATCCCAAAACCGTTGACCAATTAGTATATTTCGACACCATTCCACAACCAATCTAAACAAATTTTTAACAAATAGTTTTACCAGCTCGTAATATAAAACACAAAACTACCACACTATGAACATACAGGGTGGCACATATAGACATATTTTCGTTTGACCACAATCTCACCTGATGGTAAGCGATGATGTGGTCTAAGATGAAGCATGAAGATCTAGAAGAAACCTATTCACTCTTACCTTAAAGAGACCTGGATTGTATTTTTTAAGAAAAACAGACGACGGTAAAGTGTTCCATACCTTAGCTGTACGCATCAAGAACGTAGAACCAAAACGGTTTGTGCGAATAGGTGGTATATCAACTTAATACATTAATAATGAACTAATTAATTTTGTCTCTATGTTCTCCAACTAAGTACCTAACTACAGAAATAACTACAGAATAATTTTTTCAATCAGATTTCATCAGATATAAACATTTTGTTCATAATTCATTAAATTATACGTTAAATCATGTTGCAATGTTCATTAAAAAATACTTCTTTGTGAAATTGATTATAAAATTAAATAAATTAAAATTAATTCATGTCACGCCTTGAAAACTAATAAAAACTAAAAAACTAAAACTATAACTCTTCAAATTCGAGGACACTGTGGAAGTTCCTTTCGACGAGCCAGTTTTTTGATATTAACTTAAAATTAATTAGAGTTAGCGTCCCTTCTTGTCCGGCAGTGCATTGTTGTATACGCGAGGAGACATCACTTGGCCAGCCTTCGAACAGTGACCGCCAGCCTGCCGGCCACGGCAGCGCGTGTGTTGAGTGTGTGTATGTGTGCATGTTTTGGAAATAATTCCAGATTTTGGCAAACATACATCACCATTTAAAATATAACGAGGGACGGGAAAGTCATAATTCTATGTTAGCCAATATATGTAAAAAATATACAGCTATTGCTAGACTATTATTATGGAGCGCTCATACTGTACCTGAATGCCTCAAGTTGATGGACTCAAGGCAGTGCTAGGCAATACTTTGTTATAGGCGATGGTTACCACTTAAAATCAGGTGGGTCATAAGCTTGCACCTAGCTATATTATTTAAAATTGTTATTATGTGCTTGAAATGAATAAATGAAATTATTAAATTAAATAATAAATTAAATTAAACCTACTCAAGGTCGTATAAAAAATACTATAATTTTAACAGATCAATTTGGTACAGATGTCATGGGAAAATAGATAAAGTGCAGAGTAAACTTTATGTCCGGGCCACCCTATATATACTTATCATAAGATTACAACATGCCTGTGGCATTTTCACATGTGATTGTGTAACCTGATTGATTTGCCGTATAAGTCAAGCCCGGATTAAACTTTGGCAGCTTCCTTTCCATAGCTAATTATTATTGTACAAAGGTTACTTAAAGATTGTATAACTTTCTCGTTGTGTTGGGTTTGTACGAATATGATTTTAATACATAAATATTAGTTACCTACCTATGTTCTAAAACGCGCCACAAACGATGAAGTGCTATAGTATTTTATGTTAATATAAGTTATATTGCCGTGGGGCGCCGGCAATAGAATGTTGCCCCTCCGCTCTTGCCCGTGGATGCAGTAGGAGTCTGCTAAGGGATACCTCCGAAAGATGGGCAGCAGCGTCTTTTCATGTTTTCAATACCTATACTGCGCTCGCCAACCCGCCCGCCAAGCGTAGCGAGTATGGCAACAACCCCTCATGGATTTACAACATAAAACCAGGCCCGAGTCCCCGGCGGCCCCGCTAATCCTGGCTACGGTAGCAGTCACGGTAACGGCGGGGCCAGGGGTGCTAAGAATCCCCGGGAGACGATCGGCTACCAAACCCTACGACGAGCGCAGCGTAGGACGTCCACCTACAAGATGGGCAGACGACTTGGTAAGAACCGCAGGTCGGCGTTGGATGCAGGCCGCTTCCAACCGCAGTTCCTGGAGATCAATGAGGGAGGCCTTTGTCCAGCAGTGGACGTCCTACGGCTGATATGATGATGATATGATGAAATTATCTTCGTCGTGTGTGATGGTCCATTGGATTGCATGGCGAGCGATTTAATATACCATCTTCATCGAGTGAGACGCGCTCAAATCCTGTGAGGGATCTGACGCTTCATAATGATATTAAATATTCTAAAATTTTACTAAATGTCATGCCACAAAAATGTCACAAATTATACGTGTGTGTGTGTGAACTGAGTGACCACATGGTTTTTTTGTAGTTTTTTAACTAAAATGTTTAGTAAAAAATCTAATACATTTGTAAAACGAATATTAGAGTTTGTAAAGAATTTAATAAAAAGATATACTACCTAATGTGTGGTCTCTCAGTTCACACACTCGCCCTTCCAAATCTGGTTAAGTATATCGTTTACAGGCATGTTTGGTACCCAAATGTTTAGTAAAACATGAATAAACGTATTTACAAGACAACAAAACAGAATGCGGCTATGATATATGGAATTACAAACTAATTTATATGGTCACTAAGAGACCACATATAAATCACGTATAACTTTTTAATTATATCATAAAAACTGTAGTATTTCTCTGTTAATGTTTAGTAAAAGTTACAATGGTGTTTGTAGAAGTTAAAAACGTGCAAAAGAACGGACTATTATCGTAAAATTCATATTTAATTGTGGTCTCTCAGTCCACACACTGAAATAACTTTGATTAAGCAAATTATCATTAATTATAAGAAATACAGATATATTGGGCCTTATAACGTTTAGTAAAATTGTTTTACTATAAAATTGTATGTTTTTATCCCTGATTCATTGCTAATTCCAAAAGTTATTTGCATTTTAATATTTTCTATGCAATGTATGAAGTAGGGTGTCCACACTATGAAAACATCACTGTTAACTTGAACCATTCTCAATGTCCTGTATATGGTGTTGCAATATAAATAATTATATTGAAGGGACGTCTTCTACACATATAATAAAAAATAAATGTATCTATAAAGTGTTGTTGTTTTATAATCAAAATCTCGAGAAAGTTGAGAAAATGCTGCTCGACCAAATGTAAGAAGACAACTAGCTTAATGTAAGGCACAAACACTCATATTATAAACTTTTTTGGAATAAAACAAAAAACTTTATTTATTTATGATCATACCAACTTAGATTAGAGTAGAATACAACGTACTCCCCTAGTCACAGTAGTCACTAACAAAAAATGAAGTTAATACAACCTATTTTGATCAATAAACGGCACTGATAAATATTTTCTAAGTGATTTACCTCGATCAATCTATATAGATATATATAAAAGAAAGTCGTGTTAGTTACACTATTTATAACTCAAGAACGGCTGAACCGATTTGGCTGAAAATTGGTGGGGATGTAGCTTAGAACCAGGAGACGGACATAGGATACTTTTATTTCCGTTCGACCGCGTTCCCGTGTGACGTGACATAAAACCTCAAAGAGAATACATGTCAATTTGAAACGTTACGCTCTTTGTTGTTACTAATTAATAAATTATCTTAAGAGTCCAATGTACCTACCTGAGATAGCTGCATATGATCCTATATTTTACCTGTAATATTGCATCATTTACTTTGTAATCAATATATGTAAAAGTTGAGAATATATACTAGTGACTATTTGTAGCAAAAACACTATTCATTAAAATTAGATAGAATTACTATACAAAATAATTCTAAAATCATGTCCTAAACTTATAATAAACTCATAGTATGTAATAAATGCTACAAATGAGTTCGTGCAACTTTACATACTTATCGATATTAATATATATATATATATATAGATATAGAGTATTTTCAATAAACGTACTTCTAACACTACACATCAATAAACACTAGTTGAAAATAATAGATAAACTAATAAATAGGTAGTTACCATAAAACTAAATAAACTCATATGATATAAAGATAACAGAGTGGATAAATGATAGAGCATCTACAGGACACCACTCATTTTGTAGGCTTCGTTCATGAGAGTGAGGTAGTGCTTGCACACTTTGGATCTGAACACCTCAATAGAGGAAACATGCCGAATCTCGTGCGGAATATAGAGTTGTATTGAAAAAGATTTCAACTCTCCCCGATAAAGATTGACAGACAATCTATACCTAAGCGCAAAATTCGCACAGCGTTTTTGTTTTGATTGCACTACCAGAATTGTAGGCATTTCTCTGATTGTGTTGTAAGGTTAAATAAAACATCTCGTCCCACTGCTGGGCGAAGGTCTCCCCCAAGTCCCTCCAAGCATCCCTATCTGTCGCTATTTCCCACCATCCTCTTTGGAAGGTGTCGAAATCGTCCCACCAACGCTTTCTCGGCCGACCCCGACGTCTCCTTCCGTCTTCAGGCGTCCATGGTGTTGCAAAATGGGCCCATTTCTCGGAGTGCATTCGGGCAACGTGGCCCGCCCATTCCCACTTAAGCCCAGCCGATCTCTTCCCTACATCTGCAATGCCGGTAAGTGAGCGCAGCATGGTGTTACGCACTCGGTCGACACGTTTAAAGCCGAGAATGCTGCTATAAAAACTGCTGAAATAAAACTAGTATGTAAAATTGTCGAAACTGGGACATTTTGCAAACGGTTTTTATATAAAACAATTATTTAGGTACATAAGCATAAGGTTGTTAAACCGGTGTTGATTACGTGAAGACGGCCAGATGACCGACTAAATTGTTTAGTGAGCAACTAATTTAAAAACAAACTTTAGTACTGTTTCTTTAGTAGCTACCTTATCTGAGATTCCAGAGGTTATGATAATAATGTTAAAACAAATCTCACTGTTTATGATATATACAGATTAATTAATAATGCAAGCAAATGATTCATAGAAGTATTTCTATATAAATAAATAAATATTGCTGGACATTTCTCACAGCGCTATCTAGCCCCAAACTAAGCAGAGCTTGTACTATGTGAACCAGATAACTGATAGAATACTTATATACTTATTTTTTGTAAATATATACTTATAATACATAAAAAAACATCCAGACCCGAAACAAATATCTGTAGATCATGCAAACATTGGTTCCGCGGTGGCAATCGAACCCCCTACCTCCTGCATCTCAGCCGGCTATTCGCCCACTGCGTCACGGAGGTCGTCAAATGACATCTATGAATTTACTTTGATTACTTTCATTAAAAGGATTATTTTTGTCGCTTTAAAAATACAAAATACTGCTGCACTGCAAACGATCTAAAGCTCATTTGATCTAGATCACTAGGTACTCGATATCCCAACAGATATTGTCTGCCACCGATCGCAAGAGTGCCGGCGCTCAGTCTTGACTATTCGTGTAGCCTCTCTCTCCTCTCCCTCGATCAACAACTGAATTTTTTTATCAATTTAAGGTTTGATTGAGTTCGTAATTTTCCTCGTCTATTGTTTATGTGATCATATTACTGAGCATTCGCCACGCTGAGTAACGCTTATTGTTTTGAGATACTGTAGGAATTAGTTGGAAATAGACAAGTTTCAAAGTCCTTGTAAATAAAATTGTGTTTTCGTTGGTCCAAGGTTTTAAGGTTCCAAACCAAAACGGCAAAAACGGAACCCTAAGGCCGTTTGTCCACCGCCACCGTCACCGGGAAGTCACCGAGAACGAGATGACGGCGCCGATTTAGCGTTACATCCTCAACAAGGTCAGGAGATACTTCACACCAGGACAGCTTCTTAGTCTTTACAAAGCACTAGTCCGGTCTGGTATGTAGTACTGCTGCCACCTTTGGGATGGTTCGGCCAAATACCAGCTCGCTACCTTAGACTCGATAGAACGTAGGGCTTTTAGGCTTATAGGTGTGCAACATATGGCAGAGACTAAGACCCAGAGTCTCGACACCACCGTAAAGTTGCCTATTGATCCTAAGAGCCTATTGATGTTTTGCAGAATACATTTTGCGGAATGTGCCCAGCAACTATACGATCTGATCCCGCCATCCCCCTTCCACCAAAGGATAAGCAAGCGCACGGCTCAGTACCATCCGTACCTAGTTGATATACCAGTACCAGCCATTCGCACACACCGTTTTGGTTGTACGTTCTTGATGCGTACAGCTAAAGTATGGAACACTTTGTCGTTGTCTTTTTTTCCTAATAAATACGATCCGGGCCTTTTTAAGGTAAGAGTGAATAGATAATTATTGATTAAAACGGGTATTTATCACGTATGCACCTTTTTTATGGCTGTTGCAACACAGCCGAAACGTCGGGATATCAAATAAAAAAGGTACATACGCGATAAATACCCCGTTTTAATCAATAATTATGTACAGTGCTCGCGAAATTTTGAAAAATACTAAGAGTGAATAGGTTTCTTCTAGATCTTCGTGCTACATCTTAGACCACATCATCGCTTACCATCAGGTGAGATTGTGATCAAACGAAGTTCTATCATGTTTAAAAAAAAAATCATACATTTACGTTCTCGGTGCCGTCCCGGTGACGGTGGCGGTAGACAAACGGCCTTAAGGTGCGACTTTGTCCGTCAACTACTAAAGATTTACTACATACTACTAGATATTGCCATTTATTAACTTTAAATTTTATGACTATTTAATAAAATAATTAATTAATTTTAATGCGTACCACAACACCCAGAGCCGGAAAGAATATTTGCAAATCATGCAAACATAATATCGAATCCGCAGCGAAAATACATTCCAAATAAACCCACTTGGGGACACTTCTGCCTGGTAATGATCCGGAGCAATTGAGCTATCTATAGATCGTTTGCAATGGTCTTTAGATGATTCAATTGTTTCGTCTGGAAATACAGTGTAAACTCTATATAGCGACACTCAAGGGACTGAGCATATTTTGATGTTATAGAGAGTTGTCGTTAAATGGAGGGAAGTAAAATCTGTATTAGAAAAAGAAAACGTTTATTTCTGATTTGTCTTGTTAAATAGTACCTACAATAAAAATCTGTTTTAATTTGAACGCTATTGCGTATAGTCTGTTATTTTCGTCTGACATCTTTTGCTACTAAGAATATGACAACGTATAGATAAAATCCATCACTTCTACTAACAACAGTCTGCAGCTACACGTGCGAGCAATCCCATTTTGTAAACAAAAGAACGGATTTCTTAGAAAGTTTGGTGTGTATGATGCCGACAGTCGAGTTTATTATGGTCTATGATAATAAAACGACAAAAGGATATACACAGCTGCGCAGTTTTTACTAATTTGGCAACTTAAAAAGAACTTTTTATTAAAAATTGTTGTCGTTATTGAGAATGGGTGTAATGCTATACAGAGTGTACCATTGTATGCAAGACAAGCTAAACCAACCAAAGCCGAGTGATTTCGACGCTTTAGAGAGTTTATCGTTAAAACGAGTGACGTTACATGGAGTTTACACTGTAATTGTATATTCTTTCTGTTATTCATGGTATTTTGTCTATTATGAGGTAACACTAAAAAAATACAAATAAATGTATTGAATAGAATAGAATAGAGTAATCATTTATTTGATACACACAAAATGACACAAGAAACTGTTATTTAAAACAGTAGGTACAATTTAATCTATTGAGACAGTTCTACTCATGTGTCCGCGTACCAAAATGGCGTTCAGCTCAGCATAATGTTGGATGTTATGCACCCAACAAATTTTCAGCTGAAATAATAAAATTAATAAAAAAGTGGGAAAATAAAAGGTTTGTGCAGTTTTATTAAAATGTATGATTCATTTTAGTCCTCCAACGAAATGCTGTTATATTGGTATTGCTTTCACCTCAAATCGTCTCATTTGATATTGTACGTGATGCCTTTGAATTCTATACGTGAGATCCGACAAGTATCTAAAGTTGTTTATTTATTTGTTGTTATAAGAAGAATCTTTTTATTTGGAAATAATTTAAATGTATTTCTAGTTCATAGCAAAAAATGCTCAACTATGAATACCGAAGAAGTAGTTTCTTAAAATTTTTCTTAAATTTTATCTTAAAAGAGGTTCTTTTTACAATGAAAAACTTCGATTCCATGACTATATAGTGGAAAATTGACATTTTATATATCGAAAATAAGATATTCAAGGAAATCACACGTCATTTTCTTAAAGTTAATCAGGTACAAATTCACCCAAATGTGGCATGTTGGGCGTCCGTCTGCAGCGTCCAGGGCATCTTATACAGACTGTGCCTAGTTCAGTGCTTAGACTTGCCTTAAATTATTTAACAGCTTCTTTTTATAACATGATGTTGTTAATGTTTTATTTGTTAAAAACATATCATCATCATCTTCTCAGCCGTCTGCGCCCACTGTTGATTATAGGCTTCCTCTTTATTACGCCATTCTTTCCGGTCCCTTACGAGTCTCATCCATTGACACCCAGCTACGCTTTCAACGTCTTTCAAGCATCGGGCGGGTGGTCTGCCTCTTGGTCTACGAGCATCCCTTGGCCAGCACTCTTTAATCGCATTCCTCAAACGCCCGTCATCCCTCCTAGCCAAATTCTAATATTAAAAAAATATATGTTGAATATTAATTTTTAAATGTATTGAAATTAAAAAAGTGTGTGGATTGTATTGTCTTTATAACCATCGGCTTCTTGTAATCGTGACTGTTCACATGTTGTATGACTAGCATGAGCAGCAGAAATAGATACTCAGAGACCTAACTTATGATTATGTGGCACATAAGTTGTGATTATGTAATTAGAAAAATGCGCACATTAGCGAGAGCACTACAGGCATACGGTGGTACCAGTACGTTTATTAGCAGCTGTTAGATGATTATGGAGTATCCGATCGGTCGGAGTTTCATAATCAAACTCATCTATTTTTTACACTAGCTTCGTAACATCTACCTACACGGTTTTTTAATCTTTCACTGTGTTTTTTTTTTATTATTTACTGACCCGCTTGAATTTTGGCCTGAGAAATAAACGATTTATTACGACTATTTGTACTAAAAACGGGATATTTGTGAGTTTTTGAGTATCCCGAAACTCAAAAACTCACAAATCATGGTAAATATTCCGTTTTTAGTACAAATAGTTCATAACCATGTGCAAAAGTGATTTATTATGACTTTATTGAAAAATCATGATTATTGGCAACCTCTGGTTAGCACTGCATACATTATGTTTGCATGATTTGTGTATGCTCTGGGTATGTGGTAGGTACCATGGTAATTGTTGCTATCTCTATCTTACTAGTACGAGTAGATTAGAAGCAGGGCCAGATTATCCATAAGGCGGATTAGGCAACTGCCTAGGGGCCCCAGACCGACTAGGGGCCCACGGGGGCCTGGTCGATGCGGGCCACGCACCAAGAAAAAAAAACGTTTCATTCGTGATATTCCCCATTATTTACATTCGGTAATGTTGCCATAGAAAAATATTTTACTTAATATTTTTATTACAACTTCCAAGATGTTTTAAACGATTGTGTACCTAAAAAAATTAGAATATTTGCTATTTACATTTATTGTCCCTACTTCACAAAAATATTTTCTTTCGGTATACAATATATATATTATTGCATTTAACAAGATTAAATTTTAAATAACCGTGTCACGTCTCTTTTATCTTTCCTACTCCATCATGTGACCTGGATCATAACACTTATCTATAACTATAATCTATTCATTATAATCATTTCAATGAAAGCAAAAAGCAGGAGTCGATCTGATCGACTCGGCTTTTGTAATAGAAAAAATATATTTTAAAAGGTAAGAAAAGGGCCGCCGAGAATGGCACTGCCTAGGGGCCCCGATAGGGTTAATCCGGCCCTGATTAGAAGTACGCGAAGACATAGACATAAGTAAGCGAAAACAACAATAACTAATTACCATGCAACTTTTCTTTACGAGTGTAGATTATAACCAATCATTGTTTAAAAAACACGGAAGAGTTTGTAAGTGCTATTGACAATCCAATCTAATGTTAGTGGTAATAACCAGGTAATATGGTAATAGCCGTTACTACACTATTAAGGCGATGTCGGGGTCACCGACTGATTTAATCCTAGTGCACCGGCTGTTTTCAATTTCACTTTCGAACGGTCAATGGACTCGTCGGATAGGGTTGGCTGTATCGACTCTTGTCTTAAATTGTAGAACAAACCTTTGTGACCAAACTATCACTTAGCAGGTGATGTAGGCGTTAAGCGCTAAACTATTCCTTATAAGATTTTTCAATTCATCTCAAATAAATTTAAGCCGTACGAGAGTTGAACCCGCCACTCTTGATATGAGATTGCGTTCAGTTCAGATTCATTTTATTCCACACAGATACCACAGTACACTTGGAAAAGTCAATATTTTTACAATTATAACAATAAAAGTATCGCCATATGAACAAAAATAAAAAGAAATTAACTGATTTAAACTAACATAAAACATTGAGTATAAAGTAGAAATTTATATGTAAAATAATTTAACCAAATAATAAAAATATATAATAAAAATTAAATAAATTTACAGTGTACTAAGATCATCAGCAAGTGCTTCGTCAATCGTATAGTATGATTTGTTCAATAAAAACTTTCTAATTATATTACTGAAGTCGGCATGACTTGTATTCCGCAGATTATGTGATAATTTATTAAATAATTTAACACTTAGACATAGGTAACTTTTTCCAACTTTAGCTAGTCTATGTGTTGGAAGACATATATCATTTTTATTTCTAGTATTATATTTATGAATGTCACTTTTCAATTCCAATTTAGTTAATTTCAATTTTACATACATAAGATTTTGAAATATGTACTCTCCTGTCATCGTCATAATTTCTAGTTGTCTAAACTTTTGTCTGCAAGATTCTAGATTTTTCATTAATAGAATTGAACGTATTGCTCTTTTTTGCAGTATAAAAATTCTATTTGATTGGTTAACCAATTATCATAATAATAATTATAATAATAATCCTCCTAGCCGATTTCGGCTACAGAGACTTGACTTTGTGATTATTGGCCTAGGTGTTTAGCCTGTATGTGGCTGATGTACCCTATTTTTGCGCTAAAAGTCCGGTTACAATGAACACAAGTTAAGGCGCCATTAATGTAGTTGTAATTGATATTAGCCGGCGGTCGACTTTTAAGCTGATCTCGTTTTAAGTCTAGTTCTTGCCTCCTTTCTTCTTCAAACTCGTACACTTTGTCCTGAACATGACGCCTCCATTCAGGTCGTTTTTCAGCGAGAGCCTCCCAGCGCGACGGATCGATACAACACCTCTTCATGTGCCTCTTCTGTACGTCTTTGAAACGTAGGAACTGACCTCCGCGTTTCCGCTTACCATGTTCTAGTTCACAGAAGAAAATGCGTTTCGCCCTTCGCTCATCAGACATCCGAGACAGGTGCCCGCACCAACGCAGCTGACGCCGCATCAAATATGCCTCTATGCCACAGACATTAGCCCGCCGTAGAACATCGGTATTACGGACCCGATCCGACCACTTGATGTTAAGAATGTCGCGGAGGCATTTCAGATGGAATCTGTCTAACGTGCGTATGTGTCTGCGATACAGGCACCATGTCTCTGACGAGTACAAGATGTTAGGAAGTACAATAGCCATATACACCTTAATCTTGGTACTCAATTTGATGTTATGGGAGCGAAATACCTGGACTCGTAGTTTACCAAAAGCAGCCATAGCGGAGCCAAGTCTGCTGTTGATCTCCGAGTCAAGGTCGCATTTTGTTGTTATGCTGCTTCCCAGATATCTGAATGTATCGACCTGTTTTATGGGCTTTCCATCGATTTGCAGATTCAGTGGAGCTTGGTTAACAGTGTCCATGGCCATCACCTCTGTCTTTGTAATATTAATTTTGAGGCCAAATCTACAGCACGCAGCGTCAAGCCGAGTCATCAAGTCCTGGAGTCCCTCAGAAGATTCCGCAACTAAACATAGGTCATCATAATAATTATCATAATAAAAACAAATGAGTTCTATGTCTTGCCCAATGCTGTTCAACTGCCGCTATGAGTCGAAGTCCTCACTTGAATAAAAGTCAATTTATTTTAGTTTAAGCTCAAATTACCATATTTTCAAGGGCAACCTTCAGAGAATATTGAGTGAGATTCTATTTACAATTCCTATAGTCACACTAATATTATAAATACGAAAGTTAGGATGTTTGTTAGCTACTCAATCACGTCGTTACGGCTTAGCCGATTTCAATAAAATTTGGCATATATATAGATTATGACCTTGATTGAAACATAGGCTACTTTAGAAACTAGTTAAGTAATAAATTTCACCGCGGAAGAGGACTGATTCTAATTTTAGGGTGGGGGGAATAAAACCTACAATGATTCTCTTCTAACCTGACCCCATCCATTCTAACTTCTTGATAGCGAAGGATCTGGGGCTGATGGTAGCATAATCCTAGAAGCGGAAGAAAAAGGAATAAGGAGATTATTTTGACAGCCCTAAAACTAAAAACCGGAATGTAGTAAACTTATCAAAGCAATCTTAAAAGAAGCCATCACTTTTCTAACTCCATGAAAGTGCGAACTTGAACCCATGCATGTCATTAACTTACTTTGTGTTATGTTAACGCGCCGGCGAACCCTGAGCCCAACTTCAATTCGGCCGCGTCAAAAACTTCGGCCTGAATATCGCTATCTCTGTTAAGTGACGAAGTTTAGCCACGCAGAGCGACAGTGATAGCAATAGAACGATTCTAAATTTGATTAGATTTTGACCGTGTTCCGTAATACCAAAAATGATGACTGAAAACTTGTTGTATTTTTCTCATTGTGTTGTTATTCTGTAACTAGACGATACAATCTATGTTCCCATGACTAGGATACGTAAAATGTTGTTGTTTTTAATACGAAACAATTAGGTTGAAAACAGGTCTTTTATGACGTAAAAACATGCAGAATGCGATACGCTTCTATTTCATTTTAGGTAAGTATTTTGATCTAATATATGGTTGGGAACCTAGATAAATACTATTCAAATTAAAATAATACCTTATTAAGGTAGAAATATGCTCCAATTAGAAATGATCTTGGTAGTACGTGTTGTATGGGCGATTGTCCCTCCGGTGTCCCCTTAATAACTAGTGGTTCGCCTCGAACTGAGATCTCGCGAGTCTCCCATAAAAACAAAACTAATATTCGTAATCTTTGACTATCAAAATAGTGTCACGAAATGCAAACCAACTTATTTGACCTACAGCTTCATTCAAATTACAGGTAACGGGAGTTCATGAATATTATTAGAAGTGTGGAGTTTTGTCAAAGTTAATTTTTTTATTATGGCGAATAACTAATAGATTTAAAATAAAAATGAAAACAGCGATCAAAATGTACGCACAAAGACCTTTTAAACGTGCCACTTGACCGGATATACCAAATTTCACAATGATCGGATAAACGCTTCGAAAGTTATACTCGGACTGTCCTAGGACAAACAAAAATACATACAATATACATACCTACATACTTACCTTCATACATACAACGTTGATTTAGAGATATCGCTTTGCTCAATCAATAATGTATATTACTGGACATTTTACACAGCGCTATCAAGCCCCAACTAAGGCGAGCTTGTACTATGGGAATCAAAACTGATAAAATACCTATACATATACTTTTTTTTGTTGTTAATACATGCATAAAATATATAGAAAAACATCCAGATGGAAACAAATATCTTTAGATCATGCAAACATTTGTTCCGCGGCGGGAATAGAACCTGCTACCTCCAGCGTCTCTTATTAGTTTATTGACGTAAACTTTATTATTCAAATACATATAACCCTGCAAAAATGCAAAGTGAAGCATTGTTTCTTTGTGTGTTTTGTTTGTTTGTTTGTCAGAACATTATAATTACCTCATCTATTTTGATGACACCACCTTTCTTTCGAGAGACTTTTGAGGTGAAAGGATGAATGGAATTTCTAAAATTCTTGAACTAGACTACTCTAACTTACTCCAACTCGCCTTCATGGATTGATGGACTCAGATAAATTGCATCATTAATTAGCACTCCTTTTGTATTTTAAAATTGTTTATTAATTCGGAGACTTACAAAATATGCGGTTCTACAGTATCCACAGTAATTGTACTGTAGGACAACATGAACTAAAGCGTACATTTACCGGAAATCCACAATTTCAAAGTCCTATTCAAATTTCTACAGTTTATTTTTATTCTTGTAACTAAATGATTTACGTATGTTGTCCACAGACGTGCTGTATCGAGTTGCTAAGAAACGGGTGCCGTCTGCTGGCGTACGTGCGACGACATACCACGAGGTAACTCTAGTCTACCACTGTTCAGGTGAACTACAATGTAGATACATTGTGTTTATCGAGCAAACTTGCCGAGTGGAATGGTTACTTAGGCATTTGCCCAATAGACGGTAACATAGGTTGATAAACAAATTTGGAGCATGTACACACTTGCCGTGAAAATAACAGCTTCTAATTTACTGAGAAGCAAAATAAAAATTATAGGTATTGATTTTTCCTTTTAGTTGTATCACGATCAGGAGAGAGAAAAGCAACAACAATTGTTGACAGAGAGGTGTCGTAGATACAATTTTGTATGTAAAAAGGTACAATATTGTTTTTATATTTATTGGGTTTTTAGCAACACAAAAAAAAATTACATAGGTGTGTTTTTTCGAGTTGGATACATTTATGCCATTTAAAATGTACTTTAGGAAAATACGAACAATAATAAACTCAGTTGTTTAACTCAGCTAAGCGTGCGGCATTCATTTTACATGCAAATGTCTATCTAATCTAACCATAACGTGATTACAATAAATCTAGTAAACAAATTGAGTACCTACTATTTTTAAATCAATTTCATAGTTCTATTGTGTTTTCTAACCAGTCTTTACGAACATTTTTTTAAATACAGAAATAAATATACAAAAAGTCGGACGAGTCGGACACGCGCACGAAGGGTTCCGTACCATTATCTATAAAACGAGCAAAAAAAATCACGTTTGTAAATATTTCAAACATCTACCTGTTGCCGTTATTGATATCGAGCAAAAACAAGCAAAAAATCACGTTTATTGTATAACTGCCATATAACAAACGTGATTTTTTTGCTCCCCTTAAATATTTAGTTTATTCTGTTTTTAGTATTTGTTGTTATAGCGGCAACAGAAATACATCATCTTTGAAAGTTTCAACTGTCTAACTACCACGGTTCATGAGATACAGCCTGGTGACAGACGAACAGACAGACAGCGGAGTCTTAATAATAGGATCCTGTTTTACCCTTTGGGTACGGAATCCTAAAAATGTACAGCATTATTTCTTGACAGTCTCAGAGGTAGCGAACAAGGTCACAAAACTCAGATGCGGTCACTGACAAAAATATTTCTTCTAAATTTTGGGTCACTTACATTTTTGTACAGGTTTTATTGAAGGCCCTACCCTAAACATTATGCATAAAAATGTTGCCCTAGCAAAAACTAAACAACTTTCATTAGTTCTACTTCCAGCTCCTCGTAGGTAACAACATTTCTCAATCGAGAAAAAGACAAACAAAAAACGTTGCCGTAACATTGTAATTGCTCGGATAGATTGCGTTGTTTTTCGACATTGTTTTTAGGTTGGAAATCTGTTGCTTTACGCACTGGAGAAGATATAAACGTGCACGCAAGCACGCATCACATTGGGAAAATCCTTAACCAACAAGATGGCGATTAAATTCGTCGTTGTACTAGTTTTACCTTTGGAGATGGCGCTTGTGAACAGAATAAGAAATAGTTCTGAAAATGGGGGTTTACAATAGAGTATTCATAGGTTTAAGGAGCCAAATAATAGTAAATAGTTTAGTGTTAGCACTGGCTAACCTCCAGCCTTTGTCGGAGGTTATTACCAGTCCAAAAGCTGCCAACATGGCCTAACTACATGTCAACGTGCTTTCCAAAGGGTATATGTATGCATGCGTCAGATTTTTCGTATCATTAGCTAGCTTGACTCACACATACCATCTGTTGGCCCATTGGCTTGTTCCATCTCCATGTTGTATAAAAAACACTCCAGCACATGGCTTTTTTCAGCGTTAAATAGCGAAGCGAGGCTTTTGCTCTTAAATGAGGCAGGTATTGCTAAATAATACCACCTAGCGCTACAGCAGTGAATGGACTTTTGCCTTCTTCAGCAACCACTAGTCGGGTCTGTCTTGGGCTTAATATCTCGAGAACGCTGGTTTTGGGACACTCATCGCGTACAAAAGTGACCGCGGCTGATACCTGTGATTACCTGGGGCCTGGTACCAGGTATTATTATTATCTGTTATCGCGGCTCTTAGCTGACGAGTGACGAGTCGCATTCCGGCGCGACGGGACGCTCTAACGTAACGCTTGGGAACTATAATGCAGCTCAAATCCACTCTGAGCTGCTTTACAGTTCTGTAGGTTTTTGTAAAGTTTATTGATTAGTCCGCGACCCAAATATACCCAATAATTGAGTCCGATGTATTTAATAAAGAACACGTAACTTTCAGTTAATAAATTTATTATTAACTATTTGACCAATCTGCAGCTTCGCACGCGTAGTTTTTCAATAAAAACATTACCCTCCTTTGCGCAGTTGGGTAAAAAGTAGCCTATGTTACTCAAGGTGGATGTAGCTTACTAATGGTGAAATAATTTTTGAAATCGGACTTGCAGTTTTTGAGTTTATTAAATAAAACACACATTACAAACATACACACAAAAATACAAATATTTCCTCTTTATAATATTATAGTACAGATAAGTATCAGAGCTAGAGCATAATTATAATTATCTAAAAAATCTGTCATTCAGCTCGGATCTATATTTTTCTAAAGAGAAAAATGGCAGAAAGTTTTTGTTAATTAGCAGACTGTATGTAGGGAGGAAACAGTGATGATACCAGTGACTCCGATGCATCACTTCAACTAAAATATTTAGATAGTGATTGTCAATCAATAAATTTCTAGTTAGTAAATAATCTGTTTACTGAATAAACTATTTCATTGAGACTTTCTTATTTGTGTTCTTTCATCATCATCATCATATCAGCCGTAGGACGTCCACTGCTGGACAAAGGCCTCCCTCATTGATCTCCAGGAACTGCGGTTGGAAGCGGCCTGCATCCAACGCCGACCTGCGGTTCTTACCAAGTCGTCTGCCCATCTTGTGGGTGGACGTCCTACGCTGCGCTTGCCGGTCCGTGGCCTCCACTCGAGAACCTTTCGGCCCCATCGGCCATCTGTTCTGCGCGCTATATGGCCTGCCCATTGCCACTTCAACATGCTAATCCGTCGGGCTATGTCGGTGACTTGAGTTCTCCTACGTATCTCCTCATTTCTGATTCGATCCCGTAGAGAAACCCCGAGCATAGCCCTCTCCATTGCTCGTTGAGCGACTCTGAGTTTATTCATAAGGCCAATAGTGAAGGACCACGTCTCGGTTCCATATGTCATCACTGGTAACACACACTGATTGTAGACTTTCGTCTTAAGGCACTGAGGTATGTTGGACGAAAAGACGTTGCGAAGTTTCCCAAACGCTGCCCATCCATGTTGGATTCGACGATTGACCTCTTTCTCGAAGTTGGACCTACCTAATTGGACTGTTTGTCCTAGGTATACATACGCGTCGACAACTTCAAGAGCCGAGTTCTCAACCATAACTGGGGCAGGGACGACATGGACATTCGACATGATTTTCGTCTTGTCCATGTTCATTTTAAGTCCTACCCGTTGGGAGACTCGATTGAGGCCTTCGAGCATCGTGCTGAGCTCTTCCATCGACTTTGCCATGACCACAATATCGTCGGCAAACCGAAGGTGAGTGATGTAATCGCCGTTAATATTGATGCCCAGTCCTTTCCATTCCAGAAGCTTGAAGGCATCTTCCAATGCGGTCGTAAACAGTTTCGGAGAGATGACATCTCCCTGTCTTACGCCTCTTTTTAAGGGAATCGCCTTCGAGCTCTGTTCGTGTACTCGGACTGACATAGTGGCGTTTTTATACAAACACTTCAACACCTCGATGTACCGATAGTTAATACGGCATCGTTGGAGAGACTCAAGCACTACCCATGTTTCGATCGAATCGAAGGCTTTCTCATAGTCCACAAACGCGAGACATAGCGGCAAGTTATACTCTTCGGTCTTCTGTATGACTTGCCGCAGCGTATGTATGTGGTCTATGGTACTGTAGCCTTTACGGAACCCGGCTTGTTCGGGAGGCTGGAAGTCATCAAACCTGCGTTCGAGACGGTTCGCGATGACCCTCGAAAACAGCTTATAAACATGGCTCAAAAGCGAGATGGGTCTATAATTCTTAAGCAAGGTGTTGTCACCTTTCTTGAAGAACAGAACCACCACGCCCCCGTTCTATGCTTTTGGCGTCGTACCTTCAAGCAAGGCGGAATTAAAAAGCTTCTGAAGGACTTTAAGTACCGGTGATCCACCCGCTTTCAGAAGCTCTGAAGTGATTCCGTCCTCACCCGGCGCCTTGTCGTTCTTAAGCTGCTTCAAGGCCATCCTGATCTCATACAGGCTGATGTCCGGAATATCTTCGGTATAATGTCGGGTCAGTTTGGCTCTTGGGTCGTTGGCCGCACTGCAAACAGGTTTAGTGACCGAATCGTAGAGCCGTCCATAGAACCTTTCGACTTCCCTTAACACTTCCGCTTTACTTGACGTTATGCTGCCATCTTCCCTTTTCAGCTTCGTCATGCGGCTCTGCCCAATAGAATTATCTCTCGCGAACACTTTGGAGCCTTTATTCCGCTCTATCGTATCTTTAATACGAGATGTATTAAAGGTACGAATATCGTGCCGCAAGGATTTCCAAATCTTTCTATTGAGCTGCCTATGTGACTGAGCATCATCGGGAGACTGCAGTTGCAAAGAACGTCGTTCAGCCATGAGGTTAAGGGTGGAATCAGAAAGTTTCTGAGGTCTATTGGTGCGGGGGGTCTTAAAGAACTGGGACCCCACCGTATGGACGGTTTCAACGAACCTGTTATTGATCTCGTCCACTGATGCATCTACTTCTAGACAGTCAAAGCGATTTGCAAGTTCGAGTTGAAAGCTCTCGAGGTTTTGGATATGTGCGCGAGTGGGTCGGAGCGTAGATTTCATCAAACGGAACCTTTCAAGTTTAACGTTCATATTCAATGTGGCTCTAACAATTCGGTGATCACTGCCGGTTTTCACCCTGTGAATCACAGAGACATCATTGAATATCCGTTTCTTGTTGGTCAAGATGAAATCAATCTCATTTCTCGTGGAACCGTTGGGACTCATCCAGGTCCATTTCCTGTGAGGCGGCTTCTGGAAAAAAGAATTCATCATAAAGAGTCCTTCTTTCTCCAGAAAATCGGCCAGCCTCTGTCCCCTGGGGTTCCGTTGCCCATATCCAAATTGCCCCACTCTCAACTCATCATCGCTTCTCATGCCTAGCTTTGCATTGAAGTCCCCCATAACAACAATAAAGTGAGTTTTGTTCGTATGTATGGCTCTACTGATGTCCTCATACATAGACTCTACTTCTTCATCTGGGTGTGAAGAGGTCGGCGCATATACCTGAACGACCTTCAGCGAATATTGCTTAGATATTCTGAGTGTCAGGTACGCGACCCTGCTCGACACACTGTCGATGGTGATAATGTTGTTGATGAGTGACTTGTGAACGAAAAACCCAACACCACCTTTGGACTGTTGGTCGCCCTCCCGGTAGTATAGTAGGTTACCAGACTTAAGGGATATCGTGTCCTCGCCCTCTCTACGGACTTCTGATAACCCCAAAATGTCCCAGTGTAATCTACTAATTTCTTCTTCCAGCTCAACAATCTTTTCGTCTGTCCTCAAAGTGCGGATGTTGTGTGTTACCAGGGCCAGTGGTCGTCGTAGTGTTTGGTAGCCGATCGTCTGTGTTCTTTATCTTATTCTAATATATTGTGAAAAAGTAGCGCCGCCACTGGCGCTTTGTACAGTACCTAACCTACCCGTACCCAGTACATTAGGTACTGCTTGTCAGCAGAAAAAAATGGTATATAGGTTCCTAGGCCTAGATTTATTATTCTGAAGAATAATAGTTTATATTCATGTACATCATCATCTTTTAACATTGCATAGAGAATCAAAAGTATGTAAGTAAGTATACTTATATAGAATCTCTAGAACAAATTTTATTTTTTTAGAATAATAACCAAGTATCAAGTTGTGTTATTCCAAATGTCCTATTGATAAATGGGTTGCCACGCTGATATTTTTTGAATTTGCCGCGATTTTTCAGGGTCTACTTTCATTTGACAGACTATATGTAGAAACAACTAAATAATGTTAATTTGCAAACTATAAAATATCCGAATTTAATTACGTAAAATATTTACAATATAAATGTTTCGGATAGGAGAATTTCACAGCAAATTAATCTAAAGATTTACCAACCTACAGTACCTGTAATTATGGTAACATTTAGCTCGCAAAAATTAAAACAGATTTTTTTTAATTGTGTTAATGTGTATCTACTATGTTGGAGATCTAATAAACAATAATTATTATAAAAACGGGATTTATCACGTACCGTTTTACTTATAGGTATTTTGACCGACAATATTGTCGTGCCAGGCCAGGCGCAGTGCGGAGCGGATCGCGCGTAATAAATGGCAGCCTAATGAAGGTTCACGAGTTGAATCGAAATATTGTCGATTGAAACACCGATAAAACGGTACATGATAAATCCCGTTCTTATAATAAGGTTTAAAATATCACGGAAGTTTTCTAAGTACAATTAATAAACAAAAAAGGAGTGCCAAGGCCCGAGTTCGGCTTTCGGGGATAGCTACAATACCACTTTCTAAGTGATCTAGGGATTGTTATCGTGAGCTGTGGCTCGATATTTGATGGGAACTTTGGGTACGGTGCTCTATCGTAATTACTCGGAAATTACAGACGCATGAACTTGTGAAATACTGGAGCCCTGGAGCCCTGTGATCACGCGGTGCCTCACAAATGGAACAGGTAATTCATTTTGGTGAATCCCTTTCAAAGATTCCGTAATATTTAATTAGGAGAGATCATGGATAAACACCTACCTATACTTATAGAAAGTATATTGTTGTACTCGTGAATTTATTTGCTTCACTTTTCATAATATTCCTTTATTTACGAGTATTCCTATAATCAATACTTAACATTTTATTGAATAGTTGTTTTGTAGAGTCTAAAATAATTCACATAATCCAAACTTTTAATCAATTAATTAGCCAAACACATCGTCAATCGATCGACGAGCGAGCGATCGCTATTCATTATACATAACCGGAACGGAAAATCACACATTTTGCAAAACTAATCTATATTCCGAATAGATCCTGATAACACTCAATTACACCGGCCACATAAATAGCCAACGCATTCCTGTCCACTGCAATCTGTATTAACTGGTATGAAATATACTACTTATAACTCTTTACAAATAGATATAACTGGTATGGTATCTATTTAATGTTATAATAAGTAACGCATCTGCGTGTGCTTTCTTGCGGCGCGCGTGGGTGTTGCGATGACGTATGTCTCTGCACTTCGGTATAAAGTTACTAAGAGTGTATTGATTTGCCTTTTTACTCTTTAGTGGCATTATAAGTAGAGTTTATGGAATGTATTTTTATCGTAGTTTACAATGCATTGTAAAAGCTTTAAGTCTTGCTACATCATAAAGTTTTGGTCGGCTGTGAAGAAGCGCCCGCGAATAAAATAGAGGATAGTGATGATATCTTAAAAGCAATACAAAAAGAGAGTAGGTAACTTCTTAAAGGTGTTAATTGAAAAATATATTCTTTTTAAACCGATATTTTCCCACTGCTGGGCAAAGGTCTCCCCCCTGTTCCTCCACATCTCTTGTGCACGTTTTGGGAGTGCTGCGGACAGACTATAGTTTGAAACTATAACATCCTTTTTTCCGTTAGGGGTTAAAAAGTACGTAGGTTGATATTAAATTTTCATAACTCGGTAAGCAAGGTAAGTAGAAGTACGTCTCATACAAAATCACAAAAAAGGCGCGTACAAACTAACTATCAAGTAATTGGGTACGCAACTAAATACTCTCACATCCCAGGCCACACAAAAATACCAAGTACCACACAGATTAAACAATAGCTACTACAGCAATACTAATTACAAAGGCGCCTAATATTTGTTTGTTTTTCATAATTACGTGTACGTGTGATTATACTGACGTTCTTCCACATAGTAATTGTTGCGTTTACAACAACAATGGCAATTTAAAAAAACCACGTTAATTATTTAAAATGTCACGCCGTTGTCTAGTTGCATTTCATGGGAATGCATTAAAATAGGCATTTTAATAAATCTTCTTTTAAATGTTTTGTTGTTTTGCGTCAGTCTGACCGCATTTTTGCCGCTCATTCTGACCCTTGCAAAAACATTCTTGGTACTTATTGTTGGCTAGAGATGTTAGCATTGGTTCATTCTGGTGAAACAATATTAAAACTACATCACGAATAATAACATTAAAATAACTGGGCAAGTGCGAGTCAGGCTTGCGCACTGAGGGTTCAGTAAAAATATTAGGTAGATTTTTGTGATAAAACTACAAATTAACGATTTTCGGATTGTTTCCTTTACTTGTGCTGTGAGACCTTGCTTCTTGCCAAATTTTAGGATTCTAGGGATTAGTTCAACGGGAAGAACCCTATGGGTTTTAATTTATTTGTGTGATATTAGTTTTATTTATTTAAAAAAAATTGTCTTTAAAACCAGCTGTTACTTAAATGTTGTGCAAACAATAAAAGAGGTACTAACCTACAACACCAAGTCAGGAATATAAAAAAATATAAAATGAGTGTTTTTTTCAATAAGAAACTTTTAATTTCGAAAAGTCGTAGAACAACTTTTGGTTTAACATAATATTCCTTAGCACCTTGTATACATAGACCAGGCGAGCCAAGCGTGCTTTACCTGATTAAAATACACTATAATTTCCAACTCAAAATTGATTACTCATTCTTAAAGCGTTGCAATAATCCCGTTCCTCAATTACAAACAAATATCAATTGTAAATCAATCGCCCAAGATATTATTTCCAATACTGGGTGCCTTTTAAATTAATATTAGTATGACTTTACAAGTAGTTGGTATTAAAAAATCACGGACAAAAGGGCTGATCCAACCACTATTACTTGATCTATCAGGATAAAGATAATTTGTTAGAAAAGTGCTTCATTGAGCTTAAAGATAAAGATCAATTAATGTTGGTTTAATACAAGACAATATACGAGCATGAGTGGCTAAAGAAAGTGTGAGAGAGTCATTATCACTCGCAATCAATTGTAATATTACATCTCGAATGTTTAGTTAAGTTTCCTTTTTGATTACACATTTGCCGCAAACAAATGGCCAGGTTTCACTTCACTCCAGATTCTATCGTTTGGATAATATACCAGCATTAGTAGTTTCTACGATTGTCGAGTCTCTAGGACAGATTAATAGGCGTTAGTTAACCCGAAATAGTGCTTAGAACTGTCACTGTCAACGTCATACTATTGTCAAACCACATAGTGAAATCAAGGGTGTATTTGCCAGGAACAATAATAAATAAATATTGCTGGACATTTCACACAGCGCTATCTAGCCCCAAACTAAGCAGAGCTTGTACTATGGGAACCAGAGAACTAATAGAATACTTATATTTTTTTTTTGTAAATACATACTTATATATAGAGAATTTAGAGAATATATAGAGAAACAACCAGGCCCGGAACAAATATCTGTAGATCGTCTAAACATTTTTTCCGCGGCGGGAATCGAACCCGCTACCTCTTGAGTCTCAGCCGGCTATTCGCCCACTGCGCCACGGAGGTCGTCAATGGCATGGATTATTCGTCGGTATATGTCGGCAACGGTATTACACTAATATTAAAAATGCGAGAGTTTGGATGTCTGTTTATTTATTTATTTGTTTGTATGTTACTCAATGACGTCGTAACGTATGAACCGATTTCGTTGAAATTTAGTATGTAGATACGTAGATTATAACCTGGATTAACACATAGGTTACTTTTATCCCATAAATCAGGTCTCATGGGATAAAAATGGGGTGTCATGTCAAGTTGTAACAGCGAATTTAGCTATATTTCTAGGTTACCGACACATTTAGTAGTGTAATGCGTATGAAATCACGGGCAAACAGCTAGTGACAGTGATAGATAGTGATGATCTCAAACTAGGCCAAGGACATCACTAAGGTTCTTAAAAAATTACATCAAATCAAAAGATGCTTTATATAAAACTGGGAACAACCTATTTAAGCAGACCCTTTCTTAAATTCTTCCCTTAGTAGTCACACTAATATTATAAATGCAAAAATTTGGATGTTTGTTTGTGACTCAATCACGTCGTAACGGCTGAACTGAGTGCAGTGTAACTTGGTATAAAGATAGACAGATTATGACTTGGATTAAAACATAAAGTACTTTTTATTGACAATAATCTTCGCACGCGTGGCGTGCGAAGCCGCGGGCGATAGCTAGTATTCAGTAAAAACAATTATCTGTTTTAGTTTTCAATAGTCTTCGTCTGGACTTTAGATAGTTAAAAATCACAATATTCTCCAAAACGCATCATTGACGTAAGCCATGGGTCAATGGACTATATTCATAGATTTATAGAACGTCGGATCTAGTGCGGCCTTCTTTTTCTAAGGCCAGTCTTTTTCCAAGGCACTACACAACATTGTAAGTTCTTTGTTTATTTCATTTTACTGCTGCAAATAGATATGTTGTTTTTATTTTTCATTTACCACCAGCTACTGTTTAAATATCTTCAATCGAGTGATGCAATGGTCTTACTCTAAAGCTCGCTTTTCCATAGAGAAATGAGCACACAAATAGCAGCGCAGGTTGAAATGTGTGGGTAAAATGAGACCATTGTTTATTTTAAAGCTAAGCTTTCTAAGCTTAGTGGAAGTGTCAGTTTGCATAGTCCCAACTTCCTGCACCTGTCAATTCTGCGAGACTAGCATTAGCATACGTCTCCACTCGTTACAATCTGTTTCGTCAATCACTTCAGTGCGCTGAGAACTTGCAGACCGCTCTCCGGGAATATTGAATTAAATTTATATGGGCATCTTTGGTACTCAGTAGTTAGGTAAATACTTCATTATTTTAATAACTCTTATTTGAATGAATTATTTTTTTATTATACCTTAGCTAATAGTTTACAAATAAATAAAACAATTCTGTATTAAACCAAGTTTGATAGAAACAACAATTAAGGTGTGTATTATCAAAAATAAATAAAGCTATTTCTCTAAAATTTGTTATTGATGTGACAGAATTTGTATGAATATATGCAAGCTTCTACACAACTAGCTTTTACGGGTAAGTGTGGTGTAAACTTTCCCCGCGTTCTAGAACTACAATATCTATGATTTCAGTGAGGCTTGTGTTCTCTGCCCAGTAATTTTGTCTTTCGAATATTTTGTTCATCTATAGACCTTTAATCCCTCCATTATAATGAAAATCTTCCCGCTCTATTCCTTAAGCACAGGTTGATCCCAATCAGCTCTGTACTTTTGATCCATAGCCCACCAGCACATCGGTATCAGAACATGAACAATCGCCTGCCGGCGCCCATCACCTCTAAACACGGCTCCATTCAATTCCCGATCACCGGCGAACCGGCAATAGTCATAAAACATTGTGTAAGGTACATTGAATGTGCTATCGCTGATCTATAGGCGACGACGCGGCACACCGTCCTATCTGGCAGTAGTATAGCTTTATTATAGTTATTATGACGACCTCCGTGGTGCAGTGGGCAAATAGCCGGCTGAGACGCAGGCGGTAGCGGGTTCGATTCCCGCTGCGGAACAAATGTTTGCATGATCTACAGATATTTGTTCCGGGTCTGGTTGTTGCTCTATATATTATAAGTATGTATTTACAAAAAAAAGTATATAAGTATTCTATCAGTTATCTGGTTCCCATAGTACAAGCTCTGCTTAGTTTGGGGCTAGATAGCGCTGTGTGAAATGTCCAGAAATATTTATTTATTTATTTTATTTTATTATAGGCTTTAGTATGGTACTTAGCACGGTAATGAAAATTAGAGGAACACAAAATGCGCTCGTTATCCAGTATTAGATCACGGTTAGACCTTTAACCTATATGCGTTTGAATTATAATATTCACTCTCGAGCTGGGCTTTACTCTATCATAATTTTCGAGTTCTTTACTAGTGTACTGAAATCTATTCAAGAACCAAGAAAACCAATGTAGCAAGTTCGGTTGTGCGGTTTCGATCCTACTTTATTTATTTATTTTTCTTTATTAAGGACAACACACAATTATACAATTAGGTTACTTAATGCTAATAATAAATAAGGTTCTTTATATATAATCAGCCTCGGTGTCCACAGATTGAGTTGACAAATTATAAGGGCATAAAGTGCATGCTTATGAAATAAGACAAACAATATCTGTAGGTTACATTACGAGTACATATAAGAACAAGATTCTACCTTTTACAGACAGGTCAGACAGAAATAGTGTATCCGACATTATGACATCAGACACACTGTTTCTGAAAGAGCCGGGTGAGGTTGCAAACAGTTCGATACCAGTAAAGAGATCATTATGTTGTTTCATGATTCTGTTTAAGGGTGCGCGCTCACCGGCGTTAGTTTTGAAGGGAATAGGCGCAAACAAATTACGTTTGCGAGTCTCTCGAGGGTAAGAATGACCTTTATTCCCTCTAGCTCTAGTTACCATATGCACAACATTGATTTATTGTAAGCCCGTATATAATAAGAATTCGCTTCATTCTAGCAGCACTAAGCTTTTCTGCAAAACTAATTTACTGTTTAATGACTACTGACTTTTCATCTATGTCAGAGCACAGGATAACTTGGCGAACTGTTTCCGTCCTGCCCTGCTGTGGTGTTGGCTGGCTCGCGTGGCTGCGACCACACGGGCGGGGGCCGTCGGCGCGGCTTGTCAGGAACAATGGACACAATCTCACATCTCCCATATTGTCTACCAAACGCTCTAATAGCTAGCCTTGTACGCGAGAACAGAGAAACGCTGGATATGGCAAAATAGATTAGAGATGGACTGGGTACTGATTTTGGATAATGATTGCGAAGTTCTAAAAATTTTGCACATTTTTGTTTTCGCTCAAGACGTTACTGTATGGCGTAGCAGACGAGTAGTCAGCTGAATCGCAAATAGATTCCCGCGGGATAAAAGTTAAGTTTAGATAATCTGAAAAAAAACTAGTATTGGGTGTTGTATTTCTAGTATTTTTCAAATTTTCTCGATCACTGTACATAATTACTGATTAAAACGGGTTTTTATCGCGTATGTACCTTTTTTATCTGTTATATTGTTGTTGTTTTGTTGTCAGGATAACAAATAAAAAAGGTTCATACGCGATATATACCCGTTTTAATCAGTATTATGTTGTACTTAAAATTCTTGAAATCCACGGTATTAGGAATCCTAATGTAGTCGGGCAGGACTATGGATATGACGACAGGTTGGTGTTGGATTTGATTTATTATTTTCATTGATTTTCATTTCAGAGGTAAATAAAATTGTTTTTACTAGGATCAAATAAGGACCAATTACACTAGCATAGCACAGAGAAATGAAACATTTGAATGAGAGCCTATTAAAATGCGCTTAATCTTTCAACACAATTCTAAATCCACTTTGAGATTCAGAGAATCGGATACTAAAAATTCAAGTATAATAATATTATATCTTCTTTGTCACATGAAAGGACCTTGTAATTAATTCATTACCTTACAATGTTGTGTAGGGATAAGACCTAACAAGATAATACAAGGTACAACCTTACAATGTAACCTCAATTATCCCATATGGTTACTAGCTTGGTTAATAATCTGTTTTTAGACTGGAATGTTAGGAAGTTCGTAAAATCTACCATGACCGTAAATTTTAATTAACAACTTTAAGATTATATCAGGCATAAGAACATAATTTTAGTAACGCAGGAGGTGAATTGACTTGATCCGCCCGCGGCTTTGCACGGATTCTCATTAAAAAGTATATATGTCCCATGTACATGAAGTACATATATGTCCCAACCCAGGTCATAATCTTTACACAAAATTTCATTGAAATCGGTTCAACCGTTTAGTCTGGTGCTTCTATGGATCAACGCATAATCATTTCAATTCATCGGGCCAATTTTTTTAATTCTTTATTTTAATGCTGTCAGTGTCTTGGAACACTTCCGCCTGATAGTGATCTGGTGCAGTTGAGCTATTTATAGTTCGGTTGCAACGGTCTTTAGATGATTCAACTATTTCTTATGTATTTTTAAAGAGATATGTTGATATTCTTCCTGTTATATAATGAAGGTATATGCTATCAATTGAAGAGGATTTATATACAGCGCCTAGTTACAATTTGCAGCACTAGCAAAGTAAATAACGCTACTGGTGTAGTATTACCTACTGTATTACAACAGTTTAGATGGAACTTTTGAAACTATCATGGTTATGAACACTATTTATACTAAAAACGGGATATTTACCATGATTTGTGAGTTTACCCGTGATCATGGCGCATGCAACTGCGCCGAAATATCGGGATACTGAAATACTCACAAATCATGGTAAATATCCCGTTTTTAGTATAAATAGTTTAGATGGAGTACGTAGCTTAATTTTGCACTGTGTTCTCTTTTAGAAATTTGATTTTTCTCATCATCATCATCGTCCCGTAAGTATCCACTGCTGAGGATAGAAATTCTTTCGCTTCTGCCACAGCCCTCAATCTTGGGATTCTCTGATCCAGGACTTTGATATTGTCGTCTATCCAACGAGCTGATAGAGGAGCAAGGTCTCTATGGCCAGTTCTTGGTAGCTATTACATCAATGATAAGATTTTTCATCGAACACTGCAATACCTCCTCCCTTTTTTGTAGGTCGCATTGCCCCGCCCGCGGCCTGGTTCATTGTTCATTGCGCATCTATCGGTCCCCTATTGTTACTTTTCGCCACTTCTAGTGTAGTGCGTCTATTGTTCCTCTTCGCCACCTCTTCTCGACTCTAATAGCGCATTCAATGTTAGATTTCAGATCTAACAGATTACATTGCAGGTACAGAAAATACAGAAGAAAGAAAGAAACAAAAAACATTTACGCAAGGTTCAGATACAAAAATAAGAAATAAGATTTATGTTATACCATTAGTTATTTAAACGCGCGAGACATATTATTTGTCATCTGAACCTAGCCTTATTTGTGACCATTATACAATGTGACAATACAGGGTACACAAAAAAAAAATTAAATAAATTACAAAAATGCGGAACTACTACGTAAAAAATCGCCTCTCGACTCATGTGCCTTCACATCCTGCGCATCTCACAAAACGGTAGGATATTCGTTACGTCTTCAGAACTTGTGCATTCGTTTTATATACGGACTGCGCAAGTTTGATCACGTATCCATGTTCAGATGCCAACTTAAATGGCTCCCTATTCGTCTGAGTCGTGATCTTCACGTTCTTCCACTTTTATTTAAAGTATTATATTGTCCACTCTCTCCTCCCTAGGTAGGTACCTCTGTCAACGCTTCGAATTCCTTGTCCCTCGCAGTGTTGACATGCCGGTCCTCTAAGTCCTTTCTCCTAAAACACCTCAACACATTTCAAGCCGCTATGGTGGCTCTTTTACCGTTTATGCGATGAAAATTTGGAATGCCCTGCCCCATGGAGTTCGCGCTAGTCCATCGTTTAACACTTTCAAACGGAAAGTTAAAGAGCATCTCTGTAATTTTATTTTATTATAGATATTATATATATTTTTGTATATATTAGTTCATTTATTATATTCATAATATTATTAGTTACTTTGGGTATATTTCGTTTTATTTGCTTAAGATATATGTAGGTACATATTTATGATTCTTGTACACGCACCTACCTTTAAAATCATCTCTCTATCTAGCCTCAAATGTTTGCTGGAAGAAAAATCTTCTTAAGGTTAAGCTCGCCTTTGTAAAAAGTACAGATATAGAGATATCTGTACTTTTTAATGTATTTTCTTGTGTACAATAAAGAATAAATGATATTCCACTAGTCTTGCGTTTTAGCACTTGCCACCTTCTGTATCTAGGTTCTTTTCTTCTTTCGTGTCAATGGCGGTTTGACTTCTAAATTTAATTAGCCTAGTAGAGAGCAACTTCCACACCCCCTCTCTGTTGCCTGGTACAAGTCTTCTCGTGTGCAAGTGGTTGGGCAGAGAGGACATGAGAGCAGGTGGGGCATTGTTTGTAAGGTGGCCCCGCAGTGACACAGGCTCCGGAATGGGTCGATGTAGTCCCACTTGGCTAGATTGTCTCGGCAGCGGCCAACTTGAGTGCGCAACTGGTTTAGGGACTTCCAAATTGGCCACTGCAGCAAATCTAGGTTTAAATCAGTTTTAATGCTTCTGGCAAAAACAACTTAGAGCTACTTTGTTAATTGGATTTGAATATTTTCTTATTAAAATGAATATAACCGAACCAGGACAATGACGTCCTCTCTACATAATATTGTTGTGCCCAACAGGTTCTGATCCTCCTGTCAATTATTATATTGTGGAAATATAAATAATTGAGTATTGAGTCTTTAAAACGCTTCATTTTAAAGTTATCAGAGCTGTGTCATCCTTTTTTTACATCCATAGCTTCTGATTGAAATATCTCAGTACAACTTGAATAAAAATAAACAAATCGTCCATAAATTAAATCGTCGCAACGTTTTACACTTCAGGCCAAAAGAACCAAGACGTGCTGATTCCATCTGGTGGAACAGATGCGTCCGTCCGGCCGGATGGGCACAGGTGCGGTGATCAATTAGCGACGATCGATGGCTGAGATTGCAGCGCGTGCTCACTCGCGACATCAGCAAAGGAAGTCGTGGATGTGTGGATCAAGTTGAAAGAGACAACGCCTTTGTAAAATACGGAAAAACAACCGCAGATAACAAATCGCCTTCAATTTCAAAAACTTTAAATTCGTTATGTAGCGAAAGTATAGTTTGTAAGCATCGCAAAAAAAATTCTATTCTGTTTCTGTTTAATGAGTGAAACCATATGAATATTTAGCAAAATGTACACGTTGGTTTGTTTAATTCAGATCAAAAATGTATCAAAAACACAACCAGAAATACCCTGTTAAAAAGCAAAGTGCGAACCAACAACGATTTTTTTCAATGGTTACTTACATCTAAACTACAAAACAAAGTGGGATATAGTTACATCATTAATAACTCAAGAATGGCTGGACCGATTTTGATGATCGTTGATTTGTTGGATTTGTCACCGCTCCGAATAGCGTAATAACTATTAAAATATTGGAAAAAATCATACAAAAAATTATGAATAAAATTCATGTTCTCATACATAGATGCAGCTAATAATGGCCGATTAACAATTGTACCGGTGACGTACATTGGCAGCCCGCGTCATATGCATGTCAAGGCAGTAAAAAGTTTGCCGGGTCAGCCAGTAAGTAAATAAAATAAAGTAACATCACATAGGTACCATAGTTAATTCCAGAGCTCACGCTAAAATTATCTGTTATACGTTAATTTCTAATAATCAGTTTGCAATAATTCTGTAAAGTTTGTAATTTGCACCAAAAACCACTGAATGTATTCACAACAACAATCAGTCGATGTTTGAGTAGCAGATCGCTCCACTGACAACAGCAGACTGCAATCATTATCTAAGGAAGAGCAAAAAGCACTTTCTGTGCCCGTGCATGTACTCTGAAATGTTCTGTTTCAGATCTTACTTATGCTATGGCACGCAACGGAAAAACTTTTATCTGATTTCATTTTAAAATAACGAAAGCTTGCTACCGAACTATCTATTTATAGTAGTTGGCCAATAGTTCGTCTTAGTTATTACTACGCATTAAAAGTACTAGGATTATTTATAATTTATACAGGAATTGTATTATGAAACTTGAGACTCTATCGTCATAATGTCGATTCTCGTAATGAAGTTTATAATTCAGTGTTCATGCTTGTTAATGCAACGTTTGTTGAAACTGAGGGGGAATTCTGTCCGAGATGGAAGTTGAAATTAACAATTGTCGTGCAGAACAACGCTGTCACCATGCATCAATACACCGTGGCTATGACCATGACTTGCTCAAAATCTGCTCACATGATTTTCATAACATAACGCTATAAACATGTAAATGCTAATTAGGGTTTAAAGTTGTTTCTTAATAGGTTTAAGTACTTACTGTTTATTTTCTGAATAAAAAAATTAAAAATAAATATTGAAATAAAATAACGCCCGTCAGTCCCACGCATTACAGAAGCGCTCTCTAATCGCTTCTAAGCGATAAGACCTCCCATTGTACTTTTTGTTATGTGAATTTTTATTTTTATGTGTGTTTCTTTTGTGGTGTACATAAAGTGTTTTCATTCGTTCATTCAATCTACTCCATCCTAGGAATCCTGTTATCTCAAATATCAGACGGGAAGATCTTTTGTCACGCGAACGAAATCAAAGCCGGCTCAGCTGGCAGTTCGGTGACTGCACCACAGAGATCGTCAAAGCTTGCATTAAGCATTAGCCATACAACTTCACAGACATGACGGAACATGTCGTTGTCACATCACGTCTAATATTGTTGAAAGCCGCGCATTGTAAATCGACTTCGTAGTTTGCATTTCCGCGTGTAGATTCACATGGTCGGCTTACAGCTGGGAAAACTTATGTCGCGCTACTATACAGTTTGATGAGCTAAAGCCTAACTCTCGTATCGGAGTTTTCTGCCCTAGGGCCTTCGGCGCGGCTTGATGACCAGTGTAATCGAATCACGTAACTCAAATGCGTCAACGGTAAACGGGAATCCTCGGAAGCGCTTTGGAAACATTAGCGTGCGTTCCCACGAGTGGCTAGTTCCATCTCACGTGGTGATTTAGTGATACTTAAGCTGGAATCGTGTCTGCAATATGGAAATCTGGGGAAGAAAACGGTAGTAGATATAGGTGACCCTTTTTCCAGACTGGACCATCTACAGGTCTTATTTACGTGCCAAAAGTGCGGTCGTGACTGCCACTTTCGCCTTTTTAGCCACGAAAAAAATGCCACTTCTAACAAGATGCTTGATTAAATCATCTTTCATTGTCATAAAGGTACATTTTGATGAATGCCTGACTAAAGTGTCTTTGGGCCGGATACTTTCTGCATTGCACAAAGGTTAGCTGCAAGAAAATGAGAACTATCAGTAAAACATCTAGATAGGTTCAGACAGATAGATTTATTGTTACTCCAAATCAACAAAGAAAACTTATAAACTTAAACGCGGTCGTACAATGGTGGTATATTCCATGCATGCAAACATGTAAATGGAATCTAAAAGAATGGTTGAAATTCCATTAGAGATCAAAACTACTTGTAATAGCTGTTGCTAGAAACAGCTATCCAATCGCAACCGATGAATGAAACGTCCGTACCACCTACCATCAACATACGATGTGGATCACCTTGGCCAAATTGTCGTGACTCGCTCCTTTCGTATAGCAGATACCAACCTGTGCTGACCCCTTGAACAGAAAAACAGATATTGTACATGAAATGTGGAGCTTTTTTCCTTTCACCATATATATTAATTTCATCAGAGCTACGATGATTCGAGCTGGTTATTAATGGATGAGTGATTAAGAAAGGACTAGGACGAATGTATAAAATAATTTAGATGAAGTGGTACGTTTTGTTGCACCTCACCATCTAAGACTTTTTTAGTACCTACCGAAAAAATGTATCAACAGAATCATTTTTTGTGGCATCACTAATAGGATAAACAAAAGAAACACAGTAGACATAAAAAAGAACAAAATATAATATTATAAAGTATGTAACATCGCAGTAGGTACATTGTAAACGTGCTGCTTGGAAAGCATAAGAACCTCATTGAAAAATAGATTACGACCTCTTTTAAACTTATAAAACGTAGAACTGGCCACATGTTTTGTAATTAAAAAAAACTTTTATTTTTAATTCGCTTGTCCACAATGTTTGACCAGTTACTAGAATTTTATGATTCGAATTTCAAAATCGCATTAGAAAAAATGTTAAACCAGCCAGCACAAAAAAAGTGTTGAAAGCCAAATAAATACTCTACGGGGTTTGATAAAAATCATTAACTTAGGTTTTGGTATGGGTCTTGCTATAATAGTCAGAGAATTTAGGATCGTTTAGTTTGGTAACTGATCGGATTTCGATACACCGATTACAATTGCAACATAATCACTAGTGCAGGTGCTTCAATTAAGTTTATTGGGAATGTTGATCTATATCTTGATCTACCATTTGTCCAATGAAGGCGGTTATTATGGCTACTGAGACTTCTGCAGTAAATAACCTCTCTGTCCTGTTTTTTTACAATGATACATAGGTACTTATTTTTGTATTTGATAATAACATTATTAACAAGTTTCGTAAATGAGGACGATATATCGTAAAATAAATTATTACGTAATATTACTTTTTGGCAGTGGGCAGGGCACATAGCTCAAAGAACTGACGGCCGTTGGGGCTGGGTTCTCGAGTAGAGACCACGCACTGTAAAGCGCAGCGTAAGACGTCTCTCTACTGAATGGATAGACGACTACGTTGCCAGGGTGCAGGCCGCATAAGATTGGTCATTCTGGAAATCTATGGGGGAGGCCTGTGTTCAGCAGTGGACATCCTGTGGCTGTAATAATGATGATGATGTTTATTTTTTGTTACTAGTAGAATAAATTAATCGCTAAATACCAAAATTCTGTTACTTACAGGGTACTTACTTAATTTAAACCGCGAGTGTATATCGCTTTAAAAATCCATCCATAAACCTTGCAAAGGTCTCTCTCAGATTCCACCTATCCTCCCGAGTGATTTGCTGTTTCAAAATACCTTACTTTCACAGAAAAGTGATTCATGAGGGCCGGTGCACACCACACCCGGTGAAAGCCACGGCACACCTTCAGACAAGCCGCCGATCGCCACAAAAGGCTTGATGCCATCACGATGCTCAATCATTGTATTAAAAACCTGCTTGTTTTATGTAATACGAGTACTATCTGCTGCAGTAATTTGTGGTAACTCTTATCCATCTGTCTGGTTGCGTAATCCCCTTTTAAGGGCGTTGAAGGTACTTATTGTTTGAATTCGCCTGTGATGCTGGAGATTGCAGAAAAAACGTGCCTCAATTTGTGAGGCACTGCCTCGTCCGAATTCACAAAATCGTTATAAATTTTGTCTACTTCGAACGAATTTTTATTGTATGTAAGAACCCTCTTTGGTTAGGTATTTGTTTTTGTTGTTTTTGTCTATAAATCAGATATATCAACTTTTACTTACATAGGTACAATAAAGAAAAAATCATACAAAACAAAAATACTTGTAGTTAGCAGCAGTAGGTATCATCAATCAATGTGATAATGTGCCAGCGAAAGAAAACCTCTGAAGTTTTTCCTCCGCCTTCAACGAAGTTCGATTCAACTTTTTACTCACAAAAAGATTCTTAACATCAAGGAAAAATAATAAAGAAATTCTTACTCAAAATGACCATTCGAAATTGTTTTACTCGTACCGTATACTTTGCAACACGTTTTCGCCGGTTTTTTTCTTCATAATTATCCGAAAGCTGTTCAATAGTTGCGCAAGAGCAATTGTCGATGTTTAATCAACAACTGATGTAATGGCCACCTTTAGCACTTGAGTATTTTTTTAAATAATTATTATTACGTGAGCATTGCACAGTCAATAAACGACATTTTTTGGTAAAGATGGGATATGATGACATAACCTTGAAAGAGCGTAGCTATTAGACCACTTCGGTAACCAAACTATCCCACGAATGTTGCACGGAAGTCCGAACACATCGATAAAATCTCTGCTACTCCAAGGCAGGTTGACTATTGTATCTGTTGCTCGTAATATTACCCTGGAAAACTAGCCAGGTTTGCTCAGATGAAGAGGTTTAATTGAATAATTTACAGCAAAGAGTGTACGTACGAGTAAGCAAATAATAATTATGCAAGACTGAATTCTCGAAAGTCACAATTGTTAGCTCTACATAACAAAGGTAAGACAAACACGCAAACAGAGGCCATTACTAAAATAGCTTATTACAAAAGTATCTTATAAATAAACTCATCAATCCACCACAGCATTACAATAATTGTTGACCCAACGTAATTGCGGCTAAAAATACGAGGAAAGCGGGTAAAAATCACAGGACAGAGGTGTTTATGTGGACGTGTGCGCACCGCGTCGCACAAATAGAGCAATGTCTCCGTAATGGTAGTTAAATGAGCGCAGATTTACTGTCTGCCCGTCAACAGGTAAAAAATAATTACATACAGGTTTGTGAGAATGTTGATATTGTTGAAAAAGAGCATCATTTTGTATGATAATTCTCTTTGATCCGTGGTGATGGTCCCGAGGAATGTCGGAGCGCGGTCATCCGTCACGGTTTCATCGTAGATTGTTTTGCCACTGACACGGACGCGGCGGGAACCGTGTATCATGACAACTTAAAGTGATATTATCATTTTTTATCCCCATTCAGGATAGATTCACCGCCATCACATTTATAAGGTAAGATGAATTGGACAGGCACCAATGTACAAGTAAAATAACTTTAGCTAGAGCTTTTGCATTTAGTACCTATTAATTTTATAAAATATACATTAAATCATGTCACTTTGGTATTCGATTTATTTGAGTATTTCAAAACTATATCACGGGAAGGAAAAGGAAACGGCCTTGATTATCAAATCTTAAGGCTGTTGATAAGACCGCAGGCGACATAGCCAACCCACCTATTAATCAATATAAATAAATCTGCATTTAATATTTCCATACATTTATAATTACTAAATGGTAATGCAAATAACTTTAAAAGAAGGTAAGCATTGAAAAATCATCATTCTCATCCACACCCTGAATTCATCCACTGACTATAGACCTCCCTGAGTACATCAATCACAATACCTACTAGTATCATCCATCGAATATTTATAATTTAGAAAGTTTAATATTTAATAATATTTACGTAGGTAGTTAACTTGTTAGTTGTTATGTTACCCGGATCTAAATATCTGAACACGGTCAAAGGTCAAAACTAAAACCATTGGTCTAACAGCTATTTCGTGCTATGGTAACCTGCACCTGTGCACAATCTCGTGGGATATCTCCCAAATCATTAGAATACGTTTTTGCAAGGTTATGTCGTTCGGTATGCAATTAGTAGTGTGTTTCAGTTTCTAAGTGTTTTATCGTTTATGTATCGTGTGGAATGTTTAGTAAAGTCGTGTCTATGTTTGTTTGCGAAATTATTTCTATAGATTTTTATTTAGATTTTTAATAGTGGCTTATCAAAACTCACATCTTTTCTCTTCATTCGAGTACTAGGGTTTGATGAGTTTACAGATTTTGTAATTTTCTGAATTTTCTATAATTAATATACCTACTATTATTTAAATCCAATTTTAAATCGAATTTCAGGAGCTTGAATTCTCCAATAGGCTTACTTATGTAGAATTTTGAGCAAAATATTGGTATAAGTTTTAGCAATTGCGAGTAATTGCTAAAACTTATACCAATATTCCCTTGCTCCTAAGAGGTCTAATTTGGTGTCTACGGGTTCGCCTCGTGAAGGCGGAGACAATTGCGTAGTTTGATTGGTATAGGTAGGTACCTATAAATTTTCCGAATAAATTTTAAAAATTGAATTTCGTCCATATATAACGTTGTAACGCAAACTTCCGCAACATCTTGTGTAGAATGAAGTCCTTAGTGTGCCTCACAAATTTGATTGAAATCAGTTGATAAATGACTCACAGCAAACTTCCCCCCTTTCCCCCGAATCACAAATTGCGGTCAACAAAAACATTTAGATAAATCTAGGAACGTATGTGCTAATTTTCGTCAAAATCGGTTGAAAAATGCGACTTGAAGGCGAGAACAGACAGACAACCGGACAAAAGCATTTTTTGGCCAATCTCGAAACTGAGACGCTTCGTTCGCTCGGTCAAAAAACGTGATTTTGTGTTTTTAATTCTATTTTTTGATCATGTTTAAAAAATGGACACTTCCAAGATACAGGTTTTAGTATCTTTGTGAGAGGGCTCGGATGGTGAAGCTACTACCTTCATACTAATTTCTGCCGCCAAACAGTATTGCTGTATTTTAGTTTGAAGGGTATAGGAAGGTTTGAAGGGTCTCCGCTCTGGAAGTGTTTTGTGCGGAGGGTGATTAATGAAGGAAATAATTTCCTCAGTTAGTCACCCTTGGCACAAAATGGTGTTTTCTATTTTCACCCAGTGCCTATTTTTATTTTTGTATATTAGCTGTTCTGCTCTGTTGTTATATTTTTTTTGTGTGTATGTTAGTCTTAAGATATGGACTCTAGTTGTCTGAAATAAAATATTTTATTATTATTATTATAGGGGCTGGTAAACTTACATCTATATACCTCAAGTTGATGGACGCAGGTCATTGCCTCTGCCTTACATCAGGTGGGTCACTAGCTCGTTCCATCTTCATATTGTGTAAAACAAACATGATGTTTATCTATACATTAATATGTGGAGAGAAAACTTTCTATCCTTGTTTTAAGCGTATTGTGCGCATGGAGGATTATCAGAGCATAATTAATTTTATATGGAGAAAGAGGGGCGAATACTAAAAAAGCTTAAAAAAAATATTACGGTTGAAATTAATTACCTATGTGCACTGCCGACTAGTTTTAATAAGTAGGTTGAAAACTACAATTAAATAATCCTTTTTGAGCATCGCAAATTACTGAGGGCTCTTTACATTAGGTACTTTTTCATTGACATTTCAGCCCGGAATCACTCACTGCTGGGTATATGCCTCCCTTGTTTTCTGCCAGTCTCCTCAATCCTGTGCATAGGTACTATTTGCTTTTACATAGTTAAGAATACACAATTAACTAAGTTACTGGCGTTACATATTTTATTTCTTACTCGAAACGATAAACACCAACAGTGTTCACGATTTACGTCTGTTGTCAATTTTACACCGTGAGAAAACTGCTTTAATTCTACCCTTCGCTGACCATTCTAAATTCCACTTGTAACCTTTCAGTAGCCGTCAGCACCAACTAATTTGATAGTAGGGACCTATAGCAACATACAATTATTAGTTATACAGGCTGCCCTAACTCAGTACAAAAAGGTTACGAATATGGTTTTAATAAGGAATAGTAAAGTGGTACCTATTTTATAAGTATGGAATTTATCACATACCGTTTTATCGGTGTTATGACCAATGTTTCGGTTCAATTCATGAACCTTCATCAGGGTGAGTGAGATCCGTTCTATACTACGTCTCACCTTGCAAGCCCTCTGCTGAAACTAGATCGAATCACACACCTAGACGCAAAATATATCGGGTGAAATTGATCGCTTACGCCTATAACGCCTAAAAATAGATAGATAGATAACTCTTTATTGAATTACCACACAAAGAGAAATAATACAAAAATAAGTACTAGGCTAAAATAATAAGGCAATATAATGGGCGGCCTTATCGCTGAAAGCGATCTCTTCCAGGCAACCTTTGGATGACCTTTGGATAAAGTAACTCTGTGTGTTTGTTACGTTTTTACCACTTAACAGTTCGACCGATTTTATTATATAATGGCATATAATGATATATATGAATTTTATAGATAGATTATGACCGGGATTGGGACATAAGCTAAATTAATGTTTTCCCGACTGCGCAGGACGGTAATAGTTTTACTGACAAACCTCGCGTGCGACAGCTAGTTGGTTATAAAAACGCCAAATAATTTACCTATTTTAATAGAATAGAATAATATATTTGCAACAACACAGAAGTTAACAACACAAAAAAGCGGCCGTGTGCGAGTCGGACTCGCCCATGAAGGGTTCCGTAGCAGCAAGTAACATAATATAAAAGTTCTTGTAGTTCGTTGTAACTTTTTTTTATATTTGAGTTGAAAGGTATTGCGGTTTACGATTTATGACCTATTAAAAAAACTACTTACTAGATCTCGTTCAAACCAATTTTTGGTGGAAGTTTGCATGGTACATCATATGTTTTTTTTAGTTTTATCTTATTTTAGAAGTTACAGGGAACTACACAGGACAGGGAAGTGTCTCTCGCGCAAACTATTCGGTTTAGAAAAAATGATATTGGAAACCTCAATATCATTTTTGAAGACCTATCGATAGATAACACACGTATGAGTTTGATGAAAAAAAAGTATGGGGAACCCCCAGAATTTATTGTTTTTTTTTTCTATTTTTGTGTGCAAATCTTAATGCGGTTCACATAATACATCTACTTACCAAGTTTCAACAGTATAGTTCTTATAGTTTCGGAAAAAAGTGGCTGTGACATACGGACGGACAGACAGACAGACAGACATGACGAATCCATAAGGGTTCCGTTTTTACCATTTGGCTACGGAACCCTACAATCGATGAAATTAATGTTACAAAATGGACCCCAACTCAACAAGATGCGGTGTGAACTATAGTGTATGTGGTATGAACTGTTATAATAAAATCCTAATATTACTCTACTAATATTTTATCGAAATTATATTAGGTATATGGGTCATGCTGTATTTTAAGACTCCTTAGTACTATTTCAGTACTAAATCAGCATTATATTGTCAGTTCGGGTCCCGCCTCATTGAACCTGCGCGTGGGTGCGCCTCCAAACAACAAAGTTATTTAGATATTTGCTGGCCTTTTCAATTAATTTATCATGATTATAATTAATTATAATTAAACAGGGTTCAATCATTATTATAAATACGGGATTTATCACGTACCGTCCCATCGGTGCTTCGACCGACATTGTTTCGGTTCAATTCGTGAACCTTCATTAGGGTGAGTGCGATCCGCTCCGAATAATCCGCTCAGTGCGAGGCGAGACGTTATTCGGAGCGGATCGCACTCACCCTGATGAAGGTTCACGAATTGAACCGAAACATTGTCGGTCATAACACCGATAAAACGGTACGTGATAAATCCCGTATTTATAATAATAATTAAACAGGTATTTGCGATATCTTGTAAATGAGAACCAGGTGGAATGTTGATATTACGTATCTACAATACCTACTTTAAAAAAAACTAACATTGTCTACTGGCGTTGATCTTTTGATTAAAGGCATATTCACATAAATACTACGTCCCTACTTTTTTTATTAAACACATACTTTTTAAATAAATACACTTAAAAAACCTAAGAAAGTTTGTCCTAAACGTAACACAAAGCATTCCTCTTTAGTAGACTATTTGCATGTAAGATGTCTAGAAAAAACTAGAAAAAAGAACTAAGGGAGTAGAGGTTGAAATAAAATCAAATTATATATAATTTAAATTTAATACTTAGCATAAGCTAAATATGTTGGACCGAAACTAAAATAGACATCTTATAATTTAAGGATATTTCATGCACTAATAAATAATTAATAACACATTTTATTTAATTTCATCGCCGATCAAAGAAAACCAAAGATTGTTACACGTAATTATAAATCTGTAAAACTTTTAGGGAATGAATGAATGAATGAAAATTCTTTATTATACCTTACAAGCACAACAGATTTATAGAAAAAAAAACAAATAAAAGTAAGCATAATGGGCGGTCTTATCGCTTAACAAAGCGATCTCTTCCAGACTACCTTTGGATGGAGAGGATCATTGCTTAATGGAAGATTGGCCGAGGTGTAAAAAGAATAAACTTAATAATAGAAAAAGAAATTAGTTATATACATACATATTAGGTACATAAATAACTAAAAATAAATAAATAAATATCATATATAAAATAAATAAATATGTACTTACATACTTATATTTACAATAATAATATTAGAGATCAGATGAATCATGACTCTTCATGGAGATAAAAGTCACGGAAGGTGAGGGGGATTTCTTAATGATCATAGCTGTGAACACTATTTTCACTAAAAACGGGATAATATGTAAAGTTACATATTAAAATATCCCGTTTTTAGTGAAAATAGTGTTCACAGCCATGATCATTTCCCAAAAGTTCACTAAAACGAGTTATTTATAATTTGTGACTTTTTAAGTATCGTTATTTCAGCACAGTTGCTTACGCCATGATTACGGCTAAAGTCTTTGCGAATGGATTTTACAAATTTACAAATTATGTGTAACAATCTTTGGTACTTAATTCCGAGTTAAGGGTGAGAATCAAACCGGTACTAATAATAATAGTGAGTTCATTAGTAGCAAGAGACTGACGAGTGTAGATTGATATGCCAACTGCTAATAACCATCCACTCACAAAGACTTGACCCGTGATCATGGCGCATGCAACTGTGCTGACGACACGACACTTAAAAACTCACAAATTATAAATAGCTCTTTTAATAATAGAAATTTTAATAACCTTTAATAACAGAAAGAATCTACAATAAATATTTACAAGGCTAAAATACAGAAGAAACAGTTGAATCATCTAAAGACCGTTGCAAACGATCTATAGATAGCTCAACTGCTCCAGATCACTACCAGGCGGAAGTGTCCCCAAGACACTGGCTGCATTGCCCCGCTGATTTGCAACGCTGAATTGCGTTGACCCAGATAAGCGTCAGCTCTCGGATCACACGTTGCTTCGACCAGACGCCCAGAAATAATTTTGAAAATGCGATAGGCCCCGGTACCCATGGGCCCAGGGCCTCGACCCCAAATGGCACAAATACGTAAGCTATGTCGAGACTTCCATATTTGCGCCGCTTGAGATCTTCCACTGAATTTGCCGCCGCACTGTCCCCAACTGCTGTACCAGACAGATGAGATGGCGCAAGGGTATCGACGCTCGTGGCGTCCCACACCAAAAACTTATGCTTCTCCTAATTTACAGGAGTTATACCTATCGTCAGGTTGCTTATCATTGTCACGTATCGGACCGTTCGGTTCGAGAACGGCTGGAACGTTGACGCTGCAAAAAGCCCGGCGTATGAATTAAGGTTAGCGTGACGGGAAATCTTACCGACGCGGCGGGCCCTAGAACACTATAAAAACTCCTTGACAAGGATCGTCACTGAAGCACAGAATAGTTACTAAACCACCCAAGCTGATGCAAATTACGTTCTCTAAGAATCTTCATGCAAAATCTATTCAAATAAAAGTGCGAAAGCAGAACACCAACTCCAATACAATAACCATCAACCATCCTGATACCAACATTGTAACACTAAACAGTAGTACACCTCTAAAAGCTGACCTGAATGGTCTGGCACGAAGTTCTCATGTATTTATTATGCGCATAATTCGCACAAGTTTGCAAACGACTTCCTACAAGTGAATGAAGTCGCTGGGTGTGCGTAGGCGCAAGGACGGACGGAGCACGCACTTAGACGTAGTAAATTACAAGCAGTACCGCAACAAAACGCAGCGTTATTCTAAAATACATTCGTTAACTGTATTTTTCTCCTTTCTTGAGGCATAATATAACAGGCAGAGAAGAAAGACTTGGAAGATTCTAGTTCGAATAAAGTTATATCGGTAATTAAATTTTAGTATAGATTTGTTAGATGAGTATTTGTATGTAGAGCCTGTAGAGGAAACACAGATAGATTGTAAGCATAATGCCAAGTATGGTTAGCGTAGGGCCTATGATCAATTATGAATGATGGAATCTCAGCTAAGCGCTCCCAAACTTTTTATCCGGTAAAAAATTTATTTGGACTTGGAATCATTGATGGAATGATACATAATTTAGATGATACGGAAGCTTGCACATATTTTGTGTAATCTAAGCTGAGGGCTTAGCCAAGTTGCATTCGATTAGCGATGACGCTAGTCGAAAAATTCGAAAATGTATGGGATTGACACATGATATGAAAATATCAAGTGATATATCGACAACAAACCTATGTAGAAATCGAATCGATTCGAAACTAATGTAACTTGACTAAGCACACTGAAAACTATAAAGTTGGAGGTAGATTACTGCTATTAGAACAATGTACTATGTTCAGGACCTAACAGAGAATTTTCCCACATTTGCGCTGTATGATAAAGCACTTTACTAGAAGCCACTTGACGGTGATGAAGGACTAGACTGGCTCACTATTTATCTAGATTATTATCATTTTACTACTCAATACCTCAAGTCACTGATATTACGCAAGGTGACCAACAAAACACCATTGATAGGACTAATTGATAACTACAACCTAGGTATCTCTTAAAGTTGCGAGTGAATAGGTTTCTTCTAGACTCTCCATCACAGATCATCGCTTACCGTCAGGCGAGATTGTGGTCTAAGGCTAGCCTAAAATTAAAAAAAAAAACTATAAAAAGCCAAAGCTGAGCGGAGAGATGTTTAAATTCAGCCAATAGATGACGTAATACCATCAAAATAGTATTACGTCATCTAGTAGCTCCTAGTGAAAGAGTTAGTCCGGGAAAGTACCACCATATCACCTATTTCTGCTGCCAAGGGTACCTAATGTAACTGTTATAGGCAGTGATAACTGCTTATCATGAAATGTGCCTAGGGATTCTGCGATCTGCATCTGATAATGAAAAAATCTACGTTGGTATTAACACATCTTTTCTCCGCTCTTTTTTTATACACGGTGTCAAGATTCATGTGGGCCGAACAAAACCATCGATAGGGACCCACGGACTACCTGAATCATTTTATAGTTCAGGAGCTACAAGTGTGCGGCCTGATTTCGATAATTTCCTAAAAAAAGGTTTACGTAGAACTATGATTTTGTGGTGAAGGCATTAGAATAACTTCACGATGAACTGTCAATGTTTTTGAAAACAAGAACAAAAAAAATATTCTATGATCTTTGGATCTTAACTAAACTTATCATCTATTTTTTCAGTCTTAACATCCAGTCTTACGTTTAACAAAATCCACGCTTTCTCCTTTTTAGCCGTCTTGCAAAGTAATGTTTTTAATGAACACCGGTAAGCCTTTTATTGAGCATGGTTAAGTTAGTTAAAATCAACTATAGCACAAGTTCATTGCAGCTTTGCCTCCTATTGTGATAATGTCGTGGCCGATTAGGCACGCCTTGTGATTGAAAAATAAGTCGCTTAAAATGGCTAAGTAAAAGCATGTTAGTATGAGCGTTCGTAGAGGACAACTCTGGTGTCGAATGAGTGAATGGAAACTCTTTATTTTACACCATAAAAATAAATAAATGTCAGAAAGGTTGAGTCCAACTCGCGTATCGAAGGTTCCATAAAATGTGTTTTTATGTGTTTTTAGCAATTATTCCCAGACCTACGGATAGAGAAATTTTTGTTAAGACTTATTGTTATTGTTATGTTTGTTCAAAGTCACCTAAAAGCCTTCGAAATTTTATAACATATATTCATTCATTCAGTCACAAGTCATTAGGTTACTACTTAGATGAATGGCCATAAGTGGCACTTTCAGGCAAGCTCTTCGATACATTGAAATATCACGCAGAAATAAAACTAAAAAAGGCAATACATTGATCTTATCGAGAATTATCACACTAATATTATAAATGCGAAAGTTTGAATGTTTGTTTATTTATTTGTTTGTTACTCAAGCACATCGTGACCGCTGAACCGATTTCGATGAAATTTGGTATATACGTACCTAGATTATAACCTGGATTACCACATAGGCTACCTTTTATCCCATAAATCAGTTCCCATGGGATAAAAATGGAGTGTCAAGTCAAGTAGTCTCAAGTAGATCTGGAGCCGCTGAGTCTGCGCCGTGACATCAGAGCGCTCAGCGTTTTCTATAAAATATATAACGGCGAATGTTCTGAAGAGCTATTCAATTCAATTCATGCTTCCCACTTCTACCATCGAACCTCCCGCAATCGGCAACGAGCTCACCCACATATTGTAGATGCGTGGAAGTCTCACACGGTGCGTTTCACCCGCTCGTTTCTTTCACGTACCTGCAAGATGTGTAATGACCTTCCTCCGGAGGTTTGCCGGTGGGCTTCAAAATGAACGCCTTCAAGTGAGGTGTAAATAGGGTATTAAGTGGTAGGCAACGCGACTGCAGTACCACGAGTGCTGCAGGAGTTTATAGGCGGCGGTGACCACTTAACATCGGAGGCCCGTCAGCTTGTGTGTCTACAAGTATAATATTAAAAAAAAGTAGCCTTATTTCTAGGTTACCTACACATTTAATAGTGTAACGCGTACGAAGTTGCGGGCAATATTATAAATGTGACAGTTTGGATGTTTGTTTGTTTGGTTGTTACTCAACCACGTCATAAGGGCTGAACCGATTTCGATGAAATTTGGTATATACGTAGATTATAACCTGGACTACCACATATGCTGTCTTTCATCCAATAAATCAGTTTCCATGGGATAAAAATGGGGTATCAAGTCAATTTGCATCAGCCAGTTTAGCTGTATTTCTAGGTTACCTACACATTTAGTAGAATAACGCGTACGACGTCGCGGGCAACAGCTAGTGAATAATATATTTTTAATGATATGATTGAATCACTTAACACCGACAGCCGATATAAGAAGTCTCAGATATGTCCCAAAATGTCACCGTGTCTCGATACAGTGTATACAGACATATGTTTCCTAGTGTGCTAATCGTTAACATTCGCAGTATGCTCGGTGCTTAGATTTAGTTATTACGATCTCTTTAATTGATTATTCATTACGTTGAATAATTTTATAATGAGTGATTAGCACGTTATAAAACAATTTCCTCTGATTTCTTACGACGCCATCTCCAAACATGGCGGCGGATGAGAAACTTTAACGAGAGTTGTTTCACATCCTACATTTTACGCAGAAACTCAATATTACTCAACTATTTCACTACTGTTTTAATACTCATAAACGTAAGGGTTTTGACAAATAACGGTGTTATATAGTAGGTATGTCTGATAGCTAAAGTAACAGCTTCCTAGTGAAAGTGTGGGGTGGGATATATTCGCTAAAGTTTAGTGGGAGACTACGGAGACTTAGCCTGGCTTGCAACAATGATCCATGAACCTATTTAGTGACTAAACATGTTTATATTTGACGTATTTGTATGATCTGGCAACTCTCTAAATCATATTTCGCCAGTAAGATAAGCTTAAAACTTTTTATTAGGTAAAGTTATTGGTGATCATCGGAAATTCGAAAATTATCAATTACACATATTGTAATCTTTATATTTACTAGTGGCCAAGCACAGTGGTTGAAATTACAAATGAAATTCATCCACAAAACCAGAAAGGTTGTCTGGAAGAGATCGCTTTTAGCGATAAGGCCGGCCATTGTTCCTTTGATTTAATTGTGTATTTACTTTCGTCTGTTTATTTTTAATGATATGCAATAAAGAAATTATCCAATCTAACTTAATCTAAAACCTCAAGATCGGGAAACGTACCCAAAATAAAGAAATAAAGAAAAAAAATAAAGAAGAAAACTGTACACAAGAAGGAAACAAAACACTTAAACGAACATAATTATACACAATAAAAAATACATACACACAGGAGGAAAATAATACATTGTATATTACGGCAATTAAAGTGTATGCATGGAGAAGTGCTGCCATGTACAGGATTATGCGAAAAGCCCTGCGCTCAGCATGCGCTGTAAACTAATCCATCATCCATTTCTGTCATCTCGTTTTCGCCTTCAAAATTAGACACTAGCTGCGGGTAGAATTTAAGATGGAAGGCGTACCCAGGGATTACACCAATCAAACGATTTATACTGTAAATAACCCCAAAAGGTGGCATAATTTCAATACCCAAAGGCATTTAGGCAACTGATCAAATTATCATGACGTCCGAATTCGTAACAGCCAAGGCACAGCGAACTGTTAATTATAGATCTGTCAGTTATTACAATCTGTCAGTTACACAACAATTATTAATGTTAGATATAATAAATTAGAGAAGCGTGCGCGTACGAATGTCTAACTGACAGGACGTGTCAATACAATGTCGTGGAACAACGGGCGAGAGTGGGGGGTAATTGGGCGATATTTTGATTAACTAAATAACTGTCGCAGAACAAGAATATTATTCACAAGAATTAACTAATTATGATTAAACGTTTTATGGTTTAATTTCCTATTAATATGAGTATTTTTCTTATACATTAAATACTTGCGTTTGACCACGATCTCGCCTGATGGTAAGCGATGATGCAGTCTACGATGGTACACGCTTGCCTAGAAAAAGCCTATTCACTCGCGACTTAAAGATACCCAGGTTGTAGCTATCAGGAAACACAGACTCTGGCAAGGCGTTCCACTCCTTGACGGTGCGCATAATAAAGCTCGAAGAGAACCGCTTTGTGCGAATGGGAGGTATTTCTACCATATAGCGGTGGCGCACCGCAGAGCGTCTGGTTGTCCGTTGATAGAATGGAAGATGGTGGGATTCAATATTCTATTATTATTGCAAGTTCTACCATTTATTGGTAATGTTCAAGAACGTCCTGATGAGAATTTCAAACAAGTAACATTTTAACAAAAACACAGCATCAGCTCACCTGAATAACTCAAAAGAACATAAGTAGCGGTCTATACGAGCCTCTAATATTTTAAGAATTATTCACTAACTCCTAATAGTAAAAGAGATATGTTTTTCATCATCAGCTCAGCAGCAACATGAGATGATCAGTGCGAGACTCAAATAATTGAATAGGTTTTTTTATACAAAATATTTAGAACACATTATGCGTGCCTATAAAATTTGAGGGTAGCCCTCGATTGACTTAGTGACAATGGTACCATCTGGGAAGTATACCCTTTTAAACAAACAATAATTTCTCGAATCGATCCCAGGCTTCTTCCAGTAATCGTGGAACAATACGAATTGAGGACCTCCTTCTTTGAAGTCAGTTGAAAAGCCTTCTTTACCAAACCTTACGTTAACAAAACAATAACAATTAACAATATTTTAACTTTATTTTTTGATCGTTTTAAATGAAAGGTTGTTTTCAGCTTGTAAACATTCAAACCGCATGTACTTATACTAAAATAGAACAGAAACTTCTAATATTTTAACTTTAAAGTGTAAACCGACATCCCGTCTGGCTCGAAATTTTTGAGGTGATTACAAGTTAGTTACACCATTTATAAATCAAGAACGGCGGGACCGATTTTGATGATCTTTGATTTGTTAGATTTGTGTCCGCGCCGAAAACAGAATAACTATTTAAATATCGGAAAAGTTCACGCAAAAAAATATAATGAAGAAATTTATTTTTCTCATACATAGATGCAGCTAATTATGGCCGATTGACAATTCTACCGACGGCGACGTACACTGGCAGCCCGCGTCATATGCATGTGAAGGCAGTACGAAGTTTGGCGGGTCAGCTTATATTAGTATTAGTAGTAAGGAGGAGGTTCTCAATTCGGATGTATTTATTTTTATGTCGTTTACTCCAGAGCTCCTTCATTTATCAACTGATTTAGAAAATTATTTTCTTATTTAAAGAAATTCTTTCAGATTGGCCCCATAAAAAAAACTATCAAGATAGGTTCAGTAGTTTGGTTTTATCTGGTTTCTGAAATCGGTTATATTTTTGATAAAAAGTGATCATAAAATTATATTAATAATTACGAGGGCTGCTATTTATGTATCCGGAATAAAATAAAATAACTATCATTGACTGTTAAATATGATTTTATTGCTTTTCAAAATATTCGCCATGATGATCAATGCACTTTTGCATTCGGTGAAACCAGTTTTCATAGCACTTTTTCCAATCGGAAGACGGTATCTCCAAAACATGATTTTTGAATGCCTCAACGGCTTCTTCTCGGGTTGAAAATCGTTGACCACGTAATTTATTCTTCACGGTTGGGAATAAAAAGAAGTCGTTGGGTGCCAAATCAGGGCTATATGGCGGATGACCCGTTAATTCCACCGTTTCACCCTCCAAATATCGGGTCGTTTCACCCGAAGTGTGACAGCTTGCATTGTCGTGATGGAGAATGATTCCGTTGTGGATTATTCTTCCTGATTTCTGCAAAGACTTCTGGCAAACAAATGGTCGTGTACCACTCTGAATTAACAGATTTACAATTTTCTAGGGGTACAGTAGCCACGTGTCCATCTATACCAAAAAAACAGGCGACCATTTGCTTCAAAGTGCTTTTCGCACGAGCAACTTTTGTTGGGTTCGGCTCATGTTGGAAGACCCAAACTGTTGACTGTTGCTTAGTTTCGGGGTCATATGCATAAATCCAGGATTCATCACCTGTGTAGATATTATATACAGCTTTTGATGCACCACGATTGTATTTTTTTATCATTTTTTTGCACCAATCGACACGAGCCTGTTTTTGATCTATTGTCAAGTTGTGCAGTATCCAACGCGAACAAACTTTTTTTGCAGCCAAGTGTTCGTGTAATATCTTATGTATACTCGTCATACTAATGCCCAAGATCGCCTCTATCTCTCGATATGTCACATGACGATCTTGCATTATTAGTTTACGCACTGCGTCGATGTTTCGTGGCACAACAACTGATTTAGGCCGACCATCTTTAATTTCGTCCGTGAGCATACGACGTCCACGATTAAACTCACTAAACCAGTGATACACAGTAGTCTTCGATGGTGCTTTATCCCCAAAAGTCGAACTGAGTTGATCGATACACTGCTGTTGAGTTAGACCACGTCGAAAATCATAAAAAATCATCGCACGAAAATTTTCTCGAGATAAATCCATTGTGATAATGACACGCAATTTTTGAAATCGCGCCACACAATGAAAACAATTGACAGACGGTCGAAATAACCTGCATTCTACAGCCAAAGAGTTCCATTTTCAAACGTGATAATTTCTTTTTAAATATTATTTATGCAGTGGCCAGTTCCGGATTCTTAAATAGCAGCCTATGTATTAATAATTCAATGTAATGTATTTAATACTTTTTATTATCTACACTGTAATCTAACTTTACAAAAAGCCTTTAAAATAAGAGGTTATCAACATTTCGTCAAGACAAGACTAACCAAGTGGAATGATAGATCGGGAGTACATTCGTTACGTGTCACTTGCACAATGGGCGCAGCAAACAAATTGCCGGCTACGGGTGCGCGGGCGCACGTTTTAATTTGTTTCTTCCAGCAGCGATTAAACAAAATGCTTAACTGTAAATGATGTACCGTTCGCTCTGTTACTGTGGTAGTAAAATAGATTAATTTTTAGTTGTAATATTTTAACAGAAATGACCTATGATAATTGATTAATCGTTTCGATTGGAGTTTCTGTATTGCATTATGAGTTAAAAACTCAATGTACAAACTGCAAAACAGTATATACTAAGCCTTTACAATAAAATCAATTCATTGTCCAATTCAAGACCAAACTTCCTATTTACTCACTCTCGCGAATGTTTAAAAACACCCGAACAGAGGCATGATAATATGAGAATAAGAGAATCTTTTAGAGTAATTTCTACATATTTCAATTTATTAATACGTTCCCAACGGCACAGATTTATCTGTACTTTCCATTACTGCGTTACGGGTCCTTTTAAACCTTGTCCTAAACCAGAGATTATGGCGGCACGAGGCATATTAAACCCCACGAGATTGTGTCGGTTTTATTGATTATTTTTGTATTTTATGATGATTATTAAATGTATAGTTAGCATAGTTTAATGTATAATGTGGTTTCAAATACAATTGGTTAATTGTTTTATGAACAAATAAATGAAAATGAAGACAAAGTGTACGGTTTTTTTTGTCTGCAGCACAAGGTCTAAGAAACCCGGCATTGAGGTTGGTATACCATAGAACTAGGAATCAATAGCATATCTCAGATATATAGTTATCTCTTTTCTACACTGAACCAGATAGAAGTTATGCCTCCCGAACGACACAGAAGTTTAAGATTTTTCTTACCGCTATAAAGACAAGACACGGACAGGGTGCTTCAAGCCCTGTTTCGCACTTATCGTGTTAAAACTTAAATTACAAGTTCACAAACGATAAACGCAAAATAATCCTAAGATCACGGAGAAATATTCGGCATAAAAAGAATCAATTTCAGAAATGTATGATGTAACAGTATCATAGCGTGTATTGGAGTGTGCCGGAGGCGACGCGGCGCGGTCAATGCTGATGGTGCGTAATTACCTGGCTCGCATGCCAGCCTGGGAATTAGGAAACCGCTCAAACTATTGTCAGTGCTCGTATTTTAAGCAAGCACGCTTGGACTGTAACTTTACGATAGTAAATGGAAAAATAAATAAGACAGCAGTTACAGAACATTGTAACTGCTGTTCTGTTACGATGTACTTTGTTAAGATTAGATTAGATAATTTCTTCATTGCACACCATTAAATATAAACATATTTAATAAAATACATAATATTAGGTACAATGGGCGGCCTTATCACTAAGAGCGATCTCTTCCAGGCAACCTTTAGATGGACAGGATCTATGTGAACAAATAAGGGCGGCGGCGTAAATCCACAAGTACATTTATAATTAATAAAAAATATAGATAATATAAAATAAAATGCTTAATTATAATTATTTGTTAATTGTTGGATTATACATATATTACCACCGAAGTCTTGTGCTGAAAATCAGGGCTGTATGCTCGTTTACAATATCCTGAGCTCTGCAGGACTTTTCACATACCTACGCCTGTATATGTATAGCGTTCTCACATACCTACGCCTGTACATGTACAGCGTTCTCACATACCCACGCCTGTACATGTACAGCGTTCTCACATACCCACGCCTGTACATGTACAGCGTTCTCACATACCTACGCCTGTACATGTACAGCGTTCTCACATACCTACGCCTGTACATGTACAGCGTTTTCACATACCTACGCCTGTACATGTACAGCGTTCTCACATACCTACGCCTGTACATGTACAGCGTTCTCACATACCCACGCCTGTACATGTACAGCTTTCTCGCATACTTTTTGATTGTTTATATAATATGTTCCACATGTTTAGGTATATTATATTCTTTCTTTAAAAATTAATAGCTGACCAATCCGCAGCTTCGCACGCGTAGGTTTTCAATAAAACCATTACCCTCCTTCAGCGCAGTTGGGTAAAAAGTAGCCTATGTCACCCGGGGATAGTGTAGCTTCCCAACAGTGAAAAATTTTTTGAAATCGGTCCAGTAGTTTCGGAGCCTATTCAATACAAACAAACAAACAAATCTTTCCTCTTTATAATATTAGTATAGATAAATTTTAAGTGTTCACGTCTTTTTGCTTACAGTAATGTCTTGTTTGAGTTCAAGCAGTTCTTGTATGTATCTGTAATTTCTGTTTATGTAAACATCAGGGGTTTTGTGTTGTTATCATTTATTCTGAATTTGGCTTTTATACGATCGTATTGTCTTACAAAGCTCTGATTTAAGCCATCACAATTTAGTAGATTCCTCCTCATCAAAAAGCCGAGGGTTAACTCTTAACAGAGAATACCAACAAGCATCTCGGGTTCATGATAATCAATAGCCGAATGTTTGTTCAGTAGAGATGTGTAGTGTACCTACAGACGGACGTGGGCAAGCAATGTGAGTAAACGAGTCGTGTCAGTGTGTCACAAGGCTGGTATTTTTGTAAAGAGGTTAAGGTTTTTTTACTTCCTGTCCAATGATACAAAGCTTTTAGCATCTTACATGAAACATAGAAAGAAAATTTGTTCCCACATTAAGAAACAATAGTAAATATCTAACCACTAATACTTAAGATAAAAGACTTAAGATAAACCAATCTATAAAAGGTAGCCAGCTAAACAATAACTATTAGAGTTATTAATACATTTATAAACAGAAAGACAGCTAGGCTCAAATTGGATTGGGCGGGACACATTAGTAGAATGTACCCCGATAGGTGGGCTAATTTAGCCACAACCTGGAGGCCTGATGGAAGACGCGGTCGGGGTCGGCCAAGAAAGCGTTGGCGAGACGATCTTGTTGCCTTCGAGCAGGAGTGGTGGAGTATCGCAGAGGACAGAGATAGGTGGAGAGACTTGGGGTAGACCTTTGCCTAGCACTGGGGCAATATAGCTTGACAAAAAAAACAGAAAGAGTATACAATTATTATCAAGACTATAAATACAGAAGCAATAGTTGAATCATCTAAAAATAATAAAACAAATCAAATCATTTATTTCAGTCAAAATTTACAGAGCTGACAATGCTGTTTAAGATACAGTGCTAGTTCACAAACTACTATCACTATCAGACTAGTATCACAGCTAATATAAAAATACTATCACTATCAGACTAGTATCACAGCTAATATAAAACTACTATCACTATCAGACTAGTATCACAGCTAATATAAAACTACTATCACTATCAGACTAGTATCACAGCTAATATAAAACTACTATCACTATCAGACTAGTATCACAGCTAATATAAAACTACTATCACTATCAGACTAGTATCACAGCTAATATAAAACTACTATCACTATCAGACTAGTATCACAGCTAATATAAAACTACTATCACTATCAGACTAGTATCACAGCTAATATAAAACTACTATCACTATCAGACTAGTATCACAGCTAATATAAAACTACTATCACTATCAGACTAGTATCACAGCTATTATAAAACTACTATCACTATCAGACTAGTATCACAGCTAATATAAAACTACTATCACTATCAGACTAGTATCACAGCTAATATAAAACTACTATCACTATCAGACTAGTATCACAGCTAATATAAAAATGCGAAAGTGACTTTGTTTATTGATACGCTCTTACATCGTAAATTCGTAACCGCTAACCGATTTCAATGAAATTTAGTACATGGATTATGATCTGGATTGAGACATAAGCCACCTACTTTTTATTATCAAACTACGCGTGCGAAGTCGCAGGTGGCAGCTAGTGCTAAATAACATGTTCTACATGTACCTTCCTTTGTATCTAGTTAACTTCGTATAAGTATATATTGTGTTGTGTATTTTATATTGTGTTCTTATTTTGTTATTTATTAGTGTTATCTGTAAAAACCTGTGTATATCCAATAATAGTAGATTATTAACCAAGGGGATAAACCGGTGTCTTCTGTCGCAGGTGACGATTTAAATCGCGAGCGTAACGAAGGACTCGAGGTTTACTGCCGAGCGTAGCGAGGGTGTTAAAAACTTAAATCACGAACCAAGCGAGGGATTTAAGACGAGTCCTGAGTGTAGCGAGGGATTTAAGTTCACCCAAGACTAAGACAGCTTTATCACCGAGGAAAATACTCTACTTTTCGTACCATTAGCGAAAAAATTAACACAATAATAATATGAAATTATTATTACGTTTATGTATTTGAAGAAAACAAAAACGCGGCCAATTCCTAGACTAATATTTTTTTGTCGGAAAAGCAAAGGCATCAAGCTCATACGGCCTCGTCGGTTTTCGTAATTTTATTTAATAATCTTAACTGCATAATAGATGCGTATTCCTTTTTCAAAAAGATGTATAATGCTTTATATACAAACTCAATGGTGTAAACACAGATGTAGTTCAGTATAAATTTCGGTAAGTATTCCAAATTTAAATCACATTCTCCCCCTAGAGGATTAATGAAATTCAGTACAATTTTCTTTCCCTGTTTTTAACAGATTAAAAATGACTATTGTTATGTTCGCTTTTTGTGGCATAGAATGTCACTTTTTTGAGCAAGTGGTACGAAAATTCTTTTTTTTTATAAATAAAAAAACAACACTCACCAGTCGATCGATATCTATCTAAAGAAACCGCCCAGTATTAATAACAACTTACGGTCATAGGTTAATTAACAAAACCCATCTTCCCAAGAGAAAGTATCCAAAGTACTCCAAACCTTTTAACCCAATAGATAACCAGTTGTCTTCAATAATAAGAGGCATTGGCAGCCGCCGGCCTTAGGGCTTGGGTATGTTTTGGGCAAACATGGTGTTTCTACTGGTTCCATTAGCACATGGCCCTGTGACATACTCTAGTGATGTATATACTTGTACTTTCCAAAACAATTTATCTATTTCTCAATATCTAAAATCACTGACGACCTCCGTGGTGCAGTGGGCGAATAGCCGGCTAAGACGCAGGAGGTATCGGGTTCGATTCCCGCCGCGGAACAAATGTTAGCATGATCTACAGTTAGTTATTCTGGATCTGGCTTTTTCTCTATATATTATAAGTATGTATTTACAAAAAAACAGTATATATGTAAGTATTCATTCACTTATCTGCTTCCCATAGTACAAGCTCTGCTTAGTTTGGGGCTAGATAGAGCTATGTGAAGTGTCCAGCAATGTTTATTTATAGATAAATAAAACAAAAAAATTATGCAGGTTTTACTTCCACTTTTTTATACTACATGGAGATGTAACAAGCTTATGGGTCCCCTGATGTTAAAAGTGGTAACCATCGCCTATAACAGAGAACGGCCTCATAGGTCACGCACCTTAGAAACGTGCCCTACGATGCACTGCCCTGCATCCATCATGCGTCTGTTATTTCACCGTAAGCAATATTTTTCATACCGAATCACAGTAATGTCGTTTGGCAACAGAAATAGGTAAGGTTATATACACAAGGAACTCTACCACTCTTAAAGCTTTAATCAATACAGCCGTGGTGGCCTTATGGGATGTACTCCACCTTCCGATCCGGAAGTCGTGGTTTCGAACTCTGGCCATGCACCAATGGAAGTCCTTCAATGGAAGTATGTTCTAGGATCAAAAATTGAAAGGCATCCACCGGGTTAGCATTCTAATAAACGGCGATGGTCTTGCAACCTGTCAAGTGAATGCTTAACTTCTATGCAAAAAGTGGGCATGAATTGCAGCATATAAAGGTCCTGTCCATACAAAGGTTGTCTGGAACACATCGCTTTTAGCGATAAGACCGCCCATTGTACTAAATCTATTTGTAAAAGTTATGTTCCGTATTTTACTTTGGTGTCCAATAAAGAGAATAGACTTAGAGTTAAAAAGTGAAGACTGATTTGGCACAGCCCGGGACTACCCGTATCAGTGTGGTGTTCTCAAAGCCCATCACTACCCAAACCTTACAGCTACATTTGTTTATTAGAGGGTAACGGTCCACTTTACTCAACCTGTATGTGTTAGGAACGGTCTTGCAAGGTAAAGAATTTATCTTGCCTTGTATCATGCCGCTTTAGGAATGCCCTATTATAGACTTTATTGAAAGTATCCGATTCACTTTAAATGCAGTGTGCGGCTGTGTTGCAAGACATTGCAATACTGCTAAAGAAAATATTATCCGCTAAGCTTCGAAGCTTGTAAAGAAAAGTTGTTCAAGGGATAATATTTTAAACACTTTATATTATTGCCAAAATTATTTTTAGATTGCAGACCCTTAACCCGCCAAGGAACATAATTTTGAACACAGTTGTGAATGTTTTATTTTTGTCTAAATCTACTTCACTTTGTATTTTTCATACTTTTACGATCACTGTACACTGTACATAGTCGAAACGTCGGGATAACAAATAAAAAAGGTACATACGCGATAAATTCCTCGTTTTAATCAGTAATTTTCTACTTCACTTGTTCTGAAAACATACTTAATATGTATCTATTGCGACAAAAACATCACATCACATTAATATTATAAATGCGAAAGTTTGGATTATTGTTTATTTATTTGTTTGTTACTCAATCACGTCGCAACTACTGAACCGATTTCGATGAGATTTAGTATGTGCGTAAATGTATCTGGATTAACACTTAGGCTACTTTTTATCACATAAAACAGGTCCCATGCGATAAAAATGGGGTATCAAGTGAGGTTGCTTTATTTCTAGACTACCTACACATTTAGTAGTATAACGTGTACGACGTCACGGGCAACAGTTAGTATTACCCGTGCGCGATAAGTTGGGACCTGAGCGCGGTGACGTCATATTGGCGTGTTTGTACCGCCCGCAAAAAAGCGAACATAACAAGCAGCCGCCCGCGGCTTCGTTTTTGTTTTTTTTAACCTAATTTATTATGTTACTCAGGGAGGAGGCTGCTTTTTATCTAATCTTTTTTACACTATTTGAATAAAATAAAAATACAATGTTTAAGTTTATACATTTATTTTATCTATTATTTACATTATCTCATCTTCGTCACTACTTAGTGGATTTATGCCTTCTAGAGGTTGTTCTTCGTCCTCAGTCTCAATATAATCACTTGACGAAGAGGTATCCGATAAATTTACAACATTTACTATAACAACAAAACAATGACACAAACTATAACAACAAAAACTACAACAACAAAACAATAACACAAACGAAAACTAAAAAAATTCCAGAGTGCGTCGTTACGTGACGTAGGCCAGTACGAGACTAAAAACCCTAGTAAAAAATAGTGATGCGAACGGTACAATACGGGCGCCATCGGGGAAGTGCAGGGGAAGCGGTCGGGGAGTCGCATTCCTAGCAGGTCCCAAGTTATCGCGCACCAGTAATAATTACTAGTATTAAACGGGTATTTATCACGTTTTATCCCGACGTAACGTTTCGCCTGTGAGTTTAGCCGTGGTCGCGGGCAAACAAAATCATGTCAATTGAATTTAATAGTTACAATAAGTAATAGTTTTCCGTCTATTTCTGTGATACATTCACCGGATGTTCAAAATTCCATTCAACACAATAATTAGTTGTTTTGTTAACTCGAAACTCACTTTCTAACAGATAAAGCTTAGAATTGAAACAATGATCGCAGTGTGCTGAATCTCAAATGAAATGGTACAACATTTTGAGAGCAGCGTATGCTCTGATTGGCACTGTGCGAACAAGATCATAGCGATATGTGTGTATGTGAGTAATTCTGGTGACACACTATACCTACGCCAATTCTCGTAATTTTAACACAAGCCTTGAGTACGAGTTGTCAAATACACAACTGACAATAGTTTTTTTTCCTTGCAGCGTCCATATAGGCGAGCTCACGAAAACTATTGCTTATTTGACAAATCGTACTCAGTTAACTTTCTGTCGCGTTACGATAAATACAGTCAGCATCACCTGTTAACATGGACTGATGGTGTTTCATAATACATAAATAAATAATTAATATTATTTTAACGTTTAATTCAGTAAACAATGTGGACATACAAAATATGAGTACAAGACCATATATACGAGTATAAATAGCTTAAAGAATAACATACATAAAACAATAAACTTAAAACTAACACTTTGATTTAGTTAAGAGGATTTTGATTCGTAGCCTGTAGCTAGACGGCCCTGTAGCTTCTGTAAACGATGGCAACTGGCTAGAAATCCACAAAATATTGCCAGATCTATAGATAGCTCAACTGATCAATTTCAGAACAATAACAGGCGAAAGTGTCCCCAAGACACTTACTGGCATCGCACCTTTGAATTGCAATACTTTCGCATTGGCTAAGATGTACAATCACTAAGTGTCAATATTTTGTGACTCTAAAATGCTCAAATTACATGAAGAGTTTTGCGAGGTCAGATTTAGACTTGGTTGTTGGTTTTTTTAAATTATTTTATTAGCTGAATAATTAAATATATTAAAAGTTATGGAAATCATATTAGCTGAATAGTTTACTGTTATCGCTTCTACTCAAATTGCATTGAATGATTCAAAAACTTATAGATCCATATTTGAATTTAATTTTATGGTGCGAACTGACAATCATTTCTTGTCTAAAGTAATCTTTAAATTTTTTCGCTATCTCCAGATTCGCACATCGTCTCCCGGTGTGTCACCACACACTGTCTGTCTGTACGTCTATTTGTATGTATAGAGCGCACAGGTGTGCTCGCCTCCGGCACGCGATCTCACGTTGCCGCGATTACTGCACATTATCGAGGCAGGGAGTTCACAATCTGCCACTAACATTCTACAGATATTAGATTATGAAGTGTTAGGTATCTTTAGAATTTTCTTGATCTCTACATAATTGCACTCATTATGAAATGAATCGCTAACATACCTTAATTTATATACTTATTTAAAACTCGAGTTAATTCAGTACCAATTATTGAAATAGTGCGATTTATTGGGTGAAAATAACAGATAGGTACATATTTTTTGTCAAGGATAAAACGAAATGCAAAATGAACTTTCGTTTTGATTAAATGAAATGAAACACAACTTTATCAAAATTCAAAATTAATTTGTATTAAAACCAGCTGTTTTTGCACATTCTTTTTTATTTACTGATTTCTGCAGGCCGTAGGAGTTAAGTTTCGACGCTATAAGGAGGGAGGCGCCAACGCAGAGAAAACTCTAACCATCAATGTAGTGTCCTTTAATACTTTATTACTGTGTATGTTAGTTGGTAAGTTAAGGGCCCTTGTATTGACATTTTTTGTATTTTTACACGTTGCTTGAAATAAACATTTTATTATTGACGACCTCCGTGGTGCAGTGGGCAAATAACCGGCTGAGACGCAGGAGGTAGCGGGTTCGATAAAACGATTCGGGTTAAATATCTACAGATATTTGTTTCGGGTCTGGTTGTTTCTCTATATATTTTAAGTATGTATTTACCCAAAAAAAAGTATTCTATCAGTGATCTGGTTCCCATAGTACAAGCTCTGCTTAGTTTGGGGCTAGATAGCGCTGTGTGAAATGTCCAGCAATATTTAATATTCTTACTAATGTGTGATTGGTCTATCACACCTTTTAAAAAAACATTAATTTGTCCTTGTAAAAGGGAAGAATAAAGCATATTCCTCGCTTTAGGTTAAAATATCTAGGTACTATTGATAAATAGACTTGGGTATGTCTGACTTTATACATAACGGCTCACAGAATCCTTTATCGGAGCGTTTTTTGACATACTCTTTATTGCAAACCAAATACACATCACAATAATTATAAATGCGAAAATTTGGATGCTTGTTTATTACTCAATCACGCCGTAACGGCTGAACCGATTTTGATGAAATTTTGAATATAAATAGATTATGTCCTGGATTTAAACATAGGCTACTTTATATTTAAAAGGTGCGCGAAGCCACGGACGTAAGCTAGTACAGTAATAAAGGAATACACAATAAATAACCGTACCGGTGGTCCGTTTCAGCCAACCTTCGTATGGATAACACAAAGTAAAACATGACTACTATTATTGACAACTATGGCTATTAGGATGCTAATTAGCAAGTATATTGAGTCCACCGCACGCTGCGTTCAGTCAGCTCATAGAAGTTCAACTCCAGTGATCCGCGACATCGAGCGGTCGCGCTCGTCGCCGCGGCCGCTCGAGACCGTGCATCGTTAGCGAGACCGCAGCTTTTTGCCTTCAATGGAAGACAAATGGAAGACAAACCCATCACCTAATTGGAAGTTCCAATTAGGTGATGGGTTTGTCGTTTTGCGGTCCGGACGGGAAGAAAGCTGGAGGAAATGATATCTGAATCTCTTCCTTTGTGGTTTCTCTTCTTGTCTTTTATCCTGTCTTAAAATCATAGTACGAGTAGTTTGAAGTGCTTTGGCACGAAAAAAAACTTACGTATTTGAGTAAATTTAATTTGAATTTTTGATATAATTTATTTTACAAAATCCAGAACTCTATGTAATAATAAATAGATAAGAACTATTTTTAAACTTATCAAACGGATTTACTTTTTTTAAAAGAGTATTTATAAACTGACAATCTAAATTAAAATAGTCTAAAAATATAGTGAACAAGGTGAAATGTGTTTGTTTAATAACCTGACCGATTTATTATTATTCTGAGCGACTGTCATTCAAAAGTTCATTGCTTTTGTGTTTCGAGTTTTTTTTGTTGTTTTGAATTCATTTTTCTCATTGCCGAAAATGAGTTATGTGTGTTGGCTAGTGACCACTTAGACACACGTCTCCTATGAGAGCATTATAAAGCCAATGGAAAAACTTTGTTCAGCAATGTGAACGTTTATACACGCCGAATGACAAAGATTAGACAACAATCCCGTAAATGATGGAAAAAAGTCACATCACGCGGAAATGGCGGAAATGTCATAATTACTGCCAGTCATGTCTGATGTCAACGACCGATGTCACCTTGGAGACAGTTACAGACAGGAATTCTAAGCTTGTGGTATACCGTCATATGACGGATTTGATAAAGTGGCGAGAGTCGTCGATTATCAAAACACAGCTAGGATAGTTAGGCTTGTTCTTTTTGTGGCTGGCAACTATGGCGTGAGTTTAAACGTTGGCCATCGCTGAAATTCTGATTTCCACGACGATACCATCATTACTATAAAACACAATCTAGCGAATAATATCTTCTTGAGATTATTTATTTGTACTAAAATATCTCAGTACAAACACTAATAAAACAGTTTCAAATAACCAAAATACCTGGATGAACAACCGCGCTCCACAGAAAGATCCTTTTCTTATCTGACCTTTTCTTATTTTTTGGAACAGAGAATGTTACGTTGGTATTACTACGTAGCGGCCGTATCTACGGGCAACGTCACCGCTATTACAGCAAAGCCAGGCTATCAGCTAGCAGGGGTAACAAGACTCGTCAACGTCAGATCTTCGATCTTCATCTTTCCCATGATGGCGTACGGAAGCGGCTGCGCGAATAATTTTCCACGTCCGTGCCTGCGCCCGCGCCTAACTGTTAACGATTTAATGATCGCCACCGGCCGGCCCGCTCGGATCGCGGTATTATAATACCTACCGCTTATAAAGATAAGAGAAGATAAATGGTAGGTGGTAAGGGTTCTACTGTTTTAGGGCTCGGTACGTGCTTTATGCAGTTCCTGTGGTTGGTGCACGTGCGGATCGTCAGGTCAAATTGGTATCTTCGGCGGTATTCGTACTGCCTATAAATTATCTGTAATGTAGGTTACCTTTGCCTACTTCTGCATTTACACTGTAGACACATTATATTTATTTGCGAGTTCTAAGAGCGCTTGTCTTTATGAAATGTAGTCCGTCTCATGCACTGCTCAGCTTCTCCCCCTTTGCTTTGAACCCATCAATACTTACAACCCGCGTTTTTCTCAGTGTCGTTAATCTCCCATTTAGAAAGAAAGAAAGAAAGAAATAACATTTATTTGTAACGGTACAAAACACAACACAGCATACAAGTAAGGTACACTTATGAGAACAAATTCATACATACAAAAACAGCAATACGCAACAAATGTGTGTCTCACAATTACCTATATATAAATGACCGACGTCACAAAAAGGCGTCCAACTCAGCATTTGTTGTGCTTTTGGCACAACGCTGATCTTCCGTTAGAACCATTTAAAAATGAAGATATCACGGATGACTGCCCGCACAGTACCACAATTACAAAAAAATATGAAATCTTGCATCTTGCTTATTCCTCTTGCCTCAGTCTCTCAAAAATCACCAGCCAACTGGAGGTCTTTCTACTGCCTAAAAACTCCGACACTAGAGTTAGCCATACAAACTTACCTACTAGCTTAATAACTATATAATAGCGTTCTTTCAACTCTTATTATTTACTTCTGACGCACAAAGTCGTATGTTATACTTTGTAAACATATCTCTGTACAAAACGGATTTATCCATTTCAATTTTGTAATATGATTCTTACCTAATTTTGTAAGATGATTCTTACCTAATTTTGTAAGATGATTCTTACCTTATTTTGTAAGATGATTCTTACCTAATTTTTGAAAATCGGTGGAGCCGTTTTCATTTATTTTAAAATTGTCTAATAATCTACGGATTTCCTTTCCTATTTTTCTAGTAAAATTGACCGTAATTTGCTTTTAATTACAACCGTATTCCCATAACAAGTCCAACAGTTCCATATGACCACTCGGGTGCCCTTTCGATAGCATTATGTTAATGTAATTGGCCTTCAAGAGGATCTGTAGATACCGGGGACTTATATGCCATGTTCTATGGTCAGAGCAAATGGCAATGAATAAATTAATATGTAATTTGTAACAGTAAATTTAATGGCGACTTGACCTAGTAGTATCGGTTCTATCGTTGTCAATGTTAGAAGATAGGTACTAGTAAAATGAGAGTTTGCGTAGATGCTCTAACCCTATCGTTACAGTAAATCCTGACCTAACCTACAAAAGTTTGAAGAGAAGATTATGTTTCAAAACCGGATATATTTATAGAGTTTTTATATTTGGTTTAATCTCAAGGAACACGTTGAAACATCAACAACATCAATAATCGTGTTTTAGCAAATAAATTGATTTCATTTAAATTTTGCCGCCTATCCCTCCGCGACCAGGGCAAGAAATAGAATAAAAAAGAATAAGAATCAGGCAAGAAACATAGATAGTTATTTTATATAATGATCCATAAACTAATACATACGATTAATCTAATACTAGATAGCGCTGTGTGAAATGTCCACCAATATTTATTTATTTAATGAATTGCAGGACAATCTGTACATAATCATCATCATCATCATATCAGCCGTAGGACGTCCACTGCTGGAAAAAGGCCTCCCTCATTGATCTCCAGGAACTGCGGTTGGAAGCGGCCTGCATCCAACGCCGACCTGCGGTTCTTACCAAGTAGTCTGCCCATCTTGTAGGTGGACGTCCTACGCTGCGCTTGCCGGTCCGTGGCCTCCACTCGAGAACCTTCCGTCCCCATCGGCCATCTGTTCTGCGCGCTATATGGCCTGCCCTTTGCCACTTCAACGTGCTAAATCGTCGGGCTATGTTGGTGACTTGAGTTCTCCTACGTATCTCCTCATTTCTGATTCAATCCCGTAGAGAAACCCCGAGCATAGCCCTCTCCATAGCTCGTTGAGCGACTCTGAGCTTATTCATAAGGCCAATAGTGAAGGACCACGTCTCGGTTTCATATGTCATCACTGGTAACACACACTGATTGAAGACTTTCGTCTTAAGGCACTGAGGTATGTTGGACGAAAAGACGTTGCGAAGTTTCCCAAACGCTGCCCATCCCAGTTGGATTCGACGATTGACCGCTTTCTCGAAGTTGGACCTACCTAATTGGACTGTTTGTCCTAGGTATACATACGCGTCGTACAAGCCGGGTTCCGTAAAGGCTACAGTACCATAGACCACATACATACGCTGCGGCAAGTCATACAGAAGACCGAAGAGTATAACTTGCCGCTATGTCTCGCGTTTGTGGACTTTGAGAAAGCCTTCGATTCGATCGAAACATGGGCAGTGCTTGAGTCTCTCCAATGATGCCGTATTGATTATCGGTACATCGAAGTGTTGAAGTGTTTGTATAAAAACGCCGCTATGTCAGTCCGAGTACACGAACAAAGCTTGAAGGCGATTCCCTTAAAAAAAGGCGTAAGACAGGGAGATGTCATCTCTCCGAAACTGTTTACGACCGCACTGGAAGATGCCTTCAAGCTTCTGGAATGGAAAGGACTGGGTATCAATATTAACGGCGAATACATCACTCACCTTCGGTTTGCCGACGATATTGTGGTCATGGCAAAGTCGATGGAAGAGCTCAGCACGATGCTCGAAGGCCTTAATAAAGTCTCCCAACGGGTAGGACTTAAAATGAACATGGACAAGACGAAAATCATGTTGAATGTCCATGTCGTCCCTGCCCCAGTTATGATTGAGAACTCGGCTGTACATAATAATGTAAAAATCTAGATGTATGGTGTCGAGAGGCTGAACGATGTAGTCGTTTTATCATATAATACCATTCATTTTTATACCTACTAATTTAATACTAACGGTCTAGCACGAACAACAGACGTTAGACGTATATTTTGTCAAGTGACTGAAAACCATCTGCCCCTTTTTTCATTTAAATTTGCCTATCGTACTTTCAAGAAATTATACTGAATCATACTCAAGAAATGTCTCTCTCAATCTACATTACACAAATGTTAGCTGGAAACAAATACTAATTAGCATTAAGTTAGCCTATGTATTATTTTATTAATACAATAAAAAAATGAGCGTATTTAATTGTCAAATCGCGCAGTGGATCTCTTATTGAGTTACTTTTTACCCAACTACAAAAGAAATGGTATGGATGTTTGTATTTACCTATGATATGTATATTTTTGCTGGTGGTAGAGCTTTTGTGAACGGGCTCGTGGAAGTGGGCACCACCGCCTTACCTTTATCTGCCGCCAAATGGCAGTACTTGTGCTGCTGTGTTCCGGTTAGATGGTAATGGTATGTTCCTGTAATTACTGGCACATAGGCATAACAGCTAAGTCATATAGTATAGCAACGTATCCACATAGAAATCAAGACAACATAATACCTTATTTTGAATTCTATGTGGATATCCATGGGCTGCAGTAGCCACTTAACATCTGGTGGACTGCATGCTCGTTTGCCATATAAGAAGTATAAAAAAATGATCAATCGGAGCGCCTAAACTACTCAACCGATTTTCATTTATTATTCATAAAACAATTAACCATTTGTATTTGAAACACCATATACATATAATAAAAAATAATTTTTATTTTGATTATATGAAATTTTAATGAATGAGGTGTCAATTGATTCGTTATATTCCGGGTGACATACGCTAAATATATTTCCCGATATCGAAAGCCAAAAGGAAGGGGTATGTTTTTAGCAGTCTATGGATGTTTGCTCCACCGTAGCGCCTAAACTACTTTTTTATGTTATTTGTGGGGAAACAGGCTTACGGCCCACCTGATGGTAAGCGGTCACCGTCGCCTATTGACACCGGCAACACCCGGGGTATTGTCGATGCGTTCCCTACACTGTAGAAACCTCTTTACATATCTCTTGAAGCGTGCCATGTCGTAGCCTAATGGGAAAACCTCAGATGGTAGCTCATTCCACATCTTGCAAGTATGGGGTAGAAAAGATCGCGTTAAGCGTGTGGTGCGCGATACCCAATTGTCGACGATATGTGGATGAGCTTTATTACGTTGTCGAGAAGTGCGGTGGTAAAATCTCGACGACGGGATACTACTTATCCGATTTTGATGAATACTGCGTAATACCGTACATATTACGTAGCTTGTATCACCCGGAGCATAATGACAAATGCATTGACACCACGGATTCGTCATTATGCTCCGGGTGATAGATATTACGTAACTTGTATTACCGGGAACATAATGACAAATGCATTGACACCACGGATTCGTCATTATGGTCCGGGTGATAGATATTACGTAGCTTGTATCACCCGGAGCATAATAACAAATGCATTGACACCACGTATTCGTCATTATGCTCCGGGTGATAGATATTACGTAGCTTGTATTACCTGGAACATAATGATGAATGCATTGACACCACGGATTCGTCATTATGCTTCGGGTGATAGATATTACGTAGCTTGTATCACCCGGAGCATAATGACGAATGCATTGACACCACGGATTCGTCATTATGCTCCGGGTGATACAAGCTACATAATATCTATGTCGGTATTACGTGGTTGGGTTTTAGTTAATCATAAATAATTTTAATCATAAATAGCTTGTTTAAGAACAGGAGGACACAAATGGGTAAAAAAACAAAAGCCAGGTAATGTGTTTTTTCTGAGTTATCTATCATTTTAACAAAACGTTGTTTGGAAACTTTTAATTTAGTTTCCTAGCCAATTTGAGATAGCTCGGTGCCTCTAATCTCGCTCAGCACGACAATTATCTTGTATGAGTTATGAGTGCGCGGGCTGCGAGGAATGCGATAAATTACGATCAATAGCCGTATCGAGAACCCTCGCTGCAGTGCCGGTTATTTATCACGAGCGCGGTATAAACAGAAACAGTAAGTTAGCTTCAGACGTGTTCCGGACATTGGTTGCCATTGCGTGTTTATGCAAGGTGGATTCCGAGGCGCGTATTAATTATGTCAAATACGCAAAAAGTAGACTTAATTGAAGCATACTTCCTCAATCGCAGTCTGGGTAGCGTTCCTTATACCACTTCAACGCATTAGTTGGGCTTCGTCGGTTGAGGAAGTATGCTTCAATTAAGTCTACTTTTTGCGTATTTGAAAATGCCATGATAGGACAAATAAGATAATGCAATGACTGATATAAAAGTCCGACAGATGCAAGCACCATGTTCGAAATTCAAAATTGTTCTGAAATACGAAATGTTTTTGAATTTCTCATGAGAGCATGGTGTTCCTAAACTTCTTAATCGCTACAGTATTAATACTTCTTTAATGTGCAATTTGAACGTAATAAAATGTTTGTTGGAGGAATTTTGCTTTGTCCTTTTGTATGAGAATACATTTTATCAAATTTGACTCACTTCCGCTGTTCAGATTTTTTTCATCCTATAGAATAAAATGATCCTTGAAATAAAATGAAGACTTCACGCCACAATCTTCAAACTTGTATATTGAATGAAATCTTTTAATACATTTTGTATTGTCTTTTAATGCGACCAATCACTGGATAAATTATAAAAACCGACGTGTATTATTTATTTATTATATTTTTGTAATATATATGTATTTATATTTATTTATTCAGACGACATAGGTGCAATACATCCACTTACGTAATTAAATTAAATCGAATAGACAGCCACATAATCAAAATTCATAAAAAATAGTAATTAAATTAAAATAATAATGAAACCAATAATTAAAATACAAGCATGGATCTATTTTGTTAGTAAAAAAAAAAGTTTAAATCTAGGGGAGTTAGTACTTAATTACTAATAGCGATTTAGTCCTCTGCGTGAGCTTCCACATTAGAGGACAGTCGAGTTTGTAGGCGATGACGTTCAGGATGGTGTTGCTGCTCTCGCGTACCGTGCGCAGTAGTGAGGCTGTTTTTTTACGCCAGATAGCATCAAAGTAATTATGATTTGTTATTAGATTTATATAATATACTTATATATTTATTTCTCTTATGTTTTTATTTGTTATATTTATTATTTTTATAATTATATTGTTCTTGTAAGTAGGCATTTAATTGGGCAATTAGGCGTTTAGTAGTTTTTTTTATTTCTATAAATTTTTCTTTTCGTACCTAGTTAAGCACGCCGACCTAAGTTTTTTACCTGTCACGGATGACTGGTAGAAAATTATTTAAGCAGTGAGAAGAGTTGATACAAAGATCTGATATTACCACAACTTTATTTCAGACTTCATTTTCGCTTTCGTCTTCCGGCAGACGATTCCGATGATAATGTTGTAACGTAAAGTTTATTGCCTACTCATTTATAAGTAGAATCTCTGGGCTTTAAGCCTCGGCATTATTTTACTGTTAACAGCGAGCGTAATGAACGGATCTAAGCAGGCCTAAGCTCGAATTATTCTAGAAAATCGGTAAATTATTCGCTTACCCGCTTATTACGATCAAGAAAACATACCCACAAATACGTAGCTGTGCTTTGATTAATGCTTGGTCCTCGGCTCTAAGTATTATGATCATTTTACTCGCGGGGAAGAAGGGTCTTGATGATTGTGTAAGATTCTACTGCAAAAAACAAAATAATTGTTTTCAGAAGGAATTCATCATCATCATATCATCCGTAGGACGTCCACTGATGAACATACGCCTTCTTTCTAGAGCTCTAGCGCAACCAAACTTGTACAACCTTTATCATGTCACAGAAAATAAGATTTCAGAAGGATTGAATATGTAGAAGGCAAAAAATGTCAATACTAAAATCGCGTTGCTCACATCAAAACCTGAAAACCTTTAATCATCAAAATATACGTTAAAATGACTAAATACATACTCAATAAATTAAAAGAAAACGTCAAAATAAAAAACTCAATTAATAATTCATTAGTGAGTTTAAAATCCGCAACAATCAGATGACACGATCGGCCGCGGTGATTTCCATAAAGAAAGTAGGCGAGTGCGGTCGGCGTCTGCGCGGGCGCATCTCCATGCCATTTCTCTACACATGCAGAGAAACCACTCAGTATGCACTTTTGCCTTTAATGGTTAGGGGTGCCACCTTATGAAATAAATTGTTTATTTATCTTTCGTGTTTCGACAGGGGCGACGTGCCGGGTGACTCGTTAGGCAAAATAAATCAAACAACCTGCAAATATTTTTACACACTCCCTTCCCTCTCTACATACATCATTATTCTAACTAAAAAGTTCAAATTATTAAGTCGATAGCATTTTAAGGAAGAGCAACGACGCCTTGCCGTCATACAGTGAAAACTAGTACGGAGGGCTAATCTTCTTATTTCGTGTCGATGTCTCAATACTATAGCCATTTTGACCAGTACGCCGCCACGTTCATGGCAGCGTCGGAGCAGGTCATCAGCTGCCCCATCGTGCAGGTGGTAGGGCAGGATGGGCATGCAAGGACGTGTGACATTGTTTGGAGCTGGGCACCACATTGGCATTGCGTCGCCGATTCGTTTATAATACCCCATTTACTAAGATTACACCTGCAGCGGCTGACTTGGGTACGCAGTCTGTTGAGGGTCCTCCACACTGGCCAAGGTAGATGTTGACCAGGGGGTAGTTCCTCTGCAGGTGTAACATAGCCAGGTGGGGTGGCTTTATACTTGACTATGTACATATTCATCATAACTGCAAACTTAAGTTACACTAGGAAACATGGTTGAATATAGTTTAAGACTAGATTTTAAGTTTGTAAACTTACTTTTTCGAAATAAATACTAAATTCTTTAAAAAATAAAAACTATATTGTGTTGTTGATAATTCTCACTAGGTGAATAATTTCTTAAAAGTTATGTCTGTAAAATGAGAATCGGTTGTTGGCATTCAGGATTAGCTTTAAGAGTTTGTTTACATTGATATCAATGTAAATAATGTGTTCAGAGAAGAGCTGAGGATCGAGGAGTGGACTGATATAGGTTGATGATGATATCAAGTGTTGTTGACTCTGTAATGAAGAAATAAAAAACAAATTTGACGTTAGCGAAAGATGACATGAAATTTTGTTAGCAAACGAAAATAGACACTCTACCTGATTATCTTATTTGAAGACACCACAGTGGGTGGTCATAAACACCGAGTTTATGTAGGTCAATTCCCGCCAGCCCTAGTATCGTATCTATCTATACGTGGGGACATTGCTTTAAAACGATGATTATTTCCAACTTTTCATCGTTATTCCTCTAATCGCACTCACACACAGACAAAGAGCTAAGGCTGACTTTCCTGTGGTCACATAATTTCTAGACTTTCATAAATACATGGACGGTATTGCTTTCTGTGGTTTAACTTTGTCATGAAGCGTTCAGAGTGGAGCTTGCTTGTCGTTAAATAGATCAGCTAGGTTAAGCAACACTCTTGCTTCGAAGGGCAATCTAAGTTAAAATATAGATTACCTATGTTTTTATAATATAGGATTGTGGGGCTCAAATGAAGTTAGACAAAACATGAGATATACATATTTTATTTTGACAAAACCACCGTGTGTAGCCGGGGCGGGTAGGCTAGTTGAACATGGCACCAATTACATAACTGCAAATATTATTCAAAAACTACATAAAAAAACAAATGTGCACAATGGGCGGTCTTATTGCTTAGAGTTAATATATAAAATCATCACTAAGTTATATTGGTGGCTTTTATGACGGCATAAACACACCTATCCCAGGAAACTAGCTGACTGATTTACTCTAGCTCCCATGTAAAATAAAATTGTCTGGTTTGTCAAATCACTGATGATTTTGTCCCTCTATATGCGCTATTGTAGCCCTGACAAGTCACTTTATAATTAATAGGTTTTTTTGATGAAAAATTACTTTTTCATAACAAGCTTTCATAAAATTCATAATCGGAACCGCAAGCAGATTCAAATGAGCCCAAACACTAGTAGCCTACTATAATCCATTCAGAAGTTCCGTTGTCTAGCATCCGTCTCCATCGTGAGACCACCTCCATGGTACCATATTATTGCATTGTCACCGAACAGAGCTTTATTCTTTATTGTACACAAATAGATTTACAGATAAAAATAGCTTACAAAATGGACATGTATAAAGGCGAGCTTAACCCTAATAAGAGTTTTCTTCCAGCAAACCTTTGAAGATAGAGATATTTGATTATAGTGGTGATTATATTATACCGAAGTTACTTAAGTATTCCAAATTTCAGTTTTAGTTTGAGTTTAAAATTCAGTTGCAAGATTCCACCCGGACAAACATACATACATTGTAAGTTAATAAACATATGGTAAAATATAACCGACTGAACCAATTACTGAACTTAGTTTGATGAAATTTCTATGAAACCAATATTAAAGTTGATAAATGACGGAGTTCTAGGGTAAAAACATAAAACCGAATTGCGTCCCTATAAAGTTTGAGGGTTGGTGTCGATTTTTTTGGCATCCCATCACCAGATCCTGACTTGGTGCCAATGGGACCACCTGGGAATTATACCCTTTTAAACAAAAAATAATTTCTAAATCGGCCCAGGCATCTTCGAGTAATCGGGGAACATTCATAAAAAAAATCCAACGAATTGAGAACCTCCTTCTTTTTTTGAAATCGGTAAAAAAGATTAGATTAGATTAGATAATTTCTTTATTGCACACCATTAAATACAAACATATAAAAGAAAATACAATTTTAAATCATACGTACAATGGGCGGCCTTATCGCTAAAAGCGATCTCTTCCAGGCAACTTTTGGATGGACAGGATCTATATGAACAAATAAGGACGGCGGCATAAGATTTTTTTTTTTAGTATCAGTTTTTTTTTTTTTAAAAAACAAGCTATTAACTATATTTTTTATAAATTGTAATATATTTACAATTTATAAAAAATATAGTTAATATAAAATAAAATGCTTAATTATATTAAATAATATAATCATAAAATTACATAAATATTAATATTACGATACATAATATATATATATATATATATATATTGTCATACCTACATACATAAATTATAAAAATGTATAAATAAATAAATGGCCTAGTGAGCGATGGATGACAGAAAGTGTTGTCTGACCATGTTTTTAAAGATAGGGAGAGATTTTGCATGACGAATTGAGACAGGTAGGGCATTCCAGAGCCTGGTAGCCTGCAGAGTAAAAGAGGTACTATAAAATACTGAAAAGAGCATATATAAGAGCATTGTGAATTAGTGAATCCATTTTGTAGAACAGTTGGATTTTAAAACTAAGTGATACTTTTCGTTCCCTATTCGTAAATCACTAGTTTAGTCATAGGTAGAGTCCTGTCCTGATAATAGTATCTAATCAGATTTAATTTTATTTAGAAAGAAAGAAAGAAAAATAATTATTCAAAAACCACACAGTAATAAAGAAAAATATAACACAACAACAATTAAATCTAACCTAAGAACAAACAAACTAGCAAACTTAAAAGCTCTGTGTAGGGATGAATTGGTACTCAGCTCAGCATGATGCTACGGCATGTGAATATGCCGCAGCGCTGCTCTTCCGCCGAGTCCAGTACATATTACCTCACGTACAATTTCTGACTCTTCTGTTTTCATTTAACATAAAAATAGCCTTGATCTCAGGTTACTGTCTTTAAACAAGGCAAGTAGCCACGACTATCTACTTTCCGATATAATTTCAATGTTTCGTTAGCTGCTCACGCTTTCTATTCCCATAAATCTAAAATAGTTTAGACGTAAATTACCTAAATTATTGGGCCGGCCCCACACCGTCTCGCCTTAGGGATTTGTCTCAACGGGAAGGCTTGAGCTCATCCTGAGCCCTATTTATTGGGTGATTTGAAAGGCCAAAGCCTCCAGGCTTAATTTACTATTTCTGTACACGCAAAGTATACAGTTTATTAATTTAATCTATAACCCACGGGATCGCACGCGTCCTACCAGAATTAAACTAGCCTGAATGCTACATCGCAAACTCTATCTTTTATTTAATTTAATTTACTCATTGCGAAAATGGGTACAGATACATAGCAACAGTGCAGTGACATGTCTTTTCTTCTTTATAACATACTAGCTGACTAATCCGCGGCTTCGCACGCGCGGTTTGCCAATAAAAAGTATCATATCTGTTAATCCAGGTTATGATCTACGTACATACCAAATTTCATCACAATCGGTTCAGCCGTTCCGTTGTGAAAGAGTAACAAACATCCATACATACAAACTTTCGCGTTTATAATATTAGTAGGATGATGATGATGATGATGAGGACTAACTGAACAATCCGCAGCTTCGCACGCGTAGGTTTTCAATAAAAATATTACCCTCCTTCTGCGCAGAAGATTTTTTTAAATCGGTCCAGTAATTTCGGAGCCTATTCAATGCAAACAAACAAACAAACAAATCCTTCCTCTTTATAATATAATATTATATTTGTAGATATTGATATGTTCTTTACAATTTTAGAACATACTTTTGTTCTATCATCAATAGTTTCCGCAGCGCATGCGACGAAAGACGCTTTAATGCACTTTTTTACACCTTGGGTTACGTTACTTAAGTTTTAGTAAGGATCCCTAATCTTTTCTAGCAATAAATATAACCTATGTCACTCAAGGTGAATGTAACTTTCTAATGGTGAAAGAACTTTTGAAAACGACACAGTAGTTTTTGAGTTTATTCATTACAAACATACACACAAAAATACAAATATTACCTCTTTATAATATTAGTATAGACTAGCTGACCCGCCCGCGGTTTCGCGACGTGGTTTGTCAATAAAAAACATTACCCTTCTGCGCTGTCGGCTTAAAAGTAGGCTATGTCTCAATCCCAATTTAATATATACCATACCAAATATACCACATTTCATAGAAACGGGTTATAAATATATTTGTAGAAAGTAGTAAGTGGAAGTAGAAGTCCAGGGCGAGAAAGTTTAAAATAAATTTTACATCAAAATTTAGTTATTAAAATTCCTGAGTTATGGTATTTTAGGGATGTATTTAGATGGACGAAGTTTATAGTGTTTTTAATGAAGGAAAAATTGAAAACATAAATATGTTCGGAAAGTTTTATGGCATCATAATATTTAAACGTAAATCACAAGGAAGGACATTTTATTAACTTTTTATGGTCACCCACGATGCCTGATGCGTTGATTGGTAAACACATTCTGTGTTAAAGAGTATATTCGAGAGGTTTTATCTATGTAGATGACTGACAAGTAGACAACCCTGCCTTCCTATTTATAATGAGCAAGAAAACATACACGCATGCATTGATGATTTGTCATCTTCGGCACTTATTTTTTTTCTCTCAGAAACAGTAGCTTTTGTTCTTAGAATTATCTCAAGGTAATATTATTTTAACGATGTTTTGTTATTATAATAAATATCCAGCATTATAGTTAAAAGCCGAGATCAAAATAGTTATCTCAGAATAAAAATCTAGTTAAATTCTATAATTAATTTTTAGTTATGAGTTGACGCTGCCTCTAGAGACCAAAAGTTGATAAAAGTTAATATAAAGAGATTTCTAAATTCATTCTTTTGTATCTTCTGTATTTAAATAAATGATCTATAGATAGCTCAACTGCTTCAGATTACAACCAGACGGAAGTGTCCCCAAGACACTGGTTGCAATGCCCCGCTGAATTCCAATGCTTATGCTCTGACCGAGATAAATGTCAGCTCTCGTTTCAACCACCCTGAAATAATTATGCGATATGGTCCCTGACTAACTTTTCTGTAGTATCAGTTGAGATATCTATAGATCGTCTTTAGATTCAACTGTTTCTTTTGTATAATATTAGTAATGTAAATGTTTAAGCAATATGTCTGTTAACTTCCAGATGAGACAGTGGTAGCCCGGCATGGGCCAGGTGGGCAGCCAGCCACCCGCGGCGGCGCCGCAGCGTGCCCGCCGCGCGCACACGCTGCCGCACGAGCCGCCGAGGCACGCGCCGAAGGTACCCACTTCATACTTTTATTTCAACAGACTCTTACTTATTAACCCATACGGGTAACGGTCGAACCCTATATTCTAGCTATCTTTATTTTAGTTTTACTAGCGGTAAGCATATCCAAATATCATATATGTTGTCGTGCGCAAATGTTTTACGCTTCCTTATCGCTGGTAAGGCAACTCAGATAGATAGAATATAGAAATACTTATCTTTGGTAGATAGGTACTTATTTGAGTCAGAAGTCAAGTCAACTTATGAATACTTCACCATCTTCTTTTGTGTTTTATTCTTTGTATGTCGTGCCTCCTTCCTGTGTACAAAATAAGTGTAGCATAGAGAGCCATGGAGCGCGCCATGCTCGGCATCACACTCTTAGATCGAGTTCCCAATACCGAAATTCGCAAGCAGACTAAGACGTACAAAGTACAAGTAATTAAAGTGCAAGCGAATATTGGGGCTCAAGTGGAGTTGGGTAGGACACTTGGCCAGACGTAGTGACGACAGGTGGACTAAGGCCCTAACAGAGTGGAGGCCGAGCACTGGGCATCGAAATAGAGGACGTCCACCAGCGAGATGGGTCGACGACATCCATAAGACCGTTGGTCGTACGTGGTTCAGACTGGCACAGGATCGGTAAGAATGGCAAAAACAAAGAGAGGCCTATGCCCAGCAGTGGGTCGACACGGGCTGAAAATGATGATGATGACGTGCCAATTTATGATAAAATTTTATCATTTACGTTTTTTTAGTTATATTGAATTACCACACAAATACAAATAATACACATAAGTACTAAGCAATCATAAAAAGGCAAAACAAAGGCGGCCTTATCGCTGTTTGTTTGTTTGTAATATGTTTACTAACTATACTCTTGCCACACCCTTAAACTGCCAACTGATTTAACATTATAATTTCTTCTACGTAATCGTCCAACGTTCCAACTCTCTCCAGTCTCGAGTAATGGACCGAGCTGGAATGCGACGAGTCCTTCGATGTTTGAACGATGTTGTAAAGTTTATGCAGTCACAGTTTTGCTTTCACCCATGAGGACATAATCACTACGGATTTCACTTTAAGCCATTCCCCGGCTACCGGGCGTATCTCAGTTTTTCTTGCTCTGGATCAGTGATCGAGAAGGAATTATTAGTGTTTTGAAATGGGTGCGCGAAAGAATTTATTGCACCCATAGAGTAAGTTCCAACTCATTTGATTTCCTTGAGGAGTATTTAGTATAGTTTGAAAAGCACTATTGCATTTCCTGGAATTCAGATGAATAATTTTTGCTTCCCCATGTTTCAGGTGCTGCCACTGCTGCTAGAGTCACCGCAGCTGCGCAGCACCGACAATGGAGCCATCCTGCACTCCGGTGGGACCATCAGCGGACGTCGCCCGGAGCTCACCAGGACACCTAACGGACACGTGGTAAAGAATTATAATTTATTCTCCGCAGAAAGTTTAAACAAGTGGAACTAAGACATTAGATACCTATTGGAGTCGCAATATGAAGAATTCTAACAGCTAAAAAATACGTTTAGATGGATATCATACTGAACAACGTGTACTGAACAACAGGCTTCTGGCACACCTAGAAACGCATAACCTCCTCAGTGATCGACAATATGGCTTTCGCCGAAATCGTTCTACTGGGGACCTTCTAGCGTATGCCACGCACATATAGAGCGAGGCCGTAGAGAAACACGGAGAAGCGCTGGCTGTTTCTCTTGACATCTCAAAGGCCTTTAATAGGGTATAGCCTTATTAGCAAGCTTCCATCAAACAATCTGCCCACTGGTCTGTGTGTCTGGATATCGGACTTCTTGACCGTTCGATACGAGTTGTCGTTGAAGGCTGCTCGACCGATCAATTGGCGATTAACGCCGGGGTTCCACAAGGGTCAGTACTTTCCGCAACTCTGTTCTTGCTGCATATCTACGATCTGCTAAAACCCGGTACCTTTGGGTATGCAGACGATAGCACAGTTGTGGAAAGCTATACCTCTAGTGCACGAGCCAGTAGAGCGCAGATTCAGTCACTCAGGGAGGCCATGGTCGAGCGCTTAAACTTGTCCTTGAAGGCAATTTCCGACTGGGGTGATGCCAATCTGGTCAAGTTCAATGCGAATAAGACCCAGGCGTGTCTGTTCTCCGCAAAACGAAGTCAATTTAATCTGACTCCTACTTTCCGAAATGTATCCGTGCCGATATCTGACCACCTCGAGCTTCTTGGTATCACATTAACTCCGACTCTCAATTTCGGCTCCTACATTGAGTCGAAAGCCCAGTTGGCTGCCAAAAAGCTTGGTATACTCGCAAAGGTGAGGCACTACTTCACACCGGGACAGTTGCTCAACTTGTACCAAGCACAAGTCCGTTCGTGTTTGGAGTACTGTTCTCACCTCTGGGACGGATCAGCGAAGTACCAACTTGAAGCTCTAGAATCAATTGAGAGAAGAGCCAAGAAGCTCATAGGCAACGATGAGCTAGTTGATGCAAGGCTCCTCAGCCTGGAGCATCGACGAAAGGTTGCTAGCCTCTCGGTTTTTTATCGAGTACATTTCGGGGAGTGTGCGGCGGAACTTTTCAACCTGATCCCACCATCTCTTTTCTATCAACGGACAACCAGACGCTCTGCGGTGCGCCACCGCTATATGGTAGAAATACCTCCCATTCGCACTAAGCGGTTCTCTTCGACCTTTATTATGCGCACCGCCAAAGAGTGGAACGACTTGCCAGAGTCTGTGTTTCCAGGTAGCTACAACCTGGGTATCTTTAAGTCGCGAGTGAATAGGTTTCTTCTAGGCAAGCGTGTACCATCGTAGACTGCATCATCGCTTACCATCAGGCGAGATCGTGGTCAAACGCAAGCCAATAATATCTAAAAAAAAAAAAAAATCTTAAGCGCACACTGACAAAACGAGTACCTAGGCTCTTCTGAAAACAAAATGTTTCTTAGGGGCCGCTTTTTTAAAATGTAATGTACAGATGGAACTGCATCTATAGAGAGTGGTGAATTGAACAGAATTGTGAAAATGAAAAATGTATTTATTGCTACATAACCAAGTTAATAGGTAGGAACCTAATTACATATTCCTTAAACATTACGACGGGTTTATGCAGATATGGTTATCAGATTTGATATAACGATCTCTGCACTAGGGAAAGAAAGCCTGTATCGTGAGTACGATTAACAAATTAAATTTTGTTTATAACCTCAGTCGACAACTAAATAACGATTAAAACCAAGTTTTTGTTTTATTTTTAATACAGTTTATAATTTGTGTCTCCAGTAACTGCTCGGTTTCGCTGTATGTAAAACCATATTTATTTCTCGTTTCCAGCACTCACACGTGTACCGGTCCCGGTCAGCAGGCGCTGGTGGTGATGCTGGTGAGATCCGCGCGAGAGAACGGGATCCACTTCATAGATCACACACCAATCTCGACCTTAGGCATAACGATAGTAAGTATATATCAACTTAGGGTCAGTTCACAAGGAGACGAAGCTCGGCGTAACGAGGCGTGCTTTAGGTTTCGCGCTCTCATTAAAATTTGTATTTTTTTGTATAGTAATCAAGTTTTATATTGTATCGCTTCCTTAAAAAGCGTGCCTCGACGTTTCGCCTTACGTCTCGATGTTAGTCGACAAATAATTGGCTGAAAACATATTTAACATATAATAGAAAATTGCAATCAAAAGATCGCAATATTTAAAATCGTGACAATTGTACAGCTTAAATTTTACTTTCAGGAAAGATAATAAGAGGTTCTTTCTTTTGTTATTCCAGGCAGTAGTATAAATAAAAGGTTCGGATCCGAGCCAGATTTGAGGATAGAAGAGGACCAGAAGGCGAGATCGAATAATAATAAAAATTTTCGTAAAAAATACCGAGCACCCCCACCACCGAACAATGACGTAAGTACATGTTTACAACTTATAGCTGACTTTACACGATAGATATGCTACGGTGCTAAGCTACGGATGAGTGTCAAAGCCTGCCAATAGGATTGCTTAATTTTCCTGGCCTCGCATAACCCAGCTATGCTATTAGAGTTACCTCGCATACCGCTTAGCTTCCTCGCACGGCTTTGATGGAAAGTCACCCTTATTCTGATGTGTGGATAAGAACATAATGTTATTCTATAGTTTTCTATTCTATTTGCAGCAATTTGAGGGTTCATCACCGGATTCCAGTGAAGGGAACGTGAGAATAGAACCGAGAAAATTAAGATTGTTCAAAACAAGAACGGAAACCAAAAAACTGAACGGCCACGACTCCAAACCTCTGCACAGAAACCACGTAGAATACAAGTCACTGGATTTACATGATTCATCTTTCGAAAGACGATACAGGTCTCCTTGCAAAGACAAGGAACAACACTTCAAGTACCCCGACAATAGAGATATGATTCAAAGCACAGCTTCACTCAAACGCGAGGAAAGATTGCTCCAAAGTAGTAGACAAGACTACAAGAAGACAAAAACTGATAGAATGAGCGGATGTAGAGCAAAAACATCCAAGACAAATGAACAAAGCGAGGCATGGAAGACACCACTACTGAACAGAAACTTTAGGTATTCAGAAAGATTCAGGAGAGATGACAGCGAACTACCGACTCTTAGGAGAGAAAAGACTTTCGACGATAGTCTTATCGCAGATAGAGAAAGCGAGTCTCCCAGAGCCACACACGAGAGCAAAATGAAAGCTATCGGCAACCAACTGAAGTTAAACAAATTCAGTCCACTCGCTGATAGCAGCAAACCACTGAGAAAATCTCTTCCTTCACTATTACAGAAAAATAATGAAGAAAAAGATGAATTTCAAGCAGAACTTAAAAAAGCCACCAATAGAATAAGAAGTGATTTAATCAATAAAAATAATATAAGTGAAACCAAAACTAGTCCAAACGATAAAAATGTGCACAAACCAAACCCAACGAAAGTTCAGAGTAAAGTCAAAGAGTCTAGTCTAACGAATAAGGACCCAATAGCAAACAGTAGAAGGCCTGTCACCCGTTCTAGTGATGCCAAGCTCAAAACTACTGCACCCATTAAAACAAATAAGCCAGTTATCAGCAAATACAAACAAAGCAATAAAGAAAATGGGAGACCAATGCCTGATAGAGGGCAGGCTTCGGGTAAAGAATCCACTCCTGAACATTCGCCAATTAGGAAGAAAGTATCGAACATTATTCAAGTTACACAAGACAAAACGTGAGTTATAACAAAAGTTAAATTTTCACATAGTTTTAAAATTCCACTATATATCATTTAACTGTTCATAATTTAAACAACTTTTCAGGAATAAACAACCACTAAGCAACCAGCCACCTTCAAAACAGTTCTATTTTGGCATGATAGAAAGCAAACAAACATTGCCTCGGGAACACCTGAAGGAGTTCCCTGGTCTTGGCAGTCCCATCATCGAGGAGATTGGAGACTTCAGGCTCATTGAACAGAAATTACTGGGATACCATGATGAGGATGCTGAGTTTGAGAAGTTTAATGCCAAGTTACGGGAAGATTGTAAAATTAAGAACTGTGAGTACCTACACTACCTACTGTATGAAAATTGCATAGGAAATAAAACATAGGACGTTTGACGTTTGTGAAGAATCAGAAAACAGTCAAGACAAAAACTGGGTTACGGATCAGATATTAAATTTCGTTAATTTACTTTAAATTGACGTAACAAATAAGATTTTAATAGGTATCTATTCTATTTCACCTGATATATGAAAATCTGTTAGGAAATTTTTTGCATCAACAATAATGATAAAGCAATTCTATTCACAGTGTCATCGGAATCAGCGCTGTCATCCGAAGGCTCAGAAGGCGAGGGTTCTGAAGGTTCACTTGGTATTGCGCTCCGATTAAGACCCACTTTACCTAAGAAACAGTTTACTATGCCTCGGTTCTCGCCAGCAGCCGCTTGGAGACAACTGGACAGTCTAGACGCTCATCTCACTGCTGGTAAATTAAACATATTCTTCTTTTTATCTTTTAATAATTTATTTAAAGAAATCTGTAATAATAGCCAATACCTAGTAAATAAGTGTGTACATTTTGTTAATGTTATTACATATTTAAAGAAAACATGTAATCATAGCCAATACCTATTATTACATATTTTCTTTACATCTAGGTACTATTTCAAAGCTTATAAACATAGGAGTGACAGTAGCTGTTTGAAACTAATGATCAATGTTTTCTTTTCAGAAACCCAACCCTTAGCAGTGGAAACAAAGATGCCACCAGACATACCACCAGAATCGTCACCTCGATCTGAAGAATCAGCTGACAAATCCGGTGACTCAGGAATCAGCGGAGACCACGTGCATAGCGACCAGAGACTGGACTCACCTTCTAGACATAATGTAAGATGTTTGATAATCAAGAAGGTTGCTCACAACTATCGAGTATGGACGAGACTTAAGCAGACCGCAATCGAATACGTTATCCCATAGAGTCTTAAAACCTTAGATTATAACCATGGTTGTCATATTTCTTTATTCTTTACTTTGAGGATGTTATAATATTAACTAAGCTCTAGGTAAACAAAATATTGGATTCGCTAATGCGTATACCTTAGCATAAGTTCCTTGATTTTCCCATTAGCAAACTGAAAGTCTTGCCATCAGGTCCAAGACACCAACCCAATAACCTGGACCCCTCAGCAAGACCTTGGGGACAGTAGTTCTGACGGTGCTGGGACCAACGCCAACATCTTAAGTCCAGTTGGTGTCACCACCTACAGCCCAGGGTCCCAGCCCTTCAGCCTCTCTCTCCCAAGAGATGGACAAGACAGGGTGAGTGACTTGAGGGTTATACGGGAGGTTAGGTATTGTCAGGCTGTTTGGTTAGGGAATTTTGCTAGGTGCCATTGTGGGTCCCATTTTGTGTTTGATGAAGTCGGTACTCTGATTGCCTTTGTCATATTCATTATCTCATTGTTTTGCTAAGGTAAAATAATTAATATTAACGTAGTAACTAACATACTAATGTGGATAACCTAACCTCCCGTTAGATTATTAAGCTGAGGAGGAGTAAAGGTTCTCTAATATCTAACATTACCCTTATGCTTTTATAACTGCCTGCAATCTCAGTTTATATTTCTAACTATTTATTTAGTAACAATATCTTTGATCTAATTTATTCCCTATTGATTTTGTGTACTTGTCTTCTTTCATGTCTGAGTTTATTAATATTTGGACTTAGGCTTTTTTTTCCTTTTTCGTATGTAATATCCTTAAATCTATCTTAATATAATATATCCTTAAGCTAGATAATAACAATATAACTAAGATATTTCTTCACGTTCAAGGAATTTCTTCATCATTTTTATTTCCTTTAACCTTTATTCCTCATCAGCTCTAAAACTAAAACAATTGACCCCGCGTAGTTTAAAGCGATGTCGTGCTTCTACGAATGCTTCCAGGGCAAGCAGCTAACTCAGGGCTTCAACAGTCTCCAGAAACTTCGGAAATCAGTCTCCGGGGTCCTCGGTGCTGCCTTGGGGTCTAGGAGATTCGATTTAGAACATGAGCCAATGTTGCCAGAGCCAGAACAGAATTGGTTTCTGACAAAGTCTGCACCGAATTCCTTGTCCAATCCCTTGCTCTACCCGTCGACGAGGCCGAAGGCAGCCAGTGATGATAACGTGATCAAGGAGGAATCTGTACCGCCTCCTGAGAAGGTAATATCCTTGTCATCACCCGAACGTCTAGTTTTCTGGCTTATTTATAAATTCAGTAAATTTTCTTCTGCCGGCTATATCATGTAAACTTCAGAAAATACTTTACAATAGAACATAAAGCTGCCCAATATTTTGTACAAGATAAAGAAAAAAAACTTGTAACACCACACATGGCTAGTCACATAATACGCCCTCTTTGGATTTTGTAAATAATGATATCAAGAGATGATTTAAAAATGTTTACAGGAGGAGTTACCATGGAGACCAGGTACATCTTACCTATCCTGGGGAGGGCATGTGATGTATCTTCCTCCTGCACCGGAGCAGCCTCTTTCCATGATGGGAGCGATCGATAGACCTGTCAGGTAGGTGCTTCACAACACCTACTTATCCTGTCTGATAGGCACGTCCTTGTCAGACAGAAAATACAAACCCTGTTATTTTGAATAATCAGTATCAGTCAAGTAAAGTCAGTAATCAGTCAAGTAGGCAGTATTATTATCATAGTCCAAGTGCTGACGTATTGCTTTGTATGACGCCCATTCAAATTATAGTTTTCATTCTGTATTTGGTGTCACCCAAGATTCTTCCTAAAATCATGACTTTTATTATTATCATCTTAGGGGTTCATTCTCGGAACCACATTAAGCCTTTTCGGAACCCCAAATATATTCTTCCGATGATACCTTCGATACCTCCACAGGAGTAAATCCAGCGGCTGTCTGGAAGCATCAGCTCGAGCAGCGAGGGCCGCACTCGGTGCAGAGATGAGAGAACGTGACCGTTCAGCATCGCCCGACATTGCACGGGCCCTACCGGCCAGAGTCGAGCCCAATAACGTGAGTACAGAAACTTTAAATAGTGTCTTAGAAATAAATATCAAGCTGAAAACTCGAGATATAGCTTCTCCAGGCACACTCGATCAGCCTTAAGTACTTTTATTATCATATTCTTCAAAATAAAGTTCTAATGAGATATTAGATTCTAAAGAAATTTTGACAAGAATCGTAATAAAACTCGTCGGGTAGTATAATTTACAGGGTGGATTGAATAGCTAATAAAATGAGAATGTTTATACTATTAACAAGAGCAAATCATATTGATTTATTTGTGAAACGTCATATATCTGGTTTTGATATAAATAACGTGCTATTGAGGTTTCTGCATGACATTCGACTCTCTTTCTGATAAGAAACCTCAATAACCATCTTTTTTAAATCGAATAAACAAACATAGTTACTAACATAGTTCATCTGTGTATACGAAGGATACACTGCATTAAATATATTTTATGTAGTTACCACCTGCCAGTGTTGTTAATAGCTGCTGTCACAGCTATTTTTACTCCGTGACTCTTCCAAGGTTTTTTGCCGTTTTTTGCCAATCACAATAAATCATCTTCACGCAACATAAGCACATTATTTGGTTTAGATGACAGCTTCAAATTGACAATGCGGTACTTGTAACATGAATCCTGGTAAAGATATTAGATTACCGTCAAGTTACATCAGTTGTGATCCGGGTAGCGTTTGATGGCACGATCTGCTTATTGAATTACATCAGCATATACTTGTGGTTTTCTTATCTTTATTGGGTAATTAAGTTTGGTAATCAGCAATATCTAAATTTCTGAGATTCTTCTTGATGATGATGATAATGATATATTAGGTGCATATATCATCATCATCATTTCAGCGCGTTACCATCCACTCCTGGTAACGGGCGAGTGGATTAAATTTAAGTAGGTGAACTTAGAGATCCACTTTAATCAATACAACCTAAGAACAACGTCACAGAAAGCCGTTAAAACACCTAAAAAAAATATTTTTTTATTTTTTTTATTGACAGCAGCGTCAAAAACTTCGGGCTGAATATCGCTATCCCTGTTTAGTGACGAAGTTTAGCCACGCAGAGCGACAGTGATAGCAATAGAACGATTCTACATTTGATTAGATTTTGACCATGTTCCGTAATACCAAAAATGATGACTGAAAACTTGTTGTATTTTTCTCATTGTGTTGTTATTCTGTAACTAGACGATATAATCTATGTTTCCATGACTAGGATATGTAAGATGTTGTTGTTTTTAATACGAAACAATTAGGTTGAAAACAGGTCTTTTATGACGTAAAACATGCAGAATGCGATACGCTTCTATTTCATTTTAGGTAAGTATTTTTATCTAATATATGGTTGGGAACCTAGATAAATACTATTAAAATCAAAATAATACCTTATTAAGGTAGAAATATGCTCCAATTAGAAATGATCTTGGTAGTACGTGTTGTATGGGCGATTGTCCCTCCGGTGTCCCCTTAATTAGAAGATTATTGGAAATTCTTTATGTCGTCGACTACTTGCCCACTTCCCCACAGAGGTTCTATCTGTGAGTATGTATTTTAATAGGTTTTACCCGAAGTGCAATCAATTGAACAGAAACAGTCGTTCTATCATCTAATGCTCTCCTCACGTCGACTATAACTCATAACTACCATTTGTTGTCGGTTGAGCAACGAGCCATTAGTGGTCCTTTGTCTGCGATAATCTTATTTATTGCTGTTATATCGCAACACTCAAATTGAATCAGTGGGTCGGGCCTTGGATTAAATGGTGCAGGTTGATCTACGGTAGAAACTAACAAGGTGATTGATATCATTGCGGTTTTATTAGTAACGTAGTGGTCAGTTCAGGTGCCCGAGTTGTTACTAGTTAGAGCTTCAGCATTTTGTAATATAGAGTTTTCTTTAAGCCGGTCCGTCAAGTCCGTTGAAAGTGTGTATTAAATACCAAAAGCATCAATCGCGCTTTGGCTCCCTGAGACATACAGATGAAAAGTTATTTATGCCTGTAAATTACAGGCAGGCACCAATCATTTCAAACCAACTATACCAACAACCAAAAACAAAGTAAAAATTATACGGAAAATTCAGGTCATGTCTTGGGATAAGGGCAGTAAGATGATGACGACCTTGTCATTTGTCATTAAATAATTTTATGACAACCTCGCACACGTTTCACATCAAAATAACTATGTTCTGATGACTTTTTTTACAGCCAATATTCATACATTCAAAAAACCTACAGTAAAACAACACGCGTGGTCCCAGTAGTTTCATTCGCCAGTTCCAACGATTCACAAAAATACTGTTTTTTTTTATTATTTTAACTTTGTTGTTTTATTTAGCCATAGTGATAATATTTCAATACTGATTAAATTATCTTCGTTTTGTTTCTTAAATCCCTCTATAATTATAACCTACCATCTATAATTGTTTCTTCCAAATCTTATCTAGGTGTCCCTGAGTCATCCAATACCCTTCCGTCTGCATTCCCACGCTTTAGTGCCGCCAGCGGCGCCTCCAGCTTCCGCGTAGTGTATGCACTCTGGAATTCTATTCTTGAAGATATATTATCAGATTTCGCGTGACCTTGTTTTTGCCTTCCGTATTTACCTACGGCAACAATGTTATTTATATTCTTGATATTTAGAACTTAGTCCTTTTTATTGGTGATCCAAACTTTACTGTGTTTAAAAACTATAAAATTGTTATTCTATATTTAAAGCTTATTTTCATTAATTTATTTGCCCTTCTATTGCGTAAGCTGACGGATCTTCTGATGCAACTTAGTAACTTTTGTCCATAAACGTCTGTATCACTTGCATAACACCAAAAGCCTTCTTATTTTCTGTACTGTGCAATTTGGAAAAACTTAGAGTTCTTCTTTTGAAGCCGTACTAGTACTTTCTTAGTCTGTCTGTATCATATCATATTGTAATTCTCCACTTACCCAACGAAATAGGTAACTTTATTTTGTAACTTATTACTATTGTTGTTAGATTACTTCACGTGTCTAAATTCTTAGCTTTGCTCTCATTCTCATTACCTCATTCATTACGTCATACCTCTCACGGTTTAGCGTGGAAGACATCCAATCTCATAATTAACACGCATCGTAATTAAATCTAAATTATATTATCCATTCTCATTAAGATACGTTATTGTTACGTTACTTGGTTCCGACATTTATAAAAATAAAATACAACAGTCTTAATCTACATAGATCTGGCGCCACACTAGGATTCCCTGAAGTGGTTTTACGATGAGTACCATGCCTGGTACTAACGCTCAGATCTGGAACACATATTTGGAGAGGCAAACATTTGTCCTGCAGCAAAGAACATAATGAAAACGCTTTAGTATTCTATTATTAAAATATTATACAATGGTTCGCCCTAAACTGAGGTCTCACGAATCTCCCTTAAAAACATAAAAATATTATTTGTAATCTTTGACTATCAAAATAGTGCTACGAAATGCATAATCAACTACAACTAACTTGGACCCAAAGTTTCATTCAAATTGCGGGTAACGAATGTTCATGTTAATTAGTAACTCTTTTTTTTTGGGGTAGAAATTGCAGTTATTCTAAATTTTTTTTTTTTTTTTTTATACAAAAATAACAACAAAAATAAAACAGTATATCAATAAAAACAACATAAAAACTTAAAACTAGGTACACAAATTGGTTGCAAAAAAAGGTCTCAACTCAGCGTGTGCAGGACGTTAGAACCTGCGCTGGTCTTTCAGACTTTTCACTATATTTGTAGTCACTAAAGCTACACACATACCAAATTTCAGCACTGTGGGGTCACTGGTGTACCCTGTGAATGTGTTCAAAGTTCATTTTTTATTATGGCAAATAACTTAAAAACTACAAGGTTGAAAACTAAAAATAAAAACAGAGTCATAATTTAAGGTCTTTTATTAGACGTGCCATTTTACCGGATAACCCCATTTTGTTTTTTTTACCTCTCTATAACCACAATATAACCCCTCTCAACCACCCCTCAATTTTTAGCTCATTTATTTCCACCACAGTTGTGTCGTCTATACCTATATATCAAACCTCTATACCAAATTTCACGATGACCGGATAAATACTTCGAAAGTTGTCCTCGGACAAACATACGAGTACATACAACGCCGATTTGCCCAAGTTGATAAGGATATCTTGCTTTGCTCGATTAAAAAATATATTTTTTCATTTGATTTTCATTTTGATAACATTGTAGCTCACAATTTTAACATTCCCTTACATTATTTAATGTATTTCCCATTTAATTGATTTCTTCAAAGTTCACTTCGCTTGTTTTAATTAGTCTGAGTAATTTATTGTATATCCGTGTAAAGTTCCTGATACTTTATAATACCAAAGTAAAAATACTTTATAACTGAATTAGAAGTCTTTGTTCTCAACCGTAATCTGATTCACTTCATCTACTAAACAACCTGCGCACAAAACAGCGAAATCGTGGTCAATAAACATTCAATCACTCAGTCAATCACCTTTTAGCTCCAAAAAGCTATCAGCTAGATCTACAAGCTCATATCGCACGCAAATAGTGAGACTACTTCGCCAGGGTCGTTTCTAGTACGTAAGTAGGGTTGGCCGAGATGACCGCCACAATTAAAACCAACCTTTGGTACACACGGCTACACATCAAGCTATACATTTCCAGTATAAGCTGACCTCTCATCCAACGAAAAGTCTACACAATGCGAGGTCAGCTTATACTGGACCTATATAGCTTGATGTGTAGCCGTGTGTACTTATGTTATCTATAGCAGAACTTTTAGACAAAACTAATGTAAATAAGCAAAGTAACGCAGAATGTAAATATTTTGAAGAAAATTAATACACTTTGTATTGTGTAAAAAGTGGAAATTTGAGATGGCGCATAAAATGGGTATAAAAGACATATTTTAGATCCACTACAAGAAAACATTTGTAAAAAAAAAAACCCTATTTTTAAAGACGCTAATAGCAATTTAAAAAAAACAGCAAATACAGTTAGGACAAAACTTTTTTCATGCCATTCGATTATCGTTTAGATAATAAATAAAAATGTGGAAGGGGATGTCTGAAGTACTAGAAGTTTCACAAACCGCAAAATAATATTTCAAGAGAAAAGACTTAAAATCTTGTCTAATTTATTAGTTAATTAATATGTTCCTACCTTAGTATTTAAATATAAATTATACATACTATTGTTTATTACCTGATACATAAAGCTGGTTATTATTAATTTATTTATTTCGGAACAAGTCCATAGGTACGTTAGATTATACAAAAAATTCGAAGTTATACAAGAACAGAAATAACACACGCTTAAAAAATAATAAAAACCAACATAACTTTACAATAAAAAATTTAAACATATAAATAAAAATAAAAACAATTAACAATGGTCAAAATAACAATAAAAATATCAAAAAATAAATATAATGAAATAATTTCAATAACATAAAATTTAAAACACAGACTCGATTAAATATAAGAGGAGCCCATTCCACATCCAAATAAGTTAAATGGGACAGTGTACGCGAGCTGCGGTCATCATCAGGATGGTGTTGCCGCTGCGTTGCGCCCGCTGGAATAAGGAAGCTATTTTCTTGCGAATAGCCGTCATAGCTAATACGTCAATAAATAGCCGTGCGAATAGCTTGCATGATAGCCGTCCCATGCGCGCCTCCGCAAACATCCCAGATGCGCTGCAAAAGCGAGGCAGCCGCATCATCATCCTGAAGATGTTATTATACTGAGCTCGCAGGGAGCTGGCCGCCACTTGGGTGTGGGGTGTGGGATATACAATAGTTCAATGTTATCTTAAAACCTATTGGTTTGTCCAGGCACCAGGTTCTCGATAACGTGAGTCCTGGTATGTTAATCTTAAACTTACTAATAGAACATGTTCTATGTCCCTGTCTCTGTTCTGACTACGTCCACCTAAATCATTATTCGCACTAGTCTTTCCATTGTCCAGTTAACATGCCTCGTGCCTGCAGCAGGTATTACGAATCTGCCTGATCGTGACCTCATTATAACTTGGCTGCCCACCCTGAGCTATTTCTAGATCTACGTGAAAACAAGCATTCAAAATGAGAAGTGATACTCCATATTTCCAATCCTAAGAGTATTGAGCTTATACATATTAGCTGGCATTTAATTTCCTGGATTGCTCTGACGGCCCTTAAATTTAATCACATTAAAAGGAGTGTGAGTCACTTATTTTGAAATAGTTGTTGCTTCTTTTAAAGTTTTTTTTACAAGCTATTGGCTTGCAATGTTTGATTGTATGTTAGTTTGTTGGTTTAGGTCAAGTCTCTCAGATGAGAGACAGTGGTTCTAGTTCAGCTCGCAATCAACATGTTAAATTTCAACTCCGTAAGATTACGGAGTTGAAATTTAACATGTTGATTTAGTTCTGATAACGATGCATTTTTATGGTAAGCACATCCTGATTATATACCCTGGATTGGCTAAACACGAAGGAACTCCTCAACGGTCAACAGCACAGACACGAAATTTTATTTACCTACGCTATTTTCTTTAGCTCTACAAACACTATTTGTCCTTTCTCTTTCAAAGACGTATATTTATCTAGCAAAACGAATATGATTCTTTATTGTACATACACAAAAAAGATTACAGATAGCTTACAAAAAAGTCATGTACGAAGGCGAGCTTAACCCAATGAGAGTTTTTTCCAACAACATTTTGAAGATAGAGATAGTTGATTATAGTGATTATTTCCATCTTCAGATGAATCAGTTTGTTTATTTAAATTTACGTACTTATGCGTCTTATCTAAACCCTTGATTCAACACATTTAATTGAAGCATTTTTGCGTCTTTCCCAAAGCCTATATTCATCATCACATCACACTAATATTATAAATGCGAAAGTTTGGATGTTGTTAATTTATTTATTTTTTACAAAATCACTTTGTTACGGCTTAACTGATTTCGATGAAATTTAGTATGTACGTAGAGATTTACACATAGGCTACTTTTTATACCATAAATCAGGTTCCATGAGATAAATATGGGGTGTCAAGTCAAGTTGCAACAGTGAGTTTAGCTTTATTTCTAGGTTACCTATACAGGCAACAGCTAGTGTCTCTATAATTTAGAAATGCTGAATATGATTATCAAACCTGATGTAAATATAATTTATTTACAAATGTATTTCTCTTGTGTATGTCACCCACGCGTACAAGCATACCATTAACTCTGATCCACTTAGTATTCACACTCAGATCTGATTATCAGAAATCGGGAATCCCTCTTGAATCCGTAACGATCTAAACAGATGCCAAAATAGCCTTCTCGCAAATAACTGTCCCCATCCTGGGCCATTTATATTGATGAGTAAAAGCCTTTTTAAATACTTAAATAAAAATAATGAGGCTGAATAAATAATCGTTACTTAGTACGTAATTAGCTAAGCCACTATCTCTGTAACACATACTATACTTACCTATATAGTAGGTACTGATAGTGATACTGATATACTTACTTTGCAATGTACTCTGCTGTGACGTTTCTTAATGTACATTTAAAGTTTCAATAAGGAATAAAAATAAATAACAATACAATACACGCATCTTCACCATGCTTACTTTCGAATATTTGTGTGGCTATGAAAAAGACAGTGTTATTCTAGTAACGACTATTCATCTAAGGCTTGAATTTGGGACCAGTTATTCTACTGTTTCGACTACTATCACTTGCGTCTATCTTGTCAGGTATAACGACCACTTAATTCATTATAATAGTGATTTTGATTATTAGAATATGTATAAAGCGTATATTAAAGGATATTTGAACACAAGGCTCGTTTGTAATTAACGGAGAACTTACTACAAACTTTCTGATCTAGCACTGTATTTAAAAACACAAATAAATATGCATCTATCGTTTCTCATTAGCCGCGTACCCACCTAGCGCACAGGCTCGCGCGGCAGCCTCGCGAGCCAAACGCTCGGCTGGTGTGGACGTGCCTCGGCCTGCCTCGGGCGCGCGTTTGCTCGGCCGAGCACGGCTCGGCCCCGAGCCATGTGTTGTCGGTAAACTTGACGCGCTCAAAGGTGCCTCAGTGAGCGCTGTGCGTTATGTTTAACGGACGGTTATGTTTTGGCTCGCGCGCGAAGTTACTACCAAGTTTTGTCTCTTGCCGTGTATTTCTTCTATAATTGTGATATTATGGGCAGTCAAGAGGATTCCATTCGCTTAATACAACTGTACAGCAAGTACAATGCGCTTTGGGACCCCAAAGATCCAAAATATTTGAACAAAAATCAGCGGGAAGACAGTTGGCGGCAAATATCTGCTCAAATTAATATGGCTGTCAAGGAAGTGAAAAACAAAAGGCTCAGCCTGCCTCGCGAGCCGGCCTCGTGTAAATTGAACAAAACTACTGAGGCTGCCGCGGGAGCCATCGCTCGCGATCCGGACACCGAGGCTGCCGCGCGAGCCTGTGCGCTAGGTGGGTACCCGGCTATTGATCCATTTTCATGTTTTCCTAACTAAATACAATTTGCTATTCCTTTTCTTACGTTACTAGCTCATTAAAAATCAATACAATTTATGTAAATCTAAACTAAATGATCATTTTAGAAATAGGCACAGATTCATACACTTGTATGTATGTGTATAAAATATAAGCATTTATATGGTGTCTCGAACAAATAAAACACGTAAAGCAGCGATTCTGTTGTTTGAGTAGCGATTCCTATACGATCGCTCCTATTATGTTCACGCTACTCACTTTTCTAACACAAAGATCGTTAAACGCTTTTAGAAATAAGTTTAAATTTAACGTAATTGTATGATTTGACAATCTCCGTGGTGCAGTGGGCGAATAGCCGACTGAGACGCAGGTGGTAGCGGGTTCGATTCCCGCTGCGGAACAAATGTTAGCATGATCTACAGATATTTGTTCCGGGTCTGGATGTTTTTCTATATATCATAAGTGTGTACTTACAAAAAAAAAGTATATACTCGTAAATAGGTGTTAAATTGTTTTTTTTTTGTTGTTTTTTTTTACACTGCTCTTCTTAATAAAAGTGTATGCGGTATGGCTCCAAAAATATATAATAAAGTACCAAATAGAATAAAACAATTAAATTTGACTGAATTCAAGCAGGAATTGTTTAAATTTTTGAGAATGAGATGTTATTATACTGTGGATGAGTTTCTTATGGAGAAAGACATGCAAACTCGATAATAGCGTAATTTATTTAATTTTTAGAGATATGACTGTTTTTTTTTTTAAACTTTGACTTTGATTGAATTCAATTCTAGAAATGTTTCTAATAGACTTAGTTATATTATATTAACTGCATTTGCATGCCAACTAATATGGTAAAACATGTCTGGAACCTATATATTGTATTTGTCACCTGTTTTCATACATATTTACCCATGTTTGCAAATGAATATCATAGTACAAGCTCTGCTTGGTTTGGTGCTAGATAGCGCTGTGTGAAATGTCCCGCATAATTTATTTATTTATTATTTATTTAGCGACTAAATATGTTTAGGCATCGTTTGCGCAAGTCACCCTAAGTTATTTTATTAAATTGGCATGTTTGCGGAGTACTTTTAAAAGGCATGAAAAATTTATATTGACTATTCTAGCCGCATAACTAAATAAGAACGTTTGTATTTTTTTATCTAGCCTACACTTTCCCACTGCTGAACAAAGGCCTCTTCCAACTACTTCGACCTATCGCAATCCTTAGCAGATTCCCACCATTCCTTCTCAAATCCACTGATAGCGTCGCGCCAACGTTATCGCGGCCGATCCCGACGTCGCTGTCCATCCTCCGGTACCCAAGGTGTTACGATGTTGGCCCATTTCTCCGGAAGCATTCGACTCATATTTTACAAAATTATAATAACTGCAGCATCGCTACCAATAATGAAGTTCTCCAATCAGTAAGCTACAACATCAGATGCTGTTTATTTGCTCATAGTAATATCAGTCATCATAGCAACACTAAAAACTAATTTGCCACCTCTACGACTATGAAAAACTACGACACTTTTCTCACCTACATCACTATCAATTTCCTCATCTGCGTACTCGTAGGTAAGGTAGTAGGGATGCGCGCGCGCAGCCTCGTCTGTCACTCGCACGTGGCGCGCACCTGCCGAGTGTAGTCTATTCACGTATCTGCGCGGGAGTGGATCAGTTGTTTACATTTTATTTTAGTGTTTACCCAATTAGGAAAATTATCGGTACTACAATAAATTTTGTTTTCTGTAAATAGGTAAGTTTTTCTTTTATTGTTATTCAGTATTTTTTTAATAATTCGTAAACTATTGTTCGTTCGTCGTACTACTGGCTCTTTCTTGGTATTCGGTATTAGTATTCACTATTATATTGCGTTTAGATTATCTAGTGAAAGTTTTTGATATACTTTGGTAACGAAATTTAAGAATTTACTTAATTATATCACTTGAAAGTTTTTGATGTGTACCTAACATCTTTCTGGCGAATGGCGACAACGAAGAGAGGCCTATGCCCAGCAGTGGGATTAGAAGGGCTGACGTTGATGATGATAAACATCTTTCCTCTCGGTTTGTGGGAGTGATTTTGGCAAAAAGGACGGATATGCGTAACAGGAAACCAGGGAAGCGCGCACTATTTGATTTGACCATGGTCAGTTGTTACACATCATATGCGACTACTGTAAGGCTCGTAGTTTTTTTTAACAGTAGCTTGTAGCTAGTTACAGCATTATAAGTAGCTGGGTGATGAATGCAACCGTTGTAGTGCCCAAACAGTAAAATAATACCTAGAGAAGTAGCGTCTGAGACAGGAATAAACAGCTTGCCCAGCACCTACTAAATGAATGACTAATGAAAATTCTTTATTGCACAAAATAAATCAATCTGTGCATGCTAGAAAGCATTATCTTCCATAACCTCTAAGTAATGTGGAAACACAGTAATACCATCTAAATACTAAAAACGATGTCACCTTAAAAAATGTTCTATGGAACCAATTGGAAAAAATGTTTCAGTACTCTGAGGCCCTCATTACCATCACAACAATACTAAATAAAACTTAATGTTATCATTAATATTTAACTATTTACCTCAAACAATAAATACTGAAACAACTGCGCAAGTAATATTTCATGGATATTGCGATGTGTCGCACAATTAAAATAGCCTACTAACTAATGTTTTAATAGAGAACTACGTTGGGAAAAAAGGTTTGAATACAAAAATATAATATTTATTTTTCAGTCTTGTATGTAGAGTAGAATGAAGAGCCTTACAGATGTTTTATGTAAAGAAACACTGTTGTACAATCGATTTCAAAACCTCTTTAATTTTAACCTGGTTTTTAACGAGTTTCTCACTTGGTTGTTGTTTTTTAATGTATCTCAGAACTCCTTGATTTATCAACTCAGTTGGAAAAAAAATTTTATACTTGAAATGATATTTTTCAGATTGTTCCCATAGAAACTATCGAAATCGGTTCAGTAGTTTTGTTTTTTCGGTTTACTGAAGTCGGTTATATTTTTGTTAAAAAAGTTACTAATTTGAAGTTGGTTTAAAGTTATTTAGGCCAGGTTCATTTATTTACCAAATTTTATGGTAAGTGATAGTGTGATAGATGAAGCTCCGAAAGAACCTGTTCACTCTGCACTTGAAGAGTCCAGGATCATCATCAGTTTGAGCCAGTGTCGACACTTTGCTGGAAAAAACTAACTATAATGTTAGATACTTCTAAACTCCACTTATCATTCGGTAGTCATAAACCTAAGCGCATTGCTTCACTAATCTGACACACTCTCTGATCCTTCTATAATTAAATTCAATATTTTAGTTAAGGTATAGAACTAATCATATATTCTAATGTAACATTTACATAACTCTATGCTTAATATATATATATATATATTTGATCACAGAGCACTATCTTGCCCCAACTAAGCAAAGCTTTATGGGAGCCTGATAACTGATAGAATACTTAAATACATTTTTTTGTAAATACGCAAATATAATATGCTAGCTGTTTCCCGTGACTTCGTACGCGTTACACTACTAATCTAAGATAATCTAATCTAAAAATAAAGCTAAACTCGTTGTTGCAACTTGACTTGACACCCCATTTTTAAACCATGGAACCGATTTATGAAGTGGCCTTTATAATCTACGTAAATACTAAATTTCATCGAAATCGGTTTAGCCGTTGCGACATGATTGTTTGTTTGTTTACAAACAAATAAATAAACAAACATCCAAACTTTCATATTTATAATATTAGTGTGATGTGATTAGTGTACCCAGACATGATACAAATATCTAACATGAAGCAAACATTTGTTCCGCGGTGGGAATCGAGCCCGCAACCTCCTGCGTCTCAGCAGGCTATTCGCTTATTGCGCCACGGAGGTAGTGTGTTTATGACGCCGTAACTACTGAACGAATTTTCGTAAAATTTGCTTTTAGTATACATTCCATACTTCTTACACCAAATTTATTATGTTCACATATTGATAGATAGATATACTCTTAACTGTACACAGCATATACAAAAGTACAAAAAATCTTGAACAATAGAAATGCACAATGGGCCGTCTTATCGCTTAAATGATTTCTTCCAACCTTACGATGGTGAAAACTGATAGACATAGACAATCATTTATTTGCCAAATAGCACACATAATATAAAATCAAATAAAATTTTTGAAATATTCAATATAGTAAAAATAACCATTATTCAGAACCTACGTGCAAAACAGACACAAACAAACAATATAATATGGCTACTATAACTGATATAACTTGAAATCCATTTTTAATCACAAAATTACGCAAATTAGTAAACAAAAGGTTTTTACACTAATGATATTATAAACAGAAATGTCTGGATGGATGAACTTTTGTTGTTAGTTAGGTAAAGAGTGGAACTCGCTACCAGCGTCTGTTTTTCTGGTCCATTGTCATCTCTAAATAATTTTGTAGTATATAAGCTGGAGCTGGAGAACAAGCATATGCCCTATTTTGTTTTATATTGCCTGATGTTAAGAGGTGAACATTGCCCATATCAGCTTGCGGCTTACAGTGTAAAGCCTCATGTGCCTGTAATTTCAGCGGCAACCATACCCTTCAAACCGAAACACAGCAATGCTGCTTGGCGGCAGAAATAGATATGGTGGTAGTACTTCCTCAGGTGAGCCCTTTCACAAGGAACTCTACTACTCTAGAGGTCTAGAGCTTCTTTCTTGGTAATCGTGCTCCATCTTCAAACCATCACTTGAAGTATAAGGGTATAGAACACTTTACCGTCGTCTGTTTTCCTTAAGATAATCTAGGCCTCTTTATGTTAATAGTGAATAGGTGTCTGTTAGATCTTTTCGTGTGCTCCATCTTAGACCACATCATCGCTTAGGTGAGATTGTGGTCGGACGAAGATGTCTTACTGATAAATAAATACTTACCATTCAGTGAGGTAGTCGGCAAATGCTTGACTATCTTCAATTAAAAATATTTCTCCGATGATGATTCCAATCAATACGCCGTATACAATTTAGGCCCCTTCCAACCAAATGGCCCTCTTGATTATACTATTTTGCCGTTAATTAACATTTTAAAGATCACGTGCTTCAATCCAGGTCAACCTATCTGTAAGTACACCAAATTTCATCGAAATCGGTCGTTGTGAAACGTAAATATTAGACAGAGTGACAGACAGACAAAGAGATGAAGTTCTACAAAATGTGCACTACTTACAATAACTGTTTCTCCACATTTTATAAAGGTTAACTGGAAGAGAATGCTATCTAGCATTAAGTTCGCTTATGCACAGATTATTTTTATTTTGTGTCATACTTTCGGTTAACCTGTAATAACATATACAGGCTACGAGTACATTTTAACCGCAAAACCGGGAGCAGAAACTAGTAGCAAATAAAATAATGATTTGATAGTTGGTTGCGCCCGAGAGCGCGCGAGAGCGCGCGAGGAAACGCAGTAGATAGATAGATAGGTAGCTTCCGCACAATTATCGCTAAGTACAATAAGAAGTATTTAATTAGATACATATCTTGTAATGAGGAAAGTTAAACGTGAAATTAATTCAGTAAGAAAGTTAATTCGTATGGAAGCTGAGTATTTCTGTCAACCGAAATGCCTCCTACATGTTTTGATATATTTTTTTTATTCGTTCCTTGTCGTCCCACTGTTGGGAAAATCAATCAATTTTCCAATCATCTCTGTTCATAGCTATCCCCCACTCTTTTATCTTTCTTATCTTATCTATGTTATAAATAATACTTATAACGATATTTTGGATAAAACTATCATATTTTCAGAGACTTTATTTAAATTAAAATCACTGTTACTGATATTAACCACACCAAAGCAAAATCCTAAGTTTTTTGAAGTTAAAACTTCTTTAGGCGCGTTGTGCATTTTTTGAGATAGGAAAAAACCAGTGAACTCGCGACACTGATTCTGTTACCGACACCTCTGTAATTGTCTCGTAATTGTTCAAATTTTCACTTCTATCGGCATTCCCGGAGTGCCGGAATATAAACTATTACCATAAGATACCTAGTTATGCCTTATGTGGTTTCAATTCAGTGTTATGTTCATTAGTTTAAGAAAGATAATAATATAACTGTGAATCTATAGATATCCTATAATCTGTATTAATGTTTTTTTAATAAATAGTATGTTTTAATAAATAAATAATGGACATTTCACACAGCGTTATCTAACCCCTAAGCAGAGCTTGTACTATAGATAACTGATAGAAAACTTATATAATTTTTTTTTGTAAATACATTCTGAAACGCCCAACCCGAAACAAATACCTGTAGACCATGCAAACATTCGTTCCCCGGCGCGAATTGAACCCACAACCTTCTGCGTCTCAGCCGGCTATTTGCCCACTGCACCGCGGTGGTCGTAAATAAAATAAAATAATCACTATAATGGTAACATGGTAGTTAAATTCTCTGTAATTAAGCCATTTAAAATACTTGAAGTGCAATCATGTCAATAATACATCTAATTTATGGATGATGTCCTGGTTTGTATTGACGTTGACAATCTTGTATTAATGATACTTAGTACACTCAGCGAAATAAAAAATTGACTAAAAAATTGAGTAAGAATTTGTGTTTTAATATTAAATACATTGTTTATGAAAGCCTTTTGTACAACGATATGCCTACCATCTAGATATAAATAATTTTACTTAGATAACTTTTGTAATTGATTTCAATCAATAATGCAAATACGGGATTTATTACGTACCGTCTTATCGGTGTTTCGACCGACAATGTTCCGAATCAATTCATGAACGTTCATCAGGGTGAGTGCGATCCGCTCCGAATACTGTGACGACCTCCGTGGCGCAGTGGGCGATCTACAGATATTTATTCTGGGTCTGGTTGTTTCTCTATAAATTATAAATATGTATTTACAAAAAAATAATTATATACGTATTCTATCAGTTAAGTGGTTCCCATAATACAAGCTTTGCTTAGTTTGGGGCTAGATAGCGCTGTGTGAAATGTTCATCAATATTTATTTATTTATTTTATTATTTACAATAACGTCACGCCTTTGCACTATGCGCCGCACCGGTAAGACGGTACGTGATAAATCTCGTATTTATAATAATGATAGATTTAAGTAACATATTGTTTACCAATTTTTAACCAACTGTATAAAATTGTGTTCTTGAAAGGATGGATCAGTAAGTAAGTGTATTTATTTAAATCAATTATGATAAGATAACGTTTGTTTGCTAGAACAGTAATATTTATCACTAGGATCATTTTGGAACGATACGTGTTCCTCCGCGGCCAAACTAGAAAAGATGCAGACAATAAACAAGGCTGGTCGTTATTTTAATAAACATTTTAAAAATGTGAACTAACAGTTATATAGAATGAACATTTTTGTCGATAAAAAGGATTCATTTAAGTTTAAGATCTCAATTTGTTAATTAAGTTAAGCTGACTGTACCCAGTTAGTTGATCGGAGCCAGCAGTGGGCGACCTTGCACTTTTGTGATGCTGATGTCATCACAGATGCATCCACCTAATTATACTTGTATCATCTCGTGGCAAATACACAAAGGTGTGTTTGTACACACCTGACAACAACTAGAGACAAATATTTTTTATGTGAAAACTTATTTAAGAAGGCTTCCATACAAAGTTCCTACCAGAGTTAAATATATCTCATAAGTCAAGGGTGATATATATTCTGACAAGTAACTTTTTAACAACAATATAACCGAATTCAGATAACAGCAAAAACCAAACTACTTAACCGATTTTGATAAAATTTCTATTAGACCAATCTGAAAGTATATCCTTTCATATAAACAAGGAGTTGTACCTTCCATCATCAGCTCACCTGAATAACTCAAAGGAGCATATGTAGCGTTCTTTAATATTAAAAAGAATTATCCACTATCTCCTAATAGTTAAGGAGTTATATTTTCCATCATCAGCTCAGCAACAGGAGATGATCAGTACCAGACGCAAATACTTGAATAGTTTTTTTATAGACAAGTAACTTTTTAACAATAACAAACATAAAACCGAATTGCGTCCATATAAAATTTGAGGGTTGTCCTCGATTTTTTTGGGATCCCATAATCAGATCCTGATTTAGTGTCAATAGGACCTTCAGGAAAGTATACCCATTTAAACTAAAAAACATTCTTGAATCGGTCCAAGCGTCTTCGAGTAATCGGGAAACATATTCCGGCGAATTGAGAACCTCCTCCTTTTCTGAAGTCGGTTTAAAACAGATCACTGTACGTCGCCTGTTAATGCACTTACACTATTGTGCCTGTACAACCTGTACAAAGGACGACCTTAACAAGTCTACCAACACTGCAATAGATGTGGCCAGGTGCTACTCAATGTCAATATAGTTTCGAACTTGTAATATACGTATTAAACCATTGACACGATAGAAGAAGAAGACCAATATGAAATCATCAAAACAAACTATTCATATCTTGTTGTTCTATGGCAAAAACACCAGTTCGACAAAATGTTCGACCTTGGCGACTATAGGTATTATTACCTACTTACCTGCCTATTTATGTTTCTCCACTGATGTCATGGAAGATGAAGATATTAGCATAAGTATTTTTTTTTTGTTAATAATTATTTGTATATGTATTTTTTTAATGCCACTTACATCTATCATTACAGGCCTAAACCTAATACAATAATTAACTTAATCTCTAACTTAATTATCTAACCTATGCTACTCTATTTCAGTTATATGATATACTACACTTTATATACATACAAACATAAAATAAACAATGTAGCCTTTGCGAATTCATTCAGAGAAACATGGAATACATCTATGTTCTCCGCAGCTAGATTGAGCGTGTGCAGGGTGCGCGTCAGAGGCGCTTTGACCAGCAGTGGCGTAGCGTAGTAGAGGCGGCAGGGGCGGCCCGCCTCGGGCGGCACCTTTAGGGGGCGGCAAAATTTAACAATAATATCTTAAAAATATTTGAACCATTACATATTTTTGTCACATAAGCAATGGAAAGCTGCGAGAGAATTTATAAAAATTGAAATTGATTAAAAACTATTTAAGATCAATAATGAGTACTTTAAGGCTAACCAATCTGGCTATCCTGTCTATTGAGCAAGAGGTGTGTGATGCTATAGACATTGCTAACAAATAATTTGCTCATGAAAAATTAAACGATTAAAGTTTTAGTTAAAGACAGAAGTTATTATAGTCTATTAAATTGAAATACCTAAATAAGAGGGTGGCAAAAAAAATTCCGCCCCGGGCGGCTGACACCCACGCTCCGCCACTGTTGTCCAGTAAGTTGGTTCAACCTCGGGGCACCTCGAACAGACGTGGTCGCTTGCGCCGATGTACGTATATACATATGTTGTATATATTAGAGTTATCTGAGTTATTGCAACACCATGGGGGTTTCTGTTATCGCGTAATATTCGTGAGATTAGGGCCACTGGCTTACAAATTAGTTAAAATGAAAGGTTTATGGAGATTATAACCGTTGACCGTTGAACAAGTTAACTCAATCCATAATTTTATAAAAATATTAGCTAACCGGCCCCGATTTCTCACGAACTTTTATTATAATAATTTATAGCCCTAAAGATTAATTTATAAGTACATATGTGTTGACCAAAAAAATGTATACAGTCTGTCACCGCATTCACGACATTAATTTAAAACACATATGCAGAATGGTATTAACTGATTTAGGGATTGGTTTAATACCGGTAGCTTAAATATTTATCCAGTAATGGATACATTTCTAATAAACATGTTTTAACGCAAATCGGCGCCGCCTTAGCGCCGATGCCGCTTAGTCAGTATAACAGGTACCTATTTACATGATGAATTAATATGATTTGTTTAGCTATTATATACAGGCTGTTGCATTGATATTTTAGGACTTAAAAATTAAGCTAAATTAAAAATTTAAAAAAAATCCATGGTAATGAATTTGAAAAAAAAACTTTAAAAAAAATACTAGCCACCTATCCGTGATTTAAATTAATGTCGTTTTAATAATTTTAATAAATGCGATAACACGCAGTATAAGTATTCTGTCAGTTATCAGGGTCCCATAGTAAAGGCTCTGCTTAGTTTGAGGCTAGATAGCGCTCTGTGATATGTCCAGCAATATTTATTTTATTTAAAGTTGGTACCTTTCGGTGTACATCTCGGGCCCTGCAGTCTACAATAGGCTACCAGTTAGTATCCGAAATGCAGCCTCTATCGCGGCGTTTAAGGGCCATTTGAAAACATGGCTGTTGGGGAGGGTTTTCTACAGCATGGATGAGTTCCTCGAATTACCCCAACTGTAGAAGATTCCCCCTAACACCTACTAATCAGAAGATACTGTAGCAAATGTTTCACAAGATGAATCATAAATATTATTTATTTAATTTTAACCTGTGTTGTCCCACTGCAGGGCAAAGGCCTCCCTCCCTTCTTTCCAGATTTTTCTGTCCCCTGCTTTAGTGGGCCAGTCTGGTAAATGCACGTCCAAATCGTCACGCCATAAATACGTAATTAATGAAGTTTAGTATTCTTCGCAACCCTCTATCTCCCAGCTACCTCAGAGAGCGATTTACGTTTGTATCAACTGAGGACAGAGCTGTGCGATCGTCTCGTCGTTTCCAATTGATTACTCCACAGCATAACACGGCCACTTACTCTGACTCTTACACCATAACCGCTACTCGTCTCTGGAATAATATGCCACCAAATTATTTCGAGGCTATTTCAGTGGAAGCATTCAGATTGAAAATCTATAGGCACCTTCTCGGTGAAACCGACCAAAAATGAGCAACTTAATCGTTCCTTATCACTTCTTCTATTGTTATGTATGTATGTATTTTTATTTGATAATGGTATAGTTTAGTATATGATATAAAGTATTTAAGTAGTATGTATCTATGCTATTTTTATTAGTCCTGTGCAAAATTTTACTTTAGTTCCCTTTCCTGTGCACTACCTACACATCTATACAAAACACAAAGGTTATCTTCAGCATTAAGTTCGCCTTTGTACTAGTTTTATAAGTGCAATAAAGTATTTTCAATCAATCAATCAATCAATGTTATAATTAATTATAAATTATAAAATTCGACAAATGACGTGTATTTTTATTAATAAATTCTTGTATTTTTGTATTTCTATATTAATTAATTGTAAGAATTGGTTCAGTGGTTTCTGAAAGTACCACCTCCATCCATCCATCCATCCATCCATATCAGCCGTAAGACGTCCACTGCTGGACAAAGGCCTCCCTCATTGATCTCCAGGAACTGCGGTTGGAAGCGGCCTGCATCCAACGCCGACCTGCGGTTCTTACCAAGTCGTCTGCCCATCTTGTGGGTGGACGTCCTACGCTGCGCTTGCCGGTCCGTGGCCTCCACTCGAGAATCTTCCGGCCCCAACGGCCATCTGTAAAGTACCACCTAAAGCACACAAACAAAAAACTTTACCTCTTTAAGTATAATATTAGTATAGATGAACGATAACTGTCCTTGCTCTTAAAAATAAATTAGGTACATTGATAGTTGACAAAACAAGATCCCATTCTCACTTCATTTTCGAGGTTAAATTATCGTGCTGTAGAGATTGATTTAGCTAACATGTACCTATATATTCTGTTAGCTTTAGCTTGTATTTGTACAAAATTCGAAAATATTTTTTTGTTACGGACTTGTCGAATTTCAAATATTAGCTGTGTTTTTTATCGTTTATACAAAAAACATACTAAGAAACCATCGAAATCGGATAATATTTAGAAAAGGCAATAACAAATGTACTACATTAAACATTTCTTAGTATGTTATGGGGAAGCCAGACGTTAATTTTTGCGTACAAAGTCTTCTTCTGCTATCGTGTCAACTATTTATAGGTTCGAAACTAAATTGACATTGAGTAGAACCGTAACATGAAACCAGTGCTCATAAGAATTTTGAAACTATCACGTTTATAAACACTATTTTCACTAAACTAGGGAAAATTTATCATATTTAGTGATTTTTTTGGAGTCCTTTCATAACATTAACAACTCAAAAACAATATTAAATAACTTTTTTTAGTGAAAATAGTGTTTATAAGCTTTACAAAAAGCGCAATAAAGCTTTTAATTCTAATAACGTTTTTAAGATGTTAAATAACACAGAGGCTACTATCGTACGAACTTAGTTGTAACAAACAGTCACATAACATAAACCCACCACAAAACACATCTCCAGTAAACATGTGGACATATTTCATATCATTTGCTTGATGTAAGTTATTCAACACACGTTAACAGTTTTTGTTTACCGAGGCTTACATAATAGACATTAGTACCGAGTAGCTCGTCTAAGTAATACTTGGATACTGGAGTGTTTGACGTGATCTCATGGCTTTATTTGAGAACTCTTGTAAATGAGTCTAACCTCACGTCACAGCCTCGCCTTTGTAATTAAATAGTAATAATTTGTTTTTCTCTTATATAATATATTAGTTTTATTGCGTTGCATGTGATCAAAACTAACTATTTTATTTGAAATCGATATCAGCAGAAACCTAGCAGTTTTTGGATAGTATATTTATGTAATTTTTTTAAAAGACAAAAAAATAAAATTTAAAGTAAGTGCCACCTTGGTCATTATTATAAATACGGGATTTATCACGTACCGTCTTATCGCGTTTCGACCGACAATGTCAGTGCGAGGCGAGACGTTATTCGGAGCGGATCGCACTCACCCTTATGAAGGTTCACGAATTGTCGGTCGTAACACCGATAAGACGGTACGGGATAAATCCCGTATTTATAATAATGATTGAAATCAATCACGAAAGTTTTCTGCCACCTTGTTGTCTAACCTAACGTATAAATCAGCAGAGATGGTTTTTATTCACACTCATCGCTTATAAAAAATAAAACATGAATTTTTTTTCTGTATCATCATCATCATCACATCAGCTGTAGGACATCCACTGCTGGACAAAGGCCTCCCTCATTGATCTCCAGGAATTGCGGTTGGATACGGCCTGCATCCAACGCCGACCTGCGGTTCTTACCAAGTCGTCTGCCCATCTTGCAGGTGGATGTCCTACGCTGCGCTTGCCGGTCCGTGGCCTCCATTCGAGAACTTTCCGGCCCCATCGGTCATCTGTTCTGCGCGCTATATGGCCTGCCCATTGCCACTTCAACGTGCTAATCCGTCGGGCTATGTCGGTGTCTTGAGTTCTCCTACGTATCTCCTCATTTCTGATTCGATCCCGTAGAGAAACCCCGAGCATAGCCCTCTCCATAGCTCGTTGAGCGACTCTGAGCTTATTCATAAGGCCAATAGTGAAGGACCACGTCTCGGTTCCATATGTCTTCACTGGTAACACACACTGATTGAAGACTTTCGTCTTAAGTCGAGTTTTTCGTCTTTTTCTGTATGTAACTTATAAATAGTTTACTTTTAGGATTAGGTATCACCTTTCTCTTCTAATACAAGCAAAATTATGCTTGTATTAGAAGATACCACTCTTCTATAGCCGTGGTAGTAACATTTTATAAGCATAAGAATCACCTAAATGGCAATATGACAAGCGGCACACTTACATACATTTCCCAAAGCCAACACCAAAAGAATTCCACACCTTTTGAACCGTTATAGACACGAAAAACCCACAAATAGTTAATTTACAGTGTGAATAGCCATATGGTTTGTAGGTTATAAAACTCGAAGGGCCTTACCATGGTAATGCGGGCATATGTTGAATACAAACTCACTAATTGTATTGGTATTCTAATCATGACCCTTTGCATTCACACGTAGCTCCTAAGTGCTGTTTGGGATGGTTTATAGAACTTAATTTATTTAGAACCAGCTGACCTGTCTGCGGCTTCGCACGCGTTGTTTCTCGATAAAATCATTACCCTTCTTCGGCGCAGTCTGTCAAAAAGTAGCCTGTGTCCCAATCCTGGTCATCATCTACCAATATACCACATTTCAACTAAATCGGTCCAGGCATTTATTCGTAACAAACAGACATAGTTTCTTTCGAATTTATAAATTTAGCATTAGTATGGATATGGATGGTATTATTCTTATTCGTTGTCACAGTTCTCGGCTCTTTGGCAACATTGGGAAAATACTATCGCTGCAGACATTTCATTATTTCCATTTCTGTTTGTGGCTAAATTCCTAATTACCATAAATAATGTAACCATATTTTAAAAGTTCTCAACTATAATTTATGTTCTGTCTGGGAAAATCTTATCAATTATAGAATATTTGAAATGTATGTTTCATGATATTCGGTTATAGTTATCTCTATGGATATATTATGTCTCAATCCCTACAAAAATATCAAGAAGGCACAAATATTTGCATAAGTTAAGGCTAAAGGCTGAGCGTATGTAATCGTAATGATACTTTTATCACAAACCTAGATATTTAAGTTGATACACGTACTAACACAAATGGACTTGTAAAATTACTATTTGGCTGAATTATTAAATGAATTAAATTAAATTAGCGTATTGCTAGATTTAGCTTAGCTTAGAGCTTAGTAGCTAAGCTAAAACTGATGTCAAGATGTTCATCTCGTGAACCACTGTTTCTGTTTACAGTTAACTCGAATGCATTTAATAATTTGCCGCAAGCTATTAACGGGTGGCAGTCACAGTTCGTATTAATAGTTAGTACGTATATAATCACTCTAGATAAGTTATCCCTTTGGAAAAAAGTGTTCTGTGATATAGAAAGAAGAAAGAAAGAAAGAATAAATATTTATTCAGACCACCACAAATGGACACAGAAAGAAATAACACAAAAAATATAATATACTTAAAAATTTTATATGTGGTTGCGAAAGGGTCCTCAGCTCAGCATTTGTTACAGCATGTTGCCATACTGCAGCGCTGGTATTCTGCTGGACACCCAGACATTTATACAACTATAAGATTTAAAACATTGACATTACAATTTTCCAACATTATCTAGCACCTTCTACAGATCACTAACTCAAAAAGTATACTGGAAAAAATCGCTGCATTCAGCGATTTGCCCGCCTATTGTACTTTATTTAGAAATAATTAGTTTTTTAAGTATTCCTGGTGTACAATAAAGCATTATTCTATTCTATACTTAAATATAAAAATTATGCCATTACATACGTCTAAATGGAAAGACGATCTAGCACCTATAGATTGCTGGGACAAGATCGGTCGCTCTGGAAATGTATGGTAGAGGCAATTTTTTAGCAGAAGACATCCTATGGCGGATATGATGAAAATTAAAAAAAAAAATTAAAGAAGTATATTCAGCTATGAAAATAAAGGGTTGGGTTTCAACACAAAGTTGTAACATGCGGTAGCAGCCGTGCCCAGAACCATAGTTACTATACATTAGTCTGCGACAGGCCGAGACAAATGTATAATTGTCGACAGTTACTCGAGATCCGTTTTGCAGATTACACAACATTGGTAACGGGGGTTACAGGTAACATTGGTAACAGGTCGGAAAACTTAAGAAAAACCTATTCAATTGGGAAAACATGAAAACTATAAAGAAAAACATAGTTTGGAACGGACATGAAACAAATTTAAAAAAATAGTCTTAAAAGGAGATGCCATACGAAGCGTTTAATGTCTACACTCTGGCCGTATTTTCACTATCTAAACTCGAATATACTATTGGACAACATAAAAACGGTAAAGAGAATGTCTTGTATTACGAAATCAAAAACATTGTCTTTAAAAGAGCATATTGGCGCATTATGATATTGTTACGAGCTGAGGGTTCGGGATAAAATAATGAAAATCAATCTAACGAAAATAACACTTTTATTCAACACTAAAATGCAATATACACGATCTTAATCACAACACACTAACTCACAACACTATCGCACAATAAACTACTAAAAGTCACCGAAATGTTCGCACGTATCGCCAAATCAAGACTGACTCAGCGGACGTCTCTATACACTATTTATACCGAGCATTATTTCCAGAACCTTCCACTAGTATCTAGAAAAGTATAGGTATTTCGCTTGTCTACTATTTCTTAATCTGTGCAACGGTAGGTAAAAACGTGGTATGTAGGTCATTCCATACCAAGTATTACCTATTCTGTGACACAGTAGGTATAACTTCGAGAAAACCGACTATTACTTATTCTGTAACAGCCTCGGCGTAACAATATCATCAATTCTGTTTTTTACCACTTATTTATTACATCCCGATGTCTAACTTCGAATGGCGACTGTCCAAAAGTAGTCTTAGGAAAAAGAAGTGACAATCCGAACTAACTACATTGACTATTTTGAGCTACGAAATTCATTACTGCATTTCTATTATAGACTGATGGAAACACGTACCTATTATACTTTCGAATCAAACATCTCTAAACAGGTACTCTTTTACAGGTACTCTCAGGCATCCCTAAGTTAAAGCATTTTGAAACTAAAAAATGTTGACCTAACGTTATAGTGATGTTGATGTAATGCAGCATCGTACAATCTGATACTACGTCTATAGTATTTGGGCTAACGTATTTCGCTGTATCTGTCTACTTATATGCTGATATAAGCAATTCATTCTGAAGGTAATGAGACTTCGAAATCCCATAGTGTATTTCGGACATTCCAACTCAATACTCAACCAGTTCTATTGTGGAACATCCAAATAAAATGGCATTCTCAGAGGCCAGCGTTGAGCAACGTATGCAAATAGCTTGCACAGCTGTGTGTGATCGACTTAGTTACGACGCGGAACTGTATGTTTGCGCTTCTTTTTAAATGGTAACACCATCACCTAAGTCTATAGAGAGGCCGCGAGTCCGCTAAACTGACAAGCGTGGAAACTGTGTGGTACGAATGGGGTGCGATGATTATATCTGAACATTTTCTTCGCTGGCTTCGGTCAGACTTACCTTGTTATACTGTGAATTTTAACGTGATATGATTATAAGTACTTATTTGGGTAAGGGTGAGGGATTGCGAGGATTGTTCTAGAACCAAAAGTTCTAAGGCCTTCTATGCCATCGGTTAAGTATTTTAATAGACGGTGGTGAGTCTGGTGAGCGTGCAACCTGTCATATAAATAAATAATTTTCATAAAGTTAGTATGTATCTAACTTAAAGTTTGGACTTACCTAGATAAATAATTCATTCAATAATTCATTAATTCATACATTTGTAATTATTACTTTTCTCTTCATTTACATCGTTATCATATCGGCGGTAGGACGTCCATTACTGAACGTAAGCCTCTGCGAGGATTTCCAAAGCGACCGATCCGTTTATCCTCCGTGACAACTGCTTGGCTCAACCAGTAGTGCTATATGAAAATTAACCCGTGGCATTATTAGGAGGCCAGTTGTGTTATAGGAAATTAGATCACCCTAGGCTCTACCCACCATACCCAGGTATTAAATCATGTCCTTGTAGTGCCTGCACCAAACGGCTCCTAGCAACTAATAAGTCGTTTTTTCATCTTGTGTCGTGTACAATTATTGATTTTGTGTCTCTCAGGCTTATGCTATAGTCGTATGTTTTTTTACACTTTTGTATTAATTTATAATTTATTGGTATATACATACGGAAACACCGAGTTTTATTATTTACAAGTCATATTAACAGGTTTCACTTTTATGTCAAGGCCAAAAAATAAATCTAGACTGCCAAATATAACCTTTGCATACTAGGAAATAAAGCCAGCACAGTTGTTTAAAATTCAAAGTAAATCGAAGTTTTTGCGTAACTAATTAAAATACAGTTCTGACGAGACCGTTACAAACATCTGATAGACATTAGATAATTGGTTATTCGATATTATAATTATTATTGATCGAGCGAAGCGAGATCTCTAAATCAACTTGGGCAAATCGGCATTGTATGTTTGTATGTATGTTTGTTTGTCCGAGGATAACTTTCGAAGCGTTTATCCGATCATTGTGAAATTTGATACATAGGTAGATTAGGGATAGCACAATTAGGGTATAACTAAATGAACTAAAAATGTTGTGAGGTTGTTGAGATATTGGGGTTCAAGAGGGGTAAAAAAATTAAAATGAGACTTGTCAAATGGAACGTCAAATGAAACGTCTTCATTATTACATTTATACTCTGTTTTTATTTTAGTAAAGTCTTTATTGTTTTTGAGTTATTAGCCATAATAAAAACTGAACTTTGACAAAATTCACAGGTTACACCAGTGACCCCACAGTGCTGAAATTTGGTATGCGTGTAGCATAAGTAATACAAATATAGGCAAATATCTGAAATCCAGAATAACTGCCATTTGTACCCCAAAAAAGAGTACATTTCTGGTTATCCATTTCGTGACGCTATTTTGATGGTCAAATATTACAAATAATATTTTTTTGTTTATTTTTCTGTATTGTATTAAATTTTCAGTGAGCTACGGGTAGCTTTTCAAAACTATATGTCTAGTTGGTCAACATTTCTTTGTGATTCTATTTGCAGCTATTTTACTAACTAACAAAGAAAACCGAATCTATCAACAAATCATAACATTCAATCAATTGATGTTACGAATAGGGCCAGCCGCCAAAGACATCTATTGTCACTTACAATAGGCCATGTCCTTGCCAACTGGCCCGATTTGTACCATTTAATTCAGTACGCATATGGGGTTCAAATACTTTAATTAATATTTTATGAGCCGTTAAAGTTTGACACGAGCTGTCACTTAAAGTGTGTTTGTTAACTGTGTTTTATAGGAAAATGACTATAGGAGTGTTTTATAAAGTGTTTTATAAGTGTTATTAAGTGGAGTGGCTTACGTGAGACGTTGAAAAACTCTAGTTTTTCTCTAGTTTAACTCTAGTTTTTTAGGAACTAACATTTAGATTGCAAAGTGTGAAGTTTGAATTCAAAATGGTCTGCAGAGGTTTAGCTAATTGCACACACGCGCGTATGTAATAAGGATGGAACATTTTATGAGCAGCATGTGAAATAATAATCACAAAAATACTAAAAATTCCGATGAAATCGCTTTTCGTAACACTTCACAAAAGTTTTGCTTAGTCGCTTCACAAAAGTTTTGCTTAGTCGCATTTTATTCGGTTTTCATCGCATAGCAAGTGCGAAGTAGCAAGTGTGTCATTATGCATTATGCTAGGTAGCGGGTTCGACACCCGTCGCGGAACAAATGTTTGCATGATCTACATATATTTGTTCCGAGTCTGGATGTTTTTCTATGTATTGTAAGTATGTATTCACAAAAGTATATAATTATTCTATCAGTTATTTGGTTCCCATAGTACAAGCTCTGCTTAGTTTGAGGCTATATAGCGTTGTGTGAATTGTCCAACAATATTTTTATTTTTATGCATTAAAAATTAAAATTCGTTACCTGTTAAATTTCACATGTGAAATAGCAGTGAAACAACATGTATCATTTCACGAATCCTACTAATATTATAAACGCGAAAGTTTGTATGTATGGATGTTTGTTACTCTTTCACGCCGGAACGGCTGAACCGATTGCGATGAAATTTGGTATGTACGTAAATCATAACCTGGATTAACACATAGGCTACTTTTTATTGGCAAACCATGCGTGCGAAGCCGCTGGCAACAGCTAGTCTATAATATAAACTATGAATCGCAAAATGTGTTGGTAAGCGCATAACTCAACAACGCCTGGACCAATTTGGCCAATTCTTTTTTTGATGTATTTCTTATTGTCAGGAGAAGGTTCTTATGAAAGAAAAAAATAAGAAAATTGCGCGCAAAATTAGAAAAGAATACTTAACCACTATATAAAATTATTTATAATCTAACCTTAGCGCTTTTATAATGTAACCTTATGACGTTTGACATAGAATTGACAGAATGCGTGCTGCAAATATCGTCAAAGAGGATGTAAAAAAATAAATATCGTTTGAAACAGATGCTTCGGTAGGAGTTATCCCGAGATATATTGTCTATATATATAAAAATTAATTGCTGTTCGTTAGTCTCGCTAAAACTCGAGAACGGGTGGAGCGGTTTGGCTAATTTTGGTATTGAATTATTTGTGGAAGCCATTCATTTTCTCATACATAATGATGGCTGGGGACAACAATTGACAATTCTACCAGGGTGACTTATATTGACAGCCCGCGTTATACCTATGCATGTCAAGCCGATATGAAGTTCGGCGGGACCACTAGTATAAAATAAATTTAGAGTAGCAATCATGTCCATGTCTAATATGGCAATAGTCAACTGCTGCAAAAAATGTTCAAACATAAGGAATGATTGCAATTATGAATCCTGATTTTTAATAGGACAGTAATGAGGCATATATTTTCAAAAGTTTTGCTCAAAAAAGATAAGCGTATTCAAAATGTAGAGCTTTCACCAGAAAAACAATTAAACACGTTTTAAATATATTCGTTTTAGCTATGCTGCATTGCCTCATCAAGACATATACATTAAAAATGTAAGGCGTTTTTGCTCACATGTCCAAATGACCGTACATATCATACGCCACAGGAAGTAATCTCACGCTTAAATTGTCAAGAGCATACAGATCGAAATAACTTGGCCATCACGATAATGGAGGCCAAGCTAATTTGTCCATGTCTTTACTCCGAGTTATATTGTGTAAATATACATTGAAACCGTTTCTAAACCAGGTAATTGTTGTCACAAGAACGACCAGTAAAACCAGATCTTCTTTGCTCTTCAACGAAGTTTAGCAACCGAAACAAGCCATGGGTCTCGTGTATATGGACTTATCTACTATGACCATTTGGTCTAGGTCTTAAGAGTTCTTCAACGAGGTATCGCGGGCCGAATTAGCTAGAGATCTCAGCAATTTGGATATGAATATCTTCCATTGTATATCATATTAACGAAACATTTGTTCTGTTAGGTTTTGTAACTTGTTACCTAATACGTTCTGGTTTAAATTACATTGTCTATATGATAAAAAAATCAATTATTTTATTGCCTGGCATGCGGGGCTAGTCATAAAAATTCCAAGCGTAAGATAATACATTTAATTAGTATTACATGACAATATATACCGGCAATAGGTATTCTAGTATATTAATATACCGCCCAGAAGTGACATTTAATACAATGTATAAATAGGTAGGTTTTAGTAGGGAAAACAGGACTGGGCTAAATTACTAAAGCACTTAAACGCTCACTTATAACAACTTTTGTTCATCAATTAAATAAGCTAGTTTTTAAGAAGAGATGATTTAGTGCTCTATGGCTTCCTATTATCATATCGGAGGAACGCATAGAATGCGAATTATAATACAAATGTCATTTACTGTATTTGATGTATAAATATGAAAGTTTGGATGTTTGTTTGTTACTCAATTATGTCGTAATGGCGGAGCCGATTTCGATAAAATTTGGTGTGTTGATAATTTACAACATGGATTCAAAGATTGGCTACTTTTTTATGACAAACAACACGTGCGAAGCCGCTGGCAGAAGCTAGTACGTAATAAAAAATAGAGAAATTTGTAATAGAAAGTTGTCATTCGTCTGTTAAACAAGTACCAGAAAATTAAATGTAAGTTTTAATTTGTAAACCCTTACTTTGTAAGGTCAAACCTAACGTTTATGTTTTTCATCAAGCTCTGTTCACGCGAGGCAAGTTATCATCGCAGCGAATGAGGCATGACCGCGGATGCTTCGCGTGCACAATCTTGATGCACGTGACACTACCGCGGGTAGAGTACACACTTGCTTAGTTCACAGACAAGTACCGGGAATATATTTATTTAGACCACTACGGTCTTTAAAAGCCTGCGGTCTAACCCGTTCAAACCGAGAGACAGCGATGCAAGCATTGCTGCTCTAAAAATAATGATTTTAGATAGATTTTTAGTGTATCTTTAGGATACGCGTCGCTACTTTCGTGTAGAGCTGAGGTTTCAGGTATCCGTTCAAGGAAGCGTTGGAAAAACTGACAAGAAAACCTTACGTGTATGCTTACTCATTCTTTCATTCATGCTGATTGAAACAGAGCATGACTGAAAGGAGCAATTGAGAAAGACTCTACGTCATCTAATAATACATAGATAAATAATAACACATCATTATGATTTTCATAAATGTCAATATTTAATCAAAAATAATAAAAATATAATAATATATGGATAAAAGCGTATTTTTCACGATTCACGATATTCGCTTGGTATCTTAGACAACTAAATCTTATTATCACTCGCCCCACGAGCTGGCATGTCACTATTGTCAGTATGCTACGTGTAAATGGCCCTTATTCATACCTAACGTACTTACTTAACCGCAATTTAAGTAGCGATATGGATCTGTCATAAATGGTAGTTTGTTAGCGCCACTGCACGTTTTGGCAATGAATTCCTCGCTACGAGACTCATTTATCTCGGGATGTTTAATTTAAAGGTTGAACGTTCCCATGGAGACAAAATCTGTTTTAAAAAAGCCTGGCAATTGTAATTCACTACAAGAGTTATATAGCGGCTTCCATATTATATTTATATCTGTACTACACTAAGTTGTTCGAATACTGAGCATAATTTAACTATCAAACTTGTTGTGACTTGGTATACTAACATCCTTTCTAATTATCTCGCCAATCAGCCAACATTCACCTACTGCAAATAAAATAAATAAATATTGCTGGACATTTCACACAGCGCTATCTAGCCCCAAACTAAGCAGAGCTTGTACTATGGGAACCAGATAACTGATAGAATACTTAATTACATTTTTTTTTAAATATATACTTATAATATGTAGAGAAACAACCAGACCCGGAACAAATATCTGTAGATTATGCAAACATTTGTTCCGCAGCGGGAATCGAACCCGCTACCTCCTGCGTCTCAGCCGGCTATTCGCCCACTGCACCACGGAGGTCGTCATTACAAATTAGTTGGCATTTGTGTTCTAACTCTTCCCATACACCGATGGCCAAGGGTTGTCTACAATGCCCACGATTTACAACATTCCAATAGCCAAGTTATTCAATTTCCATAACGAAATATTCACTGGTTTTATGCATAAAATAAACTCATTTACTTCACCTACGGTTGCGCAAAAACAAAGGATGCGTTATGCACCAGATAACAATCAACCTCCAGCCACGATCTAACAGCTGTTCTCTATTCTACCAGTAGGTACATACCTACGGTGAATCACCTGAAGCAATAACAAAAACATTTAATTAGCTAGTTATAAAGAATAGCTCGTGAAATCAATCGCATTAAGCAGACATGTCGTGAGAATATGAAAATTATAGGAAAATGTATTTTTCAATCTCATATGCTATTCAATCCTTTCTCACCTTGCTACCTTAAAGAAAGGTTTGCTTATCTCCATTCTTCCAATACTTATTCTCTCAAGTCATCGGAAAACTTATCCCTCAAAACACCTGTACACTCCTTCTACGTTCCTTCTACGGGAAATCATTCACTGTCGAAGATGTGTGCCTGTGGAATGCTTTGCCTGTGGAAATTAGGCGGGCTCCTTCACAGCACTCTTTTAAGCTGAGAATAAAACAGCATTACCTTAAGGCAGTTTTCATGTCATTTAAGTTACGTATTTATTTATTTTAATTTCTCGGGTTTTAGAAGATTTTTAGACATAATGATTTAGATTTTGAAACTATCATGGTTATGCACACTATTTGTACTAAAAACAGGATGTTTACCATCACGGTAAATATCCCGTTTTTAGTACCAATAATTGTGTAGGTTTAATAGTTGGGTATATATAAATATATCTTTAGGTATTTATTTATGTAATAAGATTATAACTTTAGTTTTTTTTTTAATTTATTCTGTAATTATTATACTCTGTACACCACTGTCTATTAGTTTTTTTTAAGTATTCTTGGTATACACTAAAGAATTATTCTATTCTATTCTGTTATATTCTCACAAGATTTGGTCACAGACATTTTCATTGAAACATTTGCATTTAAAGGACTGGATGTGGAGTTTAAAATAATCTGATCTGAGCGTGCTATTAACTGTCTACTATAGACTATAGAGGTGAGAGGCAGAGAGAAAGGGTACCTAGTTCAAAGTAGAAAAGCTACAAAATGCTTTTTATTTTTCAAAATAATGGTTACTTAATTAGACTAGTCTTTCTCGCACTTATCCTAACAAATCTAACTACTAATTGCCAGATTATTGGTTGATAATCCCATTCCTAGTATTTACTAGACTATGTCTAGACTATGACAGATTGGCGCGAATAGATATTATATTATGATGGATAACGGGCATGTCAGGACAGGCTTTGCCACTAGAACGTATTATTATTCATATTAAATATCATCGTTATTTGTCTAAAATTGTCCCCTCTAACACTATTTAGCTTGTTTGATCCCGCTGCAGGCCAAAAGCCTCCCATTTTCCATTCTCTTCAATCGACCAGACTACTGAAAGGTGTCAAGTTCGTCGCACTTGGTCATGTCTTATTTGGGTCATATAAGCAAAGGGCCTCACAAATCAATCAACAAATAAAAAACATATGCAATATAGTTACATGTTTCGTGTTCAATCATCATAACCCTATTACTTTCTCGTGGTTCTAGAAACTCATAAAAATATTTCAAAAGCCAATTTCAAAACTGAAAGTGTATAAAACTGCACACCCTATGTTAATGTCTGCTCATAAAATTTTAAAGCAAGATATGCAAATTTACACCCAAACTCAATAGAAATAAAGTTTCCAATTGTAGAGCAAGCTACATTTTAGGTAGGTACGTTATATATAAGTTACGTGTCAAGGAGCATACCTACTCCACTATCGCAGCATCGTTCACACGCTCTGAATCGCATTTGAAACTCTTCAACCTGTGGTTGTGCCACCATGGAGGAAAACTCAAAACCGCGCTGACTTTCATAAATATTGTCTGGTAAATAGATTTTCGGAGTACTTTTACAGTAGTAAAAGTAGTCCATTCGCATGTCGAAAGTTATTTTAAGAATTAACTAACTTTAAGATACATATATGTTATTATAATTGGAATCTAATTTTAAAAGTATTAAGGCGCGTTTTTGCGTCCACGTAACCTATATTTACAGCGAACACTCCTGGCAGCCGGTACCCTTATTACGTAAGCCAATTGCTGTCGCATTTCTGTTGCTGGTCAGGCCACCTCTTTCACACCTACAGTGCGTATCTCACGTTTGTAAGGACATCCAGATTAGCAACAGCGATGCGACAGCAATTGCTTCACGATATGCTACGGATCTAGATAAAAAAATCCAGTAAAGACCAACTTTTTGTCTTTTTATGTCTAAGATCTACTTACGACATACATTTTTAGGCAAATTTCATAGCCTACCCACTTATTTAATACTCTGTTCTATTGGTAGGTACCTATATCTAACTATGAAATGTGAATTATCACCATAATCACTTTGTAATGTGCAAAACGTTACACAAAATGCTCAAAATGAGTTTGTCGGAAACAGTAACAATAAAGAAATGGTCTGGTTTATGTAGAATGAATGGACTTTCTTCGTGTTTTGAGGTGGTAGAGCATTGGCGGACTACAATAGAATTAAGCCACATTATATTGTTGCATCTGACCACAAGATTAGGTTTAGAGAAATTGCTTCTAATAAATTGTAAAACTTGAAACATAAAACTTATCGGGTTCGGATAACGCGGACAATATTGTTCAGTACCTACTATCACAAACCTCGCAAGTTACGGAGTTGATATCGGATTAATTGCAAGTACCTACATACTTATGAGTACATCTTATTTAAGAGTCAATCAAACTATTTTATTGTAAAAACGGGATTTTAACACTATATCTTTTCCATGATACGGGAATGCGATACCCTTTTTTTTTGGATAACTTTGAAATATTTAACATTTCATAACACTTTTCATTTCATATCATCATAATTTCTAAGACATGTGGTATTGTCATTTAGGAACTCTAAACTGAAAGTTTCAGAACATTAATGGTAACTTTTTGTTTCAGCGCACTTCAAGCGCTAGCCGAGGAAAACGGTTCACCTTCCAATCCACAGTCAGGCAGCTGGAAAGGCGAAGACTGGCTGAGAAGCTGTCAAAGGAGGCAGACTTGAAGGAGCAGCAGCGAAGAACCGAGCTGGAGGCCATGAGGAGGTTAGTACCTGTTTCTAGGCCCACATTAACAATAGCAAGATACCTAGATATCGGCCAGTGCACCATACAAATATATAATCATTGATATCGAAATAACTGACCAATGAAATTGATTTACAGAGTCGAAGAGGAGTTCCAGAGGAAGCGAGCGAGAGAGAAGGCGAGCATCCGACAACAGTTGAGACTTGTCAGTAGTGGAGCTACCAGCATGCCCACTAGCACACATAACTCTAAGGTAAGCAAGTGATAAGTGATATACACAGTGCGCAAAGAATTCCCGCAAAACTGACAATTCTGTCATACACTGGGCTTATTAATGTGTCAGTTGGTCTCGTAACCTAGAACCTCAGAAAAAATAGGTACCTGTTGGTGGTAACCTGCCGAAAACAAAGTTTTTTTGAAACATACAATCCGTTGGCTGAATACCAATATCCTAGTTGTCAACCGTTTCTAAATGGAACTTTTTAATAATAATTAATATAGAGAATATTTATTAATTCAGCAACGACAAATTGTAAAATAAACAAAAATAAATATCTATTTCAGGGTCGGGATGAACCTGATGGTTCCTGCCGGGAGTCACCAGCACCGGAACGGAACAGGGACGGAAGACAGAGACACAGCAATGCTTCTTCAGAAATCAGTGGTAGAAGCAAAAGTTCCACACCGGTATGATTCTTTTAACACAACTCTAATAAAGCGATTCAGCCGAAATGCATAGTCAAGTAGCCATAAAAATACAACAGGCTGATTTTATGATAGACCTCCCTAGAGGTTGGTTTTATTCTGGAAATGTGTAGGCGTATTTTAATCAGCTTGCAGGCTGTTCCAAATTAAAAATAAATGCTTTCTTTTACTTTTTTTGAGCACCAAATCTCTTTGAGCTATATTAATGACTAGCTGACCAATATCCGCAGCTTCGCGCGCGTAGTTTTTTAATAAAAACATTACCCTTCTTTGCGCAGTTGGGTAAAAAGTAGCCTATGTTACTCAAGATGAATGTAGCTTTCCAATGGTGAAAGAATTTTTGTAATCTGACGAGTTGTTTTTGAGTTTATTTATTACAAACATACACACAAAAATACAAATCTTTATTCTTTATAATATTAGTACAGATGTAGATGTATATGGAACTTGTCCATGTATTCTGGTAATGTTTTTGGTCGAACAGCTCAGTGTTCCAAATAAAAAAGATTGAGTTCCTTTTTTTTTCAATAAACCTTATTTTCTTCCAGATCCGCTGCGTGGAGCTATCGGAATGGCGCACAGGCGAAGCCCCTCGTGTGTACCGAGACTGGGCAGCAGGACTGAGCTCTTCACACGCGCATCCACCAGCCTGCGCGCGCATGCCCATGTCCACAAAGCCACTTTACACAGGTTAGTTAACACGTTACAGCTAGAAGCGTTGAGATGGCGTCGAGTTGCATATCATTCTTTTTTTATAACTTAATAGATAACGACAGAAGCCCATCTTACAGGTGGTATATATTTTTACAAAACCAAAGCGACTTAACCTTATGTTAACGATTACCTCTGCCTATAACGATTGCATTAGGTACGTACCTCGCATCAGGCATTACATCTGTATGCCTCAAGTTGATGGACACAGGGCAGTGCATCGTAGGGCACGTTTCTATTTCTAACGCAGTCTATTTTCTATCTTCTATTTCTACGAGGCAATACTTTGTTATAGGCGATGGTTACCACTTAACATCAGGTGGGCCATCGGGTTATGCTAGTGCCATCTCCAAGCCGTAAAAATAGCTACGTCCTACTGAGACTTGGCCCACATGGCATTCCATTGCGCCCGTCACCTTCAGTCCTACTGAGACTTGGCCCACATGGCATTCCATTGCGCCCGCCAACATTGCGTTCTTCTTCTGTATATTTATAAACTGGCGTGTGCTCCGTTGTCAATTTTTTTAATCTTCCCAGTAATTTACTAATCACAACGGACTGTTTCTACCTTTTAAGTTGTAGAACATCTTTAAAACAAAAATGGAACATTTCCATAGCCGCATTCTAGCTGGGTCAATGACTTAACTCACCCTGAGTTAGAACTATGAAATTACCAGTGACATGCTCGGCAAACAAGCGAACAAGAAAAAGGCTACCATTACCTACGTATGCAATCAGTTTGCTGTTCATAATCAGACTTAGAAAGTATTATCTTCTCCGCCGTATCTCAAACAATGCTTTGAATTCCTAAATCTATTCCATACCCGCAATCTGCGTTCTTCCACTACTCTCCAGTTGAAAACTCCATCCCATAATTCCAACTTCTTTAGTAACTCGTTTACGGTACGAGCTGTCGGATTATGGAATGATTTGCCCGTTTCCATCAGACTTGCTAAATCTTTACCTATTTTCAAAAATGAGGTCTTCAAACTACACTTAGCGGCTTCTTTAGAGTAAACATTGTATTTCCTTTCGATATTTATTGTAAAAGTATATATGTATATATGTATATATTTATTTATGTAAGTATATGTAGGTATATTTTAGGTTTAGGTATTTATTTATTTTTATCCTACATAAATAGGTATTTATTGTAACACCGCCTCCTCACACGTCTTTTCAATCCAGTCCATCCAAAGGTTGCCTGGAAGAGATCGCTTGCCGCCTATTGTACCACCATGTATTAGTCTTTAAGTTTTCTAGGTTAAGTTATTTTAATTTGGTGTGACAATAAAGAATTATCTATCTATCTATCTATGTAGGTTGTTATAAAACCTCACCTTGGGGAGTTGGGATTGCGATTGTTATAATGCAAATAACTTATGCAGTCGCGTTAGTCCCACTTGCACTAATCTAGGCTAGATCGCCGTATCTGCCCATCGGGACATCTGCTGGCCTAGATCCGCGCATTCAGGTTGTTCACCTCACAGCTGACACCAGCTCATACACACGCCGGAAGAGTACTTGTATGTATAGCCATTTTTATATGAACGTGCGGATACCACATCCATAGAACGTAAATCTTCAGGGCAATGACGCACTTCCGGTTAGGAGAAAAGTTAGTATCGACCACGAATTCAAAACCAGTCTAGTCCATATTTTTTGGGATATTTTTAATTCTTGGTATGTATTGTATGCTATATGCCGTGGCTATAGACCACTCTGTTCTCCAGCTGGGCTTAGACGTCTTTGTAAATTTACGGCAAAAAATGACGTTACTCAGCAGGTGCTAATGCTTAACAATGTCTCTGACGTTACACAGAAAAGATAATTTATAAACATATTCATTTTTAACAGCTAATTTAACTCAAATAATGATATTATACTATTTCCTCTACTCTACGTTTTAAGAAACATTATTTGACTTAGAAAACTGAGTGCGATGCGAGATGTGATTCGGAGCGGATCGCACTCACCCTAATGAAGGTTCACGAATTGAACCGAAACATTGTCGGTCGAAACACCGATAAGACGGTACGTGATAAATCCCGTATTTATATTAATGATTGAAATCAATCACGAAAGTTTTCTAAGTCAAATAATGTTTCTTAAAATGTAGAGTAGAGGAAATAGTTGAGCAATTATCTCTCTTTACCCAATAAATTGTGCCCAACATGATCCACGTAATACGATACACAAATTAGGTATTAATTTTGGTGACATGTGCGTTACATATTTCTAAATTCCTATTTTTTAATCCAAACTCGGCTTTCACAAAAATTCCGTTTCTATTCTGTCACATTTACATTAATGACAGACAGTGGATGGTAACAAGACTCGCACTCTGAATAAGAATACATAAACCGCGCCTCTTTTGTTGCATTGTTCCCTATAATTTGATGGCTTTTTGGCTGTATTGAGCGGTTTTATGACAGCTGGCGCAAACGGAAATGCATTACCATGGTCACCTACTGACATAGCGATGAGTCACGTGCTGATATACAGATAGGAGTGCCCTTGACCTGGGTTAATGAAATTATTGCAGTTAAAATGTCGCTATGTACACTTGTCTTCAACAAGTAATAAAAGTGTAGATGGTAACTATTTTTGTAAGGCATCTTGTTGGTTGCTCTACAATCAAAAGTTCTTAGGCATGCATTATTATTCCAATTATCAACGATGGGCTACGATTTGATACTCCTGAATGTAGGTACAATTCCATAAAGGGATTAGTGATTATGATAATTATGGTTCTTTAGTCCATAGGATCACTTTGTACATGGTGATATTTTTTACATAATTCATTTACGAGGGCTGCTATTTATGTATCCGGAATAAAATAAAATAACTATCATTGACTGTTAAATATGGTTTTATTGCTTTTCAAAATATTCGCCATGATGATCAATGCACTTTTGCATTCGGTGAAACCAGTTTTCATAGCACTTTTTCCAATCGGAAGACGGTATCTCCAAAACATGATTTTTGAATGCCTCAACGGCTTCTTCTCGGGTTGAAAATCGTTGACCACGTAATTTATTCTTCACGGTTGGGAATAATAAGAAGTCGTTGGGTGCCAAATCAGAGCTATATGGCGGATGACCCGTTAATTCCACCGTTTCACCCTCCAAATATCGGGTCGTTTCACCCGAAGTGTGACAGCTTGCATTGTCGTGATGGAGAATGATTCTGCGTTGTGGATTATTCTTCCTGATTTCTGCAAAGACTTCTGGCAAACAAATGGTCGTGTACCACTCTGAATTAACAGATTTACAATTTTCTAGGGGTACAGTAGCCACGTGTCCATCTATACCAAAAAAACAGGCGACCATTTGCTTCAAAGTGCTTTTCGCACGAGCAACTTTTGTTGGGTTCGGCTCATGTTGGAAGACCCAAACTGTTGACTGTTGCTTAGTTTCGGGGTCATATGCATAAATCCAGGATTCATCACCTGTGTAGATATTATATACAGCTTTTGATGCACCACGATTGTATTTTTTTATCATTTTTTTGCACCAATCGACACGAGCCTGTTTTTGATCTATTGTCAAGTTGTGCGGTATCCAACGCGAACAAACTTTTTTTGCAGCCAAGTGTTCGTGTAATATCTTATGTATACTCGTCATACTAATGCCCAAGATTGCCTCTATCTCTCGATATGTCACATGACGATCTTGCATTATTAGTTTACGCACTGCGTCGATGTTTCGTGGCACAACAACTGATTTAGGCCGACCATCTTTAATTTCGTCCGTGAGCATACGACGTCCACGATTAAACTCACTAAACCAGTGATACACAGTAGTCTTCGATGGTGCTTTATCCCCAAAAGTCGAACTGAGTTGATCGATACACTGCTGTTGAGTTAGACCACGTCGAAAATCATAATAAATCATCGCACGAAAATTTTCTCGAGATAAATCCATTGTGATAATGACACGCAATTTTTGAAATCGCGCCACACAATGAAAACAATTGACAGACGGACGAAATAACCTGCATTCTACAGCCAAAGAGTTCCATTTTCAAACGTAATAATTTCTGTTTAAATATTATTTATGCAGTGGCCAGTTCCGGATTCTTAAATAGCAGCCTATGTATATCTTGCAATATATTTACGAAATAAGAAGGTGGTTGATGTGTTTTAACAGTTATAATACCTTGTAACGTGACTGTAGCAGGCTTGGGGGTGGTAGTTGAGAATAAATTAAAAGTGAGAGTAGGAGGACCGCATTATTATTAGCTATAAAAAACTAATTTATAGACCAAAACTGTTAATTAGTTTTAAAGGATATTAATCTAATTTGTTTGTATCCTCCAGCAGGCGAGACGGAAGCCTTCAGTGGCAGCCCCCGCTCTGACAACTACCGGCTGGAGTTCGCCCGAGGTCGCTCACCGCGGTCCCCCCGCACCCCTCGCCCGCCCCGTCTGCTCTCAGCTACAAGATCACCATCCACGTCAGGCTCTGAACTGTCGCTGAGGCAGCCTATTAAGATCAGGTAAATGGTTTAAGCTCAGCTTATTCTTCTTCTTCCTGACCTTTTCCCACATTGCGTGAGGTCGGCAACACATGTATTCTTCTACCATACCTCTCTACCAGCTATGACAACAGATATGTCATCTCTGTTGTCACTTCTTTCCTATCCATATAATTCTTCACACAGTCCATCCGTCTCATCTTCGGCCTTCCTCTAATTCTATATCCATCCACACTCATATCTAACACTCTTTTAGCTACATGATTTTCTTGCCCCCGCATAACATGCCCATACCACGCTAGCCTCTTACTCCTCAACTTTTCTATCACTTCTACTTATAAACTTCCTCTAATATACTCATTCCTTATCTTATCCATTTTCGTTACCCCACACACATCCTTCTCATCATTCTCATTTCCGGTGCGTGCACTCTTCATAAGCTCAGCATAATAAAAATACGAATGTCTTGGAACTTGCTTATGCATTTTCAATACAACCAATAATAAAATATATCTCTCATCTATATCTTCTAATCTATTAAACTTGACTGAAAACTAATTTAAAGCATGTTTTAGAATACCCGACTAAGCAGTTAGTAGTCTGATACATTAATTTTCATTATGCAATTTGGGGTTGTGCAGATTTTTTTAATGAGCTTGACTTTGTTGTAGATTGTATTAAAATCGAACGTACTTAATTGGGATAAAACATGAAAGATACATGTTTTTTGCATGAAAGCTTTTCTCTAGCCATTAATTATGTACAACCTAGCCAGTATCTAGTTGTAAAGTAGAGAGTTGTAAGTAGTTAACCAGCATTTTGTTCCCAAGGTGGTGAGAGTCCTGGTAGAGCTATTAACCCTAACCGCCTTGAGACCAAGAGGTGAGTGCTTACCCCGTGCTTAGATATAGTTAAACCCAGTTTAAAATTAAGCATGCTATATTAAAATTTAAAGAAGAAAAATGAGATTAAAAAGAGCTTGGTAGAGTCTGACAATAGTAACAAAGTTTGCTTACCCAGAGCTTAGTCAAAGTTTAACCTAATTTAAAGTAGAATCAAGTAACACAGCATGCTACGTTAAAAGTGATTCTTGAGCTGTAGTCTTACTTAGTATTTTTTTACAAGTATGTTTAGTAGTAAATCGCATGCAAACAGTTTAGTTTAACATAACGTAAAAAGTAAAAAAATATGGAACATATGGTAGCGCTAGAAGCTTCATAAATCTTTTTCCGTTTGGCCTATTATTAAAATGATATTAGGACTATGGGGCAAATGCGCTTTCTTAAAAGAATAAGGTAAATGCTGTAGATATTACAAAATAACAATATCTAGAGACATTTTGTAAACATTTTATACATAAAAACATTTTGTTCAATCTAAAGATGGGAATACACCGCTGCCATAGGACGAAGCCTATCTTTGTTCCATAAATACCATATTTTAATATTCTTTTCCTAATTAAATTATTTCTCATGACCCTTATCAGCATAAACAAAGAGTCTACAATCGAGGAGCCGGAGGAGCCAGCCATCGTACCCATTCTACGACCTTCTGGACCTTCGCGAGCTGCCCTGGCCGCCATTTAACACAATCTACCCGCAAAGTTACAAAATTTAGTTGACGCCTTTGGAGAAAACTTGTCAATTATCAGGTTCAGTTTGATGCCAAATTCATGTTTCAAATTATCTGTCGCCAGACATGTTGCGCGACAAATTTTCTTGTAGGTACGTAAAGTTTTGCAACTGCGACACACGGCTTCATTGTGATACCTAGCTAGAGTAGTGTTTCGAGATATATCACCTAAAGAATATACGACTTTATTAGTTACCATGCCAAAGTGAAATCTTTCATCAAAACATAGATTTTTCTCAAACAGGCCCTCAAGTTTGAAGATTATGTGAAAACTCCATACATGTAAGCACTTAGCGTTGCTTTAATCCAGAGAAAAAAACAAGTGAATGACTGACTTCAAAAAAACGAGTGTGCTTTAGACCACACGACTGAAGTAAAACTTCTTTAGCTCCATCTAGGCGCATACAGTAAGTGCATAAGTTATTTTCTGCTGCTACCTGCCATCTGTTGTGGAATCGATGAACTTTTTCGTAAATCGAAGCTGGTAGATTCAAAATACGAAACGTCGTAAATACTTTTTTTACCTATAGCAAAATGAACTCTATTATACAGCATGAAAGAGTGTTTTGGTTTTGCAGTTTGTATAATTTAGGCTAATTTGGAATAGGAGATATGCGATAAATCAACTGGCTATGAGGAAAAGAGAGAAAGAAAATGTGTGCTCACACCTTTCTCTCTTACCCCTACAGTAATAATATATGAAACGTAACTCTGTCTCTTTCCATCTTCACTAACTTGTATCTCCCTCTCAACTTCCGTTCGCACTTTTCGTAATGTATTCACCAGCTTAACTACTCCCCAAGTCAAGAATGCGTAAAGAAGTTTTACTTCAAAAAGTGCGGTGAAGTCCTTTTAGAAAAGTTATTTTAGGTGCTCACATTGAACATTATAAATGCTAGGTAATCATTTTGGAACAGATCTTCTGTAGCGAGTAATGAGCTTAAAAAGGTGCTATAAATGGTTTTATGAAACTAAATTATGGTTATTTCGGGGAAAACCGTGAAGATCTCAGTTACATTGAACTTAAACTGAAAATACCAACTACTACGAATTGTATAGGTTTAACAAGACTTGGTCACGCGAATGTTCAATTCACTTTGAAATGTAAAACACTTCATAAAAGGTTGAGGAACTTTACTTTTGAGGAGGTATGGTGCTCTTTTACGCAATTTTAAGGTATTTCTTGAATTGTGTGCTGTAGACTAGGGTCATCAGCGATTGGTATCTTCACCAACTAAAGAAAGACTTATGGAACCCTTAACTTATTCATTCGTGACTTTGTTTTTTAATTGGTCTTATTAGTGAGGTCGATGTGATGGGCCTGAAAACGTTTAAGTGACGTAAGAAAAACAACAGCTTGTAAAGAGACAGATCTCGAAAAATGTATTGTTTTTGGTAATATTTTCGAGGCATGTATTTTTACACACTTTTGCTACAATAAAATTAAATAATTTTATGAAATATTAAAGCCTTTAATTAAAAAATATAAATTTGGTTCGATAAGGATTCTGTATTTTTATGAAATACATATATAAAATAAGTATTTTAAGTTGTTAATTTGTATTAATGTAATATATATCATAATTGTATTTAATATTATTTTCCGTCTTCCACTGTAAGCAAAATACCTGAAGCTTTAATATAGACTAAATACTTAGATTTATTCATTAAACAGGTGCTAACTTAACCATATTATAACATAAGTCTATCTATCTTAAATGTATGTTTACATTTACTGTTAAGATTATGTGAGTTCCCCAATTTTCATGTAAAAATTTAACATATTGAAAACAAATTCAATCTTCAAACACACTTCCGTTAGAAGGGATTACACAATTAAGTGCAGACAATTATATCAATATTGAGAACTTAAAATCAATTTCCATGATCTGGGCCTACATTTAGATAGAAAAATACTTCTATTTGACATACATATAAACACACACGGAACAGAATACTAAAAAAGAGTAATAGAGTTAACTACTGTGGAATAGTTGGCAGTACGCGATGGTATACCTACCACTCACTCGATTAACTAAACCCGCCCTGTTCCTTATATAGGTCACTGTTTGTGTGTAGGTACCTGACCTTTGTAGTAATCAATCATAGCTCCCCAATCCACATTAATCAACACAATAGGAAAAACATTTGGGTATACGAAAGTGGGAATTATGGAGATCGCCAACAGAATAAATTCTGATGATACTAATAATAACACAGAGAAATAATATACTACGAACAATTATCAACACGATCAATATTAAAACAAAACACGTATCTACGGTGATAGTCATAATTATTTCACTAATCGATATTACACAAAGAATGCTTTTAAAAATCCATACACAAGTAGAGACAAAACTTGTTAGCAAAAGGAGTTAGTGATTTGATATGTGTTTATTCTTTTGAACAGGTCAAATTAAATAAAACTATGAAACTTATTTTCAACGTAAAGTGGTAAAATGTACTAACACGATTCATTATAAGAACTGGCTCGCAATAATACATCATGGTACCTCGCCTGACCAACGTTAGGGAAACTGACAAAGCTGTTTAAAATTTCCAAAATTAGGGCTAATGTCTTGAGTGACATATTTTACCACTGAGCGCTTCTATACTTCTGAAGTCACTTTTACTGATTTATTTCTGAAGCAAATTAATATTTCTTCTTTTCGAGTGGCTCAAAAAGTTCTCTCTCCGCTAACAATAGGGGTAGAGTTATATAGGTTAGGGTAGTGTATGGGTTGGGTAGGGTAGGTCTAAAGGTGCGGCTGACCGGGTTAGCTGCCCATTAATCTAACCACCGGTAGTTTTGATCGATAGACGCGCTTTTCAGTCCAGTCAGAAGTACCTATAGTTTGGCTAAAAGAGAAAACGACCTTTATTTACGTCGGATAAGGTGTTATTTGTAATAAACAAGCTTAGTCCAGTTTCTACACTTTTTCCAAGAAATTGTTTGATGAAATTATTTGATTATAAGTTTGTAAAGAATATCAATAGTAGATTATTAAACGAGGGGATAAAGCAGTGTCTTGCGTCACGGGATATATTGAACCCCGAACGTAACGAACGATTCTAGAGTTCACTCACGAGCGGAGCGAGGGAGGTACTAGAATCTTGAGTGCAGAGAGGGATATAAGCACGCCCAAGATGCAGACAGCTTTATACACGAGGAGAATACTCTACTTTTCACACTTTCTGCGAGATAATAAAAACCAAATCTAGGTTGGTGCATTCTGTGCAGAAGTTAGTTCGATTTACGAATAAGTTCTTATTGTGAGAGTCTCTTTCCCAATACAAATATCATTACGGCCGCGAGGGTATAATGAAATTCAGTACAACTTTACTCCTGGCTCAGCCGTATTAATCACCTGCTTTCGGTGAGGATTACACGACATATAATTTGATATTATCGAGCAGGTGGTGTGAAAAGCATATTATGAGATTTCTGCCATACGTAGGTATCAACAAAATCATATTGTTCACACGATATACGGATTTTGAAATTATTGTTCTGGGAACTCACAAATCAAACTTTATTAGAATTTATACTGTAACATTATTTATGTAGTGTGTATAGAATACATAATTATACAGGGTGTAACATTTCTGAAAACCTTAAGGGATACTTATAGAAAGTACTTATTAAATAGGAACAACTTTTACTATGAAACCTTACCATACTTATAAGGTCCTGCCTGAAAACTAGCGTTGATTTGCATGGTATCATGCGAACGAGCATAAAGCTAAGTCAGACTCCTGTCCTCTGATTGTTATAAATAACTAGCTGACCCGGCAAACGTTGTTTTGCCATATAAATAATTGCTATTAAAAAATAAAGGTTGATCGTAGAAGAGTGAAAATTGAGGATTGTATGTATTTTTGTATGTTGTATCATAAAAAAATAGAAATTAAAAACTTTGTCTAAAAAATAAATTTAGGGGTGGACTACCCCTAACATTTAGGGGGATGAAAAGTAGATGTTGGCCGATTCTCATAGATACCGGATAAGCACAAAAAATTTCATCAAAATCGGTCAAGCCGTTTCGGAGGAGTATGGCAACGAAAACTGTGACACGAGAATTTTATATATTAGATTTATTTAATTATTGTGTGTTTCAATAGTAATTATATTTGTAAGCGATCTATCAAACTCGAGGTATTTTGGCTTACAAGAGAGCGAATGCAAGCGAAGACGCTATGAGTCGATGGTGTTATTGATCGCTTACACCCGAGTATAACACATCACTTTTCATCACGGTTACGAATAAATTTAAATATTAATTTTCATAACAGTTTGTTGCTAATAAGAGAATTTGCATTCCCGGTGTCCATTGTTTTTTTTTCACAACCGGACCGTGTCCTGATCCATTTTAAATAGAAATAAGGATTTGTAATGGAGCTTGTATTGCATTTTACCAAATAATGAATTTAATTAGCCTAATTACTATTTTCAAATTTCCTTACATTTAATCACATTTACGGAGCCGTTTTCAAGTTAACAATGACCTACTTTCAGAGCATGAATGATGAAAATACATGATTTCTATTCTATTCTATCATAAAACACACGGGGAGTAAAAAAATACATATAAAAAACCCCTTGAAGTTTTCAGAAGTTGTTTATACAGCGTTGGATACATATGTATTCGTGGTCGTCACTTATAACGTGCGCGACGGGGTATAATGCTACACTAGCGTACCTTTTTACATTCGCGTCATAACGGCGCCAACTTCCATACTTATTGGAAAACCATTTTCACCAGCATTTAGTACCCATTTGGTTTTATCTGTACATTAGGCAATTAAGGTACATTTGACGGTGTACTCCGGCAGCTAAGATTTGAATATTTTTTAATCATACTTAAAAAACTTTCGTGATTGATTTCAATCATTTATATGTTTCGGTTCAATTCGTGAACCTTTACGTGCGATCCGCTCCGAATAACGTCTCGCATCGCCCTTGGACATTATTCGGAGCGGATCGCACTCACCCTGATGAAGCTTCACGAATTGAACCGAAACATTGTCGATAAAACGGTACTATAATGATTTTCTAATCTTTTGATGTACTAAATGTTTTACTGCAGTACCAAAATGTACCTAATGGGTGTTAAAAATAAATTTCCGATACATCTTGATGCACACATTTTTACACATGGCCGCTCGCTATTCGTCTCGTCGCTCATCTGAATGCTTGCGCGAGTGTTTAAATGTGGTATTAAACTTTGTAAGTACATCTGTAGGTATGTTTAGGTAAGTCTATGCCTAAACTTGCCTAAACGCAATAGTAGCTTAAGTTATTAAAAATATAGTTAAGTAATATTTTATTTTGTAATTTTACAAACTTAATAAAAGCTCAATTTCACATAACATTTGGTACTTACAATCGTAAAATAAATAGAAATATGTATTACAAATTAGAAAATGTATATTAATATATCAGTTATTGTACATAGAGTAAGCTACTTAGGTGCATGTACATACTAGTGGATAAGAAATGTTTATTCGCAATAAACCGTTGTATTTAAAACATGTTTTATTTTTAGATGTGACTTTACACAAGCCTATTGCTAATCAGTTATCAAAATAAGTAACTTCTTTGTTAAAATCAGTTTTAATTAGTCACCAGAAATTCCCATCAATTTACAATTTACTTATTATTGTAGTAGGGTAATGTACTTACTGTTCATTACTTTTTAATATATACAGGCTTTATTTTCAAGGTGCGAAAAATCGAGATTAGAATTTTTTTGCTTGAGATTAATATTATAACCGATTGTTTGTAAACCTTTCAAGTAGGGAATGCAATCCCGACTCGAGATTGCAAATTCAAGATCCCGCGGGATTAGAAATATCAATCCCGCGCCCGCGGGATCCCGGAATTTTCGGGATCCCGTCTAGTTTAAAAAAAATGTTAAATTCGGATGACTGAAAAAGCTAATAACTGCTTGTTTGTGATAGTGAAGTTAACTTAAATAACATATTACTCGAAAGAAAATAAAAATCTTTATTCTTTAATTTTACCAACTAAATAATTATCGTCACCTGTCGCTAATATTCGGAAATAGTCGGAATAGTTTTCTAACGCTGTTTGGCGTTCCTGCCGCTCGCAGCCGTCAGTCAGCGCGCCGCTTGCGCCCCGAGTGGACGTGTGTAGCGTCGCTGACCACTGCCGCCCAATCCCGTCAATCTCGAACGGGATCTCGTCATATGATGCGTAAAAGTTACATAATTCAAAAAATTTGTAAAATAAAATTCATTTATTTCTGGTACCATGACTCATAAAGGGAGACATATATAATAAAAAATAATATAAAATAAATATTGCTGGAAATTTCCCACAGCGCTATCTAGCCCTAAACTAAGCAGAGCTTGTACTATGAGAACCAGATACCTAACTGATAGAATACATTATATACTTTTTTTTTGTAAATATTAATTATTTTATAGAAAAACACCCAGACCCGAAACAAATATCTGTAGATCATACAAACATCTGTTCCGCGGTGGGAATCGAATCCGCTACCTCCCTCGTCTCTGCCGGCTATATGGCCCACTGCGCCATGGAGGTTGTCATTATAACTTAAAATATATTGAGGTTGGTGGTACGGTGTCGCTCACAGCAGCGCCCTGTGTATGGGCAGTCTAACCTACCGCAGCCCGGATCTAGAATCCTTGATGTGGCGCCCCCTCTCCTCCAGCATTTGGGTTGCAAAACAAATGAACAGCCAGGTGAATTATGTACGTGGACCACCAAATCGATAGTACGACGTGCGCTGGATGCAAAGTGCTTTTTGAAACAACTTTTTTATTTGTAACATATTTTTTGTTGGAGAATTTGGCGCCCCCTGATAATCACGCCCGGGGCAGGTGCCCTGGTTTGCCCTCCCCTAGATCCGAGGCTGGCCTGCCGGCTATTATAGCCAGGACTGTGTTTGTGCTTGCCCCTGATGGTATGTGGTTACTACTGCTTATTCTCCGTGTGACCATCTTTACTTTTATCTAAGGGATTCTGATGAACTGATGAGTTCAGAAGAATCCCCTATGGGATCCGCCTAGGGGATCTTGGTGGACGAACCCATAATAATTGCACTAGTTCCTAGGTTACGTTTAACTGGGTCGTGCTATTTTAAAATGTCATTGCTACTGTAGGTTTAATATTATATGGTGCAATATATTCAGACACGCTATGGCAAAGAATATGTTGATAAATAACGTACAGACGATGCATTGCATTCTAGGAAAATTACCTTTATATAACCTTAAACTTTAAATAACCCCAGAATTATTACGTATTACCAAGTCTTGTGCTGTCTGTTTCATCATCATCCACAGCCTGACTTCACCTATTGTTGGGTATAGGCCTCCCCAAGTTTGTGTCATCCACCACGATCCTACGCTAGTCTCACCCACTAACGGCCCACGACCTTTACGATGTCGTCCACCCATCTCGCTGCTGGTCATCCTACCCTTCTATACCCGCTCCTCAGCCACCATTCAGTCGCTGTCCTGCTCCATCTGTCATCACCACGTCTAGCCAAGTGTCCCGCCCAAGACCATTAGAGCTCCATAACTCGAATCCCAACGTCATGAACCTTCGTTCGTCTACGGATCTCGACGTTTGGAACTCGATCTAACAGTTTGATGCCAAGAATGGTACGCTCCATGGCCCTTTGTGCAACTCTTAACCTGTACACAGCCTCCTGCGTGAGCGTCCACGTCTCGGCACCGTAGGTCATGGTGGGCAGAACACATTGGTTGAATAAGCGGGTCTTCAGACACTAATGTCTATGTGCAGCAGTGAACGTCCTATGGCCGCTATGACAATGCATTTTGATATGTCTGTATGTACAAATAGTTATTGAAGCTAAGGAGTGGCTTATCTGGTACATGTATGTACAATGTTTTATTTTGATCAGGCCGACACATTGTAGGAAAAGGGGTCAAAGTTCTGTGTTCATGTTAATTTGCTGTAATTAAAATACCATTAGACTAAAAAGATTGTATATCTACACAACAAACCAATCAAATTAGTAAAACCGTAGTAATATTCATAGTAAGTATTAAATTTTAATTGTATACTGATGAATATAAGAAAGACGTTCACGTAAGAAGAGTAAGTCCTCCTGAAACCTCCGAGGATTAAATACTTACCAATATGACGAAGTACAGGCTAGAAAAAAATATTTTTTTGTTATTACATTACCTTTTGAAGTATAAAAATGTACTCGTACCTACTTCTTTACGCACGCTTGACTTGGGGAGTAAGCTGATGAATGCGTTACGAAAAGTGCAAACGGAAGTTGAGAGGTATATATAAGTTAGTGAAGATAGAAAGAGAGAGAGAGAGAGCGCTCGATTGGATTCGATGTGGAAGCGCTCTTCACCAACGTTCCAACAAAAGACTGCCTGGATGTTATACGAGAGAAGCTAAAGGATCACGAACTGCCTGACCAGTACATTGTTCTCCTTGAACACTGTTTAGATGGGAACTTCTTTTTATATCATGGGCAACATTACCTCCAGATTGATGGAGTGGCCATGGGTAGCCCGGTGGCTTCAGTTTTGGCTAATATCTGGATGGAGCATTTTGAAACTAAATTAGATCTTACAGCTCTTGGTATAAAGTTATGGAAGAGATACGTGGATGATGTCTTTTGCATAATAAAGGGGAGTAAACGAGAAGTTGAACAATTTACTGTATACCTAAACTCCATTCACCCGAATATGCGGTTCACTTATGAAATGGAGGATAATAGGATATTAGCTTTTCTCGATGTCAAAGTTATGGTGAAATCAGATGGCCGTCTAGCGCACTCTGTTTACAGAAAGCCAACACACACTGACCGCTATTTGAACGCTGCGTCACACCACCATCCTCGCCATTTGCAATCTGTTGTTTCATCGTTAACAAACAGAGCTTACGCTCTCTGTGACCCTGAACATCTGGAGAGTGAGCTGGCCCATGTTCAGGAGGTTCTAAAATCCAACGGATATGTAAATAGACGGCAGCCAAGACGCACAAACAGAGAAAAACCAACGGAGGTCTGTAGAAAGCCAACGTTTTTGCCATACGTGAAAGGGGTGACGGATAAAATTGGAAATGTGTTGAAAGGGTTTTCAATCAAGTCGGTCTTCACTCCTCTCTCAAAGATGGCCAAGCATTTACGGACTCCAAAGGATGTTTTACCTCTGCAGATGCCTGGTGTTTATAAGATAGACTGTAGCTGTGGCCGCTCTTACATCGGGCAAACCAAACGTACCATTGCCGAGCGTGTCAAAGAGCATATCGCAGCTGTCAAAAATCGCCAGGTAAACAAGTCGGCGATAGCAGAGCATCTGGTAGACTCGGGACCGAATCATTGGATTGAACTTCATGATCCTAAGGTTCTCTCTAGTGAACGCCGTTATTACAAGAGAATAGTTCGTGAAGCGATTGAAATCAAGAAATTTCCAAATTTCAATCGGGAAGATGGCTATAGACTCTCAGCGTCTTGGAACCCAGTGATTGCTAGGTGTGCGCGTCGTAATCGGTCGACTCAGTGCGTAGATACGGTTAGTGTAGTGTGTCGTAATATGAACGAGGACATTTCTAATTCTGAAGACCAAGTGAGGGTAGATGCTGCAGCTACCCGCACTTCCCGACGGTAGCTCCAAGTACTCCAGTCAGCCCGAGACCATGACTGTTGCAACACAGCCGAAACGTCGGGATAACAAATAAAAAAGGTACATACGCGATAAATACCCGTTTTAATCAATAATTATGTACAGTGATCGCGAAAGTTTGAAAAATACTAGAGAGAGAGAGTTTCGTATATTTTTAAACGTTAATGATCGATAATGATAAACGTACTGATCGATCTACAGACGTGTGGACAATATTGTAATTGAACAATTTAATACATTAATATTCTGAAAGAGAAGTTTTACTTCAGTCGTGTGGTCTAAAGCACACTCATTTTTTTTCAAAAAAAGCTTTTATATAATTCATAATCGAAACCGCAAGCAGATTCAAATGAGCCCAAACACTAGTAGCCTACTATAATCCATTCAGAAGTTCCGTTGTCTAGCATCCGTCTCCATCGTGAGACCACCTCCATGGTACCATATTATTGCATTGTTACCGAAGTTACATATGTATTCCAAATTTCAGCTCAATCGGTTGAGGGGAACGGGTTTAAAATTCAGTTGCAAGATTCCACCCGGACAAATATACATACATTGCAAGTTAATAAAAAGCTTGTAAAATTAACCACTTGCATCATTGGAACAAAACCTGAGTTCAAAAAAACCAGCCGTAGAATTTAAATGTTTTTTTTTTAACTTTCATTATCCCACAGCTGGGCAAATGTTCCTTGCACAAATAAAAGCAAAATTGATAGACGGAGTTAGTTCGGTTTCAATCCATATTTACGTTCGTAACCCGTCCCTGTGCGTTCCCTGTGCGTGGTCCGACGCGCCCTTGAGTATTTATTAATTCTAGCGATCCTCAAATGATTCAGATATTATATAAAACCAGCCAAGTGCGGGTCGGACTCGCGCACGAAGGCTTCCGTACCATTATCTAGTTGATTGAATGAAAGGTAAATTGCGGTTTACGATTTATGACATATAAAAAAAAACTACTTACTAGATCTCGTTCAAACCAATTTTCGGTGGAAGTTTGCATGGTACATCATATATTTTTTTTTAGTTTTATCATTCTCTTATTTTAGAAGTTACCCCTGTAACTCCTCTTCCCTGAGAGGGGGGGGGGGGGAACACATTTTACCACTTTGGAAGTGTCTCTCACGCAAACTATTCGGTTTAGAAAAAAATGGTATTAGAAACCTTAATATCATTTATGAAGACCTATCCATAGATACCCCACACGTATGGGTTTGATGAAAAAAAAATTGAGTTTCAGTTCTAAGTATGGGGAACCCCCAAAATTTATTGTTTTTTTTTTTCTATTTTTGTGTGAATCTTAATGCGGTTCACAGAATACATCTACTTACCAAGTTTCAACAGTATAGTTCTTATAGTTTCGGAAAAAAGTGGCTGTGACATACGGACGGACAGACAGACAGACATGACGAATAAGAGTTCGGTTTTTTGCCATTTGGCTATGGAACCCTAAAAAGTAACACGATTCTAAAATAGGGACGAAAATGAAAATTCTAATAGATTAATTAAACAATTCCTAGACCAAAACAGAAAGGGGCAAGTAACAGCACCTACCTAATAAACCCCGTTGTATAACATTCAATTAGGGCGACTCGCGCAACGATGCCTAAACGTATTTAGACTGAGACAAACATTTAAAATTATTATATTATGTTTAATAAGTACCCTTAAGTACCTACATACTGCACCTATGACCGAAAGATAGACCTGCCCACAACACAGGTTTATAAGGATATCCCACCTAAGGTGGGAGATCATTTTGTGTTCACGTAGGTACCGTCCTGTGAATAGCATGTATGTTATAAAAAACTTCTGTGAAAAATAAATGATTTGATGCTACCATAGCACCAGGGCTTGCAATTCGGATATCCGAATATCCGTATTATTCGGATATCCGTGAGATTTTACTATCCGGATAGTGACGATCAATATATTCGGATAATTCGAATAAAACTAATAGTAAAATTCATTAAAACATCACGATTTGATCATGAAATTAACTACATCAAAACCATAATTTCATAATTATGTGCAGTAAGTACTCTAATCTAGAATCTCAGTAATCTAGAAAGTAATTTGAATTTTAAATACTGTTTATCCTTTATTATTAATATTTGTTGCATTATAAAACATTCAGAAAGTCGTGACTGACAAGTTGCTTACTTATTGCTTAAGTTTTGTGACTGAAAACGTGATCTAAAATATACCTATCGAGTTTCCTTATTGTCAAAACTGATTTATATTTTAATAGTGAATGTTGGAATAACTTAAACATTGTTTATATCTACTTTAATAACAATTATTTTAGTTTTTAACGCTTTTCCCAAAATTATTCAAATTATCCGTAATATCCGGGTATCCGAATAGTAAAGTTCACTACTATCCGAATTATTCGGATACCAAAATCTAACGGTTAATGCAAGCCCTACATAGCACACACAAATTCACATAATACATTAAAAAGGTATAACATGAAAGAAAAGCACAAGTAAAAAAAAAACAGAAAATTACATTCCACAAACATAGGCATCATAACATAAAATATTGTATAACAACTTAAAATATATATAAAACCCTAATCTAACAAGCCGCTGCCAGTGGGCAGCGTGCCCAGAATGCTGGCCGCATTGCCACGTTGAATGGCAATTCTTGAACGTTGGCATAATAGAATGAAATAATAAATTATAAAATGTAACCAGGGAAAAATTAAAATTAAATAATAAATAAAAATTAAGTGGCTAAAAATGATTTAAGTAGTTGTCAAATCATACGTCAGGTTAGCTAGGCTACAAGCTGTATGTTTGTAAACATAACGTCGATTTATTTTTGAGTGACCAATTTTGGCCGGATGGTATGTGTTTTAGGCGCTTTGTGCATTTTATGTACAAAACGAAATCTGACGATCGTGTTAAAGTTAGTTAAACAGGTTTCTTATGGACAGATGCAACAAAAAGTGCTGTAAATTCACAAGTTTTAATTGTAAGTCTGTTATGCGGTCTATCGATAGTGTAAGAGATATTTGTAAGTTGTCCGACATAGTAGCACTCCAAGAGACGTGGCTATTACCTCATGACATTCCAATGCTATGTACCATTCACAGCGACTTTGAATATACCGGGAAGTCAGCCGTAGATACAACCACAGATCTTCTGGAGGGAAGGCCGTATGGGGGCGTGGCTAGGGCTCAGTCATACTAGCCAGTACTATACTGAACGTAAAACGCCGGTTTACGCCTGTTTCCTCGATCTATCCAAGGCATTTGATTTTGTATCGTATGGCCTACTCTGGAGAAAGTTAAGGGACAGGGGTGTACCGGCGGGAATACTGAAGCTGTTTCAGTATTGGTATGCGAGCCTAAGGAACTGCATGTTCTCGGAGACGTACACATTGGAGTGTAGGGTGAGGCAGAGGGGGTTAACCTCTCCCAAGGTCTTCAATCTGTACGTCAACGACCTCATAGTCGAGCTCAGCAGCATGCGTGTCGGGCGCCGGGTGGATGGTGATAGTGTAAACAACATCAGCTACGTGGATGACATGGTGCTGCTGGGTCCGACTGTGGGATCTATCGAGGAGATGTTGAGGGTTTGCGGATCTTACGCAGCATCGCACGGCCTCACCTATAATGTACAAAAATATGAATACATTGTCTTTGGGACCGCCGGTAAGATCCCAGGTAACACTCGCGACTTGACCCTAAACGGTGTTCAAATCAAGCGTATCACACAGTTCAAGTACCTGGGACACTACCTTACGATCTTAGGGATAATGTATATATAGAAAGAGAACGTGGGGCTCTGGCGGTCAGGGGTAACATGGTGACTCGTAGATTCGCCCGGTGCTCTGACGAAGTCAAAGTCACACTTTTTAAGGCATATTGTCAGAGCCTGTACACGGGTAATCTATGGGTAAACTACACCAAAAAATCGAAAAATCCCTACGAGTCCAGTTTTTGTAGTGCCACAGAGATGTTTGCTCAGTATCGAACATATATTCGAGCATTCGGAAGAAAACAACATCTCTGATGAGCAGGACGCGAGCCAGCCTCAACACCATCCTACAAATTGTGGCAGGGCGTAGTGTGTCCCCTTCATGGACACTCCAGCATGTGCGTACATCGATGCATAATTTTAATTTTATTGGCTGAGTACGTTTAGGGATCATTAAGCAAGCCGCGCTTTGAATCCAATCAGAAAAAAATATTTTACCTACCTTAAAAGTGTGACATGCGCAGACGAGCGGTCAAGCGAGCCGAAAGGGAAAGTTTTCAGTTTCAGCGCGCGCTTTTACTGACACGTAGTGCCGGAAGTATTCAGCAAACAAGCATACGAGTCTTATAAAATATTTCAAATGGTAAAGATCGTAACAGAACGATAGACAATCATAAAGAATCTAAGCAAGTTTTTAATACACTTACCAATAAGTTTTTTTAAATGAATCGTCTACAAAAGACTCTGCTAAGTGAAAGGTTCCAGTGACAAAGTAACAATTCGGAACTTAAGTTCTTCAAAGTCTATTTATTTTGAAACTACGAACATATAACATAACTAATTCACATGGTGAATTGTAAAGTTATGCTAACGACCAAATTGACCGCAAATTTAATTCCGACAATCATATAAGTAAATACATAGGTATATATTTAGAAACCGAAACCGATACTCAAAAAATCATTAAGTACTAATCGACCCTGGCTTTCGAAGACGTACCCCTCGGATCTGGTGGTGCAGCCATCCCCCCGACCTCGTCTCGGCAGTGCCTTGCGTGCGCGCACAACGCCAAGCTGATCCCGGAAGTGCCAGACCCGGGTACCATCCCGGTAACTGCTCCGATTCGAACTGCACCAGAACTAACTGCCCCAGCATTAGCTACCACGGTACGAACTGCCCCGGGGTCAGCGCTCAGGGTCAGGGAAGTGAGGATGAGCGCAAAACCTGAACATATACAGGAGGCGTTGGAGGATAGAGACCCGAATCATTTGAATCAACATGTGCAGGTAAAGTTTTATAGTAACTATTGTAATTATTAAATCAGGCTAGATACCAATCTAGACCGAATGGGTCATAGTGGGACCGAATCTAGAAACGCCAGCTGCAGCTGTTATCGATTTGTTTTTAAAATGCCAAAGCACAAGACTTGTGTGTAGGCTTATCACAGGCTTAGCAGTATTCAACCGCGTATAATGTCTCTAGATCATAATTTGAACGAGTCAGTAGGTTGGTAATGTTAGTAAGACCATGTAATGAGGACCTTTGTGGCGAAGTGCGCGAATAGCCGGCTGAGACGCAAGAGGTAGCGGGTTCGATTACCGCCGCGGAACAAATGTTTGTATGATCTACAGATATTTGTTCCGAGTCTGGATGTTTTCTATATATTATAAGTATGTATTTACAAAAAAAAAGTATATAAGTATTCTATCAATTAGTGTGCTTAGTTTGGGGCTAGATAGTGCTGTGTGAAATGTCCAGCAATATTTATTTATTTATTATTTTATTTATGTACCTAAATAGAAAGTAGTTAATCACGGGTGTTATCTTAATCGGATGACTTATATTATTTATATACATTACGTAACCCAGAGTACATCTTCCTTGTACCTAACTATCCCATGACTCGACAGGTATGTCAAGATAAAAAAATTAGTTCAACATTAGATTAGATTAGAAAATTCTTTATTGCACTAATAAAAAGATACATAGGCGAACTTAATGCTAATTAGCATTTTCTTCCAGCTAACCTTTGTGTAGTGTGGAGAAAGTGGTAGTGCCAGAAAAAGGAAATTTAATCAAACTTTAGCTTAGAAATAAACTTACAAAAATTAAAAATAATAATAATACACATACATAAACGAAATACACAAATATATCTACATAAAGTGCTCAATTTTGTTGGGTATCTTGAAGAGAGATGAAGTATTTAAAGAGTTTGGATTTGAAGATTCCCATAGAGGCGGCCTTGCGGATTTCCACTGGAAGAGAGTTCCACAAGCAGATAGCAGTTACAGTGAAAGAGTAAGTGAAGAAAGAAGTTTTATGCTCAGGCGTCTTGAATAACAGATGTTGAGAAGAACGAGAAGGGCGATCAGGTGGAAAAAGAAGAGAAAAACGTTCTTTAAGATAGCAAGGGGACAGAGGATTTTGAAGGATGTCAACATTGTATAGCTTTCTAGAATGTTTTGATCATCATAATTTTAACTTGTCTGCTTGATCGTAGAGTACGATTGAGTAGAGGTCGTAGAGCTCCGCGTACCACAAACTCGTAGCAAACCATTCTTTTCAACGAAACTTGACCAAAGAAAACAAAATACCTACCTAACTGTCTGGAATTTAGCGCTCGTTTTAGCGAACAACTATTAAAACAGAAGGCACTTAAACTTAAAGGCCCATTTTGTGAAAAAGCCACAGAAGTACCTTTGTACAAGCATTATCAAACGAAACATTCGTGAGTATGCAAATTCCACCCTTAAAATAGAATCATACTTCGCCACCGGACATATTAACATTCCCAGCAACACAAAGTGCTTGTTAAAACGGAATAAAAACGGAGTGAAAAGGTATTGTGACAAAATGCTGTTTTCAAGAAAGATTGCAAAAAGGTTACAAATGACACGATTGCGGCCCATCCGCCAACATTAATTCCTTCTGATTTATCCTGTCGGTCGTTCAAACTGCACAGAAACGTGACGAGATAAAACTCAGTAATACCGTCATTCTTTCTCACTCTAATTCACTAGCGTTCAGTTCATAGCGATTGTTGATTCCTGCAATAATGAACATTAGTTCTTCATATTAATTTTTCTACATTATCTACATATTAAAGTCAATATTATTATCAACTTATCTAATTATAAGTACCTATCTATTTACCTATCTAGTATATAGTATATCAATTGTAATTGTAGTTTTATTTAAAGTAAATAGAATTAAGGCTAATGTTTAAAAATCCGCCACTTTTGTTTTTGCTGTAATAAACTTTTTTCATATTTCATTTTCAACATTGCAGTCAAATGGTCTACACCAGTTTAATTGATTCCATACAAGCGTGTCGTGACAGATAAACTGTTCATCCGTAAGGTATGACCGCAAGCATAAAGCAATTATTAAGAATCATTGACTTAAGAACTACTGACTTAAGACTATAGTAACGGTTATAAATGGCCAGACAAACATTATTAACTTTTTCAAAGTTCAGCAGTTTTTCAAGTCAATGACCGGTCACAACTGGTCAAGCAATCACCTTTATAACTTGAAGGCAGAACAAATAGTCGATTACCTTGTCGTGCTACCGTGAAATAAACATCATGCAAGAAAATAGGCATTTCTTTCAATATTTATGACTAAAATAGAAAACTCAAAAAAACAACGTTCATTAGACAAAACACGCTACACAATAAAAGCACGAGGTATCCGAAACATTTTACTTACACAAAGATTAAGCTTTTTTCTGGGAAGAACCTAATCATCTCTTTAAAAAAGAGAGTTTACCCTTATATATCAAATTAATTATTTTTCACTTTGAATTTACTTTCAACTAAATATGAAAAATCTATTCACAATCAAAATTAAAGTACGGGCCACATTCATGCTAGAAAATTAAAGTACGGGCCACATTCATGCTAGAAAATTAAAGTACGGGCCACATTCATGCTAGAAAATTAAAGTACGAGCCACATTCATGCTAGAAAATTGAAGTACGAGCCACATTCATGCTAGAAAATTAAAGTACGAGCCACATTCATGCTAGAAAATTAAAGTACGGGCCACATTCATGCTAGAAAATTATCTTAATTGGACGTAATCTGTGAGGTAATGCAATTATTATGGGAAATGGTACCCTGTCATCTAACCACAAAAAGAATATCAAGTAAGTATTTTATTATTATTAGTATTATTTTGGTGTTGTATTTTTTTCACTCGGTTCTACTATACCCGGGGATATACCTGAGCTGCTCGGGCCTAAGCCAAGTGCACATCAGTACCTAACGTATGATTGGTTGGACTTTCACTTGGAAGGTCCGTTTGCAAGAACTTTCGCACAATTCTGCAGGTGTTCAGTATAACCGCTTTTTGCATAAGAATATATGTGTGTTTTGGGAGATATAATACGGCAAGTGATTGAAAAAGTTGCTTTGGAATTACACCTGTACTGGAAATGACTATTGGTACGATGGATACATTCTGCAAGCGCCACATACGGGTGATTTCATTTTTCAGATCTATGTACTTAGAGAGCTTTTCTGATATAGTGTTCTGCAGGTTATGAGTGTTTGGGATGGCTACGTCTATAAGAAGTGATGTTTTGTTGATTTTATCTAAAAGTGTTAAATCCGGTCTATTGAAATGAGTGGTCTTGTCGGTCAGGATAGCTGTATGAAAACAGAGTTTATAGTTTGCATTTTCTAGTACTATTTCAGGTATGTATTTATAGTAAGGTGCGGGCTTTGCAGACGTGTCGATGAGGTTGTATTTTGCGGCTAATCTTTGGTGGATGATGTTGGCCACCTGATCGTGCCGGAATTTATAGTCCGTTTATGCTAGCGCCTTGCAGGCCCCCGTTATGTGTTGAATTGTTTCGGACGAACTGTTGCAACGTCTACACAAATCTGTTTGCATGTTTTTGATATTCATGATATGTTTTTGATAGTTCCGAGTCTCAACTACTAGGTCTTGTATTGCTATCATGAAGCCCTCAGTCTCAGGAAAGAATTCACTTCGACTGATCCATTCGTTCGACGCCTGTTTGTCGACGGTAGGTTGACTCAAGTGTTGGTGGTGCCTTCCGTGGAGAGACTTACGAGCCCATTCAGTAGTTAAAGTCTGTATGTTAGTCAGTTCTTCATTATTCTGTATACTATGGTTTTGAAGGTTAAGTGGTGATTTTTTACAGTCTAACTCAACTATGGCTTTATGGTGGATTGATATCTCAGTTTTAGAATAAAAGTAAAATCTTAGCGTCGAAATTTGCCGGTTATCTAAATTTTGAATATCTATTATACCTCTACCTCCTTCTGATCTTTGCAGAATCTGCTTCTGTATACACGCTCTTGGGTGGTGCTTTCTATTCTTCGTCATTGTGACATTAATCAGCCGCTGCAAATCTTTCAATTCCTTCTTTGTCCAACTTATTACTCCAAAAGAGTATGTAAGTACTGGGATAGCATAGGTATTGATAGCTTTAATTGTGTTTTTGGAGTAAAGTTGTGTCTTCAACACAGAGTTAAGCCTATGCTTGAAATTCTGAGTCAGTTGGGTCTTAATTTCTTTGTAATGTATGAGAGTAGATTGGTGGTATCCTAAATACTTATACACCTCATTTTCGCTGAGTGGCGCTATTGTTTCACCAGTTTTCATATGGTAAGTGTGTTGGTGATTTTGTCCTGCTCTGACTGAGTTTATTTTGCATTTGTCAATGCCAAAGTTCATAGAAATGTCATTTGAGAAAATTTCTGTTATTTTTATTAGGTGTTCTAACTGAGTTTGGGTGGATGCGTAGATTTTTATGTCATCCATATAGAGAAGGTGATTCAATAGTGTTGAGTCAGTTTGTCTGTCATGTATATTGTCTAATTTGTAACCGAGGCCCGACGAGTTCAGGGAGTTTGAGAGGGGATTCAGCGCAAGGCAGAACCATAGAGGACTGAGTGCATCTCCTTGAAATATGCCTCTCTGTATTCTAATTGGGGCTGTCTCTATAGTTCTGTTGGGTGTTTGTGTATGTAACCCCGGGTTGACCAATTAATCATAGACTTACTTATGAATGAAATAAGCTGTGGGTGGATTTTATAGATATCTAATACCTTTAAAAGCCATGAGTGTGGAACTGATCATACGCTTTCTTGTAGTCTATGTATACGGAATATAAGTCTTCTTTATTACGCTGTACCTGTTTTAATACAATTGAGTCTATAACAAGTTGCTCCTTGCATCCCTGGCTGAATTTTCGGCAACCTTTCTGTTGTTCTGTGAGTAACTTGTTTGTATCTATATGGGTGTAAATGAGCTGGGACAAACACGCTGTAATTATTTTATAGATCGTTTGTAGACAGGTAATCGGCCTATATTTCGCAGGGTTCTTTGTATCATTAGGGTCTTTTGGTATCATATGAGTGATACCGTTTGTGATGTAAGATGGTAAGATGTGAGGGTTCTTAATAAAATTATTTATGTGGTTGTATATGAAGGGATGCTGCCGAGTTAATTTCTTGTACCAATAACTATGGATTTGGTCAGTTCCTGGCGCCTTCCAGTTGTGCGATCTCTTAATAACATTCTGGAATACGTCAATGGGTATGTCCAAATACTCCATGGATTCAATGTCTAAATGGTTAGTCTGCTCTTTCTTGATCCATTCAGCATCTTCCGTATAGTCCACAGAGTTTTCCCATATATTGGCCCAAAATTCCCTAAGCTCGGTTGGATCTGGTGAGTCATTTGCTTGAGTCCTGCTGTCACTGGTGTAATTCCTTGTTGATCTGGTCAAGGGTTGATAGAACTTCTTTTCATTATTACAAAACTGGTTATTTTGTGTTTTACGGTGAGTACACGATGTATAACGTCTAAGCCGGCTGCTAATAACTGAGAATTTCTGTTGTAGGGTATCAAGATAATGTATAAGATTGGAGTTTGGTTCCTTATGTGTGGTGTGTGTTTTGTATTGCTCTAAGATCCTATTTATCTGTTTAGTTAGTGCTCTACTACGGTTTCCGTTTATATATTGCGTGAGCCTACCAATTTTCTTTCTAAGGTCCTCAACTTTTCTTTCAAGCCGTTACTGCCAGTTAGGTATGAAATCTTTGCGTGTTTGGTTTGGTAGTTCGTCTGGTGGTAATTTGAGTTTTGATCCATTGAGTTTAGCTGCCGTCCATGCTGCGCAATAGGTTGTAGTTTGTAACATATCAAAATCCGTGTCGACGTTAACAATTTCAGGCAAAATAACTTCATTTATGTAACACACGAACTTTCCAAGTTTCTTAGAAGTTTTTTGCTTTGGAATGATTGGCCTATCTTCAGGGTGTGTATTACTGCTGTGCTTGGTTAAACAGTTCGTCTACTTTCTGATTTCTAATATGTTCATTAACTAGCCCTACTTGTATTTGTGGTTGTGGTGTTGTTTCCTCATCAATGTCATCATTGGCAGCGTCATACCAGACTGTTGCATTAAGATCTTGAGTCTGCTCGTTTTGGCTTATGCTCGTGTGAGTAATTGTGGCGCATGTACCTAATTCATTAGCAACTTCTTATTTAATTATGTTAAGCCTTTCATCATCTATGAATTTGTTGGCGATAATGACCCTTCTCTGGTCAGCTACTCTCTGTTCACTAACATGAGCAAGGTGAGGGAAAACGTTAATAAAACTTTGGTGCAAAGGCTTCCTATATGCAGTTTTATTAGTCTCTAATTCGGTTATCCTGTAATATGCTCGTATTATTGCTTCATTATGCTCTGATGTCCACTGCATCCGCCTTGTAGTTGGTATTTGAGTAAAAAGTGAGGGTGTTTGATGCTGGTGTGTTAGTAAATACGCCTCTACTTCAGCCCGTATTTCACTCATCCTAGTTGTAGTCAGCAAGTTATTGCGAACAATTGCTCGACGCTGATCACCTACTCTCTGTCTACTTGCATGCATGTCTGGAAATTTATTGTTAAATTTCTTATGGAGTTCCGTAAGGTATGTTTTAGTATTTGTTTCTAGATTGGTCAGAATATAATATGTGCGCGGGATAAAGCTGTTCATCTCTTCCGTCCATTTTTTTCGCGCACGTGGTTTAGCTTTGGTGGGTACAGGGTCATCGACTACTGTCGCCTGTACGTCCTCGGCTAGTGAAAACGAAGATTTTCGTGATAAAGAAGAAGGTTCAGGGAAAAAGTCAAGATAGGAAGGCGGAGAGGAAGGAATAGAAGAGAAAAGAGATTTGGGTGAGGATGTAGTAGATTGGATTTCGTGGTCCTTTTCAGTCCAATCTATTCGGCTCGGGCCCCGCCAGTAGGGGCCAGCCGTGTTGCTCCCACGTCAGCTGCACTCGTGCTGCTGAGACACTAGGCGCCGGCTCGTGATGTGCTCCGGCTTGATCTTCTTAGTGGTCGTAGGTTGTACCTTTTGTTGGACTCACCTTTTTCAGGTTCCCCGGCAGAGGGCCGCCCATTACCCTCGCCACCGATGGTTTGCATGCTGTAACGTCCAGCATCGGCTCCAGACGTGCCCCGGCGATCACCTCCAGGAAGCGACCATATACGTACATTTTTACTCTTACTCTCCATTATGTTGGGTTTGCCAGTACCCTGTTTAGTAACTCACTAGGTTATTTTATTGTGAGTGTCCGCCCCTCACGTGGCATAGTTGGTCAACACGGACGTGGGGTTGGGCTTTGGGGGGCTTAGTATTATTATTATTTTATTATTAGTATTTATTTTATTAGTTTATGTAAGCAAGTTATCACAATTACTTCTATTAAACATATGAAATTGTGCTAAAGGCTATTCTCTAGTTAATAGCCTCTCTAGGTTTTTATTTTGATACTGATGATGCTAGTAAAATCTATTACTAATAATAAAAAGCGGTTGAGGGTTTGTTTGTTTGGACATCCAAACAAACAAACTTACAACCGCTTTTTATGAGTAATCTCTTTCATGAGTCAACTTTTTAATGGATAATCTCCGGAACTACTAAACCGATTTTGAAAATTCTTTCACTTACTGATATAATGCCCCTGAGTACTTTTTTTATCTGGCCTACATTTTCCCACTGCTGGGCGAAAGCCTCCCCCAACTCCTTCCACCGATCCTTGGCAGATTCCCACCGTTCCTTCTCGAATCCGCTGATATCGTCGCGCCAACGCTTTCGCGGCCGACCCCTACGTCGCTGTCCATCCCCCGGTACCCAGTGTGTTACGATGTTGGCCCATTTCTCCGGAAGCATTCGACTTACGTGCCCGGCCCAATCCCACTTGAACTTTTTTTTGTCGCGGTTTTGTCTCCCACGTCGGCAATGCCAGTTAAAGAACGAAGAGTGGTATTCCTCACCCGATCGGTTCTCCGGAATCCTAGGACGCTGCGTTCAATTGCCCTTTGGCAAATCTTGAGCTTGAACTTCTGCAGCTCGGTCAATGACCATGTGAGTGCTTTATTAGGCTAATATTTTATTTCGATAACAATCCGTGCCAAGCCTAGGTGGTGGGTAAGCTAGTAAGATATATAAATATAAAAATAAACGGTGCAAACATTAAAAAAGTATAATAACAAAGAAAGGAGGCGACAGGGTTAATCGCGTGACCACAGTCCAGTGGCGTTCGTGGGTGCGCCAAATTGCTCTACCTACCTATACTAGGTCGTACAGCCTAGGTAGTCGAGCTCCTTACCCGATTCCAAATTACAGTAGCAATGAAGAATGCAACAATCCTAGTTAAATTACTAGAAGCTATGTACTTAGCCCGTTTTAAGCTTGTTGCGCGTACGGAGGAATGTGATATTTGGCATAGTGAGTTTATTTCTCAAACATGCTTGTAAATTTGAGCATTATTTTGACAATCTTCTTCGAGATAAATCGAAATTGCTACATGCGAGCAGCGGCCGGCAAAAGTTGTATGAAAATCCATAACTGTCGTGGTTGAGCGGCCAAATAAATTACATAATAAACTCATATCTGTCGTGTAATTTAAAAATGGAACCATCTTTTACTCCTAAACATGGCAACAAAGGAGGTAACTAATAAAAGGTTTTATTTAAATTTCGAACTGGCTTGCAAGTCTTAGAGCATTGGTTTAGTATATAAAAATATTAACTGTCCTTGTTAACTAATATTATATAAAAAAGGCTTAATGTTTGTGTGTGGCCCTAATAGATGGCACTACCATTATTCCCTGGGCTGAAGGGATACTTCTGAGTGTTCACAGTATCTAGGCAGGATTTGAAACAAACAATATAAACTAATGGTTATCTATAAGTTACAAGCTAAAGTAGGTATGTAAGAAAATTTATTTTACTAATAATGATTATAGTTTAGAGTTTATTGAAGAGGTAATCTGTAAAGTTTTACAATTGGTCGGACATACGAGCCGGTCTTAGTACGAATTTTCGCGACTCTACTTATTTGGTCTATTCCAGGATAGAGTTCTTCTATAGCTGCGAGCGGCCAACTCAATACCGGAGCATTGTCTTCTCGAATGATTTCTATTTGTCCCAATTTTAGGGGTTCAGAAGGAATAGTCCATTTCTGTCTGCTTTGAAGTGAGGTTAAGTACTCTACCCTCCATCTGTGCCAGTAAGATTGAACCAATTGGTTTAGTAATTCATACCGGCTCAGTCTGGTTTCTGGTATGTTAAGCACATCTTGCGCAAGAAGATACTTTAAGGGAGGTACGTTTAGGAAATGTGATGGGGTAAGAGCTTCTAGTTCGTTAGGATCAGAACTGAGAACACATAGCGATCGGCTGTTTAAAATTCCTTCAATTTGAATAAGGACAGTATTTAGTTCTTCATATGTTAAAATTTGGTTGCCAATTGATCTTTTCAAATGAGTTTTGACGGATTTAATGTTACTTTCGTAAATGCCGCCAAAGTGAGATCCAAAGGGAGGATTTTGTTGAAATTGAATGTGCAAATGATGTAACTGCCAACTGATGTAACCCATGTATCGCAAATAACATCTGCTAAGTTTTCTAGGTTAACTATCGTAATTTGGTGTAAGAATTTAATAAAGAATAATCTTTTTATCTAATGTTGGATAGTGGTATAATATTGTTCTTCTGAATTAATAATACCTACGGCGACTTGCGCAACGACGCCTGAACGTATTTAGTGGCTAATATGATTTAAGGAGTATTCAAATCATACAAATAGGTCATATGTATATACATGTAAAACCTTTATATTAGCCGCAGAAAGGGCACAAAGAGCAATCCTTAAGATATCCACTTTTCGTCCCTTTCTCTATCCAACCAACTTATTATATAATTCGTGTAAAGTTCTAACAGTAAGGCAGCTATTTATACTAAACTTAGTTTTAAGAAAACACAGAGCACTTCCCTATAGCACTGAAAGTACTAACAAAAGGCGAACAGATATCGTCCCCACTAACAACACCCCAGTTAAGCATGCTTTTGCATCCAGATTTATAATGTTCCTAGGACCATAGCTGTACAACAGGCTAAATCGTAAATTGAGCATCCACTCAATGAACTTCTCAAACTGTAAAAGAGCCTTACAGACTGCTCTATCCAATCTCTCTTACGAGGAAACTGAGGAATTACTAAACGTAATAAAGTAAGATTTTAAAGATTGTATAGTACGTAAACTCATACCTTCCATGTTTACACTTAGTTTATTAGTTATTTTTATTTTTCTTCTTTATGTAAAAAGATTCTAACTTTTATTAATTTGAGTATTCATAAGTTACGCCAGTCCAGCCTTATTCCCCTGAGATACAGGTTTTCCTAGTTCAGGCAATGTATAAAATCTAACCTATAAGTAGATATTAATCCCTAATGTTAATCTTAGCAATATGAAAAAATGAATAAAGATTTATTTATTTATTTACTTCTGCAATTATGGGACTGTTTCAAAACCTACGCTTTTCCTTATAACACTCCTCGATCAATAAAGGCTTATCAACTGATAAAGCAATATAAAAGATCTCGTAATCAGACTAAAAAAGACTGAATTTACAATTAATTATTAATAATAATTATCTATCTATAATGTGGGACAGCACAGGTTAAAAAAAAATTTAAAAAAAACTATCTACACTTAAACTTATTACTATTTGCGTTGAGCGTTCCTTATAGCGAGAACTTATATAATCAAAATAAACTAGTGGTTCGCCCCGAATTGAGATCTCGCGAGTATCCGATTAAAACAAAAAAATATTATTTGTAATCTTTGACTATCAAAATAGTCACGAAATAAATAACCAACCAACTTGACCTACAGTTTCATTCAAATTACAGGTAACGGGAGTGCATGTCATGTGGACACCCTGTTTTTGGGTTACAAATTGTAGTTATTCTGGATTTCAGACTTTTGCCTATATTTGTGTAATTTAAGCTACACGCATACTAAATTACAGGACACTGGGGTCACTGGTGAACCCTGTGAATTTTGTCAAAGTTTAGTTTTTATTATGGCTAATAACTCAAAAATTATAAAGAATTTACGAAAAATAAAAACGCAGTCTAAATGTACCAATGAATACCTTTCATTTGACCAGTTCATTTTCAGCCTCATTTTAATTTTTTTCACCCCTCTTGAACCCTAATATCTCAACAACCCCCCAACATTTTTAGCTCATTTAGTCACACCAAAATTGTGCCATCAATATCTACCTATGTATTAAATTTCACGATGATCGGACCAACGCTTCGAAAGTTATCCTCGGACAAACACACATACATACATACACACAACGCCGTTTTGCCCAAGTTGATTTAGAGATCTCGCTTCGGTCGATCGAATGTAATACTAAAATAAATAATGCTGGACATTTTACATAGCACTATCTGGCCCGAAATAAATATCTGTAGATCATGCAAACATTTGCTCCGCGGCGGGAATCGAACCCACTACCTCCTGCGTCTCATCCGGCTATACGCCCACTGCGCCATCATCACTGATGTACCATCAACAATTCATTTAGAGAATTCCTATTCGTCCACTGCGCCACGGCTGTCGTCGAGTAGAAATCTCAGTCGTTATATAGTTGGGCCAGTTCAAACTACAAGAGATAGGTGCATTTTAATTTAGGACAAAAAAGGTCAATAAAAACGTAGGTAGGTACTCCTACAATCCACTTCCTGTGAAGTTTAATTTGATATTCGATTTGACAGTGACACGAACTTGCCCCGGTGAACTCTACAAAGAAAACGAAACAACCGGCCTATGTTCCATTTTGTAGCTTTTATATATTCACTATTAATACCTACAGATACATACAGATACCAACCGCGATTGGAGTTTGTAAGTTGTAATTACAGGTTTGTACGTATCACTTAACTTAGGTATAACCTACTAATTTGGGTTAAATATAGAATTGAAGGCCAAGATCATTCCTCATAATAATAGGTGAGGCTGATTGGTTGGCATTCTGATACTTTAGATATGTTCTTGTTAGGAACAGCCCTAGAAACTGAAGGGATGAAAAAATTTTAGACTACGTGCCTAGGTGGCCAACAGCGTGTCCTCACTTCACAAGAGAACAAAATTGTAGCATTTTATTTCAGAAAATATGGTGTGATCTCCGATGATAATAATCGATCCTACTCTTTACAGATAGTATGGGACGATATAATAGGCGAGCCAGAAGGCGCCAGGAGTCCAGAATGCGCATGGCGGCTCAGCCACCATTGTTTCCGTCACGCGCGGAACTGGTGCTACACTCTACTCTCCGTGATATTAGCACCGCCCTGTGCTTTGCTTCTTGGTTGCGGATTCGCCTGCCTTGCTTTTGAGGTAAGATAATAGTCATTATCTTTCTTCTTCTTTCGTCTTTTGTTCTGAGGTTTTAAAGAATGTGATGGAGTGCTAGCATCTCGAAGGTTAGTAGAAATAATCAATGTGGCTTATATGGAATTCCAATGTTCTACTTTATGTAAAATATTAAAAATAAAAAAATATTAATGTACCACTGGTTCCGCATTGCTCAATGATTACTTATCACAGATAAATAATTATCTACGGTATTACTAACTACTAATGTAATTTCATTCTACTTTTGAATCTGAACTTACTTTTAAACGCAATCGAATTTCCAATTCTTTTTTTAAACTTAAATTTGTAGCTCTAATGCGTTCAAATACCTATTTTATATCGGCTACAGTAATCCTCTGCATTCTACCATTAAAGAGTTTCCCATTATTAGTTATGTACTTACTTTTCATTGTCTCCAGCAAATCTGGTGTACAGCTCCATGCCTGCGCTGCGTAAAGATATACTTCGCATCACTTCGCACGTTCGTGCAATCGTGCATGGCGGCCACTGTAGTGCCCGCAGCAGAAGCGGTAGGACATGTCTGTCGCCACATCAGAGTGAATATGAGGAAAGATGCTTCTGAAGAGCGTGATCTTCTCGTTATTTAATATATTTTTTATCACGAATATTTAATTCTAATGAGGAAAAGTTTGGTGTTAGAACTAAGTTAAACCTAAGTGCCTTTTAAAATAAGTCAAGTGTTAATTTTATATTACTTACAAGTTACGTGAATGAATGAATGTAGAGCACAAACTGTTTTCCATAAATACAAAACACACTGAAAACACGAGTATTTTATTTTCACATTTAATGCAGTATTCGTGCCGTGCCAAGAAATAAACGATATACAAAACTGGTAGAATAATTAAACCATACTTTGACATAACAAACAAAAGTTATAATTAAAAATAATAAATGGCGAGAATAAAGTGACCGGACAAACGCAGCGCACATTGTCCAAGTTCTAAAGTTTTTCAAAAGCACGGACTTCTCCTGTGTTTAAAACATAACATGAGTGAAAGCACATCAGATGGACCTTCCACATCAGCACCCAGGCCACAAACTACGAGTTCAAGTGACATTGGATCCAATCAGAGAGATAACAACTTTGTTTTGGCTACGTGCCGCAGGTGAGTAAACTGGGTTCTGCAACGTTTTCCGAAAAGTAGGTTCCTAATAAGTCTTTTAATCACCATACCTTCTATGAATGTTTTAGAAATGGTCATGTTACCGATACCACAAATAACAATGATCAGTATGAAACTAGCGAAGATTGTGAGTCTGAAGAGGTGAGCATAGTTTTCTCTATTTATGTATACAAAATATAAAACCAAAAAATATAGCATTTCAAATGGGCGTAGCATATGTAACATTTGGTGTATTCAGTTATCAAGTTACATAAACAAAATTACACTTACCAGCACCGCTCCTATGTCAAAATCGCGGTATGGAAGCGCAAACCAAACCCAAACGTCATACTCGGGTGCGGTCAGATTGTAGGAAGTCCAAAGCTAAAAAGTCCCGATATTCCCATTAAAAACATACAAAAAGCTTTCGTGCAACCCAAATGTACAATGGGACACGTGACTATAAATTTAAGTCACGGCCTTGCTAATGAGGTAAGTAGTTAGTAATTACCATTAAAAATACATTTAGGTACTTGTTTAATATAGTTATTTATGTAATTATTTTCGTGTAGAAATTGCTGGTTGTGTACTGCCGTGCGAGCAGACTTGGAGCCGCCTACTACACCATGCAGACTGGAGAGGTACCAATTTTATTTTTTAATGAATTGAAATGAAGGCGTAAAGACTCTAGGCTCATTTTAATGATAACGCGTAGCACCACTGTAGACTTAACGAACCCTCTACTAATTTAGTCTACTAGTATCGATTGTATATTTTTATTACATCATCAACAAACGAATTTTACCTAGTCACATTTACTAGGGTTAGTTGGAAAGTGGTCAGCATCCTAAGGTAGAGATCGCTTATGTTCCTATTGCTTTTGCCGACTTTTTCACTTGATAGGAGAACAAATAGCCAACAACAGTTCTGGAGTTCTAGGGTTAGCATCGGTTCAGACGAGCCACAACACCACAGCAACAAAAATATAGCCGGACAGTAATGATCTGACAGGGTTTTTGTTACATATTGTATAGGAAAAGTCTGAAATCCAGAATAACTGTAATTTCTACCTCAATAAAGTATGCCCATTTAACATCAACTCCCGTTACCTGTAATTTGAATGAAATTGTAGGTCAAGTAAGTTGGTTATGCATTTCGTGGCACTATTTTGATAGTCTAAGATTACAAATAATCTTTCTTTTTTTTTGTTTTATGGGAGACCCGCGAGATCTCAGTTCGGTGCGAACCACTTGTAATAATAATATAACGTTTATTTCAAGCAAAAATGTGCACATAAAAAAATATTACAAGGCCAATATCTATAAATACCAACATAAAATAATAAACTTAAAAACTAAGAATTTTATTAATTTTGAGGATTTTGCTTCGTGGCCGCTTCCCTGTAGCGCCTGTAAACGAGCTAGTATCTGTAGCTAGTGAGAACGGGAACCATGAACTGCGTGAAGTTCCGTTGAGTCCGCGATGTTGCCGCGGTGCCGTCTGTTCCACCACACGTTCGCAGACACAGCTGAACTCGACTGCAAAATATCTCCATATCCCAGAACAAATCTTTTCATTCTCCAGCTTTTCATCATGGAAGAGATAGTAGACCGTCCTCCAGAATTCCAAATGTTCCTCAACCTCTTTCGCCAAGTAGAGCCTATCATGATACTCCTGGACGGCAAGACTCAAGGTACCTTCGTACAGACGGTAAAGAAGACTGTCTTTGACAACGATGCTCAGGGCCGCGGTAACTGTAAGCTGACGTTCTTGTCTGCAAGGGAATACAGTAAGAATTTATTTCGTTTTTCAAGTCCGGTTAAATTGTCCAGAGTAAATTATGATACCTAAAGGTTATAAAAATATAATTATTTCTACAACAGATTAGGTTACGGTGGACAAAAAGTGTTAACTAAGTTATTCAAACATGATCTGCAAATTACAAATCATAATGCCTTAGAATCAGGTTTCCCACGATGTTTACATTCACCGTTTGAGAGTATGCGTAGTGGTTCATAACGTAGGTTCTTTACACAAAAATCCAGAAGTGCACGACTATGAATCAAATCCTTAAAGTATGTGTCCATTATGATCGTGTTCCTGCAACTGCTTCCGGTAGTGGCAAGAGCTTGGAGCGCAGTAGGAGTGCGAACATATTGGATACCATTTAGTTTTTAGTTGGAGATTTAAAGTTAGTAGTAAGTTTTAGTTAGAAACCCACCTTTAAAGTTAGAAATTGACATCGCAACCCACTGCCACTAGCTAGCCACATCAAGGAATTCTATAAATAATTTCCCTTCAGGCTACGAAGCCTGCAAACGCCGTATCTTCACCCTCTCCCTCCCCAACGAGCCACCTCCTGGCACGGATGAGAAACGCACCGTGTTCCTACGAACAGTGGTTGACTTCAGCCATGTTCAAACTGTCCACGCTTTGGGAGCTTTGCTGAGATACCTAGACCTGAACTGGACGAACCTGAGCATGAATATGCAGAGTAGACCGCAGTTTCTTAGCCTGAGGATTATTTCACTGTAAGTTTTGACTTTAAAATAATATTTTTAGAACTCAGGATGAATAAAGTAAGTAGTTCTAAATGATCTATTTCTTTCGCTAAGATAGATGATCTTGATCTCTTTCACATTAAAATAACAATACAATTTAGGAGAATAAGTATTTTGTATAGAGCTCTACATTTTCCAGGCAACATAACAACTTTTTACAGTTTCCTTACTAAATGTACCTTGTTTATAAGATTTTCCACTGTAAGCTTCTAAACAAAATTGCTCTGCCTAGTGCGGACATAGTAACAATCGACGAGGACACATACCGTGGACTGCAAATATTCAGCACAGTGGCGCACCCCAGCGCGTTCAAGAAAGGCATGCAGGGCTCCAACAAGGAGGGGCTTAGTTTGTTCCAGCTGTTCAGTAAATGCAGCTCCAAAGTAGGACAGAGTCGGATGAGGTAAGAAATTTTACCTTTGCCATTTCTTTGGTTTAATGTTGGTATCTTATTACCTCGATAGACCGAAATGCAGAATAGGTTGATTCTTTTCAACCTATTAGATAGATAGATAGATAACTCTTTATTGAATTACCACACAAACAGAAATAATAAAAAAAATAAGTACTGGGTTAAAATAAATAAGGCAATACAATGGGCGGCCTTATCGCTAAAAGCGATCTCTTCCAGGCAAACTTTATATGGAGCGAAATTTTTAAAAATTACGGAGCGCGGTGTACTTTAGCGGATACATTACATTTACACATAATATATTATAAGATATAATAATAATATGAAGTTTTAATCCTAATACTTAATATACTTATAAAATAGACTAATATATAGGTATATACATATAGCAAACTATACTAACAGATAAAATAAGTACATAAATAGTAAATAAATAACGCTAGGAAGATGACATCGTCAGGTAATGATGTTTCACCTTCAATTTGAAGAAGTGTAAGGACGATGACCGTCTTACTTCTTCGGGCAGAGCATTCCACAGCTGAACAGCCTGGACAGTAAAAGAAGCGCTGTAAAAGGAAGTGCTGTGCGAAGGAGTTCTGAGTATCAAGTTTTCTGATGACCTAAGAGTATAGTTATTTGAAGAATGGAGAAATTCAAATCTATCTTTCAGATAGTGAGGAGAGAAGGGATTGAAAAGAATAGAATAGAGAAGAGAAAGGATATGCGTATTCTGCATTTTGTGGATGATTTTTACCCATTTTTATGGAACGCCCATCTAGGTTACTCTGAGTAAATACGTACGTCTTACACCTCATCATTGCCTCCAACTTCTAAGCAATTTATCAACATCCAGGGTATACCTACAACATCCCTCCAGAGATCTTGCGACCCTCAAAAAGCGTCAGGACGTAGTAGCTTTCTTCATGCGTCCACAAAACGAGCCCCTCATGAGAAACATCTGCTCATCCCTCAGATTCATCAAGAATGTTACCGTAAGAACTTTCCTCTGTTATTACATACATACGAGATCGAATCAAAAATGAAGAGATCCTTAAACAAACCAAGGTCACAGACATACCCAAGAGGAGTAGCAAGCTAATGTTGCAGTAGGCAGGACTTGAAGAACCGACAGCCGTTGGAGCAGAAAGGCTCTAGAGTGAAGACCACGCACTGGAAAACGCAGCGTTGGACCCCTCAACTAGATTTAGCTAGAGGTTGCTGGGAGCTGTTGGGTGCAGACCGTACAAGATCGATCGCTCTGGAAATCTATAGGGAGGCCTATGTTCAGCAAAAGACCTGTGGCCGATATCATGAATATGCCATACGAGATACGATTTGTATAGTACTTGGCTCCATGCTTGCTTGCATAAAGGTATTGAATATTAACGAATGATTGGTATGTTCTAGGGAATCTTGGCGAAGATCAAAGCTCTATCTGCGAAGGCCTACCTGTGGAAGTCCCTTTACAATGTATGCATCTAAAGATCATAATATAAATATTTTTCTTTTATATACTTTTAAGTAGCAGAGTTGATATTTCTGGTATTTATTTCAGACGCTATACAATGCATTTTTGATCTGTGAGATATGTGAAAACGCAACACAATCTGAATTTCTGGAGCAACTAGCTTCTTGCGACAACAGTAAACTCTATGAGGTAACTTCTTATCTTCCTTTCTACGGATAACAACTAAATGTGGGTAAGAAGTCATTTAAAAATATGTTTCCCAACAGATGGCGCTGTATATGAACAGGATCATAGATTTCGATCTTTCCAAGTCTGAAGGCAAATTCACAGTCAAGGCTGGAGTTGATTCCGAACTTGATTTGAGTATAAATATTTCGCAAAATATTTTACAATATAGTATCGCTTGGAATATACATGATGATTCAGGCACCATGGTCCACAGAGGCAGCGTGATGGTCGACCCCGTGGCCAACCCAAATCACCCCCATGTATCTTCTACGATTTCTTATAGATCAGGAGCTAGGACTTTGTGTCCTGATTTCGACCATTTCCTAAAAAGGTTTACGTAGAAAGACGGTTTTGTGGGAATAACTTGATGAAAATTTCAGAATAAGAACTGTCAAAGTTTTTGAAAATATGAACAAGGAAAAATATATTATGACCTTTTGGAAAAATATCAATTAGGACACAAAAATATCCTTAGCTCCAGAAAAATCTGAGAACTTGGGGGTGATTCGGGCCGGCCACGGGGTCCCCGATCGCGCTGCTCCTTTTGGACCATAGTGCACGAGTCAGCCTATATAGATCAGTCATTACTTTATTTTACCCTGCGATTCAATTTTCAATAGAAAAACAAACCATGGCCTCCCTCCACTCACTGATGTCAGAAACAGCGAAAGTAGAACTCTCCCGACTGCCCGAGTTCATAGAAGAATGTAGCATGCTCTATATGCCTCATTTAGGCTATTTGCTGGCAGTGAAGGCCTGGGCAGACCACTTGACAATGGAACAAAAGGAACTGCCTGATATGAAGTTTATGGTAAGCATAAAACTTCCGCTTTTATATGTACCTTCGCAAACGATCCAATATCTAATAAATATATATTGCTGGACATTTCACACAACGCTATCTAGCCCCAAACTAAGCAGAGTTGTACTATAGGTACCAGATAATTGATAGAATACTTATATACTTTTTTATAATTACATACATACAGGGTGTTTGGTAATATACTGACGATATTCTAGTGACGGTTTCTCAACACATAAAATAAGACTTCTCGAAAAAAAAAACTATTAGTTATACTATCAAATTTTAAATCGACTAAGTTCAGGTGATAAATTCGATATAAAACTTACTGCCTACTCTTGCAATCGACATCCAAAAATAAAGGCTGATTTGATATCTCTAACGGAAATGGCTGCTGGTTTTGGGTTAGAAAGGGACAACAAAAGATATGTCGAGGCGTCAGCAATACAGTATCTGTGGTTCGATGGCAAGAATTATGCAATAAACATAAAAAAAAGAAGCAAAACACGAGTTTAATCATGTGTTTGTTTTTACATGCCAAAATAAATTTCACATTTCTATGGTAAACATTTCACAAATTTATTTATTATGCACATCAAAATAACCACTTTCGTTTTTGTGCGTATATTATCAAACATCCTATATAATATACAAAGAACGAACAAACCCGGAACAAATATCTGTAGATCGTGCAAACATTTGTTCCGCGGCGGGAATCGAACCCTGCGTCTCAGTCGGCTATTCGCCCACTGCGCCACGGTGATCGTTAATTAATAACATAACATTCCTACTTCAGTTTCAAAACAACGACAACATCCACTACAAAAGCAAGGGATGCGAAGGTATGAATCACTCATTAGCTACTTCCAAAATTATCCCTCTTAAACATACCTATCTGAAACATTTGGTCAACGTTACAGAGCTGGATGCGAGGATAGGAGACACTTACCCTGAGATAGTGGCACATGAGACCCGGATTATGATGAGACTCACGACTGTGATTCTCGAGAACCTGCACACTCTTGCTGAAGTTATTGATAACTGCGCTGAATTAGACTGGCAAGTCAACTTTTTTGATCAATTGATAAATGTACCTACTTATGAAAGGGGTCATTGTTGGCTTAATTTATTTAAATTCAAAACATGAGCAAGCAATACTAACATAGGTAATGGGTCACTTCTGTAACATTACAGCCTCATAGCAATCTCGAAAGTCTGCAAAGAGTACAACTACGTCCGTCCTATATTATCTGAAGAGAAGATCATCAGCATCAAGGAAGGCAGACATCCACTGCACATCGTTATAAGCGATAACTTTGTACCGAATGACGTGGAGAGTAGCGATGATGCTGGATGTATGAAGATACTGACTGGACCCAACTCTAGTGGGAAGTCGGTTTATATGAAGATGGTTGGTAAGTCACAGGTTAAAACTTCATGCCTTTTAATCGATAACAGCTAACATTAGTTTTTCTTTTTATTTATTAAATCGTTACATTAAGTTATCTAAGTTACAAGCATGCGTGTAGAAGAAAGGCATTTTTCTGGTCACTATATGATGATGTAGAAATTTATTGAGTTAAAATTTCCATAGCCTTGGTAATTTTATAAAATTTCCAATATTTTATATCAATAACTACCCATCGATATAGATCATGAACAGGAGCGGTCCAAACTTGTGCCCTTGCGATACGCCACTTTTTACTATTTAACTGATACATTGTCCTTCGTAGGTTTGATTGTGTATCTGGCACATGTAGGCAGCTTCGTGCCAGCGGATTCAGCTACCATTGGTGTAGTAAGTCACATACACTCGAGAATACAATCAGCCGAGTGCGTAGCTGCTCAAATGTCTGCATTTCTCATTGACTTAAGACAGGTAGGTAATAAATAAGCTGGCTATTTGCTATTCACCTTTTTAAGAATTGGAATGATACTGACCATTTCAATTCTTTTAATGATTACCCGCATCATCATTATTAAATTAGATCTTTCTTTCTTTTGACCTGTATTAGCTATATTTTGTCACGTATGTTGTGTTTTGTTCTTTTATGCGCTAGTAAGAGTAACTAAACTAAGACATGATTTCTCTAGATGTCAGTCTGCGTGCGCGAATGTGGAGACCGGTCATTGTTGATAATAGATGAATTCGGCAAAGGCAGTGCGAAGACAGATGGTCTTGCACTTCTAGCTGCATCCCTGAATACGCTGCTCTTCCGTGGCCAGTCGTGCCCTCATGTGTTCGTCTCCACGCACTATCTGAACATCAAGGAGTATGTTATCAACTCACCGAGCCTCAGATTCTTAGTTAGTATGCTACACTGATTGTCCGAATGTTACGAATTAAACGAGCCCTAACTTCTAACATAAATTTTGTGAACCTACCAATAGAGTTTCGAGCACATCCTACAAGACGACGAGCCAGTGTTCCTCTTCCGCGTATGCGAGGGCTCCACCGAGAGCAGCTTCGCTCACGCCGTGGCCGCAGCCAACGGGATAGACGCTAGAGTTATAGCGAGGGCTAGGGCGGTCATGGATAGTACTATGGTAAGTTGGTAAGACTGTACCGACATTTAATGTCACATGTACCTACCTACTTTGACATCAAGGTAACATACGTATTGAACGGCGACATCAACCTGCACATATAAAAACCTATCTAGATCGCGCAAACCATGTGTTCTAACAATCTGAACTTAACTATTACTGCTGAAAACACCTGTTGGACTCCGCGTCTAAGGTTGCTCGGTGGAAAATCTTTTCTTTTGTGGACACCTTCCCAACTGTCGTCCTAACTAAAGAAATAAAAAACTCACGAAGACTATTATTTACGATTTTCCTTGTGCTCTCGTAGTTTCTTGGCTTAAACCAGAGACCAGTTGAAGTATTAATGAATGTGTCAGTGCGTCTCGATGTCCGATGCCGGTTGTAGAAGTAATGTTTTCACATTGTCGTTTCATTTTTGAGAAAACCTAGAAAAATCATACCCAAGTCTGGTTAAGCTTTTAGCGATAAGGCCGCCCATTGTACCTTTGATTAATTATGTATTGCTTAAAAGTCGACCGCCGGCTAATATCAATTACAACTACATTAATGGCGCCTTAACTTGTGTTCATTGTAACCGGACTTTTAGCGCAAAAATAGGGTACATCAGCCACATACAGGCTAAACACCTAGGCCAATAATCACAAAGTCAAGTCTCTGTAGCCGAAATCGGCTAGGAGGATTATTATTATTAATTATGTATTCTCTTTTGTTTGTTTATTTTTTAATGGTGTGCAATAAAGAAATTATCTAATCTAATCTGGTGCCCAAATCACGCTATAGTTTCATATAGTTTGGAATATTTGCTAAAAATAATAAGTCTACTTACCTACTAAAGCTTAACAATTAAATTAGAGACAGAATACGTTCTTCGATAGGACAATATTAGTTATTAAAAGTGTATACATTACTTTCAGAATAACACAATCCCGCCAGAAAACAAGAAGATAACCTCAAAACTGAAGGCTTGCACCGAGAACATAAAAAACTTCCTTCTCAAAGACGACATTTAGTTTATTTCATTAAAATTCGTTAACTGATATATAAACTTGATATTCATTCTTAGCATTAGCACTACAGCAATATACTTTTAATATAAAATATATCAAAAAAATTAATAACTAATACACATATTATTATTACATATAGGTATATAAAAGCTGGAATGCTGACATAGAAAAATAAATAGATTAACTGCCATTTTCGGCCATCGAATGTAATTTTTTTGTGACCACATATTGTCCGTTAGTCAATTACGCAATTTCAAATAATAGGTACAAGAATTACAGAACACAATTATTTTATAATATCGTATGCTTCTCTTGAAGCCATTACAAGTTTACAACAAACACAAATGTATGTAACTTTCACAACATTAATTTTTCCTCACATTTAGCTATCTGGCATTTAGGCCATAAACTTTCCAATATATTAATAAGGTACATAATCATAAGTTTGACATCTGTTACATCAACACACATGGCTACTAGTGGCCTACAGACTCCCAATCAATTATTGTTCTTTGAGGGAATTGAATACATACACAATTTAAATTGAGATGACTATTTTATTGGTATACTGAGGGTTATTTCCAGATATCTTGGCCACAGAAAATTGAAATTAAATGCAATCTTGGATCTTATTAAACACACGTCTCCCTGCTATACACACAATTGGACTGCAAAAACACCATCTATGGCCATCAAGAATTTGTAAGGGACGTCCCAACAGTTGGATGAAAAGTTTAGAAGCCAGCAAATTGGACAGATGCGCCCTAGTTTCTAAACTTAAACTTTTCAACCAGACTAAACCATACTCTACCCCCCCCCCCCCCCTCTTCTATATAACGACAAACATATCCCTTTTTTCACAATATTTTTATTTTTATTAAATAAATATAAATCTTTTACTTAACATCGGCAAAACGCATCCCTTCTCCTTTTGCTATCAAAACACAAACACACCTATTCTTCCATTTCTTTTTTCTCCCCCCCCCTCTCCCCCCCCCCCTCCCCCTCCACCCCTCCCCCCCCCCCCCCCCAACTTCCATTCAAAACAAGCATACTTTCATCCTTTTTTTACAATTTACGGTGAAACACTGTTTTTCCAGAACAAACGTTGTCACGTTCACCAGTTACTAGTTTTTTTTTTTGATAAATAAATATATAAGTCATTGGTTTTTGTATAAACTAAAACAACACTTATTTGATAACTGAACTTGATGCTATGAAACGTAAGTTGACCATGGTTTGAACTACGTTTGTTCTGGAAAAACACTGAGTTCACCGTGTTTTGTTAAAAAAGTGTATGCTTGTTTTGAATGGAAGTTTATAGTGTTATAAGGTGTTGCAATTTAAAGTACAAATATTTTTTTTTGATCGAGCGAAGCGAGATCTCCAAATCAACTTGGGCGTTGTAAGTATGTTAAAAAATATAAAATAATAAATATTTCTGGACATTTCACACAGCGCTATCTAGCTCTAAACTAAGCAGAGCTTGTATTATGGGAACCAGATAACTGATATAATACTTATATACTTTTTTTTTGTAAATACATACATATAATATATAGAGAAACAACCAGACCTGGAACAAATATCTGCATCATGCAAACATTTGTTCCGCAGCGGGAATCGAACCCGCTACCTCATGCGTCTCAGCCGGCTATTCACCCACTGCACCACGGAGGTCGTCAAAAGGTGTTTGTTTGTCCGAACTAAAATGTGGGGGGGGGGGGGGGTTGTTTAGATATTGAGGTTCAAGAGGGGTACAAATAACAAAATGGGACGTCTAAGGCCCGTAAGATCAATAGCAGTTTAAACTAAAATTCTAAGCTTAAACTAAAACTTGACAGTGATGGTTTAAGTTTAGAATTTTAGTTTAAACTGCTATTGATCTTACGGGCCTAATAAAAGGTGTTTGTGAGTACATTTCGACCCCGTTTTTATTTTTAGTTTAAACCTTGTAGTTTTTATGTTATTAGTCATAATAAAAACTGAACTTTGATAAAATACATACAATATTACCAGCTGTGACCCCACAGTACTGAAATTTGGTATGTGTGTAGCTTTGACACAAATATAGGGAAAAGTCTGAAATCCAGAATAACTGCAATTTGTACCCAAAAAAAGAAAAATCAGATAACATGAACTCCCCTTACCTGTAATTTGAATGAAACTGTAGGTTAAGTAAGGTGGTTATGCATTTTGTGTCAATATTTTGATAGTGGAAGATTACAAATAATATTTTTTTGTTTTTATGGGAGACTTGCAAGATCTCAGTTCGGGGCGCACCAGTAGTACATTTATAATATTACAGATAAATTTATTTTTTATTAAGAAACCGTCCCTTCAATATAAGTAGTTTAAATTGCAACACCTTGTATAGAGTAGTGGACAGCATATACATGGTGTTTTACCTCTCAGCAGGCATGTATGTAGTGGCGCTTTGGGCAGGGCAGTGTTCACATAGTCTTCATCTGCTGCATGAGCTCCTCGAGCGAGAGCTCCGAGGCGGCGACGGCGCCGCCCGTGCTCGACTCCGGCGTGCTGTCCGCGACGGGGATGCTGTACGCCACCTGCACGACAACCACAACTATATACACACATTCAAACAGACAGAAAATGAGAGCAGTATAGCTTAGCGTGTATTAGGGACCCGGCAAACCCTAAATTTGGCCCCCCTTTTGGACATCCCCCCCCCCCCACCCCTCCCACGCTACCTCACTGAATGAAGGAGATAGAGTGCAGGCAGTACAAGAAAATAAAACTCCTAGGCGACCTCCGTGTCTTGTTAATTCCCACCGCGGAAACAAATGTTTGCATTACCCACAGCTTTGTTCCGGTTTTTTCTCAGTTCAGTTAATATATATTACATACAGTATATGCAGGCCTTTCGCGGAGCGACCGCCAGTAATAAACTAAGCAGGTTTTTTTCATTGTGCTTATACCAGATATAATTTTTAAAACCGGTTCAGTAGTTTCGGAAGTTACCCTTTACATTCAAACATCCAAACTCACAAATTTTACCTCTTTAAGATATAAAAACTTGTTATATTAGAAATTCTTATTTAGGAAAAATTATAGAACATAGTTTATGAGCTAATATTCTTATTTAAACTGTACGAAAAACATATAACAAACTTAAACATAGAACTACATAACTTACCGAAACTCCTTCAACGAGGTTGAGATTAGAAGTGTCCTCCTCTTGCGGGGAATTTTCATCCACTAAGCTGATACCTGTGAAAAAAACCATGGCTCTTAGAACATTAATTACAAATAAAGCATGACTTTGACAGTATCACCTACCGGTAATTAGCATCCGACAGACACTCACGACCCCACTTATATTGACAATCATAATTGGTTTTCTTTAAGTTATTCTGAAGACCCCTGATTCATTAATATACATAAGTATTTACATATGAATTATGACATGTTCTTAGATAAGATTAGATGTGTATTGTGTTTGACACAACATGACGTACCTACATGACATGACATTTAATAAAACACTTGACACCGCACATATAATTCTCTCAGGTCGCAGGTGTGAGAATTATGTTGCGTGCTGTGCTGTGGCTAAATGGAACTGGTCTCATCTGAATACTAGCGCTTATCATTACGGCGGGCATAATACAAAGTCGAGGCCCATGTGTTTTTAAAAATAACGTAAAATACATTTATTTCAGGCAAACAAGGTCCATAACTTATTTCTTACAGCTAACTTAGTACTGTTGTGTTCACCTATCTTGGGGTAGGTGGTTGGAATAAAACACAAGATTGTAGTCATTGTTTAGGTGAGCGCACGTTCGTCCCGCTCCGCGGCCCGGAGTCAAGTGACCAACGGGTTTTTTTTCGAATGGACTAATCTCGCTGTTGGCCTTTCGAGGCCGTTGCAGCTTAACCGAACTTTTGGCGAGCGCAGATGGCGCTCAGCCCTGTAAGGTTTTTTTGATGAGGCAACTAGCGCAAGGGCATCACTTAGATACGAAACTCGGCTTGGGCTGTTGCCAGGATGGGGATAGGAGAGAAACGCCCGGGTACGTGCTTGTACCTCGTATAGGTGACGACTGAAGCGACACGTCGACCTCGCCGGCGAGGTCGGTGTATCTGTGAAGTGTTTGCTCTATCTAATGTAGATGACTCAGAAATCTCTTCCGCATTAGCGGAGCTGATTTCGTCATTCGGGTCTCCGAGAACGGGTCTCGGACGAAGAAGGGTTTACTATCGGTAGACGTGACTCGCGTTTTTATACCAAAACATTTATTCAAAACATCACAAGTACCACAACCAGAACAAAACAAAACACTATAAAATACACAGAACAAAACACAGAAAAGAACAAGAGTAACAAAGATACACAAAACACCTCACAAGACCTGTAACCCCCTCATCTCCCCAGCACTGCAGCCTCAGGTCTCTCGGCAATCATCTTCAGGATCCCGTAGGTGCTTCCCCGGATTCTGCGTATAAGTGAGACTGACTTTTTGCGCATGATCGCAAAAGTCGTCTGTCCTCGCGTCAGCAAACATGCCCGAGGCGCTACAAAATCGAGGAAGCCTCACCAGAACCCTGATGGCATTATTAAATTCCACACGTAGAGCGTTACATGCCCTCTGCATATAGTTGGTCCAAACAAACTACTTACTAGATCTCGTTCAAACCAATTTTCGGTGGAAGTTTGCATGGTAATGTACATCATATATTTTTTTTAGTTTTATCATTCTCTTATTTTAGAAGTTACAGGGAGGTGGTGGGGGGGGGGGGGGGACACTTTTTACCACTTTGGAAGTGACTCACGCGCAAACTATTTGGTTTAGAAAAAAAATATATTAGAAACCTCAATATCATTTTAGAAGACCTATCCATAGATACCCCACATGTATGGGTTCGATGAAAAAAAAATGTTTGTTCTAAGTCAAATAAAAACTAAATCAAACTGTCTTTATTTGGTACATAAAACAGTGTACAGAAACATAATGAAAACGGTGATACCTGCAGGAGTAAAAAAATACTGTATCGCAGGCATCAACGCCCTCCTCCATAAACCTTAACAAAAGTATGGGGAACCCCCAAATTTTTTTTTTTTCTATTTTTGTGTGAAAATCTTAATGCGGTTCACAGAATACATTTACTTACCAAGTTTCAACAGTATAGTTCTTATAATTTCGGAAAAAGTGGCTGTGACATACGGACGGACGGACGGACAGACAGACAGACATGACGAATCCATAAGGGTTCCGTTTTTTGCCATTTGGCTACGGAACCCTAAAAAGGGTAACTTTGATCTCTGCTGTACACCTCGCAATCCTATGCACCGATATATTCGCACGACAACGCGCTCCGCTCCCGCTCAATGTCAGCATCAGGGTCTCGGTCACACTGTGCCCAGTATACCTAAACTGAGAGACACGACTCAGAGGTAGCCCGTTAAGATAGACTGGAGGTACGACCTCGGGCTGTCAGTTTTTACCTCTAATGAGCATATCTTTTTTTATGTCTCTGTATTAAAGTGTAATTGTATTATGTCTATTAATACGGTCTGGAGGAAGCTCTAACCATTTTCAATAAAGGAGTAGATAATACAGGCACTTTGTAAAAGGCATGTGTATAAGGTAGTATATAACGTATTGGAGTATATGTAGTGGTGGAATACCCCAGTGGTTGTCCGCGTGCACGGGCGCGGGGTCCTCGGTGACTTCAGTGGCGATCTCAACGGCGGGCCTGGCTCTGTGCTCCGCCTGCCGCGACCGACACCAGCTGTCGTCGCATTGAGGGTTTGGCTGAAAACATACTTTTTGTTACCACAAAAAAACGTTAAACCCTGTTTTAAAATTTTCTTACCAGATTTTGTATAGGATTTCTTTTAAACAGTGTTTAGCGAATGTTTAACTTTTTTTGTGGTAAATTCCTCACTATTTTAGTAATTACGGAAAATTATAAGATTTTTTTGGCAGTGCATCCTCGTATCAAGAGGAAGGTTGCGGGTTCAAGTCCCGTCTAAGCTTACACGTTTTTGAGATGTTTTTAAAAATCTTAGAATTTACGATTTTATTATTTTTTCCGATTCATACTTTACAAGCTTCTGCCAGCGGCTTCGCACGCGTGGTTTGTCTATAAATCATAATCCTCCTTTTGCGTAGTCGTCTAAAAAGTAACTTATATTTCAATCCCGGTCATAATCCTTTAAATCTATCGCTTTTACCGATAAGACCGCCCATTGTACCGTTATTTATTGTTTATTTAGTTTGTTATATCGCGCAGAACAGATGGCCGATGGGGCCGAAAGGTTCTCGAGTGGAGGCCACGGACCGGCAAGCGCAGCGTAGGACGTCCACCCACAAGATGGGCAGACGACTTGGTAAGAACCGCAGGTCGGCGTTGGATGCAGGCCGCTTCCAACCGCAGTTCCTGGAGATCAATGAGGGAGGCCTTTGTCCAGCAGTGGACGTCCTACGGCTGATATGATGATGATGATAGTTTGTTACTATTATTTTGTTTGGTATGCATTATAGAGTATTTCATTCAATCATTCATTTAGCTATACCAAATTTCATCGAACTCGATCCAGCCGTTTAGTCGTGAAAACGTAACAAACAGACAGACAGAGAGACAAATAAAGAGAGTTAATTTCAAATTTATTATTAGTAAATAAATTCATGTCCCTACTTCAAATATATTTTTCATTGAATGTTGACACCACTGATTGCCACTTTATGTCCGAGTAAAAATAGGCGAGAAATGATTAAATAAATATTGCTGGACATTTCACACAGCGCTATCTAGCCCCAAACTAAGCATAGCTTGTACTATGGGTACCAGATAACTGATAGAATACTTATATACTTTTTTTGTAAATACATACTTATAATACATAGAGAAATAACCAGACCCGGAACAAATATCTGTAGATCATGCAAACATTTGTTCCGCAGCGGGAATCGAACCCGCTACCTCTTGCGTCTCAGCCGGCTATTCGCCCACTGCGCCACGGAGGTCGTCGATTAGACAACCATTTTGATTTTTTTCCATAGAATTTATAAAAGTGAATTAAATTTATGTAAATTATTAAGGGATGCACGTAGACCAAGAGGCAGACCACCCGCCCGATGCTCGAATGGCATTGAAAGCGTAGCTGGGTGTCAAGAGATGAGACATGCAAGGGACCGAAAAGAATGGCGTAATAAAGAGGAGACCTACACCCAACAGTGGATGCAGATGGGCTGAGATGATTATGAAATTATTTCAATGCTATTATAATGGGAATAAAGGCTTTATTTATTTAAAGTTAGTTTAATTTTGATCTAGTTAACTGCAAATATATAAAATCTTACCCTGAGCGTCATCGTAGGGAAGAAGTCTGTCAACGCGCTGTAACCCAAGTAGTTGCTGACTGTACCAAATCCGAGCAGGAATTTCAATGTGTTTTGAACTAGAAAAACATCAGTATTATCTTATTGTGTACAACAATTACAGAAGATTATTATATCGTCAAAAAGCTTACTATAACATATCTATCGCGTTATTTAATTGAGAAAAAAACTTCGGATTGAAGTTGCTCCAAACGTGTTACAATTTCGACGTAACTTATTTCCTTTAACGTACCTAATGTTTAAGTATAAACGTGGTCCTTTACTCACGGCCTCATGACCAAGCTCAAGGTCGCTCAACGAGCTATGGAGAGGGCTATGCTCGGGGTTTCTTTGCGTGACAAAATCCGCAATGAGGAAATCCGCAGAAGAACTAAAGTTGCCGACATAGCTCTCAAAATTAGCAAATTGAAGTGGCAATGGGCAGGCCACATCGCTCTTAGAACCGATAACCGTTGGGGAAGAAAGGTTCTCGAGTGGAGACCACGGACTGGAAGACGCAGCGTAGGCCGGCCTCCTACAAGGTGGACACAAGTAAGAATCGCGGAGAGCCGTTGGGCGCAAACGGCTACCAACCGCTCGTTGAGGCGATCTAAGGGGGAGGCCTATGTTCAGCAGTGGACGTCTTCCGGCTGATGATGATGATGATGATGATGACTTAATGTTTTGTAACAGGATCATTAAAAGAAAAACAAGATAGCTTTGTTTCTTGCCTTTCTTTCCTGGCTTGGTCGCGGAGGAACAGGCAGTTAAATTGACGTTTGAAAGTTATAAAGTTTTATTAAGATTTTAATTAATAATTTAATTTTAATTTTGTATTTTTTTTTAATGTGACGCCCACAGTATTGACTATCTCCGTGGCGCAGTGGGCGAATAGCCGGCTGAGACGCAGGACGTAGCGGGTTCGATTCCCACCGCCGAACAAATGTTTGTATGATCTACAGATATTTGTTCCGTGTCTGGTTGTTTCTCTATATATTATAAGTATGTATTTACAAAAAAAAAACGTATATAAGTATTCTATCAGTTATCTGGTACCCATAGTACAAGCTCTGCTTAGTTTGGGGCTAGATAGCGCTGTGTGAAATGTCCAGCCATATTTATTATTTATTTATTTATAGTATACTACTTGTTTTGTTATGTATGACATTAAATGAAAACACGGGTAGGGTTTATGGCTAGTATTGTTGTAAAATAGCTTTATTTCAAATTCACTTCCATAGAATATTTTAAATTTTTAAAAAACCTTAATATCAATTCCTAAAATACAATGAAACAGCCTGTATAAAATAGATAAACAAATCATATTAATTCATCATTTAAGTAAGTATCTGTTTAACTGACTAAGCGGCATCGTTGCAAAGGCGCCGCCGATTTACGTTAGAAATGGTTTACTGGAAATGTATCGATTACCGGATAAATATTCAAGCTACCGGTATTAAACCCACCTCTAAAATCAGTTAATACGATTCCGGATGTGTGTTTAAACTAATGTCGTACAAACAAAACAGGTTATATAACTATTATATTATATTATGACGACCTTCGTGGTGCAGTGGGCGAATAGCCGGCTGAGACGCAGGAGGTAGCGGGTTCGATTCCCACCGCGGAACAAATGTTTGTATGATCTACAGATATTTGTTCCGTGTCTGGTTGTTTCTCTATATATTATAAGTAAGTATTTACAAAAAAAAAAGTATATAAGTATTCTATCAGTTATCTGGTTCACATAGTACAAGCTCTGCTTAGTTTGGGGCTAGATAGCGCTGTGTGAAATGTCCAGCCATATTTATTATTTATTATAAAATGTATAGTTTGCATATATGTTTGTAGCGGGGTAATCTCAGAGACTACTGAACAGATTCTGAAAATTCTTTCACTGATTGAAAGCTGCACTATCCCTGAGTGGTGTAGGTCATATTTTATTTAGATAAAAATCCGTTTAAAGGCGGGGCGGATCAACTAATAAACAATATAAGCTTCCCCATATATTTCTAGGGCGAAAGATCTTAGGCTAAAAATAAGTCGCCTGCTGCACTGTTAGATATAACTCAAATCCTCTCCATCCAAAGGTTGTCTGGAAGAGATCACTTCTAGTGATAAGACTGTCTATTGCCCTATTTGCTTTATGTTTTCTATTTTGTTTGTAATTTTTTTGTTTATAGGCTGTTGTTGTTGTAGATTCCCTATATTGGTATTCTCCTGGAGATGTTTGCAATCTGGAGATGTTTAACAAAGTGTATTAGATTTATACTACCTAATGTTACACAAGTTAAAGCAGATATAAAAATCAAAGACGAGGAGTTGGATCTTGTGGACACCACCGTATTCTTAGGTATAACCCTAGATAATAAGCTTTAATGGGGCCCTCACATTGATAAGTTGTCGAAGAGACTTAGTTCTGCGGCATACGCAGTCAAAAAGATTCAACTTTTTACAGACGTAGACACAGCTAGACTTCAGCTACTTCCACAGCATTATGTCATACGGTATACTGCTGTGGCGAGTGATGCATATATAAACACAGAATGTATATTCACAAAAATATTAATTTGTTTACGAAAAATAGCGATAATCATAATTTCAATACTAGAAATAAAGACTCGCTGTTGCCTCTTGTAGACTCCATAAAGTTAGTAAATCGTTTAAAGGGCAAGGTGTTCGCTTTTATAACAAACTCCCAAGTGATGTACAAAAAATGACAATTAACAAATTTAAAAACGCAATTAAACAAAATCTTTATAAAAAAGCCTACTATAAAATATCGGATTATTTAGATGATAGAGAAGCTTGGGATTGAAATTGCTCCAACTCATTCAAAATGTTACAATTTAGACGTAATTTATTTCCTGTATTGTTATGTATTCTAAAAGGATCATTAATTCCTGGTGGTAGAGCTTTTGTGAAGGGGCTCGAGGAAGTGGGCACCTTATCTCCTTATCCAACCTTTATCTGCCGCCAAATAGCAGTACTTGTGCTGCTGTGTTCCGGTTAGATGGTAATGGTATGTTCCTGTAATTACTGCCACATAGGCATAACAGCTAAGTCCTATAGTATGACAACGTATCCACATAGAGATCAAGACAACATAATAGCTTGTTTTGAATTCTATATGGATATCCATGGGCTGCAGTAGCCACTTAACATCTGGTGGACTGCATGCTCGTTTGCCATCAACCAGCTTTGCCTTTCTTTCCTGGCTTGGTCGCGAAGGAACAGGCAGTAAAATTGACGTTTCAAAATGACCCTTGTGATTTTAATGAATAAAAGATTTTGACTTTGACTTTGCCATGACTTTGTCTTGGACATGTCGCAGAATCAGTGGATATGGGCGGGACACTTGGCAAATAGGAAAGACGGAAGATGGACGAGGGCAGCAACCGAGTGGTGGCCGCGAGAAGGTAGCAATGGAGAGGCAATGGATGCGCTTGGCACAGGACCGGAGAGAGTGGCGTGATAACGAGGAGCCCTATACCCAGCAGTGGGTGGATGTGGGCTGAGATGATGATGGTGATATGGTGTACAATAATGTGTTTTAATTCATTAATTCAAAATGTAAACACGTATAATGTTACCTAAGAATCCAGCGACAATGCCCATGGTGGTGGGGAGGCTGGCGGCGCAAACGCCGTCTTTCTTCAGCGTACGTTCATCGATCTTGGAAGCCACGACCAGAGGAGGAGCACACTGGAACATGAATCCAAATAATAATCATTTATTTCATCGCAGGTCGTATATAGGTTAGAACAGCGCAGGATAGAGGCGAATGGCGACAACGAAGAGAGGCCTACGCCCAGCAGTGCGATAAGAAGGGCTGATGATGATGATGAATTATTCACCAAAATTGTTGGGTCTAATTCTGGGGTGAGGGGAATAAGATCTGCACCGACGTCCCGCATTGGGGTGTATTGTGCATTACCCCCCTTCTAACCTGACCCCAGCCACCCTCACTCCTTGAAGTAACGGAGCATGACTTTGGAATATTTAAAACCACAAACTTCAAGTGTATATTTTAGGCCTAGGTATAATTACATTTTCTAGACTAAGGGCGACATGCGCAACAATGCCTAAACGTATTTGGTGGCTAAATATGATTTAAGGAGTTGTCAAATCATACAAATACGTCAAAACTAAACATGTTTAGTCACTAAATACGTTTAGGGATTGTTGTGCATGCCGGGCTTTGTGCCTATTTCACCTCAGAGTTACTTTAATTGACAGATAAAAATCATTCTCTCTTTATTTGTTTTCATGTGAAAACAAAAGACATTATTTATCTGTTGGATAGCGTTACTCAGAGATGGTGAAAAAGGCACTAACATCTAGTAGTAAGCTTATATTCTATTTTAATAATTATTTAGGCTGCAGGTTTACCAAAATAAGGGATTATCATACTCACAGCAAAGCAAGCTGTCTCGCCCGGTACAATGAACTGTATATGCCCCGACACAGCATTCTCACTCACTCCCGACTCAAACCAGCGCTGGTTCAACTCATTGCAAGCTGTGTTGATAGCCATACGCGCCTCGAAGTTGTCTACACAGCTTAGGACTAAGTCGACTTGGCCACCGGACAGACTGCCAGTTCTGAAAATGAAGGAAAGCACTACTTTAATTTTTTTGTTATCTGGTTCCCATAGTACAAACTATGCTTAGTTTGGGACTAGACAGCGCTGTGGGAAATGTCCAACATTATCTATTTTTTTTTATTCGCAACCATTCTTCTTCTGATGTGGCACTCTTGACCGCAATCACTTTGGTTGTGGTTGTTATGTCAGGGTTATGGTGCTTAAATACCCTTTGCTACTCCTTTTGCACCGCTACTCTTCTACCACAGAGATTTAGGGGAACATAGCAGTATTTATCTGGTCCATCCATCTGATCGGTGATCTACAGCCTGCTCTTTGCCTGCTTTTTGAAACAAAATCATTTATCTTTAATAACTTACTTGATAGCATCACAGAACTTCTGGAAGTTATCAACGGTGGTGATATTGTAATCGTTTCCTTCAATAGTCACATCTGGGTTGATCTTCTGCAAAGTGTAGGCAGCAGCCTTCACCTTGCTAAGTCCGGCCTGGTGTGGTTGGAAGAAGAGCCGGTTCATGTTGGCCAGTTCTACTTTGTCGTAGTCAAAAAGGATCAGCTGGAGACAAAACATTGTAAATCTATTTTTCAAATAAAACAAGAACCTGGGACCTGCACCTGTGAAAATCACATTTTAATGTTAAAATAGATTCAAGGTGAAGCTAGTATATTACAAAATATGACTAAGTTAGATAATAAATCAATAATAATATAAACTTAGAAATAAGTGCATTAACTTTTTTTTACTAGCCTGTACTGTCCCACTGCTGGGCAAAGGCTTCCCCATCCTACTTCCACTATCACGGTACAGAGCCAGATCCTGCTAGTTCCTTTGAAAGAGGAAGTCCCAAATAAGTTCCTTTCCAAGTCGTTGCTCCAGAGCATTTTAGGCCTCCGTACGGGTCTCTTTCAGTCTTTCTGTGATTTAACTTATTCCTTGAAATTATAGCTTAGATAATAATTGTATTTGTATTACTAGGTAGCTCTAGTTTGATGCCTAGTAGGAATATCAATATAATATTTTTAGAAACAGTATGTTTTTATACCTTTCCAATGCCGCATCGAGTGAGCATCTCAGCAGTGACACTGCCGACTCCACCTACTCCCACCACGACCACGGAGAGCTCACGAATTTTCTCGTAGTTTTCCACGATACCCATCCTTTTCAGCGCCATAAGTCGGCTGGAATAAAAAACATGTAGGTAATACACAACATTAATATGTAACGAAACACTGTTTCTAGTATTTGCGAAACAAACTTCATCTAACAGCCAATACTAATGGCAAACTGCAAAGTTTATTGTTCGAAATATGGAATTGCGACGAAAATCGTGGCATTTTTGGGATACCATATTGCTGTAGAGTTTATAAGTTTCGCCCATATTTTATGGAACTTTACTGAAAACAACGATTTCTAATAAACGTTTATGCTAATTCACTTACAGTTTTACAGAAAATACAGTAGAAGTAACGAGAAATAAGAAAATTACCTATAAGGGTTAGAGTCGACAACTTCAGACGACATAACTTCGATTTTCTCCCTATCAGCACCCAGCCGCGCAGACACATGCACTAGCTCGGCTTCTAGCTCTCGGATCCTCTTCTGCAGCTCATGATTTGAGGTCATTTTTATCACCAAAAGCTAAAAATCCACTTTTATAATTACTCGCCCCACAAACTAAGCAGCTGTAAGCTGTTGACTGAGAGAAACTGACTGACTGTTTCAGAGACAGACAGTGTCTCTGTGTCCAGTGTCTGTTCTGTCTGTCAATTTTAAAACTGTCACTGTCTTTTCAGGTGACATTTTCAATAACGTCACTTTTTTTATGTTTTTTCCATCTAAGCACCGTAGGCCTATCGGAAAATCATTCTATTCCGTAGACAGAGAATAATTTATTTTAATCTCAGTCTACGGTCTATTCTCTCTCATAATTCATAATAATAATAATTCATTTATTCATTTGGAAACATGGGTAAATATGTATAAAAACAGGTGACAAATACAATATATAGGTTCCAGACATGTTTTACCATATTAGTTGGCATGCAAATGCAGTTAATATAATATAACTAAGTCTATTAGAAACATTTCTAGAATTGAATTCAATCAAAGTCAAAGTTTAAAAAAAAACAGTCAAATCTCTAAAAATTAAATAAATTACGCTATTATCGAATTTGCATGTCTTTGTCCATAAGAAATTCATCCACAGTATAATAACATCTAATTCTCAAAAATTTAAACAATTCCTGCTTGAATTCAGTCAAATTTAATTGTTTTATTCTATTTGGTACTTTATTATATATTTTTGGAGCCATACCGCATACACTTTTATTAAGAAGAGCAGTGTTGCTTTTAACTAGGCACAGGTGGTATATGTCGCGACTGCTGCGTGAATGGGTAGGCTTTTCAAATAAGTCGAGATTCATTTTGACAAAAATTTATATTTCGTAAATGTATAGTGAGGGTAAAGTTAAAATATTAAGTGATAGAAAGTAAGGTTTTCAGGTATCAGTTGTTTTCAGACCATACATTGCCCTGATACACCTTTTTTGCGATTTAAATATATTTTCTCTCTCTGTACAATTTCCCCAGAATATAACACCGTAACGAAGCTTAGAGGACACGTAACTATGGTAAACTGTTTTAACCTTCCTATACTCGCGCGTTGGTCTGTGAGACCGACGAAACACATTTTCGTAATTATTTTTATGCAGGTAAATCCTGAGAAGTCGAATTCCTTGCTAGCTGCCGGATTTGTGGCTAACTTCATTTTAGTGCACGTCGCGCGTTCGGGCGAAACGCACGTGTTGTAGCATTTGGCGCCAATCGGTCCATGAGACCGATGCGAGTATAGGTGCAACTTTTTGTGTAAGTATTAATATAATATATTTAGTGCATTTATATATTCTTTACAGACTTTGAATACTTTATGAAGTATGTATAGTAAAATGTATGTATGTATGTTGCTCTATATTATATTTTGACCAATTTTATCATTCTTTTTTAGGTGATACTTCATATCAAAATGGATGATGATCGAATCAGATTGTTACTGGACGAATCAAGTTCTGGTTCTGGCTATGAAGACGAAAATGACAGTGAGGTAGAAGACAACGTGGAGGTACAAGAAGAGACATACGACACCGAGCAAGACGACGACAATGACGAGATATTTGAGGAAGAACACAATGAAAGTTCCCGTGATTTTTACTTGGGAAAAGATGGACAGACAAGGTGGAATAAATCTCCTGCCTCAAACCCAACTAGGCGACGTGCTAGAAACATAGTCACTCAACTTCCAGGCGCTAGAGGAGAAGCTAGAAATTTGAAGGAACCAGGTGAGCTGTGGCAGCTTTTTTTTTCAGAGGACACTATCAACCTGATAGTAAAATACACTAATGAACAAATTAATCGATTGAAACATAATTTCACAAGAGAAAGAGACTGCGCCGATACAGACAACATTGAAATTGAAGCTTTTTTAGGCCTTTTACTGTTTGCTGGAGTTAGAAGAAACGGTCGTCTAAATGCCAAAGATTTTTTCAAAACTGACGGGTCATCCCCGGAGATATTTCGATTGACTATGGGCTTTACCAGGTTCTATCTATTGATGCGTTGTCTCAGATTTGACAATAAAGATACACGAGAAGAGAGAATAAAACTGGACAAACTGGCACCTATAAGAGAGTTGTTCGACGAAGTTGTGGGAGCGTTCAAAAAATACTACAGTGTGTCTCAGTATGTTACAATTGACGAAAAATTAGAGGCTTTTAGAGGACGTTGCAACTTTCGCCAGTACATTCCATCGAAACCCAACAAATATGGAATAAAAATTTATGCGTTGACAGATGCCAAAATGTTTTATACCCATACCATGGAAGTTTACGTTGGGAAACAACCAGACGGTCCATATCGAGTTGATAGCTCCGCTTTGACTTTGGTTTTGCGATTGAGTGAAAATATTCACAATACTGGGCGTAATATCACATGTGATAACTTCTTCACTAGTATTCCATTGATAGATAAGCTTGAGTCTCAACACAAATTGACAGTTATTGGGACGATTCGTAAAAACAAACGAGAATTGCCTAAACAATTCACGGAAATACGAGGAAGAGCCGAAATGTCCAGTTTATTTGGGCACCGAGGCAATTGCAGTCTTGTATCCTATGTACCGAAAAAAGGCAAAAATGTCCTTCTCGTATCCAGCATGCACGATGATGCCCAGATCAATGAGGATACAGGTAAACCAGAAATTATAATGGACTACAATAGAACCAAAGGTGGAGTTGATACCGTGGACAAAATGTGTGAGACTTACAACGTTGCACGTGGGACAAATAGATGGCCAATGGTGATATTTTACAGCTTGATGAATGTAGCGGGTATAAATACGTTCATAATATACCTGCACAACAACCCTACCAAGAAAATTAACCGTAGGACCTTTCTTGAAGCTTTAGCATACGATCTGATCAATCCGCAACTTAGACGACGGGCTCTCATTACATCCTTGCCGAGAACCATCAGGCTCAGACTTGCCGAAATATGTAAATTAGATGGGCCCGAGTCTTCAGCAACATCTAATAATAATAAAGTTGGTCGTTGTGGATACTGCTCATCAAAAAAAAAACCGCAAGACACGTTACAACTGTGCCACCTGCAAAAAATACTTTTGTTTGGAACATGCTGTAACCATATGCCCTGATTGTTATGGTGATGCTCAAAACTAAGCCAAACATAGATAAATATGTCCTTTGATATGTTCATTATTATTTTTCAGAAGTTTATTTTGTTTTTAAAAAGAAGTTCAGACTTTAATTTTGTTTTCCTAGTACTTAAGAAAAAAATCTCAAATTCGAAGACTGATTTGTAATAGACTATAAGTCAGTAAAATAATTAATAAATTAAGTATTATTTATACTATTTTGTTTCATTACATCCTAAACTTTGAAAAAATAGTAAAAGTTTTTGGGCTTCTAAGTAAAAAAAATATGTTGTAGGGGTACAAACTATCGGTCTGTGACACCGTGCGCGAGTATAGGTGTAGCAAAAATTGGCGCGAGTATAGAAAGGTTAAGAACATCCAAACTGACTACTTTACGCAACTTATAGAGCATATACGCATATTTACTGAGTGCCTTACGTAAATTTTCGGCTTGTATAGACCAGTTTAGTTTGTCGTCAATGACCAATCCTAAAAACTTTGTACTCTTAGCATTCTCTACGCGCTGGCTTCTGTAGGTTATATCCAAATTCGGTATTCGACAGCGTTGCGTAAAATGCATAATTTTAGTTTTTCTAAATTAACCTTTAGGTTATTACAATCAAGCCAGTTAATTATTTGAGATATGGCGTTATTTATATCATTTTCGTATATGTCACTGCTATTACATTTTATCATGGCAGTGCTGTCGTCAGCAAAAAGGACATTGGATACTGGACATTTGAAGGAAGATCATTAATATAAATGAGAAATAATAAGGGACCCAACACACTGCCCTGGGGGACGCCATAGGTAATGGTTTTTGCTCCAGACATTGTATTTAATCTCTTCTTTTGCTGTTGTACATATATTACTTATTTCGGTATACTGTTGCCTTTTGCTGAGATAGGATTTTAAGAGTTTTAAAACATTTCCTCTTACGCCATATTGAAAGAGTTTGTCTATCAAAATTTCATGATTAACATAGTCGAAAGCCTTTGTCATGTCCATATAGACTGCACAAATTGGCGTCCTTTCATCCATACTTTTAATAATTTTATTAATGAGGTCTTATATGGCTATATTTATAGATTTGTTTTTTCTAAAACCATTTTGTTCTTTTACTAATATATTCTATTTTTCCATATAGTTATATAATGTGTGATAAACTATTTTTTCGAAAATATTGATATGAGTGCAATGGGTCTGTAGTTTTTCATGTCATTTTTATTTCCTTTCTTTTTGTATAGAGGCTTTACAATCACAGGCTTCAGACTATCGGGATAAATACCCTCAGCAATGCATAGGTTAAATATGTAACTAAGGTGCGGTGATATAGACTTGTTAACGACCTTTATTATTCTCGTTGTAATTCCATCATAGCCTGTACTCTTTTCATTTTTTAGCGATTTAATAACTCTTTCTACTTCGAGACGTACTACAGGTGGCATAAATAAAGATTTTTTTCTTTGGAGTGTTAGACTCTGCACAAGGTTGAATTTGATCGATAAAATAGTTATTAAATGCCGTAGCTATATCTAGAAGTTTAATCAATTCTTTTCCTTTACTAATTATGTTTGTGATATTTTCTTTTGGTAAGTTTGATTTAGCTTTATTGATTATTTGCCAGATGGCCTTAGATTTATAAGTTGAGGTATTGATGTTATGATTGTTCTGAGATAACTGAGTCAATTTTATAATTTTTTTAAGTCGTCTTGAATACTTTTTAAGGTTTAATTTATTAACCACGTTTAAACGATGTCGATATCTCCAAAGAAGTTCTCTTTGTTTTTTGCTACATAATTTGATGCCCCGAGATATCCATTTCTGTTTTTTATTTAAGGTAATTTTAATTATAGGGAAACATAGATTGTATATCAGCTTAAAAGTATCAATAAATAGGTTGTATGCTCCATTTGGATTCTCGCATTCATAAATTTCAGAGAAAGAAAGACATTCCAAGTGTGATCTAAACTTAAATATATTTTCATCGCAAAAATCCCTTTTATTTATTTTATAGTTACATATTTTAAAGGTTTTATTAATATGGTATTTTAGTATTTGAGCTGTATGATCTGACAACCCCAAGTCCAAAACATGACCTACACATTTTCTCTTTAGACTGTGGGCAAAATTGTCTATACAAGTTTTACTTACTAAACGAGTAGGTTGGCTAATTTCTAACGTTAAACTGTAACCTCTTAAAAAGTGTTCGAATTCAATGGATGTTTTATTATTTTTCAATATGTCAATGTTAAAATCTCCACACAACACAATATGCTTTCCGGTGTCACAAACCTTTCAAAAGTATTTTTTCAAAAATGTTATAAAACATTTGAAGATTATTATGGTAAGGTAGTCTGTACATACACATAGGATAATGTTATATTGCTTGTGTTCGATCGCACATAATTCAAACACACCCTCAACACTGTATTCAACTATATCACGTAATTCGCGATACATTATTCCATTTTTGACTAATATGCATACACCTCCGCGATTGTTTGATCTTGAATAACTGGATGCTAAATTATAATTTGGTATACTAAGCAAGTCTCCATGTCCTGATGTAATAAAGTGTTCTGTAATACAGAGAATATCTATATCTATTTTCTGTTTTGCACTGATTTCGTCTAAATGCAAAGTCAAAGTCTCTCATATCGACTTCCGTTCACCAAGTTCACTGCGAGAAACTACGTTTGGATGGTCCCATGGTCCACGTATGGGATTAGTCCCATTAATATTTTCGTGTTGTTTTGGTGGATGTAAATAATTCATTTATTGTACAACGTTCCATATTAGTACTGTGATTGACCTATATTAATCTTGATGTTCTATCTGATGTAGGTTCTTTATGCAATGGACGGTCTTAAATCGATTTCTTCCAGACAACTTTAGGATGGAGAGGACTTTAGGAAAGAATAGTAAGTGGCTAACTTTTTTTGTTAAGTGATAACTCCTCTAGGCACGTGGGGAATTTTTTAAGATGGGAAAAAAATCATTGAACTCGCGACACTGTTACCGTTACCGACACCTAGTAATTGTTCAAGTTTTCACTTCTGTCGTCACACAAAAGTTGTCACTTTTTTTAACTGGATGTGGATAGATCTTCGTTTGACCACAATCTCACTTGATGGTAAGCGATGATGTGGTCTAAGATGAAGCACGAAGATCTAGAAGAAACCTATTTACCTTACAGAGGCCTAGATTGTATTCTTTAGGAAAAACAGACTGTACGCACGCATTAAGAACGTAGAACCAAAACGGTGTGTGCGAATGGGTGGTATATTAAATAGGTACGGATGGTATCTACTGAGCCGTGCGCCTGCATATCCTCTAATGCAGGGATCCCCAAACTATTTTTGACAAGTAACCCCTTTCCCAAAATGAACTGTTACCTCAGACCCCCATGGCCAAATTACCTACTTTTAAGATCAACCCCCTTATTCATAATGGTCCGCTAACTTAAAACAGCTGATACAGAGTGTTATTTTTCATTCTGACTTAGGTCAATAGAAGAAGAAAGAGTGAGAATGAGCAATGCTTTAAATTAGTTAGCAGACTAGTATGAATAAGGGGGCCTATCTTTCGATTTTTCCTATTGATACAAAATACCTAGGTACTAAGGTACCAATTGGAAAACTTTGCACTTGGTTAAGTGAGTAAAGTTGACTTCATCAAAATTTAACAAAATAAAAAGACATCATCATCATCATATCAGCCGTAGGACGTCCACTGCTGGACAAAGGCCTCCCTCATTGATCTCCAGGAACTGCGGTTGGAAGCGGCCTGCATCCAACGCCGACCTGCGGTTCTTACCAAGTCGTCTGCCCATCTTGTGGGTGGACGTCCTACGCTGCGCTTGCCGGTCCGTGGCCTCCACTCGAGAACCTTTCGGCCCCATCGGCCATCTGTTCTGCGCGCTATATGGCCTGCCCATTGCCACTTCAACGTGCTAATCCGTCGGGCTATGTCGGTGACTTGAGTTCTCCACGTATCTCCTCATTTCTGATTCGATCCCGTAGAGAAACCCCGAGCATAGCCCTCTCCATAGCTTGTTGAGCGACTCTGAGTTTATTCATAAGGCCAATAGTGAAGGACCACGTCTCGGTTCCATATGTCATCACTGGTAACACACACTGATTGTAGACTTTCGTCTTAAGGCACTGAGGTATGTTGGACGAAAAGACGTTGCGAAGTTTCCCAAACGCTGCCCATCCGAGTTGGATTCGACGATTGACCTCTTTCTCGAAGTTGGACCTACCTAATTGGACTGTTTGTCCTAGGTATACATACGCGTCGACAACTTCAAGAGCCGAGTTCTCAACCATAACTGGGGCAGGGACGACATGGACATTCGACATGATTTTCGTCTTCTCCATGTTCATTTTAAGTCCTACCCGTTGGGAGACTCGATTGAGGCCTTCGAGCATCGTGCTGAGCTCTTCCATCGACTTTGCCATTTGCCACCACAATATCGTCGGCAAACCGAAGGTGAGTGATGTATTCGCCGTTAATATTGATGCACAGTCCTTTCCATTCCAGAAGCTTGAAGGCATCTTCCAATGCGGTCGTAAACAGTTTCGGAGAAATGACATCTCCCTGTCTTACGCCTCTTTTTAAGGGAATCGCCTTCGAGCTCTGTTCATGTACTCGGACTGACATAGTGGCGTTTTTATACAAACACTTCAACACTTCGATGTACCGATAGTCAATATGGCATCGTAGGAGAGACTCAAGCACTGCCCATGTTTTGATCGAATCGAAGGCTTTCTCATAGTCCACAAACGCGAGACATAGCGGCAAGTTATACTCTTCGGTCTTCTGTATGACTTGCCGCAGCGTATGTATGTGGTCTATGGTACTGTAGCCTTTACGGAACCCGGCTTGTTAGGGAGGCTGGAAGTCATCAAACCTGCGTTCGAGACGGTTCGCGATGACCCTCGAAAACAGCTTATAAACATGGCTCAAAGGCGAGATGGGTGAATTCTTAAGCAAGGTGTTGTCACCTTTCTTGAAGAACAGAACCACCACGCCCCCGTTCCATGCTTTTGGCGTCGTGCCTTCAAGCAAGGCGGAATTAAAAAGCTTCTGAAGGACTTTAAGTACCGGTGATCCACCCGCTTTCAGAAGCTCTGAAGTGATTCGGTCCTCACCCGGCGCCTTGTCGTTCTTAAGCTGCTTCAAGGCCATCCTGATCTCATACAGGCTGATGTCCGGAATATCTTCGGTATAATGTCGGGTCAGTTTGGATCTTGGGTCGTTGGCCGCACTGCAAACAGGTTTAGTGACCGAATCGTAGAGCCGTCCATAGAACCCTTCGACTTCCCTTAACACTTCCGCTTTACTTGACGTTATGCTGCCATCTTCCCTCTTCAGCTTCGTCATGCGGCTCTGCCCAATAGAATTATCTCTCGCGAACACTTTGGAGCCTTTATTCCGCTCTATCGTATCTTTAATACGAGATGTATTAAAGGTACGAATATCGTGCCGCAAGGATTTCCAAATCTTTCTATTGAGCTGCCTATGTGACTGAGCATCATCGGGAGACTGCAGTTGCAAATAACGTCGTTCAGCCATGAGGTTAAGGGTGTCATCAGAGAGTTTCTGAGGTCTATTGGTACGAGGGGTCTTAAAGAACTGGGACCCCACCGTATGGACGGTTTCTACGAACCTGTTATTGATCTCGTCCACTGATGCATCTACTTCTAGACAGTTAAAGCGATTTGCAAGTTCGAGTTGAAAGCTCTCGAGGTTTTGGATATGTGCGCGAGTGGGTCGGAGCGTAGATTTCATCAAACGGGACCTTTCAAGTTTAACGTTCATATTCAATGTGGCTCTAACAATTCGGTGATCACTGCCGGTTTTCACCCTGTGAATCACAGAGACATCATTGAATATCCGTTTCTTGTTGGTCAAGATGAAATCAATCTCATTTCTCGTGAAATCAATCTCATTTCTCAAAAAGACATACAATTCAGTAAATATCAAGTTTAATTTATAATGATAATTACAAATTAAGTACTTAAAGAATCTTAAGTAGGTAGGAAATTTGCAAAGAGAAAATAAAACATTCAGTGTGATGGATGAACCTGGTGACTATCTACCAATCTAGCTACATCCGGTTCAATATGGGTGAGTTGTAGCCTTAAATCTCCACGTTCATTGATTTTCAAACGGTTTTTTTGTTTCGTCAAAATGTTTGTTACCACACTGAAGCTTTTTTTCAACTAGGTATGATGATGGAAAAGCGATAAGGTATTTTTCAGCAATGTTCCACAATAAAGGATACTGTGTTTCAATGTTGCGTTGCAACCAGAACTTCTGATAGCCTTGGTTGAACTTCTGCTTAAGCTCTTCGTCTGTGCTGATGGTAATCAACTCTTCTTGAATTATCACATTGGCTTCTTCTATGGCTGTGGTATTGTACGGATTTATTATCCATTGAGGAATTTGTAACTATCCTCAAACCTCTCCGTAAAATCCTTGTGTAATGCGTCCAAGTGAGTGACATATAATAAAATGTCATCATCTTGAAGCATTTCTGGTAATTTTGACAAATGCGGAAACTGCGAATATTCTTTTCTGCCTAAATTTTGTTTATAAAGGATTAGTTTACCCACGAAGGCCGATATCATTGATTTTGTTGTAATCAAGTTAAGATCGTCACCCTGCAGCTGCAAATTAACTTTGTTGAATATTCCAAAGATATCAGTCAAGTAATAAATATCTGTTATACAATTGTTCAGATTTTTTTTCAAATTCGGATCTTTTTCTTGTAAAAACTCCAACACAGATTCAAAAATGCCTGAAAATCTTTCTAAGCAAGAGCCTCTTGATAGCCAGCGAACTTCAGTGTGCAGAAGTAATCGAGTAAAGCCTTCGTCGTTTTCCTCACATAGCTGAGCAAATAACCGAGAGTTCAAAGAATTGCTTCGAATCTTGTTGATAGCATTTATTACATTTTGTAAAGACTTATGCAATCTAGGACTCAGCTTTTTTGCTACTAAATGCTGCCTGTGTATCACCAGTACATCAGGCAGTTGTCGCTTTAAGTGAGCTATAAAACCACGACGACGACCAACCATAGACGGTGCACCATCAGTCGCAACAGAAACAATGTTTTTCCATGGAATAGCTTTGTCAGTAAAAAAATGTTCCACGGCCTGAAAAATCGATTCTCCTCTGGTATCAGTCTCTAAATATGTAGCAAAAAGCAGTTCTTGGCACATATTTTCATCTTTGATATATCGAACATATCCTAACAACAGAGCTTCATTGCCGGGTAATATAGACTCGTCCAACTGGAGAGAGAATCAGTTGGTCTGTAAGAACTTGCATAAAAAATTTTCCACATCCCGTCCCATCTCGTCTATGCGTCTCGGAACGGTGTTATTGCTCAAAGGTATTCTCTTTAAAATATCATGTGCAGGTTTGTGCAATACATTGTTAAGGACCTCCGCAATGGCTGATAAGATAAGCTGCTCTCCAATTGTGTGGGATTTCCCCGACTTCGCTATTAGTAAAGATATATCATAGGACGCTCGTAAGCCATCATCGTCTTTAATAGATGATGACGCTCTTTTGTCTAGTTTTTCTTTAAGTGCTTGAAAAAATGACAAGGGCTTACTTTTTTTGTTAGCATGATAAGTGGTCATCCATTTTTGAAGGCTTCATGGCATCGTTACTGAATACTTTTTGACATATGAGACACATCGGCAAGTGTTGATTTGATGGAGATGCAATAAATCCGAACTTCAAGTAGTCCAAACTGTATTGTCTAAATTTTTTTTTCGTGTCCGCCATTATAAAACTCTCAGTAATCCTGCAAATAAAAAAATAAGAAACTACCTAAATAAAAAACAATAATAAACTGTTAAATTTACTGGTATTTTTTACAATTGAAACAACTGAGGCAACTGCAAACTGTTGCAAACAATCTACACATAGCTCAACTGATCACTATCACACAGTGGGGCAATGCAGGCAGCGTCCCCAAGACGCTGGCTGCATTGCCCCATTGTATGGCAATGCTGATGCGCTGTGCCGGATAAAAACTGTTTGGTACTTACCCTATTAATTTTTCATAAACTGCAGATATTGTATGGTTACGCTATTAATTCGCGTAGGGAGCTCAGCATTTTGTAAATTCTTTTTCAATCACTTTACTTCACTTAATTTAGCTATGTTATAACTTTGTAATCTCTTGAAATAAATGAACACTTATATGAGTTATTATCGTTCACGCTCCAACGAATTTCAAAACGCAAATGAACTTTCAACCTAAGTGCAAGCTCGATAAATAGTAAAATATCGGGAACATATTTGGACTTGCAACTTGATCATGAATTCGTTCGTATTTAATCGCGTAAGCGTCAAATAGAGAGCAAGTCAAAACGCGCCTAAAAGACGTACGCTCGAACTCATTATCTTGCACAAACTTGTCCACACTGACTTGCCGAGTTTTTCATCTTGTACGAACTTGAGACTTTACATTACTACAACAATGCTATTTCCTACAAAAATATTAATTATTCTTAGTACACGTAACACAACATAAACAATACAGTACCTACCTACCTATCTTGAAAGATTTAAATAAGAACTTGTGTTAATTAAATAGGGGTCGATTTTTAGACCTCGTCGACCCCCAAAATCAGTTTTCGTTTATGTCGATCCCTAGGAAACCGATATCGACCCCTTGGGGTCGATATCTTTGAGATCACTTTGGGAATCCCTGCTCTAATGGAAGGGTCAACTTAGGCGTTACGCGTTTTCGGCGCCCGACCGTAGGCGTAGAGGCACTAGCAGATTGCAGCATTTGTATCGATTCAAACGTGCGTACAAACTTTGTACAAAATTAAATTTAATTAAATAGCTTTTTTGTTGGCGGGACGATTTCGACACCTTCCAAAGAGGATGGTGGGAAATAGCGTCAGATAGGGATGCTTGGAGGGACTTGGGGGAGACCTTTGCACAGCAGTGGGACGAGATAGGTTAGGAAAAAAAAAAGAAAAAATGTTATTTATTTCAGACGTCACAAGATCTTAAAATGATATGAAAGGTTCTTAAAACTACCTAATAAAATAAATAAAGTTTTAAATTGAATTATGGGTAGGTTACCTACACATAACCCATGCAGTGTTTAAGGGCCCTGTCTTCTGTTACCCGTTTTATGCGAATATTTCGAGCAAGTCTGTGGCTCGGTTGATAAAGAGAGATAAACAAAAATAAATACACCCAAAGTTTAGTTCATCAAAACTTAAAAGATCGAAAAAAATATTTAAACATATCACATTCGTCAAATAAATTAATTAGTAACTCGCGTTCTCGTAAAATGAGCAATTGAGTGAACTATCTAACCCTGTATTCACCCAAAAAACGAGTCGTAAAGTTTTTAACAAAAATAACATTACAACAAAAATATTGTCTTCTTTGAAATGCGTTTAAAAATTTTTAGTATATTAATACAATATTTCAAAAAAAAACGAATAAAAACTGCGCAATTTTACGCTTCAAAAGATGTCGTTTATTCGAAAGTAGAAAGTTTATAAGTTAAAATTCACATACTATAACAAAGTTCAACTTTTATCTACATATAAAAAAAACTAGAAGTGTACTATCCATTAATTATTATAATATGAATTTATTAAAATCACATATAAAATGATGAAACGCAACGCGACCACTGGCAGTAAACCCTCCGTCGTCCGAGACACGTTCTCGGAGACCCGGATGACGAAATCACTTCCGCTAATGCGGGTGAGTCATCCACATTAGACAGAGCAAACACTCCACAAATACACCGACCTCGCCGGCGAGGTCGACGAGTCCCTTTAGTCGCCGCCTACACGAGGTACAAGCACGTACCCGGGCGTTTCTCTCCTATCCCCGTCCCGGCAACAGCCCAAGCCGAGGTTCGTACCTAAGTGGTGCCCTTGCGCTAGTTGCCTCATCAATAAAAATAAAATTATAGGGCTGAACGCCTTCTGCGCTCGCCAAAAGCTCGGTTAAGCTGCAACGGCCTCAGAGGCCAACAGCGAGATAAGTCCATTCGAAAAAAAAAAAGGCCACTGGCAGTCTGCGCCGAGCGCTTTTGGAGGGAGGATGTGTCGCTCTTTGTCACGAGCACTATACATAGTTACGTATATATAATACTATAGGCAACATCATACAATTATAGCGCGACCGAATGATTTGATCTGTATGGATACTTACAGATCTATAAAACTCATTGACATCATTGTTCTCCCAGATGCCCCCTTGTAGGGTAGAAATGTTTTTAGTATGATCGTATAGAGGGAGTTTCGATGAGTTGGGAATAAATCCTAAAGTCCCCCTTTTGTCCCCCATTCGCTCTCATCCACCTCGTATCTCGGAAAGTATAAGACTTAGAGCATTAGCGCCAAAACTAATGTTGCTTAGGCCATTTGTTTATATACGAATAAAAAAAACTGATCTTTCATACAAAAAAACATTGTCCCATACAAAATATTTTTGTGCAAATACCGTACACCGTATATTTCGTTTGCCGTAATTTTCATACTGTTTTTGTAGGGAGTCAAACGGCTTGTGGGTACTGTGAAATTTATATTACTGTATTTTATTTATTGGTGGAGGGGCATGAGATAACTAAATTTTGAAGTTTATGCAACATCCATCATCATTATTATTTTGAGAAGTCCGTTTTTCTTAGTTTTTGAAGGGACATAAGGCAACTTTCTTAGTAAATGTTCATGTTATGCGACATCCATCATCATCATTTTGAGACGTCCCATGTTTTTTTTAGATTTTGGAGGGGCATAAGGCAACTTTCTTAGTAAATTTTCAAGTATATGCGACATCTACAAGGATCAATTTAAAACGTCCAATATTTTTTTTTAGTTATTGGCGGGGCGTAAGGCAACTTTCTTAGCAAATTTTCAAGTGTATGCGTCATCTACAAGGATCACATTGAAACGTCCAATATTTTTTTTTAGTTTTTGGAGGGGCGTAAGGCAACTTTGTTAGTAAATTTTTAAGTATATGCGACATCTACAAGGATCACTTTAAAACGTCCAATATTTTTTTTAGTTTTTGGAGGGGTGTAAGGCAACTTTCTTAGTATATGTATTTTCAAGTATATGCGACATCTATAAGGATCACTTTGAAACACTTTTTTCCTCAGAAAATTACCTAATTGATGTAAAACTTTGCAAACCGGTAGAACTAAAATAAAAATTCCAGACTATACTAAAAACGCTCTGATCTGATGATGGAGTCGGGAGCTGTTCCATGGAACTCCTCAGCAAGTTGTCCGATTGAAGTAAAACTTTGCACACCAGTAGAACTAAAATGAAAAGGCTTTACTATACTAAAAACGCTTTGATCTGATGATGGAGTCAGGAGCTGTACCGTGGAACTCCTTAGCAAGTTGTCCGATTGAGGTGAAACTATGCATACCGGTAGAATTCAAATGAAAATATTTTACTGTACTTAAAACGCTCTGATCTGATGATGAAGTCAGGAGCTGTTCCATGGAACTCCTCAACAAGTTGTCCGATAGAAGTAAAACTTTGCACACCAGTAAAACTAAATCGAAAATTCTTTACTATACTTAAAACGGTTTGATCTGATGATAGAGCCAGGAGCTGTTGTTCCTTGTAACTCCTCAGAAAATTGTCTGGTTGAGCTGAAACTTTGCACACTGGTAAAATTCGAATGACATTACTTTAATTGATCGAGCTAAGCGAGATCTTCAAATCAACTTGGGCAAATCGGCGCTGTATGTATGTATGTTTGTCCGAGGATAGCTTTCGTAACTTTTATCCGATCATCGTGAAATTTAATACATAGGTAGGTAGTAATGGCACAATTTTGGTGTGACTAATGAGCTAAAAATGCTGGGGGCTTGTTGAGATATTGGGGTTCAAGTGGGGTAAAAGAAATTAAAATGAGGCTATCAGATCAAGTGTGACGTCAAATGAAAGGTATTTATTAGTACTTTTAGACTCCGTTTATTTATTATTTTAATTCGTAATTTCTTTATAGTTTTTGAGTTATTAGCCATGATTTGTATAGCTTTAGTGACACAAATATAAAGAAAAGTCTGAAATCTAGAATAACTGCAAATTCTAATCTAAAAAGCGTACTGATTAACTCCCATTATTTGTAACGTGAATGCAACTGTAGGTCAAATTAGTTGGTTGTGAATTTCGTGGCACTATTATACTAGTAGTTTGCCCAGAACTGAGATCTCACGAGTCTCAACTAAAATAAAAAAAATATTATTCATAACCTTTGATTAATAAAATAGTATCACGAAATACACAACCAACTACTTGAACTACAGTATTATACAAATAACAAGTAACGGGAGTCTTAGGGACAGATATTGCAGTTATTTTGGATTTCAGACTTTTCTTTATATTTGTGTTACTAAAGCTACACAAATATTAAATTTCAGTTATTGGTGTACCCTGTGAATTTCGTTTAAGTTTAGTTTTTATGACGCCTAATAACTCAAATACTACAAGGATGTAATAATAAAAACGGGGTCCAATATACTAATGTATCTTTCATTGGCTTTCACGGCCCATTGGACCTAATAATCTTATTTTTGTTGTTTTGCCCCTATTGAACTCCAATATCTCAACAACCCCCAAACATTGTTAGCTCACTTAGTCACACCAGGATTGTGCCAACACTACCTAACTATATATCAAATTTCACGATGATCGGATCAATGCTTCGAAACTTATCCTCGAACAAACAAACATACGTACATACGGCCATTTTGCTCAAGTTGATTTGTAAATCTCGCTTCGCTCGATCAATTAGTCAAAGATTGTGAATATTATTATTTTTTTGTTTTGTACTCGCGACTCGCGAAATCTCAGTTCGGGGCGAACCACTAGTTATTTTAGTTGAAGAAATCTTGTCAGACCATTATAACCTCGGAATCTTCAAGTCCAGAGTGAACAGGTTCTATCTAGGCAAGCTCGCTCCTTCTTCGACCTTACCAGATGAGTACCTAAGTGGTCAAGCGCTTAACAAATAAAATAAAAAAACTGCATAATACGAATGAAGATACGAAGATACACAACATACTATAAATAAACATTTTCATTCGATCGGCATGACAAAGGATCAAAATTATTTGTCCTATACCTAGTCAGGTCATTAATTCTGTCACATGTTTAATATAAAATAATTGAAACAAGTTTATTCATTATGTAACCATTTATATACCAAAATGAACTTCACAAAACATAGATTCTTATGACACTAAAGTTTATTCAAAATGACCTCCGTGATTTTGAATACAGGCCTTCAATCTGCGCGGCCAGTCGTCTATCGCAGCACGAACGAGGTCCATGTCAATATCGGCGGCTGCCTTAATCAAGGACGTCTTGAGTGACTCCAAATTGGGATGAGGCTTTGAGCACGCCTTTTCCTCCAAGTGTTGCCATATCTTGTAATCTAACGGATTCAAATCTGGACTGAAGGAGGGCCAGTCTTCGTGCCGGATGAAGTCGATTTCACGCGCCGCCAGCCAGTCTTGTGTGCTCTTCGCTCTATGAGCTGGCGCCGAATCTTGTTGGAATACCCAGTGCCTGTTATTGAACATGGTATGAGAAACAGGTTCCACAAGGTTCGTCAGGACTGTATTTTGATACACAACTGCATTCGTTTTAACATCTTTCTCACAAAAATGTACCTCTGTTAAGCCCCAATAAGAAACTCCCAACCATACCATGAGCGAGGATGGAAAATGACCTCGTTGGACACGCGGAATACGGTTGCTCGCTTCTTCACTACTGTGTGCGTACACCTTATCATTTTGTTTGTTGTAGCTCTCTTCTACGGTAAAATTTTTTTCATCCGAAAAAAGAATTTCCCGATATTTTTTTCCCGCGTACCGCTTCAACAAAGCGCGGCATCTCTTCAGTCTCAGATCTATTAGACGAGCATTCAAACGATGTCCTGTTTTTCTTCGATATGCCCGAAGCCCTAAGTCTTCATTTAACATTTTTTTCACCGTGGTTCTGCTTAACCCCATCTGAAGGGCCAACAGTTTCTGCTTATGTTTGGGATTTCTTTGAATTCGCGCCTTCACAGCTTTTATCACTGCTGGAGTCCTAACAGACCGAGGGCGACCACTTCTTGACCTGTCATCTACACTAGAGTCTTCATTGTATCGTTTGATAGTGCGATAAACAAATCTTTTGGTTATATTCAAATTTTTCAGTAAGTATGTCAAAAATTTTAATTGGCGCGTAACCGCAATGATGCAACGCAGTAACTGCAACACGGTCTTCTTTAAGCGTCCACTCCATATTTAAAAATGAGTAAAATTCTAAAAAGTATACAGTTTTATTTTCATGAACAATTCGAAATTCGAATTCAATAAAAAAATTTGTGGCCAGCATTCTAAAAGAAAAGTTTTTACTGTGTGACAATACTTATGACCTGACTAGGTAATGAGGTGTATAAGTTCCGGGAGCCGCGCATTTACGAGTCGCGTGCCTGCCGGACTTCGTAAATACCTAAACTTGACAGCGGCAGATTTGGGAACGGATTCTTAAAGAGAGAGCCGTCATACTTATTCGCTATTATCCTCAGAATGGTGTTGGTACTCCCGCTACACTGACAAGCAACGAAGCCACCTCGTTTACCTCATAGGTACAGGAGGCGAATCATAGATGTTGTAAAAAGTTTGGACTCGCGTTTGAATCGAACAAAATCGAAAATTTGTATCGAACAAATGCTGTACAAGTCGACTATCATAATTTGCAGTGAACCTAATAGGTACTTACAGTGTGCCAAGGTAGAGCTTGGACTGTATGTAGTCGAAATATTTTTGGAATATTAAAAAACTATTAGCACGTAATGGTTGCTAGTAGATAGTAATTAAAATGGTAGGTATCTATATTAAAACTTGGAAAACCGAGCCTAATCAAATATTGAAAGAAACCGGTCGCTCTTATTTATAAAACAAATTATCATAATATGTAAAGGTATTTTGTGAGAGGTATTTATTGCCTATGCCTACCTAACCTACCAATGTTACCTGTGCTAGAGGTAACATTATGTTATACATATTTACACATGTTATACATTATTACATAAATGTTACTAATGTTTTGGTAAAGGTTTTTCTAAAAAAGAATAGTGTAAGACGTTATATTTTTATTTTTTATCGCGCGCTGGAGTAAGGGAGCGAATTCTATGCCACAAAAAGCGAACATAACAATAGTCATTTTTAATCTGTTAAAAACAGGGAAAGAAAATTGTACTGAATTTCATTCATCCTCAAGGGGGAGAATGTGATTTAAATTTGGAATACTTACCGAAATTTATACTGAACTACATCTGTGTTTACACCATTGAGTTTTTATATAAAGCATTATACATCTTTTTGAAAAAGGAATACGCATTTATTATGCAGTTATGATTATTAAATAAAATTACGAAAACCGACGAGGCCGTATGAGCTTGATGCCTTTGCTTTTCCGACAAAAAAATATTAGTCTAGGAATTTACCGCGTTTTTGTTTTCTTCAAATACATAAACGTAAAATCAACAAGTTCATCAACAATAAATGTACTAAACAAAAATGTAACTCTCTCTATCAATAATAGGACCAATGTTTCGAATGTTAACTTTTACTTTTAATGGTCATTATTTTTAATAAATGCTTATCTCATATTATTATTGTGTTAATTTTTTCGCAAATGGTACGAAAAGTAGAGTATTTTCCTCGGTGATAAAGCTGTCTTAGTCTTGGGTGAACTTAAATCCCTCGCTACACTCAGGACTCGTCTTAAATCCCTCGCTTCGCTCGTGATTTAAGTTTTTAACACCCTCGCTACGCTCGGGAGTAAACCTCGAGTTTTTCGTTACGCTCGCGATTTAAATCGTCACCCGCGACAGAAGACACTGCTTTATCCCCTTGGTTAATAATCTACTAATAGGTACTTACTTATGTTGTAAGGAGGTAAAGTTCGTTGTTTATGTTTGTGTGTTTGTAGGGATAACCTCAAAAACTAACTAAACTGATTCGGAAATTTGAAATAAATTTCAGAATCAGTTCAGTTAGTTATTGAGACTATCCCTACAATCACACAAGCATAAACTTACTCTACTTAACTTACTTACTAACTCATAAAGCTACGGCTGAGTGCTATAATCCAGTTTTTTTGCGACCTTGAGGTGGAACAACTATAGGTAAGGCCCACATGATGTTATGTGGTAACTATCGCCTCTAACAAAGTATTGCCTCTTAAGTCACGCACCATAGAAACGTGCCCTACGATGCACTGCCTTGAGTCATACCAGGTGACCTGGCCATCATGTACCATCATGTACCTGTAGGTAATTTATACTTATTATTTTAAAATCCGTGCGAAAACGGCTCGGGCTAACTAGTACCTAATACTTATATTTTACACCTACCACAGGTTAGAAAAAGTTGTTACCTACATAAAACTTTCGGTACTTAACGTCGCAGATATCGTCGCGTCGTGGATCTCGTGGAATCCGGCAGCAAACGTAAGTGATGAATGACTGATGAGTGCCAATATGAGTCTTGAGTGTTGGTTATTTTTGATTAAAACGCTGTAAAAAAAATAACTACTTATTTGTGATGATTTTTATATAGGATTAAGGAGTAGATAATTTAGGAAAGTCTTTTAATGACGACAACCAATACCCCTTTAAATGTCGGTCAACGATCGTTTTGTTTTGATTTCGGAACCCGTAATTTCCAACCAACAACAATTTGCCGCCGCAACGTGCTGTTTAAAAAACAAGAAAATACCTACTACCCATCTAATCTACCTAATACTCCGATTACACCAGTATGGTGTCATTACAATATATGTAGTTTACCGACCTAAAAACGAAGTAAGAGAAGTCTTACCGCACGTCACACGGAGTTATTCCTCTACACCGGTAGGACGGTAGAATAACATCACCAGTGTCTTGCCTTTTCATTTGCTTCGCGGTTGTATACATGCACGATCAATGCTGTTTGAAACAATTTAGTTCGATAAATAAATCAAACTGGCTGGTTCGAAATTTAAAAAATCGAATTTGTGTTGGTAGTTTTTTTGATGTTCGTTCATTGTTTGCTTTACTGCGACCGATAAAGTTTTAAAATTACTTCGAAAGGTAAGATCTTCATAATAAATATTAACTTAGATATTAATTATTTACTATTTAAAGGTAGGTATATAAAATATTTCTCACGGGCTGGCATGATCGCCAAGCTATTAAAGCATTTTAAAATGATTTTTTAGTACAGTTATATAAATAAGTGCATTTTTAGACCAGTTTTCTAAATGTAATGTTATCATACGGCATAGAGTTACTTCATTATATTTAAGTTTTATTTATTTATCTGTGGTGCATGGCTCATTTAAAATATATATATATATATAGAAACTTTCCATTGAATGAATGAATGAATGAATGAATGAAAATTCTTTATTATACCTTACAAGCTAGACACAACAGATTTATAAAAAAAAAACAAATAAAAGTAAGCATAATGGGCGGTCTTATCGCTTAACAAAGCGATCTCTTCCAGACACCCTTTGGATGGAGAGGATCCATTTTGAGTGAAGAAAGAGCAACTCCTGAAAGCTCTACATTAAGGATATAAGCTACTTTCTAAACCTCCGAGATATGAGAACTCTGCTCTAATTTCAACAAAACAGCTTGCAGAAAGGTTTTTTTTCTATTGAAATCAGTATTATCGATTTGATTCAAATTTGAGGGACCTAAAATTTTTTTTTTATAACACCGGTCAGGTGCGAGTCGGACTCGCGCACGAAAGGTTCCGTACCATTATCTATAAAAATGGCAAAAAAATCACGTTTGTTGTATGGGAGCCCCCCTTAAATAGGTATTTGTTTTATTTTAATTTAATTATTTCTTTTTAAAGTAAATATATAACTAAATATTCTGTGAATATTTCAAGTGTCTACCTGTTGCCGTTATCAATATCGAGCAAAAAGAAGCATAAAAAATCAAGTTTGTTGTATGGGAGCCCCCCTTAAATATTTATTTTATGCTATTTATAGTATTTGTTGTTATAGCGGCAACAGAAATACATCATCTGTGAAAATTTCAACTGTCTAACTATCACGGTTCATGAGATACAGCCTGGTGACAGACGGACAGACTGACAGCGGAGTCTCAGTAATAGGGTCCCGTTTGACCCTTTTTGAGCTTGATGTGTAGCCGTGTGTACAGAACCCTAAAAATGGTAAGCCTTAATGTGAAATCAGATGAACGTTAAATTAAATTTATCTAAAATTTATCTATTAAATTAATTTGACAAGGGTGGGAGGTCCGGCAGCGAGATGGGTGGACGACATCGTAAAGGTCGCGGGCCGTCAGTGGGTGCGACTAGCGCAGGATCGTGGTGGATGGCACAAACTTGGGGAGGCCTATAGGTACGCAACAATGGGTGAAGTCGGGCTGTGGATGATGATGATTATTAGTAAACATAAATAATTAAGATCGATAAACTAACGCAAGTAAAAGTCAACTCATTGATGTTTGATGTTAAATGGATATATATTGACCTCCGTAGCGTAGTGAGCACGAGACGCAGGAGGTAGCGGGTTCGATTCCCACCGCGGAACAAATGTTTGCATAATCTACAGATATTTGTGCCGCGTCTGGATGTTTTTCTATATTATCTTAAGTAAGTATTTACAAAAAAAAGTGTAAGTATAAGTATTCTATCAGTTATCTGATTTCCATAGTACAAGCTCAAATAAAAAAAAAATTGGTATTGATAGTAAATATTAGAGATGAAACGGATAGCCGGTAACTATCCGGTATCCCGCCCATCAGGCCTTGTTTTCACTATCCGGCCGGGTACCGAATAGTAATTCAGTATCCGGTCAGATTCTGGATAGTAGGTACCTAAAATACAAAAAATTCTCATTATTTTATACAAGGCAACAATAAGTTATGGACACCGTTTAGTTTTATAATCGCACGTCAAAAATTTTTATTTTTGTTTGTGTTATAATTAGTTAAGTACTCAAAATTAAAATGTGGCAAATTGTGGTGAAATACCAAATTTTCCGCATTTATTGGTAAGAGGCGACTCCCCTTGGCTTTTTATACCAGACCAGCTTCTGAAAATAGCCTTTCGTTGTAAACGCAGGATCGTGCCATGTGCTGAAAGATAAATTCTAGCAAACCTTGACAACTGCAAGTACTGATTCAAATTGACTGAACACCAAATGTATGAGTCGTGATTGCGATCGATTCGAGATGTCGTTAAGAAAAAGACAATCTCCTTAGCAATTGGATTTTGTTTTCCTTGATCGGAAAGATCACTACTACCGTGTAACGCGATAAAACGCCGAATATCCGGAAGCCGGATATCCGGCGCTCCGGCCTCGTAGCTTACCGAATATCCGGTATCCGGCCAAAGCACTATCAGTTTCAACACTAGTAAAAATACTTTAATAATACGCACCTTGATAACCAGACTGTCACCACACGAAATTCGTAGTTTTTGGGAATCGACGATTTAAATTTTCAAAAATTGCCTACTCGATAATGATAACTAAAATTACACAGATTGTTTATGTTTTAATGTTTTTCGACACTTTGGTCATCCGGAAAAGTATTGGCATTAAAGTAGGTAATTGTTCTATTATTATTAGTTACTTTTTCGGGGCTTATAAAAACTATTAGCTTAATGTCACTGTTCCAATAACTTTCACAAATTGATTAATAACAGCTATTTGGGTACTAGTGACATTAGGTAATTACCTAATGTCATTATGTCTGATGAAATATAAAAACAAAAATGAATCCGCAATTGTTAGGAATAAAATAAAGAAATAAACATTAAACCAGAAAATATTATCATTAATTAGTGAATAAATATAATGCAAAGGAACCTTCAGATTAAATGGAAAATTGATTCTAAGCAAAACAGAACATCGTTCCATCTATCTATACTAATATTATAAAGAGGAAACATTTGTATTTTTGTGTGTGTGTATGTTTGTAATGAATAAACTCAAAAACTACTGTGCCGATTTCAAAAATTCTTTCACCATTGAAAAGCTACATTTACCCTGAGTGAGATAGGCTATATTTATTGCTAGAAAAGATTAGGGATCCTTACTAAAACTTAAGTAACGTAACCCAAGGTTTAAAAAAAGTGCCCTAAAACGTCTTTCGTCGCATGCGCTGCGGAAACTATTGATGATAGAACAAAAGTATGTTCTACAATATTAAAGAACATATTACAATATCTACAAAAATAATATTATAAAGAGGAAAGATTTGTTTGGTTGTTTGTTTGCATTGAATAGGCTCCGAAACTACTGGAACGATTTAAAAAAATATTTCACCGTTGGGAAGCTATGCACTATCCCCGGGTGACATAGGCTACTTTTTACCCAACTGCGCAGAAGGAGGGTAATATTTTTATAATATATTAAATTAATTAACCTAAGCAATAATGTTTTGTGATAAGAACTTAAACACCTCTTTTCACCCACCCAGCCCCAGGGGGTTATAATTGAAAATATTTTTGATTTTATTAACTCCTCTGAATTGGGTAAAGTAATTTAAGTATCTGGGTCACTGGGTAATGATGATATGTCAGACGATGCTGACATCGAGAGGGAACGTAGGGCGTTGGTTGGCGGTAAGATGCAATATGTTAGCTCGTAGATTTGCGCGTTGTACTGCGCCAGTTAAAATTACTCTGTTTAGAGGGTATTGTACAGGGATGTTTGCAGACGCGCGTACCGATGATTTCTACGCGATCATATATGAAAAAGAACCGCATCCTTGTGCGGGTGAGCCGCATGCGTGGAAGCACCAACAGCTTCCTGACCGTTGTTGCCGGGAACATGAGCTCATATATCATGAGGCACTGGACATGCCTGGTCTCTCAGTAATGCGCCCATGTTCCAATGTTGCCGCATTTATTTTTTGTCTTGACTTTTTTTCTTCTTGTCTCTCTCTCTTGTATTTTTGTGTACCTAATAACAATATTTTTTAGTGAGTTTTTTTTTCCGTGTTAGGTACTAACAAAAATTATGGATCCGTATGGTCTGAAATAAACGTTATTATTATTATTATTACAGTGGAATTAACACAGAATATTGTTATATTGTCGACTGTTTCCGAATTCACCCTGTAAATTAATAATTTCCGCCTAATTTGTTTAGTTCAAAGGAATTTTATAAATTGCTACTGAACTCTATATTCTATATATATATATCTGAACTATATATTCAATACTCTAAAAGTGATAAATAATGGATATTATAATCAGTTGCTAATGATTAAGATTAAGGTTTATGGTTTCCTTAATTTAATAGTAGGCTTGAATTTCTAATGATATTTGATGATCCTTAAAATAATAAGGCATTTTTTTTTATTCTTCTCAAACAAGTCCAGTCGCGGTGAGTGAAGAATCCTATTTTTATTTACTGGTGGTACCTACTGGTGGTTTTAAGAAGCAAAGTTTTAGGTATCGCAACTGAAATGCAATAGCATTCAAAGTGGACCATAGACCTGAAGTAAGTAATTGAAAAATTTAATTGAATTAAAAAATCTAATAATCTATGTATAATCTATGTAAATAGTTTAAATACATAGATAAAAATACGTAGATTTGTACATAGGCGTACTTTTTTTCATGCATTATAGGCTTGTGTTTGACCACGATCTCGCCTGATGGTAAGCGATGATGCAGTCTAGGATGGTACACGCTTGCCTAGAAGAAAACTATTCACTCGTGACTTAAAGATACCCAGGATGTAGCTATCTGGAAACACAGACTCTGGCAAGGCATTACACTCTTTGGCGGTGCGCATAATAAAGGTTCAAGAGAACCGCTTTGTGCGAATGGGAGGTATTTCTACCATATAGCGGTGACGCACCGCAGAGAGTCTGGTTGTCCGTTGATAGAATGGAGATGGTGGGATCAGGTTGAAAATTTCCGCCGCACACTCCCCGAAATGTACTCGATAAAAAACCGAGAGGCTAGCAACCTTTCGTCGATGCTCCAGGCTGAGGAGCCTTGCATCAACTAGCTCATGCTAGTTAATTCTAGCAAGCATTTTCTTCCAGTTAACCTTTGCGTAGTGTTGAAAAAATATTTTGTAGGTTTTGTTTTGCGCATAATTTTTTACTGGGTTAACCAATTTTCATGATTCTTTTATTAATTGATGGGTTTTAACTCTAGGTTGGTCCCATTTCAGTTTCATTGAGGTAAAATAATTGTAAAGGTTCTTTCCATTGAACCTTCCTTTCCAGGTAAAGAGGGGATGAAAAATAAATGTTGCTTGCACCTATGTGGTATTGTGGGAAAGCTCTTGAAAACTTCTTTAGACGATCTGGACATTTTTGCCATTGAACTCGCGACACTGTTACCGACACCTCTATATATAATTTGTATAGAGAGGTTTCTTAGTAAATTTTCATTTTAGGCGACATCCATCATGATCATTTTGCAACATCCAATTTTTTTTTGAAGAGAAAACTTCTTTAAGCTCGTTGGGCATTTTTTGAGATGGGAAAAACCATTGAACTCGCGACACTGTTACCGTTACCGACTCCTCTGTATATTAGTATCTCGTAATTGTTCAAGTTTTCACTTCTGTCGGCGCTCCCGGAGTGCCAATTTTTTTTATTTGCTGTTTTCTGACGATGGTATTTTTTTTAAAGTTCCTTGTTTCCTGCTCAGATCAGGACAAGATGCAGCGCGCGTCGACATCCAGCACCGAACGCACGCCACTCGTCCAGCCCACCTACGTCTTCGAGTCTAGTTTATCACGGAGCTACCAGAAAAGACTGCGCCAGTTTCAATGCACAATATGCATTATATTCATGTGAGTAGGTATTTACTAACCACGCTACATCTATACTGTTTCAGTAATGTCTTATGAAGACTCTGATAAAGTGCCTAATAGAGAAGGACGTTGCTATCTGCGACACAATATTTATTACTTACTCATGCAGATGGTTGAGAAAGCCTCCTGACGTGCCCTAAATCCTTTTATCATATTATTTCTTACGATCTTTAGACCTTCTAGACCCTTGGCCCTTTTTAGGGCTACCATTCCTCAAGTTTTGCGCAGTTCCTGACTATACTGTAGATATTTCGTAAGATATGTACAACGCGGTCACACGCTGGAATGCGGGTCCCCGCCCGCTTCCCCCCGCATTCCCTTTTCTCGCCCGGCAATTGTCAGTACGGTCAGCATCTTTGTTACTTAAAAAGTGTAAAAGTACGCGTACGGTGCTGGTTTTTTTTCCACACCGTACTTGAGCGCCAAAATGACGTCACATGGTCAAGCGTCTAGTTAATGTGACCGCGTTGTAAGTTTGAATGTTTGTTACTCAATCACGTCGTAACGGCTGAAACGATTTCGATAAAATTTGCTATACCTATATAGGTACGTAAATTATAACCTGGTTCACCACATAGGCTACCATTTATCCCATAAATCAGTTCCCATGGGTTAAAAATTGTGTGTCAAGTCAAGTTGCAACAGCGAGTTTAGCTTTATTTCTAGGTTACCTACACATTTAGTAGCGTAACGCGTACGAAGTTGCGGGCAACAGCTAGTGATTAATCACTTGCATAAACCACCTAGGTACCTGTATCCTGAAAAGAAAAAAAAATAAGTGGGTACATATATGCTTGTGCCAAATAATTTTTACTGGATTTATTCTGAACTATTTAGATAAGCATATACGTGTACCTAGTTAGAAACTATTCCTATGTCCGGCTAGTCCAAATGTGACCTTGGCTTGGAGGCATGAAATGTAAACTGCCCAAAACAGATACAAATATGCAAAAACATTCTGTGTTTTTGGCTAACGCTGTCTATGAATAACATATTTTTTTTATCGAGCATAAATTAACGACAGGCCTGTTTTTAATCAAAATACCAAATTCATTTAATTTCATTTATTTTCCACTGTAGGTATGTACATACCTACATATAGAGCACTAAGAGCGACTTGCCAACGATGCCTAAACGTATTTAGCGACAAAACATATAATAAAATAAAATATATCTAGCCTAGCCACTAAATAGGTTTAGCCATTGTTGTGCAAATCGCCCTAAGTTAAGTCAGATTCAAAGTAATAATAACAATTTAATAAAATGAACATTAGAGTAGCCCAAACAGACAGCTGTCGGGATTCAACAAGTTATTAATGTGTCCTGAAGAATGTTAACTAAAAATAAAAAAAAGTGTATGCGTCAGCTCCGACGCACGACTGGAGTTTTACTCCTTATTATTAAAATTAATTTAATTTTATATATATTATAAAATACATGCCGCCCCCTCCAAAGTCCAACCATTAACGTCCGAGACGATCACCAGTCACACGTGGAGGGGGGACACTTGTAAAAATAAAACCTACAAGCTAATAAGGACATAACAAAACCATTTATGGAGTAATGAGTAATTGGTATTCACGTATATGGCCGCTTTCCGGGGACGATCGCCGGGGCACGTCTGGAGCCGATGCTGGACGTTCCAGCATGCAAACCATCGGTGGCGGGGGGTTTAGGGGTCGGCCCTCCGTCGGGGAACCCGAACAAAGTGAGACCACCCAACCTATGCCTGATGATACTTTGCGGAGCAGGGATATTTCTCCCACAAGCACTGCCGGTATGTCGGAAGTGACCACTGGAAGTTTATCTGCAGAAAGCAGCGATGATACCAGAAGAAGAGGGTGAAGCTGAGCAGTCTTTCCCCTGAAGGTTTTAGGGCGGATTGTTCAATATAATTGTACCGAGGAAACTCGAGAGCCAAGAAGAGTGGTAACAAATAATTACATGCCGCAAGTGTTACCATGCAGCCGAGAGTACTCTGTGCTGGGAGCTGCGCAAGATAAGTTGCGCACGAACTTAACGCATAACGTAACGGAGAAAGTTTGATTTTATACCCCATACATTTTATATGAAAATAGATTCATAAGGAGTAAACTCCAAAAATTACAATCATACATGAACATTCAAACTTGTGAAAAGAACAGAACAAACCAATTTGTTTCAGTACCCATAATAAAGAAAATTGATTGATATACACCTATTTGTAAATATCGTCATCCTTGTCGTATCCGATAATAGCGAACCTGGCTTTACTTATGTATGTCTACTATGTGACCGAATGTGGCTTGCAAAGTAAAATTTGGTTTTAAAGAGATCTAGCTCTAGAACAGTCGTACTCTACCTATAAATAGATATCTAATCTATTTATAGGTAGACGGTTTAGAGTACGACTGTTATTATATAGTCAGGTAAAAAATGTTTACAAAAACTATAATAATAATGCTGGAAATTTCACTCAACCATCACATGTCTAGCCTCAAACTAAGCAAAGCATTCACAACTAGCAGTTCAGAAGGTACCTCCCTACATCGTTCGACCGCGTTTACCGTCTTTCAGTTGTCCCCTTTTTTCACAGAATAAAACATCGTGTAGTTAAAGTTTTGACTTCCATTCCCTCTCTCCAGAGCCCTCCTAGGCGTGGCGCTCCTGGTCACAGTCTCCTACAACCTAGCTGACACCCTCAACGAGAACACAACTGACAACTCTGCAGACAGTGTGCCGCCGCCGGCGTCCTCGGTGCCACAGCAACTCTTGAAAGCCTCGAGGTCCTACGTGATCTCACCTGACATCCAGCCATTCCTCAAGAAGAAGTGGCCATTGAAAGGTAAAGATAGACAGCTTTAAAAGAGAGAGATAGCATGATTGACCAGATTTTCTTTCGAAGCATGAACATTATGACTCGATGCTTGTGAAATTGATAGTTTTTCCTAGATAATCTGACAAAATGACAAGAACCTTTTCAATAGTTGGGCAGGCCTTAGTATAGACTGGTTCAGGATCGTAGTTGATAGTACATACCTACTACGGGGGACCTACCCAACAGTGGGAGAAGTCAGGTGGTGGATGATGATGATTAAGGTGCAATATTTGTGACTTGGTGTTTGACTGCACCATGAAGTGTTCAAGAACGAAACTATTGAGCACCATATCAGCTGATCTTTGTATTAGATATTAGATATTTAATTCAATGCAACATACAATATACTAATATTAGTATTGCAGATGTAGGTACCCTGTAATGTACCTAAGGGTGTGGCCAGGTATTATATTTTTACTAAAATAAGATATATTTTCTAACTTTGTTACTATATTTACTAAATTAGGAGGTAGGTAATAGAAGCTTTTCTTTTTTATTTCTAATAACCTTCTAAAAAGTTACCTAGTTCTGTAAGCTTTTTGATAGACATTATGACTTTTAATAAGTTTTTAATTGAGTAAAACGGGTAAGACAAATTTCATCACCCAAAAATCATAATTGTACGCAGAACAACCACCAGCTACATGGAGCGGCTCGCCACCATCTCCCGAAGACATAGCGGCTGCTGTCAAACACGGTAAAGCTGCTGTGATCAATCTTCAAAAGGTGGAACGTCTTCGGAAGCCGTTGGACCGAGGAACTCCAGCGAATAAGGCTCAAAGAGCAAGCGCCACTTCAAAAGAAATCAAACCCTTAGCGGAATCTGCTTACGGCGTAGAACAAGCCACTAGGGCATTGTTGAACGGGTAAGTTCAAATATTCTGAGTTAAAGAAATCTGTATGGATCTTATGATAACGGAGAAAAAATGTTTGAATTGGGAGTCTTCCTGTTTAGTTGAGGTGTACTTAGTCTCTCTCTACAGCTACCTTCCTACAACAAAATTTTATATAAGTTACGAATAACGTACTCCCACCATTTGTCTGTCTAATAGACAGCATGACCATTCAAACCAGGCGGAATCGGTGTTTTAGTACCAAGGAATGTACTGCTGAAAGTATAGAATCGAATCGACATCGAATAGCTAATATCCTCTAGAGACCGGAAAACAAAAAAATTACATAAGTAATTAAAAAGTCTGCATTTTTTTACATTATTCTTATGTTCACTTTCGACTCCGAAAAAATTTTAATAGGTCATTATTGTTTTAGCGGTGATACAGGAATTTAATAATAATAAAAGCCTTTATTTAGATTAATTACTTAATATTATACATTTCTTTGCTAATTTAGTATTAAGTTTAACATGATGACAGCCAGCTGTATCTATTTGTGCAGATTTGACAAAGGTCACTTCCAAACTCTTCCACGTCTCTCTTGATGCTGCCAATCTTGGGCATGTCCATAATTGATCTATCAAATAAAAATCTCTAAATCAACTTGGGCAAATCAGCGTTGTATGTATGAATGTATGTTTGTTAGTCCGAAGATAAATTTCAGAGCGTTTATCCGATCATCGTGAAATTTGGTATATGTATAGGTAGGTAGTGATGGCACAATTTTGGTGTGACTAAATGAGCTAAAAAAAATTCTGAAATCCAGAATAACTGCAATTTCTACCCCAAAAAAGTGTAACCAATTAACATGAACTCCCGTTACCTGTAATTTGAATGATTTTTCATCATTTCTTGGCGCTATTTTGATAGTCAAAGATCACAAATAATTTTTTTTTTTGTTTTTATTGGAGACTTGCTAGATCTCAGTTCGGGGCGAAACACTAGTATATTATAAATTAGTAAGTTCCTAAATAATCTCATAGATTCACAGAGAAATCGCGTCACAAAAGAATAAACAATGCAAATGATCATTTTGATTTAGACACAGAATAAATCAAGATTGGCAAACTGGATCTATATAGATCCAGTTTGCCAATCTTGATTTATTCTGTTCTCTATGAAACTTAATCGTTAATTTGTTTCTCCTTCGAATTCAAATCTTATTGTCGAATCTTAGAGCATTACGCGATCTTTGGCCCTAATCTATTCAAGTGTAGGGTCGGGCGGGCCGGAAGACGTGGCCATTCGATAAATTGAGAACTCGTTATTAGGACGAGCTATGTGCCGTATGCGTTGTATGGTGGACAGTTATCTCCGTTTGTATAGCTGATTCATAATTGTATGAGTAAACTTATGAAATATAAGGGCGATCTGAGGGCAAATAATAACCTAGTCAAAATCAAAATGATCATTTGCATTGTTTATTCTTTTGTGACGCGATTTCTCTGTGAATCTATGAGATTATTTAGGAACTTACTAATTTATAATATACTAGTGTTTCGCCCCGAACTGAGATCTAGCAAGTCTCCAATAAAAACAAAAAAAAAATTATTTGTGATCTTTGACTATCAAAATAGCGCCAAGAAATGATGAAAAATCATTCAAATTACAGGTAACGGGAGTTCATGTTAATTGGTTACACTTTTTTGGGGTAGAAATTGCAGTTATTCTGGATTTCAGAATTTTTTTTAGCTCATTTAGTCACACCAAAATTGTGCCATCACTACCTACCTATACATATACCAAATTTCACGATGATCGGATAAACGCTCTGAAATTTATCTTCGGACTAACAAACATACATTCATACATACAACGCTGATTTGCCCAAGTTGATTTAGAGATTTTTATTTGATAGATCAATTATGGACATGCCCAAGATTGGCAGCATCAAGAGAGACGTGGAAGAGTTTGGAAGTGACCTTTGTCAAATCTGCACAAATAGATACAGCTGGCTGTCATCATGTTAAACTTAATACTAAATTAGCAAAGAAATGTATAATATTAAGTAATTAATCTAAATAAAGGCTTTTATTATTATTAAATTAGTAAATTCCTGTATCACCGCTAAAACAATAATGACCTATTAAAATTTTTTCGGAGTCGAAAGTGAACATAAGAATAATGTAAAAAAATGCAGACTTTTTAATTACATATGTAATTTTTTTGTTTTCCGGTCTCTAGAGGATATTAGCTATTCGATGTCGATTCGATTATCTATCTATTATGATTATCTATTATGCTGAAATTTATCTTCGGACTAACAAACATACATTCATACATACAACGCTGATTTGCCCAAGTTGATTTAGAGATTTTTATTTGATAGATCAATTATGGACATGCCCAAGATTGGCAGCATCAAGAGAGACGTGGAAGAGTTTGGAAGTGACCTTTGTCAAATCTGCACAAATAGATACAGCTGGCTGTCATCATGTTAAACTTAATACTAAATTAGCAAAGAAATGTATAATATTAAGTAATTAATCTAAATAAAGGCTTTTATTATTATTAAATTAGTAAATTCCTGTATCACCGCTAAAACAATAATGACCTATTAAAATTTTTTCGGAGTCGAAAGTGAACATAAGAATAATGTAAAAAAATGCAGACTTTTTAATTACATATGTAATTTTTTTGTTTTCCGGTCTCTAGAGGATATTAGCTATTCGATGTCGATTCGATTCTATACTTTCAGCAGTACATTCCTTGGTACTAAAACACCGATTCCGCCTGGTTTGAATGGTCATGCTGTCTATTAGACAGACAAATGGTGGGAGTACGTTATTCGTAACTTATATAAAAATTTGTTGTAATAAGAAGTAGGTACGCGGAGCATCTGAATGTTTCTTGAACTGGCTACTTACAATAAAAAAAAGCAAAAACGGAATTCTAAAATGGAACTCTCTGGGAACATACTACAGTACTCCATGTAACGTCACTCGTTTTAACGATAAACTCTCTAAAGCGTCGAAATCACTCGGCTTTGGTTGGTTTAGCTTGTCTTGCATACAATGGAACACTCTGTATAGCATTAAACCCACTCTCAATAACGACAACAAGTTGTAATAAAAAGTTCTTTTTAAGTTGCCAAATTAGTAAAAACTGCGCAGCTGTGTATATCCTTTTGTCGTTTTATTATCCTAGACCATAATAAACTCGACTGTCGAATTCATACACACCAAACTTTCTAAGAAATCCGTTCTTTTGTTTACAAAATGGGATTGCTTGCACGTGTAGCTGCAGACTGTTGTTAGTAGAAGTGATGGATTTTATCTATACGTTGTCATATATAGTAGCTCACAAACTTTCAAATTGTAAACATGGCTAGTAAGACAAAATCACTGTGTATTGACGAAAAAGTTTCAAGACAAATCAGAAATAAACGTTTTCTTTTTCTAATACAGATTTTACTTCTCTCCATTTAACGACAACTCTCTATAACGTCAAAATATGCTCAGTCCCTTGAGTGTCGTTATATAGAGTTTACACTGTATTACTTTTTTATTTGCGAGACTGTCATTTGTTTTTTCATTGTGGCGCATGGCGTCCTATAGAAAATTGTGTGTCGCTCGTTCACTGATAAAATTAATCGCTCAGTGATTTTTACGACAGGGGTCAAACTCATGTTTGGTCTTTGTGTTTGCGTCGGAGATTAAAAAATAATTAGGATTATCATCATGCATAATGTAAATCAAAAATCCAAAATAATAGTGTTATGCCAACCGTCTGGTAGTGATCTTTTGCAGTTGAGCTATCTATAGATCATTTGTAACGGTCTATAGATGATTCAACTGTTTCTTTTATATTTTTTGTATATTATTTTTGTTAATAAATGTATTAGGTTGTAAGAATAATTTAGATTTTCATAATTTTGGATTGGACTTCGATCACCGATAAATCTTCTATTCTATCATCCATCAACCTCTGCGTGATTTGCAATGTACATATTTCAAATCTAACGATTGGATCCTAGCCCGACTCAAAAAATAATTAGTAAACATCAATTAGTGCCTAAATACAGGATGGCGCAATAGAACGTGCATATTTAAAAAATAGATTAAAATATAAATACAAAGGACATATTCAAAATAAAACTGAGGAGTTGTTAAGTAATAACTAAAGGTTATTTTTTAAAAATAACATCATCTAAATGACGACCCTCTCTACGACGGCACTCCTCTAATCGCAAACGGAAAATATTGAAAACTTTCTTCAGTAATACTGGTGTAATTGCTGCCATTTCACCACGGATATTCTACTTGAGCTGATCGATGTTTTTCGGATTATTGCTGTTTGACTTTGTGTTTGAGGTATCCCCACAAAAAAAAAATCAGAAGGCGTCAAGTCTAGACTACGTGGGGGCTATGGGATATCACCTTTTTTCGAAATCAGTCTGCCAGGGAATATCTGTTTCACAACCGCCATGGAGTCATTTGATGTGTGACAGGTAGCTCTGTCTTGTTGAAATCAAGTCCTAGAATTTAATATTCTTGAATTTTCAAGCTCTGGAGCTAAAAAACCTTCCAACATCGCAACATAGCGTTCGGTATTAACAGTGACGTTTTGCCCACGCGCATTTTAAAAGAAAAAGGGACCAATTATTCCTCTACCAGAGATTGCTGCCCATACTGTCACTTTAGGACTATGCAGTGGTTTCTGGTGTTTGAGTTTGGGATTCTCACTGTTTCAGTAACGACAATTTTGACGGTTTACGAACCCATTGATATGGAAATGGGCCTCATCTGAGAAAAGGATATTGTCAAAATTTCAAAATTTATTAAGCATTTCATTAGCAAATGCGAGCCTTGCTCCGAAGTCAAACTCTTTCAATTCTTGTGTTAACTGTAGCTTGTATGGATGCAGTTTAAGATCCTAGTTTAAAATTTGTTGCAAACTTCGTCGCGATAAGTGTTAGGGTCAATTCACACGTACCATAACCACACCACGTCGCAGCGACAAAATGTGGTCAAGCTGTGGTTACATGTGAATAGTGTCGCAGCGGCTTTTTGCAGTTGCGTTGTGGTACCGACAAAATGTCGATGTGGTTGCGTTGTCGCTGTCGTTGCGATGTGGTAACCACGTGGTCATGTGCAGTTATACTCCGGCTTTCGTAGAGGAAGCACGACTTTACTGAACGTAGTCATGGAGGAAAAATTGTTGTTGCTATACTTGTTTTCTCACAACCACGCGGCAACTCAGTACAACGCAGAATGAAAGGGGGGAGCGCAGCCGCCAGCTAGGCGCGCGCTGTTGATGACGTCATGTCGTGGCGATGTGGTCGCGGTGCCGCCGCCGGTGGTGGCGTTGCCGTCGCGATGTGGTCGTATTACGGTGGTCGATAACAACGGCAAAATATGGTACGTGTAAATTGTATTATTCATTTTCAATACAAAATATACGCCCGACCACATGGCGTCGTTGTGGTGTGATTGTGGCTGTGGTGTGGTTGTGGTACGTGTGAATTGACCCTAAGACAGACGATCTCTTGCGAGTAGACATTTGTGGATCTCCTCGTACCGACTGCATAACTCTCTCAATATTGTCTTCGGTCCTAGATGTTCTTGGACGACCTTTTGCTTGTGGTTTAAACGTTGAACCGGTCTCTTTAAAACGCTGTACCCATATTTTAATTAAATTAGCACTCGGAGCTTCACTAATTTGCCGTAGTCCATATTCAGAACAATATAGTCGCCTAGTAACGATGTGTGAACGAGAGTTCTCGTAAAATGCGCGCACGCAAAATGCGCGACGCTTCCCGTCGAAGTAACTCATAGTGACTAAAACTCCATGAGCCCGCCTACTCAACGATGTAGGCTCCCCCCACCCACACGCTTTCTACTTTGCAAATATGATGCAATATGCACGTTCTATTGCGCCACCCGGTAGTTCTTACAAGATCACTTGCCTGAATGTTTCGGCGGAATAACAGCTCCGAGCTGTCGATTAGCCTAGCGAGGCATAATGCTGAGCTGAAACCCATTTGCTGCAATACATACGTACAATATCTATTTACCTCTTGTTAATATTTCCCTGCTTACCTATTTCATTGCATAATTATTTAAACCACATTTTAAATTATTATTAATTTAATAGAGTAATGTATTTTAATTTTAACAAATATGAATATCAAATGAATGAGTATTATAGTTTTTGGGTGACGCAAGTTACAACATTTACATTTTAATTTTTGGAACTGGATTTGAAAGAATTTTGATCCGAAGTAGGAAGCTTTATGGGTTTTAATGGTCGTATTGCAAATATTTTGAATAAAAGCAATGCGGCGATCCTAAAAATATTGTTCTGCGCATATAATGTATGTGTCCAAACGGTGAAGGAATATCGTGAAATAGCCGGTGTACCGGATACCTGTAGAATCATAATAATCCAACCTATGTTATGCTAACTACTATGTTAAAACTGGGCATGGATCAAAAACCATACTTAGATTTGCCTCTGACTACCCCCTTGTCAGATATCTTCATGGATCTGCTTACTGTACTGAGTAATTGATCTGAAGATGCCCAATATAGATGAGATGTTAATTAGATTATTAGAGTCGCGAGCCTATCAACAACTTTGGCCACTATATTCTGAACCCAAAAACTATAGTTGGTAACATCTTAGAAACATTCTAAAGTATATTTCGAGTAGCGTAGTTTTTTGCCAGTTATCAATAAAATAAACTGGTGAAGTCTCGTTCGATCCCTTTTGAGTTTTAGCACACAAACCTAACACTCATTTAATAGTTCATGATCTATGAAACCGCAATAGGCACATTCTACTGCTTACCGATCTGTAATGAGAGCATTGTAACCCAACACGCAGAAACCGCGACACCCAATACCACACTAGTTTGGCTTCGTACCGCCTGGCTGGCCGCAGTCACCGAATACATGTCACAATCGATGCCATTAATACCACTTAATAGGACAACGACCTGAAGGACGCTAGGTTCCATTCTATTCTGCTAATCCGTACCTAGGTAAAAAAACAACATCTTCAATAAGCAGAAACTTTGGTATTCTTTTTGGTAGAGTTGGTAGAGTCACGTGCCAAATTTCGAGTTAAGACAACTCGGAAATTTCTGTTCTGAATTTCAACTCTAGTTTTATTATTTGTATAGTAAAATGCATCGCATATATCGCGGATTTTAGGTGGAAGTGTTGGTTGGTTAGTGAAAGTGATGGTCACACAATAGCACAGGATTTGGTGAAGAATAGATTATAGTAGAAAGCATTACGGTAACAGCTTTTTCAAGAGTACAGCGAGGTACTGGATTCACCAAACCACACTGGTTTCAGTAACAGTTGGTAAAAGAAACGAGTTGTTTTAGAAGCTCTTCTGATACCTTTTCACAAGCAAAAGCTCTTATCTCGGCCATTGTATCACGAGAATTGAATGTACAAAGCAAGGAAATTGGTTTATCATTTTTTGCACATATTTTGTACATAGGTATCGCTTTTATCAATAACATCAGGTGGAGCACACGCCAGTTCCCACTTCACCAGTCTTCTAACTAATCCTTCCTTCTCTAACCTTCAGAACAGACATCTCCAATAGAGACGGCGGCGCAGGCCTAGGCCCTTCCATCAACGGAACATTCTTCGAGCCTCCATACTGCACAGATGACCCTCCACCATGTCCCTCTTCTAAGTACCGTTCTCAAGATGGTACATGCAATAACCTGGCAAACCCGCTCCGTTGGGGAGTGTCCAACACACCCTATAGGAGAGTGCTACCTGCAGACTACGCTGATGGTGAGTTGTTAAATATTAGGTTGAGGAAAAAGTTTCTTCGCATTTTTTAAGAAAATTCAAAACATTTTTTAATATAGTTTATTTACATTTAACTAAAGTATGTCGGTACCATTTTGTTCGATAACTTTTTGCCATCTTGTAGGTAGGGACATGATCCCATTGCTATATAAATTTTGGGGCTTCTGATCAAAATACCGCGAGAAGTAGTTTTGGCAGTCCTCTCGTGATGTTAACTTGACACTGCCTAAAGAATACTGAAGAGACCGAAACAGGTGGAAATCTGAAGGTGCAAGGTCAGGACTATACGGCGGATGCATTAACACCTCCCATCCAAACTCTCTTAATTTTTGCTGAGTGGCTAAAGATGTGTGAGGTCTAGTGTTATCATGATGAAAAACCACACTCCTTCTGTTGATTAATTCCGGCGGCTTTCTTTCAACTTCTTGCTTTAATCTAATCAGTTGTTCGCAGTAGAGTCCAGAATCGATGGTCCTGCCTAGTGGTAACAGCTCATAATGAATAATGCCCTTCCAATCCCATCACACACACAGCATCACCTTGTTGCGAGTTAACCCGGGTTTCGCCACAGTCTGAGAAGCCTGACCGGCCTTTGACCACGACCTTTTTCGCACGTTCTTGTCGTACGTGATCCACTTTTTTTCATCAATTATCAGCTTCTTCAAAAATGGTTCGGTTTCATTACGCCGTAATAAAGAATCACAAATGAGTACACGGTTCATTAGGTTTCTTTCAGTGAGCTCGAGGGGTACTAAAATATCGAGCTTTTTTGTGTACCCAGTTTTTTTCAAATGCGCCAAAACTGTTTTGTGGTCAATTCCCAGCTCTTCAGCTACGTCGTAACTACTGATATGCCGATCTTGCTCCACTTTTCGAAAATGGCATCAATTTTATCCGTAATAGGGCGACCAGAGCGACGTGCATCTTTGACGTCAAAATTTCCGGATCGAAAACGCTTAAACCAAATTTGTGCTACTCTCACAGAGACTGCACTAGGTCCATAAATATTGCAAATTTTTTTCGCGGCTTGCGTTGCATTTTTACCTTTTTTGTAGTAAAATTTTAAAATTTTTCGAATTTCTTCATTAGATTCACTTATCTTTACAGTACGAAAAAAAAATAAAAATCACACATTTTCTTAATTTGAATTTGGAATTATCTTCTTTAAAATTTAAACTTTGAATGATACCAAAACCAGCCAGATACAAATAGTATAGCCAAAGAGATTTTATTACAAGTTCATACATACTATAATGCGAAAAGACTTTTTCCCCAACCTATTATGTTTCCAACGTGTTTGCTGGCGTGGTCATCATCACCTGATGCAATTTCCTTCATTTGTCTTTTTCCAAGACGGTCTCTTACCGATTAAGTAGACTTTTTAACTAGGTACCCACGCCAGCATGTCATGTCGTATATCCATATACGACATGACATGCTAAAAAGTCTACTTAATGCACACCTCAAATGTTTTTGTAGACCTACTAGACCAAGTCAAGTCAGTAATACGATCCACTAGCAGTTTCAGAATACATATTGGTTCGGTTTGGGCACCCGTAACGAAGTCTCTTACATTTTTCGGTAAGAATTTAATAGCAGGTATTTTATTTACTTATTTGGGAAGTTAAACAGTCATACATTATGAAGTATAACATAGTGCTAATAATTACATGTATAAATGCATGACCCACGACATCACCCACAGATTAATTGAAGAAGTGAACAATATTAATAATTTTACAAAAAGGTATATGATTAAACAGTAAAACACAAACAAAAACACAAAAACAAGGTATTCGTATCTATTCGGGTTATATACACTAGTTCACTAGATCGTGTATTCAAAAATATTCCTAACAATACCAGTATGGGTGGGCAATAGGCCAGAAACACGTGAAGGCGAACAGCAAATGACACAATTTAAAATCATTTGCATATATTATTTAATATTAAAAAAAGCAATAAAGAATCAACACGACCCGCATGGTTAATTAATATGTTTATAAAAATATTTTAAAAATGCTAATTGCAAGGTTAACTACTCGAACCAATTTCAAGTTTGCCCTAATCTGCATTTTCTCTCACACAAAATTGTAACACGGAATAGCATTCATCATTATCATGTCATTTATATTTAGTAGTCGGTAAATTCCATTGTCCAAATACCTATTAAAAAAAAATAAGTTCTTCTTAGCACTGCTACGAAAAACGAAGCTTTTTTAGTGTTCCGTACCCAAAGGGTCAAACGGAACCCTATTATTAAGACTTCGCTGTCTGTCTGTCCGTCTGTCTCCAGGCTGTATCTCATTAACCGTGATAGTTAGACAGTTGAAATTTTCACAGATAATGTATTTCTGTTGCCTCTATAACAACAAATACTAAAAACAGAATAAAATAAATATTTAATGGGGCTCCCATACAACTAGTTTTTATTATATATTGATAACAACAACAGGTAGACGCTTGTAATATTCACAGAATATTTAGTTATAACTTTAAAAATACATAATTAAATTAAAATAAAACAAATATTTAAGGGGGCTCCCATACAACAAACCGATTTTTTGCCGTTTTTATAGATAATGGTACGGAATCCTTTATACGCGAGTCCGACTCGCACTTGGCCGGTTTTATTTAGATATCATACACGACATATCAATGCAAAAATATTGTAACCCAGAATAATACGAATACATTTATTTAAGGAACACAGTAGAACAGTCTTGCCAAGTATTTCCGTTGCTCCAGGTATCAGTTCCCCCAGAGGAAGCATCACAGGCGACCCGCTCCCCAGCGCGCGTGACGTCAGCGTGACAGTCCACCGTCCGAGCTATGCTCACGACTCGGACTTCACTGTCATGTTGGCCGTCTGGGGGCAGTTCGCAGACCACGACATCACATCCACTGCTCTCAGCAAAGGTAAATAATAAATAAATATTGCTGGACATTTCACACAGCGCTATCTAGCCCCAAACTAAGCAGAGCTTGTACTATGGGTACCAGATAACTGATAGAATACTTATATACTTTTTTTTTTGTAAATACATACTTTTATTACATAGAAAACACCCAGACCCGGAACAAATATCTGTATAGATCATGCAAACATTTGTTCCGCGGCGGGAATCGAACCCGCTACCTCCTGCGTCTCATCCGGCTATACGCCCACTGCGCCATCATCACTGATGTACCATCAACAATTCATTTAGAGAAATGTAATTTCTAGTATCTATAAAAAAAGCTTCAGTTAGTTATATGAGCATGGGGGTAAGTGTCTACCTTTTTCCACGTAACTTATAAGGTAACCACTTGGTGGATATGTATACTCACATCATCGTCATCGTATCAGGCAAAGGACGTCCACTGCTGAACATACGCCTCCCCATCAATTACCAGAGCGGCCGATCTTGTACGGCCTCCACCAAGCGGCTCCAAGCAACCTTTATCAGGTCATCTTTCCATCTAGTGGGGGGCCGACCTACGCTGCTCTTTTCGGTGTATGGTCTCCACTCGAGAACCTTCTTGCCTCAACGGCTGTCAGTATGGTATAGGATACGTATAGTATAGTAACTTAGAGATGAATGCCATGTGGTAGGTAGGCCAACAGAGCACTTGCCTGGAGGACCGACGGCTGTCAGAGTGGTGTTAAAGTGAGACAACTTCAACAGTGGGTCAAAGTGGCCATTAAAGTTACCTACTGTAGCGATATCTATCGCAAACATGAAATGAAATGAATGAAAGATTTTGTAATTTTAGTATGTAAATTGTAAAGGCTCCTTGGTGGGACTTGTGTCTAGGGAATGCAATCCCGATCTCGTGTAATTTTTTTGGAGCAATCCCAACGCATCATATGACGAGATCCGGTTCGAGATTGACGGGATTGGGCGGCAGTGGTCAGCGACGCTACACACGTCCACTCGGGGCGCAAGCGGCGCGCTGACTGACGGCCGCGAGCGGCAGGAACGCCAAACAGCGTTAGAAAACTATTCCGACTATTTCCGAATATTAGCGACAGGTGACGATAATTATTTAGTTGGTAAGATTAAAGAATAAAGATTTTTATCTTCTTTCGAGTAATATGTTATTTTAGTTAACCTCACTATCACAAAAAAGCAGTTATTAGCTTTTTCAGTCATCCGAATTTAACATTTTTTTTAAACTAGACGGGATCCCGAAAATTCCGGGATCTCGCGGGATTGATATTTCTAATCCCGCGGGATCTCGAATTTGCAATCTCGAGTCGGGATTGCATTCCCTACTTGTGTCCTACCAAGGAGCACTTCTGTGAACATGTGGACCCATAAAAGTGCAAACTTACCCTATACTTGAATTTTGCAGGTCACAACAGCAGTGCACTGGGCTGCTGCGACCCGAGTCAGCCGCCTCACCCGGCATGCTTCCCCGTCCCGCTGGATGCAGAGGATCCATTCTACCAGGACTACAACCTTACTTGCATGGAGTTCGTGCGCGCTGCTCCCGCACCTACCTGCCACTTCGGTAAGAACCGTACCAAACGATCGATGATGATGGATTGCAACTGCTGCTTTGCATTTGTTGGGACGTTTTACAAATTGTAAATCTTTCTTGCGGCTTGTTGGGGTAGTATATAATTTCTATATGATAGTTTCTGGATGATATTGGATACAAGCAGCAATAATTTGTAAATTTTTCTAAAATGCGTCTTCAGTCAGCTTTCTGTAGATGTATTTAAATGTTGATATGTGACCTCCGTTCAAACCATCACTTTTTTATGAACGAAAGTATAGCGGAATATTGCTCCGGCCTTTCCATCCATACCGCCATCTATCAATGTAAATTGTCGAATATGATTCAGCCAGGGAATAATTTGATAATTCACTTATTTGTCTAAACTCTAAAGTTGCGTTGAGCAACCTCTACACGAGCTGCTACATCCTGGGCGTGTCGCGGGCTGCGGAAAGTCCATGCGTCTCCACTTGAGAGTTGAGCCACCCTCAACCCGAGCCACGTTTCTTTTCATTAGTCATTTAATTATCATTCCACTTTGCCGCATATCGACTACATGACAACCGTCTCCGTCTCCGTCAAATGACTCGTCTCCCCTTGTAATGCCGCAGATCGAGGCAGCCACTCGACCCGCGGCTGCCTCTAGTGAATACGGGTACGGGGCTTTATTTATACTGGTAGCTATAACACCATCTCTAACTTACAGGTCCTCGTGAACAACTGAATCAAGCCACAGGGTACTTCGACGCCTCCACAGTGTACGGGTTCAACCTCCAGCGAGCGAACCGCCTGCGTCTATTCACCGATGGAAAACTGAAGATGCTCAATGTTGGCAGCAGGCAGCTCCTGCCTCCCTCTACTGATCCCAACGATGGCTGTAACACGGTCGCTATGAATGCTAAAGGAAAATATTGCTTTGAGACTGGTGAGTCAATAGAAATGATGATAGTGGAAAGCCATTGGAGGGCCATGAACTGTCTTTGTGGCTGGAGTCCTTTAACCCTTTTGCTCAAAGATAACTGTAAATAGCTGTACAATTCTACAATATACTGACAAAATAGGTTTGTAGTGGATTTATTAAAAGTCTTTTATGTCCGAGTATATTATGCAAAATCTTATGCGGAAGACTTATTGACACGGTAGCTTGGAATAGAGAGAGAGAGAGAGAGAAATAATTCATTATTATAAATACGGGATTTATCACGTACCGTCTTATCGGTGTTTCGACCGACAATGTTTCGGTTCAATTCGTGAACCTTCATCAGGGTGAGTGCGTTCCGCTCCGAATAACGTCTCGCCTCGCACACACTAAAACACCGATAAGACGGTACGTGATAAATCCCGTATTTATAATAATGATTGTAATCAATCACGAAAGTTTTCTAAGTAAAAGAGAAATAATTCTTTATTGTTACACCAAATTAAAATAACTTAACCTAGAAAACTTAGACTAATACATGGTGGTACAATAGGCGGCCTTATCGCTCAAAGCGATCTCTTCCAGGCAACCTTTGGATGGACTGGATTGAAAAGATGTGTGAGGAGGCGGTGTTACAATAAATAGATAATAATAGATAGATAGGAATAATAGATAATAAAATAATAGATAGGAATAATGTAGTTTTATGTTTGACAAAGCCTAGGTAAGTAGGTACATGATATATTATCCTAATTTTATTAATTTCATTTTATACAGCAGATACAAAATATTTAAAATTTCAATGACATTGTAACATCTACGTGTATTTTATTTCAGTTGCATCCTTTTCAGTTTTTATTTTGACGTAACATTACTCTTACAGTTTATAACATTATTCTTACAGTTTATAACATTATTCTTACAGTTTATAACATTATTCTTACAGTTTATAACATTATTCTTACAGTTTATAACATTATTCTTACAGTTTATAACATTATTCTTACAGTTTATAACATTATTCTTACAGTTTATAACATTATTCTTACAGTTTATAACATTATTCTTACAGTTTATAACATTATTCTTACAGTTTAAATAAATGAATAATGATGATCGAACGAAGCGAGTGATACTATAATAATATTCAAAGATTGAAAATAATATTTTTTTTTGTTTTTAAAGGAAACTCGCGAGATCTCAGTTCGGGACGAACCACTAATATGAATACATATTGTTGTGACATTGCACAGATTGGTTTCACACTTGTGCGACCTGCCTGAGCGAAATATTTTTTTAAAGAATACTAGCTGTTGCTCGCGACTTTGTACGCGTTACACTACTAAATGTGTAGGTAACCTAGAAATAAAGCTGCACTCGCTGTTGCAACCTGACTTGACACCCCATTTTTATCCCACGGGACCTGATTTATGGGATAAAAAGTAGCCTGTGTGTTAATCCAGTTTATAATCTACGAACATACCAAATTTTATTGATATCAGTTCAGCCGTTACGACGTGATTGGATTGAGTAACAAACAAATAAATTCTTATAGTTCGGCATTCTCATAGTTCGTACCCTTTTGAAGTAAAACTTCTTTACGCACGCTTGACTTGTGGAGTAAGCTGGTGAATGTGTTACGAAAAGTAACGCGAACGGAAGTTGAGAAGGAGATATATGTAAGTTAGTGAAGATTGAAAGAGAGAGAGTTACGTTTCGTATATTTTTAAACGTTAATGTGCGAGTGCAAGTTGCGTCTGTCCAGAATGAACGTAGACTGATCGACCTACAGACGTGTGGACAATTTTGTAATTGAACAATTTAAAAAATTAATATTTTGAAAAAGAAGTTTTACTTCAGTCGTGTGGTCTAAAGCACACTTTTTATGCTGGTCCATTTGTTTCGAACAGTATCAAATTAAGGCGCCAACGTAACTCTTCCACGAATGCTTGCTCGCAAATACGGTCAGGCGCTCAGGCGAAGTATGTATTATGTATGTATGCTTACGTCGCATAATGAATCGAACTAACGCACTCCTTGCTGCATAGAGGGCGCGCGGGTAGCCGCTAAAATCTCAAAAGGTCACAAGGGTTACCTTTCACCTTATGAGTTTTACAACACTGTGTAATGAAGACACATCAACATAATTATGGTGTACGCCAAGACTTGTGGCAGTCGGGGCAAATCAAGAAACATGTTTGTTTCCTCTTCAGTACAATTACTGATAATTTGCGTTATCGATAGTTACTCGGCGCATCATAGCGGCATCCGTAAGGGCTGCAAGAGCGAGCGAGATAACATCATGTCATATCGTCGCTTGTCCCACGTTTTATGAGCCCGTCTGCCAGGAGCGTTGGCGTCTAGTACAGTGCTGCTCCTCTATAAAATAATAAATAAACACTTGTTATGACAGGTGATGATCGCGCCAACGAGAACCTCCACCTCACCACGATGCACCTCCTGTGGGCGCGGCAGCACAACCGCATCGCCGATGCGCTACACGACCTCAACCCCACGTGGGACGACGAGACGCTCTATCAAGAGTCGAGGCGTATCGTCGGGGCTCAGATGCAGCATATCACCTACGGAGAGTTCCTGCCTAATATACTCGGTAACTAGATTAAAATGATGGGATGATATAAGGTGTTGTATAGAGTTAGTCTATTTCTTTCTGTGCTTCTTTCACTTGATAAGGCCTTTTAGACTCCGACCAATCAATTAACTCAAATGTGATGTTCTAGTGCAAGGCAAAGGTCTCACTTCCTTCCTTCTGAAATGTAATTGCTCTCGTTTATGAAAAACGCGTGCGTTGCCCAGCCTTCCCGGTGTGAGCCCGTGCCCAGGGCCCCGAAAGGCCGATATATTCGCCTACTTTATACAATTTTTGAAGTGAAAACTTCTAAAAAACAAGTGTTAAACTATTGAACTCGCAACACTGTTACCGTTACCGTCACCGCTGTATTTAAGTATCTCTCGTGTAGTCTGCTTTTAAATTTTGACTACCCAAACACACACGTACATAATTCTTCAAGTTTTCACTTCTGTCGGCGCTCCGGGAGTGCCACTTTTTTTAAGATGGAAAAAAAAAACATTGAACTTGTGACACTGTTACCGTTACCTCTGATTATTAGTGTCTCATAATTCTTCAAGTTTTCACTTCTGTCTGCACTTCCGGAGTGCCACTTTTATTTCATTTCCTTTACTTTCCAACAGGGCCCCAAATTCTTGAGTGCCCCAAGAGCCCCGTCATAGCCTAAGAGGGCGTTGGCCGTGGTCTGCCGTGTGGTTGTTTTCTACTCCGTGGGATCCACTCGGTGGTTTTGTCCCACTTTTGTCCACAACACAGTCACTCTTAAATTTACCAACTTTTATCTACTGACTACTGAATCGCTCTGTTATTTGACTTGACTCCTAGGATACTTCACTTTATCCACGTGCAACTCAAACTTACGTTAGAATATTTTGTATGCTCTTAAACCGGACGGTTGTTTAAATTAAATACCTCAAATTAGCATCCAAATACCGCTGGTTATACCGTTTCCACGACCACTACCTTTCAGGAGCTGATGTGGTGAGGACACTGAACCTAACGCTTCTAGAAGAAGGGCATTCCGATGCGTATGATCCAACGGTGAACCCTACCATCTCCAACCAATTCTCAGCAGCCACCTTCAGATTTGCACACACTCTTCTTCCGGTAAGTCAATTTTAGTAGGAGTTAAATGGAACTCGCCTACTGACCATGATAATCTTTAAAAACTAAATACTAATTTTCACCGAAATCGGTTCAGCGGTTACGACGTGATAGAGTAACAAACAAATAAATAAATCAATAAACATCCAAACTTTCGCATTTATAATAATAGAGTGATACAAAAGCGCCCTCAGTAATCAGTACCTAATTTGGGATGCCCGTGAAGGGCAAATCAATATAAAGTGCCAATATCTAGTTTTTAGTCAATAAAACCTTATTGTACTCATATTTATGCAGGTTATAAGTATATTTTGTATGTTCCAGGGTCTGATGCAACACGCAGATAGTCAGAACGGCACCGTCAGCTACACCCACCTGCACCAGATGCTGTTCAACCCGTACACGTTGTACGCGGACGCCGGCACCAAGCACGCCGTGCAGTCCGCCATGAACACGCTTGTGCACACCGTCGACCCGCATGTCACTGCAGAGGTGAGCTGATACTGACAGGGGGAGGGGGGGGGGGGGGGGGGGTAGTCTGAACGGCACCGTCAGCTACACCCACCTGCACCAGATGCTGTTCAACCCGTACACGTTGTACGCGGACGCCGGCACCAAGCACGCCGTGCAGTCCGCCATGAACACGCTTGTGCACACCGTCGACCCGCATGTCACTGCAGAGGTGAGCTGATACTGACATGGGGGAGGGGGGAGGGGGGGTAGTCTGAACGGCACCGTCAGCTACACCCACCTGCACCAGATGCTGTTCAACCCGTACACGTTGTACGCGGACGCCGGCACCAAGCACGCCGTGCAGTCCGCCATGAACACGCTCGTGCACACCGTCGACCCGCATGTCACTGCAGAGGTGAGCTGATACTGACAGGGGAAGGGGGGGGGGGGTAGTCTGAACGGCACCGTCAGCTACACCCACCTGCACCAGATGCTGTTCAACCCGTACACGTTGTACGCGGACGCCGGCACCAAGCACGCCGTGCAGTCCGCCATGAACACGCACGTGCACACCGTCGACCCGCATGTCACTGCAGAGGTGAGCTGATACTGACAGGGGGAGGGGGGGGGGGGGGGGTAGTCTGAACGGCACCGTCAGCTACACCCACCTGCACCAGATGCTGTTCAACCCGTACACGTTGTACGCGGACGCCGGCACCAAGCACGCCGTGCAGTCCGCCATGAACACGCTCGTGCACACCGTCGACCCGCATGTCACTGCAGAGGTGAGCTGATACTGACAGGGGAGGGAGGGGGGGTAGTCTGAACGGCACCGTCAGCAACATCCACCTGCACCAGATGCTGTTCAACCCGTACACGCTGTACGCGGACCAAGCACGCCGTGCAGTCCGCCATGAACACGCTCGTGTGCACACCGTTGACCCGCACGTCACTGCAGAGGTGAACTGATACTTACAGGGGGGGGGGGGGGGGGAGTCTGAACGGCACCGTCAGCTACACCCACCTGCACCAGTAGGTTGGCTTGCACAACGATCTCTAAAAGTATCTAGCGACTAAACATGTTTAAATTTGACGTATTTGTAATTTGTTTAACCACTAAACCGGCAGTAGGCATCATTGCGCAAGTCGCCCTTTAGGTATTAAATTATTTATAAAATGTATTAATACTAGTGGCTCGCACCGAACTGAGATCTCGCGAGTCTCCCATATAAACAAAAAATATTAGTATCAAAATAGTGCCACGAAATGCATAACTAACTAACAAAACCTACAGTTTCATTCAAAGTACAAGTAACGGGAGCTTATAGTAAATTGTTTTTATTTTTTGGTAGAAATTGCAATTATTTATTTTTATTTCAGACTCTTTCCTATATTTGTGTTACTAAAGCTACACGCATACCAAATTTCAGCACTGTGGGGTCACTGGTGTACCCCGTGAATTTTGTCAAAGTTCAGTTTTTATCATTGCTAATAACTAAAAAACTACAAGGATTAAACCAAAAAATAAAAACGGGATCGAAATACTCACAAAGACCGTTTATTAGACGTGTTATTTGACCAGATAGTTCCATTTTGTTTTTTTTTACATTTCCATGAAAATGTTTTGTTTCCCCATTTCAAAGAATCTAGGGAACCGAAGTTTGATCAAATACTATCCTCTATATTGCGGATTCGATTTCCGCTCTGGTCAAATATTTGCATGATCTACCAATATTTGCTCCAGCCTGGGTGTTATTTGAATCTACTAGGATTCATGAAATTCTTTATACCACATATACCTACCTACCATGCTTCTATCTAGCAAATAAATTTCATTTACTTTCACAGAGATAAAATGACTGATGATGATCATTATAAAATGAGGTGATACAGGAAATCTTGTTAGAAAGAAAGAAAGAAAGAAAAACATTTATTTGTGACGGTACAAAACATACACAGCACACAAGTAAGATACACGCAATATAACAATATAATACACACAAAAACAGCAATACCCAACAAATGTGTGTCTCACAATTACCTATATATAAATGACCGACGTCACAAAAAGGCGTCCAACTCAGCATTTGTTGTGCTTTTGGCACAGCGCTGATCTTCCGTTGGAACCATTTAAAAGTAGGATGTCACCGATGACTTACCGCACAGTACCACAATTACAAAAAATAAATAATTAAAATGTATAAAAAAGTGGCTAAGGATATTAAGTTATAAAAAGTATAAAACAAAAATTTAGAGGATTGTGGAGAACTAGTCGAGAATGTGCATTAATCAGTCCCACTGCTAAGCAAAGGCCAATCTGCTAAGTAACCAGGCTGCCAGAAGAGAGGAAGGATATTATAAAGGAGTGGATAAAATGGGAAAACTACAATATGGAAATATCGTTTCTATGGAGTTCGTGAGACCTTTGGAAATCAAATAGGAACAATCTCAGTTTAGCTCTGAAACCATGGACGCTACGTAACTCCCGAATCGGCGGTGGAATATTGTTCCAGCATTTAGTTGCAGCATAGCAGAAACTGCCTCTGAATGCTGCTGTGTGATGCCGCTGGATGGCTAGCTGTTTCGAGCACTTTCGTAGCGTCCTAGTCTGAGAAACCCAACTTAGTCTATCGTACAGGTATTTCGGCGTTTGGTATTTAACCCTTAATCAAATGGAAAAAAAATTAAGAGAAAAATGCAAACTAAGATCGGTTCTTAGTGAGTAGACTTCAAATTGTATGATAAAAACCTGGAAAAGTGGGGAAAAGGGGGGTTTTGCGATGGGAAATAATTTCCCTTTATTCATAACGGCATTGCAAAATATCAAAATATGGTTGCCATTGCTACGTGATGTCATTCCAAAAAATATATTGATTTTGCTCATCCGTACTAAGTGGGAAATTATTTCCCCGTATTTGATTAAGGGTTAAGTACACTAAAAAGCAGACACGCCAGATGTAACTTCTGCCTCGACTTCATTTTCAAGATGGAATGTTGATTTAAATAAGGTGTGACATGAGTCCTTGGTGGTGTTTTAAAACAAAAACGCGCGCAAGCGTTCTGGACCCGTTGAATTAAACGTGTTGTCCGGGCAAGCAGCCGAGGGCCAACCACGGTATCAAATATACTTACTCATAGTTAGGTATTACATATTTAGATTTTGATATTATTAAAAAAAGTATTCTAACAGTTACCAAACTACAAGCTCTGCTTATTTTGGGGCTAGATAGCGCTGTGTGAAATGCCCAGGATGTTTAATTTTACTTATTTTATTGAATACCTTGGATCCATTCCAGCTCACGTACGTGATTTGACTATAACCAGCTATCTCTTGTTTCAGCTAAGCAACCACCTCTTCGAGAATCCAACGGTCGGCAACATCACCTCGCCCACCAAACCATTCGGCCCCTGTGGTCTCGACTTGGTCTCTCTAAACATCCAGCGAGGGAGGGACCACGGTCTCCCCTCTTACCCCAAGTGGAGGGAGCATTGCGGACTCTCCGTGCCTAAGAACTTCTCAGACTTGGCTGAGATCTTTGATGATTCCTCGCTCAGCAGGATCATTACTATCTATGAGTAAGTATATTTGTAGTTTAATGTATCAATTAATAAAAATTCTTTATTCCTTACAAATAACTGTAAGCATAATGGGCGGTCTTATCGCTTAACAAAGCGATCTCTTACAGACAACCTTTGGATGGAGAGGATCATTGCTTATTATAAGATTGGCTGTGGTGCAAAAAAAAGTTGTTAACCTTAAATGCATATACAGGGTGTGGCGTAATGAGTGGATAATAGGGTACCTGCGGGTAGGGGCCATTGTGGCGGTTCAGAAAAATATGTGTTATGCTCAGTAAAAGTGCCTCGGTTTTCGAGATATTCGACATTTTCGAAATTTAAGAAATATTTCACCCTTCTTCACTATTTTTGGCGCCAAGACTGCAAATGATTTTTTTTTTCTATCTATTTTTTGGATAGTATATGTGCTATCGAATGGAAACTATTATTTTTATAACACAAGCACAGTTATGTTTTTAAAATAAGATTTCACTAAAATTTTACTTGCTTTCGTTTGTTTTCCTGACCTTTACCCTTCTGTGGTGTAAAAAAAATGTATGGTCACTTAAATGCCAAATTTTAAAAAAGTTAGCCTATTTCATCGAGATTCCGAAATGGTATTTTACATGGTATTTCCACAAGTTGATTCAAAAGTAATTCCTATTAAAATGGGTAGAGCTAATTATTATAAAATTACAAATATTACTAAAATTTACTTCATTATTTAAAATCACCTAAAAACGTTAGTTTAAAATTCGGTAATGAAATAAAACGAAACAATAAATTTTAAATGCATTTCATTTATTAAATTTACTATTACAAAAGGTGTTCGAAAAGGCCACCACGTGCTCTGATGCATGCTCTGCACCTTTTGATAAAAGATCTTTTAATCCTGTTCGCAATTCTTTGCTCTGTGATTTTCTGAGCAGCTAATCGCACACGCTCCCGTAGCTGGTCCACTGTATTGATTGGGTCTTTATAAACCTTTTCTTTAAGGCATCCCCAGTAAAAAAAGTCCAATGGGTTGAGGTCTGGTGAACGAGGTGACCACAAAATTGTCCCCAAACGACCGATCCATCGTCGACGATATGTTTCATCGAGGTATTGTCGAACATTTCGGGCGTAATGAGCGGGGCAACAGTGCTGCAGCCACATTCTTCTTCTATCTTCTAATGAAACATCTTCTAATAAAAGTGGAAGTTCGTGCCGTAAAAAATGTAAATACGTTTCTGCAGTCAATGTTCCAGACAATTCGAATGGTCCGATGATTTTGCCATTTAGAATTCCAGTCCATAAATTAATTTTGCACTTGTACTGGGACTTGTCTTCTCTGGCCAAATGAGGGTTTGTACGCTGCCAACTGTGCAGATTGTGCATATTAAAATACCCATCTTTTTTGCACGTGGATTCGTCGCTCCACAAAATTTTATCGAAGAAATCGGGATCAGCGTTCATTTTTCTCAGCATTGTTTGGCAAAATGCAACTCGTGCAGGGTAATCTCTTGGCTGCAAACATTGCACGCGCTGGTAGTGAAAAGGATGTAATTTTTCTCTTTTTCAAATTCGGTGCACTGTTCTTGCTGACATGCCAGTATTAGAGGCTATTACGCGCACAGATGTGGTCGGATCAGCAGCAATTTCATCAAGTACGTCCTCTTCATTATCTACTTGTGGTCTCGCAGAACTCGTGCCACCGATGCCACTTCCAGGAATTCGACCTTCCATGTAAGCATTGTGTACGCGAATAAACACACGATAATCGGGATGGCGTGCATTGGGAAATCTTTCCCGATACAGTGCTGCTGCTCGATTGGCGTTACCACCACACTCGCCGTAGATTAAATGCATTTGCGCATATTCAGACGCAGTGTATAGCTGAGGCATTGCAATCAATATGCAATACGAAAAAATCCAAGTTACAAAGCAAATCAAGTCCGAGATCACAGCACAAAATCGTTAGGTTCACAAAATTAAGACGTCCAAATCGCTAGGCAAAACAAAGTCCGAAATCACTGCACAAAATCGACGAGTATCAATTCAAAACAAGATAACACGTTGTTGTACGGGAGTAGTATGATAGCACACTGACTCGAAAATCATAAAAATGCGTTACGCGAAACGATAGTTCTCTTTCACTCATAGCATGAAAGAGCAAGATAGACATAGTGTCGATTGCCGCTGGGCCGGGAACCAATCTGTTCCAAGAATTACTAGTAGTTCTGCGAACAGTAGACAATTATAGCTAATAATAGTTAAAAATATTTCTTTAAATTACGCCTTGATAAGTTTGGTAGGAATTAATTTTGAATCAAGTTGTGACAATGATATGTAATATACCATTTCGGAATCTCGATGAAATAGGCTAATTTTTTTAAAATTTGGCATTCAAGTGACCATACATTTTTTTACACCACAGAAGGGTAAAGGTCAAGAAAACAAACGAAAGCAAGTAAAATTTTAGTGAAATCTTATTTTAAAAACATAACTGTGCTTGTGTTATAAAAATAATAGTTTCCATTCGATAGCACATCTATCCAAGAATACTATCCAAAAAACAGATAGAAAAAAAAATTTCATTTGCAGTCTTGGCGCCAAAAATAGTGACGAAGGGTGAAATATTTCTTAAATTTCGAAAATGTCGAATATCTCGAAAACCGAGGCACTTTTACTGAGCATAACAAATATTTTTCTGAACCGCCACAATGGCCCCTACCCGCAGGTACCCTATTATCCACTCATTACACCACACCCTGTATATCAAATTATTTACTTACCTATGTACAAATTATATTAACAATATTAAAGATTTGATGAATGATTAATCACCACGACTCTTCATGGAGATAAAAGTTTTTGACTCTAGTTTTCAATACGGAAAGTGAGGGGGGATTGGAGACCGGCAATGGGTTCCATTGTAATTTTTAGTCCAATTCCGACTTGCACAACGATTCCTTGTCCTGATTAACGACTAAACATGTTTAAATTTGTCATATTTGTATGATTTGACAACTTTCTGCACTAAAAACGATTAGACATCGTTGCGCTAGTCACCACAGGGCTCAATCCTTGGTCCGCTCTTATTTATCCTCTTCATCAACTACATATATTGACAAATGTTTTATAAATTCGTGTTTGCACTTATAATCTCAAAGCTTTTACACATATAACAATTGATGACTGCATTCAAAAAAAGAACTTGGGGCATATTAGAGTGTGATTGATATTAAATACTTTATCACTTAGAATTTGTTTAATCTTTCTTTATAGAAAAAGATCGGAAGTTTAGGAGACCGTCTTAGAATAAAACAAATGAAGGGAATTTCATCAGTTGCATCGATATTAGCGAAGCTCATAAATACGAAAAAGATACCTACGGTACCTACGGTCACACATTCCGTAGGTACCTAAAGTTGAGGACTGAATTAGATAAATAGTTTAATTTAATTGATAGATTATACTTTGTTTGTTTTATTATCTAATCATAAATAATTTATTAGTAGAGTTTTTTACTAAAACCTTCCTAACGGCACGGCGCCGGATGTTCTACCGCCAAGACCCGCGGCAGACGAGGCCAACCAATAAACATGCCTTCATCACTCATGCTCTGAAAGTTGGTCATTGTTAGCTCAATACCTGATGCGTAAATGCGATTTACTCCCCTAGGGCCGTAAGTAAATATGAAAATAGAATGAGGCTCATTGCATTATTAATATACTAAAATTAAATACAATTTCCATGACAAATACTCAATAAAAGAGGTTACTGCATGCTGAAATTAAACGTACAACCTCTACGATACATCCTTATTTCTATTAAAAAATTAAGGAGGCCATCGTTCAGTAGTAAAAAAACAATGGATACCGGGAACACAAAACTTTTTAAATTTCCCCGCATTCGTGATGAAAAGTTATGTGTTATACTCGGGTCTAAGCGATCAATAGCACCCTCGACTCATAGTGTTCTCGCTCGCTTTCGGTCGCTCGTACTCACGCCAAAATATCACAGGTGCAAGTGATCGCTTACGCCCCTTGTGTAATAATGAGCTATTGTTTCCTTTTCAATACAATTAGTGTTATGGATAGGTACTCGGCGCATCACTAATGGCTCTCGTAAGAGTCGTAAGGGCTGCAAGGGTGAGCGAAATAGCATTATCATCGTCCCATGTTTTATGACCCCGTCTACCAGGAGCGTTGTTGGCGTCTATTATAGATGTCGTAGTTATAATGCTTCGGTTATCTTGAAGATAAAGTGGTTTTTATAGGTATCGATAGATGATACAGATTTTATCGTACCTTATTTTTTTTATATATTATAGGCTTGCGTTTGACCAAGATCTCGCCTGATGACCTGCATCTTTTCCAGGAACGTAGATGACATCGACCTGTACACGGGCGCCCTGGCCGAGGAGCCCAACGGGCGACTCCTGGGCCCCACGCTCACCTGCCTCATCTCAGACCAGTTCCTGAGACTCAAGATCGGAGACCGCTTCTGGTACGAGACTGATGATGAGACCGTCGGATTCACTGTCGGTAAGTCTTGCTAACGCAATCTTCCCGTAATTTACTCTTGCGATTAAATCTTTTAGTGAATTCTTTATACAGAGCCACAGACTAAGGTTAAGGTTCCTGAGAGCCGTTGGGTGTAGACCGAACATGATGGTTGCTCTGGAAATTTATGGAGGAGGCATATATTATGTTCAGCAATGGACGTCCAATCACTAGGTAATTATGATGATAATTACAAGGACAGCATGTTGCAAATGTCAAGCTGTAGACTTTGTTGGTAACTGGTGGTGACCGGACTTACCTACAAGTTAAGTTCGCGTTTTAACTATAAAATAATAATCAGGTCAATAAGGTGGACAAGCGACTTGTTATTTGTCGGTAATAATCATTGGTCATAAATTATATAGGTACCTACTACATTTTCTTTTAATAATCAGAATCAAAATAACAATAAATACTTATGGAAAATCAATAAGGTTATCAATAAAGGTAAACCTTTACAAAGATCATCAGATACTACCCCAGATGGTAATGGAGTCTGTCAATGGGAATTATTTCCAACTTAAGGAGAGGGAAGGATCTTGCAATCCTTTGTAAACCAGCCGGATTTGCTGCTGAGTCGTTCCGAGGACTGATCGTGAGGAATTATTGTAAATTGAGGATACAAAATGATCTAAAATATTCAATTTTGAGTTTAACTTTGATGTTCAGATATTACGATCCTCGTGGTACTTGCCTGTATCTACAGATTAACTCCTATTTAATTTTCAATTTATTGTGTCACTCACTAGCCAATACCACCTTACCTTCTCAGAGCAACTGACAGAGCTCCGGAAGACATCCCTCGCCGGAATAATCTGCGCAAACGAGGACCTCCTCGAGCAATCCCAGCCTCGCGTCATGGAAGAGATCTCCGCTACCAACCCTCTCGTCGACTGCATGGAGTTACCGCAACCTGACTTCACACCTTGGGCCGACCCTACATCTAACACCAGCACTAAACCAGCTAAGCCTGCCAAGAATAAGGGAGGAAAGTCAGGGAAAAAGCCTGGGAAAGGGAAGAAAGCTTAGAAACGGTCACTCTGATAGCTGTAGGGTTAGATAGATATTTTCACAGCAATTCTATACAATTTCAATTAGACTTCGCAACCTTAGCAGATCCTGCGCTAAGATTTACGAAGACTCGTGGCAGACGGGGCCAACCAATAAACATATTTGTTTTCTTTTCAATGCGATTACTGCTAGTTAGTGTTATCGATAGGTACTCGGCGCATCACTAACGGCTCCCGTAAGGGCTGCAAGAGCGAGCGAGATAGCAATATCATCGTCGCTTGTTCCACGTTTTATAACCCCTTCTTCCAGGAGCGTTGTTCAGAAACGTGCCAAGGATAAGGGAGGAAAGTAAAGAAATAGGTAAGCCAGAAAAGGGGATAAAACCTAAGGAATTGATCACTCACTTAAGATTGTTTTCCATAGACAGGCTTCCATTGTTTAAAAGATGATAATGTAGGGTTGAATAGATATTATTTATTATACTTGGGTTTTTTCACATCAGTTTTGTAACCTGGCGAGCTAAACCTGTCATGGATAAGGAAAGGAATTCCCGCGACAAAAACCGTCTTTTTCTGGTAAAAAAAACAGTCCGGTTCATCATCATCATCATATCGCCAACGGTTCCCCGCAATCTTTATCAGGTCTTCGTTCCTTCTAGTGGGGGCCGTCTTACGCTGCGCTTTCCAGTGCTGCGTGGTCTCCACTCGAGAACCTTTCTGCCCCAACGGCCGTCAATTCTTTGAGATATGTGCCTTGCCCACTGCCACTTCAGCTTTGCTATCCCATGTCGGTGACCTTGAACTTGGTTCGTCTACGAATCTCCTCATTTCTGATCCGATCTTGTAGAGAAACACCAATCCTTAGTCCGGTTAGTAATGTAAAAAAACCAGACAATAGGTCGTTCCAACCGAACTAACAACCGATAAGCTGTTTTAGCTGCACAAAACGAACTCCAAAGTCAAAGATGTTATATCTACTGTAAAGAGAGAGAAAGGGATAATATCAGGTGAGGTGGTCAAGCGCTTGGCTATCATCAATAAAAATATATACACGGTGTCCTTTAAATCACTGTTTTCCCAGAACAAACGTTGCTCAGACCATGGTCTAATAACTGTTTATAGAATCAAATAAGAGAATAAAAAAAAATAACCTGGATCTTCTCAAATAAGTCTAACTTTGTTCAAAAACTAATCGTGACATTCAGTTCATGGGTACGCTAGCCATAGTGTATTTCCTACTCCTTAGATAGGTACCTAGTACACATACCTAGTAGCTACCGGTCAGCGCGCTGAGTATGTTGTAGGGCGTAACGTTAAAATAGACGTTTTAAGTTTGCAACTTTTTATATTTTTCAAAGACCGATTTCGTTTTGTTTATTAATTTGATGTTATAAACTGTTATTAGACCATGGTCTGAACAACGTTTGTTCTGGGAAAACAGTGATTTACAGGACACCGTGTATACCTAACGGTACCTATTAACAACAAGGCATTCTTCTGACACAATAATTTTATAGAGTAGTACCTAATTTTCATTGTCATGTGCAAAATCATCACATTTCATGTCAACATACCTGCCTACACTGTTTTATTAACGAATATTAAGACGTAAATATTTTAAAGTAGGTACGTTTATCAATAAATCACCTCGTACGTACAATATTGGATTTGTAGTTATAGGTACTAGTCTAATCTTACTATACTTAGCTAAATGTGAGTATTTTTGATTACAAGCGTAATACCTATTTGGCTTTTGAAAAATACTATAATTTTTCTAACTATCGCGATCATTGTAGATAAGTATTGAGCGGGTATTATCGCGTAGCTATTCTTTTTATTTGTTATCCCGACGTTTTGACTGATTGCAATAGCCGTGTTCGCGGGCAGACCGACCGAGGTACATACGCAATAAATACCCGTTTTAATCATTAATTTTTAGTACCTATATAAATTATAACAAGCATTTATCTATGGTTTAGCTAAATTTGTTTACTCATTAATAGTGATGCTCTGGAATATACATACATGTAATAAGCTAGCTTTTTATATTTTTGTATAAGAACTAATTTTGCTATTATATTTTAAGCAGGCGTTGTGCAATTTTAGGTAAATTTTTAGCATGGATTTTTAGATTTGCTCTTAGCTAATTGTTAGTTATGTATGTAAGCCATCTATAAACATATTGATAATGTGCTTACGCATATATTTACCCTAATGTAAGATGTATCTACCTACCTATCTATACTTGTATCCTTTTAATTATTTGTTTGGGTTTAGATGCGGAATTTACAGGTAATTGGATGTTTACTTATTTAAGTTTGTTCTGATCACTTTTTTTGAAGTTTTATGATAAATGAAGTTTATTGTAAAGTTTTAATTGTTCATCATTTAAAAAATCCTATATTCACAGATTTATTCAATGTAGGTACTTATATTGATCATAAACTAGTAGATAGGTACATATGTACCTACCTACTTACTAGATACCTAAAACGCACTGAATTTTGACAATTGTTTAAAACGGGTGTATGACAGGTACCTACCAAGGCAACTAGCATACATATAAGTTACCTACATACCTACACCTAATTATGACGTCGTCGTCCTAAAAATGGCGTTAGTTACAGAACTAGGTCCATTACTGTCAGTTTAATAAAGACATGAGTCAGAGAGAACAAGAGCATTACTGTATGGGAATGGCTCACGTAGGACGACGGCCTTGCACACCCAGACTTCATACAATCCTCACAACTTGATTATTGTAACTAATAATCCAATCTCTAAGGAAAACTGATCTCTATTACATAATCATTAAAGCACTCAGTTGACTTCGCCAAAAGCACCCAAATTGCACAATCAGTGATATCCTGCAGAGATTTTATTTTTCACTTCAAAATCTATAGCCATTGAAAAATGGTTCTTATATCAATATATTAAAGTTCGTGACTGCAGATCTAGAGGAAGGAAATAAAGTGGTTGGTGTAAAGGTCTAATGTCAGGACTTGTTAGCACCTTGGGCTTACGTTTTTGGATCCAGATCGACGTAAAAAAGCTCAAATCATTTCAGTCCATATTCCGCTATTGCATATCAAGCCTCACCTTCATGACATGAACTGGACCTTGTGAACTTAACCAAATAGATAAGTAGGTTACCTACCTATTTAAGTAGACAATGTGACAGTTATTATTTTCTTATGTTCTTCGTGCCATCAAATCGAAACAGTAGAGAGAGATAGGTAGATAAACTAGCCAAAGTACTTCTACTGAACCTACCTATACCACACTAACAAAGCATAGGTTATATCTAATAGGTACACCACTACTCCAGCTAGCTTATTGAGTAGGTAACTTCATTTCAATGTGATTATATATTTTTTATACGAGTGAACTTGAAAACGATCGCCGAGATGTTTCTCTCTCAGTTCGATCCGAGAGTCTGCCTTTTCGCACTTTTAAAAAAAGTTCAGATTGTACCTATTGTGATTGTGATAGATGGCACTACGCGTCCAATCCAAAGCTCATATCAGCTGCAGCAGCTATGGACTTCTGCAGCCAATGCTGAGTGGCAGCCGATTTATGCTCACAACAACTTGTGTCTATTTATAACTCGATGTCTTTGACATAAATAAGTATTTTATACTTAAATTCCACATTGTGGATTTGTATTGTACTACCTACTTACACATAGGTAGGACATATACTAATGGAAAAAAGTTACTACACACTAACTTTTTTAATGACAAGAAATATAAATCATAAATCATTTATAAATAATTAATAAAATTCATAACAGCGTACATTATGAAGTGCTGGACTCTTGACTATTCAATAAGATCTGATATGCTATATAAGATCGCAATATAATACTGAATACTGAATATACCTAGTCAGGTATATATTATTCCTATATATTATATAAGGTAATAAATTCTGTCACATGTTTAATATAAAATAATTGAAACAAGTTTATTCATTATGTAACCATTTATATACTAAAATGAACTTAACAAAACATAGATTCTTATGACACTAAAGTTTATTCAAAATGACCTCCGTGATTTTGAATACAGGCCTTCAATCTGCGCGGCCAGTCGTCTATCGCAGCACGAACGAGGTCCATGTCAATATCGGCGGCTGCCTTAATCAAGGATGTCTTGAGTGACTCCAAATTGGGATGAGGCTTAGAGCACGCCTTTTCCTCCAAGTGTTGCCATATCTTGTAATCTAACGGATTCAAATCTGGACTGGAGGAGGGCCAGTCTTCGTGCCGGATGAAGTCGATTTCACGCGCCGCCAGCCAGTCTTGTGTGCTCTTCGCTCTATGAGCTGGCGCCGAATCTTATTGGAATTGAACCCAGTGCCTTTTATTGAACATAGTATGAGAAACAGGTTCCACAAGGTTCGTCAGGACTGTATTTTGATACACAACTGCATTCGTTTTTACACCTTTCTCACAAAAATGTACCTCTGTTAAGCCCCAATAAGAAACTCCCAACCATACCATGAGCGAGGATGGAAAATGACCTCGTTGGACACGCGGAATACGGTTGCTCGCTTCTTCACTACTGTGTGCGTACACCTTATCATTTTGTTTGTTGTAGCTCTCTTCTACGGTAAAAAATTTTTCATCCGAAAAAAAATTTTCCCGATATTTTTTTCCCGCGTACCGCTTCAACAAAGCGCGGCATCTCTTCAGTCTCAGTTCCATTAGACGAGCATTCAAACGATGTCCTGTTTTTCTTCGATATGCCCGAAGCCCTAAGTCTTCATTTACCACCCTTTTCACCGTGGTTCTGCTTAACCCCATCTGAAGGGCCAACAGTTTCTGCTTACGTTTGGGATTTCTTTGAATTCGCGCCTTCACAGCTTTTATCACTGCTGGAGTCCTAAAAGACCGAGGGCGACCACTTCTTGACCTGTCATCTACACTAGAGTCTTCATTGTATCGTTTGATGGTGCGATAAACGAATCTTTTGGTTATATTCAAATTTGTCAGTATGTCAAACATTTGAATTGGCGCGTAACCGCAACTTTGCAACGCAATAACTGCAACATGGTCTTCTTTAAGCGTCCACTCCATATTTAAAAATGAGTAAAATTCTAAAAAGTATATATTTTTATTTTCATGAACAATTCGAAATTCGAATTCTATAAACTTTTTTGTGGCCAGCTTTCTAAAAGAAAAGTTTTTACTGTGTGACAATACTTATGACCTGACTAGGTACATCTAGGTAAGAAACTAACTACTGGGTACCTAGGTTAGTGCTACCCACGGTTATGTAACAAGCGCCAAATACGGCGAAATTTTAGGTGTATGTTATGATACATTTGTTGACTTGTCTTGTTGCTAACTAACAACTGAAAATGCCATTCACTTTAGCAAATAAAGATCGAGACTACGGATCAAGGTGAATGCTGGTGTGCTGCATTATAAGGCACGCTAGTAGGGGTTGATTAAACTACAAACTGGGGTGCAGGAAAGGAGCCTCTCTACGCGCGCGGTGCACTCTAGAAACAGTAAGATCCGGTAACATTATGGTCTAGGCTGGCTATTCCTTTCAACACGATATGGTTCCAACCACGGATGAGGGAAGTAAGTTATTCTTATTATTTATTATATTGCTTATTTCTCATGTCTGTGGTTCCAACGGTTCTTCCGAATCCCCAGAATCTAAGCAATGCCAAACGTGTTATCTCCATCAACATTCATGGTTTTTCAGATGAAAAAGCTCAAATCCTTCCAGAACTCTTGTCGCAATACTAACTGCAATAAACTGTGTGTCCAAGAAACCCACCATACCCAGGATGGTATAGTACTGGACGGTGTGCTTGAGTCCTAACATTGCGCTCTCTGATGATAGTACCTACAGGCCTAAACGCAAACTGTTCGTCACGAAGTTGAAAAGTAGAATCAAGCACTCTGTCCAGCACCTTGGCTATTGTTGTGGCCAGGGAAATCGGGCGTTAGTTCCCCCTATCCGAGATATCTCCTGTCCTGTTCTTCACAATAGGCACTACCTACTTTTGTCTTCTTGTGGTCAGGTGGAAGATACGAGTGACTAAGACTCATTATAGAACATTGACAAGAGACCATATAGGTACACATTATGGAGACACTACCTAATTTAGTAAGTCGTGTACCTACTAACTTATTCCGCCACTTTATTCAAAAGGTCGTACCTACCTGCCTACAAGATATCCCCAAATTATGGGTCGATAATGGAATGTAGAGTTGCAAGTCGAAAGTGATCCCGTGTCACAACACTGCATCTGCGCTCCCGAAAATCTTCATTGCTGACTATTTACCTAAATATTTATGAAACTATAAAAACAAAATGATAACACCGCGATAACAAATTATTAAGGTGCGTTAGGGTAAGATCGTAAATGGGGGAAGACCGTATTTGTTAAATATATTCCGAATTAGTAGTTATTTTTCTAATCTGGCAACAAAGCGTGAGACGCCATTTTGTATTGCCCCGCGTCCCAGTCCGTGTTGGTGGTTGTGGCGCATCGAGTGTGAGCTAAGCATGATATACCTACTGGGAGTGTCACCAAAACGACAATTTACGAGATCCGGATTTACCCCAAACAACATTTTTCTGGATTTTTTGGTGAGTATTAGCTATTTTTTCAAATACTTAATAATTTTTTGAGATATCAGGATATGTGGTGTCTTTTGATATTACTGTTTAAAATAGGCTAAATAGGGTTGTAGGCTGAGATCCGGACTTTCCCCAAGCAGATATTAGTAGGTGAAGTTCGGACTAAAAATAATCCGATCATAAACTGGAGTGAAAATGCATGTGGTTGTCAAACTTTATTTTAATCCGAACTTTAACCTCCATGTTTCGTGGTGTTGCAATCTATCGTTATGTATTTTGTTTCTTTTATAACGTGAATTTATTTATATTTTATTACTTTTAATTAAGTTTTATTAAAATATTATTGTTAATAGATTATTATGATGCCTTCTACGGGCATAAAACTTCCGAACATAAAAATGTGTATTTTATATAGATAAATCGTATTATAAATATATGGTCTGTACTTATTAAAGCATTTTTTTGTAGGGTCATTATGCCGCGTCAATACGAGAGAAAGTCACTGCGAGCAACATCGTATTCGCAGGAGGATTGAAGATGTTATTTTAATTTCTAAGGACAAATAATTGGTCTCAATACCTAAAACTGATTAGTAATATAAATAAGCAGTTTAATAAAAGTTTGATCAGGAATGAATTGTAAGGTTTTATTTATATATCCCACACATAAAAGTATAACCTATCCAGGCTTCAATCTGCTTATAGATAAATAGTTTTGACTGAAAGCAAATCTTATCAAGATCAGGAACACGAAAGTTTGAAAGCCACGGCAATTTGAGTTTTGGTCTAGTGGGGTAAGACCGGACTACCGAAACAAAAAAAATACTGTTCCATGTTACTTTTTTACAGTATCAAAATTTCCAAGGATAATCTTGTAGAACGTATAAGAACGGATATTCTCTGTCTATGAACTCTGTGTTCTAAGCCTCAATGGCGATTTTAGAAGGTATTCCGATCTTTACCCATGAATTTCCGATGTTTCCCAAGGTTTTAAAATTTTATTCATATTTTAAACACCCGATAAATAGTAGTTGTTTCATTTATAACTACATAAAACACATTCTATCTATAGCTTATATATTTGCAATCAATTTTCACTATAATTTATTGTGCTAACTATTGTAACTTTCGTGCAAAATAAATTTTGCCAACATCTTCCAAATACAACTAAAAACCGTCCGAACTTACCCCAACGCACCTTATTGATCGAGCGAAGTGAGATCTCCAAATCAACTTAAGCAAATCGGCGTTGTATGTATGTATGTATCTGCCAATTATATCCATACATTTGCGTTGTTATTTTTTATATGTACATATTTGTTTTATGGTGTGCAATAAAGAATTATCTAATCTAATCTATGTGCGTATGTATATGTATGACATACAAATATTACGAATAATCATATTTTGATTTTTATGGGAGACTCGCGAGATCTTAGTTCGGAGCGAACCACTAGTTACGCCAAGTCTGTTCGCAGCACGCACGCAGCACTAAGTTAGAAAAAAGAATCTAAGCTTTCGCGATACCAATGAGGGGTTTTCAGTCGGACGGAAGGCGTTTGACCGTTTGTTATTTTGTTATTCTTATACCTATTTGATTACTAGTGGTTCGCCCCGAACTGAGATCTGGCGAGTCTCCCAAAACAAAAATAAAATAGGTAGGATGATAGGGAAGCTTGTGATTGAACTTGCTCCAACTCGTTCAAAAATGTTACAACTCATACGTAATTTATTTTCTTTTTTAGGGTTCCGTACCCAAAGGGTAAAACGGGACCCTATTACTAATACTCCGCTGTCTGTCTGTCCGACTGTCACCAGGCTGTATCTTATGAACCGTGATAGTTAGACAGTTGAAATTTTCACAATGTTTATTATTAAATATGTATTTCTGTTGCTGCTATAATAACAAGTACCTACTAAAAACAGAATAACATAAATATTTAAGGAGGGCTTCCATACAACAAACGTGATTTTTGCTCGTTTATGCTTGATACTGATAACGGCACCAGGTAGACGCTTGAAATATTCACAGAATATGTAGGTAGTTACTTATATAAAAAATAATGATATGGAACCATTTGTGCGCGAGTCCGACTCGCACTTGGCCGGTTTTTGTTATGTACCTATTCTAAAAATAACATTATATAGATTAGCCAGGCTTGTTTCTTGCCTTTCTTTCCTGTTACCAGCTAGTAAAGTTGATTTGGAGATCTCGCTTCGGCGATCAACAATACCGTAATCGGGTACCATTGTAAAGTGGCCGATTTGTGTAGTGGCGGGGACAAATACAATCTTCTTGAACAAAAGCTGCATTTTGTTTGGTCGGATGGAGCGCGGCGAGGGTCACGCATGTTTGTGCATAAACACGTGACGAGGCGACGCACGTGTTCGCAGTTTACCCGTTCAGAGCGGGTTGCCAGCTGCGCCATTACCCGGAGAGATAAGATAATATAACTCTTTATTGTACACCAAAGTAAAATACAGAACATAATTCTTACAAATAGATTTAGTACAATGGGCGGTCTTATCGCTACAAGCGATCTCTTCCAGACAACCTTTGTATGGACAGGATCAAAATGTAACACATGACGGCGGTGCATCTATATAAATTTAAAAACATATCTACATACTATAAACCTAAACTACTAAAAATAACACAAATTTAATTTTAATAAGCAATTATAAAAATGGTTATGATGAATTAACAAGCAGCTACAACTTCAACACAAGGACAGATAATGGGTGTGCACTTTTGTTTTAAAATTACTAATAGACTTGGATGTTCTTATAGAGAGGGGCAAATCGTTCCACAATCGTACGGCTGTTACAGTGAAGGATCGACTATAAAACTCAGTCGTATGGGCAGGAGTTTTAAGTTGGAGGGAATCTGAAGAACGCAAATTGCGATCATTAGCCTGGTGGAGAAACTCAAAACGCTCCTTAAGATAGAAGGGAGAAGAAGGGTTAAAAAGGGTGTTATTCAAAAGGGACAGTATGTGTGCATTCCAGCGAAGACGGATGGGGAGCCACTTGAGCTTAGTGCGAAAATCAGAAATATGGTCATACTTGCGCAAGCCAAATATGAACCGAATACAGAACCACCAAAGTACAGAATACACCAAGAATACAGAACCACAAATATGAACCGAAGAGGTTGTAGAACCTTCGGATTGCTGGTTGTAGAACGATTGCGGTCGAAGTAGGTAGAATATTCTTTTAGTATGGTTTGTTTATAGTTCTTATGATCATAATTATCAGCCACAGAACTTGAGATACATACATACATAGCCCTCCTCATAATTTCCAGAGTGACCGATTCTGTGCGACCTTAACCAGGTCGTCTTTCCATCTAGTGGGGAGCCGACCTACGCTGCGCTTTCCAGTGGGTGGTCTCCACTCGAGAACCTATCAGCCACAACGACCGTCAGTTCTTCGAGCTGTATGCCCTGTCTATCTACTGCCACTTCAGCTTGCTAATCCTACATGCTATGTCGGTGACTTTGGTTCGTCTATGCATCTCCTCATTTCTGATTCAATCTCGTAGAGAAACACCAAGCTTAGCCCTATCCACAGAACATAAAAAACAATTGTTTTTTGTGATCTGTGGCCCTATCCATAGTATACATAAGGTACATAGTAGGTAAATATAGGGACACGAAATGTTTTGAATTTCTGGGGATATTTATTTACTAGTGGTTCTGTGAGAATAGTAGACCTCGCGTTTCAACGTTAGGCCGGATATGCTTTATTATATTATAATGCAAATACAAGTCCAAAAAGTAATTAAGGAAAAAAGGCCAATTTTAAATAGCATTTCAGATGCTTGAATTTTCCAATAGGCTTATATTGCGCGCAGCCAAAGATGAGACTTGACGGATCCCGTGGTCATACCTGCGCAGTAGACAGTTTTCAGGCCATTTTGGCGGTATGCAAGGCAAGCGGGGAGGGACGGCGAGGTATGGCGTCCGCGCATGCGCATTCAGTCAGTCGTGTGTCGTTCCCCGCAACCCGCGTACACGCCGCTGTTGTCCCAAGTACTGACAAGTGAAAAAGTTGATTGTTGTGTTCGTTATTTTTTGTTATCGTTTTTTGTTGACTATGCCTCGAGGCAAAACTATAAAAAGACAAAGTAGGAAGATGTTGTTTGACGTTTATAAGTTTATGGCGAAGGAAGCGGAGGAAGGCGTCGGAAATGTGAAAGCGGTACAAAAACGTACCGCTGCTGCCACTTGGACATCACTTAACACGGTGAAGAGAATTGTGAAGAAAGCGAATAGCTCCGAATTGCTGCCAGTGTTTCGCACTCCTGGAAAAAAACTACGGAGATTAAACCCAGTAACCGACGTGGACAATTTTGATAAAGGGGTGATAAAACGTTGTATCCATAATTTTCACATCACAAATAAGGAACTCCCGACAATTAAAAAGATTGAAAATAAATTGCGTGATGACATCGGGTATCTGGGATCTGCAACCAGTTTGCGCAAAATTATAAAATATCTTGGGTTTCGGTGGAGGAAGACTAAAAATAACAGGAAAATTCTTATACAAAAGTCCGATCTCCGCCTCAAAAGAATTAAATATTTAAAGAAACTCAGACAATACCGTCAAGAAGGCCGCCCCATAATATACACTGACGAGTCATATGTGCATTCTACGCACACAACATCAAAAGGTTGGTCGGATCTGTCATTGGAAGGACTAAAGAAACCAATTTCCAAAGGGCAGCGGGTAGTCATCGTGCACGCAAGTTCCGAAGATGGTTTTGTTCCGAATGCTTTGTTAATGTTTAAATCGGGAACAAAATCAGGGGACTACCATGACGACATGAATTTCATTAATTATAAAAAATGGCTTAAGACTCAATTAATCCCAAATCTCCCACCAAATTCCGTTGTGGTAGTCGATAATGCGTCCTACCATAACAAGGAGGAGGAGTCTGCGCCAACCTCGAATACGAAAAAAGCCGAGATGCAATCTTGACTTGCAGGAAAAGGCATCGCATTTACTTCGGAGATGTTGAAACCAGAGCTTTACAATATAATAAAAAAACACAAAGAGGGCCACAGACTATGTATATAGCATAGATAAAATACTGCAAGAGCATAACCACCGCGTTCTTAGATTGCCCCCATATCATCCCGATTTAAACCCTATCGAAATGGCCTGGGCAGCAATAAAAGGTCATGTTAGCAGCAAGAACGTGAAATGGAATATTACAGGAGTTATGGAGTTAGTGAAGGAACAGGTGGACTAAATGGGTCCAAATGAGTGGAAAGCGTTATGTGAAAAAACTAAAAGAATTGAAAATAAATATATTGAAAGTGATCATATTATTGACGATTTGACTGATCGGGAATTAATAATATCAGTAGAGGATTCGTCCGACGACAGTGACAGTGACACGGAAGACAGCGACAATAGCTCCAACGAAGACGGACCAGTCAGTCACACCACAGCCTAGTACAAGTGGGACAGCTCGTGAAAGTGGTTGCCATCGCAGCCACGAATATATAAGTGGTGTTCGTTTTATACACGATGACGACAGTGATAGCGATTTCGATGTTCAATAAATATATTATTAATCGGAACTCATTATTTTATTTAACTATTTTGAGCGCGACTGTACCAGCGCGACTGTACCTGCGCGACTGTACCTGCGCGAAATCCCCTCTACTAACATCTGACAGGTCTCATCTTTCGCTGCACGCATTGTACCTATGTAGACTTATGAGTCTTAGAGAATATTTGTCTAAGTTTTAGCGATTACTCGCGATCTCTTAGTCTTAGGAGGTCGAATCACGGACTTCACGGGACGCGTAACGTGCTTAAAATTAATGAAATCACCGTCGACCGTTTTTTGCGGGGATCGGGGGAGTGATCTATTGCTGGTGTACTTCCACATATAGTGTTGTCACTGTCTAACAGTTACTGTAGATTGAACACTAGTGCTTGGTGCAGTCGATAAAATAGTATCGATAAATATGAATGAATGACGAAAAATTAAAGAGTATGACTAACCTACTTTTAAAATTGAAATCGTGATCAAATTATAAGAAGCTTTTATTTAACTTGCAATGTTTGTTGATTTTTAAACCAGTTCCCCCAACCAATTGAGCTGAAATTTTTAATACAACGTAACTTAGGTGACAATGCAATAATTTGGTACCATGGAGTTGGTTTCATGATGGAGACGGATGCTAGATAATGTACATTCTGAGTGAATACTAGTGTACTAGGCTACTAGTGTTCTGAATCTAGAATCTGCTTGCTGTTACACTATGACGTCATCAAAAATCCAAAACGGTGGAAATAACAATAAAGAGTTGCAGGTTAGGTGTTTGCAGTTTGTTAGCATTGCATGCGTTGATGGCGTGTCAATAACCATTCAGGAATGTAGAAAATCACAAGAAAATAACTAAAGCATTTAGCATTTCATATATTTTTTATTTAGATGGAGAAGAAGTCAGCCATTCACGAAAAATAAAAAAACACCCTCCTTTTTAGCAGTCTGGTAAAAAGAAATTACAAAATCAAAACTTATTACACTAACATTATAAATGCGAAAGTATGGATGTTTGTTTATTTATTAATTTGTTTGTTACTCAATCACGTCGTAACGGCTTAACTGATTTCGATGAAATTTAGTATATACTTAGATTATAACGTGGATTAACACATAGGCTACTTTTATATCATAACTCAGGCCCCATAGGTTTAACACCGGTAGTTAGAATATTAAATAAATTAATACATATAAATAAATATGGCTGGACATTTCTATCCAGCCCCAAACTAAGCAGAGCTTATACTATGAGTACCAGATAACTGATAGAATACTTATATACTTTTTTTTTGTAAATACATACTTATAATAAGCATATAGAAAAACATCCAGACCCGGAACAAATATCTGTAGATCATACAAATATTTGTTTCTCGGCGACAATCGAACCCGCTACTTCCTGCGTCTCAGCCGGGTGTTTGCCCACTGTACCACAGAGGTCGTCAAAACCGTCGTAAAGGTCGTCGTATTTATCCGATAATCGAAATATTTCCAATAAACAATTTTAGTAACGTAAATCCGTTGCGATGGTGATGCTTAGTCAGTTTAACAGGTACTTACATCTTCTATAAAGATAACGTCGGTCGTGGTAACGGGTGAACCATACGCTTGTTCCATATCCAAATGTATAAAAAAGTAGCAAACAGACAGACAGAGTTACTTTTGAATTTATTATTTAGTATGGATAACCACCTTGTAAAACAACATCACCATCATTATGTTGATGGCAATTAAGAGCACTGTGTCCAGTATTTGAAGCTCTACTTACAAATTCTGGCAAATTTTATTTTGGAACAGCATCTTTACATAGTTTCCTTTATTTGTTAGACTTTTTATTGTGACACTCAGGTTCAAAATGTAAACTGCATATAACTATGTTTTATTGTAATCCAAGCCTGCTCTCTGCGGACTGCTTTCACCCACTCTTTCTTTCTTAAGGCGGGGAAGTTTGAAGGGTGACGACTTTTAGGTTTCTTTTAACAATTTTATCTCTACTGAAATGTAAAATATGCACAAATAAATATATTTTAATACAACTGAACATATAATCTACCGCTTTGTGAAGATAGAAACGCGAATAATAATACTTTTCTCGATAAAAAAAATCATAAAGTTGACACTAAATTGATAATTAAATGGTCGATACTAAAAGGTTTCTTCTTGAAATCATGTCAAATTTATACCAAAAGATAGAGCTTATTAATAACTAAGGAATTATGGAAAAACAATTTGTAATTCAGTTATTATTAATCTCTGTGAAAGAAAACTATCAAAATCTACTCGTTCAGGCGCTCGCGCCGGGCGGCCAATGCCCGTCGAGACGTCTTCGAGGTCGGACGCACGCCGTTTGTCTCCCGAAATTGTTTCAAATTGTGCAGTGCAGATACGTTTAGATTGGCGGGGCCTGCGGTAGCGTAAAATACCTAAAGTTCCGAAACAGGGCCGCCTTAATGGATCAGTTGAAAATCTGAAAGTGTGTGAGTTCGTTCATTCATTCATATCGATAGTGTCAAGCCCTATCACCATATGATTAGAATGAACGTAATGAAGAATGAAAACTAAATGACATTATAATCCGACTCATTTTGGTGTACCACAATTTCGGTTACACTGCCCAAAAAATTTAGTACATGGCTTATTATTTGCAGTAATCGTAACATATTTATTTGATTTTATGAAAATATAGTGGCTTCACTGGGATAAAATTATACTCACAGGTGAAAGTAAATATTAACTGCTCGGCCACTATAGCTTTTACCAAATAATACGGCTCACTTTGTCATTTTTTTCACTATGTTTTTCCCTCGAGAACTAGTCACACTGACAAGAGAATTTCTTTTACTATGGCAAAATGACTGAGTTCGTGGCAAAAGGGGTAAAGGCGAAAACGACCGAGTCCAGTGAAGTCCGTGGGTCGAATCTACTCGTAGTGTCTTCGTCTTGTAAAGGCAGAGGACTGCGTAGTCTGATTGGTATTATAATTAGGTATAAATTTACTTAAAAATTTATATCCGTCCATATATATGTACCTATACTAGAAAAACATAGCTTGATCTCTGGGACAGTTGTCAGTAAAATCGCGCCTATGAAGTTCTGAATTTAACAGTACGGACAAACGTACCAGTCAATGTCATACTTTATGGGCATGCTGAGCTAATTATGGTGATGATCGATGAATCATCGTGACCACAGACTATAAACTATCGATATTTTGTATAAAACTTAATTCAAAATTAATTTATCATTTAATTTAAAAAAATAACATTAAAAAATAACATTGCTCGAGTGAATTTTCTCCGGAAAGTCAAAAAAATTACAAATTGGGACAAAGTTGTCTTTCTAGACGAGACATGGCTAAACGCCAATCATACCGAGTCCAAAGCTTGGACCGATGATACGGCACAATCGACCACCAAAGTACCCGAAGGCAAAGGTCAAAGATTAATAATAACTCATGCTGGGACGTCATCTGGTTTTGTGCCTAATTGCCTATTGGCATTCAAATCTACGAAGACCAATGAATACCATGAAGAAATGAATTTTGAAAAATATAATGAGTGGTTTTTAAAATTATTAGATAATTTGAAGGAGCCACATTATATAAATATGGATAACGCCCCATATCACTCGGTCCAAAAGCACAAACCACCAACTTCGGCAAATGGGAAGTTAGAAATAATTGCATGGCTTCAAGAAAAAGGAATAGAGGCCAATGAAACAATGCTTAAAAACGAATTATTGAGACTCGTTGGTCTGCACAAACCCAGCACACCAACGTATGTCTTAGATGACATAGCCCAAGAAAAGGGTCATAACGTCATAAGACTGCCTCCATATCACTATATCACGCCAGTATAATCCGATCGAGCTTATCTGGGCCCAAGTAAAAGGTTTGTTTGCTCGAATTTCAGTTAGACAGATTCTTTATGTATTAACTCCTGTATAATTTATGATATTACAATATGTTTTTCTTTCAAGGTTACGCTGCTAGACATAACACAACACCGCCTTTCACGGCAAATAAAATGTTGCAGTTACTAAACACTGCGGTTGAAAATGTATCTGTAGAAGATTGGAAAAAGGTAGTTACAAAATGCAGAAAATTAATGGAAGAAGATTGGGAGCGAGACGTTCGATTTGATAATATTTGCGAACAAGAGTTCATTATAAATTTACAAGATTGCTCTAGTGATTCTGAAAGTGATTCGGATATTGATTTGGGGTGTACTCCTTTGGAATAAATAAATGTATGTATTAAAATATTAATTTCATTTTATTACCCAAATCATAATATAATCCAATATACATATAATTATGGCAGACAGCCTTCGTGGCGAAGCGGTAGTGAACACGACTGCTGCGCAGGAGGTCGCGGGTTCGATCCTCGCTCAGTGCAAATATTTGTATGCATGAATATGGGTTTTTGCACTGGTCTGGTCGTGCCTCGGAAAGCACGTTAAGCCGTCGGTCCCGGCTGCCATACGAATATCTAATGGCAGTCGTTACGGGTTGTTGGAGCCGTCGAAAGTCCAACAATTGGTCTTACTGCAAAGCTTCTATCGATAATTACTATCGATATTTTTTTCTGTATCATAACAACCCTAGGAATGTCAGTTTAACAAATGTCGCAGAGATCAAGCTATGTTTTTTCAAGTATAAAGCTACAGCAAACTCCCCCCCCACCTTTTGCCCCCTTACTCCCTTTTCGAAATTTTTTCATAACATCTTGTTAAGAATGAAATCCTTAGTGTGCCTCTCAAATATGATTGAAACCTGTCGATAAATAACGCTGCAGCAATCATCCCCCCTATTTTCCAATCAAAAATCGCGATCAACTAAAAAATTTAAATAAATCAAAACCTGTGTGCCAATTTTCGTCAAAATCGGTTAAAAATGCAACCTGTAGGCGAGAACATACAGACTGACAGAAGGGCATAAGCATTTTTGGCCCATTTCTAAACTGAGACGCTTCGCTCGCTCGGTAAATACATAGGATCCCATGGATAGTAGGTAATCTATCTATCTAAGTAGGTACAAAGTAGTAATTGTCGTTTCTGAACATAACCCATCATTTTGGCTTTGCCGTAGTTGGGTAAAATAAAAGAAGCCTCGCCGCTTCCTCTCTCTCTCTCTCATTGTTAACCTTTTTAAACTACCTGACCTCAAACTCACTCCTAACAATCTTCCTGGAGGCGACCTAAAAATCAGATAACAAACAATTGGCTAATTTATTTGTATTAGCTGGCAGCACCGGTAGTGAATATCAACGACGACGCGTCCGTGCCGTCGGTCGACTGTCGGTGTCGAGTTTAGTCGCTCGTAGTAATCGATCACGATCATGGTCGAGCAACTTCGGACTCTCGACTGTTCCATTTTCTAATCCACGCTTGGTAATAATTTTGTGCATGCGGCATAACGTTGTTGTTATTAAATTCTAGTAGTTTCAAGTAATATCACCGATTGTTCAAAAGTCCCTCGAAAATAATAGTTGGGGTCACGAACGTAAAAATACGAGCATGTTTGGGGTCAATAGTAATGGGGATAACGTACAATGCATCCATCCCCAAAATGTTTTTTTTAAGTGTGGGTATTTGTATTGTTTATACCCTATTTTGTGTAATAGAGGAACTACGAACTAAAAATGCAATTCTTTAAATTAACCGTTATAAAAATTAAATGTTTAATAATCGAGATTATTCAATCAATTTCTTCAGAAATATTAACTAGCCTACTTAGCTAGGCAAAATCAATGTTATGTCACTATCTATTACTTAAAAGAGGGGTAGATAGTAGGTATATAAGATTAGATATAGAGATAGACATATTTGTTTACACCCTATTTTGTGTAATAGAGGAACTACGAACTAAAAATGCAATTCTTTAAATTAACCGTTATAAAAATTAAATGTTTAATAATCGAGATTATTCCATCAATTTCTTCAGAAAAATTAACTAGCTTACTTAGCTAGGCAAAAACAATGTTAGGTCACTATCTATTACTTAAGAGAGGGGTAGATAGTAGGTATATAAGATTAGATATAGAGATAGACATATTTGAAGTGCCTAGATAGCTAATCGCATAGGTATTATGGATGCATATTCTGTCCATCAGCGAGCGTTATCGCTTTACTCAATCATAGTGATTAGTGACATTAGTTCAGCCTTGGGCTTCTTCCTTTATAATCTCACGAATGTAGGTAAGTAAGTACCTACCTACCTGGGTGTTTAGTGCTCTAATAATTTTTTTTTTTTTATTATTCATTACAGAATCAACAGCACTTGTTAACAATGTAGGTAAACAATCCTTATGCTTAATGCCAATAACAGATTCTCAATTTATAGACTTATCTTTTATGATATTAGTCACCTAGAGATTAAAAACATACTATATTAATTAAATTTTCAATGATTTTAGTAATTTACTAGGTACGCATTTGAAGAACAAAAGAGAGGTAGGGATGCTGTGTAAATGTGTGTACTTGAGGGGGTGAGGGAGAGAGTGTAGTGTGTGATGAGTGAATTTCTGAATATTTTATAGAACGCGCTATATATGACTAAGAACAAATATAATTTGTTTCTTAAAAGATGTTTTGCTATTAGAGAAGATGTCTATTGACGAAAAATCCTTGTTGTAGCTATCTAGCGTGCGACAGATGACAGAATTTTGGGCATACATAGTTGGTACGACTGAAAGGAATATGAAAGAGGGTTGTATGTCTCGTACATTTAAAAGGAGTATTGAATTGAAGAACGAGAGACGCCAATTCGGTGCTATCAATTCTATTACTGCAAACGTCGTGTAAAAACAACATCTGCAGCAAAGAGCGCCGATCCTTTAACGGCATGAGTTTATGAAACCTACACGATTCCTCGTAAGTCATACTTCTATTACAATGGGTGCGATAGTTTAACGTTTTAATGAATTTGGATTGAATGCGCTCAATATCTTGCTCATATATTATGTATTGTGGGTTCCACATAGTGCAACAGTATTCCAAGACGCTACGGACATAAGAATAGTAAAGTACTTTAATACATTCAGAGCGTCGGAGAACTGCCGACTAACACGTAAGACAAACCCTAGATTTCCCCTAGTAAGCTTTTGCAACCACTACCGCGACTTGATCAGACATTAACATTTTTGAGTCAAAGATTACTCCCCTTGGAGTAATCTTCACACGAGACCTTTCTCGCGTTGCGTTTTTGCGTTCCAAAGGTATATTGTCTAATTCATATTGATAAGTGACTTTTTTAATTTTACGAGTGAAGGAAATTTGGAAACATTTTGATGCATTTACTCCAATTCTATTATCCTGATAGTAGTTACATAGCCGTTTAATATCATTTTGCAGCTTCTGAGAGTCTGCTTCAGTCTTTATAAAAGCGTAGATTTTGGTATCATCAGCGTACATGAGAAAGGCAAAGATTTTAATTTTTTTTTTTTTTTATTTTTTTTTAGACACAATCTAAGATGAGGGCATATGTTATAGGTACATATACTTTTTATGTAGGTACTATGTGTGCCTAGGTAGGTCTAGGCACCTAACCTAGCCTACTTCTTCCATTATGTAGGTACTCTATTTTCCCTGGGTATAACATTTTTTTTATTAAGTACCTACCTACACTACCTATCTACTATCATTAATATTTATTACTTTACTACTTATTTACCGTTTTATCGGTGTTATAATGAAATAAATAAAATAAACCACGAAAGTTTTTTATTAAAAACAGCTGATTTTTACCAAGTGTTTCTTCACTAAAAGAATGGTATATCGAAAAGCGGTAGTAAGTGACCTAGGTAGGTAGGTAAGTACTTACTTACCAAACGGTGTTATCATATGTGGGTAAATGACCCTTTCAAGTAAACAAACATAATTCTGAAGCATTCTGTATAAAGGTGAGTCAAAGTATCAACCACGAAATTGATTATTTTGTGTATCAACGTATTCAACAACCGTCTCGCAGAAATATATTTCCATTTCCAACAAGACAATAACTTAAAGTGTCTACGTCACAAAACAAATCTGGCAGCGTTTGCAATCTTTACCGTCACAGTTTCCGGTAGAGACTGACTTCCGTGTGCAAGTATGGTGCAGTTATTTAGGGACTTCCTGGAAAATGGTAGTGTACCTTAAGATATTAATTTGTCCTAGGGTACATCTAAGGTTTAGTTTTCAACTTGATTATTATGAGGATCACAAATAGTTTGATAATTAGGTCCTGGCAGGGTAAGTACTTACATTTGTACCTAGATAGTACAAAAATGTGCTACAAAATATACAGAGTACCTACCTACCTCTAACATTCACGCGATCGGTTCCTATTTCCAAAACCGAATCTACCTACGTAGGTATGACCAGCGTATGACACATCATATTCATAAAAACTTTTAAAGAGCCTATCGACATCTATAGTCCCATCGATCGTCACCAGATTCACCAGTCTGTAACTGTTCTGCAACACATAAGGAGGAAAATGTACCTACATAGATAGGAACTTACTTTAGTACACTATAATATCTAAAACCTATCCGTGTTAACATAAAAAAGTTCAAACAACTGTTTAACACGTGTTTAAAAAATTCCTTACCAATTAGGTATTGGTAGGATTTTTTTAAACACGCGTTAAACAGTGTTTAATTTTTTATGTGACTAAATTTTTTTAGTATGTATGTAGATAATTATGTTTGTGGTACACCATTGATACCATAAGTAAAATTCACATTATCCATTTCATCCAAAGTTTGTATGGTAAAGATCGCTGCTTAGCTATAAGACCGCCAATTGTATACATTAATATGAATACTGTTACTTTTAATTGTTTTGTTGTCAAAGGTGTGCAATAAAGTATTAGCTAATCTATTCTATCGATATCTATCTGTCTATCAAGTAGTCGCGTCACTCGTCGGCCGGTAAGTTGGTCGGTCGCCGCGTCGTCGTATCGTTGTATTTTGTAACCCGGTTTCTCCGAGCCCAATGACGAAGGTTCCCTTTATAATTTCCTAGAAAAGGAAATCCAATGCTCTGAAAACAGGAAACCAATCAGGAAATTGACTCACAAGTCACAAGCAATTGCCGATTTGATTCTCGCACTGCCACTTTCTTGAGCTAATAATTTTGTCAAATTGGTCACTGTTGGCATAAACTTGGGAAGGTCTATACCCAGCAGCAGTGGGTGAAGTCGGGCTGTGGATGATGATGATAGTCACTGTTTTGTATTTTTATGGGTAGATAGTAGGTTAGGTACCAGTAGGTACCTACCTAGTGGTAAACGTAATATATTATTTCTTCAAGTTCAAATGGATGCACTGAATCTCGACAGCTAGCCGTGATGCATATCATATATATATATTATATGATATTCATAGCATACAGCAAGTGTTATACTAGCACACTATGTAGGTAGGCGCCTATGCAGCGAGTATGTAATCTATGTTTGATTATTTGAAATGCGTGCGCCGACAAATGCATGCAAAACGGAGACGACTTTAAATTTTGTACGATTCTTCCACAAGCATTTGTTTTCAAATATAGTGTTTATCCTCAATGACCTATTTGGTTTACCACACCACCACGCCCTACCATTAAATTGCCTGGGTGGCATGGTATGCCTCTACTACCGTACCTATCTAGTTGAACTTTATACAGATACCGGGTTACGTCATGGTACACACACCCTGCAGATGTTAGCCAAAGCGAAGCTAACAGCAAGGTACTGATTGATACAATGCAGACAAGTTAGAATTATTGCCACCTGTAACTTTTTTAAGAAAGTGAGACTGAATTGCAGTAATGAAATTAATGGCCTTTTGAATTCCCGCCGATTCAAATGGAACTGAATTTCCGCGCATATAGTGATAGTGTTATTCCGTGATTCGATTATAATCGTGCATTTCTCCAGCGCGAGCGCGCGGGGGCGAAGGCGCGCTTATTTTTACATTTGACGTCAGCCGCGGCCTCCGGCGAAACGCGCACATGTCGTACCGCGGCTATGAAAAAAGCGGGTCAGACAAGATTTCATCCAGCAGTCGTTTCAGGGTAAATATCGGGAAAGCCCTCACTTTTAATTTATTCACAAAGTGCAACTGCTCTCAGTCATAACTGCATGCAAATGAAATCATCAAATTTTGTTCCTTATGTGAACTACCCACCAGTATAGTAGGAGGTACCTAGATATATAATTATCATACGACTGTAATGTCCCAAATGACGAAGGAAACCACAGCAACAGACTACGACAGGCGAATGTCTTTAGGTCCCGGAGACCCCCAAATAATATGGAATTAGGAAAAAACCCGATGGCACTCTAGCGGATTTTTACCGCTGTTTTCGTAGCCGCGCACCCTTAAGCTTTTCATCAAGGTGCGCCAAGACTCGCGGCTCGGTATCAACGTCTTCTAGCTTTCCATATATATTGGTACCTAATTAAAGACCTACATTGCTGCAGAGCCTCTGTTCAGCCCAACACGCTAATCTTCTGAAATCCTTTTTAAGTTTCAGATAAATTTGTAACTGCTATAGGTATTTAACATAAAATATGTCCCTTGTGCCAAGACACACATCTATCGCCTTCCTTCATGTTGATAATTTTATTCAATAGTTTTTATCAGTCCTAAAGATTATGTAGGTACAGCTTCACTCTGCACTCTTCACAAATGAACACCTAAAACCTTTGTGTATTTTCACTAGGTTTAATCAGTCATGTTAACAGACAAAACTAGGTATTTAGGTACATACTACACAATTAAAATGCATTTTTATACCCTAGTGTTTATTTGAAATCTAATTCAGAAACTTATTTTAATACAAGTCTAAAATTAAATGATTCACGTCATGTGAACAAGGTGATAGCAAACGTGAAAACAGAGTTCAAGGACTTTGTTTTTTTATGTTGTTTATTAGTCAAATAACAGAAATTATAAGTGATAAGTTCACTGTCAACCCTACATCAATTTCACTTTTACTTTCATTACAATAAAGTTACAATTACAACTATTCATGATAATCAACTCTTTCGTTATTGAACAAATTTGTCAGTCCTTTTGAAACCTAAAACTTACAATCACTGCAATAATTATTTACAAAATAAAAAATATTTACAACTTATTAAAATAAATTACGTAACGGCGCTCTCAAGTCTACCGTACTATAACGCACGAAGACATGCTTAATACAACTAGATCATAAACGCAACCTGGGCACACCACTTCGGCGACATGCCACGGAACTAGGCAGCAAAATAAATGAGTAAACAATTTTCTAAGCTTCCTAGCAAGTACTGTCCAATCACTAGGTTTGAGCATATAAATAGTAAAGTTCCAATGCACTGACAGTGCCTGCCTCAAGTTCTTTAAATCAGTCTGATAGTGAGACAGGCAAATCACCAGCCGGTACCATTGGAACAGACTGCATTATACACTTAATCTGTCCTAATGAGATCCCCTTGTCACTTCAGTTGGGTAAAGTGTCCATCAGAATCTCCTTCACTCCAGATGATAGACGATCAGGGAATTTGATGTCAAATGCAACTAACAAGTCTCCTTTCCGCGTGGGTTCCTTGGGGAATGGCAGACCGTAGCCCGAGAACCTCTTCACTGTGTGTGGTTTAACAACCTCTCCTTGAAGGTTGACTGTCAGCTTCTCTCCAGACATGGTTGGAACCTCGATAACTGTGCCACATAGAGCCTGCAACAAATGAGAACATCTGTTACAAATGTTTATCAAGATGACTCATTGTAAAACATTCAATTTACAACTCTGCTAATAGCACCAATAGGGGCTATGATTAGATGGCTGTTTGTATGCCAATAACCCTATATTGCAGCTGTTATTGACATAACATAAAGGATCACAAGTACATACTAAGTGGAAGTGCTTCACCTATAGTGCAAATTTTTATAATTGTGAATTATCAAGAAATCTTAATGGCTGGGGCAGTTCAACTGGTTATTGACTCATATTAGAGAGTTCCAGAACAAATTCACATTTAACAAACAATCTTTTGTCCTTGAATAACACATTGTCTGAAAGGGTCAACACTACAAAAACAAACAGATTCTTAAAATAACTAAAACATCTGCTTACCTGTTTGAGTGAGACTTTGGCAGTGTATCTGATGTCACAGCCTTCTCTCTTGAACTGCGGGTGTGACTTGTCCCTGATGATGAACACAATATCAGCTGGTATCTTATTGCGGCCCTGGTCTCCCTCTTTCTGGAATGTAATCTTGGTGCCCGCTTTCCAACCGGGTTTCACGTGAATTGTGAGCACTTTGTCCTCCTTCTTGGATGTGCCATCTGGTTGGATGACGCGACGCGAAATCTTCATCTTCTTGACGCAGCCGCGCGCAATGTCCTCCAGCGAGACGTATAGATCGTGCTCTATGGCAGGGTCCTGGGTCTTCTCTTTGCGACTGGGCGAGCCGTGGAAGTTGAAGCTGTGGCTGCGGAAGGCGCCACCGGGGCCGCCGGGCCGTGCTGTTCCCATTCCCATGTTCGCAAACGGATCCATATCCAAGTCGACATCCATCTCACGGTTGAAGAACATGTTGTTTCCAGCGCCGCTACCGCCGTTCAGATCGAAGAAGGCCTGGAACGGCGACGCCGAGCCGAAGAACTGCGCAAACGTCGCCCGCGGGTCTCCGTGGAACGTGTAAGAGTAGGACTGGCCGGTGCCAGGCCCATTTTGTCCTCCCATTCCTCCCTTCAGACCTTCCTCTCCATGGGTGTCGTAGATCTCTCGTTTTTTTTTGTCTGAAAGGACTTCGTATGCCTCTGCAACCTCCTTGAACCGTTCCTCGGCACCCGCCGCCTTGTTCTTGTCCGGATGGTACTTCAAAGCCAACTTACGGTACGCCTTCTTTATCTCATCGTCCGACGCGCCTTTCGCGATGCCTAATATTTTGTAGTAATCCTTACCCATCTTAGCTACTTATTCTGTAACAAAAAGACATCCCCGTTAGCATCCGTTCGGTTGATACCTTTTTTGGTGATGTAGTGCGTTGATTCGCGTAACACGAAATACGATTTTTACATAATTCTATGAATGTAAATTATGTGGCAGAATATCAGAAATATTTTTCTGTAATACTTACTGTAATAAAATTACAATCCTTGATCAGCAATCCAATTAGTAAAAATAGGCGCAATTGTAGAAAATTAAACACTACACAATTCAACACTACACTGTCAGCAACTACACAAATGAATGAAACGCAGCGCGGCGGTCGCGCCAAAATATATACATTGAAACGTCTAGAACATTCTGGGGCCTTCGCTGGTCAACAGAAAGAGATAAAAACATGCTACGAGTATTGTCGGCCTGCGAGTTAGAAGAAGATGCACATATTTTTGATTGTTCATTTGTGGTAGAAAATGTAGCTCACCGCTACACACGTCACGATACTGATGACATTAGTGTTGCCAGCACCTCAATCAGAAAAAGGCCGGTAAGCCTTGTTGAAAAAGGCCGATTTTCAGCCCTAGATATTTTGACATTTACTGGTGAATATATTTATCAAAATTTAATTTATGCTAAATTACATATTGACAATTTCAAAGCAAACAAAGACATACATAGCTACAATACACGTAATAAAAACAATATTGTTGTTCCATCACACAGGCTTGACAAAATAAATAAAAGCTATTTATGCCTAAGCATAAAATTATTTAATAAGTTACCTTTAGTTATTAAAGATTTAGATTATTCGGAATATAATTTTAAAATTAGAAAGTTATTATTGTATAAATCATATTATGATATTGACGAAGCACTAGCTGATGACTTTAGCACTTACTTTAGTACGTATGAATAATAATTATTTTGTTTGTACCTACCTATATTGTAGGTACCTACTAATAGTGATACTGATATACTTTCTTTACCATGCTGTGACGTTTCCTAGTGTACATTTAAAGTATTAAAATAAATACAATACAAAAATACAATACAATACCAAAAGGCTGAAATTGAAATAAAAAAAAGTTAGGTATTCAACTAAAAAATATATTTAAATGGTGCAAAGAACAAAAACTAGACACAAACCACTTCTGTACTTATATTATAACTTACATATGTATTAACAGTCTTTACTTAAATTTTATTTTGAAACTTATCATTTCTGGCGATGGCTCGTAATTTACTATACCACCACAGATTTCTATACCTGCAGTGGTAGTCATTATTCAGTTTAATTCAATTCAATAATAATATTTTACAACTTTACAGTACAGGACCAAAACGTTATAACTAGTTACCTACTACAAAACAAATATAAAATAAGAACCATACATCTTTTGAATAAAATAAATAAAAAAATATTAAATACAATTGTAGAAGCTATCGTCTCCTTATTAAGACGAGTGTGGCTTTCAGTTTTTATTCTCTTCAGTTCATTAAAAACACGCTTATCACTCGCGTTAGAAAATGGGAGAACCAGCCGGAGCAAATTAGTTCATGTAAATGAAAAAAATGACGATTTCCTGCTATATATTTTAGGAATTTCTAAATTTACCAAGACCTTATTTTTATTTATTGTAAGTAGTATTTTTATTATTGGCGGGTAAAGGCCACAAAAAAGGCCGATGGCTGCCAAGGGCCGACATAAATTCCCAAGGGGCCGATCTGGCAACCCTGGTCATATTCGATTGAGCAAGTTTGTTCTCGACAATTCTGGATTATTTATTGTTGTTCTCCTTAACACTTTGCACACACGCACGCACACACACACCACACACACGAAATAATTTCAGAAAAAATCATATATTTTTTTCTTTAAAACTTTTATTGGACCTATATTTTATGTAAGACCTAATATTATCACCTAATGTTCTAGCAAATGAATTTCTTTATGTGTTTTCACGGCCATGTTTTTGTAACTGCTAACAGATGGCATTGCTTTGTCATGCTCCGGTTAACAAAGAAAAGTGAAATATCAATGTCAATTGCCGTATCAAAATTATTTTCCGAGGAACTTGAAATAAAGCAACAAATTTTGATATTGTATCTTTGAGATTTTGGCATATGAACTATATTTTTGAAGTAAACCTTCTTTGCGCACGCTTGACTTGGGGAGTAAGCTGGTGAATGCGTTACGAAAAGTGCGAACGGAAGTTGAGAGGGAGATATAAGTTAGTGAAGATAGAAAGAGAGAGAGTTACGTTTCGTATATTTTTTAAACGTTAATGAGTGAGTGAGTTGCGTCTGGCCAGAATGAACATAGACAGATCGATCTACGGACGTGTGGACAATTTTGTAATTGAACAATTTTATAAATTATTATTATTATGAAAAAGAAGTTTTACTTCAGTCGTGTGCTCAAGCACATTCGTTTTTTTTGGATTATGTCAAAAGCCTAGACACAATTTTAAAAATTAATCGACAACAATCGAATTTCGTCAGATAAACAAACACAAATGTCTGTTGTTTTATTTATTGTAGAATTTACTTTGTTATTCGGAACATGACAGGGCAACGCCATCTGTTACAAGAACGTAGCCGTGAAAGTGAAAACCCCTCCCTCATTTGTAGCGAGCGAGCGAGCCGCAGCGCTCGCTGCTGTTCTTTCTGACTATCCGTCATGTCATACCAAAGAGAATAAGACCAGTGCTGCCAACTCAGTGGATTTTCCACTAGTTCTGATAGTTTAAACTATCCATTTAGCGAATAAATATTGGATTTAGTGGCTAGTCGATTTTTCTAGTGGCTTTGATTGCTTTAGTTAGTTAGTGGTAAGGTAACACAACAACCACCAACCACAATTTAGAAAAATACTCAAGTTAGATAAGAATGATTGAAAAAAGGGTATAATTTTTTTTGTTGTCCAACAGAACTAGGATGGTGGTTTTCGAGAATTTCTCGAAATAGTTAATCAATTTCTTAAATTATTTTAATTATGGACTTAATTTGTATGGCTACTGGGTCTGATTTGATTCAAAAGATTACTGGTTTGTCTACGATTATTCCTTGCACAGTTCGAGTCAGTGTCGGTAAACTTTTTTTTTACATTATAGGCTTGCGTTTGACCACGATCTCGCTTGATGGTAAGCGATGATGCAGTCTACGATGGTACACGCTTGCCTAGAAGAAACCTATTCACTCGCGACTTAAAGATACCCAGGCTGTAGCTATCTGGAAACACAGACTCTGGCAAGGCGTTCCACTCTTTGACGGAATAAAGGTCGCATAATAAAGGTCGAAGAGAACCGCTTTGTACGAATGGGAGGTATTTCTACCATATAGCGGTGGCACACCGCAGAGCGTCTGGTTGTCCGTTGATAGAATGGTGATGGTGGGATCAGGTTGAAAAGTTCCGCGGCACACTCCCCAAAATGTACTCGATAAAAAACCGAGAGGTTAGCAACCTTTCGTCGATGCTCCAGGCTGAGGAGCCTTGCATCAACTAGCTCATCGTTGTCTATGAGCTTCTTGGCTTTTTTCTTAATTGATTCCAGAGCTTCAAGTTGGTACTTCGCTGATCCGTCTCAGAGGTGAGAACAGTACTCCAAACACGATCGGACTTGTGCTTGGTACAAGTTGAGCAACTGTCCCGATGTGAAGTAGTGACTCACCTTTGCGAGTATACCAAGCTTTTTAGCAGCCAACTGGGCTTTCGACTTAATGTAGGAGCCGAAATTGAGAGTCGGAGTTAATGTGATACCAAGAAGCTCGAGGTGGTCAGATATCGGCACGGATACATTACAGAAAGTAGGAAAACGAAAAACGTTACTAGAGTTCATCTTTATCCCCATTAATTTTATAGAACTAATGTATACTTACCTACCCAAAAGTTCCGCGATTGTTGGTTACGTGACCCAGAATTACAGGACTGGTTACAAGTACGTAGTGCATAAAATTTAAACTAAGGAAATTTATTCTTCACTAACTGAAAACGTAAATGAAAGCGATTTTTCTGACCATGATCATATTTAGCCTGATATATAGTAGTTTTATTTTGTGATTACAAAAATAAATTATTATTTCTGTGCACAATAGTGTCGTTTTATTTCCAAATAACATTTATGGGCACGAACACTTAGCACGAAATTGGTTAAGTTAGATTAGTGGTTTTCTGGTGGTTTGCGAGACCGATAGGTTTAGTGGTTTTCTGGTGGGTGGGCCACGAGGCCACATTTGGTTTGGTGGGTTCGTAAAAATAAAGTTGGCAACACTGAATAAGACTACTACGTACGAAGACGGCATACACTTGAATCAATCATCCAGATCAAAACATTATAAAATTTGAAAGAAAAAGCTAAAGTAAGTTTGGTTGGCAGTGTGGCAGGACAGCTACCATCCAACTTGTGATTTGCTAGTGAAATAAAACAATCGATCGTAATAAAACAGTTTATTCATCTTGCTAATCGCAGAAACAGTGCGTGCCGACAGCCTTTGTATTCGATATCGAAGTATTTCTCGTAGAAATCTTGCACCAATTCCTCGACCTGGAAGAAATAAAATAACCTATAACATGTCCAATGCTAATGATCTTTTGCAAGTGAAATGCGACGTGTGTAGTGAAATGGCACACGAGCCATACATAGAGTGCTGTGAATGTGACTCAATATTGTGTACCGGGTGCTTCGCGTCGGGCCGGGAGACAGCTTCGCACAGGAACGACCACAAATACGCTATCAGGCGCAACGACTTCCCCCTATTTGACAACTGCAACTGGTCTGCTAAAGAGGAATGCAAACTACTCTGTGCTTTGTCTAGCTATGGTTACGGAAACTGGGAAGAAATAGCTAAAACAGTGCACACACGCTCGAAACTAGAATGCCAGGAGCACTACAAAAAGTACTACATAGAAAACGTCCAGTACAAAGAACTGAAGTTATTGCCGGAAACAAAACAGTCGTTGTTTCCTAAACCTGTCACGCCGTACCTATACAGTACTGAGATCAGTTTGAACCCGCCTAGAAACAACAGCGGCGACCAACATCTAGCTGGATATAATGGTTACAGATCAGAATTTGAGCTCAGTTATGACAGCAATGCAGAGAGCTTATTCAACTTTGAGAACAGTTACTCAGATGATGATGATGACGATGATGAATGTATGGATGCACTGAAACTGTCTTTAGTCAGCAGTTTGAATACAAGGCTCAAGGAGAGGAAAAGAAGGTACTCAATAATAAAGTATCATGGTCTGATAATGCCCAATAAACTGGCTTCATGGGTGCAAAAGTTTGATAAGACATTAACAAAACCAAAAGCAGAAAGATTGCTTTCCTTCATGCAGTTCATGACTGGCATGCAGTTTGATGCCTTCATGGAATCAATGAGCTTAGAAGAGGAGTTAATGCTTAAGATTGGAAGACTGTGTGAGTACCGCAGGAGTGGTATCAAAACTTTGTACTCTGCAAAACTGTATAAACAATTAAAGAAAAATAATGTTTCTGTTGTAAAACAACAGAAGATTGCCACATCAATGATGATGAAGAAATTCGAGAGTCAATCACCAATCAAAAACTCTCAGTTGTTTGGAAAGACTAGTAACTTACTGAAATATAAGCGGACGAGCATGCCGCTAGACATCGAGGACTTGCCTGGGTTCAACAAGCTGTCAGAATCTGAGAGAGTATTGTGTTCAAACCTACGGCTGCTACCTGACAACTACTTGGATATAAAGGAACAACTGATTTCACACAACAGCAAAATGGGCTTCCTACGTTTGCTAGATGCCAGAAGAATAGTCAAGATAGATGTTAATAAGACTAGGAAGATCTATGACTATCTTTTGTACGAAGGGTTTATATTTAAACCATTATAAATAAAATATTTTGTATAATTTTGTTTTTGATTTGATACTTACTTTGAATCCAAATTTCTGGTACAGGAATATAGATGGGTTGGTTGGGGAGCAGTGTAGTGTTACATCTTTACCGGTACAAGTCTGTTGAAGAAAATCAATATCAGACCTGCACATCAAATATAACATCCTTTTACATGAATTCCCAATAAGTAACTAAGCCAGCCTAAAGTAACGCACTAGGATACATTTGTCTCGAGACACACTCTCAAAGTTTATTCATGTTCAAAAATTGGGTCTTGCTTGAGACATGTTTCTCAACAATCACAAGTCAATTAAAATCACAAGGATCACTTGAAACATTGATTTTACTGCCTGTTTCTTCGCGACCAAGCCAAGAGAGAAAGGCAAGAAACAAGCCAGTCGTTCTTTTTAATGAGCTTTTTAGAATATATAACAATAAAGAAAATTAATTATGTCTAAATTGTAACATTTTTGTCTGAGTTGGTGACTTGTCTTGCGTGTGGACGCGCTCTTGAGACATCACGACGGTAATGTGAGCTTGTCTTCGAAATATCTCATGACATGTTTCCGTCTTTGGAAACATGTCATGAGATAAGTTGTGAATGTTGCGAGATATGTCTCCTAGTGCGTACAAGGCGAACAGTCATTACAATGTTCTAGAACCAACTATTGAACATTTAAATGTAACATACAATATAGAAGGAGTCTTTGTAAGATGCAACATATTTTTTCTTTTTTCCATTGACCCATAAAAACATTCAAGGTCTGAAAATGCTACAAACTATTCAGTACTTATATTTACTAGTTCTTAAAGTACAGCTATTGATTCGCTAAATTCTATGCTACATGCTCTGAAACCGCGGAGAACAATATTGTGAGGAATGTTTACCGGTACGTCCTAGAACCTATAAACTTAAAACTAATTACTAACAGTCACTTTTACGACTTTATAATGACGATTTAACATGCTTGCCTTGTGTGAATTTAGAATGACAAACTTCTATACTTCAAGCTAGCTAAGGCTCAATTCACGCCACAAGCGCTCAGCTCGGTACGAAGAAGTGTAGCCAAGAGCAGGCGACCCTCAAGCGATACTATTTTACGTAGTTAACCTGGCCGCCGCCGCCGCTTCGCTGCCATCTCGATGTGAATTGACCCTAAGTGGTAGAACAAACCTGCAGTAGATGGTAGAGCATGAAGGTGGCGATGCCGGCGCGGCGCCACTCCGGGCGCGTCAGTATGAAGGAGATGTACGCCTCGTTGCGCTTCGAGTCCGGCACGAGGAACGCGCAGCCGACCGCGAGCCGCTTGTACGACGCCACGCAGCTGAACTCGGGGTACTGCAGGGCTTCGGTCACTACACACAAATGAGCGTTCAGTAAAAACAATTACGGACTTCTTTTTCAGTAAAAGCAATTGATTATGGGTTTGTGTCGCTCGGAACGAAGGAGATTGTATTGTAGTTATTTCTTGTAGTTCTCTAACATTTCGTCGAGCAGCATGTAATCGATTTTCTCGATAAAACAAGAACGCTTTATAGAAACATTTTTTTTGTAGTATTTTTGCCATACGACATGATGTTGTGGAAATAGCTAAAGTAGACGAGGTGTGCAGTAGCGATGTCTGTCAGTAGCCGTATCTTACGAACTGCATGAGCGACAGGACTAAGTCTATTAGAAAGGGTATGTGTTGTCTCCACTGCAATTTCTCTTACCGTAGAAACAGTGAGTCCGCTACTAGTTCCAGTTGACTATATGATGACAATATTAGGGTCGGCTTTAGATGGGTTGCAAAGGGTGAACCATAAAGGGTAAAGTTACTTACAATCTATACCGGGCCAGAAGAATTGCGCGCACAAACTGTTGACGGCCGCGATATGCTCGGGGCGCACGTACGAGTAGTCGATCGTAGCCCGCGGAGGCGGGTGGTAGTCCTTTACATGCCTGTCGATTCAAAACAACTTGTAAGCTGTAGTGCTCGAATTGGACTTACTCATGAACCGGAACGCATTTCCCTTCAAACCTTCAGATATACTGGTTACTAGGAGGATATACTAGTGAGCTATATTTGATAAAACTAGAAAAAACTACGCTGTTAATTAATTTTTGATAAGATGGAAATGAATTCGTCAGGTGGGCCACTTCACCCACTGCGCCACAGAGGTAGTTACCTGTTAGTCCTCCTCAGCAGTTCGTCGGTGAGCGCGAGCCAGGTGGGGTTGGAGGCGGCGTCTCTCCTGATGTAGGGCCGCAGCGACGCCCCGGAGTACGCGGAGCGGAGCGGACTCCAACACACTCGAGACAGGATGATGGTGCCGGTTTGAGGGCGGGATATCGTGCCACAGAGGTAGTTACCTGTTAGTCCTCCTCAGCAGTACGGCGGTGAGCGCGAGTCAGGTGGGGTTGGAGGCGGCGTCTCTCCTGATGTAGGGCCGCAGCGACGCCCCGGAGTACACGGAGCGGAGCGGACTCCAACACACTCGAGACAGGATGATGGTGCCGGTTTGAGGGCGGGATATCGTGCCACAGAAGTAGTTACCTGTTAGTCCTCCTCAGCAGTTCGTCGGTGAGCGCGAGCCAGGTGGGGTTGGAGGCGGCGTCTCTCCTGATGTAGGGCCGCAGCGACGTCCCGGAGTACGCGGAGCGGAGCGGACTCCAACACACTCGAGACAGGATGATGGTGCCGGTTTGAGGGCGGGATATCGTGCCACAGAGGTAGTTACCTGTTAGTCCTCCTCAGCAGTTCGTAGGTGAGCGCGAGCCAGGTGAGGTTGGAGGCGGCGTTTCTCCGATGTAGGGCCGCAGCAACGCCCCGGAGTACGCGGAGCGGAGCGGACTCCCAACACACTCGAGACAGGATGATGGTGCCGGTTTGAGGGCGGGATATCGTGCCACAGAGGTAGTTACCTGTTAGCCCTCCTCAGCAGTTCGTCGGTGAGCGCGAGCCAGGTGGGGTTGGAGGTGGCGTCTCTCCTGATGTAGGGTCGTAGCAACACCCCGGAGTACGCGGAGCGGAGCGGACTCCAACACACTCGAGACAGGATGATGGTGCCGGTTTGAGGGCGGGATATCGTGCCACAGAGGTTGTCCATTAAATACTGTGGGAAAGTCGAATTTGATGTCAGTTTTGTGTTCCTCTTTCCTTTTTTATTAGGGTTCCAAATCAAAATACGGAACCCTAATGGTGCGACTTTGTCCGTCCGTCCGTCTGTCACAGCTGATTATCTGAATAACTATTGAACTTATTGGCTTGAAATTTGGAATAGTTATAAATAATACTGTCTTTTCTACAAGTAAAAAATTAAAAATATTTTCATTATGACGCCCAAAAGAGCCAAAATGGTGATTTTAAATTATGTTACTAGGTCAAGTGGGGTGTCATATCTAAGAGATTGATTTACACATTCAAAAAAATATATATTGTGATGTTTTGGAGTTATGACGAAAAAAGGTTCGGAACCCTCGGTGCGCGAGTCCTACTCATAAATGACAGGTCTTGTTTTGACATAGCAGGAACCTTTAGATGGAACGAAAATAAATCCGTGGTACCATTATCGGTACAATTGCTAAAACAAATTGCCACAGCACCATCTATGAAACTGACTAGTGGTATAAGTAGCGGCACGAAACTTTAGCGCTGACCGTTATTGCGCAGAAGTAAAAAATAAGGTACCTGAGGGGGGCTAGCGGGATGAAGGGCGGGCGTGCGTAACGCCGATTGGCTCTCCAGTCGCATTCCGTCCCCCGCACTGATACGACACCCCGCGCACATCCAGTGTAAAGTCGCGCTCTTAATTGTATTGTTATTGCTGTTATTTGAATTTGTTTGTTAAATTCAGTTTTTTAAGTTTGTTTGTGACTTTAAAGTGAATATGCCTAGAAGAATTACTGATTTGAAAAGACAGGCAAGGAAAATAGTCAATGACATGAATTGTTTTTTAACAAGGGAATCTAATGAATTAATGGATTCTTTGAAACAAATCAAAAGTGAGATTGATGAAGCTACAAGTACTTTACTCAGTCATTCGGACAGCAGCACTGTAAATTTCAGCCAGATAAAACAAACTGCCGAAATTATTAAGGCGGGAAAAATTTAATTAAATGGCGATTTAGGGCAGAGTCTACAAATACGTCAATTGCAACGGTAAGGAACATCTCCAATTAAGCCAATAGTGGCTATTGTATTGCTTGCGCGACAGTACCCATGCCCAGCTATCCCTTCCGCGTATCGTTCAGCGCTAGACTTACATGCCGCGACTTATACCACGGTAAAGGAACGTTGCTCCTGTTGTATTTTTGTGTTCTTTTGTACTTTAATGGTTGTCATATATTAACATTTAGTCATTTTTACTTTATATAAAAAAGTCAACAATCAAAATCGGCATCTTTTTTTCTGCAGCCACTAAACCAAACATTGAAATGACTAGTGGTTCGCCCCGAACTGAAATCTCGCAGGTCTCCCAAAACAAAAAAAAAAATATTTTAGGGCGACTTGCAACGATGCCTAAACGTATTTAGTAGCTAAATATGATTTAAGAAGTTGTAAATCATACAAATACGTACAGTTTAAACATGTTTAGTCGCTAAATACTTTCAGGGATGGTTGTGCAAGCCGGCCTTAATCTTTGACTAATAAAATATTGCCACGAAATGCGGAACCAAATACTTGACCTACAGTTTCATTCAAATTACAGGTAACCGGAGTTCATGTAAATTGGTTACTTTTTTTGGGGTACAAATTGCAGTTATTTTGGATTTCAGACCTTTGCCTATATTTGTGTTACTAAAGCTACACGCATACCAAATTTCAGCACTGTGGGGTCCACTGGTGTACCCCGTGAATTTTGTCAAAGTCAGTTTTTATTATGGCTAATAACTTAAAAACTAGTGTAAACTATAAATAAAAATGGGGTCGAAATGAACACACAAATACCTTTTATTAGACATGCCACTTCACCGTATAGTTCCATTTTGTTTTTTTTTACCTCTCTTGAACCCCAATATCAACCCACATACAACCCCTCCACATTTTTAGCTCATTTAGTCACACCAAAATTGCGCCATCGCTACCTACCTATATACCAAATTTCACGATTATCGGATAAACGCTTCGAAAGTTATCCACGGACAAACAAACGTACATACATACAATGCCGATTTGCCCAAGTTGGTTTAGAGATCTCGCTACGCTCGATTAATTACGATATCCTGATAGTGCAACTAACAAATTCAAATTCTATTGTTAAAACTTATATATACCGTGAATGAATATAACCAATATTTCCTGATTACTAGATATTTTTAGTCTAAATGGATAGGTATCCATTTAGACTAAAAATATCTAGAGATCTCCACACTGCTGCAACGTGGAGAACTTACGATAAATTAAGTTTGAACTTTAATAACTAACAAGCTGCTGCCCGCAACTTCGTACACGTTCCACTACTAAATGTGTAGGTAAGGAGTATTGTATCTTGTATACTGTTGTTTAAACGTGAAAACCTGTTATCGGCTATCCAAAGAAATGTGATGTTGGAAAGCACACATGTATGCTAATACATCAGTGTTTAAGTGAGTGAAAGCGTGGGTCATGTTTGTGAGTATTACCCGTGCGCGATAAGTTGGGACCTGAGCGCGGTGACGTCATATTGACGTGTTTGTACCGCCCGCAAAAAAGCGAACATAACAAGCAGCCGCCCGCGGCTTCGTCTTTGTTTTTTTTAACCTAATTTATTATGTTACTCAGGGAGGACGCTGCTTTTTATCTAATCTTTTTTACACTATTTGAATAAAATAAAAATACAATGTTTAAGTTTATACATTTATTTTATCTATTATTTACATTATCTCATCTTCGTCACTACTTAGTGGATTTATGCCTTCTAGAGGTTGTTCTTCGTCCTCAGTCTCACTCACAAAAACTACAACAACAAAACAATAACACAAACGAAAACTAAAAGAATTCCAGAGCGCGTCGTTACGTGACGAAGGCCAGTACGAGACTAAAAACCCTAGTAAAAATAGTGATGCGAACGGTACAATACGGGCGCCATCGGGGAAGCGGTCGGGGAGTCGCATTCCTAGCAGGTCCCAGGTTATCGCGCACGAGTAATATGTAGGTATATTGTGTGTGTTTCAGTATGTGTGTGTGTATATGTATGAGTGTGTGTATGTTCAAGCTTATATAAGTAAGTCTTCTATACCGGCATAATCAAACGTGTCTAACCATTGCGTTAATATGCCTTTTAATTGGTGATTACTGTATTTAGTTATAACAGCTGTTACTTTTCCTACAAATAAATTAACCTAAAAATAAAGCTAAACTCGCTGTTACAACTTGACACCCCATTTTTGACCTGACTGGTGTTCACGATACAGGCTTGCCTAGTGTGAAGGCCGCTGCATAAGCTGTGATCGTAGGTAGTGCCTTCTGCCTCAAACTTTGTTTATTCATGTTTATACTGGGCATTATAGGTTAATTACAAAAATTGTCTTCTTGTTAATTTCATTAGTTTTTGGCAGCAAATAAATAATTAGTAATTTTTTTTTTATTTTCTTTTTTATTTGACCTGAATTATAACATACTAGTTGACCAATCCGCAGCTTCGCACGCGTACTTTTTTTAATAAAACATTGCTCTCCTTCTCCGCAGTTGGGTAAAAAGTAGCCTGTGTTACCCGGAGATAGTGTACCTTCCCAACAGTGAAAGAATTTTTAAAATCCAGTCCAGTATTTTCTGAGCCTATTCAATACAAACAAACAAATAAACAAATCTTTCCTCTTTATAATATTACGAAGTTTTTTGTAGATATTGATATGTTCTTTAATATTGTAGAACATACTTGTGTTCTATCATCAATAGTTTCTGCAACGCATTTGACGAAGGACGTTTCAGGGCACTTTTTTACACCTTGGGTTACGTTACTTAAGTTTTAGTAAGGATCCCTAATCTTTTCTAGCAATAAATATAGCCTATGTCACTCAGGGTGAATGTAGCTGTTCAATGGTGATTGAATTTTTGAAATCGGCACAGTAGTCTTTGAGTTTATTCATTACAAACATACACACAAAAATACAAAACTACAAATCTTTCCTCTTTTTAATATACGTATAGATATAGATTAATCCAGGTTATAATCTACGTACACACTAAATTTCATCGAATCGGTTCAGCCGTTACGACGTGATGGAGTAACAAAGAAACATCAAAACTTTCGCAATTACAATATTAGTGTGATTTTAAATCGTCTGGTCTGATGTGTAGGATAAAATTAGGCATTGAAAATGGCTTACAGCTCTTTGGAACCTGTCTAGAACTCTCTCAGCGTTGACCACTTCTCGTGCGTCTTCTGTGACGTAGCCGCCCAATATTTTTACAGTTCTGAAACAAAAAAATTGCATACTTGTGATATACAGGGTGAATTTGTGAACAGACGACCAATTTTCAGAAATGGATATGAACGGCATTATCAAATCAGCCTCTATGCTGAATATAGACCTCCATAGAATTCCAGAGCGACCGATCTTGTGCGGGCTGCACCCCAGGGTTCCCAGAAACCTTCAGATCAGGTCGCCTTTCCATCTAATGGGGGGGGGGGGGGGGGGGGGGGGGGCTTCTACTTTGCGCTTTCCAGTGAGTGTCTCCACTGTACAATCATTCTGCTCCGAGGGCCGTATGTTTGTTTTATGTTGTATATTTGCATCCCGGAGTGGGAATATGAGTCAGTGTAATATTATTTAATAAGATCTCTGTACCTAAACAACATCGAAACAAATAAATGAATTATAAATAAATAAATATTCCTGGACATGTCACACAGCGCTATCTAGCCCCAAACTAAGCAAAGCTTGTACTATGGGAACCAGATAACTGATAGAATACTTACATATTTTTTTTTGTAAATACATATGTACTTACAATATATAAAAATATATCCAGACCCAGATCAAATATCTGAAGATCATGACCATGCAAACATTTGTTCCGCGGCGGGAATCGAAACCGCTACCCCCTGCGTCTCAGCCGGCTATTCGCTCACTGCGCCACGGAGGTCGTCAAATGATTATGATTATGTCGTCAATTATGAAGTTAAGAATGTAAAATTTTCAAAATGTATACCTTTCGTCGTGATATGATAACGTTATCACAAACAGACAGAGTTACATACTTTCGAATCTATAATATTAAGATGTATTTATTTTAGAGACCATAAATAATAAATAAATGTTTTTTTAATCAAATTTTTTTATTTTTTGTGCCCAACATTGCCACTCTGCCGTAAGAGCTCTGTGATTGGTTGGGTGCATTGACCGGGCCAGGTCATACAATATAGATAGAGGTATGGAACAAAAATAGATATTGTGCCGAACCCACGTAACATGGGGAAAGGACAGGAAAAATAAGACTAGCCATTAGCCCTAACCGTGTTTTCATTTAATGTCTTACATAACAAAACAGGTTGTCCGCTTTGTAATCTCGTACTTACTTATCTAGATCAAAGAGCGGCAAATGCTTGTGTCCCTTGAGGCGGCGCAGCGCCAGCCGCGACCGCAGCCGCTGCAAGTGCGCCTTCCTGCTCGGATCCTTCGCTTTGTATATCTCGTACTTACTTATCTAGATCAAAGAGCGGCAAATGCTTGTGTCGCTTGAGGCGGCGCAGCGCCAGCCGCGACCGCAGCCGCTGCAAGTGCGCCTTCCTGCTCGGATCCTTCGCTTTGTATATCTCGTACTTACTTATCTAGATCAAAGAGCGGCAAATGCTTGTGTCGCTTGAGGCGGCGCAGCGCCAGCCGCGCCCTCAGCCACTGCAAGTGTGCCTTCCTGCTCGGATCCTTCGCTTTGTATATCTCGTACTTACTTATCTAGATCAAAGAGCGGCAAATGCTTGTGTCGCTTGAGGCGGCGCAGCGCCAGCCGCGCCCGCAGCCGCTGCAGGTGCGCCTTCCTGCTCGGATCCTTCGCTTTGTATATCTCGTACTTACTTATCTAGATCAAAGAGCGGCAAATGCTTGTGTCGCTTGAGGCGGCGCAGCGCCAGCCGCGCCCGCAGCCGCTGCAGGTGCGCCTTCCTGCTCGGATCCTTCGCTTTGTATATCTCGTACTTACTTATCTAGATCAAAGAGCGGCAAATGCTTGTGTCGCCTGAGGCGGCGCAGCGCCAGCCGCGCCCGCAGCCGCTGCAGGTGCGCCTTCCTGCTCGGATCCTTCGCTTTGTATATCTCGTACTTACTTATCTAGATCAAAGAGCGGCAAATGCTTGTGTCGCTTGAGGCGGCGCAGCGCCAGCCGCGCCCGCAGCCGCTGCAGGTGCGCCTTCCTGCTCGGATCCTTCGCTTTGTATATCTCGTACTTACTTATCTAGATCAAAGAGCGGCAAATGCTTGTGTCGCTTGAGGCGGCGCAGCGCCAGCCGCGCCCGCAGCCGCTGCAGGTGCGCCTTCCTGCTCGGATCCTTCGCTTTGTATATCTCGTACTTACTTATCTAGATCAAAGAGCGGCAAATGCTTGTGTCGCTTGAGGCGGCGCAGCGCCAGCCGCGCCCGCAGCCGCTGCAGGTGCGCCTTCCTGCTCGGATCCTTCGCTTTGGGTATCAGCCCTTCCACTTGCTTCAGCAGCTGTATCTCTTCATATTGTGATAGTTCAACTAGTTTCTCTTTATTATCTTTTTCTGTGGAATTTTAAATAAAATAAAAATACTATATCAGACCTAAGTTATGTTATTTATTAGGTATACAGACAAAAAACCAGTAACTTAAATCGAGAATCGAGAATTATTTCTTGTTTATAATGGTATACTTCCCTAGTGGTCCCATTGGCACCAAGTTAGGATATGATGATGGGATGCCAAAAAACGAGGGCAACCCTCAAATTTTACAGGGACGCATAATTTGTTTTATTTTTTTACCTCAAAACTCCGTCATTTATCAACCAATTAGATTTTTTTTTTATTTGAAATTTTTTTACATAAAAGATTGGGGAAAAAGTCTTTTCGCATTATAGTATGTATGAACTTGTAATAAAATCTCTTTGGCTATACTATTTGTATCTGGCTGGTTTTGGTATCATTCAAAGTTTAAATTTTAAAGAAGATAATTCCAAATTCAATTTAGGAAAATGTGTGATTTTTATTTGTTTTTCGTACTGTAAAGATGAGTGAATCTAATGAAGAAATTCGATACATTTTAAAATTTTACTACAACATATGTAGGTAAAAATGCAACGCAAGCCGCAAAAAAAATTTGCAATGTTTATGGACCTAGTGCGGTGTCTGTGAGAGTAGCAAAAATTTGGTTTAAGCGTCTTCAATCCGGAAATTTTGATGTCAAAGATGCACGTCGCTCTGATCGCCCTATTACGGATAAAATTGATGCCAGTTTTGAAAAAGTGGAGCAAGATCGGCATATTTGTAGTTACGACGTAGCTGAAGAACTAGGAATTGACCACAAAACAGTTTTGGCGCATTTGAAAAAAACTGGGTACACAAAAACGCTCGATATTTGGGTACCCCACGAGCTCACTGAAAGAAACCTAACCTAACCGTGTACTCATTTGTGATTCTTTATTACGACGTAATGAAACCGAACCATTTTTAAAGAAGCTGATAATCGGTGATGAAAAGTGGATCACGTACGACAAGAATGTGCGAAAAAGGTCGTGGTCAAAGGCCGGTCAGGCTTCACAGACTGTGGCGAAACCTGGGTTAACTCGCAACAAGGTGATGCTGTGTGTGTGGTGGGATCGGAAGGGCATTATTCATTATGAGCTGTTACTACCAGGCAGGACCATCGATTCTGAACTCTACTGCGAACAACAGATGAGATTAAAGCAAGAATTTGAGAGAAAGCGGCGGGAATTAATCAACAGAAGGGGTGTGGTTTTTCATCATGATAACGCTAGACCTCACACATCTTTAGCCACTCAGCAAAAATTAAGAGAGTTTGGCTGGGAGGTGTTAATGCATCCGCCGTATAGTCCTGACCTTGCACCTTCAGATTTCCACCTGTTTCGGTCTCTTCAGAATTCTTTAGGCAGTGTCAGGTTAACATCACGAGAGGACTGCCAAACTTGACTGACTTTTGATCAGAAGCCCCAAAATTTCTATAGCAATGGGATCATGTCCCTACCTACAAGATGGCAAAAAGTTATCGAATACAATGGTACCTACATACTTTAGTTAAATGTAAATAAACTATATTAAAAATGTTTTGAATTTTCTTAAAAAATGCGAAAAAACTTTTTCCCCAACCTAATACTTTCATATTGGTCTCATACAAATTTCATCAAAATCAGTTCAGTAGTTTGTTTGATTAGATTATATTATAATTATTTGGAGCCTGCACCACTGCAGGGCAAAGGCCGGTTATATTTTTGTTAAAAAGATACTTGTTAACAAAAATATAACCGACTTCATAAAACAGAATATGGATAAAGTACGTAACGATAAAGCAAGATATACAATTTCGTTTACTTGGATGACAAATTTTTATAATTTATTTTGATTTAAAAACCAAACTTCTGAACTGAATTTGATGAAATTTCTATTTGACCAATCTGAAAGTATATCCTTTCAAACACAAAAAAAAAATACTTCTATTTGGTTGATAAATGACGGAGTTCTGAGGATATACTGAGAGTTCATAAAAAAATGATATCGACGAATTGAGAACCTGCTCGTTTTTTGAAGTCTGTTAAAAAAGACAAATTTAAAATATTTTATTAAGTTTATAGTGCGTTTGTTATATTAGTGTTTATAGCCTCCGACGCAAAAAGAGGGGGGGGGGGGTCGGGAAGTACGATGCCACAGACAAACACGGAGGCAGACATAGGCGTCAAACATATAAGTTTGACGCCTATGTCTGCCTCGGTGTTTGTCTGTGGCATCGTACTTCCCGAACGGCTGCATCGATTCAGATGCGGTTTTTTAATAGAAAGCTAGTTTAACTGCGTTGGTTCTTAGCTATGTGTGAAGAAGATCAGATCAAGCGATCTGAAGACTGTCAGCACTTTCCTTTTTTGGTCAAAGGTATCTCAGCTGTTCAATGGTGTTTTTTTACACCAATTGTTAAGAGTAGTTTTTAAAATTAACATTTTGTGTAAATCTATCTATCTATTTATTGAACCCACATTGTGTTTCAGTTTGAAGTGGTTGCGGTAATATTACAGGCACATGAGGCTTTACACCTGTATGCCTTAAGTTGATGGACGCAAGGCAGTGCATCGTAGAGCACGATTCTAAGGTGCGTGGACCTACGAGGCAATACTTTGTTATAGCCGATGGCTACCACTTAACATCAGGTAACTTTTACTCCCACCATTTTGACTCTTTTGGGTCACAATATTTATTTTTTACTTGCAATAGAGAAAGGTCTGTGTTATCTATTCCAAATTTGAAATTTTAGTAGTTGCTGAGATAATTACCTGTGACAGACAGATGGAACGACAAAGTAGAACCATAAGTATTAAATAAAATATGGGCCATAGAATTAAAATTAGACATCATGTACTTTTCGACGGTTGCCTGAAATACATATTTAATATTATAATTAAACCTGCCTACCAGAATCTTTCTCCACTTTATCTTCCCACGGTAAGTCTTCCGAGTTTAATTGTGTGGAGAAGAGTGACTCCTTGCGGAAAAATGTTTTTTGAGTGGACTTGTTATTTTTATGGTCTGGCTTCTTGTCGTGGTCGGAGCCGCTGCGCGAGTCCGAGTCGTAGCACAGCGCCGTGCTCTGGCTAAACGAGTGCACGCTCGATGTATCGCTCTGAAATTATCCATTTAAACATTATTTATCCTTAATACAACTTAATATTAATATCCCTAACAGTCTGCTACGACTTTCGGTACCTTGGGTCATTGATCCAAAACGAAGGCGACTTAGACCGGGACGTTAAAAATAGAATACGAGGGATGCCTTTTAAGTTCTGTCGTTTCCATATTTCCCGGCAATTTTGAATTTGGAACTGTTCTATATTCGAATGTGTTTAAATTTTGAATCTCAAAACAGTTGAAAGTATTTACTAATTCTCGAAGATCGTCATGTGACGTATCGAGAGATAGAGGCTCTATAAGGCATCTCAGGGACCACCATTCAGAAGATCTTGAATGAAGCGCTTGGTGTGAGAAAACTAGTTTTCCGTTGGATACCGCATCTGCTTTCCGACGATCACAAGGCGGCCCACGTCAGATGGAGTAAGAAAACTCTGCAAAGGTTCAACCGAGGAGAGTCAAATCACGTCTACGACATCATCAGTGGTGACGAATCTTGGATCTATGCCTACGATCCTGATTCCAAACAACAATCTACAATGTGGGTCTTTAAAGAAGAGCCAAAGCCGACTAAAGTTGTTCGTTTTCGAAGCACTTTAAAGAAGATGGTGGCCGCGTTCGTTGGAAAAACCGGTCATGTTGCGACTATTGCACTTGAAGATCGTAGAACGGTTAACGCAGAGTGGTATACCACAGTTTGTTTACCACAAGCCATCGCCGAACTTGGAAAATCAAACTCAAAGCGACGCATCACCCTGCACCACGACAACGCAAGCTCACACAGCGCTCGTCAAACGATTAAGTATTTGAAGCAGGAAAAAGTAGCAATTCTTGACCATCCTCCATACAGTCCTGACCTACGCCCTAACGAATTCTTTACATTTCCTAAAATTAAGAAAAGTCTTCGTGGTCAAAGGTTCCAGTCCCGTGAAGAAGCAGTCGACGCTTTCAAGTCAGTCATTTTGAACACCCCCACTTTAGAGTGGAATAAATGTTATAATAACTGGTTTGAGCGAATGGAAAAGTGTATTAAGCTATGTGGTGAATACTTTGAAAAACAATAAAAAGTACTATAAGGTTCTAGTTGTGTTTTTTTCTTCAAACGACAAAACTTAAAAGGCATCCCTCGTAAATGCCGGATGGATGAAATGGCGACAGGTTACAGGAACAACGTGCGATCCTCGAATGCCCCTTAAACTTAAGAGGAAAATTTACAAGACGATCATAAGACCTGTCGTAATGTTGGGTTCTGAGTGTTGGGCCACGAAAGGGACGGATGAAAGAAGAGTGCACGCGGCGGAAATGCAAATGTTGAGATGGATGTGTGGAGTAACGAGAATGGATAAGATAAGGAATGAGTATATTAGAGGAAGTTTAAAAGTGATAGAACAATTGAGGAGTAAGAAGCTAGCGTCGTATGGGCATGTCATGCGTATGGAAGAACATCATGTGACTAAAATAGTGTTAGATATGAGTGTGGATGGGTATAGAATTAGAGGAAGGCCGAAGATGAGATGGATGGACTGCGTGAAAAATGATATGGGTAGGCAGGAAGTTACAACGGAGATGACGGCTGATAGAGAGATGTGGAGGAGGAATACATGTTATGCCGACCCCACGTAATGTGGGAAAAGGGCAGGAAGAAGAAGAACTTAATATTAAATACAGTTCACTTATATGAGACATAGTTTTATAATACCTGAGTAAAACCTAAATATAGTTTACTAGCTGTGGCCAGCGGCTTCGCACGCGTGGTTTGCCAATAAAAAGTAGTCTATGTGTTAATCCAGGTTATGATCTACGTACATACCAATTTTAATTGTAATCGGTTCAGCCATTCCGGCGTGAAAGAGTAACAAACATCCATACATCCATACATACAAACTTTCGTGTTTATAATATTAGTAGGATAAGTACATACTAAATGACCTGCCCGCGGCTTCACACGCTTGAAATTTCCCGTTCCCGTGGGAACTTCGGGATAAAAACTATTTATTGATTTATGTCATGGAAAACCAACAGCTATATTAACTTAACAATTAACAATTAACCAATACAAAACAGAAAACTATATAAAACTCTTGTTAAAATGACACGACACTTCATGTGATGACTTCACGTCAAATCGAATCAAATATTATTTCTTGCATGAAATACATGTATTACAAAGATGTTAGTATTCAATCAAGTTTCAATGTATTCTACCGACCAGGGCGTGCTGTATATGTATATATTTTTCAAACAAAAATACTAAAATCGCAATTAAAAAATTGGGGGTGGGGGTAGGAGGGTGAAAAATACTTTACGATCTAATCTCATACCTACCAAATATACAAAAAAAAATCATTAAAATCGATCGACTTGTTTCGGAAGAGTGCGACCACAAACACCGTGACACGAGGTTTTTATATATTAGAAGATTAATAGGTATTACCCGTGCGCGATAAGTTGGGACCTGAGCGCGGTGACGTCATACTGGCGTGTTTGTACCGCCCGCAAAAAAGCGAACATAACAAGCAGCCGTCCGCGGCTTCGTCTTTGTTTTTTTTAACCTAATTTATTATGTTATGTTACTCAGGGAGGACGCTGCTTTTTATCTAATCTTTTTTACACTATTTGAATAAAATAAAAATACAATGTTTAAGTTTATACATTTATTTTATTTATTATTTACATTATCTCATCTTCGTCACTACTTAGTGGATTTATGCCTTCTAGAGGTTGTTCTTCGTCCTCAGTCTCACTATAATCACTTGACGAAGAGGTATCCGATAAATTTACAATTAATTGCGATTCATTCGTCTCTTGTAAGAGGTCATCGTCCCAATACTTTTGTCGAAGCCTGTACACATGGTTGACTTCTTTTTTCCAGTCACTCTCACTTATGCTGGTAATTGCATCTCTCGTTAATTTTTCTATTTCCCTTTCTGACTGGTTGATATTTTTATCGGCTACTCTTTGCCTGACCAAATTCCAAATGTATTCTATTGGATTGAGGTCACACATGTATGGTAGTAGACGAACTACTTCGTGGCCATGCTCTTTAAAAAGTTCGTCAATCAAATATTTTTATAACAAAAACTACAACAACAAAACAATAACACAAACGAAAACTAAAAGAATTCCAGAGCGCGTCGTTACGTGACGTAGGCCAGTACGAGACTAAAAAACCCTAGTAAAAAATAGTGATGCGAACGGTACAATACGGGCGCCATCGGGGAAGTGCAAGGGAAGCGGTCGGGGAGTCGCATTCCTAGCAGGTCCCAAGTTATCGCGCACGAGTTATACTAGTGTAAAACAATGCGTTTTACTGAGCTGTACTTGTTACTTCTATACTAATATTATAGAGGAAAGATTTGTTTGTTTGTATTGAATAGGCTCCGAAACTACTGGACCGATTTAAAAAATTCTTTCACTGTTGGGAAGCTACACTATCCCCGGGTGACATAGGCTGCTTTTTACCCAACTGCGCAGAAGGGTAATGTTTTTATTGAAAAAGTACGCGTGCGAAGCTGCGGATTGGTCAGCTAGTACCTAATATATAAAATTTAAATACATAATACAAAATTTTAATGCTATTTACAAAAAAAAAATAAAAGTGGGTACGTTTTACTGAATAACATTATACATTAGATTAAATAAATAATGCTGAACATTTCACACAACCCTATCTAGCCCCAAACTAAGCAAAGCTTCTACTATGGGAACCAGATAACTGATAGAATACTACGTGTTTAGTTATCTACGACATTAAGGGCGACTTGCGCAACGGATGCCTAAACGTATTTAGTGGCTAAATACAATTTAAGCTACATTTAAATCATATCGCAACCTTATCGCTAATCTCGGATCAATTTTCATTACATATTGAGGGATGTCAAGAAATAGGAACTTTCTTGTGATATGTTAACTTTGCTTACCTGTAATTGCATCATCTTGACGCCAGGTGTGTAATCGAATCCCTTCAGGTCTAATTCTTGTGCCATCAGATACTCCTCCGAGGGAAGCAGGAGCGAATCTGAGTACGACTGCTCCTCTATTTCGTATCTGAAATAACACCATGGTTTTATTAATTGACGACCTCCGTGGCGCAGTGGACGAAAAACCGGCAAAGGGTTCGATTCCCGCCGCGAAATAACATGTGATTTTCAGATATTTGTTTAGTCTTGGATTTGGACAAATCGGCGTTGTATGTAGTTTGTCTGAGGATAACTTTCGAAAAGTTGATCCGATCATTGTGCAATTTGATATATAGGTAGTGATGGCACAATCCTGGTGTGACTAAATGAGCAAAAAATGTGAGGGGGTTGTTGAGATATTGGAGTTAAAGAGAGTAAAACAGGTTAAAAATATATGAGATCATCAGATCAAGTGGGACGTCTAATGAAAGGTCTAAATCAGTACTTTTTTTTATTTTGAGTTTAAACCTTGTAGTTTTTGAGTCAATACTTATTAGCCATTATAAAAACTGAACTTTGACTAAACTCATAACCAGTGACCCCACAGTGCTGAAATTTTGTGTAGCTATAGTAACAAAAATATAGGGAAAAGTCTGAAATCAGGAATAAATGCAATTTCTACGCAAAAAAAAATTGTAACCAATTAACATGGACTCCCGTTACCTGTAATATGAATGAAACTATAGGACAAGTAAGTTGGTTGTGCATTTCGTGGCACTATTTTATTAGTCAAAGATTATGAATACTATTTTTTTCTTTTTTTTATGGGCGTCTCGTGAGATCTCAGTTTGGGGCTAACCACTAGTAATGCTCTCTCAATGCATATGAGCTTTTAGGCTCTCTCAATTGAGTCTAGCGCTTCAAGCTGATACTCATTTATCTGCCCCAGAGATGAGAGCAAACTTCAAACACGATGTTTACAGAACAAAAACGTTTGAAATAAAAAAAAAAAAAATTCGCAATGTGTCAAATAAATCATTATTATAAATACGGGATTTATCACGTACCGTCTTATCGGTGTTACGTGTACGTAACGTATCTACTAGGTTGACTGAACACATACGTGCAATGAAGAATGTCGACTCAAACAGTTCTGCAGTGGCGGAGCATTCCCTAGATTCTGATTCGACGCACTACATACGTTTCGACAAGGCCCGGGTTTTAGCGAGAGAGAAGTTCTTCGTTCCTCGCAAGATCCGAGAGGCGATAGAAATAAGTCGTGTGCCGAACTTTAACAGGGATAGAGGATGGGTTCTACCGCCAGCCTGGAGGCCATGTCTTCATGATGCAAGTGACAGAAGAGTGAGTGAACCTGGTAGAGACATAGTTAGTGTTGTGTGTTTGCCTGTACCAAGAACTACAGAAGAGAGCAGCAGTGATGATAATGATGATGACACAGCGGGTCAACGCACTGTGCTTTCGTTGATCCAATCCCCACCACCCCGCCCGTCCACTCGCGCGCAGAGGGCAGCGGCGCGCAGTGCGAGGCGAGACGTTATTCGGAGCGGATCGCACTCACCCTGATGAAGGTTCACGAATTGAACCGAAACATTGTCGGTCGAAACACCGATAAGACGGTACGTGATAAATCCCGTATTTATAATAATGATTGAAATCAATCGCGAAAGTTTTCTAAGTAAAAGAGTCAAATAAATATTAATCTGAATAGTTGCGCCCTGTCGTCATTACCTTCCACTGTCAGAATCGACGTGGTCAAAGTAAGAGGCGCCGGACACAGCGCTGTCGACGGAGTTGACGCGTTTCTTCTTACACGGGACCGGCTCTAGCTCCAACGTCTCATCTATGTCGGGGTTTATCAGCTCTTTGTAACCTGCAAATATTTCAATTCTATTTATTAACCAAGTTCAAGGAGGTTCTCAATTCGTCGGAATCTTCCCCGATTACTCGAAGACGACTGGACCGATAAAAAAATATTTTTTTTGTTTTAAAGGGGTCCCATTGGCACCAAGTCAGGGATCTGATTATGGGATCCCAAAAAAATCAAGGGCTACCCTCAAATTTTATAGGGACGCAATTCGGTTTTATGCTTGTTATTACCTCAGAACGTCATTTATCAACCGACTTGGAAAATTGTTTTTTTTATTTGAAAGGATATACTATCATATTGGACTCATAGAAATTTCATCAAAATCAGTATAAGCCCCGCAAGTTGATATTGCGATGGAATCTTGTCACAATAACACCTGCGTGACGTCATCCGTCGCAAAAAGTACAGATAGCAAAAAAAATGTAATAAAAAGTAAATAAGCTAGGGTTATGGGTTTATTTTTGCCAACATTTTTTTACTGTGTAGTGCGCGTGTATCCACGTTTCGTCGAGATAAATAACGGGTCTTTTGTTAGCACCAAGCGAGTCATTTTGTTTCATACGGCGTAAATATTTAGCCCTCCATGCTTTTATTTGGGGTCTATCAATTAGAACCAGTCTTTTTTGGTAACATCGCTTAAATTGGTAGCCTAAATCACTTTTAATTATTGTTCTTAATGTAGTTTCACTACCAGTATAATTAAGGTCTACTTTTGCAGCCGCCAAGATTTTACGCATTGTAGGAATTTCTTTTCTCACCGTATACATCGAATGAATGATATTTCTTAATGCTGTTAGTGAAAATCCGTCGAAATATTCCTTCCTTTGCCTTTTTGCTTTGGTAGGAGTTCTGATTTTGCTGCCACTTGCTGTTGCTGACTCATGCTTTCGTCGTAATTTCGTCACAGTATAGACATTTTGAATATTTTGCAAAATTCTACCAAAAGTCACAGAACGTGTGGCTTGTGCCACAGGCGTTGCATTTTTTGCAACGCCTGTGGCACAAGCCACACGTTCTGTGACTTTTGGTAGAATTTTGCAAAATATTCAAAATGTCTATTACTAGTTGCTTCGACATTAAAATGTCTTCAGTAGTGTTCGAAGCACATTTTAAGGCACGGTTTATATTTTGGATAACTAACTTACGAGTCTTCTTTCTCTTTTACAAAATAATTGTCCACTTTAATTATCATTTCACGAACACGACTGTTAATTAATTTCTTACTCATTTTAACGGGTAACAGGTAACAAAACTAAACAACAAAACACAAAAATAACAATAAAACAGGATAACAAAAACAAAAAGCTATAACAAGTACTCGATGCGCGTAAGCACGTAAGCGCGGGCCGACCTTGCGAACGGTGCTGACATGACGGTGCGACGTCGACTACGTCACCAAGATGGCCGCCAATCGCAATATGAACTTGCGGGGATTATAGTTTGGTTAAGTCGGTTATATTTTTGTTAAAAGTTACTAAAACAAAATACATACCTAGTCTTGCCATAAATACTGTAACAAAGAAAATAAAAATCCTTTTTCTTGCAAATAAGATTTATGACTTTTACAGTGTGTCAGTTTAATACATAAATATAAAACAATTTAAAAAATAAAAAGCTTATTCGAAGTGGTCTCCATTGGCTGCAATACAGTCCTTTAAACGTTGAGGCCAGTTATCAATAGAACCACGCACTCTTTCCATGGGAAAATTCTTCACTCCCAATCGTATGGATTGTTTTAGGGACTCCAAATTATCATGGCGTTTAGAGCAAGCCGTAATCTCTAAAACTGACATAAATCATAATCCAGCGGATTAAGATCGGGACTAGACGACGGCCAGTCTTCAGCTCTGATGAAGTCTGAAACGTTCGTTTCCAACCAAGACTACGTAGACCGAGGTTTATGACCCGGCGCCGAGTCTTGCTGGAAGGACCATTCTTGGTTATTGAGCATGGTGTTGTTAAGAGGCTTTACTACCTTCTCAAGAATGGTATCTTGATACACTTGTGCCGATGTTTTGATACCTTTTTCACAAAAGTATGGCTCAGTTACTCCATCATAGCTAATACCCCACCAAATCATCACTGAAGTCGGATAATGCCCACGTTGCACTCTGTCGACTAACTGGGAAGCTTCCTTAGAGCTGTGAGCATAGATACAGTCATTTTATTTGTTAAAATGTTGCTTAATTGTAAAAATTTTCTCATCCGTAAACAAATCTTTTCTGTGACCTCCCTTTGCGTACCGCTTCAGTAGATTTTACGATTTTACCACCCTATTCTTATTTAAATTATCAGTTAAGCAATGACCAGTACGTCTCTTATAGACTGCAAGTCCTAAGTCATCTTTTAAAATACGCAACATGGTTCTAGGTGCTATTTTCATCTCCCGAGATAAAATCTTTTGCTTTCGGACAGGATTTCTTCGAATTATTTCCCTTACTGCTTTGACCACCTTTTTCGTACGAACACTACGTGGACGTCAGATCTTTTTCTGCAACAAACCGAGGAGGTCTCATTGTATCTATTAATAGCCCGGTACACAAACATTTTACTAATACCAAGCGTATGGAGAGTTTTAAAAATTGCATTTGGCTCCATACCTACTATGTGTAATGCAATCACAGCGGTTCGGTTCTCTTTATCATCCCACTCCATTTTAATATCGCAAAATTTTGTACAATGTATTGGCGCCAAAACGAGAAAACACAATGAGCAATCATATAAAAATGACAGATTCCAAATTCAAATGTAATTTTTTGTTTATTTTTATTTGTAACAGTATTTATGGCCAGACTAAGTATAAACAATTAAAAACCGAACACAATAAACACATTAATTGTCAGAGTGGTCGGTTATTTATTAGCCAATGGCCCCACACTAGGCCCGGGGTTTGCTTCATTAAATTTATTCATTTATTTAATTTCATTTTATCGTGGGAACCGTTTACGATATTAAAGTAAATATATTATTTCTAATACTAATATTTACGCTAAACAAAATTATATTAACACTAGCTGACTAATCCGCAGCTTCGCACGCGTAGTTTATGAATAAAAACATTACATTCTGCGCAGTTGGGTAAACAGTAGCCTATGTCACCCGAGGATAGTGTAGCTTCCCAACAGTAAAATAATTTTTTAAATCGGTCCAGTAGTTTCGGTGCCTATTCAATGCAAACAAACAAACAAATCTTTCCCCTTTATAATATTAGTATAGATGACTAGATAACGGGTTTAATGGCGCTTTCATATGCGCACGCATCCGTACAGTGCAGTCTATGTGCGTTATATGAACGTAGCGTGGACGAGTTCACGACCAGTTTATGATTCTGAATATAACAGTAATTGAATGTCATGGCCGTGTTCATATTATTACTTAATCGAGTACAAACATAGTATGGACGCGTTTGCGTGCACTTGAACACAACGCGAAGCGGTGAGTCATCGCAGGAAGATGACAGCTTGATACGATAGTAATAGGGGAGAACTCTAGGGTTGCCACCTTTTTTTTTGAGCAAATAGGGAAATTTAATTTATTAGGCTAAGAAAAATGTACAACATCTGAAAATAAAGTACTATGTATTTACCAAACTATTTCTCTTCCATACATATTTTTTGTTGCTTCTAGCAACATCCAACGGATATTTGTTACTCTTATTTGTTATTGACGCCATCTTTACAATCAATCCCTAAATTTAAATATCATCATCATCATCATCTCAACCCACATCCACCCACTGCTGGGTATAGGCCTCCTCGCTATCACGCCATTCTCTCCGGTCCTGTGCCAAGTGCATCCAAATTTAAATATATAATAGAATATTTCGGGGACGCTCTATTGCGTTCACCCCGCCACTTAGCATTCATCACAGAAAAAACTCTCTCTGTGAATGCTGAAGTGGCGGGGATGGATAGCAGAAACGACACATTTTTTTTCACTATTCGCAACATTACATGATATTGACGTTCTATGTTACGTTCCAAAGCAGTCCGTTCCGTTACATGTAAAAAATAGCAGTCCATTTAAAAAAATCTTCACAAATAAAAATAATATATTTTCACGAGCTTTACTGCCCTTCTTCTTCTTCTTAGCGTGTCAATAGCTCTACTTATATTGTATTAGATAGGTACTTGGCTACATTGATGGCGTCAGGAGAAGCCATTTTTAAGTCAACCATTGTGCAGGTGTTTGGGCACAAAGGGCACATTAACAGGTGTTTCATCGACCGTGCAGGGTCACCACAGTCGCATTGCGTTTGTCTGGGATCCCTTAACCCCCAATTGCACATATTGACCAACCTGCCCTCATAAAGTACGATTAGCCAAAATAGAGTAAAATACTTTATTAAAAAAAAAGTATATAAGTATTCTATCAGTTATCTGGTCCCCATAATACAAGCTCTGCTTAGTTTGGGGCTAGATAGCGCTGTGTGAAATAATTATTATTTATTTATATAGTACGATTAGGATATAATGGATGGATAATGATGATAATGATATATAGTACGGGTGGTAACCCTAGAGAACTCCCACCGAGCGACCTTTGGCTCGGGATCCTAACACCAACAATAATACATAATGATTATTATAAATAAGGGATTTATCACGTACCGTTTTATCGGTGTTACGACCGACAACATTTCTCGCACTCTGCGAGGCGAAACGTAGTTCGGCGCGGATCGCACTCACCCTGATGAAGGTTCACGAATTGAACCGAAACATTGTCGGTCGAAACACCGCGGCACCGTTAAAACGGTACGTGATAAATCCCATATTTATAATAATGATTGAAATAAATCCCGAAAGTTCTAATTAAAATATGTACAACCAGAGACTAGTAATATCAATAGACTGTCAATGTCCATATAAGAAATCGTAGCCCGCAAAAAGCTCAAAATCCCGTATTATTTGTAGATGGCGCTGTCTCATAGCCTGGAAACTTTCATAGCGGCCATTGCACCCAACAAATAAAAATAAACTTCCACTATAACACACCAAAATATTTCAATATTTTTTAGAATAAGTAATATTGTCCATAAAATAAGATTTAACGATTTTATTTTATATTGATGATTTACCACTTTCATATGCTTAATCACAGATGGCGTGGGAAGGTAGAACATCGTTTTCACCTAGATGGCGTTTAACGCGCCGGCGAACCCTGAGCGCAACTTCAATTTGGCCGCGTCAAAAACTTCGGCCTGAATATCGCTATCCCTGTTTAGTGACGAAGTTTGGCCACGCAGAGCGACAATGATAGTAATAGAACGATTCTAAATTTGATTAGATTTTGACCGTGTTCCGTAATACCAAAAATGATGACTGAAAACTTGTTGTATTTTTCTCATTGTGTTGTTGATCTGTAACTAGACGATATAATCTATGATCCCATAACTAGAATACGTAAGATGTTGTTGTTTTTAATACGAAACAATTAGGTTGAAAACAGGTCTATTATGACGTAAAAACATTCAGAATGCGATACGCTTCGATTTCATTTTAGGTAAGTATTTTGATCTAATATATGGTTGGGAACCTAGATAAATACTATTCAAATTAAAATAATACCTTATTAAGGTAGAAATATGCTCCAATTAGAAATGATCTTGGTAGTACGTGTTGTATGGGCGATTGTCCCTCCGGTGTCCCCTTAACACAAAGTCCGAAACAAAGGGAACGAAAGAGAACCGTGAACTGACTGACATTGACAGCCGAGAAGCAAGCAAAGTCACGCTTTTTGTACCTAATTTTGTTACATGCGTTGCGAAACCTCACTTCTCAAAAGTCGCGACTAGTAAGTCGATATTTTGTTGTACATAATGTATGTACATATTGTGTACGTATTGTGTTCATTATTTTAGTAGTTATGTTTCCAGTTCAAATTAATAGAACGTATTATCTTGTAGTAGGTATGCATTTACCGGGTACTTACAAATTCATTTTATTTTGTTTCAAAAAGTGTTCAACTTATCTGTACTTCACTATAAATATGTATTCTTATTTTACAAATATGTAGGTATTTCCGCATTTAAGTGATAATGGTACGATCATAGACGTATGTAATTAATAAAAGATATCTATCCTTTCCGTACCTAAAAAAATCCCTATTTTGACGGTAATTTCATGTTCTGGCAATTCTGAGAAAATGTGCGCAAGTCTCTAAAAATGCTAGAGAATAAAGTTTTAACGAAACTGAAGAGCGGCAACCTCGCAATAATATTATCGCGCACGTGTAATTGGAAATACCGCCATCTATTTTTCTTCGTACCATTATGAGCGGTAGTAAGCTAAAGGTTGGCATATATTTAACGATTTGCAACTCTTAGCGACATCTCGCGTCCTAGCAGGTAATCAAATATCGAGTTACATTATCTTGTTTGAGACTGTAAGTCTATTAAATTATATTCGTCTGTGGTACAACTAATCAGATGCTCAGATTCTTTCGTATGCGCGATCTAGGTTAGTTCTTTCATACGCCGTTAGATGTCGCCACCTCAGTGTCATATTGATGCTCGCTTTGTAGGTTAGCTTGATGAACAAGTAGTTCTTCCATGTGGCGATAGATGTCGCTACATGTTTGCAATATCACGTCACGGTGAAAGCTTTTGATTCTCTGGAGCATACACGTCGTTTCTCCTTGACACTGGACTAATACATACTAATGTTATAAATTCGAAAGATACTCTGTCTCTTTGCTATGTTTTCTCGACTAACCGGCTGGACTGATTTGGACTAAATTTGGTATACAGATAGATTATTAACGGGATTGGGACATAGATTACTTTTTACCCGACTGCGCAGGAGAGGGTAATGTTTTTATTGACATACCAAGCGTGCAGCGGGCGGGTTACCTAGTAAAAAATAAGAACACAAATCGTGAAAGAAAAATATGATTTAAATGCTCACCCATTTCACAGATCTTAGCTACGAAGTGGTTCCTGTCCATAGCGAGTTGGTTTCTTGGACGATTCTTAGGCTTATCCCGCGCCATCTCTTGTACTGGAAACAGAATGTTCAAAATTAATGATGACAAAGGACCAAAGAGTTTCCATCACAAGAACTAAGGAATTCTGAGGTCTCTTACTTTTTAATTTCTGATTAAAATTACGCTCCGTATATTGGTGGCAATTCAGTTGTTTACTAACTCAAATTTCATCAAATACGAACGTTGTCATTTCATTGACGACCTCCGTGGCGCAGTGGGCGAATAGTCGGCTGAGACGCAGAAGTAGCGGGTTCGATTCCCGCCGCGGAACAAATTTTTGCACGACCTACAGATATTTGTTTCGGGTCTGGTTGTTTCTCTATATATTTTAAGACTGTATTTACAAAAAGAAAGTACATATTTTAGTATTTTATCAGTTATCTGGTTCCCATAGTACAAGCTTTGCTTAGTTTGGGGCTAGATAGCGCTGTGTGGAATGTTGGTAGGATATAGTCAACATAAATTTTCTTGCTTACTAAATCTATACACAAAGACGCCAACTAAACTGAAATAACTTAATTTTAGCGTGCTAATTCAGTCTTTTGCGTGAACTAAATAAGAACGTTCGTATTTTACGAAATTTTAGTTAGGAAATGATGTGGTAGAACCCCGGGAAGATTTATTGATCGAGCGATAGCTCCAAATCAACTTGGGCAAATTGGCGTTGTATGTATGTATGTTTGTTTGTCCGAGGATAACTTTCGAAGCGTTTATCCGATAATCGTGAGGTAATGATGGCAAAATTTTGGTGTGACTAAATGAGCTAAAAATGTTGGGGGGTTTTTGAGATATTGGTGTTCAAGAGGGGTAAAAAAAAACAAAATGGGACTATCTCGTCAAATGGCACGTCTAATAAAAGCGTCTTTGTGAGTACATTTTACCCCCGTTTTTATTTTTAGTTTAAACCTTGTAGTTTTTAAAGTTATTAGCCATAATAAAAACTGATCTTTGTCAAATTTCACAGGGTACACCAGTGATCCCACAGTGCTGAAATTTGGTATGCGCATAGCTTTAGGGACACAAATATAGGGAAAAGTCTGAAATCAAGAATAACTACGATTTCTACCCCAAAAAAGAAAACCAATTTACATGAACTCCCGTTACCTGTAATGTGAATGAAACTGTAGGTCAAGTAATTTGGTTATGCATTTCGTGGCTCTATTTTGATAGTCAAAGATTACAAAAAATATTTTTTGTTTTTATGGGAGACCCGCGAGATCTCAGTTCGGGGCGAACCACTCATTATCATAATCATCCACAGCCCGACTTCACCCACTGCTGGGTATAGGCCTCCCCAAGTTTGTGCCATCCGCCACGATCCTGCGCTAGTCTCACCCATTGACGGCCCGCGACTCTTAACGATGTCGTCCACCCATCTCGCTGCCGGACGGCCTACCCTTCTACAGCCATTCCTCGGCCACCATTCAGTTGCTACCCTGCTCCACCTGTCATCACCACGTCTTGCCAAGTGTCCCGCCCAAGACCATTTGAGCTCCATAACTCGATTCCCAACATCATGAACCTTCGTTCTTCTACGGATCTCGACGTTTGGAACTCGATCTAAGAGTTCGATGCCGAGCATGGTACGCTCCATGACTCTCTGTGCAACTCTTAACCTGTACACAGCCTCCTGCGTGAGCGTCCATGTCTCGGCACCGTAAGTCATGGTGGGCAGAACACATTGCATAAATAAGCGGGTCTTCGGACTCTGTCGAGTTTTAGGCGACTTAATGTCGTCCAGCTTGCCGAACGAGGCCCATCCCAATGGATCCTTTTAGATATCTCCTTATGTTGATGTTCTTTACCAAAGGATAGAATATGTCCAAGATTAATTAATATACGAACCACTAGTATATTTTATTTATTAATACATAGATTCAGTTACATTACCGTATAATATTTTATAAGCTAATGAATATAGCACTGAATTTAAACCAAATTAAATCTATATTATGGAATGCTAAGACATTTATAATCTGACATAACAAAGTATCCCATCTCTTTACTATAAAATACATTCTTAATAAAAGATGATAGTATTAAAATGATTACTTATGTGGGCTGCCACAGCCGGTGAGAAGTTATGTAGCAGCCGCCACCAGCCCGTCTCACCGAGGACAGTGGAGCCCGACTTGAAGAACAGCTTGTTGTACACCGACAGGACTCCTGCTATAGTACCCACCCAGTTCTTTTTCTGCTTACTGGAAAGTTCAAGAATGAGAGATCACCATTTTATTAATAAACATGACTAAGGCACAGTTACACTGGATGCTTGCATTCCAAGACCATTTTAACATAGTTATCTTTATAGGTATATAAAATTCCAGTGTGCATCTGTTTGTAATTCTTCTCCTCTTGGCGCTTATCGGCTTGATTGATATTGATTAGTTTTTTTAAAAATAAGGGTCAACTGAATGGTCCTTAGCTATAGTTGGACCCGGTAGGTATTGCCGAGATCCAGGAATTTGCCCGACAAGGTCGTCATTATTGTAGGAAATATAAAACGAGCAAAAAAAACCGGCAAGTCGGACTCGCGCACGAAGGTACCATTATCTAAAAAACGGCAAAAAAAATCACGTTTGTTGTATGTAACCCCCCCCCCCCCCCCTTAAATATTAATTTAATTATTTATTTTTAAAGTGAATAATATAACTCAATATTCTGTCAATATTTAAAGCGTTTACCTACCTGTTGCCGTTATGAATATCGAGCAAAAAAATCATGTTTGTTGTATAGGAGCCCCCTTAAATATTTGTTTTATTTTGATTTATCTATTTATTTTTAAAGTGAATATATAACTAGAATTTCAAGTTTCTACCTGTTGCCGTTATCAACAGAAACAAGCAAAAAAAATCATGGGAGCCCCCCTTATATATTTATTTTATTCTGTTTTTAGTATTTGTTGTTATAGCAGCAACAGAAATACATCATCTGTGAAAATTTCAACTGTCTAACTATCACGGTTCATGAGATACGACAGACAGAGAGACAGCGGAGTCTTAGTGATAGGGTCCCGTTTGACCCTTTGAGTACGGAACCCTAATTACAACACTACTTTCAAATTAATTAGTAAAAATAAATTAAACACATAGTAAATATCCCTTTTTTGTGGATATAATGTTGTTACCATGATAGAATCATAAGTTATAACGTTAACACATCAATTTTGCTAACATTGCTGCAAAAAACGTTTCAAAGTAAATTACTAATTATATGCTTCAAGTATATATATATATATACCTAGTCAGGTCATAAGTATTGTCACACAGTAAAAACTTTTCTTTTAGAATGCTGGCCACAAAAAAGTTTATAGAGTTCGAATTTCGAATTGTTCATGAAAATAAAGATGTATACTTTTTAGAATTTTACTCATTTTTAAATATGGAGTGGACGCTTAAAGAAGTCCGTGTTGCAGTTATTGCGTTGCATCGTTGCGGTTATGCGCCAATTAAAATTTTTGACATACTGAAAAATTTGAATATAACCAAAAGATTCGTTTATCGCACCATCAAACGATACAATGAAGACTCTAGTGTAGATGACAGGTCAAGAAGTGGTCGCCCTCGGTCTGTTAAGACTCCAGCAGTGATAAAAGCTGTGAAGGCGCGAATTCAAAGAAATCCCAAACGTAAGCAGAAACTGTTGGCCCTTCAGATGGGGTTAAGCAGAACCACGGTGAAAAGGGTGTTAAATGAAGACTTAGGGCTTCGGGCATACGAAGAAAAACAGGACATCGTTTGAATGCTCGTCTAATGGACCTGAGACTGAAGAGATGCCGCGCTTTGTTGAAGCGGTACGCGGGAAAAAAATATCGGGAAATTCTTTTTTCGGATGAAAAAATTTTTACCGTAGAAGAGAGCTACAACAAACAAAATGATAAGGTGTACGCACACAGTAGTGAAGAAGCGAGCAACCGTATTCCGCGTGTCCAACAAGGTCCTTTTCCATCCTCGCTCATGGTATGGTTGGGAGTTTCTTATTGGGGCTTAACAGAGGTACATTTTTGTGAGAAAGGTGTAAAAACGAATGCAGTTGTGTATCAAAATACAGTCCTGACGAACCTTGTGGAACCTGTTTCTCATACCATGTTCAATAACAGGCACTGGGTATTCCAACAAGATTCGGCGCCAGCTCATAGAGGGAAGAGCACACAAGACTGGCTGGCAGCGCGTGAAATCGACTTCATCCGGCACGAAGACTGTCCCTCCTCTAGTCCAGATTTGAATCCGTTAGATTACAAGATATGGCAACACTTGGAGGAAAAGGCGTGCTCAAAGCCTCATCCCAATTTGGAGTCACTCAAGACATCCTTGATTAAGGCAGCCGCCGATATTGACATGGACCTCGTTCGTGCTGCGATAGACGACTGGCCGCGCAGATTGAAGGCCTGTATTCAAAATCACGGAGGTCATTTTGAATAAACTTTAGTGTCATAAGAATCTATGCTTTGTTAAGTTCATTTTGGTATATAAATGGTTACATAATGAATAAACTTGTTTCAATTATTTTATATTAAACATGTGACAGAATTTATGACCTGACTAGGTATATATATTATATAGACGGCTGATATGATGATGATGCTTAAAGTAGTGTTGAGAGGTGTGATCAACAACAAAAGTATCATTATCATCATCATATCAGCTCATCTGCACCCACTACTCTTGCGCTATTCTCTACAGTTCCTCTGACAGTCATCCCATTGATTTACAGCCATGTTGCCAAATCATTTGATCTAACTATAATTGTTAAGCATTTAAATATTATTATAACATTTACACTAAGTATATATTTAATTAAATATAAAATCCTATGATTTCTTTAGTGTTATAAATTCATTCTTACTTTGAAGCTCCGAAAAGCGTTTGCCAGTATCTATCAATGAAGGAACAAATATGTGTCTTGTAGTGGAAGTAGCCATGATGACTGATACCGTACGACTGCGTGCAGAGGTGGTTCAGGGTCAGGTAGATCACGTTCACCCTGGAAATTACGAAAACAAGAGGGAAGGTTTGTTATATTATTCTCACTATTTCGAATACTTTTAAACCTAAGATAGAGTCGAAGTTGCTTACCAAGGAAATTTGTAACGTGTGAAGACTTCACATTTATTAGGAGAGCAGCTTTCGCAAGTATACTCGAAGAATACATCACATGCGAAGTCTCCCGGCGTCCCAGGTCGGCGCAGGCACGTAAGATGCACGAAATTCATGCAGCCATAGCATAACAAACCTGGCCGGTTCTGCTTATCCTCTGCCTCGTTGCAGTATTTACATGTGGTGCTCATTATTTATTACAAGAAAGCACACGAAAATATATTGTTTGTTTTGATTTACTTCATTATTTTGTATTTTCTAACCTCATTTGCTGATCAGACTGACAGTGACATTCTTATAATGGTAGTTGTCCGAGTGCTGCCAGTGCCCTGTTGTCAAAAGTTACCCAAGACTGTTCGAAATGTAACGTTTTAACAAAAAAAGTGACGCTTTATAAAAAAAATGTATTTTAATACTATTTAAACAATTTGAATTGTATTTAGAACTTTTAACACAATTCAATAACTATTTCAGCATTTTTTTATGTTTTTTTTAATCGGCGGGTGTAATCCTGGAAAAGAAGAAAAATACTACAGTAAAAACAGTAAATTATTGTTACTTACGTGATCATGATCCTAGAAACTTACCAGGCTTAATAAATTGCAATAAATCTTCAACTGATTCTTTTCTTAATGTAACTACATTAAGAAAAGAATCAGCATCTGAAACACAAGTTTCAATAATTATAAAAGTTGTAAACAAAAGTCTTAATATTTCAGACGTTAACTTGTTAAATATTAAGCTATAGTGTGACCATTAGTGCTGTGCACTCCCTGACATATGCGCGGCGAGGTGGGAGGCAAAGAAAAAACTGCATGAGTTCACATGAGATCAATACATGTCGGACATATCTTACGATATCAGTTTGCATTTCTAAGGCAAGACTTGTGGCGGGACGATGGTCGGAGGCTATCTATCTGTAATATATTATACTTACTTAGTTGATTAAAATGTAACTTAAATATACTCATATTTTATTAAAAATATGCAGGTGATAAATAAGAACTAAACTTATAATTCAAAGGACTTGTTTTATTGAACATTTTTTATATTTACAAACAATTATATATTCTAACGAAAGTTATTCTGACATAGATTCTGTTTCAACTTCATCTTCCATTTCATATCACGAGATAACGCACGACCCATCTTTGAATATTTATCACATGTGCGTCTGACATAGACAGTCCGATACAAATAACACTACCTGCCGCCACGAGCGTTGACGGCGAACTGACAGAGCGCAGCAGCCGATTTTCCCCCCCGTCTCGCCGCGCGCATACCTCAGGGAGTGCACAGCACTAATGGTCACACTATAGGTACCTATACCTTCACCATCACCAATACCTTCACCATCTTTGTTGTATTTATTTTTGCAAGCAACATGGCTTTCGATGGCTCAAATTTGGTGGCATCCCTGATGGTTCTTTTAGTAGCCATCAAAGCTGAAATAGTTTCCATGTGAAGTCTATTTCTATTGTCACATTTTATTAATTTTAATTGGCTGAAAACTCATTCGGCGCTGGCGTTCGAATATGGCAACACGAGCAAAAGCATTATAACTTTTTTAAATTAGGAAACAGTGTAGCAGTTTTCATTTTTAAAATATTCATCCAGTATTCCTCCACGGGGATATTTAAATTTGGGGATAATTTTAATTGACTATGATCTAAGAAGGCATGCCTCTTGCATTCTCTATGCAGCTCCTCGTCATCAATATCACTTTTAATGTTTGGAAATCTTCTAATTACGTTTGATAGATCTTTTATTTCGAATGTTTGAGCTCTGTTGTAATCGATGACTTCTCGTATTATACTAAAGAGTGGGTCAGAGAAATCAAAACGCTGTGTTATTTGTTTTAGTGCTTCTATGTAAAATGATAAGCATGTTTTTTTGAAGTCAATAATTTGAGTTTTAGGTTCTGGAATTTCTTGAGATAATTCATCAATTCAGCAATTCCTTTGCTAGCATACCCAAATATAATTTCTCTTGGCACAAAGAATCGTGGATTGGAAAACTCAATTTTGTAGGCATCTGTAGTTTTGACATAATTGAATTCCATGTAATTGCTAGTTAGAGTTTTTATCAATTTGTGTACCTCAGGTTTCAGCTGATGCAGCAATGGTTTTTCAGATTGAAATAATTTGTTAAAAATCATTCAATTCTTCTAGAACATATGACATGAATTCTAAATAAATTTTTGTGAATTTGTTATTTAGTGTAATCAGTAATTCTAAATAAATTATTTAATAAATTATCACATAATCTGCGGAATACAAGTCATGCCGACTTCAGTAATAAAATTAGAAAGTTTTTATTCAACAAATCATACTATACGATTGACGAAGCACTTGCTGATGATCTTAGTACACTGTAAATTTATTTTATTTTTATTATTTTGTTAAATTATTTTAAATATAAATTTCTACGTTGTACTCAATGTTTTATGTTAGTTTAAGTCAGTTAATTTCTTTTTATTTTTGTTCATATGGCAATACTTTTATTGTTATAAGTAATTGTAAAAATATTGACTTTTCCAAGTGTACTGTGGTATCTGTGTGGAATAAATGAATCTGAACTGAACTGAACTGAACTATGTCTTCTGAAATTTTACTTGGATCCTCAAAAATTTCGACTTTAAAATATTCTCTGAGAACTTCATACTGTTCTAACGTTCTTATTACAAATGTCTCTAGAGATAGCCATCTTGTTGTTGCTGGACTTGAAATTTTATGGATTTAAATAAAACTCAAGAATATTTATTAAAAAACCTTTATTCCTAAAACTGTTTATTCTCGCCTCTGCGCCTTGTTCTTCTCGTGGAAATTATTGATCCATTTGCTGATGTTTTTCTTGTGCAGGCGACGAGCATCGAGCACGGGTGTCGGGTCGGCGGGGTTGGCGGCCATCAGGTCGAGGTGGTGTGCCGCGTACGGGATCATGACGGATAGTACGGACTCGTTAGTGTCGCCAAAGACACCACCTGGGAACATTTGCAGTTTTGTAACATATCTTTAGTTATATCGAGTCGAGTGTCCCCATTATAGTGGGCTGTTCTGACGCCAAAAACGTGCCTACCTAAGTACATTTTATCAAGTGCACGTAATTGCACCTACGTCGAGTTTTCATTTATTTATTACAAAACTTAATTTTACGAAGGTAGGTAAGTTAGGTACCTACACCCATTACCAATTTTTTTCATACAATACATACAGTAGGTAACGTCAGACTGCGAATAATGAGGTAACAGAAAAGCAAACCTGCAAGCCAAGGATCCAGCATCCCATTGCTGAACACAATGTTACTAGCAGCCTTCAGTAGCATGCCTCCATACTTGACCCTCGCGTCCTGTGCCCGAGGGGAGACTCCGTACTTCTTGTGGCAGTCTGCGGTGTATTCCGTGAAGTTCCAGGGTGAAGGCTCAAACATGTCCGATTTGCCGTTCGCACAGATTGGCATTACCATCTCTGTACATGCCTGGGGATAGCATTCAGCAGGATTATCTAAAGCATATTTTGGGTCTGTTGAATTGCAATTTTTTGGGCAGACCAGACTATCGTTATCAAACTGGAGTAAATGTTTAGTACCTAGAGAAGTAGTACCTGCCCAGTAGTATAGGTTACTGTGAGCTACCATGGAACCTTTATTTGCTTAACATTGATTAGACATCATGCTGACGGGCTAACTGACACAAGTTTGCTATAGACTTTTCCGGCAGATCCAGAGTCTTTTACCTTGATCATGAAATTAATTGAATATCGCGGGGTCAGTAGGTAATGTCGTGTTTTGGTTTCGGTTTTTGACCATAATGAAAAATAACAACTTCTTGAAAGCTCAAAATGATAACTTCTTGAAATGTCCTAATGAATTTTATTTTATTTATCAAACAAAATAATAAGAAATAAAAGAATAAGGATGAGGCTGAGTTAGTAACTATAGATACCTGATAATCCCACCCAGTGGCGTCCAAGTTCCCGTAATTATCACCTTGCTTGAAGTCGACGCATTTTTTATTGTGATTGTAATTTGTGTAGGTATCCAACACTTTTCCGATGCCCTGCAACAATTTCCACCACATTTATTTACTACACCATGGCATTCAATACAATAAACTGGGAACTATCTGACAGTTAGAAGTATGAAAACTGCAGTTGACGACTACCAGAGTCGAGAAACGCTCATATCCGCCAAAGCCAAAAGTCCCTATGCATGGTCTGCAAAGTGTTCTAGGGACCTAATGTTAACTTAACGACACAGAGCAGCATTCGCCACATAGCATTCTTGTCGAGCTCTATCAGCAGTCGTAGGTAAGTATTAGACCTTACCTTCAATAAATCCATTCCCTTAAGTTCCTTGTCCAGGTATTGGCAGACGAACCTCACGGGCTCCGCCGGCAGAGGCATCAGAAAGTCGCTGGCGAAGGGATAGTTGACCATAGCCAGGGTCGTATACATCGAGGAGAGGAAATCGATAAGTAAGTTCACTTGCGTGGTGCTATTTACGGGATCGCACAGCCGCCAGTTAGTTTTCAGCCAATCGGAACCGTTTGCTGTGGCTGAGAAGTTTCTGGAAAAAATGTCTGTCCTAAGCTTACGTTTGTTGAGTTGAGCAAGCACATAATATAAGTATAATATAACAAAAGGTAGCAAGTTCAGTGTGCGAGTGTAGAGAGGTTGCCACATCTAAGTATTTGCCCTAAGAACTCAGTCAGTTAGTTTTTTAGTATTCTTGTGTTAAATGGCATCTATTGTCACGGCCAAGTAGGTAATACGACTGAGTAAAGTGAGGTAGAGCAAAGTTTTTGGCATTGTTCGTCTTATCAACAGTTTCGATACTTCGAGCCAGTGCGAGTGCTTCCTAGTTTTAGAGAGCACGATAAAATGTCAGACCGTACCGCGCCATTCGTCAAGCCAGAGCGGCTTTCAACCAAGAAATCCACCAATTAGGATTGCTTCATTTTCATAACCTCGCACATCGCAGCTCTATTATTAAATTTGATGAATTTTAGCCTCGCTCATCGTTCAGTTTCCTCGCACAAGCGCTGGTGGAAAACCACCCAAAGCCACCGAGCTTAGGCTTCTTCCTCACCTTATCAATTTCCAGGAATCTCTAATGTTGTCCACGCATTTCCGCGAGCCCTGATGGAAACTGGTGGTGACGATGTTGTTGAAGAGTTCGCACGGCGCCATGCCGGGGAACATGTGGATTGGGGCTGATGCTGCGATGGCGCCGGCCACTGCGTGAGGGTACTTCATACGGAAATACGCAGCCAGCATGCCGCCGTATGAGCCTGGAGACGGAAAAGTATAACAAGTTATGGTATACACTCACATGAGCTGAATAGTACGTACGTGTACTTACTATAAAGACTTGGATTAGGCATTAGGTAGGACACATGCTAGTATGAGGATACTAGTAAGAGTATACTTAGATTAAGAGTATATATAGTACAATATACCTACCTAATACATCATTTTTATTTGTTTATTTTGTTCACTCATTTCGTGTATGCTTTGTTTTTAGTATTTATTTATTGAACACCCGATTACACTAATTAATTTAAAATAATTCAAAACATTAATTACATAAATTGTCAAATTAAAATGTAAATTACATTACTTATAAATCTATAACACATACAAATTATTAACAATAAAATTCAATTAAAATAATACACAATAATACAAATACATTCATCAAGTCACACACATAAATAATAAATTTCCTTCCATTCGTCAGCAAACACATCGCATTCGTCAGCAAACACATCGCATTCGTCAGCAAACACATCGCATTCAGGGTGGGTGGGTAGCTAGAGTTTGTTGAGGGCGGTGTAGCAGGGAGTTAGCACGGGATACGGTACGGCTTGAGGGTACAGCAAGAAACCTATGTCTTCTGCACCGGACATATTTATATGGGACATAAAAATAAAATTTTGTCCCGAAATATTTTTCAGAGAGTGGTTATCTGCTCACACGCTCTCCTAGTTTTGAGGGAATTATAACTTAAAGTATCATAGGAGGAATTGAGTTTAGGGTTTCGGATTTCCCGGAGTTTTTTCGTTCCCGGGAACCGAGAATAATATTTTCAATTTCCCGGGAATCCCGGGAATTCCGAATTTTATCCCGGTTCCGGGAATTACATTTTTCCCGGGATTTCCCGATTCCCGGGACCCGGGAACGAAACCCTAATTGAGTTGGATACATGATACATGGGGATACCTGACCCTGCAATCCGATTATAAAAGTATCCAATGAAACGCCTTTTGTACTCGTAGATACTTTTGCCAAAAGGAGAGCGTACGTAACCGTACGTTTTGTTTTTTTTTATGTAGCCAGTGACTACTAATAAACATCAGTGCTAACCGAGACTTATTAAAAATAAAACTTAAACATGACCTTGAAGTATATCAGTCAATTCAGTCATAAATCATAACATTCTTTAGTGCATACCAAACATTACATACAGTAAATATTATTTTAGTTTAATTTTCCTTATTTTTTGAGGTACCTACAATGAGGATCCGTAACGTTTTTAGTTGAGAATGCAGATTTACAGAGCTAAGAAATCCTTAACATATAGTGCAAAAATTTTTGTTCTACGACAAACATTTACGAAGTTATGACCAAATTATTAGCGAAGTTCACTGAACGGCCGCCGCGGTAGCTGTGACGTCACTGGGACGGTCGCCGCCAGTTAGCCGTTGGCAGTAGTCATGGGTACTCTTTATTCCTCAAAGTGAATATATTCACTTATTCCGACTCCGCCATCCGATCTGATTCCTCTTAATGATTCCTCTATTTCTTTGATTCTTTTACTCGGTACTGTACCATTCCGTCCACAGTCGACCGTTAATCGTTTCTAGCAAGGTAGGAGTATCGGGGTGTGTCGTCTCGCTCTTGGCACGCACAATAGTTCAAACCTTGCTTTGGGTTGGTAGGTCAGAGTTTCTACAGGTAGGTGCTTAGTAGGGACGTACTCGGTATCGAGGATGACGCCACAGTAATAAAATTAACAATAACATATAGCTTAAATAGACTACCTAACTATATCGGTACTAATTATATTATTATTTATGTCACAAGGAATGTCAACTAAAAATAAGAAACATAAAACAAAAATTACCATTACACATCAACATTCAAAACAGAGAGTGAACAGAAAAGAACAAAACAATTTTTCTAAATTGTATTATAGTTAGACTTGCCTTGTATAGCATTTCACTGTTATGTATAAGAGTAGTAGAGTTCCTTGTGAATGCGCTCGCTCGGAGAAGTACTACCACCATACCTATTTCGGTCGCCAAGCAGCATTGCTGTATTTCGGTTTGAAGGGTATGGTTGCCCGTAAAATTACAGGCACATGAAACTTTACATCTGTATGCCTCAAGTTGATGGACGCAGGGCAGTGCATCATAGGGCAGATTTCTAGCGAGCGTGACCTACGAACAATTCTCTGTTATAGGCGATGGCTACCACTTAACATCAGGTGGGCCATAAGCTTGTTTCATAGCATGTAATAAATAAAATAATAAAAATCGTTATATGGTAATTATATAAATAAATTGAAAAGAGCCTTGTTATATCGTTAAATAATAATGTCAAAATTCTACAGAAAATAATTGTCGATGTCAATGAAAATGATTTTAAAAAAGCATTCATTTCTATTTGTAGTGAGCGAATGAACAAACCCGAGTTTACCCGAGCGCTAACCAACGATCGAACGAAGCCGGCCGATTGTGCGTGCCGAACCGAAGAAATAAATGAGTCGGAATCAAAGCAAACTACTCCGGACCCGATCTGTAACGATCACGAATCGAAAGAATAATTAATGATTCCTCGGAGTCGGAATCAAAGCTAACTACTCCGGACCCGAGCTCTAACGATCACGAATCGAAAGAATAATTCATGATTCCTCGGAGTCGGAATCAAAGAAAACTACTCCGGACCCGAGCTCTAACGATCACGAATCGAAAGAATAATTATTGATTCCGGAGTCGGAATCATTAGCAATTGGCCGGAATCAATAAGACTTTTAACTCCGAGTGCTGAATCGACTCATTTCACTCACTCACTCCGCAGTTACTCATCGCTAGTTGGCAGCGATAGAGCGCGCAGTGTTTTGTTTAGTTAGTTGTGACTTTAAAAGAAACTATATAAGGGTCTGATTTGTGTCTAATTCACCTTTTTAACTATGTATGTATATATATTGTATAGTGCCGAAATGTACAAACACTTCTATTAAAACACCAGAACTAAAGAGAAAACTATTTTTTAACGTGCGAAAAGACCTAAAACTTCGTAAAAAATGGTATTCTGTTGTAAAAAGATATGATAAAAAAGCAACACAGTCTAGACATTCTACGTTCAAAACCGTCTCCTCTTTTTCATCACATGTAAATATGCAGCAATAGGCCTTACTTTTTATTCTATATTCAGGCGTTATTTTTGCTTTTACTGTACAAACATGTCCCGACCTCTGGACTTGGACAAATCCTACAGCATCATCTCCATAGGTTTCACGAGCAGATCTGTAATAAGTAAATAAAATAGAATAAAAATATATATAAGTAAAAACATATGTTAGTGAAGTAAAAAACAAATTATTGATCGAGCAAAGCGAGATCTCCAAATCAACTTGGGCAAATCGGCGTGGTATGTATGTATGTATGTTTGTTTGTCCGAGGATAACTTTCAAAGCGTTTATCCGATCATCGTGAAATTTGGTATATAGGTAGTGATGGCACAATTTTGGTGCGATTCAATGAGCTAAAAATGTTGGGGGGTTGTTGAGATATTGGGGCTCAAGAGAGGTAAAAAAAAAAACAAAATGGGACTATCCGGTCAAATGGCACGTTTAATAAAAGGTCTTTGTGAGTACATTATGACCCCGTTGTTATTTTTAGTTTAAATTTTGTAGTTTTTAAGTTATTAGCCATAATATAAACTGAACTTTGAGAAAATACACAGGGTACACCAGTGATCACACAGTGCTGAAATTTTGTATGAGTGTATCTTTAGATACACAAATATAGGCAAAAGTCTGAAATCCAGAATAACTGCAATTTCTAGCCCAAAAAATATAACCAATTAACATGAACTCCCGTTACCTGTAATATGAATGAAACTGTAGGTCAAGTACGTTGATTATGTATTTCGTGGCACTATTTCGATAGTCAAATATTACGAATAATATTGTTTTGTTTTTATGGGTGACTCGCGAGATCTCAGTTCGGGGCGAACCACTAGTTATTTATATTCAACCCATCCTAAGTAAGTACACACCGAATTAATGATTTGTAACAATGGCCGAGATAGTAATAATAATGAGAATGATCAGTAAGTGCAGAGAACCATGCACTGTTTGAAGCGAAAGTTGGTTAAAAAGTCATCCGCGAAAAGATTAACAACAACGAAAACAACGTTCGTTTATCAAGATACTAAGAACACGAATAAAGCTATAACTATGAATACAGATTCATAAGTTTAAAAAGTTCAAGTTTACATTAATTCTTTTTACACTTACCTCAAACGTTCTGAATACATCCTGTACCTATACTTAACATTGTAGGTACTTAACCTACAACTAATAGCGTATAACTAAAGATTACTATTAAGCACCTATGTACGTAGATAAATAAGCAGCACCCTTACCTTTGTATTTTCCAACCACGGATTTCAGCGCTCGTGAACTTAGAATGATTACCTAGGTAATCAATACTTCCCATGAAAGAATCCACTTTTGGAAGGTTATCTGATTGAGCTTGCACAAAACCAGATTCTATTTTATTAGTACTCTTATTATGTACGTTTTTTAGACACTCACTTATACTCTAACAACTCTAAGTAAAGAAATTGACAAATGTAGTGAACAAACGCGTGGCCTCTACGCCCTAAGAGTGCCGCTTGCGCTCGGTTCCGTCGTAGTGACGTCACACTCACCCGCGTACATTGACTTTTAGCGGGAGGAACGGCATAAGTTTACTACCTAATATCTTCGTAAATAATGGCCCGATTTTGATAATTCAAAAAGATATATCATTTATATGTCTTAAAGAATAACCTGGATACTAGTTCTATTGAATTTTCTATAACATTACTGATCCTCATTCTTTATACTTATAGTTTCATTATTACTATTGGTGTTGTAGGCTTAGGTATAGGCTTCAAAAAAACTATTTTATTAGGTATTTAGGTCATTAGCACGTGTATAGTAGACGACTACATTTTCACCTAAACTTCTTTTAATATCTACATTGATTTAAAAATAAAAAAAAGTTTGAAGCCTAGCTTAAGGAAGGTGTGTGTGTGAGACATGGAGAAAGGTTGGAAGCATACCTATAAATAACTTTATTGAGAACTATCCAGAAAGAATACAAGAGAAAAGATAGTTTGATTTTATTTTTTTTATTTATTTTTAAAAAACATATACCTACTTATTGTTTGGATTGTTGATTGGAAAGATGGTCGGGGTTCAACCAAGCATAGCCCTCTCCACAGCACGCTAGTCGACGAATCCAACTAGGCTGGGCAGCGTTCGGGAAACTTTGTGACGTCTTCTCGTCCAAAATAGGCGAAAGTCTTTGATCAGTAATGGATGACGTATGGTACAGAAACGCGGTCTTTCACTGTGGGTCGCATAAGTAGTCTCAAGAATAGCGGTTAGCCAGGTGAAAAGCAAAACTGACCTCCAAAGGCGATGACAGGGTACCACGGCACCACTGAGTCTCCTTGCAGGTGGTTGACGAGGTCGGCATAGTCAGCCAGCGCCTGCGAAGACGTCAAGTACCCGATGTGTTCCTTATCGAAGGACTTTTCTTTACCGAAGGGCAATGATTCTCCGTAGTATCTGAAACAAGGAGGTAACTAAAAAAACCGGGCAAGTGTGAGTCTGACTCGCGCACCGAGGGTTCCGTATAAAAATATTATTTTATGTGATATTATATTACTACAAATTAAGGTTTACCAGATTATTTTTATTTGCTTGTGCTGTGAGACCTTACTTCTTGGCAAATTTCATTTCACGATTCTAGGTTAAAGGAAAGTACCTAAGTTTTGATTTATTTGCGAATATTTTGCGAGTGTCTAAATATGCGGCATAAATGGCCTTATTTTATGATTACGCTGATTTATTCAGAAGCTCCATTTTTTACTGGTTTTTACAGATTATTTGGTATCATAATACACTTCACTTTAAACTACAAATAATATATATTTGAGACCATAATTATTATTAAATAGAAAATGTTTACTTATGATCTTTTAATGTTGAGTTTTTGTACCTAGTAAATTGTAGGTAGGTACTCACCGCTCTGCCGCACGCACCCTGTTGATGTCGGATTCATTGACCGAGCGGAACATTGACTGTGCGGAGTTGCTGAACGGCTCCTAGTAACTTTTTAGTAATCTGTGGCATACCACAATATACTGTACTCTAAAATTTTGTAGAGCAGCATTTTATCGTTTTTTTCGAGTTTTTGATACTAGACAAACACATTTTATCATAGGTACGTTTATTTTTAATTTTCTGTGTAGAAACCGTCTCAATATACCTAATTAGTTTAAATTCCAAAACCCTATTTAAATTCACCAATAGTACCTATTGTTTCATTTGGCTAGCCTTGCAAAGCGCAGCTATCCTATTGGTGTATTTTTTCCTCGCTTACTGCTTAGCTACCTCGCACAGATCTGGTGGAAACGCTCACTTAGGCTCGGACCATTTATGGCGCCCGGGCTTGGCCGTTTTTAACGGCCCCTGAACAATCCGACGCATAACTAAATATTTGTTTTTTTCCTGCATCGATTATGATCCGAGGCCATCCGACTCCGATTTTTACCTGGAAGCAACCGGACATGCTCCGGATTCGCAGGCTCCCTCCCACCCCTCCCGTCATTAGGATGCTCAAAATTAGCCACAAAATAACCCGATGTATCTCTGACCTCCATTTCCATCGAAACTGTAATTCGGATAAAAAAATTAATAGAATACAAAAGCCTTAATTTGATGTACTCTGTATTATGGATAAATAATATTTAGGTAAAAAAAAAATTACGAATATTTTCTATCTTCCATGAACGCTTAGTAAATGCAGGGCAGGGACTTTGAAATATTTTGATCATGTCTGTTGTTATATTAAAGTGCCATTTATATTAGTCCAATACGTAGTACACACGGCTACACATCAAGCTATACATTTTCAGTATAAGCTGATCTCTCCTTCTACGAAAAGTCTACACAATGCAAGGTCAGCTTATACTGGAATCGTATAGCTTGATGTGTAGCCGTGTATACTAATATAAATAAACGTTTTATATTCGAGTTAATTTTTCGCCCTATTCTTTAGTTTTTGAGTAAATAGAGTTTTTACCAGCTACCTTGTAAATCTTGCAAACCATTCTAAACAAGTAGTACTTACCTAGACATCATCGGGACGTCTGTCCAACGGAACGAGGATACCGAATTTGGTTTTTTCTGGGATCGGGAAGACCCGAATGTCATATAGTCCGAGCCTTAGTACGAGTACTTACCTTATGCAGAGGTCAACGACCAGTTTTATCATGGCCTTGGACGTTGTTTTACAAGTTCACCATACTTAACTGGTTTCGATGACAGCAGGCACCAAATGATTTTGTATAGATAGATTTACTTGATGGAGACTAACCTATGTTCTGCAAACACCACCTTCGCATTGTACTCCATCGCAGTTTCCCACAAGAAACCAGTGTGGTTAGCGAACACTTCGATCTGACCCTGGAAAACATTAGTATACTTTGTTAGGTACAAGTTTTAAAGTAGGGACGTTGACAAGTAACATAGAAACATTTCTCTACTTAATTTTGAGAACACAGATCTTTCTTCTGCTCTTTGCTCAGAAGGCTGTAGACGCTTTATTGCCTAGGACAGGATTTTAGAAAGCGTGGCCCTTCCCAACTTCTATAACTACCATCCTTAATTCACAGGAACGAAACTTACCTAATAAATGTTGTGTAAATCACGTTTGTCATAGGTATGCCATGCCAGAGGAACTATAAGTGAAAACCACTACAGAATGGGTTCCAAAACTTACAAGCCGGCGGCGCCGGCGGCCGCGTGGTAGGCCCAGGCGGAGATGGAGGGATGAACTGGATGCATACTACCTACAGAGTGGCCCCAATTAGCCAGTAGCCGGGATTCGTGGAATGAGGGGAGTGGGACTCTACGGACTGATAATAATAAACACATCGTGCCGTTATTCTACTCTCAGGGCTGGGAAGTTCAAGAATAGAGTTAGAAGCACATTGTTATTCAAATCGAGGCAAAAAACATTACAATTCTTCAATATCTATAGATTTATTTAGTTATCTAATATTATATAAATTTACAACCCAACATCGTAAACCTTGTGAGCTGTAGGTACACACGGCTACACATCAAGCTATACATTTCCAGTATAAGCTGACATCATTCCACGCAAAGCCTACACAATGCGAGGTCAGCTTATACTGATAATGTATAGCTTGATGTGTAGCCGTGTGTACGTCGCTTAGACAGCACAGGATCGAGATTATTTGCATTATCAAAGTGAACCACAAAAATATCCGTAGCAAGAGAAAGAAAATGCAATTTTTCAGAGGATTTTGGCACTTCATTATCATCATCATCATATCAGCCGTAGGACGTCCACTGCTGGACAAAGGCCTCCCTCATTGATCTCCAGGAACGGCGGTTAGAAGCGGCCTGCATCCAACGCCGACCTGCGGTTCTTACCAAGTCGTCTGCCCATCTTATAGGTGGACGTCCTACGCTGCGCTTGCCGGTCCGTGGCCTCCACTCGAGAACCTTCCGGCCCCATCTGCCATCTATTCTGCGCGCTATATGGCCTGCCCATTGCCACTTCAACGTGCTAATCCGTCGGGCTATGTCGGTGACTTGAGTTCTCCTACGTATCCTACGTATTTTGGCACTTACGGCTACTTAATTTATGTTTTGTTTTTGCCAAATGTCCTTCCCGTGATTTATGGCAACCCTAGGCTTATAATATACCATAACTAATTACAATTTTAAAGAATAAAACAATAACAAAAGCACCTCATTTCCAGTATAGAAAAAGATAGGTCCATTTTTATCGTCCCAATGCTGATTATTCTCCAAATACTTAATCTTGAAGGTCTCATTCCTCTGATAACTGAAATGGTCCAGTGGCACTTCAAAGAACTTCGTTTCAAACTTATATTCACAGTTCACTATAGAGAGAAATGTCACTATCACACTGAGTTGGAGATACATGATGACGCACGTCTGCTTTAGTCGAAGTACTCACCAGTAATGAGGAGAATAACAAGAAAAACAAACAGTGTAGGTACACTGTACAGTATAAAAGACGCGCAAACCCATAGTACTGATGGTAACAAAAGTTTCTCGCTACTAATAACTGAACAGTTTATTTGTGTAGTAATCCTTGTGGATTTTAATGAATTAATGATTATTGACTATTGTTTTATTAAATTTTCTCTCATCTTAGTTTTAAGGTTTAGTTTAGTCTGACAGAATGGTAGATGATGATGAAGGTATGGTCGACTGGTTTCCCACTGTAGGTAGGTACAGTTAGATTGGAACCGACGACTTTGTACCGTTATTAATGGATATTAATATATTGAAATAATTGGTTTAGCCGTGTGTAACGCCATTAAAGTGGAAATACCTATCTCTTTTATATATTAACAAATCTTAGGTACTAAAAGATCGAATGCTTTGAACAATGGATGGCGTACAATCTAATAACAAAGACCCTTACGATCGATTTATCTTGTAAGTAGGTTCTTAGGTAATTACCAGAGTTGATTAACGACTGGTCCATCAAACTATAGTTGTTATTAATGATGTTCATCATCATCATCGGAAACTTAACTGATAGTGACACAAGATGTTTGCGGATGTCAGCCGAAGTCGAGCGACGTCGTCCGACACGTCTCGCGACACGTTTTGCCGGACATTAGTGCCCTGGTAAAATGAGGTTTTAGTTTCTTTTTAAACCTGATATTTACCATGATTTTGTCGATTTTTGCAAGTTATTAAAAAACCTGCCGAAATATAGAGACACTCAAAAACTCATAACTCATGTTACTTATAGAATAGATAATTCTTTATTGTTACACCAAATTATAATAACTTAATCTAAAAAACTTACGTGGTGGTACAATGGGCGGCCTATTCACTTAAGGCGATCTCTTCCAGACACTCTTTGGATGGACTGGATTAAAAACGTAAGAGGAGGCGGTGTTACAATAAATACCTATTTAAGTAGGACAATAAATAAATAAATACCTTGACCTAATATATACCTACATATACTTACATAAATAAATATATACCTTGACAATATAAATTAATAATTATATCGAAAAGATACAACGTTTTCTCTACAAAAGCTGCCAAGTAGGTACAGTTAGTAGACCTCATTTTTAAAATTAAGTAAGGATTGAGCATGTCTTATGGAAACGGGCAAGTCAATCCATAATCGGACGTTACACGCCCCGTTAAAACATTACATTTTTCTAAGTCACTTGTGTGTCCGTATACATGTATATATCAGCACATTTGACCCTAGAGCATGGAGACAGGATGTGACACAGACTACGCTACAGTTGGTATAACAGCCGGGGTACTCGTGTCAAACACTGTTATCGGATCGCTCTCAACTCAATACACAATTTATTAGTTCACTGTATTGAATGCATGGTGATTCATTATGAAGCAGGAAATATTTTAACATACTCTACATACCTACCTTCACCTACAACAGTGGCACGTTGTTAAGAATTTCGTTTTAATAATATGTATTAATAAGTAAATAAAATATGTAGTCTAATTATGTTAAATAACTTGGATAAGCGATTTATAATAGTTTATTAGAAGTACTCAAACCAACGGCTCTCATAACAATCTCAAACATCACTCAAGTCCTGCACACCAGGATTCCCTAAATCGTTGTTTTCACGACACACACTAGGGACAAATATTTGCAATTAATGCGAACATATTACCCGACGCGGGAATCTAATCGAACTTCCAACTACAGTCGGCTACTTGACGGTCCTATATAATAAATGATTTTATGTGGGTACCTAATATTCTAATAGGTTAATTTTAATTTTATACTTGATATTGGTATAGGCACATAAATAGTATTAGGTGCTTAATAATATTACTGTATTGCAGTGCCCCCAGTGGAGTTGGGCAGGACACTTGGCCAGACGTGGTGACGACAGGTAAACAAAGTCACTAACAGAGTGGAGGCCGAGAACTGGACACCGAAATAGAGGACGTCCACCAGCGAGATGGGTTGAAGACATCAATAAGACCGTGGGTCGTACGCGGTTCAGACTGGCACAGGATCGGGAAGAATGGCAGAAACAAAGAGAGGCCTATGCCCGGCTGTGGGTCGACAACTCGACACGGACTGAGAATGATGAAAATTTTGTAAGTACTAAACATCTATTGTAAAACCAACACGAAACAATATTAAAAATATCTATGACTATGACGTGGTCAAAAGTAATATTTAAGTTATTCCTTAGTCACATACATTAGGTATTTACTTTAAAAATGTTTTAATTTAAACTGGTCTATGGTAATACCTATGTACCTATGTGATGTTACGGGCAACTTGAGAAGTCTGCTCACTGTGAATAATGACCGGTCTGTATACATAACGCCCGTATCTAGTTACAGATACTGGCATAACTGCCCCTTCCATATTTTCAGCCAACTAATCATATTATAGCTTATTCACACAAGCGCCCACGCATGGTCGCCGGGCTAGCCAGATAAGATTTTGCTTATGTTTAAATTCAACTGCAGTACTTTTAACCTAGAGAGATTCAATCTGTATCAAGTCGCCAAATGTATTAGACATTAAAATATATAAATAAATTAATTTTAATCATTTTTATGTTTTTAAAAAATCATTTGAGCTTCCACCAAACAAGTCTGGCGCAGCCGGTAGGATTTCCGCGATTTTCGAAGCCATACACTCGTGAAGATTCAAAATCAGTCTCACGAGAGAGTATTGTTTTATAAGAAACCGACTATTAGCGGACGCGGAAACGAAAAACCAAATAAATACGACTATTCGGTAAAGCGTGAAATAGTGACTTGGTGCAGTTTCAGGAGGACATGGGATCGAGCAGCTTGTGAGTAAACCTTTTCACTTCCTGTATTTTCATATTCCTGTGTCTTTTCCACTTTTATTGAGCTATCGAAGTTCACCTAGTTAATTGCGTTTATCTGATTTTGTTTGCACATAAATAGGCAGACTGTTTAGACGTATTTAATTAGTGTATAGTAATTAGTAAAATAGGCATATTGATTGACACTTAAATTGGTTAAGTCAGTGACTATATAGTTTATTATAGATTAGTTAAGGAGGTATATAAAATAGGCATATTGATTGACCCTTAAATCGGTTAAATCAGTGCACTATAGTTTACCATAGAGTAGTTAAGAATAGAATAGACACATTGATTTTTACTTACATTGAAAAATATAATTGTGTTAAAAAATAAATAAATTTTATAATGGAATTTAAAGCAATTCCGAAAGAGACCCTTAGTCTCATCCCTAAATATGATGGGGATGAAAATCTTTTAAATTTATTTATTTCCAAATGTGATTATGTCGTGAGTGGTAGTAAGATCGTTGGAAACGCGGCACAAAATGTTTACTTATTTCATGCCGTGTCTAGTAGACTTACTGGTAGAGCTGCGACTCTACTCAGTGACCACCCAAATATTAACTCATACGAGGAGTTAAAGCAAATTCTTACCCAGCATTTCGGTGATCCCAGATCAGAGGAGTGTATTGCCATAGAACTCGAGACAATAAAACATAAACAGGGCGAGTCATACATACAGCTTTGCCATAGAATTCAAAACACTAGAAGTTCCTTGTTCGCGAAGGTAAATAGACTGACCGACGAGGGCATCAAGGCAGCAAAAATGATCGTGTACAACAATACTGCACTAAATGTATTTTTATATAATTTACCTGAGGACATGATTCGGATAGTAAGGTTAAAAGGTTGCTCGACGTTAGAAAATGCCTTAAGCATTGTTACAGAGGAAGTTAATTTTAAGTTTCAGTACGACGCTAAAAATAAAGCACTAAAACAAACATTCCCTCAGATGCCATCAAATAATACACCAAAACCATTTCCGGTCTCTCAAGGTTTCAAAACTACATTTAATTCGGTGCCTAACTCAAATCTTAAATTTGGCATCCCACAAAATAGCTTCAAATACGGTATACCACAAAATCAAGGTGGATATAGACCAAACTTTATTCAGCAAATGCGATTCGCGCCGCCCGCGCAAGGTTTTCGATTTGGGACTCAAACTCAGCCTCAACGAAATTTTGCTCAAGCGCCCGCGCCTCGCGCGCCTTTCCAACACGGTGGTTTTAGGTTTGGTATCCCCCAACAACAAGGTTATAAGTTCGGTGTTTCGAACCAACCTCACTCAGGCAACCAGTATAAATTTGGTGTACCACCCCGACAAGTACAAGAACCAAGGTTACAGGATAGTGACATTTCGATGCGCACAGCGCCGGTTAGACAGAATATGATTGCGGACGATCTATATTATATAGAGGATCCATCCCCTTATAACGAATACACCCCTGATTACAACGATTATGACGTTTATAATGCGAATGATAATGTAGAGTACCCCTCTACCGAGTGTAATTATATGGAATATGTCGAAGGGACAAATTCCACTAATACGGAAAACATCTGTGTGGAAACCATGCCGGAAAATTTTCAGAAAACAGCCTCGAAGAACGTGGTGAAGTGATTAGTTTAAATTGTTATGATAGTATATTAAAATTACCTCACGTGGTGATTCCTGAAATAAAATCAAAGTTTCTCATCGATACTGGTAGTAGCAGATCTTTTATTAGCCCATCTAAAGCTAATGAGTTTTTCAGTGAGTTCAAACACATCGAACCATTCACAGTGGTCAGTACACATGCTCAGAGCATGCACAATGAGATAATTTACATTCCATTGTTAAAGACCTTTAAAAGCACATTACCTCATAAATTTTACATCTATGATGTTGATGGACGATACGACGGATTAATAGGATCTGACCTTTTATCCAAATTAGGAGCTAATATTGACATGAGAAATCAAGTCCTTATGACACACAATGCGAGAATCCCAATCATTTATACTCCGCCATATGAAATTCACGTAGCTCCGCGATCTGAAACAAGAGTGAAAATTCCAACCAATTTACATCACGGTGATGCGATATTAGAATATCTTGAATATCAGGAAGGCGTCCGTATGCCTACCGCTCTTGTTAGGTGTGAGAACTACTTTGCGGAAACGGTTATACAAAATACATCCGATGTGAAAGCTGTTATCACGTTTAAAGAACCATTCGATGTTACGGCATTTAATAATGAGGAATGTCAGGTAAATTTTGTGAACAATTACGGCATGAATGATGAATATTTGAAAGAGAATTTAGGAAAATTGCGATTAGATCACACTAATAAAGAGGAACGTGATAGGATTTACAGATTGTGTTACGAATATCGTGATATATTTTATTGTGATAAACTACCTTTGTCCTTCACAAATCAAGTTAAACACAACATCAGAACGACAAATGAAGACCCGATTTATATTCGACCTTATCGACACCCGCCTGTCATTAACCAGGAAATACAAAATCAGGTAGATAAACTTCTAACAGATAACGTAATAGCAGATTCTCACTCACCTTGGAGTGCACCAGTCCACCTGGTTCCAAAGAAAGTAGACGCATCTGGTGAAAAGAAGTTTAGGATGGTGATCGATTATCGACGACTTAACGAAATCACAGTCGACGACAAATATCCGTTACCTAATATTACCGACCTTTTTGATAAGATAGGTAAATCTCAGTACTTTAGCACAATAGATCTTGCTAGCGGGTATCATCAGATTGAGGTAAATGAGGCAGATAGGTCAAAAACAGCATTTACAACACAATCGGGCCATTATGAGTTTAAAAGGATGCCGTTTGGCTTAAAAACGGCACCTGCGACGTTCCAGAGGGCTATGGACAACGTACTACGAGGACTTCAGGGTATTCACTGTCTGGTATATCTTGACGACATTATAGTATTTTCTTCTAGTCTAGAGGAACACGTCGATAAACTCCGTAAAATATTCAATCGGTTAAGGGAAACTAACCTTAAGGTAACTCTCGACAAATGCGAATTTCTGAGAAAAGAGGTCCTTTATCTTGGTCATACCATCACCAAAAATGGCCTTATGCCTAACAACGATAAAATAAAGGCAGTCTTAAATTTTCCGTTACCTCGAACACCAACCGAAATTAAAAGCTTTTTGGGTTTAGTTGGTTATTATAGGAAATTCATCAAAGACTTTGCTAAACTCACACAACCATTAACTTCATGTTTAAAAAAGAAAAATAAGATAGATTGTACAAAACAGGAATACATAGATGCATTTGAAAAGTGTAAAGAACTTTTAACTAACGCACCGCTTTTACAGTTTCCCGACTTTTCAAAACCATTCGTCCTTACGACGGATGCCTCAAACTTCGCTATAGGAGCTGTCCTTTCGCAGGGTCCTATAGGCAGCGATAGGCCGATAGCTTATGCTAGTCGTACTTTGAACGACGCCGAAACGCGATATAGTACAATAGAAAAAGAGCTTTTAGCCATAGTATGGGCTACGAAACATTTTAGACCTTATTTATACGGAAAGAAATTTATGATTTATACGGATCACAGACCTTTAACTTGGATTAAATCCATTACGGAACCTAACAGCAAGCTAACTAGATGGAAATTACGCTTATCGGAGTTTGATTATGACATTAAACATAAAGAAGGAAAACAAAATTGTAATGCCGATGCATTGTCGCGAATTAGGATTAACGCCCTAAGTAACGATGATGACGATTCGATGAAGGTGAATTTAGATAAAAAGGAACAAAAACTAAAACGCCATATTAAAGACGTAACTAACGATATTATACGTTTGAGTAATAAGGACACCACCCGTACCTCTACACCGCGCGAGCGAACGCCATCTCCGATAGTTATATCATCAGGTTCTGAGAAAAGTAATACATCGAAAGCTGGTAAAGGTCGACGTCGATCTCCCTACTCAATTCCATCTGGAGGTAGTACTACTGCATCTGCATCTGAAGGTCGTCAAGACGACGCTAGTATGGGGACAGTACATTCAGCCCGCGATTTAGATACAGATGGTATGCTTATATTGCAAGAAGCTGTAGATACCAAGCCGAATCAAATACTCGTACATACCTGGAACAGGGACGAAATATCAGTTAAAGACTTATCTAGGGACAAACAAAAGGTTTTACAGGTTCACTTACCTTTAGATCATCCAGATCTAATCAAAAGATTCCTGAAAAATTACATTAGGCCTAAAATAAAATATTTCTTTTATTTTGAAGACCCGTTACATCGAAAGCAGTTTTCGGAGGCTACCATATTACTTTTTCAAAAAGGAACAGTAAAATTTTATGAATGTACCAAGCGAGTTGTTTATGTTGATAACGAACAAGAGCAACGAGACGTTGTACTCAAATATCATGTAGGAAAAAATAGTCACAGGGGAATAAAAGAAACGTTAGCGCACATAAGACGCACCTATTATTGGAATAGCATGGATCAAACGGTGGCTAGCATTATAAATGCTTGCGAACTCTGCAAGAAAATGAAATATGATAGAAAACCATTTAAACCGGAATTACAGTTATCACAAACTCAAATAAAGCCATTCCAAGAACTTTTTATTGACACATTTTCAATTGACGGAAAACATTACCTAACAATAGTCGATGCCTTCAGCAAGTTAGGCCAAGCATTCGAGATTAACACGAAATCCACGCCCGAAGCAGTTAGAGCCTTAATTAAGTATTTCTCTTTGTATGGAACACCTAGTAGAATTAGTTCAGATCCAGGCACAGAATTTAATAATACATTAATGAAGGAAATGTTATCATTTTATAAAATCGACCTTCACATTGGTACCCCTCATAATCCCAACTCTATGGGAATAGTTGAACGATTTCACTCAACCATCATAGAAATATATCGGATAGCTAAATACGAACAAAAAATAACTGACGCTGCATCTGTTATGAGTTACGCTGTTATGTCATATAACCACACAATTCATTCTACTACAGGTCTTACCCCATTTGAAGTAGTTTTCGGTCATACCGAGTCTAATAGCGCTTTTTATGTAGATTTTAACAAACAGTTTACTCAACAATTGGTTAAAGAACACGTTAGAAGGACTAAGCATTTGTATGAGTACCTAACAGATAAAATAATTGACAAAAAGAAAGCTGTAATAGAGAAACGTGGTGGCGAGAAAGAATTCGATATAGATGTAGGCGATACAGTATATATCAAAGGAGTAAACACTAGACGTAGTAAGGATAAACCGCGATATCAGAAAGCTCAGGTTACCGGAGCCATACAAAGAAACGTTGTACCCGTTATAACACATAGTCGACATACTAAAGTTCCTATTAAAGACATAAAACGTCCTCCACAGGTTAATTCTTCTGGCGGTCCTAGTGATCCAAAACCAGGCCCTTCAACTACACCCTATTAATAAGAACCCGGGACTGCTACCCGTCAAAGAAGGTCAAGCTGTCATCAGTCATGGTACATGGACTGTTATAAAGGTGTTGGATTTAAAACTTTTATACAAGGAATTGGAATTCAATTTAGGTAGTTATGAAAGATTTAAAATGCACATTCAAAAATGTTTCGATATTAAAGCTTTTGACACAGACTTTACTGATGTGGAGTTACAAACGGATTACACTATTAACATAACTATATTTAAGTACAAACAGCTGATTCCAACTGTAAGATCTAAACGTGGTTTAATAAATCCTCTCGGTTCATTTATCAAAGCGATCACAGGAAATCTAGATAATGATGACGCTGTAATGTATGAAAAATTAATTAATAAAATAAATACAAAACAAGACGCCATAAATAGTAAAATGACTATCGTTGCCGAAATGGTGGGTACGTTCACAAAAATAGCCAACTTTACCAAATACAATTTCATTCAGATTGAAGACAGTATCCAAGATATCAATCGTAGCTTAAATAAATTAAACTTATCCCAAATCAGTAATAAGATTATTCACATATATAACGCGTTTATACATAACTTTCAAACACTCTACATTCGACTGAATGAAATTGAGACAGCTATTGCCTTTGCTAAAATTAATTTGTTACATCAATCAATTATAGACACTGAAGAGTTAGTGGCATTGTTGCAGGAAATTGAGAAAACAGACAGATTAGTTTTTCCAGTTAGTATTGAAAATATTTTAAAAATAGAGCAATGTATAAAGATAAAAGCATATGTAAAACAAAATCAGATAAAATTCATTATGCACATTCCTTTAATCAGGAATGAGCTTTTTAACTATTTTAAAATGATTCCATTACCTATCCACGATAGAGCCAATAACCTTACCTCTATTATCCTACCTAAATACCCATATGTCCTTGTGAAAGGGTTAAAAGCGATGCCGCTCTCCCAGTCATGCCGCGAGATTGATGAATACCGTTTTCTATGCCATGAGAACGATGTCACGTTACTAATCAAAGATGATTGCATTACCGAACTTATGAGCTTTTCCACAAATATCTCGAGCTGTCACCCGATTCCAGTTACCATCGACGATGTAAAGGCTGACTCTATACAGCCCAATCGCTGGATCATCCACGTAAGAACAGAAACCTTACTCACCAAGTATTGCAAAGACGATATAACACAAGAATCTATCATTGGAACATACCTGTTGACCATGGATGATGATTGTCTAGTAAAGATAAAGGGACTGTCATTTAAAAGACACCAAACTCAAGGAAATGACGTAAATTTCATGAAACTTCCAGTAATCAACTTACCTCAAATATCGACCGATCCGTCAGATATGCAGAGAAAACCTGCCAATCTCAATGGAATCGACCTCACCGACGTTCAGTCGCTGAACTATATACTACAGAAAAGTGGAAGTGAAATTATTAGTGATAGTGCTCTAGATTATAAAAGTGTTAGTATAGGAAATTTTGTGTTTTGCTTTATTATTGTAATTTGTCTTTTATTGTTAGCATTTAAGCATAAATTTAAAAATATTTGTATTATGGGGAAAACCCGAAATGATCCTCATCCTTCGGATAATTTCGAACTTACGGAGGGAGGAGTTACAGATACTGGCATAACTGCCCCTTCCATATTTTCAGCCAACTAATCATATTATAGCTTATTCACACAAGCGCCCACGCATGGTCGCCGGGCTAGCCAGATAAGATTTTGCTTATGTTTAAATTCAACTGCAGTACTTTTAACCTAGAGAGATTCAATCTGTATCAAGTCGCCAAATGTATTAGACATTAAAATATATAAATAAATTAATTTTAATCATTTTTATGTTTTTAAAAAATCATTTGAGCTTCCACCAAACAAGTCTATCTAGTGGGCAATGTAAATAAAATGCATGACTAATCACTTTACCCGGTCAGTATTTATAATGACTACCCTATCTTGGGCAATATAATAAAACTAACAATATAATAAAACTGTAACCCGCTGCATATTTAAAGATTGGAATAAAACTTGTAGGATAATTTCCAAAAAGTTAGTTTATTGAAATATAGATTTTATCAAACACCCAAAGTGTATTATTTTTAGAAAAATACACCCAAAGTGTATCTTCTACAAGTTTTAGCGACGCTGTCTGTAAGCACGTAACGTAACGTCCAAACATATACACTTCTCATCAAAATATTCGAAACAGTACTGCAAGTACCTACCTACCATTCAGGTTGAATTTTTATAAAAAAGAGGATTGATATCAAGAAAAAAAATACGCCAATAAATAGCTGGCAGTTTTATCTCCACAATGGTGTAGCACAATTTTGAATTTAAATTTAAATTTTCGAATTTTCATACATTAAATGAGTCTAGAGATTGTTCTTAATGTGTATTCCATCGGAATTTCTGCATTTAATCACATTTTTTTGCATAAAATATCGTTTTTTTTAAACTGAGCTCTGAGCTGAGGTGAGCATGGTTGTAAACTAAGTTCTGTGACATCTTACCAGAGATTTTTTCCTAACAAATATGGATACCTCGCCCACGAAAGCCGCCCAAGTCGTGGCGTTGCTGGATTCAGGGCGCAGTCAGCGTGTTGTGGCTGCACGATTGCATCTTAGCCTCTCTGCTGTCAATAGAGTATATCAGCGTTATCGGGGGACTGGTATGTTTACTCGCCGTCCAGGATCTGGTAGATATCGAGTCACGTCTGAGCAAGATGACCGGTATATTGTGTCAGTTTCTCTAAGAAATCGTCACATTAACTCTATTCAACTGCAGCGGCGGCTCCGTGAGGTTCAAGGATTAACTGTGAGCAATTCTACCATTAGAAGAAGATTGGCGGAGCTCATAAACCAGCTAATGACCCAAAATTGACGGTAGACCACCGAAGAGCGCGCCTTAACTTTGCACGTGAGCATTTAAATTGGTCATAACTTCAATGGAGCAAAGTTCTCTTTTCTGACGAGAGTATGATCATGCTGTATGGTAACGACAGAAAAAAGAAGATGCATCGAAGAGAGGGTTTTGCACAGTGCTGCATTGAAGAAAGAGTCAGTTACGGTGGCGGTTCATGGACGGTTTGGGGAGGCATAAGCGCCGAAGGAAAAACCGAACTTGCTTTTGTATCTAGACCTCGCTTACCGTCATTAAATGGGTCACGCACGTTACATCGAAGATTGTTTGGAGCCTCATGTGGTACCCTACGCACATTTTATTGGCGAAAAGTTAATTTTTATGCAGGACAATGCCAGGGCTCATACCGCATGCATTCTAAATGAATACCTGAGTAAAGTCAGTATTACGGTTATGGGCTGGCCAGCAAGAAGCCCGGATATGAATCCCATACCTCTCATCACCTATGGGATGAGTTGAAGAGACGAGTCAGAGCGAGACATCCTGCTCCGGAGACGCTTGGCCAGCTTAAAGCAGCTATACAAGAAGAGTGGGCTAATATCCCACAACACAAGATTCTCAGAAGTCTCTCATCCGTTCCATGAGGAACCGCATGGAAGCAGTCATTATAGCCCGGGGAGGAAATACAAGATACTGAATAAACTTTTTTATATATTTTTTTGGTTTTACGTCTTTGTTTCTAACATTTTAGAAATTCTTCTGTAAGGGTACCTGTTGAACAAAACACGATACTTAAAGAAATTTAATTTTAATTTGGAACATTAATTTATGTCAAACTATACCATATAATATCCGCAATTAACTGGAATTATTATTTTTTGTTTAATATAAAAGAAAAACACAAAAACTCATTCAAAACCAAACTTCAGAGGTGTTTCGATTTTTTTGATGAGAAGTGTCGAAGTAGGTAAACTAAAAATTATTTTATAAATATGTTAGTTTATTTAAAAAAACACACTAATATTAAAAATGCGAAAGTTTGGATGTTGTTTATTTATTTGTTTCTTACTCAATCACGTCTTAACGGCTGAACCGATTTCGATGAAATTTGGTATGTACGTAGATTATAACCTGGATTAACACATACGCAACTTTTTATTGACAAACCACGTGTGCGAAGCCGCGAGCGGAAGCAAGTGTAACAAAAATGCACTTATAGAAGGGAACAGAAGTATCTAGTAGTTTCCTCTAATAAAGTGATACTACTATGCATCGCACCCGTAAACTACTAACATACGCTACTACTATCACAGGTAACGTCGAACTAAGACAGCCTATACTATATTCCATTGCGTCTGTCATAACTCAAAATGAGACATACAGAAAAAAAAATAAGGTAAATAAACCAAGTCGAAAGTGTCCCAATGATTGTCTAAAAAATTATTATATTTATGTCTCCCTCCGAAAGTTTTCTTTAGGATTAAGTTTTCTGATGGATGGTCTACATCCACCAGTCCAGTCATCTCCAGATGCGGCAGGTGTTGTCTTTGGATGCGGTGATGATGGCGTCTCCTGCGTACGAGTAGGCGCAGGAGAAGATCTCACCCTGGTGGCCTGACAGTACCTGTAAATGCAATGGTAGAGTGGAACATTTTAAACTTTTTAATCATGTGGATTTACGTGTGTTTCGATGTGGTCCAGATTTTTTCACTTGGTTAATTCCTCTCGTTAACAAAGTCGCTACGTATTTCGGAGTCGCTCAACCCTAAATACGTACCTACTATATTATCTGTAGAGTCTTTTTCTTGTATAGGTAAGCTACTCATAGCCTACTTGGCTAGATTCTAATAAAGTTATAGAACATTTAAATTAAAATCTAAAAAAAAATTTGATAGGTAAAGCTTGGTCGCGGTGAAAAAGACAAGTGAAATCGACGTTTCTAAATTCTCTTTGTGATTTAAATGATTAGGTACCTATATGAATATTGAATTGAAATTTCTATACCGACCGAGGGTAACTAAAGATTGGAGGACTTGAAAAGGACATCATGATCGAAAGTCATCGGATAGAAAGCTCGCAATTAAAACAATTTTGTTTTCTTTCATTTGCAATAGATAATATTACTTACTGCTATATGTGCCCCGCCCACTTCAGTTTGCTAATGCTCTGTGCTATGTCAGTAGCTCATTAGTGAGTAATACCTGTATACAGTTTCCAGTGGAGGTGTTCCAGATGCGAGCGCTCCTGTCGGCTGATGCTGTGAGCAGGCAGCCTCCGGCCGGACTGAAGCAGACCTATAGACATTCATTATCAAGGTAAATACTTTTCCGTATTGATTAGTAATAGACCACACAATTTGGAGGGTACATCAATTCTAATTTTTCTTGATATACCTACCCTCATTGACTGAGCGAAGTGACATACCAAGGTGACTGTCAACGCGTTCCTACGGGACGACCAGTCCTCACGCGCCACTCAAGTGTAAGCACCTACCAAACATCAAATAGTCTACAGCGCCGTCCGGTAGTCAAGTGGTAGTTTTCGCGCGTGTTACATCCCTCAATAAGACAACGTGCATCTACCATCAACCACAGCAGCCTATGCATAGAGGAATTGCGGAGTTCATAGGGCATGCGGAACGCAAGACGTAGTAACCCTCAGTGGTGGATTCACACATTTCCCGAGTATAGGCTGTTAAATTTTTGCCGCCCTTTATTGCAACAAGATAAGTTATAGTTTTTGGTTATATTTCTGAGCGAATCGATAAGGCGGCTAAATGTAGTATGCTACTAGTTGGGAGCCGCGAACTGGGTGTTATACCATAGAGTATAGAAGTTTGTGGTACTGTTGTTTGAATGTACAATGAAAGGGAAGAGGGAAAAGTCATCGGAAAGATGGCTTATAGACTTCTTTCTGCAAAATAATTATCAGAAAAAAAACGGTCCCCAAATTTGCCGCTCCTAAAATCTGCCGCGCTAGGCTCAAGCCTACTCAGCCTGTGGGTAAATCCGCCACTGGTAACCCTAGGTTAGTCGCTATCCAGGGGCGTAGCTACCGCCGTATTTGCCGTATCAATTATACGGGGCCCCCGGGCCACGGGGGCCCCCAAAGTGTGTAAGGAAAAAGAATAAAAACTTTCTAATTTATTTTATTTTACAAATGACAAAATTCTATAAAGCAATTCCTTTTTTTCCCGCCTTAAGCGTGCGTTCAAAAGTTGGCAACACTACATCGTTATGGCGGGCTGCGGGACTTCCCCGTTTTACTTATTTCATCTTCAACTCAGCGGGGAATCCCCGGGAATCCTTCATCGATATCGCGATGTACGTGTACGTTGTTGTACTTTGCATTGGATGTTAAACCACGGAGTGCAGTGCACTGTTTATTTACGCGCTTTATATAAATGTGCATTACATTGTAATTCAGTACAAACAATATTGTTCTTCTGGTTTAGCAGTATTAGTAACGATTTGTAAAAGAAATGAGTGAAAGGAAAAGAGATTATCCCAGCGGCGCTGAGAAAAGAAAAATTAAACAGAAAAGGGACGAGGTTATAAAAAAAGTGCCCAAAATTTCTTCATTTTTTCAGAGACAAGATACTGTGAGTGATTTAGATTGGAAAGGTAAGTACTACACTACTACCCAACCCATTTATTAGGGGCCCGTAGTGATAAACAAGGAAATCTTTTAATTTCGGTCTGTCCATCTGTCCGTCACAAAAAGTTGTCTCCCCCCTCGATTTTCACAATTATACTGTTTTTAGGGTTCCGTGCCTTGATTAAAAAAAACAAAATTCTAACTTATCTATAGGATCGATTTGTTTTGTTGTTTGTTTATCAGTCCGTATCGTATCGTTAATTGCGTGTTGAGAACTTCAGATGTGCAGACTCGCTTTCGGGTTCTCGTTTTGTATGGCCACTACACTACGCGCTGCGTTTAAATAGCACGCAGGTGTATAGTAATGCACGGACGGGCTGCAGGTGATTTTGTATCTACTAATAGGTACGAGCACAATCCGCGTAGAATCTGTGTGCGTCTGAACTGAACACTCTCTAACTGTGACCCTTAGTAACGTTATTTATTTATATATAACTCTTTTTAGTTTAGTATCAAAGCATTCGTATTTATTTTTTAACAATTACTCGTTTATTTTTAGATTCTTCTGAAGCATGCTCTTCGTCACATATCCATCCGGAAATAGAAGAAAGCCAAGCACATACTTTATCGGATGTCCATCCAGAAATCGAGGAACCCCAAGTCAACGATTCTGATATATCTGCAGATAATGCAGATTGTAATATAATTTCATCAGATAGAGGAAATTTTGGTGACAATTTAACTGAATGCGAACGAAAAATAATTTTTAAATTGGGTCCATTTAAACCACAAGGACCATTTCCAAAAGTTTCAGAAAATAACCGACCTTTTTCAGCTTATTATTATTCATATTTCAATCAGGCAGGCATAAAAATTATAAGACCATGGTTATGTTATTCTAACGTTTTAAACAAACCGTACTGTCACTTCTGTTGGTTATTAGCAGATCGTCAAAACAAATCGTACTCCTCTGCTTGGGTTAACGGTGTTTCGGTTAGAAGCAATTTCACACAAACTATTCTTGACCATGAAAAGTCACAGCAGCATATTAGTGCCTCACTCTCTTATAATAATTGGTTGCAAGGAAATACCATCGATACTCTATTGAAAAGTGAAATCTATAGTAAAATTACATTCTGGAGAGATGTACTGCATCGTATAATTAATGTTATAATTACTTTAGTATCTTGTAATCTACCTTTGAGGGGGCATGATTCTGATTCTGGCAATTTTATGGCAATTTCACGTCTGCTATCTAACTATGATGCAACTTTAAAAGAACTTTTTCTAAAACCGAAAGGTGAAATAAATTATTTAAGCCCTACGATTCAAAACGAAATTATTAGTTTGCTTGGTACTAACGTTAGGAACAGTATTATCTCAGAAATTAAAAAAGCTCCATTTCTGACAATAATTCTGGATACAACACAAGACTTGTCAAAAATTGACCAACTATCTGTAGTTTTTCGATATATCTCGGTTACAGAAAATGATGATAATGTGCCTAAAGAAATAAAAATCTGTGAGTCCTTTTTAGGATTCATAGCAGTAACCGATTGCAGTGCTGCAGGTCTGAAAACTGTCATTTTAAATTTGACTAAAGAATATGGAATTGATTTGACTAAATGTAGAGGACAGGGATACGATGGAGCAAATGTTATGTCGGGTGTGTATGGAGGATTACAAACCCTAATAAAAGAGCATGCTCCAAATGCCGATTATGTTCATTGTGCTGCGCACGCTTTAAACTTGGTTTTGAACGATGCTGCGAGACATGTTCGTGAAGTATCGACTTTTTTCGATAATTTAGAAAAAATATATACTTTTTTTGGCAATAGTATAAAACGCTGGGCTATGCTAAGTGACGATTCATCTGAAAAATATTTGATTACCCTTAAAAAGGTATGTCCTACCAGATGGTCTTCTAGGAACGACGCTTTATTAGCAGTAAAGAAAAATTTTTTACTAATCATGAAAACTTTGTACCAACTAAATTTAATTTCAAATAAAAAAGATGAACGTGAAGAATGTAAAAGTATAATTAATATTTTAGAGAGTTTTGATTTCTTAGTGCTCGTTACATTTTTTTCTTCACTATTTGAAATTATTAATCCTGTTTCTAAAGCTCTACAGCATGAAAATAATGACTTACAGAAATCTAGTATTTTATTAAGTAATCTTTTAAATAGACTGTGCCAATTAAGAAATCAGAATTCATTTAATAGTTTGCTAAATGAATCCAAAGATTTAGCAAAAAAGTAGGGGGTAACAACTGTTTTTAAAAACAGTAGGCGAAAGATAACGAAGCGTTTTTTTGATGAGTTATCACAAGATGAGAGAATTTCCGACCCGGAATCCTATTTCAAAGTCAATGAATACTATTGCTGTTTAGATATATTAATTTCTCAAACTAAAGAAAGATTTCAGAGCCTTTGCAACCTGAGTAGTATATTCGAAATATTACAACCGGAGAAACTCCTATCTTCTTCAAGCGAAGAGATATTAAACGCTTCCGGAAAACTGTCTGCTAAATACAGTAAAGACATCTCACTTAATCTTTGTGACCAATTAAAGGCTCTAAAAACATGCTTAAATTCTGAAATTAAAAAAATTTATTCCATTAAAGAACTCATTGAATTATTGCTAGTAAAATTCAATAGTCTTGCATCCAGTTTTCCCGAGGTAATCACAGCATGCTTTTTATTCTTGACCCTTCCAGTTACAACCGCAACGGCAGAAAGAAGTTTTTCAAAATTAAAACTAATAAAAAATTACTTAAGAACTTCGATGGGACAAGAACGGCTGTCAGACATCTCACTATTGTCCATAGAGGCAGAAACTTTAGAAAAACTAAAATTATCATCAGCCATAAATGATTTAATAAATCAGTTTGCCGATAAAAAGGCAAGGAGAGTGAATATTTAAAATTCGATTTTTATTTGTAAAATGGGTAAATTATGTGATAAATAAATATTACTTCTCACAATATTTTTTTTCTTTTGTGAAAAATCTTTACCTCCATATAAGGGCCTCCAAAAAAATTTTTATACGGGGCCCCGACAAGGCACGCTACGCCACTGTCGCTATCGCATCGGCCTTTATTGAATTCCCGTACATATATATACTGAGCACGAAGAATAAGTTATTACTGCCATTAGCAGGTCTTCTATGTGACGACTACGCAGGTCTACTATAGACTTATCATCATCATATCAGCCAGAACACGTCCACTGCTGAACGTAGCCCTCTCCCATACACACTATAGGTACATATAGGTACTCGTAGCACTGAAAGTACTAACAAGAGACGAAAGATATCGTCCACACTAACAACACCCCAGTAAAGCATGCTTTTGCATCCAGATTTATAATGTTCCTAGGACCATTGCTGTACAACAGGCTAAATCATAAATTGAGCATCCACTCAACTATCTTACCAGGAAACTGAGGAATTACTAACCGTTATAAAGTAAGATTTTTAAGATACGTAAACGTCATACCTTCCATGTTTGCACTTAGTTTATTTAGTTATTTTTTCATTATGTAAATAGATTCTAAGTTTTGTTAATTTGAGTATTCATAAGTTACCCCAGTCCGGCCTTATTCGCCTGAGATGTTATTCTTAGCAATTTGTAAAATGAATAAAGATTTAATTATTTATGTTATATATACATTTTCGAAGCGACTGAGTTATAGATTATTAGTAAGTTTATTTATTACTATCTGCCATCACCCCCCCCCCCCCCCCACCCCCTAAGTGCCCGCAAGGGCAGTAGTAGGTGTAATAAAAAATCTAAAATACATATGCCACATTTTTTGCATTGGATATGTACCTATTGGTGCAAAGGCATTGCAGTTGTAACTTTTTGAGATTGATCTATATTATATATCAGGAGACGGATATATAATATAGATTCTATACCTACTATGTAGTAAAGAATAAACATGCAAGTTACACGTGGAACTTAATTGAGAAACACTGGAGGCAACCCTTACCTTGGACACCTCTTCCCGATGTCCATTCATAACAGCTAGTTCTTTGAAGTCAGCTCGTACATCGTACACCCTCGCCGAGCAGTCGCTGGATGACGTCGCCATGCGCTGACCCGCCCAGTCGAAGCAAATATCCAGGACCTGGTCGGTAACAAACACAATTTTTGTATAAAGTGGACATAACCTATATTCTGTAATTATGCCTATCGAAAGTCAAGCTAGCTCTAAATTATCTCCATATTGTTTAATGAAAATTACTTAGGTACATTTTTATTCAGAGCAGGATCCTAAAAATAACAGCTTTCCTTGCGTAGCATACATAGCCGGTAGGGGTACCTACGGCTACGCTTTACGCAGCACCAAGGAAAAATAAGGAAATATGAAGGGTAATAGGGATTTTAATATTAAAATTTGTAGTCGCATCGCATTTACATTATAAATAATTAGACTAAGTCCGGCTTGCAAAACGATCCCTAAACGTATTTAACGATGTTTAAATTTGACGTATTTGTATCAGTGTACGATTTGACAACTCCTTAAATCATATTTAGCCACTAAATACGTTTAAGCATCGCAAGAGAGAACTTATAAATAATAAAGGTTTGGCACGTGTGTAAATTGCAACCCTTTTTTGTTCAGGCTCAAGTTGGGTAAATAAGACGGATGACATTTGGATTGAATTTGATTATTTATTTATTTCCACACTAGCTACCGCAAGCGGCTTCACACGCGTTGTTTGTCAAGAAAAAGTAGCCTATGTAGCATTATCTTACCAGTCATCCCTCCTGGGTCGTGCTAAAAGAAGGTAACGCGGTGACACAGGAAACCAGATATTTCAACGCCAATAATAAAATAAAACTTTAAATGAGTAAATAAGAACTTAATTATAAATACCCACCTAAACATAATAATTATCATAGACATAAAACATTAATAAGATAAAAATATACAGAATTTACAAAACGAAATGATGGCACCAATGGCTCATTTATCTTCAACTTCTCAAGGAAGCAGATTAAGAAGAAATAAATACATAAATGCCAAGAATTTACATGGATGTAATAACTAAATATAAATATGCATACCTCGTCAGTATGTGACGCCACGGTAGCTAGGCAGTCAGTGTTCCGTGCGTCCCACAGCTTAGCGCTGCCGTCCAATGATGAGGAGCCGATTAGGGAGCTGTCCCAGTTCAGCTGGACATTGGAGATCTCGCCGTTGTGCCCTTCTAAGACTGCTACTCGACTGAAAGCAATTACAATTTGTGCCTATTTAATAAACGAGTCCTACCACTCATTATTATTTTTATAGCCTCTGTATCCTGACTGAATTTCTTGTTTTGTATTTGTCATAATAAGTTATCTCTCTGTACAGAATCTCTGTTCAGTTTTTTTGATTGATAATAGCCAAGCGCTTGACCACTACCACACCTGATGGTAAGTAATGGTGTCATCGTAGATGGAGCACGCTTGCTTAGAAAGAACCTATTCACTCTGGACTTGTAGACTCCGAGATTACACTGGTTCGGAAAAACATACGCCGGAAGTTAGTTCCACTCATTACTTGCACTAACAAGAAAAGTTGAAGCAAATCGTTTGGCCGTACCAAACGATTTGCTTCAACTTTTCATGGTGGTTTGCCGACCAGGTATGGGTGGTACTTCTCGGTACGTCTGCTTGTCCGGTGGTGAAAGGGGGAAAGAACGATAAGGTCATGAAGAACTTGCGCACATTCACCAAAACGAATCTTTTAAAGTGCCTCATGGCCTCACGGAAAGGGCCTCCTCCAGCATCTTCCATTGAGATTTGTCAGGGCAACCCTTCTCCAGTTGGGGCCAGCTGTAAGTTTGATCTCATCTTCCCATCTTCAGTATTGTCCACCTCGGGTCTTCCACTGACTGATGTCATCTACCAATTAATCGCTTGGACCTCACCATAAAAAAAATTAAAAGCGAGATCCTTGACGGGTTAAAGATGATAAACAAAGTGTGGTGGTAAGTTTTAGCATTAACATGGTAAAGAAAGCATTATTGGGAACGAATACTACTCATAAATACCTATTTACTCATATAGTGTGACCATTAGTGCTGTGCACTCCCTGAGGTATGCGCGCGGCGAGACGGGGGGGGGAGAATCGGCTGCTGCGCTCTGTCAGTTCGCCGTCAACGCTCGTGGCGGCAGGTAGTGTTATTTGTATCGGACTGTCTATGTCAGACGCACATGAGATGAAAAAGTTATATACAAAATTATATTCTACACAAACAATTATGGGGATAATGTGGGGACTAACCCAGTCCTTGGTAAAAATGTTCTAGTGATTTCTTTGGAAAGTTACACTTAGGTATAATATTAGTTTTTTTATACTTCCGGGATATGGTACAAGCAAATGGTGCACCTGATGTTAAGTGGTAACCATCGCCTAAAACAAAGTACCTATAGCCTCGTCGGTCACGCAACTTACTTATAGAAACGTGCCCTACGATGCACTGCCCTGCGTTCATCAACTTGAGTCATATAGGTGTAAATCCTCATGTGCCTGTAATTTCGCCGGCAACCTTCAAACCGAAACACAGCAATGCTGCTTGGGGGCAGAATGGTTGTAGTATTTTGTAGGTATTCCAACAGCTTACTCTTTGACTCTAGTGTCCCACATAGCGATGGTGCCGTCGAAGGAGCCTGTTATGAGTCGCTGGCCCTCATTAGGGTCGAACTGAAGCGCTATGACTTCGCCCCTGTGGCCCGCGTACGTGTGGATTTCAGCGCCTGGAAAGTAAGTCATACTAAAGGATAAAATAAATTATTTTATGTAGGTATTCAGACGTTTACTGTGAATTGGTTTTGATATAGGTACATGTAGTTACTAGGTATAGATACCTATTAGTTATCGGCCATTATAGTGGTTCTTTTATTGGTCGTGTGGCGGATTGTCTTGCACGAATAGGTCTACTTCTGACCTGTACGTATAACACCGTACCGTGCACAGAACATGTACCGTGTCGTGTGTAACAGACGACCTCCGTGACGCAAATTGCCGTCTTGATACGCAGGAGGTTGCTGGTTTGATTCCCACCGCGGAATAAATGTTTGCATGATCTACAGATATTTATTCCGGGTCTGGTTGTTTCTCTATAGATTATAAGTATGTTCTTACAAAAAAAACGTATGAAAGTATTTTATCAGATATCTGGTTCCCGTAGTACCTACAACATTTGCTTGGTTTGGCGCTAGATAGAGCTGTGTGAAATGTCCAGCAATATTTATTTATTTATTGTTCGATCGAAGCGAGATCTCCAAATCAACTTGGGCAAATCGACGTTGTATGTATGTATGTAAGTATGTGTGTATGTTTGTTTCTCCGAGGATAACTTTCGAAGCGTTGATCCGATCATCGTGAAATTTGATACATAGGTAGATAGTGATGGCACAATTTTGGTGTAACTAAATGAGCTAAAATTTGGGGGGGTTTTTGAGATATTGGGGTTCAAGAGGGGTAAAAAAAATTAAAATAAGACTATTAGGTCAATTGGGACGTCAAATGAAAGGTTTCAATTAGTAGATTTCAACCTTGTATTTAATTTTAGTTTAATCGTTGTAGTTTTTGAGTTATTACTCATAATAACAACAAAAGTTTGACAAAATTTACAGGGTACAGCAGTGACCCCAAAATGCTAAAATTTGGTATTCGTGTAGCTTTAGTGACACAAATATAAACAATAGTATGAAATCCATAATAACAGCATTTTGTGCCCTAAAAAAATTTTACCAAATAACATGAATCGAATTGTAGTTCAAGTAAGTTAGTTGTTTATTTCGTGGCACTATTTTGATAGTCAAAGATTACGAATAATATTATTTTTGATTTTATGGGAGACTCGCGAGGTCTCAGTTCGGGGCAAATCACATCAAACAACAACAACATCAAACTACCGAAGAGAGCAGCAGTGATGATAATGATGATGACACAGTCTGTCAACACGCTGGGCCTTCGTTGACTCAAACCCCACCACCCCCCCGTCTACTCGCGCGCAGAAGGCAAGGCAGCGGCGCGCAGTGCGAGGCGAGACGTTATTCGGAGCGGATCTCACTCACCCTGATGAAGGTTCACGAATTGAACCGAAACTTTGTCCGTCGAAACACCGATAAGAAGGTACGTGATAAATCCCGTATTTATAATAATGACTGTTAGACCGTACTTAATAATAATGGCGGACCAATTTATTTCAAGATTCTAAACATAGTTATTACTTATGTTTTCTTAATCTTAGTCACCTTAATATTATATTAAAATTGATGATTCTCAAAATGGCCTTACGGCTAATAACCTCAGAGAAGTAAGTACAAGTATTCCTTTAATGCCAATAAGGCATAAATGTCATTAAAAGTTAGGACTTAATATGATTTACCAGTTCGAACATCAAATAGCTTGGCCGTATGGTCCATAGAGCCTGTAGCAACTAGGTCACTCTTGGCGCTGAACTGTGCAGCTACGACCTCTCCAGTATGACCCCATAAAGTAGCTAGACATTCTCCAGTCACAGGATCCCAGACCTTAGCTGACTTATCGAAAGAACCCGTGATTACACGATCACTGGAAACACAAAAATAGGTTAGCGACTTGACAGTGGCGAAAATGATACCACAATGGACATCCTCAAAATTCATACTTGATACGCAGATTTTAAGGCTATCCCATTAGAGTGTAGCGAGGGGTAAATCCAAAGTTTAGCATTTACCTAATGTTGTCGCAGCATACCATTTTCATTACTAGCCATTTTAAGTGTTGTAAAAACATAATTTCGTAGACATGCAAGCAAATAACTTTTTGTTGCAGAGCTTATTACATAGTTTGTATTAGTTACCACTTAAAATCAAGGCAATTACATATTATGTAGGTCTTACCAAGAAGGAAAGTTAAATCCCACAGAATAAACGACATTTTGGTGTCCAGAGAGATTCGCCAACTCTTTTCCGGTTTCCACGTTCCATACCTTACATGTTCTATCGTAACTTCCTGATAGACATCTGAAAAATAAGTTAGAAGATTTTACCTTAGCATAGACTGTCATTGTGGGGATACTCGTGGCTTAGTTAGCTTTGCACGTGTGACTCCTGTGTTACTCCTGCGGATTATGCCGCGGTTCCATTTCTGCGTAGGATGTGCACGCAGAGGCCACGTACGTTAACTGCTTGAGTCCAGTTTGTCTAACTGCGCCCAAGGCTAGGCCAGTCACATTTCAGTTCTATTTCATACGCTTTGTGAAAGCTACGACGCCGTATGCCACATGTATGGGACTGTTACTTTTTAGTCGATCTGTTAAAAACAACGGGGCAAGATACGCCAACAGCCTACTCCTTTTTTATACATATTTTTCATACCTTGTCCCACACCTGGTCAAAGGTCACCCCCAAGTCTTTCCACCTATTCCTATCCTGTGCGATACTCCACCTCGAAGGCAAGAAGATCGTCTCGCCAACGCTTTCTTGGCGGACCCCGACCACGTCTTCCATCAGGCCTTCAGATTGTAACCAGATTAGCCCACCTATCGCAGTGCATTCTGCTGACATCTATCCTTAGTAAAAAGAAAACAATGAAAGTACATTTTTTAACTGGATTTATATTTGTTTGAGCACAATCTCACCTGATGGTAAGTGATGATGCGGTCTAAGATGAAGCACGAAGATGTGGAAGAAGCCTATTCACTCTTACCTTTAAGAGGCCCGGATTGTATTCTTTAGGAAAAACAGACGACGGTAAAGTGTTTCATACTTTAGTTGTACGCATCAAGAACGTAGAACCAAAACGGTGGTATATTAACTAGCTACGGATGGTACAGAGCCATGCGCCTGCTTGTCCTTTGTTTGATGGAAAGGAGATGGGTAAGGATGATGAAGGAGTTAAAATAGCCTAAACGATTAAACCCCACCTCTTCCCAGACTTATCAAAAGCGACGTTGGTGAGCGGCAACACATGAGTATGCAGATCCTTGTAGATGTAGAAACGCTTGCCAGCCGGACCCTCGTGCTCGATCCTCTTCTTCAGGATGTTCAGGCACTGTTCCAGTTGGTCGTGGACCTCCTCGGTGATCAGGGGTTCCTTCTTGTGCAGGCGTTTGGCTATTTCTTTTAGGTCTGAACTGTGCAGGTATTAATTATATGGTTTTTAGTTACGGGTTATTTCTAAGCAATTATCCATAAATTGTCGAAGACCTAAGTACCTACAGTACGACAGATTCTAATAAAATAGATAGATAGATAACTCTTTATTGAATTACCAGGCAAACAGTAATAAAACAAAATAAGTAATAAGCTAGAATAAATAAGACAATACAATGGGCGACCTTATTGCTGAAAGCGATCTCTTTCAGGCAACCTTTGGATGGAGAGAAATTAAGGTTAAACCCGAAAGCTTTTTTGGTATAATAGCCCAGGGGATTTTAAGTATTTCATATTTATTTCATATCATATCATAAAGGTTATCTACTGGGAGCCGTTGGGTGCAGGCCGCACCTAACGATCGGTTTCTCTGGAAATCTACGAGACCTATGTTCAGTGGACGTCCTAACGCAGATATTATAATGATGAAAGATTTTCTTAAAATCATACCATAAATTACAAACCAGACGGGTATCGATCTCGCAACCTTCTTGGCACGAGGTTGCGATACCAATTCTCTCTGTCATTGACTATCCATTATTGTATAATGACTACATACTATTGACCGATTTGTAAACTTATTATATTTTTTTAATTTTCAGTTCATTGTTGACTAGTGCTGATTTGTAAATTTCATTATATATATTTTTATTTTATTATTGATACAATTATATTAATAATTTATTGACACAATGTAATTTATTTTGTAAACATTGCACACCCTACTCGGTATAATGCACAGAAACTCTTTGATTAAGGGGGCACCGGAGGAACAATCGCCCATACAACACGTACTACCAAGATCATTTCTAATTGGAGCATATTTCTACCTTAATAAGGTATTATTTTAATTTGAATAGTATTTATCTAGGTTCCCAACCATATATTAGATCAAAATACTTACCTAAAATGAAAAAGAAGCGTATCGCATTCTGCATGCGTAAAAACATGCAGTTTTTACGTCATAAAACCTAATTGTTTCGTATTAAAAACAACAACATCTTACGTATCCTAGTCATGGGAACATAGATTATATCGTCTAGTTACAGAATAACAACACAAAATACAACAAGTTTTCAGTCATCATTTTTGGTATTACGGAACACGGTCAAAATCTAATCAAATTTAGAATCGTTCTATTGCTATCACTGTCGCTCTGCGTGGCTAAACTTCGTCACTAAACAAGGAAAGCGATATTCAGGCCGAAGTTTTTGACGTGGCCGAATTGCAGTTGCGCTCAGTGTTCGCCGGCGCGTTAATACTGACTACTGAATAAATGAAATGAAATGAAAAAATCTCTGCAAAGTATTTCATGCAATAAATATTATTAGATTTAATTTGATTTGATGTAGTGTATATATATTATTTGTATGTACTTATGTTTATCTATAGGAATATTGTATTTTATAGGTTATGTTTATGTATGTTAAAGGTACTCGTACACAGCCGTGTTTTGATTTTCGATTATTCTGATAACCCAAAGGATGTCTGGAAGAGATTAACGCTTTTAACGCTAAAACCTCCTATTGTACCGTATTTATTGTATATTTCCTTTGTTGCTATTTTTTTTTGATGATAGCCAAGCGCTTGACCACTACCTCACCTGATGGTAAGTGAAGGTGTGATCGAAGATGGAGCACGTTTGCCTAGATAGAACCTATTCACTCTGGACTTGAAGACTCCAAGATTATACTGGTTTGGAAGTGAGTTCCACTTCTCACTTGTGCATATTGTTATATATTTTATTCACATTTGGTGTGCAATAAAGAGTATATTTATCTATCTATGAAGATAAGGTCAGGCGGTCCGAAGACTATCTGCACTTTTCCTTTTTGGTGAAGGGATCTAAGCTGTAAAATTGTATTTTGTTCCCCTTTCCTGAATGGTTAAAGGGTTTTTAAATTTTGTAAAACAACACTTCTCCTCAGACTACTCTCAGGGTCAGATCAGGCTTACTTGGAATTTAGGTCAAGCAGATCAATATCCTTATTCTTCACGACCCCTTTCTGCAGGTACTCCAGCACCAACCCTGGAGGATGGTACCGCAGATGGAACTTCAGCAGCTTCATACTCCAATAATTGAAAGGTCTTGGCAATCACGTTTGATTTACGTTTATGTTTTCGAAGAAACCATTATACTATTTTTATATATATGTAAAGTTTCAAAACATTGTCATCGTTTTGTCAATAGTTACCGTTGTCATGGTAACGTAAGATTTAACTTCCCTTTCTGCAAGGAAGATGTTTTCATCAACTTGACAACTTGCGACACATTGACGCAGTAGCACTTCTTCCATGCTTGACTACAAGTTCCTTGCCTTGCTGTGATTGTATAAATAAGGTTTTATGCGGGGAGTTATTCAATCGTAAAAATAGTTTAGCAGAGGCTGTGGTCGCGAGAAATAAAGAATTTACACATTGCAATATTCAGATAGTGGATAAAACATTTAAAAAAAACCGAGCGTGCTTTAAACCACACGACTGAAGTAAAACTTCTATTTCAAAATATTAATTTATAAAATTGTTCAATTACAAAGTTGTCCACACGTCTGTAGGTCGATCAGTCTATGTTCATTCTGGACCACTGGTCGGAGTAGGTAGAGCTATTTAGGTTCATTGACCGCAAACATTGATGTTAATATGGATATTCCGTTAGATTCCGACTAATCCTCCGGAATTTTCCGGATTTATCCGGGATAATTATTTTTATCAATAAGTATAAAAAATGGTTTATGTAAGCCAATAAGCGCCCGAGCGACGTTGTAAATTTTACATCAGCAACACGTTGCCGCTTTGCTGAAACTCGTGATATAGCCGCATACGCCGATAACGAAAACAATAGCGGGGTGTTTCTGTCAGAGCGACGCACCCGTTTTGTCTCTTTCTGCACCACTACTATTCAATGGTTTACCGACAGTAACTTGTTGTCAAATCTCTCACTCGATTACTTCGGTTCTTAGAGTGCGCTTATTTGCTTCCTGTTGTGTTTTGTTGTGAGGTGAATTTCTTTTGACCCTTGCTTGTTTAATAGCTTTTTGTTTTTTTCTACTTAAAAAGCAAATCCCGGGATTTTGGGAATATCCATATTATTCTTACATATGGCAAGTACACAAAATAGCTCTACCTAGTCCGATCACTGTTCTGGACAGACGTAACTCGCACTCGCACAATAACGTTTAAAACGTCACGGCCATCAATGGGTGAGAGTAGTGCAGGATCGTGGTGAATGGCACAAATTTGGGGAGGCCTATACCCAGCAGTGGGTGAAGTCGGGCTGTGGATGATGATGATGCTGAAACGAAATTGAATTTATTAATGACAAATGACTCATTAACCCCCATGACTCCCAGTTGACTCGATATCGCGCCGTAACAATTGTAAATCTATTCTGTAACCCAGGGCTTTGACAGCCGAGATCGTGGTCAAATAAACCGTGAGCCTACAGTTCATCTATACTAACTAATATTATTAATTCGAAAGTAACTATCTCTCTGTCTGTATATTTATTTACGCCTTTCACGACTAAACGCCTTGACGGATTTCAATGAAATTTGGTATATAGATAGATTATGGATCGGGATTAATATATGTATGTTACTTTTTACCTGACTGTGCAGAAAGAGGGTAATGTTTTTATTGACATAAAATGCGGGTGTGGCCGCAGGCGGGTCATCTATTAATAAGTATCTATAGTAAAAAGTAAACACAAATAAAGTTCACAGTACTGGAATGAATCATTATTCACGGCTGAGTGGTGCAGGAAATCGGTGTGTTCCTTCAATGCCTATCTGTTTGCTACATTTCATAATCGCTAATTAACTATGTTTCAGTATAATGCTGTGAAATTTCATCAACTTCCTATCAATCCTTGGTCAATATCCCATTCTAGAAACAAGCGGAAAATCAATCGAGTGCGTTGAAATCTTTTGCATGATATATAGTAGATATGAATAATATTAGGCTTATGTGTGTGTGTACGTTATATATTATGTATGTACGTATAAAGGTATGTATTTACAATAGTAGGTATATTGTGATACAAGTGAGCTAAGTTGTCAACGTTTACATTTGTATATTGTACTTTATTTATGTTCCAAATAAATAATTTTGAATTTGAGGGCGTAAATCAGCCGCGTGTCTAGTGAGCAAGTTGCTCACGAGTTTCATACGCACTTTTTCAACAAACTTGCAAGGAAAAAACATATCTCCTGTACTAAAGCTTGAAATTTTTACAATTATTTACCACACAGCAACAAATGCGATACAAACAAATACATGGGAAATGGCGAGCAAGTTTTTTTTTGCACGCGCCAGATGTAAGGTTTTTTGATTACATATAGCCATACAGCCTACTCCAAAATTAAAATGTTAGTGATAAAATGCAAATATTTTGTAACAAATTATTGTGAATTATAAGTAATTTGATAATAATAAATGTTTTTTCGCCTTATTTAGGGATACATTTATTTATTCCAAAAATGTAATAGGATTATCAGCGGTATAAAACCTCTTTGTTGTTACAAAAACAGTAATACCCGGTTAAATTGAAATTGCTCTGTTTACTCGCATATAATTTGCAGTTAGGTACTAACTTAACTTTGTAGGGATAATTCTATTATGCACTAGTGTGTAATATTATTACGCACGCGTGTGTTCGGTTTATGGCCATACGATGTACTATGGCTCACCTTACGAGCGAGTGTATTGAAAAATATATAATGTATAGGTATGTGAAATGTCCAGCATTATTTAATATTTATATTTATTTCTAATGTATGCCGGAAAATCGAAAGATTCTTGAACCGAGTAGCAATATTTAGCACTATATCAAATATGTCGCACTGACTACTGATATGAAAATTATCAAGAGAACTGGGTTGCCTGGTGCGGGAAGCATTAGTGCACCTTTCACGTGCTAGCCGATTGGGGTATTCCTTTATCCAATTTATCAATTTGTTTTATTTATCAATATGTTCTGACATTATTTATTTTAATACATAATATAATATTTTGACATTTTCTTCTATATATGATTGTATTTTGACACAACATGGCATATCTACCATGACACATAGTATTGACAACACTTGACAACACAATACTCTCAGGGTCTAGTGGCTAAATGGAGCGGTCTCGACAGAATATCAGCGCTTACCATTACGGCGGGCATAATGCTGAGTCGAGTCCCATTTACTGCTGTAGCACACAGTATCTACCGAGTTCTGCCTTATTTTTGTTTATGATTTACGTTCATACTGTTTAATTGTTTAATTTTAAGTATTTCCTCTTTCTTAAAATGTAACTGAATTTTATATTGTGTGCTAATGTAGTGAATAAATGATTGTCTATGTCTGTGTCTAAGAGTCCTTTTAAATTCAAGTCAATACTAAAAAAAACTTTTGTTGAATAAGTGTTTTTATTCAGTTAATGATTTTATGATTTGTATTATAGTGTGACCATTAGTGCTGTGCACTCCCTGAGGTATGCGCGCGGCGAGACGGGGGGGATGTGTCGGCCGCTCCGATCTATCAGTCTGCCGTCAACGCTCACGGCGGTAGGTAACTTTTGTACCGGACAGTCTATGTCAGACGCACACGGGATAAATATTCAAAGATGGGTCGTGCGTTATCTCGTGATATGAAATGGAAGATGAAGTTGAAACAGAATCTATGTCAGAATAACTTTCGTTAGAATATATAATTGTTTGTAAATATAAAAAATGTTCAATAAAACAAGTCCTTTGAATTATAAGTTTAGTTCTTATTTATCACCTGCATATTTTTAATAAAATATGAGTATATTTAAGTTACATTTTAATCAACTAAGTAAGTATAATATATTACAGATAGATAGCCTCCGACCATCGTCCCGCCACAAGTCTTGCCTTAGAAATGCAAACTGATATCGTAAGATATGTCCGACATGTTTTGATCTCATGTGAACTCATGCAGTTTTTTCTTTGCCTCCCACCTCGCCGCGCATACCTCAGGGTGTGCACAGCACTAATGGTCACACTATAATATTGAATAGTCGTTTTTATTTTTTCATATGGTTTTGAGTAAATGGTAAATTTAATTAATTTGTGACATGTACGTATTATGTAATCCTTAGTTATATTATTCTAAATCATTTTTATTTTATATTCTTTGATGACTATTTTTCATTTGCCTTTTTTACATTTTTTTTTGACATTTTTGTATTTAGAGATACATTTGTTTTGTTTAATTTTGTCATTTTTGACATGTATGTGATAATTTTAAATATTGTAATTTGTAAATATGATGTAATTTCAAACACGATTATATGATTTTTCTTAATATATAAATGAAAAATGAAATGTATGTGTATTTGTGCCATTTTTCTTTTTACGGCGCGGGCGGCGCGTAGACAAACTTCTAACGAAAACATTTTTTTTCTGGATGACATTTTAACCCTTACTAGGGCAAGATGAATATTATTCCCACTTCAAATTTTGCTCTCTAAATGGTCAAAAAGTTAAGTTAAGTGATCCCACGAAATGTCACTGTCAATTTATACTTTAATATTTTATCTGTGCAAATAGTCTATTACATTACTGACAACCACAAGAAAAATAACAACATAATGCTGTCAATGTCAGAGTTTCAATTTCGTATCAACAGTTAGCGGAAAATTGTGTTATTTGAGAATAATATATACGAAAATGACGAAAAAAAATCCGGTGAGTGTGTTATTTTGATAGTTTTTGCTAGATACTGATTTTTTTAATTCAAATACGTATTTTTTTGGTATTGAAAACAAAGTATGCCAGAACTGTATGTGCCCAAAGTTAGTGGGAAATATTTGCTTGTTGCCCGTTTAGCTCTGGGCTTTATACAATTTGTGTGGGAAAACTGTTCCTGTAGCAATTTATAGCTACTTTATAATCAGCTAATAATAACATTATATATTATTTCAGAAACCTGTCTCTGATCAAGAAATAGAAAGACATCTTGCTGCAATTGTATGTTCATCAGAAGATGATTCTACCGATGAAGAAGCAATTTTTTTTTGCCTCTGAACACTACAATAACGATTTTGATCGGCTACATTTATATTTTTGATTCGATTTTTGATTCTCGAACAGGCTATTTATATGAATTTCAATTTTATACTGGAAGAGTCGACAATGGCACTGAAGAGAACTTAGGGGCTAGAGTTGTAATGGATTTATGTGAGACTTTGCCAAGTCATACATTGGTGGCTTTTGATAATTTTTTTACAAGCCTTCCATTGTTGGAAATATTATTTGAAAAAGAAATTTATGGTGTTGGAACAATTAGAGCAAACCGCAAGGGCTTGCCAGACTTGGTGACAGGAAAAAATTTAAGCCGAGAAGAAAGAAAAGAAACATACGATGGAATCTTGTCAGTAGTAAAATGGAAGGACACCAAAGATGTTTTTGTTGCCACTACTGCGTTTGATCCTCGAGCCATAGAATTAATCCAAAGAAAACAAAAAGATGGCCATAAAAAGCAAATGTATTGCCACTTTCAATAAAAAAATATACAGAATTCATGGGGGGAGTAGACCACTTTGATCATTACAGGGCGTCATACCCTCTTGGGCGCAAGTCTCGAAAAAATTGGCATCGATTATTTTGGTTTATGTTTGAGGCAGCAACTATCAATTCATATATTGTTTATATGAGATCTCATTCAGAGAGGAGAAACACTCATAAAGAATTCCGGCTGCGATTGGGAAGAGGCCTTATAAACAATTTTACATCCCGAAAAAAACTGGCTGCAGTTTTTAAATCCAAAAAAGGAGGTGTTGAAGCGGTACCTGATGAAGTAAGGAAAGTCGATGTTGGCTCGCACATGCCAGAATTGGCTAAATTTCGGCGATGCAGGATGTGCAGCACTCGTGATAAAAAGCAGCGTAGCAAATACATTTGTAAGATTTGTAAGGTACCATTGTGTGCTGCCCCCTGTTTTTATTTGTTTCATCAGTAAAGATTTTTGTATTAACTCATAGTATTAAATATCTCAAAATCATGCACAGCAGTTTTTATTTATAAAATCAGGTTTTAATAAATCATCTAAGACGTTATAACTATTGCACTTATTATGTGTATGAAATATATTTCCCACCTGTTGGGAAATATATTCCCATAGATTTTTCAAGGTGATGTTCAAAATGGGCAAAAGTAAATATTTTCCCACATGCGTTTCTGAAACCTATGACAAAATACAGGATGTGCTAACATAAAATTATAAATCAGTATGCATCTATATTTATATATTTCCATCTGAAAATCATCAAGAACATCTAGATTTACCATGCCCTATTAAGGGTTAACTATTGATTATTTTTGCAAGGAGCTTGAATTATTCTAAGTGAATGCAATTATGTGGAGTTATAGAAGTTGGGTTAATATATATATATATATATATATATATTTAATAGAAAATAATAGAACCATCTATTCAGCCATCACATCTGTTTTCAAGATTCCCGAGCTGGAGATTAGCCAACATAGCAACAAAAGGCTGTGTATGCGCTACGCGGTCCACATTGGTGTCAACGCCAGACAAATTACAGGGAAGTACTAAAGACAGAAAGGGGGATAGAGAATGGATATAGCTAATGGAGTCAATTTTTAAAGAATTCAATGGAATTCAAATTTAAAAGTTAGATTTGATTGTTTTATCGTCATCTAAAAAACTGCAAGTAGCATTTGGATGGACAAGAGACGCACAAGATAAAGGAGGCTGGTAGAATATAGAGTGAGGCTTATTGCATTCTTAATATACTAAAATGAAATACAACCTCCATGGCAAATCCTTATTTCTATTTAAAATAAAAGAGGTTACATTCATAAATGCTGAAATTAAATACAACCTCCATAACAAATCCTTATTTCTATATAAAAAAAGAAGCCACGTTCATAATTACCTATGCTTTAATGAAATACCTTACCTTCATGACAAATCCTTATTTCTACTAAATAAATGAGGCCATAGTTTAGTAGTGAAAAAAAAAACAATGGATACCGGGACGGGAACGCAAATTTTCTCTGTAAGAACAAACTTTTATAAAGACTTTTTAATTTCCTCGCATTCACGATTACATGTTATTTGTATGGGTGTAAGCGATGAATAACACCTTTCAGCCAGCCGCGGCCCGGCAACCGCGACCCGGCAGCCGCGGCCCGGCAACCGCGACCCGGCAGCCGCGGCCCGGCAACCACGACCCGGCAGCGACCGTGCAGCGCCGCCGAGCCGCTCCGGAGGCAGTATGGTCGCGCTGACCGCTCGCGGTACTTGACAAAATGGCGACTATTTCATCATCCTCTTCCTCATCTCCCCCTCAAGTATACACATTTACAGCATCCCTACCTCTCTTTCGTTATTCAAATGCTTACCTACTAAATTCCTTGAAAATTGAATTAATATACTATGTTTTTAATCATTTTCTCTAGGTGACTTATTTCTTAAAAGTTAAGTCTATAAATTGAGAATCTGTTATTGGCATTAAGCATTGTTATAATATAAGGATTGTTTACATTGTTAACATGTGCTGTTGATTCTGTAATAAATAAATAAAAAAAATCCTCTATCAGTCTTTTCACGAATTCTCGCTTTCGTTTTTTAAATTGTCAGACATAGTTAATCTTTGATACACGACCCGAATGCACAACTGTTCGCAACGACTCCTGTTTGACTACTGCGCCTGGTGGCAGTCGCTGCCCGGGTCGTGGATGCTGCTATCCGAAAGCTTCTGGCAGCGCCGCACAGCAGTGAAAATGGGTCGCAGCGGCTGGTCGCAACTGCCAGGTCGCGACTGCCTAGATCCGAATGCTACCTTCATGCTATATTAATCTCCGAGTCTTGGTTAAAACCCTGTTTGCCGACTACTTCATATTCGTTGCCAGGTTTTATTTTAATAAGAAATGACCGCTCAGATGGACGTGGTGGAGGCGTAGCTATATACTTACGCGCGCACATCCCCTACTCCGTGATTCACATGTCTCCACAACCACCATCTCCCGGCGCAGGCAAACACCTCTTTGCTGAAGTTCATCTCTCTCGCACCAAAATTCTACTCGGGGTCTATTATAGCAATCACCTTCGTAACAACTATTTTCTGTCTCTTGAAAGGCTTCTCAAAGACCTTACGCCTTCTTATAACCATACCATTATTATGGGTGACTTTAACACTTGCCTCCTAAAGCAGGACTCTCGCTCTTTCTCACTTCAAAATCTCGCAAAGGCTAGCAACTTGACCATACTTCCTCTAACAGCTACTCACTTCTTTCCGGATTGTTCTCCTTCTCTTCTTGACTTAATTTTCGTATCTTCGCCAAACAATGTGGCTAAGCATGGTCCAACTTCGGCGGCTGCTTTCTCTTATCACGATCTGATCTACTTGTCATACAAAGTTCGTCCGCCGAAAGCAAAGCCTAAAATCCACATGCAGCGTAACTTTGGTGGAATGAACCTTGAGAACGTTCGTGAGGATGCCCGAAATATTGATTGGTCAGAGGTCATGAGTGCTTGTAACGTCGATGACATGGTAGTTTCTTTCAATAGACAACTCAACAAGCTTTACGACATACATGCACCCATACGTGCTATCAAAATTAAACACCTCCCTGCGCCATGGATTACGGACGAAATCCGCACTGCAATGCACAAAAAGGCTATGGCAAAAGTAAGAATGGCATGCAAGCCTACGGAGGTCAATAAGGCCAAATATCACGATCGCCGCAATCACTGCAACAGGTTGTGTAGGGATGCACAACGCCGATTCATTCACGATTCTGTTGATAAAAGTAATGATTCATCCAAAGTATGGAAATTTCTTAGAACACTGGGTGTTGGTAAATCAAAACAAGAATCTATTCCTAAACACTTAGACATTGATCTACTCAATCAGCACTTTTCATATTCTTCAAATATTGATGGATTAACTAAGCTCAATACACTAAAATATCTTTCTTCTCAGCCAACCCCAGACTTCCCTCAGTTTCAGTTTAGTCAATTCGACGATTGTGATGTTAAAAGGAGCATTGCATCTATTACTTCAAATGCTGTGGGCAATGACAGTATCAGTCGAAATATGATTGTTCCCATTCTTGATGAAATTATCCACGTTATTACGCATATCCTAAATTCCTCTATCAATTCTGGCTCATTTCCCGATGCCTGGAAAGAAGCTCAGATTATTCCCTTACCTAAAAAATCCAATCCTTCCTCTTTTGCTGATTACCGTCCAATATCAATCCTTCCTTACTTATCTAAAATCCTTGAACGCCTTATTCATCAACAGTTAAGTACCTTCCTTTCCAAAAACTCCCTGTTAAATTCTTTTCAGTCTGGTTTCCGTCCAGGTCATAGCACCGTAACAGCCCTGATTAAAATAACAGACGACATTCGGTCTGGGATGGACAGTCAGAAGCTGACAGCAATGATACTCCTTGACTTCAGCAGCGCTTTCAATAATGTGGACTTAGACCTACTTCTGGGTATTTTATGCTCCTTTAACATATCTCCAATGTCAATTGACTGGTTTCATAGTTACTTGTTTGGGCGCCGTCAGCGCATCCGTGGCGTTTTATCCCCTCTCCTATTCGCTATGTTCATTCACTCTATCTCACAAAATTTTAACTTCTTCCTACCACCTGTACGCAGATGACTTGCAAATTTATACTCAAGCTATAGTTGAAAATATTGACGGAGCCATTAGCTTACTAAATACTGACCTTGACCGGATATGTGACTGGAGTAAATCCTTTGGCCTTACAGTCAACCCAAACAAAACACAGGCCATTATAATTGGTAGCTCCATACAGATCTCCAAAATCAATTTTGCACAACTACCACCCATAGTTTTTGACGGAACCCCTATAGACATCACCCAGTCAGTGAAAAGTCTAGGAATACAGATGGATACCTGTTAAACCTGGATTCCCTGTATCAATGAAATTAGCTGCAGGGTATTTGCATCATCTGGATCTTTACGGAGACTTCGTAACTTCTTGCCGACTGCTACCAAGGTTACGCTTGCACAGACCCTTTTACTTCCAATCCTAGACTACGCCGACGCCTGCTATCTTGACATCACTGAAGCCCAACTGAGCAAACTTGAGCGCCTTCAAAACCTCTGTATTCGGTTCATATTTGGCTTGCGCAAGTATGACCATATTTCTGATTTTTGCACAAAGCTCAAGTGGCTCTCCATCCGTCTTCGCCGGAATGCACACATACTGTCCCTTTTGTATAACATCCTTTTTAACCCTTCTTCTCCCTTCTATCTTAAGGAGCGTTTTGAGTTTCTCCACCAGGCTAATGATCGCAATTTGCGTTCTTCAGATTCCCTCCAACTTAAAACTCCTGTCCATACGACAGAGTTTTATAGTCGATCCTTCACTGTAACAGCCGTAAGATTGTGGAACGCTTTGCCCCTCTCTATAAGAACATCCAAGTCTATTAGTAATTTTAAAACAAAAGTGCACACCCATTATCTGTCCTTGTGTTGAAATTGTAGCTGCTTGTTAATTCATCATAACCACTTTTAGAGTTGCTTATTTAAATTAAATTGGTGTTATTACTGGTAATTTAGGTTTATAGTATGTAGATATGTTTTTAAATTTATATAGATGCACCGCCGTCATGTGTTACATTTTGATCCTGTCCATACAAAGGTTGTCTGGAAGAGATCGCTTTTAGCGATAAGACCGCCCATTGTACTAAATCAATTTGTAAGAATTATGTTCTGTATATTACTTTGGTGTACAATAAAGAGTTATCTTATCTTATCTTATCTTTAGCATGCTCGCTCGTTTTTGCTCGCTGGTACGCGAAAATATATTAGGTGCAATTGATCGCCTACGCCCCTTTTCAACCGGCTTCAAAAAAGGAGGAGGTTCTCAATTCGACTGTATTTATTTATGTTTGTTACCTCAGAAATTTCGGCTGGGTGAACCGATTTCGATGATCCTTTTTTTATTTGAAAGCTGGTGCTTTCCGTGTGGTCCCATTTCTATTTGGTTCAGTTCTGACAATAGCATCTATGAGACAACCATATAAGTCTTAAATTTGTTTAATTTTTATGTTATGTTATTTTTGTTAGCTCTGAACACCGTTATATATCAACCGTTTGAGAATTTTGTTTTTATTTGAAAGGATATACTTTTAGATTGATTCCATGAAAATTTCATCAAAATTGTTTGAGTAGTTTGGTTTTTATTGTTATCTGAAGTCGGTTATATTTTTGTTAAAAAGTTACTTTTAAAACAATGGGTGTAGTGTGCTCTCATTTTAGTAGTTAGAGATTTGTTTTCCGAACTCCCTGGTCTAGACAACCGTACATTCGTGCACGACCCACAGAATGCCTCCCTGTGCGAGCACAAACAAAAACACCGTGTGAAAGACATTTCTCTGAAGATGAGCGCCTTTCAAGCCTTTATAGGACACGTATTACCTGGCGGGAATGTTCTACGGGGTTACAGGGGAAACGCTTCAAAGTTTCAAAGCGAAAATAATATAACCAGCATTAACATCTACAAAAGTATCTACTATTTGTAATCCGAACTCTTTGCATTGAATCTGTATAACCTTGGCTGAAAAGATTAAAAAATGTTGACATTAGAGAGTATTTTACCTCTAATGAACTATTTATGTTTTCTTGTGTACATAGGTGTACTTATTGAATAAAGTTAATGGTGGCGATTCTGTTGTTTACACTGACAAACTGAAATTGTGTAAAATACGAACGGTCTTATTTTGTTCATGCTAAAGATCAAATTAGAATGACATTTAAAGTGGCGATTCTAATTTTAAGATGCCGGCGAACCCCGAGCGCAACTTCAATTCGGCCGCGTCAAAAACTTCGGCCTGAATATCGCTATCCCTGTGTAGTGATGAAGTTTAGCCACGCAGAGCGACAGTGATAGCAATAGAACGATTCTAAATTTGATTAGATTTTGACCGTCTTCCGTAATACCAAAAATGATGACTGAAAACTTGTTGTATTTTTCTCATTGTGCTGTTATTCTGTAACTAGACTATATAATGTATGTTCCCATGACTAGGACACGTAAGATGTTGTTCTTTTTAATACGAAACCATTAGGTGGAAAACAGGTCTTTAATGACGTAAAAACATGCAGAATGTGATACGCTTCTATTTCACTTTAGGTAAGTATTTTGATCTAATATATGCTTGGGAACCTAGATAAATACTATTAAAATTAAAATAATACCTTATCAAGGTAGAAATATGCTCCAATTAGAAATGATCTTGGTAGTAGGTACGTGTTGTATGGGCGATTCCCCTCCGGTCACCCCTTAAGTATTTTTTACTAAGATGGCGTGATTTTGGGCTAGTTTTAGTCAGCGGTCAAATTGGTGCTGATTAAAACTAGCCCGCAAACACGCCATCTTAGTAAAAAATACTTAATATTAGAAATGCCACTTTAAATGTCATTCTAATTTGATCTTTAGCATGAACAAAATAAGACCGTTCGTATTTTACACAATTTCAGTTAGTGTAAACAACAGAATCGCCACCAATAACTACTAACTCAAGCAAAAGAAGATAGATATATAGTTAGAATATTGTAACTATTATATAGGTTTCTAACCGCGATATTTTTAGTCAAGCTAATTATTTTCTAGCAATCTTTGCCAGGATGTTTTTATTCATTTTATTTACGATGTAATTATGTTGGATCACCAACGCAAGACACACAGATAAGACTAAAAGTGTTGGCTAGTGCTCTTATCGTTTGCAAACTATATTGTGAACACAACTAAGCTACCGGTTATAAATCATTTAACAAAAAGTTGTCTATGGACAAGTTAACACAGAAATATAACGATTGAATAAATCACGATATAAATTAGTGAACGATTAATTACACATTTGACTATTAGATAATAGGTCTATAGGTATGTAAGGGCGAATTGCGTAACGATCCCTAAACGTATTTAGTGGCTATATTTAAGGTGTCGTCAAACTATACAAATACGTCAAATTTAAACATATTTAGTCGCTAAATATATTTAGGGATCGTGCAAGCCGGCCTGAATGTCACTAAAGGAATGTAGAGAAAATAAACGAAAGTAAGACGAATTATACAAGATATTAGTCTAAGATGTTATTTTAATTTATTATTTTTTTAACCTATATTTTCTCACTGCTGGGCAAAGGTCTCCTCCATGTTCCTCCATATCTCACGATCACTCGCCGCTTCCGACCAGCCATCTTGGAATGCATCGAGGTCGTCAAGCCAACGCTTCCTCGGCCTGCCCCGGCTTCGACGCCCATCTGCAGGCACCCATTGTGTGACGACTTTTTGTTGCCCATTTGTCTGTGACGGTAAGACTGATGCGACCCGCCCAGTCCCACTTCAGCCTGGCGGTCTTGTCACCAAAATCTGCGATGCCGGTCTTCGCGCGCAGTGTGGTATTGCGGATCCTGTCGATTCTCTTTACCCCCAACATGCTGCGTTCCATGGCTCTTTGGCAAATCTTAAGTTTTGACTTTTGAGATTCTGTCAATGACCAAGTTTGGGCACCATAGGTAAGGATGGGCAGAATATACATGTCTATGAGTTTACGCTTAAGTGACAATGGAAGGTCTCCCTTCATTAGCGTCTTCATGGACCAGAAGCTCCTCCAGGCATTTCCGACGCGGCGATCGACCTATTATAAACACATAAAAAGTACAACCTATTTATTAATTAATAATAATGAATTATAGCTTATTAGGATTCACTCGAGTCTATAAAAAAAAATATGTTATTTCAACTGTTCTGTTACAAAATATAAATAAATTTGTTACAATCTGTATTTTTAATATTGCTTCAGCTTTATTGAATTACAATCTGAATTAAGGTGATATTTAGAATAAAATCGACAAAAATAATACCGAAATGTGCAGTGCACTATGTAGGTAAAAAGTGTATTAATAGTATATTATGATACAAGTGAGCTAAGTTGCTCATTATACACGAGGCTGTGGTTTGTAGCCCGAGCCGTAGGTGAGGGCGTAAATCAGCCGAGTGTCTAGTAAACAAGTTGCTCACGAGTTTCATACGCACTTTTTCAACATACTTGCGATTAAAAAACAAACATGCATTGCATAAATCGTTTAATGATTAAAATAATTGGTGAATGTACAATTTTCTAAACGATATTGGATTGTTTTTGATGACAATTTCACAGTTTGTGTTACATTGGTACTTGCCACTTCTTTAGTATCTTCATTTACTTCTTGTGTAAATGTTGGCGACAAAGGTAAATCATACAAATTATTGGAATGAGAAGGCACCAAATAACTCATGCCACGAGATGAACATGGTTGTGGGTTACAGCACGTTTTGATATCAACACAATGTTTGAGCTTAACCATGCTTCTTAATATGGAAAAGATGCACCACAGGGAGCGGGGTTTGCATGTATTGACGAGTTCAGAGAAATACGCCAAAACACATTTTCAGAAAATGACTGCGTTGTTTTGTTGCTTTTCCATTCTATGAAACTAGCGTAAGCAGCTAAGTAATTTTCTCTAGATTTTGCAGGTATTAGACTTTCATTTGCGTTTTGTGCTGTATTTAGTATTTCTGGCGGGGTTAAATCTATCAATTGCTATTCTTCTGTACTAAAACTTGACAGTTTTACAATTATTTACCACACAGCAACAAATACGACACAAACAAAAAAATGGGAAATGGCGCGAAAGTTTTGTTTTTTTTTTGCATGCGCCAATGTAGGTGATTGATTACATAAAGCCACACCGCCTACTTCAAAATTATAATTTTAGTGATAAAATGCAAAGATTTTCTAATAAATTATTGTGAGTATTTATACATATTATGTGAGTGATTATTATAAGTAATTTGATAATAATAAATGTGTTTTCGTCTTAATTAGGGATACATTTATTTATTCCAAAAATGTAATAGGATTTGCAGCGGCATAAAACCTCTTTGTTGTTACAAAACTGTATTACCCGGTTAAATTGAAAATGCTCTGTTTACTCGCATATAATTTGCATTTAGGTACTAACTTAACTTTGTAGGGATAATTCTATTATGCACTAGTGTGTTATATTATTACGCACGCGTGTGTTATAGTTCGGTTTATGGCCCTAATAACGATGTACTATGGCACACTTTACGAGCAAGTGTGTTGTGAAAAATAGTTGTAGACAATTTAACAATTTTTAGTCTATGTCGCTGTTTTTCGAATGGTGTTCATAGCCTATAAAATGGAGGCATTTTCTCTATGCCTTTGACATATAGTAGGTATAGATACTTTCCTCATTAAACAGACACAGTAATTTGTAGCCGCCGCGCGCCAGTACCACACCCTGCTTCATTGACCACATCCATCGCACCATGACGTACTACTTGCATTGTGTATCGCTATCGACGTCCTAAATATTACGCACTACAGCAATGTACTTACGATAATGTTACGCCGAGGCTGTTACAGAATAAGTAATAGTAAAGTAATAGACAGCTTCTCGAAGTTATACCTACTGTGTCATAGAATAGGTAATACTTGGTATGGAATATACCTACATACCACGTTTTTACCTACGGTTGCACAGATTAAGCAATAGTAGTTATTCGAAATACCTACACTTTTCTAGTAGCTAGTGGAAACGCCGAAAAGGTTCTGGAAATAATGCGGTATAAATAGTGCGTAGAGACGTCCGCGTAGTCTCGATTTGGCGATACGTGCGAACATTTCGGTGACTTTTAGTGGTTTATTGTGCGATAGTGTTGTGAATTAGTGTGTTGTGATTACTTGTGATTAAGATCGTGTATTTATCATTTCAGTGTTGAATAAAAGTGTTATTTTGGTTAGATTCATTTTAATTATTTTATCCCGAACCCTCAGCTCGTAACAATATTAAGTATTATGTACAGAAAGCAGCATTCGTTGGTAACCTCCCTGTATGTATAAGATTGAAATAAAAATGAGTAGAGTAACATTTCCAAATACATACATATATGATAAACCTACCGAACGATCTGATACAACCATATTTTTTGTTGTTTATTATATTGCCGGTGTTTAGGTAGCGAATGATGTCCCTTCTGAGAGATATTTTACTTTTCTCAGAATTTTCAAATTATCTGAGTTCTATAGATTTTTTTATTAATTGGGGTAATATAAAATTAAGGGGGTTTCCCCTTAATTTTATTATGTTTTCTATTTATATGTAACTAGCTGAAGCGCCGTGGCTTTGCACAGATTTTATCAAAATAAAGTATAGCCTATAGCACTCAGGGATAACATAGTTTTGTAACCGACAAATAATTTTATCAATCTACAAGCTTCCGTCCGCGGCTTTGCACGCGTGGTTTGCCAATAAAAAGTAGTCTATGTGTTAATCCAGGTTATGATCTACGTATACACCAAATTTCATCGCAATCGGTTCTGCCGTTCCGGCGTGAAAGAGTAACAAACATCCGTACATACAAACTTTCGCGTTTATTATATTAGTGGGATATTAGTAGGATTCCTCTATAGTCTCCACAGAGTCTGAATACCCGTTTATGTAGCCAATGTGTTCTGCCCACCATGACTTACGGTGCCTAGACATGGACGCTCACGCAGGAGGCTGTGTACAGGTTAAGAGTTGCACAGAGAACCATGGCTCTATGTGCTTAACCTGTACGCTCCATGGAGCGTACCATGCCCGGCATCAAACTTTTAGATCGGGTTCCAAACGTCGAGATCCGTAGACGAACGAAGGTTCATGACGTTGGGAATCGAGTTATGGAACTCATATGGTCTTGGGCAGGACACTTGGCAAGACGTGGTGATGATAGTTGGAGCAGGGCAGAGACTGAATGGTTGCCGAGGAATGGCTGTAGAAGGGTAGGATGCCCGGTAGCGAGATGGGTGGACGACATCGTTAAAGTCGCGGGCCGTCAATGGGTGAGACTTTTTTTTAATGTTATTTGTGGGGTAACAGGCTAACGGCCCACCTGATGGTAAGCGGTCACCGTCGCCTATTGACACCGGCAACACCTGGGGTATTGTCGATGCGTTCCCTACACTGTAAAAACCTCTTTACATTTCTCTTGAAGCGTGCCATGTCGTAGCCTAATGGGAAAACCTCAGATGGTAGCTCATTCCACATCTTGCAAGTATGGGGTAGAAAAGATCGCGTGAAGTGTGTGGTGCGCGATACCCAATTGTCGATGATATATGGATGATCTTTATTACGTCGTCGAGAAGTGCGGTGGTAAAATCTCGACAACGGGATGAGATCAAATCGCAGAAAGAACAGAAAGAACGCGCAGAACAGAGACTAGCGCAGGATCGTGGCGGATGGCATAAACTTGGGGAGGCCTATACCCAGCAGTGGGTGAAGTCAGGCTGTGGATGATGATGATGATTCCTCTATACACATACAAACAACAAACTTTGCATCTTTACAATAGTAGTGTGTATATAAGTATGTAAGTAAGTATATAATAAGCAAACTAGAGACTAAAGCGCGCAATTAGATTGTTCGGTATCTTATTTGCATATTGTTTGCTCATTGTTTGTACCTAGATAAATAATTGTACAGACACCTAAACCTAAGACAAATAAACACCATATAGTCAACTAGTACAGGGAGCTTGGGAATCGCTTGTTAACCTGAAAGGAGGTCGACTTCACTTATGAGAACATAACTTATACCGTACGAGTTTTCAAAGTTCGATTGAAGGAAATATTGTAATCAGCTGTTTTCGGTGAAAATGTAGTTAATTAGCGAGTTTCTTGCAAAACCTTTAATGTATAAGATAAGGTTATAGGGTTTTTGAAAAACTAGTAAAACCTGGTCTTTATTTTTAGAAAACCTGATAGTTTTTAAGGAGCCTTCGCGCGCATGCTGCTTAGGTTCGCTTATTTTGGAAATCTATGAGGGTTATATATGTACAGAGCGATCGATCATATACCTAGCAACCCTAACCCTAACTCCTCCATTTAGGGGAGGCCTGACGATGTGGGATATAAACGGGTGATTTTCATTTAATGTGTAATATTTGTCTAAATCCCAAGTAAAATTTAGATTTGAATGAAATACATTTTTTTTACTTTTTAATATTATAAAAGCTCGCGTAGGCACGATCTCGCCTGATGGTATGCGATTTAACACGCTTGACCTAGAAGAAACATGGGGGCCAAATCACGTAATAATTTTTTTATAAAATAACAACGGTTGACCTAAACGCGATTGGATTATGAATTGATTTTTATGGCATCCTGCTCCACGCAAGCTCCACGCCTCAACTAATATTACATACTTGAATTAAAGTCCATAATCGTACTTAAGTCAGTCAACTCACACCATTGTATTGTTAGATAAAATTACGTGAATACGGTTTAATACATCATTATCGAGACTAGATTTTGTTATTTTAAGTTAGATACGTGAATTTGCCTTCTGAGTCGTAGATACTATTTATACATTATTTTTCGATAGTAAGGAATGGTGGTAATCTGCCAAGGATCGCGATAGGTGGAAGGAGCTGGGGGAGGCCTTTGCCCAGCATTGGAAAAATGTAGGCTAGCTAAAATAAGGACATTGACCCCGTCACCGTACAAACCACTTCTTTACATAGAGATTTATCAATTTTTTTTAATTATTCTAATGGAGATGAAACAAACTTATGGCCCCACCTGATGTTAAGTGGTAACCATCGCATATAACAGAGAATTGCCTCGTAGGTCACTCACCTTAGAAATGTGCCATTAACTTGAGGCATACAGGTGTAAAGCCTCATGTGCCTGTAATTTCACCGGCCACCTTCAAACAGAAACATAGCAATGCTGCTTGGCGGCAGAAATAGGTATACTTCCCCGGTCGGAGTCCTTATGTGTGAAAATCTAAATTATATGAAAAAGGTAAAGATTTTAATTTAAATACCTATTATGTACCGTACAGTTCTATAGATGTTCCAATATTTTTAAATTTTTATTGTGCCCCAGAATATAAATGTACTAGCTGACCCGCCCGCAGCTTTGCTCGCGTGGTTTGTCAATAAAAACATTACCCTCCTTCTGCGCGGTCTGGTAAAAAGTAGCCCATGTTTCAATCCAAGTCATAATCTATTAATATGCCAAATTTCATCAAAATCAGTGTAGCCGTTCGGTCATGAAAAGGTAACAAATAGATAGAGAGACAGATTACTTTCGAATTTATTTAGATATGGATTATAGTGTGACCATTAGTGCTGTGCACTCCCTGAGGTATGCGCGCGGCGAGACGGGGGGGAGAATCGGCTGCTGCGCTCTGTCAGTTCGCCGTCAACGCTCGTGGCGGCAGGTAGTGTTATTTGTATCGGACTGTCTATGTCAGACGCACATGACATAGACAGTCCGATACAAATAACACTGTCTATGTCAGACGCACATAGGGAGTGCACAGCACTAATGGTCACACTATAGTGCCGTAGTTAATAAAACAGGACATCCGGTAGGGTCATCACAAAATTATGTGTATAATCCCTTACCTGTAGAACAATAAGGTTTTATTTTACCAGCCCAGAATAGAATTTAATAACATAATAATATCTTTTTCAGTTATATTTTTTATTTTAAATAATTCACTAATTTCAGAGCAGATTGGACCATCTTAGCGCTTGAAAGAAGAGTCTGGAAAGAATTGGGGGAGGCCTTTGCCCAGCAGTGGGACAGTAATATTGGCGAATGGTTAGTTGTTAACTCACATTTTCTCAATATTAAAAATATACTCATTTGAAGTACGTTGTTACGTAAGAATTAGCGAATGGAAGTGGCTGGGATATATATTCCTGGCAATAAATGATAATGATTATTATAATTATGATTACTACGAGTATTTCGGAGACCAGACGGGATTTGGACAAAACATTTCATGCTTCGATATAGGCGATAGTTACCACTAACATCAGGTGGGCCAATTACTTATGCCATCTCCAAGTTGTATAAAAACGACATCCATAAATGAAGGCATGTTAATTTTAATATATTTTTTTTAATATTTAATTTGACGACCTCCAAGGACAAGGACAAGGAGGTTCGATTCCCGCCGCGGAACAAATGTTTGTATGATCTACAGATATTTATTCTGTGTCTGGTTGTTTCTCTATATATTATAAGTAAGTATTTATAAAAAAAGTATATAAGTATTCTATCAGTTATCTTATACCCATAGTACAAGCTCTGCTTAGTTTGGGGCTAGATAGGACTGTGTGATATGTGCAGCCATATTTATTTATTATTTAATTACCATCACCTTAGAAGGCAAACTCATATTTTTATGATAAATCACAACTTCATAGCATAAGTCGTACCGTGTATCATTTAGATTCTACGGCCATTATCCAAGCTTGACCGGGCGAGTTTTAATTACTAGCTCCGTTTTAGCGCAGCGGAGCGTGTCCATAATTTCCCTGCGTTGGCAACCCTACACGTCCGGTCGGACAGGTTGCGCAGGCGCACGCAGCTGCGTATTTACAAAATATAATAATAATAAACAAAGCATTTAGTTTTTTCTCACATAGGTTTCTAAGAATAAGAAGTTGATTAAGGCGTATATAGTAGCTGATTGGTCTTATTTGGAGGCTTTCTCCTCAGAGAGGAATCAGTTCTAAGTGCTCAAAAAAATATATGTCATTCATTGACCTTTTATCTGCAAAGTGAACATACAAAAAGTTCTATCTGTTTATTTGCTATGAGAAAAAAAATAACAAAGTGTAGCTATTTTCAACTTTCAATTTGATTCAACCTCTAAACGAGATAACATTTTGTAATTTTTCTTTCATCTAAATGTGGGCAAAAACTTTACCTTCAAGTTGAACATGTGATTCTGTGCTACGACGGCCTTTCACGTGGCAATTAATTATTTTCGATTTTTCCGAATAATTAGTGGGCGTAACCTTATAAGGTGGTCGCGCAGGCGACGGGCGGCAGTGTACCGCTGACTGTCGCACGGGAGGGTTGTGCTCGTATGCCTCGCGCTCACCGTTTTTACGTGTCGGCTTAATTATATCTTATGTTATTCGCACAGAGCGATCTATTTAGTATTATAAATAAGTTATCCGCGCATGGACGCATTATTTAGTGTAAGATACGAGTTACGTAGATATAGTTACGAGATACGTAGTTTGTAAATGAGCATAAAGTAATAATTTGTAAATTGCGCATGGACGCTTGTACTATTTTTGTATAGAGTTTTTAACACTTTTCCCTTATTAGGATCAAATTGATCCTAATAAATAAATATAAATATTGTTGGACACTTCACACAGCGCTATCTAGCCCCAAACTAAGCACAGCTTGTATTATGGGAACCAGATAACTGATAGAATACTTATGTACAATTTTTTTGTAAATACATCTTATTAGGTTGGGGAAAAGTTTCTTCGCATTTTTGAAGAAAATTCAAATCATATTATTAATATAGTTTATTTACATTTAACTAAAGTAAGGAGCAGGAACTTAACAGATTTGAAACAAGTGCAATATAACTCTATATACCTACCTACCTTTAACATTTACATATATGATTTTATGAATTGTTTTGATCATATTTAATACGTTTAATTTCTTACTTTTAAATATTTAACTAGTTTATATATTTAATATGACTTTGTTTATTTTTCTTGTTATTGTAAAACTTTTTCTGTTTGAAACTTCTTTTTGTTTTTGAGAGTTTTTTTTTTTTTATGTACTTTAAAATCGCGTCCGCTATGTATTTATTTTTAATTATTTGTCTCTCTTGGTCCTAAAGGTCTCAACGGAAAACCAGCGCAGGTTCTAACGTCCTGCACACGCTGAGTTGAGACCTTTTTTTGCAACCAATTTGTGTACCTAGTTTTAAGTTTTTATGTTGTTTTTATTGTTATACTGTTTTATTTTTGTTGTTATTTTTGTATAATGTGTGTTGCAAAATAAAATATTTGATTTGATTTTGATTTTAAAGTATGTAGATACCATTTTGTTTGATAACTTTTTGCCATCTTGTAGGTAGGGATATGATCCCATTGCTATATAAATTTTGGGGCTTCTGATCAAAATATCGCAACAAGTAGTTTTGGCAGTTCTCTCGTGATGTTAACCTGACACTGCCTAAAGAATTCTGAAGAGACTGAAACAGGTGGAAAACTGAAAGTGCAAAGCCAGGACTATACGGCGGATGCATTAACATCTCCCAGCCAAATTCTCTTAATTTTTGCTGAGTGGCTAAAGATGTGTGAGGTCTAGCGTTATCATGATGAAAAACCACACCCCTTCTGTTGATTAATTCCGGCCGCTTTCTCTCAACTTCTTGCTTTAATCTCATCAGTTGTTCGCAGTGGAGTTCAGAATCAATGGTCCTACCTGGTGGTAACAGCTCATAATGAATAATGCCCTTCCAATTCCACCACACACACAGTATCACCTTGTTGCGAGTTAACCCGGGTTTCGCCATAGTCTGTGAAGCCTGACCGGCCTTTGACCACGACCTTTTTCGCACTTTCTTGTCGTACGTGATCCACTTTTCATCACCAGTTATCAGCTTCTTCAAAAATGGTTCGGTTTCATTACGTCGTAATAAAGAATCACAAATGAGTACACGGTTCATTAGGTTTCTTTCAGTGAGCTCGTGGGGTACCCAAATATCGAGCTTTTTTGTGTACCCAGTTTTTTTAAAATGCGCCAAAACTGTTTTATGGTTAATTCCCAGTTCTTCAGCTACGTCGTAACTACTGAAATGCCGAACTGGCTCCACTTTTTCAAAAATGGCATCAATTTTATCTGTAATAGGGCGAAGTTGTGCATCTTTGATATCAAAATTTCCGGATTGAAAACGCTTAAACCAAATTTGTGCTACTCTCACAGACACTGCACTAGGTCCATAAACATCGAAAATTTTTTTCGCGGCTTGCGTTTCATTTTTACCTTTTTTGTATTAAAATTTTAAAATGTATCGAATTTCTTCATTAGATTCACTCATCTTTACAGTACGAAAAACAAATAAAAATCACACATTGTCCTAATTTGAATTTGGAATTATCTTCTATAAAATTTAAACTTTGAATGATACAAAAACCAGCCAGATACAAATGGTATAGCCAAAGAGATTTTATTACAAGTTCATACATACTATAATGCGAAAAGACTTTTCCCCCAACCTATTATATTATAATATATAGAAAAACATCCAGACCCGGAACAAATATATGTAGATCGTTCAAATATTTGTTCCGCGGCGGGAACCGAACCCGCTACCTCCTGCGTCTCAGCCGGCTATTCGCCCACTGCGCCACGGAGGTCGTCACTGATCTTCACTGTCCTCTGTGAAGATCAGTGACTATTAGGTCGGTAGGACTAGGATTCCGTCATGTTGCCCTCCTTCCGAAGAGTGCAGTAACTGGTGTTTTTGACGAAATTGAGGTACATATTCGGAATCACCAAAAAAAAATATCTATATTTTGTTCTAACTCACGGATCAATATTCCTGCAGGAGCACTAAAATTCAGGAAGCAAGACTGCAGTAACTCGGCGTTTTGTAATAATTTTCTTAATAAAAATGCAGTAACTTTATTTACTTCATACTCGAAAAGTCAAATATTAAGTAATTATAGTTACTAACGCAGTATGAATAGATAATATATTTTTTTAATTGGTATTGAAAAAATATAATGAACCTAAAACTAATTTATAAGACTAATTATATATCTATGACCTGCTGCAGGTGTTTGCTGTAAATCGAACTCTATTTAAAATTAAAATTCTTATTTAAACCGTAGTACCTTAGCGAGAAACTGCAGTTATGCAGCCCATAGACTCCTTGCAACGCAGAGCCGTTCGTATTGTCGACGACCCAGTAGTATCTAAGGATCTAGAGCCGCTGAGTCTGCGCCGTGACATCGGAGCTCTCAGCGTTTTCTATAAAATATATAACGGCGAATGTTCTGAAGAGCTGTTCAATTTAATTCCTGCTTCCCACTTCTATCGTCGAATCACCCGCAACCGGCAAGGAGCTCACCTACATATTGTAGATGCGTGGAAGTCTCACACGGTGCGTTTTACCCGGTCGTTTCTTCCACGCACCTGCAACATGTGGAATGACCTTCCTCCGGTAAGGGTTTTCCGGTGGGCTTCAAAATGAGCGCCTTCAAGAGAGGTGTAAATAGGGTATTAAGTGCTAGGCAACGCGACTGCGGTACGACGAGTGCTGCAGGAGTTTATAGGCGGCGGTGACCACTTCCGAGTTCTTCCACTACAGGTCCTAGACATACTCAGTAATATGAATCTGGTCCAAATGAAGTACAGCTTACTTATGCTACTAGAGATGCTTCCAATAAATCATCCAAGCTATTGTAGAATCGGATAAACAGTATTGACAGTGAAAAAGAATTCACAAAAGCAGATTTATCTAGGAAATTTGAAGAAAAGTTGGCTGAAAGAGTAAAGCAGAAGAAGGAAAAGGAAATTGAAAAGCTGTTTTTGAAACCTCTATGTGGTGTAACCTGCCGAAAGCAATGGTTAAACAAAATTTACTGAATAAATGAAGAAGGATATACATGAACGCTTTGTTAATCTAAACTGGAAAGGAAGAGGATTATATATGTTGAATGTGACCTAATCATCCTAACCGAATGCTGGCTTGCTATTCATAATAATAACTTGTCTATAATGGAAGGTTGTAGAGCTCATAATACCACTAATAGTCACAATTAAAAAGATGGAGTAGTAGTTTATGCTAGAAACTCATTATACAACATATCTATAGAAGAATTGACTGTCATTAACATCTTGGACTGCACCTGTTAGTTGGTAACAATTGGAGCAAGTATTGCTATTTTAGCTGTGTATAGATCACCTTCATTTAATAATATAGATTCTTTTTCTGACTATCTGCACTCCCATCTCCAAACACTATCGTCATTTTAAATACTGCTATAGTAGGCGACATTAATAATAATATTCGCCCAGGGTTTTGTTACGGAACGGCTCAAGAGTACTTAAACCGCTACTCTTTCAGTGGCTTACTTCCAGGACTCACACTACCGACACATCAAAGTGGCTCCTGTCATCATATCATGCTAACAACTTTTTTGTTAACATTGGTCGAAAGCTAGCAAAAAAGGTTCGAAACTTGTTCTCGGCGCCTATTATAGACGACGTCCAGTCACAGAATAAATCTTTTGTTTTATTGGATATTGACTTTCCGTTCTATTAACGATAATTTATGTAAATGCCATGTCATCTCATTTACTAATAATATTAAGTACCTTGGCGTTATAATAGATGAAAATCTCTTGTTCAAAAAACATGTAAAAACTTTAAGTAATAGAATACGAATATTAATATTTGTTTTTAGGAAGTTACGCTGTATTGCAGATTCAAAGCTAGTTATGCAAGTATACCTTACTTTATGTGAATCAATTATAACCTACTGTATAACGTCTTGGGGAGGAGCGTGTAAAACATTTTTAATTAGCCGCAGAAAGGGCACAAAGAGCAATCCTTAATGTATCCACTTTTCGTCCCTTTCTCTAACCAACCAACTTATTATATAAGTCGTGTAAAATTCTAACAGTTAGGCAGCTATTTATACTAAACATAATTTTAAGACAACACAGAGCACTTCCCTATAGCACTGAAAGTACTAACAAAATACGAAAAGATATCGCCCGCATTAACAACACCCCAGTAAAGCATGCTTTTGCATCCAGATTTCTAATGTTACAACAACATGTTGGAACATTGCTATACAACAGGCTAAATCGTAAATTGAGCATTCACTCAATGAATTTCTCAAACTGTAAAAGAGCCTTACAGTCTGCTTTATCCAATCTATCTTACGAAGAAACTGAAGAATTACTAACCGTAATAAAGTAAGATTTTAAAGATTTTTTAAGATGTGCGTAAACTATTACCTTCCATGTTTGCACTTAGTTTATTCAGTTATTTTTATTTTTTTCATTATGTAAATAGATTTTAAGTTTTGTTAATTTGAGTATTCATAAGTTACCCCAGTCCAGCCTTATTCGCCTGAGATACAGGTTTTCCTAGTTCAGGCAGTGTATAAAATCTCACCTATACGTAGATATTAATCCCTAATGTTAATCTTGGCAATATGAAAACTGAATAAAGATTTATTATTTAATTTCATTTATTCATATATATCAAAGATTATGTGAAATCTGAAGCAGTAACAGTAAGAACTACGGGCAAAGGAAAAACGTACATTAGTTTTAATCAGACTGACAATGACAAAGAATCCATATACTTTTCTGTAAATTTGTAAAAAGTAACTACGCTTTCTAGGATGGACCAAAACAAAGCGGCAATATTTTGTCCTTGAATAGTAGCTTTTAAGAAACGATTTGTCTCATTGGGACCTAGCAAGAATGAAAATGTACCATACGCTGTTCTCTAGAATGAAACCATTACTGGAAGAAATCAGGATTATAATTTCAAAATTATTTCTAATACATAAACGTGATAGTGTTATCTTGTGGGCGGATAACTGCGCGGCCCAAAATAAAAATTGGGCCTTGATGAGTTTTTTGTTTTTATAAATAGTGAACTGGGTGCTGCTGAATTGATCACAATAAAATTCTTCAAAATAATTTATTAAGCTATTTTAGAAAACGGTTTTAAGCTAAACTAACTTCTTGTCAAAAATGCAGTAACTATGTAGTTACTGCACGGACCTGAAAAAACTTGCTTAATTTCGAATTGTGATTTGTAAATAAAATAGCAATAAGTAGTTTTTTCGAATGATGAGTGCAGTAACTAAGTTACTTGCTACAATGACTGTTAGGAAGATCAGCTTTGACACACTAGCAGGTACTTAACATATATATATTTTTAAATAATATCATAAAATAACTACTTAAATAAACAAATTGTTAACATCACAAAAATCTATTTTTTTTTCATTCATTTGGCGTATGTTACGTCGCTTTAACTATAATAGTTAAAAAGCTACAGCAAAAACAATCGTATTTTCTTTAGGTGATTTTTTATCGAAAACATGTTTGACATAGTTATTGCACTCTTCGCAAAGACGGCAGCATGGGTATCAAGAATTATGTTTAGTAAGGTTACTTACTACCATGGTACCTAGGTAGTTAGGTAGGTACCTACCACAAAACCCAGACCAGGTACAAATATTTGCAGATCATGTAAAAATGTATGATCCCGTAGTGGGAATCGAACCTGCATCTCGCGTCTCAACCTTCTACTCGTTTACTATTCCATGGACGGTTTCAATTGCGATTTACGTTACGCGCGATAACTATTTCCCGGCCGGCCGGCGCGGCATGCGTGTGCCGGAAGGTGCGGGGCCGAAACAATAGCCACGCCCATTCGCGTAAAATCATCGATAAGCCTGTTTTGTGAGATAGGTTTAAAAACGTGTATACAGGTCACAAGTGCACCGCTTCGCGGATTCAACCTGATGCGGTACATTAGAAATTTGAAAAGTAAAACATAAAAAAATATGAGATAAAATGAAACATAAAAAAAATATTAACATTATAGACAAGTATAGAACTACAGTTTAATATCTAATGTTTACAGGCGGTGTAGAAGTAGTTGAGTTGTGCATGTGTTTTGTGTGTAAGCATAATATAGTAGGTTTGTGAGGGTATTTTTATAAACAGTTTTATTTAAACGTTATTTAATAAACGGTTAGAATTAACTTAAATTATCTAGCCTAGCTATGTCTAGCTTTCATTCTACAAATACTTGTTGCGAAATATGGATAGGTACACACGGCTACACATCAAGCTATACATTCCAGTACAAGCTGACCTCTCATTCTACGAAAAGCCTACACAATGCGTGGTCAGCTTATACTGAGAATGTATAGCTTGATGTGTAGCCGTGTGTACAAGGTGTTCAGTGTTACATAATTAAGTGCAGCCATATTCAGCGTTCTACGCATGCAATTTCGAGTTTAATTAGTAGGTTCCATTTAAATTGCAATAACAATGTCAAAATTATTGAGTTACTTATCGTCTTTTCTCTTTCCTTGCCAGTTATTTGAGAAAGAGTTAATTAAGACAAGTATTTTTGGCTTTGAGCTGTTCCAATGCCCGGGTTCTATTTATCTAGCTTCTCAATTCTAAGGCTTCTTGGCAGAGTTCATTCTTGTTCTCTACAAAAAAGAGTTTATTTATCTCGCCTCACCCCAAAGGCTTCATTATATTTTGTAATAACGCAGTGCCTTCGGTCCTTGACCGGCGCGCGCGCAGTCTTCGCCGCGTCAGGTACGAAAGCGCACGTTATTCGCGCACTATCAAATACAAAATTCAGATCGCGATAGTACTTTTACTTTCATTGCTTACGTCATTGTTACAATATCGGATGTCGAGTCTTGTGATGTAAGTGAAGTGATATATACGTGATAGTGATGTGTTTGTGTTTTATAAGGGCATATAGTTTATGTGAGTGTGAGTCTACCCGGATTATTATATGTGTTTTTAGTATTTATTTATTTCACTCATGCTTTAAAAGCTGGGCATTGTACTCTTGGCAACTGGCAACTCGATAACGGCTCCGATGCAATATAGTATATGTACTACTTACTATATACATTTTGAAAATAGAATGAGGCTCATTGCATTCATATTAAGCTATGATATCTCCATGACAAATTCTTACTTTCATGTCATGACAACCATTATTATTTACAAGCTTTTTATTATCTCGCAATGTATTACCCGTGCGCGATAAGTTGGGACCTGAGCGCGGTGACGTCATATTGGCGTGTTTGTACCGCCCGCAAAAAAGCTAACATAACAAGCAGCCGCCCGCGGCTTCGTCTTTGTTTTTTTTAACCTAATTTATTATGTTACTCAGGGAGGACGCTGCTTTTTATCTAATCTTTTTTACACTATTTGAATAAAAAAAAAATACAATGTTTAAGTTTATACATTTATTTTATCTATTATTTACATTATCTCATCTTCGTCACTACTTAGTGGATTTATGCCTTCTAGAGGTTGTTCTTCGTCCTCAGTCTCACTATAATCACTTGACGAAGAGGTATCCGATATAATTAATTGCGATTCATTCGTCTCTTGTAAGAGCTCATCGTCCCAATACTTTTGTCGACAAACTTTTTACAAACTATAACAACAAAAACTACAACAACAAAACAATAACACAAACGAAAACTAAAAGAATTCCAGAGCGCGTCGTTACGTGACGTAGGCCAGTACGATACTAAAAACCCTAGTAAAAAATAGTGATGCGAACGGTACAATACGGGCGCCATCGGAGAAGTGCAGGGGAAGCGGTCGGGGAGTCGCATTCCTAGCAGGTCCCAAGTTATCGCGCACGAGTAATATATATGTTTGTCCGGGTGGAATCTTGCAACTGCGTCTTAAACCCGTTCCCCTCAACCGATTGAGCTGAAATTTGGAATACATATGTAACTTCGGTGACAATGAGATAATATGGTACCATGGAGGTGGTCTCATGATGGAGACGGATGCTAGACAACGGAACTTCTGAATGGATTATAGTAGGCTACTAGTGTTTGGGCTCATTTGAATCTGCTTGCGGTTCCGATTACGAATTTTATAAAAGCTTGTTTTGAAATGTAATTTTAATTTTAAAACAAAACTAATTAAATTTTTATTTATAATTAATCAAAGTCTAACTAGTGACTAAGCTGACTCGATAGGCGATGGTTACGACTTAACATCAGGTGTCCCATATGCTTCTTCCATCTACAGGTGGTATAATAAAACCACTGGTTTCTCAACGATGTTTCCACATAGATTATATTCCAATTCAGTATTATCTAATGTCCTAATATTAGTAATTATGGATGGGTACCCATTACATCTTTCTTACGTTAAAAAACCCAATAACTAATCGCTTAGAAGAAATCGTAAACATTTGCTTTTATTTAGAGAAAGCTTACATTCACTGATCCTGCGAATGAGGAGTCAAACTGGTCGGAGCACTCGAGTTCCGGGTGATCAAGGTTGTATTAGTGGCTGCTTACGAGTATTTTAAAACTTAAGCAAAAATTAAATACCTAGGTACCTATAATAAAATACCTATGTATAGGTATGTAGTGAAAAGTCAAAGTATTTTTTCTAGGGTTAAGCTCGCCTTTGTACATGTTCTCTATTTCTGTATAGTTTAAATGCAATAGAGGATAACGAATAAATTGCCCGGAAAGCAAGATTGTGGATTCGGTCAAAGAAGAGATTGGATTGACGGAGACTGGGTTAACGGCTGATAGATACTTATGGAAGACATGTTGTGCTGACCACATGCATGGCGTAAAAGCAGGAAGATGATAGTGAGTCGACCTCGGTGGCGCAGCGGGCGAATAGCCGGCTGAGACTCAGGAGGTAGCGGGATCGATTCCCGCAGCAAATGTTTGCATGATATACAGATATTTGTTCTGGGTTTGGATGTTTTTCTATTTATAATAAGTATGTATTTATGAAAAAACATAGTATATACGTATTTTATCAGTTGTCTGGTTCCCATAGTAGAAGCATTGTTATTTATATTATTAAAGATCATTGGGCGGTTTTGACCCACTTTTTTTTTTCGCGCACAGTGTTCAAATCACTTTTAAAGTAAAGTATTCAATTCCACTTTTCTAAATATGTAAATTTTTTTATGTATCTGCTGGAGGAAAAATGTTATGTAACAGTATGTATGTGAGTCTAACTATAATTCTATTAGACTAAAAACTAAAGATTTTACTGTCAGCATTGTGAAAATGTATGTACAAGCATAAGAAAAATGTTTGTATCGCATAACAGATTGTATGTCTCTCTCGCTCGCACTTTCGACAGGTAGAAAATAACAGTAAGGTATCGAAGTGCGCGTGCGACGCGCCGCCTGCGCCCCACCCGCTCTGACCGCCCCGCAGTCGTACGTCATCCTTCGTTTCGATCTGTGCGTTTAAACTCGTGTTTCCGATTTTTGCATTTTATTGATTACTTGAGCGTGTTTTATGGACCCCTGATTTTGCTTGACGATTGGTTTACATTAACATGGAAAGACAAAATAGTTGCGTGTCGTGTAATCGATCTGTTTTACGTCGACGAAAACACATATTGACAGTTCTCTTTTTGGAAAGACAAAGGGATCTTGTAGATTTATTATTGCAAGAAATAATACCACGTGAGGTAAGTACACTACACTGTCATCGTATGTGTATGACTCGTCGCGTGCTCTTGATTGTACAAATGTTGCTTTGCTCAATGTAATGGCTCATTTTACTTCTTGATAAATGGAGGAATATATATTTTTTTTTTCAATTGTTTCAGATTACTTTTAATGGCTCACGGGCCATGTGCCATGCTTGTTGGTCAAGGTTAGATCGTCGTTTACGGAATCAACCCGTACAAAATGAACAAGTACAAAATATACCAGTACAAGATCAGCCAGTTGAAGAGCAACCAGTGCAAGATCAAGTACAATTGCAGCCTAGTTTTGTTACGCCTAGAGGATATAAGCGAGCATCGAATACAGCGAGACATTGTATTTTTACAAACTGTAGAAATGTAGTGGCCCATAATGTTCCACTATATGCTAAGTTCCAACTCTTACACAATCACAATTTTTATATACCAGAATTAGCTCGGGTTTGCAATGCTCATTTTATGAGGAATGATTGGGTAGACTTGCTCAACACTACATCCCACGAAAACTTTGACAGTACTCATGTTGTTGGTATGATGAATTTATATAAATGGGGTATCGAACAAAGAAGCAACCTTGATTTCGAAAATATTGAAGAAATAGAGGACAATGAATTTCACTTTTGGACGGGACTAACAAAATATCAATTTAATGTTATTTTGAACCAAACGCCTTCACTGGGTGATCGATCAGTTCATCCTGCCACAGTTCTTGGAATTTTTTTAACAAAAATAAGAACCGGTGAACCAGATGAGCGATTAGCCACTAAATTCAATATGTCGAGGAGAACCCTAGAAAGGAAGTTGGCGATAGCAAGAGAATGCTTAAGTAATGATTTTGTTCCACAGCATTTGGGCTTAAATCATATTACTAGGGAAGATGTGGTGGCCAAGAATCTTGCAATTCCAAGCCATTTTTTTGGTGGTAACTATAATGAACCGGCGGCCATTCTCGTATGTGATGGAACATATATTTATCTACAAAAGAGTTCGAATTTCCTTTTCCAGCGCAAAACTTACAGTCTTCATAAGTTTCGGAACTTAGTAAAACCCTTCCTTATAGTATGTACCGACGGCTACATAGTAGATGTTACGGGGCCTTACACTGCGACTACTTCGGACGCAAGCATTATGCGTGACCTGATGCAAGAAGATTCTCCGATTCATGGGTTCTTGAGAGTTAATGATGTTTTTATATTGGATCGTGGATTTCGGGATTCGATTGATAAAATTGAGGAATGCGGGTATAATCCTCACATGCCGCCTACAAGAGTAAGAGGAGAACAACTGACGACACTAGATGCTAATAAATCTAGATTAATAACAATGATCCGGTGGGTAGTGGAAACCATTAACGGCAGATTCAAGAAAGATTTTAAAATCTTCCGCCATGTATATTTTAACGTTGCCATGAGAAACATGATGGTCGACTTCAAAATAACTGCGGCCATAATTAATGCTACTCGCCATCCATATGAGGACCATATGTATGCGGAACAATTCATAAGAATTATAAATGAACGAATGAATGAACCCAATGAGATGGCAGAATATGTGATTAACCATAATTTAAACAGGCAGAGAGTAGCGTTTGTGCGACTCGATGGCAATGATCCGGATTTTGATGACTTTCCTCGGCTTACATTTGACGAATTAATATTGTTTACGTTGGGATCATACCACTTGAGAATCGCAAGATCGTATTGCCACGAGCACATGCGTGAGGATGGTGTATACACTATCGAACTATACCGGCACCAAGAAATGATTGAAAATAAGATATTGATAAGAGGCAGAATACAGTCACGACACGTCCGTGCAAAGCAGTACTACACCTATATTTTAGTAGATCCTACCCATATTGGAAGAAATAGCATCCAACAGTATTACTGCTCGTGTATACACGGCCGTCGCACTGTCGGAAGCTGTGCACATGTTGTAAGCGTCGTATACTTTCTGTCATGGGCCAGGCATCAAGACGTGATAGACGCGCCTGCAGCCTTTTTAGATGAATTAACTATAGATTTTGATAATGCAGAATAAAAATATTATTACCGCAAAATGGATTTTATTTTCGTATTCCTGGAAATTGTTCAAAACAACTGTTTTACAAAGTATTTTTACAGTCAGGCCAATAGTTTTTACTTAGTTCATTATAAAAATGCTATAATAATAATTTAAAAATGCTATAATAATTATTTTAAAAATGCTATAATATTAATTAAAAAAATTTTTTTTGCGGTTCTCCCATATCCTGCAATAATGCGACCCATACCATTAAGTAACATATACATTTAACTACATACCTAGCCCTGTTTCGTTTTTGTGCGCCGTGGGTCATATGTCCGAACAAAATGCCCAATGACCTTTGTTGTTCAAATTCCAAAGACTCGATTTGGTTCATCGTAAGGTGTGATTAATAGCGCGTTCCTATATCCGTCGGTAACCGACTACGCCTCGTATCTCCTTGAAAAAGTGTCAAACTAGTGTCAAACTTTTGACAGGTTTTCAAGGAAAACGAGCCGTAGCTAGTTACCGACGATTATAGGAACCCGCCATAAGTAACAAACATCCAATTACACACTTTTTCGGTTATTATCAAACCCTTAGTCTTAGATCTATGTCAATATAATCTTAGGTATAGTTATGGCAAAATACTATAGCGGCTAGCACGAATCATTTTCGTTAGATGCTATAATAGCCAGTGACAGTAACGTTTGTCAAAAACGTTATAAATGCCTTAAGATACCATGACTTCCATCAAACTACCAATAAAGGTTTGTGTGAGATAACGCTAAAGAGTGATGCAATCCATTCCCGAACCAAAGTAAGAGAAGTATTTGATCATGAAGAAGCATTTGAAGCATTTCAACCTCTTGATTCTTCCACGCATCAGTTGAATTCGGAATAAGCTCACTTTGGATATATTTTCACAGGGCTTCATCAAGAGCACTTACAACTAAGAGATGTATATAAATGTTTTTTTCATCCCCCCATCTCGGAAAGAGTATTTTTTCTCTTCGATATCTGAGTGCAAAAGCCGTTTTTATCCGCTAAAGGATAAATTAAATTGAATTTAGAACATCGTGTGAACTAAGTTTGTGAATTCAAAACATCATTAAACCTATTTACTTCTACCTTCATGGTGCCGAATTTATCATACAACCTTTTTTAATTTGGTAAAAACTCAGACTCGGAACCTTCTTGATGTATTACTTTTATTTGGCATTTAATCATTTCCTCGCTGAGGTGGGATGAAAAGTTACGTGTTGCACTCGAGTGCAAAGATTTTTCCCCTCGTGCTCTTTTGATTCCCTCGCTAACGCTCAGGATTCTAATTTCAATTTCAGAATCCTTCGCTTGCTCGGTCATCAAAATTGAGCATGCGATAATAAGCAAATTTGCACTCTTGTATAACAAATAACTATTGTAATAGGCAACGCGTCTGCAGTAGGTGCCTAACACAAGTGATACAGGGGTCTGACCACTTTACTTAAGGAGGTCCGTCTATCTAAAACTTAATAAATTAAGGAAATAATGTTGTCATTGATTGCTAGCGTCTAACCTTTTTATCATGACGTAAATATGTAAATCTCTACAGCTAATAAGACAATTACGAAGTAATGTATGCACGCTGCGCACAGATTGTGAAGATAAGACATTATAGCCGGTGTTTATACCTAAGATACCTACGTACATGCGAGTACAATCAGATGATCGCAGAGCACATGATTTTTCTAAGCTGAGGGCTTAGCCAAGTTACATTCGATTAGCGATGACGCTAGTCGATAAGTCCGAACATGTATGGGATTTAACACGTGCTATAGAAATATCACGTGATCTATCGACAACGAACCTATGTAGAAATTAAATCGATTTGAAGCGAATGTAACTTGGCTACTGGCCCAGGTATATGGTGCTACGCAAACGTAGCAACTTCAGTTGAAACTTCAGCCTAAGACCTGCCCAGTATCTTCCATAGAATCGTTTCTCTAATTCGACATTTGCTAAAATATAAAGTTAGTGGTTATGTCATAATGTATCTTGATATTATCATTTATAATTTAGGTTTTGTTAATTGTTTAATAATTTTTGGTTATACCTAGTCAGGTCATAAGTATTGTCACACAGTAAAAACTTTTCTTTTAGAATGCTGGCCGCAAAAAAGTTTATTGAAATTGAATTTGGAATTGTTCATGAAAATAAAAATGTATACTTTTTAGAATTTTACTCATTTTTAAATATGGAGTGGGCGCTTAAAGAAGACCGTGTTGCAGTTATTGCGTTGCATCGTTGCGGTTACGCGCCAATTCATATTTTTGACATACTGAAAAATTTGAATATAACCAAAAGATTCGTTTATCGCACCATCAAACGATACAATGAAGACTCTAGTGTAGATGACAGGTCAAGAAGTGGTCGCCCTCGGTCTGTTAGGACTCCAGCAGTGATAAAAGCTGTGAAGGCGCGAATTCAAAGAAATCCCAAACGTAAGCAGAAACTGTTGGCCCTTCAGATGGGGTTAAGCAGAACCACGGTGAAAAGGGTGTTAAATGAAGACTTAGGGCTTCGGGCATATCAAAGAAAAACAGGACATCGTTTGAATGCTCGTCTAATGGACCTGAGACTGAAGAGATGCCGCGCTTTGTTGAAGCGGTACGCGGGAAAAAAATATCGGGAAATTCTTTTTTCAGATGAAAAAAATTTTACCGTAGAAGAGAGCTACAATTAACAAAATGATAAGGTGTACGCACACAGTAGTGAAGAAGCGAGCAACCGTATTCCGCGTGTCCAACAAGGCCATTTTCCATCCTCGCTCATGGTATGGTTGGGAGTTTCTTATTGGGGCTTAACAGAGGTACATTTTTGTGAGAAAGGTGTAAAAACGAATGCAGTTGTGTATCAAAATACAGTCCTGACGAACTTTGTGGAACCTGTTTCTCATACCATGTTCAATAACAGGCACTGGGTATTCCAGCAAGATTCGGCGCCAGCTCATAGAGCGAAGAGCACACAAGACTGGCTGGTGGCGCGTGAAATCGACTTCATCCGGCACGAAGACTGGCCCTCCTCCAGTCCAGATTTGAATCCGTTAGATTACAAGATATGGCAACACTTTGAAGAAAAGGCGTGCTCAAAGCCTCATCCCAATTTGGAGTCACTCAAGACATCCTTGATTAAGGCAGCCGCCGATATTGACATGGACCTCGTTCGTGCTGCGATAGACGACTGGCCGCGCAGATTGAAGGCCTGTATTCAAAATCACGGAGGTCATTTTGAATAAACTTTAGTATCATAAGAATCTATGTTTTGTTAAGTTCATTTTGGTATATAAATGGTTACATAATGAATAAACTTGTTTCAATTATTTTATATTAAACATGTGACATAATTTATGACCTGACTAGGTATTTTATTTTGTACACACGGCTACACATCAAGCTATACATTTGCAGTATAAGCTGACCTCGCATTGTGTAGCCTTTTTGTAGAATGAGAGGGCAACTTATACTGGAAATGTATAGCTTGATGTATAGGCGTGTGTACTAACAGTGTTAAGTAATTTTATGGGTTTTAATCTTGATATTCTATGAGGCAGGCGCAGATGACGAGGACACAGATAATACGGAAGTAAAATCTTGATCTTAGTAATATTCCAATTGATCTCAAACACGACTATGTCGGTAATCAAATAAAATTAACCAGTTATATATAACAGGTCAACTACAACTATGTACATATTTACATATAACTACAATTTTTGTTTTATTAAATATTTAATTTAATAATAATAATATTAATAATAAAAATTGCTGGACCTTTCACACAGCGCTATCCAGCCCCAAACTAAGCAGAGCTTGTACTATGGGAACCAGATAACTGATAGAATAATTATATACTTTTTTAAAATATATATAGAAAAACATCCAGAGTCGGAACAAATATCTATAGATTATTCAAACATTTGTTCCGCAGCAGGAATCGAACCCACTACCTCCTGCATCTCAGCCGGCGATTTGCCCACTGCGCCACGGAGGTCGTCTTTGACTTTGATTTGTTCGTAGTATCATTATTATAAATACGGGATTAATCACGTACCGTTTAATCGATGTTACGACCGACAAAAATAATAAAATCCCTTGTTAATCCCGTATTTATAATAATGATGGCACTAAATCACGAAAATGTTCGTAGTATATTTGTCGTACGTATTACCCGTGCGCGATAAGTTGGGACCTGAGCGCGGTGACGTCATATTGGCGTGTTTGTACCGCCCGCAAAAAAGCGAACATAACAAGCAGCCGCCCGCGGCTTCGTCTTTTTTTTTTAACCTAATTTATTATGTTACTCAGGGAGGACGCTGCTTTTTATCTAATCTTTTTTACACTATTTGAATAAAATAAAAATACAATGTTTAAGTTTATACATTTATTTTATCTATTATTTACATTATCTCATCTTCAAAACAATAATACAAACGAAAACTAAAAGAATTCCAGAGCGCGTCGTTACGTGACGTAGGCCAGTACGAGCCTAAAAACCCTAGTAAAAAATATTGATGCGAACGGTACAATACGGGCGCCATCGGGGAAGTGCAGGGGAAGCGGTCGGGGAGTCGCATTCCTAGCAGGTCCCAAGTTATCGCGCACGAGTAATATTTGTAAATATGAGCGGAAAAAAATATGAATGAATAATTTAAGAATATTTACGCACAATCATGGAACCGCGTTTTTTCCATACAAGTCAGATCAACGCGCACCTTTCTACCGACTTTAAAAAATTACATCGATGCGCCAACGATGTTCACTTTGATCTTTATTTAGCAGCAAAAAACTCGTATCTCATCAATGAGCTACTGGCTATCGTTGTTTTTCTCAGTAAAGGCTGATATCTACCAAAACCGGGCGAATAGGTGATTTTGAAAATCTTCAATTTGTTTAAAACCATATACATATTTATTTTATTTATTTAATTAAAAAAAACAGTAACAGAATAAAAAATTATAACCAAGTTAGGCATTGAATAAAAATATGTAAGTACACATAAGATATATTATAACAACTAAATATTTCTGACGTAAATATATAACATAATATGTTTTTCAAAACACAGTGACAATTTATAGAGCTCTGGGGGACAGATGGGGGACAGGGCACCTATAATTGGGGCGAGTATCCTTTTTGATACAGATATATGTCTTTCCAATTTAGAAATACACTAAATACAATAGAGCGATTATCGACAACTAAGTGTTGGTGAAGTGGTAACTGAACTCAATATACACACGGTTACTTACCAAGCCAGTATAATTACATTTCCAGTATAATCTGACCTCTCATTCTAGAAAAAGCTTACACAATGCTAGGTCAGCTTATACTGGAAATGTATAGCTCGATGTGTAGCCGTGTGTACCAGTGTATTAAAGTAAGAAAAATGCAATGGAATTTATGACTAGGTACTTATAAAGTTATGCAACAGTGAATACTCACGTCTGAAACTTGACGCGTTATTCGCGTTCGCCGCGGAGATGATCGCACGCACAAGCGAAGTACATCTATTCTGCGCACCCGCATGCGGGGGCTGAGGTATGTGGCGTGTACGCTCCTTATTTAATCTATTAAATATTTTTTTTGCTATTTCGGGAAGTTATGTTTTTTGAAAACGAGGCACCTATGTCACTGCGGCATCTTGGGTTTACCCTATGGCAAAGATCATATAGCAACATTGTCTCCAGTTGTGAGCGTCTAAGGTATACATAATTTTTTTGGTGATAATCAAGCGCTTGACCACTACCTCACTTGATAGTAAGTGATGTGTCAGGTAGATAATCTCTTTGGACCAGAGAGAATAGGTGTGTTCTAGATTTTTGTGCTCTATCTTAGACCGCATCATACGTGAGATTGTAATCAGACGAAGACCTATTTTTATATTTTAATTTAGCAGCGTCATAATGGGAGCGGTAAATGCAAAATATTTTTAGGGCAGACTTCGTTTTATTATTCCTGTAAGTAACAGTTGCTTAAAACATAACTAGTGGTTCGCCCCGAACTAAGATCTCGCGAGTCTCCCAAAACACAAAAGAAAATATTCTCTTAGGGCGACTCGCGCAAAGATGCCTAAACGTATTTAGTGGCTAACTATGATTTAAGGAGTTGTCAAATCAAACAAATACGTAAAATTTTAACGTTTTAGTCGCTAAATAAGACGCTAAATCGTTGTGCAAGCCGGCCTTAATCTTTGACCAATAAAATAGTGCCACGAAGTGATTAACCAACGTACCTACTTGATCTACAGTTTCATTCAAATTACAGGTAAAGGGAGTTCATGTATTGTGTGCTGTCCTTGGGTATGAAGTCCATGGTGCACGTGCAGGGTACTCAGGCAAACCAGTAAAATCAAGTAGGAAAGCTTACTTTTATTAGGGCTTCAGCTTGGCAGGTAGGTACAATTTTCTTGATAGCTAGGTAGATACGGTGAACGTGACAGTTTCGATGCTCAGTGAAGGAGGTGTTTTCGTATCGGCGCTCCAAGGGAAAGTGAAGTGTCCAGCAATCGACTCTGTCCTCGAGAGGTGGCTAGGAAGCGATCCCAGCGCCACCACTCTGCGTTCACAGTAACTTTACAAAAAAAACAACTACCAATCAGAGAGTAGATACGCAACTACCGGTTGTACGAAGTCAAGAGACTTTTAATTTCAAACTTGGTACGCATAATACTACGACATATAAATAATAGGTTGGGGAAAAAGTCTTTTCGCATTAAGGGGGCACCGGAGGGACAATCGCCCATACAACACGTACTACCTATCATTTCTAATTGGAGCATATTTCTACCTTACTAAGGTATTATTTTAATTTGAATAGTATTTATCTAGGTTCCCAACCATATATTAGATCAAAATACTTACCTAAAATGAAATAGAAGCGTATCGCATTCTGCATGTTTTTACGTCATAAAAGACCTGTTTTCAACCTAATTGTTTCGTATTAAAAACAACAACATCTTACGTATCCTAGTTATGGGAACATAGATTATATCGTCTAGTTACAGAATAACAACACAATGAGAAAAATACAACAAGTTTTCAGTCATCATTTTTGGTATTACGGAACACGGTCAAAATCTAATCAAATTTAGAATCGTTCTATTGCTATCACTGTCACTCTGCGTGGCTAAACTTCGTCACTAAACAGGGATAGCGATATTCAGGCCGAAGTTTTTGACGTGGCCGAATTGAAGTTGCGCTCAGTGTTCGCCGGCGCGTTAAAGTATGTATGAACTTGTAATAAAATCTCTTTGGCTATATTATTTGTATCTAGCTGGTTTTGGTATAATTCAAAGTTTAAATTTTATAGAAGATAATTCCAAATTCAAATTTGGAAAATGTGTGATTTTTATTTGTTTTTCGTACTGTAAACATGAGTGAATCTAATGAAGAAATTCGATACATTTTAAAATTTTACTACAAAAAAGGGACAAATGCAACGTAAGCCGCGAAAAAAATTTGCAATGTTTATGGACCTAGTGCAGTGTCTGTGAGAGTAGCACAAATTTGGTTTAAGCGTTTTTAATCCGGAAGTTTTGATGTAAAAGATGCACGTCGCTCTGGTCGCTCTATTACGGATAAAATTGATGCCATTTTTAAAAAAACTGGAGCAAGATCGGCATATCAGTAGTTACGACATAGCTGAAGTACTGGGAATTGACCACAAAATAGTTTTGGCGCATTTGAAAAAAACTGGGTACATAAAAACGCTCGATATTTGGGTACCCCACGAGCTCACTGAAAGAAACCTAATGAACCGTGTACTCATTTGTGATTCTTTATTACGACGTAATGAAACTGAACCATTTTTGAAGAAGCTGATAACTAGTGATAAAAAGTAGATCACGTACGACAAGAATGTGCGAAAAAGGTCGTGGTCAAAGGCCGGTCAGGCTTCACAGACTATGGCGAAACCCGGGTTAACTCGCAACAAGGTGATGCTGTGTGTGTGGTGGAATTGGAAGGGCATTATTCATTATGAGCTGTTACCACCAGGTAGGACCATTGATTCTGAACTCCACTGCGAACAACTGATGAGATTAAAGCAAGAAGTTGAGAGAAAGCGGCCGGAATTAATCAACAGAAGGGGTGTGGTTTTTCATCATGATAACGCTAGACCTCACACATATTTAGCCACTCAGCAAAAATTAAGAGAGTTTGGCTGGCAGGTGTTATTGCATCCGCCGTATAGTCCAGACTTTGCACCTTCAGATTTCCACCTGTTTCAGTCTCTTCAGAATTCTTAAGGCAGTGTCAGGTTAACATCACGAGAGGACTGCCAAAACTACTTGTCGCGGTATTTTGATCAGATGCCCCAAAATTTCTATAGCAATGGGATCATGTCCCTACCTACAAGATGACAAAAAGTTATCGAACAAAATGATACCTACATACTTTAGTTAAATGTAAATAAACTATATTAAAAAAATGTTTTGAATTTTCTTAAAATGCGAAGAAACTTTTTCCCCAATCTAATATACGGACAAGGTCGCAGCATAGAAGGTTTAGTTGTTTACCATTTCGGTTCAGAACCCTAAAAACAGTTTTGAACTAGGCTACGAAGGAAAGTAGCCTTATTTCATAGCCATTGTAACTTGCTTATTACCGGGCTCGACAGCTACTATACATGCATTTATGCAAGGACATGTCGGTCTCATGCATGATATTAATACCACAGGAGTAGGTGATATTCTTATTCCGTTATAGCTTATAAGGTAAAATGAGTTTCTTGATAGGGTAACGGATTTCGATTGGAAAGAACAAGAGATATTTTGAGGATATTTCGTTTCAATTTTTCCACTATGTGTATCAACCGATGTGCCTACTTAATGGTCTTTGCTTGTATAGAAAATGATTGGATGGAAAAGTTGGCATAAGCTGATTAAAGACGTAAAGAAAGTTAAAAAAAAATGGGACATTACTTTATTATTTTGTCTCGAAAATCAAATCAATTACTTTATTTTATAATACTTACTCTGTGCAAACATGTAATAGTAGGTTATTAAACGAGGGGATAAAGCAGTGTCTTGCGTCACTGGTGCTATATTGAATCCCGAACGTAACGAAGGATTCTAGAGACTCCCGAGCGGAGCGAGGGGGTTACTATAGTGTGACCATTAGTGCTGTGCACTCCCTGAGGTATGCGCGCGGCGAGACGGAGGGGAGAATCGGCTGCTGCGCTCTGTCAGTTCGCCGTCAACGCTCGTGGCGGCAGGTAGTGTTATTTGTATCGGACTGTCTATCTCATGTGCGTCTGACATAGACAGTCCGATACGAATAACACTACCTGCCGCCACGAGCGTTGACGGCGAACTGACAGAGCGCAGCAGCCGATTCTCCCCCCCGTCTCGCCGCGCGCATACCTCAGGGAGTGCACAGCACTAATGGTCACACTATAGTATCCTGAGGGCAGAGAGGGATATAAGCACGCCCAAGATGCAGACAGCTTTATCCACGAGGAGAATATTCTACTTTTCACACTTTCTGCGAGACAATAAAAACTAAATCTAGGTTGGTGCATTCTGTGCAGAGATTAGTTCGATTTACGAATAAGTTCGTATTGTGTGGGTCTCTTTGGTTCAAATTTTAATGATGATGAGTTTCCAAATTTAAATCACAATGAAATTCAGTACAACTTTACTCCCGGCACAGCCGTAGGGATTTAATCACCTGCTTTCGGTGAGGTTAACATGACATATAATTTGACATTGTCGAGCAGGTGGTGTAAATGTCAAAATGTTCATTGATTAGTTTTTTAATGTGTAAATTTTTATTTTAAAAAAACGCCCTCGGTAATCAGTGGGTTGCAATGCTCGTGAAGGGCAAACAAGTATAAAGTGCCATTATCTAGTTTTAAGAACTTATTGTACACACGGCTGTACATCAAGCCTTACATCTCCAGTATTAGCTGACCTCTCATTCTACGAAAAGCCTACACAATACGAGGTCAGCTTATACAGGAAAATATAGCTTGATGTGTAGCCGTGTTCACATTTGTTTATGCAAATAAATCTTGTATCAAGGGTTGAATATACTTAATCATCTATCAATAAAGCGATAAGCAATAAAAGCGATAAGACCGCCCATTGTACTATTTGCTTTGTGTCTTCTATTTCGTCTGTAATTTTTATATTTTATTGTGTACAAATAAAGTGTTCTCATTCATTAATTTAATATGAACAACGTTCTATACGGTATACAGTAAATACGGCGTGATTAGTTTAATTATGTTTAACCTTAGAGTGGTCGTGTGTAATCCTATGTAATCCACACTTACGGAATTGTAAAACTCTCATCAACTTCTAGGTACTTTAAAGGTTTTTGTTCATCGTCATCATCATCATACTTAAATACGATACGAACGTATCTTGAGTTTTTTTATACGTAAACACAAAATTACACCATTCTACTGTCTAGCCGCATTCAGCAATTGAGCGTACCAACTACCATAGTTGGTCACTATCAGTAACTGGTCTATGAATTCATTGTATGTAGTTACTTACCGTGTGCTCGACTTTTCGATGTTTTTCATTGAAGAAACACTTGGTATAAATCAGGTGTTCTGGCGTAAATTCTGTATATCAGCTATTTTGGATTTAATCTGAAGTCAGAACCGACCGACTCGGTTCCAGTAAGAAAAGTATAGAAGGACCACCGAGTTCTTTCACTAAAAATGTATATGTGCATTGTTTCGACTTTATTTGGATGAAAGTTGTTCAGTTTCACCACTTTCAGGTTGAGATACAGATTTCGAAGTAACCTGTACCTATGCACTACTAGTTACCCTTAAATTATTTGATAAGATTACGTTGGAAAATGGAAAATTTAATTCTGCCACCGACATACAAGCCCCGTAAAGAAGGTATTCAGTTTACCCCTATCAGAGGTACCAATGATAATTCTGAACCCTGTAATTATTGTTATTCGACGCTTTGTCGGAGCAAGAGTGTAGAAAGTCAATTGACAAGAGTGTGTTGATTTAATTTATTATGTTCAATAACTCTGGAACTGAATATTTGTAATTCTTTTCCGAAACGGCTTGACCGATTTTATTGAATTTTTATTGTACTTTTGGGGTCACCTGGACGGTTTATATATTTATTGAAAAAACATAGCAAGAAAAAAATATATATAAATCTCGAAAACAGCGCCACCTACCGGGTCCTACTATAGCTAAGAACTATTCAGGTGACCCCATAAGTACAAAAAAACCGGCCAAGTGCGAGTCGGACTCGCGCACAAAGGGTTCCGTACCATTATCTATAAAAACGGCAAAAATATCGCGTTTGTTGTATGTAAGCCACCCTTAAATATTTGTTTTATTGTAATCTAATTATTTATTTTAAAATTAAATATATACCTGAATATTCTGTGAATATTTCAATATTCTACCTGTTGCCGTTATCAATATCAAACTAAAACGAGCAAAAAAATCACGTTTGTTGTAGCCCCCCCCTTAAATATTTATTTTATTCTGTGTTTAGTATTTGTTGTTATAGCGGCAAGAGACATCATCTGTGAAAATTTCAATTGTCTAACTATATAGTTCATGTGATACAGCCTGGTGACATACGGACAGACAGACAGACAGATTAGTAATATAGGGTGCCGTTTTACCTTTTAGGTACGGATCCCTAAAGATCATCAAAATCGCTCAAGTTAGTAGGAAAAGAATTACGAACATACGCTCACGGGAATTTTACGATAATGATTTGTAATTTGTGTACAATTATTAGATTCAGTCGCGCATAGCTCGGAGTATTGACAGCTCATTATTCAAATTACCGGATATATCACGTACAGTTAAACATAATGTAACTAGGTATCGGTTAAAATTAATATTAACATGCATTTCAAAAATAACTGTTGAATATCACACTAATGCTATAAATGCGAAAGTTTGGTTGTTTGTTTATTTAATAGTTTGTTACTCAATCACGTCGTAATGGCTGAACAGATCAGATGAAATTTGGTATGTTGTTAGATTATGTCCTGGATTCAAACATAGGACGCGTGCGAAGCCGCTGGCGGAAACTAGTTGACTAATATGTAAATTTCTTTTTTGTTTTTATGTATTTTAAAAATAATAATTAAAAAGAATAACCAGCTTTGTTTCTTCCCTGGCTTAGTCTCAGAGAATCAGGCAGTAAAACTGAATAAATTAACTTTGATTTGACATATTTATTATCTGGGTTTTGCGAATCGTTTACTTTACAATAACCGTAAGAACTTTTTAAAGGTTACTTATATGTATACCTATCCAGGGTGAAAAGATCAGCTTTCGCTCTCACTAAGTATAAGTACATCTTTTTCAAAATCTTCTGTAGGGATTCAAAAGTTCTATGTAAGTTTTCTCGTAGCTATAACAACGGTATTAGTAGTTATTAATTGTGCCCTAACTCAACTATCGTCGACTGTTTACGAAATCAAGTATAATGAACACAATAGTATTATATTTTTATTTTATTTATTTAGGCAAGGCCAACAGCACACGTAGTAAATATAGTATTATAAAGCATTTTTAAAACAATTATACAAAATGTGTGCCAATAACAGGCATGTACAGTATAATATTAGATTATTAAACGAGGGGATAAAACAGTGTCTTACGACACGGGTGCTATATTGAATCCCGAAAGTAACGAAGGATTCTAGAGTTAACTCATGAGCTGAGCGAGGGAGTTACTAGAATCCTGAGTGCAGAGAGGGATGTAAGCACGCCCAAGATGCACATAGCTTTATCCACGAGTAGAATACTCATACACTTTCTGCGAGACAATAAAAACCAAATCTAGGTTGTTGCATTCTGTGCAGAGATTAGTTCTATTTACGAATAAGTTCTTATTATGTGGGTCCTTTTGGTTCAAACTATAATACAGCTGAGGTTCCTAATTGAAATCGTAGGCGAGGGCCATAATTAAATTCAGTAAAACTTTACTCCCGGCTCAGCCATAGGGATTTAATCAACTGCTTTCGGTGAGGTTTTCATGACATATAATTTGACATTGTCGAGCAGGTGGTGTAAAAATATATAATCTACTCGTACTAAGCCAGCTTGCACAACGATCCAGCAACGTATTTGGCGACTAAACATGAATAAATTTGACGTGTTTGTTGTTTGATTTAACAACTCTCTAGATCATAAGCCATTAAATATGTTTAGGCATCTATGCGCAAGTCACCCTAAATATTTTTTTAAATCATTTCGTTTAGTCGAAAGAAACAAATACTTTAAAAAACAACTGTGTATTTAAATTAATTGATTGCACATTTGTATAGATTACACACTTTGCCACGCTCTATAACGAATGAATGAATTAAACACTTTTTATCTAATATCTAAAAATCTCGTGTCACGGTTTTAGTGGTCGCACCCCTCCGAATCGGGTCAACGATTTTAATATTTTTTTTTGTTTATTAGATACTAGCTGTTGCCCACGACTTCGTACGCGTTAACTACTAAATGTGTACGCAACCTAGAAATAAAGCTAAACTCGCTGTTGCAACTTGACTTGACACCCCATTTTCATCTCATGGAAACTGATTTATGGGATAAATAAAAGGTAGCCTATGTGGTAATCGAGGTTATAATCTACGTATATACCAAATTTTATTGAAATCGGTGCAGCTGTTACGACGTGATTGAGTGACAAACAAACAAATAAATAAACAAACATACAAACTTTCACATTTATAAAATTAGTGTGATGAGAATAGGTCGTAGTGTTATTCACCCCCACTCTCCATTGTATAATCGCGGTTTTAGTATTTCAGTATAAACAATATCCATATAATTTAACCGTCGTTCATTGACGTGAAGTCATTTACATGAAGTGGCGCGTCACTTTGACATTTTCATTCTGCATTTAATTTATATGGCAGAATACACCGTTTGTCGGGGTCGGCTAGTACATCATATAAACAAAATAAAAAAACACACAGCCAATAGTACAATAGGTGGTCTTATCACTTAAAAGCGATATCTTCAAGACAAACTTTAAATGGAGAGGATTTTGTTAATGCATTAGCATAGCTGTACTATGTATTTTTAAATACCTTTTATTGTATTTTAATTGTTGTGTAATTGCTTAAATTTGCTTTTTTTAATTTGAGTTTAGTGTAGATTATAAAATATGTATCACTGTGTCTGCAATAAAGAATTATTTATTTATTTATTTATTTATTTATAAGTGAACTTGTGACTTATCATCTTGTAAACAAAAGCTGTTCACAACTTATGGTACAGCTAATCGCAGATTGATAAGAGTGAATGAGTGAAAAGAAGTATGTCAGGATTAGTGCTGCCAGGTCCAGTGTGTCAAATTTACGGAATAAACGGAAGGTTAAAATAATCGGGATTCTGGTTTTCAAATCGCAGCAATGGCTACAAAAAAACTGGTTTTTGTGAATCATTTATTTTTATCGGATGGGTAGTTTTTTAATAGTCATGTAAATGATTGTATATTATTTCTGTATCTCTTATAAAATATAGGTATTTCTATCCTCCCCCCCCATCCCCCCCACAGACCTATCCATCATTTTAGATAGGTACTTACAAAGAATAAATAAATAAATACGTACTAAGGAGGTTAGTGAAAAATATGGACAGTCGGCGTCCCGATCAAGGGACAATCGGGACATGTCACCAGACCTCAGAAAATCGGGACACCTGGCAACACTAGTCAGGATCGCAGCAAGTGGAGATGCGTGCTATGTATGTATTTCGTAGATTCTTCCAAGAAAGTTACCTACTCAAACAAATAAGCATAAACCATTTGTAGACAAAACCACGAGCAATAGTCACATGCATCGAATATTCACACAAATCAATTACTACTCTAGAGTCTGGCTAACGAAAGTAGATACTGGATTTTTTTGCAAACTTTTTATATGACAACACTAAAGTGTTCCTACCATCGGATATTTACCCTACAAATTGGGGTATTTTAAGCAGAAAGTACTTAGGAACAATTAATTCCAAAAAGGCATTTTTAAAACAAACTTATTTTAAACATTTTATAAAATGAGTTTTAAAAATTCGTACGTGTGCTAAAATTGTATCATCGAAAATAAGTATCGTATGTACGTGTTGGATCATTTCAAGAGCAACACTAAGCCTTAAGTTGGTCTAATAAATAGATTAATTAATTAGGTGCACTATTTACTAGAGAAAAACTTGGCAATTTTATTTTAAAGAAATTAATTTTCGGCTGTTTTCCGAAAGATTTGGTAAAATCAGAATCAGTGTATGGTATCCCTATCTCTGACGCAACAAGATAGCGTGTTGTTGATGTTTCGTTGTGGTTGACTTGCATATAGTTTTGTTGTGATATATCCGTGTTAATGCTATAAAAATGAATAAAACTATAAAGAGTGAAGTGCAAAAACTATTGTTTTGTATGATTTCGAAATATGAAGAGAAAAAGCTTGTGAAATAAGCCGTATTGCTAGAAAAACAGGATTGTTTACGTACTGTGACTGATTTTTTAGGTTAGTACGGTCAAAATGTCTTGATATTTTTTTATTTTAAATAAGTACATATTAGTTTTAGTTACTTTATATAATGTTATTGTTCTTTTACAGATAGTCTTGAGGATAATGCACGAACTGCTGAAGTAAAACAAGCAATTGAAAAGATCACAGATTTAGATCAAAAAGATATGATGAAATCTCAGAACCAGTACTTAGAAGAACTATCTTCACTCGCCGGTAAGTTTTCACTCAACGTTAATCTTAGACTAGTTTTGTAATACTTGTGTATTTTCTATTATTTCTTAGTTATGAGACTCACGATAATTGACATTTTATTTTATTCTTTTTACAGATGTAAGTGTTATTACATTGAAGAGAATTAAAAAAGAAGGTGCGGTGAACAAATGGGTCTGGAGGACTCCAGGTAAAAAAACGACCTCACCCTTCAAAAGTGCCGAACTTAGATAGTTTCGATATGGATGTTATTCGTAATAAAGTAAACGAATTTTACATTGTGAGGAAACAAGTACCAACATTAAGATCTTTGTTGGTAGAGTTAAAAGAAAGTATAGAATTTGGTGTGTTGTGTGTGATTTAGCTGCATGGAGATATCGCTTTTTGCGTACCATTGCATCGAAACGTGCAGAAGGCAAGCCAATAATCTACTTAGATGAAACGTTTGTCCACAAAACCTATAAGCCTAAAAAATGTTGGCAAGGTCCATCAACAAGTGGAACAATTGAAAATATATCGTCAGGAAAACGATATATTATTGTGCATGCAGGATCAGAGAAAGATCCTGTTCCAAACTCATTGTTAGTATTCAGCACCAAATCGAAAATGGCCGACTACCACCATGACATGAATTCCACAAACTTCAACAAATGGCTTCAAGAAAAGCTTATGCCTAATTTGAATGAACCAAGTGTAACTGTAATGGACAATGCATCATACCATTCTGTCATAATAAATAAAGCGCCCACATCTCAAAATCGAAAGTTAGAGATACAGAATTGGCTTACATTGAATGGTATTTCATTTGAAACATACAATTCAAAAGCAGAGTTGCTCTGCTTAGGAAAACAAAACACACCAGAACCTATTTATGAAGCTGATGAACTTTTAAGCTCAAACGGACATAAGGTGCTAAGACTTCCTCCATATCATTATGACCTAAATGCTATAGAACTCATATGGAGTCTAGCAAAAAGAAATGTGGGAAGCAAAAATGAAAGCCGAAGTCCAAAAGAGCTCGAGGATTTCATAAAACAATCTTTTGAGTGTATTACAGCAGATGATTGGAAAAAAAATGACAGACCATGTCATTCATGTGGAAGACAAGTACAAAAGAAGAGACCATATAACTGAAAATAATTTACAAAGCTTCATCATCAATTTAAGAGACAGCAGCGACTCCAGTGATTCTGACGATTCACTCCATGTTGAATTTTTAGATTCAAATTTTGATTATAGTGATTAAAAAACAGTATAAAAATATATGGTGTTGTTTTCTTTGATACATACTCACATAGATTTACAAATATTTAAACTCATGATAATATTGATACTCATGATAGTGTTTGATAGCCTGTTTGTTCCTTTAATACGCCACAATGGAGTGACGTATCCGTGTGATGTTTGGTATGGAGTTAATAAAGAGTTAACAAGTGATATAAGCTACTTTTAATCTCGTCATAACGCGGACAAAATTGCAAGCATCCACTAGTAAAATAAAAATAAATGTCAAAGTATCAAAGTGAGTTGTTCCAACTTTCCTTTTTACTTTAGGGCTGCCATGCTGATATTTTTTAAATTTGCCGCGCTTTTTCAGTATCAACTTTCATTAGCCAGACTCTACCACTTTGTTCTTTAGGTACATTATCTTCTGTTAGAATAAACCTTGTACCGATTCCCAAGAAACCAAGAAGTATTGTCATATTGTCAGATTGGATATTGTTTTTATGGGAAGTAAGTTTCTCTATTCATGTTTAGTATGCGAGTAACGAGCTTCCATCTTCGCAGAAATCAGAACGAAAGTTGTATAGTTGATTAGTTGTGATTGCAAGTCACGATTCATTCATATATTTCACCGTAACATAACACCCGATTGCCTTTTGCTTTTTGTTTATGTTTAATTCGCTACTAATTTATTTTGTACAAGTGGGCCCGCCGAACTTCGTACCGCCTTGACATGCATATTTTTTTTTTAGAATGGACATTTTATCAAATTTGACTAATTTTCGCTGCTCAGATTTTTTGCATCCAATCGGCATCAAAAAAATATTTACCAACTTGATTCATTTTAAGGCGCTACTCACGCTTGACCAAAAAAATTTTAATGCCAAAATGATTTTCTTCGAATACGAGCATGTTATAAAAGAAACTGCACCTGTATCTCCTCTGGTTATGGGTGCTGCCGTACTGTCCCAGTTAAAAAAACACTCTGTATTATCAACTAACTCATACAAATTATCGTAAATATCCCGTTATTAGTAAAAATAATACCTAATCTTACCCTGTCTCTGTCTCTATATTTTTTTTTTTCGAATGGAATTATCTCGCTGTTGGCCTCTGAGGCCGTTGCAGCTTAACCGAGCTTTTGGCGAGCGCAGAAGGCGCTCAGCCCTATAATTTTATTTTTGATGAGACAACTAGCGCAAGGGCACCACTTAGGTACGAACCTCGGCTTGGGCTGTTGCCGGGACGGGGATAGGAGAGAAACGCCGGGGTACGTGCTTGTACCTCGTGTAGGCGGCGACTAAAGGGACTCGTCGAGTATTTGTAGAGTGTTTGCTCTGTCTAATGTGGATGACTCACCCGCATTAGCGGAAGTGATTTCGTCATCCGGGTCTCCGAGAACGTGTCTCGGACGACGGAGGGTTTTTCTGTGTTCGGACGGTTCAATCGAATAGTCCGGAATGGTATGTACCAAAGGATTCGGATGATGAGTGGCAAGTTCATAATGTCGCTTGGAAGCGAGCTTGATGAACTTGGCTATTGACTCTAATTTCAAATCACGATGCAGATCGTTAGTTGACATGCATATAACGCGCTGTCGACGACGGGCTGTCATTGAACGTCACCCTGGTAGAATTGTCAATTGTTGTCCCCGGCCATCAATAAACAACCATACTTAACCATAGACAAAATTACGTTTAGCTGTCATAGCTGTTTTGTTATTCCATGTCAGATGTGTTTTTGTTATACGTTTTATAGTGACTTGTATTCTCTTTGACGTTTTATGTCACGTCCCACGGGAACGACGGGAACGGGATAAAAAGTATTCTATGTCCTTCTCCTGGTTCTTAGCTACCTCCCTACCAATTTTCAGCCAAATCGGTTCAGGCGTTCTTGAGTTATAAATAGTGTAACTAACACGACTTCCGTTTATATACGAGTATATAAATATTAGATTAAATTAGATTAGAAAATTCTTTATTGCACTAATAAAATTAATAATACGCTAACTTAATGCTAATTAGCATTTTCTTCCAGCTAACCTTTGTGTAGTGTGGAGAAAGTGGTGATGATATGAGATTTAAACTATATGACATCAGTCTAGAATAATTTGTGGACTAAGTTGTCTAAAATAAATGAATTTAATATTATTATTATAAAAATTTCAAGCGTTAGGTACACATAACATTGTCCAACGGAGTCATTCCACGAAGAGCAACGATTTATACTTTGGCTTGTACTTGCAGTTTTCAAATATTTTCATGAAGGGCACCTACATGTAGCTTCTAGTGATGGGGTATTTTATATTTTTTATCAATAATTATGTTAGATTGTATAAATTATAAGATAATTTTGATAAAAACATTATAATGTTATTAGTTATTAGTATCACAATCAGTTTGCGTTATTTAAACTATAAACAGGCGTATCTCAGGAACTAAACGTTTTAGGCTAGCGGTATAGGTACTTATACAAATGGTAGGTATCAATGAGATCTGTATTTCTGATGACATAGAGGAAACGATGCACAGAAATGTGAATCAAGCGTTTGGCCTACCTGATATTAAGATATCGCCTATAACAATGTATTGCCTCGTAGGTCACGCACCCTACAATGCACTCCCCTGCGTGCGTCATCGAATTCATGTGCCTGTAATTTCACCATTATTTTATAAACCGGAAATAAAAATCTAAAATTGTAAGATTTAAAGACCAAGGATGGGAGAGGTGAATGACTTTTGGCGTTGGCTTCATTTTCTTAGCGAATGTTACATATTTATAACGTCATAATTTTTCCTAGAGGTAGAATACTACTTTACTGTCTTATTCGTGGAGGAACTAGCGGTAAAATTGACGTTTCAAAGTTATCCTCGTGGTTTTGACGAATAAATGAATTTCGAGTTTTACTAAGTTAGTTTACAATGGATTTGTTTTGTTTCAGAAGCAAACGATGGCGTCTGAAGGGGTCGTTAATAAGGCCTTTGAGGCTGTGGACGATGGCTTCCAGACCATAGACCTCAGGAACACCAGGAAAGGAGATGCTGCGCAAACACAAAAACTGGTAGGTGGCCATAATTACCATATCTATAAAAACAGTCAAGACGGCTAAACTCGAGAATGACGTGTTCAAAATATTTTAAATAATTTATTTATTAAGTAGCGTCAACAAATTGAACTCCAATAAATGTAAACTAAATACTACCATGGATTAAATTTCAAATTCAAATTCATTTATTTACTTCAATTGACATTAGATTTATATTAAATTCACGAAGAACAACAATATTAAATCCGGCCAAGTGAGACTCGGACTCGCGCACGAAGGGTTCCGAACCATTATCTATAAAAACAGCAAAAAAATCATGTCTGTTGTATGGGAGCCCCAGTTAAATATTATAGACATAGACAATCATTTATTCACTTATTTATTCATTAGAGTTTTCTTTTTATTATTTAGTTTTAAAGTGAATATGTAACTAAATATTCTGTAAATATTTCAAGCGTCCTGTTCAACCTGCTGCAGTTATCAATATCGAGCAAATACGAGCAAAAAAATCACGGGTTTTGTATAGGAGCCCCTTAAATATTTATTGTATCCTGCTTTTAGTATTTGTTGTTATAGCGGCAACAGAAATACATCATCTGTGAAAATTTCAACTGGCTTACTATCACGGTTTATGAGATATAGTCTGGAGACAGACGGACAGACAGACCGACAGACGGACAGACAGACAGGAGAGTCTTAGTAATAGGGTCCCGTTTTACCCTTTGGGTATGTAACCCTAAAAACTAGTGGTCCGTCCCGAACTGAGATCTCGCGAGTCTCCTATAAAATCAAAAAAATATTATTTGTAATCTCTGACTATCAAAATAGTGCCACGAAATGCTTACCTACTTACTTGACTCAGTTTCGAGACAGTTTCATTCAAATTACAGGTAACGGGAGTTCATGTGAATTGGTTACTCTTTTTTGGGTTAGAAATTGCAGTTATTTCTGGAATTCAGACTGTTCCCTACCCTATATTTGTGTCACTAAAGCTACACGCGTACCAAATTTCAACTCTGTGAAAATTTCACTGGGTCACTAGTGTACCCTGTGAATTTTGTCTAAGTTCAGTTTTTATAATGGCTTATAACTTAAAAACTACAAAGTTTAAACTAAAAATAAAATCGGGGTTGACATGTACTTATAAAGACCTTTTATTAAACGTGCCACTTGACCGGATAGTCCTATTTTGTTTTTTTTTACGCCTCTTGAACCTCAAAATCTCAACCACCCCCCCACATTTTTAGTTCATTTAGTACACACCAAAATTATGCCATCACTACCTACCTATATACTAAATTCCACGGTGATCGAATAAATGCTTCAAAAGTTATCCTCGGACAAACAAACATACATATATACAACGCCGATTTGCCCAAGTTGATTTGGAAATCTTGCTTCGCTCGATCAACAAAATAAATTACAATTAATACAAAACTATCGAAAGCTTTATTTTTACACATTCCTATTATTACAGGAAAATATATTCAGCAGTTGACGTCCTTTGGCTAATATGACGATGATGATGATTACAGGCAATATTTAAAGAAAATATTTGACGCCTTAGATTTCTTCTAGCACCTTACAAAATACCCTTTTCCGCTGAAATACTGAAACTTTAATTAAAGGCTACACAAGAGCTCGGCGTAATAGCAATGTAAGCGTTTGCGTCGCACATTTCTCGATTTCCCTCTAAAGGCCATAAATATGGCGCGAATTTAATTTTGTTCCAAATTCAAATTAAAGTCACGTCAAGATCACGCCACGTGCGCAGTACCGCGACAGAATACAGATTAAAAATATATCTACCCGCTTCAGTGGGTCGAGGAAATTGAGCTCATTGAATTGTGTAAAAGCAATTAACTTATGTACTGATGTTGCGGTTTCCGTGATGAGCCGATGAGCCTTTCTGATAAACCAATTTCATAATATAGACAGTTATTGATAAAACAAAAACATATTAATATACATTTAAAACTAGCTAAAACTCACTAGCAATTGCCTAGATTCAATTTACAGATATCTTATCCCATTCGCTGCCAGTGGCAGAATATTCCTTCGGGCTGGCGTAATAGTTTTCTGTATCCAATTGAAGAAAATGCACAGAGTTGGTATAATACATTTATAAACATATCTAATAGCTGCCCGCCGAACTTCGTACGGCCTTGACATGCATATGACGCGGGCTGCCAATGCGTCGCCCCGATAGAATTGTCAATCGGTCATCTGCGTCTATGTACGAGAAAATGAATGTTCATCATAATTTCTTTTTGCGTGAGTTTTTCCGATATTTTAATAGTTATTCTACTATTCGGGGTGGATAGAAATCCAACAAATCAAAAATCATCAAAATCGGTTCGCCGTTTTTGAGTTATAAATGGTGTAACTAACCCGACTTTGTTTTATTTAATATATTAATATAAAGAGAAGTGGCGCTTAACGCTTAGTTTTTAAGTTTATTGTTTATGTTTGTTAGTCTTTACGTATAAATATTTTTTTTATTTTTATTTATTTAAAACAATACATCTATTATTACAGGTTAGACCAAATACAATAGAGTGCTCATCAAATGTCCATAGAGCAAAAAAGAAAAAAAGAAATTTAATCAATCCAATAATAAAGAAATTATACACATACAAATACAAACGTGAATGAGAAAAAATCAATAAAATCATTACAATAAAATCTTCATAATGTCATATTCGTCAAAATCGAATTATCATATGTTGTGTGTGCACATTGTTGCATGAAAGAAGCGTTTTATTATTACTAATGGGGGGCATAATTAATGCGAATAATTTGTTTGCTATTGCTCAAATATCCGAGGACCATAATATTAGAAATTGCTTAGGTAAGTACACTATAAAGTTCCTACAAGTCAGAAAAACATAAGCAATTTTCCTTGTTATCTATACTTAAACCTATAGTATAAATAATTTGTCTCGCATTCCTGGATATACTGCCCTGTTTATATAGTTGGGCCGTGGTCGCTGCCCTCAGTAGCTCGCGAGGGCTCATGCCGCCCGCCCACAGTACCGCGCTAGCTTTTACCAAAACTTTTACGAGCTTCGCGGCTATTTTCAATAGTCAAATATTAATCCCAATATAGAAAAAGTGTTAAGAACTTTTTGAACAGTTGTACCTTTTTAAAATTAGAACGATTTTAACTACTTTTTATGTAGAGATTTAATAAAAACTTTTTGGAGACTGACGTTTTTGAAAAAAGATTTCCTTTGAAAGTTCCAGTACTGAGTGCGTGCACAAAGATGGTGGGTACTTTTTCCTATACACTTTATCTGTCATACATACATATAATTGTACATAACTACTTATATGTATCTCAACTTAATCTAATTTACAAAGTCGAGTTTTAATTTGGTAAATTTGCGGCCATATAAATTATTAACTATTTAAAATTATTTGTCATTAATCTTTATTTAATTTAAATTTTTATTACTAACATAGATAAACAAATGTAGTACTAACCATATATTGACATAATACGTCTGAAATGAGTTGTATTGAATTTTAAATTGAATAATGACGGAAATTATTAAAATTGACAGAAAAAATTATCATTATCCTTGCGTATTGGTAGTTATTTAGAGAGCTAGTCCAATTGCACTGTAGTCGACCTCTCGGATCCAATATGACTGTTACATTGATTATTTATAGGAAAGGGTAAAAGTATTTTTGTCAGTTATATTTATAAGCACGTTTATTAATATGACTGGAAGGTTCAGAACACACGACAATCGTACCACGTAAACGGAGCGTTTGGCCTTCACCTCACCACTGTACTTGGTATCAAGTATTTACATACAATGGGACACCTACCTGAAAATAAGTACTTGCTTATCTTAAAGAAATTAATTCTGTTAATTTGTAGACGTATCCGTATAATAATCTACGTGTCACGGTTTTTGTGGTCGCACAAAAATATTAATTTGTTAAAGAAAAATAGCGATAATCATAATTTTAATACGAGAAATGAGGATAAAGTTTATTAAATTGTTTACTAACTTTATGGAGTCTACAAGTGGCGCTGTTGCCACTTGTAGACTCCATAAAGTTAGTAAATCGTTTAAAAAGGGCAAGGTGTTCGCTTTTATAACAAACTCCCAAGTGATGTACAAAAATTAACAATTAACAAATTTAAAAACTATTAAACAATAGCTTTATAAAAAAGCCTACTATAAAATATCAGATTATTTAGATGATAGAGAAGCTTGGGATTGAAATTGCTCCAACTCGTTCAAAATGTTACAATTTAGACGTAATTTATTTCTTGTATTGTTATGTATTCTAAAAGGATCATTATAAAAAAACAACCAGCCTTGTTTCTTGCCTTTCTTTCCTGGCTTGGTTGCGAAGGAACAGGCAGTAAAATTGGCATTACAAAGTGATCCTTGTGATTTTAATGAATAAAAGATTTTGACTTGACTTTGACTCCTCTAAAACGGTTCGACCAATTTTAAAGATTTTTATTGTATTTTTGGTACGTATGAAAATAGGTTGTAAAGTACTTTTCACTCTCCTATCCCCACCCCCCATTTTTATGTCGATTTTAGTATGAACAATATCCATATAATTTAACCGTCGTTCATTGACGTGAAGTCATTTAGGTACATGAAGTGTCGCGTCACTTTGACAAGAGTGTTTTATATAGTTTTTATACCGGAGTTCCCACGGGAACGGGAAATTTCACGCATGCGAAGCCGCGGGCGGTTCAGCTAGTAATAATTATATTATTTTAGTTACCATGATGTATAAATAAGGTGTACGTAACGAGGCAATTTAAATAATTAAAACAAAAATCACCAATTTAAACCAAATCTAGGAACAATTTTTTTTGGAATTACAGGCGCCTGGGATTTTCACCTGTTCTTACTACAAAAGAGGTGTAAGCGATTTATAACTTGCACGGTTCATTCCCTGTGAGATGTATTTTTAAATGTGTAAAGTTCTTAACGTTAACTGGGCAGCATTTATATCATTGAGTCTATCTTTGTCATAAAAAGACATAGATTCCAATCTATATTTTTTTTTGTTAAAAATAATCAAGAATATTTTTCACCAGAAATCTTCGAAATAAAAAATCAAATATTAGGTATCTATTACTATTATTATTTAACCTATATTTTCCCACTGCTGGGCAAAGGTCTCCCTCCTGTTCCTCCACATCTCACGATCACTCGCCACGTCCCATCAGCCATCTTGGAATGCATTGAGGTCGTCACGCCAACGCTTCCACGGCCTGCCCCGGCTTCGACGCCTATCTGTAGGCACCCATTGTGTGACGGCTGTTGCCCATTTGCCTGTGACCATACGACTGACGTGACCCGCCCAGTCCCACTTCAGCCCATCTCAAAAGTCCAAACTCAAGGTTTGCCAAAGAGCCATGGAACGCAGTGTGTTAGGGGTAAAGAGAATCGACAGGATCCGCAATACCACACTGCGCGCGAAGACCGGCATCGCAGATGTTGGTGACAAGACTGCCAGGCTGTATCTATAAATTAAGTATTACCCGTGCGCGATAAGTTGGGACCTGAGCGCGGTGACGTCATATTGGCGTGTTTGTACCGCCCGCAAAAAAGCGAACATAACAAGCAGCCGCCCGCGGCTTCGTCTTTGTTTTTTTAACCTAATTTATTATGTTACTCAGGGAGGACGCTGCTTTTTATCTAATCTTTTTTACACTATTTGAATAAAATAAAAATACAATGTTTAAGTTTACACATTTATTTTATCCATTATCTCATCTTCGTCACTACTTAGTGGATTTATGCCTTCTAGAGGTTGTTCTTCGTCCTCAGTCTCACTATAATCATTTGACGAAGAGGTATCCGATAAATTTACAACATTTACTATAACAACAAAAACTACAACAACAAAACAATGACACAAACTATAACAACAAAAACTACAACAACAAAACAATAACACAAACGAAAACTAAAAGAATTCCAGAGCGCGTCGTTACGTGACGTAGGCCAGTACGAGACTAAAAACCCTAGTAAAAAATAGTGATGCGAACGGTACAATACGGGCGCCATCGGGGAAGTGCAGGGGAAGCGGTTGGGGAGTCGCATTCCTAGCAGGTCCCAAGTTATCGCGCACGAGTAATAAATACCTGCATATCCCAAAACAGCCCATTATCATTGTGTCTTTTAATTTTATAACCATTTATCTCTGTCGTTAAAATCACTTAATGGAAACTAATTTGTATATAGTCAAAAAGCAAAATGCCTAATTACAAAAGTTATTTATGCAGGAATTGTTTAATCATGACTTAGTTTATTTTAATATATCAATGCCTTTCGTGCCCTTTTTCGTGAGCGCTTGGAAAATACTCGTAGGTACGAAAGTAACTTATGAAAAGCCAAATAATTTCTTACTTAAGATAGATTACCGTCTTATACACCGGGTCAAAGTATTGTAGTTACTATAATTTGGAGATTATTATCTACGTGACTGCAAATAAGGTCCTAAATCTCACGCAACATGCCAATCGCCTATTTGATTTGGAATTTCCGTTTTCTATTTTATATACCTAATATACTTATTTTATCCCCATCTTTATTAACTCACTAGCTGACCAATCCGCAGCTTTGCACGCGTAGTTTTTCAATAAAAACATTAGCCTCCTTCTGCGCAGTTGAGTAAAAAGTAGCCTATGTCACCCGGGGATAGTGTAGCTTCACAACAGTGAAAGAATTTTTTAAATCGGTCCGGTAGTTTTTGAGTTTATTCATTACAAACATACACACAAAAATACAAATCTTTCCTCTTTATAACATTACTAGCTGTTGCCAGCGGAGTCGCACGCGTGGTTTGCCAATAAAAAGTAGCCTATGTGTTAATCCAGGTTATGATCTACGTATATACAAAATTTCATCGCAATCGGTTCAGCCGTTCCGGCGTGAAAGAGTAACAAACATCCATACATCCATACATACAAACTTTCGCGTTTATAATATTAGTATGTTAGTAAGTATAGATGGGTATTTTAATGACACGAACTGAGTGACATACTAAAATCCACCTTCATGCAATCTACTCGCCGCTAATGTAATCTACCTACAAGTAATTTCAATTTAATCGAGTGCAAGTAGTCGACAAAAGGCAAAATACAATGTACCAACTTCCACTAAACAAAATGGGCAGCACAAAGCACAGGATATCAGCTGTGTGTATTGTCAACGGGTATTGTATGACGTGTATGGCCTGAATTATACTCGTAGCTATTGAACGTGAACGTGCCGCGCCAATGGAACACGAGATTTAGACTGATAGGGCATGTTCCTACAAATATCAACGATCAGATTATTTCATAAACGTCTTGGGGGTCTAGAGTGGTTAGATGAATCCACTGTTTCTTTAGCAGTTTTGAAAGCCAAATGACGACCTCCGTGGCGCAGTGGGTGAATAGCCGGCTGAGACGCAGGAGGTAGCGGGTTCGATTCCCGCCGCGGAACAAATGTTTGTACGATCTACAGATATTTGTTCCGGGTCTGGTTGTTTCTCTATATATTCTAAGTATTTATTTACAAAAAAAGTATATAAGTATCAGTTATCTGGTTCCCACAGTACAAGCTCTTCTTAGTTTGGGGCTAGATAGCGCTGTGTGAAATGTCCAGCAATATTTATTATTATTTATTTATTTAAATAGTGTTGGTATCACAACATTCACAACATAAGAATTATTTACCCTGCTTCTGAGCAGTTAATAAAGTAGATCTCAATCCCGGTTATACTCTATCTATATACCAAATTGAATCGAAGTCAGTTTAGCCGTTTGGTCGTAATCACAGTCGTAACAAACACACTGATAGCAAACAGAGTTTCATACGCATTTATAATTTTAGTAAAGAAGTAAGGTTGGTATAGCAATTATCTGGATAAAGAGTTTTGTCTTACCAAATATGTTACGAAACATTAATCAACTAACACCAAAGGGATAAGCAACTAGTTTTTTTTTAAATAAAAAATGCCTGTTGACTCACAAGCTACTCATAATAATTGTATAATTCAAAACATTCCTTACAATCGGATACGCCCACCTTCCGAGTTATCTTTAAATCAGTTAAACGGTCAGTAAATCACTTAAAACAGAACAAATACATGTTCTGTTTTAAGTGCACTAAATCTTACCTAAACGAATGTCAAAGAATACATAAGCGGAAGAGGCAATTACCTACGAACGCCGTACCTATTCATATGAGTGTTCTTTCAATAAATCGTTTCATAAACCTACATAGAGATCAATTAGATGTTCGATCTTTTTGAAATATTTTATTAATTAATACTTACGTATTTCAGCCGTTCGAAACCCTGGGTCCACAGGTACCGAGGCCCATCGTGTTTTCAAAATTATTTCTGGGCGTCTGGTCTATGCGATGTGTGATCCGAGAGCTGGCGCTGGGTTAACCACAGAACACAAAAAACAATAGAAGTCGTAAGTAGGCGGGGCCCGCGTAACACCAAGTACGCGGAGTTCCGCGCACTACAAGCTTCGCTCACTTCAGTCGTGTTTCAATTACTGTGGGGTAAACGTACTTCAAAAAAATATAAAAATGCCATATTGTGCCGTTTTGGAGTGTAAATATTATAGCCGAACAAAAAATTTAACAAAAGGGGGCATATCCTATCACCGGTAAGTATTATTTTATTGTTTTTTGTTAGTTTTGTTTAAAATGCAAAATCGTCAAACAAAATAGACTGTGAATCATACTCATTAAGGTCGCGTTTCTCTTAAACCTAAAAAGTCATCATGCTAGTTCTATTGTTTTTTATGTTCTGTGGGGTCAACGATTGTTTGCAACAGTCTTTAGCTGATGCAACTAATTTATCTGTATTTTAGTCTTGTTAATAATTGTATATACATTCTAATAATAAATTTATATATTTTTATTATTTTTTTACACCTGTCTACCATACTCTTATAGGTATACGCCAAACAGATATTTAGAAAAATAATTATATTTTTACGTAGGACATAGTTATAAGTTACATTTAAAAGAGTTTTAAACGATCACTAACATCCAAACATCTACTTCTTGCTATTTGTAGTTTTGTGAAATCAAGCTAATTTTGTGATTCTGCCTGGATATGGTGAATAGTAGTTAGCCCTTATTGTCCCATGTTAGACAAAGGATCGTATACAGTGAATGGCGAAAGTGAGGGCCTCTCTCTACTTCTGCCATTCACTGCGACTCTTTAGTCTCTCTCAAAGGCGTCCAGTTCAACCCGCCCATGAACTTATCTTTGTTTTTGTTGTTTCAGCCGGGCCGTACAGAGGAGGCGGACTCTGAATCTGAACGTGACACAGAAGGAAGGAGCTTGCGATGTGGTTGGGGCATGTTCAGGCCTCATTGGCTGCAGCGCTTCAGGACTGCCAAGTGGGCCCTCTTCTGCCTCTGTTGGGCTGGGGCTATACAGGGTGAGTCTCTGACAATAGCTATATTCTCTACGTTTTATTTCAGTGTCAAGCTATTTTTTTTCCAGTCACTTGCACTCCTCCTCAACGAGCTATTTTTTAGTTAGAAAAGTTATCTTTGTTATAACTTAGACCATTGTGGTTACTTCACAATTGATTACTGACTGTCTTATCTATATGATCTGTTCTTTATATTGAGCGATAAAACGGAAAACTTTAGACCAAGTAACACAGTCTTAAGTCAGTTCTTTATTTACCTTACTAGACGTAGGACCCTGGCGAGTGCGATAGAATATTTCTTCTGCTCTCGCCATTGCTCTTATAGCATACAGCCAAGGTATATGAAATTCTCTACTGTCGTCTGTCTTTCCTGAAGATTAAAATCTGGGTTTTTAGGTACGAGTGAAAAGGTGTCTTCCAGATCTTCGTGCACAACATCGCTTATCTATTCGCGATGAAAACATTTTTTTTGTAAATGAGTGTTAATGGTTACACAATTGAGTGCACTGTAATGCATTATTATGGGTTGAAGGCCGATGAAACTGGTTATATGAGTTTTTCCACCAATTACCTCACGTGTCAGGGTGACGAACTGAAACTAGGCCATGCTCCAACTGATTTATTTCTATTTATTGTCCTTTGGATTATTTCTGGTTTCTCTACTTTTCGTCGTAGTCCTATTGAGACGGGTTTTTATTGAATGACTGCTCTATAGTTTAAAATGATTTTTATTTTGATATATTACGGTAAAAACATTAAATAATCGCACCTGAGTTAAAAATGCCATTGTTTCAATCAATTCAAATATACTTAGGTAAAAAACTGACATGAGCAGTAAATATAGATGAATTGACAAAGAGGCTTGGACCAGCAACCTATGCTATCAAAAAAATAAAGGAGCTCGGGGGTATTAAAGCGGCAAGGGATGTGTATTTTGCCTACTTTCATTCATTAATGTCCTATGGGGTAATGTTTTGGGGCACAGCAGCCGAGTCTTATAGAGGATTTGTATTACAAAAGCGTTCGATAAGGTATATTTTAAGTATAAAAAGAATTGATTCTTGTAGAGATAGTTTTAGAGAATTAGGTATTATGACTTTGACATGTGAATTTATTTACCAAAATATTGTTTATGTACGCGAAAACTTAGGACATATGGCTTTAAAAGAGAGTTTACATAATGATAACACAAGACACAAAAAAAAATATTGCAACGCCATGTATAAGACTGGCTAAAACAAAAAATAGTTTTGTTTACGTATCTATTAAGCTGTACAATAATATTCCAATTGACATACGAAATAAGAGTGACATTTTTAAAGTATGTAAAAAAATGTTTACTATTTAAAAGTTATTATACAATTGACGAAGTTTTGACAGATAAATACATATTCTGTAGTCATAATAATCCTGGGTAAAAACAGGTTATACTTACGTTTATTTTTATCCTTAATTGACGTGGATTTAATAAATACTAAGATTTTTTAAAATCATCTCAAAAATTTCAAGCCTAGACGGGACTTGAACCCGCGACCTTCCTCTTGATACGAGGATGCACTACCATCTGTGCTACAAGGCAATTCACGTCTAGGTCGAAATTAGTGAGATCATTCAGAATTACGACTAAAGCGCCGTTAGCTCCATCTACAGGAAAACTTATATAGTTCTTTGTACCTGCTCAATGCCGAACCTTGCAGTTCAGTACATTGACAAGAGATGTCGCGTTGCTTATTTCAAATAGTATTTTTATTTATAGTGTTATCCGAACACATGCGGAAAATTCCAAGATTTTTTAAAATCATCTCAAAAATTTCAAGCCTAGACGGGACTTAATAAATACTGTTATGTATTAATTAGGTACTATTATAAACATTATCATTATCACTTGTACGTACGTCACACTAAAAGTTTTGCGTAACTTAGAAAAACAACATGTTATTACCAAAATATAATCTTTATTGCTTTTCAAAATACTCTCCTTTACATTTTAAACATTTTTTCAAACATTCACTAGATGCTGTTTTTTTTCGGGATCAAAACAATAAATCCAAGTTTCGTCTCCTGTGACAATGTCATAAACAGCATTAGAATGTCCGTGGTCGTACTTCAGTTGCATCTGTGAGCACCATCCCACGCGAGCCCGCTTCTGCTCCGCTGTCAGTTCATGAGGGATCCAACGACAACAAAGTTTCCGAACTTTCCATTCTTCGTGTAAAATTTTCTAAATTTGTCTCATACCAATCTCTAATCATCCTCGAATTGTCTACGTCTACTTGTCTACGCTGCGCTTCCTAGTGCGTGGTAGTAGACTTACTTATCAATAATCCTCGTTCTAAAAAAACGACAATATGATACGCCGGGATACATTTTATGCAGAATCAGTAGAAAGCCGTGAGAAACTGCAGACCGATCATACCGCACACTTTCCTTGGGAAATTGCCGTTCAATTATCGCCGACGATACGCACTCGCTATTAACAATCATAATATTGTAATGAGACTGCTTGAATGCTGTGGGTTCCGTAGTGTTTAGGGCATGAGCGTAAAAAAACATATTTCTACACTAGCTGTTAGCTAGCAGCGGCTTCCCCGCGTTGTTCTGGGTGTAAAAATACATACAGCTAATTTTAAGAGACTCTTAGTGAGACTACCTACGTAGAAAGAGCAGGCTGAAGAACTCTGCAGCACCTGAAAATTTGTTAGTACGCATCATTGCGACCCCATATAACTTGATGAGACGGGGCTGGGGGATGCTGCAATTTTTTTTGACTTATCAACTCAACCCTATCTTACTTGTTATGATTTAGTTACTGCAGTGACTACAAGTTTTGATGGTTCAGCCCATGGAAACTGATTAATGAGGTAAAAAAAACGAGTGTGCTTTAAGTTTAGACCACAGGGCTGAAGTAAAATTTCTTTTTAAAAATATTAATTTATAAAATTATTCAATTACAAAATTGTCCACACGTCTGTAGGTCGATCAGTCTATATTCATTCTGGACAGACGCAACTCGCACTAGCACAATAACGTTTAAAAATTTACGAAACGTAACTCTCTCTCTTTCTATCTTAACTAACTTATATCTCCCTCTCAACTTCCGTTCGCACTTTTCGTAACGCATTCACCCGCTTACTCTCCAAGTCAAGTGTGCGTAAAGAAGTTTAACTTCAAAAAGGTCGCCTATGTGTTAATTCAGGTTATAATCTACGTATATACCAAATTTCATAGAAATCGGTTCAACCGTTACGACGTGATTGTGTAACAAACATCCAAACTTTGGCGTATATGATATTAGTGTTAAGTGTGATAAAAGTGATTACGCAAAGGTTAACTGGAAGAGAAGGCTTAGTAGGATTAAGTTTTCCTATGTACAAATATATTTATTTTATGCAATAAAGTATTTTCAATCAATCAATGAGCAACTGTTATAATATGTACTGCAACTGTTTTTGTGTTTATGACTCTACTGTTTCTTTTGTAGGTATTTTGTTGTCTTTTGACTTGTAAAATAATAAACAATTAAATTCAGCAACAATAAAATAGTTAAAAGATAGTAAATAACTTATTCTACGACCCAAAAAGATACATATTATAATGAAAACTTCATGCTTATTTACTACAAAGACTGCTATTTTAAACGTGGGTTCTCGGTGTTCGGTATCCGTCCTCGGAAACGACACCCTTCGGAAAATCTTCCTTCATGAAGGTCGACTTTTGTCTATCGACAATTATTGATTATGCCATAAAAAGCCTCAGACTCCGTGTATCAGTAGAAGCGTCACTCAGCGCTTACCACGGTTATGTTTCATCAGCCCTCGGTTATGGGTTAATTCTTTGGGGAAACTCGGTTGATGTCGAAAAAGCCTTTAAAACGCAAAAAAAAAAATGCGTAAGAGCTATCTGTGGTGCATGGAGAGAGGATAGTTGCAGACCATTGTTTAAGAGGTTTAATATTCTACCATTACCGTGCATGTACATCAGGGATGTATGTGTGTTTGTCAAGCAATATCCTCAATATTTTGGAAAGCATTCTGAAGTTCTCACCAGGAGCACGAGGTACAAGCATAGACTCTATGTGCCGCCGTGCCGGCTTGAACTTGTTAAGCGGAATGCCTATTATCATTCCATTACTGTCTTCAACAAATTGCCAAATGGTTTCAAGGACTAGACTTTTCTGTTATTTAAAAGGAGACTTAAGCTTTGGTTTATGGATAAGTGGTTTTATGACATGAATGAATATTTAAATTATAAAGATTAATTTTAACATTATTATTATTTAAAGAATTTGACATTTTTAATATTTAAGTTATAATTTTGACATTTCTATTATTGGTTTTTGTATGAATTTGACAGGTTTGAAATTATGTATTATTATTTTTTATATTTGTATTCAATTTTATCGTAGAGTTTGACATTTTTATTTTTATTTTTTACCTTTATTGTTGTATTGTAGAATTTCGCACGCTCTGATGAGGCAGAATGTAATTGAATCCTATTTTATAATTGACATACGAACTATTGTACATACATTCATGCGAATAAATAATTATGATTGATACACGACATCTTACTCCGTATCTTATCGTATCTGTTGGTGCGCCTATTTGACGCATGCCACTACGGCGCGAATGCAAACGAGTCGCTCTTACGCCCAAGGCGCAAGGAGATGATTCATTTCAAAAATCCTACAACTGCAATATAATGTCGCCTGAACCCTAATAATAGGCCAGTATGCAAATAGGCGATAGTGATAGTCACGGACACATTTTCGATATTTACGGACCGGCTTCACCTGGAACATGCGCATGCAATGCTGCGATAAATACAACTCGATAGAATCCGTCACGATACCGTTTGCATTCTATACTGAGGTATAGCCCGAGAATTGATGTCGCATTTTGAGAAGGTGTACCTACTTGTTTTTTCGTATGTGCCTTTTTTATTGAAGTAAACTTCTTTACCCACGCTTGACTTGGGGAGTAAGCTGGTGAATGCATTATGAAAAGTGCGAACGGAAGTTGAGAAGGAGATATACGTTAGAGAAGATAGAAAGAGAGATAGTTACGTTTCGTATATTTTTAAACGTTAATGTGTGAGTGCGAGTTGCGTCTGCCCAGAATGAACATAGACTGATCGACCTACAGACGTGTGGACAATTTTGCTGAACTCTCTCTCTTCCCAGCTAAGTATCCCACATGGTGGTGGGGTCAGCTTTCCTGGTCGTTCTTCTCCACTTCGCTCTATCCTCGACGTCGTCATCAGAAACTTGGCACTCTCTCATGTCTTTTGACACTACATCTCTCCACCTTGTCTTGGGAACAATTTTGCTGAACAATTTTATAAATTAATATTTTGAAAAAGAAGTTTTACTTCAGTCGTGTGGGAAAGCACACTCGTTTTTTTTTGTTATCCCGACGTTTCGAACAGCCGTGGTCATGGGTAGACTGACCGCCCGTAACCACGGCTGTTGCAACACAGCCGACACGTCGGAAATACTATTGAAAATCCTATGCATTTCCTCCAGCTCGGGGAGAGCTGGAAGGGGTCTATTGGACTTTGCGTAGGCCGTGGACTAACGGCATACCAACTTAAAAACCCATCGATATTCCTTAACTCACCTCAGTGCTAGTGAATCATCAAACCGCCCATCCTGGGATGAGTGAGTCGATGCTAGCACTTGACAGGGTCCCGGAAAGGAAAGGTGTACCTACTGAACTTCGAGGTGAGATTTTTATTCCTGGATTCTACTTTTTAGGGTTCCGTACGCAAACGGCACCCTATTACTGAGGCTCCGCTGTCGGTCTGTTTGTCTGTCCATCTGTCACCAGGCTGTAATCTCATGAACCGTGATAGTTAGATAGTTGAAATTTTCACAGATGATTTATTTATGTTGCCGCTATAACAACAATAGTAAAAACAGAATAAATTAAATATTTAAGGGGGTTTCTTACGGAACCCTTCGTGTGCGAGTCCGAGTCGCATTTGGCCGGTTTTTACTATACCTTTCACCTATATTTCAATGTAACCAATCGTCAGTTATAACCAGGTCGATTAGAGAGGCTCCGAAGTGCGATCCTGTAGTCCGGGACTACCACCCCTTATTATGGTAATATTACATAGATTATGACAATTACATTTGACTATCGTAACCTTTTTGAGAGTCGATCGCAAACAGAGTTGGTGCAGATACTCAACATTTATTGTATTCCAAAATGTAATAATAGGTGGTAATTGATAAGTATTACCCGTGCGCGATAAGTTGGGACCTGAGCGCGGTGACGTCATATTGGCGTGTTTGTACCATCCGCAAAAAAGCGAACATAACAAGCAGCCACCCGCGGCTTCGTCTTTGTTTTTTTTAACCTAATTTATTATGTTACTCAGGGAGGACGCTGCTTTTTATCTAATCTTTTTTACACTATTTGAATAAAATAAAAATACAATGTTTAAGTTTATACATTTATTTTATCTATTATTTACATTATCTCATCTTCGTCACTACTTAGTGGATTTATGCCTTCTAGAGGTTGTTCTTCGTCCTCAGTCTCACTATAATCATTTGACGAAGAGGTATCCGATAAATTTACAACATTTACTATAACAACAAAAACTACAATGACACAAACTATAACAACAAAAACTACAACAACAAAACAATAACACAAACGAAAACTAAAAGAATTCCAGAGCGCGTCGTTACGTGACGTGGGCCAGTACGAGACTAAAAACCCTAGTAAAAAATAGTGATGCGAACGGTACAATATGGGCGCCATCGGGGAAGTGCAGGGGAAGCGGTCGGGGAGTCGCATTCCTAGCAGGTCCCAAGTTATCGCGCACGAGTAATAAGTGATCATTATGGACCCTGTTGGGCACTACAATATTATAGAGAGGAGGACGCCATTGTTCTTGTTAGGTTATATTTATTTTAGAATAGAATAGAATAATCATTTATGGTATACACAAAATGACACATGAAACAATTTTAAAATGAAAACATTCAAATCTAACTAATTGTCAACGTAAAGAAAGAAAGAAAGAAAATACATTTATTTGCTCCCACAGACAGTATTCAATAATACAATAACACAGACAATGGTGGTGTTGCGTGGGGACAAAATGGTCCCTGTCTCAACATGGCTGCTTCGAACCTTGTTGGGTACGATGCAGCGCTGGTTTTCTGACAGGGCCTAAGTGAGGACACGAACACTGGTAAACGAGTACCTATATAAAACTAAATAAATATTGCCAGTCACCATTATATAAATTAAACTGAGTTATCTATGACGGTGCCTAATAAGATAACAATACATGTTCGGATTTAAAAATAATAATATAACTACATACAATGATAATACATACGAAAAAAGCGTTTTAAACATGGGATAAGTGTTCAGAATGATTACTCTATTTGTGTTGAGGCTGCTGGAAATTGTGTGACATTGAATTATCGAGGATTGTTGATAGGTGAGTAAAAGCCAGGGGGAGTTCTTCCGGGCTCGTCGTAAGAACTCGAACGTAAGTAACGTAACGTCGTACGTAAGTAGTTGTAAGATAAAGTTCTACATATTCATGGATATTTCTAGGAATAATTTATTTCTTTGTGTGGAAGCTAGCAACAGGTAAACAATATTAACCACACCTCCAATGGAAATTTTTAATTTCTAATACTAATTTGTATTGTGTTTTTATTTAATAACTTCGTAAAATTGTGTACTCAGTAAAACTTGGGAAAGGAAACATTTCGACCAAACTTTTCCTCTATTCAAGTTCGAATTGCGTTTGCTATGAAAACGATCATCATGCTTTCGTTTTCCATAGCCGTTTCAGTACTGCGATTGGGGTGTGGGACCCCGGGGAAATTACCCCGGACTACTAAGTTCGCTTATAACCGCTCTGACTGCTGGCTGCTGCTTGTAATGGGGATATTTATCTTGCGAAGTTTTAACTTTTAAGTTGTTGTAATATTTTTGTGGTCATTCTCTGAGGAGTCATTTATGTGTTAGTCTTTGTATGTAGGTCCCATCTCTTTATATACATTCTGTTTTATATGTACGCCGTTAATTTAAAAAACACATCCGTAATCGTATTAACATTTTTAGAGGTGGGTTTAATACCGGTAGCTTGAATATTTATCCAATAATCGATACATCACAATAATCCCCACTAATATTATAAACGCGAAAGTTTGTATGGATGTTCGTGTGGATGTTTGTTACTATTTCACGCAAAAAACTACTGAATTGTTTTTTATAGAATTTAGTATGTATATTATAACCTGGATTAACACATATGCTACTTTTTATTGACAAAACACGCGTGCGAAGCCGCGGGCGGAAGGTAGTATTATATATGCGAAAGTTTGAATGTTCGTTTGTTTGTTACACAATCACGTCGTAACGGCTGAACCGATTTCGATGAAATTTGGTATGTACGTAGATTATAACCTTGATAAACACATAGGCTACTTTTTGTTGGCAAACAACGCGTGCGAAGTTACTGGCGGAAGCTAGTTTTAAATAAATAATATTTAACGTAAATCGGCGGTGCCTTTGCGACAAAGACGCTTAGTCAGTTTAACAGGTACCCCTTAAATAGTGAATTTAAATGATTTGTTTAACTATTTTATAGAGACTGTTTTATTGATATTTTTGAATTTGATATTAAGGTTATTTGAAAATTGAATATGTTCAATTAAATTCTGTTTAAATATAACCTATTTAAAACAATAGCCTACCCGTGTTTTCATTTTATATCGTAAGTATATAACAAAAACACGCGGTATAAAGCACATAAGATTGAAAAAAATGTAATCATTCGCTGAGGTGATTGCTGATGTTTTTTTTTTAACTTAGTAGAATATTGTTCACACGGCTACACATCAAGCTATATTTTACTTAGAAAACTTTCGTGATTGATTTCAATCATTATTATAAATACGGGATTTATCACGTACCGTCTTATCGGTGTTTCGACCGACAATGTTTCGGTTCAATTCGTGAACCTTCATAAGGGTGAGTGCGATCCGCTCCGAATAACGTCTCGCCTCGCACTGATGAAGGTTCACGAATTGAACTGAAACATTGTCGGTCGAAACACCGATAAGACGGTACGTGATAAATCCCGTATTTATAATAATGACATCAAGCTATACTTCTCCAGTATAAGCTGACCTCGCATTGTGTAGGCTTTTCGTAGATTAAGAGGTCAGCTTATACTGGAAATGTGTAGCTTAATGTGTAGCCGTGTGTACATTCAATATTGTAATATGAATTTGTATTGTATTGTACATTCTTGTACGCAAAATTACGTTACTTGTATCTAACTTGCTATATTTTTATAAACGCATTCAAAAAATTCAAATTAAATGCAAATTTATAAAGTTTTAGATTCTAAAAAAAATATTACTTAGATATTTAATTTAGAAAGTTTGTAATATAAATACTAAAGCCTTTCTTGTGTTCTTTCTTGTACATCTATCAATTGCAGACACTAATTTATGCATCTGGTTAATTTATATAGCAGCACTATAGCTGGGTATAGCTGGCTTTACCATGGCATGGTATGGCTGGGTAAATATATACTTTACTCATGGCTTAGTAAAATTTAATCTGCAAAAAAAACTCTGCAACACACTGCTTGTCCTTAAACGTTCTCGTGAAATCCAGTTAATTCAAAGGATTTCTGGAAGAGATCGTTTTTAGCGATAAGACTGGCGCTTGTATTTCTGAGTATGTTTCATGTTTATCACACTAACATTATAAATGCGAAAGTTTGGATGTTTATTTATTTGTTTGTTACTCAATCACGTCGTAACGGCTGAACCGATTTCGATGAAATTTAGTATGTACGTAGATTAACACATATGCTACTTTTTATCCCATAAATCGGGACCCATGGGATATAAAGGGGGTGTCAAGTCGAGTTGCAACAGCGAGTTCAGCTTTATTTCTTGGTTACCTACATATTTAGTAGTGTAATGCGTACGAAGTCGCGGGCAAAAGCTAGTGTTTTAAGTTTGTAGTAATTAAAGTGTATCTTAAAAAATCAATTTAGTCCACACAGCTGGAATATTAACTTGAAAAGATAAATAAATTAATATTGGTGGACATAGTATTTTTCAAACTTTCGCGATCACTGTACATAATTATTGATTAAAACGGGTATTTATCGCGTATGTACCTTTTTTATTTGTTATCCCGACGTTTCGGCTGTGTTGCAACAGTCATGGTCTCGGGCTGACTGGAGTACTTGGAGCTACCGTCGGGAAGTGCGGGTAGCTGCAGCATCTACCCTCACTTGGTCTTCAGAATTAGAAATGTCCTCGTTCATATTACGACACACTACACTAACCGTATCTACGCACTGAGTCGACCGATTACGACGCGCACACCTAGCAATCACTGGGTTCCAAGACGCTGAGAGTCTATAGCCATCATTGGTGGACATTTCACAAAGCGCTATCTAGCCCCAAACTAAGCAGAATTTGTACTATGGGAACTAGATAACTGATAGAATACTTATATATGTTTTTTTTTGTAAAGACATACTTACAATATATAGAAAAACATTCAAATCAAATCAAATATTTTATTTTGCCACACACATTATACAAAAATAACAACACAACAAATAAAACAGTATATCAATAAAAACAACATAATAACTTAAAACTAGGAACACAAATTGGTTGCAAAAAAGGTCTCAACTCAGCGTGTGCAGGACATTAGAACCTGCGCTGGTCTTCCGCTGAGACCTTTAGGACTAAGAGAGACAAATAATTAAAAATAAATACATAGCGGGCGCGATTTTAAAGTACATAAAAAAATAACTCTCAAAAACAAAACGAAGTTTCAAGCAGAAAAAGTTTTACAATAACAAGAAAAAATAAATAAAGTCATATTAAATATATAAACTAGTTAAATATTTAAAAGTAGATTTAAAGTAAGAGATTAAAAGTGTTAAATATGATCAAAACAATTCATAAAATCATAATATATGTAGATGATAAAGGTAAATGTATATAGAGTTATATTGCACTTGTATCAAATCTGTTAAGTTCCTGCTCCTTTTACCTGTGTAATAAATATTTTTTAAGTTTTAATCTAAAACTGTGAATAGTATGCAGGTTCCTTATCGGCGGTGGAATGTTGTTCCAACATTTCGATGCAGCGTAGCGAAAACTGCCTCGAAAGCCTACTGTTCTATGTCGCTGTGTTGAAAGCTGCATCGAACATTGTCGGCGATCGCAGGATCTCCAGTTTGACGGTTCACTTATCTTACTGTAGAGATAACCAGGGGCATGGTGCTTCATAACACCAAAGAGGAGACATGCTAAATGAAGCTTACGTCTGTGTCTCATCTTCAATAATGAATGTGCATTAAGGAAAGGAGTAACATGTCCCCTTCTTGGAACGTCGAAGCAGAAACGAGTACAAGAATTTTGTACTCGTTGTATCAGTCGAGCCGTTCCTTCCAAAAGTCGTGGTTCAAAAACCACGTCTGTGTAGTTCAACTTTGAAAGGACAAGTGACTCTACTAATTGAATACGCAACTCTTCTGATAAGTACGGCCTCATTTTATACAACATTTTAAGCTTATAAAAACAAGATTTAACTACGTGAGCTATATGGTCTTCAAATCGAAGGTCACAGTCCATTTGCATGCCTAAGTTGCGTGCTTTGTAAACTCGATCAATTGGTTTATTCATGAGTATAACACTTGCGCTCGGGCCGATACTTGTCAGTTGATGTGTGCTACCAAAAATCATATATTTAGTCTTATCAGGGTTTAGTATAAGACTGTTATTTTGAGACCATAGCGCAATATTTGCGAGATCGGTATTAAGTTTATCAATTGCATTGTTAATCTCGGAAGGATGACTCGAGATGTAGACCTGTATATCGTCGGCATAAATATGAAACCGACAGTGTTTAATATGGGAACTTATGTCAGCTGAATATAAAATAAAGAGGATTGGGCCCAAAATAGAACCCTGGGGCACTCCTCTGTTTACTGGCACTGTGCGCGAAAAGTGTGACGTTCCGTTACTGCTTGATAGTTTAACGTGCTGAGAACGATTGCAAAGATAGCTGGTGAACCATTTTCTAGCATTGTGATCGAAGCCATAATATGCCAGCTTTGAAATAAGCAGATTAACGTTTATAGAGTCGAATGCTCTAGAAAAATCTAGCAGCACCAACAGAGTACACATGCCCCTATCTTGCGCGAAAAGAATGTTATCGGTTACATTCTGTAAAGCGGTGACCGTGCTACGTCCCTTCCTGAAACCTGACTGTACGTCTGGTAGAACTTGGTTCCTTTCCTAAAAATCTGTTAACTGAAAGCAAACTGCTTTTTCCAAGATTTTCGACATGCAAGGTAAAATACTAATAGGACGAAGGTCTTTAAGCTCTACAGGGTTAGGTATTTTTGGAAGAGGACAGACTATTGTCATCTTCAATGCCTCAGGAAATGTCGATGTACTAATAGATGTGTTTACTATATTTTGAATTGTTTCCAACAAGTCTGGAAGCGTCAAAATGAGCATTTCTAAACTAATAGAGTCATTACCTATGGCATTTGATTTTAAACTTCTAATTTTTTTTGTAACTCCATCTAGACTTATTGGTTCCAAATAAAATACTGCATCATTATAGTTATGGAATTCATAGAACGCAAGCTGTGAAATTTTTGTCGCAAATGAACCGGGAATATTCATAAATTGATCGCTAATTACATTTGGATCTTGGAAATGTGGAGGCAGTTCATTATCTTTTTTAGGCAATAAAGTAATTTTAATATTATTCCATAGCTGTTTAGGACAATGCATCTTATTATTTATATTAAATTTAAAATATGCTGATTTCTTTTGGAATAGCGCTTACAATCGACTTTAGACTTTTATAGAAAGTTTTTATAGTTTGAGATTTAGTTTTATGATAATCCGCAGAAGCTTTGTCGCGTAGCCTCATCATCAGTTTTACTGTATCTGTAATCCAGGGGTAAGAGTGTGCTTTAAAGGTTACGGACTTTACAGGTGCATGTAGATCGAATAGAGTAACAATTGATTGGGTAAAGACGCCAACTATGTCGTTAACGTCTCCAAGTGACTGAATTGCACTCCATCCGATAGTTTGGAAATCCTTCTCAAAGTTCTTTAGTGATATATTTTTAAGTGGTCTATAAGTTACAATTGACGAAATAGGCATCTCACGTTTTATATTAAATTCACAAACTACAAGACAGTGACCATACAACTTACCAACGTGGTCAAGTGTGACATTTCTTGCTCGCAAATCGGAACAAACTACATCAGTAAGAGATTCTGAAGTTTCCGTGAAATGTGTTGGTGTAGTAACCAGCTGGGTTAAGCCAAGGCAAGCAAGAAAAGTATCGAACTTACATTTTACTAAAATTTCGTTAAAATCACCCAGCAATATTAGATGGTCATGATTTGGAAGCGCGTTTATTGATTCAGTAAGGGCATCGAAAATAGATCAACGTTCATCCAACCAGGGCGGTATGCCGTTCCTATTACCAGTTTCTTCCCGCTGATTGTCAAAGTGATCCACATTTGCTCTACCAGCGTGTGCATTGGTTCTACTGGGTGGGCCCAAGTACGCGCGTTTACACCTCGTTTAATGTAAAACCCGACTCCACCTTCACGTTTTCTTTCCCCGCGTGACCTGGGAGTATGACGCAGTCTGTAGGCCGGTAGAGTTGGTGCTTTTCCGTCTTGACCAATCTGAAGTCATGTTTCATTGATAGCTAACACATCAATATCATAACGATCAACAGAAGCCTTAAAATTATCATGGTTAGTGCCGAGGGAACCTGGGTTAAACAACGCTATTATTAATAGTTTGTTAACCATTTTTAATAAGGATAAAGATTTTTCTGAAGCAAAATGAGCATGTGCAAAATAGTACAATACATAAATACAGTACGAATATTAAAGGAATAAATAAATAACAAAATTTTACATAAATAGACAAGATTTACAAAAAGCAGTTCAAGTTCAAGATGACACTCTACATAAATAAAATCGTCTGATGTGAAATGTGAGTCATTCAAACCAGTGCTTGTCCAAAAACCCGCACGAAGTCACTTTCTGATCGTATGGGATGGGCTGGTTTTCCATCTGCTTGACGAGCATATATGCGCCCTCTTTTAGTCCAAGAGAAACGCCACTGTTGCTCGCGGCATTCCTCCCGGACACGGTAGAAGATCTGCCTGTTCGTGCGCGTCAGCCGCTCATTGATGTAAATGCGACCGCGATGGCCCGCAGGAGTGGCATGTCCGGCGTCAGTTGCGGACAGCGTGCGGCGCACACGTGCGGCTTGAAGCAATCGGTCCCGCAGCTCGCGACGCGCCAAACGAACCACGACGCGACGAGCACGGGGCTCCTCGCCCGTGTTTGCTACTCCCTGTGCTCAACACGCTCAACAAAGACAATATCGCGATCTTCTAATTTCACTCCCAGCTTCGCACCAAGCACAATCACGGTGTGCAGTATATTTTCACCTTTTCCCTCTGGTAGATGCCCAATCTCTAGGTCAGCCTGTAGTGAATCCTGGTCTCGATCGTTCAGCTCTAGCTTGAGCTGTAAAACCATGCGCTCTAGCTCGGCAACTCTTTCAGGCACAGTCGACTCTCGCTTCTCAATCGCCTCGATCTTCTGCTCAAAGCTATCCATTCGTGCGTTGCTTCCTGCGAGCGATATCCGTAAGTCAGCCATCTCTTTTCGGAACTCCCTCAACTCCGCCATATACTCAGAGAGCTCCTGACGCAGTGCTCGTATGCCAGTATCTTCGGCGTACTTAAGGGCCTGCGGTTCTTCAAGATGCGGCGTACTGGCGCGCACGGCATCGCGCGGTGCTACAGTACATTGCGGGGCAGTCGGCGCGCTATCCGCAGCTTGTGCGTTTGACCCGCTGACATTTTTAACAGGAGTACTACTGTTGTCCCCTTTTCGAATCTTTTTCCTATTACATTCTGGGCACACCCAATTCTTATTTATGGTTGTTATCTCTGCAAGTCCAACACACCCCTTGTGATAGAGCGAAGGGCACAAGCTACAAGTAGCGATAGCTGTCGACGAAATAAATTTTCCGCAGCCTGCACATTTAGGCGCAATTGTATAAAGCGTAGCCGTATTCAGCACGTTATTGTCGATAGCTAGGCAGGATGCTAAAGCTGCAGATATACGTCGCTATGTGGAGCAGGAAATTGTAAAAAAAGGGATTGATATTTTTTTTACAAAAAGTAGGCTCTGAAAAATTTCGGTTAACGGGGAATCCGTTGAAAATGTAAAGGAAGCAAAAAGTCTTGGACTGACTCTTGACCCTCATCTCCGTTTTGAAAGGCATGTGGCTGATGGGGTTCGTAATAGTTTTTACAGATTAAAGCTTCTCTACAAAATACGACCCTATTTAAGTGAGGATGTTAGGATCACCTTATGTGAATCTTTAGTGCTTTCTAGATTGAATTATTGTGACGTGGTTTATGGGGCGTGCTTGTTGGCTCGGACTGAAAGGTTAATACAGCGGGTTCAAAACGCCTGTGCGCGTTTTTGTTTCCACATTCCCCCCCGCACACATGTCACTCCTTACCTAAATTCTTCAAACATGCTAAAAATGAAAGCGCGCAGGCTTTTGCACCTCGCATCTCTGCTCTTTGGTATTGTTTCTAATAAAATACCTGTTTACCTTTACGATAAGCTCAAATGGGTTCAAGAATGGTCTCGCTACCAAAAGCGAGTCTGTACTCATGTGTTTTTGACACCCAGACACAAATCTGTCGCATTTCGTGGGTCCTTTAGGTTTGCAGCTTCTCAGTGCTGGAACGACCTGCCGCCACCTTTACGTGCCCTGAAAACAGTAACTTCTTTTAAATTTGCACTGAAGAAAGAATTACTAACGCTACAAAAGCGCTCATAGCTTACCTTACTTTACGTGGGCATAGAGCGCTGGCCTTTCAGTCACACAGGAAACAGTGTAGGTAGTATATTTTTCTCCTACTTGTTGCACTGCCCACAAACACTACTCCACACTCTCTGCTCAATCGTTTTCTGGTCCTGGCTGTTGCCTCCAGTATATTTTTCTTGAACGTTCACTCCTGTTCGCTTTCCGTGCGCCTATATATAACTATTTTATTCTTTCAAGTTTATTTTATTATTTACGTATGTGTATCCATGTATGTCTATATATATGTTTAATCATTTATTTTTCTGCGCTCGTGAGGCTACCCATGGGTCCCATCTGAAAACCAGCGCCGCTTATCTTCCGGTAGGCAGGTAGGCAGCAATACGCTGAGATGGAACCTGTTTGGCCCACACAGCACGGAAGACCATATTATCTGTACCTACCACCTACCTATGTATACTTAAGAACTAAATTTTTATCTTGTGTTTTTTCTTTAATTCTGTACTTAAATAATTTTTCTTTTTATTTTTATATTCTTTAGGTAAGTAGGTATGTTTTTTGTATTTGTTCTGTTCTGATTGGTCTGTCCTATGTGTGTGTCAAATAAATGTATTTTCTTTCTTTCTTTCTTTCTGTAGAGGTTTGATCTTGCACACTTGTACGCACAAGGAGTGAAATAAATAATTATCTTGCACAAAAAGTTCGGCAGCCCACTGGGATTTGAACTTGTTCACCCCACACTCGGAGTGTCTTCAATCGGGCAGTCGTACCGCTCGTCCTGTCGGTCGGTAGAATAAATAGCGAAATTATGCTACGTCTCCTTAGTTTCTTGGCTCAATAAATTAGTCGATAAGTGGGTAGGTGTGACTAAGCTATACACAAAATGTTATCGACTCACAGTTTGAAGGTCGTTGACACGAACTGTTCTTCAATTTAGTGTATTTATTTTGATGTAACTTCCTTTTACGCTTAACAATTTCTTTGCACTTTGTAAACTGTACTCAAGAAATTGAGCTCTTTAAACTGGCACTAGTTTCAAAACGGTTTATTAACTTTTTGCACACTTTATGAATTTAAGTTGACGGCAAAACGAGTAACACGTCCGCATCGTATCGTGGCACCATAAGTCATTCCACACAAGTCATTCAGACCCGGAACAAATATTTGTAGATCATGCTAACATTTGTTCCGCGGCGGGAATTGAACCCGCTACCTCCTGCGTCTCAGCCGGCTATACGCCCACTGCGCCACGGAGGTCGTCATATACTTGAAGTATCGAAAATAGAAATATATTTTCACCTAAACCTCAATTATCACCCTGGGGCCTACAAACCGCCATCACTTCTCGTCAGTAGCAGTCCTTTTATAAACAACGGTAACATACACCGCTGAAAGCCATTATCTAGTGCAACTGTAACACAATGCCATAATAAAAATGTATCGTATAGCTATGAATGTGAGTGCTTTCATAGAGATGTAGAGTCGCTAGAAGCGACAAAAGACGTCACAAGAAAAGTTAAAATTTTGTACATCTCTTTTCAAGTTTATTAAAATGAGACAACGCAAAGCCCACACAAGATTCAAGACTCAGGTCAACTGTGTAGTCAACTGTGGATCACCACCTCATTTGTTAATGTCAGGAACTAGACGAGAAAGTATAGGATTAAGTGTATAGGATGCTAATTACCATTGTTAAAGTTTCCATAGCAACGATTCTTGAACAACAACAAATTTTAAATGCGGAGGTCTCGACCTTCCGTGGTATTACCTAAAATTATCGACAGCAATCGATCGCAAAACGTAAAAAAACTTCAAAAAATAGTTGCTATCTGTTGCCTTCTCTGTGTTGGTAGCGCTAGTTTGCATGTGCAATTTGTCGTGTCGCGACCGATTGCAGTCGCGTTATTGTCGCTAATTCTAGGTAGGTAATAGCCCCTCCCGATGTCTTGCATGGATCATTTAGCACATTTAAATCTGTGTTCTAAACCCGGTACCTTCATAAATCTGCATTACGTTTTGCCGGACGGGCGCGAGTTATGGCCTCCAACAGGTGTACCTACGGGCACACGCTTTTAATAACAAAATACGGACTCATGATATACTGCCGGGGTTATTGCACCTTTGTATACCTCCTGCATTGTTTCTGAGCGATATTAGGGTAATATGAGAAGATTATAGCAGACTTTTAAAATAGGAGACTTTTAAAACTGCTCAGAAACATTGAATAGTATCGAATATTTGACGACCTCCGTGGCGCAGCGAGCGAATAGCCGCCTGAGACTCAGGAGGTAGCGGGTTTGATTCCCGCCGCGGAACAAATGTTTGCATGTTATACAGATATTTGTTCCGGGTCTGGATGTTTTTCTATATATATTAAGTATGTATTTACAAAAAAAAAATTGTTTATAAGTATTCTATCAGTTATCTGGTTCCCATAGTACAAGCTCTGCTTAGTTTGGGGCTAGATAGCGCTGTGTGAAATGTCCAGCAATATAAATTTATTACTTATTTATTTAACTAGTTAAACACTTCATCTCCCTTCAAGATACCCAACAAAATTGAGCACTTTATGTAGATATATTTGTGTATTTCGTTTATGTATGTGTATTATTATTATTTTTAATTTTTGTAAGTTTATTTCTAAGCTAAAGCTTGTTTAAATTTCCATCTTCTGGCACTACCACTTTGTCCACACTACACAAAGTTTAGCTGTAAGAAAATGCTAATTAGCATTAAGTTTGCCTATGTAATATTATATTAGTGCAATAAAGTATTTTCTTATGTAACAGTAAAGATAGTAGAGATACACAACGCAGACAAAACCTTAGTTAATAGTGTTCTGTAGTTTAATGTTTTATTGTGGTGATTTTTTTTTTATCTTAGGGATCGCAAACTGATTTGTATACTACCCTAGAATACCCTAGGACCGAAAATAGAAAGAAAAGAAGAAAGAATAGTAGATTATTAACCAAGGGTATAAAGCAGTGTCTTCTGTCGCGGGTGACGATTTAAATCGCGAGCGTAACGAAGGACTCAAGGTTTACTCCCGAGCGTAGCGAGGGTGTTAAAAACTTATCCCTCGCTTCGCTTGTGATTTAAGACGAGTCCTGAGTGTAGCGAGGGATTTAAGTTCACCCAAGACTAAGACAGCTTTATCACTGAGGAAAATACTCTACCTTTCGTACCATTTGCGAAAAAATTAACACAATAATAATATGCCATAATATAATAACATTAACTTATTTATAAAAATAAATTAAAATAAACTTAACGTTTATGTATTTGAAGAAAACAAAAACGCGGCAAATTCCTAGACTAATATTTTTATTTGTCGGAAAAGCAAAGGCATCAAGCTCATACGGCCTCGTCGGTTTTCGTAATTTTATTTAATAATCATAACTGCATAATAAATGCGTATTCCTTTTTCAAAAAGATGTATAATGCTTTATATACAAACTCAATAGTGTAAACACAGATGTAGTTCAGTATAAATTTTGGTAAGTATTCCAAATTTAAATCACATTCTCCTGCTAGAGGATGAATTAAATTCAGTACAATATTCTTTCCCTGTTTTTAACAGATTAAAAATGACTATTGTTATGTTCGCTTTTTGTGGCATAGAATGTCACTTTTTTGAGCAAGTGGTACGAAAAATACATTTATTTGACATCCACACAGGACAGACCATTCAGAACAGAACAAATACAAAAAACATACCTACTTACCGATTATAATAATAACAAGAAAAATTATATAAGTACAGAATTACAGAAAAAACACGAAATAAAAAATTTAGTACTTATGTATATAGGTAGGTACAGATAAGGTCTTCCTTGCTGTGTGGGCCAAACAGGCCCCGTCTCAGCGTATTGCTGCCAAACATCCGAGGAAGGTAAGCGGCGCTGGTTTTCAGATGGGACCCATAGGTAGCCTCACGAACGCAGAAAAATAAATGAATAAACAGATACATAGACATACATGGATACACATACGCAAATAATAAATAAACTTGATAGAATAAAATAATTAATGTAAGGTGGAGAGCTAATTTAAGTATATTGTCTGTGGTGGGTGTCAAATGTATGACACTTGACAGTGACATATATAACAAAATACAACTCTGAACCTGTCTTCCTATGAACCTCTATCTGATTCCAGCAAACTCACTCTAGGATTTTAATGAACTTTCTTTATTGTTCCTACAAAGTGTACCTATTCTGATTATATAAATAATTTATAGTTTAGGTAACTTAAGGCTTTACATTCAACTTTGCACCCTAATCATCATTACTACAGAGTTTATTTGTATATAATCCAGTCAACAACAGTATATTCACGGATGGGCGCGCAATATTTTTCGCCATTAATTTAAAAACAGCCTACCAAATGAGCTGAGAGTCAGCCATACAAATCATAGGATTATAAAATTTAACGTACGCGGGCTATTACCTACTTTGTATCGTGGCTTTTTCCGGCGACTTTACCTGCGTACAATGTTGTAGAGTTCATAAAAACACAGAAGTTTACCTTGAAAACATCACTGTGAAGTAAATAAAATCTTGCATAATCAAAAAAACCTTTACGAGGCACATATTATCCTTTGTTACTTGGCACCGATATGAGGAATAGAATTATCATCATCAAACACCATGAAATCCTGAAACCCACAAAACATATCAAAAACCGTAAAAACTTTATAAAATACAAGATCCATCTGCCATAACATGAGCGCCCTAGAAACATTTCTCTTTTCTAAATTTAAAAAAGTGTTTCACAAATCAATCGATTTTATTGGATAAGAGTTCATGCTAACATGACCACTTTAGAAGAGTTTTTCTCAACGGAAGAAAATTACATTTTAGCGTAAAACATTTTTCAATAGATATGTTCTACCCTAAAATGACACTTCTTCCGTTGAGAAAAACTCATGAAGTGGTCATGCTCTAGCATGAACTGTATCTAATAAAATCGATTGATTTGTCGAACACTTTTTTATTCTTTGTTTTAAACTGGCTAGATTTTAGTTTGACCACATTCTCACCTGATGGTAAGCGATGATGGGGTCTAAGATGAAGCACGAAGATCTAGAAGAAACCTATTTACTCTTGTCATAAAGAGGCCCGGATTGTATTCTTTAGGAAAAACAGACGACGGCAAAGTGACGACGACGTTACCTTAGCCCTTAGCTGTGCGCATCAAGAACGTAGAACCAAAACGGTATGTGCGAATGGGTGGTATATCAACTAGGTACGTATGGTACTGAGCCGTGCGACTGCTTGTCCTTTGATGGTAGGGAGATGGCGGGATCAGATCGTATAGTGGCTGGGCACATTCTCCAAACTGTATTCTGTAACAGATCGATAGGCTTGCAACTTTACGGCGGTGTTCAAGACTTTGGGTCTTAGTCTCCGCCATATATTGCTCACCCATAAACCTAAAAGCCCTACGTTCTATCGAGTCTAAGATAGTGAACTGGTATTTGGTAAAACCATCCCAAAGCTGGCTGTAGTACTCCATACAATTTGTAGAGACTAAGAAGCTGCCCCGAAGCTGGTGTGAAGTATCTCCTGATCTTGTCGATGATGCCCAGCTTCGTGGCAGCTGTTCAACAGTCATACAGAATCGCCCCAGTTTAACTATAATAGGGATTCATAGACTTGTATTGAAACTGATACTCGGCTGGTTGGATGGTGGCGGTAGGGGTAGCGTGGGTGGGGTGGGGGGGGGGGGGAGGGGGGGGGGGGCGCAAATTTACATTTATTGCTATCCATAACGAGATTACTGGAAATAAGCCGGTTATACTTTAATTTGTGTCTCAATTTGTGTGGCAACCAAAATTATTTAATTTCACTTAAGAAATGAGTGTAATTATGGGATATTAAAATACTAAGTATGTACCTAACGGACACTATTACACAGGTGAAAGGCTAAAGGTCGTAGAAGTTTAGATTTTTTGTATTTTACCTTATGGCGTACAAGCATCACACTAATATTATAAATGCGAAAGTTTGGATGTTTGTTTATTTATTTGTTTGAATGTGTGTTTGTTACTCAATCACGTCGTAACGGCTTAACCGATTTCGATAAAATTTGGTACATACGTACATCATAACCTGGATTACCACATAAGCTACCTTTTACCATCTAAATCAGTTCCCATGGGATAAAATGGGGTGTCAAGACAAGTTGCAACAGAGAGTTTAGCTTTATTTCTAGGTTACCTACGTATTTAGTAGTATAACGCGTACGAAGTCGCGGGCAAGTTAAAAGTTCATTCTTTGAAAATGTTCTAAATATTCAGGGAACTTATTAAAAACTATAGCAAGTTCACGATTATCTGTACAAAATTCAATAAAATACTCTCGTAATGTCGTAGACCCTCAACGAGAGCAGATATTTCTATCGTTGACTGTATTAAGAACTCCTCTCGATTAATAGTACCGGAAGTACCCTCGGAAAACCAATAAACCCCGAGATCCGTTTAAGTAGCTGGTTTAGTCGATAACATCTTCTTGAGTCTGCTTAGCACGGCTACGAAAATACTAATGTTCACATCACACTGTCACACTAATATTATAAATGCGAAAGTTTGGATGTTTTTTTTTTATATTACTTATATGGCAAACGAGCGTGCAATCCACTAGATATTAAGTGGCTACTGCAGCCCATGGATATCCACATAGAATTCAAAACAAGCTATTATGTTGTATTATCTCTATGTGGATACGTTGCCATACTATAGGACTTCGCTGTAATGCCTATGTGCCAGTAATTACAGGAACATACCATTGCCATCTAACCGGAACACAGCAGCACAAGTACTGCTATTTGGCGGCAGATAAAGGTAAGGCGGTGGTGCCCACTTCCTCGAGCCCGTTCACAAAAGCTGTACCACCAGTATTATTTAGTATATATTTCTTTGTTTGTTACTCAATCACGTCGTAACCGCTGAACCGATGTCAATGAAATTTAGTATGTACGTAGATTATAACTTGACGCATAGGCAAGTAGTCTATGTGTTAATCTATATTCATCCCATAAATCAGGTCCCATGTGATAAAAATGGCGCGTCAAGTCAAGTTGCAACAGCGAGCTTAGCTTTATTTCTAGGTTGCCTACACATTTAGTAGTGTAACGCGTCCAGAGTCGCGGGCAACAGCTAGTCTTACGATAAAAATTCATGTTTCTTGCACTTATGCCTACCACAGACCACACAACGTTATAGGTTTGTTAATTTTGTTCCATCGAAAGGTTGCCTGGACTGAACAAGATTGCTCTCAGCAAAATAATCCATATACCAAACCACACTGAAAAGGTAATAAAATTAGCGGCCTTATCGCTGGTATACGGTGTTGCAATTTAAGCTACAAATAATGACAAGTATATCGTAGAGACTATATATGATATATAAATAATGTTTTTTAATCAAAAAACTTAACTTTTGAGGTGTTTTGCCTAACATGTAGATAGTTACCGCCCTACCGTACGCACCATACGCGCTCTGTTTACTGGTTGGGTACATGGACCGGGCCGGGTTATTGACTGGGCGGGGTTATTGAACTGCTCGTAGTAACTTTTTAGTAATATGTAGCATCGTACAATACGTAAGTTCTCTAACATTTCTTCGACCAGCATTTAATCGATTTTCTCGAGATTTTGATAATACAACCAGAAAATTTAATAGAAACATTTATTTTATATTTTTGAAGTAAAACTTCTTTACGCACGTTTGAGTTGGGGAGTAAGCTGGTGAACGCGTTACGAAAAGTGCGAACGGAAGTTGAGAGGGAGATATAAGTTAGTGAAGATAGAAAGAGAGTGAGTTACGTTTCGTATATTACTGTAAGGGCAAGAGAAAGAGGTGCGAGCACACATTTTCTTTCTCTCTTTCTCTCATAGCCAGTTGATTTGTCGCATATCTCCTATCCCAAATTAGCCTAAATTATACAAACGGCAAAACCAAAACACTCCTTCATGCTGTATAATAGAGTTCATTTTGCTATAGATAAAAAAGTATTTACGACGTTTCGTATTTTGAATCTACCAGCTTTGATTTATAAAAAAAAAATCAGCTATTCCACAACAGATGGCAGACAGCAGCAGAAGTTTTACTTCAGTCGTGTGGTCTAAAGCACACTCGTTTATTTTTGTGGAAACCGTCCCTTGGATGTAATTAGTTTAAATTGCAACACAATATAGGTTTAATAATAATTTATTCTCAAAAAGATAACAATTATAACTTACATGAGAATCAGTAGACATAGAAAAGATAATGTAGTTCGTTCGAGTTATGGTAGGTAGGTAGGTACAGTCAATTAACGCATTCAGGTAGATCGTTCGTTAGTTATGTGATTACCTATGTGATATAATTAGCAGTCTTGTCTACACACGACTCTTTTGAAAATGGTCACTTTTCTTTTTTACTTTGAAGCTTTATATTTCGTAAATGGGCTCTTCTATCAAAAAAGTCTCGAGGAATCCTTTTATTATTTTGGAAATACATATTCAGCGATAACCGTCACGATGGGATGCGTGAGTAAAAGAAAATCACGCCTAGCTTCCATAAAGGGGACCCTAAAAATGTATATTTAGTATTTTCCAAGTTCTCACTAAGTGTAGTTGTAAAAATGTCTAAAGTGTAATGAGGCGCACAGCACACCTGTTGTTCCTAAGTAACGGGTAGTTCGCTAAGTGACTTTGTTGAGTAAAGGAAAAAGGCATGGTTATTCTAGACGTTGGTAACTTAGAATATACTAGTGGTTCGCCCCGAGTCTCCCAAAACTCAAAAAAAAAATATTCTTAGAGCGACTCGCGCAACGATGCCTAAACGTATTTAGTGGCTAAATATGATTTAAGGAGTGGTCAAATCATACAAATAGGTAAAATTTAAACATGTTTAGTCGCTTAATACGTTTAGGGATCGTTGTGCAAGCCGGCCTTAATCTTTGACTAATAAAATAGTGCCACGAAATGATATCCAAATAACTTGACCTACCAGTTTCATTCATAGGTAACGGGAGTTTATGTTAATTGGATATTTTTTGGGGTAGAAAATGCAGTTGTTCTGGATTTCTTACTTTTCCCTATATTATATCTCTAAACCTAAACGCATACAAAATTTCAGCACTGTGGGGTCACTGGTGTACCCTGTGAAGTATGTCAAAGTTCAAATTTTACTATAGGTAATATCTGAAAAACTAAAAGGCTTTGAACTAAAAATTAAAAAAGGTTCGAAATGTACTCACAAAGACCTTTTATTAGACTTGCAACTTGACCGTATAATACCATTTTGTTGTATTTTTACCCCTCTTGAACCCCAATATCTCAACAACCTCCCTACATTTTTAGCTCATTTAGTCACAAAAAAATTGTGTTACCACTACCTACATAAATACCAAACTTCACGGTGATCGGATAAACGCTTCGAAAGTTATCCTCAGACAAACAAACATACATACATACATACAACGCCGATTTGCCCAAGTTGATATATATCCTTCCTAGGTTCCTATATCCATCTGTAACCGACTACGCCTCGTATCTCCTTGAAAAAGTGTCAAACTAGTGTCAAACTTTTGACAGGTTTTCAAGGAGAAACGAGTCGTAGTCTTCGCTCGATATAAAATATCTAACAAATACTTGATGACCTCCTGTATCATCATCATCATCATATAAACCATTATATTTATTAGGTCATCTTTCTACTTAGTGGGAGCTGTCCTACGCTGCGCTATGCGTTGCGTGGTCTCCACTCCAGAATATTTCTGCCCCAACGGCCAATGAGAAACTACAAGTAGCACATAAAAGATTTCTAAAAACCGTATACTTAATCACCTATAACCTAGGGTCTTCAAGTCGTTAGTGAATAGGTTTCTTCTATGCAAGCGTGTACCATCGTAAATTGCATCATCGCTTACCATCAGGTGAGATGGTCAAACGCTAGCCTTTATTTTATAAAAAAAAAACAACAATATGATGTGTGGTGAAAAAAAACACGCGTGGCTTTTGGCTTGGCAAATGTTATCCCTCTCTAGCTTTAAAGGTTTGCTGGAAGAAAACTCTTCTTAGGGATATGCTTCCCTTTGTACATGTCCTTTTTTATTAGGGCTCCGTACCCAAAAAGTAAAACGGCACCCTATTACTAAGGCTCCGCTGTCTGTCTGTCCGTCTGTCACCAGGCTGTATCTCATGAACCGTAATAGTTAGACAGTTAAAATTTTCACAGATGATGTATTTATGTTGCCGCTATAACAAAAAATACTAAAAACATAATAAAATAAATATTTAAGGGTGCTCCCATACAACAAACGTGATTTTTTTGCTCGTTTTAGCTCGATATTGATAACGGTAACAGGTAGACGCTTGAAATATTCACAGAATATTTAGTTATAACTAAATAGATATTGTTATAACTTTAAAAATAAATAATTAAATTAAAATAAAACAAAAATATTAAAGGGGGCTCCCATACAACAAACGTGATTTTTTTGCCATTTTTATAGATATTGGTACGGAACCCTTCGTGCGCGAGTCCGACTCGCACTTGGCTGGTTTTATATATTTCGTTTAAAGCGTTCGAAATATATAAAACAAAGCGTTTTTTTATTTTGTGTACAATAAAAAGAAACAACAGAAAATTTGTTAAAAATAATAGATTATTAAACGAGGGGATAAAGCAGTGTCTTGCATCACGGGCGCTATATTGAATCCCGACCGAAACAAAGGATTCTAGAGTTAACTCACGAGCGGAGCGAGAGAGTTACTTGAATCCTGAGTGCAGAGAGGGTTATAGGCACGCCTAAGATGCGGGAGAATATTCTACTTTTCAAACTTTCTTTGAGACCAAATCTAGGTTGACACATTCTGGGTTTACGAATAAGTTCTTATTGTGTATTTCTCTTGTTGTGTGGTTCTCTTTCGTTCAAATTTTAATACAGATGAGGTTCCAAATTAAACTGACATTATGCCCGCGAGGAATAATGTAATTCAGTACAACTTTACTCCCGGCTCAGGCGTAGTAGTGATATAATCACCTGCTTTCGGATAGGTTTACTTTTTGGTTCAAATTTTAATACAGATGAGGTTCCAAATTCAACTGTCATTATGCCTGCGAGGAATAATGAAATTCAGTACAACTTTACTCCCGGCTCAGTCGTAGGGATTTAATCACCTGCTTTCGGTGAAGTTTATATGACATATAATTTAACATTGTCGAGCAGGTGGTGTGAAAAATAACTTTTCAACGCTTTTGTGATTATGTTTATTACAGTTTTTACGTGTAAAACAAATTTAAATTACGCAAAAGTGTAATAAATCTCACCTGAGAGTGATACCCCTGAATATTTATAACTAATTTCATACCAGGAAAGTGCGGTCCAGAAATTTAACATGTAAGGTAAAGTTTTAATAATGCAAGACATTCATCAAAACTTGTGACGCAGTAATTAACACGCTAATTATGTAGTTTGGCACCCCTGGATTTAATTAAAAAAGTTTCAGAGGTTGCCAACCCGAGTGACGTGGGATTACGAAGATTTTTCGTATCTTTTACAAAGATGAGATTTTTGTTGAAGGTAGAATTATGCAAAGATTATGTTAGTATTTTTGTGGGGCAATATTGTCGGCATGATTTTTTTTATACCACCTGCAGGGCTAGCACAGCGATTTTCTTGTCTACTCTTCGAAGAGACAACAAGGACCGCAACTTATATTTCTGTGTGTATTGTTATTTGTTTTTTTTTTATATCGTTATTAAATCTAAGTGTGTGAATAGGTTTCTTCTAGGCAAGCGTGTACCATCGTAGACTGCATCATCGCTTACCATCAGGCGAGATCGTGGCAATTCCTATACTGTATAAACAAAAATTGTGTTGTACAATAAAGTGTTATTCTATTCTTTTCTTGTTGATTCTTCCGAAATTGTCTTTGCTCCGAGCAGGCCTAATAAGGTTTCATCCTAGACAAGAAAATGATACTCTGTCTATAGCAACATAATTATATATTTAAAAAAATATCTAATCTAAAATTGATCGTAAGCAAGCGATTGAGAAGAGTGCAACAGAGACAACTTGAGAAGATAGCGCTGTCTAGGCATCGCAAGATCTAGACAATTTCAGCAGAAAGTTGTCTATCCTTAAATGTTAAAGATAGAGAAAATGATGGATATCTTGCTCGGCGTTGTAGACTACTGTCGAGGTCTACAACGTTTCTTCCCGTTCACTCGCACAATCGCCGTGTTCGAGGTGGTAGACAAGTGTCTTCTTTCTACCGAAAAATGATTCAAGACAAAATTCTTCTCTACAGTTACTATGCTAGGCCTACTGCAGATTGAACATATGGCCCACCTGATGTTCAATTCGTATCGCCTATAGTAGGAATTGCCTCGTAGGTCACGCACCTTAGCAATGTGACCTACGATGCACTGCCCTGCGTCCACTGCGTCATAATATCGAGATACCCAAAATCTCACAAATATATCCCGTTTAGTAGCCCCGTTAGTTAGTATAAATAGTATAGACATAAATAAATATGGCTGGACATGTCACACAGCGCTATCTAGCCCCAAACTAAGCAGAGCTTGTATTATGGGAACCCGATAACTGATAGAATACTTTTTTTGTATATACATACTTATAATATATAGAAAAACATCCAGACCCGGAACAAATATCTATAGATATTGCAAACATTTGTTCCGCGGTGGGAATCGAACCTGCTACCTCCTGCGTCTCAGCCGGCTATGTGCCCACTGCGCCACGGAAGTCGTCAAAATAAATATGCATAGTAGTCCTGGCTGTGTATCGAGTCAGCGAGGCGACACAAATATACGGCATTTAAAAGTGTCGGCCGCACGCGCCTGGCAATGCCACGTAATAAGACCTGTGCCCAGTCGACCGTTCACAATAGAAAAATTGTAGGAGTTTGTTCATAGCCCAGGGTGATCGAAGCTTTTCAACAAAAAAACAAAGGAATCCTCTTTTACACGGGAACAAGTTTTATATCCAACCAAATGAATATAAACATTGTATCAGTTATCTGGATCTCTTTATTTTTGTTTTATTGATGATAGCCAAGCGCTTGACCACTACCTCACCTGATGGTAAGTGAAGGTGTGATCGAAGATGGAGTACGCTTACCTAGAAAGAACCTATTCACTCTGGACTTGAAGACTCCAAGATTAGATCAAGTTCTCAATCAAATATCAAGCTTTGCTTGGTTTGGGGCTGGATAGCGGTGTGTGAAATGTCAATATAAAAATGCGTTTTAGACCTCGTAGAGCGTGTAAATCACCTCCATGTATGTGGTTTTACAAATTTGGTTACGTTAAGAAACTAATATTTTTATAATACCGATTAAATGTATTTATTGCCCGTATTATTGAAAAAAAAAACTTGAGAGGTGTCAAGGGACACCCGGATGGAACGATTCGACCTTCCTTTCGATTAATTAATGAAGGAATTGTAATAAAATGTTATTTTTTTTATTATTATCAAATATAATGTAATATAAACTTAATCAGTAGGCTCAATTTTAGTAATAATTGGCTTGTGGTAACTGAAGTAGGAAACATATGTTTGGGATTCTATTTTATTTAAATGTCTTGAAAAATCTGCATCGATGGTAGTATTATATTTTGTTGTTGATTGTTTATTTAAAAAAAAATCTGTATACACTCAACAAAAATAATCGTCGCGACACCACACTGTTCAATGCGAAATAGAAAGACGAAACGAAAATAACTAGCTTGCTTTCTATGAGAGAGAGAGAGAGACAGACAGAGAAACACGCGCACGCTGCACGGCTTACAACTATAGCAAAAAGTGTCGTTACAACTTTTGGTCTTAATTTTTTCCGTCTAGCCCCCTTTCGCAACGCACGATAAGGAACTTCGTTCCAAAAGCGCTAAAGCTGACAGTCTGGATGGAAAGACCTACATCCAATAATGGACTGATATACAACCTGTTTTGCTATGCTCGAAATTAATTTAAAACACACATTCAGAATCGCATTAACTGATTTTAGAAGTGGGCTTAACACCGGTAGCTTGAATATTTATCCAGTAATCGATACATTTTCAATAAACTATTTTATGACGTAGATCGACGGCGCCTATGCAACGATGCCGCTTAGTCAGTTAAGACCTACATATATGGTACATGATGAATGAATATGATTTGTTTACCTATTTTATGCAGGCTGTTTTACTGACATTTTAGCACTTGAAATTAAGAATGTTTAAGAAATTAATTAAACACGTAGTTTAATAGGTTGATGATAAATAAATAATGTTTGACATTTCACACAGTGTCATCTAGCACGAAACTAAGCAGAACTATAACAAGATGATGTTAATAAGTATAGATAAGATCACGCTGATATTTTGAAATGTAAAGTGGGTGATATCATACAATTGGTATATGCTATAATTATCTGTATAAGAACGTTATTAACTCTACCGAGAGCTTTAGAATAAAGGTACCATCGATTCATATCATTGCTCAAACTGTCATATTTACTCGCAATCAACCTCTTCACCTCTTCAAGCAAATAAGCTTATAGAACAAACGGGCTAATTCTCGCTTTCAAACGTAAAGTAACCTATTTACATATAAATATCGGCAATTTAGCCTTTTACTAATGAAAACATCGTTTCAATTAATACAATCTACTTATTTTTGCTTATAGTTTTTATGTATGACTCGTGCGCGATAACTTGGGACCTGCTAGGAATGCGACTCCCCGACCGCTTCCCCTGCACTTCCCCGATAGCGCCCGTATTGTACCGTTCGCATCAATATTTTTTACTAGGGTTTTTAGTCTCATACTGGCCTACGTCACGTAACGACGCGCTCTGGAATTCTTTTAGTTTTCGTTTGTGTTATTGTTTTGTTGTCTGGAAAAAAGAAGTCAACCATGTGGACAGGCTTCGACAAAAGTATTGGGACGATGACCTCTTACAAGAGACGAATAAATCGCAATTAATTGTAAATTTATCGGATACCTCTTCGTCAAGTGATTATAGTGAGACTGAGGACGCAGAACAACCTCTAGAAGGCATAAATCCACTAAGTAGTGACGAAGATGAGATAATATAAATAATAGATAAAATAAATGTATAAACTTAAACATTGTATTTTTATTTTATTCAAATAGTGTAAAAAAGATTAGATAAAAAGCAGCGTCCTCCCTGAGTAACATAATAAATTAGGTTAAAAAAAACAAAGACGAAGCCGCGGGCAGCTGCTTGTTATGTTCTCTTTTTTGCGGGCGGTACAAACACGCCAATATGACGTCACCGCGCTCAGGTCCCAACTTATCGCGCACGGGTAATAGTTAGTTTTACTACGCGTAAGTAATACATTGTTGCATTTTAGTATGGAAGGTGTTTTCATAAATAAATAAATAACTGTTACCTGACTTATTACCTTATTCTTTCCGGTTGGTACCGCGAGAAACAGGTATGCATTGGCGATTCAAATTGATTTTAAATATATAATTTTATTGGACAAGTTTGTTTTGATTTTGAGTATTTACATTATCTATCTTAGTTCATCATTGATTTAATATTACACTTTCGTCATCAAAATACTTGTTTGGTTTAAAATATCCCATTAACAATAGGTTTTATATATCGTATTTCTTGCAATTGTAGATGCATGGCCCTCGGGCACTTATCAACAGATCCAATCAATTACAAATAAAACCCTATATTTGGAAGGGGGTAATTCAAACTTCTATTTATTTCCTACGTAAGCACACAATACAATTTACCCAGAATTTAAACATATCAAAAATAAAATATTAATTAATGATGCGAATGTAAAATGTCTGTAGAGAAAAACACGCCAGTTAATTCAAAATCATGATAAACGAAAACAAAATTAAGCACCCCTTCAAAACATGTGCTTATCCTAAGCACATCAAGTCGTATGAGTTAACTTCTAAACTAAGTAGGTAGCTTAGCTGCAGCTAACTCTCAAGCAGCACTTGTGAGGCGCGCTCAGTCAACCGAGCGATGTGTACTTACCTTGTTTACCGTGCGTTAGGTAATCAGTTATATTCGTACCATATCCGACTAATGTTATATGTTTACTCTTTTTACATAAGTTTAACTAAATCAATATATTTTAAATAGTTACCCATATTTATTTATATATATATAACCATTTACCATAACCTTAGAAATCGTAAGAAAGTTCATAAGTTGTATGTTTATATATATATGTAGGTATGTAATATTATTTTAGAAAAGTATGTTTATAAAATTTATATGTACATTTAAACAAAACTCCACACACCTTTTATTTAATCACTTCTTTATTTTTTTTTTTATTTTTCTACGTAGCTGCTGCACTACCTATTGCTTCTGGTTTCAGCTGAAAATAAGCGTTGGGTGCTTAGCATCCAACATTATGCTGAGCTGAACGCCATTTTGGTACGCAGACACATAAGTCGTAATTGTTTTATTGGATTCAATTGTATCTACTGTTCCTTTAAATTATTTCATGTGTCATTTAGTGTGTGCCAAATAAATGATTATTCTATTCTATTCTATTCTAATGTAAACAACATGCGGTGAGGTGATTACCAATGATTACTTTTTTCTTAACGTACTGGATGAATTAGTATTTACATACTTTTTATGGAGGAACCACTTTTTAGGAAAAGTTCTTTGTTCAAACAACTGAAATCTTGAAGTTTCACAAAATATTATTCAACTCACTTTTTCAACTAAAGTTCATAATTAGTAGGGCCTCTACGAGCATCTACGATCTGTAGACGTCTTACACAAATCAGAACAATTTCATATAATTCTTTGCCCAACAATTTAATCCTCAAACAACTAACACAAATCTCTCGCAATAATAACACAACGAAAAATCCACTACAACTTTTCCCGAAATACCGGTAAGAAGAGCAATATCACAAATCCGTGGGACATTATTTCTCACTTCAGCCAGGATACCGGACAGTCTCATTGTTTCCCGGGATTCCCGGGATGGCCGGGATTGGCCGCTAACACCCGACATTAGTTTGGATTCTGGGACACATTACTTGGACTTGCGACTTTTCTTTGTAAGCAAGGTATTTAATAAACCTGCGGCCGGGACAAATGTTTGGGCTTATCATGTATCACCTTGTATTCTTTCGGCTATACAAATAATAGAGAAAGATATTACGACGAGAAAGATTTGGGGAAAAAATGACATATATTACGGTATCATAAATCCTTGAAATATAAACCAGCAAATTTCTTCGGTAAGATAAAACAATATATAATATATAAATACAATTATATATTTTGCCCCGTCCTAACAGGGTACATGTCCTTTACCACATAATACTCTATTCTTAAGATGTTTGCATGTAACTGATTTCGTGTCGCAAATTAAGAAATATGCGAAGCCGACTTTATTAAGACTTATTTCATAATAGTAATCAGAATAACTCTGTAAAAAAATGGATATTAAATTTTTATAAATCTGTTAACTTCCCAGTTTTACCAATAACATAAAGTGACGAGCATATAACCATAGCTACAAATGATATAGCACACGTGTGTTATCCCTTTATTCAATAACTGAATGCACCTTTTAAACATTTTGTAATCCCTCGCATAATCGGCTTACGTCCTGTGTGATACGTGCTACTCGTACGTACAATCGGAGAAAATATTGTCATTATAATACGTACTACGGAATATGTTGGTTCGTACGTAGCCTTTAGGCACTGTATACATAATTTTCAATTGATTTAAAAGCCTCAGGTACCTAGGTACGTTTAACAAAGTTACAAAGTTAATTATTACAATTTAATGAATTAAATAAAGATCACCAAACTGTCTGACAAACTAAAGTCTGATTTTACTAGTAGGCTTTTTTGTGTAATATCCGTACCAAGGAACGCAACACCCAGAATCGAAGCAAGAAACCCTGGAATGGAACCCGTAACCTCATACACCTTAGTCAGCTATTCCCCTACCTTGACACAGTTTATTAAAATAAAAACCATCCAAATGTAACCAAACAAATTATAACACTGATTGAAGACGCTCTGCGGTGCGCCACCGGTGTATGGCACAAAGCCGTTCTGTTCCACCATTATCAGGTTTCTTCTAGGAAAGCGTGGTCCACTGTAGACTGCATTACCGCTTACCATTAAGCGAGATAGTGGTCAAACACGAAAGTAAAATTAATTAAAAAAAAACCCAAATAAACCGAGCAATAAATTTATAACTACATTGGAGGCCGCCTGCCAATATCTCGACATATATTTTTTTAATTATGGACCTTTCAATAATCCTTAATCAATCATAAATTTTCAAATCTCGCATCTATTCAGTTGCCTACTTTAGTACCCTTTAGGGAAAGCAACACCGTGACACGCTGGTTTCCATGGTGTGGCAAATTAATCATCTCAGCGCGTAAACAGGTCATTCAGAGGCTAATCTTGAGGGAAGGAGCGTTTTGGGTCGTGGGCACACTTGAACATAAACCTCGTTATTCTTCTTCTTTCGTGTCAATAGCTTACAACGTATTTTAATTAGATTTTTTTTATATTAGGGTTGAGTAGAACCTGACCTCGTTTATTGCATGTTTTTTACTTCGTAACTTACATATTTAGTAAAGTTTAACGTTAGTTATTTAGTGGTACACTTGTGACCACAAAAAAGGCATACAACTGTTTAATCCTTACCAATCTTTGTATAGGTTTTTTTAAACGTGTCCTAAACAGTGTTTAATTTTTTTGTGGCAAGACCCTTAGTGTTTAGTTTTCTTTTCTACAAATCTAGTGTTTATATTAGTATCTATATTTTTTTTCCATTTTTTTAAATGTTGTAAGGACAAATCAATTTACTTTGTAATCACTATATCATAACGTAGGTTAATTACCGAACTCTAATTTTTTTGTTAATTTGTTTTTTTAAAATGAACATTGCATTGTAGACTATTATGGGTGAACAAATTTATAAGCCTTTTTTTAGAAGGGTCGCTATACTTAGAAAATAAATGACTGATTAATTAGTAGAGTAGTGCCATACCTAGTACACCACACCTATTTCTGCCGCCAAGCAGCATTGCAGTGTTTCGGTTTGAAGAGTATGGTTGCCGGTGAAATTACAGTCACATGAGGCTTTATACCTGTATGCCTCAAGTTGATGCATGAAGGGCAGTGCATCGTAGGACACATTTCTAACATGCGAGAGTGACCTTTCGAGGCAATTCTCTGTTATAGGCGATGGTTACCACGAAACATCAGGTGGACCATACTCTTGTTCCATCAACAAATAACATAAAAAATACATTGATACTGATACTTTATAGCGCTCGTGGTGTAGCTTTCTTTGGATCACACGCTTCGCGCGGATGTGTGGCCGCTAATGGAATTGTCAAATGAACGCTTCTGTGCTTCGGAGATTACGATAAGATGTCGACTACCGTTATCTAAATTGCCAAGCCTCGTCAAAGTCCTTCAAGGGATCATAAAACAGGGTTTGCTATTTGCTTACAAACTTGACTCCCAACATCCAGGTGATTCATAGCAAGCCATAGCAATTGAAGATATATTGTGTTTTAAATTCTGAGTTTTGACATGTTACTAAATGACTAAACTAGATGTTCTACCCAATTTCACTCCCAATGCACCCCAACCTATAGTAATATTTCGGGTGCATACTGTACGTGACTAGGCATGTTAGTATCGTCTCCTGGCCCCCGTGCATTGTGTGAGCTATCGGCGGATAAACGGAACACCGTTCCCAGCGGCACAGATTTATCTGTACTTTCCATTACTGCGTTACGCGTCGTTTTAAACCTTGTCCTAAACCAGATATTGTGGCGGCACGAGGTATATTAAACCCCACCGCTCGTAGGAGACCAAAATCCTTTTTTTGACGCCAAATAAGACAAAATGTATGGTTTTTTGTGTGCGGCACGAGGTCTAAGAAACTCGGCATTAAGGTTGGTAGAACTAGGAATCAATAGCACATCTCAGATAGTTATCTCTTTCTTACACTGAACCAGATGGAAGGTATGCCTTCCGCACGACAGAGACGTTTAAGTTTTTTCTTACCGCTATAAAGACGAGACACGGACAGGGTGTTTCAAGCCCTGTTTCGCACTTATCGTGTTAATGGATTTTTTGTAATGAAAGTGGGTTAGGGGACTATCCTACCGCTAAATGAAGTCGTGGTTTAGGCTACGAGGACTACGCCCATTCATTTTAAAAGGAGATACTTTGAAATTTGCTCTTTTAAAGGTTTAGGCATTTTGTAGTGAAAAAATAAGACAATTGTTGCATTCTGTATGCCAACTAAGTAAACTTTCGTGATTAATTTCAATCATTATTATAAATACGGGATTTAACAATACGAGAGAAGTTCTTCTACGAGAGAAGATAGAAATAAGTCGAGTGCCGAACTTTATGATGCAAGTGACAGAAGAGTGAGTGAACCTGGTAGAGACATAGTTAGTGTTGTGTGTTTGCCTGCACCAAGAACTACCGAAGAGAGCAGCAGTGATGATAATGATGATGACACAGCCGGTCAACGCGCTGTGATTTCGTTGGCCCAATCCCCGCCACCCCGCCCGTCCGCTCGCGCGCAGAGGGCAGCGGCGCGCAGTGCGAGGCGAGACGTTATTCGGAGCGGGTCGCACTCACCCTGATGAAGGTTCACGAATTGAACCGAAACACCGATAAGACGGTACGTGATAAATCCCGTATTTATAATAATGGCCAACTAAGTATCTTAAATGTGTGCAAATCAAAACCCTATCTTATCTCAGAGGGTAAAAAAATAACCAAGAAACATTTGGGTGCTTTATTTAACAAATTTTGACAGAGTATATTTATCTATCATCATCACCTCAGCCCGTCTGCACCCACTGTTGGGTACAGGCCGCCTCTTTATTACTTACTTCTAACATACTCTATTTACATTCTTTCCGGTACCTTGCGAGTCTCATCCATTGACACCCAGCTACGCTTTTAATGTCGTTCGACCATCGGGCGGGTGGTCTGCCTCTTGGTCTACGAGCATCCCTTGGCCACCACTCTGTAATAGCCTTCGTCCAACGCCCGTCATCCCTCCTAGCCAAGTGAAATTATCTTTAATAACAGGAAACTAGAGGAATTAGTAAATCATTACCAAAATAACGTAGATAAAATCAACATCCGCTTGTGATAAAATAATTTGAGGACAATTTAAAATCACATGGCAACAAGTGAAAACCAAACTATTTGAATCATCATTGGGTATCTATTACGTAAACGTAGTTTAATTATTATTATGCTTTCAGAGTTAAATTATTTACCTAAATATTTTGATCAAGATTTGGTTTAGAAAAATGATATACAGTGTGCTGCATGGAGGATCCTACCTACGGCCATGCTACATGGGAGAACATGTACTCTAAATATTGAGGTGAGGAAGTCTTACATAATCGAGACTTTCCTTTATATTTAAAGTCATATTTTTAAGTTTAACTTTCTTTTATTCTGCATCCAAAGATTTTTAAAAGTCGCTTGCCTAAGCCGGTACTCGAACCCGCTAAATTTTCTTAAATTTTTCTTGGTCTTAGCTTTCTCTTATGTAGGTAGTGACTTTACTATAAGTCTGTATAATCAGAGTTTGTTATTAGCAATATACATTAACCTATACCTACATCACACTATTACACTATTATTAGAAATGCGAAAGTTTGGATGTTTGTTTGTTTGTTACTCAATCACGCCGTAACGGCTTAACCGATTTCGATTATATTTAGTATATACGTAGATTATAACCTGGATCACTACATAGGCTACCATTTATCCCATAAATCAGTTCCCATGGGATAAAAATAGGGTGTCAAGTCAAGTTGCAACAGCGAGCTTAGCTTTATTTCTAGGTTACCTACACATTCAGTAGCGTAACGCGTACGAAGTCGATTACTTACATTGAAACCAAGTGCTGTTGGTTCTGAAATGAATAAATTTAAAAAAAATTTAGAAGCCAGGGCAAATTTTATTTCACACTCGAAATAATCCCAATCAATTCACAACTTAATTAACCACCGTTAAATTCGACGGTGAGCAAAGAAAATAATTGAAATCGACGCTCGCCATTCTATTCCGGCGGTCCGTCCGTCCGGCTGTCCGGTCCGGACGTGCAACTTTAATAACTGATAGCCAGATCCGGTTATTTTTGCGAGTCTATTCCTGAGCTCGACATTCGATATCCGGAATTGATATCTGATGATTTGATATGAAATTTTAACTGGATTGAGTCCCGAGGGGAATGGTTCCGTGCTATTTTTGGATTTTTAACATGGTATTTTTTAAGGTTTTGTCATATCTGTCGCTCTTTGGATTCCGTGGATAACGGTTAAACCTCATTTAAATATTAATAATGCAGCTCACGACTATATTAATCTCTATGATGGACAATATGGCCCTCCTCGGATTGTTTACAACGCAGACCCGAAGATATCCTCCGACGACCTCCGTGGCGCAGTGGGCGTATAGCCGGCTGAGACGCAGGAGGTAGTGGGTTCGATTCCTATCGCGGAACAAATGTTTGCATGATCTACAAATATTTGTTCCGAGTCTGGATGTTTTTCTATATATTATAAGTAGGTATGTATGTACAAAAAAAAAGTATATAAGTAACTATAAAGTTCTATCAGCTAACTGGTTCCCGTAGTACAAGCTCTGCTTAGTTTGGGGCTAGATAGTGCTGTGTGAAATGTCCATCAATATTTATTTATTTATCCTAAAGTATGGTAGTCAGAGTAAAGTCCAACAAGCAAATCGACTCATAAGCTCGGACTATATGGCATCCGGGCTTGTCAGGCCAATCCGTCGCACAACCAAACATTTGAATTTTTCCTGCGTCGACTACACACGATCCGAGGCCATCCGACTCCGATTTTTACCTGGAAGCAACCCGGGACATGCTCCGGATTCGCAGAATCGGGGAGACCCGGATGCCTCAAAGTTCGAGCCTTAATAGAGTATTTACCCGATGACACGTGCCTCCGAATTTTTAGTTTTAAGACATGCCGGTTTTATCGCGATGTATTCTTTCATCGTTTTGAGCACATGTAATTGCGTATACATTTTTAAGTAGAAAATCATTGGAGTGCGGCTGGGATTCGAACCCACACTATGGTTGGAGTACACCCCACCACGCCACTACGGCTAGACTACATTTGATGGCAAGAAACAGCATTTCGCTCATTCATAATCACAGCACAAGCGTACATTGTTTAACAGTTTTCAACAAAGAACTTAAATTAATTTAATTAATAATTATGGCTTCTGGTCCATGAAGACGCTACGCATGAAGGGAGACCTTCCATTGTCACTTAAGCGTAAACTCATCGACATGTGTATTCAGCCCGTCCTTACCTATGGTGCCGAAACTTGGTCATTGACAGAATCTCAAAAGTCCAAACTCAAGATTTGCCAAAGAGCCATGGAACGCAGCCTGTTAGGGGTAAAAAGAATCGACAGGATCCGCAATACCACAGTGCACGCGAAGACCGGCATTGCAGATGTTGGTGACAAGACTGCCAGGCTGAAGTGGGACTGGGCGGGTCACGTCAGACGTATGGTCACAGACAAATGGGCAACAGTCGTCACACAATAGGTGCCTGCACATGGGCGTCGAAGCCGGGGCAGGCCGAGGAAGCGTTGGCGTGACGACCTCGATGCATTCCAAGATGACTGGTGGGACGTGGCGAGTGATCGTGAGATCTGGAGGAACAGGGGGAAACCTTTGCCCAGCAGTGAGAAAATATAGGTTAAATAAAAATAATAATAATAATTACGGGCCTTAGCAAGTCACCATTTATGATGACTAATGAATATTATTGATTGACGTATGTTGCTACTCTATTGTATTAGGTAACTGTAATAATAGACGAGTTGAATAAATAAATAAACAAATAAGTATTAGGCGAAATTACCATTTCTAACGATGCATTTCTAATTGTTTCAGGAATGGTGGTGAACGGATTTGTAAACGTCGTTATAACGACGATAGAGAAGAGGTTCGGATTGAGGTCAATGCAGACAGGAGTCATCGCAGGAGGGTAACAACACACACCTACATAACTACTTAGCTAGTTACTATTCAATCTACCAGAATCGGTCATGCCTATTTCTGCCAAACAGTAATGCCACTAAATTTATACGCACAAGAGAATCCTAATCATTACGTCTCAGGGAAATATGCTCCATGCAATATCTTGTAGGGCCTTCAAATCACAACTCCTAGCTCGAGTACATATTTTTTTTCTACAAGATGACGTACTTCTTTTCAAAATCATCCGTGATTTGATGTCGTCTTGCGCTCGAGGTTTTTCCTACGACTCATCCTCTGTTCTTTGTTCCAGCTACGACATGGCTTCCTTCGCTTGCCTAGCCCCGGTGACATACCTCGGCGGCCGCAGCAGCTCCTCCAAACCTCGCTGGCTAGGTTGGGGAGTGCTGCTCATGGGGACTGGTTCCCTACTCTTCGCACTTCCCCACTTCCTCGTCTCGCCTTACAGGATAGCCAGCGAGGAGTCTGACGATCTGTGCAGCGCTAATAGAACTGTAAGAGGGTGGAGCAGTGTCCATTGTTGACTGATTCTTGATATACTCGGATGGGTGTAATGCTTGTGCAGCGTTGTGGCTAGCCACAACGCTGCTTCTAGAATAAGGATGGGTTTTTGTCGGTCATACCGTAGAACAAAGGTTACAACTTAGCACATTTATTTGGCTAGAAGTTGTAGCATGACAAAAGTTGCTTTTGAGGATTCTGTTGGTAAAATTAAAAGATTTTCACTTTATATTTTTAATATACCTTTCTACTTTAAACTTTAATATGCAAAGAGATACCTATGTGAATTTTCAACATCGTTGAGTTCATAACTTTGGTGCCTACGCAAGCGCTTTCTTCATTTTGGCAGTCACGAATTAGCAACTGTGGTCCTTTTGACAAAATTGTATTCCGCTCAGACTTGCAGGTTCTTTTCATAACGTCTGGTAAACATAAAGATCAAAGTTCCTCACAATACAGGCTGTTCATAAACTCGACTACATAGGGCTCACAAAACGTTGATGCACTTCAATGGCCCGCTTCATTCAGTTTGACAATAGACTGCCTCGGATTAATTCAATTAGTAATCAAGTCTTTTGATTGAACTCGAATATTCGAGAAGATTCGATCGGCTATGGGAACTGAATGAATAGCGTAGTAGATCTTCATCTGGTCTAGTAGGTTTGGGATAGATGGAGAATCTTACCCATTACTTAATGTCAGACAGAACCTACTTTATAAACTAGTAGTTCGCCCTGAGATCTCGCGAGTCTGCCATAAAAACGAAAACATATTATTTGTAATCTTTGACCATTAAAATAGTGCCTCGAAATACACTACCAAACAACTTGACCTACAATTTCATTCAAGTTACAAGTAACGGGAGTTCATGTTAATTGGTTTTGCTTTTTTTGGGGTTGAAATTGCAGTTATTCTGTATTTCAGACTTTTCCCTATATTTGTGTCGCTAACGCTACACGCATACCAAATTTCAGCACCGTGGGGTCACTGGTGTACCCTGTGAATTTCGACAAAGTTCTGTTTTTATTATGGCTAATAACTCAAAAACTACAGAGCTTACACAAAAAATAAAAACGGGGTCGAAAATGTATGTTCTAATGAAGATCTTTCATTAAACATCCCACTTGACCATATTGTCTTATTTTGAGTTTTTTACCCCTCTTGAACCCCAATAACTCAACAACCCCCCCACACATTTTTAGCTCATTTAGTCAGACCAGGATTGTGCTATCCCTACCTACCTACCTATATACCAAATTTCACGATTATCGGATCAACGCTTCAAAAGTTATCCTCGGACAAACATACATACTCGTAGGTACATACAAAGCCGATTTGCCCAAGTTGGTTTGGAGATCTCACTTCACTCAATCAATTACAAAAAAACCTACTCAACAAATGCCTCATTAGTTCCAATCTGCATTAAAAATCTCGTTTGAGGGCAGTTTTGTCTATAGGTATCTCTAGTAATCATTGCTTGTACAGGGCAATAATAGAGGGATACTTTGCAAATAACTGGCACCATGAAGGAGATATGAAAAGTATTAGACTACATTATTTTGAAGTGGATCACGGGAAGATAAAATTGCCCCTGGTACAGCCAGTTTAACTACATATATAGGAAGACCACGGGCAGGGAGTTACCCTCCGTCGTCCGAGTACCCTCCGTCGCCCGAGACACGTTCTCGGAGACCCGGATGACGAAATCACTTCCGCTAATGCGGAAGAGTCATCCACATTAGACAGAGCAAACACTCACCGACCTCGCCGGCGAGGTCGACGAGTCCCTTTAGTCGCCGCCTACACGAGGTACAAGCACGTACCCGGGCGTTTCTCTCCTATCCCCGTCCCGGCAACAGCCCAAGCCGAGGTTCGTACCTAAGTGGTGCCCTTGCGCTAGTTGCCTCATCAAAAATAAAATTATAGGGCTGAGCGCCTTCTGCGCTCGCCAAAAGCTCGGTTAAGCTGCAACGGCCTCAGAGACCAACAGCGAGATAAGTCCATTCGAAAAAAAAGGGAGCCATTAGTTCACTATTGATCTCTTTATGGTACCTTTTGTCCTCAGCTGTCTCCTCGCTGCGGGGAGGTAGGCGCCACGGAGACGGAAGGCGGCGCATGGGCCGTCGCCATTTTTGTTTTCGCACAGCTGTTGCACGGCGCAGGCGCAACCCCACTCTTCACACTCGGCGTTACTTACATAGACGAGAATGTGTCCAAGAAGATGTCTTCAGTTTACTTAGGTAAGGTATGTTAGATCAAGAAGACAGAGCGAATAACGTTAGTGGGTGTAAAGACATAGACAATTTTGCAAAAAACTTTGTTTACTGAGAAACGAATGATTATCAACGCATAGACCTCGAGGGGAGAAATAAATGGTGTCTAATGCGCACTTGCGTTGTCAATCCTTTAAGATTTTTAATACTTACGCCCTTTTTGAATAACCCCAAACTGTAGTGTCTGGGAAAAAATCTCGGCATGGAGACCATTCCACAAGCTAACACTTTTTATTAATTGTTGGCATTTGAGGGTTAGCCTCAAATGCCAACAATTAAAAAAAAGTGTTTTATTCATCAAATTTGAGATATCCCACCATCCCCCTTCCATCAAAGGACATGCAGGCGCACGGCTCAGTACCATCCGTACCTAGTTGATATACCACCCATTCGCACACACCGTTTTGGTTCTACGTTCTTGATGCGTACAGCCAGAGACAAGTAATATCAATAGACTGTCAATGTCCATATAAGAAACCGTAACCCGCAAAAAGCTCAAAATCCCTTATTATTTGTACATGGCGCTGTCTCATAGCCTGGAAACTTTCATAGCGGCCATTGCAACCAACAAATAAAAATAAACTTCCACTAAAACACACCAAAATATTTCTAGTTTTTTTAGAATAAGTAATATTGTCCATAAAATAAGATTTAACGATTTTATTATAAATTGATTATTTACCACTTTCATATGCTTAATCATAGATGGCGTGAGAAGGTAGCACATCGTTTTTACCTAGATGGCGTTTAACACAAAATTAACACTCCGAAACAAAGGGAACGAAAGAGAACCGTGAACTGACTGACATTGACAGCCGGGAAGCAAGCAAAGTCACGCTTTTGTACCTAATTTTGTTACATGCTGTGTTGCCAAACTTCACTTCTCAAAAGTCGCGACTAGCAAGTCGATATTTTGTTGTACTGTATGTATGTAGATATTGTGTTCATTATTTTAGTAGTATCTTGTAGTAGGTATGCATTTGCCAGGTACTTACAAATTAATTTTATTTTACTTAGAAAACTTTCGTGATTGATTTCAATCATTATTATAAATACGGGATTTATCACGTGCGGTTTTATCGGTATTTCGACCGACAATGTTTCGGTTCAATTCGTGAACCTTCATCAGGGTGAGTGCGATCCGCTCCGAATAACGTCTCGCCTCGCACTGATTTTATTTTGTTTCAAAAAGTGTTCTAATTATCTGTACATCACTATAAATACGTATTCTTATTTTACAAATATGTAGGTATATCCGCATTTAAGTGATAATGGTACGATAATAGACGTATGTAATGAATAAAAGATATCTATCCTTTCCTTTCCTAAAAAAACCCCTTTTTTGACGGAAACTTTCATGTTCTGGCAATTCTGAGAAAATGTGCGCAAATCTCTAAAAATTGCTAGAGACTAAAGTTTTAACGAAACTGAAGAGCGGCAACCTCGCACAACGTACAGGGTCACAACGTCGCAATAAGATTATCGCGCACGTGTAATTGGAAATAGCGCCATCTATTTTTCTTCGTACCATTATGAGCGGTAGTAAGCTAAAGGTTGGCATATATTTAACGATTTGTAACTCCTAGCGACATCTCGCGTCCTAGCAGGTAATCAAATATCGAGTTACATTATCTTGTTTGAGACTGTCAGTCTATTAATATTATACTGGTCTGTGGTACAGCTAAGGTATGGAACACTTTACCGTCGTCTGTTTTTCCTAATAAATACAATCCGGGCCTCTTTAAGGTAAGAGTGAATAGGTTTCTTCTAGACCTTCGTGCTACATCTTAGACCACATCATCGCTTACCATCAGGTGAGATTGTGGTCAAACGAAGTTCTATCATGTTTAAAAAAAAATATCACCGAAGACCCTGAAGAGATATCAAATTTCGGCCCTGTAAAGTTTTCCGACCTAGAACCTAGGAAATTCAGTAGAGGGAGGAGTCCATTTCTTTTCCTTCTTGATAAAAATAACCTATTGCAATACCCTCAAATCAGATGTACCATCCTAACCTAAATTTGGTAAGTGAAGCTAGTTATTGTCGTCCACGCCACCTGCATCAGTGACTGTGTGCCGACATGAGTAATTGGCAGACATTAATCGTGCAACCGCACAAATGCATCAGATCCATCTCCGGCATGTCTAGAATCGAAATGCACACATGCATTATATGCAAATATAATATCATCATCATATCATCCACAGGACGTCCACTGTTGATCGCCCCTATAGATTTCCAGAGAAAGCGTTTGTTTTCAGGCATCATTCAGCTGAGAGTATTAAAAAATACCTAAATAAATATTGCTAGACATTTCACACAACGCTATCTAGCCCTAAACTAAGCAAAGCGTTTATTATGGGAACCAGACAACTAAAATAATAAGTTTTTTTTTGTAAATACTTGCTTTCATCCTACTAATATTATAAACGCGTTACGTTTAATACGTTTGTTACTCTTTGACGCCGGAACGGCTGAACCGATTGCGATGAAATTTGGTGTGTACCTAGATAATAACCTGGATTAACACATAGGCTACTTTTTATTGGCAAATCACGCGTGCGAAGCCGCTGGCAACAGCCAGTTATACATACACCTATGTAGAAAAACCCCCAGATCCAGAACAAATATATGTCTGTAGATTATACAAACATTTGTACCGCGGCAGGAATAGAACTCCTGCGTCTCAGTCAGCTATCCTCCCACTGCGGCACGGAGGTCATCATAATGAAACTAGAGAAAAAGCCTTTAGGATGAACAACGCGAATTAACGGCGTCCATTTACTTGGCGTAAGCGAAAAGCCACATTACAGTTAGTAACTGGCCATTATAACCGGCGAGTGGTACAGCCAAGTGGTTTTTCGTGTTTAGTACCCCTTTTACTCTACTGCATAATAACAGTATTACCTATTTTACAACGGATGATCCGCTCCGCCCCGCCCCACCCTGCAGACTTTCTAACGGCTGTTAGATTAGTCGGCTTCATAATCTGTATGAAAACGTACACATTATAACCATTCGGTATCGGCCGATAAATAAATTTGATGCGGTACATAATTGTCTTGAAACTGAACTGTCGGCGAAATAGCGGCCGTTTTGTTGGCATACCGTACGCGCTAGCAGCTCAACAAGACCAAACTATCGGCCTATAGGACGCCTGTGGTCTGCGGTGGCTTTAAGAGCTCTGCCACTGTGTATGATAAACAATGAAATAGTAAATTTTTAACGGACATCAGAAAATGGAGGAGGTTCTCAATTCGGTTGTATTTTTCTTTTTATGTGTGTGTTAGGTATAAATGTAGATGGATGTAGAACTAGAGAAAAGCCGAAGAAGAGATGGATGGACTGTGTGAAGATTGATATGGGTATGAAAGAAGTGACAACGGAGATGACGACTGATAGCGAGGTATGGATGAAAAATACATGTTGTGCCGACCCCACGTAATGTGGGAAAAAGGCAGGATGAAGAAAATGAGGAAGTGCAGGAAAGGCACAGCTGCTGTAGTACCTGGCTGGGACCGAAAAGACTTGCTTAACACCTCAGACATGGGTATCCAGACTAACCGCGGGTTCTCTCCAAAAATGATATAAAAGTCTCGCGATTATTTTCGCATTTTTACGAAACATAAAATCCGGCTTGTCATCGGCACTTTTTTCTGGGCAAAGAGCAAATCACTCCATTCAACCGCGCCCACTAGAAAGCTTTTTCAAGATGAGAGCGTATTCACGCGAGGCGTGTGCCACTTGCTATCGAAATTCTATAAAGGCTTGTGACAGCGCGGGGTACGAAGCGACGCCAAGCTATCAATCCGCCCATGCTAAGACTAAATACCGCTAAGAATGCTGGATTTTATAATCTTGTAACTATAGACAAACAGCGCTAGTGCTACAGCAGAGATAGCGATATAAGCTCTAACACGACTATGTTCGTCCGTCTGTCACAGCAGATTATCTCAGCATGAAGCAATCTACTAGATGTTCGGTATAGTTATAAATAATACTGGTCCAACATTATGCCAATTTAGAATTCTACAAAAAATAAATACAAATAATTCAAATAGGGTGTCTTATAAAAGACCTTAATTTGAGCATTCCAAGACAGTTTATATTTTTTTATATCATATTTTTTGGAGTACATTTTTAATTCAGGCAGCAATATAAAAGTACAAGACTTAATTCTACGGCCCATATATATATATATATATATATATATATATATATATATATATATATATATATATATATATATATATATACCTTTAATAATAACTAGACTTATATATACCTTAGTGACTAACAAACATATTATTAGTTAAAACTATTTGCTGACACGTAAAGTCTGCGACGTAATGAAACTTGATAAAAATACAATACCATAGGGTATTGTATTTTTACATATATATATATATATATATATATATATATACCTTTAATAATAACTAGACTTATATATACCTTAGTGACTAACAAACATATTATTAGTTAAAACTATTTGCTGACACGTAAAGTCTGCGACGTAATGAAACTTGATAAAAATACAATACCCTATATCTCCGAAGTTTGCTAAGGAAACAATCTGAAATAATTAGGGTTGATAGAAATCTAGTATTCAATTATTATATATTATCTTCTTCTATACATAGTATAAAGTGAAGTCGCTTCCGCTGTCTGTTCGCTTAGATTTTTTAAACTACTCAACGGATTTTAATGCAGTTTTCAGAAATAGATAGAGTGATTGAAGAGGAAGGTTTATATAATACATACATAGTAACTCCGAAAGTAACTGTTTGGTTGTTATCTTTTCACAACTAAACGGCTGAACGGTAATAATGATCGTAATGAGATCGCATGGAGATTATATCCTGGGGAGGGACATAGGCTACTTTTTACCCGAGTGCGCAAAAGGAGGGTAATGTTTTTATTGAAATACTAGCTAGGGTTAGCCAGTGAATAATAAAACAAAGCCTCGTTCTGAACAGTTTTTCTAGAAATCTACCTTAAAAGTTTACTTATTTTCCGAGTTTACCATTCTCATGTAGGTGACGATGCTAAATTAACATAAATCTAGGTAGATAGATAGATAGGGAACCCTCGGCCCGCGAGTCTCACTCACACATGACCAATCTTTGTTTTATTGAAAGCTATTAAAAAAGCTTGAGCACATTTCGTCGAAACCCAGATAAAAACGAAAAGAATTTTTTATTGTTGATAGTCAGGCGCTTGACCAATACCTCACATCAGTGATGATAAGGTCGAAGATGGAGCGCGCTTGCCTAGAAAGAACCTATTCACTTCTAATAAATATTTTCCTAGTTAAAAAAAGTGGCACTCCGGGAGTGCCGACAGAAGTGAAATCTTGAACAATTACGAGACATTTATATACAGAGGTGTCGGTAACAGTGTCGCGAGTTCAATGGTTTTTCCCCATCTCAAAAAATGACCAACGCGCCTTAAGAAGTTTGCACTTCAATTGCTAATTCATTATTTTTCTCGCTCTCACTGGGAAGCAGTCCTAGCACTTGTACGTTGCTTTTAGTTGTGAAAACAGTGGGAGCGAGTGTTAGAAACACGATATTACAGACCTTCGCCACTTTACCATCCGAATGTTTGTTGGCGCGTTTAGAGGTGGCGGTGATTGTACGGTTACCTAGATATTGAGGTTCGGTTTAAAGAGTTTATCCTCATAAGAATAAATTACAGTTCACTTAAAAATATTATAACAGTAAGTTTAGGCTAGTGTACAAAGCATGTATTCATCATGTAGGTATTTAATGTAAAACATTGTAGAAACTTGTAAATCAAAGGTTTTCCAAAAGTAGGTACCAACACACTCGAACTATAACGATATTAGGTAGGTTATTGAAATTAAATTCTGTTAACACTGACCAAAAGTATTTAGACCCTTCTATCATAATTTTTTTTTGGTAATGTGTGAGTGAAATGGTGTGACGAGACGAATTGCATTCCAGTCGATTCGGTATGTTTGTGTGCGCAGCGTAAGCTATTGAGGAAGTGTATTGAGTTGCATTCGTTTGTGTGCGTATTGTAACATGATATTTAATATTAAAGTAACATCCTAAAATTACTAGAGCTGCTTCAAACTCCTTGGAGTAACGGATAAGGGCATTTGGTTGATGGCAGCAGATTTCAAGGATTCCAGGAAGGGTGATGTTGAAGAGGTGGAACTCAATGAGCTCATGTAATTGATTTTATTTTATTCATCATTCGGTATTCACTCATTAAAATCACAAGGATCAATGCTGTTTAGCACATAATCTATATTCTGGAGGCATTACGGACATAGCTGATTGTATTCAGAAGAAATTTTGTTCGCAGAGTTCTATGAATCGATGCCACAGAGAACGAATTGAAGAATTTCTTATCCATTACAGGTGTGTACTATACGATGGCAGTGGTGGGTCCAGCGCTGGGCTACGTCATCGGGGGCCAGATGCTCACTATCTATACTGACTTCGTCTCTGTCGACTCTGGAGCGTAAGTTTAGAGCTCGTTTTCTTATTTTTATTCACCTTATCTATTTTTTGATGTCGGAAAGAGAAAAGCTATAATAATATGCGATAAGTTTTCTCTACTTACCTATCTGCTGCGCCGTAGCTCCGAGCGCTACGATACTTTCCTAAAATCATTACACGACACAAAATTACTTTTTGAAAAGCTTTCTCAAAGTTGCTATTGTGACTTTCAAGAAAACATCAATTAATTTAAAGTTATTGAAGACCTCGCAAAGGCATAATGGTCGGTCCCCGCGCTTTTTACTTTTTAATATTTAATCTCGGCAGCGACACCGCGCCATTCAGCCAAGTTGGCCTCTCGCTTCCACCGTATTGTGAACGCTCAACGCAACTTTTCAGCCAAATTAATTCCCTTTTATACTTGCACGGCTTCACGGACGAAATATGATTTGTCGAGGCACGAGTTTTGAACGACCTCTTTAGAGGGCTTCGCATACTCATTTGGCGGAAACGGGATTAAAAATACAAGTACAAAAGTTTACCTGTTGGAAGCCTGAAAAATAGCGGGGAAATTGGCTTTTAAAAGTAATCAAAGCCCGTGATCGCATTTAGGTACGAGTATTTCCTCTCTTAGCGTTATTTTCATAGGAAACTTAATTAGAATGTGGGACGAGTAAACAAACCGCCTATGATTCTAATTCATAGAGTCCATGGTAGACCACTTTATTTCGCGGAGGGCTCTTTAATAGCAATGCGTTAAATGGGAGTAGTGTCGGCTTTGTGCCGAAATTAACGGCCAATTATTTCCCCTAAACACTGTTAGATGTGTAATTAATGGTAGAAGAAGGTAATGGATCCAGAACAGTGTGCCTAGGCAAATAATTTGGTTGCATTCAGAGGGCCAATAAAACGGGAAGTTTTGATTTGGTTACATTTAGAGAGACAATAAAACGAATAGGTGTTTTAGCTCAGATCAACATTAGCACCAGTAGGTGTTATACCACGCCTGTCAGCCAGTATATTTACTACAATAGTTGCGAGTTTGCGAGTGCCAGCGCTAGTTACGTCCCACTCGATGTCCAGTGGCGCGAATTAAGCAGCCCCGGGTTTCGATTGTTGAGCAAACGTGAAATTAGCATAAGAAAACACTCTGCTGTCCCTATCAGTTTGAGTAGTACAGATGTTTGCTTTGAAGCCGTTTGTTTTGGTAATATTCTGAATTTTAATGGTTTATGCAAAATAGCTATTGTTGTTGATGAAATATTTGACTCGGTGCTTTGCGAATCTTTCGATTTAGATATGAATAATTTGGAGAAGTTTATGCAGAACCATGAATAATGGTTTCCCGTTTCCTTTTATTATTGATTGACTGGCAATTGTTAATAAATAGTGGATTCTTAAGTACCTACCTAAGTACCTAACTCGATTTTTTTTTATTTGGGCTCCTTAATTGCACGTTACACGAAACAATACAAGAACAAAATACAATGAATAAACAGTAAAATGTAAAAAAAAAGAAAGAAAGTATAGAAAGTTGCCAATAAAATAGCACTTTACTCTTGCTCTGCGCATTGTCTGAGCGCTCCCGGTCAAACATTGACCTAGCTCTGCTCTTCACGTGACTTGGTAAATCAAAATCGTAGATCGATCTGATCTACTCGTATTTCTATTTGGAAGTCTTTCTCTTATGTTTTTCTTACTAATGTAAGGAGATCCTTGTTTCATAAAATTGATATAGATAATCTTTGTTTTTCACAGTTTGGGCATAACCCCAGCAAGTTCTGTGTGGATAGGAGCATGGTGGATTGGCTTCATCCTTTCAGCGCTGCTGTGTCTACTGATAGCGATGCCTTTGCTAGCGTTCCCGTATGAGCTGCCAGGTAATATATTCACATCACTTCCCGATTTAAAACCTCTTTGGGTAACCCCGTAGTCGGATAGTAGGTAAATCGACATAATCTTTCATTCACCAATTTCTAACAAAAAAGAATCATTGAAATCAGACATGAAGAAAAATATTCCGACGAATTGAGAACCTCCTCCTTTTTTAAGTCAGTTTAAACACTTTTGTGTCTTTACAAGTTATAGTTATAGTCTTTTTGGTATTATCAGGGCAAACAGTACCTAAATAAAAATATATTGTTTGACACAGGCGCAGCTGAAATCCGTGCTTCTAAAGTCTGTGAAGCGCACGAGTCAGCGACCAAGTCAGCAGCTTTCAGTGCGCTACACGAGCTGCCTAAAGCGGCTGCAGCGCTGCTGAAGAACCCCACTTTTATGTTCCTTAACCTGGCTGGAGCTAGTGAGGGCATGCTAATCTCGGGATTCGCGGCGTTTCTTCCCAAGCTGATCGAGAACCAGTTTGCTGTCAGTGCTTCACAGGCAGCATTACTATTAGGTACACCTACATTCTTATTTAGTCCAAAAGTTTTCGAATCAGTGTCCTCATGATAAGTAAGTTCATATGAGCTGGTGGTTAACTCTGGTTTCAGAGCTTTTCATCATCATCATCATCAGCCGGAAGACGTCCACTGCTGAACATAGGCCTCCCCCTTAGATCGCCACAACGAGCGGTTGGTAGCCGTTTGCGCCCAACGGCTCCCCGCGATTCTTACTAGATCGTCGGTCCACCTTGTGGGGGGCCGGCCTACGCTGCGTCGCTGCCGGGGATTCTTAGCACCCCCTGCTCCGCCACTGCCCTGGTTGCTACCACTTCCAGGGATGACGGAGCCGCCGGGGACTGGGGGCCGTTTGTCTGTTGTGTCTGTCATAGGGGGGGGTTTTGCCATAATCACCACGCTTGGCAGGCGGCTTGGTGATCGCAATGGTTGGTGTTTAGTACACAGAAGAATGCTGCTGCCCATTCCCTGGAACAACTCCATTTGCCGGCTCACACGGCTCCCGCGGGATGAGAAGGGGTGGCCCTATTATTACGCCGGGACCACACGGCTACAGAGCTTTTAGGCTGCTCGAAAGCTCGCTTGACGACTTTTCATCAAGTTGGGGTATTCTTCTATAACAGGCAGAACCTGACTTCTCGGATAAACTAAGCCCATGCCAGTATATCATTACCCACGGCACTATGACATTTATGATACCATTTCAGATATCATCAGAAATTTGGAGCCATCTCATAAATAAATAAATATAAATATAGCTGGACATTACACACAGCAATTACTAGCCCTAAACTAAACAGAGCTTGTACTATGGGAACCAGATAACTGATAGAATACTTATATACTTTGTTTGTAAATACATACTTATAATATATAGACAAACATCCAAACCCGGAACAAATATCATAGTAAAGAATGCAAACATTTGTTCCGCGGCGGGAATCGAACCCGCTACCTCCTGCGTCTCAGCCGGCTGTGCGCCCACTGCGCCACGGAGGTCGTCACATATCTCATGCACAAGAATTTCCCAAAAACCCCCCAACAGCAGTGCTAATAACGGAATCGTAGAGGCTAGGGACGTTTGATACAGTGGTTCTTAAGACGATGATATCAAGCACAAAAAGTATCCTGTGAGAACATTGAAGCGGTGGCTACCTTCACTCACTTACCTACACATTTTCTCTTAGGTGTGATCACAGTGCCAGCAGGCGGGGGCGGCACGTTCCTGGGGGGGTGGCTCGTGAAGCGGCTGCAGCTCGCGTGCGCCGGGATCATCAAGCTGTGCGTAGCCTCCACCGTGGTGGCCGCCGCGTTCACCTTCAGCTTTATCCTCAATTGTGACGACTATCCCTTCGCTGGGGTTACTACTATGTACAGCAGTCCGGCTGTATCTGGGTAAGCATCTATCAACTCTTTGACCAGAAGGTTTTATACTGGCGTATCATCGAGCTAAGCGTTGCCGCTGCCGTAGTAGCTTCTGTTTAATCTTCAACGGTACCTATCGAATACTCCATCGCTGGGGTCACTACTACGTACAGGCAGAACATAGTGTGACCCGGCTGTTTCCATCTATAATAAACTATAACTACTAAATAGGTTTTAATGTTTTACCTACAACTACTCTTGTGTTAGTTGTTTGTTATTATGGTAAAAATTCTACTGTGTATTTTTTTTGTCTTTCTATTTATTTTTGTTTTTATATTGTACGTCCATGTCTGTCTATGTCTATTCTAATTCTGATATCAGTAAGTACTTAGGTTTACTTAGGTTATTTGATCAATTTGTTTTGTCCGACCTAATAGAATTAGTTCTGTGTTCTATGCATCTTCAAACTCCATAGATAGATGATCCACTGTTGATATAAATTATCTACACAGAATAACATGCTACTTCAATTGTAAATCCGATATTTTTATTTCAGTCGTGACAGCCTCACAGCAGTGTGCAACATGGACTGCATATGCGCAGACGCGGCGTACGCGCCCGTGTGCGGCGCAGACGGCTCAGTCTACTACTCGGCTTGCCACGCCGGGTGTACGAAGCGGTCGTTGGCTGGTGCCGCTCAGTTATTCCATAACTGTACTTGTATACAGAGTAATGGTACACTGCCGATATTTACAGTGGAAGGAGGTAAGCAGAAGACACTTTTGAATATATTACATTATATTATGAACGTATATGTGACCTTGAATATTGACGAACCTAAATACCTCTGTTCCTGATATTTCCTAATTTTATCTTTTTTATTCCAGAAGCAAATTCTTCAATTCCATATGAAGCCATCAACAGTATCTGCAGTACAGATTGTCCGTATTTGTGGCTGTTCGTAGCCCTCTCGTTCGGCGTAATGCTGTTTACGTTCTTAGCTACAATGCCAGCACTATCAGCTACTTTAAGGTGAGTAAAGATTTTAAGAAAAACTACCTTGTTTCAACGCTAAATACTTACTTACTTAAACAATCTATACTGTAGTGTCACGTAAATCAGATATAATATAAGACCAAACTAACATCCCTGAGGAACTCCAAGACAATGTATCTTGATTTTTACAATGGAATGTTGTTGACCCTATAAGACGCGTCCGAGAAATCTAAAAACAACATTGTTCTTTTCTTTCATGACGTGATTTTGTTGTTGTTTTAGATGCGTGCGCGAAGACCAGCGCTCGTTCGCTCTCGGCATCCAATGGATCAAAGTCCGGTTGCTCGGCACTATACCGGCGCCGCTGCTATTTGGATTTCTCATCGACCTGTCGTGCTCGCTCTGGAATACTTCCTGTGACAAGACTGGTGCTTGTTTGCAGTATGACAACTATAATATGAGCAGGTGAGAGTTATACCTACTCTTGATGGTGTGGTTATGCATAACCGAATAATCCTGGGGATGAGTACTAGTTTCCAGAGATAGTTCATCTGATATTACGACACAGAAGCTGTAGCCAACATAACAAAACAGTAAATCAACTACTATCTTGAACATATCCAGCATTCATGAATCAATTATAGTGGATCTTATCTCTCTTTTAGAAATAAGTTTAATGTTTGGTCAATTATTGAATTGTTAATAATCGTGTGTATATTTTGTCATTTCAGGTATATGCTAGCTCTAGCACTGGTAGGCAAGCTATGCTCGCTACTATTCTTCTTCCTAGCTTGGTGGTTCTACCGCGCACCCGGCAGCAAGAGTTCTAACGCAGTCGTCCCTTCGGTAGACTTAGTCGTGTCCACTGAGAAGATTAATGGAATCAATGGTAATGCGAATATCATTACTAATGGATCCGTGGAGAGTGGTAATGGGATATCTAATGGGATAGCGGAAAAGAGCAGCAATGGCTATTGTAACGCTGCATTGGAAGCCAGTGATCATTTGTAAAGATATCCAAAGTGAATAAAGAAAGGACTTATGATATATAGGAGGGGAAAGTCACAAGTAATTATAATAAACCTAATTTAATAGTGTTTAAAAACGATATATTGATATGTTTTAAATCATAGAAAAGTGAACACAAATTTAAATAATTATGATTGTAAAAATCTCATATAAACAAGAAATGAAGGAATATAACTTTGGCTTTTAAGGAAAAAAATGTTTTATGTTTTGACTAAACAATCCAATCTAGGTTATAAATACTGGACAAATAAGGTTTATCAATTTATTATGATTGTAGGTAATATTTAAAAGACGTAATGCAAAGTACACTTGCTGCTCATAAATCTACTTAAAATACACATTCCAATAGTTTTAATATGTAAATGTTGTAAAATATCTGTGATGTATTAGTTTAGGGTAATCTATAATTTTATTATATCCCCAATTACTATAGCCTTCTTAAGTACACATATTAAAACATATACTAGGTACCTACCTATATGAGAAATTAATATATGAATCTTTTTATAATTGTACATTTACTCATTACTTTCTAATGAGACTCGTACTCGTATACAGAATGGGGCAAAATTTTGTCTCATTTAGGGCAGATTTTCTTTTTTAGTTAGTAGGTTTTGTACCTTTCGGCCACCATGGCAACCAGTTTCCATTGAGGATTGTATACTCTTTCTCGGAAAGAAAAGGCCTTCAATGAGGTAAAGTTTTGCCCCATTAGCTATTTAAAGAATATATTTATCAGTAAACATCACCGGCCTAGTATTATGAACCTGTTTGTACTGCTATTAATAATAGGCATATTTTTATGTACCTACCTTCTAAAAGGTACATATTTGTAACGTGTTTATTTTAAATAAGGTACAATAAATTTGCACAATTTTTACCCTATTTCATAGGGCAGATAGTATTAAAATCTTTAACATTTTGCATGTTTTTATCACGTTCAAAGTTACAGTCAATTTGTACATAAAAAATTTATTTATTTGTTGAACTTTACAGAAGTGTTTTGGTTTGAAGACTGATTGTTTAATTGTTGATATTACGTGTGTAAACGGAGTGTTTGTAATTAGTAGTCTTATCGACCTAATGAATCGGCATTGTGTGTTTCATAATTTATCCTAAAAAAAATATAATACACAATAACCCGATGATTTTTAAACCAGAGGATCTTCAACCCTACTTCTTCGTCTCTAAATTGGCAATGCCTCAGCGAATTCGACCGTACCTAAGGGTCGAATTACGCCGGCGATTAAAGTGTTGGGTTGAAGTATGAGATCGACTGAGCGTCGATGAATATCATAATAGTCTCTGTCGGCTTAATTTATGCAAAATAAGAAATTCGCTTGGAATTCAAGTTACAAAATGATTTTAATGTATGAGAACTGCTTCAGAATGTAATATGATAATACAATATTCAGGCATTTGATGCAATTCGTGTCGACTTCAATAAAAATGCAGAAAATTAAATGCAAATTAAAATGGGAACACATTTGATATCCATTCTATGTAGCAAGTGTTATTCTTTTAAGGTAGCAAGCCTTCTGTAACTTTAAATGTACTCTCAATGTAATTTAATATTATCGTAAGTTATTGCATAATTAGGGAAAAATTTTGAAATTGTACAATTTTACACTGTTTGATTGAAATAAAATATTTGAAATTTGAGCGTGTCATTTCTTCATGTGTTCACGTGGCTTGCTGTGCAAATGTGGAATCTATTGACCGTGTCCTTGTCAATATATTGCTTTGCCAACTATATTCATTAAAAAATCTCAATGTTGTGTTCGCCTGTAATGTAATACTTAAGCTGTTTGCATGCCTATAAAGAAACAAATATGGGAACCAGATATACACGGTGTCCTTTAAATCACTGTTTTCCCAGAACAAACGTTGCTCAGACCATGGTCTAATAACTGTTTATAGCATCAAATAAGAGATTAAATAAATAAAATCTAGACCATCTCAAATAAGTCTGACTTTGTTCAAAAAGTAACCGTGACATAAAGTTCATGGATACGCTAGCCGTAGCGTATTACCTACTCCTTAGTTAGATAGGTAATACGTAATACCTAGTAGCTACCGGTCAGCGCGCTGACTATGTTGTAGGGCGTAACGTTAAAATAGACGTTTTAAGTTCGCAACTTTTTATATTTTTCAAAGACCGATTTTGTTTTGTTTTTTAATTTAATTTTATAAACTGTTAGTAGACCATGGTCTGAACAACGTTTGTTCTGGGAAAACAGTGATTTAAAGGGCACCATGTACATGAGTCGCAAAGGATCAAAGTTGGCAATCTGTCATTTTGAGTCAAAATTGTTATGAATATGGCAGCACGGCAAATTTAAAAAGACACTATATTAACTAGTGGTGCCGTGATAACAGTATACCTCGCGTACAACTCCAAAAAATAATTTGCGCAATAAAATATACAAAGTCCAATTTTAAATCGAATAACAGGTGTTTGAATTTTCTAATATACGTACATATGTAGACTTTTGAGCAAAATATTGGTATAAGTTATAGCGATTACACGCATTCCATTAGTCCTAGGAGCAGTGCCGTAACTAGGGCGGTGCCAGCGGTGCCCAGGCACAGGGCGCAGACCCTGGAGGGGCGCAGAAATGACCAGACCAGTATCTAGTTTTGTTTCATGTATGGTAGTTAGTAGGTACATTTTGTTTTATTGCGAATATGGTGTAGACGCGCCCTCTGTAATATCTATATCTATATGGCGTTTTTCAAGCGATCTTGAAACAACAACACTTGTAAAGGTGGTTTTATATTTGTCTGATGTGTCGTGACGTGACGCGTCAGAACGGTATCGGTTTCATACATTTAGTACTAGCTGGTGCCCGCGACTTCGTCTGCGCAGGATTAGTATTTCGAACAATATGTTTATAAATTGTAGCCTATGTGTTGTTCTGATGTATAAGCTATATTATTGTAAAGTTTCATTAAAATCCATTCAGTAGTTTTTGCGTGAAAGAGTAACAAACATCCATCCATACAAACTTTCGCGTTTATAATATTAGTAGGATGGTAACGTTCACACTAGTGCGTAACGTGTTGTGTTGTGATGGCTTATGTATGGAACCGATACAGTTCTGACGCGTCACGTCACAACACATCAGACAAATATAAATCCACCTTGTCTTGCTCGCAATATTACATACACAAACAAAAGTACCTATACCGTAACTATGAGACAATTTCTGTCTATATTCATTTGGAGGGCGCCACTTCTAACTTAGAAGTTCTAAGCAAATCTGTCAATCTAGTTGAGGAGATGTACATATAGTTCACGTTACGCTGTCATTGCTGTCAGCCACATTCATTGGTCCTCCCTTTATCTTTGATTTTATTCATTAACTACGTGCGGCGTTACTGACGCACTAGCGTGCGAGAGATAGATAGAAAATTCATCGTTCGACAAGAGTGAAAAGGATGACTTACAAAACTAAACGATTCACAAACGTTCCATTCTGCCGCGCCGTCCCACCCAATGTTCGGGGATTCCCCGATACATCGAGAATCACGCATTCAGATAGCCGGCCGGGGGCACTCGGATTGATTGTCTTGCTTCTCAACCATGGTCATTATTTGTATAAAATTTCATTAGTTTAAAGTAAAATTGTGTGTGAGAGTGAATAAGTTTATTGTTGATTTGTTGTTCGTTGATAAACTCGTTTGGGTAAGTTAGAAAATTGTATTTAAAAGTTTTACAAAGAAAGTTGTATATAAGTATATTTTTTCGGTTAAAATTTTTACGTTAATAGTGAAATTAACTGAAAATATTTTAAGGTCGGTGGGAGTAAGTAGGAGCGGCCTGTGCCCAGCAGTAGGACATTTAATACGCTGATAATATCAATAAATATTTATGACTTGTAAATGTTATTACTTTATATTATTATTAAGTGTTATTACTTTCCTAAGTAGGTATTTTTAGGTGGCATTTTTATGTTGACCATTTTTATGCTCGAGTTCGGTTCGACACACAAGTATACATATAGACAGGTACTTGTGTTGAGTTCCGAACTACTCGTATATACTAGACTAGGCCTGATTAGCGATTCTTCTTTCAGAAATATTACCTGCCGGCTACCGTAAGCTAAGCACGCATGCTATAACAAACAACATGTCTCAAAAACGTCCATCCGGTTCTGAATTTCGTAAGAGAAAACGCGTGAGAGAGATGGAAGCAAAAAAAATGGGAAATACGTTACGAAAGTGGACAGTCACACAACCAGAAAACAGTCAGGAAGATGTGTCCAATAATGACGTTTTGGCCCACCCTGGTATGTCTGGAACTAGATCTGGAAACAATTTAAAGATAGAATATAAAGAAGACAGCCCAGTCAGCCCATTCCAGCAAGACTTGACCTTGCCCATCACCACTAGTCCAAGTTCTGTAATTCAAATTAAAGAAGCAACTGCAACTGATAAGATCCAGTTAGACATAAACGATCCTGTTTCATGGTTACCATTAACTGACCACATTCGTTGTTTCCTTGTTGAGAAAGGTCCTGATCAAGGAAAAGGTAGTCAAAATATTTCTTCAACTGAAGACGCAGGACGAAAATTTCATATGCATTGGTTTACAAAAAAGATGAGCAATGGCGAGATGGTACCAAGGCCTTGGTTGATTTACAGTAAAAAAAGAGATGCAATATTTTGTTTCCCATGTATACTTTTCGGTTCTTCCTCGACTAAGCAAATAATGCCGGCACTGGCTGATGCACAAAAAGGATTTAATGATTGGCGTCATTTAAGTCCACGTATTCCTGAGCACGAAAACTCTACATTTCATAGAGAAAATTGTATTAAGTGGAAAATGCTTGAACAGCAAATAAAAAGTAAGACCACAATAGATGCATCCTTACAAAAGGCTATTGATCAAGAAACAAATAAGTGGAGACATATTTTAAAAGTGTGAATAATTTGTTTTGCGCGGAAAATAATTTACCCCTCAGAGGCTCTCATGAGCATATTGGAGAATCAGGATCTGGAGTTTTCTTAAGTGCCGTGGATATGATTTCAAAATTCGATCCTGAACTTAGAGCGCACATCGAATCGCTTAATAAAGGAAATATTTCATATTTTACGCCTTATATTCAAAACGAGCTTGTAGATATTCTTGCCTCTGAGGTCAAAAAACAAATTTTAGACGACGTTCGTGCGGCAAAATACTTTTCCATACTTTTTGATTGTACGCCAGACGTATCGCATCAAGAACAGATGTCACAAATATTGAGATTCGTAAAAGTATCCGAGCAGAAAGTTACAATCGAAGAACGATTCATAGATTTCATCCAGTCTCATGAAAAATCGGGCGAGGGATTGTCGAAAGAGATTTTAGAGAAATTAGAAGTTGATGGATTGAATATTCAAGATCTTCGTGGCCAAGGCTACGACAATGGTAGTAATATGGCCGGTAAATATAACGGAGTCCAAGCCAAAATAAAACAAATTAATGAAAATGCTGATTACGTGCCGTGCGCAGCGCATTCTTTGAATTTATCTGGCGTACACGCTGCTAGTGTGACACCTGACATGATCACATTTTTTGGATTAATCCAGAAAATATTTGTGTTTTTTTCGAGTTCAACGGTCAGATGGGAAACTTTAATGAAACACTTAAATATTTCATTGAAAAAACACGCCGACACTAGATGGGCCTCTAAAGCTAGGGCCGTCAAAGCTTTGAACACGCAAATACCCCAAATCAGGTGTGTGCTAAAGATTCTAACTACCAATGATTATAATGCGGAAACAATCGCTACAGCTAAAAGTATAATGGACCTAATTAATTATAAATTCATATGTACTCTGCAAATTTGGGATCAAATTTTGGAATCTGTTGACAGAGTGAATGTAGCTCTACAGTCTAAAACCATTACTATCGACAAAGTCTCTGAATTAATCAAGGGATTAACAAGCCAGATTCAGAATATTCGCGACACTGTGGACATTGTTTTCGAAAAGGCAAAAAGAATTTGTGAACAATGTGACATTGAAGACAATTTTCCTGAAAAGCGACGAAAGCGAGTAAAAAGACACGATTTAAGTGAAAGTTCAGACGCCGGCTACTACATTACTCAGCAACAAAGTTTCAAAATTCAGATAAATGAAGCAATAGATACAATAATTTCTGAATTAAAATGGCGATTCGAAAAACTACGCGACATACACCACTCTTTCGGTTTTTTGACCGTAAAACACATAACTACATATTCGGTTGAAGAACTAAAAAAACATGCAGCTGATTTGAGTATCAAATATTCTGCAGATATAAATGCCACAGAATTTTGGGCCGAAATAGAAACTTTGAAGAGTCAAGTTGAAGCGACTACGTTATTTGATAAATGTGAATGTCAGTCAAGTATGGGTCTTCTCAAAGCTATAGTGGAACTGGATTTAAAGGAAATGTTTCCCAATGTAGTAGTCGCTATAAAGATATTTTTAACGATGCCAGTGACTGTAGCTTCCTGCGAGAGATCATTCAGTAAGCTCAAATTAATAAAGACGTACCTGCGCTCGACGATGGGCCAAGAAAGATTGTCTGGCCTAGCGATTTTGTCGATTGAACGCGACATAGCACGACTCCTGTCGTATGACAATGTAATCAAGGACTTCGCAATAAGAAAAGCGCGGAAAGTAAATCTTTGAGTAGGTAGCTGTCCTTTTCTTGTGATTACGGTTTACCTTAGCCTTGGGTCTTTACTATCGAGTACTTTGTGTCATTTCTGTATTTGAGCAAATATTTTTGAATAAACAATTTTTATCTTAAAGAAATCTACTAAGTACCTATACCTTCGTAAACAAAAAATAGATAGATTTATTTTTATGCACATTTGTCCACTTTATTGTCAGAGCCTGGTTAGAGCATTTTTCAAGGGCGCAGTTTTGAAAGCTCGCACCGGGCGCATAAAAGGCTAGTTACGGCACTGCCTAGGAGGTATAATCTAGTGGCTACGGGTTCGTCTCGTGAAGACGAAACTGCGTAGTCTGATAAGTAGGTATAGGTAAATATAAATTTTCCAAAAAAAATCAAAAATTTAAATCCGTCCATAAATAACGATACAGCAAACTTACAGCAAGCTCCACTCCCCTCTTTTGGAATTTTTTTCGCATCATCTTGTGAAGAATGAAACTCTTAGTGTGCCTCTCAAATTTGATTGAGATCCGTCAATAAATAACGCTACAACAAATTTCCCCCCTTTTCCCCCCAATTAAACATCGCGATCGACTAAAAAAAATTAATAAATCAAGAAACTTGTGTGCTAATTTTCTCCAAAATCGGTTGAATAATTTGACCTGTAGGCGAAAACAGCCTACAGGTCACAGGAACAGCCGGACAAAATCCAGCAGTTATTGGCCAATCTCAAAACTGAGACGCTTCGCTCGCTCGGTCAATAATTGAATCAGGCTCAAACATGGCAAACTACCTTAAAAAAATTGACCGTAAGATTGAGATTGGCATCAAATGTGGCTATCTTTGTCTAATGTCAAAATCAAAGGCGACTGTCTTGCGCGACCAATCATAACCGTTTATTCCATCGTGATCTTCAACAGTTGGGCGTTTCCATGGAGTCGTTTTTTTAGATATAACAACATTCTGAGAAATGACAGATCGTCACCTGATTCTATAAGACTCATATAGTGTAATACTACCCTAGGCCTAGGACTAAAGTTGCGGCTTTAGTTGGCTAAAAGATGCAACTGGCGACAGACTCATATAGTGTAATACTACCCTAGGCCTAGGACTAAAGCCGCAACTTGCCACAAAGCGCTCTATAACAATTTAATAGAGCAACTGTTTATTCTCTCACCAGGAACAATTAGAACTAGTTTAAATTACATTATAGTACAATGGACGGCCTTATCGCTAAAAGCGTTTTCTTCCAGGCAATCTGTGGATGAAAGAATCATCCATTTATGATGATAATTAAATTTTAGTAGATCTAAGGCTTATTAAAATCATTTACGATGTAGGATAGGTACTGACTTTTTCAGTATCTGTAGTTTGGGTATAGGTAAGTAGTTAAATCAAGTAGAATTCAAAATGAATATTTATTAAATATGTATTAATAACTTTAAATATCTAGATATTAGTTATAACTAGTTATAAGTTATAACTAGTTATAACTTAACAAAATGCATTTAACAGTAATATTAAAATAAAAATATAATTGGTGAATTATGTTATCTACGTAAACCGGAGGGATGTACAGACCCATAATAACTGATTTAAACAATGATAATTAAGTTTATATATATATATATATATACATATATATTGAAGCACCGTGTCCTAGAGAACGTGCTCATACTACGTGACCCATATTTTACAATTTGTTACTCCCCCCCCTCCCCTCCCTCCCTGAGGGACCACCTAGAGTATATGCCAAGACTAGGGTTGCCACCTTTTTTTTAAGCAAATACAGTATATTTAATTTTAAAGGCTAAAAAAAAGTACAACATCTGAAAATAATGTACAATTACGACGACCTCCGTGGCGCAGTGGGCGAATAGCCGGCTGAGATGCAGGAGGTAGAGGGTTCGATTCCCGCTGCGGAACAAATGTTTGCATGATCTACAGATATTTGTTCCGGGTCTGGTTGTTTCTCTATGTATTATAAGTATGTAAGTATTTACAAAAAAAAAGTATATTAGTATTCTATCAGTTATCTGGTTCCCATAGTACAAGCTATGCTTAGTTTGGGGCTAGATAGCGCTGTGTGAAATGTCCAGCAATATTTATATTTTTATTTTTAATTTATTTACCAGACTATTTCTAACCATACATATTTTTTGTTGCTTCTAGCAACATTCAAGAAATATTTGTTACTCTTAAATATATTAACGGCATCTTTACAACCAATCCCTAATTATAAATATATAAATAATTCGTTTTTTATTAGGTTAAGGGACGCTCTATTGCGTTCATCCCGCCACATAGCATTCATCAGGGAAAAACTCTCTCTGTGAATGCTGAAGTGGCGGGAATGGATAGCAGAAACGATACAATTTTTTCACAATTCGCAAAATTACATGATATTGACATTGACATTTTATGTTACGTTCCAAAGCAGTCCGTTCCATTACACGTAAAAAATAGCAGTCCATTTAAAAAATCTTCACAAGTAAAAATAAAGTATTTTCGCGTGCATTACTACCCTCATAAAGTATTACGATTGGCCAAAATAGAGTATAATACTTTATTATAAAGTACGGGTGGCAACCCTAGCCAAGACCCCCACCCCTCTCATTTTAGTGTTTAAGTAGCAATTCATAAATACAGTTTTAAATCATATTTTGCACACTAAAAAATAATTTAGAAATTATTTGTATTTATTACTAGGATACTTGCCGTAGTTCAAAAGGCTCTAAGTAAACGCTCCGCACCATATTTGATTATACCTCTAGATCGGAAAAGCGCGACATTTCCCTAGAGGATATTGACTACGTGACGAGAACCTAAGCCCCGCCCCTGTGATGAAGCGTGGTATTTTGAACTTCCACCCCTGAACGGGTCACGTAGTATGGTTCCCTTAGAGGTAAGTGGCCAAAAAGCATCAATATCTATGGTAGTTCAACTAACGTTAGCATACACAGGAACATCCTAAAGGCTTATAATATCATCAGGATCGTAATAGTGTAGCTTTCTAATAGTAAAATAATTTATGAAGTTCCGTTGTTTCTTAACCCCTTACAAACATACAAACAAACTTTACCTCTTTATATTTATTATAGATGATTGAGTGTTGCAAGAGTAAGGCCTGGTTTCTACCAAAGAGGAGCATGCTGTTATACATCACGTAAGGTTTTTTCCACCACTTTCGATGACTCAGTGATTCGTCGGGATGTTCTAGACTAGCCTAGCCAAATCACCCATCACTTGTATTTTTTTTGTTAAAAAGTATCGGAGAATCTGTTTCAATTAAAAATTTATTATTGATTCAGATTCTGAAAACCGCACCAGGTCGCGCATGGGAGGACACTCTGCTGAACGCTAAATATGGTCGGCACAACTCCCCCCCCCCCCAATCGTGATCAATTGTGATGTTATTTGAACCCTCACGTAATTAAAGCACCCTTTTCTACCAGAGGATATAGGATACTTCAGAGGATCTTAATCAGAAGAACTTCACGCCTTGGCTGTCATCGAACTCCATCAGTTCGCATTTGCCTTTCGCTTCGAGACCCTTCAGTGCTTTCACCAATACATTCATATCCAGGCCGTGGAATTCTGAAAAGCAACAAATGGATAGTGATAAAAGCACAGTGCTAAAAATAAGGATAATTCCTATTCAGCCCTTTAACTCCAGCTCATCAGTGGGGAGGAAATAGGCGACCTCTAGCGCCATCTATCGGTGAGTGGGTACTTGACCTACTTGGATTAAAATATGGTGTTGCTAGTATTTATCCACTTTAATTTGTTATGTTCTCATCTATATCATAGCCAGAATAACAAACAATGCTCACTATAAATCTGTATATATGTAAATCCCTATTTTAATTAAATAAATACGGGATTTATTATTTTTACGTTTTACCGGTGTTAGGGTCATAACATTAAAGGGTACGCGATAAGTCCCGTATTTATAATAACGATTGAAAAAATCACGAAAGCTTTCTTTGTAAAATTCTTCGTTAGCGATTTGGAAATCTAAAAAGAGTTGATAGCAAAAAAAGTATCAACCTAAATGTTAAATTGTTGAATTAAAATATGTAGGTCCAATCAAATCAAACCTATCGAAATAATAATACCAACCTTCTTCAGAAGTATTATCTCCTTCACGTAACTCGAAAAGAGTGCAAACGGAATTAGTCATTCCATTACTACTGGCCCAGTTGTACACCATGTTGCCCCACTCATCCAAGGAATGCCAGTACACCTCCCACACAGTCTTGCTCTTGTCCACCGGAGCGGCCCGGCCGGTCCTACTCATATCTTCTAGGATTACCATAATGGCTTCTTGGGACAACTTTCTGTTTATTGAGGCATTGTTGAATAGAGGACTGTTTTGTGATTCTCGTACATCTATGGTGGATAGTTTGTTAGTTTTCATGTATTCTGTGATGAGCTGCTCCCATGCTTCTAATTGCTTTGCTCTGGTTTCTGTGTGTGGTTGAATTCTGAAAAAATAATTCTTATTAATTTAAAAAGAAACTTATTTATTAGAAAAACTTATATTAGAAAACTTTTTTTATAATGTATTAAGATAGGATCAATTTTTTGTTTTTTTTTCAGATTGAGTTAAAATGATTATTAAAATTATAAATCTAATACATATAATAAACTTACTATTTACTTCTATTCTATTGTTTTTTTATAAATTTCAATAATTTTTCTCTCTGTTTCTTTTCTCTTTAACAATGACTTCGCTTTTTTTGGCTCTAAGTCTGTGAGAGCCAGCCTATAGGATATTTTCTTTGTGCCTACTTCAATGTATTGAAATTCCTCTATGAAATGAGGTGTGAAACAGATCATAATGGAGCAGTCCTTCGCAACAGCAGATATTAAACCTGCATGGATTGGATCAATAGATTCTAAGAACCTCTCTATATCTTGATCATTATTTATTTTGCAATTCTGTGCCTTTATTTTGTTAAGCAGCGTTTCAACATACTCGGTACCCTCATCTTTTATCCCTTTCACATCAATATTTCTAGTCTCAGAATGCTTTTGAATGTGAAGTAGTTTGTAAAGAATAGAATTGTGAAACTTATTTTGGTATAAATCACTTGTATCAATGCATTCATCTTTAATTTTTGAAGAACAGGGTTCTGCTTTTTGGCATGTGTTATCAAAGCAATTATTATTTGTATTAGGGTCTTTTAGTAGTATTTCTATTATAAATTCTAAGAACTGTCCTACAGAATGAAATATACCCATTTGCTGGATAATTTTGTCAAAATCATTCTTCTTTGAATTAGCCTGATAGATCACTTGCCCATTTTTAAATAGTTTTATGTTATTTTGAGGGTTTTCAATAAGGTTTATGAAAGCCATTTTCATTCTATCTTTATTTGCAGAGAATAAGTCCAATGGACAATACAAGCTTTTTTCTTGAATATCTCCCATTTCTAACTTCAAATGTTGTTTCAAACAGTAATAGCATTTTGATAGTGATTTCAAACTAGAACATTTATAACCTTCTTTGGGTTTTATTTCAATGCAGTAATTAAAATCACTTTTTGGAGTTAGTAAGGTTAAATTGAGAGTTTGGATTGCATATTTTGATAACACTGATTTAAATCTACGATTCTTCGGACGAACTAAATGCAAAACTTGGCATAATTCGTCTAGTTCCTTCAGTGGTATTGTTATTAATTCTTGGACACACTCTGACTCATTGAACAGCAAAGGATTCATGACAAAATTTACAAAATTCACAGCGTTTTGCACACTTTTCAAATCTACCGTTTTACAATCCTCCTTGATAATGCGTAGTACATTATTGGTGTGTTTTAGTTGTAGAACTATATGGGCGTTGCCTTCGTTGATATAACTCCAATCTCTGCCCATCACTTTCATCTTGGTTTCTTGGAAGAGAAGAGGAAACAGAGGTACTGGAAAAAGGAATTTACTTACGTAAAAAAGGGAGGAAAATTATATTGCCAAGGCCACGATATTTCTGCCATGTTACTGCATTCACTTTTCAATAATAATATTAATCTAAATGTTTAGTTAGATTAGATAGAAGTAGTGAAATGAAAATTAGATGGTAAAAACACAAACATGAACTTTATAACCAGCCAGACAGGACAGATAGACAATTAGACATTGACATACTTATTTATTTGACCTATCTCAGCTCAGCTGACATGTGACTGACAGCTGACACTCGCAGACACTACCGCTGAGGACAAAGATGGGGGTTTACTTATCTTACATCCGCTCGCGGCTCACCTATGCCGTACCAACGTGGTACGCGTTATGTTCCTCGTCATCGCCCGCGACGTGCAGATGTCCAGCGTTGAAGACTTTGTGGTAATGTTAGCGCGTCGTATGTAAGAAGAACTATGTGCATGTGTATGTGTAGAATACATTTTGGGGAATGTTCCCAGCAACTATACGATCAGGGTGAGATTGTGGTCAAACGAAGTTTTATCATGTGTAAAAAAAAAAAGATCGCGCCGACAATTGCCACCACACTTACCTTAACGCCATCGCTCCATAGCGTATGCCACAAGAGGACCAACATTAGTCAAGACATCGGCCACGTAACGTCTGAAAGGCCATACTGCAAGCCAGGATGGCACTCCGGAAATCACCCCGTGACTCAGAGATAGAAGGTATTGATATAGTCGTCTCTGACGTTGAAGTCAGGGTTAAGCCGACCCTTACCCACACTTTCTAAACAAAAATGATCGAAGTGTTGAAGACCCATGATGATGCAGACAGTGTTTCTCGTACATTTTTGACATTGAAGTTCGCTAAATGACAGCTTTGATTTGAAGTTTTTTTTTATTTTGCGTGTTTTGGGTGATCGCTGGTGCCTGGTTGTACGAAAAGATTTTATCAATTTTATTTATTTTTCACGTTGCTATGATAGAATTTCGCTATAATTATCTGTAAAGAGAGTAAAACAATGATAACACTCAATAGAAAATTAAAGAAAGAACATACGGAACCGAGTAATGGACTAAAAATGGAACCAGTGCAAAGGCGGATATCGATACGAGACAAATTACTAGTAAAAGAAGTGCAGGAGATGAATGAGAATCTTCCAGTTACGTGTCGTATTAGTTTCGAAGACCCAAATGTTTTGAGTGAGTTCGTATTGACCGTAGCACCGGATGAAGGGTACTGGCAAGGAGGAAAGTTTAAATTTAGTGTTTTCGTCACGGAGGACTATAATATGGCTGTAAGTACCTTGTTGCATTGCCGATTTAAATTATTATCCTTAAGTCACTAGGGAAATATATTCTTATGCATTCTGATATGTAGATACTAAAACATTGTATGTAAATCATGTCAATAACCCCCGAGGCAAACTTGATTATATGCCATTACCCTAAACCTAGGACTTCCTAGATTCAATTGGTGCTCATTGTTGACAACTTGAGGAACTAATGAATGACTACATCTAAAATCGGTCCTCAGAATGAGCTCAATCAAAGCTTTATATTATCATCTATTTTATCCCATCTCTACTGGCTACTGCACATAGGCCTCCTATAGCTTATGCAACTCATCTCAATCCACTGTCAGCATGAGCCATGTATGATCATTGGTCTTGATAATGTTGTTGACTAATCTTGCCTGTGGTGACTCAGCCTAAAAACTTATGTTACTCATGCTATTCCAGCCTCCACGAGTGAAATGTCTAACTCGGTTGTGGCATCCTAACATCAATGTAGATGGAGACATCTGTCTTTCCCTGCTGCGCCAGACGTCAATAGATGAGCATGGCTGGGCCCCTACGAGAAGATTAAAAGATGTGGTCTGGGGACTTAATTCATTATTTACTGTGAGTATCAATTAATATTTTAGCTAGATTTATTGGATGTGTAACATCTTTTCTCTCGGTTTGTGGGAGTGATTTTGGCAAAAAGCCACCCCTTTTGCCAAATGTGTAACACGAAACGGGGGTAGCGTGTGCTATTTGATTTGAGCAATGTGCACACGCGGTAGTCAAATGTTACACATCATATACAACTACTGTAAGGCTCGTAGTTTTTTTTATATTTTTGCAAGTACTCACTAAGTACTGTCCTAGTTCGTATAGTGTAGCCTAAACTACATACAATAATAAAAATATATATTTTTTGCTAGCTTATTAGCAAATATAATCATCTTGGTACGTACAATAATTCATAAAAAAAAATATTCTTTCAAGCTTCCACACGCGGTTGTGCACATTTGTTTTATCAATAAAATGTTCCAATCCAAGTCATTATCCATTTACGTACCAAATTACATACAACAAATTGGTCCAGCGTTATTATACATCTAATTACCTACATGAAATTTGTCGTGAAAACGTAAGAAACAGACCAAGATCCAGAATGAATGAATGAAAACACTATTGTACACCAAAGAAGAATCAAATATAAAAACACTAAGTAACAAGTACAATGTGCGGTCTTATTGCCAGAGTTATTCTCGAATTTATAATGCTGACAAAAAAAATAATCTTATAGGACAGTAATTCATTTTAGGACCAGAATACTATACTAACTATAAACTTTTCTGTATTTCCAGGATCTTTTAAATTTTGAAGATCCCCTCAACATAGAAGCAGCTGAGATGTACAACAAGAACAAAACTGAGTTCCAAACTAAAGTAACGGAATATATAGGTAAAAACAAGAGATGAAACTTGTGGAGCATTCTGCTGAGCTGCATAAACTCAATTCTGTTATTAGACAATGTTATCTCAATACAAATACATACATACTTTATTCTAAAACAATTTGGTATGATATTAATTCTTCTTATTTTAATGTACATTTTTGATTTTTTTACATCTATTTTAATCTCATTTCTACTACCATTGTCTGTTGAGTGAAGCAGAACTTGACACACTTAACAACAGTCAGTTTAAAAATCTTCTGTAGTTATAAGAAACAAACGAAATGTCTATTCAAGACATGAGTATAGTTCGCGAAAATTTAAAAAGTTCGAAATGTTTATTATTTTCACAATATCAACAGGATATTTACCATGATTTGCAATTACAAAAAAAATGTATTCATTGTTTTAACAGTTACTTGGTTCCCATAGTACAGGCTATGCTAGATATCATTGTGTTATGTTATGTCCTGCACTTTTTTTTTTTATATTAAACTTGTAGACACACAAGGTTTTTTTTATACTACTTATATGGCCAACGAGCATGCAGTCCACCAGATGTTAAGTGGCTGCAGCCCATGGATATCCACATAGAATTCAAAACAAGCTATTATATTGTCTTGATCTCTATGTGGATACGTTGCCATACTATAGGACTAAGCTGTTATGCCTATGTGCCAGTAATTACAGGAACATACCATTACCATCTAACAGGAACACAGTACTGCTATTTGGCGGCAGATAAAGGTAAGGCAGTGGTGCCCACTTCCTCGAGCCCGTTCACAAAAGCTCTACCACCAGTAGCTGACGGGCCTCCTAATGTTAAGTGGTCACCGCCGCCTGTAAACTCCTGCAGCACTCGTGGTACCGCAGTCGCGTTGCCTACCACTTAATACCCTATTTACACCTCTCTTGAAGGCGTTCATTTTGAAGCCCACCGGAAAAACCTCCGGAGGAAGGTCACATCATGCAGGTGCATGGAAGACTACTTTTTATTTATTTGTGCAACTGTGCTGTGTATTTGGTATACGCAAAAACTCATAAATCATGATAAATACCCCGTTTTTAGTAGAAGTAATGTTTATGAACACAATTTAAAACGTTTAAGCCTTGTCGCACACGAGCTCCAAAACGCAGCCACCTCAAGCTTCTTAAGTAGCGGAAGCACGCGACAGCAACTTATCTTACTTTTTCCCTTCACTTTCGGTCGGTGGCGTCCACGCGACCACACGAAGCGCGAAGCGGCTGCGTTACGTGGCGTGTAGCGACCACTGGCGACCACCGTATGCAGTCCTCCGCTCGGTGGCGGCGTTTAGTGGCTGTGTGCGGCGACGCTCAACTCAATTATATACCACAAACTGCCTAAGTGTTACTGAATTCTAGATGAAGCAATATTACGTAGAGTAAATAAAATAATAAATATATATATGTAATGGTGATACATAATTATCTAGTGAATATTTACATATTTTTGCATCATTTTTACATTTTCATTTTCATTTATTGGTTTTAGGTAGATACTTAAATATTGACTCGTACTTGATTACCTGCAGGCAGATAATTGATTTAGCGAACCTTTAGAATTTGTGAGAAACTGTGAAATCTCAAATTTTAAAGCAATAGTGAAATTAAGATAACATTATTAAAAATGTAATTTGGATGAATTAAAACATTGAACATCAATCACTGTGTTTCAACTCAAATTTCACCAGATATATTTTTTTTCTTTTCTCTTCGTTTAACAAAAAGGATCTGTGTATTTATTTACACAGGCCTCCGTGGTGGCCTTCGTGGTGGACGACCTCCGTGGTGCAGTGGGCGAATAGCCGACTGATACGCAGAGGGTAGCGGGTTCGATTCCCGCCGCGTAACAAATGTTTGCATGATCTACAGATATTTGTTCCGGGTCTGGTTGTTTCTCTATACATTATAAGTATGTAATTACAAAAAAAAATGTATTCTATCAGTTATCTGGTTCCCATAATACAAGCTCTGCTTAGTTTGGGGCTAGATAGTGCTGACTGCTGTGTGAAATGTCCAGGAATATTTATTATTATTATTTATTAGGACCAGCAACAAAGGATTCATATGCATAACAAATATAAAAAAATATTTGCATGGCTTTTAAATTCCAGTATTCTCATTTAATAATGTAGTTGTACGTTTCTTCAAAAAAAAAAACTACGAGCCTTACAGTAGTCGCATATGATGTGTAACATCTGACCACCGCTTCCCCGGTTTCCTGTTACGCATTTCCGTCCCTTTTGCCAAAATCACTGCCGCAAACCGAGAGGAAAGATGTTACACATCAAAATCTCAGTAGCTCGACGGCAGAACTAATGAGATTTTTGGATGTGTAACATCTGTCTTCTCGGTTTGTGGGAGTGATTTTGGCAAAAGGGACGAAAATGTGTAACAGGAAAACGGGAACGCGAGTGCTATTTGGTTTGACCAAAAAGCGCGCGCGCTGGTCAGACGTCATCCTAAACGACTACTGTAAGGCTCCAAGGGGAGATCCAAGTGGAAGCAGAAATTAAAGAGGGTATCGAAATGTAAGAAGTACTCAAAGAGGCCATCAAAGTGGAAAGACGCAATCAAAGACGATATTGAAGTGGAATAGGCAATCAAAGAGGATATCGAAGTAGAAAACAAGATCAAACATGATACCGAAGTGAAAGAAGTAATCTAAAAGGATACCTATCGAAGTTGATAATAACAATAAAAAAACGATTCCACTAAAAATTAGTACTACCATTTTGTAAAAGTTTACTATGTCTATCTGCTTCCGTTCAAAAGATACGAGCGATTAGTTTTTTAAGAAAAATCATAATTTTGTTAAGTAGATATCGTAGTCGAAGAAGCAGTCAACGATGATATCGTAGTGGAAGGATCTATCAAATAAGATATCGAAGTTAACGAAGCAATTGAATAGGATATTAAATTTAAAAAAAAGAATCAAAGAGGATATCGAAGTGGAAAAAGCAATCAAAGAGGTTATCAAAGTGGAAGAATCTATCAAACAGGATATCAAAATGGAAAAAAACAAATAAAGAGGATATCGAAGTAGGAGAAGCAATCAAGGAGAATATCGAAGTTAAAGAAGCAATCAAAGAGGATATCGAAGTGGAAGAATCAATCAAAGAAATAAACATGAAAATTTACTAAGAAAGTTGCCTTATGCCCCTCCAAACACAAAAAAAAATATTATACGTTTTAAAGTGATCCTTGTAGATGTCGCATATACTTGAAAATTTACTAAGAAAGGTGCATTAGGCCCATCCAAAAACTAAAAAAAAAATATTGGACGTTTATAAGTGATCCTTGTAGATGTCGCATATACTTAAACATTTACTAAGAAAAGTGCATTACGCCCATGCAAAACTAAAAAAAAAATATTGGACGTTTCAAAGTGATCCTTGTAAATGTCGCATAAACTTGAAAATTTACTAAAAAGTGGCCTGCCCCGCCAAAAAATAAAAAAAATATTCATAACAAATGAGCTGTACAAGTTTGTGGAATCCAATAAGACTATTCACAGCAGGCAGTTCGGATTTAAAAAGAATAAAAGCACTGCTCATGCAATAACTACTCTGCTGGAAAGAGTCTTATGGGATCTGGACAGCTCTAAGAACACGTATGGCTTATTTTGCGACCTCTCCAAAGCCTTCGATTGTGTCTGTCATCAAACTTTATTGGCAAAACTAAATCATTATGGCATACGCAATAATGAACTTTCAATTATTATGTCTTACCTTCAAAATAGAACGCAAATAAAAGAATGTAATAGTTATAGGTCCAAATCGACTGACATAAAAATGGGTGTACCACAAGGGTCCATCTTAGGGCCCTTGCTATTCATTATATACATAAATGACCTGGTAATATGCGTAGAAAAGGAAACAGACATTGTACTTTTTGCTGACGACACTACAGTCGTAGTTAGTGATAAAAATAAAGAAAAGGTATGCATGAAATTAGATAAGTTATTGTTAAATATCAATGAATGGTTTAAGGCAAACAATCATTTACTAAATGTAAATAAGACTAATATTATGAGATTTTTCCTGGGCAGTGCTAGAAGTATTGACCCAGCTCAAAATACAGTTATTAATAATTCAATTAATTTTATAAGTGACGTAAAATTTTTAGGAGTTAAAATAGATAATAAGTTGACATGGAACAGCCATATTGACATTATAGTAGGTAAACTTAAGTCAGCCGCGTATGCAATTAAAACCATAAGACAGTTGAGCGACGTACGCGCTGCCAAAACAGTGTATCATGCGTATTTCCACTCGGTGACGACATTTTACCACTTTGAAAGTGTGTCTCGCGCAAACTATTCGGTTTAGAAAAAAATACAGGCTTCCGGTTATGGGCTGGCATTACCCCACCAGAAGATCCTCCCGCTCTTGCCACCTTCGGACACGTTCTATGCCCGAACATCTTAAAGACAGCCCAGCCAGTTATTTAAGTCAACTATTATTAAATTCCAACTTAAAAATAAACAAACTTAAAAACTTAAAAAAAGAAACAAAAATATACATCAGTCTAAAATTATCTACTCCTCCTCAACGCACAGTTCAAATATTTACTGTCGCGTACAAGGAAATGAAATATAGAAAGGAAAAAAACAATTTCATCAGGGGGTGGGCCAGGGGGTGATCCAGGGCCAGGGGGTGATCCAGGGCCAGGGGGTGATCCAGGGCCAGGGGGTGATCCAGGGCCAGGGGGTGATCCAGGGCCAGGGGGTGATCCAGGGCCAGGGGGTGATCCAGGGCCAGGGGGTGATCCAGGGCCAGGGGGTGATCCAGGGCCAGGGGGTGATCCAGGGCCAGGGGGTGATCCAGGGCCAGGGGGTGATCCAGGGCCAGGGGGTGATCCAGGGCCAGGGGGTGATCCAGGGCCAGGGGGTGATCCAGGGCCAGGGGGTGATCCAGGGCCAGGGGGTGATCCAGGGCCAGGGGGTGATCCAGGGCCAGGGGGTGATCCAGGGCCAGGGGGTGATCCAGGTCCAGGGGGCATAAGGCATGCTCACTTGAAATGGCCTTTTTGCGTGACGAATGCTGTCTTATCTTATATCTTGAATTTTCAACGAAATGGACCAAAATGCTGAATTTTTATTCACTCAATTAAATTGTTCTTCAATAGTTTTGATATTTAAATCCAAGAGCATAAATCTGATTGGCGACATAATTATTTAAAAAAAATATTCTATGTAATTTTTTTCCTATGTTCTTATATTAATCTATTATGAATTTATTTGTCGTCAAAATGTAACCAACAGACTGACAGGTCGATCGGTTGGCCGATCGGTTTTTCGATCGGTTGGTCGATCGGTTGGTCGATCGGTTGGTCGATCGGTTAGTCTATCGGTTGGTGGATCGGTTGGTCGATCAGTTGGTCGATCGATCGGTGAAAAGCAATCAAAGAGGATATTGAAATGAAAGAAGCAATCAAAGAGGATATAAAAAATAAAGAAGCAATCATTGAATATATCGAAGTGGAAAAAGCAATCAATAAGTATTATCGAAAAGGAAGAAGTATTCAAAAAGGATGACGAAGTGAAAGAAGCATTCAATGAGGAAAACAAAGTGAGAGAAGCATTCAACAAGGATGTCAAGAGCGATGATGAAAATAAAATAATGATTTCACCAAAAATTAGTATTAAAAAAAAAATACATTTATTTCAAGCAATTATGTAGCTCATATAGGAAAGCGCACAACACAATAAGTAAACTAATGTTTATACAGGGGTTTTGAGAGCATGCCTGTAACAGCAATGTCTGGTGTACGGGCAGTCTACTCTGCCGGCTATCATTGCCAAGACGGTGTTGGCGCTGGCCCGCAGCCTGTGCACCAGGGACGCGGCTCGCTTGCGCATGACGGTATGGAAGCAGTCGACCCGCGCCGCTGCGAACATCCCTGATGCACTGCAGTAGCGGGGCAGCCCCAGCATCGCCCTGAGTGCATTGTTATACTGGACGCGGAGTGCGCTGTACGCCGCCTGCGTATACTTCGCCCACAGGCTGCACGAGTACAGAGAGGTTACGCTCGAAATAAAGTCAGCTTAACCCCCTCTGAACTACGCGCAAACCTGCGAGCAATCATATTCGCACGCACGGACAACGCCCTCCGTTCCCGTTCGATGTCTTCATTGTCTTTGAGGTCTGTAGTGACAACGTGCCCAAGATATTTAAATGTATATACTCTGTCTAATATAATCCCGTTAAGACTTAAGGTTGGGACACTTTCAAGACGTTTCGTACCGACCTCAAAGACCATGAACTGTCTCTTTTTAGGGTTATATTTTAACCCATGACCAGTGGCGTATTCCTCACACTTCCTCACCAGCTCTCTCAATCCACAGACCGAGGCGCTCAGCAGCACCATATCATCAGCATAACTCAAATTATTGACGCATACACCATCAATATGACATCCGATATGCCGGCTGCTGAGCGCCACGATCAGCTCGTTCAAATAAAGGTTAAAGAGAGCGGGAGAGGTCAATCCTCCCTGTCTCACTCCACACTCCAGCCGATAAGGTTCTGACATTGCGCCCGCCCAACGTACGGTATTTATCTGATTCCTGTACCAATACTTAAAGATATTCACAAGCTCAGGAGGTAGGTTGATGCTCTCAAGCTTCTCCCACAAGATTTTATAGGAAACCAGATCAAAGGCCTTGGACAGGTCCAGAAAGCAGGCGAACACTGGAGTCTTTCTATCTGTATAGTATCTGACGGTATGCTTAAGACACAGTATAGCACTTTCAGTGGACAGTTTAGGGCGGAACCCGAACTGATTATCATGCAAGGTTAGGTATTCATCTAACTGCATATTAAGCAAACCGTCAAACACTTTAGCAATAATAGTTGCCAGTGATATGGGTCGGTAGTTGGACTTGTCAGCCATATCTCCAGTCTTGTTCTTTACTACGGGTACTACAACTGTCTTCATTAAATCAACTGGCAAGTAGGAATGACCGACACACAAGGTGTAGAACATGGCCAAGACGCCAGCCGTATGAGGGCCAGCATGTTGGAGATGCTCAATGCCGAGGCCATCGTGTCCTGCAGATTTGCCTTTGGAGAGAGTTTTTATTACTTTCGCAACATTCCTAGCCGTAAATCTATATTCAAGCTTACCTTTAGGCATATCAGCAGTGGACATCTCCAGCTCAGGTCCTAGCGGCGACTTGACTATAAACTGTTCCCTAAATATGTCGGCAATACCCTTAGGATCACTCAACACCTTGGCCAACCCGGCCGAGCATTAATCTTTTTAGTACTTTGCCAAAAATCACGAAAATCTCCACTTGCGTGTTTTCTGGCCAAGTCATCCATTTTGATTTGGTCCTGATGATTTAGGCACCACTTTAAACGCGATTTAAATACCCTTCTGCCCTCGCTCATCTTTTCGTAAACCAGACCAGATTTAGGTCTATTACAAAGGACCCATTTTCGAAAACTAGACCTGGCCTCCCTATGTGCCACTTTTACATGTGAGTTCCAACCGAATTTACGAGACTTCACTTTACCCTTTTTTACGGTGCTCTTTCGACTAGCTGCGGCAGCGGTACAAAGGGCAGTCACGATGTCAGAATACAACCCATCAAGAATACGCCTATGGTCAGCATCATTACAAAAACGATCACCACATTCTACGAACTCAGCAGGAAAGTCAATACATTTCAGTCTCATGTGACATTCATTTTCATACAAAGTAATTTCGTCCTCTGTTCTATCCCCCCAAAGTACATTCTTATAAGTAGTTAATATTTGTGGTAGACTCGGGGTTAACATACTATAATTACATTCAAATACAAGAGGAAAATGATCTGACCATACAACATCATAATCAACATACACTTTAGTTACAGAATGTTTTGCTGATTGAGTCACTATACAGTGATCTAGCCAGCTACATGATCCATATACATACGTCACTAACAAATGTGTAGGTATCGGACTGTAATCCCAAAAAGTCAACATCGATACAAGACCATCGCTGATCGTCACAGAAATGTATGAGTTCGCTATAAAATAGTTCAGAAGGGTTCGCGTTAAAATCACCCAATAAGTAAACAGATTCTACACCGTACTGATCTATGATAGCGCTTACCATACCGAGACAGTCCGTGAACTCAGGTAGGTTTTCAACCTTGTTCGTAAGCATATAGATGCACATCACAATAACAGGTCGATCACTTGTTACGATTTTTATTGCACATACACGACTATTGTCACACTTCAACACTGATACCTTTTGAAAGACGCTGCTTTTCCACAATAAAGCTACACCTCCGTACGGCTTCCCGCGCAGGATCCCTGCCGAAGTATCCACAGCCGACGTTCCCGTGTAACCAAACTCAGCGTCGATCGAACTTAGGAATGGTATGTCCTCGGGCAATAACCATGTTTCTTGCAAAGCAATTATATCACAAGTACGACACAGCTCTTTGATTTTATCTACGGAGCGTTTTACATTTTTACAATTAAAGCTAGCAAATTTGAGACAGCTCATCAACTTTAAATTATTTTCATCCATTATTTATATTTTCTAAGGCCATTTACAGAAGTACATCTGTTCGTAAGTTTGTGTTTGAAATTCACAAACCTCCTGAATATTATTCCATGTGGCCACAAGTTTTCATCTAAATACAAACTAAGCTTAGTTTCAGAGACGAAGAACTAATATGCAGTGTAATCTTTTTGTCTCGATGTTTTAACTTTCTGTAGGGATACCAATTCTTTGGTCTTGTATTGAATGTATTTGACTATGTCTTCTTGTAGAGTGTTATTATCCACATTTGTAATAAATATAAGAATTTTCTTCTCAGCCGCCTTAAAGGTATTCTCCAGGTCACGCGCTATGCCAGTTTTACCTAGATAGCGATATTTCATAGGTTTTTTGCGTCTAGACACTACTTGCCATCCGTCAGTGCTAGTTTCATTTACTTCTGTTTGTGTAGTCCCGCCGATGGAGAGGTTTACACCGTGATCCAGTTGACGCGTGGTTGAGCTATGTTGTTGTTTACTTGTCGTCAGCCCAGGCACCACAGATGGCTTCGTAACGTCTTTATGTTTACTCATACCAATAGCTAAATTTCACAGTGAACCAGCTGGCGCATTGAAGATCTATGCTGTTGTTCACTCGTCGTAGGCCCTGATTCTACAGCTGGATTCATACCGGGATCGCGTAAAGTCGTCATAACATTGCCTTCTTGGCTGCAGTTACTGCTAACGGTATAATTATCACTTACGGTGCGCAGCTGCTCACTATAATCATATCGTGATCGTTGTGAATCTACCCTCACAATTTCTCTAAACTCTTGAGTATCCGTCTCGACTTCGCTATTGAACTTCGGTTGTGAACTGTTATGTGACTCATTGAGAGATGAATTAGGCAGCTGAGATCTGCCTAATACCTACAGTAGTATCCAACAGCCATGCTCCTCGTTTGTTAATATTTACATTGCAAACTGGAGATGGGGGCAACGAATCGTTCCTGCATTTCAGAACTTCTACTTTAAACTCCACCAGCTGGTCGAGTGTGACGTATGTAGATTTGACCTTGTCAATGTCATTTTTTACTAAAAGAAGATCTTTCAACAGCTTGGTACAATCAAGATGGTCAAATGTAATTGGAGGTAGTTTTTCTAGCTGACGAGCTACAAACACTGGCATTACATCAGGTTCCGCTGATTTGAACATATTTATGATATCTCCAAGGTCTCTTTCTTCTTTCCCTTTGTTCTTTCTGCTTATCCTGCGTTGACTCGCCGGAATCGAATCGAATAATAATGATTTCGATTTTTTGATTTCATCGGTAGTGAACGACGAAATGCATATTCGCACTAGGGTTTCTTCATCGATTACAGACACTTTATTTTGTATGTACGTTAAAAGTTCATCAATAACGACGTTACACGCATTACACTTGACTATGTTCGTCATGTTTACTACGACACTAGATTATTAGCGCCAGAGACAAATCACTATGTCACCCGGGGATAGTGTAGATTTTTGGTATTTAAAATAAATATAAAGAAATTATCTTACATTTTTAGTAAATGGTAATAGTTAAATTGTTTAAATAACTTGTTAAATAAAAGGTTGTTTTGTTTGATATTTTTTTATATGACATGTTTGTTTTTACGTTGCCATGACCATAATGTATTAGTATTTTGTAAAAGTTTGGCATACCGAAATCTTATGTTTAGGAGATACGAGCAATAAAAGTTTTCTAGGAGAAAATCATAATTTTGTTGAGAAGATATCAAAGTGGAAGAAGCAATCAAAGATGATATCAAAGTGGAAGAAGTAATCAAACAGGATGTCGAAGTGAAAGAAGCGATCAAATAAGATATCGAATTGGAAGAAGCAATCAAAGACAAAAACCAAGTGGAAGAAGCGATCAAAGAAGATACCGAGGTGGTAAAAGCATTCAAAGAGAATGACAAAGTGAAAGAAGCAATCATAGACGATATCGATGTTTAAGAAGCAATCAATGAGTATATCGAAGAGGAAGAAGTATTCAAAGAGGATGACGATATGAAAGAAGCATTCAAAAAGAAAAACAAAGTGAGAGAAACATTCAAAAATGATGTCAAGGGTGATAATGACAATAAAATAACAATTCCATTAAAAAAATTCACAATTTTTTTTTATAAAAGTTTGCTATGCATATCTCTTACCGTTTAGAAGATACGAGTGATTAAAATGTTGTAGGAAAAATCATAATTTTGATAAGAGGATATCGAAGTGGAAGAAGCAATCAAAGAAGAAATGGAAGTGAAAAAAGCACCCAAAAAGGATATTGAAGTTGATTAAGCAATCGAAGAGGATACCGAGGTAGTAGAAGCATTCAAAGAGGATGACGAAGTAAAAGATGCAATCAAAGACGATATCAAAGTGAAAGAAGCAATCGCAGAGGATAACGAAGTGAAAGAAGCAAGGAAGTAATCAAAAAGGATACCAAAGTGGTAAAAGCAATCAAAAAAGATATCGAAGCAGGAAACGCGATCAAAGAGTATATCGAAGTTAATGAAGCAATCTAAGCGGATATCGATCTTGAAGTAGCAATCAATGAGTATATCGAAGTGGAAGAAGCAATCAATGACGACATGGAAGTGGTAGAATCAATCAAAGAGTATATCGAATGAATGAATGAATGAAAATTCTTTATTATACCTTACAAGCTAGACACAACAGATTTATAAAAAAAAACAAATAAAAGTAAGCATAATGGGCGGTCTTATCGCTTAACAAAGCGATCTCTTCCAGACAACCTTTGGATGGAGAGGATCATTGCTTAATGGAAGATTGGCCGAGGTGTAAAAAGAATAAACTTAATAATAGAAAAAGAAATTAGAATCGAAGTTGAAGAAGCAATCAATGAGTATATCCAAGAGAAAGAAGTATTCAAAGAAGATATCGAAGTAGAAAACACGGTCAAAGAAGATACCGAAGAGAAAGCAGAAATCAAAATGGATACCTATCAAGGTCGATGATGACAATAAAAAAACGATTCCATCAAAAATTGGTAGTACCAATTTTAAGTTTACTATGGCTATCTGCTTCTGTTTAGAAGATACGAGCGATTAAAGTTTTTTTAAGAGTTTTTTTTAATCATAATTTTGTTTGGAGGATATCGTAGTCGAAGAAGCAATCAACGAAGATATCGAAGTGGAAGAATGTATCAAATAAGATAAGGATGATATGGAAGAAGGTTATTACATTTTAAAAAGCAATTAAAGAGGATATCGAAGTGGAAGAAGCAATCAAAGAGGATATTAAAAATAAAGAAGCAATCATTGAATATATCGAAGTGGAAGAAGCAATCAATAAGTATTATAGCAGATGAAGACGTATTCAAACAGGATAACGAAGTGAAAGAAGCATTCAAAGAGGAAAACAAAGTGAGAGAAGCATTCAAACAGGATGTCAAGGGCGATGCTGACAATAAAATAACAATTCTAACAAAACGTTGTATTATTATTTTGTAAAAGTTTGCCATACTCTTTCCGTTTAGGAGATACGCGCGATTAAAGTTTTCAAAAAAATCATATTTTTTTTAAGATGATATCAAAGTTTTCAAAGAATTAATCAAAGAGGATATTGCTTAATAGATCAAAATGGAAAAATCATTCAAAGAGGAAATCCAAGTGGAAAAAGCAGTCATAAAGGATATCAAAACGAAAGATGCAATCTAAAAGGATATCCAAGTAGAAAACGCGATCAAAGAGGATACCCAATTGGATAAAGTAATCAAAAAGGTTATCTAAATGGAAGAAGCAATCAAAGGAGATATCTAAGTGGAAGTAGAAATTAAAAAGGGTATCGAAATGGAAGAAGTAATCAAAGAGGCCATCGAAGTGGATGACGCAATCAAAGATGATATCAAAGTGGAAGAAGAAGTCAAAAAGGATATCGAGGTCGATGATGACAATTAAAAAAGGATTCCACCAAAAATGTGAACTACCATTTTTAAAAGTTAACTATGTCTATCTGATTCCGTTCAAAAGATAAGAGCGGTTAAAGTTTTTTAAGTTGTTAAGAAGATATCGTAGTCTAAAAAGCAATCAACGAAGATATCGAAGTGGAAGAATCTATCAAATAAGATATCAAAGTTAACGAAGCAATCGAACAGGATATTAAATTTAAAAAAAGCAATCAAAGAGGATATTGAAGTAGAAGAAGCAATCAAAGAGGTTATCAAAGTGCAAAAATCTATCCAAGAGGATATCAAAATGGAAAAAGCATTCAAAGAGGATATCCAAGTAAAAATAGCAGTCAAAAAGGATATCAAGGGGAAATATGCAATCAAAAAGGATATCCAAGTAGAAAACTCGATAACTCGATACCCAAGCAATCAAAGATGTTATCTTAATGGAAGAAGCAAACAAAGGAGATATCCAAGTGGAAGCAGAAATTAAAGAGGGTATCGAAGTTGAATTTACTAAGAAAGTTGCCTTATACCCCTCCAAAAACTAAAAACAAAAAAAATGGGACGTCTCAAAATGATGTCGCATAAACATGAAAATTGACTAAGCAAGTTACCTTATGCCACTCCAAAAACTTAAAAAAAAAAACTACAATTTGGACCTCCAAAATAATGATGATGATGGATGTCGCATAAACATGAAAATTTACTATGAAAGTTGCCTTATGCCTCTCCAAAAAATAAAAAAAAATATTGGACGTTTCAAAGTGATCCTTGTAGATGTCGCATATACCTGAAAATTTACTAAGCAAGTTGCCTTATGCCCCACAAAAACTAAAAAAAAAAAAAATTGAACGTCCAAAATGATGATGATGATGGATGTCGAATAAACATGAAAATTTAGTTATCTCATGCCCCTCCACCAATAAATAAAATTACAGTAAAATAAATTTTTCCGTATCTATAAGCCGTTTGGCTCCCTACAAAAACGGTATAAAAGTTACGGCAAACGAAATATACGGTGTACGGTATTTGCACAAAAATATTTTGTATGGGACAAATTTTTTTTGTATGAAAGACGATTTTTTTTATTAGATCCGGATATAAAAAAATGTCCTGAGAAACATTAGTTTCGGCGCAAATGCTCTAAGACTTGTACTTTCCGAGATACGAGGTGGATGGGAGCGAATGGGGGACAAAAGGGGGACTTTAGGATTTATTCCCAACTCACAGAAACTCCCTCTATACCAGGGATGCACAGACTTATTAAGACTAGGGGCCACTCGGGCAAATTATGAACTGATAGCGGGCCGCCAGAAGTATAGGTAATTAAAGACAATAAAGAATTGATAATAATGTATTAAAATTGAAAAAGAATTTATTAATTTGAAGCGTGGCACTGCATAGTGCTTACAATCTTTTTTATATTTGGCTCAAATTTACTTGTAGCAACACGTAAAACTGCTTCCAAACTTTCGTTTGCAAGGCGGTTTCGATTTTTTGTTTTATTATTATTTAGTATTGAAAAGGTTTGTTCACATTATAGGTAGAACCAAATAAGCTGGCACATTTCAGAGCGTTTATGCGCTACTCTTTGTACGTATTTTTATCAATGCAGCGGTAAAAGTTCAGCAAGTCTCCTTCGTTGAATTTGTTGCGTAAATCTTGGTCGTTTTGAATGTCGATAATTTCTAACTGCATTGACTCTGGCGCATTTTCAACTGAAATCGTGAAAGGATTGCTGAATATGTCCAACAGAGGTTTCACTTTTTTAAACTCCGAAAATCTGTCTTGAAAAGATTGACTCAAAATATCAAGCTTTTCTACATAACTGAAATTAATCGCAGTTTTGTTGAATTTTTCAGCCATTTTCTTATAATTCGGAAAATGATTGTAATTTCCAGAATTCAATTGCGATCTGAAAAGTGTCAGCTTGCATTGAAAGGATGATACATGAGCGTAGAGCTGGGATATCAGATGATTTTTGCCTTGAAGCCGTGTGTTCAAGACATTCAAATGATTTGTAATGTCAACTAAAAAAGCCAAATCACACAACCAATCAGGATTTTTAAGTTCCGGGACATCCCTTTGCTTTTCCGCCAGAAATATTCCAATTTCTTCTATTAAATTTAGAAATCGTTCCAGTGTCAATCCACGACTTAGCCACCTTACTTCTGTATAATACAGTAAATCTTCATATTCGCTTTCGATGTCATCAAGGAATTGTTTGAATTGCCTGTGATTGAGTCCTCGTGATTTTATGAAATTTACAGTCGAAACTACCACTTTCATGACATTTTGAAATTCAATTTTTTTAGAACAGTGGGCTTCTTGGTGTATAATGCAGTGAAACTGCATGAGATCTTCAGCGTTTATGTTTTTTTCTTGTAGATGCTTTTTCAGCAAAGTAACTAGCCCAGAATTGACACCAATCATCGAAGGAGCACCGTCAGTCGCAACTCCCGATAATTTTGATAAGTCCAAATCAGTTTTTGAACACTCATCCAAAAGTACATTGATATCAAAATTATATCAACTCCTCTGGTTTGACCTTTCAATGAACACATTCCTAATAACTCTTCTAAGACTTCAAAATCTTGAGTAACACCTCGTATGAATATGAGAAGTTAAGCTGTGGAACTTATATCAGTGGATTCGTCGAGTGCTAATGAAAAAAATTCAATGATCTTAGTTTTTTCATTTAATTGTTCTGCAATATTACCTGACAAAGACATAATTCGTCTTTGGATAGTCATGCTATTTCAGTTGAATTTTCTCAAACTTTTTTGCTGCTTCTGGACACATTTTCTTAGCGGCAATTTCTATGCATTCTTTTACAAAATCCCCATCATTGAAGGGGCGACTTCGCTTTGCTATCATCCGAGAAATTTCATAACTAACTTCTGTAGCTGTTTCTGAATCTTGAATGGGTTTTGTAAACATAGCTTGCTGACCAGTAAGCTCCCGTTTTAAAGACAACATTTTTTGCTTTCTTAATTCGCCTGTAAACTTGGTAAAAGTAGGATGCTACGTTTCATAGTGCCTTTTTACATTATATTCCTTTGCAATCGCAACAGAATTTTTGCAAATAAAACCAACGACTTTGTTATGCGACCATACAAAAAAGTATTTCTCAGTCCAAATTTCTTGAAACTGCCGATTTTCATCTTTAACCTTACGTTTTTTACTAGGCCCTGGCTTGTCCATGTTGCATTCTAATCCTGGCTATGATTAACACAGCACCTAAAAACAATTACAGTACCTACTTAAATTACCTATCCTTTTTTAAATTACCAAAAATAATTGATTAAATATGTAGAGAAACACTTATTAATAACAGAGTTTTACTTACGATTTCACAACACAATTAATAATTATACACGGCACTTGACGGGAAATCTACGTTGAATGTGGATCAAAATATATGACACCGGCTAGTCGAGTTAATTAAAATCTACACTAGAACTATTGACACTTCACTCAAATTAAAACCGAACTGTCGGTCGCTGCGGTTATCGTGGCTTTTATACCGCGCGTATAGAGTCGAAAACTGTCTGGAGAAATCTCGAAACCGACTCTGGAAGCTTCGTGTATCTACCTACGCGAGCAATCGGGAATTCGGGACTATTGCTATCTCGCTTGCTCTAACAATATAACCCGTAGATAAGCCGCCACCGCGCTGCCGTCGTCGCCGCGCCGGCGCCGCCGGCCGCGGCGCTTCCTCAAGAAAACGAATTTAACCGAGATCGGCACGAACATTACCGACCGCTGTTACCGACGCATGCACGGCGCACCGATAAGCGCACTTAAGAGCGCGCGCGCGAGATTCAAATTACTTTTCGAACATATTTTATTTGGTTTTATTCTGGAATAGAATTCAATATTTTTCGAATGTATGAGTATATTATTTTTGCTGTCGGCGGGCCACCAGTATTCGACCGGCGGGCCGCATGCGGCCCGCGGGCCGTGGTCTGTGCATCCCAGCTTTATACGAACCTACCAAACATTTCTACCCTACGAGAGGGCATCTGGGAAAACAAGGATGTCAATGAGTCAGTCAGTCAGTGAGTGGTAATCGAGCTGTATATAATATAATGTTGTAATTTTGACCTTTCCAATTTGATCTTTGACTATGATAATTTATTACACATATCTAAGCATTTTCTTTACAAATTTTTTAAAGAAAGCAAGACAGAAAAATATTTTTTCAATTATGTATTCTATATTGATATAATTGATCAAGGATGTAGTACAGATGTACAAACATATATTATGTATACAACTTACAACCTTATTTACAAAACATGCATTTTTTAAATTTTATTTTATTATATTTTGAACAAATGAGAAAAAAATATTACCAGTTCTACGATCGAACTAATGAGTCTTTTGCACAACACCTTGGAGAGTAGTGGTTATAGGGTTTAAATGAAAACGCAATGTTAAATCAATGCTCTTTATTAAATTTGTTAATACTGGAGCATCCCCGTAACCAATTTGTTTAATAAATAGTATAAAATTGTATACAATAAATAAATAGCTTAATAATAACAACTCTTCGTAACAAAATTCCATTATGACTAGTTTCATACAAAAATGTACATGATATCTCTGATTTTATGAACATGAGTTCAATGAACGTTTTTGGAATTCGTTTGCCATCAGCTTAAGTATTCGTTTTAGCATAATTTGGCTTCTAAATAATTGTATGTTACTTATTATCACTTGTTTGTTTTATAAAGTAATGATTCTAATCTATAATATAAAAATGAATCGCAAAATGTGTTGGTAAGCGCATAACTCAACAACGCCTGGACCAATTTGGCCAATTCTTTTTTTGTTGTATTTCTTATTGTCAGGAGAAGGTTCTTATGAAAGAAAAAATTAAGAAAATTGCGCGCAAAATTAGAAAATTTAAGAATACTTAACCACCATATAATTTTTTTTATAATCTAAACCTTAGCGCTTTTATAATGTAACATTATGACGTTTGACATAGAATTGACAGAATGCGTGCTGCAAATATCGCCAAAGAGGATATAAAAAAAATTAATATCGTTTGAAACAGATGCTTCGGTAGGAGTTATCCCGAGATATATTGTCTATATATATAAAAATTAATTGCTGTTCGTTAGTCTCGCTAAAACTCGAGAACGAGTGGAGCGATTTGGCTAATTTTGGTATTGAATTATTTGTGGAAGTCATTCATTTTATCATACATAATGATGGCCGGGGACAACAATTGACAATTCTACCAGGGTGACTTATATTGATAGCCCGCGTTATACCTATGCATGTCAAGCCGATACGAAGTTCGGGGGGACCATTAGTATATAATATTTCATTTAAGTAGGTCATTTTTTTTCTATGTATGCGAATATTCCTAACAAATATATACAAGAAAAGAATAATCATGACAAACGAATCCCAGTACACTCTATTCCAAGAGCTGATAAAAATAAGAGCATTGACGAAGCATCAATTTCGCAAATCATATTTAGATAAAACTTCAACTATGCCAGCGTAAATCAAGCTTTATTTTTATGTCGATAGTAACGTCTGCTCAAAGAATGGAGTGCAGCTTGGCTGTAGAGCTTAGAACACTAGAAGTCTAGACCATCTCTAGACCTTTAGTATCTTGAGCAGGAACTGGTAAATAGAAATTTTCAGGCCAGTATTCTAAAAGTCTAATTTTATGACGACTTTCAACAAAAATATTTTCAAAATCTATGCGTGAGTCTAGATTCAGTTTCAAGGGTAGTCGGAGCTCAGTGGCACCCACATTGGGGTTCATGTTATACGAGTAAATGGGGTATTGTAGACTAGATTGCCTGTCAGCCCGTTATTTGGTGTAAACTTTTCAACCTGATGAGTGTTTTGTCATGTTCGAAATTAAATGTAAACACGGGTAGGTATATTGTTGCATAATAGGTTTTTTTTCAAATTAATTAGCATAGAAAATTTTAAATTTTCAAACTACCCTAATATCAAGTTCTAAAATATCAATGCAGCAGCCGGTATAAAACAGGTCAATTCATATAATTCATCGTGTGAATAAATAGGTACCTGTTAAACTGACTAAGCGGCATTACCGCCGATTTGATATTTAAAAATGTAAAAAAATTGTTTATCGGAAATGTATTGATTACTGACTAAATATTCAAGCTACTGGTATTAAACGCACCTCTAAAATCAGTAAATACGATTCCGGATGTGTATTTTAAATGAATGTCGTACATGATAAAACAGGTTGTATAGATGTTAATAGTTGGGAATCAATGTCCGGCGAAGTTGGTCTGCAGCTCGTCCTGAATGCTGTTGGATCTGGCGAGCATGCGCGGCGTCTTGCCGAACGCGAGCGCGGCCGTGTCAGCCTGCGACGCCGACAGGGACTTACGCTCGTGGTATTCATCGCTAAACTCCTGGAAACATACATACAGTGGATGAGTTACTTAGCAAGGATATGCGGCTGCATTTAGTCCATACAAACAGGAACAAGAGGAGAGTTGCTATAAGCTACAGCTAGATGGCAGCAGGTACCTTGAGTCTGTTGCCGAGGAAGAGGGCGCGCTCTCGCTTCCTGTTCATGAAGTCGCTCTGCGTCAGCCAGCGGTGCTCGTAGCACTCCTCGGCTAGAGGCCTCTTCAGGGGAACTCGCTTGAACAGGAACATCAGGAATCTGGTCGCCTCCTGTTGAGTTGAAGTGGTTTTTAAGACAATTATTGGTAGTATTGGTTCAGAGAGCTTGGATTGGATTACCTGACAACCTTGCGATTAAAATTCACTTGTCTGCGTATAATATTAAGGTTTGACCTCGTATGTTTAAATATATTTTAAATTTTTATAAGTAATTTAGGCTAATTTGGGATAGGAGATATGCGACAAATCAACTGGCTATGAGAGGAAGATAGAAAGAAAATGTCTCTCTCTTGCTCCTACAGTAATATACGAAACGTAACTCTCTCTCTCTCTTTCTATCTTCACTAACTTATATCACCCTCTCAACTTCCGTTCGCACTTTTCGTAACGCTTTCACCAGCTTACTCTCCAAGTCAAGCGTGCGTAAAGAGGTTTTACTTCAAAAAAGTTTCGGCAGATTAACAGCGCCCAGCTGTCGATCGGTGGCGAGGCATAATACTGAGCTAAAACCCGTTTGCTGCAGTAGCACATACACACACCTACTTGTCTCTCTTTAATTTTTCCCTGACTACGTTGTATACTTATTATTTCATTCTATTGTTCCTATTTTTATTGTGTGTAGTTTTCTGTTTTCTCTTACTTGTGCTTTCTCTTTGATGTTATGCCTTTTGATTGTATTGTGTGAATTTGTGTGTGCTATGATAGCAAATAAATGTCTGTCTGTCTATGTCTATAAATGTTTGTCCCGCAGCGGAAATCAAACCCGCAACCTCCTACGTTTAGCCGGTTATTCACCCACTGTGCCACGGAGGTCGTCATAAATAAATAAATTTAGGCATAATTGTCGGTTTGTGTTACCTGTGTAATCTCCTTGTAGAGATGTTCGAAGCGGTACCTCACGAAGGATATGTTCTGCTTTGTCTGCGCGTCGTCGACGCCGCGGAACGGCGACGTGCCCGACAGCAGCACGTACGTTAACACGCCCAGCGACCAGATGTCGCTCTGCGGGTACGCCGGCTCGTCGTTCACTATCTCAGGAGCTGGGGAACGACCATTCACAACTTGTAGGGAACACACTACTTTACCGATATTATCTTCCGGTATTAGGACCCCGAGCCAAAGGTCTCCTCTTTTCATTGGCAGACCATATCAACATATCGTCTGCCAAACTCAATGAGGGGTTTTCATGGCCATGTTATGGTATGGTATGTTATGGTATGTTAAGTTATTAACTGCTAACAGATGCAGGGGCGGATTAACCCTATCGGGGCCCCTAGGCAATGCGATTTTCGGGCCCCCTTTTCTTTACCCTGTTCTTTAAAATATTTTTTTTTCTATTACAAAAGCAGGCCCGTAGCTAGAGTTGAATTTAAGGTAGGGCAGTGGTGGTTACAGGTAGGACTCACGAATCCGAAGACTAGCGACGAGCGGCGCAAGCCGGGGAAAAATATGTGTTTTGATAGCTACCTAGAGCACGAAACCGAAGTAAGACTAGCGGTGAGCGGAGCGAGCCGCGAAAACCATAGTGCTTTGAATGCTAACTAGAGCACGAAACCAAAGCAAGACTAGCGGCAAGCGTCGCGAGCCGCGAAAACCATAGTGCTTTGAACGCTAACCTGAGAACGAAACCGAAGCAAGACTAGCGGCGAGCGTCGCGAGCTGCGAAAACCATAGTACTTTGAACGCTAACCAGAGCACGAAACCGAAGCAAGACTAGCGGCGAGCGTGGCGAGCCGCGAAAAACATAATGCTTTGAACGCTAACCGGAGTATGAAACCGAAGCAAGACTAGCGGCGAGTGTCGCGAGCCGCGAAAAACATAGTGCTTTGAAAGCTAACCAGAGCACGAAACCGAAGCAAGACTAGCGGCGAGTGTCGCGAGCTGCGAAAACCATAGTGCTTTGAACGCTGACCAGAGCACGAAATCGAAGCAAGACTAGCGGCGAGCGTCGCAAGCCACGAAAAACATAGTGCTTTGAACACTAACCAGAGCACGAAACCGAAGCAAGACTAGCGGCGAGCGCCGCGAGCCGCGAAAAACGTAGTGGTTTGAACGCTAACCAGAGCACGAAACCGAAGCAAGACTACCGGCGAGCGTCGCGAGCTACGAAAACCATAGTGCTTTGAACGCTGACCAGAGCACGAAATCGAAGCAAGACTAGCGGCGAGCGTCGCAAGCCACGAAAAACATAGTGCTTTGAACGCTAACCAGAGCACGAAACCGAAGCAAGACTAGCGGCGAGCGTCGCGAGCCGCGATAAACACACTGCTTGGAACGCTAACTAGAGAACGCAATCAAAACAAGGCTAGCTATCTTTTTCGTCTATTTTGTGAAGAAACAGTTTTACTATTGTATTTGATGGTATTTTTAAGGTAGGGCTCTGGCATTTTAAGGTAGGGCATTGCCCCAAAATGCCCCCCCCTTTGCTACGGCCATGTACAAAAGCCGAGATCAGATCGACTCCTGCTTTTTGCTTTCATTGAAATGATCTTAATGAATATAGTTATTTATAGAAGTGTTATGATCCATGTCACATGATGGAGAAGGTATAAATGAATAAAGGAATGTATAAACGAGACGTTATGCGGTTATTTTAATCTTGTTAAATGCAATAAAATATATTGTGTACCGAAAGAAAATATTTTTGTGAAGTAGTTACAATAAGTGTAAATTGCAACTCTTCTAACTTTTTTAAATACAAAATCGTTTAAAACATCTTGGAAGTTGACCTTTAAGTAAAATATTTTTTTCTATGGCAACATTAGGTACCGAATGTAAATAATGGGGAATGTCACGAAAGAAACGTTTTTTTTCTTGGTGCGTGGCCTACATCGACTAGGCCCCCGTGGCCCCCTTAGTCGGTGCGGGGCCCCTAGGCAGTTGCCTAATACGCCTTATGGATAATCCGGCCTTGAACAGATGGTGTTGCTCTGTCATGCTATAATTACAAAGGAAAGTGAATTGTCAATGTCAATTGCCGTGTCATAACTACTTTCCAAGGAACATGACATTGAAAAAAAATCAATTTTGTTTGTCTATATAAGTAGTATTTTGTTTTAAGTAAAATTTATTTTCGAGATTTTGCCATATAAACAATATTTTTGGCGGCTTATCTTGATAGAGCACCATCAAAAAAACTAGTACCTAGTAATAAATATAGTTTTTTTCAAATCGCAAATGGAAAGCCCTTATTGCAAAATTATAAAACCCAAATTTAAGGACGCTAATCACAGACGTTGCAAAGTAAACGGGTTAACTGAAGTGGTATTTTTCTTGGGCTATCTTTTCTGTTAAGGGTTAATGGACCAATCTTTTAAATTATCATCAATTGCGTTCCCCCACATTCTCCACGTCTGCCGCATGTTGGATGCGCTAACGAACTAAATCCACCGCAGAATACACTTTTATAAATGGGAAAAAAACCTCGTGGCTGAACGCGGCGAAGATGGAGGGGCAAAATTGATGCTCATCTAAAGGATTGATTCACATTAGCTCAAGTAGTACGTCGGTAACTTTATAAAAAACAAGGAGCCTTACACGCATATGATGTGTAACATCTGATCAGCGCGCGCGCTCATTGCTCAAATCAAATAGCGCGCGCTTCCCCGGTTTCCCGTCACACATTTCCATCCCTTTTGCCAAAATCATTCCCACAAACCGAGAGGAAAGATGTTACACATCAATAACGTCAATCCAATCAATATTTAGCAGGAACAACTCACCCTTAAATTCCAAATCGCCCACTTGTGGCACCACCGTTCCGAGCTTATTAACCTTATGCGCTGATCCAAAATCAACCAGCTTAACCTGCACAGATCTCACAGAAGACATAACCACGTTATCTGGCTGAAGGTCCAGGTGGCAGTAACCTCGCCAGTGAACATACTGTAAGGCATCTAGCAACTGTGTGACCACTGTCGCTACCAACTGCTCCGAATACTCGTGTCTGCTTGATAAGTAGGTGAGGATATCTGCGCCTTGTAGCTTCTCCATGATGAGGGCTGATACTCCGGAGCCAGGTAGTTGGTATGCAGCTAGGAGGTTGGCTATTCTTTCATGCCTCAGTCGTCTCAGACATTCGAACTCGCGCTGTACTTGCACTTCAGTATCCGCTCGTGTTTCTAAAATCTTTGCAACCACTACACTATCACTGTTGAGCTGAACGCCTTTCACCACGATCGAGAATCGACCTCGTCCCAATTCCGAGATGAAACTGTATTTATCCATAAGCGGGGTCGACGCCCATTCTATCGATTGTTCCTCCGTAGCGTAGTTCAGCTTAGGCTTGTCTTCTTCGAGAACGATCTCTTGGCCCGATTCTGTCATCTGTTGCAGATGCTTCATAGCTTTTGTGACTTCGATTTTGGGAGCACCTGCTGGTAGAGTTTTGATGAGGTTAGTCGGTATTCCTTTATCGCTCCACCCGATCCTGTTGCGAGAGGAAAGGCGGAATTGGTAGCTGGTGTCCGTTGCAAGGTGTCGGACCACGAAGAATTCATGGTCGATGTTATCTGCGACCGTTTTCCATTCGACGTTATCACCCTCTTTGTACTGTAGACTGTAGCAGACTACAGGCGAGTTACCGTCGTATTTCGGTTGCTTCCATCGTAATAAGACTTCAGAGTCTGATATTTCCACCGCGGTCGGACTGTCCGGAGCGTCTGGGTTGGTAGCTTCGAGTATTCTAGTCCTGGCTACGGTCTGACCCACTTTGTTTCTGGCGACGACTTTGTAGAATCCTATGTCGTGGTGCATAGCCGGTTCGAACCTGAGGGTAGATCTTCCTTCTTCGTCTTCGATGATTTTGATACGTTGCCCCTCTGCGATGACCATGTCGTTCTTGAACCATTGCACGGCGGGCTTGGGGTCGCCGACCGCGAAGCAGGATAGGCTGGCTGGTTCGCCTTCTACGACGGGTAGCACCTGCGAATACAGAATGTTTATCAAACCAATGATTTTTGCAAAATGAGCAAGTCATAAGTTGTAAGGGGAATGTTGGGTTAGCAAGTCAGTCAAGTTAAGTTTCAGCATTATCTTTTTATTTTACAACATATATTTCAGACTGTGTCAAGCAAAATTGTGTTCGGTAGAAATGATTAGAGGCAAACGACAGTAAGAACTCGTTTAAATTGAACTAGGTAATGTTATTGGTTTGTGGCGTAGCCGGCAGATGGTGCGATATGTATATACCTGAGGCTTCTCTCTGAAGAAGGGCAGCTGTCCGTCTTTCTTGGCCTCCATAAAGGCCTGCGCCTCCGCGTACGAGTCGAGACGAGTACCGAGTTCGTGGCGCAGCCGGCGGATGGTGTAGCTCTCGGTGCCGTAGTTGTTGATGCGCTCGCGTTGTTCGTCATCAATCTCCTCGTCCATTATGTCGGTGAAGCGACGACGCTCGCGGATGATAGGCGTCTGGAATACAGAAAATATAATTCAGTTATGTATGTACCTATGTAGGTTACCTATGTAGGTAGATCAGTTTTTTTTTCATAAAGAGGTCTTATAACCGCACAAGCGGTCAATTGCAGCGTCTCAACAGGACTGAATTTATAACAACTATATTAATCTCCATGATATCCTCGGATCTTTTAATTACGCGCAGACCCGTACCTATATTCGACAATGGGATAGTCAGAGGCAAGTTCAAATATCTGGAAACTGCGGGTCGCGGAGCTGCAGCAGGCACGTGTCCGGCGCAGTGACTCACCCTAGGATCGTAGAGGTCGTGCACGGCGATGTTGTACGCGGGTGAGCGTCCGCATGCCACCTTCATGTACTCGCGCAGCCGCACCGGAAACTGCGTGTCGCGGAGCTGCAGCAGGTACGTGTCGGGACCATTCTGGTAACTGGGTGAACAAACATTACTCAACAACTATATTCCTACAACGGCATCATCTGATGATGACGAATGGAGAGTTGTAGAAGGGCACGACATATCGTGCGTAATGTGGGAGAGCGACATGTCGTGCCTGTTATCTATGTCATTTAGCAAGCTGAAGTGTCAGTAGGCGGGCACATAGCTCGAAGAACTGACCGCCGATAAGGCAGAAAGGCCTACTCTGATGAAAATACGCGTGGTATATCACCTGCTTGTAATCTTATCTCTGCGTGCCTCAGCGGTACTAGCATCTACTAGAATATTCAATGAACTTCTGTGTATAATGCTCGCGAGCATATATGAATTCGGCGGAGTTCAGGGTACAAGTCTAACTAAGCTATCAGTGCGAAATATTTAAGACTTTTTAGTGTGTTTTAAGTGTTTTATTGTGAACGACAGTGTAAATTAGTGTTGTATGTTAAAATTTATGTTATAGTTATATAAGTGTGTTAAAATGCATTATTTTGGTTTTAATTATTTTATCCCATCTCCCGGTCTCGTAACAGCAACTATTTGTTGATACTTACTGACTCTCAGATTTCGCGGAGACTTCCCAGTCGGGGTGGTCCCACTGTTTGAACGAGATGTCGACGGGCTTGCGGTCGAATGTACGGTCTGGTGTGGCTAATACCAACAACAAATTCAACTTTTATTATTTTATACACTTTCAAACAGAGTAATAAAAGCATCACACTTCGATTATAATAGTGTTGGTGTCACTAATGTGGTAAATCGAGGAGTAGGATTACCTACAAAAAAATTACTTAGTAGTATTTTTATTTCAATATAATATGGATAAGTATATACTTAATTTTTCAATACAACACTTTTTTTGTAACTAACCTATCTCATCCCACTGCTGGGCAAAGGTCTTCCCTAAGTCCTAAGCGTCCCTATCCTCCAACATCTGACACCATGGCCAACACATCCTCTCGAAGTAATACAAAACTTAAGATATTAAAAATGTCTCTAGCTTCTTACGCTACTCTATCATGCGACGTTGCCAATCCGCTATGAAAATGTTGTACAACAAAACTTTCTTTTTTTAATGTAACCATCATATAGTCACCACACCAGTTTGCGCATATATATTAATATCCGTGTCTATTCATATTTTTGTATTTAATTTACCTTCCGGAGTGTAGATCTCTCCCGGCGGGTAGACCATCTTGGAGGGATGTGTGTAAGCGCCGCTGAGCGGACGGCGACGGAACCAAGTGCGGCACTGAGCGTTGCCTGTCCAGTCTCTGTAACAGATATACTATTATTAGATACCTTTGTTTCATATCAGTAGTTCTTGATTGGTAATCTTGAAGTATCATTGTGGGGGCAACTGCAGTAAATACCGTGACTGAGTTTTAAGCAAGTCTGCGGTTTGGCCCAACGTGGCATGATTAACCCGCCGTTGCGACAGTCGTCTCCTGTCTTTAAAATAGAGTAGTTCACGCAATGTAACGGACAATAAATAGTGCTTCAGTCAATCCGAGTCGGTTGTTTGCATTCCTCTGCACCCTGGACTAGGAATCAAAGACACTATCATTGACTAGGCACTGCCCGACGTTATACACGATAATAGGTGACTAGATATCCCGACAATCATCATCATCATATCAGCCAAAGGACGTCCACTGCTAAAGAAAGAAAGAAACAAACAAAATACATTTATTTGCAGACACAACAAAACAAAGACATACACAGTAACAAAAATAATACTACAGTAGGAGTAGCAATATAACAAACAAAAATAGAAAATATACAAAAGCAGTTAGTACGTCCAGGTTATGAGCGTCCGCAAACTAGGATCCGGCTCAGCATTATGCGCCACGCACTAGTAAATACGAGTACGCAGCGCGCTGATCTTTCGCCGGCTCCTACATTCAGTACCGTTTCATATACCGTATAGGTACCATTCAGTCCAATTTATATATATATATATATATAAACTAAATAAAAGATAAAGACAGATATATAAAAATAGAAATACCTATATAAAGGATATTGAACCTATATGTATGTAAGTATGTTGACAAGTCGTTGTCGTTTCAGATTGAGGCAACACTGCCTCAGTGTTTGTGTTTAGTGTTGCTGAACACAGGCCTCTCCATAAATTTCCCGAACGACCGTTCTTATGCGGCCTGTACCCAACCTGCCCACAGCCACTTTAGCTGGCTAATCCTTTTTGCTAATCCCGAAGCATAACTTATAAAATTTTATAATGGTCTTCTTATATTTTGTCTTTTGGACACTTTATACGACATGACAGCATCTTAAATAACATCATAGAAGGGATGGTAGAAGGAAAGCGAGGAAGAGGAAGACTAAGAATAAGTTACATGAGCCAGATAGAAGAGAAAGTCGCCGTCCTGTCGTCTATCAAATCAAAGTTTTTATTTAAGACGGTTTACAGTCTATTTTGTTAGTACAACTTATGCATAATTGGTTAGTAAAAGACAAGACATGACAAAATAATAAAGATAATAATAGAAACAACACATCAGACAATCAACTAATTAATTAATAAATCATTTTTTTTACGAAATGCTTCCAAATAGGAGAGGTGCATCTCTCAGCAACAGTTTTTAGGATGTTGTTGTGACTATCCCGTAATCTGCTCATCAGAGATGCTGTCTTTTTACGGATGATGGCATGAAAGCCATCAGTCCTGTGTTGGGCAAACATCTCCGACGTCCATGGAAGTGGAAGAAGCTATATTGAAAACAGCAAAATGAAGGAAATTCCATCATTACAACAACAAGAGCTAAGTTCCTTTGGAATTCTTGGATTCAAGACGCAATATAACTTATAATATTATGAGATTGAGATTGTATTGGTTATTGGCATACCTAGTTAAAGTTTTTATGGAGAAGGAGAGGTGAACGCTTAAATAAAGCTGAAATAGTTTCGGATTTCGACTCCTGTGCACTGGCTACTTGTAATAATTATTTAGTCTGATAACGACTCCTAATACTACTTTTTTTGCAGAGGATTAGTCAGAGTCCACAATCCTTTACTTGCTAAGATCCAGGCATACCACTAGCCGGTGAGTAGGAGTATGAATGAATGAAAACACTTTATTGTAGCTACACCACAAAAGAAAAAAGCATAAAAATAAAATAAATAATCAAAGCAACAAGTACAATGGGTGGGTCCTATCGCTTAGAAGAGATTTCTTCCAGACCTTTTAACCTTTGGAGGACCACGTAACTTTTCATCCCACCTCAGCGAGGAAATGACTAAATGCAAAAAAAAGTAATACACCAAGAAGGTTCCGAGTCTGAGTTTTTAACAAATTAAAAAAGGTTGTATAATAAATTCGGCACCATGGAGGTAGAAGTAAATAGGTTTTATGATGTTTTGAATTCACAAACTTAGTGCACACGATGTTCTAAATTCAATTTACTTTATCCTCTAGCGGATAAAAACGGCTTTTGCACTCAGATATCGAAGAGCAAAAATAATTTTTCCGAGATGGGGGGATGAAAAATACATTTATTCGCATCACAAAAGAATCAAGAAAAATTTATCTTAAATAATTAAAACAAAGGCACGTTTTTTAACACAATATGATCCAGTGTGGTGGCGAAAGGGCCTTCAGCTGAGCATATGCTACTGCATATTACCTAGAGCTAGACCACCTTGAATATTTCCATGTCTAAAACTGATATACTGACGCACTACGAAAATACTGTGTGACACATTTATCGTGATTCATGCGATATCAGCCCAAAAGTTAGAGTGATTAACCAACATGTTACTACGCTACGCTATGCTGTGCTATGCTTAAATTGTCAATTCGCTCCTCGTAGATTATATTTATAATCTACGAGTAGTAGTATAGGAAAACAACAAAAACGCTTTGTTTAAAACAGCACACAGCATAGCTCAGTGTTTAACATACTACGGTGTGTTTTTTCACATTTAATGCTAGAGCGCTGCTCTTCTGCTGAGGCCAGTGTTGATTTCACGAACGGCCTGACAAACCAACTAATAACAGAACCTGACTATTAACAATAGGCGCTTGTAAATATCACTTGTGGACTTACTTGTACAGATTGTAGTAGTTCCTCAGACGGTCGGTGGTGATGTGGTACTCCTCGTGGTAGATCTTGTCCGCGAGGCTGAGCCAGGGGTGGTTGAGCGCCGCGTCCACGTCCATGCGCTCGTGCCAGCTGGTCACCAGCAGCTTCGAGATGAAGTCGCGACCTTCGCGGCTCAGACGTGACCACCACACCTACAGAACAAATGCTCATTATTACATTTTCAAAATACTTAAAACTTCTATCGATAGATATACTACGTGTTTTGTCATGTACAACATTAAATGAAAACACAGGTAGGGCTAATTGTTGTACAATAGGTTTTTTTCAAATTCATTAAAATGGATAATTTTAAATTTTCAATCAACCTCAATATCAAATTCTAAAATATCAATGAAACAGCCTGTATATACTAAGTAAACAAATAATATTCATTGATCATATAAGTAGGTATTACCCGTGCGCGATAAGTTGGGACCTGAGCGCGGTGACGTCATATTGGCGTCCGCAAAAAAGCGAACATAACAAGCAGCCGCCCGCGGATTCGCCTTTGTTTTTTTTAACCTAATTTATTATGTTACTCAGGGAGGACGCTGCTTTTTATCTAATCTTTTTTACACTATTTGAATAAAATAAAAATACAATGTTTAAGTTTATACATTTATTTTATCTATTATTTACATTATCTCATCTTCGTCACTACTTAGTGGATTTATGCCTTCTAGAGGTTGTTCTTCGTCCTCAGTCTCACTATAATCACTTGACGAAGAGGTATCCGATAAATTTACAATTAATTGATTCATTCGTCTCTTGTAAGAGGTCATCGTCCCAATACTTTTGTCGAAGCCTGTCCACATGGTTGACTTCTTTTTTCTAGACAACAAAACAATAACACAAACGAAAACTAAAAGAATTCCAGAGCGCGTCGTTACGTGACGTAGGCCAGTACGAGACTAAAAACCCTAGTAAAAAATAGTGATGCGAACGGTACAATATGGGCGCCATCGGGGAAGTGCAGGGGAAGCGGTCGGGGAGTCGCATTCCTAGCAGGTCCCAAGTTATCGCGCACGAGTAATAGGTACCTGTTAAACTGACTAAGCGGCATCGTCGCAGAGGCGCCGCCGATTTAAGTTAAAAATTGTTTATTATAAATGTATCGATAACTGGATAAATATTCAAGCTAAGATATGTAGTTGATGTAGATATTAAACCCACCTCTAAATCAGTTATTACGATTCCGGATGTGTGTTTTAAACGAATGTCGTACATAACAAAGCAGGTTGTAAGTATATTGGTCTTGTACGAAACTGATGTGAGAAAATGTAAAACTTTAACAGTTATTTGTGTTTCTCACACAACTATTTTTACTACTGCTGTGCGGTGTAACTAGGCACCTGTCTGTAAACGCCACCCTTCCGGTCCTTTACCATAGTTAGGTACCTTTTACCAAATTACATTACTCCTAATTTTTTCCAAATCGATTCAGCCGTTACGGAACTTATCGGCCACAAACATGCTCTTTATCCGCAAAGTATTTTCGAAATTATAAAAATGCAACATATTTTATTGTACTATAGATAAACATACGCGCAAGTCTTGATAATAATGAATTAGTTGTGTATATTTATTAGGAGGTTTATATGAGTAGGTAAACCAGATATCGTTATGTTACCTCATCATGCCACTCCCATCTGCCTTCCCTCACTCGGTCCAAGGTCTCGACATCGTTCACCCCCCTGAAGGGCGAGTGTCCGCTCAGCAGGATGTAGGTGATGATGCCCAGACTCCACATGTCGGTGGCGAAGGAGACGCCCTCCCCGTTGGCCACCTCAGGTGCCACGTACTCCGGCATGCCGTAGTCGAGGCTGGCGTGCTTGTTGAAGTGAATGCGACGAGAGAGACCGAAGTCGCAGATCTTTAGCTCGTCGCTTCCCGCATGGGAGAGGAGGAGCTCGCCGATCTATAGAATAAAAAATAATGCTGGATATTTTACACAGGCAAGAGCTTAGATTTTATTTTTCTGGTCTCTATAGGCACTGTAGGTACTCAACTGTATAAAAACTAAGGAACTTTTAAGACGTGCCTTACGCTAGAATATGAAAATAAATTGTACCCAGCAATAGTTAAGATTTATAAGAATACATTTATAATTATTTTGCCTTAACACAAAATACAAGACATCAAAATAGGTCGTCACTTAGCGGTGTGCCACTGTAGCGCTGGTATTATGTGACGCCTTTAGTGCGTGTGAGCGCCAGAAAACGTTTAGTTGAGTTACCGTGAGTCCGAGATGCGCCACGTTGTTGTCGTGCATGTACTTGAGGCCGCGCAGCAGCTGTCGCATGTAGCCCGCGATCTCCCGCTCCGTGTAGCCCGCGCCCCGCAGCAGGCGGTCCCGCACCAGCTCCCCGCCCGCCGCGAGCTCCGTGACGAGCGCGAGCGTGTGCTCGTGCTCGTACGCGTCGTACAGCCGGATCAGATGCTGGTCGTTCAGGATGTTCAGGATGTCCAGCTCGTTCTTCATGAAGGGCTTCAGCTCCGAGTGCCCGTGCATTATCTTTGCGGCGTAGTTGCGACCTAAACGCAAATATTTATAAGAGAATGTACTATGTCACACATACCATTATGAAAACACGTAAGTAAGTAAATGTCACAAAGTAAAAGGGAAAAAACTCGTGCACGAGATGACGTCACATCTCAGTTGAAAACTGTAATTTTATACTGTCCTACGCTGCGCGTTCCAGTGCGTGGTCTCATCTCGAGAACCCTTGAAGCCCTTGATTCGATTGAGCGACGTGCTGCTAGACTCATTGGTGATAACTCACTAGTGGAAGCCAATTTACTAAGTCTAGAGCACAGACGCCGAGTAGCCAGACTTTCAGTTTTTTACAAGATACATTTTGGTGAATGTGCGCAAGATCTTCATGACTTTATCCCTCCTTCCTCCTTCCACCACCAGACAAGCAGGCGTACCGAGAAGTACCACCCATACCTGGTCGGTGTACCACCTTGCTTACCAAACGATTTGCTTCAACTTTTCTTGTTAGCATAAGTAAATAGTGTAGTATAATCTTGGAGTCTTCAAGTCCAGAGTGAATAGGTTCTTTCTAGGCAAGTGTGCTCCATCTTCGATCACACCTTCACTCACCATCAGGTGAGGTAGTCGTCAAGCGCTTGGCTATCATCAATAAAAAAAAACTTTTCTGCCCCAACAGCCTTCAGTTCTGCGAGCTATGTGCCCCGCCCACTGCCACTTCAGCTTGCTAATCTCTGTTATATGATCTAAAAAGTATGTTACCAGTAAGTCTCTCAGCGGCGTGGTAGACGGCTCCTTGCACGCCGCGTCCCAGCTCATCTCCCAGGTCGTAGAAGTCTCCGAAAGGCTTCGTGCTCGGCTTTACACGCGGAGGGTGCTCCCGGATCCTGAGCACAGTTAAACAAGGTAAGTAATGTTACTAGTTAAGCAACAGAACAGAACTAGACACCATTTTGAATAAGTTCGGGTTTTGTTTGTTGTTTATTGTTTTGCTAAAATGATCGTGTTATGACTGAAAGACAAAGAATTCAGTTCAAATCTTTATGCATAATTAAAAATTGAAGATTAGTTATATTAATTTTTTTTAATTATGGAATTTTTGTTCTATAACAAACACAGTACCTACATCCTGGCTTGGTCGCGAAGGAACAAGCAGTAAAATTGACGTTTCAAAGTGATCCTCGTGATTTTAATGCATAAAAAGATTTTGACTTTGACTTTTGACAATTCGGAAATGCATTTTTTTTAGAATGTAACATTATTAATTATATGTATTTCAGGCTTTTACGCACGTATTGCTATGGTACTCTCTGGTCATGATGCACAGATCCTGACTTCGCAATGGCGCTGTACCTGTTTGAGTATTCATGTTCTGATTCCTCCACATGCAGCATGGCCGAGGAGCTGATGGCGCCAGCGACGTTCCTCGCGGAGATGGAGTACAGACCCTCGTCCTTCAGGATCGCGTCGTGAATGCTCAGGATGCAGAGGTCTGGTTCCACGAATGACATCTGTCAAATAATAATAACATGAACACTGTCTTGTGCGTACATTGTTCTGACCTCACAACAAAATTTCCCTGTATAGCGACCGCCTCCTCCGGGCGGCGGATGGAGTCTATGCGTACCTTGATCCTGGCGCTGGCTGCCAGCGGCTGCCAGTCCTTGTACCACTTGATGTCGGGATAGGGCACGCCGGTGAGGCGCGCCTCTATCCTCACGGTGCGGCGCTGTAAGACGACCGCCTCCTCCGGGCGGCGGATGAAGGCGGGGTACTCAGCTAGTTCGAGACGCACGCGTTGTCGCGCCTGTCCATGCTCGTTGGTGGCGACGGCTTCGTACCACCCCGCGTCGCGTTCTAACATTCTGGGGAAAAATTACCTCTCGAATAGCTTATCTCAGATATAAAAGTCGAATGAAAACTATTTAAATGCATACTTTCATTGTTATACGAAAACTAATTACGCATATACTTCAAGCCAGGAAAGCGAGACAATTAACTTATTTATTATGCCAGAGTCTATAAGTGGCGGCTGAGAAACACGAGCCAATCAATGCCAGTTGAAAACAAACGAGGAATTAAGAACCAGGCGAACCCCGAGTGCAACTTCAATTCGGCCGCGTCAAAAACTTCGGCCTGAATATCGCTATCCCTGTTTACTGACGAAGTTTAGCCACGCAGAGCGACAGTGATAGCAATAGAACGATTCTAAATTTGATTAGATTTTGACCGTGTTCCGTAATACCAAAAATGATGACTGAAAACTTGTTGCATTTTTCTCATTGTGTTGTTATTCTGTAACTAGACGATATAATCTATGTTCCCATGACTAGGATACGTAAGATGTTGTTGTTTTTAATACGAAACAATTAGGTTGAAAACAGGTCTTAGATGACGTAAAAACATGCAGAATGCGATACGCTTCTATTTCATTTTAGGTAACTATTTTGATCTAATATATGGTTGGGAACCTAGATATATACTATTCAAATTAAAATAATACCTTATTAAGGTAGCAAAATGCTCCAACTAGAAATTATCTTGGTAGTACGTGTTGTATGGGCGATTCCCCTCCGGTCTCCCGTTAACACGACCGGTGAGCAAATCGAGCCAACAAAAAACAAATCACGCATGGTCTGTAAAATAAGGAAGGCAAGACTCACTTGTTAATAAACAACGTCGCCTGTCCGTTCCGCGTGTAACTCCAATCGTATCTGCCCCCGATCTCGATGGGCTCGTCGTTGTAGAAGTACGTCATCTTGGGCTTCGGGTATCCGTACACGAACCAGAAGAGGTTCACGTTGTGTCCCTTCACGCCGTATTGCGAGTCGTACTCCTGGCGCAGGAAGCGTGGGGCTTGCGCGTACCCGTCATGAGGGGGACGCTCGATGTCAAAGTCCTGGGGATATACAATTAATACTCAATATTCAATTATTAATTGAACGCTTGGTGGTGCATGGGAAGGTTGACGGCAAAAGAGCGCGTGGCAGATCGCCAATGAGATGGACTGATCAAATAAAGGCTGCCAGAAAAGCAGTGGTGCGAGAAGAGTGGCGAACACCTGCACGATGGAGGACCGAATAACCGCCTCACCTAATGCTATTGTTGTGGCCAAACACCTGTCCAACATAGTATAAATGAAAACGTACAACTTTTGACACGCTAAGAAGAAAAAGTGGCGAAGGGTAGTTAAGCGCGCCACAATGCTTGATAAATAAAGTAAACGTTAATCTAATCAACTAGCTGTGAAGCTCCTCGAACCAAATCAGCCAAACCGCCTTAAGCGCTACAACATACTAGAACTGAGTGATAGAAACTAGTTTCTACAAATGTGCCATCCCCAATGGAGTTCAGCACAGCTCGTCAATTTTGCTCTCCAAATATCAGCTTATAGCCAAAGGGCTGATCGTAGATAACACTTCAAGAAAATGTCTAATTCAAGGGTATATTCAAAATTACTTCTTCATTGTGCCATTGGTACAAAAAATATGAACTGAAAGCATTTGACTCCTGTTGCAAAAATGTTTTGGCATCAAACGTTGAATAAGATTTCGAACTTCATTATTATCCTCATGACAGTTTTCCGCAGAAGGAAGTCATACTGTGACTATCCCTAGATCTGCGTTGTTAGGAAAATGAGAGTTATCGGAGTTTTCAGCAGCAAAGCTAGTCGTTAATATGCAATAATAGTTCCAATAAAAATCTGTGTTTACTGTTTATGTCAAAACAAATGCTTTTAGTTTTCTTCCTTGTTAATTTTTATCTTAATTCGTTATCTTAAGCTTTTTCTATTTGTTATGAAATTACATCATCAACATTTGTCTGACTCTAGGAAAGGCCCCAAAATGTTTTCCTCGCGAAGTTCGTTTTTCTTTCGTTTAGTAAAACATTTTCGTACCAAAAATATGCGTTTGTGAGCTTACCCTAGGGAAGTAGGGTGAGGTATCCGGTCTGAAGTCGATGCCGGGATCCAAGTAGGGCACGAACTTGGGCGGATCCGGGTTGATGTTCTCGCGGTGCGTGAGCGCGAAGGGCGAGGGATCGCTGACGCCGTACTTGTTCTCGACGCGCACGCGGAACTTGTAGTCGCGGAACGGCTCGAGGTTGCGGATGTCGCACACGCACGAGCGCAGCCCGGTGCGCGCCGTGAACCAGTCGCCGTCGGGCTGCTCGCACATTTCCACCTGGAACATTACATTCAGATATTATCTGATATCCAGCGGCGATTGCCTTGAAACCTGACACGTGAATGCTTAACTTCATGTATCAAAAGTTATGTTTGGACTTGCCTCTGACTACCCTTGTGGGATATCTGTACACACTGAATGAGAGATCCGAGGAGGATGTCTATCACGGGGATCATAGAAATGGTGTGGAAATCTTTTTTCTTTTATATTTCTAAATCTTACAATTTAATTTGGAAGGTTATTTTGGAAAAAGTGATCCTGATGGGAAAAAGAGTCAATTGAGATTACATTTAAAAAAAAACTGAAAACGATGTTTTTTTTTTCAAAATAAACCTATAATTTCCTATGAACAAAACCTTTTAACTGCAAAAGAATAGGCAGCTGCCCTCAATTAGATACAATTTTGCCCCTCCCTGTATTTAATATCCAGATGAAATGATAAACGTACGCTATCAATCACAAATCATTGTTCGCAGACTCAGGATAACCAGATAAAAGTACCAGTGGCACGATTAAAAGGGCCATCATATTTGGCATCATAGTCACGGTTCATAAAGCAGTTTGACAATAAAAAATTGAATAGGAATCTATACTAATTCTATAAAGAGGAAAGATTTGTTTGTTTCTATTGAATAGGCTCCGAAACTACTGGACCGATTTAAAAAATTCTTTTACTGTTGGGAAGCTACACTATCCCAGGGTGACATAGGCTACTTTTTACCCAACTGTGCAAAAGGAGGGTAATGTTTTTATTGAAAAACTACGCGTGCGAAGCTGCGTATTGCTCAGCTAGTATTTAATAAAAACGAACAACGACGTGGTTTAGCCTTGACCTCGATATTATTCAGCTTTCAGAAGTAGATCGTAACTCGTTAGATTAGACTTAATTCTACTTCTCTCCTTTTCTGAACAGTCACTAATTAACCACAAAGAAAGGAGGAAATATTCAAAGAGCTATGGAGAAGTAAAAGAAAGTGATTGGCAGACCTGGTAGGTGACAGGGAATCTCGGTCCGTGCGGGATGCTTGGCTTCCAGGAGAGCGTGAGATGGCGGTCGGCCATGCGCGAGATGATGGGCCGGTCGGCGAGCGGCATCGGGATGCCGGTCTTCTTCATCTTATCGAAGTCCGAGTACTGGTCCGAGATGGGACGCTTGCTGGTTTGGATCTCGAGGGCTAGAAAAATAAAATAATTCAATTATATCAATTTTTTTTTATATCCCCTGGAGATGGAACATGCATATGGCCCACCTGATGATAAGTGGTAACCATCGCCTATAACAAAGTATTGCCTTGTAGGTCCGCACCTTAGAAACGTGACCTACGATGCACTGACTTGCGTTCATCAACTTGAGGCATACAGGTGTAACGTCTGGTGTAGGTATGGTGGTAGCATTTCCCCGAGAGAGCCCTTTTACAAGGAACTCTACTACTCAAAAGTACTATTATAAATACGGTATTCACCACATACGGTGTCAATATTACAATCGACAACTTAATTAATTTTATTTATACGGCTAATAATAATATAAATAATTAACAATACAATTCACAAAAATAGTTATTATTAACATCGTTTGTTTCTTAAAATTGTTTCTTTCAATGTGTTTTTTCTTTGTTACCCTGCATTAGTTCTGCAACTATTAATATGTAGCGGCCTTGAAAATTACCCTGTGAGAGCGCAAGAACTTCTGAATCTTCCAGATACAAGTACTGTCAAAACTGTCAGCTGTTGATTATTAGTTTCAGAATTCATAAAACCGACAATTGAAATAGGTATATTAATACCTATTATAAATTCGAAAGTACCTAGCTCTGTCTTTCTGTCTATTTATTAAGTTTTTACTACTAAGCAGGTAGACCGATTCAGATAGATTATGGGTCTTACAAAATATTAATGTTTACGGGTCAGCTTTAAATATTTATAATTTAAATATACACACAAAGTTTTATCCAAAACAGCCCAGCCGTTTTAGAAAAGTTTTAATTAATATGTAATACTTCTATACGTGTAACAAACACACACACACAATAATTATATATTAATTAAAACTCCTCTTAAACGGCTGGGCTGATTTGGGTGAAATTTTGTTTGTATATTTCCCGCGTGACCGGCCCGCGGCTTCGCACGCTAAATTTCCCGTTCCCGTATAAAACACTTTTCAAAGTGACACTTCATGTAAATGACTTCACGCCAATGAACGACGGTTAAATTATATGGATATTGTTCATACAAAAATACTAAAATCGCGATTAAAATATGGGGGGTGGGGGTAGGAGGGTGAAAAATACTTTACGACCTATTCTGATACCTACCAAATATACAAAAAAGAAATTAATTAAAATCGATCGCCCCGTTTCGGAGGAGTGCGACCACAAACACCGTGACACGAGGTTTTTATATAAATGTTGAATAAATGTAAATGTTGATGGACATTTCACACAGCACTATCTAGCCCCAAACTAAGCAGAGCTTGTACTATAGGAACCAGATAGCTGATAGAATTACTTATATACCTTTTTGTTTTAAATTCATACTTATAATATGTAGAAAAACATCCAGAACCGGAACAAATATTTGTAGATCATGCAAATATTTGTTTCGCGATGGGAATCGAACCCACTTCCTCCTGCGTCTCAGCCGGCTATACGCCCATTGCGCCACGGAGGTCGTCATATATTAGAAATATATAGATTATAGTCTCAAATATATTAGATTAGATTAGAAAATTCTTTATTGCACTAATAAAAAGATACATAGGCGAACTTAATGCTAATTAGCATTTTCTTCCAGCTAACCTATGTGTAGTGTGGAGAAAGTGGTAGTGCCAGAAAAAGGAAATTTAAACAAACTTTTGCTAAGAAATAAACTTACAAAAATTAAAAATAATAATAATACACATACATAAACGAAATACACAAATATATCTACATAAAGTGCTCAATTTTGTTGGGTATCTTGAAGAGAGATGAAGTATTTAAAGAGTTTGGATTTGAAGATTCCCATAGAGGCATATATAGTCATTATTTGCAGTTTAAATTGCAACACCTTATCGTAGCAAGTGGCTTACTATCGTAGGTAAGTTCCGCGCCGCAAGTCTCCTCTCCATGCGGGTTGTAGATCCTGCACTGGTAGGTGCCCACATCCGCCGGGTCTATCCCGGATATCGTTAGCCGTAGTAGACCCGTGGTCTCCTTGTCCATGCGGATACGCTCGCAAGGGAACAGCCTTTCACCGTTGCGGTACCTGGAGGACATTAACAAAGTTTTATTATACTTACTAGTACGAAGACCTTTCACTAGACGTCCCATTTGATCTAATAGTCTTTAACATTTTTATAAATACGGGATTCATCACGTACCTACCGTCTTATCGATGTTTCGACCGACAATGTTTCGATTCAATTCGTGAACTTTCATCAGGGTGAGTGCGATCCGCTCTGAATAACGTTTCGCCTCGCGTCGGAGCGGATCGCACTCACCTTGATGAAGGTTCACGAATTGAACCGAAACATTGTAGGTCGAAACATCGATAAGACGGTACGTGATAAATCCCATATTTATAAAAAAAAACTACGAGCCTTACAGTCGCGCTCATTGGTCAAATCAAATAGCGCGAACTTCCCCGGTTTGATATTACACATTTCTGTCCCTTTTGCCAAAATCACTCCAACAAACCGAGAGGAATGATCTCACACATTAATAATGATTGAAATTAATAACGAAAATTTTCTAACTAATAGTCTCAGTTTTTTTACCCCTCTTGAACCCCAATATCTCAACAACTCCCAACATTTTAGCTCATTTATTCATTAGTTAGAATTGTGCTATCACTACCTACCTAATATATCAAATTTCACGAAGAACGCCTCGAAAGTCGCCACGGACAAACAAACATACATACATACAACGCTGATTTGCCCAAGTTGATTTGGAGATGTAGTATTATTACGTAGAGATACTATATGTTATAGTAGAATGAAAGAAAGAAATAAAATACATTAATTCGCATCACAAAAAACAAGAAAATATAACATTAACAATTCAAACTAAACCTATTCACATTAAATATACAATTACAGATATATAGGCACGTTTTTAGAAGTAGCAGCAGTTATAGTACCAATAGTGTCAGCTATAGTAGCAGCGGCGATGGGCTTGCAACCTGTCATGTGAATGACAATTTTTTGCAATGATGTTCTATGCAAAAAGTTGGCATGGCATCAAATGCAATGTTTGGACTTACTCCTGACTACCCCATTGTAGGATATCCCTACGGGTCTGCGTACTAAGTGAGAGATACGACGATCTCCACCATGGTGAATAATATATTCGTGAGCTTATTAATCTTCTGCCCACCATGACTTACGGTGCCGAGACATGCGACGCTCACGCAGGAGGCTGTGTACAGGTTAAGAGTTGCACAGAGAGCCATGGAGCGTACCATGCTCGGCATCAAACTCTTAGATCGAGTTCCAAACGTCGAGATCCGTAGAAGAACGAAGGTTCATGACGTTGGGAATCGAGTTATGGAGCTCAAATGGTCTTGGGCGGGACACTTGGCAAGACGTGGTGATGCCAGATGGAGCAGGGTAGCAACTGAATGGTGGCCGAGGAATGGCTGTAGAAGGGTAGGACGTCCAGCAGCGAGATGGGTGGACGACATCGTTAGAGTCGCGGGCCGTCAATGGGTGAGACTAGCGCACGATCGTGGCGGATGGCACAAACTTGGGGAGGCCTATACCCAGCAGTGGGAGAAGTCGGGATGTGGATGATGATGATGAGCTTATTCATTAATATTTTATTAAAGTTACAGTTGTATTGATGCAATAGGCTTTAAACCGTACAACATTTAATTTGGGTCGTTTAAAACAAAAAATATTCGCCAGGATCAAGAAATAGTAACAATCAGTATAGAACTTACTGATCCCAAAGTTAGTGTTTACTGCGCGCCAAAGTAACTTTTGTCAAAGTATAACGTGCAAATGAAATGCGACTTTACTGCACCAACTAAAGGTGCATTTAGACTTACCATTCGACATCGGGTTCGGGCGTGCCCGTAGCGCACGCGGTGAACTTAGCGCTCATGCCGCGGAACACCTCGATATCGCCGATCTTCTTCAGGAAGGAAGGTGGTTCGACTCTCTGCGTCTTGCCACTGAAATAATACTTATTGCTCAGTAATGCAATATAATAAAAACTTTTTTAGGTTAAGGTATCCAAAGGTTGTCTGGTAAAGATCGCTATTCAGCGATAAACTGCCAAATGTGTCACATATAGATTACATCGTTCTAAGTTAATTGTCTATATTATGGTGCGTACTAAAGCATTATATATTTTTTTCTATGGTTAATGACGAGGAAATGTTATTAAGCACTTTTATAACAAGACATTGCTGTTACGAATAAGCATAACGCCATTAACTAAAAACAAATAGCTCCCGAGTAGAAATCACATATAGATAGATAGATAGATAGATAACTCTTTATTGAATTACCACACAAACAGAAATAATAAAAAAAATAAGTACTGGGTTAAAATAAATAAGGCAATACAATGGGCGGCCTTATCGCTAAAAGCGATCTCTTCCAGGCAACCTTTGGATGGAGCGAAATTTTTAAAAATTACGGAGTGCGGTGTACTTTAGCGGATACATTACATTTACACATAATATATTCTAAGATATAATAATAATATGAAGTTTTAATCCTAATACTTAATATACTTATAAAATAGACTAATATATAGGTATATACATATAGCAAACTATACTAACAGATAAAATAAGTACATAAATAGTAAATAAATAACGCTAGGAAGATGACATCGTCAGGTAATGATGTTTCACCTTCAATTTGAAGATGTGTAAGGACGATGACCGTCTTACTTCTTCGGGCAGAGTATTCCACAGCTGAACAGCCTGGACAGTAAAAGAAGCGCTGTAAAAGGAAGTGCTGTGCGAAGGAGTTCTGAGTATCAAGTTTTCTGATGACCTAAGAGTATAGTTATTTGAAGAATGGAGAAATTCAAATCTATCTTTCAGATAGTGAGGAGAGAAGGGATTGAAAAGAATAGAATAGAGAAGAAAAAGGATATGCGTATTCCGACGAAGACGAATCGGAAGCCATTTAATCTTTGAACGGAAGGGAGACACATGATCATATTTACGGAGGCCAAATATAAATCTAATACAAAAATTTTGTAAACGCTCGAGCTTGTTAAGCTGTTCCTCAGTGAGGTCCATATAAATGCCATCGTAGCAATATCAGCGGTATTATTATCACACTAATATTATAAATGCGAAAGTTTGGATGTTTGTTTGTTTCTCAAATCACGTCATAATGGCTCAACCAATTTCGATCAAATTTGGTATATCGATAAATTATGACCGTGGACAAACGGAAAACATATTTAAGAAAACAAAAAAAACGCTTGCTTCCATTGTAATACAAAACGTCATTTGTTTTTCATTCATAGACATAGACAGTACACAACAGATACATAAAATAACAACCAAAAAGTAACCCGACTAAGTAGTCATCATCCTATGTCACCCGCACCATAAACGAATCGATTGACACCTCATTCATCAAAATCGGATGAGTAGTTTACGCGCCACGGTGGAACATACCTAAACACAAACATGCATAGACTGCTGAACACATAACCCTTCCTTTTGGCTTTGCCGTAGTCGGATATTAAGAAAACTAACGATCAACACATAAGTGTTAAGTGAATATAAACAAATTTAGATTTTTGCTTTCATTCATTTATTCAATTTTCAGATGTCAAAGATCCATATTTGTTAATAACAAACTTAATTAAGCATGTCATATGGTTGGTACAAAGTATAGGGATAAATAAACAAACAAAATTTAAATATGATTTAAAGTTCCTCACCCAAGGCCTGAGCCAAGAGCCTCTCACAAAGAATATTCGATCAGACCCCGATTGAAGGAATTTTTAATCGGTTTTATGCTATAGAGTCTACTTACATCTTATCAACAACTTCCAAGGTGGCTTCGCACTCTGCCTGGCCCTCCCTGTTCCTGGCGACGCACTTGTATTTGGCGGCGTCGTCGGGCTTCACGTCGCGCACGTACAGGCAGCACGCATCGCCGTCTCGCTTCAGCGTGTACTTGTCGCTGTGCTTCAGTTGAGTGCCGTTCTTGTACCACGTGATGTCGGGCGTGGGTATGCCGTTCACGCGCGCCGGGAATTTCGCGTCGAATGTGGGTAGCTGGAAAATTACAAAAAGTTTGAGAAATTAATTAGATAGAGAAGTCAATGTTTGTGTGTTGTTTATGGCTTGTATATTATCATAAAAAATAAATAGGTAAATAATATAGGACTAGCACGACATAAATAGACGACACGGTCGCCCGAGAAAACGCTGGCGCGATGACCTCGATGTCTTCAACAGGGATTGGGTAGAGTTGGCCAGGGATCGAGAGGAGTGGAAAGCATTGGGGGAAAACTTTTCCCAGCCCTGGGACAGTATAGGTTAAAAAAAAGGTGTCCTTAAGTAGAGACCGTCTGCTCTAAAAATTAACGCATCACAACTTCATTACTGTGCGCTAACACCACAGCGAGACAATTAATAATTATCATTGTGATTATAGTGAATTCAGAACATTTCGCTTTGACGTAATGGAGTGGAGAAGCGTTCATTTTTAGAGTAGACAGTCTCTACTTGATTTAAACGACTTAAACAACGAACTCATTTAAATCTGATAATTTATTTTGTCTTGTCAATCACAACTCTTGAAATGTTTAGAATGTACGCACCTGTTGTAGATCAGTGAACTTCTGTGTGAACTTCGGCGCCTGGTATATCTTGCGGACGTTGATGTTGCCTTCGGAGGCGTCCTCTCCCAGCGGATTGACGAGCTTCACGCCGTATTTGCCTGCATCGGGCATTTCTACGTCGCGTATCTCTAGCCCCACCTGAACAAAATTGAACGTATTATATGACTTGCCATGATTCAAAGTCGAAAGAAAGAACACATAATTGACGACGACGACCTATGCTTAGTTTGGGGCTAGATAGCGCTTTGAATGAATGAAAGTTCTTTATTATACCTTACAGTCTAGACACAACAGATTTATAGAAAAAAAAACAAATAAAAGTAAGCATAATGGGCGGTCTTATCGCTTAACAAAGCGATCTCTTCCAGACAACCTTTGGATGGAGAGGATCATTGCTTAATGGAAGATTGGCCGAGGTATAAAAAGAATAAACTTAATAATAGAAAAAGAAATTAGTTATATACATACATATTAGGTACATAAATAAGTTAATTAATTTGCGCTTTGTGAAATGTCTCGCAATATTTATATTCTTTCTTGATTGAAATAGTTCGTTTAGTAAGTACCAATTGCTTCGTTTTGCCTCCCTTCTGAGAAGAGCCATTAGAATCATTGGTGATCCAAAACTCGCCGACAGGCTGGACCGCTGAGTCAACGCCGTGACATCGGATAGCTCAGTGTATTCTACCGCTTCTAATGTGTAATGGGGAATGTTCTGGGGAGCTATTATTATTAATATAAAGAGGTTTCTGCAGTGTAGGGAATGCATCGACAATACCCCGGGTGTTGCCGGTGTCAATAGGCGACGGTGACCGCTTACCATCAGGTACAGTCCGCGAGGTATAAGCTGAGCTTTGCATTTGTGTGAGTGTACATGGATAGTGTAGGTGTGACAACCGGCCTTAGGCGCGGCGCCATTTTCGCCCGGTAAAAACCGGTTTAAACTGATTTTGGGTAACCGGCCTGAGGCGCGGCGCCATTCTGTCTCGCCGCGCTCCTGCCGCACTTCACCTCTTGTACAGACTGCAGCGTGACGTGTTTAATATTATTTTGTTTTTGTTTGATATAAGTGTTAGTAAAATGGATGCCAACACAAATAAGCGCAAAATACGGAAACCATTAAATAGCCAAGTAAAAGAAATTTTGTGTAATTTAAATAGCTATTTTAAAGACATGAACGATAAAGACATGTCAAGTGTGACTACATCAGCCCAATTGGTATCGACATCGACAGGAATTCCACTGTCAACTGTTAAAAGAGTCTTATTGGAAGGTAAACGTGTTTTGAAAGATGGAACCAAATTCAAATCTCCGAAAAAGACCAGATGCAGGAAAAATATAATAATCATTGATGATTTTGATAAAGCAGTAATCCGTAGAACAATTCATAATTTTCACATTACTGACAAAGAGGTGCCAACAATGAAAAGAATTCATGAAAAATTAAAGGCTGACATTAACTATCCAGGATCAATATGGTCATTGCGAAAAGAAGTATCTCTTTTAGGATTTAAATGGTCAAGGACAGAGAATAACAGAAAAATTTTAATGGAAAAGCATGAGATCCGTCACCTACGTATAACTTATTTACTTAAAATTTCCGAATACCGTATTCAGGGCAGGCCTATCGTTTATACCGATGAAACATATATTGACACCACTCACACTTCATCAAAATCATATTCAGATGGCAGCACTTCTGGTTTGAAGAAACCTAATTCTAAAGGAAATCGATTGATAATCGTTCATGCCGGCGGCGAGGACGGTTTCATACCAAATGCGCTGCTGATGTTTAAAGCTAATCAAAAAAGTGGTGATTATCATAACAATATGAATACAGAAAACTATACAAAATGGTTACAAACGCAATTAATTCCCAATTTGAAGCCCAATAGCGTTATTGTAGTTGACAACGCATCTTACCACAATTCGTTAAAAAATCCCGCTCCCAACTCAAATAGTCGCAAACAAGATATGATTGACTGGCTCAAGTTACGCAATATCGATCACTCAATATCCATGCTTAAACCACAACTTTATCAATTGATACTGCATAATAAACAACGATTTATTGAATATAAAATTGACACCTTATTAAGAGAACATGGTCACAGCGTCCTTCGTCTACCACCCTATCACCCAGATTTCAATCCGATTGAAAATATATGGGCAATGATAAAAGGATACGTCGCGAAAAAAAACGTGTCAATGAATATGGATACAATAATGAGGTTAGCAAATGAAAAAATTGAAAGTATCACTGTACAGGAATGGAAAAATGTTTGTGACCATGCAATAAAAGAAGAAAAAAAGTTTCATGGATACGACGCCGTTATTGACAATATAACGGAAAGATTCATTATTAATACAAACGACACATCAGACGAGAGTGAAAATGATAACGAGAGTGATAAAGAAAGTGAGTATGGTGCAATGTCTGGTGTAGAAGATGTGTAGTTATTTTGTCTTTCAAATTGAATTTTTAGTAATAATAACACAATAATATGTACTCATCAGTCAAATACACAGCTCGACTTTATTTTATCAATTTAGTTTTATTTTATTTTAATACTAGAATACTTCTCCGACTTATGTTATGCCTTAAGTACCTACCTAAAATATAATGATATTAATTTTTAAGAGTTTGTTGTCTGACTGTACTTTTGGTGATCACTCACACTAATGCAAATCTCAGCTTATACCTCGCGGACTGTAAGCCTGTTTCCCCACAAATAACATAAAAAAAGGTATATGAAACTGACCCTCTTGCCGTCGCAAGTGAGCGTGACGCGGTCGCTGGGCACGAGAGGCAGTCCGTCCTTGGTCCACGTGACGTCGGGCACGGGGTTGCCGAGGATGGGCGCCGTTATGCAGAGCGGCTGCCCTTCCTCAGCGGTCACGTCCCGCAGCCCGTGGATAAGCTGCGGCCGCTCCTGCGGGTTCGCGTCGTCGGTGCGACCTGCAAGTATCAATTCATTCATTCATAACAAATTATTTATTGCACAAAATAAAGACCACAGGCAAACTTAATGCTAGTTGGCATTCTTTTCCAGTTAACCTTTGTGTAATGCGGACAAACAGTCGTGTGGCAAACAAAAAATCGTGTGTGTGGACTCATTGCCGTGCAGTGCAACCTTTAAGAACTTGGAACCCCTGAAATTCACCTGGACTGTCTGTAGCGTGCCGTGCACTCTTGGAACTTATCTTCGGTTCCTGTAAAGTACATCAACGGTAGGTGGCGTTCATTTGCCCTCTAAGATACTACAGGAACGAACTTTTCCACCCACACACCACTTTACAATCACCCTTTTATAACTCAAAAACCCTTCCCGCATATTTCAAAAAGGTTGTGTATAAATCGCACATAGACAGAGTATACTCACTGGCGACAGTAAGATCGGCAGTGCTGGTTTCGCAGCCGACGTCGTTAGCGGCCACGACGGCGTACTTGCCGGCGTCGGCCGCCGTCGCCGCCGACAGGATGAGCGCGTGCGTGCCGTCCGGTTGAGACACCACTTTGACGCGCTGACCGTCTGGTACTATCTCTTCGCCGTTGCGGGTCCTGGGGAAATAAATAATTAATAAAACATGATGATGTACATATGTCATCACTGGTAACACACACTGATTGAAAACTTTCGTCTTAAGGCACTGAGGTATGTTGGACGAAAAGACGTTGCCCATAGCCCACGACATAGCCCGACGGATTAGCACGTTGAAGTGGCAATGGGCAGGCCATATAGCGCGCAGAACAGATGGCCGATGGGGCCGGAAAGTTCTCGAATGGAGGCCACGGACCGGCAAGCGCAGCGTAGGACGTCCACCTACAAGATGGGCAGACGACTTGGTAAGAACCGCAGGTCGGCGTTGGATGCAGGCCGCTTCCAACCGCAGTTCCTGGAGATCAATGAGGGAGGCCTTTGTCCAGCAGTGGACGTCCTATGGCTGATATGAGGATGATGATGATGAATGCTGTACAATCTCACACAGCGCTATCTAGCCCCAAACTAAGCAGAGCTAGTACTATGGGAAACAGTTAACTGATAGAATACATAAATACTGTTTTTTTGGGTATTTACAATACTTATATTTTATATTTATTTATTTCAAATCATAGGGACATCAAGAACACTTAGTTACGTCAACGTCATTACATAAAAAATGTTAGGGCAACATTTACCTAACTAATATTTGAATAATACAATAATATTTTAGTTGCGGCTGTATACTGTATGCGGCTTTGTCAAAAGAACATTAAAAATAATAAAAATTAAATAAGAAAATAAATAAAATTAGTTAATTAAAGCGACTGTAAAGAGGCCTTGTCATTAAAGAAATCTAAACTTAAAACTATAACATGTCAAATGGTTGCAGCTGTACAGGGCTTTGTCAATAAAGGAGGACACAGGTATATGCGTAGGAATCGGTAGACACCATGCTTTTTTATCATCATTGTGAACTCATTTGTGTAGTATGGTTTTTGGGTTAAGTTACTTTCAATACATCTTTCAAATTGGTTTTCGTTTAGAGCTAAAATGTCTTTCGGAATTTTATTGTAGAAACTTTTACCCATAAAACTTTCATTTGTCTTTTGTAGTCTATGTGCCAAATTAACTAATTTGTCCATATTTATAGTGTTCATATTATAAACATCAGAACGCTTTTCAAAGTTATGTATGTTTTTACGTACATATGATATTTTCGTAAATATATATATGTACCTATATGAATGAATGAATGAATGAATATGTATTTATTTTCAAAAAGATGGTTTTACAAAGTGCACTTAAATAACTAGTTATAATTCTAGGATACCTAGGGTGTTGTATCTTGTGGATTTGCACTACAACCTTATTATCTATATCAAATGATTTGGTACCTTGCTCTAAGTTTAAAATAAACTTGTGTTTAGACGCAAAGGATCTCTGCTTTGGCTCGATAGACATAGGATGGGCATGACAATGTAGGTAGGTATGTCTGACTACAGAAACTATAGGTATAATATAGCCAGACTGAGCCTTATACTATTATGAATATGTACATCAATAAATTGCTTCTTTAGGAGCAAGGAAAAAAAAACATCAAGAAAAACTATAGACTTAAAATAATACTTATCAACTATAGCCCGTGTTTTTAATTTAACGATCAATCCATTTAATTTAATTTCACTTAATTACTATTTTATGCACTTGTGTTGGTGTGAAAGTGTAATCAAACATTATTGCAAGACTCAGTAGAAATAAATAATAGCATCATTAGTGTATTATAAAATATATTTATACATCATTAAGGTGTCTTGTACACTTCCTATAACATCTATTTATTACCGTTGGTATAATGTTAGATTAGATTAGATAATTTCTTTATTGCACACCATTAAATACAAACATATAAAAGAAAATACAATTTCAAACCATAGGTACAATGGGCGGCCTTATCGCTAAAAGCGATCTCTTCCAGGCAACCTTTGGATGGACAGAATCTATATGAACAAATAAGGACGGCGGCATAAGATTTTTTTAGAATCAGTTTTTTTTTTTAAAAAAAAAACAAGCATATATTACAATTTATAAAAAATATAGTTAATATAAAATAAAATGCTTAATTATATTAAATAATATTATCATAAAATTAATAAATATTAATATTAAGATACATAAAATACATATATATATATTTATATATATATATATTGTCATACCTACATACATAAATTATAAAAATGTATAAATAAATAAATGGCCTAGTGAGCAATGGATGACAGAAAGTGTTGTCTGACCATGTTTTTAAAGATAGGGAGAGATTTTGCATGACGAATTGAGACAGGTAGGGCATTCCAGAGTCTGGTAGCCTGCAGAGTAAAAGAGGTACTATAAAATACTGAGGTATGGTGGGGAGTTTTTAATTGAAGGGTTTCAGAGGAACGTAAGGATCGGAATGTTGTGGTATACAAAAACTTTTCAAGATTGAATGCGTAATAAATCCTCTGTTTGCTGGTAGTTTATGCTAAGTAAATATTTTTTTAATCTATTTTTACATTGTACGTGTGTTGTTTTATGAATTGTTGTTGTTTTATTTATTTTGTTATATAGATAGTTCGTTAGGAAAGTGGAATGTTTTCGTGCAAATGAGGTTTTACAAGTTGTTTCTTCGTATATTTTTTGTGTTCTTCTTTTGTTTATTATGTTTATGTCTGGTTTTACTTTGTGTTGTCCTAGAATAATTTGTTGTATAAATAATTGTCTTACAGATAGAACTTCGCAGTCAGTATAGAGTTGTTTCGTCGGGTACATCAAAGGGCGAGTAAAAGCTACTTTCAGGACTGCTCTTTGGGCTCTTTCATGTGGAAGCAAATGTGTTGTTGAAACTCCTCCCCAAGTCGATAAGCAATAAATCAGCAGCGATTGACACAGAGCGTAGTATGTGTTTCTGAGTTGTTTTTTGTATGATGCGTGTTTTATATTTTTAAAGACGGCAATTAGTTTTCTGGTTCGGGCAATAAGCATATTAACATGGGGTTCATATGACAAGTGCGTGTCAATTGTAACACCTAGGTATTTGATGGTGTTACAGTTTTCGAGTGTCGGACAGTCACAAACGGAGCGATAAGTGGAAGATAGGCACTGTATAGTATGGGCTCTTATAAAGTGGTTTTCTATATTTGGTAGTCCTGGTTTACGCAGGGAGAAGGCTAGGTATTTCGTTTTAGTAGCGTTTAGAGTAAGGATATTATGGTATAGACACGTAGAAACCAGGTCAAAGTTAGATTGTTCACATGCGTAGACCTTTTCCCAACTCTCTCCCTGGAACAGCAAAACTGTATCGTCAGCAAAAGCTAGTAGCTTGCCATCCACCATTTCAAGTTCACATAGCTGATTCATGTATGCTAGAAAGAGAGTTGGACCAAGGATAGAACCCTGTGGAATTCCGTATGTGACCGGTAGTTCGGAACTAACGTGTTCGCCGATCTTTACGCATTGTGTTCTGCCACTTAAGTAGCTCTGGAATAATTTAAGTTGATTTCCGCGTATACCGAGCCGTGCATATATACCTAGTCAGATCATAAGTATTGTCACACAGTAAAAACTTTTCTTTTAGAATGCTGGCCACAAAAAAGTTTATAGAATTCGAATTTCGAATTGTTCATGAAAATAAAAATGTATACTTTTTAGAATTTTACTCATTTATAAATATGGAGTGGACGCTTAAAGAAGACCGTGTTGCAGTTATTGCATTGCATCGTTGCGGTTACGCGCCTTTTCAAATTTTTGACAAACTGAAAAATTTAAATATAACCAAAAGATTCGTTTATCGCACCATCAAACGATACAATGAAGACTCTAGTGTAGATGACAGGTCAAGAAGTGGTCGCCTTCGGAAGAAATCCCAAACGTAAGCAGAAACTGTTGGCCCTTCAGATGGGGTTAAGCAGAACCACGGTGAAAAGGGTGTTAAATTAAGACTTAGGGCTTCGGGCATATCGAAGAAAAACAGGACATCGTTTGAATGCTCGTCTAATGGACCTGAGACTGAAGAGATGCCGCGCTTTAATGAAGCGGTGCGCAGGAAAAAAATATCGGGAAATTCTTTTTTCGGATGAAAAAAATTTTACCGTAGAAGAGAGCTACAACAAACAAAATGATAAGGTGTACGCACACAGTAGTGAAGAAGCGAGCAACCGTATTCCGCGTGTTCAACGAGGTCATTTTCCATCCTCGCTCATAGTATGGTTGGGAGTTTCTTATTGGGGCTTAACAGAGGTACATTTTTGTGAGAAAGGTGTAAAAACGAATGCAGTTGTGTATCAAAATATAGCCCTGACGAACCTTGTGGAACCTGTTTCTCATACTATGTTCAATAACAGGCACTGGGTACTCCAAAAAGATTCGGCGCCAGCTCATAGAGCGAAGAGCACACAAGACTGGCTGGCGGCGCGTGAAATCGACTTCATCCGGCACGAAGACTGGCCCTCCTCCAGTCCAGATTTGAATCCGTTAGATTACAAGATATGGCAACCCTTGGAGGAAAAGGCGTGCTCAAAGCCTCATCCCAATTTGGAGTCACTCAAGACATCCTTGATTAAGGCAGCCGCCGATATTGACATGGACCTCGTTCGTGCTGCGATAGACGACTGGCCGCGCAGATTGAAGGCCTGTATTCAAAATCACGGAGGTCATTTTGAATAAACTTTAGTGTCATAAGAATCTGTTTTGTTAAGTTCATTTTGGTATATAAATGGTTACATAATGAATAAACTTGTTTCAATTATTTTATATTAAACATGTGCCAGTATTTATGACCTGACTAGGTATATACGAAGAAGGAACGGTTTATATTTTATACAATTACAATCATCATCATCATCATCATATCAGCCGTAGGACGTCCACTGCTGGACAAAGGCCTCCCTCATTGATCTCCAGGAACTGCGGTTGGAAGCGGCCTGCATCCAACGCCGACCGGCGGTTCTTACCAAGTCGTCTGCCCATCTTGTGGGTGGACGTCCTACGCTGCGCTTGCCGGTCCGTGGCCTCCACTCGAGAACCTTTCGGCGCCATCGGCCATCTGTTCTGCGCGCTATATGGCCTGCCCATTGCCACTTCAACGTGCTAATCCGTCGGGCTATGTCGGTGACTTGAGTTCTCCTACGTATCTCCTCATTTCTGATTCGATCCCGTAGAGAAACCCCGAGCATAGCCCTCTCCATAGCTCGTTGAGCGACTCTGAGCTTATTCATAAGGCCAATAGTGAAGGACCACGTCTCGGTTCCATATGTCATCACTGGTAACACACACTGATTGTAGACTTTCGTCTTAAGGCACTGAGGTATGTTGGACGAAAAGACGTTGCGAAGTTTCCCAAACGCTGCCCATCCGAGTTGGATTCGACGATTGACCTCTTTCTCGAAGTTGGACCTACCTAATTGGACTGTTTGTCCTAGGTATACATACGCGTCGACAACTTCAAGAGCCGAGTTCTCAACCATAACTGGGGCAGGGACGACATGGACATTCGACATGATTTTCGTCTTGTCCATGTTCATTTTAAGTCCTACCCGTTGGGAGACTCGATTGAGGCCTTCGAGCATCGTTCTGAGCTCTTCCATCGACTTTGCCATGACCACAATATCGTCGGCAAACCGAAGGTGAGTGATGTATTCGCCGTTAATATTGATGCCCAGTCCTTTCCATTCCAGAAGCTTGAAGGCATCTTCCAATGCGGTCGTAAACAGTTTCGGAGAGATGACATCTCCCTGTCTTACGCCTCTTTTTAAGGGAATCGCCTTCGAGCTCTGTTCGTGTACTCGGACTGACATAGTGGCGTTTTTATACAAACACTTCAACACTTCGATGTACCGATAGTCAATACGGCATCGTTGGAGAGACTCAAGCACTGCCCATATTTCGATCGAATCGAAGGCTTTCTCATAGTCCACAATCGCGAGACATAGCGGCAAGTTATACTCTTCGGTCTTCTGTATGACTTGCCGCAGCGTATGTATGTGGTCTATGGTACTGTAGCCTTTACGGAACCCGGCTTGTTCGGGAGGCTGGAAGTCATCAAACCTGCGTTCGAGACGGTTCGCGATGACCCTCGAAAACAGCTTATAAACATGGCTCAAAAGCGAGATGGGTCTATAATTCTTAAGCAAGGTGTTGTCACCTTTCTTGAAGAACAGAACCACCAAGCCCCCGTTCCATGCTTTTGGCGTCGTACCTTCAAGCAAGGCGGAATTAAAAAGCTTCTGAAGGACTTTAAGTACCGGTGATCCACCCGCTTTCAGAAGCTCTAAAGTGATTCCGTCCTCACCCGGCGCCTTGTCGTTCTTAAGCTGCTTCAAGGCCATCCTGATCTCATACAGGCTGATGTCCGGAATATCTTCGGTATAATGTCGGGTCAGTTTGGCTCTTGGGTCGTTGACCGCACTGCAAACAGGTTTAGTGACCGAATCGTAGAGCCGTCCATAGAACCTTTCGACTTCCCTTAACACTTCCGCTTTACTTGACGTTATGCTGCCATCTTCCCTTGTCAGCTTCGTCATGCGGCTCTGCCCAATAGAATTATCTCTCGCGAACACTTTGGAGCCTTTATTCCGGTCTATCGTATCTTTATTACGAGATGTATTAAAGGTACGAATATCGTGCCGCAAGGATTTCCAAATCTTTCTATTGAGCTGCCTATGTGACTGAGCATCATCGGGAGACTGCAGTTGCAAATAACGTCGTTCAGCCATGAGGTTAAGGGTGTCATCATAAAGTTTCTGAGGTCTATTGGTACGGGGGGTCTTAAAGAACTGGGACCCCACCGTATGGACGGTTTCAACGAACCTGTTATTGATCTCGTCCACTGATGCATCTACTTCTAGACAGTCAAAGCAATTTGCAAGTTCGAGTTGAAAGCTCTCGAGGTTTTGGATATGTGCGCGAGTGGGTCGGAGCGTAGATTTCATCAAACGGGACCTTTCAAGTTTAACGTTCATATTCAATGTGGCTCTAACAATTCGGTGATCGCTGCCGGTTTTCACCCTGTGAATCACAGAGACATCATTGAATATCCGTTTCTTGTTGGTCAAGATGAAATCAATCTCATTTCTCGTGGAACCGTTGGGACTCATCCAGGTCCATTTCCTGTGAGGCGGCTTCTGGAAAAAAGAATTCATCATAAAGAGTCCTTCTTTCTCCAGAAAATCGGCCAGCCTCTGTCCCCTGGGGTTCCGTTGCCCATATCCAAATTGCCCCACTCTCAACTCATCATCGCTTCTCATGCCTAGCTTTGCATTGAAGTCCCCCATAACAACAATAAAGTGAGTTTTGTTCGTATGTATGGCTCTACTGATGTCCTCATACATAGACTCTACTTCTTCAACTGGGTGTGAAGAGGTCGGCGCATATACCTGAACGACCTTCAGCAAATATCGCTTAGATATTCTGAGTGTCAGGTACGCGACCCTGCTCGACACACTGTCGATGGTGATAATGTTGTTGATGAGTGACTTGTGAACGAGAAACCCAACACCACCTTGGGACTGTTGGTCGCTCTCCCGGTAGTATAGTAGGTTACCAGACTTAAGGGATATCGTGTCCTCGCCCTCTCTACGGACTTCTGATAACCCCAAAATGTCCCAGTGTAATCTACTAATTTCTTCTTCCAGCTCAACAATCTTTTCGTCTGTCCTCAAAGTGCGGATGTTGTGTGTTACCAGGGCCAGTGGTCGTCGTAGTGTTTGGTAGCCGATCGTCTCCCGGAGATTCTTAGCACCCCTGGCCCCGCCGATACCGTGACTGCTACCGTAGCCAGGATTAGCGGGGCCGCCGGGGACTCGGGACCTGGTTTTATGTTGCACTATATCCATAAGGGGGTTGTTGCCATACTCGCCACGCTTGGCAGGCGGGTTGGCGAGCGCAGTATAGGTATTGAAAACACGAAAAGACGCTGCTGCCCATCTTTCGGAGGTATCCCTTAGCAGACTCCTACTGCATCCACGGGCAAGAGCGGAGGGGCAACATTCTATTGCCGGCGCCCCACGGCAATATATACAATTACAATATACAAAAGAAATTATAACATATATAGAAATCAGATCCGAAACAAATATTTGTAGATCATGCACACATTTGTTCCGCGGCAGGAATCGAACCCGCTGCCGCCTCCTGCGTCTTACACGGCTATTTGCCCACTACGCCACGGAGGTCGTCAAATAAAAAAGTACCAGTTTACATAAAGAAATATTAATAAATATTTAGTTTTGTGAAGACATATGGTACAGAAACGAGGTCTATGGGCTTCATAAGACGGCTTAAGGTCACAGAGTGTGCTATGGATAGAGCTATGATCTACAGATATTTTTTCCGGGTCTGGATGTTGGTTATTTATTTACTTATTTAATACTTTCACACAAAATAGAATAGTGCTAGGAGGACTTAATGCTAATAGCATTCTCTACCAGTCATCCTCGTCGTGCTAAAAGGAATTAAGGCGTGACACAGGAAAAATGGTATTTCGAAGCTACAAAAAAAAATGAAGACAAACAGAAACTATAAATACAGACTCTAAATAACCAATTAAGAAAATAATAATAAATGCCTAACACAATAATTATGATGTATATATATATACAGGGTAAACTCTATATAACGACACTCAAGGGACTGAGCATATTTTGACGTTATAGAGAGTTGTCGTTAAATGGAGAGAACTTTTTCGTCAATACACAGTGATTTTCTCTTACTAGCCATGTTTACAATTTGAAAGTTTGTGAGCTACTAATAATATAACAACGTATAGATAAAATCCATCACTTCTACTAACAACAGTCTGCAGCTACACGTGCAAGCAATCCCATTTTGTAAACAAAAGAACGGATTTCTTAGAAAGTTTGGTGTGTATTATGCCGACAGTCGAGTTTATTATGGTCTAGGATAATAAAACGACAAAAGGATATACACAGCTGCGCAGTTTTTACTAATTTGGCAACTTAAAAAGAACTTTCTATTACAAATTTTTGTCGTTATTGAGAGTGGGTGTAATGCTATACAGAGTGTACCATTGTATGCAAGACAAGCTAAACCAACCAAAGCCGAGTGATTTCGACGCTTTAGAGAGTTTGTCGTTAAAACGAGTGACGTTACATGGAGTTTACACTGTATATTATATACATCATAATTATTGTTCTTAAATTTTTTTTGTCTAAACTTATTTATAGCATTTTAGGTAAGATAGATGTATATATTATATAAATTTATCTTACCTAAGATTCTATAAATAAGTTTGTTTAAAATAATAATAATTGAATAGAAATTACACTGCGAACCTAAGTCAAACGCAATGATGGTATCCATCGGTGGCTAAATCATCTTTAACTTCTCAAGGTAGCGCTGACGCACCAATCTCCTAAACTAAACGACTCACGTGCTTCAGCCTTTTTAATGTTTAATGGCAAGTCATTCCAGAGGCGTACCGCCACAACCGAAAAGAGGTATTCTTTATTTAATAATAATGTATGTATTTCCAAAAAAGTAAGTATTCCATCATTTATCTGGTTCTCAAAGTAAAAACGCTGTTAGTTTTAGGCTAGATAGCGTTGTGTGAAATGTCCAGAATTTGTTTTTTATTATTTACTATGCTTGGTTCTCTACGCGATCGCATCAGAGGCGGGAATCGAACCCGCAACCTCCTGCGTCTTAGCCCACTGCGCCACTGAGGTCGTAATGCTGATGATCTGCCACATTACACTTACCACTTGACGGTAGGTTTGGGGTGTCCCAGGATCTTGACCTCCAGCTTGGCGGGGAAGCCCTCGACGACCTTAGCCGGCTGCAGCTCCGCGATGAAGGCGGGCTTGCGCTCCTTCTGCTGCACATCCGCGTGCGCCTTGCATGCTGCCTGGAATATATGAGAAGACGGTTTGTTTACGCACAAGTACATGCTGCTACTACACCCCCCCGCGCCCGCGTCCGCGCGCCCGCGCAGCAGAATTACTTGGCTGCATGGACTACTCTCTGCTGTCTTGGCAATTTTTTTTTTTTTTTCGAATGGACTTATCTCGCTGTTGGCCTCTGAGGCCGTTGCAGCTTAACCGAGCTTTTGGCGAGCGCAGATGGCGCTCAGCCCTTTAATTTTATTTTTGGTGAGGCAACTAGCGCAAGGGCACCACTTAGGTACGAACCTCGGCTTGGGCTGTTGCCGGGACGGGGATAGGAGAGAAACGCCCGGGTACGTGCTTGTACCTTGTATAGGCGGCGACTGAAGGGACTCGTCGACCTCGCCGGCGAGGTCGGTGTATTTGTGGAGTGTTTACTCTGTCTAATGTGGATGACTCACCCGCATTAGCGGAAGTGATTTCGTCATCCGGGTCTCCGAGAACGTGTCTCGGTCGACGGAGGGTTAAATGGCTGTCTTGGCAAACAACGATAGACGTGAATTTATATATAACTAGCTGACCAATCCGCAGCTTCGCACGCGTATTTTTCCAATAAAAAACATTACCCTCCTTCTGTGCAGTTAGGTAAAAAAGTAGCCTATGTTACTCAGGGATCATGTAGCATTATAAAACTGATAGAATTTTTGAAATTGGACCGTTTTTGAGTTTATTCGTTACAAACATACAAAATAACAAATCTTTCCTGGCGTTACCGCATACGTCTATTTATTTATTTATTAACTTAGAAATAACATAACAGTTTACTAGAAACCAAATCGTTATAACTAATACATAAGAAAATGAAAATACTGACAAGTTCAAAATTAACTGCATACGTACAATAGAAATACCTAACTATAAAAATAATAATACTAACAAACACAAACCTATTGGGTACTTACACTTCCATACACAAATCTATTAAATACTTTCATACACACGTAAAAAATATACATAATACATTATAATTTACACAAGTACCTAATTAGTACCACAAGTTCGACTTAGCTAAGTGGGGGCCGAAGAAAAAAGAGCAAGAGTAGGTACACATGAGATCGATATTGTCGGATAGATCATACGATATCGTAAACGATATGTTTATATTATATTAAGATATGTTTATATTTTTATAAGTAGGTAACTAAATTGTCTACAGATATTCTGACATAGGTTCTGCTTCAACTTCATTTTCCGTTTCGCTATCGGAACTTGAATCAGAGTCGTTCTGAAAATTTATTATTAATGGTTCGATAATAATATCAAATCTACTATCGCGATCCCATTATTGTTTTCATTTTTTTGGACACGATGACGGCCTTGACATCACGAGATAGCGCTCGACCCATCTTTGGATATTTATCTCATGTGCGTCTGAAGATGGATCGGAGCAGCCGATACTTCCCCCCGTCTCGCCGCGCGCATACCTCAGGCGCGGTACAGCAGTTTCGGTAAAACTGTAATTGAATTATGGAAGATTTATTATTAAATGTTTTATTAAATTTTTTATGTCACGTAATAATAATAGTCTAAAGTCAAAAGTACGAATAAAGTATCGTCACGCGTATTTATATTGGGTATGATAAAATTATTTTACACGGTTTTATTTAATTAATTTTTTTTTAATAAACATCAGTTTAGATTTTTTACATCTGCCGTGACAGTCACATTTTTTTATCTATATTAATATTTTAAACTTCGAGAAAGAGGTCAATCGTCGAATCCAACTCGGATTTGGAGCGTTTGGGAAACTTCGCAACGTCTTTTCGTCCAACATACCTCAGTGCCTTAAGACGAAAGTCTTCAATCAGTGTGTGTTTACCAGTGATGACATATGGAACCGAGACGTGGTCCTTCACTATTGGCCTTATGAATAAGCTCAGAGTCGCTCAACGAGCTATGGAGAGGGCTATGCTCGGGGTTTCTCTATGGGATCGAATCAGAAATGAGGAGATACGTAGGAGAACTCAAGTCACCGACATAGCCGGACGGATTAGCACGTTGAAGAGGCAATGGGCAGGCCATATAGCGCGCAGAACAGATGGCCGATGGGGCCGGAAGGTTCTCGAGTGGAGGCCACGGACCGGCAAGCGCAGCGTAGGACGTCCACCTACAAGATGGGCAGATGACTTGGTAAGAACCGCAGGTCGGCGTTGGACGCAGGCCGCTTCCAACCGCAGTTCCTGGAGATCAATGAGGGAGGCCTTTGTCCAGCAGTGGACGTCCTACGGCTGATATGATGATGATGGTGATGAATATTTTAAAGAGGTAAAGTTTGTTTATTTGAATGTATCTAATCGCCTGAACTGCTGATCCAATTTTGACACGTCTACATTGTCTGTGGCTATACTTTATTATAGGCGATGGTTACCACTTAGTATCAGGTTTAAGCATGCTCCATCTACAGGTGGTATAAAAAAACTGTCGTAACGCAGTATTAATATACAATAGATTTTCGATTGTTATGGCTCGGTATCGAGTCATCTGGGAGTCCCAAGGTGGCAATGAATGATGGTTACCTCTCCTAGTTTGTTGGTGACGGTAAGTAGATACGTCCCGGCGTCTTCCGGCTTGCAGTTTTCGATCTGCAAGCCGATCAGTCCTCCGGGCGAGTTGATGAAGTTCACCGCCTGGGACGGACGGACCGGCAGACCTGGTAGAACAAACGTAAATAAATTATCGTTTTTTAGGTAGAAACTTACATTCAGAGCGACTTGCGCAACGATGCCTACACGTATTTAGTGACTAAAAATGATTAAGTTATCAAATCACACACATATGCCAAATTTATACACGTTTAGTCGCATAATACGTTCAGATATCGTTATGAAAGACGGTGTAAATATTTTATACGATGTGTGCTTCACATAGAACGCAGGTGGATACAGGTTTTCCTAGTTCAGGCATACTGCACTAAGACAATAAATAATAATTTATTTATTTATTACTAGTATTTCTATTTAAAAACAATCTTAACTTTTTTATTGTAACTACAACAGACTTCGACAATTTCACTAATAATTTTACATTAACGCGCCGGCGAACCCTGAGCGCAACATCAATTCGGCCGCGTCAAAAACATCGGCCTGAATATCGCTATCCCTGTTTAGTGACGAAGTTTAGCCACGCAGAGCGACAGTGATAGCAATAGAACGATTCTAAATTTGATTAGATTTTAACCGTGTTCCGTAATACCAAAAATGATGACTGAAAACTTGTTGTAGTTTTCTCATTGTGTTGTTATTCTGTAACTAGACCATATAATCTATGTTCCCATGACTATGATACGTAAGATGTTGTTGTTTTTAATACGAAACAGTTAGGTTGAAAACAGGTCTTTTATGACGTAAAAACAAGCAGAATGCGATACGCTTCTAATTCATTTTAGATAAATATTTTTATTTAATATATGGTTGGGAACCTAGATAAATACTATTCAAATTAAAATAATACCTTAATAAGGTATACATATGCTCCAATTAGAAATGATCTTGGTAGTACGTGTTGTATGGGCGATTGTCCCTCCGGTTCCCCTTAATGTACCAATATAGGAGAAGTTACGGTGCCTATCTTCATAAAAACTAAAATTTTACTGGTGTAAAACATCCAACTAGTTACTCATAAGATTTTTAAATAAATAATGCAGGATATTTCACATAGCGCTATCTAGCCCCAAACAAAGCGAACTAAGCTTGTTCTTTGATAACTGAAAAAGATGTTTAGAGTTTTTATAAACAATCACAAAAACTTTTTTGTAAAACATTCTTATAATAATTAAGAAAAACACCCAGACCCGGAACAATATCGGTAGATCATGCAATCATTTTTGCCGCTGCAGGAATCGAACCAGCAACCTCTTATGTCTCAGCCGGTTATTTACCCATTGCGTCACGGAGGACGTCTTACTTAGTCGTACGGGGAAGGAAGTAAAAAAAATGGGCCAGTAATATTTTACCACACAATCATTTAGTTAGATATATCATGTCAAGAAGCTTTAAAAACTTTTAGCATAGTCTAGATTCGCCATTAAACTTATAGTTTGAAAAAGCGACGAGGTTTTGAAAAAAATTAAATAAAATGGGCGAAGAAGAAATCAAGAAATATCGAAAAAAATATCGAATAAATCGGCGATCAAGAAATATCTTGACGTACCATCCTTGAACCATTTGACCTCGGGCGCGGGGAAGGCCATGACCCTCGCCTCCAGTTTGAGCGGCTGGCCCACCACAGCCTTCACATCCACCAGCTCCTGGCTGAACGATGGCTTCCTCGGAGTAGCTGTTAACAAATTTAATAAAGTTCATTTTATTTTAAGGTGTTATCAGAAAGTTACGGCAAAAACGAAAGATTTTTAAAAACATTCATAAAATTTACAAACTGGGTTCGAAACCATACCCCGTCCCGTAAAATCCCGCATGTATCGTAAGTTTTTTGTCTGACATTAAAAATCTTCATCATCATCATCATCCACAGTCTGACTTCACCCATTGTTGGGTATAGGCCTCCCCAAGTTTGTGCCATCCACCACGATCCTGCACCAGTCTCACCCACTGACAGCCCACGACCTTTACGATGTCGTCCACCCATCTCGCTGCTGGTCGTCCTACCCTTCTATACCCGCTCCTCGGCCACCATTCACTCACTGTCCTGCTCCATCTGTCATCACCACGTCTAGCCAAATGTCCCGCTCAAGACCATTTGAGCTACATAACTCGAATCCCATAATAAAAATCTTAATAAATACATGTTTCTACCGCATTGTAACTATCTTTTTTGATAATTTTAAAGACTTTTTAAAATGTTTTCTTGACTCATTAATTTTTGTTTGAATGCCAGGGTCACGAGTTTTCTCTAGTAACTAACAATGTTATTGTATTTCTGTAAGTAGTCAGAAATATATTTTTTATTTATAAAGATATACTCACGGTTAACAGCCACAGCGCACAACGCCGCATGCTCTCCATGAGGGTTCGTAATGAGCAGCTTGTAGGCGCCGCAGTCGGCCGGCGTCACGTGTTCGATGTTGAGCTTGACGGTGCCGTCAGGCAAGGCGGTCTGCTTGACGCGCGGGTCTGACGCGGGCAGGGGGGCGCCGTCCTTGTACCTGTACGAGAAGAATATCCTGATTCATTGTGAGCCAGAGTGGAGGTGGATAGGGACTGGAGTTAGTCACAAACGGTCAATTTGGAAGGAAAATAAATATGCTTAAGCTAATAAATATCTTTATCTTTAAAAACTCTTGGCGCCACGTGGTTTCGACAATACGGAATATAATCCACAGTTTTACAATCGCGATTTATTTCTCAACATCGCACGTAAACAAATTTAGCACGTAGATGTGTGTTGCCAACCAAGAAAAACAAACCTATTCTTTATGAACCCAATTAATATTTACCTAGTGAACCGTCAAAATAATTAATTGCGGTTTTACACCCGTTTTTAAAATCTAAAATCTTCTATTCTTCTAAAATAATCTGAAGATTAAAGCGTAATTTGGGGAAGTTGGATTCTTACAATAAACAAATGAACGTGCCAAATAGATTATACTAAAAAAACATAGCTGTCTTGAACACCTGTCTTTTGCGAAATGACACCAGGAGGGAAAGACTACTTAATATAGCAACGTCGTATAACATTTCCATTTTGGATTTGGACTCAACTCATCACGTAGGTGACAATCACACTAAGCTAGACCTTATTCTCACCGGCAACGCTGAGCGTATCTCTGTTCATGGACAATATCCGGCGCCGGGTTTCTCGGACCACGATCTTATTTTCGCTTCCATTAAAATCAAATCACCTAGACTAAAACCCAAGATCGTGATGCAACGGAATTTTGCAGCCATGGACCATGACGCTGCGTTCTGATGCTATTACCCTGGACTGTCCCAACTCAACACTGCTTGCGACATCGATAAAAAGATTGATATTTTTAACTCTACTCTGACCAGACTATATGATAGGCATGCCCCCATTAAACCAGTTCGCATGAAAAGGCCACCTGCGCCATGGTTAAAAGATGAAATTCGCAAGCTGATGGCTAGGCAAAATTGTTTGTATCGTAGGTACAGAAAAAACCGATCAGACGAAAAGTTTTCACATTTTAAAAGTGCAAGAAACAGATGCAACCAGGCTATCAGGAACGCTAAGCGTCGAAACATATTTGAGGGGATTGAGAGCTGTACTCCTAATAACGTTTGGAAGATACTCCATGGCCTCGGCTTTGGTAAAAGCAAACGTGCTGCCGATCCATCTGCTGATGTAAATGAACTAAACCGGCACTTTTCAACTGTTCAACTCAAATAACTGTTTCCCCTCAACATGGAAGAAAGCTTATGTAATCCCCATACCTAAGAAGACAGTAGTAACCGATCTTAAAGACTACAGACCCATCTCTATTTTACCTTTTCTCTCAAAAATTGTCGAAAAAGTAGCTCACCGCCAACTCTCCTCCTTTCTTCATAAAAATAACCTTCTCTCCTCTTTTCAGTCTGGTTTTCGTTCCTCGCATAGTACTTCCACTGCACTCATTAATATAACTGACGACATACGAGCTGCTATTGACGACCGTAAACTTACTCTGCTTGATTTCAGCAGTGCGTTTAACTGTGTCAATCACGACATACTCCTGGCTGTCTTGCGATCATTAAACCTATCACAATCTGCCATCACTTGGTTCAGTTCCTATCTCTGCGGGCGCCCGCAGTGTGTCAGGATTGATGAGATCACCTCGGACTGGTGCTGTGTTGATGCGGGCGTCCCTCAAGGAGGTGTTCTCTCACCCCTCCTTTTCTCCATTTTCATTAACACTCTCGTATCGAACATTGGCTTCTCATCATACCATCTGTACGCGGATGACGTCCAACTATAATAATAATAATAATCCTCCTAGCCGATTTCGGCTACAGAGACTTGACTTTGTGATTATTGGCCTAGGTGTTTAGCCTGTATGTGGCTGATGTACCCTATTTTTGCGCTAAAAGTCCGGTTACAATGAACACAAGTTAAGGCGCCATTAATGTAGTTGTAATTGATATTAGCCGGCGGTCGACTTTTAAGCTGATCTCGTTTTAAGTCTAGTTCTTGCCTCCTTTCTTCTTCAAACTCGTACACTTTGTCCTGAACATGACGCCTCCATTCAGGTCGTTTTTCAGCGAGAGCCTCCCAGCGCGACGGATCGATACAACACCTCTTCATGTGCCTCTTCTGTACGTCTTTGAAACGTAGGAACTGACCTCCGCGTTTCCGCTTACCATGTTCTAGTTCACAGAAGAAAATGCGTTTCGCCCTTCGCTCATCAGACATCCGAGACAGGTGCCCGCACCAACGCAGCTGACGCCGCATCAAATATGCCTCTATGCCACAGACATTAGCCCGTCGTAGAACATCGGTATTACGGACCCGATCCGACCACTTGATGTTAAGAATGTCGCGGAGGCATTTCAGATGGAATCTGTCTAACGTGCGTATGTGTCTGCGATACAGGCACCATGTCTCTGACGAGTACAAGATGTTAGGAAGTACAATAGCCATATACACCTTAATCTTGGTACTCAATTTGATGTTATGGGAGCGAAATACCTGGACTCGTAGTTTACCAAAAGCAGCCATAGCGGAGCCAAGTCTGCTGTTGATCTCCGAGTCAAGGTCGCATTTTGTTGTTATGCTGCTTCCCAGATATCTGAATGTATCGACCTGTTTTATGGGCTTTCCATCGATTTGCAGATTCAGTGGAGCTTGGTTAACAGTGTCCATGGCCATCACCTCTGTCTTTGTAATATTAATTTTGAGGCCAAATCTACAGCACGCAGCGTCAAGCCGAGTCATCAAGTCCTGGAGTCCCTCAGAAGATTCCGCAACGAAACATAGGTCATCAGCATACATCAATTCGGTAATGAGGTCATACGATACCTTTGTGTGCGCTTTTAACCTAGCCAGGTTAAAGATACTGCCATCTGTGCGAAAACGTATGCGGATCCCTTCGGTGTTGGCTTGTAAAGTCTCCCTCACGACAACGGAAAAGTACAGAGCAAAAAGAGTGGGTGCTAATACACAGCCTTGTTTTACACCACAAGTGACAGGGAATTGCTCTGTCTGCTCACCATTGACGGTTACGCAACAAGTCATGTTGTCGTGAAGAAGTCTTATCAAGCGTATAAATTTGTCGGTGCAACCAAGTTTCGAAAGCACAATCCACAAAGCTTCGCGAGGTACACTGTCAAAAGCTTTCTCCAGATCAACAAAACAGAGAAACAGAGGTTGACACTGTTCCCTGCTTTTCTCTTGCAGTTGTCTAAGAGAGAATATGGCCTCGCATGTGCCGCGATTGGGTCTAAACCCAAATTGCGTTTCAGGCAATATACTTTCAGAGAGCTCCATAAGACGATTTAAGAGTACTCTGGCAAAAGTTTTTCCTGGAGTAGACAGAAGTGATATACCCCTATAAGAGTTGCAAACAGATCGATCACCTTTATTTTTATACAAAGAGCAAATTAGTGATACGCCAAAACTAGGAGGAACGAACTCCATTTCCCACATGCGCTGGAAAAATTGCCAAATCTTGTAGTGCAACTCATCTCCGCCATATTTTAATAGTTCTCCTGGTATGTTATCGATGCCGACAGCCTTATTGTTTTTCTGCGCTTTGATGGCGATGATAACTTCCTCAAGAGAAGGAGGCTGGTCCAGATCTACGGCTTGTGGTAAGGCAGGAAGTGATGCTAAATAGTTTATGTCAGCAGAACGATCCACATTGAGTAAGCTGTTATAGTGTTCTGCCCAGCGAGTAAGAACTTCTCCTTTGCTTACCAGGAGGGTACCTGAAAGTGATTTCAGTGGTACGTTTACTCGATGTGGACTTCCTACTAACTTTTTAATCTCGTTAAAGAAATCGCCGAGTCTATTCGAATCAGCAAGCCACTGAATATAGCGAACCTTGTTCAGCCACCACTCATCTTTTGCGTTTCGAGTTAGTCTCCTTATTTGGCTCGTACTCTCCTTTATTTTTTCAGAAGCAGTTGTCTGATTTCCCTTTCGAAGGAGCTGGCGGTGTTTTTCTAGGGCGACTGTCAATGTATTATCGTTTTCGTCAAACCAGTCTTCACAGACACGAGGTTTTTGGCCTAAGATCTCAGTAGCCGCATTGATGGTATTTGTAGTTAACAGTTTCCAGCCCTCGTCTAACTGTTCATCTTCGGGGTGTATGCCTGCTGTAAAGGTATTGACAGCTTCCCTGTAATTTGCCAATATTTCAGCAGACTCTAGCTTTTTCAGATGAAGACAGTTAGGCTTAGCCCTGCGAGGTCTACGGCAAGGGCTAAGACGCAAAAATAGTTTTGTAACAACAAGTCGGTGATCCGACCAACAGTTTGCGCCCCTCATTACTCTCGTTACTTTGACATCCGCTATATCCCGTTGACGGACTATAGCATAATCAATAAGATGCCAATGCTTGGACCTTGGGTGCATCCAGGTAGTTTTGTATTTATTTGGGAGTCTAAACATGGTATTGGTAATACCCAGATGAAATTGGGAACAGAGGCTTAGTAACAGTTGCCCATTACTGTTCATGTTACCAATGCCATGTCGCCCTATCACCCGAGGCCAAGCTTCAAAATCACGTCCGACGCGAGCATTAAAGTCGCCAAGAAGCAAAACTTTCTCACAGCGCCGGATTTTAGTCAGCACTTCTGACACTTCCTCATAAAATTTGTCCTTGACGTCATCACTTTTGTCGAGTGTTGGCGAATATACGCTGATAACATTTAAGTATTTATTGTTTCGAAGATGGAAACGTAAGGACATGACACGATCAGAGATAGCAACTGGATGTTCTTCCAACTTGGAGGCTAAAGTAGTTTTAATAGCAAAGCCTACTCCTGACCGTCTAGGCTCAGAAGCTGGTGTGCCTTTCCAGAAGAAAGTGTACCCACCACCACGTTCAACAAGCTCACCTTCGTCAGCTAGATGTGTTTCGCTGAGAGCGGCTATGTCGACGTCATAGCGTTTGAGCTCGCGAGCCACAATGGCGGTTTTACGTTCTGGGCAGAGGTTGTTGGGTCGGTCTAAAAGAGTACGTACATTCCACGCACCAAAAGTCATATTCATCTGCATGTTTTTAGATTTATTCTTATTGCGAGGAATGAGCGTTTGTTTGGGGCACCTTTTCTAGCCCCCTCCCCGGCTGAGCGAGGAAGCAGTGCCTCTCTAAATAAAGCTGCTTTGTCTCAAAGAGTGCTGCCGAACCACACTGTCACCCCGATGCAGTGCTAGAGCGACCACTCTCCTCTCCTTAGGCCACCCGTGTCCAGGTATTAGACCAAGCCCAGGACTTTTTTAAACTCGGAATGACAAAGCCAAGTCAGATGCGCAGGATATATTAAGTTGCATAAGTGTGCGCGCCGTACACAGATGCACCCTCTCCTCCTTACTCCCCTTGACCCAGTGGAACGGAGAACCGCTACGACTGGAAGGGAACAGGACGCAGTATCTGGCAACGATAAAAACTCCTATCGCTACCTTCAGGCCTTCTACAGTTGCCTGGTTGCCTCGCCACTTGAGGTGGATTGCGTTGACGCCGAAGCAACGAGCACTAGCACGGGGAGTGACCGTGCCGACTCGAGGGCCGAAACACGCCGTTGCTACAACAAAGTGTTTCGGCACTCGAGCCCCCCTCTACCAGCCTAGGTTCCTAAGGTGTGGCCGCTGCATGCTATAGCGGCGACCACTAACGACGATCGAATGCGTGCCGCGCGATCTGAGGAGCCTTTTATAGGCGATGTTGCCTCGACCACTAACGACGATCGAATCTTCGTATATTCAACGGGCAGCGTAACGACGCCCCAGAGAGGTCCGCACTGTACGACGGCTCGAGCACGACTGACGTCCAACTATACCTGAGTTTTGAACCCTATCTGGTGGTACGTGGTATTGAAGACCTTACCAGTGATCTCAGTGCTGTGTATGAGTGGACCCAGAAGTATGGTCTACTTATAAATCCTACTAAGACACAAGTTATGATTGTTGGTAGTAAGTATCACATTTCCAGACTAGACATTAGTTCCCTCCCCCCAGTCAGATTCAATAGTTCTCCCTTACAATACTGCACAGAGGTAAAAAACCTTGGTCTGTATATCACTAACGACCTATCATGGGACCGTCACATTGCTCAGGTTAGTAAGAGAATGTATGGAAGCATGCATTCCCTGAACTTGATGAAAAACTTTCTGCCTCAATCTGCAAGGAGGACACTGGTGAACGCACTGCTTTTTCCCATTCTAGACTACGCCGATGTCGCTTATTCCGATGCTACAGAGAATGGGTTGAACAAGCTGGAGCGTTTGCAAAACCTCTGCATAGGATTCATCCATGGTTTGAGGAAATATGATCACGTGTCTGCTTTCCGCGGTCAATTACAGTGGCTCGAGGTCAGAGAGCGTCGGGATGTACATATACTATGTCTACTTTATAACATCCTACATGACCCCAAATCACCTAACTACCTCAAAGAGCGGTTTTCTACCCTCTATGCTGCAGACCGTCTTGTACGTTCCACACAACTTCTCCAGTTAATAACTCCTCAACACAACACAACCTGCTATTCTAACTCTTTCACCATTACTGCTATCCGACTATGGAATAGTATTCCGCACGAGATTCGGCATGTTTCATCTATTGAGGTTTTCAGATCCAAAGTGTGCAAGCACTACCTCACTCTCATGAACGAAGCCGACAAAATGAGTGGTGTCCTGTAGATGCTCTGTCATTTGTCCACTCTGTTATCTTTATATCATATGAGTTTATTTAGGTTTATTGTAACTACCTATTTATTAGTTTATCTATTATTTTTCAACTAGTGTTTATTGAGATGTAATATTTGAAAGTACGTTTATTGAAAATACTCTATATATATTTGATGTTTCGTTTGTATTCTCAATATATCTTAGTCTTATTTTTTAATTATATTTTTTTTCCTGCTACATTATGTCATGCACTACCTACATAAATATTTTTCAACACTACGCAAAGGTTAACTGGAAGAGAATGCTTGCTAGCATTAAGTTCGCCTGTGTACAGATTTATGTATTTTGTGCAATAAAGAATTTTCAATCAATCAATCAATAGCTTGATCTCTGGGACAGCTGTCAGTAAAATCGCGCCTATGAAGTTCTGAATTTAACAGTACGGACAAACGTACCAGTCAATGTCATACTTAATGGAAATGCTGAGCTAATTATAGTGATGAGCGATGAATCATCGTGACCACAGACTATAAACTATCGATATTTTGTATAAAACTTAATTCAAAATTAATTTATCATTTAATTTAAAAAAATAACGTTATTGAATATTTAAAAAAATAACACTATTTACAATAGTGAGTAAATAAAATCTAAATTCTAACCTACTCGTAACATTCCTTCCGACAACTTTGGGGTTCGAGAAAAGTTTGGCCGCGGTGTGTCTTCTTCCGCAAGATGGCGCCAACGCGCCGCCATCTTGTTTGACATGACCCATTTTCCTCAGTACGAGTGCTAACGCCTTGTATACGCCACGTGTTTTCCGTTCTCATCATTTTGTTTTTGTTACTATTGCTGTTAATTTGTTAAGTTTATTTATTATTATTAGTTTCTTTGTTGTTATTGTTTGTTTTCATTGTTTGTTGGCATAATGCCAAAGAGAACGAAGAAAACTGTTTTGAACAGTCAAAGTCGTGAGTTTGTGCTTTGTATGCGTGAATATTTTGAGCGAGAAAACCAAAATGGTTGACCGCTATTACCCATGGCAAAAGTTTGTGACAGAGTTGCAGATGCTCTTGGCATTGGACGTGCGACCGTAATTCGCATAAAGAAAAATATGGCGAATCTTCAACTGCAGTATTGACTGAAGACGAGGAAAAAAGCTTTCAACGCCAAATAAAAAAAGAAGAAAGGCTGCTCCTGTCACAAAAATTGACGACTTTGACGCCGCTGCGATTCGCAACCATGTATGTGGTTATTATACACGGGGCGAATTACCTATATTAAAAAAAACTGACGGCGTCCCTAAAAGACGCAGACTTGTTTAAAGGAAGCTTGCCGTCACTATCGAAGATTTTGAATAATATTGGATTCTGTTACAAAAAAAGTGACAAAAGAAAAATTATAATGGAACGAACCGACATTGCTCTTGCTCGAGTGAATTTTCTCCGGAAAGTGAAAAATATTACAAATTGGGACAAAGTTGTTTTTCTAGACGAGACATGGCTAAACGCCAATCATACCGTATCCAAAGCTTGGACCGATGATACGGCACAATCGACCACCAAAGTACCCGAAGGCAAAGGTCAAAGATTAATAATAACTCATGATGGGACGTCATCTGGTTTTGTGCCTAATTGCCTATTGGCATTCAAATCTACGAAGACCAATGAATACCATGAAGAAATGAATTTTGAAAAATTTAAAGAGTGGTTTTTAAAATTATTAGATAATTTGAAGGAGCCACATTATATAATTATGGATAACGTCCCATATCACTCGGTCCAAAAGCACAAACAGGAAGTTAGAAATAATTGCATGGCTTCAAGAAAAAGGAATAGAGGCCAATGAAACAATGCTTAAAAACGAATTATTGAGACTCGTTGGTCTGCACGAACCCAGCACACCAACGTATGTCTTAGATGACATAGCCCAAGAAAAGGGTCATAACGTCATAAGACTGCCTCCATATCACTGCCAGTATAATCCGATCGAGCTTATCTGGGCCCAAGTAAAAGGTTTGTTTGCTCGAATTTCAGTTAGACAGATTCTTTATGTATTACTGTATAATGTATGATTTTAAAATATGTTTTTTTATTCAAGGTTACGCTGCTAGACATAAATCAACACCGCCTTTCACGGCAAATAAAATGTTGCAGTTACTAAACACTGCGGTTGAAAATGTATCTGTAGAAGATTGGAAAAAGGTAGTTACCAAATGCAGAAAATTAATGGATGAAGATTGGGAGCGGGACGTTCGATTTGATAATATTTGCGAACAAGAGTTCATTATAAATTTACAAGATTGCTCTAGCGATTCTGAAAGTGATTCGGATATTGATTTGGGGTGTACTCCTTTGGAATAAATAAATGTATGTATTAAAATATTCGTTTCATTTTATTACCCAAATCATAATATAATCCAATATACATATAATTATGGCAGACAGCCTTCGTGGCGAAGCGGTAGTGAACACGACTGCTGTGCAGGAGGTCGCGGGTTCGATCCTCGCTCAGTGCAAATATTTGTATGCATGAATATGTGTTTTTGCACTGGTCTGGTCGTGCCTCGGAAAGCACGTTAAGCCGTCGGTCCCGGCTGCCATACGAATATCTAATGGCAATCGTTACGGGTTGTTGGAGCCCTCAAAATCCAACAATTGGTCTTACTGCAAAGCTTCTATCGATATTTTTTTCTGTATCATAATAACCCTAGGAATGTCAGTTTAACAAATGTCGCAGAGATCAAGCTATGTTTTTTCAAGTATAGGTACTCACCTTACTAAGCTAACGATATCCGTAAGATAAAGTTAATTGTCAATATGCGTGTAAAGACTATGATGTCAATATTCGTATAACACTCACCATTTAGCAGTAGGTATAGGGCTGCCGTCCACCTTCGCCTTCAGTTCGAGTGGCTCGCCCTCGTCGACCTCCTTAGAGCGGTCCAGCTTGTGCGTGAACCCGGGCGTTGCCTTCGCGATGGCGATCACTGCCTCGCATGTCGCTTCTCCCGCTATGTTGAGAGCCCGGACTTTGTACTGGAATTAAAAAAAAACCGTATAGTTTGTACGAGTATAAAGTCTTTTAAAATGCACGGTATTATTTTCGAAACGTACCAAGGTAAGTCTCGAAATTATTTACAAATAAACTTCATCGGGTGAGTGCGACGATCCTCTCCGCACTGCGTCTCTCCTCGCACTACGCGCCGCGGCTCTCTGCGCATGATTTGACGGTTGCAGCGGCGGGGAGTGGTGAAGGTTCAAGAATAGAACCGAAATATTGTCGATATCGGGTAACACCGATAAAACGGTACGTGCTAAATCCCGTATTAATAATAATGATCGAGACACGTCACACCGTGAGTCTGCTGGCGTATAGGGGTTTAGTATCTCACCTTGCCAGCATCACTAGCCTCGAAATGCTTGATCTCCAAAGCACTGTCGACTGCTCCCTTCGTCTCAGTAGAGATTGTATGTCTCTCGTCATTGACGATCTCCTGTCCGTCTCTGTACCACGTGACGTCGGGCGCAGGAACGCCGTCGCACCGCACTTTGAGGGTACAGTCGTCGTAGTCTTTAACGGTTTCTTTTACTAGTGGCTTGGTGAAGATTGGCTCGCCAGCTGGAAATTATTAGGTCAATGTTTGGTAAATCATAAAAAAGGGTAATATGCGAAGAGTTCAATAATTCCCTCCCCAGTTTAGTTTCTAGCAAATTACCAAGTCAACATAAACCTGACAGTTTTCTACGAACATATTTGTTACTAGCTGACCAATCCGCCAGCTTCGCACGCGTTTTTTTTTCAATAAAAACATTGCTGTCCTTCGCGCAGTTGGATAAAAAGTAGCCTATGCTACTCGGGGTGAATGTAACTTTCCAATGGTGAAAGAATTTTTGAAATCGGACCAGTAGTTATTGAGTTTATTCATTACAAACATACACACAAAAATACAAATCTTTCCTTTTTATAATATTAGTATAGATTAGCTGTGTAGAATGCCTCGCCATCAATGTTTTTTATAATCAGTTACAAAGCCATCATATCAAGATAGCATCTGCAAAATGTGAACACTGCCTGGTGACTTAGTTAGTAGGTATTCGATACGACTCATATGATAGCTAATTCTAGTGTCACAATTTACAGTTCACATTGAATCTATCAAAAGTGAAAATCTACTTACTGTGAACAGTTAGTTTAACTTGCTGGGCTGTTTCTCCAACCTCGTTCTTAGCAGTAAGAGTATAGTTGCCTGCATCGTCTACGCCAACCTTCTTCACGATCAGCTTGTAGGTCTCAGACGCGAGGTCTTCCACGATGTCGAAGCGGGAAGAAGGCTGGATGGCGTAGCCGTCTTTGCTCCTGAGGATTTGTGAGAATTCGTGGAATGTTGATAATCTTTGCAGGAATTAATTGACTTCTATAATACAATAAAAACATCTGTCGTTTGTTTTCGGTCAAGGTAGGAAACTTAAACCCGTTTAGTAATAACCTCCCATCTATGGTTTTGATCGTCTGGTGCTGGGTTAATAAGTAGCTATGTTCTAGTTTAGGCCAGAAACAGTTTTAATTTCACATTATGTATATTGGCTGAACCGTTATGACATATCAGGTAAATTCAAAACTAAATAGATAATTTAAATTTTTGAAAGATTTTTATAAACTTTCAATATATCTACGTATGAGCCTCGTTCAAGAATATGGATATGAACAAACATTCAAATCAAATGACAATTTAGAATTGGAGTTTTGCCCAGAAAGTAACGACATACGTTTTATCAATTTAACTTGCATCAGTATGACATTTCTTCACTTACCACTTCACCTCAGCAATAGGGTTAGCCCGAACATTAGCAATAAATGAGGTCTCCTCATACGGCACCGCAGTGACGTCCTTCAGCCCCTCAATCTCAGGTCTCAGCAGAATGTCGAGACGCGCAGAGCATTCCCCAACACCGTACTTATTGGTGGCCTTGATAGTGTATTCGCCGGTGTCAGCATGATTACCTTGGTAAACAAGTAAACTATTTATTTGCGATAATGCCAAGAATCATTCAAACAGAACAAACACTTATGAAGAATGTAATTAAAAATTAAAGATTGAATTTATCAAATAAAGAGTTTTATAAAAAAGCTCGAACTCAAAATTTGCTGGGATGCACTACCAACCTACTTCTGGATTTCCAAGGGTATTTGAGTGAAACTCGGAATAAAATTGATCTTGAAGTGAAATAACTTAATATAAAAATGGAATGTGGAGAATCAAGGCAGTCAGGTCAGCCAGGATCAGAGTAAAGAGTGAAGAGAGTGCAGAGTTTGGTATAAAGTAAGGGCCAACGTTAGGATAGCTATAGTTAGGACATACCCTTAGGTATATGCAGTTTGAACGTGCACTCCTTGAGTCCATGGTCTAAGTCCTTCTCTTCAGCCGAGATCTCCAGGTTGATGTCTGGCGTCAGCTCCATACCGTTCAGGAGCCATGAGACGTGTGGTTGAGGGTCGGCGGTGCAGATGGCTTGCATGGAGACTGGTTCTCGTTGAAGTACGCGCTGGGCTTCTAGAGGAGTAGTAAACTTCGGCTTGCGAAGCTCACTCTCGGCTACAGACGAAAAATAAGGATTATTGTACAGTCAAGGTACATTTTAAGCACACGCGGCGCTTTCCAACGCGCTCGCAATTGTACTCGTATCATTCTTAAATAAATCAGTTTACGATTAGCTTCGGACTCGGGTGGTTATTATTTATCCCATCCTTACAATATCAATCTCACTAATATCATGAAATGATAGGGACATCACCTTACATTTCTTTGGTCCTTGGAGCATTTCCGGTGCAAGGACACGTAATTTTTTGAACATCGCGCGTGTGGTCAATTTACGGGAAAGTTGCGTGTGGGTTTGTATCGAGAATTTTGGATTGAAATGTGCAGTATCATTACGTGGGCTCACGCAGAGCTACGGTATCATCATCATCAGCGGGCCTGGGTAATATACCAGGGCCTGGCCTCCATCAACAACGCGGCTCACGTTTCGGAGCCTGCGACCCTGGCTTAGCAAGCTGGGTCGTTTACCAAGGACTCATCCACTTCGGTATCATCGAGTAACGACGACTATCAACGGGTTTCTTCGTGCAGCATTATCAAGTAAGACTGTTTTTTTATCAAAAAAAGGAGGAACTTATGGCTCGCCAATCAAACACTATAACACAATTGCAAATCGTCAAAAGAAATTTTAAAAAAGATTTCGCGCCTGGAAAGACTTCTGAGTATATCAAAAAAAGGCTAGATATTTTAGATAACCTCTGGGGAGAGTTCAATCAAAATCACGACGAAATCTCTAAGGGTCAGGGTGAATCTAAGGAAGAATATCTTACAGCAGAAACCTTTGAGATAGGAAAAGAATTGTATAATGAGTTGAAAAACGCTATTTCATCGTTCGAAAAGGTCTCCGAAAGAGCAACAATGCCAGATGGAAAGGTGGACGAACTTCTATCTCTTCAGCGTGCTCAATTCAGAGCATTCGATCGTCAAATCAGAAGCATAGATTTATTAAAAATAGCAGATAAATGGGAAATTGAGGATGAATTAACACGTTCCCTGCGGCTGCGCTAGACTAAGACTTACTTCCAGTGGTGTACAAGTCACATACTTCCCGTATCAAGAATGCCTGATATGCGTTACGACGTCTATTTTCCCGTACGTAGTCCTAACTTCAAACCCCCACTGAGACATGGAAAGTCCACAACTGATTTTTTTTGTTGTACCAATCAATAGGTTACATCCTTGTGTATACACAGCTGCAGTCGCACGAGGTTCTAAGTAATATCTTAAAAGTTACAGGTATTTTTGGAAATGGTTGATTTTACGGGAAAATACTTGTCGTGGCGCATACAACAGTCATATAGATAGGGATGGGGTGTATTAAGTAAAATATTTTTCTTCTTCTTTATTTTCTTAATTATAACTTCTTCTAATATACTAAATTCCCTTCCTGTCGATGGACGTAAAAAAATTTAACTGAGTTATTTTGTACTAGATGGTTTGGGATTCGATAAACTGGAACCACTACTCTGCACAATAATGTTTCTAGCCTCTTCATCTTCTGTCTTTACACCTTTTCCCCTTAATAAGTTTTTTACGTGAACGTTTCATTGTTTATGTACAATTTACCTACTTACGCGTGACGAATAAAATATCGCGTTCTGTATAAACGTATTAACTGGGCACAGCACTACGTCTAACTGAAGCTCCGCGCGCGCGCACGTTCAGTGCGGTACGGGGTCTATGATACGGCCAAATAGTACCCGTATCGCACTATTGTAAAATAATTGTATTATTGTACTATTGTAAAACCTTTCTGTGCGTTACGATAAAATAATTCCCGTACATTTTTATTCGTAAATTTCAATACACTTCAAGCAAGGACACCGGCAATATAGGTGTCTCGTTTTTACTTCTACGAATAATTGAAAAAATAACCTCCGCACGGAGTGCAAAACAAGGATAACTAGCTGCCGCACATAGCAAAATTCAATTACAACCAAATACTTCACGTAACGCAGTGAATGTGTTAAAGAATTTTCAGAAAAAATGGAAATCAATCGACACACTTCACATACAGATTGATAACATTATATCAGGAGGGGATATCAACTATGAAAATGAATATTTGCAATTTGAAAGGTCATACAAAGATACACACTTAACCAAAAACTAGAGTCAAACATCCACTTGAAACAATGTACGCCAACATTAGAAATACCATTCTTCAGTGGTAAATATATAAATAGGCCAAACTTTTACGATCTTTTCATGGAAACTATCCACAATAACCAGAATTTAACAAAGGTTCAGAAGTTCCAACATTTAAAAAGTAAAACGAAGGGTGAAGCAGAACGTCTTATTGCCCATCTTCATTTAACAGCTGATAATTATGAGACAGCTTGGGAAATCTTGGTTCACAGATATAGCAATATCCAGGTGCTGTTCTCCAAAAATGTTCGATTTATCGAAATATTGGGAAATCAATGATATCAATAACTCTTTACAGACTTTGACAGAGTCAGAGAAGTATTGTGAGGACTTTTATCAACAAACTACACAACGTTTGGAAGACGGAAGGTATGTTGTAGCAATACCAATGAAACCAGATATGAAAAGCAACTGGGATCGTCGAAGACTAAGGCTATCGCTCAATTCAAGCAATTATAAAATGGTCTAGCCAAAAATACATCATTTTTACAGAGTTACAAGCAATTCATGCAAGAGTATCTCGAATTGGGCCACATGCGTCAGGTCATCATTCCTAATGATCAAGCACATTATATACCTCACCATGGAGTATTAAGGTTGGACTCACAGACTACGAAACTTCGGGTAGTGTTCAACGCATCATCAAAGACATCAAGTGGTAAAAGCCTCAACGACCTTATGCACGGTGGTCCCAATTTACAGCAAGACTTGCAAGGTATCATTTTTAATTGGAGAACCTACAAATATATCATAACTGCAGATATCGAAAAGATGTTTCGTCAGTTTCTTATCAGGGAAAATGATCAACATTTACAATGTATTATTTGGAGAGAATCACCTCATGAAGAACTTCATGTATTTCAATTATGCACCGTTTCCTACGGTACAAAGGCAGCACCGTGGTTGGCAATGCGTTGCTTGCGACAACTCGCCAATGACGAGGTCAAAAATTACCCTCTGGCTGCCTAGGTAATTGAAACATCATGTTACACGGATGACATTTTGACCGGAAGTAACTCAATAGATCATGCAAAAAAACTACAGCAGGAGCTAGTCGCTATTTTCTTATCGGCAGGAATGAATTTACGAAAATGAAATAGTAACAATGCACAGCTGTTAGGAAAACTAAAACCTGACCAACACAACAACGCTTTGGAATTTAAATCAACAGAGTCTAGAAAAACACTCGGTCTCAAATGGAACCCGGTAACAGACAGCTTCACGTATCAAAATCAGATAACCGAAAACAGTGACAAACATCTTGCAAAAAGAGAACTGTTAACAGAAATATCAAAGATATTCGACCCATTAGGCTGGCTATCACCAATATCAATTCGCGCTAAGCTTTTATTCCAACAAACATGGAGTAAGTAAATGACATGGGACGAAAAGGTATCATCAGACATACAAGATCAATGGATTCAATTACGAGGCGATCTCATAAACATCGACACATTGCAAATTTCTCGTCATCTAGGTGACACACAACAGACATGCTATATAAACATGCATTTTGTGACGCTTCGGTAAATGCATATGCTGATGTTCTATACCTAGTGACACAAAACGATAAAGGTGAGTTTACATCGAGATTGATAGCAGCAAAAACAAAATTGGCTCCATGTGCAAAAGAGATAATACTACCAAGGTTGGAGCTTTTAGGAGCGCTCCTTCTATCAGAATTAACCAAGAAGGTTTTAGAATCCTTTTCGGGTACCAATATAAAACTACATGCCTGGTCAGATTCAATGATTGTTTTGGGCTGGCTACATGGAGACATCACACGTTGGAAACAATTTGTAGCAAACCGCGTAAAACAAATATCAGAAGTAATTCCTCCCAAATGCTGGCGACACGTAAGGTCAGAGGATAACTCAGCTGATTGTGCCACCCGTGGGTTAACAACATCTCAATTATCAGAGCATAAGCTGTGGTGGGTGGGACCCGAATGGTTACCTACATACAAAGCAGATGAATCAAAAATCAATTATCAAAGTCCTAACATTGACACAAAGAAGGCAGTTGTGTACGCCACTTTACAGCGCTATGATAACTTAACAATTGTAAATGAAGTAATATCAAAACATAACTCACTGACACGAGTTACTCGGCTGGGTACTCGGCTGGATGTTACGTTTCGTCAGGTGTTTACGAGACAGAAATCATGCATCGCACGATAAGATGCTGACCTCGGATGAAATAAACAATGCACGGACAATCCTTATCAAGGCAGTTCAAGGACAGGACTTCATGGATGATTTAGATTATATCAAAGAGCATGGACATGTCAGTCCATGCGTCCATGTAAGGCCGCGTCGTTGGTGGCGCCGTCCCCGCAGCCGCGCCCGCGGCCCAGCAGTGTGAGTGAAGTGCGAGTGTGTAGTGAGAATGAGCCACAGTGCAGTGTGAGAGGGGTGAGCACGGGCACATCCCCTATAGTTTTTAAATCAAAACTTTATCAAAGTGCTCTAGAATAGATTTAGTATATTTTTACTAACGAACAATATTGTTTATCATCCTTGTTAGTCTATCATCATCTAACAATTCAACATTATATCATGTAGCCTATTTTATCATTTTTCTTATATTAGTTTTCAAAACTTGACAATACCTCTTGTCCGAGTGGCCAGGATGTACAGTCAAGGTACATTTTAAGCACACGCGGCGCTTTCCAACGCCCTCGCAATTGTACTCGTATCATTCTTAAATAAATCAGTTTACGATTAGCTTCAGACTCGGGTGGTTATTATTTATACCATCCTTACAATATCAATATCACTAATATCATGAAATGATAGGGATATCACCTTACAATTATAATTTCAGAGATGTCATTGAAAGGAAGCGATGTCCTGCAGGAAATTATTTTTTACACTGGTTCTTTTGCACACCTATTATTTTTCGTTATTTATCTGATGCAAAAAGCTGGTTTTACAATAATTCGATGATGCCTTAAAACCTATACCTACTAGGTTTGTCCAGACACTAGGTTCTAGATAACGTGGGTTCCTGTCAAGAGTATGTTTAATCTTAAAAATAGGCATTACTTATAATATTTGAGATCCTATCTAATGGCATGAGAGCGCACACATGTACGTCAGATTCATAATTTACTGCATCAAGCATGTCGATCCTAAATAAGGCTTTATCACCGATAGTATAACATTCAACAACAAGCAATGTATATCTTGTATATGTATATCTTCCAAAATACTTACGCGAAACACTCAGCTCCGCCTTCAACACATTCTTGCCCAGATCATTGTTGATCTCACACTGCCACTGCCCAGCATCCTTCATATTAACTGCATCGATCTCAATCTTGTACAAATTGCCATCGTTGGTGATATGTACGCGGTTGCAAGGCTTCACTTCCTTGCCGTTGTGGAGCCACTTGACGGTGGGTTTCGGGTTGCCGTCAGCTATCACGGTGTATACAAGTGGGAGGGACTCGTATGCATGACCGTCTTTTAAGGTGCTTTCGCCTAGTGTGGGGGGTGCTAGAAAAAGAAGTGTGATTTTAGTGTGTGGAAAAAAATGTTCGTCCTGTAAATCTAGAGTTTGCCATACTTTTTCGAGTAAATTTATTAGAGACCAAATTGTAGCCTTTAATTTACTAAGGTCTAACTAATAAACAGAATTTTAAACGAACTCTTCGGTCGAAACAGTATGCAGAAATTACGAACAATTTTACAACAGTTCAAATAACAGTACTAAATCTGCAAAAAATACTGCCAGTTACCTAAAGCTTAGTTTAGCAGCCGCTGAAAGTACACGATATTTACATTTCAATTCAAATACACCATAGAATTTGCCAATATGTACAGCAGCTGTTACAGAAAATTTACTTACTTAGTTGAAAATATGTTATAGATACTTACCAATAGTTTTTTCTATGCCGATGGGAGTTTAATTTTATTGTTCTGTCTTCTGTATGTGTTTTAACGTACCTTTCAACGTAGTTCGGTCTTAAGAAAGCTTTGTATATTGCATCTACTAAGCGTAGAACATGCATGCCTTTAATATAACATTTACCTGGATGATTTGATGATCTCGATTGACTTTAGTATCTCCTTCTCATAGTTGGTGTGCCCCAGGGATTAGTATGCCAGAAGGGAATGTTATTACGCATGCGTGCTAAAACAAATACGACAGCATTAGTCGAGTATATATTGAAACATTGAAAGATATGTGAGTATGATGATCTGCCATTTTCATAGTGTGGTCGAAACTTTGAAAAAAATGTATGCTGTTTAGTGATGTAGGTACGTTACAAAGTTCTAAACTTTTCATACAAACTGTATTTGATTTATAGCTAAAGTATAATTAGATACGAAAATTACAGATCAAAAGATGTAATATTAGCAATATTTGGATTAGAAGCGTTAGAGATTAGTTATTTTCATTGGTAGATATCACTCAGCGTTATTTTATCAAATATCAGCCTTCATCGTTTAACTATTCCCTTCTGCTTAATATTTTGACTTGACAATTACCTTTTTCATCTTCATGAGTAAGTATATCGTCTAATATGCTCCGTTGTCTCTGGCTTCGTCTTATAAGGGCTTCTACTTCGTCATCTACTTCTTCATCTACACTAAATAGTTTGTTCGCTTGTTTTTTCTTTCGCTCAATATTCTTTTCATTCACATCTTTCGTTATATTATCATAGTTTTTCATAGGCCTTAATACTAACTCTTCTATTAGTCTATTTCTAACATCATCTACCTTATTATTTATATTTCTAAATTCGTTTTCGTCAAATTCCATCGAAATGTGGATGAGTTTTTCTGTGATATCGTTCTCAAATACTTTTTGAGACTTTTCATTGAGTGTTAATTGTTCCTCTTCACCTTCGTCCGTGAAGTAATCCTCTTTGAATGAGGAGGAACGAACATAGGAGTCTTTACTGAATACTTTTCTGCTCTCATCAATGTCGAAGATTGATTTTGACAAGTCCTCAATGGAAATCTCTCTTGAAAGAGAGTCATTCTGCCAACTCATATCGTCTTCAGAGACTGATATTATTGAAATGTTTCTGTTGGCGTGTGTTTTAGCGCTTCTCGCGATACTTTCATTATCGGAGTCTGCCGCTTCCTCTATTATCCCATAAGTACCCCTTCTTATGTAATCAGGAATTGTGTAATGGCCCATTTCAGTAAGGAAATAGCTGTGACTCGCTATTTCTTCAACTTCTAGTGAAGTTTTATGTGGTGCGTTGGGTTCAATAAGCTTTCTGCCGTAATTATCGTCATCGTCTTCGTAAAATACGGAGGTTGACGTCATTTTGTGCAAAATGCGCGTTTCTGCCGGACCTACCAGTTAAAATAGTAATGTTTACTTTGGAGTATAATTTTATATTTTATTTTAGACATGCGATGAATGAATGCGTTATTGTTTAGAACTTTAGAAGATATTTAAGCAATTTTTGGGATGTTTGGTTAGATTTATGAAAAAGGCATCAAGGTTGGGAGAGAAAGGTAGGAAGCTTTAATACTGACCTGTGATTATTGCGCCATGCGACCGAGTGCTGCTGACTTTAGACATAACAATGGAGCCGTCGCCGTCTGTCTTGAACGTAGTTACTGTTTCGAAAACTCTGTCTAAACATAAAAAAACACACGTGGAAGGTTAAGAAAACAGGTTAAACATGCTACAGTGTGAGCGAAAATAAGAGTTTCTCGCGTCTAAAAGCTGTTTGCGGATTGAAGAGAAGCTTAAAGCGCTTTATACCTTCAATGCCAGCACTTAATGGTTCTTCTAGAGGTTCTTTTTTGATAGATTTACGCTTAGACTTCAAGTTCTCCTCAACCGGGACTTCTTCAATCATTTCAGGCTTTGTGGCTCCTTTCTCTCCGACTTTTTTCTCAGCGAATACTTCTTCTATGACAGGCTTTTTGTTTTGCTCATTGTGGTTTTCGTCCCAAATAGACTTCTCTTCAATTATCTCCGATTCTAATGAGGATTTTCTAGTTTTCGCCTCATGCGGTTCTTCAGCTTCTTGTATGATAGGCTTTTTAGAGTTTCCATCATCGTCCCAGAAAGACTTCTCTTCTACTATTTCCGGCTCGGTCACAGACTTCTGAGCTTTAAGTTTTGGTGCTTGTGCTTCCCCTATAACAGGTTTCTTAGATTTGACGTCGTCATCATCGTCCCAGAAGGACTTTTCTTCGATTTCTTCTGGTATAGTTACAGATTTCTGAGATTTCATTTTAGGGGACTGCACTTCTTCAATGATAGGTTTCTTAGGTTTGCCATCATCTTGGTCGCCCCAGAAGGACTTCTCTTCGATTTCTTCTGGTACAGTCACAGATTTCTGTGCTTTAAGTTTTGGTGTGTCGGGTTCTTCGATAACTGGTTTTTTAGTTTTTCCTTCATCATCATCCTTGTAGGATTTTTCCTCAGCTTTCTCGGGTTCGGAAATAGACTTCCGACCTTTGCTGGGCTTTGGAGCATCTACTTCTTTAACCTTTTTCTTTGATTTGTCACCATCTTCATCGTCCCAGAAAGACTTCTCTTCGGCAACTTCTGGCTCTGACTTGGATTTCGTAGCGTTGGCAGCCTCTAATTTATCAGCATCTTTGATGTCAGCCATTTCTGCTTTACCATCATTATCGTCATCCCAGAATGATTTCTCTTCTGCAACCTCAGCTTTTGTCTTATCTTTTTTAGCATTTTGTTTCTCGGTTTTATCAACATCTTCCTCCAAAGCCTGCTTTTTTGCCTTACTTTCTTCTTCAATTTCATTTTCTACGATCTCTTGTTTCGTTATTCTCGAATGTACTTCTTTCGCTATTAAAAAACAACAACAGTGGTAACAAAACAAATTAATATGGGGGCCAGATTATAGACGTCACAAATGGTAAAGTTTGCATCAAACTTAATTGCGCCTCGACAGATATTTGTAGTTTTTATAACTTTGAATTCACGTTATGTTTGATAAAACTGACAGGTGCATTTAAGTTAGACTACTGCAGGTGAAAGGACAAGTGCCATGGTCGAACATTCAGTCAAGTGAATGCTTAGGTGGATCAATCTACCAATAACTCATGGTCGGTATCTAGGGGCACTACAAACTACGTGCCAACTCTACTGTTCTCTATGTTATTCAAACTACTACTTTACCGATTATTCCAGTCGAGTCGATACTTGGACAATTGCTTACCATTTGTAGTGTTTGTGTATGTGTTTCTATTTCTGAGTCAAATAGTAATAGCTGAAAATCTTTGACGCTATAGATATTTGTATCAAGAATTACAATTAATATATTGTTACTTTCCTCTTCTGTGTTAAATTTTTTTGATAACGACGCTACATTCTGTAATAGCGTCATTTGTGCTTGCAATAAGTGATTGTCTATTCCTAGATTAAATAACTACTGCTAGCCATACCATTGTAGCATCTACATTTGTAAGTATAAGGTTGGTATTGGAATACTTACCGTGGACGGTGACAGTGCTCTTGGAGGAAACGCTGCCGAATTCATTTTCAGCCTTGACTTCGTACTCGCCGCCGTCTTCTTCCTTCACAAGGGTTACAGTTAGGTGGTAGTTCTCTAACCTGTGGAGAAAATGCGATATACAAAACAAGCTTTGAGCCTGTGTTTTTATTCTACAAACTAAAGAACTATTGTTTGAAATTACCAACAAGTCAATGTTTAAAAAAACAAGTTTGGACCCTATACTCTGAGTATAAAATCAAATAGAAAACTCTTTGATATTGACCCATTAGCGCCTGTTAGAAAGAAAACTTATGCAAAAGAATAGATCTATTCAAGATACGCGAGTTACGTAAGTATAAATAATATTTATCATGATTTAATAACTGTTCTAATATCCATTTGCAAGATATTTAGACATTGATTATCAAATGCATACCTCTGAGTGTCCCTCTCAATCTTAATCCTGGCGTCGGTGAATACCTCCTTCCCGTCCTTGAACCACTTGACCTTCGGCTCGGGACAGCCTTCTACTTCCACGTCCAGCTTCAAGGTCTTGCCAGCGTCTACTGTCATGTCTACTAGACTCTTGGTGATGCGGGGTTTCCCTGTAAAATAATTTAGTTTTATTACGTGAGCCAACATTGCTTTGTCTTTAACCAACATTACCTGCTTCCAACACTAGAATGCTCTGTATTAGGATAAGCCAGTTTCTGGTGTTATCACTATGAACAATCATTGTCATTATATCAGCCTTAAGGTGTCCACTGCTGATATTGTAAACTAGTTAACTAACATTTAACGTTAACCATTTTCATTATTTTTTTTCCTAACCTATCTCGTCCCACTGCTGGGCAAAGGTCTCCCTAAAGTCCCTCCAAGCATCCCTATCTGTCGCTATTTCCCACCATCCTCTTTGGAAGGCGTCGAAATCGTCCCGCCAACGCTTTCTCGGCCGACCTCGACGTCGCCTTGCGTCTTCAGGCGTCTATGGTGTTGCAATATGGGCCCATTTCTCGATGTGCATTCGGGTAACGTGGCCCGCCCATTTCCATTCCATTTTATTAATAACGGTTTATATTAGGACGAGTCAGTGAGCGGACCCGTTTCTCTGTCGGTCCTGTAACAGTCTTTAAGCCAACGGTATAAGGTTCAACTTACTATTGACAGTGAACGTAGCTTGACAGCTGTCAGATCCAAGGTCATTAGAGACCTTGCAAGTGTACTGTCCGGCCAGCTCCGCAGATACCTCCTTGAGGATGATCTTGTGTGTGTTGCCCGAGTCAATGCGAGTGTACACTGACTTCTTTTCAGTTATTTCTACGTCACCAAGGAACCTGATAGAAGGAAAAGGGTTGAAATATATTTAAATTGTCTATCAACTAAAACAAAAAATAAAAACAAAAAAAAGCGAAAAACATTATTAATGACAATTTTTTTATAAACAGGCTTGCCAGGACCTCTATCACTATGATCACTAATATTATAAATGTGAAAGTTTGGATGTTTGTTTATTTGTTTGTTACTCAATAACGTCGTAATGGCTGAACCAATTTCGATAAAATTTGGTGTGTTGATAGATTATGGCCTGGATTCAAGCATAGGCTATTTTTTCTTGGGGAACAACGCGTGCGAAGCCGCTGGCGGAAGCTAGTAATGTATAAAAAAAGAAATAAATCAATTACAGTAACCTTACAGTAACAGTACTCTTACCATTTGACATTAGGCTGTGGGTACGCCTCGACATCGACCGTGAGCTCTACGTTGACGTCGCCGGCGGCGGCCGTGGTGTCCTGCAGGCGCTGCGTGAACACGGGCCCGCAGCGCACGTTCAGCAGGCACGAGTCGGACACGCTACCATGGATGTTACGGATCTAACAACAGTTCATCATTTCTATTGACTTATTCAATTCAGTGTTTATAAATGTTTAATTTTTATACCTATTGACATACATATCAATTTAAAATTTAAATTAGTTATATAATCAATTATTTGACAATGCCCATCTACAGCAGCATCTGTACTTATTTACCAGTGTACAGATATCTATTATTATATGCTTGTCTGTTTCTAGTATCTCCGAAATGATGATGCAATGAGCTACTAGGTAGATAAAGCCTATGTAATTATTTATGTATATATTTATTAACGTCGCCAAGTATTCTACTGTATATAATGGGGCGGGGGGGGGGGGGGGGGGGGGGGGGGGGGGGGGCGCATTATAGGGCAGTACCCTACCTTAAAATGCACTAAGTTAATATGCTAACTAAACTGTTTGTTCATGGTATAATTTGATGAAAAAAACTCCAAGTACTCCAGTCCGCCTGCCACCACGGCTGTTGCAACACTGTCAAAATATCGGGATAACAAATACAAAAGTTCATACGCGATAAATGCCCGTTTTAATCAGTGATTATGGCGACATCCAAACAATGTTAAAATTATTACAAATTACCTGTACTAATTCTTTATTTTGCACATAGATGGCATTCGAAGTATGTGTATGATCTGTGCCCGTATTGCATATAATTACAATGGCATATTGTCCCTGGTACTTCACTCATTCACAAGTCACATATAGCCACCGCTGCCCTACCTTATTCAACTCTAGCTACGGGCCTGTAATTACCTCGCAGGAGTACTCCCCGGCGTCCGCGCGAGCGGCTGACGTGATGACGAGCGAATGCGCGGACCCGGACGAAGACATCTTGTACGATGATGATGAGCTTATTTCTGTCTTGTTCTTGAACCTGGGAAAAAACACGCTTTTTCTAAACCAGTATTCATAAAAAATATTTGTTTTTTTTACTGATAGGCAGAAATAATCGTTCATCTAGCCTAACTGACTAGTGATAATGGTAAATAATCGTTCATCTAGCCTAACTGACTAGTGATAATGGTAAATAATCGTTCATCTAACCTGACTAGTGATAATGGTAAATAATCGTTCATCTAGCCTAACTGACTAGTGATAATGGTAAATAATCGTTCATCTAGCCTAATTGACTAGTGATAATGGTAAATAATCGTTCATCTAGCCTAATTGACTAGTGATAATGGTAAATAATCGTTCATCTAGCCTGACTAGTGATAATGGTAAATAATCGTTCATCTAGCCTGACTAGTGATAATGGTAAATAATCGTTCATCTAGCCTTACTGACTAGTGATAATAGTAAATAATCGTTCATCTAACCTAACTAACTAGTGATAATGATAAATAATCGTTCATATAGCCTAACTAACTAGTGATAATGATAAATAATCGTTCATCTAGCCTAACTAACTAGTGATAATGATAAATAATCGTTCATATAGCCTAACTGACTAGTGATTATGGTAAAAAATCGTTCATCTAGCCTAACTGACTAGTGATAATGGTAAATTTATATAACATTAAACTTACAAAATTACACAAAATTTATACTATTACACACACACACTAATCGAATGAAGTATATAAATTGTTCAATTTTGTTAAGAGTTTAAAAAAAGAGATAAAGTAATTAAAAAGTTTGGATTTGAAGATTCCCATAGAGATGGTGATGCGGATTTCCACAGGAAGAGAGTTCCACCTCATACATGGATATATATACTACGATTTTTGTTACATATGACATTAAATGAAAACACTTGTAAAAAAGGTTTTTTCAGATATATGAAAATATTAATGAACCATTTTATACCGGTATAAAGTAGGTAAACAAATCATTTTAATTTGTCATGTAAGTAAGTACGTGTTAAACTGACTAAACGACATCGTAGAAAAGGCGCCGCCGATACACGTATTTTTTTTTATTGAATATGTATCAATTACTAAATAAATATTTAAGCTATCGATATTAAATCCACCTTTAAAATCAGTTAACACGATTCCAGATGTGTGTTTTAAATTAATGTCGTACATAACAAAACAAGATGTATACATGGCATAAAATAATGAAAATCTTGTTTCATAACCTTTTCCATAACTAGGTTCACCAAAATTCTACAGCGTTTACCTTTCACTATTTTATGAGTTTGTCAAAAAGAAACGGCAGCGATTAGCAACGTCGCATGATATAAAGTAGCCTATGAAGCTAGAGACTATTCAATTTTATACGTTTTACATAGAGAAATGATATACGAAATTTTAAAACAAAAATATCGCAGTTACTCACCGTTTTGGTAACAATTCGCACATACCTAAAACACGTTTTAATTATACAATTTGTAGACGAAACAAGCAAATAGTTATTCCGATGTTAAGTAGTAACCATTGCCTCGTAGATCATTTAGGAATGGGCCCTACCATGCACTGCTCTGCGTCCATCAACATGAGACATACAATTTATTTAAAGTACTAAATTTGTATAGTACTAAATTTAAGTTAGATCACTCGGCCTTCGTATTATTTACGAATTACTACGATTATGCAACTAATGCTATTTATACTATACATAGTTTTAAGACAACACCGAACACTTCCTTAAAGCACTGAATTTACTAACAAAAGACGAAAAGATATCGTCTGCACCAACAACACCCCGTAAAGCATGCTTTTGCATCCAGATTTCTAATGTTCCTAGGACCATTCCATTGCTGTACAACAGGCTAAATCGTAAATTGAGCATCCACTCAATGAACTTCTCAAACTGTAAAAGAGCCTTACAGCCTGCTCTATCCAATCTATCTTACGAGGAATCTGAGGAATTACTAACCGTAATAAAGTAAGATTTTAAAGATTGTATAGTACGTACACTCATACCTTCCATGTTTGCACTAAGCTTATTTAGTTATTTTTCCATTATGTAAATAGATTCTAAGTGTTATTAATTTGAGTATTCATAAGTTACCCCAGTCCAGCCTTTTTCGCCTGAGATACAGGTTTTCCTAGTTCAGGCAATGTATAAAATCTTACCTATAAATAGATATTAATCCCTAATGTTAATCTTAGCAATGTGAAAAATGAATAAAGATTTATTTAATGTCCGGCCGTCCTGGACCAGCGAGCTTCAAAGGTGTTAGTAAGAGCGGTTCCAGTATTTGGAAGTACATAGATTCTGATATTTTTTAATTTTTTTTCATTATATTCTGTATATCCGATGATAGACGAAATCTGCCGAGGCGTCTAACTTAAACCATAGTACTTTTTTTTTTTAATTGATGATAGTCAAGCGCTTGACCACTACCTCACCTGATGGTAAGTGATGGTAAGATAGAAGATGGAGCACGCTTGCCTAGAAAGAATCTATTCACTCTGGACTTGAAGACTCCGAGATTATTCTGGTCCGGAAAACATACGCTGGAAGTGAGTTTCACTCTTGACTCCCTACTGTATGTTTAGATCTCTCACCATTTGACATTAGGTGCTGGATCAGACTCCGTCTCCACGTTAAAGGTGACGACATCCTTCTCGCTGCACACCTTACTCTCGCCCATGGTCTTGATGACGCGCGGCGGGGAGGTCACCTGCCATTGCCAGTAGTCAGAGCATTGGTTCACTTCGTTCCTGAAATACACATATAAGTATAAAATTACGAACACGCAACCTCCTGCGTCAATTTTAGCTAAAATCTTTGTAACCAGTACTTACTTGGCCACAACAGAGTAGGAGCCAGTGTCTGTAATCTTGGTCTCTTTGATAATAATCTTGTAGATATAGTCCGTCTCCTTGAGGATCTGGATGCGCTCCGAGCTCTTGATCTCGACGCCGTCTTTGTAGAAGGTGAGATCCGGCGCTGGCGTGCCTTCCACTTCTATGGTCACGGTGTGCGTGGAACCGGCCTGGAGGAGATATGAAGAATAGTTAAGATTCTACTTAAAAATTGTGAATTATCCAAAGAATGGATAGTGTTTCCGTAGATTGGTGTTTAGGATGATTTATTATCTCATAAGAATTTACAATTCACTTACTGAGATAAACATATAATAAATATACATTTATTAATGCCATAAAGCGTAGTGATACAAACTAATAATATTAAATTTGGATAATTTTTTTTTATACTACATATATGGCAAACGAGCATGCAGTCCACCAGATGTTAAGTGACTACTACAGCCCATGGATACGTTGTACATCTAAGTGGTCTGTGATCCACATAAAATTCAAAACAAGCTATTATGTAACCATTGTTGCCAGAAGCACTTAACCATTGTTGCGATATATAAAACTCCCTCGATTAGGAAAATAGATACTTTTTGTAACAGTATTGAATCAATAATGTCCCTTATGGATGGTGATTCCTGTATTGTTATTGGAGATATTAAACCTAATACTTCTGACAACAGATCAAACGATTATCTTGATCTAGTTGCACACTATGGCTTTATGCCTAGTCATACGCTACCAACCCGCGGTCCAAATTGTCTGGATCATGTACTAATAAAAACTACCAAGAAAAATGGAACTGTGGTTTGCAATGCAGATATTAATGACCATAGCGCTGTGCTTGTTGGAGTAGAAAAAAATAGAGAGACAGCTAAACACGGCACAAACAAGAAATTTACGAAAGTTAATTATGATTTGATTGTAAAAAACTTAGAAGATTATGACTTTACGAACTTATATAATATAGATGATGTTAATGAAGCAGCTCAAGAATTAATTAACATTCTTAGTAAATTTATCAGACAACATACTACTGAACACTATAGAAGAAATCGCGAAGTAATAACAAAACCATGGATAACAAAGAGTTTACTTAAGTGTATAAGAAAGAAAGAAACATTACAACTTACAGCTAAAAAAAGCCCACATGGCTTAGATATCCAAGAGAAATACAAACAATATCGTAATAAGTGTGGCTATATTATTCATAATGCTAAAACTGAATATGAATCCCGGATATTCAGTGATGCAAAAGGTGATTGCACAAAAACTTGGCAAAATATTAAAAACATTTGTAACATTAGCACTCAAAAAATCACTAACTCTGACGTTCTTAAAATTAAATCTAATCTAATGAACTCTCTAAATAGTGTCAATGAGTATTTTGCTTCTGTTGGAAACAATTTGGCGGAAAAAATATTACAGAGTGTTAATCTCACGCAAGATGAGTTGGTCTCTAAAGTAACTAAATCTCTAAAATCACCACTTAATTCTTTCTATATGAGTCCCACGGACCCGCTTGAAATACAGAAAATAATATGCTCTTTAAAAACATCCTCCGCTCCTGGTTGGGATAACATTGGAAATCTTCTATTAAAAAAAAGCTAAACATATCCTAGCCCCAGTAATTTTTCACCTCTGTAACTTTAGTTTTGCCTGTGGGGTCATGCCTGATACTCTTAAAATAGCTAATATTTGTCCAATTCATAAAACAGGCGATTCTTTGGCAGCTGTAAACTACAGACCAATCTCGCTACTAAATTCAATATCCAAGTTAATTGAAAAAACTGTGAACAAGCGTCTCTTATCATTCTTGGAGAGTGAAAGTCTTTTGTCGGAGAACCAGTATGGATTTCGAAACGGCCGGTCTACGGAGGATGCAGTTGTTAACTTGGTAAGTTTTGTTAATGAAAAAATGGACCGTGGAATCAAATGCGCAGGCGTCTTTCTGGACCTAGGAAAGGCATTTGACACCGTGTCTAGACCTATACTAATTAGAAAAATGGAGAATTTGGGAATACGTGGCGCTGCTCTCGACTGGTTCAAATCGTACCTAAGTAAAAGACTCCAAAGAGTAAAAATTGATGGTAAAGTTAGTGACTTCACTAGCATTGATTTTGGTGTGCCACAGGGTTGCGTGCTAGGCCCCACATTTTTTCTTATTTATATTAATTATCTGTGCTCACTCGATCTTCCGCAGTCAAAAGTTTTTGCTTTTGCTGATGATACTGCTGTTGTCTTTTATGGTGACACGTGGGAGCAAGTTGCCAACATAACACATACCAATCTTAAAATTATATCTGACTGGCTACAACATAACCTTCTTACTATAAATGTAGACAAAACAAAATTAATTAACTTTGGTATCTCGGAAAGAAGTGCTCCAAATAAAAATATGATAGTAAAACTACATCAATGCTGTAGCGGTGACCATTTTACAGGAGACTGCGACTGTCTAACTATAAAACAAGCTAAAAAATATAAGTACTTGGGCATAAACATATATAGATGAAAACCTAGCTTGGAGGAAGTAAATTGACTGTTTACATACCAGACTACGTAAAATGTTATATATATTTAAAAGATTGCGACCCATCGTAGATCAGGAAACCATAAGATTGATATATCTTGTGCTATTCCAATCCATTTTGTCCTACTGTTGTGTCACCTGAGGAGCGGCCTGTAAAACCTATTTAATAAAGCATGAAAGAACGCAGCGTGCGTTACTTAAAATTGCCTACAAAAAACCATACAGATATTGAACTGAGATGCTATATGGAGATACCAACCACCTTACAGTTAGACAACTCTTTGTACTGAGCACTGTTCTTAGGTTCCATAAGGATTCTAATACAACAGTTATTACTCCTCCTGATAGTAGACGTACTCAATGGCATATACCAAGAATAATAACGAATTTTGGCAAAAGAAGCCTCAGGTATCTAGCTCCATATATTTATTCCAAAGTTAACGATAATCTCAAATTAATTACACTAACTCGGCACAGATGTAAGAGGTCTTTAGTAAAGTGGTTGATTACACTAAATTACAATGACACAGAGCGTTTGCTTATTACACCTACATACGTTACTTAAAATATAATATTAAGAATAATATATATTGCTATACAAATTATTTACAACTTTTCATATTAACTTCATACAACTATATATGCCTCACACCTATGTATATAACACTTAATAACCCACAATGCATCATATTCTGTTAGTATCCTTATTATGTATCTACTTATATACATTCATACACAATCACATATGCAAGCACACACACATACCACACATTCACACACTCACTTATACACACACACACCCTCGCATACACACAAAAATTATGCAACGTAATGCTGCCCTCAATATTCAAAATTTATTAATTAATTAATGCATGTCCTTTATAAAAAATATTACATTTTGTTTAATACTCTTGAGTACCTACCTACTGTACAAAAACGGACGAAAGAGACTACCTTCCCACAACACAGGTTTATACCTAACGTGGGAGATAGTGATCTTTTAATGTTCACGTACTGTCCTGTGAATAGCATGAATGTTATACTTTTGTGAAAAATAAATTATTTGATTTGATTTGATATTGTCTTGGTCTCTATGTGGATACGTTGCCATACTATAGGACTTAGCTGTTATGCCTATGTGCCAGTAATTACAGGAACATACCATTACCATCTAACCGGAACACAGCAGCACAAGTACTGCTATTTGGCGGCAGATAAGGGTAAGGCGGTGGTGCCCACTTTCTCGAGCCCGTTCACAAAAACTCTACCACTAATATAAACAAAAACTAACGAAAATCACAATAAATTATTAAGGGTAGTTCCACAGTAAGCAGTGCAATCGCTTATCGTTGAGCGCGAAACAAAAATGTTGAGATGCTAAGGCCTGGGACACAGTGATAGGCGGTAGCGATTTTATGAGCGGTTCTAGTAATTAATAAATAAATAGATTTGTAAACAATTATATGAGTAAAATAACAGATGCTATGAAAAGTTCTTCAAAATATGTTGCTTTAACAGTTTCTTAAAAATGTTAAAAGATACGATCTGGATGCGAATAGTACAGGATCGGTTGCAGTGGGCTGTCATTTGGCCAGTGAGTAAAGCTAGCCACTCTGTTTAGACGTACTAGCTACTAGCTGACCCGCCAGCGGCTGCACACGCGCAAAGATCAAAATCTATATTCTATCTCTACTTTGACACTCAATTTTTATCCCATGGGACTTGATTTATGAGATAAAAAGAAGCCTATGTGGTAATCCAGGTTATAATCTACGTAAATACTAAATTTTATCAAAATCGGTTCAACTGTTATGACGTGATTGACAAATAAACAAACAAACAAATGAATACACTAACATCCAAACTTTCACATTAATAATATTTTGACACACAAGCTGACGGGTCTCCTGATGTTAAGTGTCACCGGCGCCTATAAACTCCTGCAGCACTCGAGGTACTGCAGTCGCGTTGCCTACCACTTAATACCCTATTTACACCTCTCTTGGAGGCGTTCAATTTGAATATTAGTAAGATAGTGTACTATAGAAGCTCGGGCGTAGTCAGCCTTCACAGAAATATTCTATGTAACTATAAGATATATTCTTTATACCTGTAATAAAAGGGCTTTCGTTTTGTAGGAATGAAGACGTTGAAAATTGTGACTTAATTTAATTAAAACATATCAAATATCTGAACTACCTGAATGTGTTATTTGAGTACCTACCATAACTCGTATGAACTACATTATCTTTTCTATGTCTACTGATTCTTATGTAAGTGATAGTTATTATCTTTTTGAGATTAAATGATTATTAAACCTAAATACATATATATATATATATATTTGTTCCGGGTCTGGATGTTTTTCTGTATATTATAAGAATGTATTTACAAAAAAAATATGTAAGTATTCTATCAGTTATCTGGTTCCCATAGTACAAGCTCTGCTTAGTTTGGAGCTAGATAGCGCTGTGTGAAATGTCCAGCCATATTTATTACTTATTTATTATTATATAGAGGTATTGGATCTGTATCAAAGATGTTTACTAACCATGCAAGTCTGGTTCTCAATCTTCTTGATCTTAGGCGGTTGTTTGACGATTAGCTTCATAGTAGTGGTGTCTTCTCCCAGCTCGTTGGAAGCGATCACGTGGTACTCGCCCGCATCCGCCGCCGTCACGTTCTTGATCACTAGTGACATACTCTCCTCATCTTCGTATAGGAACCTGTACAAAAACAAAAAAATATATAGAGCTTAAATCACACTACAAATGCGAAAGTTTGGATGTTTATTTGTTAATCAATACCGCGGTAACAGCTGAACCGATTTCGATTTAATTTGGTAGATATACACCTATATATGTATAGATTATGATTTGGAAACTGCTACTTCTTATGGATAAACTATGCGAACGAAGCCACGGGCGGTAACTAGCTGAAAATAAAAAAGGAAACTAAGAGATAACATATGATAAAGAAACTTTACCATGGCTTCAGTGGTAACCTAACAATGATCTTACAAGAAAGATCTCTAGAATCACTTAAGATACTGTAGTAAAATGCGTAGTGTGTACTGACTTGTGCCTAGTATCAGGCTCGATGAGCTTGCCGTCGTGCTTGAAGACGATGGAAGGCTTGGGGAAGCCCTTGCACTGCAGCTCCAGCATGGCGGAGGCGCCGGCAGACACTATCGCGTCGCGGTGCTCGATCACTAGCGTAGGCTTCTCTGGCTCGCGGTGGAGCTCGTTGATAGCTCCTATGGAATACAATTATTATTATTATAACCTCTGTGGACATGGGCGGGACACTTGGCAAGGAGGAAAGACGGAAGATGGACGAGGACAGCAACCGAGTGGTAGCCGCGAGAAGGGCGCAGACCGCGAGCGTTGAGGGACGGCAATGGATGCACTTGGCACAGGACCGGAGAGAGTGGCGTGATAATGAGGAGGCCTATACCCAGCAGTGGGTGGATTTGGGTTGTGATGATGATGATAGCCACTGTATCCTAAATTCATGACTGAACTCTTTAAAAATTTTATATTTAATTTTGTCATAATAAGTCTCTCAGTTCAGTGTACCTCATGGTATATGCCTCCTCCAGCATTTTCCATTGGCATCTGATTCGGGCAACTCTTCTTCAGTTGGGGCCCTAAGACCAGGGCCCCAAATCTGCAGAGTTAAGGATGTGAAAACGAATACTTCTGACGCCGTCAATGTGGCCAAATTTCTATCAAATATAATATGTCATATTGGAATGCTAAGAAGTTTGTGATTATGAAGTGGCAAATTCTGGTGTGGAAAATGAACCTAAAGACTGTTAGCTGGGAACGACATCTTGCGATGCATGGAAGCGGTCCATTGTGGCTAACCAGTATTCAACCATTCAAGTCATATCTGAAGGACATCCAAGGTGTGCATTGCAAGTATTCCGCTCTCAAACAAGTGCATGGTCCATTTAACAGTTCATCAAAATTAAGTAAAGATCTTCAAATCATTACATTTATGGTCGACTCAGTACGACTTTTTAAAGACATTTAAAATTGAGCATTGATGTAACGCCCTATCCTAATAATATTTTTAACAAGACTTGACTTTATCATGGCTAAGGTTAAATAAAATAATAACAGAAACAATGATAACATTCCTCAATTAAGAAAGATCAAAGTGCCAAGAAATGGTACTCGCTAGTTTTAGATAACCTAAACGTCCGCCCAAAAATCTCAACGCAATTTTAAATTGCATGAGTCGCCAAATTATATTAATAACACAAAGGTAACTCCAAAACTATTTAAATGGAAGACTATAAACTACCTTTGCGAAGGTATTATACCGGCAAAACTCATTTTTGTGGCGAGCAACTGATAATTTCAATAAACTGTGTAAGCGCACGGACCTTTTCTGTATGAACGTCAATTCAAGAGCAGTGGAATCGTGAATTCTTTAGTAATTGATAAGGCTATAGTGTAGGCATTCTTTTTTCATTGTATTTGTAGCGTGAGATGTCGATTGGTTGTTCACATTTTTAATATTTGTATCAGTGGTGGATTCACACATTTCCCGAGTATAGGCTGTTAAATTTTTGCCGCCCTTCATTCCAACAAGTTAAGTTATAGTTTTTGGTTATATTTCTGAGCGCATCGATAAGGCGGCTAAATGTAGTATGTACTGGTTGGGAGCCGCGAACTGGGTGTTATACCATAGAATATGGAAGTTTGTGGTACCGCTGCTTGAATGTACAATGAAAGGGAAGAGGGAAAAGTCATTGGAAAGATGGCTTATAGACTTCTTTCTGCAAAATACTTATCAGAAAAAAAACGGTCCCCAAATTTGCCGCTCCTAAAATCTGCCGCCCTAGGCTCAAGCCTAATCAGCCTGTGGGTAAATCCGCCACTGATTTCTATATTGTTGTTTAAACGTGAACACCTGTTATGGCTATCTGGTAAACAGTCTGTCTTAAGTATAAGCTATAACAGCTATTGCTTTTCCTACAAATAAAAATAAATATAAATATTTTGTTATAATTTATATTAGTTCGTTCGTGGTGTAATACTTTGTACCTAATAAATAACAGTGCAATTGTAAGCAGATCATGTCTTAGAATTTTTGGTTTCTTGGAAAATCCAGTGTCTTCTTTAACCGTTTACGACAAAAACTTAGTTTTTAGCACACATTTTAACACGTAAAGGTATTTTAACACGTAGGACGAATGCACTAAACTTGCATCAATATAAAACTCTAATAACAAAGAAAATAGAACATACCTTGTACAGTAAGCTCAGCTGAGCACGATATATTTCCCGTGCTAGTTTTCGCAACACAAGTATACAGCCCCGCGTCTTCCGGCTTCACGTGCTGGAACACCAGCGCCAGGGAGTCTTCATCGTCACCGAGTAGGACCTTGAAGCGTTCTTCAGGGTCGAACGCCTGGCCGTCACGTTTCCAAGCGAACGTTGGTTTCTCTCCCTTGGCTAAGAGACCCTCGCCGCCAGGAGGTAGCTCGAAGAAGATGTTCTTGTCGTCTAAAGATCAGTAAAAAGTGTTGTAACATTCGTAGGTTACAGATGAGGCCATTGCAGTGTAAGATTGATCGACATGCCATTTTGTTGCTCTTCCTTTAGCTAAACTCAGAAAACTGAATCGTAACTTCAAGCTTAAGTTATTGGTTTCCTATATTTTTTTAAAACTATTTAAATTCCTGAAAATTATTTCACGCTTAAAATTTAACTTTAAAATATACTGAGCAGAGCTGGGTTCGTTTAATGACATGGGTTATTGGACATATATTCAATCAATTACAATACAATTTATCAATATTCTAACAAGTTTTTGAAGAGATAATAAATACCTGTTATACGAGTATAAATAAAATTCAATGTATCATTTAAAATTATGCAACAAATTCTAAATCCAGACGATCTATTAATACTAGGCAACGACTCGTTACTCTAGTAAACAAACGCTGGAGTATATCCAAATACATTTAAACAGAATATTTCGGACACCAATAAAATAAGGCGTAAATCAAGATAGGTAAAGTTCTTGGAGTTACGTAAAACCTACACAAGTACTGTTTATCGTGTAATTTTACTGAGAAAACAGGATAAACAAATAAATAACATGAGTCAAAAATAAAATTCAAACATGCGAAAAGCGTATAGTGTGCCAGACAAAAATACAGATTCTTCTAAACTTGGTGTACAAGGAGTCGAGGATTTATTAAAATCCTCGACTAGTACGATAGACAATTAATAGAGCCTTGTCTACGAAAGTTATAATTACATAAATATGCAAGTTTTACCTTTTCAACTTACCAAAACGGATTCAGTTGTACATAATTTATTCGCCATAGGCACAGGCCAAAAGAGTGACAAGGGTCACAAGGGTGAAGAGAGACAAGAGTGACAAGGGGACAAGGAGAATGTAATAGAACATGGCTAAAACAGACCATGCAGGATTTGTTCCAACCATCAGCTGGGGTTACCTTCATCAGGGATTACCATCTCGTAGCATATATTGTCCACGCGAGTAGATAAATATAAACCTTATGGTAATGACAATATAACTCACCAACAACAGTGACCTTGGCTTCAGTGGTGACTTCACCGTAGATGTTGGTGGCTTTGCAGGAGTAGTTACCAGCATCAGCTGGAGTTACATCAGGGATCACCAGCTCGTAGCATCCCTTGTCCGCGCGAGTGCGGATGATGGAAATCCTGTCGGACTGTGAAGTGGAGACGATTTCTTTTTCGTCGCGGTAGCTGGTGAGAGAATTTACGATCACCATAAAACATTTGTTAAGAAAAGTCTAATTTATTATTTTATTTACAGGTAAAATATTAAAAGTGAAAAGGGGTTTTTTTAAAGTGTGTTGATTTCTTTTTTACCATTATAAATTTACCATACCAAATTTCCTAATTAAGATAATTAACCTAATTAATTCTAATGTTTTGATGCTCTTTCACGCCGCAACAGCTGAGTAAATAGTGGGATGGTAACATAAATTGCATTCGCTACGTAGAGAAACTCAGTGGATTCGTCAAAAAACACATGAAACATAGCCTGCGTCTGTAAGTTCTGGGCTAAGCGGGAAACTGGATGCATGTGCAGAGATAGGACAGAGCTAGGACCTGCAGAAATTTGCAATCTTCCCCTAGAATTACTTCTTTAGATGGGCCAGGATTTAGAGTAGCTCCTCGATTCAATGCACTACTGTACTGTGTAGGAACGAACCCCCCCCCCCCCCCCCCAAAATAGAGCTTGAATAATATAAAGATAAGATACTCTACTTTTAAAATAACTTTTTGATCAGGATACTTCGCTATCAAAAGCATACAAATATTACAAGCTTGTTTACTTACAAAGTGACATCAGGGTTGGGCTCACCCTTCACTCTTATCATGAACCGCAGGTAGGTGTTCTCCATGATTTCAGTGTCCTTGAGAGCCACCAAAAAGTATGGCGCGTTCAAATCATTACGCTGTTTCCTTTCTTCAGAAGTCACTATAAAGTTGAAAGCGAATGTGAGGTTTTTATAATGGGGACTTATTCTCGTCATACTGCCCTTTTTCATGCTTGTAAACCGACTAAATCTACAGGGTCGTCCAAAAAGTGACATCCAATAAAAGGGATAAATTCCAAAGGTATCTCAAAATACCCCACGGTGACTAGACGGTGAGACCACTTAACAACGGTAGGTCCGTCAGCTTGTGTGTATCACAGACCAGTTTAATATTACTGGTCTCTGTGTGTATAAATGTTTAATATAAAAAAGCTGCAAAAGTATGTTTCACGATTTATTTGTAATAATTGTTATGAATTATTTGATTTTTTTTTCATATTTTCGCGATTTTTTGTAGCATAATTCTTATGATTGTCATTGTCATTCATGCATAAAATAATGATTTTCCTACCATTCATGTAAAAATATTGATCGAAATTGTTTGTGGGAGTCAAAGTTTTGACACTTTAAATTAAAAATCACTTTCGATCTTTTTGATTCTTTTTTTTTAGTTCACGGTTTGGACCACACTGTATCAGTGATGAAAACCCCATAGATTTCTTTCTTCCAAAGAATTGAAGAAGTAAAGTCAATAGTGACCATTCGGCTGAGACAAATTAATTTATATTTAAATTTAAGGTATCTATGACGAGAATAAGAACAACAACAGTAATTATAGTGTAACATGCAACAACTTTCCGCACGGAACAATATCAATTTTGATCGTCAGTGCCAATACAGGAAAATTAAGAGAATTACGCTGATAGAACCAAACTACGGGTTATAGCTTTACAATGTCTTAATCGATGATATCGCGGTGAATCATGCATTTTCAGGTAATAATATAAAATTATTTAAAAGTGAGGTTTTGAAATTTAACGCTGGGAAAGCTGGTTAAATTTATATGATATCGGAACTTTTATCAAATGATAAACGACTTTCGAAATAAAAATAAGATGAAGATCAGTACAAAAGATTTGAAAGTTTAAAAAAAACATAGGTATGGCGACTTTAACCCTAAGATACAGCAGTCTAAATGTACTGTCAAATAAAACTAACTTTCCCAATGAATAAAAATAGCAAAATAAAAATAACTTACGCTCGTAAACGACCAATTGAGCCGTGCAATGGGCGTTCCCTTTTACATTTTCAGCGACTGCAGTGTACACTCCGGAGTCATCCTCGCGGCAATGCATCAACTGCAGCTTATGATCCGTCTCCGTCCCGGAGATAGAACAACGGTCCATCAGGCGGTCGGTCAGTGGCTTGTTGTCCTTTAACCACGTGACTTTAACAGCTTCGGAGGAATCCTTCAGCTTGCATTCGAAGACAGCGTTTTCGCCGGCTGAGAAGTCAGATATCCGTTAGGAGAGCTCGTACGGGTTTATGTGGATGACTTATTCGGTCGGTACTAAATTTCGGTATGACTTGTGTGCCAATTGCGATATCAAACTGGATTATTTCCCTAGCATTGCCAATCTGTTTACAGGATCTATGTACCGTACGAGCCCTTGATACACAATAAATGCTACGAAAATAAAGCGTTAGATTAATGTATAGTGTAAATTAGTTTCTAAAAGCATATGTACAAGCTCTATATTGGTGTGTCTACATCTATTGTACGACTACATTCTACCTGTGTTTGTACTTACGCTCGATGGTAGCTCCTTCGAGAGTAGTAGTGAAGATTGGCTTTCCATCGTGGGATACCGACTTGGAGACGGATTTGGTTGATTGATAGTCTGTAGAGACAGATCCGTTAGCGATGGCAGTTTTGGAAGTCGCGGTTTCGTAAGTCGATCCGTTCTTTGAGCTTTCATAGCTGCTTTGAGTGATAGACGAAGCTCCTTCTACTTTACTGCCTTCAAGCGAAGTCTCAGTACTGATCTTAGACGAGCGACCTTCGACACTTTCGCTCACGTAAGAGCCTTTTCCGTACTTGGATGCGATGCTGTCGATCTTACTCGCAGAAGTTGAATCGTATTCGACGCTGTAAGCCGAACCATCGGTCTTGCTTTCTTCTTTCTTAGTGTCTATGCCGTATTTTGCAGCGATACTATCGAGCTTGCTTGTCGTATCAGATTCGATAGCGTATCCCGACCCTTCAGTTTTGCTTTCAAAACTTGATTCTGCTCCATATTTGGATCCACCTTCAGTTCTTGAACTGGTGCTGTATCGTGATTCGTAGCGAGTGGAGGCGGATCCCTCGATGGATCCTCCTGTCTCGTACCGTCCGCTCTCGATCTTTGATCCGCTTTCTCTGCGTGTAGTGGACGATAGACCGGTGCTATCATACGTTGATGATGATTCATAGCGACCGCCGCTTGATAGCTTGCGGCTGCTACTGGAATACTCTATAAATAAAATATATCTTAAAATATTGTACATAGATTTAAAGCAAAATTGTTATGCCAACGTTAAGACCGATTGAAACATCAGCTCTATTGGATAGAATCCGATTTAAAAAGTAACTAGGTATTTTGAAAAAGACGGACACTATAGGAATTTTGTAAGGTAGAGAGACCTTAGAGAATTCTTATAGTGTCTAGAATTCCAAGTACAAATATTACGCACAACTTTTTCGTAAGTTTAGCAGAAAAAGCTTAAACTTTCCATACCAGGATACTTCAGACCGATCATAAAGTTGGCACAACCTTTAGGAACCAAATAGAATAATAATGTACCTCCAGATAACCGCGAACTGCGGTTATACCTCGACATCTCTTCGGCTTCCTCCGCGGTTACAGTTTGATTGCTTTCTACCACTGCCTCAGAAACCACCCCACTTGACTGTTCTTCCCTTACACCTTCTGTTGTTTTGGCAACAGTTTGTGCTTTTTCTTCAACTACTGAAGCCTCAACCTGGGCAGTTGTACTTTTAAATTTAGATGTATTAGCAGCTTTGACTGTTTCTTGACTTATCGACTGTGATGTCACAGATTTGCTTCCAACTTTAGAGCTCAATGACACAGATGATTTAGTTGCTAAATCAGCTGTGACTTCAGAACTTTCTACACCGACTGCGCTTGACTCTTGATTCTCTGATATTGATAAAATCTCAACAACCTCGGATTTGGAAACTTTAGTGGCAGAACCACTTTCTATAGAAGCTTTCCTTTTTGTTTTTAGTTGTTGGAGAGATTCTTCACGAGTTAAGATGACTTCTTCAACTTCGTCAACTCGAGAACGTTTTTCTTTGACTTCTTCTTTCACTTCAGCTTGAGATTCTTCTGTATGTTCTCTTTTTTTAGATTCCGCTGCTTTGTCGTTAGATTCAGCTGCCTTTTCCTTAGGCTCAGCAGCTTTTTCTTTAGGAACGGCTGCTTTACCCTGAGTTACAGTAGTTGTTGGTTGATCTTCAGCAGCTGCTTTCTTTGCAGGTGCTTGTTCTTCAGGTTCAAGCTCTGCTTTTCTTTTAGGTTCAGCGGCTTTCTCTTTAGGCTCCGCGGCCTTTTCTTTAGGTTCAACGGCTTCTTTAGGTTCGGTGTCTTTTTCTTCTGGTTCAGTTTCTTCCACTTGAAGATCGTCCGCTGCGTGCTCAGCTAAAGCAACTATAACAAAATACGTTTCGGTCACATAAAATTATGTTTGAAACAATATTTTTTATTTTCTTTCTATTAAGTACTTACCGACGTCACTGGCGTATTTCCTGATCTCAGTGAGCCAGGTAGTTTTGACTAGTTCCTTGTGGGCAGCTAAAGTTATGACAGAAGAGCTGTCTTTCAGATGAAGATCAAACTTCAGTGGTTCCTCTGAATCTTTGATCTCGACTTCTGGAAGCTGCAAATAAGAGGATGAGATTTATAAGTAACTTATTAAGAGTGTATAGACTAATATTTTTTTTGTTGAATAACAATACAATTTTAGATCTATACTAATGTTCTACTCTAATAATTATGACCTAATAAAATATAAGCACATATATCAATAAATCGAATCTAACCATTCAATTTTTTAATATCTAATTATTGTAAAAGTAATTTATTTAACGATTACCGTACATCAGATTACAAAACAAATCAGTAACCGAGAGGCGCTTGGAGTTTGTCCAAATACATATGGATGATTTTTTCAATTGATCTATTTTTGAAGTTCATGACGCGCTGGTTAATGGAGAAAAGCGTGGGAAGCGTTTTCCGGATGCAGTTACGTAAATTATGTTCACGGATATAATATTTGTACCGTCTAGCTACAAATTTTGAAGAAAATGCTAGCATAGGCATATATCATATACAAGTTCTTGTATTATTTCATTAGTGCAATAAAGAATTTTGCTAATCTAATCTATTTTTTTTAATCTTATAGTTTTATGGTCACAGATAAAATAGTCTCACGAGTGACCCTTGGAGTAGCTCATTCATATTTTTTTGTGTAGATAACATTATACAACATCATGTTTGATCATACACAATAACTAACACAAACAACATTATTTAGAATTGATAATAACATTTTATAGTCAATTCTTATATCGAAGGCTGGCGTAAAGTCCATAAAAATACAACAAACTTACTCTGATGATATCCTTGAGAACAAAGACACTCCGATCGTCGGAAACTCGCTTGACTTTACTGACAAGGATTCTAGCTTTGAAGAGAAATAGGTATCTCTCCTTAGCCTTGCTGTCAGAGTCTGTGACCGTGAACCAATCGTGAGTGAGAAGTCTTCCGAGCTTGTGGATATTCCCACGGAATCCTTCGATGGACGATATAAACTTGTTGTCGGTAGCACGATTGGGTACACCGAGGAAGAGTTCTAATGCCTTCTGGAGGTCAGTACAGTCCTCGTTTAGACGATTGGAGTATTTTACAAGTTCCTGCAAAATAATGCAATGTTCAATATCTTTTAATTGCTTAACTTAAGAAGATGAATAAAATATGTACTAAGAAAAATAAAAATACTACAATATATATTTATTATGTCTACTGATTCTTATGTAAGTGATAATTATTATCTTTTTGAGAATAATTGATTATTAAACCTAAAAGTGATTGAAGTCTATATCTATAGACATCTCTAAGTGGTCGATAATCGTAAAACTTATAACAGGTATTTATCTTTGCAAATTATACTATTTAGAACGTTTCAAAATAAGAGGAATATGTGGAAATATTGATGTTACAAACCTTTAAGAGAAGTTGATAATCGTTGATCCTCTGTATGGGTAGTTTAAGATGTTCAGCTATGCCTTTGTCGTCTCCGAGTTTGTCTGCTAAGGCCTGAAAACGTCATTAAATGTCACCATTGTCAAAATTAATCTTCAAATTGTAAGATTTATAAAACTTCATAACAGTATCAAGTAGGTACTACAAAAACAAAAAACTTAAGTATTTTAATGAAGCGTTTTTATAATGTGTGGGAAAACTTAAGTTTTCCCAGATTATTGAATTCTAATGTTAAACTTTGATAAAAATGTAAACATATCGATATTTACCACATACATCTACATTCAGACTAGACGCTAATTACCTAGACAAGTGTACGCAACGATATATCGCCGGCAACACTAATTGGTAGGCACTGGCAAGATACCAATGCTGATTCGATCGAGTATTGACGCGATTGAAATATCTAGAGAGATAGTTTGTGAAATGTCAACATTAGCTGTTAATTGGCAGCTGAAGGGAATTTTTGCTGATGTGTAGTTTGACATAGGCCTGTATTGATAGGTATCGTTTTGTTGTAGTGCTATTTAATAGACAGATAGCTATTAGAAAAGCACATCAGATATAAAGCCTTCTTATGGGGGCTGAATTTAATTTCGTATGCGTGGGTATAGGTGGTATGGTAGTCCAATCACAATAACCGATAAGTACCTATAAATGTTTAAGACGACGCGACGCAACGTGGGGGTCGGCCGAGAAAGCGTTAGCGGGACGATCTCGACACCTTCGAAGAGACCTTTGCCCAGCAGTGAGACGAGATAGATTAGATAAAAAAATATTGTTAGGTATAGTGTTCACAGTAAGACGGTTTTCGTTAAACTGTAAACTACACTGGCCATAGCTTAAATTTAAACGATATCTTATGTAAAGGTTTAATCAATTGTGTCCGTCAGTTTTGCTTACAAACAGAGCGTTCAAAGAGAAACATAACACAAAGTTCCTCTCGTCAATATCGAATACAGATAATTAGGGCTTTGCCACGATTGATTCTTTTATAAGTTAATAAAGACTGAATAAACAGATGGATCGATTTGCTTCAAAATTTTGCGAAAGCATGAATTACTGGCATTCATAGAGCGATGGGATTCCGTGGAACGGATATAGACTACCTTGACACATTCAGTTGAAAGCTTCAGCTTGCTCCACTGAACAGTGAGGAATAGAGGCGTAATAAATGTTTACTGCGGTGGAAATTGCTGTAGTTTGGAGTAAACGGTACAGTAGAACAATTATTAATGACGTAAACCGTAGTGCAATTAACAAACTTAGCGAAAATGGAGCACCGACAGGTTGGAAGAAATTGCCAAAGTAAGCTTACTAGGTTTGCAAGATATAATCAGAACATACAACGTAGAATTTGGCAGTACTACTTGCAAACAAGGAATAAAACAGTAGAGATATATAGTAAGACGAATCATTCTAAGAGAGGAATATTTCTTCTAGAGAAACATTAAGGAGAAATTCTAATCTACTCAGATGCTGAGGTATCATAGGTAAATATCAATGGTTAACTGTTAAAACTGTTTATTAAATGTAATTAGTACGTCTATGTTAAATTACTTAATTACTGATCAAAACGGGTATTTATCGCGTATGTACCTTTTTCCACCCGTGATCACGGCTGTTGCAACACAGCCGAAACGTCGGGATAATAAAAAAAGGTACATACGCGATAAATACCCGTTTTAATCAGTAATTATGTACAGTGATCGCGAAAGTTTGATAAAGTACTTATTTACATATTAGTGGTAGTGACATTATTTGTTTTGGACTGAGCGCTTCCGAGCTTCGGTTTTTTACGATGTAGATTCATTTTATGATAGCATTATCCCTACAGACCTTAGTGAATTTTATGTGCTATTTTTATAAAAAAATAATAGATAAATATATCAAAAAAACTAACATTTTGATTCAAAATTATTCTTAAGCAAAAAGTGTGTACGCTGGGGGCGTCCGTTAGGTATAAAAGCTCTTCCATAGCAACAACATTTTAAACATGTCATGTTGTCTGAACAAGAATATCGTTTGTGTCATGTAATTAACTAGTAAACTATAAACTACGTGAATAACGTACAACTGAGGGAAGACTAAAACTGAAAGTATCACGAAACTTATTGAAAGAAAGATTTGTAGACACATTCCTCACTAGGTTTTTATATTATTGGACTGCCGTCAAGCGGGTGTGATAGGAACTACTCAGGGTTATACATAAATCCCATGGGTGATTCCAGAATGTTTGAAATGTGTTACAACACAAAAAAATTGTTGTATTGTTTGTTACAAGTACATTTGTACATACGAGGGTTGGGAGCTCTTCTTTTAAGTTAAAAACCTGTGTTAGAAGAGTCTCCTCTTATTCAGTGGCCTGTAAGACCCCTAGGTACATCAGGTGTGGATGCCTGTTTATGTTAGTACGTGCAGGTAAACAAACACGTGAATGTGTGCCTCTTCGGGCTAAATGATGCCAAGAAAGCACTAAGAAAGAGAGAAAACCGGATTAGCAAGAACATTGGCTTTTGGGTAAATTTAGCTTTCGTAATCCAGCAGAGCATTGTGTCGTAATTGGGTCAAGGTCATCCTTGTGAGGTTTAGAGTCGCGACGGCGCCGCGCGCTCCTGACGCGGTCCTGAACCGAAGTCAGCTGAAAACATAACATGTAGCGGAGCTCATCCACCCACGCCGCACTAGAAATAAACCAGACGCAATGCTGGTAACACTACACCCGTAACATTGAAACTAGGGAAAAAAACACAGTACTCCGCCCCGCCGGTCTAATAATACTGGCAGAAAAGTTCGCCGTACCTGAGCGCGCAGTATGCAATCACGAGAACACAATCACAGTCACACACTTCACTCGGACGAGTGGTCGAAGGTCGATGCGCTGGAGCGAGCGAGGTGGTCGCGGCCGCGGCTTCCGAGCGACTGGTCTGCGCCGGCGCTTGCTACTCCGCCGCTAAACATAGCTCGCTCGGCCGCTTCTAGAGGATAGTGGCATTTCACGCGGTCCATGGGAAACTCGGCCCAGGGTTGGAGTTGTACCTCAAGGCCGACAAACAAACCTTGGAGTACCCTCGACCTCACTACACTTGCAACACGACGACTGCTGAAACATGGGCTCAACTCCATTCTCCATGCCAAAACCAGCTCCATTTCATATAACGCTGCGCTTTCAATTCGTCGAGTCAAAGCAAGCTAAACAAATAGAGCATGAGTAATGGTTCGAAACCGTTACAAAAACGTCTCTATGTATATCAAGAGGATGATTAGTGGTGCTGTATTTCTACTGCTTGACAATAACGAGCGTCAAAAAGACCTTAGAAAACCATTAACACGGAACTCTTTGCACTGATAGTCTTCAACCTGCGTTTACAATTGTCAGAAAAACTCTGAAATTATTTTCATTTGTTGGGGACAGTGGGAAGCGTTAACCTTTACAAAACATTATGGAAGAATAAACTCTTGGCACTGAAAATCTTCAAACTGCTTTTCAAACGATGCTGACTACAGACGAATTTAGAGCATTTTTGAATTAACTTAATTTTTAAATTAAGTATTTGTTTCATTATTTCTGGAATTGAGTCAGTTGTGACGAGGATGGGCGATGCGTAGGCTTGTTTATTCCTGAACTACCAGAGCGTTGCTCGCTAAATAGTCATCGTTTTGAAAGCATTCGGAAGCTCTTCATACTAAACACCAGGAATTTTCTACTATTTTTTATTACCGAAGTCAATAACGGTTCTTCGCAAAATCTTTGCTCATTTGAGTATCGGAACCAACCGGTTTGCTTATGAGAACTTTTACAGGGAACCTCAATTTTAAACTTTCTAGTTTTAGTACGTTGTTTCTACAATGAATTTAATAAAACCACGTGAATGTCTTAAGAAGCCGGCGAACCCTGAGTGCAACTTCAATTCAGCCGCGTCAAAAACTTCGGCCTGAATATCGCTACCCTTGTTTAGTGATGAAGTTTAGCCACGCAGAGCGACAGTGATAGCAATAGAACGATTCTAAATTTGATTAGATTTTGACCGTGTTCCGTAATACCAAAAATGATAACTGAAAACTTGTTGTATTTTTCTCATTGTGTTGTTATTCTGTAACTAGACGATATAATCTATGTTCCCATGACTAGGATACGTAAGATGTTGTTGTTTTTAATACGAAACAATTAGGTTGAAAACAGGTAAAAATGTCGTAAAAACATGCAGAATGCGATACGCTTCTATTTCATTTTAGGTAAGTATTTTGATCTAATATATGGTTGGGAACCTAGATAAATACTATTCAAATTAAAATAATACCATATTAAGGTAGAAATATGCTCCAATTAGATATGATCTTGGTAGTACGTGTTGTATGGGCTATTCCACTCCAGTCTCCCCTTAAATTGTTATCTAATAGTTTCCTGCGATTTTGATTAGCGGTTTAAGCTTTTAGCTAGGTAGTACCTAATAAGATTTCTGGATGTATAATCCGGCTTTACTCTTCTAGAATGTATAATTCTGACTTGTATTTCTCACTACATAATATTACTAGGTTATACAAGTTAGGAGCATGATGTGCCTCCGATGAAAACAGTCCTGTTAGCGCGCGCTGTAAAAAATGACTTGTTCACTGTGGTCCAAAGCTTCAAAATGCCCAAAGTCTGCCTCAGCACGTTCGTTCATGCTCATTGAGCAAGTATAATCGTGCTCGAAGTTTTAACATTTTATGAGAATTTCGGTTCGACTACGAACATTAAGTTCGGCTTGCACAACGATCCCTACACGTAATTAGCCACTAAACATGTTTAAATTTGACGTATTTGTACATATTTATGCACTACTCTCCAGTATAAGGATGTACTACATCATCATCGTTTACAGGCGCTACAGGGAAGCGGCTACGAATCAAGTACCCCAAAATTGTTAGTAGTTAGTTTTAAGTTTATTGTTTTTTTAGTCTTTAAGTTATGGGCCTTGTAAACACATTTTGTATGTGCGCATTGTTGGCTGAAATAAACTGTTTCAATGAATAAATACGATAAGTCGTCGTTGCGCAAGTCGCACTAGGTTATAAGTTGTATCGGTCTATAGTATACGCAGATTGAACACAATTTTTTTTTATAATTCTGGTTGAAGCCCTGGCTCCTGAACTAGCATGTGATGTTTTATATCTCTTTTTATATATCTCTTTGTGTATATCTAATAATCGTAAGATGGACACACATAATTTTCAACCATTTTATCTGAATCAGTTTTATTGCTAGGAAAAACAACGTTATGCTCTATACTATACTCTATGAGATCTGGAATGCAATATGAAAACCATTTTAGACCCTCGGTGATTTACCTTCAACTGTACAGTCACAAGAAATAAGATGTACTTAAACATTTTAGTACCATGTCACACTAAAAAGCGCTTGTGTTCAGACAGATGGTACGCGGTAGTCGAACAAGTCAACTTTAATGCGACATGATACAAAACTGTTTACATCTACAGTTTAGAATCATGTCGCATTAAAGTTGACTTATTCGACTGCAACCGATCAAGTTGAATCAAAATAAAACTTGAGAAAACCTAGGTATTTTTGTAAATAAAATCCTGGTTTCGAAGTAATTGCACCGAAAACAAATCTCTTCCTATTTTCAAAGCCAAGGTATACAACCATTTCTTTTTTTGTCTTATAACTGTAAGTTAGTGTTTATTTTATTTATCCTCCATATATAGTGTAGTTTATTTATATATTAATTGTTTGTTATGTTTATGTTTCATAAGTTTATTCAATAGGTGTATTGTATTCTATAGCCTATGTTTATGTATGATATACTCGTAGGTACCTACTCGTACACCGCCGTCTTTTGATTTTCGTTTATCCTGTCCATCCAAAGGTTGTCTGGAAGAGATCGCTTTTAGCGATAAGACCACCCATTGTACAACTATTTATTGCATATTTCATTAGAAAACTTTCGTGATTGATTTCAATCATTATTATAAATACGGGATTTATCACGTACCGTCTTATCGGTGTTTCGACCGACAATGTTTCGGTTCAATTCGTGAACCTTCATCAGGGTGAGTGCGATCCGCTCCGAATAAGAGTGCTCAGTGCGAGGCGAGACGTTATTCGGAGCGGATCGCACTCACCCTGATGAAGGTTCACGAATTGAACCGAAACATTGTCGGTCGAAACACCGATAAGACGGTACGTGATAAATCCCGTATTTATAATAATGATTGCATATTTCCTTTGTAACTGTATTTGTATTTGACTATATAAATATTTTTTTTTACACTCTATAGATATTCGTTTGACCACAATCTCACCTGCGATGGCAAGCGATAATGTGGTCTAAGATGTAGGTACGCATCAAGAACGTACTCGTACGTAGTATATCAACTAGGTACGGATGGTACTGGTGTGCCTACTTGTTTTTTAATGGAAAGGAGATGGCGGAATCAGATCGTAAAGTTCCTGGGCACATTTCCCAAAATGTATTCTGTAAAAGATCGATAGGCTTGCAACTTTACGGCGGTGTTCGAGACTTTGGGTCTTAGTCTCCACCATATATTGCTCACCCGTAAGCCTAAAAGCTCTACGCTCTATCGAGTCTAAGGTAGCGAGCTGGTGTTTGGCTGAACCATCCCAAAGGTGGCAGCAGTACTCCATACCAAACCGGACTTGTGGTTTATAGAGACTAAAAAGCTGTTCCGGTGTGAAGTATCTCCTGACCTTGTTGAGGATGCCCAGCTTCATGGCAGTTGTTTTAGCCTTAGACTCGACGCATGAGCTAAAATTGAGAGTAGGCGTGCGCAAAACCCCAAGAAGCTCGAGGTTACCCTTTACAGCTACCGGTACATATCTGAAAATGAGTTTTTCACAGAGAAGAGACATGCTTGTGTTTTTGAAGCATTGAATTTGACAAGATTGGCATCAATCAATCAATCAATCAGACAGACAGGCCGACAAAGGTATCGAAATGTGTTATAAGTTAAAAAGGCTTTTAATATTATCATCTGGAATCGTACAAATCAGAAAAATATCAGATCTTTCTATCCATCGAGCTTTTCAAAAGCTTGTTCTGCGCAAGCGCCTGCCAGCGGTTAGGCAGCGCGCCAATAACTAGAATAGTTCGGATGCCGCGTATGAGAGCTGTCAATTGCACTCATATCGGGGGCAACCGCCCCATTAGATATCTTGCTCGCGATTATAATGTGACCGTTTCATCCTGGGTAGCATATAATTGCTAATAATTTCTACGCTGTTTTAGATTTAGCCCTTCTTAGCATACACAGTCGATTATTGCATTCTACAATGTAATAAAAGGTTGTATTGGGTCAAATGCTATCAATAGAGATAGATAGATACATAATAAGGCTGCCAGGCTAAAATGGGATTGGGCGGGCCACGTAAGACTAATGCACCGGACAGATGGGCAACGATTGTCACGCAGTGGGTGCCTGAAGACGGGCGACGGCGCCGAGGAAGGCCTAGTGGACGCTGGCGTGACGATCTCGATGCCTTCGAGACAGATTGGTGGGATTTGGCACGCGAGCGAAAGTCCTGGAATAAGTGGGGGAGACCTTTGCCCAGCAATGGGATGACGTAGGTTGAAAAAAAAGGAGAAAATAAACTTTTAAATTATTAATTACGAGCGGTCTTATAACTGGAAGCGTGTTGCTAAGAAAACTATGGTCAAAATTATAAATACTGGATTGATCATATCAGCCAATGGACGTCCACTGCTCAACATACACCTCCCCCATATTTTTCCTTAGCGACTGATATTGTGCGGTCTGCACCCAACAGTCCCACCAACCTTTATCAGATTTCCATCTAGTGGGGGCCGTCCTACGCTGCCCTTTCCGGTACGTGGTTATACTCGAGAACCATTCTGCCCCAACGGCCGTCAGTTATTTGAGCTATGTGCCCTACCCACTGCCACTTCAGCTTGCTAATCCTTTGTGCTATGTCGGTGACCTTGGTTCATCTACAAATCTCCTCATTTCTGATTCGATCTCGTAGAGAAACACCAAGCATCTCCATAGCCTTCTTATGAGGCCCATAGTGAAAGACCAGGTTTCTGTACCATACGTCATCACTGGTAACCTGATGTATTTTACCGACCGATAATGTTTCGGTTTACTTCGCGATCCTTTATCAGGATGAATGCGATGCTCTCTGCACTGCGTCTTGTTGGTCATAAGCTGGACACACACTGGACTCCACTCCACAAGATTTCCCGCTAACACTCCAAAAGACTCCAAAAACCGTCCGTGTGTGCGAAATCTCAAGTGGATTACGTGGAGTTATAATAATTTTTGGATATCCAATCATTCGAAAATCCATGATGTCCCAAATCCCGAAGTTATTCGATTTGTACCGTCTACACGTAAAATAAACATTAGTTAGGTACTCGAAGATAAAAATATCTTTGCATTCAAATTTTATTCAAACTGAACCACTAACGCCATCTATATTAGCGTACTGGTAACATTTTACAAATTAATTACGTTCTTGCATTTGAAGCCAAGATTCAAACCTAATTCTATTCCTGGTTTATGAGCTACAAAACAGATGGCGCTATTCAGAATCGGAAAGGTTGTGCTAAGAGTATTTTAGATGTCGCTAGCTGAGCGTGAGTTTGAGTAAAGATTTATTTTGGAATATGTGCAACACTAAGTTCATGCGAGATGGTGTAGATGGCGCTGTAATATACTTCTGCAGCAAATGCTGAGTGGTAGACCATTATAGTTCTGCATGGCTGGGTCATTCATAAAAAAATCTACTAGCTTCCACCCGTGGCTTGGCACGTGTGGTTTCTCAATAAAAAGTATCTCTCAATAAAATGTTTTGATCCAGGTCATAATCTATCTATAAATAAATAAATAATGCTAGACATTTTACAACGCGCTATCTAGCCCTAAACTAAGCAAAGTTATCGGAACCAGTTAACTGATAGAATACTTATATACTTTTTTGTATATACGTACTTAAAGTACATAGAAAAACACCCAGACCCGGAGCAACTATCTGTACATAGATCATGTTCATTGTTCCGCGGAAAGAATTAAACCCGCAAACCCCTGCGTCTCAGCCAGCTAGTCGCCCACAACGCCACGGAGGTCGTTTAATATACCATAATATTTTATCGAATCAGTTACTAAGACGTGGTTAATTAACAAACGAACATCCAAACTTGCTGCATTTATACTAAACTGTGGAGAATGTATTTATATTGGTACCTGGAAGTACTTTTGCACCGGAGGCTCTCGCAGTAAATGCTGCGCTCTCGGCTCGTCGCGACAGTACGCCACGTGCTTGTCGAACTCTCGCTCCATCCGCAGCAACGCTCGCCCCAGCATCTTCGGCTCGCCGGCGTAGTACTTGATGCCTTCTAGTAACACCCTGCCAACAAATAACAATAGTATTTTTCACACTTTTGCAATCACTGTCCATAATTACTGATTTAAAGGGGTTCATCGCGTATTTACTTATTTTAGAAAGAAGTAATTATTTATGCCAACCACTATTAATAAGTTAACAGCACAAAAAAAAGCCGTATAAACAGATATTAGTTCCAGCCACAAAAAGGTTTAATATTATCCCGACTTTCCATAGAATGGCAACATTGCTGCTATGAAGCTGGTCATCCTAGCTAAGGTTCGGCGGTACTTCTCACCGGGACAGCTGCTCAGTCTACTGAAGCACAATAGATAAGGGCTGAAGTCTTTGAAAATGGTAAAAATTGAAAAAAAAAAAATTGTAGGATGAAACCCATTGGAAAAGGGAGAGAATAATACAAAAATGAAAGGAAACATAATTTACGGGCAATCTGAGGTCAGGAAGTGGAAGGGGGGGGGGGGGGGGGGGGGGGGGTTAAAAAGGAGTAAACAACGGTTTATCTCGATTTCCGGCAAAACTACAAATCCTTTGGAAAAAAGTTAAATGCCAATGTTGTAGGTAATAAAAAAACTTTGTATCACACTTTTTTTACCTTACCTCAAAATTTATGTGAAAAATTCAAATAACCCAGTTTTTAGTTTTTTATGTTTATCTTTTAGAAATAAAGTTTTTTTCACGAAATTTAGTGAAAAGTTACCTTTTTATGTCCCAAACACTCTGTAATTTTTTGCTTTAAAATATAAATTTTTCACCTTATTTTGAGTTAATATCGAAAAAGCACCCTAATTTTCTATCCAAAATTCTCCCGTCAAAATATCAGATTTTTTTTTAAGGGTCTGGGTTTTTTGTTCTACGAAATCTTCTTTCTGATGGTGTAAAAAAATATACATTACTGAGAGAGCACAGACTCCGAGTAGCCAGACTTTCAGTTTTTTACAAGATTAATTTTGGTGAATGTGCGCAAGATCTTCATGGCCTTATCCCTCCTTCCTCCTTCCATCACCGGACAAGCAGACGTACCGAGAAGTACCACCCATACCTGATCGGCATACCACCTTGCCGTACCTAACGATTTGCTTCAACTTTTCTTGTTAGCACAAGCACAAACCAGTATAATTTAATACTGGTCTGTGGCCCAAGTAAGGAGTGGAACTCACTTCCGTCGTATGTTTTTCCAAACCAGTATAATCTTGGAGTCTTCAAGTCCAGAGTGAATAGGTTCTTCTAGACAAGCGTGCTCCATCTTCGATCACACCTTCACTTACCATCAGGTGAGGCTATCAGGTGAGGTCAAGCGCTTGGCTATCATCAATAAAAAACATTTCGGTCTGTTGCAACACAGCCGAAATGTCGGGATAACAAATAAAAATAGTACATACGCAATAAAACACCCCTTTAAGCCCAATAATTAAATAACTATGAGTAGAGTACGTAATTTCGTAAGGGCGAGTTTTTTGTTTTATTTTATACCAACTTAAGATGGGACAAGGATATGGCCCACCTGATGGTAAGTAGTAACCATCGCCTATAACAAAGTAGTCTCTTAGGTCACGCATCTTAGGAACGTGTCCTACGATACACTGCACTGTTGATGGAACTTAAGGCATACAGGTTTAAAGCCATGCGCCTGTAATTTCATCGGCAACCATACCCTTCATATCGAAACAACAATACTTCTTGGCACAGCAATGAGAGGAATCGAAGAAGAAAACATGGATCGATCTGTAGGGCTGAAAGAAAAGGTTTAGATTTGAAAGGAAATAAACATTCGCAAGCTCTCGTGGTAAACAGACTTGACTGCGCTATTTTGAACCTGCATTGCAAGTTACATTGTTGAGTCATGAAACCTAACTGGGAGGTATGTTATGTTATGTTGGTGGACTCCCTTTTCCGCATTTGAACTCTTAAGTGGTCCATTATGAAAGAGAGAGTCGACTATATGGATAGTCAGCCTAACTCCGACCAGAAGCGCAGAAGTTTCCTGGGGTCTTCGCAGGCTTCACGGAGTGACACAAGACCTTGGATTGTCCAGGATTTCTGCACGTTGTGCTGTTACCCCCACGCATTCCAGGACTACGTGGGCTGCTGATTCTTCTTAGGTGAGACATCCTCTGCAGAGTGGGCTGTCTGTTGCTCCCATGATATAGAGGTGTTTGTTGAGAGGACAATGTCCTGTAAGGGTCCCCACGATGATTCGAAGGTCCAGTCTCTGAATGTTGAGCAGTCGACGTGTCAGTCGTGGCGAGACGGCCGGCAGAGCCGCCCTCGACTGTCTGCAGTCCTGAGTTGTGTAGGTTTACAGTACGATTTTTTTTATACTACTTATATGGCAATCGAGCATGCAGTCCACCAGATGTTAAGTGGCTACTGTAGCCTATGAATATCCACATAGAATTCAAAACAAGCTATTATGTTGTCTTGATCACTATGTGGATACGTTGCCATACTATAGGACTATGCTGTTATGCCTATGTGCCAGTAATTACAGGAACATACCATTACCATCTAACCGGAACACAGCAGCACAAGTACTGCTATTTGGCGGCAGATAAAAGTAAGGCGGTGGTTCCCACTTCCTCGAGCCCGTAAAGCTCTACCACCAGTACGATGTCGTATGTTCGTAGTTGTGTAAAAGGTAGAGGGAGGAATGGATGTGGGCCGGGAGGTACCTAATATTAACATCATCATCATCGACTTTGGCGTATCATCTGTTACGCTCTGCCGTTTCCTTGGACCTTGGGATTCAGATCCAGGTTGTGCCCGTGACTTTTAATATCTTGACTCAGAGTAGACAGACTTCGGTATCTATGCTGTTTTACACAGTTACTGAAGAGGTTCCCAAAGAGCATCGGCATAAGATTCAAACTTACGTGTTATGGAACTCGCAGATTTGCTTGAAGTTAGAGAAGAGCAGTTCTCGGTTATCGAAGACCTGTTTAGGCGTAGTCGCCTTGTCCATCGGCCGCATGTACCGGGAGACCACTTGCTGCATATCTCGTCCGAATTCCTCCTCAGTCTCCACCAGTTCTCGGACCACGGCTCTGAAAGGAACAATGGAAAGTGAGAAGACAATCATGGTATTGGCATCAATTGTGTAAGTAAGAATTTCATTATCCTAAAAATTACGAGCCAAGCGGGTTTGACGTTTGAACCTGCTGCGTCTTTTTCCCTTGATACGGTAGCAATTTCTTTAAATTTTCTGATCTCTTTTGATAGTGCAATTTTTTTTGATGTAAAACAAATAAATGGAGATGGGTCAAATCATATGCCATTTTTTGGTAAAAGACTCAAAGAAGTTACAGTATTTTTAAAGCTGTTAAAAGCTCTATTCAAACTGTGATAAGGGCTTTGACTCTTTGTAGAGACAGTAACAGTACTAAAATAAAGTTCGAGTTAAATTGGTGAAATTACAGGCTTTCGTGTTAAGTGACTCAACAACGTAATTCTTCAGCTGAAGGTGAAATCGTTGCTTATCTACGTAATTTTGTATGACCTTGTGTTAATAATGAAGCTTCCAAAAGAGCTCAGGCATTTTTGAGTAGAGAATGTGTTTCATATAGATTTCCTCGTATCTTATTGATGCTATCTGATAGTATATATTTGAACAATGGCTTTATATATTTTTGCGATTTTTTCCTGCAATTTAATATTCCAATGCTTTTCAAAATGTAAATAGATACCAGTGGGTAGGATTACGTCAGTCAAATGCCAGATCAATAGCAATATCGCGATATTTCCATCATCTTACCTTGGCTAGGACGGTTTTATAAACATTTTACTAAATCGGTGTGCTTGACTCAGTGTTTGGACATTTGATGGTGCTGCCAAGAGGAGTGGTAGCTGGACCACCTTTGTGGGTAGCGGAACTGCTGAATGATTACTTGTATATTGGTTAAAATCTACTTGCTGCCTACAGTTTTATTCGCGGGGTCTCATTTGAATAATTACGTAATTTTTTGTTTGTTTATTTAACGATACACCAACAGTTCACATATTCTCTTAGTTTATACCAGTCCTATGACAACAGTCAAAAACACATTTCTGATATGTGCACCAATTACAGGTGTATACAACATTCGTCCAAGACGGTGTTTTGTCTTTTTCAATCTGATTTGCAGTATAGAGTTGAGCTTGGAAAGTCAGAGTGGAATTGGACATCGTTATACACGGTGATGACCGATGGAGCAAAGTCTTGACCGAGTGTTGGACGAAGATTTGCTAATGAAATTTAAGAGCGAGACAGGATGACATAATAAACGTTTCAGAAACGTACAAGAGATGCGCCAGAGACTGGCAAACTAGAAAGAAGACCTATTTGGAGCCGTGGGTGATACGATGATGATGATGAGCGGATTTGAAGCTACTCCCAATACAAAAACAAAACATGGTGTAACGGAGTGAGAGTAGTTGCTGCAGCTGCCATCACTTCTCGTCGCTTGCTCCAAGTACTCCAGTGCGCCCGTGACCACGGCTGTTGTAACACAGCCGAAATGTCGCCTTTTTATTTGTTATCCCGACGTCGTCGAGATAAGAAATAAAAAAGGTACATACGCGATAAATACCCGTTTTAATCAGTAATTACGGTGTAACTAATCCGAGCTCCAGGGAGACTGGATTTGTTGGCACTTGAAATGTAAGTTCTTGGTATAAAGATTTTATATATAATTCATAATAATAAAACTAATTATCATTGTGGTATTGTTTTGACGACAATCGTAAAACTTAGCCTTGCGAATGTAAAAACATATTGTTCTCAAAATCTTCGAGCAAGTCTCGTGTAATTTAAGCATAAACGATTATCTAATGACATAAATTATGGTTTTCATGCCATCAGAATTACGAAATCTGGGTTGAAAACTTAATATTAATATTAATAGTAGACAGGATGATAAATTGCTATTGGAAGATGTTGGCCTTGTCATGACTATTTGCTTAATTTGTTGCAGAACATTAAACCTCATCTATATACATATAAAACAAAGTCTGGTTAGTTACACCATTTAAAACTCAAGAACGGCTGGACCGATTTTGATGATCTTTGATTTGTTGGATTTGTATCCGCCCCGAATAGCAGAATAAATATTAAAATATCGGAAAAATTCACGGAAAAATAAATTATGAAGAAAATTCATTTTTTTATACATAGATGCAGCTAATGATGGCCAATTGACAATTATACATTGGCAGCCGGCGTCATGTGCATGTCAAGGCGGTACGAAGTTCGCCAAGACAACTAGTTATGAATAAAATGTAAGTTATTCATTACTATCTGACATCACTGTAAGGCAAACGCACCCTTCCTTTTTACGATTCATCACGATCTTGACATTCAACTAAGAAGCAGAACCAAGGGTCAGGATACCGAAAAGGCTAGATAATTATCAGAACTCGTACTTTAGGTATACATGAGGGTATTGTGTTCTTTATTCTTTATTGTACACAAATAGATTTACCGATAAAAATAGCTTACAAAATGGACATGTACAAAGGCGAGCTTAACCCTCATAAGAGTTTTCTTCCAGCAAACCTTTGAAGATAGAGATATTAGATTATAGTGGTGGGTACGTGCACAGAGAATGACATTGGAGTAAAATACTAATATATAGTATATACTATAATAAATACAACACTTAACCATATTAAAAAAAATATTAAATACCTTTATACTATACCTACATTAGATATAAATATAATACATTATACAAAATATAAATAATATACCTACTTATACATAATAACCTAAAAGCTTACAAGGACAGGTTTGTATACCTAAAGTAAGATTGACTCAACAAAAATCTCTCAAACTTAAGAAAATTAGTTGTATGTTGCTCCTACAAACGCCTATAAAGGCCGACGTAGAGTGTTGCGTCATTTCAGCATGTGATTTTGACCGGCATACGGCACAGTTATGCCCGGCTCAGTACCATTTTAATTAAACGAACGGCTAGTTAGATAAGATTGCAAGAAGGTATAATGCAAGAAACATTTCACCTATTAGGCAAAGCTATAATATTCTTGAGGTAAATAAATGACACCGCAACAGACCTTACGGAAAATCCCGTATTGGCAATCCCCAACAAGTGTCATAACATCCAACTCTGAGATAAATATTTGCAGGTACACTGATAGATGAACTGTAGACTGGACTCTCGGTCAATACATATTCCCTTTGTCATCTGCTCGAAAGTCGTTTCCACGTACCAGCACCAACTTGGCACATTCATCACGCTCCTCCTAACTGGCAGCCAGCAGAGGTGGTAATGAGACAAGCGTCGGAGTAATTGGCCAGGATTATTTATGATGCTGGTTGCATCCGTACTGCTATATTGTGAGAAATATTTTGCTTGTGAATAATGGTTCTAATTTGGACGCGAGTATGGTGGACCTGTGTTTTTGGAATGTTAGACAAATTTATCAAAGTAATAATTAAATAAAAAAAACCTGACTTAATTCCAAGTTAATTTCATTCCTCGATTTAAAGATCTTTAACAAGTCTTCTTTAACATATATAATACTAGCTGACCAATCCGCAGCTTCGCACGCGTAGTTTATCAATAAAAAAACATTACCCTCCTTTGTACAGTTGAATAAAAAGTAGCCCTTGTTACTCAAGGTGAATGTAGCTTTCCAACAGTGTAAGAATTTTTAAAATCGGATATATACTTTTTGAGTTTATTCGTTACAAACATACACACAAAAATACAAATATTTCCTCTTTATACCTATAATATTAGTATAGATTAGTATAGATTGAGCGTGAATTTGAAATCTTTTTAACGCCGTTTAAAAAAGTGTGTACTAAGTTGTGGGCTAACAGAAGCAAATTGAAGAAAGAAGTATGTTAAGTATGTCCTGTTATTACTGGCACATAGGCATACCAGCTAAGTCTTATAGTATGGCAACGTACCCACATAGAGATCAAGACAACATAATACCTTGTTTTGAATTCTATATGGATATCCATGGGCTGCAGTAGCCACTTAACATCTGGTGGATTGCATGCTCGTTTGCCATATAAGTTGTATAAAAAAAAATGTTCTTTTAATTTTATGACTGTCAAGTCTAGATATACTATGGGATATGGATAGATTTATAATGATGACATACTATTTGAAGAGTCTTAGGAGACTCCGCCGGTTCATCGCTTGACTTAAGGCATGTATAAAAGAGAACGTCTTATCGTATTCAACTGAAATTAGTAGCCAGTTTTTTATCACAAACATTCTCTCGGCCAGTCAGACCCCGGTCTATAAACCCGTATTGTTAAGATCGAGTATCGTATCTAGTATATGATATCAATACACTCAGTCACAATACTATTAACTTTGCGTATAAATACATGGAAAATTCATAATTCTAATTCTTCTTCTTCTTTAAAAATATCTCAGTAAGCATGCATTATGCTTTGTTATATGAACATGCATTATCTTCCACGTAAACAAACTGCGCATTGGCGTCCATCAGTCTGTAGACTGCGGAGCTGGTATATCAATTGCACTGTCTTCTATTTGTGGATCAATGCATCATGTTTCACTTTAAACAGATACAAATGAAGGACTGTAGGTAAGACTAAAGATATTCTTTTTAAAGTCAACAAACTAGGGGTTACTGGGGCGATGGATATAAATAGATTTATGTTTATATTTTAATATATAATATAAGACTTTACTTTGTAGTTTTTGCTATGTCAAAATAGAAATAATAGCGTATGTTGCGGAAAGCAACGTGGTTGAGTCCTTGCCCATTCTTCTTTAACTAATTGATTAAGTCTAGTTGTGTTAAATAACCTACTATATAGTGATTGAATAAATGCCATTTAATTGTTAGTTATCAATTTATCTGAATATATTTAGACTCGTCCATATATATATTTTATCCTCGGCCGGGTATCAAAATGAGTCGTAGAGTCGAAAAGTAAAAAAACACTATAATTTCTAAAGATTTGCTTGTCTTGTGCAGTTTGAATCGTGATGGCACAATGAGTTTGTGCTTTGAGAGTTGGTTAACTCTAGACGTCATTAATATAAACCAGCTGACCAATCCGCGGCTTCGCACGCGTGGTTTGCCAATAAAAAGTAGGCTATGTGTTAATCCAGGTTATAATCTACGTACATACCAAATTTCATCGCAATCGGTTCAGCCGTTCCGGCGTGAAAAAAGTAACAAACATCCATACATCCATACATACAAACTTTCGCGTTTATAATATTAGTAGGATACGTGTTTATCACGTACAGTCTTATCGGTGTTTCAAACCGGACAATGTTTCAGTTCAATTCGTGAACCTTCATCAGGGTGAGTGCGATCCGCGATCAGTGCGAGGCGAGACGTTATTGGGAGCGGATCGCACTCACCCTGATGAAAGTTTACGAATTGAACTGAAACATTTTCGGTCGAAACACTGATAAGACGGTACGTGATAAATCCCGTATTTATAATAATGATTGACATCAATCACGAAAGTTTTCTAAATAAAATAAGACTCTAGACGTCGTTTTCATGAATTTATTGAGCCGTTACTGACGGTCGATAATGCAAACTGCAATACCTTACGTATTAAGGTCGTAAGAAAGGTGACTCAAGTCAACCAAATAAACCACTCATATCGAACGGTCGTAAAACTTTAATGAATGTCAAGATATTAATGAGCTGTAGTCACATAAACGGAACAACTGGCTCGTTTGAGAGCTATTTATTGATCGCATACTTCAGGATCAAGTAGTTAATCAGTTTATGAAGAACATGATTCCTATACTTGGGCAGTGATCCAAACTGAGACGTATTGACGAGAATTTAGAACATTGCATTCACATAATATATTTTTCACCATAGACAAGTGTCTACTGCTTTATATATTTTGTACAGAAACATGTTACATTACTTAATGTGAAATAAGGTGCTGTAAGAAATCACTTAAGTCCAAGTTATTTTAACATCATGTATTTTGCTGATTACGAGTGCTCAAGCATAATACAATAATGTTTTTAATTTCTAATGATTTAGAGACACTTTTATCTGTTCTTGATCTGGAGTAGTTGAGCTGTCTATAGATCATTTGCAATAAATCCTTAGACAATTTATTTTGATTCTTGTGGTCAAAAGTTGTAACGAACATCTATGTACGTCAGGCAGACACAAAACACACACAAAACTCTACATACCTAATCTATTCTAAATCGGAACACCCCGATAAAAGCTCAGATCAAACCCACACAGTTCTTAGAACTCAGATCGGCAATCCCAAAGACAAGGAAAGGCATCAATCACTCCATTTGTCAAACGAACAAAGAGACAAAGAGCTAATTACGAGGAACAATAAACTTGGAAGATATAATCCAGGTTGCGGGAAACAAAGGTACCTTGCTGAAAGGAAAACGACACAGCATTGGATTTGCTAAACTTCAAGTTATGTATTACTCGTAGGTACGTAGCTTGCGACAAGTTTGCTACAGGCATAAATCTGGTGGTAACAGCTGTCTCCTGATCATACTACTTTGTACTACTCTTAATATAAATAAAGTGACGTTTGGCTTTATAATTGAGAGAATTACGGCTATTGTAAACCTATGGCAACATACGTAATCAGTGCGCAGTATATTATACCAGAATGAAACATGACAGGTTGCGCGCTGTTATAATCACGTGGAGATGTTATCGCCGCCGCCAGTTGCATTTGCAACTAAGCGTTTGTGTTTTGGAAGACACATTAAAAAGTCAGTCCAGGCTAGAATAGTAGCCAAGCCATGTCGATGGCCTCCTATTATCAGACCTCTTATTCGCCTATAAAATCTAGAATCAGAATTAGAAATACTAGTTGACAAAGATGATATTGACATCTCACATGTAATCATTACATGTGAGGTTTTACAGTGTCAAGTGGTTTGCTACTCGATTTTACGAAATTACTTAACCTTTGATGCCACCTAACTAGACTGTAAGCTATGTCCACTTTTACGACAAATTTTAAATTGATACATGAATACTATGCAAACAAAACTGTGCGAATGGTCGTATGAAATGGAAGCTTACGGTCTTGGTGAATATACTTAATGCGTCCTGAATAATTTAAAACAAAAATTCCTACAGTATTAGCAGTGAATTTGTCAACAATGTTGGAAAAATGAGGCGCCGCAGTTTTAAATAAATTCTTCATTAATTTGGCGTTGTAAAGTTTTATTATTAGGATATAATTAGGATATTGAATACAGAAAGATACTCGTATGTCGACAGATAGTTTTAAATTGGTGTCTTCCAGTGTCAAGCTATTTTTGGCTGTAACGGTGAAGCAAGAATGCTTGTAGTACTTAATATGAATACATTCCCAGCTATACATTTCGATGAATATATTCCTGCAGCGTTCAGTAGCTTTCATCACGCTGACTTTTAAAAATAGTATTTGTTAATGTTAGCGTATAGAATAAATTTAATTAAGTATATTTTGATCACCTATTATGGCCCAAAGTGAGAGGAGCCCTTTGCCTAATGGAAAAATATGAATAAATAAAATATGGTCTTTGTTTCAAGCAAGATTCATTCTTTTCCATCTTTTTCAAACCTCTCACAACTGGAGAAAAGTTGATTTAATTACTCAGAGAAAACTAGTACACTTTATGCCTAAATGTAAGCGCCATAATTTTCTGTTGGTATGTGTTTACATTTATTTATTTCGGAACAACAATAAGTTACACTATAAAGGTTAGGTAAGATACAGTATTCATGTGATAGAAGTATTAATAATGTAACCCACTACGTTATTCACATATTGGTAAGACTCTGTATTGTAATGTAAATGTAATAAAAAGTAGATGCAACTAGAGGGCCTAAAGAGCCTTTTAACTATTTAAATCAAAACTATATTTATATAAGTAAATTAAAAATATACAAAGTAAATATAGGAAAACGAAAAAGTTAAAGGAACACAGAACGGAATTACGCTTAGACAGAAGCGAATGAAGGTCGTGTTTTGAAAGTATTATAGACACTAAGTTCTTAAATTGATAAGTTGAGCATGCAAATATGTCTACAGCCTCGAATGACGTATTGTAAGACTCAACCATACGTCGGATGGGCGCGCGTAGTTCCCAGTTAGTGCCGCAGGTGCCAGTTACAAACAGGGAACGAGAGCGAACTGCTCTTAGATTGCACGTTCTGGGAACTACATAACACAGCTTTTTCACTAGTTCAATGCAGTCATAGTTGTTATGAAAGATGTTGTACAGGGTAACGGCCTCGAGATATTTACGTCTAGATTCCAATGTTAATAAATTGTATTTAGAAAGCATTTCGGAATAAGATAAGTATGTGCGGTAGCACTTGTAGGTAACTGTACGCAGGTACTTACGTTGAACCCTCTCAATAGCCTCTTTGTATTTGTTGTAAAAAGGGTTCCAGATGGGGATAGCAAATTCTACTTGTGAGCGTACTAACGTTTTATATAGATAGAGGTAAGTAGACGCTCGCTTAAATTCGGTCGACGACCTTATAATAAAGCCGAACATTTGAAAAGCCTTGTTTACAATATTCTCTACATGCTGATTTAAACAAAGGTGACTATCAAGTGTGATACCAAGGTCACGCAATGAAGTGACTTTATTAAGAAATGCATTGCATAAACGGTAATTGAATGATATTATGTTCATATTTTTAGTAAAGCTGATATAATTACATTTTAAAAGACTAAGTTGTAGTTTGTTCTTCGTACAATATGAGGTAAGCCGGTTTAGATCTTCTTAAAACAATAAGCAGTCATTAAAATTCCGAATTGATTTATAGGCCTTAAGGTCGTCCGCGTATTAAAGAAAATTGGAGTTAAGGAAACATTGATTGATATCATTTATGAACAGGATGAAGAGGAGAGGGCCTAGAATGCAACCTTGAGGAACTCCAGAGGTTACGAGAATGTTACTGGATTGATGGCTTTTAATAACGACTTTTTGAGTTCTATTGGTGATATATGATGAGAACCACCGCAATAAGTTGCCACGAATACCATTGAACGCAATTTTGTTGAGCAAAATTTCATGGTCTACCTTGTCAAATGCCTTCTTGAAGTAACAGAACATGTAAGAGAGAACATGTAATGTGTAAACAGCATCTACTTGCACACGGTTGTCAAACTTTTCAAATAAGGTTTGAATACCTTATTAAATAATATTAAGTTAGATGAAGTAGATCTTCGTTTAACAAAGCCATGCTGCTTTTGTATAATGCTGTTATGAAGAACAGGATAGATTTCATTGTGCACTAGTCGTTCAAAAAGCTTTGACAAAGTGGACAAGATTGATATAGGACGATAAAGCTCTACGTCATGTTTGGACCCACCCTTATGCACAGGGGTAATGTAAGCGCGTTTCCATATATCGAGGAATACACCATGGGCGATGCATTTATTATATATAATAGACAGGGGCTTACATATACTGACTGCAGTATTTCTTAGAAAAATCGGTGGAATTCCGTCGGGACCTGAGTCTTTAGATGGATCAAGAAGTTTTAGTTCTTTTAAAACTTTGTTTTCATCAAGGCTAAGATCAGAAATCAAGACGTTATTATTTGAAGTGTTTGGTGGAGGCTTCCAGTGGTGAAGTGAAGGTGAAGCGGGATCAAAAACGGATTTAAAAAAGTCAGAAAACATTTCACATATTTTATCTGGATTGCTAGACTTGTCATTTTGATACTTCATAGTGAAAGGAATACCAGGTTTAGTTTTACGGTTAGCTATGAAAGTCCAGAAGTATTTGATGTTCGTAGAAATGTTGTCTTCAACAGACATAATGTAGTCCTTGTAGCATTTGTCACATTTGCTTTTAAATACTGACCTATATTCTGAGAATCTAAGATAATCTGAATTATTTTGAAACTTTTTCCATTTTATCCACGCCCTTTGTGTTTTATCTCATGCCCATCACCATTAAGTTTTGGCAATGGTGTCGTACGTGGAAACAGCATAATGGTTTACTGCTGTCATTAGAAGCCCCTTAACGCCTAGGTCATGGTCATATCCAGGCATGTTCCTGCTTAGAAGAATTTCTTTAACAATTTATAACAAAACTTTTATAGATCAGTTAAGATAACGCTTTATACACACGTATATTAAAAAAATAAAAACAAATAATAAGACGCGCGGAAATTCAAGTGGCGATCTTATCGCTAAAAGCGATCTCTTCCAGACAACCTTAGTATGGACTAGACCTATCTAAGATCTATGTGCTAATGTTTTTCTAACGCTACGTCGTAGACGCTCAATGGCCTACGCCGTAGCTCAGACCGTAGGCAAGCTCTACGGCGAATCGACCCCCCCACCCCTTAAAAATGACAACTGATGTCTGCACATGCGTATTGTTAATTGGGTTGTGATAAGTGGTAATTACACTTCAAGCTTTGGATTCTCGCTATTTTGGAAACATTTACAACTTACTATCTTCTAAAATAGTTTTTTTATTGCGCTCTCTTTTCTAATAGAATAGAATATATTTATTTAACACTCACAAAGAAACACAGAACGGATCCCAAACAAACTATTTATATTAGACCTGCAGCTAGAAGACATAGTTACCTACCTACCCAACCAATAGCTAGGTGTACTAACTAGTCCCGCTCCGTGGCACGCGTGCCCAAACAGGTTCTGCCTCAGCTTTATCCTCCTTTGCAATAGATGATCATCATTTACATCCATCCTAATATTATAAATTCCAAAGTAACTATGTCTCTTTGTCCATTTATGCGTTTTCACGACTAAACAGCTGGAGCGAGGTTGATGTGGTGTTTGGAATTTTGTAAAAAGATAGAAGACCTGGATGACCTGGATCGAGACATAGGCTACTTTATATTGACAAAACACGCGTACGAAGCCGCGTGCGGAAGCTTGTTTGTTCCTTCTTCAAAAAAGATTTTTTTTTGTTTTTCCCGAACTTTTTTAAAACAGAATGACTAATTGTTTTATATCTAGCGACTAATTATTATACGTGATACAAAACTGATATAGAATATAGACTTAGCATATCTCTGCACTATATTTACTGAGAGTCAGACAAATTTTATGATCCAAATAATGGAAACCTGACAAATAGTTGTTAACAAAACAAGCTTATGTTCAGATAGGACAGAACCATAAATACTTCAAATAAGGCACTTACACGTTGATTCAGTGCCAAAGTAGCGTGAGTAATACGGGCCGCGAAGTGTATCTACAGATACCTGGCGATCATCGCGATTTCTATAATGTTTACTGAGGAATACGTTTTTGCAAACGCAAACAGTTTGGGAGCTTGACTAATCTAAGTACATATTATACTAATTGACGACCTCTGTGGCCCAGTGAGGCATTATAAAAAAAATTGCACCGTGAAAAAATATCCCCAAAAGTGTTACTAAGAAGCAGAGCAAAACACGAAAGAAAAAATTGTGCAGTTATATTAAAAAAATATGTAATCTGTAAATGTCTAATATAATTTAAGGAAAACTCACATAATCACACAAAATGTGCTCGCAAATAATGGTAAATATTCCGTTATCATGTTCCACGCCTAACTACCACGGTTATGGTAGTTGACGACCTCCGTGGCGCAGTGTGTAGCCGGCTGAGACGAGAGGGTTCAATTCAACGAAACAATTGTTTGCATTAAACAGTAAAGTTCTCAAGTAAAGACCACGAACCGTAAACGCGGCGCCTCACTTGAGGGAAACGTAACCTAACCCAAGATGCTGGGAGCCATTGGGTGCAGGCCGCACAAGAACAGTTGGTCAGGAAATCTTTGTGGAGACCTATGTTTAGCAGGCGTCGTTCTATGACGCGTCGTGTTTGCGGACGGATGGAAGACGATAATATTGGAGTGCTTGAGGTTTTGTGAGAAGCGTGTATGAATGTTATTGTTTAATATAATTATTATTATCTGACATTTTGTGTAAGATTGTATATATTAATTATTTGTAAAAAAAATCATTTTATAATTAGTATAATTGACAAAGGCAGTTTTAATTGAATAAATAAATAAATGACTTATATGATGATCCAAATTGCCTCAATGCAGACTGGAGCCACGAGCTTTACTACCGTTGAATAGCAAGAAATCATGGTTATAAAAATTAAGTATTGTTTCGGGAAACTCACAATTCTCAATTGAGGAAATAAACATTCCCAAAAAATTGACCCCCCATAAAACACGCCTATTTTTATTGGCACACAAAAATCTCGTAAAATCAATGACTAATCTATAAAAGATGTCATCGAATTGATTCCAAAATAATCAAGAGGAAATAGCAATACGACCTGAATACAAATCTTAAAACATTGACATCAAAAAACGGTCGATCCCCGACCAGTGACGCCGGTAACTATAAAATCTGAGAGATCTTACATGTGAAAGCATTTCTTTTGATGTTCCATCGATACAGCACGACTAGCTGCAGCATATGATTTCGCCTGCGTACTATTCACATCACAGGAAATGTGGTAGAAAAGCACGTCGCTAATATATTTTTTGCGTTTATTGTTTAATTTTTACTGTATACAAATACATTACAGACAAAAATGAATGGAAATTATTTATTGCACAAAATAAAAATAATCTGTACACAGGCGAACCTAATGCTACATAGCATTCTCTTCCAATTAACCTTTGTGTAATGCGGACAAACAGTTATTGTAGGTAGTGCAGTGCAATTTTTATATCGTCACTAGCTGACCCGCCCGCGGCTTCGCACGCCTGAAATGTCGCTTTTTCGTGGGTACTTCGGGATAAAAACTATATAAAACACTCTTGTAACACGACACCTCATTTAAATGATTTTACGTCAATGAACAACGGTTGAATTATATAGATATTGTTCATACTAAAATACTAAATCACGGTTTTAAATGGGGTTAGTAGGTTGAAAAATACTTTACGATCTATTCTCATACCTACCAAATAAACAAAATAAAAAGAATTAAAATCTGTCGACCCGTTTCGGAGGAGTGCGACCACTAAAACCGTGACATGAGATTTCTATATATTATGTTATTAAGCCCTCTACCTCTTTTTTTGGGCATTGAACCACCGTCTCATAAGCCGTAGGTAATCACTTTATTACATTACATATAGCTTGTTCCGATACCCAGTTAGATTAGATTTAGCAAGTTTTACAAACGCACAAACTTTGCAACTTCGAATCTTAAGTTTGGCTAATTTTAACAAGGTTTTACCGCGTAAAGTGACATGTTGCATTCAACACTAATTGACATGCAGAAGATGACGTCAATGAAGGCTATTTTCGATCTCTAAAATGTGGCAAACTGAAGAAGGAACTTATTTACGGAGTCATCCTATCCACGTCCATCAGGTATATGTATGTATGTATATTTATTTCTTTACAAAACTTAAATACTAAGACCAAGAATATAATAGAATACATGTATTATCACAGTTAAGCATATTATTAAAATACATATAAGGAAAACACATGTCCTGTCATTATTCACAGCCATTATGGTATTATATCTTCTCCATCGGTCATCAAAGGTTATCTGGAAGAAATAGCTTCAAAGCAATAAAACCGCTCGTTGTACTATTTGCGTTGTGCCTTCTATTTTATATGTAATTTATATTTTTGTTGTGTACACTATAGTGTTTTCATTCATTAATTGACACAAACGCACCCCCAAATACACCCTCGTGCATACACGCACGCACACACAAACACGCACATCAATACACACACGTGAACACACAATACAAACACAGACTAATTAATATATGTATACATACACGTACATTTTGTATGTGTATCTAATGCACCTTGATTGGGAGCTACTGTAATATTTCCCGGAAGGGGGCGTTAGTGTCTGCGATACAGTTTAATACTTCTGCAGATATCATCGTTTTTCACATCATTTGTACCATTGTTTATGTTCCAAATAAATAATTTATGATTATGATTATGAAAGAAGGATTATGACCGGAATCAAGACTGCACAGGAGGGTAAAGTTTTTAGTAACAAACCAGCTAGTTGCTAGTCAGCTAGTTGAAGATATGAATACGTACTGTCTTCTCGCCGCTAGCGAAGTCTGGTCCCGTTCCAAAGACTGCTTCTCCTGCAGTATCCCGGCTGGCACAAAGCCCTGTCTCGTCCGCAGCTCTCCGCCTTGGACGTCGTCTATCACTCGCACCAGCCATCTGCAATGAAACACGTGTTATCAGAGTTTGAAGATGAGATTGGTGTTTCAGGTTTTAGACCAATGGCTTCACTCATGTCGGTGATACCAATAAGCAAGTAGTCAATTCTAGTGTCAGAGTGTTAGGCACCCTAAGGCCTCCGGAAGTAAAGATAATTCATAATAATTCATAATTCATTTATTCATAAACAATTTCTAAAATATTAAAATAGATTATATAAGCATTACGTGGTAAATCTTAAGGCGGGGTGATGGATGGGAGCTTTCTAGTGCGGTGGAGGGGAGGATTTGCCTAATTTTTTTTAACATGTTTTTTATAATACCTACCTATGAAATTGCATGAGTTTTATTTAGAATTTTCTACAATACCTACCAACTTTGGGTTAATTGAAACGTGTTTTTGGTACATATTTCAACTTTTAGAGACGATTTTTTTCTTTTTCCTATGCTCAGTCTTTATTTTCTAACACAATTAATTTCACATTAGATTCTTTTTATTATAAGTGCAGTGTACAACTGAATAATACTATTTTGATTGTAACTTTATAATATGCTAACTATTATAGGCTGTTTTTCTTTTGTTTTTTGTTCCCGACATCTTTTCTTTACAATGTTCAAACGTAGAAACCTGTTATTAGCCTTACGTTTAGTTCTAAGCTATATAACCAAACAATTTGTATCGCCGTTGGTTTCTCAAAATAAATAAAAATCGTGTTTGATTTGCTTACAACTAACAACAAAATATATAATTATAATAAAACAAAAATAATTTCAACCAACTTCCACAATACCAGACTCCTACTGCATCCACGGGCAAGAGCGGAGGGGCAACATTCTATTGCCGGCGCCCCACGGCATTATTTAGTAATACAATTTAATGGCTGGCTATAGGATCACTGTGACATTTATGGAAGTTTTAATTAATTATTATTTTTGACATTTTAGACATGATTTATATTTGGACATTTTTTTTTTAAATTTATTGTATTATTAGCTATTCTAATAATACAATAAATTTAAAAAAAAAAATTCCAAAATTAAATCATGTCTAAAATGTCAATTATGATTTATATTTGGACATTTTTTTTTTAAATTTATTGTATTATTAGCTATTCTAATAATACAATAAATTTAAAAAAAAAAATTCCAAATATAAATCATGTCTAAAATGTCAAAAATAATAATTAATTAAAACTTCCATAAATGTCACAGTGATCCTATAGCCAGCCATTAAATTGTATTACTAAATAATGCCGTGGGGCGCCGGCAATAGAATGTTGCCCCTCCGCTCTTGCCCGTGGATGCAGTAGGAGTCTGCTAAGGGATACCTCCGAAAGATGGGCAGCAGCGTCTTTTCGTGTTTCAATACGTATACTGCGCTCGCCAACCCGCCTGCCAAGCGTGGCGAGTATGGCAACAACCCCCTCATGGATTTTTAAGAGCTATGGAGAGGGCTATGCTCGGGGTTTCTCTACGGGATCGAATCAGAAATGAGGAGATACGTAGGAGAACTCAAGTCACCGACATAGCCCGACGGATTAGCACGTTGAAGTGGCAATGGGCAGGCCATATAGCGCGCAGAACAGATGGCCGATGGGGCCGAAAGGTTCTCGAGTGGAGGCCACGGACCGGCAAGCGCAGCGTAGGACGTCCACCCACAAGATGGGAAGACGACTTGGTAAGAACCGCAGGTCGGCGTTGGATGCAGGCCGCTTCCAACCGCAGTTCCTGGAGATCAATGAGAGAGGCCTTTGTCCAGCAGTGGACGTCCTACGGCTGATATGATGATGATGATGACTAATAAAGTCATCGATTGAGCAGAAGCATCCCTCCAGCAAAAGTTTTCTCAATTATGATATGAGTGTAAAGTATGAGCTAGCAGCCGGGGCAGTACTGGAGTTTATGCCTGTGATAAGTATGCTCAGTTTCACATCAAAGCGGTCAGTTTTTGTGCAAAGCTTGTCGTGAAACAGTTATAAATTTGATATAACAAAGATAAGTTATAACGTTTATTTGCTAGAACATAATAAATACAACATTTGGTCTTAGTCTAAAGTAATGTGCGTTTATGATCTAACCTAGTTAGTCATGCAAATGTTCAAATTAAATATAAACAAATTAAATAAAAACAATTGATTACAGAATAAAAAATATATTATAAAAAACCCGGCCAAGTGCGAATCGGACTCGCGCACGAAGGGTCCCGTACCATTATCTATAAAAACAGCTAAAAAAATCATGTCTGTTGACTCAGAACCTTGATTTTTATACACTTAATAGGGACTATAGACCTCAGTATCTGCTATTAATTTAAACTTGCTAGATTCCTCCGTTCCTGAGAAAATCGGTGGTGACACATGGACAGACAGACGACGAGAGAGTGATCTTATCAGGGTTCTTTTTTTACCTTTTGTGGTACGGAACCCTAAAAAATACAAAATGTGATTTTAATACTTTTAAAGAGAGTACCTATACAAACTGAGCTGTATTAGGCTGGAGTGTATTTGTTGCTAATAATACATTTGTCCGTGATATCTAATTAGAAATAATAAATAAATATAAATAGTGCTGGACATATTACACAGCGCTATCTAGCCCCAAACTAAGCAGAGCTTGTACCATGGGAACCAGATAACTGATATAATACTCATATACTTTTTTTTGTAACTACATACATGTAATATATAAAAAAAACAACCAGACCCGAACAAATATCTGTAGATCAACCAAACATTTGTTCCGCGGCGGGAATTGAAGACTTCCTGCGTCTCAGCCGGCTATTCGCCCACTGCGCCACGGAGGTCGTCAAAATAATAAGCAGATAATCTTTTCCATCCTAGCGTTTAGAGATAAAAAATCATTACGGTTATTAATCCTCGTATATTTTTATACATTTTGTACTTTTTGTCTCACTCATTTTATAATTGACTATAGTGTGACCATTAGTGCTGTGCACTCCCTGAGGTATGCGCGCGGCGAGACGGGGGGGAGAATCGGCTGCTGCGCTCTGTCAGTACGCCGTCAACGCTCGTGGCGGCAGGTAGTGTTATTTGTATCGGACTGTCTATATCAGACGCACATGACATAGACAGTCCGATACAAATAACACTACCTGCCGCCACGAGCGTTGACGGCGAACTGACAGAGCGCAGCAGCCGATTCTCCCCCCCGTCTCGCCGCGCGCATACCTCAAGGAGTGCACAGCAATAATGGTCACACTATAGCTGAACAATCCGCAGATTTTCACGCGTAGTTTTTCAATAAAAACATTACCCTCCTTCTGCGCAGTTAGGTTAAAAGTAGCCTATGTTACCCGGGGATAGTGTAGCTTCCAAACAGTGAAAGAATTTTTTAAATCAGTCCAGTAGTTTCGGAGGCTATTCAATACAAACAAACTACCAAATCTTTCCTCTTTATAATATTACTAAGTTTTTTGTAGATATTGATACTTTTGTTATAACATCAATAGTTTCCGCAGCGCATGCGACGAAAGACGTTTTAGGGCACTTTTTTACAGCTTGGGTTACGTTACTTAAGTTTTAGTAAGGATCTCTAATCTTTTCTAGCAATAAATATAGCCTATGTGACTCAGGGTGAATGTAACTTTCCAATGGTGAAAGAATTTTTGAAATCGGCACAGTAGTTTTTGAGTTTATTCATTACAAACACAAAACACAAATCTTTCCTCTTTATAATATTAGTATAGATATGGATAAGAAAATTAGCAATGCAGTTCCATTTTTATTAGGATAATATATTTGATGTTAGAAACACTAATTTTTAATGTACTACTAAATAAATAGCGCTTAGAGTTATCACACTATACTTCAAAAATAAACCCTTCATTCGTGTCGACCATGCGAGAGATATGTGCTTAATGTCTTAATTGACATATCTGTGCCAAGTGAGATGATTACTTTATTAATAGACTTCAGACGGTGTCAATCTTGTAGAGTGACGTCACAGATCAACGTCCGCAGGTCGTTGCCCCGGGCTAGACTTACTAGGTTCAGATTTTCAGTTCGTTTTAGGTCAGCTGGTAAAGAAATACAAGTTTTGGCTGTCAGTGGTTTGATTATGATCTAAAACTGTATCACGGCACGTAAAAACTTAATCAGCTGCAGGGTTCCTTGTCGCACTGCATCGTTCATTTAGTAAATATATTTATTTACATCTAAAATTGGATGCGTCTGCATAGTGACTACTTAAAGTTGACAGAAAGTTGACGAAAATGATCCTTTTGATTGCGATTCAAAAATATTAATTGGTCTTGGCGTAAAATGAAGCATTGGGGAGCGTAATTTGAGTCGGTAAAATCTACGTAACAAAAAATGTTGTGTAGCTAGGTAGCTATCCTAAAATAAAATCAAGAACCTAGTTATATTACAAATAATACAAACATAAAAAATCAGGTTATCTATTTATGAAAATATTTAGAATATATAGGGAAAACATTATAATTTGTGTTATTATGTCTTCAAAAGAATTCAATGACCGAGCTGAGAGGAACCGATAAATTTTGTAGTAAATCCCACACAATTGTATTCATTTCTGAGTAATTTTCCGAGTGGTATAAATTGTAAATGAGAGGTGATATTGCAGATTTTTGTTAAGCTTAGAACAGAGCGTTAAGGTAATAAGAAGGCATTTGAAAACGCTCCGGGTGTCAGGTGTATTCTTCTACTTCAGCAGTAACATGTGAACGGAACATCAATGTTATATTGCTATGTTATTGCTATGTCCGGCTTAAATTTTTTTAAGATGGTTTTAAAAATATTAAAAAGAGTCCTGATAGATAGACAGACAACAAAGTGATCCTTAAGGGCCCTGTCTTCTGTTACCCGTTTTATGCGAATATTTCGAACAAGTCTGTGGCTCGGTTGATAAAGAGAGATAAACAAAAATAAATACACCCAAAGTTTGGTTCATCAAAACTTTAAAAATCGAAAAAAAAATTTAATCATATCACATTCGTCAAATAAATTAATTTGTTACTCGCGTTCTCGTAAAATGAGCAATTGAGTGAACTATCTAACCCTTTTTTCACCCAAAAAACGAGTCGTAAAGTTTTTAACAAAAATAACATTACAACAAAAATATTGTCTTCTTTGAAATGCTATAAAAAATGTAGTATATTAATACAATATTTAAAAAAAAAATAACGAATAAAAACTGCGCAATTTTACGCTTTAAAAGATGTCGTTTATTCGAAAGTAGAATGTTTATAAGTTAAAATTCACATACTATAACAAAGTTCAACCATTTATTTACATATAAAAAAAACTAGAAGTGTACTATCCATTAATTATTATAATATGAATTTTTTTTAAATCACATATAAAATGATGAAACGCAACGCGGCCACAGGAGGTCTGCGCCGAGCGCTTTTGGAGGGAGAACGTGTCGCTCTTTGTCACGAGCACTATACATAGTTACGTATATATAATACTATAGGCAACAGCATACAATTATAGCGCGACCGAGTGATTTGATCTGTATGGATACTTACAGATCTATAAAATTCATTGACATCATTGTTCCAGATGCCCCCTCGTAGGGTGAAAATGGTTGGTATGATCGTATAGATGGAGTTTTGGTGAGTTGGGAATAAATCCTAAAGTCCCCCTTTTGTCCCCCATTTGCTCCCATCCACCTTATATCTCGGAAAGTATAAGACTTAGAGTACTAGCGCCAAAACTAATGTTGCTCAGGACATTTTTTTATATAGGAGTCTAAAAAAATTTTATCTTTCATACAAAAAAAAAATTGTCCCATACAAAATATTTTTGTGCAAATACCGTACACCGTATATAGTACGATCAATTTAGACATTCGAAGTTGCATAAATTCCCAACAAGCTGAAAATCAGTAAAATTGTTCAAAACATAATTATAAATAATTTTTTTAAGTTCCCCATTATTCCCGTGTATGGTAAAATTTTGACTGAAGGTCATAGGCAAAAAAAAAATGAGTTTTTCGCGATTTTCAGCAGAACGGTACGTTTTATCATGCAGACGCAGTATATCATAAAATTATCTATAAAAAATATATGCATACTTGTTTTTCCTACGAGCCAGCGTTTCTGAGCTATAACGATTCAAAAAGTTGTAAAAGTTGTTGTCGTCGTTATTATTAGTTGTTATATGCACACGATTCCACGCTACCTATGAGTTAGTATACTTCGAGCGTTTTTTTATTCAGAACGGTGGTCAGTGAGGATTCAGGAAAACTAACTGAACTTCAGTTAGTTATCTTGGTTAACATTCTCAATTAACATCGATCTAATGTTATTCAACGTTAGAAGAATAACTTTAGTTAGATAATATGCTCTATCGGACATAGTGCCTCTCTCTTCGGACAAAATGAAATTAACAGACAACTGCGAGGTACTCAACTTTAATCTTAGGGACAATCACGCTAAATTTGAACGGTAATACTAAAACAAAACCAGAACCAAATACGTTACGTATCGCGCTAACTATTTGAACGTATACGAATGAGCACAACATAGAGAGGCCTATACCCAACAATGGGTGAAGTCCATGTTGGTGTGGGTGATGATGATGATGATGATACGAATTGGCTATTCTTTGAAAGATACGTTGTTGTAACGATCCAACTTTATAAATCGTGCTAGTTTGGTTGTGTTAAGGTGGGCGTGGGCGTGGGCGTGGGCACGCCCACGCCCACGCCCACGCCCACGCCCACGCCCACGCCCACGCCCACGCCCACGCCCACGCCCACGCCCACGCCCACGCCCACGCCCACGCCCACGCCCACGCCCACGCCCACGCCCACGCCCACGCCCACGCCCACGCCCACGCCCACGCCCACGCCCACGCCCACGCCCACGCCCACGCCCACGCCCACGCCCACGCCCACGCCCACGCCCACGCCCACGCCCACGCCCACGCCCACGCCCACGCCCACGCCCACGCCCACGCCCACGCCCACGCCCACGCCCACGCCCACGCCCACGCCCACGCCCACGCCCACGCCCACGCCCACGCCCACGCCCACGCCCACGCCCACGCCCACGCCCACGCCCACGCCCACGCCCACGCCCACGCCCACGCCCACGCCCACGCCCACGCCCACGCCCACGCCCACGCCCACGCCCACGCCCACGCCAACGCCAACGCCCACGCCAACGCCAACGCCCACGCCCACGCCCACGCCCACGCCCACGCCCACGCCCACGCCCACGCCCACGCCCACGCCCACGCCCACGCCCACGCCCACGCCCACGCCCACGCCCACGCCCACGCCCACGCCCACGCCCACGCCCACGCCCGCGCCCTCGCCCTCGCCCTCGCCCGCGCCCGCGCCCACGCCCGCGCCCGCGCCCAAGCCCGCGCCCGCGCCCAAGCCCACGCCCACGCCCACGCCCGCGCCCAAACCTGCGCCCGCGCCCAAGCCCGCGCCCGCGCCCACGCCCGCGCCCACGCCCGCGCCCACGCCCACGCCCGCGCCCGCGCCCACGCCCGCGCCCGCGCCCACGCCCGCGCCCGCGCCCACGCCCGCGCCCGCGCCCGCGCCCGCGCCCGCGTCCACGCCCGCGCCCGCGTCCACGCCCGCGCCCACGCTCACGCCCACGCCCACGCCCACGCCCACGCCCACGCCCACGCCCACACCCACGCCCACGCCCACGCCCACGCCCACGCCCACGCACACGCACACGCCCACGCCCACGCCCACGCCCACGCCCACGCCCACGCCCACGCCCACGCCCGCGCCCACGCCCGCGCCCACGCCCGCGCCCACGCCCGCGCCCACGCCCGCGCCCACGCCCACGCCCACGCCCACGCCTACGCAACAACCTGAAAATCAGTAAAATTGTTCAAAACATAATTATAATTTTTTTTTAAGTTCCCCCATCATTCCCGTGTATGGAATTTTTTTACATTAGGTCAAAGGTAAAAAAATGAGCATTTCACGATTTTCTGCAAAACGGTACGTTTTATCATAAAAGTATTGCAGCCAAAAATTGTTTATCATAAAATTATCTATACAAAATATATGAATTTTTTTTCCTACGAGCCAGCTTTTCTGAGCTATAACGATTCAAAAAGTTGTAAAAGTTGTTATCGTCATAATATGCACACGTTTCCACGCTACCTATGAGGTAGTATACTTCGAGCGTTTTTTAACGTGGTTTCCCCAGTAGGCCTACTTCACGGGTCAGCTGTGATCCTGTTTAATTTATAACTATTGCAAAATAACGGAATTTTTCAAAGATATGAATAAATAAAGCGATGTAAATAAAAAAAAAAACTCGTGAAGTTCATTCGCCTTATTCGTAACCTTCAAATTTTTCTTGTTCTTCTTCTTCTTCATTTTTGGTGTAAGTAAATTACGTCAATAGCGATGTATCGCATGACATTGTTCCATGGAACTCCTCAGCAAGTTGTCCGATTGAAGTAAAACTTTACACAATAGAATGAAAATAAATCACAAAAGTTACCTAAGTAAATTTGTTTCAGATAGAGACTTCGTTTTATTGTTCCTGTGATCTTTGTTGATGTTCCTATCAATCATGGTAATTTGAGATTGTTCGCACTTCAAAACTACACGACAAAAAACAAAATTAAAAATTGTTTTGTAATGTGTAAGTTACCTAAGACTTTTTATATGATACCAAACTGAATGTTATCCTACATACTTAGGTAAATACTTAAATGCAACTGTAGGTCAAGTAAGTTGGTTATGAATTTCGTGGCGCTGTTATACAAGTGGTTCGCCCCGAACTAAGATCTCGCGAGTCTCTCAAAAAACAAAAAAAAATATCATTCATAATTTTTGACTTGTAAAATAGTGCCACGAAATAACAACCACAGACTTACTTGACCTACAGTTTTATTCAAATAACAAGTAATGCGCGTTTAAGTTAATTGGTTACTTTTATAGGGGTAGAAATTGGAGTTATTCTGGATTTTAGACTTTTCCCTGTATTTGTGTCACTTAAGCTACACGGATACCAAATTTCAGTACTGTGGGGTTACTGGTGTACCCTGTGAATTTTGTCAAAGTTCAATAAACTACAAAGATTGAGCTAAAAATAAAAACGGGCTCAAAACGTGCTAATGAAGAACTTTTTTTTATAAGACTTTGACCTAACAGACTCGCGAGTTCTTAGTTCGGGGAGAACCTATTGTATAACAGCGCCACAAAATTCATAACCAACTTACTTGACCTAAAGTTGCATTCAAATTACAAATTACGGGAGTTCATGTTAATTGATTATCTACTCGTTTTAGGTTAAATATTGCAGGTATTTTGGATTTCAGACTTTTCCTCACATTAGTGTCACATAAGCTACACGAACACCAAATTTCAGCACTGTGGAGTCACTAGTGTACCCTGTGAATTTAGTTAAAATTCAGTTTTTATTACGACTAGTAAATAAAAAAATACGACGAATAAACTAATAATAAAAACGGGGTCTCAATGTATTATAAAGATCTTTCATTTAACGTCCTATTTGACCTTATTGTCTTATTTTTGTTTGTTTTCACCCCTCTTGAACCCCAATATCTCAACAACCCCCCAACATTTTTAGCTCATTTAGTCAAACCAGGATTTTGCCAACACTACCTGCCTATATATTATCAAATTTCACGATGATCGGATCAACGCTTCGAAAGTTACCCTTGGACAAACAAACATACATATACAACGCCAATTTGCTCAAGTTGATTTAGAAACTTCGCTTTGCTCGATCAATTAGTCAAAGATTATGAATAATATTTTTTTTTTGTTTTGTGGAAGACTGACAAGATCTCAGTTCGGGGCGAATCACTAGTTATTTTACTCGTAGAAATCTTGTCAGACCATTATAATCTCGGAGTCTTCAAGTCCAGAGTGAACACGTTCTAGGCCAGCTGGCTCCCTCTTACACCTTACCATCAAGTGAGTACCTAAGTGGTTAAGCTCTTAACCAATACAATTAAAATATAAATACATTAAACTACAAATGAAGATAGGTACGAAGATACCAAATACACTATAAATTAACATTTTCATTTGATCGACATGACAAAGGATTAACATTTCTTGTCTTATAGTGAGGTGTATAGGACACAAACTCACACATCCGCAAGCCACGCAGCAAGTTCAACGGCCAGCCGACTTCGTAAATATCTAAAATTGACAGCGTCAGATTTTGGAATGCCCTCTTAAGAGTTTATTTTTTTCCTATTGAGGTTCAGAACCCTATTCTGAACCTCAATAGGATAAAGTGATACTTAAAAGTGATCCTTAAGGGTTTATTTTTTCCTATTGAGGTTCAGAACCCTATTATGAACCAACCTCAATAAGAAAAAAATAAACCCTTAAGGATCACTTTGTTGTCTGTCTATCTGTCAAGAACCTTTTTAATATTTTAAAAACCATCTTAATAACTTTCAAGCCGGACTGGACTTAAACCTGCAACCTTCCTCTTGATACGAGGATGCACTGCTAATTTTTCTACAGGCTTTTGTGACGTCAGAGTCGAAATTAGAGAGATAATTCAGTTTACGACTCAAAGCCAGACGTGACAAGAGCCTGAAGCACAGTTGAGTAGTGCATCCTCGTACCACAAGGAAGGTTGTGGATTCAATTCCCGTCCGGCTTGAAATTTTTGAAATGGTTTTAAAAAATTGAGAATTATTCATAATTGTCGGATTACTCACTAAAAATAAAAGATCCTTTCTCTCATGAATGCATTTAGGTATCAATGAGGGCTTTTCATTTTCGATTTAAAAAGAAAAAAATAGTTCCAACTAGCGTACTAGATGGCGTTGTCTTGAGATGCACCGCCAAAAGTATTGTTTATATGCAAAAATCTCAAATACACAATATCAAAATGTGTCTAAAACAATCTCACTTCTTCAGATAAACAGACACAAATGTTCGTTTTTTTTTATTTCAAGTTCCTCGGAAAATAATGTTGACACGGCAATTGACTTTGACAATTCACTTCCCTTTGTTAATCAAGAGCATGTCAGAGCCTTGAAAACCTCTCATTTGAAGCGAACGAATCACTAGGTAGGTACTTATTATTTAGAAAAAGTGAAAGATTCCGTGGTCAGTACGAATGTGACTTAATCATTTTAAAATACAAAGGTAATTTTTCCGTTGAGTTTGATTATTATGTATTTTTTTATACTGCGTGGAGATGGAACAAGCTAATGGCCCACCTGATGTTAAGTGGTAACCATCGCCTATAACAGAAAATTGCGTCACAGGTCACGCACGTTAGAAATGTGCCCTACGATACCCTGACATGCGTCCATCAACTTGAGGTATATAGGTGTAAAGCCTCATGTCCCTGTAACTTCACCAGCAACCATACCCTTCAAACCAAAACACAGCAATGCTGCTTGGCGGCAGAAATAGGTATGGTGGGAGTACTTCCCAGGGCGAGCCCTTGCACAAAGGAGCTCTACTGCTCTTGTATGAACATTTATATGACTGAGTCATTTTAAAATAATAAGTTAATTTTGCAGTTGAATTTGGTTATTTTGTATGAACTGTTACCAAACCCAACTAGAGTTACGAGTACAGTAAGTTAGTCAACTACTGCTCGTAAACCAATAGAATCTACTCAGCTTTGATAATTCTTCCACTACAGTATAATAAGTGCTACTATTGCGGATAATTTTTAGATATCTGTCCAACAAAAGTTTGGCTGGTAGGGTAACAAGCTCGCTCGACTAATCTCGTTGCGTCGCAATACGGAACTGAAATCGTTTCAAGGAAAGTGTCGTGTGTGGTCACGGACAGTATCGGCTTCATGAAAATGGGATCAAACCTAGTGTAGTCTACATATCAAAGTAATACACAAAAAAAACCCTTACAGTAGCCCTTACCAAGCTCTTACAAAGCCTTACAGTAGTCACTTAAGATGTATAACATCTGACCACCGCGCGCGCTCATTGCTCAAATCAAATAGCGCGGTCTTCCCCAGTTTCCTGTTACATATTTCCGTCCCTTTTGCCAAAATCACTCCCACAAACCGAGAGGAAGATGTTACACATCAATAAAGTTAGAATGTAATCCCAATAAAGTCTCAATGCTGTTTTTAAAAAGATTGCTAGGAGTTGTTGTTTTTGTTTAGTTAAGTCCGTTACTATGTTTGTTTACCGCAAGGTCAACATAGTATTATGATGTTAGCTGAAATGACCCCCGCAGCTAAGCTAATTGCAGTTAAAGATTTGATCACACCTTAACGATAGAAAATAAAAAAATAAAATTATTTTTACGCGACCGTGTTCTTCTAAACTCAAGATTAAAGTATCCGAGGATAATAAAGCAGGCATAATCAATTATTTTCCAGCATTTTTCAGAAATGGCCCAATTTATCGAACCGGTCTTTAATGTCAAGACCGCGCCAAGATGCTTCTAAACGAGCAACATTTCATGGCAATCTGTTGCCGGCAACTGCTGCAACAATGTTTGTGAAGCTCGTTAATGCTCCCGTCATATTTCCCGGCCATTTTGACACAATATTGCCTACTAAGAAGTGACTACCATGGACCTACGTGATTACTAAGATGACAGAAGAAATAGACATGTTATAATGTGGAAATGAACAGAAGATGATGATTGTCGATAATCAAATCAAAAATTACATTGGCAATAACAAATAACAATTATTACCAGCAATAATTGAGCCACACATTGCACGGTAACTAGTGGATATTATAGTTTTAAGATTTTAATTTATTTTCTTAAAAAATAATATTGCCATACTTAAAGTCTGAAATAAATAATAGTACGTTGTAATACAAGGGGCGTAGGTATATTATGAATTTAGCCTCTTTAATTTTTAAATAGAAATAAGGATTTGTCATGAAGGTTTAATTTTTGAAACTATCATGGTTATAAACACTATTTTATATACAATACAATATACATACATACAAATCATGGTAAATATCCCGTTTTTTGTACAAATAGTATCATGAAGGTTGTATTTAATTTTAGCATTTATGAATGTAACCTCTTTTATTTATATAGAAATAAGGATTTGTCATGAAGATTGTATTTCATTTTAGTATATTATGGACTGGGTTACACACACGTGAAGTGGAAGGAAGGAAGGGAGGCCTTTGCCCTGCAGTGGGACAGTACATGCTCCAAATAAATAAAAATAATAAATCATATTATTAATTCAATGAGCCTCATTCTATTTTCAAATTTACTTACGACCATAGGGACGTAAATCGAATTTACGCCCCTAGTATCGAGCTAACAATGACGCACTTTTAGAGCATGAGTGATGAAAATGATATTGTTTTGGAATAGATTGAACATGTGATGGTGGACAGTGGTGTTGGACATTGCCGGCCACGCACCCGTGAAAAGATTGCTCGTTTATGACCACCTTATGATTTGTGGAAAAACGCCAAATGTTTCACGGCGCGTGAGTTTCATAAGAAAATAAGTGTTAGGATGTGATAATATTTTAGATGGCAAGTTTTATAGGTTTTAAGTGGTAACGAAGGTAACAAACAAAGAAGATCATTCGTTATGTCATTTTATGAGCCTTTTGTCAGTGATATTCGTTAACATTCCGATTACAGACAATTAACCAAAATATGTATATATTGTATATAGTTGTGTAGATTGTTAATGGGTGAGATCTGATGATGGGAAGATCATTTATAATGTACTTTATGCGAGAGGCTTATATTTCTTGACTGAATATTTTTTTAATTTATTTATGTATATCTCTTTAATTAACTATCATCAACCCGTGGAATCATAAATATGGTACAGAATTTGTATTTTTATTCATTCTTAGGATTTCGTACCCAAAGGGTAAAACGGTACCCTATTACTGAGGCTCCGCTGTCTGTCTGTCTGTCCGTCTGCACCAGGCTGTATCTCATGAAGCGTGATAGTTAGACAGTTGAAATTTACACAGATTATTAATTTCTGTTGCTGCTATAACAACAAATACTATTTGTATATCCTGTTGTGTTTTTTGTGTACCTCTTTAACCTTACAAATCTAAGTTTGAAAATGAATGTATATTATAATTTGTATTTTTTCTTATAGCGTATTAGATTCATTTTGTAAAGTTATATATAAGTGTAAATAACGAATTTGAATTTTGAATTTGAACAGAAATAAATCATCTGTAAAAGTTTCAACTGTCTAACTATCACGGTTCATGAGATACAGCCTGGTGACAGACGGACAGACAGACAGATAGAGAGCGAAGCCTCAGTAATAGGGTGCCGTTTTACCCTTTGAGTACGGAACCCTAAAAACCGGCCAAGTGCGAGTCTGACTCGCGCACGAAGGGTCCCGTACCGTTATCTATGAAAACGGCAAAAATATCATATTTGTTGTTTGGGAGCCCTCATTAAATATTTGTTTTATTTTAATTTAAAAATAAAATAATTGAAGCGTCTACCTGTTGCCGTTATAAATATCGAGCTAAAACGAGCAAAAAAAAAAGTTTGTTGTATGGGAGCCCCCTTAAATATTTATGTTATTCTGTTTTTAGTATTTGTTGTTATAGCGGCAACAGAAATATATCATCTGTGAAAATTTCAACTGTCTATCTATCACGCTTCATGAGATACAGCCTGGTGACAGACGGGCAAACAGACGGACAGAGAGACGGACATACAGCGGAGCCTTAGCAATAGGGTGTCATTTGAACCTTTGGGTACGGAACCCTAAAAAATGGGGTGTAGCTGTGTCATGAACACGGCCGTGTGTTGTACGTGAATACGTATAAGTACATTACAGGTAATTTTTCTATACAAAATATAAAATACGCTATTTATTACGACCTCCGTGGTGCAGTGGGCGGATAGCCGGCTGAGACGCAGGAGGTAGCGGGTTCAATTCCCGCCGCAAAACAAATGTTTGCATGATCTACAAATATTTGTTCCGTGTTATTTCCATATATAATATAAGTATGTATTTACAAAAAAAAATGTATATAAGTATTCTATCAGTTATCTGGTTCCCATAATACAAGCTCTGCTTAGTTTGGGGCTAGATAACGCTGTGTGAAATGTCTAGCATTATTTATTTATTTAGGTATCATTTATAATCATGTTTGAACACTAAGAAGTCCTTCGGGTCATACTAAATAGAAATCACGAAGCGCAGCAAAATGACCTTAAGGTAGCAGAGCTTCCCCCTCCACCGGTTAACCTGATATTATCCAACTGAGAAAATGGACAACTCTTAATAAAACTAATAATAATTGCAGCTTGCCTTCAAATCAGCTTAATAATGAATTTTCTAAGAAAATACTAATTTATACTCGTATAACTTCCGTGACTCGATTCCCGCCGCGGAACAAATGTTTGCATCATCTACAAATATTTGTTCAAGGTCTGGATGATTTTTCATATATTAGTATAAGTATGTATTTACCATAGTACAAGATCTGCTATGTTTGGGGCTAGATAGCGCTGTGTGAAATGTCGAGCAATATTTATTGTATTTATTTATAAGAAAATATTGAATAACGAATTCGTAGAACACTGTTCTCTCGTTAAGGACAATTACTCCTTACGGGTAGACATGAAATGGTTAAACTCGCTGATGCCACCAATGACGTTCAAAATAAAAACATCTTAGGCTGCCACTTGTACACTCTATAGAGTTAGTAAATCGTTTAAAGAGCAAGGAGTACGCTTTTATAACAAACTCCCAAGTAATGTACAAAAATTGACAATTAACAAATTTAAAAACGCAATTAAACAAAATCTTTATAAAAAAGCCTGCTATAAAATATCGGATTTTTTACATGATAGAGAAGCTTGGGATTGAAATTGCTCCAACTCGTTCAAAATGTTACAATTTAGACGTAATTTATTTCCTGTATTGTTATGTATTCTAAAAGGATCATTAAATAAAACAACCAGCCTTGTTTCTTGCCTTTCTTTACTGGCTTGGTCGCGAAGGAACAGGCAGTAAAATTGACGTTTCAAAGTGATCCTTGTGATTATAATGAATAAAAGATTTTGAGTTTGACTTTGTGGATCAATCTGTATGTATCAATTTTTAGCTAATATCCGTGTAGCGAAGAGCGTGACCCAAAAAGCATACAAGATGATGCAGGTGTTGAAATCAGTACGCAACTTTTCCCTGTAGTGGCATATACAGAACTATTCCGAGCTTTGTTGATATTCTATTAAACGCTAGCTTCCGCCAGCGGCTTCGCACGCGTTGTTTGTCAACAAAAAGTAGCCTGTGTTTGAATCCAAGTCATAATTTATCAACACACCAAATTTTATCGAAATCGATTCAGCCATTACGACGTGAATGAATGAACGAATGAAAATTCTTTATTATACCTTACGAGCTAGACACAACAGATTTATAGAAAAAAAAACAAATAAAAGTAAGCATAATGGGCGGTCTTTTCGCTTAACAAAGCGATCTCTTCCAGACAACCTTTGGATGGAGAGGATCATTGCTTAATGGAAGATTGGCCGAGGTGTAAAAAGAATAAACTTAATAATAGAAAAAGAAATTAGTTATATACATACATATTAGGTACATAAATAACTTTAAATAAATAAATAAATATCATATATAAAATAAATAAATATGTACTTACATACTTATACTTACAATAATAATATTAGAGATCAGATGAATCATGATTGAGTAACAAACAAACAAACATACAAACTTTCACATTTATAATATAGTGTGATGATGATAGTTAAACAAGATAGCTTTCGTTCATTTGTGAGACATTTTGTCAAAATAAAACTGTTTAGATACTTACACCAATTTTCAGTTTGTTATTATGTTGTGGCCTGTAAGTCTATTTCGCAATACCAATCAGCATCCGATATGGTCTAGTGGCTAGGATACCTGGCTCTCACCCAGGAGGCTCGGGTTCGATTCCCGGTATCGGAATAACGTTTTGCGATCACTTAACTTACTTTTTAAACTCAAGCCCATATCTATTTATTTGTATATAATTAGCGAATTATTTAACTTGATAGTACAATTTTTTAAGGTTTTTTTCCGCTTCGGTCTATATAATCAAGTATCACAAGTCTCCGCATTTCTTCAACTGTCCACAACAAAAAAAAAAATTTTTATCTTTATAATACACAAGAAGAAAATATATTAAAAAAAATACAGAAATAGAGAACAGGTACAAAGACGAGCCTAATAGGAGTTTTCTTTGAGGCTAGAGAGAGAGATAATTTTAAAGATAGGTACAAGAAAGGTACAAGAACAAAAATAAATAATTTGTCCAAAACTAATATGGCAAATATCTACAGTAAATAATAATTTAATTTTTATAATAATTTGCGGTAATTTATACATACATTCCTATTTCAACTCGACAACTTTAGTTCCGTCTGTTGTACCAGTTGGTAACAGACAATGAGGAAATGCGTACCAGACGTCTGTCCTCCCATTTCGATGACGAGTTGGCCACTTATGCGAAGTCTTGCTATGACATTTATGTCACTCAAAATAATTAAAATTTTGCCAAAATACCCACGTAACTAGTGTAACTCTAAACGTTTTTATCGTGCTAGTATAGGTAAATAAATGTGGCGCGGTAAACTAGTTATTATAGGTATACAACATTTTAAACAACCCTCCTCCTTTTTTCCGTTGGGGGCTGAAAACTGACATAGCTAAAAACCATGCCAGTTATGCGCAGTTGATTCAATAGTCAACCCGCCCGGTCAGGCAAGATAATTTCAAAAAAAAAATATATACCTATGTTTGATCGTCAACTCGCTCGGTTACTTAGTCATGGTGTGATTAGATTAGATTAGATAATTTCTTTATATTAAAAACCATTAAATATAAACATATAACAGAAAATACACTTTTAAATTGTAAGTACAATGGGTCGCCTCATCGCTAAAAGCGATCTATTCCAGGCTACCTTTGGATGGAGAGGATCTATGTGAACAAATAAGGTCGGCGACGTAAATCAGACATTATTAGAACAAGTATGTACCTATTACAATTTATACATACTCGTAATATAATCATACAATTACATAAATTTTAATATTATCGTACATAAAAAAGTGAGCGATGGATAACAGATAGTGTTGTCTGACCATGTTTTTAAAGATAGGGAGAGATTTAGCGGGACGAATTGAGACAGGCAAGGCATTCTAGAGCCTGGTAGCCTGCAGAGTAAAAGAGGTACTATAAAATACTGAGGTATGATGGGGAGTTTTTAATTGAAAGGTTTCAGAAAAACGTAAGGATCGAGAGTTGGAAAGGTGAAGAAAGTCAAAGCGTTCTTTGAGGTAGGACCGAGTAGAAGGGATGAAAAGGATGATGTAAAGGAGGGAAAGGATATGCGCATTCCGGTGAAGGCGGATAGGTCTTAAGACTGTGGCGATACTCGGAAATGTGATCGTACTTGCGCAAGACAATTAAGAATCTAATAGAGTAATTCTGGAGACGCTCAAGCTTGCGGAGTTGGTCTTTAGTTGATTCAGTACAGTGAAAGACAAAATAGTAAACTAAAAATGAGAAGTAATCGTACGATGCCATAGACACACGCAGACACACACAGACATAGGCGTCAAATGTATTAATACCTCTCTTTTTCGAGTCGGGGGTAAAACGCTATTGCGACGTCTTCACCACAATGTCGATAAGTGACATTGTACTGGCGTTGATTCTATTCCACCACACTCTTACTTATAACTTAACTAGTTTCCGACAGCGGCTTCGAAATTGGTTCAGCCATTACGACGTGATTGAATAACGAACAAACAAATAAATAAACATCCAAATTTTAATATTTATAATATTAGTGTATTTTACAAAGTAATAATAAATGAACATTGATTGATTGAAAATACTTTATTGCACTTATAAAACTAGTACAACGGCGAACTTAATGCTAAAGAGCATTCTCTTCCAGATAACCTTTGTGTATTGTAGATAAAGATGTGTAGGTAGTGCACAGGAAAGGGAACTAATGAAAAATTTGCATAGCTAAAATAGCATAGGTACATACTACTTAAATACTTTTTATCATAGACTAAACTATACCAATATTTAATAAAAATACATACATAACAATAAGAGAAGTGACGTTCATCACGTTTTTACTTGATCCTCTACTTCTTCTAGCTGGCTGTGACTGCGCGGAACCCATACAAATCATCCCTCACATGCTCGAATGTTCTTTGTGCTCTAACAAAGGATGACCTAAACCAAGCCACTGTTAGCGTATTAGAAGTGTCTAATTTCTATTCATCTATATGACTGTAAAGTGAATTAGTGACTCGAAATAAGAAGAATATTCACCTACAATAAAAGAAAAATGCATATCTCAGTCCCGACTGGAGCCCAGAACATAGTTCCTCGTCCATTGCGGCAGTTTATGCTGCGATGCCGTCATCGCGTCATCGCGAAAGCTGTCCATCAAACGTCTGTAAATAAATGAGATCGGACGCGCGTCCCCGATACACATCCCAGATAGAGTTCATGGCACAGGGTTACAAAAATATGCTTCGAATATTAACAATAATGCTGTGTTTGTCTTTATTTAAAAAAAACACTTATAATAGGTTGGGGAAAAAGTCTTTTCGCATTATAGTATGTATGAACTTGTAATAAAATCTCTTTGGCTATACTATTTGTAACTGGCTGGTTTTAGCATCATTCAAATATCAAATTTTAAGGAAGATAATTCCAAATTCAAATTAGGAAAATGTGTGATTTTTATTTGTTTTTCGAACTGTAAAGATGAGTGAATCTAATGAAGAAATTCGATACATTTTAAAAGTTTACTACAAAAAAGGTAAAAATGCAACGCAAGCCGCGAAAAAATTTTGCGATGTTTATGGACCTAGTTTAGTGTTTGTGAGAGTAGCATAAATTTGATTTAAGCGTTTTCAATCCGGAAATTTTGATGTCAAAGATGCACGTTGCTCTGGTCGCCCTATTACGGATAAAATTGATGCAATTTTTGAAAAAAGTGGAGCAAGATCGGCATAGCAGTAGTTACTACGTAACTGAAAAACTGGGAATTGACCACAAAACTGTTTTGACGCATTTTAAAAAAACTGGGTACACAAAAAAGCTCGATATTTGTGTACCCCACGAGCTCACTGAAAGAAACCTAATGAACCGTGTACTCATTTGTGATTCTTTATTACGACGTAATGAAACCGAACCATTTTTGAAGAAGCTGATAACTGGTGATAAAAAGTGGATCACGTATGACAAGAACGTGCGAAAAAGGTCGTGGTCAAAGGCTGGTCAGGCTTCACAAACTGTGGCGAAACCCGGGTTAACTCGCAACAAGGTGATGCTGTGTGTGTGGTGGGATTGGAAGGGCATTATTCATTATGAGCTGTTACCACCAGGCATGACCATCGATTCTGAACTGATGAGATTAAAGCAAGAAGTTGAGAGAAAGCGGCCGGAATTAATCAACAGAAGGGGTGTGGTTTTTCATCATGATAACGCTAGACCTCACACATCTTTAGCCACTCAGCAAAAATTAATAGAGTTTGGCTGGGAGGTAATAATGCATCCGCTGTATAGTCCTGACCTTGCACCTTCAGATTTCCACCTGTTTCGGTCTCTTCAGAATTCTTTAGGCAGTGTCAGGTTAACATCACGAGAGGACTGCCAAAACTTATTGTCGCGGTATTTTGATCATAAGCCCTAAAATTTCTATAGCATCATGTCCATACCTATAAGATGGCATAAAGTTATCGAACAAAATGGTACCTACATACTTTAGTTAAGTGTAAATTAACTATATTAATAAATGTTTTGAATTTTCTTAAAAAATGCGAATTAACTTTTTCCCCAACCTAATATAATTATTTATATAATATATATAGTGGTTATGGGCAGGATACTTGGCAAGGAGGAAAGACGGAAGATGGACGAGTGGTGGCCGCGAGAAGGGCGCAGACCAGTTGGCAGACGACCAGCCAGATGGTCAGACGACATCGCGAGAGTTGCGGGACGGCAATGGATGCGCTTGGTATAGGACCGGAGAGATTGGTTTGATAACGAGGAGGCCTATACCTAGCAGTGGGTGGATGTGGGCTGAGATGATGATTTATTTATTCAACAAAAGTAAGACATAAATTACTGTAGAGGTTTGTCTGGGCGCCTAGAGACACTCAAGCTCATACATTATTTAGATACTAAATTAACCCGTTACCTTTACCTAAACATAATTTTATAGCACAATTACAGCCGGCCGCGTTTTTTGTTAATAAAAAGTAGCCTTTATCTCAATCCAGGTCATAATTTATCGATTCATCCAATTTCATCGTAACAGGTTCAGCCGTATAATCGTGAAAAAGTTATACACATATTTTTTAAGACAAAACGGCTCTTTTCGCGCACAGATTTATATCAAAATCATAATTTTGACTAACCTCGACGTTCAGCCAAGTTACATCGGTCGTGGTAACGAGAAACTGAAAGCGGGCGGGTGTCATTGCCAAGAAGCACGAACGTTGTCACCAACTACCCGCACTTGGTTTTCTGAATCGCACGTATCACTGTTTCGACATAAAATACTAACAGTATCTGAAGTTACGCGTGGATCTAAATCGCGACGTGAACATTTAACTATAACTAGATTCCACGATGCAGATAATCTAAAGCCGTGCTCACGGTTAAAATTGCGATATTTCTTTATTTCGACTGCTTCTCGAACGATTATTGGGTAATATTGGCGTATAAGACGAAAGTCTTTAATCAGTGTGTGTTACCAGTGATGACATATGGAACCGAGACGTGGTCCTTCACTATTGGCCTTATGAATAAGCTCAGAGTCGCTCAACGAGCTATGGAGAGGGCTATGCTCGGGGTTTCTCTACGGGATCGAATCAAAAATGAGGAGATACGTAGGAGAACTCAAGTCACCGACATAGACCAACGGATTAGCACGTTGAAGTGGCAATGGGCAGGCCATATAGCGCGCAGAACAGATGGCCGATGGGGCCGGAAAGTTCTCGAATGGAGGCCACGGACCGGCAAGCGCAGCGTAGGACGTCCACCTACAAGATGGGAAGACGACTTGGTAAGAACCGCAGGTCGGCGTTGGATGCAGGCCGCTTCCAACCACAGTTCCTGGAGATCAATGAGGGAGGCTTTTGTCCAGCAGTGGACGTCCTACGGCTGATATGATTATGATGATTGGCGTTCGGTGGAGAGAATTTTGGGGTCGTGAAGTTCTATCCAGTGATTTGGTCTAGATTCAGTTATAAACAGACAGATAGAAAGAGTTACTTTAGAATTTTTGAATATTAGTACCTATCGATTCCAATACAACAGCTAAGTCGCAGTAGTTTGTAATTACGTATTAATGTTTGTATTACACATAATAATGCATACATAAAATTATATACGCGCGTAAAATATTACTCTCTTTCGGCAGTTGAGCACAGAGATGATTTAAATGATTTCTAAGATTAGATAGGTTATGTTTGTATACAGATGTGGAGTTTATAGACAACATCAAAGCTATTTCCGCTGAATAGGTTAACAGATCCGATTGTGTTATTTTCGTAATTTTATGATTTGTCTGCAGTATTGTTTAAGTAGCTCATGTTTATTTTCAGCTAGCTAACTTGCCCGGCTTCACCCGGACTTTTATCTAATTAAAATAAAGCCTATAAAACCGAGGGGTAGAGTAGCTTTAATCGGTCAGTCGTTTTTGAGATTACCTCCACCAACAACAACACCTTTTATATTAATCTTTATAAACATATATAAAACAAAGTCGGGATAGTTAAACCATTTATAACTCAAGAAGGGGGGGGGGGGGGGGGGGGCAGATTTTGATACTCTTTGATTTTTTGAATTTGTCTCCGCCCCGAATAGCAGATTCATACAAACATACTCACACATGATCACGCATGCTTAACTAGTATAAATAAAAAAAAATGGAAATAATAAACTCTTAGGGGTTTATAACATCTGCGAATACTATGGTGTTCCAGTATTGAAGTAGGTACCATGTTTTTGTTCCAAAATAAAGTTATTTTTTATTTGAATAACTTTTAATATATCGGAAAATTCAGACAAAAACAAATGAAGAAAATTCATTTTCTCATACATATATAGATGCAGCTAATGATGGCCGATTGACATTTCTACCGGGGCGACGTACATTGGCAGCCCGCGTCATATCGCCAAGGCTGTACAATGTACGGCGGGTCAGCTAGTATTAGTATAGATTTATGTTTTCGGAGTTGTTTTGTGTATTAACTTAAATCAATAATCTCAGGGTTTCTCTACGGGATTGAATCAGAAATGAGGAAATACGTAGGAGAAGTCAAGTCACCGACATAGCCCGACGGATTAGCACGTTGAAGTAGCAATGGGCAGGCCATATAGCGCGCAGAACAGATGGTCGATGGGGCCGGAAAGTTCTCGAATGGAGGCCACGGACCGGCAAGCGCAGCGTAGGACGTCCACCCACAAGATGGGCAGACGACTTGGTAAGAACCGCAGGTCGGCGTTGGATGCAGGCCGCTTCCAACCGCAGTTCCTGGAGATCAATGAGGGAAGCCTTTGTCCAGCAGTGGCGTCTTACGGCTGATATGATGATGAATAATCTCAGGCTCATAATGCCACACAAATACAAAGTTTAAATAAAAATGAGACACGCTAATTTGTGCACAAAGAAAAAAAGTTAAAATGACAGATAGAAGTTTCACTTTTTAGTGACATAATGTGAAACTAATAAGCGTTTGCTAAAAACTGTAAGTCTTGTACTTTATTAGGTCGATACTACCAAAACACTACCAACCAACAACAGAACCAAATGATACAACATTTGAATATCTGTCGAAATATTGATCGAGGATTAACTAGTGTGTTCTGAGTGTATAGTTTACTCTAGTGAGACATGGTGCTTGTTATTAATACTCATTGTTATACTATATGTAGACGTTCATACAAAGTTATCACGGCATGCAAAATAATAGACGTCAAATCGGATCTACTAATTAGAAGAATATGTAGGCAGACTTTTAAGAATATCTGTGTATTTGGTTTCGCTCAGTATTTGATATAATTTATTGATAAGTAATAGATACTTGTCTCACCGCCGGCGATGAGCGAGAAGAGCTAGAAACTAGAAACGAGTTGGCGAGCAGCGAGAAGCGAGTGTGTAGTTGCTATAGTTGTCTCGCTGGGCTATAAAGCGAGTGAGCGAGTGCGGCGGGCGATACTCATCATCTCACGGCGTGTGTTCTGACCGCCAAGCGAGCATCGCTGAGCGCGTATCGCTGAGCGAGTATTGTCGCTGCGACAAAATATTGGAGAGCGAGTTCTCGTCGGCAGTGTGAATGGCCAGCGATCAACTATTAATATACGTGTCCCTTTTACTGACACAGAATCTATATATTTTGTTCGTTTCTTGAGCGATAAAATAGTTGATAGCTAATCGCTTACTCGCCGGCGGCGGTGAGACAAGTGCCATAAGTATGTGTCCGAGCATCCCAGTTATCAACTCTACCCTCTGATATTTATTTGAAGAAATTAATTACACTGAATATTTAAAACCTAAACTACCATAAATTAAACTCCTGTAAAATCTCACCTCAAACGCATAAAAAAGCACTGGCGTATCTCCACCGCCTTTTGAAATGTCGTAAAATGTTATGGTTTATTTAGTGGCTAACGCCATGTTAATAGACACAGTTGGCTAGTTTAACCTGGCAAATGAGGCAGTTTCATTCCCCATTCTAGTTTCAGAATGCTTATTTAAAACAGACTTTTGATTATAAAAGATTTTTATTATGAGAAATATTCTGTCTTTCATGACGTTAGTGTTATACATAGAACATAAACAAGTTAGAAATAGGCCGAGCGTTGTAATAAAAATAATCTTTACTAACGATGGAACTGTCAGTTAACTACATGACATTCAAGATGTGAAAGCATCCAAAATAAGAAAACAGACGTCTTCTCCAGTCGGTTCCAAATTAGCTGCCAATAGAACAAAAGTAGGGCATTCCAAAAGGTAGCTTCTAGAGAAACCCAGTCGAGTCTCAAGGCGAGTGGGACGTAAAAAAGAAAACTTACTAATGCGTAAGGAATATTTATAGAGCAGTTCCCACGCCAAAATGTTGAGCCAGTTACAGAGACCTCTCACGTCTCCGCAAATGACTAAAACACGAGTGAAAATGAACAAAATTCACAATCCTGAAGGACCGCACAAAATTGGTCAGATGTACGTATTGTGCAGATTCTGTAGTTGTCATTTTTCCACGGAATTAGGGACGTTGACCCAGTATAAAACAGGAAAATAATAGGGCAATTACCTGTAAAACTCCGTCATAAAATTTTAGAACAGATGTAAATCATACTTGAAAGAAAAATGTAGGGGAAACTGTACATAAATTAACGACGGATGAAATGGTGTTAATGGTGACACATTTTCCTGATTTCAAGCTTTTGTGATTAATGTAGGACTACACCGACCTATGACATAAAAATTACACTCTGGTGAAGGTGCGCAAATTGAACCGAAACATTGTCGGTCGTAACACCGATAAAAAGGTACGTGGCATATCTCGTATTTTACTAAATATCGTCAAAATACTTCTATTTGGTCTAGCTTCATTCTGAGAACTTGTAAATTCAAATTCGCTTCTGAAGTTCTAGTGCAATTTCTAACCAACTAAATTAAACTAGGTATTCATTCCAGTTCCAAACAAATCTAAAGGGTAATTAATAAGCACCAAGTTTCAGTTTATATTGAAAAGTTATACTCAGAAACACTAGTTAACCCTGGAACACTATGCGACAGGACGATATTTCAATAGTGTATCCATTTGGTTCTGTTGTTCGTTGGTAGTATTTTGACACTTATAAACGCGACCTATTGGATTTCCACGACTTTAAGCTGTCGAGTCTCATACAAAGCGATTATATCGATCGGTAAAAAAAACAACGTTTAAAAGTTACTACGTCCTGTCCTACACTAACTTGCCCATTATTTGTCTCGACTCTCTGATTTCCCGCACGTACTTGACCGATATACAGCCGAGCTGACTGCTAGCGATGCACTAATAAATTATAAACACAACAGATGGCTTGCTTTCACAGATGAAGACACACTACGAATTGCTTCTCTTTAACTTTTCAAAATAATGTAAGCCAACTATTTTTTCTTTAGCGATAAAATTTATATCAACGGAACAAGGGAAACTGTACTATGCTTTTGTTATCCGTAGTAGCAGCTACATTTATTTTGATTTGGTAATTTAATCTCATTGAATATTTGAATAACTAATTTCGATAAAATCCTTATGATCGTCAATCACTATGGTGAGTGTATACAGTATGGCGCGTGGTCACTCCACGTGCTTCGAACAACCGACCTATCACTCTCGTTTTCAGCAGGTGAAATTGCTTGCCCAGTTCGGCACCAGTCTGCCCATGCGAGGGAGGTAGACACTGCCCTTAACGACACGTGCAGGATTATAACAGGCTGCCTCAAACCGACCCCGGTTAAAATGCTCTACCCACTAGCAGGCATTGCACCACCAAGCGTTCGCCGTGAGGTAGCTTGCAGTGTTGAAAAAAGTAAACAAGAAACTGACGACCGGCACCAACTCTACGGCCATCAGCCACCATCGGCGCGACTGAAAAGCCTAGCTTCCTCCGATCCACCAACCACACGGACAATTATGGTTCTCCCATCACACTGCCCCTCCTGATTACATTCCACCGGCTGAGCATCTTCCTTTCAGCTACAAGCTGCAGTGGCCAATTTGGAAGTCACTAAACCGGTTGCGCACTCAAGTTGGCCGCTGCCGAGCCAGTACCACTGCGGGGCTACCTTACAAACAATGGCCCACCTGCTGTCTTGTCCTCTATGCCCAACCACCTGCACACGAGAAGACTTGTACCAGGCAACAGAGAGGGGTCTGGAAGTTGCTCTCTATTGGGCTAATATAATTTAGAAGTCAAACAGCTATTGACACGAAATAAGAAGACTGGTGAAAGAGGTTCTCTCATCATAGTACATTTTAGTCTATTAAAAATGATACACGAATCAAACCAGATTATCTGATCTTCAGAATTGGAGAGGGAAGATTAAAATTTTATTTGAAAAATCACCGGATGTCTGTTTACTCTTGACCAACTTTCTCTGAGTCGTATTCCGTGTTTCAATATTTTTATGTCCAATGTTTACGAAGGAAACCATTAGATGTTGTCACTATCATAACATTTTATTATTAGAATAAAAGTTGTTAATGAGAAATTAACACATTCGTTACACTCGCCAGTTTTATTTTTCCAGTTTGTACATATTTAAATTAATGTCTTTGTTTAAAATTGTTTTTAAATTATGAAATTGTTAAGCAGAGTTTGACTTCAGCATTTTTTTATAATTTTAAGGGACTGTTAATTTGGAAAAGTTGCCCGGAAAATTCTGAAAAAACGAAAAGTGCTTTTTGTATAAACTCAGTCTGTTTGATACGTTTTCAAAGGTAGACCAATTTAGATGGAAAATGGTACTTATGGAACTTTATGTCAGACTTGAGGTTTGACCAGCCAAACCTAGGAGCTCCGGAGCTTTGATGTTTGACTTTAATATATATACCAATTATGACCGGGATTGGGACAAATGCTACTTTTTAAACACTGCGCAGAAGGAGGATGGCTATGTTTGTAATAACAAACCACGTGTGCGGAGCCGCGGGCGGCAGCTAGTAGGCTATATTTTATTTTGGAATATTTGCAAAGCTAATTCAGATCAGGGTCAGCAGATAATATAAGAATAGTATATAATGGTGATCACGACTATATTAATCCCCAAATCAGAGATCCTCGAATCACTGAGGCAAGAGTCCAGAGGCAAGTCCAAACGGTATTAACGATTAACGTGGATATTAAATGAAAATTTATTTTTAAGGTGTTTGTGCCGAATAAAATGTTTGGATGTTTTCCTAATAATATTTTGGAAGCACTGAAGAGAACCTTCCTTTCGTGTTATTCGCGTAATTGCTGTACTCGAGATTGTGCCGCCCATTTTTTGCATTGAAGTTAAGTTCACGTGAAAGAATAATAACTCGATTGCACATGGCTTCCATTTTTTTTGCTGTAGAACATGCCGGCTTCCTCACAATGTTTTTGTTCTCCGTATTAGCAGTAATTGCGCTCATATTTTATTCGAGTGAGAGAGGCCACCACTGCTTTATTTATAAATGAAAAGTAAGACAAAAAGAAAGCGTTTTTAACATGTAGAATTGATATTTAATATGAATTTGATAACACTCACAAGAAATAGTCTTTATTTCTGGCCATGAAAGTTCGCTAATCTGCAATTGGGTCACATCTTGTCCCCCGTTTCTAATCCATCTTTGTTATATAATTGCCACAGAAATAACTCGCAAATTATCGAAGAGAAATGCTAATGTATTAACACGGTTAGCGCAATTTATTTTGATTTGTTCTGACGCGCCGGCTCGTGTGATCGTGTGACAAATTAGCAAAGTTGACCTTCGGATCCGAATTTCAGTTGAAATTTAAAGGGAATGTAGCCAGGCATTCGATTTAGATTGTGAAAACTTACATAATCTAAATTGAATTACGTGATTGGTGACGATTTGCTTGCGCACGGGGATATAATGCGAAGAGCCAATGATCTAAGAGCTGCCTTGAAATAATTCAGCGGTGAACCAAATCACAAACTTTTAGACACAATTTACCTGATAAATATTATGCCTTATACTAGTTTTGTAATAATGTAATTTGCAGGTGCTACTATTGATTAAAAGCACAGAAATAATAATAATATACCACGTAATAAAAGCATTTTTGTAATTGAAATGTAAATTTAACTCTTTCATCGGCATCCAAAACTCAGTCAGCAAAAGTTTAGCAGATGAAGACCATGCGACCTACCTTTCTCCGATCTTCTTCCCTTTACCCTTGGGATACTTCTTTTTCGGCCTGCAGGCCAGCTTGTGTCGGGCTGCTGAAGTGTCCAGGAGCTGTGCATCCACGTCCAGGGTCGCGTCTACCGCCGGCCTGGAGGGAGGGGATTTGTTAATGGATGCGACCGTTAGAATATGCCATCTAGGGGTATCTACTTTCTGAACCATTCCAAGCATATTGCAGAAAAGAACATATGAATTTTCTATTCTCTCTCTCTACGCGAATGTTACTTGAATGTTCAGAGAGAAGTGTTGGAAATATAACAGTGATATTAGGTCTCATTCATTGGTTGGAATCAAAGTAAGTGAATGTGAGTAAAAGTCTTAGGTATAGACATCATTGCTAGATTCTGTAATGTGACTGAATGGAGTGTTGGCTTACAATTATCTATTCTAAGTAGGAAATTGGTTCCTGTTTGCTTAATAAGATAAGATAAGATAACTCTTTATTGTACACCAAAGTAAAATTCAGAACATAATTCTTACAAATAGATTTAGTACAATGGGCGGTCTTTAATATGATAATATATACAAATATATTTTATATTAAATGTATAGTGATTAGTATTTGACAATAATGACTTTCAACAATACAAATGCGATCTCGATTTTTTCCTATCCATCTTCTTACATAATTTAATCTCAACGTAAATGTTTTAACAAGTACTCTTTTTTACGAGAGAGATATTGTGTCATTTTCAAAGGGTCATCATCGCATCATTAATCACCACAAGCGATTCTCTGCCAAAACGTGAGGCGAAAATAGTTGCACCGCAATTCGCAATGATGATAACAAAGAATTTTGTATAGTGGCAAACAAGCCGGCGATCGAGTCAATGAGTGCAACGTATCTTGGGGAATGTCAGATATGCAACCACAACAAATTGATGAGTGTTGTGTCATTTTTAGAACCGTGTCGAAATCGGCATTTCCTAGAACTATAAAGTTTAAGATATGTGGCATGTGCATGAAAGTAACAATGCAAACTTGCTCCTTTTACTGCAGCTACTAGTTCTTACAGGATGCGTTCTTAATATGCATGTTAATCCCTCTAACATACATATTAAGTCTAATAAAAAGACTAACATAGCCCGGATGATTAGCAAGCTGAAGTGGTAGTGGGCGGGGCAAATATCTCGAAGAAGTGACGGCTAGAAAGGTTTTTGAGTGGAGAACACGCACTGGAAAGTACAACGTTGGGCATCCCCATTAGATGGTTGGATAAAGGTTGCTGGGAGCTGTTGGATGCAGGCCGCACAAGATCGGTCGCTCTGGAAATCTATGGGGGAGACCTGTGTTCAGCAGTGGACGTCCTGTGGCTGATATGATGATGATTCCAAATGAGCCACGACAAATAGACACAGTCACACTCCACTAAAGCACCCATGTTTTTAGTATGTGACAGTTTTTAACTGCACAAGTTCCGGCGCGGCACCAGCCATCAATCAAACGTCACGACCGGGCCTGACACTGACACCTGACGACCACTCAATGTCACGGCTTGACGAGGTGTAGGGTTCCATCATGTGATCCTGCCTATTTTGAAGCAGAGGTCAATGGGATCAAGAGCATCCAATGTTTAGAAACGGAAGCTACTCTGTATTACTATTGTTTATTTTATGATTTTCATCAACTCGGCTCAGAAAAACCGGGAGCTAACTGAGGTGCACGGGCCTAAGCCAAGTACCCCTCAGTGGTTCGGGTAGTATCATTTTGAACCATTGTACATGGTAACAATTCGGTGGATAGGGCAGTCTGCGAGAACTTTCTTACAATCCTGCAAGTATTCAAAATTACTGCCTTCTGCAATAAGGCAAAGGTATGTTTTGGGAGATCCACAAGTGAAAGGGACTGAAACAGTTGATTTGGGATGACGCCTTTAGAGGATAAAACTATTGGGACTATTGATACTTTTTGCAGTCGCCACATTCGAGTGATTTCATTTTTTAAATCTATGTACTTAGATAGCTTCTCTGCGATTGTAGACTGCATGTTATGGGTATTTGGGATGGCTATATCAATAATAAGTGCGGTTTTGTTAGTTTTATCTATAAGGGTTAAATCTGGTATATTGTAGTGTGTAGTTTTGTCTGTTAATATCGCTCTGTCGAAGTATAGTTTATGGTAGGTTATTATTATTATCAACCCGTAGAGTCCCCCTGCAGGGCAAAGGCCTCCCTTCCCTCTTTCCACGAATCCCGGTTATTGGCTAATTGGGACCACTCTTTCTGGAATGCATCCAGTTCATTCCTTCATCTCCACGAGGTCGCCGCCCGTTTGGAACCCATTCTGTAGTGGCTTTCGCCCATAGTTCCTCTGGCATACGACAAACGTGTCCTGCCCAGTCATACTGTATTATAGTATCATAAATTGTATAACAGGCCAAAAAAAGGTTGTCTAATAGAGATAGCCTTTAGCAATAAGACTGCCAGTTGTATTTCTGTGTGTCCAGTTATTTATTTGTTTTAATGTTATTTGTTAATTTATGTATGGTGTGTCTACAATACACGTTTTCTATCTATCTGTTTCTACTCGGATGGTGTACGACAGCTAAGCTTTTCAGGAGAAACAGTGCCTCATTCTAAATACTATGTTTAACACTTTGTTGTCGGTAACAAATACTGGGTGAAAAGCTGAGATCCGACAGATAAGGCAGCTGCTAGAACCCTTGTATCTTCAATAAAACGAAGGAGACTTACAGTAACTTTTATCAGCAATGCAGTCAGCGAGAAAAGTGGCCATATTCATAAACCTTTTTATTTTTTATGCAATTCGATTGCTTGCTGAAAGGGAATTAGTTTTTTTTAAATCTCTATGTGCAGAAGTTAATACCTCCAAAAGTTAGTCTCAAATCGTTTATGTACAAAAAAAATCTTTTCTCAATTTCAACTTTCCATCTTGTATAAATCTATCTACTCACTTTAACCAATAAATAAACGTATATTTCTTTTCTTTATTCTTGGCAGCAGGACATACGAAACGACTAATCTAGATATAGTTTTACTGGTCTCTTAGGTTTACTCTGACAGTCTACTAAGTAATACTACTGTGATTTTACTAGGGCCACTGACACTCAAGCGTTGACGAGGTCTTTAGCCGTATTCATTAAAGGTGTCTTGCGCAACGATACCTAAACGACTAAAAATGTTTAAATTTATAGAAATATACATTATTTATTTATGACACAGAAATACATAATTACACGTAAAAATACACGTTTTAACAAGCTAAATTATTGTGCTCTTAAATCGGCTACCATTCAGCATTTGCTGGTTTTCAGTGGCGCCGTATTGTTTTGACATATTGTATGATTTGACAACTCTCTAAATCATATTTAGACACTAAATACGTTTAGGAACCGTTGCGCAAGTCACCTTAAGTGTGAAGATGTTATTGAAACACAGACCGTTCTTTGTTTTTTAAAGTCTTGTGACGGGATCTTGTGTTGATTCTGCTAGTGTCTTATTGATATCTATCTACGTATATTTATCTACTGGTCGGTTCTTTTAGCTTTCTACTTTTTTCTCTAGAATGTGTTTCAACACATCAAAACATCTGTTTTCCTCAGGTCTCCCCATAACATGTCGGGCCTACTATCCATTTCACTTGAGCATCACATGCACCGTGCTATTTCAGGCGGCCCAGAAAACCCGTGACGTCAACGGTGGCACCGTTTCGAGGAACAGGACACAGTCCCGCCTTGCAACTGTTGACTTGCTCAATGTTTGGAATGGGAGAGGATATTGATACTAAATTGTTGACCTGAGTCGTACAATTCCAATGACTAAACAGTTAAGATTGCTCATAGGTCAGGTTTTATTGAAGTATGTACCTAAGTAGAGATTGTTTGTGTTGCAGTTGCCTATCTCTATATATAAAAATAATCCCTATTTCCCTTGGTCACACCATCACGCGTGAACGGCAGGACCGATTTCGCTAATTCTTTTGTTGTTGTATTTCTTATTGTCAGGAGAAAGTTCTTATGAAGGAAAAAATTAAGAAAATTGCGCACAGAATTAGAAAATTTAAAAATACTTAACCACCATATAAAATTATTTATAATCTAACCATAGCGCTTTTATAATGTAACCTTATGACGTTTGACATAGAATTGACAGAATGCGTGCTGCAAATATCGTCAAAGAGGGTGTAAAAAAAATTAATATCGTTTGAAACAGATGCTTCGGTCGGAGTTATCCCGAGATATTGTCTATATATATAAAAATGAATTGCTGTTCGTTAGTCTCGCTAAAACTCGAGAACGGGAGGAGCGATTTGGCTAATTTTGGTATTGAATTATTTGTGGAAGTCATTCATTTTCTCATACATAATGATGGCCGGGGACAACAATTGACAATTCTACCAGGGTGACGTATTTGACGTATTGACAGCCCGCGTTATATGCATGTCAAGGCGGTACGAAGTTCAGCGGGTCCACTAGTACATTATACAATGTATGTTTTCTGAGATTTGATTATCAGTCTAACCCGAAGTCAAACAGTCTTATAGGAGACACTAAGTTGAATGAAGACGTCTCATAAAAGATGTCTTGTTTTGATACTAGCTGACTCGATCGCGGCTTAGCACGCGTGGCGTGAATAAAAAAAAACATTACCCTCCTGCGCAGTCATTTAAAAAGTAGTCTATATCCCAATCCCGGTTACACTCTATCTATATACCAACTGTACATAGGGAGAGCATCTAAAGAATACCTTATAATTTTAAATTTTATATACATGAAAGGTTGCAAGCTGCTTATAGATACTAACCTGATAGTGTACTTATTACTATTTGCAGTTTGCAGGTTTCGGGCGGGACGATGATTAAGACCTATATTTTGTTTGGTCAAGTCCTGTTTCCATTGTGACTTCTAAGTTATTTGGCAGATTTAACACCTTTACTGAGCACTTTTGACTCCTGGCTACTCTTACCTCTTTTGTGTAGTTAAACTTATGCATAAGTAAGTACTATGTAGATATCAAGGAACTTAACGATCCTATAGCACAGATATGGACACTCATATTGAATATTTCAAGTAAGTGCTTGCCAAAGTATTTTTTTTATTAAAGTTTGAGATTAATTTAGCACAGCCCACCCACCTGATGGTATTCAGTAACTACGGCTTATAGTATATTATTTAAACAAGTTTGAGTTTACGATTAGTAGAGTTTCTTGTGAAAGGGCTCGATATGGGAAGTACTACCGCCATACCCATTTCTGCCCCCAATCTTATTGTGTTTCGGTTTAAAAGATATGGTTGCAAGTAAAATTACAGGCATATGAGGCTTAACATCTGTATGCCTCAAGTTGATGGACGCAGGACAGTGCATCGTAGGGCACATATCTAACGTGAGTAACTTACGAGGCATTTTTATGTTATAGTCGATGGTTACCACTTAACATCAGGTGGGCCATAAGCTTGATCCGTCTCCAGGTAGTATAAAAAAAAGTTGGAACAAGCATTTAGCCCACCGGATGTTATTTAGTAACCATATCCAACAAAGCATTGTCTCGTAGGTCACACGTTTTAGAAATGTGTCCTACGATGCACTATACTATACCTAGTAGTGATTACAATGTTTTTCTTCTTGCTTATAATCTAAAATTTAGTAAAACTATCCAAATTGATTTTATTTTGTCATATTTTTACCTTTTTTTGACTTAAATTAAGCCGAAACCAAGTCAAGTTTAGACTTGAATTATGACGTTTTTGTCTTAAATTAAGCCAAATAAGTCAAAATCAAGTCAAATGTTATTACAACTTTATACTTCTAAAAAAAGAAAAGTTTGACTTGACTTTGTCCTAATTTGGTTATATAAAATCGACATAATTTAGACTTAAATTTTTAGACAAAAGTAAGTTTTATTTTTGACCCAGGATGTACGAAAGTGACTTAAGAAGATTATTGTTATACGATGCGGTGTAGTTCGGCCCAGAATAATGTGCGCGAGCCTTTACAATATTCAGGTAGTTAGGTATTTTGTTATTTCTTGTTATCATCAGGGATTTTTGTCACAATTGGCCGCCCCTAATATCTGGTCGCCCTAGGCCCGGGCCTACTGGGCCTTAGGGCAAATCCGCCAATGACTACGCCTATCAACTTAGGCAAATGTAAAGCCTCATGTGACTGTAATTCCACCCACACCTTTAAACCGAAACACAGCAATGCTGCATGGCGGCTGAAGTACTACAATAATACCTGATTATAATACTTCCCCGTGCAAGTGCAAGCCCTTACACCATGAATTCTACTACTTTAAACAACTTTACTACAAATTTTACTTTTAACTTTAGTTTAAACAAATAAATAATGGTTAAAAAAAACTAAAAAACACGCTTTTGTAGATAAACGAACTAAAAAGTAGAAAATAATTTCTTATAAATTTAAATTAAAAATAGTTAAATAAATAATTAAAATTTATTAAAAAAAAAACTTTATTGTACAAAAGTGTCGGGGGTTTGATGGCAATTGTTATAAATATTTTATTGATAGATAAAATAGACATATACATACAGATAAATAGAATAATGGTAAAATTAAAGTCAATTTGAAATTATCTTAAATAACACCGCACGCTTTTTTAAAATTAATTTTTTTTGTTAATCCACACTATTCTTAATTTAAATTTATTGAAAATTATATTCTACATTTTAGTTCGGGTATCTACAAAATCGTGTTTTTTATTGAATTAAGCTATTGTTATCGGTCCTTGATAAGTGTGCAAAGTTTCAATTTTAATTGGACGTTTGAAGTGGTAAAAAATCTAATTCAAAGATTCCGTTACATACCTAAATACATATCAAGCTAATAAAAACTTGATAATAAAATTCAAAACTTTACTAGACAATATTCCATTCCTCACACGTCAGAATAGATATAAGTTTGTCCGATATGATCAAGATGACACTATAATTTCAAATGCCGTCGTCTCCTTTACCTGTGCGATTCGTTTTGGCATTAATCCAATTGAAAATTGGCACCTAGATTTTCAGGTTATTAGTGAAAGCTGACGGCTCTGTCTCTCTTTAGTTTTGTATCCATTGTTTAATTATACAGCAGAATTTCTATGGTTTTCTAGGTTGGTCGAAATAAGTGGGAAGGTATTTGGCAACCTAACTGAGGTAAGGAATGAGGATTATTTTTGCTAGCAGCAAAAACTAGGAACAAAAAAGCAACAAGTTACAATCTACAGTTAATTTAGATCGTGATTAGAGAATAAACAAACAGACAAACCTATTCCATCTGATTTACATCAAGACTGTACTTATTATAATTTCTAAGTTAATGTTCGAAATGATATTGTTGAAGCGCTTGAGTCACTCTGAGTCATTTCCAAGGAATTAGATTTATTCTATCAATGTCAGACATAAATATTTGAAGACCGCAATATATTTCTTATAGTTTTTATAATGTGTATATTTAGGCACGACTCAGAGTGGTGACTTATAAAATAAAATGTCATCATAAAACTATTGAAAACATTAAAATAGGAAAAGAATCATACAAGTTATCAAAAACGTCAATACATAATATATCCAAGCTATTTATCTGAATTATTTAAATTTGGCTAAAATGTATCAAAATATAATTAAAAAGAAACAACAAAATTTTATTACCTTTATTACATCCTTCTCTCATCGATTACATATTATACACAAACATCTACAGTAGATAAATGGTAACTGCCTATAGTTATCACAACAGTTATAATTTTGATCACAACATATAATGACACATGTATACTACGCTATATGGCTGTATTTACAATGGCAAGATGGCTGCAACTCCGGGTGATATCTCAGTAATAGTACATTTTGTAAGTGGGAACGCTAAAAACGTAGTCTAAAGATGGACCGCGGGTATTGAAGAAATGGTTCTCGTAACTATAGACACGTCCTCTGTACCTGCATCAACAAGTATCTCTCATTACGTCATCAGATGATGATCGATGATTGTGGGTTGCGTGCTGATGAGGTTTTGTTACAGGATGGTGTGTTGATATTGTTTGTTTGTGATGATATTGATTATGTACTAAGTGATGGTATTGGTGAGATAGCCAAATTAGGTGATGATGTAAAAATTCAAACGAAATAAGTGGGTAAGATTGCAGAAATAATAAATAAAATAAACTTTGTAAGGCTTGAAAATTCAGTTGTAGCTTAAAATTGCGTATAAATAGTAAATTTATTATTGATAGCATAATGCTATCGTCTTAAAATCAGCGAGAAGATCGCGTTACGTAAGCTCAGTGCAATGAACCCCAGCCTAAAATTATCCAGGAGTCCCTGCGGAATGTTCGCCGCATCTATTAAAATGCACTCGGAGCATTTCCTGTATGCATCTCGGTTTACGAGTACCTATGTGATAGGCAAAGGGTAAAGACGAAAATATATTGGCAAAGTCGTGAATTTACTTTGCTATTGTGAGTTATATTATATTCAAATGTATTACTTTATCTGTATGTTGAGGATTTCATTATTTTAATTTGTTATTTCAGGATTTGTACGAATTATGTTATAATGTACACTATGTATGTATTATGTATAATGAGTTTGTGACATAATTCGTGTTATCGTCAGATGTTAGTCTTACGATCTAAAGTATAAATTCGGCGTAATAAGTGCAGTTACGCAAGCTCATGTCGGTAGTTATTTACGAGTATGTTTATTTACGATGTATCCAACGGGGGCACAGTTGTGCAAAGCTCATGCTAATTATAAAGAAATTGACACTCACTTGGATCCAAGACCAGATTTTGTATCGAGAACCTCGACAATATCACCAGACTTTAGTGAGACTTCGTCTTCGGCAGCGGCAGTGTAGTCTGCCGATGCGACCACCACGTCTTCGACCTGTAACAAAGAAAAGTCAATGTTAATACTAAGTTAGAAGAATAGAAATTGTTTGTTGGGTTTCATGACGTCTATGCTAATTATTACCTTAGGTGGACTTCCCAAACTAGACCTAGATCTCGAAGTTGATAAAGATCGTGAAGGGTATCGTTTGTAACTTGGTGTATTATCTAAACTACTCATTCTGCTTCTGGTGTTTTCTCTGTCAAGCAATACACCGCTGTATCTTGGAGACCAGCCACCATACTTTGTAATTCTCTGATTGTTGCTTATATTGCAGTACCCAGTAAATGTCTGTAAATCTTCATCTTTATCATCAACGACGGGGCAACTGTACATGGAGAATCGATGGGCTGTGGGTTGACTTAGGTTAAGGGCTGAGAAAACGTGCATAGGTTCGAAATGTCTGATTCCACTCTCATCGAGAACAGTGTACGCGACTTGTCCAGTCAGCACTGCTCGGCTGGCTTCACGAGGCACCACGGCTTGCAATCCTTTCTTCATAATGAGTAAAGCTCCTCGGTGTTTCTTGCGTTGGAATAAGAAATCTTCCATCGCAAGGCTGTTCTCAGGTTGAAGCAAGCTAAGTGGAACATCTTCGGAAGTTAACAGAGGCGTTTCTTCTGGAACAATCATCAAAGCCGCACTCTCTCGCACCAAATCCCTTAGATTAGGATCTGTACGAGCTATTATCGTATCTGTTTCTAATTTACGTAGAGCAGAACGTAGACTTGGTGTGTTATCAGCAAGTTTTCGCATAACTGTCAATCTTTTGAGAATATTCATGCTTGTAGCATCTGCTGCTATTTTAGCCATGCAGTCGTGGTCATTGATAACTGATAATAAGTTGGAGGCCACATCTCTCAATCCGAGGATTTTAGCAAGTCCAATAGACTGTACGACTAGTTCCTTAATATTTTCTTTGTTATTTTCAGTAATTATTTCTTCTAGTTCTTTTGTACTAGCTTCTTGCACAGCATTTACAATAGCTTTTTGTAAAGTTTCTGTTGCTTCATGATCAGTTTTGATAAATGAAATTGAGTCAGAAATACTGCCCAGAACGTTGTAAAGAAGGCTTGTATCACTCTTCGAAATATTTTTGAAAGCTGGCCCCAACACTTCATTTTCAGAGCTCAAAAAATCAGCAAACTTTTCTATTATTTCTTCTTCAGGGAAGGAATTTTTATGAAGAGCTCTGTTGAGAGCAATTTTTATTAACTCAACCTTCGGTTCAGAAGAATTCTCTAAAATTTCTTCGCGAAGGTTATCTCTATCTTCTTCCTTCTGAAGAATGTTAAACATAGCAGTTACTAAATCTTCATCGATGGATTTGCCTAAAATGGTGTCGATAGATTTTAGGATCAGTTGGTATTTTTCTTTACTGATGTTATTATTTACTTCCTCAAACTGCTCAGCGGTTACCAAAGCGGCCAGCACAGCAGCGGCAATTGAATTTTTAACATGTTCCTGCTGAGCAGATTGTCCATTTCTGCCGGAATATCCGTTTTCTTGCATTTCCATTTTCTTTTTGCCATTTCTAGATTTCTTTGATTCACTTGAATGCTCTTCACTCCTGCCATTTTCTTGTAATTCAGATTTTAAATGAGCACTCATTTCTATTATGGATGCAATCACATCCATCAATTGATTTGCCACTTCATCCTTTAGTCCAAAATCACTGACGAAAGCTTTTAAAACCTCGGCATTCCTAGTTTCGTTCAGAAGAACACTAATAGCTGGAAGATCAGCGGGAACTTGTCTTCCAATTGACATTCCTGCTTCGGATAGCTGCCTGAGCATATTTGTATCGATAGTTAGTTCTCCTTTAGTCGACGTTGTATCGTTGGGGTTTGTTTTTACTTTCAATAGTTTTAACTCTTCTGGAGTAACGACAAAACTTTGAACAGAAAACTCAAGTCCTTCCTCGCCTTCAGTTAGATCAGGTGCGACGAACTTCAAACCTTCGGGGGTTTGCACTATTTGACCAGGAACAAAAGTGACTCCATGATCGTCAGTTTCAATTACTCTACCAGGTACAAATCTTGGTCCTTCTTCTGTATCTACTACTTGTCCAGGTACGAATCTCGAGCCTTCATCTTCAGTAGATATTACTTGCCCAGGTATAAATGTGGGACCAGCTTTGGTTTCAATAATTTGACCGGGCACAAACCGAGGACCATCAATTGTATGTATAGTTTGTCCAGGAACGAATTTCGGCCCAGATTTAGTGTTTACCACTTGACCGGGTACAAATTTAGGTCCATCTGCTGTGTCAACTACTTGACCTGGCACGAACTGTTCGCCATTTTCTGTGAAAACTATTTGTCCAGGTACGAAAATACCTTCTACCATTGTTCCAGGGACGAATCGAGATTCGTTGGCATCATTCTTAACAAGTCGGCCGGGAACGACTTTACCATCTAAGGTTGGCACTCTAGCTCCAGGGTAAAACTCTATTCCCTTTGATGTTTGCACCATATGTCCGAAAACGTAAAGTGATTCTTCAGACAGTGAACATGTTTTTATATCGATCGGCAATCCTACCGGTGCACTTTCACTAAATGTTATGTCTTCTACGGATTTTGCAACTGAAAATTCTACATGACCATCTGCATGAATAATAGTTTTTCCGGGCAGGAATTTCTCACCAACATCAGTATGTACTATTTGCCCCTCAATAAATTTAGGTCCATCAATAGTTTCAACAGTTGTTCCCGGAACAAATTCCAATCCATTACCTGTTGACCTGGTCATTCCAGGTACGAAAGAAGTTTCTCCATCCATGGCTACAGTTTGACCAGGAACGAATTTGAGGCCGTTTGGCGTAGCGATCGTAGCTCCAGGTACAAAGTGCAACTCGTCATCTTGGTGCACAACCTGACCAGGAATAAATTGCCACTCATTGTTTATTTTGGCATTTTGTCCAGGCGTGAAAGTCACACCATTGGTTTCTGTTATTGTTTGTCCAGGTATAAATTGGATTCCTTCAGGTGTCATTATGGTTTGTCCGGGAACGAAAACATCTTCAGATCCGGTTTGCACTATTTTCCCTGGTACGAATTTAAAGCCTTCTTCGGATAATACCGTCTGCCCTTCAACAAAACGCGGTGAGTCATCTTTGTTCTTAACTGTTTGTCCGCAAACAAATTCCTCGCCATCTTTAGTATTGAAAACTTGACCAGCCACGAAGAACGGTTCACTTGTATTTTCATTAGTAACAATATGACCGGGGATTAGACTAGGACCAGCTGGTGTGCTAACGCTTAGTCCCGGAACAAAAACAGGACCAATAGGAGTTTCAACAGTTTGGCCTGGCACGAACACTGGACCTTGAGGCGTGTTGACGACTTGACCAGGAATAAACTTCTTCGCTTTGTTTATATCTATTGTTAGTCCCGAAATTTTTGAGACCTTCTCTCTTTTACCTTTCTTAATACTTTTCACAATATCCGGTAACATATCCAAGATTGGAAGCATGTCAACCTTATCACTATCTACCAACTTTTCTGTAATATCCGATGTTTCTACTAAACGTTCTACCGGAATTTCTTTAACAGCACTTAAAATCGTTTCAGACGGACGTGTTTTTATAGGTTTTAGTGGGTTTACACAAGGCACACTTTCCAAATTACTCGACATATCGCTGATATTGCGATCTACTTCGTATGATTCCGCCTCACAGTGGTATGGAGTGATTTTAACAGGTGTTGGCAATGTAGTCACTTTCGGTACGAATTGTTCATCTGTGACGTCCTTTTCAAAAGCTTCCCAATCCCAGGACTCGATAAGTGGGTGTAGCTGTTCTCTCCATTCACCACTGCACATCACAATGCTCGACTTAGAACGCATGTGATTTGTGTCAAAGTTATTGTATTTGAAAGTTTTAGTATCGTGCTTTTCATGTCTTATCTCTTCCATTTTCGCTTTCTTAGCTGTTCGCACACGACGAACCTTCTCTTCCTCCAGTTCTTGCACTTCAGCTAATTTTTCCTTGTTTTCAAATATTTTCTTCATTGAAGACAAGCCGGCAGCTCGCTTCCTCTTCTTCTTTTTCTCTTCGAGTTCCGCCATTTCCCTTTGTTTCAATACTTCGGCATTCGGACCTTCACCTTCAAACATTTCAACGTCTTCTGTAAAATCCTTAAAGTCCATGGAAACACTGCGTCCCTGTTTTGTTTTGATCAGAACTGTATCAGAGTCCTTGGCGAGCATGACATCCCTGACATCACCATCTCGCACAGCGGCTTCCATTTGCGCGGAAAAAACTAAGCTACATCTTCTCTCCTGAACTGTGTACACATAACGTTTTTCTTGCGTCACTTGTTTGCCTAATAACACTTCCATCAAATTTTTCTGCGCTTCCGTAGATCCATCCAAAACTGGGAAAATGTATCTAAAGTCCGGTAATATATCGTGTTTTCTGTTACCGTAATTAATTTCAGGCGCGTAATGATGAGGTCCTATTTCACCGGAAACGTTAGTTATCTTGCATTTCGCCTTCGAGGAGCGTCCCGTAAGTAGTACTGGAATGTAGTGGTGCGAAGGCAGCCCGTAGGACTTTCCGGTGATCCGGCAGCAGCGCTTGGCGTCTGCCGGCGAGATCGGCGCCAGAAGCGGGAAGTAGTTAGGCTTAGGCAGACCCCTGCTGCATCCAGTGATTCTACAGAACGACATTGTTGCTTGTTTTCAAACCGGCATTATTGTTTGTACACTTCGAGAATAAAAGTTTTTGTTTGTTTGTGTATCGCGATCGATATATCGTGCGTGTTTCTGGTAGCGAGTGTGCGCGTGTATTCTGAGCGGAGGGTACAGAGCGACTGAAGTCGTGAGCTTTGGGCGGGAGCTTCACTCTGCGCGGACGCTTTCGCACCTTACACTCAGACGGTGTGCCGTGTTCATTGTTCCGGTTACGAGTTATTTATAAATTAAAGAAAGATGAATTTATTCTAAACGCTAAAACTATGACATAGTTCGATTGTGAAAACAAGGAAAAGACAGGTTCCATAGCTTCGTGTCAGAAGTTTGTAGCAATTGAAAGCAGGGTAATTTTCTTGAGTTATTTCGACAGGCCCTAAAAACTGTCTTCCTACGTAAAATTTATGCATATCTGAGAATCGTAACATGTTTGTTACCGATGATATAAAAATACCAAAACATCTGCCCACACCAAAAACCAAGAAACACACGTAAATAAGTTAAAATACAGCTCTGAATTCATTTACCTGTCGTTTCGTGCACTGTAAAAATCGAAAATTATTTAATGTTATTTCAGGAGCCAGACTTATGAGTACCTACCTAAAGTTAATCACAGACGATGTAAAATCAACAGCATCCAATTATAATGTTGTCTAGTTGTCATCAACCTTAACGGTTGGCCTCGGCCCCAGTCACGTCTTACAAATGTCGTGTATTTTTAATTTTTTGTTTATAATTACTTAATTATCATATATATTTGAAATCCGTGGACCTTCGCACCGAGCCGACGAGGATGTTTATTTTTATTTTGTAAAATTGTATGAAACGAGACAGACAAAGGTAAACTTTATACATAAAACAAGAGCAAACATTTGCAAACGCATGATAATCAGTTGAAAATATACCTGATGATTGGTTCAGTTCCAGATATATTTCAACGTCTGGTAATTGGGTATTTACTTTTTGCGTACATTACCGAAGTGAAACAGGAAAATAGACATCTGGTAGAGAAGAGGAAACAAAACGGTTTGACTGGTCTCTAGAATTATTCTACAGTCCATTAGATATATTTAGCATACAAGAGAACGGCCATGAAAGAACGCTTGTCTTGAGGAAGAATTCTGAGGGTTTCGTACAATTTCTTATCATAAAATACTGGTGGCATCTACACTCTTACAATGGTTTAACTCGTAATATAAAATAAACTCTAATGTAAGTTCAACTGATATTATTTATTAAATTATATATTATTTAAATAATCCCAATGATGAACATCCTCGGATCTCTTACTCAGTACGTAGACCCGAGATATCTCACAAGAGGGTAGTCAGAGGTAAATCCAACATTACGTTTTGATACATGCCCACTTTTTACATAGCATTCAGATGACAGGTTGCAAGCCCATTGCGGCTTATTAGAAAACTGTGTGTGTACTAACTAATGCCATCTGCCATCGAACTTTTGGTTCTAGGATAAGCCGGATTCCTCATTATGTTTTCCTTCATCGTTTTAGGCACGTTTCAAATAGAAAAACCCATCCACATTCACGAGATTCGAAACCACAACTACTATCGGAAGTCAGAGAACAACCCACTGAGCCACCACGGCTCTTTTACCTCATAACTATGTGCCTAATGGTTTCAACGTAAGTTATGTTAAGTTAACGGTTATGATAAACCTTTCACTCTCAGCTTTAATCAAGGCTATGGTCGGGAGTGAGGGGGTCTGGAATGCCATAGTGGCTTTTTGCGAGGTAGTTTTAACCGTCAAGGAGGCTGCGGAGAGGGATAGAGAAATCCGAAGTACCAATCCCATTCGTAGCAAGAGAGTCAGGGGTAGGAGGAGAAACCTCCAGGATATCCGTCCCCCATAATAAAGACTTGGGCGACGACACTGTGGAGTGTCCGTTGCCCGCTAACACAAAGCCTAGAGGTGGCGTACGTGGAGGTGCCGTGCACTTCTCACACCAGAGATAAAGCGACGAAATTGGAACCAGATGGGACTCGCAAGAAGCCAACACCGTTGAAACCATGGAAGAATGCAAAGCGTACCCACAGCCTCGACCAAAGGTGTTCAGAAGGAATCCCATGAGGTTTTAGTAGTCTGACATAACCCTTCGCCACCATCACCCCAAGGCGGAAGGTATCCATGACGGATTTCCTCACGTAAAAAATAGGTTAACGGTTGGCGAGCTCTACGGGTAGGTATGTTATGTAAACAAAATGTCCATACAACACTAAATTAAAGATATATATTTAATTAAACTAGTTGCCGCACTGTGGTCGAAATTAAATCGTAACTTAATGTTATTTATATTTTTAAAGATTAATTTGAGCGTTCACTACTCCTTCTCAATATAAACTTTAACCAAGCCAAGTCTCATACTCCTCTGTGTGTGCAAAAAGCATATGGCAATACATTTTATGACAATTGGCTGAAGGTGTATTGATGTCTTAAATGACATTTTTAGTTTATAAATTTTTATAACCAAGAAATTAAAAGAATCATTGGGTAACCTAAAATACTGCATTGGCATTAATATTATTGATCGAGCGAAGCGAGATCTCTAAATTAACTTGGGCAAATCGGCGTTGTATGTATGTATGTTTTTCTGATCATCGTGAAATTTAATACATAGATAGTGATGGCACAATTTTGGTGTGACTAAATGAGCTAAAAATGTTGGGGGGTTGTTGAGATATTGGGGTTCAAGAGGGGTAAAAAAGTTTAAATGAGGCTAACTGGTCAAATGGGACGTCAAATGAAAGGTATTCATTAGTACATTTAGACTCCGTTGTATTTTTCGTAAACTCTTTATAGTTTTTGAGTTATTAGTCATAATAAAATAACAGAACTTTGACAAAATTCATAGGGTACACCAGTAACCCCACAGTGCTGAAATTTGGTATGCGTAGCTTTAGTAACACAAATATAGGCAAAAGTCTGAAATCCAAAATAACTGCAATTTGTACTCCAAAAAACGTCCAAATAACATGAACTCCCGTTACCTGAAATTTGAATGAAACTGTAGGTCAAGTAATTTGGTTTTAGCACTATTTTATTACAAAAAGATTAAGGCCGGCTTGCACAACGATTCCTAAACGTATTTAGCGACTAATCATATTTAGCCACTAAATACGCTTAGGCATCGTTGCGCGAGTCGCCCTCAGAATATTATTGTTTTGGGATACTCGCGAGATTTCAGTTCGGGGCGAACACTGGTTATGTATATGTACGAGTATGTAACTAAATAGATACATAGTTGTTTATTTTATATATGATATTTATTTATTCATAATTATTTATGTACCTTATATGTATGTATATATATGTATTTAAGATTATATTATTTTAAATTTTCTAATAAGTATATTCTTTTTACACCTCGGCCAATCCTCTCCATCCAAAGGTTGTCTGGAAGAGATAGCTTTGTTAAGCGATAAGACTGTCCATTATGCTGACATTTATTTGTTTATTTCTTTATATCTGTTGTGTCTAGCTTGTAAGGTATAATAAAGAATTTTCATTCATTCATTCATCGTAAGACTGACCAACAGGGAGGCTGACATTTTTCAATGTAACGTGGAACCCAAATTACAAAACTCTTTAAATAAACTAAGACAATGTTTGAGATAATTATGCCCAGCTTATTAAACCTTGAAATTCATCTATAAACAGATGAATGGAATTAGTGAAGCGAATGGGACGAGAACTCATTTATTATGCGACCTTCTCATCATCACGCCATTGAATGTTCTTTGAAGCTCAGAATATCTAAAGTATCTATTAATTTCTTCAGCAGTTAGTATTTATAAAAAGTTTTAAAATAAGCAACGACGAGTGGCTACAGAAAGGTAAGACGTTCTGTCACCAGTGGCCTAAATAATCAATAAATTAAATAAAATCAATAAAACATTTATTTGTGACTACACCAATAGTACGAACAAAACAAACTCACACAGGAGACAAATAAACACCGTTTATAGTTGTACATAGTTAAATAAATAAATATTGCTGGACATTTCACACAGCGCTATCTAGCCCCAAACTAAGCACAGCTTGTACTATGGGAACCAGATAACTGATAGAATAATTACATACATTTTTTTTTGTAAATACATACTTTCAATATATAGAGAAACAACCAGACCCGGAACAAATATCTGTAGATCATGCAAACATTTGTTCTGCGGCGGGAATCGAACCCGCTACCTCCTGCGTCTCAGCCGGCTATTCGCCCACTGCAACACGGAGGTCTTAATAGAGATGATGGTTGCGCATATCCGCGCGTCTCTCAATTGAGAAAGCTGGGCTAAACCCTGAGAGATGGGACTCGCAAAAGCGGACCAACGCTACCGGGATCGCGGCAGAATGTTCTCTGTATCTGTATCCCCGGTATAAAGCGAGAGGAGGAACGCCGTGGAGGTTTAACCGGTAGGAGTCCGACAAACCGGGTTCAGAGCGGTATATATGAGGATTTCTCCACGTCAAAATAAGGGTAAGACGTTAGGCAGCGAGATGGATGGATGACATAGGGCTCCTATGGGTCAAACTAGCGCAGGATCTTTGTATATTGCATAAACTTAAGGCCTGTATCCAGCGGCTCTCCGTAGCATCGGAACATTGAATTTTTCAAACTTTTGCAATCCCTGTGCATAATTATTGGTTAAAACGGGTATTTATCGCGTATGTACCTTATTTATTTGTTATCCCGACGTTTCGGCTGTGTTGCAACAGTCGTGGTCTCGGGTTGACTGGAGTATATGGAGTCACACTTGTCAACGGTAACTGCAAGTTTAATACCCCTTTTAACTAATTATTACATCTAGATAGATTCTCAGCTGGGGAGATCAGTAACTGGGGAGACAACACGAGTACACACTATGTAGTTATACTACACTATGTAGTTATACTACACTATGTAGGTATTCTACACTATGTAGTTTCCCTGGACAGATTCACCTTTTTTTATTTATTCTTTATACGATCTGGAGATGGAACAAGTACACACGACTACACATCAAGCTATAAATTTCCAGTATAAGCTGACCTCTCATTCTACGAAAAGCCTACACAATGCGAGGTCAGCGTATACTGGAAATGTATAGCTTGATGTGTAGCCGTGTGTACATAGCCCACATGATGTTAAGTGGTAACCATTGCCTATAGCAAAGTATTGCCTCGTAGGTCACGCACATTAGGAACGTGCCTACAATGCACTGCCCTGCATCCATCAACTTGGGGTGTACAGTTGTAAAGCCTCATGAGCCTGTAATTTCACTGGCAGCCTAAACTGAAACACAGGGTGGTAGAAATAGGTATGACCTCCTAGTTTAAGATTTGAGCAACCGATAACGGTGAACGGTGGGTGAAGCTGTTCTGTAGATGATGATGATGTTGAAGCATCGCCCGGCCAAAGCCATTCATAATTATTATAAGTTTGTAAAATTAGTATAATTTGTTATCAAATGAACCTTGGTTTGTATCGTTATTTTGATGGCAAAACCTTGTTTATTTTTATAAGCTGTCAGTAAGGTCAAGTGCTGTAAGCCGGTAGTACGATGATCAAAACATTACTAAAGGACACTTAATAAAGTCAGACAAACGAATACGAAAATATATTTTTTTTCTTCTACTTGATAAACAAAAAAAAATTTTGCATCTCTCCATTCTATTATCCGTTTTAAAAACTTTCTCCCAACAAATACTAAAATATCCCTAGTCAACTCTTTGCTCCTACCTATAATCGACTATGCGGATATATCGTACCTAGACCTTAATCAGGACCTCCTTAATAAATTGGATCGACTGCTCAATACGTGCATTAGGTTCATCTACGGTCTCCGTAAGTATGATCATGTGTCTGAGTATCGCTCCAAACTCAAATGGCTCTCAATTCGTGATAGGAGAAGGTTAAGAGTTTTATGTCTTCTTTTTTCAATCCTTAGGGACCCCTTTACTCCTCAATATCTTAAATGCAAATTTTCCTACCTCTCTGACACCCATGACCAAAACTTCAGATCCACTGATTCTCTCCTTCTCACTACCCCGAAACACTCAACGGCCTTCCGTGGCAACTCTTTTGAGGTGGTAGCTGTCGGTCTATGGAACTCTCTCCCTACTCATATTAAAAAGGCGCCTAGTAAACCGGTTTTCAGACGACTAGTCTACAGTCATTTCTTGCAGTCCTCCACTGGCTGTTAAAATATATGAAAACGTAGTACCTATGTGTGTTGTATGAAATAGTATTTTTTGTTTTATATCTATAAATATATATACAGTGTAAACTCTATATAACGACAAGAACGGATTTCTTAGAAAGTTTGGTGTGTATGATGCCGACAGTAGAGTTTATTATGGTCTAGGATAATAAAACGACAAAAGGATATACACAGCTGCGCAGTTTTTACTAATTTGGCAACTTAAAAAAAACTTTTTTGGCGGGTAGGTGTTATAAAAGAAACACCTCATAAAATTGTTCTCCTTTAATTTCGTAAAAACATATTATTATTGTTTAAAAACAGTCATTATTTATGCTTAAAATCAAAGTATAAAGTACAATACCTGCCAACAAGTGTTATCTCCCTTAGCACTTTACAATAACCACACCAAAACACAACATACAGTTATCACCCTCTGTTACACATCACTGCCACATTTCAAAATGGAGGAAATGCAAGCAATCAAAGGATCCATGGCTCAAATGCAGGCTCTCTTCGTTGAGCAGATGGCTGCCTATGAGGGTAAGCTGAAGCAGTCTGAAGCACCAGCATCAGTATCCAGCCTGTCATCAGAGTTCTCCGCTTTCAAGTCTTTTGTTATGACTGCATTGCGAGCTCTCCAGGAACAAATCGCACAGGCAGTAGACCAGCTGGAGATGGTGAGTCGCCGTAAACATCTGCTCCTCCATGGGGTAACTGAAGAGAAGGACGACGATACTGCTGTCACCAGGAAGAAAGTCATTATTGAACGCCTTAAAATGTCTGGCTTTGGAACACAAGACATAAATCGTTGTCATAGGATGGGCCGTCTGACATCTGATCGGCCCAGACCCATTCTTGTGAAGTTGCGGGATGTGTCTGTTCGAGATAAGATTTGGTTTGCAAAGACCAATCTTAAAAACATGGGCATAACTCTTTCTGAATTTTTGACTCGATCGCGCCACGAAGTCTTCATGCAAGCCAGGCAACGCTTTGGACTCAGTAAGAGCTGGACACGCGAGGGCTACGTCTTCGTCATTGGGCCCGATGACACCAGGCGCCGTGTGAGCTGCATGGCTGATCTTGATAAAATATCAAGCGCTCAGATGGCAGGGCCCTCTCCCTCGGCGGCAGCTGCGAAACCAGCGACAGCAGCAACAGCCAAGGAATCTGCTGCGCCGAAATCGAGACGTGTAGTGACGACCAGGAAGTAGTCATGTTATGTGCCAAGCATTCAAGCAAAGTCCGCTCAAGAGGTAGTCTATTTCATGCAGGTAATCCAAATACCCAGCCACTTCTTTTTTTCCATTGTTTCATTACCCTAAAATTATCACTTATTTTCGTTTTTTGTTGTGTTGGTTGAGCTGACTTTTTCATTTGTAAAACTTCTTGACACTCATTCATTGGCATTATTAGCTGTCACTGTCAAGTCTATGAAACACCACAGATTCAGTTTTTTTTTTTTTTGTTCACCTTTATTCTTTGTGTGGTTACGACTTCAATGGCTATCCTCCAAACTTTACATTAATTTAGTATTGACTCTCGCTAACCTTGTAGTGTTTATGTAAATTTCTATACCAAGACACTTGGCAGGAACGCTTAATACATTTTGGTATAAAAGTATTTAGTTAAGTATAAATTTTGTTGTTTATTTAGATAAGTTTTTATTTTATATCATCTTCAAGTGGTGATGAGAATTTTTTATCATTTTTGTCTTGTGCTAATGATGATTATTCAAGCAGCGACGACAGTTTTCGCAGTATTCCAACTCTTTTCCATACTCTTGAGACACAGTTTAGAGATGTCTCAAGAAGTTTTAATGTCCAACACATTAACGCGCAGAGCATTCCGGCTCATTACCCAGATATGTTGGCGTCTTTTGATCTAATTAACATTCATGCTAATTTTCATTCATTGCTGGGATGGACAGTCAGAAGCTGACAGCAATGATACTCCTTGACTTCAGCAGCGCTTTCAATAATGTGGACTTCGACCTACTTCTGGGTATTTTATGCTCCTTTAACATATCTCCAATGTCAATTGACTGGTTTCATAGTTACTTGTTTGGGCGCCGTCAGCGCATCCGTGTTGAAGAGTCTTACTCTTTGTGGTGCAATCTTTCTGCCGGTGTCCCACAAGGAGGCGTTTTATCCCCTCTCCTATTCGCTATGTTCATTCATTCTATCTAACAAAATTTAACTTCTTCCTACCACCTGTACGCAGATGACTTACAAATTTATACTCAAGCTACAGTTGAAAATATTGACGGAGCCATTAGCTTACTAAATACTGACCTTGACCGGATATGTGACTGGAGTAAATCCTTTGGCCTTACAGTCAACCCAAACAAAACACAGGCCATTATAATTGGTAGCTCCATACAGATCTCCAAAATCAATTTTGCACTACTACGATCCATAGTTTTTGACGGAACCCCTATAGACATCACCCAGTCAGTGAAAAATCTAGGAATACAGATGGATACCTGTTTAACCTGGGTTCCCTGTATCAATGAAATTAGCCGCAGGGTATTTGCATCATCTGGATCTTTACGGAGACTTCGTAACTTCTTGCCGACTGCTACCAAGGTTACGCTTGCACAGACCCTTTTACTTCCAATCCTGGACTACGCCGACGCCTGCTATCTTGACATCACTGAAGCCCAACTGAGCAAACTTGAGCGCCTTCAAAACCTCTGTATTCGGTTCATATTTGGCTTGCGCAAGTATGACCATATTTCTGATTTTCTAACAAAGCTCAAGTGGCTCTCCATCCGTCTTCGCCGGAATGCACACATACTGTCCCTTTTGTATAACATCCTTTTTAACCCTTCTTCTCCCTTCTATCTTAAGGAGCGTTTTGAGTTTCTCCACCAGGCTAATGATCGCAATTTGCGTTCTTCAGATTCCCTCCAACTTAAAACTCCTGTCCATACGACAGAGTTTTATAGTCGATCCTTCACTGTAACAGCCGTACGATTGTGGAACGCTTTGCCCCTCTCTATAAGAACATCCAAGTCTATTAGTAATTTTAAAACAAAAGTGCACACCCATTATCTGTCCTTGTGTTGAAGTTGTAGCTGCTTGTTAATTCATCATAACCACTTTTAGAGTTGCTTATTTAAATTAAATTTGTGTTATTACTGGTAATTTAGGTTTATAGTATGTAGATATGTTTTTAAATTTATATAGATGCACCGCCGTCATGTGTTACATTTTTATCCTGTCCATACAAAGGTTGTCTGGAAGAGATCGCTTTTAGCGATAAGACCGCCCATTGTACTAAATCTATTTGTAAGAATTATGTTCTGTATTTTACTTTGGTGTACAATAAAGAGTTATTTTATCTTATCTTATCTTAAAAAGAACTTTTTATTACAAATTGTTGTCGTTATTGAGAGTGGGTTTAATGCTATACAGAGTGTACCATTGTATGCAAGACAAGCTAAACCAACCAAAGCCGAATGATTTCGACGCTTTAGAGAGTTTGTCGTTAAAACGAGTGACGTTACATGGAGTTTACACTGTATATATATATATATATATATATTTGTTATATTTGTCATATATATATATTCTATGTATTATTATTGTTATATCAAGTAGGTTTATGTATTTATTCTAACTGTAATCGGAGTTTATTGTTATTTGTGTTTCTTTTGTTTTTTTTTAATAAACATTAATATTGTTAAAAGTTAGCACGCCAACCTTTTTTGTTACCTCTGAGGTTAGCAGGTAGAAAATGCTATTAGCATTAAGCCCACCTTTTGTACATGTAATTTCTATTTTTGTGCAATAAAGTATTAATTAAAATAAAATAAACGTTATATACCATCAAAATAAAAACAGTAGTAAGAATTACCGATTAAGTACTCGAAGATATAGATATCAGTACGCTAATTCAAAGATAGCTCTTCAGCGTGCTTCCTGTCGCTAACAAGCATTAGACCAGTAAACGCATATAAAACAAATTAACCTTAGTGCCTGACTTACGAGGCAATTCTTTATTAAAGGTGGATGGTTACCACTTAACATCAGGTGGGGCATAATCTTGTTTCATCCCCAAGTCATATAAAAACCAAACTCAAAACAACTCGACCTTTACAAGAATACATTGACCAAAAGCTAAGGGCTAGACTCTAGCCCAGTGGGGCTAGAACATCAAAAGCATGGCAATCAGTATGAAATTGCAAAGATTAGTACTGGTTGCGAAACTTTGAAAGATGTAAGACCAGAGTTATTCGCATCTATAACAGACTTGTGAGGTCGTCTGGATAGAGGATAATTTTGGCAACCAAGATCAGACTTCAGACCTTCAAACGTTAACACTGACACAAAATGCAAAGGTTCAGTATAAAAATCGCAAGAGACGCGCGGCTTAATAAAAATATATGTTCTATATAGTTCAATATTAGCAGAGCATCCAAACATTTGTCTCGCAGGAATCGAACCTGTAGCTTTTTGAGTCTAAGACGGCTACTCGCCCACTACGTTACGGGGTAAGATAATTTATTTTATTTTGGATCAAACAGACACATTTTACTTATTGTACAATAATACATATTTATTATCAGAAAGAAAACACTACTATCATACTTATATTTTTAAAATATACCTAATAGTTTAAACAATGCTTTTTACAAGTCATTTTATGTAATTACAATATACCGTACAGACCAAAAAAGAAGTGAACAGACGTGATCAATCAAGGCTTCTAAATAAATAAATTTTATTTCATAAGTCAAAATGACTTTAAATAATGCAATCCAAACTAGTTTCCAAAATTAATAACGTAGGTACTGAATAGATAAGATTGACACTTTCTAAAATACTTAATTAAGTGAATCGCGAATAAGCTATCGCTAGATTTAGCGTATGTTTACTACTACAGAAATACAAATGCTTTGAGTAAATATATATTTTCATTCATCATTGATAATTTGAAAAGGAAATCGCAAAAATAGCTACTACACCTGCGCTCAAACAGCCGTATTTCTGTTTGACACTTCCGCCGGACGGCAGGTGTTTGAAACAACAGAAATAGGAACACTCGTAGGAAAATTTAAGGTAAACACGTTTCAACCATTGCAAATATCATGTCTGTGGATAAAGAAAACATAGGTAGTTATAACTAAATACTCTATAGACTTTTAGAGTAGTAGAATTCTTTTTGAAAGGGCTTGCCCGGAGAAGTACTACCACCATACCTATTTCTGCCACCAAGCAGCTTTGGTGTATTTCGGTTTGAAGGGTACAGTTGCCGGTGAAATTACAGGCACATGATGCTTTACAATTGTATACCTCTAGTTGATGAACGCAGGGCAGTGCATCCTAAGGCACATTTAAAAGTGCGTGGCCTACGAGGCAATTATCTGTTATAGGCGATGGTTACCACTTAACATCACGTGGGCCATAAGCTCCAGATAATAAAAAACATAGAAATACGACTGATTAAATTAATAAATAAAAATAATTAGTTTTTTGTGTTTTTTTTACTTACTTGATTTTATTTGTTTTTTTATGTATTAACTTTAAGTATATTGCAAATTAAATATTATACTATTCTATCCTATTTTTCTGATTTTGTTATAAGAAGAAAATTCTCGGAAAAGATACACTAATAAAATACCCGCAAACAATAATTCAGGTGATTCACGTCTTCCGCCGAAACATTACGCAGCATTTTTATGCGATTACAGCCATGGACACGTGTCAACAACTTTAAAACTTCCTTGAAACTTTTTATGACAACGCTTTTACGAAAAAAACCTGAAATTTTCCTCCGACATATGAGTGTCACAAGGGAATGATCGCATAAACAAACTCCTTGCTCTGATTCGTGAATCTGTTTTGGGAAAAGATTCCAGACGAGCTGGCGGGAGAATGATTTGACAGCTGTCACAACTTCATTAAAAATCGAGGGGAAATGAACTGTGTACACAAGTGAATGCCCTGTGAGATTGGAGTGCGATTATTGTTTCAATAAGTTTACAACAATTTTAAACACAAATAGTACATTGTTATGCAAGGGGCGGGGCGTAAGCGATCAATTGCACCCGAGATATTATGGCATACGAGCGCGCAAAAGCGAGCGAGGAAGCTTTTGAGTCGAGGGTTGATTCGAGTCGATGAACTTACACCCTAACTTTTCATCACGAATGCAAGGAAATTAAAAGTCTTTATAAAAGTTTATTGCTCAAATGAAAATTTGCGTTCCCGGTATCCATTGCTTTTTTACTACCTATGGCCTCTTTTATTTAATAGAAATACGTAACAGCCACGCAGGTTTTATTTAATTTCAGCATTTATGAATATAAATACTTTTATTTGAAATAGTAAAAGTATTTTTCACACAACCTGTTCGACAATGTCAAATTATACGTCAAGTAAAACTTACCGAAAGCAGGTGATTAAACCCCTACGGCTGAGCCGGGAGTAAAATTGTACTGAATCGCATTATGTGATTTGAATTTGGAACCTGATCTATATTATAATTTGAACCAAAGAGACCCACACAACAAGAACTTTTTCGTAAATAGAACTAACCTCTGCACAGAATATACCAACCTAGGTTTTTTATCTCACAGAACGTGTGAAAAGTACTATACAGTATTCTCCTCGTGGATAAAGCTGTCTGCGTCTTGGGCTTGCTTATATTCCTCTCTACACTTAGGATTCTAGTAACTACCTCGCATCCTTCATTACATTCGGGATTCAATATAGCGCTCGTGATACAAGACACTGCTTTATCCCCTCGTTTAATAATCTATTATTTCATGGATGTTGTACTTCATTTTAGTGTATTATGAACTCAATGCGCCTCAATCTATTTTCAAAATTACTTTCGGCCCAGGGGCGTGACAATCATTTACGCATCAGGTTTCGAGCTAAAAATGACTAACTTTTAGAGCATACGTGATGAAAACAAAAAAGAGGAACTTTCCAGCGGCAGTGCCATTTATGGTAAGGAATATGGTTTGTACCAAAATCAACTGGATCATTCACCTCTAACGGGAACTACAAATTGAGTTCAAATACAATAAGAAACGACATGTCAGCACGTGACGTGGCCAAAACAAATGATTATCAAAGCGAAGATAAAATAACTCTTAAATAAAGCACATTGTATAGAATTTATAATGAAGAGTGCAGCGTATTTATCACAATATTGGATGGTATTCAAAAAGAACGGTCTTCAATCTAGATCTAATTCGTAACCAGTACTTCTATTCCTACAATTCTAAGAATGTAGATGAACCGCTGACCAGGCTAGTTGGATGCTTGTAAATTACGATGGCACTCGTCTATACAAATAGTGGCATTGCATGACATAGACTACAAAACCTTTAGCTACTTGTAGTAAATAAACCATGTATATAAAACCTATTATTAGATACTCTTGAATAAAAACTAGTGTATATCTCCATGTCCGACTCATTTAATTTGCATCATACTTTGTTTTACATTTTATTTTAAACCAGAGTTTAGATAAGTTGCAGCTGATACCATGTGGGAAGATGCAATAGTTAAACCTAGCTATCATCATCATCATCCACAGCCTGACTTCACCCATTGTTGGGTATAGGCCTCCCCAAGTTTGTGCCATCCACCACGATCCTGCGCTAGTCTCACCCACTGACGGCCAGCGACCTTTACGATGTCGCCCACCCATCTCGCTGCTGGTCGTCCTAACCTTTTATACCCGCTCCTCGGCCACCATTCAGTCACTGTCCTGCTCCATCTGCCATCACCACGTCTAGCGAAATGTCCCGCCCAAGACCATTTGAGCTCCATAACTCGAATCCCAACGTCATGAACCTTCGTTCGTCTACGGATCTCGACGTTTGGAACTCGATCTAACAGTCTGATGCCAAGCATGGTACGCTTCATGGCTCTTTGTGCAACTCTTTACCTGTACACAGCCTCCTGCATGAGCGGCCACGTCTAAACCTAGCTAACTCATATTTATTACAACAGTATGAAATATTGAATTCATACAATTATTTATATCGCGTCGATGATTCGTTTCGTATGGAGTTTTGTTACATAACAAACCATAAATAGAACTGCATTCGAACTGTAGACTCCATGGAAATATATAGAGCCCACTGCGATAAATCGGACTAAAACTAAGCTCTAACATGTGTTGGTTGGATGGAGCTTCCTCGAACAGCCAAATGGTTGATGCCACTTGCAGGATATGCTTAACATTTAGCTGCAAATGGAAGTGGCGTTGCAAACGTGTATTAGCGCCAGTTGACGTCCGCATGGCGTCAAACAGTTATATAATTAACCTGACGATGGATGAGTACGGTACGTTTAGAACTATTGTTCTTATACAAAAAAAAAATACTAATGGTTCGCCTCGAACTGAGATCTCGCAGTCTCTCAAAACAAAAAAAAATATTCTTAGGGCGACTCGCAACGATGCCTAAACGTATTTAGTAGCTAAATATGATTTAATGAGTTGTCCAGTCATACAAATATATACAATTTAAACATGTTTAGTCGCTAAATACGTTTAGGGATCGTTGTGCAAGCCGGCCTTAATCTTTGAATAGTAAAATAGTGCCACGAAATGACAACCAATTAACTTGACCTACAGTTTCTATAATTAATTACTGTATTACAGGTAACGGGAATTCATGTTATGTGGTCCCTTTTTTGGTGTACAAATTGCAGTTATTCGGGATTTCAGACTCTTGCCTATATTTGTGTCACTTAAGCTACACGCATACTAAATTACAGCACTGTGGGGTTACTGGTGTACCCTGTGAGTTTTGTTAAAGTTTAGTTTTTATTATGGCTAATATCTCAAAAACTATAAAGAATTTAAAAAAATAATAACTGAGTCTAAATGTACTAATAAATACCTTTCATTTGACGTCCCAATTGACCTAATAGCCTCATTTTAATTTTTTTACCCCTCGTGAACCCTAATATCTCAACAACGCCCCAACATTTTTAGCTCATTTAGTCACACCAAAATTGTGCCATTACTATCTACCTATGTATTAAATTTCACGATGATCAGATCAACGCTTCGAAAGTTATCCTCGGACAAACATACATACATACAACGCCGATTTGCCCAAGTTGATTTAGAGATCTGGCTTCGCTCGATCAATAATTATTAAGATTAAGAGACCCTAAGCATAGCAAGTGTTGAAAAGCAAGAACAACTAAAAATTGGTCAAAGCACAAACAAACAGTAAACTACTACGGACTTAATATAGAGTAGTTTGATGAGACAATTGAATCATTCTCATACATGGTATCTGAGGAAGTTCACGAGACATTACGGTCAAGCCTGAGACACGCTGACATAATCTACCACAGACAGTACCTATTTCAACGGTTCAAGACGTTAATAGTATCTGAATATTGGCTAATGTCCTAAACTGTGAATGAAGAAAGCCAAAAAATTTGACTATCTGTCGAAGTCACTCGTATTTCGAGTACGGCAGCGAGAATTAAATCTTGTTTTAAGGGATATTGAGGTGGAAAATCTTGAGAAATCAGAAATCTAATAACAAAAATACACCGTGAGTTGGACCTAAATCACATTTATAACATGCGCTGGAAGCAGATAAATAGAAGGAATCATTTAAATCTGTAAGTACTGCTGCTAGAAACACCGCCGAAAGTCTCGAACACCACCGTAAATTTGCAAGCCTATCGATCTTTTATAGAATACATTTCGAGGAATGTGCCCAGGAACTATGCGATCTGATCCCGCCATCTCCCTTCCATCCCGTCCAGGACAAGACGGCGCACGGCTCAGTACCATCCGTACCTAGTTGATATACCATCCATTCGCACACACCGTTTTAGTTCTACGTTTTTGATGCGTACAGCTAAGAAGGAACACTTTGCCGTCGTCTGTTTTTCCTTAAGAATACAATCCGGGTCTCTTTAAGGTAAGAGTGAATAGGTTTCTTCTAGAACTTCGTGCTTTATCTTTGACCACATCATCGCTTACCATCAGGTGATATTGTGGTCAAACGAAGATCTATTCAGCTTAAAAAAACAGAAAAAAAAAGGTAGGTGTTAAGCTGGAAAAATGCACAATTGCACATGATACACAGCGCTGAATTGGGTCGCACCGAAACTAATTATAAGCCCGTAAATCTCAACAGACAGCCATAAGTTATTTGCGGCCTCTGCAAATGCACTCCATATTTTACAGTTTGGACGCGGCAAGGAAAGCCGTGCGACAGGCACGACGGATTGTTGTTAATGCGACCGCGTTTTGGTGCTGTTGAGACTTGAAGAAGAATAATGGCAATTTCAGAGATTACGACTCGGATATTACTGTGCAAAAACTTGAGAGTAGCCTTGAGTCATAGGTTCTAACGGCTCTGCTAAATTGGTTATAAATAAATAAATATTGCTAGACCTTTCACACAGCGCTATTTAGCCCCAAACTAAGCAGAGCTTGTACTATGGGAACCAGATAACTGTTAGAATACTTATATACATTTTTTTTTGTAAATACATACTTATAATATATAGAGAAACAACCAGACCCGGAATAAAGAACTGTAGATCGTGCAAACATTTGTTCTGCGGCGGGAATCGAACCCGCTACCTCCTGCGTCTCAGCCAGCTATTCGCCCACTGCACCACGGAGGTCGTCGTTTTATGGGCATAGAGGTTTGGGTTTTTGTTTTTAAAATGTCTTTATTGAACATAAATGTTAACAGCGTATTACAACTAAACACAGTTTAGTACAATAGTATCTTAAACTAGAATAACTCAGCAGGCTATAGCACCTTTATAAGTTTTTTGATAAAATTAGTATTTATGAGAGTTACACTGTGTAAATCAGTTTTCTTAATTTTATGTAGCCAAAATTTTTCCAGAAGTACTTATTAAAAAGTTGCTATGAGCACTTTGCATAGGGCGCATTTTTAAGGTCATCAAGAGGTTTGTGTGAAAAGAGGCAACTTATCTTTGGGGTAACTCAATTGTCAGTTATAAAATTAAATCGATGAATAAATGTTCCTTGTCCAAAATGGAGAAACGCATGCTAAAGATGAATATGATGAAACATTACTTTTTTCCTTGACCTGTGGAGAGAATGGTGAAACACATTTACTAAGAAAACATGTTTCTCCAAAGCCGGGTGTTCCTAATTGCCACAGATAAGTGGCCGGGAAATAATAAATCTCGGTGCAGACCAGGCTTTACAGTACCACGTATATTATACTCTGTGGTTTTACAATGTCAGGAGTTCAACATTCGCGAAAGGTTTTTTGGATTTACAGGCGTCGTAAAACGATTAGAGTTCTTAGTACTTACGAGCAATAAACATTTTTCGTGGAAAATTCACATGAAATTGCCGTATTTTATTGCATGTTTGATGTTTGGTAACAAATGTCCTCGCTTCATACGTACATTTAAGGGTATGTTTGACTGATTGTAAAGTTTGTTTGTCATTTGTACTTTGTTGTTACCCCTTCTTTTTGTGATGTTTTTGCCTTGGAAACCCCTGGTCAAAGTAAGATGATGTAAAGCTATTCAAATAACGCGCATATATTTGACAACCTCCGTGGTGCAGTGGGCGAAGCCGGCTGAGACGCAGGAGGTATCAGTGAAGTGCCAACTTAAAGCTCTGGAATCAATTGAGAAAAGAGCCAAGAAGCTCATAGGCAACGATGAGCTAGTCGATGCAAGGCTCCTCAGCCTGGAGCATCGACGAAAGGTTGCTAGCCTCTCGGTTTTTTATCGAGTACATTTCGGGGAGTGTGCGGCGGAACTTTTAAACCTGATCCCACCATCTCCATTCTATCAACGGACAACCAGACGCTCTGCGGTGTACCACCGCTATATGGTAGAAATACCTCCCGTTTGCACAAAGCGGTTCTTTTCGACCTTTATTATGCGCACCGCCAAAGAGTGGAACGCCTTGCCAGATTCTGTGTTTCCAGATAGCTACAACCCGGGTATCTTTAAGTCGTGAGTGAATAGGTTTCTTCTAGGCAAGCGTGTACCATCGTATACTGTATCATCGCTTACCATCAGGCGAGATCATGGTCAAACGCAAGCCTATAATGTGTATATAAAAAAAATAAAGGTAGCGGGTTCGATTCCCGCTGCGGAACAAATGATTGCATGATCTACAGATATCTGTTCCGGGTCTGGATGTTTTTCTATATTTTATAAGTATGTACGAGTATTTACAAAAAAAAGTATATAAGTATTCTATCAGTTATTTGGTTCCCATAGTACAAGCTCCGCTTAGTTTGGGGGTAGATAGCGCTGTGTGAAATGTTCAGTAATATTTATTTATATATACATATTTATTTAGGCACAAATTACACGTTACAATCAATTATTAGGTCATGTTATACATTTTAAAATTAATTGGTATTAGATTATTTGACTAGACAAAATATGGAATAACCTTTATCTGATTTGCACACCATTAAAAAGAAACATCGGAAGGATACAATTAATAACTGCCAGGCTATTATGCCCCCCCCCCCCTTCCCCTAGAAAAGTTTTTTAGTACGGTAGCATACATAATGTAAAATGACATTTTAGCGCAGAGAGGAATAACTCGACCTTAAAAATGTTTCTACTCTGCGCAAAAATTACATTTCTTCTGTAGAGAGAATTTTTTCTAGGGCGGAAATGCTACTAGGGCAGGGGCAGACGCTTCAATGGGTAAATACTTCAGATGAATGGAAATAGGCGTGTTTACTGGTCACTTGTGATCTCAGATTGAGGTGATCCAAAAAATTTTAAATCTTTTAATCCGGCTTTCTTTTTCCTACATGCGTTGTAAAATCTAACCCAAATAAACATCGTTTTTAAAAGACACTAACAAATAGAGTCTCCACCCACTATGAAAATGATTATGAGCTGGGATCAGGAATCGTATGAGGTAGTCTGGCCAACCCTTTTGTTCTTCTCGTATTAATGACTCATTAATTCTCAACAACTCAATTTAAATGAGTACGTGCTTATTTACTAGATATTGGATATTCTTACATTAAATCTTATTTATAGACGAACACAATATGAACATTTACAAATAACATAAACATATAATTTACTAGCTGTTGACCGCGACTTCGTGCGCCTTACACTACTAAATGTGTAGGTAAGTAGCCTAGAAATAAAGTTAAAAGTATGGAAACTCGCTGTTTCAACTTGACTCGACACCCCATTTTTATCCCATGCAACCTGATTTATGAAATAAAAAGTAGCATATGTGTTAATCCAGGTTATAATCTACGTACATAATAAGTTTCATCGAAATTGGTTCAGACGTTCCGACGTGATTGAGTAACAAACAAACATCCAAACTCTCGCATTTATCGAGTGTGGTCTTGATAGTACTAAGATCACAATCATAGTAAGATTATTGATAGAGTCAAATAAGTGGCTAGCTCCACAGCCTCATCAGTTGCCTCAATGAGTTGCTTCCGAGTGCCGTTGGTGGGGCACTGGGGGCATAGAAGCAAGTGCCGTCTGTTCTGTGCAGGAGCCCCTTACTCACATTGAACATGAGTTAGATCAATTGTATCCCATTTTGCAAAATCCCTCCAATTGGATTGTGTTTAGACTGCCGCTTGACCGCTTAAAGACCATCGCTTACCATCAGGTGAGATTGAAAGACCGACATGAATTGACGATGTTTTTATCAACATTTTAACGTTTTCCTAAGCACGAAAGCGCACACACGCGCGCTCTTTAAACACTTCATTTCTCTTCAATATACCCAACAAAATAGAGCACTTTATGTAGATATATTTATGTATTTTGTTTCTGTATGTGAATTATTATTATTGTTAATTTTTATAAGTTTATTTCTAATCTAAAGTTTGTTTAACTTTCCATTTTCTGGCAATACCACTTTCTCCACAGTACACAAAGGTTAGCGGGAAGAAAATGCTAATTAGCATTAAGTCCACCTATGTATTATTTTATTAATGCAAAAAATAATTTTCTTATCTAATCTAAAGTGCATAATTAAAAACTCTAAAAACTGTCAGGCGGTCACCCATCCAAGTTGCTTAAGTTCATCTTTTAGGAGCGACTAAGCTTAATGAAGCTTTTGAAATGCTGTCTATATAAACGTCAAGAAAAAGTATTAACTAATAAGATAAATAATTTTTTATCTGTCTTATTTCTTTTAAAATTATATTTTACATCTAATCTAACTATACAATAACGAAATACGTCAGAGATAGCTCTTGTTCCCTAATAACGATGTTCTTGTAACAAATGGTGATCCCTTGCCATCATCTCAACGCATTGGGCAAATAGGACTCACCTTAAAATGAATGTTTTGACTACTACATATCGAACTGCTAATGAAGAAGCTTGGTTCGAATCCATACTAATATGATACATTTTAATGTAACTGTTTCTCTGTTTGTATAGTTTTTTCTGACTAAGCAACTGGACAGATTTTGATAAAATTTGGTATATAGATAGATCATTACTTGGATTGAGGTATAGGCTAATTTTTATTGATAAAACATTCGTGCAAAACACGCTGCACATTTCACACGGCGATATCTAACCCCAAACTAAGGAAAGCTTGTATACTATGAGAACCAGATAACTGATATAATACATAAATACTTTTTTTGTATATACATCATCATCATCACAGCCCACATCCACCCACTAGTATGTATAGGCCTCCTCGTTAACATGCCATTCTCTCCGGTTCTGTGCCAAGCGCATCTACTCTCTCTCTCTTTCTCTCTCTCTCTCTCTCTCTCTCTCTCTCTCTCTCTCTAAGTACATACATACTTATAATAAATAGAAAAGTATTTAGACCCGGAACACATATCTGTGGCGGCGGCAGTTGCAGATGTTTCTGCCAAGGCGAGGCTGAAAACGAGCGTAGCTGAGCCCTCGACCTATTTACCACCACTTTCTGCATTAGTGCTACCTACAATAATGTACTAATGTTTCTTAGAATTAGGCCTACTGTTATACCTACCTAACTTTATTTAGTACTTATTGTACCTACCTACTTCTGTTAGCTTAATAGGTGTGTGTGCAAATAAATGCCTTTTATTATTCATCTGTATAACATGCAAAGTTTTGTTCTGCGGCAAGAATCGAACCCGCTACGTCCTGCAAATACAGGAACTGAACCGGAACAAATATTTGTAGATCATAAGTAGTACCTACGATTTAACTGATTCTTTCCAAAATCTGATCCTAGATTCGTTTTTCTTAACAGCAACTGCGATTGCGAGACTCTTCTCAAGGTCACTCGCTACTAAACTGAGCGGACGCACGAATTACAGTAACCTTCCCAGTTTTGCATTAGAGTTGACGTAACAATCCACTTAGATTTATAATTAGTTAACTGGTTCAGGGCCGCGGGTTCACTTGGGATGCGAGCGGTTCTTGGAAACCCGTCTATGTATTATTGTAAGAGTTGTTGACGGGAAACTGACGTTTTGTGTTCGTTCGATCAGTGGCTTACTCTTTACTACAAACTCAACAAATAATTGAATTCTCGTTCAAAAACAAATACTAGGAACATAGGTATAGGTAACTATATACATATATATACACGGTATAACTATATACAATAGCAAAGAAATAATAGACGGTCTCTAAATGTGGTTTTTGAAGTAAAACTTCTTTACGCATGCTTGACTTGGGGTGTAAGCTGGCGATTGCGTGACGAGAGCGTTACGAAAAGTGTGATCGGGCGAGGCGAACGCAAGTTGAGAGGGAGATAAAAGTAAGTAAAGATAGAAAGAGAGAGAGTTGATTCGTATATTACTGTAGAGAGAGAGGTACGAGCACACATTTTCTTTCTCTCTTCCTCTCATAGCCAGTGCATGAAATACCTATATATATATAAATCACAGCCAGTAGTTCGTTTGCGAGTTAGCTAGCGTTACGCGAACGGTGATTTCTTGTTTATTTTTCGTAATTTCATTTCGTTCTTGAACAATTTTATAAATTAATATTTTGAAAAAGAAGTTTTACTTCAGTCGTGTGGCAAGCACACTCGTTTTTTTCCAACTTTTGAGTGGCATTGGATCTCATTTACAACTCTATGATCTGATCTAAGCACGACTGATGAACATTATATAAGTTTTTCGAACAATTCATAATTATTTTATATTAGACGGGCTTTAATTTGATACGTGAAGAACATCACACTAAGTTTGGATGTTTGTCTGTTACTCAATCACGTCGCAACGGCTAAACCGATTTCAATGAAATTTGGTATGTACGTAGATTGTAAACTGGACTAAAATATAGGCTGCTTTTTATTGACAAACCACGCGTGCGAAGCCGCGGGCGGAAGCTAGTAAGTATATATTTAATACCACACCAGTAGACAGGTCAACTGCAAACGGGTTGCCTATCACAAAAAGCTTTCGATAAAGCGTTCTTAATCTTATTAACTTTTCTGTAGACTAGGCGCAACTAAGTCCATCTAAAATCTGACTCTGACACTACAGCCAAGGGCTACGTCTTGATCTTGCCATCTATTTATTATATATATATAAAAGAAACTGGTGTTAGTTACACTATTTATAACTCAAGAACAGCTGAACCGATTTGGCTAAAAATTGGTGGGGAGGTAGCTTAGAACCAGGAGACGGACATAGAATACTTTTTATCCCATTCGATCGCGTTCCCGTGTGATGTGACATAAAACGTCAAAAAGAATACAAGTCACTATAGTCTAACTTTTTATTAGCTGCAGTAAAATGACGTTTCTAAATGTCATTCCGTAAAATAATGTTGCCAGCCTAATCTCAATAGGGATGTGATTCAGTTCACAAAAATTAATTAAATAACATTATTATGACGTTTTTGTTTCATTTTGAATGTACCTCCCTATACTTCCACTAAAAAAGATCAATCCTGTAGTATAGTAATAATAATAGGTTAAAAAAATACATTACAACTTAATATTAAATCTCAAAAAAAAAAACCAAACTGATTATTAATTTATGATTCACTCATTTAGCTACATCCCTATTTATTTTTCTTCAAAAACCGGCAACCCACAAAACGTCATTTTACTGCAGCTAATAAAAAGTTAGACTATAACACGTGGTTTAACAAAAACGCATCTGACATAGAATAACAAAACGCAGATGACAGCTAAACGTAATTTTGTCTATGGTTAAGTATGGTTGTAAAACGACAACAATTGTATGCATGTCAAGGCGGTACGAAGTTCGGCGGGTCAACTAGTAAATATACAAAATAAAGTCGGGTTAGTTACACCATTTATAACTCGAGAACGTCTGGACCGATTTCTATGAAATTTGTAATATAGATAAATTATGATCGGAATTGATACATATGCTACTATTTACCCAACTGCGCTGAAGGAGAGTAATGTTATTATTGACAAATTACGCGTGTGAAGCCGCGGGCGGGTCAGCTAGTAGGATATAAATCTAACCTTCAAATAGATACAGAAGCCAAAGATTATTTTTAGACGTGAGTTGAATTCTTTTTATTCATTTTTTTCTTATTTATTTAATAACAAGTAAAATTATACATATTTACAAAAAATGATGAAAGATATGTATATAGATATACTTTTTATTGCACACCAAACAAAATTTGACATTTATTTTTAGTGTTATCCCTTAGGTGTAAAATTTCACGGTCACCACTCGTGCGCCCGAAGAGCGTTTTTAATAACCACTAGATTTATTAAACACACCGTTTGGGAATGCGGCATCTCCGAGAATAGTTCGGGTGTTGGACTCGTAAATAGTTAGATTGCGCCCACGCAATATCGGCCTAGATACCCGGACTTTCTAATTGTGTTGTAATTTGCCTTTATTATGCAATAACACTCCGACATCTTTGTAGACCTAGCAGCAGGAAAGAGTAGTACCTTAATATATTAGTAGGATTTGTTAGATTTTTTCACTTACAATCAAGGATAGATTGAATGAATGAATGAATGAAAATTCTCTATTATATCTTACAAGCTAGACACAACAACTATTACATATAACTATTATTGTAATATATATACTATTAAGTCTATACCTAGTCAGGTCATAAATTCTGTCACATGTTTAATATAAAATAATTGAAACAAGTTTATTCATTATGTAACCATTTATATACCAAAATGAACTTAACAAAACATAGATTCTTATGACACTAAAGTTTATTCAAAATGACCTCCGTGATTTTGAATACAGGCCTTCAATCTGCGCGGCCAGTCGTCTATCGCAGCACGAACGAGGTCCATGTCAATATCGGCGGCTGCCTTAATCAAAGATGTCTTGAGTGACTCCAAATTGGGATGAGGCTTTGAGCACGCCTTTTCCTCCAAGTGTTGCCATATCTTGTAATCTAATGGATTCAAATCTGGACTGGAGGAGGGCCAGTCTTAGTGCCGGATGAAGTTGATTTCACGCGCCGCCAGCCAGTCTTGTGTGCTCTTCGCTCTATGAGCTGGCGCCGAATCTTGTTGGAATACCCAGTGCCTGTTATTGAACATGGTATGAGAAACAGGTTCCACAAGGTTCTGGATTTTGATACACAACTGCATTCGTTTTTACACCTTTCTCACAAAAATGTACCTCTGTTAAGCCCCAATAAGAAACTCCCAACCATACCATGAGCGAGGACGGAAAATGACCTTGTTGGACACGCGGAATACGGTTGCTCGCTTCTTCACTATTGTGTGCGTACACCTTATCATTTTGTTTGTTGTAGCTCTCTTGTACGGTAAAATTTTTTTCATCCGGAAAAATAATTTCACGATATTTTTTTCCCGCGTACCGCTTCAACAAAGCGCGGCATCTCTTCAGTCTCAGGTCCATTAAACGAGCATTCAAACGATGTCCTGTTTTTCTTCGATATGCCCGAAGCCCTAAGTCTTCATTTAACACCCTTTTCACAGTGGTTCTGCTTAACCCCATCTGAAGGGCCAACAGTTTCTGCTTATGTTTGGGATTTCTTTGAATTCGCGCCTTCACAGCTTTTATCACTGCTGGAGTCCTAACAGACCGAGGGCGACCACTTCTTGACCTGTCATCTACACTAGAGTCTTCATTGTATCGTTTGATGGTGCGATAAACGAACCTTTTGGTTATATTCAAATTTTTCAGTATGTCAAAAATTTGAATTGGCGCGTAACCGCAATGATGCAACGCAATAACTGCAACACGGTCTTCTTTAAGCGTCCACTCCATATTTAAATATGAGTAAAATTATAAAAAGTATACATTTTTATTTTCATGAACAATTCGAAATTCGAATTCTATAAACTTTTTTGTGGCCAGCATTCTAAAAGAAAAGTTTTTACTGTGTGACAATACTTATGACCTGACTAGGTATAGTAAAACAACGTATAGATTGTTTAAGCTAGGTATCTAACAACTTAAAATAAGAATTATTAGCCCGGTCAACATAAACATTGACCTTTGCATTAATTCACAACAAGCTGAAAATTTACAGGCACAAAAGGGATTCCACTCTAATGCAATCCTGAAAAGACCCCATTGATCCCGTGCGTGCAAAAAACTTTATTCGAGGTCAAAGGTCGCAAAAATAGGTTTTCTGGATTTTATAGCCAAACGGTTAGTTAGCCGTTCCAAAGTTAGCTGGAGCTGTATTCTCCATAATATGCAAGACTACGCTGTCTCTGAGCATTATTGGACGCGTAATTTAAGTAACATTATAAGTTTGCGTGAATAATACATTTCGAAGGTTATAACAAAAAAAAATATCAACAAAAATTATCAGAGCTTCCTAACAACATCGCCGTGTGACAAAATCAGCAGCTTACTCTGATATTCTCTTTGACCAACATATGACAGTTCCAACTATAACCAACAACATTTTTATCGAACCTTGATAATAAGTCTAGGCTCATTATGAGAGATGGGCCAATTATCTCTCAAATACATATAGGTTGGAGAGCGGGGTGAGACAGGGGGGCTTGAGTTCTCCCAAGCTCTTCAATCTCTATGTAAACGACCTCATCGTCGGGCTGAGCAGCATGCGTGTCGGCTGCCGGATGAACGGCGTTAGCATCAACAACATTAGTTACGCCGATGACATGGTGCTGCTGAGCCCGACGGTGGGGGGTCTCAGGGAATTACTGAAGCCTATGCTGTTGAGCACGGGCTTATATATAATGCGAAGAAGAGCGAATACATGGTTTTTAAGGCCGCCGGTAAATGTCCCGGTTATACACTGAATATAACCCTAAACGGCTTGAACTTAAATCGTGTTACGAAATTTAAATATCTGGGACATTTTCTTGCCGACGATCTTAAAGACGATGCAGATGTTGAGAGGGAGCGTAGGGCCTTGGCGGTCCGAGGTAACATGTTGGCCCGTAGATTTTCCCGTTGTACTGAACAAGTTAAAGTGACGCTTTTTAAAGCGTACTGTCAGAGCTTTTACACGGGAAGTCTGTGGGTCCGAAATACCAAAAGATCATTGGAGGACCTACGCATCCAATATAATAACATCTTGCGGATGATGTTGCGGTTGCCCCGATACTGCAGTGCATCGGGGATGTTTGCCTACTATCACACAGATGGCTTTCACGCCATCATGCGCAAAAAAACGGCATCGCTGATGAGCAGAATTCGGGGCAGTCGCAACAGCATCCTGAGGACAGTGGCTGAGTGCTGCACATCTCCGCTCTGGAAGTGTTTTGTGCGGAGGGTGATTAATGAAGGAAATAATTTCCTCAGTTAGTCACCCACAGCACAAAATGGTGTTTTCTATTTTCACCCAGTGCCTATTTTTTATTTTTGTATATTTAGCTGTTCTTCTTTGTTGTTATATAGGTATATATTTATTGTGTGTATGTTAGTCTTAAGATATGGACTCTAGTTGTCTGAAATAAAATATTTTTATTTTATTTTATTATAATGCTAAAACATAAATTTACCACCGTGAATATTTTAGTTAAGCAAGCTGGCAATGACGCTGATGTAAGATAAGATAAGATAACTCTTTATTGTACACCAAAGTAAAATACAGAACATAATTATTAAAAATAGATTTAGTACAATGGGCGGTCTTATCGCTAAGAACGATCTCTTCCAGACAACCTTTGTATGGACAGGATTATAATGTATCACATGACGGCGGTGCATCTATATAGAAATTAAAAACATACCTACATACTATAAACCTAAAATACTAGTACTAACATAAGTTTTATTTTAATACAATAAGCAACTGTAAAAATGGTTATGATGAATTAACAAGCAGCTACAACTTCAACACAAGGACAGATAATGGGTGTGCACTTTTGTTTTAAAATTACTAATAGACTTGGACGTTCTTATAGAGAGGGGCAAAGCGTTCCACAATCGTACGGCTGTTACAGTGAAGGATTAACCATAAAACTCTGTCGTATGGGCAGGAGTACTAAGTTGGAGAGTATGTACTTATTGTTGAAACTGCAATCAATCAATTTAATCGAGAAAATATAAATTGTTGGTAAAATTGATCTGTTGCTATCAATTACTGCTCGAACTTCAAGTGACAAAAATATTTATTTTTTGAAACCTGGCAAGGCACAACTATCTTCAGATTTTTTTTCTAATGAGAGTTTATCGGCTTTCCCTAAATATTGATTTCATTAAAGAGGTATCCCTAACGTGCCTGTAAATTTTCAGTTTATTGTGAATTAATATAAGGGTACCCCTATTTATTGGGCTAATTTGACCGGGCTATATAATGTTAAGAATCATTTATACGATATCAGCGATAAATCCTTTGTAAGTATACACACTCGGTTATAGCTTTTCTAATTTGGTTTCATGTCTGGAAGGGATCGCTCTCAGCGATTAGGGCGTCCGTTGTATTGCCATTTTAGCTTAGCTATGTATTTGTATTGCTTTTGGATGGTAATTCGATAAAGAGTTAACTATTTATCGAAAGTATAAAATAGAATATATTTATTTGACACACAAAAAAACACTGAACGTTTCATCTTATTCTTTGCTTCTCTTTTTATTATTCTCAAAACAACTGTTTTTAAACATAAGATTGTCAAGTATAATATTGTTTTTTAATAATGACCGCTGAAGTGAAAGTAAGCAAAAACAGATGGACCTTTGTTTACATAGAACAGACAACAGATGTCACAAAAATAAATAATTTCACCATATTCAGCCATAGTGCCGTACAAATAACACGACATCCATACTAATATTAAAAATGCGAAAGTATCCGTTTATTTGCTACCTTTTCATGACTATACGGCGGTACAGATCGTAATGAAATTTGGCAAGGAGATAGTTTATATCATCGAGAAAGACATACGCTATTTTTGTCTCTATAATCTTGAAGGGGGTGGGATGAAAGTTGTATGGGCAATCTATAATTCCGATGGAGTGTGACCGGGATTGGGACACAGGCTACTTTTTAACCGGCTGCGCAGAAAGACGGTATCTAATGTTTTGATTGACAAACCACGTGTGCGAAGCCGCGGGGGTCAGCTAGTACACATATACATATATAAATTAAAAGATGGATAACTACGAAATAATAATAATATATGTCATTAATGGATTAATATTAAAATTAAAATTTAAACTAGTCATAAATGACATTGTCTATCATTCATATATTCATTCATTGTAATACTCTCTTTGGGCAGGACTTTTTTTTAAATAGATGGGAACTGTATATCCCCTGAGTGGTTTAACCTAGTTTAGAGTGCTGATTTTAACATTTTATTAGTTTTTGATTTATTATTCATTTATTAGCAACTTAAAGGACGTCTAACGGCACGGTGCGTCGTAGACATAAAGCGAGTCACGGGCAGCTCCTGGGTGCGCGTAACACACGACCGGGAAGGGTGGCGTTTACAAAGGGAGGCCTACACCCAGCAGTGGGTACTTACGGGCCGACTGCTGGTGTATGATGATGATGATGATTAATTTATTTAGTCAAGCCAGGCAAGTTGCAGCACTGAGTAAAAGACGCAACCGTTATAGAGCCTGGGAGAGGATTTTAGATGGATCAGGCTTTCACAGAACCTATCCCATCTTCTTATACTTAGTCAGCTTTTTTCACAGGATTGTATAAAACCCAATATAGTAGTTCTGATGATTAAATCTGAGGTTAAAATAACAACGCTACGTCGCCGGCGTAGAGGGTCTACGGTGGGGCTACGGCGTAGTAGGATATCGTAGAGTCTCAAGCTAGTTCTCCTCGTAGACCATCTACGCCGTAGAGTTATTTATTCCTAACATAACAAGATCCTATATAGCTTGTTCTAACTTAGCTATTGCATTCCGAATACATTTATTTTTTAGAACATTACCATAATGACATTAATGTAAGTCTATGTAAAGAAGATTACTATTGAATACTCTGTATTTAAAAAAAATTTACTCACTACTACTATTTTTTTTTAAATTATATATAATTTTTATTTACTTAGTATAAACAAAGACGTGTTTAAGTGATTCATGCACGGAGCGCCATCTCTCGAAATCTTTACACACCACGCTGTGCGACGAGTGCGTACGTACAACCGACTCCGCTCAAGGTTCGAATATTAGTTTATTTTCAGCTAGTGAACCTCGTGATACGTTTATCTGCCAAGAGATGGCGCTGATATATTTATTTGAAATTGATTATTTAAATACTCGATAGAGCAGGATTCAAACAATGTAATGTTTTGGCATTCGCTGCACGGATGATCATAAATCGACTAAAATGAACGATATAAAATTGATTGTCCGCTAATCTTAATTATAATGTAATGTAATTATTATTAATGTAATGTATTCTCTAAAGTACACCGCACTCCGTAATTTTTAAAAATTTCGCTCAATCCAAAGGTTGCCTGGAAGAGATCGCTTTTAGCGATAAGACCGCCCATTGTATTGCCTTATTTATTTTAACCCAGTACTTATTTTTTTATTATTTCTGGTTGTGTGGTAATTCAATAAAGAGTTATCTATCTATCTATCTATCTTTTTATAAATAGGTACAAACGACTTGTCTATTTGGGATTTATGATTCGTTATAAAGAATTATGCAGATTAATAATAACTTCTTGTTTATTTGTCTGTCCTATTCATACAGTTGAATAGTTTGAACCGAAAGCGTTTAAGCTCATTGGAAATTACTACACAAGAGATTATGTACCGCTAGCTCTTAAGTAGTTAAAGTATTAGATTTTTCATATTATGGCTATAGGAGAATAATATGTACTATACTTTTCAGTAGAAAAAACAGCATAGTAGATTTATGATGTCGCCTCGATTGAATAAATGAGCGGTCCGCGACCTGTTAGTTTAAGATGGGCAAGGTTACGATATTTTTTTTAGTTCAGGGCTATTTCGAACTCTGTACTAAACCACAGTTAATCTGGCAATGAAAAGTCGACAAACGGACAATATTTTCTTAAGTGTTTTATACATGATTATTTTAACTTACTGTTATGTATTACATTATTATCAAAAGGATCATCATAATAGCCGTAGGAAGTTTATTTTTTATTAAACTTCTAGACACACAAGCTGACGGGCTTCCCGATGTTAAGTGGCCACCGCCGCCTATAAACTCCTGCAGCACTCGTTGTACTGCAGTCGCGTTGCCTACCACTTAATACATTATTAACACCTGTCTTGAGGACATTCATGTTGAAGCCCACCGGGAAAATTCTATAACTACTTGTTAATTTAGTGCATACCTGAGGACCCTATCAGTGGCGGCGGAAGCAGCAGATGTTTCTGCCAAGGCGAGGCTGAAAACCAGCGTAGCTGAGCCCTTGACTTTCTACCTCAGTGCTACCTACAATAATGTACTAATGTTTCTTAAAATTAGACCTACTGTTGTACCTACCTAGCTTTATTTAGTACTTATTGTACCTACCTACTTCTATGAGCATAATAGGTGTGATTATTTTATTTTATAATAAACCTCCGGGTGAAAGTCATTCACATTTTGCAGGAGCGCGAAAAAAACGTCCACTGCCCATAGATTTCTAGAGTGGCCGATGTACTTACTATATTTTATGTTATTCTATTTTATTCTTTAAGCCATTCTTAACCTCTGACACAAAACGAAGTTGTTATAAGTTTTACGCCTATGTGTAGGTGTGGAAAATATGGAAAACGAGAAAGAGGAAGGCCGCGTTAAGGCTGCATTAGCCATCAACCATCATCATTAACCAAAGGTTGTCTGGAAGAGATCGCTTTTAGCTATAAACCGCCCATTGTACTAAATCTATTTGTAAGAATTATGTTCTGTATTTTACTTTGGTGTACAATAAAGAGTTATCTATCTATCATTAAAAATGTCACGACATGCCATATTTCTTTAACAACACTAATATTATAAATGCGAAAGTTTGGATGTTTGTTTGTTACTCAACCACGCCGTAACTAACAAACTGATTTCAATGAAATTTGGTATATACGTCGTTAATAACTTGGATCACCACATAGGCTACCATTTATCCCATAAATCAGTTCCCATAGGATAAAAATAGGGTGTCAAGTCAAGTTGCAACAGCGAGCTTAGCTTTATTTCTAGGTTACCTACACATTTAGTACTGTAACGCGTACGAAGTCGCGGGCAACAGTTGGTAATCATGATCTCCTAAATAAGCAAACTGTTTTTTTACAAATAATTTTATTAGTTTTATGGCGAACCTATCAATTTTGTCAAACAGTTTTGCAGTAATTACTTTTCTATTTTGTAGACCATTAACTGGAAGTTATTACAACACATGGAAGAAAACCGGAGGAAAAAATATATGCATTATGTTTTAAAGGCCATACAATTAACGAAGTGCTAGTGAAGTTTACGATACAGTTTTAGGAATTGAACTACCTTAGTGTTGTTTTATTCACTCACTACATAATATAAACCAGAACTGGTCGAGGAATGTTTCAGTGCAGAAAATATTTTTTACACCACCTGCTCGACAATGTCAAATTATATGTATATCATGTAAACCTCACCGAAAGCAGGTTGATTAAAGCCCTACGGCTGAGCCGGGAGTAAAGTTGTACTGAATTTGAAATTGGAACCTCATCTCTATTTAAATTTGAACCAAAGAGACCACACGAGAACTTATTTGTAAATCGAACTAACCTCTGCACATAATGCACCAACGTAGATTTGATTTTTATTGAAAGGGTGAAAATTAGAGTATTCTCCTTGTTGATACAGCTATCTGCATCTTGGGCGTGCTTATATTTCTCTCTGCACTCAGGATTCTAGTAAATCCCTCGCTCCGCTCGTGAGTTAACTCTAGAATCCTTCGTTACGTTCAATATTTAATATAGCGCCCATGACGTAAGGCTCTGCTTTATTCCCTTGTTTAATAATCTACTATTGTGACTGCAATATGTATGCCACAATAATCGTAGAGCTAGACAAAATGACTGATCAGGCCACGTTAACATGTTTCAGAATTAACAGATAATCATGTAACTTGCATTATATGATACTATGTTCTTTTCCGGTTTTGTTTACTAAATAAATAAATATATAAACTTCGCATTGGTATTTGTGTAGACAATTTAAGCTACGGATATTCGCCTCGAGCTTCCGACAGATGTTTTGATATCTTTACACTAGATAACCAATAGTCTAGATTCATGTTTTTTTGTGTAAAGTTTTCCTGCTATCCCATTTTAAAATAATAACCTCTAAAGCTTACTATATCAGGTGCTTTGAGTTTTAAGTGACATTTCATTATCTTCGCGCTGGAAAGCCGTAGTACAATACAGAAATATGGGGGCTCAAATCGCACCTAATTCATATTTTTTAAGATAATTTTATTCTTGTATTTATTTGAGTGTTAGGTACACTTAATCCCCGAGGCCAGTGCAACTTTTCAACTTACCTACTTAGCACACGCTGAGCTGGCACCATTTTGTCGCAACTTTTTAATTTAAGCTACAGGTATTTGCTTGGTAGCTAGTGTATTATTTTAATATTTTGACTTCTCGCATTTTGTCTAATGGTATGTACAAATTAACGTAATTAGCCAGAAGTCTAGATATCCCACCATCTGTTATTATGTTTCCTGTGTACCATTTTTTTCCTATATTATCCCATCTAACTGCTGGGAAAAGGGCCTTTCCAACCATCTCTACGCCAACACGCTTTCTCAGCCATCAATAATAGTATAAGCAGAAACTCACGTCCATGATGAGGCGCAGCGTAGCAGCCCTGGCGCGGCGCTCGCTGAGGCGGCGCTCGCGCAGCAAGCCCGGCACCGCGACGCGGCTCAGCCACTCGCCGAACTCTGCACACACGGATCACTCGCGAATGCCTTTCACACTATGCTATATGTGCACTATTCGATGCACTATGCGGCTACTCTTACAAGCGATAACACTTCAAGCCTTGATGTAAAAAGGTTTAATGGACTGGCTTGGATTAGGATGATTTGAACAATTACACAGTATTTGTTAGTCCTAAAATCGTTCCAGATTTAAAAGGTATATGAATGAAGCTACAAGGAATCTAAAGTGGCCAATTTGGGTGTTTCATTGCATTTCAGTTAAAGCACATTTTTTTGTTCTATTAAATGACCTTTATTTTTCTTTTTTAATACATGCTCACCTGACAAAGAGGAACACGATAATAATCTGCTTGTCAAGCTACTAATTAAACATACGATTAATAGCCTAAAGTGCCCACTTTAGAGCCCTAGAAATTGTTATAAAGCTAGCTTGCTAGAGCATAAAAATTAAGCAGGCTCTTGCCGAATTCGGCACGCAAGGACAATAGGTAATAACATTCATAGGGTTAAGATGTACGGCATAGGTTATACTTTGCAAGCAGGATAGCTACTTTGCAATTAATACTACTTTGAAGCCTTGAAAACTAAGTATACAAAGTGCCTATTTCACCATCCCTGAGTAACGTTATCCAACGGATAAAAAATATTCACATAAAAATAGATAGTTTTCACATAAAAACAGATATAAGTGCATTGTTTTTTTCCGTCAATTAAAGTTACTCGGAGGTAAAAATGCACTATGTGTCATATTAATGAGGTGGTCTCTAGAACAAATATGCTATGAAAATAAGCATGAGTTAGGTGGATGAACATTCAACGCGGTATTTTAATGATAAATTCTAAATTTTTTCAGTCTAGAAGATCTTTGCATAAATTGCTCGTCGTGCTTTATCACATCAAAGCCAAATGATCTTTTTATTTCAATCAAAAAAATCATTTAAAATCGCCTTACCGTAACTAAAAAAGTGCCACGCAATATTAAAATGTCTATCTACATACTAATAATAAAACTTCGCACGCATTTGTCGATACAAAGTTTTGTTTATAAATGAAGTAAGCGTTTTTTAGTAAATAACGAAATGGTATTTTTCAAACTTTCGCAATCACTGTACATTATTACTGATTTGAACGGGTATTTATTGCGTAGGTACGTACATTTTTTATTTGTTATCACAGTCGAAACGTCGGCATAACAAATAAAAAAGGTACATACGCGATAAATACCTGTTCAAATCAATAATAATGAGATGGTAAATGTTTCAAGATTAATTTTAATTAAATGGATGATTAGTATGGGAGAGATTGTAAGGATGAGATACATCGACAATTACGAAATACATTTAGAGATGCTTCTGCTTTTAAACGCTTGGAGTTCAAACGTTCTACGATCGTCACTACGCAATGCAAAGCCATTGGAAAGGATTGTAAAAACATATTTAAGTTTTTTAACTATACGTTTAAGTTATGTTTGCAATCTACGAGAAATACGTAAGTTTACGTAATACGTAATATGTATACGTAAGTTTAATATTATAAATATAGTGTAGGTATATCCTAGCTATGTAGACTCTTGTTTATTGTAGCCTTCTGTGTCTGTTATTACTTTTTGTTTAAAGTAGGTGACAACGGTCAGCGTCCAAGTCAAGTAATTTAGTAGAGTTATAATTTAGTAGAACATCCAATCATGCATGCCAATGTGTCTGACGAACGTTATGATAAAGATCTATTCTCCATAACCACTTAATTCTTTTGAATATAAGATCTTTTTTATAATTAATAATATTGTCCTTCAAATTACAGTAGGTATAAATTCGATGGTAGCTGATTATGACATACATATAGTCTAACTTTTTATTAGCTGCAGTAAAATGACGTTTTGTGGGTTGCCGGTTTTTGAAGAAAAATAAATAGGGATGTAGCTAAATGAGTGAATCATAAATGAATAATCAGTTTTTTTTTTGAGATTTAATATTAAGTTGTAATGTATTTTTTTAACCTATTATTATTACTATACTACAGGATTGATCTTTTTTAGTGGAAGTATAGGGAGGTACATTCAAAATGAAACAAAAACGTCATAATAATGTTATTTAATTAATTTTTGTGAACTGAATCACATCCCTATTGAGATTAGGCTGGCAACATTATTTTACGGCATGACATTTAGAAACGTCATTTTACTGCAGCTAATAAAAAGTTAGACTATAGAGCTTTAGAAAAATACTTTTTGCCTGGAATTTATTTATGACTTGGTACTGTATTACAAGTCACCGCTAAATTATTATAAATGCAAGTGCAATGTCTTTAATGATTGTTTTTTACGAGATTTTGTGTTTATAGGAAATAGATGTTCATCCCTGTCCATACAAATTTGATATGTAACTGACCTATAGCCTCCGCGGTCAACATGACTGTGTCTTGTGTGTCCATTGTGTTTCTGTGTGTTAGAAAAGTGTAGGTATCACAGCACTGTTGCACTTGAACACTGTTCACTTGGTTATGTCCAGTTTAGTAGCACTTTAGGCATGACTTGTTCTTAAAGGATTGTATTTTGTAGTGTGTTAGCCAATTGATTTGTCGATTTAATTGTCACTTGTAATTAGTTCTGTAGAAAACCATGTTTAAAATTATTATGAGTAGTTTGTTAATCTGAATAATAGTTATGTTTAGATCATTAAAAACAATATACCAAAGAAAATAATAAACCATTTACAATTAATATTAAAGATTCCTCGTCGTAAATGCATAGACTTACTCACATCGGAGATAAAACAAATCAAAACGAACAAAACTTTCTGTATTCTCGCAAAACATATCCATCTACATTTTGTTATTTCAATATGTAGAATATTATCTCGGTTAGTTCATAAATCCCGGATGACGTAAGAGAAAGTTTCATACGAACGCAACATGTTTTTACAAATGGGATTATTGAACCCGAACGAATTTGTGCTGAAGCACTTGATATTTAAATATCCGTGAGCTCATGTGGTGAAGCAATCAACTGTCAGAATTATCTGTATTTACTATTGTGACTAAATAACATTTCATTCAACTACCTACAATTTTGAATTGGAGATGAGGCAAAACTGCTTAGTTGAGCTACGCTGCTTGATGTTGCCCCGGCTACGCAGTAGCTGAGCTACGCCAAGAAAATATTACTTAGCTGATTATTGTTATAAATACCCTTACCGGAGTATTTCATCGCATTCACCCTGATGTAGGTTCACGAATTGAACGGACACATTGTCGGTCGTAACACCGATCTAACAGTACATATAATGATTGAAATAAGTCACGAAAGTTTTCTTAGTAAAATTACTTAGCTAAGTTACATAACATAACGTAGGCAAACTACAAATCAAATCACGACGGAGTTGAGCTTGATTTAACTCAGCTACGAAGTAGCAAGGCTTCGAATCATGATGCAGCTAAGCTACGTATCTTGGTGAAACTGAGTTACGAAATTTGATGCAGCTGAGCCACACATCATAACATCACCTGAAGTAGCCAAGATGATTATGGCAAAATTTCAGCAGCAAAGTAAACAACACGTCGTCTCGAATCTCATAAATAAATCTCCTCGTTTCCTGAATGGAATCTTACACAAATAGGAACACTATTTCATATTCCAAGGCAACCATCTGATTCATTGGATAATTTTAATACCGATTTGGCAAATCTCGCGATACCGTGTGCAACAACAATTTAGTATAATAAACGACATAGCTGCAATCTTGTTCTACGCAGGTGTTTTTGTTCCTTGAGTTCAAAGAAGTTATTCATGGAGAATTTTTAGTATAGAGTTTCTACTGCGCTATTCTCTATTCATTCAACTAAGTGGTTAGTTCATCCCAAAATCTCGCTAAGTGTTAAACCAGCCCAGAATTAAAATGTCATCATCTATCAACACACATTCATTCGAGCCCATATTGCATAAAATGAAAGCTGTAACAAGCATTCAACGACATCAGTGCAAACATTCTCAATTGTTTTACCATTCTAGTCGCAAACGCATTCACAGGAATATCTGAACGTGTCTGTCATTCTGCCAACATTTCCAACTGCCAAATGGCAATACCAGTACCAGTTATTAATCTGGAAAGATTGGTGATAAGCCGGTCGAGATATATGGTGAAGTTTAGAGGTGGCTGTCGGGACGATGATTTAAGTGATAAACGGGACACGTCAGTTCGGAGTACAAATGATCGGCTCATTGTCGCTGTCAACACCTGTTTAATGGTTGTGAGAGAATTGGAATCGACCAAATACCATAAAAAGTGTAACTTAGTAGCTGACCAAATGGAGACCAAGAAATAATCAAGGTTAATTGATAATTGGACCTACAGTGACTAAAAATTAACTGGATCTGAGCAGTATCTGCTTTATAAACACTCAGTAAGCTGAACTTCCCCTTGTCCCAACATCAACAATTAATCAAAACCCGAAAAAGAATATACAAAGAAATAATGATAAGCAAAGCTTCAAATATAAACAATACTACAATTCTGTTCGGAGCAACTTCCTTCCGGCTACAAGCTTCAGTGGCCAATTTGGAAGTCCCTAAACCGGTTGCGCACTTACGTTGGCCGCTGCCGACCCATTCCGAAGCCAGTGCCACTGCAAGGCCACCTTACAAACAATGGCCCATCTGCTTTCATGTCCTCTATGCCCAACCACCAGAACACGATATAAGTTGTACCAGGCAACAGAGAGGGGTGTGGAAATTGCTCTCTACTGGGCTAATAAAATTTAGAAATCAAACAGCTAAAAAACGAAAGAAAGAGAAGTGGGAAGCGTAAATCGACTTACGAGAAATATTAGTGAGGAACATCCTCCCTACAGTTACAAGTTGCAAAAACTATTGTTTCAATTGTTTAGACTAACACAAAATGCCAAAATGTCTTAATTGAATAAATAAATGCTTTGTTTACAAACATACGTTTGTAATATTATGTATCTCTGAGGAAATAAAAATTTAATTCCAAAATAGTACATTATGCGGCGTCCTTTAGAGAATACCGAGCGAGGAAGATAGGTTTAGAACATTTTTTCTCGATCTTAAGAATGCAGCCTTCTGAATTTACACCAAGGTTGCATCGGGCTGCTGGGTTACGTCCGGAATGCTGCGATGTCGCAGGCGCTGTTCACGTCCGGTAATACGTACTTGTGTGCGCACACGCCTGACGCATTTCTGTTATGATTTAATATAATCTAGACCGAGTAACTAATTATGTTTGAAAAACTATCAGGATCATTATGCTACCAGGTTTCAATGGTAGTCGATTTATAGTTGTTACTTTAGCGTATTTTCTTTTAAGTGTATTTTGCTAGAATACTCTTTATTCCAACCAAATTAAAAATACAATGGCATACACAAAAATAAAGGTGAGTACTATGGGCGGTCTTATTGCTAAAAGCGATCTCTTCCAAACAACCTTTAGCTTAGATTTTTTTATTTCATGTTTTGTCTTCAGGAAGTTACCTGACATTTCAGACGGTAGAACGGTTCCTTTAATCTATAGTCAGTTATTATAAGTCAGCCGTTAAATAAACAATATATGTACGTTTATACAATATATGTTTGCTACTTGTTGCGCCTTGAAACTAACAATCGTAAGTTTGGCATTAACATATAACCGTGTTCAAATACAACATAAGGGTATTGGTAAATCTGAATGTTGGCCAAAGGTAAGACATTTTACGACGTCTGAAGCGAATACATGTAACATCAAGGTGTGACACAAATTATAACACGTCAGTGTCAAGAAACCGTGAACATAAAGCGAGACGTTCACTGAATTAAAATCAAAATGTTTTTATTAATTAAAATCACAAAAATCACTTTGAGACGTCAATTTTACTGCATGTTCCTTCGCGACCAAGCCAGGAAAGAAAGATAAGAAACATGGCTGGTTTAATGATCCTTTTAGATTACAAGAGAAATAAACAGAGGTCTTTAAATCTGTCAATTGAATAAAGTTAAAACAGAGTCTTGTATATGAAGAATAAAGAATCAATTTGCTGCACTAGCAGCTTTTTAAATCATTAGAAACAGACTGAATTTTTTTTTTTAATATTGCTGGACATTTTACACAGAGCTATCTAGTCCCAAACTAAGCAGAGCTTGTACTATAAGAACCAGAGATAGAATACTTATATACATTTTTTTGTAATTACATACTTATAATATATAGAGAAACAACCAGACCCGGAACAAATATCTGTAGATTATGCAAACATTTGTTACGCGGCAGGAATCGAACCCGCTACCTCCTGCGTCTCAGCCGGCTATTCGCCCACTGCACCACAGAGGTTGTCAAAATGGGATCGTGTACCAATGTTAATGGGAATTTAGTGATGAGTGCCACTTGCGTCTGTAGAAGACAAATACCACTTTACATCAGGAAGCCCTTCAGCTTGTCTGTCAAATTATTTCTATAAAAAACATAAAACGAAGGCATAATGTGAAGTGGGAACGCAAAGCGGCACTATTATCATAAATTTCAAAAGCAACCATCATAAACCAATTAAGAATTGATTCGAGCACAAATATTGACTCATATAGAGTACATATAATCAATGTATGAACTTGAAATCGCTGCTATAATTAGCGACGCCTACGTCCTGTGTAGCGTTTCACTAAATACAAGTTCACTATGGTATTAGTCACCCGAACTGTTACACTCTCACGAATTCTTGTCTAGTAATCTTAGGTGATGGCCTAGAACTGCTTTGTTCGAAATGGAGGTATTTCAACCATATAGCGGTTAACCATATATACGTGATGCCAGATGCGAAGTTTCATGGGCTACTTATTCATAAAACAAGTAAAAATTCAGTGATAAGGCATTTGCGAGGCATTCCTGAAGTGAAATGTAGGTACTGATTGTATTACAGGATACACAACATTCATAAAGTAATGTTGTAATGTTCAAAAGATTCTTCTACTAGACAAGCTAAAATGCAGAATGGGCCATAACTTTTTGCAAATAACAACACATGATTTCTCGTTAACCGTTAGAATGAGGGGCTCGCGGGGTGCGGGGAGTGATGCGCCGCTTCATGCAATTTTAGTCACGATGGAGCGCTTCACGGGCGAACAGCGTGCTTTTTGTGTAAAATAATTTTACAAAAACAACAACTCCTACGTTACTGTAGTAACGTGAAGATGTTGCGAGAGTTTTTGACACCACAGTTACATGAATTTGAAGGATACAACAGCAGGACTTGGATGCAACAAGATGGAGCAACATGCCATACGTCAAATGTGACTTTACCGGTGGTCAAAGAAATGCTTCCTAACAAATTGATTTCTCGCAGAGGTATGATATCCCATGGACTCCAAGAAGCCCAGACCTTACTCCTTGCGATTTCTTCATGTTCGGATATCTGAAAAGTCGAGTGTACCACAATAAACCAACGACCATATCCCAATTAAAAGAAAACATCCACGAGGAGATAACCGCGACTCCTCGTAGCATGTGTCAACAAATTTTCCAAAATTTACGTAGTCGGTGGCAAAAGTGCCAGCGACGAGACAGGACACATCTCGACGATGTCATTTTTAAAAAATAAATTGCATACAATGTTTATTACGTTAAATAAATCATCAACAACATAATATTAGTAGTTTTATTTTTATTCATGTTTCAAATGTGCAAATTATGGCCCACCCTTTATAAGATATAGTATAGTATCTAACGGACAGATCTTCAATTAAAAGGAATAAATCTTTTAAATCTGATTGCGTACCTACTGTGAGATCTGAGGATGTCCACCATGGGAATTTAAATCATAAGCCATTTTGAAATGCGCGAAGAAAGCAGACAGTGATGACAAAATTTTCTTCCCTAATAAGCATACCTACAACACTATCTCAAATAGTGAAAATTTACATCAAGAGAAGTCTTCAGAGCAGTCTTTAACCAGGACTGCAGACGGAAATGTCGAGCTGTGGTGCATCGCCAGAGTTAAATAGAAAGTGAATCATTTAACAAGCGGCACTGTAAACTTACAGCGTCAAGACAAATCTGTGATAATACATGCTATGATTGAGATGAATGAAAAAAACCGGTACAAGGATCATAAATTAGATGATAGGTAGTTAAACTCTCAAAAGTAAATGGTTGGTCCAAATTAGCAGACGAGAATTGACTTATATAATGATAAAACAAATGATTAAACCTTCCACAAAACTAACTAAATACAAATATTAACGGGAACAAAACATGAGTTGCAAGATTGAAGCAATCCATCAATGATGTCGATCCCACGACAGCCGAAAATGCTGATGCAAACGAAAGAACTCCCGTCCAAATGTCACTGAGTACACTGCTCTGGTCCGCGTTCCTTCCAATACTTCTTCATTCATACACAAACACCCCTAATACAATCCACTAAGATCCACAATCCATTGCACTGTTTATTTTTCATTGCGTCTGCAGAATGGTTCGATAAATTACGTGTAGATTGATAAGTATTCTTATCAGTAGGTGGTAAGGTTTGTAATAGATTGATAGGTGCTGAAGAAAGTTCGGTACAGCCCGGTAGGCCGGGCTAAATGCGTCCGCGAGTTGGCACGTCAGTGGGGCAAGGACGCTTAGCGCCAATGCAGCGAACTGATTGACCGATTAATCTTTACTAGACAAGGGTTTATGCAATAACTATTAGTTTGATGATTATTGGACAGCTATTGGACTGATTTCAATGTAAAGCTGATCGATTTGAAATGCAATTTAAACGATGCAGTTAGTTTTTCATTGCATCGACTTTCTTCATTGCATGAAACAATGAATAGGTACAAAATAATTGACATGGCAACTTGCAACATGGCAAAATATTAATCAATTATGTATGTTATTACAGGAACCTACTTCATTAAAATATTTGCCATCACCCCGATCCCGCTTTTTTAAATTTAACTGTTAACAAAAAGTCTGAGTTTTTAATAACAATGTGTAACGTCTTGTAGCGAAGAAACATTTGTGTACTATTTGACCACAATGTGTCAACAAAAAAGTGCGATCATCAATATAATATTCATAGTCGGTTTCTCTATCAAAGTTTTGTGTATGTCGTTCTAACTTTTATTTATGTTTTAGCTTTGCATCTTCAGAAATAATTTTGAAATCATGTTTTTTATAAAGCGTTTGCTTTTATACGTGATTTAATATCTTATAAATCCGCCTTCCGTCACACAATCACAAACACTGATGTAATGAAGGGGTGTTATGTACACATGGGGGTGCAGGCACTTTTACCGATCGGGAATTACGAAATCGATCGCGGATATTTCGAGCGGGCGTGCGTCGCCCGACGCCGTCGGTTCTGTACTATGGCTGCTAGGAATGCATGTAGAAAGATTTAGCTACGGGACGATTTATTTAGCATAGCCGTTACGCCCTTACACAGCTGACTGGCCAATCTTTATTTGAACTGGATTGTTTGGTTTAAACTTGTAAGTAAACATCCACAGTGGATTGAAACATAGAGAAGCAGGATTATGCAGTGTTGTCAATAAATTTCCTGACCGATACCTAATGGCTTTTAACGGAATTAACTGTTTACTTAATTAAACGATATTAGAGTTGTCAATGAAAACAATCTAATAGAACATTGAGTACTTATGGGACAATATTATTTGATCCTGTACTTTAAAAAATATTTGGCATTAAAAAATAATATTTAATCCCTTTTTTTAATTATTGGTCTATATGAGTGGGAGAACCGACACTGAGCACCCCGACTCTAGGCAGTCTTGTGCTTGACACCCCTAGTGTTATAAAAAAGCGCGGAGCCAGAAGCTCGCGAAGGAAGGCTTGGAAGGTCCTTAGTGGAGCAAGCCCGCGAAGCCGAACGGAGCGAAGGGGAGAGGTGACGAGCGAAGCAAGCCGATGACCTCCGTAGCGGAGTGAAGGTAGAGTGGGCGAAGCGACACTCAGGAGCGACCACGTGAGAGTTCTGGCGAGAGCCCACCCCAAAAAACTACCCATTTGGTACTTACGTTTTAACGCCAGCGCAGCTACAGATTTGGCGGTTTTTAAGTGCCGCCTAAGTTAAAAATATATCGAGCTTTATATAGCTATATATATGCTTATTCTTAATGCTAATAGTTTTGGGAGCCAACATGGATCTATCAAACTTAATTTCTACATCTCAAACATTTTTTGTGTAGCTCCAAACAGATTAAAGTATCGTTTGTTTGATTTATTTTGTATCACTAAACGAGGATCAATTATTAAAAAAGATGATTGTTTTTATTTTTTTTACTTGCTGATTTTGCAAAATTAAAATGATCATTTAAATGCCATTGAGTATGTGCTTTATCAGTGAGATTTGTTGCTATATACAAACGTCTACAAAATTTCGGTTTCAACTTATTAAACACATTCTATGTTACCAAAAATTCTAACAAGAATTTAAAGACCTGTTTAAAAACTCCTTACGATTTTTTGTATTGGATTTTTTTGGTGAGACCCACTATATTTTTATTTTCGCGTCCCGTGCTGAATGGTTCCAGACATGCATCCCTGTTTTATTTCGATGATACGGCTCTGGTTAAGTCTAAAGAGATTCATCGGTTCGATATGACTGATCGACTTTGTATCGGCAACGTTATTGTGGCGAATTGTTAGCGGTTTTAAATATATCGATTATATGAGACTTATGATGATAAATCTTTATTTCAGGCAACAATACAAAATTACAAAATGTTAAAAATTAACTCTACCATATAATATATACCTTAGTGACTAACATAAATACCCGCGGCTTCGCACGCGTTGTTAGTCAATAAAAACATTACCCACCTTCTGCGCAGTCGTGTAAAAAGTAACCTATGCCCCAGTTCCCGACATAATTGATCTGTATACCAAATTTCATCAAAATCAGTCAAGCCGTTTAGTCGCGAAAACATAACAAACAGATAGAGTTACTTTCGAATTTACATTGTACTAGCTTCGACTAGCTAGACTTCGTACGCGCTACACTACTAAATGTGTACTAATTTATCACAAAATATCACATTTATTTAATTTAATAGAAACTTTGACACCCCATTTCTATCCCATGTGATCTTATTTATGGGATAAAATAAAAATAAATAAATTATTTCACGTCTTGCTACCACTGATAAGATACCTCCTTCGCTTTCCTGCTGTGAGGCAGTTATGCCTGAAGTCCGTATTAAGAAAAAGGAGGTAGGTATCACTTGACGTGAATAAAGCCAGTGGTCCTGATGGAATACCTACAGTGGTGCTTAAGAGGTGCGTACCTACCTGAGCTGTCTCCTGTGCTTACACGCCTGTTTCGTCTCTCTTTAGATACCGGTAAAGTACCAACACCCTGGAAGCTTGCAAATGTCCAACCGGTTCCGAAAAAAGGTAGTAGAGCTGACCCCACTAACTATCGGCCAATCTCTATCATCTCCATTCTTTGCAAAACAATGGAGCGTGTCCTTAACTGCAAACTCCTTTCATACCCAGATGATAATGACCTCCTTAGTGATCGACAGTACGGCTTTCGTCGTAAACGATCCACTGGAGATCTTCTAGTGTATGCTACTCACATCTGGAGTAAAGCAATCGAAAGGCACGGGGAAGCTCTTGCAGTTTCGCTCGACATCTCAAAAGCTTTCGATAGAGTTTGGCGCAACGGTCTCATTAGCAAGCTTTCTTCGTACGGATTGCCGTCTAACCTGTTAATGTGGATAACTGATTTCTTGTGGGAACGGTCAATTCGATTCAATTCATTGGTGGATGCTCGTCTGATCTATTGGCTATCAATGCCGGGGTACCTTAAGGGTCTGTCCTTTCAGCAACTCTATTTCTTCTGCACATCAATGATCTGTTGAAACCCGGTATCTATGGGTATGCGGATGACAGTACAGTTGTTGAAAGGTTGTTCTCTAGTCCACGTGCAAGTGCTGACCAAATCTGCAATCTACGTACAGATATGGTGGAATGTTTGAACGTTAGGTCAAGACCTGAAGTTTGTGTCTGACTGGGGTGACGCAAACCTGGTCAAGTTCAACGCCTCCAAAACTTAGGCGTGTGTGTTTGCCGCAAAACGGTCTTCTTTTCATCCCATTCCCACCCTTTGTGATATCCAACTCGTAATTTCTGAACTTCGGCTCGCACATCAAATCTAGGGCCAAAATTGCTGCTATGAAGCTGGGCATCCTAGCTAAGGTTCGGCGGTACTTCTCACCGGGACAGCTGCTCAGTCTCTACATAGCACAAGTCCGCTCATGTATGGAGCACTGCTGCCATCTCTGGGATGGCTCAGCCAAGTACCGGCTTGAATCGATTGAGCGACGTGCTGCTAGACTCATTGGTGACTCACTAGAGGAAGCCAATTTACAAAGTCTAGAGCACAGACGCCGAGTAGCCAGACTTTCAGTTTTTTACAAGATACATTTTGGTGAATGTGCGCAAGATCTTCATGACCTTATCCATCCTTCCCCCTTCCACCACTGGACAAGCAGATGTACCGAGAAGTACCACCCATACCTGGTCGGCATACCACCTTGCCGTACCAAACGATTTGCTTCAACTTTTCTTCTTAGCACAAGTGAGGAGTGGAACTCGCTTCCGGCGTATGTTTTTCCAAACCAGTATAATCTTGGGAGTCTTCAAATCCAGAGTGAATAGGTTCTTTCTAGGCAAGCGTGCTCCATCTTCGATCACACCTTCACTTACCATCAGGTGAGGTAGTGGTCAAGCGATTGGCAATCATCAATAAAAAAAAGTAGCCTATGTGTTAATCCAGGTTATAATACGTACATACAAAATTTCATTTAAATCGGTTCAGCCGATACGACGTGATTGAGTAACAAACAAACATCAAAACTTTACCATTTATTATATTAGTGTGACTAGCTTCCGCCAGCGGCTTCGCAGGCGTTGTTTGTGAACAAAAGGTAGCATATGTTTGAATAATAATAATAATAAAAACCTGTGACGCTTATGGTCATTTCCCTTATATACTTTCTAAATAAAAATATACTTATTTTTCTTTTTTCCTAACCTATCTCGTCCTACTGCTGGGCAAAGGTCTCCCCCAAGTCCCTCCAAGCATCCCTATCTGTCGCTATCTCCCACCATTCTCTTTGGAAGGTGTCGAAATCGTCCCGCCAACGCTTTCTCGGCCGACCTCGACGTCGCCTTCTCTCTTCAGGCGTCCATGGTGCTGTAATATGGGCCCATTTCTCGGAGTGCATTCGGGCAACGTGGCCCGCCCATTCCCACTTAAGTCCAGCCGATCTCTTCCCTACATCTGCAATGCCGGTAAGTGAGCGCAGCATGGTGTTACGCACTCGGTCGACACGTTTAAAGCCGAGAATGCTGCGTTCCATTATTACCCTTTGACAAAAATATACTAATCGTTTTTAATTCTTAGGTAGGGATTTGAAGGTATAAATTCTATGTATTGTGCGTAGTAGGAGCTTCTGCGAATAATTTGACTTCACAATGGGGCAATGGGCCTCAATGATTTCCTTTTTGGGGTTGCTATATTATGACCTCAACAGACACCGATGCTGAAGTATAATTAAGGAGTAAATTACCCCTGAGGAGTCACAACCCTCAGTATTCAGAAATACAACTCCATGATAGGGATACTCAGACCTTAAAAAGATGATGCATAAAGAGATGAAACGCAACAAAATACTAATTAACTTTCAACACGAAATCTATTTAAAAAGTAAAACCAATACGTAGACGGTCACTTTTAACTTAATATATTTATAGAAAAATATAAAACAGTTTCATTATGGCACTTGTATTATTTATTTATTTATTTTATTTAATAATTCTTAGATTCACAGTTACATTACCGTATATCATACATTTATTAACATAATACTGAACTTAAACCAAATTGAATCTACATTATGTAATACTAAACTTTTATAAATTTGACGCGGCAAAGTAGCCCGCCAGTTAACTTTAATATAGCTATTAAAACAACCTGTCTTTTTACAAAACATATGTAGGTGGTGTTTTGTCATACAGTATGAAATGGTGCAAATACGAGTTTGTAGCAGGCAGGTCAAAATTTTAACTAGCTTCCATCAGCGGCTTCGCACGCGTGGTTTGTCAACAAAAAGTAGCCTATGTTATATTCCAGGTTATACGTAGGTCACACTAAAAGTTTTGCTTAACTTAGAAAAACAACATTTTATAACCAAAATATTATGTTTATTGCTTTTCAAAATACTCTCCTTTACATTTTAAATATTTTTTATGCAATCGAACCATTTTTAAAAACAGGAGGACCACGGAGCATCTTTTCTACGTGCTGATTGAACGCTATCACTGCCTCTTCGGAGTTGGTAAAAGTGAAACCTCTCATCAAATCTTTGATTTTGGGGAAAATACAGAAATCACAGGCTGCTAGGTCGGATCTATGTGCAGGATGGGTGACGATTTGTACTTTTTCGGAAGCTAAAAATGACTTTGTTTTGTTGGCCGTGTGTGAAGAAGCCTTGTCATGATGTAAGAGAACGCGGCTTTTTGGTCGTCTTTCGCGAACTTTTTCTAACACCCTGGGTAAACAAATGGTAGAATACCACTCGGCATTAACACTCTTTTGATCTTCAAGTGGAATTGTGCAGATGGGACCCATAGCTGAGAAAAAAAACGCGATCCTTTTTTTTAAACACACTTGCTGGGAAAAAGCGCCATAGTACATCGTTATTAGGGCCTTAAACCGAACTATAACACACGCGTGTGTAATAATATAACACACTAGTGCGTAATAAAATTACCCCTACAAAGTTAAGTTAGCACCTAACTGCAAATTATATGCGAGTAATCAGAGCATTTTCAATTTAACCGGGTAATACAGTTTTTGTAACAACAAAGAGGTTTTATGCCGCTGAAAATCCTAAGTTTTGGAATAAATAAATGTATCCCTAATTAAAGACGAAAACACATTTATTATTATCAAATAACTTATAATTCATAATAATTTGTTATAAAATATTTGCATTTTATCACTAAAATTATAATTTTGAAGTAGGCTGTATGTAATCAATCAACTTACATTTGGCGCGTGCAAAAAACAAATTACTTTTAATTCACAATAATTTGTTATAAAATATTTACGTTATATCACTAAAATTATAATTTTGAAGTAGGCTGTATGGCTTTATGTAATCAATCAATTAACATTTGACGCGTGCAAAAAAAAAAACTTGCGCGCCATTTCTCATTTTTTTGTATGTACATATCGCATTTGTTGCTGTGTGGTAAATAATTATAAAAATGACAAGTTTTAGGTATAGAAAATTAACAATTGATGCATTTAACCCCGCCAGAAATACTAAATGCAGCACAAAATGCAAATTAAAACCTGCAAAATCTAGAGCAAAGTACTTAGCTGCTTACGCTAGTTTCATACAATGGAAAAGCAACAAAAAACCCAGTCATTTTCTGAAAATGTCTTTTAACGTATTTCTCTGAACTCGCCACTACCTAGGTACATACAAACCCAGCTCCCTGTGGTGCATCTATTCTATGTTAAGAAGCATGGTTAAGCTCAAACATTGTGTTGATATCAAAACATACTGTAACCCACAACCATGTACATCTCGTAGCATCAGTTATTTGGTGCCTTCTCATTCCAGTAATTTGTATGATTTACCTTTGTCGCCGACATTTACACAAGAAGTAAATGAAGATACTAAAGAAGACGCAAGTACCCAATGTAACACAAACTGTGAAATTGCCCTCAAAAACAATCCAATATCGTTTTGAACATTCACCAATTGTTTTAATAATTAAACGACTTATGCAATACATATTTGTTTTTTCCTCGCAAATGTGTTGAAAAAGTGCGTATGAAACTCGTGAGCAGCTAGCTCACTAGACACTCGGCTGATTTACGCCCTCGCCTACGGCTCGGGCTTCAAACCACAGCCTCGTGTATAATGAGCAACTTAGCTCACTTGAATCATAATATAATATTTCACTACAAAAAAAATCATATTAATAGTTTAAATTGACAATGTAGAAATTATCAAACTATACAGTTATTTATCAAATAGTCAACGCATTAAAGTTGTTAATATAAATATACAGACTAGATAAAAATAGGGATTATATTTTCATTATAAATGTATGTGCAAATATATATCTTAAATGTTGTTTAATATGTGCGTTCTTTCAATGTAAACATTTCCACCACATATATCAAATCAACTATTGCTGTATAAATAGTGCATGACCATTTTACATAGCCACAATACTACAAACCGCAGCCTCGTGTATAATGAGCAACTTAGCTCACTTGTATCATAATATACTATTACCAACGTTTCTCGCCTGCCTTACTTTTGACATTCACGTTCTCATTTTCAAACACCAATTCACAAGATTGCTGTTTTTTTCGGGTTCAAAACAATAAATCCAAGTTTCGTCTCCTGTGACAATGTCATAAACAGCATTAGAATGTCCGTGGTCGTACTTCAGTTACATCTGTGAGCACCATCCCACGCGAGCCCGCTTATGCTCCGCTGTCAGTTCATGAGGGGTCCAACGACAACAAAGTTTCCGAACTTTCAATTCTTCGTGTAAAATTTTCTGAATTTATAAATAAATAAATAAAAGGCATTTATTTACACACACACCTATTAAGCTAACAGAAGTAGGTAGGTACAATAATTACTAAATAAAGCTAGTTAGGTAATTTGGCTCATACCCAATAGTCCTCGAATTGTCTCCTAAGTAATCCGCGGGTTTTCTTCAATTAGCCGCTTAACAGTAGCCACATTATTTTCGTTGACGGCAGTTGAAGGCCGCCCTTCACGAAATTCGTCATGTAAAGAAACCCGACCTCTCTCAAATTCAGCAAAACATCGCCTTACGGTGCTCATACAAGGTGATTATCTCCCAAAAGCATTTTGAAGATGAGCGGCTCAGTCTTGCGGAGAGAGAGAGAACTTTTAAAATCATCATCGCTCTAAAATCTTTTCGGCTTAATTCCATTTTCGTTTAACTTTGATGTGTGATAAAAAACAATTGACAAATGATTTCCCACCAATTTTTTTTTTTACTAAGAAGGTGGCAACGTTTCAAAAAATATTACAATCGAAATTCAAATAGTTCCGATTACCTAGAAGTGCAAAACTTTTAGTGTACTGTGTACCCCATGTAATCAACGTACATACCAAATTTCATCGAAATCGGTTCAGCCGTTACGACGTGAATGAGTAACACACATACATCCATACAAACTTTCGCGTTTATAATATTAGTGGAATAGGATTTTTAAATATTTTGTTATTATTATTGCTTTTGATATCAAAATAATAAATAAGGATGTAGGCAAAGGCTAGTTAACATCTCAACAGTAAAGATTGTTGATATTTTTTGATAGCGATTTATTTTTCGTTTCATGAAATGATAAATGTTTTTTTATTCACAACAGGATGTGCCAAGAGTTTTGTCAAACACATCTACCATTGTCTATTTCATGACAATGAATGGGTAACAATTTGTATTTGAATTTTTGAAAATATGCCAACAGTTAATGTCATTATTTGTAACATTATCAGCTCATAGAACTCTACTAGCAGGGGGTTATTTTTTTAGGATGTATGTATGTTTATTTGGCGCATCATGTAGGCTAAACAGCTTGACGGATTTCGACAAATAAGGTATCATTGGTATCGTCCGAATCATGAGCGTGGCTGACTATACTATAATTATGAATATAATCATTTAAGGCCCGGTTGTTGGAAGGATGATTAACCCAAAAACTAGTTGACCATTGGTCAAACCTCTTGTCAAGTGCAAATTCGGTTGCTGGAACGTATTTTACCTCATTTGATTTTAATTGATTAAAGAGATTTGTTAAACATGTTGTCAAATCAGTCATACAAAAACTCTTGTCAAACGTGAAAATGAGTTTCAGGAACGCTGATTAGTTTTTCGTCCATTAATCGGTTGTCAAATCGATATTTATTTAATCGGTGCTTGAGCTCTAATTAGCAGAAATAATTTGGCTAATTCGAGTAAATTTAGTGGTTTTATTCTACAAATACATCAGGTGTGTACTCCAAAAGTGACAATATAATGATTATATATATTTGTGGAAGTGTTCTCATAAAAAACTAACGTAAACTGCCTACATAACCTAACCTTTAAATTATTTATTTTTAGGATGTCTTTATCGAATTTAAACAGTAACAATGATGAGGATGACCATGACAGACAAGAGTGATGAGGACAAGAGTGGAACCATCAGAGGAATTCACTGAGGAAGAATTCAAGATGCGCTATAGAGTTTCAAAGCCTGTGATTACATAAAATGCCTTAATTGGGGATAAAGCCCATTTACCTACATTGCGAAGTAGCTCTATCAGCGCCCTACAACAAATACTTTTGAGAATAAGTTTTTACGCAACTGGGGCATTCCAAATTACTGTAGCAAGTTGTAGATTTATGTATACCTTTACCGCTAAGGTATACATAAATCTACAACTTGCCTAATGTATTAAAATGCTCTAGAGGGTGGTTACCACAAGAAGAATTATTAATATACCAGAGCAGAATAGGATTGTTTTCATCTGCACGTGCAGGCAATATGTGATGCAAAATTAAAATCATGGACATAATTTACAGGTGTTTTTATTGACTTTTTACATCACAAATCTTCTTCTTTTTTGTATGTACCTATTTTAGGTGGGGTCTACTCTCCTAATTTTTCGGCGCAAGTTAGTATGTCTTGAGTTGTCGGATCAGGTAGTTCTTTCTTTTTCATGAGTCTGGTCATGCTGGTCCACCATGCCGATGGAGGACGTCCTCTGCCTCTTTTGTGTTCTTAAAGACACCACATATTCTTCAGGTCTTCTCATGACGTGGCCATACCACCTCAATCGGCTTTCAGATATGTCACCAGCTTACAGATGGCATAGAAGCAATCTCAAAGCTTCTTCAGTCATATTCATTCTGAATTCTGTCGTGCCTGGTTACCCCTCCTGGCTATCTTTGCATCTTCATTTCTATCGTATGCATCTTCAGGACATGTGTATCTTTTATCATTCAACTTTTGCTTCATATATCATCCCCGGTATAGGTATACGTGGGTCACAAAGTACACCGCTCAAGGATCGCCACTTCTGCCAGGCAATGCTTCTGCGGTTTACGTCCACTTCTATAGTATGTTACCACTGATCCTAGGTACCTATTTAAAGTGATTGACTTTTGGTACACATGTTTTATCGTGATAGTAAACTGTTGAGGTCCCTTCTGTGCAGTTATTCTTACTAAAACAGCACTCCATGTGTTCAGTCTTCATTCTGCTCATTCTAAGACTAGCTGTTTCTAAGGCGTTGATCCATGAGGTCATTGGTATTTGTAAATGTTGAAGTGTTTTGGCGATGAGTACGACATCGTATGCTTACAAGAGATTCCAATGTAAGGGAACATTTTACATCACAAGTAAGTACAAAATATAGGCACAATTGAAAGATGTTTTGGTGTACTTTAAAGACGTTTTCCATGCCATTTTTGTATACTTTTAGGTAATTTTTGTTTGTAGAGAGAAAAACGACCAAAATAAACGTTTTTTCCACACATTCAAATTGTACATTTGATTTTCAACAAAAATATCTAACCTGTATACATTGACATAAGCAAATGTAAGACGTGTAGCCCGTGTAGGAATGAATGATTGAACTAAAGTTTGACATTCAAAATATGATCCTTTAGATCAGTGGTTCCCAAACTATTCATTTCGCGTACCACACACAAAATTAAAAATAAGTGGCGTACCACTGAACTGTAACCGTTCAAAAAAACCTTCAAAATGGTAAAGTTAATAAAAACTGCAACAACTGTTTAAGACATTATCATTTATTAATAAAACAAATTATAGGAAACAAAATACAATATTCTTAGTGCGAAAAATTGTGCTGCATGTTCGAGACAAGAAAGGAAATATCTGGCTCAGTTGTACTTAATTTTAAGCGCAAATTACTACGTTAAGTAGTACGATCTACGTTAAGTTTATTACGATATTTGTTTTTATTAACAACATAGCAGAAAATCCGCTCTCACAGAGATACGTGCTTGTAAATGGAATCAGAAACTGTAATGCTTTTCTGGACAGCGATAGATATTCATTTTTAACTTTTAGCCAAAATTCACACAGCTCTACTTTGTTAATTCCGCTTGCAAACCTCCATCGCAAGATAGTTCTATCAGAGATTCCTTTTCATTTACACTTAAATTTTCACGAACGCTATCCAGATCCGAAACAAATGGGTTCCTTATCCAATTGAACTCCGAATAATCTTCTTTAAAATATTCTTCAAATGTTTCTACGATCATTTGGCTGTGATTTTTGATGTTATTGATAACATTTTCACTCACTGTAAGTTCATTTTCAGTAACAAAATTTTCTAAATTAGGAAAAGATGCCAGGTTCTCGTTCGATACGCTCCTTTCAATCATTTGAAATTTCTTGATAAATGTTTTAATTTTATCATTAACTGAAAATCGATTTGCAAACTTAGATTTAAGGCGTTGATGCGATTGAAAATGTCTGATAAGTATGCCAATGATATAAGCCAGATTTCGTCTGTCAGTCGATCGCGTAATTCAAAATCGGTCCCCATCAGGAACAGCTGCACCTCAGAACGTAACTCGAATAATCTGCTCAGCATTTTTCCTCGCGAAAGCCATCTCACCTCTGTATGTAGCAGCAACTGAATATGGTCACTGCCCATTTCAGAACACAATTTTGAAAATAAACGACAGTTAAGAGCCCAAGATTTAATAAAATTTACCACCTTGATGGCGTCTTGGAGAACATGTTTATATTGTTCGGGCATACGTTTTACTGCTAACGCTTGTCTGTGTATACTGCAATGCATGAAAGTGCAATTTTTTGCAACAGATTTTATTTTTCTGGCTACCCCTCCGAATCCTCCTATCATAGCTCGAGCGCCATCAGAGCAGAATCCAACGCAACTCATCCAGTCAAGTCCATTTTCAGCAAAGAATTCACACAGTTTGTTGAAAATTTCATCCGCGGTAGTTCGTGTTGATAACGCCTCACAGAATAAATAATCTTCCTTAATTGTTTTATTTTCATGTACTCGTATATCCCGCACGTAAGCCATAAGTTGAGCATAGTTCGTTACATCTGTACTCTCATCAGGTTGTATCGAAAAGAAATCGCTATTTTTGACATGATTGATGACTTTATTTTTAACATTTGATGCCATACTTTCGATCCTACGTTGCACGGTATTATTGGACAGTGATATCAGATCTAGCTTTTTAGCTGACGCCTCACCCAACATACAAGTAACCATGTCTTTTGCAGGTAACAACAGCTCTTCGCCAATTGTGTGAGCTTTTCCGGACTTTGCAATTCTTAGGCTAACTAAGAATGATGCCTGTACTGATTTTTCGGTACTTCCAGTAAATGAAGACATGACTTTCTTAGTGCCTTTCATTTCTGTTAACTTTCGGGTGAAAAAATCCTTCGGTTTGCTTACTAAAGTAGAATGTTTCGTGTTTAGATGACGATTCAGTAATGAGGGCTTCATACTTTGATTTGATAAAATTTCAAAGCAAATTACGCACTGGGGGCGTGGCTCATTATTTACATCCGTCACCGTCAATCCAATATTTATGTATTCTGGGTATATATTTTCTAGTAATTTTTCGAATTTTAGTAGGTATCTTATCATCTCGAATTACCGCACAATCTGACTCTGAAGTAGAGCTCGATGCTAAAGGATTTCGATCATCATCTTGAATCACTGCACAATTTAATTCTTGAGATAAACTTGGTGGTACAGTATTTTGAGCACAAGGTGTTTTGGCACTATTAAGCCACTTATCCATGTTAATTTAAATATATTGAACTTGACATAAAATAAATTATTTCGACCAATGATTAAAAACTACAAGATTCACAGAGTACAAAGCACAAATAAGAATGCCAGATGGCCGGCGCGGGTGGACGTGCGGACGCTCGAAAGCTCTGTCTCTGTCTGGCTCGCGTCGCGAGCCGCGTGGCATGAGCCGAAAGATGCGCTGGCCAGCAAAATAGGCGGCAAAATGCAAACTAGCCGCGACAGCGCCCGCGCGGCTAATTAACGAAAAGAAATCGTGTCAGAGCGCGAAATTTAAAAACTTTTTATCGAATTATTTACTGTGTATGTCCTATGGCCATGGCTGCTTGCGTACCACCTTAATAATACCATAGTAAGGGAATCACTGCAGTTTAGATAGCTAATTAATCACTATCAACCTTCGAGAAACTCAATTCGACTGCTAAGTTAAACACAATGTCAACTGATTTGCGTACCAACAACTGGCTACAAGTGAAACAAAAAAATATCTAAACTAATCGAGTGAGGTATCAAAATGAAGGTATTTAAAAGTATATTCCAAAAACATATAATACCTACCTACAGGTAAAACGTATCAGTCGGTGGAAAAAACAATGTTTGATATTTCGCTCTCACGAGCCAAATTTCATAGCTACGTAGCAAACAAATTAATATGCTAGATATCAATCATACGCATACTAAGAAAGGAAAAGAACATTTATTGACGACCTACGAGGCGTAGTGGGCGAATAGCCAGCTGAGACGCAGGAGGTTTTGGGTTCGATTCCAGCCGCGGAATAAATGTTTGCATGATCTACAGATATTTGTACATATTTATTTATAACTAGCTGTTGCCCGCGTTTAAATACGCATTACGCTACTAAATGTGTAGGTAACCTAGAAAAATAGCTAACTCACTGTTGCAACTTGACACCCCTTTTTATCCCATGGGAACTGATTTATGTGACAAATGGTATCCTATGTGGTGATCCAGGTTATAATCTACCTATATGCCAAATTTCATCGAAATCGGTTCAGCCGTTACGGCGTGATTGAGTAACAAACAAACATCCAAACTTTCGCACTTATAATATTAGTGTTATTTGATAAAACAAAAAGCCAAGCAAAATAAACTGAAAAGCAGTAAACAAGCTTGCTCATTTTGAAAATAGGCTATTGAAAATGTTGTTTATTCCTGCGTTTCAGTCGTAAAGGTTGATAAAACAGTATTATTATTGCAAGTGTAACACATAACGGTGTAGTAGACAGCAGCGGCCGCCCACGTCTATCGGATGCCCGCGTCTTGGCACACGACACCGTTCAATCTCCGATCGGGCGGATACTTCGATACTAGTGATGTGAAAAGCTACATTCAAATACAAGAACTAAAATATCTTGCGTCATATTAAAGTCTAAAAGTGCATTATAGTTATTCTTAACGACAAAACAGGTCGTCACTTATTTTCTGTAGCAACAGAAACTGAAAAACTAGAGGTACGGATACGGACTTCTGTTTTTCTGCGTCGATCTTTTCAACGCGCTGTCGGGTTCATTACATTCGGTATTCTAACGCCCGTTTAAGCATTGAACCTGGTTAGAATGAAAGAAAGAAAGAAAGAAAAAACATTTATTTGTGACGGTACAAAACATACAAAGCACACAAGTAAGATACACACAATAGATCAAATTCATACACACCAAAAACAGCAATACTCAACAAATGTGTGTCTCACAATTACCTACCTATATATAAATGACCGACGTCACAAAAAGGCGTCCAACTCAGCATTTGTTGTGCTTTTGGTACAACGCTGATCTTCCGTTGGAACCATTTAAAAATATGAGATGTCACGGATGACTGCCCGCATACTGTGCGGGCACACAATTACAAAAAATATGAATATATAGATAAATATAAGTAAGGTTACTGAACGCAGTGTTTTTTTTACCGGATAAGGCCAGATATTAAGCAGTTATCACTGCCTATAAAAATTACATTACCTCACAGGTCACATGCATCTATGACCTGTCCTGCGCAGCATTGCATTACGCCCATCACAATGAGATTTTCAGAAGGAAGATCTCATGTGTCTATTATTCTAGTACGGAATAAAGCAGATAAGGCAGAGGAGATCAGCACTAATCATTTCTCTATACTTCCTAGAGATAAACTTTTCTAGGGCGGTGATATTCTAGGCCCGGCTTAGCAGCAAAATGAAGGAAAGGTAGAGAATTTACCAAGAAAACTTACGGATACGGACCGCGATGTATCAAACACCGGGCACATCACTAGCCACTACCGCAGATAATTTCACAGTTCTCATTACTGTATCTACCCAGTGAACTAATAAACACGTATTAATAGCTCAGCATTATATAAATAGGTTGCGACGGGAGGTGAAATGTCATCAATAAATATAATTTTTGGATGTTATTTACGTCTGTTTATAGCTAAAATGCTAATCCAGTAAGTCGCTGTGACGCCAAGTCATCGTGAAGCTTAGATATACACATTTTTATAATTTATGTATGTAGGTATGACAAAATATATATATATATATTTTATGTATCTTAATATTAATATTTATGTAATTTTATGATTATATTATAAAATATAAAAAATATTTTTTATAAATTGTAATACATGCTTGTTTTTGGGATTCTAAAAAAATCTTATGCCGCCGTCCTTATTTGTTCATATAGATCCTGTCCATCCAAAGGTTGCCTGGAAGAGATTGCTTTTAGCGATAAGGCCGCCCATTGTACCTATGGTTTAAAAGTGTATTTTCTTTTATATGTTTGTATTTAATGGTGTGCAACAAAGAAATTATCTATCTATCTATCTTATTTAAAATTTTAGCCTTTCACCGCACTCGTCAGTAAAGAAATCGAAAAAAAACACACCAGGGAATAGGGTATATTATGAATCGAATAACACAGACAAATAATATAATAATACAGGCATACGCATGCGTGTTTTGTCATTAAAATATTACCCTCATCCTGCAGAATCGGGATAAAGTAATCTATGTCCCCATCCCGGTCATAATATATCTATAGTTATAGCAAATTTCATCGAAATCGGTCTAGACGTTTAGTTAAAAGAAAACGTAACAAACAGACAGATAGACAGAGTTAATTTCAACTTTATAATATTAGTATGGATTAATACCTAGTCAGGTCATAAATGTCACATGTTTAATATAAAATAATTGAAACCAGTTTATTCATTATGTAACCATTTATATACCAATATAAACTTAACAAAACATAGATTCTTATGACACTAAAGTTTATTCAAAATGACCTCCGTGATTTTGAATACAGGCCTTCAATCTGCCCGGCCAGTCGTCTATCGCAGCACGAACGTGGTCCATGTCAATATCGGCGGCTGCCTTAATCAAGAATGTCTTGAGTGACTCCAAATTGGGATGAGGCTTTGAGCACGCCTTTTCCTCCAAGTGTTGCCATATCTTGTAATCTAACGGATTCAAATCTGGACTGGAGGAGGGCCAGTCTTCGTGCCGGATGAAGTCGATTTCACGCGCCGCCAGCCAGTCTTGTGTGCTCTTCGCTCTATGAGCTGGCGCCGAATCTTGTTGGAATACCCAGTGCCTGTTATTGAACATGGTATGAGAAACTGGTTCCACAAGGTTCGTCAGGACTGTATTTTGATACACAACTGCATTCGTTTTTACACCTTTCTCACAAAAATGTACCTCTGTTAAGCCCCAATAAGAAACTCCCAACCATACCATGAGCGAGGATGGAAAATGACCTCGTTGGACACGCGGAATACGGTTGCTCGCTTCTTCACTACTGTGTGCGTACACCTTATCATTTTGTTTGTTGTAGCTCTCTTCTACGGTAAAATTTTTTTCATCCGAAAAAAGAATTTCCCGATATTTTTTTCCCGCGTACCGCTTCAACAAAGCGCGGCATCTCTTCAGTCTCAGGTCCATTAGACGAGCATTCAAACGATGTCCTGTTTTTCTTCGATATGCCCGAAGCCCTAAGTCTTCGTTTAACACCCTTTTCACCGAGGTTCTGCTTAGCCCCATCTGAAGGGCCTACAGTTTCTGCTTACGTTTGGGATTTCTTTGAATTCGCGCCTTCACAGCTTTTATCACTGCTGGAGTCCTAACAGACCGAGGGCGACCACTTCTTGACCTGTCATCTACACTAGAGTCTTCATTGTATCGTTTGATGGTGCGATAAACGAATCTTTTGGTAATATTAAAATTTTTCAGTATGTCAAAAATTTGAATTGGCGCGTAACCGCAACGATGCAACGCAATAACTGCAACACGGTCTTCTTTAAGCGTCCACTCCATATTTAAAAATGAGTAAAATTCTAAAAAGTATACATTTTTATTTTCATGAACAATTTGAATTCAATAAACTTTTTGTTGCCAGAATTCTAAAAGAAAAGTTTTTACTGTGTGACAATACTTATGACCTGACTAGGTATATTAATCCCCATAGAAATGTATAAGGGTACGTATAGAACTACGAGGCAATACACAGACCAACTTGTGTTTTCTTTTGACAAAATAAATGACACTTTCTTGGCTAACTGTACATTTTTTCAAAATACCGAAAACGCGGTTATATTCTTCTGCAAAATAAACCTAGTTTACTAAGAAAAAAACCTTCTATCTACACTATTGGTTCGCCCCGAACTGAGATCTCGATAGTTTAGATAGAAAAACAAAAAAAATATTATATGTAATCTTTGGCTATCAATATAGTACCACGAAATACTAACTCGACCTACAGTTTCATTCAAATTACAGGTAACGGGAGTTCGTGTATATTGGTTACACTTTTTTGGGGTAGAAATTGCAATTATTCTGGATTTCATACTTTGCCCTATATTTGTGTCACTAAAGCTACACACATACCAAATTTCAGCACTGTGGTGTCACTGTTGTCACATGGTGAACTTTGTCAAAGTTTAGTTTTTATTATGGCTATTAACTTAAAAACTACAAAATTTACATTAAAAATAAAAATAGGGTCGAAATGTACTAACAAATACCTTTTATTAAGACGTGCCACTTGACCGGATAGTCCTATTTTGTTTTTTTTTACCACTATTGAACCCCAATATCTCAAGGCGCCGCCGATTTACGTTAAAAACTGTTTATTGAAAATGTATCGATTACTGGATAAATATTAAAGCTACCGGTATTAAACCCACCTCTAAAATTCAAATTCGATTATTTACACTTAAATATAACTTTACATAATTCATCTAATACGCCATAAGACAAAAAAAACTACTACCTACAAGAAAAAATACAAATTATAATATACAAATAGTTTGAAAGTGATTCAAACTTACATATTTTGGGTTAAAAAGGTACACAAAAAATACAACAGTTATACAAATACAATAAGGACTTAACATAGGTATACTTAAATACTCTCACAATAACTGAGTTCAAGTATGTATTAGGATTATAATAAGGCACAGTTCTTTATTAATATTAATTCATTTATATTTATTAATATTTCTCTTCATTTGGAATTATACTACGTGCAGCACTGTCCATTCCTGCTTCGCTCATTACTTTCCATCCAAAGGTTGCCTGGAAGAAATCGCTTTCAGTGATAAGACCGCCCATTGTACTATATTTGGCATTAACTAGTTTTAAGTATTCCTGGTGTACAATAAAGCATTATTCTATTCTGGTATGAAACCTTACCAAAGCCAATGACAAATCAGCTCGTTGGTTCGGGTGTAGCAACGCCTCGCGCGGCGGCGGCGAACACGTCGCGAACGGCTTGCCTTGCTCCTCCACCTCGCAAACACGTATTGACATATCCGCCTAACAAAAGGTAGGTGCAATTAAAAACTCACAAGGTTAAAGCTAAAAATAAAAACGGTGTTGAAATGTACAGATGAAGAACTTTCATTATACGTCCCATTCCATTTGACCTGATTGTCTCATTTTGATTTTTTTACCCTTCTTGAACCCCAATATCTCAACAACAATCAACGCATCGAAAGTTATCCTCGGACAAGGAAACATATAGGTATACATAGAGACTGCTCTAGAATTTTGTTACGCCTGAACCTATCACAGAATAGGTAATAGGTACTATGTCACTACGTCACTACGTTTCTGACAAACGCGTCGAGCGCGGGAGTGAACAAGAATGTTCGAGAAATTATGGATGGATTACGCGCTAGTATAAAAAGGACGCGACGAAGCCGAGCGGACAGTGTCCGTTGTTTAAACCCTCCGTCGTCCGAGAAACCCTCCGTCGTCCGACTAAACCCTCCGTCGTCCGAGTTAAACCCTCCGTCGTCCGAGACACGTTCTCGGAGACCCGGATGACGAAATCACTTCCGCTAATGCGGGTGAGTCATCCACATTAGACAGAGCAAACACTCCACAAATACACCGACCTCGCCGGCGAGGTCGACGAGTCGCCGCCTACACGAGGTACAAACACGTACCCGGGCGTTTCTCTCCTATCCCCGTCCCGGCAACAGCCCAAGCCGAGGTTCGTACCTAAGTGGTGCCCTTGCGCTAGTTGCCTCATCAAAAATAAGATTATAAGGCTGAGCGCCTTCTGCGCTCGCCAAAAGCTCGGTTAAGCTGCAACGGCCTCAGAGGCCAACAGGGAGATTAGTACATTCAAAAAAAAAAAAGAGCGGACAGTGTTTACTTAGCTATGCTATGATGAGTGATTTTTAAGTGTTTCATTGTGTTAGTGTGAACTAGTGTTGTACGTTTTGTTAATATGATAAGTGTTTAATATTTTATGCGTTATTTTGGTTAAATTGATTTTATTTAATTTATCCCAAGCCTCAGCTCGTAACAATAATTATTTGACTACTAGCTGCCGCCCACGGTGTCGCACGCATGGTTCGTCTATAAAAAAACATTAAGGTCATGTGGGGTAAGTGGAACATACTTTATCCCAAAAAATATTTGAGAATTCATAACTTGTAAAAAAAACGTCTGAAACTATTTAAAGTATTTGTAGTATACTTAATAAACATTAATCTTATCCAGATTTTATTTTCACTTTACTACGTAAAAACCACCTCTGGTTATTGATGAAAACACGCAGGGCCGATGCGACTGTCCCTCTTACACCGAAAACGGGGTAAGAGAAACAGATTCCATAATTTGCCTTTCCTTAAACACTACAAATCAAAGACAAGGTCAGTTACTACAGTAAGGTTTAATCATTGTAATTCTAATCTTATACCATAGTAATATGGTCTAGTTTCCAAAAAAAAGATAGGTTTAATGTTTTTGAGGGAAGTGAAACATACATGTTCGAGCAGGGGTTGTAAACACTGCACCACTAAAACAAAAAGACAATTTCAGCTAAAAAAAATATTTGTTACTGGACACGAACTATACACATCCAAAATTTACTGAATATTATAGTTATCAAAAGAATTTTTAAAAATTATTTGCCCTCTGCGACCAATAATTGGTTTTGGCAGTTTAACAACAACATCCTCCATATGAAGTAAATCGGATATGTCGTCGACGGGAGGAAAAGTGAACACACTGCCTTCATTTTTCGAAATTGTTTTTCGGGCATATTTTATTATGGGAATGCCGTTATCATAATATTTTGTTGGAGTAGTATATGAATGTACTACTCCCACATAGTGTTTGATAGTTTTTTTAGTACAAAACTTAACCAACAGCCATTCGTCTATATAAACTCTGTTAATGGCTTCATTTTCAGGGTTAATGTCACTTTTAATTTGTTCGTCGGTCATGTTTTCTTTATTATCATTTGTGGAAGACAGGATTTCTTCGCAATATCTTCCATAATCATCGTCACTTTCATCTTGGAACTCAATTTCGTTCTCACTTTCACTAGATGAATCAGAAGAAATTCGATTTCTTGTATGTCGTTGTTTAGCTTTAGGTTGGAAGTTTTGTTTTTTTTCCGTCTTAATTGCATCTGCTTTCTTTTTCAACGTTATTTCTTTTTTTGTAATCAGTCTTTCCTCTTTAATTACTGTAGTTTTCTTGTAGCCTTTAACGTCATTTTCATCCTGGTTGTCAATCTTGCTCTCACTTTCACCAGTAGAAATTCGACTTTTTGTAGTTCGCTTTTTAGCTTTAGGTTGATAGTTTTGTTCGCTTTCTTTCTTGATTGCAATAGGCTTCTGTTTTTCTGTTCTTTCTTTCCCTGTATTATCTTTATTCATCTTTTCTACTCTAACCTTATTCCTTTTTTGTAGTTGTTCATTTAGCTTTTTCAGTTTTTCTTCTTCCAGTAGTTTTGTTTTTTTGTAGACGTCATCGTGAGTTATTACTTCTGCCCCAGTAGCTATACGCTTTCTTTTATTTTTAAGGCTGGTTCCTGCTTTTACTGATCTTAACAGCAATTCTTCAAATGTAACATTAAAATGTACTACTTTGTTTTCTAGAATTTGAATTGTCGATTTTGGACTAGTTCTTTCCGGTGTGTCTTTATGTGGAGAACTCACAATTTCTTTATTGTATTGGTCGCAATGGTTGTTTATGTCTAAATGCTCTTTAAATGTTACAAGACGGTCATCCAAACTGTTTTGTACCTGGTTGTTGTTGTTTAGTTCGGATCTTTTGTGTCTTTGGTTATTGCTGATAATGCATTTTGTTTGCGACGCCTGCTGTTTAGATATATAAGAGCTTTGTACTTGGTGTATTTTGGAATTGATGCTAGCTAATGTAAGTGTACGTAATGGGTCTGGGCTAAACTTTTTGCGCGTAGACTGAACCATCCGTAAGTTAAAATCGTGGCCAGAGATATTTAGACCAGATTGGTGATCGTGTTGAGTCTCGTTGGAAGATTTTGGTACAAGAGCTGACCGCGAGTATGTGTCGTCTTCTGCATTAGTGTTGATAACATTGTACTGTCTCTTTTGTTTCCACTCTTGTAAAAGTCCTTGGTCAAATTTTTCTTCTGGTACTGCGTTTTTGTCTAATGGGTATATACCTGCCTTTCGGAACCCCGCTGCGCATATATTAGGCTCCAACTTAGTCCAAATTTGGCCCAGCATTTTCGCGAATTCTTTTTTAGGTAGTGATTTACCTATATTTAATCGCTGCCACTTAACAAGAGCGGCGTCCCATTTGTCCTTAAATGATTTATTTACCGCGAGGTCCAACGGTTGCAATAGATGGCTGGTGTGTGGTGGGATTTTTAGAATCGTTATATCAGCTGCACGTGCTTTTTCAATTATGTTTATACCTACATGTGTAGAATGACCATCATACACTAATAAGATAGGGCGTTTTTCTCCTACTAGTGGTAGAAACACCTTTTCGAAAAAGGCCTCGAAAACAGCTGTTTCCATCCACCCATTTGATGTCGCAGCATACGCTGTACCAGGGTATCCTTCCTCAGTTGTCCACTCATCCCAAACATTTTTACCCTTAAACACAATCATAGGTGGAGTTTTTTCTCCTATCGCGTTGCATCCTAATAGAACAGTTGTGTTGTCTTTTCCTGGTGACGCTATTGTTCTAGTTGAGGTATAGTTTTTGACGCCAACAACTTTCGATTTGCAAGGGTCCTTGCTGAAGCTGGTTTCATCGACATTCCATATATGCGAAGGTTTTTCGCGTATCCCCAACTTGTCCACTGTTTCCTCGAGCAATTCAAAATATGGATATATAATACCTGGACTGCAGGCTTTTTTTCGAGCGTATTCAACAGGTTGCGGCTTTTTCACAGACAAATTATGTCTTTTTTTAAACGAAAGGAACCAATCTTCCCCAGGAGTTCCATTTTTAAATGGATTTTCAATATCGTTTGTGGAAACGAATTGTCCTACTGTTTCCAATACCTCTTTTCTTGTGAGGCCAAAACCATGTTTTTCCATAATATGCAAATTCTTAACAAGGTTTTCTTCTACTTCTCGTGACAATATGGTCGATCTACCCAATGTATTTGACTTTAGGCCTCTGCGTTCATAAACATGATTTATAATGGTAGACCTGGGTATTTTATAATGTTTTGAAGCGGCATATCCAGATAGTTTACCTGTTTTAACAGCGTTAACAGCTTCTTTTAATTTTTCTTGTGAGTATTCTATCGCTCTATCTGTTTTACGAATGTAATTTCGTGGCATTTTTTAACTGTAACAATAAATAAATGAGACAATTAACGACAAAACAATTATAAATTGCGACAAAAATACGGAAGTTCTAAGCATTACCATTCCATAATAGTCAGTGAACTTACTCTACTGCCTTGTGACCGATTCAGCAAACGTACAAAACAAAAAAAAAATTCAGTCCAAACAGACTTAACACACAATCAAAAAAAGGTTTGTGACTCCTGGAATCGGGAAAGAGGAACATATGTTTCACTTGACCCGGCTTGGGTAGTTTCACTTACCCCAGTTGGCATTTTTGAGGTTAGTATTTTGTAGGCATCAATAAAACACTTTTAACATAATATTTATACATAATATAAAGAAAAGAATCAAGACATGACTATAAAGTCACACTTACCGGCAAAAACACACTGTTTAATAATTTTTTTAATGCTGAAACACTCGCACACAAATTTCCACATCAACTCGTGGTTCCGAAGTTTGACAATGAGATTTTTTGTTGTCTCTTTTACTCCTATTTTTATGTCACAATGCCATCTGTGTCAAAGCATTGGAACTAAATCGTGATTTACCGCTAATAAAGCTTAGTTTCCTATAGAAACGCTAGGCAGTTTCTGATTTAAGGCAAACAGACCCACTTCCCCCGTAGTTTCTCTTACCCCACAGGACCTTACCGCCTTTTTGCGCAGTAATCTATCTCTATACCAAATTTCATTGAAATCGGTCGAGCCGTTTCTTTTGAATTTATAATATTAATATGGATAGTATGGATGGATAAGGAAGAATGCAGGCTTGGCATACCAGCCTGCAGGCATTAAGAATGAAAAAGAAATAAGAAAAATAACTTGAAGGACTCACTTGCATCATATAACAGTGATACGACTAATGCTGGGAAAAAGTCAAAGGCAAAAGTCAGTATACAAATTTATTTGTACGGTTCTTTAATACCCCGGTCACTGATTTTACGGTTGCTTTCCGGTGGGTAATAATGCGGGTACTCTCCTCGGATGGTCCGGATTCCGTAGAGCCGTGGAGGTAGTCTCGCTCTGGGTGCTGCGGTGGCCGAGGTCAAGCAAGGTCCTAGAAATAGTGACACTGGTGACCTTGACCTCTGGACTGGAGTGCGGCAAAGCCCGGACTTTGAACTCGAACTTTGAACCCTGGAAAGTAACATGGAAGGTGTCACAGTAGGTTCCAGGTTCTTCTCTGATTGTGACCACCACAGCATAAGCGAGCATAAGACGGATGAGGAAAGTACTGGTGGTGTGTGAATGGCACAATCAGAGCGGAGTTTACAATAGCTGAATGGAATGATTTAAAATGAAGATGTTATGCAATGACAAATAAAAAAAATAGCTATGATGAAAATGAATAGATGCAATTAGGTAGGATATCTAGATAAAGTACCTAGATACCTACCTACACTATGAGGTTGAAAGTAGCAAAAAAAATAAACTTTAAGAAATAAGACTAAACATGATTACTTAGAATAAAAGTGCGTTACAAACAGCCTACCTACCTACATTATTTTTGTGTATTATATTTTTAAAACTGAATTTAACTTAAAAGGCTTGCTAGCAATGAGCAAGTAAAAAAATAAATTATATAAAAATCACCAGAGTCGTTTAAAGACGCGCCAAACAATGTGACGCGTACGAACTCTGATGTGGTTAGCGGGCGAGTGGCGGTGACCGCTGAGCTGAGAGTGAGTTTGTTCGGAGCTGTTGACTCAACGCTACGTTCAATCAAAAGAACGATAGAATGATCCACTGGTATCGTCTACGTAATAAATATCCGACCATAGATTATAAGTGACGAATATGAGTGTCATTACGACGTCAATCCAGCAGAATTTTAATTTAGGTAGGTAAGTAAGTACGCATCCAACAATTATACGGTACAACAGAGGGAGTCATTGTTGAAGGTGAGATTGTATTCGGTGGAGAAGTCGAAGAGTGCGACCTTGCCGGGCGTGACGCGCGACATCGCCGCGCTTTGTGTGTGTGTGGAACTGCCACGTCAGTACCATGGACTTGTTAAAAGTACGTTAAAGAGTACAGCACCGCCTGAAAGGAAATTATCTTAAAGATAATCATAAGATAACGGTGCCTTGAGTCGTAATATCAACCATAGCACTAATTTCACGGCTGGCGTGAGGTGAGCCTGTGCTGCGGCGCAATTGGTGCGGTTCTGGCTTATAAATTATTTAGATGGTTTTAAAAATCTTAGAATCATAAAGATATCCAATGATATTGAGATCTTGAATCAAATATTATATGATAAATCAGATTATCAAATAAAAATTAAAGGCTATAAGATACTATAAGGACAGATACTATAAGGCTAGATTTAAACGACAGGATCTTACTTCATCATACAACACCATAGTCCCGATGTGCAGAGTGAAGACGCAGGTCAGCGTGGGCGTATCCGCTATCCACATGTAAGTTTCTAGTTCTTCCTTCGACGTCCTTCACTACTTCATACTAACTATAAGACTAGGTTTAAAAGACAGGATCTTACTTCATCATACAACACCATAGTCCCGATGTGCAGAGTGAAGACACAGGTAGGCGTGGGCGTATCCGCTATCCTCCTGAGTTTCTAGTTCTTCCTTCAACGTCCCTCACTAGTTCATAGAAACTTAACGACTAGATCAAAAAGACAGGATCTTACTTCATCATTCAACACCTTAGTCCCGATGTGCAGAGTGAAGACGCAGGTCGGCGTGGGCGTATCCGCTATTCTCCTGAGTTTCTGGTTTTTCCTTCAACGTCCCTCACTAGTTCATAGAAACTTAACGACTAGATCTAAAAGACAGGATCTTTCTTCATCATACAGTCCTGATGTGCAGAGTGAAGATGCAGGTCGGCGTGGGCGTATCCGCTATCCTCCTGAGTTTCTAATTCTTCCTTCAACGTTCCTCACTAGTTCATAGAAACTTAACGACTAAATCAAAAAGACAGGATCTTACTTCATCATTCAACACCTTAGTCCCGATGTGCAGAGTGAAGACGCAGGTCGGCGTGGGCGTATCCGTTTTTCTCCTGAGTTACTAAATTTTTCCTTCAACGTTCCTCACTAGTTCATAGAAACTTAACGACTAGATCTAAAAGACAGAATCTTACTTCATCATACAGTCCTGATGTGCAGAGTGAAGATGCAAGTCGGCGTGGGCGTATCTGCTATCCTCCTGAGTTTCTAGTTCTTCCTTGAACGTCCCTCACTAGTTCATAGAAACTTAACGACTAGATCAAAAAGACAGGATCTTACTTCATCATTCAACACCTTAGTTCCGATGTGCAGAGTGAAGACGCAGGTCGGCGTGGGCGTATCCGTTTTTCTCCTGAGTTACTAAATTTTTCCTTCAACGTTCCTCACTAGTTCATAGAAACTTAACGACTAGATCTAAAAGACAGAATCTTACTTCATCATACAGTCCTGATGTGCAGAGTGAAGATGCAAGTCAGCGTGGGCGTATCTGCTATCCTCCTGAGTTTCTAGTTCTTCCTTGAACGTCCCTCACTAGTTCATAGAAACTTAACGACTAGATCAAAAAGACAGGATCTTACTTCATCATTCAACACCTTAGTTCCGATGTGCAGAGTGAAGACGCAGGTCGGCGTGGGCGTATCCGCTATCCTCCTGAGTTTCTAGTTTTTCCTTCAACGTCCCTCACTAGTTCATAAAAACTTAACGACTAGATCAAAAATACAGGATCTTACTTCATCATTCAACACCTTAGTCCCGATGTGCAGAGTCAAGACACAGGTCGGCGTGGGCGTATCCGCTATCCTCCTGAGTTTCTAGTTTTTCCTTCAACGTCCCTCACTAGTTCATAGAAACTTAACGACTAGATCTAAAAGACAGGATCTTACTTCATCAGACAACACCATAATCCCGATGTGCAGAGTGAAGACGCAGGTCGGCGTGGGCGTATCCGCTATCCTCCTGAGTTTCAAGTTCTTCCTTCAACGTCCCTCACTAGTTCATAGAAACTTAACGACTAGATCTAAAAGACAGGATCTTACTTCATCAGACAACACCATAATCCCGATGTGCAGAGTGAAGATGCAGGTCGGCGTGGGCGTATCCGCTATCCTCCTGACTTTCAAGTCCTTCCTTCAACGTCCCTCACTAGTTCATAGAAACTTAACGACTAGATCTAAAAGACAGGATCTTACTTCATCATACAACACCATAGTCCCGATGTGCAGAGTGAAGACGCAGGTCGGTGTGGGGGGTATCGGTTATTCTCCTGTTGGCGGCGCTCGGACGCAACGCGTACCCTTCCAGTTCTTCCTTTGCGCCGGCACGAGGATGTCCCCCGTCTTTCTGGAACCACACTTAATAGATGTCCGATATTTGATTCCAACTGCCTTAATGAAACTTGAACAAATCAGTTTTATTAGAGAAAAGACAAAGATAAAAATGTTTATTGCCAAAAGAAAAATACATCATTTGCCACGTTTTTTAAACCAGATACAAAAAAAAATTTAAGAGCTTGACAGCGAGACTCAAACTAAGCATGGAGCTTCTAGAGATCAGTTTACAAAAGTAGGTAAGTTTATATGATGTAATATTGCTATTAGGTTACACATTACAATTAATTAAAAAAATATTAGGTAAGGACTCATATGACACTGGACGAGGAGGGAAGGTTAGATGGGGGGAAGGGGGGGGATGTGTGTGTGTATGTATGTGTAATTATTATTAACTAGCTGATCAGACCGCTGCTTCGCAAGCGTGGTTTGTGAATAAAAAGATTACCTACCCTCCTTCTGCGCAGTCAAAAAGTAGCATACCTATGTATCAATTTTGGTGATAATCTCTGCAAAATATTGTTGTGTCCAACAGAGTCCATAATGAACAGTACCTATCAATTACCACCTGTTACTACATTGCGGAATACAATAAACGATTGAGTACCTAATTGAGTATCTATAGGCAAATTTCATCGAAATCAGGTCCTGCCGGTTAAGCGTGAAAATCTGACAAACAGACACACAGAGGGACAGAGTTACTTTCGAGATTAAGGATTGAGTATCTATAGGAATATTTCATCGAAATCAGTCCTGCCGTTTAATCGTGAAATCGTGACAAACAGACACACAGAGAGACAGAGTTACTTTCGAAATTATAATATTATGAAAATAATATGGATTATTTAATAGGTACCTACTTTACAAAAGACAAAATTAAGTGGTAACATGGTTTTAAGTGCTAGACAACGTGACTGCAGTACCACGCACAGAACATAAAAAACAATAGAACTAGCATGAAGACTTTTTACTAAGAAAACCAGTGTAGCTAAACAAACTCACACATGTAAAAACTAGCACACTTAGAAATAAAAGTTATAATTGGTTGAAAGAGAACGTTCAAAGAGGCCTAAAACCATAAAACCAATTTAACGGATATAACACCTTAGCTACTATGGAACATGGTTTAAAATTCAATAAATTAAACAGTAACAAAAAATTAAAGTTTACTTCTTCTACTCGGCAAAAGATGGCGCTTTAGAAAATATTTTTATTTTAGTCTCTTTTAATTAGAAATAAGACTGATAATGCAATGGCTGTTACATGATTACCCACAAAACAAAGCCACTCAACAACAGATGGCGCTGTCGCAAACGATTTTTGTTATAGTCTCTAACAGCAAAGTATAAGATCGATAATGCATTGGATGTTACTGGGAAGCTCAAATAACAGCGCTACTCACTTAGTGATGTACCAATTAGCATACAAGATGAATGAATCGATATCGATTATCACCTACCTACTACGGGTAACGAAATAGGTACGTCAGGTTATGTTTGTGGTGGTAGAAATAAAAAGCTTTTCTTTTCTTTCTTTCTTAACATAATCACAGGTATCCAACTCATAAATACTTACTCAAAAAAATATTATATTACTGGAATATTATACAGTGTTTTTTTTAACTGTAACAGTACGGCAGCACCCATAACCAGTGGAGATACAGGTGCAGTTTCTTATAAAATATCAGCTCGTTTTCGAATGAAAACATTTTCGCATTAAATTTTTTTTGGTCAAGTGTGAGTAGCGCCTTAAAAAATGAATCAAGTTGGTAAATTTTTTTTTGATGCCGATCGATGCAGTCCTTTGTAAGGATCATTTTATTGTATCGTATGAAAAAAATCTGAACAGCGGAATTTAATCAAATTTGATAAAAAGTATTCTCATAATTGACTCATTGTCTAACTTTTTATTAGCTGCAGTAAAATGACGTTTTGTGGGTTGCCGGTTTTTGAAGAAAAATAAATAGGGATGTAGCTAAATGAGTGAATCATAAATGCATAATCAGTTTGGTTTTTTTTTGAGATTTAATATTAAGTTGTAATGTATTTTTTTAACCTATTATTATTACTATACTAGAGGATTGATCTTTTTTAGTGGAAGTATAGGGAGGTACATTCAAAATGAAACAAAAACGTCATAATAATGTTATTTAATTAATTTTTGTGAACTGAATCACATCCCTATTGAGATTAGGCTGGCAACATTATTTTACGGAATGACATTTAGAAACGTCATTTTACTGCAGCTAATAAAAAGTTAGACTATAAGGTTTTTTAAGTCTATTATATTACAAATAAGTACGTGTTTAACAAAAATATAAAGAAATATGTGTATATTATTTCTGTTACTAAATGTATAACAACAAAATAGTTACAGGATAACAAATAACTTATTCTACAACCCATAAAGATTTAGGTATATCTCAAGCCTACAATTATTACTTATAATAAAAATATTATACTGCTTATAATAAAAAATCTATCTATTTACTACATAAACACTGCAAATTTAAACATGAGCTCTCGATATGATCGGCCCTCTTATTATAGTGTGACCATTAGTGCTGTGCACTCCCTGAGGTATGCGCGCGGCGAGACGGGGGGGAGAATCGGCTGCTGCGCTCTGTCAGTTCGCCGTCAACGCTCGTGGCGGCAGGTAGTGTTATTCGTATCGGACTGTCTATCTCATGTGCGACTGACATAGACAGTCCGATAAAAAAAATTCACACTATACCTAAGCCAAATTCCTGTAGTGTCGCTAACGCTAGTCAGTCCATCCCTTTCACACGTGAGGTTCGCACTGTACGTGTGAAAGGGATGGCCTGACTAGCGATAGCGTCACGACCGCACTTTGTCTTAGGTAGTAAGGGGGCGAGTTGATATTTCAACCTGAATCAAGACTATTGTTCTACACAGGCAAAACATAAGATAATACATACCTCAGTTTTGATTTACTGTTCATAGTACGAGAATACAGATACAAAGCAGTACATAATGCTATTTGGGTTCACTATAAATAAATAAATATAAATATAGCTGGTTATTAGACACAGCGATATCTAGCCCCAAACTAAGCAGAGCTTGTACTATGGGAACCAGATAACTGATAGCATACATAAATACCCTTTTTTTGTAAATACATACTTATAATATATACACAAACATCCAGACCCGGAACAAATGTCTGTAGATAATGCAAACATTTGTTCAGCGGCGGGAATCGAATCACTACCTCCTGCGTCTCAGCCGGTTATGCGCCCACTGTGCCACGGAGGTCGTCAAACTATAAGGTATCTAGAGGTACAATGATTAAACAACTTGTATAAAATATATTTATTTCCACTTTACAATATCTACTTCTCAGACCAAATATACTATAGACAGAGCATTTATATAGACATAAACATTATAAACAAAAAAAAAGTGTCGAGAAAAACGCATTGTTTTTGGAAGACCTGTTCAACGATACCCCGCAAGATGGGGTTCGTGAGTAACCCAAATAACACCCCCAAATATAAGGAGAGGTACCAAAATGAAATAAGTTTTTTTAGTTTTTATTTCATAACTTACTAGGCGTCAGTATAACGTAAGCTTTACAGCACTAATAGTCATGGCGAAACTTTATGGGTTTCTAGTTCGACTACGGAACCCTAAAAATACCTATGAAAGTAAACTTAACAATAAGCATTTCTATTCTACTAATGGGTTAATTTTACTTTTGACCTGAAAACTTTTTAAAATTGCTTCCATAATGGGAGGCAATTAAAACAACGAATGATAACAGCATCGGAGGATATATTTGGTGCAGCTAAATATCTAAAACAAGGTCTAAATCTTATATTCATTAAAATCACAAGGTTCACTTTGAAACGTCAATTTTACTGCCTGTTCCTTCGCGACCAAGCCAGGAAAGAAAGGCAAGAAATAAGGTTGTAACATTTTGAACTAGTTGGAGAAATTTCAATCCCAAGCTTCTCTATCATCTAAATAATCCGATATTTTATAGTAGGCTTTTTTATAAAGATTTTGTATACGTTTTTAAATTTTTTTAATTGTCAATTTTTGTACAGCACTTGTATATCTATCATCCCCATCCAAAATGTAATTACACCACTAGATAGCTAATGGGTCAATAAATTCGTTACGCTAAGTGAGAACTGTGACGCAACGCGCGCGGTGGAGGGGGAAGCGCCGCTATTTTGAGGTCATTTTGCTGCGCTTCGAGATTTCCATTTAGTATGACCCGAAGGACTTCTTAGTGTTCAAACATGATTATAACATACATAAAATAGCATATTTTATATTTTGTATAGAAAAAAAACACCTGTTACGTACACGTATTCACGTACAACACACGGCCGTGTACATGACACAGACACACTCATTTTTTTTACTTAATACTGGTTTAGGTACAGTACTGTACCTACCCTACATAGTAATAAGTGCATATTATTACTGTATTGTTGTGCTCCAGCGAAGCTCATGTTATGGAACAAATGTTTTTTTAAAACATCTAGTGTAAAACATACATGAAACTGGCGCGTATTGGGAGAGGCCTACGTCCAGCAGTGGTCTAATGTAGGCTGATGATGATGACGTCACCGTTTTGGCCAATAACCCCACATAAACGCTGTATCATTGGCTTATGTTATACTATCGTCTAGCTAGCGCCCTCTGGTTTGAAAAGAGGCGAAAAAATCGAACTTACAAAGTCTCGAATAGGTTTTCAATTGGATGCCTTGGATGGAATAGCTCGCCTTTTCATTTTGGTCTGAGAACTGCTACATTTTCTAACTACGCTTACAGTAATATTAATGATAATAAATGCAATTATTATTCTACAAGGAAGTCAGTATACATTGTAAGGAACTATAGAATAAAGTAATACACAACAGAAGACGAATTATCCCTTGTGGGACCATCCTTTGGGACCATTGGTTCTAGAATAGAATAATCATTTATTTGGTACACACAAAATGACACGTGAAACAAATTAAAAAGAACAGTAGGTACAATAAAGGCATCCATTATTTTAGCGTGATTCAGTACGTTTACATAACTGATGGTATTCATAAGTTATTATATAACGACTGACGGACGACACTCAAATCTATTACCATCCATTGCCATGTTAAGGGGGCACCGGAGGGACAATCGCCCATACAACACGTACTACCAAGATAATTTCTAATTGGAGCATATTTCTACCTTAATATGGTATTATTTTAATTTGAATAGTATTTATCTAGGTTCCCAACCATATATTAGATCAAAATACTTACCTAAAATGAAATAGAAGCGTATCGCATTCTGCATGTTTTTACGTCATAAAAGACCTGTTTTCAACCTAATTGTTTCGTATTAAAAACAACAACATCTTACGTATCCTAGTCATGGGAACATAGATTATATCGTCTAGTTACAGAATAACAACACAATGAGAAAAATAAAACAAGTTTTCAGTCATAATTTTTGGTATTACGGAACACGGTCAAAATCTAATCAAATTTAGAATCGTTCTATTGCTATCACTGTCGCTCTGCGTGGCCAAACTTCGTCACTAAACAGGGATAGCGATATTCAGGCCGAAGTTTTTGACGCGGCCGAATTGAAGTTGCGCTCAGGGTTCGCCGGCGCGTTAACTAGTGCAATAAGGGGTTTCAAAAAGATTAAAATAAACTGGTTTCAATTGACTAGATAGACGGCAAAATTCATTCGGTTATTTAGATTTTAGATTTATTTATTTCACCTTAATTATAACATTGGTTGTTACAGGCATGTCAATTTTTACATTTTAAAACTTATAATAATTAAATTAAAATAATATGATTAAAGATCATGACGTCAACAAAATATATAATGATAATACCTATATTTATAAATAACGTCATAACAAAATACTAAATACAAAACAGATAGGTAGGTAGGTCGATTTAGAGATACACAAAACAAAATTATAAGATCCTAACTAAAACGGTGTGTCATAACTAAATTATAATAAAAGAAAATATAGATAGATAGATAGATTTTGGAAGTGGTGACGAAGTCGAAAGTGTGCAACATCGGACGTGGAGTTCCACAGGGCTCTATATTAGGGCCGATATTTTTTATTATTTTCCTTAATGATCTTATCAATTTTGTAAGCAATGCCATTCCCGATATTAAACTAGTCGTATATGCAGATGATACCAATGCAATCATACCAGCCTCTTGCTTACAAGAACTTAAAATAAAGATTGCCAATGCACTTGTAGTTTTCAATCAATGGTTTCATGCCAATAACTTAAAACTCAACATTAAGAAGACACAAGCTATCCTGTTTAAAACAACAAATCGCACTAACGAATCGGTTAATGTAGCATGTGAGGGGCTTGAGGTTGAATTTGCAAAGAGTGTCAAATTTCTAGGAGTTCATATCGACCAGTTCCTGAACTGGAAAACTGAGATGGATTCTATTGTTAATGCTATCAGCTCAGCATGTTACGCTCTTAGAAGCCTTAGAGAAGAAGTAGGGATCGCACAGCTTAAAATAGTATATTATGCCCTAGTAGAGTCAAAATTAAGATATAGTGTGAAGTTTTGGGGAAGTAGTTATGACTACAACATAAATAGAGCGTTTATTATTCAAAAACGAGCCATTAGAACTATAGTGCGCATTCCACAGTGGGAATCATGCAAAGAACATTTTCAAAACCTCAATATTCTGACGGTTCCCAGCTTATACATTCTAGTAGTCTTAATGGACGTAGTTAAAAATCCGCTTAAATATGAAACTTTTGAACAAAGAAAAAAAAGAATAGACACAAGGAGAAAAGATCTTGAGACACCTCTTTGTCCAATGCTGAATGTTGCCAAACATGGCTCGCGGTATCAAGCTGTAAGACTTTTTAACGCACTGCCTACTGACATGAAAATTATCGACAGTCCTTTTAAATTCAAATCAAGACTAAAGGAGATCTTGTTGAAAGGGTGTTTCTATTCAGTTAATGATTTTATGACCTGTAATAATATTGAATAGTCGTTTTCTTTTTTTTTTATATAGATTTTGAGTTAATGGTCAATTTAATTAATTTGTGACATGTTTGTATTATTAATTCCTTAGTAATATTATTCTAAATCATTTTTATTTTATATTCTTTGATGTCTATTTTCCATTTGACTTTTCTTGACTTTTTTGACATCTTTATATATAGGTAAGTAGACATTTGTTTTGTTCTATTTTATTATTTTTGACATGTATGTGATAATTTTAAAATATTGTAACTTGTATTTAGGATGTGATTTCAAACACAATTATATAATTGTTTATGAATAAATAAATGAAAAAAATGAAAAGATAGAAAACGCTTTATTGTAAATCACACTTAAATTAAAAAAAACAATATAAAAAAAAAAAATAACAATACAAGTGAATTGAAAGACAACCTTTGGATGGACTGGATTTCACGAGAACGTTATAGGACGGTAGCTATTAATAAAAAATAATTGAATATTGAATAAACAGTGTATTTACATAAGCAAAATAAATAATTACAAACATATTATATAAATAAATAAATAAGGTGCATAATATTTTATCATAAATATTCCATACTAATAATAAAAAGGTATATTATATAATGGTGGAATATGTCAAATAATTGCGTCAAAGGAATATTCTAATAAATTAAAATTCATAAATTCATTTAAACAGTAAAAAGCACGTCTTTCAAAAAACCATTTGATTTTTTGTTTAAAATCTGAAATATATTCGAAAATTTAAAATTTTTGTTGGCAGTTTATTGTACATTAGTAATTTATTATATTCTCCCTGCTTTTGCACTTTAGCGAGTCTTACTTTTGGTTGATATAGTTTCTCCTTATTCCTTAAATTATAGTTGTGTGTCTTTTTTCTTATATACTCTGTATCCTTGTTTTGGTGAATTTCGAGGAGACTTTTAAATTCTTTTTTTATTTCGCTTTGACTCTACCATACGATTGATAGCGGAGGATGATTAATAACATGAAGTTGACATTTGATTACTTTATTGATTTTATTTATTCTACGATGCACTTCCCTGCGTCCATCAACTTGAGGCATACAGGTGTAAAGCCTCATGTGCCTTTAAGTTCACCGGCAACCATACCCTTCCAACCGAAACACAGCAATGCTGCTTGGCAGAAGAAATAAGTATGGTGGTTGTACTTCCCCGGGCGAGCCCTTTCACACGGAACTCTACCTGCTACTTTTATTGATAGAGCGAAGCGAGATCTCCAAATCAACTTGGACAAATCGGCGTGGTATGTATGTATGTTTGTTTGTCCGAGGATAACTATCGAAGCGTTGATCCGATTATCGTGAAATTTTATATATAGGTAGGTAGTGATGGCACAAACCTGGTGATACTAAATTAGCTAAAAATGTTGGAGGATTGTCGAGATATTGGTGTTCAAGAGGGATAAAACAAAACAAAATGACACTATAAGGTCAAGTGGGACGTCTAATGAAAGGTGTTCATTAGTACATTTCGACCCCATTTTTATTTTTAGTGTAAACTTTTTTATTTTTGAGTTATTAGCCGTAATAAAAACTGGACATTGACGAAATTAACAGCGCACACCAGTGACCCCAAAGTGCTGAAATGTGGTATGCGTGTAGCTTTAGTGACACCAATTCCCTAATAAATGCAATTTCTAACCCAAAAAGAGGGGTAACCTGTTAATGTTCACCAATTTACATGAACCCCCGTTACTTGAAATTTGAGTGAAACTGTAGATCATGGTGGTTGGTAAACACTTCGTGGCACTACTTTATTAGTTAAAGATTATTAATAACATTTGTTTTGGTTTTTTGGGAGTCTCGCGAGATCTCAGTTCGGGGCGAACCACTAGTTTAGCCAAACAGCATCTAAAGCAGTTTTTAAAATGGCGTTGGAAACCTCTAATTTGGTATATACTTATATAGATTGCTATTAATTTTTGAAACAAACAATACAACTCTCCAAAAATCAATAACAAGAATTAAGGAACTAGTTGACAGAAGACCAAATGATCACCTCCTGTGGTCGACTCATCAGCAGCTGTCGGCAGCGCGCCAACTCCTCGCTGATCGACTGCAGGGTCGCTTCCATCTTCTCAGACGAAGTGCCTGGTAGCCTGAACAAACAGAGACAACATTTTAAAAGTTATCACCTTTGCGCATTTGTGGACAAGCAGGCGCACGGCTCAGTACCATCCGCACCTAGTTGATATACCACCCATTCGCACATACCGTTTTGGTTCTACGTTCTTGGTGCGTACAGCTAAGGTATGGAGCAATTTGCCGTCATCTGTTTTTAAAGAATACAAACCGGGCCTCTTTAAGGTAAGAGTGAATAGGCTTCTGCTAAATCTTCGTGCTTCATCTTAGACTAAATCTTTCCTTGCTATCACGTGAGATTTTGGTCAAACAAAGAACTACGCAGTTTAAAAAAAAAAGATGTCGCTACTGGCTATACAAGGTGGAAAGTTGGGGCGCTTCACGTCGGCGTCCTAGAAACCGTTTCACAAGGGTTGCCAACTAGCTCCAATTGTTTTTTTTGCACGCGATAACTTTGTGCGCATATATGCACTTATACGTGCTCAAAACGGCAAAGGAAAACTTCGGGAGGAAACGAATGCATATTATGTAGTATTCTCGGTGATGGGCTTGCAACATGTCACGTGAATGCTTGCTTTTTTTAGCATTTTAGCATTCGCCCCCTCCTTCTGCATACAAACCTTAACTATGCCAAGCCACACACTCCTCCGTGCGCGCAATAAGCTTAAAAAGGGGTACATAGTTTTCTATTCGCGTATTAATATATAGATAGTCGTGTCGTGTGCTATTAGTATGATGTATAAAATGGAATTTTTGAACTTACATCGGAGTACAAGTTGTAATTGGAACCCTTTCTCCAGCAGAGAGTCTGCGACCTAAAATGAGAATTTAATAGAGATTGTATTACCTCTGTATTGCACAGCAGGATAACATAGATAATTTGTATTCTAAATATGGAGGTCTTACCGCTGAAAGCGATTTATATCAGGCAACCTTTGGATGGTTCCTCCTGGCACTGCGCGTATTAATACTATTATAATGGTGGACATTACACACAGCGCTATCTAGCCCCAAACTAAGCAAATCTTATGATTAGAATACTATGGAAATCAGATAACTGGCAGAGTAATATATAGAAACAGGTCTTTTCGAGCATAGATTTATATCAAAATTATATTTTTGACTAACCTCGACGTCTTTGTTTTGTCTTAAAAACATGAGTATAGTTCGCGAAAATTTAAAACGTTCTAATTTCCTACGTTGTAACAAAGACAGTTGCAATTTCGTAGTATGGGCACATAATCCTGGGTTAAAGACAGGTTAATGCCTACATTGTGTTGAAAGTACTTCACTCACCGCTCCCGATCGTAGGCATTTCTCCTTCACTGAGCGACTTGTAGTCGGAATACGCTTGTTCTGTGTCGGTGAACGTCATAGTACCCTTCTCCTCGCCCGGTGATAGACATCGGGCCGACTTTACTGCAAATATAAACGAACTTTAAATAAATAATGATGGATGCATTGCCCACAGCGCCATCTAGCCACAAACTAAGCAAAGCTTGTACTATGGGAAACAAATAACTGATAGAATACTAATCGATTTTTTTAATACATAATTAAATGTATAAAGAAACAACCAGACCCGGAACAAATATCTGTAGATCATGCAAACATTTGTTCCGCGGCGGGAATCGAACCCGCAACTTGCATCTCAGACGACTATTCGGCCACTGCGCCGCGGAGGTCGTCAAAATAGACCATAGCATAAATAAATGACAGCTACCGCAGAGAACAGAAACGGGAGAGTCCAAAAGAATTTCGAGACCGAGGAGCTAGTGAAAGAATATAACATCATCGATCGGCGAAACGAAAGCGCATGCGCCTGCGCTGGCTCGGCGATGTACGACACGTTCGTAACGCCTATCTCGCTTGCTCCGTCGGCCGACGAGCCGTTGGACGCCCGCGGTACCGCTGGGCACTGGAAAGATGTCGTGGAAGTGGACCTGCGTGAGCTACAAACAGAGAACCGGCGAGAAGCTGCACAGGCTGCAAAATGGCGACTTCTTGTATCAGAGTCCAAGGCACACTTTAGGGCGCTAGGCCATAGGAGTACATTAGTATAAATAATAGAATAAAAAATAGGGTGTGTCTGTGTCATGTACACGGCCGTGTGTTGTACGCGAATACGTGTACGTAACAGGTAATACTTTCTACACAAAATACGCTATTTATGTATTACCCGTGCGCGATAAGTTGGGACCTGAGCGCGGTGACGTCATATTGGCGTGTTTGTACCGCCTGCAAAAAAGCGAACATAACAAGCAGCCGCCCGCGGCTTCGTCTTTGTTTTTTTTAACCTATTTTATTATGTTACTCAGGGAGGACGCTGTTTTTTATCTAATATTTTTTACACTATTTGAATAAAATAAAAATACAATGTTTAAGTTTATACATTTATTTTATCTATTATTTACATTATCTCATCTTCGTCACTACTTAGTGGATTAGTGGCCTTAGTGGCCTTCTAGAGGTTGTTCTTCGTCCTCAGTCTCACTATAATCACTTGACGAAGAGGTATCCGATAAATTTACAATTAATTGCGATTCATTCGTCTCTTGTAAGAGGTCATCGTCCCAATACTTTTGTCGAAGCCTGTCCACATGGTTGATTTCTTTTTTCCCGACAACAAAACAATAACACAAACGAAAACTAAAAGAATTCCAGAGCGCGTCGTTACGTGACGTAAGCCAGTACGAGACTAAAAACCCTGGTAAAAAATAGTGATGCAAACGGTACAATACGGGCGCCATCGGGGAAGTGCAGGGGAAGCGGTCGCATTCCTAGCAGGTCCCAAGTTATCGCGCACGAGTAATATGTTATAATCATGTTTGAAAACAGAAGTCCTTCGGGTCGTACTAAATGGAAATCTTAAAACGCAGCAAAATGATCTCAAAAGGGCGGCGCTAACCCCTCCACCGCACGCGATGCGTCACATTCCATTCCTCACTTAGCGTAACGAATTCTTTAATCCTTTAGCTATGGTGTAATTAAATTTTGGATGCAGATGAAAATATGTAGCTGCAACACCAAACTGTATCCCCCTATTTTATTCGGATTATCAACAGCTTATGTCTAGCCGAAGATGTTAATATTTTCAATATTACCTTGGCGAAATTCACAGATATGGTCTTGCATTTCATATGTAGGACCTATCTAGTTTAAGTGTAAATAAGTAGTTTGTAAGTACTAGATATTAAGGTTTTGCACTGCCGCTTTGGTGTTACTGTAGTGGCTGTGTAAAATTTAAATAAATAAAATAAAATAAAAATATTTTTTTTAAATTAATTCCCACTGTGGAAGCCGTTTTAAAAACGTATTGAAGCCAAAATAAGAAAAAAGAACGTCGTTTCAGTTACAATAAAATACTTTTTAGCGACATCTATCACAACATGTAAGAACTACTAAGACATGAAGCTAACCTGCAGAGAGCATCGATGTCACATAAGGGCAGATCCTAGATCGCCCAAACGATGTGTTCTGAGAATCTAAGCAAAAATAGAACTTCCTATCAAGACAACAAAACGCCGCTTTAGGTTTACTCCGTTATTATGACGCGAGCAACTGTGCCGAAATACCGCGATACTCAAAAAACCACAAATCATTGTAAATGTCAAAATGGTTTTTGGTAAAAATTATGACCCTTATACCATTTTCTGAAGGCAAATCAGTGAGTGAAGAGATCTCATGTTCCGTGTTCTCAGGCGAGGTGGCTCGCTCGCGCTTGTCCACCGTGTATGTATTGGGCAAGTCAGCTGTGTACGTCGCAGAGTCGCGGCGGGCAGGACCGGAGCCCACTTGCGCGCCTGCAATCATGATAAAGCATAATCACAAATTATTATTGTTTGTGGATCTGGGTTACAAGATGTTCGTGTTTATCTTGCCTTCCATCAAACAAGCAGAACAGAGGAAAAACATAATATTAGACACAATAATATGTTTTTCGTGGCGAATGTAAACGACACCCGAGCTATCGGCCAGCAGTCGGCAGTCACAGCACATAAGTTTATTCTCGTAGACGTTGTTTTGAAGCGCAGCGTTCTACTACAAGATCTGAACAGGCTACGTCCCGCCGCTGCAATAGCGGACAACGACATAGCACCGCGTGAGATTCACATAACTCTGTGGATATACGGTAAGATAGATGATGTAGGTGGGATAGAATAAATTAGGTAGGTGGGATGGATAGGATAAAATAGATTAGATAGCAAGCATGTCTCTTCTCGGCGTCAAGAAGAGTCAGTTTCTCCAAGTTCCCATTTTCCGAGATGTGCCGGTAGCCGTAGAAGGTCACCTCGAGCTTCTAGGAGTTTCGCTCACGCCTACTCTCAACTTCAGCTCATACATCGAGTCTAAGGCTAAAACAGCTGCCATGAATCTAGGCATCCTTAACAAGGTCAGGAGATACTTCACACCAGGACAGCTTCTTAGCCTTTACAAAGCACTAGTCCGGTCTGGTATGTAGTACTGCTGCCACCTTTGGGATGGTTCGGCCAAATACCAGCTCGCTACCTTAGACTCGATAGAACGTAGAGTTTTTAGGCTTATAGGTGAGCAATATATGGCCCAAAGTCTCGAAAACCGCCGTAAAGTTGCGAGCCTATCTATCTTTTATAGAATACATTTCGGGGAATGTGCCCAGGAACTTTACGATCTGATTCCGCCATCTCCTTTCCATCAAAGGACAAGCAGACGCACGGCTAAGTACCATCCGTACCTAGTTGATATACCACTCATTCGCACACACCGTTTTGGTTCTACGTTCTTGACAGCTAAGGTATGGAACGCTTTGCCGTCGTCTGTTTTTTCTAAAGAATACAATCCGGGCCTCTTTAAGGTAAGAGTGAATAGGTTTCTTCTAGATCTTCGTGCTTTATCTTAGACCACATCATGGCTCACCATCAGGTGAGATTGTGGTCAAACGAAGATCTATATAGTTTAAAAAAAAGATAGGTGGGATGGGTTGGATGGAAAGATTAGGTAGGATAGGTAGGATGGAATAGATCAGGTAGGTGGGATGGGTAGGATGAAATAGATTAGATAGGTCCGTCCCCACAAGGCTTGACATATACTATAGAAATAGATACTCACCATAGTTATCGATATTATCGTCACTCTGCGTTCCTTGTTGCAGTGCGTTTCTTTTCTCTTGTGACGTGTTAACTGGCGTAGACAAACTGCTCGAGTCCAAGATACTCAAAGTAGACTCCTTGTTAACCTCAGAAATCGTATCGTCAACTCTGTCCAGTTCGATTAGTTCAAGTCTATCAGCCTCTTCCAGCCGTGCCAGTTTCTTCCGGTTCACGAGTATCATGTCTCTGGATCGATCCAGTTTTGTCACATCAGTGATGCTAACACTTTTCACTCTCCTTTCTATATCATTGTTCTTATGGTCTTCTACGTCTTTCGAGTGTTCTTTTAAGTTTTTGATGGAGTGTCTGAGTTTCATTGGCTCTATGTTAATCTGTTTTTCACTGTTCAGAACGCTGTCTTTGCTGCTCTCGAAGATTTTTACCGTCTTTTCTTCTGAACTACTTTTTTTTGTTTTGAGTCGTTCAATGCTGCTTTGATCGTTTTCGGAAGGTTTTCTCTTGATTTTAGGTGATACGTCTACGGAGGTGCTTTCTTGAGCTATGGGGTCAGGGATTTGGTAGCGATTGTGGTCGTCGTCTCGAGTACCTTCAAAATCGGATTTGACTACGATGGTAGTACTACTGACGGATCTCTCATCCATATCACTGCAATCAATTCAGATGTTTTGAAATTATACATTAGCCTCAATAGCTATAGCGTGAAGTGTTTCCTAGTATTGCCTGATAGGGATTTGATTTGATCAGAATGGTGTCAATGTTATACTACTTGTTTTATGATGTACGTAATTAAATGAAAACACAGATAGGGCTAATGGCTAGTATTGTTGTAAAATGGGGTTTTTTTAAATAAATTACCATAGAACATTTTAATTTGTCACACAATTTTAATATCAAGGCCTTAAATATCAATAAAACAGCCTGTATAAAAAACAAATCACATTCATTCATCATGTAATTAGGTACTTGTTAAACTGACTAAGCGGCATCGTCGCAAAGGCGCCGTCGATTAACGAACCAAAGGACGTCCACTCCTAAACATAAGCCATAGATTTCCAGAGCGACTGATCTTATGCGGCCTGCACCCAACAACTTTTATCAGGTGTTCTTCCTATGTATGTATGTAATAAATGTATAATCTCACATTCTTATTTCTTTGTCTACGTTTGGAGTATGAGCACGGTCCATGTAATCTTCCCATGGCTTGCTCGGTCCCGGTTCACTATTAGCGGGCGGTTTAGAATCTTCAGTCTCATTATTTTCTTGGATTTTTGCGTTGGTATTCTGAAATAAATTCAAATTTTCATATACAACCTGTATTGTTACGTACGACATTAATTTAAAACACACATCCGGAATCGTATTAACTGATGTTAGAGTTGAGTTTAATACCGGTAGCTTGAATATTAATTCCGTAATCGATACGTTTCAGCGACGATGACGCTTAGTCAGTATATCAGGTACCTAAGGTAAGTACTTACATGATGAATGAATACGATTTGTTTACCTATTTTATACAGGCTTTTTCATTGATATTTTTAGACTTAATATTAACGTTGTTTGAAAGTTTGAAACTTTCTATGGTAATGAATTGGAAAAAACCCCTATTTTACAACAATACTAGACATTAGACCTACCTGTGTTTTCATTTAATGTCGTACATGACAAAAACAAATAGTATATAAATACGTGAAGAGAAACACTTTGTACCCCTTTTTAAGCTTATTGCGCGCTCAAAGGATTGAGATTTGGCGTCTCGCCTGATGGTAAGCGATGATGCACGTCTAAGTACGATGAATTTGATCGGTCTTGTTTACCTGAATAAGAGATTTCTTCACTTCCACAACCCCTGATTCTGAATCCTCCGCGATTTCACTGCGCGTTTCATCAACATGCTTTGTTTCAACGTCGTAAGATTCAAAATCCTTTGTTTTTGGTGTGCTAGCCGTTCTTCCGGCCTGTGAAAACCACAGTACAGTAAATTAATTTAAACCACCCTTTGATTTTACAATTTTTATAATATCTGTTATATGACAATGAAAGAGAAACAGCGTTAAACCAAATGATATTTTAAAATAATGGCGCACATTTCACACGCTAAATAGTCCAAACTAAGCAAAGCTTGTGCTACGAGAACCAGTTATCTGGTAAAATACTTATATTTTATACACATTTGTTTTTTGTTAATACATACGTATAATATATAAGATGTTGCAATTTAAAGTACAAATAATGACGGAGTATATTTTGAGAACACATAATAAATAAATAATGTTTTGTTTTTAAATTCTAAACTTCATTTTTGGGGTTTTGTACCTTACGTGTAGGTACTTATTGCGCAGTCGTACGCACTATACGCGCTCGGTTGAATGGTTTATTGACTGGGCGAGGTCATTGAACTAGCGGGGTTGTTGACCGGTTCGTAGTAACTTTTTTCTTTCCTTCCTTTTTCAGCTAAAATTACTCTTGTAAATTCTATCCCACTCCCTATCCTAAATTATGCAGATGTGTGTTATCCCGACGCTACTGACGAGCAACTTAATAAACTGGAGCGGTTGTTAAACCTCTGTATCAGATATGTATACGGGTTACGAAAGTACGACCACATCTCACAGTACCGCTCACAGTTAAAGTGGCTCAAAATCCGGTTTCGTCGGGATACGAAAACGAGAAGAAGTCAAAAAAAAGAAGAAGTCAACTGGACATACCATAACAAGATTAATGCAAGATGTACTTTCTGGCCTTGAGGGATCCGAAAAAACTTATGGAGTTTTTTGTGATCTTTCAAAGGCCTTTGACTGTGTATCTCATGAAATCTTGCTTAAAAAATTAGATCACTATGGGGTTCGTAATAAAGAATTTAAAATACCGAAATCCTATTTATGTAGAAGAGAACAAGTCACCGAATTGCATGGTGTAAGATCAAATAAATGTGATATTAAGTTAGGCGTTCCACAAGGATCAATATTAGGCCCTTTATTATTTTTAATTTATGTGAATGATGTTTCAGTAGTTTGTAAGGATATTGACATGGTATTTTTTGCTGACGACACAAGTTTAATTATTAAGGACGAAACAAATGATGGTTATTAGTTATAAGTTTAGACATGTTATGCCCAATATTGAAAAATGGTTTTCAGTTAATAATTTGTTGTTGAATATTGATAAAACACATGTAATTGAGTTTTGGTTAGGAACTAGCATATCGTACGAGATACATTACAGGATTTGTCTTTGCCCAGTGCAGATCGTATAAAGTTTTTGGTAGTTTGGCTAGATAAAAAACTGATATGGGCAGTAAATATAGATGAATTGATAAAGAGGCTTGGACCAGCAACCTATGCTATCAAAAAAATAAAGGAGCTCGGGGGTATTAAAGCGGCAAGGGATGTGTATTTTGCCTACTTTCATTCATTATCCTATGTCCTATGGGGTAATGTTTTCGGGCACAGCAGCCGAGTCTTATAGAGGATTTGTATTAAAAAAGCGTTCGATAAGGTATTATGACTTTGCCATGGGAATATATTTACCAAAATATTGTTTATGTACGCGAAAACTTACGACATATGGCTTTAAAAGAGAGTTTACATAATTATAACACAAGACACAAAAAAAAATATTGCAACGCCATGTATAAGACTGGCTAAAACAAAAAATAGTTTTGTTTACGTATCTATTAAGCTGTACAATAATATTCCAATTGACATACGAAATAAGAGTGACATTGAATTTTTAAAGTATGTAAAAAAATGTTTACTATTTAAAAGTTATTATACAATTGACGAAGCTTTGACGGATAAATACATAATAATCCTGGATAAAAACAGGTTATACTTACGTTTATTTTTATCCTTAATTGACGTGGATTTAATAAATACTGTTATGTATTAATTAGGTACTATTATAATTGTTGGTGTTAGTTTTGTAGAAAATGTATTAGGTGTGTGTGAAGTGATAGTGTGATTCGTTACGATAAGTTATTCTATAATAATATATTATTGTTATGACGTATCTGAGTACATGTAAATGTCAAAAGATAAATAAACATTATCATTATCACTCATATACTCTGTCTTCTTTATAACATCCTTCAAAATCCTCTGTCTCCTTTCTATCTTAAAGAACGTTTTTCTCCTGATTTTTTTTTCCACCTGATCGTCCTTCTCGTTCTTCTCAACATCTGTTATTCAAGACGCCTGAGCATAAAACTTCTTTCTTCACTAACTCTTTCACTGTGACTGCTATCTGCTTGTGGAACTCTCTTCCAGTGGAAATCCGCAAGGCCGCCTCTATAGGAATCTTCAAATCCAAACTCTTTAAACACTTCATCTCTCTTCAAGATACCCAACAAAATTGAGCACTTTATATATATATTTGTGTATTTCGTTTATGTATGTGTATTATTATTATTTTTAATTTTTGTAAGTTTATTTCTAAGCTAAAGTTTGATTAAATTTCCTTTTTCTGGCACTACCACTTTCTCCACACTACACAAAGGTTAGCTGGAAGAAAATGCTAATTAGCATTAAGTTCGCCTATGTATCATTTTATTAGTGCAATAAAGAATTTTCAAATATAATCTAATCTAACTTTTTGTAATCTGTGGCATCGTACTGTAAGCTAGTTCTCTAACATTTCGCCGAGCACCATTTATAGATTTTCTCGTTACATACTGAGATATCTCGGAGTGAAAACACAGGCAGCTAGTTCAACCGTTTATTGCAGACTGACTTGTCCACGCGACCACAGATTACACAGTAGCTGGTATGAACCAACTACTCACTCAATACACTACACATACATTTTTTTTTTGTGTAAAAACCGTCCCTTCAATATAATTACTTTATATTCCAACACCTTATACTACAGCGAAACAGCCAGACGACGACGACGATGTTTATAATGGTAATGATGCAATTAAATACTCACAGATGCGATCCTCAAGACATACAATTCCGTTTTCAGCTCCGCTATTTTCTTCAACAAGTCTTGATTTATTTTAACCATGGCCTTGTAAAAAAAGAAATGAACGAATTTTTGTATTTTTTATATAGCAGATATTATAAAGCGCTCGTAGCTATGTTCAATTCACTCAGTTACTTCTTGAATGGGTGACCGCTAGAGGCATTTACAACTGTGCGCTTCCGTGCTTCGGAGGGCACGTTATAGTGTCTATGCCACCTATATTGTAGGTCCTAAAATTTCAGCACTAAGGCCCCTAGGCTCTAATAGTATTTGTCGAAAGTTTTTCGACGCGTACAATGGTCACGGTAGCCGTGGTGCCTAGTGGGATATACCCCGACTTACGATTCGGGGTTTTGGGCACTTGTGAGTTCGAATCTCGGCCAATAAATTTTCTACTCTAAAAAATATGCGGGCATTTTTACACGTGCTTAAAACAATGAAGAAAATTATCGTGAGAAAATCGGCATGTCTAAAAATAAAAAATATGTGATTGTCTGTTCGTTATGTTAAACAGCTGGACCGATTTAGATGTAATTTGGCATATAGATAATGACCTGGATTTATCCTTTTTATTAACAAACCACGCGTGCAAAGCCGCTGTCGGAAGCTATTGATGTAATATTCACCCGGTCATCGTCAGTTTCACAGCTTTTATTCAGGTCCGTGTATCCTGAGTCATCGGACATCGACAACTTCACTTCGTCTTTTGATTTAGGCGATGATGGAGGGACCTTTAGGTTATCCTGTAATAGTATAATCATTTTTACAAAGCAACGTCACTCACATATCTTACCCCACATCCATTCACACACAAACTCACACCAACACTCCCCCACACACAAATCACACACACCAACATTCCCCCACACCCGAACATACCCTCAAACTCACACATAGATTCACTGATCACTCCAGTATGAAGCATAGTCCGGAGGGAGGTATAGATATGCCATCATACAGGTCCATCCTAAGTTTGAGTACGTACTGTTATGAGCCTCGAAGGATTTAGGTTTTTAAAAAAAGAATGTTTATTTGTTGGATGAGACAACCGCCTAAGTTGGATATTGGAATGAGACTGAAGTTGAATGGAAGGGATTATGGGCTGTGAGTGGAGAGTGCTGAGTCTGCAAAAGGAGGGTGTCTATTAAGTAGTAAAGGGTGCATTAGTTATCTATAACACCTCCCGGGGGTAGACTAAACATCGGGGTGAAATGAGCGATTTTTGGGAAAAATGGGAAAAGGTAGGTATTACACATTTCGGCGAATACTAGGAGATGGGAGTTTTTCTGCATTAGGATGACGCTTAAGGACCTTCAAAGGAATAGCTGGTTCGGAAGCTGGAGATTGTTCTACGGGTAAGTTTACAGGTAAATTTACAGGATTGGCACGAGAGGATCTCGGGAAAGGGTAAATCAGACGGTTGTGCGATTTAATGTATAAAACTATCTTTAAAATACAAAATATTAAAACTAAACCTATTATAATTATGAATGTAACTGAGTAATGAGTCTCGTATTTAATTATCGGATGTTGATTTAAAATTTTATCAGTTTGATCAGATGTAGATCTTAATTTTGATTTTGATTCTAAAGTAAAAACATCTAAATCAATATTTTGTAGTTTCATGGGAGCCTCATTACTGATTACCTTATTAAACTTATCTAAAGTACAACAAGATTGATTTACAATATTAAAATCGGGGTGGATTACAGTAGCGTTCATTCTTACATTATTAAATTTCGGTATTAACTTTGTACTTTTACAATAAGCGATACAGTTATTATTTTGGGATTGAACATAGATCCAATTATTATCATAGAGTGGTGTCCATAAATCAATATTTCCGTGAACAAAATCGGTTTGACACTGTACTGGCATAGCTTTCATCACATTGGTCATTAACACACTTTCACAATTTGGATTTGCCCTGACGGGAAACACGGTCATGACGTCACAGATGTATTCGCGCGGGCTTATCGCAATGCATTCCTTCAGTGAGTCAAGGTTACAGTATTCCGATCTGTCTTTGGTCATTGCTATATATCTATTGCTAGGTATAATATAAGTACAAGAATTTGGTTTCATTTTATTGTGAGGTGTAGGTAACGCTATACTATGATACAAACTGAACTCTCTTGGAGAAACCAAAGGTATTCTTAATACGAAGACAATCTTGTTGCTTAAACTATAACATACTATACTAGAGATATTTAATAATACGTGAATATTTTTTAATGCTAAATCTACAGGTAATTTAAAATCTACAGGTAAGTATCGATAGTTAGCGACAATTTCATCGTAAAGCTGTGTGGGAGGTAATACGGGTGGGTGCAAAATGTTTTGATTGCTAATCATGATAGCGTTTGTTATGTCTTCCAGCCGGAACGATAATGTTAACAATGAAACTTCTAAACTGTTTAGGATTGAATTTATATTAGCTTTGATACTTAATTCATTAGAAATTAATGTAATATTTTTTAGTTTTAAAAAGAAATTGTCGGTAGCTTGGTTAAGGTTGGCCTCGTTAAGGTTTATGGTATGTAATGTTTTATTAAATTGAGATAAAACTGAAGAGGTGACTAAGACATTCTCTTTAATTAACGATGCCAATCTTTTCTCATTATTGTGTACATTCTGGATGGCATTATCATACTTAATACCATCCTCTTCGTCCAAGGTCCCGAATATAGTTTTGGCGAGAGAGCCAATACCACCTATCCATGCCCCTCTCTTAAACCTTTTATCCACCAGGTGAGAAATAGCGGAGTATTCAGAAACTAAATCATGATACCGAACTGTTAGTGGTTCCAAAATATTATGGCATTCTAAATTGTAACTGCTTTTTAATTGAATTTGAGTACATATGAGACGCAGTGTACCCAAAATAGAGTTTAAGTTTTTGATATGAGGTTCAATATACGATATATCGATAGGCGTTATTACGTCTAAATGGCTTACGCGAATTTTGAGTTCACCAATTGGGTCAAAGTATATGCCAGAACTGGAGTTGATTTCTTGGACGAGCTCCGGATGACCTTGGGCCAATATGCTGTAATGAAAGAAGACATTCTGTTTGGAAAGTTTTTTTTTTCTCAGGTTATTATCTATTGTTTAATTATGTATTTTATGTATATGTAGGTTCCTACTCTTACCTGTAAAATAAACTAACCTAAGTATTATAAAAAAGTATTATAAAAAAAGGGTAAATTAGAATTAATGTTAACCTACAATAATAAAAAAAAATTAATTGTCTTGGCTTTCTACATGTTTGACCTCGTCGAAATGGTGTTTTACATATCGCCTGTTTATTAATAATGACAATGTATGGTTCCCATGTACTTCGACAATTTTGTATGGGCCATTCCATACAGGGGACAAAGCTTTGCGCATTCTTAGATGATTTTTTAACATGACATACTGGCCTACTTTGTACTGTACAGGGCGAGTATGGGAATCATAGTACGTTTTTGAGGTATTTTTAGATTTTTGGATGAATTCTATGGCTTTATCTCTAGTATGCTTCAACCGATGTTGAAGCATTTTAACGTATTCTGGATACGTCGTGTTAGAACTGTCATCATACACTGAGTCTGGTATGCGAGATTTATATCCAAATAATAATTCAAATGGTGAGTAATGTGTTGTCGAATGTACAGCGGTATTATATGCGAGCATCGCTGTATAAACATATCGGGGCCAATTATCCTGATTGTCGTTGACATATGATTTTAAATATTCTTTTAAGGTCGAATGGGATCTTTCTAAGGTACCTTGCGTTTGCGGATGGTAAGGAGCGGACCACAACTGTTTTGTTTTCAAGAAATCGCATGTCTTCTTGAATACCTCGGCGGTGAAGTTGGTGCCTTGGTCAGTAAGTATATACTTTGGAATTCCAAATATCGAAATAAAATGAAGGAGGCACTCGCACGATTCCTCAGCAGTATAACTGCGAATTGGGTATGCTGTCGAAAATTTAGTGAGGTCATCTTGCATAGTCAAGATGTACTTAAGTTTAGCTGCGCCGGATTCGGGTAAAGGTCCGACTATGTCAATGGATAATCTCTCTAATGGAGTTGTTGAAGTGGATGTTATTATCATGGGCGCTCTGTTAACTTTACGTAGGGCTTTATTTGTTTGACACGATGTGCATTTTTTAATGTAATTTTCTATATCGCCTCGCATGTTTTTCCAGTAAAACCTTTCTTTTATACGATTTAACATTCTGATAGCTCCTAAATGTCCGGCGATAGGGATGTCGTGATTTTCTCTAAGGATCTTGGGAATTTCACTCAGTGATGGATATATAATAGAATCATGGTAGATATGGATGTGTATATTTGTTCCATCGAATAGATAACTGAACATATTATATATTTTTACAAAGGAATGCCTATCAAACGGATTTTTAAAGTCAGACGTACTAATTTCGTTTATTGTGGGGTATGACATCATTATTTGATCACGTGCATATTTTAGGGATTTGAAAATGTTGGAGTAAGAATAATCATCAAAGTGGTGCACTTTCGTAAATAAGAACAGGTAAGTTTTGTTCTCAATCGAGAACTCCGATTCCATGCCATATGTCCAAGAAATCGTACTCTCTTACAATCGTAAGAGGTAAAAAGGTGTTTAATGTTCTATCTGACTTCAGGAATTCGTCGCGTTCAGATTCTGGACAATTATTAATAATTTCTTGGACATAAGGCATGGAGTCGTCCATGTCTATTGAGGTAGGTACAATGATCAACTTCTGAGTTCCCTTTAGGAGGGTTTCGTTATGTTCTATGATTTGAGTATCATGTGATTTCGTGGGCGACTTTAAGAATTTACTATAGGTTTCGTCGGACACGGGTAAGGTTTCAGCTGATGGAGAAGGAGCATCGTAACGAGGTGAACTAGAAGAAGGTAAGTTTGGTTGCGTTTCAGGATTAGGACTTGAAGCAGAGGGCAATAATGGAGGTAAGTTGTTGTTAGGATGTGGAATTAGGGCAGATGCCTCTGGATTTTTATATTCAGTAGGGCTATATTGAAGATTGATTTCGTCGTCGCCTTCCAAGAGGTCGATGCAGGGTATGCTGTCATCCTCTTCAGACGGAGCAGGAAGTTGTACACCCAGGTCTTCAAGAGTTAAGGGGCTGAAAGGGAGTTCATCGCCTACAGCAAGAGAAGAATTCGGATTTTGTACTGGCGACGGACCAGGAGAGTTAGGGTTGTTCATTTGGTCCGAAGGGTTAATAGGAATTACAGGGTTTACCGGATATCTAGATAGTGCGTCTGCGACGGAATTTAATTTGCCTTTACGATAGGTTATCTCGTAATCATACTCTTCCAAAATTAATCTCCATCTTTGGAGCTTGCTACTGGGATCTTTGTGGTTAAATAACCATTTCAAAGGTCGATGGTCGGTAATGATGAGGAATTTACGCCCATACAGATAGGGACGGAAGGTTTTGCAACCGTATAGGATAGACAGCAATTCTTTTTCAGTTGTGCTGTAATTGGATTCGCTTCTGTTGAGGGTTCGTGAAGCAAAAGCGACTGGTTGATCTTTGCCAGCAGGACCCTGGGAAAGGACGGCACCAACAGCGTGGTTTGAGGCGTCACAGGTGAGGATGAATGGCTTTGAGAAGTCTGGATATATAAGGAGCGGAGCAGTTGTCAGCTTATGCTTTAACGTGTCGAAAGCTAGTTGTTGTTGATTCTGCCATATGAAAGGCGTGTCCTTTTTCAGCAGGCTAGTAAGGGATTTAGCAACTTTAGAAAAATCGGATATGAAACGGCGATAGTATGATACAAGGCCAAGGAATGATTTTATATCCTTTGGAGTTTTAGGAATCGGGAATGCAGTTACGGCCTTGATCTTTTCAGGATTTGGCTTGACACCTTGTTCGGTGATTACGTGCCCTAAATAACAGACTTCGCGTCTTAAAACTCGCATTTGTCGGGCTGAAGTTTTAAATTGAAATCTCGGATTCTCTGGAAGATGGCTCTTAAATTGTTGATACAGGAATTCAGATCGTATCCATATGAAACGACATCGTCCAAGTAGACAAAGCATCGGATGCCCTGGAGACCTGACAAGGCAGAATTCATAAGTCTCTGTAACGTTGACGGGGCGTTTTTAAGGCCAAAAGGCATGCGGGTGAACTGGTAGTGCCCCTCAGGAACTGTGAAAGCTGTTTTGGGTTTATCGGCTTCATTCAGCTTAATTTGATGAAATCCAGATGCTAGGTCTATGGTGGAGAAGTAGGAGCTGCTACCGAGTTGGTCTAATATCTCGGTAATCTGTGGGATAGGATAGGTATCGCCGATAGTGACGTCGTTCAACTTTCGGTAGTCGATCACTACGCGCCACTTTTGTATGTTAGAAGCGTCCAGCTTCTTAGGGACAACCCAAATAGGTGACGACCAAGGAGAATCAGAGGGCTCTATGATATTTTGTTCCAACATTTTGTCCATTTGTTTGCGTACTTCGGCTTTGTGGACTTCAGGAAATCTATAGGATTTGGTATGTATGGGGACATCTGTGGTAGTTTTGATTTCGTGTTTCAGGGTGTTAGTATAGGTTAGGTTTTCTCCAGGAAGATGGAAGATATCGGAAAACTCGGAACATAATTGAAGGAGTGACTCTCTCTCTTCGTGATTGAGATGTGAAACACGTAGTTGTTTTAATACTTCCTCAGTTCTTTTGTGGCAATCCGTTGAAACGTTTATGTGATTTATTGAGACGGAAGATTGTTCTGTGAAATCGGAAGAATGAAAAGGACTAAGTTTGAGATTTAAATCGGATTTCAGGGTGATAGGAATTTCGGATGTATTAATTACGGATAAGTTTATTCGGTTTTTTTGTTTTACAACTACTAGGCAATTTGCAATCAATAGGTTTTCGAAAAGTTTTTGATCGAGGATTAATCCTTCTTTCATTTCAGGATTTGATACTGAGCACTCAATAATGGTCTCGGTTCTAGGAGGGATAATGTAAGCAGGATCATGGAAATGTAGTTTTACGGATGTTTTACCGATGTGAAGAAGGTTATTGTTATAATTAATGTTGCAATTATGAGCATTGAGCATGTCTGAACCGATTATTCCATCATATGGTAAATGTACTGCGTCTATTACGTGGAATGAATGTGACACATTTAATTTGGGAAATTGTAATTTCAATTGGAAGTGACCTCTGGTGCGGATTGTTTCTTCAGCAGGGTCAATGCCTTTTAATTGGATGATTTCTTTGATGAGTTTAGGATGGGTTTCGATGCACGAATGTTGTAACAGACACACAGAGGATCCCGAGTCGACTAGCAATGATAGTGGGATATTGGATACGGAGGATTTTACTACGACTTGAGGTAGCAATGTCTTTGCAGGATTATTAATTATCTCGAATACATTGGATTTAGCAGGTTTTGACAGGTCAACCTTACTAGGTTGCTGAATGGATACAGTGGATTTCGTAGGATTTGGCAGATCAACCTTGCTAGGTCGCTGCACGGATACAGTGGATTTTGTAGGATTTGGCAGGTCAACCACGTTAGGTCGCTGCACGGATACAGTGGATTTTGTAGGATTTGGCAGGTCAACCTTGTTAGGTCGCTGCACGGATACAGTGGATTTTGTAGGTTTTGGCAGGTCAACCTTGTTAGGTCGCTGCACGGATACAGTGGATTTTGTAGGTTTTGGCAGGTCAACCTTGTTAGGTCGCTGCACGGATACAGTGGATTTTGTAGGTTTTGGCAGGTCAACCTTGTTAGGTCGCTGCACGGATACAGTGGATTTTGTAGATTTTGGATTTCGTAATGATGTTTGTGATAACTCAGGTTTGTACATGGATTTCTTTGCTTTGGATTCCCTGAGTGAACTGGCGGTGTCGATTTTTAAGTCGTAAGGTCCCGCACGACACTGGGACGTGACTATTATTCGTTTTTTGGATTAGTATCGACGGTATCGTATCCGTCTACTGGATCGGCTGGATCTTCATCATCGATGGGTTCCGATGACTCATCAGATAGAAAATGAACCCGTTGAGACGTTCCGGGTTGGTTTCGATCGAAATTTTGGAAACGATTGTTATTGAATTCCCTTTTGCGACATTGCTCGAGGGTATGTCCTGGGTTTTTACAATACCTACAGAACGAAGTAGAAGGATTGCTGTTGGGAATGTTTTTATTAGATCGGTTGGAGACGAAATTCGGTCTTGGATTCGATTCGTTAGAGTAGCCTTGGTTACGACGCACATAGGTAGATTTGCACTAAAAACGTGGCCAAAAATGCAATTCACAAACAATTGTTTTGCGAGAAATGAGTCATGCTACCAGGTACAAAGATTGTTAGAGCACAATAGGACACCATTTTGAATTTTAGTAGTGCAAGGGGTAAGGCTCAGTCAGTTGTGATACTAACGGCTTTGCTAACGCACATTTTATCTGATCTTTTTAATATTTTTAAATTGTAATCTTAAATTAGCTCTTTAGCAAAAAATTTTAGTGATAAGTGCAATTATTCATTATGGATACTTCAGAACCAGGTCAGTAAAAGAAATTTTAATAGTTTATTTTTAAAATTAAATACATTTTTCAAGTTAAAGCTTATTTCGTGAGCCGCATATAATCATAATAGTCAAATATCAGAAAGTTGAAAAGATTAGTTATTTTGTTTGGTATGCGTACATGATCGAGTCATTGTTTCTTCTTAGTTTATATAGGCTGGTTCACGTAGATGTCAGATGTAGAAATATATAGTGCCGCAAAGTGCCTTTAGTTATTATTATGGTACATACTTTGTCTATAGGAATTACCAAAACAAAGTTAGTTTTGCAGTCAATTTTACTAATCGGTAAAATGTATACCTCCAGGGCCCTCTGGTGTCAAAATAATGACTAGAAGAGACATATACAACATGCTGCAACACACCAATGAAAAACATTTTTCAAAAAAATTGGATACCGTTGAGTCAAACATACTCAGTGAAGAAAATTTTCAACAAGACCAAAAAAAAAAATTTTTGACCAGCTTTCGATATCTCAAATCTGATATGAAATCCAAATGGGAAGCAGCACACAGAACAGAGAAAACTTTTTTGCAGAAAAATGAAAAATGGCTGCAAGGTAGGTGAAGGGCCGTTTTCTGTTATTATTACATTCATTTATTTTACAAGTGATTTCGGATAGTACCAAACTGTTTTTTTTTTCATTCACAGGAACAATACAAATTCCTTATAATAATAAAACCAGTCCTGGTCGCCCCCAAAAACAATTCTCCGAATTATCAGAGCGTTCCAAACGTAGAAAAACCGAAGAATTGAGAAAATCGGATCAGAACGAAAAAGTGTTGTACGCATCCCAAATGATCTTAAGGGAAACTGGGAATACTGCAGGGGCTACTGTGGTAAAAGAAGTAATGATGTCACCAACACGTGGAGATAAATATCGAAAACTGATGAAGCAAAGTGGATCGGAAACAACAGGAAGACAATTGACGCCAGCACGAGCTTTATCAATGTTTGTCGAGGCACAACTAACTCGCGCACAATACGAAATTGTTAGAACAAGTGATCCAAAGTTGTATCCTTGCTATGATGTTTTACTGAGTGAAAAAAAGAAATGTTATCCTAAAACAGAATCTATAAAAATAACAGAGACATGTGCTGAAGTACAACTACAAGACCTTTTGGATCATACATCTGAGCGGCTTATGCTGTACTTGGAAGACGTTATGCAAACGTTTTCTGATAACAATGAAATTGAAGCAGAGCTTATTTATAAATGGGGCTGTGATGGTTCACACCAATCCAGATTTAAACAAAAGTTTCACGACACGTCGGCTTCGGATTCCAATATTTTCCAGTCCTCATTAGTTCCGTTAAGACTAGTTTGTTCACGCACCAAGACAGTTCTGTGGCAAAATCCTCAACCGTCTTCTCCCCGATTTTGTCGACCAATGAGGATACGATTTCTTGCCGAAACCAAGGAAGTAACAAAGGAGGAAATTGCACATTTTGAAAGACAGATTACTGCGTTACATAATACACAGATTCAAAAAGAAAACTGTAACGTTTCCATTAAACACACTTTGTGTTTTACAATGATAGACGGAAAAGTCTGTAATGCAGCTACTGAAACATTGTCAACAATGCGGTGCTATATATGTAACGTGACACAAACGAAATTTAACAATTTGGATAACATAAAAAAAGATGTAGACCCGGAAAAGCTTCAATTCGGACTATCAGTACTACATGCAAGAATCCGGTTTTTCGAGTCATTACTTCATTTGGCATATAAAATACCTGTGCAAAAATGGCAGATTCGAAGCCCAGAAGATAAAATTGCTGTACATACCAAGAAGGAAGAAATTCAAGTTAAATTCAAAGAAGAACTAGGGTTATTGGTGGATGTTCCGAAGCCCGGATTTGGAAACACCAATGATGGGAACACCAGTCGTAGATTCTTTGCGAACCCCGAGGTTTCCTCTCGAATCACCGGCATAGAACTCCAGTTGATTCAAAGATTCGGTACAATATTGGAGGTGATTTCAAGTGGCTTTGAAATAGATGCACAAAAATTTGAAAGCTATTGTACCGAAACAGCCAAATTATATGTACAAAAATACAACTGGCATCCCATGTCACCAACAGTCCACAAAATTCTAATACACGGGCCCGCCATCATCAGCCATGCCTTGTTGCCTATCGGGACATTATCAGAAGAAGCAGCAGAGGCACGAAATAAACATTTTCGTGAATATAGGCTTCGATATTCACGAAAATTTTCCCGGGAAGAATGTATGTACGATGTTTTTCACAGGCTTATGCTAACATCGGACCCGTACATAAGCAGCATACGGCCTAAGCCTCAGAAAAACACGAAACCTTTTAGTGCCGAAGCGAAGGATATTATGGTGGAAGAAATAGAGCAGTCTTTTGCAGACGAGGATAAAGAAAATGACGAAGAAAGTTACAGTTCTAAGTAACGTTTTGTTTATTTTTGTGTAAAAATGCTAATAAAAAGTTAAAATTTCACTTATTTTCTTTATCGTGGTTCCATATAGCTAATTCTTTGTTAACTTGAATAGTAAAGACGTACATAAGCTAAAAATATTGCTAAATAATTTTGGCCACGTTTTTCGTGCAAATCTACCTATGTGCGACGGTTAAATTGGTTATTTGCCCTTGGCGTGTTGGACCTATCTTGACGTGAATATTGATTGCTTGACTGACTTGGACTTGATTTGAATAACGCTTGTTGGATTTTCTCCTCTGAGATTGCAATATTAATAGCGTCATTTAAGGATTTTGCTGATTTACACCTAACGAAATTTGAAAGACGGGGCGACAGAACTATCTGGAAATGATGGAGGGCAAGTTCCTCCATAGCCGCAGTTCTCCCTATGGTTTCCTTGCTTTTGTAGCTGTGAGATATAGAAATTTCTGTTAGCAACTGAGACAGACACGTTTCGATTCTTAGAGCAAACTGGCTCCGTCGGTCGTTGTTTACAGTCCTGCAGTTCTGTGAGGAGGTACGCGTAATGCTTCCTCTCGCTGAACTGAGTCTTTAAGAACTCTTTTAGTTGTTGCCAGTTGGTGAACTCTTTGATGGAGCAGGCTGTCTCAGCCTTGCCCTGCAGTTGGCAAAGAATATATTTGAAAAGGATATCTTTCTGGGATTCTGATGCTAAATCATATGCATTGGTGCAATTTACTAAAAATGAATTTAATTTCTCACGTCAGCCGTCGTATGGCTTAATGAATTTTAATAATGTTGATAATTCGACTTCGATTGATTTTACTACTGCCGCTTTCCTCTTTGTTTGGGACCTGGTAGAAAGTCCAGGAGGGGGTAAACACTGATCTTGGCCTTCCTCCTCTACGTCAGTCAAAACGATTTCGGGCTTAGGGCTGTTTGGTCTTTCAGCCATTTTGTATAATTAAATTAACAAACACGAAAACGAGATTCACAAATTATTATACTACGTAATAGGACCCTGGCTTGAACTCTAACTTATAGAATGATCTAATAAAACACACGATAAGAATAATTACAATGTGGTTACAATCGGACGATAGCAATGACCAAGTTACTCACTGGAATGCGGATAGCGCGATAAGGACCATCATTCTTGGAATTTGCGCTGCTCTCGGCGAAATGTCTGCGTGAAGATAAGCCTCGCTCCGTTGCGTTGCTAGGTAGCTCGTTTACCGGTCGCAGCACGAACTCGTGCGCAACAATGGGCAAACAGCTGTTCTCGATAAAGACCGGCTGCAGTACGGGTGATACGCAGCAGTGGGCCTTTTAGGAACTTTGTCACAAACGCTGGAATATCTTGGGCCGGGCCAGACTCGGTGTGGTAGTGAAGGTTCACACAATGGAGTTGGCACTTACACTCGAACACACATACACACACGCGTCGAGATTTGATTTTGGAAACTTTGAGATGTACCGGGGACTCTTTACTGAATCCCTTTACGCTGCCACCAAATGTTATGAGCCTCGAAGGATTTAGGTTTTTAAAAAAAGAATGTTTATTTGTTGGATGAGACAACCGCCTAAGTTGGATATTGGAATAGACTGAAGTTGAATGGAAGGGATTATGGGCTGTGAGTGGAGAGTGCTGAGTCTGCAAAAGGAGGGTGTCTATTAAGTAGTAAAGGGTGCATTAGTTATCTATAACAGTACGTATGTTTTCCATCCTAAACTTTTAAATAACGAACAAATTTTTTGTTTGTGAAATAACGAGGTTTGTTGCAGAATAATAAATAAATATCGATCTTATTAATAGTTTTTATTCGAAATCAACCTTAAAGCTTTCTGAGCTTACCATTCGCATAACTAGATGACGCTGCTTGACTACTATAAATCTAGGTAGGTGCGAAACCTTCGCGAGTCGCACTCGCGCTTGACCGATCTTGTTGATTTACCTTTGCAGCTGCAAGCTCTTTTATAGTTTGCATAGCATCGTTCGATATATCAGCCAGTTTCAAGCTCGTTTCCAGCTCAACCACTTTCTTCTTTTCTATAGTTAGTTCCATATTCAGCTCGTCTGTAATGGTTTTTACAAGTGAATCTTTTTTACGCACGCTTGACTTGGGGAGTAAGCTGGTGAATGCGTTACGAAAAGTGTGAACAGAAGTTGAGATGGAGATATAAGTTAGTGAAGATAGAAAGAGAGAGAGTTACGTTTCGTATATTTTTAAACGTTAATGTGCGAGCGCTAGTTGCGTCTGTCCATAATCAACATACGACTGATCGACCTACAGACGTGTGGACAGCTCGTGGAAATTCATCTGCGGACGCATCTGGTGACGTGTAGAGGAGGCTGTAGACACAGTGCAAACCTATTGTCTGCATCACACTGTAGGAGCAAGAGAGAGCAGTGCACGCGCACATTTTCTTTCTCTCTTTCTCTCATAGCCAGTGCATGAAATATATATATATATATATATATATATTTCATAAAAATATATATATATATTTTAATATATATATATATACATAAGAAATATATATAAGAATTTTAAGAACGAAATGAAATTACGACAAATAATCAAGCCATCACCGATCACGTAACGCTAGCGCTTTCAGTCAGTAGTTCGTTTGCGATATAAATATATATATATATTTATATTTCAGTCAGTAGTTCGTTTGCGAGTTTGCTAGCGTTACGTGATCGGTGATGGCTTGATTATTTGTCGTAATTTCATTTCGTTCTTGAAGAATTTTACAAATTAATATTTTGAAAAAGAAGTCTTACTTCAGTACTGTGTGGTTCTAAAGCACACTCTTTTCTATAAAGAAGAATTACTTAACTAAGCTTTTATTATGATTAAGAACTATCGATAGAACTATAGAGCCCAATATTACATAAAAATGCCTATAAAATTCAAATGAAAAAAACATTAAAATGATGTCCAAACAGCCTACTATAATCCATTCATAAGTTCCGTTGTCTAGCATCCGTCTCCATCATGAGACCACCTCCATGGCACCAAATAATTGCATTGTCACCGAAGTTACAATGTATTTCAGTGTCAGCTCAATTTGTTGGGAGGAACTGTTTTAAAATTCAGTTGCAATATTCGACCTAAATTAACAAAACACTGCAAAGCACTGCACTGCTGCAACACGACAAGGCAACTTCTCCTTCACTGGATATTAGTCAGTGTGCGGTTAGTATAAAGTACATTATACTTACTGCATTTAGCGTCAGCAGTCCTCAGTTGATCCTGCAACAGGTCTGCCTTCTTCCTACGCTGTTGGAGCGCGTGTTCGCTGGTCACGTGGTCGCTGCGCACGCGTAGATTCTCATCCTGCAGCTCTAACACTTGTGATTCCAACCTCGCGATGCGCTCAGAGTACTCGGTGTGGCATGTCGCGAGCTCCTGTCAATATTAATCTAAGATTTTCAAAACCACCTCAAACATTTCCGAACCGCACGGGAATGGAACCCGCAACCTTCCTCTTGATGCGCTAACCGATTGAACCGCAGGCTCATTTTACGACGTGATATGGTACATTTTATAACTCAAAGCGCCCTTTTTGAGATGGTTTTAAAAATCGTAGGATTTTCGGATAACACTTTAAAGTAAATATAATACTAACCTAAAATAATGACTAATTAATTGTGAGTGTTACGTAACATCAGCTCTTTAGACACAAAAACATAGTTTAGACTGAAATTACTTGTAAGCATACTTACAAATACATACAAACATATTACCCGTGCGCGATAAGTTGGGACCTGAGCGCGGTGACGTCATATTGGCGTGTTTGTACCGCCCGCAAAAAAGCGAACATCTTTGTTTTTTTTAACCTAATTTATTATGTTACTCAGGGAGGACGCTGCTTTTTATCTAATCTTTTTTACACTATTTGAATAAAATAAAAATACAATGTTTAAGTTTATACATTTATTTTATCTATTATTTACATTATCTCATCTTCGTCACTACTTAGTGGATTTATGCCTTCTAGAGGTTGTTCTTCGTCCTCAGTCTCACTATAATAACTTGACGAAGAGGTATCCGATTTTACAATTAATTGCGATTCATTCGTCTCTTGTAAGAGGTCATCGTCCCAATACTTTTGTCGAAGTCTGTCCACATGGTTGACTTCTTTTTTCCCGACAACAAAACAATAACACAAACGAAAACTAAAAGAATTCCAGAGCGCGTCGTTACGTGACGTAGGCCAGTACGAAACTAAAAACCCTAGTAAAAAATAGTGATGCGAACGGTACAATACGGGCGCCATCGGGGAAGTGCAGGGGAAGCGGTCGGGGAGTCGCATTCCTAGCAGGTCCCAAGTTATCGCGCACGAGTAATACGTACATATATTATAATCATCATCGCTTACCATCAGGTGAGATTGTGGTCAAACGAAAATGTATCAAGTTTAAATTAAAAATATATACTCGTAACAATCATATGCTTGGATGTAAGCTATGCCAATTCTAATAGGCGCTGTGTCCTCTTATTTAAATTTAACTTAGTTTATTCAAAATACCTCTTGCAAATTGTCGATTTTCTCTATCAGTTCGTTTATAGTTGTTCTGCATTTGTTCTCGTTGCAAATTTTTTCTGAATCCTCCCTACAACCATAAACCAGTTCAATCTATACCAATATTATAAAGAGGAAAGATTTGTATTTTTGTGTGTATGTTTGTAATGAATAAACTCAAAAACTACCGTGCCGATTTCAAAAATTCTTTCACCATTGGCAAGCTACATTCACCCTGAGTGACATAGGCTACTTTTTACCTAACTGCGCAAAGGAGGGTAATGTTTTTATTGAAAAACTACGCGTGCGAAGCTGCGGATTGGTCAGCTAGTAATAAATAATGGTGGATTGCACACAGCGCTATCTAGTCCCAAAATAAGCAAAACTTGTGAGTAAAGCTAAGTAAGCTTGGAATTGAATAATCACGTTTATAATTTATATTCTTAAATATTGCATGCTTATTAGCTGATCATGGAGGATTTAAATTTTTGAAGTAAAACTTCTTTACGCACGCTTGACTTGTGGAGTAAGCTGGTGAATGCGTTACGAAAAGTGCGAACGCAAGTTGAGAGGGAGATATAATTTAGTGAAGATAGAAAGAGAGAGAGTCACGTTTCGTATATTTTTAAACGTTATTATGCGAGTGCGAGTTGCGTCTGTACAGAATGAGCATAGACTGATCGACCTACAGACGTGTGGACAATTTTGTAATTGAACAATTTTATAAATTAAAATTTGGAAAAAGTATTTTTACTTTTCAGGTCTAAAGCACACTCGTTTTTTTATTTCTTCCAAAATGATAAAAAGTGAACCCTTGGAGTCCATCCGTACGTCCGTCACTGTTTATCTCAGCAACTACTGAAACGGAACTTGAAATTTGGAATAGTTATAAAAAATACTGGCACACTATTTCATGTAAAAAATTCTAATGCTGGAATGCGTAACACTTTGATTGCCAAAAGGCTCAAAATTTAAAGCATTAAAAGGTTTGATATGCGTGTTTGTAACAAAACGTAGGTTCTTTCTTTTATATTAGTTTATGTTAAAGTGATTAAGTAAAGTAGGAAATAATTGACTACAGAAAAATAAACAATATTTCACCGTGAACTTACTTTTCCTGTTTTACAGTATCGGCTTCTGCTGTCTTTATAGCCCTTGCAGATAACTCCCTGTAAATTAATAAGTAAGGTAATTAAATAGTTGGTCAAGCGCGTGTCGGACTACGCACAGTGAAGGGTTCTTTTAAATACAAAGTTAATTTTGCACTTGATTTTTGTCACTTTGTATGAACATTATATGAACTGTTCGCAAACCCAACTACAGACATAAGTTGGTCGACTACTGCTTGTAAACTAGTAAAGTCTACTCAGCTTTGATCATTCTTCTTACGAATACAGCACGACTACCACAAAAATGACTACTTTGAAGCTTTATATTCGTAAACGGACTCCTGTATCAAAAAGTATTACGGAAACTTTAGTGTTTCGGAAAGATCTATTCAATGACACCCTAATAGTTTAAGAATAAAACGGTTGTGAAGGCTACCTGCAACTCATTGGAGGGAGGCTGAACTTTGACTGTGCCTTCATTAGGGAATGCAATCCCGATCCCGATCTCGCGAGATCTCGTGTAATTTTTCGGGATCAATCCCGTCGCATAATATGACGAGATCCCGTTCGAGATTGACGGGATTGGGCGGCAGTGGTAAGCGACGCTACACACGTCCACTCGGGGCGCAAGCGGCGCGCTGACTGACGGCCGCGAGCGGCAGGAACGCCAAACAGCGTTAGAAAACTATTCCGACTATTTCCGAATATTAGCGACAGGTGACGCTAATTATTTAGTTGGTAAGATTAACGAATAAAGATTTTTATTTTCTTTCGAGTAATATGTTATTTTAGCTTTTTCAGTCATCCGAATTTAACATTTTTTTTTAAACTAGACGGGATCACGCGGGATTGATATTTCTAATCCCGCGGGATCTCGAATTTGCAATCTCGAGTCGGGATTGCATTCCCTAGCCTTCATGGAACACTGGACGAGAGCACACACTGTGCACGTCTAATCTCTCCAGCTCCGGGCCAATGTTGACCCGCCTCCTATTTTTATGTTTATTTTGTTGTTTGTTTTCTGTAGCAGTAATTTTGTCTAATTTACTTATTTTGTTGTATATAGCACCTAATATGAACTATGTACCTGCCTTATATTTGATTTTGTGATAGTGCTAGTCTGAAATAATGAATTGAATTGAAAGGTTCGGTCGGACCCATTAGGTAACTAAGTTTGTACGCAGCCTGAAGGTATATTTGAAATTATTGGAATAAATTATAAGGTAAGTATATAATTTACTCACTTGTCTATAAACTGGTAGGAGACTGCAGCTGTGCCAGTGGAATCATTGGGTTTAGCAGGCAAAGCGGTCATTGAAGAATTTCTGGAAAAGTAAAAAAACGAATAAGGCCACTTGTACCTGCTAAGTCGCCGTGTCTACGCAACAATTCCTATTGTTTCTACACACGATATGTACATATATGTATGCGCTATGTACAGCAACATGTAGGTACAACATTCAACTGCATCGCAACCTAGAAGTGCCAACGGTGAAACAAGAAGTAGCTACTGAAATCTTACGCTAAACGAATAAATAAATAATGCTGGACATTTCACACAGCGCTATCTAGCCCCAAACTAAGCAGAGCTTGTTTTATGGGAACCAGATAACTGATAGAATACTTATATACATTTTTTTTTTGTAAATACATACTTTTAATATATAGGGAAACAACCAGAACCGTAACAAATATTTGTAGATCATGCAAACATTTGTTCCGCGGCGGAAATCGAACCCACTACCTCCTGCGTCTCAGCCGGCTATTCGCCCACTGCACCACGGAGGTCGTCAATGGAATGATGCATCACCCAAATGAGCTTGCCAAAGAGCTAATGAAAAAAACCACAACCTTTAGTAGATTAAAGAGGACAGCTAATAATATTCACTAAACTAATAAAAATAACTCTACCTCACAGAAAGCAAGAAAATAATAACTGTTGTAGTTGTCTGAAACAGTAGGTGAGGTGCAGTAATGTGTTGTGTTGCCAAACTTGACCAGTGCACCTTACCATACCCTACGCACTACTGCCCGCAAAAAAATCTCACCGTTTACCCGTTCTTGCCAGAGGCCTTAGCCAAATTGCATTCGATTATCGATGACGCCAGTCGATAAGTCCGAAAATGTATGGCATTTGACACATGCTATGGAAATATCACGTGACATATCGATAACAAACCCATGTAGAAATCGAATCGATCCGAAGCGAATGTAATTTGGCTACGGGCCCTGGAGCAGACTTTTCGTAGGTAGTTCCGACTAAATTCTTATCGTGTACATGATGAATCGGTCCTATCTGCCGCAGACACGGTGAAATTTCTTAGCATGTACACACGGCTACACATCAAGCTATACATTTCCAGCATAAGCTGACCTCGCATTGTGTAGACTTTTCGTAGAATGAGAGGTTAGCTTATACTGGTAAAGTATAGCTTGATGTGTAGCCGTGTGTACCTTAATGCATTAAGGCTCGCGGTCGCACAGCGTGCTATGGAGAGGGATATGCTTGGTGTTTCTCTATTAGACCGAAACAGAAGTGAGGAGATCCGTAGACAAACCAAGGTCACAGACATAGCCAGGATTAGCAAACAGAAGTGGCAGTGGGCTGAGCACATAGCTCGATGAACTTTCCCCTAAATAGCCCTAATTAGGTAGGTACCTACTTACGTACTTATAATACTATACAGAAACATTCAGACCCGGAAAAAATATCTCTTATATAATCATGGAAACATTTGCTTAGCGGCGGGAGTCGAAACCGCGACCTCTCTCGCCTGCTCCTCAGCCGGCTACCCGCCCACTGCACCAAGAAGGTTGTCAAATACAGTTTCTCCAGTCTTAAATTGCGCGTTCTAATACTTCGTTGCGCCAAAGCCAAACATTGTTAATTCATTGTAATCATATAGAGTAAGAATAACTACACATAGAAACAAAGTACACGTGCGAAAAATAGGCTATTAAATTAGAGAATAATTATACATGGTTCCGAAAGATGTCCGCGTTGTGAGTTTTATGAGTAAGATGGTAGTGGCTCATAAGACACACAAAACAGTCTTGGAAAAACTATGACGGCATGTGCGGTGAAAATGTCCATCCGTTTTCTACTTTAGGTGCACTTGTGTGCATGTCGGAACTCATGAATGGTTTTAGACATAGACATAGACAGACATTTGTTTGCTACCATAACACACAAATTCACACAATACAATCGAAAGGTATAACATCAAAGAGAAAGCACAAGTAAGAGATAACAGAAATTACAACAAACATAAAAACAATAGAATCAACAATTTTGCGGTTTATGTTTCGAACGGTTTGTTCGAAACTTCTGTTCTATGTGTAGTTATTCTACATTAGATGGATCATTTTAAATGACGCCCTATTATAGTTAGACGAAGTAGAAGTACACTTCAAGTATACACGCAATGGAGAGTCATGCACAGTTTTGAATAACTCCACTTATGTCATCATCATCATCAAAATTCACAGTCAGATCTTACCCATCGCTGGGTATCTCCCACAACTTCACAACTTTGACTAATCATTATCATCAGGGCAGGACGTTCACTGCTGAAAATAGGCCTCCCTATAGATTTCCAGAGTGACAGATTTTGTGCAGCTTGCACTGAATGGCTTCCAGCCACCTTGATATGATCGTCTTTTAATCCAGTAGGGACCCGTCCTGCGCTGCGCTTTCCAGTGCATGGTCTCATAATTAGTAAAAATACCCAAGTATACAGTATAGTATAAACCCTTACTTGAATGAGCACCGAGTGCATGTTTTAGTGGTGGTATTGGCCTGTGAGGGGCTCCGCTTCAGAAACTGCTTGGCCGAGCACAGCCTCATGTTCAGCAGACGTATCCTCTCCGCCATACGCTCATTGGTCTTCTTCAAATCTATTATCCTAAAAGTTTATTCAATGCCAATAGAAGTTGGAATAGAGAAAATTAAGTACAGGGTAAAGCATAATGTACCCTTATGAGGAGCAGGCAGTTTGGCAAGGCAGTGGCACTTGCCCAACAAAACCTTGTGGAACACAGCAAAGAAAATAGCTCTATCAGCAGGGCTTTCTTTCCACAGACTAGGTATTTAATACAATAATATAAATAAAAATAAATATCTAGCCCCAGCTTGTACTATGGGCACCCAGATAACTGATAGAAACTTACTTATACGAGTATATTTTTTTCTGAAAATACTATTTATAATAGTAGGTAGTAAAAATAGGGCTTAAGTATTGATACTTTAGCCTAATAATATTTTAAAGAGATAATATGTTTGTTTATAATTATTGATTAAAACAGGTATTTATCGCGTATGTACCTTTTTTATTTGTTATCCCGACGTTTCGGCTGTGTTGCAACAGTCATGGTCTCGGGCTGACTGGAGTACTTGGAGCTACCGTCGGGAAGTGCGGGTAGCTGCAGCATCTACCCTCACTTGGTCTTCAGAATTAGAAATGTCCTCGTTCATATTACTACACACTACACTAACCGTATCTTGGCACTGAGTCGACCGATTACGACGCGCACACCTAGCAATCACCGGGTTCCAAGACGCTGAGAGTCTATAGCCATCTTCCCGATTGAAATTTGGAAATTTCTTGATTTCAATCGCTTCACGAACTATTCTCTTGTAATAACGGCGTTCACTAGAGAGAACCTTAGGATCATGAAGTTCAATCCAATGATTCGGTCCCGAGTCTACCAGATGCTCTGCTAACACAGCCGAAACGTCGGGATAACAAATAAAAAAGGTACATACGCGATAAATACCCGTTTTAATCAATAATTATGTACAGTGATCGCGAAAGTTTGAAAAATACTATATGTTTGTTTGTTCGGATGTAATGGGTAATCTGCACAGAACTACTGAACAGATTTGGAAAATTATTTCACTGATAGAAAGCTATAATATACCACTATTAGGCTATATTATATTTTGATAACAATATATGTGAAGCCTGACAGGTCAGTTAGGGCATCTTCCGCAACAATGCCTGAACATAAAGAGTTGTCAAACCAAACAAATGCATCAAATGTAATTACATGTTTAGTCGCTAATTACGTTTAGGGATTGTTGTGTACAACATTCTAATATGTTGTAAATAAATATGGTAGTAAATAAATCAGTATTCATCTTTTAAAATCTTACGATTCCCTCTGCTGATTCATGATAGCTTTACTCGCACAGCAGTCCTTTTCCTTCCCGGCCACATTTCTCTGAGACACGGTCATCCTCTGTAGCCTTGTAGAGATCACCTTAATCTTATCCTGCAGCACATTCACTGACTTCTTCAGATCTACATTGTTCTCCAGCAGGGAGAAGTATAAATCCTCTAGTTCCCGCTTGCTCAGTTTTGAGGGGCATATACGATACAAATCTGTGAAAATGAAATTATGCTTGTTCTTTAACCTTTGTCAAAAAAAGATATGTCTATAGAACGTTGAATCTAATTAAGATTAAACATACCTACAGATTGATGTATTTTAGTGGTTAGTTGAGCGTAATCCAAATATCTGAAAACGTACCTCGTTCAGTCCTAGCCGAGTGGTTTCTACATATAACATCACAGCCAATTTGTTCCTTGCTAGAATTATTCATCTTCCACTCTTCATTTATACAACAAACTTTTCTATTTACTAAATTACAAGTACCTAATTATTCCAACATTTTCAGCAATTCGCAGCCACACCCTTTTTAGGAATCATGAAACTACATTTCCCAATTCGAAATAACAATTTATCTATAGACTTAGGCTAAATAGGCCGAAGATTATAAAATTTTATTTCGAATTGTTTTGTTTTCGGAAAATGCCGCCATAGCAACGAGCAAACGTCAATGCATGCAAACGTCAAGTCAATGTGGCTGTTACTCTTTCAATACCTATCACGCGATAGTCGAGATTACTATTCTATCCATTACCGAGAAAATATTGATGGTATTGACAGTATAAACACGATATTATATAAATGTTTCTAGATGATTGAAATCCGCGATCCTGGGGCCGCGGTTCAGTTATTATTTATTAATCTGTGACACAGTCCAAGCCACAAGCTTAGCGATGGCAAAAAATATTTGGAAGGCCTCCGGCCGCCCGGTGGCCTACCAAATATTTTTTGCCTTTGATAATGATTGTTATAATTTTTAGGTGTTATATTTTTTTTAATCATCATCATCAGAATAATGGGAATGTTAAAAAATAAAAATGACAATTTACACGAAAAACATTTTATTAGACAACATTGAAACATACTTGCACATCAATTAACTACTTAACATCACTTAATATTTATTTAGTTGGGTACCTACGTACTTTGGTAACTATCTATGTGTAGGTCACAGAATAGATAAAACCCCAGAACAAGTGAACGCGCCTAATACTGAAACGTCAACATCTACTACAAGTAGAGTACGCCGACATTAGTCAGTCTGTGGCCGTCGCGTCGTTACGCGTGACGTAATTTACAGTGTTCAATTTAATTGGATTATGCCTTTTTGTGTCGTCCCAACGTGTAAATATTCAGCTGGGCTCAAAAAATCAAGATGGGATCACATTTCATACGCATGTTGTGCATTTTGATGTTGTGTTGGTACTCGGTATTCGTCACACAAGCAACAATTAGCTCTGTCAAGAAAATCATTTTTAAAATAAATAGTGCATAAAACAGCAGAAAAGTGCTTATAAGTGTATATAAAGACATAAGAACCAAGTAGTAGTGTATCTTGGAACAATTTTGCAGAAATAGTGATAATTATGTGCCCAATAAACAATTGTGAAACAAGACTGTTCTAAATCTAAAGTTTTTGTAAACAGTGAAACATCATACAAATTAAAGTGCAACTAACTAATAACACGTGAATAAATCATTCTAATATCCGATCTACAGTAATACGAATCTCAGAACTCATATAAGTGAAAAATATTGATTTATAAAGTGAATTGTGAAATTCTTAGGCATCATTTATATAAAAGAAGGTGGTTGTTAAAATAAGCTCAACAGCCTTCATGTAAACAATCAGCAACCAGGACCTGATTCACTATTTCAACGCTATTAGTAACAATCACGGTGGCGTAATTGGTAAGGTGTTGAAGTATTACCCAAGTAGTCGCAGCGGACGAAGGTCCGAACCTCCGCAAAGCTGTGTAACTTTACGTGCAAAAAATTTTAATATAAGACCAAATTAAATATCTAAGAACTCATACGAAGAAATAGACCGAAGAAAAAACAACACCAGAGGGCGGCCTACAAACCTTCTCCATACTGAAAAAAAAAACTGGCACTTGACACTGAGAGATAAGAAAACAAAAGTGTTGCCAACTGACAATTCAGAAACTGCCCGAAATTGAGCAGAGTGCTCCTGACTAAATATGCATAGTAACACTATGGTTACAAGGGCAAAAGCAAGAAAGATGATTAAATGTAAAGATGAAAAACCAAATACCATATCTGTTGCAAACTATACCAAAACCATAGAGCAATTAAAGAAAGAATTGGATGCAAAACAAAAACTTAATGAGGTACTTTTAGAAGAACAGAAATATAACTCTAGAGAGTTTTAAAAATATGCAAAGAAGTAAACTTATTTAAAAAAAGGGTTTTGACGTGGAATCAAACCACTCTGACCTTATGAAACAAATCAGTTCTTTAGTAGAAGACAATGCCAATCTGTTAAAAGAGCAAGAGGAATGTGGTTATATGACTAGATTATCAAACCTACAGAAGGCTTTTGACCTCCAACATGACGAACTAATAGAGACGCAGCTCAAATACAGCGATTTAATTCTCAAGTCATTAAAACACTCCAGTGTTAAAAAAGGATTTACCGCCCAACTTAAGTCAAGACTTGGTAACAACAAAAGAAATAGAAATGTAAAACATAAAAAACTCATAAATAAAATTGACTTGCTCACCAAAACCAAGAAGATTATGGAAGTAGAATTAGACAGGCGAGAAACTTTTATCATGACACTACGGAATGAAAGTGATAAACTCTTAGACATACTAGATACGTACGAACAAGACCATAAACAAAACGAAGTCACAATGGGAAAGATGTTATTTTTAGAAAATCAGCTCATGACAACAACAAGAGACCATAGAAAAAAATATAAATAAAACTATTAGCACAAAACTAGAAAATACAACAAAGAATGAAAGAACAAATAGCAAAGAGCGTCCTTTAGTACGGGGTGAAGAAGCGGCACAAAGAATTACTATGTTTTCTGATCATATAGGTAAATCTATGGCAACTCTAGTGACTAAATACTTACCAGAAACTTATAAGATAACAAACATCTGCAAGCCCGGGAATAAATTTCATGATATCATCAATGAAGACTATATTAACTCAAATCATGATGAAACAATCGTAATATTAATCGGCAACTATAAAAGCATAGGACAAAACTGTTTTGAATATGTTGAAAAAATTGATAGAATTACAGAAAAAATTAAGAAATTTGGTAGAAAAATTGTAGTCTCAACACTTCTATATGGACCGCAGTATTATATTAATACAAAAATAAAAAAAAAGTGAACAGTAAATTATACACCATGGCGTCCCTCCATAGTAATCTGAATATAGTGGAAATTAATTCACAAGATACTGAGGCTTTCTCAAAAACAAGTCGACGAGCTACTGCAAACTACATAGCTACTGCCTGCATACAAGGAGTTAATAGGAGTAATCTTAGGATTCTATCTGGAGATTTCGAAGACGAGGAACCTTCAAAGACGTCTGCTCAAAATTTTTCCCAAACAAAGACGAGAAAAAACGACAAATAAGAGTCTGTCATCAAAATGTCCAAGGTGTCTACAGAAAGGGCAATAGTCTTGAACTATTTCTCTGCGAGGAGGGAATTGATATTATGTGTTTATGTGAAACTTGGCTAAATTGTAATAATGTGTTGGTTTTCAATATAGAAGGCTATGGTATAGCGTCATCATATTGTAGGAATAAATAACATGACACATGGTGGATGTCTTATACTTGTTAAGAGTAATATTAAGTACAAAAAAAGAGATGATATCAACATTATGTCAATTGAACAACATTTTGAAGTTTGTTGCATTGAATTAAAAATGCATTTGTCTTAGTGGTATATAGGACTCCAACATCTGATTTAAATATATTCATGAGGAATCTTGAGCAATGTTTAGATAAAATAACGAGAAATAACAATAAGACCATACTTTTATGTGGCGATTTTAACATAAACTTCTTCTTGGTAAGAAACTAAAAACATACTATCAGATACATTTGACAGTTTTATGCTGAAACAACAAATATTTGAGTACACAAGGATAGTCAGAGTAAAAGGACGTGATAGCCCTGTTAAATCATGTATAGATAATATACTTACAGACGCAAATGTCATTAAAAATGTAAAAGTTGTACAGGGCATTAAATCTCATCATTTAACCAAATTATTGATGTGGAACTTAATATAGAGTACGTGGTAGCAACTACTCGATTGGTTAGAAAGATATCGGAGTCAAAATTACGATACATAAAGCAGACCTTACATGAAATTCTACAAAATCCTAGATATTTTACTGATTATGATATATATTTTAATATATTTTTAAATACATTAAATGAATATATTCCTGTGACTGAAATGACACACGATAAAAAGCTGTCCTTTTCTAAATGGGCCACCAAGGGTATCTTGGTCTCACGAGTGAAATTGTTTGAGCTCTATGCGCTCATCAGAATAGATGACGATATATCTCTGAGGCAGTACGTGACCCAGTATAGTAAAATATTTAAAAAAGTATGTTTATCAGCAAAACAAAATTATCTATCGCGAAAAATTGCAAAATCTGACAATAAGATTAAATGTGTTTGGCAAATAATCAAAGAAAATACTGTTAAAAAAACTGACTGTTAAAATAAGTGTGATAAAATTATTGACAAAAATGGTAAATCGATTTATGACATGAATATTATTTGTAATTATTTTAATGAATATTTTGCTGATGTGGCTGTAAACGTGACAAAAAATCTAAAATGTTCCCTCACTGACTCATTATTGTACCTTAATGAATTTATGCCCTTGCAGAGTAATAACTTTCACCTTCGACAAATAAATTTAGTAAGAATTATTAAAATAATAAGGGCACTAAAGACCAAAAAATCTAATGATTTTTGGTATGTAACACCCACTCTAGTCAAAAAATTGGAACGTGAAATTGCTGTCCCCATGATGATAATAATAAATAATTATGTTAATAAAGGGTTATTTTACGATCAAGTGAAAATAGCGAAAGTGGTCCCCCTGCATAAAAAGGGAAGTACATCATCAGTTGATAATTATAGACCTGGGTCAGTTTTACCTAGCTTAAGTAAAATCTTTGAAAAGTACATAGCAGAGGAGCTCATGGAATATCTTGCAGAAAATAAACTTCTAAGTGAAAGACAATTTGGCTTCCAAAAAGCCAAATCAACAAAACATGCCATAATGAGATTAGTCGAAGATGTTTTTGCAGGCCTGGAAGGATCACAAAAAACCTATGGTGTTTTTTGTGACCTCTCCAAAGCTTTCTATTGTGTCGCATTCTATTTTATTAGGGAAATTACAACACTACGGCGTAAGAGGTAAAGAAATAGAAATTCTGACCTCATACCTCAATAACAGAGTGCAAATAGCCGAGTTTAACCGGTGTCGCTCAAACAAATGTAAAATTGGCCTAGGTTCCATTTTGGGTCCCCTTTTATTCCTTATTTATGTAAATGACATTTAAATAATATTTAATAATATACTTAGACATTATTTTATTCGCGGACGATACGTCTCTGATCATTAAAGACAAAAATATCGAAACAGTTCAAAATAATATAAAAATAGTTTAGATGAATTAAAAGAGTGGTTTTCTGTTAATAATATGCTTTTAAATGTAAATAAAACCAATATTATACAATTTGCACTAGGATCTAGGTCAAACATACACATTCATGCCTGTATTAAAAATGTTTTGGATGATATGAGTATTAAGCCATCTGGTCTAGTAAAGTTTCTAGGTGTATGGCTAGATAGTAAACTTACTTGGACAGCCCACTTAGAGAGTTTACTCACTAGGCTATGTTCGGCAATATATGCGATTAAAAAAATTAAAGAATTAGGTGGAGAAAAGGCTGCGCGTGACGTATACTTCGCGTACTTCCACTCCGTAATGACATATGGAATAGTTTTTTGGGGTACTGCATCGAGTTCAGGTAGGGTCTTTATTCTTCAGAAACGTGCAGTAAGATATATCTTAGGCCTTAAGCAATTGGATTCCTGTAGAAATCGATTTAGGGAACTTTTAATAATGACTATAACAGAGGAATTTATTTATCAAACTTTGGTTTACGTCAGGGAAAACATAAATAACATGACGACTGTAGGAGAAACCCACCATTATAACACTAGACCTAAGGATCGCCTAGCTATTCGCAAAACTCGTCTAGCCAAAATCTCGAATAGCTACTATGTATTGCCTATCCATCAAAATGTATAATAAGATTCCTTTGGAAATTAGAAGCATGAGTGACTGTAGTTTTAAGAGTTGTATAAGAAATCATTTGATCAATAAAAGCTATTATAACTAAAAAGAAGCATTATCAGATAAGGAAATGTTTAAGTTTAAACCTGACAATAATTAATGTGACATTATTGGGTAAATCTCGGACATCCAAATGACCTAATTTTAATTTTTGACATGTTTTTTTATTATTTTATTGTTGAAATTATTTATTTTTAATTTTAATTATTGCAATGTTTTTATTGTAATTCAATTTGTTTATTAATTATTAATAATTTCTTACTCTATTCATTTGACAATGCTATTGCAGAAAATTTATTGCATGTTTGGTAACATTATTTTATCTAGTTTGTAAATTATAAGAACTGAAATCTTAGGTGTTATAAGAGTTTAATCTGTAATAGATAATAATAACTTGTAAACCATTGACTTGTCTAAGTGCATGTTACCATGCCTAAAGATGAATAAATGATATGAATATGTGTTATTTGAATAATGAATAAATTGTTCGGTTTGTAATTTGTCGTAAACAATGATCCTCCATTTTGCTGGTGTTGCCAAATATAGAGTGTTTTTCCTACTTTACAATTCTGAGATTAAAATTTTTTACCAGTTATAGTTTTAAATTATACTAGTGGTTTGCCCCGAACTGAGATCTCGCAAATCTACTAAAAAATAAAAAAAAATATTATTTTTAGGGCGAGTTGCGTAACGATGCCCAAACGTATTTAGTGGCTAAATATGATTTATAGTGTTATCAAATCATACAGATATGTCAAATTTAAACATATTTAGTCGGTAAATACGTCTAGGGACCAATTTTCTTGAACAGCTTTTTTTATTACAATGACGGTCCCTTTTCGGCTTAGTACACCCAAAACAGATAACCCTGTTTGTTATAGTTGTAGTAACTTTTATATTTTTTTGTGTCAATCTTATCTGATCATGTACGCAGATATAAAATATACCTGTGATAACTGTGTCTTACTAAAAACATTTACCCCAAAACGGGTATATAATGACTAAGCTAGCAACATTACGCGGGTGGGGGTGAGGTGGGCGCGGGACGCGGATTTCGTTTTATGGACACAGCGCACGGCTTCCAATTACAGCTGAATGTGTCTTCTGGTGTTTTATAAATTCTGTGGTGTAGGTAGGTAACTAAACAGCGATTCAAACTAGATCATTTAAATTATTTAGTTGTAGGTATCATAAAAATCTTATCTTACCACAATAAAGTTAAACATCCACTAAACACTTTAAAAATTCTGAACAAAAATTGGTAAGGCTTTTTGCATGCGATAATCAGCGTTTAATTTTTTTTGTGGTAGTTAACACGGACAATGTTTTGAAAATAATCTTTAAAAAAACGTATAGCAGTAATATATCAGTTACAAACTCTGTTTAGTTTGGGGCACTGTGTGTTAAATAGCCAGCAATATTTATGATTTTAATATTATAATGTTTATTTATAGCCCAATTAGTAAGTAATGTAATAGATCTATTAGGGTACGTTGTTAAGTTCTCTAGAAAAAGGTGTTCTTTTAACATACTAAGGGTCATTCTACCAACATACTATTTAGATTGAATATTTTTTAGGTGAGAAGGTAAATAATTTGTGTTTGTCTAACTAATGAACTGAGATTGTTTTAAACAAATTTTAATAATGGATCTCTGAGATTTTAACAATAAACCATATTTTTGGCGGCTTATCTATAGACATTCTCCACAATCTGCCTCCAACGAGCCCTTGAGTACTTTGAGCACATAGCAAGGAAACACAGTAACAACATAGAGAAACTCATCATCACTTGCAAAATTGAAGCGAAAAAACCACAGGGACGTAGCCCAATACGTTGGTCTGACCATTCGTATAACTTTCTACTTAAGCTTCATTATGCCATATACTCGTATGTCGCCGCCAACAGACGCCGATGGCGCAGCATAAACACCCATGGAGGAGGTTACAACCCTCAGCACTATGGACTTCGACTACAAGAGGGAGATCTCCAGACAGCGCCATTTATTACAGTAGTAAAAAGTATTTTCCCCCTGTGAAAATGAAAATCCCTCATCCTAGAGATTAGAACTCGTTTTAGTTTGCGAATTCTTAGATTGTATGTCACTTTGTTTTAAAAGGTTTAACTAGCACTTACACAAGTTCTGTTAAAAATTATAGACTTACTTTGAATACCTAGGTGAAAAAGCACGTTTCACTTCATACAACCGAGATATTATATTCAACAACATAAAAAAAACACATAGATACTAAATTACTTATGTAGGTACTACTTTATAACTACAACAAAATTAATAAAGATGTCATCTTTTGATGAAGAGTGCCCTTGTGTTTATTTGATTGTTATAACCATTTTAATAATAATTATTACAAGACAAGTAAACAATCCGACATCAAATAGGTACATAACTATAGTCTAACTTTTTATTAGCTGCAGTAAAATGACGTTTCTAAATGTCATTCCGTAAAATAATGTTGCCAGCCTAATCTCAATAGGGATGTGATTCAGTTCACAAAAATTAATTAAATAACATTATTATGACGTTTTTGTTTCATTTTGAATGTACCTCCTTATACTTCCACTAAAATCAATCCTCTAGTATAGTAATAATAATAGGTTAAAAAAATACATTACAACTTAATATTAAATCTCAAAAAAAAAACCAAACTGATTATTCATTTATGATTCACTCATTTAGCTACATCCCTATTTATTTTACTTCAAAAACCGGCAACCCACAAAACGTCATTTTACTGCAGCTAATAAAAAGTTAGACTAAGTCATTAGTTGATTGTCAACCAAACTGCATATAACTATACTTGAAAAAACATAGCTTGATCTCTGCGACATTTGTTAAATTGACATTCCTAGGGTTGTTATGATACAGAAAAAAAATATCGATAGTAATTATCGATAGAAGCTTTGCAGTAAGACCAATTGTTGGACTTTTGAGGGCTCCAACAACCCGTAACGACTGCCATTAGATATTCGTATGGCAGCCGGGACCGACGGCTTAACGTGTTTTCCAAGGCACGACCAGACCAGTGCAAAAACCCATATTCATGCATACAAATATTTGCACTGAGCGAGGATCGAACCCGCGACCTCCTGCGCAGCAGTCGTTTTCACTACTGCTTCGCCACGAAGGCTGTTTGCCATAATTATATGTATATTTGATTATATTATGATTTGGGTAATAAAATGAAACGAATATTTTAAAACATACATTTATTTATTCCAAAAGAGTACACCCCAAATCAATATCCGAATCACTTTCAGAATCGCTAGAGCAATCTTGTAAATTTATAATGAATTAAAAATTAATTTTGAATTAAGTTTTATGCAAAATATCGATACTTTATAGTCTGTGGTCACGATGATTCATCGCTCATCACTATAATTAGCTCAGCATTTCCATTAAGTATGACATTGACTGGGACGTTTGTCCGTACTGTTAAATTCAGAACTTCATAGGCGCGATTTTACTGACAGCTGTCCCAGAGATCAAGCTATATTTTTTCTAGTATAGTTTTATTTATAAAATAATCATAAATCATTTATAATACTGGATACATCACAATTCACACAATTTAATTTCAAACCTAAATCATTATTGTGAAAATAATTATTGAAAGATACACAACTTTATATAATTATTTTCTATTGGCAATGCATTTCTCTACAATATAAATATCCGGATTTAAAATCCATAATTCACAGCAACCTCGTAAAGCTTTCGCGCCTTTACTAAAGTATAATATCAGCAAGCAAGTCTACATACCTACCTTTACAGTTTTCAAAAATACTATGACCTACCACTACTACATGGAATTTCGATTCTATAAATGCGTTTAACTTTTATAAATACCTAGTATTAGAATAGCTGCAACTAAGCAATCATACAATAAAACCACTTTTCGTACCACTTGCTCAAAAAAGGGACATTCTATGCCACAAAAAGCGAACATAACAATAGTCATTTTTAATCTGTTAAAAACAGGGAAAGAAAATTGTACTGAATTTCATTCATCCTCTAAGGGGGGGAATGTGATTTAAATTTGGAATACTTACCGAAATTTATACTGAACTACATCTGTGTTTACACCATTGAGTTTGTATATAAAGCATTATACATCTTTTTGAAAAAGGAATACGCATTTATTATGCAGTTATGATTATTAAATAAAATTACGAAAACCGACGAGGCCGTATGAGCCTTTGCTTTTCCGACAAAAAATATTATTCTAGGAATTTGCCACGTTTTTGTTTTTTTCAAATACATAAACGTTAAGTTTATTTTATTTGTCATTATTTTTAATAAATGCTTATCTCATATTATTATTGTGTTAATTTTTTCGCAAATGGTACGAAAAGTATTTTCCTCGGTGATAAAGCTGTCTTAGTCTTGGGTGAACTTAAATCCCTCGCTACACTCAGGACTCGTCTTAAATCCCTCGCTTCGCTCGTGATTTAAGTTTTTAATACCCTCGCTACGCTCGGGAGTAAACCTCGAGTCCTTCGTTACGCTCGCGATTTAAATCGTCACCCGCGACAGAAGACACTGCTTTATCCCCTTGGTTAATAATCAACTATTTGTCATAATTACTTACGTGCTATATTAAATAGAGATACAATTTCAAAATTCTACAATTGTCAATTTGCATTTGCTTAATCACTTCAATACAATATATTCAATTCAAACTTTCTTTTTACAGTAATGAAATTTATAATTTGCCAGGTTAATAACTACAAATCGACTTTTTAATTTTACAATTTAATCTAATCGAGTGATTGGATCTTTGATCGAAACATTACAGTTGTTCACTCCTAAAAGATTAAAATATTTGCATGTCAATAAAATACATCGTTTTCATAACTTTTCTTCTTCCTAATAATTTGGCAAAAATACCTTCTTATTTTCCTAAGTCGCTCAATTATTGTCACGATTTCCACATAGTACATTTCTATTCTACCTAGTTTTAAGATAACAATATAGTCGTCGAAATACTTAGAGTGAATCATTAATCATCTTTAATATGGTATCACATTAAAACCATAATAGGTATAATACATTTAATATTTTTAATCTGCCAAAAATGTTTATAAGTTAAATTGATAATTCAACGCGTCAAATTTTTTCAAGGGAAATACTATAAATTGAGACTAAACTCTATCAAAGACATTCCAACATTAAAGTAAGGTATATTATAAATTTTCAATGTTTTTGCACCGCTTATTAAGCAGTGAATGTAATTTTTATAGTGCTACCTATGTTTTAAGATCCATCTTAATCTTCCTAATTTCACTGGGTTAATAAAATCACATTTTTACTCATATCAAACTGCGTGACTTTGGATAGGTACCGAATAGCTAGATATATGAATAGACTATTAGCCAACAAATCTCAAACTACACAGCCAAATACCTCTTTTTCAGAAGACGAACCATAACCCTCACGATATAGTTTATCCCTTATTCTGCGCAGCTTGACGTCGCAGGTCGGAGCCAATTCCAGCGGTGATGACGGCACCCAGAGCCAGGAGAGCGCAAAGAGTCAGATTAGACCAGCGGTCGCCGACAGTGCTTAACATCCATTCGTACATGAGAGTGGTAAGGATACCGAATACCTGAAAAGAGAAAAAATACTAAGCTATAGGATTTTGATTGGAAACTGTTCAAATTCGACTTATGTCACGATTCACGGTTGATAAGATAAGATAAGATAACTCTTTATTGAACACCAAAGTAAAAAACACAACATAATTCTTACAAATAGATTTAGTACAATGGGCGTTGATGTTCTAGAATTTGAGCTACATTGTGTTGATCAGTTTTTTAAGGAAATTTTAAATACTAGATACACCTTTTTTTGCTGCTGTGAGTAACTCTGGTTAGACGTAGGACTGTACCTGAACAACAGCATTGAGTATTCCAGATGTGGTTCCCTCTGGCTCCGGATATGTTACTTCTGATGCAAACTCGAAGCCCACAGGTAGGTAGCCAGTCATGAAGAAGCTATAAATAACCAATACCTAATTAAATAAATAGCACGTAAAACATTAAATAGCACACAATGTCAACAAAAAAAAATGTTAATGACTAAAAATGTTAAGCTTTAAAAATTCAGTAAGTACATAATACAATTGTAGGACTGGGCGCCACGTCTGCCACATGTCGTAAGATGTATCGGCAAAATCTACTAACGAGTGGATCCCACAAGACAGAAAACGAGCATGCGGCAGTCCGCGTGCTCGTTTTCTGTCTATCTATGGATGGAAAGACTAACACGACTCGTATATGGAAGACTGGACCACACACGCGTATGATAAAGTTGAGTAGAAGGAAGGAAGGGAGGCCTTTGCCCTGCAGTGGGACAGTACAGGCTCCAAATAATAATAATACCTAATGATATCAAATGAAAACCTCATGTTTGCCCTTACCCTAGTAAAATGCTGCTCAGATACACAACGCCAATAATTCCACAATTAAGAGTGAAGGTGAATATCAGCATGCCAACGACAGAAGCCGTGTACACCGCCAGAGTAGTCTCTTTGAATTTGTGGGTTTTGTCCAGCACAAGCCCACAAAGCACTGAGCCGGCCATTCCAGCGACTACGATCACTAGTCCAATACGCCCAGCATCCGCATTGGCTCCCTGCAATATTTAAAGACATTATTACATTTTAAAAACAAAAAGAGAAATTTCGGTAAAACGTCGTATACGGTCACAGTAATGGTATGTGCACGAAAGGTCCTGAAAAGCTTTGTTTGATGGGAAGATATATTAAAGCCAGCAGAAGACATCTTCCGGCTCACAATGTGAATATTTTGATTATTTAAAAATATCTTATCATACTTAGAAGTCATTTTTACTTGCCGGATAGTAAGTGAGTATAACTTGATTCAGCAGAGTCGATATGGCGTAGAAGGTTCCAACATTCAGGCCGTACGAGATAAGCAGCAGGATGTAGTTCCGGTTAGTGAGAAGTTTCTTGATAGACTGCAGAAAGTTAGAGTCGAGGCTTGAGCCTAAGTCAGCAGCAGCTGAGGGTGGTGTAGCCGGAGCTTTTTTGAAGACTGAAACATGTTATTGACGCATTTTAGTATTAAAAAACCAAGACTTGATAATAATACCTGAAAAGGAGTTATATTTCTATGAAGCGTAATACATCCTTTCACCATGTTATTACGGTGCTAACAATAGAACTCCAACCCAGCAGACTTGATAACGAGCCTCAAAAATTTGAAACCCGCCCCAGCGTTTAACTTAGAACACGAAGACGAGATGTGAAAAATCGATGATCGATTTTCTCCTCAACATCCAATCTTGGGATATTATATATAAACTAACGACCTCTGCGGTGCAGTGGGCGAATAGCCGGCTGAGACACAGGAGGTTACGAGTTCGAATCCTGCAGCGGGACAAATGTTTGCATGGTCAACAGAAAGAAGTTAGACAATTTTCCTGCAGTTTTAATCCTGGGTTTCAGGCTATAAGACAACGCTACTTCAAGCTGGCCAATTTGACCCCTATGAAGGTGACTTATGAGCCAATGACAAACCAATTAGAGATATATAAACTATATATGTATTATTTGGTCATTAAGCTTACAGAGCAATATGAAGACGAAAAGAACGCTGGTGAAGCCAGCTACTAGGTAAAACATAAGCCGGAAGTCTGCTGCCATCTCCTCCACTGTGCCACTGGCGTCTACCAACATTGGCGGAAGAACGAAGCCAAGCGCAACGCCAAGCTGAAACCAACAAAACAATGTTTGAAGTAAAACTTCTTTACGCACGCTTGACTTGGAGAGTAAGCTGGTGACTGCGTTACGGAAAGTGCGAACGGAAGTTGAGAGGGAGATAAAAGTTGTAGAAAGAGAGAGAGTTACGTTTCGTATATTACTGTAGAAGCAAGAGAAAATGTGCGCGTGCACATTTTCTTTCTTTCTTCGTCTATTAACCAGTGCATGAAATATATATATTTAACGTTATTTTATTTCGTTCTTGAACAATTTTATAAATTAATATTTTGAAAAACAGGTTTTACTTCAGTCGTGAGGTCTAAAGCACACTCGTTTTTTTTCTTCCATTTCATTAAAATTTAGAGTACAAATCCATACAAAATAAATGTCTGCATAGATAATCGCACGGGCGGCTTTTAAATAGCATTTTCTCAAACATTCTTGGAAAATTGAGCATTATTTTGACAACCTTCTTCGAGATAAATAGAAATTGCTGTACTGGCCAAATAGACATGCACACATTAAAATCCATATCTGTCGTGGTTTAGCGGCCAAATAAATTACATAGTAAACTCATCTGTCGTGTAATTTAAAAATTGAACGATCTTTTACTCCGAAACATGGCAACCAAGGAGGTACACACGGCTACACATCAAGCTATAAATATCCAGTATAAGCTGACCTCGCATTGTATAGGCTTTTCGTAGAATGAGGGTCAGCTTATACTGGAATAGTATAGCTTGATGTGTAGCCGTGTGTACATAGCACAGGTTTTTATAAATTTCGAAAGGCTTGCAAATTTAAAGCTGTTTCTTGAAAAAAAAAACAAATGTACACTTTAACGCGGGAAAAAATATTATTAATCGTCATTGTTTTTGTTACTCAAGTAATTGTATTTTTATTTTAATGTATAATTTCCGCGCATTATTTCAGAAAAGTACTATACAATCCTTGACCACAACTAGGCATTGATAGACTTACGTATGTGGGCTTTGGTTTCGTCTCCGCTTTATTTAGGTACATTTAGGGACATCTACGAGTACACGTTCGTCCATCAATGCCCCTTTTGCTGGCCGCCGCAGTAATGTACTATTTTGCTTTAGGCAAAAGCCTGATCGTCTATCGAAGGCTTAAAAACCGCATTTAATCCGCCATTTGTGACGTGACTTTGACTTACCTGGTTTGTGACGCCGGTCTTACGGTTTTTCAAATTGAGATTTTCCTAAATGGTTTCACTCCATGGAACTTTTACATATTAAAATATTAAAAAGGTATGTTTTTATTATAATAATACAATGGTATATCTTAAATCACATATCGTTTATTTATCTATACACTTACATAGTTAAAACATTAAAAATAACCAAGTTTTTTCTAATGCTCTTTTAAAATATCAAAAATTTTAACAAGTCTTTTTTTTATAACTAAATCAGCCTCTCTCAGTTTTATCACAATAGAATCTATAAAAAAACAAACAAAAAGGTTCCCGTACTAAACACATAACCATAAAAAAACTCCTCAAAAATCATTCTTCTTCGAGAGCCCTTAGCTTGAGCATATTGGCACGAAATACTCTAGGCATATTTGGTATGTAATCTGGAAGTGCATTGTCTAGTTCGTCGTCACTTTCAGCTTCACTATCCGATGATTTTTGTGATATTTCCTCATCGGACACTAATTCCTCTTGCAGAAGGGCTTCTAAACGACGGCTCTAACGTTCGTAAGACATGCTAAAACAAGGTTTAGAAATTAGGCAACAATTAGGTACGTAGGTATGAACTAAGTGAAATATTTATAAAGAAATGCAAAAAGATCATTGGTAACAGAATAATAACAATCACAATAACTACACTACAAAATTAAACCAAAAATAGATACATTATACTTATAAATAATTGAATATTTTACTTACGTAATCTGTGACCCCGGTCCCACGCACCGGGTAGGCGCCAAAACTAAAAGATGTGCGCCTGCCTCGCCGATGCGGGGTGTACTGACGGTGGGGTACGCGAAATCAGGGATGTCAGACGGCCACTCAGTAATCCTTGTACCGAGCTAGCTGAAAGCTGGTATTGAACACGAAAAACTGGTACCCCTTTGCTCCGCTGCGGCGATGCGAACACTTACAATTAAATAAACTGTGTCGAAAATCGCATCCTAGTGAAAAAAAAATATTTCAATTTCGTGTACCGTTATTAGAAGGAAGTAATTTTTATAAAATAAACTATAAAAACAAATCGGAAATGAGGGTTCGTTCGCTTAAGCAAACAATAGAAAAGAAATCCGAAGGCGAATAATTATAGGAATTTGGATGCCGAAAAAACATTTTCAGACTCGAACGAAACTATTCATTTCGAGTTTGAGATTCAAGTGCAAATAATTTCTTTCAATAATAACATCAGTAAAATCAATTGGGGGATGGGGGATAATTTTTTTGATATTTGATATGGTATTCATCTGGTTTACCACCACCAACACCATCACCACGGTTAATGCAATCGTGAAAACGCAAAAATATGGCACAGTACATGCAAAATAACGTGTTCAAATAAATAAATATTTAAGCATGCATTGAATGAAAAAGAAAAAAATGAAGAGTTTACCCACTTAATCGTATGTAAGTACAGATTTTTACGTTTCGTTATTTTTTTTCTGTAGCCATAAACAAATTGTTCTATTAAATGTCAACACTGCTATGTCGGTAGGTAGTCAGAGCAAGATAAATAGTTAAATGTGAACATGTTTATGGGTAAAAATAACGAAGAACTTCAAGGTATATCGAGGGTTTACGTAAAATAAATAGTTTTATAGCATTTCATTTACAGTAAGGACGAAAAATGAGGAACAACAAAGTGGAGAACTTTCGTTACACACTGACACTTCAATCGTATAATCGTCATTGCATCTGCCGATCACTCACATCACGCACTCAGTAATTATACCACGGAACGTCGCGTTTCTCGTTCGATCGGTCATTCACTTCAGTCGAACTAAATTCTCTAAAATCAAAATGTCAATATCAGTATTGTATTTGTCATTCTCATGTCCATAATTTATTGTTGGAGTCAAATAAATCAAATCAAATAACTTTATTTTGGAACAAAAACATGGTACAACAATAATACTGGAACACGATAGTATTCGCAGAAGTTATAAACTGTGTCGCGAACACTAACGCCCCCTCCGAGTTTAATATTTCCCATTATTTATTATTTTTAATTATAGGTACAATTATAGGTAATTATAGGTAATTTTTTAATTGTAGGCATGCGTGATTATGTGAGCGTATGTGTGTATGAGTTTGTGTGTTGGTATGAGAGGGTGTGTGTGTAATGTTTTTGTGTATGTGTGTGTGTGTGAGAGAGAGAGAAAATGCGTGAACTTGTGTGTGTTTGCGTGTGTATGACCTACAATCTATACAGCAACTTTAAAAAGGTCTTCAGTTTCTTCATACGACAGTGTTATGACGTTATGAGCCACTGAAGACATTTTTGTTGACATTTATAGCGGGGTAAGGGAAATATATTAATGTGTTTGTTGATTCTGTTATATACTCGTAGTGTGGAGCTAAGGAAATAAAAATAACGACTGGCAAATGCCGTTCGACGTTTTTCAGTTTTGCAAACTAGATCCAATCTGCGCTTAGAGTCAGTTATGTGAGGGCCATAGACAAGCTGTTTGCGCGAGGTTGTTTGCAATATAAAAAGTTGACGGACAGTGGGAACTTGGCAGAGTGAGTAAAGTTCGGACGTGGGAAACCAGGTGGACTTTTTTGCAAGGACCTTAAGGACAGCTCTCTGAGCCCTCTCGAGACTAAGCATCAAGATTTTTACACAGCCACCCCAGGATACAATGCAATAAGACAAAATAGATTGAGCTAAAGCGTAATAAATAGATTTCAGTAAGTTGAAATCCAGAACCGATCTTACATTTCTAATAACGAATATGAGTCTTCTGACTCGCGATACCGTGGACTCAATTTGTTGCCTCCAGGAGAGAGTGCTATCTACCATGACCCCAAGATATTTGAGAGCTGTAGTACGTTCAATATATAAGCAGTTGCAATAGGCTGAAGGAGGAGAAACTCCGGAGCAAACGTGGGCACGGATACTAAATGAAGGGGGAGGTTGGGAAGCTATGTTCGTTGAGAAGGGAATAAATTTACTCTTTGAAATGTTAAGTGTGAGAAGATTTGTCCGTAGCCAGTACATAATAAACGTGAGAGCATTTTCAGCGTTCTTACGAGAATCTTGCCAAGTCTGACCATGAACAAGAATGGCAGTGTCATCAGCGTAAGTAATAATTTTGGAGTTTGGGAATGACAAATTACAGAGTTCATTTAAATACATTAGGAATAAGGTAGGTCCGAGAACGCTACCTTTAGGGACTCCAAAACAGATGGGTTCCTCCTTACTCTGAAAACTGTCAATAGTCACGTACTGTGAACGGTTACTAAGATAGCTCCGAAACATATCAAGGACAATTCCTCTAATACCAATGTACTCCAGTTTGTTTAGTAAGATGGGAATTGAGACTGTGTCTAAGGCCTTTGATCCAAGAAGACGTCAATTGTTTTTTTTTGTTTTGTCAATATTTTGAACAATAGTGTCAGTAAGCTCTAAAACAGCGTCTTCAGTACACCACCCACACCTAAAACCGAATTGGTTTGGGGATAGGACTGATTTGTCACGCAGGTATTTCACTAGCCTGTTGTTGAGGATTTTTTCAAAAATCTTTGAGAAAACTGTCAGAACGGAAATGGGTATGTAGTTTGAGACACAATCCCTATCCCCGCTTTTAAAATAGGATGTACAACTGTTTGTTTGAAGGCAAGTGGAAAGATACCCGACGATATGGACATATTGAAGATATGGTTTTAAACGGGGATAAGAACGTGTCTGGCAGATTTTACTACTTTGGTAGATATACCATCCCAGCCCAATGCGCATTTGTCTTTAAGATTAATAATGATCGTTTCGATTTCGGTGTTGTCGACACTGTAAAAGGCCATAGAGGATGGAGATGATTGACTGGTTTCAATGGAGGATTGAGGAAGAACAAAATAATTTTGGTAAGTTGTGGGCAGAGAGGAGTAAGTTTGGGATTGAATTTCGGAGGCAAGTGTTTACCCTACGTTTGCAAAAAATAAATTTACAGAATCAACGGATTGCGAAGGAGAGTCACACAGTTTTAGCAAGTGAGATGAACTAGAATCTTTTTTGTTTAGGTTGGCTATTTGTTTTATGATATTCCATGTCTCTTTCGGATTTCTCTTAGCTTTCTCGATTTCTTTTTGATTAAATTCTTGTTTAAGCCTTTTTAACAGATTATTACAAAATGCTCGATAACGGTAAAATATAAGTTTATGAGTTTCATTATTAGGGTTTCTTTTAAATTTACGAAATAATTTATCCCTGTGTTGGATACATTTGAGCATTCCAGGGGTGACCCAAGGTTTGATAATACGTTTACGACTAGGAATTGACACATAATGGGAATTTTTCTTAATTATAGAGGAAAGCATCTTAATCAACGTATCAGAAGACAATTCCGGATCACTGGAGTCAATGATGTCAGTGAAATCAGCCTTTTCTAAGTCACTAACAATAGCGTCAATATCAAGGTGATGAGCAAGACGATTTGGGGTAATTATATTGACTTTAGTCTTACAGCAGAAAAGAAGAGGAGCATGATCAGTAATCAATGAATCAAGAATGAGAGTAGTGGCATAATTTGGTGTGCGAAGTATAACGTGGTCAAGACAATTTTTCTCTCTTGGAAGGACATGTGCGGGTAACATAGCTGCGACTAAATTCAAATATTCATTCGTCTGGGGGTCAGAGTTTTCGGGCAGTAGATTTATATTAATATCTCCAATAATAATAGCAGTTTTAAACGTCTTAAAGCTTTTTAGTGTTAGGTCTAGGCTACTAAAGAAAGGGCTTAGGTTTTTATAAGAAGGGGAGCGATACAGTGCTATTATTGCGAGATTTGTGCCAAACGTGATTGTTAAACAATTTGCGTCACTAACGTTAGGTATATGAACGTTGCAGTGGAGACCACTTCTTATGTAAGCAACGACCCCATCGTTTTGATTTTTAAAATCTGTTTGAAAGGAATGGTGTGTGGAATGGAGTGTTGGTTAAAGTGTTGGTTGGTTGTCATCAGATAACAAAGCAGGCAGTATCAAATGAGTGATAGCTGTATTGTCGGTGTATTTTTGTAGGTCAACGGCCAATCTTGGTATTTTTGCATAGAAGGACCGAGTAGTTTTGGTACATAGTACGTGACACTAAAAACTAGTATGTATACCAAGAAATTGGTACGTCTGACATCTCAGCGCGAAATCAGGAGCGTACACGAACTCGCAAGTCAATTCGATAACAGGTAAAAAAGTTATTCGACTTTTTCGATCCACCCGGTCATATAGTTCACAAATGGCGGGTTAATGACAACCGGTTTGATTTGATTTGTAAATTGTTTGTGTGAATTAAATTTTTATTTGACGCGTGTATGTAGATAATTTTGTTTTTACTAATATAGTTAGGTGTTATGTTACTAATATAGGTAGTTATTTCTATTGCATGTAGTTGTTTTTGAACTTGTTTTTATTTCGGTATTCTTATGTTTTCCGGCTAAAGAACGATTAGGGTTATTAGATAAATTGACATAGGTAGGAAGGTAACGTATGTAGTACCAGAGACTAGTAATATCAATAGACTGTCAATGTCCATTTAAGAAATCGTAGCCCGCAAAGAGCTCAAAATCCCGTATTATTTGTAGATGGCGCTGTCTCATATCCTGGAAATTTTCATAGCGGCCATTGCAACCCACAAATAAAAATAAACTTCCACTAAAACACACCAAAATATTTCAATATTTTTTAGAATCACTAATATTGTCCATAAAATAAGATTTAACGATTTTATTTTATATTGATGATTTACTACTTTCATATGCTTAATCATAATCACAGATGGCGTGGGAAGGTAGCACATCGTTTTTACCTATATGGCGTTTAACACAAAATTATCACAAAGTCCGAAACAAAGAGAACCGTGAACTGACTGACATTGACAGCCGGGAAGCAAGCAAAGTCACGCTTTTTGTACCTAATTTTGTTATATGCTGTGTTGCCAAACCTCACTTTTCAAAAGTCGCGCCTAGTAAGTCGATATTTTGTTGTACATACTGTATGTACATATTGTGTACGTATTGTGTTCATTATTTTAGTAGTTATGTTTCCAGTTTAAATTAATAGAACGTATTATCTTGTAGTAGGTATTCATTTGCCGGGTACTTACAAATTAATTTTATTTTCTTTCAAAAAGTGTTATACTTATCTGTACATCACTATAAATACGTATCCTTATTTTACAAATATGTAGGTATTTCCGCATTTAAGTGATAATGGTACGATCATAGACGTATGTAATGAATAAATGATATCTATCCTTACTTTTCCTAAAAAATCCCTATTTTGACGGAAACTTTCATGTTCTGGCAATTCTGAGATAATGTGCGCAAATCTCTAAAAAATTATAGAGACTAAAATTTTAACGAAACTGAAGAGCGGCAACCTCGCACAACGTAAAGGTCACAACGTCGCAATAATATTATCGCGCACGTGTAATTGGTGATAGCGCCATCTATTTTACTTCGTACCATTATGAGCGGTAGTAAGCTAAAGGTTGGCATATATTTAAGAGTTACAAATAGTTAAGGGCTTATTAGACCTTACTAAATTCAGTCGTCTAATTAGTCGATTCTAATTAGGTTCCTAAATGATTTAGTGAGTCAGTAGCCGTACTTTTTTCTAAATTTAGAAACCTACCTTTCCTAAATGCGATTGCATTTGTCTGAATTTAGTGATTGAATCATTTAGACGACTGAATTTAGTAAGGTCTAATAAGCCCTTTAGCGACATCTCGCGTCCTAGCCGGTAATCAAATATCGAGTTACGACTGTCAGTCTATTTAAATTATATTGGTCTGTGCCCAAGGAAGCTAGGTAGCAAGGGGCTTCCTTGTTTTTTAGCGCATTCATTCGTAATAATTAGTATTCTTGTCTACCAAAAAACGGCAATTTACTATGTACGAGGTTTGTAATCACAAAAACGAGATTTTTCGCTGCTTTTGTACGAGGAAAAAAGTTCTACGGTTGGGAAGGAACTTAAAATAGCGCGTACCGTAAAATATGTAGTAGAACGCTATTACAAAAGGAATACCTACACTAAACATAGATGGCGCTTGTAAAATCAAGAGAAAGATCCCGTCAATGCCCGCCATCGGCCTGCCTACACTCTGTCGAATGAATAAAAAGTTATAAAAGCCAGTCAGGCAACCAAACTCTGGAGTCTGCGGATTTGAATGAATTGGAAGTAACTTTTGCATATTTAATCACACCGTTTGTCAGGAGCAACACTTCAACCATAAATCTCACCTTTCAATGTTTTGATAGCCACGGACAAAAGGTCGGTCCGGTCGGTCGTTAGGGAAAATTATCAACTTTGTCGCCAACACAAGAGAAAATTAAAATAGCGAACCAAAGCAAGGTGAAATATTACAGAAATAATTTCAATTCGTTGTTGGGTGGATTTTACCTACTAGATAACCAATTTTTAAAGCACCGATTTTACTAAATTGGATCTAGCGAAGAATTTTATTAAGTAGGTAGGTATTGGTCCACTGCAGTGCAGAGGCCTCCCACCAGTGAACGTAAAAAACATGTTTTTGTTTTTTACGTTCACTGCCTTCCTCACTTTTTTCCAGTTCTCTCTGCTGCAGTGCCCTAGTCTGGAAGATACACATCGATCGAAGTCAGCGCGCCGTCTTCGTGGTGGTATATATAAAGTGATTGTGGCACCAAGTTAGGGTCCAATAGTAATATCCAGATTTTCGACTGTTAATCTTATCTCTAGCGCTTACTGCGCCGCGCTGACCACTAGACTCTACCTACTCTAGTCTGGTCTGGTCTGACAGACTGGCTTGGATCTACCTATGTAGGTATGGAAATGGTAATATAACAGTAATCACAAGGCTGGTTTTGAAATAATTAGCTGTGAGTCAACTTCCAGTAAACGCCGGTAAAGAGGCGTTCAGTTTTAGGGTTGCCATCTCCAAATTTTGAAATCCAGGATTTGCAGGTAGAAATACCAGGACCTTTCGGTATAAAACCAGGACGCACTATTGTGTTTGGAATCTTCCACAAGAGCTCATCTAAGTTATTAATGTTAGTAAATCGTTTACAGGATGTACGCTTTTATAACAAAATTGACAATTACCTATGTACTTTAAAAACGTAATTAAATTAAATCTTTATAAAAAAGCTTTAACATATCGGATTATTTAGACCATAGAGAAGCTTGCGATTGAAATTGCTCCAACTCTGTCAAAAATGGTACAATTTAGACGTAATTTATTTTCTTTATTGCTAAGTATTCTAAAAGGATCATTAAAAATATCAACCAGCCTTGTTTTTTGCCTTTCTTTCCTGGCTAGGTCGTGAAGGAACAGGCAGTAAAATTGACGTTGCAAAGGATCACCCTTATGATTTTAATGAATAAAACATTTGGATATTGATTGAAAAAGTACAGAAAGCTTTCCACGTTGCTTCTTGGTTTTAAAAAGTGTCACCGACCTTCACATGCGAGACGCGGGCCCTGTTACAAAACGATTGGAAACAGATGGCGCGTGAATTTTAGACAGGACCCTTTAAAAACACTAGGTACATAATAAATATCCAGGACAGCCCAGGACACCCCAAAAAGCAGGACATGTCTTGGAAAAACAGGACGGTTGGCAATCCTAGATTAGACGATCTCTGCCTACAATGAATATGAATACCTAGTTTAGTTGACGAGAACAGACATTGAAGAACAGGCTAGTACATTATTTCTATAAATAGGTAAGTACTAGCCACGGAAAACCTACAATTAATCTGCATAATGCATTAATCGGCAAATCCAATTGAGTAAATCACGAAAGTCACGCAAGTGAGAATGAATGAGTAGGTACCTACTAGGTACCTAACTTACCTAGATAATCTCCAATCTCATTAGGAAATATACCTAGATAGGGTACTACCTACTTACCTACCTCACCTAGGTGTTACCCATTCGATTTTGATGCTCTATATTTCAAAATTAGGTAAGGTATGTAATATGGAGGACCGGCTACCTTCTCGTTTTGGTACTTGTTTGCAAGTAATTCTTTAGGTATTGTATTGTATTGTATTTATTCATCCATAGACATATTCACATGTACTTAGACTAGTCATATCAACAGAAATATAAATTATCAAAATTAATAAATTATTACAAAACATATTAAGAATATTAAGTATACATTACATATACAAAATTAATTAATTGGTTGCAGCAAAAGCATTGTCAGATTGTATAAATATATATATAACTAAAATTAATAAAGTAATAAATCGTATTTATTATAAATCGTTCTTTTCCCGATTGCCATTAGACAATTATTCCTTCTGCTTTGAGGTCGTTAACGAAGCTGAGGTTCGAAAAATCACCACGGGCATCAGTACCAAGGAGGTTGGAATCGATGGCATTGGCTGTAAACTTCTGACTCCGATCCTTGACATAATTCTTAGTTGCATCACCCACATCATAAAATTCTCCCTTACAAATAACTGTTTCCCCTCAACATGGAAGAAAGCTTATGTAATCGCCATACCTAAGAAGACAGTAGTAACCGATCTTAAAGACTACAGACCCATCTCTATTTTACCTTTTCTCTCAAAAATTGTCGAAAAAGTAGCCTTCTCTCCTCTTTTCAGTCTGGTTTGCGTTCCTCGCATAGTACTTCCACTGCACTCATTAAGATAACTGACGACATACGAGCTGCTATTGACGACCGTAAACTTACTCTGCTTGTCTTACTTGATATCAGCAGTGCGTTTAACTGTGTCAATCACGACATACTCCTGGCTGTCTTGCGATCATTAAACCTATCACAATTTGCCATCACTTGGTTCAGTTCTTATCTCTGCGGGCGCCAGCAGTGTATCAGGATTGATGAGATCATCTCGGACTGGTGCTGTGTTGATGCGGGCGTCCCTCAAGGAGGTGTTCTCTCACCCCTCCTTTTCTCCATATTCATTAACACTCTCGTATCGAACATTGGCTTCTCATCATACCATCTGTACGCGGATGACGTCCAACTATACCTGAGTTTTGAACCCGATCTGGCGGTACGTGGCATTGAAGACCTTACCAGTGACCTCAGTGCTGTGTATGAGTGGACCCAGAATGTTGTGTATGGTCTACTTATAAATCCTACTAAGACACAAGTGATGATTGTTGGTAGTAAGTATCACATTTCCAGACTAGACATTAGTTCCCTCCCCCCAGTCAGATACAATAGTTCTCCCTTACAATACTGCACAGAGGTAAAAAACCTTGGTATGTATATCACTAACGACCTATCATGGGACCGTCACATTGCTCAGGTTAGTAAGAGAATGTATGGAAGCATGCATTCCCTGAACTTGATGAAAAACTTTCTGCCTCAATCTGCAAGGAGGACACTGGTGAACGCACTGCTTTTTCCCATTCTAGACTACGCCGATGTCGCTTATTCCGATGCTACAGAGGATGGGTTGAACAAGCTGGAGCGTTTACAAAACCTCTGCATACGTTTCATCCATGGTTTAAGGAAATATGATCACGTGTCTGCTTTCCGCGCTCAATTACAGTGGCTCGAGGTCAGAGAGCGTCGGGATGTACATATACTATGTCTACTTTATAACATCCTACATGAACCCAAATCACCTAACTACCTCAAAGAGCGGTTTTCTACCCTCTATGCTGCAGACCGTCTTGTACGTTCCACACAACTTCTCCAGTTAATAACTCCTCAACACAACACAACCTGCTATTCTAACTCTTTCACCATTACTGCTATCCGACTATGGAATAGTATTCCGCACGAGATTCGGCATGTTTCATCTATTGAGGTTTTCAGATCCAAAGTGTGCAAGCACTACCTCACTCTCATGAACGAAGCCTACAAAATGAGTGGTGTCCTGTAGATGCTCTGTAATATATCCACTCTGTTATCTTTATATCATATGAGTTTATTTAGGTTTATTGTAACTACCTATTTATTAATTCATCTATTATTTTTCAACTAGTGTTTATTGAGATGTAATATTTGAAAGTACGTTTATTGAAAATACTCTATATATATATTTGATGTTTCGTTCGTATTCTCAATATCATCATCATCATCATCATCATATCAGCCGTAGGACGTCCACTGCTGGACAAAGGCCTCCCTCATTGATCTCCAGGAACTGCGGTTGGAAGCGGCCTGCATCCAACGCCGACCTGCGGTTCTTACCAAGTCGTCTGCCCATCTTGTGGGTGGACGTCCTACGCTGCGCTTGCCGGTCCGTGGCCTCCACTCGAGAGCCTCGAGAATTCTCAATATATCTTAGTCTTATTTTGTATTATAAATTGTTTCCTGCTACATTATGTCATGCACTACCTACAAAAATATTTTTTCAACACTACGCAAAGGTTAACTGGAAGAGAATGCTTGCTAGCATTAAGTTCGCCTGTGTACAGATTTAAGTATTTTGTGCAATAAAGAATTTTCAATCAATCAATCAATTATTTCCAATAGTATGTCATGTATACTATATTCAGCCTAACTAATAAATGAGTTATGTCACAATCAATTAATTATATCTACCTACTCAATATTTTTAAATACATTTAAACATTTCCTTATCCGCAAAAGCTTCATCAATATTAAAATAACTTTTGTTAATTAATATGTTTCTTATTTAAAATTTAGAGCTTGATTCTGTCATTTCCATACCTAAAATATTGTAGAACGTGATTCCAGTACAGTAATAACTTTTAGATAATTTTGTAAACCGGTAGGTATGACATGTAGTTTAGTAGGTAGGTACTTAAACAATGTACCTAGGTACCCACTTAGACCTGAGAGGTATCGGCACGATGACACACAGACGACACGGGAGGAAGTAAGAGCAACAGTTATCTGCTTCACTCATGGCCATTAAAATGACCTTGGTATGTAGGCAGGGTGTCGAAAAACCCCTTGTAATATTCGATAAGCAGGAGTATAAATTTAAATTTTATACTCCTGCTAAGGCGAGGAGTACAAATTTCAGCAAACATTTTTATCGTTTGCCAAGAGTTTTTTTGTATGTGACACAGGCGCTTCTAGGTTACCTTCGTTTATTGGTTGGTCAACTAACACTAACAGGTGGGTCCAGCTCCCCACATTTCATCGGTAGGGGCCCATAGATCAGCGTTAATATTGGCCCTAATTTAAGCATGTTATTTAAGCATGCTTCAGCTTAATGTTGTAGTTATGTACAAAGTAAGCAGAGATTACCTAGTCACTAAGTGACAAGAGCTACAATCTTTATAATCTCGGCTTTGTATCATAATCGTCTACTCGAAAAATAGTTAGCGCAATAACTAGTTGATTTAGGCACATAAACCAGAATACAATCAAACAGATACAAAATATAGTTATCAACTAAGAAACTTAGATTGTATCCCAAAGCATGTGTATACCTACAGCATTAATATCACTTAAAGTTTGTTTAAAATAGGACGGCTATTTAGGTTAATTATTTCACTGCCGGACGGTCTCGAATGTATTAATTTTACCAATATTCCCAGTTTAGTGGGTAGCTGCATTTACAATTATTAAATGGAGGTATCTTACATTCAACGATCCCATTTTAGTGGTATATACCAAATACAACCATCTAGATGTCATCGAAAATCGTGTGGCCTTTCTTTCTGCCTCATATAGACCAAGGTCCTCACCACACCTACTGAGCTAGCTACAAGCCTACAAGGTTATCTCATATACGAGTAGTAGTTAGTTCTAGACTCGTAAATCACACTCCATCCTATTGCACTACTTACAATCATAGACCCCTCTGTAGCAATTGAATAATCGCTTCCGAGAGCTATGTAATATAATAATACTTCACGCTTCGTATAACTGCTGGGATTTTGTCCATGTGCGGGTAGAAAACTGTTTGATCTAAAAGTGCTGATTTAGAAGACATAATAGTATATTATGATACAAGTGTGCTAAGTTGCTCATTAAACACGAGGCTGTCAGTTGCAGCCCGAGCCGTAGGCGAGGGCGTAAATCAGCCGAGTGTCTAGTGAGCAAGTTGCTCACGAGTTTCATACGCACTTTTTTAACACACTTGCGAGGAATAAACATATCTTCTGTACTAAAGCTTGACATTTTTACAATTATTTATCACACAGCAACAAATACGATACAAACAAAAAAAAATGGCGCGCAACATTTTTGATAATAATAAATGTTTTTTCGTCATAATTAGGGATACATTTATTTATTTCATAAATGTAACAGGATTTTCAGCGGCATAAAACCTCTTTGTTGTTACAAAAACTGTATTACCCGGTTAAATTGAAAATGCTCTGTTTACTCGCATATAATTTGCAGTTTTGTACAAACTTAACTTTGTAGGGGTAATTCTATTATGCACTAGTGTGTAATATTATTACGCACGCGTGTGTTATAGTTCGGTTTATGGCTCTAATAACGATGTACTATGGCTCACTTTACGAGCAAGTGTGTTGAAATAATAAGAATGAGTTTGTTATTGTTATTAGCGTTGAAATACCTTTTTTCCTGTATCACGCACACCTTATCTAGACTACGTCCGTGGCGCAGTGGGCGAATCCCCGGCTGAGACGCAGGAGGTAGCGGGTTCGATTCCCGCCGCGGAACAAATGTTTGCATGATCTACAGATATTTGTTCCGGGTCTGGTTGTTTCTCTATACATATATTGTAAGTATGTATTTACAAAAAAATGTATAAAAGTATTCTATCAGTGTTATCTGGTTCCCATAATACAAGCTCATCTTAGCGCTGTGTGAAATATCCAGCAATATTTATTTATGTATTTGTAATAAATAAATTAGTAAATCTGATTCTCGTTTTTGTTCCGTCGGATCAAAGGAATGCCTCTAGCGCAAAAACAACTAGGTACTCTTTTAAAAAAATCCAAGGAGAGCTGCGCGACATTCAAATTCTATTTTATTTATTCTAAGTACCTACGAGTACTAATAAAGTCGCTGCATCTTTTTAACACACTGCCTTTTGCATTGGCAGGAAGTTTAAAATCGGTGTAACAGGTTAATTGGATTTATTTTTTAATTGATGATAGTCAAGCGCTTCACCACTACCTCACCTGATGGTAAGTGAAGGTGTGATCGAAGATCGAGCACGCTTGCCTAGAAAGAACCTATTCACTCTGGATTTGAAGACTCCAAGATTATACTGGTTTGGAAAAACATACGCCGGAAGTGAGTTCCACTCCTCACTTGTGCTAAGAAGAAAAGTTGAAGCAAATCGTTTGGTACGGCAAGGTATGCCGACCAGGTATGGGTGGTACTTCTCGGTACATCTGCTTGTCCAGTGGTGGAAGGGGGAAGGATGGATAAGGTCATGAAGATCTTGCGCACATTCACCAAAATGTATCTTGTAAAAAACTGAAAGTCTGGCTACTCGGCGTCTGTGCTCTAGACTTTGTAAATTGGCTTCCTCTAGTGAGTCATCACCAATGAGTCTAGCAGCACGTCGCTCAATCGAATCAACGGCTTCAAGCTGATACTTGGCCGAGCCATCCTAGAGATGGCAGCAGTACTCCATACATGAGCGGACTTGTGCTTTGTAGAGACTGAGCAGCTGTCCCGGTGAGAAGTACCGCCGAACCTTAGCTAGGATGCCCAGCTTCATAGCAGCAATTTTGGCCCTAGATTCAATGTGCGAGCCGAAGTTCAAGTTGGACGTGAGCTCAATGCCCAACAAGCTTAGATTTATTAATTAAGTATGGTCGTATGTATGTATGTCTACTCGTACTCGTGTCATTTTAATCGGATCAGATCAACCATTTTAAATCGTCTCAAATAAGTTTTTAGTAACCTTGAAATCTAGCGAGGACCAAAAATTGTTTTTGGAGATAGTCAAGCGCTTGACCACTACCGCACCTAATGGTGTGTGAGTGTTAGCCACTTTGCTTGTCATTTCATGCTCATTCTTCATGTCATGCTTATGGCAAAACGGCTGAATAGATTTCTACGAAAATTTATATTGTACTAGCTGACCAATCCGCGGCTTCGCACGCGTGGTTTGCCAATAAAAAGTAGCCTATGTGTTAGTCCAGGTTATGATATAGGCACGTACCAAATTGCATCGCAATCGATACAGCCGTTCCGGCGTGAAAGAGTAACAAACATACATACAATCGTTCGCGTTTATAATATTAGTAGGATTTTTATTTTGTAACTTCTAGTAGGTATCTGTTTGTTAGAAGTTAGAACTATGAATATTTAGTTAAATAATACTCTCGACGATTGCTTTAGAGATGTGATAGCGTTAAATTACGAGATTGAAACGGAACCCCTTGGGGAAGCCTGTGCTGTGATTCCTCATACGGAAAATGTACTTATTAGTTTTCTATTTTAAGCGCAGGTTTTATCATATCTTGTTTTATATATAACTAGTGATATTTACGGTAAGATCTCTTTTGGCCTAGCAGTAGTACCTGTGATCAAAATAAATTGACTCTGAGCCGATTTTTCAAATATTTATTTTGGAGAGGTTATTAACATGAAATTATCCCAAATCCTAAAGCAAAATAAGGTGGAACGATTTAGAAACCTTTTTTTGAGGTTGGAAAAGATTAGATGGTAATAAAAAGCCAATGCTGTTTTACATTTAAATGTGCGACGAAGGCTCCGTAGGATCTTCAAACATTCCGAAAACTCGTTGAAATAAACGTTTAGGTCTCCGACAGTTTGACTTCCTGATGAAATACTTCAACCTTCTCTCGGTTAGAATCGCTTATCGGAGTCTCCCCAGGCCTGAAGTTACGTGGAAAATTACACTTCGTGACTAATGTGTATAGACTTAAGGTTGACGATTCGTTGGCACATCCTTATCAGGGATACGCAGGACTCCTACGCAAATAGGTAAGTAATTTGTAATTCCCTGAACAATGTCAGTTCGTTGATGATACCTGCTTCCTTTGCTCTTTCTCGACAATATTTGCGGTTATATTTTGTGTCATGTTTTGTTCTGATATAAATATTATGGTAGCTAACCTTAGCAGGAAAAACGTACAAAAACATTATACTCAAGGACATACAATACGAAGTTATACGATAAAGTTACACAAACTAAGTCAGGTTTACTAGTAAAAGCGTAATGGATCTTCCCATTATGTTAGAGTTCCATAAACTTAACTTCCTAGTCACCTGCAGCCATGGACTACTCCGTCTCCGCCTGCAGCGAACAACAAAAGCCTGGATACTCGGAGCTCTATTGTTTAAAGTCCTTCGTTAAGAAATCTGTTATCCAAGATCGCTTATCGCTCGATTTGTTTTTATTATATATTGACTAGTAATCTGGTAAAGATCGGTGTTTGAAAAAAACTGGGAAAATTGATTCAGGAAACAAATTCTCTTGAGTGTTGTCATTTTGGGTCTACGTGTCACTTTGTGTAGTACACACGGCTACACATCAACCTATAAATTTCCAGTATAAGCTGACCTCGCATTGTGTAGGCTTTTCGTAGAATGAGAGGTCAGCTTATACTGGAAATTTATAGCTTGATGTGTAGCCGTGTGTACCTAGATGGTTGTCAGAAAAATATCATTGTCGTGAATTCCATACTATACTGAATTGGGGTTTGAGGAAGGAGGCTTATAGGTTACCGATTCATATATATTATACATTTATATATTCCAAAAACAAAATAAAATTGTGTGTAGATTAGTGGGTTTTTAGCTGCAAATGCTGTTGATTCGTTCCTCCTGTCGATTTAAAATAGGCACAAAATTGCCCAATCTACCTGGCACTTCTATAAGAAACATGGGTGAACGCGTAGCTGTACATAACTAACTTTGAAAACACAGATCAGAACTCTCTATCTGGCTAGTATCTACATGTTATAAACAAGAAAGACATATTACCTGGTTCCCAAACACGCCAATACTGCAAGCGGAAGACACTTGATCAGCTCCAAACCACACCGCGGCCAGCCTCGGTGGAACATTCAGTATGAACACCTGGCTGATTGCCACCACCGTCTGGCCGAGGAAGCCGAGCCAGAACATGTCCTGGGGCACGGAGAAGACCTTGAGCCATGCTCCTAGGCAGGTCCCGAAGGCTCCGATGATTGTTGTTACACGTAGGCCCTGAAAAGATAAGAGAAATCAATTATTGAGAGTACATGGAGTGTTATTTTTATTGTGAAAGTATACACGTACCTACTGAAGATGCTCAATAGGACTTCAGAATAGTTTGGAAAGACTGCTCTCTCAGTGAGCTCATAATTAATAGGTACTCACAATTTAGAACTACATATATCTACTCAAGTGTAAAGCAAGCATGCCCATATTTTTTAGCAGATCAATGAAAATTATATCAAAAATCTATGCTTCAGCTTGAATTGATTCATTTTTAGGGTTCCGTACCTCAAAAGGTAAAAAAAGGAACCCTTATAAGATCATTCTCTTGTCCGTCTGTCCGTGTGTCAACACAGATTTTCTCAAGAACAGGTGGACCTTGCAAATTGAAAATTTATACCAGATACTGAGGTCTATAGTCCCTATTAGGTGTATAAAAATCAAGGTCCTGAGTCAACACGATAAAAAAATATGGGCAACTTTAGATTTTCGCGAAAACTTGTAACTACCAAAATTTGCCTTAATTTTCAACATGTTTTATTTGTCGGAATTTTCCTTTTACTTGTGCTGTAAGACCTTGCTTTTAACCAAAATTGACAATTCTAGATCAATCAAAGTGCCCTAGAGGTTTTGGGTCGAAAACCTATATGAATGAATGAAAATTCTTTATTATACTTACAAGCTAGACACAACAGATTTATAGAAAAAAAAACCCAAATAAAAGTAAACATAATGGGCGGTCTTATCGCTTAACAAAGCGATCTCTTCCAGACAACCTTATATGGTACCTATATGGTGGTTCCCGTTGACCTAGAATCACGAAATTTGACAAAAAGCAAGGATCCAGCACAAATGAAGGAACAATTCCAAAACATAAATCAATTAAGATAGTCCTCTGAGTTGTATGGGCGCTCATACAATTTAGAGGACTAGCTTAATCGGCACCAACCTCAAATAAGATAAATAAATAAAATTGTGCTATTGAATAAAATAAATATTTAAGTGGGGTCCCATACAACAGTCATGATTTTTTTGCCGTTTTTATAACTAGCTGACCAATCCGCAGCTTCGCACGCGTAGTTTTTCAATAAAAACATTACCCTCCTTCTTCGCAGTTGGGTAAAAATAAACCTATGTCACCCGGGGATAGTGTAGCTTCCCAACTGGGAAAGAATTTTTTAAATCGGTCCATTAGTTTCAGAGCCTATTCAATACAAACAAACAAATCTTTCCTCTTTATATTATTAGTATAGATGGCACGGAAATCTTCGTGCGCGAGTCCGACTCGCACTTGGCCGGTTTTTTGCATTGAGCTCTAGAATAACCAGTACTAAAATAAGAGCTCAAAGGTAGAAAAAACAAATGAAGGAATTATTTTGACTAACACGGGTTTTATTTCAGAAGGAGCTTCATCTTGCCCTGCAAGCTGTAGCAGAAATTACATATAATTTTCAAAAAATATATTTAACACCGTGTTAAAAGAACGTCAGGAAATGATTTCCCGAGATTAATTCCGCTGGTTTCATTATGCAAAGAGCTTTTTAGCGTAGAAATGTTTCGGCTTGTTAGCGAGAAATATTATATATAATCCACGCGTGATACGCTCCATGTGTCACCAGGAAATAGCATCCGCGCATCCGAACAAGCAGTTCACATCTTCATAACGAAAATAGTGGCTGAATAAGTTTTGTTATTTATTCTTTTTTTGAAATGATTTTGTGATTTTTGATCGAGAGATCAAGATCTCCAAATCAACTTGGCTGAGTTAGAATAATGTATGTACCTATGTAGTCTTCAATTCTTGAGTGAACAGGTTTCTTCAAGGAGAGCGAGACTACACCATGGCTTACCATCAATCGAGATCGTGTTCAAGTGGAAGCCTATTATAATATGTAATGTGTCTATTTAAGGTAAGAGACCCATTTATAGCCCTCCTAAGATTCTGCATTTTTAACATCCATAGATTATTGAATTAAAATCACAATTGACCTTAAGTACAATTGATCCTTTCATTATTATTCTTTAGAATATCAACAATTCCTAGAATAAGTTTCCTACAGTTATCACGTTTATACTTTTTACGTTATCACGTTTATTTATACGTATTAGTTATCACGTTCTTTAATGACTTATAACAATTTTTCATAACTTTCCTTCGTTTACTGTTTCAGATATTAACGGCTGGTGGTTTTAAACGGGCAATTTTAAAAGCAATCATTGTCCGGCTGGCGATACAGTGAAGCAACATAACGGCACCAGCTGGATCAATGTAACATTATCTGGCATTGCCCAAGATTGCTTGAAGTCGTCGTTAAATCAATATTGCTTGAAATGGAGCAATTCAATTGTCCGTGTAATTGTGGCTTTCCACCAGAGCTGAGCGAGGAAGCTAAGCGGCGAGCGATGAAAAAAATCACAAATAGGTTTGTTTTTTATTTGCCTAGCGTCGCTCAGCGCAGCTCTCCTATTGGTGAATTTGACACACATCCGTAGCTTAGCAACGTAGCACATCTTAGGTGGAAAGGCAGCCTTATACCAACTGAAGCGAGTGTCATGCGGAAACATAAAAACTCATTTGCCAAAACTTCTCCTAAGTCAAGACCTAACAAGGCATTTACAGTGGAGATTATTTTTATAGCACCATTATGTTTTACGCAAATACTATAATCTAATAGATAATTTAGGTAAAGTTTGATGAGTTTAGTTATATTTTGACAAATTAAATGGTAAATAAATGTACTGTTAAGGAAAAAAAATTGTGTGAGTACATTTTTTTCCCTAACCTATTCTGTTCCACTGCTGTGCAAAGGCCTCTTCTTTCAAATTGTCTCGTTCCAGTGTCAAATCCTGCTAATCTTTTAGGACGACATCCAAGTCTTCTGGCCAGCGTTTCTTCGGTGTACCTCGGCGTCGTTACTCGTCTGTTGGGTTCCTATCTGTCGCGATCTTGGCTCATCACTCAGGTTGCATGCGGGAGACATAATTCATAATTATATAATGTTCGTGATCCTAGGTACACACGGCTACACATCAAGCTATATATTTCCAGTATAAGCTGATCTCTCATTCTACGAAAAGCCTATACAGTGCGAGGTTAGCTTATACTGGATATTTATAGCTTGATGTGTAGCCGTGTGTACATAATTTATGATTGTGCTTATAATATACATACATAGATCTATTCTAGGTTCTGCCATTTTAGCGTACAAACATATAAATAACAATGAATTAATACGATATTTATCTAGAGGGGCAGAGGAGGGGGGGGAGGGGGGGGGGGGGGGGGGGGTCGTCTCTGAGTCTACAGTCTTGGTTTACATAATTCTACATAACGACTTCTTTCGTTTTATTATAGATTACATTTTTTTCTTTAATAATATTAATACAATTCATAATCAAATCAAATATGTACAGCAAATAGTTATTAAAAATTTAAAAAAATAATGTCAAAGATTTGGATAATTAAGTACATCACTAATTACAATCAAAATAATAATTTAACTAGTCGTATGCGACTTCAACTGCAATTTTCTGAATTTCGACAAAAGCTCCACCTACCAGATCCAATTGTGATAACAAACCATTGAAATATACACACAAAATTTCATTCAAATCGGTCCAGCCGCTTAGGAGGAGTTAGGTGACGAACACACGTACCGAAGAATTATATTACATACTAGTGGACCCCCCGAACTTCGTATCGGCTTGACATGCATAGGTATAACGCGGGCTGTCAATATAAGTCACCCTGGTAGAATTGTCAATTGTTGTCCCCGGCCATCAATATGTATGAGCAGCACGCATTCTGTCAATTCTATGTCAAACGTCATAAGGTTACATTATAAAAGCGCTAAGGTTAGATTATAAATAATTTTATATGGTGGTTAAGTATTCTTAAATTTTCTAATTTTGCGCGCAATTTCTTAATTTTTTTCTTTCATAAGAACCTTCTCCTGACAATAAGAAATACAACAAAAAAAGAATTGGCCAAATTGGTCCAGGCGTTGTTGAGTTATGCGCTTACCAACACATTTTTCGATTCATTTTTATATTATAGATTAACATGTTCAATAATATTTTGGTCATTCAGAAATTCTTTTACAGTGTAGTATGCTTTTCTAACAAGAATATTATTCAATCTGCTCTTGAATTCATTATTGGAGGGCAAGCTAACAGATTTTGAAATTGGCGAACATGATCAGTCAAATCCCATTTCAGCTTACCTATGCCAAATCTCACACTCCGTGCGCTCAATAAGCTTAAAAAGGAGGAACACAAAGTTTTCTCTTCACGTACACACACACTTTTTACGTCTCAGTCGGCTACAAAGCCAGAGAGCTCTTATAAGTCTGAAGTTTAATTAAATCGTGCATCGTACAACGATGTTTTCATCAGATACGTGCGAGCTTTTAAAGCGAGTGCTTCGACGCGAAGTGAAATTCGTTTAGTGACTCCATCACGATGGTAAAGTTGAGTGTTGTTTGTTCTATCAACTGGGGTACAATTCTCGATGATAGACATATGTCGAACGAATTGTGTAGTATATAGTTAGGTATACTTAATTTATCCTTCTTGTGGTATAGCGTTCTCATTGGTGCTCGTCGTATTGCTGGTGGGTTCCCAACGAGTTACACCTAAACGAGTCACAGTATTACTCGCTGGGAATTGTTTTCCTAACGACTTACACTGTATACTCCTGATACAGTGTAACAGTCTAACAGTATAATTAAAATTGTTATTAATTAGGAAAAGCTACTATAGCATGACAGAAATTCTCAAGGATGACTCCATTTCACAGGAAATTAATTGATAGTAATAGGTATGTATTATTTATTTTGAATTGTTGTTTCTGCGATACTAGTATTTAATATATACATTATTGACTGACTGAAAGTCAATCCGTGACCACGACTGTTGCAACACAGCCGAAACGATAACAAATAAAAAACGATAAATTACGATAATATACGCGATAGATACCCGTTTTTATCAATAATTAATGTAATTCAATATTTATAATTGTTACCTATTGACATACACAGCAACTTTGAATTCAAATTAGGTATTATAATCAATTCTTTGACAATGGCCCCTCTACAGCAGGTATAATCATAAGTACATACATACTTATTAATCAGTATTTAGATGCTTAAATGTAAATGTATATGAAATGCTTTTCTGTTTCGGGCACCTCCAAAATTATTGTGCAATGAGTTACTTAGATAAAGATATGTAATTAAGTAAGTACTATTATTGACGTAACCAAGTGTTCTATTGTGTCCCTACGGTTTGAATAAATGAGTACGAGTAATAATAACTCGATGGGAAGAAAAAACCTAACGAGTAACACCCAATCATATGATTTATGATTGGGTGTTACAATTTTAGCAGTCTTTTGATATACAACCTGTCACACTATATGCATAGACAAACCAAAGTTACTGACATAGTCCAGAGGAGGTAGGCTGAAGTGGCACCACTAAAGCAGGCGGCAGTTTTACAGCCACTCGGTTTTTTTTTATTTTTCGTGACGGCCGACCTCTGGATTTATTTCTGCAGCCAACCAATATGATGATTGCCTTGCAAAATTGAGTAGGAACAATGTCATTCCGATATTGATATACTGAAGTTTACTTATTTCCAATTGCGCGTCTTTTATTTTTCATTTTTTTTAATGAGGGGTTTTGTCACACATTGACTATGTCACCCCCGTACAAAAATGATGCATTTATAGCAAAAAAAAAAATCTGCAACCAGAATGAACATGTTTCGCTATTTAGATGCTAGTCAAACTATATCTGCAGGCAGTGTAAAGTCTAACTTTTTATTAGCTGCAGTAAAATGACGTTTTGTGGGTTGCCGGTTTTTGAAGAAAAATAAATAGGGATGTAGCTAAATGAGTGAATCATAAATGAATAATCAGTTTGGTTTTTTTTTTGAGATTTAATATTAAGTTGTAATGTATTTTTTTAACCTATTATTATTACTATACTAGAGGATTGATCTTTTTTAGTGGAAGTATAGGGAGGTACATTCAAAATGAAACAAAAACGTCATAATAATGTTATTTAATTAATTTTTGTGAACTGTATCACATCCCTATTGAGATTAGGCTGGCAACATTATTTTACGGAATGACATTTAGAAACGTCATTTTACTGCAGCTAATAAAAAGTTAGACTATAGATACAGTTTGACCAGCATTTCCGCTTCCTCGGAAAGCGAGACCGCTAAACTGCTATTGCACATACCTACTCCATAACCAAACCTAAGCCTAACATCATCTCTTTGTGACTCATTCCGAACACACTCCGTCAACACATGAAGAACGTCTTCTTCAATATCGCACTCTGAGCAGTTAGGGGAATCTGAAATACCCATCAAAAATTTAAACTTGTTTGACGGAATGTGTCCGGAGCGAAGTCTAAGCAGTGCTACAATATTTATCCTACTGGCGTTATGACCATCAAACCACGAGTAGTAAATTGCGTGTCATGAAAGCATTTAACCGAAGTATATCGAGTTCGAGTTTTTCCTTGGAAATTGGGGCTCTTGAATGTACCTAATTAGTTTGTGATGGAAATTTTAAGGCAGTATATAGCATAACAAAGTTCTCTATGAGACGAGCAGCTAATTTTAAATGTGTTTTTTTATTGGCTTCTAACTAGTGGTTCACCCCGAACTCAATATCTCGCAAGTCTCCTATAAAAATAAAAAAAAATATTCTTCGTAATCTTTAACTGTCAAAATAGTGCCACGAAATAAATAACCATTCCACTTGACCTATAGTTTCATTCAAGTTACAGGTAACGGGAGTTGCATGTAATTCGTTGATCTTTTTTAGGGTAGAAATTGCAGCTATTCTGGATTTCAGACTTTTTCATATGTGTTATAAAAGCTACACGCATACCAAATTTCAGCACAATGTGGGGTCACTGTTGTACCCTGTGAATTTTGTCAAAGTTCCGTTTTTATTATGGCTAATAACTTAAAAACTACAAAGTTTAAACTAAAAATAAAAACGGTCTCAAAATGTACTCACAAAGACCTTTTGTTAAACATGCCACTTGAGTGGATAGTCCCAATTTGGTTTTTTCACCCCTCTTGAACTCCAATATTTCAACATTCATTACTCACACACCCCCGCTCATTTTTAGCTCATTTAAGCCAAAATTTGTTCCATTACTACTATTTTTTTTAATTGCCGTGGGGTGCCGGCAGTAGAATGTTACCCCTCCTCTCATGCCCGTGGATGCAGTAAGAGCCTGCTAAGGGATACCTCCGGAAGATGGGCAGCAGCGTCTTTCTGTGTATTAACATCCCGTACTGCGCTCGCCAACCCGCCTGCCAAGCGTGGTGAGTATGGCAACTACCTATCATGGAGTGGAGGCCTGTGTTCAGTAGTGGACGTTTTACGGCTGAAATGATGATGATGATGATGATGACTACTATTTTTTTTAATACCAAATTTAACGATGACCCGATAAACGGTTCGAAAGTTATACTTGGACAAACAAACATACATACATACTTACATACACGCCGATTTGCCCAAGTTGATATGGAGATCTCGCTTCGCTCGATCAGTAATAATGATTTTCAAAGATTAAATGGTGGAAATTATTCTATTAAAATGAATATTGTACATTTCTGTTTATTTTTTATGTTTTATTGTGTAAGGTTGTGATTGGGATTGGGCAGACCATGTGGATACCAAACGGGCGACGTAGCCGTAGTAGACACAAAAAAAGATAGAAAGACGACCGGAAGGCATTCGAATCAGATTAGTCAGAATAGGGTATGGATTGCGACGAAAAGCAAAGATCGCCCAGCAGTAGACAACGTAGCGTAGGTCAAAAACAAATGAATGCGTCAATTGGGAAGGTACTACCTACCTTCCTACTACTTTCCTGGCTTGGTCGCGAAGGAACAGGCAGTAAAATAAACGTTTCAAAGTGATCCTTGTGATTTTAATGAATAAAAGATTTTGACTTTGACTTCTCTAGAACGAACTGCAATATTTTTTCTTTGTCTCTAATTCTCATTTATGTGATAATTATTATCTTTATCAGAATTGTTTAAGTTCCAAATACACCATTTTATTTAAAAAAAAAATAAAAAAAGCTTGTAAGCTTTACAATGAAGAATCTCATTGATTTCTATGATACAGGATATTGCCTAATACTACTCATAGCCATCTATTAACTTGATAGTTATTAGACGGCTACGTCCAAGGCAAGTATTCAAAACCAAAGCTTTTAAATCTAGCCCGACTAGCAGAAAGGGGAGAATTGTGCAATTGTGTATCGGAAGTCACTGGTAAATTCACCGGTATATTAACTGGTGGACACTATTTTACCGGACATCCCCCATCGCATTCAGCACCGGAAAGGATTTATTCGAAATTGAATTTGTCTTTGCATTCGAGTTTCAGTTTCGATTAACGTTTGAGAAAAGGTTTTTTATTTGCCCAAATTGTTAACGGCTTTTGCAGCGTTTGCCAGTTCCTCGTTCCACTGGTTTTTAATCATTATTTTGGAATTTTTCCTTCCATTCCCGCAATTTCGTTTTCTGATCACATTCGGTCGCATAACGATACAAAGGTTTCATCACATGTAAGTTTTAATCACGGAAATTGTCCTACAGACAAGATAGGTAGTATGGTAGACTCAACTGCGATTATGAAAATAAAGCTTATTTGATCCTGGCATAAGACCTAAAATATTTTTCAATTTTTGCTCTGTTAGCTCGATAAGCATCAAAATGATAGAGTGTGTGTGTGCATTAAGTGAGCACCCTCTGAAGAATGTTAATAGTTATCTAGTCATTCAGTAAAAGTTCAGAAACAATTCTAAAACCAATCTCTCTATTTGTAAAGAGACAGTAGCAGTAAATTTTAATTCTAGGTGCTTTTAATATTCAATAAGCTCAGTTTACACCTTGTAGTGCAGTATATAAAGCTGAAATTCATTAAAAAGCGAACGATTTATTACGCGCATTCAGCTGACATTTTTACAGCCACAGTTGCAAATTCTGGAAAACCCCGCACCCGTCACGTACACCTTCGCACTTTACAACTCGATATATCTGCGGCAGGCAGCTCCATAGAGCAACAAAAAACATGCTAGGGCATGGATATACCTGAATGTAAATTGCCTACAAAATTTCATCATTATCATATCATATCGGCTCATGTCTCCCGACTGCAAGCAGATAGGTGGGCCAAGGTCGTAACAAGATGGATCCCTGTGGATGGAAAGTGACAACATGGAAGCCCTAGGAAGCGTGGGCGCGATGATTTGGACGCTTTTTATAGGGACTGGCAAGATTTGGCACCGGATCAAGATAAGTGGAGAGATGAGGGGGAGGCCTTTGCCTAGCAGTGGAACAGCATAGGCTGGATAAAACAAACATGCCCAGGACGTCTACTGCAGCACGTTTCCTGCACCCAGCGGACCTCAGCAATCTTTATTAAATCATCTTTCCATCTAAGGGCCGATATACGTTGAGTTGCCATTGCGTAGTCTCCACTCAAAAATATACTTACATTGGCGCAGGGACCCAAAGTGAGTCTTAGCCTCAGATATAAGAACTCTCCACTTTCTTTTGTCCATTGCCATCTCTTGCCAGCCGTCGGCTCCCAGGTCGCGCAGACCAGCCTCCTTCCTATCGTTACAGCGATACTTTGGACGACCAACCGGTTGAGGGCCAGTCAGTCGGCCAAGTATGCTCTCTTGACGCCTCGATCTTCCCCCATTTACACTCAAATATATACATGATATAAATAATCTCATGGCGTTTAATCATAACTCTATCCAGGCAGTGGATCGCTCAATACAAAGTGGCACTCGATAAAATGCACAATAATTTGTACGTGCAAGCTTTTTGTCTAATTGCATTCTCAAAGGCAAATTGAATGGCCTTTTAAATCTAACTACAAAAATTCCGTTTTCTATCTCAATAAAGTCAGAGAGAAGCCAGAAACATACCTCGCTCTAATATTGTTCTAGATAGATTTCTACAAAAGGCGTCACGATAACAAACTCGCAGCTGCATATAACAGAAAACCAGAGATAGATAAGCCTAAACTTATGTTAGATGAAACAGGACAAGTTTAAACTGGAGAATTCAGATTGCAATACCGTCGAAAATGAGAAATAGACAATTCATTAAACAAAATAAATTTAGCGATATATTAGCGAAATTACTGGTAATAAGCATTCTCTTCCACTTAATCTTAGTTAGGAATGTTGATTTGAATCTCATTGTATTATGAGGTTTATGGTTAACTGAATGACTGAGTTAATTAATAAATATTACCGATAAGATAATGAAACAATGAACGTAAAGAAAATTAATATTGCAATGGCCAAATAGCCTGTTGGCTATCGTTTTCATAATATGCAACCATCCCAGGGTTGGGTATTACGGTACCGTCAAAGTTAAAAAATAAATAATGCTGGACCATCTAGCCCCAAACTAAGCAGAGCTTGTACTATGGGAACCAGATAACTGATAGAATACTTATATACATTTTTTTAAATACATTCATATAATATATAAAGAAACAACCAGACCCGGAACAAATATCTGTAGATCATGCAAACATTTGTTCCGCGACGGGAATCGAACTCGCAACCTCCTTCGTCTCAGCCGGCTATTCGCTAACTTCGCCACGGAGTTATGTGAGTGATGATTGTTATTTATTAGCTAGCTGACCGATCCGCAGCTTTTAGTTTTTCAATAAAAACATTGCCCTCCTGCTGCCCAGTTAAGTAAAAAGTAGCCTATGACACCCGGGGATAGTGTAGCTTCCCAACAGTGAAATATTTTTTTTAATCGGTCCAGTAGTTTTTGAGTTTATTCATTACAAACATACACACAAAAATACAAATCTTTCCTCTTTATAACATTACTAGTGGTCCCGCCAAGCTTCGTATCGGCTTGACATGCATAGGTATAACGCGGGCTGTCAATATAAGTCACCCTGGTAGAATTGTCAATTGTTGTCCCCGGCCATCATTATGTATGAGAAAATGAATGACTTCCACAAATAATTCAATACCAAAATTAGCCAAATCGCTCCACCCGTTTTCGAGTTTTAGCGAGACTAACGAACAGCAATTAATTTATATATATATATATAGATAATATATCTCGGGATAACTCCTACCGAAGCATCTGTTTCAAACGATATTCATTTTTTTACATCCTCTTTACGATATTTGCAGCACGCATTCTGTCAATTCTATGTCAAACGTCATAATGTTACATTATAAAAGCGCTAAGGTTAGATTATAAATAATTTTATATGGTGGTTAAGTATTCTTAAATTTTATAATTTTGCGCGCAATTTTCTTAATTTTTTCTTTCATAAGAACCTTCTCCTGACAATAAGAAATACAAAAAATAAAGAATTGGCCAAATTGGTCCAGGCGTTGTTGAGTTATGCGCTTACCAACACATTTTGCGATTCATTTTTATATTATAGATAGATAGTATAGATAGATAGATAGTATAGATAGATAGATAGTATAGATAGATAGATAGTATAGATATAGATTCGTCCCTGATCTCTCCCCGCAACGGACTACCTAGGCAGAGAAGAGCCACCTCTACGTAAAGCCTATTTTTTACGTATAAAGCACGCAAAAAGTAGGCTGTACGTAGATGTGGCTCATTTTTACTTAAAAGTCCGTTGCGGAAAGAGGTCAGGGACTGGTATATGGATACAAGTTTTAAATGTTTGAAGGCAAGCGTCGAGCGTTTACCAGTTCCTGTATATCAGAAACTAGAACTGAAAGTTGGCGTAATTTGGAAACTGTGCAACGTCTTAATTGGAGAATTAATCGGTGTCAGCCGTTTAATTTACAAGATGCTGGCTCAGCAGATCCAACCTAGTTACCAGTTGATGTATGGATACTGAGATATTTCCTACAATTTGTACATCAATGTAATCATTTCAAAAGACTGAGACTTTGTAAGTTTTTTGTTACCAAATCACGCCAAAACGGGTTAACTGATTTTGATGAATTATCTGGAATAACACCTGAGTTACATTTTATGCGAGTTTTACGCGAGCATGACTTCTGCCCATTTTATATTTATTTTGAAAATGCAATATAACAAACTAGATTCCGCCAGCGGCTTCGCACGCGTGGTATGTCAATAAAAAGTAGCCATGTGCCAATCCAGGTCATATTCTATCGACATACCAAATTTCATAGAAATTGGTTATGACGTGATTGAGTAACAAACAAACATCCCAACTTTCGCATTTATAATATTAGTGTAAAGTGTGACTAGCTGACCAGCTTAGAACGGATTTTTGATTAAAATAAAATATAGGCTCATATATTGTGTATCTTTCTATCCGTGAATTCATTTTCAGAATAGGTATCTTAGTTCTTTCTTAAAACAGACATTTAAACATAACTCCTTAATAATATTAGTATACGTAGAGTATATATTACTTATCATAATTGTCTGAACCCCAACTAACCAGAGCTCAAACAGGAGCATTTGTTAGAAGCCTAACACACTTAATTGCTTCAAAGCGGAGGCTCTGACGAGGAAACTCAATCAAAGCGCATTACCAAACAAACCGAGCCACGTTGAAACGTTGAGATTAAATCATAACGTGAGAGGCGTATACGTAGAGCTTATAAACTCCCACATTGCTACGAGATTGGCCAATGTTGCTACGAGATTGCCTAATGTTGCAACGAGATTGGCCAATGTTGCTACGAGATTGGCCAACGTTGCTACGAGATTGAACATTGTTGCTACTAGATTGACCAAAGTTGCTACGAGATTGGCCAACGTTGCTACGAGATTGAACATTGTTGCTACGAGATTGGCCAACGTTGCTACGAGATTGAACATTGTTGCTACTAGATTGACCAATGTTGCTACGAGATTGGCCAACGTTGCTACGAGATTGAACATTGTTGCTACGAGATTGGCCAACGTTGCTACGAGATTGAACATTGTTGCTACTAGATTGAACAATGTTGCTACGAGATTGGCCAACGTTGCTACGAGATTGAACATTGTTGCTACTAGATCGACCAATGTTGCTACGAGATTGGCTAATGTTGCTACGAGATTGAACATTGTTGCTACTAGATTGACCAATGTTGCTACGAGATTGAACATTGTTGCTACTAGATTGACCAATGTTGCTACGAGATTGACCATCGTTAACGCTTCTGACCTGTTCTACGACATCATCTACTTTATGCTACGAATAACAGTAAACACTATGCTACGTCACTACCCTACGCTGTTACAAGATTGCCCTGCGATGCTACTAGAGTACGAGATTGCCTAATGTTGCTACGAGATTGACCATCGTTAACGCTTCTGACCTGTTCTACGACATCATCTACTTTATGCTACGAATAACAGTAAACACTATGCTACGTCACTACCCTACGCTGTTACAAGATTGCCCTGCGATGCTACTAGAGTACGAGATTGCCTAATGTTGCTACGAGATTGGCCAATGTTGCTACGAGATTGACCAATGTTGCTACGAGATTGGCCAATGTTGCTACGAGATTGACCATCGTTAACGCTTCTGACCTGTTCTACGACATCATCTACTTTATGCTACGAATAACAGTAAACACTATGCTACGTCACTACCCTACGCTGTTACAAGATTGCCCTGCGATGCTACTAGAGTACGAGACTGCGCCATGTTGGTTCGAGATTATTCTAGCATACGACACTATCATACATTGCAACGAGATTACACAAAGATGATTATAACTTTTGAAACTAAGGTTAAACACAAAAATAAGACACAAATCATGGTAAATATCCCGTTTGTCAATTGTATTCATTCGTTAGTTTAAGTTATACAAGAAAATTAGTTCTAAATTAAATTATTCATTGGCCCAAACATTGGCTAGATTGTAATAATATAACACATTAGAATTTTATGTATAGCAAGTGATTACTCTATTATGATCAGACCTAGAGTAGATACGACAAGGTTGAGTATGCTATGTTCTACGACATGGCCCTTTGTTGCCACGAACCTGTTTTACGAAGCTACGACACTTACCTACGACGACTACTACGACTTGTTTGTACTCAACAATATAGGTATACTCTTTCTCCATGACCAGAGATCTCGCGATGTAATTTCGCTATAAATAAATATTTATCTTTATTGTACACAAATAGATTTACAGACAAAAACAGCTTACTAAATATACATGTACAAAAGCGAGCTTAACCCTAATAAGAGTTTTCTTCCAGCAAACCTGTGAAGATAGAGATATAGTTGATTATAGTAGTGGGTATATGCACAGAAAAAGAAATTGGAGTAAAATACTAATATATACCTGTAGTTATACATAATATATACGATAATAAATAAAAATACTTATACATATTAAAAATAATATCTATGAACTCTACCTACATACATTAAATAAACTTAATACAATATATAAAATATACATAATATACCTACTTATACATAATAACCTAAAAGCTTACAAGGACAGGAAATGCTCTGTAACTCTAAACTTAAAAGTGCTTAGTGATTCACTTGCTCGGATAGAATGAGGTAGAGAATTCCACAGTTTGACTCCAGACACCATGAACAGTGAACGAACCGACATAGCGACTGGAGGAATGAGGACGGGTTATGAGAAGGAGGGACTTTGATGACCTAAAAGTCATTTCACGTGGGACAAGAAAATCAAAATCTAGAAATGATCTTAAATTCTTCATGATCTTAAGTCTTAAATTCTAATAAGTATTACTTGTAGAAATACAAAAACTATTTTTTTATTATTTAACAAAGACAATAAGCGACAATTACTGTAATGGTATATTACAATTGTGCCAGTAAACTTGACAGTCTAATCTAATGAAAAGTGTCCAAGAAATTAAAACGAACATAACTTGACCTACATCATCATCATCATCATCAGCCAGGAGACGTCCACTGCTGAACATAGGCCTCCCCCTTAGATCGCTACAACGAGCGGTTGGTAGCCGTTTGCGCCCAACGGCTCCCCGCGATTCTTACTAGATCGTCGATCCACCTTGTGGGGGGCCGGCCTACGCTGCGTCTTCCAGTCCGTGGTCACCACTCGAGAACCTTTCTTCCCCAACGGTTATCGGTTCTACGAGCGATGTGGCCTGCCCATTGCCACTTCAACTTGCTAATTTTGAGAGCTATGTCGGCAACTTTAGTTCTTCTGCGGATTTTGTCACGCAAAGAAACCCCGAGCATAGCCCTCTCCATAGCTCGTTGAGCGACCTTGAGCTTGGTCACGAGGCCATGACTTGACCTACAGTTCATTTTAAATAACAACTAACGGGAGTTCATTTAAAAATGAGAGTTCGTATGTTCGTGTAATTACTAGCACATAGGCATACCAGCTAAGTCCTATAGTATGGCAAAACGTATCCACATAGAAATCAAGACAACATAATACCTTGTTTTGAATTCTATGTGGATATCCATGGGCTTTAGTAGCCACTTAACATCTGGTGGACTGCATGCTCGTTTCCCATATAAGTTGTATAAAAAATTGGAGCTTTTTTTGAGGAAAAAATCGCAGTTATTCTGAATTTCAAACTTTTCCCTACGAATATATGACTGCCACTAAAGCTACAAACAAACAAAATTTCAACACTGTGGGATAACTGATGTACCAGTAATCATATGCATGTATGGTTTGTCCTATGAATCCATATAAACACTGATTGGTCCGAGTTCATTTGTAGAACTCGCTTAGCTCGATTAAATAATAATTGACTTCATATCAATAATATGAATATTTCATCATCAGAAAGGAAAATTCAATAGATTCAAATGGTAATTTGATTACCTCAATATTTTAAGTCTTTGTTATATAAACATTGATAAATTAATAATTCGTTTAGTTTTAATAAATGTATTTTCATAAGAATTAAAAAGGATAATGATTCTTAGGCAGTCCGAGGAATTTAAGCAGTTGATATGTTACCGCTATCTCGTTTTTTTTAACCGCTTGTTGCTTGTTAATTTTTAATAATCTTAATATTATTTCAAGATATTGCAAGATTCTTAGTAACGTAGACGTCATAATTTAAACTAGCATTAATAAACATAAGGAACTGATAACGGTGACTGAGCCACAGCGATGATACTCAGTCAGAGATAATGGTCATCATCATCACCATCAATTCAGCTATTGAACATCCAATAGTTCAACAATCCAACAGAGAAAATATATTGCTGGACATTGTCACACAGCGCTATCTAGCCCCAAACGAAGCAGAGCTTGTACTATGGAAACCAGATAACTGATAGAATACTTACATAAATCTTTTTTTTTGTAAATACATACTTATAATATATAGAGAAACAACCAGACCCGGAACAAATATCTGTAGATCATGCAAACATTTGTTCCGCAGCGGGAATCGAACCCGCTACCTCCTGCGTCTCAGCCGGCTATTCGCCCACTGCGCCACGGAGGTCGTCGACCGAAAATAAAAGTCTTTATGAATTATAAATAGTTACCACTAGTCGAAATTTTAGTCGCTACTTAGTGCACGCTTATCGATCTTTGACATTTTTAAATTTAAACTCGTTATGTACCTACTTACTTGTATTGTTCTAGTGTCCTACTAAATAATAATACATATACAGTCAAAACCGTTTATGGCGACATCGTTTAGAACAACATACCGGTTAAATTGACCAAAATCAAAGGTCCTGGCTGAATGTTATATGACCGCCTTATCGAAAACATTGGTTTTTACGACATTGTTTACTACGACATGCCGCATTAAGCGACCACATTTGGTTAATGTTTTCGGAGAATTATATCTGTAGAACGACCGGCTCAGCTGTATTGTTAACAATTTGAATAGGTAACTGTATCCACATCTGGCACAGTATAATAGTCAATGGCTATTATCGTAAAAGTAAACAAAGTTTAGGGTCTTTTGTAATTCTTAGAAACAAAGCGCATGCATGCCGTAGCCGCAAACAAACTAAAATTACAGATTTTATGCATACAAAAATGATATTGTTCTTTTTTAATATACGTTTGTATTGAAATAAACAAAATGCGGTTTAATTTCCTACATTGTTATATACATATTATCTTTCCTATTAATATAGTGTGACCATTAGAGCTGTGCACTCCCTGAGGTATGCGCGCGGCGAGACGGGGGGGATGTGTCGGCCGCTCCGATCTATCAGTCTGCCGTCAACGCTCACGGCGGTAGGTAGCTTTTGTACCGGACGGTCTATGTCAGACGCACACGGGATAAATATTCAAAGATGGGTCGTGCGTTATCTCGTGATATGAAGTTGAAACAGAATCTATGTCAGAATAACTTTCGTTAGAATATATAATTGTGTGTAAATATAAAAAATGTTCAATAAAACAAGTCCTTTGAATTATAAGTTTAGTTCTTATTTATCACCTGCATATTTTTAATAAAATATGGGTATATTTAAGTTACATTTTAATCAACTAAGTAAGTATAATATATTACAGATAGATAGCCTCCGACCATCGTCCCGCCACAAGTTTTGCCTTAGAAATGCAAACTGATATCGTAAGATATGTCCGACATGTTTTGATCTCATGTGAACTCATGCAGTTTTTTCTTTGCCTCCCACCTCGCCGCGCATACCTCAGGCAGTGCACAGCACTAATGGTCACACTATACCTGTCACCGGTTGTTACTACTATCGGTTTTTACGACTCAATATGAGTAGTCCCTTTGATGTCGTTATAACAGATTTTGACTGTATATACTAAATAATATTTTTTTTTATTGACGTTGACGCATCACAGCAATGATCGTACGATTAGTCTAAAAAGAAATATAGTAGATAATATTATTTTTGGAGCGGGTTCATCTGCACTGCACCTTAGTCTCAACTACGTTCTTTTTTGGAGCGGGTGCATCTGCACTGCACCTTAGTCAACTACGTTCTTTTTTGGAGCGGGTTCATCTGCACTGCACCTTAGTCAACTACGTTCTTTTTTGGAGCGGGTTCATCTGCACTGCACCTTAGTCAACTACGTTCTTTTTTGGAGCGGGTTCATCTGCACTGCACCTTAGTCAACTACGTTCTTTTTTGGAGCGGGTTCATCTGCACTGCATCTTAGTCAACTACGTTCTTTTTTGGAGCGGGTTCATCTGCATTGCACCTTAGTCAACTACGTTCTTTTTTGGAGCGGGTTCATCTGCACTGCACCTTAGTCAACTACGTTCTTTTTTGGAGCGGGTTCATCTGCACTGCACCTTAGTCAACTACGTTCTTTTTTGGAGCGGGTTCATCTGCACTGCACCTTAGTCAACTACGTTCTTTTTTTGTTGCCATTCCCAAATGATCTGATAATAACACTTTAAAACATCTAATATATAAAATTCTCGTGTCACAGTTTTCGTTGCCATACTCCTCCGAAACGGCTTGACCGATTTTGATGAAATTTTTTGTGCTTATCCGGTATCTATGAGAATCGGCCAACATCTATTTTTCATCCCCCTAAATGTTAGTTGTAGTCCACCCCTAAATTTTTTTTTTAATTTTTAGACAAAATTTTTAATTTCTATTTATTTATGATACAACATACATAAATACATACAATCCTCAATTTTCACCCTTCTACGATCAACCCTTATTTTTTAATAGCAATTATTTATATGGCAAAACAACGTTTGCCGGGTCAGCTAGTAACACTATAAAATACATCCCACACCAAACACACGCTAGGTACACTATACACACATAAACACAGACACACCAAATGCGATCAAGTAAACATTGCAGCTCAAGGGGCACTTCTTCATTAATTTAAATATTTCAAAAAAATTTAATACTTTTTTTTTTGTTGTAAACCATTTCTTGTATTTTTTTATTTTTATGTTTTGTAAAAAAATAGCTATAATAGATATACATATACATATTAAAGTTAACTGGCGGGCGCTACTTTGCCGCGTCATATTTATAAAAGTTTAGTATTACATAAAGTAGATATGATAATGATATATACATAATGGTTACATAATGATATATACACGCACCTACCTTTAAAATCATCTTTCTCTCAAGCCTCAAAGGTTTTCTGAAAGAAAACTCTTCATAGGGTTAAGCTCGCCTTTGTACATGTCCTCTATTTCTGTACTTTATAACGTATTTTCTTGTGTACAATAAAGAATAGAGTAGATTCAATTTGGTTTAAGTTCAGTATTATGTTAATAAATGTATGATATACGGTAATGTAACTGTGAATCTAAGTATTATTAAATAAATAAATAAATTAAAAAGGTGTTTCGGTTCTTTCAACTATACTGTTACTATCTCTTGTATAGGGTTTAGTGATGATGAGTCAATAGCATATAATCGAACGCGCGAGATCTGTGGTTTACAGCTGGTTTCTCGGATAACATATTTCAGTAATCCAGGAGGTAATGATCGCATCGTGCTAGCTGAATGTTCAGAGATAAAGAGGTAATACGTTCGTTCATAACGTCAGTGTTTATTCTCGATCAGCTGGTAATTTTAACAAACATCACGTAGACAATAAAAACTAAACATATCACTGTTCGTCATCATTATTTATATATTTTTATCGTGCCTCTTAAATCTACAGAATTATTAATAATATATGTCTATTTTACAAGTATATTAAGTATTAAGATTAAAACTTCATCATATTTTTATTATACCTTAGAATATATGTGTAAATGTATCCTCTAAAGTACACGGCACTCCGTATCTTTGTAAATTTCGCTCCATCCAAAGGTTACCTGGAAGAGATCACTTTCAGCGATAAGGCCGCCCATTGTATTGCTTTATTTATTTTAGCCTAGTACTTATTTTTTTATTATTTCTGTATGTGTTGTAATTCAATAAAGAGTTATCTATCTATCTATTATTTTCAAATAGTTTAATTTGGATCAGTAGGTTGGACATCTACAGCATCATGAGTTGCCTCACTAAGCTGTTACCGAGTGCAGTTAGTGAGGTACTGGGGCAGAGGAGCAAGTGTTCCCCAAACTGACCAAGACAGCGGCCTACCTAACAAGGTGCAGTTTAACTTGGGTGAATTCATTATTTAGGTACTAACCAAGGTAGATTACATGAGACCAATTACAAAACAAGGAAGTTAGTACAATAACTTACTGTTATGGCTTGATATTGTCAGCTGGGAGTTCAAAGGCGCGGGAATAATACAAGAGGTGTCGGGCGGAAACGAGGCGCGGGCGCAGCGAGGGCGCCGCTTCATCATCCTCGGCGCACCCGCAGTTAGCAGTAGCATGCTCCTGTCCTGCTTGCAACACAGGGTGGACCGCATATCTTCTGATCTTTTGTAAGTTCTTCCAATGCACCAGAGCTTCTTCATGTGCCGAAGAAGACGTCATGTTGTCGTGATAAAATCAAACACTAAAATGCCCCAAATGCATCCACTGTGTTCGGCCGCGCCTCGCCTTTCCGATACCGTTAGCGCGCCTGTTCTGCGCTGCACCGGCGCCTCGTCCGTGCCTCGCCTCCGCCCCACGCCTCTTGTATTTGACCCGCGCCTAAGGTTAAATAACTACAAACGTTAAGGGTATTGGGAATTATGAACCAGACAAATATTTGTAGATCCTGCAAACATTTGTACCGCAGCGGGATCGAACTCGCAACATCATGCGTTCCAGCCGGCGCTCCGCCTACCTCGCTACAGAGGTTGTCATATTGCCAAATGATCGCTACCGCTAAGTCTAAACAATAATTTATGTACCTACAAAGCGATTCAACAAAACCGTTTTATTAAACCTGTTGCAGTAAAAAGGTGAAGCTGTCATCCTTGGCCCGAATGCTGCATTCTGAGTGTATTGTGACTTTGTGAAGCGTTCACAAAGGCACGGATATCCGGATACCAGAAGTATGGAAATGTACGCTCGCCTCAGTTACTCAAGTTGTTGACGACTGTACGCGGAATATGACTAAAGAATGGGAAAGACAATCGCATATTTCGAAAGTTATGTAACATCAGGGCGGTGGGAAAATAGAGTAAAATGAAATTGACAGGAATGCCTTTGTAATTGCCAGGAGATGGCCTACCAGATGCTAAGTGGTTACAATCGCCTATAACAAAGCATTGCCCTGTAGGTCACGCGCCTTAGAAACGTGCCCTACGACGCACTGCTCTACGTCTCAACTTGAGGTAGGTATATGTAATGCCTAATGTACCCGTTATATAACGTTTATATAGCGAAATCCATACTCTTCAAACCAAGACACAGCAATGCTGCTTGGCAGTAGAAATGGGTATGGTGGTAGTACTTCCCCGGGCGAGTCGTATAAGAACTGTACTACTACTGATAACTTTGTTCTATGTGAATAATCAGAACAGTACTCCAAGTAGTATTTATCTAACTTTCGGGATCACTGTGCTAATAACAGGTTTTAAACAGGTATTTATCGCGTATGTACCTTTACTATTTGTTATCCCAACGTCAGTTCTAAATAGCCTAACAGATACTATGCACAATGGAGATAAACAAATCACACTAATATTATCAATGCGAAAGTTCGGATGTCTGTTTGTTAATCAATCACTTTAGTAGTGTAACGCGTACGAAGTCGCGGGCAACAGTTAGTAAATAAATAAAAGAAACAGACATGAGGCTAAATTAGTACCCCAACAAATGAATGTAAGTAAAACCTTGTAAAATTCAGATTCTTACCTTTTTAAGGTCAAAAACCCAAACAGAAAGCAAAAACAATATTAGCGACGCGTTCAGGTTACTTTACTAAACACGTTATGGGTAGCATAGTCCACATACCCACCTAAATACTAAGTCTTGTCGAGACTACTCACAGCCTCACAGATTTTATTGGTTGTCGTAAAAATATGCGATACTGACAAAGAGAGGGTTTTTATCAGATCGAGGTTTTAGCCGATATAATTCTTACAACAGTCTACGGTACTTAGCTTAAGCATTAAACACAACGATTCCTATACGTATTTAGCGACTAAACATGTTTAAATTTGAGGTGTTTGTATGATTTGACAACTCTTAAAATCATATTTAGGTACTAAATACGTTTAGGCATCGGTGCGCAAGTCGCTCCGAGTGTCGTGTTTTTTTTATTAGATGAGATGACGCCGTTCTATGCGTATGACCCTCTTGATGTCAATCGGTTACCACTGCCTATAGGTAAGAATCTAGGACCAAAATTGCTGCTATGAAGCTGGGCATCATAGCTAAGGTTCGGCGGTACTTCTCACCGGGACAGCTGCTCAGTCTCTACAAAGCACAAGTCCGCTCATGCATGGAGTACTGCTGCCATCTCAGGGATGGCTCGGCCAAGTATCAGCTTAAAGCCCTTGATTCGATTGAACGACGTGCTGCTAGACTCACTGGTCTCACTCCCTAGTGCAAGCCAGACTTTCAGTTTTTACAGGATTAATTTTGGTGAATATGCGCAAGATATTCATGGCCTTATCCCTCCTTTCTCCTTCCACCACCGAACAAGCAGACGTACCGAGAAGTACCACCCATACCTGGTCGGCATACCACCTTGCCATACCAAAAGATTTGCTTCAACTTTTCTTGTTAGCACAAGTAAGGAGTGGAACTCACTTCCGGCGTATATTTTTCCAAACCAGTATAATCTCGGAGTCTTCAAGTCCAGAGTGAATAGGTTCATTCTAGGCAAGCGTGCTCCATCTTCGAGCACACCATCACTTACAAGCAGGTGAGGTAGTGGTCAAGCGTATGGCTATCATCAATAAAAAAAAATCCCATAGTACAAACTTTGCTAAGTTTGGGGCTAGATAGCGCTGTGTGAAAAATCCAGCTTTATTTATATATTTGTAACAATTGAATTATTTCACAGGTTACGTCCAACAGCACAACGGGTGTTGTCCTGAGAATTGTATTGACGGGACTATGAAATGCTTACTGCTCATCAGAGAATGATTAGCGAAAACGCAATTATACATCAATAACCCACACGTTTCCACCACATCGGTTCCTATTGAATCCCTCCGTATTCGCATCTGAATGGAGGTGTGGAAGTAATGCGCCCCAGGGCCGGATTACGGTAATTGCGGACGGCACCTGTGGCTGGAAATCACCGGAAAACCTCATTTGCCGATTCTATATTGACACGGAACGAATGTTGTAAAACATATTTTCATAATTATAATGCAAATAGTGTTAGGTATAGTGTGACCATTAGTGCTGTGCACTCCCTGAGGTATGCGCGCGGCGAGACGGCAGGTAGTGTTATTTGTATCGGACTGTCTATGTCAGACGCACATGACATAGACAGTCCGATACAAATAACACTACCTGCCGCCACGAGCGTTGACGGCGAACTGACAGAGCGCAGCAGCCGATTCTCCCCCCCGTCTCGCCGCGCGCATACCTCAGGGAGTGCACAGCACTAATGGTCACACTATAGATCACTTATTTTATTATCAAAGTAAATTTGATAAATATATGTACATAGACATAGGCATTTGTTTAAGCACACAATAAAATAACATTTGGAACATACACCCAAAAAGTGACCTTAAAATGAAAACAAGATAAGCTAAACAAGTCTTGTTTTTTATGTCACAATATTTAATGTATAGATTTTATAATATTACCGACTAGCTGACCAATCCGCAGCTTCGCACGCGTAGTTTTTCAATAAAAATATTACCCTCCTTCTGCGCAGTTGGGTAAAAAGTAGCCTATGTCACCCGGGGATAGTGTAGCTTCCCAACGAATTTTTTAAATCGAACCAGTAGTTTCGGAGCCTATTCAATGCAAACAAACAAACAAATTTTTCCTCTTTATAATATTATTTTAGTAGATATTGATATGTTCTTTAATATTGTAGAACATTCTTTTGTTCTATCATCAATAGTTTCCGCAGCGCATGCGACGAAAGACGTTTTAGGGGACTTTTTTACACCTTGGGTTACGTTACTTAAGTTTTAGTAAGGATCCCTAATCTTTGCTAGCAATAAATATAGCCTATGTCACTCAGGGTGAATGTAGGTTTCCAATGGTGAAAGACTTTTTGGAATCGGCAAAGTAGTTTTTGAGTTTATTCATTACAAACACAAAAATACAAATCTTTCCTCTTTTTATTATTAGTATAAATTTGTTTATACCATCAGGTGTGTTCTATCATTATCTTGTCGATTAGTATAATTGGTGTATAATGCCGTTTTAATTAAATATATAAACATAGGACAACAAACCTCAATTGGTTAAATGGTTTCATGCATGAAGATCAAGTTTGACTTATAGACAACATTAGATGCCGTCACCAGATGGCAGCGTGCCCAAAAATGATACACGTTTCCATAGATTTCATTTCTGGAAAACCCGGATAAGTATGTATCATACATGTAATACATTTTAACTAGCCAATATGGAAAACCTCTTTTAAGATTCATTTTCAGAACATAAACCCGTTATAGTAATATATTCTATTGATTTTTTATCTAATCTCAATAGACATGATGACAGTAATTAAAAATCACTAAATTTATGTATTTAATGAAACTTAGGTCACGGAATACGAAACGCACATTTATTTAGATTACTAGCTGATCAATCCGCAGCTTCGCACGCGTAGTTTTTCAATAAAAACATTACCCTCCTTCTGCGCAGTTGAGTAAAAAGTAGACTTTGCTACTCAGGATAAATGTAGCTTTCAAATGATGAAAGAATTTTTGAAATCAGACCAGTAGTTTTTGAGTTTATTTATTACAAACATACACACAAAAATACAAATCTTTCCTCTTTATAATATTATAGTATTTTCAATAAAAACATTACCCTCCTTTGTGCAGTTGGGTAAAAAGTAGCCTATGTTACTCAAGGTGAATGTAGCTTTCCAATGATGAACGAATTTTTGAAATCGGACTAGTATTTTTGAGTTTATTCATTAAAAATATACACACATAAATACAAATCTTTCATCTTCATAATATTATAGTATTTTCAATAAAAACATTACCCTCCTTTTTGCAGTTGAGTAAAAAGTAGCCTATGTTACTCAAGGTGAATGTAGCTTTCCAATGATGAACGAATTTTTGAAATCGGACCAGTAGTTTTTGAGTTTATTCATTAAAAACATACACACAAAAATACAAATCTTTCCTCTTTATAATATTATAGTATTTTCAATAAAAACATTACCCTCCTTTGTGCAGTTGGGTAAAAAGTAGCCTATGTTACTCAAGGTGAATGTAGCTTTCCAATGATGAACGAATTTTTGAAATCGGACTAGTATTTTTGAGTTTATTCATTAAAAATATACACACAAAAATACAAATCTTTCCTCTTTATAATATTATAGTATTTTCAATAAAAACATTACCCTCCTTTGTGCAGTTGGGTAAAAAGTAGCCTATATTACTCAAGGTGAAGGTAGCTTTCCAATGGTGAAAGAATTTTTTAAATCGGACCAGTACTTTTTGAGTTTATTCATTACACACATACACACAAAAATACAAATCTTTCCTCTTTATAATATTATAGTATAGATATAGATTAGTATAGAAGAGCGAGATTTATAATTATTTTGATAAAATAAAACTACAAAATACGGAAAGTCCGCCATGATATGTTGAACACCAATCAGAGAGAATCACTTTTGAGCATCTCTGTTAACTAAATTGTTCAATGATGAGCGTCGGGAAAACCACAGAAAAGGCCGTTGAACACCTGTTTAAAAAACTCTTACCAATTATTGTTAAAGAATTTTTTAAACAGATGTTCAATGGGCGTTTAACTTTTATTTGGTAAAGCCCCTAGTATTTATGTTTCGTTTACTCGAGTGTGACGTCACAAGCGACGCCATGACACTGACAAGCATTTTAGTGAGGATTTTAAATCTAAAAACGAATATGTAATTTTTTATACTTTTCCTAACATTAGGACAGTTTTCGAAATCTGCCATCATGCGGCTTGAGGTATTTTTAAAAAATCTTTAATTCATTAAATCACAAGGACTGCTATGAAACGTCAATTTTACCATCTGCTCTTCCGCGACCAAGCCAGAAAATAATTAAGCACGCATTAATCTACTTGAAGGCAGTGTTGGCTGTTTATATCGTAATGCGATCGACACATGGCTAAATGTTCTAATTGTGTGAATCAGTAGCTTCAGGAATAATTGTATATTTTCATTTCATTACATTTATTCTCAAACAATAAAATATTGTGTCGGAACTTATGTCATTCTACAGTTAGGAAATCTTTTACAAATACTTAATTAATTCGAAAGAACAACGGTTTTGGTAAATACATAATAGAAAATGATAATTAATAACCAGTAAAAAAATATATATTTATATATATGTATATCATCATCATCATCATCATATCAGACGTAGGACGTCCACTGCTGGACAAAGGCCTCCCTCATTGATCTACAGGAACTGCGGTTGGAAGCGGCCTGCATCCAACGCCGACCTGCGGTTCTTACCAAGTCGTCTGCCCATCTTGTGGGTGGACGTCCTACGCTGCGCTTGCCGGTCCGTGGCCTCCACTCGAGAACCTTTCGGCCCCATCGGCCATCTGTTCTGCGCGCTATATGGCCTGCCCATTGTCACTTCAACGTGCTAATCCGTCGTAATGTATATATAAAAATATAACAATTAGATAGAAAACCCTTTATTGTAAATCACACTTAAAATAAAAACAATATAAAACATAAATAACAATACACGCAGAAATACAAATGCCGGTCTTATCGCTAAAAGCGATCTCTTCCAGACAACCTTTCTATATATTCACTTCTATAAATTTAAGACTTCATGTTTTTAAAAAAAGGTTTGATCATATCGAGCGGTGCAAAAAATACAGGATGTTATATTTTGGTATTTGCGTGGGTTCAAGGCTGAGACGTATTGACGGTGACTTTGAAAGCATTTTTTTAAATATCTATAGGAATGTTCACTCGACGTAAAATATTAAAGTTAGCTAACTTTATTATTTTGGGTAATTTCCACCCTGAAATTACTATATTTTAACAGGATTCTAGAAAAGAAGGTTCGCAATTCGATTGTTTTTTTTATGTTTTTTACCTCAGAACTCCATCATTTATCAACCGAATTGAAAACTTCTTATTCTTTGAAAGGATATACTTTCGGATACGTCCCATTGAAATTTCATCAAAATTGGTTTAGTAGTTTGGTTTTTCTATCATCTAAAGTCGGTTATATTTTTAATCTTGAAATTTTCCGCATGTGTTCGGATAACACTATAAATAAAAATACTATTTGAAATAAGCAACGCGACATCTCTTGTCAATGTACTGAACTGCAACGTTTGGCATTGAGCAGATACAAATAACTATATAAGTTTTCCTGTAGATGGAGCTAACGGCGCTTTAGTCGTAATTCTGAATCATCTCACTAATTTCGACCTAGACGTGAATTGCCTTGTTGCACAGATGGTAGTGCGTCCTCGTATCAAGAGGAAGGTCGCGGGTTCAATTCCCGTCTAGGCTTGAAATTTTTGAGATGATTTTAAAAATCTTGGTTATACTTTTGTTTATAAGCTACTTGTTTTCATGTCTATCCTATAACTTTCCAATCCACCCCTGTATCCATACCTGAGAAATACCTCGAAAGTTTGGCGTAGGTATGCGTAAACGTACTGTACTTTAGGCGCCTATGTGTTAGCACACCTGTCACTGTCAAACACACGCATCAAGTGATTTACGCGGGGTTATTGTACACGATGACGGAAGCGGCAAGTCGCAGTACATAATTACTGATAAAAACGGTCCAGACGTTTCCGTTGTGTTCATAGCCGCGGTCACGGCTGTTGCAACACAGCCGAAACGTCAGTATAACAAATAAAAAATTTACATACGTGATAAATACCCGTTTTAATCAGTAATTAACGTTAATTAAATAATGATAGTAGAATATGACCATTACCCGATTTTAGATAGATTTTTCCATAAGGCATTATAACCAAAAAATTTAAGGGTCGAGGTTAACGCGCCGGCGAACCCTGAGCGCAACATCAATTCGGTCGCGTCAAAAACTTCGGCCTGAATATCGCTATCCCTGTTTAGTGACTAAGTTTAGCCACGCAGAGCGACAGTGATAGCAATAGAACGATTCTAAATTTGATTAGATTTTGACCGTGTTCCGTAATACCAAAAATGATGACTGAAAACTTGTTGTATTTTTCTCATTGTGCTGTTATTCTGTAACTAGACCATATAATCTATGTTCCCATGACTAGGATACGTAAGATGTTGTTGTTTTTAATACGAAATATTAGGTTGAAAACCTAATATTTCCTTTTTTATTCTTTATTGTACACAAGACAATTTCATTTAAAAATACATAAATAGAGGACGTCTACAAAGGAAACCTTAACCCTAAGAAGATTTTTTTTACAGCAAACCTTTGAGGCTAGTGAGAGAGATTGACCCCCCATTTTATCATTTAAACAAATATATCAGTTGTTCATTTTCTTTGTATTGATTTTTATTTATTCTATAGTTACTTACTTAACTGACATAATTTATAATATATTTTTGACATACCAATATACAATGAAATGGTGAATAAATGAATACTGAATAGTAATGCTTTTAAAGGTAGGTGAGTGTACAACAACTTAACATCCTTCGTAGCAGCATGTCGCGTTACTTGAAACATTGTGTGAAAACTGCCCTACTGTTTTCAGCAAAATGAGTTTACGCACGAACCGTCATGAACCAAAGTGCCTTTCAAGTCCTGAGCACTTACAAACACTCCGGAATCCTTCGAGCTGTTTATCAGTCACCTCGTAATTAAAACCAGACTCAAGGTGAGGTCTTGAGTACTTACCTGCATCTTATTTAACCAAGTCACTGAGATATAAGTGTTTCTTTTCAATTGTTTATTATTTTTAATCATTAAAGTTTTGGGATAATTTTGATGGCACTAACTAAACTAAATTTCAGTTTGACAACACACATTTTGTTAAGACGACCTCTGTGGCGCAGTGGATGATTAGTTTTTTTTTCTGTTTTTTTAATATACCTAAGCTTGCGTTCGACCACGATCTCGCCTGATGGTAAGCGATGATGCAGTCTACGATGGTACACGCTTGCCTAGAAGTAACCTATTCAGTCGCAACTTAAAGACACTCAGGTTGTAGCTATCAGGAAAGACAGACTCTGGCAAGGCGTTCCAATCTTTGGCGGTACGCACGATAAATATAAAGATCGAAGAGAACCACTTTGTGAGACGCAGAAGGAAGCAGGATCGATTCCTGCTGCAGGACAAATGTTTGCTTGATCTACATCAGTTATCTGGTTCCCAAGCTTTGCTTAATTTGGGGCTAGATAGCGCTGTGTGAAATGCCCAGCATTATTAATTTATATGGACAGAGAGAACAGTTGTTATTTTATTACAGACAAACCTAAATTTATTTTAGTTTCTGCTAACATAATGCCACCAAAGGTTCACCTTCTTAGCTAGCTACTCTTCTAAACGACTTTTAGATGGAGAAGAGAATAAATTAAACTATTGTGAATGAATGAATGAACACATTTTATTGTACACCATCACACTAATATTATAAATGCGAAAGTTTGGATGTTTGTTTATTTATTTGTTTGTTTGTTATTCTATCACGTCGCCGTCGTAACGGCAGAACCGATTTCGATGAAATTTGGTATTATAACTTGGATTAACACATAGGTAGGCTACTTTTTACCCTATAAATCAGGTCCCGTGTGATAAAAATGGGGTGTAAAGTCAAGTTGCAACAGCGAGTTTAGATTTATTTCTAGATTACGTACGCATTTAGTAGTGTAACGTGAACGAAGTCTCAGGCAACAGCTAGTAAAAAATAAAATATACAGAGAAAATTGGAGACATAGTTGTATCCTAATAAAGTTGTATTGCAAAGATCTCTATTTATTCCGACACTAGCCTCTAGTTTTGGATGAAAGGGCCCTTTTCTCGCGCGACATTAGTCGCTCTCAGAATGGTTTTTATCTCTCTCAGGGACAAATATAGAATTAAATTTCGTTTATCTGTTTGGGCACGGCCTGAAATCATTTCAGGGCTAATGCGCGTTGAAGTCTTTTTTACTAAAATGTAAAAAAAATCTTTTCATCGGATTAATTTGAGTAAGCGCGGAAAACCAAGGGGTTTAAAGCTCGAGCGTATATTTCAAAACTCAGTGAACCGTTTATTTGCGTAATAATAAAAATGTTACGCTGACCACTTCTTCAATACAGGAGTATATTTGATTCGGAATATGTATGTAATCTGAAAAGATGTTATTGACCTTACTTACGAGAACAATGTGTGTTCTATGACTTTGTACCTGACTTAATTAAACTAATGATTCTGTAAGAACAGTAGACCTCGCCTCCCAAATGCAAAACGTAATTTGCGCAACAAATACAACAAAGAAAGTCCAATTTTAAATCGAATTTCTGGCGCTTGAATTTTTCAACCTATTTAGACTTTTGAGCAAAATATTGGTATAAGTTTTAGCATGGTTTTAGGGTGTACTCGCGTTCCCTTGGTCCTAGGAGGTCAAATCTGATGTCTGCGGGTTCGTCTCATGAAGGCGAAGAGGACTGCGTAGTTTGATTGGTATAGGTAGGCATACATTTTCCAAAACAAATACATAAAATTTAAATGCGTCCATGTATAAATGTAACAGCAAACTTCCCCTCTTTTTGAAAATTTTTCACAACATCTTGAGTAGAATGAAGTCCTTAGTGTGCCTCTCCAAATTTTATTGAAATCCGTCGATAAATAACGCTACAGCAAACTCCCCCCAAAAGGAGAAACCCCCCAATCAAAAATCGCGATCGACAAAAAAATTTAAATAAATCAAGGAACTTGTGTGCCAATTTTCGTCAAACTCATCTCCTTCGAAAACAGGCAAGATCAAGATGTCAACCGCCGCGTCGAAAATGCCTGGAGGAGTTTTTGGTCCATTAAGACGCTAATGAAGGGAGACCTTCCATTGTCACTTAAGCGTAAACTCATAGACATGTGCCCGTCCTTACTTATGGTGCCCAAACTTGGTCATTGACAGAATCTCAAAAGATTTAACTTTGAGTTTGCAAAAGGGCCATGGAACGCAGCATGTTAGGGGTAAAGAGAATCGACAGGATCCGCAATACCACACTGCGCGAAGACCAGCATCGCAGATGTTGGTGACAATACTGCCAGGCTGAATTGGGACTGGGTCACGTCAGTCGTATGGTTACAGACAAATGGGCAACAGTCGTCACACAATGGGTCGTCACACAACCTGCAGATGGGCGTCGAAGCCGGGGCAGGCCGAGGATGCGTTGGCGTGACGACCTCGATGCATACCAAGATGGCTGGTGGGACGTGGCGAGTGATCATGAGATATGGAAGAACTTTGCCTAGCAGTGGGAAACTAGAGATTAAAAAATATCATCTAAGAAGGCAAAGGTAACTTTCCACAGTCTCTGCCTCTTGCTATATTTATGACAAATAACTGCTTACCACAAATGACGTTAGCAGGTAAAACATGGTTAAAACCTAGATACTAATCACATAAATCTAGTGTTCTAGTTACCTTTGAAAGAAACCTTCCCAAGTATTATTCGTAATTCTGTCACTGCTTGTATTTATGATCATTTTTTTTAAGTAAATTAGTTGTACACACGGCTACACATCAAGCTATAATTACCAGTATAAGCTGACCTCGCATTGTGTAGGTTTTTCGTAGAATGAGAGGTCAGCTTATAGTGGAAATGTATAGCTTGATGTGTAGCCGTGTGCATAACCTTTTTTATTATGTACGACATTAATTTAAAACACACACCGGAATCGTATAAACTGATTTTAATACCGGTAGCTTGAATATTTATCCAGTGATCGATACATTTCCAATAAACAATTCTGACGCGCCTTTGTGACGATGCCGCTTTGTCAATTTAACAGGCACATGATAAATGAATATGATTTCTATACCTATTTTAATACAAGCTGTTTCATTGATATTTTAGGACTTGATATTAATGTGGTTTTAAAATTATAACTTTTCAATGGTAATGAATTTGAAAAAACCTATTTTTCAATAATACTAGCTATCACCCCTACCCGTGTTTTCATTTAATGTCGTACATAACACGTACTAGCAAACGCACAAAACCGTGCAACGCAAAAAAAACACACAGTATATCAAGCTCGCAAAGCGGAAACGTTAAAAGACACGAGACATGAACAATGCCTTCGCGTCTAGGCAGTACGCATACGTTCATAACAACACTATCTAACCTCAAAATTACAGAATACAATATAACACAATATTATATTATATTTATTGTAAAAGTATATATGTATATATTGTATATTTATTTATGTAAGTATATGTAGGTATATTTCAGGTTTAGGTATTTATTTATTTTTATCCTACATAAATAGGTATTTATTGTAACACCGCCTTCTCACACGTCTTTTCAATCCAGTCCATCCAAAGGTTGCCTGGAAGAGATCGCTTTTAGCGATAAGGCCGCCCATTGTACCACCATGTATTAGTCTTTAAGTTTTCTAGGTGACGTTATTTTAATTTGGTGTAACAATAAAGAATTATCTATCTATAATAATGCTTGATTGTAAACCAGGATGGAATACTTAAAAAAATCTAAATAATTCTATATATATATATAGTAAATGGGCGGCCTTTGGATTTAAGCTTTGCTAAAATCCATCCATCACATTTTTGGCCAAGTTGGAGCAATTATAATTCTAAGGTTTTTGAAATTCAAAATAATACAATATTATCTTAAAGTGAAGTGGAACAGAGATATTTTAAGCAACTTGTAAACACCAGAAACTTGTAGATCGGGTATACGAGTATAATGAAAAAATAATACTGGATATTTCGTACAGCGTATAATTGAAACCGGGTCATGTTCTACCTAACTTTATCGATATCGGTTCAGCCGATTGAGTAACAAACATACAAACATTCACATTTATAATATTAGTGTGACAACCGAAACAAATATCTGTAGATCGTGCAAACATTTGTGCCGCGGCGCAACAACCGTAAATCATAAAAACCGCAGTCGACAAATAAACAGATAAACAATTTTATATCGAATTTGTATCGGATAAATACAAGTCATACACCTTTCTTTTTAAATAATGAGTAAATTCAACATCATCATCATATCAGCCGTAGGACGTCCACTGCTGGACAAAGGCCTCCCTCATTGATCTCCAGGAACTGCGGTTGGAAGCGGCCTGCACTCAACGCCGACCTGCGGTTCTTACCAAGTCGTCTGCCCATCTTGTGGGTGGACGTCCTACGCTGCGCTTGCCGGTCCGTGGCCTCCACCGGGGCCTGGTTTTATGTTGTAAATCCATGAGGGGGTTGTTGCCATACTCGCCACGCTTGGCAGGCGGGTTGGCGAGCGCAGTATAGGTATTGAAACACGAAAAGACGCTGCTGCCCATCTTTCGGAGGTACCCCTTAGCAGACTCCTACTGCATCCACGGGCAAGAGCGGAGGGGCAATATTCTATTGCCGGCGCCCCACGGCATGAGTGAATTAAATTAAATTAAATTAATAATAATATTTAATATATACAAAATTGTTGAAAAATGTTAAAATTCATCTATTATTATTGAATAGAACGCTTTTTCGAGCAGCCAGCGCTTAAGCTGGTACTTGAAAGTAATGTCATTGCACAGTGAAGTGACCCTCTTGTGCCCCCTTTTCGAAGGACAGTCTTGGCAACGAGCTCTTGTATACCACGTCTTTGCAAACTTTATAATGAATTTGTGGATTTGGATATCGGCTTTCACGAAATCACTAAAATAAAATCTTTTGTTCGTAATCGTGAGCGACCTTGACAGTGTAAAAACAAAAAAAAAAATTAAACAAATATTATATTAGTGCTATGGGAACTGTTACATAAATACTTATATAGATATACTGACAGTTTTCTTTTGTAAATACATACATACTTGGATTGTTTATGGACCTGGTATAGATATTGCATTTTTATTGCATGCACTTAGTTCATGTAATTTAACTATTATTATTATTTTATAATACGCCATTACTTTTAAAAGAGCATTGCAATATGATTAAAGTATTGTTCTCTCGAATGTACCTAGCTTGAAGGCGTCTGCGTCTCGTTCTGTCAGTTTTACTAGTTTACTCATTAACGTAACCTTGATATCTGATTATTTTAGTTATAGGTTTATTAACCTACTGAGGGTGACTTCCACAGCGAAGCCTAGACGTATTTTGGTGGCTAAATATGATTTAATGCGTTATCGAATAACACAGATACGTATATTTTTAATCATTTGAACATGTATAGTTGCTTAGTGTGTTTGGGGGTCGTTGTGCAGATCCCGTTTTTGTTTGTTTACTAGACAATCAAATTAATCTCTGGCTTGAAGTGGCCACCTATTGTACTATTAATATTTTACCTTCTTACCTAGTTACGATACCTACGTGTATGTTTACCTAACTAAAATGTTAGATTACTGAGCATGTTGTGTTTGCCTGTTACTGGTTTCACATGTAGCATAGAGCATTTAGATAATAAGTTTTTTTTGTAAGCAATCATGTGCTTAACTGTTGGTAAACCTAATAAATAAATAAATAAAGTGATTGCAAAAGGGAGACTATTGTAGACTGTCGGCCCCATGACGTGAGCGAGTCTGTGTGGGATACTCGCGAGCTTATATGCTCCACGGGTGTTGTACCTGTGGGAGTCTCCTCGCTTGGCGTAATCATTGAGGTTACTCCTGACGAAGACTGCCACCTGTAATATCACTATACATGGTAGTGTGAGGATATTAAGTGAATTAAAATGTAAAATGTTTTAAATTCACATGTTTAGAACAGGTACGAAGGACAGATGAGGCTGACCCTGGACTCTGAAAGCAAAGGGACATGTCGCTTTAATGGAAATAGGATACCTATACCGCCTTGAATATAAAATAGCCCGTCAATTGTTCCAGGAAACAGTTAGTAAAAACGTTTCAGTGGCATTCATTTGAATAAACAATTCGCCTGCAAATTCAAAAATTATTATCACTAAATCAAAGTTCATTTTCACAATCATTATTATAAATACGGGATTTATCACGTACCGTCTTATCGGTGTTTCGACCGACAATGTTTCGGTTCAATTCGTGAACCTTCATCAGGGTGAGTGCGATCCGCTCCGAATAACGTCTCGCCTCGCACTGCGCGACCGATAAGACGGTACGTGATAAATCCCGTATTTATAATAATGATTGAAATCAATCACGAAAGTTTTCTAAGTAAAAATTAATTTTGACAATGTTGATGTTAGCTTTTTTAGAAAGAAAGAAACATAAAAAAATAAATTATTGTGGCAACCACTAATAACAATACAAAAAAACAAATACTGTACAAAAAATATTATGTTTTTTATATGTTATTTGTGGGGAAACAGGCTTACGGCCCACCTGATAGTAAGCGGTCACCGTCGCCTATTATATACCGGCAACACCCGGGGTATTGTCGATGCGTTCCCTACACTGTAGAAACCTCTTTACATTTCTCTTGAAGCGTGCCATGTCGTAGTCTGATGGGAAAACCTCAGATGGTAGCTCATTCCACATCTTGCAAGTATGTGGTAGAAAAGATCACGTGAAGCGTGTGGTGCGCGATACCCAATTGTCGGAAATATGTGGATGAGCTTTATTACGTTGTCGAGACGTGCGGTGGTAATTGATATCAGTTAGTAGCAGCCGCTACAAAAAGGTTTCAACTCAGCATTTGCTGTGTCACAGCAAGGTAACACAGCGCTGGTCTTCCGTCAGAACCTTTGTAAGTACACGGAAGTTTGCTGACATAAATGATATAAAAAATCTTTCTTAAAAATAGTTGTTTGCGCGTGCGAAGCCGCTGGCGGGTCAGCTAGTCTATAATATATGTATATACCAAAACAACTAATTACTAATAACAATACTTATTTCTGTAGACTGATATCATGTTTTGAACCTCTACAACTGTACCTCCTTATCAGAGGTCATACGTAAGTTGTTGATCGACAAACACTTTTGCATAATTTTCACAAAACTGAGTAATTGTTCATAACTCAAGCATGACGAATTTCATTATTATAAATACGGGATTTATCACGTACCGTCTTATCGGTGTTTCGACCGACAATGTTTCGGTTCAATTCGTGAACCTTCATCAGGGTGAGTGCGATCCGCACCGAATAAAGTCTCGCCTCGCGAAACACCGATAAGACGGTACGTGATAAATCCCTTATTTGTAATAATGATGGAAATCAATCACGTAAGTTTTGGAAGTATAATGACGAATTTCGTCTGGAGGATATTCTTATCTGACCGAAGAATAGCTATGTTAGTTATGTTTGTCGCCTAATCTATACTAATATTATAAAGAGGATTTTTTTTTTCGAATGGACTTATCTCGCTGTTGGCCTCTGAGGCCGTTGCAGCTTAACCGAGCTTTTGGCGAGCGCAGAAGGCGCTCAGCGCTATAATTTTATTTTTGATGAGGCAACTAGCGCAAGGGCACCACTTAGGTACGAACCTCGGCTTGGGCTGTTGCCGGGACGGGGATAGGAGAGAAACGCCCGGGTACGTGCTTGTACCTCGTGTAGGCGGCGACTAATGGGACTCGTCGACCTCGCCGGCGAGGTCGGTGTATTTGTGGAGTGTTTGCTCTGTCTAATGTGGATGACTCACCCGCATTAGCGGAAGTGATTTCGTCATCCGGGTTTCCGAGAACGTGTCTCGGACGACGGAGGGTATTATAAAGAGAAAAGATTTGTATTTTTCTATATATATATATTTTTTTATATTTGTAACGAATAAACTCAAAGACTACTGATTCGATTTCAAAAATTCTTTCACCATTAGAATGCTACATTATCTCCGAGTAACATAGGCTATATTTATTATTAGAAAAAAATAGGGATCCTTACTAAAAGTTCAATAACGTAATCCAAGGTGTAAAAAAATTAGTCATAAAAAATGTTTAAAAATTAAATATCCACCCGTGCGAAGCCGGGACGAACCGCTAGTGCCATTTAATTATAGATTTTATTTAGAAAACTTACGTGGTTTATTTGAATCATTATTATAAATACAGTAATATGTATTGTTATAATAAATACGTGATAAATTCCGTATTTATAAATTATATAAGTTATCAAAATCAGGAAACAAAAACTTTATAGGTTAGGAGTAACCTGCCCCTCCTGATTACATTCCACCAGCGGAGCATCTTCCTTCCGGCTACAAGCTGCAGCGGCCAATTCGGAAGTCCCTTAACCGGTTGCGCACTCATGTTGGCCGCTGCCGAGACAATTTAGGCAAGTGGGGCTACATCGACCCATTCCGGAGCCAGTGCCACTGCGGGGCCGCCTTACAAACAATACCCCACCTGCTCTCATGTCCTTAATGTCCAACCACCTGCACACGAGAAGACTTGTACCAGGTAACAGAGAGGGTTGTGGAAGTTGCTCTCTATTGGGCTAATCAAATTTAGAAGTCAAATAGCCATTGACACGAAAGAAGAAGACCTATAAAAAATAGAGGAGCATACGTAGGGTTTCTTTAGCTAGCTAGTCCTTTATGCTATGTCGGTGACTTTGGTTCGTCTACGAATCTCCTCATTCCTAATTTGATCTCGTAGAGAAACACCAAGCATAGCCCTCTCTATAGCACTCTGAGAGAACTTGAGCCTTCTTAAGAGTTATTTTTATAACTATATTTTTAATTTAATTATTTTATCATTTTATAAATGGTTCCCAAACGTGGTCTTTAACCGAGGCTCGAAAATCCAAACTCAAGGTTTGCCAAAGAGCAATGGAGCGCAACGTGCTTGGAGTAAAGAGGATTGACAGAATCCGTAACACCACGCTGTGTTTAAAGGCCGGCATTGCTGATTCAGGAAATAAGGCTGCCAGGCTAAAATGGGATTGGGCGAGCCACCTAAGACGAATGCACCTGGACAGATGGGCAACGATCGTCACGCAGTGGGTGCCTGAAGAGGGGTGACGGCGCCGAGGAAGGCCTAGTAGACGCTGGCGTGACGATCTTGATGCCTTCAAGACAGCTTGGTGGGGTTTGGCACGCGAGCGAAAGGCCTGGAACAGTGGGGGAGACCTTTGCCCAGCAGTGGGATGACATAGGTTGAATACAAAATATTATTATTACTATTTTTCAGTTGTTTTTGTTCAATTCTTATTTTTGTACCTGTATCTGTAATTTTATAATAACATCCTATACAGGTCATGGTGTACTGTAAAATTGTTAGATTATTTAAAACATCTCAAAAATTTTCAGGCATAGACGGGACCCGCTTGAGGCCTAATCTGAATCATCTCACTAGTTTCGGTCCTGACGTGTCAAGTGCCTGTAGCACAATTGGTATTGCATCCTCGTGTCAAGAGGAAGGTAGAGTTTTCCATAAGTGTTCGGATAACACTATAAATATATAAATACTATGTAAAATTGATGTCTAACTATTTGCATATTAAACTGAATTTGAGTTTGAATGGTATAACTAATGTATATAACAATAAAATAAATTAGTTACACCCGGCAAAGAGCACGCCAATATATTTTTGTATAGTTGAGGTGTGTCTAATCCGTGTTTAATTAAATTCATTATTATGTGACTACTTGCTGCCTTATGTAATTATGGCCTCGCGTGTATCATCTCTCTAACTGCATAGCGATAAGGATAACTATTTAATTAAAACAAACAGGTCATGGTGCGACAATTTAAGGTAACTATTGATAGCGAAATTTTTGATTGATTGTCACAACTCTAGTGTTTACTTTGCCCAACTCTATTCGAGTGGATGAATACTCTATATACGAAGGCTATATATGTAACAAGCTACAACACCCCTTTTCAACCCGAGGGGGTGATTTTCAAAATGTAACAATTATGTACCTTTTTTAGTATTTATGTAAAGTTTTAAGTTTATTAACCCTATAAATAATGTTTTGCCATACAAAGTTCAACACCCTTTTTCACCCACCCAGGGGATGAATTTTTAAAAAATAAATAAATACTATTTCTCTTATTTTTGTTGAAGAATATGTTCGCCAAGTTTCAAGTTTATAAACCCAAGAACCACGGTTTTTCATACAACCGTAAAAACCTCTTTTGATCCCCTTAGGGGATGAATTTCCAAAAATCCGTTCTTAATGTTCACTTTCACACCACATAGAACGTACCATCCAAATTTCAAGTCTCTGGGACAAGCGGTTTGGGCTGTGCGTTGTCTATACATCAGTCAGTCAGGACAACGATTCTTATATATTAGATTTTACTATACAGTAGTAAAATGAGAATAAATGAGGAATAAATAAGAGTAATAAATATTAAATATTATACCTTTTAACACTATGTAACTAAAATAAGTTAATGTTGTTCGTTATTCTAGAACAAAACACAGATAGACACACGATATGAATTCCTTTTTATTAACATTTTTAGGATTCGCCATGTCAATCTGTCTGGCGGATATGATCAGAAAATAACTACTCTTTTATGTAGTACATTTAGTAGTTCGTCGTAATACAAAAATATGCAGAAACTCACGAACAAATTAAGACTTCGCCATCATGTGAAGTCTTTGTCCCCGCCTAAACGCGCGAGTGCGGGTAGGTGAGATCGCATGCCGTCCGCAACGACTTGAAATGTACCCATGTTTAAGAAAATAATGTTGTTTTGGTTGTATTATGACCAAGTAGTAATATAACCGCAATATCAGCATGGTAGGTTTGTCTACCTAAAAATATTTAGGGCTATTACTTGTAAACAGGTAGGTTAAGCTTGATTTCTTGACCTTAAAAATGCGCGCTGTACAAAGTGAAAATTCATAGCAACTTTTTTAATAAGTATTTTTGGAAAAATTTTGGCTGCATAAACTTAGAAAACTGATTTAAAAAGTGTAACTCTCATAAATACTAATTTTATCAAAAAACTTATATAGGTGCTATAGCCTGCTGAAATATTCTAGTTTAAGATACTATTGTACTCAACTGTGTTTAGTTGTAATACGCTGTTAACATTTATGTACAATAAAGAGACCTTTTAATAACAAAAACCATCATGTGAACGTCGAGGCAACCCAGCTCCTCGACAACACGGATACAATGAGAAGACTGAAAAGGACAAAACCTTTTGAGTTATTATAGTGTACAATAGTGTAATACAGTCTCAGTGCTAGTGCTATTCATAAGTAACACAAGAACAAAGTGTCTTAACGCGCCGGCGAACACTGAGCGCAACTTCAATTCGGCCACGTCAAAAACTTCGACCTGAATATCGCTATCCCTGTTTAGTGACGAAGTTTAGCCACGCAGAGCGACAGTGATAGCAATAGAACGATTTTAAATTTGATTAGATTTTGACCGTGTTCCGTAATACCAAAAATGATGACTGAAAACTTGTTGTATTTTTCTCATTGTGTTGTTATTCTGTAACTAGACGATATAATCTATGTTCCCATGACTAGGATACGTAAGATGTTGTTGTTTTTAATACGAAACAATTCTGTTGAAAACAGGTCTTTTATGACGTAAAAACATGCAGAATGCGATACGCTTCTATTTCATTTTAGGTAAGTATTTTGATCTAATATATGGTTGGGAACCTTGATAAATACTATTCAAATTAAAATAATACCTTATTAAGGTAGAAATATGCTCGAATTAGAAATGATCTTGGTAGTACGTGTTGTATGGGCGATTGTTTTTCCGGTGCCCCCCGAAATAGAGACTGTAAGAAAAGTACCAATTATTATAGAACTAAGATAGCATTAATTACTCATTAGACTACTTGGCCAGATTGCAATGAAATTAAAGTACACTTACTATGTAGGCACCTGTCTAATATAAAAAAAAAATTACCGATAACAATTCTTGATTTTTGTTCCTAATAATTCGTTTACCTTAAATACTTGTTCTTTTTTCTTAACCTAAATGCTGGTACTTTTTAGAGTTCCGTATTTACTCGCTGATCCTGATCGTGTTGCTAACTTTCTAATTGAAACTGGAGAATCCAATTTGGAACTCTTCGGAAACATTACTGACAGTTCCGTCTCTTCAGATCATTACGGAGGAATTTCTTATCAAGTATCTTAAGCAAAGATAAAATTAACGTAATCGTCAGGGCTGATTTCCAGAATATACATTACATCTCTTTTTAGAGTTCCGTAACTCAAAAGTTAAAAAAGGAAACATTATAAGATCACTCTCTTGTCCGTCTGTCTGTCAGTGTGTCACCACCGATTTTCTCAGGAACAAGTGGACCTAGTATGTTGTTTATACCAGATACTGAAGTCTACAGTCCCTATTAGTTGTATCAAAATCAAGGTTCTGATTCAACACGATAAAAAGATATGGGCAAATTTAGATTTTCGCTGAAAATTTAAATGTACCAAAATTTACCTTAATTATCAACTTTTTTTATTTTTCGGAGTTTCTCTTTACGTGTTTTGTAAGACCTTCCTTTTATTTAACCAAAATTGTCAATTCTAGGTCAACCGGAAGTACCCTATAGGTTTTGGTTCAAAAACCTATATGGTAGTTCCCGTTGACCTAGAATCACGAAATTTGGCAAAATGCTAAATCTTTCAGCACATATAAAGGAAAAATTTCAAAAAATAAAAAAGTTGAAAATTAAGGGGTGTCCCCATACATACCTACATACATAGAAAATTAATAGAGAAGTTCTTCGTTCCTCGCAAGATCCGAGAGGCGATAGAAATAAGTCGTGTGCCGAACTTTAACAGGGATAGAGGATGGGTTCTACCGCCGGCCTGGAGGCCATGTCTTCATGATGCAAGTGACAGAAGAGTGAGTGAACCTGGTAGAGACATAGTTAGTGTTGTGTGTTTGCCTGTACCAAGAACTACAGAAGAGAGCAGCAGTGATGATAATGATGATGACACAGCGGGTCAACGCACTGTGCTTTCGTTGACCCAATCCCCACCACCCCGCCCGTCCACTCGCGCGCAGAGAGCAGCGGCGCGCAGTGCGAGGCGAGACGTTATTCGGAGCGGATCACACTTACCCTGATGAAGGTTCACGAATTGAACCGAAACATTGTCGGTCGAAACACCGATAAGACGGTACGTGATAAATCCCGTATTTATAATAATGATTGAAATCAATCACGAAAGTTTTCTAAGTAAAACATACATACATAGTTGACGCCAATTAAGAGACTTCTCTGAGTTGTATGGGCGCTCATAAAATTTAGAGGACTGGTAACTTAACCTACTTAATCGGCAGCAACCTCAAATAAGGTAAATAAATAAAATTGTGCTATTGAATAAAATAAATAGTTAAGTGGGGCTCCCATACTACAGACATGATTTTTTTGCCGTTTTTATAGATAATGGTACGGAACCCTTCGTGCGCGAGTCTGACTCGCATTTGGCCGGTTTTTTATAAGAGGAGATGACATTACCATGACTACCTAATATAGTATTATCTTATCTGTGCCCATGGCCTACCTGATATTAAGCATCACTATTTAACTATTGCATTACCACACAGGCTACGTCCAACTAAGACTTAGGACATGCACATTCATAATCTATTGTAATATATTAAAATTGAATTATATATTAAAAGGAAAAATTTGTAATGTTTGTAATGAATAAACTCAAAAACTTGTTGGAGTACACACGGCTACACATCAAGCTATATATTTCCAATATAAGCTGACCTCTCATTGTGTAGGCTTTTCGTAGAATGAGAGGTCAGCTTATACTGGAAATTTATAGCATGATGTGTAGCCGTGTGTACGTGTTTGGAGTACTGTTCTCACCTCTGGGACGGATCAACGAAGTACCAACTTGAAGCTCTGGAATCAATTGAGAGAAGAGCCAAGAGGCTCATAAGCAACGATGAGCTAGTTGATGCAAGGCTCCTCAGCCTGGAGCATCGACGAAAGGTTGCTAGCCTCTCGGTTTTTTATCGAGTACATTTCGGGGAGTGTGCGGCGGAACTTTTGAACCTAATCCCACCATCTCCATTCTATCAACGGACAACCAGACTTTTTTTTTTTAGAATGGACATATCTCGCTGTTGGCCTCTGAGGCCGTTGCGGCTTAACCGAGCTTTTGGCGAGCGCAGAAGGCGCTCAGCCCTATAATTTTATTTTTGATGAGGCAACTAGCGCAAGGGCACCACTTAGGTACGAACCTCGGCTTGGGCTGTTGCCGGGACGGGGATAGGAGAGAAACGCCCGGGTACGTGCTTGTACCTCGTGTAGGCGGCGACTAATGGGACTCGTCGACCTCGCCGGCGAGGTCGATGTATTTATGGAGTGTTTGCTTTGTCTAATGTGGATGACTCACCCGCATTAGCGGAAGTGATTTCGTCATCCGGGTCTTCGAGAACGTGTCTCGGACGACGGAGGGTAAACACAACCAGACGCTCTGCGGTGCGCCACCGCTATATGGTAGAAATACCTCCCATTCGCACAAAGCGGTTCTCTTCGACCATTATTATGCGCACCGCCAAAGAGTGGAACGACTTGCCAGAGTCTGTGTTTCCAGATAGCTACAACCTGGGTATCTTATAGTCGCGAGTGAGTAGGTTTCTTCTAGGCAAGCATGTACCATCGTAGACTGCATCATCGCTTACCATCAGGCGAGATCGTGGTCAAACGCAAGCCTATAATGTATATAAAAAAATACTGGTCCGATTTAAAAAAAACTCTTTCGCCATTAGAATGCTACATTATTCCGGAGTAACATAGGCTACTTTTTACCCAACTGCCCAGATGGAGAGTAATGTTTTTATTGAAAAACTGCGCGTGCGAAGCTGCGGATTGGTCAGCTAGTATGTACATATGTTTACCTACACATGTTAATCAAATTAATATCTTTATCTTATCCTTATCTTAACCACCCTAGAAATGTTTATATTATCTTCAGAAAAAAAGTGTAAAATGACCTACAAGCGTGGCGAATATACCATTTAATAAATAATAATAATTAATAAATATTGCTGCACATTTCATACAGCGCTATCTAGCGCTTATTCACAGTTGGAGGATTAACAGGTGTTATTTTAGGTAACTCCTCAATTGATATTACAATACAATACTGTAGTACTCCATAGTTACAACAGTTTACTCTTCATGATAATGTATTACGTAGTAGCTAAGCAGAGCTTGTACTATGGGAACCAGATAACTTATAGAATACATAAATACTTTTTGTTTGTACATACATACATAAACTACATAGAAAAACATCCAGACAAATATTTGTTCATGCAAACATTTGTGCCGCAGGGGGAATCGAACATCCTGCGTCGCAGCCGGCTATTCGCCCACTGCGTTACATGGTCGTCAAATGTTTCTACTCTCTACAGCAAAACGTAATTTTACTATATTCTTTCTAGGGCGGTCATACTACCCTGACATACAGGTGATAAAAAATATTCAATAAATTGTTTCCACAGGCGTATTATTGTATTATATTGAATGAGATATTAAAATACCTATTGTATGATATGAAATTAATTTATTGTTCCGATACTAGCAGACAGATAAAACATACTCCACACATAAACTTGCTTGTTTATCATACTACGTAATAAAGTGTCGGACAATGACTTATTTTAATAACCACGGCTCGTTTAACGACGTATCGCCGTGGAGGACTAGTGGGATATACCCTGACTTTCGTTTGGGTTCGAACCCCGGCCAATATGCACACTAGCTGACATTCCCGCGGCTTTGCACCCGTGGTTTGTCAATAAAAACATTACTCTCCAGTCAGTCCAGTGCGGTCGAGTAAAAAGTAGCCTATGTCTCAATCCCACTTATGATCATACCAAAATTCATCGAAATCGGTCCTGCCGTTTAGTCGTGACATCGTAACAAACAGAGAGACAGAGGGACGGAGTTACTTTCGAATTTATGATATTGGTATGGATTTACATGTACTCAAAATGGTGATGGTGATGTGCTATCCTTTATATTTCTATTTTTATTTATCTGTCTTTATCTTTAGTTTATATAATTTTATATAAAATCGGACTATCCGGTACTGAATGTAGGAGCCGGCGGAAGATCAGCGCGCTGCGTACTCGTATTACTCGTGCTCGATAACTTGGGACCTGCTAGGAATGCGACTCCCCGACCGCTTCCCCTGCACTTCCCCGATGGCGCCCGTATTGTACCGTTCGCATCACTATTTTTTACTAGGGTTTTTAGTCTCGTACTGGCCTACGTCACGTAACGACGCGCTCTGGAATTCTTTAAGTTTTCGTTTGTGTTATTGTTTTGTTGTCTGGAAAAAAGAAGTCAACCATGTGGACAGGCTTCGACAAAAGTATTGGGACGATGACCTCTTACAAGAGACGAATGAATCGCAATTAATTGTAAATTTATCGGATACCTTTCGTCATGTGATTATAGTGAGACTGAGGACGAAGAACAACATCTAGAAGGCATAAATCCACTAAGTAGCGACGAAGATGAGATAATGTAAATAACAGATAAAATAAATGTATAAACTTAAACATTGTATTTTTATTTTATTCTAATAGTGTAAAAAAGATTAGATAAAAAGCAGCGTCTTCCCTGAGTAACATAATAAATTAGGTTAAAAAAAACAAAGACGAAGCCGCGGGCGGCTGCTTGTTATGTTCGCTTTTTTGCGGGCGGTACAAACACGCCAATATGACGTCACCGCGCTCAGGTCCCAACTTATCGCGCACGGGTATACTTACTAGTGCGTGGCGCGTCCGTAAACTAGGATCCGGCTAAGCATTATGCTTTGCCGGATCCTAGTTTACGGACGCTCATAACCTGGACGTACTAACTGCCTATGTATATTTTCTATTTTTGTTTGTTATATTGCTACTGTCGTATTATTTTTGTTACTATGTAAGTCTTTGTTTTTTTTATGTCTGCAAATAAATGTATTTTCTTCTTCTTTCTGATGGAAAACATCGTGAGGTAACCGGCATCTCCTAGAACTAAAATTCGAAGGCATCCGCCATTGCGTTAGAATTCCAATAGGCGGCATAAAAAAAATTACAGTATGGGCTAATAAGGGGCGACCCTTATTAGCCCATACTGTAATTTTTTTTAAGTTTTTTATTGATGATAGCCAAGCGCTTGACCACTACCTCGCCTGATGATAAGTGATGGTGTGATCTATTCACTCTGGACTTGAAGACTCCGAGATTATACTGGTTCGGAATAACATCCGCCGGAAGTGAGTTTCACTTACTTGTGCTAACAAAAAAAGTTGCAGCAAATCGTTTGGTACGGCAAGGTGGTATGCCGACCAGGTATGGGTGGTACTTCTCGATACGTCTGCTTGTCCGGTGGTGGAAGGGAGAAGGAGGAAGTTAAATACATTTAACTTCTATGAAATAAGCTATACAATTTTAAAAACTGAAACCAGACTACGTAATACCTACGTTGATGGTAGGCTATCACCAGGACTATAATAACGAATCGATTAAACCCACATTCATCAAAATCGGATTAGTTGTTTAGGCGCTATGGTGGATCATCCTTCCATAGATCTATGGTTGATCATCTTGACGACCTCCGTGGTACAGTGGGCGAATAGCCGGCTGAGACGCAGGAGGTAGCGGGTTCGATTCCCGCCGCGGATCAAATGTTTGTATGATCTACAGATATTTGTTCCGGGTCTGGTTGTTTTTCTATATATTATAAGTATGTATTTACAAAAAAAAAGTATATAAGTATTCTATCAGTTATCTGGTTCCCATAGTACAAGCTCTGCTTAGTTTGGGGCTAGATAGCACTGTGTGAAATGTCCCGCCATATTTATTTATTCTTTTATAGACTGTTAAAAACATAACCCTTCCTTGGCTTTGCCGTAGTCGATTTAAATGTGGGCATTTATCAAACGTTAAGTTTAGACTTGCCTCCAACTTCCCCTTGTGGGATAAATTGGGTCTGTGTAACAAGAGATCAAAGGATATCCATCATGAATGATATAGCTGTGAGCTATAAAAATTTAAAAAATTGCCGCGGTCTTATTAGAGAAGTCAAATTGAATGTTATGGCTGACCTAGCGTAATCTATACTATAATATTATAAAGAGGAAAGGTTTGTTTGTTTGCATTAAATAGGCTCCGAAACTACTGGACCGATTTAAAAAATTCTTTTCTGTTGGGAAGCTACACTATCCCCGGGTGACATAGGCTACTTTTTACTCAACTGCACAGAAGGAGGGTAATGTTTTTATTGAAAAACTACGCGTGCGAAGCTGCGGATTGGTCAGCTAGTATGTAATAAGATAACAATAGTCACATTAAAAGTCAAGGCCTTTAACTAGGAACTATGTGTTCTTGCGTACCATAATTATTTGTCTTTTTAAAAATTTTTTTTTCCTATTGGTAGACAAACAGGACGAACAGTCGCAAAGAGTGCAAACTTATCCCGCAGCAGAGAAACAAACCCGTCATGCAGTTTAGTTAAAAAAAAATCGATATCAGTTCAGAGATGTTTCTTGGCTGATTTGCAAAGTATTAATTATTTAAATACACATACAATACAAAAAAAAAGGTATTGTATTCCGGTAAACTTAATCTAGGATACATTTCATGGGTTTGGATCCCTCTTTTAAGCATGAAATACGGTTAGAAGGTTTTGCTCTTCCGTAATAATAAGGTAACTAAGGCCGAGCTAAATAGTCGTTTCTTATTACTTCCTCAGCACTTGCAAACATGTGACTCTATAACGTGTTTTCTTCATTGTAGCTCAGCTGAAAACAAAGTAACACTTGTTTAATAGACTTACCACTTTATCCAAGAGCCAGCTAGCAGGAAAAATCAGCGGTATGTACGTGATCATGTAAATCATGGAGGTCCAGTACACCATAATGCTGGATATCCCATAATGCTTCACTACAGCGTCCTGAATGATACTGTACTGCACCCATTGCATGCTGTTCGAAGCTGAGTAGAAAACAAACACGAACAAAACCAACCAACGTATAGGGTACACCGTATATTCAGTCGGGACCTTCTTAACCGGCGATTCCAACCCCTTCTCCACCACCCCATCCATAACGCTCCCGCATACTTCTATGTTTTTATCCGTCATTGTAAAAATTGGCGTTATTCTATTTTGGCGATTTAATATGGCAATTGCTTTCGAAGCTACTCCTAACCTAAGTTAATATTAATTATTGTCGGTTTTTCCGCGCGCGGTTTTGCGTTCACGAGAGGTCGGGCATGCGTGTAGTTCGCGCGCCAGCCGGCCCACGACTGGCTGGGTTCTGTTTTCCATTTTCCTCGTTCGGATGAGGCACGGCACGGCGCGGATCTGAATGGATCACTTCCGGTCCTCCCTTGCAATGATTGCGACAACGAGTCTAGTATTGGTAGTCTGTGGTCTTGTGGATATCAACAAGGTAATCTAGTTATTGCTGAGAATGAAAAGATTACAAAGTCATTGAATCGTTACGCTGCGCTAAGTCTGCAGAGTGGTTAAAATGATAAATTGATATACTCTTTATTGAACACCAAATAAAAATACAGTAACAAATTAAATATACAAATAAACAACGGTACAATGTCCGGTCTTATCGCTAAATGCGATCTCTTCCAGACAACACTTGGATGGACAGGATAAACGAACATTAAAAGTCGGTGTTAGAGTAGGTACCTTATGTTAAAGGTACTCTTACGCCGCCTTTGATTTTTTTATCCTAATCGTAAACATAATCTATAAAATACAAAATACCTATTGCTTATATATGTATAATAAACATAACTACTGATTATACAAATACATACAAATAATATATAATCAAACTTTAAAAAAAATGGTATTATAATATCTAAAGTTTTTATTATTATTTCTAGCAAAGGATGGCCTTTGTCCAGCAGTGGGACGCATATGCCCCTTCCACTTTTCGTGGTCTAGTGTTATTGTCGACCAATTCTTCTTAAAAGAGTCCAGATCGTCTCACAATCATTCGAGGAGGCATTCTAACGCAGTGCTGTCATTTATCGCTGGGGGCCCATTCAAATTTCCAAATATTTATTTTGCATCGATATAATAAAACGGAAGAAACCTTTCATTTTTAATGATGATATAGAGCGTCTGGAAGTAAGTAGCTTAATTAACTGGGTGAATGACGCAGCCTCTGCAGAGCCTGCGATAGTTTTTTAGATGGCGTTGGCCTTAGACCTATAACATCCTCTCAGTTTAGTCAGGAGTCAGTTTATTAGGAATACGCAGGTAAGATATTATATATAAAGTTATATTTAAACATTTTCCATCATATAATTCTAATAACTATTTATTTCGGTAGGATACATTTCGGAGAGTTGCGGAGCTTTTCAACCTGATCCCACCATCCTCATTCTATCATCGGACAACCAGACGCTCCGCGGTCCGCCACCGCTACATGGTAGGCATACCTCCCATACGCACAAAGCGGTACTCTTCCACCTTTAATCAGCGCACCGCCAAAGAGTAAAACTCCTTGCCCGAGTCTGTGTTTCCTGATAACTACAACCTAGGGGTCTTCAAGTCGCGAGTGAATAGGTTTCTTCTAGGCAAGCATGTACCATCGTAGACTGCATCGATGAACACAATTATACCATTGTTGAGGATAAGGGCTGCTTCAAATGAGCAGCTCAGATCATAGCTCAGACTCAGTAATATTAAACAAAAGTTAACGCTTTCTACGACGACGCAGTACACAGTACTTTAAACGACAAATGATTAAAAACCTAAATTTTTCAAATCTCTTTACCCTTAGCGTAATGCAAACTTAGCGTAGACGAGCTATAGTTTCATGTTATTGTATAATGAAATAAACATACTTTGTACACCTTAAAACAGATGTGTTTTGCGATGTTTATCTTGAACGTTGGAAAAAAATAAGCTAGTTTGTTCAGGTGCCTATACCTTACTCGAGCAAGGCGAGCGGCGAGCCACATCCATGAAATCAGCAAAAGGGTACATTTCTCGTTTCAATCCCTCAAACGTCTTCAGAAATTCCCTTTGAAACAAAAATTACTCTCGCCCAAGCCCTGTTGCTGCCCCTTCTCAACTATTCAGATGTCTGCTTTCTTGATGCCACGGAGGAACTACTCAATAAACTGGAACGTCTACAAAACTTGTGCATCCGTTTTATATTCGGACTGCGCAAGTTCGATCACGTATCCATGTTCAGATCCCAACTTATATGGCTCCATAGTCGTCTTCGTCGTGTTCTTCACACTCTTTCACTCTTATTTAAAGTATTATATTGACCACTCTCTCCTCCCTACCTCCGTGAACGCTTCGAATTCCTTGTCCCTCGCAGTGTGACATGCCGGTCTCCCCTCCCTTCTCCTCAAAACACCTCAACACACTTCAAGCTGCAATGGTGGCTCCTTTACCGTTTATGCGGAGAAAATTTGGAACGCACTTCGCCATGTAGTTCGCGCTAGTCCATCGTTTAACACTTTCAAACGGAAAGTTAAAGAGCATTATCTTTCTCCGTAATTTTATTTTATTGTAGATATATATTTAGTTTTGTATATATTAGTTCATTTACTATATTCAAAATATTATTAGTTACTTTGGGTATATTTCGTTTTATTTGTTTAAGATATATGTATGTACATATTTCTGATTCTTGTACACGCACCTACCTTTAAAATCATCTCTCGCTCTAGGCTCAAAGGTTTGCTGGAAGAAAACTCTCCTTAGGGTTAAGCTCGCCTTTGTACATGCCCTCTATTTCTGTACTTTTTAATGTATTTTCTTGTGTACAATAAAGAATAGCCGCTTTCTTACGAATGTAAGTCTATGCCATAAGTGTGAACTGACTATAGTTTCGAATGATCACAATTATAAATGATGGCTACCGTAAATTCAAATTTAGTTTACCAAAAAAACAGGAATTGATAAAACAATAACAGTTCGGAACAAATGCGGTAATGTCTTTTATTTTCAATGTATACTCCTGGCTTGCACAACGATCCCTAAACGTATTTAGCTACTAAATATGTTTAAATTTTACGTATTTGTATGATTTGACAACTCTCTTAAAGATATTTAGGCACTAAATATGCGCAAGACGCTGTAAGAAGCAATTATGACATAGCGGAAACTGACTTAGTAGGTACGTATACTTATTTTGTGGGCAGCACACTGATATACCTGAAATAGAAGTAGGAAAAATACGAGTTATTATAAAAAAACCAGTTACAACGAGCGCAAAGGCCTGTGCAAAGCGAATGCGTGTGCGTCATCTTATCGCCACGCAGGCGGTCTAAATTAATCCTTAGAATTATGTACATTACAACTGACTTTACGTTGACGACCTCCGTGGTGCAGTGGGCGAATAGCCGGCTGAGACGCAGGAGTTAGCTCCAGGTTCGATACTCGCCGCGGAACAAATGTTTGCATGATCTACAGATATTTGTTTCGGGTCTGGTTGTTTCTCTATATATTATAAGTATGTATTTACAAAAAAATATATATTTAAGTATTCTATCAGTTATCTGGTTCCCATAGTACAAGCTCTGCTTAGTTTGGGGCTAGATAGCGCTGTGTGAAATGTCCATCAATATTTAATATTAATTATTAACTGCCGCGTGCACACTCACGTCACGTGCACGCCACGCAAACGCGGTCGGCTTACACCGGTGTTAAAACACAGGTGTCTTCTACCTTCTCAATGAAGTCAGACACTTTTGTCCAAGGCGCTATTATGACGCCATCTGATGATAACGAGAATTGATAACAAATACACGTAAATGTTTTATTAACAATGAGTAATTGGTAAACCACGCTAATCAGCATTAGCTAAGACAATGAAATAATAAAATATTATCCTTGTTCACATAAATCGTAAGGCAAAGAGTTATTGGAGTATGGAACATAGAGATACGCAGAATCAAGTAGTCATGGTTATCGAAGTTTTTAAAAATCAAAAAATAGAGTGATTTTAAATAAGTAATTCATTGTTCATTTTGGACCCAAATGGCTCCTTGACCGGGCCTAGTAGTTGGAGTGACTCGGGTCAACTCACACCGAAAGAGCGGCGAACGGTAGCGTAGCGCAGCGACCTGCTCGGTAGAGAAGGCGCGCGAATTCCCGCGACTGCTCGAGAAGTCGCTGGAATGCTCGAGAAGTCGCGGGACTCCGCGCGCCTACTCGAACCCGCCCGCGATGAATTCACGGGTCGCTCTCCTATGCGCAGTTCACTTTCAACAAAACTCCAGGAAACTTGTGTTTAAGCAGTGAAAATGGGTATTTTGGATTTAATTATTATTGAACATATGTATAATTGATTATTTGCATCATATAATAAGCTTTTCTTCATCCATTTCCATCACTTCTGTATTCGTTGCACTGCAAGGAATGAATGCGAATGCTCGCGCACAACAGACGCGCGCGGGGAGCGGGCGTGAGGGGCGGGATATTGCCAGCGGCCGCTCGCGATTGCTCGAGCATTCTCGGGACTTCCTGCGACTTCTCGCGCAGTCGCGCTACTCCGTTTATAGGATTCGCCGGAAATCCCGCGGCGCCACGGGCATCCGCGCGACTCGTTCGAGTTTCTCATGCGATAATAAATATTATAGTAATGAAAATAAAGTTAAAATTCATATGACACTGAAACTGCGCTCCGCTTCGCTGCGCTTCGACGCTCTTTCGGTGTGACTTGAGCCTTATGGTCACAAGAAACATTCAAACTTTAACATATATTTAATTCTTTATTCTAACAGAAAAGTTTACAAATAGAGGACTTAATGCTAAAATCATTTTCTATCTGTCACCCGTGACAGGCAAAATCCTAGGTTGGCGTACTTGACTAGGTTCCAAAAGAAAAACAAATAACATTAAAACCTACTATCTACTTGTCTATGATTCAGAATACACCGGTAAGTATTCATTCAGAATGGTGTGTATGTCTGTTGACAAACGTTGAACCGACAATTTCCTCGGAACGCGATATTCAAAGAATTCATTTTGACGGGTCGGTCGCTTCAATACAAAGGAACTGACTCTGTAAATCTACAAATCTTTGGGCAAAAACATCTAGTTATCTATAATTCAAGAAGGTCAAATACGTGTTTTTTTACGTGTTTCTATTGAAATATCCCGCGCATGTTACTCAGGATTAAAACCAGCCTTATATAAGTATGATGTTCGTTCATCAAAACCCATCGAGCTGTTTGCGTGTAACGAAGTAGAAAATATTCCACAACACTAGAAAATATTAACAACACATAATAAAAAAATGCGAGTGTCGTGGATGACTCGGTTGGAACGAAGTTCTTTTCGTTACAATTATAAATAATAAAATAAATAAATAAACAAATATTGCTGGACGTTTCACACAGCGCTCTCTAGCCCCAAACTAAGCAGAGCTTGTACTATGGGAACCAGATAACTGATAGAATACTTATATACATATTTTTTTTGTAAATACATACTTATAATATATAGAGAAACAACCAGACCCGGAACAAATATATGTAGATCGTGCAAACATTTGATCCGCGGCGGGAATCGAACCCGCTACCTCCTGCATCTCAATAATAGTTTGTTAAGATTTTATTTAATATTATAATATTAATTTTATTATTATTTTATAAAATACGCGCTCTAGATAACCGTCTAGATAAAGAAAGGGTCGTCACGGAAAACACTTTTTTTCGCCTAGCCCCCATACGCCAAGTCCGTACCGTGCGATAAGGAACTTCGTTCCAGTTATAATAATACGTGGAGATACTTAATTGTACCTAGGGAATGCAATCCCGATCTCGTGTAATTTTTCGGGATCAATCCCGCCGCATCATATGACGAGATCCCGTTCGAGATTGACGGGATTGGGCGGCAGTGGTAAGCGACGCTACACACGTCGACTCGGGGCGCAAGCGGCGCGCTGACTGACGGCCGCGAGCGGCAGGAACGCCAAACAGCGTTAGAAAACTATTCCGACTATTTCCGAATATTAGCGACAGGTGACGATAATTATTTAGTTGGTAAGATTAAAGAATAAAGATTTTTATTTTCTTTCGAGTAATATGTTATTTTAGTTAACCTCACTATCACAAACAAGCAGTTATTGGCTTTTTCAGTCATCCGAATTCAACATTTTTTTTTTAAACTAGACGGGATCACGAAAATTCCGGGATCTCGAATTTGAAATCTCGAGTCGGGATTGCATTCCCTAATTGTACCCCATTTAAAGTATTTTGCGCACACAGAGTAGTGTGAGATTTGACATAGTTACAGTTTATAACGGCGTAAGAGTGCATAAGATAAAAAAAATATATGAATTACGGTCAAATGACGACCAATGTGCGGGCAACTACCAATGTGCGGGCAACTTGAAACAAATGCACAATCATCAGACATACGTTTTTTAATTCATAAGTTTGAAAGCCTTGAAATGCAACTAATGGTCGATGAGTAATTTGTATAATAAAATTAATTTCTAGAATTCTCACTCTAATAAACGCTATTGCAAGAAAGCACTCACTAGACAGACACTAAACTAGTGTGCACTATCATCGGTAAACACGCTGTTAAGGTTTACGAAGCGAAAATGCAAACTGAGTGTGATGCACTTATGCTCTCAATGTGCACTTGTGCTGTTAGCAGATAAGCCTCGAGTTTCCACAAACTTGTTTTAACATGCTGAGTGTTTGATTATTTATGATAATAAACTTACAATTTTTTGCGTAACATAAGAAAGCTAACTATATCTGTGGGTGTCGTGGAGTACAATATATTACATACCTAGTCAGGTCATAAATTCTGTCACATGTTTAATATAAAATAATTGAAACAAGTTTATTCATTATGTAACCATTTATATACCAAAATGAACTTAACAAAACATAGATTCTTATGACACTAAAGTTTATTCAAAATGACCTCCGTGATTTTGAATACAGGCCTTCAATCTGCGCGGCCAGTCGTCTATCGCAGCACGAACGAGGTCCATGTCAATATCGGCGGCTGCCTTAATCAAGGATGTCTTGAGTGACTCCAAATTGGGATGAGGCTTTGAGCACGCCTTTTCCTCCAAGTGTTGCTATATCTTGTAATCTAACGGATTCAAATCTGGACTGGAGGAGGGCCAGTCTTCGTGCCGGATGAAGTCGATTTCACGCGCCGCCAGCCAGTCTTGTGTGCTCTTCGCTCTATGAGCTGGCGCCAAATCTTGTTGGAATACCCAGTGCCTGTTATAGAACATGGTATGAGAAACAGGTTCCACAAAGTTCGTCAGGACTGTATTTTGATACACAACTGCATTCGTTTTTACACCTTTCTCACAAAAATGTACCTCTGTTAAGCCCCAATAAGAAACTCCCAACCATACCATGAGCGAGGATGGAAAATGACCTCGTTGGACACGCGGAATACGGTTGCTCGCTTCTTCATTACGGTATGCATACACCTTATCATTTTGTTTGTTGTAGCTCTCTTCTACGGTAAAAAGTTTTCATCCGAAAAAAGAATTTCCCGATATTTTTTTCCCGCGTACCGCTTCAACAAAGCGCGGCATCTCTTCAGTCTCAGGTCCATTAGACGAGCATTCAAACGATGTCCTGTTTTTCTTCGATATGCCCGAAGCCCTAAGTCTTCATTTAACACCCTTTTCACCGTGGTTCTGCTTAACCCCATCTGAAGGGCCAACAGTTTCTGCATACGTTTGGGATTTCTTTGAATTCGCGCCTTCACAGCTTTTATCACTGCTGGAGTCCTAACAGACCGAGTGCGACCACTTCTTGACCTGTCATCTACACTAGAGTCTTCATTGTATCGTTTGATGGTGCGATAAACGAATCTTTTGATTATATTCAAATTTTACTATATGTCAAAAATTTGAATTGGCGCGTAACCGCAACGATGCAACGCAATAACTGCAACACGGTCTTCTTTAAGCGTCCACTCCATATTTAAAAATGAGTAAAATTCTAAAATGTATACATTTTTATTTTCATGAACAATTCGAAATTCGAATTCTATAAACTTTTTTGTGGCCAGCATTCTAAAAGAAAAGTTTTTACTGTGTGATAATACTTATGACCTGACCAGGTATACAGTACATTATATAGATATATGCATACTTATACAACCTGTTTTGCTATGTACGTCATTAATTTAAAACACGCATCCGGAACTGCATTAACTGATTTTAGAGGTGGGTTAGTTACCGGTAGCTTGAATATTTATCCAGTAATCGATACATTTCCAATTATAATTTTTAACGTAAATTAGCGGCGCCTTTACGACGATGCCGCTGAGTCGGTTTAACAGGTACACACGGCTACACATCAAGCTATAAATTTCCAGTATAAGCTGACCTCTCCTTCTACGAAAAGCCTACACAATGCGAGGTTAGCCTATACTGGAAATGTATACCTTGATGTGTAGCCGTGTGTACATACTTACATGATGAATGAATATGATTTGTTTACCTATTTTATTAGGCGGTTTCATTGATATTGTAGGACTTGATATTAAGGTTGATTGAAAATATAACATTTTCTGGGGTAATGAATTTGAAAAAACCCTATTTTACAACAATACTAGCCATTAGCCCTACCCGTGTTTATATTTAATGTCGTATATAACAGAACACAATAGTATATTGTCTTTGAGATTGCATCAATTAATCCATTTTAAGTACACAGCACTCTGTTAAAGCATCGCTAATTTCGTTCCATCCAGCGGTTGTCTAGTAGAAATTACCCGTAGTTAAAAAGCCAACCGTTGTATTGCCTTTTTAGTCTCGCAGAAACAATACAAATACTATGATGCGGTATATCACTAAAGGTGTCTAGATAATTTCGAGTCTTATTTTAGAAGATAACCTGTGTCTTTTCCCTCAAATCGCTTTGCCAGTTTATACCCTGTAGAATAAAATCAAGCAGAAGTAAAATTCAGTTTTATTTTTAAACATTAGCCAATAAAGACATAAAAGGTTTTTGCAACTATCTAAATAACAATCATACACACATATTACCCGTGCGCGATAAGTTGGGACCTGAGCGCGGTGACGTCATATTAGCGTGTTTGTACCGCCCGCAAAAAAGCGAACATAACAAGCAGCCGCCCGCGGCTTCTTCTTTGTTTTTTTTTAACCTAATTTATTATGTTACTCAGGGAGGACGCTGCTTTTTATCTAATCTTTTTTACACTATTTGAATAAAATAAAAATACAATGTTTAAGTTTATACATTTATTTTATCTATTATTTACATTATCTCATCTTCGTCACTATCTTCGTCATGTTCGTTTTACTGCCTGGTCAACAGGTAAACAAAACTGTTTGTTCCATTTTTGGTTTTAAAAAAACTAACACTTTTAGCACGAGGTTTCTTTCTCCGCTATGCAAAGGTTTACCCTTCATAATGATAACAAAAACACTTAACAAGAACTATAACAACAAAAACTACAACAACAAAACAATGACACAAACTATAACAACAAAAACTACAATAACAAAACAATAACACAAACGAAAACTAAAAGAATTCCAGAGCGCGTCGTTACGTAACGTAGGCCAGTACGAGACTAAAAACCCTAGTAAAAAATAGTGATGCGAACGGTACAATACGGGCGCCATCGGGGAAGTGCAGGGGAAGCGGTCGGGGAGTCGCAGGTCCCAAGTTATCGCGCACGAGTAATATAGAGGCTCTAAATTGAAAAGAAAGAGATCTCTGGAAAGAGGTCGTGAATCTGAATTTGTGAGGCAGCGAGCTGCAGACTGACTTGCAGATACAGGTCACACTTGCATACGGCTCACCGAAAATAGCACCAAACTTGAATAGACGTGTCAAGTATATAAGATTTTACCCCGCTTCACTAAGTTCACTAGGAGCTGTAGAGCGCAGGCCGCGCAAGATCTGTGAATCTGTGGAGGCATATGTTTGCGGACGTCTTTTGGCTGATAACTATGATGATAACTCCCTTTTTGGATCAAATATTATATACATTTTATAACTGAGCTAAACTTCAGAATTGCTAAACAATTGAAAACTTGATATTGAGTATAAACTAGACTTCATATCTAACTATGAGGTAAACTGTAACTGTTCATCAATAACATGTCAAGTAAATTGATTGATCTACGAAGTTCTAAATAATTATCTACTCGATACTGATATAGCTATCATAACAAACTTGGTTATTTGGCTTGCTAGGCGTTAATTTCCGAATAGACAGTCATCAATTACAACGTCCAAGAGTAATCCATGGTGTCATTTTCCCTTGGACTACAAGCAGCCGAATTTTCTTCTGATGAAATCTCACTTTAGGATAGTCCAAAAAATAAATTGGTTCGGTTCAGTCACATTCTGTATCTTGAAAATTAAAGAATTTCGATTCTACTGAAACTACTCAAAGTTACTTTCAAAAACTGTGAAATGCCCTCAATAATGGACAAATCACTCAGTGAACAACACTCACTGGGTGACTTTAAACAGGGGAAATGTTGTTTTTATATTGTCTAGAGGTATCTAAATGTTGTTGTTTGAACTATCTGTCCTTTAAAACAATTTTTACGAATTGACGTATCAGTCTACGCCTGAATGTCATCGGGGCTTAAAATGAAATAGAAAAAGCTTTCAAAAGTACATTATACTTTTTTCATTTTAAGCTCAATAAGGATACTTAGTTACTGTAATTCATTTTATTATATACTAGGAGACCAATCCGCAGCATCGCACGCGTAGTTTTTTCAATAAAAACATTACCCTCCTTCTGCGCAGTTGGGTAAAAAGTAGCCCATGTCACCCGGAGATAGTGTAACTTCCCAACAGTGAAAGAATGTTTTAAATCGGTCCAATAGTTTCGGAGCCTATTCAATACAAACAAACAAATATTTCCTGTTTATAATATTAGTACAGAAGTATAGATTTATTTATATAAATTGGAGGGCAGGACGTCGCAAGGCGAAGTGAAGTAAGGCAGTAACTGAATGACGTCCTCTAACAGGGTACAGAAACGTCGGCCGACCAGCAGCGAGAAACTGGATGTGGCTAGCACAGGACCACACCTAGCAGTGGATGATGTCGGATAGTTTATGCATTACAAGCCAGTGCGTTTAAGAGTGATTAAACCGTTTCAAGATAATCCGGCTGCTTATAATCCTGTCTTCTATTCCTTTACAATTTCAATAGCGGTAGCCGCGTGTCGCTAACGATCCCGCCAATTTGCTGAAACCGCCTGTTTTCAGCGAGTTTTAATTAGTTGTCATTGCATTTTCGAATTAATTCACTTGTGCTTATCTATTGAGATGGAATAAAATGATTTCGTCACTTTAGCACAGACAAAACGAGTCAGTGAGTAAAATAAGACTGACTACTCCCGAAATCTCTGGAAATCTATGGGGGAAGCCTGTGTTCAGCAGTGGACGTTGTTTTGGATTATATGATGATGATAACTCCCTAAAGCTTCCCTGAGGCGGAAGGCTCGACTTTATTAGCGATTGACTTAGCGTAACTACAGTTGTTGGACGTAAAGTAACAGCGATCGGATTGTATCGATCTATGCGTGTCTCTAAATTTTTAATACTGCAATACTGTTAAAGCTATCTGTTTATAATTTCAGTTTAAAGAACTTTATCGGAACTGACATCATAAATCGATAACTTAGACAATAGCGGCTCATCCTCTCACGTTAATTCCTGCCTAAATCTACAATTGCTATGGAAAGAACGCTAGTGTATTTGCAAGAACGAGAAACAGTGACGGTATTTAGTGACATCACAACAAGCTCAAAAAGGGGTACAAAGCTTCTCTTTACGTATGTAAACATAGATTGTGAGATTCAATTCATTCCTTAGCAAGTTAGCACGGGACCTTGATCGCGATCATCCTTATTCCTTGTTGCCAAACATGGTGGAACAGGCCCAGACTTTCTGCATTGTATTATTAAAAACATTTGACAAGTGTTTAGCTTAGAAAACTTTCGTGATTGATTTCAATCATTATTATAAATACGGGATTTATCACGTACGGTCTTATCGGTGTTTCGACCGACAATGTTTCGGTTCAATTCGTGAACCTTCATCAGGGTGAGTGCGATCCGCTCCGAATAACATCTCGCCTCGCAAGACGTTATTCGGAGCGTCTTACGAGGCGAGACGTTATTCGGAGCGGATCGCACTCACCCTGATGAAGGTTCACGAATTGAACCGAAACATTGTCGGTCGAAACACCGATAAGACGGTACATGATAAATCCCGTATTTATAATAATGAAGTGTTTAGCTGTTATTTTCCTCAGCCTGTACAATTCAATAGCACAGGACCTTTATCGCGTCCATCCTTGTTGCCAAACTTGGCCATTGGTAATACTGTATAATTAACATGCGCCATATAAACGGAAAGTGTTTCCTTATGACGGGGCTGCCACGGTAAACAACAAAAATACCGCGAAAGAAAACCGATTTTTTTTTATATTGGTACCTAGATATTTTACACAGCGCTATCTAGCCAGCTTGTAACTAAACAGAGCTTGTACTATGGGAAGCAGATAACTGACAGAATACTTACATACTTTTTTTTTGTAAATACATACTTATAATATACCTATAGAAAAACATACAGACCCGGAACAAATATTTGTAGATCATGCAAACATTTGTTCCGCGGCGGGAATCGAACCCGCTACCTCCCGCGTCTCAGCCGGCTGTTCACCCACTGCGCCACGGAGGTTGTCAATGGCACCAGTTTATACGAACGACTCCTGCATTTCATCATAATGGGCTAGTTGATGCAAGGCTCCTCAACCTGGAGCATCGACGAAAGGTTGCTAGCCTCTCGGTTTTTTATCGAGTACATTTCGGGGAGTGTGCGGCGGAACTTTTCAACCTGATCCCACCATCTCCTTTCTATCAACGGACAACCAGACGCTCTGCGGTGCGCCACCGCTATATGGTAGAAATACCTCCCATTCGCACAAAGCGGTTCTCTTCGACCTTTATTATGCACACCGCCAAAGAGTGGAACGCCTTGCCAGAGTCTGTGTTTCATGATAGCTACAGCCTGGGTATCTTTAACGCGCCGGCGAACACTGAGCGCAACTTCAATTCGGCCACGTCAAAAACTTTGTCCTGAATATCGCTATCCCTGTTTAGTGACGAAGTTTAGCCACGCAGAGCGACAATGATGGCAATAGAACGATTCTAAATTTGATTAGATTTTGACCGTGTACCGTAATACCAAAACTGATGACTGAAAACTTGTTGTATTTTTCTCATTGTGTTGTTATTCTGTAACTAGACGATATAATCTATGTTCCCATGACTAGGATACGTAAGATGCTGTTGTTTTTAAAACGAAACAATTAGGTTGAAAACAGGTCTTTTATGACGTAAAAACATGCAGAATGCGATACGCTTCTATTTCATTTTAGGTAAGTATTTTGATCTAATATATGGTTGGGAACCTAGATAAATACTATTAAAATAATACCTTATTAAGGTAGAAATATGCTCCAATTAGTAATGATCTTGGTAGTACAATGATCGTCGTGAGTGAATAGGTTTCTTCTAGGCTAGCGTGTACCATCGTAGACTGCATCATCACTTACCATCAGGCGAGATCGTGGTCAAACGCAAGCCTATATATGTATAAAAAAATAATAAAAATAAAAAAATTTAAGGTACATATTATATTACGAAATCTTTGAGTACTGGCAAAAACGTTACACTTTCTTGTCTAAAAAGGGCATTTAGTAAGGAACATATGTATATTAATAAATAAATAACGCTGGAAATTTCGCAAAGCTAAATACATACCTAGTACTTAGGATGAGAAACACACAGACCCGAAACAAATATCTGTAGATCATGCCAACATTTACTGGTGGTAGAGCTTTTGTGAACGGGCTCGAGGAAGTGGGCACCACCGCCTTACCTTTATCTGCCGCCAAATAGCAGTACTTGTGCTGCTGTGTTCCGGTTAGATGGTAATGGTATGTTCCTGTAATTACTGGCACATAGGCATAACAGCTAAGTCCTATAGTATGGCAACGTATCCACATAGAGATCAAGACAACATAATAGCTTGTTTTGAATTCTATGTGGATATCCATGGGCTGCAGTAGCCACTTAACATCTGGTGGACTGCATGCTCGTTTGCCATATAAGTAGTATAAAAAAAAAACGTTAAATTTGTTCCGTGGCATGTATCGACCCCGCAATCTCTTGCATCTCAGTCGTATATTCGCGTACTGTGCCACGGGAAGTCGTCAATATACCTACCCGTACCAGTGTCATCTCTACAAAAGGACCTCTTCTTTAGACGCATCTACAGTAATTGTAACAATTGCGTAACCTGAACGTGTATTGCAATACAACCTTAAAAGAACCTTAAATCTTTGCAATAACAAGGTTCAAAATATAGAGATACAATAGTATAAGACCCCAATTTGAATGAACCACCGTTTCTTCGAGCCACCCTTTTAAACAGCCGATAAATCAAGGGAATTCAAGGGTACACAAATGAAAGCACCGCAGATGAAGGTCAAAGGGATCCTGCAGACCTTGACGAAAGCTGTTCGCTACAACTTACCCAAAAATAACTAACAAAGTGGCAGTAAGTGATAATTGAAAAGTTTTGTTGGGCATTTAGTGTCGCCAAGTCCGCAGCCAAGTTGTTTGTATTACTCGTGCGCGATAACTTGGGACCTGCTAGGAATGCGACTCCCCGACCGCTTCCCCTGCACTTCCCCGATGGCGCCCGTATTGTACCGTTCGCATCACTATTTTTTACTAGGGTTTTTAGTCTCGTACTGGCCTACGTCACGTAACGACGCGCTCTGGAATTCTTTTAGTTTTCGTTTGTGTTATTGTTTTGTTGTTATAGTTTGTGTCATTGTTTTGTTGTTGTAGTTTTTGTTGTTATAGTTCTTGTTAAGTGTTTTTGTTATCATTATGAAGGGTAAACCTTTGCATAGCGGAGAAAGAAACCTCGTGCTAAAAGTATTAGAGTTTTTTGAAAATGAAAAACGGAACAAACAGTTTTTCCAGGAAATCCACTAAATAGTGACGAAGATGAGATAATGTAAATAATAGATAAAATAAATGTATAAACTTAAACATTGCATTTTTATTTTATTCAAATAGTGTAAAAAAGATTAGATAAAAAGCAGCGCCCTCCCTGAGTAACATAATAAATTAGGTTAAAAAAAACAAAGACGAAGCCGCGCGCGGCTGCTTGTTATGTTCGCTTTTTTGCGAGCGGTACAAACACGCCAATATGACGTCACCGCGCTCAGGTCCCAACTTATCGCGCACGGGTAATAGTGAAGGTATTTCTAAACTAGCGTAAAATAAAAGATTGAATACAAAAACATACTTATGAGCTTCTGTGTACGCAAATAGATTGCAGACTTAAAATAAAAAGCGGCCAAGTGCGAGTCGCACTCGCTCATGAAGGGTTCCGTAGCAGCAAGTAACATAATATAAAAGTTCTTGTAGTTCGATATAACTTTTTTATATATTTGAGTTGATTGGTAAGTTGCGGTTTACGACTTATGGCGTATTAAAAAAAACTACTTACTAGATCTCGTTCAAACCAACTTTCGGTGGAAGTTTGCATGGTAATGTACATCATATATTATTTTAGTTTTATCATTCTCTTATTTTAGAAGTTACATGGGGGGGGACATTTTACCACTTTGGAAGTGTCTCTCGCGCAAACTATTCGGTTTTGAAAAAAATTATATTACAAACCTCAGTATCATTTTTGAAGACCTATCCATAGATACACCACACGTATGGGTTTGATGAAAAAATTAATTCAGAATTATAATATTTAAATTATATTACATATATATATATATATATGTAATTGTTTAAATATATAATTGAATTATATATATAATTGAATTTCAGTTCTAGGTATGGGTAACCCCCAAAATTTATTGTTTTTTTTCTATTTTTGTGTGAAAATCTTAATGCGGTTCAAAGAATACATCTACTTACCAATTTTCAACAGTATAGTTCTTATAGTTTAGGAAAAAAGTGGCTGTGACATACGGACGGACAGACAGACAGACATGACGAATCCATAAGGGTTCCGTTTAGCTACGGAACCCTAAAAAGGACATGTACAAATGCTTAACCCTAGAGTTTTCTTCTAGCAAACCTTTGAAGATACAGATAGCTAGAGCAATTTAGAAAGTCGTATTGACTCCCCATTTAATTCAAAATCTGCCTTGTGATCATCGCCCTTTATAAAAGCAGTCATATTACGATATCTACAGCTGCAGTATCACATTTCAGTTACTTCAAACAGGCATCAAGATTGTCTTCCTGTGGAAAAAAAATATACATAATCTTTCTTTCTTTTTATCGCCTGTTCCTTGCCACCACGTTACCGTCATCATTATCAATCTACAAAGTTATTCCTTAGTCCAACGGCCCATTAAAAAGACCATGAAACTGACTCGAAGGTCGAAGGGATCGAGCCTCTGGCATGGTGACCTTGTAAGGGCTCCCTTTGAACGACATTGTTACAAGTTGCGCAGTTACTAGTAATTGAAAAGTTTGTTAACGGAGTTGATTTGGGGAAGTATTTTTAACCGACTTCAAAAAAGGAGGAGGTTAGGAATTCGACTGTATGTTTTTTTTAATGTATTGTTACGCCGAGGCTGTTACAGAATAAGTAATAGTCGATAACTCGAAGTTATTTATACCTACTGTGTCACAGAATAGGGAATACTAGGTGTGATAGTTACCTACTACCGTTCTTATCTACACTTGCACATAATAATAAATAGTAGACATGTAGAATGCCTTTCTAGTTGCTATCGGAACGTTCCCGAATGTTCTAACAACTTCTTTTTTTTTTTTTTTTTTCGAATGGACTTATCTCGCTGTTGGCCTCTGAGGCCGCTGCAGCTTAACCGAGCTTTTGGCGAGCGCAGAAGGCGCTCAGCCCTATAATTTTATTATTGATGAGACAACTAGCGCAAGGGCACCACTTAGGTACGAACCTCGGCTTGGGCTGTTGCCGGGACGGGGATAGGAGAGAAACGCCCAGGTACGTGCTTGTACCTCGTGTAGGCGGCGACTAAAGGGACTCGTCGACCTCGCCGGCGAGGTCGGTGTATTTGTGGAGTATTTGCTCTGTCTAATGTGGATGGCTCTTCCGTATTAGCGGAAGTGATTTCGTCATCCGGGTCTCCGAGAACGTGTCTCGGACGACGGAGGGTTTAACTAACAACGTTCTAGTAACTGTGTGTGGAGTAAATAGGGCGTGGACAGGCCCGAAGGAGTGAGTCTTGATTTGGCGATACGTGCGAACATTTCGGTGACTTTTAGTGGTTTATTGTGCGACAGTGTTGTGATTAAGATCGTGTATTTTGAATTTTAGTGTTGAATAAAAATCTAATTTTGGTTAAATTGATTTTTATTATTTCATCCCGAACCCTCAGCTCGTAACAGTATGTTACGCGATTACTCTGCTGACGCTGGATCGATTCGAGAAATTTTTTTTTTGTTTAAAAGGGTATACTTACCAGTTGGTCAAAAAAAAATCGAGGGCTAACCTCAAATTTTATAGGGACGCAATTCGGTTATATGTTTTTACCTCACAACTCCATCATTTATCAAACCGATTTGGAAAATTCTTTTTTTATTTGAAAGGATATACTTTCACATTGGTCTCATAGAAATTTCATCAAAACCAGTTTAGTAGTTTGGTTAGGTCGGTTATATTTTGTTAATAAGTTACTTGTGATAAGTTTTTTTCAATGTGAATGTCAAATAAAACTAAAATCTATATATATCTATAAATACATATATATAAAATTAATTCCAGTTTGTTCACGCCATAACTTGAGGATGACTACCGATTTCATTCAGCTTTTTTATAAGTTTTCTAATACTTTGTAGAAGGTTTTTACGGAAAGAAAAGTTGAGGAAATTGCGCAGAAATTGATTTATTTCAGAAAACTTAACGCCTATTTTAACTTTGCGAGTTTGATGAATGTTAATTTAGCAGACAGATACCAAGCGTGCGAAGCCGCGGGCGGGTCAGCTAGTCAGTTAATAGTTATTACATGAAATACATTTATTAATGAATGGTGGCCGAGGAATGGCTGTAGAAGGGTTGGACGTCCGGCAGCGAGATGGGTGGACGACATCGTTAGAGTCGCGGGCCGTCAATGGGTGAGACTAGCGCAGGATTGTGGCGGATGGCACAAACTTGGGGAGGCCTATACCCAGCAGTGGGTGAGCTCAGGCTGTGGATGATGATGATGAAATACATGTACAGATATGTTAGTATTAAATAGGGTTTGAATTCATTCTACCGAGTAGGGCGTGCAATGTTTACAGATTAATTACATTACGTCAACAAATTATTAATTTAAATATAAACAAATATTGTAATAAAATTTACAAATCAATCTATAGTCAACAATAAAATTAATAATTAAAATGTCTAAAAAAAAGCGATCTGGATAACGGAATATACAACATATTCCGTCCCTTTCCTTTCCAAAAGTCAGACAGAGAGAAAGGTTTAAACCAAAAGTTGAGATTGTGAGCCTCTTTATGGCAAACGCGGACTCTGTTGTTTAATTTACATAAGTTACTAGGTATTTGAATGTATTTTTTTATTTTGGGTAAAAAATATACTAAGTTACTAACATCATCACACTAATATTAAGGTGTCTATGTGTTAAACTTAAGGTGTCTCCAAATATTAGCGTAAAATTTTTGGGTGTTTAGCTAGACACCAAATTGACACGGGCAATCCACCTTGACCTTCTTCTTAAGAAGTTGTGCTCTGCAACATATGCAATAAAAAAAATAAAGGAGTTAGGAGGCATAAAGGCAGCGCGTGATGTTTATTTTGCATATTTTCACTCCTCAATGACTTATAGCTATTTGTTTTGGGGTACAGCTGCAGATGCCAATTGAGTATTTTTACTTCAAAAACGGGCAATCCGTTATATTTTGAGTATGGGGTACATTGATTCATGTCGGGGAAAGTTTAGGGATCTAGGTATTATGACAATGACCGGAGAGTTTATACTACAGAATGTTCTATATGTAAGAGAAAACATTGATAAAATGACTAGAAATAAAGATGTATATAATTATAACACTCGAAATCGAAATCGTCTTGTCTTACCTAAAACAAGGTTAGCCAAAATTTCAAAGTGCTACTACTGTACAGCAATTAAATTGTACAATAAAATACCGCACAATGTAATATGTATGTCAGATAATTCATTTAAATCTATACTAATATTATAAAGAGGAAAGATTTTACCTATTTTTGTATGTTTGTAATGAATAGGCTCAAAAAGTACTGGGCCGATTTAAAAAATTCTTTCACCAATAGAATGCTACATTCTTCCAATTTGACATAGGCTACATTTCATTTTGAAAAAAATTAGGGATCATTGGTAAAATTTGAACAATGTAACCGAAGGTGTAGATATAGATAAAAAATGAGTCTTAAAATGTCTTTCATCGAATGCGCTGCCGTAACTATTAGCGATAGAACAAAATAATGTACAACAATATTGAAGAACATCATAATGTCTACAAAAAACTCCGCGGTAGCATATGTCCAACTATTGTAGTTATGTCACTACAATAACTTTTATCATTTTAAACAATAATGAAAACGCTAACCAAATTCAAACCATGCTATTTATGTGTTTATATTAATCCTAATTAATAATAATTAATAAATAAAAATATTTGTGAAAAAAAGTGTTTTATATCCAAATTTCCATAAATAAATAATTGTCTACCCCGTGCGAAGCCGGGACGGGCTGCTAGTCATTTATAAAAAGACATCTTATTTGTAAAAGTTATTATAAGTAGGACGAAGCTTTTGCTGATAAAACAATATTTAAATTTGATGAATTGTAATGATTACCTGACATATATAAATTTATAAATTTATTTTTATTATTTTTTCTCATTATTATTTACAATATGACGATGCTTTTGCAGACCTTATTTTAAGTTGTTATTATTTAGAACTGTTTCTTTTTTTTTATAAAAAATTATTAACTATATATATTTATGTATTATGGATTATGTAATAATTACGTAGGTAACATATTTTAATTGTTTCATCTGACTAGTCCAAGCACATGTAATTTGTCGAAGGATATGAATAAATGAAATGAAATACAGTGTAAACTCCATGTAACGTCACTCGTTTTAACGACAAACTCTCTAAAGCGTCGAAATCACTCGGCTTTGGTTGGTTTAGCTTGTCTTGTATACAATGGTACACTCTGTATAGCATTACACCCACTCTCAATAACGACAACAATTTGTAATAAAAAGTTCTTTTTAAGTTGCCAAATTAGTAAAAACTGCGCAGCTGTGTATATCCTTTTGTCGTTTTATTATCCTAGACCATAATAAACTCGACTGTCGGCATAATACACACCAAACTTTCTAAGAAATCCGTTCTTTTGTTTACAAAATGGGATTGCTTGCACGTGTAGCTGTAGACTGTTGTTAGTAGAAGAGATGGATTTTATCTATACGTTGTCATATTCTTAGTAGCTCACAAACTTTCAAATTGTAAACATGGCTAGTAAGAGAAAATCACTGTGTATTGACGAAAAAGTTCTCTCCATTTAACGACAACTCTCTATAACGTCAAAATATGCTCAGACCCTTGAGTGTCGTTATATAGAGTTTACACTGTATTATAAATGCGAAAGATCCGATGTTTGTTTATTTATTTACTTGTTTGTTTGTTCATCACTCAATCAGATTGTAACGGCTGAACTAATTTCGATGAAATTTAATATGTCCGCAACATCCCTGGTACACAGTCCTTAACAGGACACCATCCTTTACATTTATGATCAGTGTACAATAAATATGATAAATATTTCAGTACAACCTGGATTAACACAAAAGCAACTTATTATCCCATAAATCAAGTCTCATGTGATAAAAATGGGGTGTCAAATCAAGTTACATCAGCGATTTTAGTTTTATTTCTAGGTTACCTACACATTTAGTTGTGTAACGCGTACGAAGTCGCGGGCAGCAGCTAGTTAAATAAGAATGCAATTATTATTTTGTGTCCTCTTTTGCCCAAAGTATAACTCAAACAAGTAGCCACCCTCCTCCACCGTATTTACTTGCGAGTGTTTTAGTAACTCGTTTTAATTGTAGGGTTATTTACACTGTGGCCGGAAAAAATAGCCCAAAGGTAGCAATTGCGTTATTTTTTGTTAGGGTCCCGTACCCAAAGAGTAAAACGGGCAGGAACCGGCCTTTTAAGGCCTTTAAGACTCCGCTGTCTGTCTGTATGTCCGTCTGTCACCAGGCTGTATCTCATGAACCGTGATAGTTAGACAGTTGAAATTTTCACAGATGATGTATTTCTGTTGCCGCTATAACAGCAAATACTAAAAACAGAAGAAAAATATATTTAAGGGGGGCTCCCATACAACAAACGTAATTTTTATGCTCGGTTTAGCTCGATATTGATAACGGCAACAGGTAGACGCTTGAAATATTCACAGAATATTTAGTCATATATTCACTATAAAATAAATAATTCAATTACAATAAAACAAATATTTATGGGAGGCTCCCATACAACAAACGTGATATTTTGGCGTTTTTATAGATAATGGTACGGAACCCTTCGTGCGTTCGAGTCCGACTCACACTTGGCCGGTTTTTTATGTTGTGGTCGCCACAGTTCGGTCATATTACAGAGTATTCAATTTATAGCAGGCAAGACAGTATTCAATTTAAAGCGGCCACTGGCTTAAGATATGCCAGTGGCCGCCTCTAACTTAAGATATGCCAGTGGCCGCCTCTAACTTAAGATATGCCAGTGGCCGCCTCTAACTTAAGATATGCCAGTGGCCGCCTCTAACTGTAATGGAATAAAGTCAAAGTCAAAATCTTTTATACATTAAAATCACAAAGACTACTTTGAAACGTCAATTTTACTGCCTGTTCCTTCGCGACCAAGCCAGGAAAGAAAGGCAAGAAACAAGTCTGGTTGTTTTTTTATGATCCTTTTAACAATACAGGAAATAAATTACGTCTAAATTGTAACATTTTGAACGAGTTGGAGCAATTTCAATCCCAAGCTTCTCTATCATCTAAATAATCCGATATTTTATAGTAGGCTTTTTTATAAAGATTTTGTTTAATTGCGCTTTTAATTTGTTTATTGTCAATTTTTGTACATCACTCCCTCACACACTCCTCACTTTGTACATCACTTGGGAGTTTGTTATAAAAGCGAACACCTTGCCCTTTAAATGATTTACTAACTTTATGGAGTCTGCAAGTGGAAACAGCGACTTTATTTATTTATTTAATACTTTATTGCACAAAAATAGAAATTACATGTACAAAAGGTGGGCTTAATGCTAATAGCATTTTCTACCTGCCAACCTCAGAGGTAACAAAAAAGGTTGGCGTGCTAACTTTTAACAATATTAATGTTTATTAAAAAAAACAAAAGAAACACAAATAACAATAAACTCTGATTACAGTTAGAATAAATACATAAACCTACTTGATATAACAATAATAATACATAGAATATATATATGACAAATATAACAAATATATATATATATATATATATTTATAGATATAAAACAAAAAATACTATTACAACACACATAGGTACTACGTTTTCATATATTTTAACAGCCAGTGGAGGACTGCAAGAAATGACTGTAGACTAGTCGTCTGAAAACCGGTTTACTAGGCGCCTTTTTAATATGAGTAGGGAGAGAGTTCCATAGACCGAGAGCTACCAGCTCAAAAGAGTTGCCACAGAAGGCCGTTGAGTGTTTCGGGATAGCGAGAAGGAGAGAATCAGTGGATCTGAAGTTTTGGTCATGGGTGTCAGAGAGGTAGGAAAATTTGCATTTAAGATAATGGGGAGTAAAGGGGTCCCTAAGGATCGAAAAAAGAAGACATAAAACTCTTAACTTTCTCCTGTCACGAATTGAGAGCCATTTCAGTTTGGAGCGATACTCAGACACATGATCATACTTACGGAGACCGTAGATGAACCTAATGCACGTATTGAGCAGTCGATCCAATTTGTTAAGGAGGTCCTGATTAAGGTCTAGGTACGACATATCCGCATAGTCGATTATAGGTAGGAGCAAAGAGTTGACTAGGGATATTTTAGTATTTGTTGGGAGAAAGTTTTTAAAACGGATAATAGAATGGAGAGGTGCAAAAAATTTACGGGATACTTCCTTTACCTGAGCCACCCAGTTTAGGTTAGCATCGACAAGGAGGCCAAGATTTTTGACCACCGGTGCAAAAGGTATGATGCAATCATTATAAACTAAGGGAGTGGTTGAGGGTAGGTCGATTTTTGTAAATTGGAGTTTAGTTAGAGTTCTTTATTTCTAGTATTAAAATTATGATTATCGCTATTTTTCTTAAACAAATTAATATATTTTTGAACATACATCAGATTTTCATAGATAGAATATTGTAGTGACCTTTTGACTGCAATGATTAAAGGTTGTTGCTTTGACATAATGGTGTAGGGTGTACGCAATTTAAAATTGATACATCTCCGACACAGCAATTTGATGTATAACCAGAGTTACTTACTAACTAGGTGTGTTCTAGGTACTAACATACTTGTTACTGAAATATTTATCATATTTATTGTACTCTGATCATATTTGTGATGGTGGCCTGTTAACACGGACTTCTTCCTGTTATGGACTGTGTATAATACTTACTAACTCGCTAAATTAGGTTTGTCGCAAATATTTGTGCTTCCAAGATCCAAATTAGGGTCTGTTCATACTTAAATATTGCACATATATTATGGACACGCGAAAAATATATAAATTTTAAATATAAACACCGGCAAAGGAATTATTGATTGTACACACGAAACATAACAACTCAATAACTGAACAAAACGATATATAATAAAAAAAATCCAAAGTCAGAACAAAAACAGTGTCCGTTTAAGTGAGGACAATAACCTCTTTCGGTTAACATAGGTACAATTGCAAATCATCCTGTATAAAGCAAGGTACCTAAGTTATATCACACTAGTATTATAAATGCAAAAGTTTGGATGTTTGTTTGTTGGTGACTCAATCACGTCGCACGGCTGAACCGATTTCGATGAAATTTGGTATGTACGTAGAGTATAACCTGAATTAACACATATGCTACTTTTTGTTGACAAATAACGCGTGCGAAGCCGCTGGCAGAAGCTAGTTAATTTATAAACAATAGATTGGTACGTAAAAGTAATGCCATTTGTAAACAGTAATTGTGGTTAACAAAACTTAATGATTCGTGAAATGAGCGCATAACTCATCTCTTTGTCAAACCTCTGTCTTCCAACACAACAAAAGTACATACCGACGTATGAGTAAATGAAAATAAGGGCTACGGTCGACTGAAGGGTCGCTACATCGAGGCCGACCGACTGACAATAATATGTCCATCAATGGTCCAAGAAAATCAATTCAAACAACAACATACAAACTAATAAAGAGTGGGACTCTCTTCCATTGTTTATTTTTCCGGACCATTATAATCTCGGAGTCTTCAAGTCCTACGTGACGACTCTTTGTTTTTAGTATGAGAGTTAGCAACGTCTGGAAAACAAGAATTTCAGGTAGGCCAGTTCTTAGATATGCTATCTCTCTCTCTCTCCCGGACGTTATGCGGGCTATCTGGCTGACGGTAGAGGTTGCGTTCATTACTCCTAGTGCGCATCGTACCCTGTACAGGTAAAATTTTTTTTTAATGATTTTATTATGGTTGAAATTTTGACAGAATGTTTTGTAACTATTAACAAACCCACAATTAATTTGCCAGACAATATTTATATTGTTAAACCTCCAGCCATTCCGTACAATTTATCAAAATGATCCTTGAATCAATAAGGATTGTTTAGCTTTGACGGAATAAAGTCTGGAATAAATACTATTCGAGTAAAATCTTTACAAATCTTACAAAATAATAATTAGGTGGTCAGTGGCCTTTTGGGAAGCATGTACGTAATTCCAGTGTTTCTATTGTATATGCCACAGGCATTTTGTGTGAATCCGCCGTTTACATACGGCGACGTCAGTTTAAAAACGCTCGCTGTTATGTAATATGCCGGTCCCGTTTTACCCTTTGGGTACGGAACCGTAAAAATATATTTTTTTAGGAAATTCTTGTTTTGTTTACTAAATCAATCAACTAAAATAAAGAGAAGTAGAAGAATGCAACATAAAATATGAGCAGATTCTTCTTCTAAAGCATTCTGCCCATAAGGTTCAAAAAGGACTGCAACTCAAACCGATTTAACTGTACCGCCTGGAAATATATTAGTACGATAGCAAGTGATGGTCCGTTTTTTTTTGTTTTTTTTCGAATGGACTTATCTCGCTGTTGACCTCTGAGGCCGTTGCAGCTTAACCGAGCTTTTGGCGAGCGCAGATGGCGCTCAGCCCTTTAATTTTATTTTTGGTGAGGCAACTAGCGCAAGGGCACCACTTAGGTACGAACCTCGGCTTGGGCTGTTGCCGGGACGGGGATAGGAGAGAAACGCCCGGGTACGTGCTTGTACCTCGTATAGGCGGCGACTGAAGGGACTCGTCGACCTCGCCGGCGAGGTCGGTGTATTTGTGGATTGTTTGCTCTGTCTAATGTGGATGACTCACCCGCATTAGCGGAAGTGATTTCGTCATCCGGGTCTCCGAGAACGTGTCTCGGTCGACGGAGGGTTAAGTGATGGTCCGTTTATTGCAATCTCTTATTTATTGCGTACCTTATTGGGGGATGGGGCACACTACACAATCCCCCACTAAAGGAGTACAGGGGTTGTTAGTCTACAATGTTTTGAACTAGAAATATACTGTTTCAAAAACAAAGGTTCAAGATATTTTAGGAGTTCGAAGCCATGCAAAATCAAAATCACTCAGTCACGTTTCTACATTAACATAATCTAAACCAGGGATTCCCAAAGTGGTCGATATCTACCCCTGAGGGTCGATATCGGTTTCGTAGGGGTCGACATAAACGAAAACTGATTTTGGGGGTCGACGATGTCTAAAAATCGACCCCTATTTAATTAACACAAGTTCTTATTTAAATCTTTCAAGATAGGTAGGTAGGTACTGTATTGTTTATGTTGTGTTACGTGTACTAAGAATAATTAATATTTTTTGTAGGAAATAGCATTGTTGTAGTAATGTAAAGTCTCAAGTTCGTACAAGATGAAAAACTCAGCAAGTCAGTGTGGACAAGTTTGTGCAAGATAATGAGTTCGAGCGTACGTCTTTTAGGCGCGTTTTGACTTGCTCTCTATTTGACGCTTACGCGATTAAACACGAACGAATTCATGATCAAGTTGCAAGTCCAAACATGTTCCCGATATTTTACTATTTAACGAGCTTGCACTTAGGTTGAAAGTTCATTTGCGTTTTGAAATTCGTTGGAGCGTGAACGATAATAACTCATATAAGTACTCATTTATTTCAAGAGATTACAAAGTTATAACATAGCTAAATTAAGTGAAGTAAAGTGATTGAAAAAGAATTTACAAAATGCTGAGCTCCCTACTCGAGTTAATAGCGTAACCGTACAATATCTGCAGTTTATGAAAAATTAACAGGGTAAGTACCAAACAGTTTTTATCCGGCACAGCGCATCAGCATTGCCATACAATGGGGCAATGCAACCAGCGTCTTGGGGTCGCTGTCTGCATTGCCCCACTATGTGATAGTGATCAGTGTAGATGTGTATATGTGTAGATTGTTTGCAACAGTTTGCAGTTGCCTCAGTTGTTTCAATTGTAAAAAATTACCACTAAATTTATCAGTTTATTATTGTTTTTTATTTAGGTAGCTTCTTATTTTTTTATTTGCAGGATTACTGAGAGTTTTATGATGGCGGACACGAAAAAAAATGCAGACAATACAGTTAGGACTACTTGAAGTTCGGATTTATTGCATCTCCATCAAATCAACACTTGCCGATGTGTCTCATATGTGAAAAAGTATTCAGTAACGATGCCATGAAGCCTTCAAAAATGGATGACCACTTATCAAGAGTACATGCTGACAAAAAAGTAAGCCCTTGTCATTTTTTCAAGCACTTAAAGAAAAACTAGACAAAAGACCATCCATAAGATCGATGTTTGCGTCATCATCTATTAAAGACGATGATGGTTTACGAGCGTCCTATAATATATCTTTACTAATAGCGAAGTCGGGGAAACCCCACACAATTGGAGAGCAGCTTATCTTACCAGCCATTGCGGAGGTCCTTAACAATGTATTGCACATACCCGCACATGATATTTTAAAGAGAATACCTTTGAGCAATAACACCGTTCAGAGACGCATAGACGAGATGGGACGGGATGTGGAAAACATTTTATGCAAGTTCTTACAGACCAACAGATTCTCTTTCCAGTTGGACGAGTCTACATAACCCGGCAATGAAACTCTGTTGTTAGGATATGTTCGATATATCAAAGATGAAAATATGTGCCAAGAACTGCTTTTTGCTACATATTTAGAGACTGATACCAGAGGAGAATCGATTATTCAGGCCGTGGAACATTTTTTTACTGACAAAGCTATTCCATGGAAAAACATTGTTTCTGTTGCGACTGATGGTGCCCCGTCTATGGTTGGTCGTCATCGTGGTTTTATAGCTCACTTAAAGCGACAACTACCTGATGTACTGGTCATTCACTGCATGATTCACAGGCAGCATTTAGTAGCAAAAAAGCTGAGTCCTAGATTGCATAAGTCTTTACAATATGTAATAAATGCTATCAACAAAATTCGAAGCAATTCTTTGAACTCTCGGTTATTTGCTCAGCTATGTGAGGAAAACGACGAAGTCTTTACTCGATTACTTCTGCACACTGAAGTTCGCTGGCTATCAAGAGGCTCTTGCTTAGAAAGATTTTCAGGCATTTTTGAATCTGTGTTGGAGTTTTTACAAGAAAAAGATCCGAATTTGAAAGAAAATCTGAACAATTGTAAAACATACATATATTTATTACTTGACTGATATCTTTGGAATATTCAACAAAGTTAATTTGCAGCTGCAGGGTGACGATCTTAACTTGATTAAAACAAAATCAATAATATCGGCCTTCGAGGGTAAACTAATCCTTTATAAATAAAATTTTGGCAGAAAAGAATATTCGCAGTTTCCGCATTTGTCAAAATTACCAGAAATGCTTCAAGATGATAACATTTTATTATATGTCACTCACTTGGACCCATTACACAAGGATTTTACGGAGAGGTTTGAGGATCTTTTAAATTTACAAATTCTTTAATGGATAATAAATCCGTACAATACCACAGCCATAGAAGAAGCCAATGTGATAATACAAGAAGAGTTGATTACCATCAGCACAGACGAAGAGCTTAAGCAGAAGTTCAACCAAGGCTATCAGAAGTTCTGGTTGCAACGCAACATTGAAACACAGTATCCTACTTTGTGGAACATTGCTGAAAAATACCTTATCACTTTTCCATCATCATACCTAGTTGAAAAAAGCTTCAGTGTGGTAACAAACATTTTGACGAAACAAAGAAACCATTTGAAAATCAACCAACGTGGAGATTTAAGGCTACAACTCACCAATATTGAACCGGATGTAGCTAGATTGGTAGATAGTCACCAGGTTCATCCATCACACTGAATGTTTTATTTTCTCTTTGCGAACTAATACTTTTTTTAAATATAATTTCCTACCTACTTAAGATTCTTTAAGTACTTAATTTGTAATAATCATTATAAATTAAACTTGATATTTACTGAATTGTATGTCTTTTTATTTTGTTAAATTTTGATGTAGTCAACTTTACTCACTTAACCAAGTGCAAAGTTTTCCAATTGGTACCTTAGTACCTAGGTATTTTGTATCAATAGGAAAAAACGAAAGATAAGCCCCCTTATTCATATTAGTCTGCTAACTAATTTAAAGCATTGCTAATTCTCACTCTGTCTTCTTCTATTGACCTAAGAATGAAAAATAACACTCTGTATCAGCTGTTTTAAGTTAGCGGACCATTATGAATACGGGGGTTGATCTTAAAAGTAGGTAATTTGGCCATGGGGGTCTGAGGTAGCAGTTCGTTTTGGAAAAGGGGTCACTTATCCAAAATAGTTTGGGGATCCCTGATCTAAACGATAGCCCACTGCTGAGCCCCTTTTAGGTTAATAGAATTTCGTCTCTAGACTCTGAAGTGGGTGGGACACCTAGCTCGAAGAACTGAAAGCCATTGAGCCAGAAAGATTCAGGAGCGGATACCATACACTGAAAAGTCCAGCGTAGGATGGTCCCCCCACTAGATGGAAACACGACCTAAAAGGTAAAATGGGAGTCGTATGCATATGCTGAAGCATCGACATTTTATGGCTAATAAGATGTTAATGACTCTACATTGTCATAATTATGGAGATACGTAAGTACTTAGGCCACAGACAGGCGCAGGCGCAGGCGCAGGCGGTGTTAAATCCTGGCGAAATATCTCAAAACCGTTGGGATATATTTCATTCGAATCGGTTTCGTTTAATATTAGTAAGATACGAGTAGAATAGGAATCCAAACGGCACTTTATTCTCTGTATCGGTTCATCTCAACCGGAAAGCTATCTATCTTCACAGCTCATTTCACAGATACTTCGGGAAACTGTGCTTAAACTCATTTTCGTAAGGTCCAATATCGGTTAGGAACTTAGGAAGTTTTAAGGACTGATTTTAATCTAGATTAAGTAAATGAATCTGATAATAAGATATAGGTTGAAAAATGGTTTTGAATTTCATGACATTCATGAGCTTTTCTCAGATCCATCATCATCAGGAGATCAATACCGACCCATATGGAGGAAACAATGCATACAGTCAAACCAGGGGGCCAATTCACGTAATACAAATTTTAATAACATAACGAAAGTTAACCTAAATGAGATTGGATTATGAATCAATACTAATATTATAAAGAGGAAAGATTTGTATTTTTGTGTGTGTGTATGTTTGTAAAGAATAAACTCAAAAACGAATAGTCTGATTTCGTAAATTCTTTCACCATTATAATGCTACATTATCCCTGAGTAACATATGCTACTTTTTACCCAACAGTGCAGAAGGAGGGTAATGTTTTTATTGAAAAACTACGCGTGCGAAGCTGCGGATTGGTCAGCTAGTTGAATATATTTTGGCATTCTGCCCCATTAATAATACAATATTAGCTTGATATAAATAAAGTGTATAATCGCATGCCAGTTAACCCATACCATTGTATTGTCAGTTATGTGAATACCGTTTGGGACAACGAGACTAGATCGATACCGGGAATTGGCCCCCAGGAAAGAACCAAAAAATAACGGAGCAAGAAAATGAACAAAGAACCAAAAATTTAATTCACAGTTATAATTGAACGGACACATTCTTCCTGAAGCGTGGTCCATCGATCGAGACTGACAAATGGTCAATCCAAATGAGGCTCCATCAGACTATCAGGATTTTTTCGTTAATCGACTATGAAATATCACTGTCATTAGGGTGAAGCTAGGTCAGCGGAGTTATCTATCGCGAATGGATAAACTCATTTTTATGTTGATGAACGTTTTGTTGAGTGATGGCCAAGATTTTTTATTTTGTAAGAAAACATTCGTGATTTATTTACTACAGTTACTATTTTACTAGCTGTTTACCGCGACTTCGTACGCGTTACACTACTAATTATGTAGGTAACCTAGAAATAAAGCTAAACTCGCTGTTGCAATTTGACTTGACCTATTTGTATCCCATATGAACTGTTTTAAGGGATAAAAGGTATGTGTAAGTAGGCTATGTGGTAATCCAGGTTATAATCTATGTATATACTAAGTTTCATCGAAATCGGGTCAGCCGTTACGACGTGATTGAGTAATAAACAAATAAACATTCAAACTTACACTGATTACTCCACCTTCGACGACCCACGACCCACGAGCGACCCACGAGGCGAAATGTTCGTTTTTTCATATACAATCATGGCCGATTAATGACTCCAGCATTGTCTAGATATATATTAATGGGTGATCATATCTGGTTCGCATTGTAGCTTCTCGCCGCCAAGACATAAGGTTACTTATAGTTTACTCGTTAACTAACAGTCTTGCATCAAGCTCATCCAGATTAATTTGAGCCATCTAGTAGGTCACCCTGTTCTCTAAGCCTTTCATTAAGGAGCAACATAATGTGCCGTCAGGGGTCAGATAACGCTGGGGTATAGGAAGACGAATGAGTCAACAAAGGGTGTATTTGGGTTAGGAGCAGCCAGGATTTGAACACATATAAAGATAATCAATTTTCCGTAAGATGTTTGAGAAGTATATTGATGTTAGCAGACGGTTTGAAAAGAGTTGAAGTATCTAGATGAAAACCATTAAATATTAGGCATGTACACACAGCCACACATCACGCTATACATTTCCAGTATAAGCTGACCTCTCATTCTACGAAAAGCCTACACAATGCGAGGTCAGCTTATACTGGAAATTTATAGCTTGATGTGTAGCCGTGTGTTCTAATAGTTTAGCGTGGGCGGGCCACATAGCTCGAACAACTGAAGGTTCTAGAGTGGAGACTACGCACTGGAAAGCGCAGCGTAGGATAACCTCCCACTAGATAGAAAGACGAACTGAGAAAGGTTGCCGGGAGCCGTTGGGTGCAGGCCACACAAGTTTCGTTGTCTCGTAACTGCTAGTTAGTGTTTATGTTATTTATCCTCTTTATGTAGTGTAGTTTATTTATTCTTATATTATTTGTATGTATTTAGGTTTATGTTTATTAGTATAATTAATAGGTATATTTTATTTTGTGGGTTCTGTTTATGTCTGTAGGTACTCTTACACCGCCGTCTTTTGATTTTGTTTATCCTGTCCATCCAAATGTTGTCTGGAAGAGATCGCTTTTAGCGATAAGACCGCCCATTGTACCTTTATTTATTGTTTATTTCCATTATTGTATTTTTATTTGGTGTGCAATAAAGAGTATTTCATTCATTCATTCATTTTGACAAGACATTTGTCTTTCTGGAAATCTATGGGGAGGTATATGTTCAGCAGCTGGAATGATGATGACTTATAGTTATGCCAATAGCTACTTAGAATCTCCACTAATATGGTTTCATATAATATTTTATTTATTTACTTATAACCACTGAACTGCTATTTGAATAATTGTTCCATAAAGTTTGGCATTTTAGAGCAACCTGTATGTTTGTGCAGATAACGATGGCATGTGAGCCGGCGCACGCACGGCCATGTACGATGTATAGAACAAAACTTAACTATACAAACGTACATGTATACAAATAGTTATAAAGATACTAAAGAGGAATGTCGAATTTGTACTTAGACAAACCTACTAAGGTTTTATAAGTACAGTGTAAACTCCATGTAACGTCACTCGTTTTAACTACAAACTCTCTAAAGCGTCGAAATCATTCGGCTTTGGTTGGTTTAGCTTGTCTTGCATACAATGGTACACTCTGTATAGCATTACACCCACTCTCAATAACGACAACAATTTGTAATAAAAAGTTCTTTTTAAGTTGCCAAATTAGTAAAAACTGCGCAGCTGTGTATATCCTTTTGTCGTTTTATTATCCTAGACCATAATAAACTCGACTGTCGGCATCATACACACCAAACTTTCTAAGAAATCCGTTCTTTTGTTTACAAAATGGGATTGCTTGCACGTGTAGCTGCAGACTGTTGTAAGTAGAAGTGATGGATTTTATCTATACGTTGTCATATTCTTAGTAGCTCACAAACATTCAAATTGTAAACATGGCTAGTAAGAGAAAATCACTGTGTATTGACGAAAAAGTTTTGATGATACGCGCGATAGAGGCGGAAGAGAAAATTAAAACAGATTTATATTGTAGGTACTATTTAACAAGACAAATCAGAAATAAACGTTTTCTTTTTCTAGTACAGATTTTACTTCTCACCATTTAACGACAACTCTCTATAACGTCAAAATATGCTCAGTCCCTTGAGTGTCGTTATATAGAGTTTACACTGTATATGTTTTTTAAAACTAAATAAAAATAATACTATATTTTGGGGTACGAACACGGCACCGATTGAAGCTACATTTATTTGTTTCCAGATAAAACCAATAATAGTGAGGTTATCAATATAAAATATAACAAACTAGCTGACCCGCCCGCGGCTTCGTACGCGTGGTTTTTCAATAAAAATATCCTTTTGCGCAGTTGGGTAAAAAGTAGCCATGTCTGTCCCAATCTCGGTCACAATCTAACTGTACATAGGGAGTGCATCTAAAGAATACCTCATAATTTTAACCCCTTACTTTACCCCCCCCCCCCCTTTCCCTCCCTCTTTAGGGATGATTTTGCAAAAAAGTTGAAACACTTATTTCTTTATGAATTACCAAAAGCCGAAATATGAATTTTCTTATCTCTAACGGAAATATGGATTGCCCATACAAACTTTAGACACCTGTTTCACCCCCTTCAAGATTACTTTTTGATCATTATTATAAATACGGGATTTATCACGCACCGTCTTATCGGTGTTTCGACCGACAATGTTTCGGTTCAATTCGTGAACCTTCGTCAGGGTGAGTGCGATCCGCTCCGAATAACGTCTCGCCTCGCACTGCGCGCCGCTGCTCTCTGCGCGCGAGTGGACGGGCGGGGTGGTGGGGATTGAGTCAACGAAAGTACAGTGCGTTGACCGATAAGTGATAAGACGGTACGTGATAAATCCCGTATTTATAATAATGATTGAAATCAATCACGAAAGTTTTCTAAGTAAAATTACTTTTTGAGACAAAAGATAGTTATGTACTATGATATAACTATCTTTTTGTTATGATAGCCTATGTCCTTCTCCAGGATATAATCTATCTCCTTGCCAAATTTCATTACGATCCGTTCAGCCGTTTAGTCGTGCAAAGGTAACAAACTAACAAACAAACAGAGTTACTTTCGCGTATCTATTATTAAGTATGGATAGTATGGACTAGTAAGTAACTATGTCGGCTGGCTACCAGCCCACCCAAGCACTATAGGGTAAATAGGCAGCCAACACAGACAATGATGGTGTGGCGTGGGGACAAAATGGTCCCCAGCACAAGCTACTTTGAACCTTGTTGGCCACGATGCAGCGCTACCACTGCTTTTACCAATTGCATAATCTTACAGGCTACGTCCTAATAAGATTTTGCCTACATGACTTTGCCCCATTGCTTGCGCCCGTAACCCAGAGATTGAAAGATATCATGTGCCTGGCCCGTAACTTGTGTTTTTACAAGCTTGCAATGTATGTATGTTTGTCCGGGTTCTCCTCAACCTGTTCCCCTCAACCGATTGAGCTGAAATTTGGAATACATGCTTATTTTGGAGAACAATGCATATTTATAGTAAGCATGACCTGATTCTATTCCATGGATTGGCTCCAGACGTAGGAACTCTTCAACGGTCAACAGCACAGATAGGTACGAAATTAAGTAGGTATTACCCATGCGCGATAAGTTGGGACCTGAGCGCGGTGACGTCATATTGGCGTGTTTGTACCGCCCGCAAAAAAGCGAACATAACAAGCAACAGCCCGCGGTTTCGTCTTTGTTTTTTTTAACCTAATTTATTATGTTACTCAGGGAGGACGCTGCTTTTTATCTAATCTTTTTTACACTATTTGAATAAAATAAAAATACAATGTTTATACATTTATTTTATCTATTATTTACATTATCTCATCTTCGTCACTACTTAGTGGATTTATGCCTTCTAGATGTTGTTCTTCGTCCTCAGTCTCACTATAATCACTTGACGAAGAGGTATCCGATAAATTTACAATTAATTGCGATTCATTCGTCTCTTGTAAGAGGGCATCATGTCACAACAAAAACTACAACAACAAAACAATGACACAAACTATAACAACAAAAACTACAACAACAAAACAATAACACAAACGAAAACTAAAAGAATTCCAGAGCGCGTCGTTACGTGACGTAGGCCAGTACGAGACTAAAAACCCTAGTAAAAAATAGTGATACGAAAGGTACAATACGGGCGCCATCGGGGAAGTGCAGGGGAAGCGGTCGGCGAGTCGCATTCCTAGCAGGTCCCAAGTTATCGCGCACGAGTAATATACTCATTTAATTTTAATATCCTGTTCTAAGTTCCACCATGACAAGTCTGCTGCACTCAGAGTTGGCTTTCAAGAAAGAACTCCTAAACGGTCAACAGCACAGACACGAAATTTTGAGTACACATTTAATTATAATATCCTGTTCCATCATGACATAGCAGCTGCACTCAGGGTTGGCTTCTAATAAGGAACTCCTCAATGGTTAACAACACATACACAAAACATTGTATGCGCATTTAAATTTGGAATACACATTTAACTTTGGTGGCAATGCAATAATATAGTACCATGGAGGTGATCTCATGATGGAGACGGATGCTAGACAATGGAACTTCTGAATAGATTGTAGTGGGCTTCTAGTGTTTGGGCTCATTTGAATCTGCTTGCGGTTCTAATTAATAATTTTATAAAAGCTTGTTATGAAAAAGTAATTTTTAAACAAAAGACTTATTTAGACAGATGCCTCTCAACCAAAATAGGTAACTTAGTTTAAAATTACATAAATAAGGTGATAATTGACGACCTCCGTCGTGCAGTGGGCGAATAGCCGGCTGAGACGCAGGAGGTAGCGGATTCAATTCCCGCCGCGGAACAAATGTTTCTCTATATATTATAAGTATGTATTTACAAAAAAAAATGTAGGTATATAAGTATTCTATCATTTATCTGGCTTTTCATAGTACAAGCTCTGCTTAGTTTGGGGCTAGATAGCGCTGTGTGAAATGTCCAGCAATATTTATTTATTTATAATGGTTGCACAAAATAAATTCACACAGGTGAAAGGAACACAGCTGTTTTAATATGAAGAAAGAAAGTGGCCCCATTGTATCCCCTGGATGTTCTAACAGGAGAGATGAACTTTGGCAGCTCACGAAGACGGCAGGCGATGCTGATAAGCGATCATCATTGAAGTAGGTGTCTAGATCCTAACTAGCAGATCCATGAATCAACTGATAAACTATCTATAGTACAAGGAAGGCATTTACAAGTAGTTAATATCTACGTCAAGATAAAATAGGCAATTTTTTGTAAAAAAAACGTTGAAACTAATCATCCGTTCACGGATACTTTTGATCGATAGATATGAGCATTATGATACATGATACTGAAGCGTCACACAGAGTGAAATAAAATATAGACCATGACGATATCGTCACTCTAAGAATATTTTTTTTTTGTTTTTTGGAAGACTCGCGAGATCTCAGCTCGGGGCGAACCACTAGTTATAACGAGAGTAGGAAATTGCTAAAAAAACACATTGTTACTTTTAGTACTTATCTCGTAGGCACATTTATTTTCCCATTAAGTATTATATATTATTCAAGTGTACTCAGCCGTTTTTACGTTAAAATATTCCAAGGTCTTAAACAATATTAAACTCTTAAGTTAATTGACCGGTAGACGTGTTCTCGCTGTAAACGTTTTCTAGTATAAACAGTTGGTAAACTCACGCCCACGCATGAATTAAAAACTATTGTATCCACCATATTTTCCGAATAATTATGCGATTTAAGAGAATAAAGAGTGGAACTTGGTTTTTGCGCCAATAATAGATACACATAAATTTTCATCTCGAATGCGAGGCAATTATAACAAGTCTTTTTTTAACAGCTTGTTGTTAAAAAATTTGCGTTCCCAGTGTCCATTGTTCGATGGGGTTCCCAGTTCCATCCCAGCGGGTTCGATTCCCTCTGCGGAACAAATGTTTTCATGATCTACATACTCGTATATTTGTTCTGGGTCTGGATTAGAGATTGCAAATTCGAGATCCCGCGGGATTAGAAATAACAATCCCGCGGGATCCCGGAATTTTCGGGATCCCGTCTAGTTTAAAAAAAATGTTAAATTCGGATGACTGAAAAAGCTAATAACTGCTTGTTTGTGATAGTGAGGTTAACTAAAATAACATATTACTCGAAAGAAAATAAAAATCTTTATTTTTTAATCTTACCAACTAAATAATTATCGTCACCTGTCGCTAATATTCGGAAATAGTCGGAATAGTTTTCTAACGCTGTTTGGCGTTCCTGCCGCTCGGCCGTCAGTCAGCCGCGCCGCTTGCGCCCCGAGCGGACGTGTGTAGCGTCGCTGACCACTGCCGCCCAATCCCGTCAATCTCGAGCGGGATCTCGTCATATGATGCGTCGGGATTGATCCCGAAAAATTACATGAGATCTCGCGAGATCGGGATTGCATTCCCTAGTTTTCCTATACGCGTATATTGTAAGTATGTATTTACAAAAAAAAAGTTTATAAGTATTATATCACTTATCTGGTTCCCATAGTACATGATCTGCTTAGGTTGGGGGTAGATAGTGCTGTGTGAAATGTTCAGTAATATTTATTTATTTATCATTTTTTCACAAACTGTCTGTGGCCTGTTCCATTTTTAAAAAGAAATAAGGATTTGTAACGGATCTTGTATTTCATTATAGAAGTAATATGTAATATCTTATTATCAATTGCTGTGCGTTAGTCTCGCAATAACTCGAAAATGGCTAGACCAATTTGAATAAAATTTCCAGAACAAGGTTTGTATGAAAGAAAATTTTAAAAAGTTGCCTGGGAAATTAGAAAATTCTGGAAAATCTGAAAGTGCTTATTCCTATGGGATTATTTATTGTATGAAGACCCATTCTGTTTTATTTTGAAATCCATGCGAAGACAGGCCGGGTAAATTGCATTTACGGAGCAGTTTTGAGTTAAGAATGCCCTACTTTCAAAGCACAGAATAGATAAAACACCAGAAGAAGTGAACGCGCCTAATACTGAAACGTCAACCTCTACTCTAAATAGAGTAGTTGTACGCGAACGCCATTCATATTAATATCATTTATTCATCTTTAGACATGGTAACATGCACTTAGACAAGTCAAAGCTTACAAGTTAATAATATGATCTACATCATCATACCTCAGTATTTTATACTAACTCCTTCACTCTTCAGGCTACCAGACTCTGGAATGCACTACCTGTTTCAATTCGTAACGCCAAATCCCTTCCTGTTTTTAAAAACATGGTTAATAATCTTTATCTGTCGTCCATCGCTCACTAAGACTTTGCAACTTTTTCTTTTTTTTTAATTTTGTATATAATTTTTTATTGTTTTTTCTAATTACCTATGTATTTTGAAGTAGGTTATTTAATATTATAAAATTATTTATATTTATTTATATGTATATTTTATTTTAGTCATTTATGTACTAATTCTGTTAGTTATTTATTATTTGATTAACGCCGCCGTTCTCATTTGTTCACACAGATCCTGTCCATCCAAAGGTTGCCTGGAAGAGATCGCTTTTAGCGATAAGGCCGCCCATTGTACCGTTGATTTAATTTTGTATTCTCTTTTGTTTATTTTATTTTTAATAGTGTGCAATAAAGAAATTATCTATCTATCTATGATCTGTTACAGTTCTAGTTCTACCTCTGACACCGCAACCTATCTTTTGATTTACAAAAAAAAACAAACTACAAAAAATAATGTTACCAACATTTAATAAAATTTCTGCAATAGCATTGTCAAATGAATAATTTCATAACAATAAGAGTAAAAAAATTATTAATAAACAGTTTGAACAATAATAATTTATACAAAAACATGTCAATAATTAAAATTAATAATAAACAATTTGAACAATAAAATAAAAATTTAAAAAACATGTCATTAATTATTTTACATTAAGTAGTTACCTACTCTGTGACCGTCGTCACGCGTGGCGTGTTTTACAGTGTTCAATTTAATTAAGTTATGCCTTCTTGTGAAGTGCCAACGTGTAAAAATTCAGCTGGGCTCAAAAACAAGATGGGATCACATTTCATACGTAAGTAGCGCATTTAGATGTTTTGTGATTTGTTTATTGAATAAATTGTTCAGTTTGTACTTATTTAATAATGATCCTCCATTTTGCTGGTGTTGCCAAATATCGAGTGTTAATAATTTCCTTACTCTAGAATTATGAGATTAAAAACTTTTAATTATTGTAGTATTAAATTATACTAGTGGTTTGCCCCGAACTGACATCTCGCAAATCTCCCAAAAAAAAAAATTGGGCGATTTGCGGAACGATTCCTAAACGTATTTAGGGGCTAAATATGATTTAAGAAGTTCTCAAATCATACAAATATGTCAAATTTAAACATGTTTAGACGCTAAATACTGTTTAGGGATCGTTTTGCAAACTGACCTTAATATTTGACTAATAAAATAGTGCCATAGTTACATTAGTTGTATCATACCATAAACATTTACCCCAAAACGGGTATATACTGACTAAGCTAGCAACATTACGCGGGTGGGAGTGAGGTGGGCGCGGGTTTTGTTTTATGGACACAGCACACGGCTTGCACAGCTGAATGCGTCTTCTGGTGTTTTTGTCTATGCTGAGTTTCAAAGCATAAGTGATGAAAAACACTTGGTGTCCCAGGGCGCGATGTAAAATTTTAGTTAGACATAAACTGACATATAACGCAATTGTTTTAAGCAGTGATAACCGGCTAACATTAGGTAAACATGAATATTTTTTCAGTGAAAAATCCATAGTGCTCTAGGATTTGACATGAACCTGAGACGCGATGGTCACCATTATATTAAATTCACCATAACAGCTATTTAGCAAGGAAATAAACCAATACATTTAGTACTTTTATCCCTATTGTGGACAACAGAATAAACAAGGTAATATAATTCAAAAACTCACCGTTTTGTCCAGGAGCCAGCTTCCAGGAAAGATGAGCGGTACATATGTGACCATGTACACCATAGACGTCCAAGAAACAAGAGTACTGTCCACACCATAGTAAGTCACCACAATATCACTGATGATGGTATACTGAGTCCACTGCATGGAATTCGAAGCTGAGTATATCACAAAAAGCGCTAGTATTAACCAGCGGCTCTTATACACTGCGTACTGCGTTTTACTCGAGCCTACAGTCAGACCATCCATTGCATTTTCATTAACGGAGTTATTCCTCGAGCTGCCTGGTGATTTTAAGTTCGGCTCAGAAGGGAATAGGTCGTAACTTCTCTCCAACGTCATTTTCACAGATTCGCACTTATCTAAGTTAAACACTATACTTTCACTCGCAATCTTGGTCACTTAGAATAGTTTTAGGAACTAAGACACTTGTGAGTCATCATTTTTGTTATCACAGTTTTGGTTCGCAACAGTCACTCAAGTCTTGTGTTATATTTACTATATTATGATAATGTATCATATTTGCCGAAAGTGCCTTTATCGTTAGATCATCGTTCGATCGAATTATTTGCGATTATCAGCGATTTATTCGGGATTATCCTGTCTATAGCTTGTATTTGATAAGCCGCGTGTTAGATAGCCCGTATAGTACAGAAAACTATTATAAGTAGAGGTTCGTATATCAAGATTGCGCTATTGCTAATATATATATTGTTACGTATTTACTATGTTTGGCATGATCTAGTTCTTTATGTAATTATTGTATAATTGTATACAAACAAACGTCAATCTATCATCTATACAGGATAACCATAAAAAAACTGCTAGTTATATTATCAAATTTTAAAGAAAATCAACCAAGTTTAGGTGATTAATTCGATATAAAAGTTACTGCCTACTCTTGCAATCGACATCCAAAAAACAAAGGCTCATTTGATATCTCATTCGGAAACGGCTGCGGGTTTTGGGTTAGAAAGGGACAACAAGAGATAAATCGAGACGTCACCAATACAGTATCTGTGGTTAGATGGCAAGCATTATGCAATAGCACAACATTAGTTTAATAAAGTGTTTGTTTTTACATGCCAAAATAAATATCACATTTCTATGGTAAACATTTCACAAATGTATTTATTATACTCATCAAAACAACCCCTTTAATATTTGTACCTATATTATCCGTGTTTAAATTATTATTTTAATTTAGAAACCTCTACTACTAGACTGCTGCATGCGCAGTCAAAAAGATCCATCATTTTTACAGACGTAGACACAGCTAGACTAGTTTACTTCAGCTACTTCCACAGCATTATGTCATACGGTATACTGCTGTGGGGTAGTGCTGCAGATATAAACACCGTTTTGTGCTGCAGAAGAGGGCTGTTCATGCAATTAATAATATGGGCCCCATAGAAACATTACGCCTTAAGTTTACGAAATATATTCCCTAGGCAAAATACATCTATGAAAATCTAGCGATAATCATAATTTTAATACTAGAAATAAAGATAAACTCGCTGTTGCCACTTGTAGACTCCATAAAGTTAGTATCGTTTAAAGGTCAAGGATATACAAAAATTGAGAACTAACAAATTTAAAAACGTAATTATGGGGCAGACCTTTGCTACGAAGTATTTATAAAAAAAGCCTACTATAACACATCTGGTTATTTAGACGAAGAGAAGCATGGGATTGAAATTGCTGTGACTCGGTCAAAAATCTTACAATTTAGACGTAATATATTTTATTTATTGCTATGTATGTATTCTAAAAAGATGATTAAAAAGAAAATCCAGCCTTGTATCTTGCCTTTCTTTCCTGGCTTGGTCGTGAAGGAACAGGCAGTAAAATGGACGTTTTAAAATGATTCTTGTCAATTTAATGAATAAAAATATGATAAATAAAAAACAATCTAGCCTTAGATATAATTAGTAAAAACTAAACTCAGCTATTAGTGATACGACGCGGCAACAGAAGAACGAACTCCACGCGCGGCTGCAAATGGTTGGATTATTATATTACCGTGTCATGCGCTGCGCGTTCGTAATTTTTGTCAGGGGAGGTGTGGAGCCTGCGCGGGGTATTTTCCTTGGTAACGCCCACTCGAGCAAGGTCATTGGCGTATATCCAGCTCTTAAACAAAACTTGTTCAAATATCCTTCCCTCACACAATACAATCGCTTTCAGAAAAAATCACATCACAACACACTGTTTTACGTTTTTATAGATCACAAAAGGTGTTGAATGCTACGTCGTCATTCATACACGATAAAAAACTAATAAGTCTAAACAAGCACCTTTGTGCAACGTGATAGGTACTTAGGTACGAGTAGGTACGTAGAACTTATGTAGGTATCAGTAAAATATATATTTAAAACGCGCACAAAAAACTAAATAATTGAAATAATAGCATTTGCGCCGATGCTGCTATTGTATTCTCATGGTCACGTAAATGCTGAGATTTTACTCTTTGCGGAGCTAGAAAATTACAAAGTTTCAATTAAGAACTCCCCATCATACCTCAGTATTTTATAGTACATCCTTTACTCTGCAGGCTACCAGGCTCTGGAATGGCTTACCTTTTTTTTATATATTATAGGCTTGCGTTTGACCACGATCTCGCCTGATGGTAAGCGATGATGCAGTCTACGATGGTACACGCTTGCCTAGAAGAAACCTATTCACTCGCGACTTAAAGATACCCAGGTTGTAGCTATCTGGAAACACAGACTCTGGCAAGTCGTTCCACTCTTTGGCGGTGCGCATAATAAAGGTCGAAGAGAACCGCTTTGTGCGAATGGGAGGTATTTCTACCATATGGCGGTGGCGCACCGCAGAGCGTCTGGTTGTCCGTTGATAGAAAGGAGATGGTGGAATCAGGTTGAAAAGTTCCGCCGCACACTCCCCGAAATGTACTCGATAAAAAACCGAGAGGCTAGCAACCTTTCGTCGATGCTCCAGGCTGAGGAGCCTTGCATCAACTAGCTCATCGTTGCCTATGAGCTTCTTGGCTCTTCTCTCAATTGATTCCAGAGCTTCAAGTTGGTATTTCGCTGATCCGTTCCAGAGGTGAGAACAGTACTCCAAACACGAACGGACTTGTGCTTGGCACCTACAAGTTGAGCAACTGTCCCGGTGTGAAGTAGTGCCTCACCTTTGCGAGTATACCAAGCTTTTTAGCAGCCACCTGGGCTTTCGACTCAATGTAGGAGCCGAAATTGAGAGTCGGAGTTAATGTGATACCAAGAAGCTCGAGGTGGTCAGATATCGGCACGTATACATTTCGGAAAGTAGGAACCTGTTTTAATTCGTCACGCTAAATCCTATCTTCCTATCTTTAAAAACATGGTCAGACAACACTATCTGTCATACATAGGCCCTTTATTAATTTATACATTTTTATAATTTATATATATAGGTATATATATTTTATGTAGTATAATAAGTATTAATATTTATGTATTTTATGATTATATTATTTAATATATGCATTTTATATTGTATTATCTTTAATAACGCCGCCGTCCTTATTTGTTCACATAGATCCTGTCCATCCAAAGGTTGCCTGGAAGAGATCGCTTTTAGCGATAAGGCCGCCCATTGTAGCTATAATTTAAAAGTGTATTTTCTTTTATATGTTTATATTTAATGGTGTCCAATAAAGAAATTATCTAATCTAAAGTTCAATATTCTTCAGGCATTTTATAGGATCGCAAGTAAGTTAGTATAAAAATACCTATATCTATCTGACTACACGACAAACACATCTTCGTTTCATATTGAAAAATATGCCTTTTATTCAAGTTTTGAACTTACTTTGCTATGGTGAATGTATAAGCCGTGGTCATGTGATGGTAAATTCAATGGAAGCGTGAAGTGGTCATTCAAAATTATTATAATGAGTATTGTATTTAGTACGAGAGGTCACGAACAAAAGTTTTGTCTCATAGTAATACCGCCAAAAAAAATTTAATATTCTGGACCCGAAAGTATCAATTATATCAGATAATCTCCGAGTATTGACCTCACCGAAGTTACAAAGATGTCATCAAGTGTTGCCAAACTGTATCATAGTATTCAACAGTGGGCGAATAGCCGGCTTTGACGCAGGAAGAAGAGGATTCGAATCCCGCTGCGGAACAAATGTTTACATGATCTACAGATATTTGTTTCGGGTCTGGATGTTTTTCTATATTATATGTTTCTGTACTATATATACAAAAAATAAGTATATATTATCCTATCAGTTATCTGGTTCCCATAGCACAAGCTCTGCTTAGTTTGGGGCTAGATAGTGCTGTGTTAAATGCCCAGCAGTATTTATTTTGTACGGTGTTGACCGTAAAACGATGAGACATGGTTAAGGTCGTGGTCTCCCGTACTGTAAGTTAATCACCATAGCAACTTAGTTATCATTCAAAAAATTGCGTCGCTAATCAAGGGGGTTATTGATCGCTTGCAGTTACACCACACCTGAGTATAACATATAACTTTTCATCACGTATGCGAGACATTTAAAATAGTTATTTGTTACACAATAGTGCAAAGTTGCTTTTTAACCGCGTGCTCAATTTTGATGACCGAGCAAGCGAAGGATTCAAAAATTGAATCACGAGGGCAGCGAGTGTTACAAAAATTAGAATCCTGAGCGTTAGCGAGGGAATCAAGAGCACGAGGGGATAAAATCTTTGCACTCGAGTGCAACACGTAACTTTTCATCCCACCTCATCGAGAAAATTACTAAATGTAAAAAAAAGTAATACACCAAGAAGGTTCCGAGTCTGAGTTATTAACAAATTAAAAAAGGTTGTATGATAAATTCGGCACCATGGAGGTAGAAGTAAATAGGTTTAATGATGTTTTGAATTCACAAACTTAGTGCACACGATGTTCTAAATTCAATTTACTTTATCCTCTAGCGGATAAAAACGGCTTTTGCACTCAGATATCGAAGAGCAAAAATAATCTTTCCGAGATGGGGGATGAAAATGTCATTTTGTAACAGTTTTTTGCTAAAACGCTAAAACCATTGGATACCGGGATCGCAATTTAAGCAACAGCCTTTTAAAAAAATAATTTCCTCGCATTCCGTTATCCCGGGTGTATCGTGTAAGCGATCAATAAATATATCGGGTGTACAGAATCGATCGCTTATAGCCCTTGTAATAACAATGTACTATACTAGTGGTTCGCCCCGAACTGAGATCTCGCGAGTCTCCCATAAAAACAGAAAAAAATATTATTTGTAATCTTTGACTATCAAAACAGTGCCGCGAAATACAAACCAAATAACTTGACCTACATTTTCATTCAAATTACAAGTAACGATAGTTAATGTAAATTGGATCCTCTTTTTTGGGGTAGAAATTGCAGTTATTCTGGATATCAGACTTTGTCCTATATTTGTGTCACTAAAGCTACACGCATACCAAATTTTAGTACTGTGGGGTCACTGGTGTAGGTACCTACTCTGTGAATTTTGTCAAAGTTCAGTTTTTAATAAGGTTAATAACTCAACGACTACAAGGTCTAAACTAAAAATAAAAATGGGGTCGAAATGTACTCACAAAGCCCTTTATTAAACGTGCCACGTGATCGGATAGTCCCCTGTTTGTTTTTTACCCCTCTTGAACCGCAATAACTAAACAACCCCCCCCCCCCCCCCCCCCGAACCACACACATATTTTAACTACCAGAATTGTGCTATCACTACCTACTTATATACCAAATTTCACGATGATCGGATTAACGCTTCGAAAGTTATCCTTGGACAAACATACATACAACGCCGATTTGCCCAGGTTGATTTGGAGATCTCGCTCCGCTCGATCAAAAAATATAGTTAGAACAGACTGTAATAACATGAGTAGATAAATTCGTCTGAGACATCAAGATAAAAAAATGAACTAACACATTCAAAGCATCACTCACGAAGCCGTCTCGTATCGTATCTCTCGGTTCTCTTGCGGTCTACATTTAGACCAGTGATCAGCTCAATGTACGATATTGTAGTCCTCAAAAAGTTTTAGAATTTTACCGTCGGCAAAATTCAGTTCACTTTAATTCTTTCTTCCATGTACATTTCTTTAAATTGTTGGGACACGCCGGTTTCCTCTCGATAATCCTCCACCAATCGCGCACATAATTTTACCCGCCCCCTTATTACCTAAGCCAAATTGCTGTCGTGTCGCTAACGCTAGTCAGGCCATGCCTTTCACACGCGAGGTACGTACTGTACGTGCGATAGCCTAGCGATAGCGACGCGAGAGCAATGTGGCTTAGGTAATAAGGGGGCCGCACATCTATTTTTGTGACAGACAAGGAACACTTTCTAATCATTAGATACACCTACCTACACATCACAATTGCGTAGATAAATTCCTGAACACTTTCATTTAAAACCTTTTACCTTCGTCCAGGGGACTAGAGCTGTTACTGGCCGGTTACCGACTCACACTTGCAGTTAAAACTACTCTAGTTAATTGGAAGTGACGTGGTTACCTACTGAATTGGTAATAATTTGTTACTGATAGTAGCTGATAACGCCCTTCTGACATTGAAAGTATCATTATTAACAGTTATAAAAATAACTACATTAATGCTATTTAATCAATAAATACCGAGGTGACCTGGTTTTTCATACGTTTTTAGGGTTCCGTACCCAAAGGGTCAAACGGGACCCTATTACTAAGTCTCCGCTGTCTGACTGTCCGTCTGTCACCAGGCCGCTATAACAACAAATACTAAAACAGAATAAAACAAAATAAATATTTAAAGGGGGCTCACATACAATAAACGTGATTTTTTTGCTCGTTTTTGCTCGATATTGATAACGGCAACAGTTAGACGCTTGAAATATTCACATAATATTGAGTTATATATTCACTTTAAAAATAAATTAATTAATTAAAATAACACAAATATTTACCGGGGGCTCCCATACAACAAACATAGTTTTTTATTGATAACAGCAATAGGTAACCGCTTGAAATATTCTCAGAATATTGAGTTATATTAGGTATTCACGTTAAAAATAAATAATAACTTAAATCCAAAAATTAGATTAAAAAAATAGTTAAATATAAAATAAAATTATTATTTACGGGGGGCGGGGCCTCCCGTACAACAAACGTGATTTTTTGCCGTTTCATAGATAATGTTACGGAACCCTTCGTGCGCGAGTCCAACTCGCACTTGGCCGGTTTTTTTATTTATTTTGATTACGACCCAAGTTTTCGTAGTACTTGAATCAATTCTGGTTCATTTTTGTTGCGTAGTAGGTACGAGTCTATAATAAAATAATGTCTAATAAAAAAAATGTCTAATAAATAATAATAATGTCTTATAATAAAACTGTCATACTTAAATTATGCATGGTTGTGACGATTACTGCTAGAAAATATTCAAAACATCATGATCTTAGCGATTATTTTCATAACCAATGATTTTATTTTATGACGAAGTTTCTTCATGTACCTAACATGTTTTTCTGTCCGATTCGTTTACTGTTGGATTTTACCATTGCCCACTGTATTTAACTTTGTCAAATCATTCAGGAATATGCAATTGAATCCAAAGTAGGTATTCCTAAGATACTTCTTGTCTCAGGAACTTCCTGTGACGTAATGGCGCGATACTAATCGCCTAATCCGTCATATTTGCATCATAACGCGCGTCGCGAGTCGCGGGTCTCGCCTTTAGCCCCTGGATTTACTTTTGTCCATTTGATTATATTCTTCTTAACTTTACCAACTTTGGAGTATTAGGTATTTAATTTGTACCGTTGACCTTACATCTATTGAAAATAAGCTGAGCAGCTCGCGGATTTTTAAATAAAATATAGTCTATATGATCTTATGTTCATATGTACTGAAATTGCCAAGTTAAAAACACTTTCAGTTTTCAAGAATTTTCAAATATTCCGGGCAACTTTTAAATTTTTTCTTTTTTAATTAAAAAAACCGGCCAAGTGCGAGTCGGACGAAGGGTTCCGTACCATTATCTATAAAAACGGCAATAAAATCACGTTTGTTGTATGGGAGCACCCCCGTACATATTTATTTTATTATGTTTTTCGTAATTTTTGTTATAGCGCCAACAGAAATACATTATCTGGGAAAATTTCAACTGTCTAACTATCACGGTTCATAAGATACAGCCTGGTGACAGACGGACAGACAGACAGCGGAGTCATAGTAATAGGGTCCCGTTTAACCTTTGGGTACGGAACCCTAAAAATAGCCAAATTGGTTCAGCCGTTCTCAAGTGATGCGCTTAGCAACGAATAGGATTTCATTTTTAATGTATAGATTTGCTTAAACATGTTCTCTGACGGAAGCACAGAAATCTAAGCTCAGGATTGGTTAAAGAGCAATGAAGCGCAGCATTCTCCGTTCGAGTGCGTAACACCATGCTGCGTTCGAAAACCGGCATCGCAGATGTATGAAATAAATCTGCTAAACTCAAATGGGATTGAGCAGGTCATGTCAGCCGAATGCGCTCAGGTTAGTGGACCCAAATAGTAACCTTGTATGCCTGAAGATGGCAGGTGATATCGGCCGAGAAAGCGTTGGCGGGACGATCTCGACTCTTTCAATAGAGGATGGTGGAATGCAATACTTCAAAAGATAGAGATGGTTGGAAAGATCTGGGGGAGACCTTTGCCCAGCCAGCAATGGGACGAGATAGGATACAAAACAAGGCAATCTGATGACAAGTTGGCCACTCTAGCCGAGCCGCAGTCGCTGCTGCCGTAGTGCCAAGGTATACTTTTAGCGCAAGATCGGAGTGCAATTTAGACTTATAATGGGCATAAAGACGAAGACATGACGACCTCCGTGGTGCAGTGGGCGAATAAACGGCTGAGACGCAGGAGGTAGCGGGTTCGATTCCCGCCGCGGAACAAATGTTTGCATGATCTACAGATATTTGTTTCGGGTCTGGTTGTTTTTCTATACATTATAAGTATGTATTTACAAAAAAAGGATAATATAAGTATTCTATCAGTTATCTGGTTCCCATAGCTCTGCTTAGTTTGGGGCTAGATAGCGCTGTGTGAAATGTCCAGAAATATTTATTTATTGGAAGCAGAGCAGGTGCGCTCGCCGGAGCACGAAAATGCTCAATTTAAAATACAACCAGATATCATCAGATATTAAATACATATGTTGGATGTTTTTCTATATATTATAAGTATGTAAGTATTTACAAAAAACGTATATAAGTATTCTATCAGTTATCTGGTTCCCATAGTACAAGCTCTGCTTAGTTTGGGGCTAGATAGCGCTGTGTAAATGTCCAGCCACATTTATTTATTTTAATATTTATAATAGAATAGAGTTAAACTGAAGCAGAACAAAGTCGAGGAGACTAGGGTATTTACCAACTAATAAGACAACCAAAAGTGAACATCTAAAGACTACATTGTAGACACCAGCATAATGCTGTTCCTCTAAGTGCCTATTTCACGACCTTCGAGTAACTTTAATTGGCGGATAAAATAACACTATCTTTATCCTGTTTTCATGTGAAAACAAAAGACTTGCCTAATATATTTTTTATCCGTTGAACAGCGTTAGTCAGAGATGGTGAAATAGACACTACGATAATCAAATAGATAAATTGATTAGGTAAAAGGGCTAAGCATTACCTATAGGAACCTATACCTGTTCAAACGACTCTGAAACGATGAATGAAGTAGCAAAGTACTTACCTAATGATAGATACTACGAGTGTATGTATGGAAGATTAATAGTAGGCTAGCTGACCCACCCGTGGCTTCGCGCGACTTTTAGGCTTAGGACCTTTTCACGACCTCTTTAATTGACAGTTAAAAATCATTCTCTCTATCTATTTTCATCTGAAAACAAAAGACGTATAAGTCTAACTTTTTATTAGCTGCAGTAAAATGACGTTTTGTGGGTTGCCGGTTTTTGAAGAAAAATAAATAGGGATGTAGCTAAATGAGTGAATCATAAATGAATAATCAGTTTGGTTTTTTTTTTGAGATTTAATATTAAGTTGTAATGTATTTTTATAACCTATTATTATTACTATACTAGAGGATTGATCTTTTTTAGTGGAAGTATAGGGAGGTACATTCAAAATGAAACAAAAACGTCATAATAATGTTATTTAATTAATTTTTGTGAACTGAATCACATCCCTATTGAGATTAGGCTGGCAACATTATTTTACGGAATGACATTTAGAAACGTCATTTTACTGCAGCTAATAAAAAGTTAGACTATATATATTTTTTATCCGTTGGATAGTTTTACTCAGAGGTGTTGAAAAAACCTTTCAAAGCGCAAAAAAGCTTAGCTGAAAATGACATACCTAAGCAATCGCCCATCTAAGTAGGTAGTGACCGTGCACTGTTGCTTAGGTATCTTGGTCGGTATCCTATTGTTATTTCATCTAGTTTAAAACAAATTTGAAAAGGTTAGTTACCTATCTCATTAATGGAATACCTACTTTCTGGAATGGAATTTATATGATAGAGAAGCTTGGGATTGAAATTGCTCCAACTCGTTCAAAATGTTACAATTTAGACGTAATTTATTTGCTGTATTTGTTATGCATTCTAAAAGGATTATTAAAAAAACCAGCCTTGTTTCTTGCATTTCTTTCCTGGCTTGGTCGCGAAAGAACAGACAGTAAAATTGACGTTTCAAAGTGATCCTTGTGATTTTAATGAATAAAAGATTTTGACTTTGACTTTCTCGTGCGTCCTGTTATGTTGGTAACGGCTTTTAAAATTTTAAGAAGTCCTTTGAGAACACAATCGAAACTTCCCTTTAGATTGTAAGAAAGAGATGGACGACCACTTTAACTAGATACATACCAACCTTACCAGCACCTTAAAAACTAATATAAGTCAGCTGTTTATCTCTAATTAGACCACTAATTGTCACGAAGGCACCATAATAAATCCGTTTTAATATCACGCACTGTACTATCAGTAGAAATCAACACTGACTGATTCGCAGTCCATTTCCTTAATAATCACTGTCAATTGGTATTCAATGGTTCGATTATTTTACACCAATGGGATCGCACACACCACATCCACATTATTTAGCAGTTTTTACATGTTATTCTTTTAATTGTTTTGGTCCCGATTTAGGTTATGTTGTGACCTGCTATGACTTGACTGACGTTTGCAAAACACGCATGCGTACTGGGAACCCGTCTTGTTTTTCGAGGGGAGTCGATTTTTTAAATGTCTTGCTAGCTAAGGTGATGCGAGAAATTCACTTCTTGGCTTCTAAAATGTTGGTCATGAATGGGATGTTGCTCTATTTTTGACGACAACGATCGACAGGAGTGTTTTTGATGATCTCAGCGCATCAGCTGGTGTTGTAGGTACGTTTAGAAATAAATGATTTATAATCTAATATAAATCCGTTTCTTAAAAGCATAACGGTTACTGAGAAGATCCTAATCGAAAACTCAGTCCGAGGCAAGACTTATAGTGGCTACATCCGTCCTTAACCCAGCGAATGCTGCAATTTACCTTCAGGCGTTGTATTAATATCTATAATAATGCCATCATCATTCTCTAACCATGTCGACCTACTGCTGGGCAAAGGCCTCTTTACGTTTGTGGTATTCTTCCCGATCCTGTGCTAGTCTTATCCACGTACATACGACCCACGGTCTTATTGATGTCGTCGACCCATCTCGCTGGTGGACGTCGCATTAAAATAATACCTAAATCGTCCGCTAGACGATTACATTAATCGCCACCAACAGACATAGCATAATTAATAAGAAAATCACCATGGTCACGACTCTCGGCGTTCTGAGAATTACGACTCGAAGAGAGAGAGGTATTAAAATGTAAAAGGCCTACACTAACGCCTTACAAGATCAAACCAGCAAACGCAAAAGTAGCCCCTTATTTAATTAACATAGCAAAACTGTTTGCGGAAATAGAAAATAGTAGCTTTCCAATATTTTGTTTGTCCCTACTTATCACAGTAAGCCTGGCACTTATTGGATGTAAAGCTGACATAATAGAATGAGTTGGCTAAGCTTTCTCCATCTTTTTTTTTAAACTAAATACATCTTTGTTTGACCACAATCTCACCTGATGGTAAGCGATGATGTGGTCTAAGATGAAGCACGAAGATTTAGAAGAAACCTATTCACTCTTACCTTAAAGAGGCCCAGATTGTATTCTTTAGAAAAAACAGACGACGGCAAAGCGTTCCATACCTCAGCTGTACGCATCAAGAACGTAGAACCAAAACGGTGTGTGCGAATGGGTGGTATATCAACTAGGCACGGATGGTACTGAGCCGTGCGCCTGCTTGTCATTTGATGGAAAGGAGACGGCGGAATCAGATCGTAAAGATGAACGATCGTATCTATGTTTGAACCTGCCCCAGAGACAACACTGACTCAGTGACCGCGTTCTTTACCCAACTTATGGTCTCTAACTTGAGACTCTGGAGGTATATCATCATTATCATCCAGAGCCTGATTTCACCAACTGCTTTGTAAATACCTAATATGTTTGTGCTTAAATATGTAAGAGGTCTACATACGTAATAAAGCACTTTGCTCTAGGTATCTTATTTTTTTTGGATGTTGACAACTGTTTCCAAGCGATAAGACCGCCCATTGTATTGTTTGCGTTGTATCTTCTATTTTGTTTGTAAGTAAGTATTTATTGAACAAATAACAACGGAAGAGTAATAACGAAAATAATAATTTGCGAAACAGATAGGTACAATTTGGTAAAACTAAGAGTGAAACTCAATACAACTAGTGGTTCGCCTCGAACTGAGATCTCGCGATTCTCCGATTAAAACAAAAATGTATTATTAGTAATCTTTGACTAACAAAATAGTGCCACGAAATAAATAACCACCTGACATACAGTTTCATTCAAATTACAGGTAACTGGAGTTCATATTAATTGTTTTTCTTTTTTGGGGTAATAATTGCAGTTATTCTGGATTTGAAACTTTTGCCTATATTTGTGTTACTAAAGCTACACGCAAACCAAATTTCAGCACTGTGGGGTCACTGGTGTACCCTGTGAATTTTATCAAAGTTCAGTTTTTGTTATGGCTAATAACTTAAAAACTACAAGGTTTAAACTAAAAATGAAAACGGGGTCGAAATGTACTCACAAAGACCTTTTATTAGACGTGCTATTTGCCCGGAAAGTCCCATTTTATTTTTTTTACCCCTCTTGAACCCCAATATTTCAACCCCACATTTTTAGCTCATTTATTCACACCAAAATTATGCCAACACTACCTACCTATATATACCAAATTTCACGATGATCGGATAAACGCATCGAAAGTTATCCTCGGACAAACAAACATACATACATACAACGCCGATTTGCCCAAGTTGATTTAAAGAGATCAATTACTCGTGAAGGTCACTAGCTCCCAACTTTAGTAAAACCTGTGTTGTGGGAAATTGTAATACATGTTTGTTTGTATAGTTATTTCATTCATTCATTCGTTCGACCACTACCTCACCTGGTAAGCGATGTTGTGGTCGAAAATCAAAATCAAAGTCGTAGATGAAAGACGCTATCCTCAAATAACTTATTTTTTTGGAGATGGAACTAGCAAATGGCCCACCTGTTAAGTGGTAACCATCGCATATAACATAGTATCGCCTTGTAGGTCACGCGCCTTAGAAACGTGCCCTACGTAAAGCCTCATGTGCCTGTAATTTCACCGGCAACATTTAACCTTTCAAATCGAAATACTGCAATACTGAAAAACCTATTTGATTTATCTCCAATCATTTAACCGGTAAAGTTCTCTACAAATGATTTCGTCCTCAGTCCTATTAGCATTATCACCAAGCTGTAGAGTCCGGACTGAAACAAAAAGTGCTAAACTGAACCACATCGGTTCCATTTTATAAAAGTGCAGAGTGTTGCACTTCCAATGTCATTTGAAATTCTGTCCGCAGTAAATCATCGTTTCAATTTAGTCGCGATTGAAGCTCCACCATTTCGCTGTTCGCAGTTCGCACTCACGGGTAGTGATGCCTGTAGTATTGTTTATCGATATCGATATTTCTTTTATTTATTGAAAAAAAAATGTATCAGAATATTTTTTGAAGTAAAACTTCTTTACGCACGCTTGACTTGGGGAGTAAGCTGATGAATGCTTTACGAAAAGTGCGAACGGTAGTTGAGAGGAAGATTTAAGTTAGTGAAGTCACTTCAGTCGTGTGGTCTAAAGTACACTCAGAGATTTTGTGAAAATATTTGTTCTATGGTATAACCACCCTGTATTATTATATATACAATTATTATATATACAATTAGAATAATATAGGTTCTTGCTATTTAAATTAATTTTAATAAAGGGACGGGTTATACACAAAAAATTACAAATAAACGTACAAATTTATAAAATTGTATTATATTTTATCTATATCTCGATAAAACCGATAAAATGCTGCTCCACGAAATCTTAGAGACCTAGCGTATGGTGCGACCCCACTCGTTCAATGACCCCGCCCAGTCAATGACCCACGCAATCAATAATATGCTCCTTCATTTCATCGAAATCGGTTCAACCATCAACGTGATTGAGTAACAAACAAACAAATAAATAATCAAACATCCAAACTCTCGCATTTATAATAATAGTGTGATACAAAAAACATCGACGCGCTCTTTCTTAGCAATAATTAGGTATCACGTAGATATATAAATAGCTGGGCCTAAGTTCCCAGTTTATATAGATTACAGGCTTCCCGCCCGCAATGTATATTACGAAATTTCATCGAAATAAAATATTTAAAATGTATTTATTTTAGCTATTTGGGTAACCAAACTATGACCAAGTATAAAACTATGACTAAGTACCTATAGGCGCAGTATAATAACTTAATACAAAGAGTGGTAAAGAGTCGATAAAGAGATTACATCTCTAGGTGTGACCTATTTCCTGCGCGGTGGCATGCACCCGATGAGCAATTGAATAAACTAACGTTTCATTCATTTTAAACTTGAAATTACAAAGAAGAAAATGTTACAATAATCGAATATATAGTTTTTCTGTTAGTCTTTGTAAGTTTTATAGTCAATCACTCTTAATGTCCGCTTGGTACACACTTTAAACTTTTGGCTATCTCAGTGAAAAGTAGTAAAGGTTTCGTATTCTCTTTTGTTTTTTTTCCCCTTTATTGTGTTGTATTTTGTGTACTATATAGTAGCAGTATTTTCTTTTTTTATAGTGTTATCCGAACACTTACGGAAATTCCTGAAATTTTTAAAACCATCTTAAAAACCCGGAACCTTCCTATTGCATCCTCGTAACAAGAAAAGGTTACGTGTTCAAGTCTTGTCTGGCTTAAATGTTTTTAAGATGGTTTAAAAAATATATAGTCTATACTAATATACTAATCTATACTAATATTATAAAGAGGAAAGATTTGTTTGTTGGTATTGAATATGCTCCGAAACTACTGGACCGATTAAAAATTTTTTTTCACTGTTGGTAAGCTACACTATCCCCGGGTGACATAAGCTACTTTTTACCCAACTTCGCACAAGGAGGGTACTGTTTTTATTGAAAAACTACGCGTACGAAGCTGCGAATTGGCCTGCTAGTAATATAATAAAGAGGAAATATTTGTTTGTTTGTTTGTATTGAATAGGCTCGGAAACTAATGGACCGATTTAAAAAATTATTTCACTGTTGGGAAGCTACACTATCCCCGGGTGACATAGGCCCAACTTCGCAGAATATAATGTTTTTATTGAAAAACTACGCGTACGAAGCTACGGATTGGTCGGCTAGTAGCTTATAAATATGCATGTCTTGTCTATGACGTTTGGCCTACAGATTGTGGTTTATTATATCATAAATCAGTTCAGTACATGCTGTAATATTCCAAGACGGATGCTGTCCGGATGTCCATGTCAGCGGAAACCAGAGACCGATATTCAGCCGGAGCTGATCCGGATCAGCAAATTTGGAATGCTATTGCTATATTGTATGAATGGTAAACGTGTAAGCTAGTTTCATTCTGCCTTGAAATAAATTTGAAAATGTAATCCTTCTTCAATGAAAAAAAATCGAATTTCGATAATTTAAACGGCATTATTATAAATACGGGATTTATCACGTCCCGTCTTATATTAGAGTGCGAGGCGAGACGTTATTCGGAGCGGATCACGCTCACCCTGGAAGATTCACGTATTGAACCAAACCATTGCCGGTCCTAACACCGATAAAACGGTACGTGATAAATCCCGTATTTACAATAATAAGACATAGATGTATCTGTTAGTAAGGTCAATGACCCACTTTCCCTTTAGGTTAAGATAAATATTTCGAAGCCTGTATGTATAAACAATGCTGAAATGTTAAGACAGGTGCCATAATGAATTAAATTTTAAAGTTCCAGCAGTTTATTCCTATAGTGCTGTAAAACTGAAATTTAGAATTGTGATACTTTTTAGTGACGCCTATTTAGTTATGAAATTATAATTGGTCAAGCTCGTGTCGGAACACTCACAGTCCGTAGTCAGTACCTACGGATGTATCTTAGTTATCGTAAACTTAGCCGTAGGTTTTGATCATTTTGCATGAACATTAGGCATATGAACTATTTACAAACCCAACTATATACAAGACATAAACTACTCAAAACAAAATAGGGCCCACTTGAAATATTTCTATATTTTGCCCGACACATTTTTTTTTTGCGAGTTGTTGGCATACTGATGTATGGAAATGTTAAGTAGGCATATTTATTGATCATAAATTAACACTTAAACGCCAAGTTTAGGGTAGTTCTTAAGTGGGTAGACAAGAAACAAAATCTTACGATATACCGCAGAATCTGTGAGTGCCATTACATTGTTGCTCAGTGGGGTTTGTTGTGTCTAACGAAGAAGTTATCGTAACCTTACCTTTAATTATCGGTTACATTACTGTTTGCATAAACAATGCCTGGTTCTCGACATCACATGGACACGGAATCCGTGACTAGAGCCATTGTTTTGCTTCAGCAGGGAAATTCGCAAAGATCGGTAGCTTCAAGCTTAGGTGTGTCAAGACGAGCTATTCGAAATGTGTGGGAACGCTTTCAAGAGACAGGTAGTGTGAGTAGGAGGCGCGGTTTAGGTAGAACCCGAGCGACAACCTCCCAAGAAGACCCATACATCCGACTCTCTGCACGTCGCGAGCGAACTGTAACTGCACGCATATTGAGAAACCGCTTACGTGACGCCACTGGAACGCGAGTGAGTGACCAACTGTTCGCAACAGACTTCATGAAGACTGATAATATGTGATGATTCATGCATGAGAGATGAATAATTGGAGGACAGTGCTTTTTACAGATAAATCTAAAGTAAAGTTTTTTAATGATGACAGACGCGTACGAGTTTGGCGACGACCTGGAGAACGTTTTACAGAACCATGTATTCGTGAAACTGACCGCTTTGGTGGACCAAGTATTATGGTATGGGGTGGGATTAGCATAATGGGCAAAACCGAGCTAGTGATTTTGGATGAGGGCAATGTAACGGCCGCCAGCTATGTTCAGCATGTCATTCGACCTCATGTGATCCCATATTCACAGCGAGTAGGCCCTAACTTTATTCTGATGCAAGACAACGCTCGCCCTCATACTGCCAGAGTGGCCCAAAGTGCAATCTCCGAAGCTGGTGTCGCAGTTCTACCCTGGCCTGCCATGAGTCCGGACCTGAATCCGATTGAGCATATCTGGGACAAGATGAAAAGAAGCCTTAAAGACAACCACACTGAAATTCATAGCCGACAGGAGTTGATAACTGCTTTAAAAGTGTGTTGGGAGCAAATTCCAGATGAAAACGTCATCCACCTTATAGAGTATTCCAAACCGACTCAGAGAGTGTGTGCGCAATAAGGGAGGACCTACGCGTTACTAAACATAAGGCATTGAAGCAACCCTAAGAACATGTTTAAAAAAAAATGTGCTCGTGTCTTCAACGTGTTGTTTTGGAAAACCGTATAATTTTAAGTTAATGTGTAAAACGCGCATTTCTTGACAATATTTTTGGCAAAAATAAGGCATTGTAATGTTTTTTTTTAATGATTCTGAATGTGTTAACCTATTTCTAAAATTAAACTTGAAATAAATTGTACGTATTTTTTTTATTTTAATTTAAAACATATTTTAATGGGTGGGCCCTATTTTGTTTTGAGTAGTTTATATTGGTTGAGTACTGCTCGGCAGAGTATTCTCAGCTCTTATGGCACTGGATTCGAAGGTCATCTCGCCCAAGCTGGTCGAGGATTGTCTGTCCGAGATCGGTTCCGGGACACGCAGGTATCGACGCGACGCGACGGTAACGAATGTGCCGACGAGCGTATATTGGGGCAAATGGAACACGGAAAGGCCCTGAGCCGTTTTGTGGTATACCAAAAAATCTGGCACAACGAACCATTATAAACTTCTGCTTCGAAGAACTGCCCAAACTTTGGTTCAATTCTTTAGGCATGAACCATTCTAAATTAGTTATTAAAGCCTTTGATAAACGGTATACAAATCAAATCTTAGCGCTAAACAGAAACAATATCCGCATTAAAGTCAGAGCCCTGACTGGACACTGTCGGCTTGTCACATGTTCAAGCTAGGGCTATGCGATACACAAACCTGCAGATTCTGTAAAGAGGCGGCAGAATCGCCCTTACATCCTTCTGTTGAGCGAGTGTGGTCCTCTAATGCGTAAACGTAGCATTCATCTGGGCAAACACATCCTGAGCCCGGAGGAGCTAACAGTTATCACCCCTAAAAATATTCTTCTAGTTCTGCAGCTAATAACAAATAATAATAATACTCAGCTTTGATCAAACCCAAAAATATTAAGGGCCTCTTTACTAGTATGTTCTAAAATGTCTGTATGGAGAGAGGAAATGTAAACAATTTAAGTGTGTTATCAAATCTTATCACATACCTTAGTTTTATACCTTGTTGGAAAACCTGTAGGTAGGTACTTTGCACAAAGTATGTTTATATAGAGTTTACGGTGGGATAGGTTTTTAAGCTGCGGTACCTGAGTAAATAAAAACATCTCGAAAAATCCAAGAGAAATCCTATGTATTCAAGTCCTAAAATACCAATGTAATAGCCAGTATTAAATAGGTAAACAAATAATTCATCATGTAAGTAGGTACCTGTTTAACTGACTCGTGGCATCGTCGCAAACGCGTCGCCGATTTATGTTAAAAACTGTTTATTGGAAATGTATCGATTACTGGATAAATATTAAAGCTACCGGTATTAAACCCACCTCTAAAATCAGTTAATATGATTACGGGTGTGTATTTTAAATCAATGTCGTACTTAAGGTTGTATATTCAGTAATTATAGATCAGATAGTTTGGATGTACAATTTTGATATCGGTGTAATGGATAGGACTTTGGCGGTCATAAAAGCGACGGTACTTCTTCAATCCCGTCTTATGGTTGTATTACATTGTAGCCGCACAGATGCGGCACGGCAACGACACATCTGCACCACAGCACCGCCTCAAATTTCGGCTACCGCTCGCCGTCCGCGAGGTGCCAGCTCGTTGGCAGCGCGTCGTCCGCGAGGTGCCAGCTCGTTGGCAGCGCGCCGATCGCGAGGTGCCAGCTCGCTGGCAGCGAGCCATCCGCAAAGTGTGTAGCTTACTATCACCGCGAACACGTATTCGTGAATGAACACGCCTAGGACACGGCTCGCAGTCGGCGCACTGTACGCACGCGGTCTCCTCGCTTACAGCGTGCGGTCTCCTCGCTTACAGCGTGCGGTCTCCTCGCTTACAGCGTGCGGTCTCCTCGCTTACAGCGTGCGGTCTCCTCGCTTACAGCGCGCGGGCTCCGCGACTAGTCGTATGGTAGCTGTAAGCGCGCTGCCTGCCCGCCGGCGGCTTTTTATATTGACATTACGAAATATATTATACGACACTGGTTTTAATGCTCTAATTTGAATGACAAGTAAATTGCTGGGTTGGAGCCGTGCTGGATCCGTGCCGTTATAATGTAATACAACCTTTAGAATAATGAAGACTTGGCGACCTCCGTAGCGCAGTTGTCGGATAGCCGGCTGAAACTGAAACTCAGGAGTTTGCGGATTCGCATACCCACCACGGAACAAATATTTGCATCATCTACAAGTATTTGTTCAGGGTCTGGCTGTTATATTATAAGTTTGTATTTAGACGAGCAAAGCCTTGAACAAAACAAGTTAATGAAGCGTGTATCTTCAAGCTGCGCAAGGGTTCTTGCAGACCTCCGGTTTCGGAGCGGAGATACTCGTGAGGTGTTAAAACCGAAAACTGCCACCAGAGTATACGCATGCGTACGGCCCGCAGGCGGTCACCCTACGGACTATACACATTGCATCTGATAGCAGCCTAAGGTGTCTATCAAAAAACTTATCACGTTTGTGATATGTATGGCATTAATACAATAATTTCCTGTTACAGACCGTAAATTGATATGCTCGTCTGCATGTGCCATGTGCACTCCACCGAAACGGCTATGGGTAAAGATTTAGCGAATGACGCAGGCGCATGTATGACGAACACAGCAGATCTCAGGTCTGAGCAGATATCGACGCGCTCAATCATAACAACACTAGCTGACCAATCCGCAGCTTCGCACGCGTAGTTTTTTAATAAAAACATTACCCTCCTTTGCGCAGTTGGGTAAAAAGTAGCCTATGTTACTCGGGGTGAATGTAACTTTCTAATGGTGAAATAATTTTTGAAATCGGACCAGTAGTTTTTGAGTTTATTCATTACACACATACACACAAAAATACAAATCTTTCCTCTTTTTAATACATATTAGTATAGATATATATATCATATCATTATCAACATCGTCATCGTAACAGATGTAGGAGGTCCACTGCTGATCATAGGCCTCCCTAATAGAGCGACCAATCTTCTGCGACCTGTACGCAACGGCTGTGGCTCTCAGTAACCTCCATTATGTCACCTTTCTTATAAATATTACTAGGGGCCGTTCTATTCAGTGGGGGAGAATAGGGCGACTAAAATAATGACTGATTGGTAGCCTCAGCAGAAGAGACCAAAAAAAATCTTATATAAGTTATTGTTTTTGTTATTTTTTTTAATAAGGCATCCGTGACGTCAATGCAGGTTTGATGGCTGAAAACCAGCGTTGAGCAATAAGTTTGTTGTTCAGCATAATGCTGAGCCATTCTCCTTTTTCAGCACAGGGCTCATAGTGACTGGGTATTATCTTTTTACGATACTTTGGACGTATTGTCTTTTGTTTATTCTATACTTGTATTTTATTGTTTATGTTAACGTGTTTTTAATTGTCGGTATTTAATTATCTGTCTTTAATTATCCACTGTATGTAGTTTCTGTGTGTTTATAACTTGTTTCTATCTATCTACCAAGGAAAAGACCGAAAATTAGATGGTGCGACTACATCAAAGATCATAGAAAAGTAGTTCACGACGTGGAGAAGGAAAGCCAAGGATTGACGCGAGAGGCAGTCCAGAGTAGACGCGGCCAAGATCCACAAAGAGTTGTAGCGCCGAAGAAAGTAAAGCGAGTCTGCCAGTTTCCAGCAATAGTCGAAACAGAACAATATTTTTATCTCTCTAATCGTTTATGAATCTTTTTTCCGTGAATCAAAGAAGTCATTGTAAACAATAGCTGTAGGTATGTGTTTAAGCCACAACAATGCAATGCCCGTGCATATTGTAATATATTATTTCTAACGTTATCTTGAGACTGCAATATGCAATTTTCATACTTTCATTCACAATCGTCATAATCGAAAAAAAAAAAACATCATAATCGTGTGACTACATAATATAATGTTTCCACAAAATAATGTTTCCGGAAAAGTTTAAGTGTTTCAAACCATTTCCCATGTTTTCAGAGTTTATCCCACAAGGGTTACTCTAGATCATTATCATCATCATATCAACCGCCGGATGTTCACTAAACAACATAGGCTTCTAATAGATTTCCATAGCGACCGATCTTATACGGCATGAAAATCTCCCAGCAATCTTTATCAGGGCATCTTTCAATCTAGTGCTGGGCTGTCCTACGCCACGCCTTGCAATGCTTGGTTTCTATTAAGACTTTTCTATCCCAATGGCAGTTGGTCCCATCAGTTCTTCAAACTATATATACTCTAGGTGCGCGATAAAAAAGCGACGTCTGGTCAGGGTTATCAAGCGATATATGGCTGGCTATGTTACTCCTGCAGATGAACTGGTCAACACCTACCTTGGCCAGTGTGGAGGACCCTCAACAGACTGCGTACCCAAATCGGCCGCTGCAGGTGTAATCTTAGTAAATGGGAAATAGACGAATTGGCGACGCAATTGCAATATGGTGCCCAGCTCCAAACAATGGCACACGTCCTTGCATACCCATCCTACCCTATCACCTGCACGATGGGGCAACTGATGACCTGCTCCGACGCTGCCATGAACGTGGCGGCGTACTGGTCAAAATGGCTACAGTATTGAGACATCGGTACGAAAGAAGAAGAAGCGATATATGAATAAAATAGTTGTTATATTTAAAGAGGTATCCATATGGCATGTGATACAAGAACACCAGTCACTGGACAGATGGCCATGACGAAGTTTCAAAGAGTTTCCTGACGCCGTATCTTCCTATTTTTTTTTTTGGTGAACAGTGTTTCAGTTTGATGGATATCTAGAAGCGCATGCGAATTTTCACCCTTATTTGTCGGGGTGACGGGTTCAATGCAATGCCATGTAAGCCAAACCCTAGACCCTGGACGGTCATGATCGTGTGCCGTTATCTCATCTGATAAAAACTTTTCTCAACTGTGATCTATGCTCTCAAAGGTGGGCTTAAGAAGAGGAACAAATATTACATCATAGCTACGGATAAGAAAGTTGCGCAACTCACCAGCCAGTATCCAGGATACAGGATTTACCAACCCAGGATTTTATCAGTAAAATTCTTTGATTATCTCAAATTCTGGTGCCCCTACTTTACTCGAGATGGCGCATGGCGGGAGGCTTGCGATAACAGCCTTTTCAACAAATCGACTCATGCGCACCAACCTTGCGCGCGCGTCGCATCTTCTCCCAGCCCGCGAAAGTCATTCTGCACCTTATCTATCACCAAATAAGGGTTATTATCGCGTGCAACACAGTCACCGTGAATTTGAATTTTCTTATTAGAAGTCATTGTATTTTCACATCTTGGAGTAAATCTGTGAAGGTTTATAATCAAGTGACAGTGCCAGTGAATTTAATATTCTTAGAGATTTTTTGTTGAGTGTTTGTGTGTGTGAGTGCTTCGCAGTGGATTACGAATTTTCGACTGGTTTGTATGAATACAGATAATGAGGCTTTGTTTATAATTTTATGTTATATTACTGGTCATTGTTATTGAAATTAGATGGTTTAAGCGATTGGTTTCAAGTAATAAAATTCAAATCAGTAATAATAAACTAATGAAATAAGTGTTTACGGTTTAGCAATCAGTAATTTTCTTAACGGTGATTTTCCTCTAAGTAGTAAGTATAGGTATATAAGGTATCGTCTACAGATTTTTAAAACTGAAGTTTTGTATCGCAAATTTTATTATAGTCTAACTTTTTACTAGCTGCAGTAAAATGACGTTTCTAAATGTCATTCCGTAAAATAATGTTGCCAGCCTAATCTCAATAGGGCTGTGATTCAGTTCACAAAAATTAATTAAATAACATTATTATGACGTTTTTGTTTCATTTTGAATGTACCTCCCTATACTTCCACTAAAAAAGATCAATCCTCTAGTATAGTAATAATAATAGGTTAAAAAAATACATTACAACTTAATATTAAATCTCAAAAATAAAACCAAACTGATTATTCATTTATGATTCACTCATTCAGCTACATCCCTATTTATTTTTCTTCAAAAACCGGCAACCCACAAAACGTCATTTTACTGCAGCTAATAAAAAGTTAGACTTTAAATGGAATGAAGACCCATTCAAATCTTGAATCAATTGTACCACTCTCAAGGTTTTTTTTATATGATATGGAGACGGCATAGCCCCTTGGCACACCTAACAATAATAATAATCATTCATTTAGTTCAGGCAACAATAAAATAGTTACATTATATTACATAACTTATTCTACGGCCCATAAATATAACCTTAGACTAAAATACATATCATTTGTGTTTTTAATGGAAGACTCGCGAGATCTCGCCACGAACTAAGATCTTGCGAGTTTTTTTGCGAAAAACAAATTATTCGTAATCTTTGACTACCAAAATAGTGCCACGAAATAAATAACCAAATAACTTGACCAACAGTTTTAATAAAGTTACAGGTAACGGGAGTTAGTTTTTTTGGTAGTCTTTGATGGGGTACAAATGGCAGTTATTCTAAATTTCAGACTTTTGCCTATATTCGTGTCCCTTAAGCTACTATACCAAATTACAGGTCTGGGGGTGACTGGTATACCCTGTGAATTTAGTCAAAGTTCAGTTTTTACTATGGCTAATAGCTTATAAAGACCTTTCATTAGACGTGCACGTGACCGATAGTCCCATTAGTTGTGAATATCTTAACAACCCTACATTTTTACCTAACTCATTTAGCCACACCAAAGTTATGCCATCACTACCTACCTACGAGTACATACCAAATTTCACGATGATCGGGTAAACGCTTCGAAAGTTATCCTCGGACAAACAAACATATTACCCGTGCGCGATAAGTTGGGACCTGAGCGCGGTGACGTCATATTGGCGTGTTTGTACCGCCCGCAAAAAAGCGAACATAACGAGCAGCCGCCCGCGGCTTCGTCTTTGTTTTTTTTAACCTAATTTATTATGTTACTCAGGGAGGACGCTGCTTTTTATCTAATCTTTTTTTACACTATTTGAATAAAATAAAAATACAATGTTTAAGTTTATACATTTATTTTATCTATTATTTACATTATCTCATCTTCGTCACTACTTAGTGGATTTATGCCTTCTAGAGGTTGTTCTTCCTCCTCAGTCTCACTATAATCACTTGACGAAGAGGTATCGATAAATTTACAACATTTACTATAACAACAAAAACTACAACAACAAAACAATAACACAAACGAAAACTAAAAGAATTCCAGAGCGCGTCGTTACGTGACGTAGGCCAGTACGAGACTAAAAACCCTAGTAAAAATAGTGATGCGAAAGGTACAATACGGGCGCCATCGGGGAAGTGCAGGGGAAGCGGTCGGGGAGTCGCATTCCTAGCAGGTCCCAAGTTATCGCGCACGAGTAATACATACAACGCCGATTTGCCCAAGTTGATTTGGAGATCTCGCTTCGCTTGATCAATAATAAAATATACAGGTAAATCAATGAACTTATCGTTTGAATACTTCCAATCAAAACTGATGTCATCTTACATACCAAGCTTCTATTGTTTAAATTTTAAATTTATGTCATTCTTTTACTTTACACTAAATCATTACTGGTTGGTGGTAGTTTAGTTACAATGGTAGTACCCCGGATGAACTCTTCGAAAAAATCAACTTTGATATGATTTAAATTAATTAAACCGATTATTTAAAAAACTTACGTGAAACAACAATGAAATTACCCAATTATTCTGCAATACTTACCAAAACACTTAAAACTAATAAGAGAATACACTGTATTTTGTTTTCACTCAGCAAATAAACGTTACGAAAGCACACCTACGTTTAATTTGTACGGGCCACAGAGTAATGTGGCTAGATATAGAACGTCTAGGCAAACGTAAGCAAGTTATTTGTGTACCTGTTTGTTCATCAATGTGACAATGTGGCATTCATCGTAGGAGCCGCGTAGTGGGCCACTGCACTGGTAATTTGTGTTACAAGTTTCTCAAACCTATCTCAAGCACCAGTCTCTCACAAAACTGGTTAAAATGATTTCTTCACAATTTTAAGACCTTTAAACCTTGTCTGCGAGATAAAATAAGTTTTTCGTTGTTAAATTACTTTATCAAAACAAGCTTTTACCAAATTCATAATTGGAACCGCAAGCAGATTTAAACGAACCCAAACACTATTAGCATTCCATTCAGAAGTTCCGTTGTATAACATCCGTCACCATCATGAGAACACCTCCGTGATACCAGTACATTGTCACCGAAGAAACATTGTAAGTTAATTAAGAGCTTCTAATAAAAAAGAGCTTATTTATGTTTAATAGGCCTTATAATTCATAATAATTGTTTATCCCCAGACAAGATTGTTTTGAAAAATTAATGTCTGACATATGGGAATAATTAAGAAATCAGGAGGGCAGGTAGACATTTTAATGGTTTTTTTATACGAGCTGACCCGCTGATATTCGTACCACCTTGACATTTATAGGACGCAGACTGTCAAAGCCCCGGAAGAATTGTCAATCGGTCATCATTATGTGCATCTATGTATGAGAAAATGAATTTTCTTTATAATTTATTTTTGCGCGAGTTTTTCCGATATTTTAATAGTTACTCTGCTATTCGGGGCGGAGACAAATACAACAAATCAAACATCATCAAAATCGGCACCGCCATTTAATAATTAGTCAAGCGCGTGTCGGACCATGCACAGTGAAGAAGTCGGTAAGGCTGGATTTTAATTAATCTCTAGATATAAAAATCTCATGTCACGGTTTTAGCGGTCGTACTCCTTCGAAACGGGTCGACCGAATTTTTTGTATATTTGGTAGAAACGAGAATAGGTCGTACAGTATTTTTCACCCTCCTACCCCACCCCCCATTTTTTAATAGCGATTATAGTATTTTTGTATGACCAAGATCCATATAATTTAACCGTCGTTCATTGACGTGAAGCCATTTACATGAAGTGTCGCGTCACTTTAACAAAAGTGGTTTAAATAGTTTTTATCCCGAAGTTCCCACGAGAACAGGAAATTTCATGTGTGTGAAGCCGCGGGCAGAACAGCTAGTTTTCAATACAAAGTTAGTTTTATAGATTATTTTGGTCATTTCGTATGAATATTATAAGAACTGTTTACAAACCCAATAACAGACAGTTGCTTGACCACTTTATTAAGTATTAATTTATTCACTATTTAATTTCATTGCATGTCAACTAGTAGATTAATAAACGAGGGGATAAAGTAGATCTATATTGAATCCCGAACGTAACGAAGGATTCTAGAGTTTTAACTCACGAGCGGAGTGAGGGAGTTACTAAAATCCTGAGTGCAGAGAGGGATATAAGCACGCCCAAGATGCAGACAGCTTTATCCACAAGAATACTTTACATTTCACACTTTTTGCGAGACAATAAAAACCAAATCTAGGTTGGTGCATTCTGTGCAGAGATTAGCAGTTGATTTACGAATAAGTTCTTATTGTGTGGGTCTCTATGGTTCAAATTTTAATACAAATCAGGTTCCAAATTCAAATCACATTATGCCCGCGAGGGCATAATGCAATTCAGTACAACTTTACTCCCGGATCAGCCGTAGAAATTCAATCACCTGCTTTCGATGAGGTTTACTTGACACATAATTTGAAATTTATGACACAAGTGAGCTAAGTTGCTCATTATACACGAGGCTGTGGATTGCAGCCCGAGACGTAGGTGAGGGCGTAAATCAGCCGAGTGTCTAGTGAGCAAGTTGCTCACGAGTTTCATACGCACTTTTTCAACACACTTGCATGGAAAAACCAAATATTCTGTACTAAAGCTGGACATTTTTACAATTATTTTCCACATAGCAAAAAATGCGATACAAACAAAAAAATGGGAAATGGCGCGAAAGTTTATTTTTTTATTTTTGCACGCGCCAAATGTAAGGTGACATATAGCCATACAACCTACTTCAAAATTTTAATTTTAGTGATAAAATGCAAATATTTTATAACAAATTATTGTGAATTGTAAGTAATTTGATAATAATAAATGTTTTTCGTCTTAATTAGGGATACATTTATTAATTCCAAAAATGTAATAGGATTTTCAGTGGCATAAAACCTCTTTGTTGTTACAAATACTGTATTACCCGGTTAAATTGAAAATGCTCTGTTTACTCGCATATAATTTGCAGTTAGGTACTAACATAACTTGGTAGGGATAATTCTATTACGCACTAGTGTGTAATAATATTACGCACGCGTGTTATAGTTCAGTTTATGGCCCTAAGAACGATATACTATGGCTCACTTTACGAGCAAGTGTGTTGAAAAATATATTACGAATGTCAGGTTACTGATAGAAATCAATACAAATTACATTAGTAGTTATTACTGTCCGTAAACTAGTAGAGTCCACCGCAATGATACACTTCGGTATTAATTACAGCTCTCAGGAAACGTTATGAACGTGCACCGCGGAGTGTTTAATTCGCAAACAATGTCGCGCATAATCATCGAGGGCTCTTGCTTGACTATTTGCTGGAACTTTTCATAATTTCACATAGAATGGTCGGCGCTTAATTATGTCCGAGACAAATAAACGTCAATCGGTGTCCTAGACATTGCCTTTCCAACTTTATAATATAGAGCAAAGAGAAAAGAGGGTCTAGATGTTGTGGTACGCAAATACTCTTAATTTCTATGCCTTTAGTACGAGTTGAAAAATGACGCAAACATCAATAGTTTTCGAAAATTCTGGAAAAATCGAAAATGAGGGATTTTGTGTGAACTCAAAACCTATAATAAAATATTAAACTACACAACATTAATAGGTTTTCTCTGCGTTGGCGCCTTTCTATAGCGTCGAAACACAATTCTTAGAGGCCAGAAATCAGGATCGAAGAAAATAGGAATGCATGAAAAGTCATGATTGCACAAAATAAAAATAATTTGTACATAGACGAACTTAATGCTAGATAGTATTCTCTTCCAGTTAACCTTTGTGTAATGCGGACAAACAGTTCATGAAGAAATACTCTGATGCTTTGCAGGCGCCCAGGGCACGTAAGATTTGTAGTAAGTCTCCTTGGTCGACTCTAGACGCGTCAATTCACTATAATTTAATTCAATTAAAATAGTTTACAACTTTACAGTACACGACCAAAACGTTATAACTAGTTACCTACAAAACAATTATATAATAAGAAACATACATCTTTTGAATAAAATAAAATAATAATCCAACTCGGATGGGCAGCGTTTGGGAAACGTCACAACGTCTTTTCGTCCAACATACCTCAGTGTACGTACCTGAGTTTTACATACAGAGTACCTGCGTTTGTGGACTATGAAAAAGCTTTCGATTCTATCGAGACCTGGGCGGTACTGCAGTCTCTTCAGCGATGCCAAATCGACTATAGGTATATCGAAGTGTTGAAGTGTTTGTATAGTAACGCCACTATGTCAGTCCGTCTACAGGACCAGAGTACGGAACCAATCCAATTGCAGAGAGGCGTGAGACAGGGAGACGTAATTTCTCCGAACCTGTTCACGAACGCATTAGAGGACGTTTTCAAACTCTTGGTCTGGGACAGACTTGGCATCAATATCAATGGCGAATACATCACTCACCTTCGTTTTGCCGATGATATAGTCATTATGGCCGAATCGCTCGAGGAACTCGGTACCATGCTCAACGACCACAGTAGGGTCTCCCAACAGGTGGGTCTTAAAATGAACATGGATAAGACGAAAATCATGTCAAATATCCATGTTGCGCCCGTACCGGTAGTTGTTGGGGGCGATACTCTCGAAGTTGTCGACGAATATACCTAGGACAAACTGTCCAATTAGGTAAGTCCAACTTCGACAAAGAGGTCGCACGAAGAATCCAACTCGGCTGGGCAGCGTTCGGGAAACTTCGCGATATCTTCTCGTCCAAAATTCCCCAGAGCCTGAAGACTAAAGTCTTCAACCAGTGTGTGTTGCCAGTGATGACCTATGGCACTGAAACGTGGTCCTTTACTCATGGCCTCATGACCAAGCTCAAGGTCGCTCAACGAGCTATGGAGAGGGCTATGCTCGGGGTTTCTTTGCGTGACAAAATCCGCAATGAGGAAATCCGCAGAAGAACTAAAGTTGCCGACATAGCTCTCAAAATTAGCAAGTTGAAGTGGCAATGGGCAGGCCACATCGCTCGTAGAACCGATAACCGTTGGGGAAGAAAGGTTCTCGAGTGGAGACCACGGACTGGAAGACGCAGCGTAGGCCGACCCCCCACAAGGTGGACCGACGATCAAGTAAGAATCGCGGGGAGCCGTTGGGCGCAAACGGCTACCAACCGCTCGTTGTGGCGATCTAAGGGGGAGGCCTATGTTCAGCAGTGGACGTCTTCCGGCTGATGATGATGATGATGATACCTCAGTGTCTTCAGACGAAAGTCTTCAATCAGTGTGTGTTACCAGTGATGACATATGGAACCGAGACGTGGTTCTTCGCTATTGGCCTTATGAATAAGCTCAGAGTCGCTCAACGAGCTATGGAGAGGGCTATGCTCCGGGTTTCTCTACGGGATCGAATCAGAAATGAGGAGATACGTAGGAGAACTCAAGTCACCGACATAGCCCGACGGATTAGCACGTTGAAGTGGCAATGGGCAGGCCATATAGCGCGCAGAACAGATGGCCGATGGGGCCGAAAGGTTCTCGAGTGGAGGCCATGACCGGCAAGCGCAGCGTAGGACGTCCATCTACAAGATGGGCAGACGACTTGGTAAAAACCGCAGGTCGGCGTTGGATGCAGGCCGCTTCCAACCGCAGTTCCTGGAGATCAATGAGGGAGGCCTTTGTCCAGCAGTGGACGTCCTACGGCTGATATGATGATTATGATGAAAATAATAAAAATAAAATACGGTTATTCTCACAATAGAACACGAAAAAAGTTATACAAACAGGAAAATACAATTAAATGAACAATGAACACATTAATTAACAAAAATATAACACTAAATTACTCAAAACACCCATTATGCAACTTTACACCTAGGTAGGTATAACTAGAATGAGATTGATGTGATTATTATAAATACGGGATTTATCACGTACCGTCTTATCGGTGTTTCGACCGACAATGTTTCGGTTCAATTCGTGAACCTTCATCAGGGTGAGTGCGATCCGCTCCGAATAACGTCTCGCCTCGCACTATTTGTTGTTTTTGAGATTGATGTGGGTATGTATACGTATCTCGTTATGCAGCTTCGAAGGTGGCTCGATATTCCGACTCTGGAAACGCTTTTTCACATACTACAGGACATCATCCCCCGACTATTATGTGTGAGACTGGATGTTATTTCGTTTAGAGTTTGGATAATACAATTTGTGTGATAGGGACAGTACTATGCCGATAGCGTGTCAGATCTAGTTTTCTATTTAGGAGGTCCTCTCCAGTGGCGGATTTACCAGCAGGCTGAGTAGGCTCGAGCCTAGGGCGGCAGATTTTGGGGGCGGCAAATTTTGGGGCATGATTTTTTTTTTTACCTCATAGAAATCAAAAAGATATTTCTATGACGGTTTTCTGATGTCTTACAGATAGAAGTCTGCAACAAATTTTGTCGATGACTTTTCTCTCTCACTTGTCATTGCACATTCCGAGTGTAGCAAACTTCCATATGCTAGAGTAAAAGAGCTAGTTCGCCGCCCCTCAACCAGTTATCGGCCTCTCGCCTCTGCGCCCTTTGCCCACACTTCTTATGAGTGAAAAGAGCGAAATTGTAAAAAATATGCCCCTCTTCCCACTTACAACCCATACATGCCAGTCTTACTACTGGTTGGAGGCTACGAACTGGATGGTTTGTAGATATATAATTTATCGATTTTTATTCGAATATAATGAATAATTTAGTGAATAATTTTACCGATTTCAATCTTATGTATCGACTATTATGTGTTTCACATACACTAGTAGCTTCAGAAAATACGATTAGAATTAAAAAAAAACTTGAACAGTAATAGCGAGTTAGTCTTAAGTAAAAAAAATATTTTTTCCCCGAACGCGGTATTTTTTTAATGCTACAATTATCAATGACGTCAATGTTGCACGTGCACGTGGCGAGCTTCATTCTCTATTCCAATAACCGTGTGGGTTACCCCGGTTACCCGAACAAATCGAGGCGAAAAACGAAAACAAAATCAGATCACCAAATGTTCATTATTGTGTAAATAGCATACTTCTTTCGCTTCGATTCGATTATCTCAAAAATATACCGAAAAATTATTTTACGTGCAATTTCAACGAAATTGTTGCATTGTAAAAATAATGTATGATATGACAATTGTTGAGGCAAGGGCGGCAAAAACTATTCAGCCTATACCTTGAAAATTTGTAAATCCGCCACTGGTCCTCTCAATAAAAAGAAACATGACCTACTAAAGATTATAAGTAGCTTAATAGATTCTAGGAACATGTAGACCATATCATCGGTACCTTTTTATCTGTAAATCTATTTGTGTACAATAAAGAAATGAATAATAATAAATGAATACCTTTGAAAATCTATGGGGATATATCCAGCAGTAATCTTTCGATGGCTCATATGAGTCATGATTATAATAGCCATTATAGTCATTTATCGATGGGTAATAACTATTAAACATCAACATAGTTAAAATAAATTAATAATAATAAATATTTCTGGACATTTCACACAGCGCTATCTAGCCCCAAACTAAGCAGAGCTTGTACTATGGGAACCAGATAACTGTTAGAATACTTGTATACTTTTTTTTTGTAAATACATACCTAAATATATATAAAAACAACCAGACCCGGAACAAATATCTATAGATCATGCAAACATTTGTTCCGCAGCGGGAATCGAACCCGCTACCTCCTGCGCCTCAGCCGGCTATTCGCCCACTGCACCACGGAGGTCGTCTCGTCGAATAATATCCTTTTTTCAACATATTTTGTACACACGGCTACACATCAAGCTATACAATTCCAATATCAGCTGACCTCTCATTCTATGAAAAGTCTACACAATGCGAAGTCAGCTTATACTGGAAATGTATAGCTTGATGTGTAGCCGTGTGTACTTACATACAATTACTAACTTTTAAAACTATCATGGTAATGAACACTATTTGTCAGTTTACCCGTGATCATGGCGCATGCAACTGCGTCGAAATATCCCGATACTCAAAAATTCACAAATAATGGTAAATATCCCTTTTTTATGGCAAATAGTATACAGTTAGTATTTAATACAATTCAAATAAAACACATGATCTAGTCACGTCCCAGAAGTACCTAAAATCTATCAATATTGATCGTACAAAATGTTTACGGCCTATTTTATTTTTACCGACTTTCTTATACTTAGGTAAGCTAAACAATTATTCAGCTAACTTTAGAAACTATCATGGTTATGAGCATGTCTCTAGAAACTAAAAACATGCAAATCATGGTTATTATCTATTTTTTGTGAATATAAGTTATACGGCTAACGTAGCGAGGAAACAGTAGGCTAACGAAAGTAACTAATCATTTTCAAGGTCAATTGAGACTCATATTACTGCATAATCTCCTGAATATACTTGTTAAACGAGCAGTAGGTATGTGTATACGTATAGACAGTGCAAATAAACGTCAAGGTACTGATAATGTGCTGATAACAAGAGACGCACGGCGCACTCATTATCACAAATCACAACACGTAATGTACGTACAATGGCGTACATGCCCCAGATTCACAGTAGCCTATCTACAGTATTCTATCACGACGAGTGAAGAAATACAAATGAAGGAGAAAAATCTATTAAATTAACAACTTGGTCAAAGTAAATTCTTATTTCTAGTTTGCTATATTTATTAAGAACTGATTTTATAAATATACTAGCTACCTCCAACGGCTTCGGACGCGTGGTTTGTCAACAAAAAGTAGCCTATGTATTAATCCAGGTTATAATCTACGTACATATCAAGATTCATCGAAATCGGTTCCGCCGTTACGACGTGAAAGAGTAACAAACATCCACACATACATCCATACACACTTTTGCGTTTATAATATTACTAGCTGTTGTCAGCGGATTCGCACGCGTGGTTTGCCAATAAAAAGTAGCCTATGTGTTAATCCAGGTTATGATCTACGTACATACCAAATTTCATCGCAATCGGTTCAGCCGTACCGGTGTGAAAGAGTAACAAACATCCATACATACAAACTTTTGCGTTTATAATATTAGTAGGATGGGGGATTGAACAAAATAATGATGTCCACTAACTATACACAGTGTTTTTTTTAACTGTAACAGTACGACAGCACCCATAACCAGAGGAGATACAGGTGCAGTTTCTTTTAAAACATCAGCTCGTTTTCGAAGAAAAATATTTTGGCATTAAAATTTTTTTGGTCAAGTGTGAGTAGTGCTTTAAAATGAATCAAGTTGGTAAATTTTTAAGTCTACTTTTTGCGTATTTGACAATGCCATGATAGGACAAATAAGATAATGCAATGACTGATATAAAATTCCGACAGGTGCAAGAACCATGTTCGAAATTCAAAATTGTTCTGAAATACGAAATGTTTTTGAACTGCTCATGAGAGCATGGAGTTCCTAAACTTCGTAATCGCTACTGGTGCTGCCGTACTGTTACAGTTAAAAAAAATACTGTATATTATTTTTTTATTTATCTTATTACTAGCTGACCAATCCGCGGCTTTGCACGCGTGGTTTGCCAATAAAAAGTAGCCTATGCGTTAATCCAGGTTATGATCTACGTACATATCAAATTTCATCGCAATCCGTTCAGCCGTTCCGGCGTGAAAAAGTAACAAACATCCACACATACAAATTTTCGCGTTTATAAATCAATAATTGTTTATGTTAGTACATATTTCCCTTCAGCTAGTCTACACAGAACTGCTCTAGAATCGTTAATGCTGTGTTCATATGATTCAGGATACAATCTAGGTATTTAAGTTGATAATTATATTTTGTATCTGTTTGATAATATTCTGGTTTGTGTGCCATAATAAATAAATTAAATTCTGAAATTTAGTTCTGAGGAGCTATTTGATCTCGTCCCGTAGTCGATATTTCACACCCGCACTTCTTGACAACGTTATTAAAGCTCATATTATCAACAATTGGGTATCGCGCACCACACGCTTCACGCGATCTTTTCTACCCCGTACTTGCAAGATGTGGAATGAGCTACCATCTGAGGTTTTCCCATTAGGCTACGACATGGCACGCTTCAAGAGAAATGTAAAGAGGTTTGTACAGGGTAGGGAACGCATCGACGATACCCCTGGTGTTGCCGGTGTCAATAGGCGACGGGGACCGCTTACCATCAGGTGGTTCGTAAGCCTGTTTCCCCACAAATAACATTAAAAAAATAATATCCCAGCGCGAGATCTACCTATAATGTTTCTATGCTAAAGTGCTAAGGGTCACAGGTTAATAAACATTGCATTTAGCACACATCCGCTATTTGCATAGAACTAACTACTAAGGAATGCAATCCCGACTCGAGATTGCAAATTCGAGATCCCGGAATTTTCGGGATCCCGTCTAGTTTAAAAAAATGTTAAATTCGGATGACTGAAAAAGCTAATAAATGCTTGTTTGTGATAGTGAGGTTAACTAAAATCAATATTACTCGAAAGAAAATAAAAATCTTTATTCTTTAATCTTACCAACTAAATAATTATCGTCACCTGTCGCTAATATTCGGAAATAGTCGGAATAGTTTTCTAACGCTGTTTGGCGTTCCTGCCGCTCGCGGCCGTCAGTCAGCGCGCCGCTTGCGCCCCGAGTGGACGTGTGTAGCGTCGCTGACCACTGCCGCCCAATCCCGTCAATCTCGAACGGGATCTCGTCATATGATGCGTCGGGATTGATCCCGAAAAATTATACGAGATCGGGATCCCGCGGGATCGGGATTGCATTCCCTACTAACTACTTATTCCCATAGAAATAGGAGACGTTTTTTTCCGAACTGATAGATTGACTATTTTATAATCCCGTTAATTAGTTGACATGTTGCAAGCCTATACAAAAAAAACTTATTGCTTAAACCTTAAAGTTGCAGACATATTCTGTAAGCAGGTATATTTGGTAGTTAAAGTTATACATCTTGCAATAGGTGATTGAATCAGATACGGCCACGACTCTTCGTGTGAACTATGAACTCAGAATCCGTGGAAAAAAAGATAATCTTTAAATAAAGGTGCTATGAGAAATATTTAAGCAAATCTGCCTCCATAGTTGAACAGGACAGACTTGCAAGTACTTGCCCATGCTTAGATACAAACATAATTTTTTCGATATCAATGGATTCTTTTTCTTTTTTCGTGTCGATATCTCAAGATTATAGCCATTTTAACCAGTACTCCGACAGTGCTCCGACGCTGCCATGAACGTGACGAACGTTCATGGCAGCGTCGGAGCAGGTCTACAGTTGCCCCATCGTGCAGGTGGTAGGGCAGGATGGGCATGCACGGACGTGTACCATTGTTTGGAGCTTAGCACCACATTGGCATTGCGTCGCCGTATTATCTATAATACACCATTCACTAAGATTACACCTGCAGCGGCCGACTTGGGTACGCAGTCTGCTGAGGGTCCTCCACACTGGCCAAGGTAGGTGTAGTCCAGGTGTGTACCACGGGCTAGTACTTCTTCAGGTGTAACATAGCCAGGTGGGGGATATTCAATGGATTTAGATTTACTCAGATTGCACACCAAACATAATTAAATATACAAAAGTAAAGGTATGTACAATTTACGGTCTTATAGCTAACAGTGATCGCTTCCAGACAATCTTTAATAGTGGATTTAGTAGATTTGTAATTAAATTATTGTCAAATATATTATTTCCAAAATGTGTGATAGTTAAAGGGATAAAATCATGATTTCGGTTAGCGACTGTACATTGTCAACTTTTAATTTTTTAAAGTTCCAGTGCATTATTATTTCCAGTGAAAATATTATCTAAACTTGAACATTTATTCATAGTACACTTGGATTTTGTTCAACGGCAAAATCTCTAACTAAGTTTTTGGACATCTCAGTTTTAAATCTGATTGTGATTGCGACTGTATAGGTACATTAGGTACCAACCTCTAGGTTGTAAACAAAGTTCGCAACCTCAACGTAATCCTTGGGATTAGGGTCTGATTTGCAAAGTTCTTTTAATGAATTTTTAATCGCTAAACTTTGTAGGAACGAGCACTAATTTGGCAAGTCTGCGATTATTGTCCTCTGAAATTTTGCGTATGTGTTGCATAAAGCTATGACACCTGGCTGGCCACTAACATAAAGAAGATCAAGCTATGACACCTGGCTGGCCACTAACATAAAGAAGATAAAGCTATGACACCTGGCTGGCCACTAACATAAAGAAGATAAAGCTATGACACCTGGCTGGCCACTAACATAAAGAAGATAAAGCTATGAAACCTGGCTGGCCACTAACATAAAGAAGATAAAGCTATGACACCTGGCTGGCCACTAACATAAAGAAGATAAAGCTATGACACCTGGCTGGCCACTAACATAAAGAAGATAAAGCTATGAAACCTGGCTGGCCACTAACATAAAGAAGATAAAGCTATGACACCTGGCTGGCCACTAACATAAAGAAGATAAAGCTATGAAACCTGGCTGGCCACTAACATAAAGAAGATAAAGCTATGACACCTGGCTGGCCACTAACATAAAGAAGATAAAGCTATGACACCTGGCTGGCCACTAACATAAAGAAGATAAAGCTATGACACCTGGCTGGCCACTAACATAAAGAAGATAAAGCTATGACACCTGGCTGGCTACTAACATAAAGAAGATAAAGCTATGAAACCTGGCTGGCCACTAACATAAAGAAGATAAAGCTATGACACCTGGCTGGCCACTAACATAAAGAAGATAAAGCTATGAAACCTGGCTGGCCACTAACATAAAGAAGATAAAGCTATGACACCTGGCTGGCCACTAACATAAAGAAGATAAAGCTATGACACCTGGCTGGCCACTAACATAAAGAAGATAAAGCTATGACACCTGGCTGGCCACTAACATAAAGAAGATAAAGCTATGACACCTGGCTGGCCACTAACATAAAGAAGATAAAGCTATGAAACCTGGCTGGCCACTAACATAAAGAAGATAAAGCTATGACACCTGGCTGGCCACTAACATAAAGAAGATAAAGCTATGACACCTGGCTGGCCACTAACATAAAGAAGATAAAGCTATGACACCTGGCTGGCCACTAACATAAAGAAAATAAAGCTAGGACACCTGGCTGGCCAATAACATAAAGAAGATAAAGCTATGAAACCTGGCTGGCCACTAACATAAAGAAGATAAAGCTATGACACCTGGCTGGCCACTAACATAAAGAAGATAAAGCTATGAAACCTGGCTGGCCACTAACATAAAGAAGATAAAGCTATGACACCTGGCTGGCCACTAACATAAAGAAGATAAAGCTATGAAACCTGGCTGGCCACTAACATAAAGAAGATAAAGCTATGACACCTGGCTGGCCACTAACATAAAGAAGATAAAGCTATGAAACCTGGCTGGCCACTAACATAAAGAAGATAAAGCTATGAAACCTGGCTGGCCACTAACATAAAGAAGATAAAGCTATGACACCTGGCTGGCCACTAACATAAAGAAGATAAAGCTATGACACCTGGCTGGCCACTAACATAAAGAAGATAAAGCTATGAAACCTGGCTGGCCACTAACATAAAGAAGATAAAGCTATGACACCTGGCTGGCCACTAACATAAAGAAGATAAAGCTATGAAACCTGGCTGGCCACTAACATAAAGAAGATAAAGCTATGACACCTGGCTGGCCACTAACATAAAGAAGATAAAGCTATGAAACCTGGCTGGCCACTAACATAAAGAAGATAAAGCTATGACACCTGGCTGGCCACTAACATAAAGAAGATAAAGCTATGAAACCTGGCTGGCCATTAACATAAAGAAGATAAAGCTATGAAACCTGGCTGGCCACTAACATAAAGAAGATAAAGCTATGAAACCTGGCTGGCCACTAACATAAAGAAGATAAAGCTATGACACCTGGCTGGCCACTAACATAAAGAAGATAAAGCTATGAAACCTGGCTGGCCACTAACATAAAGAAGATAAAGCTATGAAACCTGGCTGGCCACTAACATAAAGAAGATAAAGCTAAGACACCTGGCTGGCCACTAACATAAAGAAGATAAAGCTATGAAACCTGGCTGGCCACTAACATAAAGAAGATAAAGCTATGAAACCTGGCTGGCCACTAACATAAAGAAGATAAAGCTATGACACCTGGCTGGCCACTAACATAAAGAAGATAAAGCTATGAAACCTGGCTGGCCACTAACATAAAGAAGATAAAGCTATGACACCTGGCTGGCCACTAACATAAAGAAGATAAAGCTATGACACATGGCTGGCCACTAACATAAAGAAGATAAAGCTATGACACCTGGCTGGCCACTAACATAAAGAAGATAAAGCTATGAAACCTGGCTGGCCACTAACATAAAGAAGATAAAGCTATGACACCTGGCTGGCCACTAACATAAAGAAGATAAAGATAAATTTATTTGCTTGGACATAATGTTACAATAAAGTTCTTAGTTAAGTAGATATGTATCAATTACGTTCTACCTTCATCTAGCATGCAAATTACAAAAATACAACGGAAAATTTCAAATTTAAAGGTAGAATATAGGTTTAGGATACAGTCTTACTTGTGTGCAGCTTGAATCCCAGTAATATTAGAAATGCGAAAGTTTGGATGTTTGTTTATTTATTTATTTGTTTGTTATTCAACCACGTCATAAAGGCTAAACCGATTTCCATGAAATTTAGTATTTACGTAGTTTTATAACCTGGATTAACAGATAGGCTACTTTTTATTTCCTAAATCAGTTCCCATGGGATAAAAATGGGGGGTCTAATCATGTTGCAAAAGTAAGTCGCTTAATGAATATAAGTCGTAGTATAACGGGTACGTAGTCGCGGGCAACAGCTAGTAATTATAAATAAATTGAGCAATGCAAAAATTGCACTGCGCCAGAAATAGGAACAATGGTAGTACTTCTCTGAACGAACTCTTTCACAAGAAGCTGTACTACTACTTAAAGAGACACACGTATGTTTAGATTTCAAAGAATATCATCATCATCGCCACATCAAATTTCAGCTACAGGACGTCCACTGCTTAACATAGACCTCCCCATAGATTTCCAGAGCGACCGATATTGTGCGGCCTGCACCCAACGACCCCCAGCAAACTTTAACAGTTCGTCTTTCCATCTAGTGGGGGCCGTCAAACACTGCGCCTTCCGGTCCGTGGTCTCAACTCGAGAACCTTTCTGCCCCAATAAAAACGTATATAAACATATCATCATCATCATCTCAGCCCACATCCACCCACTGTTAGATAAAGGCCTCCTCGTTATCACGCCATTCTCTCTAGTCCTATGCGAAGCGCATCCATTACCTTCTTGCAACTCTCGTGATGTCGTCCGACTATCTGGCTGGTGGTCTGCCAACTGGTCTGCGCCCTTCTTGCGACCACCTCTCGGTTGCTGCCCTCGTCCATCTTCCGTCTTTCCTCCTTGCCAAGTGTCCAGCCCATCTCCACTTCAGCTGGTTGATCCTTCTAACCACGTCCACGGCTTTGGTTCTGCGTCGTATTTCGATGTTCGGTATGTGGTCCAACAGCGAGATGCTTAACATGGCACGCTCCTTTGCACTCTGAGAAACTCTAATTAAGTGATAGGCAGGACACATTGGTTGAAAACCTTTGTCTTAAGGCATTGCGGAATCTTAGACCTGAAGACGGAATCAAGATTGCCAAAGGCAGCCCATCCTAACAGCACTCGCCTGGATATTTCTTTCACCTGAGATCCTGGGCCAAATGATAAACAATGTCCAAGATAAACGTACCAGTTATATACATATTTATATTAAAAAATATATTAGTTACAAATTAAATTTGCATACAAATCTAGCAGCAAGAATCTATAATGTTATAAACTATCATTTGAAAGAAGCAGGAGTGATACGGGGTAGGTCATGGACGCCGCTCTTGCAGACCACCTTGACCTGGAAGTTGGGCAGGCTGAGGAACAGCCTCTGATGGATTTCGCGCACGCACATTTTGAGAACCTCGTACGCTTCTTCTTCGGATAAAGCTGCAAAATCAATTAAATACATTTAAACGGGTATTTATTGCGTATGTACCGTATGTCTGCCCGTGACCACGGTTGTTGCAAGACAATCGAAACGTCAGGATAATAAATAATAAAAACCGGCCAAGTGCGAGTCGGACTCGCGCACGAAGAGATCCGTACCTTTATCTATAAAAACGGCAAAAAAAATCAGGTTTGTTGTATGGGAGCCCCCTTAAATATTTGTTTTATGTAATGTTTTAATTTAACAGGTTAGCTGTCCCGAAGCAAGTTTCGATCTTCTTTATACACGTCCTCGTAGTAAATAATGACAGCTAACGCTCATGAAGTTTCGTATTAAGTTACGTCATTCTCTTCAAGTATTTTATGATACTTTATGTGTCCTAGTGATTGAAATTAATTATATCGATAATTGCTAATGTTAGATGAGTATGATAAGAAATTAATTATTTACGTTTAATGATAAAATGTACGTTTATGTTCGTAACACTTTAGACATCTGAAAAATATCTTTTTGAAAACAATCTTCTGTTATTGAATTGCACCATTCAATTAGGTACCCTTTCGGCCACCAGTTTCCAAACAAGAAAAAAATTTAAAGAAATCAAATCTATGACGGTTCCTCACTTGAGAAAGGTCCTACGATTAGGCTAATTTCCTTTGCTGGCTTCGTTATTGTCTGGACGGCTTGTATTGATGGAAAAATTACCGATCTCCTTGGAAAAGGTTATCAAATCTTTTTTAAAAAGTTTGTATTTTTATTTTTTTTATTTTTTGTTTAAGTTCAATAATAAATTTATTGGTAGAATTTGGTTGTAGTATAATTTACTAATGCTACAAATAATATAATTATTAAAACAAATTATCGATAGATCGATTGCATTATCTACATCATTGGCCATGAGGCACATATGCCTCATGGACGTACCAGTGCAATCACCCATGAGGCACATGTGCCTCATCGGCTAACCTGTTAAATATTTATTTTTAAACTAAATATTCTGTGGATATTTCAAGTGTCTACCTGTTGCCGTTCTCAATATCGAGCAAAAACGAGCAAAAAAATCACGTTTGTTGAATGGGAACCCCCTTTAATATTTATTTTATTCTGTGTTTAGTGTTTGTTATTTTAGCGGCAACAGAAATACATCATCTGTGAAAATTTCAACTGTCTAACTATCACGGTTCATGAGATACAACCTGGTGACAGACGGACAGACAGACAGACAGCGAAGTCTTAGTAATAGGGTCCCTTTTGACCCTTTGAGTACGGAACCCTAAAAAGGTATATACATACGCGATAAATGCCCATTTAAATCAGTAATTAAATTCATGTCTGTTTGCTGGTGGGTTAGGGAAAACAATGATTCAGAATTATTTATTCTTATACTACTAATATTATTATGCACTAAAACTTGTAAACCTACTATCCAATTCACCTTTGCAATATAAAAAAAACCTTTATTGTCTACCGTATAGGTAGACAATAAAGGTTTTTTTGTCCCACTGCTAGGCAAAGAAAGAAAGAAAGAAGAAAGAAAATACATTTATTTGACACACACATAGGACAGACCATTCAGAACAGAACAAATACAAAAAACATACCTACTTCATCATCATCATCATCATATCAGCCGTAGGACGTCCACTGCTGGACAAAGGCCTCCCTCATTGATCTCCAGGAACTGCGGTTGGAAGCGGCCTGCATCCAACGCCGACCTGCGGTTCTTACCAAGTCGTCTGCCCATCTTGTGGGTGGACGTCCTACGCTGCGCTTGCCGGTCCGTGGCCTCCACTCGAGAACCTTTCGGCCCCATCGGCCATCTGTTCTGCGCGCTATATGGCCTGCCCATTGCCACTTCAACGTGCTAATCCGTCATACCTACTTACCTAAAGAATATAATAGTAAAAAGAAAAATTATTTAAGTACAGAATTAAAGAAAAAACACAAAATAAAAATTTAGTTCTTAAGTATACATAGGTAGGTGGTAGGTACAGATAATATGGTCTTCCGCGCTGTGTGGGCCAAACAGGTTCCATCTCAGCGTATTGCTGCCTACCTGCCTACCGGAAGATCAGCGGCGCTGGTTTTCAGATGGGACCCATGGGTAGCCTCACGAGCGCAGAAAAATAAATGATTAAACATATACATAGACATACATGGATACACATACGTAAATAATAAAATAAACTTGAAAGAATAAAATAGTTATACATAGGCAATCATGTGCGACACTCCACCACTCCTGCTCGAAGGCAACAAGATCGACTCGCACACGCTTTCTTGGCCGACACCGACCGCGTCTTCCATCAGGGCTCCAGGTTGTGGCTAAATTAGCCCACCTATCGGGGTTCATTCTGCTAATATGTCCCGCCCAATCCCATTTGAGCCTAGCTGTCTTGTGCCCAACATCAGCAATGCCTGTCAACGGACGCAGCGTGGTGCTTCTCACTCGATCAATCCATTTGAATCCGAGAACGCTGCGTTCCATTGCCCTCTGGCAAATCTTGAGTTTGGACTTCTGTGACTCGGTCAGCGACCATGTCTGCGCACGGTTGAGACAAACAGGATACACATGGCGATGAGCTGGTAAATTGAACTTATTATTGATTATTTATTTGTTACTTACAAGCTTCCGCCCGTGGCTTCACACGCTTGGTTTGTCATTAAAAAGTAATTCACGTCATAATCTATCTATATTTAAAATTTAATTGAGATCGGTCCACCAGTTTAGTTGTGACAACGTAACCATCAAAAAGAGAGACCGAGTTACTTTCGAATTTACCTTTAATATGAGTAAGTTACCTTACGGATATAGGGAACTTTTGTTAACAGATTTACAATGAGATTTCTTGCGACTTTAATAGGTACGTAATGTTTCTAATTCATTGGACTTCTCCAAGTGTATGTACTAGATAACGTAAACTTAAGTAAATGATTGTAACACAAACTATTTTATATCATTAAATTGATTAAACATTATTCATCTGTGATTCAATTCTAAAATTTCACAACATGTTTTTAAAATAAACAAGAGTTTTTGGTATGCGAGTCACCAGTCGATATGCATAATAAATCAATGTCGCCAGCATAATGCCTGCACGGCATGCAATCAACACAGCTTTACATCAAATCCTAAAAAATGGTACAAAAAGTTTTACCTATTGGAGTGTCAGGCTTCTGTCAGGTATCGATACTTCATATGCAATATTTTATCAACAGCCTATAAGTGTTAATATTGAAATAATTACAATAACTTGACTCGTAAACCGAATCATCTCACTAACTTCGGCCCTGACGTGACAAGGGCCTGTAGCACAATTGGCAGTGCATCCTCGTATCAAGAAAAAGATTGCGGGTTCAAGTCCCGTCCCGATCAAATGTTTTTGAGATGGTATTAAAAATCTTAGAATTACAATAGTTATATTAACTTAAATAAATGGAACTCAATTTCGGCGTATGCTTTACCGGATAAATACACAGCGCACACAGTTAAAACGTCGGGCTCGAGCCCGGGTACCTGCTCCATCAAAGCTTCTAGAGCTGCGAATCGTAATTGAATAGGAGTGGAATGCATATCCTCAAGATTTCATCGTAAGGCTCTTGAGATCGATGAATTCGAGGATGCGTTATCCGAGCAAGGGGAGGAAATACAAAATTTTATCATTTCATGGTTTTTAACGATTAACACGACTAAAAAACGACTCCTCTTTGTATAAGCCTTAATAAACGCTAATTAATTGATTAATCCCAATGAGTTTCCATTAATTTTAATCATCATGAAAAGCACTTTCTCCACAGAAAGTGGGTTTCATGATGTATAAAATTACAACTATCCAAGTTGCACCTACGTGTAACTTGGATAGGTGTAAGTTTTATACTTTTTGAGAAAATCGAATCAGAGTTCCAAGGCAGCAGGTAACCCGGTTTATTTGCTATCGAGTTTAATAATCTCGGAGTCTTCAAGACCAGAGAGAGAAAGTGTTCTTTCTAGACAATCGTGCTCCATCTTTTACCACTCCATCACTTACCATCAGGGGGGGCAATCGCGCTAATTTTGAACACTTAAACGTTGGAATGGAACGTACCTTTTTGGTTTATCTTTGGTTCGGCTGTTGTCTAAAATAGTATAGCGCTATTTTTGACAGCAGAATAATACGTTCCGAATGAAACGTTTTAGATTGTCAAAATTACGTTTTATTGTTGAATCATTTTAAAAAAATAGCCCAATTTTCAAAGTTAGATCGTTCGCTACACCAACGTATTTTCCAAAGTTATGTCAATTCCTTTCAAATAATTATCGCGATACGAAATGTGCAAAACGTAACGTTTTTAATAATGGTTTTGCTTTGTATTACCGTTCAATATTAGCGCGATTGCCCTTTCTTATTCTCAATATTATGTCTCAATACTATAGCCATTTTGACTAGTACGCCGCCACGTTCATGGCAGCGTCGGAGCAGGTCATCAGTTGCCTTATCGTGCAGGTGGTAGGGCAGGATGGGCATGCAAGGACGTGTGACATTGTTTGGAGCTGGGCACCACATTGGCATTGCGTCGCCGATTCGTCTATAATACCCCATTTACTAAGATTACACCTGCAGCGGCCGACTTGGGTACGCAGTCTGTTGAGGGTCCTCCACACTGGCCAAGGTAGGTGTTGACCAGGGGGTAATTCCTCATAGCCAGGTTAACTCAGATTAAAGAAAAAACCTGCCTTCAGCTGTGATTGCAAGCCGTGCGCTGTCTCCATAAAATAAAACCAGCAGGAGTTTTCTTTTAGCATTATAATGAGCCGAGACTTTATTATTAACATTCGATAAAAGTTGTTGTTGGTTATAGTTGGAACTGTCATATGTTGGTCAAAGAGAATATCAGAGCAAGCTGCTGATTTTGTCACACGGCGATGTTGTTCGGAAACTTTCATATTTTTTGTTGAACCGTCATAACCTTCGAAATGTATAAGTCACGCAAAATTAAAATTTTACATATTACTCGTCCAATAATGTTCAGAGATAGCGTAGTCATACTTAATATGGAGAATACAGCTCCAGCTTTCGAATGGCTTTTTGTCAAAAATGGTGAATCGTAGGTAATTACCTGGTCTACTATTTTAGACCGGTCTATTTTTATCGTAAAACTAACCGTTTGGCCAAAAAATCCAAAAAAAACCCATTGTTGCGACCTTCGACCTTGAATAAATTTTTTTGCACACACGTGATCAATGGGGACTTTTCAGGATTTCATTAGAGTGGAATCCCTTTTGTGCCTGTAAATTGTCAGCTTGTTGTGAATTAATGCAAGGGTCAATGTCTATTTTGACCGGGCTAAATGGTCAAGTTGACAAGTCTCAGTATAAAAAAACTCACAGTATTTATATAACCGGTCCAGTATCCCCAAGCTAAGGCTACCACCAAAGCCGTGAACAGCAAAGGGAACCCTAATACAGACAGCTAGGAAGTCCAGCGAATACAGTTGACTGCCGCCCGTTTCGTCGTAACCACCAATCAGGAAGTTCAGTACTAAAGGAGTCTGAAAGCAAAAAAGACATGACCTCTTGTTTGTGGACAGCCGCCATCTTACATAATAAGCGGTTCTATTGCCACATTTACACTCAGCCTTATTGGGCAGGGAAGTGGGCAGGGAATTGGGCAGCGACAGAATGTAAATAGGTCACTCGCGCTGTCCCTGCTCATGCCGCTGCCATTGCCCATCGCTCCGTGGATTGTCGGTGTTTCGCGCGGAAGTCAAAGGACGGGCAGCGCGAGCGCGAGTGAGTGTTTACATTCAGCATTCTCGCTTACTTGCTGTCGGCGTTCAAGCGCGAAAGAACGTGTTTCGTTCGTCTTGGATTACGAGACGAAATTACACGAATTATGGCATTTAAATAATTAATTATTCTGTGCTGCGAATTTACTTATGGGAGTAGTGGCATTATGTCTTCGCCACAGGAGTGGAGTAACGAGAAAATAATTAAATTTTTGGAGCTATACGAAAGAGAAAGAGTAATACGGGATCCACACCATAAAAATCATAAATTAAAGCATAAAGTACATGATGCCTGGAATCGCATTAGTATTTATTTGGAGAATACTCCAATAGGAGAATAAAAATCATAATTATAACATAATGCTGTCTCCGCAACAACCTCGACGTCAGCCATTGTTGCGCGTCGTTCAATAAAGAAGTATGAAAGCTGAGTGTGAACACTCATTCGTGTCTATACTGCCATACCACCGCAGCAATATTTGCGGCAATATTTCCGGTAGTGGCAGGAACAGCGGCAGCGGCTTAGTGTAAATGTGGTTTATGAGATCAATTTCACGCGCGGGACCAGAATTATGCAATTTAGACAAAGTACCTACTTCAAGGTTCCTGTCCATAAATTTGTGCGTATATTTGGTTAAAAACAAACTTCGATAATTTTATGTAAAGCTAATAAAAAATATTACTACGCTATTATTATTAGTAACCGCTTCTGCAGCTGCCCTTGATTTATTTCTGGTTATTATAAAATTTCGGTATATACATATTTGCGACACATTGGCCTGGCGAATATTTGTAATTCCACTATCCACTGAGAATATTTATAATATACATAAATAAAAATCAATTGACTTGCAATAACTAGAAAATGGTGCGACCGAATAGTTTTTTTTTTTTGTTTGTATTTTCCAGGAAAAGGTTTTGAAATGAACGTCCGGGTTGAAATTCTGAAAAAATTAAAAGTGCTTTTTTCTATTTTATTTTTAAATTCGTGGGAAGCCGTGTCAGCTAGTTATTTCATAAATTATCTCTGAAACAAACTGCTCAATATGAGAAATTGGTTTATTATCAGCTTTTTTAATTCTGACCAAAATTCCTCTTTAACTATGCCACGGATAAGACAAAAAGAATATTAATTCGCATTTCTATTCCAAGTATTAAATTAAAAAAAAAACTATGCATAGACCTGTTAACAATTTTGTTTTATATTGCACACTTGAATAGGATCTTCTTATAAAAAGCAAATCGAATCATTTATGTAGGTAATTCAACCAACTTAGGAACTTCTTTAGCTTCAGTTGTCAAACTAATGATTTCCTCACCATTAAAGCATAAAATAAAACTACTATATGTATATCCATGATGGACATAATTACTGATTAAAACGGGTATTTATCGCGTATGTAGCTTTTTTTATTTGTTATCCCGACGAATGTGTTCCAACAGCCGTGGTAACATATGAACGAAAACATTTCTAATTCTGAAGACCAAGTGAGGGAAGTTGCTGCAGCTGCCATCACTTATCGACAGTAGCTCCAAGTACTCCAGTCCACCCGCGACCACGCCTGTTGCAATACAGTCGAAACGTCAGGGTGACAAATAAAAAACGTACAAATGCAATAAATAGATTAGATTAGAAAATTCTTTATTGCACTAATAAAAAGATACATAGGCGAACTTAATGCTAATTAGCATTTTCTTCCAGCTAACCTTTGTGTAGTGTGGAGAAAGTGGTAGTGCCAGAAAAAGGAAATTTAATCAAACTTTAGCTTAGAAATAAACTTACAAAAATTAAAAATAATAATAATACACATACATAAACGAAATACACAAATCTACATAAAGTGCTCAATTTTGTTGGGTATCTTGAAGAGAGATGAAGTATTTAAAGAGTTTGGATTTGAAGATTCCCATAGAGGCGGCCTTGCGGATTTCCACTGGAAGAGAGTTCCACAAGCAGATAGCAGTCACAGTGAAAGAGTCACAGTGATAAATACCTGTTTTATCCTTAATTATGTAGAGAGATCGCGAAAGTTTGAAAAACACATGATGGACATCCTCGAATCTCTTATTATCCATTAAAACAAATGGTGTAACATAAACTGATAAAGCAATTCTTCGCATTGAAATAATGAAATGCATAGCAATTCCATTAAATTCAAACATTAACTATAGCAATTCGTACCCCGGCCGTAAACTGAAATTAATTAGATATTTTAAATAGCAATTAGCGCTGATTTAAGATGCGCAGAATGAAAGTGTTACAAAAAACCTATGAATAAAACGAGAGCGTTTGCATGCCCGCTTAGCCTAGAACAGTCATGTATTAGCTTTCAGAATTTGCTACAGCGATAAATAATACAATTGAAACATTTTTATTGCAAATAAAGCAATGTCACATTGTTCTGTTTAACTGACGCCTATAAAAATTCAAAATAGGGCTACTAGACCAAGTTGGGTACTTAGTCTAATTTTGGCGTATTTGACAATGCCATGATAAGACAATTAAGATGATGCAATGACTGATATAAAAGTCCGACAGGTGCAAGAACCATGTTCGAAATTCAAAATTGTTCTGAAATACGAAATGTTTTTGAATTCCTCATGAGAGCATGGAGTTCATTAACTTCTTAATCGCTACAGTATTAATACTTCTTTAATGTGAAATTACAATCTAATAAAATGTTTGTTGGAGGAATTTTGCGTTGTCCTGTTGTATGAGAATGCATTTTATCAAATTTGACTAATTTTCGCTGCTCAGATTTTTTTCATCCAATCGGCATCAAAAAAAAATTTACCAACTTGATTCATTTTAAGGCGCTACTCACGCATGACCAAAAAAAATTTAATGCCAAAATGATTTTCTTCGAATACGAGCATGTTATAAAAGAAACTGCACCTGTATCTCCTCTGGTTATGGGTGCTGCCGTACTGTCCCAGTTAAAAAAACACTCTGTATTATCAACTAACTCATACAAATTATCGTAAATATCCCGTTATTAGTAAAAATAATACCTAATGTTACCCTGTCTCTGTCTCTATTTTTTTTTCGAATGGAATTATCTCGCTGTTGGCCTCTGAGGCCGTTGCAGCTTAACCGAGCTATTGGCGAGCGCAGAAGGCGCTCAGCCCTATAATTTTATTTTTGATGAGGCAACTAGCGCAAGGGCACCACTTAGGTACGAACCTCGGCTTGGGCTGTTGCCGGGACGGGGATAGGAGAGAAACGCCCGGGTACGTGCTTGTACCTCGTGTAGGCGGCGACTAAAGGGACTCGTCGACCTCGCCAGCGAGGTCGGTGTATTTGTGGAGTGTTTGCTCTGTCTAATGTGGATGACTCACCCGCATTAGCGGAAGTGATTTCGTCATCCGGGTCTCCGAGAACGTGTCTCGGACGACGGAGGGTTTTTCTGTGTTCGGACGGTTTCACTGTCTCTATTGTCTCACAGTCTCCTATTTATGGTATCTATGTACACTCACCCCTCCTCTGCGGCCATCGACCAAGTTTTTCCTAGTGAAGTGAACCGCTGCCGCCGTGTCCAGCTCGTACTGATTCCTCATCTTGTATAACTGATAATTCTTGGTCACAAACTGTGAATATTAATTGTATTAATAACCACTAACAGTGAGATGCAACAATCCGCAACATGCTTATAACTCTTCATCATGTATCAAAGCCATTGGGGTGACCTTCAGTAAACTCAATAAACATCTTGTGTCGATTCCATCCACTCTCTTTCTCATGTTAGTGCTGCAGAGTGAGCAAGTAAGAGCGCTTGTCCACAACAGACCTCAGTCCGAATTCGGATTTATTTTCTCGAATGTAACCGCCGGCATCCGTTGAAGGGCCATTCCAAGAGAGTTTACGCGGATTGTGTATTCGGATATGGGAAATAGACAAGCGTTTATTGGCAAATATATGTCGTGTACAAACAAGTCTTAAAACAACAAATTAGATAGGAACAGATGTAAGGTTTACTTGTAAATGTAAGGATGTTGGTACAACAAGCGAAAACAGCCGCACGCACACATAGATGCGCGCGTACGTGCATCTCGGGTCAAGTCAGTAGAACTTAGAACAAATTCATCGGAGATCCTCTTACGTCGCGCATCTGTGTATGCGTGCATTTGTTCTCACCTTTAATTATTTTCCTATTCTGTGTTTAAACATACACTCTGTAAGAGCACAGAATCATAGCCGTTCATTAATCTGTGTCCAAACGCCTTCAAATAGTTTCAAATGTTTTTAATTTGATTAGATAGGAATCGCATCTGTACTCTACCTGAGAAAACTGCACGGCTTCACCCGGATCACCAACAACACCCATCAGTAACGTATCCGCTATCTCGTGGAGCTTGTTTTCATCTGAAATAAGCAGCCTTATAAATTAAACAACCTTTGATAAAAGGCATTCTCATCATATTTTTTGCTTACATAGCTTTGATATAACTTTTGAAAATATCATGGTTATGAACGCTAATTTAATTAAAAACGGGATATTTGAGTGACACAAATCGTGGTACATAGTTATATAGTTTTGACTATGCTTATTATGTCCAAAGTTTGTATTATAGTGTGACCATTAGTGCTGTGCACTCCCTGAGGTATGCGCGGCGAGGTGGGAGGCAAAGAAAAAACTGCATGAGTTCACATGAGATCAATACATGTCGGACATATCTTACGATATCAGTTTGCATTTCTAAGGCAAGACTTGTGGCGGGACGATGGTCGGATCTATCTGTAATATATTATACTTACTTAGTTGATTAAAATGTAACTTAAATATACTCATATTTTATTAAAAATATGCAGGTGATAAATAAGAACTAAACTTATAATTCAAAGGACTTGTTTTATTGAACATTTTTTATATTTACAAACAATTATATATTCTAACGAAAGTTATTCTGACATACTCGTAGATTCTGTTTCAACTTCATCTTCCATTTTATATCACGAGATAACGCACGACCCATCTTTGAATATTTATCTCATGTGCGTCTGACATAGACAGTCCGATACAAGTAACACTACCTGCCGCCACGAGCGTTGACGGCGAACTGACAGAGCGCAGCAGCCGATTCTCCCCCCCGTCTCGCCGCGCGCATACCTCAGGGAGTGCACAGCACTAATGGTCACACTATAGCTCGAACTTTTGAAATAAATGGTTTTAACATCTTTAAAGACTCACTAACTTACTAAATTCATTTTGAATTAATATTCAATGTTTTAATGACCAATGTATTTTTAGATGCAAGACGGTTTAGAGATTGTTTCTATAAAATCTCTAAACATTTATTTCAGGTCTTAGGGCATGAATTATGGTAGCATGAAACCTGATCATTTTCATTTGACCCACTTCATCATTTTCCTACATCATCGTGCTCGAAAGTAATTTCTGATATCCACGTCTCAGAGATTCCTGGTGCAGGTTTATGACTATGAACGTGAATTAAATTCTAAATTAAATATGTACATGTGTGTTGAGTAAACAGAAAGGTTACTGGGCTTGTAAGTTCCCTGTATTTAATATTATTCAAAAGATTTAAATGCCAAGTAATTTTGTCTTCAAATACGCACATAAAAGTTATTAGTTGACGCACGGCAATTTTATAAAACCTTAGTTGTGGCAATTTGAAAATGGGGGCATGCATAATTGTGAAAATGTTGGCCTCGCAAGCGCAAACATTGTTAGCATGTATTACCCGTGAGCGATAAGTTGGGACCTGAGCGCGGTGACGTCATATTGGCGTGTTTGTACCGCCCGCAAAAAAGCGAACATAACAAGCAGCCGCCCGCGGCTTCGTCTTTGTTTTTTTTTAACCTAATTATTATGTTACTCAGGGAGGACGCTGCTTTTTATCTAATCTTTTTTACACTATTTGAATAAAATAAAAATACAATGTTTAAGTTTATACATTTATTTTATCTATTATTTACATTATCTCATCTTCGTCACTACTTAGTGGATTTATGCCTTCTAGAGGTTGTTCTTCGTCCTCAGTCTCGCTATAATTACTTGACGAAGAGGTATCCGATAAATTTACAACATTTACTATAACAACAAAACAATGACACAAACGAAAACTAAAAGAATTCCAGAGCGCGTCGTTACGTGACGTAGGCCAGTACGAGACTAAAAACCCTCGTAAAAAATAGTGATGCGAACGGTACAATACGGGCGCCATCGGGGAAGTGCAGGGGAAGCGGCCGGGGAGTCGCATTCCTAGCAGGTCCCAAGTTATCGCGCACGAGTAATACCTGACAGTAATCTTACGATCAGACATCTTCAATGGCCTTTTGACTGATTACTTTGAGTGGTTAACATCAATTCAATACTCTGTGTATTGTTTGGAAAATCTGTAGTGTCCTATTATAACGTTTTTATAATGCTTTAAACATTTTATAAAATTTAGCGTGGCCTGGATATGGACGTATTGTTCTCAAGGTATCAGTTTAGCATCTGAACCCTGACTTTACTTTCAAATCGGCCACTTCTTTTTCCATATAATTTTCCATATACATGTGAGCACGAAAAATCAGACATAATTCTAGTGATACTCGAGTTTCAACCAATCGTTCATATACACGTGCCTAAGTATTTTCCTAATATTGAACTCATGATCCATATACAAACACTGGTGGTAGAGCTTTTGTGAACGGGCTCAAGGAAGTGGGCACCACCGCCTTACCTTTATCTGCCGCCAAATAGCAGTGCTGCTGTGTTCCGGTTAGATGGTAATGGTATGTTCCTGTAATTACTGGCACATAGGCATACTAGCTAAGTATTATAGTATGGCCACGTATCCACATAGTGATCAAGACAACATAATAGCTTGTTTTGAATTCTATGTGGATATCCATGGGCTGCAGTAGCCACTTAACATCTGGTGGACTGCGTGCTCGTTTGCCATATAAGTTGTATAAAAAAAACATTCCAAAAGTGTAACTTCAAATTTACTAAAATTTAATCCATTTTTTTATTTTTGTTCCTTGTAGTAGTATATTTTTTTGTGAAAGGGCTCGTCCGGGGTAGTACACCATACCTATTTCTGCCGCCAAGCAGCATTGCTGTGTTTCAGTTTGAAGGGTATGGTTACCGGTGTTATTACAGGCACACGAGACTACACCTGTACGCCACAAGTTGGACGCAGGGTAGTGCATGCACCTTTCTAAGGTGCGTGACCTGCGGGGCAATACTTTGTTAAAGGCGATGGTTACCACTTAACATAGGGTGGGCCATAGGGTTGTTCTATGTCCAGGTGGATAAAAAATAAACAAAATCCTTCTTATTTTCTGCTACCATTATCCCTCCAATGTAAAACAAGGATCATCGCAAGCCGTTCCCTTGACAGGAGTTTCGTGGAAAAGAGATAAACTTTGAAAGTTACGCAATGCTGTCAGATGAACAGACGTGAGCCAGATTTAAAGGAGACACGAGGCTTCTCTAGTTGATCTCTCATACGTAAATCCCTGAAAATCTCCATGTAGGGTCTATTTTGGTCTACATTGGCTTAGTATTTTACTAGGCATTCTCAAAGGCCTCTTTTCTTATGTATAAAATATAAATATAAATCTTTCTGGACATTTCATACAGCGCTATCTAGCCCCAAACTAAGCAGAGCTTGTACTATGGGAACCAGATAACTGATAGAATACTTATATACATATTTTTTTTGTAAATACATACTTATAATATATAGAGAAACAACCAGACCCGGAACAAATATCTGTAGATCATGCAAACATTTGTTCCGCGGCGGGAATCGAACCCGCTACCTCCTGCGTCTCAGTCGGCTATTCGCCCACTGCACCACGGAGGTCGTCAAAAAAACTAACAAGAGATTGTGTTCATCTCAGGTAGGTGGTACGTGTATTGGTAGGTACATAATTTTTTTTTTAAAATTACTACGTAGTTTACCTTCTATTAAACCTTAACTACATCATATTTTTAGTATACCTTAGAATATATGTGTAAATGTATCCTCTAAAGTACAACGCACTCCGTATCTTTGTAAATTTCGCTTCATCCAAAGGTTGCCTGGAAGAGATCGCTTTCAGCTATAAGGCCGCCCATTGTATTGCCTTATTTATTTTAGCCTAGTTCTTATTTTTGTATTCTTTCTGTTTGTGTGGTAATTCAATAAAGAGTTAATTATCTATCTATCTATCTATTAACAAGTAACTTTTTAGCAAAAATATAACCAACTTAGGCAAACTACTTAATTCATTTTGATGAAATTTCTATAAGACCAATATATAAGTATATATATCCTTTCAAATAAAACAAGAATTTTCCAAATCAGTTGGTAAATGACGGAGTTCTGAGCTAACAAACATAAAACCGTATTGCGTCTCTATATCTATAATTTGAAGGTTGCCCTCGATTTGTTTGGGATCGCATCATCAGGTCTTGACTTGCCAATGACAGGCCAATGGGACCACCTGGAGAATGTTACACTTAAAATCGAATCGGTCCAAGAGTCTTCAAGTAATCTGGGATAATTTTTACATAAAAATATGTAAAAAACTCGAGATAAAAATGCGGATGGAAACATGTCGACTTATTTGTAATCTGAGCATGAACCTTGACAAAAACGGGAAAAGTGACATACTTACTTCTATCTAAATAAAACAAAGTCGGGTTAGTTACACTCAAGAACGGCGGGACCGATTTTGATAATCTTTGGTTTGTTGGATTTGTCTCCGCCCCGAATAGCAGAATAGGTGTTAAAATAACGGAAAAATGCACGCAAAAAAAAAATATGAACAGAAAATTCGTTTTCTCATACATAGATGCAGCTAATGATGGCCGATTAACAACTGTACATTGACAGCCCGCGTCATTTGCATGTCAAGGCGGTACGAAGTTCGGTTGGTCAGCTAGTTAACGCTGCTGCTAAATAACGCGGGACATTTCACACAGCGCCATCTAGCCCCAAACTAAGCAAAGCTTGGACTATGGGAACCAAATAACTGATGACACCATAACTATAGCACTCAGGAATAGAGCAGCTTTCTATCAGTGAAAGAATTTTCAAAATCGGCTTAGTAGCACCCAGTGGGATAATACCCATTACGTACAAACTTACCTACACATTTTACCTCTTTAAAATATTTATTACTAGCTGACCTACCGAACTTCGTACCGCCTTGACATGCATATGACGCGGGCTGCCAATGTACGCCACTGATAGAACTGTCAATCGGCCATCGTATATATATATTTCATATATATATATATATATAATAGTTATTCTGCTATTCGGGGCGGAGACAAATCCAACAAGTCAAAGATCATCAAAATCGGTTCAGCCGTTCTTAAGTTATAAATAGTGTAACTAACCTGACTTTGTTTTATATATATAGATGAAGATTGATACTTTATTGTAGACACTCGTAAATGTACTACCATAAATAATAAGGATTCTTTTGTAAATAAATTTACTAGGTCAAAAACATTCTAAGCTGTTACTATTAGTATTTTTCTCTCTCTCTCTCTATTTTTCTCATCTATCTCGATAAACCCTGCATTCCGAATCACGACATAATCGCTGCTAGCGTTCACGTAGCTATTTTGCGTACCGATTCAGTTATCGCGCTGATGACAGTTGAGTGCCGTCAATGCTTCGGAACGCTCATGAACGCGCTGCAAGTCAGTGTTCCTTTATTTTTGTAACAAAAATAAAACCAACCAACCACAGAACACTATTACTCACATGCAGCCAACCAACCAGCTTTCACGTCACTTTTGACAGGGAGGCTCACAGTGATATCGGTTTGGAGCATGGACGTTGTTAGCGCTAAATGGCGGATGTAATGTATTACGATTCACGGGACATCATTGTCGCGCTCACGGTGAATCGGAACGCTTGTTAGCGCGATGATATCGATTTTAGCGTGATTCGGAATGCAGCCACGGTCACGTTGTGATTTAGATCCAGGCTAAGTCGTGCCAATGACCTACCACTTCGCAAAAAATTTATTCGGTCCTCTCTATGCCACTGTTAACAACACTCTTTTTTAATGTTATTTGTGAAGAAACAGGTTTACGGAGTTACGGCCCACCTGATGGTAAGCGTTCACCGTCGCCTATTGACATCGGACACCCGGGGTATTATCAATGTGTTCCCCACCCTGTACAAACATCTTTACATTTCTCTTGAAGTGTGCCATATCATATCAGCCGTAGGACGTCCACTGCTGGACAAAGGCCTCCCTCATTGATCTCCAGGAACTGCGGTTGGAAGCGGCCTGCATCCATCGCCGACCTGCGGTTCTTACCAAGTCGTCTGCCCATCTTGTAGGTGGACGTCCTACGCTGCGCTTGCCGGTCCGTGGCCTCCACTCGAGAACCTTCCGGCCCCATCGGTTATCTGTTCTGCGCGCTATATGGCCTGCACATTGCCACTTCAACGTGCTAATCCGTCGGGCTATGTCGGTGACTTGAGTTCTCCTACGTATCTCCTCATTTCTGATTCGATCCCGTAGAGAAACCCGGAGCATAGCCCTCTCCATAGCTCGTTGAGCGACTCTGAGCTTATTCATAAGCGTACAAGCGTGCCTAATGGGAAAACCTCAGATGGTAGCTCATTCCACATCTTGCAAGTATGGGGTAGAAAAGATCGCGTGAAGCGTGTGGTGCACGATACCCAATTTCAGTTGTCGAGAAGTGTGGTGGTAAAATCTCGACGACGTGATGAGATCGAATAGCCTCTACACCTTGACCGAGATAATGACGAATGTTGACGAACATGAGAGTGCCGAGGACAGTTTCACCTTGTCGCTAGTAATCTTGTGTCGAGACTTGGCAAATGTTTGGCCTAAAGGTCTTAGCCAATATGCTTTTTAGAGTTAGAGCGGATTCTCCGCTAAGTTTTCTCACCATTCTTCACGACGAAGACCGCTTGCGTGTTGATCTGGTCAGCAGCTATCATTACGAAATCTTTGCATTGCAAGCCGAGCAGGCATTGCAGGTTGACGTTCATTGCGGAAAAATATAACACAAAAGCCACAAAACAGTAAAATACGTAGGTATCAAAAATCTCAGTCTAAATACATGCACTAAAATGTCAATTGATTTGAAGTTTATAAAATTGACATCGGCGTAAGTCAATGCGAAAGTTTCTACTCGTGAAAATAAATAACTTTCCCAATCTATTTTGTAGTTTTAATAAATTAATTAGTTTAAATCAAAGAATAATTTGAATCGTTTAAGATCGTTTAATTTCAGTAGTAACATGTGTTACAGAATTTTTTCGCATTTTCACGAGGAAAATAGAGATAGGTATCTTCTTCCTTACCTCCGACCACCGTGGCGCTGTGGGCAAATAGCCTGAGACTATAGGAACCAAGTCGTAACAGTATTTTTCACCCTCCCCCCCCCCCCCCCCCCCCCCATTTTGTGATCGCGATTGTAGTATGTTTGTATGAACATTGACTATAACATTTACCGTCGTTTATTGACGTGAAGTCATTTACATGAAGTGTCGCCTCACTTTGACAAGAGTTTTTTGTATATTTTTATGGTGGGCGGGTGGGTCACCTAGTAATATATAGAAATACATCCAGACCCGGAACAAATATATGTAGTTCATGCAAACATTTGTTACGCGTCGAGAATCGAACCCGCTACCTCCTGCATTTCAGCCGGCTATTCGCCACATAGGTCATCATAATAAGTAATATACTTTGCTACATTTTTTTTAGCTAAATCTATCTAACGTCTTGCTAACTTGAGTTAACATTAGGAACCTTATGACCGGGAAGTACCTTTGTACACACTTACGTATGTACTGTACATAGTGTTACGAGCTCTATTTCCTGTTGTCGTTGACCTCTCGTCCTTATACCGTCCACGTTATCCTTTGGCAGAACCGGCATTATTTTATTCCACTTCTGACACCAAATTGTTACGAGCTGAGGGTTCGGAATAAAATAACGAAAACCAATCTAACCAAAATAACACTTTTATTCAACACTAAAACGACAAATACACGATCTTAGAATCACAAAGATTCACAACACACTAATTCACAACACTATCGCACAATAAACCACTTAAAAGTCACCGAAATGTTCGCACGTATAGCCAAATCCAGACTGACTCTGCGGACGTCTTTTTTTTTCGAATGGACTTATCTCGCTGTTGGCCTCTGAGGCCGTTTCAGCTTAACCGAGCTTTTGGCGAGCGCAGAAGGCGCTCAGCCCTATAATTTTATTTTTTGATGAGGCAACTAGCGCAAGGGCACCACTTAGGTACGAACCTCGGCTTGGGCTGTTGCCGGGACGGGGATAGGAGAGAAACGCCCGGGTACGTGCTTGTACCTCGTGTAGGCGGCGACTAAAGGGACTCGTCGACCTCGCCGGCGAGGTCGGTGTATTTGTGGAGTGTTTGCTCTGTCTAATGTGGATGACTCACCCGCATTAGCGGAAGTGATTTCGTCATCCGGGTCTCCGAGAACGTGTCTCGGACGACGGAGGGTTTAAACTGCGGACGTCTCTACGCACTATTTATATTTATACCGAGCATTATTTCCAGAACATTCCACTAGTATCTAGAAAAGTATAGGTATTTCGATTGTCTACTATTTCTTAATCTGTGCAACGGTAGGTAAAAACGTGGTAATTAGGTCATTACTTATTCTGTGACACAGTAGGTTTAACTTCGAGAAAACCGACTATTACTTGTTCTGTAACAGCCTCGGCGTAACAATAGATTAGGTACGAGTATGTATATTACTGGTAACGTTAAATAACATCGGATGATAGAGTAGGTACTTCTATGATAGTTTAGGATCGTCAATCATAAAAGAAGATTCTATTTCTACGTACATCTAAAAACACTTAAAATAAAAAGAGATAAAGTTTGTTTGTAAAGGGTAGCCTCAGTCACCGTTTTTGAAAAATATTTCACGTATAACTATTGGTTATATATATAACTAGTGGTTCGCCCCGAACTGAGATCTCGCGGGTCAACCATAAACACAAAAAAAAATAATAATCGTAATCTTTGACTATCAAAATAGTGCCACAAAATAAATAACCAAACAACTTGAGCTACAGTTTCATTCAAATTACAGGTAACCGGAAGTCATGTTATTTGGTTACTCATTTTTGGGGTACAAATTGCAGTTATTCTATATTTCAGACTTTTGCCTATATTTGTAATACACACTATATTTGTACTTGTATATTTGTTTTTGTATATGTGTACTTAAGCTACACGCATACCAAATTACGGCATTGTGGGGTTACTGGTGTAACCTGTGAATTTTGTCAAAGTTTAGTTTTTATTATGGCTATTTACTCAAGAACTACAAAAACTTTACTAAAATAAAAACGGGGTCAAAATGTACTCATAAAGACATTTTATTAGACGTGCCATTTGACTGGATAGTCCCATTTTGATTTTTTACCCCTTTTGAACTCCAATATCTCATCAAACCCCCCACATTTTTAGTTGATTTGGTCACACTAAAATTGTACCATCACTACGTACCACCTATGTACCAAATTTCACGATGATCGGATAAACGCTTCGATAGTTATCCTCGGACAAACAAACATACATACATACTTACAACGCCCATTTGCCGAAAGTTAATTTGGAGATCTTGCTTCGCTCGATCAATTGCATAACTAGTTGACCCGCTCTGACTTCGGAGGAAGTTCAGTTTCTTAGGTAGGTACTTAGTAAGCACGTTTTTGCAACCTCGACTAGGTTCCATGTGTTGTCACTTTTTGTCGACACCAGAGTTGGTCATTAGAAATACGAAACCTTTAGTATACTAACGGATTGCTTCAAGATTGAAATCTACAATCTACAGCTTGGTAGAGACCACAGAGTCATTGAATTTTCTAGATTTCCCGAAGTCAGTGCGGTATGGGAAATTCCCATGACCCATTGTAGGTATGTACCATCCCGTTGGGACTATTGTTCCGCTTATCTCGGCAGTGGGAATCTTTACTTTTCATTGGGTTGAGCAACGGTGATCTTAGCTTAGCGTGTTGCAAACTAGATTTTACTCATCGCTTTATCTGTAGAAATGAAATTATTGGCCATGGCCAAGGCCAAGTGAAGTTTTTTTTCCAGTCGGGTATGTCTTGGCCTATGCCATCCAGCCTCTTATGTGGCTGCCATGAGATCTCTTGCCATCTGGCTTGCTTGTTAGAAGAGTCTCTATCATTATAGACCTTTACTATTTTTTAATACATAGGGGTCGTTCAAATATTACGTAACGCAATTTAGGGAGGGGGGTCTTGTAAAACGTTACGATGCGTGGGAGGGGGGGGTTCGAACAACGCGTTACGTAACATTGTTTGTTTTATTTCGTTATTATTGTTTTGTGTATTAATACCGCAAACACGATAAAAACATTAACAAAGATTAGTTTAGCGAATTTCTGGTACTTTGCGCAACATAATTGTGAGTTTTAGGTAAAATGGTCACTTGGGTGTTACGTAGCGTTTTTCTGGGAGAGGGAGGGTCAGAAATCTTCAAAAATTGCATTACTTAATACTTGAATGTGCCCATAATAATATATTACATTTATATTATATAGCCAGACCCGGAGCCAATATCTGTAGATCATGCAAACATTTGTTCCGCGGCGGGAATCCGAACGTGGTCCACTGCGCGACGAAGGTCGTCTTTTGACGCTAGAATACCTAGGAATAAACATTATGACAACCTCCGTGGCGCAGTGGGTGAACATCCGGCTGAGACGCAGGGGGTAGCGGGTTCGATTCCCGCCGCGGAACAAATGTTTTCATGATCTTCAGATATTTGTTCCGGGTCTGGTTGTTTTTCTATATATTATAAGTATGTATTTACAAAAAAAGTATACAAGTATTCTATCAGTTATCTGGTTCCCATAGTACAAGCTCCGCTTAGTTTGGGGCTAGATAGCGCTGTGTGAAATGTCCAGCATTATTTATTTATTATTTATATTATGGAAGGCGACCAAATATCAAATATTTTCCTATATATGACATTATGTATTTTAAGAGACTATCACATCCACATTAGGCGGAGACCATTAATAATCTTATCTAGTTAGCTTTTAGCGATAAGGCCGCCCATTGTATTGCCTTATTTATTTTAACCCAGTACTTATTTTTTTTATTATTTCTGTTTGTGTGGTAATTCAATAAAGAGTTATCTATCTATCTATCTATCTAGTTATTCGTTTTGTTTAGATTTTAAGGAAAATCTACGTATGCATCTGTCGTGCATTCTCTGCCCTTGAGCGCAATCTTCGCGATTTGATTTGAAAACGTGAGTGAGCATTTGTTCCACCTAACTAACTACCTACCGGTACTTACGCTACACTACTTTTCCTATTTAATTCCTGCTGTAACAAAATTTAATAGTTACGTAAAAATCAAATATTTTGTTAAAATGTTAGGATAAAAGTTCATACAGTTTGACAATGGGCTCCGCGTATATAAATGCTGTATTTGATTTTTTTTTATTTAATATTATTATACCTTACAAGCTAGACACATCAACAATAAAAAAGAAACAAAATAAATGCAAGCATAATGGGCGGTCACATCGCCAAAAAAAGAGATCTCTTTCAGACAACCTTTGGATGGTGAGGATCATTGCCTAATATAAGATTGGCCGAGGTGTACAAGAGAATATACATAATACACACGATTAATTGACGATAAATGAATGTCTATCGTGTTACTTGTTACTTCATCATCATCATCATCATCATATCAGCCGTAGGACGTCCACTGCTGGACAAAGGCCTCCCTCATTGATCTCCAGGAACTGCGGTTGGAAGCGGCCTGCATCCAACGCCGACCTGCGGTTCTTACCAAGTCGTCTGCCCATCTTGTGGGTGGACGTCCTACGCTGCGCTTGCCGGTCCGTGGCCTCCACTCGAGAACCTTTCGGCCCCATCGGCCATCTGTTCTGCGCGCTATATGGCCTGCCCATTGCCACTTCAACGTGCTAATCCGTCGGGCTATGTCGGTGACTTGAGTTCTCCTACGTATCTCCTCATTTCTGATTCGATCCCGTAGAGAAACCCCGAGCATAGCCCTCTTGTTACTTGTTACTTATGTGTGAATATCTAGAGAATTTATGAAGTGGAAAGATACGCTTATACAGCTGAAACTAAAATACTGAATAACTGTATAGATTATCCTCCTATTTTGATAGAACTCTTAGAGTAGTGAGTATATGGATTGGTTATGAAATCTCTATTTTATATAATTCATCTATCAACACATACAACAATACATCAATACAGTATCTATCAATAAATATGACATTCTCTGTAAAATATGCATGTTGGCAGTTTTTTCTACAATTTATTTTATATTAAAATAAAACATATTTTAGTGAACATATTCTTTGATCATTAACAGCTACACCAAATTGTTTCTTCGATCGGATGTCCAGAGCTCTCAGGAATATTTTACTAAATATCCGTTTCTGGAGTGAGGATAAAACAGGGCCTCGGTGCGAACTTTTCCAATCAACCCCTTTGATAAGATTATACCTACCGGTAATTGGAAAAACTTTGATTTCTGTCAGGTAAGTAGGTACCATCACCTACCTATATACCAAACACGATGATCGGATAAACGCTTAAGTTATCCTCGGACAAACAAACATACATACATACAAAGCCGATTTGCCCAAGTTGATTTGAAGACTAAGAAAAACCTTATGATTGTTTAACTTTAGAAACTGTCATGGTCATCATGCTTGCAACTGCGACGAAATTTAGAGTTAACTCGCAAATCATGGTGAATATCCGTTTTTTAGTTAAAATATGTATTAAATTAACTATTCTATTAGTTATTTGGTACCCATAGTACAAGCTTTGCTTAGTTTTGGGCTGTATAGCGCTGTGTGAAATGTTCATCTTTATTTATTCTAAAGCAGTGGTCCAAAATACACGTGAAAGGCAAGTCTGTCTGTTGAAAATATCGTACGTATAAATTTAGTACATACCAATTTTAGTAGGTAGGTAGAAAGGTAGTTTTGTAGGTCTGCGCTATCCCAAACTGTTTAAAAGACCTTTGCTATCACACAGTAATGCTGACGATGCCCGTCTGCCCATCACAGGTAGGATCCCGGGAATTTACCAGGAATTCTCAGGACAGGCATTTTGCGGGAATTCCATCAGGAACCCTCCGCATGGCGGGATGTTTCTTGTGACTGAACTTATAGTGTAGTTATTAAAAAGTTGAATTATAAAGGCGGGATGATTTAAGAGAAGTATTTAGAAACTACTTTGCCTGATTTATAACTTACAAGCTTCCGCAGGCGGCTTCGCGCGCGTGTTTCGTCAATAAAAACATTAACCTCCTGCACAGTCGGAAACAAGTAGCATATATGTCCTAATCTCCGTCATAATCTATCTAAATAGTTTTAAATTTAAAAAAAACTAAATACAGTGTAAACTCTATATAACGACACTCAAGGGGCTGAGCATATTTTAACGTTATAGAGAGTTGTCGTTAAACGGAGAGAAGTAAAATCTGTATTAGAAAAAGAAAACGTTTATTTCTGATTTGTCTTGTTAAATAGTACCTACAATAAAAATCTGTTTTAATTTGAACGCTATTGCGTTTTACAGTTTATGTTTACAATTTGAAAGTTTGTGAGCTACTAAAAATATGACAACGTATAGATAAAATCCATCACTTCTACTAACAACAGTCTGCAGCTACACGTGCAAGCAATCCCATTTTGTAAACAAAAGAACGGATTTCTTAGAAAGTTTGGTGTGTATGATGCCAACAGTCGAGTTTATTATGGTCTAGGATAATAAAACGACAAAAGGATATACACAGCTGCGCAGTTTTTACTAATTTGGCAAGTTAAAAAGAACTTTTTATTACAAATTGTTGTCGTTATTGAGAGTGGGTGTAATGCTATACAGAGTGTACCATTGTATGCAAGACAAGCTAAACCAACCAAAGCCGAGTGATTTCGACGCTTTAGAGAGTTTGTCGTTAAAACGAGTGACGTTATATGGAGTTTACACTGTAGTTTCAAATTTATAATATTAGTATGGATAACTCTTTCACGGTTCGGTTACTGAGAAAATGTGGTAAAATTTACGTTTCAAATTGATCCTTGTGATATTAATGAGTAAATAAATATTGATTTCTATGGTTTTGTAAGTGATGTTTAAAAATAAACTTTGTTATGTATGCCTACTTAGTGTAGTTACGTAGATTTTGGTGCAATTTTAATGATTGCCCATAAAATACCGAATAATATTTTTGGCATTTGTGTCGTTCTGACTTAGGCAAGCGACATTTCAAAAATGGTACACTGCAATAATACTTATTTTCAAAATAGAGGTAATAAAATTTGCTTCCAAGTCGGCCGTTCGATATTTCCAGACTGTATATTATTATTCTGTATCTCCTTTACGATTATTTATGCATCTCATCTAAATTTACATTATTTTAAACAAAGCCTTATTACTCTGTTAATCGTTACAAAATTCCACAAGGAACATTATTCCTGTTCGACAAATCAATTACACTAAAAAGATTGACCACGAGAAAATAAACCCAAAAATCACTCACTCCAAACAAACCTTCAACTAGAATAAATTAAGATAAATCAGTATACAATAAGATGACAGCAAAAGCCTTGTAAAGAGCAGTATACAAGTGCTGGCAGTGCACCAGGATGCCAGACACCTTATCGCTGACGACTGGAGTGAGCCTCGGCTTGCTGGCCGGCATCGTCTCTGGAGTGTGCTATCTCGTCGCCAACGGAGTCACATGGCCTAAGTAAGTACCTAGACTTAGAAAATTTCAAAAATAGTTGTGTAGAGATCTCTTCGAGGATTATTCGCCGCAAAAGCGTTGGCGCAATCACATCATGTGGATTCGAGAGGGAATGGTGGGAATCCACAAAGGAACGCGATAGATGGAAGGAGTTGGGGAAGGCCTTTGCCCAGCAGTGGGAAATTATAGGATAACAAAAAAAAATCCTTTACTTTTTCATTAGTTATAAAAAATACAGCAATAATTTCTTAGGTAGGTAACGCTGATAAAACACTTTTTCGATATAATTTACCTTCTGAGGAAACTATTGTTTCCACAACCCTCCCCGTTTTAAGAAGTGGAAAGTTGTTGTAAGCGAGAAAACTTTGTAAAGCGAAAATATAATTGGACGAGCTGACGATCAAAAAATGTTGGTATAACGATAACCAACATTTTTTGATCGTCAGCTCGCCTGACCGGGCGAGTTGAAGATTGACGAAAACGTGTGTTTTTTAGTTGTTTGTATAACAACCGGTTTCTATTTGCTTGAAGTATAAAGTAAATTTTTTAATATACTGCGAAAGCTTTGTAGGTATAAACATAGTTATAAATTACAAAACTTGTGGCTGCTTTTATTTTTATAGTGTTACTATAGTCTAACTTTTTATTAGCTGCCGTAAAATGACGTTTCTAAATGTCATTCCGTAAAATAATGTTGCCAACGTAATCTCAATAGGGATGTGATTCAGTTCACAAAAATTAATTAAATAACATTATTATGACGTTTTTGTTTCATTTTGAATGTACCTCCCTATACTTCCACTAAAAAAGATCAATCCTCTAGTATAGTAATAATAATAAGTTAAAAAAATACATTACAACTTAATATTAAATCTCAAAAAAAAACCAAACTGATTATTCATTTATGATTCACTCATTTAGCTACATCCCTATTTATTTTTCTTCAAAAACCGGCAACCCACAAAACGTCATTTTACTGCAGCTAATAAAAAGTTAGACTTTAGTGGACCCCCCGAACTTCGTATCGGCTTGACATGCATAGGTACAACGCGGGCTGTCAATACAAGTCACCCTGGTAGAATTGTCAATTGTTGTCCCCGACCATCATTATGTATGAGAGAATGAATGACTTCCACATATAATTCAATACCAAAATTAGCCAAATCGCTCCACCCGTTCTCGAGTATTAGCGAGACTAACGAACAGCAATTAATTTTTATATATATAGACAATATATCTCGGGATAACTCCTACCGAAGCATCTGTTTTATATATTCATTTTTTTACATCCTCTTTGACGATATTTGCAGCACGCATTCTGTCAATTCTATGTCAAACGTCATAAGGTTACATTATAAAAGCGCTAAGGTTAGATTATAAATAATTTTATATGGTGGTTAAGTATTCTTAAATTTTCTAGTTTTGCGCGCAATTTTCTTAATTTTTTCTTTCATAAGAACCTTCTCCTGACAATAAGAAATACAACAAAAAAAGAATTGGCCAAATTGGTCCAGGCGTTGTTGAGTTATGCGCTTACCAACACATTTTGCGATTCATTTTTATATTATAGCTAGATAGTATTTTAAAAAAAACATTGCTGTTTTACTACCGTAAAATATATCAACATTTCATATTATTAATTAAATTCATATTATCTACACAATTCTGTATTCAATTTCGCACATCCAAGACCTCCAGCTAGCTAGAGTCTAGAGACCGTAGGTAAAACTACTTTTTGTCGAACTCTGCATCATCCAGGTTCGTAGCGACATCTAGTTGCGTTGGAATGAAACTGAGTTTAAAACATATAACTTACGGTAGAGCAATGAGAGTAGGGTTGTAAAAGCTTCCACCGGTAACCTACAGTTCCCACATTTCGCTACTAGATGGCATCACAATATATAACAGTGTTTAATTGTGCGTTGTGTGGGATTAGATCTCTATGATTACATTAGACAAGCCATTCAGATACAAATTGACTGCACGGTTCCGAGTATTTGATTGATTGGTATTTAGGAACTGACTCTTGATTGAAATTATCCCACAGAACCAATATAGTACATACATAACTAAAACACTACTATCTTCTTGCAATTGTACCACACTTAAGTACTTCTACCGCCAAGCAGCACTGCTGTGTTTCGGTTTGAAGGGTATGGTTGCCGGTGATATTACAGGAACGGGAGCCATTAGACCTGTATGCCTCAAGTTGATGGACGCAGGGCAGTGCATCGTAGGGCACGTTCCTAAGGTGCGTGACCTACGAGGCAATACTTTGTTATAGGCGGTGCGGTGGTTACTTAACATCAGGTGGGCCATATGGTTGTTCCATCTCGAGGTCGTATAAAAAAAACATTTATTTTGTGTAAAAAGTACCTTGTTGTTCAACATACGTCAGTGACAAACCTTAAATGTTCTGTAGCAAGTAGGCGTTATTTGTGTTCTTTTTTGCCTGGATAATAGAATAGATTCCTTATATTTTATTGTACACAAGAAAATACATTAAAATTACAGAAATATAGGACATGTACAAAGGCTTTCGTTAAAGGCTTGGAGACAATCGCCCTTTCACGGAGACCACACACGTAACGATTTCTTTGCGCTAGCCTTCTAGAAGCCTGGCTTGTACAAGGCGCAAGACCTGCGCAAATTGCAGTTGCGCAATTGTTGACGTGTGTGGGGCCCATAACAAATATTTTTCCGAATTCTTCCTCTCAAAATTTGCATTTAAAATCTATCCGATAATCAACTTATGACGCTGCCGTATGAATCATAAATTAGCATTGATTATCCAAACTATAGATAGGCTCAGTATTTCGTACAAAAGTGGATAGGTACTTGTACACACAAGAGAATAGGTATACGAGTATGTCACACTGGACAGATATGCATCGTCCCACAGAATTAAAAGCTCAATTTCGTCACATCCGTATTTTGCGTGAGTTCTGAACAAAGGGCAGGTGGAACGGCCCTCCATAATAAGTTAGGAATGATCGCATACATGAATCGTTAGTTTTCATCATGATTTCACTTGTCTGGCTATTAATAAAATATTTTGTTGCTCAATACTAATTTTTTCGTGAAATTTAACAAAATGTTGACTTTGCTTATAAATTATACTTTATAAGCAAAAAACGCGGTCTCTCACTTTGGGCATCCTAAGAAGGCTAGAAGTAAGTACCAGTGAAATATCTGGCATGCAATGTGAGTAGTTACGATAGACTGGTTTCCAATTAAAACATTACCTTGAACTGCAAAACCGTTAAATAATTTGTGAAGTAGGGCGACCATCGGGCCGCGACCACTTGACGTTCTATGGGGTATGTTGGCTATTGACCATGTGTTTTACGCTGGAATGGTTGCTAATTAGAACGCATGTTGGCTGTGGGGTTCGGTTCCGTCGAAAACTTTGGTGGAAAAACGTGTACAATTGCAGTAAAACTGTTTGACGGCCTCCGTGGCGCAGTGGGCGAATAACCGGCTGAGACGCAGGGGGTAGTGGGTTCGATTCCCGCCGCAGAACAAATGTTTACATGATCTACAGATATTTGTGCCGGGTCTGGATGTTTTTCTATATATTATAAGTATGTATTTACAAAAAATGTATAAGTATAAGTATTATATTAGTTATCTGGTTCCCATAGTACAAGCTCTGCTTAGTTTGGGGCTAGATAGCGCTGTGTAAAATGTCCAGCAATATTTATTTATTTATAATTAAGCGATACTACGACCTTTCTGGCAAATACAAACTTTGAATTGTCAATATCAATTGCCGTGTTATCATTATACATATTCCAAGAAACTTGAAATTACAAAACATATTTAAAAAAAAAATAAAATAAAAGGGAGATACGACACCCACTCAACAGTCACATTATCTTGACTTGATATGACTCCCTGTTTCGTGGGTATCAAGAACTACTAGTACCTACCATAGTAGGTACCACAACACAACACTCAATCCAGAACAAATATTTGAAGGTCTTGCAAATTTTTTTGATTTGCTACTTGCCCACCACGCATGGGCGTAGCTACCGCCGTATCAGCCGTATCAATGATACGGGGCCCCCGGGCTACAAAGGCCCCTAACGTGTGTAAGCAAAAATTAGTAAAATGTTATCCACAATGTCACTTAATCTCGTGCTTCCCGGGAAAAACATATAAAAAACTGTTATATGTGCTTAAAGAGTTTTCACTTCATAAATGACAAAAGTCAAAAGAAGCAATCTCTTTTTCCCGGGTTAAGCGTGCGCCCAAAAGTTGGCAACATCCCACATCGGTTATTGCGGGTAAGTGAATGACTTAAACGGGGAAATCTCGCAATAACCGATGTACAATGACAAACCACGGAGAGCAATATTTACGCGTTTTATTTAATTCCGGTTCAAACGTAAGTATTACATTGTAATACAATACAATCTTGTTCTTCTGATTATCTATTGGTTGGTAAAACTGAAATCGTCTTCAGCTATAGATGATTTAATAAATCAATTTGCCAAAAAACGGCAAGAAAAGTGTATATTTAATTTGAATTGTTTGGCTAGCTCAATCTCTAGGAGGAAGTGATAACATAATATCAATAAATACTATCATTAATTATTCATCAATAAATATTTATTTTAATTTAATGCAAGCATTTTTGGTTTTTTTTTTGTGTGAAATCTTTACCCATAATTTGGGCCCCCTAACTAATTTTGATACAGGGCCCCTCCAACGTACGCTACGCCACTGCCACCACGCCACAGAAGTAGTCGAAATTATATGAAGTGTTTCCACCACTCGAAAACTACAAGCCAGAGAAATTTGCTTCCACAAGGAGTAGGCTTAGTTATGGAAAACATGGTTTAAAAACCTATCCATCTAATAAAAACATGAATACAATATTCAGTATGACAAAAACAGAGTCGGACAGTGAGTTGGTGCAGTGAGACAAAAATTAAAAGTGCCGTTTCGAGGGGCGCTGTCAAACCGACACACAGAACCAAATACCATAACAATTAGGACCATAAATTCGCTCTATGCAAAAATAAATTATTTTTTATAGAAATGAGCAGACCGTTAATTACTGTCACTAGAACTAAAGTTATCACCACAAAAACTATGTTACAATTCAGCAGGGCAATACGCAATGCAGCCTATGTATCCGGAACACTTTAGCCTAGTGGAGATATCTAACTCCTTCTTCTTCCTGCCCTTTTCCCACACTACGCGAAGTCGACACAACATGTATTTTTCTTCCATGCCTCTCTATCAGCCGTTATCTCCGTTATCACTTCTTTCTTATCCATATCATTCCTCATACAGTCTATCCATCTCTTTTTTCCTCTACTTCTATAACCGTCCACGTTCATATATCTCTTTTAGTCACATGATTTTCTTCCCTACGCATGACATGCCCATACCACCCTAGCCTCTTACTCCTCAAATTTTCTATTACTTTTAAACTTCCTCTAATATACTCATTCCTTATCTTATCCATTCTCGTTACCACACACTTACATCTCAACATTTGCATCTCAGCCGCGTGCATTCTTTCATCCGTCCATTTGGTGGTTTAGTGGAGATATCTAACATTCCATGTAATAAAATCTGTAATATTTTCTAAAAGCCTATCACTGTACGGAACCCTAAACACGACAGCAGGACCCGATGCCGGATGCACAGTCCATGTCGCCAGCAGTCAGTGAGTACACGACCGCCAATCGAACTGTACTTCCGAATATAACGAAAAATTTATCAAACTGATAGTAGATACGTTCTACTGTAACTCTATATCGTGAAGATAACAGTTTTAATATACGGTAACATTGTTGATGATAAAGTTATATTAATTAAAATACCGTGATCCACATACTTATAAGTGCAGTGAAGTGAAAATTTTATCTCAAGGGTGTAGTGTTGGTTACCACCAAAGTTGGTCAGAAGTTGCTTAAAGTAGTGTAAAAAAAATTCGGATTTTGGAGAAACGGCAATTGGACATCCTAACCTAGAGGTAGATCTCAATTATTTTCTAAAATGTAATTTCGAAAACGCACTTTCTCTGGTAATAAAATTCGCTTGAGAAAGTAAGAAGTGAATCAGACAATTAAAACGAAATATTTAGTTTGAATAGTATTATGCTTATTCCTAGATATTATATATTTAGGAGTTAACGCTTGTATTGAAGTGATAGTGCATTTTAGTTGTTCCTGTCTATTCAAAGGTAGTCTGGAAGATATTACTTTTAGTGATAAAGCCATCCATTGTAGCTTATTTTATTGAGTATTCCCTTAATACTGTGTTTTTGTTTGGTGTGCAATAAACCGTATTATCCTTATCCAGAAAATGTCCAAGGGGTAATGTCATCAAGGCAAAGATCGCCGATCCTACAAGCAAAATTGATTTCGTAAAGATGTCAGTCCAAATATTAAAGCCTTCCTATTTAAAACCGAACATAATTAATCCATGAACCGTGTAATCCATGTAATCAATACGTAATTAACAAAACTGCTGGATTTCGTAATTCACTCCGCTGAAATATGAAATAGATATAAAATTAGAAAGAGAAAGGCGTGTCTCGGAATTTTCGAAGAAGACTATCACTCAATAACAGTAATCTCTAAAGACAATGAAGTTAGAAACGATTAAATGTGGATAATAATACACGCGGCATCATTTTATATTGAAAATCGAATAAAAAGTAACTTCATAAGTTCTAGTTTCTTATATTACCGTTATATCTATGTTACCTATATACTGTGTATGTCTTTGTTGTGGCAAACTTTGCTCTTTCTAGTTGCAAACCCTGAAGTTGGAGTGATTAGACCGCACAAAAGTATTGCGCCCTCTAAAGTTCAATTACGCTCAATCAAAAATGGCATTAGCGGTTACCACCCATCAAAGTAGTAACCGGGATTTAGTTGATCAGTTAATATATATAAAACTCTTATCGCTAACAACGAACTATACATGAGCAAGTTACATGAGCACTTCAAACTTTAAAAATCGGATCGTAAACCTAAACTGATAACAAGATTCATTCGAGACAAAACTACTTATTAGCGTACTCATAAAATAGGTAGGCAGCCATCACAACTATCATTTTGGTAGCAAAATAATTCAAATTGAGCTCCTATGTGGATCAGCGCGCATCACCCCACCACAACGGTTGTCCAGCGGACCGTGGCGACAGATTTGGCGAAAAACGTCTGACATACTGTAAAAAATTATCAACATGCCAGCAAATAGACAGAATATTATTTGCAGGCAAAATTTATCTTTTAAACAGTAAAAAATATCATCAGTAATATATAAAACTTATTGTACACCATATATACGTGCTCCATCTTCGATCACACCTTCACTTACCATCAGGTGAGATAGTGGTCAAGCGCTTGGCTATCATCAATAAAAAAATATATATATAAAATCAAATTAGTTAACTATTTAATGAAATGGAATAGTGTTCGTCTTCGCATCTCTTGAGAAAGGCTGGACAGATTTAGCAAATATCTTTTTAAAAGGTCGTAATAGTCCGAATAAGTTTATTAGAGTAAGAAAAATTGGTAAAGTTGCCCAGTAAATTGGAAAATTAAAAAAAATTGAAAGAAACTTACACTTGTCTATGGGAATTTTGGAAAAACTTAAGGCTATATCTTTTTTTTAATGCGAATAATAAAAGAGAGTTGTAGACTCCTTATAGTTAGTAAATCGTTTAAGTGGCAAGGTTTTCGCTTTGATAACAAACTCCCAAGTAATGTATAAAAATTAACAATTATCAAATTTAAAAACGTAAAATCTTTATAAAAAAACCTACTATAAAATATCGGATTATTTAGATGATAGAGAAGCTTGGGTTTGAAATTGCTCAAACTCGTTCAAAATGTTACAATTTAGACGTAATTTATTTCCTATATTGATAATTATTCTCAAAGGATCATTAAAAAACCAGCCAGCCTTGATTCTTGCCTTTCTTTCCTGGCTTGGTCGCGAAGGAACAGGCAGTAAAATTGACGTTTCAAAGTGATCCTTGTGATTCTAATGAATAAAAGATTATGACTTGACTTTGACTTGACTGTAGATGGCTATCCAAAAATAGGGAGATTCAATTATTATTTTTTTATGCTGCAAAGATTTAAGTACATCAGCATAAAAATCTTTATTTCTTATTCAAAAACTTTGTCACTTGCAATGAGAAAGAATTATAAGAATGACATGCTGACCACATTGATTCCAAAGTTCACTGCTCAAAAACAAACCTTTGCCGCTGAAATGTATTAAAACTGCAGCTCATTTAAACCACCGTAATGTAATCGAAATGACATCACGAAGACAGTTTTTTGGTATTGAAAATCGGAGATCTATTTTGCTTGTATTGGCTGTGCAACAGTATTTATTTGGCCTTTATTTTCTGTAGTCCAAAACTGGTATTAGAAACCGTTTACTTTTAATCGGCCTGCACTCTACTTAGTTTTTACACGACTATCCAAAGTATATCGTTTTTCGACACGGACACGTCTAAACTATCGATTATTTTGATTCGAGTTTTCGATCGAAATGCAAAAGGTACGTTACGATTACGTCAACAATCGAGAGATAGTTACTATTCAATCCCTCGCCACAGTATCCTTCCGGAGTCACGCATTGAATAATAGGCTAAGAGTGATCAACACGCTGTAGTAGGGTTCCAATATTGAATCCGATAGTTGATCGCTTAGACAGGGCAAGAATAAACTAGAAGAATATTTTTAGCCGCTCGTATGTATGAACCAATCGATTGCAGTCTTATGTAGTTAATATTAAAACCAAATATAGTAATACTTAGATTGAAGTCCGTATTAAATTGGTACGTAATGAATCTAAATTACTTTTCAAATAGAAAGTAATTTTTCTAAAAAGTTGGAAGTCTAGATATGTATTTTTTTATTCCTCTAAGCCAGCAAACAAGTATACGGCCCATCTGATGGTAAGCGGTTACCGTAGCCTATGAAACTCGCGCGTTGCCGACCCTTTAAAATTTTCAAAATGCCCTCTTTGAAGAACCCCATACTGTAGTCCCTAGGGAAAACCTCGGCAGGGAGACCATTCCACAAGCGAAGTTTCGCTGGAGGAAATTTCCCTGGGACCTCACGGTACGCGGCCACATCGTCTCCAAGGTGTCTGTGACTGACTGACTGTATAGCATAAAACTTTTGTATTTATGAAAAGATGTTAAGGGGGCACCGGAGGGAAAATCACCCATACAACACGTACTACCAAGATAATTTCTAATTGGATCATATTTCTACCTTAATAAGTTATTATTTTAATTTGAATAGTATTTATCTAGGTTCCCAACCATATATTAGACCAAAATACTTACCTAAAATGAAATAGAAGCGTATCGCATTCTGCATGTTTTTTCGTCATAAAAGACTTGTTTTCAACCTAATTGTTTCGTATTAAAAACAACAACATCTTACGTATCCTAGACATGGGAACATAGATTATATCGTCTAGTTACAGAATAACAACACAATGAGAAAAATACAACAAGTTTTCAGTCATCATTTTTGGTATTACGTAACATGGTCAAAATCTAATCAAATTTAGAATCTTTCTATTGTTATCACTGTCGCTCTGCGTGGCTAAACTTCGTCACTAAACAGGGATAGCGATATTCAGGCCGAAGTTTTTGACGCTGCCGAATTGAAGTTGCGCTCGGGGTTCGCCGGCGCGTTAAGTTATGATATTGCAATAAAGCATTTCTTAGGCATACCGCACCTACAAAACTGCGGGGTTTGAAGGGTAGTGCCAGAAAAAACTGCAGGATTAAATTAATGAAAACCATTTGACACCACACACAAAAGAAAACACAATATGATGATCTGACTTCTGGCCTTTTTCTGGATCTGAACTCAATTGTGAACTACGGAACCCTAAATATAAAAGGATTCATTATTGACAGTCAGGTCAGGTGCTTCCTAAATACGGGTCGTCTACCACCGATACAGGAAGGGATTATTCTACTCACTTCCTCTTTATTTTTATAAAGAGGAAGTGAGTAGAATAATCCCATGTTTCATGTGGAAAATATGTTATTGATCACTGCTTGGAAAATACGAGCATAACTTTACAAATAAACACAGAATATCAGCTAAAGGTTTCCGTAGAGACTTTTCCCTCTACGAAAAAAAAATAATCATACAATCATTATTACAAATACGGGATTTATCATGTACCGTTTTTTTTTCTACGTAGCTGCTGCAAGCAATAGGTATATTGCTTCTGGTTTCAGCTGAAAATCAGCGTTGGGTGCTTGACATCCAACATTATGCTGAGCTGAACGCCATTTTGGTACGCGGACACATGAGTCGAACTTGTTTTATTGGATTCAATGTATCTACTGTTCCTTTAAATTATTTCATGTGTCATTTTGTGTGTGCCAAATAAATGATTATTCTATTCTATTCTATTCAGTATTTCGACCAACAATTTTGCGGTTCAATTCGTGAACTTTCAATAAGGTGAGTGCGATCCGCTCCGATAAAAAGGTGATAATCCCGTATTTGTACCGAATCTAATTCTAATTCTGGGAAGAATAAGAGATCTGTACTGACGTCCCGCATTAAGATGTATTGTGCATTACCCCCCTTCTAACCTGACCCCAGTCATCCTAACTCCTTGAAGTAACGGAGTAGGACTTTGGGTTGGTGGCAGCAGCTTTCCAGGGTCCCCGTGGATGTTGATGTAGTAGCGGTGTTGGTGGAGGATTAGGATTGGATGACCCCTTGCAGACCCGTTCTCAGTCTGGCATCGTTGTATTTGTACCTAATAATGATAGTGATAAATCACGAAAGTTCATACAAATCATACAAATAAAAGCCCAGAAAGTTTCAGTTTTTAGGGAAAATAGTATTCTTATCTATCGCATTATTATAACAAGTAACTTTTTATCAAAAATATAACCGCCTTCAGATAACAGTAAAAAACTAAAAACCAAACTACTCTACCAATTTTGATGAAATTTTTTTTTTAGAATCAACTAAATAGAAATGTGACCACACGGAAAGCACCCGCTATCAAATAAAAAAAGAATCATCAAAATCGGTTCACCCAGTCGAAAGTTCTGAGGTAACAAACAAAAGAAAATACAGTCGAATTAAGAACCTCCTCCATTTTTGAAGTCGTTTAATAACGGGATTTATCACGTACTTACCGTTTTATCGGTGTTACGGCCATCAATGTTACGGTTCAATTCGAACCTTCATCAGGGTGAGTGCGATCCGCTCCGCACTGCGTCTCGTCTCGACTCACACTGGTAGGTAAGTACATGATACATCCCGTATTTTAATATTGATTGAAATAAATCACAGAAGTATTCTAAGTAAAATTCATAACTATGATTATTTTTAATGTTTTTTTAATTAGCCCTGAGGATGAGAAGACTGAACATTATACTTTTAAATCAACGCTCTACGCTACACCGTGTAGGAATACCTAAGTAGTGAGTGCCCCTAGCAAAAGTAGCGACGCAATGCCGGTGATAGACCTTGGACGCGCCTGCGTTCGTAAGAATAGCAAATTCAGCAAGAAATCACACTAATATTATAAGTTTGTTTGTTACTAAACCCCGTTGTAACGGCTGAACCGATTTCAGTTAAATTTGGTACATAGATTAAATTCTGGATTGAAACATAGACTACTTTTTATTAATAAACCATGCGAGAGAAGCCGCTGACGACAGCTAGTATAAGAAACTAAGCGAGAGTGTGTGTTTGTTTGTTTGGATGTAGGTAATCTCCGGAACCACTGATAGACATAGACATAGACAATCATTTATTCACTACATTAGCACACAATATACATACAGATACTGATCCGATTCTGACAACTCTTTCACTAGTAGAAAGCTATATTATCCCTGAGTGCGTCCAGTTAACTGCTTACAGGCGGGTTCTTTTCCTATCTGTAACCACAAAAATGGCAATGATAGAAATTTCTACCTAAAATCTAAGAAAATCAATAGTTCCTCGCTTTACTAAGAATTGTAATCTCAGTGTGTTTAAAATAATGTAAAACTCGCTTAAATTCCTAATAAAATTTTTAAAAACCAAGTCAATTAAAGGTATGTTTCAACTAGCTAGGACAATAGATTTTTAATAGGTCAACACATTCCTTTTCATACAAAGGTTTTATGGAAAATTGCGTCTAAGCGATAAAACCACCCGTTGTACGTAGCTTTGTGTTTTTTTAAGTAGGTATGTTTATTTCTTCTGTGGTGTAGATAAATTGTTTTCATTCATTCGTTCATTCATATTTGCACTTAAATCTTGGTTTGCAGACTAGTAAAAATAAGTCCTAGTGCGGGACCACCAGTAAATATTACTATTAAAGAAAAAATCGACAAATAATATATTTTTATTTTGTACTTCAAACCTTATTACCAAGTTTATTTCTTCTTCGTACCCTTCCCCGGCTGCGCGAGCGAGGTGGCCTTCCCTGGTGGAGTAGACTGGGAAGTAGTCGGAGGACTCAGTTCTCCAGCCAAGCTTCGCTTGCAACGATCCTTCAGACTCAGGTAGATACGGTTCTCGTGATTCAGTTGTGGTAGGATTGAGATGCGCTTATCTTGTTCCTAGGGTTGAAGGTTAATTAGGCTTTTACATAGTTGACGCCAATTAAGATAGTCATGAGTTGTATGGGCACTCATACAATTTAGAGGACTAGCATAGCACCAACCTCAACTAAGGTAAATAAATAATATTGTGCTATTGAATAAAATAAATATTTAAGTGGGGCTCCCATACAACAGACATGATTTTTTTGCCGTTTTTATAGATAACTAGCTGACCAATCCGCAGCTTTGCACGCGTAGTTTTTCAATAAAAACATTACCCTCCTTCTGCGCAGTTGGGTAAAAAGTGGCCTATGTCACCCGGGGATAGTGTAGCTTCCCAATAGTGAAAGAATTTTAAAATCGGTTCAGTAGTTTTTGAGTTTTTTCATTACAAACATACACACAAAAATACAAATCTTTCCTCTTTATAATATTAGTATAGATGGCACGGAACCCTACGTGCGCGAGTCCGACTCGCACTTGGCCGGTTTTTTTCCATAGTTGGAATCACCCCACTCAGGCTTAATATACTTGTTTCAGGACATCCTACATATAGAGGTTTTGGATAAGAAACAGTTTTCAGAGTCCAAAATGGCCTAAGTGTTGTTTAAAAATGAAGTATTCAGTGCGCTCTGTGTTATGGGCTGTCCAGCACACCATTATAATGCCTTCATAGTGATTCTTACCGTCTTTACCACAATCACATAGTAAGTCTTCTTGTGCTCGAATAAGTCTGTTGCATATGCATACGTAGCCATATCGAAGAGTCCCTTCAAAGATCCGGACTCATCACACAAATCGAAATTTGTGTAGATGCCCAGTTTGCACTTCTTCCTTATATACTCCAGCATAATACGGACTGGGCACTTAGGGTTGACGAGGAGAGTCTTTTCTACCGCCAGGTCGACATCTGAAGAACTCCTTCTAAGAGCTGTAGATAGTTCTGGTGCATCTTTGTATGCGACGAAAATAAACATTATTGTAGGGTGACGAAAAGGATATTATTTAAGGTAGATGACAAATCGATTGGCAGGTTTGTAGAATGAGGTTATGGAGGTTTTAGTGTCTATGAGTAGATTTTCCTCACCAAACTTTTTGTTAAAAATTATGATGGAGTTCGATTCAAAGAATATAATTTGGGCACTAAATACGATTAGGCACCGTTGCGCAATTCGCCCTTCATCATTATTATCATCATCATCATATCAGCCGTAGGACGTCCACTGCTGGACAAAGGCCTCCCTCATTGGTCTCCAGGAACTGCGGTTGGAAGCGGCCTGCATCCAACGCCGACCTGCTGTTCTTACCAAGTCGTCTGCCCATCTTGTAGGTGGACGTCCTACGCTGCGCTTACCTATACCTACCTATACCTACCACTTGTTAAACAATGGTTTGACTGAATTCACCTGATTTGAATTGTCCCAAATAGATAGCTTTACACAATAGGTAGGTACCTCACGTAAAGCAGAACAGTTATCGGTCAACGACCTCTTAGTCACGACAAAAACCAACACGTTATTTTATCGTATTCGAAAATACCATTGATTGCGATAAAACAGGTACCTACCTACGTATATATTATCAAATATCAAACCAGACGATTTGGTCGCCAGTATAACACACACAGCCGCACCAATTAGGTAGGTAAGTACCTTCTGTTTCGTCCGGTAGAAAATTCCATTCTATTCCATCCATTGCAAAAAGCATAAACACACCGTGCTTTCATAAACAAACACACAGTTGCCGAATTTGTTGTTAGTTTTGTCACTAAGGTCGTCGTTCAGCCTTGACCGCGTTAGCGCTCACTCGCATTTTCATTGGGAAATGGCCCAGCGAGATTCTAAAGCGACTTATATTTCATCAGAGCAGTTGCAACAGCAAGACTTGGGTTCGAGTCCAAACCTGTAGCTCCACCGCTCGATCCTAGTACGGATTTGATACGCGAGACATACACACGTTACTCAAATCAGTGTTCCTACCTGAATATATCAACGAATAGGCGTGGCAAATTAAATAGTTTGCTGCAGTGAGAAACACACGTGTCCACTGTTAAAAGTACTAATGACATTATTATTTAGTATACAAACACTGACAGCGTCGAAGTAAAGTGCCATTATAAGAAACAGGATATCCTGCACACAACTTATATGTAAAATAATTTGATCCAAAGAAAAACCGCACCTGGATATTGCCTGCCATTCCCGAGAAATATACAGATGCAATCAGTTCCAGACTAAAAACATGAATACTTGAAAGTATTAATTAATTAATTTTTTTTTTGGGATTTATTAATAATATTTTTATTGTTTAAATTTAAATTTAAAATATAATAATTTATAATATTAAAAATTAAAAAAATAACTACAAATATAATAAAAGAAATTAGTCAATTAATAGGTATCCAACCATGTCTCTCTCAGGAGTCACCAGCCTGATGACCTTCGGCGTCTCCGCATGGCCACCCCCAGGACCTCTCCCCAACAACTTCCAGTTCCACCACCAGGAGTCCAATTTCGCTGTCTTCATCATACTCTTCGCGCTGTGCATGATGGAAGTGGTGGTCATCAGGATCGTGACTGAGGAACATGCTAGGGAGCAGGGGTCCAGGAGTGTGACGTCGATGTGGTTTGAAGATGATGAATGAAGTGAAGTGACATGAAAGATGCTTATGCACTTGGATCTTATCAGTGAACTCTAGATTAGCCACACGCTTAAAGTGAACTAATTATCGTTAAAGTGTTAAATGGAAACAGTCTCAATATAACGTAACTACGATGCACATCTAATTTCACACTGCAATTGTGGTCACTATATAAAACATAGCTTTTTAAAAGAATTAGGTTCATGACGAACAAACGATGTCATATCGTGGTAGATTACAGTCAATGTATTTGAACTGAATATAACAGTCTTTTAGAAGTTAAATGTTACATACAAGAGACAATAGAGTTTACCCCTCAATATCTTTAAAAAATCCTAATTCACTTGTTCACAAGCCGTAATGAATCAGTTGAGCTATTAATAATCTTTATTTCACCTGAACCAGACGGAAATCCGTTTGTATTGATTTTCTTAATCATTGTTGTTATTGCAAACATGTTTAAGCGAAAGTCCTTCGTGTATAAAGCAGGTTCTTTCACTGCGGAAACTCGGAAATATTATGAGGAAGTGCGGGATCTCGTAGAACCTGAAAAACTGGAAATATAATATGTATAACGAACAAAACCATTAAATACATTTAAAAGACTGAGCAAAAGTGATCTATGAACAAATAGCGATATTATTGTGATATTTCTGTGGTGATACCTCAACTAAACTCTTTTGCAAAGTGGCATCAAAATCTGAAGCAACAGTTTTCAGATTAATAATTTTTAGAATTCTCATGTTTTTGCTACTCTTTTTGTTTGAGAATGTATAATTAATTAATGTGTTCCTTACAAACTAGATACAATAAAATGAGTAGCAATAAAATGCATGATGGGCGGTCTAATCGCGGCGATAGACCAAAACAAGGCGATCTTTTCCAGACAACCTTTGGGTGTGCTAGTTTTGGTGATGCCGGTATGGAATCCTAATGCGACTCAAAGTTGACTAAAGATAAAACTAACAGATAGTATTGCAAGCAGCAAGCTAACTACATACGTGGGTTACATTAAAAGTTTTTAGAAAATTTAAAACAGAAAGATTTAGAAGCCTTTTTAAATTTTCGCGAACTATACTCATGTTTTTAAGACAAAATTCTCTAGTGACCACGGCCGATGTAACTTGGCCGAAACGTCGAGGTTAGTCAACATTATAATTTTGATATAAGTCTGTGCGCGAAAAGACCCCGTTTTGTCTTAAAAACATGTAGAATCCTGTTAGTATTTTTATTAAGTACTTTTCGAAGTAGTCTTCGTTCCCTTCTAAGCACCGTCGCATGCGATGAAACATTGCCTGAAGCAGTGGACCCACTCTTCTTTAGGGATCTTTTCCACGAAGCCACGAACATCTTCAGGGTTCCAAAAACGAATGTCTGTAAGTTTATCTTTTAGTTTTGGAAATAAATAAAAGACAAGGTGCCCAGGTCAGGACTGTAAGGAGGATGACTCACTAACTCCACACCTTCGTGAGACAAATATTCGATAGTCCGTCTGGTGGAGTGAGCTGGAGCGTTGTCGTGGTGGAGGAGGATCCTGCTTCTTAGGCGCTGCTGTCTAACATATTCCAAGACAACCGGTAAACAATGGCTGACATACCAATCTGCAGTAATAGTCCTTATATCTTCTAGGACAAATTATGCGAAATGTCCCCTCCGTCCAAAGAATGAGGTAATTATCTTTTTTCTTTGATATCTATTTACTTTTGTCGGCAAATCTTCTAATGGAAACTACCATTTCGCAGATTGTCTTTTGGTTTCGGGTTTGTAACAATATATCCAGCTTTCATCACCTGTGACGATGTCATATACAGCATTCGAGTCACCTCCGTCATACTTTTCAAGCATTGAGCAACACCAATCCAAACGACGGCGTTTTTGGTCTTCCGTCAAATTATGAAGCATCCATCTAGTGCAAAGCTTTCTGACGCCTAAATATTCATGTAAGATTTTTTGTACTTGACTCATACCAATGCCGAATCGGTTAATATGTACCTCTATCAGCGTCTATATCATTAGCCGCACAGCATTCACGTTATCTTCAGTAGTTGCCGTAGAAGGGCATCCTTCTCGCGAAGCATTAGTAGGTTGGCTTCGATCACGTTTAAACATATTAAACCATTTGTAAACAGTGGCACGGGATGGGGCTTTATCATTAAATTCTAAACGAAGTCTATCGCAATATTGTTGTCGAGTAAAACCGCAACGAAAGTCGTTATAATTCATTGAGCGAAAATTATCTCTAGTCAAATCCATTCCGAGGCACGATAGGCACTTTTAAAATTGCCGTCAATTTATAAAAACAAATGACATATGAATTCATTACTCATCTACAGATTACCAAAGAGTTTCTTATTAATAATAATAAGTATAAATTAATAATACATTATTAATTTATAAGGGATAAAGCAGTGTCTTGCGTCATGGGCGCTATATCGAATGAGGATTCTAGAGTAAGCTCACGAGCGGAGCGAGGGAATTGCTAGAATCTTAAGTGCAGAGAGGGATATAAGCACGCCTAAGATGCAGACAGCTTTATCCACGAGGAGAATACTCTACTTATCACATTTTCTGAGAGACAATAAAAACGAAATCTAGGTTGGTGCATTTTGTGCACAGGTTAGTTCGATTTACGAATAAGTTCTTATTGTGTGGGTCTCTTTGGTTCAAACTTTATTTCAGATGAGGTTCCAAATTCAAATTACATTTTATTACATTATGTTATTATGTAATAAATGAATGTAAATAAATAAATAAAAACTATAAATAAATGTGTTATTATGTAATACACAATTACAACATTACTCCCGGCTCAGCCGTAAGGATTTAATCACCTGCTTTCGGTGAGGTATATATAACATTTAATTTGACATTGTCGAGCAGGTGGTGTGAAAAATAAATGATTCATCGGTTGTTTTTCTTACTAGCCTATTCTAAAACTTTCAGTGTGACCCCATCTTACTTACAGTACTTATATCATTTATGCATGATATATATCAGAAAAAAATAGGGAAACTTCGGTGTCGCACTTTTTTGGGAAGGGACTTCTACAAGCCAATACATTTAGGGCGACTGGCGCAACGATGCCTAAACGTATTTAATGGCTAAATATGATTGAAGGAGTTGTCAAATCACACATACCGTTTTAGTTGCTAAACATGTTCAGCGATCGTTCTGCAAGCCGGCCTTAAAATAAAATTTGTACTTATTACCCTCCATGGGTGCGTATGTGCAAAATGAGAAAACTATGAAAAAGTCAGATTTTTTTTAATAAAGATAGGCTAACGGCACCAAAAAGGTCACTTCTGACTATCAAAGATTAGTTGTTTATGTTTACACAATCTCTGGCCATAGCAATAAAATTTAATTTCTGATAACGTGTTTTGATTTGCATAGATTTACTAAGTACTTACCTCTTCATAATACTAGTATTTTTTGGGCGTTGTTTGTTTTTTGTAATTAAAACTGATTGTCATTAGCAATTTATATATAATGACTGTTTGTGCCAAAATAAAAATAACCAAACACACAGTTTTTTTATGTTTTTATTCTAACTTTAGGTGGTACACACAGCTACTCATCAAGCTATACAATTTCCAGTATAAGCTGACCTCTCATTCTACGAAAAGCCTATGCAAGGTCAGCTTACTTGATGTGTAGCCGTGTGTACAAGCATACGGCCCACCTGATGTTAAGGATGACCTAATACTGGTTGCTGGAAGCAAATAGTTTGGAAAAAAGTATTTTTTAATGCTAGAAGCCGTTGGGGTTGGGTGTAGACTGCACAAAATCTGAAGTAAATCTATGGGGTTGCTCTGTAAATAGCTGTAAGGCCCCACACACCAGCGTTGCCAGACGTCCCGATTTTGGCGGGACGTCCCGATTTTTAAATAAAAAATAGATGACCCGCGCGGGACAGACTCAGTCCCGCTTTTCGGGGATAACTCGACCGTGCGTGCAGCGTGCTGAGGAAACTTTAGACGAAGTTAAATCTTCACAGAAATATCATGAATAAGTACTTCTTATAAATAAATGATTCTCATAATGTAAGTTGCAATTTGTAACGCTCACTTCTCAGACTATTGTTTGAAACACCACATTTTTCTAATAAATCTAACTAACCACTTATTTGATTTTTATTTTTTATTTTGTTAATTCAGAAGACGAAAAAGACTCAACTACCTAACGATAAGGTAAACCTGACTTAAAATATTATATTTTTATTAAAATACACAAGGTATTATTTTTGCGATCTATTGTCACGTAAACGTAATTTAGAACTCAAATAACGAGATAAATATTTAAAAACTTCTGATTATATACAGTGATTATATAAGTCCCGCTTTCGACGAAAGAATCCCGCTTTTTTTACTCAAAAAGTTTCTAAATCTCGACTTGACAAAAAATCTGGCAACGCTGCCACACACGTCAACGATTTCTTTAAGCCTTGTGCAAGGCTTGTGCAAGCCTCGGTGGGAAGAATTCGTTAAAATTTCTACGATTGTGCATTGCGCAAGTTTCTGTGGGAAGAATTTGTTCAAATTTCTAGGATTGCTCAAGGCTTGCGAAAAGAACGAAATCGTTGACACACGTGTGTGGGCTCCATAACAGAAAAGGCCGTGATAAGGATGACCTTTCAGTATCATTGAGAGATGAGATGACATTCGAATGTAGCTATTTAGATTTATGCACAAGGTAGGCAAGGCGTATTAAAAATATGCATTGGTGATAGTTGTCTAGTTTACGCAACAGAAACTGCAACCCAATGCAACGATGCGAAATATTAGTTACAATGTGTTGTCATAATTCGTTTTAGTGTGGTGTTGTGGTCTGTAGCATAACCGTCATTCTTTAATACAACAAAGGTTTTGTCGCTTGTAGAAAATGTTTATAGAACAAAATACATAAAAGATAACGACTAAAGATTTATTTGTTTGCCAGAACATGGGCAAAATTGTATAGATGTTATTAATGAAAATGTAATGGGTTCACCATATTCAACCACAGTGGCGTGCAAATTACATAACACATAAAATTAAATTATGTATGGATAACTAAGAAATACCGGTAGTTGTTGGGGGCGATACTCTCGAAGTTGTAGACGAATATGTATACCTAGGACAAACTGTCCAATTAGGTAAGTCCAACTTCGACAAAGAGGTCGCACGAAGAATCCAACTCGGCTGGGCAGCGTTCGGGAAACTTCGCGATATCTTCTCGTCTAAAATTCCCCAGAGCCTGAAGACTAAAGTCTTCAACCAGTGTGTGTTGCCAGTGATGACCTATGGCACTGAAACGTGGTCCTTTACTCATGGCCTCATGACCAAGCTCAAGGTCGCTCAACGAGCTATGAAGAGGGCTATGCTTGGGGTTTCTTTGCGTGACAAAATCCGCAATGAGGAAATCCGCAGAAGAACTAAAGTTGCCGACATAGCTCTCAAAATTAGCAAGTTGAAGTGGCAATGGGCAGGCCACATCGCTCGTAGAACCGATAACCGTTGGGGAAGAAAGGTTCTCGAGTGGAGACCACGGACTGGAAGACGCAGCGTAGGCCGGCCCCCCACAAGGTGGACCGACGATCTAGTAAGAATCGCGGGGAACCGTTGGGCGCAAACGGCTACCAACCGCTCGTTGTGGCGATCTAAGGGGGAGGCCTATGTTCAGCAGTGGACGTCTACCGGCTGATGATGATGATGATGAACTAAGAAATAATAATAGATAATATAATGTCAGCACTTACTAATAAAATAATTAGATTAAAATTTAAACTAGTCTCAAATGTGTGTATCATTTAGATATTCATTGATTGTTTAATTATGTTCTTTGGGTCAGGAAATATTTTAGTTTTATCATAAATAGATAAATAGAGAACTGTGTATTGATTTTATTTTAATAGGAAGCTATATCTTCACTCCCATACAAAACACACCCTTATTAAACAAAGCTGTCTTAGATGTTATTGTTCGAAGGTGGCCTCAATGCCTGTTTAAGGTTTCGTAGTTTGTGATATTATTTCTAACATGTAAAGCCGATTCGTAGATGTAAAGTGAAGGTAGGGTAAGAGTTTTTAATGTCTCTTCAAATTACAAATAGACCTTATACAATTCTGCGGCTATTGATTGGTTTCAAAGTTACCTGTTTGGACGCCGGCAGCGTATTCCTATTGATGACACTTATTCCTCGTGGTGTAGTTTGACTGCCGGTGTTACTCAGGACGGCGTGCTTTCTCCTCTTCTGTTCGCTATCTTTATAAATTCGATCTCTCACACTCTCTCTTCTTCCTACCACCTTTACGCAGATGATCTCCAGATTTACACATAAACACCCGTCAACAACTTAGAGATAGGTTTTGAAATCATTAACGAGGACTTGGCTCGGATACTCACATGGAGTAAATCATACGGTATCAGTGTTAACCCATTGAAAACGCAGTTTATCGTTGTAGGCAGCTCCAGGATGACATCTAAGATTAACTGGGCTGGTCTTCCTCCAATTATATTTGATGGCGTTCCAATACCTATAAGTAACTGCGTGAAAAACTCAGGCGTACTTATTGATAAGGACATGTCATGGGGACCTCATCTAGCCGAACTAAGTCGGAAGTTGTTCGCTTCGGCGGCATCATTAAGAAGGCTACGCAACTTTCTACCGACATCCACCAAAGTTGCGCTGGCACCATCCCTCTTACTCCCTATTCTTGACTATGCTGACGCCTGCTATCCGGATCTCACTCAGAAACATTTTGACAAACTTGAGCGCCTTCAGAACGTTTGTATCAGGTTTATATTTGGACTACGAAAATATGACCACGTTTCTGATTTTCGCAAGAAGCTCAAGTGGCTACCCATTCGCTACCGCAGGAATACTCATATCCTCACTCTTTTGTACAGTATTTTGTTCAATCCTTCTAGTCCTTCTTATCTTAGAGAACGCTTTGAATATCTCCATCTATCTAATCCTCGTCCGTTGCGCTCTTCTAAGTCCTTGAAACTTAAAATTCCTATTCACTCTTCTAACTTTTATGACAACTCCTTTACTGTACAAGCTATCCGTTTATGGAACTCTCTTCCTTCTTTTATTAGATCTGCCAAATCCCTTCCTATCTTTAAAACGCTATTGTTTAAGCACTATTTGTCTGCATCAGAGAGCTGAGTAATCTTATTTTGTTATCATATATGTCGTTGTTACTGTTTTTATTACAGCTGTTTCATATTTTATTTGTTGTTAGTATATTTAATATCATAGAATGTTTATGTATAATATTTATATTAATATTACCTACCCTGGTATCTATTTATTCTGTTTTGCTTATGTAAGTATACCTACAATTAAATAAAAAGCTTATGTTATAAAGCTACCGTCCTTTAACGTTCTCGTAAAATCCAGTCCATCCAGAGGTTGTCTGGAAGAGATTGCTTTTAGCGATAAGACCGCCAATTGTACGCGTGTCTAGTTTTAAGTGTTTTAATTATGATTTGTTTCAAATACAACATGGTAACATCAATGTCGACCTCTCTTTGATCTAGTCATCCAATAACTCTTTTTACATAAGTTTAACTAAATCAATATATATTAAATAGCTACCCATATTTATTTATATATATAACAATTTACCATAACCTTAGAAATCGTAAGAAAGTTCATAAGTTGTATGTTTATATATATAGGTATGTAAGATTATTTTAGAAAAGTATGTTTCTAAAATTTATATTTACATTTAAACAAAACTCCACACACCTTTTATTTAATCACTTCTTTATTTTTTTTATTTTTCTACGTAGCTGCTGCACTACCTATTGCTTCTGGTTTCAGCTGAAAATCAGCGTTGGGTGCTTAGCATCCAACATTATGCTGAGCTGAACGCCATTTTGGTACGCAGACACATGAGCCGAATTTGTTTTATTGGATTCAATGTATCTACTGTTCCTTTAAATTATTTCATGTGTCATTTTGTGTGTGCCAAATAAATGATTATTCTATTCTATTCTATTTGTTAATTTAAGTGTGGTATACAATAAAGCGTTTTCTATCTTCTATCTATCTAATTCTGCGCTTTTAAACACGATATCTTTATCTGTTGAATTTTCCCCGAAAACTAAGCGAGCACTGGCCTACCTTGCAAGACTAATGCTCAGTTCTGTTTCAAGCGAATACCGGTACACTTTGCGAGTCTCGCTAATGCAATGTCTCATGTTCTCAACTCACCGGTTTTGAGCAGCCTTCACACATCACTTATAATTAGGGCTCCACCTCTCAGTGCAACTATTGCAAGTCCAAAGATATTACAAATAGCAATGCTTGTATTACGAGCCTTTCACAAGATTGAGTCTTTGTAAAGACCTCCAAATGTACTTATTCGATGATTTTGACAGAAAATTACTTGCGCATATAAGTAATAACAAAAAGAATACACGAAACAATTAATATTTCCATCTAAAATGGCCGTTATAAAGCCTTGAAAATAATTTCAGTTTTGCGAAAAATTGTTTCAATAAACAAGTACGAGTATAGGTAAATTCAAAATCTTAAAAACACACGTTTTTTGTGAGAAAAACGACTTGAATTTGAATGCAATGCTGATTTTCAGACCGATGATAGTTCTAACATTTATTGGATCTTACCAGAACCCTAGACCAAGAGGATTATTTCCAAACCGTTTTCAGTCGCTAACAGGCCTCTTGTGCGTCTCCTGTCCATGTATTCCATCCGTATTTTACGAATAAATTCAGTTAGTGAATTTTGCCTGTATCTTTATTTCCAGGGAAGAGCAGGTCAGCAGCAGAAGATGCCTGAAAGCCTCGAAAGACGACGGCGTGTGTGTTAGGTGCGGCGGCGACAAGCAAGGAGGATACATCCCTTGCATCTGCCAGGATTACCAGTAAGTTTTCTCCTCATTTTTAAAAGCACCATGGAAGAGGAGGCTCTTGAAAATATTTGATGGTTGGATGTGTAAAAAAATAATATAGGCACCTACTATTTATTATTGCACAGTTGCACACCAAATAGATATACAGTAACAAAGGAAATATAAAATAAATAACGTTACAATGGGCGGTCTTATCGCTAAAAGCAATCATTAAACTTTAATCAAACAACATAATTTGTAAAGGCATCAAACCCTTTTTTAGATTTTCTGTTTTTCTGAAGTCAGTTACATGTTTTCTAATAAAAAGTTACATGAAATATGACTACGGTGCTCACCCAAGTAGCGTTTTGTAACGGTATGGCATCATTGGTTGCATAGAGAACGATCTCTCAACACGACTTCAATTCTTGCTTCGGATCGAATGTTTGCATGATCTGTAAATATTTGTTGCTAGTTTAGATGTTGTGGGGCCGTGGTTCTCGTAGTTTCTGACACCCACGACACAAAAAGCCTAGTGTGTAATCAGGACAAGTATGTATTAAGTTTATATTCATTTCTGGGTTGCAGTTTTTAGTTCAATCTGGACTGGACTAAAAACTGCAACAAGCTGCAAACTTTATTACAATAAAGCTATGCTGTGTTCTAATAGGACATTCTACGCAATGATATAGAACATTGCACATCCAGGAATATATCTGGACTACGATTGGTAGATGGTACTCAGACTTGAGTGGAGCAATTTGCATTAAAGGAACAATAGTTATAATGTGGTTTCTCATCATTTCAGACCTGCGAAGTTTGAGTCTGGCGCGTGGTTCTTACGCCAGGTGCAGCGAGCGGTCACCCTGATGCCCTGGTCCCTTTCCACCGACAAACTGGAGCAAATCGGTAAATAAATACCTATTACATGTATACAGAAACTATACGAACGAAACTGTGTCCAAAAATCTAGTTATCAATGCATGAAAATGGTCTTGGTAATAACTTGATAGGTCTAAATGTGATAATGACATACATTAGACACAATAAGTCACTTTTTCATTTGAATGTTTCAGATGAGGAGTACGATGGGCGCGACAGCCCTGGACCTAGCAGTCGTGAGGCTCAAAACGATGCCACGGTACGAGAGTTCCTGGAGACGCTGGCAGCGAAACTGACCGGAGGCACTCTTGAGGGAACCAAGGTGTCCCATCTGTACGATCATCCAGCATGTAAGTACTCTCGCAAGTAAGGCACTTTGTCTTTGGATCAGCATAGGTATAGGAGTCAACGGAAGTTTTTGCAACGTCAACCTGCCTGGTTCGATCTTCAGGGTTATTTTCATAATTCTCACTGCTTTATCACTGATCGCGCAGTGGAACAAAACTTATTTACATTTTAACATATTATTTATTTGTGGGCCAGAGTGAGCCGGATTCATGAAAATAACCCCATTTTTTGCTGCACTCTTATTGAATTATCGTCGCTGAAATGAAAGTTAAAGCCAGTATTGTGTTTAGTGCTGCTTTTATGCTTAGCAGATGGCGTGCAGAAAGATCTCCATATGGTGGTAATTTCATATTGATATTTAGAGTATTTTTTACTAGAAACATTTAAAACTGTTATAGGTTTTTTTTCTTTATTGACACGGTCTTTGAGATTATTGTCATTAGATTGAAGAACTACTCTTGTCAGAGCAGCTGATGCTTTTCCCTTTGTTTATATCCATGGCCATACGACATGACAGCGAATTTCTCTTCTGGAAACATGTAGATGAGCGAATACTGGACCTATACCACGCCCCGCTCCGAATGGCGCTCTCTACGCTCGCCACCGCGCTACGCGACGCGCTCACACGTAAGCTAGCATAGCATGCACTTTGTGACTGGCTTTACGAGAAAAGACATGCGATTTGAAAGCTTTGAAAAATCCACCAAGAAGATTCCTCTATTTTCCATCTTTTGCACATTGACCGCATGGTTAGTTTTAATCCGCTAGAAAAAGCGCTAGCGGAAAATTCAACACAATGTGGCTGAAGAGAACCCATGATCTGAATAGCCTGCTAGAATAAGAGAAAGACTTCCTGATAAATCTGGATCAGAAACGACACTCTATACGCCTAATAGTCCACCAACTGATTTGAAAAATGGAAGAGAATATAATTTAAAAACCAGCCTTTGAACAACTCTAAAATAATACATTTATGTGGATTTTTCATAGCTTCTCTCTTGCGTACTGGCAAATCTTGATAGATTTGATTTCTCTTGCATTCTTTGACTACCCACATCTACGCAAAGATTTTAAGTTTCACGCTCTATCTTCACCTCAAGGTTATCTTGGATAAATACTCTTTCTTCTTGATAACATTATCGGAAGCATACAGATTGATGTTCCAAGCGGCTTATCTGTTCACACATTTTTAGAGACTAGCATGTATCCAAAAAGCACATGATACAAAATGCATGTTGGTGTATGGCAAAATCACTTTTAAAGCACTGTCTGCACGTTATTTTTTATAAATATAGCATTTTGCCTAGAATTATAGCAACTTTATTCTGTTGCAAACACTATTTCTTCAGGCGTTGAATATACGAACTCTGCGCAATAAAAAGAGTATGTACAAATTTTATAAGTTTCTTAGTGCTTCATTTATTGTCACTGCAATAAAATTAATTAGCAAGGTTCATGATCGAAGAAAAAACTCAAGAAAAGTGCCAAAAACGTAGAGTTGTCTGTCCGTTTCTACCAATTCAGTGTTGAGTTTGGGTTTAATTGGCATTTTTAATTGTGTTAGACATTACGTACCTTCACAAGTGAATTCATGTGTAATTTTTTTGCTGTTGGCGATCCGTTATACCTATTAAACAAGTAACTTTTTAAAAAAAATATAACCGACTTCAGAGAACAGTCAAAACCAAACTACTCTACCAATTTCGATGAAATTTCCATGGGATCAATCTAAAAGTATATCCTTTAAAATAAATAACTACCTATATTTTCCAAATCGGTTGATAAATAACGGAGTTCTGTGCTAACAAACATAACATAACATAAAAATTAAACAAATTTAAGACTTATATGGTTTTCTCATGGATGCCACTGTCAGAACTGGACCAAATGGAAGTGGGACACGGAAAGCACCAGCTTTCAAATAAAAAAATAATCATCAAAATCTGTTCACCCAGTCAAACGTTCTGATGTAACAAACATAAAAAATATAGTCGAATTGAGACGGTTAAAAATAAATAAATATACCATTCTTTCGGCTTAGTCAGCCTCTGTAAATTATCAGATGTATAAATTTTGTAATTACGAGTATATTTCAAATCAGGGACATTTTTAAATACCCTGGCATAATTAAATACCCTGGCATAATTAAATACACCTATTCTACTATCGTCCCCATAAGTCCCATAACCTATATTTATTTAATTTTCAACTCTATTGAATGCAAATAAAGGTCTCATTAAAGGAATATTATTAACTCCAATGGAAAGGTTGTTCACACTTCAATGCAAAACAGCAGCAAAAACATTTGGGAACAAAGTTGCTAATTTATCAAAAATAACTCTTTCGCTACCTGCGCCTGCGCCGTAAGTCATTCACCCTCAGCAGGATCTAACGGTCAGCAAAACAAATTTATCTTAATTTTAACAGTATTAAAACAACTCTGATTATGTTTTATCCGTCCAAAGATTGACATAAAGAGATTTAGTAATAAGACCACGTGTTGAGAATAGGGACTGCTTCAAGATGAACCCAAATATATAAAAAATCAAAGACAGGGTTACTCTTGAAGTCATGGTATTAGTGTAAATTATAATGACGTCATAAGAGAAAAACAAAAGTAACAGATGGACGCAATGGCGGTGGGCAGTCCGATACAAGGATGATAGGTGGACCATAAGAGCGACGAAATGTGTTGGTCCCAGCGGCAAAAGAAAACCAGGTCGACCAAGAAAAAGATGGACGCGACGGACGACATCACTGAAATCAGTGGATGACAACAGCAAAAGATAGAGAGACTTGGAGTTAACAGGAGGAGACCTATACCCAAAAAGGGGTTCCTAATCATATTTAAACCTAGCTGTTGCCCGCGACTTCGTACGCGTTACACTATTAAATGTGTAAGAAACCTAGAAATAAAGCTAAACTCGCTCTTGCAACTTGACTTGACACCCCATTTTTATCCCATGGGATCTGATTTATAGGAAAAAAGTAGCCTATGTGGTAATCCAGATTATAAAGTACGTATATACCAAATTTCATCGAAATTGGTTCCGCCGTTACGACGTGATTCAGTAACAAACAAATAAATAAACAAACATCCAAACTTTCACATTTATAATATGAATGTGATATTACAACTTTTGAAAAAAAACAAAAATATACAGAAATAAAAAGGAAATACAGAAGGCTTTAATAATAATAACTAGTAGTTCTGTGAGAACAGTAGACCTCGCACCCCAAGTCCAAAAAGTAATTTGAGCAACAAAATTAACAAAGAAAGTCCAATTTTAAATCGAATTTCAGGTGCTTGCATTTTCCAATAGGCTTACTTATGAGCAAAATATTGATATAAGTTTTAGCGATTACTCGCGTTACCTTGGTCCTAAGAGGCAGGAGATCTGGTGTTTACGGGTTCATCTTGTGAAGGCGGAGAGGACTGCGTAGCCTGATTGGTATAAAAATTGCTATAAATTTGCCCCAATCAATCAAAAATCGCGATCGACTAAAAATTTATATAAATCAAGGAACTTGTGTGCCAATTTTCGTCAAAATCGGTTTAAAAATGCGACCTGCATGCGAGTACAGGCAGACAGACCGCCGAACAAAACCATTTTTTGGTCAATTTAGAAACTGAGACGCTTCGCCCGCTCTGACAGTAATAATGACGTCTGCGCTGGTCACATTGACGGACAATGTGCTGGACCCTGCGCGGGCGCACCGATGAATGGAAGACGGACCGGATTTCTGCAATTATGTACGCACATTCTTCACGCGAAGACCACCTGTTGTATTTATATTATTGTGAAGTCGTCTGGGACAATTTATCTTTTGTATTACAAGGAAGAACTTCTTTATGACTAGCTTCTTTTGGTTGAATACCTGCGTGCGTTTGTAGAGATTTCACGTGAGGTATTGTTTTCATAGTGGAAGATTATGTTAAGAGGCCACCATAATATAAGGTAGATAACGCTCTGGTATTATAGTTTGATCTTTCTACACCAACAACAGTGTCACTCTATTTTCAGGGTCAGGATATCACAGACTGAAAATAAAAGATCGAGAGAAAATAGTTCGTCATTTTTATAGCCTTGGTATAACTGATAGCAAACTATTACCCGTGCGCGATAAGTTGGGACCTGAGCGCGGTGACGTCATATTGGCGTGTTTGTACCGCCCGCAAAAAAGCGAACATAACAAGCAGCCGCCCGCGGCTTCGTCTTTGTTTTTTTTAACCTAATTTATTATGTTACTCAGGGAGGACGCTGCTTTTTATCTAATCTTTTTTACACTATTTGAATAAAATAAAAATACAATGTTTAAGTTTATACATTTATTTTATCTATTATTTACATTATCTCATCTTCGTCACTACTTAGTGGATTTATGCCTTCTAGAGGTTGTTCTTCGTCCTCAGTCTCACTATAATCACTTGACGAAGAGGTATCCGATAAATTTACAACATTTACTATAACAACAAAAACTACAACAACAAAACAATGACACAAACTATAACAACAAAAACTACAACAACAAAACAATAACACAAACGAAAACTAAAAGAATTCCAGAGCGCGTCGTTACGTGACGTAGGCCAGTACGAGACTAAAAACCCTAGTAAAAAATAGTGATGCGAACGGTACAATACGGGCGCCATCGGGGAAGTGAAGGGGAAGCGGTCGGGGAGTCGCATTCCTAGCAGGTCCCAAGTTATCGCGCACGAGTAATAGATACATTCAGAATTAATAAAACTGGCGTAAATTTCCAAGAACTTTGCATGCTTGCTGTTTTTACTGACCTTACACCGTCCCTTTACATGTGTTTTTTTGCTCATCTCACATATAAATTATACATACACTTTTATTTCGTAATTTTTAACTGAGTACCACGTATTCTTACATATTTTATGTTGCCTTTATATAAAGGTATTTATAATGTTGTATTGTTTCTGAGTTGTGATTAATTAAAGAGATATCTTATCAGGAATTTTATTGGTAGGTACCTAAATTTATGAGACAAACGGGCATTACTACGAAATATTACGAAGTGAAAACTCTAACACCAGAGTTGGCCACATAAATACCCACTGTAGAAAATATCATGGGTATCAAGAATAGGTTTATAATTATTCGAATACATACGCTCCTGACCTAGTGTGAACCCGCGTAATTATGTATTTATACGATATAATCACTATAATGCATGCATGTTTCCGTATGACTGGAGGCCATCTAGACTACTCCGTAAGTTTCCTATGCCAGTTGCTAAATAAACAGGAAGTTAGCTGGCCGAGGCAAACTGACGCGCCGTCACATAAGAATATGCCAGTTGCTAAATAAACAGGACGTTAGCTGGCCGAGGCAAACTGACGCGCCGTCACATAAAAATATGCCAGTTGTTAAATAAACAGGACGTTAGCTGGCCGAAGCAAACTGACGCGCCGTCACATAAAAATATGCCAGTTGCTAAATAAACAGGACGTTAGCTGGCCGAGCCAAACTGACGCGCCGTCACATAAAAATATGCCAGTTGTTAAATAAACAGGACGTTAGCTGGCCGAGGCAAACTGACGCGCCGTCACATAAAAATATGCCAGTTGCTAAACAGACAGACAATCCCAAAATTAAATCTTGACAAATTCAAATTTTGATCCCAGTCAGTGCAACATTTGACTGAAATCTAAAAGGTGATGCAGTCCTATTGATACGAAAAAGAGGAACATTTGCACGCCTGCATGCAAGTTGAATACTTTGAGAAGCATATATTTAAGACCTTTTATTGTAGTTTTTGTTAGCAAATAAACGATTGTGTTTGAAATATCGTTAGGAATATAGTTTCGCAATAGACCCGCCCGCTCGCCATATTCACCATACGGTCACGGTCCATCTGTGTTCTGCTATCAACCATCGCACAATTCATATTTCAGCTGGCCATTGGCATAATATAATCGATATGATTATTATTAACTACTGCTATCACAAAAGACAGAAACGTAGCAAATGTATAGGTAATTTATCTATTAGAAAATACGTAATTTAATTTTGACTTTTGTTGCTTAGTCTTCTACTCTACTTCTCTTCTTCTACTCGTAGAATTATGAACCATTTTCTCTTTTGTTCTTTTATGTAGAGCTTCGTCTAGTCCGTCCCTGAAATAAGCGAAATATGGCGTAAGTTATGGTATTTGAAGAATATCTCCAGTATGTACAAATTTGAACCCATTGAACGCCATTTGCAAACATTCGGAGTTCAGTAAAACATCTCCTATTGAGGATGATTGATAATAAATCGCCTGAAAATCTGCATCACTAGCTAGATATAGAATGCGGTCGCTTTAATGCCTCCAAAAAAGCAGTTAAAATACCTCGAATCAAAAAAACAACGAAGTTGCTGTCTAAATAAAGTTTTTAATTTACGCGTGATCAGCCTCACTGCATCCGTATCATCAGAATTCATAATGTATTAGGCAACACGATTGTCTTGTTCTTGGCCCACATAAACAGTAAAATCATGAATCGCATGCAACGTGTACAAATCGACGCTGGTTTCACCAGATTTGAGGGAGCACTTGATAGCCTGCCTGATTGCATCAATCAATCACAATGTAACTTAATTGTTAAAATTACTAGAGTTGTGTGTTTGTTGATTCGAAATTTAACGAATTTACAAAACTGAACGTATGCAACAGAAAGACGGAAGTCATTTTTGGTCTCTTCTGTTACTTACTTACTTACTCCATTGACGCAGGGACCCAAAGTGAGTCTTGGCCTCCGATATGAGAACTCTCCACTTTCCTCTGTCCATTGCCATCTCTTGCCAGTTTTCGGCTCCCAGGTCGTGCAGGTCAGCCTCCATCCTGTCGTTCCAGCGATACTTGGGACGACCAACCGATCGGCGGCCAGTTGGTCGGCCCAAGTATGCTCTCTTTACGCTTCGATCTTCATTCATTCGCAGTAGATGGCCGAACCAGCGGAGTCGGTGTGACTTGTATTCTCCTATGATGTTAGGCTCGGCCACAAGATCTTCTATTTTGGCGTCTTTACGGACCCTCAGGCTACCATCTTCTCTTCTTACTGGGCCCAAGATTTTACGGAGAACTTTTCTCTCTGCTACTAAAAGCTGATTCTCCTCCATCAGGGTTAGCGTCCAGACCTTAGGTCAGGTTAGCGACCTTCAGAACCATACATAAAGATGGGCCGTATTACCGCCGGTCTCTTCTGTTGCATTTGTAAATCTATACTAATATTATAAAGAGGAAATATTTGTATTTTTTTATGTTTGTAACGAATAAACTCAATAACCTATTAGTCTGATTTCAAAAATTCTTTCACCATTAGAATGCTACATTATCCCTGAATAGCATAGGCTATTTTTACCCAACTTCGCAGAAGGAGGGTAATGTTTTTATTGAAAAACTACACATACGAAACTGCGGATTGGTCAGCTAGTTTTTTATATTTGGAATTAACACACAACTCGAGTAGGTTAGTAAGAATTAGTAGCTGAATTAAAAACTTCTTGTTTCGTTCACCACTACTCTGCGATAGATGTATGTGATACATTCTATTAAAGAGCTTTCAATCATTGTTAGAGTCATTTAGCAAATAAGCACAAACAATATCATTATTTTGGGACAACATAAGCTGAAGAAATCAGCTAACAAAACAATAACACCATGTAAAAGTCAAAGTGAAATATTTCAAAGGTGCAGAAATTCATGGGCACTCGGGTCTGGGAAATAGCTATCGTTTACAGTCATCATCCACTAATAAGATCTTTAATAGTTTAACTTACACTGCGGGACATAAAAAGTCTATCTGAAATGCAGTTTAAAAAAGTTGTTGCATACAATTTTTTTTTTCAATCTAATTAAAAATGATAACTCACCAATTAACTTTTAGATACCACTTTCCGCGGTAGACAGCGAAATTACTTATTCACATAAATAACATGTTATTGTTGTGAATGTTATTAGACATCAACAACAACATTTTACACCCATTTTCTGCGTATAAATATGTGATACATTCATATCATATTTTTATAATACTACAAACTAATCTAGATTATAATACTAAAAAGGAGGGTTCCCAAAGCAGTATGATCTAGGGGGGCTAATCCTAAAATCGACTTACTAAGTAGATAAAAGATAAAAACGGTCCCTGTCCAGAATGTATTTACAGTCACTGTGGCCGAAATCGGCCAGGAAGTCATCATCATCATCACCTAATTATAGATCTCCATCCTACCAATTAAATTTGTGTCTTTATATCCTGCGATTCTTAATTCTGATGAATACATCCATATTTCACTCGAATTTAAAATATGTTCGATTCGATTAAAATATTCTAATATCATTTTAAAATAGCTAAATTTACTCCTAAATTATCTGCTCTCAAGTAAATATCGGATATAGAACTCAAATATAAACATATTTTTTTTACATCTGACTTCAGAGTCAGTTTCATGGATACATAATTTTAACAGAAATTACAGAACAATAAAACCTACAAAAGAAAATAGTCGAGCCATTTATAGATCATACATACGATATGATAGCACAACTACACCAAATCACTACCAAATGTATGGTTTCCAAAAATGTCCTGCAGTGTAAACTCGCGGCCATAAAAGTGCAGCAACCCAAACGCTAGGCTCAATACTTGCTTTTTACTGCGCGCGAGACCGTGGGACCGCACATTCAAAAAATAAGTAGTTGGACCAGTCGCTTTGTGAGAAAATGTGGGTTGAATTTATGAGTAGGAGCAAAAATATTGCATTTTGCTGAAGGGCGAAATTACAAGCACGCTACAACTTTACGTCTTAGGATGATAGATGTTATAACAGAAGCATTAGTTGTAAAAATGCAAACAGTGAATTTATGTGTATAGCTGACGATCTCGCCTGATGAAACACACTTGCCCAGATGAACACACACAAAGGTGAAACACACCATAATAATAGTCCAGAAAAACAGACGCTGACAGCGAGTTTCACTCTTTACTTGTTCTAGTGATCAAAGTTGAAGCGAACCCGTTCTACGCTCTTAGGCCAACTTGCGTAACATTGCCTATATATTGTTAAATAATGATTTAGAGAGTTGTCAAATCATACAAATAGGTCAACTTTAAACATGTTTAGTCGCTTAATACATCTCTAATAGTTTATTTTTATTTAAAAGTTTTATTAGCACTAAAATTTAAGAGACGAACGGAATTTAGACCCGCAAGCGTCCTCTTGATACGAGGATGTGGTGCCAATTTTCAAAATTAATCTTAGGAATATCATTAGTAAGAAAAATACTGGTGATAGCCGATGGAGTAAAGCCTTGACCAAGTGGTGGACGAAGTCAGATCAGAGAAATCCAGGTCATCCGAAGGCAAGATGGGTTTACGACATCGCGAAAATCGCGGGAATCACCTGGATGGGAGGCCTCTACTCAGATGTGGGTGATTCCGGGCTGAAATGATCATGATATTGAAGATGGTATGAAAGAAAATGCTGGTCATGATGGGACCAGTGACCTCTCGTTTCTCGCGATATTCTCCGACTAGTAATAATATCATTATAAGAACCTTATCAAGATTACAAGCTTGATTGATCGATATCACTTATTGATCTGCTTTCGCAAATCGATGGGAACTGAGGTCGGCTGAGAAAATAACACAATTGATGACATTGTCAGATCTAATTTCTAAGAATATATAGTTTTTACTCGTATTTTTCAGTTCAGATAAGGTTCAAATTGATTACAAAAGTTTTCTCGTGAGATTCAATACATAAAAACATACCAATCCTAGTAAAAAAAAACTTCTTTTTATCGAGATTTTAAAAGATCTTTTACGTTACGATATAGAATTAGGTTTATTTTATCAATGCAAAATCAAAAAACATTATTAAGCCTAATTTTTGAGCATAAGTTTATGATCACTAAAAAAACTAACTTTGATTGCATTTGTTAATTTAACCAGTTGTAAAATTGCCCAGCAAGATCATGCATTTTTTATCTGAACTCAAATACCAGAGGTAACTTATTAAGTTTCACAAGTTCACCAACTACACTCTCCGATTCTAGCGAAGTATAAGGATGTACTAGTACTATATATACTATATCTACTCTTATACTATATAGATACTTGATCCGTATTTCTGGCCAGTCGGCATCGTTTACAGGTGCTACAGGGAAGCGGATACGAATCAAATCCCCCAAATAAATTATTGTGTTTAAGTATGTTAGTTTTTAATGTATTTATAGATATGGGCATTGTAAACATATTATGTATGTGCACATTGTTGCTTGAAACAAACGTTATATTATTATTATAAAATCTATATCAAAATAGATAGCTACTTGCATTTGTTGACAAAATTATCTTTTCGAAATCAAATATTTGTACTTGCTCGTACTGGATATACAATTCGCCCGGAGCTATGATTGCGTAGGTATACGTTCTATCTAAATACGTACTAGGGTCATCTTAACCTGCAGACAGTTGTATAATCAAAATCACATAAACTATGGCGAAACTCAACGAATAGAGAGGTGTTAGTTATTGCGCTATTTGTGAAGGTTTGATCGGTAATGAGAGGAACAGAAGAATTTGGACTGATTGTCGAATGATTGGCATAACAAGGTTTCTAACTATAAATAAACACATTTATTAACATAAATAATATACAATTATACAAGATTACTACGAAGACGCTAAGAATCCCTATTGGTATACTGTTTATTTTACTCGACTGCTCAGATAATGTTTTAGTGTGTATTGCTAGACGGGACAATCATAATCATAGATATCGTCGCAATGTTAAAATCAAGAAACAGCAAAAACCAAGTGGCATGACATGGCACAGTCCTCTAACCATAGACTATATATCCCAAACCAGACTGTAAAAAAACAGAGCTGAATGTAGAAAGCTTGAGAGATTCGATCGTCTCTATTTTATATCAAAACTTTATGATGGTTGACAAAAAACTCTATTTTTTTTGTTTTGAGCATCGCTCTTGTTGGAGCAACTGATGAAACACTCCATCGTGATGTCCAGCCATTTCATTCCATGCCATTGGAGTTATTTTCTCTTTCACTATTTTCAATACTTTACATTTGTCACCTTTTCTGTCCAACTTATTCTCTTCATTCTCTTCCAGCGTCACATCTCAAACGTTTCCAAAATTGCTTACTTTTTTCTGTCTATCTGAGGGTCAGTAGTCAAAATGGCATCGTTGATTTAAGTCATTAACTGCTATCATATCAACTCGTAGGTAAACAATAGAACTGCTCACGTAAGGTACAATTTGTGTTACACCTGACCTTGTCAGTGTCAGCAGGACTGTACACGTGACTCGCACGCGACAAAGAAATTACTGGTTTTGATCAAAGAAAATTATAATGCCACGATACGCTACGTCTATGTTTGAACATATGAAATTCAAAGTACCTTACATTCTTTATTATGTACACAAAAAAATAAAAGACATTAAAACTAAGAAAAAAGACATGTACAAAGGTGAGCAAGTGCCGCCAATAAAAGGCAACGTTGGTGTGGGCGGTTAAAGGGTTTTTATTATTATTATATTTAGTTAGTGCTGCAACCTCTAGGCTCTGTAAACTTTAAATTGATAAATGCAAAGCTCTCACTACTATAAAGCTGAAATTGGAAGCACGTATCTTGAACACGTGTTGCCGAGCATAATCGATCCAATTACCTTAGAAAACTTTCGTGATTTATTACAATCATTATTATAAATACGGAATTTATCACGTACCGTTTAATCGGTGTTTCGACCGACAACGTCAGTGCGAGGCGAGACGTAATGCAAGCTGATCTCACTCACCCTGATGAGGGTTTACGAATTGAACCGTAACATTGTCGGTGGAAACACCGATGAAACGGTACGTGATAAATGCCGTATTTAAAATAATGATTGAATTATCGTGTAATAGAATCTGCACGTTTTCTCGGAATTTTGCAATCGCGTAAACTACGAGTATGTGTTTCTAGAACCATGGTTCATGTTGTCGATCACATCATAGTGTTTGCATTTTTATGACATGTCACCAATGTTTTAGTCTATAGATCGGTTGCTCAAATAATTTGTACACATTTTAATATCCTTACTCCAATAATATTTTATATCACCTAAAGTTTAAAGACATTGCGCGCAGTGCATTAAAAGAACCTAGGCGAAGTCCACTATTGGCTTGGTCATAAGGTTTGTCACAGGCAGTTTCAGAACCATTAACTAAGCATGTAAATAAATAAATTAATATTGAAAATATCCTGAAAGATTTGAAAATTGGCAGAGAAGAAAATACTCGTACATATTTGGTATAATATTTCATAGATATTCTTAAAATACTTACAACTTTTGGCAATGATTTGCGGTTCACCTAAAAGCCACATTTCATTCACACCTCATTACACACATTTTGGCGCACAAATTCAAGATCGGTCAAAGTAAATGTGTTACAATTTTTGCAATTTTATCGGAAACATCAATTTACCAAATGTGGTTAGTAGGTAAACCAAATCATTTTACCGGTTTTACGACCAAAAACCTAATAGAAAAAACACAAGGGTAATTTTGCCCCGTTACGAGACCCACTGTAGTATAAAAATTGGTGAAATGTAACCGTTATTATGAATAAAATTTTAACCAACTGATGTTATCACAGTAAATAGCGGGGCGAATCTAAGAGAGTTCTAAATTGTTGTGGGTCGTATTTTTATAGCTGAAGACAATTAAAAACACAACTTAAAATAAAACTAGCTAACGAATAGGTAACCTACTCCTTTTTTTAGATTGGTCCAGTATTAGGTACAGTTATGACTTCAAAGCAAAAAAAAACATTATTAGGTAAATTAGTCTTTTTCTTCGTCGTCTGTCTGATTGTATGACTGTACAATCATATATTAAATAGGTACATATTTAAAAAATATATCTTTTTTTGTTTCCTTTAAAGACAGAGAAAGAGATCTAGCGCATTTATAAAATCTAATCCGATAATGATTCTTTTCTTGGTTTACGCTCGAATTGCACGTTAAAATGCGGCCCGCTTACACCGATCGATCGGATTAACAGATGGTCGTGCTCGTTAACGATTAATCCCCGATCAAGGTCGGTTTAGGTTAACAGATGTTTAATTTGGTATATATAAGCTTTTATCTATCTCGGTCACCTCATTACTGTGTAAATATATGGAGTGTGTGCTGAATAGGAAACACCTTGAATACCTTGAAGACAACGACCTCCTCAGTGACCGTCAATATGGGTTTTGCCAGAAACGGTCTATTCTTGATATTCTATTCGGGATATTCTTATGTATGCCACATACACTTGGAGTTAAGCTATCGAGAGGTATGGTGTGGCACTGGCTGTTTCACTAGATATCTCGAAAGCTTTTGACAGGTTTGGCACGCCAGCCTTATTAGCAAGCTTCCTTCATACGGACTTCCAGCTCAGCTCTGCTCTTGGCTCGCATACTTTCAGAGGGAACGATTCATTCGGGTAGTCATTGATGGCCGCTCGTCTGATCAATTGACTATGAACGCCGGGGTACCTCAGGGGTCAGCACTCTCTGCTACGCTGTTTCTGTTGCATATCAATGATCTGCTCATGCCCGGTATCATTGGGTACGCAGACGACAGTACAGTTGTGGAAAGATTTGAATTTGACACTCAAGGCCGTCTCTGACTGGGGCGATGCCAATCTCGACAAATTCAATGCTTCAAAAATGCAAGCATGTCTCTTCTCAGCGAAAAAGAGTCAGATTCTCCAAGTTCCCATTTTCCGAGATGTACCGGTAGCTGTAAAAGGTCACCTCGAGCTTGTAGGGGTTTCGCTCACGCTTAAGTACTATTAACTTTAGCTCATACATCGAGTCTAAGCCTAAAACAGCTGCCATGAAGCTGGGCATTCTCAACAAGGCCAGGAGGTACTTCACACCAGGACAGCTTCTTAGTCTTTACAAAGCACAAGTCTAGAGATTGTGGTCAAACAAAAATCTATATAGTTTTAAAAAATATAAGTTTTTCACTTTAAATAACTTTAGCAGTTTTACTGAGTTTTAAAAATAGAATGTCATGTAGGTAATTTTTTTTATAACATGATGGAACTTTCTTTAAAAACTATAATGTATAGTAGTTAGTAGTAGTAGTTAGTTAGTTAGTTCGTTTTTTTTATTAATTTTTTTTGGTGGAAACGTAGGTATAGTGTTGTGTTAGTGATTTTCATAATGCTTAGTTATTTTACTAGTTTAGTTATTACTGAAAATATGCTTCCATATATAATAATGTTATTTTCTCAATATAAGTGACAGGATTTCCTAGGTCATCCATCTCAGATTATTTCTATTGTTAGAGACTGACGTCAACAGAATAAGAGAGTACTGACGTCATACGCTCTGTACTTTGAACGCACACTGGTTATATCGACGGTTCATTGTTTGCAAAGCTGATGAAAAATAATATCTACCGACCGATCCTTTTAACTTATATGCAATTGTATGTTTTGTTTCTTTAATTTCTTCAAATCATTAAGTAAAACGATAAGACAGTTTTGTAGCATTTGATTGCAAATTTTACATTATTTAAGTAAATTGCTACCACTCATCCGGTTCAGTGAACAGATGTGGATCTTGACTTCCGACGTAAGACATCTCCAAGCTTTCCGATTCGGTGTCATCTGGTAGCATCAGGTTCGCGCAGATCAGCTTCTTCTTCGTCTATCCAGCGGTACCAGCGGCCCAAACGGGATTTCCTGATATTCCTTCTTGACTTCCGATCGTCTCCCATTCTCTTGAAATGTCTGAGTAAACGCAAACGGGAGCCCTTAAATTTGCCTATGATGATCGGCTCAGCCACCAGATTATCAACTTCTTGGTTCTTCCGGACCGATCCATGTGCCCGCCTATTTGGAGCCAGGATCCTACGAAGCACGTTACGTTCAGCCACGATGAGTTTATTTTCTTCATCATCATCATTAACTTATAACAGTCTACTGCTGGATGTAGGTCTCTCCTAGGGTGCGCCATTGAACCCGATCATCAGCTCTTCTCATTCAATCTTTGCCAGCCACAGCGTGCAAATCGGTTCTCGTTATTCTCGTTCTTCAGTTAAAGTGAATAATAAAATCTAAATATTTACCTTGGTGAGTTTAAACTATGATTTGTACCAATGCTACAATGATACATCTAAAAAACAAACAGACCCATTCTACCCGGCTAACACCATAAAATTTTCCAATGATCCAATTATCACCGCTTAATCGGATCAGAATCACGTAAGACGTAACGATTATGTGACAGCATGATTCGGTTAACAAGTGGCCGCAATGCCGCATGGTGGCACCGACCAGTTTCCACTCAGTTAACTCACACACTAACTTGGCCGGCACACGCGACGCGCGCATCCACGCGCTCCGAATTTTTCACGCGCGAATTCGTTTTCCGAACATTTTAACAGCCTCCTGGGTGAAAAAATCTGTCAAGATTTGGGGGGGAGCGTGAGTGATGTGCTTGTGATTTTGCTGTGATTCGTTTTTGTGAATTGGTATGAGTTTTATTTTATTACCATGTAAAAATCCAGGATAAAAACACAATATATTTATTATTCCTCCCAAATAGATCCAGCTAGGCTTAATAATAACGGGATTAAAAAATGACACATTATTTTCACATGAGCATGAGCATTGATGTTAATCTTTAGCATTTTACCTGCATCTTATATTCATGGCGCACAATAACGATAATTTTATTTAATCAAATTTTTAAATAATACCTTTTGCAGCGATAATGTCTATAAAAGTCATTAATTTTGACTGCGAAAACATAAAATGTTACGCATTCTTGATTATTCCCCTCTTGAGTTGTTTAGGAATTTTAATAAACAACATAATGGACACGTTTGAGCAATTTATCTCGGCGACATGGCTTATCATTAAAATTGAATGAAACAAGACAAATACTTGCCTACTCATTAGATAAAATTATAATTAAGTCACTTAAATAAAACACTCTGCGTTACTAAGATTAATTTTAAGAAACAATAAATTTAATATTACAATATATTTATTTTAGCATTCAATTTGCTCCGTCAGTAATTTGTTTTGGCTTCTTCAGGAGAGCCTTCTTTGGATTTCATAGATCTATAACTCTTTAACGGTAAATTTTCTCGATTACTTTTAACTTTAATCAGGTTACATCACTTATTTATGCGCAGGCCATTTCTCAAATCATAAACCATCTTCGAAATGTAGAGCGAACCTCAAAACGCTTTTAAAATCACGTAACTGATTGTTTTAATGCATTCTGATTGCAATTGGGAAGCGTTTCCGTTTCTGGCGCAACTTTTAAGCACATAGTTATTAATTACTTCAGTGATGGATAACCTCAAATAGCTCAATTTACCTAGGTCACGGTCAGTTTCGGATGCAAGTATAATAAGGATAATGTAGTGAATCCTAGTTAAATTAAATATGATAAATAACTTTTTTAACTAATATTAAAACTCAAAATCTTTGTAAATATTTCATTTTTAGTGAAAATAATGTTTAATAAATTATGTAAACAAAATATATGTTTTATATTCGAGAAAAGTAGGTAGGTACCTAAGTGAAGAACTATCATTTGCATTTCCCTCCGCGTTTGAAATAAACCTCAACTGAACCAAATAGTTAAATTTGTGCAAATAGGCTTATATTATCAACTATAGCATAGGACGTCCACTGAACATGTGCCTGTACCATAGTTATAAATACGAAATTTATCGGTGTTAGAATAATAATGAGTGAAATAAATCACGAAAGTTTTCTAATTAAAATATGCCCCTACCGTAGATTATTAGAATTACCTAGTGCGGTCCTTTTTAACATGTAGATATGTTCGATCGATTTTTTATTTCAAAACAATCTTACTAATTAAAAATGTAATCGTTTTTGTTTTCACCAGCGCTGGCGGTAACCTTAGGGTGACTTATCAGCTATGCATTATCTAAGGCTATGTTTGCACTGATGTCATGCGATTAATGACCTTCACACTATGTACCTTGGCACAACGTGGACTTCATGAGCTGAATATCCATACTAATATTATAAATTCGAAAGTAACTCTTGTAAGTCTGTCATATTATATATATGCATCGAAAAGAGTGGAACAGCCGCCTAACGTTTTCAAAGGTTTTACTTGCCTAAAGTAAAGGACAGTCATGTCCGATGATTACTGGCTTTTTAAGAATAACAATGTCCCAGTTATGTCTGGATTTCAAAACTGACAGTGGAGAACAGTACTGTATAACAGACTGGTCAGTCACTGGGCCATTGAATACCTTGGCCCTAGATTCATAAAACCTTAATTTTGTAAATAAATCTAGAGTAAAATCTACAAAATTAAAGTTTCAGTCTAATCTTGATGCAACGATTTTAACGTAAATTAAAAGTGAACAAAAGTAAAAAAAAAATTGAAAAAAACTGCAATTAAAACTATTTTTCTATTTTAGTTCTCGAATATGGACTTTAAGGCACAATCTCAATTATACTTTAATGCATTCTGCTACTCAAACACGATTTCAAGAGAAGTAGAGTTCCTTGCGAAAGGGCTCACTCGGGGAAGTACCTACTCCCACCATACTTATTCCTGCCGCCAAGCATCATTATGTTTCGGTTTGGTTATGGTTGCCGGTAAAATTACAGGCACATGAGGCTTTACGCCTGTATGCCTCAAGTTGATCGACGCAGATCAGTGCATCGTTCCCCAATACTCCAACACCGTCTTGGCAGTGATAGCCGGCAGAGTAGACTGCCCGTACACCAGACCGTACAAAGGCATGTTCTCAAAAACCCTGTTTAAAATAAGTAGGTACTTTTTGTGTTGTGTCCTTATATGAGCTTGATTGCTTTAAATACCATACTTATATAAACCAATACTTTGTTAAAGGCGATGGTTACATACTTAACATCAAGTGGGACATACGCCTGTTAAATATCCAGGTAGTATTACCCTTCTTCTCCCTTCTATCTAAAGGAGCGTTTTGAGTTTCTCCACCAGGTTAATGATCGCAATTTGCGTTCTTCAGATTCCCTCCAACTTAAAACTCCTGTCCATACGACAGAGTTTTATAGTCGATCCTTCACTGTAACAGCCGTACGATTGTGGAACGCTTTGCCCCTCTCTATAAGAACATCCAAGTCTATTAGTAATTTTAAAACAAAAGTGCACACCCATTATCTGTCCCTGTGTTGAAGTTGTAGCTGCTTGTTAATTCATCATAACCACTTTTAGAGTATGCTTATTTAAATTAAATATGTGTTATTACTGGTAGTTTAGGTTTATAGTATGTAGATATGTTTTTAAATTTATATAGATGCACCGCCGTCATGTGTTACATTTTGAACCTGTCCATACAAAGGTTGTCTGGAAGAGATCGCTTTTAGCGATAAGACCGCCCATTTTACTAAATCTATTTGTAAGAATTATGTTCTGTATATTACTTTGGTGTACAATAAAGAGTTATCTTATCTTATCTTATTAAAAAAAATATACACATAAGTTCAAGACTTTGTATAAACAAAGAGAACAAAGGTATTAATAGCTACGTATTAAACAAATATTTAAAAAATGACGTCAATTAAAGTCGCTACCTGGTGAGACCACTTCGTAATAAGTACATGTTTTAATACCTAAAGAAATAATTATCTTGGTTTTTGTCCATTATTTACGAAGAGAATCTTCAACAAAAACTTAAGTTACGAGATTCATCTCGCAACTTAACTATTCATAGCGTTTTTTCTTTCAGTTACGAGTATTAACAATTAACTGCTCATAATTTGACTCTGTCGTTGGAAAAACTTGTTTCTTGAGTGCAAAGTACAAGGATTTTTATAATAAGTAGCAATGTATTCTTATCCTGTTTTTGAGATACATGAGCATTATCGAATATTAAATTTAATATGTAAATAGGTACATATTATAAGTTATCAATTTATTTCTTGAAATAATGAAATAAATGAACGGAAACGGTATATTTTTCGTCATTTTTCATAGCACGTAAAAATAATATATGGTTTTGGATTGCGCAAATTCATCATCATCATGACTATTACATCTATGAATAGTTATTTGTTATACAAGAATGCGAAATTGCCTTTTAACCGCGTGCTCAATTTTGATGACCGAGCAAGCGAAGTATTCGAAAAATTAGAATCATGAGCGTTAGCGAGGGAATCAAAAGAGCACGAGAGGAAAAAACTTTGCACTCGAGTGCAACACGTAACTATTCATCCCACCTCAGCGAAAAAATTCCTAGATGTAAAAAAGTAACAAACCAAGAAGGTTCCGTCTGAGTTTTTAACAAATTAAAAAGATTCTATGATAAATTCAGCACCATGGAGGTAGAAGTAAATAGGTTTAATGATGTTTTGAATTCACAAACTTAGTGCACATGATGTTCTAAATTCAATTTACTTTATCCTCAAGCGGATAAAAACGAATTTTGCACTCAGATATCGAAGAGCAAAAATACTCTTTCCGAGATGGGGGAGATAAAAAAGTTATTTAAGTGACGGTCAGTATGGTTGGTTGCCACACTGCCAAACTATGGATAAGTGAACCCCCTAAGAATATCCTACATTTTCTATGAGCTGTAGGACTTAGTGGTGTACTTTGAACGCCCTCATAAACTATGGGCTACATAAACACAAGCGGTGCTCAGAAAGGATTTGTAGCCGCATTGATAATCGAGCCGCAAAATTGAAAAAAAAAATCGAAAGAGATGACAATATACTTTATAGTCTTCACTTATCCATGAGGTCTCTACTTTGCCAACCTTTTGAGGAAAATATTGTTTATATCTTAATCACTTATTGTGGAGTCATTTTTACATTGCAAAATGAGGAAAACCTTTACGAAATGGTCTATAAACGAAGGTTTTACATTATACGGGTATTCCTTTAACGTTATGCAGATTATGTATGTAGCTTAAGGTAAGCCCAATATAGAAAACTAAGGTTAAACCCACTTAGAAAATGTTACCTAGATGCTCGAATTAGAGAAACATATTTTTTTATGATGAAAGAAATATAAAAACTCGTCGAGACAAAAAATGTTATTGTTGATTTGATATTTCTTTTTATAATTAATTGCTGGATCAATTGTTCTTTTGAACCGACTTTAGAAAAGGAGAAGGGTATAAGGTAATACGGTTGTTTTTTTTATGTTTGTTACCTCAGAACCTCCATCCGAATTTTTGGGATTTTTTTTTTTTTTAAACCTGATAGAACTTCGTTTGACCACAATCTCACCTGATGGTAAGAGATGATGTGGTCTAAGATGTAGCACGAAGATCTAGAAGAAACCTATTCACTCTTACCTTAAAGTGGCCCGGATCGTATTTATTAGGAGAAACAGACGACGGTAAAGTGTTCCATACCTTAGCTGTACGCATCAAGAACGTAGAATCAAAACGGTGTGTGGGAATGGATGGTATATCAACTAGGTACGGATGGTACTGAGCCGTGCGCTTGCTTGTCCTTTGATGGAAAGGGGATGGTGGGATCAGATCGTATAGTTGCTGGGAACATTCCCCAAAATGTATTCTGTAAAAGATCGATAGGCTTGCAACTTTGCGGCGGTGCTCGATCTTTTTTATTATTCGAAAGGATAAACTCTCAAATTTCATAAAAATCGGTTTAGTATTTTGGTTTTTCCTGTTATCTGAAGTCAGTTATATTTTCCTTAAAAAGTTACTTGTGTTTGAATCGATTACCATTAGAATTAGATTGATTGAATTGTTACTCTTCGTTCAACAATTTTGAACTATTACCCTTGACCTAATTTGACTAAATATTGCTACTTTGGTAAACAGACCAAGTTATTTTCACAATAATTATTGCACACCACCTATGTAGTCACACTAATATTATAAATGTGAAAGTTTTGATGTTTGTTTATTTGTTTGTTTGTTACTCAATCACGTCGTAACGGCTGAACCGATTTCGATGAAATTTAGTATGCACGTAGATTATAACCTGGATTACCACATAGGCTACTTTTTATCCCATAAATCAGGTTCCATGGGATAAAAATGGGGTGTCAAGTTGCTACAGCGAGTTTAGAATGATTTCTAGGTTACCTACAGTAGTGTTACGCTTACGAAGCAACAGCTAGTACTTAACATTTTGGAATGATTGAGAAAGTGCAGTCAGACAATTCCCACGTTTCACAGATAGCTTTAGTTTAGAAGCTAATTGTCTACTCATTGCCAACTGATGAGGAATATAGAGTATGTAATCAAAGACGGTAATAAAATTATTGCATAGTTTCTCTCGAAATTGAACTCCTTTTTACAAGCTTATATTTAGCTTGCAATGTTTGTTTGTATGTTAGTTGATTTAGTTCAAAACTTGCGAGCTGAATCAGAACCACTTCTTCTCATCCTACAGAGTTGAAGTTTGACATGATGGTTCAGTTCCGACGAAAATGCATTTTTATAAGCATGCCCTGATTCTATACCCTGGATTGGCTCCAGACGAATGAACTCCTCAACGGTCAACAACACAGAAACGAAAATTTGTATACAGTTAGTAGCAAAACATTCATAAGAATGTCATGTTGGGACAAAATGAAAGAGATTTTTACAAGCTTTTATTTGTACAACATGCAATGTATGTATGTTTGTGCGGGTGGAATCTTGCAACTAAATTTTAAATCAGTTATATATAAACGTATACACTGAAATTTGATATACACGCTTATTTTGGATGACAATGTATGCTTAGCTATGTGACGTCATTCTAATTCCAATATGGCGGAACATCCAAGATGGCGGACTAGTTATTTTTTCTGCACTACCACAGTATGGGTATCAAATGAAAGGGCTTGCTGAGGAGAACACGAAAACTAATACAACGTCACATTAAATACAACATATGAGGGATCATCCAAAATTGTATACTATAAATCCAATATGGCGGGACCTCCACGATGGCGGAGGATTCTGGTACTCTGATTTGTATAAGTTGTTTAAAAGCTTGTTTTTAAAAACTAATTTTTCAACAAAAACCTTATCTGTATCCGAATAAAATGCAATATGAAAAACCCAAATTAGCCACTTTAGAACTCCGGTACTTTCATTACTTAAACCGGTCGCTGTCGCCCCCCTGTTGTTCGGTTCAGCCCGTCCCTTACACATGTAAGATATGCACTGTCTGCACAGGCGGGCGCCAGCGATCTGCTTATGTAGTAAGGTAACGGTGCCGCGTTGCAGCTCTACCTGGACCACTACTAACATCTTTGGCTATTGTCTTCTAAGCTAACTGTACCTACTAAGCAGGATCTGAGCAATAGATGATCGTGTAATTTGATTTCTGTTAATAACAATTTAATGATGCCAATTATCGATTGTTAGTTATAACGAGATTACCACGAAAAACTAACGTTTTCCCGCGGATGCACTATGTTATATTTTACGTGGGTATTAGGGTTTTTCCTTTAGCAAATTCCTGATGAAAAGATCATTAACTATCATCAGTGAATTGAGTACGTGAGGCATGACACACAACTCACTGATGATAGTTAATGATTGTGTGAGAGTGAGTGTGTGTGTCATACCTCACACTCAACTCGAGTTTGGGTTCAAACTTGACTCCTTAATTAAATGGTGTGTGTGTCATGCCTCACACTCAACTCGACTTTGGGTTCAAACTTGACTCCTTAATTAAATGGTGTGTGTGTCATGCCTCACACTCAACTCGACTTTGGGTTCAAACTTGACTCCATAATTAAATGGTGTGTGTGTCATGCCTCACACTCAACTCGACTTTGGGTTCAAACTTGACTCCTTAATTAAATGGTGTGTGTGTCATGCCTCACACTCAACTCGACTTTGGGTTCAAACTTGACTCCTTAATTAAATGGTGTGTGTGTCATGCCTCACACTCAACTCGACTTTGGGAACAAACTTGACTCCTTAATTAAATGGTGTGTGTGTGTGTCATGCCTCACACTCAACTCGACTTCGGTTTCACTCAACTCGGGTTCAAACTTGACTCCATAATTAAAGGGTCAATTTAAAATCTAACTATTGTATTATACTCGCTTAATGGATCCACAATTTGGTGTAGGTATTAGTTATTTCTTTGAACACATTACGTTGATCCTATTATCCTAATCCTTGCCTGAGCCAGGATTATGATACGCTGTGTTTTTTTTTAAACTCATATATTTTTGAAATGTCTAAAATCCATATTTAAATATGTCTAATGGTACAAGTGTGATTTCTCATTCAAAATTCAAATTATAATTAATCTATTTTTATCTAGAACTACGGAGGGTAACACAACGTAGGACACATTATTGAGTTTTTTTGACGACCTCCGTGGCGCAGTGGGCGATTAGCCGGCTGAGACGCATGAGGTAGCGGGTCCGATTCCCGCCGCGGAACAAATGTTTGCATGATCTACAGATATTTCTATCAGTTATCTGGTTCCCATAATACAAGCTCTGCTTAGTTTGGGGCTAGATAGCGCTGTGTGAAATGTCCAGTAATATTTATTTATTTATATTTTTTCAATGTACTTGACCGTTTTATAAGCTGTGTTTTATCATAGCACATAACATGTGTATATTTGTAAATCATAAAAACATTTTTCCGTGGCGATAAGCGAACACTTACCTCTTGAATCTGAACCACGCCACAGAAGTCGTCACACTCCTGGTGAAAAAGACGATTAGGTCTTCGTATCATCAGTGGTTTCCAGGTCGGGTCGTTCGATCTAAGCAAAATATGAAGAAGAAACAGACGGACATACTTTCAGATTGCAATATCGTGAGAGATTCGCGTTCAATAGTTTTTGTGCAATGATTACCATGGCGTGCTACAAGCTAGTAACATCACCACGCTAGTTGTCTCTGGGTTATGCAAGGCTGTTAATACCAAGGTCGCATTCCACCCGATCATCAAGATTCTTTTAACTTTCTCGTTTTCTTTAATGTACGAATTTTATAAAGATTTTGTGTTTAGTTACTATAATTTTGTTAATTGTCAATGTTTGTGCATTACTTGGGAGTTTTTTTATAAAAGCAATCCTTGTCCTTTAAATGATTTACTAACTTTATGGAGTCTACAATTGGCAACAGCGAGTTTATCTTATTAAAATTATGTTTATCGCTATTTATCTTATAAAAATAGTATGTTCATATTTATTTCTTAAAACTTTTAGCGCAGTGATTCTGTGGGCCCATATTATAAACTGCACGAGCAGCCCTCTTCCTCTCAGAAAAACGGTGTTTATATCTGCAGCACTACCCCACAGCAGTATACCGTATGACATAATACTGTGGAAGTAGCTGAAGTAACTAGTTTAGTTGTGTCTATGTCTGCAAAAAGACGGATCTTTTTGACTGCGTATGCCGCAGAACTAAGTTTCTTCGGCAACTTATCAATATGATGACCCCGTTGAAGCTTATTATCTAGGGAACCTGAGAATACGGTAGAATGGATTAAATAATATATGTAACTACCTGAGAATACATATATTATTTAATCGTATTTTATTCTTGTTCTTCAAAAACTTAGCCAGGAAATTCTTCTCTTAAATGAGAAAGCTCTATTTGCAGTAGCTTCGGTTTAGCCTATGAGCGATTAGCTCTATTTTTCTGCTCTAAAATTTTATGAAATAGGGAGAAGGACAATTAAGTCAAAGGTTATGCTCACAATATTCTTTTCACACCACCTGCTCGACAATATCAAATTATATGTCATGTAAATCTCACCGAAAGCAAGTGATTAATTTGGAAACTCATCTGTATTAAAATTTGAACCCAAGAGTCCCACACAATAAGAACATATTCGTAAATCGAACTAACCGCTGCACAGAATGCACCAACCTAGATTTGGTTTTTATTGTCTCGCAGAAAGTGTAGAGTATTCTCATCGTGGATGAAGCTGTCTGAATCTTGGGCGTGCATCCCTCTCTGCACTCAGGATTCTAGTAAATCCCTCGCTCCCCTCGTGAGTTAACTCTAGAATCCTTCGTTACGGTTGGGATGCAATATAGCGCCTGTGACGCAAGACACTGCTTTATCCCCTTGTTTAATAATCTACTATTTAATAACGCTAATAAAGAAAGAAATGCCTATTTAGCCGCTTATGTACAGACAGTGTCACTAACTGGTAATCCCGTGCATGTTTAAAGACTAAAATAAAAACTTGTAGAAAGGGAATTTCGGAAAAGTTTGTTTACAAGAATATTTATAGTGTCAAAACACACAACGTATAATAAAAACTTTTTGAAAATCATCATTTTAAACCGTTTATTTGAAACTTGAATGATGCCAGGTGGTTGCCGGTTAGCGACGCCGTCGAAACACTCACAGACGAAAGAAACAGCTATCTCCCAAGGCCGAATAGCATCATGCCGTGATGATAGAGCACATTTTATTAACTTTCTCATAATATGAAGTTCCGTTGTGGGCGGGAAGTTATACGCGAATCGAGAGTTGTCGTAAATGAGTTATAATGAGTGCTCGATAGCCATCAGTGACTATTTATTCAGAAACTTAAGTAATCATAGTTTTTATGTACTCATTTGTGGTTTGCCGCGATGTCAACTCAAAGTTAAAATATTTATATACTTAGGTACAATATTGTTTCTGTTTTAAACATAAACCCGGCAAGGGCACTGTAATTTTTCGATGGTTTCCTAAAATAAATAAACGAATACTAAATAATATTGTCCATAAATATTGTTGCTGAATCTGTGACATAGATTAGATAACTTCTTTATTGTACAACATTAAATACATATAAAAGAAAATACACTTTTAAATCATAAGTACAATGTGCGGCCTTATCGCTAAAAGCGATCTCTTCCAGGCAATCTTTGGATGGACAGGATCTAAGTAAACAAATAAGGACGGCTTAGTTGTGTTAACAAATATTTTATATACCGCAAGCATAATGAAATTTTGGTATAATTTGTGAAGGTTTCCTTGGTGATCCATTTATTAGATAAACAAGAATACCTACTAAGTATAATACACGAGACTAAACACCTGTAATCCTCAAGTTGATGCAGGACAATGCATTGTAGGGCACGTTCTTATGGTACGTGACCTACGAAGCAATGTTTATAGGCGATGGTTACCATTTAAAATCAAGTGGGACATTTACGGTGCCATCTCTAAGTTTTTTTTTTTTTTTTTAGTTAAAAAATAACATAACCCTTCCGTTTGGTTCACCGTAGTTGGGTAAAAATAGGTACCTTTTCACCTAAAAACTGTATCAATATCCGCGTAGCCATCAGTATACGCTCAGATTACGCATAGATGATGTAAGATGTTGACCGCTCACCAGGCCACAACACACTTCCTAGCCCAAACAACCTTGGATCAGGTCTGGCCAGTTCATCTGCATATCGAGTTTTAATATTCTAGTAGTTACTGTAACATTTGTAAGGCCTTAGTAGACCTTGGAATAGCGGGTTTCCGTTTACAAAACGTGGTAAAAAATCATAGCCAATTTTGATTCGACTCCGCTGCAGCAACGGAGATGAATAAATACCTAAATATAATAAATAAATATTGCTGGACATTTCACACAGCGCTATCTAGCCCAAAATTAAGCAGAGCTTGTACTATTGGACCAGATAACTGATAGAATACAAATACTATTTTTTTTTTTAAATAACTTATAATATATAGAAAAAAAAACCCAGACCCAGAACAAATATCTGCAGATCATGCAAACATTTGTTCTGCGGCGGGAATCGAACCCACTACCTCGTGAGTCTCAGCTGGCTATTCGCCCACTGCTCCACGGAGGTCTCAGATTAGTCGATTGACAATATCAAATTTTACAAAAAATTCAACTTGTTTTGCGTTGTTGATTCAAAACTGACATATTTAAGAACTCCAGTGAAACTAGCTTTCTATTGAAAAAACCGCGTCCGAATGGGTCCATCCGTTTGGGAGCCACGGTTCCACGGACTTACAGACACACAGTCCGACATAGGCCGACATATTTTTTTTATACATTATAGGCTTGCGTTTGACCACGATCTCGCCTGATGGTAAGCGATGATGCAGTCTACGATGATACACGCTTCCCTAGAAGAAACCTATTCACTCGCGACATAAAGATACCCAGGCTGTAGCTATCAGGAAACACAGACTCTGGCAAGGCGTTCCACTCTTTGGCGGTGCGCATAATAAAGGTTGAATTGAACAGCTTTGTGCGAATGCGAGGTATTTCTACCATATAGCGGTGGCGCACCGCAGAGCGTCTGGTTGTCCGTTGATAGAATGGGAGATGGTGGGATCAGGTTGAAAAGTTCCACCGCACACTCCCCGAAATGTACTCGATAAAAAACAGAGAGGCTAGCAACATTTCGTCGATGCTCCAGGCTGAGAAGCCTTGCATCAACTAGCTCATCGTTGCCTATGAGCTTCTTGGCTCTTCTCTCAATTGATTCCAGAGCTTATACATATGACAGCCATGTTAAGATTTATTTCCTAACAAGTCCAAACATTAAGTTTGATGTTAACACCACATAAATGATAAACATTTCCAAAAAACATGGCCAATACGTGCAAATCCAACTAAGAAATAACAAGGAGCAATACGTTAACTAGCTGTTGCCCGCGACTTCGTACGCGTAAGAAATAAAGCTAAACTCGCTGTTGCAACTTGACATCCCATTTTTATCCTATGGGAACTGATGTATTGGATAATAGGTAGCCTATGTGGTAATCCAAATTATAATTTACGTATACATCAAATTTTATTGCAATCAGTTCAGCCGTTACGACGTGATTGAGTAACAATCAAATAAACAAACATCCAAACTTTCACATTTATAATATTAGTGCGATTAGTACGCAGAAACTAATTTGGTATGAATTATAATGAAGATACGTTAAGCGTAAATATTTACAAGCACACTTTGACCGGTTATCTAGCGTATCGCACTTACGACATCTAACTACAAGATAAATTGCATTAAAAACATTATAACGCACATTGCTAAATTGTTTGTTCTCACGTGTTGACTCATCAGTAGTGATCGGCGTAGGTAGTGCTATTCACGGGAATTAGTGACCGTTAACTTAACATGGATATGCTTTCTAAATCCCGGGAAATATATTTTTATTTTATTTAACCAGGTTTTTTACGAATTCGTATTTTATATAGTTACTATTCAGTTTTATGTAAATACATGTTGTGTTGGTCACTAAAGTCATCTTTTTCCCTCACGCTTTTGTAGCTTATCGCGGGTGAGGCGAGAACTCGGTTTCACTATGCCCACACATTTGCAGCCAGTACATACACAGTACGTGGCGCTATGTATGTGACAATATATTAAGAAAAATATTCCCGGGAATCGGGAAAAAAATCCCGGTACACATCCATATTAACTTGTTATTCAGGTTCATGGACCCAAAATAGCACTACCTACGCCGATCCCTACTCATCAGTCGCACATTCATAGGTTAAGTTGCAGTATGTCAGTATGAAAAGAGTCCCTACTTAAGTAAATATTTCAAAACAAGTACCTCTTATCTGCAGGTGCGGCGTTATGACGTTATGGCGTTATGTTATAACATTATTTAATATTTCAGTTTTCAAAGCCTATTTTCAACAGAAAACTATTAAATTGTTTTGGAAGAGATAGCGGGTCTATTAACAGGTTTTTATTATATAAAAAAATGGACAATCGAAGCTATACAGTTTACAACTAGCGCGGAAGGTAATGGTTTTTAGTACGTAATGCAAATCTACCCGCAACAAATCGTATGTTTATTATTTAAAAACTTAGCACTTATGTACAACTGTTTTTTAAGTTCTGGAAAATAAATGATCCTTATTCTTATACCTAAATTATGAAGTAACACATAACTGACTGTAAGATATCGGCCAAAGCTTATAAGTCTATATATGTACTATAAAATAAAATAAAATATTGCTGAATATTTAATACAGCGCTATCTAGCTCCAAACTATGGGAACCAGAAAACTGATAGACTAATTATATACTATATATTAAATACATACTTTTAATATACATGGTGTTTGGTAATATACTGACGTGACGATATTCAAGTGACGTTTTCTCAAAACAAAAAAGACATCTCGAAAAATAGATAAATTATCAAATTTTAGAGAAAATCGACTAAGTTTAGGTGATTAATTCGATATAAAACTTACTGCCTACTCTTGCAAGCAACATCCAAAAATAAGGGCCGATTTCATATCTCTTTCGGAAATGGCTGCGGGTTTTGGGTTAGAAAGAGACAACAAAAGATATCTCGAGACGTCACCAATACAGTATCTGTAGTTAGATGGTAAGCATTATGCAATAGCTCAACATAAGTTTAATAGTGTTTGTTTTTACATGCCAAAATAATATTCACATTTCTACGGTAAACATTTCACAAATTTATTTATTATGTTCATCAAAATAACCCCTTTCATTTTTGTGCGTACATTATCGAACAACCTACATATATAGAAAAACATCCAGACCCGGAGCAAATATCTGTAGATCATGTAAACATTTGTTCCACAGCGGGAATCTAACCTGCGACCTCCTTCGTCTCAGAATTTATACTAGATATCATAATATCATAATTTAAAATAAAATAAGCATGATCAAGAAATATCAGGCGTACTCAGCAAGCGGGTGCTTTATTAAATATTTGAACATATGGAGGTTTATAATTTATTCTGCCAATTATGCATTGTTTTCGAATAAAAGTGTTCTTCTGCGGAAAAACTTCAGGCTCACCCGAATACTTATAAAATGATTAAGCGACGTCAGTTATTAGTAGGCACTGATATTATATACAACAGTATACAAGTTATATTGTTGGGGATGAATACAGGGTACATTAGGCTTAGAGTAGTTTCGAAGGACCTTTTATTTGAAAATAATAACTGTAGAATCAATGTAGATATGCTTACAGAAGAAGGATCGTTGCTCAATTATATAAAGTAGAACAAAGCATGCCACCTGCCTTAGCCACAGGTCTAATCCGCACGTTTCTACGCGTGGACTTCTTCAGTACTTGTACATTTAGACCTAAGCCCTATTAAACTGTGGGGGCAAGGGCTACTGCAGTATACACGGTGTTTGGTAATATACTGACGATATTCAAGTGACGGTTTCTCAAAACATAAAAAAGACTTCTCGAAAAAAAAACTACTAGTTATATTATCAAATTTTAAAGAAAATCGACAAAGTTTAGGCGATTCATTCGATATAAAACTTACTGCCTACTCTTGCAATCGACATCCAAAAATAAAGGCCGATTTGAGATCTCTTTCGGAAATGGCTGCGGGTTTTGGGTGCGAAAGGGACAACAAGAGATATCTCGAGACGTCACGAATACAGTATCTGTGGTTAGATGGCAAGCATTATGCAATAGCACAACATAAGTTTAATAAAGTGTTTGTTTTTATATGCCAAAATAAATTTCACATTTTTGTGGTAAAAATTTCACAAATTTATTTATTATGCTCATCAAAGTAACTCCTTTCATTTTCGTGCATATATTATCAAACACCCTGTATACAGTGACTGAGTTTTATGCAAGTTTGCGTTTTGGCCCAACGTGGCATGATTAGCCCGCCGTTTCGACAGTCGTCTCCTGCCTTATGATAGAGTTGTTCACGCAATGTAACGGACAATAAATAGTGCTTCAGTCAATCCAAGTCGGTTGTTTGCATTCCTCTGCACCCTGGTCAAGGAACCAAAGACACTATCATTGACTAGACACTTCCCGAATGCTACCCGATAATTGGGGATAAGAAACTCGACATATACACTTATAAAGTTATAACGCAGCAGGGCAACTGTATTGTGACATCTGTGATAGGATTTTTAAAACTAAGTTTTGTCTACCAAGCCATATTAGGGCTCACGCTAGAATTTAAATATAAACGCAGGTTAATTAAATTTAATGTAACTTTCATGCATTTAATAGCTTTATTATTAAATTTCATTCCGCCAAAGAGCCTTGCCTTGCCAGAGTCTGTGTTTCCTGATAGCTACAACCTGGGTGTCTTTAAGTCGCGAGTAATAAATTAGCATTTACAAGACCTAAAATTAATCACTATTCGGGAGTTTACGGTAACATAAATACTAGTGGTTCGCCCCGAACTGAGATCTCGCGAGTCTCCCAAAACAAAAAAAAATATTTTTAGGCGACTCGCCCAACGATGCCTAAACGTATTTAGTGGCTAAATATGATTTAAAGAGTTTTCAAATCATACAAATACGTAAAATTTAAACATGTTTAGTCGCTAATTACGTTACGGATCGTAGTGCAAGCCGGCCTTAATCTTTGACTAATAAAATAGTGCCACGAAACATATCGAACTTACTTCACCCACAGTTTCATTCAAATTACAGGTAACGGGAGTTCATATAAATTGGTTACTCTTTTTTGGGGTACAAATTGCAGTTATTTTGGATTTCAGACTTTTGCCTATATTTGTGTTACTAAAGCTACACGCATACCAAATTTCAGCACTGTGGGGTCACTGGTGTACCCCGTGAATTCTGTCAAAGTTTAGTTTTTATCGTGGCTAATAACTAAATAACTATAAATAATTTACGAAAAATAAAAACGGAGTCTAAATGTACTAATTCGTCATTGACGTCACACTTGATCTGATAACCTCATTTTCATTTTTTTACCCCTCTTGAACCCCAATATCTCAACAACCACCCCACATTTTTAGCTCATTTAGTCACACTAAAATTGTGCCATCACTACCTACCTATGTATTAAATTTCACGATGATCGGATCAACGTTACGAAAGTTATCCCGGACAAACATACATACTCGTACATACATACAACGCCAATTTGTCCAAATTGATTTAGAGATCTCGCTTCGCTCGATTAATAAGACCCATACGCTCCCTATACGGCAGTCAAAGCATTGTGCAAGTTGCATTTGCTGCAAGTAAGTGTTCCTGTAGTCGGAAGAGCACCACATTGGTGTATATAAGTGTGCGCCTATAAGATATGTATATATATATTGATCACGCGGGCAACTAGCACTGTCTGAAATTGTTACTGAATTGCCTTGTAATTTAATATTCAGTCCACTTTTAGACGCATTATGATACACAGTGTGAGTCTTCATACTTAATATGACTGAAAAATTTATATTAATTGATCGAGCGAAGCGAGATTTCTAAATCAACTTGAGCAAATCGGCGTTGTACGTATGTTTGTTTGTCAGAGGATAACTTTCGAAGCGTTGATCCGATCATCGTACAATTTGGTATATAGGTAGGTAGTGATGGCACAATTTTGGTGTAAATAAATGAGCTAAAAATCAGGGAGGGTTGTTGAGATATTAAGGTTCAAGAGAGGTAAAAAACAACCAAAATGAGACTATCCAATCAAGATCAAGTGACATGTCTAATAAAAGGTCTTTGTGAGACCCCTTTTTGATTTTTAATTCGATCTTTGTAGTTTTTAAGTTGGTAGCCATAATAAAAATTGAACTTTGATAAAATTCACAGGGGGGATAAAATACCAGTGACCCCACGGTGCTGAAATTTGGTATGCGTTTAGCTTTAGTGACACTTTAGTGACATAGGGAAAGGTCTGAAATCCAGAATAACTGCAATTTCTACCCCAAAAAAGAAATACCAACTACATGAACTCCCGTTACCTGTAACTTGAATGAAACTGGAGGTCAAGTATGTAAGTTTTTGTTGAAAAATTACTTATTCAAAACAAGCTTTTATAAAATTCATAATCGGAACCGCAAGCAGATTCAAATGAGCCCAAACACTAGTAGCCTACTACAATCCATTCAGAAGTTCCGTTGTCTAGCATCCGTCTCCATCATGAGATCACCTCCATGGTACCATATTATTGCATTGCACCCAAAGTTACATAATGTATTCCAAATTTCAGCTCAATCGGTTGAGGAGAGCGGGTTTAAATTCAGTTGCAAGTTTCCGACCGGACAAACATACATACATTGCAAGTTAAATAAAATGCTTGTAAAAAACGTTATCAGTATATTTATTTGTCTAAATAAGTCAAACGTTGCATTGACCGGAACCAAGATCAGATAAAGACTTGAATTTGACTAGATTAAGGAAATTGATTACACATTTTCCTGCCTTAAAACGGATACTTACCTAATGTGATTTCCCCTCGTGTCAAAGACACGAGAAAACAAGAATTTTATGTTCTTTTATGGAATGAATATTAATTTGCCATAAAAGTGAAGTGGTCTCACCACGGAAGGAAACATAAGTGATTCAGCGAGAGTGAAAATCTAGAAGTTGAAAATCCTTATTTATTAGATTCAACCAGTATTTTTATTTGTCTACACAGTATAGCTCGAAAACTAGATAGGAAAGTATGTAGATTGTATAATAAATATTGCTGGGTATATCACACTGCGCTATCTAGCCCCAAACTATGCAGAGCTTGTACTATATAATTTTTTTTATAGAAAAACATCCAGACCCGAAACAAATATCTGTAGATCATGCAAACATTTGTTCCGCGGAGGGAATCGAACCCGCTACCTCCTGCGTCTCAGCAGACTATTCACCCACTGCACCACGGAGATCGTTTGCCCACTGCACATAATTGTATTCAAATCTCTTCAAGAAATTCATCCTCATAATGATGATAAATTTAAATCTAATACCATCAAATAAAAAAGTAACTGAAACAACGTCTAGTGCGAATTGATAAAAAATGTTGTGTAGTCATAGACAAGTTACCCTTAAACAGGTATGCGGCCAATAGCAATCTAATAGTCATGCTTCAACGCTAAAACATATTAATAAAGCAAAAGAAATCACTTGCCGGTATATCGATTGTGTCATACAATATCCACGACAAAGATAGACGCAATACAAACATCAATACATGAAAGTGGTCAAACGACGCACTTGACAGTACTATGCGGGAACTCATACATCAGAAAGTTCCGAGACCTACCTCACCTACGTAATGAAATGACCTCCCGAGAGGTCTCAATGGAAAATGCACTGAGCTTTGAGAGCGAAAGTTCATCAGTTATGTTATGAAAATTATACTCTTTGATACTGCTACTACGGTGGGAAGTATTTATTAGATGATAGGTACTTTATATAATGTCTATTTGACCCGGGTATAGACCTATGCTTTGCTCAATATAATTTTGGAATAGTGTGTAACCGAGTTGTGTGCCTTGCGGTACCCCAACTTAATACAGTTTCTGAGAAACTTACTTTGATATTCAGACATATATGCACATTTAATAATAGAGTCGGCTATAAGAATTACAGTAAAAATACAGGTTTAAATTTGAGGCCAGTTATTTTACTAGAATCATAGAATTGTTTGTTATAAAATATAATACTTAACATAGAATAGTGTCCTACATAATTACTAGAACAACGGTATTGGGTATTTACTACTTATGTGCGTACTTTAGTTAACTATTCACACTTGTAGCTTGTAGCCATTTTACCTCAGAACGTCCTTAATTGTAGCAGACTATTTTCCTAGAAACAATACGATGTATAACGTACGTGTTTTGAAATTAGATAGCTTTGCTCAGTTTTGTATGTGTTATAAGATCATCGGTCTAATAAATAAGATTCGCCTTTGCTAGGTTTTGCATTTTTAAAGCTGAATACTAATTACTAGGTCAAATTATCTTGAGGAGGGATTTGAGAAACACAATTTGTACTAATGACTATTTGACTAGATCACTTACAGATTAACAATTTGTGTTATATTGAAGTTGGAAATCAAACGCCTTCTTACCGTCCGATACAAATCGCACTGTCTAAAGTCACCGCAATGTATAGGAAAGGGAATTTTCAGTTCTGAAATTGGATCGGTTCAGTTACTCAAATTTGTCTAAACAGTGTTTACTATTCCATCTATTATACTATAAGATACGAATCATAGAAATAAAGTATTCTTTGATTTAGCAGATAATCTAAAAAGTTTTATTTTTTTCGATATTTCGATCAACTTCTTGTTCATGTTTATTTTCTCTGCACCTGTTCAAACATAATAATGATCAATTAAAAGTTGAAAAACATGACTAATGCCATCGAAATCATATTTATTTAAATAACAGTATAATTCCAGTCACTAAATAATAACTAATATAGTGACGAAATTTGTGTGTAGTTCTTACCCGATTTCTACCAAATTTGGTCAAAAGGAATGGTTATTTAAGTATAGTAAGAAAATAACCTTCAATATCAGTGAACGTGCTTCGAATTTTAATAAATCTCAATTATCAAGGTTTTCTTCTTCAGACATGAATATAAATTACCGAATATTAATCAGTAGTATTCGTTAATTTTGCAAGTCGAAGTGTTATAAAGGTCTGTTAAAAGAGCAAGCCAATTCATCATTGGATGATTTGCTAATCACGTAAGATCTCAGATTTGAGGTTAAAACTACACAAACGAATCTGTAGATTTATATATCATAATGGTTATCCGACATGACCCCAAATTGAGGCTTAGGAAACGTACACACGGCTACACATCAAGCTATAACTTTCCAGTATACGCTGACCTCGCATTGTGTAGGCTTTTTGTAGAATGAGAGGTCAGCTTATACTGGAAATGTATAGCTTGATGTGTAGCCGTGTGTACCAAATTAACCAGCTGGATACTTAGTAGGTCAAATTTCCCGGTTAAAAATTTAGCATTTGTAATCATTTCTATCTTACGATAATTCTAGTATAAATTCTTAATAATGCTTTTCATGTCATTTAGAGGGTACCTATATAAAAGGGTCAGTGTAGAAAATCCTAAAGCTAAAGAGATATCAAATAACGGAGTGTCAATTTTAGTATTAGCAATAACTGCATTGTACCTCATCTCAATTACACATCCTGTATATAGGAAAGACTTTAATTTTGTAGTAAATGTTGGACTTTGTAAGCAATATTTAATTATATTATTGTAAGCAGTTGATGCCTAAACATAGTATCGAATCCAAGCTAGTAATTTCAAATGTTCAGTCGTAAAGCAGTAATTGCAGAACCTATAACATTTTAATAGCCTTACGGGTAATCTATTTTTAATTTACGATCTTTGGGTGTTAAGCCAGAACATAGTAATTAATCAAGTGTTCTTATCTCCACACACATAAAAAAATAACCTATATTATATATATTCTTACAAACTAGCCTCAAAGTTATTTTTTTTAATGAAACCCAAATCAACCTGATTAGGATTTATTAGAATACTAACAATGATTTTAACTAAAACAATAACATCCTAGTAAAACTTAACCACTGCCATATGGAAAAACACAAACTCTAGCACTTAAACACGTCCATCGATTCCGAAAGCCAAGCACAGCGCGCCGTACCCGAACTTCCCGATGCGCCGCGCGCCCGGCTATTTTCACGGCCGCTTGGTTCGGACCGTGGGGTGGTGAAATTCTCTAAGAATATTCTCTAATTAAAATTAATAAATATTTTTTTCCTAACCTGAACTGTCCCACTGCTGGGTAAAGGTCTCCCCCAATTATTTCCACTCCTCTCGATCCCCGGCCAACTCTACCCAATCCTCTACAAGTACAAAATTAATATATTATCTAGAATTTATTTAATTTACATTATTCATACAAAATGAGAAAATCTGCAATTATTTGAATAAATCATTCGAATATCTGAAAGATTTCATTATGTTATATATTAGATATCATTATATATTCATCATTCATGGGAAATGGATTGGTCTGCAGTAGTGGGGGCAAAATCTATTGACGACAAGATTACCGCCTTCAATACAATCATCACACAACTCTTTGACGTGCATGCTCCAATCAGAGCAGTTAAAATAAAGCATCTGCCGGCTCCATGGCTCAACGATGCAATACGAATTTTAATGCGTAAAAAAGCATCTTCTAAATTAAAATATAAGCTGAATGCTAGTGACGCCAACAAAGAAAAATACCATATAGCCAGAAATCGCTGCAATAGGGTGTGTAGGGATGCTCAACGCCGCCATATTCATGCCTCTGTTTCTAATAACGATCTATCTAAAGTCTGGAAATTTCTAAGAACACTAGGAGTTGGCAAGTCTCGACACGATACCATTCCAAATGATCTAGACATTGACTCTCTTAACAAACACTTTTCGTCATCATCCAATATTGATTTAGATGATAAAATGAACACTCTTAATTATCTTTCTCTGTTGCCAACTCCTAATTATTCTCCTTTTGTCTTTAGTCAATTCACCGCATGTGATGTTAAAAAGAGCATTCTGTCAATTGCTTCAAATGCCATGGGTAGTGACAATATTGGACGGAATATGTTAGTTCCAATTATTGATGAGGTACTTCCAATAATTTGCCATATCCTCAATTTCTCTACTTTGTCTAGTTCTGTTCCACTTTTGTGGAAAGAAGCGCATATAATTCCACTTCCTAAAAAATCCAAACCCACTTCCTTTACCGACTATCGTCCCATCTCTATTCTTCCATTCCTATCAAAAGTCCTTGAACGTCTCGTCCACAACCAGCTTAGCTCCTTCCTTATCACAAATGCCCTACTCAATCCTCTTCAATCCGGTTTCCGTCCCGGTCATAGTACTGTAACCGCACTTGTTAAAATCACGGATGATATAAGATCGGGCATGGAAAACGGCTACCTTACTATTCTGACACTGCTCGACTTTAGCAATGCTTTTAATACTGTCGACTTTGACATCCTGCTGGGTTTGCTTCGCTCAATTATCATATCTCCATCGGTGGTTGACTGGTTTCGCAGTTATTTGCACGGACGCCGGCAACGGATACGTTGTGACGATTCCTTTTCGTCTTGGTGTTGTACATCAGCCGGTGTACCGCAGGGTGGCATCTTATCTCCTCTTCTTTTTGCACTTTTTATAAATTCTATTTCTCGTCAACTCACTTCATCCTACCACCTTTATGCAGACGACCTCCAAATTTACACCCAGGCTCCACTTAATGAGTTGCCTGATGCGATCACCGTCACTAATAATAACCTGCTTTATATAGGTGAATGGAGCAAGGCTTATGGCTTAAGAGTTAATCCTAATAAAACACAGACCATCATACTGGGAAGTTCACGCACCTTATCGAAAATCAACTACACAACACTCCCTCAAATTAAGTTTGATAATGTAACTGTTCCCTACTCAAAGGTTGTGAAAAATTTGGGCATCTTCATAGATAGCTGTATGTCGTGGGATCCTCAGCTCGAATCTGTGAGTCGAAAGCTATTTGCCTTTGCTGGTTCGCTCAGGAGACTGCGAAACTTTCTTCCGATAGCTACTAAAATTGCGCTTGCACAATCTCTTCTTCTCCCAATTTTAGATTACGCTGATTCCTGCTATCTTGACCTCACGGAGGAGCAGCTCAATAAGCTTGAGCGTCGTCAAAATTTTTGCATAAGGTTTATTTTCGGACTCCGGAAATACGACCACATCTCCGAATTTCGTAATAAACTCAAATGGCTCCCCATTCGACTTCGCCGGAATACTCACATCCTATCCCTCCTATTCAACATCCTTCGTAATCCTTCCACGCCTTGTTATCTGAAGGAACGCTTTGAATTCCTTTTTTGCACAAATTCCCAAACACTCCGATCCTCTGAAAACCTCCTTCTCAAAACCCCGATACATAGAACCAGTTTCTATGCAAACTCCTTTTCCGTCCAAGCTGTCCGATTATGGAACGCCTTGCCGGTCTCCATTAAGAAATCCCCCTCACCTTCCGTATTTAAAGCTAGACTCAAAAACTTTTATCTCCATGAAGAGTCATGATTCATCTGATCTCTAATATTATTATTGTAAGTATAGGTATGTAAGTACATATTTATTTATTTTATATATGATATTTATTTATTTATTTAAAGTTATTTATGTACCTAATATGTATGTATATAACTAATTTCTTTTTCTATTATTAAGTTTATTCTTTTTACACCTCGGCCAATCTTCCATTATGCAATGATCCTCTCCATCCAAAGGTTGTCTGGAAGAGATCGCTTTGTTAAGCGATAAGACCGCCTATTATGCTTACTTTTATTTGTTTTTTTTTCTATAAATCTGTTGTGTCTAGCTTGTAAGGTATAATAAAGAATTTTCATTCATTCATTCATTATGAATATCATGCCACAGATTTATAATATGATTATATTCATTATTCCTGGGTAAGTTTACCGAAGTTTATTCATGTAACACCTCTGGGCCACTTTGTACGCTCACTCCCGATCCAACATTGCTAAAACTTTGGCACATTTGGCGCGCTTTGGTGGAAAAATTGTCAGAAAAATCGGGGAGAAGGAACATACGCGCTAAAATAAGAACGAAAACCAAGTGACTGGATAGGATTGTAATAGGCTCGCCTGGCACTTACAAACCTCTAAACCTTTATCCGCTGGAATAGTCAATCAGCCACGGATCTACGATTTTTCCGAACCGGGGCAGACACTTATACCTAAACTAAAATAAAAATATATAAACTTGACGTGGCGCCCCCTCCAGCGTTTAAGAGAAGGGGGGGGGGGGCGTTTGGCAAATGGCAACAAATAAATATTTTTATTTATTTTATTGTATGCCAAGCGTTTGACCACTACCTCACCTGATGGTAAGTGATGGTGTAATCAAAGATGGAGCACGCTTGCCTAGATAGGTTCTGATAGATTTAAGGTTATTTTAGGCGCTGTCGTAAGGAAGTGCAAGCTAGCATTAACTCGGGTTTATATTCTTAGCAAGTTCTTAAAGCGGCTCGCAACCTTCGGGTAGCTAGTGCACCTTGCACTCAGCCTCAAGAGGGCGCAAATCTCAAGACTTGATCGACTTGAGCCTTGATCGTCGCTTGACGTTCGACCGTTAGGGTTTATTCGGCTTAGCTCTTGTAGCCCCGTTCCATTTTGTTTGCGGGGAGGATGAATGCGTGCAGAAAGTTCAGAAATCAACTTAGTATGTGTTCAAAAACCTACTGAGGATGCGTTCCAAATCAAACTATTAATCCACAGTACGACGTGCGTTGGATTCGCGCCCCTGAGATTTCCACCCGGGGCATGTACCCTGTTAACATTTTCGTTTCCAGTTCAGTTATGCAATTTTTGAATAGTTTTGCATATTAAGTGATCTTTAAAATTAAACTACATGTAGGTAGGTAACTAGGTACCTACTTATTAGCTACTTTTGATTCCGATTGAAGGAAAACCGGTCATTTACATAGTAACCTTTGGAAAAATTGCAATCTTGTCCGAGACTTATAAATACCAAAGTAATGAAATAACCAAAACTGAAATTATTTAAATTCCTTGTTTCCTAGTTATTGGATCAAAAAGAGATGTTTATTCAAAATGTTGGAATATTCCACACTAATATTATAAATTTTAAAGTAAATTTGTCTGTTTGTTACGTTTCAACGACTTTTCACTTAAGATTTTAGGCTGTTTACAGCTAGAGCAATTTTGATGAAATATATTTGGTACTTAGCACGCGTAGCTAGCTTTGCACGCGTAGTTTTTCATTAAAAACATTATCCTCCTTCTGTGCAGTTGGGTAAAAAGTAGCTTATGTCACCCGGGGATAGTGTAGCTTCCCAACAGTGAAATAATTTTTTAAATCGGTCCAGTAGTTTTTGAGTTTATTCATTACAAACATACACACAAAAATACAAATCTTTCCTCTATAAAATATTAGTATAGATAAACCCAGGTAACCTAGGTAAACCTATGCCTGGATTAAAACATGGCTACTTTTATATACAAACCACACGTGCCAAGCCGCGGCCGAACGCTACACACGAGTTATATTCCACTTAGTTTTCCTTACCAAATCTTTATCGACATCAAGTTTTTTATATTGTTCTTCAAATGCGTACCTACTAAATTACTAAAATCCTTGAAAATTTAATTAATATGCTATGTTTCTTAATCATTTTCTCTAGGTGACTAATTTCTTAAAAGTTAGTCTATAAATTGAGAATCTGTTATTGGCATTAAGCATTAGTTATAAGGATTGTTTGCATTGTTAACAAGTGCTGTTAAATAAATGAAAACTTTGAAAATAATATTAAACAAATATTTAAATATATAAAGTTATATATCAACAAAAAAACCTCAAATTGATTAGCTGCTTCTAATGTAACGTTGGCAGTGTTACTCGGATCGTTTGATATTAATGGGAATTGGCTATTTTGAGGTACAACCTTACATGTTACATGCGTCTAGAATATATTAAAACGATGGCCCTTTCTCTCAACACGAAGATATGATGTCACCTTCCGACTAATAGTACCGCGGCGGTAATCATGTAAGGAGCATAGATATTTATTCTTCCTCTACCTATACTAATATGATAAAGAGGAAAGATTTGTTAGTTGTTAAATAGGCTCCGAAACTACTAGACCGATTTAAAAAAAATCTTTACTGTTGGGAAGCTACACTATCCCCGGGTGACATAGGCTACTTTTTACCCAACTGCGCAGAAGGAGGGTAATGTTTTATTGAAAAACTACGCGTGCGAAGCTGCGGATCGGTCAGCTAGTATAATATATAGAGAAACAAACAGACCCAGAACAAATATATGTAGATCATGCAAACATTTATTCCGCGGCGGGAATCGAACCCGCTACCTCCTGCGTCTCAGTCGGCTATTCGCCCGCTGCCCCACGGAGGTGTCAGGTACGACCTGCAGATAGAACCAGCGACACGCGTGATTTTAAATGGTAACCATCGCCTATAAAACAGTATTTAGGAACGTGTCCTGTAAAAAACTTAGTGGTGGTCCACACTATACAAGACACAAGATATATATTTGCATAACTAAGTGTACAATAAGGTCTTAAAAGCTAGATAAGTAAGCACTTTAGACTTATTTGCCCTTTACGAGCATAACAAATTTCTGAGGACGATATAACACGTCCGTTTGGTAAATGTCTAATAACTCTACCACATAATATAATAGGTTCTTGCGAACAATATTTCAGGTTGTCTATTGAAACGGAAACCGTGAAAAATTTCGTTTGTTTACTAAATACAAACTGAAATATTTTTAAACAATTCATTCTGTTTTGTTTTCAAACAACGAATGGCGGATATCGTTATGGCAACAGTAATGTTAGAAGCGGGGAAATGTGGAAAATCCACTAGTTTTTCGAATGAGTATTCGGAAAAGAATTTCGTAAAAACAATTAGCAGAAACCTCGCAGAGCTTTTAGTGAACATAATTAATACCTAATACTCAGCAAGGCCCTAGGACCCCAAGCCAAAAGTCGTTTTCGACCCAAAACTTATAGGGTACTTCCGGTTTACCTACAACTGTCAAGTTTGGTTAAAAGCAAGGTCTTACGCTGTAAAGGGTAAAGGACGCGGTAAAGGGAAAAGGGAATATTCCGAAAAATAATAAAGTTGAGAATGAAAGTAAATTTTGGTACTTACAAATTTTCGCGAAAATCTAAATTAGCCCACATCTTTTTATCGTGTTGACTCAGGACCTTGATTTTTATACACCTAATAGGGACTATAGACAGTATCTGGTATAAATTTCAACTTGCTAGGTCCACCCGTTCCTGAGAAAATCAGTGGTGACGCACGGACAGACGGACAGATGGACAAGAGAGTGATCTTATAAGGGTTGTACAAAAATTGACAATTTACCAATTTAAAACGCAATTACCAAAATCTTTATAAAAAAGCCTACTATAAAATATCGGATTATTTAGATGATAGAGAAGCTTGGAATTGAAATTGCTCCAACTCGTTCAAAATGTTACAATTTAGACGTAATTTATTTCCTGTATTGTTAAAAGGATCATAAAAAAACAACCAGACTTGTTTTCTTGCCTTTCTTTCCTGGCTTGGTCGCGAAGGAACATGCAGTAAAATTGACGTTTCAAAGTGATCCTTGTGATTTCATTGAATAAAAGATTTAGACTTTGGTTCCTTTTTTACTTTTCGAGGTACGGAACCCTAAAAATACAAGGTTTAACTATAAATAAAGCAGGGGTCGAAATTTACTCACAAAAACCTTTTATAAGATCGGATAGTTCTATTTTGATTTAAATTACCCCTCTTGAAACCTCTGAGAAACATCTCAATAACCCACCCACACACACACACATTTTTAGCTCACACCAAAATTGTGCTACCTAACTATATAGCAAATTTCACGATGATCGGTTAAACGCTTCGAAAGTTATCCTCGGACAAACATACATACATACATACAACGCCGATTTGCCCAAGTTGATTTATGGCGGGTTCCTATATCTGTTGGTAACCGACTACGCCTCGTATCTCCTTGAAAATGTGTCAAACTAGTGTCAAACTTTTGACAGGTTTTCAAGGAGACACGAGTCGTAGCTGGTTACCGACGGATATAGGAACCCGCCATTAGAGATATCGCTTCGCTAGATTATATTAGTTGATATGGATTTATAAATGAAGCAAGTACTTAACGCGCCGGCGAACCCTGAGCGCAACTTCAATTCGGCCGCGTCAAAAACTTTGGCCTGAATATCGCTATCCCTGTTTAGTGACGAAGTTTAGACACGCAGAGCGACAGTGATAGCAATATAACGATTCTAAATATGATTAGGTTTTGACCGTGTTCCGTAATACCAAAAATGATGACAGAAAACTTGTTGTAATTTTCTCAATGTGTTGTTATTCTGTAACTAGACGATATAATCTATGTTTCCATGACTAGGATACGTAAGATGTTGTTGTTTTTAATACGAAACAATTAGGTTAAAACAGGTCTTTTATGACGTAAAAACATGCAGAATGCGATACGCTTCTATTTCATTTTAGGTAAGTATTTTAATCGAATATATGGTTGGGAACCTAGATAAATACTATTCAAATTAAAATAATACCTTATTAAGGTAGAAATATCCTCCAATTAGAAATGATCTTGGTAGTACGTGTTGTATGGGCGATTGTCCCTCCGGTGCCCCCTTAAATGATGAAATACAAACTCATACCAATTGACACAACAGGTTTATCTCTCCCAGTTATATATCTTATGATAAGATAACAATGTCTAGTGAGATGTGAGGCTGACCAGTGACGGACGAAGTGATGGTGCTGTAGTGATAGGTGATAGTTACCATGTGGGAGTACCTGGCGATCCTGCTCATCGGCTTCTGGCTGGGCGTGGCTATATTCCTCTATATCTCGTGCTATTGGCTCGATGAGATATTGGGTAAGTTGTAGATTATATTTAGTATACTGATTTAACGAAAAAATTACCTAATTTGGACTTGTTGAGTGCGTGCAAAAGAACGATCGCTCCGGTAATGTATAGATACGCCTTGTTGAGTAGGATGCTGAGTTGAGTCTGAACCATGAAACTCATTTCACTCTAGTACTTACTATTTAATAAAATTTAGTTTAAAATTCTAAATTGGGGTAGAAACCCAAAAATGCATTAAAAATAAAGCCGCATCTGCCAATTTTTTTATATTGTTAAAAAATCACGATCAGCCAATAAAACAGGTTCTTTGACTTTGTGATTTTCAAAATGTTCAGTGAATTCTTCAGTTTATAAATAAACCGGCCAAGTGCGAGTCGGAGTCGAGCACGAAGGGTTCCGTACCATTATCTATAAAAACGGCAAAAAATCACGTCTGTTTTATGGGAGCCCCCCTTAAATATTTGTTTTATTTTAATTTAATTATTTATTTTTAAAGTGAATGTATAACTAAATATTCTGTAAAAATTTCAAGCGTCTACTTGTTGCCGTTATCAATATCAAGCAAAAACGAGCAAAAAAAATCCCGTTTGTTGTATGGGAGACCCCCTTTTAAATTTTTCTTTTATTTTAATTTAATTATTTATTTTTAAATTGAATACATAACTAAATATTCTGTGAATATTTCAAGAGTCTACCTGTTGCCAGTATCAATATCAAGCGAAAACGAGCAAAAAAATCACGTTTGTTGTATGGGAGCCCCCTTAAATATTTATTTTATTCTGTTTAAGTCTTTTTTGTTATAGCGGCAACAGAAATACATCATCTGTGAAAATTTCAACTGTCTAACTATCACGGTTCATGAGATACAACCTGGTGACAGACGGACAGACAGACAGCGGGGTCTTAGTAATAGGGTCTCGTTTTACCCTTTGGGTCGGAACCCTAAAAACATGAAATTTCGAAACTCGTAGTTCTCTACTGTTCTCTTATTGATGACAAATGCCACCCTTTTTGGGTAACACACATCAATCGAAACATTTTATAGACATACGTACAATGATTGTTAAGAAAAGTGTTGAGTTAACGCGCCGGGGAACCCTGAGCGCAACTTCAATTAGGCCGCGTCAAAAACTTCGGCCTGAATATCGCTATCCCTGTTTAGTGACGAAGTTTGGCCACGCAGATCAAATTTAGAATCGTTCTATTGCTATCACTGTGATAGCAATAGAACGATTCTAAATTTTATTAGATTTTGACCGTGTTCCGTAATACCAAAAATGATGACTGAAAACTTGTTGTATTTTTCTCATTGTGTTGTTAATCTGTAACTAGACGATATAATCTATGTTCCCATGTCTAGGATACGTAAGATGTTGTTGTTTTTAATACGAAACAATTAGGTTGAAAACAGGTCTTTTATGACGTAAAAACATTCAGAATGCGATACGGTTCTATTTCATTTTAGGTAAGTATTTTGATCTAATATATGGTTGGGAACCTAGATAAATACTATTCAAATTAAAATAATACCTTATTAAGGTAGAAATATGCTCCAATTAGAAATGATCTTGGTAGTACGTGTTGTATGGACGATTGTCCCTCCGGTGTCCCCTTAAAATAAACAAGTTACACGACTGGTTAGAGTGGTTATCTCAGAATGTAATTATGAACAAACCCATACTAGTGGGCGTAGCCAAGTTTTGTTCCGATATGGCAAAAACAAGATATCGCAATATCTTACTAATCCGTGGCCCGAGGGCTAAACATTGACACTTTTTCAGAAAAGCTAAAGTTTAGACGTGGCGTACGCTTAATATAAAAAAACGAATTTGTTTTAGACCACACGCCTGAAGTAAAACTTCTTTTTAAAAATATTAATTTAAAAAATTGTTCAATTACTAAATTGTCCACACGTCTGTAGGTCGATCAGTCTATGTTCATTCTGGATAGACGCAACTCGCACTCCCACATTAACGTTTAGCTCCAGCTTACTCCCCAAGTCAAGCGTGTGATAGAAAGGGTATAACAGTCTACTAATAATTTCACTATGACCCATCTAGAAATACAAATCAATAGCCAAAGTAGCATTGTGCTGGACTCGCAATTCTACTTTTACAGCTGCTGTGCCTTGAACTATACACAACCTAATAGGGATTTGTTAAATTAAATCAAGGATATACACAAAATAAACACAAAATACTTGAACAATGTGTATTCATTCATTACATACTATAAATAGGTAATAAATTGAAACAAAAGACTGATGATAATGAAAAGTATCTAGATTCTATTCCAAAATTATCTACACAAAATAAGCTGGATGGGCGACAGTGTAACTGATATAGTTTGAATAACTATACGGTCTATTACAGTAATCTAAATACACGGTAGCTCGCCCAAGCCAATCAGGTAACACACAGACATACAAGTACAAGTTTACAAAGAAAGATATTACAGCATTAGAAAATTGGTTGGTACTTAACTTATTCTCTAACCAGGAATACAAAAGTGCCCATCGGGCATTTACATTGCTATTTATACATCCCAAAAGTCGTGAAAAGTCACGACATCTTTGGCCAATCACAAGCATTGTTTGTTTACATCATAATATCTTTTTATATTGGCTATAACAACAATATATAATGAACTTAAAATATGTTAAAACTTAATTAATGACTTTTACAAGTCCTAACAATTACAAAATCGTATTATTAGGGCACAAATTTCTACTTTTTGGGCGCCACCAATCACAGAATTATTCTCATGTCGTTAGTTTTAACAAAATCTAATTAAGTAGAACATTTTTAAAAATTGGTTAATAAATTACACATTCTTTCGTTATTTGAAAATCGTATTCCTAACATATGACAACACATCAATGATACATATTAAACCTGATAAATAATCATTTTAAAACTTATATCTTAAGAACAAATATAATCCAAATGTAAACACGACTTAAAATATCAATAATATTAATACACTAATTTATTGTTCTAATGTACCATCATAACATTATCAACTAAGCCTTAATTAAAGGTCATCGTATTATAAATATAGCCATTGACCAAACGTTTCGTTCGGAAACATGTTTCATCATAATTTCGTTCAAAAAATCTCCAAGACATCGAATCATTGATTTGACATTGACATTTGGAACTTGAAGACAATTAAAATTGAAGTTTAAAACAGGAACTTTATGTAAATAAACAAAATAGTGCAGTGTTATTGTTAATCTAATGCTTTTTATAATGCAACTTGTCACGTGCGTAAAGAAGTTTTACTTCAAAAATCCTTTATTCCTGAGCCAGGGGGGGGGGGGGGGGGGGCACTGCCCGACCCTGGTCCAGCATTGCTACACCATACAATACAATACAATAATTTATTCATAAATCCAAATTTACAAGTCAAAAGTATTAATAATAAATTTTAAATCTCTGGTAGGCCGTAGAACTCATCTACACTGTAGAAAATCCTCTCCAGTAACCACTTTTTCAATTTATTTTTAAATATCGCTGTGGAAGCAGCACTCCTAATGTCCTCCGGCATTCTATTATAAACAGACGGGCCCATTATGAACACAGACTTCTCGGTCTTGGTCAGTTGTGTGGGGTGGTGTGACCAGGCAGAGTGGTGCCTATTACTTGTTCAGTGTGTGGGGTGGTGTGACCAGGCAGAGTGGTGCCTATTACTTGTTCAGTTTGTGGAGTCGTGTGACCAGGCGGAGTGGTGCCTATTACTTGTTCAGTTTGTGGGGTGGTGTGACCAGGCGGAGTGGTGCCTATTATTTGTTCAGTGTTTGGGGTGGTGTGACCAGGCGGAGTGGTGCCTATTACTTGTTCAGTTTGTGGGGTGGTGTGACCAGGTGGAGTGGTGCCTATTACTTGTTCAGTTTGTGGGGTGGTGTGACCAGGCGGAGTGGTACCTATTACTTGTTCAGTGTGTGGGGTGGTGTGACCAGGCGGAGTGGTGCCATTACTTGTTCAGTTTGTGGGGTGGTGTGACCAGGCGGAGTGGTGCCTATTACTTGTTCAGTTTGTGGGGTGGTGTGACCAGGCGGAGTGGTGCCTATTATTTGTTCAGTGTGTGGGGTAGTGTGACCAGGCGGAGTGGTGCCTATTACTTGTTCAGTTTGTGGGGTGGTGTGACCAGGCGGAGTGGTGCCTATTTCTTGTTCAGCTTGTGGGGTGGTGTGACCAGGCGGAGTGGTGCCTATTACTTGTTCAGTTTGTGGGGTGGTGTGACCAGGCGGAGTGGTGCCTGTTACTGGTTCAGTTTGTGGGGTGGTGTGACCAGGCGGAGTGGTGCCTATTACTTGTTCAGCTTGTGGGGTGGTGTGACCAGGCGGAGTGGTGCCTATTACTTGTTCAGTTTGTGGGGTGGTGTGACCAGGCGGAGTGGTGCCTATTACTTGTTCAGTTTGTGGGATGGTGTGACCAGGCGGAGTGGTGCCTATTACTTGTTCAGTTTGTGGGGTGGTGTGACCAGGCGGTAGTGGTGCTTATTACTACGCAACGCACGGGTTGCGCAGTAGTAGGCACCACCATCATGGTACTAGTAAAATACAATCACATAAACCGGGTAAACAAGTTGAGGCCGCGAACCTCGACATTGTACTCGTGCAGCCTGTGGGCGAAGTATACGCAGGCGGCTTACAGCGCACTCCGCGTCCAGTATAACAATGCACTCAGGGCGATGCTGGGGCTGCCCCGCTACTGCAGTTCATCAGGGATGTTCGCGGCGGCGCGGGTCGACTGCTTCCATACCGCCATGCGCAAGCGAGCCGCGTTCCTGGTGCACAGGTTGCGGGCCAGCGCCAACACCGTCTTGGCAATGATAGCCGGCTGAGTAGACTGCCCGTACACCAGACATTGCTGTCACAGGCATGCTCTCAAAAACCCTGTATAAACATTAGTTTACTTATTGTGTTGTGCGCTTTCCTATATGAGCTACATAATTGCTTGAAATAAATGTATTTATTTTATTTTTTATTGTACAAAAAAGGAGGCTTCAAAGGACAGCCACTCTACGCCATTATTAACCGTAAAACATTAACGATTATGAAAATGACGCGTAACATGTGGCCAGTTAAAAGCGAATTAACCTAGCTGATTAATTTTTATCTTTTTAGGTAAATGTTAAACTAGAATGATAGGGCAAGGACCTTCAAATATTACTACTCTTATCTAAATGAGCGTTTTGTGTTCTTGCACTAGGCGCATGATCAAAACCTACGCTCATCTGAAGCTCTAAGTCTCCAAACCCCTGTCCACAGTTCTCAATTTATGGCGACTCCTTTACAGTTCAAGCTGTATCAGATCATCAAAATCTCTTCCTATCTTTTAAGCTAAGGTATACAACCATTTCCTTTCTCTGTCTACGCACTGCTAGTTTATCGTTATGTTTATCTCCTTTGTTGTACAAATATATATATTTTTAGTTTATTAGTAAGTAGGTATAGGTAGTTTATGTAGGTTTATGAACATAGATATACCGCCGTCTTTTTGATTTTGTTTTGTCCTGTCCATTCATAGGTTGTCTGGAAGAGATCGCTTTTAGCGATAAGACCGCCCATTGTACTTACCTTTATTTTTGTGTATTTCTTTGTATTTTTAATTTTTTGGTGTGCAATAAAGAGTATTCCATTCTATTCTCATCATCATCATCATCAGCCGGTAGACGTCCACTGCTGAACATAGGCCTCCCCCTTAGATCGCCACAACGAGCGGTTGGTAGCCGTTTGCGCCCAACGGCTCCCCGCGATTCTTACTAGATCGTCGGTCCACCTTGTGGGGGGCCGGCCTACGCTGCGTCTTCCAGTCTGTGGTCTCCACTCGAGAACCTTTCTTCCCCAACGGTTATCGGTTCTACGAGCGATGTGGCCTGCCCATTGCCACTTCAACTTGCTAATTTTGAGAGCTATGTCGGCAACTTTAGTTCTTCTGCGGATTTCCTCATTGCGGATTTTGTCACGCAAAGAAACCCCGAGCATAGCCCTCTCCATATCTCGTTGAGCTACCTTGAGCTTGGTGACCATTCTATTCTACTGAACAAAAAACTTTTATCTTGTATTTATCTTGTTATTATCCTAGATAATAACTACGGTAAAATTTAATATTTATATGAATATTTATAAAACAAAAATAAGGCAATATGTAGGACTCAGCAGTAAATATAGGTTCCAATAAAGGGTTTAGGGCTCGTACACAAAACTGCGATGCGACGTCGCATCGTAAAAATCTGCGAGCTCCCTCGACGCATCGCAAGAACTTGCGAATTGATTCGCATCTCATTTGTCCTGTACCTCCTTAGCAATAACTAAAGTGCACACTTCTTTTTACGATCCATGTCACGACCTAGTTTTCAAAATACGTTCAGTACGGTTGACGGTCGTCGAAGGAATGGTCACCTTGGGACAGTGTTGCCATATCTTAAACCTCAAAATCTGAATCGCTATGTCTAAAAATCTGTATTCTATCTGTATACGTTGAAAAAGCTAAAATCTGTATAAAATCTGTATTATTTAACTTTTAATAAAGTAGTAGACAAGTGTAAAACATATTTATTGTTGATACATACTTTTATTAATCATCCAATCCATCTTCAGAAATTGGTCGAGTAATATTCTAATACACGATTCGGTAAATCCCCGGTCAACAACACACGGCTATCAATTGGGTTGCCATAGCAAAAGTAATTTTAGCATCCAGTTTAAAGGACAAATAAATCTTTAGGACCGAAATATATTAAAGTTTGAGCCATTTACTTATATTCTCTTTTGTATTCTCACTTGAAAATTTGAATTTGAAAAATCTGTATAAACCTAAAGTGAAATCTGTCATCTGTATCAGGAGCCAGAAATCTGTACCAATACAGATAAATCTGTATATATGGCAACACTGCCTTGGGAGACGCCTTGCCGTACGAAATCGCATCGCAGCAATTCGTGTCGCAATTTTTTGCGTTGCGAATTCGCATCGCAGTTTTGTGTACGAGCCCTTAATAGACGGCAGGTGATGCCGGTGACATTTAGCTACGGGCATGCAAATTAGACGGAATCTGCTTGTTTTAGTAATTGTACGTCGCGAGAGAAATCGCGAGGTAGTAGGTATTCAATATTTTATCACCAGCACGATCACCTGTTGAGTTAATTTTCATTATAGTCTAACTTTTTATTAGTTGCAGTAAAATGACGTTTTGTGGGTTGCCGGTTTTTGAAGAAAAATAAATAGGGATGTAGCTAAATGAGTGAATCATAAATGAATAATCAGTTTGGTTTTTTTTTTGAGATTTAATATTAAGTTGTAATGTATTTTTTTAACCTATTATTATTACTATACTAGAGGATTGATCTTTTTTAGTGGAAGTATAGGGAGGTACATTCAAAATGAAACAAAAACGTCATAATAATGTTATTTAATTAATTTTTGTGAACTGAATCACATCCCTATTGAGATTAGGCTGGCAACATTATTTTACGGAATGACATTTAGAAACGTCATTTTACTGCAGCTAATAAAAAGTTAGACTATAGGTACCTCTGCGCGAATTCCTCAAGAATCTTTTATGCCTAAGGCATTTTCTATGAGTACAAGGTTTCTCATATTAGGTAATTGAAATGTTTAATTTTACTCCTCTGTCGTGTTTAATTGTTAGTGTAATTCGATTCATTATTTTAGGCAAGGGCATCGTAGATATTTTTTTAATGAAGGCGTGAAATGAAATGATTTATTCAGTTTGTAAAACTAGGTGTGAAGATATTAACATTTTAATTTATGTACTATTCCAACCAGTTGCACACTTTTCACAGCACCTGCTCATCATCATCATCATCAGCCCACATTATTCCACTGCTGGACATAGGCCTCTCCCAATACGCGCCACTGAGCCCGGTCTTCGGCTCTTCTCATCCAATTTCTGTCCGCCACCTTTTTTATGTCATCGCTCCACTATCGACGCCCCACACTACGTTTTCCAAGACGCGGTCTCCACTCAAGAACTCGTTTACCCCAACCAACGGTTCACCACCTGCTCGACCTGCTCAAATTATATGTCATGTAAACCTCACCGAAAGCAGGTGAACAAATCCCTACGGCTGAGCCGGGAGTAAAGTTGTATTGAATTTCTCTATGCCCTCGCGGGCATAATGTGATTTAAATTTGGAACATCATCTGTATTAAAATTTGAACCAAAAAGACTCGCACATTAAGAACTTATTTGTAAATCGAACTAACCTCTGCACAGAATGCACCAACTTAGATTTGGATTTATTGTCTCGCAGGTGTGAAAATTAGAGTGATCTCCTCGTGGATAAAGCTGTCAGCATCTTGGGCGTGCTTATATCCCTCTCTGCACTGAAGATTCTAGTAACTCCCTCACTCTAGAATCCTTCGTTACGTTCGGGATTCAATATAGCGCCCGTGACGCAAGATACTGCTTTAATATTCTACTATTGAATACATTATACACACAAGTACATTATATGCACAGCTGAGATCAACTGTTTTTAGTATTTTGGTTTTTTTTTTTGTTGGTTAATTTAGATTTTTTTTATTAATGATAGCCAAGCGCTTGACCACTACCTCATCTGATGGTAAGTGAAGGTGTGATCGAAGATGGAGCACGCTTGCCTAGAAAGAACCTATTCACTCTGGACTTGAAGACTCCAAGATTATTCTGGTTAGATTAGATTTAGATTTTGTTATATTCATACAGATAACTCATAGATTAGATTTTAAACAGTAAGCGTATGTTTTCTTTGACTTTACTTTATATTAAAAATTTTGTAAACAAATGTAATTAATAACAAAAACAAATCATTACATAGTTATATTAAAAATAAATAGAGATTAAAGAAATTAGTCACACATTTTCGTTTAGGAAGTTTCCTACAGATGTCGTAATTTCGTCACTTGCAAATAACTTAACCACTGCACCCACTGCGTTACTAACTAACCAAACAATCGTGTTTGTTTTGGTGAGCCAACTTACCGTCATTGCTTGTTGGCTAATAATCATACATATGAACAGGCATGCCAGATTTGCGCAAGTTCAATTACGCTTGACCATGTCTGTATGTAGCATTCATACCTTACCTAAATATTTTAATTTCAGACTGATTGGTCCATATTTTGTTAGTTCTTATAAGAAACTAATAAGTAAACATGGGAAAATTGAATAATCTAAACAAAGCTACGTAGTTTAGTTTGCACATTTTATTTTCATTGAATTCATTCATATTGTATGAAGTCATACATTATCGAACTAAAATAATAGGTGAATAAACATGATATTTGTTAATTTTTAACCGTTCCACTAGCCCAAAGGTCTTCCCTAGATTCCTCTAAACATGGTTTGCGGTCTCCCACCGTTTGAAATATCACACATGACCTATCATTGACGACCTCCGTGGCGCAGTGGGCGAATAGCTCGCTGAGACGCAGGAGGTAGCGGGTTCGATTCCCGCTGCGGAACAAATGTTTGCATGATCTACAGATATTTGTTCCGGGTCTGGTTGTTTCTCTATGTATTATAAGTATGTATTTACAAAAAAAAAAAAGAAAACAGTATTTATGTATTCTATCAGTTATCTGGTTCCCATAGTACAAGCTATGCTTAGTTTGGGGCTAGATAGCGCTGTGTGAAATGTCCAGCAATATTTATTTATTTATTTACATAATAATATTATATGTAAATGTATGCATGTTTGTTTGTTACTCAATCACCGATTTCGATGAAATTTGGTATGTACGTATATTATAACCTGGATGAACACATAGGCTACTTTTTATTCTATAAATCAAGTCTCATGGGATAAAAATGGGGTGTCACGTCAAGTTGCAACAGCGAATTTAGCTTTCTTTTTTCTTACACATTTAGTAGCGTATCGCGTACGAAGTCGCGGGCTAGTGTTGAGTGAGATATATTGATTCAAAAGCATTCTTGTATGCGAATTTTGATCATATCCCCATGTCCTTCAAATAGATAATGATTTATACCATACGTAATAAGCATTTGTTGCGGTTGTATGTACCTATGACTTATGGTTATGACTTTGGCATCCTGTCAGTCTCTCAACGATTGTGTTGTCAGTTAATGACAAGATAGATTTAGCACGTTTTTTGTATTATTTTTATAGATGTAGATTAGAGGGTTTTTTTTAATGAACTCTCGACACAAACAGAGCGGTTTTATAGTTTGACGCCTATGTCTGTCTGCGGCAAACGGATGAAACAATTCGGATGTGTTTTTTTCTAATAGCAAGCTAGTTTAACTGGGGTGATTTTTAGCTATTAATAATGAAGATCAGGTGGGATCTCAGCTGTTATTTTTATTTTTTGAAGTGAAAACTTCTTTAGGCGCGTTGAACATTTTTTGAGATGGGAAAAATCATTTGCTCGCGACACTGTCACTGACAACTGACACTGACTGTACTGGACAAGTATTATATATTCTCTTTGGTTACTGATACCTCTGTATATAAGTATCTGTACCTAGTGTAGTCTGCTTTTATGCAAGTTTTTACTTCTGTCGGCACTCCCAGAGTGTCTATATTTTACTGTTTAGGGGCGTAAGGTGTTTTAAAATTTGTTGAATAAACATGTATAATTCCACTGACATTGGTAATATCACGGCATGATGGCATATACTAATAATTATGTACTTTTGATTTACTTCGTCGTTTTTATTCGACATTCCAAGTAATTACAACATTTATGTGTTATGCCAATCATAAATACATAAGGAGTAAATGCGAAATAAATGAATTTTATGCATAACATCCGTTAAAGCCACTGATTAGTTCAACTTATAGGACCACCACGTGAATATTTTCAAACTACGCAGTTTAACCCCAGAATAAAGTGCCAGCTTTTTGGAAAACGTGTCTAGCATAAATTAATTGGCGACCTCCGTGGTGCAGTGGGCGTATAGCCGGCTGAGACGCAGGAGGTAGCGGATTCGATTCCCGCCGCGGAACAAATGTTTGCATGTTCTACAGATATTTGTATATATATATATATGATATATGGGTCTGCTTGTTTCTCTAGATATTTATAATAAGTATGTATTTACAAAGAAAAATAAAAAAATGATTCCCATAGTACAAGCTCTGCTTAGTTTGGGGCTAGATAGCGCAGTGTGAAATGTCCAGCAATATATCCTACTAATACTATAAACGCGAAAGTTTGGATGTATGGATTTTTGTTACTCTTTCACGCCGGAACGGCTGAACCGATTGCGATAAAATTTGGTATGTAGGTACGTAGATCATAACCTGGATTAACACATAGGCTACTTTTTATTGGCAAACCACGCGTGCGAATCCGCTGGCAACAACAATACTCGTAGGTTCAACAGTATCATATGATAAAAATATATAGCAATTGAAGTTTGGCTTATGCGATCTGACACAGATTTTCGAATACATTAGATCGTAACTGTTGGTGTGTCCTATCCTTCCACCTCATGTAGGTCTAGGAAGGTCACTGTCCACTACTTCATTATTTGTAACCCCGAAGCAGAAATAAGGGTGACAATAGTTTGACGCCTATGTCTGTCTACCTGTCTGTGCCATCGTCGTTCCGGATGAACCGATTCAGATGTGGTTTTTTTTTAATAGAAAGCTAGTTTAAATATGGTGGTTCTTAGCTATGTGTGATGAAGATCAAGTCAGCCGGTCTGAAGACTATCATCACTTTTCCTTTTTGGTGAAGGAAGGGTGTGAAGAAAGTTTGTAAAGTTAAAAAAAATACTGTTTTTTATACAACTTATATGGCAAACGAGCATGCAGTCCACCAGATGTTAAGTGGCTACTGCAGCCCATGGATATCCACATAGAATTCAAAACAAGGTATTATGTTGTCTTGATCTCTATGTGGATACGTTGCCATACTATAGGACTTAGCTGTTATGCCTATGTGCCAGTAATTACAGGAACACAGCAGCACAAGTACTGCTATTTGGCGGCAGATAAAGGTAAGGCGGTGGTGCCCACTTCCTCGAGCCCGTTCACAAAAGCTCTACCACCAGTATATTGTTATATTACTTGTTATATTCTTATCAGTGTTCCCTTCTACAGATTTGCCACCGCTCCGCAACGGCTCACAATCCAGCGCTTCAAGCCGTCCATCCAGCGGCGCTAGCAACGCCCACGTCCACCTAAAGCGACTGGTCGCCAGAGTGGTTGAGGAAGCTGCATCGCTGCCAGCGCTCGCGCGGTACGCGGCCGAGCCTCACACTCCTACCATCGAGAGCTCTACATACGAGGACCTGCTTGCCAGCGCTATATTGAACAAGGTGAGTTCAGTGCTTCAAAGCGTTCATTCGGGGATGCAAAATAAATGAGACCGTCATATAGGTATCTACACAGAATATAACCCTCTTAGATCGCGCAAGCAATGTGTTTTGAGAATTTGAACATAGGTAACCAACAAGACCTGTAATTGCCAGGATCAAAAGCCGCAGGTCACGTGAAGATCATACCTTTTCTATGCTGGATACCTTCCCATCTGTTGTTTCCCAGAATCTTGTGGGGTATAGAGGCTTGGTAGAGCTAACTAAGCTGTTATGTATATAACTTAAAGCTCGCCCCGAACTGAGTTCTCACGAGTCTTCCATAAAAACAAAAAAATATTATTTGTAATCTTTGACTATCAAACTAGTGTAGCGAAATAATTATATATAATAACCAAATAACTTGACCAACAGTTTCAGTCAAATTACAGGTAACGGGAGTTCATATTAAGTGGTTATTCTTTTTTGGGGTACAAATTGCAGTTATTCTGGATTTCAGACTTTTGCCTATATTTGTGTCACTTAAGCTACACGCATACTAAATTACAGCACTGTGGGTTCACTGGTGTACCCTGTGAATTTTGTTAAAATTTAGTTTTTACTATGGCTAATAACTCAAAAACTATAAAAAATTTACGAAAAATAAAAATGTATTCTAAATTTACTAATGAATACCTTTCATTTGACGTCCCACTTGACCAGTTAGCCTTATTTTTATTTTTTTTACCCCTCTTGAACACCTATCTCAACAAAACTCTAACATTTTTAGCTCATTTAGTCATACCAAAATTGTGCCATCACTACCTACCTACGTATTTAATTTCACGATGATCAGATCAACGCTGCGAAAGTTATCCTCGGACAAACATACATACATACAACGCCGATTTGCCCAGGTTGATTTAGAGATCTCGCTTCGCTCGATCAATAATTTGGCTTCATTTTATAACATTGTCAAGCTTCATAACCTTATGCAAGAATCCTTTCAAACGTCATTGGTAGGCATTCACCCTTAGCTAATTTAGGGCTGTCGCCATCACCTACTTAAAGTGCATTTCGTATTAAAAGTATTTTTTTATACATAATTCAATACACGACTTAGTTACCCATTTACGGAATGAAGTAGAAAATAAATAATAATAGTAATAATAATCTTTATTTCCGATACATGAGGTCCATACACATTTACTACACACAATACAAGACCATACACATAATTAACAATAAATCACCTTAGGGGGCGCCGGAGGGACAATCGCCCATACAACACGTACTACCAAGATCATTTCTAATTGGAGCATATTTCTACCTTAATAAGGTATTATTTTAACTTGAATAGTATTTATCTAGGTTCCCAACCATATATTAGATCAAAATACTTACCTAAAACAAAATAGAATCGTATCGCATTCTGCATGTTTTTACGTCATAAAAGACCTGTTTTCAACCTAATTGTTTCGTATTAAAAACAACAACATCTTACGTATCCTAGTCACGGGAACATAGATTATATCGTCTAGTTACAGAATAACAACACATTGAGAAAAATACAAGTTTTCAGTCATCATTTTTGGTATTACGGAACACGGTCAAAATCTAATCAAATTTAGAATCGTTCTATTGATATCACTGTCGCTCTGCGTGGCTAAACTTCGTCACTAAACAGGGATAGCGATATTCAGGCCGAAGTTTTTGACGCTGCCGAATTGAAGTTGCGCTTGGGGTTCGCCGGCGCGTTAAGTAGTTAAGGTGGCAATGCCCACCCAACGTCTGTTACATATTAGAATGTATAAGCCTTTCTGCCAGACTTCTAATGATAGCGTTATTAATAGCAACTTTGTTTATTTATTTATAACTAGCTGCTGCCCGCGACTTCGTACGCGTTACATTACTAAATGTGTAGGTAACTTAGAAATAAAGCTAAACTCGCTGTTGCAACTTGACACCCCATTTTTATTCCATGAGAACTGATTTATGGGATAAAAGGTAGCCTATGTGGTAATCTACTTAGATACCAAATTTCATCGAGATCGGTTCAGCCGTTACGACACGATCGAGTAACAATCAAATATATAAACAAACTTCCAAACTTTCGCGTTTATAATATTAGTGTGAAGTTATTTAAATCTTAGCTTGTACCTACTTTAATTAATTTTGATAAACTTGGAACTTTGCAAAATCATATCTCTTTAAACCTACCTATGGATGAAGTATGCCCCTGAGTGGGACAGAGTATCTATCTATCTATCCAGCCTCCAGGACCCACTGTTGGGTATAGGCCTTCTCTCAATATCGCCAGTCCAATCGCTCTTGAGCAAGTTTCATCCATTGCTGTCCAACTTCCGTAACGAGATCGTCAGATCAGACCATCGGCCGGTGATCATGAGATGAGTAGATCTGAGCAAAACTAATTTAAATTTTATCTGACATCTGTATAACCTATATTCTGGCAATATAAAACTATTAATGCCTTATTAGTTAGTAGTTACACCAACGACTACTTAATTTTTACTAGTGGTTCGCCCCGAACTGAGACCTCGCGAGTCTCCCATAAAAGCAAAAAAAATATTATTTGTAAGCTTTGACTATCAAAATAAACGAAATTCAAAATTCAAAAAATTTTAAATTCATTTATTTAGAACCAATAGTACAAACATATTACTGGTAGCACGATGAAGCGGCAAAAATTATAAAAATTGTGGAGCTGCTTCAACGCCCACCTCCTCATTACCATTACCAAAAATATTGCCAAATAACTTGACCTACAGTTTCATTCAAATTACAGGTAACGGGAGTTCATGTAAATTGGATAGGTACATTTTTGGGGTATAAATTGCCGTTATTCGGGATTTCAGACTTTTTCCTGTATTTGTGTCGCTAAAACTACACGCATACCAAATTTCAGCATTGTGGGGTCACTGGTGTAACCTGTGAATTTTGTCATAGTTCAGTTTTTATTATGGCTAATAACTTAAAAACTACAAGGTTTGAACTAAAAATAAAAACGGGGCTAAAATGTACTCATGAAGACCTTTTATTAGACGTGCCACTTGTCCGGATAGTCCCAATTAGCTTTTTTTTCCCTCTCTTGAACGCCAATATTTCAACAACCCCCCAACATTTTCAGCTCATTTGGTCACACCAAAATTGTGCCATCACTAACTACCTATATACCAAATTTCATGATGATCGGATAAACTCTTCGAAAGTTATCCTCGGACAAACAAACATACATACAACGCCGATTTGCCCAAACTGTTAAAGAGTTTTTATCCAATTACCAATCCAATTTTCATATCTACCCAAAATTTTGTAAGTTACGTAATCTGAAAGGTGATAAAAGCTTAAAAAAAACAAAGCGGATGTCCTATTATCAGTCATCCATCATCCTTTTTTTACATAGATAAACATGCAAGTAAATGATTTACCGATGTCTATCGAACCGGTATCTACAGATAATAGTGTTATCGCGATAACACAGCACAACCAACGAAATATAGTTCAAACTCAATCCTGCGCTTTAAATAAAATGGTAAGTAAGTCATAAATAATTTGATTAATTGTGATAATTGTATATGAGAAAGATAAAATGGCTCAGAGCTGTTTTCGACGGTTCGCGATGAGGTTGAGTGCAGTGCAGTGAATAATGTTGGGATTTGTATTTTCATTATCAGTGGCCTTTTTATATATAATTGCGATTGTTATAGTGGTAAGTTTTATATGAATAAAAGTGAATAAACAAACGAGTCATTCCACTGCTATGTATTGTACAGACGCTGCGTTTGTTTTGCATATGAGAAAATAATTAAAAGTTGCTTAAAAATCGGTGTTATTATAATATTACTGTTAAAACATAAACAACAGAATGTAAAGTCATTTTATTGTATTTATAGCGCGAATGTTTAAAAGATCTTAATTTTATTTTAAACTAGCTGACTCGGCGAACTTCGTACCGCCTTGACATGCATACCTATGTCCCGGGCTGTTAATGTACGTCGCCGGTAGAAATGTCAATCGGCCATCATTATGTATAAGAAAATAAAATTTCTTTTTGCGTGATTTTTTTCCGATATTCTCATAGTTATTCTGCTATTGAGGGCGGAGACAAATCCAACAAATCAAAGATCATCATAAGCGGTCCAGCCGTTCGTGAGTTATAAATGGTGTAACTAACCCGACTTTCTTTTATATTTAGATATACATATTATATAGATTTTAATCAACCGTTTAGAATCCAATATCGCTTGCATAACATAGTCAACTAACCTGTAAGTATTTCTAGTAATATCGTCAATTCAAATTCTTAGAATAATATTTATTATTTGTGTTGTTTAATTGGCAACAGCAAATTTTTAAAGTATGCTACAGCAATGATTACGCTTTGGAAGCACTGGGACGCAATTCATGTAATCCAATTTTAAAAAAGTAACTACAGTTAACCCAAACGAGTTTGAATTATGAATTAAATTTAGCCGAATACTTGCGGAACATTCAAATATATTTTGGCATTCTGCTCAACTAATACTTATTACAATATCAGCTTGATAATATACCACTAATAATACAATAAAGTCTGCTACGTATTTTGTTATATGATAAATGAAAACACGAGAATGGATAATGGCTAGTAGGTATTGTAAGCTAGGTTTTTTTCAAATTGATTAAGTACCATAGAAAATTCAAACAACCTTAAGTTCTAAAATATTAATGAAACAACCTGTATAAAATAGGTATTCAAATCATATTCGTTCATCATGTAAGTAGTAGGTAGGTTAAACTGACTAAGGGCATCGTCGCAATGGCGCCGCCGATTTACGTTAAAAATTGTTTATTAAAAATGTATCGATTACTGGATAAATATTCAAGCTACCGGTATTAAACACACGTCTAAAATTAGCTAATACAATTCCGGATGTGTGTTTTAAATTAATGTCGTACATAACAAAACAGGTGTATAATCAATGTCAGAGACTAGATCGAAGCTTTAATTTTACATTTTTAAGTTACGTGTATTCTTCTTTGTGGCCTTCTGGTATTTTGTTTCTGTGGCATTTTTATTATTATAGTTTGCGCCATGTCATCCGTCTGTCTGTTTGTCTGTCCGGCCGACTAGTTTACAATCATTTTACTCGTAGATCTAACTTGACATTATTTTAGAACGGTGACGGGCCAAGCTGATCTCCCTTGACGGATGCATTTGTTCTCCTTCGACCACCTTCCTTTAGGCTTTCAGATCTAAAGTCTAAAGACTTCATAACGTTCGTCATTTGAGTGCGGTCTCTTAAGCTGTTAACTTTTAATACTGTTACATGCCCTCACAGTTTACACTCAACTAAAATTTAAGCTGAAGCAGCTTAAATTTTACAATGTACAATGTACTTCCCCGGATGAACTTTTTTCATATGGATCTCTACCGCTACTACATTACGCACAAGTAGGTATATCACAAATCTGGGACGATAGAACGAATTAATCTCTTTTTGCGTAATAAATATCTGGAAGCAAGATAAACATCACGCTATATTTCTCGCTTAGGCATTCCGCGCTAGTGAAAACTGAAACTAGACTTTTCGTGCGTGAATCTAGATTCATCACAATGAAACATAGAATGTCCACTGCTGCAACAGTCTTCCCAACGGTTCCCAATAACCTTTATATGTGGAATTTCATCTAATAGAGGGCCATCCTACGCTGCGCGTTCCATTGCTTTGTTCCAGAATCTTCCTGCCCCAACGGCTGTCTGTTCTTCGAGCTATGTGCTGCGCCCTCTGTGATTTCAGCTTGCTTAAAATCTTAAATATTAGTAACAGTAAAATGACAGTAGATTTATTCACATCATAAAACGTAGACGGAGAAAGCCGGCTTAATAAATGGCTGAGAAAATTAAACGAGAACGCGGTTCGTGTTTTTGTAGATGTATGTTTTTTAAGAATTGTTATTTATCCCATTAAATAAAACATGTTTTTGTTGAATAGCAACACTTGATTAAATCACCCCGCCTCATTATGCCTTCATCTAAAAGGGAGGTCTATAATCTGAAGACCTTCCCCCAAGATTTTCAAAGCACAGACCGTATGCGACCCGCACCCAACGGCAACCAGCAATCGTTATTGCCCTGACTCTTAGTTTACTTTCCTTTTATCATCTATTGTAATAAACTCTATCCTTAATGTGTACACTTGTCAAACATAATCTAAGCTCGTATGGGCTAGTAGCCAGGTCAGGGTGTTACAAGTTAAAGAGCGGCCCAATGTTCATTTGCACTTTACTTAACTACCTTCTTTTTTTGTTGCCATTCCCAAATGATCTGATAATTTAACACTTTAAAACAAAACACTATAAAATACATCCCACACCACACACACTAGGTACCTACACTATACACACATAAAAACACACGCACACTCCAAATGCGATCAAGCAAACATTGCAGCACAAGGGGCACTTCTTCATATATTTAAACATTTCAAAGATGTTTAATACTCATTTTTTTTCTTGTAAACCATTTCATGTATGTTTTAATTTTGTAAAAATTTAGTTATAGTAGGGATATTAAAGTTAACTGGCGGGCTACTTTGCCGCGTTAAATTTATAAAAGTTTAGTATTACATAATGTAGATTCAATTTGGTTTAAGTTCAGTATTATGTTAATAAATGTATGATATACGGTAATGTAACTGTGAATCTAAGAATTATTAAATAAATAAATAAAAAAAGGCCTCCGACAACCTTGATAGTACCAGCATCTCAAGTTACCGTCCGAAGCATGGAAGCGCTCCGTTGAAAAAGTGGTGACCCATCCGAACAGTAACTGCGCGGAACTTTGCTGTTAAAAACGCTTCACTACTAGCGTTACAAGTTTTCAAAATTCATATAAGCGTATAAGTATCTTGGACAACCCTATGTCAGACTGTCACGTCAACTGCGCTCCACACTGTGTATCGCAGTGCGAAAGTGCGTTCGTGTGAAACAGACCTTTTTTCGAAAACATCATTGTTTACCGAAACACTCTTATTGTGAAGCGAATAGTGGCGAATGTTGCGTGTTCAGAGTCTGAAAATGTACAATTTCTTTAGCGGCTTTGTGAGCTACTTTCCCGATGGAAATACGACGCAGGTTTTTATTTTCATAGTTCATCATTAACCCACTACCTTCTTTACATTAGATCTTCCTTAGTTTGTACCTTTTCACAGTTCAGTGCAGCCTAAACTTAATATACATTAATCTATGAATCTGTAGTTATTATACTAGCAATATAATTGTATTTTAATTAATCGTCTTGTAAAGGTTTCTATTGGTTATGGCAAAAACAATTTACTACATAAACGGTGACCTTACATTGACTCCCATACAAATAATAATCAGACTTCAGCTTTTACTGCACATAACAGAAGCTAGTATAACAACATACTTACTACGATTTCTTCAGTGTCATATCCAAATTACCTACTCATTTAACTCTCAAAGACTACGATACTTTTTAAGATTTATGCTACGAAGATGATGATAAAAGATATTCCATTTTGTGCCATGTGTTCCTGTTTTAGCTTGATATAGATTATCATTGATCACTCAATCCCCAAATCTCCAACAGTTATGACAAGACATGATCGCCATCTCAGCAGTTACTCTCTCTTCTTCCAGGTTATCGAAAAGTTCCAGAGCGAGAATGGTTCCGGAGGCAGAAGCAGCGGGATCCACTCAGCCAGTGCCAGCCCCACTCATTCAGAGCGGTCTTCTCCTAGATCTCTCGCCTCCAGGAACATAACCCATCACTCCAGGGACATCACACCTCCTGTAAGTATACCTTCTGAAGAGACTGCTCGCTCCTAACAAAAATAATACATTGACTGTTAGTCGGATGTACCTACCCTTTGGGTTCGAATCCCAGGCGTGCACCAATGGATATTCTACTCGAAAAATTACTCATTCCAATGTGCACATCTATACATGCTAAAACGGTGAAGGAATACTTCGTTAGAAAACCCGCGGCTTTTAGCTCTGCATGTATTGACCGTGACCTTCCTGCGGATTAAGGCTGACTAAGCTGAGAGGGTGGTATAAGTGGTGGGCAAGCCTACTCCATCTATAACCCTGTCCCAGGCACTACACTACAACAGCTGCTACCAGCAGCTACCAGACACACTGATAGATGTCAAGGCCACAGTTTATAGCTTCCCACAAGTTTCTATTCTTGTCCTCTATCACTGATTTTAATATGGACTTTGCAATTGTTCAACTTATAGGTTACTTACCTAAAAGTTAAAAGTTGTTACTGATAAGTCCTAGGTCCTAAGTATTGACCTACTTAGGTCATAATTAAAAAAAAGAAAAGGAGAATAATTAAAAACGAGAAGAAACGACTTTTTAACTAATAAGGCAGTTTAGTAACCCTTCTTTATAATCTATACTAATATTATAAACCCGAAAGTGTCCGTCTGTCTCTCTGTTTGTTACCTTTTCACGAATAAACGGCTAAATCGATTTCAGTGAAATTTGGTACCTATATAAACATATTATGAACGGGATTGAGGCATAGGCTACTTTTTAACCAACTGCGCAGCAGAGAGTTTTATTGACAAACCACGCGTGCGAGGCCGCCGGTACTTTATACAACATAATCACCTTAATGTTGTATAAATTAATCGTAAAAAAGCAGATCCGGACTCCTATCAAATTGTTTTTATCTAAGCCAAATCCAAAGGTTGACGATAAACATAATATTTTTACGTAGAAATCAACATTATAAATGCTTGTTTCCACCGATACATCCGGTTGATTGAACTGCCTGTTTTTTTCCTGGGGCAAACTATTAAAGTGATCATTTAATCGCACACTATCCATCTCTTCAAACTATAATAATTACCACTGCAAAAAGTTCGTGATTGGTTTAAACTTGGCGTTAAACTTTGTAGTATCTACTAAGTATTAACATAACGACCAGCGTCTGCTCATCTGATATTCTCTGAGATCCTGTTATAGATCTCTAAAAAACTTCAAATTTTAATCAATATAGACTATTTATTATCTATTCAATAATGATTTATTTTCTTGAGAGATCCATTTATGTATTCTAGTTACCAACAGGCGATAAGGAAACTAAAAACAAATTGCTTTTTATTAATAGAGATAATTTATTGTAATTATCACGATACGTAACGTAGTTTTACATCCATAGAAAAATTATGATTAAAAAAATATTTTTCCAGCTTCACGAAGAAGATGACGTGTCTGACTGGGAAGAGGGGGAGGCGACGGAGGAAGCCCTAGATGGACCACGCCGAGTGCCCTTCCCTGAGTTCGGAGGAGACATAGTGCAGCATAACGGTACGTAAACTGTAACATCGGCTTATTACATAACCCTTCGTAAAGCTGCATTAGATAAAACTGGACGTAACTGAAGTAGAAAAAATATTTCAACGATATTATACCGTGAGAAAAATCGGTATGACAAAGTCATAGCAAACAGCGATTGGGCAGTGAGAAGAGACGAAATAACTACAAACAATCTGTTTCAAACAAATATTATGTAATTTTAAGAGAAGCGACTGATAATAATAAATTTACGACATATTGTGCGACTTTCACTTCACACGTAAAATTCATCATTCATCAGCTTAAAATACATGCAAATTATTACGGTAACAATTTATTTTATTTTAATAACTATCTTGGGCTTAATTGGTCAACAAAAAGTAGATCAAGAAACTTATGATAGCAAATACTAAAAAACTTCTTTTACAGATGATAACGAAGATCGAGAGCTCGACGAAGTATCTAGCAGCGATCTACAAGGTGTCGACGGTTCATGGGAGGAAAACTGGCTCTTCCAAAAGAAGAAAATAAAGACCATACAGTCTGTGCCAGTTCCTATGCTAGTCCCAAACTCCAATACAGATTACAGAGCAATGATCGGCGATAGAGACGCAGACGACACTACAGATCTGTCAGACAACGCTAGCGATACTGAAGAACAAGGAGAATACAAAAGCGACATAAAAAGAGTGCTAGACTCAAAACACGTAATCGGTGGAAAGATCAAAGTAGACGATGAATCTGACTATGAACCAGACAGTCTGACAATAGATCGGGGCGACGATTTTGATAAACTTGTAGAGAATGGATTAAAAAATGGCGTAGCAGTAGACGGTATCATTAATGAAGTTAATGAAAACGTTACTACTGCTAAAACTAAAGAAACACTTGATGTAGTAGACGGTATTGTCAACGGCAACGATTCTATGTTATTACTGGCGATCGATGATGGTCCGTTGCTGAAAGCAGAGTTCAATTTAAAAGAGGAAATACACAGGTCATTGATGAATGGTAATGCACACTACCCTAACCAACACGAAGAAGTTTTCGATGACAGTATAGAAAGCATCGCAATTAACAAAGGTAAAGATTTCAAACACACTAAAATACATTTGAAGTAGTATTTACATTGTTGATTGTAATAATATCGTTGAATTTGTTGATTTTGTTTTAGAATCTACCAACAACACATTGAATCATCACGAGAGAGAAGGCGAATACGAAGAAACAGTGACACTTCCAGTACAGCGATACGCAGACAGCTTGCGGAGAAAGCACTTCGAAGATACGAATTATGAGTGAGAACTTTCAGATAATTTAGTTAGCACTTTAAGTTAAAACTCGAAAAACAATTACATTGAGCGATATTCATTTGTTTCAGATTGCATTCAGATAGAACAAATATGGAAGATGAATTAGTGCCAGGTATGTTTAGTACATATCAAATTACAGTATAAAAAACAAGTATCACAGTTCCAGTACCTATGCTAAATAACTTATTTTATTTTTAGGATCAGTAGCTTACCGGGAGCGCAAAAAGTGGCTTAACTGTGTCGATATGCCCAACAATCCTTATTCACCAGAGGCCATCCAAAAACGACTACTTGCTAAGAGTACGTCATCACTCTTCGACATGATTACTAGTAAACAAGATTTTGAAGAAGAAAGTGAAACACCACAAGATTTAGAAGACCATAATAAAAGGGCACAAGAAGATGAATCTAATAAGGAATCACGGATTATGTCAACATCCGTTAGCACAGATAATATTGGCACAGACAGAAGGTCTAAAAGTCCGTCGCCGAAAATTTTAAAAGAAGTACTGGCAGATGAAGTTCCTCAATACAAGCGGTATGTAAATCTATCTATAGTGGCATTTTATTATCTATAATCTCTATATATTGTAGATTTTTTGATAATTATGTTTTGGAACATGTATTTTTATTGATTTACAGATACGGTCGCGACTATTACATAAGAGAGGCAAAAGCGTCCACAGGCGTTCGCAAGAAGCACAGTTTTAGCGACACGAGCTCCCTATCGTCAATGAACAAGTCTACGAGCTTAGACAATTTTGATACAGAGTTCGCATCGCCTGTAAGTGCCAGCAGTTCGTTGAGTGACATCGAGGCGTGCGCGCTCCATCAGAACATCGTCCGTGCAGTGCTCAGTCCTAGGAACGCGAGCCCAAACTTTGCCATCAATCCCATTTTTGAACACCCCGATAGACAGAACGATACCGCTGAAGAGTATCAAGCGAAAGAACGTTATGTCGATCGCAAACCCAACGTAAGACAAAGTAGAAACGTGTGCAATGGAGGTGACGGTTATGTGGAAAACGAGGATATAGTTAGACTTAAAATACCAAACAAACCCGAGATTACAGAAGACCTATTTGAGACGTACACGAACGTTAGGCGCAACAACACGCTTCGAGGCGAGGATATGTACGCGCGCGCAAAGCGGCGGCCTGGCCTCAATTTCACATTCGGGGGGAGTCTAAGGTTAAGCAGAGGCTTTCGTACCGATCTATGGTGATAGACCCACGTTCCAATTATCTAATACACCATCTCCAATCTCAACAGCACTTCTTATAACTCGCAATATTGAATCTCTACTGTGTACGATACATACATAGATTCTAAAATGGGAACAAACCAAATTAGGGTATAGATTAGGCTAATTTTGACATCACAACCATCTTTCATAAAATGATCAGATGGTGGAAGGACTTGCATCTCATGAAAAACTAAAATATCTTCGTTTTGACACACATAGTACTGCCTGATGTGTGCTGGCATGTTTGTGGAATTAAAGAAACGCTGACTAACAGCACTATGCACTAATAATACGCGAATACCTCCTTAGAGCTGCACTCATAGATTTGTGTTCTTCCTTTATTAAAATTTTCAGTACTATTTACAACAGTAATACTACAAAGACGTTAGTGGTGAGTGTTGTATGATTTTGGCAAATGAAATTGTGACTAACCGTTGGCTTGCCATTGAACTAACGAGGATCTAAAGACGATATTACTTCATTTATTGCATCTTCTGCATTTGCTTCAATCATATTCATTTCATCTTTTCTTACACCTACAGTTAACCATAACCCAATTCACCACACGATTTTTCTTGCGTTGCACCATTTCAGTTTTAATCGAGCACTAAGCACGTTGTATCTAAACTTAACTAACAATATTAACTAAACATACTCATAACTTAGTGTAATAATGCTGTTCTATAAAAATAATATAAAAGGATTAAATCTTATCAGAACATGTAATTAATTGCATTAATCTATGTATGAAGCGTATTAGTGCACTATCAAACTTAAATAATTTTTCAGGGATTACTTATAAAGCAGTTCCACGTGATAGCAACAAATCAACAGTACACTAAATTCACTGGAAACGATCAAATTGACTCTATAACGACTACACCCAATAACAAAACTAATATTTTAATCGAATACGAAGACAATGACCAAAATTTGTATTCGGCAAGGCCAGTTATCATCGATGACGACACAGATGACAAATTCGATGAAATCTTACAATCAGCTTACAAATCAGAAATCGCCGCAAATGATACGGAACCAGACAAAAACGAGGAACCTATAAAATCACCAGTCAGTGTTGCCAATTCGTACTTAAGCTCTAGTAGTTTAGAAGATTCCATTAAAATCTACAATGTACAAACAGGTGAAGTAATAAAATGTAGGCCCGAAGATAACATATCAGCAAGATACGAGACTACGGTTGACAGCAGGGAAAACATCGGTCTAAGCGATAAGAGTATCCCAGGAGACATTTTTGATAGCATCAGTCAAAACGGATATTTGGACGAGGAAACAGTCATTATCGAAGAAAGTAAGGACGACAACTTAGAGATCTGTGAATTAGAAGATATTCTACCCCAGCTGCCGAAAGTGAAGGAACTGGCCAAGAAGTTCCTTAGCATGGAAAACTTAAGTGAGCCTATAAAGGTGAGTATTTTTGTTCGTATCTTTGCTTATCTAAGTGATATGTATTTTACCGCAATGACGAATCGTTTGTCTAAGCTTTGGCATACATACAGATAACAAAACGGTGTTTTATTGTCCATTTCAATTTCGTTTAATTTATAATTAAACTTCATTTAATTTAGAACATGTTTCTGGGAACTGACAAAAATAGATCATGACTAGAATTAACACAGATGTAACCCTGAACCTTTGTTATTTTCCTTTTTTGTTATATAAATAGTTACCTATTTTAGAAATATGGAAAGCTGGTTTGTAGTTTTGTTAATATAGATACGAATGTCAGTTAATTGGATAGTTGACGTTACGTATGCATTGCCTGCTTCTTCTATGCGTTATCGCGTAAAAAAGTTAAAATTCTGATAATAATTAATAAATTACAAATCTTTAATCGGTGTGTTCTAATTTTCATGTTGTTGCGTTAACATTTAGTTTTTTCCTAACAAACCATTATCTTCCAGGCGCCACAACCCTACTCAAAGCGACGAAGGAGCAAAGAGAACATCCTAAGCGACTTCAACGCGGACAGACAAGTGAACAGACAAGTCTATATGCACAGTCTCACAGCCAGGAGTATTACTAAAGAGTTTAGGGAAGGTCTCAAACTGTCCATGTCTACGCCAATCAAAGTTCCTGGAGGTTCCAAGGATATCCCTGATGGAGAGATCACCAAGGAGTCTAGCAGACCGGGTAGTCCCGTACCAGAGCCTGGTAATATCAAAACTAAGCTTGCATTCTTTGAAAGTCTCAAAACTAAGTTTGGTAATAAATAGTATATTGAAGGAAAAACGTGTGACAAAAAGTGCAAGTGCACTGGTGATATCAAGAACCTTAATCGGTTCAGCGCTGTTCCACATAGCGAAAGATGGAATCAAATCATACTGTACGTATTGTTTGACTGGAAAGGTTAGAAAAACGAAAGGTACCTCAGCCTTTAGGACAAATAGATGTCAATTTTCTATATGAATTTTACTTCTGTATAAAATGTCGGTATGTTCTAACATTTTCAGCCAAATCATACATTGATTGTAATTGAGTGCTTAGTATTTCGACTACCGCTTATTTGCAGCAAATAGGTGAGGTAGTCGAAGCACTGCGTGTAATATTTATATGAGAACTCCTACCTTCTAGTTTTACTCTAGTAGACAATATGGACGGTCACAGTAGTGTTATCAGGGCGAATATGGGTGGGTACTACGATATTTAAATAATAATATTGCTTCTCTAGCATTTTCTGATATATAATTATGTTACCGCTGATAGTAGAAAGTCGTTATTTTGCGTATTGACGATAATATACGCGGTTTTACAACTATTTCGCCACTACTAGTTCTACAAACTATTAGCAACAGTTGATGAATATTTACGTTATATTCGTTGGTTCATTTATCGTTCGGAAACGTACCCATACTACGTGACACATTTTTTACAAACCCCCCTCCCCCTCTTCGGTGGCCGCCCGTAGTATGTACATATATGCCAAGACCCCCCCCCCCCCTAGTTTTCACGTAGTAATTCATAAATATTGTTTTAAATCATTTTTTACAAACAGAAAGTTCAAAAAAATAATAATTTGGCTCATATTGGTCTTTCTTAGTACGGCGCTTGCCTTGCGACGACGCCACTGCGCGCCATATTTTGAATATAGCTCGAAAAAGCGCGATATTTCATTAGAGGATATTGACTACGTGACGAAAACCTAAGCCCCCCCCCCCCCCCCCCTGTGACCAAGCGTGGTATTTTAAAGTCCCCCCCCCCCCCCTCCATGTACGGGTCACGTAATATGGGTACGTTCTGATACATTCCCAGGTTCATAATAACTACAATAAATCATTCTAAGATCAATTACATACAACAGGCTTAGGTTATTATGTGTTCTGACTAGCAAGTCTTCACTTTACTAGCTTTACTAGCTTAGCGGTAACATAACCTGTATATTTAGGTTACGGTGTAAATACTTAGTGCCATTTGTTCATCATAAATTTCATATATTTAAGTTATTTAGCTAATGCCAAAGTTGTAAATAAAAATTGGTTTAAAAATATTACATTGGGTTAATCGGAGGCACGTCTTTGGGCGTGCAATGAAATCGTTTTAAAACCACTGTCCGTGGCCGCTGTTTTAAATGTGATATAAACATTAAATGTTTCACAAAACAAGATATTTGGATAAAGGTGTATAATGTAATAAAAATGTTAGAAATATAATTTGTCATTTTATTTTCCTTATCTTAGTAGATAAAAATTGTGAACAAAAATGTTCATGTACAAATAAATACATGTAATACATGTTTTAAGTGCGATAATGTTATCAGCTCACTTTATAAGCTCACATCTAATATACTGAGTATATTATACCTATTATTATAATAAGACGTATATTACCCGTGCGCGATAAGTTGGGAGCTGAGCGCGGTGACGTCATATTGGCGTGTTTGTACCGCCCGCAAAAAAGCGAACATAACAAGCAGCCGCCCGCGGCTACGTCTTTGTTTTTTTTAACCTAATTTATTGTGTTACTCAGGGAGGCCGCTGCTTTTTATCTAATCTTTTTTACACTACTTGAATAAAATAAAAATACAATGTTTAAGTTTATACATTTATTTATCTATTATTTACATTATCTCATCTTCGTCACTACTTAGTGGATTTATGCCTTCTAGAGGTTGTTCTTCGTCCTCAGTCTCACTATAATCACTTGACGAAGAGGTATCCGATAAATTTACAACATTTACTATAACAACAAAAACTACAACAACAAAACAATGACACAAACTATAACAACAAAAACTACAACAACAAAACAATAACACAAACGAAAACTAAAAGAATTCCAGAGCGCGTCGTTACGTGACGTAGGCCAGTACGAGACTAAAAACCCTAGTAAAAAATAGTGATGCGAACGGTACAATACAGGCGCCATCGGGGAAGTGCAAGGGAAGCGGTCGGGGAGTCGCATTCCTAGCAGGTCCCAAGTTATCGCGCACGAGTAATACTTATAGATATACCTATTATATATAAAGACGCAGGAGGTTGCGGGTTCGATTCCCGCTGTGGGACAAATGGTTGCATGGCCTACAAATATATATTTTTCTATAAGTATAAATTTAATTAAAAATAAATTGGGGCTAGATAGCGTTATTATTTATTATAGTAACATATATATAAAGTAGGTATTAGAAATTAATAGATATTTGAAGCTTATATTGCGCGCCCCATAAGGGTCCATATACCTCAGATACCGCATCACTCCTGTACTCGTAATAAATTTATAAATAGGTACGAAGATTGTATGTACCTACCTAAGCCAAATCCAATATGAAATGTTTGTAAACAAATTCGTGAAATCCATTTGATTTGCCTGCGGATAGTCAGGTAGGTAGTAGATAAGTGAGGCAAGTAACAAGGTATACTTAAAATACTTTAAGTCCAACTCAAACTGAGCTGAGTAGGTACCTAGTACCCATTTAATAAGTATAAAAATGATTGCTACTTAGGAAACCTACGCCCTGTATATTTTATGTTTTCTTTAAAAATGTAGTGATTAGTATCTCTTTGTTACTACCAATAATATAAATATTCGTCAATTATTGTATTAAATTCAGTCATCTATCACAAAGTGTAAATCACAAATGGGGTGAGTGCATTACCCCCTATTTACGGACTGGTACGTCCTTCACAATCAATAATAGATCCCCAGGGTCTTATGAAACGGGACACTCTCCATCTCCTCGGCATACCTCCTTCTGTAGCACCAGAGGAAGTAGTCTATCAGGCTGGAGTTCACCTCTACCGTGGGGTCCGGTAGCTGATCTGCTATCTTCTTTCGGAGCAGTTCCACAGCGTGTATGGAGCATCCTCGGATCTCTACTTCTTTTTCTGAGCCGCTCGGAAGAAGATCCTCTGGAAAATTCATTTGCTTTTGTTGAGTCAAATGTCCCAAAAACGCGTCGAGTGACATATCGTGGAATGTCGCCGGACATGGAGCTTCGTCGCGAGACATTTTGTCTCTCATTTGTTATCTATCAGTTATCACAGGAAGAACTGCGACACAAGATGTTTGCCGATGCCGCACGATGTCCGGCGACGTCGCACTGCGTGTTTCGCGATTCGTGTCCCGAGACATGTCACCTAGTGAGTACGAGGCTTCACGGGCAGTGGCGTAGCGTAGTATGGGCGCCAGGAGCGATCCGCCCCGGGCGGCACCTTTAGGGGGCGGCAAAATTTGACAATAAATAATAATAATATCTTGTTAATATTTGAACCATTTCATATTTTTGTCGCATAAGCAATGCCAGCTGAGAAAGAAGTTTTTGAAAATTGATTGATCAAAAATTATTTAAGATCAATAATGAGTAGGTAAAAAAATCTGGCCATCTTGTCTATTGAGCAAGATGTGTGAGATGCTATAGACATGGATAGTGCAATAAAAGACTGCTTTAAAAAAAAGTAGATGAATAAAGTTTTAGTTAAAGACAGAAGTTTTGTTTTCAATTCTAACAAGTGCATGAACTTTCAACAAAAAAAATATTAACAGTATCGTGGTGGTAATCAGTGTTCTATACCTGTTACATATATCAATGTAAGTGGCACACGTGTAAGAATTTTTCTAATAAATGTGATTATTATATTGTATATGCCTGTTCTTGTCGAAAAGTTTTCTAGAATTAATGTATATTGTAGTCTATTAAAATAAAATACCCAAATAAGAGGGCGGCAAAATTTTCTTCCGCCCAGGGCGGCTGACACCCACGCTACGCCACTGTTCACGTGGTGTCCTGCATAAGCAACAAATGCCGTGCGACGAATGCGATCAAAACAACGACACTACCTTCTTGCAGCTCTATGTAGCAGTCTGCGAGACGCGACGCCACCGGTTTATAGATACGGACTTCAAGAATATAAAATTAATAGTGACAATAATGAAAACTAAAGTAGAAGGAACACGACACAATATTGATTTTACATTTTAGAATCGTTTCTTAATTTTGAATATAATGATGGAATTTTTCAAATGTTTTTCTTTGTAAAAACGCTTCCCCATGATTCGAGAAGTAATGAACAAAATGACGTAGGATATACATGGCGAGGCGTCATTTTGTCTAGTACTTTTCGAATCATGGAGAAGCATTTTTACAATGAAACACATTTGGGGAATTCCATGTGCGTTTTTGCTTGAAAGTTCGTAACGACTTTTCGCGTTGTGTTGCATTGCATCGCATTTGTCACTTACGCAGGACTACCCGTATCTCCATAACACAGATAAGATAATATCATAGTCAGCCTGTGGATGATGATAACTATGATGATGAAAAGATGGAAATTAATTAAACATGTTTAGGCAGTATAGATTCAGGCCGGCCAGCACAACGATTCCTAATTATTCAGCAACTAAACATGTTTAAATTAGTCGTATTTCACAACTCCTCAAATTATATTTAGCCACTAAATGCGTTTAAGCATCGTTGCGCAAGTCGCCCTTAATACCCAATTATTTTTTTGCTAAACAGACTTTAAATAGAAACTCCAGGGTTTCAAAAGTACTTATTTCTAGACTTACCATTCTTCAGCAACGCCATCAGCTCTTCACTATAGCTCATTGCTCCAAAGTAAACCAGCACCTGAGGCACTCTATAATCAGCAAACATTGTTATCCGGTCAATATCTTTAAACTCTCCCAGTCCCAACCCACCAAAAAAGTTCCATATATCCGCTACCAATATCTGTGCTCTTTTATACAATGATACTCTAGCACTCTTAAAAGTTGCTTCATCACGGAAACATGGGAAGTTGTTAACAATGATGTCTAGAAGTTTGACAGCTGATTTGTCAGCTTCTTTAAGACAAGTCTGAAATGTTCCATTGTATTTATCGAGCAGGATGGTTCCAACCTCATGTAATATTGATAGTCTCTCTTCGAATAATGGGATTGTGGCTTCATTATCCCCTCGCATAATGGTTTGGAGTTGTTCTGTAGTGATCTTAGCGTAGTAGTTAGGGTTTGTGATGTCATGGCCTTCCTAAAAGCAGAATAAAGGGTTTGTAAGCAATCTTTCATGATTTATATCAATCATTATCGGTGTTATGTTATGGCGAAACACAGTGCGAAGCAGATCACACTCACCTTGAGGTTCACAAATTGAACCGAAACATATAATAACATATAACAACATCATATCAATCAGCCATACCTCTAAATACTTCCATTTAGTTCCATTATTGTACCTACCACCCTTTTTCATGATGAGTCCACTAGGCCAGATACCTTAACTGGTGACTGTACTCACCTTGATAGCTCTAGCTAGTGCAGCTTCCAAAGCATAGTATCCTGAATGCCCCTCCACTGTCCACTTCCGAGCACCGGTATATGACCAGAAGCAAAAATTCAGGGCGTCGGCCACAAATATCCAGTCTGCTGCTTTCGGATCATCTTTGGAAAGATAACTGATGTTAGCGCCTGTGTCTGGGATTTGAAGCTTCTTGGCTGATATAGATTGGAGCATCTGGAAATGCAATAATTATTCTTATTGGATGTTATTGTTATGAGATTTCAATGACATAGGTAATGTTCACTATAAATAAATAAATAATGCTGGAACATCCACACTCATATCAAATATCATCATGCAAATATTTGTTTTGTAGTATATAGGAGTCGAACTTGCAAGCTCTTGCATCTCAACCATCGTGGCCGTCAGGCCATTCACCCACTGTGTCGTGGACTATAGACATATATTCATTTATGTGCTAAGTACATTAGCATACTATATCGTCAGCTTAATATCATGATTCTTAACTCCATTTACGACATACGAACTATTGTACATACATTCATGCGAATAAATGATTATGAATTATGAATTTGGGCAAAGTTTTTTACAGGAGCAACATAAATTGTTTTTTTCACAAAGTTTGAGAGATTTTTATCAAGTTCCTAATCTACTCTAGGTACAAAAAAAACGAGTGTGCTTTAGACCACATGACTGAAGTAAAACTTGTTTATCAAAATATTAATTTATAAAATTGTTCAATTACAAAATTGTCCACACTTCTGTAGGTCGATCAGTCTATGTTCATTCTGGACAGACGCAACTCGCATTCGCACATTAACGTTTAAAAATATACGAAAACTCTCTCTCTTTGTATCTTCACTAACTTATATCTCCCTCTCAACTTCCGTTCGCACTTTTCGAAACGCATTCACCAGCTTACTTCCTAAGTCAAGCGTGCGTAAAGAAGTTTTACTTCAAAAACCCTCATTAAATACCTAAAGTAAGAGTAACTCAAGAGTAAAAGCAAGTAAGAGATACTTACCTATTTAAGTGTGCGTATTTAACATATGCCTACAAAATTTTTAGTTACATCTGGTACAAAACATATATTTTTTCATTTATGCTACTAATGATTCACCTTTCATAATTCTCCAAATAGAAAACATTTTCTATTTGGTACCTATTCATTATTCTTAAACCTAATGAATGAGACTGTCAAACGGACCCTGGTTGTGTTCACGTTGTTTTTCGTTTCCCGGCTAATTAATTGTGTTTTTTTCTGATATTTGCCTTCTAAACTTAGTTTACTTAAGAAAATCTAGTTGGTGGAGGTATAATTGTTTAACTCTATATAGTTGTGTTTGTCTTTCGTCGCTGTGGTAAGAATTTTGTAGTGTATTGTAGTTTGAAATTGGGTGCGCTGTTTGCATGTGTCCGCCATCATGGAAGAGATGGTGGATAGCGATTTACTGGATCCTGGTCCCGAATATGAACTAGACCTTCCACCAGGATTTAAAATTCCCTCACCAGAGCTATTCTGTGAAATTCCAGCGCCGGAATCTTGTGAGGATGGGGCTATAGCTCCATCCTCCAAGTCCCCTACCAGGCGTGCCGAGTTTCTGAAAGAAAAGAATGTTGGAAAACTCCGACTTGGAAAACAGTTATTAAAAAAAAAGATAAGAGAGCTATGAAAGTCGAAAAACTGAAATCAATCTCCAAACCAAAAAATCCCATCAACAAAGTTCTATCTAATCCTATTCAAATACATGACAATAGCACTGCTGTCCCGCGTGTAAGCAACCGCATAGTCCCAACAATTAATTAGGCAATTCAGCCACACACAAAAAAAGTAAACCAGCCAGGTATTCATGCTGCTCCAATGGACCTCACCCAAGATGATACACCAAACCTCCTGACCCAAAACTCTCCTCCTACCCCCATTACTCGTGACCATTATGAGTGTAATGGCTGTGGTCCCTTTCTGATCTATGTAGAATTGATCATAGAAAATGCTACGCCTGGAACTACCCTTCACCCCTTGAAATTCGGCTCATTCCTCTTCAGAAATAAGTTCACATCCATCTTGAATGATGGTATAAAAAAGATAGGCCGCAATCGCCTAGCGGTTAGTTTCAAATCTGCGGATGAAGCAAATCAATTCTTAAAAAATTATCTGTTGTCCCAAAATAACTTCAAAGCATATATACCATCACATAACATTTCTCGCATGGGTATAGTCAAAGGTATCCCTTCTGACTGGTCTCACGAGGACATTATTGAAGCAGTTCGCTGCCCGGTGGGTACGGGGAAAATAATTAAAACTAGAAGACTGAACAAAAAAATTATTACGACGTCGGATGGCAGTTCTTGGGTACCTACTCAAACTGTTGTCTTTACGTTTGATGATCAAGTTTTGCCCAAAGAGATAGCTTGTTGCTATACCATGCTGGCGGTGGAGCAGTATATCTTCCCCGCTATCCAATGTTATATTTGCTGTCGATTTGGGCATACTAAAGCTCATTGCCGTTCTAAACCTAAATGCTACAAATGCTCTGACAACCACACAGGAGACTCATGCTTGGTTGATGTAACTGAGGCAATTTGTATGTACTGCTCGGCACATCACTTCGCCACTAGCAAGATTTGTCCTGAATATACCAGGCAAGTCAATATAAAACACCATATGGCTTATCACAATTTTTCATACCAAGAGGCAATTAAAGTAATCCCGCAATCTAAGAAGTCCTTTGCAGAAGTTGCATCAAGTCAGCCTGAGTCCTCTCAGCTGATGTCTCCATCTTCTAATAAGATACCGTCTTCCCAACCCTCTGCAGTTCCTCACTCGTACCGAAAAACCATAATTCGCCCACCGCGTCCGCGCCCAGCTATCGTTCCTGGCTATGACCAAAAATCCCATAGAGAATTAATACATTCTTATGATATTCCTGCACCATCAAACGGTTGTGATATCAAGAATAATTTAAATAATACAAGCTCAAACGAAAATGAAATCCTGACTTCTGAAACAATTAATATATTACTCGCTTCTTTGACTAATATAATCCTTCATTCTGATCTACCGAACAACGTCGCAATACACATGATTAACACTATATCAATCACACTTTTGAATGCGATCAAACATGGATGTAGTCCTCCAATGGAATTGTAGAAGTGTGGTTCAGAACAAATCTGAACTACAATACTTACTTAATCTTCATAAACCATTCATCTCTGCCGTCTCGGAGACATGGCTGGATCCTGGTTCTATTTTTAGAACCCCTGGATACACCGTTCTCCGGGACGACAGAGGGGATGGTTGGGGCGGTGCCGCCCTTTTTATTAGAAATAATTTATCTTTTACTCAAATTCCGATAAATAACTCTAGTAATTTGTTAAATGTTGTGGCCCTTAGGTTTAACAACATTTCCTATGTCTCTGTTTATATTCCAAAAAGAAATATTGCGGTTATCCCTATTTTGCAATCTTATCTTTCAACAGTTCCTCCTCCATTGGTTCTATTAGGAGATTTTAACTGTCATCATCAATTATGGGGAGCACCTAATAGTCACCCTTTTGGGCGTCAATTTTTAGATGTTTTAGATAGTTTTGATTTGTGTATTTTGAATGATGGGTCTCCTACGCGTAGAACCCCGCCAGGTGCCAATTTAAGTTTTGTAGATCTGTCTTGTTGTTCTTCTTCTTTAGCTAGTCTTCTTTCTTGGTCCAGGCATCCTACTACTCATGGCTCAGACCATTATCCTATTATCATCTCATTCCCTTATCAAAATTCTTCTGTTCTTAACCTTCCTCCTCTTCTTCCATACATAATTAGTAAAAATAAATGGGAATCTTACTCCAGTTTTTTAGATGAGAAAATAGAGGCCCTGCCTAGTCCTGACTCTTCCAATATTATTGATTGTTACAATTTTTTTAATAAATCTGTTATTGATGCTGCAGATGCTGTTTTTAAGAAAACGAACACCTTTGCGGGCAAAATTCCATCTCCTCCCTGGTGGGATTCTGACTGTACTAAAGCAATTAAACGTTGAACGGCTGTTGAATCTAACTGTGACACCAAAGTAACCCTAGAGAGTTTCCTAGTTTTTAAAAACGTAAGTGCCGCTACTAAAAGGCTTTTGAAGAAAAAGAAGTTTCAGGGCTGGCGTAACTTCTGTTCTTCTGTCTCCCCTCAAACTTCCCCTACTATTGTCTGGGATAAAATAAGACGTTTTAGATGTTCTCGTAGACAAAACTACCACACATCGTACTCTACCTCTTGGACAAATGATTTTATGAGTAAGTTAGCCCCCCCATTTGCGTCTAATTATTTACAGGTACCCAACCCTTACTATTTTTCGAATGATATTCCCGCTCACTCTTCTAATTCTCACTTTTTGCTTGATTCCCCCTTCTCCTTCCAAGAATTAAAATTGGTTCTGAATAAGGTAAAAGATTCAGCCCCGGGCCCAGATGGTATCCCATACTCCTTTTTATCCAATGCAAATGAATTATCCCTCAAATACTTGTTAACCATTATCAATACAGTTATTAGTTCTGGTTTTATTCCTCAATATTGGAAACATCAAATAATTATTCCCATTTGTAAACCTGGCAAAGATCCTGCAGATTCTTTATCTTACCGACCCATTGCTTTATCATCAACAATCCCTAAAATTTCCGAACATTTAGTTAAAAATCGCCTAGAGTGGTACCTGGAACACCACTCCCTCCTATCAACTTCTCAATATGGATTTAGAAAAGGTAAAAGTATCGCTGATAGTCATGCCATATTTACCACAGATATACATCTAGCATTGACTAGAAATGAGTCAGTTGTGGCTGGCTTTCTAGATATATCTGCAGCATATGATAATGTTGATCTTAGTATTCTTAGGCATAAACTGCATAAGCTAAGAATTCCTAATAAGATAACCTCTTTCATATTTAATTTATTATCTGGCAGACTAATCTCACTAAGATTTAACGGAGTAAACGAGACTGATAGAGTAATTTGGTAGGGTCTCCCTCAAGGATCAGTTCTAAGTCCACTATTGTACGATGTATATACTATAGATATAGAGCGGTCTTTAACAACAGTGTCCAGAGTTCTTCAATATGCTGATGACTTGCTTGTCTACACGGCTGATTCTTCTATTACGGAAGCAGCAGGTAGGGTGGAAGAAGGCATTGCCATTCTGTCCACCTGGTTATACTCCAACTCTCTTTCCCTTTCAGCATCAAAAAGCAGTATCTGTATTTTCTCTAGGAAAAGAAACATTCCCAATATTAACATTTCCTCTAATGGCTCAATTATACCAGTAGTTGATAAAGTTAAATTCCTTGGAAAAATTTTTGACTCTAAACTGAATGGTTTGGCTCATGTTAAATGGTTCATGTTCATGTTGGGTAAAAGTGAACGTGGTATCAACATTATGAGATGTCTGGCCGGAGTTTGGTGGGGTGCCCACCCATTATCACTTAGAATTTTATATAATGCCATAGTAAGGAGCCACTTAGATTTTGGTTCTTATTTGTTAATCCCTGGAAATAAAGCTCCTATTAAAAAACTTGATGTATGTCACTCTAAAGCGCTCAGAATAATCATTGGGGCTATGAAATCCACACCTATAAATGCTCTTCAAGTCGAATGCGCAGATCCCCCACTGAATCTAAGGCGACAATACCTTGCAGATAGGTTTATTTTTAAAATTAGCGTTTTTGCAAATCACCCTCTAATTCCTAAACTTAAATTGTTAGATCTTTACACCCAATCTAAGCCATTCTGGAGACATAAGCTCATACCCCCCTTAGTTAAAAGCTACAGAAAGCTTGATAGGGTCAGATTTAAAGTGAATAGATTTTCAGTTCACCCTCTTTTTATGTATGATTTCAAATCCAAAATTTTCCAACCTGATGTTAGGCTATCAATAGGTACAAGAAAACTCCTAACCCAAATTTCGAATTTAATAAAGTAGTAACAGACCTCTGGAGTAACTCCGATGTATTTTTCACTGATGCATCCAAGACTGACCTTCTTGGGTCCGTGGGAACCGCTTTTTTACATGCCAACTCTAATATATCTCAACTATTTAAATATCCGCATTATTGTTCAAATTGTTCTGGCGAAAGCCTAGCTATCTTAGAATGTATTAAATTTATCAGAAACAATTATATCCCTGATTCCGTAATTTTTTCAGATTCCAAAAGCAGTCTTCAACTATTAATAGCAAACCCTTTTGGCAAATCAGCCTCCTCCTGTCCTATTTCTTTGACTATCAAACATTTCCTTAGACTTTGCCATGATGACAATTTGAATGTCACATTGGCATGGATACCTGGCCACAGTGGTATAGTGGGTAATGAGCGGGTGGACGGTTTAGCTAAATTTGCAATTGTCCATGGTAGTAAACGTAATTTTACCACATACCCCCATGACATTATTTCTATTGCCAAGCAAAGTTTGGAAAAATCCTGGAACTCCCACTGGGTGAGTTCAGAGCGCACAAAAGGTATAAGATTCAGCCATTCATTTCTTTCAGACCTTGGTTTGCAAAAATTAAAGCTACTAAGCAAATTACTTCCACAATTTGTAGGATGAGAATTGGACATTGCTCTTCATCGGTGCACCTCCGAAAAATAAGAGTGAGAGACTCTTCACTTTGTGAATGTGGTCTTGATGAAGGGTCTATTAATGACATACTGTATCACTGCCCCAGATACTCCTCACCTTCCCTATATAATATTTTAGTTTATTGTAAAGCTCCTCTTCCATCTAACTTAACTTCCCTTTTATCACTACAAAATAAAAACGCTATATGTGCCCTTACCAAATTTATAGCCCATTATGATATTAAATTATAGTTTACTAATTTATATATATATATATATATATATTAATATATTGTATTTATTTGCTTGATAGTAATAATAACATTTAACACATTGTTGCAGATATCAGATAAACTCGCGTCGCGTATAACTTTAAACCCATTTTAACTTTATTTTACATTTAACCGTGCCGTGAACCTACTACGTGAAGCTGGCAGGAATGTTCCTCACGCCTTATTAGAGGAATAAGTTGCAATTTAAAATAAAAAAAAAAAACAAAAACCTAATGAATTGTAGAGATTTGATCTATAGTGACAACCTAGTATTTATTGGCTGTTACCTATGTATGTACTTTTATAATACATAGCATTATTTATTTGAGGTACCTATACTTATATACCTATACTTACATTTATTAAAATTATATTTTGTCCTTTTTTTTTTGTGGCGTCGCACTGTTTGTGCATTTGCCATATATTTTGTCCTTACGCTATCAGCTCGAATAGATCTGTTCTCAAAAAAGTAATGAAAACTATATGGAAAGTATACAATGAATAAAGTTTCAAACCTCTTTGCAGAGTTTATCCAGTCCATCTTCGTGTATTTTTACGTGCTCAGCGTTTTTTACGATGAACTCTCCAGATTCAGCAGGTGGTAGAACTCCATGCGCCGCTCTGACCATTTTTTTCGTAATAATAGCTATTATTCTTTGCCGAACACAAGTAAGTAAACCTATAATGTGAACAAAACGACTTTGCAAAACGATCAAAAAAACGAATAGGGAATAGGGTCAGCGAAGACAAATTCAGTCAGCTGCAGTGTGACCAACTTCAAATTAGAGATCCTGCCCCGCTTACGCCAGAAAACTGACAAATCCTGCCAAACTCATAGGCACAAAATGCCGAAATAATGCCAAAATAATATATAAAATGAATACACACTTTTTTGAATAATCTTAAGTAATTGAATTCGAAGTAAATAAAACTTAAGTAAGTAAATTAAATTATACATTCGTTTTAGCATCATATTCTTTTTGTTCAGTATCTTTAAAACATAGCTTTTGTCAGTTTTTTATTAATTTCTTTAGTTGGCTGGAATGAAACGCAGTCACCATATTCACTAATGCCTTGTTTTACATGTTAAATAGAGACGACATGTTTATTAGTAAATCTATTCCGTGTTTTTGTTTTTATGAAATTGATTTGCGAGAAATGTGTACTCACCGATGACTACCCACTGTATCCAATCATATTCTTCTTATGCTTACTAGTCGTTGCATGTTCTTTTTTATTAGATAACCTAGGCACCAATTCAGTGTTGCATGCTTTATAAAAGGCAACATCTTCATCTTTCGCTTTTGCTATCCAGGACGAAAGTGATGGGTCCTGCTACCACTCAGTCCGATATAATCGTTCATATTTGCGTTTCATTATAAATCAGAAAAAACATTGATCCGCATCGCACGAAATTGCAAACAAAAGTGTGTCATCGTTCGAATAATTAGAAAAAAACAATTATTATGTATTATACTTTATGAACATTATGTGCAGCACGTTAAATTCCACAATTAAAAGAAATATCGTCCAACATGAGATCTTATGGAAAATCCCCAAATCAAAGGTCTTTGAGTTGATTTTAGGCTATACTACCAAATCTGCCAGGATATAGCTCTATACTGCCAGATACTGCCACATTTCTAAAACGTCAACCAAACCTGCCAGAGATTAAAATAAAGGGCTAAACCTGCCAAAAAGGCAGGAAACTGCCACATATGGTCACACTGGTCAGCTGATCTACCAGCGGGGTTATTGTGTATAAAATCCAAGTTCGATTTTTCTGACAGATTTCGACTTTGACAATCATTTCGAGGATCAACTGTCAAATTCGCATTGTGTAAGGGCCTGTCAAAACGAAAGCGAGATGAACGAACGAAACACCTTGAAAACAGGCTTTTGAAGCATTTTTTTGAATTGCGTAAGAATTATCTCAGCTTCATTGACATCCGAACAACGAATGAAATGTCAAACGAAGCAGGGATCTTCCGACTTGCCTCTTTGAATCCAAATTATAGAAAATATGTTATAAATTATTCGATTGCTTACCTATCCTTAGTTTAATCTGTTTTATTTGCTCGAATATACCAAGTGGTGTACATTTATAATGCAGTTACATAATTTTTTAGCCAAACTCGAAGTTAAATGCGGCATAACATGTAAGCCTAATATTTACTTGTTTTGATATAAATTTATTACCTTTATAATCAAGGGAAGTCCTACTTATTTTGACTAAATATTCTTGTCATATCCAATAATATGACAAAACGCTGTTTGTCTATTTATTAGTACCTACTCAAATATAATAAATAAACTTTTGTTGTTTATTTATATGAAAATAATGGCATTTAGCCGTGGGGCGCCGGCAATAGAATGTTGCCCCTCCGCTCTTGCCCGTGGATGTAGTAGGAATCTGCTAAGGGATACCTCCGAAAGATGGGCAGCAGCGTCTTTTCGTGTTTTCAATACCTATACTGCGCTCGCCAACCCGCCTGCCAAGCGTGGCGAGTATGGCAACAACCCCCTTATGGATATAGTGCAACATAAAACCAGGCCCCGAGTCCCCGGCGGCCCCGCTAATCCTGGCTACGGTAGCAGTCACGGTAACGGCGGGGCCAGGGGTGCTAAGAATCCCCGGGAGACGATCGGCTACCAAACACTACGACGACCACTGGCCCTGGTAACACACAACATCCGCACTTTGAGGACAGACGAAAAGATTGTTGAGCTGGAAGAAGAAATTAGTAGATTACACTGGGACATTTTGGGGTTATCAGAAGTCCGTAGAGAGGGCGAGGACACGATATCCCTTAAGTCTGGTAACCTACTATACTACCGGGAGGGCGACCAACAGTCCCAAGGTGGTGTTGGGTTTCTCGTTCACAAGTCACTCATCAACAACATTATCACCATCGACAGTGTGTCGAGCAGGGTCGCGTACCTGACACTCAGAATATCTAAGCGATATTCGCTGAAGGTCGTTCAGGTATATGCGCCGACCTCTTCACACCCAGATGAAGAAGTAGAGTCTATGTATGAGGACATCAGTAGAGCCATACATACGAACAAAACTCACTTTATTGTTGTTATGGGGGACTTCAATGCAAAGCTAGGCATGAGAAGCGATGATGAGTTGAGAGTGGGGCAATTTGGATATGGGCAACGGAACCCCAGGGGACAGAGGCTGGCCGATTTTCTAGAGAAAGAAGGACTCTTTATGATGAATTCTTTTTTCCAGAAGCCGCCTCACAGGAAATGGACCTGGATGAGTCCCAACGGTTCCACGAGAAATGAGATTGATTTCATCTTGACCAACAAGAAACGGATATTCAATGATGTCTCTGTGATTCACAGGGTGAAAACCGGCAGTGATCACCGAATTGTTAGAGCCACATTGAATATGAATGTTAAACTTGAAAGGTCCCGTTTGATGAAATCTACGCTCCGACCCACTCGCGCACATATCCAAAACCTCGAGAGCTTTCAACTCGAACTTGCAAATCGCTTTGACTGTCTAGAAGTAGATGCATCAGTGGACGAGATCAATAACAGGTTCGTTGAAACCGTCCATACGGTGGGGTTCCAGTTCTTTAAGACCCCCCGTACCAATAGACCTCAGAAACTTTCTGATGACACCCTTAACCTCATGGCTGAACGACGTTCTTTGCAACTGCAGTCTTCCGATGATGCTCAGTCACATAGGCAGCTCAATAGGAAGATTTGGAAATCCTTGCGGCACGATATTCGTACCTTTAATACATCTCGTATTAAAGATACGATAGAGCGGAATAAAGGCTCCAAAGTGTTCGCTAGAGATAATTCTATTGGGCAGAGCCGCATGACGAAGCTGAAAAGGGAAGATGGCAGCATAACGTCAAGTAAAGCGGAAGTGTTAAGGGAAGTCGAAAGGTTCTATGGACGGCTCTACGATTCGGTCACTAAACCTGTTTGCAGTGCGGCCAACGACCCAAGAGCCAAACTGACCCGACATTATACCGAAGATATTCCGGACATCAGCCTGTATGAGATCAGGATGGCCTTGAAGCAGCTTAAGAACGACAAGGCGCCGGGTGAGGACGGAATCACTTCAGAGCTTCTGAAAGCGGGTGGATCACCGGTACTTAAAGTCCTTCAGAAGCTTTTTAATTCCGCCTTGCTTGAAGGTACGACGCCAAAAGCATGGAACGGGGGCGTGGTGGTTCTGTTCTTCAAGAAAGGTGACAACACCTTGCTTAAGAATTATAGACCCATCTCGCTTTTGAGGCATGTTTATAAGCTGTTTTCGAGGGTCATCGCGAACCGTCTCGAACGCAGGTTTGATGACTTCCAGCCTCCCGAACAAGCCGGGTTCCGTAAAGGCTACAGTACCATAGACTACATACATACGCTGTGGCAAGTCATACAGAAGACCGAAGAGTATAACTTGCCGCTATGTCTAGCGTTTGTGGACTATGAGAAAGCCTTCGATTCGATCGAAACATGGGCAGTGCTTGAGTCTCTCCAACGATGCCGTATTGACTATCGGTACATCGAAGTGTTGAAGTGTTTGTATAAAAACGCCACTATGTCAGTCCGAGTACACGAACAGAGCTCGAAGGCGATTCCCTTAAAAAGAGGCGTAAGACAGGGAGATGTCATCTCTCCGAAACTGTTTACGACCGCATTGGAAGATGCCTTTAAGCTTCTGGAATGGAAAGGACTGGGCATCAATATTAACGGCGAATACATCACTCACCTTCGGTTTGCCGACGATATTGTGGTCATGGCAAAGTCGATGGAAGAGCTCAGCACGATGCTCGAAGGCCTCAATCGAGTCTCCCAACGGGTAGGACTCAAAATGAACATGGACAAGACGAAAATCATGTCGAATGTCCATGTCGTCCCTGCCCCAGTTATGGTTGAGAACTCGGCTCTTGAAGTTGTCGACGCGTATGTATACCTAGGACAAACAGTCCAATTAGGTAGGTCCAACTTCGAGAAAGAGGTCAATCGTCGAATCCAACTCGGATGGGCAGCGTTTGGGAAACTTCGCAACGTCTTTTCGTCCAACATACCTCAGTGCCTTAAGACGAAAGTCTACAATCAGTGTGTGTTACCAGTGATGACATATGGAACCGAGACGTGGTCCTTCACTATTGGCCTTATGAATAAGCTCAGAGTCGCTCAACGAGCTATGGAGAGGGCTATGCTCGGGGTTTCTCTACGGGATCGAATCAGAAATGAGGAGATACGTAGGAGAACTCAAGTCACCGACATAGCCCGACGGATTAGCACGTTGAAGTGACAATGGGCAGGCCATATAGCGTGCAGAATAGATGGCCGATGGGGCCGAAAGGTTCTCGAGTGGCGGCCACGGACCGGCAAGCGCAGCGTAGGGCGTCCACCCACAAGATTGGCAGACGACTTGGTAAGAACCGCAGGTCGGCGTTGGATGCAGGCCGCTTCCAACCGCAGTTCCTGGAGATCAATGAGGGAGGCCTTTGTCCAGCAGTGGACGTCCTACGGCTGATATGATGATGATGATGATGAATGGCATTTCCAGTTACTGTTACCTACCCAGATCGTAAAACACGAGTACCTAAGTAAGTTAGGAGAGACTATCCTCCGTAACTATTTCAGCAAAATTACCTAAGAAATTTATGTAAACAAACCATACTTAACCTCAAAGTAAAGTATTAACAAGTTTTTTTTTTGCAGACTTATACAAAAAATGGTATTTCCTGGAGTAGTCTGGTGCATTGACGACACTCATGTGGCTATAGTGTAAGTAAACATATCTTTGTGTCAGTATTTACTAAATGTTAATTAATAAAAATTTAGTGTAGAGCGCTGCATTGGTGTTATAAACAAGTGGTTCGCCCTGAATTGAGATGTTGCGAGTCTCCTAAAAAAATATTATTAGTATTTACCAATGACGTTCAAAAAGACTATTAAAACATCTTAGGTATTTACTAAATGTCAATTAATAAAAATTTGGTGTAGAGCGCTGCATCGGTGTTCTAAATAAGTGGTTCGCCCTGAACTGAGATCTTGCGAGTCTCTTAAAAAAATATTATTCTTAGGGTGTCTTACGCAACACTGCCTAAACGTATTTAGTGGCTAAATATGATTTAAGAAAATGTCAAATCATACAAATATGTCAAATTTAATCATGTTTAGTCGCTAAATACGTTTAGGGATAGTTGTGCAAGCCTGCTTTAATCTTTGACTAATAAATTTTAATAGTGCCACGAAATGCCCAACCAACTAACATAACCTACAGTTTCATTCAAATTACAAGTAACGAGAGTTCATGTTAATTAGGCTGACTGACTGCGCTGGAGATGGAGAGTAATATTTTTAATGGAAAGCCAAGCGTGCGATGCCAGCTAGTTATTTATATTGGGATATACCTACCCTTACATGCAATAGTTGGGATGTTGTGGGTTCAAATCCTGCCTGTGCACCAAAGAATATTTTTAACTTATGTTTGTGTGATTAATGTACGCACTTATTTCAGAATCAAAATAAAATAATTTTGCAAAGCATGTCTACTGGAATTGTAATTTAAATGAAATTGAACGCTCTCAGATGACCCGACACTTGATCAAAATCTGTCTCAGGGTGCTATAGTGCTCTACAGAAATCGGCAAAAAAACATAGTGTGACTATCAAATGGACTAAAGTGCACGGTTCCAGATACAGACTGAGAATGAATTCCGAAAAGGAGCTCCAGAAAGACTGGGAACATAGAGCCAACTGCAAGCAAACAAAAACAATGCTTCTGGCACAAAACAGAAAAACAACAAACACCTTGTTAAAGAACAAACGCGAAGATCTAAGGATGATGATGGGAATCATCACGAGACACTACGAACTTAATCATCACCTTCTGAAGACCACGGACAGTGGGCTTAGTCACAGATGCCTTCGAGAAGAAGAGACTGTGGAGCATGTGTTACTCCACTGCACTGCCACAAACGATGCAAGACTGAAAACGGGTTATCGAATCCTCATCCTCCACCAACACCGCTACACTACATCAACATCCATGGAAACCCTTAAAAACTGCTGCCACTAACACAAAATCCTACTCTGTTAGTTATTTTAAAGAGTTAGGATGGCTTGGGTTATGTTAGAAGGGGGGTAATACACAATACACCCCAATGCAGGACGTCATTGTAATCTCTTATTCCCCCTACCCTAGAATTAGATTGAATCCATTCAATCTAATTCTAGGGTACGTAATAGGCTGAACACCAATGTTTATTCATGTGTACTTACCCAAAAGCTTTATAATATTACCCTTATCTACCTAAGTAAAGTAATTATGTGATGTTGTATTAGTGTAGCTTACTAAATATCATAACTTTACTAATAAAAATTTCAAAATTTCAGTTGTATATTTCTTACATACACTTTTGCAGTGAAGTAGGTCTACTTATTGAATAGTTATAGTATTTTATATAATACAGTAAATGTATGATTTTTTTTATACCTACACACACAAGATTTCTTATATATTTTTTTATAAAATTTAGTATAAAAAGCTTTTGTCATCACCATAGTTTTAACTGTAACTATATGTCACCTACATTTATCTACCACACTAATATTATAAATGTGAAAGTTTGGATGTTTGTTTCATCAACAATTAAAGTTCATCTCATTAAGTTTTCTACTAAATGTTTGCCTAGTTCTATAATCAATAAACCCGAGTAAAACAACACAAAGGAGTACATAATATATGTATATTAATGAGATATCATTCCCAAGGCAGAAGGTATAATCCTTGTTAGATCTCCATCCATGAACAAACATATGAAGCCCCACTGCAAGAGCTTGGTTCTCTTCCAGGAGTTCCACAAGTTCATAGTCCATATCAATTTGTAGGGCTGGCATGCTGAAAAATATTACATGATCACCATACTGTTAAGTACATATTTTATTGGTATAATGCTGACAAAAATGACTAAATCCGTAAGGTAGGTACTTCACAAGTCAACATCATAACAGCCATAGGATGTCCACTGCTGAAAAGGCTTCTTCCTGTACTCTCCACTTAAAAACCCTTTTTGCCCCAACGGCCGTCTATTCCAAGGAATATAGTACGTCTATTCTTTGATTTCTTCAAGTAATTTGCCCGCATACACATAGTAAGCACATCACACATCTCACATAGTAAGTGCAAAACCTCTGCTTTAACAGTGATATATTTTTGTTTTAAAATTTAAATGTGTCTAATGATCTCCATATATTGGCTTTTATCTGAGTCAATCTCGTAAATAAACTTTGCAAGTTTTTATGATGAGCTGAAAAATAAAATGTAAACAAAGAAGCAGTGTTGCCTATGTAAATTTCTTGGTTTCCCGATATTTGCCGCTGATTGAGTCCCCGAAATGATAACAATTAAGAATAAAACCCTGTTTCATACAAAATATTGTGTAATCAGTAACAAAATAACATTGGAATGATTTCTAAATAAAATCTTTTACAATTTGGTACCTACATACTTTCAACATTGTTTTCCTCCCTTTCGCTCTATGCTTTATCCGGTTTCGTTCGAATTTTATTGAGCTCCCCTTTTTGGCTATCTCTTGTTTGGCATGCAATAAAGCTATAATGGATGGCTCGAATCGACTCCAGATTTTAGTAATTTCCAGTGCTCTCCCAGCTCTAGATACCGATTCCCCACAAATCGGGGAAATTCCCCGTAATTGGCAGCACTGAAAAAAAACTAGCCACAGAACTCATAAATCCTATAGTGAAAAATACCCTTTGTAAGTAAACGCAATAATGTGGAGAATCTTTTTTGCAGGTTATTTGATGAAAACGAAATGAATAACCAGTGAAAGGGGAACTAATTTATGTAGTTCAAGCTATTCAATATTATTAGTTATTTTATTAAATTACTACATGGCTTATTAGCATAATGCTAGAACGTGCTATGGTATAGCATCGAGTAAAGCACATACGAAACGTCATTGATTGAAATGACTCGACTTTGCTTCAATGTTACCATTCGGTCCGATTATGATGCAGAGGAAAATCCTTACACGGTCGCTAATCTCATAAACACGTTGAAAAAATCGAACTTCGATTTTTTGACATCTTGTTATTGTTTTGGAATTAGACAATAAGGCCGCAGCATCTTAAATGACATGACACTGACAGCGACAGAAGTGACCTTGACCCCGTGTGACCTTTTTATAGTTCGTTTACATTCACTAGATACAAGATATCTATTTGCATAAACAAGTGTACAAGTCTATATCAACGTGGTAATATATATTTGCTTAGAAACCATAGTATAGTAATTTTATTATAATAAATAAATATGACAACTCAGAACAGAGGATATAATTATCACAATTAAATCCTACATAACTACTTACATGAAGTAGTGTTAAACCTCCACCAAATAACAAAAGTTGGTTTCAGAACATACTTAAGTTCCGTGGCACACCCTATTAGCATCGAATGATAAAAGTGTGTATATGTTTATAACTTGATTCTAATAAAAATGTGTTACCTACATAGAATACATAGATCAATAATAATAATTAATATTGATATACGTATAGCTAATTAAATTACAAGTTAGTTTTTTTATATTTTCGGAATAAATTTTCGCCGGTATAAAAAATAGAAGAAACAAAACGTTAATTTATAACCTCAAAAATTGTCATCTTGTTTGTTGATGTTGCAGATGTTGTGTTCGTCGGTTTTGGTCGTTAATTTTTATAACTGAAATACAATAGTTTTTATACTTAAAATGCCTCTGGACGTTCAAGGCACGTTCGTCTCCCAAAAAATAAACAAAATTCGATGGATCCCCGAAGAGTACGTTGACACAAAATGCTTTTTCACTGGAAGTTGGGATGACGATACAAACTCTATCAAAGTTTGGACCCTAGAGAGTCCTCACGATGAGGAGGAGGTGGAGTATCCTCGAGTACTCTCTGAGTACTCTGTAGATGGAGATGTGACACAGATAAAGTTTACCGAGAAGAATAAAATCGCGGTTTCGTTGTCGAGTGGCGAAGTGAAATTACTCGAAATCAGTATTTATGATAAGCAATCTCCGCTGAGGGAAGTTTATTCGTGGAAGAAACTGCATAGCTATGGGTAAGAAACTTTGAAAAACCAACATTCATTAAATTACAATGTTAAACATGCTGAAAGCCTAAACCTGTGAATTCTAATGTGCCTTTCAGTAAAGATCAATGTTCGTGCACTTCACTAGACACTGTAGAAGGAGACATAGCATCCATTGGTGAGGATGGAAACATCAAAGTCCTGAGCAGTCGGAGAGGGGAGGTCACTCGCACTATCTCTGGAGCTGACAGCTGTTCCTTGCACTCTGTGTGCTTTATTAAACATAATGAGGTTAGATTTTTGTTCTATTGCACACTCGTGTTACTCAATCACTATGATTGACATCTCTCAATTTTGCTTATTTTAAGTACCTACCTTTAGATTAACATCCTGTTTTTATTTCTTCCAGATTATTACTGGAAATATCCGAGGCCACATGAAAATATGGGATCTCAGATCACAGATCGACAAACCATCTGCCTCATTCTTACTAGCTGGTGATGAGCTAGCAGCCACTTGCATCACCAGCCATCCAACACTACCCCACATTATCCTAGCCGGGAGTGAATCTGGCTCGTTAGCGGTCTGGGACTTACGCATGAACTCATTTCCTACCTCACTACTTAATGCACATTCTGCTGGTGTCAGCGAGATGCAATTCCACCCAGAAAACCCTCATAAACTGATCACTAGTTCAGTCTCTGGTGAGATCTGGGATTGGAACATGGAAGCTCTTATGAAGAGTGCAAGGGGACCTGATAACCAACTGGCTTGGTTGCCATTGGAAGATAAGAATGCTATGATGGTAAATTCCCTGATGCCAACACTTCATAAAGCAATCAATACTGTACATTGTGATAAGGGAAGAATCTTGTGTGGGGCAGATAATGAAGCTGTGTATCTGATTAAGAACTTTAAGTATTAGTAATTAAGTTCTGTTTTGCTAAGCATGAAAGAATGAGGATGAAGAAATTGGTAAGCAATTTCCATGTTATGGTTTGATTTATAAATAAAACACACATTTGGAATATTACATTTTATTTAAATACTTTTATACAACCTAATGAATTCAAAACATAATACATATACAAGTCAGTCTTTGCTTGTCTAGTCAAGTATTGGTAAACATGCTTGAAAGTAACATTATATCCCAAAATAATAGAATACAAAACACTAAATTATCATTGCATTAATAATATACCATTAAAAGTAATCCAACAAACAAAACACTATTTGGTGAAGTTAGGTTATGCCATAGAGCATAATTTAGTTACTAAAATATAAAAATAATTATATTGTGATTATTTCTTTTGTATAAGCATGCAAAATATTATTTTTGCACCTGGCAAAAAAATTTGCCTAAAAAAACTGCCTTGAAAAAATTGGTAACTTTTGTTTTTACAGACCAATGGCACCAATATTTTTCAAATTATCTTAGCCTCAACTGGGTTATATTAGCTCTCTATTGGGCTAACAAAATTTAGAAGTCAAATAGACATTGACACGAAGGAATCAGCCTCAACTGTAAGGGTAATTCACACTAAGGTGAAGGTGGAAGGAAAATCGACGTTACCAATCTTTCCAGACAAAAGAGAAACCCTATAAGGATGTTCTTTTCCTTCTTAAGGGCTATAAGACCTGTTGCACGAGTAAGTGGTAAATTCATCAAAACCATGAAGTATGCTAGTTATGTTGCAACAACAGGTGTGTTCGTTTATGAGATGGCCGATGTCTTTGGAATGGTACCAGACCAAAAGTATCAAGAGCTAACAAGTCAGATTAAAGTCCTATATGAACAGAGAGACAGTGATTTAAAGATAGTTGATAAGGTTGCATTGGTCACTATGTCCTTGAATGATCAGATCAGCGATATAACTTCTGATTTAAAAACTTTAATAAGCGAGGTCAACTCATCTATGGAATTAAAAATTAGAGGATCACATCTTTTATCCAACTACTCGAGTCAGTTGTCATTTTCACTCATGATATTGATGAATGGAAAAATTCCTTCCTTAATGAGCTTAGAAAGTCAAAAGTCATGGATAGACAAAAAGATCACTCCAGGCCTATCTATTTATCTTTCAACAATTTCACCTCATCTAAGCACCAAATTAAAAGCTATTGATGAAACTCAAGGACATTTGATCGTACAAGTCTCCGTACCAATGACTGATTCCAGATCTCAAATATTGCATTACGTACAATGGGAACCAAGAATTTGGATTGAGGGAAAAGGTTATTCATCTCCAACAGACAATTTTTACTTCGCTTATCCAGCATCAAAATCTGATGATGAAGTAATTACCAGACCAATGCTCATTGACCCTAGATCTTGCTTGACTGAAGGTTTCCTAATGTGTGAGTCAGATTCCGTCTTTGAATATATTCCAGATCTAGTAGAAAATAAGATCTGCTCAGCTTTACCAATGATAAATAGAAAAAAAAGATCCTTATCTGAAGAGATAGATAGACCATATTACAATTTGACTGGAATTTTAGATAGAACATTTGAAAAGAAGAATGATAAAAATAAGGAGACAAAAGATGAAATAGCTCTAATTAGATCACAAACTAAAGATTTAATTGAAGAAAACAGGAGACAATTGCAAGCAGAAAAAAGTCTTCAAGAAGCAGAAAATAGACAATTAACATATAAAGGTATAATAATTGGAACTATCATATTGGTTATTTTATTGATTATTGCATTTTTGATGTTAGGGAAAAGAGTATTTTTTGGACACAAAGAAATCTACTCTCTAAAAAAAATGATATAATTAAGTTACAATTAAAATCTTAAATAGTCGATTAGATATAAATCAAAACGTATATCGTATCTCACTAAACCAGATGTCTGTTGCAGTAGTTGGACCGCCACTGAATAATAGCGGGTTCCTATATCCGTCGGTAACCAGCTACAAACTAGTTTGACACTTTTTCAAGGAGATACGAGGCGTAGTCGGTTACCGACGGATATAGGAACCCGCCATAACCTATGGTTTTGGTGTGCATTAAACCTATGGTTTTCTTGATACACCATTAATTTGAATATTTGACATTTCGATTACAAGTTTACAAGAGTAACTTCTTTAACAGTGTATAATTTTATAAACACTCAGCTATATTGTTCAGGATTACAATAACACAGCACAACTTGACTGAAAATACACAATTAAAACTAAATGGAAAAACTAGCACCATTATTTTAATAACATTTCGGTCCATATAATCACTTCTGAAACCAACTGACTTGAATCTATGTCTCCGTAACATAATGTGATGGTTATGATATAAATGATACGACTTATTTACAAGAGCGCGTTTAACTGCGTTTTTATCCTAGAAACTTTGAAATATCCACTGACTTAATACGATTTTCGCTTTATCCCATTACTTTCGATTCGGGATAATTTATCCAAGTACATATTTTCAATGATCTTTCTTCATAATCTGCCTCAATTCAATCATGTCCAGCACTCCCAACTTAATCATCAAGATTTTTCTTGATTTAGATACATACTGGTATTCGTGAGACCAGATTCAACAACCCTTCTATCGATCCTACGATCCGTGATCTGAGGTTGGCCGCCTGTTTACAATGTAGCCAGCTAACCAACTGGCCAACTTTCTATTTTTAATACATCTGGCCAACCATTCCTTTAGGTTCTATCCTATCCCCTTTCGGACCAACAGCTCAGGTGTGGTGGTTCCGCCGATGCGGTGGAGGCTTCCTCTGGCTCGCGGCGACGAGCGAGGCAGGTACCGCCCAGAGCTGGTCGCACCAGCGCATTAGGGCTTCAGTCACGTGGCAGCTGTTCGCAGCCGTGGCGAGTTGAGTCTCCAGGCTGTCTGATGATTTTATCAGGAGGCTGGAAGGAAAAGGAGTAGGTATGTTAGAATATGTCAAGTTAAAATCTCCAGCGTATTTGTTTGTACAACGTCTGATTCAAACCATTAGATTCGGATAGTCCCTGTATCTCATCAGACATGGCTAAGAAATAATCAGGCATGATATGCCAAGATCGCTTCTAGGCCTGTTAAAAACGTCCAGATATGCTGAATAGTTTATTACCTTGGTGGGAAGAGCGTAGGAGCTATAATCATGGCCACATTATGCTCGCTCATTTTATTAGAGTCGCTGCAGGCCACAATCTCGCGGCCGAGGCGCAGTAAGTCCCTCAGAGTGGCGCGCTGCTCCGGAGGCAGGAGTAGGATCAGCAGGTTCAGTGCTCGGCCTCTGGTCGGACCGGTTAGAGCTGGAAGTAGAAACATTTAGTTGAAAACAGTTTGATAAAACTAAACTTTAGAAATAACATGGAGTGAACAGCTTTCCTACGGGAGCCGATTTTCAAGAGTCGGAACACGGATGTTGAAACAATTTATCCACCTTAGTGGGATCAAAAAACCAGCCATGATGAACATTGTTAAGGTCCACTAGAAAGAACAATATAAGAATTACCTAAACTACTAAATAGGTATAGATAGATAATATTAGATTTAGAAATTAATTGTTCTTTCTACAATGAACTTCTGAATACATATAATTACGAAAGAGATTCCACTCATTTCACCTAAATAAACAATAATGGTTAGAAGAAATATTTTATATTATTTTTTTGCCAACTAAATTAACTCGACGCATGAACTTTGTACTCACAATAAGTGTGATAGAACAGCCTCATCAGCTCCTGACTCAGCAACGGCGATGGCAGCGCGCGTAGCAATCGTTTATATACCGCAGCAAGGTCGTGGCTGCTGGCGGAATCGAAGGCAGCTTCGACAGTATCCCGCTGCTCGTACCAATGCCGCTCTATCTGCTGGCAGAGGGCTGCGATCTGGAGGAAAACAGTAATACAGTCAGAACAAATGTTTGCTTATATCACAATTAAATAGTGTAAGGACGTTTGCAACGGTTATCGACAGCTGGCTAGCCTCCGCCTCCTATTTTTTTGATTCGTCAGAAGCACATCTTTAAATAAGCATACGGCTTTCTATCGTTTTCAATATTGGATTTGCCTATCGATTTTCCTGGCAATGCGACATTACGATTTGCATTCAAAAATCGTGATCGCAGTAAAACATGGGTTCTAAAGATAATGATAAAGATAATAAAATAAATAAAATAAAATAAAAATATTTTATTTCAGACAACTAGAGTCCATATCTTAAGACTAACATACACACAAAATATATATATATATATATATATATATATATATATATAACAACAAAGAAGAACAGCTAAATATACAAAAATAAAAAATAGGCACTTTGTGAAAATAGAAAACACCATTTTGTGCCAAGGGTGACTAACTGAGGAAATTATTTCCTTCATTAATCACCCTCCGCACAAAACACTTCCAGAGCGGAGATGTGCAGCACTCAGCCACTGTCCTCAGGATGCTGTTGCGACTGCCCCGAATTCTGCTCATCAGCGATGCCTTTTTTTGCGCATGATGGCGTGAAAGCCATCTGTGTGATAGTAGGCAAACATCCCCGATGCACTGCAGTATCGGGGCAACCGCAACATCATCCGGAAGATGTTATTATATTGGATGCGTAGGTCCTCCAATGATCTTTTGGTATTTCGGACCCACAGACTTCCCGTGTAAAAGCTTTGACAGTACGCTTTAAAAAGCGTAATTTAACTTGTTCAGTACAACGGGAAAATCTACGGGCCAACATGTTACCTCGGACCGCCAAGGCCCTACGCTCCCTCTCAACATCTGCATCGTCTTTAAGATCGTCGGCAAGAAAATGTCCCAGATATTTAAATTTCGTAACACGATTTAAGTTCAAGCCGTTTAGGGTTATATTCAGTGTATAACCGGGACATTTACCGGCGGCCTTAAAAACCATGTATTCGCTCTTCTTCGCATTATATATAAGCCCGTGCTCAACAGCATAGGCTTCACAGACCCTCAGTAATTCCCTGAGACCCCCCACCGTCGGGCTCAGCAGCACCATGTCATCGGCGTAACTAATGTTGTTGATGCTAACGCCGTATAATGATAATTTATTTTCAGTAACGAACTTCACTACACTAGGGTAGGTACATCAGATTCAGTATTTTAGTTAAATATTAAAACCTAGTTGCAAAAGAAACATAGGCACCCAAACTAGGAAGACCTGTGATATGGCATGCCTATGCCTCCCGCCGGAATAACACTTGTACTGAAGAAGATTAACTCTTGTTACAGTTACAAACTTGTACAAAAAAATAAAATAAGTTATAATAAGTAATAATTATAATATTTTTATATTTATAAACGAGTAAATATAATATATAGGTATATATATATTCACATAGGATAAATAATTATGTTTGTGCGTAAGGTGTGTGAAGCTTTACGTTAAAACAACAAGCAAGTTTTCGGTTTCCACATAGTTTTGTTCGAGTAGCCAAGTTTTCAGGGTAAATTTACACTTATGGGTGTTCATCGGGTAATAATGTAATATCTTATTCAATTTGTTGTAAATATAAGCTCCCAGAAAGTAAAAGTGTCGGCTTGCAAAAGATGTGTTACATACATTTTTTGTTGTTCTGTTAAGTCGAGGTACATCGGGGTTATATGTGGTAGTTTTGTGAAAGAAGAGGACAAGATGAAGAATAAATGTTTGTCGTATCGTAAGGACCCTGGCCTCCTTGTACATCTCCGTAGAGTAACGAAATGGTTTAAACTGCATTACTTTTAGTACAGATCGCTGGGCTCTTTCCACTTTTATTAATTTGGATTTGCATGCTCCTCCCCACACTGAGATGCAATAACTAAGAACCGACTGACAAAGACAATAATACACTGATTTTATTAGGTCTTCAGAGGCAACATGACGAAGGTTCTTGAAAATCCAAACTAATTTCCGCAATCGCGCAGCAACTGAGTCAATTTGTGGCATCCACGTTAGTTGGCTATCTATTTTTATGCCTAAATATTTTATGGTATTTACTTCATCAAGACATTGACAGTCACATATAAGCTTAGGAAACGAACTGCATGTATGGGCATACATTTTCATGGTACTACTATCGGGTTTGCCACTTGGTTGGATGTTAAAAGGGATAAATTTAGTTTTAGCAAAATTGAGAGTAAGCAGGTTTTTTTGGAGCCACATTATTACATTATGAAGACCCAGTTCAGCATGTAGTCGAACTTGATCCCACGACTCACCTTCAAAGATAAGAGCGGTGTCATCGGCAAAGGTAAAAATCTTACCATGGACAGGACAATATTGGCACAGCTCGTTGATATATATAAGGAAGAGAGTAGGACCCAAGATGCTACCCTGGGGGACTCCGTAGAATACTGTTTCATTTGTACTCATTACATCTCCAATGGTAACAGCCTGGGTTATATTCGAAAGGTAGCTTTCAAAAAGTTTTAGAGATGTATCTCTTATTCCAATACGTTCTAGTTTAGCCAAGAGGAGAGGGATAGAGACAGTGTCAAACGCCTTTGCCATATCTAGGAATATACCTACACATTTCTTTTTGTTGTCTAGATTACTGACGACATATTCTGTGAGGGCAGAGACTGCTAGTTCAGTGGATTTTTTGGCTCTGAATCCAAATTGGCAGTCAGATAGAAGTTTTTCGTGCTCAAGATAGCTCACAAGTCTTATGTTCATTAGTTTCTCTAGAACCTTCGAAAGAGCTGTTAGAATAGAGATAGGCCTATAGTTTGTGACACTGTCTTTAGATCCATTTTTATAAATAGGGTGGATTATGGACTTCTTGAAGGCGTCTGGAAATATCCCTTTAGTGAGACACAAATTAATAATATGCGTAAGTGGGGGTACAATTATGTCTTTACAAAATTTAAGCAGAAAAGTTGATATTTCGTCCCAGCCAGGGGCACAGTCAGTTTTCAGAGATAATATGGTTTTTTCTACTTCTTCGGTATCTGTTGTAATTAAGACAAATGAATTTAAATGGGTTTGGGTCTTTATGTTACATTGAATAGTAGCAGTATCTACTTCTTTAGCTATGTCAGTGGCCAATTTTTTGCCTATATTTGCGAAAAATGAGTTAACATTGTTAGTTGCCGTTTGTTTGTCCGGTCCAGTGTCAATGAGTTCGACAGGTACAGTTTTATTCTGCGCTATGTTAGTGATGGTCTTGATCATTTTACAGGTCTTTTTTACATTTTTATGCGCCTTTTGAAGTTCAGAACGTTCATATGCGACTTTGAGTATCCTGAGCAGACAATTACAGAAATTTCTGTAACGTTCGTATGTCTTAGCAAAAACTTGATCGCGAGGATGTTTTTTGAGTTTGAGGTGCATGTTATCACGATGACGTATACATCTCAGTAAGCCTTGTGTAATCCAGGGTTTAAAAATACGTTGCCTCGAGGCCAGGGGCCTTGAAATAGTGCTGTACTTAATTGAGGTCTTAAGTATATTAACAAGGAGATCGGTAGCTACATTTAGATCAAAAATTTTAAATATGTCGGAAATCTTAGACGATTTTAGCAGAGATAAAATATTTTCATAATTAACCTTCCGGATAGATTTTAGGGGTTGACCATGGGTAAGTTTAAGTGACAGGCATAGTAAAACTGGCAAGTGATCAGTCAAGGCACTTTGTAGTACAAACGAAAGTGCTTGTAGCTTCGTTTTTAGTAAGACGTGATCCAAGCAATTGTTTAGTCTAGTGGGAAATTGGTTTGCCGGTAAGAAACCCTGCTCGGCTGCTAGGTTCAAGTAGTCAGTACTTTTTGTGTCAGTATTGTTATGCTTGATATCAATGTTTACATCACCTATCACTATAACGTTCCTGGTTCTACCCAGAGAACGCAGAATAGTCTCCAAAGAACACAAAAAGCTATCCATGTTCGGGAAAGATGGAGGCCGGTAAATGGCTACAATTGCAGTATGGTCGCATATTTTAATGATCAGACAGTTGGCATCTGAGAAAGTAGGTTCATCAACTACATAGGAGATGTTATTTTTGCAATAGATCACAATTCCGTCGTTTTGGTTTATGTTTTTACTAGTGAAATGGAAGTTATATCTTGGAAGTTGTGGCAATGGCTTTTTCTGCGATAACCAGCACTCCGTTAGGATCAGAATATCACAGTCGAAGTTAAGAGTTGATAGTAATACCTCAAAAGAATCGAAGTTTTTGTAGATACTTCTGATATTTTGAGTTATAACTTTGAGGTACATACACGGCTTGATTATAATACTGGAGCATTCACTAGGTTGGCATTGAAAAGACCTAGCAACATTTATGTTGTCTACTTCATTAATTGTTATGTTGTTATCCATTGTTAGGTTTGATCGTGAGAACAAAGTTATTTGTTAAACGTGACTTGGGTCGAGAAATTTGGTTCGTTGAATATCTTGATTTTGGTTGTTCTATGTGAAGAAATAAGCTTGGGTTAAAATAGTGTTGTATTGATGTATGTGGAGTTGCTTTATGTGTAGTGCACCTGCAGTTAAAAGTTAAACCATGATAAATAAATACTATTACTAAGAATATCATGCTAATTACAAATAGAACGTTAGTAATATAAGCTACGAGTAAATATATTCTACTGCATATAACAGCACCGTGTAGTAGTCACTTTGGAGACTTGAGGGCTTCGATCTGTTCCTCATTCTTAACTAGTACGATCAGAGCTCCGTCCACTTTTCTGACAAATACCTTGCCGTTCGAAGTCCAGCAGTATTTGTATTGGCCTGTCCTGGTAAGTTCTCTTGCAAGATAATGCAACCTATTACCTTTGCTTGTTAGGTGCTCTACCACAAACACGGGAGAGCTGTGTCCCCGGAGGCCCAGATGGAAGGCATTGAGCTTACTACTCTTGTTTGATATATTGAAGGTTTTTACAGCCTTGATTATCCGATGTTTCTGAATAGTAGTCGTTAGCTCCGCAATGATAGGTTTGTTTGTTTCTAACTTCCCAGGAACTCTGAAAATATCTTTGATGTTGCTAGGCGAAAGCTTAGCTCCAATAGTGTCGCTCATCTGGACAACCAAGTTCGTTAGAACCTCTTTCGTTTCATTTGTGGAGGTAGGGACATTCCGAATCTCAAGAGTGGAGTTGCGGGCGCTGCGCTGCAGATTTTCGTACTTGTCTTCAAGATCGTCGATTTGGACCTGTTTGTCTTTTATTTGCTGCTCTAAAAGGTTGACCTTCTTAGCCATCTCTTCAAAATTTGATGATAAAAATTCCATGGACTTTTCTATGTCCCCGGTATTCTTTTGGATGTCCGTGAGTTTTGATGCTATATTTTTAAATTTGGTATCAATGTCTTCATTCAAGTTTTTAAACATTTCTGTTATTTTGTCTTCGAATAAGGAAAGTTTTTCATCAACTGACCTTTCAGGGGAACGCCTACGCTTTCCTCGGGTCGTAACGGGAACACGTCGAGATTCCGGCTCAAAATCCTCTTTTTTTTGAGTAAATCCGTATCCGATCCAGCCTTTTCTGGTGTTCGGTACATGGTTGTCGTTCAGACGAGGTGCCAATTCAGTAAACAGGAAGATTTTGCAGAGTTATTTGATCTCAGCTAATACTTCTACACCTTGCAAACAACAAGAGCAATAGCACCCTGAAGTTTTACAAGAGCAATTAGAAGCCTGCAGTAATTACAATAGCATCAGCAAGCAAATAGCTTAAAGCCGTGCGTGACGCGGCAGGTCCGTTGCGGTCGTCTAAAAGTACCAGGCGATCATAAAAACCGGGAGGGTAGCGCGTCGATAATCGGTAGTTGCAGTGAAAGAAAGAGATAAAGCGCCTGTGTTATTCTGACTCACGCGAAGCAGGTTCCGGACAGCCAGGTGAGAGTCGCGTCGAACTGAGAACTCCTGGCGACTTCTGAACTCCTATTATTTTAACTGAATATTTTGTCACTATTTTACTATAATATTAAGTTTTATAATAAACTTGTAGGTAGTCACAACACGTCTACTCGTAACCGAGGTCCGGGCGGGAGAGGACTTATAATACTACGCGTTCGGGTTCTCAATATCGCGTAGAATAATACCCCTTTAATTAGAAACCCTAACTCCCGTTTGCTTATTTACCCCATCCCGATTTAGGATTAGGGTCTCTGAACAACGCGTAGAGTAGTGTAATACCTAGCCTTTTAAATGCGCTCATAGACATTCTAATGTAAATAACTAGTACTGGTACCATATGGTAGGTACTGTTAACCTACATTTGTGAAACACTAGTTAACTCACCCTGTGCTTATTCCCGGAGACCCGAAACAGGCCCTCATCATGGGTCCTGGCGCGGAGAGCGGCTGCCAACGATCTAAAAATGCTCGGGACACAGCTCCAAGTCTCTTCCCAGAGGATCATGTCCTTGCGTACAAGAGTCTCTAGGGACACGCCGAAAACGGAGCCCTCTGGAATAGAAACAGAGATGTTTTATCTGGTGTGCTAGTTAAATTTTTGTCAGGATACGGTGGATAACATTTGCAATAACTAACAGTGTTTTTATTGTGTGATTCAAAGCCAAATTGATTCAAATTTGCAATGTATCTCATAAAACATGTCATTTTCATCTTTAGATGATTAAAGTAATTTAAATTATGATATGAAAGTTGAACACTGTTGTGATATCTTTTTCAAATGTTATCATCTACTATTGTTGAAAACATCCTCATTTCTGCTTGCCTTCTTTCCTCTTTTTCTTTGGAGGCTTCCTCTTCTGGAACGGCAACGAGTACTTGTCGAATAGCGCTGTCAGCTCCAACCACAGAAGAGGCGGCAGTCGCTTTAGCTGGGGTTCGCCGATGCTCTCGATATCAACGTTGCTGTTCTCTTCAGGCCAGTCCTAAAACAACATCTATCACATCAAACGACCGCATTGTTTTAGGTGGGATCATATATATAATCCAAATAACGCCACCTGAAGGTCGAATTTTGAGCATAATTCAACTCAGAATCATAAAAAGCAAAGTCATGTTTCCAAACAAGGTTCTAATGTGAGACAGTGTTTAACGATTTGTAGAAGGTATAATATACCTAATTGTTTATATTTACTAAGTGCTATTAAACTATGGTTTCTTATAATAAACATATTGTTCACCTCTTCTCGGTTAAGCATTTGCCTGTCGAGGTTGAATTTATGCTCGAAGCTGAGAGGTTGCTGCGCAGACGCCGCGCTCTTTGCTCGCGACACCGACGTGTGATGGTTTCTGCAAAGAAGCGATAATATTATGAATCATCATTTATTTTAGTATTGAGTAATAACCGCAAGAAAATTAATTTAACCAAGGTCTATCGAAAAATTAATTGCCAAAAACTTGCTATGTGTGCTATAACCTTGTGAGAAATGATTTTCGTGTGACACTTCTATAGGTACTTTTGTTTTGTAGTCGAGCATAAGTAGGGTTTGGCACTTACATGAATGGGTCGTTGTCCTTCAGTATAGATCCATTTATTCGCTCTTTGCCTATTCTTGGTCCTTGGACTGTGCCGTATCTTTGGTAGCCTAGCAGTTCAATACCCTCTGAAAACAAAATGCCACAAATTCTGTAAAATCACTGTCTTAAATAATTTTAATCGAACAGTTGAACCCATTTAGTAAGTAGTAATTTTTGCAATAGTTAAACGATTTTTTTCTAGCAACCCTCTTTCTAGTTTGTTTTTTTCTAAGAATTCATCACTTCAGGTCTGAAAAGCCATGAGTTATGCAATGACGTTTTTTAATGAAGACATTCTTTAGCATGTTGTTCGTCTGCATAATCACAGGGCTCTTAACGTTGAGATCGCATACTTTTTTTTAATACTACATAAATGGCAAACGAGCATGCAGTCCACCAGATGTTAAGTGGCTACTGCAGCCCATGGATATCCACATAGAATTCAAAACAAGGTATTATGTTGTCTTGATCTCTATGTGGATACGTGGCCATACTATAGGACTTAGCTGGTATGCCTATGTGCCAGTAATTACAGGAACATACCATTACCATTTAACCGGAACACAGCAGCACAAGCCTACTGCTATTTGGCGGCAGATAAAGGTAAGGCGGTGGTGCCCATTTCCTCGAGCCCGTTCACAAAAGCTCTACCACCAGTAAAATACCATACTGTAATGATACCTTCGACGCTGATGGAAAATTAATCAACAAGTCGTTAACAAAGACAAAACCTAAGCTAGTTATTTATGATGACGAATCACGGATGCCAGTTATCAGTGTAATTGCATTCACAAAATAACACTGGGAAATTACCTACTATTGAGATTCGTCATCGTACTGCCAAAACATTGTGTCCAAAGACTTCCAAAAGAAGAAAGGAAGGAAAACAATTTGGCACAACGCAACGTGTCGACGGCCGCAATTCAATTCATACTTATCAACTGTTTACGGGACACCTGATCATTTCTGATCTTATTTCCTGTAGAGTTTGATGTGTTCGTAACGATAAGAGCTTTCTTTCGTTTCTTCAGCTGTAGATCCGCTTTTTGAACAAAAATTATCAGGATAGGTACTAACTTCCAGGTCACAATATGCAGAGTAGAGAATATACCTGTATTGGTGGCGATATCAGCCCAGTGCAGATCGTTCGGCTTGAAGAGTTCGTGCATTGGCAGCGGGGGGGAGAGGTCTGCGGGCGGGGAGAGACGCGACCGGCGCGGTGCAGCCGGCGCCGACGGCGTCCGAGCAAGCGGGGCATGTGTGCCTGCTGGCGGGAAACTGTCGCTGAAAGGAGAATAAAAATAATGAGACAGCTATTCCAATATATACATACCAACGTGTATTATACTGACAGAACAATTAATACCTGAAAGAAAAGCTTTAACTAATATTGTAGAGGATGAGATTATGGTTCGATCACGTACAAGCATACCTACATAAATCAAACTATCTTCATATCTCAGTATGAAATGAACTCTACGATGAACTAACAATTTGGTATACCTTACCTTTCTACAGTCTGATGATGTATTCTATATTTACGAAATAAAAAAGCCATCGTAAAAAGTTTCTAAGTAAACGTGCATGGGGATGAGATAGTGTAATGATGTCGAGGAAAATTTTTGGAACTTACTTGTCGGGAACACCACAATTCGTTATTATTCATTACTAACCAATTCGTTATTACCCAAGAATCTCAAGACTAGAGTGAAAATCCGCAGTATTTGCCAAAACCCCCAAAAAAAGCAAGAATTTATGTTTCAAGATTCACTTTATAAATACTGGGAATAGTTAAATGAGTCAAAAGAATGTATTGCGTTTCATCGAAAGTCTTAAAATGCTACTGAAAATAAATTTTACTTGGGACACGCACGGCGGCACTCATCATCTACATTATCTAAATAACTATGTAACAATATTAATCTGCGGTAAGTAGATATTTCTGATTTTACTTAGAAAACTTTCGTGATTTATTTCGCTCATAATTATAAATAAGGATTTATCACGTACCGTTTTATCGGTGTCGAAACATTGTCGGACGAAACACCGATAAAACGGCACGTGATAAATCTCGTATTCATAATTATGATTGAAAGTTTCCCTTTAAAGTTTATGTTCACTCACTCACTCGATCGACTGCCAAGATACCTAGACTATACGCTAATATAACCCATATCGAAAACATAACGCTGAACTCCAGGAAATTGTTGCTTTCCCTAGTTAAAACAGCTAAAAGAGGGATAAGGTTAAACATGATACTTACACAAAATCCGGGGGAGTGGCAGAGTCTGCCCACTCTACGGGCGGGCTGCCGGAGCCGCCACTCGGCAGAGAATCCAAGGAGTCGGGAGTCGCACTACGCGACCGTGGTTCACTACCGCTTGAGTTCTGTACCAAAACAAACAAACATGAACACATGTGAAAAGTTGGAAGTAACAACTTTACAAGACGTCAAAAAAAAAATTGAGGAAAAACGCGAGAAACGATCATTTTTAGGATTCTAATGGCGGGTTCTTATATCCGTCGGTAACCGACTACGACTCGTATCTCCTTCAAAAAGTGTCAAACTTTTGACACGTTTTCAAGGAGAAACGAGTCGTAGCTGGTTACCGGGGCGGATATAGGAACTCGTCATAAGACGACACCTATGGCAGACAATAGACAATAGATTGGAAGGTTCGCCGAGGAAAACAACCGCTCAGTGAAAGATCTCCCAAGGTTGTCTGGAAGAGATCGCTTTGTTAAGCGATAAGACCGCCCATTATGCTTACTTTTATTTGTTTATTTCTTTATATCTGTTGTGTTTAGCTTGTAAGAATAAAGAATTTTCATTCATTCATTCATTCATCTCCCCTTTTCTTTGGTACTCTCCTTTTATCTTATCGTCTGCCAAACACGCTCATAATTCCGGTGACTATGCGAGTACCTATTTGTCAAAACAGGAGGATTCAAATTACTAGAGACTGTTTTCCATCAGTAAAGTTTTGTAAGCATCGTTTTCCGCAGGTAAGTAACACGTAACCCCACATTTCCTCTGTTCTTACTAAAGCTCTGCTCAACAATTAATTTCTTTAAACGGTTGATTACGAGTTGCGGAAACAAATTCATCGCAATCATTGTTTATTTAACATGAAAGCATTTTGCACAATTAGAAAGCACCGTGAGACCCAATGCTGCACTAATGGTAATGCATTTCTTTGAAGACAAGTTAGTTTTCACGGTGATAAACTGTGGGAGGACGTTTGGTCTGGATTGGTTAACGAGGAGCTATAAAACAACATTAGTTATTTTTGAATTCATCTATTTAGTTTTTGTGCAGTGAGCGTCGTTGCACCAAAAAACACACGAGATGGTTGGACGAGATGGTAAGAGGCCTTTGACAATAAAAGTGAAAAAGTTATTGTTCAGCAATAACAGGGATAGGCATCCGTACAACACTCGGCGAGCTGACAGGCTTGCTACCTTGGTCAAGTCGGATAAGCTAACGCATGTAATGGGACCGACCGTATATAACAGACTACCCTGTACTGTAACTGAGGCAACCAGTTGCTATACATTTAAACTCAAACTGAAGCGCTGGCTCCTGACTAACACCTACAGTTATGAGGAGTTTATTGACATGACGAATTAATAGATACTATAATTTTATTGGACTATTGGATATTGACTGTTTTTATATTGACTATCTTATTGATTATGTTGTATGAATATTTGTATTGTATTATTATTATGTTATTTGACTCGTGTATTTCTTTATTAATATCCAAATTTGTTCGTTTTTTATTATTATTTTAAATAACTTTTAGTATTTTATATTGGTTATAATCAATATTGTAAGAACTATACTAAATATGTACAGGGTGTACCGAATTATCGATACGAGGTACCATTATAAATTATAACGTGTAATATTCTTACTAAATAAATGATTATGATTATTGGTATTATTTTCTTGCTGTCTCTACATTTTAAGCAGACACCAACATATTTATTTTCAAGTTCTTTCTCTCAAACATCTGAAATATGTATTATATTGAGTTGTTTACTAAATAGCTTAAAAATCTCAATACATACGTGCCATTAAATATTTTACGATCATTAAACCTCCTAAAACGGCAATTAGAACAATAATGAGTTCCTCAGAAATATCCAATTGAAAGAGAAACCAACATTACGTAGACGATTGTGTATTTGTCTCCACAGTCACTTATGTAATTTCATTCATATTTAGAAAGCTGATACATTAATGACGGTTAGATATGTTTAAGTGAATTTCGTAAAATTTATATCTACTATGGCTACTATTGCCATTATGTAATAATGACTCTGCTAATATGCACCTACTTCTGAAATCCTCACATAAGCAGAACCAGATTAGGAGTATTAAATGAAACAATATGCAAATATTAATTCGGCATGATTTGCTTTGTCGATGATTCACTTATATCTACCCTTCGCAATAACTTTTCCTGGTCTTTAATCCCTTGTCTTTAATTGTTTTTATTATCAGTAAAAAAAAATTTTGTGAATGTTAGTGCCCTTCCTTCTTGATTCAACAACGCGCGCGCACCCATAATTGCAATTGTTTTTCGTTTGAGCGCTGTGTGGTAATCTTGATTGACTGACATAATTCACTTACAATATCCTAATTCCGACTACTTCACTGATTAGAGCATTGTCTCATAGCACTTCCTAACGTAGATCGCATCGATTAGAAACGGGTGCGGGCTATCAATATGCCAAGTTCACCTTGTAAGGGCATATACCCAGTCGCCGGACCAGTTAGTCAGGAAGTGAAGGCTCCGCCGCGACGGGCATGTGTGTCAGTGGTGGCGACACCTGCTAGATTAATAGTTGGTCTATTAGCACGGTGGGGAAACGCAGGACGTCAGAGTTTGCCGCTTTCCGGTTTCTGGAAATTGCTTTCGTCGTTCTTATCACTAATTTTTAGGGTTCCGTACCCAAAGGGTCAAACGGGACCCTATTACTATGACTTCGCTGTCTGTCTGTCTGTCCGCCTGTCACCAGGCTGTATCTCAAGAACCGTGATAGATTGTTGAAATGTTCACAGGTGATGTATTTCTGTTGCCGCTATAACCATAAATACTAAAAACAGAATCAAAATAAATATTTGAGGGGGGCTCCCATGCAACAAACGTGATTTTTTGATAGTGTTAGCACGATATTGATAACGGCAACAGGTAAACGCTTGAAATATTCACAGAATATTGAATTTAAAAATAAATAATTAAATTAAAATAAAATTAACATTGACGGGAGGGCTCCCATAGAACAAACGTGATTTTTTGCCTTTTTTTTATTGATAGTGGTACGGAACCCTTCGAGCGCGAGTCCGGCTCGCACTTGGTCGGTTTATTTTTTCTTAATACCCTGCCTTGTGTGTGATCAACGCCGCATAACCGAGTTTGATAAAAGGATTTAATCGTGATTGACAGGTGGGGAAAAGCAGAATCGGTCATGTCAACTCATCAATCATCAATGATGTTTAGTGAGTCAGATCACTATTTCTTCCTTCGTCACCTTAGAAAGGGTTTTGTGGTCGATGATAAAACAATTTATAACTCCTCACAGACACATATAAGTCCTTTATGTTTTGTAAGTTTAGGTCCTAGGATTAAAAGTCTAGCAAGACAACTCAGTTATAGGTTAGAAACGTTCAATTGTGAGATGTGACAATGAAAGCTCTTAACGTTGATCAGCCTTAGATAGTAAACAGGAAGAAGAGCTGGTCAAAGTTCAAAACCGTAGGTATACGTAATCATAAAACCTCTCTCCATAAATGCATTGTTATGTTATGAATAGGTACGCCTTTAGACAGGATCTCGCCATGTAACCTACGACTCTGGCTGGCCTTAGAGTTTATCTGGTTAAGTGACTGAGCGTCATATCTTTGGACTGGACCACCTCACTAAGGCATTTTGGCTTTGTTATTCTTAGTACCATCTTATTCTCGGTTAGGTACAAGGCCATTTTCAGAACTCTATCTCAAAATCTCTTTTTTCAATCGTTATTTATATCATTTTGAATCACCATGCGACAAATTATACCTGTTCCTTGCAAGCAATAAGCAACAGATCCTAGACCAGGATAGCTAAGAAAAATAGGGTCTTGAAAGACGGACAAGACAGACAGACGATGGACAACAAAGTGATTCTATAAGGGTTTCTTTTTTCCTTTTAAGGTAAGGAACCCTATTATGTTTTATAAAAGTACTCTTACGTTAGATTGTTCACGTTTTTAATTTATTTGACAACTAAATAAACTTAGTTTTATTGGTTTAAAATAGTAGGTATTTAATTTTGTAATGCATGTATTTAATATGGTTTGATTTGAACAATAGTTGTGTTTGTCTTATTATGGCTACCCTTGATCAAGAGGTACGTGAGGTAACATAAACTGGACTCAGCGGAAGACCAGCGCTGCGGCATATTAACATACCGTAGCATCATGCTGAGCTGAGTACCTATTCATCTCCACACAGAGCTTTTAAGTTTGTTAGTGCTTAGGTTAGATTTTATTGTTAATGTGTTTTATTTTCCTTTATTACTGTGTGGTTGTTGAATAAAATGTTTTCTTTCTTTCTTTCAAATAAATAGATAATATTGAGTGAAGACATGCTGTACTAATTGAGTATAAATAGTATATAAAGATTATTTTGTAGGTTCTATAGGTATACATATGTATATGTGTAGTTATCGTTTTACATAAATAAATTTGCATAACAAGTTTTCTTTATTCTTTATTGTACATATGTACACAAATAGATTTACAGACAAAAATAGCTTACAAAATGGACATGTACAAAGGCGAGCTTAACCTGAATAAGAATTTTCTTCCAGTAAACCTTTGAAGGTAGAGATATTTGATTATAGTGGTGGGTATGTGCACAGAGAAGGACATTGGAGTAAAATACTAATATATAGTATATAAATACAACACTTAACCATATTAAAAAAATAATAAATACCTATATACTATACATTAGAGATAAATATAATACATTATACAAAATATAAATAATATACCTACTTATACATAATAACCTAAAAAGCTTTCTTTGACTCTAAGCTTAAAAGTGCTTAGTGATGGACTTGCGCGGATAGAGTGTGGTAGAGAATTCCACAGGTTGACTCCATGGACAGTGAAGGAGCCGCCATAGCGACTGGAGGAATGAGGAGGGGTTTTGAGAAGGAGGGACTTTGATGACCTACAAGTCATCTCCGGTTTTGATTGAAAATAATTTAAAAGTTTTAGGTATACGAGTGGGTTGGAATTTTAAGACAATAAGGCATACATAAACGTACGTATATATATTAAATTAAATAGGATAAGTATAGTATATATAACTATTAGTTCGAGGTAATACATAGGTAATGTGTAATCTACCATTTTTACATGATCCTCCCCATCCCATCCCAACCATAGGTTCTCTTTCGTTGTTTTGTGTTAATACCGTTCATATTTGCTCTGTTGTCAATTTTATGTAATTTCTTGAAATAAGATGTATGTATATATACTGAAAAAAATAATTATAATTCATTCGTTATTTCTATGCACGTCTTTAGAGTCTCTACATTAGGAGACCCATAGATTAAAATCAGTCCACCTACATCATAAGGATAATCCTCCAAGGTGAATGACTCGTAACAAAGGCAGCTGGATGGCATCATGCCTTATTAAAATCACTTATTACTCGTGCGCGATAACTTGGGATCTGCTAGGAATGCGACTCCCCGACCGCTTCCCCTGCACTTCCCCGATGGCGCCCGTATTGTACCGTTCGCATCACTATTTTTTACTAGGGTTTTTAGTCTCGTACTGGCCTACGTCACGTAACGACGCGCTCTGGAATTCTTTTAGTTTTCGTTTGTGTTATTGTTTTGTTGTTGTAGTTTTTGTTGTTATAGTTTGTGTCATTGTTTTGTTGTTGTAGTTTTTGTTGTTATAGTTCTTGTTAAGTGTTTTTGTTATCATTATGAAGGGTAAACCTTTGCATAGCGGAGAAAGAAACCTCGTGCTAAAAGTGTTAGAGTTTTTTGAAAACGAAAAACGAAACAAACAGTTTTGTTTACCTGTCCACTAAGTAGTGACGAAGATGAGATAATGTAAATAATAGATAAAATAAATGTATAAACTTAAACATTGTATTTTTATTTTATTCAAATAGTGTAAAAAAGATTAGATAAAAAGCAGCGTCCTCCCTGAGTAACATAATAAATTAGGTTAAAAAAACAAAGACGAAGCCGCGGGCGGCTGCTTGTTATGTTCGCTTTTTTGCGGGCGGTACAAACACGCCAATATGACGTCACCGCGCTCAGGTCCCAACTTATCGCGCACGGGTAATACATGGAAATAGCAGGCAGACTGACCGACGGAATAATAAGTAATATGATATACGAGACAATAATGGGTATTATTACTAATAATAAGCAAGGCTAATAATAAGTAAGTTCAAACGAGAGTTTCGTATGCATAACTAAAGTTCGTATGTGGACATCACTTGTCTTAGTCCTAGCAAAAACATCATTGTGAAATAATGTGTTGATTGGTGTCAGTTTTGTTAAAACCACATTTTTTTTAAGTCCTCTGTTTCCCTTTTTCCATAGCTATTGGCCAATTCTTATTGTCCAGCTCATCCATATTTTTTTGTACTCATCAAAATGGCGTGGTACAAAAATCTATCTACAGTTAGATGTACATTATTCTCATGAGTTACTATAGAGATAATCTGAGGTATTAACTTTGGATTCCAGTGGGCCGTTGTATTCAATGAGGCAGATAATATCGTAGATTATGTATGACAGATAGCCCGTGAATGCTTTAACCATACCTCGAATTAGTTCAGTTACTGGAATTAGCATTGAATAATTTTGTTTCGTTTTGTTATTGATTTTTTGGTCGGGAAGGTCTATTTATGTTCCACATTTAAGGGACAAAACTTTGTATTTAAGCATTTTCGCAAGATCTTTACTTTGAAATAACCCTCCTATTCTGTATCTTAAAAATCACCCGTACCCTTATTACGTAAGCCAGTTGACAGCGACCCGCTTACTTAATATGGGTACCGGTGTATACTGTTTTAGCTAAGGTATGGCTCCGACGATTCCCTCACTGCCTCTCTGGTAGCATCTCGTAGAGAGATCAGCTACATCTACTTGTCCAATCACTCAGTGACCAATTCTCGCTAGGTGACTTACAAGTTAGATAATATATCCTGAAGCATTTGCACATCGGTATCTACATTCATTCATAGTGCATCAGGGTCTGTAATATACCTAGTAATTAATTTAAAATCAGTGCTTACTATTCCATTAAACATTAGCCTTGCTCGCGTGTTTAGCGTATGCTTTTGTAAATATGTGCTTCAATTCGTGTAGAATACTCAATAATCTCAGAATATAACTATAATCATATTAACGGTAGCTAACTAGGTTCTTCAGTTTTGCCTTGGAACTAGAAATCAATAAGTGGTGTATCCTGTTTTGATGAACCGTTTCAAATCAAGATGATATTAAACGAACTTCAAAAAAGGACGTTACGTGCAGAAAGTAGGTAAAAAAATCCAGAATTTAAATGTACCCAGTTTACTAAAATAAATTTTATCACCATACGTGGAGGAATCAGGAGAAAAAATGCGGAATGAAAAGATGACAAACGAAGAGTTAATTAAAAGAGTGAACGAGAAAAGAACTCTAATGAGAACCATACAGAATACAAGAGGAAAGATCTTATACGAGATGACAAATTTATAAGAACAATCATCGAAGGAAAACGAGGAAGAGAAAGGCCGCCATACGTTAATTGAGTCAGATAAATGATAAGATCGCTGCCATTTCGTACAAGGTTAAAGAAACCGCCTTAGAACGAGCTAAATATATGGAGTCTCATCAGTTGCACATAACAGCAATTAAACTATATCGAAAATTAACCTTGTTACCACAAAAAAAATTTAAACACTGATTAGCGCGTTTTCATAAATTCTTTACCAATTTTTGTATAGGATTTTTTTCAAGCAGTGTTTGGTGGGTGTAGTTCCAAAATGTTTAAAATAGAAAGACACCAACTTACCTTATCGGTAAGTGGACCTAATCAGTGAACTGTTGAATAGCTAAGAAGATAACATTAAACCGCTCAGCAAATAACCAAAGCAAAAAGATAAAAGGTAACTTGTAATCACATCCTAATATTGGTAATTATGTATACTGCCTTCCTATATTGCCTAAATATTTATTGCCATCCGACTAGCCAAAGTCGTAAACCTTTTGTTTACGACTTTGGCTAGTATAAATAATAGAAAGCTGTCTATATATAAGTAATTAAAATGATTACCAAATTATTAATCTAGTTTGCTAGGCCCTGCACAGTTATCTAGGCCCTGAACAGTTACCGCAACTTACTACAAAAAATTAAGTTAATTACAAGACAAGTATCACTATTTTAAGGCGATATGTAAAAAAATTGAGCCGCTAAGTAACTGTCGTATTCTATAACGAAAAATAGTACTGATTTCATATTTAAGCAATATTTACTTGAGGATTTAAATTACATAACTGAAAGTCAGAAACGCAATTGGTGAAACTTTTCTCGATACAATTATTTGTCAAAATCGGCTCTTCTAAAACACTAATATCTTTCGTTCACCGACTCTAGAAAAGATTTATAGTATTTTTTTACATAGTTATGTAGGTAATTATGGTATAGTGTGACCATTAGTGCTGTGCACTCCCTGAGATATGCGCGCGGCGAGACGGGGGGGAGAATCGGCTGCTGCGCTCTGTCAGTTCGCCGTCAACGCTCGTGGCGGCAGGTAGTGTTATTTGTATCGGACTGTCTATGTCAGACGCACATGAGATAAATATTCAAAGATGGGTCGTGCGTTATCTCGTGATATGAAATGGAAGATGAAGTTGAAACAGAATCTATGTCAGAATAACTTTCGTTAGAATATATAATTGTTTGTAAATATAAAAAATGTTCAATAAAACAAGTCCTTTGAATTATAAGTTTAGTTCTTATTTATCACCTGCATATTTTTAATAAAATATGAGTATATTTAAGTTACATTTTAATCAACTAAGTAAGTATAATATAGATAGCCTCCGACCATCGTCCCGCCACAAGTCTTGCCTTAGAAATGCAAACTGATATCGTAAGATATGTCCGACATGTATTGATCTCATATGAACTCGTGCAGTTTTTTCTTTGCCTCCCACCTCGCCGCGCATACCTCAGGGAGTGCACAGCACTAATGGTCACACTATACCTAAATTAATAGAAAAGCATTTTTTTTTTCATTTGTTGGTTCTCATGCAATTCGAGATTTTATCTTTTGTCGCTTACGTCATTTACTCCTGCGACAATGCGGCGCGGCTATGATACATGTTTGTCTCGCTCTTTACCTAAGCAAGTAAATAGCACTGTCACTTTTTTGCATTTCCGGATGCTCCGCCCAATCGTCACCGAAATTAAATTTGTATATACGTCTTAACTTCAAGTTTTTCGTTTCACTGGTTCTTTTTTGGTCTTGTTGTTTTAATTTAGGCTAGTTTGATCCCTTAAGGTTCTTTATAAGAGCATCTGCGCTATTCATCATGTAATCATCATCATCATATCAGCCGTAGGACGTCCACTGCTGGATAAAGGCCTCCCTCATTGATCTCCAGGAACTGCGGTTGGAAGCGGCCTGCATCCAACGCCGACCTGCGATTCTTACCAAGTCGTCTGCCCATCTTGTGGGTGGACGTCCTACCGATCATGTAATATGACAAGCTAATATATCATATTACTATTTTCGTCAATTATATCTGCAATCCTGTCCCAGGCACTACATACATCTGCGAGACTAAATAAACCGAAGTACCTAAGTACAAAGGTCTAGGGAAGTAGTACACATTACCAAAGCATCCAAATATGTCTTGACCAGCGCCAGTCCCTTGCAGTTCTCAATCTTCTCGCACACCTTAGCGCGCATCGTCTCACACAACATTCTGACCACTAGACACCATCCACTGCAGAGATCCACACTCACTAAACTAACCAAACGCACTCTACCAGCACTTTTGAAACTACCGGACGCGTTGCAATTATACTGCGAGTAGTACTGCGTCCGGCCTTCCACTCCAACTGAATTCTTCACAAAGTAATCACTAGTTTTACACAATTCGTTTACGTACGTGTTACGTACGTGTTGCGACCACTTTTTATAATTTCTTTGTCTCGATACTTTTAAATTATCTTAATTTCGAAATGGATTCTCGAAACGCGTGACTCGTGTCTTTCGAGTTCTAAACTAAAGTAGACTATTCCTAATAGGATATTTATCTAACGACACCCATTGGTTATCAGCTGGCCCTAATTTGTCTTAAAGTTGGCGAGCCAATTGGAAACCAGCTTACTTGAAAGATATTTTAATGGGTTCTTAGTAAATTCCGCTAGTTTTGCCGGCGGCGGCGGCGCTCTTGCAATAGTACCTGCGGACTGAATGACAATTTGGTTATATTTACCTGTTATTCAATTAGCAATCTGACATACTTGCCTAGTTACTTTGTTTATCTTGAAAAGTTGCTTTGTTAGTAAAATTATTGATTTGGAAATGAATCCGCGTTATGGTACACGCGCGTACCTAAATGCTAAACGCTGCAACGAATGAAGCCCAAGTATCTCTCGGTCCTATGTTCTCTGTCTGATAAGATTTGTTTCGTGTTGTGCACAATATGCTTTTGTGCAGCCCGGAGTCCTGCTCTGCATCTTCATCACACTACAGAATATAAATAATTTCACCAAATTTGTTCCTGTCAATAATTATCTGGATTTGTACTCATTTCATTTAGGTACTCATATTCACTCATGCTTTATTTGAAATGAAGATGCTGTGGTGGATCTGCGGCGTCACCAGGCTCGATAAAATCCGTAACGAGCGAGGAAGCCTGGGGGTGCGCGACATCGCTGACAAGATGCTGGAGAGTCGGCTGCGATGGTACGGTCACGTGAAGAGGAGGCCACCTGACTACGTAGGGAATTTGGCACTACAACTTTCCATCCCCGGTCTAAGATCTAGAGGTAGACCCAAGACAAGGTGGAGAGATGTAGTGTCAAATGACATGAGAGAGTGCCAAGTTTCTGATGACGACGTCGAGGATAGAGCGAAGTGGAGAAGAACAACCCGGAAAGTTGACCCCACCACCATGTGGGATACATAGCTGGGAAGAGAGAGAGAGATTCACTCATCCTTTATTATGTGCCAGGATATTTTTGTTCCACCTACTTTAGGCTACTTTTTATCCGGGCGGGTTGGCCTGTAAAGGTATAATTTGTGTAGGGTACCACGGTCGACTGTCGTTTGTGCTCTACATCTGCAAAATGGACGACCTAAACCAAGCCACTGTGAGCGCGATATAAGAGGTTTGTAAAGTGAACTATTAGTTATAAATAAGAATCCAGGCGAGTACCACGCAAAACCTAAGGAAGAAGCTAGTTTGTACGTAAACACCAATCTACCACAAACCACAATCTGTTCACTCGATGACAGGAACTTCCGATAGCAAGGTGGTAGAAAGCGCTCCGCTTTCCTGATCGATTAACCTATAAATATATCAGTTACAGTTAATATATTAGCACACTTGTAATCTGATTGTTAGTAATCTCTTACAATAGCTGCGTTGTCTGTGGCTTACCACAAAATAGTGGGATGTGTGTACACTGTAGAAATATTTCTGCATATGTTAAAACTAATAGGCATAAAGACACAGTCTTATGTTCTAGGGTGCAAAATGCATATATAAACTTTGACATCCCATTTTTATCCCATGGGAACTGATTTGTGGGATAAATGGTAGCCTATGTGGTGATCCAGGTTATAATTTACGTATATACCAAATTTCATAGAAATCGGTTCAGCCGTTACGCGTGATTGGGTAACAAATAAACATCCAAACTTTCGCATTTATAATATTAGTGTGATGATAGTTATTCTTTATTGTTAGTTTATGAGTTGTTTACTTAGCTAATGCCACCACGCACTGTCTAGATCATTTGCAATTGATATAATCAAATCAAAATGTCTTTATTTGGTACATAAACAGAGTACAGAAACAATATGAAAACGCTGATACCTGCAGGAGTAAAAAATATTGTGTCGCAGGCACCAACGCCCTCCTCCATAAACCTTAACAAATAAAGAGTTCAATATTTAGACTAAAAGAGAAGCTAAGTTAAAGAAAGACTAAAGTTAATTTAATGACTGATAAATTGATAATTTAACAGACAATTTAAAAGTATCGAGTATCGATATGATTACAAATATGTATATAATAACAAGAATAGTAACTATGATGAATTTTAATTATCTAAATTATATTATATTTTGAATTTTAAGTAATAACAGAGTAGATTACATGCGTGTGTGCAGTGTGTTAGAATGTAGGGGTGTCTAAGTATGTGAAAAATGTAGTATAGGGTGTGTATGGTGAATGTGTGTTATTCTGCAATAATGTACCTATATAAAGGTTACTTGTAATAACAGTAACGTACCACAGCATAGAAAAATAACTCCAGATAACGCATAAGTACGTATCTAATCCATAAAATTAAAAACTCTGTTTTCTCTACCAATATACACTAGTCTTTAGAAATCATGTTGCAGTGAAAGCGCGATATGAAGATATATCTCAGATTGACCGGTTCGCGAGAAAAAACTGACAATTGACTAGTTTCTAGCCGAGTGAAACCATGATTTAGAGCACTCGAGCAGAAAGTGCTACCACATGTCAATCATTGTGTGTTACGGCTGCAGAAACTGACACACTTATTTTACGAGATGCTGTATCAGATTTCGTTTACAGGGCGTTTTCCTACGCACAAGGTTCTTTTAGCTTTATAAATATGGATTTCGCGCCAACCGCCCAGCCGCGGCTTACCTAAAACTCTCCAAAACGCGTCGGTGCATCAGACAGTCGATAGTTGCCGAGATGTCAACATGTGTCATATACCTACCCTTGCGTATTTACATAAAAACGTTTCAATACGAAATATGTATATATAAAAACTACATAACGTCTACAAAGGGATTATATATTATCATTTGAAGGTTCTGAATTTCGAAAGCATTATGTCATACGGTATACTGGTGCGGAAGAGTGCTGCAGATATAAACACCGTTTTTGTGCTGCAGAAGAGGGATGTTCGTGCAATTTATAATATGGGCCCCAGAGAATCATTACGCAATAAGTTTAAAGAAATAAATATTATGACATTCCCTTGTCAATACGTCTATGAAAATCTGATGTATGTTCACAAAAATATTAATTTGTTTAAGAAACATAGCGATAATCATAATTTTAATACTAGAAATAAAGATAAACTCGCTGTTGCCCCTTGTAGATTCCATAAAGTTAGTAAATGTGTTCGCTTTTATAACAAACTCCCAAGTGATGTACAAAAATTGACAATTATCAAATTTAAAAACGCAAATAAACAAAATCTTTATAAAAAAGCCTACTATAAAATATCGGATTATTTAGATGATAGAGAAGCTTGGGATTGAAATTGCTCCAACTCTTTCCAAATGTTACAATTTAGGCGTAATTTATTTTTTGTATTGTAATGTATTCTAAAAGGATCATTAAAAAAAACAACCAGCCTTGTTTCTTGCCTTTCTTTCCTGGCTTGGTTGCGAAGGAGCAGGCAGTAAAATTGACGTTTCAAAGTGATCCTTGTGATTTTAATGAATAAAAGATTTTGACTTTGACTATCAAAAAATCGAGCCATGTATATGATATATTATATAGTCAACATTAATCCGTGGAGTCGTCAATCGTGTTTTTATCGTTAAGGATAACACCTACCATGTATCACAAAGCCTAATACAGCCTCCCTCTGAAAGTCTAGCCACGTCGCACCACGTTCCGAAATAGGTACTTAGGTATCCAAGTCGCGTGTCGACTTCCTAATTGCGCTAGTGAAATGGAGTACCGAGTACCTAGAGCGTGAAGACCATGATTATCATATTTGATAGGACTAGTCTTAAGTTGGCATTCCACCAGCAATGCGAGGAAACTATGATCGAAAATTCACCAAAAGGATTGCCTCATTTGCTTAGCCTCCCACAGCGCAGCTCTCTTTTTGGTGGTTTTTTTCCTCGCTTAGCTACCTAGCATATCTCTGGTGATTAAGCAGCCATAGTCTCGTATAATGAGATGTGGTGGATGTGCGGCGTCACCAGGCTCGATAAAATCCGTAACGAGTACGAGCGAGGAAGCCTGGGGGTGCACGACATCGCTGACAAGATGCAGGAGAGTCGGCTGCGATAGTACGGTCACGTGAAGAGGAGGCCACCTGTCTACGTAGGGAATTTGGCACTACAACTTTCCATCCCCGGTCGAAGATCTAGAGGTAGGCCCAAGACAAGGTGGAGAGATGTAGTGTCAAAAGACATGAGAGAGTGCTAAGTTTCTGATGACGACGTCGAGGATAGAGCGAAGTGGAGAAGAACTACCAGGAAAGCTGACTCCACCACCATGTGGGATACATAGCTGGGAAGAGAGAGAGAAAGAGAGAGGCTCGTATAATAAGAACGTATGTACATGCGAAAATTGAGAGACATGCGTATATTTTTTGACAGCTATTAGTTAGAACAATCTAAGCTTTAGTCGAATCTCCGTTTTCAGGCAAGTCTTTCAAAATGCTTTTACATTTTTATCGAGTAGTCTAGATAAGTGCAGTCACATAGTATTTTATTTATAGTGTTATCCGAACACATACGGAAAATTCCAAGATTTTTAAAATCATCTCAAAAATTCCAAGCCTAGACGGGACTTGAACCCGCATGGGAGCTAACGACGCTTTAGTCGTAATAATGTATCATCTCACTAATTTCGACCTAGACGTGAAATGGCCTGGTAGCACAGTTGGATAGTGCATCCTCGTATCAAGAGGAAGGTGGTTCAAGTCCCGTCTGGGCTTGGAATTTCTGAGATGATTTTAAAAATCTTGGAAGTGAAGTCAAGTTAGCAGTAGAAATTCAGTGGGTTAGCTAAATTACATTACGCGTGTATGTCAACCCGCTGCAGACTTATTATGAAGCCTGACTATACATTGCCAGTTGCCATAACCGTATTAGCTCGATGGGGGGCAACTTCGCGATAAGAAAACCGCTAACCTCAATTATCTTAAACTTGACACTGCCTTTACGTACAGATGTAATCAACCGTAAATGTTATTCTTAAGACATGTTAGCGGCATTAAATATTACTTGTTTAAGATTATAAATACAATGGTTTAGCTGTACAGTCAGCATCATAATCTCGCACGAGAATAACAGAAAACTCGGGCTTTCGACACGTTATAGGTACATATTGTAAGATACATGTTGGATCTATCAACATGTATCTTACAATATGTATTTATTCTGTTTTGTGTGCCATAATATTAAATAAATTAAATTAAATCGAATGATAAAATTGTCCCTAAAATTTTTAGGTGTAGTCTTATTAGGGTTTATTATATACTTGTTGCTCACTGTCTTTGCCTGAACTTTGACCGCCTTGTGTCACGTTAATTTTTGTACTATACTTTATGCTTCATAGTAAACCGTCATCTTCATCTTTTTTACAGGTTTCTGTGTATGATGGAATTATGGTCAAATAAATTTCATATAAAAGTTCTCGATAGGTGACCAAACAACGTTGCCACTTCAAATCTTCACGGTCAACAGATCAGCGGAATTCCTTGTGATAGTGAAAGGGGTAATACTTCTCTTAACTGACCCGAAAAAAATCTGCTACGTGCTATGAGGTTTTTTTCACTATTATAAAATTGAGGGATATAATACCGTGTGTAGATTTCAAAAAAGACCACCACAGCTATATTTAGACGTTGTTTGAATTGTATACAACTTTTTACCTATACCTAAATAAATAATTGAAATACGAGTGTTTGAATAGAACTTATTAAAATGATCTAACAGTACTTTCGATACAATATCGTAAGATCATCATTCGAAGAATTGTTGAATCACTGCACCTCTTACGTGAAGTTTTTTCTTTGTTAGTGAGTCACGGACTACCTCCAGGTATCTTTTCATTGCATGTTTGCTTTTTCCTCTCTATTGGTAATCATTTGAGTTCAAAAACTTGAAGGAAGTTTGAAGCTAAGAGATAATCAATATTTACTCGATGCTTATGTATTATGCACATGAATACGGATCTTATAGATTAGAATATCATATATTTTGGCTTCTGTAATAGGTTCCTACTTATTAATAGACAATCTTTCGGCACTTGATTTTAAACCTTCTCTTTTCTGATTTTTCATTCTCCACCCTATTAGAGATCAATGACTAGAGTATGTATGATGTAGGTTATTAAAAAAATCTTACGATAGTGGCCTGCGGTAAAATGATCACAGCATTAAAGATACTCGTAGGCTCTATATGCACGAAATAGCTTTTAAGCTGCTCGTTTTTATCTCAGAGTTTTATTGTTGCATATATTTTAAGACAAATACAACTCGGGTGGGCTGAATTTGGAAAGCTTGAAGATGTTTTTCGGTCAAAGAAGATCCCACAATGCTTGAAAACCCGTCTGTATAACCAATGTGTCCTGCCAACAATGACTTACGGTGCCGAAACATGGGCGCTCACTAAGGAAGCTGTGTACCTACAGAGTACGAGTCGCACAGAGAGCCATGTAGCGCGCCATGCTTGGCATCAACTTGCTGGATCGAGTTCCTAATATCGAAATCCGACGCCAGACGAAAGTCCAAGACATCGGAACAAAGGTGGTGGAACTCAAGTGGTACTGGGCAGGACACTTAGCTAGACGAGATGATGGCAGGTGGAGTAAATCTTTGACCGAATAAAGACATAAAGAAAGTCGCGGGCAACTCCTGGATGCGCGCAGCACAGGACCGGGAAGGGTGGCGCTTACAAAGGGAGGCCTACACCTAGCAGTGGGTACTTATGGGCTGTGGAAGATGATGATGATATATTTTTTTATGCCCAGACGACGCGGTCGCCCAAGAAAACGCTGGCGCGATGACCTAGATGTCTTCAACATCGATTGGGTAGAGTTGGCTAGCGATCGAGAGGGGTGGAAAGAATTGGGGGAGACCTTTACCGAGCAGTGGGACAGTACAAGTCAGAAAAAAGTGCCCAGATATTCCACTCAGTTGAGATTCTTAGGACATATGACATCATTAAATAAACGAGAAGACTCACCTCTAAATCTCTAAAAACATCTCTTATATCAGGTTTCCTGGCTCTTGAAGCCGCCCGTTTCCTCCTCACGGTCCTGTTGAGTCTTCTGACTCGTCTTCTGACTGCAGCTGCCTGTTCTCTTGGCAAAGGGCTGACAGCTTCACCCAGTTGGGCCTCGGTGACTTCCAGACCGGCCTGGAATGGCGCCGCGAGGGAACCGAGTCCTGCGGCTTGCAGCCATTCTGTTTCCAACTCTCCTTCTGTAGACAAAGAGAACGAAATTGTGAGACTTTGTATATAACTAATATATATAATACTTTTGCTAGGAATTCCATACCGGCTTATCCAAAAGGCCTATTCAGAGTCAGGGGACAATCTTACTTGTTCACGTGGTTACACATGAATTGAAAAATGTACGTAATTTTAACAGTAGGTACCTAGTATTAGTTTTTAGTTGGTAAGAAAAATAAAGTCCATTTTTATTCTGTATTTCATGTCATTTGCGACATTATTTTCCATATATTTCAAAGTTTCAAACAATTTCCCTAACAGTTTAAAAAATTAAAAGTTCGTTACTTCTCTCGAAGGAAAAATTACATTTTTATGGTGAGAATTCCAGGTTAAAACTCCACATAACATCGGTTAGTATGATTCATAAGATACGCTAAGGTAATATGCAACTCTTGCAACCCAAAAGGGAAACGATCGGGCGTGACGTGACTCATGTTCCTTCCTCTTCACAAAGGAAACAGACAAATACAATCAAACCATACACGTTATGTATAGACATATTATAGAACCTATACATACACTGTTTTCGTGACGGATCACAATTCAAAGCAGATACAAAAAATACACAACAATCTGCTTCACAACGCAGATTTGCACGTTAAATTTTTTGCTCTAACAAATTTATCTTCCGTGTTTTTTGCTGTTTCTGCGTATGTAAGTAAGAACATGCGATCGATGCTCTGGGAACATGTTCATTGAAGGACAAAGAACTGACTGCAAAAACATAACAATCATTTTTTGAGCTGTAAAAACAATCAGGATTGTGCAAAACCTACTCGGTGTTCGGTTTACTGCTTCGTCATTTGATAATTAGATCGATCCATTCAAAGACCGAACTGAACGTTTCTGTGTTGACGACCTCCGTGGTGCAGTGGGCGAATAGCCGGCTGAAACGCAGGAGGTTGCGGGTATGATTCCCGCCGCGGAACAAATGTTTGCATAATATTTGTGCCGGGTCTAGTAGTTTTTCTATATATTATAAGTAGGTATGTATTTACAATAAAAAGTACATAAGTATTCTATCAGTTATCTGGTTCCCATAGTACAAGCTCTGCTTAGTTTGGGGCTAGATAGTGCTGTATGAAATGTCCAGCAGTATTTATTTATTGATTAAGTGTTTTTGATACATTTTATGAAATCCCGCTGTTCTTGTGGTAGGCAAATACAATGTATAAAATGAAACGTAAGGAAGGAGTATTTAGCGCGTTGCTTACATTTCAGACCGAACTCGCTAAATATAGCCTGTCTGTCTGTCCATCTGACTCAGGCGCTAGTCTGAACGAGCTAACAGATAGATCCTTTTTAACCGTATTTAACCAGACCAGTATAATGTTGGAGTCTTCAAGTCCAGAGTGAACAGGTTCTTTTTGGGCAAGCGTGCTCCATCTTCGATCACATTATCACTTACCATCAGGTGAGGAAGCGCTAGACTATCTTCAATAAAAAAAATAATAAAGGAAAATAATGTTAATTCTCAACGTCAATCAAATTCTTACGTACTTCTCTCAAATAAGATAGATCACTGATTCTACCATCGGTATATTTTAAAGCTTTCTTAGCGTAGAAGTAAGTTTTTAAAGTTCCACTCAGTCAACATTTGGATAGGTGATCATCAGTGGCTTGACCAGCATCTTTAGGCTCGAAGTTTCGAAAGAAATAGAAGTTCTATTAACATTTTTTGTGATATTAATAATTCTATACCATTGGCATAATCTTCGGACTTCCATCCCAGCTGACTGGATAACATATTATATTGATAATAACGGGAAGGCACTAACTACCAAGATGCAAGTTGGTAACAACTTAGTTGGTAGATAGGGCTATAACAAAAAAGTAAGCAAGAAAGAATTTTTAATTTAATAATCTCTCTTATTTTATCCCTTTGTTCTCTTGTGTATGTTGGTAGTGTGTTCTAATCATACCAGCTGAGCTCTATTTCGTATTTTGGATTTTCTTTTTGTGTGTTAATTTAGATTATTATTTTTTAGTAGTAGTTTAGATTCTTGATTTGTTAAACTCACATACTTATCAGATTTTAGACGGTAAACGTTTTCATTGTAATCCGGTTTCCCGCGATACAGGCTATAGCTTGTGCGGGGACCATTAGCAACTTAACGCGCCGGCGAACACTGAGCGCAACTTCAATTCGGCCACGTCAAAAACTTCGGCCTGAGTATCGCTATCCCTGTTTAGTGACGAAGTTTAGCAACGCAGAGCGACAGTGATAGCAATAGAACGATTCTAAATTTGATTAGATTTTGACCGTGTTCTGTAATATCAAAAATGATGACTGAAAACTTGTTGTATTTTTATCATTGTGTTGTTATTCTGTAACTAGACGATATAATCTATGTTCCCATGACTAGGATACGTAAGATGTTGTTGTTTTTAATACGAAACAATTAGGTTGAAAACAGGTCTTTTATGACGTAAAAACATGCAGAATTCGATATGCTTCTATTTCATTTTAAGTAAGTATTTTGATCTAATATATGGTTGGGAACCTAGATAAATACTATTCAAATTAAAATAATACCTTATTAAGGTAGAAATATGCTCCAATTAGAAATGATCTTGGTAGTACGTGTTGTATGGGCGATTGTCCCTCCGGCGCCCCCTTAAGTCTACACTTAGTTTTTTTGTAAACTTAAATAAATAACTGTATTTGTTCCAGAATCTGACCACTTGTTTATGTTTTTAAAATGTCTTTATTGAACATAAATGTTAACAGCGTATTACAACTAAACACAGTTTAGTACAATAGTATATTAAACTAGAATAACTCAGCAGGCTATAGCACCTTTATAAGTTTTTTGATAAAATTAGTATTTATGAGAGTAACACTTTTTAAATCAGTTTTCTTAATTCTATGCAGCCAAAATTTTTCCAGAAGTACTTATTGAAAAAGTTGATATGAGCACTTTGGATAGCGCGCATTTTTAAAGATTCTGACCACTAGTAAATTATGAAAGTTTGTTTCTTTTGGATTCAACTAATATGTGTACTAAATTTTCTTATGTGTAGTTCACCAACCCCTAAACTGATTATTATGAGTCCGTTAACTTTCGTAGGATGTTTTCATTACACCCATAGTTAGATAGGTACCTACTTATAACTAGAATAAATTGTGAGGCGGATGGAGCAACAGCATAACTCAAACAATGGCTTAATTGAAAAGTGCCTGCCCTTAATTCATTTGATTGTCGGAAAGTGTTATATTATCAGTTTAATTAATATTAAAGTTTCCCTTTCATCATCATCATATCAGCCGCAGGACGTCCACTGCTGGACAAAGGCCTCCCTCATTGATCTCCAGGAACTGCGGGTGGAAGCGGCCTGCATCCAACGTCGACCTGCGGTTCTTACCAAGTCGTCTGCCCATCTTGTAGGTGGACGTCCTACGCTGCGCTTGCCGATCCGTGGCCTCCACTCGAGAACCTTCCGGCCCCATCGGCCATCTGTTCTGCGCGCTATATGGCCTACCCATTGCCACTTCAACGTGCTAATCCGTCGGGCTATGTCGGTGACTTGAGTTTTCCTACATATCTCCTCAAATGGACAAGACGAAAATTATGTCGAATGTCCATGTCGTGCCTGCCCCAGTTATGGTTGAGAACTCGGCTCTTGAAGTTGTCGACGCGTATGTATACCTAGGACAAACAGTCCAATTAGGTACGTCCAACTTCGAGAAAGAGGTCAATCGTCGAATCCAACTCGGATGGGCAGCGTTTGGGAAACTTCGCAACGTCTTTTCGTCCAACATACCTCAGTGCCTTAAGACGAAAGTCTTCAATCAGTGTGTGTTACCAGTGATGACATATGGAACCGAGACGTGGTCCTTCACTATTGGCCTTATGAATAAGCTCAGAGTCGCTCAACGAGCTATGGGCTCTGCTCGGGCTATGCTCGGGGTTTCTCTACGTGATCGAATCAGAAAGTTTTCCTTTAAAGTGATACAATTAATGAATTTTGATTATAGACTGACAGACTTTAACAGGGTTCAAGATATTTTAATAATAATTTATTATTTATCAACTAATAAGATCAAATCAAATCAAATTATTTATTGCGAATATGGATTAGTTAGGGCATGAAGGTCTTTGTGCCAAGATAATAAATTTAAATATTTCCTTGAAACACTTATAAAAACACTTTATGATATACACACAACTTAAAAAAACAAAAACTGAAAACTAACACACTGAAAAAAATATTTTTTTACTACAAACATTAAACTGAAAAACATTAAAAGCAAAGCGGTCTTCAGTAAGATTAACTAGTCATAAATAATAACAACTAATGTTTGAAAAACAGTAAAATACAAAACAATAACTGTAACTGTTAGAACATTACTTTTTACTGAAATCACAATAATAGAAATCAATCGCAACCATTACTTTATTAACAGTTAGTTTTAATGGTTAGAATCGTGTCTCAAAATGAACAAGACAGTAAAATGAACTATTTAACACAGTAAGATTTATTGATATAATTATCAAAAAATAAATTTAATGTAGTAGTGACAACTACTGCTTGAAACAGTATAATCAAATGATTGAAACAGTTAATTTTAATGGTGGCCTAATAGATCTTACTGACCACTATATTTCAAAAATTCATTATGTTAAAGCAGGAAACTCTAATGGTTCGAATGTTATTATCAAGTGAACGAAACAATTAGTTTAATTTACTACAAACATTAAACTGAAAAACATTAAAAGCAAAGCGGTCTTCAGTAAGACTAACTAGTCATAAATAGTAACATTTTAATGTTTGAAAAACAGTAAAATACAAAACAATAACTGTAACTGTTAGAACATTACTTTTTACTGAAATCACAATAATAGAAATCAATCGCAACCATTACTTTATTAACAGTTAGTTTTAATGGTTAGAATCGTGTCTCAAAATGAACAAGACAGTAAAATGAACTATTTAACACAGTAAGATTTATTGATATAATTATCAAAAAATAAATTTAATGTAGTAGTGACAACTACTGCTTGAAACAGTATAATCAAATGATTGAAACAGTTAATTTTAATGGTGGCCTAATAGATCTTACTGACCACTATATTTCAAAAATTCATTATGTTAAAGCAGGAAACTCTAATGGTTCGAATGTTATTATCAAGTGAACGAAACAATTAGTTTAATTTACTACAAACATTAAACTGAAAAACATTAAAAAGCAAAGCAGGTTTCAGTAAGACTAACTAGTCATAAATAGTAACAAGTAATGGTTAAAAAATAGTAAAACACATAACAGTAGGTAAGTTATACCATAAATGCTATTGGTTCGAACATCATTATCAAATAAAAACAAAAAGAAACGAAACAATTAGTTTAAATGATAGCACAGATTTATTAATTGCTTATAATAAACGAAAACCAGATATGTCACCATTTCTCTGTTAACAGTTAGATTAAATGTTAAAAAAGTAGTGCCAAATGACTGAAACAGTTAATTTTCCAATTAAGTAGTACAATACTAATAGAAAAAATAATCGGCAATTTCATATATAATAGGGGTTTAAATTTTCTATTGGAGTTGATACTGTGATCATGGCAAAGTCGATGGAAGAGCTCAGCACGATGCTCGAAGGCCTCAATCGAGTCTTCCAACGGGTAGGGCTTATAATGAACATAGACAAGACAAAAATTATGTCGAATGTCCACGTCGGGCCTACCCCAGTTATGGTTGAGAACTCGGCTCTTGAATATGTCGACGCGTATGTATATCTAGGACAAACAGTCCAATTAGGTAGGTCCAACTTCGAGAAAGAGGTCAATCGTCGAATCTAACTCGGATGGTACCTGTGTGTTACCAGTGATGACATATGGAACCGAGAGGTGGTCCTTCACTTTTGGCTTTATGAATAAAAGTCGCTCAACGAGCTATGGAGAGGGCTATGCTCGCGGTTTCTCTACGGGATCGAATCAGAAATGAGGAGATACGTAGAACTCAAGTCACCGACATAGCCCGACGGATTAGTACGTTGAAGTGGCAATGGGCAGGCCATATAGTGCGCAGAACAGATGGCCGATGGGGCCGGAAGGTTACCGTGGCTTCCACTCGAGAGTGGAGGCACGTCCCGATGACGTGGGTAGTAAAGGTCGCGGGTAGCCGATGGATGCGGGTCGCAGAACAGGACCGTTCATCGTAGACATCTTTGGTGAAGGACGTTTCTTCCGACTGGCATGATGATGATGATTATTATGGCTACATATGCCTACCACAACCACAGAATACCTAAAACCGAAAATAAAATTCTAACTATTTAGCTTACCTAGTTACTGTTTACTTAGGTTATACTTACTGCTTAAATTTGTAAATTCGTCCAAACGATTAAACTTAGCGTTTATAATAACAAAATTGGTTAAAGTTACTGCTTGAACATTAAAAATCAACAGTCGCAAACGGGGTTTTATGTTTGGGAACAGACTTGAAAGAATTCACAAAAATTGAACGAAAAAGGGAATTCCCTGATCATAGACAACTGACAAACTAGGGATGTGCTATACAAAATGATTAAAAAAATGTCGACATCGATAATTAATGATGAAATATTTACCGATGAGAATAAGATGTTAAAATCCCCGCATTTTCCCCACATAATGCCAATCCCCAATAAATCCCCAATCAACTTGAGATTCCCCGCAGTTTGGGGAATTCCCCACAGATTGGCAGTTGAAGTCGATAGAAGGGTCAAGGTGTCCAAAATGAATACCTTAAGGGAAAACGTAAAATATAAAATAGGTAATTTAAGTGCTTATGTACTGATATATTGTTAGTTTTAAGTAAAATATATTTACTTTAATAAAGTTTATATTAATATATCAAGTCGTTTTGCGGTAGGAAAAAATGTATTATTTCGATCTTCTATGGGCTCTACGTTGCTAAGGGACCCTCGATGCTTGAGTCCGACTCGCACTTGGCTGGTTTTTACATGTTAAAAAAATATATACGTACTCGTAGTTGTCTGCATTCCTAGGGTGGATGGTTGATGTGATTGTTTTCCGTGATTTATCGATACTACCTACATGCAAGTGTTGCGCTTGACCACATCTCTAATAAATTGCGCACATCGCATCGGACGAATGGCGGTTCGTCATTCACCCGCCGCGTACGCTTCAGTACGTTTCAGTCGTGTAGTGAATTCCAGTCTGAGTGGATGGTTGGACATAATGTGTGTTTAACGTGAGTTTAAAAACGTAGTGCTTACCAAGAACGTGCGTAACAAGAAATGAGTGACACAGTGGAATCACTACTTTTAAAGTGGGGATTCGAAAAATATATAGATGTGTTTAAAGGTAAGTAAGACTTCTATTAATTTCATCAAAAACATCCAAGTACTTCTAGGTAATCAGTAGAAAACCCTTGAAAACATACCTACCTTCTTATATATAGATAGCCTGTCATTTCAACTCGGCCAAGTCAGTTTATCAAAAAAACTAGCATTTTGCCAGCACCTTCGCCCGATGTTCGCCCGCGTGGTGGGAGACCGTGTCCATAAAAAGTAGTGACATAAAAAATTGCCTATGTCCTTCTCGTAACAGAGTTACTTTCCGTTTATAATATTAGTATGGATGGATGGATTACCAACTTTCATTTTTCTTTTCCATGAACTCAGTGTGACTGATGAGAATCCCTGCCTCGAGTCAGTTCTTGGTCGCTGGCTACAAAATAGGGTGAAGAGCAGCCCGCAGGTATCTGCCTAAGTATAGCTAGGAAGCTGTGTGTGTTTACTTCGTTTAACGTACCCAGTAAAGCAACCCGGGTCGATCGCGACCCATTGGCAAGATGATCGAGTCAAATAGATCCGATCGCGGGACCCGGGTCTTCGGTGAGAAAGTCATGTCGAGCTGCGCAAGCGAGCCGATCAAGATCAATCGTGATGGACTTCCAATCACCTGTCAGCACAAAAAGTGTAAAAAACTGGAGAGTGCTCTCAGGGCAAAAAATTCGCGCGCAAAAAAATAAAAAAAATTCCGCGCTGCGTTTGGACTAAGATTTTTTTCTATCAGCACCGTATAAAATATTATTTTACTAAAATCTAGATAAAATTAGGCTTTCTGATGGTATAACTTTTATGCCATTTTATTAATAAGTTGTAATAAAAATCACAGGTTGAAAACATAAAATATTATGATTTTGTTCGCAAATTTCGGATTAAAATGCTTATGATTTAGAAAATATAACAGTTATATGTGTAAATGTTGTTTGTTTTGATAGCTTAATATATTATTTATAAGGTTCAATCAAAAAAATATGCAAAGCGTTCCCAACTTATAATTACGGAACTCTAAACCATTACGTGCCGACGTCAAGCCGCAAAAAATGCGTGCCTCGTCCCTTTTTTATCCAGGTACCTGAGTTGTAATAGGCGACGATTGATGAGGATCATGTTTTTACAATGGTATAAACATTCTAGTTTCTCATAACAATGACCTCGACACTGTTTTGTTTATAAATACGAGAGTATACAAAGCATTGCTAGACGTGTTCAGACGTTTTCTGAAAGTAAGTCATTAACTCATTCATTATATTGATAAATTTTAACAGATATATAGTTAAGTTACATAATATTCTAGTCCAAAACATTATTTACGAGATTGTATAAGTAAAATAAAGAAAATGAGTAATAAATAGAAAATAAATAACTTTTAACTGCATCCGGTCCCGATTCGCGGTAAAAACGCATGACCTATGTTACCTAATTGTTATAGGTATATATGGTTTATCGTAGAGATTTTTTTATTTTTTATTTATCATTTTTATGGTTTTATTAAGCCTAATAAAATACAAATTAAGATAAGGATTAAGTAATAAATTCAACTAATTAAAATCAAAACAATGTAGCCGCGGCGAACAAACCGTCAAAAAAATAAACGAACAATAATTGTTTTAATCCAAAAACCATTATTTTTTTTTGTTGTCGCAAATACTTATTCCACAAACTAGACACGAAAACCAATAAAACAATAGCAAATGCCACCATATTAATACGTAAGATGAAAACAAAAATAAAAATGAATTTCACTAAAATAAACAAACCGTTAAAAATGGCGGGAAACGTAAAAAACTCTTTAATCTTCGTTTCCTGGAAAATTTTCTTGGAAAAAGTCGAATGAATAAAATCGATCCAGTAGTTTCGATACAACAATCGATTATAAAACCGGAAGTAAAACCGGAAACTCCGTGCCACCGGTGGGGCGCCTAGCAAGATCGACGAAATCGCGCGCACCCCACAGCTAGCAAGTTAAGAGGGCTGTCCAAGCTTTAATCAATGTTTGTGTTCTGAAAGTTCCTAGCCTACTAATCCCTCCCTCCTTTTGTATGCATGCATTGAGCTTAAGTTAGGCATGTTGAACGTGCACGTCTGTAAATAACCTAGATGTATCTTTTTGGGAGATGGTGCCTTCTATCTAATTAGGACTAACAAGACCATACCAGATCATGCTAATTTACCTATAACTACACCATTACCTACTTGACACTGTATTATTTTTATGTGCCATATAGGTTATATTAGGGCCTAACTTTGAAATAGTTCAAGCTGCGAGTGAACCAAGCAGCTCCCTCTGTGCACCCTGACTGCCTCAAGCCTTTACTCCAGCTCTGGTCAACCAAGTTGACTTTCTAACCATTCTGAGTTAAATTTATTTTTCATGTTCATTGCTGTTTTCAGAAAATGAAGTGGACATATGCGCTTTAGAATTATTGGATGATGAGCAAGTGAGGGTACTCATTCCTACAATTGGTCCACAGGCTAAATTTAAAAAAGCCTTGTCTGACTGGAAGGTAAACGTAATGAAGTCACGACTGTCGATTTCGAAAAATCATATCTAGTGGTTTACAAATCTTTATAATCTTTCTTTGCAGGTAGAACATAAGGTGTTGGAGGATCTCATATCAAAAAAAGATGAAGAATTAGAAAACTTCATTTCAAATTATGACTCTTTGAATGAATTGAGTACAAGGAGTCCCAGCACCTCGTCAAGATCAGAGTCCTCCATCTCTCTCTGTTTACAACAAACCCAGTCTGTAAGTAATAAATTATCAAGGTTTTTTTTGTTTGCGCTGGTTAAAGGGTGTCTGAACTATCTTACCCATTTTTTTCAGGATCTCGCCTTGCTCTTGCGTAACACCCCAGATGGTCAATTGCTACTTAAGCATAATCTAGAAAAGCCACTGGGAGAACAATATCGGAAAATATTAGTACGCGCCATTTCTAAAGAGATTGTGAGAAATGACCCAAAGACGCATGTCACTGCGGATATTTACTCAGCTTGGATACAAGAGATAAGTAAGTACCATCTACATAAAGTTTGTCTCGCCACTTGTAACTGATGTAGGTACCTAAGTAATATTTTAGCGAGACTGCATCGAGTGTGTTTAGTAATGCCCTTTTCCTCAGTCTGATGTTTGGCCACCAGGCGGGACTCAATTTAAACAGTTAATTTTAACTATTTAAATATATGAAATACAGGTGAATTATTTCCAGTTTGAGACTCGGGACCTCTCGGTTTTAATCTTAACGGTTCGTATTTTCACATACAGTATATAAAATCCTAGAAATTACTCACATAAAATACTCAAATCTATTTAATGTAATCTTCTATACTTATATATAAAAACAGCGGCCAAGTGCGATTCGAACTCATCCATGAAGGGTTCCGAAGCAGCAAGTAACATAATATAAAAGTTCTTGTAGTTCGTTGAAACTTTTTTATATTTGAGTTGATTGAATGAAAGGTAAATGGCGGTTTACGATTTATGACGTATTAAAAAAAACTACTTACTAGATCTCGTTCAAACCAATTTTCGGTGGAAGTTTTCATGGTACATCGTATATTTTTCTTAGTTTTATTATTCTCTTATTTTAGAAGTAACAGGGGGGGGGGGCACATTTTACCACTTTGGAAGTGTTTCTCGCGCAAACTATTCGGTTTAGAAAAAAATGATATTAGAAACCTCAATACCATTTTTAAAGACCTATCCATAGATACCCCACACGTATGGGTTTGATGAAAAAACATTTTCAATAAAAAAAAAATCAGGGAATCCTGCCACAGATTACATATTAGTTACCACCTTTACAATCATGTTTTTGATGATTTTTTGTTTTAGAACGGTTGTTTCCGTCAGAAAATCTTGAATGTTATTATACCAAACCGATAACAGGGGTACACCGAGCTCACGGCCGACTCTTCGACGCAGTCGTTAATTTAAAAGCTAAGTACCGAAGACACAAAATGTACCAACCGCGAGCACGACGCTCTCTAGACAAGACCTTGACTCCAGAACCGTCGACATCTACATGTAACCAGAGCGTTGAAGAAACTACCACGCAAGAGGAAAAGGAGTGCATGGAGTGGTTACGTTGCTCTTCTGACGATTACGCTTTGTGTGCCGAAAAGTGGGAAAAAACCAATAAGCTACGCAAGCAACGAGTGCACTCCAACGAAAAGGCGTCGTATCTCCAAGAGTTCCCTTGTCTGAAGCGCTCCTTTGGATACGAATTGGTAATTTTGAGGTTTTTTAGTGTTACTCAAGTCGTAAACTATTACGATTTTTCAACTACGACTTTTGTTTCCAGCTCATTGCAGATTTCGATGCCTGGTATCCCGAACATAAATACTCATTGGAAAATAAACTTCCACTACTAAAGAGCAAACTACTGTCGGCATCTGAATCCACATCAAGACGATCGCCATTTGTAGAGGAACTGAAGCAACTTGCGCAAGGTACATATTGGCAAAGAATTTTGATTATTAGGGTTCCAACCAAATTGATACAAAAAAATCCAACAGCTTAAAAATCTTTCTATGTATGTATGTAGACCAAATACGTGGGCTGATTTTGATAATCCATACATCAAATTCTTACGATTTGTCTTAATCTTGCGAGTGTCACTAATGACATGACGGTAATTAAAATTCAATATGGCGACGACCAGACGGCATATTGTAAAAAATGAAAAAAATAAAGTTGAACTACATTATGTGGGGTAGCGTTGAATAGGTATTTTAAAATCATTATTAGGTTACTTATATCATTTTTCGTTTAGATTGACCTTTTAGGATATATTACGGCTTAAAGTCCTAAAGGAGTTGGTTTAACTTCCACAGAGACTTGATCTAAAGGAATGATTTTATAATCCCTACAATATCAACTCTTTCGATGTAATTACAAGATTTTAAAATTTACCATCTTATAAGGCTAACTAATAAGTATGAAAGAAAGTAATAATAAAATCATAAAACCCGACGACAACACAATCTTTCAAAAAAACTAAAAAGAAAAATACAAGCGTAGTAGCCTGGAACACACATAATAAATTCTACTGCGGAATATAGCGAGTTCATTGGTCAGGACCCATTAAAAATCGTAATCGGCTCAAAAATTCCCAGTACCGAACACACATATGTACATACATACATAGGCTGATAAACACATTAGATTAGATTAGATTAGATAATTTCTTTATTGCACACCATTAAATACAAACATATAAAAGAAAATACAATTTCAAATCATAGGTACAATGGGCGGCCTTATCGCTAAAAGCGATCTCTTCCAGGCAACCTTTGGATGGACAGAATCTATATGAACAAATAAGGACGGCGGCATAAGATTTTTTAGAATCAGTTTTTTTTTAAAAAAACAAGCATATATTACAATTTATAAAAAATATAGTTAATATAAAATAAAATGCTTAATTATATTACCATTACCATTACCCACCTTTACGTCGCGCAGTCGGGTAAAAAGGAACCCTTATGGTGCGATTTTATGTGACTGTCTGTCCGTCTGTCACAGCTGGATATATCTGTAATCACTTTAACTATCAACTTGAAATTTGGAGCAGTAATAAATAATGCCGACCCGCTTCTACCGCATTTGAAATAAATATTAAATATCTTTTAGTTTCTTCGTAAACGGGATCCAAATTGAGGGTCAAACAAAATATTAGTGTTTTATTTGGGCATATGTCTCTCCTAACGCGCGTTACCAATTTCGATCGTCCTAAAAATATCATTTCACCATTTATCTAGATCCTAGGCCACTAATATTTCGTTCTTATTGCTTGACAGATAAAGATCCCGAAACAAGTAACCTCGCAGCTGTACTACTTATTCCGCACATGATTGGACCGGTTCACATGAAAAGGAAGAGACACTCCGCAGCGGAAGTGCGTCAAAGCTTCATTTTACATATTGCAGAGGAAAGGCAGCTGCTGGAGGAAAGAAACAAGAGACAAGATCAGTATAAAGCTTTAGGAATAACCATCCAACCATATATAGTAGTGGCAGGTCCTCTGAAAAAAATAACTGCACGTTACGTTGTTGTCGATGACGTTATCTATGAATTGCCGAATATCAGCAAGACTGTAGATACATGTTTTAAGATCGTATGGGCTCTGAACTTGGAATATCCTGGTGAATGTTTACCTGTGTGGCAATTTCTCGAAAGAGCTATTTACAATTTTCCTGTTAATGCTGGTTCAAACAACAGACTTACACCATCAGTTTCAAGTTTATTAAGTGACTGTGGTATATTGACTAAGTAAAAAAATGGTTACCTGTTTTATTTGTAACACCATTGTAATAGACTTACGAGCACTCAAAACCCATTTCCAACTTTTTCATCAGCATCACATTTTTGAACAATACCGCTGCGTAGAAAGCGATTGTTCCCGGTCGTATCACCTTTTTAATTCCTTTCGTAGACATTATATTCGGGAGCATTTAAGCCAAGGTTGTCATTCAGATGAAGAAAACATAGCATCTCTTGTGTCTGATCACGAAATTCAATTAGAGGCTGATAATTTGTCTAAAGAACTCAATAGTCAGTCTGACCATACTAGACCAGAGAATGAACATTCGCCTTCTGGAGAACTTCTTAGTCGGCCTCATCACACTAGGCCTGTTATTGTAAGCCCACAAATAGATAATAATTTACCCCACGTTTCTTTACAAATGGCTCTAGCTTCGCTAATAGCATCCTTGTATGGTTCTGTAAATTTGCCAAGGAATATTGTTCAAACGATTGTCGAAATGCTTCTAAGCATTTTTTCATTTTCGTTAATTCCATTGTTAGGCGACTTGTTGCGGAATTTCACTCATAATGGTGAAGTATCCGTTTCAGAAATTCACCGTATAATAGCTACTGAAATAACTTCGTGTTTCAATACGTTTTCCACAGAGTATCGTAGATTTCAATACTTTCAGGGCCACCGGACGTATATTCCGCCTAAAACAGTAGTAGTTGGTGAACGATACGATTCGAATACTAGAAGAGGTGTACATGCACTTTCATCTGTTACTTGCACTATGCAGCTTATTCCATTAAGAGAAGTACTACATGGTTTTTTCTCTATAGAAACAATTTTGGTTGATACATTGCAGTACATGGCAGATCTTTACAAAGATGTTAAAGTTATTCGAAACTTTATTCAGGGGCATTATTGGCAATCAAAAAGAGGAGCTCACGTAGGTAAACATGTAATACCTTTGTTTTTATATTTTGACGACTATGAGACTTCAAATGCTTTAGGAAGTCACTCTGGGATTCATAAATTAGGTGCCGTATATGTATCAGTCCCATGTCTACCTCCGTGGCGTTGCAGTGTTCTATCGCATATTTTCTTAACATTGCTGTTCCATTCTTCTGACAGATTACTATTCGGCAATAATGTTATATTTCAGCCTGTAATAGATGAGCTTAATTATCTGAGTTCCACTGGCATACCATTTTCCGTTCCAAATTTTGAAGGAGTTGTATATTTTGAATTGGCTTTAATTGTCGGAGACAATTTAGGCATCCATTCCATTACTGGTTTTGTGGAAAGCTTTTCGGCCAATTACCCATGCAGAATTTGCCGTGTCGGTAAAGAAGAAATGAAAGTTCAATCATATGCAAATGAAGCTCTCCTTAGATGTGACACGGATTATGAAACTGACGTTTTAGAATGTGATCCTGCAAATTCTGGTGTTAAGGAAAGATGTGTTTGGTTGAAGGTGAGTGGATTCAGATTGTTCAAACAAGTTGGAGTCGATATAATGCATGATATTCTCGAAGGAGTTGGCAAATATGTCATGGGACTGATTCTCAACAAGTACATTTACCGTTTTGGATATTTTTCCTTGGAACTGCTTAACATTAGGCTAAAAACATTCGACTATGGCCAAGATTCGCGCAATAGACCTGTTGAATTATGTATGATCCATATCAAAAAATTTAATATTCGCCTGAGTGCGTCCGAAATGTTAACTTTCATTCGTTATTTTTCGCTTCTAATTGGAGACAAAATTCCTGGTGGCGACATGTACTGGGCACTTTACTTAAAGTTAAGGAACGTTTTAGAGCTTGTTATGTCAACTTCTGTTTGGGAAGGTCTTCATATGGTCATGCAAGACTCTGTTAGTCAACTGAATGACATGTATTTGCTCCTCTCTAATGAAGTACTCAAGCCAAAGTTTCACCATCTCACGCATTACCATAATGCCATGATTAATTTTGGTCCACTTTCTTTCTTTTCATCTATGCGATATGAAGCGAAACACAGGCTAGCGAAAACATCTGCAAGAGCTTCATGTAACAGAAGGAACCTGACATTAAGTTTAGCTGTCAAACACCAACTTAAACTAAACGAAGTTTTTTTAAGAGGTACTCTTGATCCTATTCTTACTTGGGGACCTAAGAAACTGAATTTAGTGTATTCTGATGTGACTCTTATTCAATCTTGTCTTTGTTTGGACAGTAGCAAAACCTTGATCTGTGTCAGTTGGATTGCCATGTCTTCTATTCGGTACCGGAATGGTTCCATACTTGTTTACAGCGCTGAACCAATTGGTGATCTCAATGACGTGACTTTTTTAAAGGTGGAGAGGATATATGTTTACGATAACTCGCAAGTTATTTTGACAGGGTCTCTGTTACAAACAATTCTTTTTGATTTTCATTACTACGCATATGAAGTAGAACAAACAAAAAAGAAAACTGTTGTTCGGTTAAATGACCTTCATTTCAAGACGCCCCATGCATTAAATACAATATTGTCCCCGTGTAGAAAGGTTTTGGTCACTTTGCGTTGTCCTATTTAAGGTTTACTAATTAAACATAATATAATAAATATAAGTACATATAACATCTAAAAATAAATATGTAACATATAGTACGGTTACTTATGTTATAAACACAATAAAAAGGTGATAATGGTTGGTAATGGGTATGATGGAGGCCAATAATATGATAAGTATATTTTTAATACGTAAGGGTAGCTACACACATAAGCGGGCCGCTATTAGTAGAATCTATTATGTGTGTTCCAGACTACTAGGCTTGTATTTTTCTTTTTAGTTTTTATTGAAAGGTTTTGACGCAGTCGGGTTTTTTTATTTTATTATTACTTTCTTTCATATTTTTTAGTTAGCGTTATAAGATGGTAAATTTTGATATTGTGGGGATTATAAAATCATTCCATTAGATCAAGTCGCTGTGGAAGTTCAACCACTTCCTTTAGGACTTTAAGCCGTAATAGATCCTAAATAATCAATCAATCAATCACTACCATAAGGTATCAGGATTTCATTTTGTTTTTTAATCTGATAACACAGATTACATTATTTTTCTATAAATGTTCCCATGTACGATCCGTTACTAAATTTACCATACATCCAGACTCAATAAGTAAATCCAGTTTTACACCTCCTATTTTAAATTATATTGTTCTGTTCTCACACTTATTCTCAAATTGATTTGTTAAAAATAAATCGAATTATCGCTTGAACTATCGGATTGATTTTTAGTAAGTTTATTTTAGTATTTTTACTTTAGTTTATTTCGCATCAAGTTAAAATTAAGTTTAGTCCCTTCTTTCTGTCTAAAGCCAAGAACTGTCAAACTTAAATAACTAATAATTAGAGGTACTGACAGAATTGTAAGTAGTTTGCCAATGTAAGTGGTTAGTCCTTAAGTATTTTGTGGCGAATATTAAGAAACGCTTTACAAATATAATTGTAAAATTAAACATAAAACAAATTTAAACTACAAAATATTTAAATAAAATTTTATTTTTTATGTATAATTTATGTGTCAGTGAAAACTTCACTGATGTATGTACAATAATAATTATTTAAGAATTGTTATAATGATTATATGTTTCCCAAATAGTATAAAATAAATGTAAAAAGAACTTACTATGTAAAATAAAAAAATCTAATGTACAATTTTTGTATTTATTTTAGGCTTGCTACGGATTACCATATTTTCACACCTATACAGTATCTGATACTCTGGAAACTTACTGTGGCAAGATGCACAGTTAGATGCAGGTACAATTCATTTTGCGGGCTTATTTCTCCGAAGACAACTGAACCTTCTACAAAAGTTCTATATTCTTCAGTATTGTATATTGTTGTAAGTCCAATACAGTAGCAGGTACTGCGTTGACAAGTGGTCAACAGGTCCTTTTCAATAGCTGTTACTAGTAGCACGTACTGTATGTGCACAGTTAAAGGTATTGTGAAGGACAGTACGTTTTCATGTGCATACAACTGCTCAGTAAAACTCACTGTCCTTTACAATACTCGTTACTGTGCGCATTAAACTATACAGCCATTCACAGTACCTCTTACTGTTCACTTACTGTACCAACTACTGTATTTGCACATTAAACAATACTATCATTCGCTGTACCTCTTACTGTGCTCTTACAGTACCAACCACTGTGTTTGCACATTAAACAATACTATCATTCACAGTACCTCTTACTGTGCTCTTACAGTACCAACTACTGTGTTTGCACATTAAACAATACTATCATTCAAAGTACCTCTTACTGTGCTCTTACAGTACCAACTACTGTGTTTGCACATTAAACAATACTATCATTTACAGTACCTCTTACTGTGCTCTTACAGTACCAACTACTGTGTTTGCACATTAAACAATACTATCATTCACAGTACCTCTTACTGTGCTCTTACAGTACCAACCACTGTGTTTGCACATTAAACAATACTATCATTCACAGTACCTCTTACCGTGCTCTTACGGTACCAACTACTGCGTTTGCACATTAAACAATACTATCATTCACAGTACCTCTTACTGTGCTCTTACGGTACCAACTACTGCGTTTGCACATTAAACAATACTATCATTCACAGTACCTCTTACTGTGCTCTTACAGTACTAACTACTGTGTTTGCACATTAAACAATACTATCATTCAAAGTACCTCTTACTGTGCTCTTACAGTACTAACTACTGTGTTTGCACATTAAACAATACTATCATTCACAGTACCCCTTACTGTGCTCTTACAGTACCAACTACTGTGTTTACACATTAAACAATACTATCATTCACAGTACCTCTTACTGTGCTCTTACAGTACCAACTACTATGTTTGCACATTAAAGTGTTTAAGGTTTTAAACAATAAACTACATATTTTAATGTTTTAAACATTGAACTTTTTTAATGTTTTAAACATTAAACTATTTTAATGTTTTAAACATTGAACTATTGTAATGTTTTTAAACATTAAAATAGTTTATTGTTTAAAACATTAAACTTTTGTTTCTATGTAAACCAAATTTTTATACTGTTTTGAACAGTACAAATTTTTACTGTTATAAACAGTTTAGTTTACTGTCAAAGCGGTAAGATATTTTACTGTTTTCGGACCAGTAGAAATTATTGTTTCGGTTAGTTGGCTCATATAGTATTGCGCAAAGCAGTAAACATCAACGTTTTTTCAATTTTATTTAATGTATTTTTTTTTCAGTGCAGAAGCAGATTAAAAAATAAATATAATGCTGAACATTTCACACAGCGCTATCTAGCCCCAAACTAAGCAAAGCTTGTACTATGGGAACCAGATAACTGATAGAATACTTAAATACTTTTTTTTGTAAATACATACTTATTTATAATATATAGAGACAACAACCAGACCCGAAACAAATATCTGTAGATCGTGCAAACATTTGTTCCGCGGCGGGAATCGAACCCGCTACCTCCTGCGTCTCAGCCGACTATTCGCCCACTGCACCACGGAGGTCGTCTAATTTTCTAGATTAATCGCGAAGTAGGTACAATAATACCATCGGCCGGGTTAGCATGAATGACAACATTTTGTTGTTAGAGTGGTTTTGATGTTAGAGAATTCAAAGTTACATAATGCTGCAAATTTTAGCAAAATTTTGCACCAAGTTCTAAATAGAAAAGGCTTTGTCTAATCTCAGAGGAGAAAACATATAACCGCTATGCTAAGCCTGCTCAGAGACATTTCATTATACTCGTATAATTACCAATCTGCTTACTAAAGAGAATTAAAATTTATTTAAATCCAACAATAACAAGTATATTGAATTAATTAAAACGAAATAATCTCGACTCTCGATGAACTAAGAGGAATATTTTTGGGAGTCTCTAAATCTTTTGTTGTGTCGTGTTAATATTTTAGTTAATGTTAAGTTTTATGTGTATGTTCTTGTGTGTGTTAAACTGAAATAATGAATTTTACTAAAAATAACAATTACTAATATGTATGTAAAATTATATTTTTTTAGTTTCGTGGAATAATGTGTAATGGAAAGTAATAAGTGTATATAATTTATCTAAGTATATTGATATAATTCATAAAATCATAAATTCTTTATTTGAAACATAAACAATGGTACAAATGATGTGAAAAACGATGATATCTGCAGAAGTATTAAACTGTGTCGCAGACATCAACGCCCTCCTTCAGGAAATATTACAGTAGGTCCAAATCAAGGTATTAGTTACACATACAAAATGTACGTACGTGTATGTATATATTAATTAGTCTGTGCTGATAGAGTGTGCGTGTGAGTGTGTGTGTGTGCGTGCGTGTGTATGCACGAGGGTGTATTTGGGGGTACGCGTGTGTGTGTTCGTGTGTGTGGAATTATGTGTGTATGAATGTGTGTGGGCTACTTAGAGACAACCATGAGTTCTTCCGTTTCATTGTAGGACAGTGATTGGAGCCATTCCAGGCATTTAATTTTGCATTTAAATAAAGGGAGAGGATATATATTTAGGTGTCTATTTAATCTATTATAAAGTAACGGGCTGATGTAATAGTAATGTCGAATTGCTAGTGCCGTGCATCGACGCTCAATTTTGCAGACATTATCAGACCTTAGTTTGTTAGTAGTAAGGTTTGGGTCATATATTTATTGGGTGTGTTTTCGCATGACAGTTTGCGCTATAAAAAGTTGCCTGACTGTTCGAACTTGGCAAATCGAATAAAGCTCTGAAGTTGGAAAATAGACTGTTTTTTGACACTTACCTTCAGAACCGCCCTTTGTGCTCTTTCCAGCTTTAGCGTAAATGACCTCGCCGAACCACCCCACGAAGTTATGCAATATGATAGAACTGATTGGGCAAGGGCATAGTAAACAGTTTTCACACAATGATAATCCAAACTTGCCTCAGGTTTTTAAACACAAAAATTAGTTTTCTGACACGGGAGATAGAGGCTTCAATTTGTGGTTTCCAGGTCATAGCGCTATCAAGAGAAACACCAAGATATTTTATTGTTGAGGTTCGTACAAGTAATGTACAGCTACATGTAGCGGAAATGGAATATTCGGAACAAAAATGGGCTTGAATAGAAAATGAGGATGGGGGTTGCGAGTTTTGCGAGCCTTTATTGGGAGCGAAGGCCATGAACTTAGTTTTGCTGACATTCAATGTATGTAAGTTGGTGCAAAGCCATGACATTACAGATCTCAAAGCGGACTCTGTGAGGTCATGAGCTTCCTGCCAGTTTCTGCCATGTATGAGAAGCGCGGTATCATCGGCGTATGCCGATGATACCGCGCTTCTTGTAAAATTATGACATACGTCATAATTTTACAATTAGAGAGTGACAGATTACACAACTGGTTTATATAAATTATAAAAAGGGTAGGATCAAGAACGCTACCTTGTGGCACTCCAAAACAAATAGATTCCTCAGCACTAACGATCCCATCAATGGTAACGTACTGGGTACGGAGTCAGAGTCGTACTGGGTCAGAGAGGTAACTAGTGAACATATCAAGGGCGACGCCTCTAACGCCTATCATTTATAGTTTAGAGAGAAGAATAGGGATCGAGACAGTGTCAAAAGCTTTGAAGAGGTCCAGGAAGACACCTATTGTCTTATATTTTTTATCAAAGTTTTTGATGATAACATCTGTCAGTTCTAAGACAGCATCCTCTGTGGACATTCCCTTTCTAAAACCATACTGGTTTTTTGATAGGATCTTGTTCTCATCCATATAATTTATTAGTCTTTTATTGAGGATCTTTTCCATAACTTTAGACAAAACAGTCAAAACAGAGATAGGTCTATAGTTAGTGACACTGTCTCTCTCGCCATTCTTGAAGATAGGGTGCACGACGGCTTTTTTAAAAACACGTGGGAAGATACCTGAGCAAAAGGAGAGATTAAAGATATGTTTAAGAATAGGTATAAGTAAATGTCTTGCTGACTTAATGACAGAGGTAGAAATGGCATCCCAGCCAATAGCGCATTTATCTCTTAGATTTAAAATAATAATTTCAATCTCTTCAACTTCTACACTGTAGAGGGCCCTAGAATTTAGGAGAGACTAAATAGAAGATGACAAAGTTTGTTGGGAAGATACTGGAGTAGGGGCAATTTTAGAGGCAAGATTTCTACCCATCACATTTGCGAAAAAGTTCGAAAATGTGCGAAACACTATCGACAGATGCTATGGGATCGTTACATGCATGTAGCAAATGTATTGCAGAAGATTTCTTACTGTTAAGATTGGCAACTTATTTCACAACATTCCAGGTTTCTTTAGGGATTTTTTTTGGCTTTTTCAAATTCATTTTGTTATAAGAGATTATTACAGAATGTACGATAACGAGTAATTGGAAAATGATTACTGCTCACTGCATCAAAACAACTATATAAAATGTTAAATTTATGTTTCTTAGTAAGCGATTTATTGTAAATCCTATGACAAATAAAGAATATTAAACCGTGAACCGTATTTTGAAACTTACCAATAACATATTTTGCCTGGAAGCGGCATAAAGCCCCCATCACACACATAATCACACATTGATAGCAAAATAACAATAGCCGAAAAAAATCATGCTACATAATATGTTCAATTTGCAGTTAAGTATATAAACAAATAAAAAAATTTAAATCCGCGTATTCCGATCACGTTTTTCCTGTTAGAATGCACTTTTCAAACGCGTGTTTTCTCTTATCCTTTTGAACTAATAAGTAGGTATGTTAAACTTATACAACATTAGTTTAAAGGTAGGTAGGTTCGTCAGACTGCAGTGAACTAACTAATACAAATTGTATGATACAATTGTACTTTTGCCAAACAATTTAAAGATAATGTGGGATTTGTGACGAAAACTACGTAGGTACTCTACGCGTCACGGTCTCACCTTGTGACTCGTTAGCCGATTTACAGTATTACTATTACCTAGTCTATGCAGTTTTAGCGGAATTCCGTAATATTAGTCATTGTTTTTAGGTCAGGAAGCTTTCCGTGTTTTGTTCCGTAATTTCTATAAAGATTGATAAATAATTTAACCCTAAACCGGTCCAAATAATGTATAAAGCTTTATGTAGTAAGATAAATATGTGATTGCGATTGTCATTGAGGTTACCTATTAACATATTTTAGATTTTATTAGGATTTGAGATATGTAAGACACCTATTCGAATTCAATCTAATCAAATATTTCGCCTTTTAACGTTCGCAATGACCTAAGTCACGATTCATCAACTTTACAATTTTATAAAGCGATTGGAAGAACTTTCAATGCAATGTATTCACTGACATGTGTCAAACGTTTGACGTTTAGTTACGACCACAACACTGACGTCACGGGAAGCGTCGGATCGCGCGACGCGGCGCTCTGTTACTGCTCTTACTCCCAACTCGCAACCCAGAGTTTATTATGGTCATGTATTTATAGAACCACTTACTTTACAACGAAAACTGCAGCTTTCGGCTAACAATAAAATAAAAAAACTATTTTCTACAAACTTACATAACAACTGATAAACAATTGATAAAAAATGTCAAAAGACCTTAATATGTTCTGATTTCAAAATGCCTATGGTTGTTTTTTTTATAAATTAAAGGCTCACATTTGACCACGGTCTCCCTGATGGTAAGCGATAATGCAGCCTACGATGGACCACGCTTGCCTAGAAGAAACCAGTTCACTCGTGTCTTAAAGACAATCAGGTTTTAAATTATTTATATAATATCAAAAAAACCGATTCATCACAAAACAGGAGATCTGTAAAGACCATAAGACATTCCTAAGATATGACAATTTGATAGATGCAAATAATCTTAGCTGCTAAATTGTGTATCTCGTCCAATATTTCGTCGAAAAAGGTTTTACTACAAAATTGCCTTAGAGATTTATTCAAATCTAAGAAATCGTTTAATTATTAGAAGTGCCGAACCGTTCTTTGCTAAACTGATGCTATATAGGTAGTAAAAAATATATCTCCGCGCGAGAAGCATAGAATCTAATATCTCTATATCTAACGTAATCTAATGTCTTTGTCGGGACGTCTAGTCTAGACAGTCTATTCGTAGAGCGGATTTATTTCAAAACGTCATCTATTTTGTCTAAACAAAATATTAAAGAGAGTTCATTCATAAACCTTGCACGCCAAAACACACAGACATAAACGTCTCATCACTTCACTATTTTATTACTAAACTAGCAGACCAATCCGCAGCTTCGCACGCATAGTTTTTCAATAAAAACATTACCCTCCTTCTGCGCAGTTGGGTAAAAAGTAGCCTATGTCACCCGGGGATAGTGTAGCTTCCTAACAGTGAAAGAATGTTTTAAATCGGTCCAGTAGTTTCGGAGCCTATTCAATACAAACAAACAAATCTTTTATCTTTATAATATTAGTATAGAAGTATAGATAAATAAGATTTCCCTACATACCTTGTTGTTGTTGCTGACAAAAATATTCCGCCGTATTATATCTTAATTTCACAACCATTTTCAACAAAAGACTTATTTTTAAAATAATGTACATTTGAAATAACTTTATCGTGTTGACGGTAGTCAATGCACAAAACGCACTAACCATAAAAATTTGGGATTCTGATTAAGAAAGCTCTTATCTCCGGAAACGACTAGTCGTAACTAATGAGGAGTCGTTAAATAAGTCAACAAGACAATTTAGCAGATAAACATTGAATATAGGGTTAATATGGCAATAGGGATTTCCTTAGTAAAAAGAGAAAAGAATTAATATTATACGTCAGACTTTATTGAGAGTCCACCAATATTTTTGATCAATTTTGCAATATTAATTTACGGCTAGTGTTCATGAAACATGATTATTTTAAGTTAGAAGGCCATAGCAAACTCAGAGATATTATAATAGTAAGTAAAAAGGGTCAGGGCACCGACCACAATCTTTTATAAAGCCATTATGTTTCAGGAGCGTTTTTTTCCAAGCTGTAGCATGTAGCAACATTACTTCGATTTGAACCACAACACTTTTAAACATTACTGTTGTTTAAAACATACTTATAAATATTATAAACATTACTGTTGTTTGTGTACATAGACTTTTTAAGCTTAAATGTAAATGTATTATGAAATGCTTGTCTGTTTCTGGCACCTCTACTTAGATAAAGACATGTAAGACATGTACTATTTTGACGTAACCAAGTATTCCATTGTGTCCCTATGGTTTGAATAAATGAGTATGAGTATGTTATAATCCTAATAGTGTTGTATGTTTAGTGCTTTCTAGTGATTACACCACGTTCAGCATAAAACATTGGGGAAAAAACACTATTTACTTACTTTTTAGGATTATTTTACCCTTTATTTGAGCTCTAATGAGAATTTTTTTGAGAATGTTATATGGTGACGTAATCAAAACTGCCTCGCCTTACAATAATAAAGTAAGCTTACTAATTGAGGGTCATGGTACGAAATGTCAGTGTAATATTATTTTAATATTGCTATAAGAGATTATAAGAAACTCAACACTGCGCTCCAAAACACAGATAGCTGACGTGGCTCTGACATCCGCAAAATTGAAGTGGGACTGGGCAGGATACGTTTGTCGTATGCCAGAGGAACTATGGGCGAAAGCCACTACATAATAGGTTCCAAACGGGCGACGGCCTCGTGGTAGACCCAGGCGGAGATGGAGGGATGAACTGGATGCATTCCAGAAAGAGTGGCCCCAATTAGCCAATAACCGGGATTCGTGGAAAGAGGGAAGGGAGGCCTTTGCCCTGCAGGGGGACTCTACGGGCTGATAATAATAGAAGAATAGAAAGCACCACCCAAGAGCGTGTATACAGAGGCAGATTCTGCAAAGATCAGAAGGAGGTAGAGGTATAATAGATATTCAAAATTTACATAACCGGCAAATTTCGACGCTAAGATCTTACTTTTATTCTAAAACTGAGACATCAATCCTAAATAAAGCCATAGTTGAGTTAGACTGTAAAAAATCACCACTTAACCTTCAAAACCATAGTATACAGAATAATGAAGAACTGACTAACAGACAGACTTTAACTACTGAATGGGCTCGTAAGTCTCTCCACGGAAGGCACCACCATGACTTGAGTCAACCTACCGTCAACAAACAGGCGTCGAACGAATGGATCAGTCGAGGTGAACTCTTTCCTGAGACTGAGGGCTTTATGATAGCAATACAAGACCAAGTAGTTGAGACTCGGAACTATCAAAAACATATCATGAATATCAAAAACATGCAAACAGATTTATGTAGACGTTGCAACATACGTCCGAAACAATTCAACATATAACGGGGGCCTGCAAGGCGCTAGCACAAACGGACTACAAATTCCGGCACGATCAGGTGGCCAACATCATCCACCAAAGATTAGCCGCAAAATACAACCTCATCGACACGTCTGCAAAGCCCGCACCTTACTATAAATACATACCTGAAATAGTACTAGAAAATTCAAACTATAAACTCTATTTTGATACAGCTATCCTGACCGACAAGACCACTCATTTCAATAGACCGGATTTAACACTTTTAGATAAAATCAACAAAACAGCACTTCTTAACGACGTAGCCATCCCAAACACTCATAACCTACAGAACACTATATCAGAAAAGCTCTCTAAGTACATAGATCTGAAAAATGAAATCACCCGTATGTGGCGCCTGCAGAAGGTATCCATCGTACCAATAGTCATTTCCAGTACAGGTTTAATTCCAAAGCAACTTTTTCAATCACTTGCCGTATTAGATCTCCCAAAACACATATATTCTTATGCAAAAAGCGGTTATACTGAACACCTGCAGAATTGTGCGAAAGTTCTTGCAAACGGACCTTCCAAGTGAAAGTCCAACCAATCATACGTTAGGTACTGATGTGCACTTGGCTTAGGCCCGTGCAGGTATATCCCCGGTTATAGTAGAACCGAGTGAAAAAAATACAACACCAAAATAATAATAATACAGTGTAAACTCCATGTAACGTCACTCGTTTTAACGACAAACTCTCTAAAGCGTCGAAATCACTCGGCTTTGGTTGGTTTAGCTTGTCTTGTATACAATGGTACACTCTGTATAGCATTACACCCACTCTCAATAACGACAACAATTTGTAATAAAAAGTTCTTTTTAAGTTGCCAAATTAGTAAAAACTGCGCAGCTGTGTATATCCTTTTGTCGTTTTATTATCCTAGACCATAATAAACTCGACTGTCGGCATAATACACACCAAACTTTCTAAGAAATCCGTTCTTTTGTTTACAAAATGGGATTGCTTGCACGTGTAGCTGTAGACTGTTGTTAGTAGAAGTGAATTAGTGAAGTTAGTTTCTTTTTCTAATACAGATTTTACTTCTCTCCATTTAACGACAACTCTCTATAACGTCAAAATATGCTCAGTCCCTTGAGTGTCGTTATATAGAGTTTACACTGTATAAGAGATTGAGGTTGGGCCCCAGGTCAGTCTATCCTTAACCAAATGTGATAAAAGTGGTATGCCATGGTAGCACATGGAGAATCATGGTCTCTTCCGTGTGATATTATGTATGTAAGATCATAGGTGTATAAATATAAGTACTCACTGAATATAACTATAAAATAGGGATGGCTCTTCATTGTTGATTTCCATTTATACAGATCGTAAAAAACATGTGATTTTGATCAAATCGTGCAATCCACTGCAGCTACACAACATATGTAAAAACAACAAGATACTGAACAAGATAAATCGTCAATAACTTCAGACAAATGCAAAACTCGTGATTTTTATCTAATTGCGCGTCATATTCGAGTGTTTGCTGTATTTTTAGGCTGTCCTACTTAGTTATTTATGGGTACAATTGAGAATGATCGATTTCCTTAATAGAAAATGTTATTTTTATCTTGACGCTGGTTTCCTTGACAATATCTTTTTAAGTATTTTTAGAATCACAAATCTAATGTGTTCATCTAATGTTACTAGGCCTTGTAGATTGTAGTAAGTAATTAATACTTAGGTACTTGTTAGGTATATTAACTATTTTTCTTTTGTAACCGATGTACTAAAAGAAACGCTATTAGATCCTACAAAACGGCTTGAAGTAAAAAACTACCTCCTATATTAAATAATTCTTTATTCCACACCATAAAACAATACAAATAAAAATTAACAAAGTAAATCTAAGGGTAAAGTTGGCGGTCTTATCACTAAATAGCGATCTCTACCATTGGATTCTACCCTTGGATGGAATGGACTGTGTGGACATTACCTAGGGTATAATGGTGTACCTAACCTACTACATGTAAGTACTAATAATATAAAAAAAATATATATAAATGAATGAACCTAAATAATAACTACTTGGGAGCTATGGAGAGGGCTATGCTCGGGGTTTCTCTACGGGATCGAATCAGAAATGAGGAGATACGTAGGAGAACTCAAGTCACCGACATAGCCCGACGGATTAGCACGTTGAAGTGGCAATGGGCAGGCCATATAGCGCGCAGAACAGATGGCCGATGGGGCCGGAAAGTTCTCGAACGGAGGCCACGGACCGGCAAGCGCAGCGTAGGACGTCCAACTACAAGATGGGCAGACGACTAGGTAAGAACCGCAGGTCGGCGTTGGATGCAGGCCGCTTCCAATCGCAGTTCCTGGAGATCAATGAGGGAGGCCTTTGTCCAGCAGTGGACGTCCTACGGCTGATATGATGATGATGATGATGATGAATAACTACTTATAACAATTAACATATACATACTTAAACTTAATTACTAATTAAAAGGGGTATTTATACTTAAAATTATTTATGAAACATACCTACTAATCATATATCAAGAAACATAGGGTCGAGGTAGATGGGCAAGAAAATTAAATACACTATGTCGATAAATATATCTACTTGGGCCAGTTAGCAAGCTTCGAAAACAGGCAGGACAGGGAGATCGATCGTCGCAACCAAAATGCCTGGAAAAGCTACTGCTACATGAAGGAGCACATGAAGGGTGACCTTCCTCTTACACTTAAGCGCCAGCTCATTGACATGTGTATTCTGCCCGTCCTAACCTACGGTGCGCAGACATGGTCACTGACCGAGTCACAGAAGTCCGAACTCAAGATTAGCCAGAGGGCAATGGAACGCAGCGTTCTCGGATTCAATCGGATTGATCGAGTGAGAAACACCACGCTGCGTTCGTTGACAGGCATTGCCGATGTTGGAGAAAAGACAGCTAGGCTCAAATGGGATTGGGCGGGATACATTACTAGAATGCATCCCGATAGGTGGGCTAATTTAGCCACAACCTGGAGCCCTGATGGAAGACGCGGGCGGGGTTAGCCAAGAAATCGTTGGCGAGACGATCTTGTTGCTTTCGAGCAGGAGTGGTGGAGTGTCGCACAGGACTGAGATAGATGGAGAGACTTGGGGGGCCTTTGACATGGAGAGACCTTGGCCCAGCAGTAGGACAATATAGGTTGACAAAAAAATAATTTATACTATTATCTATACTATCTATACCAATATTATAATGAGGAAAGATTTGTATTTTTGTGTGTATGTTTGTAATGAATAAACTCAAAAACTTGTGGTCCGATTTCAAAAATTCTTTCACCATTGGAAAGCTACATTCACCCCGAGTAAAAGTAGGCTACTTTATACCCAACTGCGCAAAGGAGGGTAATGTTTTTATTGAAAAACTACGCGTGTGAAGCTGCGGATTGGTCAGCTATTTACTTATAAAGAGGAAAGATTTGTATTTTTCCATATTTGTAACGAATAAACTCAAAAACTACAGGTCCAATTTCAAAAACTCTTTCACCATTAGAATGTTACATTATCCCGAAGTAACATAGGCTACTTTTTACCCAACTGCGCAGAAGGAGGGTAATATTTTTATTAAAAAACTACGCGTGCGAAGCTGCGGATTGGTCTGCTAGTTAATAATAAATACATAAATACTTAGCAACAAATATAACAATTAAAATAATATCACTGGTAAACTTTTCAGGAACCGTTATCATTTTAAAGATAATATAGTACATGAGTGTCATATTAAAATATTGTCCTAATCAATGATTGTCCTAACCGAATGCGGACCAATACAAAAGGATGGACCGTTACAATGCGTCCATATTATTTTCATACATACATGCATGCGCCCACATGATCGGTGATAGTATGTTAAGCGCAGGCAATACCTGGCGAGAATCGATTACAGAAAGAAAATCGATTACGATCAAGCACTCGATTTCGCCGATTTTAATGGTGCACTTCTGGCATGATGAATGTGGCGATCGATCTTATAACTGGACTGTCTGACAGAAGCTCTTACTGACGATAAAGTAAGGTTTAGGAGTTGAAACGTTTCGCAAGTCATTCATCGTCGCCATCTACCCCCAAACTAAGCAAAGCTTTTTTTACATGGGCAAAATGCCTTTATTAATGACTGAAATACAGAAGAAACAGTTGAATCGTCTAAAGACCGTTGAAAACGATTTATAGATAGCTCAACTGCTCCAGCAAAGCTTTGTACTATGGCAACCAGATAACTGATAGAATACTTATATATATTTGTTTAGTTTTTGTAAATACATACCTATAATATATAGAGAAACAACCAGACCCGGAACAAATATCAGAAGATCATGCAAACATTTGTTCCGCGGCGGGAATCTAACTCGCAACCTCCTGCGTCTCAACCGGCTATTCGCCCACTGCGCCACGGAGGTCGTCGACAACGACAAAATGTCTGGCGCTTCCGAAAATTGTATCTTAGTCAAGAAAGGGGGAAATAATTGTCTAGATAGCACATTCTAAATCCTAGTAGTCACACTCAGCGATCTACCAAGAGAAGCTTACACATAAGTTGGTCACTTTTGTAAAGACTCGACCATTTTTTATAAGACATTCATTTTTTACATTCAGTTCCTGACCTGGAATAGTGCACTTAAGTTGTTACATAAGTAGGTACAATGCAAGTGATGCAGTAGGCAGTACGCAGGAGCTTCGAATATTAAGACATTATCACTATCAACAGAATATTATACACCCTCCAAGATAGATATCCAGAGCGATTTATCTTTGCGGTCTACATTAGTAACCTTAGGTTGTTTTGTGTTATAGAAATCGCTGTGATTTGTATGGTATGCGGTACGCATATTTTAATAAACAATGCATATCAACGTTCTCATAAAATCCAGTCAATCCAACGTTTCTCTGGAAGAGATCGCTTTTAGTGATACGACCGTCAATTGTACGTTCGCGAATCTGGTTATATCTTTTAAATATTATTTGTTAATTTAAGTGTGGTATCCTCGAGTCTTGCGCTCATCTGAGACCTTGCAAATACTCCTGTACACTCTTCTAACTTTTATGATAAATCCTTCACTGTACAAGCTATCCGTCTATGGAACTCTCTTCCTCCACACATTAGAACTGCCAAATCCCTTCCCATCTTCAAAACAGTTCTATTTAAACATCTGTCTGCACTACAATGTTGATTTCTCATTTTCTCATCTATCGTTACGCTACTCCTGGGTTATTTATTTCATCCTTCTATTGTACACCTATATGTACCTACTTATAGTATTTTATATAATATACCTTTTTATTATTAGTATGGAATATTTACGATAAAATATTATGCACTTTATTTATTTATTTATATATTTGTATGTAATTATTTATTTTGCTTATGTAAATACACTGTTTATTCAATATTCAATTATTTTTATTAATACCTACCGTCCTATAACGTTCTCGTGAAATCCAGTCCATCCAAAGGTTGTCTGGAAGAGATCGCTTTTAGCGATAAGACCGCCACTTGTATTTCTGCTCGTATTGCTATTTGTTTTTTATGTTGTTTTTTTTTTAATTTAAGTGTGATTTACAATAAAGCGTTTTCTATCTATCTATCTATCAATAAAGCGTTTTCTATCTATCTATCAATAAAGCGTTTTCTATTCTATTATATTCTATTAAATATTACGATAGCGTGATAGTCCGACTCCAGTAATCGCAAATCCAATTTGTAGCTAACTTTCGTTAGAAGTTATGTGCCATTCAACAAACGAAAACTTTAAATTATTTAGAGTCAACAATTACTATGGTATGAATATGTTAGTGAGTCGGGTATGGATATCGGAGGAATTACTGGCACATGAGACTTTACAGCTGTACGTCACAAGTTGATGGACGATAGGCAGTGCATCGTAGGGTACGTTCCTATGGTGCGTGCGTGACCTACGAGACAATGCCTGTACACTTTATATCAGGTGCACAATTTGCTTGTTCCTACAGGATTTGTTAAAATAAATTTTATCTCAGTAATAATCGCGTGATGTACTTTTATCAAAACAATGATTATTGTAAATTTACATGCATCACTAAGTCCCAATGCAGTGCAAAGGCCTCCCTCCCTCCCTTCTTTCCTCTATTTATATAGTCAAGATAATTTTAACGTTAGAAATAATTGGGAGCGGGATCCGACAAACATATGGACACTAAAAAAAAGTATCACAATGAATGAACCTAAGGGTACAAGATTAAAGTTATATGTGACATTATCTCTATAAGACACACAATCTAATATTTGTTTTACTAGTGCTATCTTGACAACTTCCTTATCAATATTGTAGCTGTTGGTATGTGATTTTCCCATTATGTTTCAGAACTTCCACGAATAACTTCCGTCTTCTTATGTTATAACTAGCAGTAAATAAGTTATTAATTTTATAGGCTGTCTACCGTTTTAAAATTCTTGTGTACCGTTGCTTTGGGATTTTTCCATACCTTCCTCAACTGTTTTGAAAACGTCATCAAGATATTCATCTATATTTGTACTTAATACAAAATTATTTAAGTATAATTATCATGTCTGCTAGCCGCCATATTTGTTTTGTGATACTAACATTTTTAGTATGCCACTTCGTGAATCATGACTAGCTTCACTATAATATCTCATGCATTTATTATGCATCAAACCGTTTTAATACTCCACGCACGCTAAAGAATTCAACTTGGTCACTAATATACGTGTTATAACCGTCTAGCAGCCAGGGGAAAAGATCCAATAAAATGACTCCTGTATCAAACAATATAATGTTTGTCCTCCGAGTCTTTCCCACGGTCATGGGAGCGGCACAGTCCGTGACGATCGTTACCCTATTCCTCAGGGAACTTACTCAAAATATGTAGGTGTTAATGGCTTATTCTCGCAGCTACATCTGATCCTCGTCATATTTGTATTTCTTCTGTGCATTGAAAGTTAAAAACAAATCGCATGGCTGTATTACTTGATATATATAACAGTCAGGAGTTCTCCTAGAATTCCCAAGTTCAAATGTCTCGTAGATTACTCTCGCCAGCCTTTAGAAACCAATATTTTATGACTGCTGAAACTGTATTCCACTTGTGGTTCTTATCTATTTATTTTATAATCACCTCAGCCCAGAACCACTCACTGCTGGGTAGATAGATCCTTGTATTTACTTTTTCTGTGCATCTTTCATCCATCTATTTTTCCTACATGGACGGAAATTAATCACGGCTTTTTGTAGTCTACCAGAACCTGACCCGTCTAGTAAATGTTTTGTTCAGGTGATTCAACATTTCCCGTGATATTGAAAACAACCTCACTTCACGATCTCATTCACAATATTAGGATAACATTAAAAGCACGTGGGAACTATTTTCGACACACTGTAAATAGACGCCCGTTTCCTCAACACATGCGTAAGCAGAATAACTCTTACTGATTCGCTCGAGATTACCGTTTCTTGACGTTGGTTGTTTATGTTTTATGACCATTTCAATTTCCTGACACGCAGTGAAACAATATAAATCTTTCTGTTTGAGTAAAATAGAAGATATTTCAGTCAACTGACAAACATATTAAAACTATGTGATAAAAAAATATCCAATTGTAACAACACAAAAGTATCGCGGAAAAAAACTCGAGTTACGACGATTCTCATCATCGCTGTCTATTTCATAATTGAAAACGTCTACTTGACTTCCCAGCATAGCACAACAAAAATGGCAAAAACCTTGAGATAGCATTTCTCACTGCTATCGATAAAATTTCATTTTCCATTTTAGTATCACACGATTTTCCTACCGAGGAAAGTAATGTTTTCATGTTCGCGGTCTTATAGTTTAGTTTAGAACAATGGCTGGCCGAGACAATGGTTCACATGAGAAAGTGGCATGTTTGTATGTCAGCTAGGAGATGTCATATGTATCAAATATCAATAAATATTATTGTTTGACAAATACTCGTGTCGGTAGTAGTACAATTAACTGCGAATATGGAAGTCCTGTTAGTTACCCTCAATTCCATGCGGATCTACACACAAAGTCACTCTTGATAGGCTCTACAAGGTAATAACGTACTAATTTAAAACAAGTAATCATTTTTGTAACTGAGGCTAGTTAATGCTAATGACAAATCAAAGAGCACTTGCAATCAGGATGCGAGGAAGTACAATAAACACAGCCTGTGACAGGATACTGCAAATTGACGCTGATTATAGCTGACGACGTGAACTTAGCTGACAACCTTCGCTGTCAATGGCAAGGTATCGAGTAAAACCTTGTGGGTTAAATATGCAGTAGGTAACCTAAAAGTGAAATATTTTGTACTAATGTAACAAAAATCAAATTTATCCTAATTTCATCCAACATTTAACGTATTACAGTGCTGAGATGCCGATCTCTGTTATAGTCCTTGAACAGGCTTCGCATACAGGTTGGTCGCTGCAGAGTCAATATTTGCAAATGGGGGTTCAGGGATCCCAGACAAATGCAATGCGACTGTGGTGATTCTGCAAAGTCGATGAAACACCTGCTAATGTGCCCTTTGTGACCAAACACCTGCACAATGGTTGACTTAAAAATGGTTTCTTCTGAGGCCATCAACGTAGCCAAGTACCAATCTAACACAATATAAGTAGAGCTGTTGACACGCTAAGAAGAACATCTCTGTTATATAAGATGAAGACGTTAAGGGGGCACCGGAGGGACAATCGCCCATACAACACGTACTACCAAGATCATTTCTAATTGGAGCATATTTCTACCTTAATAAGGTATTATTTTAATTTGAATAGTATTTATCTAGGTTCCCAACCATAAATTAGATCAAAATACTTACCTAAAATAAAATAGAAGCGTATCGAATTCTGCATGTTTTTACGTCATAAAAGACCTGTTTTCAACCTAATTGTTTCGTATTAAAAACAACAACATCTTACGTATTTTAGTCATGGGAACATAGATTATATCGTCTAGTTACAGAATAACAACACAATGAGAAAAATACAACAAGTTTTCAATCATCATTTTTGGTATTACGGAACACGGTCAAAATCTAATCAATCTAATTTAGAATCGTTCTATCGCTATCACTGTCGCTCTGCGTGGCTAAACTTCGTCACTAAACAGGGATAGCGATATTCAGGCCGAAGTTTTTGACGTGGCCGAATTGAAGTTGCTCTCAGTGTTCGCCGGCGCGTTAAGCCATATCGGAGACTTAAGAACACTACCACCAGTATTGGCCTCAAAAATTTCTTATTTGAACCTAATATTGGAATTATTTTGAGGGTGTGATTGAGTATACGTGGTACGATCTATACAAAACCATGTATGAAAGTGATTTATTTCTAAAATTCTAATCATTAAGTACCATTCAAAGCATATAGCTAAATTGAGCACAAGTCACAAAAAGCACCTACTTAATCCAATTTAGACCATGACTTCACTGCACAAAAAACATCAACTAACCACAATCTAATTGAACAAAATGAGACCGAAAATAAGAAAAAATAATGAAAAATAGCCTCTAGGCCATTGTAATAGCAATTAGATTAGAGATGACAAAATATGATGAATTATTCTTCCTACGCTCAGTGTAAAGGTTAGTGTGGGTGGTAGACTAGACGAATTTGGACAATTACAATTATTTAGATAAAGTAGGCCGGCACCCAGGATATGAATAACAGTAATTGTCAAAATTGACGACAATATACGCCCGAAGCAAAGTAGGCCGAACGAAACACGTGTAGGAGTAATACTTAAAGTAAAAAATTGCTCATAATTTTAAAATGTCTACGAGATAGAAGGAAAACAATGCTATAAAGATTTAAATAGATTACAATAAAAAAAACAAAAGAAATAATTCTCCGAAATTGTATTGAAAACAAAACTACAAATGAAACAGACGCTAATTACGTATAGTACCTAGAGGAAGACCGCCGACGCTGCAGTTGCATCGAGCGGCACGTTTGTCGACGCAGCATTGACGACAATCGACCGAGGACTGCAAAATCGACATAGCGTCGCTGACTTCTAATTCCTACTTCGAATTGGTTGTACCTAGGTTAGGTCAGTTTTCATGTATTTTTATAATTAAATATCTTTGAATAATTTCGGTTTTTTTTCGGACCTCCCGAGTGTCGCAAACGTATTTCGCTTATCTAACTATGTACTTAATTATTAAAAGAGACAATCATTCGAAGGAAGGCGTGGTCAATGATAAAGATATCTGTGAATTTGAAAGTCGTTCTAAGAAATAATAAACTAGGACAAATTAAAATAAAGCTAGATTGAAATGTTTGTAGATTACTTTTTGTATTATATTCTAGGGTATTGTGGCATTTTGACCTTAATTTATATCGTAATGATGTCATGTACTTACCCTGAATTTATATGAAAAGGAAGTGTTAAATGAAGTGTAACTGTTAGATATTCTTTAATACGGAAAGAAATTATCGAATCACAAGGTTGCACTCGGTTTTCATGGTAACAATTATAATGTAATCCATTTTGTTATTGACATAAACTAACAACGTTAGAACGAATGTTACATTTTACTGAAAGCAAAGGAACAAAGTTCCATTGTGGATACTGTTCAGGCAATAAAATCTAAAATTCTCGAACAAAAATCAAATAGAAATTGTCAAGAGATGAAAAAAAAGCCCACACGGAAATATACAATACTCCACGTATTTGTACCACCGAATACATAGCCGGGTTGGTTACAATTTAAATGTTTTGACCTAGAAAGAAAATACTACTTACCTATCATAATTTGCATAGATTAGAACAAATATGGAAGCAAAGCAAAAGATCTTCCGAATTATTATAATAAGTCGCTTATCACAGATCAGGAACTGGTTCCAATGCACCGTAATGATGATGAACTGGATGATAAGACCCACCATCTAACAATGCTTACATCATACCAACATCATTGTCGTGAACTTATGATTCGTTGTACGCTGACTAGATATTATCAAAGAAGTATTATGCCGATGAGATTGTCATGCTAATCTGATAAATGATAAAATGTATTTTCTTAGTAATATCACTAATTAGACATAAGACTTAGATAAGTGCTTATTGCATTAATCTATATTTTAATCAGTTTAGAAGACCCCTTTCTTTGCAGTTCTGATCTTTGTCTAGTTTCAAGACTATTCTCAGACAACGCAGCAACAAATTTGCAAATATAGCTACGATATCACGGGGGCCACTTAATGGCCATTAGTCAGGAATAATGTGATGCATTTACATGTGCTCAAACAACATCAGGCACTACAGCGGATGTGTTCTTCACCTAGACTCACTCACCGAAACTCATTTCACTCTTAACTACTGCAGCTTGCCACCATATCGAATAACTCACGTTACTTGGATAAAAATACAATTCATAACACAAATTGATAAGAAAGGTAAGTAACGTCAAAATAGGTACTTTACAAACGACATCTACTCGCCTGATTTTGAATAGATTAACGAGATTGTAGAAAGAAAAACAGGTGAGATGAAAACGATCAAAAATGTCGATTGTCGGTATTTGTACACACGGCTACACATCAAGCTATACATTTCCAGTATACGCTGACCTCGAATTGTGTAGGCCTTTCTTAGAATGAGAGGTCAGCTTATACGGGATATGTATAGCTTGATGTGTAGCCGTGTGTACCTCAACATAGAAATTGCGATTATTAATTTCAAAAATCGTTATTTTCTCGAACTATTGAAATCTTTCGACAGATACTTAACAGAATAAAGTTGCTGGTTAACGTGCAAACAATAAAAAATATAATATTAGAAGATGGCATTCAAGGTAAGGCCAAAAAAAGAAAATGTCGGAATGCGGAAGAAGCGCCAAAACAGGTTCTTCATCAACATTAAGTGCTGAATGATAGTTTATGAGAAACTGACACATTTTTCATAATGATTACTTTTTGATGAAGCATACAATAAATGTATTGATGAGATATTCCAGTCATAAATTGCTCACCAATCTACTTCAAGCCAAACAATCTAAGAGCTATTATACTGCAGACGGGTTGGAGGTGCGCGAACATTTTGCTTGGAATGTAGATAGATAGATAATTTCTTTATTGCACACCATTAAAAATAAAGGAAACAAAAGAGAATACATAATTACATAAATCAAAGGTACAATGGGCGGCCTTACTTCCAGGCAGCTTTTGGAAGGGCAGCATTTGTGTGAACAAATGAGGACGGCGGCGTAAATCAAATACTAACTAGCAGAAGAAGTACTTATATTAATAAAATAATACATATATATATATATATATACATGTAGTACAGAATGCATTTAAAAAAATAAGCAACTTAACTATAATATTTAGATAAATAGATGTACTATAGTGTTACCATTAGTGCTGTGCACTCCCTGAGGTATGCGCGCGGCGAGACGGGGGGGAGAATCGGCTGCTGCGCTCTGTCAGTTCGCCGTCAACGCTCGTGGCGGCAGGTAGTGTTATTCGTATCGGACTGTCTATCTCATGTGCGTCTGACATAGACAGTCCGATACGAATAACACTACCTGCCGCCACGAGCGTTGACGGCGAACTGACAGAGCGCAGCAGCCGATTCTCCCCCCCGTCTCGCCGCGCGCATACCTCAGGGAGTGCACAGCACTAATGGTCACACTATACCCGTGCGCGATAAGTTGGGACCTGAGCGCGGTGACGTCATATTGGCGTGTTTGTACCGCCCGCAAAAAAGCGAACATAACAAGCAGCCGCCCGCGGCTTCGTCTTTGTTTTATTTAACCTAATTTATTATGTTACTCAGGGAGGACGCTGCTTTTTATGGAATCTTTTTTACACTATTTGAATAAAATAAAAATACAATGTTTAAGTTTATACATTTATTTTATCTATTATTTACATTATCTCATCTTCGTCACTACTTAGTGGATTTATGCCTTCTAGAGGTTGTTCTTCGTCCTCAGTCTCACTGTAATCACTTGACGAAGAGGTATCTGATAAATTTACAATTAATTGCGATTCATTCGTCTCTTGTAAGAGGTCATCATGTCACAACAAAAACTACAACAAGAAAACAATGACACAAACTATAACAACAAAAACTACAACAACAAAACAATAACACAAACGAAAACTAAAAGAATTCCAGAGTGCGTCGTTACGTGACGTAGGCCAGTACGAGACTAAAAACCCTAGTAAAAAATAGTGATGCGAACGGTACAATACGGGCGCCATCGGGGAAGTGCAGGGGAAGCGGTCGGAGAGTCGCATTCCTAGCAGGTCCCAAGTTATCGCGCACGAGTAATAAAGATGGATAAACGTATGGATTGATAGTTTCTAATATAAATAGATGGATGTATGTTTCTTTTTGGTGATTGTGATCGTTATTTAATGTTAGATTAGATCTATAAATTTTAAATCCGTTTTTGGCTGTACGATTACATAAGCATTACTTATAATCATTTATTTTTAAGAGCTTTGGATTTTGTTGATAAATAAATAAAATCAAATAAAAATGTAGGCGTATTAGAAGACAAATACGAGTCAAAACTGATTTGTCATTTTAGATTGACAGATGGATAGTGGTAGCAGGCCCGTGACTCTTTTATACTACCTGGAGATGGAACAAGCATATGAGCCACCAGATGTTAAGTGATAACCATCGCCTATACCAAAGTATTGTCTCGTAGATCAAGCATCTTAGGAATGAGCCTTACAATGCACTGCCCTGTGTACATCAACTTGAGGCATACAGGGGTAAAGCCGCATGTGCCTGTAATTTCACCCGAAACCATACCCTTCACACCAAAACACAGTAATGCTGCTTGGCTGCAGAAATAGGTATAAATAAATAATAAATGAATAAATCTGGCTGGACATTTCACACAACGCCATCTAGCCCCAAACTAAGCAGAGCTTGTACTATGGGAACCAGATAACTGATAGATAGATAGATAGATAATTCTTTATTGTTACACCAAATCAAAATAACTTAACCTAGAAAACTTAAAGACTAATACATGGTGGAATACTTCTAAAATACTTATATACTGTTTTTTTTTTTAAATACATACGTTAAATATATAGAAAAACATCCAGACCAGGAACAAATATCTGTAGATCATACAAACATTTGTTCCGCGGCGGGAATCGAACCCGCTACCTCTTGCGTCTCAGCCGGCTATTCGCCCACTGTACCACGAAGGTCGTCATTATGGTGTATGGTGATAGTACCTTCACGGGCGAGCCCTTTCACAAGGAACTCTATTACTTTTATAACTCTACATACTAATCCATATAGAAACGAATTACCTACTTCTACAGGTGCAGCGGTATGTCTTCAGTCGGTTTATATGAATTGGAATTTACTGTTGAGCTGAGCTAAGCAAATCGAGCTAGACAAATAATACTATACGTAAGCAACTTGATGATATCTAACATTTTATTAGCAATAAAATACATTTGATCAAAACATCTATTATCGCATAAAATAAATAAGATTTTATACGAAATAAGAACTAGTTCGGAAGTTATAACGACCGTGATAATAGTATTTTTCAAACTTTCGCGATCACTGTACATAATTATTGATTAAAACGGATATTTATCGCGTATGTACCTTTTTTATTTGTTATCCCGACGTTTCGGCTGTGTTGCAACAGTCATGGTCTCGGGCTGACTGGAGTACTTGGAGCTACCGTCGGGAAGTGCGGGAAGCTGCAGCATCTACCCTCACTTGGTCTTCAGAATTAGAAATGTTCTCGTTCATATTACGACACACTACACTAACCGTATCTACGCACTGAGTCGACCGATTACGACGCGCACACCTAGCAATCACCGGGTTCAAAGACGCTGAGAGTCTATAGCCATCTTCCCGATCGAAATTTGGAAATTTCTTGATTTCAATCGCTTCACGAACTATTCTCTTGTAATAACGGCGTTCACTAGAGAGTACACAAGTGAGGGTAGATGCTGCAGCTACCCGCGCTTCCCGACGGTAGCTCCAAGTACTCCAGTCAGCCCGAGACCATGACTGTTGCAACACAGCCGAAACGTCGGGATAACAAATAAAAAAGTTACATACGCGATAAATACCCGTTTTAATCAACGACCGCGATAATGATATAACTGTATGTATTTATAACACCCATGAAATCGCATGAGTTCAAAATCTCTAATTTTCCTTTCACTGTTCGCAAATTATTTTACTATTTTTAAAGACTTTCTATTTAATACTCTACTTGCAGTTTTATTACGTTTTAATAGGCTCTGGTGGAATTGCTTATTGCTTTAAGGTCTAATTACATATATAATTATTATTTTGATAGGAAAGTGGTTTGCTTATTTCAGATTACAAATTTATTTATTTCACCTTAATTATAACATTGGTTGTTACAGGCATGTCAATTTTTACATTTTAAAACTTATAATAATTAAATTAAAATAATATTATTAAAGATCATGACGTCAACAAAATATATAATGATAATACCTATATTTATAAATAAAGTCATAACAAAATACTAAATACAAAACAGATAGGTAGGTAGGTCGATTTACAGATACACAAAAACAAAATTATAAGATCCTAACTAAAACGGTATCATCATCATCATCATATCAGCCGTAGGACGTCCACTGCTGGACAAAGGCCTCCCTCATTGATCTCCAGGAACTGCGGTTGGAAGCGGCCTGCATCCAACGCCGACCTGCGGTTCTTACCAAGTCGTCTGCCCACCTTGTAGGTGGACGTCCTACGCTGCGCTTGCCGGTCCGTGGCCTCCATTCGATAACTATCCGGCCCTATCGGCCATCTGTTCTGCGCGCTATATGGCCTGCCCATTGCCACTTCAACGTGCTAATCCGTCGGGCTATGTCGGTGACTTGAGTTCTCCTACGTATCTCCTCATTTCTGATAAAAAACGGTATGTCAAAACTAAATTAAAATAACAGAAAATATAATGGTAGAATATGTCAAATAATTGCGTCAAAGGAATATTCTAATAAATTAAAATTCATAAATTCATTTAAACAATAAAAAGCACGTCTTTCAAAAAACCATTTGATTTTTTGTTTAAAATCTGAAATATATTCTAAATTTAAAATTTTATTAATTACCCTCTACGAAATCCGTAATAATTGCAGTAGGTCCAGCCAATAATTTAATATACTGTTGATATTCTTTTTTTATTGTTCCACAGTAACTATTGGTGTTATAATCATTATTATAAATATGTACGCAATTTATCATGTACCGTTTTTTTTTTACTTAGAAAACTTTTGTGATTGATTTCAATCATTATTATAAATACGGGATTTATCACGTACCGTCTTATCGGTGTTTCGACCGACAACGTTGTTATTCGGAGCGGATCGCACTCACCCTGATGAAGGTTCACGAACTGAACCGAAACATTGTCGATCGAAACACCGATAAGACGGTACGTGATAAATCCCGTATTTATAATAATGATGTACCGTTTTATTGACCTTATCGACATTGACGACCTCCGTGGAGCAGTGGGCGAATAGCCGGCTGAGACTCCGGAGGTAGCGGGTTCGATTCCCTCTTCGGAACAAATGTTTGCATGATCTATAGGTATTTGTTCTGGGTCTGGGTGTTTTTATATATATTATAAGTATGTATTTACAAAAAAAAATACTATATAAATATTCTATCAGTTATCTGGTTCCCATAGTACAAGCTCTGCTTAATTTGGGGCTAGATAGCGCTGTATGAAATGTCCAGCAATATTTATTTATTTATTTTATCGGTATTCCGACCGACAATGTTTCGGTTCAATCCGTGAACCTTCATCAGGATGATTGCGATCCGCTCCGAATAACGTCTCGCACTACGATACTATTGGTGTTTTATTCATTAAAATACCACACTATTATTTTATGATCATGTTTTAATTAAATATTTTTTTAGTTTATCGAAGATTTTTGATAGCAACTGAAAAAAACAATCATAGCAATAGCAACTTTCTATCATCGTACTTAATAGTGTTGTCTAGCATGTAAGTGCAGAGTGGCCGTCAAATCGAGTGCTGGTAACATTACGCAACCAGCTACCTGCAGGTGGCTGTGGCCTGAGGCAGTATTACCATTCGCACTTTTCTATACACGTCTGTACAAACCAACATATTTTTACCATAAATTATAGTGTAATATGTGTTCTCTGTCCATTGAAGATAATTTACAAAAGGCTGATGGTAGCAGGCAGCATTGGACAGGATTTTAGATGGTGTATTCTTGGCCTGCAACTGCACCATCCTCTCATATAAACCAGCCTTGACCTTGTACAACTCTTTATTTCTTCTATTTTTTAAAATAATAAGATAGTTTCTTTGTTAAACCACATGCAGTATTATTATCTATACAAATCGTTGGAAGGTTACATTCACTTAGAAGTTATCTGGCCCACTAAGATCAATATTTAAAACTAGCTGACCCCCCCCCTCCCCCCCCCCCCTCCCCCCCCCCCTCCCCCCCTCTCCTCCCCCCCTCCCCCCGGCGTTGCACGCGTCGTTTGTCAATAAAACATTTATCTACTTAACCTGCGCTTCAATCCCGTGCATAATTTATCTATCTACCAAATTGCATTGATCCAAAACATTATAGGTTCATAATCCAAACAGGCAATTCCCATACCAAATTTCAACTTTTTATATTTGTCAACTGTTTTAAAGGTTTTCCACATTTTTTTCTTTTGAACCGCCTCCCTTGAATTTTAAATCAAAGAACTAGAAAATAGAACTTCCATAGAATAACAGAGAAGCTATCATATTATTTGAGAAAATAAAAGATTTTATAAGTGATATCATTTGAAAGAAAAACATGGTCAATAAGTGCAGGCAGAGCAACGATGTTTTCCTTAACCGTTTTAAGAACTGTCAACAAATTAGGTAAATTTTTCGAACTGGAAAATTCATTGTAGCACGGCCCCAGTTTTTGCATAGTTGTGACACTAAATAGTTCTTATTAAGTTTTTAGTTATTTGTTATTTATCTTAATGTATATTATTTGTATCATAATTTTTAAATGACACTTCCATTCTTTTTTTCCATCCTCTTCATCCCACGCGTCTGAAAGAAAGACATTTGTACATTTCTGTTGTTTTAATTATTAAATTATCTCGTTTTCGTATTATATTCTGTAATTGGTGTTAAGTTTATTGTCCAACTAAATCAACATCAATTTAAAAAAAAAATCTTTATGAGAGTGTTCCCACGCACGCACGTTTAATGTCCAAGTATTCCAATTTGAAACGACACCTATTAAACCTACTTTAATGATTTGTGCTTATGAAGCAAGCTCAAGGTGATCCTCTTATCAATTTTTATAATTAGGCTTCAGTCACAGACAGCCTGCGATCTTACAGTACCACCAACAGCCTTAAGTATACAACCAATATTTTTTTCTAGATTAATTATTGTATGATTTAGCTCTGGTTATATTTTACGATATAACAGCGGGATCAGCTAAAACAATTTCTAGGTGAAAAAATCGCGCCAGCAATTTCATATGCATTCATAATCTCAACTTATTAATTTAACAAAGTTGTCTGGTAGAGATCACATTTCATAATTAATCTGTCTTTCATTAGTATGTTGGTTATTTATTACCTAGATACTACTCTCTCTTTTCAAATAGTTTTAAATCATTATTCTCATAAAATGCCTCGCTTCGCACACTTTATAAAGAAAATCGTAGACATACGATAAGGTGTGCAATTCCACTGTCTTTGCCATGGGCTATCAAGGTTGCCACTAAATATAATATCAAAAGTTTGAATACTAAAGCGTTTTCTGAATGTCAAAATGTAAATCAAATTACCTCTAGATCAAGTGTTAATGAATATGTTTCGTAAATGTTAATATACTACGATTTTAATAGCTCGTAAAAATCACATCGTAAATAATACAGCTAAAACAAAATAAGTCCTTGCTCTTACTGAGACCCTGACAGAGACCTATTAGTTCTACAAATCACGACCTGTATATTCTCTGCTTAGGGAGCTTAGAAACATAAAGAAGGTGAGATATGGTGAGGAGATCGCACTCACTCTGATGAAGGTTCACGAGTTGAAGGAGTATAATCGTCTAGTTTGCATCGTATCTCTTATCGTGTATGATCAACATACGAGTGGCGCACTTTCTACTCGGAGGTTCTAAATAGAAAGCGGAAAAGTTGTGGACAACTACTCGAACACAAAAGACGCTCAAAAGAGAAGCTTGAAGATGTGCAGAAAATATGCCTAAACGGAGAATACTAGTGCATAAAAATGTCTACACATTTGAAGATGAAAGCAGGCGCGAACTAGATAGAAGACGTAACCAACTAAAATGTAAACCACCTTCAAACATGCAATACTAACCATCAGCCTACTACTACTAACTACTAAGCATCATAGATAGATTTATTTTATTTATCTCATACACAAAATATATATATATAGAACTTTTAAAATTTTCGCGAACTATACCTACTCATGTTTTAAAAACAAAACGGGTCTTTTCGCGCACAGTTTTATATCAAAATTATAATTTTGACTAACCTCGACGTTTCGGCGAAGTTACAACGGCCGTGGTCTCGAGAAACTGAAAGCGGGCGGATGTCATTGGGTAGTCAAAAATATAACTTTGGTATATACTATTGGTACTGTGCGCGAAAAGATCCGTTTTGTCTTAAAACATGAATATATAGATAGTCCAAAGTATCGAAGGAACTTTATGGGCAATGATTTTTGATTGAATCTATCTAAAATTTGTATTGATAAACAGACTCGTTCTAAGAATAAGCAGTGTTTATGAGCTCTCAAACAGGTTGTTTGTTAAAATAGGAAATTAGCATAAAGATTCGAATCAAGAGGTGTGTCCTGAATCACTGCATTACTGATTAATGTCCACATTGAGCAATAGCGGTGAGGCAATAATGGACTAAGGTTGAATGTTGCAGACTCAACTCTCAAGGAAAATAAAGATAGAATACTATATACTCGTAATTGTTTTGTATTTAGTACCTGTCCGTCCAATTGAAACAAGCAAGACCCATCGAATACACAGCTCCAAGAGCTGACAGTCATTGGGCATAAACATACTTAGTGGAGACCACGTACGTATGTAATATGGTCCCGCACTAGGTGGAAAGACGACCTAGTAAAGATTGCTGAGAGCTGCACAAGATCGGAAACTCTGGAAACCACGAGGAAGGTCTTGGTAAATCTATGTTATGTCCTGCGGCAATCAGATAATATTGATTACTATACAAGTATACTGTAAAAAGAATAGTATATTCCTCCCTTATTTTCTAAAGCAACCTTTTTATTGATTCATAATAATTCTCTTATTTTTTTATTTCACGGTCTTCGATATTTTTTACCAGTAGACCTTGATGAAACTTAACTAGGACATCAGATAAAGGAATGTACTACACTCGTTAAAACTGATTAGCTATCATTTAGATTAGAAGTACTTAGTATAATGTAGGTGAATTTGTACGATATTACATTGATGACTATCTTAAAAACCACTACCAAATAGGTATACGTATGTTATCTATGTATATAGTAATATTAGTGATAATGTGTGCTTTTTGTTGCTAAATAAAATGTTTATCATTTTTTTAATGTTCTAAACAAGTGGATACGAAAAACACAAAGCAAAATGCTTGGTTCTTTGACAGGATCGGAAAACATTCTCACTCGGAATCTTTTTCTCGTGGTTTTAACGAGTTTTACAAATATGTATTTTACTCGCAGTCACTAGGGTGATCGGTAGAGCATTGTCTACCGAGTGCTTCTGACTGCTTCCATGCATCGAAGGGAACGCTCGAACACAAAAATCTGTATTATCTGTATAGCTCCAACTTCAGGTTTACCTCTAGCTTAGCTCCTTTTACTCTAACAACCTACTAGCAAACAGTGAAACATTTTTTTGTCTTTACAGATTAATTTCCAGCATAACTTTTGAAACTATTAAGATTATGAGCACGCTACGATATGTGAGTATATGAATATCACGATATTTCGGCACTGTTGCATATGTCATGACCACGAGGTTCCTAAACGAAATATAAACTCAGAAATCATTAAAAATATTATGTTTTAGTGAAACGAGCGTGATCTAATTAGTGTGGTATCATAACTTCCTTACCTTTGAAGATTACAACTAATTAGCGCAGTAATTCAAGATCTTACATTTCGAAACATCATAAAGTCCAGCTTTTAAATCTGTCACACCACTCACTGCGAGCGCAACATGTTTCACATTGTAAAACCTTGTGACCATACGACGAACATCTAAAGATTTTTTTTCAACGTCATCCCACTGCTGGGCAAAGTTCTCCCCCACTGTCTTCCAGGACTTTCGCTCGCGTGCCAAATCCTACCAATCTGTCTCGAAGGCATCGATATCGTCACGCCAGCGTCTACTAGGCCTTACTCGGCGCTGTCGCCCGTCTTCAGGCACGACGATCGTTGCCCATCTGTCCGGGTGCATTCGTCTTACATGGCCCGCTCAATCTCATTTTAGCCAGCCTTATTTCCTGCATCAGCAATTCCGGTCTTTAAACGCAGCGTGGTGTTACGGATTCTGTCAATCCTCTCTACTTCATGCACGCTGCACTCCATTGCCCTTTGGCAAACCTTGAGTTTGGATTTTTGAGCCTCGGTTAAAGACCACGTTTGGGAACCATAGGTAAGAACGGGCAGTATACACATGTCGATGAGTTTGCGCTTTAGTGGCATAGGAAGGTTTCCCTCCATCAGCTCTTTTACCTAAAGATTATCGATAAAGAATCGGCACATCGCTTAGTGAAGTAGTGACTACTGTGGTACCGTATCGAAAGTCGATAAAATGGAAAAAAATACAAATGCAATACAATATTAACATTGATAGTAGAAAGGGCTCTACCGGAAATACTCTCGTAGTATATTCCCTAACTAATTGGCTTATTTGAAAGATTGATTTAGGGCGTACTATTTTGATTATTGTATTAAAAAGAAAAACTAAAATATTGGCCGTGAAAAAGTGGCAAGGGTTATAAAGAAATTAAATAATTTTTAAAATTAGAATTGTTTATTTCGTTCGTAAAGGTGAAAGGTAAAATGCTTAGCCAAGCATACTTAGCTTTGGAAATCGAAGGGTGGATGTTTTTAAATAAATAAACCGTAGTTAAATTCAGTAAGTAAAATTCTAGTTTAGATAATTAATTTCTATACCTCCGTATACCATATTTTAGTCAAGTTGTGTGTACCCGGGCCCTAATTTGTGACACAGAACGAAAATATGATTTCAGTTCTATGCGTTCCGCCTGATCGGTTTGCAACGGTGATTCAACAGTTTCTTTTGTACATAGATATATTATTACTTGTATATTATTTTATGTACAGACGGCTACACATCAAGCTATACATTTCCAGTATAAGCTGACGTCTCATTCAACGAAAAGCCTACACAATGCGAGGTCCGCTTATACTGGAAATGTATAGCTTGATGTGTAGCCGTGTGTACTATTGGCAGAACGTTTTCCATAAAAAACAACATATCTAATTAATTAGTATTCTTTGATAATACTGAGGTAACATCATGTCGTGTTGATTTATCATTATCACGCTTGGCATCTGTTAGTTTTTGTGGTACAACTGTTAATAAGTATTCTACTGTGATAATTATATAGAGCCAATAATTATGGGGGGGGGGGGGGGGGTTTGCGACTGCAATACGTTAGTGAGCTATGATTAGATTATGTTCACACTCTCACTTTGTATGTAATCAGCTGTTTGCTGCTAAACTGTTCATAACCTTGAATTGTATTTCAATCTAGTGCGGAGTCATCCTACTCTGCGCTTTCCAGTAAGACTAGATGTCGTTGGGTGGATCAGTAGCTCTGGAAATCTATTAGGAGGCTTTTGTGCAGCAGCGGACGTCATATGATTGATAGTTCAATTCAGCAGACCAATGCTACTAGTGTCTTACTTCCATCAAACCAAAAGTTTATCATACATTTTGTAGGTCTTGTTTAGCTAAAAAATATTTTGTCATGCTTTGACGCGTGACATTTTACAGCAGATAGAATAAGACAAAAATTAGTTTAACTGAACAGCGCTTATAAAATGTTTATTAATTAGGCCAGAGTTTTAAAACAACCATAACATCAAAGTCAAATCAAATTCCTGTATCGTAGACATCACGAACTAATGAAAAATATACTGCTTAACGCGCCGGCGAACACTGAGCGCAACTTCAATTCGGCCACGTCAAAAACTTCGGCCTGAATATCGCTATCCCTGTTTAGTGACGAAGTTTAGCCACGCAGAGCGACAGTGATAGCAATAGAACGATTCTAAATTTAATTAGATTTTGATCGTGTTCCGTAATACCAAAAATGATGACTGAAGACTTGTTGTATTTTTCTCATTGTGTTGTTATTCTGTAACTAGACGTTATAATCTATGTTCCCATGACTAGGATACGTAAGATGTTGTTTTTAATACGAAACAATTAGGTTGAAAATAGGTCTTTTATGACGTAAAAACATGCAGAATGCGATACGCTGCTATTTCATTTTAGGTAAGTATTTTGATCTAATATATGGTTGGGAACCTAGATAAATACTATTAAAATTAAAATAATACCTTATTAAGGTAGAAATATGCTCCAATTAGAAATGATCTTGGTAGTACGTGTTGTATGGGCGATTGTCCCTCCGGTGCCCCCTTAAAGCAAAAAGTTCAAAATAAAGAGTTCAATTTATAAACTTTGTTCAGCAGATCAAACAGTTATATTATTGAATCGTGTACGAATCAGCATTGGGTCACAAAACCATCGATACAATTCCAACGGTCATCCCTAGCGGTTCCGTTATTGAGAATCTCATTCGTTGTAACGGGCACCCGAGCGATTGGCCAAGCCTCGCTAGCGACACACCGCACCGCCCGCCATGCGCTATTGCCAGAGTAAACACAGAGATAAATAGACTACACTTGACATGAATCCAGTGAAAAATAACATTTTAGACAGTCGCAGAAGTTTCTTTGCTGTTTAAATACACAATATAGTTGGTAGTGGCAACATATATCTGTAGGCGTTAAACAAGTACCGAAAGCACACAAATTCACACAATATAGATACGAAGGTAATTGAGAATATAGGAACACACTCGCAGTTCGGCCAATAGTACCTAACACTATCCCTATTACAGTGTCAACACGTCGTAGGTACCGTGACAGATATCTCTGTCATTGTACGGCTCGTGCTAGAGCAAACAGAGGCTATAGAATTTTTGAAATACTTTTGCCATCAAACTTTTATTCAAAAGTTTTAGAGGACTGCGGCGCATACTGCGAGGCGAGACGTGGTTCGGAACGGATCGCACTCACCCTGATGAAGGTTCACGAATTGAACCGAAACCTTGTCCGTCGATACACCGATAAAACGGTACGTGATAAATCCCGTATTTATAATAATGATTGTAATATTGAATGATGTATTTATAATAAATCAAGAAAGTTTTCTAAGTAAAACTTTTTTGGTATTTCTATATCTGAAGAATGGAGCTATGAAAATATGATTTAAATTGAAAGAATTTTACTTTGTCACAAGTGACACATTATAACGCCTGGAAAATAATAATCAGTAACGATTATTTAGCTCAGCCAGAGCTTTAGCTTCACGCTCACATCTTTATTGCAAATTCGATGCATTTGATATTGCGGATATTGTGACACTATTTTGGCAGTAACTAGGTTTCGGTACAAAACAACGCCGATTGTTGATTTATGTGGTATGGTCACGGGCTCATAGACCCATTGTGACTTTGAATTTGATGATTCGTTTCAGTTTACTTCCTCGATACTACTAGGCATATTTTTAAATAAAAAAAGTGCCAAATATACTTTACAAATGCTGGTGGTCAACTCTGGTGTCGCAGTTTTTAAGCGGTCATTTTTCTACGAACTCTGACAGCCACAGACGAGCCACAAAAATGCTTTGACACATTTATGTCTACCATTTTTTTTTGAATCTTATGTAGTTTTATATATCTTGCGAAAATGTTATTGAACTCTATATTCATTGATGATTTTATATAATTTCCTTAATAGTACCTATATTTATGTCTATGATGGGATTTGACAGAAATTGTTTTATATACATTTGTTATAGAAAGAACACCTGTGCTTTTAATGACGAGTTCGACCAAATAACAAAAGCATATTGGCTCTACAGTGTTCCCGGATAAAAAAACGGCAATTCGGCTTTACGAAACTTTACAAAATTCTTTAGAACTCCCTCAATTATTTCCTCAAAAGGCCATAACTCCATCGAGAAAGGTTTATACAGGTGAAGTAATTGCAAGAGCACCGAAACGTCCGGTTTTCCACAAACCTGTTGACGAAGAATGCGGGACTGACAATGACGTATGAACAGAGACAGTCGACAGCAAAAGGCCGAAACACAAAAACAGCGCATCGCTAACCGCGACGCAACACCGCTATCAGAAGCATTTGCCTTTGACAATGCTTCTGCATCGGCGAGACGTTATTCGGAGCGGATCGCACTCACCCTGATGAAGGTTCACGAATTGAACCGAAACATTGTCGGTCGAAACACCGATAAGACAATACGTGATAAATCCCGTATTTATAATAATGATATATTGTTCTAGTTTTGTATTTCCATTGTATTAGTTTCTGTGTCAATGTTATTTGTTTCGAAGTAAATATTTTATCTATATTATCTTCATAGCGAGTAAAAACATAGAGATTAACAAAAATAATTTTATAAACATTGAATAATAACGTATTCAGTCCTAATTAGCTACTAAATGAAGAGGCCGATTAACTTTTCATTAGTCGTTAAAATGATATAAAATTTTGAAAGCACTTTGTAATGCAATAAAACAAATTGGTCAAGACTTGAACGAATTCCCGCAATCATCATAATAAAATAATAATACCAGTTGTATTGAACGAAATGTTGTAACTGTATTAAATTATTTCGGTTAACTTTAGTTTTTACGCCGACATAAATAAACATTATTATCCATCTTCACACTACGTCGGTTCAACACAACATGTCTTTTTATTTCATCATCTCTATCAGATGTCATCTCAGTAGTATCAGTGGCATCCAACGGTCAGCGATATTACAGACGGAGATACGCTCTCACCAGCGCACCGTGGTAAGGGTACCGTCCGTGGTATCGCAGACACGTCTGTAGCGGTTTGTCGGATCCGCCCCGAGTCGGTAACTTTAAAAGTGTGGCGCAAGCTCGTACGAGGCACGTTCTACTTTATCTTTCGCACTTGGGATTTTGAAATGACAAGATGGCTTCGAATCTCGGATTCGCACATACAGACACGCACTGTGGGAAGAGCTTCGATGCGGTGTGTGGTTGTCTGTGGCCGTCGGAAGCCACTTTTAATCTGTTACCCATATCATCTTTCACAGAATTCATCCATCTCTTCTTTAGCCTTCCTCTCCTTCTCTATCATCCACATTCTAACACTCTTATAGTCACATAAATACTTTTAGTTTAAGTTTAGTAGTTTTTTAGTTACTAGCCATAATAACCGTGGACTAAGCCACCACGGCTCTCATTACGGAATGACTATATTTCATTACTTACAGATGAGAATTTAGACAAGTCAGTTTGCATCATTAAATGAGTCAAAATACGAAAGATACAAATACATTTTTATTGTCTCGTTTACCTTCTTTAAAACTTTAGTCTTTTTGACTAAAAGAACTACGCATATCTAAAATTGATTTAATATGTTATTTATTTTGAATAAAAATAATGTTACCTATATATTTAAATAAATAAATATAACATAGTTAATCAATTTTTGATATGCGTAGTTAGTTCAGTCCAAAACACTAAAGTGCTATCAGAATCATATTTATTATGTATATAAATTTATTTATTTATATATATATATTGGAATATACCTAGTCAGGTCATAAGTATTGTCACACAGTAAAAACTTTTCTTTTCGAATGCTGGCCACAAAAAAGTTTATAGAATTCAAATTTCGAATTGTTCATGAAAATAAAAATGTATACTTTTTAGAATTTTACTCATATTTAAATATGGAGTGGACGCTTAAAGAAGACCGTGTTGCAGTTATTGCGTTGCATCGTTGCGGTTACGCGCCAATTCAAATTTTTGACATACTGAAAAATTTGAATATAACCAAAAGATTCGTTTATCGCACCATCAAACGATACAATGAAGACTAGTGTAGATGACAAGTCAAGAAGTGGTCGCCCTCGGTCTGTTAGGACTCCAGCAGTGATAAAAGCTGTGAAGGCGCGAATTCAAAGAAATCCCAAACGTAAGCAGAAGCTGTTGGCTCTTCAGATGGGGTTAAGCAGAACCACGGTGAAAAGGGTGTTAAATGAAGACTTAGGGCTTCGGGCATATCAAAAAAAAACAGGACATCGTTTGAATGCTCGTCTAATGGACCTGAGACTGAAGAGATGCCGCGCTTTGTTGAAGCGGTACGCAGGAAAAAAATATCGGGAAATTCTTTTTTCAGATGAAAAAATTTTTACGGTAGAAGAGAGCTACAACAAACAAAATGATAAGGTGTACGCACACAGTAGTGAAAAAGCGAGCAACCGTATTCCGCGTGTCCAATGAGGTCATTTTCCATCCTCGCTCATGTTTGGTTGGGAGTTTCTTATTGGGGCTTAACAGAGGTACATTTTTGCGAGAAAGGTGTAAAAACGAATGCAGTTGTGTATCAAAATACAGTCCTGACGAACCTTGTGGAACCTGTTTCTCATACCATGTTCAATAACAGGCACTGGGTATTCCAACAAAATTCGGCGCCAGCTCATAGAGCGAAGAGCACACAAGACTGGCTGGCGGCGCGTGAAATCGACTTTATCCGGCACGAAGACTGGCCCTCCTCCAGTCCAGATTTGAGTCCGTTAGATTACAAGATATGGCAACACTTGGAGGAAAAGGCGTGCTCAAAGCCTCATCCCAATTTGGAGTCACTCAAGACATCCTAGATTAAGGCAGCCGCCGATATTGACATGGACCTCGTTCGTGCTGCGATAGACGACTGGCCGCGCAGATTGAAGGCCTGTATTCAAAATCACGGAGGTCATTTTGAATAAACTTTAGTTTCATAAGAATCTATGTTTTGTTAAGTTCATTTTGGTATATAAATGGTTACATAATGAATAAACTTGTTTCAATTATTTTATATTAAACATGTGACAGAATTTATGACCTGACTTGGTACAATGTACTATATATAAAGAGGAGGCTTATACCCAACAGTGGGTGCAAACGGGCTGAGATGATGATGATGATGATATATTGGAATCAGTTTCAGTGAATGTACTGTTTTATCTACTATCCTATGCTACCTACCTAACTTATTCTTAAAACTTAACATATAATTGAAAACTTATTCAATGCGCGACTTGAAAAAAACGCAGTGCAGTAATGCACCTTGCAAAGTGTAATGACATTATAGTGGAGGTTTTTACATAACTGATATGGATTTAGAATTATTTTCTACCGAATTTTGCCACTGTTCACCTCGGCACTCTGTATATTATACAATTATTTACAATAAAATACATAAGGAACAGTTGAATCACCTAAATACCGTTGCAAACGATCTATAGATAGCTCAACTGCTCCAGATCACTAGCAGGCGGAAGTGTCCCCAAGACACTGGCTGCATTGCCCCGCTGAATTGCAATGCTTATATGTTGACGCAGATAAGCGCCAGCTCTCGGATCACACGTCGCTTCGACCAGACGCCCAGAAAGAGTTTTGAACGCGATGGGCCCCGGTATCCCATGGACCCAGGGTTTCGACCCCAAATGGCTCAAATACGTAAGTAGAGACTTCCATATTTGCGCCGCTTGCAATCTTAAGTTGAATTTGTATGTTTATAGGCGTTAATCTCAGAAACTACTGAACCTATTCTCAAAATTATTTCACTACTAGAAAGCTTGAGTGCAACAGGCATATTTTATTTTGACCAAACCCGTTCATAGCGGAGACAGGTCAGCTTATCAATAAAATATAAGGTAGCACAGCTTCGGTCATCTTCCAAATTAACCTGTTCTCAACACCTACGCATTTCAATACGTACTACTAGGAAAAATATTAAACTTGTTTAGGAAGTGAACGAAACGCCGAAATTCCGCTGATGGTGTAAGCAGTATAACTGCGGCTTTTCAATGCGGCCTTGTAAACCTGATTCAGTGGCCAAGCATACATTTATAACGTTATCGAATCGCTAGGGTATCCGGAACAAATGTCAATAATTAGCTAGGCGATTAATATAAGTAACCGTGACCCACACTACAGCTACTGTTACTGAGGACTTTTATCTGACATCTGTCAATTGGCGTCTTGTGGTCCTTTCCATCAAAAGACAAGCAGACGCATGGCTCAATTTTTTTTTCGTATGGTTTTATCTCGCTGTTGGCGAGATTGCGGCCGTTGCAGCTTAACCAAACTTTTGGCGAGCGCAGAAGGCGCTCAGCCCTGTAAGTTTTGATGAGGCAACTAGCGCAAGGGCACCACTTAGGTACGAACCTCGGCTTGCTGTTGCCAGGGTGGGGATAGGAGAGAAACGACCGGGTACGTGCTTGTACCTCGTATAGGCGGTAAAAGATCTTCTAAAAATCTACATAAAATCTTTAGAGTAGATCAATGGAATGTAAATATCAAAAGATATCGATGTCACTGGCCAATATTTGACATTTAGGTAATCGACATGGTCGGTAAGGTATAAAACTTATGCTATCTTTTCAACACGATGTGAACACGACATCATAAGGTGTTAACATGGTATGTATATGTACTACCTTATATTCATTGTGGTCATAATATGGCCCAACCAACGGTAGGGTCACCGACGTGTAAATAAAACGAATCCAAAAGCAAATGTACCTATATTGCAAATATTGATTGAATTACGAGGATTTCTCTACAACACCAAGAACCAGATTTTTTCTCTGCTTTAAAAACATGTTGGAATTTAAGATAAGACGAGTGTTTAATTAGTAATTACAAGAACAACAGACATTATGTATACCTACTTACCTTAAACAGGTACAGTCGGCGATAAAAGGAAATAGGAAAGCAATTTGAGTGTTTCGGAAATTTGTGAAGTGTAAACTGAAATGTTGTCTGAGTATTTGTATTTATTGTAGGTATCTTAAAAGGTGCCTAGATAGTATAATTATTCATCGAAAGGTTGTCTAGAAGATATCGCTTTTAAATCGATAAGATACCCCGTACAATAAAATTGTAATTAGTGTTTTATTGTATGGTCGTTTCTTTATTTTATGGTGTTTAGTTAGAATAAAGTGTTTTCATTTAATCAATTAACTAGAGACAGAAAGAAAAGTGCTATTGGGCACCATCTTAGTTTATGTTATGCTAAAAAACTAGATCAAAATAAAATTACTCATTGGCTTATACAAGGCTAGATTGTAATAATATTACTAGGATATAATAATAATTAGAACTGTACAATAGGGGGGAAAAAATAATGAATCATCAAAAAGGCTGCAGTCAGCTTAGCTATACCACTCAAGAAAAGAATTATTCTACAAAGTCAAAAATATATTAGTGTAGATAGAAAATACATAAAAAAAGGCATAATACCTACTAAAATAAGACGTTACGTATGTCACAGTAAATGTCTGTCTATGTCTATGTCTATGGAGAGGGCTATGCTTGATGTTTCTCTACGAAATCGAACCAAAAATGAGGAGATTCGTAGACGAACCAAAATCACCGATATAGCACAAACCGGCCGTTGGACAAAGGTTTTTGAGTGGAGCGCAGCATAGGACGGCCCCCAACTAGATAGAAAGACGACCTGATAAAGCTTGCTGGGAGCCGTTTGGTACAGGCCGCACAAGATGTTTCTGGAAATCTATGGGGGAGGCGTATGTTTAGCAGTGGACGTCCTTTTTCTGGTATGATGATGATGAATACCTACTAAGCCGACAGTATGTCAATATGATGTCAGTGACTGTACACTGTTAGCAGTAGAGATTGGCATGGGAATTAAAATTCCATACAGCCGGCAAGGCCGAGTACGTGAACCAGCACAAGTCAAGGCCTGTGGGACCTCTTTACACAAAAACACATTTTATTGGAAAGAAATCGAGTGGTCATCTGAATAATAAACGTGTTTTTATATACATGAATGGATTTACAAGATTTATTTACTACAAATTGTTGTCCCAAAGGAACGTTTCATCATCATCATCATCATATCAGCCGTAGGACGTCCACTGCTGGACAAAGGCCTCCCTCATTGATCTCCAGGAACTGCGGTTGGAAGCGGCCTGCATCCAACGCCGACCTGCGGAACGTTTGCTGCACAATAATTATATTGGATAAAGACGTAAAGGGAAAAACAGAAGATTAAAATACAAAAAGAAACGAAGCATTATGTATTATGAACCATGTATACTGGATGTAGATATTATACAATGATAAGGGTCTAATTCTGCGCGATATATGTACATATCGCGCAGAACAGATGGCCGATGGGGCCGAAAGGTTCTCGAGTGGAGGCCACGGACCGGCAAGCGCAGCGTAGGATGTCCACCCACAAGATGGGCAGACGACTTGGTAAGAACCGCAGGTCGGCGTTGGATGCAGGCCGCTTCCAACCGCAGTTCCTGGAGATCAATGAGAGAGGCCTTTGTCCAGCAGTGGACGTCCTACGGCTGATATGATGATGATGATGATGAAGGGTCTAATTCATCAAAGACACCTCAAAGACTGGATGTACACTAGCGCTCCGTCCCGACTTCGCACGGGTAGACATTTATTTTTAAACATTTTTTTATGGCTAATTATTTTACATTATTGAAGTTTTAGTAGGGATCCTTATTTTTTTCTAGTAATAAATATAGCCTATGTTACTCTGGGATAATGTAGCAATTTAATTGTGAAATAATTTTTGAAATCGGAACTAGTAGTTTTTGAGTTTATTTGTTACAAACATACAAATCTTTCCTCTTAGTATTAGTAACAAATGTAAGTATAGATATAGATATAGGTTAGAATTTAGTTAGGTTTAAATACAGGGTGTTTGGTAATATACTGACGATATTCAAGTGACGGTTTCTCAACATATAAGAAAAGACTTCTCGAAAAAAGTAACTAATACATAGTTATATTATCAAATTTTAAAGAAAATCGACTAAGTTTAGGTGATTAATTTGATATAATTAATTGCAGTTACCATAGTCTCACAAGCCATCAGGATCGACGAACTCTTGCAGATATGGCATTTCATCATGGTCTATGCAATGGTCATATGGATTGCCCTGAACTTACGGAAAGAGTTTTGCGCTTCTGTGCGCCGAAATACCGCACTAGACATACAAAGTTATTTGCTGTATCACACTCATCAACTAACTATGCACAACATTCAATCGTTAACAGACTACAAAGAGTTTACAATAAGGAGTTCTTCTCGATTGATATTTGTCATAACAACAAGGGAACTTTTAAAAGTTAAACTTTAAAATTAATAATGGAGGATGACACATATGCATGATAAGAACGCAACAAAATACTAGTTATTATGGTATATATATATATATTTATGAATTTATGATGTAACTACTTATATATATGTATTCAATGTATTTTATCAACCTTTTTGTGTTCTTACACGTAATTTGTTTTGTTCGTATTTTTAGTTTAATTAGACTGTCTATTTATAAATTATTTTTTATATAAAGTAAATCCGTTTTTGGCCGTATGCTACGCTTAGTATAAGTTTGTATCTAAGTTATTATGTAAGACATAATAAGGGCTGTGGATTTTGTGAAATAAATAAAATAAAATAATAATAAAACTTACTGCCTACTCTTGCAATCAACATCCAAAAATAAAACTTACTGCCTACTCTTGCAATCAACATCCAAAAATAAAACTTACTGCCTACTCTTGCAATCAACATCCAAAAATAAAACTTACTGCCTACTCTTGCAATCAACATCCAAAAATAAAACTTACTGCCTACTCTTGCAATCAACATCCAAAAATAAAACTTACTGCCTACTCTTGCAATCAACATCCAAAAATAAAACTTACTGCCTACTCTTGCAATCAACATCCAAAAATAAAACTTACTGCCTACTCTTACAATCAACATCCAAAAATAAAACTTACTGCCTACTCTTGCAATCAACATCCAAAAATAAAACTTACTGCCTACTCTTACAATCAACATCCAAAAATAAAACTTACTGCCTACTCTTGCAATCAACATCCAAAAATAAAGGCCAATTCGATATCTCTTTCGGAAAAAGCTGCAGGTTTTCAATTAGAAAGGGACAACACGAGATATCACGAGACGTCACCAATACAGTATCTGTGGTTAGATGGCCAGCATTATGCAATAGCACAACATAAGTTTAATAAAGTGTCTGTTTTTACAAACGAAAATAAATTTCACATTTCTATGGTAAACATTTCACAAATGTATTTATTATCATTATGCTCATCAACGTAACCCCTTAAATTTTTGTGTGTAAATTATCAAACAACCTATATAAGCGTCGCTAACATGCTGGTAGCTGGATGGGGCAAGAATGATCTCATTGACAATGACCAAACATCTTGCTCTCCAAACTGCAAATATAATTACCGCTATTAAAGCGAGTTCTAAATGAATGACCTTCTGTTCCATCAGCTAAGTGGTAACGTAATAACAAAATGGGCCTCACCGTAGCTAATAAAATAGTCTTACCCACTCGACAGTCTAATTTCCAGGTTCGTTTTTTATATTTTCTCTTCCAGTATTTCACATTTCCATCTGAATTTACTTAGTAGTCTGTCTTATCGTGTGTCAAATTGAAGTCTTTTTTCCTTGAGCCCAGATAAAGTCTTAAAGTCCATATACAACCTGTTTTATTATTGTACGAAAATAATATAAAACACACATCCGGAATCGTATTAACTGATTTTAGAGGTAATCTTAATACTTTTAGCTTGAATATTTATCCAGTAATCGATACATTTCCAATAAACAATTTTTAATGTAAATCGGCGGTGCCTTTGCAACGATGACGCTTAGTCAGTTTAACAGGTAACCTATGTACTTACATGATGAAGGGATATGATTTGTTTACCTATTTTAAACAGGCTGTTTCATTGTGTACCTACTGTGCGATGCCAGGTACTTATTTTGACGAATGACCTAGTTACTGGATACTTTCTTGATGGATTTCAGTATATTTTTAAATTAAAACAAACCTTTCTGGTTACCACAATGCGTGTAATGGCGTATATCTTTTTTTACAAAATTCGAGGAGAGGGTAAAAAGAACATAAATATAACTACCAATAAAAACATGTTTTATATAATCACGTGATGGTGACGTACGTTGATTGGTAGAATATCAACATCGTATGGAAGAACAATTGAGCCTTGAGTTTAGCGTAATCGCGAACACATTGATATTTCAGGACTTGATATTAAAGATAGCTGTTTTTATGGCAATGAATGTGAAATAACCTATTTTACAACACTACTAGCCAATAGCCCTACCCGTGTTTTCATTTAATGTCGAACATGACAAAACACGTAGTATATTTCTAATTGGTCCAGGTTTCAAAAGACTTGGAATGAAAGTAATTCTCTTTTTTTATACTTTATTGCACACAAGAAAATACATTTAAAACACAAGAATAGAGGTCATGTACAAACGCGAGCTTAACCCTAAAAAGAGTTTTCTTCCCGCAAATCTTTGAGGCTAGAGAGAGAGATGGTTTTAAAAGTTATGTGCATTTTTCAATTCAAACGGCATTCGTAAAATGATTTTTGTCAGGAGCATTTCAACACAACAACTTACACTAGAAAGTACATACCTTCGTAAGGATTGTCATCGTTATCAGGATGATGTGGTGGGCTGATCTGCCGACAGAGGTCCTCGTACTCCGCCCAGTAGGCAGCCAGGGCGGCCGGGTCCGGCGCGCGGGGCTGCGGCAACGCCATGCGAATTTCTGGAGACTCCTGAGGACAAAAGAATAATTGGTAAGGTCTAGGTCACTCAAGTGGATTTGGACAGGACACTTGGCTAGACGAGGTGATGGCAGGTGGAGTAAATCTTTTACCGAATGGTGGCCAAGAACAGAGCTAAGAAGTCCGGGTCGTCCGACGGCGCTATGGGTCGACGACATAAAGAAAGTCGCGAGCAACTCCTGGATGCGCGCAGCACAGGACCGGGAAGGGTGGCGTTTACAAAGGGAGACCCAGCATTGGGTATTTATGGGCTGCCGATGTTGATGAAGATCTATTACTTAACATTGACGACCTCTGTGGCGCAGTCGGCGAATACAGATATTTGTTCCGGTCTGGATATTTTTCTATATTTATAAGTATGTGTTTACAAAAAAAAGGTATCAGTATTGTACCAGTTATGTGGTTCCCATAGTAGAAGCTCTGCTTAGTTTGTGGCTAGATAGTGCTGTGTGAAATTTCTAGCAAAAATTGTTTTATTTTATTATTTATTAGTATTATACACAAATAATGTACTTACTTAATTGTATTGTTAATTTAATACGCTCCCATACTATCATAGATTTAACACCTATTTAGTTTTTTTAAGTTCGTGAATTTATATTTTTTTTTGAGAATAAAGTTTATGATATTGGTTTGACTGATACTATGATGTAATTGCAGTGGCCAGGTTTGTTATACCGAAGTTTATATGCTGCCCAGAGACTTCTGACATAGCAGACCAGTTATATTCTACTAATATTTCCACGTCCTACTTTCTATATCGAATCTAGGCACAGTAATACCTAGGTTTTATTCGTTCAATTACTAATCATTGACAGTAGTAACATAGAACCTCCATAGCAAATATATCAAGCGAGATTGCTTGCCACCGAAACATTATGATGTAATTTGATATGCACAATCATTTCTTATCAAGGTCTGAAATTATTATCCACCATCTACAGTTTGGTTTTGTACCTATTACTATTTATTTATTTATTACTATTAGTGAAAATATCATAATTAAATATTTCAGTATATAAAATTTTATAGTATCAGTTATAAATACGTCTGTTGTACCTACAAGTCGTGAGAAGCGTGACTTACAAAACCCATGAAAATTAAGAGGGCACCGGAGGGACAATCGCCCATACAACACGTACTACCAAGATCATTTCTAATTGGAGCATATTTCTACCTTAATAAGGTGTTATTTTAATTTGAATAGTATTTATCTAGGTTCCCAACCATATATTAGATCAAAATACTTACCTAAAATGAAATAGAAGCGTATTGCATTCTGCATGTTTTTACGTCATAAAAGACCTGTTTTCAACCTAATTGTTTCATATTTAAAAACAACAACATCTTACGTATCCTAGTCATGGGAACATAGATTATATCGTCTAGTTACAGAATAACAACACAATGAGAAAAATACAACAAGTTTTCAGTCATAATTTTTGGTATTACGGAACACGGTCAAAATCTAATCAAATTTAGAATCGTTCTATTGCTATCACTGTCGTTCTGCGTGGCTAAACTTCGTCACTAAACAGGGATAGCGATATTCAGGCCGAAGTTTTTGACGCGGCTGAATTGAAGTTGCGCTCGGGGTTCGCAGGCGCGTTAAACCAACAAACAAGACAAGTGTTCCTATTTATATCTGTTTCTGATTCTTACAATGATTAATTGCATTATAATGGACATTCACAGCCTAAAGGATTTGAACAATGAAATGCTCGTTACGAAACATTTTCAACGGATTGCAAGATTTTATGAGGGACAATGATGTTCACATTGCAAAACGTTGAGTGTTTAGATTGAAATACAAATATTTGAGATTCATATTAAAAAAATATTAAGCAAAACTAATGACACAACTTTGAGGAAAAGTACCGTAATAAGTAAGTCTTGGACCGAAAAGTTTCGGAAAAAATATCATCGCAAATGATTTAACGAAATAAAACATAGAATTAGGCATGAATATTTTACGGAAAAATAAAAGTGTAAATGGTTTATCATCAAACGGTACATCAAATACTTAAATCACAAAATGTCATCTATGTCTCTATAACTTTGATTAGATAATATTACCGCATACCAGCATCGGTATCTAGGCAATAGCACAGTATGTAATAGGTATTACCCGGATGAAAATACCAGGATTCCTGAACACCTGAGCAATGTTCGAGATGACAGAGATTTAAATAGCAGTGTGTCAATTAAAACTGTTCATTTATCCAGCGTACACACACTAATGAATACCCCGTGGTAGTAGATTTGACTCGACTTTGTGTTTCAAAAAGAAGAATGCAACAATTACGGATTTCGAAATAATTAAACAATCACAAATTGTTTAAAAATAATAAAAAAAACGTGCGTACGTGTGTGTGTGTGTATGTACGCACGTAAGAAGTTATACTTCTTTGGCGTAACAGAACCAAAATAGCTAAAGATTTCATCCCGTATGTCACAACTCTTTGTTTGTAAAATGAATGATAAATTAATAAATATACTTTGAGTTTTCACGGAAACTTGAGAGACTACAGTTAACTATCATTTACAATACTATCAGTTAACTTCATCATGTCGCTTTTTGGATTCGGTGTGTGCGCGCATGAGACAGTTATCAGCTAACTTCCTCATGTCGCTTTTTGGATTTCGGTGTGTGCGCGCATGAGACAGTTATCAGCTAACTTCCTCATGTCGCTTTTTGGATTTCGGTGTGTGCGCGCATGAGACAGTTATCAGCTAACTTCCTCATGTCGCTTTTTGGATTTCGGTGTGTGCGCGCGTGAGACAGTTATCAGCTAACTTCCTCATGTCGCTTTTTGGATTTCGGTGTGTGCGCGCATGAGACAGTTATCAGCTAACTTCCTCATGTCGCTTTTTGGATTTCGGTGTGTGCGCGCGTGAGACAGTTATCAGCTAACTTCCTCATGTCGCTTTTTGGATTTCGGTGTGTGCGCGCATGAGACAGTTATCAGCTAACTTCCTCATGTCGCTTTTTGGATTTCGGTGTGTGCGCGCATGAGACAGTTATCAGGTAACTTCCTCATGTCGCTTTTTGGATTTCGGTGTGTGCGCGCATGAGACAGTTATCAGCTAACTTCCTCATGTCGCTTTTTGGATTTCGGTGTGTGCGCGCATGAGACAGTTATCAGCTAACTTCCTCATGTCGCTTTTTGGATTTCGGTGTGTGCGCGCGTGAGACAGTTATCAGCTAACTTCCTCATGTCGCTTTTTGGATTTCGGTGTGTGCGCGCATGAGACAGTTATCAGCTAACTTCCTCATGTCGCTTTTTAGATTTCGGTGTGTGCGCGCATGAGACAGTTATCAGCTAACTTCCTCATGTCGCTTTTTGGATTTCGGTGTGTGCGCGCATGAGACAGTTATCAGCTAACTTCCTCATGTCGCTTTTTGGGTTTCGGTGTGTGCGCGCATGAGACAGTTATCAGCTGACTTCCTCATGTCGCTTTTTGGATTTCGGTGTGTGCGCGTATGAGACAGTTATCAGCTAACTTCCTCATGGCCCTTTTTTGGTCGTCGTTGTGCGCGCGCATGGTGTAAATTGTATTCTCATAGTTTTACCCAAACGCACCAAAAGAAGTATACCTTCAAAAATCTTTGGCTATACAAGACACGCAAGGGCAGTAAGGACTATGTTGGTGAAATTTAAAATTTAGAATCGAAAAGCTTTTCCTTTTTTTGTCAACTTTTGATAAAAACAAGATCATATATATATATTGCCTGGCATCTGAAACAACATCGCATTGTGATGGTAATGATTAATTATTAGGAAGAACGTTATTAATAGCTTACTGTAACTCTTACTCGACGAGTGTGTAAATATGAGCCGGTATTAGTGAACGCCGCTAAAATATTTGCTATAAATATATTTTTTTGCTTGTATTGTATTGCTTGTATATCTGTCTTAAAAGCATGTAATAATATGACAATTAGGGTCTAGGTATACCGTGGCTACCGTGGGTAGTACCGTGGTAAGCACTCGTTCCTGACACCTATTATAAATTCGTTTTTGTCTCATAATATGTGAGATCATAATATTTATTTCATTCAAAGATAGGAGCATCAGTTAGTCTCGCAATAAAGGCATCGCCGCAGACATCATCATCACATCATACTATCTGTGGCGTCACTACGCCGGGCCATTAGCAAATACTCACGATAAGCCAAGGTCGATAATCTACCGAGCAACTTGAAATTTCAATGTTATATAGTTACTTATTCTTTGGAATATGTTATATTATATGCGACGGAAAACTGCGGCTATGGAATATATGAAGCATGAATGAAGAGATTGATAGACCGTATTCACTTTGCATATGCCCTTCACTATTGGCCTGTCCTTCACTATTGGCCTTATGAATAAGCTCAGAGTCGCTCAAAGAGCTATGGAGAGGGCTATGCTCGGGGTTTCTCTACGGGATCGAATCAGAAATGAGGAGATACGTAGGAGAACTCAAGTCACCGACATAGCCCGACGGATTAGCACGTTGAAGTGGCAATGGGCAGACCATATAGCGCGCAGAACAGATGGTCGATGGGGCCGGAAGGTTTTCGAGTGGAGGCCACGGACCGGCAAGCGCAGCGTAGGACGTCCACCTACAAGATGGGCAGACGACTTGGTAAGAACTGCAGGTCGGCGTTGGGTGCAGGCCGCTTCCAACCGCAGTTCCTGGAGATCAATGAGGGAGGCCTTTGTCCAGCAGTGGACGTCCTACGGCTGATGTGATTCACTTTTCTATATTTTTTATAATAATGAGCTATGGTGTATTGTCCATGTAATGAGCTGATATGTGTCGTATGCAGCAACTTATGTAAGTTAGTTAAAGTTTAGGATTCCCCCAAATATTATACTATCTACTTAAATACTTAGTTAGATTGTACGTTTCTCTTATTTTGCTTCGTGGAACATCGTTAATATGTTTTTACTAATCGGGATTGATAAGAACACCATCACAAACTTCATAAGTGATAAAACTGATAAACAATCTACAATGTACACCTATGGATAAATTATGTAGGTAGTTAGTCTACAGCATTCCTTGGCTAACCTTAACGTCTAAGTTTTGAATTAAAAAGAAGTGAAAAGTGAGAAGTTAAAACTAATCACGGAATCGTTAGTCTTTACGATTTTTTTTCACGGACGATTCTTTTGACATGACTAAAGGATCAACTTTTTTTAGCATGACCATTGCTTTCATCTTCCACTGCTAAGGAAAATAGCTATTAATACCACTTCTGCTGCACACATGTTCATTCCAAAAAAACCTGCTCTACCAAGAACAGACCGATACCAATTACCGTTACATAATCCACTCCACACTTGATATTCTCAGGCCATTCATTAATTTAATAAACCAGTCGCCCGCCGTCCCGCCCATCGAGATCCGAACCCGCTAACTATTTCGAAATGTAACGGCTTGAACATGTGATCTTAAAGACTTATTACCAAAGATATTGCCTACCTATTCTCGGAAATACAGATGAATGCTGACCAATTTTACGAGTAAAAGAGGTTTTTTGAAAGCGTTCCTTTGCAAAGGTCCGGTGTGTGTCACATCATTTCATAAAAGCTCTTAAAATATGGACCACCTAGCACTCGAGGTACAGCAGACGCGTACGTAACCTATGAGGTAATGAGTGGTAGCCGTTTATTATCAGCGAGCTTTCAATATACTCTATCAATTTTAGCAAAACCTACCCATTTGCTAAAACAGATTTCCAACGATCCTCGCAGCTAAACTTTCTACCACTTTATCAAGTTTTAAAATAAACACTCCATCAAGCTAATAGCGCGGGCGACGCGTGCGCCAGTATGAGGTAGGAAGCACTCAGTTATTTATGAACCTTTGTGCCCCTCTCGTCCCACGGAGACAAAAAAACTATCTGAAGCATCCTGCCACGCTTCCGGAGCCACGATAATAATTTAAACGAGATTACATATTAAGCATAGTGATGAATGGAGATACTAAGGGAGAACAAAACGTGACCAAGTTGTATTAGATAGTTGCTAACTCTGGCATCGCAGTGTGAACCTCCAACCGAAGCAAAGAAACCTTAGTTGAAGCATCACTAGCGATCACCTATCTACGTAGTGACCAAGTAGAACGTTGCTTATCAAGCGAATAATCTTTGGTTGAATTGACATAAAGCTAATTTAATAACAATGTTACGTAGATCCCAAATCTAAAAAGAAGTTCAATATTGGTCCTCTGTCGTCCCATGCTATTTAGACGTTGGACATAGCCATAATTTGAATGGCTGTGCATGTCGTTGTGTCGTTTTTCCATAATTTTAATAGCTGATTTTACACATCTGTTCAATCATCTACATATTTGCATGATATTATTTTATTTTTTGCCAAACTTTTTGAAGGCGATGTCAATCATTTTATGTATCATCAGCAGTTTTAAGGCAGATTTCTGTGTTTTCGTCTATTATTCGTAAAGTAGACTTAGCACGTACATTATACTTAGATATTATGATATTTAATAATACCGTTCAGTCACGCCTAAAGACATTGGTGGCGATTCTGTTGTTTACGCTGACTAACTAAAATTGTTTAAAATACAGCGGTCTTATTTTGTTTACACTAAAGATCAAATTAGAATAACATTTAAAGTGACATTTCTAAAATTAGGTATTTTTAACTAAGATGACGTGTTTTTGGGCTAGTTTTAGTCAGCAGTCCAATTGGTGTTGATTAAAACTACCCTGCAAACACGGCATCTTAGTAAAAACTACCTAATTTTAGATATGTCATTTTAAATGTCATTCTAATTTGATCTTTAGAGTAAACAAAATAAGACCGTTCGTATTTTACACAATTTTAGTTAGTCAATGTAAACAATAGTATCGCCACCATTAGGTGATTATCATATTCGTAATGGAATTTCCGAGATTCTCATAATTTATACGCACCTTTACGGACACTGGGCATCCATTTTTGCGAACATATATTTTAATAATAGTATCGATGACCAAACGATGAGGTCTGGTTTAAAAATAAACCAGACCTCATCGTTTGGTAATATGTTCTTAAATTTAATACAGAACAAAAATTATGAAATTTCTAAGAAATTTAAAGGCGGACTTACTTAAGTTGGTAAGGCGTATGATCACGATATTTTTCATTTTCCCTACCAATTAAGTAGGTATTTATTATTATCACTACCCCTAATTCCTGTTACTGACACCGGAGGGACACCGGAGGGACAATCGCCCATACAACACGCACTACCAAGATAATTTCTAATTGGAGCATATTTCTGCCTTAATATGGTATTATTTTAATTTGAATAGTATTTATCTAGGTTCCCAACCATATATTAGATCAAAATACTTACCTAAAATGAAATAGAAGCGTATCGCATTCTGCATGTTTTACGTCATAAAAGACCTGTTTTCAACCTAATTGTTTCGTATTAAAAACAACAACATCTTACGTATCCTAGTCATGGGAACATAGATTATATCGTCTAGTTACAGATTAACAACACAATGAGATAAATACAACAAGTTTTCAGTCATAATTTTTGGTATTACGGAACACGGTCAAAATCTAATCAAATTTAGAATCGTTCTATTGCTATCACTGTCGCTCTGCGTGGCCAAACTTCGTCACTAAACAGGGATAGCGATATTCAGGCCGAAGTTTTTGACGCGGCCGAATTGAAGTTGCGCTCGGGGTTCGCCGGCGCGTTAATGAGTAGTTTTATTAAACTATCCAGCGCGATGTTTCGAGTTTGAATTCAGCAGCGGCGACGGCGGCGGCGCGTTGGCATCATTCATTCTTATGTTCATTCGGTCGTTGTATTTTAGAAATCAAATCACTCTACATGCAGTTTTATTCTACATGTAATTGTCTCTGCCGCATACCATATCATTTATTTATACTTTACCTATGTATAACGTACTATAAGATCGACATACAATTATTAAATGTCATAATAACGCCCATTGTATGTACATCTCCGATTAGGTTTATGTTTTATTTATTCTTGTGTAAGTACTCAGTTTCAAACACGTCTATCTTTATGGCAGTGTTGACGTGTTTTTCCGATAACTTTGTAAGGAGGATGGGAAGGATGATTTAATTTTAACGCGAACAAAGGCAATGGAATCTTATTGACATGAGGAAAATCATCATTCAAGAAGCGTTTGTCCTTATACTAGTTCCTTCTTCCAAATCTGTGATTATAGAATATAGTGAAGGAGACATGTTTGGAATACATTATTTGAAAGATGAACTGCAGTTAAACTATGAGATACTTCTAAAATAATAAGCCAGGATAAAAAAAACTACTTTATTCTTTATTCCCATCCTGGGAAGGATGATTTAATTTTAACGCGAACAAAGACAATGGAATCTTATTGACGTGAAGAAAATCATCATTCAAGAAGCGTTTGTCCTTATACTAGTTCCTTCTTCCAAATCTGTGATTATAGAATATAGTGAAGGAGACATGTTTGGAATACATTATTTGAAAGATGAACTGCAGTTAAACTATGAGATACTTCTAAATTATAAGCCAGGATAAAAAAAACTACTTTATTCTGAAGAGAAGCAGACAGCTGTAACAGCTGTGACTGACAGCTGTGTCTATGAGATAGAGAAATAGTAATAGACTATGAAACTGTATCTAAAAGGCAGATTGTTACAGCTGTCAGTAGCCTGTTTCTGAGTGATCACGCGAAGAATGACATTGACAGAGAATGAAGTCTTTTTGTTTTTTAATGAAGTCTTGTCAGTAGGTTTATGGTATGATGGACCCCAGTAGATTAGATTAGAAAATTCTTTATTGCACTAATAAAATGATACATAGGCGAACTTAATGCTAATTAGCATTTTCTTCCAGCTAACCTTTGTGTAATGTGGAGAAAGTGGTAGTGCCAGAAAAAGGAATTTTAATCAAACTTTAGCTTAGAAATAAACTTACAAAAATTAAAAATAATAATAATACACATATATACATAAACGAAATACACAAATATATCTACATAAAGTGCTCAATTTTGTTGGGTATCTTGAAGAGATTGGTATCTTGAAGATTTCCACTGGAAGAGAGTTCCACAAGCAGATAGCAGTCACAGTGAAAGAGTTAGTGAAGAAAGAAGTTTTTAGGAAATAATTATTTTAACAAAACTAATGGAACGTTTAAGATATTTGATTGAAGATACTGATAGTGTCGAGGAAGTTACACCTAGACGTCCAAGGTGGATAAAAGAAAGAACAGATTTATTTGATTATTACGATGATCATGATTTCGCGATCAGGTTTCGTTTGAGTAAAGAAGCAACTTTATCTCTTCTGACGAAAATTGAACATAACTTGGAATTCATTTCAGATAGGTAAACGCCTGTGCATTAGTATTTAGTACATACCTAAATACTTATAAGTACCTGAGTAATTATTAGGTATTAGTAGGTACCTGCCAGTAATTCGAACCTTTAATATATACCTGCCTGTACCTACCAATAGATTATTACCTGCCTGTCCGGCATAAAATAGGATGGTTTATGGAGGTTCGTTTTGCTATTCGCGTATAGTAATTCCAAGAATAGTTATACTTCCGATAGCATGGTAAAACGACTTTTGACTTACTCGAGAATAAGAAAGTGGAATAGATCTAACCCTGGTATAGTTACTCGAGAGTAAATGCAAGTTTGGTAGAATCCACCCTAAATGAACCTAAAAATATAAACTGTAATATTATACAATAGGTAAGTCGCCGGGATCCTGTCCATCCAAAGGATTACCTGGAAGAATTTTTTTTCACGATAAGGCCCGCCGTACTCATGATTTATGTATTGTATTTTTATTGTATTGTATACGTGATTGTATATGTATTGTATTACTCGTGGGCGATAACTTGAGACCTGCTAAGAATGCGACTCCCCGACCGCTTCCCCTGCACTTCCCCGATGGCGCCCGTATTGTACCGTTCGCATCACTATTTTTTACTAATGTTTTTAGTCTCGTACTGGCCTACGTCACGTAACGACGCGCTCTGGAATTCTTTTAGTTTTCGTTTGTGTTATTGTTTTGTTGTTGTAGTTTTACCAGCATAAGTGAGAGTGACTGGAAAAAAGAAGTCAACCATGTGGACAGGCTTCGACAAAAGTATTGGGACGATGACCTCTTACAAGAGACGAATGAATCGCAATTAATTGTAAATTTATCGGATACCTCTTCGTCAAGTGATTATAGTGAGACTGAGGACGAAGAACAACCTCTAGAAGGCATAAATCCACTAAGTAGTGACGAAGATGAGATAATGTAAATAATAGATAAAATAAATGTATAAACTTAAACATTGTATTTTTATTTTATTCAAATAGTGTAAAAAAGATTAGATAAAAAGCAGCGTCCTCCCTGAGTAACATAATAAATTAGGTTAAAAAAAACAAAGACGAAGCCGCGGGCGGCTGCTTGTTATGTTCGCTTTTTTGCGGGCGGTACAAACACGCCAATATGACGTCACCGCGCTCAGGTCCCAACTTATCGCGCACGGGTAATACTGTATTTTCTGTTGTTTGGAAGAATGAACAGCACGAGGTGAACTTTTTTTTATTGTTGTTAGCCAAGCGCATGACCACTACCTCACCTGATGGTAAGTGATTGTGTGATGGATTATGGAGCACGCTTGCCTAGAAAGAACCTATTCACTCTGGACTTGAAGACTCCGTACTACCATTCAAATTGAAAATGCATGTAATGGGTGCATAACCTTGTATGTCAGAAGTGCTTCAATTTCTCGAAGCTTTAAAATGTTTAATACCTAGTTCCATGAATCTTAAACCATTACTTTAATAGAGTCCATAAAGATCCCATGAAACAAATAGCAGAAAACATAAAACTAATTCAAAGAACCTAAACATCGAAAGGGTTATAAACAGACACATGCTTTTCTTCAGAACTCACCAACGGATGTGGTGGAATTTTATCGAAATGCTGCTAAATCCTATATAAATCTCCTAAAATATTTTACTAAGTACCACCATTTCATCATGTATTCATATGTATTCATGTATTCATCATTTCATATGTATGTACCATTCATCATCATTTCATCAGTTCATCATAATTATTGTATAAAATGATCATGATTAGAAAATATTTTACTCTGTGACCGAGTTTGAAATAAATTATAAAGTTAAATGAATTCTTTTATTTAAAAGTTTAAAATATTTTGTTAAGTTAAATCCTAACTTCACTACATCATCATCATCCACAGCCCGACTTCACCCACTGCTGGGTATAGGCCTCCCCAAGTTTGTGCCATCCGCCACGATCCTGCGCTAGTCTCACCCATTGACGACCCTTTAACTTAACTTCGCTTTAATAAAATAAAAAAGAAATATCTATAAACGTATGAACCTACCAGATGTGGATAAAACGAGTTTTTTTTTCTTGTATATTTTCCTAAATCTTTTTTCTTCTTATTGCAGATTTATGTTGTTTTGTTAGAAATCTGCCAGTGAACTCAGTTAAAGGATCAAAACGACACATATACATATATGTTTACCGGATATGATGGTATTGGAATGGTAATGTTAAATGTGGAATGTCTGATGTCACCAACGCATTTGAATCACCGGCGCATCTTATTTTGAGTTCCATTCAATTAAATCACTTGTTGGTATGTAATGCATTGTTAATAGAACAATAAATTGACGATGACGTAGAATGATAGAGTACAACAGCCAGTCCTGCTTTATCGAGGAATGCAACATCATCATCATCAGCACGTCCACTGCTGATCATAGGCCTCGCCCATCGTTATTTTTTTATACGACCTGGATGATCAACCATATTGTCATATAAAAATAAGAAAACATATTTTAGCATAAAATGATAAAAACTTTTGAAACTATCATGGTTATGAACCCTTACAAATCGGAGTGAATACCCCGTTTTTAGTAAAAATAATATGATAAAATATTATGCAGTTTTTTTAGGCATTTCTTTAATTTTTTTAACATTTTATTTTGGTGTTACCAGAGTGATCGCTCTTGTCCTTCACAACACAATGCAACATACTAGAAACTTTACAATATACTAGCTTCCGCCAGCGGTGTCACACGCGTTTTTTGTCAACAAAAAGTAGCCTTAATCTACGTACATACATACATACATTTGTTCCGGGTCTGGTTGTTTCTCTATATATTATATATAAGTATGTATTTACAAAAAAAAAGTATATATGTATTCTATCAGTTATCTGGTTCCCATAATACAAGCTCTGCTTAGTTTGGGGCTAGATAGCGCTGTGTGACATATCCAGCCATATTTATTATTTATTATTATTATAATACCAAATTTAATCGAAATTGGTTTAGCCGTTACGACGTGATTGAGTAACAAACATTCGCATTCATAACATTAGTGTCACTAATCTAGACTAGATAGACCAAACTAGTCAAAAATATAAAGAAAAAAATTGCCACTAATATTGAGAAGCAATTGCCCAAAGCGACCCAATAGCCAATTACCCAGAGGAATGCCCATAGAGAGACATAAATAGACTAATGATATCTGTTAAAGGTAACAGGATGATTGTGCAACACTAGTTATAATAACCGACATAGGGTTGGGAAATAGCCGGACAAATAGCGCAAAATACCAGAAAAGTTAGGTTAGGTTCCGTACCCAAAGGGTAAAACGGCACCCTATTACTAAGGCTCCGCTGTCAGTCTGTCTGTCACCAGACTGTATCTCATGAACCGTGATAGTTAGACAGTTGAAATTTTCACAGATGATGTATTTCTGTTGCCGCTATAATAATAAATACTAAAAATAGAATAAAATAAATATTTAAGGGGGGCTCCCATACAACAAACGTGATTTTTTTGCTCGTTATAGCACGATATTGATAACGGTAACAGGTAGACGCTTGAAATATTCACAGAATAATATATTCACTTCAAAAATAAATAATTAAATTAAAATAAAATAAATATTTAAGGGGGGCTCCCATACAACAAACGTGATTTTTTTGCTCGTTATAGCACGATATTGATAACGGTAACAGGTAGACGCTTGAAATATTCACAGAATAATATATTCACTTCAAAAATAAATAATTAAATTAAAATAAAATAAATATTTAAGGGGGGCTCCCATACAACAAACGTGATTTTTTTGCTCGTTATAGCACGATATTGATAACGGTAACAGGTAGACGCTTGAAATATTCACAGAATAATATATTCACTTCAAAAATAAATAATTAAATTAAAATAAAATAAATATTTAAGGGGGGCTCCGATACAACAAACGTATTTTTTCCCATTTTTATAAATAATGGTACGAAACCCTTCGTGCGCGAGTTCGACTCCCACTTGGCCGGTTTTATTTATATTAAACACTAGCTGTTACCCGCGACTTCGTACGCTTTACATACTATTTCGGAATATTTAGCATATTCCGACGTAAGATATCCTGTATTTAATTCCTGATTTTGTATTTTAGTTATATTTCATGTCAATTCATTTCTAATGTATTTCTAATCATTTTTTTATATTATTTTGGACGTTATGTTAGGGCTATCACGCTTTTAACTTAAGATTGATATTTTTTGTCATATATTTAAAAAAACACTTATGGGATTTATCAGTACTATCGCCAACAATATATAGGTTCAATTCGTCAAGCTTCATCAGGATGAGTGCACATTTTCGATCGTAATACCGATAAAATAATGCATGATCATTATTTGAAATAATAACTTGAAAATAACGAAAATAATAATTAAATGGCCGAAAGTGTGACAGCAAAGGTTCATGAGTTGGAAATCGAATTATGGAACTCAAATGGTATTTCATTTTCTTTTCATTTATTTGTTCATAAAACAATTAACCAATTGTATTTGAAACTATACTATACATTAAACTATACTAACTATACATTTAATAATCAAAATAATCATCATTAAATACAAAAATAATCAATAAAACCGACACAATTTAAAATACAAACCACAATAAAAAAAACAGCGCTTAGATTAAAAAGTCAGATATAAAAAAAAACTTGACAGGTGTCAAGGGACACCCGGATGGAACGAAGTTCCTTTCGATTAATTAATGAAGGAATTGTAATAAAATGTTATTTTTTTTATTATTATCAAATATAATGTAATATAAACTTAATCAGTAGGCTCAATTTTAGTAATAACTGGCTTGTGGTAACTGAAGTAGGAAACATATGTTTGGGATTCTATTTTATTTAAATTTCTTAAAAACTGCATCGGTGTTAGTATTATATTTTGTAGTAGTATACACTCAACAAAAATAATCGTCGCGACACCACACTGTTCAATGCGAAATAGAAAGACGAAACGAAAATAACTGGCTTGCTTTCTATGAGAGAGAGAGAGAGACAGACAGAGAAACACGCGCACGCCGCACGGCTTACAACTATAGCAAAAAGTGTCGCAACGCGCGATAAGGAACTTCGTTCCAAAAATGTCATAAATTAATTGAACAATTAAATCATCTTGAATTCATCTTGAAAAAAATCAATTTTGAACACCCTTCCAGCAAAAGCTTTTTTAGCCTAGTCTTAAATATAACTGGACTATCAATAATTTTCATGCCATTGGGGAGAGAGTTGTATAAATTAAGTGCTTGATACCGAGAGCCACCTGAGAGCCATGCATCGCTATATTTGGGCGGGACAATTGGCTAAATGTGATGATGACAGATGAAGCAAGGCCACGCTGAATGGTGGCCGAGGAGCGGGTATAGAAGGGTACGAGTAGGACGTCCGGCAGCGTGATGGGTAGACGAGATCGAAAACGTCGCGGAGCGTCAATGGGTGAGACTAGCGCAGGATTGTGATAGATGGCACAAACTTGGGGACCTATACCTAATAATGGTCGAAGTCAGGCTGTGGATGATGATAATAATGAAGCGTGACAGCCCTGACAAATGCGCGGGCGCCGCTTGCGACAGCAGCAACTGATATGGTGATGCATCGAGTGCCACATTGTTGGAACTAGAACTGTTGGGCAACTGATGGGTTCAATAACCTATGATAAGACTATGATTCATAAGAATAAAAAATCAGGTTACATTCTTAACAAGATGCTTCGGAAAATGTATGTATGTTACCCGAAAGGCGGTAATTGAAACCAAGCTGTTTTTCAAAATAACATTGAAATGGCAAGTTTTTTGACGAAAAATTATATGAACTTTGATGTCTTTAAACCAGCCAATTTTTGGCCTACTTAAGGTCTTAAGTTAAACGTAATAAACGTATCGTAAAGATGTTTGACTTAGATCTTAGCTCATTAGTTAAACGTATAAGATACTTATTTAACTAAGAGTTTTGCAACAAAACAGCTGATTCTGAAACGTGTATATTCCAGTTTTTTGCTATGTTTATTTTCACATATTCTTGGGTACGTAACATTTTAATTTCTAAATAAACAATTAACAAATGCTAATTTAATTTTAGAGAGACTTATTGTAGGTATATCTCGCATTATGTTACACAACCATTTACATAATTTGGCCATAATTGTGCGTCCAATTTTAATAACGTAACATAATGTAATGCCTATTGTTAAGTGGCACATAATTAGGTTTATGATGATTCTTTTTTGTGCTAAAAATAGGTGTCATAGAGGTTCTTTTTTTGCAGCTATTGGTGTGTACAAATGGGCTAAAATTATAAAAGATGAACGCAAGTATTATAAAACTCCTCCAATCATTATTTATATATCATATGGATATATTATTACCCGTGCGCGATAAGTTGGGACCTGAGCGCGATGACGTCATATTGGCGTGTTTGTACCGCCCGCAATAAAGCGAACATAACAAGCAGCCGTCCGCGGCTTCGTCTTTGTTTTTTTAACCTAATTTATTATGTTCCTCAGGGAGGACGCTGCTTTTTATCTAATCTTTTTTACACTATTTGAATAAAATAAAAATACAATGTTCTACATTTATTTTATCTATTATTTACATTATCTCATCTTCGTCACTACTTAGTGGATTTATGCCTTCTAGAGGTTGTTCTTCGTCCTCAGTCTCACTATAATCACTTGACGAAGAGGTATCCGATAAATTTACAATTAATTGCGATTCATTCGTCTCTTGTAAGAGGTCATCGTCCCAATACTTTTGTCGAAGCCTGTCCACATGGTTGACTTCTTTTTTCCAGACAACAAAACAATAACACAAACGAAAACTAAAAGAATTCCAGAGCGCGTCGTTACGTGACGTAGGCCAGTACGAGACTAAAAACCCTAGTAAAAAATAGTGATGCGAACGGTACAATACGGGCGCCATCGGGGAAGTGCAGGGGAAGTGGTCGGGAGTCGCATTCCTAGCAGGTCCCAAGTTATCGCGCACGAGTAATAGCTATATATTATATTGTTAATTTTTTTCATTATGTAAATAGATTTTAAGTTTTGTTAATTTTAGTATTCATAAGTTACCCCAGTCCAGCCTTATTCGCCTGAGATAAAGGTTTTTCAAGTTCAGGCAATGTATTAAAATCTTACCTATAACTAGATATTAACGCGCCGGCGAACACTGAGCGCAACTTCAATTCGGCCACGTCAAAAACTTCGGCCTGAATATCGCTATCCCTGTTTAGTGACGAAGTTTAGCCACGCAGAGCGACAGTGATAGCAATATAACGATTCTAAATTTGATTAGATTTTGACCGTGTTCCGTAATACCAAAAATGATGACTGAAAACTAATTGTATTTTTCTCATTGTGGTGTTATTCTGTAACTAGACGATATAATCTATGTTCCCATGACTAGGATACGTAAGATGTTGTTGTTTTTAATACGAAACAATTAGGTTGAAAACAGGTCTTTTATGACGTAAAAACATGCAGAATGCGATACGCTTCTATTTCATTTTAGGTAAGTATTTTGATCTAATATATGGTTGGGAACCTAGATAAATACTATTAAAATTAAAATAATACCTTATTAAGGTAGAAATATGCTCCAATTAGAAATTATCTTGGTAGTGCATTCAATGATGGCTAAATTAAAGTTTTTTTTATAAGCAATCATGTGTTTAACTGTTGGTAAACCTAATAAATAAATAAACTATGGTCCGTGGGGAATATACTGGCAATATGGTTTAGTAATATCTATTTAGGCGCAATATTCCATCTAAAAGAATATAATGTTACCTAGCCCTATTACCAATCATAAACTCAGAGTAGCATTAACAAAAAATGACAAATGCACAAGCAGTGCGAAATCAATCACGGTAAAAAATTAAATAAAAACAAGCCAAGGAACAATTTTACACTTTAATAACCTATTGAACCGACAAGTCGGTAAAACATCAAAGGACCTCACAAGATCTTTCCACCGAGACCTTTTTGCCCAATAAATCTCCTCAGACGCTGTCCAAAGCCTTCATAAACCATCCAATGAAAGCACCTGCAATCACCTTTCGTCTCCGCCCCATAATCGATTATGGCCTTTGCGATATCGCAATAGTTATGACATGACTCGATTGCTGAACCGACGCGGTGATTGCGGTGCACTCGCGATATGACCGTAGGTAGATTAGATTTGACTGTTGTTAACATTGAGTTAAATTCTATCAAAATGGATAAAGTAATATATTTTTTTATTTGCAGAACCCGCTAAGATGACATCGCGTCTGCTATGCCAAGTCTACGCTGCATCTACGTTAAGGCTAATATACGTCTACATGTACACACGGCTACACATTAAGCTATACTTTCCAGTATAAGCTGACCTCACATTATGTAGGTTTTTCGTAGAATGAGAGGTCAGCTTAAACTGGAAATATATCGCTTGATGTGTAGCCGTGTGTACCCATCTCACAAATTACACACTTGTCTCGTGTAATGGCTGCCATAGACGTTCCAATATCAGGCTGGTTCAAACAAATTGATCAAATTGGCATGAATGTCTGTAGCAAAGTTTTAATAAATTTAATGAGTAATCAAATAGCCTGAAGAAATATGAATTTTCGTATATTTATTTGATCAAACTGTTGGATTAAAAATTTCAGTGTGTGTGTTGCGAGCGCTCAGTTGTTGCTGCGGAAGTCATGGGCCACTTTTTACACCATACAGTACGATTTTTTGTCCTTTTGTGGGCCTTCAAAGTAAACACTAAACCAACTATTGCAAAAGCATCGTCTGTAGACATTTTTAAAGAAGCACAACAACTCTTCGTCCGTTTCGATACTGATCTGACACCGCTTCAAAACTGCGTGAAGGTGTGTGGTCGCTTGAAAGGTCATGCCAATTTGATCAAACTATTTGAACCAGCCTGTTTGTTCAAATTACTTGAACGTCTATTGCGGCCTTAAGTTTCATTCAAATCTATCCAAAAGTTAAAGCGTCATCAATACGCTTTACGTAAGTTGAAATGGAATAGAAGATAGGACGGTGGTCGTCCTATTGCCACATAGCGTCACGTAGGCTGGACGATTACCTGCCAAGTGCCAGCCCGTTACTTTTCCAGGAAAGGATTGAATAGCAAGCCCGCTTCAATGACTATCATCAACGTTGTAAAAAATAAGGGATTTCCTACTATACTATGTATATCAGCCGTCATTTCATTGATAAAGATCACATCGATTGATTTTTAAAATTGGAAATCTTTATCGAATCGCCAATTAGTGATAAAGTTCTTACTGCTGCAGTTCATTGTTCGATTTGTGCAACTTTATACCTCAAATAAATTTGTCCGTCTTTGACTCCTCATAAGTCTTTTTAGCGATTGATTGGTTCAGGTGATTGATCCAGGGTAAAAAAACTAAGAACGTTATCAAAGATAAACAGCATCTGGCGGCTAATTGCAGTTTTAACTGGGTAAAGGACGCAGCGACCCAGGATTGTTTATGAAGTAGTCATGTCCTGTACCTTTACCATCCTCACAGCTTATCTCTCAAATCGGAAAAGCAAAAATGATAAACCAGAACGAAACCAGAACGATTACAAAATTGAGAATAGATTCTGTAGTGTATATCAGTGTTTCACAGTAGGGTTTTCTAAGTCATCTGGGCCCTGTGCCAGAGGCTTGGTCTCCGATGGGCCTCATTTTCGCATTGGTATCGATCATTAGCCTCGCATTGTCCGCACATACCACATTACTTAGCGATGATTGCACCATTCAACCTTAGTCACGTCACAGAATAAATACTACGAGAAGATTGTTTCAGTCTATTTGTCTCGAAACAATGGTCACAGTTTAAAAAACAGTAGGTATGGTGATGTAACGTACGTGCACAATCACAAGGTAGAATTATCAGTATGCGCAGATAGTGGACAATACCCTTTACTGATTAGTAATATTCTTTGGTTTGATCTGTGGTGAACCGCAAGCAATGAGTGTATCGTTTTCCATCGATTTGTAAACTAAACTTGCAAATGGTGATTTTACTGCGAAATACGTTTCATGAAAGTAGGTAGCCTTTACTAATGTTGCTGACTTACTGAGCTTACTTGGTAATTGCAATAAATATACCTAGGAATCTATTTGAATATTATCTCAGATATTTAATTGGAAAACATTATAAGGGAAAACGAAAAACTCGCTGTATAACACAACTATAACTTAGCCTAGTGCCGTATCCTCAGAAAAAGCAAATATTAATTTATTTAAAACAAAATAATATAAAAACAAGACAATCATATTTACCAGCCATTTACCGCTAGATTTATATAAAAATGGAGATAAAGTCAAGATATTATGTTTTATGATGTTTGCTATAAGGTAAAATGAAACTATTGCCAACACCTGTGTTGTCACCCTCAGCCCACCTCCTATCGACTGATATCACAAATCTGTTTATCATTTAGTTTAGTGTAATACAGTGTCAACTCCTCGTGATCTCACAACATGATTGATGGTGATGACGTATTTACATTCAAATTTACATGAATGAGCTCTGAAAACAAAGTAAAATTGAGCTAATTTCAATGATAGACTGATAAATATAGAACTTTCATAACAGATATAAATATTGAACCAAAATACACTAGCATTATTAAAAAACCTGAATATATCGAAGCATACGAATATCACATAAAACTATAGCGATATCTAGATACTAGTAAAAAAATTCACGTCAAATAAAATAAGTAACGTCGATTTATAAATCTGAGAAAGCATGAAAATACACAGAGTAGAGAGAAGCCGTTTAAGTTGCAGATGAAGAAAGTGTTATCGGTGAAATTAGTGACTGAAAAAAATCATCAGTCATTATAATTGGTGCGCATACCGCAGATGGAGAAAATGCACTAAGAACATGATAAACGATAGCCGAAGTGACAGTGCGCACGCTGCGCACGCAATGCTAAAAATACAGAAATAGGTGACTGGAGCTCTTGAGGCATAAAAAGTGGAATAGACCACGCGACGAATAAATTCATTGCAGATGTTAATTGCACAAAAGTCTTGTAATAAAATATTGACCGATTGGTTATTACAAAAGTTTGAGGAAGAAAGTGCGCACACGCAATGCTAAATATACAACAAGAAATAGGTAACTGGAACACATGGAAGTTGCTGTATGAACGTAACAGAGTATTTAAAAAATAGGTCAATCACTGGCAACAAAAAATTGCATGTACATTTCGAAGAAGGAACATGATTTAATTGATGTAAATTTTTGAGTTAATAAACGATTTATATGAGTATATGATAATGTTATTCCAAAACGTCAAATAATGTAAAAAAACACAAATATTATTATTGCATACAGCTGCCAAAACTTTACAATAAATGGAAAAAACTCAAGAACACATATACAATGAGAATAGTAATTTGTATAATTACATAGCAATAAAAGGTTGGCAGTTACCATAACCACTAATTTGTTGGATAGGTCAACATCTGCCCTTTCAAGCAATTTAAGAATTGTAGGTAAGTAGGTACACCTGTTTACACCGTGTGCTAGACATTGAACTACAAGAAGGCCAGTACATTATCTACACACACAAATAACTTTAAAAGTTGGCTTCTATGTACGATTATGGGTACCTTTGACATGATTCACATTTCACATGCTATATTAATTCGTGCTTGATTTAATTAACTTAAGATAACTAAATATGAAAATAATTATATCAGATATTTCACAAATAAAGCAAATGGAAATAATATCGAATAAAAAAATAATGACGCTGTGAAATGTAATGCGAGAAATATCAATTGATGCGAATAATGACAGCAACGTAATAAATGTTAACGCTATCGAATAGGTTAGGAAAGAAATAATAGCGGTTCCGTAATCCTTACAACATTATCGACACCGAAACGCTTATCAAATTTTTGGAAGTAAACATAATGAATTAAAATTTCAAGACAACCATTCAGCGATACCTTTACCAATGTTATCGGCTATGAAACTCGCAATTAAATGAAGATAAACAAACCATTGTAACGAAGTAAACACAAAACAAAGAATGTAAATCAAAGAATCGATGATAAATCGATTGCTAGAATAAAAACAGAGTATAACAACTGAATGATGGTCTAGGAGCGTGTATAGAAGGGTAGGACGTCCGGCAGCAAGATGGGTGGACGACATCGTAAAGGTCGCGGGCCGTCAGTGGGTGCGACTAGCGCAGGATCGTGGTGGATGGCACAAGCTTGGGGAGGCCTATACCCAACAATGGGTGAAGTCAGGCTGTGGAGGATGATGTTAACAATGACTTTATACGCGTATGTACTTAATTAGCAAATCGAATCACTTATTTATTGATGCTTACCAACTTAAACATCCGTGGTTTCCGCTAGAACCTTTATTGTATTGTCGTCAGTAACATAAAAATGCTCTAAATTAAACGTCCACAGAACACACACTCACTTATACCAAACTAATTATTGCCGGGGACCATTCGAAACGCGACGAGAGTTTGTTTTTATGTACGCCACGCGTGCACCCAGTGGCCGCTGACTAGTCTTTTACAACAGTCTCACTTGTTCACAGCTATTCTTTATTCGACAAATTCACATTAATGTTATCAATTATTAAAATCAAAGTTTTCGAAAATATTATTTGCGATCACGTTAAAACTTTATGAGTGGTTATCACGACGGGCGACAGGGTTCGCGGCTGGCGCGGCACTGACGGCGGTGGCGAGAAATCGAGAATGGATCGAGTAGGTTCGTGCCTCTCGCTTGCCGTCGCATGCGCAGCCTTTCCAATCCAAAAGATTGCCCTCCAGATGATTTCGTAGCGACCTCACGCGCACCCTTTTTTTAGCATCGTTCCCGGTGGGAGCCAGTCAAATGAATTCATGCCGACATTTTTAATTTAAGAGTCATTTTATAATTCAGTCAGTCACAGATTTATCTTTTCCTAGTTTCGACGCAATAGCGCATTTATATATTTTTAATCACTAATCGACACTTAGAACTCTCACAGGAGAAATTAATGATAAAGCCTACCTAAGACAATTGAAGTACAGATAAAACTCAGCAATTTGAAACTATTGTTCTAACAATATAGGTATTTTAAAGTGATAACAATAATTGTAGAACGCAGACGATAACCACCGCACGTGAGACAGAAGCCATAACACTTGAATTCACAATGAATCATGGACTTGGTTATAAAAACAAGTGGCTAGAACCAATTTTAATAGTCTGCCTGTTAGTTATAATTGATGTTATTGATATTAAAAATTTATTGGAAATTGAAATCGTGATGAAAATTGGAGCATTAGATCGAGCGTGCGCTGTAAACAACCATACCTTATCGAGTACTCCATTAAAATATTATAAACATGATAAGGAGGACACAATATAATCTATTAAACACGGGTTGAAATCTTGCTGCGACAGAGTTGGTGCGTCATCGATTGATTTGTTGATAGAATGGTGGGAATCCGCCCAGGATTGAGTTATGTGGAAACAACAAAGACTTTAGTGGTAAAATGTAGACTAAATTTAATTCTGAATTCCGCTTTACTACAAGTCCTATAAATTCCTTATAGGCAGCAAGCAACAAGCAACCCAAATACTGTTTTGCATTATTCAGTTTTATTGGTGGTAGAGCTTTTGTGAACGGGCTCGAAGAAGTGGGCACCACCGCCTTACCTTTATCTGCCGCCAAATAGCAGTACTTTTGCTGCTGTGTTCCGGTTAGATGGTAATGGTATGTTCCTGTAATTACTGGCACATAGGCATAACAGCTAAGTCCTTTTGTATGGCAACGTACCCACATAGAGATCAAGACAACATAATAGCTTGTTTTGAATTCTATGTGGATATCCATGGGCTGCAGTATCCACTTAACATCTGGTGGTCTGCATGCTCGTTTGCCATATAAGTAGTATAAAAAAAATCAGCATGCACCCCATATTGGAACTCGATTAGGTTCAGTTGGAAATAGTCCACTTGGTCTATATAAGCCAATTCGGTCATATAACGTGAATTTGGTCTTGGCAACGTTCAAAGTCACAAACATTAACCTTACTTACAGTAAGGTAAGGACAAAACTAAACATGATGTAAGAAACACAGTAGGTAATTTCCATAATCTAAGAATATGGTTTGAAACTAACAAACAGTGATTGAGTGCTAGTCTTCAAATATTTCCACTACTGTTATAGGCATCAAGATAAGATATATATAGATGTTGAGCATATGTCCATACGTCACACACATACCGTACTAATAAAAACTGAATAACACAGAAAAAGGAAAAAATTACACAAGTAATAAAAATTACATTCATCATCATCATCATATCAGCCGTAGGACGTCCACTGCTGTACAAAGGCCTCCCTCATTGATCTCCAGGAACTGCGGTTGGAAGCGGTCTGCATCCAACGCCGACCTGCGGTTCTTACCAAGTCGTCTGCCCATTTTGTAGGTGGACGTCCTACGTTGCGCTTGCCGGTCCGTGGCCTCCACTCGAGAACTTTCCGGCCCCATCGGCCATCTGTTCTGCGCGCTATATGGCCTGCCTATTGCCACTTCAACGTGCTAATCCGTCGGACTATGTCGGTGACTTGAGTTCTCCTACGTATCTCCTCATTTCTGATGTCAGTTCTGTTCAAAATGTCATTAATAATTATAAAAAAGTTATAATACTTTATCTACTTTAAAAAAAAAACATATTGTTATGTCATTAAATAAAATAAATAAATATTGCTAGACATTTCACACAGAGCCATCTAGCCCCAAACAAAGCAGAGCTTTTTAGTTAGAAAACTTTCGTGATTGATTTCAATCATTATTATAAATACGGGATTTATCACGTACCGTCTTATCCGCTCCGAATAACGTCTAGACTAGACGTTATTCGGAGCGGATCGCACTCACCCTGATGAAGGTTCACGAATTGAACCGAAACATTGTCGGTCGAAACACCGATAAGACGGTACGTGATAAAGCAGAGCTTGTACTATTTATGGAAACCAGATAACTGATAGAATAAAATGTACTTAGGTACATTTTTTTGTAAATACATACTTATATAATATAGAAAAACATCCAGACCCCGAATAAATATCTGCAGATCATGCAAACGTTCGTTCTGCAGCGGGAATCGAAGCCGCTGCCTCCTGGGTCTCAGCCGGCTATTCGCCCACTGCGCCACGGAGGTCGTCAAAATTAAATGTCAATAATAAAATAGTTAACACAAAAAATATAGCATTCATGAGATTTTTGCTTGTAATTTATTTGTATTTACAGTCGCCAAGAGCGAAGCCTGGATTTTGCTTGCAGTGACCAAGGGCTAATAGAAAAGAGGGCGGGGTATACTTCCTTTGTTCACCAATTACCCTTATTTTGAAGAAACTTAAAGAAAGTCAAAGCGCCTTTTGTTACAAAGGCATCGGAACAACATCTGGCATTAGGTACGAGTAAGCAGGTAGTTTTTTAGATAAAGAAATCAATGAGCTGAGAAGAAATATTCAAGTATGAACCTACACCTAGGTACCTACAATATAGACTAAAGAATTAAAGAGGAAGTAACGAGGGAAAAAATGCAAATAAAACCCCAATTGAACAGGCTCTAATATGGATCACTTTATAAACCGTAAAAGAAAACGATATCCTAATTAAATTTGTTTCCCCCCTAATAAGACAGCCTTGTTTAGGTAATCAGTGTAATTTGTATGACTACACGTATTACCCGTGCGCGATAAGATGGGACCTGAGCGCGGTGACGTCATATTGGCGTGTTTGTACCGCCCGCAAAAAAGCGAACATAACAAGCAGCCGCCCGCGGCTTCGTCTTTGTTTTTTTTAACCTAATTTATTATGTTACTCAGGGAGGACGCTGCTTTTTATCTAATCTTGTTTACACTATTTGAATAAAATAAAAATACAATGTTTAAGTTTATACATTTATTTTATCTATTATTTACATTATCTCATCTTCGTCACTACTTAGTGGATTTATGCCTTCTAGAGGTTGATCTTCGTCCTCAGTCTCAGTATAATCACTTGACGAAGAGGTATCCGATAAATTTACAATTAATTGCGATTCATTCGTCTCTTGTAAGAGGTCATCGTCCCAATACTTTTGTCGAAGCCTGTCCACATGGTTGACTTCTTTTTTCCAGACAACAAAACAATAACACAAACGAAAACTTAAAGAATTCCAGAGCGCGTCGTTACGTGACGTAGGCCAGTACGAGACTAAAAACCCTAGTAAAAAATAGTGATGCGAACGGTACAATACGGGCGCCATCGGGGAAGTGCAGGGGAAGCGGTCGGGGAGTCGCATTCCTAGCAGGTCCCAAGTTATCGCGCACGAGTAATATATATACGTATCACCTACCTGAGTCTGTACTGGATTTTCTTAGTCACAGTGTGTTTAAGGAACTTAAAACAAATAATAATAGTTATTTCATATATTACAATAAAAAAATCTTGGCTTTAAATCCCTTGAATAATTTTACTTAGAAAACTTTCGTGATTGATTTCAATCATTATTATAAATACGGGATATATATTATAAGCGTAACGTATCTACTAGGTTGACTGAACACATACGTGCAATGAAGAATGTTGACTCAAACAGTTCTGCAGCGGCGGAACATTCCCTAGATTCCTGATTCGACGCACTACATACGTTTCGACAAGGCCCGGGTTTTAGCGAGAGAGAAGTTCTTCGTTCCTCGCAAGATCCGAGAGGCGATAGAAATAAGTCGTGTGCCGAACTTTAACAGGGATAGAGGATGGGTTCTACCGCCGGCCTGGAGGCCATGTCTTCATGATGCAAGTGACCGAAGAGTGAGTGAACCTGGTAGAGACATAGTTAGTGTTGTGTGTTTGCCTGTACCAAGAACTACAGAGGAGAGCAGCAGTGATGATAATGATGATGACACAGCGGGTCAACGCACTGTGCTTTCGTTGACCCAATCCCCACCACCCCGCCCGTCCACTCGCGCGCAGAGAGCAGCGGCGCGCAGTGCGAGGCGAGACGTTATTCGGAGCGGATCGCATTCACCCTGATGAAGGTTCACGAATTAAACCGAAACATTGTCGGTCGAAACACCGATAAGACGGTACGTGATAAATCCCGTATTTATAATAACCCTTGAATAATGTTATTTCTTCTGACATTAAAATTTTTATTCTAAGGATCGAGCTGACATGTTGAATATTGTAAATATTTTTATACATCTCTATAAGTTTAAGTTTCCTATGATATAACGCTGATAAATATTGCATGCGATAAACACTGATTATGGATGAACTCAAACTGTGTCACTCTCCACCTGACACTAACCCATATTCGCAATAAATGAATTGATTGATTGAATATAAAGATAAGGAAGTTATATTGACTGTTGTTTTGGCTGTACATACTCGTAAGTTTAAATGGGAAGCAAGTTATCAAGATTTTGGCCTTCTGTGTGCGAAAATGGAGAAGAATTATCTTACTCATACCTGAAGTTCTGTTTTAAAAGAAATGTTGAAAAGACCACGAAGGTATCCAACTAATCTAATCCAAGGTATAAAGAAAGAGGTCTTCTCAATGTTCAGCATTTTTTAATTTTAAAAACGTATGCTGGGCGGTCATGCGTGCCCGACAGCCTGGCTACTAATATTACCCTAGAAAAGTTTAGAAGTGGAGTATGAAAAAAAAAATTAATTTTAGCGAAGAACATACAAACTACGCGAGTCTATACAAATAATGTTTTTACATTCTAATTTGATTTATTTACTAGCTGACCAATCCGCAGCTTCGCACGCGTAGTTTTTCAATGAAAACATTACCCTCCTTCTGCGCAGTTGGGTAAAAAGTAGCTTATGTCACCCGGGGATAGAGTAGCTTCCCAACAGTGAAAGAATTTTTTAAATCGGTCCAGTAGTTTCGGAGCATATTCAATACAAACAATCAAATCTTTCCTCTTTATAATTTTAGAATAGACTTTAATTAGGGTGGATTCGACCGAACGAGAATAAGGATTATTATTAGAATAAATTGTCAGTTATTCGAGAGTAACTCTATTTTACGTTTTACCAATTACAAATCTAAGAATAACGGGCCTAATCGGGAATAGCTACTATACCACCGTTTCGCATGGAATAACCGAGCTATTCCAAGAATATTTTAATGGCGTCCGAATGCCATATGTTTCTGTGCTGTTTTGTCATTTGAACTCAAAGTACTTGGAAAGAATTATTTTAACAAAACTAATGGAACGTTTAAGAAATTTGATTATCGATACTGATAGTGACGAGGAATTTACACCTAGATAACGAAGGTGGATAAAAGAAAGAACACATTTATTTGATTATTACGATGATCATGATTTCGCGATCAGGTTTCGTTTGATTAAAGAAGCAACTTTATCTCTTCTGACGAAAATTGAACATAACTTGGAATTCATTTCAGATAGGTAAGCGCCTGTGCATTAGTATTTAGTACATACCTAAATACTTATAAGTACCTGAGTATTATGTAGGTACCTGCCAGTAATTCGAACCTTTAATATATACCTGCCTGTACCTACCAATAGATTATTACCTGCCTGTCCGGCATAAAATAGGATGGTTTATGGAGGTTCGTTTTGCTATTCGCGTATAGTAATTCCAAGAATAGTTATACTTCCGATAGCATGGTAAAACGACTTTTGACTTACTCGAGAATAAGAAAGTGGAATAGATCTAACCCTGGTATAGTTACTCGAGAGTAAATGCAAGTTTGGTAGAATCCACCCTTAGAACACTAAATAAAATTCTATTTTCAGCCATTTGTGTCCCACTGCTGGGAAAAGGTCACCCCCTTCCAATGTCAATAATCACACTAATATTATAAATGCGAAAGTTTGGATGCTTGTTTATTTATTCGTTTGTTTGTTTGTAACTCAATCACGTCATAACGGCTGAACCGATTTCAATGAAATTTAGTATGTACATAGATTACCTATAACCTGGATTATAACATAGGCTACCTACTTTTTATCCCATAAATTAGGTCACATGGGATAAAAACGGGGTGTCAAGTCAAGTTGCAACAGTGAGTTTAGCTTTATTTCTAGCCTACACATTTAGTAGTGTAAGGGCCGGCGCTGACTGACGGCATGACACGGCAAAGGATTTTTGTACGCGGAAATGATTTTGAATCTTATTTTAACACTATTAGCGCTCATATTTTGGAATGCCACGGTATGCCATAGCCTGCTGTGACATCCCCCTGTCTCCGTGTGAATGTAAGTGCTATGTTTGTTAAAATAAGATTCCAAATCATTTCCGCGTACTAAAATCCTTTGCCATGCCATGCCGTCAATCGGCGCCGGCCCTAACGCGTTCGAAGTCGCGGGCAACGGCTAGTAAATTTCATAAAATAATAATAATCGTAGTCATGAATCACGCTCAGAAAATTTCAGACATACCGATATGGTTTTGTACCAATTATCTGCAAAAAGATCTATCTCTGGAGTAATGTCCAGGAGAGCGTTGAGTCAGGCGAGCGAGGACACGCGAGATAGGTGACGAAGCTCTAGCTATGTTGGGAGTGCGTGCTATAATTTTTTTTTAATTTGTATTAATATAATAATTGATTTTTATTAACTTATGCTATTTCTGGAGTAATAAACGATTTTGGAATTTTTTGCATTATACTATCTAATTGTTGGGAGCAAAGAATCGACACAGCTGACCACTCAAGTCTGAGACGTCAATCTTGCAATGGATTATAAGCTAAATTTTACTGTATCTACTAGCTGACCCGGCAAACGTTGTTTTGCCATATAAATAATTGCTATTAAAAAATAAGGGTTGATCGTAGAAGGGTGAAAATTGAGCATTGTATGTATTTTTGTATGTTGTATCATAAAAAAATAGAAATTAAAAATTTTGTCCAAAAAATAAAAAAAAAAATTTAGGGGTGGACTACCCCTAACATTTAGGGGGATGAAAAATAGATGTTGGCCGATTCTCATAGATACCGGATAAGCACAAAAAATTTCATCAAAATCGGTCAAGCCGTTTCGGAGGAGTATGGCAACGAAAACTGTGACACGAGAATTTTACTGTATCTATTCTTTCGTAGAGATAAACTTTTTACTATCTTCAAGGTAGACCGGCAGGGTTCGTCACTTGTTCTGCTAAATATACTGGGAACCTTACAGAAAAAAAATTGCTAGGAACTACGCTTTTCCAACAAATTGGTCTAAGAAATGATTTCAATCGAAACTTTTTGCTTTAGGTCGGCGACCGGACAATTCGATGGTCAGTTTTTTTTTTAACGCTGCAATAATGGCTCAGCCCATAGTAATTGTTAATTATTCCGTGGACCGTAATTGATTAGGATAAACAATTAAACAGTTGAGAGCAAAATCTATTAAAATAGCAAGATTGATAGAAGTATTTTCCTTGAGGTACGCCTTAAGTTAACTAACGCGTAAATGATCATTTAAAACTACAACATAATGTGAAAAGTTTACGTATGCTATAGTCTAGGTCAGGGATGCACAGACTTATTAAGACTAGGGGCCACTCGGGCAAATTATGAACTGATGGCGGGCCGCCAGAAGTATAGGTAATTAAAGACAATAAAGAATTGATAATAATGTATTAAAATTGAAAAAGAATTTACTAATTTGAAGCGTGGCACTGCATAGTGCTTACAATCTTTTTTATATTTGGCTCAAATTTATTTGTAGCAACTCGTAAAACTGCTTCCAAACTTTCGTTTGCAAGGCGGTTTCGATTTTTTGTTTTATTATTATTTAGTATTGAAACGGTTTGTTCACATATATAGGTAGAACCAAATAAGCTGGCACATTTCAGAGCGTTAATGCGCAACTCTTTGTACGTATTTTTATCAATGCAGCGGTAAAAGTTCAGCAAGTCTCCTTCGTTGAATTTGTTGCGTAAATCTTGGTCGTTTTGAATGTCGATAATTTCAAACTGCATTGACTCTGGCGCATTTTCAACTGAAATCGTGAAAGGATTGCTGAATATGTCCAACAGAGGTTTCACTTTTTTAAAATCCAAAAATGTGTCTTGAAAAGATTGAATCAAAATATCTAGCTTTTCTACATAACTGAAATTAATCGCAGTTTTGTTGAATTTTTCAGCCATTTTCTTATAATTCGGAAAATGATTGTAATTTCCAGAATTCAATTGCGATCTGAAAAGTGTCAGCTTGCATTGAAAGGATGATACATGAGCGTAGAGCTGGGATATCAGTTGATTTTTGCGTTGAAGCCGTGTGTTCAAGACATTCAAATGATTTGTAATGTCAACTAAAAAAGCCAAATCACACAACCAATCAGGATTTTTAAGTTCCGGGACATCCCTTTGCTTTTCCGCCAGAAATATTCCAATTTCTTCTATTACATTTAGAAATAGTTCCAGTGTCAATCCACGACTTAGCCACCTTACTTCTGTATAATACAGTAAATCTCCATATTCGCTTTCGATGTCATCAAGGAATTGTTTGAATTGCCTGTGATTGAGTCCTCGTGATTTTATGAAATTTACAGTCGAAACTACCACTTTCATGACATTTTGAAATGCAATTTTTTTAGAACAGAGGGCTTCTTGGTGTATAATGCAGTGAAACTGCATGAGATCTTCAGCGTTTATGTTTTTTTCTTGTAGATGCTTTTTTAGCAAAGTAACTAGCCCAGAATTGACACCAATCATCGAAGGAGCACCGTCAGTCGCAACTCCCCATAATTTTGATAAGTCCAAATCAGTTTTTGAACACTCATCCAAAAGTACATTGAGTATATCAACTCCTCTGGTTTGACCTTTCAATGAACACATTCCTAATAACTCTTCTAAGACTTCAAAATCTTGAGTAACACCTCGTATGAATATGAGAAGTTGAGCTGTGGAACTAATATCAGTGGATTCGTCGAGTGCTAATGAAAAAAATTCAATGATCTTAGTTTTTTCATTTAATTGTTCCGCAATATTACCTGACAAAGACATAATTCGTCTTTGGATAGTCATACGATTCAGTTGAATTTTCTCAAACTGTTTTGCTGCTTCTGGACACATTTTCTTAGCGGCAATTTCTATGCATTCTTTTACAAAATCCCCATCATTGAAGGGGCGACTTCGCTTTGCTATCATCCGAGAAATTTCATAACTAACTTCTGTAGCTGTTTCTGAATCTTGAATGGGTTTTGTAAACATAGCTTGCTGACCAGTAAGCTCCCGTTTTAAAGACAACATTTTTTGCTTTCTTAATTCGCCTGTAAACTTGGTAAAAGTAAGATGCTGCGTTTCATAGTGCCTTTTTACATTATATTCCTTTGCAATCGCAACAGAATTTTTGCAAATTAAACAAACGACTTTGTTATGCGACCATACAAAAAAGTATTTCTCAGTCCAAATTTCTTGAAACTGCCGATTTTCATCTTTAACCTTACGTTTTTTACTAGGCCCTGGCTTGTCCATGTTGCGTTCTAATCCTGGCTATGATTAACACAGCACCTAAAAACAATTACAGTACCTACTTAAATTACCCATCCTTTTTTAAATTACCAAAAATAATTGATTAAATATGTAGGGAAACAGTTATTAATAACAGAGTTTTACTTACGATTTCACAACACAATTAATAATTATACACGGCACTTGACGGGAAATCTACGTTGAATGTGGATAAAAATATATGACACCGGCTAGTCGAGTTAATTAAAATCTACACTAGAACTATTGACACTTCACTCAAATTAAAACCGAACTGTCGGTCGCTGCGGTTATCGTGGCTTTTATACCGCGCGTATAGAGTCGAAAACTGTCTGGAGAAATCTCGAAACCGACTCTGGAAGCTTCGTGTATCTACCTACGCGAGCAATCGGGAATTCGAGACTATTGCTATCTCGCTTGCTCTAACAATAGAACCCGTGGATAAGCCGCCACCGCGCTGCCGTCGTGGCCGCGCCGGTGCCGCCGGCCGCGGCGCTTCCTCAAGAAAACGAATTTAACCGAGATCGGCACGAACATTACCGACCGCTGTTACCGACGCATGCACGGCGCACCGATAAGCGCACTTAAGAGCGCGCGCGCGAGATTTAAACTACTTTTCGAACATATTTTATTTGGTTTTATTCTGGAATAGAATTCAATATTTTTCGAATGTATGAGAGTATTATTTTTGCTGTCGGCGGGCCACAAGTATTCGACCGGCGGACCGCATGCGGCCCGCGGGCCGTGGTCTGTGCATCCCTGGTCTAGGTCGTCCGCCGGCAAGATGGGTCGACGACATTATAAAAATCGCAGGTCGTATATGGGTTAGAACAGCGCAGGATAGAGACGAATGGCGACAACTAAGAGAGGCCAAGCAGTGGGATGAGAAGGGCTAGCGATGATGATTTTTTTTTTATACATTATAGGCCCACGTTTGACCACGATCTCGCCTGATGGTAATGGTAAGCAATGATGCAGTCTACGATGGTACACGCTTGCCTAGAAGAAACCTATTCACTCGCGACTTAAGGGGACACCGGAGGGACAATCGCCCATACAACACGTACTACCGAGATCATTTCTAATTGGAGCACATTTCTACCTTAATAAGGTATTATTTTAATTTGAATAGTATTTATCTAGGTTTCCAACCATATATTAGATCAAAATACTTACCTAAACTTAAATAGAAGCGTATCGCATTCTGCATGTTTTTACGTCATAAAAGACCTGTTTTTAATCTTATTGTCTCGTATTTTAAACAACAACATCTTACGTATCCTAGTCATGGGAACATAGATTATATCGTCTAGTTACAGAATAACAACACAATGAGAAAAATACAACAAGTTTTCAGTCATCATTTTTGGTATTACGGAACACGGTCAAAATCTAATCAAATTTAGAATCGTTCTATTGCTATCACTGTCGTTCTGCGTGGCTAAACTTCGTCACTAAACAGGGATAGCAATATTCAGGCCGAAGTTTTTGACGTGGCCGAATTGAAGTTGCGCTCAGTGTTCGCCGGCGCGTTAAAGATACCCGGGTTGTAGCTATCAGGAGACACAGACTCTGGCAAGGCGTTCCATTCTTTGGCGGTGCGCATATGTTAAATATGATGTTAGATGATAGTCTTAGCATAGGTGTGTACCTAATATCAAAGATTTTTTGACGGATGTTTTATAAGTAGGAAGAGGTAAGTACCTGGTTTTAAACATCATGTTGTCTGAGTATAAAATTCAGAATTATTTGAATTTAGGCACAACTTCAGAGTAGTAGAGTTCCCTGTGAAAGGGCTCGCCCGGGGAAGTACTACCACCATACCTATTTTTACGGCAAGCAGCATTGCTGTGTTACGGTTTGAAGGGTATGGTTACCGGTGAAATTACAGGCACATGAGGCTTTACACCTGTATGTCTCAAGTTGATGGACGTAGGACAGTGCATCGTAGGGCACGTATTGAAAGTGCACGACCTACGATGGCGACGGTTACTACTTAATAAGGGGAGGGGGAGGGGTTGTGGGGGAGGGGTGTGTTTTAGACAAGAACACTTTTAAAGTCAGGCTTGCATTATGATTCCAAAATGTAATGAGCGACTAAACATGTTTAAATTTGACGTATTTTTATGATTTATCAATTTCCTCAATCATATTGAGGCACTAAATACTCGTACGATTAGGAATCGTCACGCAAGTCGCCCTAAGCATGGTTCCAAAAGCAGAAGTACTTCTGAAAAATTCACAATTTATCAGGATTCAATCTGTTCTAAAACGTCATCATAACAGTTGGTTACAACGGCTCGTTTATTGTGAACTTGGGGCTAAAGATTTGCGGAATTTCGACCATCAGTTAAAGACAGACGATAGCCTACTAATGAAAGGGAAAGTCTATGTATATTCATAAAGAGATAACATCGATTTGGTATTCACACAGAAATTAACTCGACATTGCTTAGTGAGTTTAATAACCGGGACGGTGAATAATAAATAAATAACGATGGATATTTCACACAGCGCTACTTATCTATCCCCAAATTAGGTCAAGCTTGTATTAAGGGAACCAGGTTATCTGATACAATACTTATATACATTTTATTTGTAAATACATTCTAATAATACCCAAACCCAGAAAACACCCAGACCCGGAACAAATATCTGTAGATCGTACAAAGATTTGTTCCGCGACGGAATCGAACCCGCAACCTGGTTCTGAGAGAAGACCAATTTCGATAGATATCATCATCATCACCATCAGCCGGAAGACGTCCACTGCTGAACATAGCCTCCCTCTTGATCTAAGGGTTGGTAGCCGACGAGCGGTTGGTAGCCGTTTGCGCCCAACGGCTCCCCGCGATTCTTACTAGATCGTCGGTCCACCTTGTGGGGAGCCGGCCTACGCTGCGTCTTCCAGTCCGTGGATATCCGTCTCCACTCGAGAACCTTTCTTCCCCAACGGTTATCGGTTCTACGAGCGATCTGGCCCGCCCATTGCCACTTCAACTTGTTAATTTTAAGAGCTATGTCGGCAACTTTAGTTCTTCTGCGGATTTCCTCATTGCGTATTTTGCCGATGGATATACAGATAGATTATGACCGGGATTGCGACATAGGCTACTTTTTACCGGACTGTGCTTTAGGAGGGTAATGTTTTTATCGATAAATTACGCGGACGAAGCAACGAGCGCCAGCTAGTCTATAATTTACTACGTGTTTTGTACGACATTATATGAAAACACAGGTAGGGCACTAGCCATTAGGCTAGTATGGTAAAATAGTTTTTTATCAAATTCATTACCGTACCATAGAAAATTTCATACGTTCAAACAACCTACAAGTCCTAAAATATCAATGAAACAGCCTGTATAAAATAGATAAACAAATCATATTCATTCATCATGTAAGTAGGTAGGTAGGTAAGGTACCTGTTATACTGACTAAGCACAGCGATGGACGTCGCAATAGCGCCGCCGATTTACCTTAAAAATTGTTCATTGGAAATGTATCGATTTCTGGATATATATTCAAGCTACCGGTATTAAACCCACCTCTAAAATCAGTTAATACGATTCCGATTGTGTGTTTTAAATTAATGTTGTACATAAAAAAAAGGTTGTACACACGGCTACACATCAAGCTATACACTTGCAGTATAAGCTGGCCGCGCATCGTGTAGGTTTTTCGTAGAATGAGAGGTCAGCTTATATTGGAAATGTATAGCTTGATCTGTAGCCGTGTGTATATATGAATCCTGACTGACTGCCAGGATTCATTGACCGGCATATAGATGTTATGGACCAAGTGATAATTCATAATAATGCACGGGCATTATGAATATTGCTACGTTATCGTTGGGCAATTTGATGATAAAGATACATTGGATGGGGTGCGGGGAGGGAAACAAACGCGTGACACGCATGACCAACCAGAGTCCGCGATGGCAGCGTGCGGACGTCAAATACTAACAACTAAATCTAACCTAACCTAACCAGGAACCAAAATTGTGTAACTTTAGTTTAATGCATCTTAGGAAACGAAGGAATTGTATGTTATTTGCGCTTTCAATTTAGGTTTAATGTCAATAATAAAAATAATAGCAATGAAACATGTTTTTTTATTACTCTGCCCAATAGGTGATAGACATTATGTATAATGCCGGAGCTATTTAATTATTTGAATAGTTGTTATCAAATTGCCATCTCATATTTTGACCCATTTATCACTTGGTCCATAACATAGACAACGCACTGCCTAAACCGCTAGTCCTGGATGGTCCCGCTGGAGACTTATACATGTAATCCCGAGTATATACATGTTATACTTTTTGCTATACTGTTTGTTCAACATTTTTATCATTACAAGAGTATTAGAGTGCATTTTTGAATAGTCGTGTGTCTTTTCAACTTTCTAGTATTTATAATACAAAACGTCTGAAGCTGAAAATGAAGTTCGTTTGAACTCAGTATTCGTGTAAGCGGTAATATGAGACATCCGGGAAAACTGGGCTAGGCATCAAACATCCGTCGATTCAAACATGTTTTAGCAACATACAAGACAATTGCATTATTCGAATTTCGAAGTTTTTATGAGTTTTTAGGGTTCCGTGCCCAAAGGGTAAAACGGCACCCTATTACTAAGAATCCGCTGTCTGTCTGTCTGTCCGTCTGTCACCAGGCTGTACCTCATGAACTATTATAGTTAGACAATTGAAATTTTCACAGATGATGTATTTCTGTTGCAAAAACAAAATAAAATAAATATTTAAGGGAGGATCCCATACAACAAATGTTTTAGCTCGATATTAATAATAGTTGTCGTTATCAATATCGAGCTAACTACTAACTAATGGTAATGGTAGAGGCTCGAAATATGCACAGAATATTTAGTTATATATTCACTTAAAAAAAGAATTCATTTAAAATAAAACAAATATTTAAGGGAGACTCCCATTTTTTTTTATGTTATTTGTGGGGAAACAGGCTTACGACCCACCCGATGGTAAGCGGTCACCGTCGCCTATTGACACCGGCAACACCCGGGGTATTGTCGATGTAGAAACCCTACACCGTAGAAACCTCTTTACATTTCTCTTGAAGCGTGCCATGTCGAAGCTTAATGGGAAAACCTCAGATGGTAGCTCATTCCACATCTTGCAAGTATGGGGTAGAAAAGAGCGCGTGAAGCGTGTGGTGCGCGATGCCCAATTGTCGATGATATGTGAATGAGCTTTATTACATTGTCGAGAAGTGCGGTGGTAAAATCTCGACGACGGGATGAGATCAAATAGCTCCACAGCACATTCCCCATTATACAGTCAGTACAACAAACGTGATTTTTTTGCCGTTTTAATAGATAAGGGTACGGAGCTCTTCGTGCGCGAGTCCGACTCGCACTTGGCCGATTTTATTTTATTTAAATGAAATGCGATTAAGATGTAATAATTCATGCGATCAGAGTAGTAGAGTGCCTTGTGAACGGGCTCGCCCAGCGAAGTACCATGGTGTGGTGGACCCATTTCTGCTGCCAAGCATTGCTGTTTCGGTATGAAAGATATAGTTTCGAGTGAAATTACAGGCACATACCAGTATGCCTCAAGTTTTTGGACGTAGGTCAGTGCATAGGGCACGATTCTAAAATCAATGCTTTGCTATAGGCGATGGTTACATACATCATGTAGTCCATCTGCTTGTTCCATCTCCAAATAATATAAAAAAAGATTATTTTTTGCAGTGACAGTTTTCAAATCCCTCCGTCGTCCGAGACACGTTCTCGGAGACCCGGATGACGAAATCACTTCCGCTAATGCGGGTGAGTCATCCACATTAGACAGAGCAAACACTCCACAAATACACCGACCTCGCCGGCGAGGTCGACGAGTCCCCTCAGTCGCCGCCTATACGAGGTACAAGCACGTACCTGGGCGTTTCTCTCCTATCCCCGTCCCGGCAACAGCCCAAGCCGAGGTTCGTACCTAAGTGGTGCCCTTGCGCTAGTTGCCTCACCAAAAATAAAATTAAAGGGCTGAGCGCCATCTGCGCTCGCCAAAAGCTCGGTTAAGCTGCAACGGCCTCAGAGGCCAACAGCGAGATAAGTCCATTCGAAAAAAAAAAAAAAAGTGACAGTTTTCAAACGAGTTTTATTTAAACGCTTTTTATTATTTCTGATGTTAAAACATCTGCCAGTTTACTCCTAGTCATCCAAAGAGTTTTGTATCTTTACCGAGTTCTTTATGATTTTTGGTGGAAAATATTGTTATACTGTGATAGTACCTACTTTTTTAATTTTAAAACCTTTACAGTTTTTACTTTTTATGGGGGTCGCGGATTTTTTTTTTCGAATTTATACACAGAACTGCGTAACAGCTGTTAAGCTGTGTACACATGCTTTGGGATACAATCTAGGTATAAGGGTCGATAACTATATTTTGTATCTGATTGGTTGTATTCTGTTTTGTGCCAAAATGAAATAAAATAAATAAAAATAATGAACTTATAAAACCCGTCAATGATCAGATCACGCACACCAATACATTTTTATATGGTTGTGAGGCCTGAGCGAGTTTCAGTGGACACTTTTGCCAGTGACAATATTTTACAATTGTTTTACGTAGATACTTTATTTTCGTTCTAAATAAAATTATATTCTTCTTACCAAAGACAACCTTTGAAATTGAGTACAAAACTAGCTAGTATAAGTATATATTTTTTTAATTTTACAGTTTCAATACGTCGCGTCTGCTTGAATTCAAATACTTGGCAATTAAAGTTTTACATTGGTTTTAAACTATTTTCCTTTTATATGTACAAACCTACCAGTTTTACGGTTCAAAATATGTCGTGATAACGTCGATGAATATCTTGAACGCTGAAATCGATGAACGCCGGAAAAAGTGTTACGTTCCGCCTGAGCCGAGCGTGCAAGCGAGAGCGTGGAACAAACGATAGAGAGGCCCAAGCGTTCGGCTTGTGGCGCATCATCCGTAAACTGACTTTACAGACAACCATTTTTTTTCTCTTAAGAATTAGTAATTCACTTCAGTTTGCTCACAGGTAACTCAAAAGAGTTTTTATCTAGTCTATGAAAAAACATGAGCCATTCTAGAGCTAGGCCAATCAATTGTAATTAATTTTTTTGTGGGTCAATGGCAAATTAAACTTTATAAGCAACAAGCTTCCGCCCACGGCTTTGCACGCATAACCTGTCAATAAAAAGTAGCCTATGCCTCAATCCAAATCATAATCTATTTATACAGGGAGTTTTTTCTAAGTGTGCACAAAATTTTTAAACACCATTCTAGACATAAATAATGTTATTTATAAAAAGTCTAATATTTCATTTAATTCTTAATTAGTTAATTACTTTCATTTGAAAATATTTCAAAATGTGCGTGATTTACGGACACCCTTTTCATTCTGCGACCGTGAGTGTTTAGTTTTACGTTTGTGTGCGTGCGCAGTAAAATTTAATGAATGATTTTCGCATTGTCCACGAGTTCTGTGTTTTAAGGAATAAAATGGTTTTTTTTTTGAAAATAAAACATAGTTTTTATTTCAATAATCGCATATACTACAGAGTCTGAAGCCCCTGTGCAAATTTGTGCACACTTAGAAAAAACTCCCTGTACACCAAATTTCATCGTAATCGGTCCAGCCGTTTGGTCACGAAAACGTAACAGAGATTCAAGGTGACTTTTTAAGATAAACAAAACGGTACTAGGAGTGTTTTGTTCTACTTACATATAAACAACATACATTTAAACATTACATATAAAGTTATTGCTGACTGTAATTTACGAAATTGTGATTGCTTAAGAGCAATTTCCAACAATTTATTCAATTTACTAACATTTTAAGGGTATCCGTTTCCAAAGGGTAAAACGGCACCCTATTAGATACTGAGGCTCCGCTGTCTGTCCGTCTGTCACCAGGCTGTATCTCATGAACCGTGACAGTTAAACAGTTGAAATTTTACAAATAATGTATTTCTGTTACCGCTATAACAACAAATACTAAAAACAGATTAAAAGATTTTTTTGATCGTTTTAGCTAAATATTGATAACGGCAACGGGTAGACGCTTGACATATTCACATAATATTTAGTCATATATTCACTTTAAAAACAAATAATTAAATTAAAATAAAACCAATTCTTAAGGGGGGCAACCCACGTGATTTTTTGCCGTTTTTATAGATAATGGTACGGAACACTTCGTGCGCGAGTCCGACTCGCACTTGGCTGGTTTTTGAAGTAAAACTTCGTTACGCACGCTTGACTTGGGGAGTAAGCTGGTGAATGCGTTACGAAAAGTGCGAACGGATGTTGAGAGGGAGATATAAGTTAGTGAAGATAGAAAGAGAGAGAGTTACGTTTCGTATATTTTTAAACGTTAATGTGCGAGTGCGAGTTGCATCTGGCCAGAATGAATATAGACTGATCGACCTACAGACGTGTGGATAATTTTGTGATTGAACAATTTTATAAATATTATTGACGACCTCCGTGGCGCAGTGGGCGAATAGCCGGCTGAGACGCAGGAGGTAGCGGGTTCGATTCCCGCCGCGGAACAAATGTTTGCATGATCTAAAGATTTCCCGGTCTGGATGATTCTATCGGTTATCTGGTTCCCATAATACAAGCTCTACTTAGTTTGGGGCTAGATAGCGATGTGTGAAATGTCCAGCAATATTTATTTATAAATTAATATTTTGAAAAAGAAGATTTACTTCAGTCGTGTGGTCTCAAGCACACTCGTTTTTTTTTTAGGTTTCTTGGACAGTAAGATGCATATGAAAGATGATTTCCTTTTGGTTTTTCCTACATTACTGTTTGACGATAGATGCAATAAGTAAATAATGCTGTACATTTCACACAGCGGTATCCAGCCCCAAACAAAGGGAAGCTTTATGGGAACCAGATAACTGATAGAAACTTGCTATATGCTGTTTTATGTAAATACATTATATTTTTAAATACTTTTATAGAAACATTGGATGATTGAACTCGCAAGGGACCAGAAAGAATGGCGTAATAAAGAGGAGGCCTATATATTCCCAACAGTGGGTGCAGATGGGCTGAGATGATGATGATGATGATAGAAACATTCAGCGAGGCTTCTAGTAGCCTTAATAAAAGTCAGCTATACCTTCTGCAACTGTCTCAGTCACTCCATGCGAAAATACCCCTAGTGCGAGAAGGACTAATTCGAGGCGCGAGAGTGAAAACCAAATAAAATTACATAAAGTAATGATTTATAACAAAACTATAGGTTTAATATATGAAAAATCGAAACACAGATGCTATGCGTCATATGAATATCTATAAGTAGGTAAGTAAAGTTTCACGAACTCGTTAGTATTTATTGAAGGCTACACGTTTATTGTAAATTTTGAAAGTGAGGTTGGAATTATTTTTATAGAGAAATGTTTAAGGAATCTTGTTTTCGCTACATAGGGTCATTAGTCAGCTTTACATATATTTATTACAGAGTAAATGTTGCAGTATTGGTAACTAATTAAATATATACCTATTAGTTTAATGTCGAACATTTACAAAGTTTTTGCTTAGGTCTTACTAGACAGAATTAGCACAACGTTTGATGTAAACCAACGCAAGGAACAGGCCGGATTCAGAAAAAAAATTCAACAATAGATCACACTCGTATTATTACACAAATAATGGAAAACTACAAAGAATATAACAAAACACTATAACCTTTGTTGATTATTCCAAAGCTTTCGACAACATAAGCCATGAATCAATATGGGAAAGTATGAAAACCCAGGGCGTAGCCAAAACCTACATAACTATTATTAAAACCATATACATAAACAGCAAGGCAAAAATTCAATTAGAAGTTCTAGGGAAAGAGTTTGAAATAAAAAGAGGTGTCAGGCAAGGGACCCTGTATCTCCAAATATATTTTCTGAACTCCTAGAAAATATATTTCACTGGGACCAACTTAGACTTAATATCAACAGAAGACGACTTAACCACCTAAGGTTCGCAGAAGATCCAATAATACTTGAGACAATGTTGTAAACACTAAGTAATGAAAGTTTTAAAGTGGGCCTATTAATGAATTCAAACAAAACAAAGTCGCTAACCAACTCCACCGAAGTTCCAATAATGGTCAACAAATTCCCACTTCAGTGTGTTGAGGAATACACATATTTGGGCCAAATTATCTCACCCCATGATCAAACAACCATTGAAATAAACCAATAGCAAACGGACGGAAAAGACACTGGAGCTTAAAGAAGGTTCTGGAGTCTACAGACCTGGGCATGAAAGTGAAATCAAAAGTCAAAAAAATTCAACTCCTGCATACTTCCATGCATAACATACGGCTGCAAAATATGGACATTAATAAAATGACATAGTGGTAAGCTCCAAATATTCCAAAAAGCTATGGAAAGAAGTACGACCAATACAAAAAAACCGGTCAAAGTGAGAAGTTCATACATCAGAGCCAGAACCAGAGTGACAGACATAACAAACAAAATTGACCAACAAAAGTGGAGATGGACAGGTCACATGATACGAAGGTACTAGGCAAGACAAATGGACCCAAATTGTCACCAATTTACAAACCGGAGACAGGAAAAGATTAGATCAACCTAACAGCGGGCCCCAAGTGGAGAAGTGTTGCACGAGACAGATCCCAATGGAAAATGCTGAAGGAGATCTTTGCCATGAGGCACACTGAACTGAGAGACTTATTTTAACAAATCTATACTTATATTATAAAGAGGAAAGATTTGTTTGTTTGTATTGAATAGGCTCTGAAACTACTGGACCGATTTAAAAAATTATTTCACTGTTGGGAAGCTACACTATCTCCGGGTGACATAGGCTACTTTTTACCCAACTGCGCAGAAGGAGGGTAATGTTTTTATTGAAAAACTACGGGTACGAGGCTGTGGATTGGTCAGCTAGTATAAAAAAAGAAAGATATTCAGTCAGGATACGAAGAAAATTTTAATAATGAATGATGCAGTATTTCTGTTAAAAATATAGGATCACTATGAACTATTATGAAGAAGGATAGAGTAGTTGAGTTCCTTGTGAATGAGCTCGCCTGGAGAAATACTATTACCATTCTTATTTCTGCCACCAGCAATGCAATGCTGCTTGCATTGCTGTGTTTCGCTTCGAAGGGTATGGTTGCCGGTGAAATCATTGAATTGATGAACGCAGAGCAGTGCTTCGTAGGGCGCCTTTCTAGGGAGCGTGATCTAAGAGGCAATACTTTGTTATAGGCGATGGTTACCACTTCACATCAGGTGGGCCATGTTAGTTCCATCTCCAAGTCGTTTAAAGATATCTGAGGTATAGTGAAGTTAGGCAATCATGGTCGCCGTGTAGAAGTATGTAGTATATTATAAATTTAGTAATCTAGCCGCAACGCTTTCTGATCAAATGTCTGACGTAAATCAAATCACGTTTCAACTATAAGCCAATTTCTAGTCTAGGAATTCTAGAGATACCAACATCTCATACTCTTAATTAGCAATTAGTAGATATAAGCTGATTCACTGCACAATCACGCAAAAGTAAAAGGCGATATATGTACAATCTAAAATTTGTCCTCCTATCCCAAAAATTATGCACCAGACGGGATTGAACCCTACTTCCTCTTGATATGGGGATACAATGAAAAAATTCAATATTCATTTATTTATTCATTAAAATTACAAGAATCATTCTGCCTTCAATCTTGTTGTGGGTGATTATGCGGTCTCGGCAGAATAACAGCGTCAACTGCTAACCCGGTTGACATAATGCTGAGTCGAGGCCCTTTTGCTGCTATACGAGGGCTGCTATTTATGTATCCAGAATAAAATAAAATAACTATCATTGACTGTTAAATATGGTTTTATTGCTTTTCAAAATATTCGCCATGATGATCAATGCACTTTTGCATTCGGTGAAACCAGTTTTCATAGCACTTTTTCCAATCGGAAGACGGTATCTCCAAAACATGATTTTTGAATGCCTCAACGGCTTCTTCTCGGGTTGAAAATCGTTGACCACGTAATTTATTCTTCACGGTTGGGAATAAAAAGAAGTCGTTGGGTGCCAAATCAGGGCTATATGGCGGATGACCCGTTAATTCCACCGTTTCACCCTCCAAATATCGGGTCGTTTCACCCGAAGTGTGACAGCTTGCATTGTCGTGATGGAGAATGATTCTGCGTTGTGGATTATTCTTCCTGATTTCTGCAAAGACTTCTGGCAAACAAATGGACGTGTACCACTCTGAATTAACAGATTTACAATTTTCTAGGGGTACAGTAGCCACGTGTCCATCTATACCAAAAAAACAGGCGACCATTTGCTTCAAAGTGCTTTTCGCACAAGCAACTTTTGTTGGGTTCGGCTCATGTTGGAAGACCCAAACTGTTGACTGTTGCTTAGTTTCGGGGTCATATGCATAAATCCAGGATTCATCACCTGTGTAGATATTATATACAGCTTTTGATGCACCACGATTGTATTTTTTTATCATTTTTTTGCACCAATCGACACGAGCCTGTTTTTGATCTATTGTCAAGTTGTGCGGTATCCAACGCGAACAAACTTTTTTTGCAGCCAAGTGTTCGTGTAATATCTTATGTATACTCGTCATACTAATGCCCAAGATTGCCTCTATCTCTCGATATGTCACATGACGATCTTGCATTATTAGTTTACGCACTGCGTCGATGTTTCGTGGCACAACAACTGATTTAGGCCGACCATCTTTAATTTCGTCCGTGAGCATACGACGTCCACGATTAAACTCACTAAACCAGTGATACACAGTAGTCTTTGATGGTGCTTTATCCCCAAAAGTCGAACTGAGTTGATCGATACACTGCTGTTGAGTTAGACCACGTCAAAAATCATAAAAAATCATCGCACGAAAATTTTCTCGAGATAAATCCATTGTGATAATGACACGCAATTTTTGAAATCGCGCCACACAATGAAAACAATTGACAGACGGACGAAATAACCTGCATTCTACAGCCAAAGAGTTCCATTTTCAAACGTGATAATTTTTTTTTAAATATTATTTATGCAGTGGTCAGTTCCGGATTCTTAAATAGCAACCTATGTAGCACACAACATACCTACCTCATGTTTAAAGTTAATAGTTATATTATATTGTTTGTTTATGTCTGTTTTGCATGTAGGTTCTCAATAATGGTTATTTTTATATAGAATATTTCAAATATTTTGTTTAACTTTGTATTACGTGTGCTATTTGGCAAATAAAGGATTGTCTATGTCTATGTCTACGAGTATGTCTTGTACGAAATGAATGATGTTTTATTTCTCCTCTCAAATCTCAGGAATACAATAAAGAAATAATATATATTCGGGTAACGTTTTATCGGTATAAAGAAACAGAAAAAAAGAACAAAAGGAAACTTTTCACTCAGAAACAATATAAATACTAAGCTACCTATACGAAATTTACAACAATAGGCGATGTTATCGCAATCTCTGTGGGATCCTCGCCTCAGCTTGGCACGGATTAGAGATTAAAGGTATAGAATTGTCAGTCATGGTTTGTATGACTTATGAGTTTGTGATCTGTATGTGGAGCTAGATTTAATCAAATACAAATCATTTATTTTAAATAAAATATGAGTACAAACAAAAGAGAGTTATTAAGAGAGAATAAAATAAATAAATATTGCTGGACATGTCACACAGTGCTATCCAGCCCCAAATAAGCGGAGCTTGTACTATGGGAACCAGATAACTGATAGAATACTTGTATACTTTTTTTTGTAAATACATACTTATCATATATAGAAAAACATCCCGACCCGAAACAAATATCTGTAGATCTTGCAAACATATGTACCGCGGCGGGAATCGAACCCGCTACCTCCTGCGTCCCAGTCGGCTATTAATGATGTTAATGTTCTTAATCTTATAGTAATTAAAATATGTTAGGGTGCCCGTGAGGTCAACACTGGCCTCAGCAGAAGACCAGCGCTGCAGTACCTAGGTATGCCAACATGCTGTAGCAAATGCTTTGCCACCACATTTTTTTTTCGAATGGACTTATCTCGCTGTTGGCCTCTGAGCCCGTTGCTCCGAGCTTAACCGAGCTTTTGGCGAGCGCAGAAGGCGCTCAGCCCTATAATTTTATTTTTTTGATGAGGCAACTAGCGCAAGGGCACCTCTTAGGTACGAACCTCGGCTTGGGCTGTTGCCGGGACGGGGATAGGAGAGAAACGCCCGGGTACGTGCTTGTACCTCGTGTAGGCGGCGACTAAAGGGACTTGTCGACCTCGCCGGCGAGGTCGGTGTATTTGTGGAGTGTTTGCTATGTCTAATGTGGATGACTCACCCGCATTAGCGGAAGTGATTTCGTCAACCGGGTCTCCGAGAACGTGTCTCGGACGACGGAGGGTTTTTTGCCACCACATGTAGCAGTTAGTTTATAATATTAGTAAATTTAATAATAGTGTGATTTTTGTGTTTCCTCTTTTTTTATTCTATCTTGTTACCGCAATACAAAGAGCAGGTACATACTTTTTACGTCCCTGGGTAATTTTGCGCACTATTGCAAAACAATTACAACTCCTCTGAGAGAGGAGAAAATGTTTTTTACAACAGACCGCCCCGCCGGTTGCTTTATTACGTAAGCCAATCGCTGTCGCGTCGCTGTCGCTGGTTAGAGCGTCCTTTTCATACCTACAGCGCGTATCTCACGGATGTGAGGGACGGCCTGACGAACGACGGCGACGCGACAGCAATTTACTTAAGTATTATGGCTCCTCCGCCGTTCCTATAATCAACGGTAACCGCCAACATCACATTTCTGATAGGAACCGGCCATAAATCGTGAACATCATCATCATTGACAGCATAGGTGATCGGCCACTGCTGGGTATAAGCCTCCTCCATAAAACGTCAACTCAATCAATCCTGTGCTATTGGTCTGCAGTAAATCTTGATAGGTATCAGCGCTCTATTACGACCTCTTTTGTAATAAACTCATTTAAAGAAATCTGGCTTTAGTGATTTATACAGTCAGTATTTTATATAAATCGAGTCAATTGACCTTCTTATAACGCATCTGGATTATATACAAAGCTTGATTCTAAATTGCTATTAATTATTATTCTAATTTATAAGCTTGAACATACACACACTCATACCCATCCACACACATACACATATACACAAACAAACCCACCCTCATGCAAAGACGCACACACACAAGACACCCACATACTCACACACATGACCCACGCTATCTCTCACTTAAACACTGATGCATTAGCATACATGCAAGCATGTGCGCTTTCCAACATCACATTTCTTTGTTTGTTATTTCGTTTTCATGTACTAGTTAGTAGACTGTAATATTCATATCATGTCAATCAAGAGAGAACTGTTTCCTAGGCCACAGCTTACGCTTTTCTGGGAAACAGGGACACAACTCATCTATGTAACTTTTACAGTCACAATAAATATATTTCTATTTATATTTTAGCAAGACCAGGATGACTAGTAGATAATGCTATTAGCGTTAAGTCCTCCTAGCACTATTCTGTTTTTGTGAAAGTTTTAAATTAAAAAAAAAAGTGTCACTCCGGGAGCGCCGACAGAAGTGACAACTTGAACAACTACGTGTGTATTTTTTGAATCGTCAGGAAATACTTTTAAATTATGTTTTTTGTTCTATTTACTATAATTACGTTTTAAATTTAGCGCTCAATGTTTGGGTATTCAAAATTTAAAAGCAGACTACACTACAGATACTTATATACAGAGGTGTCTGTAACGGTAAGAGGGTCGCGAGTTCAATGGTTTTTCCAATCTCAAAAAATGCCGAACGCGCCTAAAGAAGTTTTCATTTCAAATAACAAGTTTCGATGTGATACCTAATGCAATTTTATATAAATAACGCTACCTATGTGGATTATGGATTGTTTTTATAAGCGTAGCCGCATTATTATTGCATATCCGAATAGGCTCCCAAAGTGTGCGCCGTGGCGCCCTGGCGCGCCGTAGACGAGGGACGCCGTGAGGCGCTCCTGTTTACCATTCTCTTGAAACGAAACTTAGGCATTCACGGTTACGAAATGAAAAATCAAAGATCAATGTGGAGCAAGAAATGAGAGTAATGGTGTCAAGCCCTATACCACGCTTTAAAAAAATGTGTGGATCGAGCTCACACATCACTCACACTAAAATCGATATCATCGCGCTAAAAAGCATTCCGAGTCACCGTGAGTGCGACAACGATGTCCCGTGAATCGTCATAGATGACGTCATTACTTCCACCATTTTGCGCTAACAATGTCCATGCTCCGAACCGTAATCACCGTGAGCCTCTCTGTCAAAAGCGACGTGACAGCTGGTTGGTTGGTTGCTTGGTGTTCTATGGTTGGTTGGTTTTATTGTTGTTATGAAATTATAGGAACACTGACTTGCAGCGCGTTCATGAGCGTTTCGAATCCTACACACCACTAACAGCGCTAACACTTGACAGCGCGATAACTGAATCGGTACGCAAAATAGCTACGTGAACGATAGCAGCGATTATGTCGTGATTCGGAATGCAAATATTGACGAAGTTGCCATTGTATTTAATTTTGTATTTTTCTTAACTAATAAATGTTTTATTGTATATATATATAAACACAGGTTCATATAGTGGATGTTTTAATTTGTGTGTCTATCTACTAAGTATCATTGTACCCTATTTCAACTAGCTAGGGGGCGCCGAGACAAAATATTAAACCTGGGATGGCCTGACTAGCGATAGCGACGCGAGAGCAATTTGGCTTTGGCTTAGGCAATAAGGGGGCTGTAAGTGCGCCGCCAACAGAAAAGTTTGCGAACTCCTGGAATAGGGTGACATATTGTATTACTATGACATCAACGTATGATTTGATTCAATTGCTAAACAGATGTTGCGCTGTGGACCATTTTGATTTAACACTATTACAGTTCTATTTTAGTTTTCTAGGCATGATTCTTGCATTACTAATTGCATAACCTGTATTGTAATGCAATATGCACATGCCTATTGCACTGAGAATAACGTAACTAATTAGCAACCCAGATATTTATAATGGTAGATACGTTTATGTCATCCACACACAAACTCAACGTTTCCGCGGTTACCCACATTAATTAATTTTAATCAGTCTTAGATCAACTTTGTTTTTCTAAACAAGCATGTGGGCCTTCCCCCTGTTTACGTACATTATCGTGACGTCGACGCGACAGGAATGATCGCGAGATTTATCCTTTTATAGAAGACGACTTAGATGTGGAACAAGCTTATGGCCCATGTTTTTAAGACGAAACGGGTCTTTTCGCGCACAGAATTTTCTTTTCTCTCGTGACCGCGGCCGATGTAACTTGGCCGAAACGTCGAGGTTAGTCAAAATTATAATTTTGATATAAATCTGTCCGCGAAAAGACCCGTTTCGTTTTAAAAACATGAGTATAGTTCGCGAAAATTTAAAAAGCTTATGGCCCACCTGATGTTAGGTGGAAACCATCGTCTATAACGAAGTTTTGCTTAAAGTACCCTAGAAACGTGCCCTACGATGCATTGCTCCACATCTATCAACTTGAAGCATACCCACTACCCATATAGTCTATTTTTTACTGTTTAATCATATAGGTACCTACATACCGTTAGTAAAATTATTAATATTGTTCACTTCTTCAATTTATCTGTGGATGATGTCGTGGGTCATGCATATATACATGTAACTATTAGCACTATGTTCTACTTCATAATGTATGACTGTTTATCTTCCCAAATAAATAAAAAAAAAAAAAAAAACAAAACACAGCAATGCTGCTTAACGTCAGATATAGGTACTTCCCCGGGCGAACTCTACCACTCTTGAAATGCCGGTTGAAAACCTGTCTCATACCTATACGTTATCATATCACTTATCACTTATCAGGGAACGGAAAGAATAGAGCTAATATTAAAACATATTTTTAAAGTAAAATAAACTCACTTTTATAGCTGATTTCACTACAGTTAATGAAAAAACTAGTAATAAGAGAAATACTCGTTCAAATTTTTTTTAAGGTGTATTTAACACCTAAAAAAATTTTGAACGACGTAATGTGACACAATTGGTGCTGTCAAGATTCAAAATATTTATTTGCACGAAACACAGGTAAATTGTACAAGACAGATAGTGTTATTCTTATTATAGATAGAGGAATCACTGTGCTTCACCTACTTGAGGTATACAAATATTTAAAATGGCTAAAAAGCATAACAGATAGTAACACATTAAGATACAAATATGTCAAATCACAATATTGTGACTGAGGATGTAACAAATTTAAAATATGAATATTACAGATCAGAATAATATAGACCACATTATATAAAACAGATAAATGTCAGAACAATAAAAAAATGATTTAGATGTAAACGTCGTTCGCTATAAATATAATACCATTAATACTAAATACTGTTCTTACCTACTTAATTTGAAAAAATAACCTACGTACAGCCGCAGCGTAGGTAATTATTACTCGTGCGCGATAACTTGGGACCTGCTAGGAATGCGACTCCCCGACCGCTTCCCCTGCACTTCCCCGATGGCGCCCGTATTGTACCGTTCGCATCACTATTTTTTACTAGGGTTTTTAGTCTCGTACTGGCCTACGTCACGTAACGACGCACTCTGGAATTCTTTTAGTTTTCGTTTGTGTTATTGTTTTGTTGTTGTAGTTTTTGTTGTTATAGTTCTTGTTAAGTGTTTCTGTTATCATTATGAAAGGTAAACCTTTGCATAGCGGAGAAAGAAACCTCGTGCTAAAAGTGTTAGAGTTTTTTGAAAACGAAAAACGGAACAAACAGTTTTGTTTACCTGTCCACTAAGTAGTTACAAAGATGAGATAATGTAAATAATAGATAAAATAAATGTATAAACTTAAACATTGTATTTTTATTTTATTCAAATAGTGTAAAAAAGATTAGATAAAAAGCAGCGTCCTCCCTGAGTTACATAATAAATTAGGTTAAAAAAACAAAGACGAAGCCGCGGGCGGCTGCTTGTTATGTTCGCTTTTTTGCGGGCGGTACAAACACGCCAATATGACGTCACCGCGCTCAGGTCCCAACTTATCGCGCACGGGTAATACAAAAACAATAGGCTCCTTGACCCTCCATATCCCGAGTTCACGACCGCAGAGTACAATTACGATTCGCCATCGCTAGCGCCGCCTGTGAACGGAAATCGGAACTAATCCGTTACTAGCTCTTGCGTGCCACTGGTAAGGTGCGTCTACACACATTTTCCTTTATTGAATGCGGAAGTTTATGCACAACTTTATATTTGAAGGGTTTTCTTTCATACTTTCAATAGGTTTTTTATACTAGTGGTTCTGTGAGAACAGTAGACCTCTCGAGCACGTATAGCCCTGCGATTATCGACACAGGCCGGATATGCTTTACCGGAAGTTCAAAAAGTAGTTTGCGCAAAAAGAAAATGCAATTTAAATCGAATTTCAGGTCCTTAAATTTTCCAATAGGCTAACCTATGTAGATTTTTGAGCAAAATATTGTTTTAAGTATTAGCGATTACTCGCGTTCCCTTGCTCTTAGAAGGTCGAATCTGGTGTCTACGTAGAAAACTTTCGTGATGGATTTCAATCATTATTATAAATACGGGATTTATCACGTACCGTCTTATCGGTGTTTCGACCGACAATGTTTCGGTTCAATTTGTGAACCTTCATCAGTGTGCGTTCAGGAGTGCGATCCGCTCCGAATAACGTCTCGCCTCGCACGTGTGCGAGGCGAGACGTTATTCGGAGCGAATTTTCGAACCGAAACATTGTCGGTCGAAACACCGATAAGACGGTACGTGATAAATCCCGTATTTATAACAATGATGGTGTCTACGTGTTTATCTCATAAAGGCGTAGAGGACTGCGTAGATTGATTGGTATAGACAGGTATAAATTTTCCGAAAAAAAAATCAAAAATTCAATGTATAACGCCACAGCAAACTTTCCCCTTTTATCTCCCCTCCACTCCCCCTTTTGGAAATTTTTTCACAACATCTTGTTTAGAATGAAGTCCTTAGTGTGCCTCTCAAAGTTGATTGAAATCCGTTGATAAATAATGCTACAGTAAACATCCCCTCTTTTCCCCCCTATTTTCCCCCAATTAAAAATCACGACTAAAAATTTAAATAAATCAAGTAACTTGTGTGCTAATTATTGTCGAAATGGGTTGAAATACGCGACTTGTAGGCGAGAACACACTGACGAACAAAAGCATTTTTTTACCAATCTCGAAACTGAGAATCTTCGCTGGCTCGGTCAATTAAACTTGTTGGCTGTTAGCATGTGTGGTACTGCAGTCGCGTTGCCTAACACTTTATGATTACACCTCGCTTGAAGGCGTACATGTTGAAGCCCACGAGGAAACCCCGCGTCCTGTATATCAATCTTTTTTCAAGGAACCCGCTTTCATAAGGATAATTTTGAGGCCTAAACTTGTTATAAATCGACAATCTAAGATGAGTTACCACGAGAGACTTATCATCCGATTGTCGAGGATTACAGATGCCTAAATGAAACGTTGCAAAATAACCACTACTTAGTATTAAACAAAGTCGCTTCCCGCTGTCTGTCTGTCCCTATGTATGCTTAGATCTTTAAAACTACGCAACGGATTTAGATGCGGCTTTTTTAATGGATAGAATGATTCAAGAGGAAGGTTTATATGTAGTTAGATAGAAAACACTTTATTGTATACCACACTCAAGTTAACAAATCATAATTCATCATCATCATCATCATATCAGCCGTAGGACGTCCACTGCTGGACAAAGGCCTCCCTCATTGATCTCCAGGAACTGCGGTTGGAAGCGGCCTGCATCCAACGCTGACCTGCGGTTCTTACCAAGTCGTCTGCCCATCTTGTAGGTGGACGTCCTACGCTGCGCTTGCCGGTCCGTGGCCTCCATTCGAGAACTTTCCGGCCCCATCGGCCATCTGTCACATGTCGGTGACTTGAGTTCTCCTACGTATCTCCTCATTTGTGATTCGATCCCGTAGAGAAACCCCGAGCATAGCCCTCTCCATAGCTCGTTGAGCGACTCTGAGCTTATTCATAAGGCCAATAGTGAAGGACCACGTCTCGGTTCCATATGTCATCACTGGTAACACACACTGACTTTCGTCTTAAGGCACTGAGGTATGTTGTACGAAAAGACGTTGAGAAGTTTCCCAAACGCTGCCCATCCGAGTTGGAAGTTGGACCTACCTAATTGGACTGTTTGTCCTAGGTATACATACGCGTCGACAACTTCAAGAGCCGAGTTCTCAACCATAACTGGGGCGGGCAGAAATCATAATAAAACACTTAAAACTAGACACGCTATAGTACAATTGGCGGTCTTATCGCTAAAAGCGATCTCTTCCAGACAACCTTTGGATGGACTGATTTATGTACCTAAAATACATGCATAATATAGTAGAGAAACACTGATAATTTTAGAGGTTTCTAATGTAATGTCGTAAATACTTCAATTAAATACTCTTTCAAGAGTAACCTCTAAAAAAAACATGTTTGTATTGTCTAATGACAAAAAAGCTGTGAACGTTGTATATAAAGACATTCTGTAGTATATTTAGTATCAGCATTGCACCCGTGCGAAGCCGGGGCGGGTCGCTAGTTAGGTATAATATAACTCACGCATTCAGTTTTGAGGTGTCTCCAGGACGTCAGGACGCTGTCGCTTCTTTGCAGAGTGTCGCTCCTTATATCCTGGAACAAAGAGAACAAGACATCTCTCTTGAGTCACTGTTTTACTGTTTGTGTTATCTACGATACGTCCTTAGACTACGATCAAGCAAGAGTCTAGAGAAACTCTTTCAGTAACACTATTTGTACTAAAAACGGAAAACTTACCATGATTTGTGAGTTTTTAAGTATCCCGATATTTCGACGCAGTTGCATCCGCCATGATTAAGTGGGTAAGTCTTTGCGAGTGGTAAATATCCCGTTTTTGGTACAAATAGTGTTCATAACCATGATACTTTCAAAAGTTAAAGTTTTAGTAACATCAAACGACGCTCTTGAAATCTATGGCGAGGCACACGGTCAGCATCATAACGTCATACTGTTATAATGACGTCAAATGTTGCATTGATATGTCACAAGATCGAATAATCATCATACTTCATCATGTCACGATGTCCACTGCTGAACATAGGCCTCCCACATTAATTTCTGGAGCGACCAATCTTATGTGACCTGTACCCAACAGCTCCCAGCAACCTTTGTCCTTTATTCCTACGATGACACTGAAAATCTTCTGCTTTTTGCTGAATAACACACATTTGCCAAACACAACCCATACTACATCTTTTCACACACTAACACACGCCTACATTCTTACACACTGCACAAGCATGTGGTTGTACTATGTTATTGCTTACAGTTAAAAATAAAATAAAATTTAGATAATTAAACTTTCATTCATTACATAGTTACTATTCTTGTTATATATATTTGTAATCGTATCGATACTCGATACTTTTAAATTGTCTGTTTAATTTAAGGGGATCATTTCTACCAAGATCATTTCTAATTGGAGCATATTTCGTCCTTAATAAGGTATTATTTTAATTTGAATAGTATTTATCTAGGTTCCCAAACATATATTAGATCAAAATACTTACCTAAAATGAAATAGAAGCGTATCGCATTCTGCATGTTTTTACGTCATAAAAGACCTGTTTTCAACCTAATTGTTTCGTATTAGAAACAACAACATCTTACGTATCCTAGTCATGGGAACATAGATTATACCGTCTAGTTACAGAATAACAACACAATGAGAAAAATACAACAAGTTTTCAGTCATAATTTTTGATATTACGGAACACGGTCAAAATCTAATCAAATTTAGAATCGTTCTATTGCTATCACTGTCGCTCTGCTTGGCTAAACTTCGTCACTAAACAGGGATAGCGATATTCAGGCCGAAGTTTTTGACGCGGCCGAATTGAAGTTGCGCTCGGGGTTCGCCGGCGCGATAACATTAAAATTCACATTAGCTTCTCTTTATTCTACATATTGAACACTTTATTTGTTAAGGTTTATGGAGGAGGGCGTTGATGCCTGCGACACAGTATTTTTACTCCTGCTAGTATCACCGTTTCCATTTTGTTTCTGTACACGGTTTTATGTATCAAATAAACATGTTTTGATTTGATTTTGATTCCTTTATTCATTAATGTACACAAATTGATTTACAGACAGAAACAGCTTACAAAATGGACATGTACAAAAACGAGCTTAACCTTAATAAGAGTTTTCTTCCAGCAAACCTTTATCAAGCCGTCTTTCCATCTAGTGCCACTTTAGTTTGCTAATCCTCTTGGCTATGTCTGTGACCTTGGTGTCTATGATTCTCCTGATTTCTGATTGGATCTCGTAGAGAAACACCAAGCAACCTTGAGCCTTCTAATGAAGCCCTTAGTGGTCAAGATAAGATATGATATCAAATAACTACACTCTTATATTATAAATGCAAAAGTTTGGGTGTTTGTTTGTTACTCAATCACGTCGTAACGGTGGAACCGATATCCATGAAATTTGGTATGTAAGTACCTGGATACATTTTGTTAGGTTACTTTTTCAAATCAAATAATTTTATTTCAGAAAACTTAATTTATATACATACATTTCATGGGTTTGGGACCCCCTTTTAAGTATAAAATACCTGTGTTAGAGGGTACTTTTTGTTACATATATGGATAAACAACGCGTGTGAAGCCGCTGGCGGAGGCTAGTGTATATTAAAGATTTAATTTGACTAGGTTTTACTTCATGAATATCACTAACCTTCAGCAAGAATTTCTCTTCATTAATCGTAGCCCTCGTTAGTTATGTTAATTATCCTTGAAAAATCCAATCAACCTAATGAGTCAATTACCCATATACAAGCTAAAACAAATAAAACTGCAATAGGAAGTAATTGCAGGAAGCGGTAGTCTTCAGTTCTTGACATAATTCGGAACATCACGACCAAAACATCAACTCAAGGCAGCTTCAACAGTTCATTAATACCTTACCTATTTACTCGACTGCCGAGGTGAGTAAAGCTAATAACGCGTATGATTTTGTTTCACATATTAAATTATCTCACGGCCAAACAACAGCTCGGTTGGTTTTACGCGATTATTGAATAGATGATTCTACTGCCTATTCAAAACCCTAAACATTGATTTTATTGAATTGATAGTAACATGACAAGTAACTTTTTACCAAAAATATAATCGACTTATGATAACAGAAAAAACCAAACTACTAAACCATTTTTATGAAATTTCTATAGGACAATCTGAAAGTATATTCTTTCAAAATTCAAAGTAATTTTCCCAGTTGGTTTATAAATTATGGAGTTCTGAGGTAACAAACATAAAAAAAAACGAGTGTGATTTAGACCACACGGCTGAAGTGAAACTTCTTTTTCAAAATATTAATTTATAAAATTGTCCAACAACGAAATGAAATTACGAAAAATAATCAAACAAACTACTAACTGAGATATATATATATTTCAAGCACTGGCTATGAGAGGAAGAGAGAAAGAAAATGTGCGCGCGCACCTCTATCTCACTTGCTCCTACTCGTACAATACACAATACAATATACAAAACGTATCTCTCTCTCTCTTTCTATCTTCACTAACTTATATCTCCCTCTCAACTTCCGTTCGCACTTTTCGTAACGCATTCACCAGCTTACTCCCCAAGTCAAGTTTGCTTACAGAAGTTTTACTTTAAAAACAACCGAACCGAGAATCTCCACCTTTTGTTAAGTTGGTTATAAATTCGTTACATTACTAGAAAACCACTGATAGTATGTAGTCTTGTCGCTAACATATAATTTTCTGACAACTTTCGAATGGAGGATAGATCATAAAATGAAAATGTAACGAACTTTGTGTCCGGACTTGCCTCTCTAGCTGATATTTTCATGAGATTTGTTATTCCGCTTAGATCCCAATCTAATTACCTCATTTTGTATTTTTTCGTGTTTTGATCTATTACTAGTGGTTCGCCCCGAACTGAGATCTCGCGAATCTCCCATAAAAAATATTATTAGTAATCTTTGACTATCAAAGTAGTGCCACGAAATAAATAACCGTATAACTTAACCTACAGTTTCATTCAAATTAACGGGAGTTCATGTTAGTGTTGGTAATTTTTTTGGGGTACCAATAGCAGTTATTCTGGATTTCAGACTTTTGCCTATATTTGTGTCGCTAAAGCTATATGCATACCAAATTACAGCACTGTAGGGTCACTGGTGCACCATGTGAATTTCGTCAAACTTCAGTTTTTATTATGGCTAATAACTCAAAAACTTAACTAAGAATAAAAACGGGGTCAAAATGTACTAATGAAGACCTTTCATTTGACATCTCACTTGATCTAATAGTCTCATTTTCATTTTTTTTACTCCTCTTAAACCCCAATATCTCAACAACCCCCTACATTTTTAGTTCATTTAGTCACACCAAAAATGTGCCATCACTACCTATCTAAATATCAAATTTCACGATGATCGGATAAACGCTTCGAAACTTATCCTCGGACAAACAAACGTACCTACAACGCCGATTTGCCCAAGTTGATTTGGAGATTTCGCTTCGCACGATCAATTAGTTTATTGTTTCATGGTAGTGCGATCTGCAAATTTCGATCTTGGTCGGTTACTCGAGAAGAGTCTAGATCCTATTTTGTTAAATTCCAGGTCATTTCGTCACCTGTGCAGAGTAAGACGCGTGCGCGGGTCGGGCCTCCGCGCCGAATGCTAAATTTGAGAAAGTGTCGTGAAAGCGCGCACCTGCCGGCGCCTGCGCTCCTAGTGATGCGCTCGCTCACTCGCTCGAGTCTCTTAGTAATGTTAGGAGGCTCTTGCATTATTTGATTAGTTTTCATTGAAACTGACCAAACCACTATAAGGGTCTTACCACAAAAGAAATTAAACATAGCACAAGAAGCGCTAATCCATATTTACGCAACGCAAAAATTCCATATCAATATTTGAACTAATTTTAGTTTATTTTTTTGTAGTAAAATTATTGACGATCCCATTCTCACAAGCGGTATTGAGAGTTTTTCCCTCCCTGTGTGTGTTCTACCGCTTGTATACTGAGTTGTGTACTGAGTTGTTTGATATGGTGCCTGAGGCTTCTTTTATTATCGCACCGCTCGCCATCGGCGGGGAATCCATCCACACACCTTGGAGGTGTGGAGGAATACCCTCCCGGGAACACTTCGCTGTGGAATGGTCTCCCTGCCGAGGTTTTCCCCGGGGACTACAGTGTGAGGTTCTTCAAAAAGGGTGATTTGAAAATTTGAAAGGGTCGGCAACGCGCGATTGTAACCTTTGGTGTTACAAACGTCCATAGGCTACGGTAACCGCTTACCATCAGGTGGGTAAAAACGTAAAAAGTATTTAAATCTCTTATACAGAATTATGATTTAATTCCGTTCTAGAATACGTTGACCTCATACGTAGCTTGAGACAAGTTTGCAACAGGCATAAATCTCGCGACGGTTGATGTCAAATACAGTGGCTTATAATAAATAAATAAAATAAATATTTCACACAGCGCTATCCAGCCCCAAACTAAGCAGAGCTTGTACTATGGGAACCAGATAACTGATTTTCAGATTTTCAGATTTATTTATTTCACCTTAATTATAACATTGGTTGTTACAGGCATGTCAATTTTTACATTTTAAAACATATAATAATTAAATTAAAATAATATTATTAAAGATCATGTCGACAATCACATGTCTGATAGAATACTTATATACTTTTTTTGTAAATACATACTTATAATACATAGAGAAACAACCAGATCCGGAACAAATACCTGTAGATCATGCAAACATTTGTTCCGCGGCGGGAATCGAACCCGCTACCTCCTGCGTCTCAGCCGGCTATTCGCCCACTGCACCACGGAGGTCGTCAGAAGTAAGATTGCACGGTGACATATTGGAGCAGTTGCAGTTAGACTTCGCTACGGGACGTCTTTCGCATAACAAAAACCCGTGATGAAATACAATCAACTCTTGTAAATCTGTGTTTTAGATAAACAAATAACGCGCCCTTTTATTATTGTAAAATTACTAAAATAAAAGGTTGTCTGGAAGAAACAGCTTCTGTATTTTATATTTATATTTGTTTGTTTTTAGTGTGCAATAAAATATTGTCATTTATTAATTTATTCTTAACTTCCTCATACAAATTCCTGATATGCAGTAGGATTCCGTATGTCGTGGGTATCCAGGAACTATAGACCTGACCTGACCTGACCTGACCTGACCTAGAACATATAAGTAGTTGGAGATCATCCAACCATTTGTCTCGCAGTATCTTAACTATGTACTATGTATAATATATATATTTTAGGGTTCCGTACCTACCTACCGAAAGGGTATAAGGTCTCATTTTACCAAGTTTCGTCAAAATCCATTATGTTTCCTTAGAAATAAGAAACAGTATAGAAATAAGAAAAATGCTGGTTAGAATTTAAAATGGGTGGTTTATATATTAATAACATTCAATAGGTGTTGAAGCTCGTGCACTGAAAATTGTTGCGGTTATAGTGTGACCATTAGTGTTGTGCACTCCCTGAGGTATGCGCGCGGCGAGACGGGGAGGAGAATCGGCTGCTGCGCTCTGTCAGTTCGCCGTCAACGCTCGTGGCGGCAGGTAGTGTTATTTGTATCGGACTGTCTATGTCAGACGCACATGACATAGACAGTCCGATACAAATAACACTACCTGCCGCCACGAGCGTTGAAGGCGAACTGACAGAGCGCAGTATTTGTATCGGACTGTCTATGTCAGACGCACATGACATAGACAGTCCGATACAAATAACACTACCTGCCGCCACGAGCGTTGACGGCGAACTGACAGAGCGCAGCGGCCGATTCTCCTCCCCGTCTCGCCGCGCGCATACCTCAGGGAGTGCACAGCACTAATGATCACACTATAACCGCAACAATTTTCAGTGCACGAGCTTCAACACCTATTGAATGTTATTAATATATAAACCACCCATTTTAAATTCTAACCCGCATTTTTCTTATTTCTATACTGTTTCTTATTTCTAAGGAAACATAATGGATTTTGACGAAACTTGGTAAAATGAGACCTTATACAATGGATTCACATTTAGGATATTTAGTTTCCCGATACCTAAATGGAAGAGTTCCAGGGGTAAAAGTGGATTGAAGTTTGTATGGAGTAAAATAAAAATGCGTTTATTAATTGAAAGAAATGTAACTACTAAACATATAATTAGATACGGATCACAGCAATTTTTAGGTTTCCGTACCCAAAGGGTCAAACGGGACCCTATTACTAAGACTCCGCTGTCTGTCCGTCTGTCACCAGGCTGTATCTCATGAACCGTGATAGTTAGACAGTTGAAATTTTCACAGATGATGTATTTCTGTTACCGCTATAATAGCAAATACTAAAAACTGAATAAGATAAATATTTAACGGGGCTTCCACACAACAAACGTGATTTTTTTGCCGTTTTGATAGATTTTATTATTTATTTATTTAATACTTTATTTATTGCACAAAAATACAAATTTCATGTACAAAAGGTGGGCTTAATGCTAATAGCATTTTCTACCTGCCAACCTCAGAGGTAACAAAAAAGGTTGGCGTGCTAACTTTTAACAATATTAATGTTTATTAAAAAAAACAAAAGAAACACAAATAACAATAAACTCCGATTACAGTTAGAATAAATACATAAACCTACTTGATATAACAATAATAATACATAGAATATATATATATGACAAACATAACAAATATATATATATATATATACATATATATTATATAAAACAAAAAATACTATTACATACAATTATTACTGCCAACCTCAGAGGTAACAAAAAAGGTTGGCGTGCTAACTTTTAACAATATTAATGTTTATTAAAAAAAACAAAAGAAACACAAATAACAATAAACTCCGATTACAGTTAGAATAAATACATAAACCTACTTGATATAACAATAATAATACATAGAATATATACATGACAAACATAACAAATATATATATATATATATATATATATATATATATATATTTGATATAAAACAAAAAATACTATTACATACAACTAGGGCTTGCAATTCGGGTATTCGAATATCCGTATTATTCGGATATCCGTGTGATTTTACTATCCGGATAGTGACGATCAATATATTCGGATAATTTAAAGAAAACGAATAGTGAAATTCATCAAAAAATCACGATTTGAACATGAAATTAACTGTAGTACATGTATCTAAAAAGTAATCTGTATTTAAACACTGTTTATCCTTTATTTTTAACATTTGTCGCATTATAAAACATTTAGAAAGTCGCGACTGACAAGTTGCTTACTTATTGTTTAAGTTTTGTAATAGAAAACGTGATCTAAAGTTCCTAAGTTTCCTTACTGTCAAAAGTGATTTATATTTTATGATGATTGTTGAAATAACTTAAACATTGTTTATAGCTGCTTTAATAACGATTATGTTCATTTTTAACGCTTGTCCCAAAATTATTCGAATTATTCGTAATATCCGGATATCCGAATAGTAAAGTTCACTACTATTCGAATTATTCGGATATCAAAATTTTACGGATAATGCAAGTCCTACATACAACACACATAGGTACTACGTTTTCATATATTTTAACAGCCAGTGGAGGACTGCAAGAAATGACTATAGACTAGTCGTCTGAAAACCGGTTTACTAGGCGCCTTTTTAATATGAGTAGGGAGAGAGTTCCATAGACCGACAGCTACCAGCTCAAAAGAGTTGCCACGGAAGGCCGTTGAGTGTTTCGGGGTAGCGAGAGGGAGAGAATTAGTGGATCTGAAGTTTTGGTCATGGGTGTCAGAGAGGTAGGAAAATTTGCATTTAAGATAATGAGGAGTAAAGGGGTCCCTAAGGATTGAAAAAAGAAGACATACAATTCTTAACTTTCTCCTGTCACGAATTGAGAGCCATTTCAGTTTGGAGCGATACTCAGACACATGATCATACTTACGGAGACCGTAGATGAACCTAATGCACGTATTGAGCAGTCGATCCAATTTGTTAAGGAGGTCCTGATTAAGGTCTAGGTACGATATATCCGCATAGTCGATTATAGGTAGGAGCAAAGATTTGACAAGGGATATTTTAGTATTTGTTGGGCGAAAGTTTTCAAACGGATAATAGAATGGAGAGATGCAAAAAATTTACGGGATACTTCCTTTACCTGAGCCACCCAGTTTAGGTTAGCATCGACAAGGAGGCCAAGATTTTTGACCACCGGTGCAAAAGGAATGATGCAATCATTATATACTAAGGGAGTGGTTGAGAGTAGGTCGATTTTTGCAAGTTGGCGAGTACTCCCGAAAATGATTGCTTGACATTTGTTTGGGTTCACTTGGATGCCGTAGTTCTCAGACCAGGTCTTAAGTTGGAGAAGATCAGTGTTGAGAGCATCCAATGAAGCATTCAAGTTTTCAGCTTTGAGTGGTAATAAAGCTGCAGATCGTCGGCGTAGAAGTGATAGTTGCAGTGGAATTTGGAGGAAAGCAAGTTGATGAATAGGCTGAAAAGCAGGGGTGATAGGATTCCCCCTTGAGGGACTTCAGCCTCCAGCTCACACCAATCAGAGAAAGTCTGCCCACTTCGGATGGACACTTTTTCGGGGCGACGCCCCGTTAAATAGGACGAGAACCACTGCACGGATAACGGCGAGAAATTCAGGTGACTCAAGGCAGCAAGAAGCAGATCATGGTCGACAGCATTAAAAGCGTTGCTAAAGTCAATGAGTACCAGCACAGTGACTTGAGATATCTCCATAGCTGATCTAATGTCCTCGGTGACTTTGAGCAAGGCAGTTGTGGTGCTATGGCCAGCCCTGAAACCAGACTGGAATGGGTTCAATAGGTCACCGTCGTTCAGAAACTCCATCACTTGCTTGTGGACAACTGACTTAATGACTTTAGACAGGAAAGGCAGGATTGATATGGGACGAAACTGGTTAGGGAGAAGCGGGTTGGGTGTTTTTGGTAATGGCAGGACATGAGCTTTACGCCATTGGTCAGGGAAATGGCCAGTTGACAAGGAGTGGTTAATTATATGCACAAGAGACGGAAGAATGTGGTCAATTAGGCGAATTACCATGATCCAGCCAATCTCATAGCTACCAACCGCTTTAGATTTGAGAGTGTTTAAAATTTTCCTAACCGTGTCGTGAGACACGCTCACGAAGTCGAAAGGAGTAGTATTAGGTCGAGGTAAGTCATTTATTTCGAGAAGGGTTTCAAATTTAATGTTTGGGGTGATTTTCGCTATGGAAGTGAAGTGTGGGTTCAGGTCGTTGAGGTTAAGAGAAATTTTAGTGTCGACACTTTTGACCTTACCAAACCCAAGATACTTTAGGAACTTCCACAACCCCGCGGGAGTCAATAATTCAATTTGCTCTGCAATATACTTACGCTTGCTATTTCGACAGACCTGATTACATCGATTTCTAAATTTTTTTTGTACTCAGTCCAGTTATCCTCCGATCGGTCCATTTTAAATTTGCGAAAAGCTCGATCGCGTTTTGACATGGCTTTACGGATTGTATCGTTAATCCATGGGGTCGGACGATATTTTATTCTGTTTTGTTCTTTAGATAATGGTACCTACGAAACCCTTCGTGCGCGAATCCGACTCGCACTTGGCCGGTTTTATTTAAATCTTTATGATGGGTATGTGAGGGGGTCTGTTTGTATGTAATGGGTAATTACATAACGAACCTATTGTGAAAATAATTTCACTAATAGAAAGCTACACTATGCCTGACTGCTATAGCTATAGACTATATTTTATTTCGATAAAAATGCGTGCGCAGTTGGGGCGGATCAGCTAGTATCTTATAAAATGTCCGAACTGATACGACAGACTTGGCAAGAGGCAAGACAGGTGAAGCAGGGTAGCGACTGAATGATGGTCGAGGAATGGCTGTAGAAGGGTAGGACGTCCGGCAGGGAGATGGGTGGACGACATCGTTAAAGTCGCAGGCCGTCAATAGGTGAGACAAGCGCAGGATCGTGGCGGATGACACAAACTAGGAGAGGTCTACACCCAGCAGTGGGTGAAGTTGGGCTGTGGATGATGATGATGATACGTCAGAAGGTATTTATCTACCCACTTATTGCATTCGTCGGAAAAAACAGAACGATGATGACTTTTCACAAATCCCCCAATGACACATGTTTTTATCTTAAAGCATGTGACAATTGTGATTGCATATCTCAAAAATCTCAATTCATCGTACGTAGTGCGTACGACAATATGTAATTCTGTTACAAAATAGGTACCTACCTAAATAGGTAATACCTGTAAGTCTTGCAACGGTACTTGAATAAAGATGAGAAATTGTGCAATCATAGCTGTATCAGAAGTTTTGTGCAGGGACTTAATTGACTTAAGTACTTCCTGTTCATTTCTCTATTCTATTCATTACCTATGCAAATTTACAAGTATTCGTCTTAATAATGTATTCAATAGTAACGTATTTTGTTACCACATAGTAGGTCCCCAGACAAATCTTGCACGGTTTTTAGGGGTTATAGACTCTTACATCATAGTAATATTGTAATTTTTAAATGTACCTACCTACAAGCTCTGCTTAGGAGCTATCGTGTGAAATGTAGAGTGTTATTTATTTCTTTATCGATTTATTCCCCCCGAACTTTAAAACAATAAGAATCTTTTTTGCTATGAACATTATTATCACGAAACGATTTTTGTGTTTTCATAAACAGAGTTCTTCTCATTATGTATGATAACCTAGAAAGAGCTAATTCTGCCTATTCAAGACTTCTGGAGCAGATAGAACTCAACTGTTTCATCTCATTTTTGTTAATTTTCTTGAACCCTTGAAATAATTGTATTTTTTCTCAATTTCAACAATACATTTTAGATTCGTAATTTTGAATTCTAAATATTTATACACTAGCTTACGCCAACGACTTCGCACGCATGGTTTGTAATTAAAAATTTGCCTGTCTCAATATTCCATTTTATCTATATACCAAATCATCGAAATCGGTTCAGCTGTAACTCACTTTCGCATTTTATTATATTACCTACCTGTAATAGTGCTAAAACGCGGTTGAGACCGCAGAAAATCCCTAGTTGTTCTGGAAATCGCTATCTCGCCTGACCGGGCGAGTTTTAAGCAGGCGAGTTGATGATTAAATGTTAAATGTTTGCAGACCCAGACCCACTAACACAACCTTAGAAACATGAACACGGTCAAACGACATTTTATGATATTGCTTACTCGTAAGCCATGTGTTTTCATTAACCTGATATATTAATTTAAAATGTAAAGAACTTTAATAAACTAAGGTCAAAATAAAAATGGAATGATCTGGAACCTAACTTTATCAGATACTAGCTAACCCACCCGGCTTAGACATTATATCAAAATCAAATATGCCTATAGCATATTATATTCAGGGATTGTAGCTTTCTCTTGGACAACAGGAATGTGATGTCCGACACTGCTTGTATGGCGTTACTCCACCAAGAAAACGGCTACGTAGTCGCAGGGGCTTTTTGCGATCCACAGAAGCCATCACAAATAATGCAAGTGATGCCCGTGTTACACTGTGGAAAATAAATAAATCCCCTCCACCTGGCTATGTTACGCCTGCAGAGGAACTACCCCCTGGTCAACACCTACCTTGACCAGTGTGGAGGACCCTCAACAGACTGCATCTTAGTAAATGGGGTATTATAGACGAATCGGCGACGCAATGCCAATGTGGTGCCCAGCTCCAAACAATGTCACACGTCCTTGCATGCCCATCCTGCCCTACCATCTGCACGATGGGGCAACTGATGACCTGCTCCGACGCTGCCATGAACGTGGCGGCGTACTGGTCAAAATGGCTATAGTATTGAGACATCGACACGAAAGAAGAAGAAGATGCTTTCTCTTGATAACTGACGACCTTTTAGACGACCTCCGTGGTACAGTGGGCGAATAGCCGGCTGAGACGCAGGAGGTAGCGGGTTCGATTCCCGCCGCGGAACAAATGTTTGATGATCTACAGATATTTGTTCCGGGTCTGGATGTGTTTCTTTATATTTTATGTATATATTAAAAAAAATAAAGTATATTAAGTGTCTATTCTGTCAATTATCTGCTTCCCATAGTACAAGCTCCGCTTAGTTTAGGGCTAGATAACTCTGTGTTAAATGTCCAGCAATATATTTATAATTTATTTATTTTAATGAGTTGAAAGAATCGATTCAGTAAGTAGTTTCTGAAATTCCCCCCTACAAACATACAAACTTAATTACAAACAATAAAACCTCTTTTTAATATTGATGGTATAGGTATAGAAACATCACTCTATTCTATAGGTACTCGTATGTCGCCGTGCCTAACAAGATAGGTTATAAAAGGTTTATCTTGCTCTTCTGTCTGAGGAGGTGGGCGATGAAGCTGCTCCACAATTTATACAATTTTTGCAGCTTCATCGTGCTATATGTTTGCAATATTCATCATCATCATCATATCAGCCGTAGGACGTCCACTGCTGGACAAAGGCCTCCCTCATTGATCTCCAGGAACTGCGGTTGGAAGTGGCCTGCATCCAACGCCGACCTGCGGTTCTTACCAAGTCGTCTGCCCATCTTGTGAGTGGACGTCCTACGCTGCGCTTGCCGGTCCGTGGCCTCCACTCGAGAACCTTTCGGCCCCATCGGCCATCTGTTCTGCGCGCTATATGGCCTGCCCATTGCCACTTCAACGTGCTAATCCGTCGGGCTATGTCGGTGACTTGAGTTCTCCTACGTATCTCCTCATTTCTGATTCGATCCCGTAGAGAAACCCCGAGCATAGCCCTCTCCATAGCTCGTTGAGCGACTCTGAGCTTATTCATAAGGCCAATAGTGAAGGACCACGTCTCGGTTCCATATGTCATCACTGGTAACACATACTGATTGTAGACTTTCGTCTTAAGGCACTGAGGTATGTTGGACGAAAAGACGTTGCGAAGTTTCCCAAACGCAATTGTAATATTAGTTCTAAATAAATGAATTTGAATTTGAAATAAATGAATTTGAACTGCTCAAAGTTCCTATCAAGAATGTGCCAGTATTTTCACCGGCAACAGTAACCCTTCAATCCGAAACAGCAATGCTGCTTAGCGTTACAAATAATATGGTGGTGGTACTACCCCGGGCGAGCCCTTTCACAAGGAACTCAACTCGAGGGAAGTCGTCGGCGTAAGCTAGTGTATAAATATTTAGAACTAACTTCCGCCAGCGGCTTCGCACGCGTTGTTTGTCAATAAAAATAAGACTATGTTCGAATCCTGGTTATAATCTATCAACACATCAAATTTCATCTAATTCGGTTCAGCCGTTACGACGAACAAACAAATATACAAACAACCAAACTTTCACACGTATAATATTAATGTGATCTTAAATCTAAAACATGTTGAAATTTAGAAAAATATATTTATGTACAGAAAGGGTTAAAGGGTATAACGTGCAAAAGAATAACCTGTGTTTGTTGTGTTTATTGATGTATAATATTAGAAAGTAGGTTTATAGAAAGTAGCTTTATTGAAAATACAGTTTAACTATATTTATTTGATGTTTGGTATGGGTATTAATATCAATATATCTTAGTCATATTTTTTCTAAAAGTTTTGTCATGCACTACAAAAATATTTTCACCACACTACGCAAAGGTTAATTGGAAGAGATTGCTTGCTAACATTGAGAGACTATGCACAGATTTATGTATTTTTGTGCAATAAAGTATTTTCAATCAATCAATCAGACCTAAGTCACTTCTCTTTTTTTTACAATCTTATTACAATCTCTTATTTTTGTTATACTCAACCAATCATGGGACTTTATGTTGGTATATTTAATTTTTATGTCCAAAACTTTATCTTCATTTAATTTTATGATATGCGATTGGCACGCCATCTTTATTTAATAAAAATGGCATGTCACGCTTACCTACTATTGTTAACTTGCCTAAAAATTATCTCTTTGATTTATATTGATTTGATATATACATATTTATATATGATATATACAGATATATATATTTTATACTTTGATATATATTTAAGGTTATTATTTATTATATGATTGCAATTTATTAATTTAGTAGTTCTATGGTGAATGCAATAATGACAAAAGAAAGTTATAATTAATTTTGACTTCTATAGTACCTTGCTTAAAATAATTGGATTAGTTATTTAAATTGTGTTTAATAATTAATATGATTTTAGGATACATGTTTGTAATTTATTTATTTATAAAATGGTTATCAACGGAAGTCGTGGCTGTTGTTAAAAAAGTCCTTTTAAAAGAAGCCCGGTATTACATTTTTGAATAGATAACGTTTTCTTGCTGGTGGATTTGACAGCAACGCAGCGTTGTCATTTTAGCGACTTTGTCGCTAGATCTAGGGGATTTGGACTCGTTTAGCGACATTTTTTTTCAGATTTAGCGATAAAAAAATATCTAGCGACATCTAGTGACTTTTTAAAATAACGAAAAAAGAACGAAAGAAAGAATACATCGAACAGGCAGATTTGGCTAAAACAGTTTTGTCACTGTCACATTCAAACGCTGAAGTCGAGCGAATGTTCAGTGTGATGAATATCATAAAAAATAAACTAAGAAACAGATTGGCGCCTGTCACTCTGAACTCGATCATTCTTATAAGAAACCAATTAAAAATTTTAAACCAGACTTGCCACAGCTACGTATTGTCTGAAGATGTTCTTTCCAAAATCTCAAAAATCATTAAAAAAAACAAAGAGTTCCGAAATGGGGCCATCAACTTCCAGAACTGCTCCTGCCATAGTTTGTGATAAGGATGACGTCTTGAAGATGACGAAATGTTGCAATTTATTCAATTTTGATTACCTATTGTTTGTGTAAACCTACATCTATTTTTTATGTAATATGTTAGGAAAAAGGCAAACGGCCAGCCTGATTGGAAGTATATGGTGGTAATCTTCATGTAATAAACACTTAAATATAAACCGTCTTTTATTAATGCAATAACCTAATAAAAAATCTAGCGACATTTAACTAGATTTTTCATATGTATATCTGGCGACTTTTCGGTGCTAGCTTAGCGACTTTTTTTTTGCCTGAGCGGCAACCCTGCAGCAACGGCAGTCGTTTTCGAGCTGCGAAGCGTATCGGTCACCTAAAGTGTAATGATTGGTCATAAAGGAGTGTACTAATAAATGAAGATTTGTAAAGCGTCGAGGTGTTTTTCTACTAAGCTCGCTTTCACTATAATCATGCCAATCATAAGCTTTATGGATACTTATGTTTGTGCTGTGCTCAGAGGCGGACGTATAAACTTTCCTAGTGATAAAATTGAATTATAAATCATTAATATAATTCTAAATCACGTTGACTAGCCTGCAGTTGTTTAAAATATGCTCAAAACCTATAAAATATGATTTAAGCAAGGCACTTTCTTTTATGGCTTTTTATTAACCATGGAAAAAGTGGCCTGTTCGGAAACGTCAGCATCGACCGCACTTTTGATAACTAAATAGGAGCCCTGCGGCCCTGTGAATATATGTATAGAGTGTATGGCAGTGGCGACGGTTATACGCAACCGAGACAATCTAGCAAAGTGGGGCTACATCGACCCATCCCGGAGTCGGTGCCACTGCGGGGCCTCTTTACAAGCAATAGCCCACTTGCTCTCATGTCCTCTCTGCCCAGCAACCTGCACACGAGAGGACTTGTACCAGGCAACAGAAAGGACAACTCTTTAGGGCTAATACAATTTTGATATTAACCACCCATTGACAAGAAGAACCACTTAAAATCTTATAAAAAGTGGTCAAAAATCTTATAAAAAAAGGTTTGTTAACATCAGATTACCTAACCCTACCTTAGATACTTACTGTACTATGTAATTTCTTATTACAAATACAGTTATTTGCCAATGGCAAATGCACAAACAGTGCGACGCCACAAAAAAAATCCAGTTCCAAAGCTGTTGAAGTTTTAACAAGTCTCAACTGTACATCACAATAAACCTAGTTTCAAGCGATTTAAGAGCTAGTTTATTGCCTAAAGGCGGGTTCCTATATTCGTCGGTAACCGACTACGACTCGTATCTCCTTGAAAAAGTTTCAAACTAGTGTCAGACTTCTGACACGTATTCAAGGAGAAACGAGTCATAGCTGGTTACCAACTGAAGAGGGACCCGCCATTAGTCTACAAAATGTTCATTTATATACATAAAGGCTTTCGGATCGCGCACATGAAGTTAACGATCTCTGAGAATCTTAACGTGTCCAATTTAAGATATCATCTCGGCTTTTCATCAACTGGGATACAGCACAGGTGATAATTTTGTGGCATTATGTGGTGTGTGAATGAAGTACCTACTTAAAATAAAAAAATGGGCATAGTGGAAACAGTGGGTATCTGAAAACGGACGTAGACGCTGTGGCAGGCCTAAAAAAAGATGGCGAGGTTATCTAGAAGCATTAGAGCCTTAGTCTTTACTAAGGCTCTACTAAGGTAGTAGCCGGCTCTGGTCATTATCATCACACACGATGAAAAAAAACTCTGTGACAAAAATTTCATAATTTGTTGGAATAAAACCGTGCACCCTCTAATGAGCATCCTTTGCCCAGGACTCTGACAATAATAATAATAATTTAGACAACAGTGAACCCATTTCGCTAGTAAAAAGCTTAAAACTAGGGGAGTTAGTACTTGATTACTAATTGCGATTTACTCCTCTGGGTGAGCTTACGTGAAATACAAGCATTTCTACACAACACGGGAAGAAATGCATACGACACGCTCATTGCGGTATAAAAACAAAGTATGCAACCTACCCCCCGATTCAAACTACACTCTTCAAGCTCTTACGTAATGTCGATCAAAATATTTAATAAACTACCTGTCGCGTTGAAAAATGAGACTAATAATATTATGAAACTATTTATGAAACAATTAAAATACTTACTAACTACTAAAACCTACTATACAATTGACGAATATTTTATTGACATATTTTAGATGCTTACCTATTAACTACTTTGACATTAGATTTGAATGTTTTTTTTAAAATGAATATAACCTAACAAGAACAATGACGTCCTCCTCTCTCCAAAATAGTGTTGTGCCCAACAGGGTCCAAATTGATCATTTACCTATTAATTACCACTGTTAGCGTTGACTAGTTTAGTGAATCATTTTAACAATAACGAATAAAAATTGTATGAATTAATCATGATTTTAGGAACAACTCTATGAATTTATTGATTTAAAAGTAATTATTTACAGTCAGTCAGTTGAGTCAATTGATTTAAAATAAGTTGCGGATCTGAATAGTTTAATTATATATAAATAATGATTTAATTGCTACTGTAAATTATGATAGCTATTTTAGACACTATTTTGTTAATTTAATGATGTAAAAGTATTTATGTATTACCCGTGCGCGATAAGTTGGGACCTGAGCGCGGTGACGTCATATTGGCGTGTTTGTACCGCCCGCAAAAATGCGAACATAACAAGCAGTCGCCCGCGGCTTCGTCTTTGTTTTTTTTAACCTAATTTATTATGTTACTCAGGGAGGACGCTGCTTTTTATCTAATATTTTTTCTCATCAACGTGGTTTTCGATATTCCCCTTGCCATGCATGTTCGTTTTACTGCCTGGTCAACAGGTAAACAAAACTGTTTGTTCCGTTTTTCGTTTTCAAAAAACACTAACACTTTTAGCACGAGGTTTCTTTCTCCGCTATGCAAAGGTTTACCCTTCATAATGATAACAAAAACACTTAACAAGAACTATAATAACAAAAACTACAACAACAAAACAATGACACAAACTATAACAACAAAAACTACAACAACAAAACAATAACACAAACGAAAACTAAAAGAATTCCAGAGCGCGTCGTTACGTGACGTAGGCCAGTACGAGACTAAAAACCCTAGTAAAAAATAGTGATGCGAACGGTACAATACGGGCGCCATCGGGGAAGTACAGGGGAAGCCGTCGGGGAGTCGCATTTCTAGCAGGTCCCAAGTTATCGCGCACGAGTAATACATGTAATTGATTTAAAACGGTTGCTCTGCACACTGGCAACGCGTCCGGAAAAAAAGATGGCGGGGAGGCCCGAACGTTCGGACGGCAGTCCACTATAATTCAACGAAAAAAGAAGTTTCGATTGAAATTTCGCACGTTTCTATTGGGACCCGAAATTTCGTCCGTTCGAAAATTATTTGACATTTAGATTCTCTAAACCTACTCTATTGCGTTATTGCTCCGAACGAAAATTTAAGTTTGACAGATCTTTTTTCGGAATTTTAACCTCAAGTTGACGAAACCAGAAGTGTTACCTACCTTCTGATTTTCGTGAGTGGATTTTATTAGAAATTTACTGAAACGAGCGTCTCGGAAGGATTGGTCGTATGTTGAGTGCTGCTACTGAGTGTTATGGTGGTTTTGAGCTGTTATCTTTAAATAAGTGCTAAGATATTGTAACGACTGGGAAATTGAAGAATATAAAGTGGTGATTGAAAGGGCAACGGGAGTTTTTATTACACCACCTATTATTACATAAACGATTGAGTATTAAGCTTCTACGTGAGAGGACAGTTAAATTTGTTGTCGATGCCGTTCAGGATGGTGTGTTGCTGCTCTCGCGTATAATAAGTGTAAAAAAATCTCATTTTATAGATTTAGTTCAACGTTTTGTGCCTTTTTCATATACCTACGAAAGAAGTTCCTCGCTTGGGCTTAGATGGTCCAGTCTCAACATTATTAAGCACACGCCCACCTATTGAATTCCACACGTCTCAGGTTGCAAGCCCAATATTTTAAAGCAATACCAATATACATAATATGCTTGTTAAATTTACATGCGTTGAACCGTTACGTCCAAACAGAGCGCTCGGTAACGAGTGCGTGAACAAATTCATAATATATTTAACTGCTTATTGATAATTCTTGGTCACTTGTGGAACAATCGATAGTTAGGACTACTTTCAAGTTCAAAGGCACACGTTTTGGCTGGAGTAACCTACTCGTATAGCTTTTTATAGAGTTTGATGAAATGAAATTATTCGTTTTGCAGAATGTATGGTTGTATAAAGATGTTATAATAATGGTTGATTTCGATACTTTACCTTTTAACATCGGCATGCAAACAAAGTACATTAACAAGGGTAGATAAGTAAATGAATTAAATCAATTTAAATAGATAGATAGCAAATTAAAAGTTGAAATAGTCTACATCGAAATTATTATATAATAAATAATAATAATAACTCTTTATTCATTTTTCATATTGCTAAGATTAACATTAGGGATTAATATTTACTTATAGGTAAGATTTTATACATTGCCTGAACTAGGAAAACCTGTATCTCAGGCGAAAAAGGCTGGACTGAGGTAACTTATGAATATTCAAATTAATAACACTTAGATTCTAAAGAAAAAAAAAATAACTAAATAAACTAAGTGTAAACATGGAAGGTATGAGTGTACGTACTATACAATCTATAAAATCTTACTTTATTACGGTTAGTAATTCCTCAGTTTCCTCGTAAGATAGATTGGATAGAGCAGTCTGTAAGGCTCTTTTACAGTTTGAGAAGTTCATTAAATAGATGCTCAATTTACGATTTAGCCTTTTGTACAGCAATGGTCCTTGGAACATTAGAAATCTGGATGGAAAAGCATGCTTAACTGGAGTATTGTTAGTGCGGACGATATCTTTTCGTCTTTTGTTTCTTTTCGTACTTTCAGTGCTATATGGAAGTGATCTGTGTTGTCTTAAAACTAGTTTTAGTATAAATAGCTGCCTGACTGTTAGAACTTTACACGACTTATAAAATAAGTTGGTTGGATAGAGAAAGGGACGAAAAGTGGTAACCTTAAGGATTGCTCTTTGTGCCCTTTCTGCGGCTAATAATAGGTTGGGTAAAAAGTCTTTTCGCATTATAGTATGTATGAACTTGTAATAAAATCTATTTGGATATACTATTTTTATCTGGCTGGTTTTGGTATCATTCAAAGTTTACATTTTAGAGAAGATAATTCCAAATTCAAATTAGGAAAATGATTTTTATTTGTTTTTCGTACTGTAAAGATGAGTGAATATAATGAAGAAATTCGATACATTTTAAAATTTACTACAAAAAAGGTAAAAATGCAACGCAAGCCGCCAAAAAAATTTGCGATGTTTATGGGCCTAGTGCAGTGGCTGTGAGAGTAGGACAAATTTGGTTTAAGCGTTTTCAATCCGGAAATTTTGATGTCAAAGATGCACGTCGCTCTGGTCGCCCTATTACAGATAAAACTGATGCCATAATAGAAAAAGTGTAGTAAGATCGGCATATCAGTAGTTACGCCGTAGCTGAAAGACTAGGAATGGACAACAAAACAGTTTTGGTGCATTTAAAAAAACTAGGTACAGCAAAAAAGCTCGATATTTGGTGACCCCACGAGCTCACTGAAAGAAACCTAATAAACCGTGTACTCATTTGTAATTCTTTATTACGACGTAATTTTGACCGAACCATTTTTGAAGAAGCTGATAACTGGTGATGAAAAGTGGATCACGTACGACAAGAACGTGCGAAAAAGGTCGTGGTCAAAGGCCGGTCAGGCTTCACAGACTGTGGCGAAACCCGGGTTAACTCGCAACATGGTGATACTGTGTGTGTGGTGGGATTGGAAGGGCATTATTCATTATGAGCTGTTACCACCAGGCAGGACCATCGGTTCTGAACTCTACTGCGAACAACTGATGAGATTAAATCAAGAAGTTGAGAGAAAGCGGCCGGCATTAATCAACAGAAGGGGTGTGGTTTTTCATCATGATAACGCTTGACCTCACACATCTTTAGCTTAAAGCTTTAGCACTCAGCAAAAATTAAGAGAGTTTGGCTGGGAAGTGTTAATGCATCCGCCGTATAGTCCTGACCTTACACCTTCAGATTTCCACCTGTTTTGGTCTCTTCAGAATTCTTTAGACAGTGTCAGGTTAACATCACGAGAGGACAAAACTACTTGTCGCGGTATTTTGATCAGAAGCCCCAAAATTTCTATAGCAATGGGATCATGTCCCTACCTACAAGATGGCAAAAAGTTATCGAACAAAATGGTACCTACATACTTTAGTTAAATGTAAATAAACTATATTAAAAAATGTTTTGAATTTTCTTAAAAAATGCGAAATAAATTTTTCCCCAACCATAAAACGGTTTTACACGCTCCTTCCTCTCCAAGACGTTATACAGTAGGTTATAATTATAACACTTATAATTGACTGACATAAAGCTAACTACTAACTAACTTGCATAACTAGCTTTGAATCTGCAATACAGCGTAACTTCTTAAAAACAAATATTTCTCGTATTCTATTACTTAAAGTTTCTACATGTTTTTTGAGCCAGAGATTTTCATCTATTATAATATAACGCCAAGGTACTTAATATTATTAGTAAATGAGATGACAGGGCATTTACATAAATTATCGTTAATTGCACAATTGCATTGATGTGCAAAAATATGTATATCTGGGTTAGTCATTGGTGCTGACTTTGATTTCCGCATAGTAAATTTTAAGCATTTTGTTTTATCAGCGTTAAGGGTGAGCTTGGAGCCATTTGTTTACAGTATTGAAGCCGCGTTGTGCAAGTTCATGCACTTTAGCTTCCGTATCCGCTGAGAAAAGTAGAGCAGTGTCATCAGCATAGGATAAAAAAATTCCGTGGGAGGTTGCATAGTTCATTAATATGTATTAAAAATAAGGTACTTGATAAAATACTTCCTTGGGACAGGCCGAAAGAAGTATTTCCCAGATCTGAGCTGATGACATTGTCTATTTTGACGCATTGACTACGACTGCTCAAAAAACTGGTAAGCAGCTTTCGCTGATTACCTCGTATTCCTATGTTTTCTAACTTGTTGAGTAGAGTAGGGATAGAAACGGTGTCGAAGGCTTTTGCTAGATCTAAAAATATGCCTATTGTCTTATTACCTTTGTCAAGGTCGTTCCCTATAAAATCTACGCTCGATCGAAGTTATCCACGAGCTTGACTCCGACCATCGCCCTGTTTTACTACTACTTGCCCCCCCCCCCCCCCCACTGACGTGACCCCTGCTACCAAGACTGTGGTAGAGTAGCATAAGCTTGAGAAAGCTCTCAAGTCTGCGCACTCGCCTGACCTGGATAGAATCCCTTCTGTTATATTAACATCTGATGACATTACGGTAGCAGTTGACTCACTTACCAAACACGTCACTGACTCTGTTAGAGACTCTTCGAAGCAGGTTCCCGTAGTGGATGACCACCGCGAGCCCTTGCCTGACGATATAAGACGACTTATGACTGAAGCGAACGCTGCAGTTAGACTTCATAGTCGCTGCCCCACTGAAGACAATCGTGTCTTAATGCGCTCTCTGCACAGAGAGGTGAGAGAGCGCGTCAAAGAACACCGCAATCGTGAGTGGGAGAGCCTGCTCTCGGGGATCGAGCCTAGCCATCTGGCCTACTGGAGGCTAGCTCGCTCCATGCAAGCGGACGCTCTCGCTCCGATGCCTCCTCTTATCCGACCCAACCAGACCCTAGCATTCGAAGACGAGGAAAAAGCCGACTACCTGGCTGAAACCCTTGAAGCTCAATGCTCTCCCAGTCTCGAACCCGTTGATCCTGCACACCTTGACATGGTGAACAAGGAGGTTGACCGTATAGCCTCCTTACCTCCTACCTCCCCACTTAATCCAATTGAGGCCTCTGAAGTCTTTGATATTATCAAGGCTTTACACCCAAAGAAAGCATCCGGCCCCGACTGCATCTCCAACAGAGTACTCAAGCAGTTCCCTGTTCCTCTAATCTATATTCTAGTCAGCATCTTCAATGCGGCTATGGAACTCTGCACCTTCCCTGATGCTTGGAAGGAAGCCAATGTCATTGGTTTCCGTAAACCCAAGAAACCTGCTAACGACCCAACTAGTTATCGTCCCATTAGCCTGCTTAATGGCTTAGGTAAAATATATGAGCGTCTTCTAATGAAGCGTCTCTGGTCAATGTATCCGCTGAGAAAAGTAGAGCAGTGTCATCAGCATAGGATAAAAAAATTCCGTGGGAGGTTGCATAGTTCATTAATATGTATTAAAAATAAGGTACTTGATAAAATACTTCCTTGGGACAGGCCGAAAGAAGTATTTCCCAGATCTGAGCTGATGACATTGTCTATTTTGACGCATTGACTACGACTGCTCAAAAAACTGGTAAGCAGCTTTCGCTGATTACCTCGTATGCCTATGTTTTCTAACTTGTTGAGTAGAGTAGGGATAGAAACGGTGTCGAAGGCTTTTGCTAGATCTAAAAATATGCCTATTGTCTTATTACCTTTGTCAAGGTCCTTCCCTATAAAATATACGCTCGATCGAAGTTATCCACGAGCTTGACTCCGACCATCGCCCTGTTTTACTACTACTTGGCCCCCCCACTGACCAGACCCCTGCTACCAAGACTGTGGTAGAGTGGCATAAGCTTGAGAAAGCTCTCAAGTCTGCGCACTCGCCTGACCTGGATAGAATCCCTTCTGTTATATTAACATCTGATGACATTACGGTAGCAGTTGACTCACTTAACAAACACGTCACTGACTCTGTTAGAGACTCTTCGCAGCAGGTTCCCGTAGTGGATGACTACCGCGAGCCCTTGCCTGACGATATAAGACGACTTATGACTGAAGCGAACGCTGCAGTTAGACTTCATAGTCGCTGCCCCACTGAAGACAATCGTGTCTTAATGCGCTCTCTGCACAGAGAGGTGAGAGAGCGCGTCAAAGAACACCGCAATCGTGAGTGGGAGAGCCTGCTCTCGGGGATCGAGCCTAGCCATCTGGCCTACTGGAGGCTAGCTCGCTCCATGCAAGCGGACGCTCTCGCTCCGATGCCTCCTCTTATCCGACCCAACCAGACCCTAGCATTCGAAGACGAGGAAAAAGCCGACTACCTGGCTGAAACCCTTGAAGCTCAATGCTCTCCCAGTCTCGAACCCGTTGATCCTGCACACCTTGACATGGTGAACAAGGAGGTTGACCGTATAGCCTCCTTACCTCCTACCTCCCCACTTAATCCAATTGAGGCCTCTGAAGTCTTTGATATTATCAAGGCTTTACACCCAAAGAAAGCATCCGGCCCCGACTGCATCTCCAACAGAGTACTCAAGCAGTTCCCTGTTCCCCTAATCTATATTCTAGTCAGCATCTTCAATGCGGCTATGGAACTCTGCACCTTCCCTGATGCTTGGAAGGAAGCCAATGTCATTGGTTTCCGTAAACCCAAGAAACCTGCTAACGACCCAACTAGTTATCGTCCCATTAGCCTGCTTAATGGCTTAGGTAAAATATATGAGCGTCTTCTAATGAAGCGTCTCTGGTCAATGAGTTCAAACCCAATGAGCAGTTCGGCTGCCGTGCCCAATACTCATGTCCACAACAGTTGCTCCGCATTACGGAGCACGTCCTCTCCAATTGGCAAAGTACCTGGCCTTCAGATACTGGTGCCGTCTTCCTCGATGTAGCGAAAGCTTTTGACAAGGTCTGGCACAATGGCTTGGTTTACAAGCTTTCCAAACTCGGAGTGCCAGACAGACTCGTGCTCATCATACGAGACTATCTCCAAGGTCGTAGCTTTCGGTACACCGTGGAAGGCACACTCTCAAACCCCAGGCCAGTTAGAGCCGGAGTCCCTCAAGGCTCCGTTCTCGGCCCCCTCCTGTTCACGCTGTACACCAGCGATATCCCTCGCACTCCTCAAATGGAAATAGCCCTATATGCAGACGACACGGCCTTATACACATCCAATCGGAATCCCGATCGGGTGGGTATAAGGCTGCAAGCTGCCCTTCACGCTCTTGCCGCTTGGTTTCGCAAGTGGCGGATTGAGGTAAACCCGTCGAAAAGCACAGCAGTGTACTTTACACGGATAAATCTCACCCCAAAACCGATTTCGCTATTTGGTGTGCCCATCCGCTGGGCCCCCTCTGCCAAATACTTGGGTGTCATCCTTGATAGACGTCTTTCCTTTAGGTTGCACATCACTAAGAGGTGCAACCAAGCTAAGTACACCTTAGGACGACTGTCCTCACTCCTAAGCAGAAAAAGTAAAATGTCTCTTAGAAATAAGGTGACCCTTTACAAAGCCTGCATTCGCCCCATCATGACATACTCCTCAGTAGTATTCGCCCACTCCCGTCAAGTTGTTGCCATTCAATTAGTACAAAATCGTTTCTTGCGAAAAGTCACAGGCTCGCCTTGGTATTTTCGCAATAACGATCTGCATCGTGATTTGAAATTAGAGTCAATAGCTAAATTCATCAAGCTCGCTTCCAAGCGACATTATGAACTCGCCACTCATCATCCGAATCCTTTGGTACATACCATTCCGGACTATTCGATTGAACCGTCCGAGCACAGAAAAACCCTCCGTCGTCCGAGACACGTTCTCGGAGACCCGGATGACGAAATCACTTCCGCTAATGCGGGTGAGTCATCCACATTAGACAGAGCAAACACTCCACAAATACACCAACCTCGCCGGCGAGGTCGACGAGTCCCATTAGTCGCCGCCTACACGAGGTACAAGCACGTACTCGGGCGTTTCTCTCTTATCCCCGTCCCGGCAACAGCCCAAGCCGAGGTTCGTACTTAAGTGGTGCCATTGCGCTAGTTGCCTCATCAAAAATAAAATTATAGGGCTGAGCGCCTTCTGCGCTCGCCAAAAGCTCGGTTAAGCTGCAACGGCCTCAGAGGCCAACAGCGAGATAAGTCCATTCGAAAAAAAAAAAAAAAAAATCCCTATAAAATCAGTGAGCTGGTGTACAGCGTCAGAGGTAGACAGTTTAGGCCTAAACCCAAATTGAGTGTTAGATAAAAGTGATTTACTTTCTAAGTAATGAACTAATCTATTGTTTATTATTTTTTCTAATATTTTAGAAACTGAAGATAGTATGGATATTGGTCTGTAAATTGAAATTTCTGTTTTGCTCCCTGACTTATGAACGGGAATGACCACCACCTTTTTAAGACATTTTGGAAAGATTCCCTCGTCTAAACATTTCTGAAAGGCAAAAGTTAAAGGTGGGGCAAGTATATGTTTGTACTGCTTAAGTATTTTGGTCGGGATATTATCCCACCCAGTTGCGCAATCGTCTTTTAGCCCCATTATAATTCTTTTGATTTTCGGAATGTCAATATCCAGTAATACAAAAGATTTATTCTGTGACTGGGCGTTGTCTACAGTAGGCGCCGAGGACAGGTTTCGAAACTTTTCTGCTAGCTTTCGACAAATGTTAACAAAAAAGTCGTTAGCGTTGTTAGCAGCTACAAGCGGGGAGGGATGTGATTTTAATAAATTCGAAGATGATTCACGTTGTTTTGATGTAAAAGTAACGTTTTTTATGGTTTTCCAAATTTTTTTGCTATCTTGACCACCCTTTTCTAATAGCATTTTATCGTATACACACTTTTTTTTAAGGAGACCGTTACAGAAGTTTAGTTATCTCTTGTAAGTTGTTTGTATAGTTATATTATTTGGGTAACTTTTGGCATTCATAAGAAGCTTATCTCGATGTCTCATGCAGCGGAGGAGCCCCGGGGTAATCCAGGGCTTAATGTTTATATATTTTCTACATATTTTTATGCTTCTAGTATTATTTTGTAGAACAATATATTAAACTAGCTGACCAATCCGCGGCTTCGCACGCCTGGTTTGCCACTAAAAAGTAGCCTATGTGTTATTCCAGGTTATGATCTACGTACATACCAAATTTCATCGCAATCGGTTCAGCCGTACCGCACGCAGGCGTGAAAGAGTCACAAACATCCATACATCCATACATACAAACTTTCGCGTTTATAATATATATTAAATATTAAGTATTAAATTACACATTAATTCATAAATCCCACTAATTTTATAAACGCGGATATTGAATTTTTTTAATTATTTCACGTCGTAACGGCTGAACTAATTTCGATAAAATTTAGTATAAACGTTGATTATAACCTGGATTAACACATAGGCTACTTTTTATTCCATAAATCAGGTCGCACGGGATAAAAAGGGGTGTCAAGATAATTGGCAACAGCGAGTTTAGCTTTATTTCTAGGTTAGCTACACATTTAGTAGTGTAACGCGTACGAAGTCGCGGGCAACAGCTAGTATGTCATAAACTCATAAATGTGCATAAATGTGTATAACGGTTCTATACTAAGTACTGCATCTTTCAGTGTTCATTTTGTATCCATGTACCTACTATGATGTTTTGTCCAACAACAAACTATTATTTTTATTAAAATTATAATTCAATTTTCAGATGTCAAAGATCTATATATGTTAGTAAAAAACTTAAATCAAACATGTCTAATGGGTTAGTACAAAGTGAAAAAATATACTAAAGATATATTGTCTGTGTTGATATGTCTGTCTGTCTGTCCATCTGTCACCAGGCTGTATCTCATGAACCATGATAGTTAGACAGTTGAAATTTTCACAGATGATGTATTTTTGTTGCCGCTATAACAGCAAATACTAAAAACAGAATAAATATTTATGGGGGCTCCTATAATCTTCACTATTTTATATCTCCCTCTCAACTTCCGTTCGCACTTTTCATAACGCATTCACCAGCTTACTCCCCAAGTCAAGTGTGCGTAAAGAAGTTTTACTTTACTTCAGTCGTGTGGTCTAAAGCACACTCGTTTTTTGCCGTTTTTATAGATACGGAACGGATGGTACGGAACCCTTCAGGCGCGACCCCGACTCGCACTAGGCCGGTTTTATAGATACGGAACGGATGGTACGGAACCCTTCAGGCGCGACCCCGACTCGCACTAGGCCGGTTTTATAGATACGGAACGGATGGTACGGAACCCTTCAGGCGCGACCCCGACTCGCACTAGGCCGTTTTTATAGATACGGAACGGATGGTACGGAACCCTTCAGGCGCGACCCCGACTCGCACTAGGCCGGTTTTATAGATACGGAACGGATGGTACGGAACCCTTCAGGCGCGACCCCGACTCGCACTAGGCCGGTTTTATAGATACGGAACGGATGGTACGGAACCCTTCAGGCGCGACCCCGACTCGCACTAGGCCGTTTTTATAGATACGGAACGGATGGTACGGAACCCTTCAGGCGCGACCCCGACTCGCACTAGGCCGGTTTTATAGATACGGAACGGATGGTACGGAACCCTTCAGGCGCGACCCCGACTCGCACTAGGCCGTTTTTATAGATACGGAACGGATGGTACGGAACCCTTCAGGCGCGACCCCGACTCGCACTAGGCCGGTTTTATTTTATATTTTTACTTTGGCGGCGGAAGTTTGGATATTATTAGCGATGACTTTTCGGTCTACGCTTCTTTCAAATTGATTCAACATCAGGGTTGGCAATGTTTACAACATTTGTTTAAAACAAGTGTTTACTGAAGTGTTACTGAACAAACTGAGTTTTTTCAGATGTGTCTGTTTAAAACATTTTATTATAAACATGTTTAAAATATAAATAAGAAACAATTTATTTTATAGAATTACTCATAATTAATAACGTTTATACTTGTTAAAACTTATCATTAGCATAGCAACATTATAATTTTGAGGTAAATTGTGATGGCAACTCTGAATTTTGAATTCGGGGAATCCCCTAGACTCGGATTGTTCTAGCTGGCAGACTACAGTCTACAATAGTCAATAAGTGAAGGAACGAATAAGGTGTATTCTACTGTTGTGGTGTGGGTAAATGGGAAAGGGACGAAGATAGTTCGCTCCGATTACACTGCGGTGTTTTTGCTGTTGATATTGTTAAATTGTTCAGTGGAAACTAGTCTGTAGTAAGTGAGTGATTGATAAATAATCCGTTTGATTTACGTTTAGTATCATTGTTTGACTTGATGTATAATCACCCTGGCCTAGTTCTGCCCTTCCAAAAGAAAGACCTTCTCCTTACTTACCCCAATCACTAAATAATTTAGCTATATCTTTTAAACACGTATAAAACATGTTTTATCAATTAAAACATTTATGAAAAATTTATTTAAAACATGTTTTTTTTTCTGTGTTTTCTGAATAAAACATGATATTTTGTTCCTTTTAAAAAAACTGTTTTTTTTTTCAACCCGGTTCAACATAAACGATAACCAAACGTCAGAACGACAAAACTACAAACTTTCAGATTAACTCATTATTATTAGCTGAATTACTGTAGGATAGAAAAAGGCTGTCTCGCTACGTTTCTAACTCTATGATTAGGAGAAAGCAAACTGAATCTTTATTAGTCATGTTTACTCCGTAGCGCCAGTTCCATTCAATTTTCTAAGAACAATAAAAATCACAAGACATAAACTATGACGAAGCCAGTTCACCATACCCATTGAGACGGCCAGTTAAACAAACATGCTTTTCAATAAAGACTAGAGACTGATAAATAGTTATGTTTTCACCACTTTTAGAAAGACTTGCGCAACGATACCTAAATTTATTTAGTGGCTAAATATGATTTAAAGAGTTATCAAATCATACAAGTACGTCTAAACATGTTCAGTCGCTAAATATTCCTCATAAAGGTATGGCTGACATCAAACGGAATTTTATGTGTTTCATAATTAAACTCGAATCAAAATTCTAAAATCATTTAGATAAGAAAATAGCAAAGATCATATTAAAACATCAATTGTACCGCCTAATTATTATAGTCCTAATACCTAAACGAAGAAAAGGTAAATTAATTAGGTATGTATTTAAAAAAAATATGTTTAAGAAAAAATTTTTAATAGTGTCCGAATCGACACTAACAGGAATGTTAAAGTCAAAGGTGTCGGTTGGGACATTGCGTCCCAATATATTTTGTCCGAATCGACAGCAACCCAGTTTAGTCTATGATAAAAAGTATTTAAGTAGTATGTACCTATGCTATTTTATTAGTCCTGTGCAAATTTTTCATTAGTTCCCTTTCCTGTGCACTACCTACACATCTTTATCTACAATACACTAAGGTTATCTGGAAGAGAATGCTCTTTAGCATTAATTTCGCCTTTGTACTAGTTTTATAAGTACAATAAAGTATTTTCAATCAATCAACAATAATTTTTGTTAAGTTTTGACGAATATCTTTTACAAAATTCAAAAAAAAAATTATTTGATTTTTGTATTTATTTTGATTAGTGTAAGTATTATCGTAATAAATCAATGTATAGGCAAATGCCGTTTTATCTTATATATATATATATATATAAAACAAAATCGGGTTAGTTACACCATTAATAACTCGAGAACGGTTGGAATAATTATTAAAATATCGGAAAAAACTCACGCAAAATGAAATTATGAAGAAAATTCATTTTCTCATACATAGATGCAGCCAATGTTGGCCGATTGACAATACCGGGGCGACATTGGCAGCCCGCGTCATATGCATGTCAAGGCGGTACGAAGTTCGGCGGGTCAGCTAGTTTAGCATAAAACCCCGTACAAATAAAGACAATAAGCAAATCGGCATTACATTCGGCATGAGACAGATGGAATTGGGTTTTCAAATGTCACACATAACACAAGGCTCTTGAGGATTCAGCGCGCGAACAGGGAAGTTTTGCAATGCCGGCGGCGGTGCATTCGTTATGTAATTCAATGAAGGCGAAATAAGGCTAAGTGATTCTACTAATACAACCCGTTTGTTGATAACGCTATTTGACACACAATAATAGTATTGTTATACTAACTGACCAATCCGCAGCTTCACACGCTTATTTTTTCAATAAAAACATTACCCTCCTTCTGCGCAGTTGAGTAAAACGTAGCCTAAGTCACCCGGGGATAGTGTAGCTTCCCAACAGTGAAAGATTTTTTTAAATCAGTCCAGTAGTTTCGGAGCCTATTCAATACAAACAAACAAATCTTTCCTCATTTTATTATTAGTATAGACAAGGGCCGCCGTAAGCGATGTATCAAAATGAGTCGAGGGTGTTATAGATCGTTCGCTTGACTCATATCATATCACAACGTGTCATCACGAAATTAAAAGTATTTTTCTTGTAGCAAAAAAGATAATTTGCTTTCCCGGTGTCCATTGTTTTTGTTTTTTTTAAAACCTGACAGTGGCCTCTTTCATTTCTAAATATAAATAAGGATTGGTCATGAAGTTTGTACTCGTATTTCAATAAAGCATTTTTAGGGTTCCGTACCCAAAGGGTAAAACGGCACCCTATTACTAAGGCTCCACTGTCTGTCTCAATAAAATAAATATTTAAGGGCGCCTCACATACAACAAACGTGAATTTTTTGCTCGTTTTAGCTCGATATTGATAAAGGCAACAGGTATACGCTTGAAATATTCACAGAATATTTAGTTATACATTCATTTTAAAAATAAATAATTATATTAAAATAAAACAATCATTTAAGGGGGGCCCCTATACAACAAACGTGATTTTTGGCCGTTTTTATAGATAATGGTACGAAACCCTTCGTGCGCGAGTCCGACTCGCACTTAGCCGGTTTTTTTAAATTGTTTTGTTCTTTCGCCATGTCCCGGTTGTGATTCTAATATAGCATAAATAAGAATGTGATCAGTTCTAATTTTAAATAGAGATAAGGATATTTTATTTCATTTTAGCATTTACATATGATGGGCAAAGTGGACGGAAAGAGACGTGCTGGGCGAAGAAAGAAGTCATGGCTCCGGAATATCCGGGAGTGGACCGGTATTGCCTCCGTCGAACAGCTGTTCCGGCTGGCTGCTGATAGAGATGAATACAGGAAGCTAACGGCCAACCTTCAGGATTGAAGAGGCACTGGAAGAAGAAGAGAGCATTTATAAATGCATTTACAAGCCATTTTCAAATTTAATAGCGTTTACGGATTAGTTTTCGAGTTAGCCTACTTTTAGAGCATGAGTGCTGTAAATATTTTTTCTCTATATCCATAGATTATATAGAAAATCGTAACAGATCTTCGATCAATGATCGACGCACATAATGGTCATTTTTATACGAAAAACATCAACGCGCTGCACTTAAAAGCGCTAAATTATTATTAACTAGCAGACCAATCCGCAGCTTCACACGCTTATTTTTTCAATAAAAACATTACCCTTCTTCTGCGCAGTTGGGTATAAAGTATCCTATGTCACCCGGGGATAGTGTAGCTTTCCAACAGTGAAAGAGGTTTTTAAATCGGTCCAGTAGTTTCGTAGCCTATTCAATACAAACAAACAAATCTTTCCTCTTTATAATATTAGGTAATAATTACTCCAAACAAAAATAAGTATACATGGCTAATACTATTCGAACACAATATTGTACTGGGTTCTTAAAACAAAGAAAGTAATTCTAAATTCAAATCAGTTAAAAGCATCCACTAAATTGACACTACATTTCGCAAAGTAATTACGAGAAAATATACACCTTTATGTTCTACTTACTGCACTGTGTTTGTCATTAAAACTCATACCAATTTACAACCAACTTTAAAAAAAAAAAAACATGAATTTTTTGTTTTGTACCACCTTGGGTCTCTCACTTAGTACGTAGACACGTGAAGATATCCAGTAAGGGGGTAGTCAGAGGTCCAAACATTAATTTTGATACATGCCCACTTTTTCCATCAGACAATTTAATCAGACAATCAGGTGACAGGTTGCAAGCCCATCGCCGTTTACCTTAGTATTTAATGCATCGCTTTCTCCATAATATTCATTATTCCTATTCACGAGTTATCACTTACCACGGAACTATGTACGGAAGCGCATGCGCATCGGACGTACTCTACCTACTAATGTTCCTTTATACTCTGTGGCTTTTAGTTACATCATGCGATTCCTATCGGATCGTTACGTGTACGTCACGTGAGATGAATTTTGTGTGCGATTACACCATCTTTAAAAATAGTATCTACCACAATAGTCTACCTTATCCAGACTATTTAATGTATTTCTTAGATGTATCAACAAAATTTACTTAAGTAGGTACGTGCTTCTTTACTAGGTACTGGCCAAGTACTGCCTATTATTACATGCAAATTCATTTATTGAAGAACACAACATGCCAATTAAAATTAGCATAAACATACCTTTTAGAATTAAAATAATTTGTTTTAACATTAATTAAGATGCTTGGAGGGACTTGGGGACCTTTGTCCAGCAGTGGGACGAGATATGTTAAAGAGAAAAAAAATATTAATTTACTAAAAACTATGCCCCACCTGCTTAACTGTCCTACGACCCGCACAAGGGACGATCTTAATAAGGCTACCTTATGCAATAGACGTGGCCAGGTTTTACTCTACCCTAATATAAAAATAGAGTCTCCCAACGGGTAAGGCTTAAAATTAACATGGATAAGACGAAAACTATGTCGAATGTCCATGTCGTGCCTGTCCCAGTTATGGTTGAGAACTCGGCTCTTGAAGTTGTTGACGCGTATGTATACCTAGGTCAAACAGTCCAATTAGGTAGGTCCAACTTCGAGAAAGAGGTCAATCGTCGAATCCAACTCGGATGGGCAGCGTTTGGGAAACTTCGCAACGTCTTTTCGTCCAACATACCTCAGTGCTTTAAGACGAAAGTCTTCAATCAGTGTGTGTTACCAGTGATGACATATGGAACCGAGACGTGGTCCTTCACTATTGTCCTTATGAATAAGCTCAGAGTCGCTCAACGAGCTATGGAAAGGGCTATGCTCGGGGTTTCTCTACGGGATCGAATCAGAAATGAGGAGATACGTAGGAGAACTCAAGTCACCAACATAGCCCGACGGATTAGCACGTTGAAGTGGCAATGGGCAGGCCATATAGCGCGCAGAACAGATGGCCGTTGGAGCCGGAAAGTTCTCGAATGGAGGCCAAGGACCGGCAAGCGCAGCGTATGACGTCCACCTACAAGAGAGGCAGACGACTTGGTAAGAACCACAGGTCGGCGTTGGATGCAGGCCGCTTCCAACCGCAGTTCCTGGAGATCAATGAGGGAGGCCTTTGTCCAGCAGTGGACGTCCTACGGGTGATATGATGATGATGATGAATATAAAAAAATTGTGAATTAAAACACGTTGTAAGCTATTGACACGAAAGAAAAAACAGAAGAGTAGGTACCTTCTATGGTATACATTTTTCTTGGGTCTTTTAAGGGCTCCAATGCAGGTTCCAATGCTGTTGGCTAAACTATTGATGGGATGGGAACCCGATTAAGTAGCACCAGTTTATATTTCTATTGCCCTGAGTTTTTATGATAAGGTGTGCCCTGTGAACCGGTAATAAACTTACAATAGTTTTACTTTTCACACCACTTGCTCGACAATGTTGTAAACCTCACCGAAAGCAGGTGATTAAATCCTCACGGCTGATCCGGAAGTAAAGTTGTACTGAATTTCATTATGCCCTCGCGCGCGGGCATTTTGAATTTGGAACCTCATTTGTATTCAAATATGAACCAAAGAGACCCACACAATAAGAACGTATTCGTAAATTGAACTAACCTCTGCACATAGGGTTGCCAGGTCTTAAAACCGAAAAGCCAGACAGACCAGCCAGTTTAGCCGGCCATTTGGGTGAAAAAGCCGGGCACCCTTAATTTTTTAGTCTTAGTATAAAAGGCCCTTTTTTAATCAAGACAAGGCTGTTTTATCGTTTATCATAAAATCTTCTTAAATTTTTATGAAACAACAATAAATGGAGCGACACGCCCGCGCCCGCCGCACCCACCGATGACCACCACGCGCGGTATTTAAATAGCCCAACAAAAGCCGGACAGGCCGGACACCGTCTGATTTAACCGGACGCGCAACCAAAAAGCCTGACTGTGTCCGGCTTTATCCGTACGCCTGGCAACCCTATTTGCACAGAATGTACCAACCTAGATTTGGTTTATATTGTCTCGCAGAAAGTGTGAAAAGAGTATTCTCCTCGTTAATAAAGCTGTCTGCATCTTCGGCGTGCTTATATCCGTGCTCTCTCTCTGCACTCAGGATTCTAATAACTCCCTCGTTCCGCTCGTGAGTTAACTCTAGAATCCTTGGTTACGTTCGAGATTAAATATAGCGCCCGTGACGCAAGACACAGCTTTATCCCCATCTTGAATAATCTTATATTTTGCCTAAAACAATAGTTTAATACTTTTATTCAATTTCCAAAAGCTAGCCGATATTACAGGCCAACGGATAGACCAAAGCTTCAAAAAAATTTAACACCCTATTTTTAGGATTCCATACCCAAAGGGTTAAACGGCACCCTATTACTGAGGCTCCGCTGTCTGTCTGTCTATCTGTTCGTCTGTCCGTCTATCACCAGGCTGTATCTCATGAACCCGTGATAGTTAGACAGTTGTAATTTTTACAGATGATGTATTTCTATTGCCGCTATAACAACAAATACTAAAAACAGAATAAAATAAATATTTAAGAGGGGCTCCCATACAACAAACGTGATTTTTTTGCCATTTTAATAGATAATGATACGAAACCCTTCGTGCGCGAGTCCGACTCGCACTTGGCCGGTTGTATTTGAGCTATCACATCACTTGACTTTAACCACTGAGATGTAGGGCATAAGTTTGTGACATAACCACGATCATATGCTTAGTTTTACCCATCATATCCCCATCACATTTCATAATATTTTTTCGTCGGCTGTTAAAAATATTATGTTCGCTGAAATTAAATGAAATTCTTTTGCTTGAAGTATGGTACATAAGTTGTTACAGGAAGGTAGGTTTCACATAACATCAACGGCGTGCAATTTATTTGTTATTTGAATTTTAACGATAACCGATAACCGTTGGGGTAAACGTGTTCTGGAGTGGTGAGCACGTCCAGGCAAGCGAAGTGTAGGACGCCCTCCGGCTAGATGGAGTGACGATTTGCGTGCTGTGGCGGGCAGATTGGATGAGAAGAGCTGGAGATCGGGCTCAATAGCGCACCCTGGGAGAGACCTACCTCCAGCAGTGGACTGCTTTAAGTTGATTTAAGATGAATTAAATAGAAAATTATTATACATCAATTACCACAACGACCATAGATTATAACCAATAGAAATCCTACTAATATTATAAACGCGAAAGTTTGTATGTATGGATGTATGGATTTTTGTTACTCTTTCACGCCGGAACGGCTGAACCGATTGCGATGAAATTTGGTATGTACGTAGATCATAACCTGGATTAACACATAGGCTACTTTTTATTGGCAAACCACGCGTGTGAAGCCGCTGGCAACAGCTAGTAAATAATATAACCATGCAATTAATAATTATTAGTAACTATATCAAAATTTCATGTCAAAAAATCAGTAACTGTATCAAAACATTTGTCAATTAGTCAATCATTGGCCGCCCGTACGGTGATGACTTTAATAATATCAACTGTCTGTGTAGTATTTAATATCTTGTGTAACTTTATTTAAACAAACACATAAATATAAATGTTATCAGTAACATCTTTTATCATGTAACAACCCTTGTAAAAGCCACTCTCCATCATTATCATCATATAAGCCGTAGAACGTCCACTTCTGAACACACACAGGCCTTTCTAGTAATGTGCGGCCTGCCCCAACGACCATTCTAACGATTTGTCCAAATTATGTAGATAGATTGCTATTACCTAAGTAGGTCTAACTATCTATTTCCTTTCTGGAGTGATATTTTTATATCTTATGTAAATTTCCTGCAAATATTATCTAACTAAGCAATTAATGAACTGATTCATAAAACCCCAAAATGAATTTAGATAATCATTTATTTAATTCCTTTTGACCTGTTATTACATAATATCCGTTTCTGTTATCAATATTCTCGTAAATAATCGGTAACATAACTTGGTAATGACCTCCATTAGTCTATGAATATGTATTAACTGATTTCCAAAATTAATATTCATAAATATTTATCTGTTCATTCTTTTACGATGTTTCCAGAAACCTGCTTTTGAGAAGTAATTTATGATATGGGTTTTACTTTTCTATGGAAAATATTGTTCTAAATATAGAGGACCGAAATCTGACCATGTAGAAATTATAAGACATTTTTATGAACATAATTGATATAAGTTTACCGGCAAAATAGTCTCCTTCGCCTTCCCAGGATAAGGAAATCGCTCGGCGAACCGAGAATGTCTGAAGAATGTCCATGGGAGATTTGATGAAGGGTAACCTTCCTCTTTCGCTCAAGCGAAAGTCTTTGACCAACATCCAAAAGTATAAACTCAAGGTTTGCCAACGTGCAAGGGAGCGCAGCATTCTCGGATTCAAGCGTATTGACCGCATACGCAACACCGAGCTGCGCTCTCGAACACAAATCGTAGATTTAGCTACGAAAGCCGCCAAACTCAAGTGGAGCTGGGCTGGTCATGTATGCCGTATATCGGGTGATCAGTGGGCTAAGCTCACCACCGAGTGGAACCCCGACACAGCCCAAAGACCTTGCGGCAGACCAAAGAAAAGATGGAGGGACGAGTTCACTAATTTCCGAGCCGACTGGACCATCTTAGCGCCTGAGAGAAGTGCCTGGAAAGAATGGGAGGGGAGGCCTTTTCTCAGCAGTGGGACACAGTGGGCTGTTAATTATAACAAATATTTAAATAAGTAAGAAACGTTCTGTATTACAATACATTACTTTATTACAAGGTTTACAAGCATGGACATACAAAAATAACAAACCTAACTCTAAAAACACCGGGTGGTCTTATCACTAAAAAGCGATCATATTATAATGACCTCAAATCTAGGTAATCACCAGTAGGTAGCTAGGTTAGGAATCTAGGCTCCGAATGGTGTTTCCACGATCTTGTCATTATGTGGTAATGGCGGCATTTGGGAAGTGGTCAGTATGACCTCGCTTATATCCAACGTATGACCTCATTAGCAAACCAATTCAATTTAAATGGCGTAAATGACCGAAATACTTAAAATATTTTTCAAACTAAAAAGAAAGTCAAAAAATGGACCACTTATTTCTAGAATCAGCATTATGATACAATTTTTATTTACGTGCCGTGAAACGCATACCTTATTCATCTTGATAAAGAATAGTGAGATGCTGTCAGCCTACCTTTTCAATATCTCGATTTGTTTAGCTCTATTTTGCTTATATTGCAAAATTATGAAAACATCTCTCAACAGTTAAAGTGGCTCAAAATCCGGTTTCGTCGGGATACTCATATACTCTGTCTTCTTTATAACATCCTTCAAAATCCTCTGTCCCCTTGCTATCTTAAAGAACGTTTTTCTCCTCTTTTTCCACCTGATCGCCCTTCTCGTTCTTCTCAACATCTGTTATTCAAGACGCCTGAGCATAAAACTTCTTTCTTCACTTACTCTTTGACTGTGACTGCTATCTGCTTGTGGAACTCTCTTCCAGTGGAAATCCGCAAGGCCGCCTCTATGGGAATCTTCAAATCCAAACTCTTTAAATACTTCATCTCTCTTCAAGATACCCAACAAAATTGAGCACTTTATGTAGATATATTTGTGTATTTCGTTTATTATTATTATTTTTAATTTTTGTAAGTTTATTTCTAAGCTAAAGCTTGATTAAATTTCCTTTTTCTGGCACTACCACTTTCTCCACACTACACAGAGGTTAGCTGGAAGAAAATGCTAATTAGCATTAAGTTCGCCTATGTATCTTTTTATTAGTGCAATAAAGAATTTTCTAATCTAATCTAATCTCTATGCAGCTAGGTACTTTATTTTGTCTAGAGTTATTGTAACCAACTTCAAAATAGGAAGAGGTATTGGAATTAGAATGGCATCACTTACCTAAGCATGCATTGTCATCCAAAATAAGCGCGTATATTAAATTTTAGCTGAATTGGTTAAAGATAACTGATTTAAAATTCAGTTGCAAAATACCACCCGTACATAGGTACATTGCAATTTAAATAAAAGCTTGTAAAAATGAAGTCGCTTCCGTTGTCTGTTCGCTTAGCTTAGATCTTTTAAACTACTCAACGGATTTTAATTCAGTTTTCAGCAATATATAGAGGAAGGTTTATATGTATAAAACATACATAGTAACTGCGAAAGTCACTGTTTCTTTGTTAGTTTGTTTGTCACCTTTTCATAACTAAACGGCTGAACGGATCGTTATGAAATTTGGCAAGGAGATAGATTATACCCTGGCGAAGGACATAGGCTACTTTTTTCCTGAGTGCGCAAAAGGAGGGTAATGTTTTTATTGAAATACCACGCATGCGACACCGCGGGCGGGTCAGCTAGTTTATATAGATAAATGAATGTATGAATATGAATATTTTGTCCCTCTGCTGAAAGTCCCAAAGCTTCATAATAGAAAAACCTACATAAAAGCAACAAAACAAACACATACAATGAATTGATTCTATGGTAATTAATCAACTCAAGACCCTAGATTGAAACTCTAGATTACATATATAGGTATAAGTATCTGGTGTATCAGCGAGCGAGCTGATGTCATCAGGAAGCGTGCGTTCTGCGTGTCCAATTAATTGATTTAATGGGGTGTTTTATGGACAAAGGCACTTAATAATATCTTAAACAACAATCTTGTGTCTTAAATAGAGGCTCTTTGAGTTCATGCCCTTAGGAATGGCAGATGGCTTGCCAGATGTTTATTAGATTTTTTTTTATTGATGATAGTCAAGCGCTTGACCACTACCTCACCTAATGGTAAGTGAAGGTGTGATCGAAGATGGAGCACGCTTGCCTAGAAAGAACCTATTCACTCTGGACTTGAAGACTCCAAGCTTATACTGGTATGGAAAAACATACGCCGGAAGTGAGTTCCACTCCTTACTTGTGCGAACAAGAAAAGTTGAAGCAAATCGTTTGGTACGGCAAGGTGGTATGCCGACCAGGTATGGGTGGTACTTCTCGGTACGTCTGCTTGTCCAGTGGTGGAAAGGGGAAGGAGGGATAAGGTCACAAAGATCTTGCGCACATTCACCAAAATGTATCTTGTAAAAAACTGAAAGTCTGGCTACGTTATATCTTACAGATCTTAGGGTGAAGATTTGGTTTCCATTGCGCGATATATAATAGGTTGGGGAAAAACTCTTTTCGCATTATAGTATGTATGAACTTGTAATAAAATCTCTTTGGCTATACTATTTGTATCTGGCTGGTTTTGGTATCATTCAAAGTTTAAATTTTAAAGAAGATAATTCCAAATTCAAATTATGAAAATGTGTGATTTTTGTTTGTTTATCGTACTGTAGAGATGAGTGAATCTAATGAAGAAATTCGATACATTTTAAAATTTTACTACAAAAAAGGTAAAATGCAGCGCAAGCCGCGAAAAAAATTTGCGATGTTTATGGACCTAGTGCAGTATCTGTGAGAGTAGCACAAATTTGGTTTAAGCGTTTTCAATCCGGAAATTTTGATGTCAAAGATGCACGTCGCTCTGGTCGCCCTATTACGGATAAAATTTATGCCATTTTCGAAAAAGTGGAGCAAGATCGGCATATCAGTAGTTACGACGTAGCTGAAGAACTGGGAATAGACCACAAAACAGTTTTGGCGCATTTGAAAAAAACTGGGTACACAAAAAAGCTCGATATTTGGGTACCCCACAAGCTCACTGAAAGAAACCTAATGAACCGTGTACTCATTTGTTATTCTTTATTACGATGTAATGAAACCGAACCATTTTTGAAGAAGCTGATAACTAGTGATGAAAAGTGGATCACGTACGACAAGAACGTGCGAAAAAGGTCGTGGTCAAAGGCCGGTCAGGCTTCACAGACAGTGGCGAAACCCGGGTTAACTCGCAACAAGGTGATGCTGTGTGTGTGGTGGGATTGGAAGGGCATTATTCATTATGAGCTGTTACCACCAGGCAGAACCATCGATTCTGAACTCTACTGCGAACAACTGATGAGATTAAAGCAAGTTGAGAGAAAGCGGCCGGAATTAATCAACAGAAGGGGTGTGGTTTTTCATCGTGATAACGCTAGACCTCATATATCTTTAGCCACTCGGCAAAAATTAAGAGAGTTTGGCTGGGAGGTGTTAATGCATCCGCCGTATAGTCCTGACCTTGCACCTTCAGATTTCCACCTGTTTTGGTCTCTTCAGAATTATTTAGACAGTATCAGGTTAACATCACGAGAGGACTGCCAATACTACTTGTCGCGGTATTTTGATCAGAAGCCCTAAAATTTCTATAACAATGGGATCATGTCCCTACCTACAAGATGGCAAAAAGTTATCGAACAAAATGGTACCTACATACTTTAGTTAAATGTAAATAAACTATATTAAAAAATGTTTTGAATTTTCTTAAAAAATGCGAAGAAACTTTTTCCCCAATCTAATATTTGCATGTTCTGGAAAGTGCATTTTGTAAAATACATTATGAATGCGAGAATGAGTTTGTTTATTTACATGTATGTTTGTTTGTTAGGCTTTAGCGTCGTAACGGCTGACACCGTTTCGATGAAATTTAGTATTTAGATAGACTATGACTTGGATTAGACATAGACTACTTTTATTGTCAAACCATGCGTGCGACTCCGCGGCAAATAGTTATATTAAATATCAGTTTCGATAGAGAATAATCTCTATTTCATTTGTCCCAGCAAAAAAGGTTCTTAAAATAATTTAGTTGTTTTGCTTCCAATTTATCAAAGTAATATTATGTATAAATGTTTCCATTTTTTTTTTATTACTCTATCACGTCGTAATCACACGAAAATTGGTGTACGTACTTGAGCCTGTAGAGATAACATGCGTAACGAGACAAAATTTTATCGTCCCTTTTTCTTTTTTTTTTTTTTATTTATTTATTAAACGCACAAAACACATTACAACCACTTACAATTAAAGATTACACAAATGCTGTTTTGTTCTGGATTGCAACATAAACACATGTGCGTACAACTACAAATAACTTACAAATCAAGCAGACGTTGAGTAGAAACAGATAGAATATCTATATATTCTATAATATCTAATCGAATAACATATAAACATATACATATAACATATATGATGTAGAGTGACAATATTTATTAAGATTCTTCTCGAGCAAAATAGTGATATCTCTAATACTCTGCGAGCGTTATATCCAAAACACTTTGAATATTCTAGTAAGCGCTTGCACCGCTGAGGCACGTGCCGCGCCCACTTGTTGACAACGCGGCCGGCTACAAGTTGCTATTGCCTAATCTGTAACACATCTTGGCGTAGTAAGTATTACCTTTTCTGTGTCATGCTCATGCACTAGCGTTATATCGTGATAGGTATTTGGTGTGGTGAAGAATAATATATTAATCTTGAACTGCACATTATCTGCAATGTGCCTCCATTCATCAGATAAACAATTTATTTATTCTGTACCTACAGAGATTTGCCTATATCTAAAGACGCAGTCGGTTTTGTTGGTTGTAAATGACGGGCACGTACGTAATGAATAAACATATATCACAAGAGATATGCAAGGTCGTCTGTACAGTCAACAATGTAGAACTGAAATAAATAATTAAATAATGTTGGACATTTCACTCGGCGATATCTAGCCCCAAACAAGGCACTAGGTATAAGGGGCAACCTGGCTCGAACGACAGACGGGTGACAAAGACCGGCTTACGTAATAACCTATGGAAGTCTTGAGGTGGCGCATCTAACTCACAGAACACAATAAAAATGCATGTTCTACGATTATATTTGTTTAGATTTGTGGACAGTGCGCCATATTTGACAAATTCGGATTTATAGTGGTCTTTGAAGAGTTGTCTAGTATTTGCTTCGCTCTTGTCGGTACAACTACAGACCAGTATAATTTACTGGTCTGTGGTACTACTGATGCAATTTCCTCGTTTTGTTCTAAGGCGGCCTCTTTTATTTCCTATAAGACATAATAGCGATATGGCTCTTGCAGCTCATTTGCGGCCTTCTTCTTCCTCGTATTCCCTCTATCTTTATTATGATGATTGTTCTTATAATATCATGTCATTTAAGATGACGGTCTTTCCCCGTCTATTTTGAATAGTTCATAAAAGAGTTTTCAACACACTTGCTCGTAAAGAGAGCCATAGTACATCGTTATTATGGCCATAAACCGAACTATAACGCACGCGTGCGTAATAATAATATAACACACTATAGTGTGACCATTAGTGCTGTGCACTCCCTGAGGTATGCGCGCGGCGAGACGGGGGGGAAAATCGGCTGCTGCGCTCTGTCAGTTCGCCGTCAACGCTCGTGGCGGCAGGTAGTGTTATTTGTATCGGACTGTCTATGTCAGACGCACATGAGATAAATATTCAAAGATGGGTCGTGCGTTATCTCGTGATATGAAATGGAAGATGAAGTTGAAACAGAATCTATGTCAGAATAACTTTCGTTAGAATATATAATTGTTTGTAAATATAAAAAATGTTCAATAAAACAAGTCCTTTGAATTATAAGTTTAGTTTTTATTTATCACCTGCATATTTTTAATAAAATATGAGTATATTTAAGTTACATTTTAATCAACTAAGTAAGTATAATACATTACAGATAGATAGCCTCCGACCATCGTCCCGCCATAAGTCTTGCCTTAGAAATGCAAACTGATATCGTAAGATATGTCCGACATGTATTGATCTCATGTGAACTCATGCAGTTTTTTCTTTGCCTCCCACCTCGCCGCGCATACCTCAGGGAGTGCACAGCACTAATGGTCACACTATAGTGCATAATAGAATTATCCCTACAAAGTTAGTACCTAACTGCAAATTACATGCGAGTAAACAGAACATTTTCAATTTAACCGGCTAATACAGTTTTTGTAACAACAAAGAGGTTTTATGCCGCTGAAAATCCTATGCCTATCCTAATCCTATCCTATTTTGGAATAAATAAATGTATCCCAAATGACGACAAAACAGACGAAAACGCATTTATTATTATCACATTACTTATAATTCACAATAGTTTGTTATAAAAACTTTGCATTTTATCACTAAAATTATAATTTTGAAGTTGGCTGTATGACTTATGCAATCAATCAACTTACATTTGGCGCGTACAAAAAAATTACTTGCGCGCCATTTCCCTTTCTGTTGTTTGTATCGTATTTGTTGCTGTGTGGTAAATAAATGTAAAAATGTCAAGTTTTAGTACAGAAGATTAATAATTGATAGATTTAACCCCGCCAGAAATACTAAATGCAGCACAAAATGAAAATGAAAACCTGCAAAATCTAGAGCAAAATACTTAGCTGCTTACGATAGTTTCATACAATGGAAAAGCAACAAAAAACCCAGTCATTTACTGAAAATGTGTTTTGGAGTATTTCTCTGAACTCGCCAATACATACAAACCCAGCTCCCTGTGCTGCATCTATTCCATGTTAAGAAGCATTGGTTAAGCTCAAACATTGTGTTGATATCAAAACGTACTGTAACCCACAACCATGTACATCTCGTAGCATGAGTTATTTGGTGCCTTCTCCTTTCAGTAATTTGTATGATTTATCTTTGTCACCGACATTTACACAAGAAGTAAATGAAGATACTAAAGAAGTGGCAAGTACCAATGTAACACAAACTGTGAAATCGCCATCACAAACAATCCAATATCGTTTTGAAAATTGTGCATTTATCAATTGTTTTAATAATTAAACGATTAAATTTTGCTCGCAAGTGTGTTGAAAAAGTGCGTATGAAACTCGTGAGCAACTATAGAGCTTATTAGACACTCGGCTAATTTACGCCCTCGCCTGCGGCTCGGGCTGCAAACCACAGTCTCGTGTACAATGAGCAACTTAGCTCACTTGTATCATAATATACTATAGTTTCATATTTACTCATTTTTTTACATACAAGTTTTCATTTGTTACCTTTTTCGTCCAGCTTATTATCTCCGTTCGCCTCCAGTACCACATCTTGTACGCTTCCAACCTTACTCCATCTCTCTGCGTCATTGTGCGACAGTGGAGGTCAAATATTATTAAGTCGAGTGTACTGCGTGCGTGTATTAGCTCCTTACATCTGAATGCAGTAGGACAGCTCGCATACTCACGTGTTTAACTGCTTAGTAATGCTAACTACGCCATTCTTAGCAGAATCTATTTAAATTATATATTTTATACTTGGGGTTCGTATTATAACTCATTTTATACTTAGGGTTATGTACCATAAAATGGCGACTAGTTTTTTAAGCTTGTACAAACAGTATGACAGTATTTATGTAATTACTACTTACTCTCTGACCTATCTACTAGACTAGTCTAGCTGGATCTTTAGGGATAACGGGAATACAGCTTTCTTTTTATAACAATGAATGTAGCTGTCTAATATGTGGATAATGACAAGGACTACATTAGCAATAGCTCACACATTATTTCCCATGTACAAATACAGATTGTACATGATGACAGTTGAAGATGAAAGTTCAACTTTGACACGCGAGTAAATTCGTCTAGATAAAAAATAGTGGCCCTCCGGGAGTGCCGGCAGAAGAGAAAACTTGAACAGCCTACACTACAGATAATTATAGTATACCGAGGTGTCGGTAATGGTAACAGTGTCACGAGTTCAATGGTTTTTTTCCCATCTCAAAAAATGGCCAACGCGCAGAAGTTTTCACTTCAAAAAATTAGTTTCCTTTTGTGTATTTTTTTAATGATTTTAACATGAAAGAACTATTCATAAGGATCATGTTACAAGAAAACCCCGAAACAGAACCCACAAAAAAACAGTAGAAAAATACTTGAAAGATGGAATTTTAAAAATTCAAGAGAAAAGTTCTGATAGAGAAATAAATTTTGTTACAAATACATATTTAGTTTGCTTTTAAATACCATTGTCAATGTCCATGCCATTGTCTTGAAAGCGCGGCGAGGTGGGGGCCGAGGAAAAAAGAGCAAGCGTAGGTACACATGAGATCGATATTGTCGGATAGATCTTACGATTTCGTAAACGATATTTTTATATTTTTATAAGTAACTAAATTGTCTACAGATATTCTGACATAGATTCTGACATGCTTCAACTTCATCTTCCGTTTTGCTATCGGAACTTGAACGGAGTCGTTCTATAAATGTATTATTAATGGATCAATAATAATATCAAATCTACTATCGCGATCCCAGTAATTGTTTTCACTTTTTTGGACATGATGACGGTCTTGACATCACGAGATAGCGCTCGACCCATCTTTGGATATATATCTCATGTGCGTCTGTCGATGGATCGGAACGGCCGATACTTCCCCCCGTCTCGCCGCGCGCATACCTCAGGCGCGGTACAGCGGTTTCGGTCAAACTATATCTATTGATGCAGCGACAGAAATCGTCAGTCAGGTGGTCAGTAACTATACTTCCTTCGTCGGTTTGTAAAAGGATTCTAGCATTGTTTTTCTTCAATATTACATATTAGATCAGTAGATATAAACTAGAAATCGGAAAACTAGTTTGCTCGTTTGTGTAAAGCTGTGTTACTTGTCACCTATTACTTTAGTAACTAAACTCTAAAAAAACTTAAACTCCTGTCCATACGACAGAGTTTTATGGTCGATCCTTCACTTTAACAGCCGTACGATTGTGGAACGCTTTGCCCCTCTCTATAAGAACATCCAAGTCTAATCATAACTGCTATATTAATTCATCATAACCATTTTTTCATACCTCAAAGAACGCTTTGAGTTTCTTCATGTTTCCAACTCCCGGTCCTTACGCTCCACTAAAAACCTTAAATTGAAAACTCCTCATCATACCTCAGTATTTTATACTAACTCCTTCACTCTTCAGGCTACCAGACTCTGGAATGCACTACCTGTTTCAATTCGTAACGCCAAATCCCTTCATGTATTTAAAAACATGGTTAATAAACATTAACTTTCGTCCATCGCTCACTAAGACTTTGCAACTTAAAATTTTGTATATCAATTTTTTATTGTTTTTTCTAATTACCTATGTATTTTGAAGTAGGTTATTTAATATTATAAAATTATTTATGTATATGTATATTTTATTTTAGTCATTAATGTACTTATTCTGTTAGTTATTATTTGATTAACGCCGCCGTTCTCATTTGTTCACACAGATCCTGTCCATCCAAAGGTTGCCTGGAAGAGATCGCCTTTAGCGATAATACCGCCCATTGTACTAAATTGTAAATATGTATTATGTTCTGTATTTTACTTTGGTGTACAATAAAGAGTTATCTTATCTTAGTATACTGTGTACCTCAGAAATGTAAAGGATATGCTTTGATTGTTGTCTTGCGCAGATTAGCAAACAGTTTGTCAACTATCAGTAACTATTTATTATTCTGCGGCACCAGCTACACGTTTTATTGGTTACAACTTGTCCTTATATGGTGTTTTGTCAATGCAAATATTATGTTCTGCTATTCATAGGATCGTGTGTTAAGAGACGTGTCTAGAATTTGCAAGTTGTGGAATATTTTGTAGCATAAACTCGTACTTAGGTACATTGATATGTTCAATATCATGCTATAATATGTTTTTAGGGTTCCGTACCCAAAGGGTAAAACGGGACCCTATTACTAAGACTCCGCTATCTGTCCGTCTGTCACCAGGCTGTACCTCATGAACCGTGATAGTTAGACAGTTGAAATTTTCACAGATGATGTATTCTGTTGCCGCTATAGCAATAAATGCTAAAAACAGAATAAAATAAATATTTAAGGGGGGGCTCCCATACAACAAACGTGATTTTTTTTTGCTCGTTTTTGTTTGATATTGATAACGGCAACAGACGCTTGAAATATTCACAGAATATTCAGTTATATTATTCACTTTAAAAATACGTAATAAATTAAAATAAAATTCATATTTAAGGGAGGCTCCCATACCACAAACGTGATTTTATTCCATTTTTTTTTTCTCGGTCTTAATAACCCGTACGGAACCCTTCGTGCGCGAGTCCGACTCGCACTTGGTCGGTTTTATTTGTATTAAATTACTAACATTGTGAATTTTCACCTCATTACTAATTTGAACAAATAACACGGTTTTTATCTGTTTTTAAGTTATTATGAAAGCTTTTTATTTATTACTAGCGGTCCCGCCAAGCTTCGTATCGGCTTGACATGCATAGGTATAACGCGGGCTGTCAATATAAGTCACCCTGGTAGAATTGTCAATTGTTGTCCCCGGCCATCATTATGTATGAGAGAATGAATGATTTCCACAAATAATTCAATACCAATATTAGCCAAATCGCTCCACCCGTTCTCGAGTTTTAGCGAGACTAACGAACAGCAATTAATTTTTTTATATATAGACAATATATCTCGGGATAACTCCTACCGAAGCATCTGTTTCAAACGATATTAATTTTTTTTACATCATTCTTTGACGATATTTGCAGCACGCATTCTGTCAATTCTGTTTAATGTCAAACGTCATAAGGTTACATTATAAAAGCGCTAAGGTTAGATTATAAATAATTTTATATAGTGGTTAAGTATTCTTAAATTTTCTAATTTTGCGCGCAATTTTCTTAATTTTTTCTTTCATAAGAACCTTCTCCTGACAATAAGAAATACAACAAAAAAAGAATTGGCTAAATTGGTCCAGGCGTTGTTGAGTTATGCGCTTACCAACACATTTTGCGATTCATTTTTATATTATAGGTGAAGTTTTTAAAATCACTCAAGAAAATATTGATGTAAAAATTTAACTTCGACACGCTCAAATGTAAATTCGTTACTTTAGATCGTTTTTTGCAACTTGCATTAATGTTAGGAAGCTGTTATATTTATCTTCTATACTAATATTTTAAAGTGGAAAGATTTGTTTGTTTGTATTGAATAGGCTCCGAAACTACTGGACTGATTTAAAAATTCCTTTACTGCTGGGAAGCTACACTATCCCCGGGTGACATAGGCTACTTTTTACCCAACTGCGCAGAAGGAGGGTAGTGTTTTTATTGAAAAACTACGCGTGCGAAGCTGCGGATTTGTCAGCTAAATTATTATAGAACCATTAATAAGGATCATGTTACAAAAAAAACCCCAAGAAGAAACAACTAAAAGAAAATTGCAATTAAATTCGTAGCTCCACGAAGTTTATAGACCCGCTACGAGATCTACGATAACATGGCCCATACCTTCACTCATAATTTTAACTTACTCCACTCATAATTTTAACTTACTCCACTCATAATTTTAACTTACTCCACTCATAATTTTAACTTACTCCACTCATAATTTTAACTTACTCCACTCATAATTTTAACTTGTTTTCAAAATCATTGTTTGAATAACTAAAGTAATGAACCCTGATTTCGCTTGCATCACAAAGGCATACTTTCATGACAATATTGCGCCAGAGTTTCTTAAAAAAATCTGATAAGACTTTGCGGGCTGCGTCCTCTCGCCACATTTACATAGAAAACAGGTTTAAGAACCAGTTTTATAACTTTAAATAAAAAAGCGCGCGTGTTACTTATGCACGTAAGAAGTTATACTTCTTTGATGTGAATAAATAATTAAGTCATATACGCAAATTGCGCACTGGATAACTTCAGAACGGAAAAACTAACTTCATGGCGTTACATCGCCGCGCGCAACTTCCGTCGCATTATGATAATACACTATAGCGGCCAATTCACGTAGGTAATCAAATTTAAAAAATATAACGATAGTTGACCCAAACGAGATTGGATTTTTAATTGAATATATTGTGTTATTCTGCTACAGTACTATCTTGATATTATAGAATAGAATCATTCTTTATTGTACACCAGGAATACTTAAAAAAAACTAATCTATGTTAAATATAGTACAATGGGCGGACTTATTGCTGAAAGCGATTTCTTCCAGGCAACCTTTGAATGGAAAGTAAAAGGCGAAGCAGTAATGGGCAGCGGCGCACAGAGTAAATTTACAAATGAAAGAAATACTTATAATCCTAACACATAAATAAATACTGAAATAAACCTTATATATGCCAAACTAATAACCTAAATCAATATTTTTACAAATCTAATAAAACGAGGACGATAAAATTAAAATAAATAAATAAATAGGTACCTCAAATGACAAGAAAGCTAGGCATTTAGGTAATGCTGCTTTAATCTCAGCTTAAAAGAGTGCTGTGAAGGAGCCTGTTTAATTTCCACAGGCAAAGCATTCCAAAGGCGCACAGCTTCGACAGTGAATGATTTTCCGTAGAAGGAACTAGAGTGTACGGGAGTTTTGAGGGATAAGTTTTCCGATGACCTGAGAGAAAAAGTATTGGAAGAATGGAGATAAGCAAACCTTTCTTTAAGATAACAAGGGGAGAAAGGATGGAATAGAATAGAGAATAGACAGAATATGAGAATCATGGCGAAGGCGAATAGAGAGCCACTTGAGAATGATGCGACGCGATGTACCTACCTAAGTAATAATTATGTATTGAATTTTTGTATTTGTACGTTTTGTCAAATAAACATTCTTTATTATTATTCTTTATTCTGGAGACGCTCAAGCTTATCTAGCTGCTCTTCTGTCAAATCTAGGTAGCAAGCATCCGCATAGTCCAACACAGGTAAAAGAAGGGATTGTGCAAGTGCAATTTCGGTGGTAGGTAAATTAAATTAAATAATAATCCCTTGTTAGGAGCTGGTAGACAGATGTTGTAAGCATCGACCTGTTTACGACTTAAACGTTGGTATAAAACAAAGAAAATGTTACGAAATTCAACTGGTCGCATTTATTAGCAAAAATATGATTCTACATTTGCGCGACTTTCTAAAATATAATGACGTAATTTGAGCTATGTTAGGCATGTTAACATGCCGGTGCTCTTTCACAATCCTTTATTGGAAATGAGAAATTTGAAAGTGTTTTTCATTATTGATTATTGATTTCATGATACTTGAATACACAATTACGCATTAGTCATAGGACTTGCTATTTAAGGGACCGATAAGTAACTTTTGAATGGGTCATAACGAGTTTTAATAAGAGCGATGTCTATATACTTAAATAGAACTTAATAAAATACACTATGAAGCTGCCATGGAATCTGCAGTTTTTTTTAAATCACTTATAGACAAAGAAAGAGATATGGCAATTAATCCTAAGCCCAATGAGAAAGAATGATAGGCTTGTCCAGCACCTAAATCATCATCTCAGCTTATTTATCCTTATTCACAGGAGAGTCAAAAGGTACACGCAGAGCTAACTCCTCAGACATCTACTTAGTACTTAAGAAAAACGTAAAATCTTACCTTCAAAGAATCCGTTTCACTCTTCAGCATTACGACACACAATAAAAACTATTATTGTGGAAATAAAAATGTATTTATGAACCGAATATTTCACATAACATCGCGTTGAAACTGATGCCGAGATGCCGGGACACTTGTGATAGGAAAGATAAACTATCAGATGAATTTGTTTTTCTAAATGTCTACGATGTCACTGTGTCCGAGATAAAAAGTGTATGTCGACGACATATCATCGGTGTCATACTGCTATATATCTAGGTTATTTATTAAGTACTCTGTGATTGCTAGGTAGTTGAACTTGGAAGGGATAGGGACTTCCCTTACTGTTATGTGCTAATTCGTTTTAATATTAGGCTAGAGAACAAGATCTGCACTGATATTATCCTGTCCATTAGGGTAAATTGTGCATTGCCCTCCTCCTAAACTGATCACAACCATCCCGACTTCATAGTAATTGATAGCAGATTCATAGCAGTTTTCAAGTATCCATGAGGGTGATTTTGACGTCGATTGAACTTATCCAATCTCGTCTTTGATCTGGCGTCGTAGCTGAACAGCTAAAGTGGCTAAAGAGCTCCAAGCTAAGCTATAAAGCTGGACATAACCAAGCTCTAAAATACATATAATTAGACATAGCAATCGATACCCCGGGTGTTGCCGGTGTCAATAGGCGACGGTGACTGCCTACCATCAGGTGGGCCGTTAGCCTGTTTCCCCACGAATAACATAAAAAATAGATAACGGTTATAAGGGTCTGATCTTTAATTAGCGCTGGCTCTACCAAGAAAATAATCTCTTCCAAACATATATAAGTAAAATCACAAGAAACTAATCATCATCCGTGGTGATGACAGGTGGAGCAGGGTAGCGACAAAGTCAAAGTCAAGTCAAAGTCAAAATCACAAGAATCACTTTGAAACGTCAATTTTACTGACTATTCCTTCGCGACCAAGCCAGGAAAGAAAGGCAAGAAAACAAGGCTGGTTGTTTTTTTTATGATCCTTTTAGAATACATAACAATACAGGAAATAAATTACGTCTAAATTGTTACATTTTGAACGAGTTGGAGCAATTTCAATCCCAAGCTTCTCTATCATCTAAATAATCCGATATTTTATAATAGGCTTTTTTATAAAGATTTTGTTTAATTGCGTTTTTAAATTTGTAAGTTGTCAATTTTTGTACATTACTTGGGAGATTGTTATAAAAGCGAACACCTTGCCCTCTACAAATGGCAACAGTGCGTTTATCTTTATTTCTAGTATTAAAATTATGATTATCGCTATTTTTCTTAAACGAATTAATCATTTTGTGAACATACATCAGATTTTCATAGATGTATTGACAATGAATGTCATAATATTTATTTCTTTAAACTTATTGCGTAATGATTCTCTGGGGCCTGCACGAACAGCACTCTTCTGAAGCACAAAAACGGTGTTTATATCTGCAGCTGAATGGTTGCTGAGGAATGGCTGTAGTAGGTTAGGACGTCCGGCAGCGAGATGGGTGGATGACATCGTTAGAGTCGCGGGCCGTCAATGGGTGAGACTAGCGCAGGATCGTGGCGGATGGCACAAACTTGGGGAGGCCTATACCCATTGGCCATTGGTTGTAGAAATTAATATTATAATCGAAATATATAAATTAACTTTATTTGTGATAGCAACAACAGAGTAGGAACAAAACAAACAAACACAGCAAAACATAGAGTACCTACTCTTGGTTTGGGAACGCGTGAAAGAGTTTTTTAAAAATATAATTTTGAATCAAATCTAAAATAAAACTAGGATTACGTTCACACCGATTTGAGGTGGATTTAATAATGACGCTATTCAACGTACAGAAAGCTTACACGGTAGTCGATACTGAGACTGCTGTGTTGGCTAAAATGACAAAGCTTAACTTCTAAGAAGTGCATTTGCAAATGCAGCAAAATTATACTTGTACATTAATCTACGGCTGAGGGATGAGGGGCAACCATAACTCCTCCATCCCTAAGAGGAAAATTATCGGTTGGATCGATTTGAGATTTATTCCGATAATTTTACTTATAGGATAAGATTTTAAACAATTTTAAACGAAATACATATGTAGCAATATAAGAAAACTACAGATAACTAAGCCTAAAGTTGCGTATCCTAAATTTTCACCGAAGCTAGAGTACTTCCTTTCATTTAAAACACTTTCAATCACTGCACTATGCTTTAAAGAGTTCGCCATGAATTTAACTTCATCTAAGCTGATACCCTTCATGTTGAGTGCGCGTGCACTGAATAGACTCGCGTTCTTAGGTAGCTGCGGTAAGGTGAAGATCGGGATCGGCTCCACAACATCTGATTCTATGATGATACGGTGACCAATACGGATTCCATTGATTTCCAAATCACAAAGCTCGTTGATGGTCACGAGGTAAGTTCCGAATACAGGATGCTTGGTGCTTACTTCGTTGTCACATATTACACATACAATATTTGGTTAGAGTAGTCTTCAGTTTACTATATATAATCCAATTATTAGCGTTGACTTGCTGGACCTTGACCTTCTCAATGTGGACCTGATGCGGCGTACAGTGAGTGAGATCATCGTCGAATTTCATCAGCTGTTCCATACAAGTGAGCTCACGGTACAAAGCTCGGTTGTCTGCAGAACATAGAAAATGGTCGCCGGTAGATAACGGGCGGCACGGTTTCACAATCGGTAAGTATTTCTACCCTTTCGCCAATAGGTAAGGATATTTAGGGAAAATGGCATAGGTTTTATTTTCGGATTGGTGGAAAATTGGTAAGGAGTACAATTTAAAATATTCATAAGTACAATTATCAGTAACTGGAATTTCTATAATAAAAGTGATCTGGTTTTTCTTAATAAAAGATTTTACACAAATAGTTTCCTCTAATTTTAACACGTTTTTATCGATAGGCGGATACACTAAGCTTTCAGAGTTAGCAATAAATAATTAAAAATAAAATGATACATAAGTTCTGTGGAGTTCACGATAGATTGATGTAATATAGAGACTTTGATGAGACTTAATGCTAGAGCAGTTTCAATTTCACTTAGTCTTATAAAGATAGTACGAAAACTGCTTGTAAAAACGTTAAATAATCCAATAATGTATGTGTGGCAAATCCAATTATTTTCCTTAGCAGCTAAATCTCTTAACATTATCTCGGCCTTCTTTAAATGGTTATCTAAATTTACAGTATTCTGATTAATCGTTTCAGTTACATTAATTAAGCTGTCAAACATTTTTGAAACCAAAGTTAATTTCTTAGAAATGATAATTTGGTCATGACTTAAATCAGAAGTGAGTTTATCAAATTTAATTGCATCGTCATAGTCAAGAAGTTGTTACCATCTTTTCTACCAAATGCTCATACAATACTTTAGTTCGCTTAGCATGATCTTTAACCAATTTCTGGAAATAACGCTTTTCTAATTAATTATAATTCTATGTCATAAAGGCTGCTTGTATCAGTGTGTCCAAATACTACTTCAAATGGAGTTAATACGGTAACAGAATGAATGGTATGATTGTAAGCCATAACCGAATACGTCATAATTGATGCTGCATCAGTACATCGTTTTTCATATTTAGCCAATCTATAAATTTCAATTATTGTGGAATGGAAACGTTCAATAAGTCCCATTGAATTAGGGTTATTGGGCGTACCAACGTGAAGTTCAACTTTATGTAAACTTAGAAATTCTTTCATTAATTCATTATTAAACTCAGTACCGGGGTCTGAACTGATCTTTCGGGGGATTCCGTAATATGAAAAGTACTTCATTAAAGCTCTGATTACTTCAGGTGTTGATTTTCCTTGAACTTCAATTACCTGCCCTAACTTACTGAAAGCATCAATAAGTGTCAGTTTTTCCTTCAATGCTAAAAAGGTCTATAAAAATCTCTTGAAAAGGGGCATCTTGTGCTTGCGTTAATTGTAAGATAGGTTTGTTGGGTTTCCTATCATATTTCATTCTCTGGCATGCTTCGCAAGCATTTATGACTGCTGTTACTGTTTTTTGCATTCTATCCCAATAATAATTTCTACGAATCCTAACCAACGTTTCTTTAATACCGTGGTGACATGTCTTTCCTTCGTGATATTTTACTATTGCTGCCCTTTGTTCACTTTCATCTTCGAAAGCAATTACCCGCTCTGTGCATTCATAGAAATTAATCATACCTTTCTTGAAAAGTTGAATAATTATATTTCCGAATAATTTACGATGTTCTTTTTCCTTAAAGTAAACAAAATACTTAATTTTTGGCTTTAAGTACTGTTTCAAAAATTCTTTAACTAGTTCTGAGTTATCTATTTTGGTAGAAACACTTCTAAAAGTTTTAGAACTTTTGTTTAGTTCGAGAAAGATTCCTAACTTGCATCTCATTTTTAAACCATGAGTATACCAAAATTTGATTAGGCTTTGTGTCAATTGCCTCATGTAAAATCGGTATTCCAGTTGATTCTAATTCTACAGCTGAATAAATTGTTTGAGATTTACTTGATTCTGATCGCACAGGGTATTCATCATTTTCAATGCTATGTCTTGACAGTGTGGCGGAGATCGCTATTGGGCTGACTGTCGCTGTCCTACTCGAATCTGATACTGTTATCGTTGATGAGTCGTTACGTGCCGTTTTCTGTTTAGCTGTTATCCTTCCTATATCTTCGGCTACTTCATTTAGATGTTTTTTTAAGTTTCTGTTGTTTATCATCAACGTTAACTGCCATTGATTGATCCTCATTATCCGAATCTAGAGCATTGATCTTAATCCTAGACAAGGCGTCTGCGTTGGTGTTCTGTTTACTGCTCTTATGAATTAGTTCGTAATCATAATCCTGTAAACGCAACCTCCGAGTGAGTTTACTACTCGGGTCTTTCAGAGATCGAAGCCATACTAATGGTCGATGATCTGTGTATATGAAAAATTTACGCCCATATAAATAGGGCCTAAAATGTTTCACTGCCCAGATAATAGCGAGCAATTCACGTTCGATCGTGCTGTAACGTGATTCTGTGTCACTGAGTGTTCGACTAGCATACGCCACCAGTCTATCACTACCAATTGGTCCCTGGGATAGTACTGCACTTATCGCTACATTTGACGCGTCAGTCGTAAGCACGAAAGGGTTGTCAAAGTTAGGGTACTGTAATAATGGGGCATGCGTCAAGATCTGAAAACTTTTAAGTTCAGTCGGTGTTTGCGGAATGGGATAATTCAAAAATGCGTCAATTTTATCATTATTCGGTCTAAGTCCGTCCATCGTTAAGTCACATTCATTACCGTCATAACGTGTCACTGTAAAGGGTTGCCTAATAATCAGTTGCTTTGATTGATCTAAGGTATTCTGTATAACCGTAGATGCATATCCGTTTATACAGTTAACTATTGCACTAGGCATTCGTAATCCATTTGTGAATTTGTGGAAGTCAAGTATGGCTTCACCTGAATATTGGTCTATTGGTAATTTGACTCGTTTTTCTGATCGTGGGGGGATATTGATCGTGTAATTTAAATTGTTATTGATTATTGGAATACAAGTCGTACTTGTCTTCAATAGTTGTTCCTTTAGATCAATAATTGCGTCTAATTGTTGTAACAGATCGTTTCCAATAAGTCCGTCATAACGCGAGTCAACATCATACATATAAAATTTGTGCCAATTATTGCTTACAAAAGAAGGCATGAGAGGGATTTCTATCAAAATATAGAATAAATTAACAAATTAATTAATTTTCAATTAATTTTTTAACAAATTATATTTGTTCTTAGTCATATATAGCGCGTTCTATAAAATATTCAGAAATTCACTCAACACACACTACACTCTCTTCCTCACCCCTCAAGTACACACATTTACACAGCATCCCTACCTCACTTTTGTTCTTCAAAAGCGTACCTACTAAATTACTAAAATCCTTGAAAATTTAAAATTTAATTAACATAGTATGTTTTTTAATCTTTTTCTCTAGGTGACTAGTTTCATAAAAGATAAGTCTATAAATTGAGAATCTGTTATTGGCATTAAGCATTAGTTATAAGGATTGTTTACATTGTTAACAAGTGCTGTTGATTCTGTAATGAATAATAAAAAAAATCACCTTATCATGTCTACTGGATGCGTGGGTGCTAATCACTTGAAATGGTTCGTTTCGAATAAACTCGCCAAAATACTGATAAGCTTTTCGGGGACTAATGAATGATCTCATACTTCCGGTATCAATCATCATTTTTGCATCAATTTCTTCCAAATAAATGTACGGAAGTTTTAAATTAGGGTCGCAATTTAGTTCTAGGACTTCTTGTCTATCAAGGCACTTTCGCGAAAATCCGTCTGAGTTTCGTCAGTCTGTTCTGGTAGTTCATATTGTTCGTCGGTATATTGCATGTTATCATAGTCACTACAATAGTTCAGTCCATTTACGTCACTATAATTTTATTGTAATCGTCAGAGTAATAATTTTGATCATAGTAGGGGTCACATTCGTACTCGTTCATAGTCAGTTCATTTAATTTAAAACCTTGTGGTGGTTGAGTTTTTAGAGGTGCAGCTGTCCTCATAGTTACATCAGTAGTTTGCAATTGAGGTTTTTGTACCTGCGGAGTATACCCTAATGGTTTATTACCAAACTGTGGTGGTTTACAACCAAATGGTTGTGGTGGTCTATAACCAAACGGCTGAGGGCCAAACTGTCGCTGTGGCTGAAAGCCAAACTGTGGCTTATAGCCACAGTTGTTGGTGTACTAAATGTTGGTGGGCGGAAGCCTCCAAAATTTTGTTGACGTACTTGCCCTTGTAATTGGGACACCTTAATTTGTGAATTTTGAGGAATGCCAAATTTAAATTTCGGCACTGTATCACTGTTAGGTAATGTGGGTTTGTACCCAGATGGTTGTGTTATCAATGGCCTTCAACCTGAACCTGTAATTTGGTTGCTGCCGTGTATTTTATTCCTCATGTTATATTGTTCTAGGAAGTTAACTTCCTCAAGAACCACGCTCAATGCTTCTTCTAAAGTAGAGAGTGTTTTTAGTCTCACTACACGCACCATATTTTCCGGAAGATTGAAGACAAAAATACATTCAGAGCCGTATTGTTGTAAATGATCAATTTAGCACGCTTTAAGTCACTATCCGCAATCAAATTTACTTTCGAGATTAATAAGGATCGAACACTTTGGATTCGATTACAAAAATCTAAATAACTCTCACCTGATTTAATTTTTAAAGATTCCAATTCAATATTTACACACGCTTCACTACGCGGATCTCCGAAATGCTGAATGAGTAATTCCTTTAAAGCGGACCAAGACACAACATTCTCTCGTTCTGATAAGAGCGCAGCTGCGTTCTCCGTAAGCCTACTTGTTAAAACGTTGAAGACGTACATATAAATTTTGTTCTTCAAAATTTTTTTTACTGAATCGATCGATCACATATTGGCATTTTCGTAAATAACGACTTAAATGTCTTTTGTCACCGTTATACAATGGTATTAATTGAACAATTTACTATGGAATTGGCTCTACTTTCGCCATTGCCATAGAGTAATAAAATAATCGGAGAAGGCAACTTCACTTAATTTTACACAGATATAAAATAACACACAAAAATAAAACAATAGAAATACAACTAAAAGCCGTGGGGTGCCGGTAGTAGAATGTTAGCCCTCCTCTCATGCCTGTGGATGCAGTAAGAGCCTGCTAAGGGATACCTCCGGAAGATGGGCAGCAGCGTCTTTCCGTGTATCAACATCCCGTACTGCGCTCGCCAACCCGCCTGCCAAGCGTGGTGAGTATGGCAACTACCCATCATGGAGATCCATGGAGGCCTGTGTTCAGTAGTGGACGTTTTACGGCTGAAATGATGATGACAACTAAAAGCACAACAAAAGTTGGAATAAGGGAATTCTTTTTTTGTAAAAGTGTAAAAAATATATTTTGTAAAAAAAAAAGAATTTACCTAAATTTTAAAATTATGTTACGATCAATTTAAAGATCAAGTAACACTTACTTTTACCTATATTAACTTACAGTACAAATCTGAATTATAAAATATGCACTATCTAATTTTTCCTAACTCTATGGTGTTCTATTTTTAGAACCAGGTTAGCTTAATAGAATTACATACAAGTTAACCAGACACGTTATAATGAGAGAAGTCTTATCTCAATAATAACAAAAAGTATAATCTTTAAAAACACGATTTTTATGAGGTTAGGAGATTATAGGAAAGGAATGGCGAAAAGTTTCACTCACCAACCGACCGCTACTCCCATGCTCACTTTTCTATACCCGTAAGATAAATTTGTTTGGTTCGACACAGATTTTAATTTCGCGAATTGTCGTGAAAAATTTCCTGGCGGATTTTTACATCGGGAAATCGCGGAAAACACGTGGAAACTTAGAAAATCTGTTCCGGCTGCGCCACTCTTGGTTTGGGAACGCGTGAAAGAGTTTTAAAAAAAATAATTTTGAATTAAATCTAAAATAAAACTAGGATTACGTTCACACCGATTTGAGGTGGATTTAATAATGACGCTATTCAACGTACAGAAAGCTTACACGGTAGTCGATACTGAGACTGCTGTGTTGGCTAAAATGACAAAGCTTAACTTCTAAGAAGTGCATTTGCAAATGCAGCAAAATTATACTTGTACATTAATCTACGGCTGAGGGATGAGGGGCAACCATACCTACCTATCATTGAAGATGTGTGTTTCTCGTTGTTTCGGCGAGTGTCACCAAGAAAAGAATCAAAGAGACAAACGAAAAGAAGATAGCACTTACCTACACTTAGTACTTATGTATATGTATTACTTTTCTGTTTTCTCTTACTTGTGCTTTCTCTCTGATGTTATACCTTTTGATTGTATTGTGTTAATTTGTGTGTGCTATGGTAGCTAATAAATGTACATATGTCTATGCTTAAATGGAGGTAGTCTACCCACACTACCTATACTACATAGGTATATTACTTGAGAGTGAAAACTCAACCATTGAAACAGAATGCCATAAGACTACCTCCTTGACACCGCAATTAAACGATCAGTCGGTGCATCAAATAGCACAGAAGTGAAACCGTTTCCTGGCCACCTTCCCTGTACGGATTGTCAAGCAACTTGGCGATTTATATAGAATGCAGATTGTCGGAGCATGTCGACATACTGGTTCCTACCGTACAGACGGTAAAATTATTACGATAACCGACTTTTCACAAAAGTTTCTTACGCGTTATATAGGAATCGGAATCTACGGAATCGGAACTGCCTTCCGAATTACGGAGCACCAGTTATAAATGCCACTAGTGGTGGCCGCGTGTACGACGGTAGGCAATCTCCGTAAAAACGCTTCATTCATTCTTCTGTATGAAGTCTTAACAGTAGCAGGTGTTACCAACATTTTCCGAATAGCTCCGTACACTAAAAATTAAAGGCCAATATGTATTTATAAACATGCAAAAGTATTTGGTCTCAAAAGCTCTTTCATTTGAACATGTGTTGTTGGTGATGGTGTTGTGTTGGTGCATTTAAACATTTGCTCATATGTCTGGGATCGCATAGACTGTAGTTTCATAAAAGACCGACTTCATAAAAGGCGGAGGTTTTTAATTGATCGATCGAAGCGAGATCTCCAAATCAACTCGGGCAAATTCGGGCAAATTGGCGTTGTATGTATATGTTTGTTTGTCCGAGGATTACTTTCGAAGCGTTGATCCGATCATCGTGAAATTGTATACATAGGTAGATAGTGACGGCACAATATTGGTGTGTCTAAACGAGCTAAAAATGTTGAGGGGTTGTTGAGATAGATTAGATTAGATTAGATAATTTCTTTATTGCACACCATTACATACAAACATATAAATGAAAATACAATTTTAAATCATATCATATAATGGGCGGCCTTATCGCTAAAAGCGATCTCTTCCAGGCAACCTTTGGATGGACAGGATCTATATGAACAAATAAGGACGGCGGCATAAGATTTTTTTTTAGAATCAGTTTTTTTCAAAAAAAACAAGCATATATTACAATTTATAAAAAATATAGTTAATATAAAATAAAATGCTTAATTATATTAAATAATATAATCATAAAATTACATAAATATTAATATTAAGATACATAAAATATATATATTGTCATACCTACATACATAAATTATAAAAATGTATAAATAAATAAATGGCCTAGTGAGCAATGGATGACAGAAAGTGTTGTCTGACCATGTTTTTAAAGATAGGGAGAGATTTTGCATGACGAATTGAGACAGGTAGGGCATTCCAGAGTCTGGTAGCCTGCAGAGTAAAAGAGGTACTATAAAATACTGAGATATTGGGGAGATACTGGGATATTTTAATAAAAAAATAAAATGAGACTATATTAGCTCAAGTGGGACATCAAATGAAAAGTGTTCATTAGTACATTTCGACTCTGTTTTTGTTTTTAGTTTAAACTTTGTAGTTTTTAAGTTATTAGCCATAATAAAAAATTAACTTTGACAAAATTCACAGGGTGCACCATTGACCTCACTGTGCTAAAATTTGGTATGCGTGTAGCTTTAGTGACACACATATAGGGAAAAGTCTGAAAATCTGAAAATAACTGCAATTACTACTCCAAAAAAAGTACTTTTGTTAAAAAGTTACTTGTTTATTAGAAGCTCCTGCTTTCTATATAAATGCAATTAGTAATACACCGTCTAGTATTTGTAAGACACTGCACTTGCAGCGGAAATGTAGTGAGAGTCGGAACAAGATGATTTGAGGATGCAGGGGATTAGACTCCACAGGAAGGAAAACTGACTCTACAATAAACTGAAGTAGGCGCTAAAGCTACTTTCAAAACGTCTTAGGATATTCAAGACACCTTTAATCAATTCAAAGTGGTCCGGGTACCAGGAAACCTTTGGATTCGTCAACTTATGTTGATTGTTCAGCTCGGTCAACTTTTAGATACGTCGCCATACAGCTGAATTATTTGGCGATTTCAATGACTTTGTCCTTGAGACTTTCTTTCCTGATTAAAGATTCAAAATTAAAAATATTAAAGATTTATTTATTTGCCAGAACATGGGTAGAATTATACAGATGTTACAAAATTAAATAGTTTCACCATATTCAGCCATTGGTGGCGTGCTAATTACATGTCATATAAAACTAAGATTAAGTATGGATAACCAAGAAATAATAATAGGATCAGTAAGATAGGTATTACCAGGAATATCTGTTTTGGGATTTTTTCCTCGGTGACTGCAAAGATGTGAAAATTAAATGCTCTAAACGTAATGGTTATTTAGTTTCCTATTAAAGTCTAACTTTTTATTAGCTGCAGTAAAATGACGTTTTGTGGGTTGCCGGTTTTTGAAGAAAAATAAATAGGGATGTAGCTAAATGAGTGAATCATAAATGAATAATCAGTTTGGTTTATTTTTTGAGATTTAATATTAAGTTGTAATGTATTTTTTTAACCTATTATTATTACTATACTTGAGGATTGATCTTTTTTAGTGGAAGTATAGGGAGGTACATTCAAAATGAAACAAAAACGTCATAATAATGTTATTTAATTAATTTTTGTGAACTGAATCACATCCCTATTGAGATTAGGCTGGCAACATTATTTTACGGAATGACATTTAGAAACGTCATTTTACTGCAGCTAATAAAAAGTTAGACTATAGGAACGATTTCTTGTATCTATAACGGTTCTAGTAATTGCCCCATCATAACTTTCTACTCTGTAAAGACCCTGTGTAACCTTGTGGCAATTAAAATGATGCAGTTAGATGGTAAAACAACTTCAATGAACTAAGCCTGACCATCAATAACTCAGCATGGTATCTCGTCCGAGTGGCCACCTGCCCTAGATCCGCTCCGTATGCTAATCCCAATTGCACCTGATCATCTAACGGAAACTGCTACTTGCCCTACTGCCTATGTAGATGTACATGACAAGGATTCATACTATATCCTGAGGCGTCTATATCATCATTCTAATCCTATTCTACTGAGTACCTAACTTACCTACTTATTTTAAAGATACCTAACGGATTGTATTATGATATTATAAAGCAAAATAAATTATTTCTGTGACTGTACCAAAAGTTATGTTTTGGTATTAGGTACCATTGGTACCTACCTATTAGGTTTTGCTATTAGATGGGAATAGATCGAATGTTTGCGTTTGGATGATGTTATAGGCGATGGTTACCACCGTCAGGTGGGCCATAAGCGTGCTGCGTCTACAGCTAGTATAAAAACGCATATGTAGATAATTCGTTAATTATCTAAGTAGATACCTACCTATCTGCTTTTTATGTGAGAACTACGTTTTTATCTCGGCCGGTAATCGGTCAAGTGAAGCCGAGAGTGGATTTAAGAAAATGTAGTACACAAGGAGGACCGAGTAGAAGCAATGAAAGAGGATTACCTGGCGCGATCGGGTAAAAAATAGCCTATCTCAATCCCGGTCGTAATCTATCAGTATATAAAACATATTTCATCGAAATCGGTCCAGCCGTTTAGTCGTGAAAACAGACAGAGACAGAAGTCAGAGTAACATTCGATTTTATGTCTATTTAGATATACTGTGTTGTTACCATAAAGTGCTAAAAGACATAGAGGCTGCACTGATAATAAGATAAGTTAATAACTCTTTATTGAATTACCACACAAACAGAAATAATACAAAAATAAGTACCTACTAGGCTAGAATAAATAAGGCAATACAATGGGTGGCCTTATCGCTGAAAGCGATCTCTTCCAGGCAACCTTTGGATGGAGCGAAATTTATGAAATTGATTACGAAATTTGCGATTATTATGTACTAGGTAATTTTTAAAGATGGACGCTTCAGGAAGAAGATCAAGCACCAAACATTTGTTTTGTGTTATGGCTTGTAACCGCAATACATTTTTAACGCCCAATTTGACATTATGCAAATACACGATTAAAACAATACAGAGTGAGGCCTTGTATGCGTAACTTTATGGAGTCGCGGAAGCGGCAACCAATTAGATACTCGTAAGATCACTTCCTCATACAAAATTGAATCAGGAAAGCTAATCTACTAGCGCTCTGGTACCTAATCGAGGAAAGCTAAGAACGCTTTTGTTTTTTTTTTGTAAGCTATTGTTTGACCACGATCTCGCCTGATGGTAAGCGATGATGCAGTCTACGGTGGTACACGCTTGCCATGAAGAAACCTATGCACTCGCGACTTGAAGACCCCTAGGCTAGGTTGTAGTTATCAGGAAATACACTCAGGAAAGGCGTTTCACTCCTTGGCTGTGCGCATAATAAAGGTGAAAGAGTACCTACCGCTTTCTGCGTATGGGAGGTATGTCTAGCTACCATGTAGCGGTGGCGCATCGCGGAGCGTTTGGTTGTCCGATGATAGAAAGGGGGTGGTGGGATTAGATTAAAAAGCTCCGCAGCACACTCTCCGAAATGTATCCGATAAAAACCCGAGAGGCTTGCTCGACGATGCTCAAGGCTGTGCATCTTAAGTACTATCATCATTGCACATGATGCTCCTGGTGGTAGAGAAGCGCTCTTGTGGTCGAAAGTGATGGTATTGAACGCTTGAATCTTCAAAATGTTGTTTTGTAATACAACGTACAACTGAAAACTATTTATTGCTGCTTTCAAGAGTCCCTCTTTACAAAAGTCCGATTTCCGTGTTAATTTTTGACTCCCATGATGAATTCTTTTTAGAAACTGATATTTTCATGTCTATTCGATAGTTTTGCTCATCCCCCCCTCCACCCCCAGTTTAGACACCTATGTAACTTACTAGAAGTGCCTTGGTAAGTAATTCATTACTTAAATCAATCAGTCGGAACCATAGCTATCGAACTCACTTCTGAATTTCACTCGTAAAACCAGTCACATTTTAAACTGGTGGCCTTGTAGCGATTAAAATTAATTATGTATTAAAGATCTAACAAGATAGTTTCAAGGGTATCCAACTCATAATGCAATAAATCTCACTGACACCGTCAATATATCAATCGTTAAGCACATTTCCCTTTCGATTTCGTCAGAGAAAGCACATGGTGTGTTGACCTGTGCGAGACCCATCCATCAGCCCTAGTGCAGACTACTATTTTTAACTATTTGTTATGTATGACTTATATTACTTACTTACTTTTTATTTATTTTTTCTTAGTGATGCAACTTATATTTATCTATATATTAATATTTTTTGTAATTGTGGTACTGTGCGGTAAGTCATCCGTGACATCCTACTTTTAAATGGTTCCAACGGAAGATCAGCGTTGTGCCAAAAGCACAACAAATGCTGAGTTGGACGCCTTTTCGTGACATCGGTCAATTATATATAGGTAATTGTGAGACACAATTTGTTGGGTATTGCTGTTTTTGTGTGTATTATATTGTTATATTGTGTGTATCTTACTTGTGTGCTGTGTATGTTTTGTACCGTCACAAATAAATGTTTTTTCTTTCTTTACTTGTATTTTGAATTGTGTTAGTTTTATTGATTATTGTTGTATTTTATGTTTATGATTATTTAATGTATAGTTAGTAGGTATAGTTTAATGTATAGTAGAAATAGTTTCAAATACAATTTGTTAATTGTTTTATGAACAAATAAATGAAATCTATCTATCGTTATTTCTGGGATTTACACTTTTTTGAACTGGGCATCGCAATAGGGGACGTCCACCAGCAAGATGGGTTGACGACATCAATAAGACAGTAGGTCATAGGTACGTGGTCCAGGCTGGCACAGGATCGGGAAGAATGGCAGAAACAGAGAGGCCTGTGCCCAGCAGTGGGCCGACACGGCTGAGAATGATGATGACGACCCTTTTTAGCAAAAATGACTTGTAAAGAGGCTAATCTATTTTTATTATTAACATAAAATAAATAAATATTGCTGGACATTTCAGACAGCGCTACCTAGCCCCAAACTAAGCAGAGCTTGTACTATGGGAACCCGATAACTGATAGAATACTAATAAGTATACATACTTACTTTTTTTTTTTAATATACCTGAACTCAAGTCACCGACATAGCCCGATGGATTAGCACGTTGAAGTGGCAATGGGCAGGCCATATAGCGCGCAAACAGATGGCCGATGGGGCCGGAAAGTTATCGAATGGAGGCCACGGACCGGCAAGCGCAGCGTAGGACGTCCACCTACAAGATGGGCAGACGACTTGGTAACAACCGCAGTTCGGCGTTGGATGCAGGCCGCTTCCAACCACAGTTCCTGGAGATCAATGAGGGAGGCCTTTGTCCAGCAGTGGACGTCCTGCGGCTGATATAATGATGATGATGATACCTATACATATCATATATAGAAAAAAAACATCCAGACCCGGAACAAATATCCGTAGATCATGCAAAAATTTGTTCCGCGGCGAGAATCGAACCCGCTACCTACTGCGTCTCAGCCGGCTATTCGCCCACTGCACCACGGAGGTAGTCATGTTTTTTATTTAACGAGAAACGCAGGACTTACCCAAAAATATTGCGTTTGCAGTATTCAGCATGTGTTAGAAGGTTGGGTTGCGTGTACTTGCTACGTGTACTGAACATACTTGATTTTCTTCTTATTGTTTAAGTACACTTCAAAAGTTATTTAACGTGAACTTGGTGTCTAAGTATCAAAAAATATTTCCCGTGTTTATCTCCAACCCGCCATTTTGCAAGTACTGCGTTTGCAATTAGGAGGGCAGTAATTCGATTTAACTCGCCGGCGAACACTGAGCGCAACTTCAATTCGGCCACGTCAAAAACTTCGGCCTGAGTATCGCTATCCCTGTTTAGTGACGAAGTTTAGCCACGCAGAGCGACAGTGATAGCAATAGAACGATTCTAAATTTGATTAGATTTTGACCGTGTTCCGTAATACCAAAAATGATCACTGAAAACTTGTTGTATTTTTCTCATTGTGTTGTTATTCTGTAACTAGACGATATAATCTATGTTCCCATGACTAGGATACGTAAGATGTTGTTGTTTTTAATACGAAACAATTAGGTTGAAAACAGGTCTTTTATGACGTAAAAACATGCAGAATTCGATACGCTTCTATTTTATTTTAGGTAAGTATTTTGATCTAATATATGGTTGGGAACCTAGATAAATACTATTCAAATTAAAATAATACCTTATTAAGGTAGAAATATGCTCCAATTAGAAATGATCTTGGTAGTACGTGTTGTATGGGCGATTGTCCCTCCGGTGCCACCTTAAGTAAATTAGTTTATTTCTCAGACATGTCATCCATTTTGTTAGTAAAAAATAATAAGATCTTAGAATTATGTTAGTAGGCAGGTAATTGCAATTAAATAAACTAAAATAACCTAAAAATCGGTAAATTCACTATAATCAAACAAATATTAGGTTTTTACCTATGAAATTGGAGATTTGTATGAAAATTTTAAAGTACTGGCCCAAATTATCTATACAATTTTGCCATTATGATGGTAGTTTGTTTATCCCTTTACTGTAGAAGTCTGCCGGACGGGAGGCGATGAAGCCAGCGAAAGCGTTTTGTACACACGGCTACACATCAAGCTATACTTTTCCAGTATAAGCTGACCTCTCATTATGCGAAAAACCTACACAATGCGAGGTCAGCTTATACTGGACTTTATAGCTTGATGTGCAGCCGTGTGTACTGCCTCTCGGGTGTTGAATTTTAATTTTTATCCCACTTAAAAAAAAATTCGAAATTTCGAAATAAGTAGTAATGTGTTGGGCCAAGGTCCTGTGAGTACGGTGGGTGACGGAGAGCTTCCAGCTGTAACTCTTGTAGCTTTGTGATGGTCTGTCGTGAAGTGTGAGCTCGCGCATTGCCGTAGAGAAGCAATGGGGAAGAGCGATTGACCAGTCTTGGTTGTTGAATTGCGAGCTTCTCCATCATCGTTTGCAAATCTTGGCAATAGATATCTGCCGTCACTGTTGTACCATTCGGTAAGAAGCTGTGATGTACAAGTCCAGCACTGGTCCACCAGACAGACACCATTATCGTCCTATGAGTAATCTTTTTTTAGCGCACTGATTAGGTGATGTACCCGGGTCCACCCACTAACCCTAACGCTTACGGTTGTCGTACAGCTTTTCATCGCAGGTAACAATTCGATTTAGAATTCCCTAGTTTCTATGCCGATTCAGTAGTATGCATAGCACTACTTCGAGCTTCGACGCGTAAGTCTCGCTGTTGGTCGCTTAGTTCGCGCGGCACCCACTCATCTAACTTTTTTATCTTTCCGATTTGACGCAAGTGCTTCAATTTTGTTTTGACACTAACTCCAAGGCCCACAGCAAGCTCAGCCGTAGATTGAGTTGGATCCGCTCCCGCTATCGCCTTCAATTCGTCGTTGTCGACAATGGTTACCGGCCTACCGCGAGGCTCGTTCTTCAACTCAAAATTTCCAGAGTTAAAACGATTGAACAGTAATGAACCAATAACGGACCGTGTTTATGCAAGCAGTGGTCTGTACACGCCGTGTTGTTTGCGCAGCGGTATTTCCACGTAGAAACTCATATTTGAAAATTGTACGAATTTTCAGTTTATCCATGGCGCCAAAAACTACCCCTGTGCACTCATCTGGTTTTTTTAACGCCGAGGCATAAATCCGTAGCCTTTCGGGGTTCATTCCGATTCGCGGCCACACGGTGTTAGAATGACTTACCCCCACCACTTCGAGCGTTAAAACCTTCAAGTCGGTACTCAAAAAGGAGCTCATTCCTCATTAGACAGAGCAAACACTCCACAAATACACCGACCTCGCCGGCGAGGTCGACGAGTCCCTTCAGTCGCCGCCTATACGAGGTACAAGCACGTACCCGGGCGTTTCTCTCCTATCCCCGTCCCGGCAACAGCCCAAGCCGAGGTTCGTACCTAAGTGGTGCCCTTGCGCTAGTTGCCTCATCAAACAAATTACAGGGCTGAGCGCCTTCTGCGCTCGCCAAAAGCTCGGTTAAGCTGCAACGGCCTCAGAAGCCAACAGCGAGATTAGTCCATTCGAATAAAAAAAATCAAAAAGGAGCTCATTCTTCGCCAGAAATGCATATAACGCCTGCTTCACTCACTGGACAATGCGCTTCGAGTATTGGTGGGTTTGTATTCTGCTCTATACTCTTCATAGATGGTCGTCAACCGGTTTTTGCTTGGTCTCTCTATGTACTTTTCTTAATGTTCCTTCCTTAATTCCGTCCTTTATTTATTTATTTTATTTTATTCAAATTATTTATACGTAGTTACTTTATATGTATGTATTCTACTAATGCCTGTTTTTCATGTTTCTTCGGTGTCTCCCTCTGGTCGTGAGGTCACTATAACAGGCTCAGTCTGAAAACCAGCGTTGGTCTGCACTTAGTGCGTAAGCGTGGACTAACACAAAGCTGAGACTGATCCTTTTTGGGACACCACACAGTACAGAACCTTTTAGCGGCCACGTATTTATGTAGCTCTTGGTTGGTACCTGCCTATAACGACCGTTTTTAATTCTGTTGTTTTTATGCCTTTCTGCGTTTTTATAGGTAGGTGCCTACCGTTTTCATAATGTTATTTTTAATGTGTATTTCAATCTTTTATTGTTATTTCATTACCTTCTGTTTTATTTTGTATGTACTGTACTGTTGTCCGACAATAAATGTATTTTATTTTACTTTACCACAATTTCACAAAAAAAAACTATCTAAAAATAAATGACTGAATTTATAATATAATAGGAACTATAAAGGAAAAAAAAATAAAGTTCTGTTATGGAGATTTTAATTTTAACTTATTATGAATGCAATGAGCCGCATTCTATTTTCAAACTTACTTACGACCCAGGATCGTAAATCGAAATTACGGAGCCGATATCTAGTTCACAATGCACTCGAACTTACTTTCAAAGCAAGTCCTCAGCCTGGAGCATCGACGAAAGGTTGCTAGCCTCTCGGTTTTTTATCGAGTACATTTCGGGGAGTGTGCGGCGGAACTTTTCAACCTGATCCCACCATCTCCTTTCTATCAACGGACAACCAGACGCTCTGCAGTGCGCCACCGCTATATGGTAGAAATACCTCGCATTCGCACAAAGCGGTTCTCTTCGACCTTTATTATGCGCACCGCCAAAGAGTGGAACGACTTGCCAGAGTCTGTTTCCAGATAGCTACAACCTGGGTATCTTTAAGTCGCGAGTGAGTAGGTTTCTTCTAGGCAAGCGTGTGCCATCGTAGACTGCATCATCGCTTACCATCAGGCGAGATCGTGGTCAAACGCAAGTCTATAATACAGTGTAAACTCCATGTAACGTCACTCGATTAACGACAAACTCTCTAAAGCGTCGAAATCACTCGGCTTTGGTTGGTTTAGCTTGTCTTGCATACAATGCTACACTCTGTATAACATTACACCCACTCTCAATAACGACAACAATTTGTAATAAAAAGTTCTTTTTAAGTTGCCAAATTAGTAAAAACTGCGCAGCTGTATATATCCTTTTGTCGTTTTATTAACCTAGGCCATAATAAACTCGACTGTCAGCATCATACACACCAAACTTTCTAAGAAATCCGTTCTTTTGTTTACAAAATGGGATTGCTTGCACGTGTAGCTGCAGATTGTTGTTAGTAGAAGTGATGGATTTTATCTATACGTTGTCATATTCTTAGTAGCTCACAAACTTTCAAATTGTAAACATGGCTAGTAAGAGAAAATAACTGTGGCACACACAGATTTTACTTCTCTCCATTTAACGACAACTCTTTATAACGTCAAAATATGCCCTTGAGTGTCGTTATATAGAGTTTACACTGAATATAAAAAAAAAGCGATGAAAAGTAATTTTGTAGATCGGACTAAAAATAACTTGTATTATTTTTCATAATTTATTTTTCATTTATAAATATTGCAGGTACTTCCAAATACTCACAAAAAAGACTACTTCGAACACATCTCCACAGCAATACTTACATCATACTATTGTATTGCATTAAAACCAGAGAAAACTTCAACTTAATACATTTCCACTCGAGACCTTAAATTAATAATTAAGAACATTTCACTCAGCGCTATCTAGCCCAAAACAAAACTTGTACATGGACCAGATAACTATTTTTTTTAAACACATGTATAATATAAAAGAACACCCAAACCTAGAACGGATATCTGTAGACCATCCATACATTTGTTCCGCGGCGGGAATCGAACCCGCTACCTCCTGCGGTTCAGCCGGCTATTTGCACACTGCGCCACAGGGGTCCTAAACTATTTCTACATTCTACGCTAAAGACATTTTACTTTATACTTACGTAAATATTAACTCTTCTAAGCATCATAACAGTCCCGCAGAGTTGCCCACTAGCTTATACGAATATGCTTTTGGGCATAGAAAGGCAACACGGCATATTCTGAGAGGAATATATACTAGACCCCAACGCTCCTGACAGACGGAGTCATAAAACGTGAGACAAGCGACGAAGACATTGCTAGCTCGCTCACTCTTGCAGCCCTTACGGGAGCCGTTAGTGATGCGCCGAGTACTTATCGATAACAATAACTACCAGTAATTGTATTGAAACATGTTTATTGGTTGAGCCTCGTCTCCCACTAGTCTTGACGTATACTATAGTCTGTTTGTACATCAGGAGCCTAAGGATGCCTTTAAACCACTGCAGTGTGCGAGGTGCAAATCAACAAAAATTAATGATGATAGTCAAGCGCTTGACCACTTACCACTGATGGTAAATGAAGGTGAGATCGAAAATGGAGCACGCTTGCCTACAAAGAACCTATTCGCTCTGGATTTGAAGATTCCAAGATTATACTGGTCCGGAAAAACATACGCCGGAAGTGAGTTCCACTCCTTACTAGTGCTAACAAGAAAAGTTGACGCAAATCGTTTGGTACGGCAAGGTGGAATGCCGACCAGGTATGGGTGGTACTTCTCGGTATGTCTGCTTGCCTGGTGGTGGAAGGGGGAAGGAGGGATAAGGTTATGAAGATCTTGCGCACATTCATCAAAATGAATCTTGTAAAAAACTGAAAGTCTGGCTATCCGGCGTCTGTGCTCTAGACTTTGTAAATTGGCTTCCACTAGGGAGGCATCGCCAATGAGTCTAGCAGCACGTCGCTCAATCGAATCAAGGGCTTCAAGCTGATACTTGGCCGAGCCATCCCAGAGATGGCAGCAGTGCTCCATACCTGAGCGGACTTGTGCTTTGTAGAGACTGAGCAGCTGTCCCGGTGGGAAGTACCGCCGAACCTTAGCTAGGATGCCCAGCTTCATAGCAGCAATTTTGGCCCTAGATTTCAGCGCCCAACAAGCTCAGGCTTTCAATAATTACGAGTGGGAATAATTACAAAGGGTGGAAATGCGATAAAAGGGAGTCCGTTTTTCGGAAAACACACACGCCTGAGTTTTAGTGGCGTTAAACCTGACCAGATTTGCGTCACCCCAGTCAGACACAAACTTCAAGGTTCAATCGTTCCACCATATCCGTACGTAGATTGTGGATTTCGTCAGCACTTGCACGTGGACTAGAGAAATACCTTTCAACAGCTGTACTGTGATCTGCATACCCGTAGATACCGGGTTTCAACAGATTGTTGGTAAGCAAGAGAAATAGAGTTGTTGAAAGGACGGACCCTTGAGGTACCCCGGCATTGATATCCAATAGATCAGACGAGAATCCACTAATGACTACTCGAATAGATCGTTTCCTCATGAAATCAGTTATCTACTTTAGCAGGTTGGACGATAATACATAAGAGGAAAACTTCCTAATGAGATTGTTGTGCTAAACTCTATCGAATGCTTTTGAAATGTCGAGCAAAACAGCAAGAGCTTCCTCGCGTCTTTCAATGGCTTCACTCCTTAATCCTAACTCACCGCTTAGCTATCTCACACAACAACGCTGCCTTTGGTGGAAAGGCAGCTTTAGACGTGCTATGCATAAAGTCGGGTCGGCACATTCGATTCGGCATAATTTCTTGAAAAGTAGACCCTAAGCAATACTACATAATGTAAAAACCCGTATTTTCAATCTCCGCTGCTTTACATAATAAGCACCTTTGTAGGAGTTTTAAAAGATTTTTAGTTTTAGATCAATAAAAACCCTAATCATTCGTTGATTCCTGTCGGCAGTTGCCACAAGTATAAATTAAAAACTTTAAACACCCCGGCACATAATAAACCCGTAATTTCATTGTAAGCTGAGATCCATCACCAAAAAGGAAAAGTGCTGATAATCTTCGAATCGGCTGACCATCTCTAACACATATAGCTAAGAACCAAACCAGTAAAAAGAGCTTTCTTTCGAAAAAATGCGTCCGACTCAGTCCATCCGATAGGAAACTACGATGCCACAGACAGACAGATCCCTCTTTTTAAGTCGCGGGTAATAAATCAGTACAGCCACATTATTATTTTCGCGAGCACCTTTTTTTCTAATAGTCATGTGTACCTACACATTATTTTCACGCTAAATTTACCATGAATTTTGAGTTTTAGGGTGTCCGGATGTTTCACCACAACTATACATGCACACATTGTGCTCAATAATATCCCGTTTGTAATAAAAATACTATTCATATATAAATTATATATAAATAGACGCGCCGGCGAACCCCGAGCGCAACTTCAATTCGGCCGCGTCAAAAACTTCGGCCTGAATATCACTATCCCTGTTTAGTGACGAAGTTTAGCCACGCAGAGCGACAGTGATAGCAATAGAACGATTCTAAATTTGATTAGATTTTGACCGTGTTCCGTAATACCAAAAATGATGACTGAAAACTTGTTGTATTTTTGTCATTGTGTTGTTATTCTGTAACTAGACAATATAATCTATGTTCCCATGACTAGGATACGTAAGATGTTGTTGTTTTTAATACGAAACAATTAGGTTGAAAACAGGTCTTTTATGACGTAAAAACATGCAGAATGCGATACGCTTCTATTTCATTTTAGGTAAGTATTTTGATCTAATATATGGTTGGGAACCTAGATAAATACTATTCAAATTAAAATAATACCTTATTAAGGTAGAAATATGCTCTAATTAGAAATGATCTTGGTAGTACGTGTTGTATGGGCGATTGTCCCTCCGGTGTCCCCTTAATATAATTTCGTAAGAGATGTTATAGTTAAAACGCATTGTCTTGATCTGCTATGTTATATATTCTTTGTAATAAATTAAATTTAATCTGTGCTGAACAATGCCGACCCGACTACATGTATACCACGCCTAAACAAACTCTGAATTCGTCACATTAATTTTTTCACCAACACAAGTAATGTCCACTATTCTACAGGCCAAAATCGACCCACAGAGATGTTCTAATAGGGTGCCCCATAGAGATGTTCTACGAGGGGCGTTCAATGTATTCTCGGTATCGGGGTAATAAGTATATTACCCCGATACCGAGAATACATTGAATACATGAGAATACGTTGCGAAGAGATCATTAGTAAATGATGAGGGTAATTAAATTATCTCATTAGTTTATGACACTCATTGAGGGTATTAATACAAAATTTTATTTGAATGTCGCCATTAGTATTCAAAATAACATTTCCAGAAGGTAACTACGATGACTGATACGACAATGTTGAAAAAAATCGAGCATCGCGCTGTGATAAAATTCTTCATAAAACAAGGAAAGACTCAAAAAGTTATTCGTGAAGAAATGATAGCTGTTTACCAAGATTATGCCCCTCCATTATCTACAATTCAGAAGTGGTCTAGTGAATTTAAACGGGGTAGAGAGAGTATTGAAGACGACCCTCGTGCCGGTGGGCCGGTTAGTGCCGCTACTGAAGAAAACGTAAAAATCGTTGAGAAACTTGTACTCGAAGATGTCCGTGTGAGAGTGAAGATATTAGCAGAAAGAACCAAGCTATCCGTGGATACCATTCTAACTATCCTTCATTACCATCTGAATTGGCCAAAGGTCAGTGCAAGATGGGAGCCGCGAATGCTCACAATGCGCTTCGAAACAAGTGCGAGTTGATTGTTGCAAGGAGTTTTTGGAGCTCTGTGGTGAAAATCCGAAAAGTATTTATGATCGGATTGTTACTGGTGATGAAACGTGGGTTCATCACTATGATCCTGAGAGCAAGCAGGAGTCTATGCAGTGGCATAAAAAAGGAACACCCCCACCGAAGAAGTTCAAAGTATGCCCATCCGCCGGAAAGCTGATTGCCACAGTGTTTTGGGATTCCAAGGGAATCTTATTAATTGACTACACAAAAAAAGGTGAGAGTATTACTGGCGTAACTTACGCTAACACTCTGCGCAATTTAAAGGAGACAATAAAAGAAAAAAGACGGGGAAAATTGACCGCAGGTGTATTGCTTCTGCACGACAACGCGCCTGTTCACAAGGCGCGCATTGCCAATGCTGCTGTGCGGGATTGCAGATTTGAAGAAATCAATCATCCACCCTACAGCCCGGACCTAGCCCCTAGTAATTACTTTCTGTTTCCAAATCTCAAAAAAGAACTTCGAGGCAAGCATTTTTCCGACGATGAAGAGTTAAAGGCAGCAATTTACGATCATTTTTCAGACCAGGAAGAAATATATTTATTGGAGGGAATTGAAAAGTTATTTTCCAGGACAAATAAGTGTGTTCAGATCCTAGGGGACTACATTGAAATATAAATTTTATTTAGAATTTTCTGCTTATTCTTTCATGCCTATACCGAGAATACATTGAACGCCCCTCGTAATAGGGTGCCCCTTAGAGATGTTCTAATAGGGTGCCCCATAGAAATGTTCTAATAGGGTGACCCTTAGAGATGTTCTAATAGGGTGCCTCATAGAGATGTTCTAATAGGGTGCCCCATAGAAATGTTCTAATAGGGTGACGCTTAGAGATGTTCTAATAGGGTGCCCCTTAGAGATGTTCTAATAGGGTGCCCCATAGAAATGTTCTAATAGGGTGACCCTTAGAGATGTTCTAATAGGGTGCCCCATAGAGATGTTCTAATAGGGTGACCCTTAGAGATGTTCTAATAGGGTGCCCCGCAGAGATATTCTAATAGGGTGCCCCATAGAGAAGTTCTAATAGGGTGCCCCACAGAGATGTTGCATGCAGAGTTAGCTCCTATTGTGTCGGTTGCCCCAACCGCGGCGGTGGTCATCTTTATACTCGTCCATGTTGCGTTGCCGCTCCAACTCCTCGGGGTCATCGTCTTCCACCAGTTGTTCCTGGAACAAGAATAGTTCGATACCTATTGATTTAGCAGAAAGTGGCAAGGCGAAGAGATCGCTTCGAAGAAAGATATTGCCTTCGAATAGATCTCTTTATGTACCGTAACTAGTGAAAGAAGGAATGTGTTAAACAAGACCGGTCGAATGCGAGTCACAATCACGTGTCGTGGGTTCCGTGCCAGCCTAGAATTTGTTAATTTAGCAGAAACCAACTAAACTTAAAAAAAACTTATAGATAGAGGGCTTTCATTTTATTATTCCAGTTATATTTTCATATATTTCTATCAACCGTAAATAAGCTTACCCCACTCGGCACAACCATAATTTAGCAGGTGCGTGACCTGCGAGGCAATACTTTGTTGTAGGCGATGGTTACCTCTTAACATCAGGTGGACCAGAAGCTTGTTCCATCTCGGAATCATATATAAAAGTATAAGGGCTTAAAGGTTCCATTTTACCATTTCAGTCCGGACTCTAAAATGTGAATTTACCTTCTTAATTTTTTCAGCCTCATCTGCATCCGCCTCCGAGGTCTGTATCGTTTGGTGCGGGATATTAGACGCCGCCGGAAATCTGAAAAAAATAATATATACACATGCTCTATGGGGGGACCAGTTAACTAATCTTTACATAGTATAAAATGAAGTCGCTTCCGCTGTCTGTTATCTTAGATCTTTTCAATTATTCAACGGATTTTAATGCAGTTTTCAGCAATAGATAGAGTGATTCAAGAGGAAGGTTTATATGTATAATACATACATAGTAACTGCGAAAGAAACTGTTTGTTTGTTACCTTTTCGCAACTAAACGGCTGAACGGATCGTAATGAAATTTGGCAAGGAGATATACTTTTTAACCGAGTGCGCAAAAGGAGGGTAATGTTTTTATTGTAATACTACGCGTGCGAAGCCGCGGGTGGGTCAGCTAGTTGAATATAAATTAATTTTTAGGGTTCCCGCAGCACTCGGAACTAGTATCGCCTTATCTGTCTGTTTGTACGACCAGTTACAGCCGTTTTACTCGTGGACGATCGGACAGACAGACAAACGAACACGGCGAAACTGTCAGGGTTCCTTCGACTACGGGACCCTAAAAGGTATTTTCAGATTTATTTATTTCACCTTAATTTTTATATTGATAAAAAAGTATTATAATTAAATTAACGTACAATTTAAGCCCATTAACGAATAGCCGGCTGAGACTCATGAGGTAGCGGATTCGATTCCCGCCGCGGAACAAATCTTTGAATGATCTGCAGATATTTGTTCCGGGTCTGGATGTTTTTCTATATATCACATGTATGTATTTACAAAAAAAAAAGTATATAAGTATTCTATCAGTTATCTGGTTCCCATAGTACAAGCTCTGCTTAGTTTGGGGCTAAATAGTGCTGTGTGAAATGTCCATTAATATTTATTATTATTAATATATATAGATAGATAGATGTAGGTAGTGGTACTTACGTGCCCTCCCTAACCCTCTGGTCGTAGAACTCCTCGATAGTGAGCACCGGTAAGGCCGGGTAGCCGAGCCCGTACACCGCCTTCTGCACCGCGTCGCGAGTTATAATCACGGGCTTCAGCGGCGGCGCCGGCGCACGGTGCGCGGCGCGCTGCTTCGGTTCTGTAAGATACACAGATAATTCTTTATTTTTACACCAAATTACAATAACTTAACATGGTTTTACAATGGGTGGCCTTATCGCTCAAAGCGATCTCTTCCAGGCAACCTTCAGATGGACTGTAAGTATACAACTTAGTAAAGAACACCGGAACAAAATGCCTTTAATAACAAGTAATATACAATTATTTATATTAGGCCGTTGCAAACGATCTATAGATAGCTCAACTGCTCCAGATCACTACCAGGCGGAAGTGTCCCCAAGACACTGGCTGCATTGCCCCGCTGAATTGCAATGCTTATGCGTTGACCCAGACAAGCGCCAGCTCTCGGATCACACGTCGCTTCGACCAGATGCCCAGAAAGAATTTTGAAAACGCGATGCGACTAGTATTTTTTATACTACTTAGGCACGTAAGATCAATAGCAGTTTAAACTAAAACATTTCTTTGTCAGTGACGGTTTAAGCTTAGAATTTTAGTTTTAAACTGCCTATTGATCTTACGGGCTTTAGATATGGAAGAAACATAAGGCTCACCTTGTGTTAAGAGGTTAACGTGTATTGATCCATAAGCCGAGAAGACAATGATACTATACAGAATTATAGTATACGTGAAAGATAAAACTCCGTACCTCTCTTTAAGCTTATTGCGCACAGAGGAGTATGAGATTTGGAATAGTTAAATTTCCTATGGAGACGGGGTGAATGCTAAAATTAAGTTACAAATATAATATACGACAAGACTCGTAGCAGACGGAGCCAACCAATAAACATGTTACTTTCCTTTTTAATGTAATTACTGATAATTAGTGTTATCAATAGGTAATCGGCGAATCATCTTTTTAAAAAAAGGCTACTATAAAATGGCTGTTCGACTGTGGAATGCTCTGCCCGAAGAAATAAGACGGTCATCCTCCTTACACACATTCAAGTTGAAACACTATTACCTGACGATGTCATCTTCCTAGCGTTATATATTTACTATTTATGTACTTATTTTATCTGTTAGTATAGTTTGCTATATGTATATACCTATATATTAGTCTATTTATAAGTATATTAAGTATTAGAATTTGAAATTACATCATTTTTTATTATACCTCAGAATATATGTGTAAATGTATCCTCTAAAGTACACCGCACTCCGTATCTTAGTAAATTTCCCTCCATCCAAAGGTTGCCTGGAAAAAATCGCTTTCAGCGATAAGGCCGCCCATTGTATTGCCTTATTATTTTAGCCTAGTACTTATTTTTGTATTATTTCTGTTTGTGTGGTAATTCAATAAAGAGTTAGCTATCTATAAAATATCGGATTATTTAGTTAGATGATAGAGAAGCTTGGGATTGAAATTGCTCCAACTCGTTCAAAATGTTACAATTTAGACGTAATTTATTACCTGTATTGTTATGTATTCTAAAAGGATCATTAAAAAAAAACAACCAGCCTTGTTTTCTTGCCTTTCTTTCCTGGCTTGGTCGCGAAGGAACAGGCAGTAAAATTGACGTTTCAAAGTGATCCTTGTGATTTTAATTAATAAAAGATTTTGACTTTGACTTTGACTAACGGCTCCCGTAAGGGCTGCAAGAGCGAGCGAGATAGCAATACCATCGTCGCTTGTCCCACGTTTTATGACCCCGTCTGCCGGGAGCGTTGGCGTCTAAGTTATAATAATTTATAACGAGTACCTCCAGCATGTGTGGCCATATACTCTAGAATCGGTTTCTCCTGCTCAATGCTCGCCAGTTCTTCGAGCGCCTGGTTCACATACGTGTGCAGCATGGTCGTGAAGTACTCCCGCTTCGAGGAGTCATCTATATTCTCGTTGGCCATCGCTTTGGAGAGGGTGACGAGCTTGTCTTTCAGCTCCTTCATCTCTTTGTACCGCCGGATCTTGGCATCTCGGGTTAGCACCTGGAATTGTTACAAGTAAAAAAAATAAACAAACATAATATTACACCCAACCCCCTACATAGATAGATAGATAGATAACGCTTTATTGGACATCACACTTAAAATAACAAACAATATAAAAAAAACGTCTGCATTCGATTCATATTTGGCTTGCGCAAGTATGATCATATTTCCGAGTTTCGCGTTAAACTCTTGTGGTTGCCAATCCGCTCTCGTCGGAATTCTCATATTCTAACTCTTTTATATAAAATTCTATTTACTTCTTCTTCTCCGCCGTATCTCAAACAATGCTTTGAATTCCTAAATCTATTCCATACCCGCAATCTGCGTTCTTCCACTACTCTCCAGTTGAAAACTCCATCCCATAATTCCAACTTCTTTAGTAACTCGTTTACGGTACGAGCTGTCGGATAATGGAATGACTTGCCCATTTCCATCAGACTTGCTAAATCATTACTTATTTTCAAAAATGAGGTCTACAAACTATACTTAGCGGCTTCTTTAGAGTAAACATTGTATTTCCTTTCGATATTTATTGTAAAAGTATATATGTATGTATATATGTATATATTTATTTATGTAAGTATATGTAGGTATATTTTAGGTTTAGCTATTTATTTATTTTATCCTACATAAATAGGTATTTATTGTAACACCGCCTCCTCACACGTCTTTTCAATACAGTCCATCCAAAGGTTGCCTGGAAGAGATCGCTTTGTGCGATAAGACCGCCCATTGTACCACCATGTATTAGTCTTTAAGGTTTCTAGGTTAAGTTATTTTAATTTGGTGTAACAATAAAGAATTATCTATCTATCAATAAAAAACAAATAATAAGACACGCGCATGTGGCGATCTTATCGCTAAAAGCGATAAGACCACTTCCAGACAACCATTGGGTGGACTGGATTTCGCGAGCATGCAACATACCGATAACATGATCCCATACTAACATTGCTTTTGTATGATTCTTCAAACAGAAATAATATAAAGATTCAAGATGGCGTTATTATAAAGGAAACACTTGTGATTCACCTACTTGAGGTATACAAATGGCTAAAAAGCATATCAGATAGTAACACATTAACATAAAATGTCAAATTACAATATTGTGATTGAGGATGTCATAGCAAATTTAAAAATAAGGATTTTACCTACAGATCAGAATAAAATAAATCACGATAAACAAAATATATAAATGACAGAACAATAAAAATTTGATTTAGATATTATATAAATTAAATAACATTTTTGTCACTCAAGAATTCATCCAATGTATAAGATTTTTAAATCAATATGTGAACAAGTTTTGTCTTAAAGGGGCACCGAAGGGACAATCGCCCATACAACACGTACTACCAAGATCATTTCTAATTGGAGCATATTTCTACCTTAATAACGTATTATATTAATTTTAATAGTATTTATCTAGGTTCCCAACCATATATAAGATCAAAATACTTACCTAAAATGAAATAGAAGCGTATCGCATTCTGCATGTTTTTACGTCATAAAAGACCTGTTTTCAACCTAATTGTTTCGCATTAAAAACAACAACATCTTACGTATCCTAGTCATGGGAACATAGATTATATCGTCTAGTTACAGAATAACAACACAATGAGAAAAATACAACAAGTTTTCAGTCATCATTTTTGGTATTACGGAACACAGTCAAAATCTAATCAAATTTAGAATCGTTCTATTGCTATCACTGTCGCTCTGCGTGGCTAAACTTCGTCACTAAACAGGGATAGCGATATTCAGGCCGAAGTTTTTGACGTGGCCGAATTGAAGTTGCGCTCAGTGTTCGCCGGCGCGTTAAAAACATTTAAATTTGGCAATGCTCGTTACAGATGAAGGAATCTTATTGTATAATGAATACAAGTGAGAATATACGTATCTAAAGAACGTTTTAAACTATTTATAGCTCAACTGGTCCAGATCTCTATCGGGCAGAAATGTCCCCAAGACTCTCCCCAAGGCTGCAATGTATGCTGAATTGCAATGCTTTTGGTTCTTCTTAATCACACTGCTATTTCCTGCTTTACTATTTTTTTATTGTTATTTAACCTATATTTTCCCACTGCTGGGCAAAGGTCTCCCCCCTGTTCCTCCACATCTCACGATCACTCGCCACGTCCCACCAGCCATCTTGGAATGCATCGAGGTCGTCACGCCAACGCTTCCTCAGCCTGCCCCGGCTTCGACGCCAATCTGCAGGCACCCATTGTGTGACGACTGTTGCCCATTTGTCTGTGACCATACGACTGACGAGACCCGCCCAGTCCCACTTCAGCCTGGAAGTCTTGTCACCAACATCTACGATGCCGGTCTTCGCGCGCAGTGTGGTATTGCGGATTTTGTCGATTCTCTTTACCCTGAACACACTGCGTTCCACGGCTCTTTGGCAAACCTTGAGTTTGGACTATTTTATTTAAATAAATATAATCCAATTCAACTTCAACTTCACAGTCTGCAACTGTGTGAAAAGTCTAGATACTAGAACATTTGACGGTCATTTTTTCGCGGTAGACAGAGACGGAGATGGCGGGACGAGTTACACAAATTCCTGGAGTACTGAGCAGATTTGGCACGGGATCGAGATGGGGAGTGGTGGGGGAGGCCTTTGCCCAGTAGTGGGACAGAAGTGGCTTATAATAATAATAAGAATCAAACAAAATAAATTTAAGTTTTACACTTTGTGCTGTATCTCTATAGGTGCATGAGAATTGCTAGACAAAGTAAAAAACGAGTGTGCTTTAGACCACACGGCTTAAGTAAAATATCTTTTTCAAAATATTAATTTATAAATTTGTAAACACGTCTGTAGGTCGATCAGTCTATGTTCCAAGATTTTTAAAATCATCTCAAAAATTCCAAGCCTAGACGGGACTTGAACCCGCGACCTTTCTCTTGATACGAGAACGCACTACCATCTGTGCAACCAGGCAATTCACGTCTAGGTCGAAATTAGTGAGATGATTCAGAATTACGACTAAAGCGCCGTTAGCTCCATCTACAGGAAAACTTATATAGTTCTTTGTACCTGCCCAATGACAAACGTTGCAGTTCAGTACATTGACAAGAGATGTCGCGTTGCTTATTTCAAATAGTATTTTTATTTATAGTGTTATCCGAACACATGCGGAAAATTCTAAGTTCTATGTCTATGTACAGTCTATGTTCATTCTGGACAAAGTCAACTCGCACATTAACGTTTAAAAATATACGAAACGTCTCTCTCTTTCTATCTTCACTAACTTATATCTCCCTCTCAACTTCCGTTCGCACTTTTCGTAACGCACTCACCAGCTTACTCCCCAAGTCAAGCGTGCATAAAGAAGTTTTACTTCAAAAATACAAGCATTGGTGAATGGTGCACGTTTATTTATTATGGTAATAAACTTACCATACCAGCAATCTTGGCTTGTTCACTGTTGGGCCTGCTAACAGTAGTATCAGTGGAGGGCTGTGGGACCTCAATATCTGTCACTCCGTAGTCTTTGCACCGTTGTAGGAAATCCCTGTAATTTTTTGTTTAATACAAGAAACAAACCAATTGCCAGATCAATTGAAAATGATTAGTTAATACAGCATCTTGTGACAAGGTTTAACTCTAGTTGGGTTTAAAATATATTTCATGCTATCTACACTATCTTAAGTCTCACATTAATACATAATGCAGGACATTTCACATGGCACTAATAAGCATTGTGTTGTATCTAAACGTGGGTACTTGTCAAACCTTCTTGTCTGATAATAAGGTTGACTAAGTAGAGGGTAGTTGTATTTATGCCAGTCTAATTTTACGTGTTTCTGCTACCAAGCTCAATAAACCTATTTATCTAAATATGGTGTTTTACTGGACATAATACATTGCAAATTAAGCAAAGCTTGTACTTATCTGATAGAATACTAAAATATTTATTCTACTGAACAAATTATGAAAATTCTTTCACTGAAAACTACCCCGAGTGCATTACATAAATATATTGCATCAGGGTTACACTAAGGGTGTTACTAGACCAATCGATCGAGCAACGATTGATGGATAGTAAACTGAAATCAGTTGACGATGCAGTATAGTAGGAAGTATCGATCGACGTTGACTGATCTTATTTTACATCGCTGGCATCGATCGGCCATCGATAGATTGGTGTGGTAACACCCTAACAATAATTAATCATGTAAATTAATGTTATATGACTTACTTGCTTCAATAGTCTCACCATGAATGTGCAACAAACTTGAAATAACTATAGTCTAACTTTTTATTAGCTGCAGTAAAATGACGTTTTGTGGGTTGCCGGTTTTTGAAGAAAAATAAATAGGGATGTAGCTAAATGAGTGAATCATAAATGAATAATCAGTTTGGTTTTTTTTTTGAGATTTAATATTAAGTTGTAATGTATTTTTTTAACCTATTATTATTACTATACTAGAGGATTGATCTTTTTTAGTGGAAGTATAGGGAGGTACATTCAAAATGAAACTGAATCACATCCCTATTGAGATTAGGCTGGCAACATTATTTTACGGAATGACATTTAGAAACGTCATTTTACTGCAGCTAATAAAAAGTTAAGACTATATGGAGTATTTTTACCACCAACCACAAAAAAACTTACTGTTTCTAAGGCAGTAGACTTCAGTTTCTGTCTTGTTGACTTGTATCTTAATTTTGGTGTATTCACATGTGTTTATGTTGCAATCCAGATCAAGACAATGTTAGTTAAATTTTATGTGTCAGCATTGTTACATGGATGAAACTGTCTTCTGTAATACAGTTTTTTAACTAAAACAGAAGACAGAGGACTCTCTCTTCTTTGTACTTTTCATGTTTTATTTGAAATAAATTATTTGTATATAAGTGGAATATCTATTCTATGTATATCTATTCTATATAATAATCTAAAACTATATATGTATGTAGCTCTTAAAGTGAATGTTTTTGGATCTACTCACCTACCCAGGTAGGTTGTTGTAATAATATTTATTATACCTAGGTTTACTCATAATTTTATTCTATTTTACATAGCATGATTATTACTGTTTTTTTTTTTTTATCTTTTAATTTTTTACTACTTTTCTTATAAGTAGTTTTTCATAACTAAACTTGTTTTTTTTTTGTTGTTGTCATAAAATTTTTGTCATTTTATAAATAATGATTAAAATATGTCATACTGTTTTGTCTGTTAATTAAGGTATACTGTGATAACTTGTTTACGTCCAACTACAGATGGCTGAGTCATTAGAACTGACTCGCTCGGCTCTATTGCTCGGACCGCAATCACATTAGTAATCTGAACCTTATTTGTATGGAAGGAGGATCTTACATTGCCGTTTTAATACGTAATGCAAATCTACCCTCAACAAATCGTATGTTTATTATTTAAAAACTTAGCACTTATGTACAACTATTTTTTAAGTTCTGGCAAATAATAATTATTCTTATATTCTTATTTACTTTATTCTATCTGGTTTCCAAAATACAAGCTTTGCTTAGTTTGGGTCTAGATAGTGCTATGTGAAATGTCCAGCATTACTTATTAGTCCATAATAATAATATAAATTCAAAAGTAACTCTTGTCTCTCTGTTTGTTAAGTTTTCACAACTAAACAGTTGGATGGATTTTGATGAAATTGCGTATACAGATAGATTATGACAGGCTACTTTTTACCTGATTACTAAGGAGGGTAATGTTTGTAACTAGAGGCAGCTAGTTATTATTTTTTTATTTTTTACTTGTAGACACACAAGCTGACTGCCATCCTGATTTTAAGTGGTCACCGCCGCCTATAAACTCCTGCAGCACTCCTGGTACTGCAGTCGCGTTGCCTACCACTTAATATAAATAAATCTTACCTAAAATAAATCTCAGCAACATGAATAATATTTTTTCGGGGCTGGTTACACAGCTTCAGGCTCAGTGTGCCGAGGAGTGCAGGCAGCAGCAAGAACTGGAGTGACTCAGTAGGCAACTCCTCGATGCTCTCGTTTGTACTAAACATGCCAGAAAGTGACACCAGGTTTGTCGCCTTTTCGAATTTAGATATTGCTGTTTTGATACTCATCTGAAATCAAATATGCTTATATAACGAAAAAGAATACGCTGTCTTCCTTGATATAGTTTTTTTTAGTTATGAAGGCATTCTGCTCCACTTTGTAACAATGTTCTTATTTGAAATATATAAAACTTGTGTTCGTTTAATGCGCCCAAATTCTACAAAGGAACAAGTGATTTGGTAGCAAAACATTATATTTCAATTCAGTCACTGTAAAAACTTTCTATTGGAGAGTATAGATTGCTTTGATTGTGCTAATAATTTAAGATTAACAAACAAGGAAGGTTATTTCTTTATTTATCATACTATACCATACATACAAGCAGAAGTTCTATAACCAAACAACTAGTAAAGTAATAGCTTCTAGAATAAACTAGGGTCAAAACAAGAAGAAAACAACTTACTTGTACCGGGTCGCTGTTCATCGCTTCATGGCTATTTTCTATGTTTTCAAACAGTTTCATTGCCTTATCGAAAACATCCCGTAAAGATTCCTCGTCTGTAGATTGACCAGCTTCGGCTTGTGCCATTATTTTTAGTAGAAAATCGACTTTATTTATTTTTATTAACTCTAGACGCAGTGTTGTTGATGTTGAATCGCATCGCACCACAGACCACTTAGATGTTCTACGTACATCGCACGCACGCATCCACAATTCCACCACAGACTACTTATAATTTATAGTAGATGTACTGTACTACGTACAGACAGACGGTCATGCATGCCTGGTAATTAGTGCTTTGCTCTGGTTCTCGAAAAATCGGTACAAAACTGGAGATTATGAAAACCGGAGAAAACCGGTTTTTACGAAGCCTCGAGGGCTACTTTTCCAAAAATAAATAATTTATTACTTAATCAATAAAAGAAATAAAACAAAGATAAATATTTGTGGTAACTAGTCGAGTTTTATTTTTTTTATAAATAATCAGTTTCTTCTGAGAGAGTGTTCTCGGCAACAGGTTACATAATAAACGATAGGCGCAGCTCGCTAATGCCCGAAGCAGTGGAAATGCTGTGCTTTTTGAACCAAAATCAGTGGTTGCTTGATTAAAAAATTGAAAGACTCAGTTTAATAATTTCTTTTGTATGTTCTTTTTTACTAAAATTCTTTTTTTAAAGCTCACAACTACTCGTGTTTCTATGTTCCTGTGTTCCTATGTTACTATGTTCTTTTAAGTTTTAATTATGTTGATATTAAAATCTATTTAAGTAAATGGGTATCTATTTAATAGTAATCTATTTAAGTGATATTAAATTCTATTAATTTATCTTTAATTTAATTTTAGTTCAATTTTTTAGATATTAAATGTCAAACATTTTTCAATGTTTGTCTCTTTTATTTCGTTAACTTGCAGTCAGACAACGAAAAAAATGTCTTTCCTTGCAGATCACTTCTACTAAGTTTTCTACAAGTACATCAATAATGTTATAAGAAATAATAGTAATGTTAAAATTAATTATAATTTTACATAATTAATTATAAAAAATATTATAATGTCATTAGTGTTCTCCGTTAATGTTAATGAATGACAGCGCGATAACCATAAAAATAAAAGGACACAAAAATGACATTTCTCCGGAGATTCTCCGGTTTTAAACCTGATCTAAAAAACCGGAGATGAAATTTGTCTCCGGTGCAAAGCACTACTGGTAATGTTACCTACAAGATCGACGACCGTAAGAAATGAATGAAAGAACGATGCAATAGTCCGGATGACAGATAAACACTAAATGTCCTAATCCATCCATCCATTCATTCAAATTTGATTTCATTCATTTCAAAATTCATTCCGATTTGTTGTATAATGAAATAGCTGCCATTGAATTTCTGTTTGTTCGTGTTGATTAATTTGTTATTGTTTATTAATTTCTGCTACAATATTCAGTAATTTCACAGTTCAATAACAGTTCAGCTCATGAAGCTTCCATTTGCATTGACACAGGTAAAACATATGTACAGTTTGTTTGGTGAATCATGGCCTCTGAAGTTAATTTTATTCGGCGGCGCAGCATGAAATAATTAAATTCATTGTAATTTTCAGTGCCGCAAATCCACACAACCACAGGCAGCCTCACCGTGATCACACTTATTGTGCATCAACAGCACTTAAAGCGAGACATCACTGATCAACAGTTCAGCTCACGAAGCTTCTATTTGCATTGAATCAGGTAAAACATGTTTGTTTGGTGAATCATGGCATCTTGCAGTTATTGTTCCTACCTGTTGTTCCACACATTAAGTTTGTCACTCAGTTCAGTGTGCCTCTTGGTGAAGTCCCCTTTTAGCATTTTCAATTGAGATCTGAACAACAAATCGGTCTGTGTTATAGAGTATATTTGTACAAAAATTACAAAACGTCTCCGGATCCGGCGAATGGATTGAATGAATGAATGGAAAAATATCGCACAGGTCACAGATTAGAACATTTAGCGATTACCTGTCATCCGGACTATTGCATCGGTCATTCATTCATTTCTTACGGTCGTCGATCTTGTAGGGGACATTACCAGGCATGAATTCCACAGCCAGCCCGCATCACGCAGCAAGCGAGCAGATCTAGGGTTGCCAACTGTAGAACTTTTTCCTTTTACAGATATAAATAGAGATGGGTAACCACCCGGGTTATAATACATGAGTGGGTTAAAACCCAATTATCACCCAAGTCATTCCACCCACTGGGTTGTTTAAGCGGGTGAAAATGAAATAAGTAGTAATTATTAACAATGACGTCTAATAAAGTACCTAGGTACCTATAAACTTCTTTAGCTCCATCTATATGTATGTATATTTATATACAGTGTTTTTTTTAACTGGGACAGTACGGCAGCACCCATAACCAGAGGAGATACAGGTGCAGTTTATTTTAAAACATCAGTTTGTTTTCGAAGAAAAACATTTTGGCATTAAAAATTTTTTGGTCAAGCGTGAGTAGCGCCTTAAAATGAATCAAGTTGGTAATTTTTTTTTGCTGCCGATCGATGCAGTTCTATGTAAGGATCATTTTATGGTAGGATAGGATGAAAAAAATCTGAGTAGCGAAAGTTAGTCAAATTTGATAAAATGTATTCTCATACAACAGGACAAAGCAAAATTCATTCAACAAACATTTTATTAGATTCTAATTGCACAATAAAGAAGTATTAATACTGTAGCGATTAAGAAGTTTAGGAACTCCATGCTCTCATGAGCAATTCAAAAACATTTCGTATTTCAGAACAATTTTGAATTTCGAACATTGTTCTTGCATCTGTCGGACTTTTTTATCAGTCATTACATCATCTTATTTGTCCTATCATGGCATTGTCAAATACGCAAAAAGTAGACTTAATTGAAGCATACTTCCTCACATACAACAGATGGCAGGCAGCAGCAGAAGATAACTTATATCTTCTGCTGCTGCCTGCCATCTGTTGTTGAATAGCTGAACTTTTTCGTAAATCGAAGCTGGTATGTTTAAAATAGAAACGTCCTAAATACATTTTTTATCTATAGTAAAATTAACTCCATTATACAAGGATGAAGGAGTGTTTTTTTGCAGTTTGTATCATCATCATCATCATATCAGCCGTAGGACGTCCACTGCTGGACAAAACTGCTCCACTCCCTCATTGATCTCCAGGAACTGCGGTTGGAAGCGGCCTGCATCCAACGCCGACCTGCGGTTCTTACCAAGTCGTCTGCCCATCTTGTGGGTGGACGTCCTACGCTGCGCTTGCCGGTCCGTGGCCTCCACTCGAGAACCTTTCGGCCCCATCGGCCATCTGTTCTGCGCGCTATATGGCCTGCCCATTGCCACTTCAACGTGCTAATCCGTCGGGCTATGTCGGTGACTTGAGTTCTCCTACGTATCTCCTCATTTCTGATTCGATCCCGTAGAGAAACCCCGAGCATAGCCCTCTCCATAGCTCGTTGAGCGACTCTGAGCTTATTCATAAGGCCAATAGTGAAGGACCACGTCTCGGTTCCATATGTCATCACTGGTAACACACACTGATTGTAGACTTTCGTCTTAAGGCACTGAGGTATGTTGGACGAAAAGACGTTGCGAAGTTTCCCAAACGCTGCCCATCCGAGTTGGATTCGACGATTGATCTCTTTCTCGAAATTGGACCTACCTAATTGGACTGTTTGTCCTAGGTATACATACGCGTCGACAACTTCAAGAGCCGAGTTCTCAACCATAACTGGGGCAGGGACGACATGGACATTTGACATGATTTTCGTCTTGTCCATGTTCATTTTAAGTCCTACCCGTTGGGAGACTCGATTGAGGCCTTCGAGCATCGTGCTAAGCTCTTCCATCGACTTTGCCATGACCACAATATCGTCGGCAAAGCGAAGGTGAGTGATGTATTCGCCGTTAATATTGATGCCCAGTCCTTTCCATTCCAGAAGATTGAAGGCATCTTCCAATGCGGTCATAAACAGTTTCGGAGAAATGACATCTCCCTGTCTTACGCCTCTTTTTAAGGGAATCGCCTTCGAGCTCTGTTCATGTACTCGGACTGACATAGTGGCGTTTTTATACAAACACTTCAACACTTCGATGTACCGATAGTCAATACGGCATCGTTGGAGAGACTCAAGCACTGCCCATGTTTCGATCGAATCGAAGGCTTTCTCATAGTCCACAAACGCGAGACATAGCGGCAAGTTATACTCTTCGGTCTTCTGTATGACTTGCCACAGCGTATGTATGTGGTCTATGGTACTGTATGTCTATGTGTGTCTATGGCCTTTACGGAACCCGGCTTGTTCGGGCGGCTGGAAGTCATCAAACCTGCGTTCGAGACGGTTCGCGATGACCCTCGAAAACAGCTTATAAACATGGCTCAAAAGCGAGATGGGTCTGTAATTCTTAAGCAAGGTGTTGTCACCTTTCTTGAAGAACAGAACCACCACGCCCCCGTTCCATGCTTTTGGCGTCGTACCTTCAAGCAAGGCGGAATTAAAAAGCTTCTGAAGGACTTTAAGTACCGGTGATCCACCCGCTTTCAGAAGCTCTGAAGTGATTCCGTCCTCACCCGGCGCCTTGTCGTTCTTAAGCTGCTTCAAGGCCATCCTGATCTCATACAGGTTGATGTCCGGAATATCTTCGGTATAATGTCGGGTCAGTTTGGCTCTTGGGTCGTTGGCCGCACTGCAAACAGGTTTAGTGACCGAATCGTAGAGCCGTCCATAGAACCTTTCGACTTCCCTTAACACTTCCGCTTTACTTGACGTTATGCTGCCATCTTCCCTCTTCAGCTTCGTCATGCGGCTCTGCCCAATAGAATTATCTCTCGCGAACACTTTGGAGCCTTTATTCCGCTCTATCGTATCTTTAATACGAGATGTATTAAAGGTACGAATATCGTGCCGCAAGGATTTCCAAATCTTTCTATTGAGCTGCCTATGTGACTGAGCATCATCGGGAGACTGCAGTTGCAAAGAACGTCGTTCAGTCATGAGGTTAAGGGTGTCATCAGAGAGTTTCTGAGGTCTATTGGTACGGGGGGTCTTAAAGAACTGGGACCCCACCGTATGGACGGTTTCTACGAACCTGTTATTGATCTCGTCCACTGATGCATCTAATTCTAGACAGTCAAAGCGATTTGCAAGTTCGAGTTGGAAGCTCTCGAGGTTTTGGATATGTGCGCGAGTGGGTCGGAGCGTAGATTCCATCAAACGGGACCTTTCAAGTTTAACGTTCATATTCAATGTGGCTCTAACAATTCGGTGATCACTGCCGGTTTTCACCCTGTGAATCACAGAGACATCATTGAATATCCGTTTCTTGTTGGTCAAGATGAAATCAATCTCATTTCTCGTGGAACCGGAGTCCTTCTTTCTCCAGAAAATCGGCCAGCCTCTGTCCTCTGGGGTTCCGTTGCCCATATCCAAATTGCCCCACTCTCAACTCATCATCGCTTCTCATGCCTAGCTTTGCATTGAAGTCCCCCATAACAACAATAAAGTGAGTTTTATTCGTATGTATGGCTCTACTGATGTCCTCATACATAGACTCTACTTCTTCATCTGGGTGTGAAGTGGTCGGCGCATATATCTGAACGACCTTCAGCGAATATCGCTTAGATATTCTGAGTGTCAGGTACGCGACCCTGCTCGACACACTGTCGATGGTGATAATGTTGTTGATGAGTGACTTGTGAACGAGAAACCCAACACCACCTTGGGACTGTTGGTCGCCCTCCCGGTAGTATAGTAGATTACCAGACTTAAGGGACATCGTGTCCTCACCCTCTCTACGAACTTCTGATAACCCCAAAATGTCCCAGTGTAATCTACTAATTTCTTCTTCCAGCTCAACAATCTTTTCGTCTGTCCTCAAAGTGCGGATGTTGTGTGTTACCAGGGCCAGTGGTCGTCGTAGGGTTTGGTAGCCGATCGTCTCCCGGGGATTCTTAGCACCCCTGGCCCCGCCGTTACCGTGACTGCTACCGTAGCCAGGATTAGCGGGGCCGCCGGGGACTCGGGGCCTGGCTTTATGTTGTAAATCCATGAGGGGGTTGTTGCCATACTCGCCACGCTTGGCAGGCGGGTTGGCGAGCGCAGTATAGGTGTTGAAACACGAAAAGACGCTGCTGCCCATCTTTCGGAGGTATCCCTTAGCAGACTCCTACTACATCCACGGGCAAGAGCGGAGGGGCAACATTCTATTGCCGGCGCCCCACGGCAGTTTGTATAACTTAGGCTGATTTGGGATAGGAGATATGCGTTCTGGAATATTCTCCGCTACTCAGTTAGTGATGTAGTCTAATGCGATAGCAGTTTTATCGATCTGTGCCATTTATATTAAAATTCTCACAAAAATTAATAAACGTTCATCAAATGGTTTTACCCCTTACCAAAATGAAGGGTTGTTAAAATTATAACTTGTACTGGTAATTTATGAGTCTATGTTTGTGTCATCGGGTAACCTCAAAAAGTAACAACTTTTGTATGGTGTTATTTGTCAGATAGCTATGTGGAACTTTATCAGGAACCTGTGAAATGGGCCCTAAGTGTTAAAACGACAGATAAAACTTACGTCTTCTAGTTTTCAACTGGTAATAACGACATATATTTATTCATGCGCATTATTATTTACATCATGATCTTCGCAAAAAATAGTTCCATTTTTGTAGGTAAATAATAATGATCTTAGTAAGTTTTAGTCAAATATTGAACTAAATTATCCTTAGATTATAGATAACAGCACCCTTTTGTATCCTATAATATTTCAAAATCGGGTCCAATCGATAATGACAATATTTTGTGTCACCGCACTGGCTGAGTAGTGGTAAAAATAATGTTTTAATGAAATGTCATGTCTATTCTGTTTCCTTATTTTTTATTTGCCAATGGCAAATGCACAAAACCGTGCGACGCCAAGAAAGAAAAATAAAAAGGAAATGTAACCTTATTTTGAGGAGCATACAGTAAGTACATAAGTTATTTTTTTGCTGCTGTCTGCCATCTGTTGTGGAATTGCTGAACTTTTTCGTAAATCAAAGATGGTAGATTCAAAATACGAAACGACGGAAATACTTTTTTATCTATAGCAATTCGCCAAGTCAAGCGTGCGTAAAGAAGTTTTACTTAGTAATAAATCGATCTAAATTTAATTCCGACTTTTATTAATTTACCAGCTTTAAGTGTCTATTAGAACGCTACTATTAATTTAATATTTTAATTACGTACCTAGTAGGTACCTGCCAAAGTGGGCACCTACCTTCAGTGGCGGATTTACCAGCAGGCTGAGTAGGCTCGAGCCTAGGGCGGCAGATTTTGGGGGCGGCAAATTTTGGGGAACGGTTTTTTTTTACCTCATAGAAATCAAAAAGATTTTTCTATGACGGTTTTCTGATGTCTTACAGATAGAAAACTGCAACAAATTTTGTCGATGACTTTTCTCTCTCACTTGTCATTGCACATTCCGAGAGTAGCAAACTTCCTTAATCTAGAGTAAAACAGCTAGTTCGCCGCCCCTCAACCAGTAATCGGCCTCTCGCCTCTGCGCCCTTTGCTCACACTTCTTATGAGTGAAAAGAGCGAAATTGTAAAAAATATGCCCCTCTTCCCAGTAACAAACCATACATGCCAGTCTTACTACTGGTATGAGGCTACGAACTGGATGGTTTGTATATAACTTACTACTGGTTGGAGGCTACGAACTGGATGGTTTGTATATAACTTACTACTGGTTGGAGGCTACGAACTGGATGGTTTGTATATAACTTACTACTGGTTGGAGGCTACGAACTGGATGGTTTGTATATAACTTACTACTGGTTGGAGGCTACGAACTGGATGGTTTGTATAATTTTTCGATTTTTATTCGAATATAATGAATAATTTAATGAATAATTTTACCGATTTCAATCTTATGTATCGACTATTATGTGTTTCACATGCACTAGTAGCTTCAGAAAATTCGATTGGAATTAAAAAAACTTGAACAGTAATAGCGAGATAGTCAAAAAAAAAATTTATCCCCGAACGCGGTATTTTTTTAATGCTACAATGTTATCAATGACGTCAATGTTGCACGTGCACGTAGCGAGCTTCATTCTCTATTCCAATAACCGTGTGGGTTACCCCGGTTACCCGAACAAATCGAGGCGAAAAACGAAAACAAAATCGGATCACCAAATGTTCATTAATGTGTAAATAGCATACATTATCCCGCCCATACATGATTGAGCTTCGATTAGCTCAAAAATATACCGAAAAATTATTTTACGTGCAATTTCAACGAAATTGTTGCATTGTAAAAATAATGAATGATATGACAATTGTTGATGCAAGGGCGGCAAAAACTATTCAGCCTATACCTTGAAAATTTGTAAATCCGCCACTGCCTACCTTATTTTAACTTTGGCATTAAAACAGCCAAACACCCATTTTCACCCAGCAAAATGGGTTAAAATCGGGTTAAAACCCAAATCACCCGGTTATAACCCAAATGGGTAGAATAGGTTTTTACCCATTACCCATCTCTGGATATAAAAGCAGTTAATAATCTCGTATTTAGGATCAACCTCGTACATTCAGTATCTATGCATGTAAAGTGTATTATGTAAAACATAAATTAGATAAGTAATTAGACGATTCAATTTAGTATGTAACTTAATGTAGTAACGAATCACATGTTTGTTTTGCTATCTACACAACTAAACAAACAAAATTGTCCACACGTATGTAGGTCAATCAGTCAATATTCATTCTGGACAGACGCAACTCGCACTCGCACATTAACGTTTAAAAATATACGAAACTCTCGTTCTATCTTCACTAACTTATATCTCCCTCTCAACTTCCGTTCTCACTTTTCGTAACGCATTCACAAGCTTACTCTCCAAGTCAAGCGTGCGTAAAGTAGTTTTACTTCAACATATCAATATGCCCTATGTCTAAATCTATAATATCTATATAGTACCTACGAGATTGTCCTCGTACCTCCCTCGTACAGGAAGACAACAAATCTAGTATCCGCAGATTTTTTTACTGATAGTCATGACACTGACACTAGATAGCTTGACAGTTTGGTTCTGGGAACAATGATGTTGGGGGCTGCCATCTAACTTTTTGAATAGACTCACTTTTGTCTAAAAAGATTTGGTAAGTAGATGTAGCCATCCCATAAAAATATTTTTTCCGAACTCTTTGGTATCCTTCAAAAGAGTTTTTTTTTTGCTATCACGATACCTCAGAATAGACCGCACCGCGAGACCATGTACAGAGCAAGGAAGAGTTTAACTTTCTTGGTACAGACTACAGAGAGCTAATGAAACACATGCTTACCACTATTACGTCAGACATTCTGGATTTCTTCGTGCCGATTCTATGGGGAACGGACGAGGACCGACGGCATCAAAGCAACGATCGACGTAGCTGACGTGTTGTCACCGACAACCTGTCTGTCGGCGACGATATATCTTGGATATAGGAAGGTACATACACGGTATCAAAGAGTTCGGAAAATCGGTATCGTGTCAGCAAGATGTTCTATCATCGTACTATCAGTCAAAGAGAATAACACTACGTTATATACCTACACCCGTGTTTGACCCTTGGTTTTACCAGAGTTATACCACAGGTTAAATTAAAGTCAGTGAAAAAGCGTCATAGGCTCAGAACAATGCAAAAAACCGTCACAGGTCTCTCTTTCTCTCAGATCAAACAACAATTTTATTTATTAGTATTATACATTTATACTTAACCTTTAGTGTGCGTAATGCCCTGAAACTGTGTATCCACTGTCTACGTAAGATGGCGCGCATGATAGAGCGCAATAGGCAGAGTTCAAAATATGATGATTATTTTCAATAAATCGTATGGAATGTGTACCAACCAACCAACTTTATTTTTACAGAAATAAACACCTTGATTACATAAAAATACGGCTTAAAATATCGTAAAAGTAGACAAGAGTAGCAATGGTACTGATCCATATCAACGCAGATGACAGTTTTAGTAAGGATCCTTACATCCTCATTCCAAATGTTAAGCTGAGTACGGAAAGGCTACTCAATTCGAGATCAGCTTGTACTGGAAATGTATAGCGCGATATGTACTCGGTGTACCTACTTAAATCATCTTTAACTAGGTACATAATCTAACGCATCAATAACATCCACAGCCCGACTTCACCCACTACTGGGTGTTAGTTTGTAACCATTACCATTATTTTCTAACATCCATTTTTTTTCTGGATGAGGTCGCTATCAACGATAAGGTCCTCCATTGTATTTTCATTTAGTCTAGCTTATAAGGTAAATTAATTATTGTTTCCTATTTGTTTCCTTAAGGCAAGTCCTCAATTATCATTTATTAACCACCATTTCAGTGGAAACAAGATATTGGTCCGCAGGTATGTTACCTGCGGACCAATAATATCTTCAATATAATCTATGTAGATTCGATCTAGTATGCCGCCCCCGCTAAAGCTACGAAAATTAACTTTAGTGTGTTTAAATATTTTGTGATTGGTTGATTTGCTTATCTTTCTTATTTGCCTAGTTTAAATAAATCAAATGAATATAATTTTACAAACTAGGTACCTGGTGATGTAAAATTTATATTCGAATCAAAACTACTGCAGATGCACAAATTAAACCATCTATGTAGACTGCAGTATCCCCGGCCCAATACATCATCGATTGCAGCTGATCTCGCATTACGCAGGCGCCTGACGGATACCTAGCCGCAGCTCTCATCTAGAGAGGCCGTCTAGATAGACTAGAGTCGTGCGTGCTGCTGTTTGGGATTCCTACAAACTATTAGTGACCAAGCGAGCGAAGAGTCTTAGTTTCGAGATTGGCCAAAAAATGCTTTTGTCCGGCTGTCTGTCTGCTCTCGCCTACAGGTCGCATTTTCCAACCAATTTTGACGAAAAATGGTTCACAGGTTCCTTGATTTATTTTTGATTGGTGGGAAAATAGGGGGGAAAAGGGGAAAATTTATTGTAGCGTTGTTTAACGACGGATTTCAATCAAATTTGAGAGGCACACTAAGGACTTCATTCTACACAAGATTTTGGGGAAAAAAATCTAAAAGGAGGAGTGGAGGGGGGGAAGTTTGATGTAACGTTATTTATGGAAGGATTTGCACTTTTGATTTTTTTAGAAAAAATTATATTTACCTACCTACAACGATCAGACTGCGCAGTCCTCTCCGCCTTCACGAGTTGAACCCGTAGACACCAGATTAGACCTCCTAGGATCAAGGGAACGCGAGTACCTAATCGCAAAAACTTATAACAATATTTGCTTATTTTAATTTAATATTTGCTGAAATTCGATTTAAAGTTGGACTTTCTTCGTTAATTTTGTTGCGGCAATTACTTTTTGGTTTTGGACGCGAGGTTTAGTTCTCACAAAACCACTAGTTTATTGTAGGGTGGGTATCATCAAATAATACTAGTAAGATAGATTAGATGAACCAGGGGATGAGGCCAGCTCAGATCATCATAGAACGGGAGTTTTTTTTGTCATGTAGGTAACTAATCGTTTTGTTTTTTATCCGGCTCGAAGGATCATTATGTAGGTATGTAGATTACTTATGTCAGAACTCTACTCAAAACTGAAAGAAGCTGTCAAAAAAAAACTACGCTTGAGTCACGAATAGTCACGATTCACGTTTGAGCAGTTCTAGACTATGAGGTTATGATGATGGGGTGGCACATGCTAGTTTGTGCCCAAATTAAAATTGATTTGACTGCGTGAAATGTCAACAAAACGTTTCTACGCCATAACCGATTCTCATTGGCTTGTAAAGTTGTGTCCTTTATTCGATCTTCTACTTTTTACGAAGCTCTACGACATAACTTAGCCAGCTAACTGGGCCGAGCACTACCTGCCAGTTGTTGGAGACAAAATAATAATCATCTTGAGTCATACAAAGTACCTACACACACATGCAAGCACTGATTATAGGGCCGCTCGGCCGTGTTGGACAGCTCTAGGCACAGTGCGACGACACTATTCTACCAGCCAGGCAGCCCGGCAGCACAGTCGGTATCGATTCATTCAACCAACAGACCAAATTCAGTAGCTACCCTGTGTTGGAGTCAGAAGCACGTATCTCTGGACATTCATGTAAGTCACAAGCACTCATGCGGAAACCAGTGACCCCGGTACATAGTAACATTAGTAAATCCAGGGACAATCATATTATGAAATCTGTTGCTATTTTCCGGTTTCACTGTAGTATCACAGTCAAAGGTACTTAAGTAGGTAAGTACCTAGGTTTTCTGTGTGGTCATTATTATGAAAACGTATGCCCTTTGTTTACATCATAGATGAATGTGGTTTTTTTATAGAAAAGTGTTACTTAGCTCATGCTTGTCATAAAAACTCGACGAACTCTAACAAAGCAGGTATATTGTAAATTCAACTGCGTTTACTAGTTTTCCATTTAAGTAGCATTTTTTTTAACTTACTTACATGTTATACAGGATGTAGGTAAGAACCTTTTATATTTTATCCAATGTCTTTTAACTCAGCTTCCTTCCGAAGTTCCGACAGAGAATGTTTCCAAGGTAAACAACATGAAAGCAATTATTTATCAACATTGTGGCAAAATGCGTCAGCGACCGGCTACATAATTTTAAGATGTACCTATGTACGTATTGTTTGTAACTGATTTCGTGTCGCAAACAGTGGCGGATTTACAAATTTTCAAGGTATAGGCTGAATAGTTTTTGCCGCCCTTGCATCAACAATTGTCATATCATTCATTATTTTTACAATGCAACAATTTCGTTGAAATTGCACGTAAAATAATTTTTCGGTATATTTTTGAGCTAATCGAAGCTCAATCATGTATGGGCGGGATAATGTATGCTATTTACACATTAATGAACATTTGGTGATCCGATTTTGTTTTCGTTTTTCGCCTCGATTTGTTCGGGTAACCGGGGTAACCCACACGGTAATTGGAATAGAGAATGAAGCTCGCTACGTGCACGTGCAACATTGACGTCATTGATAACATTGTAGCATTAAAAAAATACCACGTTCGGGGATAAAATTTTTTTTTGACTTAAGACTATCTCGCTATTACTGTTCAAGTTTTTTTTTAATTCCAATCGAATTTTCTGAAGCTACTAGTGCATGTGAAACACATAATAGTCGATACATAAGATTGAAATAGGTTAAATTATTCACTAAATTATTCATTATATTCGAATAAAAATCGAAAAATTATACAAACCATCCAGTTCGTAGCCTCCAACCAGTAGTAAGTTATATACAAACCATCCAGTTCGTAGCCTCCAACCAGTAGTAAGTTATATACAAACCATCCAGTTCGTAGCCTCCAACCAGTAGTAAGTTATATACAAACCATCCAGTTCGTAGCCTCTAACCAGTAGTAAGTTATATACAAACCATCCAGTTCGTAGCCTCCAACCAGTAGTAAGTTATATACAAACCATCCAGTTCGTAGCCTCCAACCAGTAGTAAGTTATATACAAACCATCCAGTTCGTAGCCTCCAACCAGTAGTAAGTTATATACAAACCATCCAGTTCGTAGCCTCCAACCAGTAGTAAGACTGGCATGTATGGTTTGTTACTGAGAAGAGGGGCATATTTTTTACAATTTCGCTCTTTTCACTCATAAGAAGTGTGAGCAAAGGGCGCAGAGGCGAGAGGCCGATTACTGGTTGAGGGGCGGCGAACTAGCTGTTTTACTTTAGATTAAGGAAGTTTGCTACTCTCGGAATGTGCAATGACAAGTGAGAGAGAAAAGTCATCGACAAAATTTGTTGCAGACTTCTATCTGTAAGACATCAGAAAACCGTCATAGATAAATCTTTTTGATTTCTATGAGGTAAAAAAAAACCGTTCCCCAAAATTTGCCGCCCCCAAAATCTGCCGCCCTAGGCTCGAGCCTACTCAGCCTGCTGGTAAATCCGCCACTGGTCGCAAATAAATATGAATAAGTACATAAAAGGAGTTTCGCTAATTGTAATTATCTCGGGTTTGTCCACTTGGGATTTTCGGTTACCTTCAAACCTTTTAGTACTTAGGTAGGTACACAGACTGACGACGGTAGAGTCGGCGCCGCGCCGCCGCTGGTTGAAACTGGTGCCACAAACAATAAGCTCCCATCACCATCACTCCAACCGCTGCTGCTGCTCTAATAGGTACCTACATTTCTAGAATTACTAAACATGAAAATGAAAAACGTCTTCATATCGCAACTAACGGAAGGTTAGCCTAGGCACACGGTAACCTTTTCAAAATAAAACATGCAATGGATTCCGAAAATAAGTACCTAGGTAACTTTGTAACAAAAATATAACCGATAACAGAAACAAAACTGCTGTACCGATTTTGATGCAATTTCTATGGGACCAGTCTGAAAGTACCTATATCCTTTCAAATAAAAAATATATTTTCAAACCGGTTGATGAATAACGAAATTCTGAGGTACAAACATAAAAAAAACTATTGAATTGAGAACCATAGGTACCTATATTAAAGTCAGTTAAAACAATCTTGAAAGAAAAAAGAGGCAAACTCCATCCAAAGGTTGTCTGGAAGAGATCGCTTTGTTAAGCGATAAGACCGCCCATTATGCTTACTATTATTTGTTTATTTCTTTAAATATATTGTGTCTAGCTTGTAAGGTAGGTATAATAAAGAATTTTCATTCATTCATTCATTCATTCAAACCATCATTCTAATAAATTTACCAATGAAATCAGGCTGACAAAAGCTGCATATAACTTAGTGACTGCACATAACCCACCAGTGCTTAGTCACACGTCACATGCATCCAATCAGGGTGGTTAGTCTACAAGCATTTAACAAGCGTGTCATACAAACATGCTCTGAAAGACAATCTCTCAAATCATTACTGCCAATCACTACAATTTGAACAAGAAAAAACCGCGTGCGTGTGTGGTGTGGAGATGATTCAAGGTCCTCATGCTATTTACACTACCTGAATCAAAATGCTCTCTGTTTGCTCCCTTTGCATATGTTTGAATAGGTCTTTTAATAAACTAGTAACTTCTTAACAAAAATATAACCAACTTCAAATAACAGAAAAAACAAACTACTGAACCGATTTCGATGAAATTTCTATGGGACTAATCTGAAAGTATATCCTTTCAAATAATTTTTCAAATCGGTTGATATATAACGGAGTTCTGAGCTAACAAACAACATAACATAAAAATTAAATAAATTTAAAAGTTGTACAGTTTTCTCATTGATACCATTGTCAGAACTGGACCAAATGTAAATGGGACCACATGGGAAGCACCAGCTTTCAAATAAAATAAGAATCATCAAAATCGGTTCATCCAGTCGAAAGTGACAATGTACAGTGAATGGACCCTTCTTTGTGCGTCGGACCACGCACATTGACACGTGCCTAGCCAATTTATTAAGTTTTTTTTTTATCTGGCCGATCTGGATCTGGTTCGTTCTTAGCAAATCATGTCCCGCGTCGTTCTTAACTACATCGATTGTATAGCCATTTCCATAATTGGAAGAACACTGCACCTGGCTATCGGTGGTTTTTAGGTGGCCTAAACACTTTGATACTAGAGTGGCTCGTAGCATACGACAAACTGCGCTGGGCAGGTATACGCCTACATTCATATTTGCTATCCTCCTCGGCCCTATGCGTTTCTCCTCAAAACCTCTCATCCAGGTTTTGCTTGCGTCTGTTTCGATACCTATGGTTTCGATTAGGGAATGCAATCCCGACTCGAGATTGCAAATTCGAGATCCCGCGGGATTAGAAATATCAATCCCGCGAGTCCGTCTAGTTTAAAAAAAATGTTAAATTCGGATGACTGAAAAAGCTAATAACTGCTTGTTTGTGATAGTGAGGTTAACTAAAATAACATACATATTTCTCGAAAGAAAATAAAAATCTTTATTCTTTAATCTTACCAACTAAATAATTATCGTCACCTGTCGCTAATATTCGGAAATAGTCGGAATAGTTTTCTAACGCTGTTTGGCGTTCCTGCCGCTCGCGGCCGTCAGTCAGCGCGCCGCTTGCGCCCCGAGTGGACGTGTGTAGCGTCGCTGACCACTGCCGCCCAATCCCGTCAATCTCGAACGGGATCTGGTCATATGATGCGTCGGGATTGATCCCGAAAAATTACACGAGATCTCGCGAGATCGGGATTGCATTCCCTAGTTTCGATACATCGTGCTGTCGGATTCCTGCGGCCTCTCCTCATCCGTTCATCGGCCCGTCCTCAGAGACAAGTCGGTCAAGGCTTTATCCACCACTTCAAGCCAGATGCAAATGTGCAAAATAGGTTAAACAGTTCATCTGCCTCCTTACAAAATCAACATTAACTAACGAATAGATGTTACTAAAAAATATTAATAACTTGTCTGAACAAAGCTAATAAGTATATGTTAATCGCAATTTAATAACCATAGAATAGTTATGCACCATTGAATCAATATACCTTGTATAAGTATCTAATGCTATCTGTGCAGATCGACCTTTTTTGGGATAAGAAGTACCTTCGGGTAGTTAGGTAGATATTATATACCTCTCGTACGTATTATAATTGAGCTACATTTCAGTAATGATTTACTTGAGTAAACAAATCGAAAATTGTGTTGTGTCAGTCGTTCTTATGACCTAGGTACAATTTATAATAATAACAGAGACGGAGTGACCTAGTTCCAACAGATAGACGACTCCCGTGAATTCTGTCTGGTATGGCTGTTTGAAAGAGATCGATTTTAGCGATAACTATTAGCGGATTCAACCGTAGCCTCTTGAGTATGAAGAACTGCATCTGTAAGATGCATTGTTGACTTTACTTTAATATAAGTATAGATATAATTTTATTATTATATTATAATTTAATAATAAGACCACAACTTGTATTTCCGCGTCTCTAGTGAAGGGTTATATAAAATATAGCATTTTCTATCTACTTATCGATCCCAAACCTGAATTTCAGTGTTACTACACTTGAGAGCAATAAAATCGCACATCCGCACATTTTTACTTAAAAGTTAAATTTTTTTTTATTTGGAGCTTACAGCAAATTAAAATCAAATTAAATTAAAGTGCATAATCTAGGCATTCGCAGAACTGATAAAGGGTTGACATTTACCTTTAAAAACAACTCATTAGCAACAAAACAATAGACCCCCTTATGTCGCTCGATCCAGGTAAGGCCGGCGGCGGGATTTATCGCAGGTATAAAAGAGTGCATATTGAGGGAATGGTCATCATTTGCATACCAACGTACAGTGTGAAAGGTTCTCTATTGATATTGGCTTCAAACGGAACACGAAAATGGATACTACACCAGAAGTAGCCGCTCAAGTGGTTGCCCTTGTTGAATCGGGGCTTAAGCAAAGTCAAGTGGCTCGACAATTGAGTTTGAGCCGATTTACCGTTCGGCGTGTATACCAGAGGTATCAAGAGACTGGTGGCTACCAACGGCGACAAGGATCGGGCCGTCCCCGTGCTACAACAGAGCGTGATAACCGCTTTCTTATAACGACATCTTTAAGAAATCGTCGTTTGAACGCAGTTCAACTGGGCCAACGACTTCAAGAAGTTCGTGAAGTAGAAGTTAGCCGGTGGACAGTCAGAAGACGATTGAGAGAAGGTGGCCTGACTGCACACAGGCCAGCAAACGGGCCGAAATTGACCCCAGCCCACCGAGAAGCCCGCCTTCAGTTCGCTCGAGACCATTTGAATTGGACCGAAGAGCAGTGGAGTGCAGTCCTGTTCTCTGATGAGTGCAGGATGTGCTTGCATGGCAACGACGGACGGGGGAAGGTGTATAGAAGATCGGGAGAGCGATTTGCCCAATGCTGCATAACAGAACGTGTCGCCTATGGCGGTGGATCAATCATGTTTTGGGGAGGCATGTCTATGGAAGCAAAAACCGAGCTTGCCTTCATCACCGGACCGAATACTGGTCGCCAATCAAGAGGATTGACTTCTATACGATACATTGAGGAAGTACTCGAGAGCCACGTCGTACCTTATGCTGGGTTTATCGGCGAAAACTTTCTGTTTATGCAAGATAATGCAAGACCGCATACTGCTGGCATAGTGATCGAGTACCTTCAAGAGGTGGATGTGACCGTTATGGAGTGGCCAGCTCGAAGCCCAGACCTCAATCCCATCGAACATCTATGGGACAAGCTGAAAAGAAGAGTTCGAGGCCGAGATGCTCCTCCATCGACTCTACAGGAGCTGCAACAGGCGATCGCAGAGGAATGGGAGGCTATTCCTCAAGACTTTATCAAAAGTCTAGTAACATCAATGAAAACACGGATGGAGTCAGTGATTCAGGCTAGGGGAGGGAACACTCGGTATTAATAACAAACTTTTAATTAATTTTATCTTTTAATTTCATAACTTTGACACCAATACTTGAATAAAGAATTTTTTACTAAACATGCATTTTTGTTATTGATCCACAAAAGCATTTTTATGTAATGATTGAAAGACAAATCAGATACCACTGGATAGGTATTAAAATAGACTATGAATCTGCATTACAGAAACATAATATTTTTTGTTTTTTTTTTTAGTTATGTCAAAAAATCATGAATGTGCGATTTTTTTGCTCTCAAGTTTAGTTGATGGCCCTAGAAATCGTTGCATAAACTTTGCAGATTGAGTTCGCGTTCTAATAGATCGTTTTTATGCTAAATAGACAGTCTGTTAGTTGTAGGATCTATAGGCATTGCTTTGTCGCTGTTTCTGGAAAATTCTGGCGGGAAACAAATAAGTCGGGCCGGCTCGCGCAGGATGTGGTCCATTACCGTTATTGTGTCAAGCGCTCCTTGCACAATCGGTTTTTATGCCAGGAGCGTCTCTTTGACGAGACCAGCCCTCGTATTGTTTATCTTTGAACACGGAGAGGATATTTCAAAAATCGATACCTACCTATCAATATTCTCCTTAGCTTCCAATTTTGGAATATTGTGTAGGTAGGTACGTATATTATTCAAGGATTTTTAACAAATGTGATTTCACACGCACGCTCACACATGAATTTTACTTGTCTTCATTCGTACATAAACTTTTTGTAAGATAATTCTGAAGATTGGAAATTGAGGAGGAAATACTTAATCGATTTTGACATCTCGTCCTCGTGTTCAAAGTTAGACAATAACCCCGCAGATTCTGAAGTCAAGGACGAGCTTATACCCCTAGGCCGTAACTAATGTCAATAGAAGTGCGAAGTTTGTTGTACTGGGTACCTTCATGTACTCGTAGGTTGTTTGTTTACGATCATAACAAGTACCTTTACATAGCCAGCCGAGATTGTACACCAATTTACACGCCCCTGCAACTGTTATATGTATATGTAATTAGCATTTGCTAATCGTATACTCCTGCTGATTGATATCTTCTTTCTTTTCAGGTATAATATGGAAACCTAGACAGAGCCACCATGGGTCGCATCCATTTTCTCGTAATCATCATCATTGCTACGGGACTTACGAATGGATTCAACGGAGACAGTTTCGAGCTGGAGTGCCCGGACGAATGCGACTGCCACTACTTCAGGATCAACTGGGTGACGGATTGCTCTGAGAGCAACCTCACTGAAGTTCCTTACGATGAACTCAGCCTCAGCGTGTATATCCTGGATCTGAATGGAAACAATATCACACGCTTGAAACCGTTCCCGAGTGATATTAAAATGAGGAGACTGCAGATCGCGGAGAACCGTCTTACTAGCGTGGAGAAGGAATCGTTTAAAGGACTGGAGTACTTGATTGATGTGGACTTGTCTGGAAACAATATTAGCTACGTCGATCCGGAAGCTTTTTCGTAAGTATCATATTATTGCGTACCTACTTTGTTGATCAACGCCGTAACTGAAACCATTTTGATAAAATTAGTTGCACTAAAGGAGAGATTACACATTCACACCTTTTACCTAGGATAGGCACTTTTTATCAGGGTACTTACCTACCCCACAAATAAGGTACCTACTATTTTTACAAACGTTAACCATTCTTTAAAAATCACTAGCATAGCGCGATAGTAGGAGGGTGGTTATTGATTGAGCGAAGCGAGATCTCTAAATCAACTTGGGCAAATCGGCGTTGTATGTACCTACCTATGTAGGTATGTATGTATGTTTGTCCGAGGATAACTTTCGAAGCGTTTATCCGATCAGCGTGAAATTTAATACATAGGCAGGTAGTGATGGCACAATTTTGGTGTGACTAAATGAGCTAAAAATGTTGGGGGATTGTCGAGATATTGGGGTTCAAGAGGGGTAAAAAAAATGAAAATGAGGCTAACTGGTTAAATGGGGCGTCAATTGAAAGGTATTCATTATTACATTTAGACTCCGTTTTTATTTTTCGTAAACTCTTTATAGTTTTTGAGTTATAAGTCACAATAAAAACTGAACATTGACAAAATTCACAGGGTACACTACACTAGTGACCCCATAGTGCTGAAATTTGGTATGCGTGTAGCTTTAGTAACACAAATATAGGCAAAAGTCTGAAATCCAAAATATCTGCAATTTGTACCCCAAAAAAAGAAACCAAATAACATAAACTCCCGTTACCTGAAATTTGAATGAAACTGTAGGTCAAGTAATTTGGTTTTGCACTATTTTATTAGTCAAAGATTAAGGCCGGCATGCACAACGATCCCTAAACGTATGTAACGACTAAACATTTTTAAATTTTACGTATTGGTAAATTAAATCATATTTAGCCACTAAATACGTAGACATCGTTGCGCGAGTCGCCCTAAGAATATTTTTTTTTGTTTTGGGATAGTTACTCGCGAGATTTACCACAAATTATTTTATCTGTGCCAACCAACTCATTGTACTACGAGCGAGACTATGAGTCATCCAACCATAAATTGGACCTACCTGTCGCATTGTTTACCTCACGTTTGTACATTTTCACATGGACGTCTATTATTCGCTTCGTACACATGACATTCATCCACCGTACCTACAAAGCGTGTTGATGATAAAATTGTTCAAATTGCTCGTGATCTTGTTAGGGCACGGCTAGAGGTCCAATTGCCGCCAACTACTGCCAATATTAGATAATGGTCACACAACGAATGCAAATTGAGTTTTGCTCGTTCCAACTGACCACGCTACTTACTTACGCTCATAACCTCACAAGCTAACGTTTTTTTAAGGTAAAAATTCAAACGGATATTTACAATATTGTAAGTTTTCATTTCTGTGTTTTCCAGAGACTCCCGTGGACTGCTAAATGTCGAGCTACAAGATAACCCAATAACTGTGGTGGAAGGCCCATTCCTGATATCCGCCACGCTGCAGTATCTTGACATCAGCTCTTGCAACCTCAGCACCATTAACCCGCAGTTCTTCGATAACATTACGACGCTCCACACTATCGATCTCTCAAACAATCCTCTCGTCACAATAGAATCAGGGGTATTCGACGTTCTTACCAGTCTAGAAAATCTAAAACTCAACGACTGCAAACTGAAGACAATATCCGAAAACGCGTTCATTACCTCTGTAAACCTTAAAAACTTGGAACTAGCCGGCAACAGTCTGACCGAAACCAACTGGCCTGAAGTCCTCGGAAAATTAATTAGGCTGGAATATCTAAACTTGAAAAAATCCGGCCTCACTTCCCTATCTGAAGACACTTTTTCAAACTGTACCAACTTGGTTTCACTCATTTTAGCTGACAACGAATTGCGTGATTTGGATGTTGCAGCTATATTGGGTAATAGCGTCAACCATTTGGAATTACTAGACCTGTCCAATTGTAAGATCCAAGGGCCAATATCCGGAGATGCTTTCGCTAACGCGACAAGACTTAAAAGTCTGTATCTTTCTGGAAATACACTCTTCGCGCCAGATTTACAAGAAGCGCTCGATCCTTTACCTAAAATCGAAAAGTTGTTCTTGAGCAACTGTGGACTGCGGGATCTTCCTGACAATTTCAATGTTTTCGATAATCTACAAGAGCTTGATATTTCTCACAATCCGCTCGTCAATGTGTTCACGAAGCTTCTGGCGCCACTAGAGAAGCTAGAGTATCTCAACATGGGATACAGTAATTTGTCCTTTATCGGACCAGATTCATTCTCAAAGATGACTTCGATGAAAAGGCTTGTACTTTCCGGTAACGACCTTCTCTCACTTGAAGCAGGATTGTTTGGAAATCTGACACAACTGACTACTTTGGAGCTGGAGTTCTGCGGATTGAAGAGACCTTTGAACGCAAACGCTTTCTTCAAGAACCTAACTTACATGGATTTAAGAGAAATCAGACTCGGCGGAAATCCTCTCGTTATTCCAGAAAAAGGACCACTATTCCCGAAGCAGCTTTCGCAAGTGACGATCCTTGATTTAAGCAACTGCAATATAACATCTCTAAACATAGATGCTTTTCAAAATACCGTAAACTTAACTGATTTAAATCTATCTGGAAACCGCATGAAATCCGTAGAAGGAAGTTTAACATTCCTGGAAAAATTACGTCATTTAGAGAAAATAAATCTAAGCAACAACAACTTGACCACAATCGACCCTCTCCAATTCGTCAATAACCCCAGACTGCATTCCTTAAACCTGCTCGGAAACCAATTCGTTTGCGATTGTAAGATTGCCGAGATGTGGGACTGGGCGAACATGATAAAGGGTGACCTAGATGTCCTCGTCGGAGCTAAGAGTGCCGAGAAAGATATTGTCGTGAAAGGAAACAAGAAGAAGAAGTACTTGCACTGCCACTACAACGAGAGGCAGCTCCGCAACATGAGCACGACGCTGAACAAGTCAGTGCCGGGCAGGAGGCCGTTCATAAAGCCCAGAGAGCTCACGTACGCAAACCGAACCTGGGCTAAGTACGTCAGGGAGTCAGGCTGCGAGCCAGTTGTCCAGATACTGCGGCCCGTTGCTTTAATAGCTGAGGTAGTACAAGTTAGCTATTTCATACCAGTCATGATTTGTCTATCAATCATGTTATTTCTGGTTGGTGGGTTTGTGGCAGGTTACCAGACTAGAAAAATATACAGGAAAATTATACACAGAGATAACACAATGATGAGAGGTTCCGGTACAGACATTTAAGAATATCTGTCACTGGAAAGATTAATTTGAAAATACTTATTACTAGACTTAAACTCTCTAAACAATAAAGCAATAGAAACATAATCAAAACAATTTATACATGGATACTAGTCACGAGCTCCAAAATTAAATATGGTGAGGTTATGATTCTCGTCGTTTTGTTTGATAGGTACATAAGTATTAGCAGTTAAGTAATATTATTTTTTAATTATTTATGTTGTATGCACTACCTGCGTCAGTAATGAATTTCAATAAAATTTTAGACAGCCAAATAATGTAGGTATTACGTGATAATAAAAAAAAATCGAATAGCCTTGTTTTCCTTCATTCAACCAAGAAATAAGAAAATAAACCTTTTTGCATTACATACGCTAGTTTAATTGATTTGAGTGGGAATTTCTTAACAGGGCGTCTGCAATTTGTCTCGACCGGCGCATTGCATAACTTAGCAGTTCAATACCCCTTTTTTAATACACTTGAAACAGTTCAAATTCTTAAATTGGAAGTCAGTAACCCAGTGCCATACTCTGTTACATCACATAATTGCTGCTAGCTGCATTTCGCTACAATATATTCACGAATGCGTTTCATTTCCTTGCGCGTAAGAAAGAACAGAGTTCTTTTAAATCCGGTTGTTAGCATGCTAAACTTTTTGCTTACCACCCTCGCGTCTGACTTGGGTAACTCAAGCAAAGTATCATTCGTTTTACATAACTATTTACTGATGAAAAAAATAGCACAAGAAATAGCTGGTGTCACGTAATATATTGATGATAGACAGACAAGATTTATTGCAATTGAACAAGTAACGGTCGCAAGCTTTGGTAGAGTCAGATCCAAAGGACCGAATCAATTTGTATTTCCTGCAGGAATTACTGTTTTCAATTTGGAGTAATTTATAGAGAGGTAAATAAAACAAGAGTTAATTTAATTCATTTTTTATTAAATTACTTTTTGGCGATTAAAATACTATACTATCAACAACAATAAATTAGTCTTATTATCAACTATTCGGCCCCGCGTCTAACATGCTTGTTTTCTTAATGTAGAAATTTTCTTTGTAGAACTTTTTCCTCATGCCGGGACTGTTACTTTCAGGACTATCGTTGCTTGCCATTGTGGCCAACTCGCTATCTAGTAGCCGGGGTAATCCTATAGGCTCAAATCCATACTGGAATTGAGGTTCTACAAAGAACGTATTACTTTTGTACCTGTGGTAGGGTTGCGTGAAAGTCGTGGAATGCGCCGAGCTATCTCGGGGCATTCCTTTCGAGTAATCAAACTCTTGCACGAAAGGAGTAGCTTTGAACTGTGCTAAATACTGTTTCATATTTAAATCCTGCGTCGGATAGAAGTTATAAGGGATGGCGGTATACTTTTCGTTCGTTTTCTCTTTCTTCTGATTATCATTTGCGTGAACGCTAAACTTTTCTGGCTTTTGTTGCTTATACAGTTTGTAATAGTCCACTTTCTTCTTGTAATGGTCGGTCAGACTCTCAGGTTTGCTTACTGAATAATCCAAGAAATAGTCCTCTTTCATTTTATCTTTAGTGTCTTTGTAGCTCAGACGTGAGCTCTTTGGGAAGTTATCCGATTGGTCGTGGTACTGTTGGAAGGGAGAATGTTTGATGTCAATACCATCATGCGGCGCTCCATAGCTCTTTGGATTGTAGATGTCCTTTTCGATATCAATAGATTTGCCATACGCCGGGAAACCAAAGGCGGAATTTTTGTATGCCTTTTCGAAATCTTTTTCGCTATCTTCCTCCTTATCAAACTTTCCTTTAATGAGCTCTCCATCGTCTGAGTATTCTGGAGTTTCCTCTTGAATTATTATTGATTTGGTTTTCTCGTGCACATGCTCTGTAGGGGAGTGATGTTTTTGATGCGACACAGGATTGTGATGTGCAGAATTGTGATGTGAACCAGATTTGAGATATAGCGCAGAGTCATGATGGGGCGCAGAAGAGGGGTAGCTGTGCTGCTGTGGTTGAGGAGACGGTTGTTGCTGTTGTGGCTCAGACTGCGGTTGAACGTGCTGACTCGGATCCACTTTTATGGGAGCGGCTATTCGAATTTCCTCTTCATACTCCGCTACGGGCTGAAACGATCCTGATCTTGTTTTGGTGTAGTATTGTATAGGCTGAAATGTGTAATGGTCGTCATGTTGGTTCTGGTGGCCGGAGCTGGGTTTCTGGTGGTATTCTTCATCTCTGTGCTCCGATTTTTGGTTGTGTGTCGATTTTGGGGAGTCTTGATGTTGATTATGTTTTTTGTGATGATAGTTTTCGTTGCTATGGTGTTGATTATGGTTTTCATGATGGTGATTGTGATTTTTATGATGATTTTGGTTTTCATGATGACGATGATTATGGTTATCGTGATATCTATTATCGTGATTGTCGTGGTTGTGTTCGTGCTTTTCTGGATGTTGATTGTTATGATCGTGATGCTCGCTGTGATGATGATGAGGAGTATCTTCCTCAGATGTCTCTCCGGAGTCTTCAGACTCGTGTTGCTTTTCATCATCTTTATGTTCGACAGACTTGAACTTATGTACAAGATGCTTAGGACCTTCTCCTTTACCTTCATAATGCACTTCCTTAATATGAACTGGCTCCTTAGAGCTGTGAACATAACTGTATTGGACAGGCTCCTCGTGCTTTTGAGTTCCGTATGAGAAGTGTACGGGTTCTGACTGTGTTTCTTTATTGTACTTTATCGCTTTTTCTTTATAAATTTCTTTATAGTTAGGGGAATTTATTTCGTAAGAAAATTCAGGACTTTCGTTAGGTGTTCCTTTGACTGTTATCACTGGTCTTGCAGTAGACGCCGAAGGTATCTCGTCGTAGTATGAATTTTGTACTTCTACTAGAGGATATCGTTGTTTCTTTTTCGGTATAAACTTTTTAGGTTTTACTTTATCATTTTCACTGTCGTAGCTTTTCGTTTTTTGTGAAGGCTTCTGATGAATTTTAGCATCGTTTTGCGTTTGTGAGGGGAGTTTGTAATAGGTGGCCTCGCTTATTTTGGGCAGGAAGTGCTGGACTTGCGGTACAAGCGGATTATCAAACGTCAATGGTTCTAAAAGGCTGATATCTAGCAGAGGCAGCGGCGGTTTAGTTTTAAGATTAACGCGTGTCTTCTTTCCATTCATGAAGGATGTAATAGTAGTCTCTCTGACCGGGACTTTCTGTTCCGCTTTATCACTTTGATGCACTGTTAGATGAGCGGTATTGGGTGCTTCTTCTTCGGAGCTGACTTCTCTCGGGGCCTCCTGTAGACGTTGGAACTTTGGTTCGTCTTTATGGTATTGCTCCTCAGACTGCGTGTTTGCGTAGATAGCCTCGTTACTACTAGACTGCTGCTGAGCCGAAGGTACGTTTCTCGGAGACACTGGTAGCTGATTATGAAGCACCTTAGTTCCAAAGTGGAAAGACTGCCCCGGCAGTTGACTATAGGCCTGTCCCGACAGTTGATTATAGGCCTGTCTCGGCAGTTGACTATAGGCCTGTCCCTGCAGTTGACTGAAGGGCTGTGCCGGTATCGGTAGTTGAATAAAAGGACCGTGGAACTGTGAGTGCGATGCCGTCTGCGGTGCTAGACTCTTGATGTTGCCTGCATAGTTGCCTTGAGGGAAAGAGAATTGCTGCTTGAGCGGAGACGCGGCCTGCAAGGGTTGCAGCGGTAGCCTGTAGTGCGAACCTACGATTATCTGCGGCGTTTGTTTATACCCGGCCAAAGAAGGCGCGGCTAACGGTTGAGCAAAATGCGCCGGCAATTCTTGAAGTTGAACATACTGCTGAGGGAATGGCTTGAACGGCACCGTCTGCGGCGACAGCTTACTCTCTACAAATCTATTTCCATACGAATCCTTCAAATATTCATTCATGTTTTGAAAGCTTAAGTTCTCTTTGACCGGAATGTGTCTCGAAGCCGCTGGTTTGGGGGCGGCGACGAGTGGAACCTGGAAGGAGTATGCCCCATAGGGCACTCCACTGGCGTAGATCCCTGCGGCTGGTAGGTTGCGGTACAGCCGCGACGCACTTTCTGCACTAACATTATCTCTTAAACTATCCACCGCTAACGCTCCACCTATCGCGAACCAGCACAAGGCTGCGGTTATTACCTGGGGACAAAGAGGATCCTGATTAAACACAAATCTTGATTCACTCTATAAAAACAGATCACGGGCACTCAATAAAACCATTATTTATAAATATTTTTTATATGTAGGAAATTAAATGCTGGCTCTATCTCTAGGTTTTAACAAAATGGAACACTGGCACTCAAAAATACATTTAAAAAGTTTTTTTTTTATATTTAGTATTACCTCTCTCCCCATGGTAGGGTCGTCGTGCGGAGACAGAGGAGGCGGCACTGCGCGGCGCGGCGCCCCTCGCTCGCTTATATCCCTTCTAAAGCGTCCGATTGCCGACCGACTCTTTGCACCACTTCATTCATATAACGTTATAACACTGATACATTCATTAAATTGAATTGTCCAGAAGTAAAAAGACAAATAACTTCCGATATAATTTTCAAAATAGGTAGCAAGCAGGTTACAAAGTCTCGTGGATTATGTAACACCGACAAGCGAATGCCACAAAAAAACCCATCGATAGCTTCACGGTGCATTTACAGCACGTAACGTAATTTGGCTTTTTCTACACAATAAGTTCAATATCTGTTCTATTTATTTCAAACACTCGATGACTGCAATGTTTCTTTAAAAGGTGGCAGGCAAAGTAGATTTGTTTATCATTGTGGTGATGGCAGGTCAACAACAGTGGATACAGAAAGAATATCGAAAACCTGTACAAGAGAAGGGCACGCCTAACGCCATTAATATGGGCAAATACAAGTATGAACTATTTAAAAATATATAAAGACGCAAGTGTGGATTGTCGTGGTTATCAACCAGCATAAAACGCTCTACTCTGGCTGGAGTGTTGTCAATTTTCACACAAAGCTCCCTTTTTTAACTGATAACCAGACTTGAATCGGGATGCAAATTTCAATTGTATAATGACATGCAGCGACGATACCGCAAACTTTCCACACTGATGGCCAAACCATCAAAAACTGTGACGATATTCCACAGCATTGAGCCGATTTTACGCTCGTACCTACCAGTTGCAATGGTTTGTCAACTAGTCGCAAAAAAGAGGGTCAGAAAATGATTGCTCATTAAGAAATAGATGTCTTATTTTTTTTACTATGACTTTCATTGAAATAGCGCATTAATCATAGAGGAATAAGTACCTATCCCGGCAGGATGGACAAAGCCACCAGCAAACAGATTCTGGGGGATATTATTACGTACGTACTACCTATATGATTAGGGGGACTTAAATGGTCACTTAGGGAGCATCATCATTATGTTTCATTAGAAGCTTTGCAAGCAGAGCACATTAGCGATACCTACCCATGAGGTTTTGCAGAAGATACCTAGACGATCTCTGTGGCGTGGTGGATGAGTAACCGACTGCGACTAGTTAGGTTCCCGATGTAAGACAAATATTGGCATATTTTTATTTATTTTGGTTTCGTGTTCTTTTGAGTCAACCAACGGTTCACGCCAAAATCACATTATTGATGAATAGAAATGAGTCAGTTCCATTGCGTTACCAGTGGCTTAGTTTAAGTCGCTCTTTGTGCAGATGGCAGGGCACAAAGGCATGATGAGCATGTGAGACATATTTTGGATGGGTTCCCCGCATCTACACAGATTCTGCACCGGCCAACCAACTCAGGTTGGTTTTGGTACCATACTATAGGTCGATTTTCTATGATATATACATAAGGTATAAGGGTAGCCTAGTTTAGGACCGAAAAATGAAGATAAATGACACTGCTAGATGGGTGGACATCGTTAAAGTCGCGGGCGGTTAATGAGTGAGACTCGCGCGTAGGTGGATGGCACAAACCTAGGGAGGCCTATACCCAACAGTAGTTGAACTCGAGCTGTGGATGATGATGATGCTGAAACACAGATGTACCCAAGACATAATAGAATTTATATTGTGTTGCGAATCCAAGCATACCAAAGGTTATTGGATTCCAAGATTCAAGGTATTCGTAAACCCGGATGCCTCTACCAAAGAAATGCCGATCTATGGCATAAAATAAGTCACTTTCATAGCCCAGTAACTTTCTTAACGCAGTTGCACGATCCGGTCACGGTCAGTAGTTGTAGCGAGGGTGCCTGGGCTGGAAACCCAGTGAAAGTACTCGCTGACATCTGATAGTCTACATTTCTAGACTATCGGATGCTGATGCATTGAATTTTACTGCTGTAAGGAGGTTAATATTATATGAAATTAACTAGTGCAGAGTGCGACTGAGTCCAGCCGTCGTTCGCAGAACAGTAGGTTACCTAAGTATACCTAATACTACTTAGTATCGAGTCTTCGAGTTTTAGTTGTTTAACAAACATTGCTCTCGTGAGGACAATAACCTCTCTTCGGGTTAGTGTACTAATTTCGATTCAGCTGTCATAATCTACCAATAAGTAGGTAATATTTTGTTGACATTATGTACCTACAATTTACAAGGCATAATTTTTACAATCTCATACCACAAAGCATTACAAGACGGTAATCTATGGTAGGTATATGATAACTATGCCATTTCATAAGCGAAGTAGGCAACACTAATTTACGTTTCATAACTGGCAACATTGGAATTAATAAATTATTGTGGTTGTGGTAGAATACTATCTTTGTTTTTTTAGTCATTTTTAATTCCAAAGCAGATGTGGAAAGTAAAAAAAATAACTTCCAAGTATTTTTACAAACCGTAGGTCATGGTGGGCAGAACACATTGGTCGATTATAAATACGGCGGATCTTCAGACATTATTATAAATACAGGATTTATCACATACCGTCTTATCGGGTCTTCAGACACTGTGGAGTCTGAGGCGACCTAAGGATGTCGTCTAGCTTGCCGAATGCAGCCCATCACAATTGCATCCTTTTAGAGATCTCCTTCTACTGATGCTCTTTACCAAACAATAGAATATGTCCAAGATAAACATACTGGTCGACTGTCTCCAGCCTCTCATTTCCCACTGTTACAATGGGGTTTATGACGCCGGAGACATTCGAGAATCGATCAAAAAGATGTTGCAGCATCGCCTGGAGATCACTAAAGTTGTCAGCAAATAGTATCGACGGGATCATCTGCGAATCTTACGTGAGACAAGTTGACACCATTGATGTTTATTCCACCATTTTCCCATTCTAAGGTGCCGAGACATGGACGCTTACGCAGGAGGCTGTGTGCAGGTTAAGAGTTGCACAGAGAGCCATGGAGCGTACCATGCTCGGCATTAGACTAGTTACGAGTTCCAAACGTCGAGACGAACGAAGGCTCATGACGTTGGGATTCGAGTTATGGAACTCAAATCGTCTTGGGCGGGACGCTTGGCTCGACGTGATGACAGGTGGAGTAGGGTAGCGACTAAATGGTGGCCGAGGAATGAGATAGAAGGGTAGGACGTCCGGCAGCGAGATGGGTGGACGACATCGTTAAGAGTCGCGGGCCGTCAATGGGTGAGACTAGCGCAGGATCGTGGCGGATGGCACAAACTTGGGGAGGCCTATACCCAGCAGTGGGTGAAGTCAGGCTGTGGATGGTGGTGATGATTTTTACAATAAAAACGTTCGTGCTTCATTTTAATCCTTAATATAAACATAGGATTAATCACCGTTCATCGGTGTTACGATCAAGACCGATAATGTTTCAACAGGGTTGAATGCTTCTTGTAACGTAAGTAGTGGAATTAATTACAAATATAGATATGAGAACACCGACGTAACTTTAGACTTTTTTTATTAAGAAAAACAAATTGTGTCCTTACAAAAACCTTAGCCTACTTAACTTAAGTGTGCTGTAATAATCATACATCATTAAAAGGAGTAAACAAAAATATCGCTTAAGTACAGTATAGTCTCAGTAATCCGGCACTTCAGTAGTCCGGTACGTCAAATAATCCGGCACTCTCCACTCACTCCCTACTCTCGTTCCGCGCTTTTTTTATAAAATGCTTCAATTTGTTTACTTAATATGAATTTTTCTATACAATCCAATAATCCGGAATCCCCTAAGTTTTTAACAGTGGCGGATTATTGAGACTACTGTGTACTGTATATGAATTACGAAGAAACAACATAATTACCTAATACGGTACATAACACAAGTTTATTTAAGAGATCTAAAACATAAATGTGTAGTGGTCAGAAAAATACTAAAAAAATATAATACATAATCATTCAGTGTTCAAGTTCGCGCGAGAAGGCGAGTGACGAGTTGCATATCAAATGCAAATACATTTTTTTTTATTCACCTGATATTACATAAGCACAAAGGAGGATGGGCAAACTGTATAAAGTTAGATTCAAAATAAAACTAAGGCGGCCATTTCTGGAAGAAACTTAAATGTCAATGTCCAAGGTGTTTTATCTATGACTTCCCGAAAACAGAAGTTCATTGTCGTGGTTAAATTTTGATATAGGGCATTAAAATATATAAAGTTATTGCCATAGACAATTAATTCGACAATTTTTTTCCAAAACATTTAGGAAAGCTATATATTCTTATGATCACTGATCAGACAGCGTGTTGTTCGTTGTTTCTTGTTATGTTAAACATGTTTAGAGACGTTAGTTTATGGACCAACTACTGTTATATATAGTATAGTATTTTATAGTATTATTTATAGATAATGTTCAGAAAAACGGACGAAACAGAAAATAATCGCTTCCAAATATATAAAGTACTAGCTGACCCGCCCTCGGCTTCGCATGCGTGATATTTCAATAAAAACATTACCCTCCTTTTGCGCACTCGGGTAAAAAGTAGCCTATGCCCTTCCCCAGGCATCTCCATCTATCTCCTTGCCAAATTTTATTACGATCCGTTCAGTCGTAATTCTGAATCATCTCACTATTTTCGACCTAGACGTGAATTAGCCTGGTAGCACAGTTGGATAGTGCATCCTCGTACCAAGAGGAAGGTTGCGGGTTCAAGTCCCGTTCAAGTTTAGGCTTGAAATTTTTGAGATGATTTTAAAAATCTTGGAATTTTCCGTATGTGTTCAGATAACACTATAAATAAAAATACGATCCGTTCAGCCGTTTAGTTGTGAAAAGGTAACAAACACACAGTTACTTTCGCAGTTACTATGTATGTATTATACATATAGACCATCCTCTTGAATCACTCTATCTTTTGCTGAACACTGCATTAAAATGCGTTGAATAGTTTAAAAGATCTAAGCGAACTGACAGCGGAAGCGACTTCATTTTATAAAAGGTAAAAATAATGCGGCCTCATCACTGTCCAGCAAATATTTCCAAATATGACCACGTAAATATTGTAGGTATCTCCTAAACTAACCGGAAGCTAGATTTTTCTCATAATAATTAATGAAGTACACATATAAAGTTTTATTTTAAAAAAGGTTCCAGAAGTGGCCACTTTTTTGGACCAAAAATCTCCATCCTCCTCCAGTGATACACTGTTCCCTGCGTTAGTTTTCATGTGCATTGCGTGAAATTTTGACGAGTGACGACTTCATTGTGTAAAAAGTTACACGTATTTTTACTGTTATATTAAAAAGACTGGCGAGACTGTATCCAAGCAATATAATAAACCGTTCATGATCATCACCATACACAATGTCAATTGGTATTTTTAAAAGTAATTAGGTCAATAAAATAATATATATTTAACAAGGTATTCACGTCAAAAACTATCAATACGATAGCTGGGTTAAGCGAGATTAGGCAAATGTAGGAATCCCATCGGTGGCTTCGACACACCCGTAGCACATTTCTGGTGAAAAGGCAGCCTACTCTTAAACTGTATCAATAACGCAAAATACAAAGAGATTCCTACCTTCTAAAAATATCATCATAGTAATATAAAGCACTCAGGGATAGTGTAGCATTCTATCAGTGAAAGAATTTTCATAATCGGTTCAGCAGTTTCTGAGATTAACCCCCTTACAAACACAAACATACAAACTTACAAACAACAAACTTACCTCTTTGTAATATTAGTCTAGATGTACAGAACTGTTTTTAAATACTAAAAATTATTTATGTAAGCACTTTTTGTCATGTTATTTATATTAAAAAGAATTATTTTAATGTTCAAAAAGCAAACTGACTAGGCGTCAGAGTACTCGAGGTAGCTAACACACTTGGTATTTTAAATGTGGTTTCATTGTCCCCCACAAAATACATACGATCCGAGATCCTTTTAAACGCGCGCCTATATAATGTGTTACAATTTTAACTTTTTATATTGAAGAAACGGTTTCTAAACAAAAAATAAATGTCTATAAAATTTTCGATAAAATGCTGCTCGACGAAATGTTAGAGAAGTAGCGTATTATAAATGCAACTAAAAAGTAACTAGCGTTTTTTAAAGCGGTTCAACAACCTCACTCGTTCAATAACCCTTCCCAGTCAGTGACCCGGCCCGTTATATGGACCCAACCAGTCAACAGAGTGCGTACGGTGCGTAGGGCCGTAAGCACTTACATGTTAGGCACAAATACTCAAAAATAAAGTTTTTCGGATTAAAAAAAAGTAATTATTTATTATTTATGACCTCAAAAATATACCCCGTCCTTATTTTTGTAGTTGAAATTGCAACACCTTATATTTTCGTGCGCCTGTTTTCGCCTTAACTTCTGCATCTGTCTATTTAGTGGTTCCACGTTGTAAAGTCAACGTTGTAAAGTTTTAATTATCAGATCTGTTCTCAATACACAATCGTTTATTGTATTTTAACAATGTAATTTATTGAAAACTGACCATTTAACATTTAAAATACCATAGTTTTATACATAGTTCTTGCAATGATTAGTTTAATTATTTTTAGAGTTATGTATTTACACCTTTTTTCTAACCTACAGGTTCCAACGGAAGATGTGTTAACCATGGTGAGATAGCATCATGCTGAGTTGGAGCCTTTTTGTGGCAACTACCATGTATAACTGCCACACAATTTTCTATTTTATTTTTTACGTTTTTGCATACTGTATTTTTAACACCCAATCTTTCTATCTATTGTCACTATGTCTATTTCGAAAAATATTTTAGCATTTCGGAAAATCATTACGAAACCGCGCGTAATCACCATGTTATATGCAATTTAGTGGTTGTTAAGATAACATATTAAGTTTCTTTTGTACCTATATATACAAAATATAAGCACCCACAACAACTCTCAGTAACTATTTATCACTATGCACACAAGTATTATAGTTCTGTTCCACAAATCCTCTCCAAATGCAAAACCAAAGCATTCATTGAATGTTCGTCAGAAAACAATCACTTTGGAGTTGCACCCTCCGCTGACATCACACCTCTCCGAGCCTCTTGAACACATTCTTTGTGATGGTCAGGTTCTTGACGGACTTCAGGCCGAGTCTGGACTTGACGTCGTTCACGGCGTCGGGCATCGTCAGCCTCCGCTCCGGTTTATTGAAGATATGCGAGGGTTTTACCACTTTAGGCACCGCAACCTTCTCGATCTCTTTGTATTGGATGTGGTTCGAGAACTTTACTGACTTGGTTTTGGGTAAGGCGAGTTTATCTTTGACGCTGACGGGCGCTTCGTCCGCTCGCATCGTGTATATTTTCCTAGAACTTTTGCTGGTTGTCACTGTGATGGTTTTAGTTGCGGGCGGGCTTTTGAGAATACCTTCGTACTTGAGCGCGTCCTTAGGGACGGGTATGGGTGCCGCGGCGTCGGCGCCGGCGTCCGGCTTCGAGCCGAGCCGGGAGTAGATGGGCTTGGGGATCGCGATCAGTCTGGTTGTGACCGCGGTGGACTCGTTATTGCCCAGTCTGGCGAATACCGTTTTGTTTGATCCTGGAAGATGGTACGCGATTAGTATTTTTTCTAGTTTTTTTTTCAATAATTAATTATTTAATAGTAAGTTAATAATGTATTCTGTTTTGTGTGCCGTAATAAATTAAATTAAACAATGCATCTTTTTTTATGATTCAAGGTCAGATACTCCACTCAAAATATATATATATATATATCATTCTATTCTACTATAAAACATTTCTGACATTTAATAACAGATAGATCTTATTTACTTCATATTCGTTTTTAAGTTTTTTTATAATGATTATCATGAATTGTTAATTAGGTGTAACATTATAAAGTTATCAATATAAATATTTGATTGAAAATGAGATGAATCGTATTATATACTCATTTTAAATTATTAGTATTCAAAGATGGCCAAAGTCATTACCATAGAAATAATGCATAAATATAGATGTTATAAGTATTTAAAATTAGGTTCTGTTACAGTACCTTCTTTAGGCTCCTGCTTGGCTTCAAACCTGATCTGCCTCTTCTTTATTTGCGTATCTGGAGGGCTGCTGTAACAACGGTTTCCGTTATAAACGAAGATGAGCAGATTTGATCCGTGTACATTGCTAAGCTATAGACTCTATTTGACGCCACCCTCACTGAAATACTGTCTTACTCACCTTAGTCTCTCGTCGGTCAACAATATAATTAAAAAAAAATTAATCACATAATCAAAGAGAAACCAAATGGACAAACCATTTTGTTTTTTCCCCATAGAGTTGATTCTATTGTTTAATCTCGTATATTCTACAAGCCATCGCCAGCGGCTTTGCACGCGAGGTTTGTCAAGAAAAACATTACCCTCTTTCTGCGCAATCGGGTAAAAATGTCTCAATTTCGGTCATAATTTATCTATCATTATTATAAATACGGGATTTATCACGTACCGTCTTATCGGTGTTTCGACCGACAATGTTTCGGTTCAGTTCGTGAACCTTCATCAGGGTGAGTGCGATCCGCTCCGAATAACGTCTCGCCTCGCACTGCGCGCCGCTGCTCTCTGCGTGCGAGTGGACGGGCGGGGTGGTGGGGATTGGGTCAACGAAAGCACAGTGCGTTGACCCGCTGTGTCATCATTATTATCATCACTGCTGCTCTCTTCTGTAGTTCTTGGTACAGGCAAACACACAACACTAACTATGTCTCTACCAGGTTCACTCACTCTTCTGTCACTTGCATCATGAAGACATGGCCTCCAGGCCGGCGGTAGAACCCATCCTCTATCCCTGTTAAAGTTCGGCACACGACTTATTTCTATCGCCTCTCGGATCTTGCGAGGAACGAAGAACTTCTCTCTCGCTAAAACCCGGGCCTTGTCGAAACGTATGTAGTGCGTCGAATCAGAATCTAGGGAATGTTCCGCCACTGCAGAACTGTTTGAGTCAACATTCTTCATTGCACGTATGTGTTCAGTCAACCTAGTAGATACACCACCATCCAGCTCACTTAGCCTCGGTACCACGTACTCTGATTAATAGAGCACTAAGGCTATGTGCCTCTCAGTACGTGAACCGCGAGCTCTCACACATAAAAGGAGTGCTGGAACAAAACGGCTACGGGTGGAGACAGAGCTGTCGAATTGCGGACACATCCACAAGATCACGCATAACAACGGTAAATAGAGCAGTAGCGTACTTACCTTTTGTGAAAGGACTAACGGATAAGATCGGAAACTTGTTACGCCATAAGTACAGCATCAAGACGATATTCCGTCCTCAAACACAATTGAGACAGCTGCTGCGTTCGCCGAAGGACAGAGACCCTCTGGGTGTCCCTGGCGTATATATGATACCGTGTGACTGCGGTAAATGCTACATTGGTGAAACAAAGCGTAACGTATCTACTAGGTTGACTGAACACATACGTGCAATGAATAATGTTGACTCAAACAGTTCTGCAGTGGCGGAACATTCCCTAGATTCTGATTCGACGCACTACATACGTTTCGACAAGGCCCGGGTTTTAGCGAGAGAGAAGTTCTTCGTTCCTCGCAAGATCCGAGAGGCGATAGAAATAAGTCGTGTGCCGAACTTTAACAGGGATAGAGGATGGGTTCTACCGCCGGCCTGGAGGCCATTTCTTCATGATGCAAGTGACAGAAGAGTGAGTGAACCTGGTAGAGACATAGTTAGTGTTGTGTGTTTGCCTGTACCAAGAACTACAGAAGAGAGCAGCAGTGATGATAATGATGATGACACAGCGGGTCAACGCACTGTGCTTTTGTTGACCCAATCCCCACCACCCCGCCCGTCCACTCGCGCGCAGAGAGCAGCGGCGCGCAGTGCGAGGCGAGACGTTATTCGGAGCGGATCGCACTCACCCTGATGAAGGTTCACGAACTGAACCGAAACATTGTCGGTCGAAACACCGATAAGACGGTACGTGATAAATTCCGTATTTATAATAATGATTGAAATCAATCACGAAAGTTTTCTAAGTAAAATAATTTATCTATATACCAAATTTCATCGAAGTCGGTCCATCCGTGACAAACAGACAAGGAGACAGAGTTACTTTCGAATTTATAATTTGGGTCTGGTTGTTTCTCTATTTAATATAAGTATGTATTTACAAAAAAAAGTATATAAGTATTCTATCCGTTATCTGGTTCCCATAGTACAAGCTCTGCTTAGTTTGGAGCTAGATAGCGCTGTGTGAAATGTCCAGAAGTATTTATTTATTTATTTATAACCGTCTATAAATCTTTATACTGTGATATAAGTAAGTATAGCTTTTTTTTACTTTTTTCAGGGGCTATTGAAGAGGAGAAAATCGAGCAGATTTTTGATATCTAGTCTTCACTGAGGGGCTGATTTTGAGTGCAAACTTACGTCATTTCATTTGATTTCCTCTTGACAGTCTGGGATGTGCTCGGCGGCTCTGGCACAGCGGGGTTCCGAATGTAATGCTCCAAAATACGGCTCGCCGCTGTAACCAAACCAACCACGTTACGAAAATTTTCAAAGGTTGTTTGGATGGAATCGCCTTCTTATCATCATAATATTAGCCGTAGGACGGACAATACTGAACTAGACTTTTCACAAAGAAATCCAGAGCGACCGATCTTGTTCGCCCAACGGCACCCAGCAACTTTTATTAGATAGAAATACCTCCCATTCGCACAAAGCGGTTCTCTTCGACCTTTATTATGCCCACCGCCAAACAGTGGAACGCCTTGCCAGAGGCTGTGTTTCCTGATAGCTACAACCTGGGTATCTTTAAGTCGCGAGTGAATAGGTTTCTTCTAGGCAAGCGTGTACCATCGCAGACTGCATCATCGCTTACCATCAGGCGAGATCGTGGTCAAACGCAAGTCTATATGTATAAAAAAAGGTCTTCCAATATAGTGGGTCATCCTACGCTGATTTTTCCAGTTCGTGGTCTCCGCACAAGAACTTTTCTGCTTCAACGGGCATCAGTTCCAAGAACGTAATTACTTATTAAGTTCAACCAGAAAAACAATCTCTAAAACTGCACTCACTCTAATCCTTTAGGGTGGAAGGGAATAACATCGGCATTGACGTCCCGCACAGGGAAGTATTGTGCGTTATCCCTTTCTAATCTGACCCCAACCATCCCCAACCCTCTAGAGGGAATCTCAGACATTTCTACGAGTATTCTACACAACAGCTAAGTTCTAGAGCGGTAGGAAGTATTCACGTATTATGCACATTGAAAGTATAGATCATTTCCTATCATTTTCTCGGCGTGCGTGCGCGCATCGATGCTCGCCGCATTAACATAAGTAGCTGCTGGTGTGTCAGTGGGACGAACTGGTTATGTGTTTAATTAACGATTCAGTTGTAATTATGTGAAAATGAAAATAATTTAGCATTATTTTTATTACCCATGAATGGGTTGATTGATTAAAATAGCTGAATAAATAAATAAATATTGCTGGACATTTCACACAGCGCTATCTAGCCCCAAACTAAGCAGGGCTTGTACTATGGGAACCAGATAACTGTTAGAATACTTATATACTTTTGTTTTTGTAAATACATACTTATAATATATAGAGAAACAACGAGACCCGGAACAAATATCTGTTGATCATGCAAACATTTGTTCCGAGGCGGGAATCGAACCCGCTACCTCCTGCGTCTCAGCCGGCTGTTCGCCCACTGCGCCACGGAGGTCGTCATATAATTCGTCGAATATATAATAATGATGGCTTTCTAAAGGCCAGCAGGCTAATTCACGTAACTTATAATAGTAAATTTGAAGCTTCTATCTAGTCTTCGTTATGTTAAATGTCGTAAACGATATTCACGTAACGACAATGGTAAGTATAAGTTGACTGACATGCGATTATAAACTTTAATTTAAGTATATCAAGATGATTGTAATATTAGTGGAGCTGATATCGATATAAGATTCAATTCATAATCCAATCTCGTTTAAATCTAATTCACAGAATAACAGGTATGTCACAATTTAATGTTGAATCCATAGGCTCCCAAACCAAAATACTAAAATTAAAGTGATCCTTGTAATTTAAATGAATTAAAATTAAAAAAAAAAAATCCTGTGCCAAGCGAATTTCTTGCCTTCCTATATCTCGCGCGTTGTTGTCCGACCATCTGGCCAGTGATCTGCGCCCTTTACGTGGCCACCACTCGGTTGCTGCCTACGTTCAACTACCGCCTACCCTCTGGATTTTTCATCTGGAAGCCAGATGAAAATCTGTCTACCTTCTGGCGTCCGTGGCTTCAACGACAGGTTTATTAGCAGAAAACCAGCCCTGAGCAAAAATTTGACGATACTCCTTTGACGGCACATGGCTCATAAAGAGCAGATTGTTGTGATTTAGACAGTGTGTCTCTTGTATGTAGTTTCTGTGTGTTTGTGTCTTGTGTCGAAATAAATGTTTTTATCTCTCTACCTTTTCGGAAAACAGCCATAAGTTTATCTTATTGTGTGAAATTCAGATTAATTATGGGTCAGTTGCATCAGATACATATTTTGCTTCAAAGCGATTAGACCGCCCATTTGCTTTGCTTTCTAGTTTGTTTGTATTTTTTATCGGAAATGGGCTTAAGATTATATATTACTAGCTGCCGCCCGCGGCTTCGCACGCGTGATTTGTCAATATAAAGTAGCGTATGTTTCAAACCAGGTCATAATATATCCATGTACCAAATTTCGTCGAAATTGGTTCATCTTTCGCATTCTTAATAATGAATAATGACAGCCCATAGAAGCTTAAAGAAGTGACAGCCGTTGAGGCAAAAAGGTTCCCGAGTGGAGCTCACGCACTAGAAAGCGCAGGTTAGGACAGCCCCCCCACTAGATGGAAAGACAACTTGAGAAAGGTTGCTAACCCGCACAAGATTGGTCACTGGAAATCTATGGGGGAGACCTATGTTCAGCTGTGGTTGTCCTATGTCGGATATGATGAGACTAGTTACTTACGAGAAGATGGCTGTGAGGAAACGGTGGTGCGTCCGGTGACAGCGGCGACAGGCACCCTGCTGGTATTAGTGGCTGTGCTCAGCACCTTATCTCTAGCTGCATTCTCGTGAACTTGCTTTGAATGTCTGCAACAAAATTAATGAAGAACAAAATTATTTACACTAAAAACGGGATATTTAATTTACCATGATTTGTGAGTTTTTGTATAGTGTTCATATAGCCATGATAGTGTCAAGTTACAAGTACAGTTATATTTATTTTTAACCCCTGACACAAAGAGATGTGATATAAGTATGTCGCCTATGTCTGTCTGTCTGTGGCATTGTAACAGATTCACGGTTTTTAATTTCTTAATATAACTTGTACTAGAAGGAATACCTAAATAAAATAACAATGTGACTAAAGTGAAAAAAGTGACTTTCAAAATACAGCCATTATAAAGTTTTTTCATAACAAAAATCAAACAATTTGTAACATTTATAGCAGCTTAAATTATAAAGCTACCGTCCTTTAACCTTCTCGTATAATCCACTCCATCCAAAGGTTGTCTGGAAGAGATCGCTTTTAGGGATAAGACCGCCAATTGTACTATCGCGTGTCTAGTTTTAAGTGTTTATTATGATTTGTTAATTTAAGTGTGGTATACATAACGTCAAGTAAAGCGGAAGTGTTAAGGGAAGTCGAAAGGCTCTATGGACGGCTCTACGATTCGGTCACTAAACCTGTTTGCAGTGCGGCCAACGACCCAAGAGCCAAACTGACCCGACATTATACCGAAGATATTCCGGACATCAGCCTGTATGAGATCAGGATGGCCTTGAAATAGCTTAAGAACGACAAGGCGCCGGGTGAGGACGGAATCACTTCAGAGCTTCTGAAAGCGGGTGGATCACCGGTACTTAAAGTCCTTCAGAAGCTCTTTAATTCCGCCTTGCTTGAAGGTACGACGCCAAAAGCATGGAACGGGGGCGTGGTGGTTCTGTTCTTCAAGAAAGGTGGCAACACCTTGCTTAAGAATTACAGACCCATCTCGCTTTTGAGCCATGTTTATAAGCTGTTTTCGAGGGTCATCGCGAACCGTCTCGAACGCAGGTTTGATGACTTCCAGCCTCCCGAACAAGCCGGGTTCCGTAAAGGCTACAGTACCATAGACCACATACATACGCTGCGGCAAGTCATACAGAAGACCGAAGAGTATAACTTGCCGCTATGTCTCGCGTTTGTGGACTATGAGAAAGCCTTCGATTCGATCGAAACATGGGCAGTGCTTGAGTCTCTCCAACGATGCCGTATTGACTATCGGTACATCGAAGTGTTGAAGTGTTTGTATAAAAACGCCACTATGTCAGTCCGAGTACACGAACAGAGCACGAAGGCGATTCCCTTAAAAAGAGGCGTAAGACAGGGAGATGTCATCTCTCCGAAACTGTTTACGACCGCATTGGAAGATGCCTTCAAGCTTCTGGAATGGAAAGGACTGAGCATCAATATTAACGGCGAATACATCACTCACCTTCGGTTTGCCGACGATATTGTGGTCATGGCAAAGTCGATGGAAGAGCTCAGCACGATGCTCGAAGGCCTCAATCAAGTCTCCCAACGGGTAGGACTTAAAATGAACATGGACAAGACGAAAATCATGTCGAATGTCCATGTCGTCCCTGCCCCAGTTATGGTTGAGAACTCGGCTCTTGAAGTTGTTGACGCGTATGTATACCTAGGACAAACAGTCCAATTAGGTAGGTCCAACTTCGAGAAAGAGGTCAATCGTCGAATCCAACTCGGATGGGCAGCGTTTGGGAAACTTCGCAACGTCTTTTCGTCCAACATACCTCAGTGCCTTAAGACGAAAGTATTCAATCAGTGTGTGTTACCAGTGATGACATATGGAACCGAGACGTGGTCCTTCACTATTGGCCTTATGAATAAGCTCAGAGTCGCTCAACGAGCTATGGAGAGGGCTATGCTCGGGGTTTCTCTACGGGATCGAATCAGAAATGAGGAGATACGTAGGAGAACTCAAGTCACCGACATAGCCCGACGGATTAGCATGTTGAAGTGGCAACGGGCAGGCCATATAGCGCGCAGAACAGATGGCCGATGGGGCCGGAAAGTTATCGAATGGAGGCCACGGACCGGCAAGCGCAGCGTAGGACGTCCACCTACAAGATGGGCAGACGACTTGGTAAGAACCGCAGGTCGGCGTTGGATGCAGGCCGCTTCCAACCGCAGTTCCTGGAGATCAATGAGGGAGGCCTTTGTCCAGCAGTGGACGTCCTACGGCTGATGTGATGATGATGATACAATAAAGCGTTTTCTATCTATTTATCTATAGCAGACATATGTTCATACAAAAGTAAATTGTTTTTCCACCCCTACATGTTACTTGATTTATTTGTATGTTATTCATTCAATAAATAATTAGTCAAATATAGTAGATAGAAATGTTTGTATGACCTCCCATAGAGTTATTTCTACTCTCTATGCTAAAATGTCATTTAACTCTATTCTTTTGTAGAAAGAAAGTTTCCTAGGGTCCCTATGCTAGCCTGGCAGGTAATATTTAGGGCTGGAAAACCTTTACTCATTCCTTTTTAAACCAACTTCATGAACGGAAATGTACAGTTTAGTTAATCTTTCAAAACATGAAGCATAAAAGATTTTAAATAGTTGAGGCTCCTCATCAGCTAAATTACAGATGCAATATACCCATTATGACCCTAAATAAGTTATCTTAATTTATCATAATGATGGACTGGCACCCAGATCAGAGGCCCAGATGGCCAAGTAGTTGATCTAGATGCCAACCCACCTAGGTGCCTTGCGGTTGATCCACTGAAAAGGGGTTAATCTCACCGCAGTATAGCTATGACGTCTCCCATCCTGACAATGCCCATGTCTTTCAAATACTCCTTGTTAAGGTCCAGTAACATGTCATTTTGGATTCGGTTTTCTGTAAATGTCAACGCGTATGTTGCTGACACATCTGATGGGATCCCAGCTGCTGTGAAGAAGGACACCCACATACCTGGAAGCAAATTAGACTTTTTAAACTAGTAGATAGCACAATCTAATAAATCATATACCTATTTTTAAGTATTTCTATAAACAACTGAATTGTAACTACAAACCAAGTATTTTATTTTGCCATTTAATTATTTATGTCTAGGTCCTATGGTAAGGCAATTACAGTATTTTCCACCTGAATTATCAGTTCATCAAATTATGAAATGTTATGGGTTGGAATTTGGGATACATCATCCCACAAATATTTAATTTTAGCCTTGACAAAAATCATTCGGTAAATATTGTAATTTACAGAAGATACATAACGTAGATTTATAGATAGCTTACCAGTGAGTTTAGAATCCATTTTGCTGTTATTACAGTCCTAAATATCAAATTACGAAAATTCAACAGCAACACAAAATTACCACGGCGCAGACGTTTTTTTTAGTATTGACATTGACGTTTCTTTCTTACTTTCAGTTTCGTCGCTTCTTTCTTACGAACGTGCCGCCCGTTACCTCTATGTACGCCATTGCTCCGCAGCACGCACGGCATGGTGGCAAAACTCCATGGTGTTCTTTACCCCGCAAGCCCCTAGGCTTCAAAGACTCTTCATAAGCTTCGTAGGTTTAAGAGGCGCACGTACAAAGGCGGTTAAGAACGCAAGTCCCACCCTTACCCAAACTTCCCAAACCCAAGATAGTTGGCTGAAGTGTTGAAGACCCATGACACCGTCATCTGTCAGTCTGTTTGTCACAGCCACATAGTTGATTAATTCATCACACACTTCTATAAAATAATGTTTGCATTTTTCTATTATGCCAATGTTTTGCAAAATTCTTACTAAAAATAACTTTAAAAACCTTGTCCTATTAGCGCATAAAAAAGAGATAAGTTTTTTGAATAACCAATGTAAGTAGCCCCACTTCCATGCATTTTCCTTTCGTGGGCATAGATTTCTATATCTAAGCATTCTGATTTATTTTCAGATAGTTCAACTTCAGTACCACGAAAGATGTCTTCAACGTCCCTAGAAGCCATCCCAAAAGTAGATATTGATCCCTCCGGTGTATTTAAATACATATTGATAAAAGTGCATGGGGAGGTAGAGAATGAAGTAGAGCCCTCGGTGACCATAGTAAGGGGCTTCAAGAGGTGCGAATACCACTCTGATATATTTGATGAGGTACCTACATTTTCTAAGCCCATCAGCACTTTGAATTTATTGGTCCCTGTTTTGCATCTCTTGCCAGTATACCATTAATTTAGTTTTTGTACATTTTTAACATAACAATATATAGATAAGTACATACCTAACTAATAAACTATTATATACTGTAATGTTTATGTACTTACCTAGGTATTGTCTAATATAAATGTAAACAGTGTTGGTAATCTCATTAAAAAAGATAAAATTAACCACTGCTGTTGAACTTTGTGATGAGCTTGGAAAGTATGAAACATGAAACATATTTCTTTACAGGTTCAACCAAAGCTAGAACCATTTGATTGTGAGCCACTAGGAGGAGGCAGAATCTCTCATGAGCCTGATAACAAGAAGATCCACATCTATGGGTACTCCCAGGGCTATGGCAAGGCTGACCATGAGATTGCAGCACAACTTGTAAAAGATGCATACCCTGGCTACACCATTTCTATCAGTGATGATGGATATTAGATTCTAGTTTGTTTCTGGTATGTAATAATAAGTAAAATTTATACAAAATCTATGTATTTCATTTATTAAGCAGTATTAAAAAAGTATTCATTTGAATTTTTTAAGCTCCACACATCCTTTTTTTATCATACCTACTTGTACCTACATGTAGCGTTCTCCGTCTCTAATCATGCAAAAAATCTGTCTGCTATAATATCTCTTTCTACCGAGTTTTTCTTCTATTTGATGATGAAGGCACACAATGTTGTAAGAGAACTAACAACGTACAGTAGAGGTCTACTGTCAGAATAAAATGTATGACAACACTAAACTTGGAGATACAACCTTTGAGTCACTAGATATATTAAATTTTTTGGTGACAAGAAAAGTGTTTCCTTGCTAACTCGGCTAGATCTTCGTAAGAAGCCTTTTCAAAAACGTTTTCACGTTAAAATCTATGCTTGAGCCTTCGATTTTATTTTTTAGATTTTTCCAGCCAGCAGTACTGCCAATATCAATTTCTAGATTCCCCAAGTATCTATCATTTGTGTGCTCAATTTACTGAAATAAAAGGTTTTCTTTCACTGCCATGTTTTGTCGTGAATTCGTTTTGAAAATTGCTTTCATAGTGAGAGGCAATTCAATAAACGAATGTTATTGAAATCGGGGGATTCAGTTTGATGTTGCAGCTACATTATCTATCATCTCCATCCAAAATTTAATTAAACCACTGAAAAGTTATGAGTATCAAAAAAATCGTTACGCTAAGAGAGGACAGTGACGCATCGCGCGCGGTGGAGGAGGAAGCGCCTTCATTTTGAGGTCATTTCAATTAACTATGACCCGAAGGACATCCCGAAGTCCTTCGGGTAACGAATAGCGTAGCTAGCGTAACGAATTCTTTAATCCTTTAGTTTCCAGTGGTTTAATGTAATTTTGGATGGAGATGATACATCTGTAGCTGCACATACTTATAATAGCGTGTTTCGTATAGAAAATATTACCTGTTACGTACACGTATCCACGTACAACACACAGCCGTGTCCATGACAAAGCCACACACCGCTTTTTTTTAACTGTTAGCAGATGGCGTTGCTCTGCCATAAGCTGATTATCAATGGAAAAACTAATTTTAATGAGGAACTTTAATAAAAAAAACATTTGTGTTTGTTTAACAAACGAGTTGAGATTGTTGATAATTATTGTGTCTTCGAGGTAAACTTGACTTAAAGTTTTTTTTAATAAATAATTTGGGGAATGTGTCCAGGGGAAGCGGACAATGAGGGACTTTATTTTTTTATTGTTTTTATGTATGTGGTCTAGTCGGTCGGTTCGAATTTTGATAGTCACCTATGCTCTTCCTTGTTTGGTATGCATTAAAGCTACAATGGTAGGTATAATTATTGGTGTCCATCAAGTTGGAAGCCTCACCATGGAATTTGGTAGTTTCAACTGTAGTGAAATAATGACGCAAAGCAGAGAAATATTGACGCTGTAGTTTAGGAGATATTTATGTCATACTGAGACAAAAAAAGCAATCTGCCTCGATCCCCGATTTAATCATTCTATGCGCTTACTCCCGATTTGTGTTTGTTTAACAAACGAGTTGAGATTGTTGATAATTATTGTGTCTTCGAGGTAAACTTGACTTAAAGTTTTTTTTAATAAATAATTTGGGGAATGTGTCCAGGGGAAGCGGACAATGAGGGACTTTATTTTTTTATTGTTTTTATGTATGTGGTCTAGTCGGTCGGTTCGAATTTTGATAGTCACCTATGCTCTTCCTTGTTTGGTATGCATTAAAGCTACAATGGTAGGTATAATTATTGGTGTCCATCAAGTTGGAAGCCTCACCATGGAATTTGGTAGTTTCAACTGTAGTGAAATAATGACGCAAAGCAGAGAAATATTGACGCTGTAGTTTAGGAGATATTTATGTCATACTGAGACAAAAAAAGCAATCTGCCTCGATCCCCGATTTAATCATTCTATGCGCTTACTCCCGATTCCCCTCATATCAGGGAATTTTCCTGCAACTGGCAGCACTGTGCCGGACATGACAGATAACACAACAGTCACTGTCTATTAATTTGTACTATTTTTTTCTACAGACTACTAGAATGCTAACGCAAATATCTCTCTTTCATGTATTCCTTTCCTAATTTTGTGTAGGTATTGGTAGGTACCCCCCGGGTTTTGTTTTTATTCTGTTTCCTTATTTTTTTATTTGCTACTGGCAAATACACGAAACCCATCATCATGTGTCTTCAACACTGTGACCATTTTTGCGCGAAACCAACCGTGCGAAGCTAAAAAAAACTGTCACTGTCGTCTGTCACAGTGAATAAAAAATATTTTTTGTCAACATAAACATGTGATTTTACGTTTTTGTGCGTTTTTGATAAAATTTACCTAAAATGGCTAATTTTACAACTGATGGGCAAATATGTATCGATCGCGAGATTGAAGTAACTCGTACCGCAGAAGATTTCCATAATTTAGTACTACGTTTCGACATAATCGCAACTTGTAAATGGATACAGGACAACAATTATTCGAAGGTATTTAAACGTTAATTAATCTCAATTTGAAAATTGCTTGCTGAAAATCTAATCAACACTCCTTTGTAGGTCTGTCTTCAGTTTCCTGATGATTTGCTAGGTGTAAGTGCGAAAATTTACGAGGAAATCAAGGACAGAGTCGATGTTGATTTATACATTCTTGGGGACACTTCATATGCCAGGTAGGTATCTACAAAATTCTGTTTATTCATTAATTACAACAATCATAAAGTTCAACCATGTTATATCAAGCCTAGTGTAACTAACTGAATATTAATCGTACAAAATTGTCTACTTTCAGCTGTTGTATTGACTCAGTCGCGGCGATGCACGTGAACAGCGATGCAGTAATCCACTACGGCCACACTTGCTTCTCTAAAACCAACATACCAGTTTTCACAGTTCTCTCGAAGACTGATTTGAATATAGAAGATGTTATGAAGGTCCTTTGTGATAAGTTTGCTTCAGACAATGACGTGAGGCTTTGTTTGTTCTATGATGCTGCCTATGAACATTGTAAAGGTAAGTTGCTTTATAAAATCTTATTTTTGCTGTGATTATAAACCTCTAGGTATTGTAGATTTTTGTGTAACTTAGCTATGGTTATATAAAGTCTCTTAGATGATTACCAATTTCTTTAATTCAAGTTTGTTTGTGGATCTAGATCTATATATTTTTGTTGGTAAATTTTCAGATATTCTTGCCAAAAATTGGTTCCAGAGATACCCAGGTAGCTACATAGCTTATGTAGAGATTGAGGAACAACCAGGCAGGTTTTTGGGAAGAGTTGTCAAAAATGCAAGTGGAGAGGTCTTGTCAATAGAGACTCTCAAAGATTGTGTCTGTGTTCATATTGGTTTTAGAGGACAGACTGTGTTTAATTACACCATATCCATTGCAGGTAACTAGTATTAGGTGTTTACCTATGAATTGGAGATTTGTATGAAAATTTTAATATATAAAAGTTTTGGTATTTTTTTTATTTTAGCTAATCAAAGTACTGGCCCAATTTATCTATACAGTTTTGCTATTTTGACAGCAGTTTGTTTATCCCTTTACTGTAGAAGTCTGCCGGACGGAAGGCGATGAAGCCAGCGAAAGCGTTTTGTACTGCCTCTTGGTGTTGAATTTTTTCCCAGTTAAAAAATTGTCAAAATTTTGAAAAAAGTAAAAATCTGTTAGGGCAAAGTCCGGTGAGTACGGTAGGTGATGGAGAGCTTCCAGCTATAACTCTTGTGGCTTTGTGATGCTCTGTCGTGAAGTGTGAGCTCACATGTTGTGGAGAAGCAATAGGGAAGAGTGATTGACCAGTCTTGGTTGTTGAATTGCGAGCTTCTCCTTCATTGTTTGCAATTCTTGGCAACAGACATCTGCCGTCACTGTTGTGCCATTCGGTAAGAAGCTGGGATGTACAAGTCCGGCACTGGTCCACCAGACAGTCACCATCATCTTCCTATGAGTAATCTTTTTTAGCGCACTGATTAAGTGATGTACCCAGGTCCCCCTACTGAGACGAACGCTTACGGTTTGTCGTATAGGATCCACTTTTCATCGCAGGTAACAATTCGATTTAGAATTCCCTCGTTTATATGCCGATTCAGTAGTGCTATGCATGCTTCGACGCGTAAGTCTCCCTGTTGCTCGTTTAGTTCGCGCGGCACCCACTTATCTAACTTTTTTATCTTTCCAATTTGACGCAAGTGCTTCGATGTTGTTTTGACACTAACTCCAAGGCCCGCAGCAAGCTCAGCCGTAGATTGAGTTGGATTCGTTTCCAGTATCGCCTTCAATTCGTCGTTGTAGACAATGGTTACCGGCCAACCGCGAGGCTGGTTCTTCAACTCAAAATTTTAAGATTAAAAACGATTGAACCCATAATGCACCGTGATTATGCAAGCAGAGTTAGGCTCGTACACGTCATTAATGTTTTGTGTTGTTTTCGCAGCGGTATTTCCACGTAGGAACTCATATTCGAAAATAGTACGAATTTTCAGTTTATCCATAGCGCCAAAAACTACCACAATTTCACAAACAAAAGACTATTTAAAAACAAATGACTAAATTTGAAATTAAAATAATACGGCTTTCGAATAAAATTTATTTGAATTTAAAATTGCGCGCCAATCCAAAGATAATTAAATCTGAAAATGCTGGTTATAGAATCTCCACTTACATAGGTAAAGACCTATTCATTCAAAACTTATACATACCTTGCTCTTTATTATTGAAGCTCATATTGTTGGCCTAATTATCTGAATTCGTAAATCCATGTGGGTAATTTGTACAGGAGCAACATAAAACCAAATAGGTGGGCTAAGGTCGTAACTGGATGGATCCCTGTGGATGGAAAGCGACACCGTGGAAGGCCTAAGAAGCGGTGGCGCGATGATTTGGACGCTTTCTATAGGGACTGGCGGGATTTAGTACAAGATCGAGAAAAGTGGAGAGATGAAGGGGAGGCCTTTGCCCAGCAGTGAGACAGCATATGATAGATAAAAAAAACATAAAACTTAGTTTTTCACGAAGTTTGAGATTTTTATTGAGTCCACTCGAGGTATTCAAAAACCCTCATTTTATACCTGAAGTAAGGGTAACTCAATAAACTCTCAAATTTTGTGAACAAATCAGTTTTATGTTGCTCCTGTAAAATTTGCCCATATGGACTTACAAATTCTGATTATTAGGCCGATGATATAAGAAATGTCTTACAAGTGGCATAAAGCAAAAGTAAGTTTGTTTAGGGGAGAGTGGCCAACTTTGGGGTTAAAGTTGACTTTTATTAAAGTTCACTTGCTTAATGTTATTGTAAATGTGGAGGGATTATGGACTTGATGAGTCTGAAATAGAGATTATTTATTTTAAGTTAACCCCTTGTTAGTGGATATACCGCTAGATGGTGGGTTGGCACCCAGATGACTGCCTGGCAGTCCATCCTCTAACGTGAGGTTAAGAGAGTTTAAAGTAAGATGTGTGAAACCTCTGCTATTGTTTTAAATGACTTCCCTCCATTCAGCTTCAAAATGGTATCTACTTGACCCAAGCTGCAAGTCTTTGGAGCACATGGAAGAGACAGTCTGGTTCAAAAGGCGGCGGTTTCTGGTGGAAAAGTGCAAGGATGCCAATGTGGTCGGGATCCTGATCTGCAAGCTAGCTGGAGACCAGACCAAGGACATCATCAGTCGGATGAAGCAGCTTTGTAAAGTCAATGGGAAGAAGAGCTATATTGTGTCTGTGGGGAAACCTAATGTGGCTAAGTTGGCTAACTTTCCTGAGGTGAGATACTTAAGACTATGGCTAAAACAAATGGCTGGTTATATAAATAATAATAATAAATATTGCTGGACATTTCACACAGCGCTATCTAGCCCCAAACTAAGCATAGCTTGTACTGTGGGAACCAGATAACTGATATAATACTTTTATACATTTTTTTTTGTAAATATCTTATATAATATAGAAAAACATCCAGACCCAGAACAAATATCTGTAGATCATACAAACATTTGTTCCGAGGCGGGAATTAAACTCGCTACCTCCTGCGTCTCAGCCAGCTATTCGCCCACTGCACCACGGAGGTCGCCGTATATATACAGATGGTCTCATCAATGCAGACTTACATTACTAGTGATATAGGCCACAGCAGTTTGTCTATTGAATAGGTCACAGTAGATCTTTTGCAAACTATGACTCCTTATAAGTACCCCCGCTGCATATACATTTTCTTTTTAGTTGACTTTGTTATTGAAGAAGCCTTTGGTCCACCTGATGTTATCATGATAGAAAATAGATATTTTTTAAAGACATATTTCTTTCAGATTGACATCTACGTAATGATAGCATGCCCAGAGAATGAACTGTACAATAACAGAGACTTCTACAAACCCCTTGTCTACCCATATGAGTTGGAAGTCGCTCTAAACTCTAACAGAGAGCCTTATTTCACTACCCATATCACTGATTATGATGAGTTATTACCAGGAAAGCGCCACTTTTGTGATGTAGACCATATCAAGGAAGAGACTGATGTTAGCTTAATCACAGGAAAAATCAGAAGTACCAACATAGATGCCTTCCAAGGAGAAAGCACAGACTTAGTTGCAAAACAGAACTGGGCCCTAGAAAACATTGGGCATAACCTACAAGACAGATCATGGAAAGGTCTAGAACAGAAACTGGGAGAGACAGAAGTGAAAAAGGTAGGGGAAGGGCGCAAAGGAATACCTTTACAGTACAGTAACGAGCCAGAATAAAGTGTCAAATGTGTTTTATTATATTTATAATGACTTGGGATTGCCCTAATAAGTAACTGCTAATACATGGGTATTTACAATGATAAAAGCAGTTGTTTTAATAATCGTGTATTTTAGGTTTCAAATTGGCATAATACTAAATTAATGAGTAAGAAAATCTAAACTCGTTGGTTGATAGGATTCTGTGGTGACTTAAGCCACTCCTTCCAAACGAGTTGCTTAAGTTGAGAGAGCCTGAGGCCAGGGTTTTCAGCCTTAAGTCTGGGCAGGTTGATTTCTTCAAAAGCATTGTAAGCTGCCTTCATCCTCTTCTCAGGATGTTTATCAATATCGTTACTGTCACTGGAAAGAGTGAAAAAAAATTGTTAGTTTCAATCTTAAACGCTTACAGAGGCTCACGTTGAATCTATGATGTATTTTGCTGACTGAAATAAGTATTCCCGTTTTTTTACTTCATTCTTCTTTTGAGAGAAAATTAAATTGTTTTAAAACTAAAATAGCACTTGTCTGGGACAAGTAATATTAAAGAAAAAAGGATTATTTCTGTCAAGTTTTCACAGAATGCTAAGTAATTAGTCGTACTGGTAGAAAACAATAGTAATGTCCTAGCACTGGTTTTGTATAAGTTTGTATCAAATTGTTTAGTAGTGCTTACCCAAGTATAGAGAGAGCTTCATCAATGGTCTGTGCCACCTCTCCATCCAGCTGTATTCTGTTGAGATTCTCCTCCAAAGGTAGTTCCTCTACCACCACTCTTGCTGGCTGTAGCAACACAATAAGATCTTAACTCTTTGTTAACCACACAGAAACAACAGCACTAAACTAACATGGTAATACAATGGGTGACCTAATCGCTGAAAGAGATATCTTCCAAGCAATCTTTGGTTGGAACAATAATTTCGTTATAGATCACAAAACCTTTGTGTAAACTTGCTAACTAATTTTAATCAGTACAGTAAATATGACATTTGAACTAGTTGCTTTTTCAATAGCAATCCATGTATTAAGAACATTGTACTAACATGTTCCTAATACATCCCATGGACTAACTTTAAAAAAGCCACCTTTATCCATGTATTAGTTATCTGTAGGAACATAATTATGAATATAGATGCAGTGCACAAGTATAGCGATTTGTACGCATCATGCAACTACAGTTGCATGCAGTCGAAGCAAAGCGCCCGTGCAACCACAGTTGCACATTTTTTTAGGCCGACTCATATTCTGAATTTATGGATCCTACCGTGTGTTTAATTTGATGGTAGAATATATTTTCTTGAAGCAGCAACACTGAAATGACAACCAATTCATTTGTCAGTCCGTAAAAAAAAACTTCCGCCTTTTTACATGGTACTTTTTCACTGAGCCGTAAATTGAAGTGGTTTTGTTTATATTTTTCTGATTACTTTTTGTACCTAATTATATCGATATTTTTATATTATTCGTATGCTAAGTTCATATACTATTGAAATAATTAAAAAGAACAGTATGCTATCGCTTTTATTTTCAAAATAAAACCTTTTTCCCAAAACAACATCTCATTTTTCGGCTAGGCCAAGTTTGCCCTTTCATTACTTAATTTTATATTACTACACTAGTCTCAAAATGGTTTTCGTAACTCATTCCTTAGTTATTCAACTATACCTACACTTGACATAAATTTCGTCCCATAGCTCGAAAAAAAAGCCCTTGAAATGATTGTTTACATAACGGGTGAATACATCTGGCATTTGGTGGGTCAGGTTACGCTTTAATGCAATGGTCAGCGCGTCAATCGCGGTCAAGTAGATAGGGCAGATTATTCAGTGTTGTAATATCTTTATTAACTAGTTGAATACTAGGAAATAAAACAATAGTTTTTCAATAGGCTTGATATCTAGTTTGTGGGAGTCAAATGGTTAAGAGCCCATTGCTGGGTAAAGTCCTCCTATTAGTTTTATTTTATTTTTGTATCATAGAGGTACTTATTTTTCTTTAATAGATTGACGACTACTTCACCGGATGGTAAGTTATGGTGTTTAAAATGAAGTATGCTTGTTAAGAATCTGTTGTCTTAGAGTACATGTGTACTGTGCTTATGTTGCCAAAAGGCAGAATTGGTGAATAGTAATACTTACAGTAGATGCAACTGTCTCAGCCTTGACTGATTTCTCCTTCATTTGGTTGATATGTGCACGAGTGATCCTAGGTGGAGGAGGTGCCGCTTTAGTGATCTTGATCGAGTCCATTTCTTTCTCTAATAAAGCCTTTGCTTCTGCTTTCTTTTGTAGCTGCTCTAGACGCTTCTTTTCCTGATCGTCCTATGCATACAATAACAGATTTTAAAATTATTAAATAGGTAAATAAATATATTGTTAAGCAGTTTGGGATTAAAGTTTCATAAAACTACGTAGTAATCTTATGAGCTACTTCAGACGGTATGAATTATTGTTATCCAAGAAGCAGATCGTAGTTGAGTGCCAAAACTATTTTTTATAACCTTTTTCTGTTGTTTCTTTTTGAGCTTGTCGTCGGTATCCTCCCATGCCGCGTCCTCGACCATCTTCTTAACATTTTGATCTTTCTCTTGCTTTGCATTTTCTTTCCGAGCTCGCGCTGCTACAGCTTTGCTGTTCTCCCCAACGAATTTTTTCGGCATTGTTTTCTAGAAGCACAAGGAAACATGTTTTTGCTAGCAAAATCATACCACTGTTGATTAAATTTGGTTCATAAAACAAGAAATAGTTCTTACGTAGTTATTTATCGCCCAATAGCAATAAATCGTGGAAATTATGCTGAAAAATATCGAGGAATGATGGGAAAATTCCTAAATAACTACTACCTACTTTGTTTTCCTTTTTAGTTTCTGTGATTTTGACAGTTTTGAAAAACTTATTGATGTTGACATTGCTATGGAACAGCTGGATAGGTTTGTTCGCACACGAACATCTCCATGGATTTGCCGCACTCCACGCACGACCCCATACCAACAAACTGAGCTTCTGAACTACCTGCAAGTTACTCTATGACTCCCTGTCATCATCGAACGGCAAGGGGGTGCTAATGGCGATCAAAGAGTAAATATAAAAGAAGTTAAACATTAAAAATGGCCCACCGTTACACAAAAACGTGGCAGCCTTTGGCCTATGCCACACAATGGTTTTCAAAAGTTCTGAGGAGCCGCGTGGACTGCTACAGACAATTTTATTGAAGTAAAACTTCTTTACGCATACTAAAAAAGAAGCTTTATTTCAGTAGTGTGATCTAAAGCACACTCGTTTTATTATAATTTAGCTATGGGAACTAAAGGCACTAAAAAACAGCTACAAGCACTGTCGTGGCGAACATCAGGAGTCGCCACGAAGTACCTTAAATTGTAATTATTCAACCTGGCAACACTTACAAATAAAAGTTTCTCTGTCTTTGCTCCAGGGTTAGAAAAAAAGTGTTCGTTGACAAGATAAATAAATAGTCGTTTTGTGTTTCAAGTAAAATATATCTTCAGGCCGACTAGCAGAAGATTCCCAAATAACCGACAGCTAAGTATTTGAACGTCGAGTAATCTATCTATATCTGTATTTCTTTTAATCTAAACTAGAAATGGAATTATGACAAGAGCACTAACTAACCATTCGAAGCGGGTAGGGTCGAACAACCCACGAAAATCCTACGACTACGTAGCAGGGGGCGCCCGGCGCGAGTGCCCACGTGTAGTCACCCTTCCTTGGTTCGCAGGGAAGGGTAGAAAGCCGTTTGGCTAGCGTTGGATCATACCCTCACGAAGGGAGTCGGTGATCAATCTTGAAAGAAACTTGGAGCCGTTTGGCTAGCGATGAGTCACACGCTCCCACGAAGGGGGCGGGTGATTAATCTTGAAATAAACTTGGAGCCGTTGGGCTAGCGATGGGTCACATGCTCCCACGAAGGGAGTGGGTGACTAATCTTGAAAGAAACTTGGAGCCGTTTGGCTAGCGTTGGATCACACTCCCACGAAGGAAGTCGGTGATCAATACTGAAAGAAACTTGGAGCCATTTGGCTAGCGATGGATCACACACTTCCACGAAGGGAGTGGATGACACATCTTGAAAGAAGTGCCTTGTCATATGAATTGAACTAAGCGATGGTTACAGCAGACTATCGGATCAGTTCTGAACGATCGCCAAATAATAAGATTTGTCTTAAACGTAATTTAAGCTATAATTTAAATAGTTATGTGCAAATGCTTAGCCGACACTTATAGTATGTTATAGTTACAGATGGGAACGCTGAGACATCAGGCGAGAGACGCCAGCAAACTAAGAATTAAAGGGACCTATGAGGAGGAATAGATCAAGAACAAGACGGGGGCAGAAAGTTGACATTATCGTAACTAAAGAATCTAGATGAGAACAAATATCAAACAAATATATATATAACAACAATATATAACAAATATATATATAATATGTTCGTAGGGGACATATTCAAATAGCAAAGCAGATTAATTGAACTTATCCTTTAGTTTACTAGTATACCAATGATAAAGGTACTTTAATTTTGACCCTTAGTAATACACCTAGATATTGGGATATATATATGAATAGGAGCCCTAACCCCCCGGGACAAGCACATTTAAATGCATTGAAGTAAAACTTCTTTACGCACGCTTGACTTGGGGAGTAAGCTGGTGCATGCGTTACTAAAAGTGCAAACGGAAGATATAAGTGATATAAGTTGAAGAGTGTGTAAGTTGAGAGGGAGATATAAGTTAGTGAAGATAGAAATAGAGAGTTACGTTTCGTATATTTTTAAACGATAATGTGCTAGTCTGTCCAGAGTGAACATAGACTGATCGACCTACAGACGTGTGGACAATTTTTTAAATGAACAATTTTATAAATTAATATTTAAAAAGAAGTTTTACTTCAGTCGTGTGGTCTAAAGCACACTCGTTTTTCCCCTTAGTATGTAAGTGGGTTGAGTTGTGGGTGCTGGGTTGTCATTGTCATTTGCTGTGTTCGCTGTGTTGTGTTGACTTGACATTTTCACTGCTCCCGCCACTGAACCTCCGAGGCCAGGACATAGAATGGAAAACCTCCGTCCGGTACCTTGGCATCGACATAGATAGGTCGTTGAGGATGAATCCTCAGGTGGAGCGCGCGTTACAACAAACGCGCGCCGCCAGAGCTATGCTCCGACCTGTCCTAACCTTGAGACTACCGCTGAGAACTAAGATGGTGGTTTACAAAACTTACATCCGCTCGCGGCTCACCTATGTAGCACCAGCGTAGTACGCGCTATGTTCCTCAACCAACAAATAGAGGATAGAAGCCCAGCAAAATATAACCCTACGTGTCTGCACAGGAGCAGGACGCTACGTCAGGAACGACGTCATTGCCCGCGACGTGCAGATGTCCAGCGTTAAGGACTTTGTGGTAATGTTAGCGCGCCGTATGTACGATCCTGATCAGATCCGGATCAGATGATCCGCCTGACATTCGAACTCCCTGGCGCTCATTACCGCGGGAACTTCTGTGCTCACCATTCTCTACATAGCGTATACCACAAGAGGACTAACGTTAGTCAAGACATCGGCCACGTAACGTCTGAGAGGCCAAACTGTAAACCAGGATGGCACTCGGGACATCACCCCGTGACTCAGTAGTCGTCTATGACGTTGAAGCCAGGGTTAAGCACGAAAGTCCGACCCTTACCCACACTTCCCAAACAAAAATGGTCGAAGTGTTGAAGACCCATGATGACATTTTCACTGCCTTGTCTCTACATTCTGAACATCCATCAAAACAATAAACCTTTGCATGTATTTTTCTTTTTGTAATCGTATCAAAAATTGTACTTTGCTAAATTTGAAAGAAAATTATTGAACAAATTGATATTGTTTTAGAATGGCATTGGTTGCTTACGATAATAGTGACTGCAGCGATTACGAGGACGATGACAACGAGAGTACACCAAAAGTTGAATTGGTCACCAAGCCTAAAAGTAAACTGTTGCTTCTACTTGATACCAGTCTAAATACAACTGTTTTCCACTTCTCTATGCAATATTTTGCATTTCAGAACCTGCAAACCCTATCGTAGTACAAAGTAAGCTCGAAAATGATGAATCTGCTACAGAACATGGTCCGGCCTTATTCAACTTGTTACCACAACCAAGCACTAAAAAACCAGTAGCAGTTGAAGAAGATGACGAGTTTTTACACAAGAAAGAGACTGCAGATTTTGTGAAGCCTAAGGCCAAGATTACTGTTCCTTCGCTCAGTGATGTAAGGTCACCATAACTTTGATTTTGTAATAAATTTTAAAATTTATCTTAGATTATAGAAAGAAAAGATACAAATAAACAACCATTTATGTTTCAGTTCAAAGATGTGGAAAGCACAGTAGCATTAGCAAAGCCTAAACCTTCAGCTGTAGTAAGTTCTATCTATATAACTTTCTTACAAAATAATCCTTTAAATGTGTGATTATTAACTTTCAATTACGATTACAGAAAAAGTCTGGTCTACTCAGCATACTGCCACAACCCCGTAATGGATTCACAAGCTCAGCCAAGTCTCTTATACCCAATATTCTTACACAAAAACCTAATAATTTAAAGAAGAAAACTCCACTACCCTCCCCCTTGAAAAAACTACATCCTGAATCTAAAGCTGCTACCGAATACTCTGATGAAAGTGATGATGATATGCAAAATGATTTCTTCTCATTCAACAAACCAATAGAGTTACCTGAACCTGTAGACTTACCTTTAGAACTGCCCCCTCAAGTGAAACCAGCGGAAGCGAAGTCTAAACTTGAGTCCTACTTCAAGAAGGATGTGGTTGAGAATCATGTGGAATTGGAACCTGAAGAAAGTTATTCAGAGTATGCTGATTCAGAGGCTGGATCAAGTTACAATAATGAGATAGAGAGCTCAAATAATGATAATATGATGCTAGATGATGAGGCAGTAAGTATTTTAAGCCCCACATCAAAAAAAATTGCAGCATTTTTAATCTGTCAGGTCTATGGGTATGTGACATTTTAGCTCCCAAGGGAATCAACAGTTTTCAATGTGTTTGCAAGTTGGTTCTTATATTCCACCGATGTTGTGGAAATTGTTGCAGCCATAGGGCAATGATCAGAAAGAAAGCGGTTAAATTTTACTTGTAAAGACTGTTGGAAGACAGTTTGTTGTTTCAAGGCTGATAACCCTCAGATATTCTTGCGAGAAGAACAGACTTACTCAAATATAAAATACAACAATCTTGCATATACAGTAAAAGCTCTTTATTCACAGGTCTCTTTATATGTTCCATAAATATGCCGCAAATACAGAAACCGTGAATATGGAATGGTAATTTATATGGGATTATAGGGGATACGTTCCTAGGCGACAAAATAAATAAATATATGTATAAAAAATCAATTTAATTGAAGATTTTGACCATATTGATTAATTATTATCTTCAGGTTATGCAATGGTTTAAAGAATTTTATAATTTTTTCTTGCTTGGCAGTTTTTAAAAGCTCCCACAATTCAGACTAATATTCAGCAGTGGCATTAGCAATTTGCCTACTAAAAATAAGACTTCGTTCCATAGACAGATCAATTTTCATAAAGAAATCACAAAGCTCATTTGCCATTCTTAAATCTTCACTAAGTTTTTCAAATTAAATGTCACGTTTCCAGTGCTTGTTGAAGCCTCTTCTTCAATGGGTTGTGAATTTAACATTTCCTCCAAGTCAGTTTTAGTCAAATCTTCATCTTGTGATTTAAGCAACTCCTGAATGTCACTTGCTTGTATCTGTTCTAACCCATCTCGTCCTATTCCATTCGCAATTTCGGCAATATTTGCAGTTAAAGTTTGTAAACACCGACCGCGGCGAAGGCGGCTGTTAAAGTAAAAGCCGAACCAATTATACAACGGTGATAGTATTTAACAACATACTTTTTAGGTGTAGTGGTAATAAGGTCTATTTTACTTTTTTATTAGTCCCATTAGCCGACACATTTACAAAGGATACTGAATGCTTTTAATGTAAGTACCGATATACCGTATAGATCCGCGATTATAGAAATCTTTCGCCGCGAATATAGGAATTGGGTCGCATTTTTTAATCCGCGAATAGTGAAAACACGAATGAAGGAAGCACGAAGAGCTTTTACTGTATTGCAATTTTTATTGGTTAATTTATAATTTTTATTTATTAGGCTTATCACCAAAATTTACTTTTTTTCTTAGGGGGACAAAATGTCTTTAATAACAGAAAGATTACAATTATTTACATGACTTAAATACAGAAGAAACAGTGAATTACAAAATTTACTTGACTATGTGCTTATGTACTGGGTTTTGGCAAAGATTACATGCATTTTCATATTTATAGATGAACACCACATGAACTTTGTATTTTACTTAACCATATAAAAATAAATATAGCATAATATAAATACATATAATATATTAATTAACTATTTATCTTGGTTAAAAATACTATTCAGTTTTTTTTTGTCTAGATTCTTAAACTATGTGGATCTCGTGGCAAACGCAAGAGAGAAGACATACAGATAGTTGACGTGGACCAAAAAGAAGTCTTAGCCGATGCCCAGCAGTGGCTTCTCAAGGGGCTCATGGACGACACCAGTAAACGGGTCTCCTCCAGCAAGAAACGAGGAAATGAACCAACTAATATGCAGAAACGGAAGCACCAAATTACATATCTTGCACATCAAGTAAAGGATGTTTATTTTACTGTTATTAACATTCTAAAGGCTTCTTTTAGAGTAATCACATAAACATGGTCAGTGCCCTGATATAATTATGCCAAGAAGTAACCAGTAAACACAACTCGTTTAGAGTTGAAATCGTACTAAATTAAAATACAATAAGGCAAGCTTAGTAATATTTGGTAAACAATCAAAACAAGTGGAAGGAGGAGTTGCAAGGCCTTTGCCCAGCAGTGGGATAGTCTGGCTAGTTATTACTATTATTTATAGACCTGATTACCAATGAAGGGCTACAGAAAAAATAATTAGGGCAACAAATGGCAAAGTGAAGCCTCAATCTACTTTAATCCTAATAAATCTCAATTTTTCAGGCAAAAGCAAATGAAGTGGAATTACAAAACCAATGGGCAAACAACAGAATGTCAAAAAGAAAAACACAATCGAAATACGGATTTTAAAATAATACTTTTTATCAATGTAGTTATAGTTACGCCTAACCCCTCTGCCCTAGATTAATTTAGACTTATAGTTTTGCTGCATTTACAAATGCACTTCTTAGAATTTAAGCTTTGTTTCATCTTAGCCAACACAGCAGTTCTTGCATCGACTATCGTGTTGGCTCTCTGTACTTTGATTCATTATTAAATCCACCTCAAATCGGTGCGAACGTAATCCTAGTTTTAATTTAGATTTAATCAATTAAAATTACATATTTTTAAAAATCTAACTTCGCGTTCCCGAACCAAGAGTGGCGCAGCCGGAACAGATTTTCAAAATTTTTACGTGTTTTCCGCGATTTCCCGACGTAAAAATCCGTCAGGGAAATTTTCACGAAAATTCGCGAAATTAAAGTCTGTGTCGAACCAAACAAATTTCTCTTACGGGTATTGAAAAGTGAGCATGGGAGTAGCGGTCGGTTGGTGAGTAAAACTTTTCGCCATTCCTTTCCTATAATCTCCTAACCTCATAAAAATGCGTGTTTTTAAAAAAATATAATTTTGATATTTTGTTATTATTGAGATTAGACTTCTCTCATTATAACGTGACTGGTTAACTTGTATGTAATTCTATCAAGCTAACCTTGTTCTAAAAATAGAACACCATAGAGTTAAGAAAAATTAGATAGTGCATATTTTATAACTCAGATTTGTACTGTAAGTTAAAATAGGTAAAAATTAGTGTTACTTGATCTTGAAATCGATCGTAACATAATTTTAAAATTTAGGTAAAAACATTTTTTTTTACAAAATATATATTTTTTACACTTTTATAAAAAAATAAGAGGTTTTCCTCATTGTACCCATTACTTTGCTTTAGTTGTATTTCTATTGTATTATTTTTGTGTGTTATTTTATCTGTGTAAAATCAAGTGAAGTTGCCTTCTCCGAATATTTTATTACTCTACGGCAATGGCGAAAGTAGAGCCCATTCCAAAGGAAATTATTCAATTAATACCATTATATAATGGAGACAAAAGACATTTAAGTCTTTATTTGAGAAAATGTCAATATGTAATCGATCGGTTCAGTAAAAAAGATTTTGAAGAACAAAATTTATACGTCTATAACGTTTTAACAAGTAGGCTTACGGAGAACGCAGCTGCGCTCTTATCGGAACGAGAGGATGTTGTGTCTTGGTCCGCTCTAAAGGAATTGCTCATTCAGCATTTCGGAGATCCGCGTAGTGAAGCTTGTATAAACATCGAATTAGAATCATTAAAAATTAAATCAGGAGAGAGTTATTTGGATTTTTGTAATCGCATCCAAAGTGTGCGATCTTTATTGATGTCGAAAGTAAATTTGATTGCGGATAGCGATTTAAAACGTGCGAAATTGATAATTTACAACAATACGGCTCTGAATGTATTTTTGTACAATCTTCCTGAAAATATGGTGCGCGTAGTAAGACTAAAGACACCCTCTACTTTAGAAGAGGCATTGACCATTGTTCTTGAGGAAGTTAACTTCCTAGAGCAATATAACATGAGAAATAAAATACATGGCAGCAACCAAATTACAGGTTCAGGTTCAAGGCCATTGATAACACAGCCATCTGGGTACAAACCACCCACATTGCCTAACAATGATACATTGCCGAAATTTAAATTTGGTATTCCTCAAAACTCACAGATTAGGGTACCCCAATTACAAGGGCAAGTTCAGCAACAAAATTTTGGAGGCTTCCGCCCACCAACATTTGGCTATAAGCCACAGTTTGGCCTTCAGCCACAGCGACAATTTGTCCCTCAGCAGTTTGGTTATAGACCATCACAGCCATTTGGCTACAGACCATCACAACCATTTGGTTATAAACCACCACAGTTTGGTAACAAACCATTAGGGTATACTCCTCAGGTACAAAAACCTCAATTGCAAACGACTGATGTAACTATGAGGACAGCCGCGCCTCTAAAACCTCAACCACCACAAGGTTTTAAATTAAATGAACTGAGTATGAACGAGTACGATCGTGAACCCTACTATGATGAAAACTATTACTCTGACGATTACAATTATGATGACGTAAACGGACTGAACTATTGTAGCGACTATAATAACATGCAATATACCGACGAACAATATGAACTACCAGAACAGACTGACGAAACTCAGACGGATTTTCACGAAAGTATCTCGATAGACAAGAAGTCCTAGAACTAAATTGTGATCCTAATTTAAAACTTCCGTACATTTATTTAGAAGAAATTGATGCAAAAATGATGATTGATACCGGAAGTATGAGATCATTCATTAGTCCCCGAAAAGCTTATCAGTATTTTGGCGAGTTTATTCGAAACGAACCATTTCAAGTAGTTAGCACCCACGCGTCCAGGAGACATGATCAGGTGATAGAAATCCCTCTTATGCCTACTTTTGTAAGCAACAATTGGCACAAATTCTATATGTACGATGTTGACGCGCGTTATGACGGACTTATTGGAAACGATCTGTTACAACAATTAGACGCGATTATTGATTTAAAGGAACAACTATTGAAGACAAGTACGACTTGTATTCCAATAATCAATAATAATTTGAATTACACAATCAATATTCCCCCACGATCAGAACAACGAGTTAAGGTACCAATAGACCAATATTCAGGTGAAGCCATACTTGACTTCCACAAATTTACAAACGGATTACGAATGCCTAGTGCAATAGTTAACTGTATAAACGGATATGCGTCTACGGTTATACAGAATACCTTAGATCAACCAAAGCAACTGATTATTAGACGACCCTTTACAGTGACACGATATGACGGTAATGAATGTGACTTAAACATGACAAAGGACATGAACGAAATAGAAACAGATTATTTGCTTGAAGAAAATTTAAGTAAACTCAGACTTGATCATACTAACGACGAAGAACGTGAGAAAATATTTAGACTTTGCATGGATTACAAAGACATATTTTACTGCGATCAAATTCCCTTGACGTTTACTAATAAGGTTAAACATAACATACGGACAAAGAACGAGGACCCTATATACGTCAAACCATATAGGCAAGCCCCGTTTCTACAGAACAGGAGTCTCATTCTCCTTGGAACGCGCCGGTACACCTGGTGCCTAAGAAGATGGATGCATCTGGCGAGGTGAAGTATAGGATGGTAGTTGACTATAGACGACTTAACGACATAACCATTGACGACAAATATCCCCTACCAAACATTACAGACCTTTTCGACAAATTAGGAAAAAGTTCTTACTTTAGTACCCTTGATCTAGCAAGTGGTTACCATCAGATCGAAATAGAAAAGAAGGATAGGCAGAAGACGGCCTTCAGCACGCAGAACGGACATTTTGAGTTCCTTAGAATGGCTTTTGGGCTAAAAACTGCTCCTGCGACATTCCAGAGGACGATGGACAACGTTTTACGTGGTCTACAAGGTCTACATTGCATGGTTTACTTAGACGACATAATTATATTCTCAAATAGCTTAGAAGAACATATTCAAAAACTACGGACTATCTTTGACAGAATTAGAGCGACTAACTTGAAAATACAGCTTGACAAATCGGAGTTCTTACGTAAAGAAGTACTTTACCTGGGCCACACGATAACGAAGGACGGACTTAGACCGAATAATGATAAAATTGACGCAGTGTTGAAATATCCCATTCCGAAAACACCGACTGAAATTAAAAGCTTCTTAGGTCTAGTAGGATATTACAGACGATTTATAAAGGACTTTGCAAAGGTAACCCAACCCCTGACAGCTTGTTTGAAGAAACGTAACGGAATTGTAATTGACCAGAAGTACATTGACGCATTTAATAAATGCAAAGAACTCTTGACGCATGCCCCATTGTTACAGTACCCTAACTTTGACAACCCTTTCGTGCTTACGACTGACGCGTCAAATGTAGCGGTAGGTGCAGTACTATCCCAGGGACCGATTGGTAGTGATAGACCGGTGGCGTATGCTAGTCGAACACTCAGTGACACAGAATCACGTTACAGTACGATTGAACGTGAATTGCTCGCTATTATCTGGGCAGTGAAACATTTTAGGCCTTATTTATACGGTCGTAAATTTTTCATATACACAGATCATCGACCATTAGTATGGCTTCGATCTCTGAAAGACCCGAGTAGCAAACTCACTCGTTGGAGGTTGCGTTTACAGGATTATGATTACGAATTAATTCATAAGAGCGGTAAACAGAACACCAACGCAGACGCCTTGTCTAGGATTAAGATCAATGCTATAGATTCGGATAATGAGGATCAATCGATGGCAGTTAACGTTGATGATAAAGAACAGAGACTAAAGAAACACCTAGATGAAATAGTTGAGGATATAGGAAAGATAGCTCGAAAGAAAACGGCACGTAACGACTCATCAACGATAACAGTATCAGATTCGAGTAGGACAGCGACAGTCAGTCCAATAGCAATCTCCGACACACTGTCAAGACATAGTATTGACAACGACGAATACCCTGTGCGATCAGAATCAAGTAAATCTCAAACAGTTCATTCAGCTTTAGAATTAGAATCCACTGGAATACCGATTTTACATGAGGCAATTGACACCAAGCCTAACCAAATCTTGGTATACTCATGGTTTAAAAATGAGATGCAAGTTAGAAATCTTTCTCGAACTAAACAAAAGGTTTTGGAAGTTTTCCTACCCCTAGATAATTCAGAACTAATTAAAGAATTTTTAAAACAATACATAAAACCAAAAATTAAGTATTTTATTTACTTTGAGGAAAAAGAACATCGTAAATTATTTGGAAATATAATTATTCAACTTTTCAAGAAAGGTATGATTAATTTCTATGAATGCACAGAGCGGGTAGTTGCTATTGAAGATGAAAATGAACAAAGGGCAGTAATAGTTAAATATCATGAAGGAAAGACATGCCACCGCGGTATTAAGGAAACGTTGGTTAGGATTCGTAGAAATTATTATTGGGATAGAATGCAAGAAATAGTAACAGCAGTCATAAATGCTTGCGAAGCATGCCAGAAAATGAAATATGATAGGAAACCCATCAAGCCTATCTTACAATTAACGCAAACACAAAATGCCCCTTTTCAAGAGATTTTTATAGACCTTTTTAGCATTGAAGGAAAAACCTATCTGACACTTATTGATGCTTTCAGTAAGTTAGGACAGGCAATTGAAATTCAAGGAAAATCAACACCTGAAGTAATCAGAGCTTTGATGAAGTACTTTTCATATTACGGCATCCCCCGAAGGATCAGTTCAGACCCCGGTACTGAGTTTAATAATGAATTAATGAAAGAATTTCTAAGTTTACATAAAATTGAACTTCACGTTGGTACGCCCAATAACCCTAATTCAATGGGGCTTATTGAACGTTTCCATTCCACAATAATTGAAATTTATAGATTGGCTAAATATGAAAAACGCTGTACGGATGCAGCATCAGTTATGACGTATTCAGTTATGGCTTATAATCATACCATTCATTCTGTTACTGAACTAACTCCATTTGAAGTGGTATTCGGACACACTGATACAAGCAGCCCTTATGGCATCGAATTAGAAAAGCGTTATTTCCAGAAACTGGTTAAAGATCATGCTAAGCGAACTAAAGTATTGTATGAGAATTTGGTAGAAAAGATGATAACAACTAAAGGGAAGAATAGGGAAAAGAAAGGTGGTGAACTTGAAGTAGAGTTTCCTCTAGGAAAGACAATTTTTGCTAAAGATGTTAATAAGCGGAAAAGCAAAGATAAACCTCGATATGTAAAAGCGAAGGTAGTAGGTGAACCCGAGAGAAACGTTTTGCCTATCCAAGTAGGGGAAAGGAAAACGAAAGTTCCTATAAAAAATATCAAACGTCCTCCACAGGTGGTGCAGCATACTGCTGGTAGCAGTGCCGACCCTGGCCCTTCGTCTGCAAAACCTTAATGGCAACCCGGGAATACTTCCGATAAAAGAAGGTCAAGCATACGTGCAAATTAATCATTGGACTATAGTTAAGGTTATTCATTTGGAAAAGATTTATAATGATTTAAATTATATTGCAACAAACTATGAGCAGCTATGTAAACTGATCGATTGGAATGCACCATATTCTCATGAAATGAGAAGTATAAAATCACATACAGAGTTCATACGCGATATAACTAAAGATAAATACCGACAACTTGTTCCACAGCAGCGTTATAAAAGAGGTCTCATAAATCCATTGGGTTCTATTATAAAAATTGTTACAGGGAATCTTGATCATGACGATGCAATTAAATTTGATAAACTCACTTCTGATTTAAGTCATGACCAAATTATCATTTCTAAGAAATTAACTTTGGTTTCAAAAATGTTTGACAGCTTCATAAATGTAACTGAAACGATTAATCAGAATACTGTAAATTTAGATAACCGTTTAAAGAAGGCTGAGATAATGTTAAGAGATTTAACTGCTAAGGGAAATAATTGGATTTTCCACACATACATTATTGGATTATTTAACGTTTTTACAAGCAGTTTTCGTACCATCTTTATAAGACTAAGTGAAATTGAAACTGCTCTAGCATTAAGTAAGGTCTCAATATTACATCAATCTATCGTGAACTCTACAGAACTTATGTATCATTTGAAATTAATTGCTGACTCTGAAAGCTTAGTGTATTCGCCTATCGATGAAAATTTGTTAAAATTAGAGGAAACTATTTGTGTAAAATCTTTTGTTAAGAAAAACCAGATCACGTTCATTATGGAAATTCCAGTTACTGATAATTGTACTTATAATTATTTTAAATTGTACTCCTTACCAATTTTCCACCAATCCGAAAATAAAACCTTTGCCATTTTCCCTAAATATCCTTACCTATTGGCGAAAGGGATGAAATACTTACCAATTGCGAAACCGTGCCGCCCGTTATCTACTGGCGACCATTTTCTATGTTCTGCAGACAACCGAGCCCTGTACCATGAGCTCACTTGTATGGAGCAGCTGATGAAATTTGACGATGACCCCACTTGCTGTACGCCGCATCAGATAATTGGATTTTATATAGTAGACTGAAGACTACTCTAATTAAATACTGTGACAACGAGGTCAGCACCAAGCAACCTGTATTCGGAACTTACCTCGTGACCATCGACGAGCCATGTAATTTGGAAATCAACGGAATTCGTATGGGTCACCGTATCATCATAGAATCAGATGTTGTGGAGCCGATCCCGATCCTCGTCTTACCGCAGCTACCTAAGAACGCGAGTCTATCCAGTGCACGCGCACTCGACATGAAGGGTATCAGCTTAGATGAAGTTAAATTCATGGCGTACTCTTTAAAACATAGTGCAGTGATCGAAAGTGTTTTAAACGAAAGGAAAGACTTTAGCTTCGGTGAAAATTTAGGATACGTAACTTTAGGATTAGTTATCTTTAGTTTTTTCATGTTTTTATTGTATGTGTATCGCTTAAAATTGTTTAGATTCCTATTTGATAAGAAAAATTATCGGAACAAATCCCAAATCGATCCAACCGATAATTTTCCTCTTAGGGATGGAGGAGTTATAGTTACGCCTAACCCCTCTGCCCTAGATTAATTTAGACTTATAGTTTTGCTGCATTTACAAATGCACTTCTTAGAATTTAAGCTTTGTTTCATCTTAGCCAACACAGCAGTTCTTGCATCGACTATCGTGTTGGCTCTCTGTACTTTGATTCATTATTAAATCCACCTCAAATCGGTGCGAACGTAATCCTAGTTTTAATTTAGATTTAATCAATTAAAATTACATATTTTTAAAAATCTAACTTCGCGTTCCCGAACCAAGAGTATGTACATAAAATCTAGTTCGTAAATAAAACTATTGAATAATTAACAAATATTTATTACTCACTAAATAATTACAATTTTCTATATGATTTTTTTTACAATCTTCTGGCTTTCCTGGGTCGTGGTGGGTTCCATGAAACACGGGTGCTGTCTGTGATGGATACTATTTCTAGGCCTCCCATTTGCAGTCCCTTTACTGATGACTGAAACAAAATAAAGTCAATGATAATTATTTGTCATAGCAGAGTATGAATTAAACACACATAAACAAATATTAAAATCAAAGCTACTTAAATGTTATCATAGCAGTTATTTGATTTGTGCCACCCCTGTACAAATTGTATACAAATAGGGATTAGGTAATCTTTTAAAAACTGTCCTATGATGTACATACATTGTACACATTGAATGAAAAGTTAGTGTACATAGTTTAAATGTTTGGGCACAAAGTGTCTAGCTTAAAGAGATCCACATCACATAAACACTATGCTGTTTATTTATTTCTTATTAGTTCTACTGCCTATAAACTTGTCAAATAAACTATTTGTCTATAAACACATTGTAGTGTCCTGTATAATTTATGAATATAAATCTTACCAGTCTTCCTGGTCCCAAGCCTTGCACTCTGACTCTCACAGTTTTAATTCCTCTATTGATAGTTTTCTGAAATATATCAGGTTTGATATCAGGATAATGATTAGTGATAATGGAACCTTCCTCAATCAGTATGTGCAAGTTGCTAAGTTGTCAAGATCAAGATGTAACTTACCGTAGCTAAAGCAATAGCTGTAGTCTGGGCGGCTATGTTGGTTCCCTTCTTTGTATTCTTGAAGCCTTCCATACCGCAGGATCTGATAGCTTTCACAGTGCCTCCGAAATCAGTCAGTGTGATGATGGTATTGTTATTTGAAACTCTGATATTGATGATCGGTAGTTCTTTGTACGGAGTTCCATTGAAGAGTTGGTTGTCTGATTCCAAAGTAGGAAAGAGGTTCTGTTTTCTGAAAGTTATTGAATATTCAGTAAGTTAAATATTGAGAATACATACATAGTGTAAATAAGATGTGGAACTTACGCCTTCAAAACTGAGTCGAGGTCTACCAGTTTTTCTCCCTGGACACCTTCATCTGATTGAGGGATCCTTTTGTGGTCAAACTTTTCTGTTGCAAGAGGCACAGATGTTTGGAACATCCGCACGATATTAATGGCGGGAGCTCGTAGTGTACTTCGAATTATATTCAACATTTTTATTGATAATCTATAGAAAACAAACAGCAGAATCACAGAGATTCACAAAATAAAATTCTAACCTAAACAATGTGACTTTGACATTTGATTGATTGGACTAATTTGACAGACGCTCTTGCAAAAAAAAAAAACCACGTTCCGTTTCACGCAAAAATTCTAAGTTTACTTGACAATAGACTGCTCACTCCAGGTTCTCTGTTGTAAAAGGTTAACTATACTAAAAAAAACATAGCTTGATCTCTGGGACAGCTGTCAGTAAAATCGCGCCTATAAAGTTCTGAATTTAACAGTACGGACAAACGTACCAGTCTATGTCATACTTTATGGGCATGCTGAGCTAATTATAGTGATGAGCGATGAATCATCGTGACCACAGACTATAAACTATCGATATTTCGTATAAAACTTAATTCAAAATTAATTTATCATTTTATTTAAAAAAATAATATTATTGAATATTTAAAAAAAATAACATTGTTTACAATAGTGAGTAAATAAAATCTAAATTCTAACCTACTCGTAACATTCCTTCCGACAACTTTGGGGATCAAGAGAAGTTTGACCGCGGCGTGTCTTCTTCCGCAAGATGGCGCCAACGTGCCGCCATCTTGTTTGACATAACCCATTCTCCTCAGTACGAGTGCTAACGCCTTGTATACGCCACGTGTTTTCCGTTCTCATCACTTTGTTTTTGTTACTATTGCTGTTAATTTGTTAAGTTTATTTATTATTGTTATTTTCTTTATTGTTTGTTGGCATAATGCCAAAGAGAACGAAGAAAACTGTTTTGAACAGTCAAAGTCGTGAGTTTCTGATTCGCTTGCGTGAATATTTTGAGCGAGAAAACCAAAATGGTGGACCGCTATTACCCATGGCAAAAGTTTGTGACAGAGTTGCATATGCTCTTGGCATTGGACGTGCGACAGTAATTAGCATCAGTAAAGAAAAATATGGCGAATCTTCAACCGCAGTATTGACTGAAGACGAGGAAAAAAAGCTTACAACGCCAAATAAAAAAAGAAGAAAGGCTGCTCCTGTCACAAAAATTGACGACTTTGACGCTGCTGCGATTCGCAACCATGTATATGGTTATTATACACGGGGCGAATTACCTATATTAAAAAAACTGGCGGCGTCCTTAAAAGACGCAGACTTGTTTAAAGGAAGCTTGCCGTCACTATCGCAGATTTTGAAAAATATTGGATTTTCCTACAAAAAAAGTGACAAAATAAAAATTATAATGGAACGAACCGACATTGCTCTTGCTTGAGTGAATTTTCTCCGGAAAGTCTAAAAAATTACAAATTGGGACAAAGTTGTCTTTCTAGACGAGACATGGCTAAACGCCAATCAAACCGTATCCAAAGCTTGGACCGAAGGCAAAGGTCAAAGATTAATAATAACTCATGCTGGGACGTCATCTGGTTTTGTGCCTAATTGCCTATTAGCATTCAAATCTACGAAGACCAATGAATACCATGAAGAAATGAATTTTGAAAAATTTAACGAGTGGTTTTTAAAATTATTAGATAATTTGAAGGAGCCACATTATATATAATTATGGATAACGCCCCATATCACTCGGTCCAAAAGCTCAAACCACCAACTTCGGCAAACAGGAAGTTAGAAATAATTGCATGGCTTCAAGAAAAAGGAATAGATGCCAATGAAAAAATGCTTAAAAACGAATTATTGAGACTCGTTGGTCTGCACAAACGCAGCACACCAACGTATGTCTTAGATGACATAGCCCAAGAAAAGGGTCATAATGTCATAAGACTGCCTCCATATCACTGCCAGTATAATCCGATCGAGCTTATCTGGGCCCAAGTAAAAGGTTTGTTTGCTCGAATTTCAGTTAGACAGATTCTTTATGTATTAACTCCTGTATAATTTATGATATTACAATATGTTTTTCTTTCAAGGTTACGCTGCTAGACATAACACAACACCGCCTTTCACGGCAAATAAAATGTTGCAGTTACTAAACACTGCGGTTGAAAATGTATCTGTAGAAGATTGGAAAAAGGTAGTTACAAAATGCAGAAAATTAATGGAAGAAGATTGGGAGCGAGACGTTCGATTTGATAATATTTGCGAACAAGAGTTCATTATAAATTTACAAGATTGCTCTAGCGATTCTGAAAGTGATTCGGATATTGATTTGGGGTGTACTCCTTTGGAATAAATATATGTATGTATTAAAATATTCGTTTCATTTTATTACCCAAATCATAATATAATCCAATATACATATAATTAAGGCAGACAGCCTTCGTGGCGAAGCGGTAGTGAACAAGACTGCTGCGCAGGAGGTCACGGGTTCGATCCTCGCTCAGTGCAAATATTTGTATGCATGAATATGGGTTTTTGCACTGGTCTGGTCGTGCCTCGGAAAGCACGTTAAGCCGTCGGTCCCGGCTGCCATACGAATATCTAATGGCAGTCGTTACGGGTTGTTGGAGCCCTCAAAAGTACAACAATTGGTCTTACTGCAAAGCTTCTATCGATAATTACTATCAATATATTTTTTTCTGTATCATAACAACCCTAGGAATGTCAATTTAACAAATGTCGCAGAGATCAAGCTAGTGATGTTCATGTACAAAAAATATCGATATTTTTTCCCGATATAATATATCGAAATTTGTATCGATGTTTAACGATATATCAGTCATAAACATCGATATATTCACGATATACGTATCTCCAGCGGTGATTGGTTGGTTTTTCAATTACTTGCACGGGCGCCGTCAGCGTGTTCGACTCGAGGAGTCTCTCTCTTCGTGGTGTAATACGTCTGCTGGTGTACCTCAAGGTGGCGTTTTATCTCCTCTTCTTTTTGCAATCTTCATAAACTCTATTTCTCTTAATCTTTCTTCGTCTTTTCACCTCTACGCAGACGATCTTCAGATTTATAATCAAGCTACGCTCAGTAATATTGCTGATGCTGTTGACGTTACCAATTACGATTTACGCCGTATTGCAGAGTGGAGCAAGCTCCACGGTTTGAAAGTTAATCCTACCAAAACGCAAACCATTATTGTAGGTAGTTCAAGAACGCTTAGCAAAATTGATTGGTCCACTGTCCCACAAGTTGTCTTTGACGGAATAGCAATCCCATACAGCGAAACCGTTAAGAATTTAGGTATCATCATTGACCGCAACTTTTCATGGAAGGCTCAGCTTGAACTAACCAGCCGGAATTTGTTTGCGTCAGCTGGTTCACTAAGGAGACTACGAAACTTTTTGCCTACGTCCACCAAGACTGCGCTTGCACAATCGCTTTTACATCCCGTACTAGACTATGCCGATGCTTGTTATCTGGACCTCACTGAGGAACAGCTTAACAAGCTCGAGCGTTTACAAAATTTTTGTATTAGATTTATATTTGGCCTCCGTAAATATGATCATGTGTCTCCCTTCCGTTCAAAGCTTAAATGGCTTCCGATTCGTCTTCGTCGGAATACGCATATCTTTTTTCTTCTCTATTCTATTCTTTTCAATCCCTTCTCTCCTCACTATCTGAAAGATAGATTTGAATTTCTCCATTCTTCAAATAACTATACTCTTAGGTCATCAGAAAACTTGATACTCAGAACTCCTTCGCACAGCACTTCCTTTTACAGCGCTTCTTTTACTGTCCAGGCTGTTCAGCTGTGGAATGCTCTGCCCGAAGAAGTAAGACGGTCATCGTCCTTACACGTCTTCAAATTGAAGGTGAAACATCATTACCTGACGATGTCATCTTCCTAGCGTTATTTATTTACTATTTATGTACTTATTTTATCTGTTAGTATAGTTTGCTATATGTATATACTTATATATTAGTCTATTTTATAAGTATATTAAGTATTAGGATTAAAACTTCATATTATTATTATATCTTAGAATATATTATGTGTAAATGTAATGTATCCGCTAAAGTACACGGCACTCCGTAATTTTTAAAAATTTCGCTCCATCCAAAGGTTGCCTGGAAGAGATCGCTTTTAGCGATAAGGCCGCCCATTGTATTGCCTTATTTTTTTTTTATTATTTCTGTTTGTGTGGTAATTCAATAAAGAGTTATCTATCTATCTATCTATATTCGATATATCGTATCGTAGGAAGGAAAAGATTTTATTCGTCGTAAATAAGTAAATAGATTGATAATGATTTGACCTGAATATTCTAAAGCGTTTTTTATATCACAACGAATACAAATGGAAATTGTGATAACAATTAAAATAAAGTAAGCCTAGTGAACATCGACATGAGACAAATGATTAAATAAATTATCAAATAAATTTAGTAAATCTATTTCTTATTATCTGTAGAGAATAATACATTCAACAACAACAGACGTAGTTTTAACTTATTACGATATTTCATATATCGGATAAAATATACCGATATTATATATCGACTTCAAATGATTCGATAATATCGAATTGATCCGATATATCAAATGAATGTATCGATATTTTATCACATATCGATTTATATCGAGCACCCCTAGATCAAGCTATGTTTTTTCAAGTATAGGTTCGCCCCGAAGATCTCGCGAGTCTCCCAAAACAAAAAAAAATATTCTTACTTGAGGCGACTCGCAACGATGCCTAAACGTATTTATAGTCTAACTTTTTATTAGCTGCAGTAAAATGACGTTTCTAAATGTCATTCCGTAAAATAATGTTGCCAGCCTAATCTCAATAGGGATGTAATTCAGTTCACAAAAATTAATTAAATAACATTATTATGACGTTTTTGTTTCATTTTGAATGTACCTCCCTATACTTCCACTAAAAAAGATCAATCCTCTAGTATAGTAATAATAATAGGTTAAAAAAATACATTACAACTTAATATTAAATCTCAAAAAAAAAACCAAACTGATTATTCATTTATGATTCACTCATTTAGCTACATCCCTATTTATTTTTCTTCAAAAACCGGCAACCCACAAAACGTCAATTTACTGCAGCTAATAAAAAGTTAAGACTAGTGGCTAAATATGATTTATGGAGTTGTCAAATCATACAAATACGTACAATTTAAACATGTTTAGTCGCTAATACGTTTAGAGATCGTTGTGCAAGCCGGCCGAGATTAATCTTTGAAATATCTTTAAAATAGTGGCACGAAATAAAGAACCATATAACTTGACCTACAGTTTCATTCAAATTATAGGTAACGGGAGTTCATGTAATTTGGTTAATCTTTTTTGAGGTACAAATTGCAGTTATTCTGGATTTCAGACTTTTGCCTATATTTGTGTGCACTGGTGTACCCTGTGAATTTTGTCAAAGTTCAGTTTTTATAATGGCTAATAACACTAAAAATGGGTTGGAAACGAACACACAAAGACCTTTTATTAGACATGCCACTTGACCCGTAAAGTCCCATTTTATTTTTTTTACCCCTCTTGAACCCCAATATCTCAACAACCCCCCCCCCCCCCTCCACATTTTAGCTCACTTAGACGCACCAAAATTGTGCCATCGCTACCTACCTATATACCAAATTTCACGATGATCGGATAAATGCTTCGAAAGTTATCCTCGGACAAACATACATACATACAACGCCGATTTGCCCAAGTTGATTTAGAGATCTCGCTTCGCTAGTGATCGCTAGTGTTGATCATAAAACAATTGAAAAACGATTCAAAACCTTGTTTCTTACTAAATTATTTTCCTGGCAAATCGTGGCATGTACTACTTAATTTGGACTATGCAAAATGATTCCTGTGATTTTATTTTCATATTTATTTATCCGCAACATATACTTAAATCAATTAGTTTTCATACATACCAATTCAGTCATTTTATGACTATTTCAGTACTGGACTTGATATGTAGGTACGCATGATGCAAACAATAGCAAATCAACTGGGGGCCAGAGAATCGGAGTTCTCAATACCAGACATTGAAAGAAAATTATATTAATCTAAAATAAAATAATAATTTATTGAATTATAATAATAAAAATACAACAAAACTGTTTAACCATGATTTATTCATATCAAATAAATTTCCAAAAACTACATGCAAAAATTATTCATCTACATTGTTTCCACGGAATAAAAAGGCGTTATTCCTAAACCTTACAGTAGCTGAGAAGCCACGAAGCTGCACCGGGATGCTTGTAGCGTAGAGATACAGATGTCCTGCTTCCGAGTGGTAGTTAGCTGCGTCCAGCTGCCCCACCGCCCAGCCGACAGTGTACGGCTTCTCTTCGCATTGCACTATGTATGTCGTGATGTGCGGATACATAGATGTGGGCACTAGAGGGATCAGCATCTGTAGCTCCAGTAGACTCTTTATGAGCTGGGGTTCCATGTCAAGCTCGTTTATAATTTCCTGTAAAATTACAGATAAAATTGTTGAATATTAAATAATTGAATAGTACCTTAGGAGACATAGTAAACTGCTTTTCTTTTCTTCTCTCTTTAATGTATTTAACTTTATATATTATCGAATTATTTACAGATTCTGAAGTCAGTTACCAAAATGTAATCGTCTTAAGAAAACAGAAAATGCCTTTGCAAATCCCATCATCAGATCTTGACAAAATTTATATGGGCGGTCCCCTGAGGGTAGCCCTTTTTTAGCAAAAAAGAATCATTGAAATTGGACAGCGTGAAGAATTATCGCTCCACAAAATATATTTTAATTCATAGTTACTGTGTTTTAGATTGGTTAAACTTATTACTGTGATTAAACCATGTGGATATACTCAAACTAGTCACATCACAACACAGTAACCTCATACTGGATTGAAATCTAATAAAATTAAGGGTACTGTGACCTAGATCAAAACCTAGTTAGTAAAGATACTGTGTTTAAGTTTGATTTACAACAAGGTTGACACAGTATTTTAAAAAGCCGTGTTATAGTCTTAAATTTACATAAAACAAAATACGTATTCGTAGATTTTAACACAGTAAATATCAACTTACTAAATTTTAACCAAAAAAACTTTATAGTATGTTATAAGCAAAAAAATGCTCCAGATTAAAAAAAAACTGTTCATCTCTATCGTATCTCTGAAACTATATATGCTATGAAAATTTTCTCGAGGAGAGCTGAGTCTCGAGATTGTAGTAGGCTAAAACAAGACAAAACGCAGTAACTGAAGTTACGGTGTTCTCTATTACGAGGGCAGTATGGGGGAGGCCTATGTTCAGCAGTGGACGTCCTGTGCCTGATATGATGGAACCATTAAAATGATGGTATTTTTGAATAGATTTCTTTTTTAATTTCGCTGGACATTTCACAAAGCGCCATCTAGCCCAAACTAAGCAAAACTTTTACTATGGAAACCAGATAACTCATGTTTTTAAGACAAAACGGGTCTTCGCGCACAGATATATATCAAAAGCATAATTTTGACTAACCTCGACGTTTCGGCCAAGTTACATTGGCCGTGGTCACGAGAGACTGAAGCTTAAAAACATGAGTATAATTCGCGAAAATTTAAAAAGTTCAACCAGATAACTGATAGAATACATAGTTTTTTTTTTGTAAAAACATACTAGTAATCTATAGAGAAACAACCCGACCCGGAACAAATATCTGTAGATCATGCAAACATTTGTTCCGCGGCGGGAATCGAACCCGCTACCTCCTGCGTCTCAGCCGGTTGTCACCCACTACGCCACCGAGGTCATTCTCCACGGATATTGGTAATACATACATCATACACAAATCTGCAGATTCTGGAATGAAGCGTCAATCGCGTCGGAAAAACGTGCCCCTACATCTGTTAGGCGAGTGTGCTCCACTAATGCGCAAACGTATCATTCATCTATTGAACACATTCTTAGCCTGGATGAGCTAACAGTTATCACCCCTAAGAATATTATACAGTTTTTAGCAGCTGTATGGCTTAGTGGTGAATTTTAAACGCCCTCATAAATACAAGTGGAGATCATAATAGGCCTCGTGCCGCACTGAAACTAAAGCCACAAAAGCTAATAAAAAAATACTTACGGCATGGTCCTCCACAAGCTTCATAATGTAATCCTTTGCGTTGGTGCATTTGTTGAGGATGACGATCCACATCATGCTCATAACGGACTCGCCTGCCAAATCTTCGCTCAGATACTGGATCTCCTGAATCCAATACATTCATATACGTGAACAAAAACTTTGTTCACCTTTTTTAAGCTTATGGCGCGCACGGTGGATTGTTACATTTGACATATTTAAGCTGTGGTTAAAAGTTTATAGGAACAACTACGTGTGCACGCGACTTCGTCTGCAATTTTCCGGTTCTCGATAACAGCGCCACGGTAAAAAGTAGCCTATGTCCCAATCCCGGTCACAATACACAATACAATACAATGCATATCTAAAGAATACCTAATAATTTGAACCTCATACTTTAACCCCCCCCTCCCCCCTCCCTCTTAATGATTTTGAAAAAAAGTTGAAATACGTATTTCATTATTTCTTACCAAAAACCTAAATATGAATTTTCAGATCCTTTTTTTCAGATAACTTGAGGTATTATTGATTGCCCATACAAACTTGACCCCTTCAAGATTTTTTGAGACAAAAGATAGCCTATGTCCTGCTCCAGTATTTATTGTATCTCTTTCTCAAATTTCATTACTGTCCGTTCAGCCGTTTAGTCGCGAACAGTTAACAAACAAACAGAGTTACTTTCGCATTTATAACATTAGTATGGATTGTAAGTTGTAGCTACCTCATCGGTAAGTAAAGGTCGCTTCATCAGCAGCTTGATGTAGATGAGTTCCTCCGCCGTTTCTGCCGTGTTCCGCAGCAGTTTGTGCAGATACTCGCAGTGCAAACTCTTTGATCCACTGAAACGATACACTATTAATATAATTATGCTGGACATTTCACACAACGCTATCTAGCCCTAAACTAAACTAGCATGGGAACCAGATAACTGATGGAATACTTTTTTTTTATAAAATCATATCTACTGGAAGGGAAACCTTTCTATGTCACTAAAGCGCAAACTCATCGACATGTGTATACTGTCCGTCCTTACCTATGGTACCCAAACGAGTAATAGAGCCCAGCGTGGAGTAAGGAGGATTGACAGAATCCGTAACACCACGCTGCGTTTAAAGACCGGCATTGCTGACGCAGGAAATAAGGCTGCCAGGCTAAAATGAGATTGGGCGGGCCATACATCCGGGCAGATGGGCAAAGAGCGTCACGCAGTGGTTGCCTGAAGAGGGGCGACGGCGCCGAGGAAGGCCTAGTAGACGCTGGCGTGATGATTTCATTGCCTTTAAGACAGATTGGCGGGATTTGGCACGCGAGCGAAAGTCCTAGAAGACAGTGGGGGAGACCTTTTCCAAGCAGTGACATGACACAGGTTGAATAAATTTTAGTGCAACACCCAAACCCACAATCTTCAGCGTCTCAATTTTTTCACTCAAATTCGCTCTGCGCCACACAGTCTAATAGGGTTGCAAAAATTATATTAAAAAAAATATTTCAGGCAAACAATAGGCACAAGATCCTAATTTACTTATTCTACGGCCCATATAAATATAATACCTTAGTGATTAACATACAAACTATTTGCTGACACGTACGCGACGTGTGACGCACGTGCGCTGTGTCGTGTAGTCGCCCGCTATAACGACGAAACAACACACTTTTAGGCCAAACTCTTCCTTTGTAAATGTCGGTGTTATGTTTAACTGACCTGTCTGTAACAGGCGGCCAACAGGCCAGGATGTCGACGAGCGCCTTGCGTTGCTGTAGAGTCTCTGCCGCGGACACGAAGTGCGCGAACGCCTCGCGGCGCCCATTATCACTCAACAGTTGTTCCTCTGAAAATTATATACGATTTTGTATTCGCCGCCTATTTCTGTTTATGTGTCATTATATTTGTTATCATATAACTTGATACCTCTAAAACAAAAGAGACAACTATGACAGAGTAACGCCATCTGTTAGCGGTTATAAAAACATGACTGTGAAAATCCCTCAGTCAAAAATAAAATGTTACCTGTCAATTCCGTAGAATAAGGTAGGTCTGGGAATTCAGCTCTAAATATGCGGAGAGTGTAGGTCGCTATCGCCGGCAGGTCCTGCGCGTGGGCGGCTGCGTGTGCGCCGCGCAGCGACATGAGGCCGATCTGCGCGTGCGCGGGCAGCCCGAGCGTGACGCCCTTCTGCAGCACCAACTCTATCATGTTCTCGGGGAGCTTGATGCCCTCGCTGCAGTGCTTCACGAGGCGCTGCACTAGGGCTTCGCACTGCCTGAAATTTGTTTGTTAGAACAACGTTAACACCTTGGTTTGAGCAATAATAATAATAATGAATTGGTGCTGTGTAAAATGTCCAGAATTAAAAAAAAATGCTGGCGACGACGTCCCGAGAAGTACCACCTATACCCTGGTCGGCACCCCCCAAACGATTTGCTTCAACTTGTTAGCACGAGTAAGGAGTGGAACTCACTTCCGCGGACCATTTTAATTTCGGAGTCTAAGTCCAGAGTGAACAGATTTTTTTCTAAGCGTGTGCATCTTCGATCACACCAGCACTTACCGATTGACATAAAAAAATAAACTTACTCGACACGGTCCAATCTCTGGGCGAGATGTCGGAAGAGGGCGGGCGGCGCGAGGTCCACGTTGAGGCACTGCAGCAGCGAGGTCAGCGCCCCCGACTGGATGTCGTACGCGCTCACGAGCATGCTCATCGGCGGAGTTATCTTGTCTACGTCGCCGTGGGTTGCTTCTATTTCTCTAACAAGTAAAATTTACAATGTATATACAGAGTGTCCCAGAAGTCGACGTCAAGCCGGAAGTGGGTGATAGGCCAAGTCACAATAGTTATCAAAAAATATAAAAAAATCTGAGTCATGTATTTTTAAAATCGTAGGCTTTTAAAATATAATAAAAATTAAATAATAAAGGTGTGTAGATTTTAAAAGATTTTAATTTTAATTTTAAATATACAACACCTGTATTTTTTTTCCCCGTTAACTGTTGTAACTTGGCCTATCACGCGCTTCCGGCTTGACGTCGACTTCTGGAACACTCTGTATAGATAAGTGAAGATAAAACTTTGTATTCCTTTTTAAGTTTATTGCACGGAGGAGTGTGAGATGTGGAATAGATGAAGTTTATATGGAGGATGGAGGCGAATTTCGACCAACACTGCACTGCGCTGCATTTTTTTTATTTTGTGCAATAAAGAATTTTTAATTCATTCATTATAGCACCTAATTTGTTTTTCTCCATAGAACTGGGCAAAATAAGCGCGTTCATGTATACCTCAGCATCATATCAGCTATAGGACGTCACTGCTCCACCATAGATAGAACATAGGCCTCCCCTATAGATTTCCAGGGCAACTTTGTGCTGCCTGCGCCTAGCGGCTCTCAGCAACCTTTATTAGCTCGGCTTTCCATCTAGTTGGGGGCGTTCTTGCGCTGCACTCTAACGCGCGGTCTCCACTTGAGAACCTGTCTATGCGTTCCGCTCACTGACACTTCAGCTTGCCAACCCTTTGTGCTATATCAGTGAGTTTGTTTTGTTTACGAATCTCATTGATGACTAACGTTAGCCAAGACATCGGCCACGTAACGTCTAAGAAGCCAAACTGCAAGCCAGGATGCCACTCCGGACATCACCCATCACCTTAGACTCGATAGAACGTAGGGCTTTTAGGCTTATAGGTGAGCAATATATTGCGGAGACTAAGACCCAAAGTCTCGAACACCGCCGTAAAGTTGCAAGCCTATCAATATTTTACAGAATACACTTCGGGGAATGTGCCCAGGAACTTTATGATCTGGTTTTGCCATCTCCTTTCGATCAAAGGACAAGCAGGCGCATGGCTCAGTACCATCCGTACCTAGTACCACTCATTCACACACACCGTTTTAGTTCTACGTTCTTGATGCGTACAGCTGAGGTATGGAACGCTTTGCCGTCGTCTGTTTTCCTAAAGAATACAATTCGGGCCTCTTTAAGGTAAGAGTGAATAGGTTTCTTCTAGATCTTCGTGCTTCATCTTAGACCACATCATCGCTTTCCATCAGGTGAGAGTGTGGTCAAACGAAGATCTATTTAGTTTAAAAAAAAACCCTGTGACTCAGAGATAGTCGTCTCTGACGTTGAAGCCAGGGTTAAGCACGAAAGTCCGACCCTTACCCACACTTCCCAAACATAAATGGTCGAAGTGTTGAAGACTCATGATGATGAATCTCATTATTCCTGAATCGATCTCGTAGAGAAACACCAAGCATAGCCATAGAGAGCCATAGCACGCTGAGCGACCTTGAGCCTTCTTATGAGGCCTATAGCGAGAGAACACGATTATCGTAACACATACAGATCAAAGACTAGATTATTATATACCTCAAAGAGTTGAATGAATACTTACGGCCACAGCTCGTCTCTCCGTATCCCAGTATTGTCGATAATGTTCTGAACGGACGGCGAGTGGAAGTTCTCGAGGAAGCGCGCCCATCGCGTCAGCTCCTGACCAACTTGCGCCCATGTTTGTTCACTGGAACGTACATTGCTGTTAATTCGTCACAATCACATAGGACGTGCATTGTGCGTAGGAGGTTTTCCATAGCGATCGAACTTCTGCGGCACACAACGGCTCCCAACAACGTTACCGTCGTACACTGCACCTTACAGTGCCTCCTCTTTATTACGTCACTAGCTACCACCTGCGGCTTTGCACTCGTGGTTTTCCAATAAAAAGTAGCCTACGTCTTAATCCAGGTCCATAATATATCTATGTACCAAATTTCTTCGAAATGTTTCGGCCGTTACGAAATGAAAGCGTATCAAATATATAAATAAACAGACATGTTTCGCATTTGTATTATAATTATGAACTTTCTATTTAGTGGGCCTGCGCTTTATAATGCGTGGTCTCCAAGGACGTAGGCCTCCTCTTTATATAGTCATTCTCCGGTTCCTGATTCCTAGCCACGCTGACAATATAATATCACTCAACCATCGTGCGGGTGGTTTGTCTACGAGGATCCCTTGGCCACCATTTTGATTTCTGTGATCGCTGTCATCCAACGCCCGTCGTACCTTCTTTTCGAACCTACAGAAATCCGAATTACCTTTTATTAATTTTGATCTCATTATCCTGTTCCTGCGTGCAGTAGTCGACAGCCTGCATGATCATTAGGTTTCTAGTGCCGTGTGGCACCCTGGAACCAACACAACACGATTACATCCTTTTTTAGTTTTTTTTACGTCACACAGATGGTTAAACGATGTAGCAGACATCGTAGAACTTAAATGAGGCTAGCATAACTCAATTATTCATTAAAATCACAAGGATAAGTATGAAACGTCAATTTTACCGCCTGTTCCAGCAAACAAGAGAATCAGGCAAGAAAGGCAAGTTATTCGTTTCAATTATCCTTTTTACAATAGGTACAATACAGAAAATAAGTTGCGTCTAAATTGTAACATTTTTTGTTATAGTTGGAACAATTGGAATCCTAAGCTTTTTTATCATCTCGATATTCAGCAGTGGATGAGGTCGGGGTTTTTGCGAGTAGGCATTTACATGTGCATCGCACTTATACACTGAATGAGTAAGCGCCAATCGCACCACAGCGACAAAATGCAACCGGCCACAAAATCGTATGAAAACGAGTTCCATTCGCACGTAAATTTTGCAGCCGCGTTCTACTGTGTCGCGAACTTGTGATCGATACCCGACGACTTCATGCACTTCATGGTTCCCACTCACACTAGTAACTACCCGGCCACATTTTTGTCGCTGTGGTGTGGTTGTGGCCCGACTGAACAGACGCTAAGAGTGAACGCAACAGAGTTTTTTTTATACAACTTATATGGCAAACGAGCATGCAGTCCACCAGATGTTAAGTGGCTACTGCAGCCCATAGATATCCACATAGAATTCAAAACAAGGTATTATGTTGTCTTGATCTCTATGTGGATACGTTGCCATACTATAGGACTTAGCTGTTATGCCTATGTGCCAGTAATTACAGGAACATACCATTACCATCTAACCGGAACACAGCACCACAAGTACTGCTATTTGGCGGCAGATAAAGGTAAGGCGGTGGTGCCCACTTCCTCGAGCTCGTTCACAAAAGCTCTACCACCAGTAAAAATGTAGAGTGATGCGAGGATTTCAAAAAAATATATATTATTAAATTATTTTTCATTCACGTGTGGTACCTAGAGGGCCTCTGCGGTCGACCGGTCGACGTCTTGGCCACCCGCCACCGCTGATTTACATGATATCAGGCATTACCTTTCAACCGCCTCAAAGGAGAAGCAAGTCTCTTCAACGAACTTCATCAGCTCTTCTTTCGACAGTTTGTTGAAATAACTTGCGCATTGTCGGTATTGCTGCATCCACTTCTTGCTGCTCTCCTGCGCTTTAGGTACCTGGCGATACAATAGTTTATTGTTATGCTATGGCTGAAAGCTATGGTTTACACCAGAATGAATGAATTAAAACACATTATTGTGCACCATACAAAATAAAAATTAGAGACAAAATAGAAGACACAAAGCGAATAGTACAATGGTCGGTCTTATCGCTTTAAAGCGATTTCTTTCAGACATCCTTTGGATGGAGAGTATTTAGGTATGTCGATGTCAAATATGGTCGGGGGTGCACACGACCGACTTATTCGTTCCCGACTTAAGGGGACACCGGAGGGACAATCGCCCATACAACACGTACTACCAAGATCATTTCTAATTGGAGCATATTTCTACCTTAATAAGGTATTATTTTAATTTGAATAGTATTTATCTAGGTTTCCAACCATATATTAGACCAAAATACTTAACTAAAATGAAATAGAAGCGTATCGCATTCTGCATGTTTTTACGTCATAAAAGACCTGTTTTCAAACTAATTGTTTCGTATTAAAAACAACAACATCTTACGTATCCTAGTCATCGGAACATAGATTATATCGTCTAGTTACAGAATAACAACACAATGAGAAAAATACAACAAGTTTTCAGTAATCATTTTTGGTATTACGGAACACGGTCAAAATCTAATCAAATTTAGAATCGTTCTATTGCTATCACTGTCGGTCTGCGTGGCCAAACTTCGTCACTAAACAGGGATAGCTATATTCAGGCCGAAGTTTTTGACGCTGCCGAATTGAAGTTGCGCTCGGGGTTCGCCGGCGCGTTAAGATATAACTATAACTTATCATCATTAAATAAACAAATCACGAGTACGAGCATATAATCATTTATTGCCAGAATATAGGTTATACAGAAAGATGTCACATATAATTTAAATTAGTTTCACTATACTCTACCCCACTATATAAAAGTCTTATAAAAATTATCAATAGTTTAGTTTGTCTAAATTTAGTTCAGTTCAAATTGTTGCTTAAAAGAAAAAATAGAAATAAGGATTTTTTTTATACAACTTATATGGCAAACTAGCATGCAGTCCACCAGATGTTATGTGGCTACTGCAGCCCATGGATATCCACATAGAATTCAACGCAAGCTATTATGTTGTCTTGGTCTCTATGTGGATACGTTGCCATACTATAGGACTTAGCTGTTATGCCTATGTGCCAGTAATTACAGGAACATACCATTACCATCTAACCGGAACACAGCAGCACAAGTACTGCTATTTGGCGGCAGATAAAGGTAATGAGAAGATAGAGAAGAAGACAGAAATGAGGAGTAGGAGAACTCAAGTCACCGACATAGCCCGACGGATTAGCACGTTGAAGTGGCAATGGGTAGGCCATATAGCGCGCAGAACAGATGGCCAATGTGGCCGGAAAGTTCTCGAATGGAGGCCACGGACCGGCAAGCGCAGCGTAGGACGTCCACCTACAAGATGGGCAGACGACTTGGTAAGAACCGCAGGTCGGCGTTGGATGCAGGCCGCTTCCAACCGCAGTCCCTGGAGATCAATGAGGGAGGCCTTTGTCCAGCAGTGGACGTCCTACGGCTGATATGATGATGATGATGATGAAAGGTAAGGCAGTGGTGGCCATTTCCTAGAGCTCGTTCACAAAAGCTCTACCACCAGTAAAAGGAAAAGGCTCTACCACCAGCATGGCTAACATGGCAGGCACGAGATAATTTTATCGCGCCATTTTGTCGTCGTATCTCTACATCTCGACTGTCGGTAACATAGAGTTCACTTATATCATGTCGTTCTGTCAAACGAAGACTTCGTAACAAATTTCTCTAAAACCGTAACATACGCGTCATATTTCTCATGACTAGTCGACTTTTGACATCTAGACTTGGCTAATTTGTCGTCGATCATTCTGTTCGACGACATTGAGAGACAGCAGCCATATTTTCTATAAAATAAATTGAAATCGGTTCAATTTGCTGAAAAAATGTCAGCGCCGTATTATAACTATATTGCAACAATTTATGAAGAGAGATGATTCAACGGAAAAATCAACGAAAGCGGATACGGGATATCTGCAACCCGTTTGATCTCCGTGACAGCGAGTTTCAAGCGCTTTGGCGCATATCTAAGCCAATGGCTTTGTATGTAATAGAGAAACTGCGAGTGGACCTCGAGCCACGGAGTGGAGACGCTATGCCTGTAAAAATTTACATTTTGTCTCGAGAGACTTGGGAGAGACTGTGAGATATTTCTCTGTCTTGACACGTATGTTACTGCTGACGAGTAAATCACGAAAACGACAATTTTTTCAATTTTTCTCATCTTGTCTCGATTTTATCTCGTGTCTGCCATGTTAGCCATGCTGGATTTGTTAGGGACATTGTATTTCATTGAGTATGTAATGAGGCTTGTTTTATTTAAAATTTATTTTAGGCCCTAGGGCGGGAGTTCACATTTCCAGAGCAGTTACCGATTTTTTGAGAGAAGTATTTTATTATAGATGTTCTGAAAAGGCAAGTTACAAGTCGTCGATTTTGTTACGTGGATTAACTGCACTCTAGGATTTTAGAAAAATTATATGCCAGAGACAGGTTACGTAAGTACACACCCTGTTCTAACTCTAAAATGTTGTAATATTTCAAGACTAAAATTTAATGTGTTATTTTAAAATGGTTTCGTATGTAATAGAGACCAAATATGTATTTTCATTACAAAAAACGGGACAAATGCTTTTCGAAATAAACATTTATTTTGTGAATCTTGTCAAGTTTAATTATAGGCTTCGGCAAACAGAACGCGTAACTAGCGCGCGTCAAGGCGTTACGGCACGCGTGTCGTATTCTAACGCTGCGCTATAGCGGTGCTTTGTCGCGACTTCAGGACGCAGCGTTGTATTTTATTAATGAACTAGCTGACCAATCCGCAGCTTCGCACGCGTAGTTTTTCAATAAAAACATTACCCTCATTCTGCGCAGTTGGGTAAAAAGAAGCCTATGTCACCCGGGGATAGTGTAGCTTCCCAACAGTGAAAGATTTTTTTAAATCGGTCCAGTCGTTTCGGAGCCTATTCAATACAAACAAACAAACAAACAAATCTTTCCTCTTTATTAATATTACGAAGTTTTTTGTAGATATTGATATGTTCTTTAATATTGTAGAACATACTTTTGTTCTATCATCAATAGTTTCCGCAGCGCATGCGACGAAAGACGTTTTAGGGCACTTTTTTACACCTTGGGTTACATTACTTAAGTTTTAGTAAGGATCCCTAATATTTTCTAGCAATAAATATAGCCTATGTCACTCAGGGTGAATATAGCTTTCCAATGGTAAAATAATTTTTGAAATCGGCAAAGTAGTTTTTGAGTTTATTCATTACAAACATACACACACACAAAATATACAAATATTTCCTCTTTATAATACTAGTATAGATGAGAAATTTAATCACGTTCATAGCCTTAGCGCCGAGCCAGGTACGCATTCTGCTTGCCGAAGCCTTAAAATAATAACTTACACTGAAAAAATATTTAGTTAGCCACTTGGTATACAACGCGTTGACAGATATCGGCAGTTTGACAGCGGGAGGAAGCGTGCGCAGGAATTTCGCTATCATGCCGACGTTCTCCGGCCTGATGATGGAGAGCAGGTGTGCGGTCAGCTCTTCGCTCGGCGCTTGCTCGATTATAAGCTTGTAGTCTAGATCTGAAAGAGATAGACAATGATTTATAAGTGACAAGCACACTGCTCGTACAATTGACGGCAGAAATATTCTCGAGTGGAGTGGACCACGCACTGGGGCCCGATTCTACTAAACCAATCGCTTCACTTTAACAATGGTATCGTCGCAAAATCGCCACAATAGGTACTTTTTAGAATGCTACTTATTTCAATGACCGCCGCCGTTGCTATGACACCTTTGAAAATTTGACAACTTATGACAGGAACAACTATTATTACTATTATTAAGAGCCTGTGATGTCCCACTGCAGGGCAAAGGCCTCCCTTCCTGCTCTCCAGTCTTATCTATTTTGGGCTATTGTGGACCAATCCTGTAAATGGGCATCAGTTTCGTCCCTACATCTTCGCCGCGGTCTGCAACGAGGTCGTATCCCGTTTAGAGGCGTCCAATCTGTGGTGGCTTTAGCCCATAACGCATCCGACATGCGGCAGACGTGGCCGCCCAATCCCACTTCAGGAACAGCAATAATAATCATTTAATAATGGTATGGCTCCATAATAGTTTTTCTTATAAATTAGCAGAATTGAGCCCCTGCAAGGCTAGCACAGCGATTTCCTTGTCTACTCTTTGTCGAGACGACAAGGCTCTGACCGCAACTTGTATTTCTGCGTGCATTGTTATTTGTTTTTTATATTGTGTTTAAATTTAAGTATGATGTACAAAACACCATTATTCTATTCTATTCTCTGTCGATTCTTCCGAAATTGTCTTTGCTCCGAGCAGGCTTAATAAGGTTTCTTCCTAGATATTAGAAGGATACTCTGTCTATAGCAACGTACATTGCATGTTGTTAGCAAGTGCGCGATTGAAAACAGCGTGAAAGATACAACTTGAAAAAACAGCGCTTTCTAGGCATCGCAAGACCTAGACAATTTCAGCAGAAAGTTGTCTATACTTAAATGTCAAAGATAGATAAAATGATGACTATCGTGCTCGGCGTTGTAGAATATTGTCGACAACGTTTCTTCCCGTTCACTCTCGCAATCGCCGTGCTCGAGACGGTCGACAAGTGTCTTCTTTCTTCCAAAAAATGACTCAAGACAAAACTCTTCTCTACGCACCGCAGCACACTTCTCTCCCCCCCCCCCCCCCCCCCAAGATTAAATGACGACCTGATAAATGTTGCTAGGAGCCGTTGGACGTCAAATCGAACCTATTAGATTTCCATTAGTGTAGTGAGTAATTTTTGGGGTCAGCAATGTACTATCTCAGAGTAAGCAAGTTGAAATGGCAATGGGTTAATCACATATTTCGTAGATCAGATAATTGTTGCGAAATAATGTACCTCTACACCTATTGTAGTGGTGAGTAAAAGTCAATCAATGGAGTTACCCGATGAAGCTGCCTTGCATTTCTTTAGCAGTTTGATATGATCGGCGGGAGTCAAACCCGCCACCTGCTGCTTCTCATCCAGTCCCTTCAGCACCGTGAACACTTGTATCAGCGCTGCGTGGTTGCACCCCTCGATCTCAGGGTACAGCGCTTTCAGAATACTGGAATTATTGTGCATGTTAATGAAGCTATAAATTAAAAAATAATAAGCTAAAAAAAAAATTGCATGCCGATATGTTTGTTGAAATAATATAATGTGAGACCCCTAGAATTATATATAAGAACTTATGTACCATATTTCTAGCATATCAATAATTATGAACTTTGTTGTTTTTTTTGTAACTATTATTTTTTTATACTTAAATTTATTTGTTAAATATTTCAATTTTTTTTAAACAAGTAGGAACCAGCAAATGGCCCACATGATGTTAAGTAGGAACCATTGCGTATAAAAAAAGCATTGCCTAGTAGGTTACGTACCTTACCAGCGTGCCCTACGACTTACTGCCCTGCCTCCATCAACTTGAGGTATAAAAATGTAAAGCCTCCTATTAATTAATAATTGTATAGAGTTTGTCAAAGTTAGCTTGTTATTATTTTAAGTACATCTAATATGATTAAAAATAAAATATGTCAGTTTTTATGTATTAATTATTATTACTATTACGCTAATATGTCTAAATTTAATGAAGAGACTATACCAAATTATAAGAAAAATTCACTAAAATTAACTGGCGCAGCCGGTACAATCCTTATTTTATTTTATGATACCTAAGGTAAAGTTTGTTTACCTTTCTATTTTCTGGCACTACCACTTTATCCACTTTACACAAAGGTTAGCTGGAAGAAAATGCTAATTAGCATTAAGTTCGCCTATGTATTATTTTACTAGTGAAATAAAGAATTTTCTAATGTAATGCTTACCGCTCGTATGTCTGTGCCTTATCTCCTGCGGGGAGTGAGTCTCCCGTGAGATGAGGTTGCGCGGGCTCCGCGCATGCGTGCTGCAGCCACGCCTCTACACCATCCTCATTGTACTTGGCGCTGAGAGAACAAGCCAGATCGAGGTTTTCTTTACCCGGTAACCTGTAATCAGATCCAAAAGGTAGCACCCATTCTTTTTTTTATATTGCTGGACATTTCAAACAGCGCTATCTAGCCTCAAACTAAGCAGAGCTTGTAATATGGGAACTAGATCACTGATATATACTTTTTTTTGTAAATACTTTCTTATATTATGTATATAGAAAACATTCAGACTTAGAACAAATATCTGTAGATCATGTAAACATTTGTTCTGCGGCGGGAATCGAACCCGCTGCTTCCTGCGTCTTAGCAAGCTATTCGCCCACTACGCCACGGTGGTCGTCTGATTCTATTCACACGTGGATTATACCTAACTGCCAGGACATAAGGTGCATATTCACCTGGCAACCCGCTGTATCACCTCTTGCCTAATAGTTAAGAGTCTGCGTTGAACAAAAGTCCCTTATCGTTAAGTCCATGAGGTCGCTGCACTTGTATACTTTATTGCATCGACATACGGTACAAATTCACCTGGATATAGAAGCTAGCAGATGCATTGCTATAAGTAATCTTTACTACGTAATACGGTACATATTCACCTGGCAACGCGCAGTATCACCTCTCGCCTGTAGTCCGGGTCTGCGTTGAACAGCAGTCCGTTGACGTTGAGTCCGAGAGCCCGCAGTGCGTCCACCTCCGACATTCCTGACAGTCGGTCGATGCATTGACGAATTAATAGTAGTTGCTCTTCGCGGATGTTCTCGTTTTTCAGTATTTTTTCTGTTAACTAAAAATAAAATAAAGTGGGTTAGCATCTAACTACTTTTTAGGATATGATTTTTAAAAAAAAAATTATAATGCCGTGTTTAATAAATATAAAGTACGCAGTGCACAATGTATTTGCTTGCACGGCTCAGTGACGCTTTCCGTCACTTCTAGACATAGACAATCATTTATTTACCGCATTAACACAGTACAATTACACTTTAAAACAGAGAAAAGATGGAAAAAATCTATATATATGCATATTACCCGTGCGCGATAAGTTGGGACCTGAGCGCGGTGACGTCATATTGGCGTGTTTGTACCGCCCGCAAAAAAGCGAACATAACAAGCAGCCGCCCGCGGCTTCGTCTTTGTTTTTTTTTAACCTAATTTATTATGTTACTCAGGGAGGACGCTGCTTTTTATCTAATCTTTTTTACACTATTTGAATAAAATAAAAATACAATGTTTAAGTTTATACATTTATTTTATCTATTATTTACATTATCTCATCTTCGTCACTACTTAGTGGATTTATGCCTTCTAGAGGTTGTTCTTCGTCCTCAGTCTCACTATAATCACTATAGTCACTGGTTTTCGATATTCCCGTTGCCATGCATGTTCGTTTTACTGCCTGGTCAACAGGTAAACTAAACTGTTTGTTCCGTTTTTCGTTATCAAAAAACTCTAACACTTTTAGCACGAGGTTTCTTTCTCCGCTATGCAAAGGTTTACCCTTCATAATGTTAACAAAAACACTTAACAAGAACTATAACAACAAAAACTACAACAACAAAACAATAACACAAACGAAAACTAAAAGAATTCCAGAGCGCGTCGTTACGTGACGTAGGCCAGTACGAGACTAAAAACCCTAGTAAAAAATAGTGATGCGAACGGTAAAATACGGGCGCCATCGGGGAAGTGCAGGGGAAGCGGTCGGGGAGTCGCATTCCTAGCAGGTCCCAAGTTATCGCGCCCGAGTAATATACACATATATAAAAATGAATCCCTGTTTCCCTTGGTCACGTCATAACTTGAGAACGACTTTACCGATTTTGATGAATTTTTTTGTGTGTTTGGATGGTTTAGATTCACAGTTGGATCCGGTAGGTGGCGCTGTTGCCGAGATCCCGAAAATTGCAGACGAAGTCGCGGGCATACAACTAACATATAATGAGTATGAAACATATAAGCAAACAAGAAGTATGTAAATACTGTGTGCTACAGCAGGCAATCGGCCTCGACTCAGCACTATGCCCGCCGTAATGTCACTGCTTCCGGCACAATATACACGTAGAGTTATAGACCAATCAAAACGTCTTATATATTAAAGCTAATATCAAATTCAAATTCATTTTATTTCAGATAGTTACAATCCATATTACAATATATAAAAAACAAATAATCACACAAACACATCAATAAAATAAAACATCTGGTATTCTGCAAACATCCCTGACGCACTGCAGAAGCGAGGCAGCCCTAACATCATCCTGAAAATATTATTATATTGGACACGGAGCCGGTCCAAAGGCTTTTTGGAGTAGTTGACCCATAGGTTACCCGTGTAGAAGCTCTGGCAATAAGCTTTCAAAAGTGTCAGCTTGACTTGTTCAGTACATCGGGCAAACCTACGAATCAACATGTTTCCTCGGACGGCTAGAGCCCTGCGTTCCCTCTCTATGTCAACGTCGTCTTTAAGGCCGTCGGTAATGCTATGACCCAGATATTTAAAGTTAGTCACTTTTTTAATGCTCATTCCGTTAAGGGTTAAATCTAGAGAACTTGTCATGCTACTACCGGCGGCCCCAAAGACCATGTATTCACATTTCTTAACATTATAGCTGAGCCCATGAGAAGCAGCGTAGCCGGCGCAGACCTCTAGCATTTTACCGACCGACCCGACCGTTTTACGTCGGGCCCAGTAACACCATGTCGTCAGCATAGCTGATGTTGTTTACACTGACACCATCCACGCTACAACCGACACGTATATATATATCTCCTAGACTAATTCACTAAAACAAAAAAAATATTGATCAATCAATTTACATCAATACTGCCACGCCTTTATCCCAGAGGGGTAGCCAGAGACCCGCGGCCTTATTACCTAATCTTAATGCTGTCGCTTCGCTATTGCTAATCAGGCCATCCCTTTCACACGTGAGGTACGTACTGTACGTGTGAAAGGGATGACCTTACCAGCAATAGCGACACGACAGCAATTTGGCTTAGGTAATAAGGGGCCGGATCTCCACTTGCTACGATCATGACATACTTATTTTGCCTCATTCATTCTCATCACATTCTTAATTATGTCTTATAAGGCTTGTCATATTTACAGGATTACATTGTTTTTCTATTTCTGTACATTTACAGTACACATACAGTACATCCTCAAATTTAGGGTTTTTTTTGAGAATTTACACCCATCATTATTGTTATATAAAAAAATCTTCTGCGTCAGGAAGAAATCGCTTATAAATGATAAGACCGCCTATTGTACGTGTTGCTTTATTAATTTATTATTTTATGTTTGTATTATTTGTGGTGTAAAACAAAATGTTTTCATTCATTCATTCAAATCAATTTCATTCAATAAAAATCAGTTGGGGGAATATAAATCTTGATAGATACCTGTCTCGGCTCAGTAAGATATACATTGTCCTTCAGCTCAGCGCAGTTGCAATGAACACTGGCCGCATAAAGCGCACACGAGATAGCAACATCGTTCGTGGCTCCTCCCACGAAGCGTTTCGTCGCCTCGCTAGGCCCCGCCCCTCGAAGTAGACAGGCCACGCCGATACTTGTGTCGGCATAGATTAGCTCTTCTGCGCATTTTTGGATTACTAAAAAGTTCAATTTAGTTTGTTTATTAATCAAGATACGGTTTTGAAAATCATAAATTACAATGGACTTTAGTTTGTGCCGGCCCTAGAGTCTTGTGCGACCACTGGTAAGCATATTATTATGATCCCTAAAATCAACATTCAATGTGAAATGAGTTTTATTGCGTAGATTTTAGATTCGATTTGGTGTGTGAATGTGTACTACTCGACTGGTAAAAAAATACAAGAAAAATTGCATAATTTTTATCTTCGTTTTCCATATCTACCCTCAACAATCATATAAATATGTTTAACCAAATATGAGCTATAAGTTAATTTAGCTTTATTATCGCACCTTCGCTTGATATCAGCATTTCTACTTACAATGATGATTTAAGTTAACGCAATATGAGCTTTAGTTCACTGATTATAAGCCTCAATATCGCATGCATGTTACCTTCGCTTTCCATCTCGCACTCTTGTTTGCCATCCACATCGATACCGTTTTCAACATAAAGCCAGTTCTGTATGTAAAACCACTGCAGCACTGCGTGTCCGACCGGTGTTCGTCCGTCCAGTACTTTAGGTACTGCGAATCGATCATATCTGAAATCCATATTAATCTATACTAATATTATAAAGAGGAAAGATTTGTATTTTTGTGTGTTGTATTTTTTATGTTTGTAATGAATAAACTCAAAAACTACTGTGCCGATTTCAAAAATTCTTTCACCTTTGGAAAGCTACATTCACCATGAGTGACATAGGCTATATTTATTGCTAGAAAAGATTAGGGATCCTTACTAAACCCTAAGTAAAGTAACCCAAGGTGTAAAAAAGTGCCCTAAAACGTCTTTCGTCGCATGCGCTGCGGTAACTATTGATGATAGAACAAAAGTATGTTCTACAATATTAAAGAACATATCAAAATCTACAAAAATCTACAATATAAAAATGAATCGCAAAATGTGTTGGTAAGCGCATAACTTAACAACGCCTGGACCAATTTGGCCAGTTCTTTTTTTGTTGTACTTCTTATTGTCAGGAGAAGGTTCTTATGGAAGAAAAAATTAAGAAAATTGCGCGCTAAATTAGAAAATTTAAGAATACGTAACCACCATATAAAATTATTTATAATCTAACCTTAGCGCTTTTATAATGTAACCTTATGACGTTTGACATAGAATTGACAGAATGGGTGCTGCAAATATCGTCAAAGAGGATGTAAAAAAAAATATCGTTTGAAACAGATGCTTCGGTAGGAGTTATCCCGAGATATATTGTCTATATATATAAAAATTAATTGCTGTTCGTTAGTCTCGCTAAAACTCGAGAACGGGTGGAGCGATTTGGCTAATTTTGGTATTGAATTATTTGTGGAAGTCATTCATTTTCTCATACATAATGATGGCCGGGGACAACAATTGACAATTCTACCAGGGTGACTTATATTGACAGCCCGCGTTATACCTATGCATAGTAATATTATAAAGAGGAAAGATTTGTTTGTTTGCATTGAATAGACTCCAAAACTACTGGACCGATTTCAAAAATTCTTTTACCGTTGGGAAGCTACACTATCCCCGGGTGACATAGGCTACTTTTTACCCAACTGCGCAGAAGGAGGGTAATGTTTTTATTGAAAAATTACGCGTGCTGCGGATTGGTCAGATAGTATTATATATTAGAAAGAAACTCTGTCGGTCTGTTTATCAGGTTTTCACGACTAAACGTCTGGACTGATTTCGATGAAATTTGATATAGATAGATTAGGACCTATATAAGAAATAAGCTACTTTTAACGACTGCGCAAAAGACGTCAATATTGTGCTTTGATTTCCAGTGCGTGGTCTCCACTCGAATACCTTTCTGCCCCAACGGCCATCAGTTTCTTCAAGTTATATGCCCCGCCCACTGCCGATTGTATACATTTTTAATACAGGGTGTGTAATTTAGATTTTTAATTTTCAAACAAAAATGGGGTGTTCTTAGCTATTATAGCTTAATAGAGCCTAATATAAGAGGGGTTAGAAGGTTTTTGTTAAAATTTATTTGTTTAAATCAAGTCGATCCGATGCGAAACTGTTTTGTTTTTAATAAATGTGCACTTACCGATAATAGCTGTCAGAAATAGCATGTTCCGGATATATAGAGTTGTAGAACTCCGGTACGTGGACTGAGCGCTTCGATAGCTCCGTCTGCATTTTGGATTGACTGGAAAATAGAGCTTTATGTCAAGACAGTAAGGTTCTCCATTAGTAGCAGAACTCCTAGTGAAATGAAAGGGCTCGCTACCACCATACCTATTTCTGCCACCAAACAGAATCGTTGTGTTTCTTTGAAGGGTGCCGGTTAAAAAACAGGCACATGAGGCTTTACACCTCTATGTCTCAGGTTGATGGACGCACGGTAGTCCATCGTAGGGCACGTTTCTAAGGTGCGTGAAGTATGAGGCAATGCTTTGTTACAGATGATGGTTACCACTTACCCTCAAACATGGATTGGAGAAGGGAAGGCGAATGCTAAACTTAAGTTTAAAAAACAAATTTCATTCGAATTTCGAATACTGTGCAGTGGCAGCTGTATATTAAAATCTATTATCATATACTACGTGTTATGTTATATACGAGTTATTGAGTAAGTTTTTATGTTAGTGAGCACAGGGAGCGCTTCTATTGTAATTTATCTAAATGTAAGTCTGTCTATTAATCATTGGAAATCCTAAATAAACAAATTAAATTATACGACAGCCTTACTCAAAGTGCGCTCCGCGGAGCCCTAGCCCTAGAGAAAAAAATCAAGAATACTCCAACTCTCTATAAACCTGATGTCAACCAATAGATGAAAAATAAGAAACAGTTTCACACCTCCCATTATATATTTGATTATTATGCAACTGTTACATTATAAAATGAATTAATGTAAAACACACAAAATAAACAATTTATTGTAAATTTTTATGTAAAACGTCAAATATTTAGCATTCCAAAAGGGTTCGAACCACCAAAAAGTTTGAGAACCGCTGATATACGACATTAAATGAAAACGGGAAACACGGGTAGGGCTAATAGCTAGTATTGTTGTAAAATAGATGTTTTCAAATTAATTACCATAGAACATTTTATATGTTCGTACAACATTCATATCAAGTCCTAAAATATCAATGAAACAGCCTGTATAAAATCATATTCATTCATCATCTAAGTGGGTACTTGTTAAACTATAGTGTGACCATTAGTGCTGTGCACTCCCTGAGGTATGCGCGCGGCGAGACGGGGGGGGAGAATCGGCTGCTGCGCTCTGTCAGTTCGCCGTCAACGCTCGTGGCGGCAGGTAGTGTTATTTGTATCGGACTGTCTATGTCAGACGCACATGACATAGACAGTCCGATACAAATAACACTACCTGCCGCCACGAGCGTTGACGGCGAACTGACAGAGCGCAGCAGCCGATTCTCCCCCCCGTCTCGCCGCGCGCATACCTCAGGGAGTGCACAGCACTAAAGGTCACACTATAAGTAAGCGGCATCGTCGCTTATCGACTTATCGTCATAAAGCCGACGCGACGAAATTTTACATTAAAAAAATGTATTGGAAATGTATCGATTACTGCATATATATTTAAGCTACCGGTATTAAAACCACCTCTAAAATCTGTTTATACGATTCCGGATGAACGAATTAATGAAAATTCTTTATTATATCTTACGAGCTAGACACAACAGATATAAAGAAATAAATAAATAAAAGTACCTAAGCATAATGGGCGGTCTTACCGCTTAACAAGCGATCTCTTCCAGACAACCTTTGGATGGAGAGGATCATTGCTTAAAGGAAGATTGGCCGAGGTGTAAAAAGAATAAACTTAACAATAGAAAAAGAAAAATTCTTCTTTTTCTTTTTGATGTGTGTTTGTTTTAATTTAAAACTGTTATATTATTCTTTTTACTTGTTACGTATGTTATTCGGAAATTGTAATGTATATTGACTTTTCCAAGTGTACCTACAGTTGTATCGAAATGGAATAAATGAATCTGAATCTGAATTACTTTACCCTAAATAGTTATATACATGCATACTAAATACATAAATAATTTTATATAAATCATATATAAAATAAATAAATATGTAGATACTTACATACTTTTATTATTAATATTAGAGATCAGATGAATCGTTGGTTTAATGCTCTAAGGATGAATCACGACTCTTCATGGAGATAATACGTTTCCGGATGTGTGTTTTAAATTAATGCCGTACATAACATACAAGCTGTAGCTTACCTCACAGAAAACTTGTTTTGGAAGGAGTCCAGTAGGTAGTTGAATAATGGTATTTTCTTTTCAGAGCGCGCGGGCACCAAATCTTTCTTCTCTACTACAGGCTGAAACAAAACAACCTAACTTAACATTTTACTTAGAAAAATGTCGTGATTTATTTCAGTCAATATTATAAATACAGGATTTATCACGTACGCACTGAACATATGCCTCTTCCATAGATTTCAAGAGCGACCGATCTGCTGCCAGCAACCTTAATCAGGTAGCGTCTTTCCATCTAGGGGGAGGGGGGGGGGGTGTCGTCCTACGCTTTCCAGTGCATGTCTACACTCGAGAACTTACTGCCCCAACGGCCGTCAGCTCTTAGAGCTATGTGCATTACAGTTTCCGATGAAATTGAAATAAAAAAATTATGCGTTAAATTATGCGTTATCTATCACAAACTGACGTATATTTAGGACTGACAGTTTGATATATAGATACTAGCTTCCGCCAGCGGCTTCGCACGCGTTTTGTCAATATTAAGTAGCCTATGTTTTAATCCAGGCAATAGTCTAACTATATACCAAATTTCATCGAATTCGGTTAAGCCGTTACGACGTGATTGAGTAAACAAACAAACATCCAAATATTCGCATTTATAATTTACAGTGTAATCCTTTATGCCGGCTTATCTCCAGTCAGCGACCTCTATAACGCTAGTCGGAATTACTTTTTATTTAAAACATAAATAAAAAGCCCTTATTACAAAAAATTTGGTAAACTAGCATTAAAACTACTAATTACTTTGTTAATAGTGGGTCTAACGCTCAAGGCGATCTATACCGTGAACCGTATTATACAAGTATATATATATATATACAAGTATTACTCGTGCGCGATAACTTGGGACCTGCTAGGAATGCGACTCCCCGACCGCTTCCCCTGCACTTCCCCGATGGCGCCTGTATTGTACCGTTCGCATCACTATTATTTACTAGGGTTTTTAGTTTCGTACTGGCCTACGTCACGTAACGACGCGCTCTGGAATTCTTTTAGTTTTCGTTTGTGTTATTGTTTTGTTGTTGTAGTTTTTGTTGTTATAGTAAATGTTGTAAATTTATCGGATACCTCTTCGTCAAGTGATTATAGTGAGACTGAGGACGAAGAACAACCTCTAGAAGGCATAAATCCACTAAGTAGTGACGAAGATGAGATAATGTAAATAATAGATAAAATAAATGTATAAACTTAAACATTGTATTTTTATTTTATTCAAATAGTGTAAAAAAGATTAGATAAAAAGCAGCGTCCTCCCTGAGTAACATAATAAATTAGGTTAAAAAAAACAAAGACGAAGCTGCGGGCGGCTGCTTGTTATGTTCGCTTTTTTGCGGGCGGTACAAACACGCCAATATGACGTCACCGCGCTCAGGTCCCAACTTATCGCGCACGGGTAATACATAAATAACAATCAAAATGACTTTCTGCTTTACTATTGGTCTTGTTACGTTTTTTCGACAAAAATTCCATTTGGTCACAGTCACAAAACGTAAGCGCCGTTTCCACCGAAGTGGAGAGGAGAAGAGATGAAATTAAATCTATTTGCTAGGAGTATGGTACAGTCAGCAAAAATTCCGCTCTGCCAGTTTTGAAACAGTTTCGCTTGCAAGTAGTTAGCTAGCTGACACCGCCTTTTTATTTTGGCCAATCGGAGAGATGAACAATATTGAACATCTGTTTATTTTTGTGAAAGCCAGAGTTTTATTAACGTTCAAGGCGGGTTTTATTCAAGTTCAAGGCGGGCTAACTGCTAGTCGCTTCATCGAAAATTCACCCTTAAGGTGGCAGAGCGGACTTTTTGCTGATAGTACATAAGTTGTTAAAAATAGGTTTCATATATTTCACCGATAGATTTCTAAATTTAGGTAATATAATCACGACAACATCGTATAATGGCTCAAATAGTCGATGTCGATCTCAGGCGAGATCGTGGTCAAACGCAAGCATGTGCTTGCGTTTAAAAGTTCAAAAGTGTACAGAAAAAAAATTAATACATCAAATCCGTTATCGGTCGTATGCTTGGGCGATTGGGTCGGGCGAGTTCAGCCGTCACTTTCGTGGCGTTACTTTTGGTTGATTTCACTCATCTCCTCTCCACTATAGTGGAAACCGGCCCTAATAATGTAATGTAACTTCACTTTACTGTAGTAATGGCGTCGGCGAACTCGTCGTCAGTGGACGGGCAGCGTTCAGATAGAGTGTGTGTTTCCTTCATCGTCACTCCCATCTCTTTGAGACCTTCCAGTTCCAATTGTAATCTGTAAAGATTTGTTAACACATCAATCAACTAGTGATCCCCCCCCCCCCCCACCCCCCCCTAACAGAGATCTCGCGAGACTCCCATAAAAACTAACTAAAAATTTCCTTATAATCGTTGCCTATTAAAATAGTACTATGTAAACTTTATAGTGTAAGAATCCACGAAATGCACGACCAACCTACTTGACCTAAAGTTTAAGTCAAATTACATGTAACGGGAGTTCATGTTTGTTGATTACTCTTTATTGGGGTAGAAATTGCAGTTATTCTGGATTTCAGACTTTTCCCTATATCTACGTCACTAAAGTTAAACGCATACAAAATTTCAGAACTGTGGGGTTTCTGGTGTACCCTGTGAATTTCGTCTTAGTTTTGTTATGACTAATAAATATCTAAGAATTACAAGACTTAAACTAAAATAAAAACGTGGTCGAAACGTAGTAATGAAGACGTTTCATTAGACGTTCCACTTGACTTGATCGTCTAACTTTGATTTTTTAACCCCTCTAGAACCCCAATATCTCATCACCCCCCCCCCCCCCCCCCCCACTTTAGACACACCAGGATTGTGCCAGCACTACTTGCCTATACAGAGTGTTTTTTTATCTGTGACAGTACATCAGCACCCATAACCAGAAGAGATACAGGTGCAGTTTCTTTTAAAACATCAGCTCGTTTTTGAAGAAAAACAGTTTGGCATTAAAAAATTTTTTGGTCAAGTATTAATACTGTAGCGATTAAGAAGTTTAGGAACTCCATGCTCTCATGAGCAATTAAAAACATTTCGTATTTCAGAACAATTTTGAATTTCGAACATGGTTCTTGCATCTGTCGGACTTTTATATCTAAAGAAACTGCACCTGTATTTCCTCTGGTTGTGGGTGCTGCCGTACTGTCACAGTTATAAAAAAAACACTCTGTATTCACGATGATCGGATCAACGCTTCGAAAGTTATCCTCGGACAAACAAACATACATACAACGCTGATTCATCAATAATAACGTTGGGCATTTCATACAGCGCTTTATATAACCAAACTAAGCAAACCTTGTACTATAGTACTCAGATAATACATTTTTGAAATACTTATTATTATTTTACTTAGAAAACTTTCGTGATTGATTTCAATCATTATTATAAATACGGGATTTATCACGTACCGTCTTATCGGTGTTTCGACCGAGACAATGTTTCGGTTCAATTCGTGAACCTTCATCAGGGTGAGTGCGATCCGCTCCGAATAACGTCTCGCCTCGCACTAATTATTTATTACACGCAATTATTATTTTATAGAGAAACTTTTGAAACTATCATGGTAATGAACACTATTTACAATTAAACGGGATATTTACAATGATTTGTGAGAAAGACTTCAGTTTACCCGTAATCATGTCGCATGCAACTGCGTCAGAGTATACCGACACGCAAAAACTTACAAATCATGGTCGAAATCTGTAGAAAACATAAACATTTCGCGGCAGGAATCAAACCCACAACCTCCAACGTTTCAACCGGCTATTCGCCGACTGCTTTTTTTGCATTTTAGGGTTTTTTTGCATTTTTCTTTCGCTAATTTCTTAATTTTATCTCTAATATCTACCTGGAAAGTAGCATGGATTCTATGTAGTCCCCCGGACAGTGAGTAGCGGCGGCTGCGAATAGCTCCATTCGTGTTTCTCGGTCTGTGTGCGCGAACTCTGCCACCTGCCATAAAAAAAACATCACTAATGCTCTGAAAGTTGGTCAGTATCTGATGTGTCAATGCGATTTACGCCCTTAGGACCATAAGTATATCTAAAAATAGAATAAAGCTTATTGTGGTCACATAATATACTCAAATTAAATAAAACCTCCATGACAAATCCTTATTTGTAGAGGCCACATTCATTATGCTATAATTAAATACATCCTTCAGGACAAATCCTATTTCTAATAAATAAAAGAGGCCGTAGTTTAGTAGCCAACATCAACATCAACCACCAGAACAAGCTGGGTTTCGACGTGGTGTTTCTACCACGGATCATTTACATTCTATTAATCAAGTAATTGAAAAATACCAGGAATTCAAACTTCCACTTTATTTAGCCTTCGTCGATTACTCCAAAGCCTTTGACAACATCAAGCACTCTGACATTTTTGAATCACTTAGAAACCAGGAAATTCCATCTACATACATCAACCTTTTAAAACAAATCTACATTAATAGCACTGCATCCATAAAAAATTATAAGGTTGGACCATCCTTTCACATCGAAAAAGGAGTAAAACAGGGAGACCCATTGTCCCCGAAACTCTTTACTTCTACCCTTGAAGAAGTTATCAAGATACTACCACCAAACTGGAGGGAAAAGGGCATTTCTATCGGTGAAAAGAGGTTAACTAACCTCCGTTTTGCCGATGATGTTGTGCTTTTCTCCTCCTCAGCTTTAGAACTTGAAACCATGCTAAACGAATTGAACACGGCAAGCCTCGAAGTTGGACTGTGACAGTGTGTATGAAGTATGAACAGATCAAAGACACAGATCAAAGACAAAGCTAATGACAAAGCTAATGACAAATAGCATACATCATAAGCTACAGGTTGGGGGTGGGGAGGTGGAATACGTCGATGACTACCTGTACCTAGGCCAGTTGGTATCCTTACAAGGACGACAAGACCTCGAAATTGCAAGACGAACCGAGAACGCTTGGAAGGGATATTGGTCAATGAAACAGCTAATGAAAGGTGCACTTCCTTTATCTCTGAAACGGAAGCTCATGGACGTGTGTATTCTCCCCATCCTCACCTACGGCACGCAGACCTGGTCTATGACTGATCTGCAAAAATCCAGACTCGGGGTTTGTCAGCGAGCCATGGAGCGCTGTATTCTGGGACTCGAGTTCGTAACAGTATACTGCGCTCTAAAACGCAAATCGCGGATGTCGGACAACAAGCGGGTAAACTAAAGTGGGATTGGGCGGGCCACGTCTGCCGCATATCGGATGCGTTATGGGCTAAAGCCACCACAGAGTGGACGTCTCTTAACGGGAAACGACTTCGTGGCAGACCGCGGCGAAGATGGAGGGACGAAATTAATGCCCATTTACAGGATTGGTCCAAAATAGAGAAGACGTTTGCCCTGCAGAGGGACACTACAGGCTCATAATAATAATAGTTTAGTAGTGAAAAATAAACAATGGATACCGAGAATGCAATTTTCTTTTTAGCAAGAAACTGTAATAAATACTTTTTTAATTTCCTCGCTCTCTTCTATTTTATATAAATAAAATTTAAATGTTACCATTTACCTACCTAACCCACCCATCTATATAGTCACCTGACAAGCTCTTTTTTTTAATTAACTTTATTATACCTTTATATGTTCTAAAGTATGTTTATAAATTGATTTCTACATTTAATAAAACTGCAAACACCTTTTATTATCCGTTTTTTTATTTAATTTCCGCTGCTGCACTACCTTTGCCTATGGTTTCACTGTCAGCTTTAGTTGCAAAACATCCAATATTGTGCTGAGCTGAACGCCATTTTGATACGCAGACAGATGAGTCGAACTGTTCTAATTAATTCATTTGTATCTACTATTCTTCAGAATAGTTTCATGTTTCATTTTGTGTGTACCAAATAAATGATTATTCTATTCTAAACAGTCATTGATACTAAAGAAGAAAAGGTAACATGTCTGCCACCGTCTTAACGATTCCCGTCTTAATAATTTTTAAAATATTAAAATTCGAGTATCGATCTAGTCTCGTTATGTTAAATGTCCTAAACGGTATTCACGTAACTGACATTACAAAGGTATGAGTTGACTGACATGCGATTATACATTTTATTTATATTAAGCTAATATTGTAATATTAATGGAGCAGAATACCAAAATATATTCAATTCATAATTCAAGAGAGGTGTAAATAGGGTATTAAGTGGTAGGCAACGCGACTGCAGTACCACGAGTGCTGCAGGAGTTTAGAGGCGGCGGTAACCACTTAACATCAGGAGACCCACTACATAGACACTACAATAGACTAGATTTAACCCTTATAGATAAAACTAACAAAACCGCACTTATTGTTGAGTCCACAATCGCGGAGAAGCCGTCGAAGTACATAGACAATTAAAAGATGAAATCGAATGTGGCGACTGCAAAAAGTATCAATAGTCCCAATAGTTTTATCCTCTAAAGGCGTCATCCCAAATCAACTGTTTCAGTCCCTCTCTCTTCTGGATCTCCCAAAACATACCTTTGCCTTATAGCAGAAGGCAGTAATTATGAATACTTCCAGGATTGTAAGAAAGTTCTTGTAGACCGCCTTGTCCACCGAATTGTCACCTACACTGCAATGTACAACGGTTCAAAATGACACCACCCGAACTACTGAGGGGTACTTGGCTTAGGCCCGTGTACCTCAGTTATTCCTCGGTTTTTCTGAGCCGAATTGATAAAAATCATATATAAAAATAATAATAATCCAATCTCATTTGGGTCAACTTTCGTTACGTTTTTTTTTTTGTATTTCATGAATTGGCCCCCAGGTTGCAAAGCCATTGTAAGAAAATCAATAATGAGGAACCTGTGCGATGACTTGCGCGGCGGGCTGGAAGCGCAGCGCGGCGAGCCTCCTGGCGGCCTCCACGCCGGCCGCCCAGCCCTGTCGGCTGCCCGCGTGCTCGCACACGCGCATCAGCACCTCGCCTTCTCTGTTAAACACGGGAAATTATATCCTTGGACTCGATACTCAATGACTCATTCATTCTTTGTCACTTCATAGAATTTTTGTCTAAACCCAGCATAAGGTTGCTGGGTTTAAAAGCAAAGGGTCTTATATTATCTATACTGATATTGTAGAGTGTACTACTACGTTTTCGTATCAAGTGCTCTAAGATCTAAGACAAAGTTAACAGACACCGGAAAAATGGCAGCAAAGTTGAAGGGGAAGTGGGCATGTCATATTGCGAGGCTAAAGGACAAGGAATGGAGCGAGAGAGCGCTACACTGGTGGCCCCGAGATGGCAAAAGAGAACGTGGTCGGCCAGACTGTCGCTGGAGACACGACATTTCAGTAGCTGGGAACCACGGTACAAACAGCCCAAGAAAGAAATATATGGCAAGAGATGGAAGAGGCCTTTATCCAGCAATGTATAGCCCCTAAAAAGAAAATTTAATTAAATTCAATATGTTTTCAAATTATCACTAATGTTATTTTAATTAAGTATGTAACTCTTAGAGGAAATTATGGCTGTTTTATTTATTAATAATAGAGAGGTAACTATTGTTGTTTGTAAGTTTGTATGTTTGTCGAGTGTAATCTCAGAATGATGATGACATAGGAAACTATTCCATCAGCATTCGAAGACAGTGTTACCACAATTAAAATTTTATTTTTTAATTAATATAGTATTTTTACTTTCGTGATTTATTTCAATCATTATTATAAATACGGGATTTATGACGTAGTACGCTTAGCTCAGTGTTATCTGAAATAAATACATTATTAGGTATTTTGGTAAAAAAAAAATATATATACCTAGTCAGGTCATAAATACTGTCACATGTTTAATATAAAATAATTGAAACAAGTTTGTTCATTATGTAACCATTTATATACCAAAATGAACTTAACAAAACATAGATTCTTATGACACTAAAGTTTATTCAAAATGACCTCCGTGATTTTGAATACAGGCCTTCAATCTGCGCGGCCAGTCGTCTATCGCAGCACGAACGAGGTCCATGTCAATATCGGCGGCTGCCTTAATCAAGGATGTCTTGAGTGACTCCAAATTCGGATGAGGCTTTGAGCACGCCTTTTCCTCCAAGTGTTGCCATATCTTGTAATCTAACGGATTCAAATCTGGACTGGAGGAGGGCCAGTCTTCCTGCCGGATGAAGTCGATTTCACGCGCCGCCTGCCAGTCTTGTGTGCTATGAGCTGGCGCCGAATCTTGTTGGAATACCCAGTGCCTGTTATTGAACATGGTATGAGAAACAGGTTCCACAAGGTTCGTCAGGACTGTATTTTGATACACAACTGCATTCGTTTTTACACCTTTCTCACAAAAATGTACCTCTGTTAAGCCCCAATAAGAAACTCCCAACCATACTATGAGCGAGGATGGAAAATGACCTCGTTGGACACGCGGAATACGATTCGCTTCTTCACTACTGTGTGCGTACACCTTATCATTTTGTTTGTTATAGCTCTCTTCTACGGTAAATTTTTTTTTATCCGGAAAAAGAATTTCCCGATATATTTTTCCCGCGTACCGCTTCAACAAAGCGCGGCATCTCTTCAGTCTCAGGTCCATTAGACGAGCATTCAAACGATGTCCTGTTTTTCTTCGATATGCCCGAAGCCCTAAGTCTTCATTTAACACCCTTTTCACCGTGGTTCTGCTTAACCCCATCTGAAGGGCCAACAGTTTCTGCTTACGTTTGGGATTTCTTTGAATTCGCGCCTTCACAGCTTTTATCACTGCTGGAGTCCTAACATACCGAGGGCGACCACTTCTTGACTTGTCATCTACACTAGAGTCTTCATTGTATCGTTTGATGGTGCGATAAACGAATCTTTTGGTTATATTCAAATTTTTCAGTATGTCAAAAATTTGAATTGGCGCATAACCACAACGATGCAACGCAATAACTGCAACACGGTCTTCTTTAAGCGTCCACTCCATATTTAAAAATGAGTAAAATTCTAAAAAGTATACACTTTTATTTTCATGAACAATTCGAAATTCGAATTCTATAAACTTTTTTGTGGTCAGCATTCTGAAAGAAAAGTTTTTACTGTGTGACAATACTTATGACCTGACTAGGTATGAGTATTGAATATAAACTACTAGCTTCCGCCAGCGGCTTCGCACGCGTTACTTGTCAACAAAAGTAGCCTATGTGTTAATCCAGGTTATATTCTACATACATACCAAATTTCATCGAAATCGGTTCAGCCGTTACGACGTGATTGAGTAACAAACAAACATCCAAACTTTCGCATTTAAAATATTAGTGTGATGATCAATCAAATAATTAAAATTAAATTTGCAGCGCCGCGCCTTAACGGGGTCCATGTACATACATACCTAACATAAGTATAGGTAAATAAGACCTGTACTACTAACTAAATAATATTGTACTGTTTTTAAATGAATTCAATAAATTAAATATTAAATATGATTTTATATCATTCCAATGTCGTACTAATTTATAATTTTAATAATAATTTCCAAAAAAAATATAAGCAGAGGAAATATTTCTCAGTAATGGTGAAGAACCCTCCCCCCGTTCTATAACGCTGTGCCAGATCCTGCTCATCTGGCAAAAGGAAGTTTGATCAAACTTTGCACACCGGGATAATATAATTTAAATTAAAATATTTTTATACCTAGAAACTTCATCGTCTCCCTCGACTCTCAACAATGTGGCCAGTTTGAGCAGTTTATGGCTCGCGTAGAAGGCGTTAGGGTCCGATTTAAGGCAATCCTCGATCAACTGCAGCTTGGTGTCAGATAAACGTACTGAAACAACACAATTTTAATATAGCTTACCATTACATTAATGCATGATGGACATCCTCGGATCTCTTACTTAGTACGCAGATCCGTGAAGGCTTTAATAAATAATAGTTATTATTAATTTATGACTTTTTAATATAACCCCAAATTTTTATCAATGCTAGACATTTCACACAGCCTCGGTATCTAGCCCCAATCTAAGCAAAGCTTGTACAATAGGAATCACATAACACATAGAATACTTATACTCCGTGTTTTGTTATGTACGACATTTAAAGAAAAACCTGTACACTACGTAGTAAATAAATACTTATAATATGTAGAAAAATACCCAAACCCGGAACAAATATCTGTAGACGATACAAATATTTGTCCCGCAGCGGGAATCGAACCCGTTACCTGCTGCGTCTCAGCCTGCTATTCGGCCACTGCGTCACAGAGGTCGCCACATTTCAAGCCTTCTTTGTTTATTGAAAACAAAGCCTCGCGTAATAAACTGATGTACAACTCGCTTTAAAAATGAGAGACCATGAGTCTGTACATGAAGCGAATCTGCGCACCATATTCGCTCACATTTGAATGGGGGGAGGGGGTGGAGGGGCAGGGGGAGCAGAAACCGTGTAAAATATAATATGATTTTATTTTAATTATGAATGTACCTATCTGGTAATGAGTTCATACCTTGAATAGGCAGAATATTCAGATGGAATGAGCTTATGATGCTCAGCGCTGCGATGAGATCCAACTCTTCCTGTATCACTGGGTTCGTGTCCTTGATCAGGGTTAGACAGCATCTGCAAAATATTTTTTGTTAATATCTTTCTTTTTCTTTTCGTGCCAAAGACTTAATTTTTGGGTATCAAATTAGTTTTGACCACCTCTACGACGTCATCGGTTACTCAATTGTGCTGTTACAGGGTGCAAGTGCGGGGAAGGCGGGGGGCACAAGGGGCAGAGGGGAAAGTGTGACATATTTTGTATTGAAGCACTGTACGTTAAAAGTGTCTTAATCATTTGCTTCTATAATATGTGGTAATAAGGTTCAAGATAGCATTCTAACTTAGCCGTGTCTATGAGCTTCCCTTCTGATCGGTTTAGTAACAGTGACGTGCGTAAAAATTTACTCCGGATAAAAATCAAAAATAGTGGTTTATTCTAAGTTTTAATAAAAGTTTTACAGTGTGTTTCGATTAAAAGCTATTGAAGAAGATAAAAGCCAGATAAGAACTTCAGTAAGTCATCAATATATAAGTATTTCATCAATTTTATTTGAAATCAATAAAGAAACAGTTGATTAGAAGAGGTGCTTGACATAAACGCGTAAGCGACGCGTATTGCCCGGCGCTTACGACGTTCTCGTCGCGGCAGTCGCTGAACATTAAATGCTTACCTACAGACTCTTTTGTACTACAAAATCGAATACGGACTCCAAACCAAAAATTGTAACAGATTTTAAAGAAATTATCACTGTACAGAATCCATCCTAACCAATAAAGGTGACTTTAGCATTTGAGCTGCTGAATATAGAGCCATACTGTGGATGCTTATCCTCTCTGATCTATGGTAGTCTAGTTCAAGGCAAAAATACTGTTGCTAATCCAGCAAGTCAATAAGTATACCACAGCGATATTTATATTCTCCTAGTACTTTACTTTGAGATGAATACTCAACGCACCCCACCTAAAGCCTCCGTTTCGGAAAAGACGGGCACTACATCCCGCGGTAAGCGACCGCGTCCAGCATACTCGCCAGAAAAAGACGAAAATCAAAGCGATGTAATGGTAATGCTCACTGCCTGGAAGACCGAGCAGCAAACGATTTTATCGAAACTCGTATCTGATGTTTCCGAAATTAAAGCCGACATAAAAGAACTACATAAAACGAACTCCGATATAGAATAGACGCTCGACTTCATATGTAAATATCATGAAAACTAAAAACAAGAGTAGAAAAACTGGAAGGGAAGCGTGAAGGGAGTGATAAACAGCTAGGAAAGCTGGAGGATAAGATAGAGGAGCTGGAAAGAAACGCAAGGTGCACCAGTATAGAAATCAGGGGGATTCCTGTAAAACAAAATGAATCCAAAAGTGATTTACTGAGCATTGTCGACAACCTGCATAATAAATTAAAACTAGAAGTAGAACGTGGCTTTATTAGAAATATATATCGTACTAAGGGCAAACCTAATGGAGAAAGATCTATCGTGATGGATAGATGTTACTACACCATTTAAAAAATACAACATCCTAAAAGCAGTTAAAGAATACAACTACCATCATAGTGGCAATAAGCTCAACACTGTGGCTATAGGAATAGAGGGGAAGAAAACACCCATATATCTTTCAGACTTTCTAACCCCAAGAGCAAATCGAATCTATTTTCTTGCTAGAGATGTCGCCAAAAACAATGGATATAAGTTCTGATGGTGTACGAATGGTAAAGTGTTCTTACGGAAGACTGAAGGAGCATCGCCGATTCCCATCACAAGTGAAACACAGCTGGAAGAATTGAAGCAATCAAAGTGACTAGCTATGAAACACATTACTAGTAAGCAATTAATGTTAATATACCTAAGAGTTAATTATAAAACAACAAACATCATAACACAAACACGCGTGTTATTCATATATATACAAATAGCAACAGTACAGTACAATCGCGCCTTTACTATTACCGTCGTCGTCGGTTCAATATCCTATCCCTGGAATATATCTAGGACCTACTATGTCGGAGCTAAAGTAAATATCTTTTATTGTGGATGATAATATACAGCAAAATGCAATATGTAACCAAGTTGATGACCTTGCTATTGCAAAGGTTTATGAATGTGATCCAGAAACCTGTAAATCACTCATTGATACTAATAATAAATCACTAACCATACTTACACAATTCGAAGTATTTATAAAAACTTTTCCTCTCATTATTATAAATACGGGATTTATCACGTACCGTCTTATCGGTGTTTCGACCGACAATGTTTTTTCCACTTTTACAAAATTATAATTTAGCTTATACTAAAAATTGCATGAATAAAAATGGCGTTATAGTTATTTACTTTAAATCTCATAAAAATTGTATAATAGAAGAACCAGACTTTTTGGGACTCAAATTGCCTTCTGCTGAAAGTAGGTGGTAATATTGCGATTATTGCTCTCTACAGATCTCCATCATTCACTCACATAGACAATTTCTTAACCTCCTTGGGTCCATCCTAAACACGGTCAAAAACTACCCCACTATTACAGTTATAGGTGACATTAACATCGATATTCAACCTGATAATATTGACAGACATTCACCTAGCTATTTGGAATTACTGGCAGCACACGGATTGTTACCCGGTCACACTTTAATTACTAGAGGAGAAAAGTGTTATGATCATATTATATTCAAAACTAAAAGTAAATGTTTAACAGTGGTCCTGCAAACTTAATTCACTGATCACTGTCCTGCTTTACTTAGTATAACGAAATCGGGAAAATTAAATGTACTAAGAAAATTATATCTAAAATGAATATGAGTATTGTTACTGAACGACTGAAAGTTACAGATTTCACCGACATATTAAATATTGTGGATGCTAATATTGCAGCGGAGTTACTAGTGAATAAGCTTATGGAAATAACAAAACTGAGCACCCAATTCTTTAAAGACTCACATAACAAACGCATAATCAAACCCTAGGTGACGTCAGGCTCGCTAAGATGTATTCGTACACGTGACAGAATGCACCTACAACTAAAACAAGCCCCAAACAATCAAGTTCTGAAACTATCATATTCGAGGTACCGAAATTTTTGTACAAATTGTTAAAAAAAAGTTAAAATTGAATACGAACAGAGTGAATGAGAAAAACATTAAAAAAAACACTAAGAAAACCTGGCAAACGATACAACAAATAACATACACAACCAAACCTAAAACAAGTAGCGATCTTTTATTGAATATAACATCAAATGCTCAACTATCAGTTAACTCGGTCAACAAATACTTTGCGAACGTAGGCAAAAATTTGGCAACTAAAATCCAATCTACGGATCTGGGTAACATTACAAATAGACTGAAAAACATACCCTCTCAAATAAACTCTTTTGGAATGCTACTGCCTGACGAGACAGAAATAAATGCAATTATACTCGTAAGTGGACTGAAAAATGATTGTGCTGTTGGATACGATGGAATCTCAACAGTATTTCTTAAATTTTGTTGTCCTGTATTTGTACCTATAATAACACATATTTGTAATGTTAGCCTGACAACTGGTATATTTCCGAAAGTTTTTAAGACTTCCATCATTACTCCAGTTTTTAAGGGTGGAAATGGAAACAGTGTCGAGAACTATAGACCAATATCAGTACTGACAGCCCTTTCTAAGATCCTGGAGAAAGTCATCCACAAGAGACTAACTTCTTACCTAGAGTCATTCAATATACTTTCACCAGCTCAGTTCGGCTTTAGAGCAGCACGGTCGATGGTAGGGGCTGTCACGGGTCTTGTGGATTACATTTTTGATAATATAGATAAAATGAAAAAGGTGATTGGTGTATTTTTTGATTTGGCCACGGCGTTCGACACTGTCTCTATTCCCATACTTATAAAAAAAACTAGAACTAATTTGTATACGCGACAACTCTTTAACCTTACTAACCGACTATTTAAATGACAGGATACACCAAACTAAAATTGGTGAATTAATCAGTCAAGCACTACCAACAACATTTGGTGTCCCACAAGGAAGTGTGCTAGGCCCTAGCCTCTTCTTAGTTTATGCCAATGATCTCTGTAATCTGAAACTATCAAATGCTAAAATATACTCGTATGCAGATGATACAGCACTTATTTTTGAAAGCAATAGTTGGGAGGAGGCTAGACCTCATGCTGAAGAAGGGCTAAAAACTGTTATCACGTGACTGCGAAACAATCTATTAACACTTAACATAAGTAAAACTAAATTTATGACATTTAGTAGCTAGCGTACACGATCCCTTGTACTAACTCTGCAATCACATATGGATTGCGCGTCTGTTTCTTGTGTTTGCCCAGAACTGGAACAAGTTAATAATATGAAATATCTAGGCATTATTATTGACGAGAAACTTAATTGAAAGAAACACATAAACGATCTCACAGGCCGAGTACGTAAATTGATCTATGTTTTTAAGAGTTTGAGAGTCGTTGCAGATTACAGGTTGTTAATAAATGTTTACGGTTCACTGTGTCGATCTATTTTATGCTATTGTAACACCGTTTGGGGCGGTGCCTGTGTAACTTACATGTTACAATTAGAACGTGCGCAACGAGCGGTATTGAAAGTGGCTACTTATAAACCGTATAGATTCCCAACAGCAGACCTGTACAATGACTGTAAAGTGCTTGCCGTTCGTAAGTTGTACATTTTAAATGTTATTTTATCTCAACACAAGAAAATAGATGTAAACGACAATCTGTCTTCTGGTAATAGAAGGAAAGATAGAATTCTGCCTACACCAATGGTTAAAACAATGTTTGCACAACGTCAACAGGCGTTCTTAGCTCCTCTATTGTATAATAAAGCCAATAAGGTAATCAAGAATTTGGTACACATGAACCAAGCAGAATGTAAAGGTTCCTTATTTGGTTGGCTTCTAAATCTGGGGTATGAGGAAACTGAGGAATTGTTAAAAGTGAAAAAATATATAACACAAAAACGTAAAATCTTGCTAAGTTCATTGAACAATTAACATTAAAATATTGCTGATTAATAAAATAGTTAAAATTAATGTAAATATAAAGAAATACTATAAATAGGTATACATATATGGATATAATAAATAATTGATAATAAGATTGAATGTTCTATAATGATAATATTGATATAAAATAAAATAGCATAATATAATATACATAATATAACCAGAATCTAATTATTATATAACCTCAACATGGGTAAAAACTTTATTATTGTATGGAAGGTAAAGCAGTGCCTACAACACAAGTCCCGTACTTAGTATAGGTACTGCACGCCAATATTCACAAGCCATTGTAAAAATTATGAATAAACTCAGAGTCGCTCAAAGAGCTATGGAGAGGGCTATGCTCGGGGTTTCTCTACGTGATCGAATCAGAAATGAGGAGATACGTAGGAGAACTCAAGTCACCGACATAGCCCGACGGATTAGCACGTTGAAGTGGCAATGGGCAGGCCGTATAGCGCGCAGAACATATGGCCGTTGGGGCCGGAAGGTTCTCGAGTGGAGGCCACGGACCGGCAAGCGCAGCGTAGGACGTCCACCTACAAGATGGGTAGACGACTTGGTAAGAACCGCAGGTCGGCGTTAGATGCAGGCCGCTTCCAACCGCAGTTCCTGGAGATCAATGAGGGAGGCCTTTGTCCAGCAGTGGACTTCCTACGGCTGATATGATGATGATGATGATTGTAACAATTGTAATCTTTATTGCTGTATTGTTATAATGCTTGATTTGAGAAATAAATGATTTGATTTGATTTGATTTGAGCTCTGAAGCAGAGTTGAAGTATTATTTTCCATCTTGTAACACTTGATATAATACTCTGCGACTCAACGATAACTTCAAATCTAGGTCATTAAACACTGACGCAGAGTTGAAGTACTCCTCCTCAGCTTGAGACAACTGACTGTCACTCCATGTAACCTATTAAATTACATAATACGTGTTTTGTTATGTATAGCATTAAATGTAAACACGCGTAGGGCTAATGGCTAGTTTTGTTGTAAAATAGGTTTCTTTCTAATTCATTACCATTAAATTTTCAAACAACCTTGTCCATCAAGTCCTAAAATATCAATGAAACAGTCTGTATCAAATAGGTGAACAAATCATAGTAATTCAGTTTAACAGGTACCTACTTACATGTAAGTAGGTTAAACTAAAGAAGCGGTATCGTCGCAAAGCGCCGCTGATTTACATTAAAAATTGTTTATTGGAAATACATCGATTACCGGATAAATATTCAAGCTTATTAGAGTATTAAACCCACCTCTAAAATGAGTATCCGGATGTGTGTTTTAAATTAATGTCGTACATAACAAAACAGGTTGTTTAAAGATCTATTCCTTACTTGGCCAACTCCAAAGCCGGATCATTGAGTGCTGACGCAGAGTTGAAGTATTCTTTCCCAGCTTGTAGCACTAGATTGACGCTTTGTGTGTAGGGCACTGCGTTTGGTCTAGTCGGGGTTGTCCCGTTTAGTTCAACGGTTAAAACGCTCCCAGCTAGTTTGATACTAATGGCGTCGCCTGATGTTAGGAGGGCTGAAGCGTAGATCTGTGGAAAATATTACTTTAGAGATCTTATGTAACTGGATTGTTTTTGTCACCATGTTTTCTAGATGTAAAAGGCTTTTTTTACCATAATTTTTTACACAAAGTTTTAAGGCTTGGTGCGCAGGCTGCGGGCCAGCTTCAACACCTTCTTGGCAATGACAGCCGGCAGAGTAGACTGCCCGTACACCAGACATTGCTGTCAAAGGCATGTTCTTAAAACCCTGTTAAGTAGTGTATAAGTAGGTACTTCCTGTGGTGTCTTTATTGGAGCTACATAATTGCTTGAAATAAAAATGTATTTTATTTAGTTATAAGTACTGGTTTTTCCCCATGGGTTATTTATTCCACAACACATGACATTGAAGAATTATAATCCCTACGGATCGCGAGAAATACTTCTTTCTCTTGATTCCTAGGGAAAGAAATAATAAATAAGGTAAAATAAGAAGGCTTATTTTTTACATATTCTTTTAAGACTTGGTATCGTAAGATGGATATTTCTTCTCTTTCTATATCTAAAGAGTATCTTTGCATAGAAAGCACATGACATTGAAGATTTTAATCTTAAGATTGCACTATTTGCGCTGTAAATGTAGAAGCCGATACCAGATGATATCGCCAAAAATGGTCGCTGCTGAAATAAGGAATCACTTGAATAGCAATCATTTTATCTTTCCAACAAGTTTGAGATCAATATGAACAACTAACCTCATAGCACTGATTTATGGAGACACAGTGAAAGCATTTCTCTTGCAGTTCCATTATGTCTTTCAGCAGTTTCTCCCAATCAGCCTGAGTAGGCTTCGTTTCACTGAAACAGAAAGCTTGATTATTTTTATAAACCAGCGTTTGACCACAATCTCATTTGTTGGAAAGCGATGCGATCTAAGATGGGACACGTAGATCTAGAAGACACATTCACTCTTACTTTGAAGAGGCCCGGATAAGGAAAAACAGAGGACGTACAAGTGTTCCTTGCCTTAGCTGGACGTAGAACCGGTGATAAAAAGGGGTATATTAACGAGGTTGGTTTCCCTTAGAGATGCATACAAAACTCTGCAGCTGCGGTAATCGCGCTCGGTGTGCGAAGTTCCTAAGCCTGCAGGAGCTAATGATCGATTAAGGTGTATTATGACTTAATGCAGAAGTAGAGAATAAACACGGACGCCGGCGAACGGGAGCTAGCTAAAGAGTAGAACGAGACCGCCGCATTTCTCTCGGTCACAGCTGGTGTTCGCCCGCAGCTGAGAGAACTCACTTAAAATATATATAAATAAAAAAGCCTTTATTAAGTTCTTTGTAAGTACATAGTTTTTTCACTTTAATAGTTATATATTTAGGTATACGTTTTAATTAAGAACCCCTCGACGAGTATAGGCCTCCTCCAAAAGTTTCCATTTTTTTCGGTTTTCTGTTTCCTTCACCTATGTCTTGCCTGCTATGTCTGCTATCTCTTCTAGAGAACTTACTTACCTCTTGCTTAAGTCTCTAGCGAGGCGCGTGAGCATGGACAGCGCCTTCTGCGGCTCCAGGCTCCTCTCGCTGAGCGCGCGGGGTGGCACGCACACGCCGCGCGACACGAGCATGCTGTGAGCCCGCACCAGCTGAGAGAACTCTCTGAGCTGCGACCGAAGCGACTCCGTGCATTCCTCATCGTTGCTGCTGTTGGAAAAATACCTTTTTACATCCAAACAACACGCTTTTATTTTGAAATCGTAATGACGTGCTTGTAGAAAGCCAAAACCATACAAACAGTAAAAAGCAAAAATAGAAAAGATAAGAACACTTGAAAAGAACAAGACGTGTGATGTTCTGTGTACTAAAACATGGTCTAAACTTAGCATAATGCTTTTGCCACTGGAATATCACGAAGCGCTGATATTTTATTTTTTAGTTCTATCTATGTCATCCCACTGCTGAGCAAATGTCTCCTCCATAATCTTCCAGGATTTTTGTTCGCTTACCACCAATCTGTCTGGAATGCACTAAGATCATCACACCTGCGTCTACTAAGCCTTCCTCGGCGCCTGTGCCCGTCTTCAGGCACCCACTGCGTGACGATTGTTGCGCATCTGTCCGGGTGCATGCGTCTTACATGGCCCGCTCAATCTCATTTTAACCTGGCAGCTTTATTCCCTGCTTCAGCAAAGCCGGTCATTAAAAGCAGCGTGGTGTTACGGATTCTGTCAATACTCTTTACTCCAAGCACGCTGCGCTCTATTGCTCTTTAGCAAACCTTTAGTTTGCTAGTATTTTATGAAGATTTATTATCTTTGGGGGAGTTCCTTCTCATGTACCATAATTGCATTTTCACTTAACATGTTGCAATTGTACACAAGAAGCTAATAACAAAATAAAGGAAGAACAACACAGGAAACTGCACTCTATAACAGATATACTTACGGTTGAATAACCTCTAGCAACTCTCCCGCTATATCCACTTGGTCGGTCCCGTTGTACGCCATGAAACAGCGGTAGGACAGGTTCACGCGAGTCGCGTACTCCATTTCATACCCGTCTGGGTTTTGCACCAACTGGGAATAATAGTACATCGTTATAAATGGGCTGTAAGCGATCGTACGTACACCCGATAAATTTTGGCGATTTTTTTTTATATTTTAGCACAAAATGCACGGCAGCATTTTGCATGCATCATCTATTTTTCACCCAGTTCAGTATTTTATTCTTGTTTATTCTGTGTGTTAGTTTTACATATGGGCTGTTATGTTGTCTGAAATAAAATGTTTTTATTTTATTTATTTACATCGGTTAAAAAACCCGGAGCTCATAACATAACTATCAAAGAAGTGTTTAAATGCTTACCAATAAAATAGGGCAAAGATCCTCTTCGCTGATGATCTCTAGATACTGATAGAGTATGTCTCCAGCGTCGTCTGTGCCCTGGAGCTTTTGGTACCGACGCAGGAACGGCATTAGGATGCGTTTAATATCGTCTATGAATGTTTCTGGGCCTGACTGTGGAAAAACAATATTTATTTTTAATACCTCTATAGACAACCAGTCTGGTCAGAATTGGATAGATTTTATTAGAATTTTTATTGGAATCGCACCCAAATAAATCGATCCAGACCATATCACCTCAAGAGTTTGTTGTATATAAGTTTGTAGAGGTGATCTCAGAAAGGATTGAACCGATTCTAAAAAATATTTTACTGATACCTACACTATCGATGTGTGCTTTAGGCTACATTTTATTTTGAATTAAAGATCCGCGCGTTATTCCTGTTACCTTTAGAATAAGACTAGAAGGGAAAAGGATAGTATACGTACCATGCTCATCAACGCCTTGCACGTTTCTGGAATCGTCATTTGTTCTAACTCCTTCAAAGTAACACCCTCTTTATTGATATCGTAGACGAGTGTGTCCAATGTTATCAGATCGAAGAATATCTTCTCCAGACCTGAAATAAATATTCAATTCATATATCCATCTTAATATTATAAATTCTAAAGTAAAGCCAAAATTCTTTTGAGCCGTAACGACGTAAGAAATAAACAAACTCACTTTCGCTTTTATAATATTTGTATGATTAGTCCTACCATAAAGTACACTTTGAACACATACCCGGAACGCCGCCTGCATAATGAGCGAGAGTGACTAGAGAGAGAGCGTTAGTGACGATAGAGCTGCGTTCTTCTATCTCCCTCGCACGCTTGGAGTACCAGGTCGCTAGGTCGCCCGTTTCAGAGAGTTCGCTTGCTGTTTCCGCGTCCGGAGTGGACTCTTCGGACCAGTTCGAACTCCAGATTGATCTGAAAACGTATCCCAAAGTAATAAATATTTATGAAGCTCAACCGAACGTGAGGCAGGATCTAGATCTCATAATACGAACACCAACATCTTGAACCTGCAATGTAATCCAGATCCACAAACAATAAAGATCACTGGTTGAAAGTTTGACGGCTATTCCTTTTTGTTGGTCAGAGACCAGAATAGTATAATATATAGGCTGGTCCATTTATTAGTCTCTAAAATTACCTGAATATCGGCTTCCTGCACCAATCCCGTTCATACGGCATCGGCGGCGGCACCTCTATACTAAACGACATGACCTCCTCCCCAACCGACTCTTTGTCTATAGGCCGGACCGTCGGCAACAAATGCTGGTACAAAAACGGGGGAATTGTCTCTGGTAGCTTCTCTAGTATTGCCAGTTTGACAGTAGTGGTTTTGACGTGAGGCCATAGACAGTGTAGCGCGAAGATGCGACCTTCTTTGGCGATCTCCATCGCGCTGTGGAGGATGCTGTTGCAACGTAGGCGGTGGTATTCGTCCTTTTCGTAGGTGGACTTTTCTTGTTTGAGGATCAGCTGCAAATAGGATTTAGGCATGCTACAATATAATTAGAATTCTATTCAAGACAGTTGTACGTCCAGTACGTAAAGGGTAGAGTTCGGCAGGGGCTAATTCTCGTGCATTCGAGATTAATATCTTATTTGAAATTTGTATTGTTATACCGTCAGTTTTAAAGGAGCATTTTAATTAACAATGCTTGAAACTTGTTACTTGAAAAGGGAAAATCTTTTTACCAAAACAATCTAAAATCCTTAAAACAAGAGATCTCAAATGGAAGGTAACATTCTTATTGCTCTATTTAAACGCAATAGAAATAACAATATTGAACTTGAAATAAAGTACAAACTATAAACAAATAGTGAATGGAAATCACTTCCATTTATTTTTTCGGAGCATTATAATCGCGGAGATCACTTTATATACCACTTTTCTTTTGAGGTTCGGAACCCTAAAGCCAATGCACAATTCACATACCTCATATAAGAATAATCTTTCCTTGTAAAACAGCATCACATGGCGACACCTCAACAGCTCACTGGTGTACGCGTTCAGATGCTCCACTGCAATATCCTCCTGTGATTGGATCTGTTCGCCTTCTTCGCGATCCTTGTTGATCTCCTCTAGGATGTGCTGGCTGGTGAGCTCCAGGCCGAACTGCAGCAGCTCTTTAGCGGCCGGCAGGGTTTCTGGGAGTCGGTCTACGCATTGATGTACCGCCCAGATCTTCTTCGATACTTTGCTCTGTAAATTGAATATGATTTGAACTAATGCTAATAAACAATGTTAATTGGTGCAATTGGTTATTTTTTTCACTAAAAACGGGATGTTTATCGTGATTTGTGACCTCAGTTTACCCGTGAGCATGGGCACATGCTACATTGAAATTTCGGATAACTCAAAAACTCACAAATCATGGTATATATCATGTTTTTTAGTGAAATAAGTTTTCGCGCTATCAGTGAAACCATGATAGTTACAAAAGTGAATAGGTAATTGTTTGCCGTTCTAATCAAATAATAAACAAATTAACCCATTTAAAATCGCAATATATAAATGATTATTATCGATTATACAATTGCAATACATAACTGATCAAAATTAACCAAACATTGTCCGGCATTATCTAACTTCTTAGTGGAGCCATTCTGTTATATCTGTACATAATGATAATACATAGGATCATACATCATGATAATACATCTGATGAATTTTCTGTCACCTATTCTAATGGTTAAGTCGATGGAAGAGCTCAGCACGATGCTCGAAGGCCTCAATCGGGTCTCCCAACGGGTAGGACTTAAAATGAACATGGACAAGACGAAAATCATGTCGAATGTCCATGTCGTCCCTGCCCCAGTTATGGTTGAGAACTCGGCTCTTGAAGTTGTCGACGCGTATGTATACCTAGGACAAACAGTCCAATTAGGTAGGTCCAACATCGAGAAAGAGGTCAATCGTCGAATCCAACTCGGATGGGCAGCGTTTGGGAAACTTCGCAACGTCTTTTCGTCCAACATACCTCAGTGCCTTAAGACGAAAGTCTTCAATCAGTGTGTGTTACCAGTGATGACATATGGAACCGAGACGTGGTCCTTCACTATTGGCCTTATGAATAAGCTCAGAGTCGCTCAACGAGCTATGGAGAGGGCTATGCTCGGGGTTTCTCTACGGGATCGAATCAGAAATGAGGAGATACGTAGGAGAACTCAAGTCACGATTACGATTAGCACGTTGAAGTGGCAATGGGCAGGCCATATAGCGCGCAGAACAGATGGCCGATGGGCCCGAAAGGTTCTCGAGTGGAGGCCACGGACCGGCAAGCGCAGCGTAGGACGTCCACCCACAAGATGGGCAGAAGACTTGGTAAGAACCGCAGGTCAGCGTTGGATGCAGGCCGCGTCCAACCGCAGTTCCTGGAGATCAATGAGGGAGGCCTTTGTCCAGCAGTGGACGTCCTACGGCTGATCGTATGATCAGCCTGATCGAATGATGATGATGATAATTCTAATAACATCATATTCTCATCTTAACTTGGGAAGTAGAAAAATTAAACTCAATGGAATGAAAAGACACTATGTCAAAACTCTATATTTAACTATGTTACAGGTACTCCCATATATTTTAACTATGATTCTTACCAAAAACTTCTGTATCGCGTCTGTAGACACGGGGTTTTTGCGCCATTGTTGTTGATACACCAAATCGCTGTCCAGGTTGAAGGTCTCAGCCAACTTCAGCGCTTCACTGTACTGCCCGCTTTCAATCTGTTACCAAACACAAAGTTCATATCATAGCCAAATGGCTAAATTTTAAGTTAATGACGATACAGGCCCCGAGCCTAGTGTGGGAGTCATTGCCAAATAACTGACCAATATTAAAATTATTGTGTTTTGTGTGTGTTCGGTTTTTAACTGGGTCCTACCAACCCAACCTAGGGGTCTTCAAGTCTTAATAGCTTACTTCTAGGCAAGCGTGTTCTATCGTAGACTGCATCATTGCTTACCATCAGGCGAGATCGTGGTCAAACGCTAGCCTATAATTTATAAATTACCCATTTAAAAGTGCAATAATTAAATGACTAGCTGTTGCCAGCGGCTTCGTCCGCGTTGTTCTAAGAAATAATAATGATGGAATACTTTTATCCTTTTTTTGTAAATACATACACTTAGAATATACAGAGAAACAACCAGACCCGGAACAAATATCTGTAGATCATGCAAACATTTGTTCCACGGTGGGAATCGAACCCGCAACCTCCAGCGTTTCAACCGGCTATTCGCCCACTGCGCCACGGAGGTGCCGCGGAACTGATGTTTGCATGATCTACAGATATTTGTTCCGGGTCTGATTTATAAGTATATGTATTTACCAAAAAAAATGTAGGTATGTAAGTATTCTATTAGTTCCCATAGTACAAGTTCTGGTTAGTTTGGGGCTAGATAGCGCTGTGTGAAATGTCCAGCAATATTCATTTATTTATTTTATTAATATTTCTATAAATATTTTTTATTGCATAGGCCGCACTTGCAACTAGTACGTGGAATAGTGCACATACAACTCACCTTCCTAGAGAACAGCTCAGCCGGCGTAGTGCTCTTGACAGCCAGCAGGCGGTACACACGCGACACACATGTGATGCGCCGCGGCTTCGGCTGGAATGTTTCGATGTCGGTGATGGCGTACACCACGGTCTTCAGCATTTCCTTCACCATTTCGAAGACGGTATCTTCTTCCTCCTCCACTTTTACTACTTCCATCTGTAGCAAGAGTATTCAAATTATATCTACTGCGTGTTTTGTTATGTACGACATTAAATGAAAACACTCAAATTAAAATCAAAAAATCATAATGTTTTTATTTCTGTAAAATATAGAACTTTAATATAGTTGTTGGGATCTTCTTTTGTGTATATTATACTTGTGTCAGAAGACCCCGCTCTTCAATAGCCATACAATTTATTTATATACTACACTAATAGCCCTATTAGTGTAGTATATACAGTGTAAACTCCATATAACGTCACTCGTTTTAACGACAAACTCTCTAAAGCGTCGAAATCACTCGGCTTTGGTTTAGCTTGTCTTGCATACAATGGTACACTCTGTATAGCATTACACCCACTCTCAATAACGACAACAATTTGTAATAAAAAGTTCTTTTTAAATTGCCAAATTAGTAAAAACTGCGCAGCTGTGTATATCCTTTTGTCGTTTTATTATCCTAGACCATAATATACTCGACTGTTGGCATCATATACACCAAACTTTCTAAGAAATCCGTTCTTTTCAAAATGGGATTGCTTGCACGTGTAGCTGCAGACTGTTGTTAGTAGAAGTGATGGATTTTATCTATACATTGTCATATTCTTAGTAGCTCACAAACTTTCAAATTGTAAACATAAACTGCAAACGCAATAGCGTTCAAATTAAAACAGATTTTTATTATAGGTACTATTTAACAAGACAAATCAGAAATAAACTTTTCTTTTTCTAATACAGATTTTACTTCTCTCCATTTAACGACAACTCTCTATAACGTCAAAATATGCTCAGTCCCTTGAGTGTCGTTATATAGAGTTTACACTGTAAATAAATTGTATGACTATTGTTGAGAAATAGGTTTTTTTTTCAAATTCATTACCATAGAAAACTTAAATATTTCAAACAACAATCAAGTCCTAAAATATCAATGCAACTGCCTGTACAAAATAGGTAAACAAATCATATTCATTCATCTTGTAAGTAGGTAGGTATACCTGTTAATCTGACTAAGCGGCATCGTCGCAAAGGCGCCGCCGATTTACGTTAAAAATGATATATTGGAAATTTATCGATTACCGGATAAATATTTAAGCTACCGTTATTAAACCCACTTTTAAAATCAGTTAATACTATTCCGGATATGTGTCGTTAATTAATGTTGTACATAACAAAACAGGTTGTATACTAAAATTATGTCTTTCTGTCTGTCTGTTTGTTACGTTTGCACGACGACTGGACCGATTTCGATGAAATCTATACTAATATTATAAAGAGGAAAGATTTTGTATTTTTGTGTGTATGTTTGAAATAAATAAACTCAAAAACTACTGTGCCGATTTCGAAAATTCTTTCACCATTGGAAAGCTACATTCACCCTGAGTCACATAGGCTATATTTATTGCTAGAAACGATTAGGAATCCTTACTAAAACTTAAGTAACGTAACCCAAGGTGTAAAAAAGTGCCCTAAAACGTCTTTCGTCGCATGCGCTGCGGAAACTATTGATGATAGAACAAAAGTATGTTCTACAATATTAAAGAACATATCAATATCTACATAAATAATATTATAAAGAGAAAAGATTTATTTGTTTGCATTGAATAGGCTCCGAAAGTACTAGATCGATATAAAAAATTCTTTCACTGTTAGGAAGTTACACTATCCCCGGGTGACTTTTTATCCAACTGCGCAGAAGGAGGGTAATATTTATATTGAAAAACTACGCGCGCGAAGCTGCGGATTGGTCAGCTAATAGTATAAGATAGGTTATGACCGGGATTAGGGCATTGGCTACTTTTAACCCGACCGCGCAGTAGGGTAATGCTTTTATTGACAAACTACGCGTGCGAAGCCCCGGGCGGATAATTGGTGATAAGTACAAAAATACGTAAGTAATATAAATGAAAAATCTATCTCCCCTCTCTTCGTCCTTGCCAGTATCATGTGTTCGAGCGCGTGTGTCCGTCCGCAAACTCAAAACTCAGAGCTAAACTTTACATCAGATTGCTCTATTTTGAGACTTACCAGTAACGCTACCTGGAAACTGCTTAACACGGTGACTACTGAAAACACACAGGACTGTGTTTTTAAATTTTGACTCTCTAGCGATGCGGCTTACGCACGTGGCGAATGCGAGTCGTTACGTACAGCTGTGCGGGTACTACAAACGAAAACACGCTCCGCGTGAAATTCGGCCTGGTAAAGGAGAATTTTTACAAATGCGACGCGAGTGCGGCATCATACAAACCTTGGATGCGACTTAGATCAAAAAAAGTTAACAGTCAATGAGAAGAATGAGCTTCCGATGAAAAGTCAATAATCAATATTCATTAAAATCACAAGGACCACTTTGAAACGTCAATTTTACCGCGTGTTCCTCCGCGACCAAGCCAGGAAAGAATCAGGCAAGAAACAAGGCTGATCATTTTTTTTGAATCTTCCTTTACACAGTCAGAATAAGAATGAACTTACAGTCTCATCGCTAGGACTCCGCCGGGCGGGCAGCACCGCGGCCTCGCACTCCAGGGCGAGGAAGCCAGCGTCGCACGCGCGCGTCACCCTCGGCGCGCCCTGCAGGAACTCCGCGCGGTTCGACAGCAGGTTCACCAGGTCTTCCACCCCGCACACAGATACTGACCCGCTGAACCGGGAGAGGATGATTTCCTAAAACAAAAAGGATTTTACCAATAAAAAATCCCTCTTTAACGCGAGCAGATGGTAGCTTGAGGGTCCGCGTCAAAACGCCGAAATAGAAGATCTTGTGGCCGAGCCTATTAGCATAAATACTTAAATATCTAAACCAGTTAATCTACACTACACAAGGTTAGCTGGAATAAATTGCTAATTGGCATTAAGTTCGCCTGTGTATTGTTTTATCAGTGCACGAATTTTCTAATCTAAATATTTACACTATTGGTTTTCAGTAATTGTCTAATATTTTTTTTCAATTACTACTTCTTTATTGAATGCATACAGCTGACAATTCCCGAGAACGCTGTCTGTGTTTCCTCATATCGGGAACATCTGGTGCTGCCGCCCGCCGCCCTCGGCGCGGCGGCGTGATGTTTTTGCCAAGGCGGGGCTGAATGCCAGCGTAGCTGGGCCCTCGACCTCTTTACCTTAGAATTAAGCCTACTGTTATACTTATACTATCGCCGTTATGAGAGTGTAGAGATAGGAACTAGAGTAGGAATAAAAAAACGTTTCTTACAAAAAAAAACTATTCTTGACTTATTTTGATTAATTGTACGAAGAGTTTGTTATCGTTTAGTTTAACTTAGGTTAAATTAATAACGAACTAGCTTGGCTATATATATATATACGTAATTTGTATAGTTTGTCATTCAAGAAAATATTGATGATAATGATAAGTAGATTATATTAGTTAATTATTTATTGCATTTACTGATAAAATAATGATGAAAACCCCTCATTGTGTGTGCATCAATATCTTTAATCGATTCTTATGTATAAAACATAAATAGAAAATCGTTTCAATTTTTATACATAAATCTTAAGTTTACTAAATGTTTCGAACTTTTGTAATAATCGATTTTATTTCGTTCCCAAGTGGTTAAAACGATCGCAACACTACAGCATTAAACCCAACGATACAACATTAAAATAGCGTCTGATATCATAATAATTATGGCATTACTTATGGTTGATTTTTCGACATCTTGTGTAGACGTCCGTTTAAAGTTATCACGGCGAGAAAAATGAAAGACATCAAATCGGGCTTGTAATAACGGCACAAGTACACCTTTATTTAGTATTTATTGTGCTTACCTACGTCGGTTAGCTTATTAGGAGTGTTTAAATAAATGCCTCAAGTGAGTCGACTCAGTCATATAAATACACGAAACAGTAAGCTAAAAGATGACGCTATTACCTCATTGCTCCACCAGTTAACATCAGCGGCATGGAACACAGCCAGGTCCTTGCTCTCCTTCTCCTCAACGAGCGGGTTCCTCAGATCGTGTCCCGGTTGAGAAGTGAGCGGGAACCTGTGCATGAGCTTCAGTAGAGGCAGACGCCACACCGAGACGTCTCCGTTCGAGTGGAGACACACCAGCTTGCCGGCGTCGGGGGATACTTCCATTTCTATTATCACCGCCTGAAATAATTCAAATTCATACTAATTGCAGGATTTGTAGGGACACAATACATACAGAATAGCTGACTCGCGTAAGTGGTACCTAAATAGATGGTAACTGTTGTAGTGTAGCCACGCCAGTCGTCTCTCTCCGCTTATTCAGTTAATAAATGTACCGTTGTGGAAATATAAATTGGTAATTGAAAGATGAATCTACTCATTCCAACCTCCTCAACAAGAAAAGGCTTAATCAGTACATTATTAGATTATGACGACTTCCGTGGTGCAGTGGGCGAATAGCCGGCTGAGACGCAGGAGGTGGCGGGTTAGATTCCCGCCGCGGAACAAATGTTTTCATGATCTACAGATATTTGTTCCGGTTCTGGTTGTTTCTATATATATTATAAGTATGTATTTACAAAAAAAATGTATATAAGTATTATATCAGTTATCTGGTTCCCATAGTACAAGCTCTGCTTAGTTTGGGGCTAGATAGCGCTGTGTGAAATGTCCAGCAATATTTAATTTAATTATCCCGAACCACTAAACTAATATTATTATTTAATATTAATTTATTTTGCATAATACATTATTTACAGCTTAGATATTTTTTAATCAATATAGTATTTTTACTTTCGTGATTTATTTCAATCATTATTATAAATACGGGATTTATGACGTAGTACGCTTAGCTCAGTGTTATCTGAAATAAATACATTATTAGGTATTTTGGTAAAAAAAAATATATACCTAGTCAGGTCATAAATTCTGTCACATGTTTAATATAAAATAATTGAAACAAGTTTGTTCATTATGTAACCATTTATATACCAAAATGAACTTAACAAAACATAGATTCTTATGACACTAAAGTTTATTCAAAATTACCTCCGTGATTTTGAATACAAGCCTTCAATCTGCGCGGCCAGTCGTCTATCGCAGCACGAACGAGGTCCATGTCAATATCGGCGGCTGCCTTAATCTAGGATGTCTTGAGTGACTCCAAATTGGGATGAGGCTTTGAGCACGCCTTTTCCTCCAAGTGTTGCCATATCTTGTAATCTAACGGATTCAAATCTGGACTGGAGGAGGGCCAGTCTTCCTGCCGGATGAAGTCGATTTCACGCGCCGCCTGCCAGTCTTGTGTGCTATGAGCTGGCGCCGAATCTTGTTGGAATACCCAGTGCCTGTTATTGAACATGGTATGAGAAACAGGTTCCACAAGGTTCGTCAGGACTGTATTTTGATACACAACTGCATTCGTTTTTACACCTTTCTCACAAAAATGTACCTCTGTTAAGCCCCAATAAGAAACTCCCAACCATACCATGAGCGAGGATGGAAAATGACCTCGTTGGACACGCGGAATACGGTTGCTCGCTTCTTCACTACTGTGTGCGTACACCTTATCATTTTGTTTGTTGTAGCTCTCTTCTACGGTAAAAATTTTTTCACCCGAAAAAAGAATTTCCCGATATTTTTTTCCCGCGTACCGCTTCAACAAAGCGCGGTATCTCTTCAGTCTCAAGTCCATTAGACGAGCATTCAAACGATGTTCTGTTTTTCTTCGATATGCCCGAAGCCCTAAGTCTTCATTTAACACCCTTTTCACCGTGGTTCTGCTTAACCCAATCTGAAGGGCCAACAGTTTCTGCTTACGTTTGGGATTTCTTTGAATTCGCGCCTTAACAGCTTTTATCACTGCTGGAGTCCTAACAGACCGAGGGCGACCACTTCTTGACTTGTCATCTACACTAGAGTCTTCATTGTATCGTTTGATGGTGCGATAAACGAATCTTATAATTATATTCAAATTTTTCAGTATGTCAAAAATTTGAATTGGCGCGTAACCGCACCGATGCAACGCAATAACTGCAACACGGTCTTCTTTAAGCGTCCACTCCATATTTAAAAATGAGTAAAATTATAAAAAGTATACATTTTTATTTTCATGAATAATTCGAAATTCGAATTCTATAAACTTTTTTGTGGCCAGCATTCTAAAAGAAAAGTTTTTACTGTGTGACAATACTTATGACCTGACTAGGTATATTTAACTATTTTACTGTAAAACTAGTAATAAGGTTGCTAATCTAATCTAAAGAGCCCGCTGGACAAACAAATAGGGTTGCTAATCAAGGCTAATTGAAATTGAACTAATATTATAAAAACTAAAGTCACATTTCGATTCGATGAAATTCTTACACAAATAGATTATGACCGGGATTGGGGCATAGCCTACTTCTTCTTGCGCAAGAGGATAATGTATTTATTAACAAATCACGCGTACGAAGGCAGCGGTTGTCAGGAAGAAATCGCTTATAGCGATTAGATCCAGTTATTATACTAATTTAAAAAATGATGTTCTGTATTTTATTTTGGTGTACAATAAAGGGTTAGCTTCTGCCGCCAAGCAGTACTGCTGTGTTTCGGGTATGGTTGCTATTGAAACACACATGTGGCTTTACACCTGTATGCCTTAAGTTGGACGCAGGGCAGTGCAACGTTGGGCACATGTCTAAGGTGCGTGACCTACGAGGTAATTCTTTGTTATAGGCATTGGTTACCACTTAACATCAGGTGGGCCATTAGCTTGTTCCATCTCCATGTCATGTACACATGGCTATAGTATTCCAGTATAAGCTGACCTCTCATTCTACGAAAAGCCTACACTATGCGAGGTCAGCTTATACTGGAAGACTATAGCTTGATGTGTAGCCGTGTGTACCATAAAAAAGCTAATCTAATCTAATAAATCATAAACTCTCTATTCTGTACACTCACCAACTTCTTATTAGATCTAAATGGAATGTAGTATTTGAACTTGTCATTGGCTTGAGCCACAATGTTGTCGGACACTACAGAAAGCTTCAAATGAGGTTCTTCGTTCAGAAGACGCCATGCGGTGAGACCGAAGCTATAGGCTGCGTCCAGATCCTGAAAGATAACATTGATAATAAAAACTTTGAAGTAAAGGGATCCTTAAAAAGAATAACCAGCCTTAACGTTGCGTTTCTTTGGAACAAGGCGCGGTTGGTCACGGAGGTACAGATAGTAAATTTGACGTTTCAAAGTGATTCTTGTGATTTTAATGAGTGAATTAATTTTGACTTAGACTTTTAGGATAGGATTATTTAGATAACTCTGCGAATACTTCGGCAGTCGACATGTTTGAACAATGTATAATTGAATCCCCAGCTTTAGAGATTTTTTTATAAACTATAGGCTAGCCTTTAACCACGATCTCGCCTGATGGTAAGCGATGATGCAGTCTACGATAGAACACGCTTGCCTAAAAGAAACCTATTCACTCGCGATTTGAATACCCGCTAGGTTCGCTATGGCCATATTTTAACGTGCTCCATCTTCGAACACACCATCACTTACCATCAGGCGAGTGAGTGATTAAGCGCTTGACTATAGTGTGACCATTAGTGCTGTGCACTCCCTGAGGTATTTGTATCGGACTGTCTATGTCATGTGCGTCTGACATAGACAGTCCGATACAAATAACACTACCTGCCGCCACGAGCGTTGACGGCGTACTGACAGAGCGCAGCAGCCGATTCTCCCCCCCCCCCCCCCCCCGTCTCGCCGCGCGCATACCTCAGGGAGTGCACAGCACTAATGGTCACACTATACCACCAAAAAAAAGTGTGGTCGACTCAAAAACGCCATAACAGCCACTTATTGAAAATTTAGAATCTAAATAGTTCTTGATCTGCAATAACAAGTCAATGTCTACTTTAATTATATATATATATATATATTTTTATACTACTTATATGGCAAACGAGCATGCAGTCCCACCAGATGTTATGTGGCTACTGCAGCCCATGGATATCCACATAGAATTCAAAACAAACTATTATGTTGTCTTGGTCTCTATGTGGATACGTTGCCATACTATAGGACTTAGCTGTTATGCCTATGTGCCAGTAATTACAGGAACATACCATTACCATCTAACTGGAACACAGCACCACAAGTACTGCTATTTGGCGGCAGATAAAGGTAAGGCGGTGGTGCCCACTTCCTCGAGCCCGTTCACAAAAGCTCTACCACCAGTAAAATAATTTATAGTATATATAATTTTAAACTAAAAAATTAGGCGAAAATGAAATTACTCATAAGCATATACATGGCTAGATTTTAATAATATTAATAGGGTATTAACGCGCCGGCGAACCCTGAGCGCAACTTCAATTCGGTCGCGTCAAATACATCGCCCTGAATATCGCTATCCCTGTTTACTGACGAAGTTTAACCACGCAGAGCGACAGTGATAGCAATAGAATGATTCTAAATTTGATTAGATTTTGACCGTGTTCCGTAATACCAAAAATTATGACTAAAAACTTGTTGTATTTTCCTCATTGTGTTGTTATTCTGTAACTAGACGATATAATCTATGTTCCCATGACTAGGATACGTAAGATGTTGTTGTTTTTAATACGAAACCATTAGGTTGAAAACAGGTATTTTATGACGTAAAAACATGTAGAATGCGATACGATTCAATTTCATTTTAGGTAAGTATATTGATCTAATATATGGTTGGGAACCTAGATAAATACTATTCAAATTAAAATAATACCTTATTAAGATAGAAATATGCTCCAATTAGAAACGATCTTGGTAGTACGTGTTGTATGGGCGATTGTCCCTCCGGTGTCCCCTTAATAGATTTGTACACAAGGGATTAAAAAAAACTACTTTTTTGTGTAGCCCGCGAACAAAGCTGTAGATAGAATACTTACAGTAGCAGAGGGATATGGCAGCTTCGCAACGTACAGAGTATTGTGCAGGTGACAATAGGAGACAGCGCTAAGACCTCCTTTGAACTGAAACTTGTGGTGGAACGCGCAGCCTTCGGTTAGAGATATCATGTACGCTCGAACACTGCCGTCGTAGCCCACTAGGAGCACTTCCCAGCTCCTGAAAATTATAACACTACAGTATACCTACGCCAAGTCAAGACATTTCACACAGCACTATCTAGCGCTAAACTAAGTCAAGCTTGTCCACCAGATAACTGATACATTTTTTTTGTAAATGCATACTTGTAATTGATCGAGCGAAGCGAAATCTCTAAATTAACTTGGGCAAATCGGCGTTGTATGTATGTTTGTCCGAGGATAACTTTGGAAGCGCTGATCCGATCATCGTGAAAATATGTATTACCTATGTAGGTAGATAGTGATGGCATAATTTTGGTGTGACTAAATGAGCTAAAAATGTTGGGCGTTGTTGAGATATTGGGGTTCAAGAGGGGTAAACAAACGAAAATGAAGCTAACTGGTCAAATGGGACGTCAAATGAAAGGTATTCATTAGTACATTTAGACTCTGTTTTTATTTTTCGTAAACTCTTTATAATTTTTGAGTTATTAGTCATAATAAAAACTGAACTTTGACAAAATTCACAGGGTACACCAGTGACCCCACAGTGCTGAAATTTGGTACGCGTGTAGCTTTGGTAACACATATATAGGCAAAAGTCTGAAATCCCAAATAACTGCAATTTGTACTACAAAAAAGAGTAACCACAACACATGAACTCCCGTTACTTGAAATTTGAATGAAACTGTAGGTCAAGTAAATTGGTTTTTAATTTCGTGACACTATTTTGATAGTCAAATATTACAAATAATATTTTTTTGTTTTAATCGGAGACTCGCGAGATCTTAGTTCGGGGCGAAACACTAGTATACAGAGTGTTTTTTTAACTGTAACAGTACGGCAGCACCCATAACCAGACGAGATACAGGTGCAGTTTCTTTTAATACATCAGCTTGTTTTCGAAGAAAAACATTTTGGCATTAAATTTTTTTTGGTCAAGTGTGAGTAGCGCCTACTTTTTACGTATTTGACAATGCCATGATAGGACAAATAAGATGATGCAATGACTGATATAAAAGTCCGACAGGTGCAAGAACCATGTTCGAAATGCAAAATTGTTCTGAAATACGAAATGTTTTTGAATTGCTAATGAGAGCATGGAGTTCCTAAACTTCTTAATCGCTACAGTATTAATACTTCTTTAATGTGCAATTAAAATCTAATAAAATGTTTGTAGAAGGAATTGTGTTTGTCCTGTTGTATGAGAAAACTTTTTATCAAATTTGACTAACTTCCGCTATTCAGATTTTTTTCATCCAATACAATAAAATGATCATTACAAAGGACTGCATCGATCGGCATCAAAAAAAAATTACCAACTTGATTCATTTTAAGGCGCTACTCACACTTGACCAAAAAAATTTTAATGCCAAAATGTTTTTCTTCGAAAACGAGCTGATGTATTAAAAGAAACTGCACCTGTATCTCCTCTGGTTATGGGTGCTGCCGTACTGTTACAGTTAATAAAAAACACTCTGTATATAAACAACCAGACCCGTAAAAAATATCTGTAGGTCATAAAAATATTTGTTCCGCGACGGGAATCGAACCCGCAACCTCATGCGTCTCAGCCGGCTCTTCACCCACAGTGCCACGGTGGTCGTCAATTAACAGGTAATTAGTGTTATGAATAGGTACTCGGCGTATCACTAGCGGCTCCCGTAAGGGCTGCAAGAGCGAGTGAGCAATATCATCGTTGCTTGTCCCACGTTTTACGACCCCGTCTGCCAGGAGCGCTGGCGTCTAGAATAGTCCAGCCCGATCTGAGTTCTCGTGTTATTCTGGCATGTAAGATAAAAATATAATAAGATAACTCTTTATTGTACACCATAACAAAATACAGAACATAATTTTTACAAATAGATTTAGTACAATGGTATGTGTTTAAGTCCGACGATAACCATCCAAAGATCCATTTTTAGAATATACTCTTATCTTTTTGTTTACGCGGGAGATGCAAAATATAGCAAAATGTACAAAATTTGAGTTTGATTGTTGCGAGAGATGGAAGCTGAAAACTGTTTTGGATTTGGATGAGAAAGAACAGTTTCCAAAAAAGGAAGGATGCACAATACCTTTAAATCCTTCGATGGGCGTGTAGCGGCGACAGATTCGAATAAGGTGCACTTATATCCACTGTATTTCAACCACAAAATTAAGTTCTTTATGCGAGACGAATTCTAACACAACAGCGGCGCGGACATGAATGAATGAATGAAATACTCTTTATTGCACACCAAATAAAAATACAATAATGGAAATAAACAATAAATAAAGGTACAATGGGCGGTCTTATCGCTAAAAGCGATCTCTTCCAGACAACCTTTGGATGGACAGGATAAACAAAATCAAAAGACGGCGGTGTAAGAGTACCTACAGACATAAACAGAACCCACAAAATAAAATATACCTATTAATTATACTAATAAACATAAACTTAAATACATACAAATAATATAAGAATAAATAAACTACACTACATAAAGAGGATAAATAACATAAACACTAACTAGCAGTTAGGAGACAACGAAAGGAAATGGTTGTATACCTTGACTTTGAAAATAGGAAGAGATTGGGACGACCTTACAGACAAAGGTAAGGCGTTCCACAGTCGCACAGCTTGTACTGTAAAGGAGTCACCATAAAATTGTGAACTATGGATGGGAGTTCGAAGCTGTAGAGCTTCGGAAGAACGAAGGGTTTGAGAGTGTCCCTGATACAGACACTCGAAACGCTCCTTTAGATAAGAAGGTGAAGTGGGATTATAGAGAATGCTATAAAGAAGTGATACAATATGGACATATTGTTCCAAACTGTTTTTCGTTACACTTTTGATAGATGGCGCCACTTTGTAAGCGCCCACGACGGTGTTAAACGTATAGCGCGTCCTCGCTCACACGTATAGGGGCAGGTGTGCGTGGGAGAGGAATATATATATATAAGAGGTTTATGCAACAATTAAATTAAACGATTTGTTTTTTATGAAAATAGAATGGAAATTACGATTAGCTATTGAATCAGCGCAACCACTTTTTATTTATTGTGTAGAGACAGTGGTATGTCCATATCTAAAAAACTAACCCACATAATAAATTTCCACAAATATAATGTATTTTGTTTATGATTAAGCGGGTTAGATTTTGACATTATGGAGGATGAAGAGAATTAAATAAAATATCAGATTGTATGGGATCAAAGTCTTGTTTAAACATTCAAAACTAGTAAGTTTTAGTGTTTAAAGAGTTAATTTATGATGCTAAAGGGTCACAAAGTGCTGAGACTGTTACAAAGACTCCGCTGTCTGTCTGTCTGTCTGGCCGTCAGTTGAAAATTTCACAGATGATGTACATATTTCTGTTGCCGCTATTACAACAAATACTAAAAACAGAATAAAAAAAATATTTAAGAGGGGCTCCCATACAACAAACGTGATTTTTTGCTCGTTTTTGCTCGATATTGATAACGGCAACAGGTAAGACGCTTGAAATATTCACAGAATATTGAGTTATATATTCACTTTAAAAATAAATAATTAAATTAAAATAAAACAAATATTTAAGGGGGGGGGGGGGGCTCCCATACAACAAACGTGATTTTTTGCTCGTTTTTGCTCGATATTGATAACGGCAACAGGTAGACGCTTGAAATATTCACAGAATATTGAGTTATATATTCACTTTAAAAATAAATAATTAAATTAAAATAAAACAAATATTTAAGGGGGGGGGGGCTCCCATACAACAAACGTGATTTTTTGCTCGTTTTTGCTCGATATTGATAACGGCAACAGGTAGACGCTTGAAATATTCACAGAATATTGAGTTATATATTCACTTTAAAAATAAATAACTAAATTAAAATAAAACAAATATTTAAGGGGGGGGGGGGGGGCTCCCATACAACAAACGTGTTTTTTTTGCCGTTTTTATAGATAATGGTACGGAACCCTTCGTGCGCGAGTCCGTCTCGCACTTGGCCGGTTTTTTTCAACATTAACTTATCTCACATAATTTTACCAGAAAATACTTAAAAATAAAATGAATGAAGAAAAATGTAACGAGGTTAGTACAAGGTAGGAAACGCATCGACAATACCCCGGGTGCTACCGGTGTCAATAGGCGACGGTGACCGCTTACCATTATGCGGGCCGTAAGCCTATTATGACATGCCACAAATAACATAAAAAAAAAACTTAGCAAAAACTTTTAATATGCAAAATAAACTAACCATTTAATTTCAGTGCTTTTTGCTGTAGTAGGCAAGAAAATAATGTCAGCAATAGCATGAGCCATGTCAGTGCACTCCAAGCCCCCAGGCCTTGAGCATTCCTGAAACATTACAATGCTATTTATTTAGAAAAGCTCCTTAAATAATGTTATGACAGCTGACTGACAATATATCATCATCATCATCATCAGACGTCCACTGCTGAACATGGGCCTCCCCCTTAAATCGCCACAACGAGCGGTTGGTAGCGGTTTACGCCCAACGGCTTCTTGCGATTCTTACTAGATCGTCGGTCCACCTTGTGGGGGGCCGGCCTACGCTGCGTCTTCCAGTCCGTGGTCTCCACTCGAGAACCTTTCTTCCCCAACGGTTATCGGTTCTACGAGCGATGTGGCCTGCCCATTGCCACTTCAAATTGCTAATTTTGAGAGCTATGTCGGCAACTTTAGTTCATCCGCGGATTTCCTCATTGCGGATTTTGTCACAAGCACACACTCAAAAGTTCAGAACAATAATTAAAATTTATATTAGATTATTTAATCAATAATGCTGGACATTTCACAAAGCGCTATCTAGCCCCAACTAAGCAAACTTGTACTATTGGAACCAGATAACTGATATAATACATATATGTACAATTTTTAGGGTTCCGTACCTCAAAAGGTAAAAAAGGAACCCTTATAAGATCACTCTCTTGTCCGTCTGTCCGTGTGTCACCACCGATTTTATCAGGAACGGGTGGACCTAGCAAGTTGAAATTTATACCACTGAGGTCTATAGTCCCTATTAGGTGTATAAAAATCAAGGTCCTGAGTCAACACGATTAAACGATTTGGGCAAATTTAGATTTTCGCGAAAACTTGTAAGTACCAAAATTTACTTTCATTTTCAACTTTATTATTTTTCGGAATATTCCCTTTACTTGTGTTGTAAGACCTTGCTTAATCAAAATTGACAAAGTAGGTCTACGTGAAGTACCCTATAGGTTTTGGGTCGAAAACCTATAATGGTAGTTGCCGTTGACCTAGAATCACGAAATTTGGCAAAAAGCAAGGTCTTACAGCACGAATAAAGGAAAAATTACAAAAAATAAAAAAAAATTCAATTAATGGATGTCCCCATACATACATAGTTGACGCCAATTAAGAAAGTTCTCTGGAGTTGTATGGGCGCTCATACAATTTAGAGGACTAGCTTAATCGGCAACAACCTCATATATGGTAAATAAATAAAAATGTGCTATTGAATAAAATAAATATTTAAGTGGGGCTCCCATACAACAGACATGATTTTTTGCCGTTTTTATAGATAATGGTACGGAACCCTTTGTGCGCGAGTCCGACTCGCACTTGGCCGGTTTTTTTTTTGTGAACATATACTTGTTTCTAATATACAGAGAAACATCCAGAACCTGAACAAATACCTGTAGATCGTGCAAACATTTATTTCTCGGCAGGAATCGACCACGTAACCTCCTGCGTCTCAGCCGGCTATTCGCCCACTGCGCCACTGAGGTTGTCCCGGTGTATACTTACATCATCATCATTTCCGCCTGTTTGCACCCGTTACGACATAGGCCTCCTCTTTATTACGCCATTCTTTCCGATCCCTTGCATGTCATATCCATTGGCACCAAGCTTCGTCATTCCTCATTTGACCATCTTGGTCTTACATATACTTACATATTCAATACTAAATAGTTTTGAAGCAGACAAGTCATAGAATTCCACATGACCAATCCCATATGCCAACACCAGAAATGCACAGTCAGGACTCCATTCCATCTTCCTCCACTGAGGATATGGATCTCTGGTCACTGTGGAAGATTTAAACAAGTTACAAATAGCTAAATTATGTAGGTGAGTTTGATATACCTTATGTCGGTAGAGCATAAGGGCACTCAGTAATCCCTAAAAATTTGGTATACACATAGAAATGTTAGTATTATAACCACAAACACATACTAAAGAATTATGTATGGAGGCAGGTAAATTGTGCAGACCAAGGCATTCTGTATCCAGCATTTACACCCCTAGGTGGGACGTCAGTGCAGATCTTATTCCCCCACCCTAGAATTAGAACTACCCTGTCAATACGAAGGGCCACCCACCATTGACGCAATTCCCACCACCGCACCCATCTACTCGCACGCAGAGGAGTGCCGCGAGACTTTGTTTGGAGCAGATCGCTCTCACCTTGATGAAGGTTCACGAATTTAACCGAAACATTGTCAGTCGAAACACCGATAAAACGGTACGTGATAAATCCCGTATTTATATGAATGAACCTCCATATTGTTATTGAATTGTATTTTTATATTTATTATTGGTATCGCAGTATGTCTCTCAGTTCAGTGCAACTCATGGCAAAGGTCTTCACTATTTTCTACTGAGATCTGTGTTTGACAACTCTTCTACAGCTTGGATTTGCAATGAAAGCAACATCAATTGGTACCCACAAGATAGCAATTGATTGACCACAATTGACATCATATTGATAGCTAAGTATCAATATGATGTCAACATTACACAGTAGAGTTCCTTGTGAAAGGGCTCACCTGGAAAATACTACCACCATATCTATTACTGCCACCAAGCAGGATTGCTGTGTTTCAGTTTGAAGGGTATGATTGCTAGTGAATTACAGGCTCATGAGACTATATACCTGTAGGCCTTAAGTTGATGGGTAGTGCATCACATAGAGCACGCTTCTAAGGTAATAAAGTGACCTACGAGGCAATACTTTGTTATAGGCGATGGTTACCACTTAACTTCAGGTGTGCCATACGCTTGTTCCATCTCCATGAAGTAGAAAAAAAAATGTATATTTAAACCAAAAACACCATCCTATTTAGAGTACCTACCTGTTGTTCTTGCAGCAATAGTGGCATAGTCGGATCTTTTAGTTCGGAACTCAAGTATGGTGTCAGTCAGAACTGCAATCACTTTGCCTTCATCTCCAAGAGCTATTTGCCATTTCTGTTGGCGTTCTTTGTGCCTGAAATTTCAGTAAATTAATAACACTTATTCAGAGTAGTTTTGGAGAGCAGTACTGAAAATTATGCTAGTAAAGCCTGTACTTACTTATTTATTTGTTTAATGTTTAAACTCAAATTGTAACAAGTTCAAATACTTACGCGGTAATGCTGTCAAACAAAGTCTTCTTAGGCCCCAAATGCTTGAACCATCGTTTGAAAGAAGATATTTTCTCTGGTAGGAGACCATCAGTCTTTTGCTGAAAAGTCCAAGTTAAACTTACTGTATCTGATTGAAAATGAGTGGTAAATATAAATACTGAATTTAAGATATATCACAGAGTTTCTTTATAGTCAAAAACGCAGATAAATTAAAAAAAACGATAAATATGTTGAGTTACTTACAATGTACTCCGGTTCTGGATTCCACTCACAATACACGTACAATTCATGCAAAATAGCTTTGGATGGATCCATGGTGAAGATTATGAACTAATAACTGTTGATTATTTAACTAATTTCATTGAGTATTCATCACTTTTCCATTAAAATTCCATTTTATTGATTTGTGTCGTGTCGTGTCGTGTACAGCTGTGCGCATGTTATGACAAATGAATGACAGTAACACATGACGTATCATGATTTTCTGACGTACTTGAGTGACGGTACGCACAGATTATGACGTTTATGAACATTAAATTTTGAGGTTAAAAAATGTTTGAGTGTCGCAGTTCGCTATAATTTTGTTTAATTTGTAATTATTTTACTTATACTGTAAATTATCAATGAATTCTAAGGTTTCCAGTGTACTTTGTTAAGTCGTCTATCATGAGTTTCATTAGCAATTTGTACCAAAAGGTAAATTGTTTTCTGACCTATTAACTATCTTTGTATTCAAAATAAATTTTTGATTTTACCTTTATATTTAGAGTGTGGCTGAAAATGAGAGGAACCTTCTTTTCTGGGAAGACTATCTCAACAGTCTGAAAGCGTTGGACTTCAATGTATATGCTGAGCAACTGAAAGTTCCAGTCCTCGTGCCAATTGGAAGTAGAATACTCTTTAGGGGAGAGCTGAAGCATACAAACGAAGTTACTGTAGCACTTGGAGCTGACTACTTCGCCAAATGTTCAATATCGCAGGCTGAGGTGCTGAGACAACACAGGATAAAAGGTGATGCATACAAGTAAATTTTTGAAAAATTAAAACACTAAAATTTGAATTGGTTGCACGCATTTCCACCACAAACAGCTAATCTACTAATTAATCATCTTACGAATACCTTTCAAACAAAAATGAGTGTGCTATAACTATATAGCACTCGTTATATATAGACTGAAGTAAAATGTCTATTTCAAAATATTAATTTATAATATTGTTCAAGATCGAAATGAAATTACGAAAAATTATTTAAACAAACTACTGACTAAGATATATATATATATTTCATGCACTGACTATGAGAGGAAGAAAGAAAGAAAATGTGCGCGAAGAGAGTTACGAAATGTAACTCTCTCTCTCTTTCTAACTTCACTAACTTATACTTAGTGCTGACTATGCTACACATTATTTTTTTTCTTGTTCTTGATTCCTATGTGGTTTTAAATCAAATAAATATTTTGATTTGATATCTCCCTCTCAACTTCCGTTCGCACTTTTCGTAACGCATTCACCACCTTACTCTCCAACTCAAGCGTGCATAAAGAAGTTTTACTTCAAAAATGCATTGTAGTCAGTTCTTCCACTTAAAAGCTGTAATATCACACATATAGACACAGGGTTCAAACTTGTAAAGCCTTTTTTTGCATTGGAGGTTAGAAACTACCAAATAAAGCAGCTTGTTGGTGTACTGTATTTCTCCACACTTGTGGCAAGGTCCATAAATTCATAATATCTGAGCTGATCTTAATTTGTATTTGTTTATCTAGGAATAAGAAACAATCAATAAAAATTGATATCAAGGTATAATAAATAATCCACCACTTATGTTTTTAGATGCGGAATCAAAACTAGACTCATTTAGAAAAGAAAAAGAATATTTAGAAAATCAGATTTCATTCACCCAACATAATCTATTTGAAAAGGAAGGCCAAGAAATTGTTGAAGTTTACACTGAAGAAGAGGACAAAATATGGAGAAAGAAGCATAGAGAAAACATGAGAAAGTACAAGCAAGGGAAAGTAAAAGAGGAAGAGGAACCTCGAGTTGAGATAACTGATGAAGAGCTATGGAATAGACTGGAAGAACTTGAACTAGAAGAAGAATTAGAAAATGAACTATTAGATAACTTCAATGAAATTGGTGACAAAAGGAAAGAAAACTCGTTTTTTGTCAATCAAAAAGAAGATTTGCTTAACACATATATGGAAGAAAAATCGAAAACAAGTATAGCTGACAAAAGTAATGATAGACTACCTCAAATTAATGATAACAAGACTGCAACAGACAATAAAGTTAATGGTCTGGTAGATGTTAAAGTGACAGAGGTAAATGATACAAAATCTAAATTAAATTTACTGCAGCAAGTACTAGATAAACAGAATCAACTAGAAGATAAACTGCTTGAACTTAAGAATAAAGACAGAGCACCTAGTAAAACTGAAAAGGATTTGATGTCAAGACTTGATGAAATGGAGCAACTTGATGAGCTTGAAGATGAAATGGACAGATTAGATGATATCCTAGAAACAGAAGATGTAGATTCAGAAGATGATGAAATAACCAACTCTTCATGCATAACAATACCAACGAAATTGAAGAAGAGCATATCTTTTGCTGATGAGGTAGAGGATTCTAATGAAACTTTAGAAATAACATTCAAACACAGTGAAGTTGAACCAGACAATGCCCCCTACGATCTAAAGGAAGGAATTTTAAAGCCAAGTGATATCTATACAGCTCACTCTAGTCTTTTTAACAGCAAACCAATCTCAATTCTCAAGAAGTCAAAGATTGATTCAGATTTTGTGGAAGAATATTTACCAAAGAAACAAGTTGCAATCAATAATTCAGCTGTAGATAACTCCGAAATTGATGTGTTCCCTGTAAAAGAGACAATTGTTGTGAAGGATGTTACGGAAAATCCAGTGGATAATCGAAAAAAGGTAGATACAGATGCCAGACCTACAAGCCTCTTCAAGAAAAAAAGAATGCAGAACAAATCATGACAATAAGTATTCAATAAATATACAAGAGCCTTTTAGATTGTTTTTTATTCAACTTTAAACCCTACAAAATTTTATATTTTACACCATTGTGATTTTTATACGCTAGGTAGCTTGATAACTTCCTCAAGTTGAAACTACTACAAGGACCAGCCTTTTTTCATTCAAATTGGTGAAATATGGCGTACGTAAATGATCTCGTAAGTTAGACTATCCTATCACGAGAATTCCGTTTCATTCTTCATGTATATTAATTCTCTAGAGCTATCTACTTTCTGAAGCACCCTGCGATGTACAGGGTGTCCCGTGGCAGATTTAGGATTTCTTAATTAAATTAAAAGATGTTATTATTTTAGAACATAAATGTATTTGTTATAAAAAGAAAGACGAGACATGCGGATTTTATTTTTTAAAGATCACTCCGTACAAATGTTTTCCATCGCGGCGCACACACTCGCGGAATTTTTCGAGAGTATTCTGAGCGACGCGCTGCAGTACCTACTGACCGAGGAATAGCGTTCACTTCTCGCACGATATTTTCTTTTAAGACCGATAGATCCGTCGGGTTGCTGTCGTATACTTTTCCCTTTAGATACCCCCATAGGAAAAAATCTAAAGGGGTGAGATCTGGCGAGGGTGGCCATGCGATGTCTCGAAATCGGCTAGGTAATTAATTTTCCGGGAAATTCTTCGCGAAGAAGGCTCATGGTGGCTCTTGCTGTGTGAGGCGTGGCGCCATCCTGCTGAAACCACGTGTGAGAGCTGTTCGATGGATGTTCTCTAAGTCTCGGAATAAAATATTCGCTAATCATGCGGCGGTACACATCACCATCAACAATTACGGTTACTCCATAAGAATTCTCAAAGAAAAACGGTCAAATTATTCCATTGGGAGACAGAGCTGCACAACGGTAACCTTCGGGCTATGCAAGGCTTGTTGGTGTTTTAATCGTGGGTTTTGTCCTCTGGGTGGGCGCCTAATAGCGGCAGTTTTGTTTATTGGCAAAGCCATTTAAGTGAAAATGAGCTTCATCACTGAACCAAATTCTGTTACCAGTTCGGAATCGGCTCAACATGTTATCTATCACAGAACTCCTTGCGTTCTCTGTAGTCATTAGGTTTAAGTGCCTGTACCAATTGGATCTTGAAAGGGTGGAATTTAATATCCGAGCTTAAAATACGGTGCACCGTGGTTTTTAGCAGCCGCAAACTTGACGCTCTCTTGCGCACGGACTGGCGAGGGTTTTCTCGCACGCTGCTTTTTCAACACGTACAATGTTTTGGTCAGTCCTTGACGTTCGACTGGGGCCTGGACGTGGCTCGTTAACTGTTGAACCTGTTACACTGAACTTCTGGACCCACGTCCTTTGTCAAACTTTTGCTCGGTGCTTCACTTATGCGACGAATATTGTATTGAGAACAAAATCTTCGGCCAGCAACAGTGCACAGTGTTACCGTTAAAATACGCTTCAACTGCAAAAGCGCGCTACGCTCCCGTCCACTGCGACATCGTGACTGACCTGACCTGACCAATCCGCACGAATCACAGACCACTTATAATATATTAAATACGAATGCCGCGCTAAACTGTACCTAACCCGTCCCGGCAGCCGTATTATCTAAGCCAAATTGCTGTTGCGTCGCTATCGCCAGTCAGGCCATCCCTTTCACACGTACAGTACGTACCTCACGTGTGAAAGGGATGGCTTGACTAGCGATAGCGACACGACAGCAATTGGCTTAGGTAATAAGGCTACCGGTCCCCCGCGCAGCCGTTGAAAAAATATTTGAATTTCATATCTTAAAGGTAGAACCGCACTTCAGCAGCGCGGACCGACGTGGCCAAATATTATTTAATAGTAGCAATGATGCGAACCGCATTATAGCGGCGAGGACCGGCGCGGCGCTGCAGATTTGTGTCCGAGAGAATATTTTGAGGCGACGAGCCGCGCCGCGCCTCTGCCCCTAGTACTGTATAGCTCGCGGCGAGGTGTGACAAAATATTCTAGTCAGTCATATTTTTTAGTTCTATAGGAGGCTTTAACAATTCATAGAACTTTTCTTTTGACATTCTTAAATAAGTATGAAAACGATCGGAGTCTTTCAGAAGTCTTGGAAAAAGAGTGTGGTATTCTTCCTCTTCATAGCGAGAATTTGGGATATCGTGTACCCATTTGTGTTTTTTCTTTTTTTCTAATCTTTCTGCCTCTTCGCAATGATCGCCGCTGAAGTGCGGTTCGACCTAATCTGCCACGGGACACCCTGTACTACTATGCGTGACGACCGACGCCTACGGGGTGTGGTGTGCGTGCAACCGGAATGTCTACGTAGTATTATCTTCTCTTTGGTCTCATGTAGAAAATTATGAACGCAGCTTTTATAACAGCTGATCTTTGACAATGACAAATAGTAGAGCCAATAGAAGAAAGAGTTGACGTTATTATTTTTAGGTTAGGTTATGTTGTATTGTTGTGATTTCATATATTCACTTATTTATTGTTAAAAAATATTAATTTCTGTATAAAACACGATGCTGTCACGGAATTGGCGTCAGCTATGCCGGCGTTATTCACAGGCCACCACTTTTAGAACTACGGAAAGTTCTCCCGTAAGTAACCTATTGTTAAAATAAGCGAGTTCTTATTTTTATTTGCAGATTTGTTTCAATAGCTGAAGTTGTTTCTAATTAAGTTTATTCTACACAACATTAAAATAATATATTCACTAAAGTTGCAAGGGTCATTTTGAACGTCTGCTCCTCTACGAACCGACCAGTAAAGAAATAATGCTGACTGTTCTTTGATGAATTTCTTTAATTTCATCTATTACACTGTGGCTTTTATTAAACTTTTAAAATACCTTTAATCTGACATTTTCCAGGCTCAACAAAATGAAAAGCAAATAGGCCTCTTCTACAGTATCCAGCCAGAAACATGCAAGCAGCTATTTGCCCACGGGGGCTTCCCCAAGAGCTTCACAAAACAGACCAAGACCTTCACAGAGACCACCATAATGGTTAGACAGCCTGCTCTGGATATCATCAACTGCATCAAGCATACTGATATGGACAAACCAGTTATCAGATATGTATTATGTATCCTTTTCACAAAAAATCTGAAGCTGTTTCATTTATCAAATTATTAAACTTAAGTATCTAAAAATAGAAAGAAAATTCCCCGACCCCTGACACATTAATATTAAGATCATGTTAATAATGTACCTCACAAGCTGTCTATTTTTCCCCTAAAACAGTCTCAGTTTCCATAGCTAGTACAGAGAGTACAAAATTAGTTGTATGATAGAAAAACAAATTGTGTTCAATAATTAGCTGAACATGAATTCAGATGGTGAGAAAGGAGTAGGTAAATCAATAACAATGGCACATCTCCTCCACTATGCACATGAACAAGGATACCTGATAGTGCATATTCCCTGGGGTAAGAAATATCCTGATTTATTAATAATTCTTCTCCCTCTGAAAGACCTCTCCACTTTTATATTAATGTCAAGTTAACATACATTTTCTATACAATAATAAATAACACAATAATAGATAAAAATATTTTTTTATATATTTTAGCTTCCTCGCACAGCTCTGGTTTGACTTGAAAAACTATTCTTAAATTAAATTGAAACAAAATAAAAAAAAAAATCAAAAATGTTTTATTTGTATTATACCAATTTTTACAATTCTGGTTGAAGCCCTGGCTCCTGAACTAGCGTGAGCTGTATGTCAGAAGTCAGTTTCTTCCTACATTAAATGATAAAGAAAATACATAAGTGGTACAATAGTTACAATGATAGATAAACAGTCAATTGATACAATACTACAATGATAGTTAAATACTCAGAATGATTTCTAGCCTTATGTTTGCTTTTGTACGGATTGTTTTATTTTGTTCATTGAATAATTATTTATATATCTAATCCTTATAGTCATTTTTTAGTATCTGAGTGGCTGAGACGTGTACAGAGGCACAAAGAGATGTCGAACTCCACAACTCGCGAGGGCTTTGTAGACCTGCCGCTAGATGCCGCCGCCTGGCTGCTGCACTTCAAGACACAAAACCAAGCATTATTGAAGAATCCAGAGGTACTTAACTATTTTTAAAATACTTTTCAGTATGTCTGTTTTAAGTGTCTGTTCGTAAGTTCACATACTCTGTCACAGTTTGATCTTATTTTTATACCACCTGGAGACGGAACAAGCCTATGGCCAACCTGATGTTAAGTGGTAACCATCATATATAACAAAGTATTACCCAGTAGGTCACAAATCTTAGAACCTTCATTAAAGCTCAATCATGTATGATAAGGCAGGGTAATGTAGGTATGCTACTGGTTGGGGGCCGAGAACTAGGTGTAACCACCATAGAATATATAGAAGTTTGTGGTATCTTTGCTTGAATGTACAATGAAAGGGAAGAGGTAAAAGTCACCGGAAAGATGGCTTGTAGACTTTTTCTGCAAAACAGAAAACTGCCTACAGAAAACTTAAAAACAAAAGATCCTCAAATCTGCTGCCTTAGACTCAAGCCTACTCAGCCTACTGGTAAATTCGCTGACGGCTCCCATTGAGGTGTATTGCACCCTACTGTAGTGGATCCAGGCTGGATGGTGCACATACATCTGAATCCATCTCACAGTCATCTGCTGCGTGGGCATGTTGAGTTAGCAACCCATCTACTAAAAAGCTTAAAAAACTATTGTTTAGGCTCGTAAATGTTCAGAAATGAGGCAGATATAATTTTTACTTAAACCTGTTGTTGCTGTCCGACATCCGCGATTTGGGTTTTAGAACGCAGTATACCGTTACGAACGCGGTCTGTCAGTCTGACTCCCAGCAGGCGGTTAAACTTAGTAGGATAGGTCGGGCCACGTCTGCCGCATGTCGGATGCTTTATGGCCTAAAGCCACCACAGAGTGGACGCCTCTAAACAGGAAACGACCTCGTGGCAGACCGCGGCGAAGATGGAGGGACGAAATTGATGTCCATTTACAGGAATGGTCCACAATAGCCCAAAATAGAGAAGGCTGGAGAGCAGGGCCGGATTAACAATGCAAATCTCAGGGCCTCTTTCCTTTACCCATTTCTTACGTTATAAAATATTTTTTTTTTCATCTTAATGACTATATTATAAGTAGTTATAAATGATCCAGGTCTCATGATGGAGTAGGAAAGTGAAATGAGAGGCGACGCGGTTATTTTAAATTTAATCTTGTTAAATGCAATAAAATATATTGTATAGCGAAAGAAAATATTTTTGTGAAGTAGATACAATAAGTTTAAATAGCAACTCTTCATTTTTAGATACAAAATCGTTTATAACATCTTGGAAGTTGACCTTTTTCACATCATTTTCAATCGCCATTATCGACAATGAATTTTAACGGTTCTGTGATATTGAATGAAGACAGTTTTTTATTAATTTTAGTTTTTCTCTTAACTCTTTTTCAATACAGGAGTCCGTTTACAAAATGTAAAGCTTTGAAGTGGCCAATTACGTAATCATGTGTGTTGTGGGTGGTCCTACATTTTAAATTTCTTTTCAGTTGAAAACAAGCAAGGAGTATAGATGGAGCAAACGCGAACTGACAGAGGCAGGTGCGCCGCTCTCCACGCTGGTGGAGCACGGCATAGCGCGCGTCAAGTACGCCTGTGACGTCATCGACGCGCTCGTCTATGAAATCAAGGCGTTGTCTGAGTGTAAAGTGTAAGTTGACGGGCAACTTGCTCAACGATGCCTGGTCGTATTTAGTGCTTAAATATGTTTAAGTTAGTTGTCAAATTTAAACATGTTTAGTCGCTAAATACGTTTAGGGTACGTTGTGCATGCCGGGCTTAATTAGTTAGGCTAACTAAATACTAACTTATAGGTGATCTTCCGCTCGGCCAACACTTCGGTGGACGCTGCTGGAATTTTCAACTTAGTGTTTCTGTGGCATGTAGGTATGTGCAATACCTTTGTGGCAAGTAAAAATGTCGGTCTCAGATATAAAAAAGCCACCTTTTTGGCCTTACGGTCAAAAATAGTCTGCAGCGGAATCACCGTAGTTTTAGATAGATTCTGGTACATAATAAAACGGTTTATAATTTTAGATGCAAAACATTTGTGGCAGTAGATGGGTTCAACAGTTTCTACTACCCCCTGACGCGACTGTATACGCCCACCAAGAAGAAAGTAACTCCTGATGAAGTTACACTAACCACTTCTATTCTGGAGCTCACTAAAAATGATTGGGTAAGAGAAATATCCTTATTTCGGTAAATATAAGGTGGTATGAAATGTACCCTGTATATGCCCACATTAGACTCTAATCAGTGACAAACAAAAAAAATCCTCACCATTACGCTGATTAGTTTAAGCATGAAAGTACAACTCTTATGATGAGTACTCACATACGGTCTTACTCTAACGAGCAAACACGTCGAGTAATAACTACGGTTCGGGCTCTGCTTACACACATTCAGCATTAATCTTACCGAGCGGCGCGACGTTTAGTATTCACCGAACCGTTCCAGCCAAAAGATGTCTGTTCAACAAAGGAGACAGTGGCTGCATTTAGCAAGTCTCACAATTATTAATTAATTATCTTTTGACTTGACGTTCCATAAACAATCGCAATGCCTATATAAGTTTATAAATACCTGAATAAACCCTTTAGAGTACACTCTTAAGTTCATTTCTAAATAAACACGTATTTTAACTACGCTCAACAATGGCGGACTGACGCTCGAGTCGCTCGACAAGTTCTGACACGTATACACGCCCGAATCAAGCTCGACGGCTCGCTTCGAGAAGGTGCGAAGGAAATTACATTTATTTAATTCTATCGAGCCGGCTCGATGCGAGCCTTCGAGTTGTGGGTTTTGCGGTCCACACGTTGATTTTTATTCGTTTTAGAGTAAAACTATCGAGTAATATCGAATGTGGGTACGGAGCTTTAAAGATTCTCAGGATGTTACAAACAGCTGAAAGTTCTCAAATAAGTCATAACTTTGAAACTACAACAAAACGGGGAACATTTATATTAATTCAGGGGTATATTCAGATACCCTTGGGTGTGAGGAATTTCAACTTAATATGAACGTTTTTGTTTCGCCTACCCTCACCACCCTGTTAATATTCTTATTGATTGCTAGAATTTAGATTGGCCTCATGTGCGAAATGCAGAAGCTCTATACTAAAATCTAATCCGAGACTAGGGTTGCCAACCGTACTCTAAAATAGAGTATTGGCTTCTATATCATGTAGGCGTACTCTATAATCTATAACACTAATAGAGTACGCTAAAATACTCTTTTTTACACAATGTTTACTAAACTAGTGCCAGTCTGTAATAATATGCAAAAACCCATAATCAGAATAAAAAAGTCTACTATTTACTGTTAATATGTTGGGATCGCCGATTCCCCATACTATATTCGAACGTTCCTGAACGCAGCCATTAAGTTGTCATTAAGTTAAACGTGTCAATGTATTGTCATGTCACAAGTTGTTTTGAGTAGTCTTTGAGGTTACCCGAGATTCCAGGTCTTTGAAAGGAAAACATTTCGGTGAAATTCAACCCGAAATTCCAACAAAACCATGGTTTTTTAAATATCGCAAAGCCAGCAAAACGACTACGTCAACCATTTGTCGTCTCCGCTTAGGACATGTCTGTACGCCGGTTTTCTTAGCCAAAATAAGAGTTAGGGACCATTCACTATGTGAATGTGGTTTGGATGAAGGTAATGTAGAGCACCTACTTTTCTCATGCTCTAGGCTACGGCCATCTCTGTATGATGTCTTTCCTCCTGAAATCCCTCGTCCTTTCTCTTCCAAAACTATATTATCCCTCGTGTTCTCCCCTTTCATAGCCCTTCTATGTAAATATATTAATGTAAATAAAATAAAACTGTAAATATTTTGACCCACTAATTCTATGTTTAGATGTTCTGTATTTGTACATATACATATTTATTTGTGTTTTGCATGTCCTTAATTGTGTTGTCTCTGCTTTTTAGGTATAAATAAATCACCTTGTAGTCTAAATTCTGGTTGAGTCTCCCTCTGTAAACACTGGCCAACCATTGCAATACTCGGAACTCCATCGTTTTACCGTTTTTAATCTGGCAACTTGACATTGGCATAATTGTGGCAACAACTAGCCACAGAGGCCATTCAACCAATAGCTGAAGCTGAAGCTGAGGTTACCCGTCAGAATTGAGTAAGCGTGTTAGCGAGATTCCTTTGAGTTTTAAATTGTTTTCTGGCTGAGTAACTTGCTCATTCCCAAGTTGATTTATTTCATTTTAGTGGTGGTGGGTTGGTGCATTGGTGGTAAGGTGTTACTTTGTATTTTACTAACTAGTTTTTAACTCTTAAACTTTAGTGGGTTTCGGCGGGAAGATGGAGGTTGTTCCTCCGGATCCCCCTCCGGATCCGCCAGATAAGATTATTATCTCACCCACTATTCCTGAGGAGAAACGCTCAGGCTCAGGCTCTAAACGTAGAATGGAGTCAGATGGTGAAAGTTCACCTGCTTCTCAAAACAAAAAATCTATAACATCCCCGGACATGGCCGCTGCCTCCATCCAAACAATTTGGCTGCATGCTATTATGGTAATTGGAGTGAAAGAATACTCTACATACCTACTAAATGCTCTAAAGAACACACGGGTGAAAGCTGTGACTTGGAAGAGTCTAAAGCGTCTTGCCTCAATTGCTCAGGCCGACATTATACAACTAGCAGGGTCTGTCCTGAACAGGATAGACAAAAATCTATTAAAATGCTTATGTCCCAGAATGGAATCTCGTATGAGGAAGCTGCGACTAATTTCCCTAAGGTTGGAAGAGCATATACTGAGGTTACTCAGGCTATGTTCTCTTCCACTAATCTTGATCCACAAGATCCTTCCACCTCAACCAACTCTCCTACATACCGTTCCTATGTTAAAAATGTTTATGCCAAACCTCGTCCTAAAGTGCCCTTGGGTAAATCCTATGACAAAGCATCCCACCAAGGAATAATCTCAACTCCATCCTCATCCCTCCCTAATGGCCATGCCATTATGTCCCAAACCCCGGCCCCAGTGTCGGACAACCGTCAAAGCTTCCTCATTGAAACTCTATTGAACATTTTAATCGAGTTGTGTTCATCAACCAACTCATCCTTACCGTCCAACGTTGCCCAAAAACTGTCCCAGATCTTTGCATTAACTGGTAACAATGGTTCCAGTCTCCATTCTCCAGTGGAACGTGAAAAGTCTTCGAGCCCGCAAATCTGAACTCATTCATTTAATTTCTAAATTCTGCCCGTCAGTCATTGCCATCTCGGAATCATGGCTGAAGCCTGGATCCAATTTTCGGATCCCGGGCTACTCCTGTATCCGAGATGACAGGTCAGACGGGCATGCAGGTAGTGCCCTGTTAGTCAGGCGTACCCTGCCCTTCTCTCAAATCCCCCTCCCTTCTCACTCCTTAGACATCAACCTAGTAGCTGTTAGAGTATTTGATATATCTTTTATTTCTATTTATATCCCTCACCCCTATTCTGCTCTTTTACCAGATATTCTACTTGTTATTTCTTCCGTCCCCTCTCCTATTGTTCTTTTAGGTGATTTTAACGCCCATCACACCTCGTGGGGCTCTGGCCACTGTGATGTATTTGGTCGTCTCCTATTAGAGATGTTTGACGAGGCCAATCTCTGTGTCATAAATGACGGTTCTATCACCCGTAGATCTTTGCCTTCACAAGACCCATTGAGTGTTATTGATTTGACTGTATGCTCACCTTCCCTTTCCTCTCTTCTTTCCTGGCAAACTCTGCCTCTTACTTATGGCAGCGATCACTTCCCTATCCTCATTACCATCCCAAACAGTGCCTCCCCTGAATATAACTTTAATCCCAGTTTAAAATATCGACTTACTGACGCCGATTGGCCTTCTTTCTCCTCTCACTTAGAAAACTTATCGGTCAATCTTTTACCTATACAGACAGACAATACTGACAGTTATCTTTCGGCCTATTCCAAATTTGTAGATACTCTTCTTTCATGTGCAAATAAAAATATCCCTGTTAAAAAACAAGCCAGTTCTCGTTTTAAGATTTCCCCTCCATGGTGGAATTCTGATTGCTCTAAAGCAGTCAAAATGAGAAAAAGTGCAGAGTTGGCCTATAATGCTTCCATGATTAACGAAAAATTCGTACAATACCAACATATGGCTTCAAAAGCTAGGAGAGTTCTTTCACTCTCAAAAAAAAAGGGGTGGATGAATTTTTGTGAAAATTTATCCCCTAGAGCACCTCTATCGTTAGTCTGGAAGCAAATAAAGCGATTTAGAGGTTCATGTAACATCCCAAACCTGTCTTCCAATGATCCTTCTTCTTGGGTTGGTGCCTTTGCCAATAGATTGTCCCCTGACTTCGTCCCTTACCTTGACTGCCTTCCTATTCCCCCTTCATTTCTTCCTTCTGTTTCCAATATAGACGATAAATTTTCTTTTCATGAACTTTTACTAGCTTTAGATGGTTTAACGGATACATCTCCGGGTGTAGATGGCATCCCGTACTCATTTTTAATTAAATCTCCTGATAGCGTCAAAGTATACTTTTTAAATTTAATTAATGTTTTTTTTGAATATGGAGTCGTTCCGGATGAGTGGAAGACTCAGATAATTATCCCTATTCTTAAACCGGGAAAAAAGCCATCTGATTCAACAAGCTATAGGCCTATTGCATTGTCATCAGTTCTAGCCAAGATTATGGAACACTTGTTAAAATTTCGATTGGAATGGTACGTTGAGAGCAAGGGTATTTTGGCGAAATCACAGTATGGCTTTAGGAAAGGCATGAGTACTCATGACAGCTTAAGTATAATCACAACTGATATCCGTATTGCGTTAGCTAAGAAAGAGTTTTTGATTGCTGTTTTTCTTGATATTGCAGCTGCTTATGACAACGTCCTGCTTCCATTGCTCAGGAATAAACTTCGTCAGCTGAGCATTCCTGAGAGGCTTGTTCGTTTTGTTTATAACCTTTTGGTAGAGAGGAAAATATTGATCAAAAACCAGGGCAATTTTCTACCAGCTACGTGTGTTTGGAAGGGATTACCTCAGGGCTCAGTTCTCAGTCCTTTATTATATAGTCTTTATACACATGATTTAGAACAACCTATTTCCCCCTTATGTCAAGTTTTACAATACGCAGACGATCTGGCATTGTACGTTCAATCGAATTCCATAGTCGATGCACGTGATAACTTAAATACTGCATTGACTCTCTTAAATGAATGGTTAATTGATCACGGTTTATCTCTTTCGGCTTCTAAAAGTAGTTGCGTGGTATTTACAAAGAAAAGATCCCTTCCTCCTGTTGACCTGTATATCGGCAGAGAGCTGATTCAACAGATTAACAGTGCTAAATTTTTGGGTGTTAAGCTGGATTCTAGATTAACAGGAGTTCCCCACTTCAACTATATCTCACAAAAATGTGAAAAAAATGTCAATATTCTGCGTTCATTATCTGGCGTTTGGTGGGGTTCTCATCCATATTGTCAAAAAATATTATATAATGCAATAGTACGCAGTCATATGGATTATGCTACTTTTCTTTTGGATCCATGTACTAAAATGGCTCTAGGAATGTTGGACAGGATCCAGTCTAAATGCCTTCGAATAATTCTTGGTGCTATGAAGTCCTCCCCTATAAATGCGATGCAGGTGGAGTGCGTCGATCCTCCCCTCTCCCTTCGAAGACAATACCTTGCAGATCGTTTTTTCTTTAAAATTATCCAAAATTCTAGTCACCCCCTGTTGGCAAAATTAAACGATTTGTTTAAAATTTTAGAACCACACATTGACCTTTATCAAAATAAAATCCCTTGTGTAATCCGTAGCTTCAGAAAATATAAAAGCCTCCCACACCCTGTCATTCAGAGTCAAATTGACCCACTGTATTCCACCCCATATGAGGCATTAGTATTCAGACCCAACATAATCTTAGATTTTGGTATTGTTAAAGGCTCTCATTATGCTTGCCAAATATTTAATGAACAGATGGCTAGGAATTTTAGTGGTTGGCATCCTATTTATACAGATGCCTCTAAACTTAATGACTCTTGCCCTGTAGGTGCAGCTGTCTGGATTCCGTCTGGGAAAATTATTCTTAGTTTTAAATGTCCATCAGTTACTTCTGTTTTTACTGGTGAGTCAATAGCTCTTTTAGAAGCTATTATGTACATTAAAGCGCACAATCTCCAAAACTCAATACTTTTTTCTGACTCTAAAAGTTCCCTTCAATCCATTCTCTCCAACCCTTTTCGTTCCAAATCCAGATTTCCTGTCATTCTTAAAATTCGTGAAGCTCTGTTTGACTGTCATAAACTTGGAATTAACATAGTTCTGGCTTGGATCCCTGGTCATTCCGGTATCCCTGGCAATGAGTCAGTGGACTCATGTGCAAAGCAGGCCATTCAGACAGGGGCTCATGACCACCTTCAAATATACTCGAACGACCTTTGTTCAGTCCCTAGTTTCCACCTAACTACTTCCTGGTCCCGTATGTGGCTTGATTCCAGGTCTTTGAAAGGAAAACATTTCGGTGAAATTCAACCCGAAATTCCAACAAAACCATGGTTTTTTAAATATCGCAAAGCCAGCAAAACGACTACGTCAACCATTTGTCGTCTCCGCTTAGGACATGTCTGTACGCCGGTTTTCTTAGCCAAAATAAGAGTTAGGGACCATTCACTATGTGAATGTGGTTTGGATGAAGGTAATGTAGAGCACCTACTTTTCTCATGCTCTAGGCTACGGCCATCTCTGTATGATGTCTTTCCTCCTGAAATCCCTCGTCCTTTCTCTTCCAAAACTATATTATCCCTCGTGTTCTCCCCTTTCATAGCCCTTCTATGTAAATATATTAATGTAAATAAAATAAAACTGTAAATATTTTGACCCACTAATTCTATGTTTAGATGTTCTGTATTTGTACATATACATATTTATTTGTGTTTTGCATGTCCATAATTGTGTTGTCTCTGCTTTTTAGGTATAAATAAATCACCTTGTAGTCTAAATTCTGGTTGAGTCTCCCTCTGTAAACACTGGCCAACCATTGCAATACTCGGAACTCCATCGTTTTACCGTTTTTAATCTGGCAACTTGACATTGGCATAATTGTGGCAACAACTAGCCACAGAGGCCATTCAACCAATAGCTGAAGCTGAGGTTACCCGTAAATATCCCTGTTAAAAAACAAGCCAGTTCTCGTTTTAAGATTCCCCCCCATGGTGGAATTCTGATTGCTCTAAGGCAGTCAAAATGAGAAAAAGTGCAGAGTTGGCCTATAATGCTTCCATGATTAACGAAAATTTCATACAATACCAACATATGGCTGCAAAAGCTAGGAGAGTTCTTTCACTCTCAAAAAAAAAGAGTTGGATGAATTTTTGTGAAAATTTATCCCCTAGATATCTCCTAAATTTATCTCCATCGTTAGTCTGGAATCAAATAAAGCGATTTAGAGGTTCATGTAACATCCCAAACCTGTCTTCCAATGATCCTTCTTCTTGGGTTGATGCCTTTGCCAATAGATTGTCCCCTGACTTTGTCCCTTACCTTGACTGCCTTCCTATTCCCCCTTCATTTCTTCCTTCTGTTTCCAATATAGACGATAAATTTTCTTTTCATGAACTTTTACTAGCTTTAGATGGTTTAACGGATACATCTCCGGGTGTAGATGGCATCCCGTACTCATTTTTAATTAAATCTCCTGATAGCGTCAAAGTATACTTTTGAAATTTAATTAATGTTTTTTTTTAATATGGACTCGTTCCGGATGAGTGGAAGACTCAGATAATTATCCCTATTCTTAAACCGGGAAAAAAGCCATCTGACTCAACAAGCTATAGGCCCATTGCATTGTCATCAGTTCTAGCCAAGATTATGGAACACTTGTTAAAATTTCGATTGGAATGGTACGTTGAGAGCAAGGGTATTTTGGCGAAATCACAGTATGGCTTTAGGAAAGGCATGAGTACTCATGACAGCTTAAGTATAATCACAACTGATATCCGTATTGCGTTAGCTAAGAAAGAGTTTTTGATTGCTGTTTTTCGTGATATTGCAGCTGCTTATGACAACGTCCTGCTTCCATTGCTCAGGAATAAACTTCGTCAGCTGAGCATTCCTGAGAGGCTTGTTCGTTTTGTTTATAACCTTTTGGTAAAGAGGAAAATATTGATCAAAAACCAAGGCAATTTTCTACCAGCTACTTGTGTTTGGAAGGGATTACCTCAGGGCTCAGTTCTCAGTCCTTTATTATATAGTCTTTATACACATGATTTAGAACAACCTATTTCCCCCTTATGTCAAGTTTTACAATACGTAGACGATCTGGCATTGTATGTTCAATCGAATTCCATTGTCGATGCACGTGATAACTTAAATACTGCATTGACTCTCTTAAATGAATGGTTAGTTGATCACGGTTTATCTCTTTCGGCTTCTAAAAGTAGTTGCGTGGTATTTACAAAGAAAAGGTCCCTTCCTCCTGTTGACCTGTATATCGGCAGAGAGCTGATTCAACAGATTAATAGTGCTAAATTTTTGCTAAATTTTTTGGGTGTTAAGCTGGATTCTAGATTAACAGGAGTTCCCCACTTCAACTATATCTCATACAAAGACTAAACATACACATGGACAGTTTATATTCAGAAGTAATAATTTTAAAAGAACTCCAAGCCGAATTGTTTAATAACACAGATTTTATGCAAAAATCCACTGCAGAAAAAAGGCAATTTATATTTAAAAAATGTCCTGAAGAATATGATTGTTTAAAAAAATGATTAGCTATAAGTATACTCTCTGTTCCCACCACTTCAGCATTTACTGAAAGAGTCTTTTCGGTCATGAATGTGAAGTGGCGAGAAGAGAGAAACAGAGCTTCATTGAAATTGATCAAAAATGAGCTCTTGATATATATAAATTTAGAGTTGGAATGTTTGAACTCATACAATTCCTTTAAAAACATTGAAAAATTGTTATGTGCTGCTAAAAGTACAAAAAATACCTTTTTAAAAGTACAAAATAAATACTCTTTTTTGTAAGTCCGTACTCTTTATTTACCTCCTTTAAAATCAGATATACTCTATAAAATATTACGTAGTTAATTGATTTAGTGTAGCAGTTTGTAAAAGTTCCGATTCTTAGATTCGACTCTAGTGCCTACAAAAATTCCAAAGATATATCTCACAGTGGCGCCCTCATTTAATTCTTTTTTGCTTTCAGACCAATGGCGTTGTAGTAGTTTCTGTGGATCAACTGGCTGTGCCTGAAGATCACCAAGAGAGCTACCTGCCTAAATATTTGCTTTACAAAAAGGTAATCTATAATTATCTAATGTTTTAATACACCAGAATGTCCACTAACAGAAACAAATGGCGAGATTGAATTAAAAAAGATTGAAGAAAATTGAAGAATGTAACATTAGCCCCCCAAAAAAAAAATGATACAACATGCGACCATGACTGCTCTGTTAAGAGTGTTACGATTGAGTATAAGATTATCTAAATTATTAATCAATTCAGATTTTTCCTATAAATAAGAGTATATAATTACTGTTATTTATGAAGTTCTTAACAAACTTAAATAGAGGGATAACCTACTTAGGATGACACTCCCTAGTCACAGTAGCAACAAACAAGAACAGAACTTACCTAGCTACTTGTCTCTCCATAATTGTTGCCCAACAGAGTGCATAATTGTACCTAACTATCTATTATTTAATTTTTCACAGGGCTTTGAGCACTTAGATCCCTTCGTCCCCATAGAAGTAGGAAGATATTCAGAAAAGGAGTTCCTGAGCTGTGCCAGCTACTACAGAGACAGGCTGTGGCTACGAGGACCCCCCGAAATTGAGTCAGAACTTAAGTTCACCAGTGCCTGCAACCCTTATAGGTTTATGGAACAGTGTGCACCATTGTAATTTTAACATTGTATTATAGTTAATTCTTAGATATGTGCTGGTTTTATTTGTAGGTATCATAAATGAAAACCAATTCAAGGTAGTTTGAAGCCTATTAATGCACAATAAAACAGGTTTTCTTCTGGAATAAAGGCATGAGACTTGAAGCATTCTATGTAGTACAAATAGGAATTTATAAATAAAAATGAGCAGATAATTTAAATTAATTTATTTTGCTGAACATAATATCTACAGAGGTACTCTTAGCTTATTCATAACTTAGACATCATAGCCAACAAAGTGACGCTTGCCGATGCATTCTCCAATGTAGAACCAGAAAAGTACTTCAGCACCAATAAGGGTGTTTACAGTAGCCTGCTTCAGAGTCTGGTCCTTCCAGGCACCAGTCTTGGCGCTGTGGACGAGCTTGCTAAGTCCAGCCTTGATCTGGGGGATCTCACTCATCTTGGGCGGGGCCAGTTCGACACGGGCATACTTCATGAAGATGTTGAACTTGGGACGAGCCTGAGCGAGTGCCGCTGAAAATAAAAATACAGATGATAACCTGTTCAGTTATCTGCATGGACAACGCTTATTCAATCCTGTTCTAATTCTACACTATTTCCTGGTAAAGGCTGGTAGTTCTCGGGCTAAAGAACTCTAGGACCTTGTAAGTTAACCCGTAAACTTGATGGTAAATGAGAATTACATAACTGAGATCATAACCAAAACATTTAAAGCAGTATTAAGGGTTACTTACAGCTGATGAGCGACGGCAATTTAGCGGCTGCTGCCATTTTATTATTTAATCAAAACAAATGAATACGTAACAGCAAGCCGCAACTTGAATCCAATTTTTCGATTTTGGAATTGAAAAAGGAATGGCTGTCGGTCGGCTGACTGACTGACGGTAGTGGTCGTTCAGTCCATCACTCAAATCAAACGTCAAAAAAGAAAAATCCTATAGATTAGCTATTTTTTTTAAAATTAGTATTATATGGTAGATTTATAGTTATTGATATCCCGAGGCCACCCTACGAACGGATAGGTTACCTACCTATCCGTTCGTAGGGTGGCCTAAGATTTGTTTCTATTCTACTTGACTAAAATATTTTCAGCGGGGCAATGCAGCAGTTTCTTGGGGACACTTCCGCCTGGTAGTGATCTGGAGCAGTTGAGCTATCTATAGATCGTTTGCAACGGTCTTTAGATGATTCAACTGTTTCTTTTGTTTTTATTGTAAATAATAAAATTGTTTATTCTATTTTTCTAAAGAATATTTATTAAAAGATTTTTATTATTTCTCCATTACAGAATATATTATTATGTAATATATTTTCTAATCTGGTTTTAAATTATGGCAGCATTAAATGCTACGTCGATATTTTCTGTCATTCAGTTTGTCCGTCCTGTCAAAATAGTTGATTTGTCTTGTCTTGTCAAGAGGGTAAAGTGGAATTATCTTACCGGCAATAAAAAGGAATTCTATGGATATTCCATTCATTAAATTAGAAATTTGAAGATCAAATAAAGCCGGTCTTGATTTATTAAAACACAGAGATGCATTTCCATGGTATGATTTCGTATTTTAATTTCTTGTAACCTGTTCACTGATCAAGCCTGTTTTACCTTCGGTTTTCTTAACTTTAATAAAAAAACACATTATTTAATATATTATATGCAATTTTTTTTACCTTTTGTCGTATAAAATACTACCTTAGATTTCTACTGTAATTCTAAGGTGTTCTAAGTTATGGACACGTCATTGTTGTACTAGCGATGTTGCGCCGGTCTCTAATTGCATTTGAGGTGGCGGACTGTTATAAAAACAATATATTACCGTCCTTTATTCTTAAACTAGCTGACCAATCCGCAGCTTCGCACGCGAAGTTTTTTAATAAAAACATTACCCTCCTCCGAAGTTGGGTAAAAAGTAGCCTGTGTCACCCGGAGATAGTTTGGCTTCCCAACAGTGAAAGATTTTTTTAAATCGGTCCAGTAGTTTCGGAGCCTACTCAATACAAACAATCAAACAGATCTTTCCTCTTTATAATATTACGAAGTTTTTTGTAGATATTGATGTTCTTTAATATTGTAGAACATACTTTTGTTCTATCATCAATAGTTTCCGCAGCGCATGTGACAAAATACGTTTTAGTGCACTATTTTTACACCTTGGGTTACGTTACTTAAGTTTTAGTAAGGATCCCTAATCTTTTCTAGCCTAAATATAGCCTATGTCACTCAAGGTGAATGTAGCTTTCAAATGGTGAAAGAAATTTTGAAATCGGCACAGTAGTTTTTGAGTTTATTCATTACAAACATACACACAAAAGTACAAATCTTTTCTCTTTATAATATTAGTATAGATTGAAACAGAAACAAAAAAATAACCATTAACTTACTTCAATAACTTACACCTTTGATTCAATTTAGACAACAGCTACATACCTAGCACCGTACTACATTTCTGTATAAACATTTTTCTCCGGTTCCAGCACTATTCCTCCTACTACTAAGTACACTAGCACTAAGCAATGGCAATGGCAACACACTGCAAGGCACTATAGATGTGAAGAGACTGCAAACCATCCTACAGGACAGTACTAAGAGCAAGGATATCTCTACCCTGTACCACGCTGTTAAAGGCTTGAAAATCCTAAATGCGAATCTACCTAATATCTGTGAGGTGAGAATAGTAATAATATAAAAAATAAAACATTTTATTAAAAACAACCATACACTAAATGAACAAAAGAATAAATACAACAACTTCTCACATAAGCAATAAAACTTGTATTACTAGGTGTAAATAACTTTTAAAAGCTGTGTGTAGAGATGAATTGGCACTTAGCTCAGCGCAATCAAGGTAAGTATGGTAATATGCCGCGGCGCTAGTCTTCCTCCGAGTCCAGTTTAGTTACATAATATCATAATAGTACTCCCATCTAAAATTGTGCCTAAGACTACAGCAGCTGAATTCTTTACCTATCCAGAGCTGCAACTTGCCACCAGCTGCTGTATAAACTAATTAGGAGTCGCCTACTTTTAAAATCCCTCTCTCTAACATCAAAGAGCTCAGGCATCATTTTTTGTTTGTTTCTTTTGTGGTGTACAATAAAGTATTTTCATTTATTTAAAGGTTTGCTGGAAGAAAACTCTTCTTATGGTTAAGCTTGCCTTTGTACATGTCCTCTATTTCTGTACTTTTTAATTATATTTTTTTGTGTTCAATAAAGAATAAGAGACAGAAAACACATCTTTCCATAGCTGCCTTTTCAGTATTTTTATTCTGTTAATTGATTGATATTGCACAGAAACCAGTGTATTTATAAACAGCAACAATACTAAACTTTCTTATTTCAGGAGCTCAAAACAATTAAATATGATCTCAAAAATATTGAACAAGTGTTCTATCTCACCAATGCTGCTGTCCTCACTGGCTGTCAGAACTCCCTGAAGCCTGAAGTACTGGGTGCAGCTGCACAGGTCCTAGATAAGAAGGATGTGACTATCCCCGAGTTGTATTACGCTGTGTACTCTCTGAAAGCTTTAGGAAAAGGCTCTGCTTATGATAAGGAAGATGCCTTGAAAAACCTTATACAGTTGCTCAAAAAGGATGACTCTCCAGTTAAGTAAGTTAATGTACTCTGTAGTTAAATAGATTAACCAGTTGGCTCCCAGCACACACAATGTTGAGATATAGTTGGTATGGTAGTTCAGATATGGTTCAATATAGCTGCTATCCTGAGTTTTGATAGGGTAAGCAACTTAGGGCCTATGCACACGGCGTATTTTAAACGCGCAAGTGACGCACGTGCAAACTTGATAGAATCAATACAAATACTACAATCTGCTTTTGGGCCTCTATGGCGCTGAAAGTCAGCCGTGTGCATAAGCCCTAAGATAAATAAATAGATAAATAATAAATGAACACTCAACACCTCATGTCCTTCCACACTAGGATTGCCTGCGCCTGGATGAGAGAGGCACAGGCAGGATAGCGAGGAGGCTGGCAGTAAACAAGCGAGCTTAACAACTTCCGGGCTGATATGATGATGATTCTTTTAGCAACACAATCTGTTTGATACTTGTCTCTCTCTCTCTACTTTTACATTTCTTTCGGTTCCATGTCAGTCTGGTGTTCGTTTCCCAGCGACCACCACTTTGTCCATTCATTGATTGTATTAACCATTTCTTATCAACCCTGTGATGTGAAACTCTTCCTTTGATTAATACCTATGTGTTTACCCAGCTATGGCTACGTATTTGCGCTGTGCGAACACATGGGCTGCGGCGCGTGGACCACACAGCACGCCGAGGGCGTCCTATTAGCGGCTGACGAAACTGACTCTAAGGTGCTCCACTTTGAAGGAGGCCTACCCGTCACTTCTCTGCTGCTGACCACCATCACAAGGTACTTTTACTGCTTATAGGCATATAGCACACCACAATGACTTAACACCTTTTGATTCAGTTACACAATGAGTGGGAAACATGCGCTCGTTGCAAACTACTTTTAATTATTTTTTTAAGACTAAAAAGAAAGAGACTGTCAATTTGGTTGTTGTTTTTTTTTTGTATTTGTTACCTTAGAACTCCGTTATCTATCAACCGATTTGGAAAATTCTTTTTTTATTTGAAAGGATTTTTCAGATAGGTTCAATAGAAATTTTACCAAAATTGGTTGAGTAGTTTGATTTTTAAATCGAAATTATACGGTTTTGCTAACCGCATAGTTATGCAGTTCCACGGGTTAGCAGTTTACGCTGTGACGTGGTTTTATGGCTGATTTCCGGCAGTTGCTAACGATCATCAAAAATAACAGTAAACCGTGAGACAGCATCTCACAACAAGTTCTACAAGTTTTAATTTCAATGTAGATTGAAATAAAAACTTGTAGAAGGAAGCTTTCCAAAAAAGGTTGTTTATTAAAATATAGATTTTATACAAACACATGACATGTAATAAAAACTTTTTTGAAATCATCCTTCTAAAATGTTTTATTTGAATGTTTAAACATGTAGGGGGTTAGTTGTTAGTGACGCCGTCTGTACCAAGGTTTGTTTAAGTGATTAATCATAATAAAACTAAAGTTAATTTAAAGGAAAAACTAAATTTCTTTATTGCACCAAATAAAGAAAAATGTGTACATGTTATCTGAAATGGGTACTTAGTAATCTTGAGGATGACATTTTTTTATGTGGCATTTCAAGCACCACTTCCTCGCAAATATGCTTTTACAATGTTCACAAGAGAATCTTTTGATGTTTAAATGTTTTGTTTCTATGTGCATCAGCAAACCGTTTTTGCCTTTGTATTTGTTGGAACATAAATCACATTCAAATTTTCTTTCAGATAAATTCTTATTTTTTCTTTCAAGTTGTCCTTGACATTTCTTTTCGTGTTGCTTAAAATACCACCTCCTTACAAATCCCTGCTTACATTTTCCGCAAAAGAAATCTTTCTTATTTAAATGTTTAGCTGCTATGTGAATCCTTAAATTGTGTTTTTTTGTGTATTTCTTAGAACACAAATCGCATTCTAATAATGGTCTTTTGGGATGAGCCATGTTCATATGTCTGTTAAGACATGTTTTAGTACTAAAAGTTCTTTTGCAAATACCACATATACTTGTTATTGTACTTATGTATTTGTACGTTTTGTTTAATATTTTTTTTTTAGTTTTTGTTTGTTTCATTTTATTGAGATTACTAGGACATTGATATTTCTCATGGCGGCTACAATTAGATCTATCATTAAATGTTTTGCTGCAATACCTACATATTATTGTATATTTTTTTGCCTCCAAATTACCTTCTGAATGTTTGCTTGAATAGTGATACTGAAGATACTCGTTTGTCTGGTAAGTGTTTCTGCATTTATTGCATTTGAATAAAGCAGTACCTAAATGAGTTTTTAAATGACGCTTCAAGCTGTATTTCAGCTCGTAAACTTTACCGCAGATCTCACAGCTATGTTCTTTTTGTACTGCGCAGGAATTGTCATGAGCCTCCATATGTTTCTCTAGAGATTCCTTCAATCGGAACTTTTTAAAACATTGAGCGCATTCTTTATCATAAGGTATTCTTTTTAAATCAATTGAGGTGTCCTGAGGTTTTGACTTTTTGCTTCTTTTGCGTTTTTTATGATTAGATTTTTTATTGACTTTATCATTGTTGTGTTGAAATATGTTTTCTGGTGTAAATGTATCGGCCGCATGTTGCAATACTTCTGGTCCAATAATCATTTCTTCTTTTATGATATGATTCTTATACAAATCATCAAGATCTGCTTTGTATACTATGGAATGTTTTAAAGATTGGTGAATAGCTAAATCGTGTTTAATAAGCTCTTCGTCTAAAGGTTCTTCTTTGATATTCTTAGCATTGTATAATTTTTCAGCTCTTGTAACAGACAATTCATTATTGTATAGAGTCGTTGACAAATCTTTTGAATCTTCGTTAAACACAATAGAATCCTTAAATGATAAATTATTACTTAATACAGTTTCATTGCAAATACTACTTTCATTCCAAATCTTATCCTCTGGTACATCTTCAATTTCTTCTTCGAAAACAATATTTCTAATGGAATATTGAATATCTGAATTGGTTTCTTCAGCCATTTCAATATTTGTGTATAATCACTGAAACAATAGAAATACTTTGTTGAATTTAGTATATAAGCCAACATCGTTGAATCTTTTGCGATCAGTACGTTAAGAACATTATACAAAATTTACGTAACAGTATGTTTGAAGCAGTTGAAGAAGTATGTTGAATTAATTGAATTAAATAAGTGTAAAGGAATCAAAACTTTGTTGACCGAACTAAACACTGATGTTTACGGTACCTACTGACCCTTATAAATAAATTCTTGTAAATAGAGAATAAATACTTTCAAATTGTAATCTTTGAATTTTTGTGGGGCTTTTTCTAACTGGCGCTGCTTTCTCTACCTACACCTAGTATTTCGCTAGCCCATAAAAGTCTTCTAATTTTATCCCTGAAATGTTTTGTTCATTACGGATTTGAAACTAATAATGCAAGGAACATAACATGGTGTAAAAATTAAACTCAACTCACACTTGACCTTTGTAAATTTCACATTTGTCAGAGTCCGTGTAAAAACATTGACTTCTATTATAGAATGAAAGAGAGTCCATTGCTCTGCCTGCTTAATGCTCCTATTTGCACGTGGTATTTATGTTATTGCATTGCGTTGCCAGTGTTGCCAACCTCGTCTAAGCGTCCCCCCTAGCGTCATTTCGAAATCCCCCTCTCCCTAACACTAACTTAAGATCACCCTAGACTATTTTGAACAAAATTCTTATTCCGAATAGGCATCTTGTTTCAGGGACAAATTGAAATTAAAAGAAAATACACACTTACGCAACGAAGGTATATTTAGAGATATCTTCGTAATAACACTCCTTCATAAAATTTAATTCATCAATCCAATCAATGATCCCCTAATTTATGTTACAAAAACTCCTGATAAATGCGTCTAAAAAATTGTACCCCTAGTGTATGCTCCTAAAAATACCCCTTTTCAATCACACTTATCCCCAAATTTAGGGGGGAAACGCCCATGTTGGCGACACTGCGTTGCTTGCTTGCATGAGTTTTGTTTGTTTGGGTTCGGTCGGTCGGTGACTGACACTTGTCCTATCATGTCACTGTCAGTCATTCAGTGCATCGTGCATGAATGTCATGATGTCAGACATTCGACAATTCTAGGCATGTGGTAAAAAAAATAAAACGAACTGTATAAAATGGCGATTATTTTGCTACTTTTATTGAGTTACTGTTTAGACGAATAATGAGAGGTTAATCGATTTTACCAAAAGTGTAATTAAATTAAAACATCTTATTACGGTGCTTTTTTCTTTATTGAAATACGTGTCCGACCCTGCACAGCGAAGGCTAGTCATTATGGCTAATATCTGTATGATATTAATTTATAGGATAAGAAGAAGAAGAAGTAATGCTCTTTATTGCACACCAAACAAAAATACAGTAATACTGGAAATAAACAATATTTATTACTAAATAATATATACCTTTATTTAAAAGTATAGGTTTTGGTTATTTAGGAAACAAATTACAGCTCAACTTCCTTTTATGTGTTTTTTCATTGGGAGTCAAGCAGCAGGCGTAGATTCAGTAACTTTATTTTTAATTTTTGGTCTGCAGGTTTTAAAAAAAACTACTAACTTAACATAAAACGTTGTATGTATCAGCACTAAAGAGTAATTATTAAACTTGCTACATATATTCTAGAGCTTATAATTTACGAGAAAAAAATCCAACTAGAGTAATAAATGCCGCTGTCTGGAGATAAGCCGCCTAAAGTATGGTTTTAAGCCAAAATTCTCAAGGACACACAATATCAAAATTTATATAAATCAATCTCATTTCGTCAGCTAAACAAACAAAAATTTAATAATTTATTTCATGTTCCTCGGAAAATACTGTTGACACGGCAATTAACTTTCTTTAAGATAATCAGCTTACGTCAGAGCAACGCCATCTGTCAGCAGTTAGAAAAACATGGTTGTGAAAATCCTTAGAGAACCCAGACATAGGGTACTTGTACCAATCGAAATCTTGACTTCACTTTAAAAATTAAAAATAGTCTACGTCCTAACTAAGCACGAATTTATTTTATTTAAACACTGGTTGACTATGACTACTGTAGTCTTCTCGCAATGCTAAAGCAACACGTCTATACAATATACTCTATGAGCATATATATTCTTTATGTGGCATTTCAAGCACCACTTCCTCACAAATATGCTTTTACAATGTTCACAAGAGAATCTTTTGATGTTTAAATGGTTTGCTTCTATGTGCACCAGCAAACCGTTTTTGCTTTTGTATTTTTTTGAACATACACATTGAAATTTTCCTTCAGATAAATTCTTATTTTTTATTTTATGTTGTCCTTGACATTTCTTTTCGTGTTGCTTTAAATCCCACCTCCTTACAAATCCCTGCTTACATTTTCCACAAAAGAAATCTTTCATATTTAAATGCTTATCTGCTATGTGAATCCTTAAGGTGTATTTTTTCGTGTATTTCTTTGAACACAAGTCGCATTCTATTATTGGTCTTTTGGGATGACCCATGTGTAACTTGATATTATGTCTGTTAAGACATGTTTTAGTACCAAAAGTTCTTTTGCAAATATCACATATACTTGTTATTGTTTTTACGTTTTGTTTAGATATATTGAGATTACTTGGGCATTGATATTTCTCATGGCGGCTACAATTAGATCTATCATTAAATGTTTTGCTGCAATACCTACATATTATTGTATATTTTTTTGCCTCAAAATTTCCCTCTGAATGGTTGCTTAAATAGTGATTGTGAAGGTACTCGTTTGTGTGGTAAGTGTTTCTGCATTTATTGCATTTGAATAAGGCAGTACCTAAATGAGTTTTTAAATGACGCTTCAAGCTGTATTTCAGCTCGTAAACTTTACCGCAGATCTCACAGCTATGTTCTTTTTGTACTGCGCAGGAATTGTCATGAGCCTCCATATGTTTCTCTAGAGATTCCTTCAATCGGAACTTTTTAAAACATTGAGCGCATTCTTTATCATAAGGTATTCTTTTTAAATCAATTGAGGTGTCCTGAGGTTTTGACTTTTTGCTTCTTTTGCGTTTTTTATGATTAGATTTTTTATTGACTTTATCATTGTTGTGTTGAAATATGTTTTCTGGTGTAAATGTATCGGCCGCATGTTGCAATACTTCTGGTCCAATAATCATTTCTTCTTTTATGATATGATTCTTATACAAATCATCAAGATCTGCTTTGTATACTATGGAATGTTTTAAAGATTGGTGAATAGCTAAATCGTGTTTAATAAGCTCTTCGTCTAAAGGTTCTTCTTTGATATTCTTAGCATTGTATAATTTTTCAGCTCTTGTAACAGACAATTCATTATTGTATAGAATCGTTGACAAATCTTTTGAATCTTCGTTAAACACAATAGAATCCTTAAATGATAAATTATTACTTAATACAGTTTCATTGCAAATACTACTTTCATTCCAAATCTTATCCTCTGGTACATCTTCAGTTTCTTCTTCGAAAACAATATTTCTAATGGAATATTGAAATTCTGAATTGGTTTCTTCAGCCATTTTAATATTTGTATAATCACTGAAACAATAGAAGTACTTTGTTGAATTTAGTATATAAGCCAACATCGTTGAATCTTTCGCGGTTAGACTACTTATACAACTCGTTAAAAATATCTATACACCTTTTACGAAACAGTATGTTTGAAGTAGTTGAAGAAGTATGTTGTATTGATTAAAATAAATACGCACAGGAATCACATGACGTGAACACTACAGACCCCTATAAATAAATACTTGTAAATAGAGCCATCTTTCAAATTGTAATCTTTGAACTTTTGCGGGGTTTTACTAACTAGCGCTTTCCGTACCTAATATTTCACTAGCCCATAAAAGTCTTCTTCTGATTTTAATATCCCTGAAATGTTTTGTTCATTACGGATTTGAAACTATTAATGCAAGGAACATAACAATGTGTAAAAATTAAACTCAACTCGCACTTGACCTTTGTAAATTTCACATTTGTCCGAGTCCGTGTAAAAACATTGACATCTATTTTATAACGTACTAGCTGACCCGCCCGCGGCTTCGCAATGTTGCTTTTCCAATAAAACATTACCCTCATTTTGCGCAGTTGGCTAAAAATTAGCCTATGTCCTTTCGCAGGATATAATCTATCTCCTTGCAAAATTTCATTACGATCCGTTCAGTCGTTTAGTTGTGTAAAGGTAACAAACAAACTAACAGAGTTAGAATAATAATAATAAATATTGCTAGACTTTTCACACAGCGCTCTCTAGCCCCAAACTAATCAGAGCTTGTACTATGGAAACCAGATAACTGATAGAATACGTATATCCATTTTTTTTGTTAATACATACTTATAATATATAGAGAAACAACTAGACCCGGAACAAATATCTGTAGATCATGCAAACATCTGTTCCGCGGTGGGAATAGAACCCGCTACCTCCTACGTTTTAGTCGGCTATACGCCCACTGCGCCACGGAGGTCGTCATGGTTGTGTATGTACTATACATATAAACCTTCCTCTTGAATCACTCTATCTATTGCTGAAAACTGCTTTAAAATCCGTTGAGTAGTTTAAAAGATCTAAGCGAACAGACAACGGAAGCGACTTCATTTTATAAAAAAATACTACTAGCTGTGCCCGCGACTTCGTCCGCGTGGAATAGTGTCTGGGTAGCATTTTTAATTATTTAGGCTAATTATTTTACAAATAAGACACATAAGTATAAATACTTTAATGAGCTATTTGGAGTGTTTCACTGCTAAGAGCTTATTAAATTATTTATACGCTGCACAGCGCTCATTGTGTACGGCGCGGGGCTTGGCAAGTTTCTTACTCGTGTTAACTTCAGTTTCACATTTTGTAAGGACTCCGTAAATGTTACATCAGAATAGCTCTAATATTTTGTCTCTTGTCGCAAACTTATAGAACATTCACATAAACCTTACATATTAGGTTGGGGAAAAAGTTTCTTCACATTTTTTAAGAAAATTCAAAACATTTTTTAATATAGTTTATTTACATTTAACTAAAGTATGTAGGTACCATTTTGTTCGATAACTTTTTGCCATCTTGTAGGTAGGGACATGATCCCATTGCTATAGAAATTTTGGGGCTTCTGATCAAAATACCGCGACAAGTAGTTTTGGCAGTCCTCTCGTGATGTTAACCTGACACTGCCTAAAGAATTCTGAAGATACCGAAACAGGTGGAAATCTGAAGGTGCAAGGTCAGGACTATACGGCGGATGCATTAACACCTCCCAGCCAAACTCTCTTAATTTTTGCTGAGTGGCTAAAGATGTGTAAGGTCTAGCGTTCATCATCATCATCATATCAGCCGTAGGACGTCCACTGCTGGACAAAGGCCTCCCTCATTGATCTACAGGAACTGCGGTTGGAAGCGGCCTGCATCCAACGCCGACCTGCGGTTCTTACCAAGTCGTCTGCCCATCTTGTAGGTGGACGTCCTACGCTACGCTTGTCGTTTAGCGTTATAGGTCTAGCGTTATCATGATGAAAAACCACACCCCTTCTAATGATTAATTCCGGCCGCTTTCTCTGAATTTCTTGCTTTAATCTCATCAGTTGTTCGTAGTAGAGTTCAGAATCGATGGTCCTGCCTGGTGGTAACAGCTCACATTGAATAATGCCCTTCCAATCCCACCACACACACAGCATCACCTTGTTGCGAGTTAACCCGGGTTTCGCCACAGTTTGTGAAGCCTGACCGGCCTTGGACCACGACCTTTTTCGCACGTTCTTGTCGTACGTGATCCACTTTTCATCACCAGTTATCAGCTTCTTCAAAAATGGTTCGGTTTCATTACGTCGTAATAAAGAATCACAAATGAGTACACGGTTCATTAGGTTTCTTTCAGTGAGCTCGTGGGGTACCCAAATATCGAGCTTTTTTGTGTACCCAGTTTTTTTCAAATGCGCCAAAACTGTTTTGTGGTCAATTCCCAGTTCTTCAGCTACGTCGTAACTACTGATATGCCGATCTTGCTCCACTTTTTCAAAAATGGCATCAATTTTATCCTTAACAGGGCGACCAGAGCGACGTGCATCTTTGACATCAAAATCTCCGGATTGAAAACGCTTAAACCAAATTTGTGCTACTCTCAGACACTGCACTAGGTCCATAAACATCGCATTTTTTTTGCGGCTTGCGTTGCATTTTTACCTTTTTTGTAGTAAAATTTTAAAATGTATAGAATTTCTTCATTAGATTCACTTATCTTTACAGTACGAAAAACAAATAAAAATCACACATTTTCCTAATTTGAATTTGGAATTATCTTCTTTATAATTTATACTTTGAATGATACCAAAACCAGCCAGATACAAATAGTATAGCCAAAGAGATTTTATTACAAGTTCATACATACTATAATGTGAAAAGACTTTCCCCAACCTATTATTTCCAAACCAACTTTCATCCCCTATTCCCTATTGTTATTTTACACCCTTGAGGGTAATACTTTTACAAACTTTGAATGTCATATTTATTTATATCGAATCAACAGCCTGAAAAATAAAGTTTCAAGCTTCTAGCTCCAAAATGACTTCCATACAACTTTTCAACCCCCCCCCCCCCCCCCCCCCCCCCGCCCTTTCCCACCCTTACTTTGCATTAAAAAGTAGCCCATGTCCTTTCTCAGGCTCTAGACTATCTGTGTTCCAAAGTTCATTTAAATCGGTTCAGTAGTTTTGGCGTGAAAGCGTGCTCATATTTGCACGTTGTAATATTGCATTGCGTTGCTTTGCTTGCTTGCATGGATCATCAGTCATTCAATGCATCATGTATGTTATGATATCAGACATTCGACAATTCTAGGCATGTGGTAAAAAAATAAAACGAACTATTTTTATTGGCTATTATTTTGCTACTTTTTAGGGTTCCGTACCCAAAGGGTAAAACGGCACCCTATTACTAAAGTTCCGCTGTCCTGTCTGTCTGATCTCATGAACCGTGATAGTTAGATAGTTGAAATTTTCACAGATGATGTATTTCTGTTGCCGCTATAACAACAAATACTAAAAACAGAATAAAATAAATATTTAAGGGGGGGCTCCCATACAACAATTGTATTTTTTTTTGCTCGTTTTTGCTCGATATTGATAACGGCAACAGGTAGACGCTTGAAATATTCACCGAATATTTTGTTATATATTCACTTTAGAAATAAATAATTAAATTAACTATGGTTCATGTTATAAACCAAATATTTAAGGGGGGCTCCCATACAACAAACGTGATTTTTTTGCCGTTTTTATAGATAATGGTACGGAACACTTCGTGCGCGAGTCTGACTCGCACTTGGCCAGTTTTGAGTTACTGTTGAGACGAAAAATGAGAGGTTAATCGAGTTTACCATAAGTGTAATTAAATTAAAACTTCTTATTACGGAGCTTCTTTCTTTTTTGAAATACGTGTCCGACCCTGCACAGCGAAGGCTAGTCATTATGACTAATATCTGTATGATATTAATTTATAGGATAAGGTATAGGTGTTGGTTATTTAGGAAACAAATTACAGCTCAACTTCCTTTTATGTGCTTTAAGCTTAAGTAGCGGGCGTGGATTCGGCAATTTTATTATTAATTTTAGGTCTGCCGGTTTTATAAAAACTTCTAACATAACTTAGAAAGTTGTATGTATGTAGGTACTAGCATTAAAGAGCAATTATTAAACTTGCTACATATATTCTAACGAGGGCTTATAATATACGATAAAAAAATCTAACTAGAGTAATAGATGCCGCTGTCTGGAGTTAAGCCACCTAAAATATTGTTTTAAGCCAAAATCTCAAAGACACAATATCAAAATGTATCTAAATAAATCTCACTTCGTCAGCTAAACAAACACAAATGTAATAATTTATTTCACGTTCCTCGGATAATACTGACTCGGCAATTGGCATCGACAACTAACTTTCTTAAGATAATCAGCTTACGTCAGAGCAACGCCTCTGCAATCTGTCAGCAGTTATAAAAACATGCCTGTGAAAACCCATAGAGAATCCAGACATAAAATGTTACTTGTACCAATCGTAAACGTATGGCACGTTACCGATTTATAATTCAGTCATGCATGGTACATATGGCTACACATCAAGCTATACATTACCAGTATAAGCTGACCTCGCACTGTGTAGGCTTTTCGTAGAATGAGAGGTCAGCTTATACTGGAAATTTATAGCTTGATGTGTAGCCGTGTGTACAAATATTTCTTCTTTTTATATGTAATGGCATCACAGTGTTTAATTAAAAATAAGACATGACCGGAGAGAAACCTTCCTAGAGAAGCAGCGCCATTTAGTTATGTGGCCGGTAAAACCATGAAAACTTTAATCTAAACATTGTTCTAGATACAGAATTCGTTATAATTTTCCTGTAATCCTTGGATTCCGTTATATTTTGGTTCGAAACCCGAAAGAGCGGCCTCATTGTTAAAATATCCTATGATAATTTTAAAATTAACACTGAACTGAAATTAACAAACCAATGTATATAAAGAAATACAGTATAACTATTCCGAGCAAACAGAAATTACGCGGTAAGAAACTTACCCCGAATAATAAACTTATCTGGCACTTCACTAAACTTTGCTGACACATGAAAAATGACATATTTTTATTTTATTTTATTGGAAAGTTTTTACACATACATTTTTAAACACTGATTGAACGACTACTGTAAAGTGTTCTCGCAATGCTAAAGCAACACGTCTATACAATATACTCTATGAGCAACACTGACTGACATAAGTTAATATCATCAACTGGAAAAGTAGCAGTATCTCTGTCTTACTCTATTTATGTGTATTACCCGTGCGCGATAAGTTGGGACCTGAGCGCGGTGACGTCATATTGGCGTGTTTGTACCGCCCGCAAAAAAGCGAACATAACAAGCAGCCGCCCGCGGCTTCGTCTTTGTTTTTTTTAACCTAATTTATTATGTTACTCAGGGAGGACGCTGCTTTTTATCTAATCTTTTTTACACTATTTGAATAAAATAAAAATACAATGTTTAAGTTTAAACATTTATTTTATCTATTATTTACATTATCTCATCTTCGTCACTACTTAGTGAATTTATGCCTTCTAGAGGTTGTTCTTCGTCCTCAGTCTCACTATAATCACTTGACGAAGAGGTATCCGATAAATTTACAATTAATTGCGATTCATTCGTCTCTTGTAAGAGGTCATCGTCCCAAAAACTTTTGTCGAAGCCTGTCCACATGGTTGACTTCTTTCTTCCAGACAACAAAACAATAACACAAACGAAAACTAAAAGAATTCCAGAGCGCGTCGTTACGTGACGTAGGCCAGTACGAGACTAAAAACCCTAGTAAAAAATAGTGATGCGAACGGTACAATACGGGCGCCATCGGGGAAGTGCAGTGGAAGCGGTCGGGGAGTCGCATTCCTAGCAGGTCCCAAGTTATCGCGCACGAGTAATAGCTACCTCATTCGCGATTTGAATGGAATGGGCTTGTATTGTACATAATCTTTCTTAGAACCGTTCGACCATAAACCATAGTTGATTCAAGAATACCGCCGTAATCTTAAAGTGAAGCTTGCAGCTGGCTGGTTAGAAAAGAAACGTTGACCTTTTATGATAGGTACTTTGTTTTAGTTAAAATTTAACTAAATTCTTTAAACAAAAACATTATCCATTACCTACAATAAAACCATTGGCAGTATTTTTTCGGGTACTTTATTAGCAGAGTAGGTTTACCTGCTTTTCTAGAAATTCATAATAATAAAAGCCGATGATAGCTATATATACTAAAGAATAGGTACTAACTAATCTATAGGATGTTTGATATTGATAATATACGCACGATAGCTATACCAAAGAATACTAACTAATCTATAGGATGTTTGGTAATATAGGTACGCACAAATATGAAAACGGTTATTTCGATGAGCATAATAAATAAATTTGAGAAACGTTTACCATAGAAATGTGAAATTTATTTTGGCATGTAAAAACAAACACTTTATTAAACCTATGTTGTGCTATTGCATAATGCTTGCCATCTAACCACAGATACTGTATTGGTGACGTTTCGAGATATCTCTTGTTGTCCCTTTCTAACTTAAAACCCGCAGCCATTTCCGAAAGAGATATCAAATCGGTCTTTATTTTTAATGTCGATTGCAAGAATAGGCAGTAAGTTTTATATTGAATTACTACACTAAACTTAGTCGATTTTCTTTAAAGTTTGATAATATAACTAGTAGTTTTTTTTTCGAGAAGTCTTTTTTTATGTTTTGAGAAACCGTCACTTGAATATCGTCAGTATATTACCAAATACCTTGTATACCTTTATTCATACAGATTAAAGGTATAGCACAGAATGTCCTACATAAAGAACCTCTTTTATTATGTACGTTAACACACAACACACGATTTTAGACGAGGGTTTATACATCGGTGTTAGCTTGAATATTTGGCCAGTAATCGATACATTTCCAATCAACAATTTTTAACTTAAATTGGCGGCGCGTTTGTGACGAGATCTCAGTTCGGGGCGAACCACTAGTAATAATAAATTACTAAAAAAAAACCACTTTACAACAATACTGGCCATTAGCCCTACCCGTGTTTTCAATCAATGTCTTACATAACAAAACACTTTAAACGAGTTAGAGAGAAACATATCTACCTACATCCATCCATCCAAAGATCCAAATTTTTGCATATTACTCGTGCGCGATAACTTGGGACCTGCTAGGAATGCGACTCCCCGACCGCTTCCCCTGCACTTCCCCGATGGCGCCCGTATTGTACCGTTCGCATCACTATTTTTTACTAGGGTTTTTAGTCTCGTACTGGCCTACGTCACGTAACGACGCGCTCTGGAATTCTTTTAGTTTTCGTTTGTGTTATTGTTTTGTTGTCTGGAAAAAAGAAGTCAACCATGTGGAAAGGCTTCGACAAAAGTATTGGGACGATGACCTCTTACAAGAGACGAATGAAAAAATGAAATTAATTGTAAATTTATCGGATACCTCTTCGTCAAGTGATTATAGTGAGACTGAGGACGAAGAACAACATCTAGAAGGCATAAATCCACTAAGTAGTGACGAAGATGAGATAATGTAAATAATAGATAAAATAAATGTATAAACTTAAACATTGTATTTTTATTTTATTCAAATGGTGTAAAAAAGATTAGATAAAAAGCAGCGTCCTCCCTGAGTAACATAATAAATTAGGTTAAAAAAAACAAAGACGAAGCCGCGGGCGGCTGCATGTTCGCTTTTTTGCGGGCGGTACAAAAACGCCAATATGACGTCACCGCGCTCAGGTCCCAACTTATCGCGCACGGGTAATATGTATATTTTTTTTAGTTTCCTTATATTCTTGCAAGCTGCCCATCAGGGCATTGAGCTAGAGTTTGGTGAATAGTTCGCGCTGGGCATGTATGAAATAAGCCTAGTGGCACTTCCATCTTCCACTTATGTGCTATATGAGATCTTGAGGGGCTGGCTTGGGGTGCTCTTTAATCTACAAAAGGTTGTGGTTTTTTTATTAGCTTATTTATAATATGAGTGGGATTGTTGCAGAACGTACCAGTCGCAGAAGAAGGCGTCTCCCCTGAGCGCGGTACAGCGCAACAAGTTCGCAGCCTACCTCGTGTCGAGACGCGGCGTGACCACGGCGCGTGGAGCCGCCGCGCTGTTGGACGCGGCACTACTGCTAGCGAAGGAACAGGTATGAAACCACGCTCACTTCGAACCTTTTTATCAATCTTCTCTAACACTTTATAGTATATCCTTGTTACCCAGTTAAACACTTGTTACCAATTTTTGTTTAGGATTTTTACAATAAGTGTTTAGCGGGTGTTAAACTTATTTGTGGTAAGACCCAAGTTTAAATACTGAAACCCGACTACGTAATACGTATGTCGATAGTAGCCTATGTCACCCGCACCATAAATAACGAATCGATTGACACCTCATTCATCAAAATTGGATGAGTAGTTTAGGCGCTACGGTGGAACATACCTAAACACAAACATACATAATACTGACTGTCTTCCAATTGGCTTTACCATAGTTGGGTACGTAAATAAAACACAAAACAAAATTAGTAGTGATTCGTCCCGAACTGAGATTTCACGATGATCCGATAAACGCTTCGAAAGTTACTCTCGGACAAACAAACATAGGTAGGTACATACAACGCCGGTTTGCCCAAGTTGATTTAGAGATCTCGCTTCGCATCTATCAATAATTATAAAACACTTACCTGCTATAAAAACCAGCTGCAGGTTTTGAAAGCAGGACTTGTTGCCAACGTTTATTTAGAACTAGCTATTGCCCGCGACTTCGTACGCGTTACACTACTAAATGTATTGGTAAACCGAAAAATAAAGCTAAGCTCGCTGTTGCAACTTGACACCCCATTTTTATCACGTGGGACCTGATTTATAGGATAAAAAGTAGCTTATATAAGTGTTTATCCAGGTTATAATCTACGTAGCTACATACTAAATTTCATCGAAATCGATTTAGCCGTTTAGTGATTGAGTAACAAATAAACAAACATCCGAACTTTCGTATTTAATATTAGTGTGACTAGAGCAATAAATAATAATTGAATTACCTCTCTGGTTTCCAGCCCACTCCAATCAGCATTTCCATCAAGGGCAAGAAATACATCACATCCGATTCCGATTCCATCGAAGTGTCCATCTCGGATCTGATCGGGCAGCCGATCCAAGGCCTCAAGCCCGAGGAAGTCGTCGCCCAGTCAGGGACGAGACTAGCGGACGATGTGGTGGTTCTCTCTAAACAACCGCTTATCCCCAAACCGAACGAACCCACAACTTTCATCCTTAATCTTAGCAAAATAAAGGCTCAATATGGCTTGTACAAGATTGCTTTGAGCGCTGGCAGTAATACCGCTAGTGTGAATGTAGCTGTGCTGGGAGAGATCCAAGTGGGGTCGGTTGAGATCGGAGTGGGCGATGTGGACGGCACTACCAGCCCGAAGATCACTACTGTGGCCTATCCGAACAAACTAACTGAGAAACTGCAGGCTGACCATTTGCAGAAGTGAGTATATTTCATTTATTTGTATGGAGCACAAGCTTCCGCCTGCGGCTTCGCTCTCTGCCAGAGACTGGATGCGAGTTCAGTGACGTTTCAAATCAGTTTGTGATTTTTAATGATTAAGTGAATTTTGAATCCCGCACATTTGGACAGACCTATATCCAGCAGTGGACTGATGATGAATAAAGACAAAACATTTGGTAGCTAAAATCCTAACTAATATAATATTTTAAATTCGAAAGAAACTATGTTTCTCGGTCTGTTACGTTTCACGAGTAAACGGCTGGACCATTTTCGATATAATTTGGTATAGGTAGGTTACAGGTAGATTATGACCAGCCATAATAATAGTAATTTATGATCATAATCATTATAACTACGTCAATATATTTTGTACTAGCTGACCAATCCGCAGCATCGCACGCGTAGTTTTTCAATAAAAACATTACCCTCCTTCTGCGCAGTTGGGTAAAAAGTAGCCTGTGCCACCCTGGGATAGTGTAGCTTCCCAACAGTGAAATAATTTTTTAAATCGGTCCAGTAGTTTCGGAGCCTATTCAATACAAACAAATACTGGTACTTAATAAAATTCAAATATGTATAATATTAATCAATTAATATATAAAAATGACAATAATGAACATTATGCCTCTATCCATACTTAAAAGATAAGATAAGATAACTCTTTATTGTACACCAAAGTAAAATACAGAACATAATTCTTACAAATAGATTATAAATAACTTATATTATAAATTCGACAGTAAATCTGTATCTCTGTGTCTATATATGTTTGTTACGTTTTCAACTAAACGGCTGGACAGATTTCGATCAAATTTGGTACACAGATAGACTATGACCGGGATTGGGACATAGGTAAGTTTTTACCCGACTGCGCAGAGGGAAGGTTATGTTTTTATCGTCAAAATCACACGTACGAAACCGCAGGCGGGCCCAGCTTGTACAAAATAAATAATATTGGGCAACCAGAGGGCTTAGCCAAGTTACATTCGATTAGCGATGACGCTAGTCGATAAGTCCGAAAATGTATGGGATTTGACACATGCTATGGAAATATCACGTGATATATCGATAATAAACCTATGTAGAAATCGAATCGATTCGAAGCGAATGTAACTTGGCTACGGGCCCTGGTCATTTATACACTGGTCATATATACATTTATACAGCTATAAGCTCGATGTAGCTTGTGGAAGTTTTGCTCATACGTTATATTTTTTTTTCCAAAAATTATTAAGCTTTGCATCTGCGTGACGGCGTCGAGTAAACGTGTCGATGTAAACCCATGACATGCGTCACAACTTGCGGTGCACGTGGACAAAATGTAGTCGCATGTTAACCGGCTCGATTGAGACATAGGCTACTTTTTTGTTGGAATCTTCTTTTAAGTATAATAAACTTGTGTCAGAAGACCCACTCTTCAATAGCCATACAATTTATTTAATTAGGTTACATATTTTTATATGGAATAGGTTATCCAACAGTAGCGAGCACATACGGTGGGTGAAACGCTGAACGTTGAACGCCCCCATAAACTAGAGGTGACATAAAAACAAGTGGCGATCACAATAGGTCGCGTTGTTCATCATCCGAATCCTTTGGTACATACCATTCCGGACTATTCGATTGAACCGTCCGAACACAGAAAAACCCTCCGTCGTCCGAGACACGTTCTCGGAGACCCGGATGACGAAATCACTTCAGCTAATGCGGGTGAGTCATCCACATTAGACAGAGCAAACACTCCACAAATACACCGACCTCGCCGGCGAGGTCGACGAGTCCCTTTAGTCGCCGCCTACACGAGGTACAAGCACGTACCCGGGCGTTTCTCTCCTATCCCCGTTCCGGCAACAGCCCAAGCCGAGGTTCGTACCTAAGTGGTGCCCTTGCGCTAGTTGCCTCATCAAAAATAAAATTATAGGGCTGAGCGCCTTCCGCGCTCGCCAAAAGCTCGGTTAAGCTGCAACGGCCTCAGAGGTCAACAGCGAGATAAGTCCATTCGAAAAAAAATAGGTCGCGTGGCTTCACTGAAACTAAAGCCACAAAAGCTAAATAAAAATATTATTCTAGTTTATAGTGTGACAGCTTGTAGGATGTGCTGTGTTGCGTTGCAGGGTATCGCTGAAGCTGACGGTGCGCGACAAGTACAAGAAACCCGTGCTGGTGCAGCAAGCGTTCGTGCGCGTCGCGAACCAACACGACGAGACCATCTTCGTCGCGGAGCCGGATAGCGCCAAGGCGTACAAACTCGAACTGGTAAGTGCTGCGACATATCACAAGGACAATTCATCGAAATCTAAAACTTTTAATTCATTAAAATCACAATGATCACTCTGTAACGTCAATTTTACTGGCTGCTCCTTCGCGACCAAGCCTTAGATAAAGTAAATTACGTCTAAATTGTAACATTTTTGAACGAGTTGGAGCAATCTCAATTCCAAGCTTCTCTATCATCTAAATAATCCGATATTTAATAGTAGGCTTTTTTATAAAGATTTTGGCTAATTGCATTTTTAAATTTGTTAATTGTCAATGTTGTACATCACTTGGGAGTTATGTAAAGTGTACACCACACCTTGTCATTATAACGAACGAAAAGTTGAGCTGTCTTTTGTTTCCTAAGAGCGAGTACACATTAGGCGTTTTGAAACGCGCGCATTGGTAACGCGCGTTTTAAGAATCAAGAGGTCGGTTGAGGGTGTACACATGCAAGCGCGCGCTTTTGCTGTCAGATTTTGGTTCGAACGCGCGTTGCATGGGCGACAGCTGCGCGTTTATAGATACATGCACCGCCATTTTGCCGTACATTTGATCGCGCGCTTTCGTGTAGGGTGACATCAAAATGGAGGTCGAGCGCTTCGATACAGATTTTTTTTATCGATGAAATTCAAAAGCGACCAGCTATATGGGACATGAAAATTCCTGTTTGTAAAAATAAAGCATTAAAAAAAGTAATTGGGAGGAGATAGTTGAGATATTCAGTGATTGTAAAGACAGTTCAGAATATTGGATGCACCCAAAATTCTCTTTGCCTCTGCCGTCGTCTTATAGCGACGGTATAGGAACAACACACAAGCAATCGCTTCGACGTCCATTTCCGAACTGAGTCAGTAGTATGGACACCTTGGTAATGCTCGTTAAACGCCGTGCTAAGCGCGCTGTATGTACGCTACTAACGCGCGCCGAACGCAACGCTGAGCGCCTAATGTGTACTCGCCTTAAATAACCAAAACCATGAATTTATAAATTAATAAGTATCATGCAGATATTAGCCATACTGACTAGCCTTCACTGTGCAGGGTCGGGATGTATTTAAAAAAAAAAGATGTTCCGTATTAAGATGTTTTAATTGATCGAGCGAAGCGAGATCTCCAAATTAACTTGGGCAAATCGGCGTTGTATGTATGTAAGTTTGTTTTTCGGAGGATAACTTTCGAAGCGTGGCGTTGATCCGATCATCGTGAAATTTGGTACATAGAGTGATGGCACAATTTTGTTGTGACTAAATGAGCTAAAAATGTGGGGGGCTTGTTGAGATATTGGGTTTCAAGAGGGGTAAAAAACCGGCCAAGTGCGAGTCGGACTCGCGCACGAAGGGTTCCGTACCATTTATCTATAAAAAAGTGCGAAAAAATCGCGTTTGTTGTATGGGAGCCCCACTTAAATATTTGTTTTATTTTAATTTAATTATTAAGTTTTAAAGTGAATATATAACTAAATATTCTATGAATATTTCAAGCGTCTACCTATTGCCGTTATCAATATCGAGCAAAAACGAGCAAAGAAATCATGTTTGTTGTATGGGAGCCCCCCATTAATATTTGTTTTATTCTGTTTTTAGTATGTGTTGTTATAGCGGCAACAGAAATACATGAACTGTGAAAATTTCAACTGTTTAGCTGTCACGGTTCATGAGATACAGCCTGGTGACAGACGGACAGACAGACAGCGGAGTCTTAGTAATAGGGTCCCGTTTTACCCTTTGGGTACGGAACCCTAAAAAAGAGTATTAGGTCAACTAAGACGTAGGTCTTCATTAGTACATTTCGACCCTATTTTTATTTTTAGTTTAGTCCTTGCAGTTTTTGAGATAATAGCCATAATAAAAACTAAATTTTGACAAAATTTACAGTGACCCCACATTGCTGAAATTTGGTATGCGTGTACTTTTAGTGACACAAATATGTATAGGCAAAAGTCTGAAATCCAGAATAACAGCAATTTGTATCCCAAAAAAAAAAATAACCAACTTACATGAACTCCTGTTACCTGTAATTTGAATGAAACTGTAGGTCAGGTGTTAGATGGAACTTTTTAAATTTTAGCGAACTATACTCATGTTTTTAAGACAAAACGGGTCGAGGTTAGTCAAAATTATAATTTTGATATAAATCTGTGCGCGAAAAGTCCGGTTTTGTCTTAAAAACAGGTGTTAGATGGTTATTTATTTCGTGGCACTAGGTATTTTGATAGTCAAAGATTACGAGAGATCTTAGTTCGGGGCGAACCACTAGTAAATAACCTTCTTGCCACAAAAAAGTTAAACACTGTTTAGCGTGTGTTTAAATTTTTTTGAATTAAGTACCAATTTTTGCTCGGAATTTTTTTCTAAACTGTGTTTAGCGGGTGTTTAACTTTTTTGTGGTAAGATCCTAAGTTTTTTTTATTGTTGAACAGAACGTAGGAGCCATCGCAAAGCATTTGAACAGCGTGTCCGGAGCATACTCCCTGACAGTGTACCTCGGAGACAGCGCCGTGTCCAACCCCATCGCCTGGTCGCTTGGAGAAGTGCTGTTCAGCTTCGGAGGACACGGTAATGCTGTTGGTAAGTAAGTACCACATGGCACATAAGCCTTTGCAGCTGCGTGCCTCTAGTTGATGGACGCAAGGCAGTGCATCGTAGGGCACACTGCTAAGGTGGGTGTCCTACGAGGCTCTGTTATAGGCGATGGTTACCAATTAACATCAGATGGGTCATAAGTATGTTCCATTTTCATGTAGTATAAAAAAAACTTGCTACATAGGATTATAACCTGTTATTTTAGCAGGAAATAACAATAGTTATTGCTTCGAGTTTCACCAAAATTACTCTTAAAGGTTCTTCAAAAGTTATTCCGTAGCGTAACGGTTTTAGTACATAGTTGCTTTTTGTGATCATCTCTCAACCTTCTATCCTGTGTAACTTAGATGTAGGTACATTAACCTGCCCCGGCTTTGCATACATTTTATTTAAATAAAATATAGTCTATCGCGCTCTGGGATGACATAGCTCTCAGTGAACAAACTTTCAAAGTACACTCAGCAGTTTCTAAGATTACTTACCTTCCACAAACAGAAACATTTACATACTGCCCGCCCGCGTGGTTTGTCAACAAAAACATTACCCTCCTTTTGTGTCAGGTAAAAAGTAGCCTATGTCCTAATCCCGGTCATAATCTATCTGTATACCAAATATCATCGAAATCGTATTTTTCAAACTTTCGCGATCACTGTACATAATTATTGATTAAAACGGGTATTTATCGCGTATGTACCTTTTTTATTTGTTATCCCGACGTTTCGGCTGTGTTGCAACAGTCATGGTCTCGGGCTGACGTAAGCCCGAATACCCGTTTTAATCAATAATTATCATCGAAATCGGTCGAGCCGGTTAATTACAACGAGCTTTCTAAGTGCTTTAACAATAAATAACCTTTAAAATTATTCGGCACCTACTAAAGAACCGGTCTAGTGCGAGTTACACTTGCACACTGTGGGTTCCTCCGTGCTATGCTAACAATTGCGCTATAGTGTGACCATTAGAGCTGTGCACTCCCTGAGGTATGCGCGCGGCGAGACGGGGAGGATGTGTCGGCCGCTCCGATCTATCAGTCTGCCGTCAACGCTCACGGCGGTAGGTAGCTTTTGTACCGGACGGTCTATGTCAGACGCACACGGGATAAATATTCAAAGATGGGTCGTGCGTTATCTCGTGATATGAAATGGAAGATGAAGTTGAAACAGAATCTATGTCAGAATAACTTTCGTTAGAATATATAATTGTTTGTAAATATAAAAAATGTTCAATAAAACAAGTCCTTTGAATTATAAGTTTAGTTCTTATTTATCACCTGCATATTTTTAATAAAATATGAGTATATTTAAGTTACATTTTAATCAACTAAGTAAGTATAATATATTACAGATAGATAGCCTCCGACCATCGTCCCGCCACAAGTCTTGCCTTAGAAATGCAAACTGATATCGTAAGATATGTCCGACATGTTTTGATCTCATGTGAACTCATGCAGTTTTTTCTTTGCGTCCCACCTCGCCGCGCATACCTCAGGGAGTGCACAGCACTAATGGTCACACTATAATACATGCAGGTTTGTGGATCGTGATCATGTATTGTCACATAGCAGTAGTAGTAGCAGGACTATTTCTTGATCTCTCCTCTGCCTTCGACTTGGTAGACCACAATACTCTACTTGCAAAGCTTGAACATTATGGGGTTAGAGGATCTGCGTTGTGTCTTATAAAATCGTATCTGAACAATAGGAAGCAGTTTATTGAATTAAAAAATATTATTAATGGACAGGAAGTGGTGACGAAGTCGAAAGTGTGCAACATCAGACGTGGAGTTCCACAGGGCTCTATATTAGGGCCGATATTTTTTATTATTTTCCTTAATGATCTTATCAATTTTGTAAGCAATGCCATTCCCGATATTAAACTAGTCGTATATGCAGATGATACCAATGCAATCATACCAGCCTCTTGCTTACAAGAACTTAAAATAAAGATTGCCAATGCACTTGTAGTTTTCAATCAATGGTTTCATGCCAATAACTTAAAACTCAACATTAAGAAGACACAAGCTATCCTGTTTAAAACAACAAATCGCACTAACGAATCGGTTAATGTAGCATGTGAGGGGCTTGAGGTTGAATTTGCAAAGAGTGTCAAATTTCTAGGAGTTCATATCGACCAGTTCCTGAACTGGAAAACTGAGATGGATTCTATTGTTAATGCTATCAGCTCAGCATGTTACGCTCTTAGAAGCCTTAGAGAAGAAGTAGGGATCGCACAGCTTAAAATAGTATATTATGCCCTAGTAGAGTCAAAATTAAGATATAGTGTGAAGTTTTGGGGAAGTAGTTATGACTACAACATAAATAGAGCGTTTATTATTCAAAAACGAGCCATTAGAACTATAGTGCGCATTCCACAGTGGGAATCATGCAAAGAACATTTTCAAAACCTCAATATTCTGACGGTTCCCAGCTTATACATTCTAGTAGTCTTAATGGACGTAGTTAAAAATCCGCTTAAATATGAAACTTTTGAACAAAGAAAAAAAAGAATAGACACAAGGAGAAAAGATCTTGAGACACCTCTTTGTCCAATGCTGAATGTTGCCAAACATGGCTCGCGGTATCAAGCTGTAAGACTTTTTAACGCACTGCCTACTGACATGAAAATTATCGACAGTCCTTTTAAATTCAAATCAAGACTAAAGGAGATCTTGTTGAAAGGGTGTTTCTATTCAGTTAATGATTTTATGACCTGTAATAATATTGAATAGTCGGTTTCTTTTTTTTTATATAGATTTTGATTTAATGGTCAATTTAATTAATTTGTGACATGTTTGTATTATTAATTCCTTAGTAATATTATTCTAAATCATTTTTATTTTATATTCTTTGATGTCTATTTTCCATTTGACTTTTCTTGACTTTTTTGACATCTTTATATATAGGTAAGTAGACATTTGTTTTGTTCTATTTTATTATTTTTGACATGTATGTGATAATTTTAAAATATTGTAACTTGTATTTAGGATGTGATTTCAAACACAATTATATAATTGTTTATGAATAAATAAATGAAAAAATGAAATACATCTGTGAAAGTGTAAACTGGCTTCTTGCCTTCTAACCGTTACTGAGATAGATAGAACCGTGTAACACACAGATTGTAGGCTTAGTTCCAGAGTCCCCTTCGAATACAGAACCCTAAAGAAATCAGTGGGCTGATTTTTTAGTTTATAATATAGTTATAGTAATATTTCTTCTCTGCTCATTCATTTCTTTTACTAATAAACTATTTTGAAACAAAATGTAAAATTTTTTGTTTCGAAAGGCGTTCTATGATCTCGCAGGGGAGCGGGTGTGGTGTCGCATTCCAGGGAAGTGCAATGGTGTTGTAGTATTTTTTGACGCATCTGTTTTCCAACTAAAATTATTTGTTTGGGGCCTGCCTGCTTAAGGATGACTCACGCTAGACCGTGTCGGGTCCGAGCCGAGTGTCGGCCGTAGCACGGTCAACTAATATTACATATATTTTGTCTGAACACACTCACGTTATACCGAGCGGCAACCGAGTGACGCCCGAGCAACGGACAACGCTCGGAAACAACTCGGTCCCGCTTCGGCTCGGCCACGGCCCGTTGCATGAATACAGCGCCGCCGAGCTGCGCCCGAGCAGTCGGTAGTGATGCTATACAGTGCTCTGACGTTTTGTTCGTCGTCGGAAAATGAACAACGAACGTTTGATTGAGGCTGTGAGGAAGTATCCAGCATTATATGATACGAGCGATGGGAAATATATGGACTCCAATTATAAGTCTTCATTATGGGTCAAAATAAGCGAAGAAATCAAACAAACTGGTAAGCAGATACATTGTATTGTACTTTATTAATCAACCTTAGTAACTTATCTATTAGCCATGCGCGACAAGTTGAGACTTGCGCTCAATGCCCGCTGCATAGACCGCTCAAAGCACTGTCTCAACTTGTCGCGCACAGATTATGAATTTTTAATGAGTTTATTTACGTTTTGAGTATTACATTATTTCGTTATTACGTTCAGAGACAAAATAATTTTTAAAGATTTCTCTAACCTCAAAACCATTATTAGAAGGCCTCCCAACATGAGCGAGCAATGGTCTTAACGAATTGTCTGTTGTAGCTGTTGAATCTTGCCTTAAATATCCAATGTCGTTTCTTTGTCGTAAAAAAATATGGAGTACACAAGTACTTAAAATAATGTAATCCACATTTTCTGGTTTAGATTTGATTCTTCTAGAATAAATTCTGAATTTTTGTGTCAATATGCCTAAAGGCATTTTCAACTAGTCGTCTAGCCAGCGTCAATCTCTGATTGAAATATGCATTAGCACTATTTGTAGCGGCCTGATCACGTGGATATGGTCGCATTAAATAAGTTTTTAAAGGAAAGGCTTCATCGCCAACTATGACATACGGTGAAGTTATTGTGGTATTGGGCAAATGTTTTCCGATGGGTATATTTAGTGAATTGTTATTCAATCGTTGTCCCAAAGAACTATTTGCAAATATACCACCGTCGCTATTGCGGCCGTAGGAACCAACATCGATGAAAATAAAATTGTAACGAGCATCCACCAATGCCAACAATACAATGGAATACGTTTTCTTGTAATTGAAGGATACAGATCCACTGTTAGCTGGTGCTTCAATAGTAACGTGTTTTCCATCCAACGCCCCTATACAGTTTGGAAATTGCCATAGCCTTTGGAATTCATGAGCAATACTTTTCCATGTCTCTTCATTTGGCTGTGGCATTACTTCATTTATTAATCTGTTGACTATAGCTCGACATGTTTCCTTTATGATTTGAACTACAGTTGAGTGACCAACCCGATAATTCAATGAAATCGTTTTAAACGAATCCCCGGTTGTCAAATACCTGAAACACAAAAATATTGCATTAATATTATTTGTTACAGATGTGAATTGCAAAAAAAGATGGTCAAATATTAGAGATCAATTCAAAAGGTCACTAAACAATAGAAAAACAAAAAGTGGGCAAAGTTCTACCGTTATAAAGAAATATAAGTATGAGGAGATTCTACAATTTTTGCTACTCTACATTCAAGATCGTAAAACGAGATCCAACATCGATGACGACGGCGCAGACACAAATGAATCGGAGATACAACAAGAGCAAGAGGCACAGGAGACAGGGACATACAATAATCAATCCATGCAAGAGATAAGAAACGAAGGAGACACAGACAGCGAACGAGGGGTTATAGGAGACAGGGCCACAGAAGTACAAAGGATTGATCAATTTACAACACAACAGAGTGGTCAAAGTAGTAACCGTAGCAGTGCTAAAGTCAGTAAACGTCGTACAGTTCCACACAAACAATCCTCATCCGATACCTTGATGAAGTACAGGTCTGTCAAGTACAGTGAAAACATTTTCTCCATATTACCAACATGTCGCAAAGGGATGACTGTTTGCAGTTGTACAGGAACTGGAATTCGAACAGATGTATAATGAATCGACACCGTCGCCATCGGCCTCATCACCGATTGTGATTAATTAATCAACACCTTCGTCATCGGCCTCAACACCAATTATATTATAATACACAGAAATTCCACCATCGGCATCGACCGTTTTGGATTCATCTCGTCAATCATAAGACTCAACTGGTACAGAGCAGCCATCGATATCTCCTACAGTCCAAGCTCCTGCTCCATTAGACGAAAATCTGCCATCAATATCTACAGAAAATTCTGCTGGAACTTATTTATCTCATTTTATATCTGATTAAAATTATTGTGTTTGTAATAGTTTAACAAATATATGTGTAAATTAAATTAATGATTTTTTAATGTAAATGATTTCTCTGCCTCTGACCGACTGTGCTACTCCCAGAAACCCAACCGTCTCTCCTTTTTAAAGGGTAATGTATTTCGAGTGTATGTACATATGTATTTCGAGTGTATGTATGTATGCCTGTTTCTTTGTGGCCTCCTGTAGCCTAAACGGCTTGATGGATTTTGATGTACGAGGTATCGTTAGATTCGTCTTGATCACGGGATTATAATAGGATACCATTTTATCCCGAAATTACTACAGGAAAATAAAATCAAAAATAATTAAACCACAATCTAACTAAAAAGACCAAATTAAAAATCAATTATTAAAAAAAAAAAACAAAAAACCCGACTGCGTACCCAAAGTAAACAAATATAGCAGTCAACTTCTGTTAATAGCAACTTTAACAGTCGAGGACCATTATTTTGTAAAGTTGAATAAGGTCTACATTTTAAATAAACTTGTTTTGTCCTTTCAGTTGTTTCGGTACGCCGTCGGGTTTTTTGTTTTTTTTTTTTAATTATTGTTTTTTTTTATGTTGCACTATATCCATAAGGGGGTTGTTGCCATACTCGCCACGCTTGGCAGGCGGGTTGGCGAGCGCAGTATAGGTATTGAAAACACGAAAAGACGCTGCTGCCCATCTTTCGGAGGTACCCCTTAGCAGACTCCTACTGCATCCACGGGCAAGAGCGGAGGGGCAACATTCTATTGCGGGCGCCCCACGGCCACCCACAAGATGGGCAGACGACTTGGTAAGAACCGCAGGTCGGCGTTGGATGCAGGCCGCTTCCAACCGCAGTTCCTGGAGATCAATGAGGGAGGCCTTTGTCCAGCAGTGGACGGCCTACGGCTGATATGATGATTGTTTTTTTTTAATGATAATGATACCTTGGATAATCACACACGGGCTTCTGACCCTAAACTAGGGAAAGCTTGTATAAAATTACTTATATATATATATATAGATACTATATAGACTTATAAAAAGTTTATAAAGATACATACCTGAGAGTAAGAGCTAATCGATGTTTGGATGAAATAGGAATCTGAAACTTTGTATTGCCTTTGGTCAAATCATCTTTAATTTTCATGTGTAAGATGTCAAAAGATTCCTTAGTCATTTTAAAGTAGTCCCAATATTTGTCTTCATAACTACGTAGATCTTTACAAAGATTCACATATTCTCCTTTCTCTTGTCGCTCTCTCCAAAGTGGATGCACACTCCATTTCCTTGTAGTTGAAGATTCTTCAGATTCATTCGTCATCCAGAGCGATCGCAATAGCCGCTAATTCCAGATCGTTAAAATTGAACATGATTGTAGTTTAGTTACAACACTGATTTTTCTCGGACGAGTATACTGTATCACAGCGCAACGATGATTGCCCGGTCGAGGCCCGTCTTAGTAATTTCAATTTCAATTTCATTCAATCCCGATCATAATAAGATAACTCTTTATGGTACACCAAAGTAAATTACATTAAGAAATCCCCCCCCCCCCCCTCACCTTCCGTATTTAAAGCTAGACTCAAAAACTTTTATCTCCATGAAGAGTCATGATTCATCTGATCTCTAATATTATTATTGTAGGTATAAGTATGTAAGTACATATTTATTTATTTTATATATGATATTTATTTAAAGTTATTTATGTACCTAATATGTATGTATATAACTAATTTCCTTTTCTATTATTAAGTTTATACTTTTTACACCTCGGCCAATCATCCATTAAGCAATGATCCTCTCCATCCAAAGGTTGTCTGGAAGAGATCGCTTTGTTAAGCGATAAGACTGCCCATTATGCTTACTTTTATTTGTTTTTTTTCTATAAATCTGTTGTGCTTGTAAGGTATAATAAAGAATTTTCATTCATTCATTCATTGAAAGTAAAATACAGAACATAATTCTTACAAATAGATTTAGTAAAATGGGCGGTCTTATCGCTAAAAGCGATCTCTTCCAGGCAACCTTTGTATGGACAGGATTATAATGTATCACATGACGGCGGTACATCTATATAGAAATTAAAAACATACCTACATACTATAAACCTAAAATACTAGTACTAACATAAGTTTTATTTTAATACAATAAGCAACTATAAAAATGGTTATGATGAATTAACAAGCAGCTACAACTTCAACACAGGGACAGATAATGGGTGTGCACTTTTGTTTTAAAATTACTAATAGACTTAATCTGTCTATTTAACAAATTGTATCGAAATCGGTCCAGCTGTTTAGTCGTGAAATCGTAACAAACAGACAGACAGAGAGTCAGATTTACTTTAGAATGTATAATATTAGTAAGGGGGTAACTGTTTGTAGGATCGTTATGCTCTGTGGTACGCAATAAAATATTATCTACAACCTGTTTTGTTATGCACGTTATTAATTTAAAACACACATCCGGAATTCGGTAACTCGGCGGCGCCTTTGCGACGATTCCGTTTAGGCAGTTTAACAGGTACCTACGTACATGATGAATGAATATGATTTATTTATTTTTTTATACAGGCTGTTTCATTGATATTTTGGGACAAGATGCTTTGAAAATTTAATTGTTTTTACGGTAACGAATTTGAAAAAACCTATTTAACAACAATACTAGCTGTTAGCTCTACCTATGTTTTCATTTAATGTCGTACATAACAAAACACGTAATATATGTTGTTGTATAGGTTCTTCAGTGAAAACGAGTGACAAGTCGTACCGCGGCGCGCTGCCGGAGATCCGGCACTCGTTCCGCACGCCGGAGCCGCGGCCGGCGCGCGCGCTGTCCGACGTGTGCGCGTGCGCGTGCGCGGCGCCGCTGCTGCTGCTGCTACTGCTGTGGGCGCGCCTCGGCATCAACTTCGCCGCCTTCCCCGTCACGCCCAGCGCGCTCCTCTTCCATCTGGCGCTCGGAGGTGACCCATTCATATTTCTTCTTTCGTGTTTGATTTCTAAATCGTATTAGCCCAATAGAGAGCAACTTCCACACCCCTCTCTGTTGCCTGGTACGAGTACTCTCGTGTGCAGGTGGTCGGACAGAGAGGACATGACAGCAGGTTTTTACCCACGACGACGGAACGAAGGTGTATGCGTTTGGGGTGTGAGGTTATTGGTGTGTGCAAAAACGAATGTTCCCATTTAAATCCATAACGGTTTCATTAATTTAGAATTTTAGATAAGGTTTTCAGTAAAATATTTGTGATTCATCTGCGATAGTTTTTTTAAGATGATTTTATGGAGTTAACTCGCTAGAGGGCGCTGCTATAAAGATTTTTTTGGTGAAGAGATCTTAGCTGTGAAATGGAAATGGTATTTCATGGCGAGTTTTCAAAAAATATATTATACTTGGTTTGCACTGAGCCACTGACGTCACGACATCACGAGTGTTCTGTCTCCTTCTAACCCGGCTGTCTGATGGATGACACATGAGAGAGAGAGAGAGAGAGAGAGAGAGATGAGAAAGCTAGTTTACCTGGGGTGGTTTTTATGACATTACTTTATATTTTATTGGATTATTATTATTTTGAGTTTAATTTCTGACATTTTACTTTTGTTTTTTACATTATATTGATTGGTTAATATACTCTTTATTGCACGCCAACTAAAAATATCGGTTATATTATTATTTTGTATTTTTATTCTGACATAGGTTTAATTTGTAATTATTGATTTTGTTACTTGTTTTGTATATCCAATGGACATTGTCTCAGATCAATTATTATATTCTTAGCTATGTGTGATGATGATCAAATCACCCGATACAAAGATTATCAGCACTTTTATAGAGTTGGGTTTTAAAAAAATTTTGGGTTTTACCACATTATTAATTAAACACTGTTTAGCTCGTGTTTAATCCCATACAAAATTAGTAAGGATTTTTTTAAACGCCACTTAAAGAGTTGTTGAACTTTTTTGTTGTAACAAAGTGGGGTTTTATTATTTTTTTTTTTTGGTGGCGGGATGAACAAAACTCCTGACTTGACCCTTACACGCGAACAACAGAGACGAGTGAAAAGAGGGCTTAGCCCTGCAGTGGGACACAACAGGCTTTAATATTATTTGTTTTTGCAGGTTTCCTCAGTCTGTACGGCATGCTGTGGCTGCAGCTGTCCATGTTCGACACGATGCGCTACCTGCTGCCGCTCGCCGGCCTCACCTTCCTCTCCGGGCACCGTCTGCTCCGACGCCTCGCTAAAGACAAGCAGCCTAAATAGATTATATACAAAACGCCAACGCTCCTGCAGGCGGAGTTAAACGTGGCACAAGCGACGATGATATTGCTATCTCGCTCGCACTTGCAGCCCTTGCTGGAGCCGGTAGTGATGCGCCGAGTACCTATCGATAACAATAACTACCAGTAATTGTATTGAAAAGAAAACAAACGTGTTTATTGGCGCAGTCTGCTACGAGTCTTGGCGTGCACTAAAGCTATTTCTAAAACAAAATTTGTTTTAGTCTTAGATTTAGAAATCTTCATAAAACCATAAATCCATTCTTTTGCCGATCCAAGCACTTACTAGTAAAATAAGAGTTGGAGATCTTAGCTTATTCCGTTTCTTTTCATAATCGGTCCTAACTCGAAATCGTTTCCCCGTAAAAGAAACAGTTCTAATTCAAAAACAAAATGCATATCTAAAGTGTATAAGCTGCATTTAGCACCATAATTTAATTGTAATGTACCTAATAAGTAACGTTACGCGTATAAACTACTGGAACTAAACAAAAGCATCTCAGTATACACGCGCATGGTTAATATTTGCGTACTGTTATGCATGTGAATGTTTTTTTAAGTGTGGAGTGATTTCATAGGCGAAATTAATGAAAGAATAAATGTAATTTTAAAAGTGATGTTGCCTTTTTGTACATTTCCTTATCAATGGCGACGACCGACTGAACGAGAAAACTAGGTCACATACGCAAAATTTATCAACTCAGTTCCTTGGTAACCTTTATCTATTCTGTAGCTTAGTACCTTATCAATAACGACGACCGACTGAACGAGACAACTAGGTCACATACGCAAAATTTATCAACTCAGTTCCTTGGTAACCCTTATTTATTCTGTAGCTTAGTACCTTATCAATGGCGACGACCGACTGAACGAGAAAACTAGGGTCACATACGCAAAATTTATCAATTCAATTCCTTGGTAACCTTTATCTATTCTGTAGCTTAGTACCTTAACAATAACGACGACCGACTGAACGAGACAACTAGGTCACATACGCAAAATTTATCAACTCAGTTCCTTGGTAACCCTTATTTATTCTGTAGCTTAGTACCTTATCAATGGCGACGACCGACTGAACGAGAAAACTAGGGTCACATACGCAAAATTTATCAATTCAATTCCTTGGTAACCTTTATCTATTCTGTAGCTTAGTACCTTAACAATAACGACGACCGACTGAACGAGAAAACTAGGTCACATACGCAAAATTTATCAACTCAGTTCCTTGGTAACCTTTATTTATTCTGTAGCTTAGTACCTTATCAATGGCGACGACCGACTGAACGAGAAAACTAGGGTCACATACGCAAAATTTATCAATTCAATTCCTTGGTAACCTTTATCTATTCTGTAGCTTAGTACCTTAACAATAACGACGACCGACTGAACGAGAAAACTAGGGTCACATACGCAAAATTTATCAATTCAATTCCTTGGTAACCTTTATCTATTCTGTAGCTTAGTACCTTAACAATAACGACGACCGACTGAACGAGAAAACTAGGTCACATACGCAAAATTTATCAATTCAATTCCTTGGTAACCTTTATCTATTCTGTAGCTTAGTACCTTATCAATGGCGACGACCGACTGAACGAGAAAACTAGGTCACATACGCGAAATTTATCAACTCAGTTCCTTGGTAACCTTTATTTTTTCTGTAGCTTAGTACCTTATCAATGGCGACGACTGACTAAACGAGAAAACTTATATATATATATATGTATATATACGCCAAATTTATCAATTCAGTTCCTTGGTAACCTTTATTTATTCTGTAGCTTAGTAACTTACCAATGGTGACGACAGACTGAACAAAAAAACTTATATACAGGGTGTGGTGTAATGAGTGGATAATAGGGTACCTGCGGGTAGGGGCCATTGTGGCGGTTCAGAAAAATATTTGTTATGCTCAGTAAAAGTGCCTTGGTTTTCGAGATATTCGACATTTTCGAAATTTAAGAAATACTTCACCCTTTGTCACTATTTTTGGCGCCAAGACTGCAAATGAAATTTTTTTTTCTATCTGTTTTTTGGATAGTATTCTTGGATAGATGTGCTATCGAATGGAAACTATTATTTTTATAACACAAGCACAGTTATGTTTTTAAAATAAGATTTCACTAAAATTTTACTTGCTTTCGTTTGTTTTCCTGACCTTTACCCTTCTGTGGTGTAAAAAAAATGTATGGTCACTTGAATGCCAAATTTAAAAAAAATTAGCCTATTTCATCGAAATTCCGAAATGGTATATCACATATAATTGTCACAACTTGATTAAAAATTAATTTCTACCAAACTTATCAAGGCGTAATTTAAAGAAATATTTTTAACTATTATTAGCAATAATTGTCTACTGTTCGCAGAACTACTAGTAATTCTTGGAACAGATTGGTTCCCGGCCCAGCGGCAATCGACACTATGTCTATCTTGCTCTTTCATGCTATGAGTGAAAGAGAACTATCGTTTCGCGTAACGCATTTTTATGATTTTCGAGTCAGTGTGCTATCATACTACTCCCGTACAACAACGTGTTATCCTGTTTTGGATTGATACTCGTCGATTTTGTGCAGTGATTTCGGACTTTGTTTTGCCTAGCGATTTGGACGTCTTAATTTTGTGAACCTAACGATTTTGTGCTGTGATCTCGGACTTGATTTGCTTTGTAACTTGGATTTTTTGGTTTTGCATATTGATTGCAATGCCTCAGCTATACACTGCGTCTGAATATGCGCAAATGCATTTAATCTACGGCGAGTGTGGTGGTAACGCCAATCGAGCAGCAGCACTGTATCGGGAAAGATTTCCCAATGCACGCCATCCCGATTATCATGTGTTTATTCGCGTACACAATGCTTACAAAGAAGGTCGAATTCCTGGAAGTGGCATCGGTGGCACGAGTTCTGGGAGACCACAAGTACATAATGAAGAGGACGTACTTGATGAAATTGCTGCTGATCCGACCACATCAGTGCGCGTAATAGCCTCTAATACTGGCATGTCAGCAAGAACAGTGCACCGAATTTTAAAAAGAGAAAAATTACATCCTTTTCACTACCAGCGCGTGCAATGTTTGCAGCCAAGAGATTACCCTGCACGAGTTGCATTTTTCCAAACAATGCTGAGAAAAATGAACGCTAATCCCGATTTCTTCGATAAAATTTTGTGGAGCGACGAATCCACGTGCAAAAAAGATGGGTATTTTAATATGCACAATCTGCACAGTTGGCAGCGTACAAACCCTCATTTGGCCAGAGAAGACAGGTCCCAGTACAAGTTCAAAATTAATTTATGGACTGGAATTCTAAATGGCAAAATCATCGGACCATTCGAATTGTCTGGAACATTGACTGCAGAAACGTATTTACATTTTTTACGGCACGAACTTCCAGTTTTATTAGAAGATGTTTCATTAGAAGATAGAAGAAGAATGTGGCTGCAGCACGATGGTTGCCCCGCTCATTACGCCCGAAATGTTCGACAATACCTCGATGAAACATATCGTCGACGATGGATCGGTCGTTTGGGGACAATTTTGTGGCCACCTCGTTCACCAGACCTCAACCCATTGGACTTTTTTTACTGGGGATGCCTTAAAGAAAAGGTTTATAAAGACCCAATCAATACAGTGGACCAGCTACGGGAGCGTGTGCGATTAGCTGCTCAGAAAATTACAGAGCAAAGAATTGCGAACAGGATTAAAAGATCTTTTATCAAAAGGTGCAGAGCATGCATCAGAGCACGTGGTGGCCTTTTCGAACACCTTTTGTAATAGTAAATTTAATAAATGAAATGCATTTAAAATTTATTGTTTCGTTTTATTTCATTACCGAATTTTAAACTAACGTTTTTAGGTGAATTTTAAGTAATGAAGTAAATTTTAGTACTATTTGTAATTTTATAATAATTAGCTCTACCCAATTTAATAGGAATTACTTTTGAATCAACTTGTGGAAATACCGTGTAATATACCATTTCGGAATCTCGATGAAATAGGCTAATTTTTTTAAAATTTGGCATTCAAGTGACCATCCATTTTTTTTACACCACAGAAGGGTAAAGGTCAGGAAAACAAACGAAAGCAAGTACAATTTTAGTGAAATCTTATTTTAAAAACATAACTGTGCTTGTGTTATAAAAATAATAGTTTCCATTCGATAGCACATCTATCCAAGAATACTATCCAAAAAACAGATAGAAAAAAAAATTTCATTTGCAGTCTTGGCGCCAAAAATAGTGACGAAGGGTGAAATATTTCTTAAATTTCGAAAATGTAGAATATCTCGAAAACCGAGGCACTTTTACTGAGCATAACAAATATTTTTCTGAACCGCCACAATGGCCCCCACCCGCAGGTACCCTATTATCCACTCATTACGCCACAACCTGTATATACGCAAAATTTATCAATTCAGTTCCTTGGTAAACTTTATTTATTCTGTAGCTTAGTACCTTATCAATGGCGACGACCGACTGAACTAGAAAACTAGGTCACATACGCAAATTTTATCAATACAATTCCTTGTTAAATAATAAAATGGGCTAATGACTTGGCTTTCTCGATAATATTCGGTGTGCATGTCTCCAACTTCCTAAGAGATTCTGTGAATTCTGAACATGTATGCCAGATGCCAACATTTAAATATACCCTAATTGGTACTCACTTAGGCATGCACAAAGATTACTAAAGATGTTTAACGCCTAAACATGTTAAAATTTGACGTTGTATGATTTGACAACTTCTTAAATCATATTTAGCCACTAAATACGTTTAGGCATCGTTGTGCAAGTCGGCCTTATAATAAAATTCATAATTTAAATACTTCGGGGCTATAGCCCTAAACCTGTGTGTACGCCAGGCAGGGTCTCCAACTTACTCACGCCGTTTTAGCAATCGACCGACTTAGTACTCAAATTCTATTAGTTTATAAACTAATAGAATTTGAGTACTTTATAAACTAATAGAATATAATAGTAGTTATAAACTAGTTAGTTATAAACTATAACTAGTAGTTTATAAACTAATAGAATATAATAGTAGTTATAAACTATAACTAGTAGTTTATATACTAATAGAATATAATAGTAGTTATAAACTATAACTAGTAGTTTATAAACTAATAGAATATAATGGTAGTTATAAACTAGTTAGTTATAAACTATAACTAGTAGTTTATAAACTAATAGAATATAATAGTAGTTATAAACTATAACTAGTAGTTTATAAACTAATAGAATATAATAGTAGTTATAAACTATAACTAGTAGTTTATAAACTAATAGAATATAATAGTAGTTATAAACTAGTTAGTTATAAACTATAACTAGTAGTTTATAAACTAATAGAATATAATAGTAGTTATAAACTAGTTAGTTATAAACTATAACTAGTAGTTTATAAACTAATAGAATATAATAGTAGTTATAAACTAGTTAGTTATAAACTATAACTAGTAGTTTATAAACTAATAGAATATAATAGTAGTTATAAACTAGTTAGTTATAAACTATAACTAGTAGTTTATAAACTAATAGAATATAATAGTAGTTATAAACTAGTTAGTTATAAACTATAACTAGTAGTTTATAAACTAATAGAATATAATAGTAGTTATAAACTAGTTAGTTATAAACTATAACTAGTAGTTTATAAACTAATAGAATATAATAGTAGTTATAAACTAGTTAGTTATAAACTATAACTAGTAGTTTATAAACTAATAGAATATAATAGTAGTTATAAACTACTAGTTATAAACTATAACTAGTAGTTTATAAACTAATAGAATATAATAGTAGTTATAAACTAGTTAGTTATAAACTATAACTAGTAGTTTATAAACTAATAGAATTCGAGTACTAAATCGGTACACTAGGTATTAAAAAATATCCACTATATATCGATGTGCAAGCTGGAGAACCGGATCTGCAGCTACATGCATTGTACACTTGTGACTTGCGTTTAGGCAAGCTAGCAAAATAATTGCAGTTTGTTTGCGTTATTTTGTATGTGCTGTTTCCCGGTTGGCGCCAACCGCTAGCCGTTTTGAGGGTGCATCTAACGTCCGCGGGAATTCTTTTGAAAAAATGTTGTTTATTGCTTATATGCCTTTTTTTACCAGGGGAAATCCTTTATGGATACCTTCCCACCGGGAGGCGGAAAGGATATGTCGGACTCAGCTTAAAGTGCCATACCGACTAAAACCACCTGGGTGTTCCTTCTCTCGCTTCCGGTCGGGGCCGCGGGTAAGTTACACACTCTTCCGTAGCCACCTCCCTTAGCGTCTGCCCTATTGGGCCCTTCTTCTAGGCTCGAAAGCCCTTCTTCACTCCGCTTAAGGCACCTTAGGAACACATAAGGTGTCTTCCAGCTCAGGTCCTCATAGCGCGGGCGACAGACCCCCCGATCCGTCGCCCGCAGGTCCTCGTTATGGCGGCATTCTAGCAATGTAGGCCAGACGCCGCCGGCCGTGCCGCCTGCGGCGTAGGTAGAGAGTTCGGGTCTTCCTCCCGCTCCCGTTCCGCCGCTTCCTTCTGCGTCAGAATAGTTTCGCAGAAGGTTTCTACCGCACTCCACGCCTCCTCGCTTTCGGCAATGGTCTTGACCAGGACCGCCAGCGATAGGTCTCCAATAATAGCCGATACGGCAGCGCGAGGCACCGCCCAAGCTGGGCACTCTTCGCGTGTATGTTGCGCCGTATCAGCGACTCCCTCCACAATGGTGGCACTCCACCGACGGCTCTCGTTTCGCCAATTCGCACAGATACTTGCCGAAACATCCATGTCCGGTCAGCATTTGCGAGATGTGGTAGGTGAGTGCATCGTGCTTCCGTTCGACCCAAACCCAAAGAATGGGTCGAACTGCCTCCACCGGTTCCCAGCTTGCCCCCGGGATCTCTAAACGCGCTGTCCACTTCCGGAAGAGATCGTCGCGTGCTTCCTCTTCCCACTGCGCGATCTCTCGTGATCTGGTCGGTCGCCCGCCTTCTGCGCTTCCACGCCCCGCCAATACCTCGCCGCGAGCACCTGTGCATCAAACTCCCACGGCGGAACACCGGCAAGGACACACGCTCCAGCGTGTGACACGGTGCGGTACGCCCTAGCCACCCTGAGTGCCATTCCGCGCTGCGGTTTTCGCAGCAGTGGCACGTTTTGGGAGCACAAGGCATCCGCCCATATCGGCGCACCATAGAGCGACATTGACCTTACTACACCGGCATATAAGCGTCTACATGCCCCTCCCGGACCATTAGGGAGTAATCTCCCGAGCGCTGCGGCAGTAGCCAAAAGTTTCGGGGCCAACCGGCGGAAGTGCTCGTCAAACTTCCAAGTGCCATCGAGGACGATTCCTAGCTACTTCATCGTCGACTCGACGGCAATGGAAGTTCCCCCTACCATTATTGAGGAACTGGGCGGTGGCGCATTCCGAGGCCCATGAAAAACTAGGGTCTCAGACTTACTAAGGGCCACCTCCAGTCCAGAGCCCTGATCCTATGGACCATCTGGGCAACGCCTGCCGTAGCGAGGCGAGCCGCCTCCCGATGAGTCCTTCCGCGGGCCGTCACGAGCGTGTCATCGGCGTAGCACGTGACGTGTACTCCCGCCAGTGTTACACCTCGCAACGTCCAGTCGTACCCGATGTTCCACAGGAGTGGTCACAGGAGTGGACCGACCCCTGTGGAACACCACACGACATCGCCTTTCTCCCCCAGCCGTCCTTCGTCGGGAATTCTACGACCCTGCTGTCAAAGTAATCTGCCAGCACTCTCCGCAGATACCCTGGTACGCCGTGATACTCGAGGGCCGCCTTAACCGTTTCCCAGGGCAGAGTGTTGAACGCGTTGGATATATCCAGAGATACTGCCCACAACACTCCACCCTCGGAAACCACCTCTTCTGCCAAGTCCCTGACCCGGGCGATCGCGCTCACCGTAGAACGGCCCCGGCGGAAGCCATATTGCGCATCATCGAGCCCTGGGTCCATGCTCTCGACGAAGCGAGCAGCAAGCACACGCTCGAAGAGCTTGCTTACCTTGTCCAAAAGCACGATGGGGCGATAGGCCGACGGCATTTCAGCCGGGCGCCCGTCCTTCCGAAGAAGTACGAGCTTTCCCGTCTTCCACGCCCTCGGAAATCTACCCTCGTTGAGGCACGCATTAAATAAGGCCCGCACCCACTCCCCCATCTCTCCAAGCGCGAGCACCAAGGCTCGGCCCGGTACGCCATCTGGTCCTGGGGCAGTGTTCTTCAGTCGAAGCTTCATAACAGCTACCCCAAACTCCACCTCAGATATTGGAGGTGCCGCATCAGCGTCACTTTCGCGTCTCAACCCGGTGCCTATAGGTGGCGGAACCCACTCATCCCGTTGAGGGAAGAGAGTGCTCACCACTTGCTCCAGTAGTTGAGGCTCCAGACTCGTAGTTAGCGGGGGGGCCCAAGGTCGCAGTTTTTGCCGTACAACGCGGTACGGCCTCCCCCATGGATCACGGTCGAGTACCCCTAACCACTCTTCCCATGCTGCCTCTGTAAAAGTTATATATGTATGTGGATGACAAAATGAAACACGCAAGCACCATGCATAAACTGACTTTATTTAGATCACCCGCGATACGAATCAACTGTTATTATTCTACCCACATCTACATCTCCCTTCTTAATAAACAATGTTGACAATACATTTTAATTACGTAGTTACAGATACTGGCATAACTGCCCCTTCCATATTTTCAGCCAACTAATCATATTATAGCTTATTCACACAAGCGCCCACGCATGGTCGCCGGGCTAGCCAGATAAGATTTTGCTTATGTTTAAATTCAACTGCAGTACTTTTAACCTAGAGAGATTCAATCTGTATCAAGTCGCCAAATGTATTAGACATTAAAATATATAAATAAATTAATTTTAATCATTTTTATGTTTTTAAAAAATCATTTGAGCTTCCACCAAACAAGTCTGGCGCAGCCGGTAGGATTTCCGCGATTTTCGAAGCCATACACTCGTGAAGATTCAAAATCAGTCTCACGAGAGAGTATTGTTTTATAAGAAACCGACTATTAGCGGACGCGGAAACGAAAAACCAAATAAATACGACTATTCGGTAAAGCGTGAAATAGTGACTTGGTGCAGTTTCAGGAGGACATGGGATCGAGCAGCTTGTGAGTAAACCTTTTCACTTCCTGTATTTTCATATTCCTGTGTCTTTTCCACTTTTATTGAGCTATCGAAGTTCACCTAGTTAATTGCGTTTATCTGATTTTGTTTGCACATAAATAGGCAGACTGTTTAGACGTATTTAATTAGTGTATAGTAATTAGTAAAATAGGCATATTGATTGACACTTAAATTGGTTAAGTCAGTGACTATATAGTTTATTATAGATTAGTTAAGGAGGTATATAAAATAGGCATATTGATTGACCCTTAAATCGGTTAAATCAGTGCACTATAGTTTACCATAGAGTAGTTAAGAATAGAATAGACACATTGATTTTTACTTACATTGAAAAATATAATTGTGTTAAAAAAATAAATAAATTTTATAATGGAATTTAAAGCAATTCCGAAAGAGACCCTTAGTCTCATCCCTAAATATGATGGGGATGAAAATCTTTTAAATTTATTTATTTCCAAATGTGATTATGTCGTGAGTGGTAGTAAGATCGTTGGAAACGCGGCACAAAATGTTTACTTATTTCATGCCGTGTCTAGTAGACTTACTGGTAGAGCTGCGACTCTACTCAGTGACCACCCAAATATTAACTCATACGAGGAGTTAAAGCAAATTCTTACCCAGCATTTCGGTGATCCCAGATCAGAGGAGTGTATTGCCATAGAACTCGAGACAATAAAACATAAACAGGGCGAGTCATACATACAGCTTTGCCATAGAATTCAAAACACTAGAAGTTCCTTGTTCGCGAAGGTAAATAGACTGACCGACGAGGGCATCAAGGCAGCAAAAATGATCGTGTACAACAATACTGCACTAAATGTATTTTTATATAATTTACCTGAGGACATGATTCGGATAGTAAGGTTAAAAGGTTGCTCGACGTTAGAAAATGCCTTAAGCATTGTTACAGAGGAAGTTAATTTTAAGTTTCAGTACGACGCTAAAAATAAAGCACTAAAACAAACATTCCCTCAGATGCCATCAAATAATACACCAAAACCATTTCCGGTCTCTCAAGGTTTCAAAACTACATTTAATTCGGTGCCTAACTCAAATCTTAAATTTGGCATCCCACAAAATAGCTTCAAATACGGTATACCACAAAATCAAGGTGGATATAGACCAAACTTTATTCAGCAAATGCGATTCGCGCCGCCCGCGCAAGGTTCTCGATTTGGGACTCAAACTCAGCCTCAACGAAATTTTGCTCAAGCGCCCGCGCCTCGCGCGCCTTTCCAACACGGTGGTTTTAGGTTTGGTATCCCCCAACAACAAGGTTATAAGTTCGGTGTTTCGAACCAACCTCACTCAGGCAACCAGTATAAATTTGGTGTACCACCCCGACAAGTACAAGAACCAAGGTTACAGGATAGTGACATTTCGATGCGCACAGCGCCGGTTAGACAGAATATGATTGCGGACGATCTATATTATATAGAGGATCCATCCCCTTATAACGAATACACCCCTGATTACAACGATTATGACGTTTATAATGCGAATGATAATGTAGGGTACCCCTCTACCGAGTGTAATTATATGGAATATGTCGAAGGGACAAATTCCACTAATACGGAAAACATCTGTGTGGAAACCATGCCGGAAAATTTTCAGAAAACAGCCTCGAAGAACGTGGTGAAGTGATTAGTTTAAATTGTTATGATAGTATATTAAAATTACCTCACGTGGTGATTCCTGAAATAAAATCAAAGTTTCTCATCGATACTGGTAGTAACAGATCTTTTATTAGCCCATCTAAAGCTAATGAGTTTTTCAGTGAGTTCAAACACATCGAACCATTCACAGTGGTCAGTACACATGCTCAGAGCATGCACAATGAGATAATTTACATTCCATTGTTAAAGACCTTTAAAATGCACATTCAAAAATGTTTCGATAATAAAGCTTTTGACACAGACTTTACTGATGTGGAGTTACAAACGGATTACACTATTAACATAACTATATTTAAGTACAAACAGCTGATTCCAACTGTAAGATCTAAACGTGGTTTAATAAATCCTCTCGGTTCATTTATCAAAGCGATCACAGGAAATCTAGATAATGATGACGCTGTAATGTATGAAAAATTAATTAATAAAATAAATACAAAACAAGACGCCATAAATAGTAAAATGACTATCGTTGCCGAAATGGTGGGTACGTTCACAAAAATAGCCAACTTTACCAAATACAATTTCATTCAGATTGAAGACAGTATCCAAGATATCAATCGTAGCTTAAATAAATTAAACTTATCCCAAATCAGTAATAAGATTATTCACATATATAACGCGTTTATACATAACTTTCAAACACTCTACATTCGACTGAATGAAATTGAGACAGCTATTGCCTTTGCTAAAATTAATTTGTTACATCAATCAATTATAGACACTGAAGAGTTAGTGGCATTGTTGCAGGAAATTGAGAAAACAGACAGATTAGTTTTTCCAGTTAGTATTGAAAATATTTTAAAAATAGAGCAATGTATAAAGATAAAAGCATATGTAAAACAAAATCAGATAAAGTTCATTATGCACATTCCTTTAATCAGGAATGAGCTTTTTAACTATTTTAAAATGATTCCATTACCTATCCACGATAGAGCCAATAACCTTACCTCTATTATCCTACCTAAATACCCATATGTCCTTGTGAAAGGGTTAAAAGCGATGCCGCTCTCCCAGTCATGCCGCGAGATTGATGAATACCGTTTTCTATGCCATGAGAACGATGTCACGTTACTAATCAAAGATGATTGCATTACCGAACTTATGAGCTTTTCCACAAATATCTCGAGCTGTCACCCGATTCCAGTTACCATCGACGATGTAAAGGCTGACTCTATACAGCCCAATCGCTGGATCATCCACGTAAGAACAGAAACCTTACTCACCAAGTATTGCAAAGACGATATAACACAAGAATCTATCATTGGAACATACCTGTTGACCATGGATGATGATTGTCTAGTAAAGATAAAGGGACTGTCATTTAAAAGACACCAAACTCAAGGAAATGACGTAAATTTCATGAAACTTCCAGTAATCAACTTACCTCAAATATCGACCGATCCGTCAGATATGCAGAGAAAACCTGCCAATCTCAATGGAATCGACCTCACCGACGTTCAGTCGCTGAACTATATACTACAGAAAAGTGGAAGTGAAATTATTAGTGATAGTGCTCTAGATTATAAAAGTGTTAGTATAGGAAATTTTGTGTTTTGCTTTATTATTGTAATTTGTCTTTTATTGTTAGCATTTAAGCATAAATTTAAAAATATTTGTATTATGGGGAAAACCCGAAATGATCCTCATCCTTCGGATAATTTCGAACTTACGGAGGGAGGAGTTACAGATACTGGCATAACTGCCCCTTCCATATTTTCAGCCAACTAATCATATTATAGCTTATTCACACAAGCGCCCACGCATGGTCGCCGGGCTAGCCAGATAAGATTTTGCTTATGTTTAAATTCAACTGCAGTACTTTTAACCTAGAGAGATTCAATCTGTATCAAGTCGCCAAATGTATTAGACATTAAAATATATAAATAAATTAATTTTAATCATTTTTATGTTTTTAAAAAATCATTTGAGCTTCCACCAAACAAGTCTACGTAAATAATATTTATTACTATTGCATGCATCATCAAATTTAAACAGACTGTTGATTTCCTATAACTAAACACATTATTTATATAAAATAAATACCTACCTATATTTTCTTTCTTTTCTTTTAAGCGACCTGCTTGGAAATTTATTTTTATAATATTACATTCATTTATTTCTTACATTTACTCCATTTAATTAAATCTTATCACTACGGCAATTACATTTTAGATACTTTGTGACTGTAGGTAGGTAAATATTGAATGTTCATTACAATTTCATTACATTATTAGTTTTTACCACGTTAAACATAATTTAATGGGTAGGTAAGTGATAATTCATATATTTAATTTATTTGAAGATAGGATTATTTTAGGTTACACTACAATTAATCATTTGGGAATAGGAAGATAAATATTTTAATTTACTTATAAACTACAATATCAATTACAATCAAACAGTATATTTATCTTATATAACGAACAAACTACACAACTTAATAGGTACAAATAATTAATAGGAATTTAGTTTAACATTTCAAAGAAATCAAGTCTTAGCAAAAATATCAATAGGTTGGTAGGTAAATTCTTATTTGTACATTTTCCATTTTATTTTTTTATTTTTAATCACAATATAACGTTACACTAACTTATTTTTAAAATATCAATTTATTCGCACTGGTTCGTGGTATAGGTACAGGTACGTACACTGCCATAGTTCAGGAATATCCCCACCGATCAGGAGGCCTCACCGTCCTGCCAGAACGAGTTACATAATCATTATTTTGAACAGTGGTGGATGAAGAGTGAAGTGGAGGATCAGAACTGTACTCTGATTGAATGTTATAGTCTTCGAAATCATATGGATTACCGACCGGTTCCCGTCGCGTGGGACTATCGAGAATCATCTGCCTACGATTTCGTCGGATTACACTACCTGTTGTACTTAGTTTAAGTGTATATGACCTTGACCCTAACAAACAAATAACAACACCATTCACCCATTTCCCTCCTATACGTACCTTGACTTTATCACCTATTTTGAACTCATTCAAATTCTTAGCGCTCTTATCATAATATTTCTTTTGTGTTAACTGTCGAGACCGTAACGCATTACTGACCTCGGTTGTACTGTGTATCTTAGGTTCAAATAGCTTCGGAGAACACGGTACTATGCTACGCAATTTTCTATTATACAATAACTCAGCCGGCGACGGCAACGTTTCACAAATCGGGGTTTTTAAGAATTCCAATAACGCAAGTCTAAAATTTGTACTATCATAACTCGTTTTCTTCAGCATAGATTTAACTGTCTGAATTGCTCTTTCAACTTGGCCGTTAGATTGAGGATACCTAGGTGAAGACGTTCTATGCTCAAACTTCCAATTACGGCTAAATTCTTTAAAACATCTACTGGAAAATTCTGGTCCATTATCTGACATAACTACATCGGGTACTCCGTGCCTACTAAATATATTTTGTAACATTTTAATAACGATATCAGACGTCAAATTAATTAAAAGTTCTACTTCCAGAAATTTACTGTAGTAGTCAACAACAAGTAAGTAAGATTTGCCGTTATAGTGGAATATATCAGTACCTACTTTTGACCACGCACGTTGTGGTATCACGTGTGGTATTAGTGGTTGCCTACTATTTTCTTTGCGATATGTTAAGCACGCTTGGCAATGAGATATCATATCCTGTATCTGTGAGTTCATATTTGGCCAAAACATAATTTCTCTGGCCCTAAGTTTAGTTTTTTCTACACCTAAATGACCGATATGTATATTTTTAAGCATTTCACGACGCATACACTTTGGTATGACAATCCGTTCACCCTTCCATACCAAATCATACACAACAGACAACTCATCCCTACAATCCCAATAGGGTTTCAGTACATTAAGCAAATTATTTTTCTCTGTTGGCCAACCATCTTTTATAATTTTTATGAGTTCCTGCATTTCTTCATCCAACTTTGTGTATTTCTGTAATTCTATAAAATGTGTGTCTGACAAAGGATTACTTACGGCTATCGCGCATACCTGTGCCCGAACGTCCAGGTCATCACGCGGCTCGCTCTCACTGCCACTGCTCGGCGCGACGGCGCGAGACAGAGTGTCAGCTATGTATAGATACCTACCCGGCTTATACACCAACTTAAATGTGTAAGGCTGCAATCTAATCAACATTCTTTGTAATCTTGTCGGCGCTCCAGCTAAGGGCTTATTAATTATGCTAACTAATGGCTTGTGATCGGTCTCGATTGTTATATCACTCCTACCATATATATATGTATAAAATTTTTCACAAGCAAAAACACATGCGTATAATTCCTTTTCAATCTGTGCATAAGCTTGTTCTGTTTTTGTCAGAGACTTTGAAGCAAAACATACCGGTAATCCATTTTGCATTAAGCATGCCCCTAATCCATGCTTACTTGCATCTACTGACAAAGTGATCGGTTTATTTAAACTATAGTATTGTAAAACGGGGGGATTCGTCATACATTTTTTAAGTTCTACAAAACATTTATCATGAATTTCATTCCAGTGCCAAGCAATATCTATTCTCAAAAGTTCCCGTAAAACATGCGTCTTATCTGACAAATTTGGTACAAAGCTCCCCACATATGTGACTAAACCCAAAAATCGTTCCAAATCCTTCGTATTTTCAGGTTTTGGCATGTCCAGTATCGGTAGTATATGGGAATTATCTGGCCGTATACCATTTTGTGTAATTATATGTCCTAAGTACTTTATTTCTGTTAAACCTATCTTACATTTATCTCGATTTAGTTTAACATTAATCTGCTTACACCTTTCTAACACTTGACACAAGCGTTTATCATGCTCAGACCTGGACGGCGCATAAATCAATAAATCATCAACAAAAAGTTCAACACCCTGTATATCATCAAAACATTCAAATAACCTTTTATGAAATACCTCTGAAGCAGACGAAATTCCAAAAGGAAGCCTTAAAAATTTAAATCGGCCAAAAATTGTATTAAAAGTACACAGGTTGGTCGACTCATCGTGCAACCTAGTCTGCCAAAACGACTGTTTACAATCTAATGTACTAAAATACCTAGCTCCCGTGAGTTTAGAAGTTATATCTTCTAATGTTGGCAATTTAAAATATTCACGTTTTATGTATTTATTTAAATCTCGTGGGTCTAAACAAATGCGTATATATCCATTAGGTTTTTTAACCACAGTCATGCTGTTAACCCAATCCGTAGGTCCTTCCACTTTTTTAATTACTTTTAGCTCTAACATTTCATCCAGCTTTCGCTTAACATCATCCCGAAGCGCCACCGGCAGCTTGCGAGGCGCGTGGACTACGGGTCTTGCATCATTCATTAGTTGTATTCTATACTCACCTGGCAAACATCCCATCCCTTCAAATACTTCCGGATAATCATTTAATATGCAACTAGAACTATTTTTCATACCAACAGTCAAAATTCGCCTAACTAGGTTCATATCTGCACACGATTTTTTGCCTAGCACTGGTGGGGAATCCACATCTACGATAATAAAATTAGCTATATAGGGTTTGTCTTTGCAATATACTTTCAATAAACATGAGCCTAAGACTTTTAGATTTTGTCCCGAATAACTTATTAATCTAGTATCTGTAGGTAAAAGATCACTCTCTTTAACTCCCGTTTGCGACAAAAACCGGTTCGGTAATACATTCGCGTCAGCACCGGTATCCAACTTGAAACGAATTTTGCTATTGTTTATTTGTAAATCAACTAACCATTCATCACTAATACTCGAAATATTATAATCCATTTTACATACCTGATCTGTGGAGTTATCCTGAATTGAATACACACGACAGACCTTCGCAAAATGATTTAACTTATTGCACTTCGCACATCTTTGTCCATACGCCGGGCACTGAAACTTTTCATGATATCTTCCACAATAGTCACACATATTTCCTTTGCTGCGAGTTTGTCCATCTGTTTCACGAAAACTCGTAACGCTTGTACGAGAAGCAGGCGCCCGCGCTCCTGCCGCCGGCGATGCTTGCGTGGAAGCAGCGCGCTGCTGCCGGTTCACCCACGGCTGCTGGCGCTGTCCGGCGGGTCGGCGCACACCACATCGGCATGCAGCGCGGTCCTCTCGCCGCACCCAATGCAGGGCACACTCCTCTTCTTGATCCTCTCGTTCCTCCACTGCATGAATGCTTGCTTCACACTGCTCTGTTTTCACCGTGCTTGCCTGAGCGCGCGATATCTCAGCTACGGTGCACATATCTAAAGTTTTCTTGAGTGTTAAATCAGTCACCCGTAGTAACCTTTCTCTCAAAGTGTCCTCTCTCAAGCCACATATCAATCTGTCTTTGATGAGATCATCTTTTAAATCCTTAAACTCACAAGACTTGGCAAGCTTGTTTAACTCAAATGCGTACTGATCAACTGTTTCATGTTCTAGTTGACTACGAATAAAAAACTTGTGACGTTCAATGGTGAGATTCTTTTTCGGTGTAAAATAGGCGTCAAACTTTTTCCATAATGAATCAATAGTTAAAGTTGGCTCTTCAGGAAATTGGTCATACACTTCCCGACACTTCTCACCAATAACATGAAGAAGAATGCTTGTCTGGACGTCTCGTTCCTTTTTTTCTAATTGACACGCTTTGTAGTAAATCATAAAAGATTTTTTCCATTTTTCCCATTCTCTGCATAAATTTCCTGACGTAACATTCGTCAAATCCTTTTCGAAGCAAAATGGCGGTGGCGGCCGTAACATCGAATCCATTTTTTGAGTTTAAGTTTTTCACTTTATTTTTTGATGTAAAGCACTGTACTACACAACCCACGTAATATTTGTCCATATATCTTCGTATTAGAGTTAATTCCATTAACTTTAGTAGCAGCTGCGCCATGTAAAAGTTATATATGTGGATGACAAAATGAAACACGCAAGCACCATGCATAAACTGACTTTATTTAGATCACCCGCGATACGAATCAACTGTTATTATTCTACCCACATCTACAGCCTCCTTAGCCTGAGCGATGGCTATCTGCAGAGCTGTGCAGGTGGTCCTGTAAGCCTGGTATATAGAGTCCTCCTGGCTCTAAATACGGACCCTTCTCCTTCTGTACCGCGTGTAGACACGGCGCGCGTTAAGGCAGGCTCTGCGTAACTCGCCCAACTCCGGGCGCCACCAGTGCACTTCCCGCCGAGGTGGGAATGGTTTGGCCCTCGGCATGGCGGCATTGCAGACGCGGGTCAAAGCGCTCCGTAGCCGCTCCGCCGCATCATCCACCTCCTCAATAGGATCGGGCATAGTCCAGGACTCTACCAGAGCCGCCTCTATTGCTACATCCCGGTCCAAGCTCCGTAGCACCCAACGCGGGACGCCTCCAAGAGAAATTAGAGAACCTACTCGTGGAGTGGTGGAGGATGTGGTCACCTCGTAGCGGATGTAGCGGTGATCCGATAGCGTCTCCACATCATCCAACACTCTCCATCCCTGGACACGATTTACCAGGGAGGGGGACGCAAACGTTAAGTCCACGATAGACCCCCCCTGCTGTCGCACGCATGTCTCAACCGACCCCGTATTAAGAATGGTGAGTCCCATGGACATCGCCCACTCTTCCAGTGCCTCTCCCTTAGTGTCTGTTGTTGGGGATCCCCACGCGGTTGATTTTGCGTTGAAATCTCCAGCAACAAGCACGGAGTAGGAGGGTATCTGCCCAATAAAGATCCCAACGTCTACAAGCATTTGCTCCAAGTCGGCGAGGCCTCGATTAGGCGAAAAATACACCCCCACAACCGCCACACCACCCACAATAGCCAACACGCACCCTCGACCTTTGGACACTCGATCAATAGACGGAGCGCCCGCGGCCGCCGGTGCTACGATAGCCACCAAGCCATCGCAGTCACCCACCCAGTCATTCCGGGGAGGGACCACATACGGCTCGGCAACCGCAGCTACCTTTATCATGCACTCTGCCATGCTCTGAACAAAAAAGTCCTGAGCCCTGGCAGAGTGCATGACGTTCGCCTGCAGGAATGGTAGCGCCATCTAAATTGTAGTGTCCATCTGCTCCGCCTCGCGCAGGGAGTTGCGCTCGGACGGCTGAGCGGCTTTGGATCCCGCTTTCACCTTCCCCCTCCTTTTCTGTCCTCTGTGACTCGTTGGAAGTCCCTTTTGGGGCCTGGTTACGGTGTCGGGGCACTCCTTTCCACCATTTGGGTGCATTGCAGGCTTGCCGGTCGCTGCACATACAGCGCAGTTTGGCTCAGCCTGGCAGTCCCTCGCTTTATGGTCAGGCTTTCCACAGCGGTAACAAAGACCGCTGCGGTCCACCTCAGCCTTGCACATGCTCCGAACATGGCCGGCCTCGAGACAACGGAAGCATCTCATGGGCAAGCGGTCAAGCAGCACCACCCTTGCCGAGATCCAGCCCACTTTGAGCCGGCCAACTCCCGTCACCTTTTTAGCGGCCGCGACTGGGCAGCTCAGATACAGTGAGCCGCGGGGGCCTATAACGCCAGCCTTTATGCTGTCGACAGAGCAGCCACCCTGTTCTGCTACGGCCGACGCTACCTCGTCTGGTGTCGCGGAGTCATCTAGCTCGGTGATTCTTATGTCTGCGCGCATCACCGGCCGCTGTACACGCACCACGTCCGCTCTTAAAACTTCCCTAAATTTCTCCGCCAGAGAATCGGCCTTTACAGCACCTGTGGCGCCGGCTATCTCCAGCACCCGAGCGCCTGTTGCCCCCGTCCTGAAACGCATCTCCTCAATACCGAGGCCCTTGAGGTCAACGCGTTTCTTGGCTTCCCTTAGCAGCGCCTTATACGTCACTCCGCTTTCTACAGCACCTGGCAACAGGGTGAGCGTGATGGCCGCCGAGCGAGGTGGGCGGAGCTTTGCTTTGGGAGCAGACTCAGGAACGCCAGCCACCTTTTTGCCAGCCTTTTTGGCCGTCTTCTTCGTGCCTTTACGGGCCACGGTACTCCACGTCTCGTCTGTAGGCGGAGGCGCAGAGCTTTTTAAACGCGGCACACTTGCCGCAGCTGCTTCCTTAGCCGCCAGACTCACCTTTTTCCTTTTCTTCTGGGATGAGGTGGAGGCTTTCGGCACCACAGTCGGCACCTCACGCTCGGGCCCAGCTTCCGCTCTGCTTAGGCGGGTTTTGTCCGCAGCTAACGGTGACCGCACACGCACTTCCGGTAGAAGCCTACTCTCTAGAGCTTCCAGCCTAGCGTTCACCATGGTCCCTACCTGGACCATGATGGCGCGCGACAACCCCTCCACGTCCAGTTGCCGACTCCCATCCTGGAGCTCCGTTACAGGTCCAGCCGGCCGCAGCTCCGCCCTTAACTCCGCAAACTCCTTTCGGAGTGCGGTGAGCTCAATTTGCAGGCGTGTGTTGTCGGCCTGCAACTTAGCCGTCTCGTCAGAGATGGAGCGCTTACTCAGCACCTCCACTGCCTCAACTAGAAATTGGGGACCAAAATTACAACTGCTTGGGTCCATTATCTTAACTCCAATGCTCCACATCGTCGTCTCTTTTTCTTCTAGGGGTGAGCTCCTTTGTAAGTTTGGAGTGAGCGCCCTGAAAAGGGCGTGCTCGCCTCCTCCACCAACGCGCCCTTAAAAGGGCGTGTCCGCCAACAACACTGCAAGCAAAGCATCGGTCCACTCAGGATCCCCCGAGGAAGCTGACCCATACAGCCGACTCACGGAAACCTAAGCGGAAAGACACCAAGCCAACAATGCCTCGCTACTCTGTGACGGCTCCACTAGCCCGTCCTTGCTCCTTCCACTGCACCCTCAGCTAATCAGAGGGACGCTCGGAGAAGCTTCCCCATCCTACCCCACCGACAAAGTGCTGGCGCCTGGTGGTTTCAGTTACGTCTCTTTCTGATGAAATAGACCAAAAGCAGGCAGCAACCGCGAGAAGGAACGACCTCACCAGACTTGCCTTGAGGATCTACACGACCTGCGCTCCCTCAAGACCATACGCCTCCCTACTCGCTCCTAGAGCCGAGTAAGGAAGGCCTGGATTTATCCAAAACAAGCGGCCGAAGCACGCAAGCTAGGCATAGCAACAACTAATAGATAAACCGAGACCCTCCCAACCTAACCTAACCTTTTTTTTTGACGCTGGGAAAAATGCATTACGCGTGCCCCCCCATTGGGGAATGGGGGGGGGGTATGTGGGACTCCTCGGTCCAAACAGGACCGGTATACCCACTAAACAACCCAGCGGCACTCCGGCATCGTCTGCGTGGAGGAGGACTGGGAAACCGGCAGAGCCTTTACTTACGATCCCCCGCCGACGACCGCCCGCCTTTACAGAGGGGCCTTCATACTCCTCCCGACAGGGAGAGGCCCGGGAACGACCGTGAGTACTCGGCCATTCCCGCGCGGCGGAAGTGAAGAATAAGTGCAATACGGGAGAAGGCACCCCCGCGCCTGTCTCCCGCTATCCTCCACCAGGAGAGGGAAGGCGATTTTCGTGCAAGCGCCTTCTCCTACCCCTTCTTCGCCTGCGAAGCGGTGCAGCGAGGGGATCATCCTCCGCTGCCTCCTTCTGGGACGGCGTCCCAGAACGCCGTCCCACAAAAGGAGGCTACGGCTGCCCAAGCCTCCTCGCTTCCCAGCATGGATGTGACCACGCCGGGCAGCGAGAGGTCCTGCCCAACCACCGCTATCATGTCGAGACGCAGTTCGGACCATGACGGACACACTCCAGCGTGTGCTGCGCCGTGTCCTCCACCGCGCCACATTCATGGCACGACGGGGTCTCCTCTCTCCCTATTCGGTGCAGGCATGATCCGAAACAACCATGTCCAGACAACACCTGCACCAGATGGAAGGAGAGAAACCCATGGGACCGCCCGAGCCAGTTTTGCAGAACCGGTCCGAGCGCGTCCAGCGTTCGGCGACTGAAGGCGGCAGAGGCGAGGTCCTCCGTCCAATGGTGGACGATCGCGGCCTTCGCCTCGCGCCGGACGGCCTCCCGCTCTTCCGGGACGGGGTGCTCTCCAAGCGCCCTACGCCCCGCCATCCACTCGTATACTCTGGCAAGCACCCATGCCTCCAGCTCCCAAGGAGGGGTGCCAGCCAAAGCGCACGCCGCCGCGAAACTCACCGAGCGGTAGGTCCTCGCCACCCGCTGTGCAATGGCCCTTTGGGGCCTGCGGATTGCAGTTGCATTCTCCCTCCTGTGGAGACAGTCCGCCTAGATGGGTGCCCCGTAAAGGGCCATACTCTTAAGTATGCCGGCATACAAATGCCGGCATCGCGCTTTGGGCCCTCCCAGGTTTGGAAGGAGCCACAAGAGGGCGTTCGCTGTCCTCAGCAGCCGCGCTGACAGCCAGCTAAAGTGTTGGCCGAAGCGCCACCTGCTGTCTAGGATGAGACCCAGATATTTCATCTGGGTCTTCATCTCGACCCTGATGCCCTCCACAACAATGTGGGCATCAAGAGAGATGCGCTGCCGAGGCCCGTGGAAGAACACGGCCTCGGTCTTGTGCAGCGCAACTCTCAATCCTAAGCGGCGGATCCTTCCCGCGACCAGGGATCCAACAGCCGATGCCAAACTGGCCGCCTCTCTGAAATTCCTCCCCCGGGCAGTGAGGAGAGTGTCATCCGCGTAGCAGATGACACTCGTGCCACGGAGGAAGGTTCCTCGCAGGAGCCAGTCGAAGCCGATGTTCAACAAAAGTGGTCCTAGGACCGACCCTTGTAGAACACCAGACTCCGCACCGTACCTATGGACTTGACCAGTTTTGTCTACGAGGAGGACGGCTCGATCTTCCAAATAGCTGGCCAATAGGTTCTGCAAGTACCGAGGTACTCCGTGGTACCGGAGTGCCTCCAGGATCGTCGAGTGAGGTACGGAGTTGAAGGCGTTTGCAATGTCAAATGACACAGCCAACACTCCGTCCCCAGACCCCACGGCCTTCTTCACTTGACGCTTCAGTCGGTCCAACGCGTCCACCGTCGAACGCCCCACTCGGAAACCAAATTGGGCGTCCGACAGGTTCGGCCCTACCTCTCTCAGGTGGCTATTCAGCCGAGCGGCGACGACTCCCTCGAATAATTTACCAGCCTCATCGAGCAGAACGATGGGCCGGTATGCCGAGGGGGAGTCCGCCGGGCGTCTCTCCTTACGGAGAAGGCAAAGTTGCCCCTCCTTCCAGGGTTTGTGAAACCTTCCAGCCGCAAAACACGCGCTGAAGAGGTCCCGAAACCTCTCCTCCATTTGGGAGGCGGCGATGGCCACCACCCTTGCGGGGACGCCATCCGGCCCGGGGGCCGTCTTCTTGGCGCGGAGGCGGAGCACCACCACTCCAAATTCCACCTCCGTGACCGGGGGGACCTCTTCTTGCGGCGGTGCCGCCTCCCGTGGGGAGTCCATCACTGGTGGGGCAAAGCCGGCCCCAGTCGGGAACAAGGACCGAACCACCCCATCCAGCAATGACGGCTCGAGGGACTCCGCAAGTGGGGGACCGAGGAGACGCAGTTTGTTGAGCGCCACCTTATATGGTCTCCCATACGGTTCTCTATCGAGACCCTCCAGCATCTCGGCTCTCGCCGCGTCTTCGGCGGCAAACATTGACACCTTGAGGACCTTCTTTGCCTCTATGTATGAGGCGTAGAGAAGGTCCTCGCTCTCCGGGTCTCGCAAGCTGCGCCGTCGGCTCCGCGTGTAAGCCCTCCTGGTTGCCACAAAGGCAGCCCGGAGCCCCGCCAGTTCCTCCGACCACCAATAGACGGCGCGACGGGGAGCCGGACGGCGAGACCGAGGCATGCTGGAGTTGCACACCTCGGTCAAGGACTCCCACAGTTGGACCGCGGCGGCGTCCACGTCCTGGACATTGATTGGAGGCGTGAGCCAGTCCTGGATGAACGCCTCCTCACTGGCCGCCTCCCGGTTCAGGTGAGTGAGAGCCCACCGTGGAAAGGGTGATTGACCCGAGCGGACCATACCCCGGGGCCTCTGGGTGGATACAATACAATAATGATATGATATGTCGAACGGCACATATCGGTGGTCCGACAAGGTCTCCACCATTTCGACTCGCCAGTTAACAACGCGGGCGGCAAGTGCGGGGGTGGCAAACGAGACATCGACCACCGACCCTCCCCGCTGCCGCACACACGTGTGGACTGTCTCTCTATTTAGGAGGGACACGCCAGACGAGGCCGCCCAAAATTCGACGGCTCGGCCGCGAATGTTGCAAGTGGCGGCTGGGTTGCCCCAGGCCGCCCACTTGGCACACAACACACGATTTTAGACGAGGGTTTATACATCGGTGTTAGCTTGAATATTTGGCCAGTAATCGATACATTTCCAATCAACAATTTTTAACTTAAATTGGCGGCGCGTTTGTGACGAGATCTCAGTTCGGGGCGAACCACTAGTAATAATAAATTACTAAAAAAAAACCACTTTACAACAATACTGGCCATTAGCCCTACCCGTGTTTTCAATCAATGTCTTACATAACAAAACACTTTAAACGAGTTAGAGAGAAACATATCTACCTACATCCATCCATCCAAAGATCCAAATTTTTGCATATTACTCGTGCGCGATAACTTGGGACCTGCTAGGAATGCGACTCCCCGACCGCTTCCCCTGCACTTCCCCGATGGCGCCCGTATTGTACCGTTCGCATCACTATTTTTTACTAGGGTTTTTAGTCTCGTACTGGCCTACGCCACGTAACGACGCGCTCTGGAATTCTTTTAGTTTTCGTTTGTGTTATTGTTTTGTTGTCTGGAAAAAAGAAGTCAACCATGTGGAAAGGCTTCGACAAAAGTATTGGGACGATGACCTCTTACAAGAGACGAATGAAAAAATGAAATTAATTGTAAATTTATCGGATACCTCTTCGTCAAGTGATTATAGTGAGACTGAGGACGAAGAACAACATCTAGAAGGCATAAATCCACTAAGTAGTGACGAAGATGAGATAATGTAAATAATAGATAAAATAAATGTATAAACTTAAACATTGTATTTTTATTTTATTCAAATGGTGTAAAAAAGATTAGATAAAAAGCAGCGTCCTCCCTGAGTAACATAATAAATTAGGTTAAAAAAAACAAAGACGAAGCCGCGGGCGGCTGCATGTTCGCTTTTTTGCGGGCGGTACAAAAACGCCAATATGACGTCACCGCGCTCAGGTCCCAACTTATCGCGCACGGGTAATATGTATATTTTTTTTAGTTTCCTTATATTCTTGCAAGCTGCCCATCAGGGCATTGAGCTAGAGTTTGGTGAATAGTTCGCGCTGGGCATGTATGAAATAAGCCTAGTGGCACTTCCATCTTCCACTTATGTGCTATATGAGATCTTGAGGGGCTGGCTTGGGGTGCTCTTTAATCTACAAAAGGTTGTGGTTTTTTTATTAGCTTATTTATAATATGAGTGGGATTGTTGCAGAACGTACCAGTCGCAGAAGAAGGCGTCTCCCCTGAGCGCGGTACAGCGCAACAAGTTCGCAGCCTACCTCGTGTCGAGACGCGGCGTGACCACGGCGCGTGGAGCCGCCGCGCTGTTGGACGCGGCACTACTGCTAGCGAAGGAACAGGTATGAAACCACGCTCACTTCGAACCTTTTTATCAATCTTCTCTAACACTTTATAGTATATCCTTGTTACCCAGTTAAACACTTGTTACCAATTTTTGTTTAGGATTTTTACAATAAGTGTTTAGCGGGTGTTAAACTTATTTGTGGTAAGACCCAAGTTTAAATACTGAAACCCGACTACGTAATACGTATGTCGATAGTAGCCTATGTCACCCGCACCATAAATAACGAATCGATTGACACCTCATTCATCAAAATTGGATGAGTAGTTTAGGCGCTACGGTGGAACATACCTAAACACAAACATACATAATACTGACTGTCTTCCAATTGGCTTTACCATAGTTGGGTACGTAAATAAAACACAAAACAAAATTAGTAGTGATTCGTCCCGAACTGAGATTTCACGATGATCCGATAAACGCTTCGAAAGTTACTCTCGGACAAACAAACATAGGTAGGTACATACAACGCCGGTTTGCCCAAGTTGATTTAGAGATCTCGCTTCGCATCTATCAATAATTATAAAACACTTACCTGCTATAAAAACCAGCTGCAGGTTTTGAAAGCAGGACTTGTTGCCAACGTTTATTTAGAACTAGCTATTGCCCGCGACTTCGTACGCGTTACACTACTAAATGTATTGGTAAACCGAAAAATAAAGCTAAGCTCGCTGTTGCAACTTGACACCCCATTTTTATCACGTGGGACCTGATTTATAGGATAAAAAGTAGCTTATATAAGTGTTTATCCAGGTTATAATCTACGTAGCTACATACTAAATTTCATCGAAATCGATTTAGCCGTTTAGTGATTGAGTAACAAATAAACAAACATCCGAACTTTCGTATTTAATATTAGTGTGACTAGAGCAATAAATAATAATTGAATTACCTCTCTGGTTTCCAGCCCACTCCAATCAGCATTTCCATCAAGGGCAAGAAATACATCACATCCGATTCCGATTCCATCGAAGTGTCCATCTCGGATCTGATCGGGCAGCCGATCCAAGGCCTCAAGCCCGAGGAAGTCGTCGCCCAGTCAGGGACGAGACTAGCGGACGATGTGGTGGTTCTCTCTAAACAACCGCTTATCCCCAAACCGAACGAACCCACAACTTTCATCCTTAATCTTAGCAAAATAAAGGCTCAATATGGCTTGTACAAGATTGCTTTGAGCGCTGGCAGTAATACCGCTAGTGTGAATGTAGCTGTGCTGGGAGAGATCCAAGTGGGGTCGGTTGAGATCGGAGTGGGCGATGTGGACGGCACTACCAGCCCGAAGATCACTACTGTGGCCTATCCGAACAAACTAACTGAGAAACTGCAGGCTGACCATTTGCAGAAGTGAGTATATTTCATTTATTTGTATGGAGCACAAGCTTCCGCCTGCGGCTTCGCTCTCTGCCAGAGACTGGATGCGAGTTCAGTGACGTTTCAAATCAGTTTGTGATTTTTAATGATTAAGTGAATTTTGAATCCCGCACATTTGGACAGACCTATATCCAGCAGTGGACTGATGATGAATAAAGACAAAACATTTGGTAGCTAAAATCCTAACTAATATAATATTTTAAATTCGAAAGAAACTATGTTTCTCGGTCTGTTACGTTTCACGAGTAAACGGCTGGACCATTTTCGATATAATTTGGTATAGGTAGGTTACAGGTAGATTATGACCAGCCATAATAATAGTAATTTATGATCATAATCATTATAACTACGTCAATATATTTTGTACTAGCTGACCAATCCGCAGCATCGCACGCGTAGTTTTTCAATAAAAACATTACCCTCCTTCTGCGCAGTTGGGTAAAAAGTAGCCTGTGCCACCCTGGGATAGTGTAGCTTCCCAACAGTGAAATAATTTTTTAAATCGGTCCAGTAGTTTCGGAGCCTATTCAATACAAACAAATACTGGTACTTAATAAAATTCAAATATGTATAATATTAATCAATTAATATATAAAAATGACAATAATGAACATTATGCCTCTATCCATACTTAAAAGATAAGATAAGATAACTCTTTATTGTACACCAAAGTAAAATACAGAACATAATTCTTACAAATAGATTATAAATAACTTATATTATAAATTCGACAGTAAATCTGTATCTCTGTGTCTATATATGTTTGTTACGTTTTCAACTAAACGGCTGGACAGATTTCGATCAAATTTGGTACACAGATAGACTATGACCGGGATTGGGACATAGGTAAGTTTTTACCCGACTGCGCAGAGGGAAGGTTATGTTTTTATCGTCAAAATCACACGTACGAAACCGCAGGCGGGCCCAGCTTGTACAAAATAAATAATATTGGGCAACCAGAGGGCTTAGCCAAGTTACATTCGATTAGCGATGACGCTAGTCGATAAGTCCGAAAATGTATGGGATTTGACACATGCTATGGAAATATCACGTGATATATCGATAATAAACCTATGTAGAAATCGAATCGATTCGAAGCGAATGTAACTTGGCTACGGGCCCTGGTCATTTATACACTGGTCATATATACATTTATACAGCTATAAGCTCGATGTAGCTTGTGGAAGTTTTGCTCATACGTTATATTTTTTTTTCCAAAAATTATTAAGCTTTGCATCTGCGTGACGGCGTCGAGTAAACGTGTCGATGTAAACCCATGACATGCGTCACAACTTGCGGTGCACGTGGACAAAATGTAGTCGCATGTTAACCGGCTCGATTGAGACATAGGCTACTTTTTTGTTGGAATCTTCTTTTAAGTATAATAAACTTGTGTCAGAAGACCCACTCTTCAATAGCCATACAATTTATTTAATTAGGTTACATATTTTTATATGGAATAGGTTATCCAACAGTAGCGAGCACATACGGTGGGTGAAACGCTGAACGTTGAACGCCCCCATAAACTAGAGGTGACATAAAAACAAGTGGCGATCACAATAGGTCGCGTTGTTCATCATCCGAATCCTTTGGTACATACCATTCCGGACTATTCGATTGAACCGTCCGAACACAGAAAAACCCTCCGTCGTCCGAGACACGTTCTCGGAGACCCGGATGACGAAATCACTTCAGCTAATGCGGGTGAGTCATCCACATTAGACAGAGCAAACACTCCACAAATACACCGACCTCGCCGGCGAGGTCGACGAGTCCCTTTAGTCGCCGCCTACACGAGGTACAAGCACGTACCCGGGCGTTTCTCTCCTATCCCCGTTCCGGCAACAGCCCAAGCCGAGGTTCGTACCTAAGTGGTGCCCTTGCGCTAGTTGCCTCATCAAAAATAAAATTATAGGGCTGAGCGCCTTCCGCGCTCGCCAAAAGCTCGGTTAAGCTGCAACGGCCTCAGAGGTCAACAGCGAGATAAGTCCATTCGAAAAAAAATAGGTCGCGTGGCTTCACTGAAACTAAAGCCACAAAAGCTAAATAAAAATATTATTCTAGTTTATAGTGTGACAGCTTGTAGGATGTGCTGTGTTGCGTTGCAGGGTATCGCTGAAGCTGACGGTGCGCGACAAGTACAAGAAACCCGTGCTGGTGCAGCAAGCGTTCGTGCGCGTCGCGAACCAACACGACGAGACCATCTTCGTCGCGGAGCCGGATAGCGCCAAGGCGTACAAACTCGAACTGGTAAGTGCTGCGACATATCACAAGGACAATTCATCGAAATCTAAAACTTTTAATTCATTAAAATCACAATGATCACTCTGTAACGTCAATTTTACTGGCTGCTCCTTCGCGACCAAGCCTTAGATAAAGTAAATTACGTCTAAATTGTAACATTTTTGAACGAGTTGGAGCAATCTCAATTCCAAGCTTCTCTATCATCTAAATAATCCGATATTTAATAGTAGGCTTTTTTATAAAGATTTTGGCTAATTGCATTTTTAAATTTGTTAATTGTCAATGTTGTACATCACTTGGGAGTTATGTAAAGTGTACACCACACCTTGTCATTATAACGAACGAAAAGTTGAGCTGTCTTTTGTTTCCTAAGAGCGAGTACACATTAGGCGTTTTGAAACGCGCGCATTGGTAACGCGCGTTTTAAGAATCAAGAGGTCGGTTGAGGGTGTACACATGCAAGCGCGCGCTTTTGCTGTCAGATTTTGGTTCGAACGCGCGTTGCATGGGCGACAGCTGCGCGTTTATAGATACATGCACCGCCATTTTGCCGTACATTTGATCGCGCGCTTTCGTGTAGGGTGACATCAAAATGGAGGTCGAGCGCTTCGATACAGATTTTTTTTATCGATGAAATTCAAAAGCGACCAGCTATATGGGACATGAAAATTCCTGTTTGTAAAAATAAAGCATTAAAAAAAGTAATTGGGAGGAGATAGTTGAGATATTCAGTGATTGTAAAGACAGTTCAGAATATTGGATGCACCCAAAATTCTCTTTGCCTCTGCCGTCGTCTTATAGCGACGGTATAGGAACAACACACAAGCAATCGCTTCGACGTCCATTTCCGAACTGAGTCAGTAGTATGGACACCTTGGTAATGCTCGTTAAACGCCGTGCTAAGCGCGCTGTATGTACGCTACTAACGCGCGCCGAACGCAACGCTGAGCGCCTAATGTGTACTCGCCTTAAATAACCAAAACCATGAATTTATAAATTAATAAGTATCATGCAGATATTAGCCATACTGACTAGCCTTCACTGTGCAGGGTCGGGATGTATTTAAAAAAAAAAGATGTTCCGTATTAAGATGTTTTAATTGATCGAGCGAAGCGAGATCTCCAAATTAACTTGGGCAAATCGGCGTTGTATGTATGTAAGTTTGTTTTTCGGAGGATAACTTTCGAAGCGTGGCGTTGATCCGATCATCGTGAAATTTGGTACATAGAGTGATGGCACAATTTTGTTGTGACTAAATGAGCTAAAAATGTGGGGGGCTTGTTGAGATATTGGGTTTCAAGAGGGGTAAAAAACCGGCCAAGTGCGAGTCGGACTCGCGCACGAAGGGTTCCGTACCATTTATCTATAAAAAAGTGCGAAAAAATCGCGTTTGTTGTATGGGAGCCCCACTTAAATATTTGTTTTATTTTAATTTAATTATTAAGTTTTAAAGTGAATATATAACTAAATATTCTATGAATATTTCAAGCGTCTACCTATTGCCGTTATCAATATCGAGCAAAAACGAGCAAAGAAATCATGTTTGTTGTATGGGAGCCCCCCATTAATATTTGTTTTATTCTGTTTTTAGTATGTGTTGTTATAGCGGCAACAGAAATACATGAACTGTGAAAATTTCAACTGTTTAGCTGTCACGGTTCATGAGATACAGCCTGGTGACAGACGGACAGACAGACAGCGGAGTCTTAGTAATAGGGTCCCGTTTTACCCTTTGGGTACGGAACCCTAAAAAAGAGTATTAGGTCAACTAAGACGTAGGTCTTCATTAGTACATTTCGACCCTATTTTTATTTTTAGTTTAGTCCTTGCAGTTTTTGAGATAATAGCCATAATAAAAACTAAATTTTGACAAAATTTACAGTGACCCCACATTGCTGAAATTTGGTATGCGTGTACTTTTAGTGACACAAATATGTATAGGCAAAAGTCTGAAATCCAGAATAACAGCAATTTGTATCCCAAAAAAAAAAATAACCAACTTACATGAACTCCTGTTACCTGTAATTTGAATGAAACTGTAGGTCAGGTGTTAGATGGAACTTTTTAAATTTTAGCGAACTATACTCATGTTTTTAAGACAAAACGGGTCGAGGTTAGTCAAAATTATAATTTTGATATAAATCTGTGCGCGAAAAGTCCGGTTTTGTCTTAAAAACAGGTGTTAGATGGTTATTTATTTCGTGGCACTAGGTATTTTGATAGTCAAAGATTACGAGAGATCTTAGTTCGGGGCGAACCACTAGTAAATAACCTTCTTGCCACAAAAAAGTTAAACACTGTTTAGCGTGTGTTTAAATTTTTTTGAATTAAGTACCAATTTTTGCTCGGAATTTTTTTCTAAACTGTGTTTAGCGGGTGTTTAACTTTTTTGTGGTAAGATCCTAAGTTTTTTTTATTGTTGAACAGAACGTAGGAGCCATCGCAAAGCATTTGAACAGCGTGTCCGGAGCATACTCCCTGACAGTGTACCTCGGAGACAGCGCCGTGTCCAACCCCATCGCCTGGTCGCTTGGAGAAGTGCTGTTCAGCTTCGGAGGACACGGTAATGCTGTTGGTAAGTAAGTACCACATGGCACATAAGCCTTTGCAGCTGCGTGCCTCTAGTTGATGGACGCAAGGCAGTGCATCGTAGGGCACACTGCTAAGGTGGGTGTCCTACGAGGCTCTGTTATAGGCGATGGTTACCAATTAACATCAGATGGGTCATAAGTATGTTCCATTTTCATGTAGTATAAAAAAAACTTGCTACATAGGATTATAACCTGTTATTTTAGCAGGAAATAACAATAGTTATTGCTTCGAGTTTCACCAAAATTACTCTTAAAGGTTCTTCAAAAGTTATTCCGTAGCGTAACGGTTTTAGTACATAGTTGCTTTTTGTGATCATCTCTCAACCTTCTATCCTGTGTAACTTAGATGTAGGTACATTAACCTGCCCCGGCTTTGCATACATTTTATTTAAATAAAATATAGTCTATCGCGCTCTGGGATGACATAGCTCTCAGTGAACAAACTTTCAAAGTACACTCAGCAGTTTCTAAGATTACTTACCTTCCACAAACAGAAACATTTACATACTGCCCGCCCGCGTGGTTTGTCAACAAAAACATTACCCTCCTTTTGTGTCAGGTAAAAAGTAGCCTATGTCCTAATCCCGGTCATAATCTATCTGTATACCAAATATCATCGAAATCGTATTTTTCAAACTTTCGCGATCACTGTACATAATTATTGATTAAAACGGGTATTTATCGCGTATGTACCTTTTTTATTTGTTATCCCGACGTTTCGGCTGTGTTGCAACAGTCATGGTCTCGGGCTGACGTAAGCCCGAATACCCGTTTTAATCAATAATTATCATCGAAATCGGTCGAGCCGGTTAATTACAACGAGCTTTCTAAGTGCTTTAACAATAAATAACCTTTAAAATTATTCGGCACCTACTAAAGAACCGGTCTAGTGCGAGTTACACTTGCACACTGTGGGTTCCTCCGTGCTATGCTAACAATTGCGCTATAGTGTGACCATTAGAGCTGTGCACTCCCTGAGGTATGCGCGCGGCGAGACGGGGAGGATGTGTCGGCCGCTCCGATCTATCAGTCTGCCGTCAACGCTCACGGCGGTAGGTAGCTTTTGTACCGGACGGTCTATGTCAGACGCACACGGGATAAATATTCAAAGATGGGTCGTGCGTTATCTCGTGATATGAAATGGAAGATGAAGTTGAAACAGAATCTATGTCAGAATAACTTTCGTTAGAATATATAATTGTTTGTAAATATAAAAAATGTTCAATAAAACAAGTCCTTTGAATTATAAGTTTAGTTCTTATTTATCACCTGCATATTTTTAATAAAATATGAGTATATTTAAGTTACATTTTAATCAACTAAGTAAGTATAATATATTACAGATAGATAGCCTCCGACCATCGTCCCGCCACAAGTCTTGCCTTAGAAATGCAAACTGATATCGTAAGATATGTCCGACATGTTTTGATCTCATGTGAACTCATGCAGTTTTTTCTTTGCGTCCCACCTCGCCGCGCATACCTCAGGGAGTGCACAGCACTAATGGTCACACTATAATACATGCAGGTTTGTGGATCGTGATCATGTATTGTCACATAGCAGTAGTAGTAGCAGGACTATTTCTTGATCTCTCCTCTGCCTTCGACTTGGTAGACCACAATACTCTACTTGCAAAGCTTGAACATTATGGGGTTAGAGGATCTGCGTTGTGTCTTATAAAATCGTATCTGAACAATAGGAAGCAGTTTATTGAATTAAAAAATATTATTAATGGACAGGAAGTGGTGACGAAGTCGAAAGTGTGCAACATCAGACGTGGAGTTCCACAGGGCTCTATATTAGGGCCGATATTTTTTATTATTTTCCTTAATGATCTTATCAATTTTGTAAGCAATGCCATTCCCGATATTAAACTAGTCGTATATGCAGATGATACCAATGCAATCATACCAGCCTCTTGCTTACAAGAACTTAAAATAAAGATTGCCAATGCACTTGTAGTTTTCAATCAATGGTTTCATGCCAATAACTTAAAACTCAACATTAAGAAGACACAAGCTATCCTGTTTAAAACAACAAATCGCACTAACGAATCGGTTAATGTAGCATGTGAGGGGCTTGAGGTTGAATTTGCAAAGAGTGTCAAATTTCTAGGAGTTCATATCGACCAGTTCCTGAACTGGAAAACTGAGATGGATTCTATTGTTAATGCTATCAGCTCAGCATGTTACGCTCTTAGAAGCCTTAGAGAAGAAGTAGGGATCGCACAGCTTAAAATAGTATATTATGCCCTAGTAGAGTCAAAATTAAGATATAGTGTGAAGTTTTGGGGAAGTAGTTATGACTACAACATAAATAGAGCGTTTATTATTCAAAAACGAGCCATTAGAACTATAGTGCGCATTCCACAGTGGGAATCATGCAAAGAACATTTTCAAAACCTCAATATTCTGACGGTTCCCAGCTTATACATTCTAGTAGTCTTAATGGACGTAGTTAAAAATCCGCTTAAATATGAAACTTTTGAACAAAGAAAAAAAAGAATAGACACAAGGAGAAAAGATCTTGAGACACCTCTTTGTCCAATGCTGAATGTTGCCAAACATGGCTCGCGGTATCAAGCTGTAAGACTTTTTAACGCACTGCCTACTGACATGAAAATTATCGACAGTCCTTTTAAATTCAAATCAAGACTAAAGGAGATCTTGTTGAAAGGGTGTTTCTATTCAGTTAATGATTTTATGACCTGTAATAATATTGAATAGTCGGTTTCTTTTTTTTTATATAGATTTTGATTTAATGGTCAATTTAATTAATTTGTGACATGTTTGTATTATTAATTCCTTAGTAATATTATTCTAAATCATTTTTATTTTATATTCTTTGATGTCTATTTTCCATTTGACTTTTCTTGACTTTTTTGACATCTTTATATATAGGTAAGTAGACATTTGTTTTGTTCTATTTTATTATTTTTGACATGTATGTGATAATTTTAAAATATTGTAACTTGTATTTAGGATGTGATTTCAAACACAATTATATAATTGTTTATGAATAAATAAATGAAAAAATGAAATACATCTGTGAAAGTGTAAACTGGCTTCTTGCCTTCTAACCGTTACTGAGATAGATAGAACCGTGTAACACACAGATTGTAGGCTTAGTTCCAGAGTCCCCTTCGAATACAGAACCCTAAAGAAATCAGTGGGCTGATTTTTTAGTTTATAATATAGTTATAGTAATATTTCTTCTCTGCTCATTCATTTCTTTTACTAATAAACTATTTTGAAACAAAATGTAAAATTTTTTGTTTCGAAAGGCGTTCTATGATCTCGCAGGGGAGCGGGTGTGGTGTCGCATTCCAGGGAAGTGCAATGGTGTTGTAGTATTTTTTGACGCATCTGTTTTCCAACTAAAATTATTTGTTTGGGGCCTGCCTGCTTAAGGATGACTCACGCTAGACCGTGTCGGGTCCGAGCCGAGTGTCGGCCGTAGCACGGTCAACTAATATTACATATATTTTGTCTGAACACACTCACGTTATACCGAGCGGCAACCGAGTGACGCCCGAGCAACGGACAACGCTCGGAAACAACTCGGTCCCGCTTCGGCTCGGCCACGGCCCGTTGCATGAATACAGCGCCGCCGAGCTGCGCCCGAGCAGTCGGTAGTGATGCTATACAGTGCTCTGACGTTTTGTTCGTCGTCGGAAAATGAACAACGAACGTTTGATTGAGGCTGTGAGGAAGTATCCAGCATTATATGATACGAGCGATGGGAAATATATGGACTCCAATTATAAGTCTTCATTATGGGTCAAAATAAGCGAAGAAATCAAACAAACTGGTAAGCAGATACATTGTATTGTACTTTATTAATCAACCTTAGTAACTTATCTATTAGCCATGCGCGACAAGTTGAGACTTGCGCTCAATGCCCGCTGCATAGACCGCTCAAAGCACTGTCTCAACTTGTCGCGCACAGATTATGAATTTTTAATGAGTTTATTTACGTTTTGAGTATTACATTATTTCGTTATTACGTTCAGAGACAAAATAATTTTTAAAGATTTCTCTAACCTCAAAACCATTATTAGAAGGCCTCCCAACATGAGCGAGCAATGGTCTTAACGAATTGTCTGTTGTAGCTGTTGAATCTTGCCTTAAATATCCAATGTCGTTTCTTTGTCGTAAAAAAATATGGAGTACACAAGTACTTAAAATAATGTAATCCACATTTTCTGGTTTAGATTTGATTCTTCTAGAATAAATTCTGAATTTTTGTGTCAATATGCCTAAAGGCATTTTCAACTAGTCGTCTAGCCAGCGTCAATCTCTGATTGAAATATGCATTAGCACTATTTGTAGCGGCCTGATCACGTGGATATGGTCGCATTAAATAAGTTTTTAAAGGAAAGGCTTCATCGCCAACTATGACATACGGTGAAGTTATTGTGGTATTGGGCAAATGTTTTCCGATGGGTATATTTAGTGAATTGTTATTCAATCGTTGTCCCAAAGAACTATTTGCAAATATACCACCGTCGCTATTGCGGCCGTAGGAACCAACATCGATGAAAATAAAATTGTAACGAGCATCCACCAATGCCAACAATACAATGGAATACGTTTTCTTGTAATTGAAGGATACAGATCCACTGTTAGCTGGTGCTTCAATAGTAACGTGTTTTCCATCCAACGCCCCTATACAGTTTGGAAATTGCCATAGCCTTTGGAATTCATGAGCAATACTTTTCCATGTCTCTTCATTTGGCTGTGGCATTACTTCATTTATTAATCTGTTGACTATAGCTCGACATGTTTCCTTTATGATTTGAACTACAGTTGAGTGACCAACCCGATAATTCAATGAAATCGTTTTAAACGAATCCCCGGTTGTCAAATACCTGAAACACAAAAATATTGCATTAATATTATTTGTTACAGATGTGAATTGCAAAAAAAGATGGTCAAATATTAGAGATCAATTCAAAAGGTCACTAAACAATAGAAAAACAAAAAGTGGGCAAAGTTCTACCGTTATAAAGAAATATAAGTATGAGGAGATTCTACAATTTTTGCTACTCTACATTCAAGATCGTAAAACGAGATCCAACATCGATGACGACGGCGCAGACACAAATGAATCGGAGATACAACAAGAGCAAGAGGCACAGGAGACAGGGACATACAATAATCAATCCATGCAAGAGATAAGAAACGAAGGAGACACAGACAGCGAACGAGGGGTTATAGGAGACAGGGCCACAGAAGTACAAAGGATTGATCAATTTACAACACAACAGAGTGGTCAAAGTAGTAACCGTAGCAGTGCTAAAGTCAGTAAACGTCGTACAGTTCCACACAAACAATCCTCATCCGATACCTTGATGAAGTACAGGTCTGTCAAGTACAGTGAAAACATTTTCTCCATATTACCAACATGTCGCAAAGGGATGACTGTTTGCAGTTGTACAGGAACTGGAATTCGAACAGATGTATAATGAATCGACACCGTCGCCATCGGCCTCATCACCGATTGTGATTAATTAATCAACACCTTCGTCATCGGCCTCAACACCAATTATATTATAATACACAGAAATTCCACCATCGGCATCGACCGTTTTGGATTCATCTCGTCAATCATAAGACTCAACTGGTACAGAGCAGCCATCGATATCTCCTACAGTCCAAGCTCCTGCTCCATTAGACGAAAATCTGCCATCAATATCTACAGAAAATTCTGCTGGAACTTATTTATCTCATTTTATATCTGATTAAAATTATTGTGTTTGTAATAGTTTAACAAATATATGTGTAAATTAAATTAATGATTTTTTAATGTAAATGATTTCTCTGCCTCTGACCGACTGTGCTACTCCCAGAAACCCAACCGTCTCTCCTTTTTAAAGGGTAATGTATTTCGAGTGTATGTACATATGTATTTCGAGTGTATGTATGTATGCCTGTTTCTTTGTGGCCTCCTGTAGCCTAAACGGCTTGATGGATTTTGATGTACGAGGTATCGTTAGATTCGTCTTGATCACGGGATTATAATAGGATACCATTTTATCCCGAAATTACTACAGGAAAATAAAATCAAAAATAATTAAACCACAATCTAACTAAAAAGACCAAATTAAAAATCAATTATTAAAAAAAAAAAACAAAAAACCCGACTGCGTACCCAAAGTAAACAAATATAGCAGTCAACTTCTGTTAATAGCAACTTTAACAGTCGAGGACCATTATTTTGTAAAGTTGAATAAGGTCTACATTTTAAATAAACTTGTTTTGTCCTTTCAGTTGTTTCGGTACGCCGTCGGGTTTTTTGTTTTTTTTTTTTAATTATTGTTTTTTTTTATGTTGCACTATATCCATAAGGGGGTTGTTGCCATACTCGCCACGCTTGGCAGGCGGGTTGGCGAGCGCAGTATAGGTATTGAAAACACGAAAAGACGCTGCTGCCCATCTTTCGGAGGTACCCCTTAGCAGACTCCTACTGCATCCACGGGCAAGAGCGGAGGGGCAACATTCTATTGCGGGCGCCCCACGGCCACCCACAAGATGGGCAGACGACTTGGTAAGAACCGCAGGTCGGCGTTGGATGCAGGCCGCTTCCAACCGCAGTTCCTGGAGATCAATGAGGGAGGCCTTTGTCCAGCAGTGGACGGCCTACGGCTGATATGATGATTGTTTTTTTTTAATGATAATGATACCTTGGATAATCACACACGGGCTTCTGACCCTAAACTAGGGAAAGCTTGTATAAAATTACTTATATATATATATATAGATACTATATAGACTTATAAAAAGTTTATAAAGATACATACCTGAGAGTAAGAGCTAATCGATGTTTGGATGAAATAGGAATCTGAAACTTTGTATTGCCTTTGGTCAAATCATCTTTAATTTTCATGTGTAAGATGTCAAAAGATTCCTTAGTCATTTTAAAGTAGTCCCAATATTTGTCTTCATAACTACGTAGATCTTTACAAAGATTCACATATTCTCCTTTCTCTTGTCGCTCTCTCCAAAGTGGATGCACACTCCATTTCCTTGTAGTTGAAGATTCTTCAGATTCATTCGTCATCCAGAGCGATCGCAATAGCCGCTAATTCCAGATCGTTAAAATTGAACATGATTGTAGTTTAGTTACAACACTGATTTTTCTCGGACGAGTATACTGTATCACAGCGCAACGATGATTGCCCGGTCGAGGCCCGTCTTAGTAATTTCAATTTCAATTTCATTCAATCCCGATCATAATAAGATAACTCTTTATGGTACACCAAAGTAAATTACATTAAGAAATCCCCCCCCCCCCCCTCACCTTCCGTATTTAAAGCTAGACTCAAAAACTTTTATCTCCATGAAGAGTCATGATTCATCTGATCTCTAATATTATTATTGTAGGTATAAGTATGTAAGTACATATTTATTTATTTTATATATGATATTTATTTAAAGTTATTTATGTACCTAATATGTATGTATATAACTAATTTCCTTTTCTATTATTAAGTTTATACTTTTTACACCTCGGCCAATCATCCATTAAGCAATGATCCTCTCCATCCAAAGGTTGTCTGGAAGAGATCGCTTTGTTAAGCGATAAGACTGCCCATTATGCTTACTTTTATTTGTTTTTTTTCTATAAATCTGTTGTGCTTGTAAGGTATAATAAAGAATTTTCATTCATTCATTCATTGAAAGTAAAATACAGAACATAATTCTTACAAATAGATTTAGTAAAATGGGCGGTCTTATCGCTAAAAGCGATCTCTTCCAGGCAACCTTTGTATGGACAGGATTATAATGTATCACATGACGGCGGTACATCTATATAGAAATTAAAAACATACCTACATACTATAAACCTAAAATACTAGTACTAACATAAGTTTTATTTTAATACAATAAGCAACTATAAAAATGGTTATGATGAATTAACAAGCAGCTACAACTTCAACACAGGGACAGATAATGGGTGTGCACTTTTGTTTTAAAATTACTAATAGACTTAATCTGTCTATTTAACAAATTGTATCGAAATCGGTCCAGCTGTTTAGTCGTGAAATCGTAACAAACAGACAGACAGAGAGTCAGATTTACTTTAGAATGTATAATATTAGTAAGGGGGTAACTGTTTGTAGGATCGTTATGCTCTGTGGTACGCAATAAAATATTATCTACAACCTGTTTTGTTATGCACGTTATTAATTTAAAACACACATCCGGAATTCGGTAACTCGGCGGCGCCTTTGCGACGATTCCGTTTAGGCAGTTTAACAGGTACCTACGTACATGATGAATGAATATGATTTATTTATTTTTTTATACAGGCTGTTTCATTGATATTTTGGGACAAGATGCTTTGAAAATTTAATTGTTTTTACGGTAACGAATTTGAAAAAACCTATTTAACAACAATACTAGCTGTTAGCTCTACCTATGTTTTCATTTAATGTCGTACATAACAAAACACGTAATATATGTTGTTGTATAGGTTCTTCAGTGAAAACGAGTGACAAGTCGTACCGCGGCGCGCTGCCGGAGATCCGGCACTCGTTCCGCACGCCGGAGCCGCGGCCGGCGCGCGCGCTGTCCGACGTGTGCGCGTGCGCGTGCGCGGCGCCGCTGCTGCTGCTGCTACTGCTGTGGGCGCGCCTCGGCATCAACTTCGCCGCCTTCCCCGTCACGCCCAGCGCGCTCCTCTTCCATCTGGCGCTCGGAGGTGACCCATTCATATTTCTTCTTTCGTGTTTGATTTCTAAATCGTATTAGCCCAATAGAGAGCAACTTCCACACCCCTCTCTGTTGCCTGGTACGAGTACTCTCGTGTGCAGGTGGTCGGACAGAGAGGACATGACAGCAGGTTTTTACCCACGACGACGGAACGAAGGTGTATGCGTTTGGGGTGTGAGGTTATTGGTGTGTGCAAAAACGAATGTTCCCATTTAAATCCATAACGGTTTCATTAATTTAGAATTTTAGATAAGGTTTTCAGTAAAATATTTGTGATTCATCTGCGATAGTTTTTTTAAGATGATTTTATGGAGTTAACTCGCTAGAGGGCGCTGCTATAAAGATTTTTTTGGTGAAGAGATCTTAGCTGTGAAATGGAAATGGTATTTCATGGCGAGTTTTCAAAAAATATATTATACTTGGTTTGCACTGAGCCACTGACGTCACGACATCACGAGTGTTCTGTCTCCTTCTAACCCGGCTGTCTGATGGATGACACATGAGAGAGAGAGAGAGAGAGAGAGAGAGATGAGAAAGCTAGTTTACCTGGGGTGGTTTTTATGACATTACTTTATATTTTATTGGATTATTATTATTTTGAGTTTAATTTCTGACATTTTACTTTTGTTTTTTACATTATATTGATTGGTTAATATACTCTTTATTGCACGCCAACTAAAAATATCGGTTATATTATTATTTTGTATTTTTATTCTGACATAGGTTTAATTTGTAATTATTGATTTTGTTACTTGTTTTGTATATCCAATGGACATTGTCTCAGATCAATTATTATATTCTTAGCTATGTGTGATGATGATCAAATCACCCGATACAAAGATTATCAGCACTTTTATAGAGTTGGGTTTTAAAAAAATTTTGGGTTTTACCACATTATTAATTAAACACTGTTTAGCTCGTGTTTAATCCCATACAAAATTAGTAAGGATTTTTTTAAACGCCACTTAAAGAGTTGTTGAACTTTTTTGTTGTAACAAAGTGGGGTTTTATTATTTTTTTTTTTTGGTGGCGGGATGAACAAAACTCCTGACTTGACCCTTACACGCGAACAACAGAGACGAGTGAAAAGAGGGCTTAGCCCTGCAGTGGGACACAACAGGCTTTAATATTATTTGTTTTTGCAGGTTTCCTCAGTCTGTACGGCATGCTGTGGCTGCAGCTGTCCATGTTCGACACGATGCGCTACCTGCTGCCGCTCGCCGGCCTCACCTTCCTCTCCGGGCACCGTCTGCTCCGACGCCTCGCTAAAGACAAGCAGCCTAAATAGATTATATACAAAACGCCAACGCTCCTGCAGGCGGAGTTAAACGTGGCACAAGCGACGATGATATTGCTATCTCGCTCGCACTTGCAGCCCTTGCTGGAGCCGGTAGTGATGCGCCGAGTACCTATCGATAACAATAACTACCAGTAATTGTATTGAAAAGAAAACAAACGTGTTTATTGGCGCAGTCTGCTACGAGTCTTGGCGTGCACTAAAGCTATTTCTAAAACAAAATTTGTTTTAGTCTTAGATTTAGAAATCTTCATAAAACCATAAATCCATTCTTTTGCCGATCCAAGCACTTACTAGTAAAATAAGAGTTGGAGATCTTAGCTTATTCCGTTTCTTTTCATAATCGGTCCTAACTCGAAATCGTTTCCCCGTAAAAGAAACAGTTCTAATTCAAAAACAAAATGCATATCTAAAGTGTATAAGCTGCATTTAGCACCATAATTTAATTGTAATGTACCTAATAAGTAACGTTACGCGTATAAACTACTGGAACTAAACAAAAGCATCTCAGTATACACGCGCATGGTTAATATTTGCGTACTGTTATGCATGTGAATGTTTTTTTAAGTGTGGAGTGATTTCATAGGCGAAATTAATGAAAGAATAAATGTAATTTTAAAAGTGATGTTGCCTTTTTGTACATTTCCTTATCAATGGCGACGACCGACTGAACGAGAAAACTAGGTCACATACGCAAAATTTATCAACTCAGTTCCTTGGTAACCTTTATCTATTCTGTAGCTTAGTACCTTATCAATAACGACGACCGACTGAACGAGACAACTAGGTCACATACGCAAAATTTATCAACTCAGTTCCTTGGTAACCCTTATTTATTCTGTAGCTTAGTACCTTATCAATGGCGACGACCGACTGAACGAGAAAACTAGGGTCACATACGCAAAATTTATCAATTCAATTCCTTGGTAACCTTTATCTATTCTGTAGCTTAGTACCTTAACAATAACGACGACCGACTGAACGAGACAACTAGGTCACATACGCAAAATTTATCAACTCAGTTCCTTGGTAACCCTTATTTATTCTGTAGCTTAGTACCTTATCAATGGCGACGACCGACTGAACGAGAAAACTAGGGTCACATACGCAAAATTTATCAATTCAATTCCTTGGTAACCTTTATCTATTCTGTAGCTTAGTACCTTAACAATAACGACGACCGACTGAACGAGAAAACTAGGTCACATACGCAAAATTTATCAACTCAGTTCCTTGGTAACCTTTATTTATTCTGTAGCTTAGTACCTTATCAATGGCGACGACCGACTGAACGAGAAAACTAGGGTCACATACGCAAAATTTATCAATTCAATTCCTTGGTAACCTTTATCTATTCTGTAGCTTAGTACCTTAACAATAACGACGACCGACTGAACGAGAAAACTAGGGTCACATACGCAAAATTTATCAATTCAATTCCTTGGTAACCTTTATCTATTCTGTAGCTTAGTACCTTAACAATAACGACGACCGACTGAACGAGAAAACTAGGTCACATACGCAAAATTTATCAATTCAATTCCTTGGTAACCTTTATCTATTCTGTAGCTTAGTACCTTATCAATGGCGACGACCGACTGAACGAGAAAACTAGGTCACATACGCGAAATTTATCAACTCAGTTCCTTGGTAACCTTTATTTTTTCTGTAGCTTAGTACCTTATCAATGGCGACGACTGACTAAACGAGAAAACTTATATATATATATATGTATATATACGCCAAATTTATCAATTCAGTTCCTTGGTAACCTTTATTTATTCTGTAGCTTAGTAACTTACCAATGGTGACGACAGACTGAACAAAAAAACTTATATACAGGGTGTGGTGTAATGAGTGGATAATAGGGTACCTGCGGGTAGGGGCCATTGTGGCGGTTCAGAAAAATATTTGTTATGCTCAGTAAAAGTGCCTTGGTTTTCGAGATATTCGACATTTTCGAAATTTAAGAAATACTTCACCCTTTGTCACTATTTTTGGCGCCAAGACTGCAAATGAAATTTTTTTTTCTATCTGTTTTTTGGATAGTATTCTTGGATAGATGTGCTATCGAATGGAAACTATTATTTTTATAACACAAGCACAGTTATGTTTTTAAAATAAGATTTCACTAAAATTTTACTTGCTTTCGTTTGTTTTCCTGACCTTTACCCTTCTGTGGTGTAAAAAAAATGTATGGTCACTTGAATGCCAAATTTAAAAAAAATTAGCCTATTTCATCGAAATTCCGAAATGGTATATCACATATAATTGTCACAACTTGATTAAAAATTAATTTCTACCAAACTTATCAAGGCGTAATTTAAAGAAATATTTTTAACTATTATTAGCAATAATTGTCTACTGTTCGCAGAACTACTAGTAATTCTTGGAACAGATTGGTTCCCGGCCCAGCGGCAATCGACACTATGTCTATCTTGCTCTTTCATGCTATGAGTGAAAGAGAACTATCGTTTCGCGTAACGCATTTTTATGATTTTCGAGTCAGTGTGCTATCATACTACTCCCGTACAACAACGTGTTATCCTGTTTTGGATTGATACTCGTCGATTTTGTGCAGTGATTTCGGACTTTGTTTTGCCTAGCGATTTGGACGTCTTAATTTTGTGAACCTAACGATTTTGTGCTGTGATCTCGGACTTGATTTGCTTTGTAACTTGGATTTTTTGGTTTTGCATATTGATTGCAATGCCTCAGCTATACACTGCGTCTGAATATGCGCAAATGCATTTAATCTACGGCGAGTGTGGTGGTAACGCCAATCGAGCAGCAGCACTGTATCGGGAAAGATTTCCCAATGCACGCCATCCCGATTATCATGTGTTTATTCGCGTACACAATGCTTACAAAGAAGGTCGAATTCCTGGAAGTGGCATCGGTGGCACGAGTTCTGGGAGACCACAAGTACATAATGAAGAGGACGTACTTGATGAAATTGCTGCTGATCCGACCACATCAGTGCGCGTAATAGCCTCTAATACTGGCATGTCAGCAAGAACAGTGCACCGAATTTTAAAAAGAGAAAAATTACATCCTTTTCACTACCAGCGCGTGCAATGTTTGCAGCCAAGAGATTACCCTGCACGAGTTGCATTTTTCCAAACAATGCTGAGAAAAATGAACGCTAATCCCGATTTCTTCGATAAAATTTTGTGGAGCGACGAATCCACGTGCAAAAAAGATGGGTATTTTAATATGCACAATCTGCACAGTTGGCAGCGTACAAACCCTCATTTGGCCAGAGAAGACAGGTCCCAGTACAAGTTCAAAATTAATTTATGGACTGGAATTCTAAATGGCAAAATCATCGGACCATTCGAATTGTCTGGAACATTGACTGCAGAAACGTATTTACATTTTTTACGGCACGAACTTCCAGTTTTATTAGAAGATGTTTCATTAGAAGATAGAAGAAGAATGTGGCTGCAGCACGATGGTTGCCCCGCTCATTACGCCCGAAATGTTCGACAATACCTCGATGAAACATATCGTCGACGATGGATCGGTCGTTTGGGGACAATTTTGTGGCCACCTCGTTCACCAGACCTCAACCCATTGGACTTTTTTTACTGGGGATGCCTTAAAGAAAAGGTTTATAAAGACCCAATCAATACAGTGGACCAGCTACGGGAGCGTGTGCGATTAGCTGCTCAGAAAATTACAGAGCAAAGAATTGCGAACAGGATTAAAAGATCTTTTATCAAAAGGTGCAGAGCATGCATCAGAGCACGTGGTGGCCTTTTCGAACACCTTTTGTAATAGTAAATTTAATAAATGAAATGCATTTAAAATTTATTGTTTCGTTTTATTTCATTACCGAATTTTAAACTAACGTTTTTAGGTGAATTTTAAGTAATGAAGTAAATTTTAGTACTATTTGTAATTTTATAATAATTAGCTCTACCCAATTTAATAGGAATTACTTTTGAATCAACTTGTGGAAATACCGTGTAATATACCATTTCGGAATCTCGATGAAATAGGCTAATTTTTTTAAAATTTGGCATTCAAGTGACCATCCATTTTTTTTACACCACAGAAGGGTAAAGGTCAGGAAAACAAACGAAAGCAAGTACAATTTTAGTGAAATCTTATTTTAAAAACATAACTGTGCTTGTGTTATAAAAATAATAGTTTCCATTCGATAGCACATCTATCCAAGAATACTATCCAAAAAACAGATAGAAAAAAAAATTTCATTTGCAGTCTTGGCGCCAAAAATAGTGACGAAGGGTGAAATATTTCTTAAATTTCGAAAATGTAGAATATCTCGAAAACCGAGGCACTTTTACTGAGCATAACAAATATTTTTCTGAACCGCCACAATGGCCCCCACCCGCAGGTACCCTATTATCCACTCATTACGCCACAACCTGTATATACGCAAAATTTATCAATTCAGTTCCTTGGTAAACTTTATTTATTCTGTAGCTTAGTACCTTATCAATGGCGACGACCGACTGAACTAGAAAACTAGGTCACATACGCAAATTTTATCAATACAATTCCTTGTTAAATAATAAAATGGGCTAATGACTTGGCTTTCTCGATAATATTCGGTGTGCATGTCTCCAACTTCCTAAGAGATTCTGTGAATTCTGAACATGTATGCCAGATGCCAACATTTAAATATACCCTAATTGGTACTCACTTAGGCATGCACAAAGATTACTAAAGATGTTTAACGCCTAAACATGTTAAAATTTGACGTTGTATGATTTGACAACTTCTTAAATCATATTTAGCCACTAAATACGTTTAGGCATCGTTGTGCAAGTCGGCCTTATAATAAAATTCATAATTTAAATACTTCGGGGCTATAGCCCTAAACCTGTGTGTACGCCAGGCAGGGTCTCCAACTTACTCACGCCGTTTTAGCAATCGACCGACTTAGTACTCAAATTCTATTAGTTTATAAACTAATAGAATTTGAGTACTTTATAAACTAATAGAATATAATAGTAGTTATAAACTAGTTAGTTATAAACTATAACTAGTAGTTTATAAACTAATAGAATATAATAGTAGTTATAAACTATAACTAGTAGTTTATATACTAATAGAATATAATAGTAGTTATAAACTATAACTAGTAGTTTATAAACTAATAGAATATAATGGTAGTTATAAACTAGTTAGTTATAAACTATAACTAGTAGTTTATAAACTAATAGAATATAATAGTAGTTATAAACTATAACTAGTAGTTTATAAACTAATAGAATATAATAGTAGTTATAAACTATAACTAGTAGTTTATAAACTAATAGAATATAATAGTAGTTATAAACTAGTTAGTTATAAACTATAACTAGTAGTTTATAAACTAATAGAATATAATAGTAGTTATAAACTAGTTAGTTATAAACTATAACTAGTAGTTTATAAACTAATAGAATATAATAGTAGTTATAAACTAGTTAGTTATAAACTATAACTAGTAGTTTATAAACTAATAGAATATAATAGTAGTTATAAACTAGTTAGTTATAAACTATAACTAGTAGTTTATAAACTAATAGAATATAATAGTAGTTATAAACTAGTTAGTTATAAACTATAACTAGTAGTTTATAAACTAATAGAATATAATAGTAGTTATAAACTAGTTAGTTATAAACTATAACTAGTAGTTTATAAACTAATAGAATATAATAGTAGTTATAAACTAGTTAGTTATAAACTATAACTAGTAGTTTATAAACTAATAGAATATAATAGTAGTTATAAACTACTAGTTATAAACTATAACTAGTAGTTTATAAACTAATAGAATATAATAGTAGTTATAAACTAGTTAGTTATAAACTATAACTAGTAGTTTATAAACTAATAGAATTCGAGTACTAAATCGGTACACTAGGTATTAAAAAATATCCACTATATATCGATGTGCAAGCTGGAGAACCGGATCTGCAGCTACATGCATTGTACACTTGTGACTTGCGTTTAGGCAAGCTAGCAAAATAATTGCAGTTTGTTTGCGTTATTTTGTATGTGCTGTTTCCCGGTTGGCGCCAACCGCTAGCCGTTTTGAGGGTGCATCTAACGTCCGCGGGAATTCTTTTGAAAAAATGTTGTTTATTGCTTATATGCCTTTTTTTACCAGGGGAAATCCTTTATGGATACCTTCCCACCGGGAGGCGGAAAGGATATGTCGGACTCAGCTTAAAGTGCCATACCGACTAAAACCACCTGGGTGTTCCTTCTCTCGCTTCCGGTCGGGGCCGCGGGTAAGTTACACACTCTTCCGTAGCCACCTCCCTTAGCGTCTGCCCTATTGGGCCCTTCTTCTAGGCTCGAAAGCCCTTCTTCACTCCGCTTAAGGCACCTTAGGAACACATAAGGTGTCTTCCAGCTCAGGTCCTCATAGCGCGGGCGACAGACCCCCCGATCCGTCGCCCGCAGGTCCTCGTTATGGCGGCATTCTAGCAATGTAGGCCAGACGCCGCCGGCCGTGCCGCCTGCGGCGTAGGTAGAGAGTTCGGGTCTTCCTCCCGCTCCCGTTCCGCCGCTTCCTTCTGCGTCAGAATAGTTTCGCAGAAGGTTTCTACCGCACTCCACGCCTCCTCGCTTTCGGCAATGGTCTTGACCAGGACCGCCAGCGATAGGTCTCCAATAATAGCCGATACGGCAGCGCGAGGCACCGCCCAAGCTGGGCACTCTTCGCGTGTATGTTGCGCCGTATCAGCGACTCCCTCCACAATGGTGGCACTCCACCGACGGCTCTCGTTTCGCCAATTCGCACAGATACTTGCCGAAACATCCATGTCCGGTCAGCATTTGCGAGATGTGGTAGGTGAGTGCATCGTGCTTCCGTTCGACCCAAACCCAAAGAATGGGTCGAACTGCCTCCACCGGTTCCCAGCTTGCCCCCGGGATCTCTAAACGCGCTGTCCACTTCCGGAAGAGATCGTCGCGTGCTTCCTCTTCCCACTGCGCGATCTCTCGTGATCTGGTCGGTCGCCCGCCTTCTGCGCTTCCACGCCCCGCCAATACCTCGCCGCGAGCACCTGTGCATCAAACTCCCACGGCGGAACACCGGCAAGGACACACGCTCCAGCGTGTGACACGGTGCGGTACGCCCTAGCCACCCTGAGTGCCATTCCGCGCTGCGGTTTTCGCAGCAGTGGCACGTTTTGGGAGCACAAGGCATCCGCCCATATCGGCGCACCATAGAGCGACATTGACCTTACTACACCGGCATATAAGCGTCTACATGCCCCTCCCGGACCATTAGGGAGTAATCTCCCGAGCGCTGCGGCAGTAGCCAAAAGTTTCGGGGCCAACCGGCGGAAGTGCTCGTCAAACTTCCAAGTGCCATCGAGGACGATTCCTAGCTACTTCATCGTCGACTCGACGGCAATGGAAGTTCCCCCTACCATTATTGAGGAACTGGGCGGTGGCGCATTCCGAGGCCCATGAAAAACTAGGGTCTCAGACTTACTAAGGGCCACCTCCAGTCCAGAGCCCTGATCCTATGGACCATCTGGGCAACGCCTGCCGTAGCGAGGCGAGCCGCCTCCCGATGAGTCCTTCCGCGGGCCGTCACGAGCGTGTCATCGGCGTAGCACGTGACGTGTACTCCCGCCAGTGTTACACCTCGCAACGTCCAGTCGTACCCGATGTTCCACAGGAGTGGTCACAGGAGTGGACCGACCCCTGTGGAACACCACACGACATCGCCTTTCTCCCCCAGCCGTCCTTCGTCGGGAATTCTACGACCCTGCTGTCAAAGTAATCTGCCAGCACTCTCCGCAGATACCCTGGTACGCCGTGATACTCGAGGGCCGCCTTAACCGTTTCCCAGGGCAGAGTGTTGAACGCGTTGGATATATCCAGAGATACTGCCCACAACACTCCACCCTCGGAAACCACCTCTTCTGCCAAGTCCCTGACCCGGGCGATCGCGCTCACCGTAGAACGGCCCCGGCGGAAGCCATATTGCGCATCATCGAGCCCTGGGTCCATGCTCTCGACGAAGCGAGCAGCAAGCACACGCTCGAAGAGCTTGCTTACCTTGTCCAAAAGCACGATGGGGCGATAGGCCGACGGCATTTCAGCCGGGCGCCCGTCCTTCCGAAGAAGTACGAGCTTTCCCGTCTTCCACGCCCTCGGAAATCTACCCTCGTTGAGGCACGCATTAAATAAGGCCCGCACCCACTCCCCCATCTCTCCAAGCGCGAGCACCAAGGCTCGGCCCGGTACGCCATCTGGTCCTGGGGCAGTGTTCTTCAGTCGAAGCTTCATAACAGCTACCCCAAACTCCACCTCAGATATTGGAGGTGCCGCATCAGCGTCACTTTCGCGTCTCAACCCGGTGCCTATAGGTGGCGGAACCCACTCATCCCGTTGAGGGAAGAGAGTGCTCACCACTTGCTCCAGTAGTTGAGGCTCCAGACTCGTAGTTAGCGGGGGGGCCCAAGGTCGCAGTTTTTGCCGTACAACGCGGTACGGCCTCCCCCATGGATCACGGTCGAGTACCCCTAACCACTCTTCCCATGCTGCCTCTGTAAAAGTTATATATGTATGTGGATGACAAAATGAAACACGCAAGCACCATGCATAAACTGACTTTATTTAGATCACCCGCGATACGAATCAACTGTTATTATTCTACCCACATCTACATCTCCCTTCTTAATAAACAATGTTGACAATACATTTTAATTACGTAGTTACAGATACTGGCATAACTGCCCCTTCCATATTTTCAGCCAACTAATCATATTATAGCTTATTCACACAAGCGCCCACGCATGGTCGCCGGGCTAGCCAGATAAGATTTTGCTTATGTTTAAATTCAACTGCAGTACTTTTAACCTAGAGAGATTCAATCTGTATCAAGTCGCCAAATGTATTAGACATTAAAATATATAAATAAATTAATTTTAATCATTTTTATGTTTTTAAAAAATCATTTGAGCTTCCACCAAACAAGTCTGGCGCAGCCGGTAGGATTTCCGCGATTTTCGAAGCCATACACTCGTGAAGATTCAAAATCAGTCTCACGAGAGAGTATTGTTTTATAAGAAACCGACTATTAGCGGACGCGGAAACGAAAAACCAAATAAATACGACTATTCGGTAAAGCGTGAAATAGTGACTTGGTGCAGTTTCAGGAGGACATGGGATCGAGCAGCTTGTGAGTAAACCTTTTCACTTCCTGTATTTTCATATTCCTGTGTCTTTTCCACTTTTATTGAGCTATCGAAGTTCACCTAGTTAATTGCGTTTATCTGATTTTGTTTGCACATAAATAGGCAGACTGTTTAGACGTATTTAATTAGTGTATAGTAATTAGTAAAATAGGCATATTGATTGACACTTAAATTGGTTAAGTCAGTGACTATATAGTTTATTATAGATTAGTTAAGGAGGTATATAAAATAGGCATATTGATTGACCCTTAAATCGGTTAAATCAGTGCACTATAGTTTACCATAGAGTAGTTAAGAATAGAATAGACACATTGATTTTTACTTACATTGAAAAATATAATTGTGTTAAAAAAATAAATAAATTTTATAATGGAATTTAAAGCAATTCCGAAAGAGACCCTTAGTCTCATCCCTAAATATGATGGGGATGAAAATCTTTTAAATTTATTTATTTCCAAATGTGATTATGTCGTGAGTGGTAGTAAGATCGTTGGAAACGCGGCACAAAATGTTTACTTATTTCATGCCGTGTCTAGTAGACTTACTGGTAGAGCTGCGACTCTACTCAGTGACCACCCAAATATTAACTCATACGAGGAGTTAAAGCAAATTCTTACCCAGCATTTCGGTGATCCCAGATCAGAGGAGTGTATTGCCATAGAACTCGAGACAATAAAACATAAACAGGGCGAGTCATACATACAGCTTTGCCATAGAATTCAAAACACTAGAAGTTCCTTGTTCGCGAAGGTAAATAGACTGACCGACGAGGGCATCAAGGCAGCAAAAATGATCGTGTACAACAATACTGCACTAAATGTATTTTTATATAATTTACCTGAGGACATGATTCGGATAGTAAGGTTAAAAGGTTGCTCGACGTTAGAAAATGCCTTAAGCATTGTTACAGAGGAAGTTAATTTTAAGTTTCAGTACGACGCTAAAAATAAAGCACTAAAACAAACATTCCCTCAGATGCCATCAAATAATACACCAAAACCATTTCCGGTCTCTCAAGGTTTCAAAACTACATTTAATTCGGTGCCTAACTCAAATCTTAAATTTGGCATCCCACAAAATAGCTTCAAATACGGTATACCACAAAATCAAGGTGGATATAGACCAAACTTTATTCAGCAAATGCGATTCGCGCCGCCCGCGCAAGGTTCTCGATTTGGGACTCAAACTCAGCCTCAACGAAATTTTGCTCAAGCGCCCGCGCCTCGCGCGCCTTTCCAACACGGTGGTTTTAGGTTTGGTATCCCCCAACAACAAGGTTATAAGTTCGGTGTTTCGAACCAACCTCACTCAGGCAACCAGTATAAATTTGGTGTACCACCCCGACAAGTACAAGAACCAAGGTTACAGGATAGTGACATTTCGATGCGCACAGCGCCGGTTAGACAGAATATGATTGCGGACGATCTATATTATATAGAGGATCCATCCCCTTATAACGAATACACCCCTGATTACAACGATTATGACGTTTATAATGCGAATGATAATGTAGGGTACCCCTCTACCGAGTGTAATTATATGGAATATGTCGAAGGGACAAATTCCACTAATACGGAAAACATCTGTGTGGAAACCATGCCGGAAAATTTTCAGAAAACAGCCTCGAAGAACGTGGTGAAGTGATTAGTTTAAATTGTTATGATAGTATATTAAAATTACCTCACGTGGTGATTCCTGAAATAAAATCAAAGTTTCTCATCGATACTGGTAGTAGCAGATCTTTTATTAGCCCATCTAAAGCTAATGAGTTTTTCAGTGAGTTCAAACACATCGAACCATTCACAGTGGTCAGTACACATGCTCAGAGCATGCACAATGAGATAATTTACATTCCATTGTTAAAGACCTTTAAAATGCACATTCAAAAATGTTTCGATAATAAAGCTTTTGACACAGACTTTACTGATGTGGAGTTACAAACGGATTACACTATTAACATAACTATATTTAAGTACAAACAGCTGATTCCAACTGTAAGATCTAAACGTGGTTTAATAAATCCTCTCGGTTCATTTATCAAAGCGATCACAGGAAATCTAGATAATGATGACGCTGTAATGTATGAAAAATTAATTAATAAAATAAATACAAAACAAGACGCCATAAATAGTAAAATGACTATCGTTGCCGAAATGGTGGGTACGTTCACAAAAATAGCCAACTTTACCAAATACAATTTCATTCAGATTGAAGACAGTATCCAAGATATCAATCGTAGCTTAAATAAATTAAACTTATCCCAAATCAGTAATAAGATTATTCACATATATAACGCGTTTATACATAACTTTCAAACACTCTACATTCGACTGAATGAAATTGAGACAGCTATTGCCTTTGCTAAAATTAATTTGTTACATCAATCAATTATAGACACTGAAGAGTTAGTGGCATTGTTGCAGGAAATTGAGAAAACAGACAGATTAGTTTTTCCAGTTAGTATTGAAAATATTTTAAAAATAGAGCAATGTATAAAGATAAAAGCATATGTAAAACAAAATCAGATAAAGTTCATTATGCACATTCCTTTAATCAGGAATGAGCTTTTTAACTATTTTAAAATGATTCCATTACCTATCCACGATAGAGCCAATAACCTTACCTCTATTATCCTACCTAAATACCCATATGTCCTTGTGAAAGGGTTAAAAGCGATGCCGCTCTCCCAGTCATGCCGCGAGATTGATGAATACCGTTTTCTATGCCATGAGAACGATGTCACGTTACTAATCAAAGATGATTGCATTACCGAACTTATGAGCTTTTCCACAAATATCTCGAGCTGTCACCCGATTCCAGTTACCATCGACGATGTAAAGGCTGACTCTATACAGCCCAATCGCTGGATCATCCACGTAAGAACAGAAACCTTACTCACCAAGTATTGCAAAGACGATATAACACAAGAATCTATCATTGGAACATACCTGTTGACCATGGATGATGATTGTCTAGTAAAGATAAAGGGACTGTCATTTAAAAGACACCAAACTCAAGGAAATGACGTAAATTTCATGAAACTTCCAGTAATCAACTTACCTCAAATATCGACCGATCCGTCAGATATGCAGAGAAAACCTGCCAATCTCAATGGAATCGACCTCACCGACGTTCAGTCGCTGAACTATATACTACAGAAAAGTGGAAGTGAAATTATTAGTGATAGTGCTCTAGATTATAAAAGTGTTAGTATAGGAAATTTTGTGTTTTGCTTTATTATTGTAATTTGTCTTTTATTGTTAGCATTTAAGCATAAATTTAAAAATATTTGTATTATGGGGAAAACCCGAAATGATCCTCATCCTTCGGATAATTTCGAACTTACGGAGGGAGGAGTTACAGATACTGGCATAACTGCCCCTTCCATATTTTCAGCCAACTAATCATATTATAGCTTATTCACACAAGCGCCCACGCATGGTCGCCGGGCTAGCCAGATAAGATTTTGCTTATGTTTAAATTCAACTGCAGTACTTTTAACCTAGAGAGATTCAATCTGTATCAAGTCGCCAAATGTATTAGACATTAAAATATATAAATAAATTAATTTTAATCATTTTTATGTTTTTAAAAAATCATTTGAGCTTCCACCAAACAAGTCTACGTAAATAATATTTATTACTATTGCATGCATCATCAAATTTAAACAGACTGTTGATTTCCTATAACTAAACACATTATTTATATAAAATAAATACCTACCTATATTTTCTTTCTTTTCTTTTAAGCGACCTGCTTGGAAATTTATTTTTATAATATTACATTCATTTATTTCTTACATTTACTCCATTTAATTAAATCTTATCACTACGGCAATTACATTTTAGATACTTTGTGACTGTAGGTAGGTAAATATTGAATGTTCATTACAATTTCATTACATTATTAGTTTTTACCACGTTAAACATAATTTAATGGGTAGGTAAGTGATAATTCATATATTTAATTTATTTGAAGATAGGATTATTTTAGGTTACACTACAATTAATCATTTGGGAATAGGAAGATAAATATTTTAATTTACTTATAAACTACAATATCAATTACAATCAAACAGTATATTTATCTTATATAACGAACAAACTACACAACTTAATAGGTACAAATAATTAATAGGAATTTAGTTTAACATTTCAAAGAAATCAAGTCTTAGCAAAAATATCAATAGGTTGGTAGGTAAATTCTTATTTGTACATTTTCCATTTTATTTTTTTATTTTTAATCACAATATAACGTTACACTAACTTATTTTTAAAATATCAATTTATTCGCACTGGTTCGTGGTATAGGTACAGGTACGTACACTGCCATAGTTCAGGAATATCCCCACCGATCAGGAGGCCTCACCGTCCTGCCAGAACGAGTTACATAATCATTATTTTGAACAGTGGTGGATGAAGAGTGAAGTGGAGGATCAGAACTGTACTCTGATTGAATGTTATAGTCTTCGAAATCATATGGATTACCGACCGGTTCCCGTCGCGTGGGACTATCGAGAATCATCTGCCTACGATTTCGTCGGATTACACTACCTGTTGTACTTAGTTTAAGTGTATATGACCTTGACCCTAACAAACAAATAACAACACCATTCACCCATTTCCCTCCTATACGTACCTTGACTTTATCACCTATTTTGAACTCATTCAAATTCTTAGCGCTCTTATCATAATATTTCTTTTGTGTTAACTGTCGAGACCGTAACGCATTACTGACCTCGGTTGTACTGTGTATCTTAGGTTCAAATAGCTTCGGAGAACACGGTACTATGCTACGCAATTTTCTATTATACAATAACTCAGCCGGCGACGGCAACGTTTCACAAATCGGGGTTTTTAAGAATTCCAATAACGCAAGTCTAAAATTTGTACTATCATAACTCGTTTTCTTCAGCATAGATTTAACTGTCTGAATTGCTCTTTCAACTTGGCCGTTAGATTGAGGATACCTAGGTGAAGACGTTCTATGCTCAAACTTCCAATTACGGCTAAATTCTTTAAAACATCTACTGGAAAATTCTGGTCCATTATCTGACATAACTACATCGGGTACTCCGTGCCTACTAAATATATTTTGTAACATTTTAATAACGATATCAGACGTCAAATTAATTAAAAGTTCTACTTCCAGAAATTTACTGTAGTAGTCAACAACAAGTAAGTAAGATTTGCCGTTATAGTGGAATATATCAGTACCTACTTTTGACCACGCACGTTGTGGTATCACGTGTGGTATTAGTGGTTGCCTACTATTTTCTTTGCGATATGTTAAGCACGCTTGGCAATGAGATATCATATCCTGTATCTGTGAGTTCATATTTGGCCAAAACATAATTTCTCTGGCCCTAAGTTTAGTTTTTTCTACACCTAAATGACCGATATGTATATTTTTAAGCATTTCACGACGCATACACTTTGGTATGACAATCCGTTCACCCTTCCATACCAAATCATACACAACAGACAACTCATCCCTACAATCCCAATAGGGTTTCAGTACATTAAGCAAATTATTTTTCTCTGTTGGCCAACCATCTTTTATAATTTTTATGAGTTCCTGCATTTCTTCATCCAACTTTGTGTATTTCTGTAATTCTATAAAATGTGTGTCTGACAAAGGATTACTTACGGCTATCGCGCATACCTGTGCCCGAACGTCCAGGTCATCACGCGGCTCGCTCTCACTGCCACTGCTCGGCGCGACGGCGCGAGACAGAGTGTCAGCTATGTATAGATACCTACCCGGCTTATACACCAACTTAAATGTGTAAGGCTGCAATCTAATCAACATTCTTTGTAATCTTGTCGGCGCTCCAGCTAAGGGCTTATTAATTATGCTAACTAATGGCTTGTGATCGGTCTCGATTGTTATATCACTCCTACCATATATATATGTATAAAATTTTTCACAAGCAAAAACACATGCGTATAATTCCTTTTCAATCTGTGCATAAGCTTGTTCTGTTTTTGTCAGAGACTTTGAAGCAAAACATACCGGTAATCCATTTTGCATTAAGCATGCCCCTAATCCATGCTTACTTGCATCTACTGACAAAGTGATCGGTTTATTTAAACTATAGTATTGTAAAACGGGGGGATTCGTCATACATTTTTTAAGTTCTACAAAACATTTATCATGAATTTCATTCCAGTGCCAAGCAATATCTATTCTCAAAAGTTCCCGTAAAACATGCGTCTTATCTGACAAATTTGGTACAAAGCTCCCCACATATGTGACTAAACCCAAAAATCGTTCCAAATCCTTCGTATTTTCAGGTTTTGGCATGTCCAGTATCGGTAGTATATGGGAATTATCTGGCCGTATACCATTTTGTGTAATTATATGTCCTAAGTACTTTATTTCTGTTAAACCTATCTTACATTTATCTCGATTTAGTTTAACATTAATCTGCTTACACCTTTCTAACACTTGACACAAGCGTTTATCATGCTCAGACCTGGACGGCGCATAAATCAATAAATCATCAACAAAAAGTTCAACACCCTGTATATCATCAAAACATTCAAATAACCTTTTATGAAATACCTCTGAAGCAGACGAAATTCCAAAAGGAAGCCTTAAAAATTTAAATCGGCCAAAAATTGTATTAAAAGTACACAGGTTGGTCGACTCATCGTGCAACCTAGTCTGCCAAAACGACTGTTTACAATCTAATGTACTAAAATACCTAGCTCCCGTGAGTTTAGAAGTTATATCTTCTAATGTTGGCAATTTAAAATATTCACGTTTTATGTATTTATTTAAATCTCGTGGGTCTAAACAAATGCGTATATATCCATTAGGTTTTTTAACCACAGTCATGCTGTTAACCCAATCCGTAGGTCCTTCCACTTTTTTAATTACTTTTAGCTCTAACATTTCATCCAGCTTTCGCTTAACATCATCCCGAAGCGCCACCGGCAGCTTGCGAGGCGCGTGGACTACGGGTCTTGCATCATTCATTAGTTGTATTCTATACTCACCTGGCAAACATCCCATCCCTTCAAATACTTCCGGATAATCATTTAATATGCAACTAGAACTATTTTTCATACCAACAGTCAAAATTCGCCTAACTAGGTTCATATCTGCACACGATTTTTTGCCTAGCACTGGTGGGGAATCCACATCTACGATAATAAAATTAGCTATATAGGGTTTGTCTTTGCAATATACTTTCAATAAACATGAGCCTAAGACTTTTAGATTTTGTCCCGAATAACTTATTAATCTAGTATCTGTAGGTAAAAGATCACTCTCTTTAACTCCCGTTTGCGACAAAAACCGGTTCGGTAATACATTCGCGTCAGCACCGGTATCCAACTTGAAACGAATTTTGCTATTGTTTATTTGTAAATCAACTAACCATTCATCACTAATACTCGAAATATTATAATCCATTTTACATACCTGATCTGTGGAGTTATCCTGAATTGAATACACACGACAGACCTTCGCAAAATGATTTAACTTATTGCACTTCGCACATCTTTGTCCATACGCCGGGCACTGAAACTTTTCATGATATCTTCCACAATAGTCACACATATTTCCTTTGCTGCGAGTTTGTCCATCTGTTTCACGAAAACTCGTAACGCTTGTACGAGAAGCAGGCGCCCGCGCTCCTGCCGCCGGCGATGCTTGCGTGGAAGCAGCGCGCTGCTGCCGGTTCACCCACGGCTGCTGGCGCTGTCCGGCGGGTCGGCGCACACCACATCGGCATGCAGCGCGGTCCTCTCGCCGCACCCAATGCAGGGCACACTCCTCTTCTTGATCCTCTCGTTCCTCCACTGCATGAATGCTTGCTTCACACTGCTCTGTTTTCACCGTGCTTGCCTGAGCGCGCGATATCTCAGCTACGGTGCACATATCTAAAGTTTTCTTGAGTGTTAAATCAGTCACCCGTAGTAACCTTTCTCTCAAAGTGTCCTCTCTCAAGCCACATATCAATCTGTCTTTGATGAGATCATCTTTTAAATCCTTAAACTCACAAGACTTGGCAAGCTTGTTTAACTCAAATGCGTACTGATCAACTGTTTCATGTTCTAGTTGACTACGAATAAAAAACTTGTGACGTTCAATGGTGAGATTCTTTTTCGGTGTAAAATAGGCGTCAAACTTTTTCCATAATGAATCAATAGTTAAAGTTGGCTCTTCAGGAAATTGGTCATACACTTCCCGACACTTCTCACCAATAACATGAAGAAGAATGCTTGTCTGGACGTCTCGTTCCTTTTTTTCTAATTGACACGCTTTGTAGTAAATCATAAAAGATTTTTTCCATTTTTCCCATTCTCTGCATAAATTTCCTGACGTAACATTCGTCAAATCCTTTTCGAAGCAAAATGGCGGTGGCGGCCGTAACATCGAATCCATTTTTTGAGTTTAAGTTTTTCACTTTATTTTTTGATGTAAAGCACTGTACTACACAACCCACGTAATATTTGTCCATATATCTTCGTATTAGAGTTAATTCCATTAACTTTAGTAGCAGCTGCGCCATGTAAAAGTTATATATGTGGATGACAAAATGAAACACGCAAGCACCATGCATAAACTGACTTTATTTAGATCACCCGCGATACGAATCAACTGTTATTATTCTACCCACATCTACAGCCTCCTTAGCCTGAGCGATGGCTATCTGCAGAGCTGTGCAGGTGGTCCTGTAAGCCTGGTATATAGAGTCCTCCTGGCTCTAAATACGGACCCTTCTCCTTCTGTACCGCGTGTAGACACGGCGCGCGTTAAGGCAGGCTCTGCGTAACTCGCCCAACTCCGGGCGCCACCAGTGCACTTCCCGCCGAGGTGGGAATGGTTTGGCCCTCGGCATGGCGGCATTGCAGACGCGGGTCAAAGCGCTCCGTAGCCGCTCCGCCGCATCATCCACCTCCTCAATAGGATCGGGCATAGTCCAGGACTCTACCAGAGCCGCCTCTATTGCTACATCCCGGTCCAAGCTCCGTAGCACCCAACGCGGGACGCCTCCAAGAGAAATTAGAGAACCTACTCGTGGAGTGGTGGAGGATGTGGTCACCTCGTAGCGGATGTAGCGGTGATCCGATAGCGTCTCCACATCATCCAACACTCTCCATCCCTGGACACGATTTACCAGGGAGGGGGACGCAAACGTTAAGTCCACGATAGACCCCCCCTGCTGTCGCACGCATGTCTCAACCGACCCCGTATTAAGAATGGTGAGTCCCATGGACATCGCCCACTCTTCCAGTGCCTCTCCCTTAGTGTCTGTTGTTGGGGATCCCCACGCGGTTGATTTTGCGTTGAAATCTCCAGCAACAAGCACGGAGTAGGAGGGTATCTGCCCAATAAAGATCCCAACGTCTACAAGCATTTGCTCCAAGTCGGCGAGGCCTCGATTAGGCGAAAAATACACCCCCACAACCGCCACACCACCCACAATAGCCAACACGCACCCTCGACCTTTGGACACTCGATCAATAGACGGAGCGCCCGCGGCCGCCGGTGCTACGATAGCCACCAAGCCATCGCAGTCACCCACCCAGTCATTCCGGGGAGGGACCACATACGGCTCGGCAACCGCAGCTACCTTTATCATGCACTCTGCCATGCTCTGAACAAAAAAGTCCTGAGCCCTGGCAGAGTGCATGACGTTCGCCTGCAGGAATGGTAGCGCCATCTAAATTGTAGTGTCCATCTGCTCCGCCTCGCGCAGGGAGTTGCGCTCGGACGGCTGAGCGGCTTTGGATCCCGCTTTCACCTTCCCCCTCCTTTTCTGTCCTCTGTGACTCGTTGGAAGTCCCTTTTGGGGCCTGGTTACGGTGTCGGGGCACTCCTTTCCACCATTTGGGTGCATTGCAGGCTTGCCGGTCGCTGCACATACAGCGCAGTTTGGCTCAGCCTGGCAGTCCCTCGCTTTATGGTCAGGCTTTCCACAGCGGTAACAAAGACCGCTGCGGTCCACCTCAGCCTTGCACATGCTCCGAACATGGCCGGCCTCGAGACAACGGAAGCATCTCATGGGCAAGCGGTCAAGCAGCACCACCCTTACCGAGATCCAGCCCACTTTGAGCCGGCCAACTCCCGTCACCTTTTTAGCGGCCGCGACTGGGCAGCTCAGATACAGTGAGCCGCGGGGGCCTATAACGCCAGCCTTTATGCTGTCGACAGAGCAGCCACCCTGTTCTGCTACGGCCGACGCTACCTCGTCTGGTGTCGCGGAGTCATCTAGCTCGGTGATTCTTATGTCTGCGCGCATCACCGGCCGCTGTACACGCACCACGTCCGCTCTTAAAACTTCCCTAAATTTCTCCGCCAGAGAATCGGCCTTTACAGCACCTGTGGCGCCGGCTATCTCCAGCACCCGAGCGCCTGTTGCCCCCGTCCTGAAACGCATCTCCTCAATACCGAGGCCCTTGAGGTCAACGCGTTTCTTGGCTTCCCTTAGCAGCGCCTTATACGTCACTCCGCTTTCTACAGCACCTGGCAACAGGGTGAGCGTGATGGCCGCCGAGCGAGGTGGGCGGAGCTTTGCTTTGGGAGCAGACTCAGGAACGCCAGCCACCTTTTTGCCAGCCTTTTTGGCCGTCTTCTTCGTGCCTTTACGGGCCACGGTACTCCACGTCTCGTCTGTAGGCGGAGGCGCAGAGCTTTTTAAACGCGGCACACTTGCCGCAGCTGCTTCCTTAGCCGCCAGACTCACCTTTTTCCTTTTCTTCTGGGATGAGGTGGAGGCTTTCGGCACCACAGTCGGCACCTCACGCTCGGGCCCAGCTTCCGCTCTGCTTAGGCGGGTTTTGTCCGCAGCTAACGGTGACCGCACACGCACTTCCGGTAGAAGCCTACTCTCTAGAGCTTCCAGCCTAGCGTTCACCATGGTCCCTACCTGGACCATGATGGCGCGCGACAACCCCTCCACGTCCAGTTGCCGACTCCCATCCTGGAGCTCCGTTACAGGTCCAGCCGGCCGCAGCTCCGCCCTTAACTCCGCAAACTCCTTTCGGAGTGCGGTGAGCTCAATTTGCAGGCGTGTGTTGTCGGCCTGCAACTTAGCCGTCTCGTCAGAGATGGAGCGCTTACTCAGCACCTCCACTGCCTCAACTAGAAATTGGGGACCAAAATTACAACTGCTTGGGTCCATTATCTTAACTCCAATGCTCCACATCGTCGTCTCTTTTTCTTCTAGGGGTGAGCTCTTTTGTAAGTTTGGAGTGAGCGCCCTGAAAAGGGCGTGCTCGCCTCCTCCACCAACGCGCCCTTAAAAGGGCGTGTCCGCCAACAACACTGCAAGCAAAGCATCGGTCCACTCAGGATCCCCCGAGGAAGCTGACCCATACAGCCGACTCACGGAAACCTAAGCGGAAAGACACCAAGCCAACAATGCCTCGCTACTCTGTGACGGCTCCACTAGCCCGTCCTTGCTCCTTCCACTGCACCCTCAGCTAATCAGAGGGACGCTCGGAGAAGCTTCCCCATCCTACCCCACCGACAAAGTGCTGGCGCCTGGTGGTTTCAGTTACGTCTCTTTCTGATGAAATAGACCAAAAGCAGGCAGCAACCGCGAGAAGGAACGACCTCACCAGACTTGCCTTGAGGATCTACACGACCTGCGCTCCCTCAAGACCATACGCCTCCCTACTCGCTCCTAGAGCCGAGTAAGGAAGGCCTGGATTTATCCAAAACAAGCGGCCGAAGCACGCAAGCTAGGCATAGCAACAACTAATAGATAAACCGAGACCCTCCCAACCTAACCTAACCTTTTTTTTTGACGCTGGGAAAAATGCATTACGCGTGCCCCCCCATTGGGGAATGGGGGGGGGGTATGTGGGACTCCTCGGTCCAAACAGGACCGGTATACCCACTAAACAACCCAGCGGCACTCCGGCATCGTCTGCGTGGAGGAGGACTGGGAAACCGGCAGAGCCTTTACTTACGATCCCCCGCCGACGACCGCCCGCCTTTACAGAGGGGCCTTCATACTCCTCCCGACAGGGAGAGGCCCGGGAACGACCGTGAGTACTCGGCCATTCCCGCGCGGCGGAAGTGAAGAATAAGTGCAATACGGGAGAAGGCACCCCCGCGCCTGTCTCCCGCTATCCTCCACCAGGAGAGGGAAGGCGATTTTCGTGCAAGCGCCTTCTCCTACCCCTTCTTCGCCTGCGAAGCGGTGCAGCGAGGGGATCATCCTCCGCTGCCTCCTTCTGGGACGGCGTCCCAGAACGCCGTCCCACAAAAGGAGGCTACGGCTGCCCAAGCCTCCTCGCTTCCCAGCATGGATGTGACCACGCCGGGCAGCGAGAGGTCCTGCCCAACCACCGCTATCATGTCGAGACGCAGTTCGGACCATGACGGACACACTCCAGCGTGTGCTGCGCCGTGTCCTCCACCGCGCCACATTCATGGCACGACGGGGTCTCCTCTCTCCCTATTCGGTGCAGGCATGATCCGAAACAACCATGTCCAGACAACACCTGCACCAGATGGAAGGAGAGAAACCCATGGGACCGCCCGAGCCAGTTTTGCAGAACCGGTCCGAGCGCGTCCAGCGTTCGGCGACTGAAGGCGGCAGAGGCGAGGTCCTCCGTCCAATGGTGGACGATCGCGGCCTTCGCCTCGCGCCGGACGGCCTCCCGCTCTTCCGGGACGGGGTGCTCTCCAAGCGCCCTACGCCCCGCCATCCACTCGTATACTCTGGCAAGCACCCATGCCTCCAGCTCCCAAGGAGGGGTGCCAGCCAAAGCGCACGCCGCCGCGAAACTCACCGAGCGGTAGGTCCTCGCCACCCGCTGTGCAATGGCCCTTTGGGGCCTGCGGATTGCAGTTGCATTCTCCCTCCTGTGGAGACAGTCCGCCTAGATGGGTGCCCCGTAAAGGGCCATACTCTTAAGTATGCCGGCATACAAATGCCGGCATCGCGCTTTGGGCCCTCCCAGGTTTGGAAGGAGCCACAAGAGGGCGTTCGCTGTCCTCAGCAGCCGCGCTGACAGCCAGCTAAAGTGTTGGCCGAAGCGCCACCTGCTGTCTAGGATGAGACCCAGATATTTCATCTGGGTCTTCATCTCGACCCTGATGCCCTCCACAACAATGTGGGCATCAAGAGAGATGCGCTGCCGAGGCCCGTGGAAGAACACGGCCTCGGTCTTGTGCAGCGCAACTCTCAATCCTAAGCGGCGGATCCTTCCCGCGACCAGGGATCCAACAGCCGATGCCAAACTGGCCGCCTCTCTGAAATTCCTCCCCCGGGCAGTGAGGAGAGTGTCATCCGCGTAGCAGATGACACTCGTGCCACGGAGGAAGGTTCCTCGCAGGAGCCAGTCGAAGCCGATGTTCAACAAAAGTGGTCCTAGGACCGACCCTTGTAGAACACCAGACTCCGCACCGTACCTATGGACTTGACCAGTTTTGTCTACGAGGAGGACGGCTCGATCTTCCAAATAGCTGGCCAATAGGTTCTGCAAGTACCGAGGTACTCCGTGGTACCGGAGTGCCTCCAGGATCGTCGAGTGAGGTACGGAGTTGAAGGCGTTTGCAATGTCAAATGACACAGCCAACACTCCGTCCCCAGACCCCACGGCCTTCTTCACTTGACGCTTCAGTCGGTCCAACGCGTCCACCGTCGAACGCCCCACTCGGAAACCAAATTGGGCGTCCGACAGGTTCGGCCCTACCTCTCTCAGGTGGCTATTCAGCCGAGCGGCGACGACTCCCTCGAATAATTTACCAGCCTCATCGAGCAGAACGATGGGCCGGTATGCCGAGGGGGAGTCCGCCGGGCGTCTCTCCTTACGGAGAAGGCAAAGTTGCCCCTCCTTCCAGGGTTTGTGAAACCTTCCAGCCGCAAAACACGCGCTGAAGAGGTCCCGAAACCTCTCCTCCATTTGGGAGGCGGCGATGGCCACCACCCTTGCGGGGACGCCATCCGGCCCGGGGGCCGTCTTCTTGGCGCGGAGGCGGAGCACCACCACTCCAAATTCCACCTCCGTGACCGGGGGGACCTCTTCTTGCGGCGGTGCCGCCTCCCGTGGGGAGTCCATCACTGGTGGGGCAAAGCCGGCCCCAGTCGGGAACAAGGACCGAACCACCCCATCCAGCAATGACGGCTCGAGGGACTCCGCAAGTGGGGGACCGAGGAGACGCAGTTTGTTGAGCGCCACCTTATATGGTCTCCCATACGGTTCTCTATCGAGACCCTCCAGCATCTCGGCTCTCGCCGCGTCTTCGGCGGCAAACATTGACACCTTGAGGACCTTCTTTGCCTCTATGTATGAGGCGTAGAGAAGGTCCTCGCTCTCCGGGTCTCGCAAGCTGCGCCGTCGGCTCCGCGTGTAAGCCCTCCTGGTTGCCACAAAGGCAGCCCGGAGCCCCGCCAGTTCCTCCGACCACCAATAGACGGCGCGACGGGGAGCCGGACGGCGAGACCGAGGCATGCTGGAGTTGCACACCTCGGTCAAGGACTCCCACAGTTGGACCGCGGCGGCGTCCACGTCCTGGACATTGATTGGAGGCGTGAGCCAGTCCTGGATGAACGCCTCCTCACTGGCCGCCTCCCGGTTCAGGTGAGTGAGAGCCCACCGTGGAAAGGGTGATTGACCCGAGCGGACCATACCCCGGGGCCTCTGGGTGGATACAATACAATAATGATATGATATGTCGAACGGCACATATCGGTGGTCCGACAAGGTCTCCACCATTTCGACTCGCCAGTTAACAACGCGGGCGGCAAGTGCGGGGGTGGCAAACGAGACATCGACCACCGACCCTCCCCGCTGCCGCACACACGTGTGGACTGTCTCTCTATTTAGGAGGGACACGCCAGACGAGGCCGCCCAAAATTCGACGGCTCGGCCGCGAATGTTGCAAGTGGCGGCTGGGTTGCCCCAGGCCGCCCACTTGGCGTTCAGGTCGCCCAATACGGCGACCTGGCGTGGTGCCGCCCTACCGACGACTGCGGTGAAAATGTCGAGAAAATTCTCGAAATCCGATAGAGGGCGATTTGGGGAGAAATAGACCCCCACAAGGGCTATATCCCCCCACGCGGCGGCCACGTATCCCGGTCCCCTCTTTAAGAGCGAGAGGGGAGGAGAGTCTATGGAAGACTGCGACACCAATGCCACCAAGCCATCGCGATCACCCAGCCAACGGCCAGGAACCGAGTACGGCTCGGCAACCACCACCACGTCTACCAACCACTCAGCCATGGCCTGCATCAGCAGGTCCTGTGCTGCTTTGCAGTGGTTGGTGTTCGCCTGAAGGATGCGATGTCCGGTGCTATCCATCATTCGGATATCGCACCCTCCTCGTCAGCCACCGAGGTCCAGGCTTCAAGGACGATGGCGGCGGCGGTAGCGGCAGGCTTGGACGGCGCCTGCGCTTTGCCCTTCTTTGGGCCCGGAAAACACCTGTACCGTCCGGAACGATAGGTAACCGTGGGACCTCTCGAACCATTCTGGTAGGATTGGCCCGAGAGCGTGCAACGTTCGGCGGCCAAACGCGGCGAAGGCGAGGTCCTCCGTCCAATGGTGGACGATTGCGGCCCTCGCCTCACGTCGGACAGCCTCCCGCTCTTTCGGGGCGGGATGCTCCCCGAGCGCCCTACGCCCCGCCACTCGTACACTCTGGCGAGCACCCATGCCTCGAGCTCCCAAGAATGAGTGCCCGCCAGAACGCACGCCGCCGCGAACCTCACTGAGCGGTAGGCCCTCGCTACCCGCTGCGCAATTGCCCTTTGGGGCCTGCGGATCGCGCTAGCATTCTCCCTACTTTGGAGGGAGTCTGACTAGATGGGGGGCCCGTAGAGGGCCATGCTCTTCAGAATGCCGGCATACAACTTCCGGCATCGTGCTTTTGGCCCCCCCAGATTTGGGAGGAGCCACGCGAGCGCTGCCGCAGCCTTCAACAGGTGCGTCGACAGCCCCCTGAAGAGCGGACCGAAGCGCCACTTGCTGTCGAGCACTAGACTCAGATATTTCATCTGGGCATTCACTTCTACCCTGACGCCCTCCACGACAATGTGGGCGTCAGTGGGAATGCGCTGCTGAGGCCCGTGGAAGAATACGGCCTCAGTCTTGTGCAGCGCCACCCCCAATCCCAGCCGGCGGATTCTTCCCGCGACCAGGGATCCGCCAGCCGAGGCCAGGCTCGTCGCCTCCTTAAAGTCCCTCCCCCGGGCAGTGAGAAGAGTGTCATCCGCGTAGCAGATGACACTCGTGCCACGGAGGAGAGCTCCTCGTAGGAGCCAGTCGAACCCGATATTCCACAGGAGTGGCCCTAGGACGGACCCCTGTGGAACACCGGACTCCGCGCCATACCGCCAAACCTGGCCCGTTTTATCTACGAGGAGGACTGCATGGCTCTCCAGGTAGTCGGTTAGGAGGCTCCGCAGATACTGAGGCACTCCATGGTAGCGGAGCCCCTCTAGTATTGTCGTGTGGGGGATGGAGTTAAAGGCGTTGGCTATGTCAAATGACACAGCCCCCTCCTCTGACTCCACGGCTTCCCTTGCTTGGGCCTTCAGCCGGGACAGCGCGTCAACCGTCGAACGCCTTCTTCGGAACCCAAATTCAGCGTCCGACAGGTTCGGCCATACCTCTAGCAGGAGGCCATTTAGTCGCCTGGCGATGATCCCCTCAAACAATTTACCGACCTCATCGAGCAGAACGATGGGTCTGTATGCCGAGGGGGAGACCGCCGGTCGTCCCTCCTTCCGGAGGAGGCATAGCTGCCCCTCCTTCCAAGGTTTCGGGAACTTCCCAGACGCGAAACATGCGTTAAAAAGATCCCGGAACCTCTCTTTCATTTGGGTGGCGGCCATCGCCACCACCCGCGCGGGGACACCGTCTGGTCCTGGGGCCGTCTTCTTGGCGTGGAGGCGAAGGGTCTCCACGGCAAGCTCCTCCACCGTGATTGAAGGGATCTTCTCCTCCGGAGGAATCGCTCCCCGCGGGGGGTCCATCACTGGTGGGGTGAAGTTGGACCCGAGTGGAAACAGGGACCGATCAACCCCATCCAGCAATGCCGGCTCGAGGGACTCCGTCAGCGGGGGACCAAAGGGGCGCAGTTTGTTCCGCGCCGCCTTGTATGGTCTCCCGTACGGGTCCCTGTTGAGACCCTCCAGCATCTCGGCTCGCGCCGCGTCTTCGGCGGCGGTCATTGCCGTTTTGAGGACCTTCTTTGCCTCTAAGTAAGAGGCGTATAGAAGGTCCTCGTTTTCTGGGTCTCGGCGCCTGGGCCGTCGACTCCGCGTGTATTGTCGCCTTGTCGCCACGCAGGTAGCCCGGAGCTCCGCTAACCCCTCGGACCACCAATAGACGGCACGACGGGGAGGTGGACGGCGAGACCGAGGCATGCTGGAATTGCACACCTCGGTCAAGGACCTCCTAAGTTGGGCCGCTGCGGAGTCTACGTCCAGGGTATCGACAGGAGGCGTGAGCCAGTCCTGGACGAACGCCGCCTCCTTAGCCGCCTCACAGTTGAGGCGGGTAAGAGCCCACCGTGGAAAGGCAGAACGACCCGAGGAGGGCGACCTCCGGGGCTCTGGGTGGAGATGTCGAACCGCACATATCGGTGGTCCGACAATGTCTCCACCTTCTCCACCCGCCAGTTTACAACGCGGGCCGCCAAGACGGGGGTGGCAAACGTGACATCCACCACCGATCACAAATTATGAAAATATGTAATTCAAATCCACAGTTGGTTATTAGTGGGGAGATAATCGAGCGAGTCTACGAAGCTAAGAATCTTGGTCTTGTTCTAGATGAACAGTTAAGGTTCGAACACCACGTATCCGAGTCTGTTAGAAATTCTTTTTATCGCTTAAAAGTTATATATAAAGTTAGAAACTATTTGAGTCCAGGCCTTCGCACTATGCTCGTGGACTCATTGGTGCTTTCCAGGTTTAACTACGTTGACTGTGTCTGGTCCCCGCCTGCTCTCTAAAACATCTCGTATAATCCAGTCCGAGGTCCGAGATCAGAGTCCGGAGGTCGGCGATGAACGCCGACCACCAGTACACCCACGAGTGCGGAAGGCACGGGCCGGCTCTGGGCATGGCCGCATCGCAGATCACTTCGAGAGCGTCGCGAAGGCGGCCAGCGGCTTCTTCGACCTCGGTGGGCGCGGATTCTTGGGAGCACCACGCCTCTACGATGGCCGCCTCCTCGGCCGCTTCTCGGTCCAGGCGGCTCAGCGCTCAGCGGGGAAACGCCTCCTGGTCACGGCCCCGGCGGTGACGGCGGGTCTCAGGCGAACCCTGCGAGAAGGAGATCTCGAACCACACATATAAGTGGTCCGAGAGGGTCTCCTCCCCCTCGAGAACCTTCCATCCCTTCACACGGCGTGCGACGGTCGCACGCACGTGTGGGCCGTCCCTCGGTTGAGGACCACTAGACCAAGCTCCGTCGCCCACTCTTCGACCGCCTCGCCTCGCAGGTCAGTGCGAGTCCCCCCCCAGGCCCAAGATTTGGCGTTAAGATCGCTCATGAACACCACGGGGAGGGGTGCCGCCCTGCGAATGGCCGGACCTAGGGTGTCGAGGAACGCCTCTAGGTCCGATAGGGGCCTGTTGGGGAAGAAGTACGCACCAACCACCGCATACCCTCCCCATTCGGCTACCACGTAACCCGAGCCCTCTCTTTGATAGAGAGGGGCGGCCCCGACCTACACACTATAGCCGCGGAGCCAAGGGACCTCGATGGCATACTTTGTGGTTCCGTACTCTGACTGGGCAGGCCCAGTCAGAGTAGGGAACCACAAAGTATGGCTCCGCAGCGACGGCGATGTCGACCTCACGCACCGCCATGACCTGCAGGAAAAGGTCCTGGGCTCTGGCGGAGTGGTTGAGGTTTGCCAGCAGAAAGTTAGCAGTCCGACCTCCCATTATTCGGACATACTAACTTCCTCTACGGCTGGCGCGGGGCCGGCAACTGGCAAGGGGCCGGCGAAAGGCGCAGGGTCAGCGGCCGCATGGGTCCTAGGGACCGCGGCTCCCTTCGTTTGGGGAGGCTTGCAGCTCCTCCTTGCCATTTTGTGTCCCGCAGGTCTGCCCGCACTGGCGCATATCGTGCAGTGGGCCGTCGCCTGGAATGTCGCCGCAAAGTGCTTGCCCGCAGCGGAAGCAGAGCTCGCTGCGGTCCGTCTGCGAAGGGCACTTCGGAGCGGCATGGCCCGTCCCCATGCAGCGGAAGCAGCGCATGGGAAGGGGCGCCAGTGACACCACCTGCGCGGGACTCCAATCGACCTCTAGCCGGCCTAAGGTGGCCAGGACCTTCGCTGGCACTACTGGGCAGGAGAGGCGCAGAGATCCCCGCCCTGCTGATTGCACCTCCCCTGTCCGGATCTGCTCTACCGAGCAGCCTGCTTTGGCCGCCGCAGCGGCTACCACCTCCGCCTTTGTGATGGAGATGTCGAGACCCGAGATGCACAAGTCAGCGCATTTCGTGGGCCTCGACACCTGTGCCACGTCGGACAGAACCTCTGTCAGACGGGAGGCCAAGTGATCTGCTTTTTCAGCATTTTGGGGGCCCTTTACTTCGAGCATCCTGGCCCCCGCAGCCGTTTGGCGCATCCGGAGCTGGGATACTTCGATCCCTAGATCGGATAGCGCCACGTTTTCCCTCGCTTTGAGGAGAGCCTCCTTATAGCTCACCCCCTTTTCCGCTGCCTCCGGCTGTAGCTTAAGAACTACGGCTGAGGAGCGTGGGGGTGTGAGCTTAATGCTCTTTTTGGCGACTGCGGCCTTCGGCTTGGCCTTGGGTGCAGTCGCCTGAGCGGCGGCCTTCGGAGCGGGACGTGGTACCGCTGGGGCAGAGGCTTTCTTTTTCTTTCCCCTTTTCGTCACCGTGCAGGCAGCTTGCGGTTGGCTGGGGGCCTGAGGCGGGGTTTGCTTTAAGCTTGGGCTTGGCCTCGTGTTGGGGGCAGGCGCCGAACCGCTAGCGTCGGTCCTGGCTGCCGCCCATTTAGCGTCCGCCGCCAGTGGCGGGCGCAACGTCTTCTTGGGGAGGAGGCGCTCTTCCAAACCTTTGCATCGGGCTTCCAGCATGGTCCCGACTGATTCCAGTAGAGAGCGCCTCACATTCTCAAGGGAATCCGCATCCACTGACGACATCTGGCGAGAAGGGCTTGGGGGCTTAAAGCTCGCTTTGGAGTAAGCCTGCCGCACAGCCTTCATCTCCTCCTTTAAGCCATCTACCTCGTTACGGAGGTTTTGGTTGGCCACCCTGAAGCGCCGGATCTCCTCGGACGTGTTCAGGACGCAGAGCACATCTAAAGTGTTTTGAAGGGTCTTCGCCGACTTCTTCAGATCGCGAATGTATCTCCCTTTCAAGTTCCGTGTTGTCGCTGCAACGTCGAGGATTTTCACGATAGTCTTTTCTGCCTCTGCCCTGAGGGACTCGCCATCTTTGGCCTCGAAGTGGGCCTCGGCCTCCGCTGGATCCCTATTGGCCGGAGCCTCCTTTAGGTAAGAGACCCGTGTACTGCGCTGAGGGTCATCGCCGGCGGTTGTCGGCTCCTCCTCCCGTAAACCTGAGAGCTGACTCAGCTCGCGATAGCCCGGTCTTGCGGCTAGGGGCTGAGATTTTGCCTCGTCTAGCCGTGTTTATTTTGGAACTCGGGACTCAAGGCTGTGCCTTAGAGCAATCCAAGTCCGTCACCTCCGAGAGGACCACCTCCCCTACGCACTTCCGGTTTGCGCCTTTCGGCCGAACCACGCTCTCAGGTCCCTTTCCCGCATCGACGTCATCGTCCACCATCCTGTCGACCGACGCCTCCTTCTCCTTCTTCTCCTTCTCCTCCTCCATCTTCCCGTCGCGGCTAGCTTCTGACGCCAAAGTGGCACCGTCAGCAGAGCCCTGAGAAGGGTTTTTTGGTTGGCCCTTAGAAGGGCCTTTTTTGAAACGCCCTAAGGCGTCCCGCAATGGACGCGACGTCCTCACAGACGAAAGCGTCCTACCGCTGGTAACGTGCGCAGACGCGCATTCTACCTCCTCACTACTCTCTGCGTTCATGCCAAGGTCAATAGTGTCAGCACACGCCTTCCGAGCGCATGCTTCCACCTCCATTTTGTCAGTATCCTTGTCATTTGCGAATTCATTCGATAAGCCAGATTCGTGTTTACGAAGACCAGCAGAACGCCGGCCTGCGAAGCAGTTGCTGCCCCCCCCCCTAGAGTACGAGAGGAGTGGGATTCCCCCTTTTGGGGACCCTGGGGACCATTTTCACAGCTGCTTGTATTCATGATGCTAACTCCGATGCTCCACATCGTCGTCTTTTTTTTCAGGGGTGAGCTCCCCTATCAGCACGCTCTGAAAAGGGCGCCTACTCCCGCATTACCAGTAAAGCACCAGTCCTCTCAGCATCCCGCAAGGAAGCTGACACATACAGCCGACTCACGGAAAACCAAGCAGTACGGTGCCTCCCTCCCAAGAGACGGCTTCACCAGCCCGTCCCAACTTCATCCACTGCGCCCTCTGCTACTCAGAGGGACGCGCGGAGAAGTTACATATCAACCCAGCCTACCCCACCGACAAAATGCCGGTGCCTGGTGGTTTCAGTTACGTCTATTTCTGATGGAAATAGACCTAAAATGGGCAGCAACCGCGAGAAGGCCGACCCCACCAGACTTGCCTTGAGGATCTACACGATGTGCGCTCTCCCTCAAGACCATACGCCTCCCTACTCGCTCCCAGAGCCGAGTAAGGATGGCCTGGATTTATCCAAAACAAGCGGCCGAAGCACGCAAGCTAGGCATATCAACTACTAATGGATAAACCCAGACCCGCCCATAAACCCAGACCCGCCCAACCTAACCGAACTTGACCTTTTTTTTTTAACGTCGGGAATTCCTCATGGATACCACTTCGGCGCGGGGGCGCCAAAGTGGTTATGCCGGACTCCTACCGGCTAAAACCACCACGATGAGCAGTCCGTCCGCCGAGGTGGGGCAAGGTGAGGTCGCGCTAACATTCACCACCCAGCCCCGGCGGTCAATCCAGTTGCGAGCAACCAGACCCCGACATGGAGGGGGGTGGCCTTTCTCATAAAGACCACCCCTCAAAACGACGTGCGAGGTCGTGCAATCTGCCTGTGAGTCCCCCGACTCGCAGCCAGTGACCCCATTTATGAAGGAGGCGTGAAGAGGCAAGCAAACCGCCTCCTCCTTGCTCCTGTTCGTCTACGCCGGAGTGGGTCTGAAGAGGCGTCGTCCTCCCTGGCCCGCTCCCCGGTCTCCTTCTGCGTCATCTCCTCTTCGCAGAAGGAGACCATCGCCTGCCACGATCCCTCACTGCCGAGCATGGCGTTCACTACGCTCGGCAGAGAGAGATCCCCTTCGATGCACGCTGACAGTATGCGCCGCTGTGGGCCCCATGCAGCACACACTTCTAGCGTGTGGAGCGCCGTGTCCTCAGGTGCTCCGCACTCATGGCAAACTGGGGTCGCCTCCCTCCTTGCGATTCCATGCAGGTACTTTAGGAAACATCCGTGTCCGGAAAGCACCTGCACCACTCGGAAGGTCAGCGACCCAAACCGCCGCCTTACCCACCTACTGAGGACCGGCCTCACGGCATCCACCGTCCACTGTCCAGGCACTGGTGGCGCCAGGTCCTCCATCCGCCGCCGTAACAAGGCGGTCCGCGCCTGCCTCCGCATGCGCGTGACCTCCGCCCACATTGGAGGCTCCCCTCGGCATCTCCTCGCCGCCACGAATTGGTAAACTTCGGCGAGGATCTCCGCTTGGAGCTCCCGGGGGGGATCTCCGGCCAACACGCACGCTGCCGTCCATGACAACGTCCGGTATCCGCGTATCGCCCTCGTCGCGATGACTCGCTGCGGACATCGCAGCAGGGTCTTGTTTCGGCGATCGAGGGCGTCCACCCAGACGGGTGCCCCATACATGGCCATACTCCGGATCACTCCAGAGTACAGCCGTCGGCAGTTGACGCTCGGGCCACCCACGTTCGGCAGCAGCCTCCCCAAAGCGGCAGCAGCCCCTACGACTCTTGGGGCCAACCCAGCAAAGTGAGCCCCAAAGGTCCACCTCCCGTCTAAAGTGAGACCCAGGTATTTCATCTGGGTCCCAACTCTCACCTGGACTCCGTCCAGCAGCACCCGCGTGCCTGGAGGGGGTCCTCCCCGAGGCCCATGAAACAACAGGGCCTCGGTCTTGGAGAGGGCGACCTCCAGTCCCAGGATGCGTATGCGGTCGACCACGAGAGTTGTACCCACCGTGGCCAACCGCGTCACCTCTCCCAGATCTCTCCCCTTGGCTACGACTAGGGTGTCATCCGCGTAGCAAGCGATCCGCACACTTGCGGGAAGTGTACCGCGGAGCACCCAGTCGTAACCAATGTTCCACAGGAGCGGTCCCAGCACCGACCCCTATGGAACTCCGCAAGAGATGCGACGGCGCCGCAAACCGTCGCGTCCTACCACCAGGAACTCACGGTTTTGGGGGTAATCGACCAACAACCTCCGCAGATACAGGGGCACCCCGTGATAGCGGAGCTCTTCCTGTATCGTTTTGTGTGGGAGGCTGTTGAAGGCGTTGGCTATATCGAGTGAGACAACCAACGCCTTTTTCCCCTCACTGACCGCCGCCTGCGTCCACTCCTTGAGCCAGAGCAGGGCATCCACTGTAGAACGCCCCGCTCTGAAACCGTACTGGGCCTCTGAAATACCAGGCCCAGTCCCTTCCAGGTGCTTTATGACACGAGAAACCACCACTCTCTCAAACAGCTTGCCCGTGTCATCCAGCAGCACTATTGGCCTGTATGCAGAAGGCGAGTCGACAGGTTGTCCCTCTTTCCACAACTGGCACAATCGCACGTCCTTCCAGGGCTTCGGGAACCGCCCCGACGTAAGGCACGCACTGAAAAGTTCCCGAAGCCATACATTCATTTCCCTAAGGGCGAGTCCGAGGACCCGCCCTGGGATTCCATCTGGGCCAGGCGCCGTCTTCTTGCCCCGTAGGCGATCGACCACTACCTCCATCTCCACCTCTGAGACAAGCGGGATGGAGGCCAAGTCCAACTCTTCGGGGAAGGAGACGGCACTCGCCATCGGCGGAGGGGTGTAAGTAGGGTCTCCGTGGAGGAAGAGCCCGCCCATCACCCTGTTCAGGAGCTCTGGCGCCATGGACTCCGTGACTGGGGGCGCCCGGCACCGGAACATTTTCCGAGCTGCCTTGTACGGACGCCCCCAAGGATCTCTGTCCAGGCTGGTCAGGGCTTCGCCAAACGCCTGTGACTTGGCCCTGACAATAGCCAACCTAAGCTCCCGCTTGGCGATGCGGTAGGCTTCGTGCAGCTGGCCCTCAGACTCCAGCTCTTCGGCCGATAGCTGCTCGTTGGTCCGGCTATGACGCCGCCTTCTACAGTGGGTGAAGGAGCGCCGCGTCGCCGAACAGGCAACCCGGAGCTGCGCGATCTCCGAGCACCACCAGTATACTTCGCGGCGCTCTGGGTAGCCCCGCGAACTTGGCATGGCCGCGTCGCAAACGGCCGTCACCGCTTCGTGGAAACGACCTGCAGCAACATCGACGTCTGGGTGCGTGGGAGCAGGAAGCCACGACTGGACGATCGCCGCCTCTTTTGCCATTTCGGCATCGAGACGGCTCACGGCCCAGCGCGAGAAAACTGCTCGAGCCACGCACCGAGACCCTCCCACGTTGTGGGAGGCGGATATCTTGAACCTTATATATTTATGGTCCGAGAGAGTCTCCACCTCCGACATCACCCTCCAGGCCCGGACACGTGCGGCGACAGACGGGTTGGCGAACGATAAGTCCATCACGGACCCCCGTAGTGTCGCACGCACGTGTGGACCGACCCTCTATTAAGCAGGGTCAGTCCCGTGGCAACCGCCCACTCCCTGACAATGTCCCCGCGAGAGTCAATTGAGGGATTGCCCCAATCCCGGGCCTTGGCGTTTTGATCCCCTAGAAGGAAGATCTGACATGGCGCCTGTCTTCTTACCGCTGCTGCCAAGAGGTCTACAAAGACCTCTAGTTCCGCAGCTGTTTTGTTGGGGGAGAAGTATGTGCCCACTACAGCATACTCTCCCCACTGTGCCACCACGTATCCAGAACCCCTCTCTTTGACTGAGAGGGGTAAACCTCCCGATCGGCCCACAATGGCAACGGAACCGTCCAGGTCCCAAGCCCAATAAGTATGGGAAGAGGGAACGTAATATGGCTCCGCCGCTACAGCCACATCTATTTGCCACTGCGCCAGGGCCTGCATGAGCAAGTCTTGGGCCTGGGCGCAGTGGATGAGGTTCGTCTGGAGGAAGTTGTAAAGTCGGACCTGGTCCATCAGTCAGACATCACAATCTCCTCGCTCACCTCCGGGCGAGCAACTTCCAGCGCAACTTGGCTTACAGCTGCAGGGTTGGCCTGAGTCCTGGCAGCCTTACCCCTCGTCTTCGGGGGAACGCAGCTGCGCACCCGCTGCACAGCCGCAGTCTTAGGGGCAATCAGAGCCGCCTTGGGCTTGGCGTTAGCCTTTGACTTCAGTGCAGCGGCGGTAGGACGAGCCGAGGGGGTGACTACCGTGGCAGAAGATTTGCTCTTCCCCTTCCCCTACCTTTTCCCTTCCTGGTCACCTTTCTGGGGAACGGTGCGTTGGTCAGCCTCAATGCCACATTTGGTCCCCCCAAGATGGAAAGGACCCGCAACCGGTTCCACTGTGGGAGTCGCAGCCATCTTTGGGCGTTGGCCAGCCCACTTATCCGCCTTAGCAGCGGACTTACAAGACGGCTCAGATGTCGGCTTGGGTTTGGTGGGCGCTGCCGCCACCTTCTTAGCGTCCGCTCTTAATGGCGGACAAACTATCGGGGCTGGCAGAAGCCGGTCCTCGTTCTCAGCAAGTCGAGCATTGAGCATTTGCCCAAGCGTGCTGGTCAAAGACCGCCTCAGCTCCTCGATTAGCTCCTCTGCCCCCACCACTGTCACGGGTGGTGCCCGCACCTCAGAAGTAGCTACAGCGGCAGCGGTGTTGGCCACAACTACCTTTGACTTGGCTTCGTTGAAGCCGCGTCGCAGCGCCTTCACCTCCGCTTTGCGCGACTCGACTTCAAGTCGCAGGCGGGTGTTTTCCGCCCTTAAACGCCGCGTCTTCTCTGCCTCGCTTCTGCTCGCAAGAGCATCCACGACCTCCCTAAGGGCCGATGCGGACGTTTTCAGGCGAGCCACAAATTCGCCCTTCAGGTTGCCCGACTTCTTCGCTACCTCCAAGATGCAGGCTAGCCCTTCGCCCGCATGCGCCCTCAGTTCTTGGGCGTTCAGCTTGCTGATATCATCAGCCCTCGCGGTTACATCGGACTCGTTGCCCGTGTCTGACGCGAGGTCTGAACCAGCACCCGCCCCCGTCTTCTTTTTCTCATACTGCCTGCAACGCAGTACATCCTTCAGTTCGGCATCTGACGGCACCGGAGCAGGCTTGAGGAAATCCATTCGCGAAGGTCCCGCCTTGGTGGTGTTTCCCCTTCCTCTCCTTGCCGAGTTTATCTTGGCAGCCACCGTCCCGTCGGTCTCCGTGTCCGAGTCCACGAAGAACGAAGAAGGCGGCCGCTTGCGGCCACTCGTCTTTCCAATCGCGGTTTTTACGCCGCTCGACACGTCCAACTCAGACGCTCCGTCTGAAACCTCAGAGTCGCGTTGGGAAGGGCATTTTGGACGGCCCTGAGAAGGGCGTTTTTCAAATTTGCCCTTCGCATCCCGCAAAGGACGCATCGTCACTTTAGACATAAGCGTCATACTGTCGTCAGTATGCGCAGACGCGCATTCTACCTCCTGTTCTTCACCACTCTCTACCGTCGTCCTTAAACTAAAGTTTTTTACATGTTCAAAATTCATAATCAGATCCCACAAATAAGTGGGAAGGGTGGGTCGCCCCGGACAGTGCCCACTGTAACCGGGGAAGTCTAGCGTAACTCGCTCAGGGGAGCGACAATTCCCTGGCGGGGGACGCAGTAGCGACTGAAAATCCGTTCAGCCTTCCAGACCTCACGCCGCGCCGCCGCTTATCTTCGAGTAATTTTTTATAGAGGTTGTCTTCCTCGTAGCCCGGGCGACCAAGCCAAGGCCTTTCGGTCCCACGTAGACCACAAAACATGACTGCGGCCATATTGCGGGATTACGATCTTGAGCCAGTGGCAGGGAAGAAACTCCCACTGCCTGCCCGGCGGCAGGGTGAGAGCACGCCAAGGCCCGACTCCTCTCCTCCAGCTAGTGAGGCACGCACTGAAAAGTTCCCGAAGACATACATTCATTTCCCTAAGGGCGAGTCCGAGGACCCGCGGGGTTATTGTGTAAAAAATCCAAGTTCGATTTTTCTGACAGATTTCGACTTTGACAATCATTTCGAGGATCAACTGTCAAATTCGCATTGTGTAAGGGCCTGTCAAAACGAAAGCGCGATGAACGAACGAAACACCTTGAAAACAGCGTTTTGAAGCATTTTTTTGAATTGCGTAATAATTATCTCAGCTGCATTGACATCCGAACAACGAATGAAATGTCAAACGAAGCAGGGATCTTCCGACTTGCCTCTTTGAATCCAAATTATAGAAAATATGTTATAAATTATTCGATTGCTTACCTATACTTAGTTTAATCTGTTTTATTTGCTCGAATATACCAAGTGGTGTACATTTATAATGCAGTTACATAATTTTTTAGCCAAACTCGAAGTTAAATGCGGCATAACATGTAAGCCTAATATTTACTTGTTTTGATATAAATTTGTTACCTTTATAATCAAGGGAAGTCCTACTTATTTTGACTAAATATTCTTGTCGTATCCAATAATATGACAAAACGCTGTTTGTCTATTTATTAGTACCTACTCAAATATAATAAATAAACTTTTGTTGTTTATTTATATGAAAATAATGGCATTTCCAGTTACTGTTACCTACCCAGATCGTAAGACACGAGTACCTAAGTTAGTTAGGAGAGACTATCCTCCGTAACTATTTCTGCAAAATTACCTAAGAAATTTATGTAAACAAACCATACTTAACCTCAAAGTAAAGTAGGTATTAACAAGTTTTTTTTGCAGACTTATACAAAAAATGGTATTTCCTGGAGTAGTCTGGTGCATTGACGACACTCATGTGGCTATAGTGTAAGTAAACATATCTTTGTGTCAGTATTTACTAAATGTTAATTAATAAAAATTTAGTGTAGAGCGCTGCATTGGTGTTATAAACTAGTGGTTCGCCCTAAACTGAGATCTTGCGAGTCTCTTAAAAAAATATTATTCTTAGGGTGTCTTACGCAACACTGCCTAAACGTATTTAGTGGCTAAATATGATTTAAGAAAATGTCACATCATACAAATATGTCAAATTTAATAGACATAGACATAGACAGACATTTATTTGCTACCATAGCACACACAAATTCACACAATACAATCAAAAGGTATAACATCAAAGAGAAAGCACAAGAGAACACAGAAAATACAACAAACATAGAAACAATAGAATGAAATAATAAATTTACAATGTAGACAGGGAAAAATTAAAAAGAGGCAAGTAGGTGTGTATGTGCTACTGCAGCAAATGGGTTCCAGCTCAGCATTATGCCTCGCCACCGATTAATCATGTTTAGTCGCTAAATACGTTTAGGGATAGTTGTGCAAGCTGGATTTAATCTTTGACTAATAAATTTAAATAGTGCCACAAAATGCCCAACCAACTAACATAACCTACAGTTTCATTCAAATTACAAGTAACGGGAGTTCATGTTAATTAGGCTGACTGACTGCGCTGGAGATGGAGAGTAATATTTTTATTGGAAAGCCAAGCGTGCGATGCCAGCTAGTTATTTATATTGGGATATACCTACCCTTACATGCAATAGTTTGGATGTTGTGGGTTCAAATCCTGCCTGTGCACCAAATAATATTTTTAACTTATGTTTGTGTGATTAATGTACGCACTTATTTGTTTTTAATATTGTTTCAGAATCAAAATAAAATAATTTTGCAAAGCATATCTACTGGAATTGTAATTTAAATGAAATTGAACGCTCTCAGATGACCCGACACTTGATCAAAATCTGTCTCATGGTGCTATAGTGCTCTACAGAAATCGGCCGAAAAACATAGTGTGACTATCAAATGGACTAAAGTGCACGGTTCCAGATACAGACTGAGAATGAATTCCGAAAAGGAGCTCCAGAAAGACTGGGAACATAGAGCCAACTGCAAGCAAACAAAAACAATGCTTTTGGCAAAAAACAGAAAAACAACAAACACCTTGTTAAAGAACAAACGCGAAGATCTAAGGATGATTATGGGAATCATCACGAGACACTACGAACTTAATCATCACCTTCTGAAGACTGGAGCCACGGACAGTGGGCTTTGTCACAGATGCCTTCGAGAAGAAGAGACTGTGGAGCATGTGTTACTCCACTGCACTGCCACAAATGATGCAAGACTGAAAACGGGTTATCGAATCCTCATCCTCCACCAACATCGCTACTACATCTACATCCATGGAAACCCTTAAAAACTGCTGCCGCCAACACAAAATCCTACTCTGTTAGTTATTTTAAAGAGTTAGGATGGCTTGGGTTATGTTAGAAGGGGGGTAATACACAATACACCCCAATGCAGGACGTCATTGTAATCTCTTATTCCCCCTACCCTAGAATAAGATTGAATGGATCCTGGTTTTGTACGTAATAGGCTGAACACCAATGTTTATTCATGTGTACTTACCCAAAAGCTTTATAATATTACCCTTATCTACCTAAGTAAAGTAATTATGTGATGTTGTATTAGTGTAGCTTACTAAATATCATAACTTTATACTAATAAAAAGTTCATTGCTTACGGACATCTCGAGCAATTAGGTCGTTTTGCGTGTAATATCAATAACTAGTTAAACTGCGATAAGCGAAGGGCCCGCCTTACCTAGGTCGGGCTCATCGCGCCATGGCTAATGAACCTTATAACGTAGATGATGCAGTCGAAGTTAGCATGGAGCGTTGTGAAGTGACCAGTTTATCGGGAGTTAATATAATACAAGAAGGATTGGAATGCAGTGATGATGTGAATGAAATAGCAAATATGGAGTTAGAAGAAATAAGTAGAAAGAGAAGCTCGTCAGAGGAAGGCTGGAATACAGTAGGAAGAAGGCGTAAGATTATTCGAGCTGCTAATAAACCGACCGAGCCCTCCACCTCATCGAGACATGAAGACGAAAAATGGCTCAAGTTCATGTGACATCCACGTCTGCAATGCCTAAGCAATTTGCATTAGCTAAGATTTTTAAGGATAAAAACATTAATGGGATCCATTGTGTCAAGTATGTTCACCAAAATAAAATATTGATTACATTTGACCGGGAAGTTTATGCTGACCAATTTATTCAGTGTGAGTCATTGAGCGAAATGGGATGGAAATGCCAGAAGACTTCGGAAGTAGGAGTGTCATACGGGGTTATTAAAGATATTGAATTAGACTTCACGGAAGAGGAAATAGTAAAGAGTTTGTCAAGTAATGTGGAGATTCTGTCAGCAAAAAGACTTAATAAGAGAAAATATGAAAATGATAACGCCGCTGGTTGGGTAAAATGTGAAGTAGTCCGGATTGATTTCAAAGGATCATCACTTCCTACACACGTATTTATACATGGCATGAGAGTTAAAGTGGAACCATTTATATTCCCCGTTACCCAATGCTCACGATGTTGGAAGTTTGGCCACGTGAGAATGTTTTGTCCTTCGAAAAAATCTGTATGTCCAAAGTGTACTAAAAACTATGAAAACTGTGAGGCGACATCGTTTAGATGTGTTAACTGTACCGGAAATCATATGGCTCTTCAAAAGATATGCCCTCTATTTAAGAAAGAGAGAAAAGTAAGAGAATTAATGGCAGAGTTCAACTGCACTTATAGACAAGCTCTCACAATGTACGTCTCACCAACCCCTATCCCTGACAGAGACCTATCTCCGGGCCCTCCCCTAACAACGAGTACAGCACGGAACCCTGTACCTACTTCGCGTGACCATGAGCCGGTGATTGAGATGAATGTTTCCCCAATACACCAAGGAATATTAATGTCCCAATTGTTTAAAACCCCTCCCGCATCAACGTCCGCGTCCGCGCTCGCGCCCGCACATATTCCCGCGTCCGTATCTAATCCCGAGGAAGAAAATCTGTTTACTACTGTGCAAACTCGAAAACAGAAGAACAGACGCCGTAAACAAGGTAGACCCCCCTCCCCTGCCCCGCAATCGATGGAGACTAATTGGGATAATGATTCGGAGCACTCAGTGGACTTTACACAACCTGGTGAAACCCCTAAAACCCCGCGAGATAGTAAGATAAGTGACATAAGCTTTATTCAATTAATTAAAAAATTATACCGCATTGTGATAAGTAGGGATTCATTTCAAGATAAAATAAAATATGTAGTGGCGATGTGTGCAGAATGGTTAATCAACAAAGTAGTCAGTGGATTTTCGGCTGGCTCCTTCATTAACATGTTTGTTAATGATGGATAACAATATTCTTAATGTAAATATGAATATATTACAATGGAACTGTAGAAGTTTACGGCCGAAATCTGTGACACTTGAAACGATGCTTGCTCAGGAAAAAATTCATCTAGCCGTGTTAAGCGAAACTTGGCTAGAACCCGACAGTTATTTTAATATTCAAAGTTATAATATCTTTAGATTAGATAGGTCAGATGAGCACGGTGGAGTAGCAATTTTAACGCATAAGTCAGTTAAAAGTACCGCTTGCATAACTCATTGCCCTAATGTAGGCATAGAACTTTTACATGTCAAAATATTGAACTGTCGGCATATTGAGAACATTTTATCGGTTTATTGCACTTCTACGGTGAGAACTACGCAAAATGATTGGGACTACATATTTTCACTTGTAGGTAGAAAAAGCCTAATTTTGGGCGATTTTAATGCTCATCATACAAATTGGAGCAATAAGACGGACTCGAGAGGATCAAAAATATTTGATTCTATGTTAGAACATAATTTTGTACATTTAAATAATGGAGATCCGACAAGAATTCAGCTTGTAGACGGTGTATTACGTAAGACGTCCCCGGATATCTCTTTTGTTTCTACAGAATTATCTACATTATTTTCATGGAAAGTTACAAATGAATCTTTGGGTAGTGATCACTTTTTATCGAAACACTATCAAAAAACGAAATTATAAATTGAGTGATTGGACCTCTTACGCAACGCTTATAGAAAATTCATTTGCTGACTATCACATTTCGGATAATTATCAGGAGTCTTATGACATGTTTGAATGTACACTACAGGCAGCGGCTAATAAATGTATCCCTTATAAAATAATCCCGCAGCACTTATGCAATAAATTTAGGCCCAAAGCATACTGGAATGCTGAGTTATCTAAAGTAGTGGCCACGCGTCGTCTTGCTTTGGCCAATTTTAGACGATGCCCATCTCCAGCAAATTATAATATATTACAAGAAAAAATTGCAGATGCGCAACGAGCCATAAGATTGGCTAAAACAAAGTCTTGGCAAAAATTTTGTACTTCCATTGATGAAACCACCTCATCGCCTGACATGTGGAGACAAATGAGATGGGTAAAAGGTCATCACTCGGCTGCGCCTTCACACTGTGTGGACAAAGATAATGCCATGAGATTACTCGATAGTTTAACGCCAGATTACGTGTGTCCTACTCAACCACAATTTAATTCAAATAATACTGCATTACAATCTGACGTTACCATTCATGAGTTAGAAAATTCTATTAAAAAAACCGATACCGCGCCAGGCAGTGACGAAATATCTTTTTCTATGATTAAACATTTACCATTAATAGCCAAAAATATATTAGTAAAATTTTACAATATCTGCTTACATTTCGGGTTTGTACCGGTACAGTGGCGCCATGTTAAAATAATTCCCATTCCAAAACCAGGCAGAGACTTAACTTCTCACTCTGCCCTTAGGCCAATATCTCTTATTTCCTGCCTCTGTAAAATCTTTCATTCAATAATCAACAAAAGGATGGAATGGTATTTAGAAAAAAATTTAATGTTTCCTAATAGTATGGTAGGTTTTCGTAAAGCTCGATCTTGTTTTGATAACCTTACTAGTTTAGTATCACAAATTCAAATTGGGTTTTCTAAAAATATGTTAACTGCTGCCTGTTTTATCGATATTGATAGCGCTTATAATAATGTGGATGTGAGCTGCTTATTAGTCATATTAAATCAGCTAGGAATAGGGGTTAGGATATGTAATTACCTATGGTCATATTTAAAACATAGGCATTTAAAAATTGAAGTAGATGGGTACAAGCTAGTTCGATCTACGGGAAGAGGCCTGGCCCAAGGGGACCCACTCTCGCCCCTTCTTTTTAATGCGGCAACTATTAATATTTGTAAAAACATTCAAAACGTAAGAATTTCTCAGTATGCCGACGACTTTGTTTTGTACATAACAAAAAATAAAATAGATTCTGCTATTAATGAACTCCAATCTGCTTGTCTAAATCTTGATCGTATGCTTAGTGAGCTAGGTTTAGGTATATCTCCTACTAAAAGTAAATTGTGTATTTTTAAGAAAGGGTGTTTTCGTAGTGCCGTTGATTTTAGAATTAACAACCAATCCTTACCAATAACTAATCATTATAAATATTTGGGTATATGGTTGGATAGCTCCCTTAGATGGAAAAAGCACATCAATGAGACTATTCATAAAGTATCAAAATATATTAACCTTCTAAAAGTATTATCAGGGCCGGGGTGGGGTATTCATCAAAGACACTTGCGTCGCCTATACATAGCTATAATTAGAAGTAGAATAGATTATGCGAGTTTCTTATACGATAATAGCTGCCGTACTACTTTATTGAAATTAGACAGGATTCAGAACCAAGCAATGCGTGTTATCGGAGGTTTTATAAGAAGCACCACTATTCATGTGATGGAGAATGAACTGAGCCTGCCACCTCTTCAGATTCGTAGGAATTTCCTTGCCGGAAAATATTGGTTAAAATGTAAATCTTTATCTAATAGTAGCGTTATTAATATAATTCAGGAACTAATACCTTTAAATAGTTCTCAATACTGGGCCCATAAAAAAAAGCCATTACTTACTCAGACTCAGTGTGCGTTAAGTTCGGTAGCATTATATAGCAGTAGCCTCCTTGACATGTATTCACTTGATACTTGGGTTAGTAATATTGGTCTTAGCGATGTGATATATGATTCTATTCCTCAAATTGATCGGGCTAAACGCACATATAATTGTATTAATCTTAAAAATATCTGTGTAAGTTTTATTAACCAAAAATATGGAAATTGGTATAAAATATTTACGGATGGGTCTAAGGATAACGCGGGAGCGGGCTCGGCGATCTTGGACCCCCACCTTGGATGTAGCACAAAGCTCAAGATCGATTCTGATATTTCAATTATGCATATTGAATTGATTGCCATAGCGGAAGCCCTATTATACATTAATTCAATAAATTTCGACCGATTTGTCATTTTGATTGACTCTAAAAGCTCACTGCAACATTTGGCTCGTTGTACCTCTTCTGTGAGAGGCATACCGACTGCCTATAAAATATTAGAATCGATCTGGAGGTTACAATCTAGTAATAGAAAAATAATTTTGCAATGGATCCCATCCCACATACAACTAAAAGAAAATGATGATGTAGATAATTTGGCTAAACAGGCAATAGAAGACGGGATTCCATTGAATGTATTACCTCTATACTCGGAACGTTTTAAAATAATTAAGCAAACTTGCATAAGTTTATGGCAAGAATATTTTGACGAACGGTCACTTGAAAAAGGAGTATGGTACAAAACTATTCAACCACAAGTATCATATTATCCCTGGATTGATAATGCAAATCTTTGTAGAAATGTTTTAAAAAATGCACTTAGATTACGCTCGGGACACATTCCATCAAACAAATTTACATTTCTAATGAAAAAGGTTCAATCTCCTAATTGCAACGAGTGTGGTGTTGTTGAGGATGTACTACATATATTGATGGAATGTGTCCGGAATGAGAGACTCAGATCAGCTTGCTTTAGTAGGTATGAGACCATTCGCACCGGCCTTATCAACAGTATTTTGGCTGACCCTCTGTCAAAAGAAGCGGAAATGCTGTATAAATTAGCAATTGTAGGTTTAAGCTAAGTTAAGGAATTTGTTTTATTTTTATTGTAGTGAATTATTTTGGTTGTTTGGTTATTAATTTAGAAGTTATTTTTGTGTTATTTTGTTTTATGGGACGATGTGGTCGCTAAGCGACAAAGTCCTTTTGATTATATAAATAAAAAAAAAAAAAAAAAAAAAAAAATCAGTTGTATATTTCTTACATACACTTTTGCAATGAGGTAGGTCTACTTATTGAATAGTTATAGTATTTTATATAATACAGTAAATGTATGATTTTTTTTATACCTACCTACACACACAATATTTCTTATATATTTTTTTATAAAATTTAGTATAAAAAGCTTTTGTCATCACCATAGTTTTAACTGTAACTATATGTCACCTACATTTATCTACCACACTAATATTATAAATGTGAAAGTTTGGATGTTTGTTTCATCAACAATGAAAGTTCATCTCATTAAGTTTTCTACTAAATGTTTGCCTAGTTCTATAATCAATAAACCCGAGTAAAACAACACAAAGGAGTACATAATATATGTATATTAATGAGATATCATTCCCAAGGCAGAAGGTATGATCCTTGTTAGATCTCCAAGCATGAACAAACATATGAAGCCCCACTGCAAGAGCTTGGTTCTCTTCCAGGAGTTCCACAAGTTCATAGTCCATATCAATTTGTAGGGCTGGCATGCTGAAAAATATTCCATGATCACCATACTGTTAAGTACATATTTTATTGGTATAATGCTGACAAAAATGACTAAATCCGTAAGTTAGGTACAAGTCAGCATCGTAACAGCCATAGGATGTCCACTGCTGAAAAGGCTTCTTCCTGTACTCTCCACTTAAAAGGAAATTCCAAGGAATATACAGGGTGTCTGGCGGCAGATTTATGTTTTTAAACACGATTATTTTATAAAGTAATAAAGGGTGCGGGGGGAGGGTGGCATCATTAGAATCACAGATCGTGCGGATTTATCAGTCGCGATGCCGCAGTGGTCGGGTGACCATCGCGCGTTCGCCATCGAGGCATTTTTCAAGAGTAACGATTCTTACGTGATTGCTCATCGACAATTTTGTTCACGCTTCGGTATTCGGCGGATAAGTGACGGACCGAGTGTGAATTTAATTCGTTCCTGGGTGCAGAGGTTCCGCGCAACTGCTTCGGCTTTGAACACCCCACGGCCAGGGCCTAGTCGATCTTCAAGGACCCCCGATAACATTGAACTGGTCGAACGGAGTTTACATGAAAATCCACGACTTTCAATACGGAAAAGGGTGGCTTCATTGGGACTTCCAAGAGCCATCATTCAAGAAATTTTGAAAAAGGATCTAAAGTTCCACCCTTTTAAAATTCAAATTATTCAAGAACTCAAAGAAAGTGACTTTCAATGTCGCAAATTTTTTTGTGAAACGATGTTTAAGCGTTTTCGCACGGTAAATTCCATTTTTTGGAGCGACGAGGCTCATTTCCATTTAAACGGGCATATTAACAAGCAAAATTGCCGTTACTGGTCTCCAAGAACCCGTAACCCTCGAATGAAACACCAAAAACTATTGCACTGCCCCAGGGTAACTGTTTGGTGCTCTTTATCCACGAACGGGATAATTGAACCTTTTTTTTTTGAAAATGCCCGGGGCCAGGCGACAAATGTCAATAGTGAGAATTATCGACGCATGATTACGGATTTCTTTTTGCCGAACCTGCGAGCTTATCCATCGTTCTCATCACATACGTGGTTACAACAGGATGGTGCGACCGCACACACGGCAAGAGCTTCGATGAATTTGCTTCGAGAAGCTTTCCCTCACAAACTGATTAGTCGCTTTGGAGACATCCCGTGGCCACCGAGATCGCCCGACTTGACCCCAATGGATTTCTTTTTATGGGGCTACCTCAAAGAGAGAGTATACACTAACAATCCGCGAACAGTTGCAGATTTAAAAGAAAACATTCGTCAAGAAATCGGCGCAATTGAACCGTGCAATTGCGTGCAACTCGATGGAAGACATCTGGATGATGTAATCCTTAAAAAATGAATCCGCACTTTTACACTATCTACCTTTACTTTTAATTAAACGATATGTCAAATAGTAATGTTTTTATGAATTTTTGAAAATATAAATCTGCCGCCAGTCACCCTGTAGTACGTTTAATCTTTGATTTCTTCAAGTAATTTGCCCGCACACACAGTAAGCACATCTCACATAGTAAGTGCAAAACCTCTGCTTTAACAGTGATATATTTTTGTTTTAAAATTTAAATGTGTCTAATGATCTCCATATATTGGCTTTTATCTGAGTCAATCTCGTAAATAAATAAACTTTGCAAGTTTTTATGATGAGCTGAAAAATAAATTTTAAACAAAGAAGCAGTGTTGCCTATGTACATTTCTTGGTTTCCCGATATTTGCCCCTGATTGAGTCCCCGAAATGACAACAATTAGGAATAAAACTCTGTTTCATACAAAATGTTGTGTAATCAGTAACAAAATAACATTGAAATGATTTCTAAATAAAATCTTTTACAATTTGGTACCTACATACTTTCAACATTGTTTTCCTCCCTTTCGCTCTATGCGTTATCCGGTTTCGTTCGAATTTTATTAATCTCCCCTTTAGGCTATCTCTTGTTTGGCATGCAATAAAGCTATAATGGATGGCTCGAATCGACTCAGATTTTAGTAATTTCCAGTGCTCTCCCCGCTCTAGATACCGATTCCCCACAAATCGGGGAAATTCCCCGCAGTTGGCAGCACTGAAAAAAAACTAGCCACAGAACTCATAAATCCTATAGTGAAAAATACTCTTTGTAAGTAAACGCAATAATGTGAAGAATCTTTTTTGCAGGTTATTTGATGAAAACGCAATGAATAACCAGTGAAAGGGGAACTAATGTATGTAGTTCAAGCTATTCAATATTATTAGTTATTTTATTATATTACTATATGACTTATTAGCATAATGCTAGAACGTGCTATGGTATAGCATCGAGTAAAGCACATACAAAACGTCATTGATTGAAATGACTCGACTTTGCTTCAATGTTACCATTCGGTCCGATTATGATGCAGAGAAAAATCCTTACACGGTCGCTAATCTCATTATCACGTTGAAAAAATCAAACTTCGATTTTTTGACATCTTGTTTTTGTTTTGGAATTAGACAATAAGGCCGCCGCCCTGAGATTCCATCTGGGCCAGGCGCCGTCTTCTTGCCCCGTAGGCGATCGACCACTACCTACATCTCCACCTCTGAGACAGGCGGGATATAGGCAGAGTCCAACTTCTCGGAGAAGGAGATGGCACTCGCCATCGGCAGAGGGGTGTAGGTAGGGTCTCCGTGGGGGAAGAGCCCGCCCAACACCCTGTTCAGGAGCTCTGGCGCCATGGACTCCGTGACTGGGGGCGCCCGGCACCGGAACATTTTCCGAGCTGCCTTGTACGGACGCCTTCAAGGATCTCTGTCCAGGCTGGTCAGGGCTTCGCCAAACGCCTGTAACTTTGCCCTGACAATAGCCAACCTAATTTCCCGCTTGGCGATGCGGTAGACTTCGTGCAGCTGGCCCTCAGCCTCCAGCTCTTCGGCCTACAGCTGCTCGTCGGTCCGGCCATGACGCCGCCTCCTACAGTGGGTGAAGGAGCGCCGCGTCGCCGAACAGGCAACCTGGAGCTGCGCGATCTCCGAGCACCACCAGTATACTTCGCAACGCTCTTGGTGGCCCCGCGACCTTGGCATGGCCGCGTCGCAAACGGCCGTCACCGCTTTGCGGAAACGGCCTGCAGCAACATCGACGACTGGCTGCGTGGGAGCAGGAAGCCACGACTGGACAATCGCCGCCTCTTTTGCCAATTCTGCATCGAGACGGCTCACGGCCCAGCGCGGGAAAACCGCTCGAGCCACGAACCGAGACCCTCCCGCGTTGTGGGAGGCGGATATCTCGAACCTTATATATGTATCGTCCGAGAGAGTCTCCTCCTACCTATCACTATTCCCCCCTACATTCCAAACCCTATCCAGCGGATAAGGAGTTGGAATGTCCCAACTCAGTCGAAACCCCACAAAACAGAATCCCAAGCCCACCCACCCTACCCCACCAACAAAGTGCCGGCGCCTGGTGGTTTCAGTTACGTCTATTTCTGATGAAAATAGACCTAAAACGGGCAGCAACCGCGAGAAGACCGACCCCACCAGACTTGCGTTGAGGATCTTTACGACTGATGCGCTCTCCCCCAAGACCATTTGCCTCTCTCCTCGCTCACATCCCTGAGCTGAGTAAGGAAGGCCTGGATTTATCCAAAACAAGCGACCGAAGCCGCAAGCTAGGCATAGCAACTACTAATGGATAAACCCAGACCCGCCCAACCTAACCTAACCTAACCTTTTTTTTTTGCGATGGGAAAATGCTTTACGCATGTCCTCCAACTCGGGGAGAGCTGAAGGGGTCTGTCGGACTCTCCGTAGATTACAACCAACGGCATACCGACTAAAAACCCATCGATATTCCTTCAATCACCTCAGTGTTAGTGCATCATCGAACCGCCCATTTTGAGAAGAGTGAGTCGATGCTGCACTAGCACTGCCAACTGGTCCCAACTGGACCGACCGCCGGGGCTGGGTGGTGAATGTTAGCGCGACCCCACCTTGCCCCACCTCGGCGGAATGACTGCTCACCGTGATGGTTTCAGCCGGTAAGAGTCTGGCATAACCACTCTGGTGCCCCCGCGCGGAAGTGGTATCCATAAGGATTTCTCCACGTTAAAAAAAAAAAAAAAGGTTAGGTTAGGTTGGGTGGGTCTGGGTTTATCCATTAGTAGCTGTTATGCCTAGCTTGCGGCTTCGGTCGCTTGTATTGGATAAATCCAGGCCTTCTTTACTCAGCTCAGGGATGTGAGCGAGTAGGGAGGCGAATGGTCTTGGGGGAGAGCGCATCAGTCGTGAAGATCCCCAAGGCAAGTCTGGTGGGGTCGGCCTTCTCGCGGTTGCTGCCCGTTTTAGGTTTATTTCCATCAGAAATAGACGTAACTGAAACCACCAGGCGCCGGCACTTTGTCGGTGGGGTAAGGTGGGTGGGCTTGGGATTCTGTGTTGTGGGGTTTCGACTGAGTTGGGACATTCCAACTCCTTATCCGCTAGATAGGGTTTGGAATGTAGGAGGGAATAGCGATAGGTAGGAGGATATCTTCTCTACACGTCCGTCTGAGTAGCAGAGGGCATAGTGGATGAAGATGGTACGGGCAAGCCGTCTGTAGGGAGGATCCAAGGATTCGTCCGAGGATTGTGGCTGGCATTGCTGGCGTGGTGTCATCTGGCTTGGTTTCCCGTGAGTTCGCTGTATGGGTCAGTCTACTCGCGGGGTCCCGAGTTGGCCAGCGCTTTTCTGGCGTGCCGCGGTTCGAGGTGTTTAGCCTTTATAGGCTAGCTGGAGGAGAGGAGTCGGGCCTTGGCGTGCTCTCACCCTGCCGCCGGGCAGGCAGTGGGAGGTTCTTCCCTGCCACTGGCTCAAGATCGTAATCCCGCAATATGGCCGCAGTCATGTTTTGTGGTCTGCGTGGGACCGAAAGGCCTTGGCTTGGTCGCCCGGGCTACGAGGAAGACAACCTCTATAAAAAATTACTCGAAGATAAGCGGCGGCGCGGCGTGAGGTCTGGAAGGCTGAACGGATTTTCAGTCGCTACTGCGTCCCCCGCCAGGGAATTGTCGCTCCCCTGAGCGAGTTACGCTAGACTTCCCCGGTTACAGTGGGCACTGTCCGGGGCGACCCACCCTTCCCACTTATTTGTGGGATCTGATTATGAATTTTGAACATGTAAAAAACTTTAGTTTAAGGACGACGGTAGAGAGTGGTGAAGAACAGGAGGTAGAATGCGCATCTGCGCATACTGACGACAGTATGACGCTTATGTCTGAAGTGACGATGCGTCTTTTGCGGGATGCGAAGGGCAAATTTAAAAAACGTCCTTCTCAGGGCCGTCCAAAATGCCCTTCCCAACGCGACTCTGAGGTTTCAGACGGAGCGTCTGAGTTGGACGTGTCGAGCGGCGTAAAAACCGCGATTGGGAAGACGAGTGGCCGCAAGCGGCCACCTTCTTCGTTCTTCGTGGACTCGGACACGGAGACCGACGGGACGGTGGCTGCCAAGATAAACTCGGCAAGGAGAGGAAGGGGAAACACCACCAAGGCGGGACCTTCGCGAGTGGATTTCCTCAAGCCTGCTCCGGTGCCGTCAGATGCCGAACTGGAGGATGTACTGCGTCGCAGGCAGTATGAGAAAAAGAAGACGGGGGTGGGTGCTGGTTCAGACCTCGCGTCAGACACGGGCAACGAGTCCGATGTAACCGCGAGGGCTGATGATATCAGCAAGCTGAACGCCCAAGAACTGAGGGCACATGCGGGCGAAGGGCTAGCCTGCATCTTGGAGGTAACGAAGAAGTCGGGCAACCTGAAGGGCGAATTTGTGGCTCGCCTGAAAACGTCCGCATCGGCCCGTAGGGAGGTCGTGGATGCTCTTGCGAGCAGAAGCGAGGCAGAGGAGACGCGGCGTTTAAGGGCGGAAAACACCCGCCTGCGACTTGAAGTCGAGTCGCGCAAAGCGGAGGTGAAGGCGCTGCGTCGCGGCTTCAACGAAGCCAAGTCGGAGGTAGTTGCGGCCAACACCGCTGCCGCTGTGGCTACTTCTGAGGTGCGGGCACCACCCGCGACTGTGGTGGGGGCAGAGGAGCTAATCGAGGAGCTGAGGCGGTCCTTGACCAGCACGCTTGGGCAAATGCTCAATGCTCGACTTGCTGGGATCGAGGACCGGCTTCTGCCAGCCCCGATAGTTCGTCCGCCATTAAGAGCGGACGCTAAGAAGGTGGCGGCAGCGGCCACCAAACCCAAGCCGACACCTGAGCCGCCTTGTAAGTCCACTGCTAAGGCGGATAAGCGGGCTGGCCAACGCCCAAAGATGGCTGCGACTCCCACAGTGGAACCGGTTGCGGGTCCTTTCAATCTTGGGGAGACCAAAAGTGGCATTGAGGCTGACCAACCCACCGTTCCCCAGGAAGGTGACCAGGAAGGGAAAAGGTAAGGGGAAGGGGAAGAGCAAATTCTCTGCCCCGGTAGTCATCCCCTCGGCTCGTCCTACCGCCGTTGCACTGAAGTCAAAGGCTAACGCCAAGCCCAAGGCGGCTCTAATTGCCCTAAGACTGCGGCTGTGGTGCTGTCGTTACAGCCTGAAGCCGCAGAGAAGGGGGTCACGTACGGTACTGTACTTCAACTGGCGGAGGATAAGGTTGATTTCCAGGAGCTGGAAATTGACCGACTCCGCTTTCATCAGACCGCAACGGGAGCCAGGCTACTGGAAATATCTGGCTCCCAAAATTCTGAGAAGGCAGACAGGCTCGCCGAAAAGCTCCGTGGAGTCCTGTTAGAGGTGGCAGACATCGCCAGGCCCGTGAAATCTGCTGAATTGAGCATCACAGGTCTGGACGATGCAGCCACGAAAGAGAAAGTGGCAGCAGCGGTCGCCAAGGCAGGGGGCTGCGACATGGCTGCAATTAAGCTGGCCGAAATTCGTCGCAACTTTGGCGGCACCGGCACCACCATTGTGGCCTGTCCGATCTCGGCAGCCAAAGTGCTTTCTGGAAAGGGTAGGTTTTTGGTCGGATGGAGCTCGGTGCGAGTGGTGGTCTTGGAGGCGCGTCCTATGCGCTCAGGTGCATGGGGCTGGGGCACACGCGCCCTCAGTGTCCAGCATCGGCCGACAGGGGGGACCTGTGCTTCCGGTGTGGAAGCACGGGCCATAAGGCGGCCAGCTGTGAGAAGGCCAACCCGCGCTGCGTGATATGCGCAGAGGCAGGAAAGCCTTCCGGGCACGTAATGGGGGGGCGCAGCTGCGTTCCCCCGAATACGAGGGGTAAGGCCGCCAGAACTCAGGCTAACCCTGCGGCTGTAAGCCAAGTTGCGCTGGAAGTTGCTCGCCCGGAGGTGAGCGAGGAGGTTGTGATGTCTGACTGATGGACCAGGTCCGACTTTACAACTTCCTCCAGACGAACCTCAACCACTGTGGCCAGGCCCATGACTTGCTCATGCAGGCCCTGGCGCAGTGGCAAATAGATGTGGCTGTAGCGGCGGAGCCATATTACGTTCCCTCTTCCCATCCTTATTGGGCTTGGGACCTGGACGGTTCCGTTGCCATTGTGGGCCGATCGGGAGGTTTACCCCTCTCAGTCAAAGAGAGGGGTTCTGGATACGTGGTGGCACAGTGGGGAGAGTATGCTGTAGTGGGCACATACTTCTCCCCCAACAAAACAGCTGCGGAACTGGAGGTCTTTGTAGACCTCTTGGCAGCAGCCAGCGGTAAGAAGATAGGCGCCATGTCAGATCCTCCTTCTAGGGGATCTGAACGCCAAGGCCCGTGATTGGGGCAACCCCTCAATTGACTCTCGCAGGGAACTTTGTCAGGGAGTGGGCGGTTGCCACGGGACTGACCCTGCTTAATAGAGGGTCGGTCCACACGTGCGTGCGACTCAACGGGGGGTCCGTGGTGGACTTATCGTTCGCCAACCCGTCTGTCGCCGCACGTGTCCGGGCCTGGAGGGTGATGTCGGAGGTGGAGACTCTCTCGGACCATAAATATATAAGGTTCAAGATATGCGCCTCCCACAACGCGGGAGGGTCTCGGTGCGTGGCTCGAGCAGTTTTCTCGCGCTGGGCCGTGAGCCGTCTCGATGCCGAATTGGCAAAAGAGGCGGCGATCGTCCAGTCGTGGCTTCCTGCTCCCACGCACCCAGACGTCGATGTTGCTGCAGGCCGTTTCCACGAAGCGGTGACGGCCGTTTGCGACGCGGCCATGCCAAGTTCGCGGGGCTACCCAGAGCGCCGCGAAGTATACTGGTGGTGCTCGGAGATCGCGCAGCTCCGGGGTGCCTGTTCGGCGACGCGGCGCTCCTTCACCCACTGTAGGAGGCGGCGTCATAGCCGGACCAACGAGCAGCTATCGGCCGAAGAGCTGGAGGCTGAGGGCCAGCTGCACGAAGCCTACCGCATCGCCAAGCGGGAGCTTAGGTTGGCTATTGTCAGGGCCAAGTCACAGGCGTTTGGCGAAGCCCTGACCAGCCTGGACAGAGATCCTTGGGGGCGTCCGTACAAGGCAGCTCGGAAAATGTTCCGGTGCCGGGCGACCCCAGTCACGGAGTCCATGGCACCAGAGCTCCTGAACAGGGTGATGGGCGGGCTCTTCCTCCACGGAGACTCTACTTACACCCCTCCGCCGATGGAGAGTGCCGTCTCCTTCCCCGAAGAGTTGGACTTGGCCTCCATCCCGCCTGTCTCAGAGGTGGAGATGGAGGTAGTGGTCGATCGCCTACGGGGCAAGAAGACGGCGCCTGGCCCAGATGGAATCCCAGGGCGGGTCCTCGGACTCGCCCTTAGGGAAATGAATGTATGGCTTCGGGAACTTTTCAGTGCGTGCCTTACGTCGGGGCGGTTCCCGAAGCCCTGGAAGGACGGGCGATTGTGCCAGTTGTGGAAAGAGGGACAACCTGTCGACTCGCCTTCTGCATACAGGCCAATAGTGCTGCTGGATGACACAGGCAAGCTGTTTGAGAGAGTGGTGGCTTCTCGTGTCATCAAGCACCTGGAAGGGACCGGGCCTGGTATTTCAGAGGTCCAGTACGGTTTCAGAGCGGGGCGTTCTACAGTGGATGCCCTGCTCTGGCTCAAGGAGTGGACGCAGGCGGCGGTCAGTGAGGGCAAAAAGGCGTTGGTTGTCTTACTCGATATAGCCAACGCCTTCAACAGCCTCCCACACAAAACGATACAGGAAGCGCTCCGCTATCACGGAGTGCCCCTGTATCTGCGGAGGGTGTTGGTCGATTAACTCCAAGACTGCGAGGTCCTGGTGGTAGGACGCGACGGTTTGCGTCGCATCTCTTGCAGAGTTCCACAGGGGTCGGTGCTAGGACCGCTCCTGTGGAACATTGTCCCTGTCCCTGGGATGTCCCAGGATAAAAACAAGGCCTCCGCGTCTTCGTCAACAAACGCCGCCGGCAAGCCTGAGGCCAGGTCTAGGCGCACTGTGAAGTGAAGCTTATCTGTGGTTACGGGAGCCCGGCTCTTCTGCAGTATGTGTTCGCGGTTCGTCATGCCATAATCAACGATCAAACATACTCTTTAATTTGGAGGCATAAAACTTTTATCTTTTTTTTATTTTTTTTTATTTTGAATGGCAACTTATTCCTCTAATAAGGCGTGAGGAACATTCCTGCCAGCTTCAAGTAGTAGGTTCACGGCACGGTTAAATGTAAAATTTTATTATAACTCTTTATATAATTATCTCTTATATAATCATTTATATATTTAATAAATTAATAATTCACTTCACAGTATTGTAACTTTTGTAAGGATATTTATATATTTTTTATATTATTATTATTATTTTTTTTATTACTATTTTGTACGTTCGCGAGTCACCAAAGCCTTGTGCTGAAAATCAGCGTTGTAAATTAGTTTACAGCACATGCTGAGCTCAGGCTTTTCGCATAATTCTGTACATGGCAGCATTTCTACATACATACACTTTAATTGCCGTATTAAGTATTATTTTTCCTCCTGTGTGTATGTTTTTTTAGTGTGTATAATTATGTAAGTTTATGTGTTGTGTCTGCTTCTTTTTGTACAGTTTATGTGAATAAATGTCTTCTTCTTCTTCTTCTAAAATAAAGTTAAAATGGTTTTAAAGTTATACGCGACGCGAGTTTATCTGATATCTGCAACAATGTGTTAAATGTTATTACGATCAAGCAAATAAATACAATATATATTAATTAGTCAACTATAATTTAATATCATAATGGGCTATAAATTTGGTAAGGGCACATATAGCGTTTTTATTTTGTAGTGATAAAAGGGAAGTTAAGTTAGATGGAAGAGGAGCTTTACAATAAACTAAAATATTATATAGGGAAGGTGAGGAGTATCTGGGGCAGTGATACAGTATGTCATTAATAGACCCTTCATCAAGACCACATTCACAAAGTGAAGAGTCTCTCACTCTTATTTTTCGGAGGTGCACCGATGAAGAGCAATGTCCAATTCTCATCCTACAAATTGTGGAAGTAATTTGCTTAGTAGCTTTAATTTTTGCAAACCAAGGTCTGAAAGAAATGAACGGCTGAATCTTATATAGATGATTACCTTTTGTGCGCCCTGAACTCACCCAGTGGGAGTTCCAGGATTTTTCTAAACTTTGCTTGGCAATAGAAATAATGTCATGGGGGTATGTGGTAAAATTACGTTTACTACCATGGACAATTGCAAATTTAGCTAAACCGTCCATCCGCTCATTACCAACTATACCACTGTGGCCAGGTATCCATGCCAATGTGACATTCAAATTGTCATCATGGCAAAGTCTAAGGAAATGTTTGATAGTCAAAGAAATAGGACAGGAGGAGGCTGATTTGCCAAAAGGGTTTGCTATTAATAGTTGAAGACTGCTTTTGGAATCTGAAAAAATTACGGAATCAGGGATATAATTGTTTCTGATAAATTTAATACATTCTAAGATAGCTAGGCTTTCGCCAGAACAATTTGAACAATAATGCGGATTTTTAAATAGTTGAGAGATATATTAGAGTTGGCATGTAAAAAAGCGGTTCCCACGGACCCAAGAAGGTCAGTCTTGGATGCATCAGTAAAAAATACATCGGAGTTACTCCAGAGGTCTGTTACTACTTTATTAAATTCGAAATTTGGGTTAGGAGTTTTCTTGTTAATACCTATTGATAGCCTTACATCAGGTTGGAAAATTTTGAATTTGAAATCATACATAAAAAGAGGGTGAACTGAAAATCTATTCACTTTAAATCTGACCCTATCAAGCTTTCTGTAGCTTTTAACTAAGGGGGGTAAGAGCTTATGTCTCCAGAATGGCTTAGATTGGGTGTAAAGATCTAACAATTTAAGTTTAGGAATTAGAGGGTGATTTGCAAAAACGCTAATTTTAAAAATAAACCTATCTGCAAGGTATTGTCGCCTTAGATTCAGTGGGGGATCTGCGCATTCGACTTGAAGAGCATTTATAGGTGTGGATTTCATAGCCCCAATGATTATTCTGAGCGCTTTAGAGTGACATACATCAAGTTTTTTAATAGGAGCTTTATTTCCAGGGATTAACAAATAAGAACCAAAATCTAAGTGGCTCCTTACTATGGCATTATATAAAATTCTAAGTGATAATGGGTGGGCACCCTACCAAACTCCGGCTAGACATCTCATAATGTTGATACCACGTTCACTTTTACCCAACATATGATTAACATGAGCCAAACCATTCAGTTTAGAGTCAAAAAAAATTCCAAGGAATTTAACTTTATCAACTACTGGTATAATTGAGCCATTAGAGGAAATGTTAATATTGGGAATGTTTCTTTTCCTAGAGAAAATACAGATACTGCTTATAGATGCTGAAAGGGAAAGAGAGTTGGAGTATAACCAGGTGGACAGAATGGCAATGCCTTCTTCCACCCTACCTGCTGCTTCCGTAATAGAAGAATCAGCCGTGTAGACAAGCAAGTCATCAGCATATTGAAGAACTCTGGACACTGTTGTTAAAGACCGCTCTATATCTATAGTATATACATCGTACAATAGTGGACTTAGAACTGATCCTTGAGGGAGACCCTTCCAAATTACTCTATCAGTCCTGTTTACTCCGTTAAATCTTAGTGAGATTAGTCTGCCAGATAATAAATTAAATATGAAAGAGGTTATCTTATTACGAATTCTTAGCTTATGCAGTTTATGCCTAAGAATACTAAGATCAACATTATCATATGCTGCAGATATATCTAGAAAGCCAGCCACAACTGACTCGTTTCTAGTCAATGCTAGATGTATATCTGTGGTAAATATGGCATGACTATCAGCGATACTTTTACCTTTTCTAAATCCATATTGAGAAGTTGATAGGAGGGAATGGTGTTCCAGGTACCACTCTAGGCGATTTTTAACTAAATGTTGGGAAATTTTAGGGATTGTTGATGATAAAGCAATGGGTCGGTAAGATAAAGAATCTGCAGGATCTTTGCCAGGTTTACAAATGGGAATAATTATTTGATGTTTCCAATATTGAGGAATAAAACCAGAACTAATAACTGTATTGATAATGGTTAACAAGTATTTGAGGGATAATTCATTTGCATTGGATAAAAAGGAGTATGGGATACCATCTGGGCCCGGGGCTGAATCTTTTACCTTATTCAGAACCAATTTTAATTCTTGGAAGGAGAAGGGGGAATCAAGCAAAAAGTGAGAATTAGAAGAGTGAGCGGGAATATCATTCGAAAAATGGTAAGGGTTGGGTACCTGTAAATAATCTAGACGTCATAAAAATGGTGCCCCGCAAGTCTGGCCACTTGAGTGGCCCATTCCAAAAGTCCCTCAACGAGGCAACTAAATTCATTGTGGAGGCAATGGAGGTGCTGAGTAAGCGCTCCATCTCTGACGAGACGGCTAAGTTGCAGGCCGACAACACACGCCTGCAAATGGAGCTCACCGCACTGCGAAAGGAGTTTGCGGAGTTAAGGGCAGAGCTGCGGCCGGCCAGACCTGCAACGGAGCTCCAGGATGGAAGTCAGCAACTGGACGTGGAGGGGTTGTCGCGCGCCATCATGGTTCAGGTAGGGACCATGGTGAACGCTAGGCTGGAAGCCCTAGAGAGTAGGCTTCTACCGGAAGTGCGTCTGCGGCCACGATTAGCTGCGGTTAAAACCCGCCTAAGCAGAGTGGAGGCTGGGCCCGAGCGTGGGGTGCCGACTGTGGTGCCGAAAGCCTTCACCTCATCCCAGAAGAAAGGGAAGAAGGTGAGCCTGGCGGCTAAGGAGGCGGCTGCGGCAAGTGTGCCGCGGTTAGAACTGTCTGCGCCTTCGCCGACAGGCGAGGCGTGGAGTACAGTGGTCCGTAAAGGCACGAAGAAGACGGCCAAAAAGACTGGCAAAAAGGTGGCTGCCATTCCCGCGTCTTCTCCCAAAGTAAAGCTCCACCCACCTCGTTCGGCGGCCATCACCCTCACCCTGTTGCCAGGTGCTGTGGAAAGCGGAGTGACGTATAAGGCGCTGCTCAGGGAAGCCAAGGAACGCGTTGACCTAAAGGGCTTCGGCATTGAAGAGATGCGTTTCAGGACGGGGGCAACAAGGGCTCGGGTGCTGGAGATACCCGGCGCTACGGGTGCTGTAAAAACCGATTCTCTGGCGGAGAAATTCAGGGAGGTTTTAAGCGCGGACGTGGTGCGCATACAGCGGCCGGTGATGCGCGCTGACATAAGAGTCACGGAGCTAGATGATTCCGCGACACCAGACGAGGTAGCGTCGGCCGTGGCTGAACAGGGTGGCTGCTCTGTCGACACCATAAAAGCTGGCGTTATAGGCCCCCGCGGCTCACTGTGGCTGAGTTGCCCAGTCGCGGCTGCTAAAAAGGTGATGGGAGTTGGCCGGCTCAAAGTGGGCTGGATCTCAGCAAAGGTGGTGCTGCTTGACCGCTTGCCCATGAGATGCTTCCGTTGCCTCGAGGCCGGCCATGTTGGGAGCATGTGCAAGGCTGAGGTGGACCGCAGCGGTCTTTGTTACCGCTGTGGAAAACCTAACCACAAGGCGAGGGACTGCCAGGCTGAGCCAAACTGCGCTGTATGTGCAGCGGCCGGCAAGCCTGCGACGCACCCAATTGGTGGGAAAGAGTGCCCCGATACCGTTACCAGGCCCCAAAAGGGATGTCGAACGAGTCAGAGAGGCCAGAAAAGGAAGGGGAAGGTGAAAGCGGGCTCTAAAGCTGCTCAGCCGTCCAAGCGCAACTCCCTGTGCGAGGCGGAGCAGATGGACACCGCAATTTAGATGGCGCTACCATTCCTGCAGGCGAACGTCATGCATTCTGCCAGGGCTCAGGACCTTTTGGTTCAGAGCATGGCAGAGTGCATGATAAAGGTAGCTATGGTCGCCGAGCCGTATGTGGTCCCTCCCCGGAATGACTGGGTGGGTGACTGCGATGGTTAAGTGGCTATCGTAGCACCGGCGGCCGCAGGCGCTCCGTCTATTGATCGGGTGTCCAAAGGTCGAGGGTGCGTGTTGGCTGTTATGGGTGGTGTGGCGGTTGTGGGGGTGTACTTTTCGCTTAATCGATGTCTCGCCGACTTCGAGCAAATGCTTGTAGATGTCGGGGCCTTGATTGGGAGAGTACCCTCCTACCCCGTGCTTGTTGCTGGAGATTTCAACGTGAAATGTGAAATCAACCGCGTGGGGATCCCCAGCTACAGACACCAAAGGAGATGTTCTGGAAGAGTGGGTGGTGTCCATGGGATTCAACCTTCTTAATACGGGGTCGGTTGACACATGCGTGCGTCAGCAGGGGGGGGGTCTATCGTGGACTTAACGTTTGCGTCCCCCTCCCTGGTGTATCGTGTTCAGGGATGGAGAGTGTTGGAGGAAGTGGAGACGCTATCGGATCACCGCTACATCCGCTACGAGGTCACCACATTCTCCACCACTTCACGAGTAGGTACTCGACCTCCTCTTGGAGGCGTCCCGCGCTGGGTGATACGGCTCTTGGACCGGGATTTAGCAAAAGAGGCGGCTCTGGTAGAGTCCTGGACTTTGCCTGATCCTATTGAGGAGGTGGATGACGCGGCGGAGCGGCTACGGAGCGCTTTGACCCGTGTCTGCGATGCCGCGATGCCGAAGTCCAAACCATTCCCACCTCGGCGGGAAGTGCATTAGTGGCGCCCGGAGCTAGGCGAGCTGCGCAGAACCTGCGTTGCCGCGCGCCGCGTCTACACCCGGTACAGGAGGAGAAGGGTCCGTATTCAGAACCAGGAGGACTCTATATATCAGGCTAACCGGCACAGCTCTGCGGGTAGCTATTGCTCAGGCCAATGAGGCGGCATGGCAGGAGTGGTTAGGGGTGCTCGACCGTGATCTATGGGGGAGGTTGTACCGCGTTGTACGTCAAAACCTGCGACCTTGCCCCCCCCCCCCCCCCCCGCTAACCGCGAGTCTGGAGCCCCAACAACTGGAGCAAGTGGTGAGCACTCTCTTCCCCCAGTAGCTGTTATAGTTTGGGGGTAGCTGTTATAAAGCTTCAGCTTAAGAACACTGCCCCAGGACCAGATGGCATACCGGGCCGAGCTATGGTGCTCGCGCTTGGAGAGATGGGGGAATAGGTGCGGGCCCTATTTAATACGTGCCTCAACGAGGGTAGATTCCCGTGGGCGTGGAAGACGGGTAAGCTCGAACTTCTTCGGAAGGACGGGCGCCCGGCTGAAATGCCGTCGGCCTATCGCCCTATCGTGCTTTTGGACGAGGTAAGCAAGCTCTTCGAGCGTGTGCTCGCTGCTCGCTTCGTCGAGAGCATGGACCCAGGGCTCGATGATGCGCAATATGGCTTCCGCCGGGGCCGTTCTACGGTGAGCGCGATCGCTCGGGTCAGGGACTTGGCAGAAGAGGTGGTTTCCCAGGGTGGAGTGTTGTGGGCAGTGTCTCTGGATATATCCAACGCGTTTAACACTGCCCTGGGAAACGGTTAAGGCGGCCCTCGAGTACCACGGCGTACCAGGGAATCTGCGGAGGGGGTTGCAGATTACTTTGACGACAGGGCCGTAGAATTCCCGACGAAGGACGGCTGGGGGAGGAAAACGATGTCGTGCGGTGTTCCACAGGGTTCGGTCCTTGGACCACTCCTGTGGAACATCGGGTGAGACTGGGCGTTGCGAGGTGTAACACTGGCCGGAGTACACGTCACGTGTTACGCCGATGACACGCTCGTGACGGCCCGCGGAAGGACTCATCGGGAGGCGGCTCGCCTTGCTACGGCGGGCGTTGCCCAGATGGTCCATAAGATCAGGGCTCTGGGACTGGAGGTGGCCCTCAGTAAATCTGAGGCCTTAGTTTTTCATGGGCCTCGGAATGCGCCACCGCCCGGTTTCTCAATGATGGTGGGGGGAACTTTCATTGCCGTCTGGTCGACGATGAAGTACCTAGGAATCGTCCTCGATGGCACTTGGAAGTTTGACGAGCACTTCCGCCAGTTGGCTTCGAAACTTTTGGCTACTGCCGGAGCACTCGGGAGATTACTTCCTAATGTAGGGGGTCCGGGAGGGGCATGTTGACGCCTATATGCCGGTGTAGTAAGGTCAATGTCGCTCTATGGTGCGCCGATATGGGCGGATGCCTTGTGCTCCCGAAACGTGCCACTGCTGCGAAAACCGCAGCGCGGAATGGCACTCAGGGTGGCTAGGGCGTACCGCACCGTGTCACACGCTGGAGCGTGTGTCCTTGCCGGTGTTCCGCCGTGGGAGTTTGATCCGCAGGTGCTCGCGGCGAGGTATTGGCGGGGCGTGGAAGCGCAGGAGGCGGGCGACCGACCAGATCCGCGAGAGATCGCGCAGTGGGAAGAGAAAGCACGCGATGATCTCTTCCGGAAGTGGACATCGCGTTTAGAGATCCCGGGGGCTATCTGTTAACTGGTGGAGGCAGTTCGACTCAGTACCTGTGGAGCCTCCTGACCGACTACCTGGAGGGCCGTGCAGTCCTCCTCGTAGATAAAGTGGGCCAGTTTCGGCAGTATGGCGCGGAGTCAGGTGTTCCACAGGGGTCCGTCCTAGGGCCACTCCTGTGGAAAATCGGGTTAGACTGGCTCCTGCGAGGAGCTCTCCTCCGTGGCACGAGTGTCATTTGCTACGCGGATGACACTCTTCTTACTGCCCGGGGGAGGTACTTTAGGGAGGCGGCAAGCCTGGCCTCGGCTGGCGCCTCCCCTAGTCGCGGGGAGAATCCTCTGGCTGGGATTGGGGGTGGCGCTGCACAAGACCTAGGCCGTATTCTTCCACGGGCCTCGGCAGCGCATTTCCACTGACGCCCACATTGTCGTGGAGGGTGTCAAGATAGAAGTGAAGGCTTAGATGAAATATCTGGACCTAGTGCTTGACAGCAGGTAGCGCTTCGGCCCGCACTTCAGCGGGCTATCGACGCGCCTGTTAAAGGCCGCGGCTGCGCTCGTGTGGCTCCTCTTAAATCTGAGGGGGCCAAAAGCACGATGCCGGCAGTTGTATGCCGGCATTCTGAAGAGCATGGCTCTCTACGGGGCCCCCATCTGGGCAGACTCCCTCCAAAGGAGGGAGAATGCTAGCGCGATCCGCAGGCCCCAAAGGACAATCGCGCAGCGGGTGGCGAGGGCCTACCGCTCAGTGGGCTTCGCGGCGGCGTGCGCTCTGGCGGGCACTCCTCCTTGGGAGCTCGAGGCGTAAGTGCTCACCAGAGTGTACGAGTGGACGGCGGGGCGTAGGGCGCTCGGGGAGCACCCGCCCCGGAAGAGCAGGAGGCTGTCCGACGTGAGGAGGAGCAGGAGGCTGCAATTATCCACCATTGGACGGAGGACCTCGCTTCCGCCGCGTTTGACCGCCGAACGTTGGACGCTCTCGGGCCAATCCTACCAGAATGGCTCGAGAGGTTCCACGGTCACCTCTCGTTCCGGATGGTGCAGGTGTTTTTCGGGCATGGATGCTTCGGATCGTACCTGCACCGGATTGGAAGAGAGGAGACCCCGTCGTGCCACGATTGCGGTGCGGCGGAGGATACGGCACAGCACACCCTCGAGGTGTGCCCGTCGTGGTCCGAGCCGCGTCGAATCTTAGTGGTGGCAGTCGGGTCGGACCTCTCGCTCCCGAGCGTGGTCAACTTTATGCTGGGAAGCGAGGTGGCCTGGGCCGCAGTCGCCTCTTCTTGTGAGAACGTGATGTCCCACAAGGAGGCGGCGAAGCGCGAGCGGGAAGAGGACCCTCTCGCTGCGCCGCTGCGTAGGCGAAGAAGGGCTAGGAGAAGGCGGCGATTACAGTCGCCTTCTCACTCCCCACGGTAGTGAATAGCGGGAGACAGGCGCGGGGGCGCCTGTCTCCCGCATTGCACATTGCACATATTCACCGACACCGTCAGGCAGGAACGGCAGAGCACTCGCGGTCGTTCCTGGGCCCCTCCCTACAGGGAGGAGCGTGCAGGCCCTGCTGTAAAGGCGGGCGATCGTCGGCGGGGGATTGGAAGTAAAGGCTCTGCCAGTTTCCCAATCCTCCTCCACGAAGACGATGCCGGAGTGCCGCTGGGTCGTTTAGTGGGTATACCGGTCCTGGTGGACCGAGGAGTCTCACATACCCCCCCCCCCCCCCCCCCCCCCCCATCCCCCAATGGGAGGGCATGCGTAATGCATTTTTCCCAGCGTCAAAAAAAAAAAAAGGTTAGGTTAGATTAGGTTTTTTTTTTCCCTGTCCGGACGCAGAGGTCCGGCCCGCTAGCTATCCTGCCTATTGACCTCTGATTACACTTATTCAGACCTCTTATTATTTCTGGAGTAGTGAAACAACAGGTTTTATTTATTAAGGAAGTACACGAAAAATTTAACACACATAATTTTTGATTGCAAATAATTTCAACTAGCTACTATGCTTAATTTTAGTTTTTTAACTTAATAATATTCTACCATAACTATTATAATCCATTATACTATGAGTGACAAACAAATTTTTTTGTTAACTAATAAAGATATTACTAGATTCTTTATATATATTAAATAGATAATAAGCATGTTGTATTATATATAATAAGTATATATGGAAACATTTTTCATAAGAAATTGTTATTTTAAATTTAAATTGTAAGACAATTTGGCCAAAATCTCAGATGATATCACGAGTATAAAACAGCAGATACAAAGCATAGAACACAAAACTCACAGTGTTATGCTAGAACAAAATAAAATAAAGTTAGAAATAGCAAAGATGAAACACTGCCATAGCAGCTCAGAATTAAAGTTGACCTTGATAGAAAATGACATGGAAACACTGAAGTTATCAAACACAAAAAAAAATTCCCAGTATTTCGCAATGTGAGGATATAATAGCTGAATTGCGAGAGCGATCCAGCAGAGAATGTAATATAATCATCACAGGCATACCAGAGCTGAACACAACCATTACTAAGGAAAGAGTATCACACGACATGGCCGAAGCAACCAAGATCATAAAAATGGCAACACCAGAAAACCCTGGCCCCACCAACTGCATCAGACTTGGAAAATACAAGCCAGGTACTTCGAGATCACTTAAGGCATCTTTGGTTTCGACGGAGACGGCAAAAGAGGTGCTTCGTAATAGAGCAAATGTAAATCTGGAAAACGTCAAAATCTTTTCAGATAAAACGCTTCAACAACAAAAACATATGAAGCTATTGAAAGAAGAGCTGCAAAATCGTCAGAATCAAGGAGAAAATAACATTGGTATAAAATATCTTAAGGGAGTACCAAACATTGTTAAATTACAGGCAAAAAACTAGCTACACCTGCATCAGACCATCAGCATGTAAGAGGGAAAAGACAGGTGACCTACCAAGTCGTTGAAACTTATGAAAGTCTAACCATTGATAAAAAGTCCCTTAAGTTTTTATATCTCAACGCCCGGAGCCTTATGAAACCAGGAAAACTGGATGAATACTGTATACTACAAAAAATACAAAAAGTTCACATCGTAGCAGTCACTGAAACTTGGATAAAGTCGGAAGCTGATGCTCATTCACTGATAATACCTAATTACACACATTATTTTAATTACCGAACATGTACCCGAGGCGGAGGTGTCTCCATTTATATTCATAACAATCTCAAACATGAACTAATAGAAGAAAAATGTCACGACGATAACCACTATCTCTGGATTCATGTAGAAAAATTCTGTCTAGACGTTGGCTTAGTCTATAAACCAGAACGAACTAACACAAATAATTTTCTACAACTACTCTCAGAACAGCTACAGCAGCGGAAAAGAGGTATACTATTTGGTGACTTTAATTATAATTTACTAGATAGAGAACCAACTACAAAAGAATATAAGGCGTGAAAATGGATACACTATAATTAACAAAATTGATAAGAAATTTTGTACGCGGGAGACTGCTCAGACTAAATCTATACTGGATCATGTTTGTTCAAACCTCAAAAGTCATCATTTTCATCTAGCTGTAATAAAATCTGCAATGTCAGACCATAATCAGATTTATTTCGAGATACAAAGACAGCACCCGATTCCCATAAAAAAATGGAATATGCGCAAATTAATTATACAAACTTTTGTGAGTCGTTACAAAACTATATTGAAATCAGCAATTTGGACAATGAATACAAAAAGCTAGAAGAACTTTTGTTAAAAAGCATTAACGAAAACTAGTCTAGAAAAACAAAAATACTCAATTCACCCAAAAATGACTGGATAAATAGAAATGTAACCACTGCCATAGAGAAGAGAAATGCAGCATGGATAAGAACTTTTGATAAGCCAAATGATAAAACTATTAAAGATCACTTCTTAGACGAACGAAAGAAAGTTTTTAATCTCATACGCAAAACAAAAAGTGAGTATTACCAAAGGGCTTTTAAAGAATGTAAAGAAAAGCCCAGAAAAATGTGAAATCTCATAAATGAGTTATCATGCAATAAAATTAGACACACAAATACATCCTTTAAGCTGAAAATCAAATCAGAACTTGTAACAGACGAAAAAGAAGTATGCGAACATTTTAATAACTTTTTCTCTACTATAGGATCCTTTTTGGCTAAACAAATACCTGAAAAATATCACGACAATATGACAATACAAAACGAAAACAAATGTAGTAAATTAACATCTCTAAGACTTACAACAGTAGATGAAATAACCAAATTAATTGATAATCTCAAAACAAATTCGAGCACAGGAATAGACGGAATAAACACAAAAGCAATAAAATGCGTTAAAAACATATTAGGTAAAGATTTAAGCTACTGCATAAACACATGTCTAGAGCGAGGTATTTTCCCAGACTCTCTCAAAATCGCCAAAGTAAGTCCAATCTTTAAATCGGGAGATATATCTGACCCTAGTAATTATCGTCCCATTTTGGTTCTCCCAGTAATTTCAAAAATTTTCGAAAAAATCCTTCATGTACGTCTTACAGAACACCTTATGTCCATTAACTTTCTATTTAAGGGACAATATGGTTTCCGATCCAAGTCAAATACATTGTCAGCCACAATTGACCTTGTTACTAAAATAAAGACCAGTATAGATGAAAGACAAATAGCATTAGGTGTTTTCATAGATTTGAAAAAGGCGTTCGATACCGTTAGCCATACATTACTTATTGATAAATTGGAAAAAAATGGTCGGGGTCACAGGGAATGCGCTAGAACTGTTCAAATCATATCTAACCAACCGGTATCAAATAGTAAAGATTGGCCAGCACAAAAGTAGCCCTAAGCTTGTAACATGTGGTGTCCCCCAGGGCTCAATTCTTGGACCGTTGTTATTTTTAGTTTATTTATATAAACAATGTCCACGATTTGGGTCTGGCGGGAAATATAACGTTATACGCTGATGACACATGTCCATTTTATTTTGGTCAAGATTTACAAACTATTACACAACACGCACAGAATGACTTGAATATACTGAAAAATTGGTTTCTTCAGAATCTCTTAACTATCAATGAGACAAAAACCAAATACATGATATTTTCGGCAAAAAATAAAAAAATAGACGACTATCCACCACTTACAATTAACAATGTGACACTCCAATGTACCGAAGAGGAAAAGTATCTTGATCTTATACTAGACAGCAAACTAACGTGGAAACCACATATATCAAAACTAGTAACCAAGATAGTCAATCTCACGGGAGCTGTACGAGATATAATCCGCTGTCTGCCAAAGAAGGTCCTATACACGATCTATAGTTCACTTGTAAAACCTCATATCGACTATCTTATTGAAATATGGGGATCAAGCACCAAGACAAATTTAAGAGCTGTACAAACTGCTCAAAATAAAATTATAAAAGTTTTGTTTTATTACAATTTTTTAACCAGGACAAAAACTATATATAAAGAAACAAGATTATTTAATATAACACAAAACTATATGTACAACATATGTATTCTAGTTAGAAAAATATTGTGCAAAGATATTCACTGCAGCATCACTTTTACAAAAAGAGCACAAATACAAAAGAAAATTACTAGACAGGCGAATCATATAATACTTCGTAGTCCAAGAACAAATTATGGAAAGAGCAACATCTTGTATGAAGGAGCACGTATGTACAACAAACTTCCATATGATAGTAAGGATGCTAAAACAATGCTGACATTTAAAAAATATCTTAATAAATATATAAACCAAAATGGTAGTCAGTGAATTAGCATATTTGAATATTAAAATAATTAAAAATGTAATTATTGTTATATCTAAATGAATCTTAATGTATTATAGGAAAGTATATACAAAGTATACATACCTATGTTAAATATTAAAAAAAAAATTCTATGTGAATGACTTAATATAAAAATAATTCTACCCTAAAAATGTAAAATAATACAATCAAATACCTATTCAAAACAAAAAAAATGTAATATATATGTAAAGAAATCGTACCTATTCCTTAGAATTTGAATTGTGTCGCGCTGTCGATAAAGAAGGTTGGTTGTGAGTATAGAATATCCTTAAAGCAGGTTAGGCGTGTTAAAAAATAATATGACAGTTTGCAATGTCAAACAGTGATTTGTCTTTTGATAAAAATTGTAATATGATTTAATACCGAACTAAAAGTGTTATGGATTACCTAATAATGAAGAATAAGCTTTAATGTCGTTTCTTTGTTTACAGGTAGGTGTTTTGGTATTGTATAATAGTGTAAATAGTTTAGGATTTTAGAGATATTTCAATAAAATAAAAAACTTTGTTTACAGAGCAACACATCATTGTTTATTTCATGGGTCAGTCCTGTTGAATAGATGATAAATAATCTTATAAAACGACATTTTTGTTTATAAGACGCAATTGAAAATGGAAAAACTTCGTTTCGAATTTACTCTATTGCCTGGAAGTGATGGAAAATCAAACGTTTTATCTATAACCACAATATCCACAAGTGAGGATAAAGTTTATGCAATACCCAGAGAGCTACAATCAACTCGTCATCATGAGGAAGTAATAAAAACAGCGGTTTTTGATAAAGTAAAAAATAGTTTAAAAAAGAGCTACCATGTGAGAAGAGTGTGGATAACGATGACAAAAGAACTCAAAGAAACTTACACGGATGAAGATGGTAATGTACAATTTGGGAATCAATATCTAGAAGAATTAAATCAGGAAAAAGTAGCAAGTGTACTTCAAACAGAGACAGGCACACTGGAAAAGTTGTTTGAGAAATTAGTAGAAAATACACAGGTGAGTAAACAGCAAAGTTTAAAGCATATTGCAGAGAAATTTGTGATTGATAAATTTACAAGCAAAAATTCGAATGCAAACTACTGGATTGATATTTTTGAAAAAGAATGCATACGCTTTGATGTGACTACGGATGAGAAAAAAATCGAAATACTTAGATTGTTTCTGGACAAAAGTTGTGTAGACTGGTATGCTTCAATGGTTATAAAATTAACTATGAACTCAGAATGGTCGGAGTGGAAAAACAAATTTTGTGAATCATTTGTAAACAAGGGATGGAACCCAGTCAATCATGCATTATTATTTAAATATAAGGATGGTTCATTGTTGGATTACGCTATCAGAAAAGAAAAACTTTTATTGAATATGAGGAGAACAATTGATACCGGTACTTTAGTAGATCTTATTGCAGCTGGTTTACCGGAATTCATACGCAACAATATTGATAGAGAAGCATTAAAGGATACAGTGGATTTGTTTAACGAAGTGAGTAAGTATGAACATATGGTAAATAAAAGAAGTTATTTGCCTATGAGAAAACATGGAAATCTAGGAACTTGTAGTAAAAATGGGGTTAAAAACCCATGTAAGATATGTGAAAAATTAAATAAAGGGACTCGTTATCACCCTGAGGCTACATGCTGGTTTAAAACAATCAAGGATGAAAATATAAAGAAAAATATAATTAGACATGTAAACAATTCGGTGATCGAAGCAGAGTTAAATGAAACGGCTAAAAAAAACTAATAGTAACACCATTAATAAATGTCAAACTACTATTGAATGATAAACTAGAGATATATGGAGTTTATGATTCGGGATCAAATGTTTCTCTGATTAATTCTAAATTATTAAAAATAAAAGGAAAGGGAAACGAATTGAATGAAGCAGATTTAGTAACGATTAATGGTGTTAAAAAGACAAGTGGTTTGACAACTTTGAAATTAAAGATTTTTGAATTGGAAAAAATAATTGATGTATACATTATCGATGAACAAAACTTTAAATATGACTTTTTGATTGGTTTGGATTTAATAAAAGACTTTAAATTAATCCAAGATGAAGATTTAAGAATAACACAGAAATGTTGTATAAATAATGAAACAAGAAATAAAACTGAGGACACCTCTACATATATAGATACAAATACTAATATAAAAAACATAGAAAATAAAAATAACATGGAAGAATATAAAATAAATTTTAATGAACATGTGAAAGAGGAAGATTTTGAAATGAAAATAAATCATTTAAATGAATATCAAAAGTCAGAAATAAATACACTGATTTGCAAATACAAATCAGTTTTTGCCAAAGACAAATACGATATTGGCACTGTGAATGAATATGAAGCAAAGATAGATTTATGTGTGGACAGGTATTGTAGTAAAAGGCCTTACAGATGCACTGTAGAAGATAAAAAAGAGATTGAAACACAGATTGCAAAGTTACTGGATAGTAAGCTGATAGAAGAATCCTACAGTCCATTTGCTGCACCTGTCACTTTGGCATATAAAAAAGAAGAAAACAGAAAATCAAGGCTATGTATAGACTTTAGAGACTTGAATAAAATAGTAGTACCGCAGGCTCAACCATTTCCCTTAATTGAAGATCTAATGATAAAAACCAGAAATTGCAATTTTTTTACAACCTTAGACATAAACTCTGCATTTTGGTCTATTCCTTTACGAGTTGAGGACAGGAAAAAGACAGGATTTGTTACACAAGAAGGGCATTTTCAGTGGACTTGTCTTCCTTTTGGACTTAAGACCTCGCCAGCCATTTTTCAGAGGATATTGAGTAGTATATTGAGAAAGTATAAACTTACGGAATTTACAGTTAACTATATAGATGATATTCTTATATTTTCTAAAACTTTTGCTGAACATCTTGATCACCTTACACAGTTGCTGAATGCAATTAAGACAGAAGGGTTCAGATTAAAATTTACAAAATGCACATTTGCATCAGACTCAGTAAAATACCTGGGTCATATAATACAAAATAATTCCATTAAACCAGTCAAAGATAACTTGATTTCAATTAAGGATTTTCCTGTCCCAAAAACGCAGAAAAATATAAGACAATTTCTAGGGAAAATAAACTTTTACCATGAGTTTATACCAAATAGTTCAATAATATTAGACCCATTGCATAATTTACTCAGGAAAAATAAAAAATTTGATTGGTCCGACAAGTGCCAAAATGCATTTGATACGATAAAAAAATTGCTTTGCTCGCAACCAGTTCTGGAGATTTTTGATCAAGATTTGCCAATCAACATTTATACAGATGCCTCTATAGAGGGTATTGGAGCCATTTTAAAACAGATACAACCAGACGGAAAAGAAAAACCAGTCGCTTACTTTTCGAAAAAACTAAATGGAGCCCAGAAGAAGAAGAAAGCCATATATTTAGAATGTTTAGCCATAAAAGAAGCGGTGAGATACTGGCAATATTGGCTGATAGGTAAATCATTTATAGTTTACTCAGATCACAAACCACTAGAAAATATGAATTTAAAATCTAGAACCGATGAAGAGCTCGGTGATTTAACATATTATCTATCGCAATATGAGTTTAAAATAAAATATTCTCCAGGAAAACAAAATTTAGAAGCAGATTGTTTAAGCAGGAATCCAGTATTAGAATCAGATGCAAATACAGATGAACAATTGAAAGTCGTGAACTTGGTTACACTGAAAAATATTTTGGAAGATCAAAATAAGAATGAAGATATACAAAAGAGAAAAAATAAATTGATTGTAAAACAAAACGTATACTTAAAGAAGGTAAATAAAAAAGAAAAAGTAATTATTTCAGAAGAATTTAGCACGAGACTCCTAAAAAATATACATGAAAACCTGTGTCATATTGGGATTGGACAGATGCAGAAGACGATAAGTCCGTACTTCGCGGTCAGCAATTTGACAAGAAACATAAAAAAAATTTGTAGAAGTTGTGAAACGTGCATTAAAAATAAATCGAGAGGACACGACAAATTTGGTTTTATGTCTCATCTAGGCCCAGCAGAAAAACCTTTCGAAATAGTCTCCATAGACACCATTGGTGGTTTTGGAGGTTCAAGATCAACAAAGAAATATCTACATCTGTTGGTAGATCACTTTACAAGATATGCATTTATTCAAACATCAAAAACACAAAGTGCAAATGATTTTATAAAATTAGTAACGAAAATAACAGACACTGAGGATATTGGTATGGTACTCACAGACCAATATCCAGGAATCAATTCAAAAGAATTCAAAAAATTCTTAAATGATAGGCGCATACAAATGGTTTTCACAGCAGTAAATGCACCTTTTTCGAATGGTCTTAATGAGAGGCTGAATCAAACATTAGTAAATAAAATTAGATGTAAAGTAAATGAAAAGGAAAAAACCAAAGCCTGGACAACAATAGCTCAAGAATGCGTAAATAAATATAATGAGACTTATCACTCAGTCACTGGTTTCACACCAAGTTATCTCCTATACGGTACAGATGCCACTATTTTACCAAGTGAACTAACACAGGCAAAGTCCAAAAGTGATTTGATTAGAGATAGAAAAACAGCACTTGAGAATACAATAAAATCACATAACTACAACAAGAACTTATTTGACAGAAATCGGAAGTACTGCGTATTTAATGTAGGTGACATGGTGTATGTCGAAAACGGAAACAAGCTAAACAGGAAGAAATTAGATGAGTTGAAAATTGGACCATATGAGATTGTTGAAAAAATTTCTAACTCCATATACAGAATAGATACAGGTCACAAAAAGACAGAATCAAACCTTTTTCATCTAACAAAACTTACTCCAGCCACTACTTTAGAAGAAGATGAAAAAGAAGATACAGTCGAGGATGGATTAATTTAGCGAAAATTTGCAGTAAATTTTCTATTTATGGGGGGGGGAGATGTAAAGAAATCGTACCTATTCCTTAGAATTTGAATTGTGTCGCGCTGTCGATAAAGAAGGTTGGTTGTGAGTATAGAATATCCTTAAAGCAGGTTAGGCGTGTTAAAAAATAATATGACAGTTTGCAATGTCAAACAGTGATTTGTCTTTTGATAAAAATTGTAATATGATTTAATACCGAACTAAAAGTGTTATGGATTACCTAATAATGAAGAATAAGCTTTAATGTCGTTTCTTTGATTACAGGTAGGTGTTTTGGTATTGTATAATAGTGTAAATAGTTTAGGATTTTAGAGATATTTCAATAAAATAAAAAACTTTGTTTACAGAGCAACACATCATTGTTTATTTCATGGGTCAGTCCTGTTGAATAGATGATAAATAATCTTATATATATTTATATAATAATGTATGAAAAGTATTAATTCATTGTTATTAATTGTAATTATTGTTCATTTAATAACTATGCAATAAAATAAAACCAGCATGCGTTGTTATAAATAAAATTTAAAAACAATAATTTTAACCAACCTCACTAGATAAACAACATCGCGTAATCGGTGAAATCGGCCTCTTGCCGGCCAAAACAAGTTACCAGTTCTGATTTTTTTTGTGGGTAATGGTTGTCGGCTCACAGCTTCTATTCTAAACTACCCACATTTAGTTCACTTTATTATATGCTTGATCTTTAAATATTTTGTTGTGTCGTGTTAATATTTTATTGGATGATAAGTTTTATGTGTACGTACTAAACTGAAATTATAAATTTTACCACAAATAACAATTGCAAATATGTATGTTAAATTATGTTTTTTTTTAGTTTCGTGAAGATAATAATGTGTAATGGAAAGTAATAAGTGTATGTAATGTAAGTATCTTAATATAATTGTAAAATTTCACTGTTCACTGTATCAAAACAACTATTTAAAATTTTGAATTTATGTTTCTCAGTAAGCGATTTATTGTAAATCTTTTGAGAAATAAAATATCTTAAACCGTAAACCGTATATAGCTCTTGTGGGGTCTATTTCTCTCCAAACAGCCCTATATCGGATTTCGAGAATTTTCCCGAAATTCTCACCGCAGTCTTCGAGAATTTTCCCGAAATTCTCACCGCAGTCGTCGGTAGGGCGGCACCACGCCAGGTCGCCGTATTGGGCGACCTGAATGCTAAGTCGGCGGCCTGGGGCAACCCGGCCGCCACTTGTAACGTTCGCGGACGAGTCGAGTTTTGGGCGGCCTCGTCTGGCGTGTCTCTTCTAAATAGAGGGACAGTTCACACGTGTGTGCGGCAGCGGGGAGGGTCGGTGGTCGATGTCTCGTTTGCCACCCCTGCACTTGCCGCCCGAGTTGTTGACTGGCGGGTCGAAATGGTGGAGACCTTGTCGGACCACCGATATGTGCGGTTCGACATCTCCACCCAGAGCCACCGGGGGATGGTCCGCTCGGGCCAATCTCCCTTTCCGCGATGGGCTCTCACTCACCTGGACCGGGGGGCGGCCAGGGAGGCGGCGTTCATCCAGGACTGGCTCGCGCCTCCAATCAATGTCCGGGACGTGGACGCCGCCGCGGTCCAACTGCGAGAGTCCCTGACCGAGGTGTGCAACTCCAGCATGCCTCGGTCTCGCCGTCCGGCTCCCCGTCGCGCCGTCTATTGGTGGTCGGAGGAACTGGCGGGGCTCCGGGCTGCCTGTGTGGCGGCCAGGAGGGCCTACACGCGGAGCCGACGGCGCAGCTTGCGAGACCCGGAGAGCGAGGACCTTCTCTACGCCTCATACATAGAGGCAAAGAAGGTCCCCAAGGTGGCAATGTTTGCCTAGATTAGGCAGCAGTCTGTGCAGAGCACCCACCACCTTCTGGATCCGAGGGACGGAGCGACTGAAGTGTTCCTCGAAACCCCAGCAACTATCCAAGATGAGGCCCAGGTACTTCAGGTACCGCCCCACTTGGATGTCAACGTCACCCACAAGAACCGATAAGCTGGGTGGTTCCCTTCCCCTAGGGAACTTGTGGAACCACAGCGCCTCGGTCTTGTGCGGCGCTGTCCGCAGACCTTGTCCACGACAAGACCTTGGTCCCGTCGAAGGAGTCCCCGTTGGCTAACACAAGAGTGTCATCCGCGTAGCAGACGACGTGTACGCCGACGGGGAGATCGACACGCAAGACCGCGTCGTATGCGAGGTTCCACAGAAGCGGGCCCAACACAGAACCCTGCGGAACCCCGCAACTGACGTCCCTCTCATGCAAAGTACCGTCCCTGCCCACATACTGCACACATCTGTGCTGCAAGTAGGCGCCGACTATGCGCTGCAGGTAGGGCGGCACTCCGTGAAACACGAGCGCCTCCCTGATCGCCCTCCAGGGCAGGGAGTTGAATGCGTTAACGATGTCCAAGGACACCGCCATCGCCTTCCCGCCCTGGGACAGCGCCTGGTTCGACAGCATACGGACACGAAAAATCGCGTCTACTGTCGAACGAGCACGCCGGAAACCAAACTGGTCGTCCGACAAGTCGGGGCCTACCTGCCACAGGTGTGTGCATAGACGAGCCGCAATTATTCTTTCGAACAACTTGCCGGCCTCGTCCAGCAGGCAAATGGGACGGTACGCAGAGGGTGAGTCTGCGGACCTGCCATCCTTCTTCAAGAGGACCAAATTTGCCTCCTTCCAGCCCTTGGAGAACACCCCACGGCGTAAACAACTGTCTAACAGTTTTCGCAGTCGGTCCCCCAGGCTGACGGATAGAGCTAGCACCCAAGCCCGACCAGGTATTCCGTCAGGACCTGGTGCTTTATTGCGAGCCCTGAGGCGCTTCACAGCGCGGACCAACTCCTCCTCGGTTACCCCCAGATCATCGGACCAGATGGTCAGTTCCGACGATAGCCCGGGGGGAGAGGGACTGTCCTGGTCCAGCGGGGGAACGCCTCCTGGCCACGGCCCTGGCGGCGGCGGCGGGTGTCTCGAGAAAAGATCTCGAACCACACATATAGGTGGTCCGAGAGGGTCTCCTCCCCTTCGAGAACCTTCCATCCCTTCACACAGCGTGCAACGGCCGGGGTAGCGAACGATATGTCTACCACGGACCCTCCCTGCCGTCGCACGCACGTTTGGGCCGTCCCCCGGTTAAGGACGACCAGACCGAGCTATTGTACAGTCGTCTGGAGCGCAGGCATGTCTCCCGCAGCCGCGCTATCACCTCTGACCACCAGTACACCGACCTACGCTTGGGTGGCCTGGCTCGGGAAGTCGCAGATCGACGTCATCGTTGCCCGGAACCAGGCCACCTCCCTCTCAGGATCGGGCAGATCCTCTTCAGCATGGCCTTCTGCCCAGGTCGCGACAATGGCTGCAGCTTCGAGAAAGTCTCGATTAAGTAACTGAAGGACTCCCCGGTCCAAACAGGACCGGTATACCCACTAAACGACCCAGCGGCATTCTGGCATCGTCTGCGTGGAGGAGGATTGGGAAACCGGCAGAGCCTTTACATCCAATCCCCCGCCTACGACCGCCCGCCTTTACAGCGGGGCCTTCACTCCTTTCCCGACAGGGAGAGGCCCAGGAACGACCGTGAGTGCTCGGCCATTCCCGCCCGGCGGAAGAGAAGAATAAGTGCAATGCGGGAGAAGGCGCCCCCGCGCCTGTCTCCCGCTATCCTCCACCAGGAGGGGGAAGGTGATTTTCGTGCAATCGCCTTCTCCTACCTCTTCTTCGCCTGCGAAGCTGTGCAGCGAGGGGATCATCCTCCAGCGCGCGCTCCGCTGCCTCCTTCTAGGACATATCGTCCTCGCATAAGGATGCTACGGCTGGCCAAGCTTCCTCGCTTTCCAGCTTGGATATGACCACGCCGGGCAGCGAGAGGTCCGGCCCGACTGCCACCACTAAGTCGCGACGCAGCTCGGACCACGACGGGCACACCTCGAGGGTGTGCTGCGCCATATCCTCCACCGCACCGCAATCGTGGCACGACGGGTTCACCTCTCTTCCGATCCGGTGCAGGTACGATCCGAAGCATCCATGCCCGGAAAACACCTGCACCATCCGGAACGAGAGGTATCTGTGAGGCCTTTCGAGCCATTCTCGCAGGATTGGCCTGAGAGCGTCCAACGTTCGGCGGCCAAACGCGGCGGAGGCGAGGTCCTCCGTCCAATAGTGGACGATTGCGGCCCTCGCCTGACGTTGGACGGCCTCCCGCTCTTCCGGGGCGGGGTGCTCCCCGAGCGCCCTACGCCCCGCTGTCCACTCGTACACTCTGGCCTCGAGCTACCAAGGAGGGGTGCCCACCAGAGCACACGCCGCCGCGAAGCCCACCGAGCGGTAGGCCCTCGCCACCCGCTGCGCGATTGCCCTTTGGGGCCTGCGGATCGCGCTAGCATTCTCCCTCCTTTGAAGGGAGTCTGCCCAGATGGGGGCCCCGTGGAGGGCCATGCTCTTCAAGATGCCGGCATACAACTGCCGGCATCGTGCTTTTGGCCCGCCCACGCCTATGCCCAGCTTCACACAAACAAACTAGCACGATTTATAAAGTGGGATCGTACGTTACAACAACGTATCTTCCAAAGAATACCCAATTCGTATAATCATAATCATCACCCACAGTGGGTGTAGGCGTGGCCGTGGGCGTGGGCGTGGGCGTGGGCGTGGGCGTAGGCATGGGCGTGGGCGTGGGCGTGGGCGTGGGCGTGGGCGTGGGCGTGGGCGTGGGCGTGGGCGTGGGCGTGGGCGTGGGCGTGGGCGTGGGCGTGGGCGTGGGCGTGGGCGTGGGCGTGGGCCTGGGCGTGGGCGTGGGCGTAAACGCGTGGGGGTGGGCGTTGGCGTGGGCGTGGGCGTGGGCGTGGGCGTAGGCGTGGGCGTGGGCGTGGGCGTGGGCGTAGGCGTGGGCGTGGGCGTGGGCGTGGGCGTGGGCGTGGGCGTGGGCGTGGGCGTGGGCGTGGGCGTGGGCGTGGGCGTAGCCGTGGGCGTGGGCGTGGGCGTGGGCGTGGGCGTGGGCGTGGGCGTGGGCGTGGGCGTGGGCGTGGGCGTGGGCGTGGGCGTGGGCGTGGGCGTGGGCGTGGGCGTGGGCGTGGGCGTGGGCGTGGGCGTGGGCGCGGGCGTGGGCGTGGGCGTGGGCGTGGGCGTGGGCGTGGGCGTGGGCGTGGGCGTAGGCGTGGGCGTAGGCGTGGGCGTAGGCGTGGGCGTAGGCGTGGGCGTAGGCGTGGGCGTAGGCGTGGGCGTAGGCGTGGGCGTAGGCGTGGGCGTAGGCGTGGGCGTAGGCGTGGGCGTAGGCGTGGGCGTAGGCGTGGGCGTAGGCGTGGGCGTAGGCGTGGGCGTAGGCGTGGGCGTGGGCGTGGGCGTGGGCCGCCCACGCCCACGCCCACGCTCAGCTTCACACAAACAAACTAGCACGATTTATAAATTTGGATCGTACGTTACAACAACTTATCTTCCAAAGAATAGCCAATTCGTATAATCAGAATCATCAACCACAGCGTGGGCGTTAGCGTTAGCGTGGGCGCGGGCGTAGGCGCGGGCATGGGCGCGGACGTGAGCAAGGGCGTGGGCGTGGGCGTGGGTGTGGGCGTGGGTGTGGGCGTGGGCGTGAAAGTGGGCGTGGTGTTAGCGTGGGCGTGGGCGTGGGCGTGGGCGTGGGCGTGGGCGTGGGCGTGGGCGTGGGCGTGGGCGTGGGCGTGGGCGTGGGCGTGGGCGTGGGCGTGGGCGTGGGCGTGGGCGTGGGCGTGGGCGTGGGCGTGGGCGTGGGTGTGGGCGTGGGCGTGGGCGTGGGCGTGGGCGTGGGCGTGGGCGTGGGCGTGGGCGTGGGCGTGGGCGTGGGCGTGGGCGTTTATTGGAAGTTGAAGTCCACTCGTCGAAAGAAAGACTAAATCTTTCACCTGCACTTTTCAAATGTTTTAATTCTGCAGTTACTTGCTTTCTAATTTTTTCACTGTAATTCATAACACGTTTTCGAACAGTGACGGCTGACTTTTGGTAAATCCGTGTATTTTGCTAAGAGCATTTTTCTCAAATCATCTGAGGTTATGAATACACTGAATGGAAATCCATCTAATGCAATAATTCTTGCCAAAATATCATCCAGGCTATCGTCGGCACTTTTAGTAAAATAATCATCTAACTTTCGTTTGGCTGGCGGCGGTGCTGTGTACAGATTTTCAGAATCTTGACTTGTTGAAGCTGATATAACATTGATATTATGTTTTGATAACAAATGTGTATGTAATCCCTTAGTTGATCCACCCAAAGTCTGGATGGAGTAAAGTATGGATGGCTGGGCATCGCTTACATTTAACACTATTCCCGTCCTTCGCAACTAAATAATAACTCCACACTGACGTCGTATCACTGTCTTTTTTATGTATAACAAAGTCTCCCGCCATTTGCAATACTTAATTTCAGATAATTGACTTTTAAATTTTAATGACGTAGCCTACGTAACCCGTCGTCACTGACGTAGCCTACGTAACCCGTCACTGACAGAACAATAAATGAAAAAATAAAACCTGATTTGCATATTTATACTTTCGTACAGGGAATCCTCGACGGGAAATATCCGCAACAATATTCTCAATTCATTTATTTCAGATGTCAAAAATCCATATTTGTTAGTAAACTTAATTATACATGTCAAATGGTTAGTACAATTGTGACATAACAACAATTAAATAACAATATATGTGGTATGTGAGCATCTAGTGTAGGTACTGCGCATGTACCATACAACAATGGTTTAGATGCTCACAGTCGAACCTGTTTGCGAACGTATTCAGTATACCGTTGGAGCTGGCCCGAATTCTGCGCCCCAGGGATGTGCACCGCTTGCGCATAGTGCTGTAGAAACAGTCCACTCGCGCCTCGGCGAAATGATATGAGATGATCGGTTGATTCCCCTGTTAGTTCGTTGGGGAATTACCTTAAGAGTATTGTATTAAAGTATTCCAAGTGGGGAAGTTCCGTCTAAGTTCTACGACAAACATATTATTAGGACTGTACCTGTGTAGTAAATAGTGGGTACCTACGTATTGTACGAGTTGCTTTTTGTCGTATTGTATTAAAATAATCTAGGCAAGGTTATTTTCAAGGCGCAACGGACTACGGAGTACAAACTAGACTTGTTTGTGGCAATCCCGAAAATCCCGAGATTAGCCAAGTACAGTCCCTGGATTTTCGAGGCCAGAAAACGGTCGGGATCCCGGGATCCCAAATCTCGGGATCCCGGGATCCCGACCGTTTTCTGGCCTCGAAAATCGAAATTGTATTCTCTAGGTATAGGCCTCCCTATGTTGTGCCCATTCGTATACGTTCAAATAATTAGCGCGATACGTAACGTATTTGGTTTGATATTACCGTTCAGAATTAGCGCGATTGCCCCCAAGATTAGAGCGATTGCCCCCTTCACGGTTGTCCGTCATTTTGTACGAAGAGAGAGGTACTATGTCCGTTAGGTTGTCTAACTAAAAGGTTATTTTTCTAACGTTGAATAACATTTGATCGATGTTAATTGAGAATGTTATCTAAGATAAATAACTGAAGTTCAGTTGGTTTTCCTAAATCCTTAATGACGACCGTGCTGGATGAACAAACTAGCTAGACAAGCCCTTCCGCGCGTGGCAGCCGTCCGGCTCACTCGTGCCGGTTATGGAAGATTGGAAGAGCGACCGAGAGAGCGATAGTCACGGCTTGCACGCGCGAATTTTAAAATATATGGCGGCCCACGCCCACGCCCACACCCACACCCACACCCGCACCCACACCCACACCCACACCCACACCCACACCCACACCCACACCCACACCCACACCCACACCCACACCCACACCCACACCCACACCCACACCCACACCCACACCCACACCCACACCCACACCCACACCCACACCCACACCCACACCCACACCCACACCCACACCCACACCCACACCCACACCCACACCCACACCCACACCCACACCCACACCCACGCCCACGCCCACGCCCACACCAACACCCACACCCACACCCACACCCACACCCACACCCACACCCACACCCACACCCACACCCACACCCACACCCACACCCACACCCACACCCACACCCACACCCACACCCACACCCACACCCACACCCACACCCACACCCACACCCACACCCACACCCACACCCACACCCACACCCACACCCACACCCACACCCACACCCACACCCACACCCACACCCACACCCACACCCACACCCACACCCACACCCACACCCACACCCACACCCACACCCACACCCACACCCACACCCACACCCACACCCACACCCACACCCACACCCACACCCACACCCACACCCACACCCACACCCACACCCACACCCACACCCACACCCACACCCACACCCACACCCACACCCACACCCACACCCACACCCACACCCACACCCACACCCACACCCACACCCACACCCACACCCACACCCACACCCACACCCACACCCACGCCCACGCCCAAGCCCACGCTCACGCTCACGCCCACTCCCACGCCAACGCCCACGCCAACGCCCACTCCCATGAACACGCCCACTTTCACGCCTACGTCCACGCCCCCGCCGACGCCCACGCCAACGCTCACGCCCACGCACACTCCCACGCCCACGCCCACTCCCACTCCCGCTCCCACGCCCACGCCCACGCCGATGCTCTCACCCAAGCCTACGCTCACGCTCACGCCCACTCCCACGCCAACGCTCACGCTAATGCACACGACCACGCCCACTTTTACGCCTATGTCTAAGCCCACGCCCACGCTCTAGCCCACGCCTACGCTCACGCCCACTCCCATGCCAACGCCCACGCCAACGATCACAACAACGTCCACGCTCACGTCCACGAACACGCCCACTTTCACGCCTACGTCCACGCCTACGCCCAAACCACGCCCAAACCACGCGCAAATCACGCCCAAACCAACCCCACGCTAACCAAACCTAACCTAACCTAACCTTTTTTTTTTTTTTTTTTTTTTCCCAGGAAAATCCTTAATGGATACCACCTTCCCAAAAGGGGGGGTAGATGGTTATGTGAGACCCTCCGCCAGAGTGGCGGCACACTCACTAAAAACCTGGGGTGTTCTACTTTCCGCATTTGATGAGGGGCCGCGAGTTCACTGTATCTTCGGGTAACTTTTTATAGAGGTTGTCTTCCTCGTAGCCCGGGCGACCAAGCCAAGGCCTATCGGTCCCGCTCAGATCGCAAAACATGACTGCGACCGTGTTGCGGGGTTACGACTTTGGAGCGGTGGCAGGGAAGAAAACTCCCACCGCCTGCCCGGTGGCAGGGTGAGTGCACACCAAGGCCCAACTCCTCTACTCCAGATTAGCCAGTAAAGGCTATCCACCACCTACAGAGACGGCTCAACCAGCCCATCTCGCCTCCATCCATTGCACCCTCTGCTACTGAGAGGGATGCATGGAGAAGTTTTCCCAAACCCAATCCATCCTACCCCACCGACAGAGTGTCGGCGCCTGGTGGTTTCAGTTACGTCTAATTCAGATGGAAATAGACTTAAAACGGGCAGCAACCGCGAGAAGGCCGACCCCACCAGACTTGCCTTGGGGATCTTCATGACTGATGCGCTCTCCCCCAAGACCATACGCCTCCTTACTCGCTCCCCTGAGCCGAGCAAAAAATGCCTGGATTTATCCAATACAAGCGGCCGAAGCCGCAAGCTAGGCATAGCAACTACTAATGGATAAACCCAGACCCGCCCAACCTAATCTAACCTTTTTTTTTTTTGATGCTGGGAAAAATGCATTACGCATGCCCCCCCATTAGGGGATGGGGGAGTTATGTGGGACTCCCCGGTCCAAGCAGAACCGGTATACCCACTAAACGACCCAGCGGCACTCCGGCATCGTCTGCGTGGAGGAGGACTGGGAAACCGGCAGAGCCTATACTTCCAATCCCCCGCCGACGACCGCCCGCCTTTACAGAGGGGCCTTCATACCCCTCCCGACAAGAAGAGGCCCGGGAACGACCGTGAGTGCTCGGCCATTCCCGCCTGGCGAAATTGAAGGATGCGTGCAATGCAAGAAAAGGCGCCCCCGCGCCTGTCTCCCGCTATGCTCCACCAGGAGGGGGAAGGCGATTTTCGTGCAATCGCCTTCTCCTACCCCTTATTCGCCTGCGGAGCGGTGCAGCGAGGGGATTATCCTCCCGCTCGCGCTCCGCTGCCTCTTTTTGGAACATTACGTCCTCGCAAAAGGAGGCTACGGCTGCCCAAGCCTCCTCGCTTCCCAGCATGAATGTGACCACGCCGGGCAGCGAGAGGTCCTGCCCAACCACCGCTATCATGTCGAGGCGCAGTTCAGACCATGACGGACACACTTCCAGGGTGTGCTGCGCCGTGTCCTCCACCGCGCCACATTCGTGGCACGACGGGGTCTCCTCTCTCCCTATTCGGTGCAGGCATGATCCGAAACAACCATGTCCGGACAACACCTGCACCAGACGGAAGGAGAGAAACCCGTGGGACCACCCGAGCCAGTTTTGCAGAACCGGTCCGAGCGCGTCCAGCGTTCGGCGACCGAAGGCGGTAAAGGTGAGGTCCTCCGTCCAATGGTGGACGATTGCGGCCTTCGCCTCACGCCGGACGGCTTCCCGCACTTCCGGGGCGGGTTGCTCCCCGAGCGCCATACGCCCCGCCGTCCACTCATATACTCTGGCGAGCACCCACGCCTCCAGCTCCCAAGGAGGGGTGCCGGCCAGAGCGCACGCCGCCGCGAAACTAACCGAGCGGTAGGCCCTCGCTAGCCGCTGAGCAATGGCCCTTTGAGGCCTGCGGATTGCGGTCGCGTTCTCCCTCCTGTGGAGACAGTCCGCCCAGATGGTTGCCCCGTAAAGGGCCATACTCTTAAGTATGCCGGCATATAAATGCCGGCATCGTGCCTTGGGCCCTCCCAGGTTTGGAAGGAGCCACGAGAGGGCGTTCGCTGTTCTCAGCAGCCGCGCTGATAGCCAGCTGAAGTGTGGGCCAAAGCGCCACCGGCTATCTAGGATGAGACCCAGGTATTTCATCTGGGTCTTCATCTCGACCCTAACGCCCTCCACAACAATGTAAGCATCAGGAGGGATGCGCTGCCGAGGCCCATGGAAGAACACGGCCTCGGTCTTGTGCAGCGCGACCCTCAAACCTAAGCGGCGGATCCTTCCCGCGAACAAAGATCGGCCAGCCGATGCCAAACTGGCCGCCTCTCTAAAATTTCTCCCCCGGGCAGTGAGGAGAGTGTCATCCGCATAGCAAATGACACTCATGCCACGGAGGAGGGTTCCTCGCAGGAGCCAGTCGAAGCCGATGTTCCACAAAAGTGGTCCTAGGACCGACCCCTGTGGAACACCAGTCTCTGCGCCGTACCTATGTACTTTGCTAGTTTTGTCGACGAAGAGGACGGCTCGTTCCTCCAAGTAGCTGGCCAATAGATCCTGCAAGTACTGAGGCACTACGTGGTACCAGAGTGCCTCCAAGAACGTCGAGTGAGGTACGGAGTTGAAGGCGTTGGCTATGTCAGATGACACAGCCAACACTCCGTCCCCAGACCCCACGGCCTCCTTTACTTGACCCTTCAGTCAGGCCAACGCGTCCACCGTCGAACGCCCTACTCGGAAACCAAATTGGGCGTCCGACAGGTTCGGCCCTACCGCCCTCAGGTGGCCATTCAGCCGAGCGGCAACGATCCCCTCGAATAATTTACCAGCCTCATCGAGCAGAACGATGGGCCGGTATGCCGAGGGGGAGTCCACCGGGCGTCACTCCTTACGGAGAAGGCAGAGTTGCCCCTCTTTCCAGGGTTTTGGAAACCTTCCAGCCTCGAAACACGCGCTGAAGAGGTCCCGAAACCTCTCCTCCATTTGGGAGGCGGTGATAGCCACTACTCGTGCTGGGACGTCGTCCGGGCCGAAGGCCGTCTTCTTGGCGCGAAGACGGAGCGCTGCCACTCCAGATTCCACTTCCGTGACCGGAGGGACCTCTTCTTGCAGCGAAGCTGCCTCTCGTGGGGGGTCCATCACTGGCGGGGCGAAGCTGGCCCCAGTCGGGAACAAGGACCGAACCACCCCATCCAGCAATGACGGCTTGAGGGTCTCCGCAAGTGGAGGACCGAAGGGACGCAGTTTGTTCCGCGCCACCTTATATGGTCTCCCATACGGGTCTCTGTCGAGACCCTCCAGCATCTCGGCTCTCGCCGCGTCTTCGGCGGCAAACATTGACACCTTGGGGACCTTCTTTGCCTCTATGTATGAGGCGTAGAGAAGGTCCTCGCTCTCCGGGTCTCGCAAGCTGCGCCGTTGGCTCCGCGTGTAGGCCCTCCTGGCCGCCACACAGGCAGCCCGGAGCCTCGCCAGTTCCTCCGACCACCAATAGACGGCGCGACGGGGAGCCGGACGGCGAGACCGAGGCATGCTGGAGTTGCACACCTCGGTCAGGGACTCTCGCAGTTGGACCGCGGCGGCATCCACGTCCCGGACATTGATTGGAGGCGCGAGCCAGTCCTGGATGAACGCCGCCTCCCTGGCCGCCCCCTGGTCCAGGTGAGTGAGAGCCCATCGCGGAAAGGGAGATTGGCCCGAGCGGACCATCCCCCGGTGGCTCTGGGTGGAGATGTCGAACCGCACATATCGGTGGTCCGACAAGGTCTCCACCATTTCGACCCGCCAGTCAACAACTCGGGCGGCAAGTGCAGGGGTGGCAAACGAGACATCGACCACCGACCCTCCCCGCTGCCGCACACACGTGTGAACTGTCCCTCTATTTAGAAGGGACACGCCAGACGAGGCCGCCCAAAACTCGACGGCTCGTCCGCGAACGTTACAAGTGGCGGCCGGGTTGCCCTAGGCCGCCGACTTAGCGTTCAGGTCGCCCAATATGGCGACCTGGCGTGGTGCCGCCAGACAGACAGGTGCCGACAGAGGGCCCGCGTGTGCCCAACTCCAAAGCACTTGAAGCAGCGTAGAGGCTGATCTTCAAGCGCCCGGACTCTGCAGGAACTAAACCGTACAGAAAGCCGCCCTTTGGCGAGGACGGCTTTAGCCGCGGCGACGGGGCACTCAATTCGGATAGTGCCCATGCCGCCGCGCCGGGCCTAATGTCCCGACTCTGCACCTCTGTGACGCCACAACACCCTGTTGCTGCGATCACCGCCACCACCTCCTCTTTGGTGACCGAGTCATCCAGATCGGTCACCTCCAAAGCCGCAGACCTAACGGGCCTGACGACCTTAGCCGCGTCCGCGATGACCTCTCTCAATTTGCTAGCGAAGAGGTCCGCGTTGGCGCCACCCTGAGCCCCCGGGAACTCGAAGATTCGAGCCTCGGCTTGGGTCTGGCGGCACGCGACTGCTCCGATCCCTAGTTTAGTGGGATCGACGTTGGTACGAGCCCGCTTGAGGACGGACTCGTACGTCTCACCCCGCCCCGCAGCCTCTGCAGTGAGTGTCATTACGACGGCTGCGGTTTTGGGAGGAACCAAAGGCTTCCTTCCACCGGCTGAAGACTTTTTGGCTGCGGGGGCAGCAGCGGCGGGCTTGGGGGCCGACTTTTTCCCTTTCCCCTTTCCCTTGCCGGTCGCCTGGGACGGGCCGGAAGGAGTGGCGATGGGAGTAGCAGGGGTGGCGGCCGTTTTCGTTTTCTTCTTGGCCTTGCTTTTTCCCTTTTTAACCACTTCCGTCCACGGCTGGTTGGACGGAGTAGTCGAAGGTATTTGGGCGTCCTCCTTTTGAGAGGATGGCCCCGGCTTGTTCAGCCTCTTGTCCGCTGCAAGTGGCGGTTGGAGGCGTTTCTCCGGTAGAAGCCTGTCCTCGATGCCAGCGAAACAGGCTCTCGTAAAGGCCCTTTCCTCCATGACCACCTTGCGGATGATATCCTCAAGGTTGGAAGAGGGGCCGTCAGCCGCCGGTCCAGGGTCGGCCTAAGCAGGCTGGGCCATGATTTCAGCCAGCTTCTTGTGCAGCTGGCTGACCTACAATTGCAGGCGGTCGACTTTTGCCTGCATTTGCCGCGTCTCCTCCGTTTCTGTGCGCTGCACGAGCTCTCGGACGATACCGCGTATGCTCGCGGCTCTGCACTTCAGGGACTTTTGGAGAGTCCTTTTTTAGTTTGAGGACTTAGAGGCAACCACCACTATTTCCTCCGCGTCCTCCTGAGCCATGCGCTCTAGCTCGGTTAGGGCTGATAGGGGAGCTCCCCTATCAGCGAGCCCTGAAAAGGGCACGCTCGCCCCGCTTGGCAGTGGTCCGCCCGGAATCCCGCAAGGAAACTGACCCATACAGCCGACTCACGAAAAACCAGGCAAGACAACACCGCACCAGCAGTGCCTCTCACACTAGAGACGGCTCTACCAGCCCTTCTTCCTAACTAAACCCCTTTCCCAACCAAACCCCCCTCCCACCACTCAATCCCCATCCAACTCTAACTCCCTCCCATGTAAATCATGCCCCCCCCCCAACCCACCCACCCGCCCAAATCCTACCCCACCGACAGAGTGCCGGCGCCTGGTGGTTTCAGTTACGTCTATTTCAGATGGAAATAGACCAATAACGGGCAGCAACCGCGAGAAGGCCAACCCCACCAGACTTGTTTTGAGGATCTACACGACCTGCTTTCTCCCTCAAGACCATACGCCTCCCTACTCGCTCCCACAGCCGAGTAAGGAAGGCCTAGACTTATCTAAAACAAGCGGCCGAAGCACGCAAGCTAGGCATTGCAACTACTAAAGGATAAACCCAGACCCGCCCGAGACAACCTTTTTTTTTTTACCAGGGGAAATCCTTTATGGATTCCTTCCCACCGGGGGGCGAAAAGGATATGTCGGATTTAGCTTAAAGTGCCATACCGACTAAAATCACCTGGGTGTTCCTTCTCTCGCTTCCGGTCGGGGCCGCGGATAAGTTACACACTCTTCCGTAGCCACCTCCCTTAGTGTCTGCCCTATTGGGCCCTTCTTCTAGGCTCAAAAGCCCTTCTTCACTCCGCTTAAGGCACCTTAGGAACACATAAGGTGTCTTCCAGCTCAGGACCTCATAGCGCGAACGACAGACCCCCCGATCCGTCGCCCGCAGGTCTTCGTTATGGCGGCATTCTAGCAATGTAGGCCAGGCGCCGCCGGCCGTGCCGCCTGCGGCGAATCGGTAGAGAGTTAGGGTCTTCCTCCCGATCTCGTTCCGCCACTTCCTTCTGCGTCAGAATGGTTTCGCAGAAGGTTTCTACCGCATTCCACGCCTCCTCGCTTTCGGCCATGGCCTTGACCAGGACCGCCAGTGATAGGTCTCCTCCAACAATAGCCGATACGGCAGCGCGAGGCACCGCCCAAGCTGGGCACTCTTCGCGCGTATGTTGCGCCGTATCAGCGACTCCCCCTCCACAATGGTGGCACTCCACTGACGGCTCTCGTTTCGCCACTTCGCACAGACACTTGGCGAAACAGCCATGTCCGGTCAGCATCTGCGCGATGTGGTAGGTGAGTGCATCGTGCTTTCGTTCGACCCAAACCCGAAGGATGGGTCGAACTGCCTCCACCAGTTCCCAGCAAGCCCCCGGGATCTCTAACCGCGCTGTCTACTTCCGGAAGATATCGTCGCGTGCTTCCTCTTCCCACTGCGCGATTTCTCGTGGATGTGGTCGGTCGCCCGCCTCCTGCGCTTCCACGCCCCTCCAATACCTCGCCGCGAGCACCTGTGCATTAAACTCCCACGGCGGGACACCGGCGAGGACACATGCCCCAGCGTGCGATACGGTGCGGTACGCCCTGGCCACCCTGAGTGCCATTCCACGCTGCGGTTTCCGCATCCGTTTCGGGGCATCCGGGCATCCGCCCATATCGGCGCACCATAGAGCGCCATCGACCTCACTACTCCGGCATATAGGCGTCTACATGCCCCACTAGGACCCCCTACATTAGGGAGTAATCACCCGAGCACTCCGGCAGTAGCCAAAAGTTTCGGGGCCAACCGCCGGAAGTGCTCGTCAAACTTCCAAGTGCCGTCGAGGACGATTCCTAGGTACTTCATCGTCGACTCGACGGCTATGGAAGTTCCCCCCATCATTATTGAGGAACCGGGCGGTGGCGCATTCCGAGGCCCATGAAAGACTAGGGCCTCAGATTTACTGGGGGCCACCTCCAGTCCCAGAGCTCTGATCCTATGGACCATCTGGGCAACGCTTGCCGTAGCGAGGCGAGACGCCTCCCGATGAGTCCTTCCGTGGGCCGTCACGAGCGTGTCATCGGCGTAACACGTGACGTGTACTCCCGCCAGTGTTACACCTCGCAACGCCCAGTCATACCCGATGTTCCACAGGAGTGGTCCAAGGACCGACCCCTGTGGAACACCGCACGACATCGCCTTCCTCCCCCAGCCGTCCTTCGTCGGGAATTCTACGACCCTGCCGTTAAAATAATCTGCCAGCAATCTCCGCAGATACCCTGGTACGCCGTGATACTCGAGGGCCGCCTTAACCGTTTCCCAGGGCAGAGTATTGAACGCGTTGGATATATCCAGAGATACTGCCCACAACACTCCACCCTCGGAAACCACCTCTTCTGCCAAGTCCCTGACCCGGGTGATCGCGCTCACCGTAGAACGGCTCCGGCGGAAGCCATATTGCGCATCATCGAGCCCTGGGTCCATGCTCTCGACGAGGCGAGCAGCGAGCACACGCTCGAAGAGCTTGCTTACCTCGTCCAAAAGCATGATGGGGCGATAGGTCGATGGCATTTCAGCCGGGCGACCGTCCTTCCGAAGAAGTACGAGCTTTCCCGTTTTCCACGCCCTCGGGAATCTACCCTCGTTGAGGCACGCATTGAATAAGGCCCGCACCCACTCCCCCATCTCGCCAAGCGCGAGCACCAAGGCTCGGCCTGGTACGCCATCTGGTCCTGGGGCAGTGTTCTTCAGCCGAAGCTTCAAAACAGCTACCCCAAACTCCACCTCAGATATTGGACGTGCCGCCTCAGCGTCACTTTCGCGTCTCAACCCGGTGCCTATAGGTGATGGCACCCACTCATCCCGTTGAGGGAAGAGAGTGCTCACCACTTGCTCCAGTAGTTGAGGCTCCAGACTCGTAGTTAGCGGGGGGGCCCAAGGTCGCAGTTTTTGTGACCAACGCAGGCAACGCAGGCTCTGCGTAACTCGCCCAGCTCCGGGCGCCACCAGTGCACTTCCCGCCGAGGCGGAAATGGTTTGGCTCTCGGCATCGCGGCATCGCAGACGCGGGTCAAGGCGCTCCGTAGCCGCTCCGCCGCATCATCCACCTCCTCAATAGGATCGGGCATAGTCCAGGACTCTACCAGAGCCGCCTCTATTGCTACATCCCGGTCCAAGCGCCGTAGCACCCAACGCGGGAGGCCTCCAAGAGGAAGTCGAGAACCTACTCGTGGAGTAGTGGAGGATGTGGTCACCTCGTAACGGATGTAGCGGTGATCCGATAGCGTCTCCACATCCTCCAACACTCTCCATCATTGGACCCGATTTACCAGGGAGGGGGACGCAAACGTTAAGTCGACGATAGACCCCCCCTGCTGTCGCACGCATGTGTCAACTGACCCCGTATTAAGAAGGGTGAGTCCCATGGACACCGCCCACTCTTCCAGTGCCTCTCCCTGAGTGTCTGTTGCTGGGGATCCCCACGCGGTTAATTTCGCGTTGAAATCTGCAGCAACAAGCACGGGATATGAGGGTATCTGCCTAATCAAGATCCCGATATCTACAAGCATTTGCTCGAAGTCGGCGAGGCCTCTATTAGGCGAAAAATACACCCCCACAATCACCACACCACCCACAACAGCCAACACGCACCCTCGACCTTTGGACACCCGATCAATAGACGGAGCGCCCGCGGCCGCCGGTGCTACGATAGCCACCAAGCCATCGCAGTCACCCACCCAGTCATTCTGGGGAGGGACCACATACGGCTCGGCGACCACAGCTACCTTTATCATGCACTCTGCCATGCTCTGAACTAACAGGTCCTGAGCCCTGGCAGAATGCATGACGTTCGCCCGCAGAAATGCTAGAGCCATCTAGATTGCGGTGTCCATCTGCTCCTCCTCCCGCAGAGAGTTGCGCTGAGACGGCTGCGCGACTTTGGAGCCCGCTTTCACCTTCCCCCTTCTTTTCTGGCCTCTTTGACTCGTTCGAGGCCCCTTTTGGGACCTGGTTACGCTGTCGGGGTACTCCTTCCCACCAATTGGGTGCGCTGCAGACTTTCCGGCCGCTGCACATACAGCGCAGTTTGGTTCAGCCTGGCAGTCCCTCGCCTAGTGGTCAGGTTTCCCACAACGGTAACAAAGACTGCTGCGGTCCACCTCAGCCTTGCACATGGTCCCAACATGGCCGATCTCAAGGCAACGGAAGCATCTCATGGGCAAGCGGTCGAGCAGCACCACTTTTGCCGAGATCCAGCCCACTTTGAGCCTGCCAACTCCCGTCACCTTTTTAGCGGCCGCGATTGGGCAGCTCAGCCACAGTGAGCCGCGGGGCCCTATAACGCTAGCCTTTAAACTGTCGACAGAGCAGCCACCCTGTTCTGCTACGGCCGACGCTACCTCACCTGGTGTCGCGAAGTCATCTAGCTCCATGACTCTTATATCTGCGCGCATCACCGGCCGCTGTACGCGTACCACGTCCACGCTTAAGACCTCTCTGAATTTCTTCGCCAGAGAATCGGCCTTCACAGCACCCGTGGCGCCGGCTATCTCCAGCATCTGAGCACCAGTTGCCCCCGTTCTGAAACGCATCTCCTCAATGCCAAGGCCCTTGAGGTCAACGCGTTCCTTGGCTTCCCTGAGCAGCGCCTGATACGAGACGCCGCTTTCCACAGCACCTGGCAACAGGGTGAGGGTGATGGCTGCCGAACGAGGTGGGCGGAGCTTTGCTTTGGGAGCAGACGCGGGAACGCCAGCCACCTTTTGGCCAGTCTTTTTGGCCGTCTTCTTCGTGCCTTTACGGACCACCGTACTCCATCCCTCGCCTGTTGGCGGAGGCGCAGAGCATTCTAGCCGCCTCCTTAGCCGCCAGGCTCACCTTCTTTCCCTTCTTTTGGGATGAGGTGGAGGCTTTCAGCACCACAGTCGGCACCTCACGTTCGGGCCCAGCCTCCGCTCTGCTTAGGCGGGTTTTGTCCGCAGCTAACGGTAGCCGCAGACGCACTTCCGGTAGAAGCCTACTGTCTAGGGCTTCCAGCCTAGCGTTCACCATGGTCCCTACTTGAACCATGATGGCGCGCGGCAACCCGTCCACGTCCAGTTGCCGACTCCCATCTTGGGGCTCCGTTGTAGGTCGAAACGGCTGCAGCTCCGCCCTTAACTCCGCAAACTCCTTTCGCAGTGCGGTGAGCTCCATTTGCAGGCGTGTGTTGTCGGCCTGCAACTTAGCCGTCTCGTCAGAAATGGAGCGCTTACTCAACACCTCCACTGCCTCCACTATGAATTTAGTCGCCTCGTTAAGGGACTTTTGGAATGGGCCACTCAAGTGGCCAGACTTGCGGGACACCGTTTTGATGACGTCCACGCAATCTAGTACCTGCTTGTTTAGGGACGTCGCAAATTGGTCATCGACCTTCCCTGCCAAAAGGCTTGCCAAACGCGATGGGAGCGTCACTCTCCGCGTCTTTTCCATCGCAACCGTCACCTCCTCGCTTGCGTCCAGAAGGAATTCTTCTCTTCTGGCCACCGTTTCCTTCGCCGCGGCCACGAACTTCCTAGAACTGGTCTGGCGGCCGCTGCCTCTTCCCTTCATCGATTTCGTCACTTTAGGTGACGACACGTCCCCGGTAACAGTTACGTCCGAATCCGATTCAGAGCAAAGGCTCGGGCTTGCTGAGCCTGGCCTCTTTCGCCAAAATCTGGCGAGACCCAACGCGGGTCCAGGTGACACCATCACCATGCTCCTGTCAGATTCAGAATCCGACAGGCGCGTTACCACCACTTTCAATTCCTTCATCATGCAGGGGTCGTTTGCTTCCACGCACAACTTCGGGGTGCGCGCTTCCGCTTTAGTGTCCTTATTCAGGCCAGCGTCAGCGGTGTCAACACATGCCTTCGGGGCGCATGCTTCCACCTCCATCACAACGTTGTCCATATCGCTTGCTATATCAGTGTCCAGTGTCAGAGTTTTGCCAGAGTTGCGTTCACGGAGCCGGGCGGATTGCCTGGCTACGAAGCAGTTGCTGCCCCCCCCCCCCCGAGTACGAGAGGCAGCCCTCCACCTCGTTAGAAGTAGAGGGGTGGGATTTTCCTTTCGGGGACCTTTCGGGGATACCTTCCGCTCTAGGGGAAGCGAAAGGTTATGCCAGACTCCTAAGGGCTAAAACCACACGGGGTTCCATCTGGACGCCAAACGTTAGAACTGTGAGCTCGCTTGCGCATTCGTTCATGGCTCCAACGGCGTTGGCTATTTAATAGCCCCATCTTTTTTGGATGAAGTTATATCCCATATTATATCTCTTGCAAGAGGCGCGCGGAACCTCCACGAGTGCCACCTCGAGGCTTTTTTATTAGGCGGTGGACACCCCCCAGTGCCTACGCTCAAGCCTAGTTACGGGGGTCGTATGTCATGGAGGAAGTTTCTCCTCCTACGACTTGCTCTCTTGCTGTGGATTGGGTTGTCGGTCGTGATTTCTCGCTCCCTTTCTGCAGCTTCCTTCTGTTCCATGACTTCTTCGTAGAAGGTGATTCCAGCTCTCCAAGACTCATCACATCCAACCATAGCTCTCACTAGGGCAGGATATGCTAAGTTACTTCCTACTACATTGACAAGCCTCAGTCGAGCAATTGCCCAAGCTGGGCATTCTGTGAGCGTATGCTCTGCCGTGTCCATTTGGCAGCCACAGTGGTGGCATGCGGTAGTCGGTTACCTTCCGATTTGACACAGATACTTCGAGAAACAGCCGTGTCCCGAAATTATCTGCGTCAACCGGAAGGTTAGTGACCCGTGTTCTCTATTCAGCCACTCACGAAGTAAGGGGCGAATCGCCTCTATTATAATCAGGCCAGCGCTTGGCTGTTCTAGTCTTCTTTGCCATTCCTCTATAAGTATGTTAGAAACTTCGAGCCTCCGGACATCAAACTCTCTTTGCGCTGGTCGTTGTCCTTGTGCAACCTCACTTTCACGCCAGTAATAGAGTGAAGCCAGCCCTCTGGCTTCTAGGTCCCATGGCAGTGAGCCCGCCAGCACGCAAGCTGCCTCAAATGAGACAGTGCGGTATCCCCGTATAACCCTTATAGCCATTGCTCTCTGCGGCTTTCACAGTATCGCAATATTTCGGCTGCTAAGGGCGTCGGCCCACACTGGAGCTCCATATAGTGCCATGGAGCGTACAACCCCCATGTATAGACGTCGGCAACTGACCCTATTTCCCCTGAGGATGGGCAGTAGCCCTCCGAGAGCCGCTGCTGTTCCCATCAGTTTAGGCGCTAATCGCAGAAAATGGGCGTTGAAATTCCGTCGGCTGTCGAGGACGAGTCCCAGGTACTTCATCGTCGACTCGACACCGATGCGTACGCCCCCTACAATAATATGTGATCCAGCTGGAGGATTGTTCCGAGGCCCGTGGATGTACAGGGCTTCGGACTTGCTCAGGGCTACTTCAAGCCCGAGTCGTTTTATTCTCTCAACTACCTGAGCTACACCTGCTGTAGCGAGCAGCGTTGCCTCCCTGTAAGTCTTGCCTCTAGCTGTGACAAGAGTGTCATCAGTGTAACACGTTACCAAGATTCTTTTTATGAACGAGCTTCGTGGCACCCAGTCGTAACCGATGTTCCACAGGAGGGGCCCGAGAACCGACCCCTGTGGGACACCGCACGACATCTTGTGTTGACTCCACCAATCTTGCCTTCTGAATGACACGTGTCGGTCAACAAAATAGTCCCTTACTATGTTTTGGAGGTACATGGGCACTTGATGGTACCTCAAGCCTTCCTTAATAAAGCTCCAGGGCAAGGTGTTGAAAGCGTTAGCGATGTCTAGAGACACAGCTAAAACGACCTCGCCCCGAGATACTGCTTCCTCCGCAATGGCCTTCACTCGCAGTATTGCGCCAACTGTTGATCGCCCCTTTCGAAATCCGAACTGATTGTCGTCCAAATCTGGACCAAGGCAGTTCAGATGTCTGATGAGGCGAGCCGCAATAGTTCGCTCAAACAGCTTCCCAACCTCATCTAGCAGAACGATGGGTCGGTAAGCAGACGGCGAGTCAGTAGGGTGTCCATCTTTTTTAAGCAGCACAAGTCGGCCTGTCTTCCACTGCGCTGGGAATCTTCCTTGATATAGGTAGGCGCTAAAAAGGTCTTGGAGCCGAGGACCTAGGGTTTTCATGACCAGGACCCATACCCGGCCGGGAACACCGTCAAGGCCAGGGGCCGTGTTTTTGGCTCTGAGCCGCAAAACCGCCATCCTCATTTCAACCTCATCCACTTCCGGTACATCCGTCATCGCATTGCCCTCCTCTTCAGGTGGTGCCATGGTTGGTGGCGTATGCTCTTCCCCATTCGGAAACAGGGCTGACACTACTCTCTGCAGCAGCTGGGGCTCTAAACTTTGCGTCAGAGGCGGGGCCCATGGACGGAGTTTACCCCTCACCATCCTGTAAGGTCTCCCCCAAGGGTCCTGGTTCAGGATCTCCAGGAGTTCCTCTCTAGCTTGACTCTTGGCTTGTATGGTGGCAAGTTTTAAGGCTGATTTGGCAAGTTTATAAAGTCCATACAGCTGCCCTTCCAAACTTTCGTCCCGATGTCGCCTACGACGGTAATTGGTGTATCGACGCTTTGCTCTAACACAAATTCCACGTAGTACCGCCAGTTCCTCCAACCACCAGTAAACTCGACGCTTAGCAAGATGAGGCCCAACCCTAGGCATGGCTGCATCGCATATCTGCATCATTGCCTCGCGAAACCATTCCACCTCTTGCTGAACCACAATGTCTGCCTGTTCCCTGGACACTGCTATCCAAGCCTGAACTATGGCTGCCTCTTCCAATAGGTCCCGATCTAGGCGTTAAAGAGCCCACCGTGGACCATCTCCATGCCTCATGACTTCATCTGATATTCTTAGAGCCACAGGAGCAACCTCTAAACAGATGTAACGATGGTCCGAGAGCGTCTCTATCTCTGTTTCTACCTTCCTACCACGGATACGGCTTACCAAAGCTGCGCTGGCAAAGGTTACGTCAGCTATGGGCGAACCTTGTGGCCGCACTCAGGTATGTACAGATCCGCTGTTGAGAACTGACAGACCTGAGGATAGGGCCCACTCTTCAAGAACTTCTCCTCGTCGATCCGTGAGAGGACACCCCCAAGCCATTGACTTTGCATTCAGATCTCCAAGGACAAGCGCCGGGTATGGGTGACTCCGCCCCACTAAGGCCCCCACTTCAACAAGAAAACTCTCGAAATCAGCAAGGACCCTATTAGGCGATATGTACACTGCCACTACCATTACGCCTCGCACGAGAGCTGCGACACAACCATTGCCCTTCATGACTTTATCAAAAGTACCACTCTTGGAAATTATGGTCACGAGCCCATCTTTATCTTCAACCCAGTTGTCTCTGGGCGGGACAAAGTATGGCTGCTACGTCAATCAACCACTCCGCTATGCTCTGGATCATGAGATCCTGAGCACTGGCGGAGTGGTTGAGGTTTGCCTGCAGAAACCGTAAAGCCATCCTATACAGTGTCTATGCGATCCTCTTTTTCCCCAGCTTGTGATGGGAGACAGCTCTCAGCTACCGGCGGTGTGCCTGAGGTGTTCACGACCTTATTGCCTCTTCTCCTAGGTCTCGGAGGAGCACACACCTTACTGCCTAGCCTATGTGAAGCCGCCCTATTTGCCGCCGCACAAACTGATCACTTTGGCTGAGCTAAACAGGCTGTGGCTTTATGGCCGGGTTGTCCACATCGGTAGCACTCCTCACTCCGGTCCGTCTCTGCATTGCATTGAGCACGAACATGTCCGGTCTTAAGGCAACGGTAGCACCTAAATGGTCTGGGTTCTATTAGCTCTATACGGGCTGAAACCCAACCAACCAGCAGGCGGCCTTCCTCTCCTAATTTCTTGGCAGCCGTCACTGGGCAGCTCACCACCGTAGCTCCAGTACCCTGGTAGGTGCTTCGGATGTCACCTACCTTCACGAAATCCTCCGAGCAACAACCACGCTGGACAATTGCAGCGAGTATGTCTTCTTTAGACACAGAGTCATCTAGACCTAGCAAGCGGAAAGCCGCACACATTGTGGGCCTAGAAACTCTGGCTAGCTCCTCACCTAAAACTTCTTTTATTTTTTGCGCCAATGTGTCCACCTTTTCCGCGCTCTTCTCATCTGCCACTTCCAAGATACGAGCACCGGTAGCGGCCTTCTGAGACCGTTCACTTGGGATACCACAGCTGTTGAGGTCAACTTTTGCCTTGGCATCCTCTAACACTTTGGCGTATGTCGCACCTTTCTCCATGGCTCCCTGCTGCAGAGTAATTACCACTGCTGCAACCTTTTCGATGGTTTCAACTGAATCCAGCACCAGCCTAAAAAGGTCTGGCGATTCCGTTTCCTCACTTACCTCCATCGATTGCCTCATTAAATCCGGGGATCCACGGAAATTTGCCGCTATTGCCTCCTTTTTCCGCTTGAAATCATCCGCCATCTCTATTTCAGCATGCAGACGAAGCTCCTCAGCTTTTGCCGCGTTCAGTTCAGCCCTGGCTTTGGCTATGGTGCGGTGCGTGGGGGGGAAGGTGTGATGAATAATTGATACGCGAGTGTTTAGTAAGACGCTAGGTTTATTACTGATCTAAGTACATGGTATACAGACATGACCCCACTACATCTACGGGGCAAAAGAAATAAGAAAAATATAATGCTATTTGTTTTTCTTATGAATAATTAGTACTTATCAAACACACATGAAATGCTAATACAAACTCAATATCTTATATTACTAGTCTTTAAACAACTAACAATTATAACTTAACTAACAAATGGTTTAGTACGATTTTTGTGTAAAATTTCAACTTTATTATTTTTCAAAATTTTTACATTTGGTTCCAAATCTTCAACTACTAAATATGGACCATTATATAAACTGTTTAAATTTCCACCCGTTTCATTTTTCAATAGTAACTTATCATTTGGATTATAAGCAATTTTATTAACATTTTTGTCATATGTTTGTTTTCTTTTTTCTTTACATTTTATTAGGTTTTCTCTCGCATCTTTACATGCTATTTGTAATGTATACTTTAATTCTAAACTATAATTATCCGGATTATACAAAGGTTCTATACTACTAGATATTCTGCTAGGTAATTCACACTATTTGCCAAAAACAAGTTGATACGGTGCATACTTGGTTATGCTGTGTACTGTCTTATTATAAGTAAAACACCAAAATGGTAGCCAGTGGCTCCAAGTTTCAGAATGATTATCACACTGAATTCGCAAAAATGAACCTAAATGCTTATGGGCATTCTCAAGTGAACCTATCGTTTGATGATGATATGAAGTAGAATTTAGTTTTTTAATACAAAGAAGTTTACATACCTCTTTCATTGTTGATGACATGAATTCACTGCCTTGATCTGTAGCAATAACCTTAGGAATTCCAAACCTTTAAATAAAATTATGAACTAAAGCTCTTGCCACACTTACCGTCTCCTTATTTCTAAGAGGATAAGCCTCGACAAACTTACTTAATTCACACTGGACTGTAAGTATATAACTATTATCATCTATATATCTATCAAGAGGGCCTACTAAATCTAAAAATACTTTTTCTAAAGCTGAATTAGCTGTAGTCGTAATCATCATTGGTTCTTTAATATTTCGAGAGTGTTTCATTTTTTTGTAATTTTTTACACTTTCGAACAAAATTCTTAACGTCGTTTTCGATTTCTGGCTAGTAATATTTTCTTTTTATGTTGTTAATCATTCTACGTACCCCAGCATGTCCACTGGTAGGTAATAAATGATAATCATTTATAATATAACTCTTTTCGTCATGACAATCTATTCGTTTTACTCCTTTTAATATACAAATACGGGGACCCGGGTATGTATCCATATTTTTTATTTCTTCTACCACATTTTTTATAAATAACGCGTTATCATCTTTTATAATAAAACATATTTTTTTATTTTTAACTTGTCGCAAATATCATTCAACTTTTTCACAAAAACGGCTCGCGTGTAGTGTGCTTTATAATTGAGATTTACGCATAATATATTTTCATTAGATAAAAATACGAAACATTCAGATTCGAAACTTATCTGTTTTCTTTCTCTCATCTTCACTATTTCCTCTTCTTTCACTAACTTCATTTTTACTGCACCATTTGGTATCCGAAGTATTTCAAGAACTCTTGGTTGATCAGGCCAATTGTTCAAATCATTACTTGGTATCGAAGACGTATTACCACTTTCCTTCTTCTTTTTCTCTTCTTCGCTCTTTCTACTCTGCGCTCTAGTCGTAACAGCTACTATCTGTTCATTCATACTTTTTAACTCTTCTGACGTAATTAATATTCTCGAGAGTGCATCCTACGTTGTCTTTACCTCTTACATACACAATTTTAAAATCATACTCTTCTAGAGCTAATCTAAATTTTAAAAGTCTACTAGATGGATCTTTCATTCCAAATAAGTAAATTAATGGTTTATGGTCGGGCATGATGGTAAATGTCCGGCCATATAAGTATGGTCTAAAATATTTGACATTCCATACTATAGCTAGCAATTCTTTTTGAATTGTAGGATAGTTTTTCTCTGCTTTATTTAAAGGTCTACTTGAATAAGCTATTGGTCTCATATTTTTATTGCATAGTACACCACCGAGAGCAATTCCTGATGCGTCCGTTTGTAATATAAATTCGTTATTTTCTGAAAAATCTGGGTATTGTAATATAGGTGGTGAAGCCAAAGCATTTTTCAAGAATTCGAATGATTCCTGACATGCACTTGTCCACAAAAATTCAACATTTTTGCAACATAATTTATTTAATGGTATCGTTATTTCTGAAAAATTTTGAACAAATTTTCTATAATAATTGCAAAATGCAACAAACCTCCTTACTTCATCTACATTTTTCGGTGTTGGATGATTTTGAACTGTTTTAGTTTTATCAGGATCGGGTAAAATACCTTCAGATGATATCGTATGACCTAAATATAATAATTCTGTCTTTAAGAATTGACATTTATTAGGATTTAGTTTTAGGTTTACTTTACGAAGACGTTCAAAAACATCGATTAAATTTTTGTTATGTATTTCTAAATTTCGACCAAAAATTACTAAGTCATCCAAATAAACAAAACATTTTCCTAAATTCAATCCTGACATAGCAATTCACATAACCCTTGAAAATGCACTTGGGCTTGTTTTAAGTCCCATTGGTGTCCTTTTCATTTGATATTGACCTTCATGTGTAATAAATGATGTTAATTTCCGTGAATCAGGATTTAAGGATACTTGATAGTATGATTGACTTAAGTCTAAATGCGAAAAATATATTGCACCAGAAAGTGAGTCAAGAATATCCGTAATGTTTGGTAATGGGAATTTATCATCCTGTATCACATCATTTAATTTCCGATAATCTATAACTAATCTCCATTTTTTACTTAAATCGTCCGATTTTTTAGGTACCAATAAGATTGGACTCGACCATTCGCTTTTGGTCTCTTCGATTATATCGTTGTTTAAAAGTTGACAAATTTATTTACCTACTTCTCCTTTCATACTATATGGTAATCTATAGGGCTTTACATACACTGGAGATACATTAGGTTTCAAATGAATTGTTTGTTCACACAACTTAGTTGTAGAGAGCTGGTCGCCCGGTAGGTAGAATATGTCAGCATACTTGGAACAAATTGACATTATCATATCACGTTCACTCGAAAACAAGATCAAGTTTCAATAATTGCAACAATGTTTTTGCACGTGTTACGCTTGAGTTGCATTTATTAAAACAACAGAAGTCATATTCTCTCAAAGGTAATAATTCTGGTTGGAATATAGGTATTGAGATTTCTTCTTTACTTGTATTTAATAATTTAATTGGAATAATATTATTCTTCGGTTTAACAATCAAACTAGCCAAGAATAAATTTTCTTTCAACTCTTTTTGAACAATCACGCTATCTTCGTTTATATCTGATTCTAATTTTATTGGTATTCTCAAATATTCACTACTAATTTTTGGTGACGTAAACAAAGGTAATACACTTTGTTTCTCACTAGTTAATAACTAAGTATTTTTCTCTAAGTCGATTAACGAATTAAAGTTGTTTAAAAAATCTAGTCCTAATATTCCGTCTGATTTACAAGGTACATCGTCAAACAAATAGAATTTATGTTCATAAATTGAACCATCTGATCCCTGCAAAGAAAGATAAACAAATCCTTCCGAGTGAGTTTTACCTCCTATTCCGTTAATAACTATTACGTCTCTGTGTATTGGAATGTGTTCCGATAACACCTTGCTACTTATGGCGGATAAAGACGCGCCGGTATCTAATAGCCATGAACAATTTTTATTCCCGATGTTTAAATACACATACTTTACATTTTCATCACAGGTTAAAATGTAGTTCCTAGTCCCGAAAAAACTGGTTCGTATTTTCAGCTTCCTCCTCTGGTTGACTCGATGTTTGAGCTGAAAACACGTTCTTAAAGTTACCTCCATTGTAACCACCATTTGCGGACCGAACTCGATTCGAACTCGAAAATGGATTTCCGCGATAATTATTTTTTCCTCTATAATTGTTGTATCTCGAACCATTGTTGTTCACGTAGTGACCTCGATTTTGGTAAAAATTTCCTCGATTATGATAAGAGTTACCTCTCTTCTGCTGGTTATTGAATCTTCCACGGCCTCTGTACGAAGACCTATTATAAAAACCTCTAGACCTACCTCTCACGTTGAATATAGTGTTGGTGGTCGATGGCTGTGCAAGCTCTTCGTCTGTTGCTGCACGTACGGCATCCTTCAGGTTTGAGTAATCTCGCGCTACAATAATAGTACTTAATCGTCTATTACGCAATCCGTCGGCAAATTTTTTAATTGCCAACTGTTCATTGATGGGTCTTAAAATTTCACATGCCTTTTCATCTGAATTCGCCTGTGAAATAGTAAGATTTACAAAAATATCTTCAATTTTTTCGGCGTACTGCGCAATCGACATTTCCTTTTGGGAAACGCTATTTAGTTGTGTTAGTAGGGAATTGGAAGACTGTTTAGTCAGCAAATATGTTTTAATATCCCTAATCAGTTCTTCACAATCAGCATAATCTTGTTTAAGTTGTAATTTGGCAACTCTTGTGAGCCTACTTTTGAGTACGAATGTTATTAAGTACTTTTTACATTCCTTGCTTGTGAGAAAACTATTATACATAGATACTCCTTCTATAATTTTCTCTATCGTCTCTTCTTTTCCATCCATCAAAGGCAATAAAGTTGCTGCCATTTTAAAATTAAATTTATCCATCTCAAGTTCGATTTCAATATTTTTGTATGTTAAAACTTTTTTGTGGATGTTTTCTATACTCTCACTAATTAACACTAACGAATATCCTAATAACTCTAAATTCCTTTTATCTATATTCTCTATAATTAACTTATATTCATTATATAATTTTAATGCATGCTCAAACTTTAGCTTACCAATATTTTCTTGCTGTCTCTTTGGTCCTAATTTTCTTATATTTTCATACGTATATTTAAGATCTTCATATAAATCTTTTAACTTATCCATAAAATGGTAAATAAACCTACTATCGTTATACTGTCCTGTTACTCACGCATTATCCTTGGTGTAATTTTATATTATTTTCTACGCACTTTTCACTCGTTGGCTGTCCTTTTTGTATGCATATAGTTACTACTTTAACGCACGCACTTTTATACTTTTTGCACGCACTTTACGCACTACAATTTTAAACACGCACTCACGATTTTTTTTTCTTTTTTACGAATCAGCTTCATTTGGTGGTCCTACACGTCCTCGGAGAGATGAACGAATACGTCGCATTGCATGTGCACCAATTTCTCCTTGGATCATCTGCAGATGGTAAGATTTGTACACTCGGTACAGTCCGTATAAGAAAACTCCCAGGGCAATCGATAACACAATAATTGTAACAATGTGAATCTGATCTAATCGGCCTCCAATATTTTTCAAAACTCCGTCATTGCTACCAACAGCATTTTGGCTTAGGATAACCTCCTCCTTCTCGATAGTTGATCGACACATTTTTCTTCAAGTTCTTAAATTTTCAAATAGATTTTCTTTTTATTTTACGCCATCCCAACGCGATACTCCTTGTACTCCTCTGCATACCGCGCTGGGCATGGCAGGGTCGCCATGTGGTGCGGTGCGTGGGGGGGAAGGTGTGATGATTAATTGATACGCGGGTGTTTAGTAAGACTCTAGGTTTATTACTGATCTAAGTACATGGTATACAGACATGACCCCACTACATGGCCAAGCCAACGTATTTTCCCGTAGAGGGCGGGCGTCCACGTCCCCTCCTAGCCGGCGTTGCCGGTTGCGAGTCATCATCATCCCCCACATCAGAGGTCGCATCGTCTGTTCGACGCTTTCTCCAAAAACGGTTTCCTCCTCGCAATTCTTCTGAAACCACGGTCTGGAAACTCATATCAGAATCCGTGTCTGATAAGTCCGCCATTTTCGACGAAGCAACGAGCAGATCTTCGTCGTTGCTCTCCGTCAGCTCGCAACGGGTTAAAACAACCCGTGCCTCTTTCACCACTCCCTCCTTCTCGACACCACTCTGCGCAGACACGCAATCTCTCTCCTCTTCCTCCTCTCCATCACTTAACCTAAAGGATTTTTTAAAATATTTAGCCATAACTGATCCCACGAGTACGTGGGAAGGGTGGGTCGCCCCGGACAGTGCCCACTGTAACTGGGGAAGTCTGGCGTAACCCGCTCAGGGGAGCGACAATTCCCTGGCGGGGGACACAGTAACGACTGAAACTCCGTCCAGCCTTCCAAACCTTACGCTGCGCCGCCGCTTGCTTTCGGGTAATTTTTTATAGAGGTTGTCTTTCTCGTAGCCCGGGCGACCAAGCCAAGGCCTATCGGTCCCGCTCAGATCGCATAACATGACTGCGACCGTGTTGCGGGATTACGATTTCGGAGCGGTGGCAGGAAAGAAAACTCCCACCGCCTGTCCGGTGGCAGGGTGAGTGCACACCCAGGCCCGACTCCTCTACTCCAGATTAGCTTGGAAAGGCTATCCACCACCTACAGAGACGGCTCCACCAGCCCATCTCGACTCCATCTAATGCGTCCTCTGCTACTGAGAGGTATGCATGGAGAAGTCCCCCCCCCCCCCCACCCAAATCCTACCCCACCGACAAAGTGTCGGCGCCTGGTGGTTTCAGTTACGTCTATTTCAGATGGAAATAGACCAATAACGGACAGCAACCGCGAGAAGACCGACCCCACTAGACTTGCCTTGAGGATCTACACGACCTGCGCTCTCCCTCAAGACCATACGCTTCCCTACACGCTCCTAGAGCCAAGTAAGGAAGGCCCGGATATATCCAAAACAAGCGGCCGAAGCACGCAAGCTAGGCATAGCAACTACTAATGGATAAACCCAGACCCGCCCAACCTAACCTAACCTTTTTTTTGTTTTTTTTTTTAATAAGATCAGATATTGGGGGATGGGGGAGTTATGTGGGACTCCCCGGTCCAAACAGGACCGGTATACCCACTAAACGACCCAGCGGCACTCCGGCATCGTCTGCGTAGAGGAGGACTGGGAAACCGGCAGAGCCTTTACTTCCAATCCCCCGCCGATGACCGCCCGCCTTTACATTTACAGAGGGGCCTTCATACCCCTCCCGACAAGAAGAGGCCAGGGAACGACCGTGAGTGCTCGGCCATTCTCGCCCAGCGAAATTGAAGGATGCGTGCAATGCGAGAAAAGGCGCCCCCGCGCCTGTCTCCCGCTATCCTCCACCAGGAGGGGGAAGGCGATTTTCGTGCAATCGCCTTCTCCTACTCCTTATTCGCCGCGGTGCAGCGAGAGGATCATCCTCCCACTCGCGCTCCACTGCCTCCTTTTAGGACATTACGTCCTCGCAAAAGGAGGCTACGGCTGCCCAAGCCTCCTCGCTTCCCAGCATGGATGTGACCACGCCGGGCAGCGAGAGGTCCTGCCCAACCACCGCTATCATGTCGAGGCGCAGTTCGGACCATGACGGACACACTTCCAGGGTGTGCTGCACCGTTTTCTCCACCGCGCCACATTCGTGGCACGACGGTGTCCCCTCTCTCCCTATTCGGTGCAGGCATGATCCGAAACAACCATGTCCGGACAACACCTGCACCAAACGGAAGGAGAGAAACCCGTGGGACCGTCCGAGCCAGTTTTGCAGAACCGGTCCGAGCGCGTCCAGCGTTCGGCGACCGAAGGCGGCAGAGGCGCCTTCGGTCGCTGATGGCGGATAGACGATGGCGGTCTTCGCCTCGCGCCGGACGGCCTCCAGCTCTTCCGGGACGGGGAGCTCTCCAAGCGCCCTACGCCCCGCCATCCACTCGTATACTCTGGCGAGCACCCACGCCTCCAGCTCCCAAGGAGGGGTGCCGGCCAAAGCACACGCCACCGTGAAACTCACCGAGCGGTAGGCCCTCGCCACCCGCTGTGCAATGGCTCTTTGGGGCCTGCGGATTGCAGTTGCGTTCTCCCTCCTGTGGAGACAGTCCGCCCAGATGGGTGCCCCGTAAAGGGCCATACTCTTAAGTATGCCGGCATACAAATGCCAGCATCGCGCTTTGGGCCCTCCCAGGTTTGGAAGGTGCCACGAGAGGGCGTTCGCTGTCCTCAGCAGCCGTGCTGACAGCCAGCTAAAGTGTTGGTCGATGCGCCACCTGCTGTCTAGGATGAGACCCAGATATTTCATCTGGGTCTTCATCTCGACCCTGACGTCCTCCACAACAATGTGCACATCAAGAGAGATGCGCTGCCGAGGTCCGTAGAAGAACACGGCCTTGTTCTTGTGCAGCGCAACCCTCAATCCTATGCGGCGGATCCTTCCCGCGACCAAAGATCCGCCAGCCGATGCCAAACTGGCCGCCTCTCTGAAATTCCTCCCCCGGGCAGTGAGGAGAGCGTCATCCGCGTAGCAGATGACACTCGTGCCACGGAGGAGGGTTCCTCGCAGGAGCCAGTCGAAGCCGATGTTCCACAAAAGTGGTCCTAGGACCGACCCTTGTGGAACACCAGACTCCGCGCCGTACCTGTGGACTTGGCCAGTTTTGTCTACTAGGAGGACGGCTCGATCCTCCAAGTAGCTGGCCAACAGGTTCTGCAAGTACCGAGGTACTCCGTGGTACCGAAGTGCCTCCAGGATCGTCGAGTGAGGTACGGAGTTGAAGGCGTTTGCAATGTCAAATGACACAGCCAACACTCCGTCCCCAGACCCCACGGCCTCTTTCACTTGGCCCTTTAGTCGGGCCAACGCGTCCACCGTCGAACGCCCCACTCGGAAACCAAATTGGCCGTCCGACAGGTTCGGCCCTACCCCGTTCAGGTGGCCATTCAGCCGAGCGGCGACGATCCCCTCGAATAACTTACCAGCCTCATCGAGCAGAACGATGGGCCGGTATGCCGAGGGGGAGTCCGCCGGGGGAGGGAACCTTCCAGCCGCAAAACACGCGTTGAAGAGGTCCCGAAACCTCTCCTCCATTTGAGAGGCGGCGATGGCCACCACTCGAGCTGGGACGCCGTCCGGGCCGGGGGCCATCTTCTTGGCGCGGAGACGGAGCGCCGCCACTCCAAACTCCACCTCCGTGACCGGAGGGGCCTCTTCTTGCGGCGGAGCCGCCTCCCGTGGGGGGTCCATTACTGGCGGGGTGAAGCTGGCCCCAGTCGGGAACAAGGACCGAACCACCCAATCCATCAATAACGGCTCAAGGGTCTCCGCAAGTGGGGGACCGAAGGGACGCAGTTTGTTCCGCGCCGCCTTATATGGTCTCCCATACGGGTCTCTGTCGAGACCCTCCAGCATCTCGGCTCTCGCCGCGTCTTCGGCGGCAAACATTGCCACCTTGAGGACCTTTTTTGCCTCTATGTAAGAGGCGTAGAGAAGGTCCTCGCTCTCCGGGACTCGCAAGCTGCGCCGTCGGCTCCACGTGTAGGCCCTCCTGGCCGCCACACAGGCAGCCCGGAGCCCCGCTAGTTCCTCTGACCACTAAAAGACGGCGCGACGGGGAGCCGGACAATCTAACCTAACCTTTTTTTTTTTTTTTACAAGGTGAAATCCTTTATGGGTACCCTTGACCACGGGGGGTAGCCGGGGGTTATGTCGGACTCCACGCCTCTGGCGGGCTACCGACTATCTTCGACTATCGCCTCTTTTCTGGCGATGCGGTGCAGGTACTTACCGACGCATCCGTGCCCGGTAAGCACCTGCACCAAGCGAAACGTCAGGGCACCGTGCCCACGCTCCACCCATTGCCAAAGTGACGGACAGTGGATGGTGGAGGCCATACTGCCAGTCCTATGGCCTCCACCATCCACTGTCCGAAGACGGCGGACGAAAGGCCCTCCTCCCACCGCACCATCAGCTCCTCTCTGGCGCGGAGTCTGATGGCACGTTCCTCTGCCGCCATGCGCAGCCCTCCTTCGGCCCTCCTCGCCGCTCTATGTTGGTACACGGCGGCGAGGACTTCCGCCTCTAACTCCCACAGGGGGAAACCGGTCAGGGCGCAGGCCGCATCCGAGGATACCGTTCGGTATCCCCGGATTGCCCTCAGTGTTATGATTCGCCGAGGGCGCCGCAGCCGCGCCTTGTTCCCTCTATTGAGGGCGCCAGCCCAGACAGGGGCCCCATAGAGGGCCATACTTTTGATCACCCCAGCGTACAGTCGACGGCAACTGACGCTGGGGCCTCCAACATTGGGCAGCAGCCGGCCCAAGGCTGCCGCAGCATCCACCAATCTGTGCGCCAAACCTTCAAAGTGGGCTTGGAAGGTCCAAAGCCCGTCGAGAACAAGGCCCAGATATTTCATCTGTGCCTTGACCGGGATCGCCACCCTTTCGACGGTAATGTGAGCCCCTGGGGGGGGGGGGGCACACCGAGGCTTATGAAACATGATGGCCTCGGTCTTGGGGGGCGAGATCTTTAGCCCCAGTAGTCTCAAATACGTTCGACCACCAGGGCTGTACTCACTTCCGCCCTTCGGGCTTCCTCCCTGAAGGTGTCCCCTCGGGCTATGACTAGGGTATCATCCGCGTAGCAAAGGACGCTCATCCTTGGGATTAGCGTCCTGCGGAGAACCCAGTCATAGCCTATGTTCCACAGGAGGGGCCCCAGCACCGACCCCTGCGGAACTCCACACCTCATCGGCCGCCGGACCACCGCCCCCGCCCCGTTCACACACCGGACTTCTCTTCCCCGGAGGTAGTTCTCTAGGAGACTCTTTAGGTAGGGAGGCACTCCATGGAACCGGAGTGCTTCCATAATTGTGCCGAAGGGGAGGGTGTTGAACGCGTTGGCTATGTCAAGTGACACAGTCAGCACCCTCTCACCCCCTTCAGTCGCCTCTGCTGAAATGGTCTTCAGAGCCGAGAGAGCGTCTATTGTTAACCTCTCGACCCTGAAACCATATTGGGCCTCGGACAAGTCCGTCCCTATCACAGTCAGGTGCTGAACAAGGCAGGACGCCACGATGCTCTCAAATAGCTTCCCCACCTCGTCCAGCAGGACGATGGGCCGGTAGGCAAACGGGGAGCTAGGCGGTCACCCAGCCTTCGGAATGAGGACTAGGCGCCCGATCTTCCATTAGTGCGGGAACTGCCCGGTCTCTAGGTACCGGTTTAGCAGCTCCCGCATGTTGCCCTCGAGGTGTTTGAGGGCGACTGCCAGCACTTTGCCGTGGACCCCATCGGGGCCGGGGGCCGTTCTTTTCCCCCGGAGGCGGACCGCCGCGACTTTGAGTTTCTCCTCTGAGACGGGGGGGGGGCGGGATCGTCTGATGAAGGGTCCGTCGGGGGGCATGCAGGGGGGGTCGTGCTCCGGGCAGTCTGGGAAGAGCTCCTCGACCACCCGGCTTAGCAGCTCCGTCTCAAGGGCTTCCGTTACGGGGATGGCGGCTGCATTGCAGATTTTGTTCCGCGCAGCTCGGTATGGCCGTCCCTAGGGATCCCTGTCCAGGCCCGCGAGCGATTCCTCGCGGGCTGAGCTTTTCGCCTGGGCGATTGCTAGCTGGAAAGCTTTTTTCGCCTCTACGAGGGACGCATAGAGCCGGTCTTCCGCCTCCGTATTCCGCACCCTCCGCCGGCGGCTGCGGGTGTAGGCCTTTCTCTTTGCATTGCAGGTGGTCCGGAGATCGGCGATGAACGCCGAGCACCAGTACACCTGCGAGTGCGAGGGGCGCGGGCCGGCTCTAGGCATGGCCGCGTCGCTGATCGCTTCTAGAGCGTCGCGAAAGCGGCCAGCGGCTTCTTCGATCTCGGTGGGCGCGGAGTCTTGGGAGCACCACGCCTCTACGATGGCCGCCTCCTCGGCCGCTTCTCGATCGAGGCGGCTTAGCGCCCAGCGGGGAAACGCCTCCTGGACACGGCCCCGTTGGCGGCGGTGGGTGTCAGGCGAACCCTGCGAGGAAGAGATCTTGAACCACACATATAGGTGGTCCGAGAGAGTCTCCTCCCACTTGAGAACCTTCCATCCCTTCACACGGCGTGCAACGGCTGGGGTGGCGAACGATATGTCTACCACGGACCCTCCCTGCCATCGCACGCACGTGTGAGCTGTCTCCCGGTTGAGGACGACCAGCACGAGCTCCGTCACCCACTCTTCGACCGCCTCGCCTCGCAGGTCAGTGCGAGCTCCCCCCTAGGCCCGGGATTTGGCGTTAAGATCGCCCATGAACACCACAGGGAGGGGTGCCGCCCTGCGAATGGCCGGAGCTAGGGTGTCGAGGAACGCCTCTAGGTCCGACCGGGGCCTGTTGTGGGAGAAGTACGCACCAACCACCGCATACCCTCCCTATTCGGCTACCACGTACTTCGAGCCCCTCTCTTTGATAGAGAGAGTCGGCCCCGACCTACATACTATAGCCGCGGAGCCGTTGAGGTCCCCTGCCCAGTCAGAGCGGGGAACCACAAAGTATTGCTCCGCAGCGACGGCGATGTCAACCTCACGCTCCGCCATGACCTGCAGGAAAAGGTCCTGGACTCTGGCGGAGTGGTTGAGGTTTGCCTGCAGAAAGTTAGCAGTCCTACCTCCCATTATTCGGACATACTAACTTCCTCCACGGCTGGCGCGGGGTCGGCAACCGGAAAGTGGCCGGCGAAAGGCGCAGGGTCAGCGGCCACGTGGGTCCTAGGGACCGCGGCTCCCTTCGTTTGGGGAGGCTTGCAGCTCCTCCCTGCCATTTTGTGACCCGCAGGTCTGCCCGCGCTGGCGCATATCGCGCAGTGGGCCGTTGCCTGGCATGTCGCCGCAAAGTGCCCCGCATGCCCGCAGCGGAAGCAGAGCTCGCTGCGGTCCGTCTGCGAGGGGCACATCGGAGCGGCTTGACCCGTCCCCATGCAGCGGAAGCAGCGCATGGAAAGGGGCGCCAGTGCCACCACCCGCGCGGGACTCCAACCGACCTCTAGCCGGCCTAAGGTGGCCAGGATTTTCGCCGCCGCTACCGGACAGGAGAGGCGCAGAGAGCAGCTACCCCGCCCTGCTGGTTGCATCTCCCCGGTCCGGATCTGCTCTACCGAGCAGCCCGCTTGGGCCGCCGCAGCGGCTACCACCTCCGTCATTGTGATGGAGATGTCGAGACCCGATATGCGCAAGTCCGCGCATTTTGTGGGCCTCGACACCTGTGCCACGTCGGACAGGACCTCTGTCAGACAGGAGGCCAGGCGATCTGCTTTTTCAGCATTTTGGGGCCCTTTTACTTCGAGCATCCTGGCACCCGCAGCTGTTTGGCACATCCGGAGCTGGGATACTTCGATCCCTAGATCAGATAGCGCCACGTTCTCTCTCGCCTTGAGGAGAGCCTCCTTATAGCTCACCCCTTTTTCCGCTGCCTCCGGCTGTAGCTTAAGAACTACGGCCGAAGAGCGTGGGGGTGTAAGCTTGACGCTCTTTTTGGCGACTGCGACCTTCGGCTTGGCCTTATGTGCAGTCGCCTGAGTGGCGGCCTTCGGAGCGGGACGTGGTACCGCTGGGGGAGAGGCTTTCTTTTTCTTTCCCCTTTTTGCCACCGTGGCTCAGGACTCCGTAATTGCGAGGGCAGCTTGCGGTTGGCTGGGAGCCTGAGGCGGGGTCTGCTTTAGGCTTGGGCTTGGCCTCGTGTTGGGGGCAGGCGCCGAACCGCTAGCCGCTAGCCGTCAGTCCTGGCAGCCCCCCTTTTAGCGTAAGCCACCAGTGGCGGGCGCGACGTCTTCTTGGGGAGAAGGCGCTCCTCCAGACCTTTGTATCGGGTTTCCAACATGGTCCCGACTGATTCCAGTAGAGAGCGCCTCACACTCTCCAGGGAATCCGCATCCACTGCCGACATCTGCCGAGAAGGGCTTGGGGGCTTAGAGCTCGCCTTGGAGTAAGCTTGCCGCACAGCCTTCATTTCCTCCTTCAATTCATCTACCTCCTTACGGAGGTTTTGGTTGGCCATCCTGAGGCGCCGGATCTCCTCGGACGTGTTCCAGACGCAGAACACATCCAAAATGTTCTGCAGGGTCTTTGCCGACTTCTTCAGATCGCGAATGTATCCCCTTTTCAGGTTGCGTGATGTCGCTGCAACGTCGAGGATCTTCACGATCTTTTTCTCCGCCTCTGCCCTGAGGGACTCGCTATCTTTGGCCTCGAAGTGGTCCTCGGCCTCCGTTGGATCCTTATTGGCCGGAGCCTCCTTTAGATAGGAGGCCCATGTACTGCGCTGAGGGGCATCGCCGGTGGTTGCCGGTTCCTCCTCCCGTGACCTGAGAGCTGACTCAGCTCGTGATAGCCCGGTTTTGCGGCTAGGGGCTGAGATTTTGCCTCGCCTAGCCGTGTTTATTTTGGAACTCGGGGCTCGAGGCTGTGCCTCAGAGCAATCCGAGTCCGTCACTTCCGAGAGGACACCTCCCTTACGCGCTTCCGGTTTGCACCTTTTGGCGGAACCACGCTCTCGGGTGCCTCTCGCGCATCGACGTAATCGTCGACGTTTCTGTCGACCGACACCTCCTTCTTCTTCGTCTCCTTCTCCTCCTTCGTCTTCCCGTCGGCTAGCTTGTGACGCCAAAGTAGCATCGTCAGCCGAACCTTGAGAAGGGCCTTTTTTAAAACACCCGAAGGCGTCCCGCAATGGACGCGTCGTCACCACAGACGCAAGCGTCCTATAGGTAGTATTATGCGCAGACGCACATTCTACCTCCTCACCACTCTCTACGCTCATGCCAAGGTCAATGGCGTCAGCACACGCCTTCGGGGCGCATGCTTCCGCCTCCATATCGTCAATATCCTTGTCATTTGCGAATTCGTTGTCCAGTTTCGGTAAGCCAGGTTCGTGTTTACGAAAACGGCCTACGAAGCAGTTGCTGCCCCCCCCCTCCCCCCTAGAGTACGAGGGGCAGTCATCCACTCCGAATAAAGTGGAGGAGTGAGATTCCCCCTTTCGGGGACCCACCTGGGGACCATTTTCACAGCTGCTTGTATTCATGATGCGAACTCCAATGCTCCACATCGTCGTCTCATTTTTCAGGGGTGAGCTCCCCTATCAGCACGATCTGAAAAGGGCGCCCACTCCCACACTACTAGTAAAGCACCAGTCCACTCGGCATCCCGCAAGGAAGCTGACCCGTACAGCCGACTCACGGAAAACCAAGCGGGACGGTGCCTCCTTCCCAAGAGACGGTTTCACCAGCCCGTCCCGACTTCATCCACTGCGCCCTCTGCTACTCAGAGGGACGCGCGGAGAAGTTACAACCCAACCCAGCCTACCGACAAAGTGCCGGCGCCTGGTGGTTTCAGTTACGTCTATTTCTGATGGAAATAGACCTAAAAGGACAGCAACCGCGAGAAGGCCGACCCCACCAGACTTGCCTTGAGGATCTACACGACCTGCGCTCCCCTTCAAGACCATACGCCTCCCTACTCGCTCCCAGAACCGAGTAAGGAAGGCCTGAATTTATCGAAAACAAGCGGCCGTAGCACGCAAGCTAGGCATAGCAACTACTAATAGATAAACCCAGACCCGACAACCTTTTTTTTTTTTTTTTTTTTTTACGTGGGGAAATCCTCATGGATACCACTCCAGCGCGGGGGCACCGGTGTGGTTATGCCGGACTCTTACCGGCTAAAACCACCACGGTGAGCAATCATCCGCCCAGATGGGGCAAGGTAGGGTCGGGCTACCATTCACCACCCTGCCCCGGCGGCTGGCCTAGTTGGGAGCAACTAGACCCCAGCATGGAGAGGGATCGCCTTCCTTACAAAGACGCCCCCCTCAAGAAGACATGATAGGTCGTGCAAGCCAGCCGAGAGTCCCCCGACTCTCAGCCAGTGACCCACTTATGAAGGCGGAGTGACGAGGCGGGCAAACCGCCTCCTCCTACCTCCAGTTCGTCTGCGTCGGAGTGGGTCCGAAGAGGCGTCATCCTCCCTGGCCCGCTCCGCAGTCTCCTTCTGCATCATCACCTCTTCGCAGAAGGAGACCACCGCCTGCCACGATCCCTCACTGCCGAGCATGGCGTTCACTACGCTCGGCAGAGAGAGATCCCCTCCGACGCTCGCCGAAAGCGCGTGCCGTTGCGGGCCCCATGCCGCACACACTTCCAGAGTGTGTAGCGCCGTGTCTTCGGGCGCTCCACACTCGTGGCAAGCTGGGCTTACCTCTCTCCTTGCGATTCCATGCAGGTACTTCCCGAAACATCCGTGTCCGGAAAGTACCTGCACCAATCGGAAGGTCAACGCCCCGAACCGTCGCCTCACCCACCTACTGAGGACCGGCCTTATGGCGTCCACCGTCCACTGTCCCGGGACCGGTGGTGCCAGGTCCTCCGACCACCGCCTTAACAAGGCAGCCCGCGCCTGCCTCCGCATGCGCGTGACCTCCTCCCACGCTGGAGGCTCCCCTTGGGATCTCCTCGCCGCCACGAAGTGATAGACTTCGGCGAGGATCTCCGCCTGGAGCTCCCAGGGAGGATCCCCGGCCAACACGCACGCTGCCGTCCACGACACCGTCCGGTAACCGCGTATCGCCCTCGTCGCGATGACCCGCTGCGGACGTCGCAGCAGGGTCTTGTTTTGGCGGTTGAGGGCGTCCACCCAGACGGGTGCCCCATACATAGCCATACTCCGGATCACTCCGGAGTACAGCCGACGGCAGTTGGCATTCGGGCCACCCACGTTCGGTAGCAGCCTTCCCAGGGCGGCTGCAGCCCCCATGACTTTGGGGGCCAACCCTGCAAAGTGGGCTCCAAAGGCCCACCTCCCATCTAAAACGAGACCCAGATACTTCATCTGGGTCCCAACCCTGATGCTAACACCGTCCAGGGTCACTTGCGTACCTGGAGGGGGTCCCCCCCGAGGCCCATGAAACAGCAGAGCCTCGGTCTTGGGGAGGGCAACCTCCAACCCCAGGGTGCGTATGCGGTCGACCACGAGTGTTGTACCCACTGTGGCCAACCGCTTCACCTCCCCTAGGTCTCTTCCTTTGGCGACGACTAGGGTGTCATCCGCATAGCACGCGACCCGCACACTTGCGGGAAGCGTTCAGCGGAGCACCCAGTCATAGCCAATGTTCCACAGGAGCGGTCCCAGCACCGACCCCTGTGGAACCCCGCAGGAGACACGACGGCGCCTCAAACCGTCGCGTCCTACCACCAGGACCTCGCGGTCTTGGAGGTAATCGTCCAACAGCCTCCGCAGATACAGTGGCACTCCGTGATAGCGGAGCGCCTCCTGTATCGTTTGGTGCGGGAGGCTGTTGAAGGCGTTGGCTATATCGAGGGAGACAGCCAACGCCTTTTCCCCCGCCATGACCGCCGCCTGTGTCCAGTCCTTCAGCCAGAGCAGGGCATCGACTGTGGATCGCCCCGCTCTGAAACCGTACTGGGCCTCCGAAAGGCCAGGCCCAGTCCCTTCCAAGTGCCGGATGACACGAGAAGCCACCACTCTCTCGAACAGCTTGCCCGTGTCATCCAGCAAGACTATGGGCCTGTATGCAGAAGGCGAGTCGACGGGTTGTCCCTCCTTCCGCAACAGGCACAATCGCCCCTCCTTCCACGGCTTCGGGAACCGCCCTGACGTTAGGCACACGCTGAAAATTTCCCGAAGCCAATCCTTGATTTGCTTCAGGGCGAGACCGAGAACCCGCCCTGGGATCCCGTCTGGGCCGGGCGCCGTCTTCTTACCCCGTAGGCGGTCGGCCACCACCGCCATTTCCACCTCTGACACAGCTGGGATGGGGGCCGCTTGCAACTCCTCGGGGAAAGAGACGGAACCCACCATCGGAGGAGGGGTGTGGGTAGGGTCTCTGTCAGGGAAGAGTCCGCCCAACACTCTGTCTAGGAGCTCAGGCTCCATGGACTCCGCGACTGGTGGCACTCGGCACCGGAACATTTTCCGAGCTGCCTTGTACGGGCGTCCCCAAGGATCTCTGTCTAGGCTGGCCAGGGCTTCGCCGAACGCCTGTGACTTGGCCCTGACAATAGCCACTCTCATCTCTCGCTTGGCGACGCGGTACGCTTCATGCAGCTGGCTTTCCACCTCCAGCTCTTCAGCCGACAGCTGCTCGTCGGTCCGGCCATGACGCCGCCTCCTACAGTGGGTGAAGGAGCGCCGCGCCGCTGAGCAGGCAACTCGGAGCTCCGCGATCTCCGAGCACCACCAGTACACCTCGCGGCGCTCGGGATGGCCGTGGGACCTCGGCATGGCCGCGTCACAGACGGCCGTCATCGCCTCGCGGAAACGGACAGCAGCGACGTCGACATCTGGGTGCGTGGGAGCAGGAAGCCACGACTGGACGATCGCCGCCTCCTTTGCCAGTTCGACATCAAGGCGACTAACAGCCCAGCGCGGGAAATCCGCTCGAGCCACGCACCGAGACCCTCCCGCGTTGTGGGAGGTGGATATCTCGAACCTTATGTACTTATGGTCCGAGAGAGTCTCCACCTCCGACATTACCCTCCAGGCTCGGACACGTGCAGCAAACAGACGGGGTGGCAAACGATAGGTCCACCACGGATCCCCCGTTGTGTCGCACGCACGTATGGGCCGACCCTCTGTTGAGCAGGGTCAGTCCCGTGGCAACCGCCCACTCCCTGACAATCTCCCCACGAGAGTCAGTTGAGGGGTTGCCCCAATCCCGGGCCTTGGCGTTCAAATCCCCCAAAAGGAGGATCTGACAGGGCGCCAGTCTTCCTACCGCTGCGGCCAGGAGGTCTACAAAGACTTCCAGCTCTGCAGCGGTTTTGTTGGGGGAGAAGTATGTGCCCACTACAGCATACTCTCCCCACTGTGCCACCACATATCTGGAACCCTTTTCTTTTACTGTGAGGGGCGGACCACCCGATCGGCCCACAATAGCAATGGAGCCGTCCAGATCCGCAGCCCAATAGGGATGGGAAGAGGGGACGTAGTACGGCTCCGCTGCTACCGCCACGTCTATTTGCCACTGCGCCAGGGCCTGCATTAGCAGGTCGTGGGCCTGGGCGCAGTGGTTGAGGTTCGTCTGGAGGAAGTTGTGATGTCGGACTTGATCCATCAGTCAGACATCACAACCTCCTCGCTTGCCACTGGACGAGCAACTTCCAGCGCAATTGGGCTTACAGCCACAGGGTTAGCCTGGGTCCTGGTGGCCTTGCCCCTCCTCTTCGGAGGAACGCAACTGCGCCCCCCCATCACGTGCCCAGAAGGCTTCCCTGCCTCTGCGCAAATCGCGCAGCTTGGGTCAGCCTTCTTACAGCTGGCCGCCTTATGGCCCGTACATCCACACCGGAAGCACAGGTCCCCCCTGTCGGCTGATGCTGGACACTGGGGGCGCGTGTGTCCCAGCCCCATGCACCTAAAACAGCGCATGGGACGCGCCTCCAAGACCACCACTCGCGCCGAACTCCATCCGACCAAAAGCCTACCGGTTCCCGACAGCACTTTGGCTGCCGAGATCGGACAGGTCGCAATGGTGGGGCCGGTGCCGCCAAAGCCGCGGCGAATTTCGCCCACCTTAATTGCGGCCAGGTCGCAGCCACCTGCCTTTGCGACCGCCGTCGCCACCTTCTCCTTCGTGGCTGCATCGTCTAGACCCGTGATGCTCAAATTGGCCGATTTCACGGGCCTTGCGATGTTTGCCACCTCGGACAGAACTCCACGGAGCTTCTCGGCAAGCTTGTCCGCCTTCTGACTGTTTTGGGTGCCAGAAATTTCCAGCATTCTGGCACCCGTGGCCGTCTGTCGGAAGCGAAGCCGATCAATTTCCAGCTCCTGGAGATTGACTTTCTCTTGCGCCAGTTGGAGGACGGCGCCATATGTGACCCCTTTCTCCGCGGCTTCAGGGGCCCGCCACCGGTGCCTCTGCAGATGCGGCCAAAGTCTTTGGGCCTTGACCAGCTCGCTTATCCGCCTTGGAAGCGGACTTTCGAGGCGGCTCAGGCGTCGGCTTGGGTTTGGTGGCCTTCTTTGCATCCGCTCTCAACGGCGGACGAACTACCGGGGCTGGCAAAAGCCGGTCCTCGATCCCAGCTAGTCGGGCGTTGAGCATTTGCCCAAGCGTGCTGGTCAAGGATCGCTTCAGCTCCTCGACTAGTTCCTCCATCCCTCCAGCTCCAGCGATGGGTGGTGCCCGCGTCCCAGAACTGGCCACAGCGGCGGCGGTGTTGGCCGCAGCTACCTCCGACTTGGCCTCGTTGAAGCCGCGGCGCAGCGCCTTTACCTCCGCTTTGCGCGACTCGACTTCAAGTCGCAGGCGGCTGTTTTCCGCCCTTAGGCGCCGCGTCTCCTCTCCTTCGCTTCTGCTAGCCAAGGCATCGACAACCTCCCTTATAGACGACGCAGACTTTTTCAGTCGAGCCACAAACTCGCCCTTCAGGTTGCCCGACCTCTTTGCTACCTCAAAAATGCAGGCGAGCCCTTCGCCCGCGTGCGCCCTCAATTCCTGGGCGTTCAGCGTGCTGATATCATCAGACCTCGCGATTACATCGGACTCGTTGCCCGTGTCTGTCGTGAGGTCTGAACCAGCACCCACCCCCTTCTTCTTTCTTTCGTACTGCCTGCGACGCAGTACGTCCTCCAGTTTGCCGTCTAACGGCACCGGATCAGGCTTGAGGAAATCCGCTCGCGAAGTTCCCGCCTTGGCGGTGTTTCCTCTTCCTCTCCTCGCCGTGTTTACTTTCGCAGCCGCCGTCCCCTCGGTCTCCGTGTCCGAGTCCAAACGTTCGAACGCGATGAACGGAGAAGGCGGCCGCTTGCGACCACTCATCTTTCTAGTCGCGGTTTTGATACCGCGCGACACGTCTAACTCAGACGCACCGTCTGAGACGTCAGAGTTGCGTTGCGAAGAGCCAACCGAACGGCCCTGAGTAGGGCGTTTTATGAATTTGCCCTTCGCATCACGCAATGGACGCACCGTCACGTCAGACGCAAGCGTCTTGCCGTCGTCACTATGCGCAGATGCGCATTCTACCTCCTCTTCGCCACTGCTTATCACCCTGACCGTCCTACCGCTATCCAAATCACGAGCGATCTCGGAGTCCATAGTCGAGTTGCCATTGTCGTGTTTACGGAGGTCAGCGGAGCGCTGACCTACGAAGCAAGAGTTGCCCCCCCCAGAGTACGAGGGGCAGCCCTCTACCTCGGATGAGGCAGAGGGGTGGGATTCCCCCTTTCGGGGACCCACCTGGGGACCATTTTCACTTTTGCTTTGGTTCATTTTGTTAACACCGATGCTCCACATCGTCGTCTCTTTTTTCAGGGGTGAGCTCCCCTGTCAGCGCGCCCTGAAAAGGGCACACCCACTCACGCGCCCTGAAAAGGGCACGCCCACCAACAACACCGCCAGCGAGACATCGATCAACTCGGGATCCCGCAAGGAAGCTGACCCATACAACCGTCTCGCAGGAAACCCAAGCGGAAAGACGCCGCACCAACAGCCTCCCTACTCATGGACGGCTCCACGAGCCCGTCCCAGCCTCGTCCACTGCGCCCTCTGCGTTCAGAGGGACGCGCGGAGAAGCTTCCCCTTCCCCATCCTACCCCACCGACAAAGTGCCGGCGCCTGGTGGTTTCAGTTACGTCTATTTCAGATGGAAATAGACCAATAACGGGCAGCAACCGCGAGAAGGACGACCCCACCAGACTTGCCTTGAGGATCTACACGACCTGCGCTCTCCCTCAAGACCAAACACCTCCCTACTCGCTCCCAGAGCCGAGTAAGGAAGGCCTGGACTTATCCAATACAAGCGGCCGAAGCGCGCAAGCTAGGCATAGCAACTACTAATGGATAAACCCAGACCCACCCAAAAGTTTTCGAGCTCATGTACAATCGAACTCGGTAACTCTTAGTCGGCAGTCGCAAGTATACACCTCACGGCCATCAGGAGCGTTAGAACTGCCCAACCTAACCTAACCTAACCTAACCTTTTTTTTTTTTTTTTTATTTTTTTTTTTTTTTTTTTTTTTAACCAGGGAAATCCTTTATGGATTCCTTCCCGTCGGGTGGCGGAAAGGATATGTCGGACTCAGCTAAAAGCCATACCGACTAAAACCACCTGGGTGTTCCTACTCATTCGCGTCGGCGAGATCACGGGAAAGCTATAGCTCGAATCGCGGCCCCGTCAGCGTTTCGTCTGCCCTATCGGGCCCATCTTCATAGGGAGGGGCTGAAAAGCCCTGCTCCTACTCCGCTTAAGGCACCTCAGAACACTAAAGGCGCCTTCCAGCTCAGGACCTTACAATGCGAGTGATAGACCCCCCGATCCATCACCCGCAGATCCTTCATGTCGGCATTCGCGCTACATACGCCAAGCGACGCCGGCCATGTCGTCTGCGGCGAATCGGGAGGGAGTTTGGATCTTGCTCCCGCTCCCGTTCCGCCGTTTCCTTCTGCGATAGAGTAATCTCGCAGAGTTGCGACCGCACTCTAGGCCTCTTCGTTGTCGGTCATGGCGTTAACCAGGGCCGACAACGACAAGTCCCGCCCAACAACTGCAGATACGGCAGCGCGAGGCTCCGCCCAAGCTGGGCACTCTTCAGGCGTATGCTGTGCTGTATCTACGATACCCACTCCACAGTGGTGGCACGCCGTTTACGGCTCTCGACCCACCACCTCGCACAGATACTTGCCAAAACAACCGTGTTCGGTCAGCATCTGCGCCAGGTGATAGGTAAGCGCACCGTGTTTGCGTTCGATCCAACTTCTGAGGATTGGTCAAACTGTCTCCACTAGTTCCCGGCTAGCCCCCGGGATTTCAAGTCGCACCGTCCACTTCCGGAAGAGATCGTCGCGTGCCTCTACTTCCCACTGCGCGATCTCACGCGGATGCGGATGGTCACCCGCCTCTTTTGCCTCCACGCTACGCCAGTACCTGTCCGCAAGCACCTGCGCCTTCAACTCCCACGGCGGGGCACCGGCAAGCAGACAAGCACCGGTATGTGATAAAGTACAGTACGCTCGAGCTGCCCTGAGTGCCATCGCCCGCTGCGGGCGACGCAGCAGTGGCACGTTTCGTGCGTCTGCCCATATTGGTGCACCATAAAGCGCCATTGAGCGTACTATGCCATTTATAAGCTCCGGCACGCACCTCCCGGACCCCCTATATTTGGTAGAATCCTTCCTAATGCTCCGGCTACAGCCAACAGCCTAGGGGCCAAACGCCGGAAGTGTTCGTCGAACTACCATCTGCCGTCGAGGACGATTCCAAGGTACTTCATCGTCGACCCAACGGCTATGGAAGTTCCTCCAACTATTATCGCCGATCTTGGCGGTGGCGCATTCCGGGGCCCATGGAAAACCAGGGCCTCAGATTTGCTCAGGGCTACCTTCAAGCCTAGAGCCCGGATTCTGTGGATCATCTGGGCAACGCTCGCCGTAGCGAGATGGGCCGCCTCCCGATGAGTCCCTCCACGGGCCGTCACGAGCGTGTCGTCCGCGTAACACGTTACATTTACTCCGGGTAACGTGGCTCCGCGCAACACCCAGTCGAAGCCGATGTTCCACAGGAGCGGCCCGAGGACCCAACCCTGTGGGACACCGCACGACATCGCTTTCCTCCCCCAGCCATCCTTGGTTGGGAATTTAACCGCCCTACCGCTTAAGTAGTCGGACACGACTGCCCGCAAATATCATGGTACGCCGTGGTACTGCAGCGCTGCCTTCACTGTTTCCCATGGGAGAGTGTTGAAGGCATTGGAGATGTCCAGCGATACTGCCCACAACACTCCGCCCCTGGAAACCTCTTCCTCGGCGAGATCCCTAACCCGCGCGATTGCGCTGAGCGTAGATCGGCCCCGGCGGAAGCCAAACTGCGCATCGTGCAGCCCCGATTCCATGCTTTCGACTAAGCGAGAGGCCAGCACACGCTCAAAGAGCTTGCTAACCTCGTCGAGCAGGACAATGGGGCGATAAGCCGACGGCAATTCAGCCGGGCGCCCATCCTTCCGAAGAAGTACGAGCTTTTCCGTCTTCCACGCCTGCGGAAACCGACCCTGCTCCAGGAACGCAGTGAAGAGGGATCTTACCTTCTCACCCATCTCTACCAGTGCAAGCACTAAAGCTCGTGCTGGCACGCCGTCTGGACCCGGGGCGGTATTCTTCGACCGAAGTTTTAGAACAGCCACCCCAAATTCTACCTCAGTCACTGGAGGGACCGTGTCCATCCCATTCTCTGGCTGTGTATCATCCATTGGTAGTGGCAACCACTTATCCCGTTGAGGAAACAGAGCGCCCAACACTTCGTATAGAAGCTGCGGCTGGAGTGTGCTCATCAGTGGAGGGGCCCACGGTCGGAGTTTTTGTCGTACCACTTTATACGGCCTTCCCCAAGGATCCCTGTCGAGCATCCCCAATCGCTCATTCCACGCTTCTTCCTTGGCCTGTGCAATGGCCACCTGCAGAGATTTGCATTTTGCCCTATAAGCTTCGTAGATAGCATCCTCTTGGCTCTGGACGCGGATCCTCCTCCTCCTGTAGCAGGTGTACAGTTGGCGCGCAGTCGCGCAAGCTTTCCGCAACACCCGTAGCTCTGGGCGCCACCAGTGTACTGCCCGCTTAGGTGGTAAAGGTTTTGCCCTCGGCATCGCTGCGTCGCAAACTCGGGTCAGTGAATCCCTCAGTTGCTCCGCCGCGCTATCCACCTCCTCGATGGGATTCGAACCAGTAGCCCAGGCTTCCACTATCGCGGCCTCTATTGCGACATCTCTTTCAAGACGCCCCAGTACCCAGCGCGGAGCACCCCCAAAAGGGGAGCGAACATCTACACCTCTTCGAGTGGTGGAGAACGCGGAGACATCGTACCGAATATATCGGTGGTCTGACAGCGTCTCCACGTCATCCAGCACTCTCCATCCCTGAACACGGTGCACCAGGCGAAGGGACGCGAACGTGAGATTCACAATAGACCCACCGTGCTGCCGTACACACGTGTACACCGATCCCCTGTTGAGTATGGCTGGTCCAACGGACACTACCCACTCCTCCAACGCCTCTCCCTTTACGTCTGTTGCTGGAGATCCCCACGCGGTTGATTTGGCTTTGAAATCTCGAGCAACAAGCACAGGGTAGGAGGCTACCTGCCCAATCAGGGCCCCGACCTCTACGAGCATTTGTTCGAAGTCCGACAGGCTCCGATTGGGCGAAAAGTAGACCCCTATCACCGCAATACCATCTATGATGGCCAGAACATACCCCCTGAGCACCCGATCGATAGATGGGGACCCCGCGGCCGCCGGCGCAATGATAGCAACCAAGTCGCTGAGGTCCCCCAACCAGTCCTTCCGGGGAGGGACCACGTACGGCTCGGCAACTACAGCTACCTTTATCATGCACTCTACCATGCTCTGAACCAGAAGGTCCTGAGCACGGGCAGAGTGCATGATGTTCGCCTGCAGAAATGGTAGCCCCATCTAAATAGAGGTGTCCATGGTGTCCTCCCCCGCTTTGCGCTGGGACGATTGAGAGGGTTTGGCCCCCTCTTTGAATTTCCGCCTTCGTTTTCGGCCTGTGCGGCTCTTTTGTTGCCTGGATTTGGCATCAGGGCACTCCTTACCACCGATTGCGTGCGCCGCTGGCCTGTCAGCCGACGCACATACAGCGCAGTGTGGCTCAGCTTTGCAGTCTCTCGCCCTGTGGCCAGGTTTTCCGCAACGATAACAGAGACCGCTGCGGTCTACCCCAACTGTACACTTACTCCCAAAGTGGCCGGTCTCGAGGCACCGGAAGCACCTCAGTGGCAAACGGTCGAGCAACACCACTCGTGCAGATATCCAGCCCACCTTTAGCCGGCCGATACTTACCACTTTTTGGCCGCGACAACTGGGCAGCTCAGCCATAATGAGCCGCGGGGGCCTATTACACCGGCCTTGATGGTGTCGGCAGAGCAGCCACCTTGCGCCGCCACGGCCGCCACGACCTCTTCCGTTGTTGCAGAGTCGTCGAGCTCCATGACTCAAATGTCGGCGCGCATCACCGGCCGCTGCACGCGTACTACGTCTGCGCTCAGGACCTCTCGGAATTTCTCCGCCAGGGAGTCGGCCTTCTCGGTTCCCGAGGCGCCGGTTATTTCCAGCACCCGAGCACCTGTTGCCGCCGTCCTAAAGCGCAACCCTTCAATGCCGAGTTCTGTGACGTCAACGCGTTCTCTAGCCTCCTTGAGAATCGACTTGTACGTCACGCCTTTCTCTTCTGTACCGGGCTGTAATGTCAAGGTGATATCCGCCGAACGAGGCGGGCGGAGTTTAGCCTTATGAGCAGGCGCGAGAGTGCCAGTTGCTACTTTCTCCACTCTTTTGGATGACTTCTTCCGGCCCTTCCGGGTTACCGTGCTCCACGTCTCGCCTGTAGGTTGGGGTGTAGGGTGCGATGGGCGTGGCTCCTTTAGTACAGCCGCCTCCGTGGCCGCCAAGCTCCTCTTACCCTTCTTTGGAACTGAGCCTCTGAAAATGGCGCCACGACCAACTTCTCACACTGGAGGACAGCCTCAAGTCTCCTTTGTCGAGCTTTGTCAGCAGCCAATGGAGGCCGCAGACGCACCTCAGGCAAAAGCCGTCCCTCGAGGGCCTCCAACCTTGCATTCACCATAGTCCCGACCTGAACCATGATTGCATGCAACAGCCCCTCCACATTCAGCTGGTTAGCTACAGCCTGAGGCTTTGCTACCGGTTGGGGCTGCAGCAAATCTGCTTTTAGCTCCGTAAACTCCTTGCGGAGTGCATCGAGCTCTTTTTGCAGGCGTGCGTTTTCCGTCCGCAGCTTGGCCGTCTCCTCCGAGATGGAGCGCATGCTGAGTACCTCTGCTGCCCCCGCAATAAATTTTGCAGCTTCATTGAGGGACTTCTGAAATGGTCCACTCATGTGACTTGATTTGCGCGACACCGTCTGAATAATTTCTACACATTGTAGTACCTGCTTATTAAGGGACAATGCAAGTTGGTCGTCCACATCTCCAGCCAGTAATTTGGGCATCTAGGACGGGCGTGTCACCCTCGCGTGCCGCGTCCTCTCTATCGCTTGCGTTACTTCCTCAGTAGAGTCCAGAAGGATCTCCTCTCGCCTAGCGGCCTTCGCCTTCGCCTCGCGAACAAACTGCCCAGCGGTGGGTGAACGGCCGCTGCCTCTACCTTTTGTTGACTTTAACACCTTGGGTGTCGCCGTCCCTCCTGTCACCGTGACGTCTGAGTCCGAATCCGAGCCTTTGGTAGCCGATGGCCTCTTGCGCCAAAATCGGCGGGTGACCTCCGACACGGGCTCAGACGATACCGTCACCGTGCTCCTGTTAGACTCGGAATCCGACAGGCGCGTTATCACAACTCGCACGTCCTTCTTCATGCATGAGTCGTTTGCTTCCACGCACACCTTTGGGGTGCACACTTCCGCCTCACTGACCGTATTCAGGCCAGGGTCAGCGGTGTCAGCACACACCTTCGGGGCGTATACTTCCACCTCCATCACATTGTTGTCCATATCGTTTGCTATATCAGTGTCCAGTGTCACGGTTTTGCCAGAGTTGCGTTCACGGAGCCGGGCGGATTGCCTGGCTACAAAGCAGTTGCTGCCCCCCCCCCCCCCAGAGTACAAGGGGCAGCCCTCCACCTCGTTAGAAGTAGAGGGGTGGGATTCCCTCTTTCGGGGACCCACCTGGGGACCAAAATTACAACTGCTTGGGTCTTAACAGGTCACGGGGGGATAGCCGAGTATCTTCACAGATTCAAGCTGAAAAACAGCCCGGGATGCGAATGCGACCCGGAAATCTGTGAAACCGTATGGCACATCATACTCGACTGCCCTCGTTTCCTAGCGGCTCGAACAGATCTAGAAGCCCTGATTGACAGAAACCTGGTCGAATCGGAACTGCACAACATCATTGCAGATCCTGATTGCAGACCGCATTTTCTGTCGTTCGCCGAGAAGATCTTTAGAGCTGCGGCAAGTAGACGCACTGATCTTCTGCCCACTTTTTTTTTCGAGGAGTAAATCTGCATCCAGATACCCGTATTGCATGCTAGGGTTTAATACGGGGTATGTGGGGTTGTCGAACTCGACGACCCACTAAAACCTCCCCGGTGGCCGGCCTCCGTGCATGTCAATGGGCTCTGGGACCTCACAAGAAACGCACCAGAGCCCCCTCTCACGCATCGCCCATAAAGAGCACGTCCCGGGGGCAGTTGCCCCCAGCACCCTCGCGGTGCACAGCTGCACATGCCACATTGTGCGGCTGCCCTCCCTAAGTCCGCTATCCGGGTTGGCCAGAGCCCTCACTCCGACTACCCACGGACCCGAAAGGTCCCCTGTTTGGCAGGGGAAACCATTACTCTGCCCCTTTATGGAGCGGGCGGCGCGGGGCGGCCGTTGCCTGCCTCCCGCTGCCGCCTTCTACGAGCAGGATCGGCCCTCTCCCGATCTCGCTCAGCGGCCTCTTTCCGAACCAATACGGTCTCACAGAAAGAGGCCACGGCCCTCCAGCCATCCTCGTCTGCCAACATAGCTGCTACTACGCTCGGCAGACGGAGGTCCTGCCCGATCCTGGTGATCAAGTTCCGCCTTTCCATGCACCACGCTGAGCATTCCTCGAGCGTATGCTGGGCGGAATCCTGATCCCTCCCACAATGGTGACATTGCGGTGTCCCATGGCGGAGAGCGACGTATGTCACCCACCCGCACGTCGTCGGCCGAGCAGTCCCCGGCCCTAGCCACCGCGGCGGCCACCTCCTGCTAAGTGACACTGTCGTCCAGGTTTTTCAGCCGCAGCTCACCCGTCTTGACGGGGCGCGAAATGCTCACACCGACGAGGGCCTCCCGCAACCGACTAGCCAGCGCGTCTGCTTTGGAGGTGCAGTCAGGACCTGGCACTTCCATGATTAGACCCCCCGAAATAGCTCGCTTGAAGCCGACTGTGTTCAAACCGACTTCGGCCAGCTGAATCCGAGCCTTTGCGGCCGCCATCACCGCTTCATAGGTGACATCCGAGCCCTCCGGAACTGTCACCGCAATCGCCGCAGATGTCGGCAGCTGCATCGGCTTCGGCGGACGTCCTACCTTAGAGGCAGCTTTTGGGCCCGCTGCCTTTTTAGGAGGTGAAGATTTTCTTTGCCTTCTTCCTCGTGACGGTCGCCCACGTGCTCTCCGGTGCCAGTGGTGACCGCGCTTCGGAAAGCCTCAACTGCAACGCAGACACAGAAACTTCCGGCACCGGGTGCGCCTGCTTCCCCTTGCCCTCTTTATTACCCTTGGCTTTGCCCTTCTTGGGAGGGCCTGAAGCCACGGGGACTGCACTGACCTGAGAGGTCGAAGGCTGGACCTTAAACGCTGCCGCTAACTTCCTGTCCATAAGCGCGCCAATGCGGAAAGGGCCGCCATCTGCGCACGCAGGTCGGCGTTCTCCTTTTCTAGGCGCTCCACGTTGGCGTCCGAGGACGTTCTCTGCGTCAACTGAAGGACGCCAGCCATCGCCTTCCTCACGGCTAAACGCAGACGGTGAACGTAGTCGCCCCTCAAATTCTTGGACTTGTCGGCGATCTTTTCGATCGTGTCCAAGTTGACCTTGATCGCGGCGACTACATCCTCAGTTGGCTGCACCTCCATCTCTCTCTCCAGGTCAGCTTGCTTTGGCAGCTTCCCTTTCGTCCTCGAGTTCAAGGGGAGGACGGACGGGTCGAAGACATCGTCCTCATCCGGCCTCTCCTTGTCCTTGAGGAAAATGGCGCGCTTAGACCCTTGAGGATCTGACACTCCATCTGCCTTCCTGTCACGCTTTTGAACAGCACGGGACATGTCCGACGCTGTCGACGCGTACGAGGAGACGGACATAATAGAGCAGTCCGACTCCTCCCCTCCATCGCTCACCACAACCGCCGCGCTCGCCACGCTCGCGGCACTTGCCGCCCTCGTGGCGCTCTTCGCGACCGAACGAGTCCTCGGTTTCACGAAAGAACCCGCCGTCTTCCCCGAAGACAGCTCTTTCGCTACACCCGCATCACCTCCATCTTTCGAAACTGAAGCAGCCGTCTTCCGCACCGAAGCGCGGGAGCTGACTGCTTCTGTCTCCCTACCCACATCACACGTCGACCGAGCCGAAGCATCGGAAGACCCATGTTCTTCAGCAACCATAGGACGATCGGTTCCCCCCTCAGAATACGATCTGGGGAACAACGACGTAGCTGACGCTACGCCGCAACGGGATTCTCCAACTGCGGAGCAGCTGGTACCCGCCTGAGGTAGTTTTTTGCGATTCGTCATTTCCATAGCTTTATTTTCCTTTTTAAAGGGGTGAGGTCCCCTGTGATGGGTGCCCTAGCGGCCGGGTTCCCACCGACCATACTCCACGTGTGAGCCCGGATCCATGCCGCATCCCCCCGTCCACAACTGCAGACGCAGTTGTGCACGAGAAGCAGCAACACAAATCCAGACTCACACGTGCAATACTCCCTTCAGCAGGTGCCGAAACCTTGAGATATGGTCTTTCCTACACACACTCCGATCCTCAGACGAAACCTCGGATCCTCTATCTCCACCAGACTGCTCTTCGAGCACGTCCCTGCCTTCCCCATGGCTGTACGCCAACCACACTGCCGGCGAAGCCCCAGTCCACTCAGGATCCCGCAAGGAAGCTGAACCATACAGCCGACTCACGGAAACCCAAGCGGAATCGACGCCAAGCCGACAATGCCTCCCTCTATGACGGCTCCAATAGCCCGTCCCTGCTCCATCCACTGCGCCTTCTGCTAGTCAGAGGGACGCGAGGAAAAGCTTCCCCCTCCTACCCCACCAACCAAATGCCGGCGCCTGGTGGTTTTAGTTACGTCTATTTCTGATGGAAATAGACCAATAGCGGGCAGCAACCGCGAGAAGGAACGACCCCACCAGACTTGCCTTGAGGATTTACACGACCTGCGCTCTCCCTCAAGACCATACGCCTCCCTACTCGCTCCCAGAGTCGAGTAAGGAAGGCCTGGATTTATCCAAAACAAGCGGCCGAGGCACGCAAGCTAGGCATAGCAACTACTAATGGATAAATCCAGACCCGCCCAACCTAACCTTTTTTTTTTTTTTTTTTTTTTGCGCTGGGAAAAATGCGTTACGCATGGTATGTGGGACTCCCCGATCCGAAAGGACCGGTATACCCACTAAACAACCCAGCGGCATTCCAGCATCGTCTGCGTGACGGAGGACTGGGAAACTGGCTTACTTCCAGCCCGCCTCTACAGCGGGGCCTTCACTCCTCTCCCGACAGGGAGAGGCCCGGGAATGACCGTGAATGCTCGGCCATCCCCGTCCAGCGGAGATGGAGGATCTGCAATGCAGGAGAAGGCGCCCCCGCGCCTGTCTCCCGCTATCCTCCACCAGGAGGAGGAAGGCGGTTGTCGTACAAACGCCTTCTCCCACCGCTTCTTCGCCTGCGGAGCGGTGCCGCGAGGAGGTCATTCTCCCGCGCGCGCTCCGCTACCTCCTTTTGGGACATTACGTCCTCACAAAAGGAGGCTACGGCTGTCCAGGCCTCCTCGCTTCCCAGCATGGATAAGACCACGCCTGGAAGTGAGAGGTCCTGACCAACCACCGCTACCATGTCGCGGCGCGGTTCAGACCACGACGGACACACTTCGAGGACGTGCTGCGCCGTGTCCTCTGCCGCGCCACATTCATGGCACGACGGGGTCTCCTCTCTTCCTATCCGGCGCAGGCATGATCCGAAGCAACCATGCCCGGACAAAACCCGCACCAGACGGAAAGAGAGGGCACCATGGGACCGCCCCAGCCAGTCTTGAAGGACTGGACCTAGAGCGTCCAGCGTTCGGCGGCCGAAGGTGGCGGAGGCGAGGTCCTCCGTCCAATGGTGGACGATCGCGTCCCTCGCCTCTCGCCGGACGGCTTCCCGCTCTTCTCGGGTAGGGTGCTCTCCGACCGCCCTGCGTCCCGCCGTCCACTCATACACTCTGGCGAGTACCCACGCCCCGAGCTCCCAAGGAGGGGTACCCGCCAGAGCACACGCCGCCGCGAAGCCCACCGAGCGGTAGGCCCTCGCCAACCGCTGCGCGATAGCCCTCTGGGGCCTGCGGATCGCGGTTGCGTTCTCCCTCCTTTGGAGGGAGTCCGCCCAGATGGGGGCCCCGTATAGGGCCATGCTCTTTAAGATGCCGGCGTATAATTGCCGGCATCGCGCTTCGGGCCCCCCCAGATTTGAGAGGAGCCAAGCGAGCTCGCCCGCGGCCTCAAGCAGGCGCGTCGATAGCCCGCTGAAGTGCGGGCCAAAGCGCCACCTGCTGTCGAGGACTAGGCCCAGATATTTCATCTGGGCCTTCACCTCAACCCTGACGCCCTCTACAACAATGTGGGCGTCAGTAGGGGTGCGCTGCCGGGGCCCGTGGAAGAACACGGCCTCGGCGGGGCAGCGCCACCCCCAATCCTAGGCGGCGGATCCTTCCCGCAACTAAGGATCCACAAGCCGAGGCCAGGCTCGCCGCCTCTCTGAAGTCTCTCCCCCGGGCAGTGAGGAGAGTGTCATCCGCGTAGCAGATGACACTCGTGCCACGGAGGAGAGCTCCCCGCAGGAGCCAGTCAAATCCGATATTCCACAGGAGTGGTCCTAGGACGGACCCCTGTGGAACACCGGACTCTGCGCTGTACCGCTGAAGCTGGCCCGCTCCATCTACAAGGAGGACTGCTCTGTCCTCCAGGTAGTCAGCCAGAAGGCTCCGTAGATACTGAGGCACTCCATGGTAGCGGAGCGCCTCTAGTATTGTCGGATGGGGGATGGAGTTGAAGGCGTTGGCTATGTCAAATGACACAGCCAAAACTCCGTCCCCTGCCTCCGCGGCCTCCCTCACTTGGCCCTTCAGACAGGTCAACGCGTCGACTGTCGAACGCCGCACTCGAAAACCGAATTGGGCGTCCGACAGGTTCGGCCCTATCCCCCCCAAGTGGCCATTAAGCCGAGCGGCGACGATCCCCTCGAATAGTTTACCAGCCTCATCGAGCAGAATGATGGGCCGGTATGCCGAGGGGGAGTCCGCCGGGCGTCCCTCCTTCCGGAGGAGGCACAGCTGCCCCTCCTTCCAAGGTTTCGGGAACCTCCCAGCCGCGAAACACGCGCTGAAGATGTCCCGAAACCTCTCCTCCATTTCGGTGGCGGCGATGGCCACCACCCGTGCGGGGACGCCGTCTGGCCCGGGGGCTGTCTTCTTGGCGCGGAGGCGGAGCGCCGCCACTCCAAACTCCACCTCCGTTACCGGAGGGACCTCTGCCTGCGGCGGAACCGCCTCCTGCGGGGGGTCACTGGTGGGGTGAATCTGGTCCCAGTCGGAAACAAGGACCGAACCACCCCATCCAGCAATGACGGCTCGAGGGTCTCCGCAATTGGGGGACCAAAGGGGCGCAGTTTATTCCGCGCCGCCTTATACGGTCTCCCGTACGGGTCACTGTCGAGACCCTCGAGCATCTCCGCTCTAGCCGCGTCTTCGGCGGCAAACATCGCCACCTTGAGGACCTTCTTTGCCTCTAAATATGAGGCGTATAGAAGGTCCTCGTTCTCCGGGTTCCGCAAGCTGCGTCGTCGGCTCCGCGTGTAGGCCCTCCTGGCCCTCACGCAGGCGGCCCGGAGCCCCGCTAGTTCCTCCGACCACCAATAGACGGTGCGACGGGGAGGTGGTCGGCGAGACCGAGTCATGCTGGATTGCACACCTCGGTCAGGGACTTTCGCAGCTGGACCGCTGCGGCGTCCACGTCCTGGACATTGGTGGGAGGCGCGAGCCAGTCCTGGAGGAACGCCGCCTCCCTGGCCGCTCCCCGGTCCAGGTGAGTGAGGGCCCACCGTGGAAAGGGGGATCGGCCCGAGCGGGCCACCCCCCGGGGGCTCTGGGTGGAGATGTCGAACCGCACATATCGGTGGTCCGACAAGGTCTCCACCATCTCCACCCGCCAGTCAACGACGCGGGCGGCAAGTGCGGGGGTGGCAAACGAGACATCGACCACCGACCCTCCCAGTTGCCGCACACACGTGTGGACTGTCCCTCTGTTAAGGAGGGACAAGCCGGACGAGGTCGCCCAAAACTCGACGGCTCGTCCGCGAACGTTGCAGGTGGTGGCCGGGTTGCCCCAGGCCGCCGACTTGGCATTTAGGTCGCCCAATACGACGACCTGGCGCGGCGCCGCCCTCCCGACGACTGCGGTGAGGATTTCGAGAAAATTCTCGAAATCCGATAGAGGGCGGTTTGGGGAGAAATATACCCCCACCAGAGCTATATTCCCCCACGCGGCGGCCACGTATCCCGGTCCCCTCTCTAAGAGCGAGAGGGGAGGGGAGTCTGTGGAAGGCCGCGCAACCAACGCCACCAAGCCATCCGGATCGCCCAGCCAACGGCCAGGGACCGAGTACGGCTCGGCAACCACTGCCACGTCCACCAACCACTCAGCTATGGTCTGCATCAGCAGGTCCTGCGCTGCTTTGCAGTGGTTGGTGTTCGCCTGGAGGATGCGATGACCGGTCCCATCCATCATTCGGACATCGCACCCTCCTCGTCGGCCACCGAGGTCCCAGCTACAGGGACGACGGCGGTGGCGGCAGGCTGAGCCGGAGCTTGTGCTTTGCCCTTCTTTGGGGGAGGATTGCAATTCCTCCCCTTCATGACGTGGCCCGCTGGGCGGCCACTGGCGGCGCACACCGCACAGTGTGGCGTGGCGGCCTTGCAGGAGACGGATCTGTGTCCCTCCTTGCCGCAGCGGTAGCAACAGTTTGACCTGTCCACCTTGGACGTGCAGAGGACCCGAGTGTGTCCAATGCCAAAGCACTTGAAGCAGCGCAGAGGCTGCTCTTCAAGTGCCCGAACCACACTCGAGCTAAACCCGACGGTGAGCCGTCCCTTGGCGAGGACGGCCTTGGCCGCGGTGACTGGGCACTCAAGGCGAATGGTGCCCATGCCACCGCGACCGGGCCTGATGTCCCGACCCAGTACCGCTGCGACGCTACAGCCCCCCATGGCTGCGACCGCCGCCACCACCTCCTCTTTGGTGACCGAATCGTCCAGATTGGACACCTCCAAGGCGGCGGACTTGACGGGCCTGACCACTTTGGCCGCATCCGCAATGACCTCTTGCAACTTGGTTGCGAAGAGGTCCGCGTTGGCGCCGCCCTGAGCCCCTGGGAACTCGAAAATCCGAGCTCCGGCTTGGGTCTGACGGCACGTCATTGCGCCGATTCCCAGGTGGGTGGGATCGGCGTTGGTACGAGCCCGTCTCAGCACTGACTCGTACGTTTCCCCTCGCTGTGCAGCCTCCGCGGTCAGCGTCACCACGACGGCCGCGGTCTTGGGAGCAACAAGAGGCTTCCTCCCACCGGCAGAGGCCCTTTTAGCTGCGGGAGCAGCGGTGCTGGCCCAACCTAACCTAACCTAACCAGTAACAGCCCAACCTCGCCACACACTCACACAGCTCCGTAGAAAAAATTCAATTTAATTGAATTTTTTTTTTTGAGCTAGCGCAAATTTTTTTTTATCGTCGGTTTAAGTAGTGCCTGACTCATAAGTATTATAGTTTTCCACATCCTGCACCAAGGCGTTTTGGAACAGGGGGCCCGGGACTTTGGACTACCATATCTACCAGGAGGACGGAGGAAACATCCAACATACACCACCATCAGACGGAACTCTACGAGGTCTATCTAACGGATTTGGAATTTTGAAAATCCGTCCAAGCCAGAAGAAGATACAAGGTACCAAAAATTCAAGAAAATAACCTCACACACCGCGTGGTCGACACACGTGTAACCTAGTTACACTCAGTTGGCACGAGGTGTGACATCGGACAACCAAGGTGAAGACTAGGAACTTAGGACCAGCTTTAGGACTGCGCCACTGCGGAACATCAGCAGCGGAGCACCTTCGTCGGACCTTCAGGTGAACCCTGGTGTAACTCCTGAACCCAGAGTCCTAGGACACCCGTGTTTGGACTCCTTTTAAAGGGGAGACCAGACCCGTCCTAAATTTCATCACCCTTACCCCCTAACCCCAACTTCAATTTTCCCCCCTTTTGCCTTTAGGCTACCTCACCCCTCCGTGTTATGCCTCCGGGGTCATATTACCTAAAGGAGGTAGACCGCTGGTGTTTGGTATCCACCACCGGACACAGGAGCCCCACTACCTCGCTCCAAGGGATCCCTACCCTCGCCCCAACCCCTACAGTGTGGGATATCACCACCTAAGCCCGTAGAGTCCGACGAAGACTCGGTCGCGTCGTGCTTAGACCTAGACACCTCCGTGAACAGGCCCAGACCACGACAGAGCATGCTCGTCGTGCAAGCGGGTCGACGAACGGGGGTGGAGATGGACCTAGCCACAAAGATGGGAAACGAGACGCTGCTGAAAGAGAAGGACGCGTTGGAGTCTGCAGGCAATATGAAGAGGGAGTGCAAAGTCGTCGCACTCGAAAGCCTGCAGACTCTTTACGAAATAGTCCTCTCACTGTCAGACTCAAGATCCAGACATATCACCAGTCTGGAAAGGGAATGGACGAGACACGCTACGGAGCTCGTAAGGGTGGAGAGAGCCCATACTAAACAATTAATAAACATTACCACCAATCTCACGTCGGAAATGTCAAAGGCCAGAACGGACATCGGCGTATCGCTCAAGGAGATACAAGCGGTGCGAAACTGGCAGGGGTATGAGACCCAGGAGCCCCATAGGCTTATAAAGGAAACGTCGAAAGCGCTCCAGGACCTCGACAAGCGTGTCAGAGCATTGGGAGAGCTCGTAACCAGCAAGCAAAAGGGGAAAGAGGACCCCATCTGGAGAGACCACTCGAGCCTCAAGGCAGGAATAGAATCTCTCCAGAATCAGCTGGATGAGCTCCGAAGAGAGACCAATAAACACACGCGCGAGATCCTGGAGTCCAACCTTAAAGCCATGGAGAAAATGGACTCCAAACCCCCACCAGCACAGCCAGAACCTGGTCTGAGGCAGAAAGTGGAGGAGATGAAGGGCATCCTGAAAGCGATGTCAGCTGAACGAGCGCCCCCATCCGAGCCACCGCAGCCCATTCTAATCAACATGGAGGAGCATATGCATCCTCTAACGGAGAGAATGGAAGCGGTGACATCTGAGCTCCGAACCCTTCGGGAAGAAAAGATGAGGGCACCACCACCGTCCCTCAACCTCGAAGCGGAGCTTGCCAAAGCTGAGGAAGGATGCAGCTCAAAAGGGAAGCTGACCTACGCCAAGGTCGCCGCCAAGCCACCACCGCCCTTAAAACCAAACCACACCCTGATCATCACATCAGACAAGCCCCAAAACACCGGGGAAAATGTGATCGACAGTATCAGGGTGGCTCTTGACACCAAAAAAACTGGAACCAAGGTAGACAGAGTTAGGAAGGCTAAAAATAAAAAAGTCATCCTAAACTGTAGCTCCAGAGAAGACCTGGACCTGGTCCAGAGCAGGGTTAGGATGGATAAGGGCCTAAAGGCGGAAGTGGCGAGGGCAGCAAACCCTCTACTCACCGTCAGGGATGTCCTGTCCTACCACACCGACGGAGACATCGTGGATAATATACTGGCGCAAAACAAAAACATTTTAAAAGACGTTAACTTGAAGGATAGCACCGTCAAGATGCGGTACCGTAAAAAGGCACGTAACCCGCTCGATTGTCATTCGGTACTGGAAGTCTCCCCTTCCATCCACAAAAACCTGGTAGAGGCAGAGAAAATTTATATAGGGATGCAGCGCAGACCTGTATTTGATCAGACCCCACTGGTGCAGTGCACCAAATGCCTTGGCTTCGGCCACATGAAGGTTGTCTGCCGAGAGAGAGACGAGCTCTGCAGTCACTGCGGAAAGGCTCACTCCTCGGAGAAATGTAAAGGGAGACAGGAGCGGAACCCTCCAAAATGCAAAAACTGCTCGGCCGCGCACGGAACCAGCCACAACCTGGCGCACAACGCTTTTAGCAAAGAGTTCCCAGAGAGACTAAAATGGAATGCAATAGCGCGGTCCCGAGTAACGTATTGCTGAGGGCGTCTCACAGTACCAAAGCTCGGTCCCTCAAAATTTGGGCGGAACAGGTTTGAGGTTTATCCAAGCGAACCTGCAACGCTCAAAACTGGCCACGACGGAATTACTCCAGGTTGCGGTGGACAGGGGCACCACGGTTGCCCTAGTACAGGAACTGTACGTCGGAAAGACCGGCGTCCTCAAACAACATCCTGGGACTAGGGTAATCCAATGCACCCTGAATAGTCAAAAACCGGTGAAAGCTGCCATTATAATTTTCGGTAACCGGCTGGAAGTCATACACGACCCACAGCTGGTAACTGAAACTGAAGCGGCAGTCTTACTAATCGGGGGAGGCCTAAAACTAGGAGTAATATCCGTCTACCTAGAAGGGGACCAGGACATAGAACCGTATCTTGACCACATCAAAATAGTTTGCAACAAGTTGGACACCCAAAACCTCATCATCGCGGGAGATATAAATGCCTGGAGCCACTGGTGGGGCAGCGTATCTGAGGATGACAGAGGAGAGGCGTATAATGCGTTCCTGAACGAGAAGGAACTCCAAATTTTAAACACCGGAGACACTCTGACCTTCGAGACTTTCAGAAAGGGTAGAGCCTGCACAAGCATAGTGGACGTCTCTGCTTGCAGCACACCCTTGCTTGGACGAATCAAGGGATGGAGAGTGGAGAGAGGTCTCGTGACGTCGGACCACAACGCTATCACCTTCACCTTGCGCTTGGGGAGGGCCTTGGAAGTTCTTGGGCCAGTCACAACGCGCAAGTATAACACCAAGAAGGCAAAGTGGACCGAATTCACACATCTGCTAAAAACCATCCTAGCGGAAAGAGACATCACCACCGTCTCAATTTTGGAATCCGAAACCCCGAGGGACCTCGACGATAAGATCACAGCTTACACTGAAGCCATCCACAAAGCCTGCGAACAAACCATCCCCATCGCAGGAAATAGGGCGGGCAATCCCAGGCCCCCGTGGTGGTCAAAGAAGCTAGAAGATCTGAAAAGAGAGGTCTTTAGGAAAAAGAGGAGGATCAGGAATGCAGCCCCTTGCAGGATAAAAATGGTTATAGAAGAATACCAAAAATGCAAGGCGGAATACGCAGTCATCGCAGATAAAGCCCAAACAGAGAGCTGGAAGGAGTTCTGCACGACTCAGGAAAAGGAAAGTATGTGGAATAAAATCTACAGAGTGATCAGGAAAACGTCAGGAAGGCAGGAGGACATGCTCCTGAGAAGCTCTGAAGGTAACACCCTAACTCCAAAACAGTCGGCTGAACTCTTAGCCAGAACTTTCTACCCAAACGACTCCGAGAGTACCGACCAGCCGTTTCAATCGAACCTCCGGAAACAGATGAAGGAGAGTGCCTTGGAAGACCTTTCGGATGATGATCCACCATTTACGGCAGCGGAATTGGAGCAAGTGCTGCAAGCACAAAACCCCAAATAGGCACCCGGACCAGACGGGCTAACCGCTGACATCTGCGCCGCAGCCATAAGATGTGACAGGGAAGTGTTCATGGCGATAGCAAACAAATGCTTGTCGCTAAACCACTTCCCCACTCACTGGAAAATGGCACATGTGGTCATCATTCGGAAGCCAGGAAAGGCAGACTACACTTATCCTAAGTCCTACAGACCAATCAGACTACTATCTGTTCTCGGAAAGACCATCGAGAAGTTAATGATTGGTCGACTCAAATGGCATTTACTTCCTACCCTGAACAAAAAGCAGTATGGGTTCATGCCGCAGAGAGGAACCGAGAACGCCCTCTATAACCTGTTAGAGCACATAAAAGAAGGAGTAAATAGTAAACACATCGTACTCCTAATCTCTTTTGACATAGAGGGTGCCTTCGACAACGCGTGGTGGCCAGCTTTAAAACACCAACTTGTCGAAAAAAGGTGTCCGGGAAATCTGTACCGGATGGTATGTTCGTATCTCACAGATCTAAAGATCACGGTCAACTATGCTGGAGCAGCTTACGAGAAGGAAACTACAAACAGTTGTGTCCAAGGATCCATAGGAGGACCAATCTTTTGGAACGTCATCCTAGACTCGTTGCTGCAAAGCCTAGAGATGGATGGAGTATACAGCCAGGCCTTTGCAGATGATGTGGTTCTCGTTTTCACAGGAGAGTCGGCGAACAGCCTAAAGCGGTCTGTCAACTCAACGCTGGATAAAGTGGCAACGTGGGGAAATCACAACAAACTCAACTTCGCACCGCATAAGACCAACGCGATGCTACTAACGAAGAAGTTGAAATATGAAACCCCACAGCTATTTATGGCCGGAACAAAACTGGACCTCGTTGAGGAGATAAAGTTGCTAGGCCTGATCATCGACCGAAACCTAGTCTTCAAATCCCACGTATCCGCGCAATGCAAGAAAGTAGCTGATATCTACAAACAGCTGGCATGCGCAGCGAAAGTAACGTGGGGTCTAAACAGCTAGATCACGAGAACCATTTACATCGCGGTGGTGGAGCCTATTATGACATACGCCTCAAGTGCCTGGTACCAATCTGTAGAGCTGCAAATGAATAAAAATCAATTCAATGCGCTCCAGAGAGGATTTGCACAAAAGGTCTGTAGGTCATACCGAACGGTCTCACTCACCGCAGCACTGGCACTGTCGGGTCTGCTGCCACTGGATCTAAGGATCCACGAGGCGGCGAACCTATACAGAGCCAAAAAAGGTCTGGCGAAAGACTATCTCCCACCCGAAACGGAGCTCGAACTCCGAGTGGGATATCTGGAACAGCCCCATCCATCTACCCTAACATCCGTAGAGTACGAACTGCTAGAAGGCACCGTCCAGCAGATCACCGGACCCCAAACATACACCGACGGCAGCAAAATCGACGGAAAAGTAGGTGCTGCTCTAACCCAGTGGGAGGAGGAAAAGGAGTCAAACTTCGCCACCTTTAAGCTTCACCCTGCGTGCACAGTCTTCCAGTCGGAACTCTATGCACTCCACAGGGCTCTTCAGATGGTAAACTCGAACAGGGACCCCGTAGTTAGCATACTGAGTGACTCCAGATCGTCACTCGACCTGCTCCGGAATCCCAGCTTGAACCACCCTCTGGCGAGAAGCATAAAGGAGAACATTGCCAGGATCCAAGAAGGAGGACGAGAGATCCGAATGTTCTGGCTAAGGGCGCACGTAGGCACTGCCGGAAATGAGACTGCGGACGAGTTAGCGAAAGCTGCAATGCTCGAGGACACCACACAGGGTTATGGAAGGATCCCCCTGTCTCACGTTAGGAGGAAGATTCGTGAAGAATCGATCCACAAATGGCAGGATCGATACGAAACCTCCAGCACAGGTGCGGTAACGAGAAGGTTCCTTCCAGACGTCCACAGTGCATATCGGATAACACGCTCTACAAAATATAGACCCATCCAAGTGCAAGTCTTAACAGGTCACGGGGGTATAGCCGAGTATCTTCACAGATTCAAGCTGAAAAACAGCCCGGGATGCCAATGCGACCCAGAAATCTGTTAAACCGTATGGCACATCATACTCGACTGCCCTCGTTTCCTAGCGGCTCGAACAGATCTAGAAGCCCGGATTGACAGAAACCTGGTCGAATCGGAACTGCACAATATCGTTGCAGATCCTTATTGCAGGCCGCATTTTCTGTCGTTCGCCGAGAAGATCTTTAGAGCTGCGGCAAGTAGACACACTGTATTTCTGCCCCTCGAATCACAACCAATACCCGTTAGTCAAGCTACAAGCAGCATCGGCTCTCGGCAAGAACCTATAACCAAAATCGTCGCTGTCCACACACTCCTCGCTTGCGGGGAGAGAGGAGTGCCTGGGATTAGAATCCGAGGAGTGGCACTCTTCATGGACAGCGCCAACGAGCGGCTTGGAATAGGCTTCTGCCGGACCGGGGCTTGAAATCACTTTTCGATTTCACCTGGCTTGGCATCACTCATAAATGGGAGCACTTCAAAAACGACCATGAGGCGCAAAGTATATAGCGCGTTACCTGAAACGGAAGTGGCGGGCCAACGATGTCGACTAGTTCGATCGCACAACAAGACGATCGTTCTGCTCGCATTGGAAGGCAACTATACCCCTTTCGCACAGGCATGTTCGATGCTCACCATGTTGGGAGAAACGGGCGGAGGAGCGGGAGATCCCCGTGTAATAAGTGTAGACGCGATGACGGTCGGGTATGAGCAGGGACAAGTCGTAGACCGGCTATGCTGTTTAAAAGCCTCAGAACAACATGAGGTGGTAGTGTACGAAGACAGAGGAGAAAACCTAAACTTCCTCAAAGCACACGACCCAAAAACAGCAACCGATAGCTACGGACATCCCATGCCAACCTCGATCAGCGGATCCGAACGTGTCCAACAGAAAGAAGCCGCCGAAAAAACTGCATTACATCAAAGCAGTGTGCAGGAGCAAAAGAAGAGAGCCAAAGTCGGAGGCCATCTTAAGGGATTTCTAGACACCTTCAGCTCGATGCTGCAAGGGCTGTCAGGAAATCCTTTTCCAACAACGAGATCTAAAGACAAAGAGGCACTCGAAGAAGCTCCAGCAAAAAAGGCGAAACTCAAAGCTCCACTAACGACAGTAATAACTAAGTCCAAAATCCCAACAAAACCGGCACCAACGCAGGCGAAAAGAACTAGAGCCGACATGGGGCAGTTCGTTCCACTTCGTCTAGTAAATGCAACGTCACCGCAGGATCACGCGTACAACGCCTTCCTCGAGTTTCTAGCTATCACCAAAGCAACCGCAGATGTCAACCTCGGAGTGTGCTAAACCATCTTGCAACACTTTGAGCAGGGCAATGCGAAACTGCTAGAGGAGAAACTTGAGGAGGCAGAGGCTGCCATATACAACAACGGCAATTCCCAAGTCATAAAGGGAAAAATGACAGGTAGTTATATGGCGGCTTACAACGCGACCAGTGGTTTCGTGGAGATGTGCATTGAGGGAACCGAGAGCGGAGCACCTAAGTTCAATACCCCACAAGGAGACCCCTTAGTTGTTGTCGCAAAGTGCACAAGGATCCTACTGGATGGCAGGATTCTCGATATGGCGAAAACCATATCGGGTAATCAGGACACTGCATCCGGCTGGAAGGACTGGACACTGCCAACAATTGAGTGGGTCAATGGAGTTCCGGGGTGTGGAAAGTCAACCTGGGTGGTAGGGCACTTCGATGCTGACAAGGACGCCATCATCACCACAACATCAAATGCAGCTAGCGACCTAAGGGAGAAGCTAGCGCCTCGTGTTGGTGGCCTTATCAAGACCAGGGTACGCACCATGGCTTCAGTCTTGGTGAATGGCTTCAGAGAGTCCAACAAATTCAACCGTCTCATGGTTGACGAGGCTCTCATGAACCACTTCGGAGCCATCGTCATGGCTGCCAAGCTGTGTGATGCCAAAGAAGTGGTCATCATCGGAGATGTCAACCAACTACCTTATATCGACAAAGAAAATCTCTTCGAACTGAGGTACTGCCGCCCAAACCTGGTAGCAAATATCAGCCAGGAGTTGCTCTGCACACACCGGAACCCCTTGGACGTCGCCTACGCCCTACGTGAGGTTTATTCCGGGATTTACTCCTCAACCCTAAAAGCTCACTTGTTGAAGGTGAAAACCTACACTGGTGCCCAAATACCGTTTACGCTCCCCAATACGCTTTTCCTAGTCCATACTCAGGGCGAAAAGGAAAACCTTATTGGACAGGGCTGTGGTGAAGGCACAGGTTCGCGAACGCTCACCATCCATGAAGCGCAGGGGTTAACGTTCGAAACAGTAATCATTGTTCAAACTAAGGGCAGAACAATTGGATTACATCATAGCGTTCCCCATGCGGTAGTAGCAGTGTCACGGCACACCACCAGCTGTACCTACTACACCGATGATGACAACGACGCAATAGGGTACTTCATCAAGAGAGCTATGACCGCGTCCACTAAGAAGATCTTGGAGTATAATCTTATAATGTCAATAAAGCACCCAAACGCAGCGGTCGTCGAAAAGTTGGCTCAGGAGATGAGGTGTGCCAATTTGTAAACTAAAGTTGTAATAATAGTCCATAGTGTAGTTAATGTCAATGTTATCAATAATATATTAATTGTAAGTAATTAAATCCCATAATGTAAATCAATAATTTCAATTGTAAGTAAAAATAATTTTAAGTAAGTAAATTCCCAAGTAAGTGTATCCCCGATACATAGAACCAGTTTCTATGCAAACTCCTTTTCCGTCCAAGCTGTCCGATTATGTAACGCCTTGCCGGTCTCCATTAAGAAATCCCCCTCACCTTCCGTATTTAAAGCTAGACTCAAAAACTTTTATCTCCATGAAGAGTCATGATTCATCTGATCTCTAATATTATTGTAAGTATAAATTTATTTATTTTATATATGATATTTATTTATTTATTTAAAGTTATTTATGTACCTAATATGTATGTATATAACTAATTTATTTTTCTATTATTAAGTTTATTCTTTTTACACCTCGGCCAATCTTCCATTAAGCAATGATCCTCTCCATCCAAAGGTTGTCTGGAAGAGATCGCTTTGTTAAGCGATAAGAACGCCCATTATGCTTACTTTTATTTGTTTTTTTTTCTATAAATCTGTTGTGTCTAGCTTGTAAGGTATAATAAAGAATTTTCATTCATTCATTCATTCCCATAATGTAAAGTTAACAAAGAACAGAACACAATGTAAATAAACAAAAGCCAAAATAAAAACAAAAATTATATATATATATATATATATATATATATAAACAGTCAAAAACTGTTATAACTACATCGAAGGGACTACTCATATTGAGTCGTAAAAATCGATAGTTGTAACAACCGGTGACAGGTATTAATAGGAAAGATAATATGTATATTCATGTAGGATATTAAACCGCATTTTGTTTACTTCAATACAAACGTATAATATAAAAGAACAATATCATTTTTCCATCATTTTTGTATGCATAAAATCTGTAATTTTAGTTTGTTTGAAACACTTCTGTCGTGCATACACATTTTGTAATTCACGTTGGATTTTAATCAGCGTATCGTCAGAATTTCCCTGCATGTGAAACTCTTCATTAAAAAGAACAATCTTTCGTAATACACTAACAGCATTGAGATCGTCAACCAAAGTTGGCACTCTAAATTGTTCTTCCGAGTCTTCTTGTTCATTTTCATTTTCCTCTTGAACTTCACGTACAATATCATCCTCCGTAGCTGGTGCACAAATTGCAATAGACTGATCTACATCAATGAACTAGTCTGTTTCAGTAGTAGATAAAGCAGGTCGTAAATTTTGGGCTAATTGAGCCAAAGAAATATTGTCCTCTTCATCATCGTCAATCACATCATCTGAGGTTCTTGTTATAAGACTTGTAAGATCTTTAAAACCTGCATGCCCAAAGCAGTTAGCTATAGTTTTTTGTGAAACTTTTTCCCATGCTTCTGATATCATCAAGAACCATAAAGCTGTTCTGATTATTATTGTCAATGCTTTGTATTAACTTTAACACTTGCAGTCTTCTATAATGAGATTTTAAACATCTTATTACACCTTGGTCCATAGGTTGCAGTACAGATGTAACATTTGGTGGTAAGAACACGAGTTTAATACACTTCAGATTAGTAACAGCCGGATGAGCAGGACAATTATCAACTAAAAGAAGAACTTTCTTATTGTTTGCTTTTAATTCAGCGTCCCAGTTTCGTAACCATCTTTCAAAAATTTCCGATGTCATCCATGACTTCACATTGTTTTCATACGTTACCGGCAGTGAGCGTATGTTTTTAAAGCATCTTGGTTTCTTAGATTTCCCAATAACTAAAAGCTTCCTTTTACAGGATCCTGTCATATTTGCTGCAACCATGATCGTTAGTCTCGTCTTGGACATTTTTACTCCCGAACAATTCTCTCCTTTGAATATTAAAGTCCTGTCTGGTGTCATATTGTAAAAAAGTCCGGTTTCGTCTGCATTATAAATGTCTTCTGGACTGTAGCCTTTGCATAATGTAGGCCACTTTTGCGTAATCCATTCGTCTACAGCATCTTTATCCACACTGGCAGCTTCACCACTCATTTTCCCGCCGACAATGCCATGTCGAGCCCGGAAACGTTGAATCCAACTAGACGAGCAAACAAAATCTTCACCAAAACGTTGAGCAAAATCGTTTGCTTTTTGTTGAAGAATTGGACCATTTATTGGCACATTATTTGTCCTTTGATATTTAAACCACTTTAACAAAGCTTCCTCAATCTTCGTATGCCGCGATGTTCTGGCTTGTTTCATTTTCAAAAAATTCTTGTCGTTTGTTCAGCGAGGCCGCCTCCCGTGGGGGGTCCATCACCGGCGGGGCGAAGCTGGCCCCAGTCGGGAACAAGGACCAAACCACCCCATCCAGCAATGACGGCTCGAGGGTCTCCGCAAGTGGAGGACCGAAGGGACGCAGTTTGTTCCGCGCCACCTTATATGGTCTCCCATACGGATCTCTGTCGAGACCCTCCAGCATCTCGGCTCTCGCCGCGTCTTCGGCGGCAAACATTGCCACCTTGAAGACCTTCTTTGCCTCTATGTATGAGGCGTACAGAAGGTCCTTGCTCTCCAGGTCTCGCAAGCTGCGCCGTCGGCTCCGCGTGTAGGCCCTCCTGGCCGCCACACAGACAGCCCGGAGCCCCGCCAGTTCCTCCGACCACCAATAGACGGCGCGACGGGGAGCCGGACGGCGAGACCGAGGCATGCTGGTGTTGCACACCTCGGTCAGGGACTCTCGCAGTTGGACCGCGGTGGCGTCCACGTCCCGGACATTGATTGGAGGCGCGAGCCAGTCCTGGATGAACGCCGCCTCCCTGGCCGCCCCCCGGTCCAGGTGAGTGAGAGCCCATCGCGGAAAGGGAGATTGGCCCGAGCGGACCATCCTTCGTTGGCTCTGGGTGGAGATGTCGAACCGCACATATCGGTGGTCCGACAAGGTCTCCACCATTTCGACCCGCCAGTCAAACTCGGGCGGCAAGTGCAGGGGTGGCAAACAAGACATCGACCACCGACCCTCTCCGCTGCCGTACACACGTGTGAACTGTCCCTCTATTTAGAAGGGACACGCCAGACGAGGCCGCCCAAAACTCGACGGGCGGTTTGGGGAGAAATAGACCCCCACAAGAGCTATATCCCCCCACGCGGCGGCCACGTATCCCGGTCCTCTCCCGGTCTCAAGAGCGAGAGGGGAGGGGAGTCTATGGAAGACCGCGACACCAATGCCACCAAGCCTTCCCGATCACCCAGCCAACGTGCGGGGATCGAGCACGGCTCGGAGACAACCACCACGTCCACCAACCACTCAGCCATGGCCTGCATCAGCAGATCCTGGGCTGCCTTGCAGTGATTGGTGTTTGCCTGGAGGATGCGACGCTCGACCCTATCCATCAATCGGACATCACACCCCCCTCATCGGCCGCCGGGGTTTCCGCTTCAGGGGCGGCGGTTGCAGCGGCAGGCGGGCTTGGTGCCTGCGCTTTGCCCTTCTTAGAGGGAGGATTGCAGTTCCTCCCCTTCATTATGTGACCCGCTGGGTGGCCACTGGCAGCACACACTGCGCAGTGTGGCATGGCAACCTTGCAGGAGGCGGACTTGTGCCCCTCCTTGCCGCAGCGGTAGCAGCTGTCCGTCCTATCCACCTTGGACGGACAGAGGGCCCGCGTGTGCCCGACTCCAAAGCACTTGAAGCAGCGTAGAGGCTGATCTTCAAGCGCCCGGACTCTGCAGGAACTAAACCCTATAGAAAGCCGCCCTTTGGCGAGGACGGCTTTAGCCGCGGCGACGGGGCACTCAAGGCGGATAGTGCCCATGCCGCCGCGGCCGGGCCTAAACCTAACATTTTTTTTTTTTTTACGTGGGGAAATCCTCATGGATACCACTCCCGCGCGGGGGCGCTAGAGTGGTTATGCCGGACTCTTACCGGCTAAAACCACCACGGTGAGCAGTCATTCCGCCGAGGTGGGGCAAGGTGGGGTCGCGCTAACATTCACCACCCAGCCCCGGCGGTTGGACCGGTTGCAGGCAACCAGACCCCGACATGGAGGGGGCAGCCTTTCTCACAAAGACCCCCCCTCAGTACGACGTGCGAGGTCGTGCAAGCCGGCTGTGAGTCCCCCGACTCGCAGCCAGTGACCCCGCTTATGAAAGAGAAGTGAGGAGGCGAGCAAACCGCCTCCTCCTTGCTCCTGTTCGTCTACGCCGGAGCGAGTCCGAAGCGGCGTCGTCCTCCCTGGCCCGCTCCGCGGTCTTCTTCGCAGAAGGAGACCATCGCCTGCCACGATGCCTCATTGCCGAGCATGGCGTTCACCACGCTCGCCAGAGAGAGATCCCCTCCGATGCACGCTGAGAGTATGTGCCGCTGCGGGCCCCATGCAGCACACACTTCCAGCGTGTGCAGCGCCGAGTTTTCAGGTGCTCCGCACTCATGGCAGGTTGGGGTCACCTCCCTCTTTGCGATTCCATGCAGGTACTTTCCGAAACATCCGTGTCCGGAAAGCACCTGCACCATTCGGAAGGTCAGCGACCCAAACCGCCGCCTTACCCACCTACTGAGGACTGGCCTCGCGGCATCCACCGTCCACTGTCCCGGCACTGGTGGTGCCAGGTCTTCCGTCCACCGCCGTAACAAAGCGGTCCGCGCCTGCCTCAGCATGCGCGTGACCTCCTCCCACATTGGAGGCTCCCCTCGGGATCTCCTCGCCGCCACGAAGTGGTAAACTTCGGCGAGGATCTCCGCTTGGAGCTCCCAGGGGGGATCCCCGGCCAACACGCACGCTGCCGTCCATGACACCGTCCGGTATCCGCGTATCGCCCTCGTCGCGATGACCCGCTGCGGACGTCGCAGCAGGGTCTTGTTTTGGCGGTTGAGGGCGTCCACCCAGACGGGTGCCCCATACATGGCCATACTCCGGATCACTACAGAGTACAGCCGTAGGCAGTTGGCGCTCGGGCCATCCACGTTCGGCAGCAGCCTCCCCAAAGCGGCAGCAGCCCCTACAACTCTTGGGGCCAACCCAGCAAAGTGAGCCCCAAAGGTCCACCTCCCGTCTAAAGTGAGACCCAGGTATTTCATCTGGGTTCCAACTCTCACCTGGACTCCGTCCAGCAGCACCCGCGTGCCTGGAGGGGGTCCTCCCCAAGGCCCATGAAACAACAGGGCCTCGGTCTTGGAGAGGGCGACCTCCAGTCCCAGGATGCGTATGCGGTCGACCACGAGAGTTGTACCCACCGTGGCCAACCGCGTCACCTCTCCCAGATCTCTCCTCTTGGCTACGACTAGGGTGTCATCCGCGTAGCACGCGATCCGCACACTTGCGGGAAGTGTACCGCGGAGCACCCAGTCGTAGCCCATGTTCCAGAGGAGCGGTCCCAACACCGACCCCTGTGGAACCCCGCAAGAGGTGCGACGGCGCTTAAGACCATCGCGTCCCACCACCAGGACCTCGCGGTCTTGGAAGTAATCCTCTAACAGCCTCCGGAGATACAGGGGCACTCCGTGACAGCGGAGCGCTTCCTGTATACTATTGTGTGGGAGGCTGTTGAAGGCGTTGGCTATATCGAGTGAGACAGTCAACGCCTTTTTCCCCTCACCGACCGCCGCCTGCGTCCACTCCTTGAGCCAGAGCAGGGCATCCACTGTAGAACGCCCCACTCTGAAACCGTACTGAGCCTCTGAGAGGCCAGGTCCAGTCCTTTCCAAGTGCTGGATGACACGAGAAGCCACTACTCTCTCAAACAGCTTGCCCGTATCATCCAGCAGCACTATTGGCCTGTATGCAGAAGGCGAGTTGACAGGTCGTCTTTCCTTCCGCAACAGGCATAATCGTCCGTCCTTCCAGGGCTTCGGGAACGCCCCGACGTGAGGCACGCACTGAAAAGTTTCCGAAGCCAATCATTCATTTCCCTTAGAGCGATTCCGAAGACCCGCCCTGGGATCCCGTCTGGACCAGGCGCCGTCTTCTTACCTCGTAGGCGAATGACAACTACCGCCATTTCCACCTCTAACACAGGCGGGATGGAGGCCAAGTCCAACTCCACGGAGAAGGAGATGACACTCGCCATCGGTGGAGGAGTGTAAGTAGGGTCTCTGTCGGGGAAAAGTCCAACCAACACCCTGTCCAGGAGCTCTGGCTCCATGGATTCCGCGACTGGGGGCGCCCGGCACCGGAACATTTTCCGAGCTGTCTTGTACGGACGCCCCCAAGGATTTCTATCCAGGCTGGTCAGGGCTTCGCCAAACGCCTGTGACTTGGCCCTGACAATAGCCACCCTAAGCTCTCGCTTGGCGATGCGGTAGGCTTCGTGCAGCTGGCCCTCTGCCTCCAGTTCTTCGACCGACAGCTGCTCGTCGGTCCGACCGTGACGCCGCCTCCTACAGTGGGTGTAGGAACGCCGCGTCGCCGAACAGGCAACCCGGAGCTGCGCAATCTCCGAGCACCACCAGTATACTTCGCGGCGCTCGGGGTGGCCCAGCGACCTCAGCATGGCCGCGTCGCAAACGGCCGTCACCGCTTTGCGGAAACGGCCGGCAGCGACATCGACGTCTTGGTGCGTGGGAGCAGGAAGCCACGACAGACGGGGTGGCGAACGATAAGTCCACCACGGACCCCCCGTTGTGTCGCACGCAAGTGTGTACCGACCCTCTGTTGAGCAGGGTCAGTCCCGTGGCAACCGCCCACTCCCTGACAATCTCCCCGCGAGATTCAGTTGAGGGGTTGCCCCAATCCCGGGCCTTGGCGTTCAGATCCCCTAAAAGGAGGATATGATATGGCGCCTGTCTCCTTACCGCTGCGGCCAAAACCCGACCGACCAAAAGCAGACGGTTTGCCCTTGCCTTTACCCTTCCCTTTTTTCTTCCTGCTTACTGTGACCCACGTTTCTGCTTCGGGAACAGCGGGTTGGTCAGTCTCAGTAGCACTTTTAGACCCCCCAAGATTGGAGGGACCCGCAACCGGTTCCACTGCAGGAGTGGCAGCCATCTTTGGGCGTTGATTAGCCCGCTTATCCGCCTTGGCCGCGGATAATAGGACTCTCCAAAAGTCCCTGAAGTGCAGAGCCGCGAGCATGCGCGGTATCGTCCGAGAGCTCGTGCAGCGCACAGAGACACAACGGAGGAGACGCGGCAACTGCAGGCAAAAGTCGATCGCCTGCAATTGGAGGTCAGCGAGCTGCACAAGAAGCTGGCTGAAATCATGGCCCGGCCTGCTCAGGCCGACCCTGGACCGGCGGCTCAAGGCCCCTCCTCCAACCTTGAGGATATCATCCGCAAGGTGGTCATGGAGGAAAGGGCCTTTACGAGAGCTTGTTTCGCTGGCATCGAGGACAGGCTCTTACCGGAGAAACGCCTCCGACCGCCACTTGCAGCGGACAAGAGGCTGAACAAGCCGGGGCCATCCTCTCAAAAGGAGGACGCCCAGTTACCTTCGACTACTCCGTCCAACCAGCCGTGGACGAAAGTGGTTAGAAAGGGAAAGGGCAAGGCCAAGAAGAAAACGAAAACGGCCGCCACCCCTGCTACTCCCATCGCCACTCCTTCCGGCCCGTCCCAGGCGACCGGCAAGGGAAAGGGGAAAGGGAAAAAGTCGGCCCCCAAGCCCGCCGCTGCTGCCCCCGCAGCCAAAAGGTCTGCAGCCGGTGGAAGGAAGCCTTTGGTTCCTCCCAAAACCGCGGCCGTCGTAGTGACACTCACTGCGGAGGCTGCGGGGCGGGGTGAGACGTACGAGTCCGTCCTCAGGCGGGCTCGTACCAACGTCTATCCCACTAAACTAGGGATCGGAGCAGTCGCGTGCCGCCAGACCCAAGCCGGGGCTCGAATCTTCGAGTTCCCGGGCGCCAACGCGGACCTCTTTGCTAGCAAAGCGAGGGAGAGGAGCGACATGCCGCCGCGGCCGGGCCTAATGTCCCGACTCTGCACCTCTGTGACGCCACAACACCCTGTTGCTGCGATCGCCACCACCACCTCCTCTTTGGTGACCGAGTCATCCAGATCGGTCACCTCCAAAGCCGCAGACCTAACGGGTCTGACGACCTTAGCCGCGTCCGCGATGACCTCTCGCAATTTCTGCAGTTGGCCTGTCTTCTACTGCGCTGGGAATCTTCCTTGATACAGGCAGGCGCTAAAAAGGTCTTGGAGCCGAGGACCTAGGGTTTTCATGACCAGGACCCATACCCGGCCGGGAACACCGTCAAGGCCGGGGGCCGTGTTCTTGGCTCTGAGCCGCAAAACCGCCATCCTCATTTCAACCTCATCCACTTCCGGTACATCCGTCATCGCATTGCCCTCCTCTTCAGGTGGTGCCATGGTTGGTGGCGTATGCTCTTCCTTATTCGTAAACAGGGCTGACACTACTCTCTGCAGCAGCTGGGACTCTAAACTTTGCGTCAGAGGCGGGGCCCATCGACGGAGCTTACCCCTCACCATCCTGTAAGGTCTCCCCCAAGGGTCCTGGTTCAGGATCTCCAGGACTTCCTCTCTAGCTTGACTCTTGGCTTGTATGATGGCAAGTTTTAAGGCTGCTTTGGCATCCTTGTAAAGTCCATACAGCTGCCCTTCCAAACTTTCGTTCCGATGTCGCCTACGACGGTAATTGGTGTATCGACGCCTTGCTCTAACACACATTCCACGTAGTACCGCTAGTTCCTCCGACCACAAGTAAACTTGACGCTTAGCAAGATGAGGCCCAACCCTAGGCATGGCTGCATCGCATATCTGCATCATTGCCTCGCGAAACCATTCCACCTCTTGCTGAACCACAATGTCTGCCTGTTCCCTGGACACTGCTATCCAAGCCTGAACTATGGCTGCCTCTTCCAATAGGTCCCGATCTATTGGGCGTTTAAGAGCCCACCGTGGACCATCTCCATGCCTCATGACTCCATCTGATATTCTTGGAGCCACAGGAGCAACCTCGAAACGGATGTAACGATGGTCCGAGAGCGTCTCTATCTCTGTTTCTACCTTCCAACCACGGATACGGCTTACCAAAGCTGCGGTGGACGTAACCTTGTGGCCGCACACAGGTATGTACAGATCCGCTGTTGAGAACTGACAGACCTGAGGTTAGGGCCCACTCTTCAAGAACTTCTCCTCGTCGATCCGTGAGAGGACACCCCCAAGCCGTTGACTTTGCATTCAGATCTCCAAGGACAAGAACCGGGTATGGGTGGCTCCGCCACACTAGGGCCCCCACTTCAACAAGAAAACTCTCGAAATCAGCAAGGACCCTATTAGGCGATATGTACACTGCCACTATCATTACGCCTCGCACGAGAGCTGCGACACAACCATTGCTCTTCATGACTTTATCAAAAGTACCACTCTTGGAAATTATGGTCACGAGCCCATCTTTATCTTCAACCCAGTTGTCTCTGGGCGGGACAAAGTATGGCTCGGAGATTGCTGCTACATCAATCAACCACTCCGCCATGCTCTGGATCATGAGATCCTGAGCTCTGGCGGAGTGGTTGAGGTTTTCCTGCAGAAACCGTAAAGCCATCCTATACAGTGTCCATGCAATCCTCCTCGCCCCCAGCTTGTGATGGGAGACAGCTCTCCGCTACCGGCGGTGTGCCTTAGGTGTTCACGACCTTATTGCCTCTTCTCCTAGGTCTCGGAGGAGCACACACCTTACTGCCTAGCCTATGTGAAGCCGGCCTATTTGCCGCCGCACAAACTGAGCACTTTGGCTGAGCTAAACAGGCTGTGGCTTTATGGCCGGGTTGTCCACATCGGTAGCACTCCTCACTCCGTCCGTCTCTGCATTGCATTGAGCACGAACATGTCCGGTCTCAAGGCAACGGTAGCACCTAAATGGTCTGGGTTCTATTAGCTCTATACGGGCTGAAACCCAACCAACCAGCAGGCAGCCTTCTTGTCCTAATTTCTTGGCAGCCGTCACTGGGCAGCTCACCACCGTAGCTCCAGTACCCTGGTAGGTGCTTCGGATGTCACCTACCTTCACGGAATCCTCCGAGCAACAGCCACGCTGGACAACTGCAGCGAGTATGTCTTTTTTAGACACAGAGTCATCTAGACCTAGCAAGCGGAAAGCCGCACACTTTGTGGGCCTAGAAACTCTGGCCAGCTCCTCACCTAAAACCTCTTTTTTTTTGCGCCAAAGCGTCCGCCTTTTCCGCGCTCTTCTCACCTGCCACTTCTAAGATGCGGGCACCGGTAGCGGCCTACCGAAACCGTACGGTTTCGGTAGGCCGCTACCGGTGCCCGAAACCGTACACTTGGGATACCACAGCTGTTGAGGTCAACTTTTGCCTTGGCATCCTCTAACACTTTGGCGTATGTCGTACCTTTCTCCATGGCTCCCTGCTACAGAGTAATTACCACTGCTGCAGTTCGAGGGGCACACAGATTCCGCACCAGGGCTGGGCGACTGGTTGGCTTGGCAGTCCCTGTCTTTCCACTTGTCAAGGGAGCTTTGGTCGCCTTCTTGCCTCTTTTAGCTACTACGACCCAACCTTCATTAGTCGATTCCTTCGCAGGCTGCTGATGAGTGGGAATTGTTGCATTGACTGCCCCACTTACACTCTTCTTCGACTTTTTTTTCTTGCCCTTTTGGGGTTGAGAGGCCGGCTGTTCAGCCTTCTTTGTCTGTTCCGGTGCAGGGGCTGCAGAAATTTGTGGAACCTTATCTGCAGCGAGAAGTGGACGAATGTACTCTTCTGACAGCAGCCTGTCTTCTACTTCTTCTAATCTTGCGTTGACCTTGTTGCCCACACTTGAGGCCAGCACAGCTGGGTTCTTCCTTTTGTCTGCAGCTAATGGTGGCCGCAAACGTTTCTCAGGAAGTAACCTCTCCTCTAATCCTTCAAGTCTTGCGTTCATCATGGTCCCACACTGGACCATGACAACGCGCACTATTTCCTCCACTGTTGGGGCTTGGGCTGCTGCTGGGCCTTGGGTTTGATCACGCTGTAGCGTGAGCTGACGCATCTGGGTTAGCTCCTTTCGGACCTCAGCCAGCTCACTCGCGAGCCGCTTGTTCGCCGACTCTAATCGAGCGACCTCCTCCGTCATTGTGCGAGAACGCAACGCCCCAAAAGAAACTTTAATGGTTTCCACCGCACTGTTAAGGGCTCGAACGTAAGTTCCCTTAAGGTTGCCGGATGTCCTGGCAACCTTTTCGATGGTTTCCACTGAATCCAGCACTAGTCTAAGAAGGTCTGGCGATTCCGTTTCCTCACTTACCTCCATCGATTGCCTCATTAAATCCGGGTATCGACGGAAAGTTGCCGCTATTGCCTCCTTTTTCCGCTTGAAATCATCCACCATCTCTATTTCAGCATGCAGACGAAGCTCCTCAGCTTTTGCCGCGTTCAGTTCAGCCTTGGCTTTGGCCAAGCCGACGTATTTTCCCGTAGAGGGCGGGCGTCCACGTCCCCTCATAGCCGGCGTTGCCGGTTGCGAGTCATCATCATCCCCCACATCAGAGGTCGCATCGTCTCTTCGACGCTTTCTCCAAAAACGGTTTCCTCCTGGCAATTCTTCTGAAGCCACGGTCTGGAAACTCATATCAGAATCCGTGTCTGATAAATCCGCCATTTTCGACGAAGCAACGAGCAGATCTTCGTCGTTGCTCTCCGTCAGCTCGCAACGGGTTAAAACAACCCGTGCCTCTTTCACCACTTTCTCCTTCTCGACACCACTCTGCGCAGACGCGCAATCTCTCTCCTCTTCCTCCTCTCCATCACTTAACCTAAAGGATTTTTTAAAATATTTAGCCATAACTGATCCCACGAGTACGTGTGAAGGGTGGGTCGCCCCGGACAGTGCCCACTGTAACCGGGGAAGTCTGGCGTAACCCGCTCAGGGGAGCGACAATTCCCTGGCGGGGGACACAGTAGCGACTGAAACTCCGTCCAGCCTTCCAGACCTTACGCTGCGCCGCCGCTTGCCTTCGGGTAATTTTTTATAGAGGATGTCTTCCTCGTAGCCCGGGCGACCAAGCCAAGGCCTATCGGTCCCGCTCAGATCGCAAAACATGACCGCGACCGTGTTGCGGGGTTACGATTTCGGAGCGGTGGCAGGGAAAAAAACTCCCACCGCCTGCCACTTACAGAGACGGCTCCACCAGCCCATCCCGACTCCATCTAATGCGTCCTCTGCTACTGAGAGGTACGAATGGAGAAGTCATCCCCCCCCCCCCACCCCCACCCAAATCCTACCCCACCGACAAAGTATCGGCGCCTGGTGGTTTCAGTTACGTCTATTTCAGATGGAAATAGACCAATAACGGGCAGCAACCGCGAGAAGGCCGACCCCACCAGACTTGCCTTGAGGATCTACACGACCTGCGCTCTCCCTCAAGACCATACGCCTCCCTACTCGCTCCCAGAGCCGAGGAAGGAAGGCCCGGATATATCCAAAACAAGCGGCGGAAGCACGCAAGCTAGGCATAGCAACTACTAATGGATAAACCCAGACCCGCCCAACCTAACCTAACCTAACCTTTTTTTTTTTTTTTTTACCACGGGAAATCTTTTATGGATTCCTTCCCACCGGGGGGCGGAAAGGATATGTCGGACTCAGCTTAAAGTGCCATACCGACTAAAACCACCTGGGTGTTCCTTCTCTCGCTTCCGGTCGGAGCCACGGGTAAGTTACACACTCTTCCGTAGCCACCTCCCTTAGCGTCTGCCCTTTTGGGCCCTTCTTCTAGGCTCCAACGCCTTCTTCACTCCGCTTAAGGCACCTTAGAAACACATAAGGTGTCTTCCAGCTCAGGACCTCATAGCGCGGGCGACAGACCCCCCGATCAGTCGCCCGCAGGTCCTCGTTATGGCGGCATTCTAGCAATGTAGACCAGACGCCGCCGGCCGTGCCGCCTGCGGCGAATAGGTAGAGTTCTGGTCTTCCTCCCGCTCCCGTTCCGCCGCTTCCTTCTGCGTCAGAATAGTTTCGCAGAAGGTTTCTACCGCACTCCACGCCTCCTCGCTTTCGGCCATGGCTTTGATCAGGACCGCCAGCGATAGGTCTCCTCCAACAATAGCCGATACGGCAGCGCAAGGCACCGCTCAAGCTGGGCACTCTTCGCGCGTATGTTGCGCCGTATCAGCGACTCCCGCTCCACAATGGTGGCACTCCACCGACGGCTCTCGTTTTGCCACTTCGCACAGATACTGGCCAAAACAGCCATGTCCGGTCAGCATTTGCGAGATGAAGTAGGTGAGTGCACCGTGCTTCCGTTCGACCCGAACCCGAAGAATGGGTCAAACTGCCTCCACCAGTTCCCAGCTAGCCCCCGGGATCTCTAAACGCGCTGTCCACTTCCGGAAGAGATCGTCGCGTGCTTGCCACCTTTTTGGCTGTCTTCTTCGTGCCTTTACGGGCCACGGTACTCCTCGTCTCGCCTGTAGGCGGAAGCGCAGAGCTTTTTAAACGCGGCACACTTGCCGCAGCTGCTTCCTTAGCCGCCAGACTCACCTTTTTCCCTTTCTTCTGGGATGAGGTGGAGGCTTTCGGCACCACAGTCAGCACCTCACGCTCGGGCCCAGCTTCCGCTTTGCTTAGGCGGGTTTTGTCCGCAGCTAACGGTGGCCGCAGACGCACTTCCGGTAGAAGCCTACTCTCTAGAGCTTCCAGCCTAGCGTTCACCATGGTCCCTACCTGGACCATGATGGTGCGCGACAACCCCTCCACGTCCAGTTGCCGACTCCCATCCTGGACCTCCGTTGCAGGTCCAGCCGGCCACAGCTCCGCCCTTAGCTCCGCAAACTCCTTTCGGAGTGCGGTGAGCTCAATTTGCAGACGTGTGTTGTCGGCCTGCAACTTAGCCGTCTCGTCAGAGATGGAGCGCTTACTCAGCACTTCCACTGTCTCCACTATAAATTTAGTCGCCTCGTTGAGGGACTTTTGGAATGGGCCACTCAAGTGGCGAGACTTGCGGGACACCGTTTTGATGACGTCCACGCAATCCAGCACCTACTTGTTCAGGGACGTCGCAAGTTGGCCATCAACCTCCCCTGCCAAAAGGCTTGCCATACGCGATGGGAGCGTCACTCTACCTTTCCGCGTCCGTTCCATCGCAACCGTCAGCTCCTCGCTTGCGTCCAGAAGGAACTCTTCTCTTCTGGCCACCTTTTCCCTTGCCGTGGCCACGAACTTCCCAGAACTGGTCTGGCGGCCGCTGCCTCTTCCCTTAATCGATTTCGTCACTTTAGGTGACGACACGTCTCCGGTTACCGTAACGTCCGAATCCGAATCAGAGCAAAGGCTCGGGCTTGCTGAGCCTGGCCTCTGCGCCAAAATCTGGCATGATCCAAAGCGGGTCCAGGCGAAACCATCACCATGCTCCTGTCAGATTCAGAATCCGACAGGCGCGTTACCACCACTCTCAAGTCCTTCTTCATGCAGGGGTCGTTTGCTTCTGCGCACACCTTCGGGGTGCACGCTTCCGCCTCAGTGTCCTTATTCAGGCCATGGTCAGCGGTGTCAGCACACGCCTTCGGGACGCATGCTTCCACTTCCATCGTAACGTTGTCCAAATCGCTTGCGTTATCAGTGTCCAGTGTCAAGGTACGAAGCAGTTGCTGCCCCCCCCCCCCCTAGAGTACGAGGGGCAGCCCTCCACCTCGTTAGAAGTAGAGGGATGGGATTTCCCCTTGCGGGGACCCACCTGGGGACAAAAATTACAACTTCTTGGGTCCATTATCTTAACTCCAATGCTCCACATCGTCGTCTCTTTTTCCTTTAGGGGTGAGCTCCTCTGTAACTTTGGAGTGAGCGCCCGGAAAAAGGCGTGCTCGCCTCCGCCACCAACGCGCCCTAAAAAAGGGCGTGTCCGCCAACATCACTGCCGGCGAAGCATCGGTCAACTCAGGATCCCGCAAGGAAGCTGACCCATACAGCCGACTCACGGAAACCCTAGCGGAAAGACGCCAATCTAACAATGCCTCCCTACTCTATAACGGCTCCACTAGCCCATCCCTGCTCCTTTCACGATGCCCTCTGCTAATCAGAGGGACGCGTGGAGAAGCTTCCCCATCCTACCCCACCGACAGAGTGCCGGCGTCTGGTGTTTTCAGTTACGTCTATTTCTGATGGAAATAGACCTAAAACGGGCAACACCCGCGAGAAGGCCGACCCCACCAGACTTGCCTTGAGGATCTACACGACCTGCGCTCTCCCTCAAGACCATACGTCTCCCTACTCGCTCCTAGAGCCGAGTAAGGAAGGCCTGGGTTTCTCCAAAACAAGCGGCTGAAGCACGCAAGCTAGGCATAGCAACTACTTATAGATAAACCCAGACCCGCAACCTAACCTAACCTAACCTCTTTTAGTAGAGATACCGTAATTCTAAGTTAGGTGCGGCCATTTTGTCGGCCATTTTGGAAAGTCTAAAAGGCTCATATCTCGCCAACCGATTTACCGATTTTAACTAAATTTCTTGTTAGGTATAGGCCATCTACGGGCCTTTCTTAACCATAGCACGGACTGACTCTAGGTAGAGTCAAAATATTTTTATATTATATATAGCTCGATTACCACTGACTCATTGACATCATTGTTCTCCCAGATGCCCCCTCGTAGGGAGGAAATGTTTGGTAGGATCGTATAGAGGGAGTTTCTGTGAGTTGGGAATAAATCCTAAAGTCCCCCTTTTGTCCCCCATTCGCTCCCATCCACCTCGTATCTCGGAAAGTATAGGTCTTACAGCGTTGGTGCAAAAACTAATGTTGCAGAGGGCATTTTTTTATATCCGGTTCCATGAAAAAAAAATTGACTTTCATACAAAAAAAAAATGTCCCATACAAAATATTTTTGTGGAAATACCGTACACCGTATATTTCGTTTGCCGTAACTTTTATACCGTTTTTGTAGGGAGCCAAAAGGCTTGTGGGTATTATAAAATTTATTTTACTGTAATTTTATTTATTGTTGGAGGGGCATGAGATAACTAAATTTTCAAGTTTATGCGACATCCATCATCATTATCATTTTAGACGTCCCAAATATTTCTTTTTTTTTCGTTTTTGGAGGGGCATAAGGCAACTTGCTTAGTAAATTTTCATGTTTATGCGACATCCATCATCATCAACATTTTGGATGTCCAAAAATTTTTTTTTAGTTTTTTTGAGGGGCATAAAGCAACTTGCTTAGTAAATTTTTATGTTTATGCGACATCAATCATCATCATTTTGGATGTTAATATTTTTTTCTTTTTTGGAGGGGCATTAGGCAGCTTGCTTAGTAAATTTTAATGTTTATGATTGCTTCTACCACCTCGATATCGTCTTTGTTTGCTTTTTTCAATTCGTTTACGTCTTTAAATGCTTCTTTTACTTCTTCCACTTCGATATCGTCTTTGACTGCTTTTTTCTTTTCGATATCCACTTTTATTGCTTTTTTTAAATTTAATATCCTATTTGATTGCTTCTTTAACTTCGATATCTTATTTGATAGATTCTTCCACTTCGATATCTTTGTTGATTGCTTCATCCACTACGATATCCTCTCAACAAATTATAATTTTTCTTTAAAAAACTTTAATTGCTTGTATCTCCTAAACGAAAGCTGTAAGGCATATTAAAGTTTACAAAATGGTAGAACCAATTTTAAGTGGAATCGTTTTTTATAATCATCATCGACCTTGATAGCTATCCGTTTTGATTTCTTCTTTCACTTCGGTATCCTCTAAGATTGCTTCTTCCACTTCGATATCGTCTTTGATTGCGTCTTCCACTTCGATGGCCTCTTTGATTACTTCTTCCATTTCGATACTCTGTTTAATTTTGGCTTCCAATTATCTTCTTTGATCGTGTTTTCTACCTTGGTATCCTCTTTGAATACATATTCCAATTCGATATCGCCTTTGATTGCGTTTTCCACTTGGATATTCTCTTTTATTGCTACTTCCACTTCGATATCGTCTTTGACTGCTTTTTTCTTTTCGATATCCACTTTTATTGCTTTTTTTTAATTTAATATTTTATTTGATTGCTTCGTTAAGTTCGATATCTTATTTGATAGATTCTTCCACTTTGATATCTTTGTTGATTGCTTCTTCCACTACGATATCCTCTCAACAAATTATAATTTTTCTTTAAAAAACTTTAATTGCTTGTATCTCCTAAACGAAAGCTGTAAGGCATATTAAAGTTTACAAAATGGTAGAACCAATTTTTAGTGGAATCGTTTTTTATAATCATCATCGACCTTGATAGCTATCCGTTTTGATTTCTTCTTTCACTTCGGTATCCTCTAAGATTGCTTCTTCCACTTCGATATCGTCTTTGATTGCGTCTTCCACTTCGATGGCCTCTTTGATTACTTCTTCCATTTCGATACCCTCTTTAATTTCTGCTTCCATTTATCTTCTTTGATCGTGTTTTCTACCTCGGTATCCTCTTTGAATACATATTCCAATTAGATATCGCCTTTGATTGCGTTTTCCACTTGGATATTCTCTTTTATTGCTACTTCCACTTCGATATCGTCTTTGACTGTTTTTTTCTTTTCGATATCCACTTTTATTGTTTTTTTTTTTAATTTAATATCCTATTTGATTGCTTCGTTAACTACGATATCTTATTTGATAGATTCTTCCACTTCGATATCTTTGTTGATTGTTTCTTCCACTACGATATCCTCTCAACAAATTATGATTTTTCTTCAAAAAAACTTTAATTGCTTGTATCTCCTAAACGAAAGCAGTAAGGCATATTAAAGTTTACAAAATGGTAGAACCAATTTTTAATGGAATCGTTTTTTATAATCATCATCGACCTTGATAGCTATCCGTTTGTATTTCTTCTTTCACTTCGGTATCCTCTAAGATTGCTTCTTCCACTTCGATATCGTCTTTGAATGCGTCTTCCACTTCGATGGCCTCTTTGATTACTTCTTCCATTTCGATACCCTCTTTAATTTCTGCTTCTATTTATCTTCTTTGATCGTGTTTTCTACCTCGGTATCCTCTTTGAATACATATTCCAATTAGATATCGCCTTTGATTGCGTTTTCCACTTGGATATTCTCTTTTATTGCTACTTCCACTTCGATATCGTCTTTGACTGTTTTTTTCTTTTCGATATCCACTTTTATTGTTTTTTTTAATTTAATATCCTATTTGATTCCTTCGTTAACTTCGATATCTTATTTATAGATTCTTCCACTTCGATATCTTTGTTGATTGCTTCTTCCACTACGATATCCTCTCAAAAAATTATATTTTTTCTTAAAAAAACTTTAATTGCTTGTATCTCCTAAACGGAAGCAGATAGACAGAGTAAAGTTTACAAAATGGTAGTACATTTTTGGTGAAATCGTTTTTTTATTGTCATCATCGATCTTGATAGGTATCCTTTTTGATTTCTTCTTTCACTTCCGTATTTTCTTTGATCGTGTTTTCTACTTCGATATCCTCTTTGAATGCTTATTCAAATTCGATATCGTCTTTGATTGAGTCTTCCACTTGGATATTCTCTTTTATTGCTACTTCCACTTCGATATCGTCTTTGACTGCTTTTTTCTTTTCGATATCCACTTTTATTGCTTTTTTTAAATTTAATATCCTATTTGATTGCTTCTATAACTTCGATATCTTATTTGATAGATTCTTCCACTTCGATATCTTTGTTGATTGCTTCATCCACTACAATATCCTCTCAACAAATTATAATTTTTCTTTAAAAAACTTTAATTGCTTGTATCTCCTAAGCGAAAGCTGTAAGGCATATTAAAGTTTACAAAATGGTAGAACCAATTTTTAGTGGAATCGTTTTTTATAATCATCATCGACCTTGATAGCTATCCGTTTTGATTTCTTCTTTCACTTCGGTATCCTCTAAGATTGCTTCTTCCACTTCGATATCGTCTTTGATTGCGTCTTCCACTTCGATGGCCTCTTTGATTACTTCTTCCATTTCGATACTCTGTTTAATTTTGGCTTCCAATTATCTTCTTTGATCGTGTTTTCTACCTCGGTATCCTCTTTGAATACATATTCCAATTCGATATCGCCTTTGATTGCGTTTTCCACTTGGATATTCTCTTTTATTGCTACTTCCACTTCGATATCGTCTTTGACTGCTTTTTTCTTTTCGATATCCACTTTTATTGCTTTTTTTTAATTTAATATCGTATTTGATTGCTTCGTTAACTTCGATATCTTATTTGATAGATTCTTCCACTTCGATATCTTTATTGATTGCTTCTTCCACTACGATATCCTCTCAACAAATTATAATTTTTCTTTAAAAAACTTTAATTGCTTGTATCTCCTAAACGAAAGCTGTAAGGCATATTAATGTTTACAAAATGGTAGAACCAATTTTTAGTGGAATCGTTTTTTATAATCATCATCGACCTTGATAGCTATCCGTTTTGATTTCTTCTTTCACTTCGGTATCCTCTAAGATTGCTTCTTCCACTTCGATATCGTCTTTGATTGCGTCTTCCACTTCGATGGCCTCTTTGATTACTTCTTCCATTTCGATACCCTCTTTAATTTCTGCTTCCATTTATCTTCTTTGATCGTGTTTTCTACCTCGGTATCCTCTTTGAATACATATTCCAATTAGATATCGCCTTTGATTGCGTTTTCTACTTGGATATTCTCTTTTATTGCTACTTCCACTTCGATATCGTCTTTGACTGCTTTTTTCTTTTCGATATCCACTTTTATTGCTTTTTTTTAATTTAATATCGTATTTGATTGCTTCGTTAACTTCGATATCTTATTTGATAGATTCTTCCACTTCGATATCTTTGTTGATTGCTTCTTCCACTACGATATCCTCTCAACAAATTATAATTTTTCTTTAAAAAACTTTAATTGCTTGTATCTCCTAAACGAAAGCTGTAAGGCATATTAAAGTTTACAAAATGGTAGAACCAATTTTTAGTGGAATTGTTTTTTATAATCATCATCGACCTAGATAGCTATCCGTTTTGATTTCTTCTTTCACTTCGGTATCCTCTAAGATTGCTTCTTCCACTTCGATATCGTCTTTGATTGCGTCTTCCACTTCGATGGCCTCTTTGATTACTTCTTCCATTTCGATACCCTCTTTAATTTCTGCTTCAATTTATCTTCTTTGATCGTGTTTTCTACCTCGGTATCCTCTTTGAATACATATTCCAATTAGATATCGCCTTTGATTGCGTTTTCCACTTGGATATTCTCTTTTATTGCTACTTCCACTTCGATATCGTCTTTGACTGTTTTTTTCTTTTCGATATCCACTTTTATTGTTTTTTTTTAATTTAATATCCTATTTGATTGTTTCGTTAACTTCGATATCTTATTTGATAGATTCTTCCACTTCGATATCTTTGTTGATTGCTTCTTCCACTACGATATCCTCTCAAAAAATTATATTTTTTCTTAAAAAAACTTTAATTGCTTGTATCTCCTAAACGGAAGCAGATAGACAGAGTAAAGTTTACAAAATGGTAGTACATTTTTGGTGAAATCGTTTTTTTATTGTCATCATCGATCTTGATAGGTATCCTTTTTGATTTCTTCTTTCACTTCGGTATTTTCTTTGATCGTGTTTTCTACTTCGATATCCTCTTTGAATGCTTATTCAAATTCGATATCGTCTTTGATTGAGTCTTCCACTTGGATATTCTCTTTTATTGCTACTTCCACTTCGATATCGTCTTTGACTGCTTCTTCCACTTCGATATCCTCTTTTATTGCTTTTTTAAATTTAATATCCTGTTCGATTGCGTCGTTAACTTCGATATCTTATTTGATAGATTATTCCACTTCGATATCTTCGTTGATTGCTTCTTCCACTACGATATCCTCTCAACAAAATATGATTTTTATTAAAAAAAACTTTAACTGCTTGTATCTCTTAAACGGAAGCAGTTACGCATAGTAAAATTTACAAAATGGTAGAACGAATTTTTTATGGAATCGTTTTTTATTGTTATCATCGACCTTGATAGGTATCCTTTTTGATTTCTTCTTTTACTTTGGTATCCTCTTTGATTGCTTCTTCCACTTCGATATCGTCTTTGATTGCGTCTTCCACTTCGATGGCTTCTTTGATTACTTCTTCCATTTTGATACCCTCTTTAATTTCTGCTTCCACTTGGATATCTCCTTTCATTGCTTCTTCCATTTAGATAACCTCAATGCAGAGGTTATACAAGTTGGTAAAAGAGGCGGAAGCGGAGGGCACCCAACCAAGTAAGGATCAGGGTGTGGGACAAAAAGATGTAAAAAACAAAGAAAACCCATCGGACCTGCCGCCCCCATCATTGCTATCACCAAGGAAAGAATCCGAGGTGGAGAAAGAATTAATAAAAAAGATGGAAGAACACAGTAATTTAATAAGGAACAACAACTGCTCTGCACTCGGTTGTCATCACCTCCAAAGGTGAAGGTGAAACCGGAGACGAGGTACTGGACAGGATAAGAAGCGTTGTCAAAGCCAAAGAGGGAGGGATAACAATGGATAGAGTGAGAAAGGCAAAGGATAGGAAGATTATTATTGCATGTAAAACCGAAGAGGAAAGGACCAAACTAAGGGAAACGCTAAGGAAGGCAGAAGACCACCTTCAGGTCGAGGATATAAAAAACAAAGACCCTCTTCTGCTGCTCAGAGACGTCTTCCAATATAACACTGATGAGGACGTCTTGAACGCATTAAGAAATCAGAACAAAAGGGTATTCATGGGCCTGGAGAAGCACGAAGACAGGATGGAGGTCCGGTACCGGAGAAAGTCCCGAAACCCCCAGACATCCCACATTGTCGTCAGAGTTTCTCCCAAAGTATGGGCTCGATCTATCGAAGCAGGTGCAGTCCACATTGATCTGCAAAAAATAAGAGTGGAGGATCAGTCCCCCCTAGTGCAATGCTCTCTCTGTTTAGCATACGGTCATGGCAGGCGTTTCTGTAAACAGACTGTTGAGAAGTGCAGCCACTGTGGGGGACCACACATGCGATCGGAGTGCGCCGACTGGCGGGCTGGTGAAACCCCGACCTGCTGCAACTGCACGCACGCAAAATACGATTTAACTGACCACAGTGCTTTTAGTCAGGAATGTGCAGTGCGGCGGAAGTGGAATGCACTGGCCCAAGCTACGATAGCGTACTGCTAAGGGATCCACTGTAGAAACTCCGAAAAGCACCCAAACCAACGCAAAGCCCTACCTAGTAGTCCAGGCAAACCTACGGAGAAAAGAATTAGCCACAAATGAGCTGATGATTAAAGCTAGCGAAAGGATAGTGGCTTTTGCGCTGCTCCAGGAACCGTATGTGGGCGGGGCTAAAAGTATGAAGAGTTACAGAGGAGTAAGGATCTACCAGAGCACTGGACAAAGAGAAGGGAACGTCAAAGCGGCAGTAGCCGTCTTCGACCGCGAAATTGACGTAGTACAGTACCCGAAACTCACCACTAATAACATCGTAGTGGTGAGAATCCGATCCAGTTCCTGGGAGATCTTTGCCGTCTCTTTTTACTTTGAACCAGACCAGCCCATAGAGCCGTACCTGGAGCAGCTCAAAAAGATAAAGGAAGAACTTGGACCTAGGAAAACTGTAATGGGAGGCGATACCAACGCAAAGAGCACATGGTGGGGTAGCAGGAAAGTAGACAATTGGGGGGATGGAAATGGCTGGAGCATTAGAAGAAATGAGCTTGCAGGTACTCAACGACGGCAACATCCCTACTTTCTACACCGTAAGGGGAAATAAGGAGTACGCTAGCCATGTAGATGTAACTGCCTGCACTGAGGACATGCTTGACCTAGTGGAAGACTGGAGAGTTGAAGATGACCAGACGAGCTCGGACCACAACGGCATAACATTCAAAATTAGACTAGTAAAATCAAAAGAAATAAACATTGAAAGAACAACAAGAATTTATAACACAAAAAAGGCCAATTGGAGCCAGTTTGACGAGAAACTGGCTCAATTGTTAACAGAAAACAAACTAAATACAACGGAAGTAAACCAAATTAAAAATAAAAATGAATTAGAACAAACAATAAGAAAATACACAGACTTAATTACACACACATGCACAAAAACTATACCAAAAAAGAAGAATAATGAAAAATTTACCTTGCCGTGGTAGTCCGAAGAGCTTACGAAGCTGAAGAAAGAGGTCGTCACCAGGAGGCGCAGAATCAGGTGGGCAGCGGCAATCCGGAGAGCGAAGGTCGTCGATGAGTACCTGGAAGCAAAGGAAAAGTACGAGAGTGAAGCCAAGAAGGCACAAATAGCTAGCTGGAAGGGCTTTTGCGAAAAACAAGATAGGGAGGGAGTTTGGGACGGGATTTACAGGGTCATTGGTAAGACCAAAAAGCGTCAGGAGGACCTGTATCTGGTGAAGTGCGGAAAGGTTCTGGAAGGTGAGGAGTCTGCAAAGGTCCTGGCGGAGACTTTCTACCCCAAGGACTTGAAGAGGGATGATATTGGTATTCACAGTCGAACTAGAGAGGCAGCTACAACAGTAAACCATTGGACGCATGATGAGCAACATGACCCATTGTTTACTACTGAGGAGCTAAGATTCACTGTGAAGGCATTTAACCCCAAGAAGGCTCCCGGGGCTGATGGATTGACGGCGGACATTTGCAGCAAAGCAATAGGCCATGATCCTGAGCTGTTTCTCGCACTCGCAAACAAGTGTCTGCTCCTCGGCCACTTTCCCACAATGTGGAAGGAAGCTACGGTAGTAGTCCTAAGGAAGCCAGGTAAAGACGACTACACGAACCCGAAGTCGTACAGGCCCATAGGACTGCTACCTGTCTTGGGTAAGGTGGTGGAGAAGATGGTGATAGGACGGCTCAAATGGCACCTAGTGCCAAAAATGAGCACCTGCCAATACGGGTTCATGCCGCAAAAAAGTACCGAAGACTCCCTCTATGACCTAATGCAACGTATCCACAATAAACTTGACCAAAAGAAACTGATAGTCATGGTATCGCTGGACATAAAGGGAGCCTTTGATAGCGCGTGGTGGCCTGCCATCAAAGTGAGACTGGCAGAAGCGGGTTGCCCAGTAAATTTGAGAAGGGTAATAGACAGCTACCTGGAGAATAGAGCTGTAAGGGTAAGGTACGCCGCGCATGAATATTCAAAACCCACAAATAAAGGCTGCGTCCAAGGTTCCATCGGCGGACCAATTCTGAGGAACCTTCTTCTCGACCCCCTTCTCAAGGGACTGCAGCAACGGGGAGATTATGTCCAGGCATTCGCTGACGACGTTGTTCGGCTGTTTGACGGAGACACGGCACTGGAGGTACAGAGGCATGCCAATACCGCTCTCGCTTACGTCCAGGAGTGGGGTGTCGAAAACAAGCTCAAATTTGCACCACACAAAACTTGTGCTATGACAATAACTCGCAAACTCAAATTCGACACACCACTGCTGAGCATGGGAGGGTTCGACATTGGCATGTCAGAAGACGTTAAGATCCTGGGACTCACAATCGACAATAAGCTTACGTTCAACAAACACGCTGCGAACACCTGCATCAAAGCCTCGAACTTTTACAAGCAATTGTCGAGAGCGAGTTGAACCAGTGATGACGTATGCGGCTAGTGCCTGGGCTGGTGCGACAGAAAAATTTAACGTGCGGAAACAGCTAAACGCTGTCCAGAGGGTTTTCGCTCAGAAGCTCACAAAGTCCTACCGAACTGTCTCCCTAAATTCGGCTCTAATACTGGCTGGGTTACTGCCGCTGGACCTCCGAATCCGCGAGGCGGCAGCCCTATACGAAACCAGACGTGGAGTACCACAGCTGTTTTTGGGGGATAAGGAGGTAGAGTGTAGAGTGGCCTTCAGCTCGAACCCGCATCCGGCAAGGCATATGAGCTGGGAGTTTACAAACCTGATAGACCAACATGATGTTGAACAACACAACCAGCAAGCAGTCCGCATTTTTACAGATGGTAGCAAGATTGAGGAGAGGGTCGGCGCGGCGCTATCCTTATGGAATGGCGCAGCGGAGATCAAATCTCTCAAGTTGAAGCTGCCATCTCACTGCACGGTCTATCAGGCGGAACTATACGCCATATGTCGAGCCACGCAGGAGATCCTGAAGCGTCACGAAACAAGCTATGGCATTTACAGTGACTCGCGCGCGGCCCTGGAGACAGTGACGAATCGTAGTTCCGTTCATCACTTAGCGACAGAAACCAGAAAAAATCTAGAATCCATTAGGCTCCAAAATAAAGATGTATTTTTATTTTGGATCAAAGCACACGCTGGGATGGACGGAAATGAGCGAGCTGATGAGTTGGCCAAGAATGCCGCACTAAATTTAAAGACAAAGCCAGACTATGAGGCGTGTCCGGTCTCATACGTCAAGCGACAAATCCGCAAAGATTCGCTTGACGTATGGAACCGGAGATACAAATCGGAGGATAAAGCGGCTGTCACCAAGATGTTTCTTCCTGACGCAATAGAGGCCCATAAAATAATTAGGACGGTAGAGATATCAAATTTGCTGACACAGATGTTAACGGGGCACGGTGGGTTCTCAGAATACTTGCACCGGTTCAAGTGTAAGGAGGACCCATCGTGCCCATGTGAGCCCGGTAAAAAAGAGACGGTACAACACGTCTTACTAGATTGTCCTATTTACGGCCTGGCGAGATATGACCTGGAGACTTACCTAAACATAACCCTAACGAAAGAAAATATATACCAGATAATTAGAGATAAGGACAGTAGGAAATTAGGAATAGATTTATAGAATATTGTATTAATATAGGTAATAAAGTTATACGTAGAAATAAGAATAGATAGTTAATTATATGTTTTATATATAATGAGTATATATATAAGAACATTATAAATATAAAAGTTGTAAGCAAAAATTACTGCATCGACAAAATACTGTTTAATTACCTAAGTACACCTAAGAATCTAATTATGTATAAGCCTAGTAGAAGATGTTCCTTATGTAATACTGTCTTACTTTAGTTAGTGTATCAAGACTACAAATAAGAAAAGGATAGAAAGACTATGTTATGTATATATAATAAAGTATATATAGAAATAGCATAGATGTAATAAATTAATAAAAACCAAAAAAAAATTGATAGATAATATAACTGTTAAATGTCAAGATGTAATTAAGTTAAGTAAAAATGTAAGAAAGAAACAGCCTTCTGCAATTAGCATATAAGAATAAAAATGTATAAATAAAGAAATGATCAATAAAGGCCCTGAAAATACATCGGGGGAAAACTTAGCTCGCGGGCCGGGCCTCTGCGCCCGGACAGAAAAAGTAAAAAAAAAACCAAACCTAACCTAACCTAATTTGCTCCTCGACCCCTTTCTCAAAGGTCTGGAGAAGCGGAGCGATTACTGCCAGGCCTTTACTGACGATGTCGTACTGGTATTTGACGGGGACACGGCGATGGAAGTACAGCGACGTGCCAATGCCGCTCTTGCCTATGTTCACGAATAGGGCGTTAGGAACAAAATGAAATTTGCACCGAAAAAAACCAATGCAATGGTACTAACGCGAAAACTTAAATACGACGTGCCGCTCCTGAATATGGGCGGAATCGAAATTGGCCTCTCAGAAGAGATTAAAGAAAGCAAAGAAAGAAAATAAAGAAAAGAAAGAAAAGAAAGAAAGGAAAGAAAAGAAAGAAAAGAAAGAAAAGAAAGAAAAGAAAGAAAATAAAGAAAAGAAAGAAAAGAAAGAAAAGAAAGAAAAGAAAGAAAAGAAAGAAAAGAAAGAAAAGATAGAAAAGAAAGAAAAGAAAGAAAAGAAAAGAAAGAAAAGAAAGAAAAGAAAGAAAAGAAAGAAAAGAAAGAAAAGAAAGAAAAAGAAAGAAAAGAAAGAAAAGAAAGAAAAGAAAGAAAGAAAGAAAGAAAAGAAAGAAAAGAAAGAAAAAGAAAGAAAAGAAAGAAAAGAAAGAAAAAGAAAGAAAAGAAAGAAAAGAAAGAAAAGAAAGAAAAGAAAGAAAATAAATAAAAGAAAGAAAAGAAAGAAAAGAAAGAAAAGAAAGAAAAGAAAGAAAAGAAAGAAAAGAAAGAAAAGAAAGAAAAGAAAGAAAAGAAAGAAAAGAAAGAAAAGAAAGAAAAGAAAGAAAAGAAAGAAAAGAAAGAAAGAAAGAAAGAAGAAAAAGAAAGAAAAGAAAGAAAAGAAAGAAAAGAAAGAAAAGAAAGAAAAGAAAGAAAAGAAAGAAAAGAAAGAAAAGAAAGAAAAGAAAGAAAAGAAAGAAAAGAAAGAAAAGAAAGAAAAGAAAGAAAAGAAAGAAAGAAAAGAAAGAAAAGAAAGAAAAGAAAGAAAAGAAAGAAAAGAAAGAAAAGAAAGAAAAGAAAGAAAAGAAAGAAAAGAAAGAAAAGAAAGAAAAGAAAGAAAAGAAAGAAAAGAAAGAAAAGAAAGAAAAGAAAGAAAAGAAAGAAAAGAAATAAAAGAAAGAAAAGAAAGAAAAGAAAGAAAAGAAAGAAAAGAAAGAAAAGAAAGAAAAGAAAGAAAAGAAAGAAAAGAAAGAAAAGAAAGAAAAGAAAGAAAAGAAAGAAAAGAAAGAAAAGAAAGAAAAGAAAGAAAAGAAGGAAAAGAAGGAAAAGAAGGAAAAGAAGGAAAAGAAGGAAAAGAAAGAAAAGAAAGAAAAGAAGGAAAAGAAGGAAAAGAAAGAAAAGAAAGAAAAGAAAGAAAAGAAAGAAAAGAAAGAAAAGAAAGAAAAGAAAGAAAAGAAAGAAAAGAAGGAAAAGAAGGAAAAGAAGGAAAAGAAGGAAAAGAAGGAAAAGAAGGAAAAGAAGGAAAAGAAAGAAAAGAAAGAAAAGAAAGAAAAGAAAGAAAAGAAAGAAAAGAAAGAAAAGAAAGAAAAGAAAGATAAGAAAGAAAAAAAAGAAAGGAAAGAAAGGAAAGAAAAGAAAGAAAGGAAAGAAAAGAAAGAAAAGAAAGAAAAGAAAGAAAAGAAAGAAAAGAAAGAAAAGAAAGAAAAGAAAGAAAAGAAAGAAAAGAAAGAAAAGAAAGAAAAGAAAGAAAAGAAAGAAAAGAAAGAAAAGAAAGAAAAGAAAGAAAAGAAAGAAAAAGAAAGAAAAGAAAGAAAAGAAAGAAAAGAAAGAAAAGAAAGAAAAGAAAGAAAAGAAAGAAAAGAAACAAAAGAAAGAAAAGAAAGAAAAGTAAGAAAAGAAAGAAAAGAAAGAAAAGAAAGAAAAGAAAGGAAAGAAAGAAAAGAAAGAAAAGAAAGAAAAGAAAGAAAAGAAAGAAAAGTAGGAAAGAAAATACATTTGTTTGAGACACACATAGGACAGACCATTCAGAACAGAACAAATACAAAAAACATACCTACTTACCTAAAGAATATAATAGTAAAAAGAAAAAAATTATTTAAGTACAGAATTAAAGAAAAAACACAAGATAAAAATTTAGTTCTTAAGTATACATAGGTAGGTGGTAGGTACAGATAACATGGTCTTCCGTGCTGTGTGGGCCAAACAGGTTCCATCTCAGCGTATTGCTGCCTACCTGCCTACCGGGAGATAAGCGGCGCTGGTTTTCAGATGGGACCCATGGGTAGCCTCACGAGCGCAGAAAAATAAATGATTAAACATATATATATATATATATATATATATACATACATGGATACACATACGTAAATAATAAAATAAACTTGAAAGAATAAAATAGTTATATATAGGCGCACGGAAAGCGAACAGGAGTGAACGTTCAAGAAAAATATACTGGAGGCAACAGCCAGGACCAGAAGACGAGTGAGCAGAGAGTGTGGAGTAGTGTTTGTGGGCAGTGCAACAAGTAGGAGAAAAATATACTACCTACACTGTTTCCTGTGTGACTGAAAGGCCAGCGCTCTATGCCCACGTAAAGTAAGGTAAGCTATGAGCGCTTTTGTAGCGTTAGTAATTCTTTCTTCAGTGCAAATTTAAAAGAAGTTACTGTTTTCAGGGCACGTAAAGGTGGCGGCAGGTCGTTCCAGCACTGAGAAGCTGCAAACCTAAAGGACCCACGAAATGCGACAGATTTGTGTCTAGGTGTCAAAAACACATGAGTACAGACTCACTTTTGGTAGCGAGACCATTCTTGAACCCATTTGAGCTTATCGTAAAGGTAAACAGGTGTTTTATTAGAAACAATACCAAAGGGCAGAGATGCGAGGTGCAAAAGCCTGCGTGCTTTCATTTTTAGCATATTTTGAAGAATTTAGGTAAGGAGTGACATGTGTGCGGGGGGAATGTGGAAACAAAAACGCGCGCAGGCGTTTTGAACCCGCTGTAGTAACCTTTCAGTCCGAGCTAACAAGCAGGTCCCATAAACCACGTCACAATAATTCAATCTAGAAAGCACTAAAGATTCACATAAGGTGATCCTAACATCCTCACTTAAATAGGGTCGTATTTTGTAGAGAAGCTTTAATCTGTAAAAACTATTACGAACCCCATCAGCCACATGCCTTTTAAAAAGGAGATGAGAGTCAAGAGTCAGTCCAAGACTTTTTGCTTCCTTTACATATTCAACGGATTCCCCGTTAACCGAAATATTAATGTGATAATCTGATAGTTTTTGCAAATTAGCCTTAGTACCGGTCATTATATACTTTGATTTTTTGGGGTTAAGGATTAAGGAGTTAGACTCTGACCATTGATATACCTGGGCTAAATCATCATTTATCATATTTACCGCGTTGGCGCAGTCAGTAGGTAGAAAAGAATAGTACAGCTGCAAATCATCCGCATATAGATGAAATTGGCAGTGTGAAATGTCCTTGACTATGTCCGCACTAAAAAGAATGAAAAGAATGGGCCCAAGTATAGATCCTGGGGGGACACCTATAGGAACAGGACAAAAAGAGGATCTTGAGGAAATTCCATTAGATAATCGAAGTTCAACACACTGCTGTCTCCCTGTAAGGTAACTAGTGAACCAATTAATGGTATTAGGATCAAATCCATAAAAGGCAAGCTTTGAAAGAAGAAGGGAAATATTTAAAGAGTCAAAAGCACGTGAGAAGTCAAGAAGAACCAGGATACTGCATTTTCCATGATCTTGAGCTGCCAATAGATTATCCACAATATCTATTAGAGCAGTTGATGTACTGTGATTTCGACGAAATCCAGATTGAAATTGAAGGAGGATATGGGTATCTTCCAGAAACTTAATCAGCTGCATGCAAACTATCTTTTCTAATATTTTAGAAAGACATGGAAGCAGACTAATAGGCCTCAAGTCACCCATAGTGGAAGGCTGACTATTTTTTGGTATTGGCTTAATTACTGAGACTTTCCAGCATTCCGGAAACAACCCACTAGACATTGATCCATTTATTATGTTGGTGATGGCCGGTAGAGATTGAGGCAAGGTCATAAGCAGCATATCTAAAGTTATGCCGTCAAAACCTTGAGCATTTGATTTAAAGCTCTGAATGACCTTAAGCACTGTGTACTCGCTCACTGAATGAAAAGAAAAGACCTCGGAGCCAAATTTGTGGTATTCATAGTAAGTGAGCAGTGAGATTTCCACACTGCTGCTACCAGATATATTAAGAAAATGGGAGTTGATATGATCAGGATTGTCAAAATGAGGAGGGAGTTCTGAAACCTGATTTTTATTTGATAAGATATTATTCTTCAAATTCTTCCAAAGTTGTTTTGAGTTACTTATATTTTTATTAATATTCTCTTTAAAAAAAGCCACTTTTTCACTCTCTATAGCTGCAATGACTATTTGTTTCATGTCTTTATAACAATTTTGAAGTGCCTCTGTTTTATGTATCTTATACCTATCATGACAGTCATCCTTAATTTTGATCATTGTTTTTACAGTGTAATCCAAGGGTGGGGTGGACCTTTGAATTTTGTTGTTTTAATTGGTGCATGTAGGTCAAATAAATTCACGATTGTACAAGTTAGTGCTGATGCTAATTCAATTACGTCATGTGCTGATTGAACATAATCCCAATCAATAGCATTTAGGTCAGAAGCAAATAATTCCAAAATTATACTCTTTGGGGGCCTGTAAGTTACTAACCGAGGTGATATCTTTTCCTTTTTTATATTAAATTCAACCACCATCATGGCATGGTGCCCCAGATCTGGAGTCTGCTTCACAGTCACCTTCCGTACCCTTGTGTCAGTGCAGACTACATCGATGAAAGTCTGACTGTGATCAGTGAAGTGTGTTGACTCAGCGACAACTTGATTTAGGTTTAGGGATTCCAAGAGTTGATTAAGTAAAGGTAGTTTGCTATTTCCTGGGTCAAGCATATCTATATTGAAATCTCCCAACAGGATAAGATGGTCACACCTAGGAAAGGAAGAAATGGAATCTGTCAGAGCATCAAAAAATGTGATGACATTTTGCCAGGGTGCCCGGTAGGCAGTCCCAACAATAACACTTTTACCAAGTACAGTTAAGCGCAACCACATCTGCTCTACTTGAGGCACTATGGGGTAGGGACAGATTCGCACAATTATACCAATTAGTAAATAATAAAACTGTTGTAGTCATTTATATTTTATTACTTAAATTAGGTATCTACAACATCATAACTAGTTAGTTTATGCATTACTCTTGAGTTCAGCAATAATGTGAAGTATGTATCGATTAATTGTTGCCGATATTGTTGATCACTTTGAAACGATATCCAAGTGATAGTTTCTTCCATAACCTGCATTATATTATTGGAAATTAGTGTTTCCTCTGGCAAAGTATCATTTTCATCCACACAAATATTATGACGAATTGCCGTGCTCACAATTATTGCTTGTACCTATGTTAGCCAGTTTTACTCTTAGCTTGGATCCCACACATGAGAACCTCCGCTTCCACACACCAAATGTTCGTTAAACTACATTTCTTGTACATGATTGGCTTTCATTGTATAGCTTCTCAGCAGCAGTTTGTGGGTTTGAAAACGGTGTGAGCAAAATGTTTTTAAAGCATATTTTTAAGGCCTCGATCGCCCAATAGACTGCATCTGCCAAATTGCTCGGATTGGATCAGATCTTTGTCTGCACTGCTATATTTAAATTCATAATAAAATGGAAAACTAGCAAATTCACTCAACTGCAATAAAATCACATGGACGAAACAGCTGTAACAATCAAGAGTTAACTAGCCGCCATCTTGCTAATCCCTCGATGGAGCCGTGGTTAACTATTATGACCAATGGTTACTTATATAACCACTGGTTGTGTTAACTAATGGATCAAAAAACCAATTTGTAAGAAAGGTCATTGGGCATTTTGTTCGGACATATGACCCACGGCGCACAAAAACGAAACAGGGCTAGGTATGTAGTTAAATGTATATGTTACTTAATGGTATGGGTCGCATTATTGCAGGATATGGGAGAACCGCAAAAAAAATTTTTTTAATTAATATTATAGCATTTTTAAAATAATTATTATAGCATTTTTAAATTATTATTATAGCATTTTTATAATGAACTAAGTAAAAACTATTGGCCTGACTGTAAAAATACTTTGTAAAACAGTTGTTTTGAACAATTTCCAGGAATACGAAAATAAAATCCATTTTGCGGTAATAATATTTTTATTCTGCATTATCAAAATCTATAGTTAATTCATCTAAAAAGGCTGCAGGCGCGTCTATCACGTCTTGATGCCTGGCCCATGACAGAAAGTATACGACGCTTACAACATGTGCACAGCTTCCGACAGTGCGACGGCCGTGTATACACGAGCAGTAATACTGTTGGATGCTATTTCTTCCAATATGGGTAGGATCTACTAAAATATAGGTGTAGTACTGCTTTGCACGGACGTGTCGTGACTGTATTCTGCCTCTTATCAATATCTTATTTTCAATCATTTCTTGGTGCCGGTATAGTTCGATAGTGTATACACCATCCTCACGCATGTGCTCGTGGCAATACGATCTTGCGATTCTCAAGTGGTATGATCCCAACGTAAACAATATTAATTCGTCAAATGTAAGCGGAGGAAAGTCATCAAAATCCGGATCATTGCCATCGAGTCGCACAAACGCTACTCTCTGCCTGTTTAAATTATGGTTAATCACATATTCTGCCATCTCATTGGGTTCATTCATTCGTTCATTTATAATTCTTATGAATTGTTCCGCATACATATGGTCCTCATATGGATGGCGAGTAGCATTAATTATGGCCGCAGTTATTTTGAAGTCGACCATCATGTTTCTCATGGCAACGTTAAAATATACATGGCGGAAGATTTTAAAATCTTTCTTGAATCTGCCGTTAATGGTTTCCACTACCCACCGGATCATTGTTATTAATCTAGATTTATTAGCATCTAGTGTCGTCAGTTGTTCTCCTCTTACTCTTGTAGGCGGCATGTGAGGATTATACCCGCATTCCTCAATTTTATCAATCGAATCCCGAAATCCACGATCCAATATAAAAACATCATTAACTCTCAAGAACCCATGAATCGGAGAATCTTCTTGCATCAGGTCACGCATAATGCTTGCGTCCGAAGTAGTCGCAGTGTAAGGCCCCGTAACATCTACTATGTAGCCGTCGGTACATACTATAAGGAAGGGTTTTACTAAGTTCCGAAACTTATGAAGACTGTAAGTTTTGCGCTGGAAAAGGAAATTCGAACTCTTTTGTAGATAAATATATGTTCCATCACATACGAGAATGGCCGCCGGTTCATTATAGTTACCACCAAAAAAATGGCTTGGAATTGCAAGATTCTTGGCCACCACATCTTCCCTAGTAATATGATTTAAGCCCAAATGCTGTGGAACAAAATCATTACTTAAGCATTCTCTTGCTATCGCCAACTTCCTTTCTAGGGTTCTCCTCGACATATTGAATTTAGTGGCTAATCGCTCATCTGGTTCACCGGTTCTTATTTTTGTTAAAAAAATTCCAAGAACTGTGGCAGGATGAACTGATCGATCACCCAGTGAAGGCGTTTGGTTCAAAATAACATTAAATTGATATTTTGTTAGTCCCGTCCAAAAGTGAAATTCATTGTCCTCTATTTCTTCAATATTTTCGAAATCAAGGTTGCTTCTTTGTTCGATACCCCATTTATATAAATTCATCATACCAACAACATGAGTACTGTCAAAGTTTTCGTGGGATGTAGTGTTGAGCAAGTCTACCCAATCATTCCTCATAAAATGAGCATTGCAAACCCGAGCTAATTCTGGTATATAAAAATTGTGATTGTGTAAGAGTTGGAACTTAGCATATAGTGGAACATTATGGGCCACTACATTTCTACAGTTTGTAAAAATACAATGTCTCGCTGTATTCGATGCTCGCTTATATCCTCTAGGCGTAACAAAACTAGGCTGCAATTGTACTTGATCTTGCACTGGTTGCTCTTCAACTGGCTGATCTTGTACTGGTATATTTTGTACTTGTTCATTTTGTACGGGTTGATTCCGTAAACGACGATCTAACCAACAAGCATGGCACATGGCCCGTGAGCCATTAAAAGTAATCTGAAACAATTGAAAAAAAAATATATATATTCCTCCATTTATCAAGAAGTAAAATGAGCCATTACATTGAGCAAAGCAACATTTGTACAATCAAGAGCACGCGACGAGTCATACACATACGATGACAGTGTAGTGTACTTACCTCACGTGGTATTATTTCTTGCAATAATAAATCTACAAGATCCCTTTGTCTTTCCAAAAAGAGAACTGTCAATATGTGTTTTCGTCGACGTAAAACAGATCGATTACACGACACGCAACTATTTTGTCTTTCCATGTTAATGTAAACCAATCGTCAAGCAAAATCAGGGGTCCATAAAACACGCTCAAGTAATCAATAAAATGCAAAAATCGGAAACACGAGTTTAAACGCACAGATCGAAACGAAGGATGACGTACGACTGCGGGGCGGTCAGAGCGGGTGGGGCGCAGGCGGCGCGTCGCACGCGCACTTCGATACCTTATTGTTATTTTCTACCTGTCGAAAGTGCGAGCGAGAGAGACATACAATCTGTTATGCGATACAAACACAACTACTTATTACAATACAAACTATTTGTTACAATATTTAACCATTTGTAGTCTTAACTATGGATCAAAAAACCAGCCCGTACTTTAACAATAATAACCTTTAAAATTATTCGACACCTACTAAAGAACCGGTCTAGTGCGAGTCACACTTGCGCACTGTGGGTTCCTCCGTGCTATGCTAACAATTGTGCTAATACATGCAGGTTTGTTGATCGTGATCATGTACCTATTGTCACATATACATCTGTGAAAGTGTAAACTGGCTTCTTGCCTTCTAACCGTTACTGAAATAGATAGAACCGTGTAACACACAGATTGTAGGCTTAGTAACAGAGTCCCCTTCGAATACAGAACCCTAAAGAAATCAGTGGGCTGATTTTTTAGTTTATTCTTGAATATTTCTTCTCTGCTCATTCATTTCTTTTACTAATAAACTATTTTGAAACAAAATGTAAACTTTTATGTTTCGAAAGGCGTTCTATGATCTCGCAGGGGAGCGGGTGTGGTGTCGCATTCCAGGGAAGTGCAATCGTGTTGTAGTATTGTTTGACGCGTCTGTTTTCCAACTAAAATTATTTTTTTGGGTCCTGCCTGCTTACTCGTAATGCCAGATGTTACGATGTTTTGGTAACAAAGAGCTCTTTGACTTCTCCTTTGAATAAAGCAGGTAGGTTATATTTTTTATGGTTATACTAGTTTATTTCATTTTTTCCATATAAATTTTTAGTCAGAATTTTGTTTGTTCAAATAAGCAGGTATTACCAATTTAGTATTTACAAGCTTCCGCCCGTGGGTTCGCACGCGTGGCTCGTCAATAAAAACATTACATGAAGTAGCTTATGTCCCAATCCCGATCATAATAAGATAACTCTTTATTGTACACCAAAGTAAAATACAGAACATAATTCTTAGAAATAGATTTAGTAAAATGGGCGATCTTATCGCTAAAAGCGATCTCTTTCAGACAACCTTTGTATGGACAGAATTATAATGTATCACATGACGGCGGTGCATCTATATAAAATTAAAAACATATCTACATACTATAAACCTAAAATACTAGTTCTAACATAAATTTAATTTTAATACAATAAGCAACTATAAAAATGGTAATGATGAATTAACAAGCAGTTACGACTTCAACACAGGGACAGATAATGGGTGTGCACTTTTGTTTTAAAATTACTAATAGACTTAATCTGTCTATTTAACAAATTGTATCGAAATCGGTCCAGCCGTTTAGTCGTGAAAGCGTAACAAACAGACAGACAGAGAGTCAGATTTACTTTAGAATGTATAATATTAGTAAGGGGGTAACTGTTTGTAGGATCGTTATGCTCTGTGGTACGCAATAAAATATTATCTACAACCTGTTTTGTTATGCACGACATTAATTTAAAACACACATCCGCAATTCGGTAACTCGGCGGCGCCTTTGCGACGATGCCGTTTAGTCAGTTTAACAGGTACCTACGTACATGATGAATGAATATGATTTGTTTTCCTTTTTTTATACAGGCTGTTTCATTGATATTTTGGGACAAGATGCTTTGAAAATTTAATTGTTTTTACGGTAACGAATTTGAAAAAACCTATTTAACAACAATACTAGCTGTTAGCTCTACCTATGTTTTCATTTAATGTCGTACATAACAAAACACGTAATATATGTATGTTGTTGTATAGGTTCTTCAGTGAAAACGAGTGACAAGTCGTACCGCGGCGCGCTGCCGGAGATCCGGCACTCGTTCCGCACGCCGGAGCCGCGGCCGGCGCGCGCGCTGTCCGACGTGTGCGCGTGCGCGTGCGCGGAGCCGCTGCTGCTGCTGCTGCTGCTGTGGGCGCGCCTCGGCATCAACTTCGCCGCCTTCCCCGTCACGCCCAGCGCGCTCCTCTTCCATCTGGCGCTCGGAGGTGACCCATTCATATTTCTTCTTTCGTGTTTGATTTCTAAATCGTATTAGCCCAATAGAGAGCAACTTCCACACCCCTCTCTGTTGCCTGGTACGAGTCCTCTCGTATGCAGGTGGTCGGACAGAGAGGACATGACAGCAGGTTTTTACCCACGACGACGGAACGAAGGTGTACGCGTTTGGGGTGTGAGGTTATTGGTGTGTGCAAAAACGAATGTTCCCATTTAAATCCATAATGGTTTCATTAATTTAGAATTTTAGATAAGGTTTTCAGTCAAATATTTGTGATTCATCTGCGATAGTTTTTTTTTAAGATGATTTTATGGAGTTAACTCGCTAGAGGGCGCTGCTATAAAGATTTTTTTTGTGAAGAGATCTTAGCTGTGAAATGGAAATGGTATTTCATGGCGAGTTTTCAAAAAATATATTATACTTGGTTTGCACTGAGCCACTGACGTCACGACATCACGAGTGTTCTGTCTCCTTCTAACCCGGCTGTCTGATGGATGACACATGAGAGAGAGAGATGAGAAAGCTAGTTTACCTGGGGTGGTTCTTATGGCATTTTACTTTTGTTTTTTACATTATATTGATTGGTTAATATACTCTTTATTGCACGCCAACTAAAAATATCGGTTATATTATTATTTTGTATTTTTATTCTGACATAGGTTTAATTTGTAATTATTGCTTTTGTTACTTGTTTTGTATATCCAATGGACATTGTCTCAGATCAATTATTATATTCTTAGCTATGTGTGATGATGATCAAATCACCCGATACAAAGATTATCAGCACTTTTATAGTTGGGTTTTAAAAAAAAATTTAGGGTTTTACCACATTATTAATTAAACACTGTTTAGCTCGTGTTTAATCCCATACAAAATTAGTAAGGATTTTTTTAAACACCACTTAAAGAGTTGTTGAACTTTTTTGTTGTAACAAAGTGGGGTTTTATTATTATTATTTTTTTGGTGGCGGGATCAACAAAACTCCTGACTTGACCCTTACTCGCGAACAACAGAGACGAGTGAAAAGAGGGCTTAGCCCTGCAGTGGGACACAACAGGCTTTAATATTATTTGTTTTCGCAGGTTTCCTCAGTCTGTACGGCATGCTGTGGCTGCAACTGTCCATGTTCGACACGATGCGCTACCTGCTGCCGCTCGCCGGCCTCACCTTCCTCTCCGGGCACCGTCTGCTCCGACGCCTCGCTAAAGACAAGCAGCCTAAATAGATTATACAAAACGCCAACGCTCCTGCAGGCGGAGTTAAACGTGGCACAAGCGACGATGATATTGCTATCTCGCTCGCACTTGCAGCCCTTGCTGGAGCCGGTAGTGATGCGCCGAGTACCTATCGATAACAATAACTACCAGTAATTGTATTGAAAAGAAAACAAACGTGTTTATTGGCGCAGTCTGCTACGAGTCTTGGCGTGTACTAAAGCTATTTCTAAAACAAAATTTGTTTTAGTCTTAGATTTAGAAATCTTCATAAAACCATAAATCCATTCTTTTGCCGATCCAAGCACTTACTAGTAAAATAAGAGTTGGAGATCTTAGCTTATTCCGTTTCTTTTCATAATCGGTCCAAACGCGAAATCGTTTCCCCGTAAAAGAAACAGTTCTAATTCAAAAACAATATGCATATCTAAAGTGTATAAGCTGCATTTAGCACCATAATTTAATTGTAATGTACCTAATAAGTAACGTTGCGGGTATAAACTACTGGAACTAAACAAAAGCATCTCAGTATACACGCGCATGGTTAAGTATTGCGTACTGTTATGCATGTGAATGTGAAAATGTGGAGTGAGCGTTTATTTCATAGGCGAAATTAATGAAAGAATAAATGTAATTTTAAAAGTGATGTTGCCTTTTTGTGCATATCCTTAACAATGACGACGACCGACTGAACGAGAAAACTAGGTCACATACGCATATTTATCAATTTCAGTTCCTTGGTTACTTTTATTTATTCTGTAGCTTAGTACCTTATCAATGGCGACGACCAACTGAACGAGAAAACTAGGTCACATACGCAAATTTATCAATTCCAGTTCCTTGGTAACTTTTATCTATTCTGTAGCATAGTACCTTAACAATGACGACGACCGACTGAACGAGAAAACTAGGTCACATACGCAAATTTATCAATTCCAGTTCCTTGGTTACTTTTATTTATTCTGTAGCTTAGTACCTTATGAATGGCGACGACCGACTGAACGAGAAAACTAGGTCACAATTTATCAATTCCAGTTCCTTGGTAACCTTTATCTATTCTGTAGCATAGTACCTTAACAATGACGACGACCGACTGAACGAGAAAACTAGGTCACATACGCAAATTTATCAATTCCAGTTCCTTGGTAACCTTTATCTATTCTGTAGCATAGTACCTTAACAATGACGACGACCGACTGAACGAGAAAACTAGGTCACATACGCAAATTTATCAATTCCAGTTCCTTGGTAACCTTTATCTATTCTGTAGCATAGTACCTTAACAATGACGACCGACTGAACGCGAAAACTAGGTCACATACGCAAATTTATCAATTCCAGTTCCTTGGTAACTTTTATCTATTCTGTAGCATAGTACCTTAACAACGACGACGACCGACTGAACGAGAAAACTAGGTCACATACGCAAATTTATCAATTCCAGTTCCTTGGTAACTTTTATCTATTCTGTAGCATAGTACCTTAACAACGACGACGACCGACTGAACGAGAAAACTAGGTCACATACGCAAATTTATCAATTCCAGTTCCTTGGTAACCTTTATCTATTCTGTAGCATAGTACCTTAACAATGACGACGACCGACTGAACGAGAAAACTAGGTCACATACGCAAATTTATCAATTCCAGTTCCTTGGTTACTTTATTTATTCTGTAGCTTAGTACCTTATCAATGGCGACGACCGACTGAACGAGAAAACTAGGTCACATACGCAAATTTATCAATTCCAGTTCCTTGGTAACTTTTATCTATTCTGTAGCATAGTACCTTAACAATGACGACGACCGACTGAACGAGGAAACTAGGTCACATACGCATATTTATCAATTCCAGTTCCTTGGTAACCTTTATCTATTCTGTAGCATAGTACCATAACAATGACGACGACCGACTGAACGAGAAAACTAGGTCACATACGCAAATTTATCAATTCCAGTTCCTTGGTTACTTTTATTTATTCTGTAGCTTAGTACCTTATCAATGGCGACGACCGACTGAACGAGAAAACTAGGTCACATACGCAAATTTATCAATTCCAGTTCCTTGGTTACTTTTATTTATTCTGTAGCTTAGTACCTTATCAATGGCGACGACCGACTGAACGAGAAAACTAGGTCACATACGCAAATTTATCAATTCCAGTTCCTTGGTAACCTTTATCTATTCTGTAGCATAGTACCTTAACAATGACGACGACCGACTGAACGAGAAAACTAGGTCACATACGCAAATTTATCAATTCCAGTTCCTTGGTAACCTTTATCTATTCTGTAGCATAGTACCTTAACAACGACGACGACTGACTGAACGAGAAAACTAGGTCACATACGCAAATTTATCAATTCCAGTTCCTTGGTAACTTTTATCTATTCTGTAGCATAGTACCTTAACAACGACGACGACCGACTGAACGAGAAAACTAGGTCACATACGCAAATTTATCAATTCCAGTTCCTTGGTTACTTTTATTTATTCTGTAGCTTAGTACCTTATCAATGGCGACGACCGACTGAACGCGAAAACTAGGTCACATACGCAAATTTATCAATTCCAGTTCCTTGGTAACTTTTATCTATTCTGTAGCATAGTACCTTAACAATGACGACGACCGACTGAACGAGAAAACTAGGTCACATACGCAAATTTATCAATTCCAGTTCCTTGGTAACCTTTATCTATTCTGTAGCATAGTACCTTAACAACGACGACGACCGACTGAACGAGAAAACTAGGTCACATACGCAAATTTATCAATTCCAGTTCCTTGGTAACTTTTATCTATTCTGTAGCATAGTACCTTAACAACGACGACGACCGACTGAACGAGAAAACTAGGTCACATACGCAAATTTATCAATGCCAGTTCCTTGGTTACTTTTATTTATTCTGTAGCTTAGTACCTTATCAATGGCGACGACCGACTGAACGCGAAAACTAGGTCACATACGCAAATTTATCAATTCCAGTTCCTTGGTAACTTTTATCTATTCTGTAGCATAGTACCTTAACAATGACGACGACCGACTGAACGAGAAAACTAGGTCACATACGCAAATTTATCAATTCCAGTTCCTTGGTAACTTTTATCTATTCTGTAGCATAGTACCTTAACAATGACGACCGACTGAACGAGAAAACTAGGTCACATACGCAAATTTATCAATTCCAGTTCCTTGGTAACTTTTATCTATTCTGTAGCATAGTACCTTAACAATGACGACGACCGACTGAACGAGAAAACTAGGTCACATACGCAAATTTATCAATTCCAGTTCCTTGGTTACTTTTATTTATTCTGTAGCTTAGTACCTTATCAATGGCGACGACCGACTGAACGAGAAAACTAGGTCACATCACGCAAAATTTATCAATTCCAGTTCCTTGGTAACTTTTATCCATTCTGTAGCATAGTACCTTAACAATGACGACGACCGACTGAACGAGAAAACTAGGTCACATACGCAAAATTTATCAATACAATTCCTTGTTAAATAATAAAATGGGCTAATGACTTGGCTTTCTCGATAATATTCGGTGTGCATGTCTCCAACTTCCTCAGAGATTCTGTGAATTCTGAACAAGTATGGCAGATGCCAACATTTAAATATACCATAATTGGTACTCACTTAGGCATGCACAAAGATTACTAAAAATATTTAACGCCTAAACATGTTAAAATTTGACGTTTTTGTATGATTTGACAAATCGTTAAACCATATTTAGCCACTAAATACGTTTAGGCATCGTTGTGCAAGTCGGCCTTATATTACAATTCATAATTTAAATACTTCGGGGCTATAGCCCTAAACCTGTGTATAAGCCAGGCAGGGTCTCTGCTTGCTATAGTGTGACCATTAGTGCTGTGCACTCCCTGAGGTATGCGCGCGGCGAGACGGGGGGGAGAATCGGCTGCTGCGCTCTGTCAGTTCGCCGTCAACGCTCGTGGCGGCAGGTAGTGTAATTTGTATCGGACTGTCTATGTCATGTGCAACTTACTCACGCCGTTTCAGCAATCGACCGATTTAGTACTCAAATTCTATTAGTATTATTACACTAGGTATTAAAAAATATCCACTATATATCAATGTGCAAGCTGGAGAACCGGATCTGCAGCTACATACATTGTACACTTGTGACTTGCGTTTAGGCAAGCTAGCAAAAAAATTGCAGTTATTTTGCGTTATTTTGTATGTGCTGTTTCCCGGTTGGCGCCAACCGCTAGCCATTTTGGGGGTGCATCTAACGTCCGCGGGAATTCTTTTGAGAAAATGTTGTTTATTGCTTATATGTATTAGCAGAGACTAGTAATATCAATAGACTGTCAATGCCCATATAAGAAATCGTAGCCCGCAAAAAGCTCAAAATCCCGTATTATTTGTAGATGGTGCTGTCTCATAGCCTGGAAACTTTCATAGCGGCCATTGCAACCCACAAATAAAAATAAACTTCCATTAAAACACACCAAAATATTTTAATATTTTTTAGAATAAGTAATATTGTCCATAAAATAAGATTTAACGATTTTATTTTATATTGATGATTTACCACTTTCATATGCTTAATCACAGATGGCGTGGGAAGGTAGCACATCGTTTTTACCTAGATGGCGTTTAACACAAAATTAACACAAAGTCCGAAACAAAGAGAACGAAAGAGAACCGTGAACTGACTGACATTGACAGCCGGAAGCAAGCAAAGTCACGCTTTTTGTACCTAATTTTGTTACATGCTGTGTTGCCAAACCTCACTTCTCAAAAGTCGCGACTAGTAAGTCGATATTTTACTAGTAAGTCGATAAAAGGTTGCCTGGAAGAGATCGCTTTTAGCGATAAGGCCGCCCATTGTATTGCCTTATTTATTTTAACCCAGTACTTATTTTTTTTATTATTTCTGTTTGTGTGGTAATTCAATAAAGAGTTATCTATCTATCTATTTTGTTGTACATAATGTATGTACATATTGTGTTCATTATTTTAGTAGTTATGTTTCCAGTTCAAATTAATAGAACGTATTATCTTGTAGTAGGTATGCATTTGCCGGGTACTTACAAATTAAATTTATTTTCTTTCAAAAAGTGTTCTACTTATCTGTACATCACTATAAATACGTATTCTTATTTTACAAATATGTAGGTATTTCCGCATTTAAGTGATAATGGTACGATCATAGAAGTATGTAATGAATAAAAGATATCTATCGTTTCTTTTCCTAAAAAAATCCCTATTGAGACAGAAACTTTCATGTTCTGGAAATTCTGAGATAATGTGCGCAAATCTCTAAAAAATGCTAGACTATATAGTTTTAACGAAACTGAAGACCGGCAACTTCGCACAACGTAAAGGTCACAACGTCGCAATAATATTATCGCGCACGTGTCATTGGAAATAGCGCCATCTATTTTTCTCCGTACCATTATGAGCGGTAGTAAGCTAAAGGTTGGCATAATATGCCAACGCTAAGAGTTACAAATCGTTAAATATAATATATTTAACGATTTGTAACTCTTAGCGACATCTCGCGTCCTAGACGGTAACCAAATATCGAGTTACGTTATCTTGTTTGAGACTGTCAGTCTATTTAAATTATATTGGTCTATGGTATTAGGTATGCAAGGGTCGGCGCTCACTGCCGGCATGGCAATGGCAAAGGATTTTTGTACGCGTTAATGATTTTGAATCTTATTAAAACACCCTTGGCGCTCACATTTCGGAATGCCACAGCCTGCCGCGACATCCCGCGGTCTCCGTGTGATATCAACGGAATGTGTGTGCTATGATTGTTAAAATAAGATTCAAAATCATTTCTCCGTACAAAAATCCTTTGCCATGCCATGCCGTCAGTCAGCGCCGGCCCTTTCTGACATATCTAAGAGACATTCTAGGAAATAATAATAAATAGGGGCACGAAACACTTACTAAATAAGTGTTTGTAGATAGAAATCTATTCTAGACATAAAAACAGACTTATTTAATTATTAAAAAATTTAATGTCCTATAGAACAATCATATCACAATTTATAACTACATACTTAACATACATATTACATAATTATGCAAGAGCAAGGTTTAAGTATTTCAAATTAGTAAATTAGAAAAACCAAGGAATGTTACAATAACGAATTGTAATCAAAGTATGTGCACTTTTTGTCAACATTCTACAGATTCTAAGTGAAAAACAACAAAGTTGGCATCTTGCAATTTTTCTCGTATATACTATACATAAACATTACATTAAAATTACACTATAAAATAGTCACAATTATTAGGCACTATAATCTTGTGGTCACAAGACAACTGTACGCTCTACGGGGATTTTGTCCCAAAATTATATATCCTAATTATATCAATCAATAGTCCATTGATTGCTTTGTTTCTTAAAAATATTTAAGTGTGTGGGCTTATAACATAATTCTGAAAGAAATCGTAATTCATTGATTATCCTTCTCCAATCTCGGATGGATAATATAGTTATGCTACTTTATCAGTCTTACACTGAATTATCCTAAATTCGAGTGTATCTTGCATCGTAAATAATACTGTCAGTGCTGTAAGCTTGGTTCTTAGAATTCTGCGTCTAACGTGAAAACGTTGTCGAGTGGGTTGGACATGACGCCCCACTTTTGGTACTCGCCGACTTTCTTCTCGAAGAAGTTCGTCTTTCCTTCGAGTGAGATGAGGCTCATGAAATCGAACGGGTTCTTTGTATTGTAGTGCTGTAACAAAGTAAATTAATTAGGTACCACATTTTAATTATTGTAATCGAATATTATGTAAAGATATTATACCGGATATTGAAAAATTTTAAACTTTTGATCTCTTTTTTGTAGAATTATGATTTGTATAACACCTTTATGCATTGTCTTCATCAGAATTTAAAAAACGTTATGACGTAACTTAAAATATGCAGACTGTTTAGAAATTAAATTCTGTAACTTTTCAAAATAGAACAACAAGAAAACAAGGAGTTGAATATTTACATTTAATCCGTTTTAAATTAACAAATGTAAAAGTTCGTTGTTTGTGAGATTAAAGGGGGTAAACTACTGAAGCCGGGTTCGCACGCATCAGCTAGTAGGTACATACGAAATTAACATGCATAACGCGAATGAGTATCAGGCGCTGCATTGCTGCTTATCATGCTTAGGAAGTTAGATACAATTATTGAACTTAACCTCGAGTACCTACGCCGATAAATTACTAATCGTTACGATAATGTGAATTAATGTTTTTAAATCAGACAAACTTTGCATTAAGTACATAGGTTGGTACTGCTGGTTGCATATTTTAAATTCCTAATGTATCTATTAATACCTACAGTGTTTTAAACCATAATTTATTTTAAATTTTAATAATACTGACTCTGTTTGTTACGTTTACACCGAATAAACCGGCTGGATCGATTTCGATGAAATTTGGTATACTTCGAGCGAGATTCATCACCTGACAGGCAACTTTTTATTGATAAACCACGCGTGCGATGCCGCGGGCGGACGCTAGTGTTTTAAGCTTTTAATAATACTAATTGTATTTAGTCAACTCTCCAGCTGAGACGCAGGAGGTAGCGGGTTCGATTCCCGCCTCGGAACAAATGTTTGCATGATCTAATGATATTTGTTCAGTGTCTGGGTGTTTTTACATGTATTTACAAAAAAAAAATAGTATATAAGTATTCTATCAGTTATCTGGTTCCCATAGTACAAGCTCTGCTTAGTTTGGAGCTAACTAGCGCTGCGTGAAATGTCTAGCAACATTTATTTATAATAATAGCACAACACAAACAAATTGCAATCAAATAGAATGGGTCTGGCGCTACAAACATACAAAAATGTATTGGCGTGATCCTTTAAGGGTAAAGTAGTTACAATGGCGGTTTTAACATTGACCATTATATGGTCATACATAACCTGTACAAAGCCAAAAAATCGTTTTATAATGGCGTAGCAGATGGCCCCTCATTATCCTTTGGGGAAATGTATGCAAGGGGGCGAGTAACGGTTATAGCCAAAACAATTTTCCATGAATTTATATGTGGATACCGTTATCAACCGTCGCCGGTTTGAAATAAAGCTTACTTAATCATATTTTGTGTCATGTCGGCGCTAGTTTGTACTCCCTGGAAAACCGACAATGACGAAACAAACCGTCTTTGGGTGTCGCCACACTTGTGCCGCGATGGCCTCTCACTCAAGGATTTTTTTACGATCATATGCCGAACATTCTCGACCATTCGTACCGACAACACCTTGCCGTGAAAATGTTGCTCAGTTAGGAGCACCGTGAGGCCCTAGAAGTCGCGTACTCACGCGTCGCCACCAGTTTGTAAGGCCATTAGCTCTTACAAACATACTTAGTTATGAACGAATCATTTAAGGTTTTTGTTTGATGTTACAATAGGCGATTATTTTTATTTTATTGAAATAATAATTAGAACGGCACAGATCAATTACACTAATTGTTAATTAAATATGTTAAAAAATAAGTGTCCGCAGAAATAACAAATTCTAAAAGTTACACAGAAAAATGCAACAAAACAAGGCGCCCGTGGCGACGACAAATCATCTTCATTTACAACATTTTTTTTTTATTGTAACCTACCTTTTCCCCAATAAGGTCCATGAGTAGTCTATCGGCCACGAACTCGATGTAATCCGACATTAGATCGCAGTTCATGCCCAGCAGTCGGACGGGGAGGGCGTCTGTAAGGAACTCCTGTTCTATGACGACGGCGTCCTTGATAATCTGCAGTACTAGCTCCTTCGACGGCTTCTGAACGAGGTGCTTGAACATTAGGCACGCGAAGTCTGTGTGTAGGCCCTGGAGAAATGATAGAAAACAATTAGGTAGGTGGTAAGTACCAATCAAAAAGAATACAAATACATATACATATATAAGCTAGATGGGACTGGTCTTATTACAGAAATAAAACAACATGTTTGTAACTTTGGCCACCAGTGGAGATAATGAGCAGTAAGTAATTTACCATTTGGTACTGCTATTAAATATGTTATTGACCCAGAAAATCGCTGCCAGTTAAAGTTTCAAAAATTGTCGATAAAAATTGAGCATAAAACAAGGAAATTTCAAATTTCCTATTAAATTTTACCTTACGCGTAAGTGCATATTTATTATCCGTTTTATGAGTATGTAATGTTTAACCCTTTTCATTTAAGTGCAAGTTAGATAACGCGATACCGAGATACGTTCATAAAAGTATGACAGTATAAATGCTTTTTAAAGCTATTTTAACGTTTTGAGTAGACCCTAGGACTTCTCCTTTCTGTGTTCGCACGCGTGCGCTTTTTTACGTCGGCTATTTTTTTTATCGGTCCATGTTCTATTTTAAACGTCGAGCCTATTCTACCACGAAGCGTTTTTAAAACTGCGGTTGTGACTGGTGCGTAAGTGTTCTGTCTCTTCTCTCTCTTTCTGCTCTTTGAATCTATATAATATCATTCCCAACTTTGTATGTTACAGGAAACCTTTTACAAACCTCATCACGAGATATCAGCTCATTGCTGAAAGTCAAGCCCGGCATTAGACCTCGCTTCTTCATCCAGAATATCGATGCAAAGCTGCCCGAGAAGAATATTCCCTCCACGGATGCGAAGGCCACAATGCGTTCTCCGAAGCTAGCCGTTTTGCTGCCGATCCACTGAAGCGCCCAGTCGGCCTTCTTTTTGACACAGGGAAGGGTCTCAACCGCGTTGAATAGGAAGTCCCTAGAATTTTTTTTTAATTAGTTATATTTATTTGGGTAAACAATGACGTAAGAAATTACAGCTAAATACAGATTATGGCAATTGGGTAATTGCGACACTAGCACCGTTCACCACGCGATACTTAAATATTTTGTAAAAATGATATATTATTCCCCATGTACACTCTCTGACACACACACAAACACACCCTTGACACACACTCACCCATTCGTCAAAATTATAAGTATTTTCTGACTGTATTCACGAGTAATATAATAAAATTGTTCCTTTATCTATAATTTTTCTTTGCTGTTATTTACTAATTTTACTTAGTTTAAAGCCCAAATTATTTTTCTTGTTTAGACAGAACTATGAATCTTGATTAGTTGCCTGAGAAGGTGGGTGTTGAAACTGCTCCACAATTTTAATAATTCATGCAGTTTCATCATTCTATCTGCAATCTGTTTGTACTACTAGTTCTAAATAAATGAATTGAATTTTGGCAATGAAAAGTAGATAGTACATATAAGACTAATTGTTTCTTAACAGTTTAGTAGTCATATGAGCATTGTGTTCTTACCTTTCCTTAGGATCTCTGATGTAAGTATCAATCAGCAGGGAGTACATCTCGGAATGAACATTCTCCATTGCAATCTGGAATCCATAGAAGCACCTAGCCTCAGTGACCTGCACTTCTTGAGAGAACCTCTCCACCAGGTTCTCATTGACGATGCCGTCGGAAGCCGCGAAGAATGCCAGGACATGCTTCAGGAAGTGACGCTCACAGTCCTTCAAGGACTCCCAGTCTGATAGATCCTGTACCAAGTGTGTGATTGTTTAGAATTAATTTTGGCTTTACCAGACAGACAGGGAACAAAAGAAAATTTTGGGGGTAGGAGTATGCCAGCTTGCAAACGGATTGTGTTGATCAAAATAACAGAACACAAGGCCAAGACAGTGCAAAGGAAATAACAATGTAACTATATAATGTAAAATGAAACATGTAATCTAAATACAGGGCTTTATCTATCTCTCATCTATAATTAAAATTAAAGAACAATTAATTCCTTGATCTATGTTGATTTAAGTTACTTGATGAATACACGTGATTAACAATATTAATTTTATTTTATTATGATCCAATACAATTATTATATTTCTAGAACGAATTAAATAGTTATGGCCAGCGGCTTCGCCAGCGTTGTTCTGGGGTGCAAAATACATATCTAAACTTTGACATACCATTTTTATCCCATGGGAACTGATTTATGGGATAAATGGTAGCCTATGCGGTGATCCAGGTTATAATCTACGTATATACCTTTCATCGACTTTCGATCAACTTTCTCATTAATAATATTAGTGTGATTCTGTGATATGAGCAATGTTCAAGTAGGTATGTAGAATGTCTATAAATGTATAAAATTCATAAATTGTCTAATTTTTAATTTTATTAGCTTGGCTCACTTTTAAGTTAATTTAATTTATTATCCTAGATTAAGAATTCATGAGGGAATTAAAACACTGTAATATTAATTGTAATAAAAGAGAAGACACTATCTACCGAGATACCAGTAAGGTACTATATACAAAGCAACAGCTTAGTTTAGTAGATGGGACTCCAACAAAGTGTATTGTATTTTAAAGTAATTAATTTTAAATTTAATCTAATCCTAGATGGCTCAGCAGGATATGATATAATTTTCATCATGAAAACATGTAGATGAAGGCTTAAGCTTAGGTATTTATCGTAATTTGAATCCCGTAAATTATTGTAATCTTTTTGTGGGAGTCAATGACCGATGATTAGAATCTGGAGCAATGATAAAATAAATGGTAGTGACATATAGAGAAAAAGTGTCTGGCAAATAAAACCAGGCTAAGTTTTAAATAGACTTACCTACTGACTCATGATTATGTTAAGAGGTTTTGGAGTGTCAATGTAACAATGACTAATTGAAAGTTAATTTGTAACTCCTATCCTACATTAAGATAATCATAAAGGAGTCACTAAATATCATATAGCAGTTATTTATGTGTAAATGCTTAAACACATAATAGAGGAAATCTTGCATTGAGTACTTTTCCATAAGTTTTTGCAAGTACAGTAGTCTCACTAATCCAGCACTATTAAAAACTAGGGGGTGCCGGATTATTGGATTGTATAGCATACCTTTGCTCTCAATGTTTATATGAACCATATTTGATTAGCTTTATCACATATTATATTTTGCTTAAACATTTTTTACCTGACTGTACTCAACAGCTTCAATAATTTGATGGTGTCCGAATTGACATTTAAAAAAATATTAAAATCAAGTGCCAGTTGGGACACTGTGTCCGAATCGTCAGCAACTCTTCTTTAATTCACTGGTTAGAATATACAATTATCTGTTAGTCAATCATTGCAAAGTAATAGATGTTTTAGTTGGTAAATTATACAAATTGAAAAAAGATTTAAAATCCCTCTTGGAAAAGAGTGGGTTAGCACTGAATATTAAAAAATATTTATATTTGTTTTCTGCTTGAAACTAATTAGTGTTGATTGATTGATATAGCGTTTATTTGTAATACCTACCTATCGAACACACACATACATCATATTATTTACAAAAAGTATTGTATGTACAAGTAGTATTGTGATGAGTACACATATTTTGTAATATTTCCTAGTTTAAAATTCTTTAGGGATGGGGGAGGCGTGAGCGAAGGGTGTCAGATTATTATTTATATTTATTGGACGTACCAGACTACTGAAGCGCCGGATTACTGGGACTACTGTATTTATTTATCGAAATACCTGAGATTGTTTGCCATTTACATAGGTATCTTTGTGTGATCAGTTAGTTCTTAACATACTTAGTAGGTATTCCTTAATAGTTATTAATTTTGAAACAGGATTTTTACAAACCATGATGTGTGAAGTTTTATCCTGTTATTTAAGCACTGTTGCAATAAAACTATGAGACTACATGACTCTATTCAATGCAACGGCAGTTTAAGCAAGTAATTTAGACATTGCAAACTGCCAGAATCTTACCTTGGAAAGATCCACTTCCTCCACAGTCCAAAATGAGGCCTCTGCCTTCTTGTACATTTCCCAGATGTCAGGGTACTGGATGGGAAAAATCACGAATCTGCGGGGGTTCTCCCTTAGAAGCGGCTCCTTTTGTGGGTCGAATACCGCTACCTCATTTTCTTTTTCTACATCCATTTTCAGTACTTTCACGTCGCCGTTTCTCTCAGACAAAACGTTGTTCTTGATTGGGGACTAGAATAACAACAATTACATTTTATAGCACTCTTACAGTAAGGCGTAGTAGTACCTACTGTAGAATACTGATTACGGATTCAATGTAGTAAAATTAATGACTAACCTTTATGTGCACGTTGTTAATGCCATTGGAAATATTTTCCTTGCCATTTGCGAGCGACATATTTACAGATTATGGTTAAACTTGCTGTAGTATCAATGAAAATTTACTAAAGTGATGTGAATTTATATCTCGGGGCAGCTAAGCAACTTATTTGCTCGAAAATACTGCTTCGAATCTCTTAGTTTCTGTTGCCGGCAGACTGAAATCTGAATTTTTATTTACATAATCATCTGTCATGAATAATATAAATGGCGGGAAATAGCTGCGGGAAATGACGAAACTAGTATAGGTCCGAAATGGGTACAGTAACTCAGATGTCACAAATATTCAAAAACAAATATTCAACACATCATTCTCAAGATAGTTTAAACAATAACATTCATCAAATATTTTTAAGCAACTTTATTGTATAAAAACACATTGGATAAACACTTTTTATGTGCACTCTAATTGAATTCTGCAATGACATAAATTGGTTAGATTAGTGTATGAGCTGTCAGAACTACCTCTTAGTACATTTCGGACGATAATATTTTTTAGTATCCGAGTTCATTGAACCATTCACAGAACAGCTGTAACAAAACCGCGGGACTTTGGCCCTCCCACCCATGAAATGTTATTTTAAAAAAAATGGTTGTTATACGCATATATATCAACCTATGCCACTTTTTTTATAACAAATTAGTGTATCAGATACAGTTCTATGCTTTTCAAAAAGCATATTTACAATCCACATGTAAAAAACTGAAAAATAAATTTAAGCGGGAAATTAACTTCTGTGTACTTTACTTGATTGGTTTATCCTTTTGGCCAATCAATGAAAGCCAAAGCTAACTGACCGCGAATGAATGCATCTTTAGTGTTTTTGTATGCGTTCAAGATTTCTTACAAACAGTGCTGCCAGCACCTCAATCAGAAAAAGGCCGATAGATTTGTTGAAAAAGGCCGATTTTTGGCACGAAAGGCCGAAATTGATATAAAAACGTTATTTAACTAAAAATATATATTTAATTGATTTAAAGAACAAAGACTGGACAGTCTTTACTTATTAGAGGGTAATGTATGTATGTATGTATGTAATGTGCCAATATACGAGATAGAATGAGACATACGACTCACTTCATCATCATTTATTCGCATGAATGTATGTACAATAGGTCGTAGGTCAATTATAAAATAGGATTCAATTACATTCTGACTCATCAGGGCGTGCGAAATTCTAAAATACAAACAATAATAATAAAATTTTTAAACCCTACGATAAAATTTGAATACAAATATAAAAAAAATCATCATCCACAGCCCATAAGTACCCACTGCTGGGTGTAGGCCTCCCTTTGTAAACGCCACCCTTCCCGGTCCTGTGCTGCGCGCATCCAGGAGTTGCCCGCGACTTTCTTTATGTCGTGGACCCACCGCGCCAACGGACGTCCTGGATTTCTTAGATCTGATCTTGGCCACCATTTGGTCACAGATTTACTCTCTTTATAATTTAAATATTCATTCATGTCCTAAAAACACTTATCCAATAACCAAAGCGTAAGTCTTCTTTTAAATAATAGAAAAGGTAAATCCTTGAAACCATTTGGCAATTTGTTGAAGATAGTAATGGAAAGATAATAGGCATTCCGCTTAACAAGTTCAAGCCGGCACGGCGGCACATAGTCTATGCTTGTGCCTCGTGTTCCTGGTGAGAACTTCAGAATGCTTTCCAAAATATTGAGGATATTGCCTGACAAACACACATACATCCCTGATGTACAGGGACGGTGATGTACATGTACACTCACTTAAATTAATATGATATTAGTTTTTTATTTTTTATTTTTAGCCTATGCTGTCCACTGCTGGGCAAAGACCTCCCCCTCATCTCTCCATTTTTCTCGATCTTGTACTAAATCCCGCCAGTCCCTATAAAAAGCATCCAAATCATCGCGCGACCACATCTTAGGCCTTCCACGGTGTCGCTTTCTATCCACAGGGATCCATCCAGTTACGACCTTAGCCCACCTATTTGGTTGCATGCGGGAGACATGCATGACCCGCTCAATCCCACTTCAACTTGGCAACCTTTATTTTATTACCGACGTCAGCGATGCCGGTCCTTGAGCGCAGCGAGGTGTTCCGAATCCTGTCTATTCTCTTGACACCCAAAATGCTGCGCTCCATCGCTCTTTGGCAAACCCGGAGCCTGGAGATTCAGATTTTGAGATTCAGTCAGTTACCAAGACTGGGCACCGTAGGTTAGGACAGGCAGAATACACATGTCGATGAGTTGACGTTTTAGTGATAATGGAAGGTCGCCTTTCATGAATGTCTTCATGGACCAGTAGCTCTTCCAGGCATTGTCGATACGACGCTCAATTTCTTTGTCCTGTCTGTTTTCGAAGGAAACTAACTGGACTAAGTAGATGTAGGTATTCATCGACATGGTGTATTTCTTGTCCGTCTACCACCACTCTACGTTTCGTGCTATTGGTCATAATTTGAGTCTTTGATCGATTCATCATTAGTCGTAGATGGAGTATTCTAGGTCCATGTCATTAGTCCAACCTCGAGGCTCACTGTGCTTAGTTCTTGTAGCATATCTTGTAACTCGGATGCATTTGGGGCAAAAAGAACTGTCATCGGCGAACTGAAGGTTTGTAAGCCTCTGGCCACTGACTTTAATAACTCTTATTGTCCATGGGACTGCCAATGGTATAAAAACTTCTTCTAACGTAGGTACTTGTAAATAGTTTGGGTGAGAGTGGGTCGCCCTGCTTGACGCCTTTTTTGATTAGAAACTGTGGACCGGAGGACTCTAATTTTATACTGTCTTGAATTTTTCTGTAAATTATTTTAACTAAATCGATGTATATTTTGTCTATCTGTGGTTGCTCTAAAGCTGAAAATATTGCTGAATGTTTGACACTGTCAAAGACTTGTTTAATCCACAAAAGCCAGATGCAGTGGTTTGCGGTACTCGTTATACTTCTCTATAATTTGATTATGTGATGTGTGTGCTTAGCCAAGTTACAATCGATTAGCGATGACGTTAGTCGATAAGTCCGAAAATGTATGGGATTTGACACATGCTATGGAAATATCACATCATATATCGACAACAAACCTATGTAGAAATTGAATCGATTCGAAGCGAATGTAACTTGGCTATGACCCTGTTCTAAAGCCCGCTTGTTCTGGAGGTTGGTGGTTATCCAGTATGCCACTAATGCGATTCTGCACGACTTTGATGAATGCTTTGTAAAGAAGTGACACTAAACTGATCGGTCGATAATTACTGATGTCACTCTTGTCTCCTTTTTTGTGATAGAGAATTATGTTTGAGTGACACATCCACAGACCACTTAGATGTACTACGACACATCTTTACAGGCAGCTCACAGGTCTCCAGAATGGCATTATAAAAATTTGTTATGTGGGGTAACAAAACGTGAGCTCTGACTTTTAAGACTTCCGTCGTGACGCCATCCTCTCTAGGGCTCCTTTCATAACGCATTGTTTTATAGGCATCATGTACTTCGCGACCTGTTATAAAGGGGATGTTGTCAGAGCGGGAATCAATAAAATGTACGTTCGTTTTTGTTGAATCCGAATACAAATTTCTATAAAAGTTAGTGCAAATTTTTAAAATTTTTTGTCTGTCGCTATGCTTGGTGTTAGTGCTATCTATTAAACTATTTATCCAGGTTTTGCCTTTTGATATTCCTTTTTTGGCTTTTTTGGCTGTTCATAGGGATGTGTTATTTTCTAGTGCAGCTTTAACCCTAAATTTTAATTTTGCACGTACCTACTTACTGTTCTATGATCTGAGGCGTATTCGGTATTTGCTATATTAGTTTATATCGTGAAATGTTTTGGTCGATGAAAATTTAACGTTTAAACACCATCTAGAAACTCTGTCGGGAAGAATAAGAAAGGTGGTTAATATAATGAGACACCTGAGAAACGTTGCTTGTGTAGAGGTCCTAAGATCAGTCTATTTTGCGTTGTGTCAGTCGCTTCTATTATACTGCGTCACCTGTTGGGGTAGCGCAGCTAAGACACACTTGTTACAAATTGAGAGGGCACAACGTTCAGTTCTAAAGGTCATGCTAAGGAAGCCATATAGATTTCCCACAATTGACCCTCTACAGAGAAAGTGGTTTCCTTAGCGTTAGGCAGCTTTTTATTTTAAAAACCACAGCCATTGTCCATAAGACCGTATTGACCTCTCTAAACTATGAAACCCATATTGAGAAAAGGATCTTTAGGATACCCACACCTCCATGCAAAACATCTTTCGCACAACGATTTGGCCTTTTCATAAAGTCACACGTATACAACAGTGTTCTTAAATACTGTGATTTAAAGGACAAATCAGTCTACCAGACCAAATGTGTAGTAAATAGGTGGTTACTTACTCTTTCATACACCGAAACTGAAAATGTTTTAATTATCTTAACCTAAATTTTATCATTTTATCTACTGTGTCATACATAAGTTCAAATATATATTTATTGTATGTATATATATATATATATGTTATATATCTTGTTTTGTATGTATTATATGTTATGAGTAATATTTTTATTATTTATAGCACCACTTATGCTTCCATAAAATAATTCAAATATTTTTTTGTCAGAATATGTGTAAAATTAGTTTTAGTTATTGGTAAAATTGTGTTATTGGTAAAATTAAGGTCACGAAATAAAATTGCTAATTCTATTTGACTGGTCTTCACGATACAAGCTTGCCTAGTGTGAAGGCCGCTGCTTAATTGTGATCGTAGGTAGTGCCTTCTGCCTCAAACTGTATAAAATGTATATTGCTATTATACCAGGCATCTTAGGTAAATTACAAAATTTATCCTCATGTTACCTAATCTTATTGGTAAGTTTTTGGCTGTAAATAAATATTTTTCATTTTTCATTTTTTTTTTAAATATAACTTAATATGGATATGCAGCTTATTATAATTAGGAACTGTTAAGTATGTGTGCGTGCCTGTGCCACCACCACACGCCACCACGCATGCATCGTACAATAAATCAGTGTTAAGCAAACCAACGATCCCATCCTCGTCGCATAAATATGAGGACAGAAGGGGCGGATTTTTTTGTATTTAGTAAAAGATATTATCAGTTCAGAAAACATTAAAAGACACATAAATCAATTGATATTGTATAAAGGGACAAATAACAATCATGGAAATGATACCTACACAAAATTCAAATGAAAACTTACCTAGGTTGTTATTGCCACCGTCACCTCCGTGGCAGTCAGCATCGCTATCACCGCCGTCGTCACAGCCGTCATCGTCGCCATTGTCGCCGTCGCCTCCGCTGTTATCGCTGCCTGCATTGCCCACGATATTATATACGCCGACTGCACCAGATACGCCCGCATGCCAACCAGATTTTTCGTCACCCTGCCCTATATCACGTGACTCGGCCAGAGGGAGGAGAGTAGAACTGTACAAACCAAGTACTCTTTCGCCGGCCAGAGAGGACGAGCGTGAAAACGATTCTCAGCAGACGCAGGATGAAGAGCTGCAAGCTGGCTCGAATGATTTACTTGGTGAAGTAGCAGACAAATCTGAAGATGGGTTTCACGAAGCTGCAATCGAACTCGACGGCTAGAGGGAACTACAGGCTGATGGTTCAGTAGTTCCAAAGAAATAGTTACGAAAAAGTCCCGATATTTCTTAAAAAAAAAGTATTTCTAGATTCGGTTATTGTAAGTGTCTTAGATAATTATTGTACTAGAGGAAGGAATGTTATGTATCTGTGCGTGCCTGTGCCACCACGCATGCATCGTACAATAAATCAGTGTTAAGCCAACCAGCGATCGTTTCACTTGTCCTTGTCCGCCCCTTCTGTCCTCTTATTTAACAAGTACCTCTAACAAACATGTTCCTAACCCACATAATATAATAATTATGTAACAGACCTAAGTATACTTAGTAAAGTAACAAAGTTACGATTAGCAATAATATAATTTAGATGATAATTTTAGTTTGTAATAAATACCTATCATTAAGCTCTTTGTTTGTTTACCTTGCCACGCCCTTACATGGTATATATGTACTTCTATGAAACCTGTGATGTATGTTGCATTGAAATAAATCTGTATACCGGAGGTAAACTATCCTAAGTCCATTTTTTTCGAAATTCACTTTATAATGTCATTGAAACAAGCATTTTAAGATCTACTTAGTGGTAAACTATTTTAAGTCCAATAAAAAAAACAACAAACTTTCGAATTCGGTATTATGTTATAAGTCCAGATCATTTTAAAGGTATAAGATCTCATCTGGACTTATGCTTTTGTGTCGCTCAATTACAAAAAACGAACGCATCCTAAGTCCAAATAGGATAGTCTGTTTCTGAACGTAATGAACGCATCGTTATTGTAATGACAACATTGACACGTGCCTTCTGTTTTTTTACCTTATTATGTGAAAAAACTTTGTTAAACTAGGTTTATTCAACGATGGCATCTCGCAACCGTGTTTTAAAAATACTGGAATTAGCAGAAAATACATCAACCGGTGGTATAACTCAAAATACGGGTAAGTTGACTTAATTTCGTTATTTTATAGGTTATAATGATTATTATGATGTGTAAAAATTCTAGTCAAAAAGTAAAATAATGTCCTTTTTGTTAAATACTTGAAATACAATGTAATAATGCACTGGAATTGTATGTTTTTCATAGGCAAAATGATTTTCAAAATATTTGCTTTGGACTTAGGATTTTATGCTTCTGAATCAAATTTACAAAATAAACTTATTTTTTTTGCAGAACTTTAAGTATTTATGATTCAGGTAATTATTTGTAAAGGAAATTATATGGTCATACTGATATTTAAAGCATAAAATCAGCAACTAGTCAATATGAAACATGGCTAATAATTTAGTTAGCTTTTTTGCCTATTTTAGCTTCTTGCTAGCTGGAATGATAACATAATACATTGGCTTGTGTAATTTATTTATATGGGTTTCAGGTCAATGAATTGTTTTGGCTTATTAAAAATTAGTAATAATCATCACTTAAGTTTCTAGGATTATAGTTCCCTAATTTATAAAATACTTACCTATTTAAACATCTATTGCAGATAAAGAAAACAGAGATACGGCTAAAGAATTACCTACTAGTGAAAACCAATATGTAGAAAAAGAGAATGTAGATTTTGAGAAAGTTGATAATAATGATATAGGTTTGTTAGATAATGATACTAATATTTCAAAAGAATCTGTGTCAATATTAACTGAAGAATTAATAACTCAAAGTTACCAATTAGATTTACATCATGAAGATGAAGCATGTGATTCTTTCATAGCAGTACATAATAACCCAGTCTCTCTCCAAACGTTAGATGATGATCTATATCTAAGCAATAGTGATGATTCGATTAAAGATAAAGATTATCAGCCAGATTTAGATACAGAAGCAGATACCGATTCTGATTCAAGATCAGAAAATCGGATTAGTGCTAATTTACTTTTGTCTGCGTTTGAAGAGGGTGTTCCAAGCATGTAGAATTTGGTACATCTCAAGATGTACCAAATTCTACATGCCATTATGATTTACAACAAAGTCATAATAATCTACCAAGAAAAAGAAAAGTTCAGAGAAAAAGTACAATAGAGCAGACAGGAAAAAAGCGAGTAAGAAATGTATCCCAATGGAAAGCTAATGTCAGAAAGAGAAACTATGCAAGTGGGAAAGCTTACATCAGCAAAAGTGGTAAAACAGTACCTTGCAAGATAATGAAACCTGCATGTAGCACGAATTGCCGTATGAAATGCAGTTCTAAAATATCAGAGCAGAATAGGGAAGATATATTTAAATTTTATTGGGATCCAGAAAAAGACTACAATCTTAAGAGGCAATTCATAGTATCATGTGTCCAGTCAAAACCTACAGCGAGACAAAGGCTGAGATCAGGAGATGAATCTAAGTTAAGATCAAATTCTTTTGTGTATTCTTTTATTGTTAATGGTATAACAACAGCAATCTGTAAGACAATGTTTTTAAATACGTTGAATATTTCCCAACAAGTGGTTAAGACTGCTTTGGCAAGCGACAAGAGGGAGGTATTGTTGAAAGTGACAAAAGAGGGAAACATGAACCATCTATCAAAACAGATCCTGAAGTGATTAAATCTGTTATGTCCCATATTTCATCTTTCCCAAAATATGAATGTCACTACAATCGTGAGAGATCAAAGAGATGTTATTTAGGACCGGATTTAAATGTTGAACGAATGTTTGATCTCTACAAAACTTATAACACAGAAAATAATGTTCCTTTTTCCAAAATAGCGAAAGTTTGGTTATATCGTGAAATATTCAACACAAAGTTTAATTTAACATTCAAGCCGCCAGAAGTAGATACTTGTGACGACTGCGATATGTTTTCAGCAAAGCTTAAAGGGATGGAGGATGGCCCTGAAAAACAACTTCTGGAAATAGAAAAAGATACACATTTAATTGAAGCTGATAATAGATACAAACATAAATCTCAGGATATGACTGAAGCAAAGTGTAATAGTAAACACAGAGTATTAGCTGCAGACCTACAAAAATGTTTACCAACTCCTTTTTTAACAAATGGAGTTAATTTCTATAAGAGAAAACTTTGGACATTAAATTACACTATTTATGATGGTTCTGACAGTTCTGCATTTTGCTTCATGTGGGATGAATCTAAAGCTCAAAGGGGTGGAAACGAAATAGCTTCCGGCATTTTAAACTGGGCAACTAAAAACATACCAGGATCAGATATTGAACAGATTACTATATGGTCAGACAACTGCTATGGTCAAAATAAAAATATTTGTGTTGTCATGTGCATGTTTTTCCTTCTTAAAAAGTTTCCCCAGTTGAAAGTCATAAAACTAAAGTTTTTACTAAAAGGACACACACATATGGAGGCAGATACTGTACATGCCAATATTGAGAGAAAACGCAAAAAGTTACCTACTCTAACAATATTAACACCTTGGGATTGGCAACAATTTATTCGGCAATGTTCTAACAAATATACTGTCATCAACATGGAACTTGAGATTTCAAAAATTTTCAAGATTTATTATCTACTAATGGACCTTTAATTAATAGAAAAATTAATATTGATAAAGAACCATTTCAAATTTCAAAATCAGTTACTTTGCAAGTTCGAAAAGAAAACTTTGGGTTTTTATAATGACAAAAACTCATTTGATAATGAAAATTTTAAAATGGTAGACTTAAGGCGTCAGAAGAGGAAGGAGTTGACTTTTCCAGAAAGTTTACGAAATATGAACCAAAACTTAATTACAATTTCAGCCAAAAAATATAAAGATATCCAGGATTTACTGTTATATTTGCCGTCATTTTGTCATGACTATTATAAAAAATTGCCACAATCTTCCTCTGCACCGGACTTTCCCGAGGACGATAATGATTATGAATAAAACTTGTGATTAATGATACATGATTTTTATTGTGTCTTAGAGTAAGGACTTAGGATATTCTCATAGTACATGTAAATTATGAAAATTCATCTAATATGTTTAGAGGTAGCATATCCCAAGTCCATTATTTAATTAATTAATTATATTAATTATCATATTTTTTTTGTAATAAAAAACTACCTACTTACCTACTTTAATACTACAAATAAAATTTTACATAGAATTTCACACAATTGTGTAGACAAGTGATATACGTGACTAGTGTTAAAATTGAGACTTAAAACATGTGTACTGAATAATTAGCATAATGTGAGTTAAGATAGTTTAACTCCATTATATAGAAATAAATATTACAAACTAGTTTTGACGAATTTGAAATCCCGAAGCGTTGTTCACCGGCGCCGGGCAGGTTTACATCGGCACAAGTATAATCGCGTAACGCTCTTGAATAGAGCGTAAACAGAGAATCTCTTTCTACGAGAATAGAGACACAGCCGTAGATTGATTCTCCATCTACGGGCACAGCACAACCAGTGTTTGCTAGATAGGAATTTCAAAATTGACCAAGACTTTATTTTTATTAAATGTAAAATAAGTAATATATATATTATTTGATTATTGGCGGCTAAAGGCCGATGGCTGACAAGGGCTGACATAATTTCTTAAAGTCCGATAATCGGCCTCTGCTTACAAACCACTTTTGAAGGACAGTGAATTTTCGATTTTACTATTTAGATTGAACATCGTACAATAAACGAATGTCAATGTCACTGTCAGTGTCAACGCATCTGCCTGCACTGTCATTCTTTGCAATTTGTTGAGTTGCGTTGCGTTGTGTTTCTTTCAGTGCGTAGTTTTGTAGATAAAAATTTTATATATTCCGTAGAATGTCTGATAATGATGACGATTTTATGTGCGAGGAAGAAGAGGATTATGGATTGGTATGTACCGCTACGTAAATTGGGCAAAAAAGACAAAACAACCCTGATATTACCTGCTTTCACGACCTCGATATCTAACAGTGTTTTCGCCGACAAATTGACCCGGCTTATCCTTCTTTCGGTCCCTAATAAGCTAGATTGTATCCTTGCCTTCCGTCTCCTTAGCGGTTTGTGGTCAAATTAATGTCTCTATATGCAATAGTCGTATCATTTATTTTAGCACCAACTGGTCTTATTTACCTCCTCGTGACTATATCAACCTTTTATTTACCATCACGCTAAGCCACAGTTATCACGAAAAGCATTAGCCTATATTTAACGAACACGCAGGAAGTTTTTTCTGTCGGTATTAGCATTTCCTAACCCCTGCATTATCAACAGGAGTATTCAGAAGACAGTAACTCGGAGCCAGATGTAGACTTGGAGAATCAGTACTACAACAGCAAGGCATTGAAGGAAGATGAGCCTCAGGCAGCCCTCACCAGCTTCCAGAGGGTATTGGAACTGGAGGGAGGAGACAAAGGAGAATGGGGCTTTAAGGCACTCAAGCAGATGATAAAAATTAATTTTAAACTGGTGAGTACATTTGAAGGAATCTTTGTGTAACCCAGTGCGTGGCAAGATTTTTGTTTATACTTACCTGATTATGTGTTTATATCTGAATTTGGATTTTAAAATAATATATTCCCCTGATTGTTTACATTTTAACTAATATGTTCGCCATATAATTTTGCATGTAATGCAAATAAAATAGGATTTGTTAAGACATGACATCTAGCTGTATATTAAGCCAGCATCAGATTACTTAATTCAGTCTGCAGCAAGCATGCATCTGAAACCAATACATATGTACATGTGATATTAATTGTAATAAAAGGGAAGGCACTGTCTACCAAGATACAAGTTGGCAACAGCTTAGTTTGGTAGATGGGGCTCTAACAAAGTGTATTGTGCTTTAAAGTAATGTTACGAGCTGAGAGTTTGGGATAAAATAATGAAAACCGATCTAACCAAAATAACACTTTTATTCAAAACTAAAATGATAAATACACGATCTTAATCACAAGTAATCACAATACACTGATTCACACTACTGTTGCACAATAAAACACTAAAAGACAGAGAAATATTTGCATGTATCGCCAAATCCAGACTGACCCCTTCGGGCATTTCTACACCCTATTTATACCGCATGCAGTTACTACACATTTAGCGAATGTTTTCCAAAAGTTCCGCCGGGAACTAGAACTGTGTAGGTATTTCAACAGGACTGCTATTTCTTATTCTGTGCAACTGCAGGTAAAAACGTAGTAGGTGTATGCCACACCTAGTATTACCTATTCTGTGACACAATAGGTGTAACTTTGAGAGACCGACTATTACTTATTCATTTTTTTTTTTTTTTTTAATCTATTTTTTAAGGAACTTGCGTCGTTCTCTACGACCATGTCAGTTCCATAATTGTCTACATTATTATACAATTACAAAGCATCCTCCCTCAGCAGGTTGTATGTGGACCGGTAGAGCATGTTAGCGGAGTCAGATGTTTGTTCAGCTAACACACTCTGAAACAGGCCCACATCGATCTGGTTCACTTTCAGTGCTCTGTATAACTCCTCTCTCATAGATTGACTCCGGACACACTCCGTTAAAAGGTGGTATACATCCTCCACCACCCCACAAGTATAACAATTAGGAGTATCTATCTTCTTCATTAATAAAGCTGTTTAAAGGCATATGCCCGGAGCGCAATCTATGAGCGATTACAATCAACTTTCTGCTTATACTAGCATTGGTGAACCATGGTATGTGAGGGGGCTCACTCTGCATAATTGGATACCAGATGCCCTTCTCCCGGGATGCAATATCAAAGTATTCCTTCCATTTAGTTCTTATACCTCTTCTATATTTATGTAGCAATTCTGAATAGTCAGGTTTCACAAAAACTTTAGTACCATTTGATAATGCCGCCCGAGCCAGGGCATCTGCCACTTCATTACCAACTATGTTGACATGTGAAGGAATCCATTGAAATACCAACGTCGCTCCCCCAGCCACCAGCTCCAGAACCTTATTAAGGATAGTGTAGGCTAGCGATACACCTCTGCGGCCAGAGGCGCATCGAGCCACATGTTGCAATGCACTTCTGCTGTCAGACAGAATAACCACTTTTATTACTTATTCTGTAACAGCCTTGGGCGTAACAGTATTGAAGAATTTTATATTTAACATATTTAAGCATAACTAGTCTGATCTGAACAATAGCCTTCAAAGGGCATGGTTTGGTCGTCCTGGCTATAAAAGTAGCTAAGCCTAGTTGAAGACCCTAATGCCCTTTATGAGTCAATGGCTTGAAATAAACATTTTTGAAGTAAAACTTCTTTACGCACGCTCGACTTGGGTAGTAAGCTGGTGAATATGTTTCGAAAAGTGCGAACGGAAGTTGAGAGGGAGATATAAGTTAGTGAAGATAAAGTAAAGTAAAGTAAATCTTTATTAGGAACAATAAACATAAGATTAATTACAAAAATAAAACGATGTTACCTGCATAAGTAATAATACTGTGTCGCAGATAGCAATAGAACGATGTTACCTGCATACGTAATAATACTGTGTCGCAGATAGCAATAGAACGATGTTACCTGCATAAGTAATAATACTGTGTTGCAGATAGCAATAGAACGATGTTACCTGCATAAGTAATAATACTGTGTCGCAGATAGCAATAGAACGATGTTACCTTCATAAGTAATAATACTGTGTCGCAGATAGCAATAGAACGATGTTACCTTCATAAGTAGTAATACTGTGTCGCAGATAGCAATAGAACGATGTTACCTGCATACGTAATAATACTGTGTCGCAGATAGCAATAGAACGATGTTACCTGCATAAGTAATAATACTGTGTCGCAGATAGCAATAGAACGATGTTACCTTCATAAGTAATAATACTGTGTCGCAGATAGCAATAGAACGATGTTACCTTCATAAGTAGTAATACTGTGTCGCAGATAGCAATAGAACGATGTTACCTGCATACGTAATAATACTGTGTTGCAGATAGCAATAGAACGATGTTACCTGCATAAGTAATAATACTGTGTTGCAGATAGCAATAGAACGATGTTACCTGCATAAGTAATAATACTGTGTCGCAGATAGCAATAGAACGATGTTACCTTCATAAGTAATAATACTGTGTCGCAGATAGCAATAGAACGATGTTACCTTCATAAGTAATAATACTGTGTCGCAGATAGCAATAGAACGATGTTACCTGCATAAGTAATAATACTGTGTCGCAGATAGCAATAGAACGATGTTACCTGCATAAGTAATAATACTGTGTTGCAGATAGCAATAGAATGATGTTACCTGCATAAGTAATAATACTGTGTCGCAGATAGCAATCTGCGACACAGACACTATTTTTGTAATTAATCTTATTGTTACACCCTCCTCAACAACAAGGTGAGTTTGAGTTTCAGTTTAAGGTAGAAACGTAGCTACAAGTAAACAAGTGACAATATAAACTAAAGTAGACAATTAATTTAGAGAAGTTAAAGTAGTCGTAGCTTATATCTTATGTGTAGGTATGTAGGTGAGTGTGAATGTGTGAAGTGTGGGTGAGAGGTGGTGAGTATGAGTGTGTATGGGTGAAAAGGTGTGTTTGTGTGTGTGTTTATTTTGAAACCTCTAGGAGGAAGAATAGAGGAGGAGGATAGAAAGAGTGAGAGTTACGTTTCGCATATTACTGTAGAAGCAAGAGAGAGGGGTGCACGCGCACATCTTCTTTCTCTTCTTCATTCTTTCTCTCTTCTCTCATAGCCAGTGCATGAAATATATGTATATCTCAGTCAGTAGTTCGTTTGATTATTTTTCGTAATTTAATTTTGTTCTTGAACAGTTTTATAAATTATTATTTTGAAAAAGAAGTTCTATTTCAGTTGTGTGGTCTAAAGCACACTCGTTTTTTGATTATTATTTTATTTATTTATGACCAGCTGACACCAGAGTTGACCACTAGCTCGTAATTTAAATCAATTTCTTTGTTGATTTGTTAGTCTCACTAATCCAGCACTATTCAAAACTAGGGAGCGCTGGATTATTGGACTGTTTGAATTATCGGATTGTAAATAAAAATTTATAAGTAAATAAAATATGTGCGCAAGCGTGGAACGAGAGTAGGGAGGGGTGAGGGAGGCGTGAGCTGAGGGTTCCGGATTATTGGACGTACCGGACTACTGAAGTGCCGGATTACTGAGACATTCGTATTCTTTATTTGCGACACGAAATCAGTTACATACAAACATCTTATGATTAGAGTATTGTGTAGTAATTTAAATGTTATGTACCCTGTTAGGGCGTGGCAAAATCTATAATTGCATTTTATAATTAAACCTCCCATTATTAAACCAAACGTAATGAGTAAATAGTTCATAATGAAATTCATACTTTTTTTACATGTATTCTACTAATAAACTAAAGAACTCTGTTCCTTTTAGAGTAATTTCACAGAAATGATGGCGAGGTATAAGCAGCTACTCACATACATCAAGAGTGCAGTCACTAGAAACCACTCTGAAAAATCCATTAATTCAATCCTAGACTATATTTCAACCTCTAGGAATGTGAGTACAAGTGATGTGTGTATTTTTTATATTTCTTGCACTTACATATATTTTGAAGATGTGTATTCATGAGGAGATAAATGTTGCGGGATGTTTATTGCCAGAGATGTCTACTTTACTGATTATCTTAGTTTTTACAGCGTAGGCAATGTTCAATTTATGCCTGTGGAGTTACAAATGTCCAAAGGCTATGGTGCTTTCCATCAGGCAAGCAAACGGCCCCTGTTTGCTTGTTCGCTACCTTGGTCTACCTACAATTACATGTTTTAAAAATAAATTTAGAAAAGCATGTAATTGTCTTTTTGTAACTTTTTGAGTCATAAACTCATAACACATGAGAGTCAAGAAACCTTAACCGCTTCAAGCAATGTACGAACCACTATTCAAAATTGTATGACCAAATTTTTTTACCAAGATTTTTGATATTATTATAATTGATATTTTTCATACAAAAATTACAAACCAGATGGCATTAGAACCCTTAAAAATCTTATCACATTAACAGGGTGGTCTTTAATCAGATCGTACTACCAGTTGTACAACTGTTTCAACCACTTCAATAAACTCATTTAAAAACAAACTCGATAGCTGCTACGAACTAATAAGGCAACACTGTGTAATGGATTTCACATCCTATGCCTATGTGATGTGATTAAAATCAAATAAATATTTATTCGCCTCTAGCAAAGTATTTTTGCTATGCTCTGGCAACATTCATCCCAGTAAGTTTGTCCCACCATGAATACAAAAGCTTTAAAATGTGTGTAATGTGCCTTATTATTTTTTCAACCAACAGTACATATATTAACTCCCTTTTCTATTCATAGATGGAGCTTCTCCAGGATTTCTATGAGACCACATTAGAGGCATTAAAAGATGCAAAGAATGACCGGCTGTGGTTCAAAACTAATACTAAATTAGGCAAGCTGTATTATGATAGAGGAGATTTTAATAAATTAGCTAAGATATTGAAGCAGCTTCACCAGAGTTGTCAGGTAATTTTACTTTTCTGTTTTATATAACAAGAAGATAAGTGTCCGCTCGCGGCTTCGCACATGTGTTTGTCAATAACAAGCCTGTCTCAATCCAGGTCTATACATATACCAAAATCAATATATATCATGTGATCAGTCAGTACATATATTTGTTCTGGGTTTGGATGTTACTAATATTTATTATAAGTATATATGTATTTACAAATATTTAAGTATTCTTTCAGTTACCTGATTCATATAGTACTAAGTTTAGGGCTAGATAACTCAAGAAATGTCCAGCATTTTTTTTCTTTTTTATTTATTAAGAGGTCAGATAATACAATGAACTTGCAGACTGACGAGGGAGAAGACGACTTGAAGAAAGGGACGCAACTACTGGAGATATACGCGCTAGAGATCCAGATGTACACCGCTCAGAAGAACAACAAGAAACTAAAAGCTCTTTATGAACAGTCGCTGCATATAAAGTCGGCGATACCGCATCCGCTCATCATGGGCGTCATACGAGGTTACTATGCTATTACTTATATATTATATATACCTAGTCAGGTCATAAATTCTGTCACATGTTTAATATAAAATAATTGAAACAAGTTTATTCATTATGTAACCATTTATATACCAAAATGAACTTAACAAAACATAGATTCTTATGACACTAAACTTTATTCAAAATGACCTCCGTGATTTTGAATACAGGCCTTCAATCTGCGCGGCCAGTCGTCTATCGCAGCACGAACGAGGTCCATGTCAATATCGGCGGCTGCCTTAATCAAGGATGTCTTGAGTGACTCCAAATTGGGATGAGGCTTTGAGCACGCCTTTTCCTCCAAGTGTTGCCATATCTTGTAATCTAACGGATTCAAATCTGGACTGGAGGAGGGCCAGTCTTCGTGCCGGATGAAGTCTATTTCACACGCCGCCAGCCAGTCTTGTGTGCTCTTCGCTCTATGAGCTGGCGCCGAATCTTGTTGGAATACCCAGTGCCTGTTATTAAACATGGTATGAGAAACAGGTTCCACAGGTTCGTCAGGACTGTATTTTGATACACAACTGCATTCGTTTTTACACCTTTCTCACAAAAATGTATCTCTGTTAAGCCCCAATAAGAAACTCCCAACCAAACCATGAGCGAGGATGGAAAATGACCTCGTTGGACACGCGGAATACGGTTGCTCGCTTCTTCACTACTGTGTGCGTACACCTTATCATTTTGTTTGTTGTAGCTCTCTTCTACGGTAAAAAAATTTTCATCCGAAAACACAATTTTCCGATATTTTTTTCCCGCGTACCGCTTCAACAAAGCGCGGCATCTCTTCAGTCTCAGGTCCATTAGACGAGCATTCAAACGATGTCCTGTTTTTCTTCGATATGCCCGAAGCCCTAAGTCTTCATTTAACACCCTTTTCACCGTGGTTATGCTTAACCCCATCTGAAGGGCCAACAGTTTCTGCTTACGTTTGGGATTTCTTTGAATTCGCGCCTTCACAGCTTTTATCACTGCTGGAGTCCTAACAGACCGAGGGCGACCACTTCTTAACCTGTCATCTACACTAGAGTCTTCATTGTATCGTTTGATGGTGCGATAAACGAATCTTTTGGTTATATTCAAATTTTTCAGTATGTCAAAAATTTGAATTGGCGCGTAACCGCAACGATGCAACGCAATAACTGCAACACGGTCTTCTTTAAGCGTCCACTCCATATTTAAAAATGAGTAAAATTCTAAAAAGTATACATTTTTATTTTCATGAACAATTCGAAATTCGAATTCTATAAACTTTTTTGTGGCCAGCATTCTAAAAGAAAAGTTTTTACTGTGTGACAATACTTATGACCTGACTAGGTATATATATGTACTTATTATATACAAAGTGATACTGTGATCATACTATTGTTATTGTTATGACGTATACAAGTACATGTAAATGTCAAAAGATATATAAACATTACCATTATCACTTACTAGCTGACCTGCAACTGTCTTAATCCCGGTCATAATAGCTATATACCAAATTTCATCAAAATCGGTCCATCCGTTTAGTCGTGAAAATGTAACAGACAGAGATGGTAACTATCGAATTTATAATATTAGTACGGATAGCAGTCAGGGATAACTTGCACTTTTTAATCAGCATCATCATCTCAGCTCACATCCACCCACTGCGAAGTATAGGCCTCCTCGTTATCACGCCACTCCGGTCCTGTGCCAAGCGCATCGATTGACTCTCGCAATGTCCTCCGACCATCTTGCTGGTGGTCTGCCAGCTGCTCTGCGTTCTTCTCGCAGCCACCACTCGGTTGCTGCCCTCGTCCATCTTCGGTCTCCAAGTGTCCAGCCCATCTCCACTTCAGCTGGTTGAACCTTCTACCCACATCCAACGACTTTACTTCTTGTCCGCAACTTTTTAGCGGTAATTTTTTTGCGAATGAGTTCTTTAGAGTTTACCCAATACATACAAATTTACCGTTTTATAATATAAGTATAGATTTATCGACAAAATGTACAGCTGTCTCTCAATCTCGCAGTGGTTTACGAACTGATACAGAATGTGTCGCCAATACGAGTACAACGATCTGTTAGTCAACCATACCAATGTAATTAAATAATTATATTATTATTGTCCTTTTGTGTCTCGTTAAAATTGTTGCCCCCTCTAAATAATAATTTATTTAAATATAAAAAATATTTAAAATCGCTCTTGGAAAAGAGTGATTAGCACTGAATATTTATAAATATAATATTATATAACTCACTAAAAGTTTTGCGTAACTTAGAAAAACAACATGTTATAACCAAAATATTATATTTATTGCTTTTCAAAATACTCTCCTTTACATTTTATACATTTTTTCATGCGATCGAACCATTTTTTAAAACAGGAGGACCACAGATCTGAAGGCATGTTTTCTACGTGCTGATTGAACGCTATCACTGCCTCTTCGTAGTTGGTAAAAGTGAAACCTCTCATCAAATCTTTGATTTTTGGGAAAATACAGAAATCACAGGGTGCTAGGTCGGGGCTATGTGCAGGATGGGTGACGAGTTGTACTTTTTTGGAAGCTAAAAATGACTTTGTTTGGTTGGCCGTGTGTGAAGAAGCGTTGTCATGATGTAGGAGAACGCGGCTTTTTGATCGTCTTTCGCGAACTTTTTCTAACACCCTGAGTAAACAAATGGTAGAATACATACCACTCGGCATTAACACTCTTTTGATCTTCAAGTGGAATTGTGCAGATGGGACCCGTAGATGAGAAAAAAAACGCGATGTTTTTTTACCAACGTTTCTCGCCTGCCTCACTTTAGTTGGCCTGTTCTCATTTTCAAACACCCATTCACAAGATTGCTGTTTTTTTTCGGGTTAAAAACAATAAATCCAAGTTTCGTCTCCTGTGACAATGTCATCAACAGCATTAGAATGTCCGTGGTCGTACTTCAGTAGCATCTGTGAGCTCCATTCCACGCGAGCCCGCTTTGCTCCGCTATCAGTTCATGAGGGATCCAACGACAACAAAGTTTCCGAACTTTCAATTCTTTGTGTAAAATTTTCTGAATTTGGCTCATACCAATCCTCAATAGTCCTCGAATTGTCTCATAGGTAATCCGCGGGTTTTCTTCAATTAGCCGCTTAACAGTAGCCACATTATTTTCGTTGACGGCAGTTGGAGGCTGCCCTTCACGAAATTCGTTATGTAAAGAAACCCGACCTCTCTCAAATTCAGAAAACCATCGCCTTACAGTGCTCAAACAATGTGCTTCTCTCCCAAAAGCATTTTGAAGACGAGCGGCACAATCTTGCGGAGAGAGAACTTTTAAAATCATAAAAAATCATCGCTCTAAAATCTTTTTGACTTAATTCCATTTTCGTTTCGTACGTAGAACTTGGATGTGTGATAAAAAACAATTGACAAATGATTTCCTGCCAATTTTAATTTTTTTACTAAGAAGGTTGCAACGTTTCAAAAAATATAACATTCGAAATTCAAATAGTTACGATTAGCTAGAAGTGCAAAACTTTTAGTGTGCCCCATATTTGTTTTCTGCTTCAAACTAATTAGTATTGTGATGTGTTTTTTTACCACACGCAGATGGAACAAGCTATGGTGGGAATATTCCAAAATATCAGGTGGGCCTGATGTACACATATTTTGGACTAATATCGTTTTCCTCGTTCTAGAATGTGGCGGCAAAATGCACTTACGGGAAGGCGAATTCGAAAAGGCACACACAGACTTTTTTGAGGCTTTCAAAAATTACGACGAGTCCGGCAGTCCCAGGAGAACCACTTGCCTTAAATATTTAGTCTTAGCTAATATGTAAGTATAATTTTAAGTATTTATTTCAAAACTCAGACAATAAGCCTGGACCTTTAACATAGGCGTTTCCGGGGCTAGAGCCAACGGTAGTCCTGTTTACATCACATCATATATGCCAAATAATTATTATGTTATCTATCATATCACACTAATATTATAAATGCGAAAGTTTTGATGTTTGTTTATTACTCAATCACGTCATAACGATTGAACCGATTTCGGTGAAATTTAGTATGTACGTAAATTATAACCTGGTAACACGTAACTAACACGTAAGCTGTTTTTATCTCATAAATCAGGTCCTATGGGATAAAAATAGGGTGTCAAGTCAATTACAACAGCGAGTTTAGCTTTATTTCTAGGTTTACCTATACATTTAGTAGTGTAACGCGTGCGAAGTCGCAGGCAACGAGTATAATTAATATGCCACTTCCAAAGACATCTAATCCCACCCTGGTATCCCAGTTTAGACCCATCCCCATTTTACCAATCCTATTCAAAATTTTAGAACACATTGTGCATAAGCAACTGTCCCACTTCCTTACCCTTAATCGCCTACTGAGTCCTTAACCAATCCGGGTTTCGTCCAGGTCACAGCACGGTTAGTGCTCTTAACTAAAGTGTGACGACATTCGCTGGGGCATGGATAACCAACTGTCCTCGTATTATTAGACTTCAGTAGTGCCTTTAATTCAGTCGGTTGCTATCTCCCACCATCCTCTATGGAAGGTGTCGAAATCGTCCCGCCAACGCTTTCTCGGCCGACCCCGACGTCGCCTTCCGTCTTCAGGCGTCCATGGTGTTGCAAAATGGGCCCATTTCTTGGAGTGCATTCGGGCAACGTGGCCCGCCCATGCCCACTTAAGCTCAGCCGATCTCTTCCCTACATCTGCAATGCCGGTAAGTGAGCGCAGCATGGTGTTACGCACTCGGTCGACACGTTTAAAGCCGAGAATGCTGCGCTCCATTGCCCTTTGACAAATCTTGAGCTTTGACTTCTGGGCTTCTGTCAGAGACCATGTCTGCGCACCGTAAGTTTTATTTTATAGTTTGTTAAAGTCCGCAAATCCGATTTAGTTCTAACGGAAGACCAGTCTGCTAAGTTAAAGTCCTTTGTACTTACGACAGTAGATTGTTTAGTTTTAAGTTGTCTTTCTACCTTTATCTTTTTATTATGTGTATTTACTGTGATGTTGTAAATAATTTTTTATTCTATTCTAAAAACAATCTTATCTCACAGTCATAAGGCACGAAATAGGCGATCTACAACACTTTCCAGTTATTATAAATACGGGATTTATCACGTACCATCTTATCGGTGTTTCGACCGACAAAGTTTCGGTTCAATTCGTGAACCTTCAACAGGGTGAGTGCGATCCGCCTCGAATAACGTATCGCCTCGCACCAAACTTCTTCTTCTAAGCTTTCCAGTTAGGAGGTCCTTTTATGCCGCGGCTACCTTATAGTGATTAAAACTTGTCTTATCGTCCTGTTGTTTATTCAGGCTTATGAAATCCGGCATCAATCCATTCGACTCGCAGGAGGCGAAGCCCTACAAGAACGATCCGGAGATCCTCGCCATGACCAACCTGGTGATGGCGTACCAGAACAACGACATCAACGAGTTCGAAGCCATTCTTAAACACAACAGGTTAGCACACGCCGTTTTTTTATGATTAGTGAAGCACTTAATCACACCACACCTGATGGTAAGTAATTGCGATTGATCGAAGATGGAGTACGCTTGCCTAGAAAGAACCTGTTCAGACTCCGAGATTATACTAGTTCGGAAAAACATATGATGTTTGTTTGTCCGTTGATAACTTTCGAAGCGTTGATCAGATCATAGTGATGGCACAATCCTGGTGTGTTTAACTATGCTAATATTTAACATTTAAATTTTGAGAATAATTTTTTTGCGGGGTTTAGATAAAGGGTACAAGAGGGCTAAAGAAAACAAAATGAGACTGTCAGGTGAAATGGTACGTTTTGTTTAAATGTTATTGTTACAGGAACAACATAATGGACGATCCGTTCATCCGCGAGCACATCGAGGACCTGCTGCGCAACATCCGCACGCAGGTGCTGATCAAGCTGATCGGCCCCTACACGCGTATACACATCCCCTTCATCTCCACGGAGCTCAACATCGACGAGAAGGAGGTCGAGAACCTGCTCGTCACGTGCATCCTCGACAAGTGAGTGACGCCAGTATGAACATACCTTTTATTATAGACTAGCTGACCGATCCGCAGCTTCGCACGCGTAGTTTTTCAATAAAAACATTACCCTCCTTCTGCGCAGTTGGGTAATGTTCTATATTTAGCCTACAAGGGTGTTGACTGAAAGACGGTAATATTCACACTGATTGTATTTGAAACAGACTGCGCGTTAGTGCGTATAGGTACATACCTACTAGCTATTAGTATGCATACATAACACTTTTCCCCCTTTTTAAAATCAAGGCAATAACAGGGGAAAACTTAATAGTACTTCTTATAATCTACGAATGGTATATTCCTGCGACTGCGGACTCGCACGGGCGTGTGGGAGTCATCATCATCATCGTGAACTGGTAAAACTGGCTGCGGCGTACTGAACTCAGGACTAGCAGTCGCTGCAGAAGAGTTTGAAGGTGTCCAAGGCGTTCCTGGCTCCGAAGAACTTAAGTCTGTTCGAGGTGGCGATTCTGAGTTTGTATTTTGTATTGCCGTGGTGTCTGAACAGTTATCATCATATTCTACAGTGACATTGGCAGGAAATTGAGAATGATCCGGTGCCGGAATCGATGAGGCTTCCCTTGGAATATCATTGCCGCTGTTATCAGAGTTCATCTCTTCTTGAGGTAAAGTTACATCCCACACATCAGCGGTGCCACAATTACTTACATCATTACCTTTGTAAGGAAGAAGCTGATTTCTATGTCTCATTATATTCTTATTAAGGCCAGGCAGTTTAATTTTGTACATAACTTTTCCAAATTTTCTAATAATGGTACCTTTTGACCAGTTGAATTTACTTTTGTTTATGAATTGTTTATACCATACAATATCACCAATAACAAAATCATTTTGTATTTTACCGCCGTAATTGTTAACCTGAGAGCACTGTTTACGATCGATTAAACAAGGTAATTCCGCTGACAAAGGAGTGACAGTAACTTTTTTTGAAACTAAGTCTAGTCGTGAACGCAGTTTTCGACCAAAAACTAACTGAGCCGGAGAAGTCTCGGTAGTACTGTTGTTAGAGTTGCGGTAATCAAACAGGAACTTACAAAGACGATTTTGAAAATCGTCCTTACAGCCAGAAATTATAATAGAATTAATACCCTTTTTAATTATTTTTACAAAAGACTCTGCTTGGCCATTACTCATCGCATGGTACACAGGCGAAAATAGGTGTGTTATATCATTCAATTTGCAAAAATTTGCAAATTCTTGAGATGCAAACGAAGTTCCGTTATCAGTCACGATTATTTTGGGCAAACCAAACCTAGACATGAAATCACTAAGCTTCGTTAAAACTGCCTTTGTAGTGATATTGTTGTTCATCACATAGCACTCAACCCATTTCGAATAAGCATCTACTATTACTAAAAACATTTTGTTAGAGACGGGGCCCAAGAAATCCATGTGAATTCTGTGGAATACATGCGGCGGGTGTGGCCAGGGTGCAAGAGGCGTGCGCGGTGGAGACGGCCGTAATTGTGCACAAACTTCACAAGCACCAACTAAATTTTCTAAAACCCGATCTATGCCTGGGAACCAAAAACGAGCCCTAGCCTCAGCCTTCATTTTAACTATTCCGAAATGTGAGCTATGTAGTTCGTTTAGTATTTTGGTACGTAATTTATCAGGAATTATTACCTTATGACCTCGCAATAAAATTCCATTTTCAAACGATATTTGCAATCTACATAAAAAATATGGTTTAAGCAAATCATCTTTTACTGTACGGGGCCAACCAGTCTGAACATATTTGCAAACAATCTTTAAAACCGGGTCCCTTTCAGTTTCAATTTCTAAATCCCTCGCCGTAACAGGCAAACAACCATCTATGGCAAAATTAACATAAGCAGCTAACTCCCTCGCACCTAGCGTAGACGCCTGCTGCAGGTCCGATGTGCTGAGGCAGCTATTATCCGGAAGCGCTCGCGATAAGAAATCAGCTGTGTTAGCCACGCTGCTAATGAACTCAATTTCATAATTATATGCACTTAAAAATATTGCATACCGCTGCAAGCGATTGGCAGATACTTCGGGAATACCACGGTTTTTTCCGAATATAATAGTCAACGGCTTATGGTCCGTACGTAATGTAAAAGGTTCCGACCTACCATACAGATATTGATGGTATTTTCTTACGCCAAATATGATAGCTGTAGCCTCTTTTTGTATTTGTGAATATTTCTTTTCAGCGACAGTTAGGGAACGAGACGCGTAAGAAACCGGTTTTTCTACACCACTACTACCTATTTGTGATAAAATTGCACCTAAGCCAACTGGGGAAGCATCAACAGTTAAAATAATTTTAGCATTGTTGTCAAAGTGTGCGAGGATTTTATCCGAAGATAACAACTTTTTAATATTATTAAAAGCATTGCTTTGCTCCAAGCCCCAGTGCCACTTGATGCCTTTTCTTAACAAACTATGTAATGGACTTAAGATAGAAGACGCATTGGGGGTAAAATTCCTATAATAATTTATCAGACCCAAAAATGATTGTAGTTCATTTACATTTTTGGGAATACTTGCTTGTAAAATAGAATTTACCTTTTGTGGATTTTTCCTCACACCACTTTTATCAATAATATACCCCAGGTAGGATATTTCACTTTGAAAGAAAACACATTTATCTTTTCTTAAAGATAACCCGGCTTCCTGCAAACGCCTTAACACTTCTTTAAGCCTAATCATGTGCTCAATTCTATTTGAGCCAGTGATACAGACATCATCTTGAAAAACTAAAACCCCCTCCATATTACCTACTATAGATTCAATGACCCTTTGGAAAATTGACGGAGCGCTTGCTAAACCAAAAATTAGACGAGTATGATTAAACAGGCCCCGCGGAGTATTTATGCAAGTCACGTTTTGCGAGCTTTCATGAATTTTCAGCTGGTTGTAGGCCATTGATAAATCTAGCTTACTAAATTCTTCCCCGCCGTGCAATTTAGTGAATAAATCTTGCGCAGTTGGAAGAGGATACTTTTCCACAAGTAGCTGTTTATTAATTGTTACCGAGTAGTCAGCGCAAATGCGAACACTACCATCTCGCTTTAGGACGGGTACAATCGGCGACGCATACTCTGAATAAGTAACCGGTTTTAATATACCTAACGCTACCAACCTGTCCAATTCATTATTTACCTTATCTCTTAAAGCAAAAGGTACTACGCGAGACTTGAAAAACACAGGTTTTGCATCTGGTTTAAGAGGTAATTTAATTTCATATTGTTGAAAACAGCCTAGTTGATCTGAAAATACTTTTGGATAGGCCTTGGTTAGGTCTTGCAAAACATTATCTGCATCAGTCACATTATTACAGTAACTGAGAGTGGATACCAAGCGTAATTCAAACGCACGCATAAAATCACGCCCGAGAAGGGGCGGGCCGCCATTACGAATAACATAAACAGGTAGTTTTATCGTACGACCTAAATAAGTGATGCTCAAAATCATGCACCCTGTTACAACCATTTTAGTACTTGTATAAGTTAATAAATTTTTAGTCGGTGCTGACAACGGAACTTCAGAAAAAGTACTTCTATATAAGTTTTCTGAAATGACAGAAACAGGGGAACCGCTGTCCAACTCACACTTTATACTTCGACCCTCCAGACTCACAGTTTCAGTCATAGGCACTTCATTAAAACAGTTAATGTTTAAAAGTAACTCACCATCATCTCCCTCGTCATCGGCGTTACCTTGTTCAACGTAATTCACTTTATTACTCGAACACATTTTACGCAAATGACCTTTACGATTGCACAATTTACACGTATAGTTAGAGAAACGACACTCCGACGATTTATGGTTCTTGTAACCGCAAACAGAACACTTTTCGCTGTTTTGACGCGATCCTTTGTTTCCTTGTTGATTAATCTTGAAAACGGCGTCTTGATTAGCGTTGGTGATCCCCGATGGCGACACTGCGGCGCCTGCGCGCGCGCAGCGGACGCTCTCCGCTAGGTCCACAGCTTTACTTAACGTTAAATCCTTGATGTCTTTGGCGAACAGTTTATCTCGTTCATGCCCCGGTAACATTCCCATTACGAACTTGTCAAGAAGATAATCTTCCAAATTCTTGAACGCACAATAGGTAGCAAGGCCACGTAACCTCGCGGCCCACTGCGAATGCGTCTCGCCCGGCTGCTGCACTGACGTGTAGAACTTGTGCCTTTCCGCAAACCCGCAGCGTTTTGGCAGAAAATGGTCATCCAAGATTTTCACAATACTCTCGTAGTTCTTGGTATCCAAATCTTCAGGTAAAACGAGATTACACGCAAGTTGGAACGTGTTCTCCGTGAGTGCGCTCAACAATACCGCTTTTCTCTTCACTCCAGCTTTATCATTATCCTCGCCGATGCTGTTGGCAATGAACCATTGCTGAAGGCGGCCCTTGTAAAGCTTCCAGTCCTGGGTGTGGTGATCAAAGTTGGAAATTGCTCCCAAAGATGAATTTGCGCCGAACATTTTCTATTTTTTTTTTCTTGTGGGTAGGTACTCGCCGTCACTGTTCTATATTTAGCCTACAAGGGTGTTGACTGAAAGACGGTAATATTCACACTGATTGTATTTGAAACAGACTGCGCGTTAGTGCGTATAGGTACATACCTACTAGCTATTAGTATGCATACATAACAGGTAAAAAGTAGCCTATGTCGCCCGGGGATAGAGTAGCTTCCAAACAGGCAAAAGAAATTTTTAAATCGCTCCAGTATTTTCGGAGCCTATTCAATACAAACGAATCTTTCCTCTTTATAATACTAGTTTAGAAGTATAGACTAGCTCAAGGAGCGTGCACGTGAGCTTTATATAGTTAAAATATGTTTGAATCCAGGAGGCCAATTCCCGTAACTCAAAATATTAAAATTCGAGTATCGATCTAGTCTCGTTATGTTAAATGTTCTACACGGTATTCACGTAACTGACAATACAATGGTATGAGTTAACTGACATGCGATTATTATCAAATATTTACCTCTTTGTCCGAACCACTGCAGCACTGTGCTTGTTGAAATGATGAGGTATGATGTTATAACAAATTGAAGGGTTCCCGGAGTGAACGTAAAACTTTTTAGTATTTTAGTTTTTTTCTAAATCTGATTATATCTAGATACAACATTTAATATGAATGTAGTTACGATAGTAAGAAAACTATTGATTAACAAAACTAAACATTAAAATCTTGTCTAAAACCCGTATTCCAGAACACAAGCATGATTAAACCAAAATCGAAATCGGCTGAGTACTGTTATGAAACTGTCAAAGAACGATACAACTTAGGCTTATTCAGATATAAGCGATATTCGCTACCACTGGGCAGCGCTAAATACCGAACAGTATTCCGCCGGGTATTTGTATGAAGTTCTGCGGCTAGAGCGACAGCAGAGTACCGCGCCATATCTTCTAGGTAGGCGGTATATTTTCGCTTGCTTTGCTGCCCATAGCGGTACCGATATAGATTTAAACAGAAGGAATACCGCATATTGTAATATTAATGGAGCAGAATACCAAAATATATTCAATTCATAATCAAACTTGGGTTAACGTTTGTTGTTTTTTTAAAAAATGTATTACGTGAATCTGTAGTGTTTTTTAACTGGAAAGCAGGAAAATCCGAATCCATAACAGATATAGATAAACTGTCTGAGGAACCATGTTGGAAAAACTTTTTTGGTCGTGGGAAGCTTTTTCCATGAAATGATTAAGATTCACAATTTTTTTTTAATAATTTAAATCCACTCCGTTTTCTTTGTGTATCATTTCATTGTATCGGAATATAAAAATCTGGACAGTAGATATTTTATAAAAAAAAAAAATCATACAATGCGTTCAATGAAGAGGGGTATGCTTGGAGTTGCTCTACGGGATCCATCCGCCTCGAGCCCTCCTCGACTTTTTATCAGAGAAAATTAATTTTCGTCATAATTTGTTTTAGGGTAATTTTTTCCAATATTTTAATAGTTATTCTGTTATATTCGGGGTGGAGTCAAATCCAAGAAATAAAAAATCATCAAAATCAGTCCAGCCGTTCGTGATTTATAAATGGTGTAACTAACTCGACTTTGTTTTATATATATTATACTAGCTGACCAATCCGCGGCTTCGCACGCGTGGTTTGCCAATAAAAAGTAGCCTATATGTTAATCCAGGTTATGATCTACGTACATACCAAATTTCATCGCAATCGGTTCAGCCGTTCCGGCGTGAAAGAGTAACAAACATCCATACATACAAACTTTCGCGTTTATAATATTAGTAGGATATAGATATGTATTTTAAAAAAAACTAGTATTATTTATTATGTGCAAAAAACCTGTATACACTCAACAAAAATAATCGTCGCGACACCACACTGTTCAATGCGAAATACATAGAAAGACGAAACGAAAATAACTGGCTTGCTTTCTATGAGAGAGAGAGAGACAGACAGAGAAACACGCGCACGCCGCACGGCTTACAACTATAGCAAAAAGTGTCGTTACAACTTTTGGTCTTAATTTTTTCCGTCTAGCCCCCTTTCGCAACGCGCGATGAGGAACTTCGTTCCCAAAGTATATAAGTATTCTATCCGTTATCTGGTTCTCATAGTGAAAGCTTTGCTTAGTTTAGGGGTCGTCGGTCGGGGCATTAGTATGATTGTGATCCAGGCCGATATCGAGCACGGCGACCGTTTTATTTATGACGATTTACTTTCATACGACGAAATTCAAAATTGTTCTGAAATACGAAATGTTTTTGAATTGCTCATGAGAGCATGGAGTTACTTAACTTCTTAATCGCTACAGTATTAATATTTCTTTAATGTGCAATTAGAATCTAATAAAATGTTTGTAGAAGGAATTTTGCTTTATTCTGCTGCATGAGAATACATTTCATCAAATTTGACTAACTTCCGCTGCTCAGATTTTTTTCATCCGATACAATAAAATGATCTGTCAAAGAACTGCATCGATACAAAAAAAAAATTACCTACTTGATTAAGGCGCTACTTATGCTTGACAAAAAAAAAATAATGCCAAAATGTTTTTCTTCGAAAACGAGCTCATGTTTTAAAAGAAACTGCACCTGTATCTCCTCTGGTTATGGGTGCTGCCGTACTGTTCCAGTTAAAAAAAAAACACTATAGAAAAACACCCAGACCTGAAACAAAAACTGTGCACCTGTGACGTCACCGTCACAGTGGTGCTATAGTTAGTAAGCGTATCAGGAAAACGCGGGGCGCCGCGCCGCGCTGGTAAGCGGGAGTGGGGTCGCATTCCAGGTAGGTGCACAGTCGCGCATGCTGTAAGGGCATTATTCTCGTAATGGTAAATTATGTCAGCAGGCGGTTTATTTTTAAGTGCGTCGCGTTTTGGTCAAGTTCGCGCCTTCTATCGTCTTCAAATGACCAAACACTTTGTTGTGCGAGTGTTTTGTTAATATTAAGTAGCCTAGGATAGCCTAGCCTATCCAGCTTATAGTTTTATCTATATACCAAACTTCATCGAAATCGGTTCAGCGAGTAACAAACAAACATCCAATTTTTCGCATTTATAATATGAGTGTGTTTATTTATTTATTGTTTTGTTTGTCAGCACAATAAGCGGGCGCATAGATCAAGTGAACTCCGTGCTGGAGCTGACGGGCAGCGCGCGCGGCGCGGCGAGGTACGGCGCGCTCGACAAGTGGACCGCGCAGCTCGCCTGTCTGCATCTCGCGCTCGCCAACAAGATGGCGTAGCTGTGCGTACCTGTACCCAGCACAACCCAATCACACTGACAAGTCTTTGAGATGTATCTGGCATGACAGGTACCGGTAGGTGTCGCAAAACAGTGCCGTTTTTGTCGCAGTCATATTGTAAATTACGCACTTTAACATAACGACTAGATGTTTGTCGCAGTCACATTGTATAGTCCGCTCTTTAAGATAACGGCTAGATGTTTGTCGCAGTCACATTGTAAAATTCGCTCTTTAGCATAACGGCTGTATGTTAGTCGCTGTCACATTGTAAAGTCCGCTCATTAGCAAAACGGCTAGATGTTTGCTGCAGTCAAGTCATAAAAAGGACTAACCTTTTTTTAGATCGGCCAGTAGCGGCATAACAGCACTGATTTAACGCGTCAGATTGTGTGTCATCTGTCGTTTGTGATTAAGACTGCACTGACGTACTGCACGTTGGGTAAATGTACATGTACACACGGCTACACATCAAGCTATTCATTTCCAGTATAAGCTGACCTCTCTACGAAAAGCCTACACAATGCGAGGTCAGCTTATACTGGAAATTATAGCTTGATGTGTAGCCGTGCGTACTAAGCCAAGTCTTCTCAAGGGTGGGTCATCATTTAAAGTATGATTTGGTACCTATAACACAAATGTATAAAAGTTACAATACGGCAGTAAAAATATCAATTTGTATAATTATTTTAGGCTGTTAATAATATTATATTTTCTGGATCTGTGGTTGTGTGTATAAATAAAATTTTACTTAAATAGTCTGCCCGTGACCACGACTGTTGCAGTACAGTCGGAACGTCGAATAATGAATAGGTACACACGGCTACACATTAAGCTATACATTTCCAGTATAAGCTGACCTCTCATTCTACGAAAAACCTACACAATGCGTCAGCTTATACTGGAAATGTATAGCTTGATGTGTAGCCGTGTGTACATACGCGATTAATACCCGTTTAATATTAGTTATTTTGTATACTGATCGAGAAAGTATGAAAAATGTAAGAAGATTGGAATGGTGAAGCTGAAAGCAATATTTACCTCTTTGTCCGAACCACTGCAGCACTGTGCTTGTTGAAATGATGAGGTATGATGTTATAACAAATTGAAGGGTTCCCGGAGTGAACGTAAAACTTTTTAGTGTTTTCGTTTTTTCTAAATCTGATTATATCTAGATACAACATTTAATTTGAATGTCGTTACGATAGTAAGAAAACTATTGATTAACAAAACTACACATCATACACTAACAACATTAAAATCTCGTCTAAAACCCGTATTCCAGAACACAAGCATGATTATAGCAAAATCGAAAACGGCTGAGTACTGTTATAAAACTGTCAAAGAACGATACAACTTAGGCTTATTCAGATATAAGCGATATTCGCTACCACTGGGCAGCGCTAAAAACTGAACAGTATTCCGCCGGGTATTTGTATGAAGTTCTGCGGCTAGAGCGAAAGCAGAGTACCGCGCCATATCGTCCAGGTGGGCGGTATATTTTCGCTTGCTTTGCTGCCCATAGCGGTACCGATATCTGCTTAGATTTAAACAGAAGGAATACCGCATATTGTACCTGTTATTAGTAGGTAAGTGTTGTAAGTAGGTACTTATAAGTTATAACAGCTGTTGGTTTTCCTACAAATAGATTAGATAAATAAATAACTACTCGGTTTTCACAGCGGCAGTGAATATCGCTATATCTGAACATACCTTTATTCTGGAATTTGACATGAACAACATGAACAGGATGAGTTTCCATCGGAGAATTAATTAAAATATTAGAAACATTAACCAGAAAAGTTAAATGCGTAATCTATCATAGACCGTGCGTACACTCCGGGAGCCTTTTGGATAGTTTAATAAGTTATTATTAGAGGCCGCCCTTATTGTCGGTCTACGGCGAATGTACCTGCTGTATGTCCTAACTGTATCGCGAATGAAAGACAACACAAACATTAAGATATCTAAACTATTTGCTAGTCCGAAAATATCAGCGCGAGTAAATGAAGTACAACTAAAAACGGCTTATTCCATTTTGACCCTACTCCATCTTTCAATGGAAGCATAGAAAACTCAAAGTGCTTAATGCCCTCGCTTTTATTATGGAACGCGCAGCGTAGCCCCCCCCCCCCACTAGATGGAAAGAAGACCTGATAAAGGTTACTAGGAGTCGGATGTATGGGGGTGGCCTATGTTCAGCAGTGGGTGGGGGGAGCAGCGGCGTAGTGTAGTGGGGGCGGCAGGGGCGGCCCGCCCCGGGCGGCACTTTTTAGGGGGCCTAAAATTTCACAATAACTAGTAAAAACATTTGAACCGTTTCATATTTTTATCACAACTACAAATTCGTATTTTTAATTACTTATTGAAGTAAAATATTTTTTGTATTAATAAACGTGATTGTAAAACTTAGATAAACTTTTTAATTTAAAATCTAACCTGTATAAGATAAAATAATGAGGACTGTTCTTGTCGAAAAGTTCTCTAGAATTAATGTATGTAATGTAGGTAGGTATAGTATACATTACATTGAAATACCTAAATAAGAGGGCGGCAAAATTGTCTTCCGCCCCGGGCGTCCGACACCCACGCTATGCCGCCGGGGGGCGGGGTGAGGGGCTATGATCTGCACTGACGTCCCGCATAGAGGTGTATTATGCATTAGCAGTGGGATGCCCTTTGGCTGATATGATGGTGATGCTCTCGCCAGGGAGCAATAGACACTCTTCGTTCCGTTATAGTCCTACGCACGCGTATTATCGTAAATAAAGCATGTGCTGTGCAATTAAAAAAAAATTCTCTATTCATAGTGTGTAACGAGGATCATAATGGAATAAAACCGGAGGTATTTTTTGATCCCTAAAATAGGAGGAGCATAATGCACTCGGAAGTCCCAACTTCTGGGAGCAAGGCAGTGATATCACAATGGAATAGCCCTAAAAATATGACTGATTTTACCATAAATGTATATGATACCTCTCAAAAGACTAAAAGCAACGGTTGCAAATCGATTGTCTCGCTCTGACACGTGGACATGTCTATTCTCTCTCTCGTTTCGATGTTGCTATGCGCGTATTGTAAGATATCACCTCCCTGTAATTATGCAAATATCGAATGATCTTTTATAATACTTTGTAATTAATAAGGACATGTTTAGAAAAACATTGCGATAAATAAAATGTGTTGTGTCAACCAAACGTTGTTTCATTAAGTACCCCAAAGCCTCAGCCAAATTCAAAATTATGTACCTATTTGTGAATTAGCATAAAGCACACTTCAGTACAAATTTACGCATTTCAGTATAAATTTATTTAAACATCTTTCTTATTAGAATGAGCGCCACAAACTTGGAAAGTAAAGTACCTATATACAATGCACCGGCTCGCTCGTTAAAATAGTACGTGATTTTGTTATGTACGACGGGTCCAGGTCCAGGGGATCCAGGTCCAGGGAGTTCAGATCCAGAGAGTCCAGGTCTATGTCCAGAGGGACCAGGTCCAGGAAGTTCAGGTCCAGGGGTCCAGGTTCAGGAGGGATCCAGGAGTCCAGTTCCAAGGATTCCAGGTTCAGGGGGATCCAGGGAATCCAGACCCTGGGGGACCCGGTCCATGGAGTCCAGGTCCAGGGGGGATTCAGGGGTTCAGGTCCAGGGAGTCCTGGTACATAGGGTCTAAGTCCAGGTGGCCCAAGGTTAAAAAATCCAGGTCCAAGGAGTCCAAGGCCAGGTAGTCCAGATCCAGGAGGTCCAGGTCCAGGGAGTCAAGGTCCAGGGGGTATAGGTCCAGGGAGTCCAAGTCGAGTAGGGGTCCTGGTCCAGGAGGTCCTGGAGTCCATATCCAGGGGGTCAAAGTCCAAGAAATCTAGGTCCAGGGGGTTCAGGTCCAAGTCCAGAGGGTCCAGGTCAAGTGAGTCCAGTTCCAGGGGGTCCAGGTCCAGGGGGTCCAAGTCCAGGGAGTCCACGTTCAAGGGGTCAAGTTCCAGGGGTCCAGGTCCAGGAAGTCCAGGTCCAAAGGTTCCAGGTCCAAGAGGGATCCAGGGGGTCTAGCTCCAGAGAGTCCAGATCCAGGGGGTCCAGGTCTAAGACGTCCAGGTCCAGATCCAGGGGGTCCCGGTCTAGGGGGTCCAGACTCAGGGGGTCCAGGGGTCCAGGTCAAGGGAGTCTTAGTCCAGAGGGTCCAGGTCCAGGGGGTCAAAGTTCAGGAGGTCCAGGGAGGATCCAGGGAGACAAGTCCCGGTCTAAGGGGTCCAGGTCTAGGTCCAGGGGGTTCAAGTCTAGGTAATCCAGGTCAAGGGAATCCAGGTCCAGGGGGTCCAGTTCCAGGAAGTCCAGGCTCAGGAAGTCCAAGTCCAGGGAGTCCAGGTCCAAGGGGTCCAGATACAGGGAGACCAGGTCCAGGGGGTCCAGGTCCAGGCAGTCCAGGTTCTGGTCCAGGGGGTCCAGGTTCAGGGGGTCCAGGTCGCGGGGTCTAGTTCCAGGTGGTCCGGGTCCAGGGGGTCCAGGTCCAGGGGGTCGAGATCCTGGGGGACCCGGTCTATGGAGTCCAGGTCAAAGGGGGGATCCAGTGGTCCAGCACCAGGGGGATCCAGGGGCCAGGTTCAGGGAGTCTTGGTCCATATGGTTCAGGTCCAGGTGTTCCAGGGTTAAAGAATCCAGGTCCAAATGGTCCAGATCCAGGGGTCCAGGGTTAGGGAGCCCAGGTCTCGGTCCGGGGGGTCTAACCAGGTCCAGGGAAAGTCCAGGGGGTCCAGGTCCAGGGGGTTCAGTTCCAAGGAGTCTAGATCCAGGCGGTCCAGGTCCAGGAAGTCCAGGTTCAGGGGGGATCCAGGGGGTCCAGATCCTGGGGGACCCGGTTTGTTTCGTAAACTTAGCAATTTCGGAATGAAACTCCTTTCCTCATTATCTATGTATTTAATTACCCCTGGTCTGACTCCAGCATTGTGCTCACGTGGATCAAGACTTCGCCTCATAAGCTTTATACTTATGAGGGAAATCGTGTGTCTCAAATACAAGCCTTAGTTCCAAATGCAGAGTGGAAGCATGTGCCTTCTGCGCTCAATCCCGCTGATTCAGCAAGTCGTGGTCTTACTCCTTCAGAATTGGTGAATCATTCTTTATGGTGGTCCCCACCATGGCTTGAGGCTGATGTTTCAACATGGCCCAGAGAAACTCCCATGGTATGTGAAAGCAATTTACCTGGAATCAAATCGCCTTCAGTCTTGTCCAGTGTTGCCGGACTTGTAGAGGAGTTGCCAGTTCTTACTCGTTTTAGCTCATGGTCAAGGCTACAAGCTGTTATTGCCTGGTGCAAACGCTTCGCTCACAACTCGCGCAACCCAACTAAACGCCGCACGGGCCCACTGTCCGTCCCAGAGCTTAGCGAAAGTCTGCTTCGCATCGTAAGGCTGGTCCAGTCTACTGAATTCTTTGCAGACATTAGGTCGCTAGGTGACGATAAACCCCTTAAAGGTTGTATCAGGCGATTGAATCCTTTTCTCGATGTGCAAGGTTTATTGCGAGTTGGCGGTCGGCTTGTCAATCTGAACTAGAGTATAGCACTAAACATCCGCTTCTGCTACCCAAATCCCACCACGTTACGAAACTCATCATAGACCATTACCATCGGATGTTTCTACATCTTGGTCTAATGGCTTTAACTAACTTGCTTCAGAGCAAATTTTGGATATTGTCTGCTCGGCGAGTGATCCGCCAGCAGATTTTTCGCTGTCAGCGGTGCTACAGATTGCGCCCAAAATCTATTAAGCCCTTTATGGGGAACCTTCCGTCTCATCGCGTTACAGCGTGTCGGCCTTTCCAAAAGGTCGGTGTTGACTTTGCTGGACCATTTATGTTAAAGACATCCCGCACGCGTAACGCAGTCTTTTAAGTCATATTTGTGCATATTCGTATGCTTTACTACTAAGTGTGTTCATTTGGAAGTTGTTTCGGATCTTACTACTGAAGCCTTCATGGTCTGTTTCGATCGATTCGTTTCTCGCAGAGGGCTACCTACTGACGTTTTTAGTGACTGTGGAACAAATTTCGTCGGTGCTCGTAATCATCTGAAAGATGTTTACCGACTCATGAATGCTGGTGATCCTGAAATCAAAAAGGCATTGGCAAATCAGCAGGTGATTTGGCATCTCAACAGTCCCTCAAATCAACACATGGGCGGCTTGTGGGAAAGCGCCGTGAAATCCGCAAAACTCATCTTAGCACGTGTGATAGGCGACCGCTCCCTTTTGTTCGAGGAGCTCGCTACGATTTTCACTAAAGTAGAAGCAGCATTATATTCTCGTCCTCTATGCCCCGTAAGCAATGATCCAAACGACTTCGAAATCTTAACGGCCGGTCACTTCATCATAGGCCAACCTCTCCAAGCTCTGCCCGAACATGAATCTGGTGAACTAAATTTAAATCTTTTAAGGCGATGCGATGGCAACTACTTCGTCAAATCACCCAGCATTTTTGGAAACGTTGGCAAACTGAGTATTTGAACATGCTTCAGCAGCGCCCTAAATGGCTTAAAAAAGTTGACAATCTCGAAGTTGACGATTTAGTACTCATTAAAGATCCAAATTTGCCACCGCTTCACTGGAAGAGGGCTAGAATCTCGAAAGTTTGTCCAGGTACAGACGGAACTGTTAGGGTCGTCGAATTAGTGACTCCTAATGGCCAGGTTTTATTAAGGCCTGTAGTAAAGCTCTGCCCTCTGATTCCTTGCATCTCAGATTAATCTTTTTGAAAATCATCTCATACTATTGAAAATCATCTTTAAACTTGGAAATCAGCATTAACACTCAACTTCTTTCCAAATCATAATTTAAACTCATCTTCATTTTAAATTCAACTTAACTTCTCTTTTTTTTTAAATTAAAATCAGCAGAATTTTTTTTTTTTTTCATGTTTCCTTCTAAAGAGCCTAGCAGCTCTTTCGGGGCCTGTATGTTTCGTTAACTTAGCAATTTCGGAACGAAACTCCTTTCCTCATTATCTATGTATTTTATTACCCAGAGTACCATTTTACCAGAGTAGTCATTTTTCTACCTGTCACTTTTCCTTAATACCTGGGGGTAGCGAGGACTTCTCGTCTGACGTTTGCCTTTGAGTCGAGCGGACGCGTCGCTCCTCAAGACTTATAATCATCCGGCAACTTTAGCAAAATCAGCATCACTCAGTTTTAAAGTGATCAGAAGTGCATCATCATCATCCACTATTATTCAGCGCCCTCCGCCAAAATCATCACATCGACTGGCTGGGAATCAGAGGAAACATTTCGACACGCGCATCACCATCACGCACATAAACCCCGAGATCCAGGTATTTCTTTTTCTCTCTTTTTCTCAACCACGGTCCATGAAGTCCAGGTCCAGGGGGGATCCAAGGATCCAGGTCCAGGTGGTCCAAGGTTAGGGAATCCAGGTCCAGGGAGTCCAGGTCCAAGGGGCTAGGTCCAGCGAGTCCAGGACCAGGGGGTCCAAGGCCAGGGAGTCCAGATCCAGGGGGTCCAGGTCCAGGAATTCTAGGTCTAGGTAGGTTAGGGAATCCAGGTCGAGGGGATCCAGGTCCAGGGAGTCCAGGTCCAGGGGGTCCAAGGCCAGGGTGTCCAGATCCAGGGGGACCAGGTCCAGGTCCAGGGATTTCCGGTCCAGGGGGTTCAGGTCCAGGTCCAGGTCAAGTGAGTCCAGTTCCAGGGGGTCCTGGTCCAGGGGGTCCAGGTCCAGGGGGTCCAAGTCCAGGGTGTCCACGTCCAGGGGTGTACAGATCCAGGGAGTTCAGTTTCAAGGGGTCTAGGTCTAGGGGGTCCAGGTCCAAGAGGGATCCAGGGGGTCTAGCTCCAAAGTCCAGGTCCAGATCCAGGGGGTCCAGGTCAAAGAGGTCCAGGGAGTCCAGGTCCAGATCCACGGGGTCCAGGTCTAGGGGGTTAAGGTCAAGGGAGTCTTAGTCCAGAGGGTCCAGGGAGTCCAGGCCCAGGGAGTCCATGTCCAAAGGGTCCAGGTCCAGGGAGTTCAGGTCCAGAGGGTCAAAGTTCAGGAGGTCCAGGGAGGATCCAGGGAGTCCAAGTTCCGGTCTAAGGGGTCCAGGTCCAGGGCGTCCAAGTCTAGGTACAGGGGGTTCAAGTCTAGGTAATCCAGGTCAAGGGAATCCAGGTCCAGGGGGTCCAGTTCCAGGAAGTCCAGGCTCAGGGAGTCCAAGTCCAGGGGGTCCAGGTCCAAGGGAGACCAGGTCCAGGCAGTCCAGGTTCCGGTCCAGGGGGTTCAGGTCCAGGGAGCTAAGGTCCAGGGGGTCCAGTTCCAGGGGGTCCAAGTCCAAGGAGTCCAGGTCCATGGGGGAACTAGGAGTCCAGTTCCAAGTGTCCAGGTTCAGGGGGGATCCAGGGGCTCCAGGTCCAAAGGGTCCAGGTCCTGGGGGACCCGGTACATGGAGTCCAGGTCCAGGGGGGATCCAGTGGTCCAGGGGTCCAGGACCAGGGAGTCCAGATCCAGGGGGTCCAGGTCCAGGAATTCTAGGTCTAGGTAGGTTAGGGAATCCAGGTCGAGGGGATCCAGGTCCAGGGAGTCCAGGTCCAGGGGGTCCAAGGCCAGGGTGTCCAGATCCAGGGGGACCAGGTCCAGGTCCAGGGATTCCCGGTCCAGGGGGTTCAGGTCCAGGTCCAGGTCAAGTGAGTCCAGTTCCAGGGGGTCCAGGTCCAGGGGGTCCAAGTCCAGGGTGTCCACGTCCAGGGGTGTACAGATCCAGGGAGTTCAGTTTCAAGGGGTCTAGGTCTAGGGGGTCCAGGTCCAAGAGGGATCCAGGGGGTCTAGCTCCAAAGTCCAGGTCCAGATCCAGGGGGTCCAGGTCAAAGAGGTCCAGGTCCAGGGAGTCCAGGTCCAGATCCACGGGGTCCAGGTCTAGGGGGTTAAGGTCAAGGGAGTCTTAGTCCAGAGGGTCCAGGGAGTCCAGGCCCAGGGAGTCCATGTCCAAAGGGTCCAGGTCCAGGGAGTTCAGGTCCAGAGGGTCAAAGTTCAGGAGGTCCAGGGAGGATCCAGGGAGTCCAAGTTCCGGTCTAAGGGGTCCAGGTCCAGGGCGTCCAAGTCTAGGTACAGGGGGTTCAAGTCTAGGTAATCCAGGTCAAGGGAATCCAGGTCCAGGGGGTCCAGTTCCAGGAAGTCCAGGCTCAGGGAGTCCAAGTCCAGGGGGTCCAGGTCCAAGGGAGACCAGGGCCAGGCAGTCCAGGTTCCGGTCCAGGGGGTTCAGGTCCAGGGAGCTAAGGTCCAGGGGGTCCAGTTCCAGGGGTCCAAGTCCAAGGAGTCCAGGTCCATGGGGGAACTAGGAGTCCAGTTCCAAGTGTCCAGGTTCAGGGGGGATCCAGGGGCTCCAGGTCCAAAGGGTCCAGGTCCTGGGGGACCCGGTACATGGAGTCCAGGTCCAGGGGGGATCCAGTGGTCCAGGACCAGGAGGATCAAAGGGCCAGGTCCAGGGAGTCTTGGTCCATATGGTTCAGGTCCAGGTGTTCCAGGGTTAAAGAATCCAGGTCCAAAGGGTCCAGATCCAGGGAGTCCAGATCCAGGGGGTCCAGGTCTAGGAAGTTCAGGTCTCGGTCCGGGAGGTCTAGAACCATGTCTAGGGAAAATCCAGGGGGTCCAGGTCCAGGGAGTTCAGGTCCAGGGGGTCCAGGTGCAGGGGGTTCAGTTCCAAGGAGTCTAGGTCCAGGCGGTCCAGGTCCAGGAAGTCCAGGTTCAGGGGGGATCCAGGGGGTCCAGATCCTGGGAGACCTGGTCCATGAAGTCCAGGTCCAGGGGGATCCAAGGGTCCAGGTACAAAGGGTCCAGGTGGTCCAAGGGTGGGAATCCAGGTCCAGGAGGAGGAGGAGGAAAAGGAAGAAGAGGTCCAGGAAGAATCCAGGAGTCTAGTTCCAGGGAGTCCAGGATCAGGGGGGATCCAGGGAGTCCAGGTTCAGGGGGGATCCAGGGGGTCCATGTCCAGGGGGACCAGGTCCATGGAGTTCAGGTGCAGGGAGTCTAGGTCCCGGTCCAGGGGGTCCAGGTCCATGTCCAGGGGGTTATAGGTCCAAGGAGTCCAGATCCAGGTCCAGTGAGTCCAGGACCAGGGGGTCCATGTCGAGGGAGTCTAAGGCCAGGGAGTCTTAGTCCAGGGGGTTTAGGTCAAGGGAGTTCAGGTCCAGGAGGTACAGGGCCAGCGAATCCAGGTTCAGGTCCAGAACCAGAAGGTCCAGGGGGTCGAGATCCAGGGAGACCCGGTCCAGGGGGTCCAGGTCCAGAGAGTCCAGGTGCCGGTCCAGGGGGTCCAGATCCAGGGAGTCCAGGTCCAGGGAGTTCAGGTCCAGATAGTCCAGGTCCTGGGAGTCCTGATCCAGGGGGTCCAGGTCCAGGGAGTTTAGATCCAGGGGGTCCAGGTCCAGGGGTTCTAGTTCCAGGGGGTCCAGGTCCAGATCCAGGAGGGATCCAGGAGTCCAGGTTCAGGGGGTCTAGCTTTATGTCCAGGGGGTCCAGGCACAGGTAGTCCAGGTCTAGAGGGTTCAGGTCTAGGGGGTTCAGTTTTAGGGAGTCCAGGTCCAGGGAGTCCACGTCCAACAAGTCCAGGTCCAGGGAGTCTAGGTCCAAAGGGTCCAGATCCAGGGGGCCAGTTCCAGTGAGTCCAGGACCACGGGGTCCAGGTCCAGGGGAGTTTAGGTCCAGGGAGTCCAGGTCCAAGGAGTTCAGGTCCAGGAGGGATCCAGGAGTCCAAGTTCAGGGGGGATCCATAGGGTCCAGGTCCAAGGGGTCCAGGTTCAGAGGGTCCTGATCCAGGGAATCCAGATACTTTTGAATTTATTATTTAGTATGGATAACCGCCTTGTAAAACCACATCACCATCGTTATGTTGATGATGATCATTATGCGAGCTGCGTCCGGTATTTCAAGGTCTATTTACAAATTCTGGCAAATTAAATTTTGGAACAGGATCTTTACATATTAGGTTGGGGAAAAAGTTTCTTCGCATTTTTTAAGAAAATTCACAACATTTTTTAACATAGTTTATTTACATTTTACTACCGTTTAGGTACCGTTTTGTTCGATAACTTTTTGCCATCTTGTAGGTAGGGACATGATATCATTGCTATAGAAAGGAGAACGGGCATAAGTGTATGGAAGCTGGTCTACCTTGCAATAAAAATGAGTCATATGTCAATATAAAGGTAATTCTATGTATTTTCATATGTAGAAAGTCGCATTTCTCTAAGTATTGTCCGATCTGAGTTCTACTAAAAATTGAATCTGATAATATTTAGTGCCAAACATTGAATATCGTGGTAATTAAAAAAACTTTTTGTGTAATGTAATGATTTTATTTAAGTTAGGTAAGTAGTAATACAAATAAAAACAACATCTTCTTAAAAAATCAAAACAATATGTTATTAAACATTATCATCATCATCATCATCGATGAGAATACTGTTAAGGAACAATGCAGGTTCATTGAACCCTTCATGACGGGCATAACCTACGTACCATATAATTGACAGTACATGGGCACAAGTATCTATAGTACGTCGCCCTGTCAAGCAGGTACAATAATATTGTGTAATATTGTTATTAATATTATTGATTAATATATAACAAAAATATTTCCTGGCTCGGACATGTCGAGACTGTATACGTCCACGTAATAGCCAAGCCTCTTCGTTGATATCATATTGTGCCAAGTCTTCTAGAGCGTTATCTCTATACGTCTCGATTACATATATAAAGACCATTTTGTAAGTGCTCGCTACAATATGATCGAGTGAGCTTTAACTGGTAAGTTCCCAAGGCAAAATGTATGACTTGTTCTTCACTAAGCCTTGGGAAGTTTTCTATTTCATTTGCTTCGATTCGCATGAAGTCTGCTCTCCTATAATTCAATCTCTTTGCTTCCACATAATTGTGCAATGTGTTTGGTATGTGTATTTTAGCTCTTTTTGAATTCAAAAAGGCTGCTGCGTGTGAACTATCTTCGATGGGGGCGTGGAAGTGGTTTAGAATGGCTGCAGCTATTTTGAAGTCAACAAACATTTTTGGCAACGTTTTATTAAAATAGTTTTGACGCAAAAGTTTAAAATCTCGCTTAAATCTCCCATTTACTACTTCCACCACCCATCGGCACATGGTGACCAAACGAGACTGATTAGCTTGTTCTGTAGTGAGTTGATTTTCTCTTCTGTCTTTAGTTGGTGGCACATGATGTTCGTAGCCACAAGCTTCTATATCCTGCAAACTATCTCTAAATCCTCTGTCTAGGATAAACGCATCATTACGTTCGAGTAACCAATGCAGCGGCTCATCTTCGTTATTCATTATTTCACTCATGATCTGGGCATCGGTTCTGGTAGCGGCAAATGGCCCTTTGACATCTAATATATAGCCGTCCGTGAATACCATTAAAAACGGCTTCAACAAGTTTTGATATTTGTGTAAGCTGTATGACAGCCGTTGAAACAAAAAGTTGGAGCTTTTGTTAATATATATATACGTACCGTCACATATAATTATGGCTTTGATGTTTTCATCGTTTCCAAATAAAGCCCTTGGAATTGTTAAGTTTCTTTAAAGGATATCATTTCTGGTAATGTGGTCCACACCTAGATGCAGCACAACGTAATCGTTGCTCAGACATTCTCGAACTATAGGCAAAAAACGTTCTAGTTTTCGACGAGACATATGAAATAACGTTGCCAGTCTCTCATCAGAGTCTCCAGTTCTAAGTTTTGTTAAATAGATGCCTAATGCAGTTCTAGGCTGGTTACAACGTTCACTTAGTGACGGAGTTTGTTCTAATATAGCTTCGAACTGATCGTAAGTGCGCCCAGTCCATAAGTGCATCTCTTCATTAGACAAGGTGCCTCTGTTTTCGAAGTCGATTCTGGGCTGGTTGTTAGCAGCCATTCTCATCAAGTCACAGAGCGATGTAAACTGAGCGTCATTAAAATCATGTGTCACATTACACATTTGCGGCAGGTTGCTCCATTCATTATTTTGTAAGTGTTCTGTACACACCCTAGCGCTATCAGGAATAAAAAGCTTGCTCTCACAAAATACATTAATTCTTATCGCGTTTGGTATATGATTACGGGTAATATTAGCACAGTTGTTGTAAATACAATGCACCGAAGTGTTCGGTGCCCTTGTGTATTCTTGAGAGTGCAATGTACCAGGCGCTCGCGCCGCTTGCTGTGCAGGTCTATGATCACGCTCAGTCCTCTGCCAACATCGGTGACACAAGCTTCGAGTACTGTCGAACACCACCTGAAAATAATAACAATTAATACTTAAAATAAATAAATCCTATGCCTAACTACTCAATATAATAAAAATAAAAGGTAACTAACCTCCAACACAGCATGTTGTTGTATAAACGCGGCGAATTCTGGTCGTTCCCTTTGCAGGTTATCAGCCAAGATATGCTGCTGGTACCGTCCGCGGTAAAGTCCTCGACGACACATCACACAGTTTCGAAAAACTTCCATTATCGGTAGGCAGTTCAAAAGTCAATAAGTCGAGCCAAAGTTAACACATTAGGGAAAGAAACAGGGTCCAAAAGCAAGCCAGGGTCAGTAAAAACAGAGAAAGAAGTTCAAACACAGCACTATCGTAACAAGACGTGACGTAGCCACTCACTTGATGCGATGCGACTGATTATTGTAGCCGTCCGGCGCGGCGCGTACACAACCGTTCCCCTCCCCCGCGTACGCATCCCTCTCCCCACGGCCCTTACATCGCTTTTCTCCCTTCTCGCTCTTGCTACTGCATTGTATAGGAGCCTTTATGTATGGATATAGTAATCGTGAAACCGTTATTTTATGTTCTTTAAAACAAAAAATGCTGGTGTTTGCATGGCTGTAACTCAAAACGGACAGACTTTTGGGGAAAGTTCCAATAGTATATTTTGATGTACTATTGTATGCCAATTCGAAAATGTGCTGCTCATTTTTATTGGACTGTAGACCAGGATGCCCGTTCTCCTTTAGGGGCGTCTGATCAAAATACCGCGACAAGTAGTTTTGGCAGTCCTGTCGTGATGTTAACCTGACACTACCTAAAGAATTCTGAAGAGACCGAAACAGGTGGAAATCTGAAGGTGCAAGGTCAGGACTATATGGCGGAATATACGGCGGATGTATTAACACCTCCCAGCCAAACTCTCTTAATTTTTGCTGAGTGGCTAAAGATGTGTGAGGTCTAGCGTTATCATGATGAAAAACCACACCCCTTCTGTTGATTAATTCCGGCCGCTTTCTCTCAACTTCTTGCTTTAATCTCATCAGTTGTTCGCAGTAGAGTTCAGAATCGATAGTCCTGCCTGGTGGTAACAGCTCATAATGAATAATGCCCTTCCAATCCCACCACACACACAGCATCACCTTGTTGAGAGTTAACCCGGGTTTCGCCAGTCTGTAAAGCCTGACCGGCCTTTGACCACGACCTTTTTCGCATGTTCTTGTCGTAGGTACGTTATCCACTTTTCATCACCAGTTATCAGCTTCTTCAAAAATGGTTCGGTTTCATTACGTCGTAATAAAAAATCACAAATGAGGACACGGTTCATTAGGTTTCTTTCAGTGAGCTCGTGGGGTACCCAAATATCGAACTTTTTTTTTGTGTACCCATTTTTTTTCAAATGTGCTAAAACTGTTTTGTGGTCAATTCGCTAGCTAGCTACGTCATAACTACCTACTGATATGCTCCACTTTTTCATAAATAGCATCAATTTTATCCGTAATAGGGCGATCAGAGCGACGTGCATCTTTGACATCAAAATTTCCGGATTGAAAACGCTTAAACCAAATTTGTACTACTCTCACAGACACTGCACTAGGTCCATAAACATCGCAAATTTTTTTCGCGGCTTGCGTTGCATTTTTACCTTCTATGGTAGTTAAATTTTAAAATGTATCGTATTTCTTTATTAGATTCACACATATTTACAGTACGAAAAACAAATAAAAATCACACATGTTCCTAATTTGAATGTAGAATTATCTTCTTTAAAATTTAAACTTTGAATGATACTAAAACCAGCCAATACAAATAGTATAGCCAAAGAGATTTTATTACAAGTTCATACATACTATAATGCGAAAAAACTTTTTCCCCAACCTATTACGTTCCTTTGTTTGTTAGACTTTTTGTTGTAACACTCAGGTTCAAAATGTAAACTGCTATGAAATAGCTATTTCCTTGGAATCCAAGCCTGCTCTCTGCGGACTGTTTTCACCCACTCTCTCTGTGTTAATGGAAATCTGAAAGTGTGTAAGTTCGTTCATTCATTCTAATCGATATGTTTATCGATAGTGTCAAGCCCTATCACCATATGATTAGAATGAATTTATTAGAGAATTAAAAATAAATGACGAATAATCAGACTCTATTTGGTGTACCACAATTTCGGTTACACTGACCAAAAAATGTAGTACTTTTAAAATGGCGTATTATTTGCAGTAATCGTAACATAATTATTTGATTTTATGTAAATATAGTCGCTTCAATGTGAAAAAGTTATACTCAGAGGTGAAAAGAAATATTAACTGCTCGGTCACTATAGCTTTTACAAAATAATACGGCGCACTTGCGTCTTTTTTTTCACGTTGTTTTGTCATCGAGAACTAGTCACACTGACACGACAATTTCGTTTACTAAGGCAAAAAGACCGAGTTCGTGGCAAGAGGGGTAAAGGCGAAGACAGTCGCGTTGCGCGTCCAGTGAAGTACGTGAAAAAACATCACCAAAGAAAAAGGTAGAGCTATCTATCAGCAGCCAATGAGCATTGCCGGTCTTGAGCCCAATTTTATTGTTTTCTATGCCTAAGTTTTTATTACAGAGTATGTTCTAAATTACTTATGACGGTGTGACCCAATAAAATACATTTTTATAGTAAACATATTATATTTCGATTAAGATTCGTCGTAAGACTACAATTATGGACGGAATGGTATATCACAGGTTAGATATATACATGTCGATTAGTTTGTATATACAGTCCATTATAAAAACTAGTAAAAGTTAATACATTATCAAATAGATAGTTATAATACTTTTGCAAAGTCACAAACACATTTTAGGATCTAATGTCATTAAATGGCACGTTTTTTTTCGAGATTAATTCCAATTAGTAACTTTTTTGATAATATAAGGCATATATGTTTTAATAACATTGTGTAAATTTTAATACGATAAACACGTCTATTATAAAAAGACTGTTTAAAACAAGGAGTGCTCCTTCTTTAAAACTAACATTTGCATGGATAAAAATCCATATCCCAACATTTTAAATTGTTCAGCCTAGCCGTAGTGTATATCTATTAGAAATGACAATTAAAAATTACCGTTAAATCGGTAAATATATTTTTATGTTTTAGTAATTAATAAGTGTCAAAAGACAAAAAATTGCACCAATAGTACCAACATATTGATCTCTACCAACATTCAAATTATCTAAAAAAGATATCTAGCTTATTATACCTAACAAGAAGAAGTCAATAAACACAGCAGCTAAATGCCACTAAAAGCTAGCTTAGTCCGTTTAGCTTAAACAACAATACACGATTTCTAACCACAAAAACTATTAGAACAACACATAGTTTGATGTATTATTAATTGTGTACCTACTTATGTAAGTAGATCAGAATTGCATGTTTCTCAGTAAACGATTTATTATATAATCTTATGAGAAATAAATAATCTTAAACCGTAATATTCCCCAATTAGAAACCATGTATTATTCTTTCTCTCTCCCTCCCCGACTATTTATACCACATAGTAGTAAGTCAGCCTTTCTACAATTTTTTCCTCTACTTCGCTCTATTTAAGGGGACACCGGAGGGACAATCGCCCATACAACACGTACTATCAAGATCATTTCTAATCGGAGCATATTTCTACCTTAATAAGGTATTATTTTAATTTGAATAGTATTTATCTAGGTTCCCAACCATATATTAGATCAAAATACTTACCTAAAATGAAATAGAAGCGTATCGCATTATGCATGTTTTTACGTCATAAAAGACCTGTTTTCAACCTAATTGTTTCGTATTAAAAACCACAACATCTTACGTATCCTAGTCATGGGAACATAGATTATATCGTCTAGTTACAGAATAACAACACAATGAGAAAATTACAACAAGTTTTCTGTCATCATTTTTGGTATTACGGAACACGGTCAAAATCTAATCAAATTTAGAATCGTTCTATTGCTATCACTGTCGCTCTGCGTGGCTAAACTTCGTCACTAAACAGGGATAGCGATATTCAGGCCGAAGTTTTTGACGTGGCCGAATTGAAATGCGCTCAGTGTTCGCCGGCGCGTTAAGACATCTTCTTTACTAAACATAAAATCAGTGAGAAAGTATTTTTTTGTGCTTCGAACGTCCGAAGTGACCTGAAAATCCAATTTAAATAGTATTTTTATATAAAAAATGACAATAAAAAATGTGAAATAAATTCATATACGTAATAGCACGCCTTTAAATCAACCGTTTCTTGGACTAGGTTGGCACATTATGACTTACTTTAGATCATACAAGATATTCTGGTGCAGTGGGCGAATAGCCGGCTGAGACGCAGGAGGTAGCGGGTTCCCGCCGCGGAACAAATGGTGGCATGATCTACAGATATTTGTTCCTGGTTGTCTCTCTACATATTCTAGGTATGTATTTACAAAAAAACATGTACATTAGTATTCTATCAGTTATCTGGTTCTCATAGTACAAGCTCTGCTTAGTTTGGGGCTAAATAGCACTGTGTGAAATGTCTAGCAATATTTATTTATTTATTTATTCTTCGGTGTTGTAATATGTTTTTTTTTATAAAATCTAAGAACAAACATTGTTCTCGTAAATGAAAGCTACGACACCTTTATCGGGTTATGTATTCATAAGTACCCTCGATACAAATTAAAAAAAATATTTAAATTAAAAATCACCCGTCGCGTTGTCCATACACACCAGAATGTCTAATGAGTAATGAGTCAAATTGGATTTTCAACTTCATTTTAGAATTTAAATAAATTAAGCGTATTGTTATTTATAACGAGCCAAGCCAATTTTCAAATTTTGTCGACTATACGTGATCCGTAGAGCGAAGTAGAAGTTTCCTAAGGTTCAATTCCCATTGCCGCGGAACGGAATGCAAGCGAAGTTTCTTTACATAGCATGGATAAACTTTATGTGAATTGTGTAACCTTATAAACTAGATACAAGCGAATACATCAGGTCGCGCGACTTCAGGAGAATTCTTATTCGCTCGTATCTAGGTTGTACGTTATACAATTGACATATAGTTAATTATCTTATAAATTATCATTAAAAAAAAGACTAATATTATAAATTCGAAAGTAACCCTGTCTCTCTGTCTGTTTATTACGTATTCACGACTAAACGGCTCGCCCGATTTCAACAAAACACAGATAGATAATTAGATTGGGACATAACATTGGGCTACTTTATCCCCGACAACGCAAAAGCTATGTAAATTTCAAAAATAAAAAAAAAATAGCTAAACTTCGCGTCCATTCCATTCCGCGATAATGTAATTGAGGCCTTAGTGTCTGGATGCATCAATGGTTAGGTTTCTCGTGCAGCCACGGTCGGAAGATGGGCAGCGTGCTCGGGTAGTGCGTGGGCGGCGCCTCCGAGTTCTCGTCCCGGAAGGGATACGTGCCGAGGAGTATCGGTAGCTGCAGCTTCACTTCCTTGTCCAGGCTCTTCGGCTCGATTATGAACTGAAATGAAAATGTGATTTTAAGGCTTCATTTTATTCATATATCATTATATCTACCCGTTATAAGTACTTAAATTGTAGATAAATTAAACCTTGCATATAGCAGTAAATAAAATAATGTTGCCGTGCGACAGCCACGCCAGCTGCCGCACCTACTTACCGGCCACGCGCCCGTGACATGAGTATTGAACTAGAGGTACTCACAAACACGTCGTACTGCACGGAGATGAGATGGCAGCCGCGCAGGTTGGTGGGCGGCAGCGGCGGCACGTACAGCAGCTCGTGCAGCCACGAGTCCGTGTCGCCGGCTCGCGTCTTGCCGTGCGACAGCCACGCCAGCTGCCGCACCTCCTTACCGGCCACGCGCCAGTGACACGAGTATTGAACTAGAGGTACTCACAAACACGTCGTACTGCACGAAGATGAGATGGCAGCCGCGCAGGTTGGTGGGCGGCAGCGGCGGCACGTACAGCAGCTCGTGCAGCCACGAGTCCGTGTCGCCGGCTCGCGTCTTGCCGTGCGACAGCCACGCCAGCTGCCGCACCTCCTTACCGGCCACGCGCCAGTGACACGAGTATTGAACTAGAGGTACTCACAAACACGTCGTACTGCACGGAGATGAGATGGCAGCCGCGCAGGTTGGTGGGCGGCAGCGGCGGCACGTACAGCAGCTCGTGCAGCCACGAGTCCGTGTCGCCGGCGCGCGTCTTGCCGTGCGACAGCCACGCCAGCTGCCGCACCTACTTACCGGCCACGCGCCCGTGACACGAGTATTGAACTAGAGGTACTCACAAACACGTCGTACTGCACGGAGATGAGATGGCAGCCGCGCAGGTTGGTGGGCGGCAGCGGCGGCACGTACAGCAGCTCGTGCAGCCACGAGTCCGTGTCGCCGGCTCGCGTCTTGCCGTGCGACAGCCACGCCAGCTGCCGCACCTCCTTACCGGCCACGCGCCAGTGACACGAGTATTGAACTAGAGGTACTCACAAACACGTCGTACTGCACGGAGATGAGATGGCAGCCGCGCAGGTTGGTGGGCGGCAGCGGCGGCACGTACAGCAGCTCGTGCAGCCACGAGTCCGTGTCGCCGGCGCGCGTCTTGCCGTGCGACAGCCACGCCAGCTGCCGCACCTACTTACCGGCCACGCGCCCGTGACACGAGTATTGAACTAGAGGTACTCACAAACACGTCGTACTGCACGGAGATGAGATGGCAGCCGCGCAGGTTGGTGGGCGGCAGCGGCGGCACGTACAGCAGCTCGTGCAGCCACGAGTCCGTGTCGCCGGCTCGCGTCTTGCCGTGCGACAGCCACGCCAGCTGCCGCACCTACTTACCGGCCACGCGCCCGTGACACGAGTATTGAACTAGAGGTACTCACAAACACGTCGTACTGCACGGAGATGAGATGGCAGCCGCGCAGGTTGGTGGGCGGCAGCGGCGGCACGTACAGCAGCTCGTGCAGCCACGAGTCCGTGTCGCCGGCTCGCGTCTTGCCGTGCGACAGCCACGCCAGCTGCCGCACCTCCTTACCGGCCACGCGCCAGTGACACGAGTATTGAACTAGAGGTACTCACAAACACGTCGTACTGCACGGAGATGAGATGGCAGCCGCGCAGGTTGGTGGGCGGCAGCGGCGGCACGTACAGCAGCTCGTGCAGCCACGAGTCCGTGTCGCCGGCGCGCGTCTTGCCGTGCGACAGCCACGCCAGCTGCCGCACCTACTTACCGGCCACGCGCCCGTGACACGAGTATTGAACTAGAGGTACTCACAAACACGTCGTACTGCACGGAGATGAGATGGCAGCCGCGCAGGTTGGTGGGCGGCAGCGGCGGCACGTACAGCAGCTCGTGCAGCCACGAGTCCGTGTCGCCGGCTCGCGTCTTGCCGTGCGACAGCCACGCCAGCTGCCGCACCTCCTTACCGGCCACGCGCCAGTGACACGAGTATTGAACTAGAGGTACTCACAAACACGTCGTACTGCACGAAGATGAGATGGCAGCCGCGCAGGTTGGTGGGCGGCAGCGGCGGCACGTACAGCAGCTCGTGCAGCCACGAGTCCGTGTCGCCGGCTCGCGTCTTGCCGTGCGACAGCCACGCCAGCTGCCGCACCTCCTTACCGGCCACGCGCCAGTGACACGAGTATTGAACTAGAGGTACTCACAAACACGTCGTACTGCACGGAGATGAGATGGCAGCCGCGCAGGTTGGTGGGCGGCAGCGGCGGCACGTACAGCAGCTCGTGCAGCCACGAGTCCGTGTCGCCGGCGCGCGTCTTGCCGTGCGACAGCCACGCCAGCTGCCGCACCTACTTACCGGCCACGCGCCCGTGACACGAGTATTGAACTAGAGGTACTCACAAACACGTCGTACTGCACGAAGATGAGATGGCAGCCGCGCAGGTTGGTGGGCGGCAGCGGCGGCACGTACAGCAGCTCGTGCAGCCACGAGTCCGTGTCGCCGGCGCGCGTCTTGCCGTGCGACAGCCACGCCAGCTGCCGCACCTCCTTACCGGCCACGCGCCCGTGACACGAGTATTGAACTAGAGGTACTCACAAACACGTCGTACTGCACGGAGATGAGATGGCAGCCGCGCAGGTTGGTGGGCGGCAGCGGCGGCACGTACAGCAGCTCGTGCAGCCACGAGTCCGTGTCGCCGGCTCGCGTCTTGCCGTGCGACAGCCACGCCAGCTGCCGCACCTCCTTACCGGCCACGCGCCAGTGACACGAGTATTGAACTAGAGGTACTCACAAACACGTCGTACTGCACGGAGATGAGATGGCAGCCGCGCAGGTTGGTGGGCGGCAGCGGCGGCACGTACAGCAGCTCGTGCAGCCACGAGTCCGTGTCGCCGGCGCGCGTCTTGCCGTGCGACAGCCACGCCAGCTGCCGCACCTACTTACCGGCCACGCGCCCGTGACACGAGTATTGAACTAGAGGTACTCACAAACACGTCGTCCTGCACGGAGATGAGATGGCAGCCGCGCAGGTTGGTGGGCGGCAGCGGCGGCACGTACAGCAGCTCGTGCAGCCACGAGTCCGTGTCGCCGGCGCGCGTCTTGCCGTGCGACAGCCACGCCAGCTGCCGCACCTACTTACCGGCCACGCGCCCGTGACACGAGTATTGAACTAGAGGTACTCACAAACACGTCGTACTGCACGGAGATGAGATGGCAGCCGCGCAGGTTGGTGGGCGGCAGCGGCGGCACGTACAGCAGCTCGTGCAGCCACGAGTCCGTGTCGCCGGCGCGCGTCTTGCCGTGCGACAGCCACGCCAGCTGCCGCACCTCCTTACCGGCCACGCGCTCGTGACACGAGTATTGAACTAGAGGTACTCACAAACACGTCGTACTGCACGGAGATGAGATGGCAGCCGCGCAGGTTGGTGGGCGGCAGCGGCGGCACGTACAGCAGCTCGTGCAGCCACGAGTCCGTGTCGCCGGCGCGCGTCTTGCCGTGCGACAGCCACGCCAGCTGCCGCACCTCCTTACCGGCCACGCGCTCGTGACACGAGTATTGAACTAGAGGTACTCACAAACACGTCGTACTGCACGGAGATGAGATGGCAGCCGCGCAGGTTGGTGGGCGGCAGCGGCGGCACGTACAGCAGCTCGTGCAGCCACGAGTCCGTGTCGCCGGCGCGCGTCTTGCCGTGCAACAGCCACGCCAGCTGCCGCACCTCCTTACCTGCCACGCGCCCGTGACACGAGTATTGAACTAGAGGTACTCACAAACACGTCGTACTGCACGGAGATGAGATGGCAGCCGCGCAGGTTGGTGGGCGGCAGCGACGGCACGTACAGCAGCTCGTGCAGCCACGAGTCCGTGTCACCGCCGCGCGTCTTGCCGTGCGACAGCCACGCCAGCTGCCGCACCTCCTTACCTGCCACGCGCCCGTGACACGAGTATTGAACTAGAGGTACTCACAAACACGTCGTACTGCACGGAGATGAGATGGCAGCCGCGCAGGTTGGTGGGCGGCAGCGGCGGCACGTACAGCAGCTCGTGCAGCTACGAGTCCGTGTCGCCGGCGCGCGTCTTGCCGTGCGACAGCCACGCCAGCTGCCGCACCTCCTTACCTGCCACGCGCCCGTGACACGAGTATTGAACTAGAGGTACTCACAAACACGTCGTACTGCACGGAGATGAGATGGCAGCCACGCAAGTTGGTGGACGGCAGCGGCGGCACATACAGCAGCTCGTGCAGCCACGAGTCCGTGTCGCCGGCGCGCGTCTTGCCGTGCGACAGCCACGCAAGCAGCCGCACCTCCTTACCAGCCACGCGCCCGTGACACGACTATTGAACTAGAGGTACTGCACGGAGATAAGATGGCAGCCGCGCAGGTTGGTGGGCGGCAGCGGCGGCACGTACAGCAGCTCGTGCAGCCACGAGTCCGTGTCGCCGGCGCGCGTCTTGCCGTGCGACAGCCACGCCAGCTGCCGCACCTCCTTACCGGCCACGCGCCCGTGACACGAGTATTGTACGAGAGGTACTCACAAACACGTCGTACTGCACGGAGATGAGATGGCAGCCGCGCAGGTTGGTTGGCGGCAGCGGCGGCACGTACAGCAGCTCGTGCAGCCACGAGGCCGTGTCGCCGGCGCGCGTCTTGCCGTGCGACAGCCACGCCAGCTGCCGCACCTCCTTACCGGCCACGCGCCCGTGACACGAGTATTGTACGAGAGGTACTCACAAACACGTCGTACTGCACGGAGATGAGATGGCAGCCGCGCAGGTTGGTTGGCGGCAGCGGCGACACGTACAGCAGCTCGTGCAGCCACGAGTCCTTGTCGCCGGCGCGCGTCTTGCCATGCGACAGCCACGCCAGCTGCCGCACCTCCTTACCGGCCACGCGCCCGTGACACGAGTATTGTACGAGAGGTACTCACAAACACGTCGTACTGCACGGAGATGAGATGGCAGCCGCGCATGTTGGTGGGCGGCAGCGGCGGCACGTACAGCAGCTCGTGCAGCCACGAGTCCGTGTCGCCGGCGCGCGTCTTGCCTTGCGACAGCCACGCCAGCTGCCGCACCTCCTTACCGGCCACGCGCCCGTGACACGAGTATTGTACGAGAGGTACTCACAAACACGTCGTACTGCACGGAGATGAGATGGCAGCCGCGCAGGTTGGTGGGCGGCAGCGGCGGCACGTACAGCAGCTCGTGCAGCCACGAGTCCGTGTCGCCGCCGCGCGTCTTGCCGTGCGACAGCCACGCCAGCTGCCGCACCTCCTTACCTGCCACGCGCCCGTGACACGAGTATTGAACTAGAGGTACTCACAAACACGTCGTACTGCACGGAGATGAGATGGCAGCCACGCAAGTTGGTGGACGTCAGCGGCGGCACATACAGCAGCTCGTGCAGCCACGAGTCCGTGTCACCGGCGCGCGTCTTGCCGTGCGACAGCCACGCCAGCTGCCGCACCTCCTTACCGGCCACGCGCCCGTGACACGAGTATTGTACGAGAGGTACTCACAAACACGTCGTACTGCACGGAGATGAGATGGCAGCCGCGCAGGTTGGTTGGCGGCAGCGGCGGCACGTACAGCAGCTCGTGCAGCCACGAGTCCGTGTCGCCGGCGCGCGTCTTGCCGTGCGACAGCCACGCCAGCTGCCGCACCTCCTTACCGGCCACGCGCCCGTGACACGAGTATTGTACGAGAGGTACTCACAAACACGTCGTACTGCACGGAGATGAGATGGCAGCCGCGCAGGTTGGTTGGCGGCAGCGGCGGCACGTACAGCAGCTCATGCAGCCACGAGTCCTTGTCGCCGGCGCGCGTCTTGCCGTTCGACAGCCACGCCAGCTGCCGCACCTCCTTACCGGCCACGCGCCCGTGACACGAGTATTGTACGAGAGGTACTCACAAACACGTCGTACTGCACGGAGATGAGATGGCAGCCGCGCATGTTGGTGGGCGGCAGCGGCGGCACGTACAGCAGCTCGTGCAGCCACGAGTCCGTGTCGCCGGCGCGCGTCTTGCCTTGCGACAGCCACGCCAGCTGCCGCACCTCCTTACCGGCCACGCGCCCGTGACACGAGTATTGTACGAGAGGTACTCACAAACACGTCGTACTGCACGGAGTTGAGATGGCAGCCGCGCAGGTTGGTTGGCGGCAGCGGCGGCACGTACAGCAGCTCGTGCAGCCACGAGTCCGTGTCGCCGGCGCGCGTCTTGCCGTGCGACAGTCACGCCAGCTGCCGCACCTCCTTACCGGCCACGCGCCCGTGACACGAGTATTGTACGAGAGGTACTCACAAACACGTCGTACTGCACGGAGATGAGATGGCAGCCGCGCAGGTTGGTGGGCGGCAGCGGCGGCACGTACAGCAGCTCGTGCAGCCACGAGTCCGTGTCGCCGGCGCGCGTCTTGCCGTGCGACAGCCACGCCAGCTGCCGCACCTCCTTACCGGCCACGCGCCCGTGACACGAGTATTGGATCGTCTGTAAACAGTATTATACTAATCTATACAGGATTCGGACATGGGTGGTAGCAAAACAGCAGTTGCTAGAACCGCCTTAGCTACAAGAAAACATATTCATTTATTCTGCTTACATGTACATATACATTTTTCAGCTCAGATAGTAAGTAGCTTAGGGAGTAAGTACATATACCCTGTAAGGGCACTGCAAGTTGGGTTTGAGCCCTTTCAAATAGTACAACAATTAAACAGATAATTAAACTTGTCAAATCAAATAAATTAATATTATTTTATGCGGCATATGTCAAATAATACAGTAGAACAACAAGGTATGTCAAGCTATCGGGTAATAATCATAATGTCAAGTATTTTCAAAGTATAAATTATATCTAAACATGCTTACATACTACCTAGGTACCTACCTATTAATGTTCGCTAAGGTCGTCCCTTTGTTTGTCGTCACATTTTAATTTATGGTAAAAAGTTCTTCAAAGACAAGAATATACCGGATTATTTTCAGTTCTAACTGGAAGTAAGTTTAGTTCTGACCGGAAGTAAGTTCAGTTCTGATCGGAAGTAAGTTTAGTTCTGACCGGAAGTAAGTTCAGTTCTGATCGGAAGTAAGTTCAGTTCTGATCGGAAGTAAGTTCAGTTCTGACTTTAAGTAAATAGAGCAATGATTATCCAAACACACACTTCAAGTCTCCTTGATAAATTAAACATATGTGCAGCATAGATACGGCACGACATTTTCTCATACCGTGCTCTCTCTTGACTTTAATAGTTTTTTGTATCACTCTCCAACTCTCATTCTCAGGACATCGATCGATCCGAAAAAGCTTTGATTACTTAAAAAAAATTGTCTACAACGTATGAAATCCTCCCAAAAGACTATAGTCGTAATAAGGCTCTTTTCTAGTTGTACCAAAAAGGGACCATGTCAAAATTTGTATCATCATCATCGTCATCATATCAGCCAAAGGACGTCTACTGCTGAACATAGGCCTCCCCCATAGATTTCCAGAGCGACCGATCTTGTGCGGCTTGCACTCAACGGCTCCCAGCAACCTTTATCACGTCGTCTTTCCATCTCCACTCGAGAACATTTCTGCCCCAATGCTAACCCTTTGTGCTATGCCGTTGACTTAGATTCGTCTACGAATCTCATTTAATTCGATCTGTTGATGTAACTTAGTGTTCTATAATGTACCTACAGTGGGAAAAAAAATGAAACATAGAGAAACACCAAGCATAGGCCGGTCCTTAGCACGCAATGCGTTATGGTATTAATAATTACCTCTGTAAGCGCAGCCCTCGTGCTCTTAATGGTAGTTCTGGAGTGGTTGTGCACGCGCGCAGTGAGCACGATGGTCTCGCCGGGCACGTACGCGCCGCGGTCGAGCGCCACGCGGCATGACACGCCGCCGCCGCCCACGCAGCCCACGCCCAGCCGGTGCTCGATGCTGCATTCCAGCTGTTGCTGCCGGAAATATCATACCAACTATTCAAAAGCGCTCATACTGCAACTAACTTCTTCAAACAATCAGCTGAGATACAATTAAAAAAGTTTTGCTAATTCGAACTCTGTGGCGCAGGAGGCGAATAGCCGGCAGAGACGCACACGATTGCGGTTTCGATTCCCGCTGCGGGACAAACGTTTGCATGGCCTACAGATATTTGTTAAGGGTTTGGGTATTTTTCTATATATTATTTATTATTATCAGCCCATAGAGTCCCACTGCAGGGCAAAGGCCTCCCTTCCCTCCTTCCAAGAATGCCGGTTATTGGCTAATTGGGGCCACTCTTTCTAGAATGCATCCAGTTCATCCCTCTTTTTATATATTATAATCTATATCTAATCTATATTTTTATCTCTTTCCAATATATTATAAGTAATGTATTGATTTACAAAAAAAATGTTATCAGATATCTAGTTCCCATAGCGTTGGTTAGTTTGGGGCTAGATATCGCTGTGTGAAATATCCAGCATTATTATTATTATTATTCTTCGATAAAATAATATTTCAAAAATAATATTCATTTAAGATCACTACTCGCGATTGTTCCTGTTTGTATCCCTCAGAACTACAGAAGCTCTATTGCATCACTCGCCTTATTTTTATTTTTGTATACATATTAGTTAGTTGCAAAAGTAATTCACTTTGTCCCATTCAACATACACTCTACATGCACACATATACACAAACACACATATTCTTTAGGCATCCCCATAGGTCTTCCTACTTAACTAAAAAGCCAGCTCTCTTGACTCGGAAAGATCCCTTGTTAAACTTTCACACTCATTATGGATGACATAAATATGCTTTATAACGACATTGAACAAGTTTCTGTGTCGGAATCAAATATTTGTTCACCAGAAGATGTAACTCTTCATGTTAACAGTACTAGTGTTGGGTTAAAAATTCTTCATGCTAACATACGGAGTATAAACTGCAATTTTAACCACCTTCTCATTCTCCTAAAAAGAATTAACCTAAATCTTGATGTGATTGTCCTCTCAGAATGTTGGCTGAGTAAATCTTCGTACATCCCTTCGCTTCCAGACTTTACTCATCATGTATCCTCCTTTAGAAACCAAAATGATGGCGTGGTTGTTTACATTAGAAATAACCTGAATTGTAATGTTGATACCCCTGACTTCAATGACGCAAATTGCATTACTCTTAAATTTACCGACAGCATTGCGGTAATAGCGTTATATCGATCTCCGTCCTATAAAAACTTGACTCCTTTTCTACAAAGCCTGGACACCGTGTTAAATACACTAAGTTCTTATAAAACCGCTGTTATCATTGGAGATATAAACATCAATCTATTACCTACAAACCACGACTGTTCAGCAGACGATTATTTAAACCTGGTAGCTTCACACGCTATGCTGCCAGCGCACCTTATCTCTACTCGAGATAGAAATTGCCTCGATCATATAATTCTTCGGACTTCAAATCCGGCAACCACACTTGTCCTTGATACCCCACTTACTGATCATTTGCCTCTTCTGTTGTATTGCAGTACTACGGAAAAACAATTTCACAAACCGTCACACCTATCGTAATAATATTCCGGAAATCGTTAAAGATCTACAAAATACCGACTTTTCTTTTATATTTAATTCTAGCGACCCTGATATAATAGCTGATTCCTTGGTTAATGTTGTTTCCACGGTCATAAAAACCCATTGTATCAAGTCATCTATCCCCAGTCGGAAACGCATTATCAAACCCTGGATCTCTCCTGGTCTTCTAAAATGCATACGCCACAGAGATAAGCTGTATCGAATATTTAAGAAAAATCCAGAAAATAACATTCCTAAAATCATCTATTTCCGATACCGTAATTTCTGCAACCGCCTTTTAAAAAAAGTTAAACAAGAATATCATCAACAAGAAATTCAGAAGGCCAGGAAAAATCCAAGAGCTACATGGAACATCATCAAGGAAATCGGTAACTTGAATAAATCAAAATCCAGCCCATCGCATCTTTTAAAACTGTGTCATAGTCCCTTATCTTCCGTAAACTCTGTTAACACATTTTTTGCAAATGTGGGAAAATCCCTCGCTTCGGATATACTAAATGCCAATAAGGCTTCAATAACACCTTTTCAGTCTACCTATGACCTAAGCCAATCCACTGTACATTCGATGGTCCTCTTTAGTACAGACAACACTGAGATTAATAATATTATCTTAAACCTTAAGGACAAGTGTGCTGTGGGATGGGACGGCATCTCTACTACTGTGATTAAATCTGCCCGCGAAACCCTTGTTCCTGGGTTTTCATATGTTTTTAACTCTGCCCTCTCTTCCGGAGTCTTTCCTAGTGTTTTTAAAAAAGCAGTAGTGCATCCAATTTTCAAGTCTGGAGACCGAGACAGAGTCACTAATTACAGACCTATATCAGTATTGACAGTTTTATCGAAGATTTTTGAAAAAATTCTTAATAAGAGATTAATTAACTTCGTTAAAGAAAACAACGTCTTGTCACCAAACTAATTTGGTTTCAGGAGTGGAAAATCCACAGATGATGCCGTACTGGAATCGACAGACACTGTTGTTAAAAACTTCGATAAAAAACTCAAAACCATAGGTATTTTCTTGGATCTATCCAAAGCTTTTGACACTGTTTCGGTCCCTATACTTCTATACAAGTTGGAACATATAGGCGTACGAGGTGTCGCTCTGAACATGTTCAGTAGCTACCTAGAAAATCGTACACAATATGTAAAGATAGATGATTTCGAGAGCGGAGAAGAACACGTATCTTTTGGCGTTCCACAAGGTAGTGTTTTCAGATCTACTTTATTCTTATTATACATAAACCAGCTTTGTAATTTACATCTCCCTAACTGTAAGATAATCACATACGCTGACGACACGGCTCTCTTGGTCCATGGTAGGAGCTGGCCAGAAGTTTGTGATTTCTCTGAAAATGCCCTTAAATTTGTTATGGACTGGCTACGCACAAACCTTCTCACCCTTAACATATCCAAAAGTAAATTTATTGCTTTCACTCCCAATCTATCCACTCCACCTTCCTCTCTATCTGTATGTGCCCATGTTTGTTCAAGAGATGCAGTCCCCACCACTTGCAATTGTACGCACATAGAGCAAACATCTTGTCTCAAATATCTTGGCGTCATGATTGACAACGCTCTAAATTGGAAGAAGCAGATAGATTCAACAGTATCCCGCATAAGAAAGCTGTTATTCGTTTTCAAAACTCTAAGAACAGTTATTGACCTAAAATCCTTAAAAATCATCTACCTGGCACTAGCCCAATCCATCATAGCGTACTGCATCACTTCCTGGGGTGGCTCAGTTAAAACCTCGATGCTAAGACTAGAAAGGGCTCAGAGAGCTGTTCTTAAAGTGATGAATAAAAAACCTATCTGGTTCCCTACTACTGAGCTTTACTCGATCTGTTCAGTCCTCACAGTTCGGCAAACATTCATTTTGCAAACTATTCTTCGCAAGCACTCTCAGTTGTTCTATGACCCTAACCTGAAACATTTAAAACGGAGAGCAGATAAAGTTTGCAAAATAGCTCAACGACGTACAGCAGTGGCAAGTCGTCACTTCTTTTTTATTAGCTCTTCCTTGTACAACAGAGTTAACAAGGAAATTAACATTTACCCGCTACCCCACAACAAATGTAAGATTAAATGTCTAGAGTGGCTTAAATCTTTAAATTATGAAGATACTGAGGACCTCCTAAAGATTCCCAAATAGTGCCTACACACAAAAACACACACTCCATTACACACATACATACACATACACCCTAACACAAACACACACACACGCACACCACTCACAAATACATCCACCCACACAGATCCTTCTGGTCTGTTGGAGAATAACTAGAATTTTTAGTTTAGTTTTATGATAATGTACCATTTACCTGATTGGAACTCATAGATATATAGGAGGAGGGCGTTGGTGTCTGTAATACAGTTTTCATACTAATACAGGCATCATCGTTTTAAACTGTACACATGACTGTATATTTGCTGTTCCTTAATAAATGCTTAATAATAATAATAATTGTAGAACAACGGAACCCCGACAATATCTACAACTCCTAGTATTCAATCGCAGATTATTTGTAATTGTTCAAAATTAAACTCAATTGACAATAGGACTTTAACAAGTGGGACAGACAAGATTGCACCATTTGATTACAGAACTAAAATTCCATTCTATTCAAAGAAAAAAGAATTGTGCGAAGTTGTATTTCTTACTAATTACTCACTTCATTTATGCATAACCAGTCTCATATCAGATTACCATGTAATATAATAACAATGGACGATTGAGTTAGTAAAGCTCTCATGACACAGTAAAGGTAAACAGAGACATTGAATAATGAATTTTTGTAACATTGAAAATGATTACATTAAATGAACTGTAATGTTTGTTGTGTTGCGAATAAATAAAAAATGGGTTTGGGGTAACTTAGTATGGAGAAGTGGCGTCTTTTTTTTTCCTTTTGCAGCCACTGATGAAACTTGATTATTTGAAAAGAACTAATATTATGAAACTAAAAATAAGTTTTAGCACAATTATCTGAGATTCATCGGAGCTGAGATATTGATGTCGATTCTGTTGTTACTAAAATCACTAACGATTCTTTAGTAAATACTAACGTTCTTATTTTGTTCAAGCTAAAGACCAAATTAGAATGACATTTAAAGTTTCATTTCTAAAATTATGTAATTTTTACAAGATGGCCGTATTTGCTTGCAAACTTTAGTCAACATTTGACCGCTAACTAAAACAAGAAAGAATCCCTAATTGTGATATTTTTGTGTTTTTAATTAAATCTTTTTAGGTCGATATTTCAGACAATTGTGCTGAAGCATATTTTGTTTCTTAATACTAGTTCTTTTCAAATAACTAAGTTTCATTAGTGGTAAAAGAAGCAACTATCACCCAAACAAACCCATTTGAAATGTGTTCTTTCTAAAAGTGTGTCAGATTTCCAAATACTTAGTTAAAGGACAAATATTAGTACATGCTATGTGGACATTATGTGGAGGTCAGGCATTGGCTGGCAGGCAACGTGTTGAACCACGTGTTTTGTTCCTTATATTACATGGTAATGTGTACTTTATTATATTTAAGTACTTATTTTAATCCATGTAGCTATTTGCTTTATATCATTCAGAGCCAGTTGTAATATTATCTGTGTGTGTACACAGTGACGCAGAAAATGGTAAAAGTATCATTAACATATCAGTCATATGATATCCACTGTTCAACATAAAAATAAAATAAATAATGCTGGACATAACACATAGCGATATCTAGCCTCAAACTAAGCAAAGCTTGTACTATTGGGACCAGATAACTGATAAGACTACATACAATTTTTTGAAAATACTTACTAATAATATATTGAAAAATACCCAAATCTGGAACAAATATGTATAGACCGTGCAAACATTTGTCCCTCAAGAACAAGAACCAGTGGCGGATTTACCAGCAGGCTGAGTAGGCTTGAGCCTAGGGCGGCAGATTTTTATAGTGGAAAATTTAGGGAGCGTTTTCTGATGTCAAGGCATCTTTCCGATGACTTTTCCCTCTTCCCTTTCATTACATTCAACGGTACAACAAATTTCTATACTCTATGGTATATATTTATTTATTTTATTGTTGCCTGCATTAAATGATTTATTATTATGAATGGATTTCGTGGCGCCCAACCTGTAGCATACAATACCGACTTAATACTCGTACACACGGCTACATATCAAGCTATACATTTCCAGTATAAGCTGACCTCTAATTCTACGAAAAACCTACACAATGCGAGGTCAGCTTATACTCGAAATGTATAGCTTGATGTATAGCCGTGTGTACATGCTTTGATAGCTCAGAAATATATCAAAAACTATTACTTGTGCAATTTCTAAATTGTTAGATTGTAAACATAATCTATGAACTAACAATTGTAGAGGTATGGGCGGCCAAAATTGTACAGCCTATACTTGGGAAATGAGTAAATCCGCCACTGACAAGAACCCACAACCTCCTGCGTCTCAGCCAGCTATTTGCACCACAGAGGTTGCCAAACATAGGCCTCCCTGATATAGTTCCCAAGAGCAACCAATCTTATATGGCCTGCATCCAACCAGCTCTCAGCAATCTTCATCATGTTGTCATCAAATAAAGTATACTCACAGCTAAAACAGGCGGCTCCAGATTCAAATCAATGGGGTTCATTACAATAAACACTTGCTGATTCTTGTGCGTCAATCCATTGGGCTCTCTTAATGCTGCTTTGCAGTAATACTGGACCCAGCCGTGTGTGCCCAGGAATGTGGACGGAAGCCCCATCGGCAGGCCTAGCTTGAACGGAAAGCTGTGGATGCCAGGGGAGAGGACTGATGGTCCATTACCTGTAAATGTTCAGTTGAGAAAAAATGTTTACTGTTTTCTTCATAAAACAAAAGTAACAGTAGCTTGCTTGATAATAAATCATATAAATAAGTTTTATATTTTTTTAGTAGTTACAATGATATTTCATCAATGAAAAATACTGATAAAAAATGATGAAGAATATTGATGTAAAACTAAATTTTGGAACAAAAACCAAAATCATTAATTTTATTTAAAGTTTTGTGCTAAAGTAGTATTCTGTACAAAACTAATCGGCTGTCGGCTTCACTTTATTTTTTAGGGTTCTGTACCCAAAGAGTAAAACGGCACCCTATTACTGAGGATTCACTGTCTGTCTGTCTGTATGTCTGTCATCAGGCTGTATCTCATGAACCGTGATAGTTAGACAGTTGAAATTTTCACAGATGATATATTTTTGTTGCCGATATAACAACAAATACTAGAAAAAGAATAATATACGAGGGACGTTCAATGTATTCTCGGTATAGGCATGAAAGAATAAGCAGAAAATTCAGAATAAAATTTATTTTTCAATGTAGTCCCCTAGGATCTGAACACACTTATTTGTCCTGGAAAATAACTTTTCAATTCCCTCCAAAAAATATTTTTCTTCCTGGTCTGAAAAATGATCGTTAATTGCTGCCTTTAACTCTTCATCGTCGGAAAAATGCTTGCCTCGAAGTTCTTTTTTGAGATTTGGGAACAGAAAGTAATCACTAGGAGCTAGGTCCGGGCTGGAGGGTGGATGATTGATTTCTTCAAATCCGCAATCCCGCACAGCAGCATTGGCAATGCGCGCCTTGTGAACAGGCGCATTGTCGTGCAGAAGCAATACACCTGTGGTCAATTTTCCCCGTCTTTTTTCTTTTATTGTCTCCTTTAAATTGCTCAGGGTGTTAGCGTAAGTTGCGCCTGTAATACTCTCACCTTTTTTTGTGTACTCAAATAATAAGATTCCGTTGGAATCCCAAAACACTGTGGCCATGAGCTTTCCAGCGGATGGGCTGACTTTGAACTTCTTCGGTGGGGCTGTTCCTTTTTTATGCCACTGCATAGACTCCTGCTTGCTCTCAGGATCCTAGTGATGAACCCACGTTTCATCACCAGTAACAATCCGATCACAAATACTTTGCGGATTTTCACCACAGAGCTCCAAAAACTCATTGCAACAATCAACTCGCACTTGTTTCGAAGCGCTGTGAGCATTCGCGGCTCCCATCTTGCACTGACCTTTGACAAATTCAGATGGTCATGAAGGATAGTGTGAATGGTACTCACGGATAGCTTGGTTCTTTCTGCTAATATTTTCACTCTCACACGGGCATCTTCGAGTACAAGTTTCTCAACAATTTTTACGTTTTCTTCAGTAGCGGCACTAACCGGCCCACCGGCACGAGGGTCGTCTTCAATACTCTCTCTACCCCGTTTAAATTCACTTGACCACTTCTGAATTGTAGATAATGAAGGGGCATAATCTTGGTAAACAGCCATCATTTCTTCGTGAATTACTTTTTGAGTCTTTCCTTGTTTTGTGAGGAATTTTTTCACAGCGCGATGCACGATTTTTTTCAACATTGTCGTATCAGTCATAGTAGTTGCCTTTCCGAAACGATATTTTGAATACTAATGGCGACATTCAAATAAAATTTTGTATTTATACCCTCAATGAGTGTCATAAACTAATGAGATAATTTTATTACCCTCATCATTAGTATATTACCCCGATACCGAGAATACATTGAACTCCCCTCGTACATATTTGAGGAGGGTTTCCCTAACAACAAACGTGATTTTTTTGCTCGTTTTAGCTCGTTATCGATAACGGCAACAGGTAGACGCTTGAAATATTCACAGAATATTTAGTTATATATTCACATTAAAAATAAATAATTAAATTAAAATAAAACAAATATTTAAGGGGGGCTCCCATACAACAAACGTGATTTTTTGCCGTTTTTATAGATAATGGTACGGAACCCTTCGTGCGCGAGTCCGACTCGCACTTGGCCGGTTTTTAAGTTATTTAGTGTACTTACCTAAACATAAATAAGGTAGTATAGAATTATAAGATTTCTCATAACTTAATCAATTTGATTTGTACACCTTTTGAGGAATAAATACTCTAAAATTGTAATATATCAAGGAATTAACTTATTAGAGAATCTTGTCTTGTGTATTTCTAAAACTCATAACAAAAACCTGCAGAATCAGTAAAAACATGCACAACACAGGAAAAGATTAGCCCCACCGCCGACCTCCGTGGTGCAGTGGGCGAATAGCCGGCTGAGACGCAGGAGGTAGCGGATTCGATTCCCGCCGCGGAACAAATGTTTGCATGAACTACAGATATTTGTTCCGGGTCTGGTTGTTTCTCTATATATTATAAGTATGTATTTACAAAAAAAATGTATATAAGTATTCTATCAGTTATCTGGTTTCCATAATACAAGCTCTGCTTAGTTTGGGGCTAGATAGCACTGTGTGAAATGTCCAGCAATATTTATTTATTATTTCTCACCTGGTTCACCAAGCAGTCTCATCCGAAAGTCAATGTAATTCTCTTTGTCAAAAAGCCTTTCATGTCTCCCAGAGCCCATCCTCACCACTCCTTCACCAACCACATGAAAATGCAATCCTGTAATATAAAAGAGTTTTTATACACAACTATCTTAATCAACCCACATTCTGCCATTGCATATTACTACATTTTAAGTAATTTGTCCTAGATAGCGATTTGAATATTGTTAGGCTAATCATCATCATCATCATCATCATCTCAGCCCACATCCACCAACTGCTGGGTATAGGCCTCCTCGTTATCACGCCATTCTCTCCGGTCCTGTGCCAAGCGTATCCATTGTGCTCCCGCAACTCTCGCGATGTCGTCCGTCCATCTGGCTGGTGGTCTGCCAACTGGTCTGCGCCCTTCTTGCGGCCACCACTCGGTTGCTGTTCTCGTCCATCTTCCGTCTTTCCTCCTTGCCAAGTATCCAGCCCATCTCCACTTCAACTGGTTGATCCTTCTACCCACATCCACAACTTTGGTTCTGCATTGTATTTCGATGTTGGGTATGTGGTCCAACAGCGAGATGCCTAACATAGCACACTCCATTGCTCTCTGAGCAACTTTAATTTTGTGAACAAATTCGTGCGTGAGCGGCCATGTTTCAGCACCATATGTGAGGATAGGTAGGACACATTGGTTGAAAACCTTTGTCTTAAGGCATTGCGGAATCTTTGACATGAAGATGGAATCAAGATTGCCAAAGGCAGCCCATCCTAACTGCACTTGCCTAGATATTTCTTTCACCTGAGATCCCAGGCCAAATGATAAACAATGCCCAAGATAAACATACTCTTGATTACCCACATTGATATTAGGTATTCTCCTGGAGACGTTATTCATAATTTTAGTCTTGGACATGTTCATATGTAGCCTGACCCTCAGTGATGCGTCGTTAAGCTCTTCAAGCATACGCTGGAATTGCATTGTCGGTGGCATTGTCAGTTAAAAGGGTAAGATCGTCTGCAAACCGCAAGTGCGACAAGTATTGTCCATTTATGATTATACCTCTCTCTCTCTCCAGTCCAACACTTTAATGAGGTCTTCTATAATGTTTGAGTTTAGAAGGTAAAAGAGTTTGGGGGAGAGGGTATCACCTTGACATACACCCAGCTTAATGGGCACAAAATTAGTCAAGGAGTGACTTGCAGCATGGTGGCCGAGTAAAGCTCCTGGAGGATATCTACATACAGGCTAACTAAAATATAAATTCTAATTATTTATATGTATAGGCCTCCTCAGTATAACATTAATCTCTCCAGTTCTGTGCCAGGGACATAAGATTTCCACAGCTTGCAATTTTTTATTCCACAGCTTAAAATTCTCTATATGAATTACTTATTTCTGGTTTGTGAAAGTTGAAATTAAAGTGTAGTAACTTACCCAATACATGAGTGTCATCCTGTAGTTCCATTAGCACTTTTCCTGATAGAAACTGACCAGGAAAGTACAGCAGTGATGTGTTATCAAATACTATGAGGAACTTTAGCAATTTGCGCGGCATTTTGACTGAGTTTTGTATATTTAATGAGCTGTCAACAACGTTAATGAAATGCAATTACCAAGAGGAAGAGGAATCACGAATTCTAAGCACGTTATTGTTTATATATAAGGTAAACTACCTATATATTGCACATCAAGTCACATACACCCGAGCGGAAGACCAAAATTCTTCGTGGGTCGAATTTTTGTACGAAGTTTTGCCAACTTGAAAACCTCTCTATTTCATGGGATATCGACAGGGAACCTTGTAAGTACGAAAGTCACGCCCACGGTGGCATAAACTTCAATGCTGCTCACATCAAGTAGGCTGTGCACAAAGTTGAGAAATATGCTAATCGAAGGCCATCAACTACTACTTGGAAACACCTACCTGAGTTTCGAAACGATCTACCTTTGAATGAAAACTTTAACAGATTCTATAGGCAATTATCTAGCACGTACTAGGCACCCTAAAATGCAATTGTTACTAAGTTAGTCTTATAAAAATAACTAAAAAACTTCTTTTTTTCATCATAGTTTTCAAGTTTTTTTTAAAGATAAATAATTACTTTATTTGACATTGACAGTAGAGTAGAACTAACTTATTCTGACAGTAACAGTAACACAGTCACGTCAACCGAAATAAGAAAATGGCAGCACTGCGTGTGTGTTCTTCATACAGCAAACAGAGACGTTTCATTGGTTAAAATATCTTCATACTATATGCCCTTAGCCAATTAAAATAAATTATTTTTTAACAGATGATAACTTACCTATGAAAATGGATGACAGAGCGGCTGATGTATTTGTTTACTAGTTATTTTGAATTCGAAAAAAGGAGGTATTTACGTATAAAAAACTCATTGCAAAAGTATTAAAACTAAGCCAAGATGCCGAGTGAAATGATAACTCTTCAGTTGGGACAGTGTGGGAATCAAAGTGAGTGAGGAAAACATTGTTTCCATGTCCAGCGGTTATTTTCAAATAGTTTCAGTGTTTTTAGTTATTATTTTGTTTATCAGTTGGTTTCGAGTTCTGGAAGCAGCTATGCGTTGAGCATGGGATATCGCCCGATGGTATTCTCGAGGAGTTCGCATCTGCAGGCTCGGATAGGAAAGATGTGTTCTTCTATCAGGCGGATGATGATCATTACATCCCCAGGGCTGTTTTATTGGATCTGGAACCCAGAGTCATCAATACCATCATGTCTTCACCTTATGCCAAGGTAAGGTCGTCAAATACTCTACAGGCTAAACAAAATATCCCATCAACGAAGAAGTGTTGAAGCATGAAATTGGAACTAATCCCTAACATGCAACATTTATTACAATTTGAAATGATCCTTGTTAATTCAACGAATAAAGTTCAATTCGCATTGACTCTGACTTTGCTTGGAGGAGTATATTACCGCTACATGACAATAATAAACTTATAAGAGCACTGATGTTACCTCTTTTCTTTTTTTACAGCTATACAATCCTGAAAATGTTTACTTATCAAAACACGGAGGGGGTGCTGGTAACAACTGGGCATCTGGTTATGCCCAAGGAGAGAAACTCACTGAGGAGGTGTTTGATATCATCAACAGGGAGGCAGACGGCAGTGATAACTTAGAGGTATGATTTTATTATCTTCTTTAATCTAATATCTCTAGTTCTATGTCATGGAAACCCAAATTGAATCAACTATCTCACGAGTCAGAAAACTTATATATGTGTTTAAAACATTAAGATCAGTTCTGGATTTTAATAGTTTAAAAACAGTATATTTAGCACTCACCCAGTCTGTTCTCTCCTAATGCATCTCGTCATGGGGCTGTGTGGTCAAAACCCGAATGATTCGACTTGAAAGAGCCCAAAGAGCTGTGCTTAAGGTATTGTCCAAGAAACCCTTCCTTTTCCCGACCTCTGAACTTTTCTTGCTATGCCAAGTACCCTAGGTCCGACAACTTTTTATTCTGCAGACTGTCTCAACTTTATTATGATCCTGAGTTGACTAATTCTAAACGAATATCGGACAAGGTTTGTTTGATCGAACGTCGCCGCGCAGCTTTAGCTAGTCGCCACTTCCACTGCATAAGTCCATCACTGTACAACAGATTAAACCAATCGCTTAACATTTTTCCATTACACGCATTCGCCATACACACCCTATACAACAGTTTTCACACACTTTCACACCCCTACATTCTTACACACTGCACACACGCATGTAATTTACTCTGTTATTACTTAAAATTCAAAATATAATATAATTTAGATAATTAAAATTTATCATAGTTACTATTCTTGTTATTATATATTTGTAATCATATCGATACTCGATACTATTAATTTGTCTGTTTAACATTAAAATTAACTTTAATCTTTCTTTAACTTAGCTTCTCATTTAGTCTAAATGTTGAACTCTTTATTTGTTAAGGTTAGGGGTATTTTTACTCCTGCAGGTATCACCGTTTCCATTTTGTTTCTGTAAGCTGTTTTATGTACCAAATAAAGACATTTTGATTTAAAGAAAAAAAAATATCAAACAATTGTCAAACTGCTGCAGACTGTTGTCACCCAGGTTTGTCTGCATTTATGAAGCCTGTACATGATCCCATTACTCAACAATCAGATCTATTTTCTTTAAAAGTCAAAGAGTTAATATTTATAAATATTGTTTCAGGGTTTTGTACTGTGCCATTCAATAGCAGGAGGTACCGGCTCAGGTATGGGCTCATACATTCTGGAACACCTCTCTGACAGATTCCCAAAGAAACTTGTGCAAACATACAGTGTGTTCCCCAACTTGGATGAAATAAGGTAACAGTTCAAAATGTCAAATTTCTAAGGCCAGACCACAGAATATTACAGAAGTTAAGTTTAGTTACCCATAACAAGCGATAACCTCGAATCGAGTCGGTCGAATGCCAGCCGCGAGTGCCGCGAACTGTGTGACCTATTGTTAGCTGGTTGTAGGTAAATGTAATAATGTGTGATTGTTTCACAGTGACGTAGTAGTTCAGCCGTACAACTCGCTGCTGACGCTGAAGCGGCTGACGGAGAGCGCGGACTGCGTGATGGTGCTCGACAACACGGCGCTGAACAGGATCGCGAGCGACCGCCTGCATATAAAGAATCCCTCGTTCGCGCAGATCAACACTCTCGTTTCTACTATTATGAGCGCGAGTACAGCCACACTCAGGTAAAGGAAATATTACATATTACCAATTTAAAGTTGGATTTTTTTAAAGTGCAAGCAACGATTTTGTCTGTTATACAATATGTAACAAAAACCCTGTCGGATACTTAAGGGTGTGATATAGTATCGATATTTGGTTACAATCATGTAATTCTATAACAGAAAGAAAAATAATAAAAAAATACCCGACCAATTTCATTATTTGGCGCTCAAAAATTCTAACTTACCTCTGGCAACACCGGCGAGGCTACGCGGCGCCAGACCGTCCACAGACAGGTGTTTTTGTCGTCGAAACGCGGAGAGGTCAATAACCCGAATACGACATTTGTTTTTTGTTTGACGATTGTAGTCAAGAAACAATAAGACAAGTTTTATGCAGCTCTGAAAAGAACTTTAGGTGTAACTCTGAAAAGAACTTGGGTTTAGCTCTGACAAGAGCTTAGGTAGGTATTGTTAGTTATGCAGAAGCACGTCAACTTGATCAAGACTCCGGCGGTCGCGTTCCACGTGTCGACCTCCAACTTCAATGCACCTTCGACACTGTTTTATAATGTTGGCACGCACTTTTCGCAGCACACTTGTGTCAGATTTTATTGACTCAAAAGCCGCGACGATTCGAGCTCGCATTTCCGCTTCCGAGTCACACAGCTTATTAAACACAACTTGTTTGACGTGCCCCCACAAATAAAAGTCTAATGGCGTGAGGTCGGGAGATCGTGGAGGCCATGGAACGGGTCCCTCCCTGCCTATCCATTGCTGTGGAAACTGTTCATTTAAGTAATCGCGAACTGCACGCAAAAAATGAGGCGGGGCGCCATCGTGCTGCAACATGAAACCACATTGAACGATGGAAAGCCACAAGTCGAGCAGATGTTTTTTAAACATCTGCCCGACTTTAATTTATATTGCGGAATACGCCCTTCATGGATCCGACAGGGTTTTTGTTACATATTGTATAACACTAGCTGACCAATCCGCAGCTTCGCACGCGTAGTTTTTCAATAAAAACATTACCCTTCTTTGCGCAGTTGGGTAAAAAGTAGCCTATATTACTTAGGGTGAATGTAGCTTTCCAATGGTGAAAGAATTTTTGAAATCGTACCAGTAGTTTTTGAGTTTATTCATTACAAACATACACACATAAATACAAATCTTTCCTCTTTATAATATTAGTATAGATAAATGTTTAAATAAATAATGGACATTTTACACAGCGCTATCTGATATATGATTTGTTCCGGCCTCGTACTAATTTTACACCAAAATAAAAAAAATATTTATAGCACTCTAGGATAGTGTAGCCTTTAAGTGAAATAATTTTCAGGTCGAATCAGTAGTTCCAGAGATTACCTCCCAGCATTCAACAAACTCACACAATTTATCGTTTAATAAATAGATTTATGATAAATAGATAGATACTGCTCTAATTCTAATAGATATATCGGTCAAGTGCGACCGAAATATTTATTAGAATAAGAGCAGTAATATCATCTTCGTCGAAAGTGCCCTATAACATTGTTCTAATTATATTGCTGCAATTTAGTTTGAGCTATGAGTTTTCTCTTGAGCAGCACGAAGAATTGACGGCCGTTTGGGCAGAAAGGTTCTACGCTGCGCGTTCCAGAGCGTGTCTCCGCTCTGGAAAGCGCAGCGTAGGACCAACCCCCCGCTAGATGGAAAGATGACCAGATAAAGGTTGCTGGGAGCCCGCATGCTGCAGAAGAGTTCGCTTTGGAAATCTATGGGGAGGTCTGTGTGGACGTCCTAATGGTATGACGATGGATTAGACCAGCTGGAAAGAACAAGCGCGTGATGTAGGTACTTTCGCACTAAACTTCAGTGAGTGAGAGTACTTTGATGATGTAAACCAGATAACTGATAGAATTTAATATATAGAGAAACAACCAGACCCGGAACAAATATCTGTAAATCATGCAAACATTTGTTCCGCGACGGGAATCGAACCCGCTACCTCCTGCGTCTCAGCCGACTATTCGCCGACTGCGCCGCGGAGATCGTCTAAATACTTTAAAGACTAACATACATAAAACAATGAACTTAAAATTAACACTTTGATTCATTTGAGGGATTTTGTATCGTAGCGCCCTGTATCGCCTGTAAACGATGCCGACTGGCCAGAAATCCATCCAAATCCAGTCTCTCAGCTCATCGTCTTTCCTTGTGCCTAGCTTTGCGTTGAAGTCCCCCATTACAACCGTGAAGTGAGTGTTGGAAGTATGTATGGCCTCGAAGATCTCCATGGCTTCTACTTCATCGTCTGGGTGTGTCGAGGTCGACGCATAGGTATACCTGTATGACCTTCAACGAATACCTTTCGGTAATTCTGAGTATAAGCTATGCTACCCTGTTCGACACACTGTCGACTTTTGTCACGTTGTTAACGAGGGACTTGCGGACGAGAAACCCGACACCACCCTGGGATAGTTGATCTCCCTCCCGGTAGAAGAGCAAGTTACCGGAGTTAAGGATCATCGTGTCCTGACCCTGTCTTCGGATTTCCGACAATCCTAGGATGTCCCATCGTAGCTTGCTCAGTTCTTCTTCCAGCTCGACCAATCTTCTCGTCAGCTCTGAGCGTTCGTGTGTTGTACGTTGCCAGGTCCAGTCGTCGGTGGTGGTAGCTGGATCGCTGCCGGGGATTCTTAGCACCCCGTGCTCCGCCACTGCCCTGTTTGCTACCACTTCCAGGGATGACGGAGCCGCCGGGGACTGAGGGCCGTTTGTTTGTTTTGTCTATCATAGGAGGGGTTTGCCATAATCACCACGCTTGGCAGGCGGCTTGGTGATCGCAGTGGTTGGTGATTGGTACACAGAAGAATGCTGCTGCCCATTCCCTGGAACATATCCCTTTGCCGGCTCACACGGCTCCCGCGGGATGAGAAGGAGTGGCCCTATTATTACGCCGGGACCACACGGCGGATATGGGCCTTGTAATCATATTTTATAAGTGCACGTTGTTGCCTGAACTATACATTATATTGTATTAATATTATTACTAAACATACAACCAATTTACTAATGCGTTCAGGGCGCCGTGGCGTCTCCCGCGCTTCTGTAGTGCCTCAAGCATGTTCTCCGAAGCACGCGCTGACACCTTTGATGCCATCGGCCGTAAACACAGCCTCACTACTGCGCACGACACGCGAGAGCAGCAACACCTTCTCAAGATGGTGTTCAGCTCACGCAGAGGACTAAATCGCAATTAGTAATTAAGTACTAACTCCCCTAGATTTGGATCCATTGTTGTCTTAATGAATAAATATTTATAAATGATTGTCTCCAGGTATCCATCGTACATGAACAACGACCTCATAAGCCTGGTGGCGCCGCTCATTCCCACTCCCCGCCTGCACTTCCTGATGACGGGCTACACGCCGCTCACAGCTGATCACGAGCTCAATACTGTTAGCCAGGTAAATAATAGGTTAGGGAAAAAGTCTTTTCGCATTATAGTATGTATGAACTTGTAATAAAATCTATTTGGCTATACTATTTGTATCTGGCTGGTTTAAGTATCATTCAAAGTTTAAATTTTAAAGAAGATAATTCCAAATTCAAATTAGGAAAATGTGTGATTTTTATTTGTTTTTCGTACTGTAAAGATGAGTTAATCTAATGAAGAAATTCAATACATTTTAAAATTTTACTACAAAAAAGGTAAAAATGCAACGCAAGCCGCAAAAAAAATATTGCGATGTTTATGGACCTAGTGCAGTGTCTGTGAGAGTAGCACAAATTTGGTTTAAGCATTTTCAATCAGGAAATTTTGATGTCAAAGATGCACGTCGCTGTATTCGCCCTATTACGGATAAAATTGATGCTATTTATGAAAAAGTGGAGCAAGATCGGCATATCAGTAGTTACAACGTAGCTAAAGAACTGTGAATTGACCACAAAACAGTTTTGGCGCATTTGAAAAAGACTGGGTACACAATAAACCTCAATATTTGGGTACCCCGCGAGCTCACTGAAAGAAACCTAATGAACCGTGTACTCATTTGTGATTCTTTATTACGACATAATGAAACCGAACCATTTTTGAAGAAGCTGATAAACTGGTGATGAAAAGTGGATCACGTACGACAAGAACGTGTGAAAAAGGTCGTGGTCAAAGGCCGGTTAGGCTTCACAGACTGTGGCGAAACCCGGGTTAACTCGCAACAAGGTAATGCTGTGTGTGTGGTGGGATTGGAAGGGCATTATTCATTATGAGCTGTTACCACCAGACAGGACCATCGATTCTGAACTCTACTGTGAACAACTGATGAGATTAAAGCAAGAAGTTGAGAGAAAGCGGCCGGAGAATTAATCAACAGAAGGGGTGTGGTTTTTCATCATGATAACGCTAGACCTCACACATCTTTAGCCACTCAGCAAAAATTAAGAGAGTTTGGCTGGGAGGTGTTAATGCATCCGCCGTATAGTCCTGACCTTGCACCTTCAGATTTCCACCTGTTTCGGTATCTTCAGAATTCTTTAGGCAGTATCAGGTTAACATCACGAGACTGCCAAAACTACTTGTCGCGGTATTTTGATCAGAAGACCCAAAATTTATATAGCAATGGGATCATGTCCCTACCTACAAGATGGAAAAAAGTTATCGAACAAAACGGTACCTACATACTGTAGTTAAATGTAAATAAACTATATTAAAAAATGTTTTGAATTTTCTTAAAAAATGCGAAGAAACTTTTTCCCCAACCTAATATACAACTTAAACTCATATCATCATTATACATTGTTTGTGTTTTGTAATCTAAAAAAAATTAAGGTTTTAAGAAAAAAAACAATGAAGTAAAATTTAGTATAACCTTAGATTATAACCGGGATTAATTAACACATAGGCTACTTTTTATGGTACGACGACCTCCGTGGTGCAGTGCGCGAATAGCCGGCTGACACGCAGGAGGTAGCGGGTTCGATTCCCGCCGCGGAACAAATGTTTGAATGATTTACATAATGGATACTATAAAAATTCGTGTAATTATGGAATATGAGTTCCGTCGTGGCACCAACGCGACACAAACGGCACGTAACATCAAAAACGTTTACGGAGAGAATTGGTTTTCCGGTTCCGTTCTGGAAATTTTGACTTGAAAAATGAAGCTCGTGGTCGTCCGGAGACTTTGGTCAACAATGATGAATTAAAGGCGATTGTGGAAGCTGACGAAACTCAATCTACAGCTGAGCTAGCAGCAGCTTTTGATGTTGGCATCAAAATAATTTTGATCCATTTGCGACAAATAGGCAAGGTAAAAAAACTTGATAGATGGGTGCCCCACGAACTTAACGATCGCCAGCGCAACGTACGCGTCGAGACCTGCCTCGCGCTGCTCAATAGGTAAAGAAATGAAGGAATTTTGAACCGAATTGTTACGTGCGATGAAAAATGGATTCTGTTCGACAATCGAAAGCGCTCAGCAAGTTGGTTAGATCCTGGTTCAACACCAAAGCAATGCCTTAAACCAAAAATGACCCCTAAAAAGGTGATGGTCACTGTTTGGTGGTCTAGTGCGGGTGTGATTCACCACAGATTTTAAACGGCATGAGCATTACTGCAGATGTGTACTGTGAAGAACTGGAGACAATGATGGAGAAGCTTGCACATCGGCAACCAGCTCGGTCGTCCCCACTGCTCCTTCACGACAACGCGCGACCCCATACTGCACAACAGACAGTCTCCAAGCTGCAAGAGCGGGGGTTGGAAGCTCTTCCTCACATCCGCCATACTCACCAAACCTTGCACCTACCGAATATTACTTTTCCAAAATTTAGACAACTTTTTAGTGGGTAAAAAATTCAGTTCCCGAGAGGCAGTACAAAATGTCTTTGAAGAGTTTGTTGCCTCCCGTCCAGCTGATTTTTACAAGAAGGGCGTCAATAAACTGCCAATGCGTTGGCAAAGATGCGTCGATTGCATGGGTGATTACTTTGAATAACAGAAATAAAAAATATTAAATAATAAGTACTTTCGCTTATTCCATACAAAACGGCAATTTATTTACATAGGCAATGACCATTCAAAGATACAATTTCATAAGTATGTATTTACAAAAAAAATGTATATAAGATTTCTATCAGTTATCTGGTTCCCATAGTACCTACAAGCTCTGCTTAGTTTGGGGCTAGATAGCGCTGTGTGAAATGTCCAAAAATAATTATTTATTTATCCCATTAATCAGGTCCCATGGGATAAAAGTCGGGTGTCAAGTCAAGTTGCAACAGCGAGTTTAGATTAGATTTATTTCTTGGTTATCTACACATTTAGTAGTGTTATGCGTACGAAGTCGCGGTCAACAGCTAGTAATAATATAATTTTGTGTTGCCGCAGGCACCGAAGATCCGAAAGACGACCGTACTCGACGTAATGCAAAGACTGCTGCAACCAAAGAATATGATGGTGTCCCTCAGCCCCGACCGCACCAACAAGCACTGCTACATATCTATACTCAATATTATACAGGTGAGAATTACATCATTCGCATTCTTTGACGACCTCCTTCTCTTCTTTGACTCCCTTCTTGGGGGGAGGGGGGGGGGAGGGGGGGGGGGGGGGTGAACTGTTAAGCTTCCCAAATCATATGAACAGCCAGGTGAACTTTGTAGGTGGGCCACGGGCAGGGAGTGGAATAATCGATAGTACGACGTGCGCTGGATGAAAAGCGCTTTTTGAAACCAGTTTCTTTTTTTCAAACATATTTTTATGGAAGAATTTGGCGCCCCCTGAAATAGCCGCCTGAGGCAGGTGCCCCGGATTGCCCCCGGTAAATCCGGGGCTGGCTGAGGCGCAGGTTGTGCGTTCGATTCCCGCCGCCAAGCAAATGTTTGCATGATTTACAGAAAGCACTGTGTAAAATGTCCAGCATGATTATTAATTTACTTTTTGAAAAATATAGGTGTCATTATAGTATTGGGCCTTTCTTGACATCTATGAAAGATGATTTTAGCGAGTGTCAGATTGAATAAAACCGGCAGTTTGTTTCGTCGGTAAAAAACCCTATTTGGGAGCGGCATGACACCTGTAGAAAGTCCAGGGTTTGCGGCACGATTATGTAATTTTTTTTGGTGTCACTATTTTATGTATTTGCCATTAGAATAGAATAAAATAATTCTTTATTGTACACCAGGAATACTTAAAAAAACTTATTATTGCTAAATATAGTACAATGGGCGGCCTTATCGCTGACTAATATACTGAATCTGGCCATAAATACTGTTACAATTAAAAATAAACAAAAAATTACATTTGAATTTGGAATCTGTCATTTTTATATGATTGTTCATTGTGTTTTCTCATTTTGGCGCCAATACATTGTACAAAATTTTGCGATATTAAATTATAGTGGGGTGATAACGAGAACCAAATCGCTGTGATTGCATTACACAAAGTAGGTATGGAGCCAAATGCAATTTTTAAAACTCTCCATACGCTTGGTATTAGTAAAATGTTTGTGTACCGGGCTATTAATAGGTAATGAGACCTCCTCTGTTTGTGACAGAAAAAGATCTGGCCGTCCACTTAGTGTTCGTACGAAAAAGGTGGTCAAAGCAGTAAGGGAAAGAATTCGAAGAAATCCTGTCCGAAAGCATAAGATTTTATCTCGGGAGATGAAGATAGCACCTAGAACCATGTCGCGTATTTTAAAAGATGACTTAGGACTTGCAGCCTATAAGAGACGTACTGGTCATCTCTTAACTCATAATTTAAAAAAGAATAGGGTGGTAAAATCGAAAAATCTACTGAAGCGGTACGCAAAAAGACATCACAGAAGAAAATTTGTTTACGGATGAGAACATTTTTCAATTGAGCAACATTTTAACAAACAAAACGACCATATCTATGCTCACAGCTCTAAGGAAGCTTCCCAATTAGTCGACAGAGTGCAACGTGGGCATTATCCGACTTCAGTGATGGTTTGGTAGGGTATTAGCTATGAAGGAGTGACTGAGCCATACTTTTGTGAAAAAGGTATCAAAACATCGGCACAGGTGTATCAAGATACCATTCTTGAGAAGGTAGTGAAGCCCCTTAACAACACCATGTTCAATAACCAAGAATGGTCCTTCCAGCAAGACTCGGCGCCGGGTCATAAAGCTCGGTCTACGCAGTCGTGGTTGGAAACGAACGTTTCGGACTTCATCAAAGCTGAAGACTGGCCGTCGTCTAGTCCCGATCTTAATCCGCTGGATTATGATTTATGGTCAGTTTTAGAGAGTACGGCTTGCTCTAAACGCCATGATAATTTGGAGTCCCTAAAACAATCCATACGATTGGCAGTGAAGAATTTTCCCATGGAAAGAGTGCGTGCTTCTATTGATATCTGGCCTCAACGTTTGAAGGACTGTATTGCAGCCAATGGAGACCACTTCGAATAAGCTTTTGATATTTTAAATTGTTTTATATTTATGTATTAAACTAACACACTGTAAAAGTAATAAATGATATTTGCAATAGTATTTTTTTTTTCTTTGTTACAGTATTTATGGCAAGACTAGGTATACTTATAATAACCTAAATAAATAGGTAACTCAAATGACAAGAAAGCTAGGCATTAAGGGGACACCGGAGGGACAATCGCCCATATAACACGTACTACCAAGATCATTTCTAATTGGAGCATATTTCTACCTTAATAAGGTATTATTTTAATTTGAATAGTATGTATCTAGGTTCCCAACCATATATTAGATCAAAATACTTACCTAAAATGAAATATAATCGTATCGCATTCTGCATGTTTTTACGTCATAAAAGACCTGTTTTCAACCTAATTGTTTCGTATTAAAAACAACAACATCTTACGTATCCTATTCATGGGAACATAGATTATATCGTCTAGTTACAGATTAATAACAACACAATGAGAAAAATAAAACAAGTTTTCAGTCATCATTTTTGGTATTACGGAACACGGTCAAAATCTAATCAAATTTAGAATCGTTCTATTGCTATCACTGTCGCTCTGCGTGGCCAAACTTCGTCACTAAACAGGGATAGCGATATTCAGGCCAAAGTTTTTGACGCGGCCGAATTGAAGTTGCGCTCAGGGTTCGCCGGCGCGTTAAGGTAATGCTGCTTTAATCTGAGCATAAAAGAGTGCCATTATGTGAATTAAACATAAAAATTCGGGAGATACCTACATGATTATGCCTCAATGCCTGTTTATATGTTGGGTACATTCGGCAACTTATGTTAACTAATGTATACTTCGATACATTGTTATAGGCGATGGTTGCCACTTAACATCATGTGTGATATAAGCTTGTTCCATCTCTAAGTTTACAGTTTAAATGGAATAGCTTCATAAAATAGTAATCCGTGTGCAATCCATAAATGACATGAGCGTAGCTAAGCTGTTGAGATCATCAACAGAATTTTATAGCGTTTTAACACGCTACATGATCTAATAATTGGATAAAACACGTGTTATGAGTCACAGGGGAAATGCAGTCGTCATCATAATCATGCCAGCCACAAGACGTCCACTGCTGGACACAGGCCTCTCCCATATATTCCCAGAGCGACCGATCTTGTGCGGCCTGCACCCAACGGCTCCCAGCAACTTTTATCAGTGTCTAGTAGTGTATGAAATTTCTAATTGGTTTATTTTGCCAGGGTGAAGTGGATCCATCACAAGTACACAAGTCGCTGCAGAGGATTCGCGAACGGAAACTTGCCTCGTTTATACCCTGGGGACCGGCTTCTATACAGGTACGTTTGTTTGTCCCATCGTCGTGACAATGCATTGATTGTTACGAACAGTTAAAAACTTAAAATGAAGCACCCAAAGTGTGCCGGCCTGTACGTAAATACAGGTACCTCACACACACAGTTGCAAATTCAGTGCCGAACAGCAGCATCTCATTTGAATAGTAGAGTTCCTTGTGAAAGGGCTCGCCCGGGGAAGTACTTCCACTATACCTATTTCTGCCGCCAAGCAGCATTGCTGTATTTCGGTTTGAAGGGTATGGTTGCCGGTGAAATTACAGGCACATGAGGATTTACACCTGTATGCCTCAAGTTGATGGCAGCACAACTTGGCAAGTACCCAGGGCAGTTCAACGTAGGGCACATATAGGCGATGGTTACCATATAACCATGGTTACCATCAGGTGGGAAATAAGCTTGTTCCATCTCCATGTACCATAAAAATGTATATAGATCCAGAGTGACAGTGTATTTGCCAAATTTTGTATACGCATAGATCATTTACATAGAAGCTTATATTTTAAAATACTTTTTACTATTAATTTATGCAGTAACTAGTTTCCGCCAGCGGCTTCGCACGAGTTATTTGTCAACAAAAAGTCGTCTGTGTTAGCTCAGGTTATAATCTACGTACATACCAAATTTCATCGAAATCTGTTCACGCCGTTACGATGCGATTGAGTAACAAACCAACATCGAAACCTTATCATTTATAATATTAGTGTGATGTGGTTATTGTGTTGTAACAGGTGGCCCTCTCTCGCCGGTCGCCGTACGTGCAAGCCACACATAAAGTATCCGGACTGCTGCTCGCGAACCACACTAATATCTGCTCCGTAAGTACCTACACACTATCCATCATAATGAATCCTTACTCAGTACGCAGACGGGAGCTGGGTCCCCTGTCCATTGCAAACTTGGGGAGGCCTATACCCAGCAGTGGGTGAAGTCGCCCTGTGGATGATGTTGCAAATTTACTTCTTTAAATGAAGCTTTTATTAAATTCATAATCGGAACCGAAAGCAGATTCAAATGAGCCCAAACACTGATGAAGATAAATGTCTTCATCATGGTACCATATTATTGTATTGTCCTCGAAGTTACATACGTATTCATAATTTCAGCTCAATCGGTTGAGGGTTTTAAAGTCAGTTGTAAGATTTGACCTATACAAAATAACAGACATTGCAAGTTGAATAGAAGCTTCTAAAAACCTATCAACCTCTTCCAACCAGGCACACTGGACCATTTGAGTAGGGTGAGCTAGTTGGGCTTAGGAAACTACCCGCCTAGCCGCTGTTTATCATCTCCAATTAGGATTGAACCTAAGTTCAAGGGGGGTCAAGAAAACTGAAAGTTGACACTCAGTTTTCTACAAGATTCATATTGGTGAATCTTCATGACCTCATCCCTCCTTCCCCCTTCCACCACCGGACAAGCAGACGTACCGAGAAGTACCACCCATACCGAGTCGGCATACCACCGCACCAAACGATTTGTTTCAACTTTTCTTGTTAGCACAAGTAAGGAGTGGAACTCGACTTCCGGCGTATGGGTTTCCGGACCAGTATAATCTCGGAGTCTTCGAGTTCAGAGTGAACAGGTGCTTTTTAGGCAAGGATACTCCATCTTCGATCTCACAATCACTTACCATCAGGTGAGGTGGTCAAGCGCATGACTAGCATCATTAAAAATGGTGGTAACCCTTGTGGTGACGTTCTCGAATGCTTGATTACTCGGATTTCCATTAGAATGAAGTTGTGTTTTCCCCTTGCAGCTATTCGACAGATGCGTGCAGCAGTACGACAAGCTGCGCAAGCGCGAGGCGTTCCTCGAAGTGTTCCGCAAGGAGCCCATGTTCAAGGAGTCGCTCGACGAGTTCGACGAGTCGCGCACTGTGGTCGACGAGCTCGTCAGGGAGTACCAGGCGGCGGCCACGCCTGACTATGTGCATTGGAACCCAGGTAATCTAACACCTTCATTACTCGGCGATAAGGTGCATATTACAAGATAAAATAAATAAATAAATGGCATGAGACGGAGGAGGCTTTCATCCAGCAATGAAAGCCACTAACAAGACAAAAAAATCTTAGTTAATTTAATACATTGTACTAAGATTTTTTATTTAATTTAATATTGTACAGATATGAAAACTACAACTATTAAACAATTTATTTTATTTTAAAGTACTCGTAACTCTGAGATAAAGGCTATTTTATTTTTTTATTAAAGGTGCTTATTGCCCAGCAGAGGTGAGTATGGGCTGAATATTATGCTAATGATGGTGCTTAGGGTGGCTTTCCACCAGAGCTATGTGAGGAAGCTAAGCGGTGACTGAGGAGACGTTCACCCGTAGGATAGGGTTAATGTGAGGCTAGGCTAATGAAGCGGTCCTATTAGTGGGTTTGACACACATCTGTAGCTTAGCAAAACGTAGCACAATTCTGGTGGAAAGACAATTCAGGTTCATCAGAGGGGCTATTTTAAAACTTCGAAAAGCTGTCGGATTCGATAGCTTTCCGACGTTTTAGAATAGCCCCGCTGATCGGTTTTATCGCCCAAACATTCACGTAGCAGGAATAGAACCCGAACTTGTTTCCTCCGACGCTACTCGCCTATCGCGCCACAGAGCTCGGCATGGGCAGCTACTTAGTAAGTAGTACTTAAGCGATTGTATCGATTGATCGGACTACTGTCGTCATAACCCCTGCAAAACATGCAGTTATGTTGAAAGTAAACTTGTCCTTTCGTTTTCACAGAGAGCAGTCAAATATAACAAAAGCACTAGATCAGAATAGTAATTCGTAATACTCGGGAGCATGACACGGAGCGCGGCGGAGAATAGAAAGGCATTCCAAAGGAGGAATAGTATTAACATGAGAGTTCACTCACTGTTGTTATAAGTTTTTGTTTAACCTGTGCCATTTATTGTAATATAATTAATGTAATCTCATTTGTTTTCTCGAATTAGCCTAAGGTCACAAACAGTTGCAGGCGGAGACACGCACAGTTGAAATAAAAAAAGAATTGCTTTTTTACCAAGAATTTATTTTATTTAATCGCTAACACATTCCCTTCACACACATATCACTTTCGTGTGTCTTACAAAGTGGTTTGAACTTTCTTACAAACTGTTTTTACATATCAATTGGAAACAATAATGACTATTTGAAGCATTGGATAATAATCTTCAAATATCAGCATATTCTAGGAACTGAACCACAAATTTGCTAATAGAATAAGTCAATTTTCTTAAATTAATCATCGGAGTCAAAATATGCAATGGGAAAAGCAAAAATCAATAATGATCACCGGAGTCAAGCTTTACTTAACTTGAAAAAGGGAAACTTGCCTTTTAGCTACTGGAATAAGGGTTAATAACTCTACCACAATCTACACACTTAGATGGTGAAAAAACTATGTACTAAATAGTTTTGGAAATGTATCAGTATTTGTGGTGGGCCTGTAGTTCCTAGAATGCACCATATTCTAAAGAAATCACATGAAAATAAACCAAATAATAGGCTTTACCAACAGCAGCTACATTTTAATAACTAGATAGCAGATCTAACCTTTTTACCTAGTACTGCAACCAATGTGATGATATGCCATTACGTATAGGGATGACAGGTGGCTAATTATGTAAAATTGATAACAACAGTGCGACAAGCAATCGTTCACGAAACATCAAATTGTACATCGAAACTAGCAGTACCAGCAACGGATAGAAATATTTTCCCACAGTGAATTTACCACGCGACCGATTGCTTGTCGCACTGCTGTCCCTTATTTTATTTAATTATGTGGCAGATCTACAACAAATAATAATCCAATTTCAATCCCAGTTATTCTATACTACCCCCATACAAAAATAATCCATGATTGTACATTAATAAGAACAAGGTCACAGGATCATATATTCATTACCGATGATAAAAATATGTTCTACATGAATATGATCACGGATACATAAAAATCTATCATAATACATGAATGAACGGCAAATCATGCAATTAGGGCATCGGATAAGTCATGATATAGTTGGAAATGCATAACTTGAAACTAGTTTAAACATCAAAGTGCACGCACACGCTCACACAAGTATATCCTAATTATTATATATAACAGTTGTTCTTATAAAACTTTTGTGAAAATCTCAACATAGGCTACAAGAAACATCACAATTTCGATATCAAATAATAGTGACACAAATTAAACAAGAGCTAATGGCCAACCTTGGTTTTGCTTTTTTCAGAGTTATTATGCTGCACAATAAACTCCTGCATTCTCACATGTTGTTTGCTTGGAGCAACAGCTCAATCTTCCATCCTAAGCATAGAAGAGTTGTAAATGCCTAACAAACACTTACCCAATGTTGACCATGTGAACATTAAGTGCGATAAGAAATGAGATACTTAAAAATAATGCTGTTTTGCCAATCTGTGCCAATCGTAACTAAATCAAATGCAATGTAGTGAGTTGCTCAGGCAAAACATGGAGGTGGTTAAATGAAGGGCTTATGGCTAATGAAGGCATGGCTCAGGTGTATGGCTCGACTGCTGGAACTTAGGCTGGATAATGGATGTCTTGCGAATGGGGACGGTCTCTGGTGTTGGAATAGCATCTCCAGTGGGATGTTTTGCAGGCACGGCTGGCGTCTTGAATGGCGCGGCCAGGTTGCTTGGCCTCTGCTTTGCCATTTGATAGTCACCAGAGTCAAAAAATTTTTGCTGAAATAAACAAAATTTACAGTAAGTAAACAAAGTTAAGCAAAATATTGCAACTTGTAAAACTACATAAAGCAGTAAAATAGTTTGATGAAAACTTACTCCTTTAGCTAGCCTCTTCTGTAAAAACGCAGAATGTCCCCCAGGCCCTCTTCCAAGCATTGCATTTGGGAACTTTGCCTTCAATTTTGCTTCTTCTAACTTCTCCAACTCTTTGGGCTGAAAAATATATCTTATCAGTGGATCAATCATAACAAAAAGTAATAAAGTCACTGCTAATAATGTACTTACATCCTTTGGAGGGTCATTCTCTATCGGTGAGTCACCCATTGTGAGTCTGTAACAAAGTAAAACTATAAACAAATCGGGGGTACAAAAATAAGAATTTTTGGCAACCGAAATTACCGTGACATTTTCATCCTGTCCTTCACCAAATGGGTGAAAATGATTTGTTTATTGTTGTTATCAAAGCAAAAAACACAAACTTTAAAGTAATTTATCAGTCTAAAGCTTATTGAGTGGCTCTTCAAAGGAAATTAATTTGTAGTATTGACCTAAACAAATAATTACGAATACACACATGGTTCGTTGCAATGAGATTGAATTTTACCGAGGGAATTCGATAACGTTCTACCAATTGAAAGTTGTTTACCTTGATAATAGACTTCGCAAATATGATTTATTCAATTAATAATAACAAAAGCGTTTAACTTCACAACTTTTTACAATCTTCAATCGGCTGAAGACACTTTGTTTCCTAAAAAAATTAACAACACAACAGAAAATTCTCGTGATTTTCGAAGTAAAAATGGCGTTAGAAAAAGTGATGCCATGCCACCAACAAAATAAAATTTTTACTTTATTAATAGAAATTTTGTTTAATATATATTAGAATTGCTTAAACCAGGTAATTAGAATGTTTTACAAACCTAAAAACATAGCTCAATAATGCTTATGGGAATTAGCTGAAGTAAGTAATATACTTAAACAAAGACTATCGAAATTAGTAAAATCTACTAAAATAGAAGATTTTTTATGTGTACCCGGCCGGAAACCTCATTCGTTCAAGTTTGGATACACATTCTAAATACGGTTATAATATTAATATTATTCCTAATATATTTATTTATTGTGGCAAGATGCTTTTCTATTGCAGAAATAATATAAAATTATTTAGAAGACTATACAGAAGAAATAGTTGAATCATCTAAATATAATATCGTCGTATCCAACGAATAAGGAAACAAACGCCATTGGCACCTTTTATTTTTATTGCATTTTTGGAATCTTCAGTATCATTTACATCTGATCAGTTCGAAAAAAGTTCAAAAATACATTTAAATCAACAAAATATTAAAGTTTTAAAATTTAGCCACAATTACATTGCTGATTTTTGCCCGAAGAATACGGTTACAAACGGTTTGGTAGCAGTGTTCCACGGGCAAAATCGAGCGCGTGGACCGGAGCGCGGGTGATAAACGCAACTGGCGCTTTATTCGTCCAAGATTACCGTGGAGTGCGGACATGCGTGTGCTGCGTACCTATTGTGATTTCGTAAATACACCATTGTTTATTTAAGAATCCATAAAACAGTATCTATGGTTATGAAAGAAGAACATAAAAGAAAGAAAGTAAGATGTAAGGACCTACTTAGCCCATATTTTCATGTTAGGTATCTACCTATGTCTGTTTGTAGGTACGTCTATGTTATTAACCAGGTGACCCGCCTTGGCTTCGTACAGGTTTTAATATAACCTATATAAAAATTTTCCCCTTGAATCACTCTATCCATTGATGAAAATCGCATTACAATCCGTTACGTAGCAAGTAAAAAAGATCTAAGCGTACCCACAGACAGATAGACAGCGGGAAGCGACATTATGCTTTTGTTGCCTGGTCTGAAGATGATGAGCTTGGGTTTACTCTGTAGTCCGATTTATTGTCCTCAATATCACCTTACAGTCGTTTTAAAACAGCAAAAACCGGAACGTATCGTCCCAGTGCTGCCACTACTCTCTGGAATCAACCTCATTCGGTTTTGAAGTAAAACTTCTTTACGCACGCTTTACTTGGGGAGGAAGCTGGTGAATGCGTTACGAAAAGTGTGAACGGAAGTTGAGAAGGAGATATAAGTTAGTGAAGATAGAAAGAGAGAGAGTTACGTTTCGTATATTATTGTAGGAGCAAAAGAGAGAGGTGCGTGCTCACATTTTCTTTTTCTCTTCCTCTCATAGCCAGTGCATGAAATATATATATCTCAGCCAGTAGTTCGTTTGATTATTTTTCGTAATTTCATTTCGTTCTTGAACAATTTTATACATTAATATTTTGAAAATGAAGTTTTACTTCAGTCGTGTGGTCTAAAGCACACTCGTTTATTTTGTACTCGCGACATCATTTCGTACACAAAATTAAATAGTTATATTTTTCGGTTTCATAGTGATAAATTGTAAAAATGAATACGAAAAAAAGATCACACTGAGTAGATAAGGAGCATCTACTCAGAAAGATCAAGAAATTAGGAATAAAGATACGAAAGCTTCCAGTTTCGGATGAAGGTAAATCGTTACAAACGACGCCATAATTTAAGATTTTCATAAAGATAATTTTCTTATTTGTGTATGTTCTTGGGGGTAAGGATCCCATTCCAAGCATCTACCGGTACACTACAAACGATCTGGGGGCGTCCAACGGGGACGAACGTTGATCACGTTCGTCCCCGTCATCAAGACTTTAATGGCAAACCTGCGGGGTTTTGCGCCAAAAGTTCTTGCGTTTGTATTTCTATGTACTTATACCTTTTTTACAAGCAATGGTCAAGGGCCGTCCGTAAGGGACGAACATGATCAAACAAAGACTTTTATCGGCAAATCTGTGGGATTCTGCACCAAAAGTTCTGTAATCGCCTTGCTGGGGCGAACATGTCCAATCCAGTACATGAATTAACCTGTATTTTTTCTTTATTCTTTATTGTATACAATTAGATTTACAGATAAAAATAGCTTACAAAATGGACATGTACAAAGGCGAGCTTAACCTTTTCTTGTGACTAACTGTGTTGTGATCCTCTTCTCACATGACAATACCTACTGAAAATATTCTGGTCTTACAGAAAGTGTTGATGTTGATCAAAATCTCCTCTCTCCCTTTCTCTATCACCTGAGATGCTGGACTATGAGGATGAAATGCCTTCATTGGAATCTCCTACAGAACAAATTGAATTAATCAATGAGAAATCTGATGATCATACAATGCTAGATGAAAGTATATTATAGAAATATTAGGAGAAGTTTAGACAGAACAGAAAGGTGCAATGTTGCACTAAAAAAATCAAACAGGTGGATTGAGATTATTAATAATGGCCTGAAAAAAGGGGAGGAAGAGAAAATAACAAAAAAAACTTTCCTTTTGAAAATTGCAAAGAGTTGCACCAAAGTTGAACCAGGAGGTGAAAGCGGCATTACCAGAATCTTCCAAGAAAAAGGGCCAGATTATTGAAAACCGACAGAGACTGATTTCAACTGTCTTGTCATGCGTTGGTTCTGCCTTGAAAGGCTGTTTAAACAGTACCAGATCATAAAGAAATTTAAAAAAGGTTAACCAGGCATCTCGGCTCCTTTGTGATCCTTTGTTCGGAAAGGATCTCTCAGAACAGATCAAAAACTGTAAAGAATGTACAAAAGTCGGTTCAAGATTTAAAAGTACCGCAGAAGAAAAACAATATTGACTGGTTAGGGTCAAATAATTGTGGTAATTTAGTTAAAAAGAATAGACTTCTATAAATAATATTGACTATTTTTAAATCTACCAACTAGAGTTGCATGTTAAATTTGTATGTTTTGTTGGGTTATGTAACAATTTAAAGGAGAATAAAGTTTCGTGATTTTACATGAGACTTTTTACATCTACAGAGTAAATCCAGGCTCATCATTTTCGGACCAGGCAACACTTCGCATAATTCCAGTCAAACATCACTTACAGGGGTAAGTTTGTTTGACTATTTAATTATGCGAAGTGTTGCCTGGTCAAACATCACTTACAGGGGTAAGTTTGTTTGACTATTTAATTATGCGAAGTGTTGCTTGGTCCGAAAATGATGAGCCTGGATTTACTCAATAGATGTAAAAAGTCTCATGTAAAATCACGAAACTTTATTCTCCTTTAAATTGTCACATAACCCAACAAAACATACAAATTTAACATGCAACTCTAGTTGGTAGATTTAAAAATAGTCAATATTATTTATAGAAGTCTATTCTTTTTAACTAAATTACCACAATTATTTGACCCGAAGATGAAGAGTCTCACCCAACCCTTTAATCTAATACTTAGATTTACCCTTAAAGTAAAATTAAAAAAGCTTTTTAATATGTTAACTTAATGAGGGTGGTTCCAGAGAGAAGTGGCAGCACTGGAAGGATACGTTCCGTTTTTTGCTGTTTTTAAACGAATGTAAGATGATCCGATGTATTATTTTTACAATTTTTTTTACATACCTACATTATACCTACTTATCTAAGGCTGTACCTAGTCAGAAGCATGTCCAAACATAACATAAATATTTTGGCACATGCCCATATTTATTTTATTGTCATCAGCACCCCGCATATTCCGGGCGAACAAAGTCACCAATGCGTTTAGGTTAGCGTCGTCAACAAAAATCTCCGTGGAAAAAGGTTACTAAGGCGCTTAGGACCAAGCGAACCAGCAAATAATACACGGAGTAAGGTGCTAAGCGACAAAAGCGAGAAAAAACACAGTGTCATATTAATAAAAAGTACCTACTCGGAATGATAACTAAGACGTATTATAAACAAATAAAAAAATAATTTCAGTAAAAAGTTTTAAACTCATAGAAATAATCAGAAAAAACCGCCTCCTGTAAAGTTGGTGTTTTGCAACTGTTTCCTTATTCGTTGGATACGACGATATATAGGGTGTTTGATAATATACGCACAAAAATTAAAAGGATTACTTTGATGAGCTTAATAAATTTTGTGAAATGTCTACCATACAAATGTGAAATTTATTTTGGCATGTAAAAACATACACTTTAGTAAACTATAACGTAACTAACGTAACAATATGTAACTAATGTAACGTAACAATAGCGTAACTATAAGTTACGCTATTGCATAAAGCTTGCCATTTAACCACAGATACTGTATTGGTGACGTCTCGAGATATCTCTTGTTGTCCCTTTCTAACCCAAAACCCGCAGCCATTTCTGAAAGAGATATCCAATATCCAATCTGCCATTATTTTTGGATGTCGCTTGCAGGAGTAGGCAGTAAGTTTTATATCGGATTAATTACCTAAACTTAGTCGATTTTCTTTAAAATTTGATAATTCATCTAGTAGTTTTTTTTCGCGAAGTCTTTTTATGTTTTGAGAAACCGTCACTTGAATATCGTCAGTATATTACCAAACATTCTGTATATATGTATCTATATATATCATCTCATAAATAATTAAACATCTTAGACCAATTGATGTATCTTGACTTCTGATGTGCTTTAACAACTGCCTGGAAACTAAAAAAATCCCTAAAATGGGGAGACGCACCAAAGCTGGAGCACTTTTGAAACCTGGAAAACCCCTTAGAGATCCTAAAAGTTAAAGACCTATATCCCTCCTATACCATACCACTTAAACAAACTATTCGCTAAGCTTCTCCTAAACCGTCTTATCCCGACTATTAAGTACTATATTCAGTATATTACGACTATTAAATATCTTATCCGATTATTAAGAGCCTCAGCACTGCCGGATAATAACGCGATGTCTGAAGCCAACCCTACTAAACCTGGCACCCTTTGACACGCATAACACCCCCTGGAGTGCGACGAGATGTGGCTTGCTCCGTTGAAAAGCACAAACAAGAGCATGATTGTCGACACCCCTTATAAGACCATCACATCCCGCAAACTTTCAACGCTTTCAACGCTCACAAGGCCAAGCTTTCAACGCTTCACAAGGGCCATGAGCGATGACCCGGCTGCCGCTAGACGCACGGTGTGGTTAAATAGAAATTCCCCACCGCCTTTTTTTACCACACAGGAACAGTTACCACCTGGGCACAATCTGCCGTGGCCAGTCTGGAAGTCCTTAAACAGGCTTCGCACCCAGGTTTACCGCTGCAGACTTAATATGTGCAAATGAGGATTCAGTGACCTTATCTTAACGCACTGCGACTGCTGTGGTCCTGCGCAGTCAATGCACGACAGAACACTATTAGGTACTCACACCACTTGCTACTGTGCCCTTTGTGCCCGACCAGATGAGCGATGGAGAACCTAGTAACCGCCTCACCTAATGCTATTGTTGTGGCCAAACACCTGACCAGTATAACATAAATTAAAACGTAGATAGAACTCGTTCGCACGCTAAGAACATGAATAACTATTCAAATTGTATGTAATTAATGGCACTTTAAACTTGTTGCCCTTTACGAGCATCGCAAATTACTGATTACAGAGGGCAATTTTTGTACTAATTACAGAAGGCGCTTTTTGACTATGAAAAAATTACACACTAAATTAAACTAAAAAAAAACGAGTGTGCTTTAAACCACATGACTGAAGTAAAACTTCTTTAGCTCCATCTAGTATCCTCTAACATTCTAATCAAACCCAAAATCGGGTCCAATCTATTGATAATGACAATATTTTGTGTCACCGCCCTGGCTGAGTAGCAGTAAAAATAAAGGTAGAAATGTCAACCTTATTTCGAGGCTCATACAGTAAGTACTTAAGTTATTTTCTGCTGCTGCCTGCCATCTGTTGTGGAATAGCTGAACTTTTTCGTAAATCAAAGCTACCAGCTTCAAAATACAAAAAGTCGTAAATAGTTTTTTTATATATAGCAAAATTAACTTTACTAAACAGTAGGTACATGAAGGAATGTTTTGTTTTTGCAGTTTGTATAATTTAGGCTAATTTGGGATAGGAGATATGCGGCAAACTGGCTATGAGAGAAAGAGATAAAGTAAATGTGTGTTCACATCTCTCTCTCTCTTGCCCCTACAGTTAATATACGAAACGTAACTCTCTCTCTTTCTATCTTCACTAACTTATATCTCCCTCTCAACTTCCGTTCGCACTTTTCGTAACGCATTCACCAGCTTACTCCCCAAGTCAAGCGTGCGTAAAGAAGTTTTACTTCAATAATCAATGAACACTAAAATAGGTATTAACCTCCACCTACGTTAGTACAAACGTTTACGTCATGTTTACGCAGAGTATGTATTCAACTATTTTAATCTAATATTTTACGATGCACAATGAATAAAAATTCTTGGAGCCATGAAGTCATCCCCCATCAATGCTATGCAGGTTGAGTGTGGTGAGCCTCCATTGTATTTGCGTAGACAGTTCCTATCTGATAGGTTCTTTTTCAAATTAGCACAAAACTGTAATCACCCACTTCTTCCAAAATTGTCTCGCCTGCTTAACTTATTTGATAATTACAATCCTGATAAAATCCCCTGTCTCCTCCGTAGTTTCAAACAATTTTCCCAACTTCCTAACCCAGTAATTCAGTTCCCAACTCATCCACTTTATCTCACTTCTTATAAAGCTTTAACATTTCAGCCTAATATCCTCCTGTCCTTTGGTATAGATAAGGAACCTTCCAATGCCCGAGAAAAATTTTATGAACACCTGGATGCTAAATTTAATGGGTGGCACTCCATCTTCACTGATGCTTCAAAAATATCTACAGACAGTGTCGTGGGAGCAGCTGTGTGGATTCCATTCACCAAAATCTCCCTTAGTTTTAAATGTCCCCCCTCGACAACAGTGTTTTCTGGCGAAGCTGTTGCGCTTCTAGAAGCCATCTGTTTCATTAAATCCCACCAATTAAAGAACTCTATTATATTTTCTGATTCTAAAAGCTGTCTGCAATCTATTATATCCAACCCTTTCCGTTCTGTATCTCGTTTCCCTATTATGCTTCAAATTAGGCAATCCCTTTTTGAATGTCACAATCTTGGGATAAACGTTGTTCTTTTCTGGATTCCAGGGCACTCTGGAATTCCTGGTAATGAGTCAGCTGACTCTTTCGCAAAAGATGCTGCTCAGATAGGTTCCCTTGAACATTTCAAATCCTTCTCACATGACTTATGCCTTCTTCCCAAATCACAACTGGAACAATCGTGGACTGAAGTTTGGAATCGTTCCAAAAAAGATAAGGGTAAACATTATGCAGATATCCAACCCGATATTCCTCGAACTCCTTGGTTTTTCAAATTCCGGAAGGCTAGTAAGATTACCACCTCCACAATTTGTCGTCTTCGACTTGGCCACTCGTGTACCCCTGTATTTTTGGCCAAACTTAGGATTAGGAACCACTCCCTATGTGAGTGTGGCCTGGACGAAGGAAACGTGGACCACATATTCTTTGACTGTCACAGATTGCGGAGTTCCCTCTATGAAATCCTTCCTCCTAAAATCCCTCGTCCTACCTCCTTTAAATGTTTATTAACCCTTACCTTCTCTCCTTTAATGAATTATATTTTATGTAAATTTATAAATGATAACAACATTAGGTTGTAAATGTATATATTACTTATTAGCTCACTAACCCACATTATCTATAATATGTAGTACTAACAACTAATATTGTGCTGTTTTATATGTTGTGTTGTCTCTTTTCTATTAGAATTATCAAAGGGTTTTTTCCAAATTTAGAATACCGGTCATATTCTTGACCTACATTAGCTCCTATTAAGTTTATGAAAATATCGCGACATCGACATTGGCGGAATTGTGACACTCCCTAGTCACAGATGCCACAATCAAAAACTGAACTGAACTGAACCGAGTTGTTTGTTGTTGTGGGTGGTGTTTTGGTTGGCGGAAAAAGTGAGAATTCTACAGAAAATATGGAAATAGACGATGAAAACATTGAAGAAGATATAGATGGTTGCATCCATAGCATACACGTTCGAAATTTCTTTTGCCATGACAACTTAGAGGTTACTTTAAACAGAAATGTTAATTTCATAGTCGGTCGCAACGGCAGTGGTAAAAGTGCTGTTTTGACTGCCTTGGTCGTCGGTTTAGGGGGCAGAGCCTCTGCAACAAATAGAGGGAGCAGCTTATCTTGTGAGTCATCTTATCAATTATCATGCCAATAGAATACTGGTTGTAAAGTGGTTGTATAGATCCTATTTACAAGATGCACTCGAAACTACCACTTATTTAGGTTTATAAAACAGTACTTACAAATTTACTCCTAAATCCTTTCTATACCATATTCCGTAATTCATCATATCATATTCAATATTTTATTTCAGCATTTATCAAAAAAGGACAGAATTCAGCAACAATCGAGATTAAGATAAAGAACAGTAGTTCAAAAGCATTTAAACACAATTTGTACGGAGATCTCATTACTATAGTCAGAACTATAAATGCCTCTGGAGGCTCCAGTTACAAAGTAAAGTCTGCAACAGGTAATATTGGCAACCTTTAACTTGTAAATCATAAATCTTCATTGTTTGTGGATCTGGGTTACGTTGTAGGTTACCGCTGTAAACAAGCAGTCGGTGGTACATACAACTGTTACCGAGCGAGCGATAGCGCGATCCGAGAGTATAAGTACGGCCGACACTACGGAGCGCGCCAGTTAGTCATGGGTACTCTTTATTCCTCAAAGTGAATATATTCACTTATTCCGACTCCGCCATCCGATCTGATTCCTCTTAATAATTCCTCTATTCCTTTGATTGTTTTAATCGGTACTGTACTATTCCGTCCATAGTCGACCGTTAATCGTTTCTAGTAAGGTAGGAGTATCTCGGTGTGTCATCTCGTTCTTGGCGCGCACAATAGTTCAAACCTTGCTTTGGGTTGGTAGGTCACAGAGTTTCTACAGGTAGGTGCTTAATAGGGACGTACTCGGTATCGAGGATGACGCCATAGTAATAAAATCAATAATAAAATATAGCTTAAATAGACAGGTATCGGTACTAATTATATTATTATGTATGTCACAAGGAATGTCAACTAAAAATAAAACTAAAATTACCATTACACATCAACGTTCAAAACAGAGAGTGAACAGAACAGAACAAAACAATTTTTCTATATTGTATTATAGTTAGACTTGCCTTGTATAGCATTTCACTGTTAATAGAGAGTTCACTGTATAAGAGTAGTAGAGTTTCTTGGGAATGAGCTCGCTCAGAGAAGTACCATCACCATACCTATTTCTGACGCCAAGTAGCATTGCTGTATTTCGCCTTGAAGGATATGGCTGCCGGTGAAATTACAGGGACATGAGGCCCTACATCTGCATGCCTCAAGTTGATGCACGCAGGGCAGTGCATCATAGGGCACATTTCTAGCGCGGGTGACCTACGAGGCAATTCTCCGTTATAGGCTATGGTTACCACTTAACATCACTTAACAGCAGCTTAACATCAGCTTGTTTCATAGCATGTAATAAATAAAGTAATAAAAATCGTTATATGGTAATTATATAAATAAATTGAAAAGAGCCTTGTCATAACGTTAAATAATAGAGCTTTGTCATAACGTTAAATAATTTTGTCAAAATTCTACAGAAAATAATTGTCGATGTCAATGAAAATGATTTTAAAAAGGCATTCATTTCCATGCCTGCCTAGTGACCGACTGAACAAACCCGAGTTTACCCGAGCGCTAACCAACGATCGAACGGAACCGGCTGATCGTGCCGAATCGAAGAAATAAATGATTCCTTGGAGTCGGAATCAAAGCAAACTACTCCGAATCCGAGCTCTAACGATCAGAGACGAATCGAAAGAATTATAATTTAATGATTCCGGAGTCGGAGTCATTAGCAATTGGCCGAATCAATAAGACTTTCAACTCCGCGTGCTGAATCGACTCATTTCATTCAATTACTCCGGAGTTACTCATCGCTAGCGCCAGTCGTACTTTGAACGCCGAACAGGCAACATCTATTTAATAGAGTTATTGTGGCAGTGAATTATATATAATTAGATTCAGTTATTCATAGTGGTACATATTTGTGTATTCTTCATTGGCGACGAGGTGAAAAACCTTAAGTAAACTTTTGTATTTATAGAATAGGGTTCATAGAACACTCTGTTTAATGTGCTGATTATTGTATGAACAAGTATTGAGTATGGCAAAGAAATAATTAACTTTGAGTAGCGACTTTGAGTACTTTTAGCAGTGAGTTTTTTAAATAGACACGCTTACAAAGCGAAGGTCTAGCCAAATAGACACGCTTATAAAGCGACGGTCTAGCCAAATAGACATGCTTATTAAGGCGATGGTCTAGTCAAAATAAACATGCTAGTTTAAATCACAGTGCAATATTTTATAATGGCATTTTTATAAATCAACTCGTTTAATTGTTTATCAATGATCATGCACATGCCTACACACAATATATTTTATTAATTTACTTGCATATTTCAGTTTGCTATATCTCGTATACTTATTTACTTTAAATTAGTACAATATTTGCGAACTATCTACTATGGTTAGTGAATTGATAACATTAATAACAAAGGACACAGGTCGCTTTAGTATTTAAGTGCCTACTTGTTTCATATCCGACAATTCACAATCGCATAATAGGTAATTAACTGTAGATAATATAAAACGAGGAAGCAATGTACTACTAAAAAGGTGTATTGTGATCAACTCCAACATTCTATAACCGTTTGTTTTAGCAAAAAATGATGACCTCATCGCTACCGCCGCTTGATAATTTCGACTGCGATAGTGAACCACACAGTGTTCCAGTGCGATGGGAAAAATGGAAAAGAGGATTATGTATATATTTAGAGGCTGCAAATATTACACAACCTACTAAGCAAAAGCAACACTCTTACATATGGGTGGACTAGGTCTTCAAGAAATATATTATAACATACCAGGTGCTCACGTATCCGCTACTGATGACTGAAGATATTTTTAGAATATCTTTGGAAAAATTAGACGAATACTTTGCTCCCAAACAAAGCAAAGTGTAAAAAAGACATATTCTCCGACTAATGAAGCAAGAGCCTGAAGAGAAATTTGAAAAGTTTCTGGTTCGCCCAAGACGACAAGCTGATAAATGTGGATTTACCAACAAAGAAGAACACCTTATTGATCAGATCACAGAGTGCACTTCAGCTGAACTGCGGAAAAAGATCTTAAAAGGAGGTGACCACAGGTCTCATGAAGACATAATAATCGAAGCAAATACCCTGGAGAACGTTAATCGACAACTGGAGCAGTTCAATGAAAAACCTTCAGGCAGTAGTGTTTCATCTAGTATTGTCAATAAAATTGAAACAAAGAAACAGATAAACAACACCAAATGCACTAGATGCGGAAATTATAAACATACAGCACAATTTATGAATTGCCCTGCCAGGCAAATGAAATGTCATAAATGCGGAATAACGGGACACTTTCAGAATCAATGTCAGACAAAACAAAGGAAAAGGCAGTTCGATCAACAGAGAGGACATACAACATCGCAAAGAAACCCAAAAATGAGAATAAAAAGAAAAACAAAGTTCGATTACGTTTTTCACGTTGATGATGATTCTATGATAGATTGTGTGGTGGGAGGTATAAATATACAATTATTGATTGATTCCGGATGCAAATGTAATTTATTGACTGACACGACGTGGGAAAAAATTAAGAAAAATAAAATCGATGTTTTTGACATGAACAAGTCTCCTGACAAGACTTTCTATTCTTATGGAAGCAAAGAGCCTTTGGTGATATTGGGATCGTTTGAATCGGTTGTGAAAGTCATTAAAAAAAACTGCTACATTTTACGTTATAAAAGATGGTACGAAAGACATACTTGGGAAATATATACATCCATGGACTTACGAGTTCTTCAGTTAGGAGTTAAGGTAAATACAATAGAATCTACAGAACCTGTTTCAGCTGTTTCCAAAATTCAAAGATGTACTCATTGAGATCCCTATTGACTTGAGAACTAAGCCAGTAAGTCAACCTTATCGAAGAATACCTTTAGAATGTAAAGTCAACGAAAAAATAAAGGAACTTCTGGATCTTGATATTATTGAAGAAGTTACTGAGCCTGCAAACTGGGTGTCTCCAATGGTTCCCATTCTGAAAGAAAATGGTGATGTTCGAATCTGTATTGACATGCGGAGGGTTAATGCTGCTATCGTTCGTGAAAATCATCCACTTCCGCCACACTTCCGAAAAGCGAAGGTATTCTCGCGGCTCGCGGCTCGATATTAAGAATGCATTTCATCAATGTGAAATACACCCCAGTACTCGAGAAATCACTACATTCATAACAAGTAAAGGAATGTTCAGATACAAGAGACTCATGTTCGGTATATCATGCGCACCAGAATTGTTTCAATAAATTATGGAGCGCATTCTTCCGAAGTGCCAAGGTACTGTAAACTTCATTGATGACATAGTCGGTTTTGGATCTGACGAAGCCGAACATGATCAACGTTTGCAATATACACTGGATGCATTGAAAGATAACAACGTTCTTCTCAACCCTGACAAGTGCGTATACAAGGTAAATAAAATCGATTTTTTGGGACATGTGCTATCGAGTGAAGGTATAAAGCCATTAAACAAATACATATATACTATCAAAACCTTTAGAGCCCCAACAACTACTGAAAAGCTGCAAAGTTTTCTTGGGCTTGTCAACTTCGTTGGAAAATGGATACCTGGCTACTCTCACAGAACCTCTGTGGAAATTACTGCGACTTAAACTAGGGAAGAATGCCAATATCCGAAGAGTTTGGACAAACGAGCAAGATGAAGCATTTCTAGAGTTAAAAAAGTCACTGAGTAATGTACGAACACTGAGATATTACGATCCAGAAGATAAAACTTAAGTTGTAGCAGATGCTAGTCCAGTTGGTTTAGGTGCAGTTCTTATTCAAATAAACTCACATGGCCCACGGATTATTGCTTATGGTAATAAAACCTTGACCGATTGTGAGAAAAGATACTGCCAGACCGAAAAGGAAGCGTTGTTTTTAGTCTGGGCAGTAGACCATTTAAAAATCTACTTGTACGGTATGAAAGAGTTTGAACTGATCAGTGACCACAAACCATTAGAAGTCATATTCGGCAGAAACTCTAAGCCTTGCGCTCGTATCGAGCGATAGGTCCTTCGGTTGCAGTCGTTCAACTACAAAATTATTTACCGGCCAGGTAAATCGAACATCGCCGATCCTCTCTCCAGACTTTGTTCCAGCACTGGCTTTACGGTTGATACTCTGGCTGAAGGCGATGATGAAAACATTAATCAAATAATTGAACACTCAAGGCCAATAGCTGTTCCATTAGATGATATCAGGAAAAATTCTAGTCAAGATACTGAGATCTCCAAAGTAAAGCAGGGTATCTATCAACGTATCTATTCTACCGTGACAAACTATAAAGTCTTCGATACAGAGCTGTGTTTTCAAGATGACATTTTACTTCGAGGCAACATGATAGTCATACCTGAAAAATTACGGAAACTGGTGCTGAAAGCAGCTCATAAAGGACATCCTGGAATTGTATGCATGAAACAACGTCTGCACACTAAAGTATGGTGGCCGAAAATTGACAAAGATGTAGAGCTCATGGTAACGAACTGCTAAAGTTGTACACTTGTTTCTGCCCCAAACCCACCGATGCCAATGAAACGCCGTGAATTGCCAATAGAACCATGGATAGGTAGCTATAGATTTATTGGGATCTTTGCCCTCGGGGGACTATTTGTTGGTGGTCGTGGATTATTTTAGTCGTTATAAAGAAATTAAAATTACCAAAACCATAACATCATCAGAAATGATTAAGCTACTAAAGGAAATATTCTCACGGCTAGGATATACTGTTACCATCACCGCTGATAATGGCAGACAATTTGTCAGCCAAGAGTTCAAGGATTACCTTTAAGAATGCGGCATAGTACTACATAGTACCATTCCATACCGGCCTCAAATGAACGGTGAAGTAGAAAGACAAAATCGGAGCATTCTCAAGCGAATAAAGATCAGCCAACTAGAGAAAAATAACTGGAAGGAAGAGTTACTTGACTACTTGATGATGTACAACAGTACTCCACACTCTATAGCAAATAAAACACCATCAGAACTATTTTATAAGCGACAATACAGAGATAAAATTCCATCTATTATAGATATAGAAAATAAGGACGATCAATCAGAAGGAGACAGAGACAAGATTCAAAAAGAAATGGGGAAATCCTACAGTGATAAGAAACGTAAAGCAGTAGATCATGAACTTTGTGAAGGTGATTAAGTCTTTGTAAAGACATTTCATAAAGAAAACACGCTGACACTGAACTTTGCACCAACAACTCACACAGTTGCAAGAACTGGCCATAGCTCGGGCGATGTTGAGATAATAAATGATGAAACACTATCGTAGAAATGTGGTACATTTGGATAAAATTGGAGAAGAATGGAGGATAATGAATAGAGAGAAAAGATCATCTTATAGCAATAATGAAGACAGTGTTGAAGACAGTATTGAAGATGGAGATAAGTCTGAATAACAAGCCTATTATGGTGATGGTAGTTAATGTTTCACAATTGATTATGCAAGAAGATTTATAAGCTTATATAATTATTGATTATATTATTTGCCATTATAAAAGTATTTTATTTTAGAAAGGAATAGATGTAGAATACGGCTGTAAACAAGCAGCCGGTGGTAAATACGACTGTTACCAAGCGAGCGATAGCGCGATCCGAGAGTCTACCTAGTCAGGTCATAAATTCTGTCACATGTTTAATATAAAATAATTGAAACAAGGTTATTCATTATGTAACCATTTATATATCAAAATGAACTTAACAAAACATAGATTCTTATGACACTAAAGTTTATTCAAAATGACCTCCGTGATTTTGAATACAGGACTTCAATCTGCGCGGCCAGTCGTCTATCGCAGCACCAACGAGGTCCATGTCAATATCGGCGGCTGCCTTAATCAAGGATGTCTTGAGTGACTCCAAATTGGGATGAGGCTTTGAGCACGCCTTTTCCTCCAAGTGTTGCCATATCTTGTAATGTAACGGATTCAAATCTGGACTGGAGGAGGGCCAGTCTTCGTGCCGGATGAAGTCGATTTCACGCGCCGCCAGCCAGTCTTGTGTGCTCTTCGCTCTATGAGCTGGCGCCGAATCTTGTTGGAATACCCAGTGCCTGTTTATTGAACATGGTATGAGAAACAGGTTCCACAAGGTTCGTCAGGACTGTATTTTGATACACAACTGCATTCGTTTTTACACCTTTCTCACAAAAATGTACCTCTGTTAAGCCCCAATAAGAAACTCCCAACCATACTATGAGCGAGGATGGAAAATGACCTCGTTGGACACGCGGAATACGGTTGCTCGCTTCTTCACTACTGTGTGTGTACACCTTATCATTTTGTTTGTTGTAGCTCTCTTCTACGGTAAAAATTTTTTCATCCGAAAAAAGAATTTCCCGATATTTTTTTCCCGCGTACCGCTTCAACAAAGCGCGGCATCTCTTCAGTCTCAGGTCCATTAGACGAGCATTCAAACGATGTCCTGTTTTTCTTCGATATGCCCGAAGCCCTAAGTCTTCATTTAACACCCTTTTCACCGTGGTTCTGCTTAACCCCATCTGAAGGGCCAACAGTTTCAGCTTACGTTTGGGATTTGTTTGAATTCGCGCCTTCACAGCTTTTATCACTGCTGGAGTCCTAACAGACCGAGGGCGACCACTTCTTGACCTGTCATCTACACTAGAGTCTTCATTGTATCGTTTGATGGTGCGATAAACGAATCTTTTGGTTATATTAAAAATTTTCAGTATGTCAAAACTTTGAATTGGCGCGTAACCGCAACGATGCAACGCAATAACTGCAACACGGTCTTCTTTAAGCGTCCACTCCGTATTTAAAAATGAGTAAAATTCTAAAAAGTATACATTTTTATTTTCATGAACAATTCGAAATTCGAACTTTATAAACTTTTTTGTGGCCAGCATTCTAAAAGAAAAGTTTTTACTGTGTGACAATACTTATGACCTGACTAGGTATAAATACGTCCGACACTACGGAGCGCGCCAGTCTTTGAACGCCGAACAGGCAACATCTATTTAATAGAGTTATTGTGGCAGTGAATTATACTCGTATATAATTAGATTCAGTTATTCATAGTGGTACATATTTGTGTATTCTTCAATAATAGATCGCTAGATCCTGTCTCACACCAAACAAACAAACCTAAGTTACTTTTGATATGTTTTTAAGATATATTCTTTTTGCTAACCTTTACTGTCCCATTACTGGGTAAAGACCTCCCCTTCTACCTTCCACTATTTCAATTAGAATAAAGAAATATGTGAACAAATTGAAATATGTCAATTTGTTAACATAATGTAAAAACCCTTCCCTCTATAAACTCTTTCATACATTTCCAGGAGAAGTCATATCCACAAAATATGAAGAAGTGAATGGGATAATCTTGGCCCATGACATACAAGTAGACAATCCCATATCGGTCCTTAATCAAGACGATGCAAGGAGTTTCCATGCATCAGACTCCAAGAAGAAATATTCCCTGTTCAGAAAGGCAACTAATCTGGATCAGACTGAGAGCAACTATGTGCGGGCACTGGAGAATTGCAAAAAAGCTGATGCAACATGGACTAAAAAGAAGGACGTAAGTGGTTAAAGTTTATAAATCAACCCTACCAGTCTAAAACAATAATTTTAAAAAATTTGCATTACGGTTGAATTTTGACTGTTGGATTATCAATTGTGCAATTATCTAACACTGTCAGACCAAATCTTGCATTCCATCTCTAATGCCTCATGGTTCACAACCAACAAGGAGATCCATGAGTACCTAGGAGTTACCACAATTGACCAAGCAATGGGCTTCAAAGGGAAAAAATAGCTGGATCGCCTAAAAAGCCATGAAAATCATTTTGACACAAAGCGGCTGAAAAGAGTCCATGTCTTGGAAAACTGCTGCTTGCTGCTTAAAAAGAAGGGAAGAAGGATTAATGAGTCTTGATTCCGAACGCCACAAATAAATCAACTCATCCGCCTATAGTCCTCCAACTGATTGCGGATCACAATGAGAACAAAAAAAACAGTTACGGTCGAATTGCAACCATTGCACTGGCAACTAATAATCATAAATCAGCCTTAGGACAACAACTGCTGAAGATAGGCCTCCCTCATACATCTCCAATGGTTAACAATAATATTAGATTCACTATTTGGGGACAAAGGGCAGGTCCTAGAGAAAATTTTCTTATATATTGAAGCTTGAAATTAAGATGGCATTTTCCTACTATAATGTTAAATATATTCTTCCTCCAGGGCCCATTAATTTTTTTTCCATCTTGTATGCTCCAAAATTACTAATATGCAAGTTTTGTCAAAAAATCTTTAACATTCTTATTACATTTTCTTCATTATCACTTTTTTTGTCAGCACAATTCCAAATATTTTGTGCTACCAAAAAAAATAAAGCCTGTAAAAAAATGTTTTCTATTACTTAGGCTTGTGTCGACCTAGAAAAAGAGTATAGAAAGTGGAAGACTAGTCATGAGCAGCTTCAATCACGCGACGAGATCGAGGCGCAAAAGCTAGCCTTACAGAATGAGTACTATTGGAGTGAAATAGCCGACTTCGAGAAGGAGGCCAACTCTATACAGGCCCAGCACGACAAAGAGCAGGCCAAGATGGAGAAGCTACAGGAGAAACTGAAGAAGATGGAGCAAAATTATGGCAGTAATAATTATGCTATTGAGTAAGTCTTTTTTACCTGACTACGGCAAAGCCAAAAGGAAGGGTCACGTTTTTCGTAGTCTATTTTCGTATTTATTTACCGATGTTTCACAGTAGCGCATAAACTACTCGCCCGATTTCGATAAATGCGGTATCAATCGATTCGTTATTATGGTCCTGGTGATATTCTACCATCAGCATAGGTATTACGTAGTCTGGTTTCAGTTAATAAACTTATATAGCTTATTTATTATACTAGCTTCCGCCCATGGATTCACACGCGTTTTTTTGTCAAAAAAAGTAGCCTATGTCTCAATCCCAGATCTTATTCCATACTTAATATTATAAATGCGAAAGTAACTCTGTTTTTTTGTTAGTTTGTTACCTTTTCACAAATAAACGGCTGAACGGATCGTAATAAAATTTGGCAAGGAGATAGATTATATCCTGGAGAAGGACATAGGCTATTTTTTGTTTAAAAAAATAATCTTGAAGCGGGTTGAAATAGGGGTTAAAAGTTTGTATGGGCAATCCATAATAGCCTAACTATTCTGATCTGAAAATTCATATTTAGGTTTTTGGTAAGAAATAAAGAAGTACGTGTTTCAACTTTTTTCAAAAATATCCCTATAGCAGGGGGAGGGGGAGGGGGGGGGGCGCAGAAGGAGGGTAATGTTTTTACAAACCATGCGTGCGAAGCCGCGGGCGGGTCAGCTAGTCTTCTTTAGTCTATATAGCCATTTAAATTGGTCTGACCGTTTAGTTGTGAAAACGTAACAAACATACAGACAGAGGGATAGAGTTACTTTCATATTTATAATAATAGTATGGATAGAGAAACAACCAGACCCGGAACAAATATCTGTAGATCGTGAAAACAATTGTTCCGCGGGAATCGAACCCATCTCGAACTTCGAACAATTCAACTTGAGATTTACCAAGTTTTCTCTTTAACAGGGGCCTAAAAAAGCAACTCGCAGAGAAGAGTCAAGAGCGAACAGCCCTAGAACAGGAGCTGCGTGCTCTGGAGAGTGAAGTGCGCGAGGTGCAGTTCACGCAGCGCAGCACGCAGAGCTCCTCGGGCAAGCAGCGGGACCTGATGACCAGGGAGCAGAGGAAATTAGCTGATTTGGAGCGAGAGATACGGAATATAGAGTAAGATATTTATAAATCTTAAACTTCTCAAAAATAAACAAATAATGCTGGACATTTCACACAGCGCACATCTAGCCCCGAACTAAGCAAAGCTACACACCAAGCTATACACAAAGGCTATGGGAACCAGATAACTTACAGAATACTTAATAAGATAAGATAACTCTTTATTATGCACCAAAGTAACACACCAACGTAACAGTGCACCCAAGTACATAACATAATTTTTACAAATAGATTTAATACAATGAGCGGTCGTATCGCTAAAAGCGATCTCTTGCAGACAACCTTTGTATGGACAGGGAAATAATTTATCACATGACGCTGGTGCATCTATATAATATTAAATACACCTCTGCGTATCGTCTCCTCTCGAGAACCTTTTTGTCCCAAGATATATTCCACCTAGCGGTTGTTATTTAGATCAGGCAGCGCGGCCGATCAGCGCGCAACGCTGGAGGCGCGCGCTGAGGCGGCGCGCGCGGCGGCGCACAGCGCAGAGGCGCGGTACAACACGGCGCACAACGACGCCGCACAGGCGCGCAACAACTGCGCGCACGCGCAGCAGCAGGCGGAGCAGGCCGTCGGCAGAGCGCAGAGGCAGAGGGACACCATCAGTAAGTTATGCCTGAATCGCTCTCGCAGAAATACGAGTATCTGCGTCTACCACCCTTGTAGATGTAGAGGAATACTTAGCTTGTTGAATGAAAAAACTGGAAAGTCAAACAATCATATGTTGTACGTTTTTCAAATTTGGAAAGTTATACTTATTGCGTGAAAAAAGTTTCACTTTGGAATCTCACACCATGCAAGTTTAATATTTATTCAAAGTGGTCACTATGTTAAAAGGGCAATTTCATATGTAAACCCCTAATGCTATACTTCTTCTTCTTTCGTGTCACTTGTAAGCTAAACTATTTTAGAGTAGTACTTTGCCAATTCAATAGAGTTGGGCGTGGCTTTGTTGAGGTCATACTATACTAGTACAGCCTCACGTCATACAACTAAACTGGACCGAGCTAGCGGGCTATTTTGCTTGGCTTGCAGAGGCGCTAGATGCCGCTCCTAACCCTCGACGCGCACTACCGTAAATCATAGCTAGATTTATCTTCAAGTCGTAAACAAAAATAGATCTTATACATTAATTTTGATAAATATCATACTTGTTAATAGTTGAAATTGTCATATTAGTGTATGTATTGTAACTTGCAGAGCAACTAAAACAGCAGCTGCGTGAGTTAGAGTCGCGCGGTAACGACTCGCTCGCTGTGTACGGCAACAACATGGTGGAGCTGTGCCAGCGGCTGAAGCGATCGGCTGCTAAGTTCTCTGCACCACCACGCGGACCGGTCGGTTAGTATACTCTATACTTGTCTTTAACTTACTTTACATTATATATTTCATCACTCATGCTCTGAAAGTTAGTCATTGTTAGCTCATGGTCATGCGTAAATGCGATTTTCAACACACTTGCTCGTAAAGTTAGCCATAGTACATCGTAATTAGGGCCTTAAACCGAACTATAACACACGCGTGCGTAATAATATAACACACTAGTGCATAATATAATTATCCCTACAAAGTTAAGTTAGTAACTAACTGCAAATTATATGCGAGTAAACAGACCATTTTCAATTTAACCGGGTAATACAGTTTTTGTAACAACAAAGAGGTTTTATGCCGCTGAAAATCCTATTACATTTTTGGAATAAATAGATATATCCCTAATCAACACGAAAAAACATTGATTATTATCAAATTACTTATAATTCGCAATAATTTGTTATAAACTATTTGCATTTTATCACAAAAATTATAATTTTGAAGTAGGCTGTATGACTATATGTAATCAATGAACTTAGGTACATTTGGCGCGTGCAAAAAAAAAAAATAACTTGCGCGCCATTTCCCATTTTTTTGTTTGTATCGCATTTGTTGCTGTGTGGTAAATAATTGTAAAAATGTCAAGTTTTAGTACAAAAGATTAACAATTGATATTATTACTAAACATCGTGTTGAAGGCTGACGCGTGGAAACGCTACTACAGTAAGTAAACATCAAAATCGCTAAGAATGAAGCTGTGAAACATAATGATAAAACTATATGTTAATAAGTAGAATGTAGCATATGTGTCATGTATGAATACAAGCAAGACGTATCCAATAATACTTATATGCTTGGTAATGTTGAAAATGGCTTTTGTAAGTATACCCACATATACAACGTCAGGAGTCATTAAGAGACAAATAAATATCAAACATTAAGGAATTAGTAAGTAACACTTTATTCATATTCCACCTTATCTACCACTTTTACCATTTATTTCTTAATACTTAATAAAAAAGTTTGGATAAAATAGCATAAAACATCAGCATATTGGTAATGTTTTACTAGATCAGGACTGACCCATTAAAGGTTCGCTATGTATTCAACACAGAACAATAATATCCTAACGGACGTCATTCAAGTTTCACTAAACATCGCAACACAAAATTAAATTCCAACATATTTACACATATTTACACATTTTAGACACTTATCTTTAACAATACTTTCTTTTCTTTCTTGTATTTTCTTGTGTACAATAAAGAATAAAGACCACAGCCTCCTCGTTAAATCCCTTCGCTCTCTGTCTCTACTCTCGCCAGTCCAAAAATCAATCCGCCATGTTTTTCTTCGTCCAATACCACACGCCTATGCCCTGACGTTTTTCACCAACCAACTTCGGGCCAATACCACTTGCGTCAAATCAATTATTGTCCTATTTCACGATTTACGTTAAATATACAAATAATACTTCGTTATAAAAAAACTAAGCAATATATCACATTATTTTTATATTAGTTTGGATTTTACAACATCAATATTTAAATTTAAATTATAAACAGTTTTACTTGCTTCCATCCTACCTCACTTCCTATACTTTAAACTGCTGGACCTTGTAATTCTTGATAAAAATATACAAAAATATTTCTTGATACCCAATGTTCTATTGAAATGACTAGATAAACAATCCAAGGTATAACAATAATTAAACAATTTATGCAATCCATGTTTGTTTTTTCCTCGCAAGTGTGTTGAAAAAGTGCGTATGAAACTCGTGAGCAACTTGCTCACTAGACACTCGGCTGATTTACGCCCTCGCCTACGGCTCGGGCTACAAACCACAGCCTCGTGTATAATGAGCAACTTAGCTCACTTGTATCATAATATACTATTAAACCCCTAGGACTGTAAGTGAATTTGAAAAGAGAATGAGACTCATTGCATTCATAATGTACTAAAATGAAATATAAACTCCATGACACATCCTTATTTCTATTTAAAATAAAAGAGGATTCATAAATGCTGAAATTGAATACAACCTGCGTAACGAATCCTTATTTCTATTTAAATATGAAAGAGGCCACATTCATAATATGCTTTATTGAAATACAACCTCCATGACTAATCCTTATTTCTATGAAATAATAGAGGCCATTATTCTCTTTGGAGGCCGTTCGGATTATTGGATTGAATAGAAAAATTAATAAATGTAAATAAAATAGGTGCGCAAGCGCGGCACGAGAGTAGGGATGGGTGAGGGAGGCGTGACTGGACGGTGCCAGATTATTGGACGTACCGGACTACTGAAGTGCCGGATTAGTGAGACTCTACTGTATTCATTGTTAAGGTGTCTTTACACATTCATAAGTTCAAGCTCGATGAGCGAGTATCGGTGTACTCGACATTTTGATGTTTTGTGAGCATTCGGTTGGACTTTGAACATTAATGGCGACTTGTTCAGCGATGCCTAAACGTATTTAGTGGCTTAATATGATTTAGAGAGTTGTCAAATCATTCAAATACGTCTAATTTTAAACATGTTTTATCGCTAAATGCGTTTAGGGATCGTTGTTCAAGCCGGGCTAGATCTTAAGTTTTATCGGTCTATACGTTCGATCTGGCTCCATTACGACGCAAAAACGATGCTCAACGTTTTTGGACTTAACATTAGAGAAATTAATCCACAAAAGAAAAATAATAAAATTCACGCTAATACTATAAATTCGAAATTGTCTCTGTTTATCTTTCTGTTTGTAACGTCTGGACCGTTTTCGATGAAATTTGGTATTAGACCTGGATTAAGGCATAGGCTACTTTTTATAGAAGACGCGGTTTTTTTAAAAGCAACCTAGTTAGCTGAGGTTGGCTTTTAGCGATGACAGTTTTTAACCCCCCACGCAAAAAGAGTGTGTTAATTTACCTTTTATCTTGTTTAAAATGTGTATATCGTTGCAGGTTCGTATATAAAGGTGAAGGAGAAGCGATGGGCAGGCGCGCTCGAGCACATCGTCGGCGGATACATGCAGGCCTTCTGCGTCAACACACCTGAGGATTCTAGAACACTATTCGAGATTATGGGTCAGGTGAGTTTATTACTGCGCGCCCTTCCCCCCCCACCCTGCCCCGAGACCGGTGCTAGGAGCAGCGGAGCCACTGGGAGCCTGCTTATTGTTTTCCTCATCATTAGTGGGGCCACTTGGGCCTCGTTTATTGTTTTTCTCATCATTAGCGGGGCCACTAGAGGCCTGCTCATTCTTTTTCTCATCATTAGTGGGGCCACTGGAGGTCTGCTCATTGTTTTTCTCATCATTATCGGGGCCACTGAAGGCCTGCTCATTTTTCCCTCATCATTAACGGGGCCACTGGGAGCCTGCTTATTGTTTTCCTCATAATTAGTGGGGCCACTTGGGGCTCGTTTACTGGTTTTCTCATCATTAGCGGGGCCACTAGAGGCCTGCTCATTTTTTCCTCATCATTAGCGGGGCCACTGGAGGCTTGCTCATTGTTTCTCATCATAAGCGGGGCCTCTTGGGGCTCGCTTATTGTTTTTCTCATCATTAGCGGGGCCACTAGAGGCCTGCTCATTTTTTTCCTCATCATTAGCGAGGCCACTGAAGGCCTGCTCATTGTTTCTCATCATTAGCGGGGCCTCTTGGGGCTCGCTTATTGTTTTTTTCATCATTAGCGGGGCCACTAGAGGCCTGCTCATTTTTCCCTCATCATTAGCGGGGCCACTGGAAGCCTGCTCATTGTGTTTCTCTTAGTAGGGCCACTGGGGGCATGCTTATTGTCTTTCCCTTTATTAGAGGGGATTTGCCCGTACTCACCTTGCTGGGCATGTGGGTTGGGGAGTCAATTGTGCTGTTTATGACCCTGCTACCTATCCCCCAGTTTTTCCCCTTAGTTCAAGTCCCATCCGAATCGAAAATATGGTAATAAAAATCTTAGGTTCATATAATGTTCATACCAAATTACCAAAATCAACTTTGTATTCGAAAATTACAAAGATACAGCCCTACTGACTACGGGACCCATCACTGTCGTGGTCTCACACGCGCTTGACCAATTATTATTATTTATTTAAATGCTTATCCTAGGTATACGGCAGAGCGTCAAAACCCAGTGTAACCTGCAGCAAGTTCCTCACTAAAGTACACGACGTGAGGAGGAACAAGGTGCGGGCCAGCGGCTTCCAGTCCGCCTTGGACTCTGTACACGTAACCGACCCTGTGGTGGCCAACTTTCTCATCGACCAAGTCAGCTTGGAGTCTGTACTACTGGTGCCAGAACATGGTAAGGCATTAACCTGCTTATTGCCTTCAGATAAGAGTTGATTTTTATAAATTAGTGTGTAGGTAGGTGTGAGAAGGAATAAAGAGCGGGCCAGTTGATTGCCATCCGCCTTGGCCACTGTGGATGTTACCGACTCACTGGTGGCCAACTTTCTCATTGACCAAGTCAGCTTGGAGTCTGTACTACTGGTGCCAAAACATGGAAAGGCATTATCTGAAAAAAAAATGAAAAAGAAAATGACATTTATTTGACACGACATACGTATAAAATAAAAACACAAAAGAAGAAGGTGACATAGTAGTAATGTTGACTTCCGGCTCTAAGAAGTAGGTGATGGATGTAAATACAAGGATATGAAGACATAGAAGGACAATAATGCCAAAAGTCGAAGACTACAGGTTAATCAAAGAATACAGGAATATCTCACGCAACTTCCATCATAATTATGAAGATTATTATGAAGACGTATTTCATTTATAGTATTAATATGCTTCCTGTCACCTTAAGTTAAAATGTGCCGTTTTAGTTTTCAGACGACCTTTATAAATTCTGATTGATTATCAAGAGAAGACTTCCCCGATCCCCTTTTCAGTTCTCCTTTGGTTACAGCGGGAAAAACTTTGATTCCAAAGTTCCCTCAATACATTTTAATTTGCATACTTCCATGCTATGTGGGAATTATTATAATCTATTTTTAAAGACATTTAATTTTGTGGTACGATGCGCCTAACTTGTTTCCGTGGTTCTCCAGAAGAACTAAAAAGTTTCCACGGGGACGAAGCGAGTAGCTACACAATCTTGCAAGTGATTCCATTTTCCTCCTATTACGTCAGTCAAAAAAAAAGAAGCTTTTAACGCAATTTTTTTTGGAAATGTTTAACTTAACTATTTTACCCAACAGACGACGCAGTCCGTCTGTCAGACAACGAGGAGAATGTTCCAGAGAATTGTGCAAAGATAGTAACTCTTGACTCGTCCGAGTACTACCCGGCGCCGAACTACCGCAGCTACGGCGGAAACAACCGACCCAGTCAGAGGCTGCAAGTCAGCACTGCCGAGCGGAAGAAGTCAGTATTCTCTTTGCAATAGATTTTAGTTTAGAATGGAAGAAGCTGCAAGTCAAGACTGCTGAGTCTTAGTCAGTATTCTCAGTGTGATACATTACAGTTTAGAAATCAGTATTAAAAAGTTTAGTAAGTTTTGTAGAAGTCAAAGTGGATGAGGTCTGACTATTTAGTTACACCTGTACTATTTAGCCCTGATGCAAACTGCTGCACCGACGCATTTTGCAGAGTGTTGGAGAGTTTTAGGTAAGCCGCGGCCGGGCGGTTGGTGCGAAATCTATAGTTATAATGAATCAATGTTTTAAACCCGTAAGCTTTGACTGTGAATTATGAAGCAATATGCACGTGCATGCACTACAACAAACAGAAAATAGTTATATACGCTAACTTCAGCCTAGACTGACTAGACTGTTGTTTTGAAATTTGTTTGCGTGACGTAAATATTAATTAATCGCATTTGCAAGTACTATCACATTTGACAAACAATAAAGTTTTTATTAATAGCTTAGCTTAGCCCAGCATTATTTATGGATCTTTGACATATTATTTAATTAATTAATTGAGTTGAATTAAAAAAGTTTTAGGGTTATAAACATTATTTGCCTTAGGTGTGGTCAGTAGTGATTAAGCGATAACACACACTTAAACAATGTCCTTCATATATGTATATGTATTAATAATTTGAATTCAGCCAAGTTCAAGCCGAGATCGCAGAAGCGGAACAAGCGCTTCGAGAGCTAGAAGCGCGCGGTGAAGCGCTCGGTGCTGAAGCTACGGAGGCACGAAAGGCGGAGCGGGACGCGTCTAAAGCGCTGCAAGCGCTGCTGGCGCTGCGGCACGACGCGAGCGAGGCGGCGCAGCAAGCGGAGGCGGCACTGGAACAGGAGAATAAACCGCATCATGCCGTACTTGTACGTACTTCCTTCATAAGAACGCTTCGGTGTTCATTCATGAGAACGCTCCAGTGTTCCTTTATAAGAACGATTCAGTGTTCATTCATGAGAAAACTCCAGTGTTCCTTCATAAGAACGCTTCGGTGTTCATTCATGAGAACGCTCCAGTGTTCCTTTATAAGAACGATTCAGTGTTCATTCATGAGAAAACTCCAGTATTCCTTCATAAGAACGCTTCGGTGTTCATTCATGAGAACGCTCCAGTGTTCCTTTATAAGAACGATTCAGTGTTCATTCATGAGAAAACTCCAGTGTTCCTTCATAAGAATGCTTCGGTGTTCATTCATGAGAACGCTCCAGTGGTCCTTTATAAGAACGCTTCGGTGTTCATTCATGAGAACGCTCCAGTATTCCTTTATAAGAACGATTCAGTGTTCATTCATGAGAAAACTCCAGTATTCCTTCATAAGAACGCTTCGGTGTTCATTCATGAGAACGCTCCAGTGTTCCTTTATAAGAACGATTCAGTGTTCATTCATGAGAAAACTCCAGTGTTCCTTCATAAGAATGCTTCGGTGTTCATTCATGAGAACGCTCCAGTGTTCCTTTATAAGAACGATTCAGTGTTCATTCATGAGAAAACTCCAGTGTTCCTTCATAAGAACGCTTCTGTGTTCATTCATGAGAACGCTCCAGTGTTCCTTTATAAGAACGATTCAGTGTTCATTCATGAGAAAACTCCAGTGCTCCTTTATAAGAATGCTTCGGTGTTCATTCATGAGAACGCTCCAGTGTTCCTTTACAAGAACGATTCAGTGTTCATTCATGAGAAAGCTCCAGTATTCCTTCATAAGAACGCTTTAGTGTTCATTCGTGACAACGCTTCGGTGTTCATTCATAGGAACATTCTGTGGCGTGAAGTTTGTGGATAGCCATTAACGATTTCCCGCATTAATTGGTGGGATTGCTTTTGTGCGTCGTCCACACATGAATAGCTCACTTTGTTCGCCGCTGCTTTACCTACAAAGGCCTTTAGGCGACACACTTTGTGTTCACAATATAACTATTAATTATTTTGAAATTATCTGATAATTTTCACGTTTTTCTTCAGGTAGAAGAGTTTAATCTATCAAAAGAAAAACTGCGCACGTTGCAAGAGCAAGTTGACGCGGCGTCGAGCAAAGACCGCGAGTTGCGGTGCAAGATAGACGAGCTCGACTCCAAGATGAGGCGCGCCAAGAACCAGCTCAGTGAAGCCACAGCCCTCTGCCGATCTCTCAGCGTAAGTCATATCATTGGTACTAACCCGAAAAATTGCGGGTTTCATGATTTTTTGTTAACATTTTGTTATAACTCATTTACATAACTTAAATTAAATGAAACTAATTCTTATTTATTTAATTATAAGACTACTTTATTTATTTCATATAATATTTCATTTATTGCTATCGTCTTATCATTCGTTTTTATGTCAAGATAAAATATTTTATAACATAATCAAGTCATAAAAATTGTCTTGTTGGAAATTTTACCAGAGACATTATGGTTTAAAGGGGTTATTCCTAAATAGGTATGTTATAATAAGAGAAAGGGAGTTAAGGTCCCTGATTAACTCTCTTATATAATATTCTATTTACCTCTTATTCTCCGCCGTATCTAAAATAATGCTTTGAATTCCTAAGTTTATCCAATCCCCACAATCTGCGTTCTTCGACTACTCTCCAGTTGAAAACTCCAGCTCATAATTCCAAATTCTTTAGTAACTCGTTTACGGTACGAGCTGCACGATTATGGAATGACTTGCCCGTTTCCATCAGACATGCTAAATCTTTAGCCGAGAGTGACGTCGCGAACGTGAACTATAGTTGATACTGTCCACCCTATTTTTGCGTGTATAAATATATTGAGAGTTCTTTATAGCACCAAAGTATAGTAAATCTACGGTGTATTGTGCAACAAACCTATGTATTGTGAAACAGGGAAATCATTACATGACCAGTGAGTTTAACTACCCACAACAAAAAAAATAACGTAATAGTGGTGCTATAATTTAACTCTGAAATCCCGCAAACCTATAAGTTGCTGTTGTTGTGCTCTTTGTGCAGATTAACTACGGTCTGGGCTAATCGAGAATCTAGTAATAATATTATTACGAAGATAATACTGTAGGTACAGGAGTACGTGCTGCCATCTGTTGAAAAATATTTCAAACGTCGCTGCGTAGAAGTTGCAAATTGCGTGTCTGCCTATTGATAGTCGATCAAGCTGCCATTCTACGTAAAATGGTTAAATGTGTAGCGTGTGGAAAATTCTTGGGGGCAAGAGATGGCGTTAGTTGTCCTTAGTGTAAGTCTCGAAGTCACAATGAATGTGTTCGAGTACCAGTTGGTGTCACCGTTGATAATTCCTGGAGATGTGGAGAATGCCAGTGTAAAACGCCCAAAGGGCGTGACCCGTCCACGCCCGTTATGGGTGAATGCTACTTAGATCCGACCCTGATCAGCGAAGAGACAGCCGTGCAATCGGTTACGATCGGTGTGTCTAAGGCATCGAGTCAGATTAACACCGATGTGGTGCGTACGCTTAGAGCCGAAATGCGGTCTGAGTTTGCTAATATACAAAAGCTCATGACATCTAAAAATTTAAATCATCTAATGACAAAATGAGCTCATTTCTTGAAGAAATGCGTGAGCTCAAGAAAGAACTGTCATCGGCACGCTCAAGTTTCAATAAACGGATGGATGAGCTAGATGCCCGCTTACTGGCTTTAGAATTAGCTCGGGAAGCCCCTACTCGGTCGGAGCTGGAACAAGCCCTTGTAGAGGTGAAATCGCAGCTCAAGGATCGCGAACAAGAATACCTGCTCAGTGACGTGGTGATTACTGGTTTCCCTGAGCGAAATGGTGAAAACCCAGCTCACTTAGCTTCTTTAATTGGCACTAAAATGGGCATGACGTTAGATGAACGAGACATTGTGCTAGCTGAGAGAGAGGGGGCCCCCCGCCGTGCGCAGGACGGGACATCATCATCATCAGCGCCGCTTCGCGCGCGCCGCATCATCGTCCGTCTTGCGCGTCGTGTCATCCGGGATGAGTATCTCCAGTCTGCTCGTGTCCGTCGTGGCTTGACCACCACTGATCTTGGTATGGAGGGGGCATCCGCCCGCATCTATGTTAATGAGCGCCTTACAAAATTAAATGGGCAAATGTTCGCCAAGGCCAGAGAGGAGTGCCGTAAACTTGCATGGAAATATTGCTGGTCAAAAGAAGGACGCATATATGTCAGGAAGGAGCACGGGGCTTCTTATTTCAGAATCTGAAATGATATGGACTTGGAGCGAATTTTTCCCACAATCTCTGTTTGAATGAGTCGCCCATCAGTCTCTCAGTCATAACTGTCATAGCAATGTGTTATATTCCTACTCATTATCAATACTGCAATCATTTATTGTATTTGTTTAACTTACATAACTTACTGAAACTTAAAATTTCGTTTTTCATAATATTAATAAAAATTGGGCAGTCAATTTCAAGTCAAGCCTATAACTTTTTTTAAGTAAATATCCTATTTGTTTGTTATAAGTTCTACTATTTAATATTTGTAAAACATGTTATTTTGTACGGACGACCTTGTGTCCGCTTGTTATCGTGTATGTGTGGCGTATGCTGCCCGGAATATCTTGTCACTTTATCCCACGTCCCAACATATTTTCTTACAAAATATTGTATTATTTATTTGTATCTATTTACACATATTATTTACCATTCATTATATTATTATGTACCGTACATGTCTTTTAACTATTATCTAACATCCAGCATTGTAATTTGTTTACATCTTTCTTCAATAAAACTTATTTATAACGTAACCATTGTTTTTAAAAATGGGTAACAACAAATTTCTCAAGGTTGGTCTTCATAATGCTGGTTCGTTGGGTACAGGTCATGATGATTTTATTGCAACTATGCTTAAGTACTCAATGGATATCGTGGCATTTAATGAAACTTGGATAAGAGAGGGAGAGATAGGTCGCGCCCCCTTCGTGCCCAATTATCGACTGCGTTACACGCCACGTCCTGTCAGCATGCGGGGCGGTCGTAGTGGAGGCGTTGGTTTTTATATCAAGCGTGGTTTTAACGTGCGAATACGTGCTCACCCCATTAACCCTAATGTTGAACAGATGTGGCTTACACTTACTATAAAGTCCTCGAGGATAGTCATAGGCACTGCGTATCGTTCGCAACGGGTAAACGTGAACGAATTTCTTGAGGCTTTAATGGACTCCGTTGCGTTTTTTTCTAACTATGATAGTATGATTATTCTGGGCGATATTAACATTGATATGATGAATGTTGATGACGTTAAAACAAAACTTCTCAATGAGTTTCTAATCAGTACAGAGTTCAAACAGGTGATACAGAAGCCCACTCATTTTACAGACTACAGTCAAACACTTATCGACGTGGTCTGTTCTAACGTACGACCTCGCAATGTATGTGTTGAACTTATAGGGTCAGAGACCATGCTTTTATAACGTGCGAATTTTATTTTAAAAAGCCAAAAATTACACCAAAGTCTATTAGCTTCAGGCCAATTAAAGATATCTGCTTCGATCTGTTCACCAGCGACTTAGAGTCAATTCGATGGGATTACATCAACACGGGAGACCACGTTGATAGTATGATAGCGGATTTTAACGACGTAATTACGCTGCTATTCGACTTGCATGCTCCGATCAAATCGAGAATCATAAAAGAATTACCTAGTCCATGGCTTACTGATAATGTTAAGCTTATGATGCGTCTTCGTGACGCAGCACTCGCTAGGTCTCGTGAGACGAAACTTGAAAGTCATAAACTCTTTTATAAAGACTTAAAGAAACATGTTATATTTGCATTACATATTTGCATACATACGAGAAAAAGGCTTTTGAACAGAAAATTAACAACAATATTAATAATTCTAAAGCTCTATGGAAGAACTTAAAATCAAATGTCCTACCGCCGAAATCAATGGAACTGCCTACCCTATTTGATAATCCTAATATAATTAATGATCACTTCCTTAACGTATCTGGTAATTCCTGTATTAAAATTTCTGATCTGACTTATTTTGAATTTCATAAATATTGTACAGCCTTGTTTTCTCTAAAACCAATAGATTCAACAATTGTATTATAATTTTTAAAACAAACGCCCTTGGTTTTGACCACTTTAGATATGATCACGCTCACGCTTCCTCAAAGCTTGAACACAATTACAGCTATTGTTAATAGGTCACTTGTCTCTTCAGTCTTTCCCACGATTTGGAAAAAAGCTATAGTAAAGCCTATACCAAAGATCCCCAACCCTATTGAATTGAAAGACTTGCGACCCATTAGTATCTTGCCCTGTCTATCTAAGGTACTGGAAAAGGTGGTCTGTACTCAAATGACTCAATACTTGGAAATGCATAACATATTACCTGATCTTCAATCAGGTTTCAGAAAAAATAGAGGTACGAATACCGCACTATTGGAGACAAGGGTAGGGGCACGATCTTGGTTCTTCTAGACTTTTCACGTGCTTTCGACTCGATTAATATATCTCTTCTTTTATCTAAACTAAATTTTTATGGTTTTGATTCGAATACTATTAGGTGGTTTGATACATATCTGAGTAATCGTGAACAATTTGTAGAAATCAAAAAGGATAATGGGTCAGCTATTACTTCCGATATGCGTAAAGTGACTAGAGGTGTCCCACAAGGCTCCATTCTCGGCCCAGTTCTATTCATCCTATACAGCGCTGATATTGTAAGTTGCATCCAACATTGCAAGTTCCATATCTATGCCGATGACATTCAGATGTACTTATCTTTTAAACCAGATGATATAAGAGATGCAGAAAGTAAACTTAATCAAGATTTGGAAAGGGTTCAAGACTGGGCTGTATCAAATTCCTTACTATTAAATGCTAGGAATACAAAGTATATGATGTTTGGTACTAATGTTTGGTAAAATCAAATTATGAAAATAAGTAATACAAATCCACAGTTGGTTATTAGTGGGGAGATAATCGATCGAGTCTACGAAGCTAAGAATCTTTGTCTTATTCTAGATGAACAGTTAAGGTTCGATCACCACGTATCCGAGTCTGTTAGAAATTCTTTTTATCGCTTAAAAGTTATATATAAAGTTAGAAACTATTTGAGTCCAGGCCTCCGCACTATGCTCGTGGACTCATTGGTGCTTTCCAGGTTTAACTACGTTGACTGTGTGTATGGTCCCCGCCTGCTCTCTAAAACATCTCGTCTAATCCAGAGAGTACAAAACGCTTGTGCGTGATTCTGTTTTGATGTTCCTCCACGTAACCATATAACACCATTCCTGAATGAGCATAATATATTAAATATGAAGCACAGGAGAGATCTGCATCTTGCAACTTTAATGTTTGGTGTGGTGAAGACCCAAAAGCCGTTCTATCTCTATTCTAAACTTGATTGGGCTCGAGATCACAATAGGTATGCAATACGTGCGTCATCGTTATTATTACGTACACCGCAACATGGCTCTGCTGCATTTCGTGGTAGTTTTCGTTTCTGTGCCACTAAGTGCTGGAACTCTCTTCCCCCACCATTACGTGACCTCTTAAGTAAGCCTAACTTCAGGATAAAGTTTAGGAGACACCTAATAAACTAGAAAAAGTCTGTTCCGTGATTGCTTAGTATAGGTATGAAATCAGTTTTCTATACTTACTGCTGTCCCATCGAACCTGAATAAACTTTATTCCTACGTTATTTTTAATTTTCTAGTTCTTTTTTTATTGTTTTGTCTTTTAAAGTGACAATATGGCACAGAATGTTTTAATTTTTATTTATTTTTTGATTCCTTACCACTGTTAATATGGGTACTTCTTGTCTATTGTATATATTGTTTATTGTGTTGATAATCGCAAGCTTTATCCAAATACTTCATCTTCATTATTTTTTTTATATCTATTATTTTACATTTTATCGTGCTCTGTTTTGGTAAGAGTCTTTGTGTATTTATCTCTTAAATAATCATCATTAATATTTTTAATCATTTATATTTTTGAATAATATACTTCACAGTATCTTCACTTTTGTAAGGACATTTATTTATTTATATTTTTTTTATTACTCTAAGTACGTTCGTGAGTCACCAAAGCCTTGTGCTGAAAATCAGCGTTGTAAATTAGTTTACAGCACATGCTGAGCTCAGGGCTTTTCGCATAGTTCTGTACATGGCAGCATTTCTCCATGCATACACTTTAATTGCCGTAGTATACAATGTATTATTTTCCTCCTGTATGTATGTATTTTTTCATTGTGTATAATTATGTTTGTTTAAGTGTTTCGTTTGTTTTTTGTGTACAGTTTATGTGAATAAATGTCTTCTTTCTTTCTTTAGCTATTTTTAAACGAGAGGTCTATAAACTGTACCTACTAAGCAGCTTCTTTACAGTAAACATTCTACTTCCTTTTGATTTCCTAGTCAGGTCATAAATTCTGTCACATGTTTAATATAAAATAATTGAAACAAGTTTATTCATTATGTAACCATTTATATACCAAAATGAACTTAACAAAACATAGATTCTTATGACACTAAAGTTTATTCAAAATGACCTCCGTGATTTTGAATACAGGCCTTCAATCTGCGCGGCCAGTCGTCTATCGCAGTACGAACGAGGTCCATGTCAATATCGGCGGCTGTCTTAATCAAGGATGTCTTGAGTGACTCCAAATTGGGATGAGGCTTTGAGCACGCCTTTTCCTCCAAGTGTTGCCATATCTTGTAATGTAACGGATTCAAATCTGGACTGGAGGAGGGCCAGTCTTCGTGCCGGATGAAGTCGATTTCACGCGCCGCCAGCCAGTCTTGTGTGCTCTTCGCTCTATGAGCTGGCGCCGAATCTTGTTGGAATACCCAGTGCCTGTTATTGAACATGAGAAACAGGTTCCACAAGGTTCGTCAGGACTGTATTTTGATACACAACTGCATTCGTTTTTACACCTTTCTCACAAAAATGTACCTCTGTTAAGCCCCAATAAGAAACTCCCAACCATACCATGAGCGAGGATGGAAAATGACCTCGTTGGACACGCGGAATACGTTTGCTCGCTTCTTCACTACTGTGTGCGTACACCTTATCATTTTGTTTGTTGTAGCTCTCTTCTACGGTAAAAATTTTTTCATCCGAAAAAAGAATTTCCCGATATTTTTTTCCCGCGTACCGCTTCAACAAAGCGCGGCATCTCTTCAGTATCAGGTCCATTAGACGAGCATTCAAACGATGTACTGTTTTTCTTCGATATGCCCGAAGCCCTAAGTCTTCATTTAACACCCTTTTCACCGTGGTTCTGCTTAACCCCATCTGAAGGGCCAACAGTTTCTGCTTACGTTTGGGATTTCTTTGAATTCGCGCCTTCACAGCTTTTATCACTGCTGGAGTCCTAACAGACCGAGGGCGACCACTTCTTGACCTGTCATCTACACTAGAGTCTTTATTGTATCGTTTAATGGTGCGATAAACGAATCGTTTGGTTATATTCAAATTTTTCAGTATGTCAAAAATTTGAATTGGCGCGTAACCGCAACGATGCAACGCAAAAACTGCAACACGGTCTTCTTTAAGCGTCCACTCCATATTTAAAAATGAGTAAAATTCTAAAACTTATACATTTTTATTTTCATGAACAATTCGAAATTCGAATTCTATAAACTTTTTTGTGGCCAGCATTCTAAAAGAAAAGTTTTTACTGTGTGACAATACTTATGACCTGACTAGGTATATACAGATTGTTTTTTTAACTGTAACAGTACGGCAGCACCCATAATCAGAGGAGATACAAGTGCAGTTTCTTTTAAAACATCAGCTCGTTTTTGAAGAAAAACATTTTGGCATTAAATTTTTTTTGGTCAAGTGTGAGTAGCGCCTTAAAATGAATCAAGTTGGTAAAATTTTTTTTTGTAGCCGATCGATGCAGTTCTTTGTAAGGATCATTTTATTGTATCGGACGAAAAAAATCTGAACAGCGGAAGTTAGTCAAATTTGATAAAAAGTATTCTCATACAACAGGACAAACAAAATTCCTTCAACAAACATTTTATTAGATTCTAATTGCACATTAAAGAAATATTAATACTGTAGCGATTAAGAAGTTTAGGAACTCCATGCTCTCATTAGCAATTCAAAAACATTTCGTATTTCAGAACAATTTTGAATTTCGAACATGGTTTTTGCACCTGTCGGACTTTTATATCAGTCATTGCATCATCTTATTTGTCCTATCATGGCATTGTCAAATACGCAAAAAGTAGTCCTGAATAAGTGTCCTGAATAACGTGTAGTGCAATGTCCCTTTTAATAATGACCGGCAAACGACGTTTTAGGAAGTTTGCCATTTATGAAAATTGGCGCTGTTATAATTTATGGCAATATTTTAGGTCCACGCGAATGAAGATTAAAAGAGTAAAGAATTCTTTTTTTGCCAGAACATTACACATTATACAGATGTTACAAAATTAAATCGTTTTACCATTATTCAGGCATAGCAGCGTACAAATTAAATCTATACTAATATTATAAAGAGGAAAGATTTGTATTTTTGTGTGTGTTTATGTTTGTAATGAATAAACTCAAAACTACTGTGCCGATTTCAAACATTCTTTCACCATTGGAAAGCTACATTCACCCTGAGTGACGTAGGCTATATTTATTGCTAGAAAAGATTAGGGATCCTTACTAAAAATTAAGTAACGTAACCCAAGGTGTAAAAAAAGTGCCCTAAAACGTCTTTCGTCGCATGCGCTGCGGAAACTATTGATGATAGAACAAAAGTATGTTCTACAATATTAAAGAACATATATCTATAAAAATAATATTATAAAGAGGAAAGATTTGTTTGTTTGTATTGAATAGGCTCCGAAACTACTGGACCGATTTAAAAAATTCTTTCACCGTTGGGAAGCTACACTATCCCCGGGTGACATAGGCTACTTTTTACCCAACTGCGCAGAAGGAGGGTTAATATTTTTATTGAAAAACAACGCGTGCGAAGCTGCGGATTGGTCAGCTAGTGCCATATAAAATTGAATTATGTATTATTTATTGTATTTGTTTCGTAAACTTAGCAATTTCGGAACGAAACTCCTTTCCTCATTATCTATGTATTTTATTACCCAGAGTACCCTCATTTTTCTACCTGTCACTTTTTCCTTAATACCTGGGGGTAGCGAGGACTTTTTCTCTTCTGACGTTTGCCTTTGAGTCGAGCGGACGCGTCGCTCCTCAAGACTTATAATCATCCGGCAACTTAGCAAAATCAGCATCACTCAGTTTTAAAGTGATCAGAAGTGCATCATCATCATCAACTATTATGAATGCAATAATAATACATAATTTTAAAGTTTTAACTCGATCCGTTTAATACCGTTTAATCCGGTGGGCTAATCTAGCTACAACCTGGAGGCTTGGTGGGAGACGAGGTCGGGGTCGGCCAAGAAAGCGTTGGCGAGACGATCTCGTTGCCTTCGAGCAGGAGTGGTGGAGTGTCGCACAGGATAGAGATAGATGGAAGGACTTGGGGGAGACCTTTGCCCAGCAGTGCGACAATATAGGTTGACAAAAAAAAACTTGATCCGTTTAACACATAAAAAGTGTTCCGCTGGCTATAAGTTCTACTTAATGGTTTATAACTCCATAATTAGGACGGATCCAATATTAAGCTGCATTCCTTGAATTAAGACATTCTCGCTAGACGGGTGTGCTCGCTGGATAGAGACACACCAACTGGACTGGCCTGTTCCATTTTTAAATAGAAAAAATCATTGTGAATTCATGGATATTGTATTTCATTATGGCATAACAAGTATGTCATTAGCTTCGTTCTATTTTAAAATTTACCTTTGGCCCTAGGGCCGGAAATCGAAATTTGGATGTAGTTTTCGAGTTGACAGTGACCTAGTTTCAGAGCATGAGTGATGTTTTTTTTAATTATATAATTCCAGGAAGAGATAGACCAGGAACAGAACAAGATGGACCAAAGCGTGACAGAGAGTCGCACGTGGCAGCAACGCATCCGCGAAGACAGGATCAAGCTGACGCAGGTCGAGGCCATCCTCGAGGAGAAGAGGGAACTTATACGGAAGAAGGAACAAGAGGCTCTTATTTTATGCAAGAGGATAGATAAACCGAGGTTTTTTTCATTTTTTTTTATGCTACCTGGAGATGGATCATAAGCTTGATCCATCTCCAGGTAGCATAAAAAAAGCTGATGTTAAGTGGTAACCATTGTCTATAACAGAGAATTGCCTCGTAGGTCACGAAGTTTAGAAATGTGCCCAATGATGGACTGTCGTGCGTCCAACTTGAGGCATACAGGTGTAAAGCCTCATGTGCCTGTAGTTTCACCGGCAACTATACCTGGCCACAGTACTGTCACTGCTCTAGTCAAAATCACGGACGATATACGAGTGGGCATGGAAAATGGGCAACTTACCGTGCTGACTTTACTTGATTTCAGTAATGCGTTCAACACCGTAGATTTTGATATTCTCCTGGCAATACTTAGCTCCTTTAACGTATCTCCAGCGGTGATTGGTTGGTTTTTCAATTACTTGCACGGGCGCCGTCAGCGTGTTCGACTCGAGGAGTCTCTCTCTTCGTGGTGTAATACGTCTGCTGGTGTACCTCAAGGTGGCGTTTTATCTCCTCTTCTTTTTGCAATCTTCATAAACTCTATTTCTCTTAATCTTTCTTCGTCTTTTCACCTCTACGCAGACGATCTTCAGATTTATAATCAAGCTACGCTCAGTAATATTGCTGATGCTGTTGACGTTACCAATTGCGATTTACGCCGTATTGCAGAGTGGAGCAAGCTCCACGGTTTGAAAGTTAATCCTACCAAAACGCAAACCATTATTGTAGGTAGTTCAAGAACGCTTAGCAAAATTGATTGGTCCACTGTCCCACAAGTTGTCTTTGTCGGAATAGCAATCCCATACAGCGAAACCGTTAAGAATTTAGGTATCATCATTGACCGCAACTTTTCATGGAAGGCTCAGCTTGAACTAACCAGCCGGAAGTTGTTTGCGTCAGCTGGTTCACTAAGGAGACTACGAAACTTTTTGCCTACGTCCACCAAGACTGCGCTTGCACAATCGCTTTTACATCCCGTACTAGACTATGCCGATGCTTGTTATCTGGACCTCACTGAGGAACAGCTTAACAAGCTCGAGCGTTTACAAAATTTTTGTATTAGATTTATATTTGGCCTCCGTAAATATGATCATGTGTCTCCCTTCCGTTCAAAGCTTAAATGGCTTCCGATTCGTCTTCGTCGGAATACGCATATCCTTTTTCTTCTCTATTCTATTCTTTTCAATCCCTTCTCTCCTCACTATCTGAAAGATAGATTTGAATTTCTCCATTCTTCAAATAACTATACTCTTAGGTCATCAGAAAACTTGATACTCAGAACTCCTTCGCACAGCACTTCCTTTTACAGCGCTTCTTTTACTGTCCAGGCTGTTCAGCTGTGGAATGCTCTGCCCGAAGAAGTAAGACGGTCATCGTCCTTACACGTCTTCAAATTGAAGGTGAAACATCATTACCTGACGATGTCATCTTCCTAGCGTTATTTATTTACTATTTATGTACTTATTTTATCTGTTAGTATAGTTTGCTATATGTATATACCTATATATTAGTCTATTTTATAAGTATATTAAGTATTAGGATTAAAACTTCATATTATTATTATATCTTAGAATATATTATGTGTAAATGTAATGTATCCGCTAAAGTACACCGCACTCCGTAATTTTTAAAAATTTCGCTCCATCCAAAGGTTGCCTGGAAGAGATCGCTTTTAGCGATAAGGCCGCCCATTGTATTGCCTTATTTATTTTAACCCAGTACTTATTTTTTTATTATTTCTGTTTGTGTGGTAATTCAATAAAGAGTTATCTATCTATCTATCTATACCCTTAAACCGAAACACAGCAATGCTGCTTGGCGGCACAAATAGGTACGGTGGTAGTACTTCCCCGGGCGAGCCCTTTGACAAGGAACTCTACTACTCTTTCAAGTTACACTTAATACGATTTGTTTTTGGAAAAGGAGGGGGAAGTTCTCAATTTTACAAAATATTTTTTTTTGTATATACATATGTATGTTCCTTCGTAACTTTTTGTATATGAACCGATTTGAAAGATTCTTTTTGATTTAAAGATGTATTGAAAAATGAGTTTTTATTGGCGGAAAACAATTAACGAAACAACACAAAAATAAAAACAAATTTATACATATAAAGCAAGTAATATTTTTTAAACTGTAACAGTACGGCAGCACCCATAACCAGAGGAGATACAGGAGCAGTTTCTTTAAAAACATCAGCTCGTTTTCAAAGAAAAACATTTTGGCATTAAAATTTTTTTGGTCAAGCGTGAGTAGCGCCTTAAAATGAATCAAGTTGGTAAATTTTTTTTTGATGCCGATCGATGCAGTCCTATGTAAGGATCATTTTATTGTATCGGATGAAAAAAAACGGAACATCGGAAGTTAGTCAAATTTGATTAAATGTATTCTCATACAACAGGACAAAGCAAAATTCCTCCAACAAACATTTTTAAAATGTATGTAGAAGGAGTTTTGTTTGTCCTGTTGTATGAGAATACTTTTTATCAAATTTGACTAACTTCCGATGTTCCTTCCAATAAAATGATCTGAACATAAGACTGCATCGATCGGCATCAAAAAAAAAATTACCAACTTGATTCATTTTAAGGCGCTAATCACGCTTGACCAAAAAAATTTTAATGCCAAAATGTTTTTCTTCTAAAACGAGCCGATGTTTTAAAAGAACCTGCGCCTGTATCTCCTCTGGTTATGGGTGCTGCCGTACTGTCCCAGTTAAAAAACACTCTGTATATACTACGTGTTTTGTTATGTACGACATTAAAAGAAAACACGGGTAGAGCTTACTGGCTAGAATAGTGTAAAATTGGTTTTTTAAAACACATTTGCATTGAAAATTTTTTTTTAAACAACCTTCATATCAAATCCTAAAATATCAATACCAGTTTTTACAAGATGTTTACTGTCTATCAGTTATCTGGTTCCTATATACAAGCTTAGCTTAGTTTGGGGCACTGAATTAAATCTCCAGCCTTTTTTTGACCATGTTTTTTCGTAAATGGGGTGAGGCTTTATCCCAACAATGGGATAATACTGGTTAATAGTAATCGAAACTAAAAAAATAAATAATCAATTATATTTATTCATTAAAATCACAAGGATCACTTTGAAACGTCAATTTTACTGCCTGTTCCTACGCGATCAAGCCAGGAAAGAAAGGTAAGAAACAAGGCTGGTTGTTCTTTATAATTATCCGTTTAGAATACATACCACTAAAGAAAATAGATTACGTCTAAATTGTAATATTAATAGTACAAAAAATATGTATAGCTGGATATTTCACACAGCGCTATCTAGCCCCAAACTAAGCTTAGCTTGTACTATGGGTACCAGATAACTCATACAATACTTATATACTTTTTTTGTATATATACGCTTATAATATATAGAAAAAAAATCCAGACCCTGAACAAATATCTGTAGATCATGTAAACATTTATTCCGCGGCGGGAATCGAACCCGCTGCCTCCTGCGTCTCAGTCGGCTATTCGCCCACTGCGCCACGGAAGTCGTCTTAATTACCTTTCATTGATCCACAGAGACAAAGCGATAGTAACGAACGAGCTAAAGAAAACCCAGTTAAAGCTGAGCTCGATTCGCAGCGACGGACTTACTAAGGCACAGGTTGGAGAAAAGCTATTGGAAGTGGAACGAAAATATCGCCGCACTAAACTCACGCTCGATCGGCTCAAGGTGCTTATAGACGACGTAAGTATACGCACCCTTGTACTTCTTACTATCATCGTATCCGCTATACGTCCACTGATGAACATAACCCTCCTATAGATTTCCGGAGCGATCGATGTTGTGCGGCCTGCACCCAACCGCTCCCACCAACTTATATCAGACATAGAAAATCATTTATTTGCTAAATAGCACACAATGCATTTATAACAGTTCAGTGAGACACAAGAGAGAAAGAAAGATGATATAAAATGATTAATATAAAAATTTTAATTAAACAGTACACACGGCTACACATCAAGCTATACATTTCCAGTATAAGCTGACCCATCATTCTACGAAAAGCCTACACAATGCGAGGTCAGCTTAAACTGGAATGTATAGCTTCATGTGTAGCCGTGTGTACGTGCAAAAACGAAAACAAACATTTATATATCTAATACTAGTGGTTCGCCCCGAACTGAGATCTCGCGAGTCTCCCAGAAAAACAAAAATATATTAGGTATTCGTATATTAGGTAACGGGAGTTCATGTGGTTATCCTTTTTTGCCGTTGAAATTGCAGTTATTCTGGATTTCAGACTTTTCCCAATATTTGTATCACTAAAGCTACACGCATACCAAATTTCAGCAATGTGGGGTCAGTGGTGTACCCTGTGAATTTTGTCAAAGTTCAGTTTTTATTATGGCTAATAACTTAACTCTTTAAACACCGAGGGAACGCCGGCGTTCGCGCTGTGACGTCACTGCGGAATACCGTTAAACCCCAAGCGAACGCCGGCGTTCGCGCTCTTCCATGCGATTAAAAACCCTATTTTCACAAAGTTACAGTCTACTTTGGTATGAAGAAGTATGATGAGTTACGTTCTTTGATATATTATCTACATTCCGAATGAAAAATATTGTTTATTCTGTGGTCGTTCAATATTTTATTGGCGGTTGAATTTGACATTCTGTGTGTGCGTTACGGTGAATTCAGTGTTTTTTGTTTGGTGTTTCACCGGATTTTCCAACAGTAAGTAGTGTGTATTTATTATAGAACTGTTTAGTCTCCTCATTATAAGTATATTTTTATAATCGTTGGTAAGAAAAAAAAAAAAAAAAAAAAGTTTTTACGATGTGACTGATTTCGAAGTGATTTAGTACTATGTTTGTTAGTAAATACAGTATTAAAAACTAAAAGGTTTACACTATAAATAAAAACGGGATCGCAATGTACTCACAAAGACCTTTTTATTAGACGTGCCACTTGACCGGATAGTCCCATTTTGTTTTGTTTGTACACCTCTTGAACCCCCAATATCTAAACGACCCCACCACATTTTTAGTTCATGTATGTAGTGACTACATACATGAGCCAAAATCGTGCCACCAATACCTACTTATATACCAAATTTCACGATTATCGGATAAACGCTTCGTAAGTTATCCTCGGACAAATAAACATACATGCATACAACGCCGATTAGCCCAAGTTGATTTGGAGATCTCGCTTCGCTCGATCAATAATTAATTTTAAACATGAGGTATATGTTGTGTGGTATAGCAGCAAAAGGGCCTCGACTCAGCATTATGTCCACTGGGTTAGTAGTGGACGCTGTTATTCTGCCGAGACCGCTAATCACCCACTAGACCCTAGAACAATATTATGTTGTATTATCTTTCTCCAGCGGCTTCGCACGCGTAGTTTGTCAACAAAAGGTAGCCTACATTTGAATCCAGTTCATAATCTATCAATACACCAAATTTCATCGAAATCGGTTCAGCCATTACGACGCGATTGAGTAACAAATAAATAAACCAATCACCAACTCCAAACTTTCACATCCCACTAATATTATAAACGCGAAAGTTGTTACTCTTTCACGCAAAAACTATTGAATAGATTTTAATTAAATTTAATATGACGATAGATTATGACCTGGATTGACACATAGGCTACTTTTCATTTACAAAACACGCATGCGAAGCCGCGGGCGGAAGCTAGTTTATAATATTAGTGTTAAAAATGATTGTGATGTGTAACATGAATAAAAATCAGGTCGTCTTTCCATCTAGTGAGGGGCGTCCTACTGCGGTTTCCAATGCGTCGTCTCCACCTTTGCGCCCTAAAGGCTAATACAAAAAAATAAAAAAAATCAATCGTTACCTACTTATGTTTCCTATTAGATAATGAAAACATTTTATTATTTTGGACTTCCTTAAAATTTTCGACTGTCTAATGGCAGGTTCCTATACCCGTTGGTAACCAGCTACGACTCGTTTCACCTTGAAAACGTGTCAAAAGTTTGACACTTTTTCAAGGAGATACGAGTCGTAGTCGGTTGCCGACGGATATACGAACCCGCCATAAGACTGCTCCCGCAGTGGATAATCAATAAACAATTAACTTATTAACAAAAATATTATCCAACTACAGAAAATCTAAAACAATCGTAACTCGAAAATGAATAATGATTCATGAAACCTCTCCTTCATTTTTATAGAGCTTTCCAACAATACCACACCCGTTTTTAAGACAAAGCGGGTCTTTTTGCGCACAGATTTATATCAAAATCATAATTTTATCATAATTTTTCGGCCGATGTAACTTGGCCGAAACGTCGAGGTTAGTCAAAATTATGATTTTGATATAAATCTGTGCGCGAAACGACCCGTTTTGTCTTAAAAACATGAGTATAGTTCGCGAAAATTTAAAAAGTTCTAATACCACACACAATGGGGAGCAAACATCGTTTTTTATCCCCTCTTTTTTATGTTATTTGTGAGGAAACAGGCTTACGGCCCACCTGATGGTAAGCGGGCACCGTTACCTATTTACACCGGCAACACCCGGGGTATTGTCGATGCGTTCCACACCCTGTAGAAACATCTTCACATTTCTCTTGAAGCGTGGCAAGTCGTAGCCTAACGGGAAAATTTTAGATGGTAGCTCATTCCACAGACACAAGTTACATTCTAATTTTTTTAGTTTGCGGCGGTCTTAAGATGGTTCATCTGTTTCATCTGTGGTATAGCGTATTTTAAGTATACTGTATTTTAATTTGAGGTTAGACTAAGGGCCGGCGGCAGGAACGGAATCTACCCAATCAAGAGCAGGGATAAAGGACTGGATAGGTTTGCACTTCACTAAACTTGATCTTCCTGGATATTCCGTCACTGCAATCCAGAGGCACCAGAGAGGTTTGCACAGTTCGATTTCATTTATTATCACCGTGGCCACGTTCACTTTTTTTGCGTAAAAGGTCATAAGACCGCCGATTTGGAATTGTGTGATGCGTATTAACGACGACTGTTGTACTCTGCTTTCTTTTTCGTGAATGCAATTTATTGTGGGTAGGGAATGGATTTTGATAAATAGAAAATATATTTAAAAGGCATTGGCTAATATAAATACGGCTGGTGCCACCATTCTGTATTTTACTTAGAGAATATAACTGGGTGGTATTTTATTGTCTTATAAATACAGTGTAAACTCTATATAACGACACTCAAGGGACTGAGCATATTTTGACGTTATAGAGAGTTGTCGTTAAATGGAGAGAAGTAAAATCTGTATTAGAAAAAGAAAACGTTTATTTCTGATTTGTCTTGTTAAATAGTACCTACAGTAAAAATCTGTTTTAATTTGAACGCTATTGCGTTTTACAGTTTATGTTTACAATTTGAAAGTTTGTGAGCTACTAAGAATATGACAACGTATAAATAAAATCCATCACTTCTACTAACAACAGTCTGCAGCTACACGTGCAAGCAATCCCATTTTGTAAACAAAAGAACGGATTTCTTAGAAAGTTTGGTGTGTATGATGCCAACAGTCGAGTTTATTATGGTCTAGGATAATAAAACGATAAAAGGATATACACAGCTGCGCAGTTTTTACTAATTTGGCAACTTAAAAATAACTTTTTATTACAAATTGTTGTCGTTATTGAGAGTGGGTGTAATGCTATACAGAGTGTACCATTGTATGCAAGACAAGCTAAACCAACCAAAGCCGAGTGATTTCGACGCTTTAGAGAGTTTGTCGTTAAAACGAGTGACGTTATATGGAGTTTACACTGTATTATGAAATAAAATACTTACTGGATGTTGATTTGAATTACTTGTATTGTAAACTTCAGATTAATTTTAATTACGACCAAGCGCGATAAATTCAGCCGAAGAATGGCGGCCGTTCGTCAGTCACCGAACCTCCTTTGTTCGACCGAAGTCGTTCGTTCGCGTTTCGTTCGTTCACGTGCCAATCTTTCCGTTTTTAATAAGATCATTATATAATTTCTATTATGATAAGTTTACTATTTATTCTATTGATACAACAATAACAATAACTAGTATTAATGTATTACCATAACAATTATCCCATTACTCACCAGCGGCTTTCAAATAATTAAAATAGAAAATGTCAAAATGTCAACAGAATATCACAAAACCATTTTCTGTTTTAATTATAGTGTGACCATTAGTGCTGTGCACTCCCTGAGGTATGCGCGGCGAGGTGGAAGGCAAAGAAAAAACTGCATGAGTTCACATGAGATCAATACATGTCGGACATATCTTACGATATCAGTTTGCATTTCTAAGGCAAGACTTGTGGCGGGACGATGGTCGGAGGCTATCTATCTGTAATATATTATGCTTACTTAGTTGATTAAAATGTAACTTAAATATACTCATATTTTATTAAAAATATGCAGGTGATAAATAAGAACTAAACTTATAATTCAAAGGACTTGTTTTATTGAACATTTTTTATATTTACAAACAATTATATATTCTAACGAAAGTTATTCTGACATAGATTCTGTTTCAACTTCATCTTCCATTTCATATCACGAGATAACGCACGACCCATCTTTGAATATTTATCCCGTGTGCGTCTGACATAGACCGTCCGGTACAAAAGCTACCTACCGCCGTGAGCGTTGACGGCAGACTGATAGATCGGAGCGGCCGACACATCCCCCCCGTCTCGCCGCGCGCATACCTCAGGGAGTGCACTGCACTAATGGTCACACTATATACCTAAGTAACTTATGATTTATATATAATCTATACCACAAAATTAATCTTATAAATTCTTCAGGTACTCACAGTACACAATTTAACAAAATATTAAATCATAAGTTGGCAAATGATTACATAAAATACTTTTTTACTACTTCTTATAATACAAATTTGTATATTCTTTCCATTTATAATATGAGTGTGTTTCTCGTTGTTTGCAGATCAAAAGCACTGCAGATAAGCATTTGAACTTCTGTCACCAAGTACAAGTATACATCGCGAGGCGGGTGCAGTACTGTTTCCAGTCCATATTGACTTTACGAGGATATTCTGTAAGCATACTTCATTTTTACACCCAAACTAAAAAGAGAGGTTATTAGTTTGCAGCCTGTCTTACTTCCTAAACGGAGAATCCTTTGAATCCTCCTCTATCGTTCCCTTATTGCTAAAGATTGTGACTCGCTTGTGGTGTTTGTTCACTGCCAGCGCTTTCTATCAGTTGCCTGCTGAAGAGCCGCGCTGACTGGCATGTCTACTGCACTTAAAACGAGATTTATACCAGGATTTGTGACTCTGAGTATCGGGATATTTCGAAGCAGTTGCATGCGCCATGATCACGGGTAAACTGAAGTCATTGCGAGTGGATGGTTATTGGCAGTTATAACGATCTACCCTCTTTCTCAGTCTCTTGCTAGGAATGAATTCACTAATGGTAAATGTTACGTTTTTAGTGCAAATAGTGTTCCTAACTATGATAGTTTCAAAAGTTATATGGCATCTCTAGATGTTCGGATACCACAATCATAATTTTATTACCGCAGAAAGGGGACAAAGAGCAATCCTTAAGGTATCCACTTTTCGTCCCTTTCTCTATCCAACCATCTTATTATATAAGTCGTGTAAAGCTTTAACAGTTAGGCAGCTATTTATACTAAACATAGTTTTAAGACAACACAGAGCACTTCCCTATAGCACTGAAAGTACTAACAAAAGACGAAAAGATATTGTCCACACTAACAACACCCCAGTAAAGCATGCTTTTGCATCCAGATTTCTAATGTTCCTAGGACCATTGCTGTACAACTGGCTAAATCGTTAATTGAGCATCTACTCAATGAACTTCTCAAACTGTAAAAGAGATTTACAGTCTGCTCTATCTAATCTATCTTACGAGGAAACTGAGGAATTACTAACCGTAATAAAGTAAGATTTTAAAGATTGTATAGTACGTAAACTCATACCTGCCATGTTTGCACTCAGTTTATTTAGTTATTTTTATTTTTTTCATTATGTAAATAGATTCTAAGTTTTGTTAATTTGAGTATTCATAAGATACCCCAGTCCAGCCTTATTCGCTTGAGATACAGGTTTTCCTAGTTCAAGCAATGTATAAAATCTTACCTTTATGTAGATATTAATCCCTAATGATAATCTTAGCAATATGAAAATGAATAAGATTTATTTATTAAAAAAAAATTATAATCATTCTAGAAATAAAGATCCGCTCCCTTATTACCTAAGCCAAATTGCTGTCGCGTCGCTATCGCTAGTCAGGCCATCCCTTTCACACGTGAGGTACGTACTATACGTGTGAAAGGGATGGCCTGACCAGCGACAGCGACGCGAGAGCAATTTGGCTTAAGTAATAAGAGGGCGGAACTCGCTGTTGCCACTTGCGGACTCCATAAAGTTAGTAAATCGTTTATAGGGCACGGTTTACGCTTATATAACAAACTCCCAAGTGATATACAACATTTGACAATTAACAAATTTAAAAACGTATTAATCCAAATCTTTATAATTGATCCGTTCCGACGACGCAACGCAACGTACTAATGAGGTCTCTCTCTTATTCCTGAAAACGTAACAGAGAGATACTTTTGAACTTAGAATAATTGTATGGATTCATAATTCATTTATTCCTTGTTATTGTAGGTACAATGTTGGTGGTAGGAGTTTTATCTAGGCGCTAGATTTTGCCTTCCGGCGTACAAGTATTTTATATTTAATAATAAACGTAACATGCAAATACAAAAACATTAAAATTACATAATTACTTAAATCCAGAAAAACAAAATGCCAAGAAATAATAATTAGGATAATAAAATGTCAAAAATAGTAATTATGATTTAAATTAGGATTCATGTCAATTTAGTGTGAAAATTATATAAGAACTTATTGTGTAAGTAATATAAGTATTAATCCGAAATAATTGAATAATATTTCCAGGGCCGCATGGAGATAGACAACGCGCGCGGCGTCCTAGAGATCCTCTGCACGGGACGAGAGTCCAGCAGCAAACGACACGCGTCCTCGACCTCGTCCCTGTCGGGCGGGGAGCGCTCCTACTCCACCGTGGCATTCATAATGGCGCTGTGGGAGTGCGTAGAACTACCTTTCTACTTCATGGATGAGTTCGACGTGTTTATGGTGAGCTTGTAGTCCATATTGCGTCTGTCGGGCGGGGAACGCGCCTCCGCCATAATGGCGCAGTAGGGATTGTGTAGAACTACATTTGTACTTAATTTTTTTTCTACGATGTGTTTATGGTGAGCTACACTGGTGCGCGAGTCTTAATTGATCGAGCGAAGCGAGATCTCTAAATCAACTTGGGCAAATCGCTGTTGTATGTATGTATGTTTGTTTGTCCAAGGATAACTTTCGAAGCGTTTATCCGATCATCGTGAAATTTGGTATATAGGTAGCTAGTGATGGCACAATTTTAGTGTGACTAAACGAGCTAAAAATTATGGGGGGGGGGGGGGGGGGTTGAGATATTGGGGTTCAAGAGGAGTAAAAAAAAAACAAATAGGACTGTCCGGTCAAGTAGTAGCAGTACGTCTAATAAAAGGTCTTTTTGAGTACATTTCGACACCGTTTTTATTTTTAGTTTAAACCTTGTAGTTTTTAAGTTATTAGCCATAATAAAAACTGAACTTTGACAAAATTCACAGGGTACACCAGTGACCCCACATTGCTGAAATTTGGTATGCGCGTAGCTTTAGTGACACAAGTATAGGCAAAAGTCTGATATCCAGAATAACTGCAATTTCTATCCTCAAAAAGAATAACCAATTTACATGAACTCCCGTTACCTGTAATTTGAATGAAACTGTAGGTCAAGTAATATGGTTGTGCATTTCGTGGCAGTATTTTATTAGTCAAAGAATCGTATCTAAACGTATTTAGCGACTACACATGTTTAAACTTTACGTATTTGTATGATTTGACAACTCCTTAAATCATATTTAACCACTAAATACGTCTAGGCATCGTTGCGCGAGTCGCCCTAAGAATATTTTTATTGTGTTTTGGGAGAGTCGCGAGATATCAGTTCGGGGCGAACCACTAGTTTACAGTATCATGCGAGATATATCTAACGGCGCGCGCGCTAGGCCATCTGGTTGAAAAACCAAAACACTTGGTCTAACTTCTAAGGTCCGATATGACGTATGTCATTTTTCTCGCCGTGATAACTTTGAACGGACGTCTACACATGTCGAAAAATCAACCCTATGTAATGCCAAAATTATTATGATATCCGACGCTATTCCAATGTTGTATTGCCGTAGAGGGTTCAATGCTGTAGAGTTGCGATCGTTTCAACCGCTTGGGAACGAAACAAAATCGATTATTACATAAAATTTGTTTTATAAGTTAGGTATGTGCAATGTTTAGTAGTTATTGTGTAAAAATATTTATTTAAATTTTAATTTTTTGTTTTTTGGGATTCTTGTATACTTTCATATGTTAATTAATATTGTAAACGCGTGTTTCTGTTTTCTGCTGCTCACACGCACTAAAGGCGTCACATAATACCAGCGCTACAGTAACTATATGTTACAGTGGCACACCGCTGAGTGACGACCTATTTTGTAGTCTTGTATTAGGTATAAGTATAATTGTTGTATTCGTAGAGTGTAAAAATGGACACAAAATAAATATTTTTCTTTCTTTCTTCTTTCTTTCTTTCAAAATCTAAAGATTTACTAAACTTTAGATTTTAAAAACATAAACGTATTTTTGTATTTTTAATGTTTTATACCTACATAAGAATCCGCAATGAAGGGGTTTCATCATTATTTTATCAGTGCAATAAAGAATTTTTCTAATCTAATTAATTTACTTATCATTATCGTCAATATGTTCTTGAATGACAAACGATACAAATTATGTATTATAGCCAATCTAGTCCAATATTAATTTAACCTAAGTTAAACCAGAGACCAGTAATATAAATATATTATACTGGTCTGTGGTTAAACTTAAAGATATGAAACTTTTAGTAAGTATAATTAATCTAAATATATCAAGAAACGGTTTTTCTAGCCGACATTTTTAATTCTACATTCTTTCACCATTAGAATGCTACATTGTCCCCGAGTAACATAGGCAAATTTTTAGCCGACTGCGCAGGAGAGCAATGTTTTTATTGACAAAACCATGCGTGCGAAGCCGCAGGCAGGTCAGCTAGTGAGAAACAAAGATTGTTTGTAATAATGAAGTGAAAGTAAATGGCGCGGTGTTACGATTGTATTGCAGGATAACGTGAACCGCAAGGCGGTGATGGAGCTGCTGATCGACCACGCGCTGAAGAACACGAGCCGGCAGTTCGTGTTCCTGACGCCGCAGGACGCCTCCTCCGTGCAGGCCGGTCCCATGCTCAGCATACACTTGTAAGTCAATAAAACAGGATTTACACATTTCTCAAGTATATGCTTGTACCAAGCACAAGTCCGATCGTGTTTGGAGTACTGTTCTCACCTCTGGGACGGATCAACGAAGTACCAACTTGAAGCTCTGGAATTAATTGAGAGAAGAGCCAAGAAGCTCATAGGCAACGATGAGCTAGTTGATGCAAGGCTCCTCAGCCAGGAGCATCGACGAAAGGTTGCTAGCCTCTCGGTTTTTTATCGAATCAACGGACAACCAGACGCTCTGTGGTTCGCCACCGCTATATAGTAGAAATACCTCCCTTTCGCACAAAGCGGTTCTATTCGATCGCCAAAGAGTGGAACGCCTTGCCAGAGTCTGTGCTTCCTGATAGCTACAACCTGGGTATTTTTAAGTCGCGAGTGAATAGGTTTCTTCTAGGCAAGCGTGTTCTATCGTAGACTGCATCATCGCTTACCATCAGGCGAGCTCGTGGTCAAACGCAAGTCTATACTGTATAAAAAAAAATATGCTGTTAAATTTTGGCGCCCTTCAATCCGACAGTTTAGTTGGAATTCCACTAGAAACAGTTTTTGTGAACATGTATATTTTTTGGAGTGATACAAAAGCGCCAAATAATCTAGTCTTTTGTTAGGATAGCTAGCTAAATACATGTATATGGAATAATAGATTTGGACCTGCTGTTTATCACTAGTGTAATGAGTTATCTGTTTTGTTACAGAATGGCAGATCCTCGACCTTAGTTACCTACTGCTACTCAAGCATTCCTAATCCTAGTGATTTTAATATTTAATATTACGATTACATTACAAATGTTTTGTTATAGTTAATAAGTATGTTCAATTACGAGTGATAATGCCAAATAAAGGTACAATATTTTTACAAGGTTCAGTTATTTCATTTTTAGATGATATTTAGTAATTTGGGGACCGAATAGGGATTTTAATGAGTAATAGAAAATCAAAAACACAAGAAAATAACAGAACTACAAAAAAAAAACAAGCAGGAAAGTGAACTACTAACTTGTGATGTGTATTTTTGAAGTAAAACTTTTTTACGCACGCTTGACCTGGGGAGTAAGCTGGTGAATGTGTTACGAAAAGTGCGAACGGAAGCTGAGAGGCAGATATAAGTTAGTGAAGATAGAAAGAGAGAGTTATGTTTCGTATATTTTTAAACGTTAACAGGTTAGCTGTCCGATGAGGCACATGTGCCTCATGGGTGATTGCACTGGTACGTCCATGAGGCATATGTGCCTCATGGCCAATGATGTAGATAATGCAATCGATCTATCGATAATTTTTTTTAATAATTATATTATTTGTGGCATTAGTAAATTATACTACAACCAAATTCTACCAATCAATTTATTATTGAACTTAAACAAAAAATAAATTTCACTTAAAAATTAACATTAACCTTATTCAAACACAAAATTATTCTTTCACCGATGTTACTATTATTGTGAGACCCTTTGAACAAGGGTTGCCAACAAAAATTAGGAAACTAGCCTATTATCATCAAAACCGAAATGGCGATTGTAGACCTGCGATTATATTCCCTCATGTATGTTTTTTTTTTTTTTCTTGTTTGGAAACTGGTGGCCGAAAGGGTACCTAATTGAATGGTGCAATTCAATAACAGAAGATTGTTTTCAAAAAGATATTTTTCAGATGTCTAAAGTGTTACGAACATAAACGTACATTTTATCATTAAACGTAAATAATTAATTTCTTATCATACTCATCTAACATTAGCAATTATCGATATAATTAATTTCAATCACTAGGACACATAAAGTATCATAAAATACTTGAAGAGAATGACGTAACTTAATACGAAACTTCATGAGCGTTAGCTGTCATTATTTACTACGAGGACGTGTACAAAGAAGATCGAAACTTGCTTCGGGACAGGTAACCTGTTAATGTGCGAGATGCCTCTGGCCTGAATGAGCATAGATTGATCGACCTACAGACGTGTCGACAATTTTATAAATTATATTTTGTAAAAGAAGTTTTACTTCAGTCGTGTGCTCTAAAGTATACTCGTTTTTTTATATATGTACATGTTAACCAGGGATGTTGCGAATATTCGCATCCGCATCGATTTGGGCGTCAGATGCAGCACAGCTCGCGACAAGAAATTGGGTGGGGCTTGCGAGTGGCGCGTGCCGCGGCACGTGCTGATTGACCAATAGGAGCGAAGATATCGGTGACAAGATCCGACGCGTTTATTATATTTATCATTTGTATCTCTTAAATCAATCATAACGTGTTTACTTGCGCTTATCGTATGAACATTGCAGTTTTTTAATGTTATTGTAAGTATACAGTGAGTAATTTTTATTTCTACGAGTTTCATGGACTAGTCACAATAAAATAAACATATTTATGTAAGATAAACTTCTAGCAGCGTAGGACGTACACCTACAAGATGGGCAGACGACTTGGTAAGAACCGCAGGTCGGCGTTGGATGCAGGCCGCTTCCAACCGCAGTTCCTGGAGATCAATGAGGGAGGCCTTTGTCCAGCAGTGGACGTCCTACGGCTGATATGATGATGATGATGAAACTTCTAGTAATTACAATAATGTTTGACTTGACAGTATTCAAAGTTTTTGCAGCATTTATTTTCGTCGGTATCCTCGTTTTTATATCTGCAAGTTTATCTTTCAGGACATTTCTCAATTTCATGATGACCAACTCCAGTCGATTTTGTTGGCTAAATAATTAAATAATTATTGCTGGACATTTCAAACAGCGCTATCTAGCCCCAAACTAAGCAGAGCTTGTACTATGGGAACCAGATAACTGATAGAATACTTATATTTATATATTTTTTTTGGTAAATACATTCTTGTGGTCTTGGTAAATTCGTTCTTCATGTGTTTCTCTTTATATTCTATAAAGAGAAACAACCAGACCCGGAACAAATATCTGTAGATCATGTAAACATTTGTCCCGCAGCGGGAATTGAACCCGCTACCTCCAGCGTCTCAGCCGGCTATTCACCCACTGCACCACGGGGGTCGTCAAATCGTTGGATTTTTTTTCTGGATGCGCGCGTTTTTGAATTGATTGCAGGTTTTTCCTCTCCATATTGAATGTTGTCCTTAGTAGGTACTTTTGTTGTTTACAAATTCTATCGTATTCAGTCCCTTCTTTTAAAGGTAGTTTTCACTTGTAAATCGTGAAACCTTCGCCTGTCTAGTGTGTGCTTACATTTTTTGGTTCTATGCTTTTAAACCTTGTTGAAAGTAGTTTTTTATCCGTGATATCGAATAGATCTCTTAGTTCTTCATAAAGATGGTCGTATGCGATGTCGATTTTTGTAAGAGTTTTCGATCTCTGACGAGGCATACATTTTATTTTCTTTGAGTTAATTACTTGTTAATTTTTATTTTATTTTTGCCATTTTAGGGCACACATTGATGATGCAAAGTCATAGAAAACTATGTTAACCAATACCTAGTATCACTGACTAGTAACGTGCGACTAGCTTCGGTGGAACTTTTGAAACTATCATGGTTATGAACACTATTGTGTTATCGGGTGAAGGAACATATCAGGGCGGTGAAGAATGTTGACAGACAAAAGTCTGCCATAGCGGAACATCTGCTGGACTTAGGCTCAAACCACTGGATCGTGCTACACAACCCACAAGTAATCTCAACTGAGCGACATTACATGCCAAGACTGGTTCAAGAGGCAATTGAGATTGCCAAACACAAGAATTTCAATCGTGAAGATGGTTTTCAATTATCTGGAGCCTGGAATCCTGTGGTGAGAATGTGTAAGAACAGAAGAAGTGAAGTGTCAATTACGCGTCCTGATACCGTGAGTGTTGTGTGTCGGAATCGAGTTATGATCGAGAATGAAGCCGGTGGTAGTAATAGAATTAGCGAATTAATTCCTAGCAAGAGACTAAGAAAGAGGGTAGATCGTTATATCTGCCAATAACTACCTACTCGCAGACTTCAGTTTACCCGTGATCATGGCGCATGCAACTGCGCCGAAATATCGGGATACTCAAATACTCACAAATCATGGTAAATATCCCGTTTTTAGTATAAATAGCTTCGGTGGAAACTGGCCCTTATTGTAAATTAGATTTACTTGGTGAAAGTAAACAATTTATTGATATTATCAACATCATTTATTTAATACTACAACAGCAAAATAGCCGTGACTTACATTGAGTACAAAATGTGATCTATCAATGCATTTATTGCACACGTGACAATCTATCCGAAACACTAATGCTACTCAGGAGTGATATAATGTATACATTTTATTATTCAATTACTTAAATATTATAATTAGACATAAGTGTATACAAAAACATATACATTATATCGCACGTGAAAGCGTTTATGGAACTGTCTTGAGATCACACCAGATTTATCCATACAATTTAAAAATCTATTACAAATAAGTTTTTTATATTAGTTTTAAATTGATATAAAAATAACTTAAACCTAACAGTGTGCTTCATTTACGCTAAGAATATATTTAAATTATTCTGATAACAATCTAAGTCTTATTTAAAAGGCGAGGCGCGCCTTACAGGATAAGCGTAATCGTTGAACTTATTCTAAAATAAATCTAACATCAATACCCGGATAAGATGTAACAAGGTACAAGCTTTTGTACAATTATTTTATTAGAATCGTTAGACATGCATCGCGTATTCGCGCGTAACTATCGGAAACTAGGGTTCGTCACTTCCTTATTACCAAGTAAGTAAAAATAATAAAATGTCATTATATTGACACACATTCTTTATCAGTAGAGACAGTAACGATCTCGGTTGGCAAGTCGCCCAAACCTCGCCGTTACTACTCCATTCAATCAATGCTTTTATAAGCCAAATAATAATTCAGTCAAATCGCCGAGTGCACGAATCAGTCGAACGGGAATTTTGCGATTTTAAAACAGATGTATGTATATATACAGATGTATCTATTAGTTTTAGAAATATTTTCATATGTATGTATTCATAACAGGGTGTATATAGAAAACGAAGCAAACAAAACAAAAACTTTACAAAGTACCAAAAATGCAATTGAAGGAAAATACTTTAAAAAGTATTCAAGATCTTACTCCAGAGCGACAGTCTTTGGTCAAGTTGAACGAAAATTTTAACCACTAAGTTTTTTTTTTAAGATTTCACAATGGACTCTGGAAGTCTCTCAGTCAGTCTCATGAACACATTTTGTTCATTTTTCGATCAAGAAATAATTTATTATATACATTCAGAAACTAAGCAAACAGATTTATAACCTAAATAAGAGGATTTGTTAATTATTATCTACGTATTAACTAAATCAAAAGGTATATTTATTTGATTGAGATTTGGAACTCAAAAACGCAACCCACGATTTTGTGGCATATTTTTTAGATCACATTTTTCAATAGTTTTTGCAAATCTTAGGTAAAAGGTATTCACCAATGTCGCTGCGTGTACGACTAATTTGGTTAGGTCATGAACCATTATAAAATATGTAAAAAAAAAACAAATATCGCGTACAGTTAAAATAACATACATCACGAAATAACTATTCAGATTTACAACTTGCAGAATAAACACTAAGTGATTCAAAATGATGGAACAGAAAATGCATTTCAATATTTATACAATTGATAATCCTATTAATATGATCACAAAACTAATACAACCATTCCACTAATATTTAAAGAAAGTATACCTGCACGCGACCTTACTTAGTGCGGTTGAAACTAATGAGATTTAATGTAAAACAAAGTTCTACAAAAATTATGAAACAAAGCGGGGAACATTCCTAGAAAATAAATAAATATTGCTGAACAATTTCACACAGCGCCAAACTAAGCAGAGCTTGTACTATGGGAACCAGATAACTGATACAATACATATATACTTATAATATATAGTAAAACATCCAGACCCGGAACAAATATCTCTAGATCATGTAAACATTTGTGCCGCGGCGGGAATCGAACCCGCAACCTCCTGCGTCACAGCCGGTTATTCGCACACTGCACCACGGAGGTCGTCAAAAAAAAGTTAGCAGACAAAAATATTCTTACTTATAAATGTAAAGTATGCTGCGTGGAATGTTTACATTTACAGCTTCAAAATCAAGTGTTCTAGCCGGTTTTCAGCGTGAGATGAAAATCTCCGTAATTATTAAAATTTATCTATAAACATGCATAACTTTCGTATTACAAAAGATTTCATTGCTCGATGATAGAGCTGCCGTCCATTGTCATTGTAAAGAGTATAACATATTAATGTTATAAGTTCGTCACAGTGTTTGTACTTGTTGTAGATTTTATGTATTATTATCTGCAATACAGTCGCCTCCATCAACATGTAAACAGTATAGTACCATGTCGCACTAATGAGCGCCTACTGACAAAGTTGTACCATGTCGTTATACAAATCATTGATAGTGGTTGTACTACCATAGTATTACTTAGCGTTATCTTGCATGATTTACGTCAATGGTTTATTCGAGACCTGCACGCCGAATTCTAAATGTGTGTGGTCTTGCCACATGTCGGTCTACGCGAATGTTCGTAACACGTCTGTCTATCTGTATCTATCGTCACACGAAGGACAAAGACGCACAACACGAACATTCGCCGTACACCGAAAATGAAGCCGGCCCATAACAAGTAATTTACGATACAACAAGTAGATCTGTACGTATCATTCATTCAATACTAAAATCAGACTTAAATGAAAAATTCGGTACATCTAAGTACAATTAAAATTGCAATGTTATCAATGCAATCTACTACATCGGCTACACCCGACAGTTAGGCTATAATTGAAGGACATATCTTATCTAAATCATAAATACAAACAACTACGATATATGTTTCCTTATCCACAAAAGTATTTTTTTTAACTGGTTGATAAAGGTTCAATTTGCAGCATATCCTTTATATTACTTTAATCCGAGTAGTTAGTTCCATGCTCACTGCAAACGCGTGTTATTCATTTTAGCGAATTAGTATGCAAACTCTTTCACACAGCGTTAGAATACTTGTACTACTAACAGGCGTTCCAATACTTCCAATATATGTAGGCCGGATCTTATCAGTGTCGGATATCCTAGTGCTACCAAAAAGGAATTTGTAAGGCAGTTGGTCCAACAATATTACCACTGCTGTAGAAACATCTGTAAATACTTAGGATGTTCTACGAATGCTAATAGTTATGGTCATCCTATGCCCTCGGAACGTCTTATTAACATTGAATTCAACGGATAAAGGATATTTCAAACTTCAAAATGAACTTAACTGGTCATTACAATCTAGTTGAGATAATTCTTGGACAGGTAATCTGTTAGTGATCAATGATATTACTTATTAAAGGAAGGATTGATAAATTATCTCAAACTATAATTATGTCCAAGGACCTTTTTCTCACAAGTTTTTTTCTTTTTCAAGAGTTCTTTTTACTGTCAAATCCTTAGAACTTAGAAGTTGTTTCCTGTGCCTAAATAGGCGAGGCGTATAAATTAACTATACATTTCAAGATTTGTAAAAGTGAACAATCAGCATTACAAAATAACGTACAACTTTCAGCGTGTACGGGCAATCGCCAATTCGACCATTTCCAATAAACTATCTACATTATATGTAAATAAGAGAAGGATACGTTTACTAATAATAACTGATTAAAACGGGTACTTATCACGTATTTACCATTCTTATAAAAATATAAAAAAGGTACATACGCGATAAATACACGTTTAATCGGTAATTATGTAGTGATCGCGAAAGTTTACTAATGCCGAATACACACAAAGCCAAACCATGCTAATCTGCGTTTGATTGGTCCAATTAAATGCATCAGCTTATTACCCTGGCTTCGTGTACAGTGTAGTAAACCTTACAGATAAATTATCTGCATCTGAGATAATATATTGAAATCAGCCGAAAACAGATATTAAACTATCTTAGTCCATAGCGGCGGGTTAGTTCCTCCCGTGGACTCACTGCTCATTCCTCAGACAGCAAGTCCAGGTCAGGTAAAGGCGAATGCCTCGTAGAAGGCGTCTTAGTGGTGGGAGTCTTAGGGCTTTTGTGGTCGGACTGCGGGGGGGTCGGTGGGTATATGTGCTCGGTGTCTTGTGATGTGGAGGCTCCGGTGTCTTGGTCTGTCTGGGTGGTCGACTGGTTTTCTTGCATCAGCTGGTACACCTTATCCTGTTGACGAAAATAAAAAGAATACGTTGGAGATATGAATAACTCTTTTTTTTAACTTGATAGATCTTTGTTTGACCACTATCTCACCTGATGGTAAGCAATGATGAGCTTTTAGCGGGAGCAGTTTAATCAGAATATAACAATATAGGGTCTAAGAGGTTCTCCAGCTTTCATCAGAAGTTGTATTCCGATTAAACATGCTTTCAGAAAAAAAACGTAAGCCAAAATCGACGTAAACGTAAATACTAGAAATAAACAAAGTATTTTATATAACTAGCTGACCTGCCTGCGGCTTGGCACGCATCGTTTATCAATAAAAACATTACCCTCCTTCTGCGCAGTCGGGTAAAAAGTTGTGTTACTCAGAGGATAATGTAGCATTCTAATGGTGGAAGAATTATTGAAATCGGACCAATTTTTTGAATAGTTTTCGATTTTATTGGTTGCAAACATACAAAAACACAAATCTTTAGTCTTTATAATATGTATAAATAAGCCTGGTGTCCACAATTTGGGTTGTCAAATTACAAGGGCATAAAAAAAGTAACCAAGTAAAAATAGAACGTGAATATTTGTAGGTACGAGAGGCGTTCAATGTATTCTCAGTATAGGCGTGAAACAATAAGCAGAAAATTCTGAATAAAATGTATTTTTCAATGTAGTCCCCTAGGATCTGAACACACTTATTTGTCCTGGAAAATAACTTTTTAATTCCCTACAAAAAATATTTTTCTTCCTGGTCTGAAAAATGATCGTTAATTGCTGCCTTTAACTCTTCATCGTCGGAAAAATGCTTGCCTCGAAGTTCTTTTTTGAGATTTGGGAACAGAAAGTAATCACTAGGAGCTAGGTACGGGCTGTAGGGTGGATGATTGATTTCTTCAAATCCGCAATCCCGCACAGCAGCATTGGCAATGCGCGCCTTGTGAACAGGCGCGTTGTCGTGCAGAAGCAATACACCTGCGGTCAATTTTCCCCGTCTTTTTTCTTTTATTGTCTAATTTAAATTGCGCAGGGTGTTAGCGTAAGTTGCGCCTGTAATACTCTCACCTTTTTTTGTGTACTCAAATAATAAGATTCCGTTGGAATCCCAAAACACTGTGGCCATGAGCTTTCCAGCGGATGGACTGACTTTGAACTTCTTCGGTGGGGCTGTTCCTTTTTTATGCCACTGCATAGACTCCTGCTTGCTCTCAGGATCATAGTGATGAACCCACGTTTCATCACCAGTAACAATCCGATCATAAATACTTTTCGGATTTTCACGACAGAGCTCCAAAAACTCCTTGCAACAATCAACTCGCACTTCTTTCGAAGCGCCGCTGTGAGCATTCGCGGCACCCATCTTGCACTGACCTTTGACAAATTCAGATGGTCATGAAGGATAGTGTGAATGGTATCCACGGATAGCTTGGTTCTTTCTGCTAATATTTTCACTCTCACACGGGCATCTTCGAGTACAAGTTTCTCAACAATTTTTACGTTTTCTTCAGTAGCGGCACTAATCGGCCCACCGGCACAAGGGTCGTCTTCAATACTCTCTCTACCCCGTTTAAATTCACTTGACCACTTCTGAATTGTAGATAATGAAGGGGCATAGTCTTTGTAAACAGCCATCATTTCTTCGTGAATTACTTTTTGAGAGTCTTTCCTTGTTTTGTGAAGAATTTTATCACAGCGCGATGCTCGATTTTTTCAACATTGTCGTATCAGTCATCGTAGTTGCCTTTCCGATTTGATATTTTGAATACTAATGGCGACATTCAAATAAAATTTTGTATTTATACCCTCAATGAGTGTCATAAACTAATGAGATAATTTTATTACCCTCATCATTAGTATATTACCCGAATACATTGAACTCCCCTCGTAGCTCAGAGTCGCTCAACGAGCTATGGAGAGGGCTATGCTCGGGGTTTCTCTACGGGATCGAATCAGAAATGAGGAGATACGTAGGAGAAATTAAGTCACCGACATAGCCCGACGGATTAGCACGTTGAAGTGGCAATGGGCAGGCCATATAGCGCGCTGAACAGATGGCCGATTGGGCCGGAAAGTTCTCGAATAAAGGCCACGGACCGGCAAGCGCAGCGTAGGACGTCCACCTACAAGATGGGCAGACGACTTGGTAAGAACCACAGGTCGGCGTTGGATGCAGGCCGCTTCCAACCGCAGTTCCTGGAGATCAATAAGGGAGGCCTTTGTCCAGCAGTGGACGTCCTACGGCTGATATGATGATGATTTGTAGGTTACATACATGAACAAGATAACTTTTATTTATATAGGTTATAAAGTATAGGTCAATGATGTGATCAATAATGGGAATTGCTCAACCATAGCCCTCAACCGGGATGAATGGAAGAAAGGAAGGGAGGCCTTTGCACAGCAGTGGGATCCAACAGGCTCTTTAGAATAGATTAGTAGTGATCAATGAAATAATTAATATTACTGGACATTTCACACAGCACTATCTAGCCCCAAACTAAGCAGAGCTTGTACTATGGGAAGCAGATAACTGATAGAATACTTATATACTTTTTTTGTAAATACATACTTAAAATATATACATAAACATCCAGACCCGGAACAAATATCTGCAGATCATTCAAACATTTTGTCCCGCGGTGGGAAACGAACCCACGCAGTCCTGCGTCTCAGCCGGGCTCCGCACCATAGAGGTACTTACAAACATATCCAGTGAGACATTATGCGACTGTATCCGATGGCTCTCGTCCAGGTTGATATCGGGACAGATGAGATGCATCCCCGCCCCGCGCTGCACGAACTCCCCGTCCCCGCCGCGCACCGCGCACACCGCGCCCTCCGCGCGCACCACTGACACGATCGGCGCCAGCCACCGGTAGCACGGCTCGATCGCCTCCCAGCTGTACCCTGTAAATAGAATCAACATATTTTTATTCATTAAAATCACAAGGATCGTGTGATCCGAGCGCTGGAACTTATCTACGCATAAGCATTGCAATTCAGCGGGGCAATGCAACCGATGGAGCAGGGTCTGGAGCAGTTGAGCTATCTATAGATCGCTTGCAACAGTCTTTAGATGATTCTACTGTATTATAATCTGATAAATCATTTTATGTTCTTTCTGTTATTAAATAGCATTTTGCCCCATAAAAAAAAACATAAATACGGCATTTATTACATACTGTTTTATCGGTGTCTCGACCCACAATGTTTCGGTTCAATTCAATTGAAAAGGTTCACGGATTGAACCGAAACGTTGTCGGTCGAAACACCGATAAACTGTACGCGATGAATCCCGTATTTATAATAATGATTGAAATAAGTTTTCTAAGTGAAACTAAAAACCAGTACAATACAAATTAGCTAACCATTCCAGTATACCTACTGGTTTTCTATTCAAAAACTGTGGTGGGTAGCATTGCTACACTATCGTATTTATTTTGAGTGATTACTTCTCTTGTGGACAACTTTGCATTTTTTTTTAGCGAATCTTTCAGCGCTCCTCAATATCCACACGACGACGCACAAATAACTCGTGTTACCATTTCCGTGAGTGAATTTCAGGGCTCTTTTGAAACCTCTAATCCCCACACAATGACGTAGGCGCACGCACAATGGCACGAGTGCACTAATAACGCAACGTACAGTGGTCTATTTACAGAATCCACTTGGCGACGAATTTTAAATATTCTAAAACTTTTAGCGGCAATAAAAGCATTTAATCGTTCATTGCCACAGACCACAGGCACAGACAGACATAGGCGATAAAAGATAAGATAACTCACTATTGTACACCAAAGTAAAATATAGAACATAATTCTTACAAATAGATTTAGTACAAAGGGCGGTCTTATCACTAAAAGCGATCTCTTCCAGACAACCTTTGTATGGACATGATTATAATGTTAAACTTATAACATCCCTCTATTTGTGTCTCGGTTAAAAAGGTTAGAAAAGTACGAAACTTAACTACCACTATAACTAGCTAGGGGAATAGGTTTCTTTCTTCTAGGCAAGCGTGTACCATCGTAGACTGCATCATCGCGCCCTATCAGGCGAGATCGTGGTCAAACGCAAGCCTATAATTTATAAAAAAAAAGCTGACCGCACCGCAGCTTCGCACCCTTTGTATTTCAATTATAACATCATCCTCCTTCTGCGCAGTTGGGTTAAAAGTAGCCTATGTTACTCCGGGATAATGTAGAATTCTATTGTTGAAAGAATTTTTGAAATCGGACCAGTAGTTTTTGAGTTTATTCGTTACAAACATACAAATCTTTCCTCTTTATAATATTAGTATCTATAGATTATCTATCGTGCAGGGAGAAATAGTGCCATATAACATTCTCTTTGACTTATGTTTTACAGTTAAAAAATTGAAAAGTAAGCTCACCTGACACCCTAACCCCCAGCTCCTTGGTGAAGGAATGCGCCATGGCCGCCGCAGCAATCACACTGTACGGGTACTGGTTCATGTCCACATGCAGCACCGCCAGATCAATCAGCTGGCCGCTTATCACGAACTCCAGCGAAGAGTACTGAGGGAACACGAACGTGTACCCCCTCAAGGCATTCGCGCCATGATCGCTCTCTCCCAGGAGTCTCCGCTTTGCACTGCGGCCTTCGCTCGCCAGCTGCATGTACACGTTCAACCAGCTGTTGATAGTGATCGGTGTGATACTCCATGATAAGATCTTGAGGATCAGAAGTTCTTCTAGCAGGATTTCCTCGGCGGTGCAGGCTCCGTCGGTGACGTAAGCGAATTCCCCGATTTTCGGCGGGTAAACCTCCTCCACTTTTGCGGCGATGAATAAGCATGTTATTCCTGAAATTATAAACGATTGTTAAGGGGACACCGGAGGGACAATCGCCCATACAACACGTACTACCAAGATCATTTCTAATTAGAGCATATTTCTACCTTAATAAGGTATTATTTGAATTTGAATAGTATTTATCTAGGTTCCCAACCATATATTAGATCAAAATTACCTAAAATGAAATAGAAGCGTATCGCATTTTGCATGTTTTTACGTCATAAAAGACCTGTTTTCAACCTAATTGTTTCGTATTAAAAACAACAACAGCTTACGTATCCTAGTCATGGGAACATAAATTACCTATATCGTCTAGTTACAGAATAAAAACACAATGAGAAAAATACAACAAGTTTTCAGTCATCATTTTTGGTATTACGGAACACGGTCAAAATCTAATCAAATTTAGAATCGTTCTATTGCTATCACTGTCGCTCTGCGTGGCTAAACTTCGTCACTAAACAGGGATAGCGATATTCAGGCCGACGTTTTTGACGCAGCCGAATTGAAGTTGCGCTCGGGGTTCGCCGGCGCGTTAAGCGGTCGAGCTTCGCTAGGATTTTCCCGGTGTTGGAACCTAGGTAGCTAAACTGTTTACTCAAAAAATGTTAATTTTATCAAAATCAAAGTGGCGTTTCTTATATTTCGTGACAGACACAAACATACATAACTCGATTTAAGATTAGTGGAATAACTCACGTATGACCTCGCCATATTTAGAATACCAACGACGTTTTTATACAAACGCTTTTGTGAATGTATCAATCGTACAACTTACTACTTTATTTGTTAAGCGTTAGTGGCATGGCTGTGGCACCTTAGACAATAGAGACTCTACTTCAGGTTATAAGTAGTCTCTAGTAAGAGAGGCACAATCAAAGGATGTACCTCAACCTGGTGGAACAGTTAGATTGACCACGAAAAGATCCTTTACCGAAGAGGCTCGACCTCTTTATAAACTCTGTCAGGGCCACTTAAACTGGACTCTACTACACACCTAATAGAGTTACCAAGAATTAGCGAATAGCGGCGTTTCAAACTATTTGTAATAGCATTCCTTAAAACCAATAAGGCCTAATTTGGAAGAATTAATATGGTAAATTGTTGTTTCAGTCCCTAACCTAACAGAAAAAAAAACCAGTGTTTTAATCTCTTCGTCATGACAATAACGATGATGATAACATACCTACAAGTTGCAGTCGTCCCTTCTGCAAATCTTCCGTATTGGAGAGATATCGGTCGATGTAGTCCACTGTCAGATGGAACGACTCTCTGTGGAGTTTGTACACCTCGCATACCTGACGGAAAAGACATACACATTACAACAATTGAAGATGACGTATTCAGCGCCTAATAGGAAGTTGGCAGCTGCAGCTGGGTGCCTGGGATATGATTTTAAAAGGATTAGACTTGCAAACTGCGATAAGTATAAATAAATAATAAATATTACTGGACATTTCACACAGCGCTATCTAGCCCCAAACTAAGCAGAGCTTGTACTATGGGAACCAGATAACTGATAGGATACTTATAAACATTTTTTTTGTATTTACATAAAATATATAGAGAGACAACCAGACCGGGAACAAATATCTGTAGATCATGCAAACATTTGTTCCGTGGCGGGAATCGAACCCGCTACCTCCTGCGTCTCAGCCGGCTATTCGCCTGCTGCACCACGGAGGTCGTCAATATTATATGCAATATTAGTTACAATTAGATCATTGTCTTAATAACTGACACAGCGGCTTTTAGTGACTAGTTTAACGCAGCATTACAGTACGTGATAAATCCCGTATATAAAATAATTAGCTGACCAATCCGCAGCTACGCACGCGTAAAAACATTACCCTCCTTCTCCGCAGTTAGGTAAAAAGTAACCTGTGTCACCCGGAGATAGTGTAGCTTCCCAACGAAGACAGAATTTTTTTTTACGGTCCATTAGTTTCAGAGCCTATTCAACGCAAACAAACAAACAAATCTTTCCTCTTTATAATATTATTTTTGAAGATATTGATATGTTTTTTTTAATATTGTAGATTTGTAGAAAATACTTTTGTTCTATCAACAATAGTTTCCGCAGCGCATGCGACTAAAGACGTTTTAGGGCACTTTTTTACACCTTGAGTTACGTTACATAAGTTTTAGTAAGGATCCCTAATCTTTTCTAGCAATAAATATAGCCTTATGTCACTCAGGGTGAATGCAGCTTTCCAATGGTGAAAGAATTTTTGAAATCGGCACAGTAGTTTTTGGGTTTATTCATTACAAACGTACACACAAAAATACAAATCTTTCCTCTTTATAATATTAGTATAGAAGTATAGATGAACGCAGTATTAGTTCTCTTCGATTTTCTGTTTCAATACGTTAGTTTGCAGAGGCGCGAACCGATGGGTTTCACGCCATCATCCCCGCAAAAAGACTGCCTCACTGCTCAGTAGAATGCGAGGCAGCAGCAACACCATGCTTCAGGTCATAGCTGACAAATACGACTCACCGATTATGAAGTCCTTCAATCGGGTATAATGCGCGCAGCCAAAGATGAGACCTGTCATACCTGTCACCCACCATAACTTGGAATCACAGCGGCGTATGCGCGGCGGGAACGACACACGACTGAATACGCATGCGTGACGCCATACCTCGCCGTCCCTTCTCGCTTGCCTCGCATACCACCAAAACCGCCAAGAACTATCTACTGCGCAGGTATGACCACGTGACCCGTCAAGTCTCATCTTTGGCTGCGCGCATTATACTGATCGAATAGTCTTTGTGAGAGACTTGAGTGAGGGACTTTAACCTAAATTTTATTATTAGTCTTTGAATTTTGTTTGTTTAAATTAAGTTTTTACTAACAAATATGGATCTTTGACATGTGAAAATTTAATAAATGAATTGAATGCACTAAGCTTAACTAGTAATGGTTACACGGGGTTTTCTTAGGCTTGCGTTAGACAAATAAAACGCGTAAAAATACTCTGTTTTGTTGAAGAATGGTTTTAATTCCTATTTATTTATTTCTATCAGACAAAAAAGGTTCTCAATTCGTCTGAATATATTTTGTTGTATGTTACCGATCATTATTTACCACGTTTAACGATTTCAAATTTTTTTGTTAGAAATGGGGGGGGGGGGGGGGTAAGTTGTGGCTGGTCCCATATAAATTTAAATTTTGTCAACATCATGGAGCCATGATAAAATCATCAATCTCTTCATTTTGCAAACTCTACACGACGTTTTAATATTAAGAAAAATGACCGGAAAAACGGTCACCCATTTTTTATTTCTCCATTCGATAAAGAAAATGGTTTCAAATGCATAAATAGAACACCCGAAGTTCAAATGTACGTAGATCCAGATATATGATTTTTTTTTCTAAATAATCTGTAATTTTGTAAACAATTACAATTTAAAAATTTGTTTGCATATTTACCTACTAGTGTCCTCATATTGAGATTTTACGTAGGGATTTAATGTATAAAATTGTTAGTTGTATGGCTGAAAGGAAAAATAAAACCAAAATTCCATTTTTTCAAAATATTGATGTAATTTTGGTTTGTATTTTTTTATTACCATAGAAGGATACAAAATATTAATTTATATATTGTTTGACATTGTGTTAATAACATATAAAAATATTAGATCCTTATCTTTGAAGAACTTGCAAGTTAAAAGCTGCTAAAGTCGATGACCTGTGAGGAAATTAAAAATGGACGACTGTTTTTCTGGTGATTTTTCATACTGTGCGACGTTATAGGCGAATGATTCTTTCCCACGTCAACCGATATCGAGATTTCTATGATTATCTGAAGTCAGTTACTTACTATTATTTGATGAGGTGACATGACACCCCCCCCCCCCCCAACCCCTCCCCCCGATGCTAAGCGGTTACCTCTGCTTATAACAATAGTCTATTATAAAAAAAAACTTTCATTTTATTTATTAAGAATAGGTACTTGGTCTGCATTGCATTGTTATACACACATCACCCCAATATATACACGTGTAAAATAAGACAACTATTATTTCACCGGTACCCATACCCTGCAGGATCACAGCAATGCAAAACATATTTCAAAGGGGTAGAGAGCAGTCTCTGTGTATTTTCTATTTGCTGCGATGCTGACGACACAATTTGTTTATTAGTTAGATTATTATGTTCATTTACATGCGGGCATCAAGTACAATCATACGTTAATTAAATGCAATAATTTATGACATAGCGACAGCTGTTTGTAAGTACCTACCTCTATTCTAGGCACACTTTTTGTCACGATGTGTCAATTAGAAGGACACACGATGAAGTCGTGTTATTTCTTATTCCATAGCGTTGGATTTAAGTCCGCATAGCCTAAAAAAAGCGGCCAAGTGCGCGTCGGACTCGCCCGTGAAGGGTTCCGTAGCAGCAAGTAACATAATATAAAAGTTATTTTAGTTCGTTGTAACTTTTTTATATGAGTTGATTGAATGAAAGGTAAATTGATTTATGACGTATTAAAAAAAACTACTTACTAGATCTCGTTCAAACCAAATTTCGGTGGAATTTTGCATGGTACATCATATATTTTTTTTAGTTTTATCATTATCTTATTTTAGAAGTAACGGGGGGGGGGGGGGGGGGGGGGGACATTTGTCCACTTTGGAAGTGTCTTTCGCTCAAACTATTCAGTTTAAAAAAAATGATATTAGAAACCTCAATATCATTTTTGAAGACATATCCATAGATACCCCACACATATGGGTTTAATGAAAAAAATATTGAGTTTCAATTTTAAGTATGGGGAACCCCCAAAATTTATTGTTTTTTTTTCTATTTTTGTGTGAAAATCATAATGCGGTTCGCAGAATACATCTACTTACCAAGTTTCAACAGTATAGTTCTTAGTTTCGGAAAAAAGTGGCTGTGACATACGGACGGACAGACAGACATGACGAATCCATAAGGGTTCCGTTTTTTGCCATTTGGCTACGGAACCCTAAAAACTATTGAACAATGGAATAAGTATAATACAGTCATCAAGAGTACAACAAAACTGAGCTAAGTTCTAATAAAAGGCAAAGTAAGCGGTATTGTAAGTCGCTTCAGAATTAAGTCAGGACGTTATCTGAATTTATTCAGATCAATAAGCGCTGAGGCCCGGTACGGGGCTTTGGCGAAAACATTACTATCTCGCTATTGTTGAGTTTAGATTTATACAGAACCTTTTTGTCAAACAAACAAACATCTTAAGATGCCATCATTAGAATAGAAGTCATCAATAGGGACGTCAGTGCAGATCTTATTCTCTTACTTAAAACTCCTGTCCATACGACAGAGTTTTATAGTCGATCCTTCACTGTAACAGCCGTACGATTGTGGAACGCTTTGCCTCTATAAGAACTCTATAAGAACATCCAAGTATATTAGTAATTTTAAAACAAAAGTGCACACCCATTATCTGTCCCTGTGTTGAAGTTGTAACTGCTTGTTAATTCATCTAAACCATTTTTATAGTTGCTTATTTTAAATTAAATTTGTATTAGTGATAGTATTTTAGGTTTATAGTATGTAGATATGTTTTTAATTTTATATAGATGCACCGCCGTCTGTCTGGAAGACATCGCTTTTAATACTAAATCTATTTGTAAGAATTATGTTCTGTATTTTACTTTGGTGTACAATAAAGAGTTATCTTATCTTACCCTTACCCTAGAATTAGATAAACATCTAATGGTATAAAATCAGAAATTAATTGCAGACTGTACTTCCCGGGACCTTTCACTAGCCTAGTATCGGTGTTATATTTGACGAATTTTGTGGCCTGGACCGAAATCAAGTATTCCCCGAAGCATAGAAGCACTCAGAAAACTTTAGTGATTGATTTCAATCATTATTATAAATACGGGATTACTCAGTGCGAGGCGAGACGTTATTATAGCGGATCGCACTCGCCCTGATGAAAGTTCACAAGTTGAACCGAGACATTGTCGGTCGAAACACTGATAAGACGGTACGTGATAAATCCCGTATTCATAATAATCATCTCCAGATTATTATGACATGAAATAATTGCCGAAATTCAACTCAGAACTAAAAATCGTGTATTTTTTTTATACTACTTATATGGCAAACGAGCATGCAGTCCACCAGATGTTATGTGGCTACTGCAGCCCATGGATATCCACATGGAATTCAAAAACAAGCTATTATGTTGTCTTGATCTCTATGTGGATACGTCGCCATACTATAGGACTTAGCTGTTATGCCTATGTGCCAGTAATTACAGGAACATACCATTACCATCTAACCGGAACACAGCAGCACAAGTACTGATATTTGGCGGCAGATAAAGGTAAGGCGGTGGTGCCCACTTCCTCGAGCCCGTTCAAAAAAGCTCTACCACCAGTAGTGTATGTAGGTAGATGGGTCAATTAGTTGAAGTGGAGATAAGCGGGACACTTGGCTAGACGGGAAGACGGAAGATGGACTAAGGCAGTGACCGAGTGTATGCGAAGCGAGAGTTATAGACTACCACCAGGAAAACCACCAACCTGTTTGTTAGATGACACTGTAACACGCTATATAAGTACAAAAACTGAAATTACGTAATACCTATGTCACCCGCACCATGATAACGAATCGATTGACAACTCATTCATCAAAATCGGATGAGTAGTTTAGGCGCTACGGTGGAAAACTCTTCCATAGTCTGATAAAACACATAACCCTTCTTTTGACTTTGCCGTAGTCGGGTAAAAATCTAGCTTATGTCACCCGGATCATAATAACTAATCGATTGGCACCTCATTCATCAAACTAGGATGAGTAGTTTAGGCGCTACGGTGGAAAACTCTTCCATAGTCTGATAAAACATATAACCCTTCTTTTAGCTTTGCCGTAGTCAAGTAAAAATCTAGCCTATGTCACCCGGACCATAATAACTAATCGATCGGCACCTCATTCATCAAACTAGGATGAGTAGTTTAGGCGCTACGGTGGAAAACTCTTCCATAGTCTGATAAAACACATAACCCTTCTTTTGGCTTTGCCGTAGTCGGGTAAAAATCTAGCCTATGTCACCCGGACCATGATAACGAGTCGATTGACATCTCATTCATAAAATCGGATGAGTAGTTTAGGCGCTACGGTGGAAAATACTTCCATAGTCTGCTAAAAACATAATCCTTCTTTTGGCTTTGCCGTAGTCAAGTATAAATCTAGCCTATGTCACCCGGACCATAATAACTAATCGATTGGCACCTCATTCATCAAAATAGGATGAGTAGTTTAGGCGCTACGGTGGAAAACTCTTCCATAGTCTGATAAAACACATAACCCTTCTTTTAGCTTTGCCGTAGTCAAGTAAAAATCTAGCCTATGTCACCCGGACCATAATAACTAATCCATTGGCACCTCATTCATCAAACTAGGATGAGTAGTTTAGGCGCTACGGTGGAAAACTCTTCCATAGTCTGCTAAAAACATAATCCTTCTTTTGGCTTTGCCGTAGTCAAGTATAAATCTAGCCTATGTCACCCGGACCATAATAACTAATCGATTGGCACCTCATTCATCAAAATAGGATGAGTAGTTTAGGCGCTACGGTGGAAAACTCTTCCATAGTCTGATAAAACACATAACCCTTCTTTTAGCTTTGCCGTAGTCAAGTAAAAATCTAGCCTATGTCACCCGGACCATAATAACTAATCCATTGGCACCTCATTCATCAAACTAGGATGAGTAGTTTAGGCGCTACGGTGGAAAACTCTTCCATAGTCTGATAAAACATATAACCCTTCTTTTAGCTTTGCCGTAGTCAAGTAAAAATCTAGCCTATGTCACCCGGACCATAATAACTAATCGATTGGCACCTCATTCATCAAACTAGGATGAGTAGTTTAGGCGCCACGATGGAACATACCTACGTAAATAAAAAAAAAGTAAGTTCTGTTTACTTTATCATACCTAGTTATAGTAGACAGGCGGGCTACTTTGCCGCGTCAAATTAAAAACGTTTAGCATTACATAATGTAGATTAAATTTGGTTTAAGTTCAGTGGTATGTTCATAAGTTTTTAATATACGGTAATGTTACTGTGCATCTACGTAATAATCAATATAATAAAATACAAACACACATACTTAGGTACACACGGCTACACATCAAGTTATAATCTCCAGTGTAAGCTTACCTCGCATTGTGTAGGCTTTTCGTAGAATGAGAGGTCAGCTTATACTGGAACGGTATAGCTGGATGTGTAGCCGCGTGTACATAGACAACTAAAAACATAACCTTTCCTTTGACTTTGTCGTAGTCAGGTAATAACTAGATTCTTTTAGCACAGGATCGAAAATGGCGTGCAAATGAGGAGAGGCCTTTTACCGAGCAGTGGGTGGATGTTTACTGATTAGATACATAGATACTTGTCATGTTTAGTTTATCGTGGTAGATTGATTTTATAATTTCACTTTATCGGGGTGATGACATAAATGCATTTAGGCCTAATTGTTCACCTGACCTAATAACCTTTTGCTTTGCTGTCGTGTAAACAGACTTATTAAAAGATTTCGTTTGTAACGTCTACTTAAATAAACTTAACTGATTCGGTGCTGAAACTGTTCTGCCATTTCAGAGGGTATTGACGGGGTAACGGTAATTTATCACGATGATTTCGAGCGTGAAGTTACTTAGTAATCATGTGCATAATGGTGACACAGAGAAAACTGCACTAAATGCAATTCAATTCAGGTCGTCCAGCTCTTTCAGTGGAATCAGCTAATATATCGAGCACACGACACGACCTAGACGCTTAAGGAAACGTACCCATACTACGTGAACCGTTGTTTTTATTCAAATCCCCCCCCCCCTCTCCCTGACCACCAATAGTATATACCAAGACCTCCCCCTCCCCTCTAGTTTTCACGTAGTAATTCATAATATGGTTTTAAATCATTTCTTCCAAACAGAAAGTGAAAAAATAATTATTTGGCTCATATTTGTTTGTTGCTCATATTTTAAAAAGCACTAAACGGTGCGCGACATATTTGAATATAGCTCGAAAAAGCGCGATATTTCCCTAGAGGATATTGACTATGTGACGAAAACCAAAGCCCTCCCCCGCCACTGCGACCAAGCGTGATATTTTGAAGACCCCCCCCCCCCCCCCCCCTTCACGAGTCACGTAGTCTGGGTACGTTCCCTTATTTACTTTGAAGTCGCATATACAGTGGTCTTCACGAATACCTATCTTACAAAGTTACAACACACTAATCAATATAAATAGCTAATCAATTTGTTGCTGTACGGAATGCAATCGCACTGTGGCCGTTTTAAAACTTTATCAATGACCTCTTGTGTATTATGCGACATGCAATGAAAAACATCAACTTAGAAATTGGTAGGTACTTGATTGTGGAAGACGTTCAAGTTTTACAAATTTAAGGTATACTTCAGAGACCTATACGGCGATAAGCTGATTGTTTTTTAAATTTTTGATTACAGATTTCACAGCTCTTGATTTCAATGTTAAGGGGAGACCGGAGGGGAATCGCTCATAGAACACGTACTACCAAGATCATTTCTAATTGGAGCATATTTCTACCTTAATAAAGTATTATTTTAATTTGAATAGTATTTATCTAGGTTCCCAACCATATATTAGATCAAAATACTTATCTAAAATGAAATAGAAGCGTATCGCATTCTGCATGTTTTTACGTCATAAAAGACCTGTTTTAAACCTAATTGTTTCGTATTAAAAACAACAACATCTTACGTATCCTAGTCATGGGAACATAGATTACCTATATCGTCTAGTTACAGAATAAAAACACAATGAGAAAAATACAACAAGTTTTCAGTCATCATTTTTGGTATTACGGAACACGGTCAAACTCTAATCAAATTTAGGATCTTTCTATTGCTATCACTGTCGCTCTGCGAGGCTAAACGTCGTCACTAAACAGGGATAGCGATATTCAGGCCGAAGTTTTTGACGCGGCCGAATTGAAGTTGCGCTCGGGGTTCGCCGGCTTCTTAACAAACGATTATAGCTACTTAATTGCAGGGCAGTGTATCGTAGGGCACATTGCTAACGTGCGTGACCTACGAGGCAATTCTCTGTTACTCTGTTATACACCATTTAACATCAGGTGGGCCTTAAGCTTGTCCCATCTCCATGTAGTATAAAAAACAAGACTTACTGCTTATTGCCAATACATATTCTCATTTTATAGACCTAACTTCTTAGAATTTGTCGCTTAGAGAGAGCTAAATAAAATAAGTTTTAATTAAGTAAACAGAAAAAGAATTATGATTGTATGATAGTTCAAATTCAATTATTATTATTAATAAAAATAAATAGCGGTCACAAAGACAATAAATAAATAAATATTGCTGGACATTTCACACAGCGCTATCTAGCCCCAAATTAAGCAGAGCTTGTACTATGGGAACCAGATACCTGATAGAATACTTATATACTATTTTTTTGTAAACACATACTTGTAATATATAGAAAAACACCCAGACCCAGAATTAATATCTGCAGATCATGCAAACATTTGTTCCGCGGCGGGAATCGAACCCGCTACCTCCTAAGTCTCAGCCGGCTATTCACCCACTGTACCACGGAGGTCGTCAATAACAGACAATAACGATATCTTCTACCTAGTATACTCGTAATTTATCTTAGATTGTTTATGCAGATCAGAAGGTTTCTATTAGGTCCATTACGGTAAGTCTCCACCGAACGAAAATTGCCAACATTTGTGTTGTCAACGTGTTGGCAACTGTCGTTGGCGACAACAGTTTCTGTGATTACTACAAATTGTAAACAAGTGTTGGGAACCGTGTTTCCGTGTTTTTTTGGCGGTAAACATCAAAGGAATACGGGTGTTGCCGATATTTAAATGCCCTGCTAAGCATTTAAGTATTCTTGTTGAAAAAGTGTTTCTACACCATAGGCGAATACTACAAAGACAAATCACATAATATTTGACGCAATTTTTTTTATTTCTAGTTTAGTTTTTTTTTTTATTTTGACATGTTATTAATCATTATTATTATTTTCCGTTGACATTCAATTTATTACTAGTACCATTTTTCGTTGACATGACGTTATATCATAATGTATTTTTATTTTTTTTACTGGTTATTTATTATAATTATCTATTATGTACATATTTACCAAAACCATTGTTCTTCCGCTTTAATCACGTATTTGTAAAAGATTACCTAACTGTAGAATGAAATAAGTTCCGACACAATATTTTATTGTTTGAGAATAAATAAATGAAATAAGCACTCGCGTATTTTGTTGTGTCTGCTTGCACAGGTTGTCAACATAAAATATTCCTCAAATTTTACATAGAAAACTTTCAACGTCAACAATCATTATTATAAATACGGGGTCGATAAAACGGTACGTGATAAATACCGTATTTATAATAATAGTTCCTTAAATTGTTGATATTATTTAATTTGGTGTGGACAAAAAAGAAACAAAAGTTGGTAACACTTTGAAGTTTAGTGGATACGCACCTTTACGTACACACGCACGTCGCGCAGTCATAATAACACCGTTTTATCGCTAACTAACAAGATTAGAAGGAAAGCTTTCGTCCCCACTTTGTTATCGCTCTATTGTACCATTCGTACGTGTCCTACTTTCCATTCCGGATAAATTAAATTAGTTCCTGCATTCTCACAACATATCCCAAGAAGTGAAGACCGCAGCCTACTAAACCGTGTCGTTGCGCATACGATTACGCAAAATATTTAGAACTAGCTGCCGCCTGCGGCTTCGCACACGTTATTTCTCAATAAAACATAAACCCTCCTTCTGCGCAGTCGGGTAAAAAGTAGCCGGTGTCCCGATCCGGGTCATAATCTATCTGTATATCAAATTTCATCGAAATCAGTAAAGCCGTTTAGTCCTAAAAACGTTACAGAGACAGTTACTTTCGAATTTATAATTTTTTTAATTATTCTCTGTTCTCAAATGACCAAAATAAATGGCTGTTTATTTATAATCATTTATGTGACGTAAAATACTTTCTCCAAAAGAACACGTTTATAAGATGGCGAAAAAACTGGAATACTGCTATTAAAAATTTTTGAAGTTTACTGTAGCCTCCAATATACCTCCAATTGCAAGTAAGATAATTTAAAAGCGATTGCTATTCCCATAGAATAAAAGCTCTATTACCGTGAAGTTAAAAAAGCCTACATATAAACAATACAAAATTCAATTGTATAATCCATAGATATTGCATACATCCGAGAAGGTAGATTAAAAAGTTAACTGTAAACACACTGTAAAGCACAATTAATGGTGGTGGATTGGAATCGTGTTGGTTAAGAGGTCATTGCACACTGCAAAAAAAGGATCATTGAACTCAATCTTACATCACTTTCATACATTCTCAGATTCAATATTAAGGTAACAGGTATCTTCCAGGCTTAGATAGATAGATCATTCTTTATTATTACACCAAATAACAATTACTTAACCTTGAACTTACTAAACTTGACCTTGACTAATACGTTGCAGAGAGCGGGCGGCCTTATCGCTTAAAGCGATCTCTTCCAGGCAACCTTTGGCTGGACTGGACTTGACCATGTTCTAGATTGTGCTAGAGCATGAATTGAGAGTAATGCATATATTTTTTGATCCCTGTCTCAAAATGGGGTATTATAAGTTTGACGCCTCTTTCTGCGTTTGTCTGACTGTCTGTCTAAGGCATCGTAGTTCACAAACGGATGGACCGATTCGGATGCGGGTTTTATTAATAGCAAGCTAGTTTAACTGTGAGCTATGTCAGCTTTTAAGTCCCGACGCAAAAAAGAGATTTGGAGGTTTTATTTTTATTTGTACTTGTTTACAGTTTCCACTAAACTATCTGTCAAAGTTATGCTCAAGTCTCGATTCAGTTGTGAGTTTAGTTCTGGCATACAGACCTTAAATTGCGTATCATTACGTCAAAGCAAAACTATCTTTATTCATTGCAATTTAACGGTAATTATTAAACTATAATAGACGCGATTCACCGCGTCACTCCCTTCAGGGAGGTGCTGTTTTTAGATACGAATATATCTAGATGGGCACTGTCACGTGAATGCATAACTTCTATCCAAGAAGTGGGCACGTGTCAAACGCAAATCGTTATGTTTGGACTTGCCTCTGACTAACCCCTTGTGGGGTATCTTCCCGGGCCTGCGTACTAAGGATAAGATATCCAACGATGTCCATAATGGGGATTTATAGAGCTATATTTTATTATTATATCTAGATAATATATATAATAGATTATTATACCTTTCCTACCTTGTCATTCCGTTTCGTCGCAATTTAAGGACCATTTTTAAATAGATGTGGCGGAGGGTGGAGGGTTTGCTATCTAGGTATTGTTCTTACCTTTAACCCTTTAGCAGCATGAAACAGTATAAATAACAAAATAACATTATCATAAAAAAATTACTTCCTGAAAAAGATAGCCCTGACCACTGGATATACATAAACTTATCAATAGTTACAAGACTTATGTTGATAACAAGGGCAAAAATAAAAATAAAAATATTATTAGACGTCTAGACAACATAATTAGTAAAACTAAACAATATTCTATTGTAACTCTCAGTCTGAAACTATTGAAAATGTTCCAGTATAATAAATAAAATGGCATTATCAATATATAATACTCCCTGAAAAAGATAGCCCCGACCACAACAAAGGATATACATAAACTTATCAACATATATACATACAAGCATGTGAAAAATCTTTCATTGTAAAGTCAGGAATTTCCAAAATGTAAATGGATAACATTTCTGGGTGAAATGTCAGCCTGAAACTCCTCTGAAAATTTTCCAACACTTATCTTTCACCAGACTAGTGCCCTTACTATACTGTGGTCACAAGGCAGCCTTATCCATCCAAAGTTTGTTAGAGAATAGGGTCACCAAAAGTACAGGTGACAATAATGATGATGAGCTTACTCTTGGCTCTCCAGTCCTGTTTTCTTACATTGCAACCATGAGACCAGTTTTCATTGAGCCAGCCTTACTGAATTTTCATTCTAATCTGAGCCAAACCTCAAAAATGGCTTTCATCTTGGATTGAAAAGTGAATTGTTGGTACTCAGTTTCTTGGCATCGCAACTTCCCTATGTCAACATCTAGAGTTTAATGTCCAATGTGTGGAGTCCTAGTGAAAAACTAAAAATCTTGGTGTGGGTCAATACTTTTGGACATTGTATTTTGTAAATCTTATTATCTCATTGAATAGGCTGGGCTCCCATCCTGGTTAAGGGTTGCTGGTTATCAATCATGCTGGTGATTAAGAACCAGCGACCCAGGATAGGCACTTATCTAGGTCAATACCCTGAAGATAATGACCTAGACATAAGTAGGGTACCTAATGGTTTCTCACCTTAGCTAGTATTAGCCCAAAGTTAGGTTTGTTTATCAGAAGTACATCCTTACCTCATTCAACCAGTCCAGAAGAATAGCTCTCATCCGGGGCTGAAGATTGGGGTGGTTGTCAAACATACTGGGGTTCTTCTTAGCACAGGAGCGCATGTCACACTCGCACATACTATTCCACACATCATTGGGGTCTGCCCAGGAGAGGCCTGGTAGTGGACACTTGCGTTTGGGCAGGATTGGACAGGCTTGCTTGTTTGGGCTGTAAGACAAACATAATGTCAGGTCTAAGAGGTTGCTGAGGTATCTTACATTTATGTAGGCATAGCTGTACGAGCTATAACGCTGGTGGTTGTTAAAAGGTAGTACTTCAACTTCAAAGTAGTTGAAGTACTACCTTAGTAGAATCAAGGAAGCAGGACTTGATTAATTTAAATTTGATTGTGTGCAGAATGGGCCAGAATTATTCAAGACCAAACCAAATAATAGAGAGGCCTGTATCAGACAGGGGATGCTGAAAGTTGTTTAAATAGATAAGTGTGGTAGAGCAGTTGTTTTACAGTAGACCTAAATAATAGAGAGGCCTGTATCAGACAGGGGATGCTGGAAGTTGTTTAAATAGATAAGTGTGGTAGAGCAGTTGTTATACAGTAGACCTAAATAATAGAGAGGCCTGTATCAGACAGGGGATGTTGGAAGTTGTTTAAATAGATAAGTGTGGTAGAGCAGTTGTTATACAGTAGACCTAAATAATAGAGAGGCCTGTATCAGACAGGGGATGCTGGAAGTTGTTTAAATAGATAAGTGTGGTAGAGCAGTTGTTATACAGTAGACCTAAATAATAGAGAGGCCTGTATCAGACAGGGGATGCTGGAAGTTGTTTAAATAGATAAGTGTGGTAGAGCAGTTGTTATACAGTAGACCTAAATAATAGAGAGGCCTGTATCAGACAGGGGATGCTGGAAGTTGTTTAAATAGATAAGTGTGGTAGAGCAGTTGTTATACAGTAGACCTAAATAATAGAGAGGCCTGTATCAGACAGGGGATGTTGGAAGTTGTTTAAATAGATAAGTGTGGTAGAGCAGTTGTTATACAGTAGACCTAAATAATAGAGAGGCCTGTATCAGACAGGGGATGCTGGAAGTTGTTTAAATAGATAAGTGTGGTAGAGCAGTTGTTATACAGTAGACCTAAATAATAGAGAGGCCTGTATCAGACAGGGGATGCTGGAAGTTGTTTAAATAGATAAGTGTGGTAGAGCAGTTGTTATACAGTAGACCTAAATAATAGAGAGGCCTGTATCAGACAGGGGATGCTGGAAGTTGTTTAAATAGATAAGTGTGGTAGAGCAGTTGTTATACAGTAGACCTAAATAATAGAGAGGCCTGTATCAGACAGGGGATGCTGGAAGTTGTTTAAATAGATAAGTGTGGTAGAGCAGTTGTTATACAGTAGACCTAAATAATAGAGAGGCCTGTATCAGACAGGGGATGCTGGAAGTTGTTTAAATAGATAAGTGTGGTAGAGCAGTTGTTTTACAGTAGACCTAAATAATAGAGAGGCCTGTATCAGACAGGGGATGCTGGAAGTTGTTTAAATAGATAAGTGTGGTAGAGCAGTTGTTATACAGTAGACCTAAATAATAGAGAGGCCTGTATTAGACAGGGGATGCTGGAAGTTGTTTAAATAGATAAGTGTGATAGAGCAGTTGTTATACAGTAGACCTAAATAATAGAGAGGCCTGTATCAGACAGGGGATGCTGGAAGTTGTTTAAATAGATAAGTGTGGTAGAGCAGTTGTTATACAGTAGACCTAAATAATAGAGAGGCCTGTATTAGACAGGGGATGCTGGAAGTTGTTTAAATAGATAAGTGTGATAGAGCAGTTGTTATACAGTAGACCTAAATAATAGAGAGGCCTGTATCAGACAGGGGATGCTGGAAGTTGTTTAAATAGATAAGTGTGGCAGAGCAGTTATTATACAGTGGACCTAAATAATGAAGAATTAGCAATTTAAAGTAGAAGAGATAAGATCTGCTCTAATTGTTACTGTTTTTAGTGATAGTGAAATTATTTCTTGTTATTGTTAAGAGCATGCTTCATTTGATCTTTAAAGTCAATGCAAGCAATATCTTCAAAAAACAAGATTTACAAACTTTTTGCAATCATCTTTCAAACATAAATGATTAGAATGCAAAGGAATCAGTATTTAAATTAGTTCTCCAAGTCCAATCGAAGAATAAGATGGCATTTATTAGTCACAGTTTGCAACAGCCCACCTATCAATCTAAAAATAGCTGACACTGAATAGCTCTTTGCTAAAAATATTTTATGGATTTAAATAAAGAGGCATTAGATATGATTGAAAGAAATCTTTGCAGTACAGTACTGCACTGTACTTACTTAGATCTCTTGTTGGAGTGAGGGGTTGATTCCCCCCTAGCCACATTCTCTAAAGGACTCAATACACAGTTGTCAGGCAGACTGGGTGGGCTTAAAAAGCTGTCTGCATTGTATTCCAAGTCTGTGAACACACTCCTTGGTTGTTCTACATTCTCAAATTGAGAGCCCTCATCATCACTAGAGCAGGACGAAGACTCCACCACCACATTCTGAGCCGGCTGCTCATTCAACTCTTCCTCAAGCTTGGGACAGATCTTCACTGGTGGCTGGTTCTCCAGCTACAAACAGAGTAAGTTATTGTAAGTATGTTCTCTACTTAAGTGTTATGAATAAATTAGGAATGATACAGACCTCATCATCAGAGGAAGTCTTTCTCCGTTTCAAGTTCAAGCGTTTCTCACTGGCCTCAAAGGAACTGTGAACAAGTGTCACTTACAGTAAGTAAACAAACCCCACCAAGGTCAGAACCATATTGAATATAGATTAGTCCTGTACATACCCAGTTTCAGCCATTGTAGCTGGGTCAGGAGGCCTGTCACTTTATCCCCAGAGCCTAAAACATAACGCTCGTTTAGTACACCTGTCGGTATATACATTTCGAGCTTAGGAAATAAGTGCAAATGCCTAGAAATTACCGCATGTCATGTTCAGTATTCAAATAGGGTTATGTCACTTGACGACCGTAATTGAGGGCAAATTTCCAATTTTATCATAAAGCACATGTGCTCTGAATCAGTAGCAAGCATTTTAGAAGAACATAGGTCCCAAAATTAGACGATAACTAAGCTCAAAAACGTCAAACAGTGGGCTGTTTCTCGGCGTGCCCCCTGCTGATTGGCGGGAGAATCATTTTCGAGGCGTTATTTCAGGTGGTAAAAAGCAAATAAATTACGTATTTGCATATTTTATGTTCACTACCGTTCATAGTCTTTAGATTTAGATTAAGAAAACTAGAAATTTCAATGATCAGCTGCCGTAAAAAATGCCACGAATCCGTCACAATCGCGCGCGAAAAACTTCCCGTCAGCCATTAGACACGTCGCAAGCTTGGGTTTCTTGGCACATCCACTTATGGAAATTGATAAAAATAGCCCATGCGAATTGCGGTATTCTTGGATAAGAGATATGTAATCGAAATATCACAGTTGGAACCGAAAAAAGCCTTCTAAAACGACCCATTCGATGACATCGTAATTGGCTTGGCTTATCGCCCACCAAAGGTTTCTAACCTAGTTATTGTTGGAAGACTAAGAATACCCATTTAAAAAATTATGGCAAACGATGACCCCTAAACTCTAGTTTTAATTCGATATAACTTAACATACCTGATCATTCACAATTTAATCCAAATCAGGTGAAACTTATTTCCCCAAGCACTAGATACGTGGGGTGATCTTTGAACACAATTTTTTGTATTTTAGCATACTTTTTTCACTGTATAGTTATATAGTCGCGAAGTCTAGATAAACTATCTACACACTAGGGAAATTGCTAATTTTACACGTCTTTTCCAGGCTTTTCACGGCTCGATAACGCCCGGCTTACCGCGCGAAAATGTCGCGGCAAAAGCTAGCTACTTCGCGGCATCACAAATGACTAACTTCACATTTGTTTCTTCTGAAAACGGACGTCATTTACAGGAGTTGTTCCGGGTCACGCAGAAAAATATTTTTAGTATTAAGCATCTTTATTGATAAAAATTACTAGCTACTCTTGGTTCGGGAACGCGAAGTTAGATTTTTAAAAATATGTAATTTTAATTGATTAAATCTAAATTAAAACTAGGATTACGTTCGCACCGATTTGAGGTGGATTTAATAATGAATCAAAGTACAGAGAGCCAACACGATAGTCGATGCAAGAACTGCTGTGTTGGCTAAGATGAAACAAAGCTTAAATTCTAAGAAGTGCATTTGTAAATGCAGCAAAACTATAAGTCTAAATTAATCTAGGGCAGAGGGGTTAGGCGTAACTATAACTCCTCCATCCCTAAGAGGAAAATTATCGGTTGGATCGATTTGGGATTTGTTCCGATAATTTTTCTTATCAAATAGGAATCTAAACAATTTTAAGCGATACACATACAATAAAAACATGAAAAAACTAAAGATAACTAATCCTAAAGTTACGTATCCTAAATTTTCACCGAAGCTAAAGTCTTTCCTTTCGTTTAAAACACTTTCGATCACTGCACTATGTTTTAAAGAGTACGCCATGAATTTAACTTCATCTAAGCTGATACCCTTCATGTCGAGTGCGCGTGCACTGGATAGACTCGCGTTCTTAGGTAGCTGCGGTAAGACGAGGATCGGGATCGGCTCCACAACATCTGATTCTATGATGATACGGTGACCCATACGAATTCCGTTGATTTCCAAATTACATGGCTCGTCGATGGTCACGAGGTAAGTTCCGAATACAGGTTGCTTGGTGCTGACCTCGTTGTCACAGTATTTAATTAGAGTAGTCTTCAGTCTACTATATAAAATCCAATTATCAGAGTTGACTTGCTGGACTTTGACCTTCTCAATGTGGACCTGATGCGGCGTACAGCAAGTGGGGTCATCGTCAAATTTCATCAGCTGCTCCATACAAGTGAGCTCATGGTACAGGGCTCGGTTGTCTGCAGAACATAGAAAATGGTCGCCAGTAGATAACGGGCGGCACGGTTTCGCAATTGGTAAGTATTTCATCCCTTTCGCCAATAGGTAAGGATATTTAGGGAAAATGGCAAAGGTTTTATTTTCGGATTGGTGGAAAATTGGTAAGGAGTACAATTTAAAATAATTATAAGTACAATTATCAGTAACTGGAATTTCCATAATGAACGTGATCTGGTTTTTCTTAACAAAAGATTTTACACAAATAGTTTCCTCTAATTTTAACAAATTTTCATCGATAGGCGAATACACTAAGCTTTCAGAGTCAGCAATTAATTTCAAATGATACATAAGTTCTGTAGAGTTCACGATAGATTGATGTAATATTGAGACCTTACTTAATGCTAGAGCAGTTTCAATTTCACTTAGTCTTATAAAGATGGTACGAAAACTGCTTGTAAAAACGTTAAATAATCCAATAATGTATGTGTGGAAAATCCAATTATTTCCCTTAGCAGTTAAATCTCTTAACATTATCTCAGCCTTCTTTAAACGGTTATCTAAATTTACAGTATTCTGATTAATCGTTTCAGTTACATTTATGAAGCTGTCAAACATTTTTGAAACCAAAGTTAATTTCTTAGAAATGATAATTTGGTCATGACTTAAATCAGAAGTGAGTTTATCAAATTTAATTGCATCGTCATGATCAAGATTCCCTGTAACAATTTTTATAATAGAACCCAATGGATTTATGAGACCTCTTTTATAACGCTGCTGTGGAACAAGTTGTCGGTATTTATCTTTAGTTATATCGCGTATGAACTCTGTATGTGATTTTATACTTCTCATTTCATGAGAATATGGTGCATTCCAATCGATCAGTTTACATAGCTGCTCATAGTTTGTTGCAATATAATTTAAATCATTATAAATCTTTTCCAAATGAATAACCTTAACTATAGTCCAATGATTAATTTGCACGTATGCTTGACCTTCTTTTATCGGAAGTATTCCCGGGTTGCCATTAAGGTTTTGCAGACGAAGGGCCAGGGTCGGCACTGCTACCAGCAGTATGCTGCACCACCTGTGGAGGACGTTTGATATTTTTTATAGGAACTTTCGTTTTCCTTTCCCCTACTTGGATAGGCAAAACGTTTCTCTCGGGTTCACCTACTACCTTCGCTTTTACATATCGAGGTTTATCTTTGCTTTTCCGCTTATTAACATCTTTAGCAAAAATTGTCTTTCCTAGAGGAAACTCTACTTCAAGTTCACCACCTTTCTTTTCCCTATTCTTCCCTTTAGTTGTTATCATCTTTTCTACCAAATTCTCATACAATACTTTAGTTCGCTTAGCATGATCTTTAACCAGTTTCTGGAAATAACGCTTTTCTAATTCGATGCCATAAGGGCTGCTTGTATCAGTGTGTCCGAATACCACTTCAAATGGAGTTAGTTCAGTAACAGAATGAATGGTATGATTATAAGCCATAACTGAATACGTCATAACTGATGCTGCATCCGTACAGCGTTTTTCATATTTAGCCAATCTATAAATTTCAATTATTGTGGAATGGAAACGTTCAATAAGCCCCATTGAATTAGGGTTATTGGGCGTACCAACGTGAAGTTCAATTTTATGTAAACTTAGAAATTCTTTCATTAATTCATTATTAAACTCAGTACCGGGGTCTGAACTGATCCTTCGGGGGATGCCGTAATATGAAAAGTACTTCATCAAAGCTCTGATTACTTCAGGTGTTGATTTTCCTTGAATTTCAATTGCCTGTCCTAACTTACTGAAAGCATCAATAAGTGTCAGATAGGTTTTTCCTTCAATGCTAAAAAGGTCTATAAAAATCTCTTGAAAAGGGGCCTCTTGTGTTTGCGTTAATTGTAAGATAGGCTTGATGGGTTTCCTATCATATTTCATTTTCTGGCATGCTTCGCAAGCATTTATGACTGCTGTTACTATTTCTTGCATTCTATCCCAATAATAATTTCTACGAATCCTAACCAACGTTTCCTTAATACCGCGGTGGCATGTCTTTCCTTCATGATATTTAACTATTACTGCCCTTTGTTCATTTTCATCTTCAATAGCAACTACCCGCTCTGTGCATTCATAGAAATTAATCATACCTTTCTTGAAAAGTTGAATAATTATATTTCCAAATAATTTACGATGTTCTTTTTCCTCAAAGTAAATAAAATACTTAATTTTTGGTTTTATGTATTGTTTTAAAAATTCTTTAATTAGTTCTGAATTATCTAGGGGTAGGAAAACTTCCAAAACCTTTTGTTTAGTTCGAGAAAGATTTCTAACTTGCATCTCATTTTTAAACCATGAGTATACCAAGATTTGGTTAGGCTTGGTGTCAATTGCCTCATGTAAAATCGGTATTCCAGTGGATTCTAATTCTAAAGCTGAATGAACTGTTTGAGATTTACTTGATTCTGATCGCACAGGGTATTCGTCGTTGTCAATACTATGTATTGACAGTGTGTCGGAGATTGCTATTGGACTGACTGTCGCTGTCCTACTCGAATCTGATACTGTTATCGTTGATGAGTCGTTACGTGCCGTTTTCTTTCGAGCTATCTTTCCTATATCCTCAACTATTTCATCTAGGTGTTTCTTTAGTCTCTGTTCTTTATCATCAACGTTAACTGCCATCGATTGATCCTCATTATCCGAATCTATAGCATTGATCTTAATCCTAGACAAGGCGTCTGCGTTGGTGTTCTGTTTACCGCTCTTATGAATTAATTCGTAATCATAATCCTGTAAACGCAACCTCCAACGAGTGAGTTTGCTACTCGGGTCTTTCAGAGATCGAAGCCATACTAATGGTCGATGATCTGTGTATATGAAAAATTTACGACCGTATAAATAAGGCCTAAAATGTTTCACTGCCCAGATAATAGCGAGCAATTCACGTTCAATCGTACTGTAACGTGATTCTGTGTCACTGAGTGTTCGACTAGCATACGCCACCGGTCTATCACTACCAATCGGTCCCTGGGATAGTACTGCACCTACCGCTACATTTGACGCGTCAGTCGTAAGCACGAAAGGGTTGTCAAAGTTAGGGTACTGTAACAATGGGGCATGCGTCAAGAGTTCTTTGCATTTATTAAATGCGTCAATGTACTTCTGGTCAATTACAATTCCGTTACGTTTCTTCAAACAAGCTGTCAGGGGTTGGGTTACCTTTGCAAAGTCCTTTATAAATCGTCTGTAATATCCTACTAGACCTAAGAAGCTTTTAATTTCAGTCGGTGTTTTCGGAATGGGATATTTCAACACTGCGTCAATTTTATCATTATTCGGTCTAAGTCCGTCCTTCGTTATCGTGTGGCCCAAGTAAAGTACTTCTTTACGTAAGAACTCCGATTTGTCAAGCTGTATTTTCAAGTTAGTCGCTCTAATTCTGTCAAAGATAGTCCGTAGTTTTTGAATATGTTCTTCTAAGCTATTTGAGAATATAATTATGTCGTCTAAGTAAACCATGCAATGTAGACCTTGTAGACCACGTAAAACGTTGTCCATCGTCCTCTGGAATGTCGCAGGAGCAGTTTTTAGCCCAAAAGCCATTCTAAGGAACTCAAAATGTCCGTTCTGCGTGCTGAAAGCCGTCTTCTGCCTATCCTTCTTTTCTATTTCGATCTGATGGTAACCACTTGCTAGATCAAGGGTACTAAAGTAAGAACTTTTTCCTAATTTGTCGAAAAGGTCTGTAATGTTTGGTAGGGGATATTTGTCGTCAATGGTTATGTCGTTAAGTCGTCTATAGTCAACTACCATCCTATACTTCACCTCGCCAGATGCATCCATCTTCTTAGGCACCAGGTGTACAGGCGCGTTCCAAGGAGAATGAGACTCCTGAACTACGTTGTCCTTCAGTAATTTATCTACCTGTTTATTAATTTCGTTCTGTAGAAACGGGGCTTGCCTATATGGCTTGACGTATATAGGGTCCTCGTTCTTTGTCCGTATGTTATGTTTAACCTTATTAGTAAACGTCAAGGGAATTTGATCGCAGTAAAATATGTCTTTGTAATCCATGCAAAGTCTAAATATTTTCTCACGTTCTTCGTCGTTAGTATGATCAAGTCTGAGTTTACTTAAATTTTCTTCAAGCAAATAATCTGTTTCTATTTCGTTCATGTCCTTTGTCATGTTTAAGTCACATTCATTACCGTCATATCGTGTCACTGTAAAGGGTCGTCTAATAATCAGTTGCTTTGGTTGATCTAAGGTATTCTGTATAACCGTAGACGCATATCCGTTTATACAGTTAACTATTGCACTAGGCATTCGTAATCCGTTTGTAAATTTGTGGAAGTCAAGTATGGCTTCACCTGAATATTGGTCTATTGGTAATTTAACTCGTTGTTCTGATCGTGGGGGAATATTGATTGTGTAATTTAAATTATTATTGATTATTGGAATACAAGTCGTACTTGTCTTCAATAGTTGTTCCTTTAAATCAATAATCGCGTCTAATTGTTGTAACAGATCGTTTCCAATAAGTCCGTCATAACGCGCGTCAACATCATACATATAGAATTTGTGCCAATTGTTGCTTACAAAAGTAGGCATAAGAGGGATTTCTATCACCTGATCATGTCTACTGGACGCGTGGGTGCTAACTACTTGAAATGGTTCGTTTCGAATAAACTCGCCAAAATACTGATAAGCTTTTCGGGGACTAATGAATGATCTCATACTTCCGGTATCAATCATCATTTTTGCATCAATTTCTTCTAAATAAATGTACGGAAGTTTTAAATTAGGATCACAATTTAGTTCTAGGACTTCTTGTCTATCGAGATACTTTCGTGAAAATCCGTCTGAGTTTCGTCAGTCTGTTCTGGTAGTTCATATTGTTCGTCGGTATATTGCATGTTATTATAGTCGCTACAATAGTTCAGTCCGTTTACGTCATCATAATTGTAATCGTCAGAGTAATAGTTTTCATCATAGTAGGGTTCACGATCGTACTCGTTCATACTCAGTTCATTTAATTTAAAACCTTGTGGTGGTTGAGGTTTTAGAGGCGCGGCTGTCCTCATAGTTACATCAGTCGTTTGCAATTGAGGTTTTTGTACCTGAGGAGTATACCCTAATGGTTTGTTACCAAACTGTGGTGGTTTATAACCAAATGGTTGTGATGGTCTGTAGCCAAATGGCTGTGATGGTCTATAACCAAACTGCTGAGGGACAAATTGTCGCTGTGGCTGAAGGCCAAACTGTGGCTTATAGCCAAATGTTGGTGGGCGGAAGCCTCCAAAATTTTGTTGCTGAACTTGCCCTTGTAATTGGGGTACCCTAATCTGTGAGTTTTGAGGAATACCAAATTTAAATTTCGGCAATGTATCATTGTTAGGCAATGTGGGTGGTTTGTACCCAGATGGCTGTGTTATCAATGGCCTTGAACCTGAACCTGTAATTTGGTTGCTGCCATGTATTTTATTTCTCATGTTATATTGCTCTAGGAAGTTAACTTCCTCAAGAACAATGGTCAATGCCTCTTCTAAAGTAGAGGGTGTCTTTAGTCTTACTACGCGCACCATATTTTCAGGAAGATTGTACAAAAATACATTCAGAGCCGTATTGTTGTAAATTATCAATTTCGCACGTTTTAAATCGCTATCCGCAATCAAATTTACTTTCGACATCAATAAAGATCGCACACTTTGGATGCGATTACAAAAATCCAAATAACTCTCTCCTGATTTAATTTTTAATGATTCTAATTCGATGTTTATACAAGCTTCACTACGCGGATCTCCGAAATGCTGAATGAGCAATTCCTTTAGAGCGGACCAAGACACAACATCCTCTCGTTCCGATAAGAGCGCAGCTGCATTCTCCGTAAGCCTACTTGTTAAAACGTTAAAGACGTATAAATTTTGTTCTTCAAAATCTTTTTTACTGAATCGATCGATCACATATTGGCATTTTCGTAAATAAAGACTTAAATGTCTTTTGTTACCGTTATACAATGGTATTAATTGAACAATTTCCTTTGGAATTGGCTCTACTTTCGCCATTGCCATAGAGTAGTAAAATAATCGGAGAAGGCAACTTCACTTAATTTTACACAGATATAAATTAACACACAAAAACAAAAAAATAATACTATAGAAATACAACTAAAAGCTCAACAAAGTTGGAATAAGGGAATTCTTTTTTTTGTAAATATGTAAAAAATATTTTGTAAAAAAAATTGATTTTACCTAAATTTTAAAATTATGTTACGATCGATTTCAAGATCAAGTAACACTAATTTTTACCTATTTTAACTTACAGTACAGATCTGAGTTATAAAATATGCACTATCTAATTTTTCTTAACTCTATGGTGTTCTATTTTTAGAACAAGGTTAGCTTGATAGAATTACATACAAGTTAACCAGTCACGTTATAATGAGAGAAGTCTAATCTCAATAATAACAAAATATCAAAATTATATTTTTTTTTTTAAAAAACACGCATTTTTATGAGGTTAGGAGATTATAGGAAAGGAATGGCGAAAAGTTTTACTCACCAACCGACCGCTACTCCCATGCTCACTTTTCAATACCCGTAAGAGAAATTTGTTTGGTTCGACACAGACTTTAATTTCGCGAATTTTCGTGAAAATTTCCCTGACGGATTTTTACGTCGGGAAATCGCGGAAAACACGTAAAAATTTTGAAAATCTGTTCCGGCTGCGCCACTCTTGGTTCGGGAACGCGAAGTTAGATTTTTAAAAATATGTAATTTTAATTGATTAAATCTAAATTAAAACTAGGATTACGTTCGCACCGATTTGAGGTGGATTTAATAATGAATCAAAGTACAGAGAGCCAACACGATAGTCGATGCAAGAACTGCTGTGTTGGCTAAGATGAAACAAAGCTTAAATTCTAAGAAGTGCATTTGTAAATGCAGCAAAACTATAAGTCTAAATTAATCTAGGGCAGAGGGGTTAGGCGTAACTATAACTAGCTTTTATTGCAAAACCGTAAATTTTTAATATCGTCGTAAAAACATCATCATTGTCAAGTATTTAGCTTTGTTTTTCAGGTGGTTGTGTAAATTTTTTTACAATGGGTATTTTTTTGTACAAATTGTTTTTCCTAATTAAATTCAGAATAGTTTTTTAGGCTATGGTGGTTTATAACATTGCTTTTGCGATACAATCTAAAAAATCATAAATATAAAACATTGATGACAGTAAATAACATTAAGTGAAACGAAACCTAAACCATAAATCATTGCTTGTTTTCGATTGGTGCAATGGTGAAAATGGAAGTGCGGTAGTGCCAACAACGCCATCTAAGTTTTGTAACTAAGTTGGTGTCTCTGAAAAAGCTACGTTCATGATGGAATACAGCTGGCCGCCAGCTGATAGAAAATTGTGCGAGAAAACCCAGTCGATGGGTAATGATAACGAGAAAATGTCTTATTTTTAGACAAATATAGAAATCAGACTGTGGAAATCTATTTAGTATATCCGTACAAATGGCTGCACAAAATATCGCTGTAAAATTGTGCGGTGTTCTTCAAGCTCAAGGCGATGAAGGTTGGTAGAAAAGCTAATCAATATTTCTGTATGAAATGTCTTTGTTTCTTATTTCAAAAGTATTTTATTCGTATTTCAGATGTAACAGCGCGAGAATGGCGCTTGTTAGGGCAGGAACAAGACGGATCTCAGCTGTTGACCTGGGTATCTGATGACGACGGCAAAGAGGTTCTAAACATTGGAGTTTATACCAATAGAACTAAAACCCTGGCCACATTGCACACATTTGATGAAAAGTTGAACATTATACAGGGGTCAGTGAATGTTACACGGAGCTTACTTGTGTATGTTGTGAAAAAGTTGCCAACGGAAGATTCTGAGGTGAAGGAACCTTTGTACTGCCCATATTTGATTTGCATGCTTCCGGATAAGAAGAGTGGGCCTGAGGAAGTTGAAGAGGGTTCCACTAAGCAGACAATGGTTCAGTATGTCTATGGAAAGAGTAATAAGTACAGTCCAGGAATCCGAAATGATCGATTCTTGTTATTCAAACACTTGGAATGTAAGAACTCTTATCAGTTTATTTTTAACACACTTCATTAGAGATCATCTTGCATTATTGTGTGTTAGCCCTGAAATATTTAAACTCCTTGAAATAACAGAGGTTTTTCGGATGATGGCAGCAGTTTTCCAGGGTCAAGGGTGATATTTATATTGTCATCTTTTTTTATTGATTTAAATGTAATTTTAAAATTTTTATAGGTATTAAGATTTATCGCTCGCCTATGTTTTTGAATGAATGTGAAGATGGTACGGAGAAGTGGGGTTTTGATGGCATTTATCCAGAACCTGAGACTATTGTCAAGGTGTTCTCGTGGGCTCAGTGGGACTGCGTTAATCAGGTAAGCAACTTGTTGTATTTATTTTGTTTCTGTTAGACCGGGAGCCATCAGTTTCATATTATCACACAAAACATAGTACATTTTGGTCCATTTTTTTTTTTAGGTTTTATACTATATTCACTACCGACAGCCGACGCAAAGCTTCGCAGAAGGCGAGGAAATTAAGTCTCCCTGTGAAATGACGCCCACATTATCTGCATTTCAATTCCACGCTGATCTGCCATATGAGACTGTTGTAAGTTTATTTTGCTGGGCAATTGCAAGAATGTAGTTTCATAATATGTAAACTATTTAACCATTGGAATAGCAATTATTTAGATTTTTATCCCCAGCTCAATATCCCACTAAGTCTACCCCACGTATCTGGTTCCGCTGAAGGCGCGGCGTGCGGGGCTTACGAGGACGACCCCATTCCGCTGAGAGTGCACGACTGCAGCTTGGATCTGCAGATTGTGTGTGATCAGAGAGGGATATTGTGCATCTGCCATCATTATTTGTATAAGGTAAGTGTGTTATAAACTTTTTGTATTGGCCGGCTTGATTTATGAGCTGAATGCCAATGATGATCGTTATTTATCCATAACGTTCTGTTAAATGTATAATATTCCTTGTACATATTAAGTTACATAGACTAACAATCATACTAATATTATAAATGCAAAAGATTGGATGTTTGCTTGTTTGTTAAATCATGTCGTAACTACTGAACTATGGACTGATGAAATTTAATATATAAATAGATTGAAACATACTTTTTACTGTCAAATCATGCGTGCGAAGCCGCTGGCGAAAGCTAGTAACCTATACACAAGAAGGACGAGCTTTTAGAATCTGACATTCGAAATAATAGGTATTATATGATAATAAACAAATCTCAAAAAATACAGTCTTAGTTCTAAACTGGAATTATCTGACTTTTTTTCTATAATAAATGGAGATGGGACAAGCTTATGGCCCACCTGATGGTAATTGGTACCTATTAGGTACTACCCAACCATTGCATATAACAGATAATGGCATTGTAGGTCACGCACGTTAGCAGTGTGCCCTACAATGCACTCAAATTGATACTTACACAAGTCAGTATGTATCAGAAACTAACAACACCCGGAGCTAAGCTACTATGCATGACCAGCAACTTCATAGGTATTGTAACTTGTATTTATATTCAGCCTCTCGACGATTCCACCACATCTCTGATATTGGAAGACAGTGTGGATCTCAAAGAGTCCGGCGTGAACTTTGCGTATTCTATAACACTGCTTCAACATGGGTGCGTGGTCCACACGGTTGTACCAGACCTACCCTGGTCGCTCGCCAAGTCACTGAGACCGTCTTACATTCTGTATGCTGGTGAGTTAACATTTTTGATTTCCTGAAGTCCCATTGTAGTCCATCAAATAACATAGCTCGTCATTATCATGACAACGACCTCTGGTGCAGTGGGCGAATAGCCGGCTGAGACGCCGGAGAGAGGCTAGAGGTAGCGGGTTCGATTCCCGCTGAGGGACAAATGTTTGCATGGTCTACAAATATTTGTTCCAGGTTTGGGTATTTTTTTTTTATAATAAGCATGTATTCACAAAAAATAAAACTATATACTTAAGTATTCTATCAGGTATCTGGTTCCCATAGTACAAGCTTTGCTTAATTTGGGGCTAGATAGCGCTGTGTGAAATGTCCAGCATTATTTATTTATTTATAACTACAAGAAAACTGTAAGGAAACTAGGTATAATTTTTGGAGAAATTAGTATTTGCAGTCATAGATAAAACAAATGTGAAGTTATAATTTTGCTCGAAAACTGTAAGTACCTACATCTATTTTTTTTTCAAAATCTATGATATAAAAGTACCTATTGCTGTGGATTAACTGCATACCTTAAGTTAATTAGGTATTCGCCAAAAATGAATCAATAAAAACGTAATAAACGACAAAAGGGCGCACCTAAAGTATGTACTTAGTTAATGTGTCTGTTATTAATTATCCACCGTATTAAGTTTGTGTGTTTGTTACTTGTGTCGAAATAGATGTCTCTATCTATCTAATATCATCAATAACAATAGCGATCTGTTGATGATTCAATAACATCCTCATAAAGACCTCAAAAACATGTTGTTCTTTATTTTTGTGTTAAAAAACTGCAACAACACTAGTCACAATCATTTCTTAAACCGTGACGTAAACCGTTACACCGCTTCCAATACATATTTTTCAGACAACCATCTTCTAGTAAAAATACCAATGCTTTACACTCACCTCATCGATATAAGTCTCTACCATGAGCCTTGCTGCCACATCGTCATTCCCATGGAGGAATGCGAGAGTGGTCCTACACTCGCGCCTATTCTCGGCTGGGGGGCGCACGGGATGGTCGACCTCAAGACTCTAGACGTGGTGGCATTGACAGTGGCTGAGAAGGATATAGCGGCAACGTTTAAGAGCAATACGGCGATTGAGAATAAGCTGGCGATTATTCATTATTTGATACAGCATGAGGGGAATATGGATTTGGCAGAAGAGGTGAGTTCGTCAAGATATTTTTATATAATTATTTATATGACTAAAAATATATAAACAATTGAATCATCTAAAGACTGTTGCCAACGATCTATAGATAGTTCAATTGCTCCAGAACATTAAAAGGCGGAAGTGTCCCCAAGACAATAGCTTAACTGACTTATTTAACCTGTATTTTGACTAACTTTGGTAGGAATCCACAAAGTTTAGTGTCCGTCTGTTTGTCCGTGAATACAGCCGTTTTACTCTTGTACTTCTTTGTTTCGCAAGTATTGAGGTCTTGCTATTACTTTAGCAGAAACAGCGAAAACACTTCACATTACGTGTCGTTTTATTTCTTTTAGCCATTGAAGACTTATTTGAACGTGACCATGTGTGTGTCGTTGGTGTAACAGTTTTATTTATTTCAGCTAATATCCTGGATGTGTCTGAACCAACGCTGCGGTCTCGGGGGCTTCCAGCGCGTATTACAGGAGTATTTAGTGAGCGCTACATTCGCGCTCACTCGCCGCTCGCTGCCTGCGTCCGCACTGCCTCTCATGAAGATGCTGCCTTTTACTCAGCACTTGAAGTTCGCTGATGTCAAGGTGAAAAACTAGGCTTGAGAGTCATTATAATCATATCGTCCACTGCTGAACACAAGTCATAAGTCATTTATTCTTCGCTGATAATTGTTGTTGGGTTAAAAAATAAGGTCTTAATTAAATAGGCCTCCTCCATAGATTTCCAGACCAATCTTGTGCACACTGCACCCAACAGCTCCTAACAACCTTGATCAGGTCGTCTTTCCATCTAACGGGCGTCCACGTGATCTCCACTCGAAAACCTTTATGCCCCAACGTCCGTCTGTGCAACGTCCGTCGTGTTTTTTTTGCTAGCGTTTGAGCACGATCTCGCCTGATGGTAAGCGATGATGCAGTCTACGATGGCACACGCTTGCCTAGAAGAAACCTATTCACTCGCAACTTGAAGATAACTACAACCTAGGGAGGTTGTAGTTATCAGGAAACACAGACTCAGGCAAGGCGTTCCACTCCTTGGCGGTGCGCATAATAAAGGTGGAAGAGCACCGCTTTGTGCGTATAGGCTACCATGTAGTGGTGACGCATCGCAGAACGTCTGGTTGTCCGACGTTAGAATGGGGATGGTGAGATCAGGTTGAAAAGCTCCGCAGCACACTCCGATGATGCTCGAGGCTGTGGAGCTTTGCATCTGCTAACTCGTCGTTGCAAATGAGCTTCATGGCTCTTCTCTCAATTGAATCTAGAGCCTCTAGCTGGTATTTGGCTGATCCGTCCCAGAGGTGAGAACAGTACTCCAGACATGGTCGGACTTGTGCTTGGTATAAGTTGAGCAACTGTCCCGGTGTGAAGTATTGCCTCACCTTTGCAAGCATACCAAGCTTTGTAGCGGCCTGCTGGGCTTTCGACTCAATAGGAGCCGAAATTGAGAGTCGGTGTTAATGAGAAACCAAGAAGCTCGAGGTGGTCAGAAATCGGCACGGGTAGATACATTAGGGAAAGTAGGAGCCAGATGAAATTATCTCCGTTTCGCGGAAAACAGACACGCCTGGGTTTTATTTGCATTAAACTTAACCAAGTTGGCATCGCCCTTTTCGGAGATTGCACTCATGAATAAGTTTAAGCGTTCAACCATGGCCTCCCTGAGTGACTGTATCTGCGCCCCACTGGCTCGTGCAGTGGATGTGTAACTCTCCACAACTGTGCTGTCGTCTGCATACCCAAAGGTTCTGTGCTATGTGCCCTGCCCCGCATTTCCCCGTTCAGCAGTTCAACACTTAGCAATTTTACTACAAAACTATCGTGAACTTTAACTGTGTGCTCAGTCTTTTTAATTGAATTGCCAGTAATTATATCGAGCGAGCCTACACTATCTTTGAAATTCTCGCTTGCAGATGTTAAAGATGGATGACTCTCTTGGTATACCCATATCATTGGCTTACCATGCAATATTGGTTTTGGAAATTAATAAACATTATGAGCAATTTTGCATATATTCGTATCTAGTGCCGTTTTTGACAGATCTTAGGTGTTTGTAAATGATAGTGACCTTTGAACTTGTAGGTCCGAGACATGTGCGTATCAGTATCTCAAGATACGCTGTGGAACAGCTCATGCGTGGTGCTAGCGCCCAGGCAGCGCGTGTGCCAGTTCGCGGAGGACGTGTGGACGCGCCTGTGGGCCGCGCTCAACCAGCAGCCCGCGACCCGCCTGCAGCCGAGACAAGTCCTCGACAAGCTGCGTGTCAGCCTGCATTGCTACCAGGTGCACAAGCTTTATTACTAAATTCAAAAGTGCAAGGTCTGCCTATGACGGTAAAAGCCTTCTCCAGGTGTTTATGTTCTTATCTGTCTCCGGCTTTTCCTGTGTGACGTCGTCACACCCTCGCTTATAAATAAATATAAATATTTCTGGACATTTCACACAGCGCTATCTAGCCCCAAACTAAGCAGGCTTGTACTGTGGGAACCAGATAACTGATAGAATACTTATAAACATTTTTTTCTGGTTTAAACAACCAGACCCGGAACAAGTAGATCATGCAAACATTTGTTCCGCGGCGGGAATCTAACCCGCTACCTCCTGCGGCTCAGCCGGCTGTTCGCCCACTGCGCCACGGACGTCGTCAACAATATGGTGGAACAATTCGTGTAGGTATATGACGGGCCACTTAAAAACGACATAGCACAACACCTTCGCGGCGAAGTGGGTGACAAGCCGACTGAGATGCGAGAAACACGACTCTATTTAATAATGTTAGCGAGTAAACTCGGCTGTTTCTTCTTGATCTATCCATGACTATTTGAACCCACGGTTGCTCAAAGGTATTTATCTCCGGTAATGGTCGCCTGGCCGTCTGGGGATGATCTTTAACAACTACTGCGTAAATGTTATTTGTACTAAAAGCGAGATAATTACAATGATTTGTTAGTTTTTGAGTATCGGGATATTTGGACGCAGTTGCATGCGCCATGATCACGGGTAAACTGAAGTCTTTGCGAGTGGGATGGTTATTAGCAGATATAACGATCTACCCTCTTTCTCAGTCTTTTGCTAGGAATTAATTCACTATCACTATTATTACCACCGGGTTCTGTCTCGATCATAACTCGATTCCGAATTTCCGACACACAACACTCACGGTCAGTCGCGCGCGGGCGCTTGTTATTGTTAGACGCGTACGCTCGTTATCGATCACAACCGGTTCGAGCAGCCGCTTCGTGCAATATAGTGCACGCGAACGATGCGTCAGCAATGAATAGCTTCGCATTACTCCATGACAACGAGCAAGACAAGTCAAGTGATTTAAATAATTTAATGGAGCGTTATAGCGAGGTGAGTAGAAGTTATGAAAGTTTGATTGAGATGGAGGAGAGCGTAGAAGATAATACCTATGAAGAGACGAGGAGACCACAGAAGAGAAACCGTGGAACAAATCAGGAGGAGATCTGGACAACTGTGGGAAGGAAAGGGAAACGATTTGCTCGTGCAACGGGCCGCGATGAGTCGATTATAGTACCAGAAGATAAAATTGAAGTCTGCATGACATGTACGGAAAAGCTACCTAAACAATTTAGACTGGCCAAAGCTCTGAAATCAGAAAATATACAGGATGTGGTTCGTGCCAAATACATCAACCCTTACAAGGTGTTGATAATCTTCAGCAAAGAGGAGAGTGCACATCTACTAATCAATTCCAAATTATTTAACGAGAATGCTTTTAAATGCCAGAAGACCTTTGAAATAAGCCAGTCATACGGAGTCATAAAGGACGTTGTCCTTACTGATGAAGAAATTCTGGAAAGTCTTAGCTGTGACACTATGATTATGGGGGTCAAAAGGCTTAAGCGCAGAAATAATTTTGATAGACAATGGCAGCTTAGTGAATCAATCAGAATATGTTTTAAGGGATCTTCATTGCCTTCACACGTCAATGTGTTTGATACAAGAGCTAACATTGAATCTTATGTGTACCCAGTTACGCAGTGCTCCCATTGTTGGAGATTTGGCCATACTCTCAGGATGTGCCCATCTAATAGGGCGGTTTGCCCCAAATGTAGTAATAATCATGATAACTGCGAAACAACAGCCTTTATATGCAATAATTGTGGAGGGAAACATATGGCCCTGTCTAAAACCTGCCCAGTATTTATGAAAGAAAAGAGGATCCGAAAGCTAATGGCAGAATTCAACTGTTCATACAAAAGAGCGCTCACTCTGTATGTGCTTCCTACACCCCCGCTCCACCCCGTGTAGCAGAAGACTTACCAGTAGTTTCTTCTAGGCAAGTGACCGAGTTACGTGAACAGTCCTATCCTACTCCCACTACTTTAGCCATAAGTCAGAATGATACATTCGCAAATATAGTCAAGGAATCACAATCAAAAAAGGAAGATAAGAGGAAAATTAAGAGGAAGGGATCCGACAATTTAGAAGATAATACTACTAATTTCGATACAGTGTCAGAAGAAAGTGAATATGAAAATAGAAGCAGGATGCAGGATGAACCTGGTTCAGGAAAAAAGGCGAAGCGTAAGGATATAATTTCGTGGAAGATACTGATTAAGAAATTAAAAGAGAAAATACTTGACAGTGACCTGTCGTGGGAAGATAAGTTAAAAAGTTGCATATAAATTATTTGTAAGAGTGCCATATCATTCGCCGTGCAGTACTTTTCAGATTTGCCTTGCTTTGCATTTCTGAACCAATTTGGATTGGGTTAATTCACTCTTCTCCGTACGCACGAGAAGTGCCACCCCGAGCGTCGCTCAGCAACAACGTCTGGCGCCAGCCAGCACTCGGTAACGCAGAGTCTGGCTGGCCAACCTCCTGGCCTCGATGGTCCAACTCAACTCTTTGAATATTCTACACAATGTGTAATGCACAAAGTCTCTGTCCTAAAAGTCTTGAGTTTGAAACTCTTTTAAATCGAGAGAAAATCCATGTGGCAATAATTAGCGAAACTTGGCTTGATCCAGATAGTAATTTTCATTTAAATGGCTATAACATCTTTAGAAAGGATCGTAATGATGGTTATGGAGAAGTGGCCATTTTGACGCATTGGTCGATTAAAGCACAAAGATGTGATTTTAGACACCGTAACAATCGCATTAACCTAATTCATGTTAAAATAGAGAACTATGAACATTTAGAAAACATTATTTCCTTATATTGCCCCCCAAATGTCACTACATCGATTGTAGACTGGGACCGCATATTCTCTTGTATGAATCATAAATCACTTATTGCTGGAGATTTCAACGGACATCACTCTAACTGGTCGACGAAAACAGATGTAAGAGGTGGTCTAATATTTGATAGCGCATTGGAAAATAACTTTATTTCGTTAAACGACGGTAGTCCAACTCGAATAAAGTTAGTAAATGGAACCATTCAGAAAACAGCTCCTGACATTACTTTTTCTACTGCAGATATCGCTCTCAGGTTTAGCTGGAAGATCATGAATGAAACCCTTGGCAGCGATCACATGATGTTGAAAATCAACACAGAATATACTCCGTCTAATAACTTCAGAACCCGTAGAATGTTCAAGAAAGCTGATTGGCTCGGATATAAGCTCAAAATAGAGGATAGCTTATCAGTTTTAGTACCCTCTACAGACCAACAAACTGCCTATGATGGTTTTATAAACGTATTGAATCAAGCTGCCGAGGAATTTATCCCTACAAGCAAAATCGCGAATGCTCCTCTAAGATCAGACAGATTTGTTCCTAAACCATTCTGGACTCAAGAACTTTCTAAAGCTATCGCAGAGCGGCGTCTGGCACTAGCGAAATTCAGGAAAAATCCAACCCCTGATAATCTTAGTGATCTACAGAACAAAGTCAGTTCAGCGCAGTTGGCAATTCACCGCGGTAGACGTAGGTCCTGCCAGAGTTTTTGTGATAGTATAGACAGCGTAACTTCCTCAAGTGAAATGTGGACTCGCATGAGGTGGCTGAAAGGCTACAAAACATCTACACCAAGTGCAGATCGTGAAACATCTGAAAAATTACTGTGTAATTTGGCCCCAGACTACGGTATCGCCTGAGAAACCTATTTTTACTTCTGAGAACGTGCATTTAAGTAGCCCAATCTCGGTACAGGAACTCAATAACTGCGTTAAGCGGTCAGACACAGCTCCTGGAGATGATAACGTATCTTACTCAATGATATACATATAATCTTCCTGATTTGGGTAAGCTTGCACTTATTTCCTTGTATTATAATTTTTTATCAACTGGTTTTGTGCCAAAACAATGGTTCCTGTACCGAAACCGGGAAACGGAAATGGATCGGCGGCGGGGACTAGGCCTATTTCTTTACTTTCTTGTCCTTGTAAAATCCTTCATACGATTATTGCACGCAGGCTAGACTCATTCCTTGAGAGAAATGACTTTCTTTCTAGCGAAACAACAGGATTTAGAAGATCACGATCATGTTTGGACAATCTAACCCGAATTGTCTCACGTATACAGATTGGCCTTACGAAAGGAATTCCCACTGTTGGGTGTTTTATAGATATTGATGGGGCATATAACAATGTGAATTTAAGTAGTCTTCTAAAACTTTTGGACAGTATTAGGGCGGGATCAGCCTTGTGCAGTTACCTTTGGGAGTTTTTATATGAAAGAATTCTTTCGATTCAAGTCGATAATGAAAGGAGTTTATGCCGTACTACTGGCACAGGTATAGCCCAGGGTGACCCATTGTCGCCAACTCTGTTTAATGTTGCAACAATCAAGATTTGCCTTAATATCCAACATGTTTTTGTTTCGCAATACGCCGACGGCTTTGTAATTTATTGCTCCAATTTTGATTTATCTAAAGCAATAGTAGACGAAAGACGAAAGTTTTCAATCAGTGTGTGTTACCAGTGATGACATATGGAACCGAGACGTGGTCCTTCACTATTGGCCTTATGAATAAGCTCAGAGTCGCTCAACGAGCTATGGAGAGGGCTATGCTCGGGGTTTCTCTACGGGATCGAATCAGAAATGAGGAGATACGTAGGAGAACTCAAGTCACCGACATAGCCCGACGGATTAGCACGTTGAAGTGGCAATGGGCAGGCCATATATCGCGCAGAACAGATGGCCGATGGGGCCGAAAGGTTCTCGAGTGGAGGCCACGGACCGGCAAGCGCAGCGTAGGACGTCCACCCACAAGATGGGCAGACGACTTGGTAAGAACCGCAGGTCGGCGTTGGATGCAGGCCGCTTCCAACCGCAGTTCCTGGAGATCCATGAGGGAGGCCTTTGTCCAGCAGTGGACGTCCTACGGCTGATATGATGATGATGAAAGCAATAGTAGATATCCAGAGTGCGTTATCAATTTTTTCTGAAATAATAGGAAATTTAGGCCTTAAAATTTCGCATACAAAATCCAAATTGTGTGTTTTTAGTAGGGGTAAGAGAAATACTATCTTTAACTTACATGTAGACAATAATCATTTTATTCAACAAGTAGATAGTCTTAGATATTTAGGCATGTGGTTAGATAGAAGTCTGAAATGGGGTAGACATATCAACGAAACCAGGGACAAATCACTCAAATTTATAAATGTATTCAAAGTTCTGGCAGGGGGAAGAAGAATTCATCCTAAACATCTGATGCGTCTCTATATATATATTATCCGTAGTAGGCTCGACTATAGTAGTTTTTTGTATGACAACAGTGTCAACAGCCACTTACAAAAACTCGATAAGGTCCAGAATCAGGCCATGCGTGTTATTGGAGGATGGAGGATTCATCAAAAGCACGCCCATTCATGTAATGCAAAGTGAACTATATCTCCCACCTTTACACACTCGTAGAAGCTACCTTGCTGGTAAATTCTGGTTAAGGGCAAAATCATTTAAAAACAATGTCACCACTGAAGTAATAGAGCAACTTGAAAACCTATGTTAAAATCATAACTACTGGAGTAGGAAGGAATTGCCTCTGTTAGTTTCTACACACAAAGATTACAAATACCATTGTACCTTTATTTATTGTTTATTTCCATTATTGTATTTCTTTTGGTGTGCAATAAAGAGTATTTCATTCATTCATTCAAAGACACCCCGATTCAATCTTTGTGTAAATTACCCATACATTCCCTAGATACGTGGATTACTAGTTTCGACCTCTCCGCAGATATTAGAACTAACATCGAAGGTGCTAGCGGAGCAAAAAGGTTTTATAATATAGTAAAATTACGAAATCTTTGTAATCAAATACTAAGCCTAACATACGACTCGCACTATAGGATTTTTACGGATGGTTCTAAGGACGAGGTGGGAAAAGGCGTAGGTTTTTATGACCCTCATTTAGACATACTAGTTAAATTCAAAATTAATGCTAATATTTGGATAATGCCGAACTGATTGCTATCTCCGAGTCATTATCATACGCTTTAACAGTTGATTTTAATAAATTTGTTATTTTTTCCGACTCTAAAAGTGCACTCCTACATTTGGCTCGGATAACCTCGAATATTCGAGGTCTCCTGATTGCCTACACCATCCTCGAAACCATTCGTAAATTATGCGATTCAAATAAAAAAATCAATTTTCAATGGGTTCCCTCTCACATCGGTATCATGGGTAACGAGGAGGCGGACCGAGCGGCACGTGAAGCTATAGACGACGGTATTCCTTACAGCTGTGTACCGGTGCATAGTGAAGTTTTATTTAAGGTCAAACAAAGATGTCGTCAATTGTGGAAGGAATATTTTGATGAGCGGTCGCGATCTAAAGGGATATGGTATAAAACGATCCAGGAGGAACTTCCTTGTTACCCGCGGTTTGACAGGGTTCAAATGAAAAGGAAACAGATTGTTGGATTACTGAGACTACGCTCCAGACACATCCCGACAAATAAATTTAAATTCCTAATGAAATTATAGAGTACACCAAATTGTTCCGACTGCGACACCGTTGAAGATGTGCATCACGTGTTGTCGGAATGTGATCGGGACGCGTAGGGACGTGTAACAGTTTCTCGGCTTCACCATCATCTGATGAGGCCAGAAGACTGCTTAAAATTTACCTCTCTTCGCTGGAGGGCAATACGTAGGTAGGTAGTTTATTGTTAGTTTTTTGTCTTTTTAAAAAAGTAGGAGTAATTTGATGTTCAGACTTACGGGAGTGACATAAACATTGTCTGGTTAAAACTCCCATGGTAAATAAAGAATTTAAAAAAAAAACACTCACGGTATCAGGACGCGTAATTGCCACTCCACCTCTATTTATTTATTATATATGGTACACAAAACATAAGACATCCAGCAAATATGAAATAAATACATTGTAAAGAATTTATAACCAGGAAATATTCCAAAATATGTGTACCTACACATCACAATACTAATTAGTTTCAAGCAGAATACAAATATAAATAAATTTCTTACCACAGGATTCCAGGCTACAGATGGTGAAATATCATTACGATAATTACTGATTAGAACGGGTATTTATCGCGTATGTAGAACTTGGTCCCTCACTTTGTCTTTAGAATTAGAAATGTCGTTGTTCATATTACGACACACTACACTAATTATGTACAGTGATCGCGAAAGTTTGAAAAATACTATCTTCACGTTTGAAATTTTTTGTGTTCATAGCCATGATAGTTTCAAAAGTTACAAAAATGTTGTTTAATAAATTAAAAAAAAAAAAATTAAAACGAAAACATTTATGTGACACGAGACATGGGCAAAATAAAACGTAAAAAAAGATGGTGATACAGAAGTAAGGTCGAATCTGGCTCTAAGAAAGTGGGTCTAAATGGGAGGATAAGTAATAAGACAAGAATGCCAGAAGTCGAAGATAAAAAATATTTAATACAGGAATATCTCACGCAAATTCCATCATAATTACAAAGATAAGTCATGCCGAAATGGCGGCAGCTCAGCATGTGCATGTGCGTGTGCTATTCTGCTGACCACAAATAGTATCATCACGGACGTCAGGAGCTTGTACTGCTCTCGGGGATACAGTGAAGGTAGGTAGGTAGTATTTTTCAAACTTTTGCGATCACTGTACATAATTATTGATTAAAACGGGTATTTATCGCGTATGTACCTTTTTTATTTGTTATCCCGACGTTTCGGCTGTGTTTCAACAGTCAGTCAACCCGAGACCATGAGTGTTGTAACACAGCCGAAACGTCGGGATAACAAATAAAAAAGGTACATACGCGATATATACCCGTTTTAATCAGTAATTAGGTAGGTAGGTATCTTTACCACCTACCTACCCATATAAATAAATTGTATGTAACTGGGATACCGAATATTACCTTTCAGCCCGAAGCCCTATCACGCTCGAGTACTCCGCTATCCCCCATGGCGTCCGGTCCTCCCCTTGGTGTGGCACAACGCCGCTCCTCCATTGGTAACAACCAGGATCTACTGCCGTTCTTCGAGCTGGACATCTGTACTGCTAGTAAGCAGGAGCATATTATTGCTGCGGTGTGTTGATTGATTGTTATACATTTTATTCCACACTTGTGAATTCGGGGTGACATCACTGAATAACTAACTGAGGTCGAAAACCACAAATACCTGTCAGCGAAGAGATACGATTGCCCTTTATACTTGTAAATTGATGTATTCCTGTTGTACCCATTGACGCTATCCCCATTATGGTGACAACAGGAAATCTTAAAATTTCCTTCCCGTTGTCCCCATTGACGCTTTCTCGTTATAGGGACAACAGGAAGTCTTATGTAGGTATTGTAAAAATTGCGAGCAGCAAGTTGCTGCAATTGCGATTAAGTTCGTTTTTATCGCATTAACTTACAGCAGTGTTACGGGTTGATCCAATTATGAAACTAACTGGACAGATATATATTTCCATCTGATCGATTATCGTCAGCAGAAAACCGTTCACCAGTGGTCTTAAGATCTCGAATGCCAATATCAGAATAATTTAAATTTCTTATTAGTATTGTATCGTTACTGGATTTACCAGAACCTACGCGAGGTGAGCGTCCACCTGATGCGGGAGTTGTCGGAAAAGGGCGGTGGCGCGGGGTCGCGCGGGGTGGAGAGCGGGGTGCACGCGGTGGGCACGCGCTGGGCGGCGGCGCAGCTGGACGCGTCGCGCGCGCTCTGCCGCGCCGTCACCAGGCCGCTCGCTGCCACGCCCAGCCATAACCAGCATAGAGGATTCACCTTCATGTATGAACCTCTAGAGTCATGTGTGTTTTTGTGTTTGTGCTGCTTTTTCGTTCTGGTTTTATCTAATTTTTTTATTGAGAATATTCTAGTGCTTGACTACTCAACTGATGGTGCGATCAAAGATGAAGCACGGTTGACTGATGGTGTGTGAATTATGGTAAGGTTCACGGAGTGTCAAGTGCAAAGTATAGTTCTTCGTGAAGAGCATTTAGTTGCCGATAGATACATTGTTTTTGTGCATTCAGTATGGGTTTGTGTTGCTGTAGAAACTAGGCTTTTTCGTTTAGTTTTTAAGTTGCAAATGGCTAGTTTGTGAATTATGGATAGTTTCTTGAGATGGAAGTTCATCAAGTCACTTGATGCGAGTGGTTTAAAGCAGTTTTGGTGAAGGCCGGCTCGTGTGCCAGGCCTTGAAGAGCCTGCTGCTGCTCCCAGCCGTAGAAGATTCACATTCATACACTTATGAGCGTCCAAGCAGCCGCTATTTTCATGTTTTATTTGGTTGTATCATTATAATACGGGATTTATCACGTACCGTTTTATTGATGTTACGACCGACAGTGCAAGGCGAGACGCAGTGCGGAGCGGATCGCACTCACCCTGATGAAGGTTCACGAATTGAACCGTAACAATGATAGATAGATAATTCTTTATTGTTACACCAAATAACAATAACTTAACCTAGAAAACTTAAAGACTAATACATGGTGGTACAGTGGGCGGCCTTATCGCACAAAGCGCTCTTACCAGACAGCCTTTGGATGTACTGGATTGTCAAAACGTGAGAGGAGGCGGTGTTACAGTAAACATTACAATATACATTGTCGGTCGTAACACCGATAAAACGGCTCGTGATAAATCCCGTACATATAATGATGATTGAAATATATCTCAAAAGTTTTTAGGTTTGTGCTTGATGTTTCATTTGGTGTTTGTTTTGCGTTTGTATTTTCCGTTCTCATTTTTTTAGTATCACTTGATTATATGTTTATTTGAGTTTCAAGGGTCATCATAAACTTTCCATTCCGATTTGAGTTTTTGTTATGTGCTTATTTTATTTACCAGTAGGAACCCTACTGCATCATCGTACATAAAACTCGAATTGGCTGGAACTTGATTAGGTAAAGCTGTGTAACATTGCCTATTAGTCTATTGGTCTATTAGGATTTATTAGAAAGAAAGAAGAAAGAAAGATAATACATTTACTCGCATCACAAAAGAACGAAAAAGTGTAACCTTAACAATTAAATTAAACTTATTTACACTAAATCTAAAATTACAATTACAAAGCCACATATAACAATATGATCCAGTGTGATGGCGAAAGGGCCTTCAGCTCAGCATATGCTACTGTATATTGCCATGCTAGAGCGCTGGTCTTCTTCTGAGGTCAGTGTTGACTTGTTAGGGGCGTATTTCATTCTTTTATTTTTTTATTTTAATACTATAGTGCACAAAAATACAAATTACTATTACAAAAGGTGGTCTTAATGCTAATAGCATTTTCTACCTGCCATCCTCAGAGGTAACCAAAAAAGGTTGGCGTGCTAACTTAAAACAATTGACATAGACATATACACTCATTTATTTGCCAAATAGCACACATAATACAAAGTAAAAAAAAAATGTTTAAAATAGTCAACGTAAAATAACCACAATACAGTACCTACATGCAAAACAGACACAAACAAACAGTATAATATAACTGTTAACTTTAAACATGAGGTATGTGTATGTTGTGTGCTATAGCAGCAAAAAGGACAATATTATGGGGGCACCGGAGGGACAATCGCCCATACAACACGTACTACCAAGATTATTTCTAACAGGAGCATATTTCTACCTTAATAAGGTATTATTTTAATTTGAATAGTATTTAACTAGGTTCCCAACCATATATTAGATCAAAATACTTACCTAAAATAAAATAGATGCGTATCGAATTCTGTGTGTTTTTGCGTCATAAAAGACCTGTTTTCAACCTAATTATTTCGTATTAAAAACAACAACATCTTACGTATCCTAGTCTTGGGAACATAGATTATATCGTCTAGTTACAGAATAACAACACAATGAGAAAAATACAAAAAGTTTTCAGTCATAATTTTTGATATTACGGAACACGGTCAAAATCTAATCAAATTTAGAATCGTTCTATTGCTATCACTGTCGCTCTGCGTGGCTAAACTTCGTCACTAAACAGGGATAGCGATATTCAGGCCGAAGTTTTTGACGTGGCCGAATTGAAGTTGCGCTCAGGGTTCGCCGGCGCGTTAATTTATTGATACTTAAAAAAAACAAAAGAAACACAAATAACAATAAATCCGATCATAGTAAGAATAAATACATAAACCTACTTGATATAATAATACACAGAATATAAATATAACAAAAAAATATTAAACTAAAAATACTATTGCATATAAATACACATACTACGTTTTCATATATTTTAGCAGCTAGTGGAGTACTGCAAGAAATGACTGTAGATTAGTCGTCTGAAAACCGGTTTACTAGGCGTCTAATATGAGTAGGGAGAGAGTTCCATAGACCGACAGCTACCACCTTAAAAGAGTTGCCACGGAAGGACGTTCTTTTGTGTTTGATGCAGGCGTAATTTTTCCTATGTTTTTTGTTTTTACCGCTTTTGTGTGTGTGCAATTTATCATGGGTTTTGTGAATTCCATTTAACTCGTTTTGTAGTTATAACATTACCATGATAACTATCTCTATTATAACTTCATTTGTAGCGTGTGGTCTCCTCCTTGGTTATCATGCGTGTATTTATTTACCTACAGTTAGGGTCAAAAAGGTGAGTGACCAGACTAGAAAAAATAATTTAGACTGGCCTTAATAAATTCGCAATTTCGATCTTACCGAAGTTAATGCCTTCGATCGTCATGACATGACTTCTGCACAGTCGGTTAAAATGTACCAATCCCGGTCATAATCTATCTTTGTACCAAATTTATTAAAAATCGGTCCATCCGTTTAGTCGTGAAAGCCTAACAAACAGAGAGACAGAGTTACTTTCGAATGTATGATATTAGTAACCCATATTATTATATATTAGTAAACCTACAAATATCTTTTCAACACACTTGCTCGTAAAGTGAGCCTTATTACATCGTTCTTAGGGCCATACACGTGCGTAATAATATTACACACTAGTGCATAATAGAATTATCCCTACAAAGTTTATTACCTCAGAATATCTAAGCGATATTCGCTGAAGGTCGTTCAGGTATATGCGCCGACCTCTTCACACCCAGATGAAGAAGTAGAGTCTATGTATAATGACATCAGCAGAGCCATACATACGAACAAAACTAACTTTATTGTTGTTATGGGGGACTTCAATGCAAAGCTAGGCATGAGAAGCGATGATTAGTTGAGAGTGGGGCAATTTGAATATGGGCAACGGAACCCCAGGGGACAGAGGCTGGCCGATTTTCTGGAAAAAGAAGGACTCTTTATGATGAATTCTTTTTTCCAGAAGCCGCCTCACAGGAAATGGACCTGGATGAGTCCCAACGGTTCCACGAAAAATGAGATTGATTTCATCTTGACCAACAAGAAACGAATATTCAATGATGTCTCTGTGATTCACAGGGTAAAAACCGGCAGTGATCACCGAATTGTTAGAGCCACATTGAATATGAACGTTAAACTTGAAAGGTCCCTTTTGATGAAGTCTACGCTCCGACCCACTCGCGCACATATCCAAAACCTCGAGAGCTTTCAACTCGAACTTGCAAATCGCTTTGACTGTCTAGAAGTAAATGCATCAGTGGACGAGATCAATAACAGGATCGTAGAAACCGTCCATATGGTGGGGTCCCAGTTCTTTAAGACCCCCCGTACCAATAGACCTCAGAAACTCTCTGATGACACCCTTAATCTCATGGCTGAACGACGTTCTTTGCGACTCCAGTCTCCCGATGATGTTCAGTCACATAGGCAGCTCAATAGAAAAATTTGGAAATCCTTGCGGCACGATATTGCCGTACCACCACGTACCATTAATACATCTCGTATTAAAGATACGAGAGAGCAGAATAAAGGCTCCAAAGTGTTTGCGAGAGATAATTCTATTGGGCAGAGCCGCATGACGAAGCTGAAGAGGGAAGATGGCAGCATAACGTCAAGTAAAGCGGAAGTGTTAAGGGAAGTCGAAAGGCTCTATGGACGGCTCTACGATTCGGTCACTAAACCTGTTTGCAGTGCGGCCAACGACCCAAGAGCCAAACTGACCCGACATTATACCGAAGATATTCCGGACATCAGCCTGTATGAGATCAGGATGGCCTTGAAGCAGCTTAATAACGACAAGGCGCCGGGTGAGGACGGAATCACTTCAGAGCTTCTGAAAGCGGGTGGATCACCGGTACTTAAAGTCCTTCAGAAGCTCTTTAATTCCGCCTTGCTTAAAGGTACGACGCCAAAAGCATGGAATGAGGGCGTGGTGGTTCTGTTCTTCAAGAAATGTGACACACTGAATTTCAGACCCATTTCGCTTTTGATCCATGTTTATAAGCTGTTTTCAAGGGTCATCGCGAACCGTCTCGAACGCAGGTTTGATGACTTCCAGACTTCCGAACAAACCGGGTTCCGTAAAGGCTACAGTACGATAGACCACATACATACGCTACGGCAAGTCATACAGAAGACCGAAGAGTATAACTTGCCGCTATGTCTCGCGTTTGTAGATTATGAGAAAGCCTTCGATTCGATCGAAACATGGGCAGTACTTGAGTCTCTCCAACGATGCCGTATTGACTATCGGTACATCGAAGTGTTGAAGTGTTTGTATAAAAACGCCACTATGTCAGTCCGAGTACAAGAACAGAGCTCGAAGGCGATTCCCTTAAAAAGAGGCGTAAGACAGGGAGATGTCATCTCTCCGAAACTGTTTACGACCGCTTTGGAAGATGCCATCAATCTTCTGGAATGGAAAGGACTGGGCATCAATATTAACGGCGAATACATCACTCACCTTCGGTTTGCGAACGATATTGTGGTCGACGATGGCAAAGTCGACGGAAGAGCTCAGCACGATGCTCGAAGGCCTCAATCGAGTCTCCCAACGGGTAGGCCTTAAAATGAACGTGGACAAGACGAAAATTAAATAATAAAATGTCGAATGTCCATGTCGTGCCTGCCCCAGTTATGGTTGAGAACTCGGCTCTTGAAGTTGTCGACGCGTATGTATACCTAGGACAAACAGTCCAATTAGATAGGTCCAACTTCGAGAAAGAGGTCAATCGTCGAATCCAACTCGGATGGGCAGCGTTTGGGAAACTTCGCAACGTCTTTTCGTCCAACATACCTCAGTGCCTTAAGACGAAAGTCTTCAATCAGTGTGTGTTACCAGTGATGACATATGGAACCGAGACGTGGTCCTTCACTATTGGCCTTATGAATAAGCTCAGAGTCGCTCAACGAGCTATGGAGAGGGCTATGCTCGGGGTTTCTCTACGGGATCGAATCAGAAATGAGGAGATACGTAGGAGTACTCAAGTCACCGACATAACCCGACGGATTAGCACGTTGAAGTGGCAATGGGCAGGCCATATAGCGCGCAGAACAGATGGCCGATGGGGCCGGAAAGTTCTCGAATGGAGGCCATGGACCGGCAAGCGCAGCGTAGGACGTCCACCTACAAGATGGGCAGACGACTTGGTAAGAACCGCAGGTCGGCGTTGGATGCAGGCCGCCTCCAACCGCAGTTCCTGGAGATCAATGAGGGAGGATTTTGTCCAGCAGTGGACGTCCTACGGTTGATATGATGAAACAGAGCATTTTCAATTTAACCGGGTAATACAGTGTTTTTGTAACAACAAAGAGGTTTTATGGCGCTGAAAATCCTATTACATTTTCGGAATAAATAAATGTATCTCTAATTATGACGAAAAAACATTTATTATTATCAAATTATTTATAATTCACAATAATTTGTTATAAAATATTTGCATTTTATCACTAAAATTATAATTTTGAAGTAGGCTGTATGGCTATATGTAATCCATCAATCACCTTACATTTGGCGCGTACAAAAAAAAACATGCGCGCTATTCCCCATTTCTTTGATTGTATCGCATTTGTTGCTGTGTGGTGAAAAATTGTAAATATGTCAAGTTTTAGTACAGAAGATTTGTTTTTTCCTCGCAAGTGTGTTGAAAAAGAGCGTATGATACTCGTGAGCAACTTAGCTCGCTTGTATCATAATATACTATTGTCGTGCACTACCTACAAAATTTTCCACATTACGCAAAGGTTGACTTCAAGAGTATGCTTGCTAGCATTAAGTTCGCCTATGTGCAGATATATAAATTTTTGTGAAATAAAGAATTTTTCAATTAATCAACTTTACCTGTACAATATTAGTAAGTATAGATAACATTTATATTGTTTTCTTGCAGCGATGAAATGGACCCGACCCACGCGTACATCCTTCTGAAAGCGCTGGAGCAGTACTACCTCGCGTGCGACGGCATCGCGTACCCGCTGCCGCAAGGGTTCAGCTCCTTCTTCACGTACCTCGGGTACCGCGCGCTGCCCTTCCGGGCCTTCGTGCAGTACGTGCATAGGAACGTGTTTGAGCTGCAGATTGATGTTATGAAGGCGATTATTGCTTGTGAGTATCAAACACTGTATTTATTTTGTTTGTTTGTATTTCTTCTTCGTTCTTTCGTGTCACTGGTAAGCTAAACTATTTTAGAGTAATACTTTGCCACTTCAATAGCGATGGGCGTGGCTTTGTTGAGGTTATCCTTTGTGCAGGTGGTAGGGCACAAAGGACAGGAGAGCAGATGAGACATGAACTGAATGGGTGCACCGCAGCCGCATTCAGTGCGGGAGGAGTCTCTTATACCCGATTTACACAGACTTTGTCTGCAGCGGCCAATTTGGGTCCTGAGTCTGTTCATTAACTTCCAGACTGGCCAAGGCAGATCATGACCTGGGGGGAGGTGTTCCTGCGGAATAACAAAATCAGACGGCGGTGGGTGCGTCTCCTTCCATGCGTTGAGTTTGATTGAATATTTGTACTAATTACAATACATGTCAAAATAATAACATTTCGAATAAACATGTAGGCACATCTGGTGTTTAAACAGTTCATTATTATAAGGCACTGGAATTAAATATTTAAACATGGTTATAATGTATTGTAAGTTATATTCGTAATAAAATTACAAGTAAGTGTCAAGAATCTATACTAATATTAAAAAGAGGAAAGATTTGTTTGTTTGTATTGAATAGACTCCGAAACTACTGGGCCGATTTAAAAAATTCTTTCACTGTTGGGAAGCTACACTATCCCCGGGTGACATAGGCTACTTTTTACCCAACTGCGCAGATGGAGGATAATGTTTTATTGAAAAACTACCCGTGCGAAGCTGCGGATTGGTCAGCTAGTAATTAAATAAATGTCAATGTTACGTAAAAGGTCAAAACAATAAAATTAAAACAAACAATACAAAAAAAATGTTACGTAATGACCATGGCAACAAGGGACGTGGCCGTTCTAGGCACCTCTAAGCCGGTCGAGGCTTCGCGCGGGAGCAAGCGCCACGTTCGACACACTCACTTTTTCTCGGACGGTTGGAGCGCGCGGTCGTTTTATGTTGTTGGCCGATTGTAGTGTGTTTTTGTAATTATTTTCACAGAGTACTGTTGTTTTGTTGAGATTAGTTGTGTTTGTTTTTTAATAAATGTTGATACTGATTTGTTAGATAATAATATTCACACAAGTATTAAACATGTATGAAAGTCTTTCAACGCATGCTTTATCTATTTTATGAACACTTATTTACTTAACCAGTTTTTTTAATTCTACTAATAAAAAACCCGTAAAACTGACATAGCTAAGAATGACCACAGTTAAACAAGCTTTCTATTTAAAAAAAATGCGTCTGAATCGGTGCATCTGTTTGGGAACTAAGTGCTATGCCACGGACAAGCAGACAGACAGAGGCGTCATACTTATAACACCTTTCTTTTTGCGTTGGTGGTTAAAAATATTAATGTGGACTCCACACAGCCCATTCCATCCAAAGGTTGTCTGGTAGCGATACGACCGCCAATTGTATCACAAAGATTTACGTTGTTCTTTTAAATTGGTTTTAAGGTGTGCAATAATAGCACATTATGATACAAGTGAGCTAAGTTGCTCATTACACACGAGGCTGTGGGTTGCAGCCCGAGCCGCAGGCGAGGGCGTAAATCAGCCGAGTGTCTAGTGAGGAAGTTGCTCACGAGTTTCATACACACTTTTTAACACACTTGCGAGGGATAAAACAAATATGTATTGCATAAATCGTTTAATTATTATAACAATTGGTGAATGTACACTTTCCAAACGTTAAATGGATTGTTTTTGATGGCAATTTAACAGTTTGTGTAACATTGGTACTTGCCACTTCTTTAGTACCTTCATTTACTTGCTTTCATTTGCGTTTAGTATTTCTGGCGGGGTTAAATCTATCAATAGTTCATCTTTTGTACTAAAACTTGACATTTTTTACAATTATTTACCACAGCAACAAATGCGATACAAACAAAGAAATGGGAAAAGGCGCACATGTTTTTTTTTGCGCGAGCATCCAAATGTAAGGGGATTGATTACATATAGCCATACAGCCTACTTCAATATATAATTTTAGTGATACATTGCAAATATTTTAAAACAAATTATTGTGAATTAAAAATAATTTGATAATAATAAATGTTTTTTTCTTCTAAATTAGGGATACATTTATTTATTTCAAAAATGTAAATGGATTTTCATCGGCATAAAACCTCTTTGTTGTTACAAAAAAAACTGTATTACCCGGTTAAATTGAAAATGCTCTGTTTACTTGCCTATAATTTGCAGTTAGGTACTATCTTAACTTTGTAGGGATAATTCTATTATGCACTAGTGTGTAATATTTGTATGTTAAAGTTCGGTTTATGGCCTTAAGAACGATGTAATATAATAAGGCTCACTTTACGAGCAAGTCTGTTGAAAATAATTATCTAATCTATGTAGATTTAGATTAGATAGAGATAAGCTAAGATTTTATTTCCAAAAATGATACAATCTCTTAAATTAAAATTAGATGGTAGAACTTTTAAAATAGATACAGAAGTATAAACCTATGATTTTGCTCATTAAGGATTTTCTAACTTGCGCGTTTTTTTTGGTATATACATCTAAATACCTACTACCAAAAAGTGTAACCAAACAAATGCTTAATTGTCATTTAAAAACAAGTGCCCTATTGGAAAAAATGTTTTATTTTGCTCCTTAGGGGGAAAACCCGATTTGTGTAAAAAAAATTGTACGCGGGAAAGTAGGTGGTGAATGTCAGGTATAATTTCCACTGTAACTTGCTTATTCAAGGTACTGAAAAGGTCTGATCTATACTAATATTATAAAGAGGAAAGATTTGTTTTTTTGTATTGAATAGGCTCTGAAACTACAGGACTGATTTAAAAAATTCTTTCACTGTTGGGAAGCTACACTATCCCCGGGTGACATAGGCTACTTTTTACCCAACTGCGCAGAAGGAGGGTAATATTTTTATTGAAAAACTACGCGTGCTAAGCTGCGGATTGGTCAGCTAGTATTCTATAAAGACAAAATACTGGGGTCCTTTGTTCTGAGCTTTTCAGTATATTTTCAACTAGCTTCCGTCAGCGGCTTCGCATGCGTTGTTTGTCAATAAAAAGTAGCCTATGTTTGAATCCAGGTCATAATCTATCAACACACCAAATTTCATTTTAGCCGTTACGAAGTGATTGTGTAACAAACAAATAAACAAACATCCAAACTTTCACATTTGTAATAGGTATTAGTGTGATAAGACAGGTCCATTTGTATTAGCAGTGTGCTATTTTCAGGCAAAGACGACGACAGCAAAACCTCCGTAAACAACAAGCTGCGTCTTATCCAGCTAGTGGGAGAGGGGCGAGGGAGGCGCGCGCTCGCGGCGTGGGGACACCGCGCCGCGCTCGTGCTGCGCGCGCGCGACCACGCCGCCACGCTGCTCAGCGGCGCCGCGGGACATGCGCACCCGCAGCCGGCGAGGCACCGCCCGATAGCTGATACAGGTACTGTACAATCCACTTTAACTTTACGTATTAATGAAAAAAAAAATTTAAATACATTTATTTGCAGCCAAAAACTTATCAATAAGAATAACATGAAGATTGTAATTAGATTTTTAATTTACCTAAGATGTCTGGTATAAATATAGCAATATACATTTTATACAGTTTGAGGCAGAAGGCACTACCTACGATCACAAGCAAGCAGCGGCCTTCACACTAGGCAAGTCTGTATCGTGAAGACTAGTCAGATGGAATCAGCAATTTTATTTCGTGACCTCGGGCATAACACAATTTTACCCATAACTAAAACTAATTTTACGCATATTCTGACAAAAAAAAAATATTAATAATAATAATAAAAAATAAAAACTAATAAATAACACACAGAAAATCTTATGTAACTACATATTTGAATTAGTACTATAACATAGATGATTTAGTTATAGAGAATATGCAAATTAAATCAGATCTAGAAAAAAGTCTTAAAATAATAGAACTATATAAAAAGGTTGGATTGTCTGAAATCAGGAGTCCAGCACCGATTTCTGCGAAAAGGAAGTTACATAGAAGAACTGGATCTGGATTTACACCATCGAAAATCGGTTTAGACACCAGCCCTGGTAAAGCGATGGAAGACAACTTTTCGACAGAAAACGTAGAAGAAAGAAATAAACATCAATATAGAGACACAATCCATCACTTTCGGACAGTAAAGATAGAAGAAGGAAATAAATATAAATATAGAGACATAATCAAGGATAACAGAGAAGAAGAATCAGAAATGATTACAGTAAACGCAAATATAATAAATACTCCACTTAACTTGGAAAATAACAAGGATAATAACATTCAAGAAGAAAACGCCGAAGTCAGAAAAGGGATTAGTACAGCCATCCGCCAAGGGGGAACCCAAGATCCGTCATTCCCAAAAGCGTCACATCCTAACAACACAACACCCTCGGCCTGGGCATCATGCAACACTGATGGAGGCAAACCAAAAAAGAAGATCGTAATCATCGCAGATCAAAGAGGAAGGATCATACGGAAATCGCTACAGAAACTAGTTGGTTCGGACTACATAATCACAACTTTTCTGAAGCCAGGAGCAAGTCTATCGTCCATTTTAGAGTCAAAAAAAAAGAGATTTTAAACCTTGCGAAAAACGAGTATATTATCGTCGTAGGAGGCATGAATGACATGAATCCATACTCATTCCAGTCTTCACTCAACAACTTTCTCTCGTCTACACAGCACACAAATGTGTTGATAAGTGAAATACCATACAATAGATACTTAAATGAGAAAAGACTAAACTATGTGTCAAAATTTATGTGTGCCCAATATGAAAATGCAAACTTCGTAGACATGAGATACAGTGAATATCCTAGACGTTATCACTATTCTATAGATGTATGCCAACTATTGCTTCGCGTTATTTTACACATAGATTATAGATTTAGAATTAAGAGCTATAGGAACAAAAAAGAATCCGAAACAGTTAATGCACCTATGTATGCTAGTAAAGGTACACAAACGGATACGGAACTGATGCGCCGCCCCCCTTCACTGCAAAATGACAATGGTTAAAATAAAAATAATCATATCCATACATTTCGTGTCTAACCAAATTAATGTACTACACCAAAATATAAATGGTTTGATAAATAAACAAGATTTGCTTACAGTACACATTGATGAATTAAAATCAAAAAATCAAAATGTAGATGTAATTTGCATAACGGAACACAATATGGTCAATAGTGATACCGACATTGTGGGCATACCAAATTTCACAGTAGCTTCAAATTACTGTAGGAAAAATAGAAATGGAGGCTCTTGCATATTAGTAAATAAAGCGCACACTTTTGAATCTATAACTGAAATTAAGAAGATGAGTAGAGAGAATATCATTGAATATAGTGCTATTAATTTAAATGAACATAAAATTGTTATTATTTGCGCATATAGACCACCGAAGAATACTAAAAATGATATTGAGTTTTTCTTTGCTTCGCTCGAGGATATTCTACAGAAATACTGCTTTAAAAATAAAAAGATCATTATTTGTGGCGATTTTAATATAAACATTTTAAATAAAAATGTCACAGTTAGAGATTTTTTGGATCTTATTGCCTCTTAAAAAGTGTCGCTTGAAAAGCCGACACGGCTCGCTAGTAATACTTGCATTGATAACTTTATTCACAACGTTCGTGCTTCATCATGTGACGTGATTGATTTTGGTTTGTCTGACCACACAGCCCAATATTTTTCATGCCCAGTGACTCGATATTTTTCCTTGAAATCTTGGTACTACTATAGACGCGACTACAGTAATGAGAACATGATTATATTTAAAAACTGCTTAGACAACCTTAGCTTTAGTGACGTTTATAATACTAGTGACCCCAATAATGCTTTTAATTGCTTTCATGAATTATTTAAACTATTTTACGATCTTTGCTTCCCTGCTAAAAGAATAAAAGAATCATAAATAAAAAATCGAAGTGGATAACTAAAGGAATCAAAAAATGTGCAAAGAGGAAAAGACAAATGCTTTGGCTAGCTAGATTAAATCGGACTTAAGAAAACGAAGATCTATTTAGATTGTATTCAAAAAGGCTAAAGAATATACTAAAACTTACACAGAAAGCACAAAATGATTACAGCATCGCAATGGCTTCAAACAAGTCTAAAGCAGTTTGGAACGTAATTAACAAATGTAAATATAATGTACCTAGAGTAAATATACAATCAATTATCGACCGTGAAAGGATTTTGACGAAACCTAAAGAAATAGCTGAAGCTTTCAACAAATATTTTGTGAATCAGGTCTATGATAATTGGACACTTCATGAACCTATTGATGTAAAATGGAACAAATCAAATTCAATATATATGGAGCCAAGCACCCCACTTGCTATATATCGTACTATAAACTGTTTAAAGAACACGAAAAGTACTGGGTATGACGACATTAGCACAAAGGTCGTAAAATATGTCTCTACCACAATATCCCCTATCCTAAGTTTTATTTATAACTTGTGCATTGACGAAGGTTAATTCCCTGACAAATTAAAATTAACAATAGTTAAACCACTTTTCAAAAAAAACGAAAGAACTTATATGGGCAACTACAGACCTGTTGCCTTGATACCCATTTTCTCAAAAGTGTTTGAAAAATGTATAAACTCAAGCTTTAATACTTATTTAGAAAAATACAACGTTCTTTGTGATGAACAAGTTGGATTTCGGAAAAACAAATCAATAAATATGGCAATCTACAATTTACTTAAAATCGTCATCACCAATCGTGATAAGAAAACTCCTGGGTGTGCCATGTTTATGGACTTAACGAAAGCATTTGATTGTGTTGACCATAGTATTTTGATAAAGAAGTTAAGTAAATATGGAGTCAGAGGAAACGCTCTCAGTCTAATCTCATCATACTTAGAAGATAGAGCGCAAATCACACAAATAAATAAAATTTGTCTAAAATCTAGAACTGAAGAAACATACGCATTGGATATTGCTCCAGTTAAGTGCGGAGTTCCACAGGGAAGCATACTGGGGCCACTTTTGTTTATAACATACATAAATGACCTTCCCCAATCAGTGAATCATCTTATGGTCCTATTTGCTGATGACAGCACGGTAATATTTTCCTCAAATAATTTAGAATGTGACATTAATAAAACTCATTGTAATCTGGCTAAAATCTAATAATCTATCAATAAATCTTCAAAGCACAGAAGAAATGCTTACGAGCTGTCTGTAAATTACAACAAATTGATACATGTAAGCCTCATTTCCAGCAACTCAAAATATTAACTTTTCTCTGTTTATACATATTTGAAACAATTGTATTTGTCAGACAAAACAAAAGTCAATTCGTAACATTGGGCAACAGACGTAAATTTAATAAAGTACAAATGCCTCCGCATAAAACCGCTCTTTTTGACAAAAGCGTAATGGGTATGGCACCTAGGTTATTTAATAAGTTACCAAAATCAATATAACTTTTGAAACTATCATGGTTATGAACACTATTTATACTAAAAACGGGATATTTACCATGATTTGTGAGTATTTGAGTATCCCGTTATTTCGGCGCAGTTGCATGCGCCATGATCACGGGTAAATGTTGACAGAATGGGTAATGTTGACAGACAAAAGTCTGCCATAGCGGAACATCTGCTGGACTCAGGCTCAAACCACTGGATCGAGCTACACAACCCACAAGTAATCTCAACTGAGCGACATTACATGCCAAGACTGGTTCAAGAGGCAATTGAGATTGCCAAACACAAGAATTTCAATCGTGAAGATGGTTTTCAATTATCTGGAGCCTGGAATCCTGTGGTGAGAATGTGTAAGAACAGAAGAAGTGAAGTGTCAATTACGCGTCCTGATACCGTGAGTGTTGTGTGTCGGAATCGAGTTATGATCGAGAATGAAGCCGGTGGTAGTAATAGAATTAGCGAATTAATTCCTAGCAAGAGACTAAGAAAGAGGGTAGATCGTTATATCTGCCAATAACTACCTACTCGCAAAGACTTCAGTTTACCCGTGATATTGGCGCATGCAACTGCGCCGAAATATCGGTATACTCAAATACTCAAATCATGGTAAATATCCCGTTTTTAGTATAAATACCAAAATCAATTTTAGAAACGGATAATGTATGTACATATGTTTAAAAATAAATTAAAATTTTTTTTAATTGAGAAAGCCTACTATAGCGTTCAGGAATATTTACTAGATAAATGAATATTAATATTGACGTAATGTATAATTAATATTGGCTGACATCTGAATTTGATCAATTGATTTTATTTGACATTTATTTTATTTAGGTTTGTTTGTGTTCCTGGCTTAGTTTTATTAGTTCTTATATTTGTAATTTGTAATACTTTATTTTATTTATGTTTTAATAATTTGCATGCCTCTGTGGTAGAAATAAGTTGGACCTATAATAATTTAAGAACTTTGTTTAAAACCTTATTTGATGCAAATAAATGATTTGATTTGAAACATCTTAATATCAGGGGGTCCATATGCTTGTTATATTATTAAGTGGTATAAAAATAATACCTACGTATGTGATGATCTGGCACGTTAGTTTAGTTCAATTTTGCTCCAAAACAAGAGATACTGCAAGGAGGCATGGATAAATTAGCTTCCTCCACGTGGTCAAATTGGACTAGTCTAACTGGTTGGAATAGTAATAATTTTCCTAAAGTCTAACTTTTTATTAGCTGCAGTAAAATGACGTTTTGTGGGTTGCCGGTTTTTGAAGAAAAATAAATAGGGATGTAGCTAAATGAGTGAATCATAAATGAATAATCAGTTTGGTTTTTTTTTTTGAGATTTAATATTAAGTTGTAATGTATTTTTTTAACCTATTATTATTACTATACTAGATGATTGATCTTTTTTAGTGGAAGTATAGGGAGGTACATTCAAAATGAAACAAAAACGTCATAATAATGTTATTTAATTAATTTTTGTGAACTGAATCACATCCCTATTGAGATTAGGCTGGCAACATTATTTTACGGAATGACATTTAGAAACGTCATTTTACTGCAGCTAATAAAAAGTTAGACTATAGTGGTCAAACTATTTGAATTAAGAAAACCTAATGACATACACTAATATAACTATAATTTAACATAACGAGACTAGATCGATACTCACATTTTACTGTTTTAAGTTACGGTAATTGGCCCCCTGGTTATTTCAAACGCCAACAGCAACGTCGGTGAAATAGGGTGCTAACATTGGCTATCTATTATCTAGCTGTTGTTAAATTTCGTGCTAGGCCTTCTAGGCCCACCTAGCAAAAATAAATTATGGCTCCCGCTACGCTACGATTGACTAAATCGCATTTTTCTGATATGCACGCGCGCCGTACAAATGTAGATACCTGCGGAAAGAGCATGCGCCGTCAAGGGTTCACAGACAGGGAAACTTTATTTTATAATTTTCAATGTTACAATTTTCTTGTAACTCGCTTGCGAGGTTAATCCCTCGCTTATATTTATTTGCAAGTATTTTATTAATCGGTCAGGCACCACAACCATACAAAAATGTATTGGCGTGATCCTGACAGGTAAAAATTAAATACAGTACATACCTACTGTTAATTGTTTCGTCAAATTAATGGTTGGATTTAGATTAAATGCATTTTTTGCGGTATGTAACTTTATTTGTTAGAACTTGTATAACTTTATTTGACGACCTCCGTGGTGCAGTGGGCGAATAGACGGCTGAGACGCAGGAGGTAGCGGGTTCGATTCACGCCGCGGAACAAATGTTTGCATGATCTACAGATATTTGTTCCGGGTTTGGTTGTTTCTCTATATATTATAAGTAAAAAAAAAATTAATATAAGTATTCTATCAGTTACCTGGCTCCCATAGTACAAGCTCTGCTTAGTTTGGGGCTAGATAGCGCTGTGTGAAATGTCCGGCAATATTTATTTTATTTGTCTGCCTTTTTACAATAATTACTAATACAGACGGCGCGGCAACACCTACATTCCATGTACCTGTTTACTATGGAACAAATCTCTGGACTGGTGCTGTCTGATAATTTGTGCACACTGTAACATGTCCTAGAGGACATCATTTTGTATAGTGATTTACTTATCTATGTTTACAGGTATAGCGGCCCTCCCGTCCGGCGAGCGCCTGTCTCCATTAGACACCTTTCTGGATCTCCTCACTGCCAAGGCCAGTCTCAACGAACTAGACTTCAATCTTATCATTGAAGCTACTTTAGCATCCGTGCAGCAAGATGGAGCTGCATAAAGCCAAACATTATGTTTAAAAACTTCATTGTATAAACAAAACTAGAAAAGGCATTTGGGTAAACATTGTCTACCCCCGGCAGAATAAAACTGCACCAACTCGCACCAAACTTAGAGCTATCTCACACCTTCAAATAAAGAATCCTGCCTTTTTTGACTTATCATGGATAACTGGTTTGAAATGCTACTCAGCTTTAAGTCCTGCCGTTGTATCTAAATGAATAAGAAACAGCATTGAAATCTCTTCATCCATTTGGGAGCTGGAAAGGAAAGGATAACGGCTTCAACTTATAACATATTTTTCTGTCAGGGTAAAACCAGCTAAATACCTAAAAGATCTTAACAGGAAGAAAGCCAAAATGGTACCGACTTAAGGGGATACCGGAGGGACAATCGCCCATACAACACGTACTACCAAGATCATTTCTAATTGGAGCATATTTCTACCTTTATAAGGTATTATTTTAATTTGAATAGTATTTATCTAGGTTCCCAACCATATATTAGATCAAAATACTTACCTAAAATGAAATAGAAGCGTATCGCATTCTGCATGTTTTTACGTCATAAAAGACCTGTTTTCAACCTAATTGTTTCGTATTAAAAACAACAACATCTTACGTATCATAGTCATGGGAACATAGATTATATCGTCTAGTTACAGAATAACAACACAATGAGAAAAATACAACAAGTTTTCAGTCATCATTTTTGGTATTACGGAACACGGTCAAAATCTAATCAAATTTAGAATCGTTCTATTGCTATCACTGTCGCTCTGCGTGGCTAAACTTCGTCACTAAACAGGGATAGCGATATTCAGGCCGAAGTTTTTGACGCGGCCGAATTGAAGTTGCGCTCAGGGTTCGCCGGCGCGTTAAAGTAGGTAGGTGCCTATTCCTTGGTACTCTTAATTTTGAATATTAAATAACTTGCTTTTGATATTCAATACATATTATTATAATCAGTGATAACTAGACATTCCATTTCGAATATTTATGTTTAGGATAAGTTGATGTATGTAATTGCGTGTAGCCAAAAAAAGCACAAAATTATTGCAGAAATCGGGTCTAACATTCCGATAAAGTCATTCCTAGTGATTCTAGTGCAATATTAATGTCTAAGATTTAAGTTTAAATTAAAACATTTTGATATAGTGACCATGTTTTTTATTTGTACCATTTTATGGGAATTCTAAATAGTTTCGGTCAGGCCATACATACAAACCATATAAAAACGTATTTGCTTGATCCTAAATGGGCAAAAAATAAAACTTGGAAGCGCTCATAGTGCAGATTGCAGTCCTAGGTTGATTACTTGGGAGGATACAACTAGTTGTATTTTCAGCTCAGCGCTTCTAAGTTCCATGCTTTGGAAGGCATAATTCTAATTCTAGGGTAGGAAGAGTAAGATTTGCACTGACATCCTTAATAAGGGTGTATTGCCCTCTTTCTAACCAAACTGCTTAAAGAAACAGAAGGATTTTGGGTTGATGGCAGCAGTTTATCAGGATCCCTAAGGGTGTTGTGTTCAGAAGCATTTAAGATGTGGGTTCTGACTATACGTGTTTAAGCCATGTCAGAGGCCTTTCAAGCGACCCAAGAACACCAGAGTTGGCCACAAATTCTGATTCCTTTATCTATTAGTTGTAAAATGGGTTATAGGTCACCCAATGAGCTCTTTGCTGGTCTTTATCATTTGCATGTGATGTAAACAATGACTTATAAACTTCACTAGATTGTGGATCCATGGCCACACTATAATCTTTCTTAGTTTTCTTATAAGAAGGATCTTGCTGTAGCTCTGTTGAGGAAAAGGCTCGCTTCGATGATCCAAAATGACCTCTAGCAATTTTGTTAGGGTTGTACTTGGGTAAAGACAGCGGAATTGTATCAACAATTTCTTTCTTTGTTGCATTACTTGAGCTTGATCCTGCTTCTGGTTCTACTTTGATTTCCTTGTGATCATTAATTTCTGTGGGTATTTCGTTTGAGGGTGTGGCAGGTTCAGCTTTCACTTCAACTTTCTCAGCTTTGTCAGCTTTGGATTTAGATTTCTTGCTGCTCTTTCTGCTGGCTACTCTTAATGCTATCTTTTCTCTGAGTAGTTCAATGTCTTCATCTGTTCCATTGAGGACCACTGTGTCATTGCTTGTGAATGGTATCTGGCACTGAAAGAGAAAACTATAATTACATACTGGAAATGGTATTTTGTACTTTTAGGTTTATTTAGTATGGACATGGGCCTTCTGCCATGTCCATGTTACTACTTAATGCTAAATCAATCTTAAGCTTCTTTCAGTGGCGTAGCTAGGTAACCAAGGGCCTGGGGCAAAAAATAAACTAGGGTGGGGGCCCTAGGTTACAGAACAAACGATTCAAAATAGTTTAGTTGGGGAACTAAACTATTTTGAATCGTTTGTTCCGTATTCATCATGTTCCAAATTCGACATACTCCAGATTTGTCGTAATCCAGATTCATCGTAATACAGTCGACTCCATAATAAAATTTAAAAACCAAATACAAATTATAACGTACTCCTGGAATTTGGTTTATTTATATTCCAAAAGTGGCAGAAATGTTCACTAGTTCAACTTATAGTTTGTAAGTCATAGTCCGAGGGGCCCCCTGAGCTTGGGGGTCCCAGGGCACTGCCCTGTCTAGCCCTCTGGTAGCTACACCACTGGGCTTCTTTGCTTAAATCATTATTTTCAGGTATTAAAAGCTAATAATGTGACTATCTTAACTAAATAATTTGAATCTCTTATGAATTCAAAGATAGCATTTTTGAATTCTTAAAAGAAGAATTTGTTCCCTATCAGCATCATGATGGTTCTTACCATGTGACAAAGGTTCTGCTTCACCTCTTTCAGTGCCCTCTCAGCAAGCACACAGCCACAGCTCCAGAGGAAGACGAATCGGAACTTGCCAGCCATCTCAATCCCACTGATGGGGCAGATGTAGGGGGCATTGCCTTCGCCTACAGCTCCATCGGTGTGCTCAGTAGGTACATAGGCAGGGTTCTTAACGAGTGTCAGATCTTTAATATCCTGGAAAATATGTTAATTTTTAAGAAAATGCTGACATAGTGTATGAGAGAACTTTTGACAAGGAATAATAATGTAAATCAGGATAAATGTGAACATGAAAAGTCATGTTTAGAATAGATCATCAGGTCATGAAGATGTTTTGTTATGATAAAGAGTACATAGGTGATTAATAGCATGATATAATTACGGTGATCGCTAACCTTCAAGTTCTTGATGTGACTGACAGACTCTGGCTTGCTGTCCTTATCAATCAGAGCCTCAAGGACTGAGCTCTTGCTGTACAGCCTCCCGAGTCCACAAGCCACCACGGGCTCCTGCAGCGGCTGCTGAGACAGTGCACAGTTGCGCCACTTGAACGAACGCTCTGCATCTTTGTCTTTCTAAAATAAATATAGTAACAATCAATAAAACACTGATGTAGTCGTTGTGTAATGTAACACGAAAATCAGGTGCTGGCATACCTGTTCTGGCTTCTTTTTCAAGCGGACGAGCTCGTCTCGGCGTGGAATAGTACCGCCATCACAACCCATTGCACGATATTGATAATTTCAATAGATTGCTAGCAGAGAACTCGTAAACGTAAACTCTTCTTTGAGAGTTAAATTTGTTTACGTTTGTCGCTGGCTGGCAGTTTACGTCATTCATCCATCCGTCGCCATCGCCATTGAAAATCAGTGCTGCCAGATGAATGGCTCACGTGCCCCCCCCCCCCCCCCCCTCATATCGTACCTCAAATCCCCCCAAAATTCAGGGTTTCAAGAAAAAAACCCCTATTATGAGAAATTTTTTATTTTTAAATAATAACTATTTCAGCAATGGCTTCCATTACTAATGGCGGGTTCCTATATCCGTCGGTAACCAGCTACGACTTGTTTTTCCTTGAAAACCTGTCAAAAGTTTGACACTAGTTTGACACTTTTTCAAGGAGATACGAGGCGTAGTCGGTTACCGCCGGCTAAAGGAACCCGCCATAAATCAGCATCTGCACACTCTTCGCCTGCAGTTCCATACATTTTTTCGGAGCTGAATCTGCTGATCATCTTGAAACTTGGTTTAAAATTTAGGCATCCTTCCGTCAACGAATATCTTATCCTCAAAATAGATTCTGCAGTTTGGATCGCCGTTTCTGTTCTGCAGTTTCGTGGTTTGTTTTTAATAACAGCTACTTGAGAGAAGGCTCTTTCCACAACTGCGTTAGAAAATGGCAACGACAAAATTCCTAATACCAATTGGATAACATGCCCGTAGCTTCGATCTCCGACTGCATTCTGGAAATTATAAACTTCAACCCAGAACTCTTCAGTATGCTCCGTGAATTTCAAATCTGTTCGATGTAAAGCATTCCATTCTTGGATGACTTATGGTGGGTTCCTATATCCGTCGGTAACCGACTACGACTCGTATCTCCTTGAAATAGTGTCAGATTAGTGTCAAACTTTTGACAGGTTTTCAAGGAAAAACGAGTCGTAGCTGGTTACCGACGGATATAGGAACCCGCCATTAGTCGACATCACTGCGGATGGTCTTAAAAGGCTTAGCTAAATTTTATATAGCAGGTTTTAACTGAGATGTTGCATTCTTAGGGCTCAACAACTTTCTAAGTTTTTCATGTTATTTGGCAATCTCTTCTGATTTTTGTTTACATATTTCGATGAGAAATTCTTTGCAGCGTTGTTTCACGTCTTTCAACTCTTAGTCCCAGACTTCAGACATTTTTTTAAACGAATAACCAGAAATTCATGTACACCGCGTCCATGAGGTAGGTACTTTTCAAAATTATAGTTAGATAAACTATTATTATCCGCTTTTTCTAGTTGCACTGTAGGTAATAAAATGGTTAAATAAGTCAATAATAAATTATTGCTTTCTTCCAACAACTTCAAAAGATCTGCATTGACTTGAAATTATTTATTTGCCATGATAATAGGTTTGAGATAAGCCCCAAGAAAAGTCATGTATAGCATGGTTTTACTTATGAGCATTGTGCTCAGTTGGTCCGCAGTAACAAACAAGTAACATCAATTTTCGTAAAAATGCGATAATTTTATTAAATACCTCATTCAAAAGAAGAGGATCCTCATTCAGAAATGAACTGTGAAAAATTTTGAGGCGCGAGTTTGAGTTGGAACTTTAAATTGAAACGTCAAAGTCACCAGTCAAGTAAAAGCATGTCAGTCTGTCATGTTAGGTTGTTTACTTTTTGAGGTTAGGTACTTTACTTACATATAATTGTTAATTCTTTTCTTTGGTTGGACGGTTTTGGAAATTAATACTATTGCGTGGTATATCCTAGTTTTATCTGCTCAGGTTATTTAAAATGCCAGAAAGCGATACAGAAAGAGTGCCAGAGAATGGCATGGATTGCGAAGATAATACAGACAGTTTGGACAACAATTCAGATTCTGGCAAAGTGGTCAAGAAAAAGACGAGAAAACGCGGAATTGTCTTCCTATCCACTATTCCTCCTTACATGAATGTCGCAAAAATAAGAGAGGTATTCAGCAAGTATGGTGAAATTGGCAGAATTTATCTACAATCAAGTTCAAGTAAGTCTTTGAGGTTATTGTTGTGTCCTAGACTATTCATTTATTCGTGCAGTGTACATTATTTATCAAATATTCCAGAACCCGGAGAGAAACGGAAGCGTGTTCCAAACCAATTCACTGAAGGTTGGGTGGAATTCCAGAAGAAGGCAGTAGCTAAGCAGGTAGCTGCATTAATAAATAATACAAAAATCGGCACCAGAAAGAGATCCCGGTACTATGATATGATATGGAACATCAAGTACATTCCTAGATTCAAGTGGGTACATCTGAGCGAACGGCTGGCATATGAGAAGGCTGCTATGAAGCAGAGGCTCCGGGCCGAGATATCACAAGCTAAAAAGGAGGCCCATTACTTGCAAACCAATGTGGAGAAGAGCAAAAAAATTAAAAAGAATAAAGCTGCTGAGAGATCAGCTTAGGATAACATAATATTTTGTCGAATATAAAAGTAAAAGCTATTTGATTTTCAATTTACAAATTCAAATAGAATTTACTTTTGTAAGATTTAATAAAAAATATGAAAGTTATTTAAATTTGCAATGAAACAAGATTTTGCAAATGTTTGATATTAAAGTATTTTCATTACAAATGCTGTTCTAAAAATCTCTATTTTCAAATTCTACATAATGTAGGTAATTAAATTTAATTGTTACTGAAGTTAGCTTGTCCACTGATGATCCGTTCCACCCGAATTCTCTCCGTTGAATTCAATGGATCTGGTGTTAGTTTCTGTATGTATCTCCGTGGTGGTATGACATGGGACAGGATTCCTTGTGAGAACTCTCTGTGGACCCTGACTCCATCCAGGGCATTAGGCTGGAGCTTCTCAAAGCTGTGTAGTTCTCTCATAAATTGCTTGCGTTGTGCTATCTTTGCCCAGTGGTAGCGATGGCGGCAAACAACACGACTGAAAGTATGAATTAATGAGTTCAAATGTTTTTGTTGTAGTTTTAAGCCAAATAATAAATTCTGCAGAGGTCCAATATGATTTGAAAAGGCTACTACTATTACTTTGAATTACTTACTAGGCTAGCCCTAATTTGGAGTAGGAGGGGTGTATACTGACATCCGATCTGGATAACTCTGGAAACCCAGGGTGCAGAGGGATATGTTTTTTTTCCACCACGACTTGGTCTCCCATGATTTAAAATAACACAAAAAACCTGTCTAAGTAAAAGAAAAAAGATTCATGAAGTTACTGTGATTGTTTACTATGGCAACTGTTTTGTCAATACCATAGAGTATTTCTTTATGGTATTGACAAAACAGTTTTCTATTAGTAATAGACAGTCAACACCCAGTCTATTAGTATTTCTATATATCAATACCACAGAACATGAATATCCCAAGTCAATACTTGTTCCGAGGCATATAGAAATACTAATGGCAATACCTATAATAGAGTGTTTATCCTTAGAAAACTTTCGTGATTGATTTCAAACATTATTATAAATATGGAACTTATCACGTTAACGGTGTTTCGACCGACAATGAAGGTACACAAATTGAACTGAAACATTGTCGGTCGAAATACCAATAAGACATACATGATAAATCCCGTATTTATAATAATGAGTGTAATCCACTAAGTTTTAAATTTAATTTTGTTCTCGTCATTATCTGGAAACACTTGACCTCTGAAAAGAGCAACATTCACTTTTATACTCCCAGGTGTTCCTGGAGTTTTTACAGATTTATACAGGCTGCACACCCAAAATATCCATTGTTGCCACAATATTACACTAAAAATATGTTGACCTAGCCAGCATACTGTTCAAATGTGGTGCTACAATAAATTTATGCTTGGTGTGCATGTTTTTACACAAAATAAAATAAGATATAAACAAAATTAAATGAATAACATTTATTAGTACAGCAATAATGTTTATTTAAATCTACTTCACAGAACTTTGCAGCATTATTTACCAATGTAATAAGTTATGATATTGCTGGTATGCTTGAATTATTATTTACAGTCAGTTACTAGCTCAGGAGGATGTAACAGCGGCAATTCTACTCTTGCACACACAGTCATTGAATTGATTCACTAGCACTGAACACAAGAGGGATTTGTTGGGGTTTGAACCGTAGCACTCCAAGACCTGAAATTAGATAATAAATGTGTAAACTGCACCTCTATTGTTGTGATCAATACATGCAAAATATTGTCTTGCAGAAACTACACTAGCACGTTCAGCAGCTCAACTGTTTTTCAGTGCTTTTGTTTTGAGTATTATGTTGATCATAAATAATTTACACTGTCTTAACTACACTATCTTAAAAAATATGCAAAATATCATATTTTATGATTTATTGAAACAATGACACAGCCATACTGTATGCTATTCCATATCCTTGGCCTAATTATCATAATTCTTAAGTCCATACGGGCAAATTTTACAGGAGCAACAAAAAAATTATTTCCTCACACAGTTTTAGAAATATTTATTGAGTTACTCTTACTATAAGGTATAAAAATACCCTCATTTTTTACCTAAATTAAGAGTAACTCAATATAAATCTCTCACTTTTTTATTTTAATCTATTTTTTAGAGAGCTTGCGTCATTCTTTACGACGATGTCAGTTCCTTATTTGTCTACAGTAATAAACAATTACAAAGCATCCTCCTTCAGCAGGTCGTATGTGAACCGGTAGAGCATGTTAGCCAAGTCCTCAAACTCTTGAGTCTCAAACTTTGTGAGAAAATCAGTTTTGGGTTGCTCCTGTAAAATTTGCCCAAATGGACTTACAAATTCTGGGTAAAAACCATCCAGATCAATAATATTGTTGGCTTAAGCGATCTGGATGGTTTATCTCATTTTCTTCATTACCTTTGAGTAAGGTGTGTGACCAGGTGTTATGGTTCCTCTAAAAAGGAGGTTGGGGTGGCAAGAAATTTGTTTATTTTATAAGCATGTAAAACTGCTTCTTAGGCATAGATCCAGGATAAATAAACCATTTTTCTCACTACGTTTATCTATATTGCCAGAGTGCATTAAGCACATCAATAGAAAAGTGTTTTTTTAAACTACTTCACAGGACCAGGACTTAAACTCTTATCCTTATATTTCTGCATTCGTACCTTGGATTTCTCTTCCTGACATGGTGGTAGTTTACTCGCAATTTTGTCCTGCTGTGCTAGATTGAAAAGATCATTGGCCTCCTTCAGTGTCTTTTGGTATTCATTGTGCATTCCACTGTTTATCTTTTCGTGTGCTCGTTTTAGGCCCTCGATGCGTCGTGTCCAATAGGCCTCTTCCGCTGCGTTCTCTTGCTGTCGTCGTGGATCGTAGAATGGAGTCGGCGGCGGCGGTGGCGCTTTATACGTCTGTTGCGGTTGGGGCTCAGCTTGCTGTAATTGCAATGATTCATAATTTAGTACCTATTATGTTTTGATGGATAGACTTTCACAGAAAAACTTATACTGGACTTGGTAACATATATGTAGGAGCAAATTAATAATTTTTACAGTATCACAAGTTTTTATTGTTCCATTACATGGAAAACTAACCTACAACACAAAGTAATTTAGGCTAGCTACAGCTGCTATTGTAAGGATGATAGCTATCTGGAAACGAAGCTAAAGGTGGAATAGTACAGATTTTTAACTTAACACAGATTTATTTTGCCACAACAAGACGTGACATTGATCTAAATTATGTAATGCAGCATCATATTTACTTTTGAAGCCAGCTGAGCAGATATCCTGTCTAGCGCATCTTGGGACACTTGGATAGAATTCTCATTGTCTACAGTTACTTTTCGGGTGCTTTGTGAGCCTCCCATGTTGATAAAAATTGGCTAAATCAAAATTATTTTGTCGGCAACTCGCGTCAAAAAGACATTTTTTGACAGCATTTGTGATTTTTGTGAAACTTCAAAAACCATAGACAAGACCAAGACCAATCCCGAGTTTTTTTCTATAACGTAACAGAGTACATAACATTCATCAGTGCTAGTATTGAGAATGGAATATTGAAAAGCATCATTTTAGTAAAGCTACTCTGCAATAGATGGCGCTAGGAGTATTGAATCAGCGGTCGGTTCGGCCGGCACCGCGGCGGCCGGGCGGTGTTTAATTAGTTCTACCTTACACGATAGTTAGGACAGGCACTTACCTTAAAGCTATTCAAATATTTAACAAATTAACCCCCCCGTATAGAAAAGATAAAGCCCCTTAATTTATCGTAGGTTAAAATAATACCATAATGCAAATTGCAAACTGTTTTTATAACTAAGAATATTTTGATGTTGGTAAAGAAGAAATGTTAGAATTAGGAAATACCTACCTACTAAAACACAAATATAATAGATAAAATAATAGTTAGGCATAAAAGTAGATAAGTTTAATATTTCAAGTAAATAAATAATAAAATAATAGGGTCATCACACAAAAAAAAAAATATTTGCCTGTTACTGCCTGTTTAAAAAAATCCTATACAAAAACTGGTAAGGATTTTTATAAACGGGCGTTTATTTTTTTTTGTGGTAACTTGATTAATGTGAGTAACTTGATGAATATTAAGTAACTAAGTTATAGTATCTGCAGCCGAACGAGTCATATTCATTTGTTTCATGTTTGTTTTTACATTTTGTGTTTAGTACATTTTGGTCCGAGACATGAGCCCCGCTGAGGCACTACAGTATTATCTACTAAACACTTGTTACCTAGGTCCACTAATATCTCAAGGCAAAAGTAAAATTAACTGTTAATTTACTTGTTATAATATTTTGTATGGGCTATTGGGCTATGAAAAACATGATGATGGGTAACCTTCCACTCATACTCATCACACATGGACGCGTGCATTTCCCCCATCCTTACCTATGACGCTCAAACTTGGTCTTTGCCGGATTAACAAAAGTCCAAACTCGGGATTTCTCAGCGAGCCAGTATCCTAGGAGTCAAATTAACAGACCGCATTAGAATCAGTGAACTGCGCTCCCAAACACAAATCGCGGACGTTGGGCACCAAGTAGGCAAGTTAAAGTGGGACTGGGCTGGTCATCTCTGCCGCATGTCGGAGGAGTTATGGGCAAAATCCACCACTGAGTGGATCCCAAAAGACAGAAAACGACCACGTGGCAGACCGCGACGCCGATGGAAAGACGAACTCGACTCGTATATGGAAGACTGGACTACACACGCGCATGATAGAGTGGAGTGGAAGGAAGGAAGGGGGGCCTTTGTTCTGCGGTGGGACAGTACAAGCTCCAAATAATAATAATGTACCTACTTATACTTACAAGTTTACTCACATAGGTATTCTAGTTCCATTATTATAAGACAGTTAGTCGCAGATTATTTCAGTAGTGCTACTACTCGGTGTCTACTTATAACACCAGCAGAAGATTAAACGTAATTGAAAATATTCGATATTTACCGACATATAGGTACTTAAATCGTCTAATTACCAAGATATATAAAACAATCTCAAAAACTTTCGAGCTGGACGGAACTTGAACCCGCAACCTTCCTCTCGATATGAGGATGCGCTACAGGCCCTTGTCACGTCAGGCTCAAAATTAGCGAGATGATTCAGTTTACAACTCAAAGCACCGCGCCATTCATCTTGTATTTTAAAAATAATGCCAGTATAATAATTAAATATGAAACTCGAAAAGTTCCGACTAACATACCAATCTATATTTTGGCGAGTCCTTACTCGCATGGGCCGGGTTGGGGGCATAAAAAGTGACCAGTACTTACGCCGGCAACCGGTTACACCGGTCTCCTCTGTGCCTCTCGCCGTACTTTCTTCTGTCTGGCTCGCTGCCCGCCAGATAGGTGCTTACTTTAAATTATCTTGCGAGCTTACTTGAAATAAATAGGATAATTTGTTTATTCTTATGTATTTTATTACACGGTAAAACCGAACTACATACATAAAAACAGTATGTATATAGTTTGGTAGGTACTTGGTAGAAAATGTTATAGGTTAGTAATAATCATTTTGTTTGTCCGCTTTTCTAAGTAACTAAGTTTATGTTTAGTTAACGTTAAGTTAACTTGTATTTCACTACATTAATGTACATATGTTACCTATATGTACATATATATAACTTTCTAAGATAACTACTTAGTTACATAAATGGATCTTATAAGGAAAAGTTACTATTTTTTAACCAATTCATCGGTTTTATATTTTATTTATTACCAACATTATTTTTTATAGGAAATAGAGCTTGAACAGGCGTATGGTTTACCTATGGCCCACCTGATGTTAAATGATAACCATCGACTATAACAAACTATTGTCTCGGGTCACGCACCAAAGAAACTTGCCCTACAATGCACTGCCCCGAGTCTATCAACTTGAGACATCAACCTACAGGTGTAAAGCCATAAGTTCACCGTATATTTGATTGTAATTTATTATATGACGCTCAAAACAAACCCTCAATCATAAAAATGATTCACCTTGATTCTGCGAATAAAAACACCACCCCAGAGCATTGTTGGGATAGTGCGAAATTGTGAGAAAAAGCTTCAGAAAATCGCGCGCCAGGCCTAGCATTACCTGCATACATTAGCCAAATTCAAGAGAATATACGTGCAACATTTAACTCTACTTTTTATCCCCACAAAAACCACAAACGTGTCTCTGACTTTACAAGCCTTTATGGTACCATTTACGCATCTCATTTCGTCCGTAATCCATTAATTGGCCCGGATTGGGACGTTTTTGTACCTTTTTTACAGCACGGCACCTGTACAGACCCTTCGATTTCGATGACTGGTTGTATTAGAAAAATAAAACGACAATCTTTAGGTACTCTACACAGGATAATCATTCGTAAAGGCATCGGTATAAAGTGCGGTTTCAGATGGATGGTATGAGATATTGTAAATGTTGTTGGAGGGTGAGAAGATGAGTCTACTGGCAAGCCTCGACGCGCAGGTAGAAAATCGATTGTTATAGGTAAGTTGTCAGATCCTTTATAATAATACAAATACTTATATTATAAATCGTTATATCCAGCCGTCTATACAAAGGAATCGGAGTCAAATTGGTTATATCAGGCGTAGATATACTCGTACCTATGTACCTACTGGACCTTTAATGTACCTACGTTTCGTAACATTTTGCTCAATCATTCTTGATATGAAACTTTCCCATTCTGCTTGTTGGTAGGTATGGATAATATATTGTATTAAATGCGTATCTTCCTCATGAATTTATTCATATAACTTTCTTATTATTTTATCACACTGACATCAACAAATAATGTTATCAATATTGTTTTGGGCAGACCCCAGAGCTGACTATGCCACTGCAAGAATAGCATCCTAACTTTCTGTGATTACTGATAAAAATATCTAGTTGACTCGAAATACCCTTTTCTTAGCATCGCGTTCTGTAGAGATCTTCAAGTCGCGAACAGGTTTCTTCTAGGCAAACGTGTTCAATCGTAGACTGCATCATCGCTTACGTAAAACGCTAGTCTATCATTTATAAAAAACGGTTTCCCACGTGACAAACGATAAACCGACGCGACATTTCTAAATATCAGAATTAAATAAATCACCTTACCAGTTTATTCTACCTTTTTAAGCGGGCAAGTGTTGCTTGGGAACACCACTTCCACCTGAGCTATCTATAGATCGTTTGCAACGGTCTTTAGACGAATCAACTTATCAACTAGATCTTGTGACATTTTAAAGAGGTATGTTACTTAATAATTAGGTATATATTATTTCTGTTAATAAAATTCGACAAGGAGTATCGTAGCATCGGTTCCCAAGACCCAGTCTGGCACTAAGATAAGTGGAGTCCACTTAATTGCGATTTATGTGCCGAGCTTAGAAGGTATTATGATAGTTCTGTTCGTATTATTGCGTACGTGCTGGGATGCAGAGAACGGAGGGAAAATGTGCCGCCATTATTAAAATACCTACCTAACAAAGGACCATATAACCATACAATAATTAATGTTACAGATTCTTTTTGCTTTTATCAAATGGTACAGGTTGGAAAGGAAGTCATCAAGCATCTTCAATTGTCGACGACCACATCTTAACTAATATTATTTTTCTTCTTTATGTAGGTACTAGCTTCCGCCCGCAGCTTCCCACGCGTGTTTTGCCAATTCAAAGTGGCCTATGTGGTAATCAAGGTACATATCTACGTACATACCAAAATTCATCGAAATGGGTTCATCCGTTACGACGTGATTGAGTAACAAACAAACATCCAAACTTTAGCATTTATAATATTAGTGTGATTACTAGGTATGCCTTAGTCCATAATTGTCCCTAAATATAATAGGATTTTGTACCATTGTACCAGTATTGCCAGATTTTTTTGTCAAATCGGGATTTTGAAACTTTTTGAGTGAGAAAAAGCGGGACATAGTAAAAAAACCGTATATAATCAGAAGTTTTTAAATATTTATCTTTTTATTTGAGTTTTAAATTACATTTACGTGACAATAGATTGAAAAAATAACCATAGAAAATGTGTTTTAATAAAAATATGATATTTTAAATCAGGTTTACCTTATCGTTAGGTAGTTGAGTCTGCTTCGTCTTCTGAATTAACAAAATAAAAAACAAAAATCGAATTAAAATAGGTTTATTTAACAGAAAAATGTGGTGTTTCAGAAGTGACCGTTACAAATTGAAACTTACAACGAAAGAAGTACTTATTCATGATATTTCTGTGAAGATTTACCTTCTTTTAAAGTAACCTCAGCACGCTGCACGCACGGCCGAGTTATCCCCGAAAAGCGGGACTGAGCCTGTCCCGCGCAGGACATTTAATTTTGATTTAAAAATCGAGACGTCCCACCAAAATCGGGACGTCTGGCAACGCTGCATTGTACATTTAGAACATGTAGACACAAATTCTAGTAAACATGAACCATCACGCACGATCTCAAGAGTCATGTTGTACTACGCGTGCGATCCCGCGTGCAGAAGATAGTATTAGTATAGATTACGAAAACTGACGTAGGTACAATTGTTATGGCTTTCGATCGGTAGTCATACACTATTCACTGCTTATATGTACATAGATACTTTAAACCATAAAATACACTTCTACAATGTATAATCTGGATAAATTGATATATCAATAATTTACTCCAAACTCTCTCTATTACCGAGATTTAATCGTAGTTAATAAAATTGTTCATGGTGCATTGGTTGGTCTAAGGTCGTAGATTTATGAGTAGAAACGAGTTCAACCATCAGACAGGGTCGCAGGCGTAACCAGGCTTATTAATAAGGGGGTCAGATAATCCTGTATATCAAGTAAGAATATACACCTATCACTTAAAACTAGGTTGGTAAGTAGTTTCCAGTTGTTACCAAACAGGGAATAATTTGAATAATATTAATTACGAGTAAAGGCTGGTTTCCGATTATAGACGTTTTATCTCGTAACTTAAATCGTAGTACTGTAATAAGTGGGAATGAATGAATGAATGAAAATTCTTTATTATACCTTACAAACTAGACACAACAGTTAACAACGAAATAAAAAAATAAGTAAGCAGAATGGGTGGTCTTATCGCTTAACAAAGCGATCTCTTCCAGACAACCTTTGGATAAAGATTCTCTCCCTCCAAAGGTTGTCTGGGAGAGATCTAAATGTTAATGTGTAATGTGTGCTATGTGACAAAAAAAAAAACGAGTCTGCTTTAGACCACACCACTGAAGTAAAACTTCTTTTTCAAAATATTAATTTATAAAGTTGTTCAATTACAAAATTGTCCACACGTCTGTAGGCCGATCAGTCTATGTTCATTCTGGACAGACGAAAATCGCACTCGCACATTAACGTTTAAAAATATACGAAACGTAACTCTCTCTCGCTCTATCTTCATTAACTTATATCTCCATCTCAACTTCCGTTCGCACTTTTCGTAACGCATTCACCAGCTTACTCCCCAAGTAAAGCGTGCGTAAAGAAGTTTTACTTCAAAAATAATTGTCTGTGTCTGTGAGAAAGATAGTAAGCCAGGATAGTTTAATAGGATGGCGTTCTATTTTGAGTTCAATCCTGAGTTCGACCCTACCGTCCGGTGCTCTGGCACCATTTATCAAATGTCGCGGCTCCACGGCTTTCGAGCTCTTCCATACAACTGGCTATCGTTCATTTTAGATGAAATGTCATAGTGATGCTCCGTTACTCCGTTGCGATAATATCTAGGTATGCCATTGACGAGTTATATTAACAAAAGTGGATGTTTTTGCTAAATAGCGAAATGAAAATTCAACCGATTTGGATATTTTGAGCATGGAATATGTTGTAATAACATTATCACAATTAAACCGGCACATTTTGATATCGTTGGTGCGGACTACGGATCAACATTAATGGTGACGTAGGTAATTAATTTCTGTGATGTGATGACACTAAAGTGCGGTAGTAATAATGTTAAATATAATAGGAAAATTTACAAGCGTATTTAATTAATAATTTTTATTTTAAGTTATTGACTCTATATATAAGACTATTGAAGTTTATGACTCTGAGCTATATTTAATACTAGCTTCCGCCTGCGTCTTCGCACGCGTGTTTTACCAATAAAAAGTAGCTTATGTGTTAATCTAGGTTATAATTTCCGTAAATACCAAATTTCATCGAAATCGGTTCAGCCGTTACGACGTGATTGAGTAACATACATCCACACATACATCGATACAAGCTTTCGCGTTTATAATATTAGTGGGAAGTGGGATTTATTGGAAATTGGTCCAGTATGACCAAAAATAGATAGATAGATAATTCCTTTATTGCACACCATTAAATATAAACATACTTATAACAGAAAACACAATTCTAAATCATAGGTACAATGGGCGGCGTTATCGCTAACAGCGATCTTTTCCAGACAACCTTTGGAAAAACAGGATCTATGTGAACAAATGTGAATAAGGATGGCGGCGTAAATCAGATAATATAGAACCAGTTTAAATTACAAATAAAAAAACAAAAAATATACCTACTTACTTAGATAATATAAAATAATATGCATAATTAAAATATATAATAACGATATATATACATAATAACGATTACAAACATAACATGTTTTAACATTTTGAAATGAACATCTTGGATAGTTATGTAGAGTAGAATAAAATAAGATTTATTTGCGATAACACAAGTGTAAAGAATACAAATATAGATTGCATACAACAAAGAAAAAATTAATAAAAATACAACGAACCAGTCTACTGTAATTATTGTTACAAAATGAACCCCGTCTCAGCATGGTGCCGGTTGCATGTCATATAACAACCCACGCTGGTCTTCCGTTAGGACCTATTCTGATTACTCGTTTGTAACCTGTCTGTATTGTACCTGGAAATTAAATTAGCATAATTAGGGAAACGTCGTTGTTTACGTAATATTACCTAAATTACTTCCCGAACCCGTATCGCCAAAAACCGAGCAGTTAAAAAGTCTCTCTGAAACAAAATACCATACAATGAACCCATACAATTCCATTTTCAATTTCAAAACATGGCTCTTAGAGGCTATGCACGCGGTGTAAACGGCTATAAGACCCGTTTTCAGCGCCCCGTAGAGTCCCAAAATGCTGCAAGCTGCTTTTTAGTCCTATACGGCGACCCGGCGCGGCGCCAAATACGCGCGTCGTCTACGTCTGTGCGTTTAAAATACGCCGTGTGCATAGGCCTTTATTTATAAAATCTGTAAAGCAATGCTCAGTGCAAAATTCGATGCCAATGAAACGAAAGGTAATTAAATTAATTTGGTAGAACGTATGTGGTACACACGGCTCCATATCAAGCTACACATTTCCAGTATAAGCTGACCTCGCATTGTGTAGGCTTTTCGTAGAATGAGAGGTTAGCTTATACTGAGATGTGGATGCTTGATGTGGAGCCGTGTGTACAATTAAGTATTATATAAATTATAGGACCATTATTAAATAATTATGTTTTTTATGCCCCCATCTCGGAAAGAGTATTTTTGCTCTTCGATATCTCAGTGCAAAAGTAGTTTTAATCCGCTGGAGGATAAAGTAAATTGAATTTAGAACATCGTGTGCACTAAGTTTGTGAATTTAAAACATCATTAAACCTATTTACGTCTACCTCCATGGTGACGAATTTATCATACAACCTTTTTTAATTTGTTAAAAAACTCTTTTTTTTTTGCATTTAGCCATTTCCTCGCTGTGGTGGAATGAAAAGTTACGTGTTGCACTCGAGTGCAAAGATTTTTCACCTCGAGCTCTTTTGATTCCCTCGCTAACGCTCAGGATTCCAATTTTTGAATTCAATTTTAGAATCCTTCGTTTGCTCGGTCATCAAAATTGAGTACGCGGTTAAAAAGCAACTTTGCATTCTTGTTTATCAAATAACTATTAGCACAATCTTTATAGGTCCCATTATTATGTCTTATTACAATCTTTGGCATGCAAATATTACTGTTAGGTATATTTCACTGATTTATTCATAGTTACAATTACAATGCAATGGTGCAATGGTGGCAATGGTAGATGGTAGATGGGGTCGGAAGGTTCTCGAGTGGAGGCCACGGACCGGCAAGCGCAGCGTAGGACTTCCACCTACAAGATGGGCAGACGACTTAGTAAGAACCGCAGGTCGGCGTTGGATGCAGGCCTCTTCCAACCGCAGTTCCTGGAGATCAATGAGGGAGGCCTTTGTCCAGCAGTGGACGTCCTACGGCTGATATGATGATGATGACAATTACAATAGATCTTATAATTATAAAAAGTAAATAGATAATAAAGAATTTTTTTTTACAAAATACTAATTAGTTTAATAATCAATTTATGAATGGTCCTTGCTGCCAAAACTCGTCTTTTAAAGTTGTATGCGTTTTTTTAGTGATTAGGTCGATTTCATAGCTCCGTTAAAGAATCCTGATTAAGGCAGCAAGCACAAGTCAAATAAAATCTCTCTTACCTATTAATTTAAACTGGTATTTATCGCGTATGCACCTTTTTTATTTGTTATCCCGTGTTTACGGGTTGCACCCGTGACCACGACTGTTGCAACACAGCCGAAACAACGGGATAACAAATAAAAAAGGTACATACGCGATAAATACTCGTTTAAGTCTATAATTATGTACAGTGATCGCGAAAGTTTGAAAAATACTAAAATCTCTATTTTCTAATCTAGAGCAAATCTAGAGCTATATTCCCACTTCATGACATTCTAAATGACGTTTTTAAGCTGGCAGCAGTAGACAAGTAGAATTAGTAATTTAAGCCGCGATCCCACCGCCTTAATTACAGCCAGGTTAATGTGCGGTTCCGAACCGACGAGTTTGCGGTCTTACGCAGAAACGCTCAAATCAGCGAGCGAGATGTTATCCACGTAGAGATGATAAAACTTTACAATTTATAGTTCAAGGAAAAGATTTGCCATAATTTGAGGATTCGAGTGAAATAAATGTCTTTTTTCGAAGAAGCTTCTTAATTAAATTACTAATACCAAGAAATAATCTGCAACGATAGAAGAAAACCATAGTAGGTGTGCACAGATAAATTAATTTGATTGAACCTTTATGAGTATAGAGATCGCTATGAAGGTAAGTTTCAATTAAGTTGTACAGAATTAAAATCACAGAATTAAAAACAAAAGATACATATGTATAACGTAATGTTTGGACAACGGGGGAGATCTGAGAATATCCATCATAAGGGTAATGATGGCCCCTATGATGGATGGAAAGTCTATTTTTGTTTTGTAGACTACTAGGCGGTAAAATTGACGTTTCAATTGAATAATCCACCAAAATAATAATAATAATAAATCTTTATTCATTTATTCATATTGCTAAGATTAACATTAGGGATTAATATCTACTTATAGGTTAGATTTTATACATTGCCTGAACATGGCAAACCTGTATCTCAGGCGAAAAAGGTTGTACTGGCGTAACTTATGAATACTCAAATTAACAAAACTTAGAATCTTTTTACATAATGAAGAATAATAAAAATAACTAATAAACTAAGTGTAAACATGGCAGGTATGAGTTCACGTACTATATAATCTTTAAAATCTTACTTTATTACGGTTAGTAATTCCTCAGTTTCCTCGTAAGAGAGATTGGATAGAGCAGACTGTAAGGCTCTTTTACAGTTTGAGAAGTTCATTGAGTGGATGCTCAATTTACGATTTAGCCTGTTGTACAGCAATGGTCCTAGGAACATTAGAAATCTGGATGCAAAAGCATGCTTAACTGGGGTGTTGTTAGTGGGGACGATATCTTTTCGTCTTTTGTTAGTACATTCAGTGCTATAGGGAAGTGCTCTGTGTTGTCTTAAAACTATGTTTAGTATAAATAGCTGCCTAACTGTTAAAACTTTACACGACTTATATAATAAGTTGGTTGGATAGAGAAAGGGACGAAAAGTGGATATCTTAAGGATTGCTCTTTGTGCCCTTTCTGCGGCTAATATAAAGGTTTTACACGCTCCTCCCCAAGACGTTATACAATAGGTTATAATTGACTGACATAAAGCAAGGTATACTTGCTTATCTAGTTTTGAATCTGCAATACAGCGAAACTTCTTAAAAACGAATATTAATTTTCGTATTCTATTACTTAAAGTTTCTACATGTTTTTTGAACGAGAGATTTTCATCTAGTATAACGCCAAGGTACTTAATATTAATAGTAAATGAGATGACAGGGCATTTACATAAATTATCGTTAATTGCATAATTGCATTGATGTGCAAAAATATGTATATCTGGGTTAGTCATTGGTGCTGACTGTGATTTCCGCATAGTAAATTTTATGCATTTTGTTTTATCAGCGTTAAGGGTTAGTAGGTGAGCTTGGAGCCATTTGTTTACAGTATTGAAGCCGCGTTGTGCAAGTTCACTGCATGTGCAGCACTTTAGCTTCCGTATCCGCTGAGAAAAGTAGAGCAGTATCATCAGCATAGGATAAAAATTTTCCGTGGTCTAGTTGGAGGTTGCATAGTTCATTAATGTATATTAAAAATAAGGTACTTGATAAAATACTTCCTTGGGGCAGGCCGAAAGAAGTATTTCCCAGATCTGAGCTGATGACATTGTCTATTTTGACGCATTGACTACGACTGCTCAAAAAGCTGGAAAGCAGCTTTCGCTGATTACCTCGTATGCCTATGTTTTCCAACTTGTTGAGCAGAGCAGGGATAGAAACGGTGTCGAAGGCTTTTGCTAGATCTAAAAATATGCCTAATGTCTTATTACCTTTTTCAAGTTCCTTCCCTATAAAACCTGAGCTGGTGTACAGCGTCAGAGGTAGACAGTTTAGGGCTAAACCCAAATTGAGTGTTAGATAAGAGTGATTTGCTTTCCAAGTAATGAACTAATCTATTGTTTATTATTTTTTCTAATATTTTAGAAACTGAAGATAGTATGGATATTGGTCTGTAATTTGAAATTTCTGTTTTGCTCCTTGACTTATGAACGGGAATGACCACAGCCTTTTTAAGACATTTTGGAAAGATTCCCTCGTCTAAACATTTATGAAAGGCAAAAGTTAAAGGTGGGGCAAGTACATGTTTGTACTGCTTAAGTATTTTGGTCGGGATATTATCCCAATTGGGTATCGCGCGCCACACGCTTCACGCGATCTTTTCTACCCCAATCTTGCAAGTTGTGGAATGAGCCACCATCTGAGTTTTTTCCGTTAGGCTACGACATTGTACGCTTCATGAAAGATATAAAGAGGTTTCTACAGGGTACGCATTAAAAATACCCCGGGTGTTGCCGGTGTCAATATGCGACGGTGACCGCTTACCATCAGGTGGGTCGTAAGCCTGGTTCCCCACAGATAACTTAAAAAACCTTGTTATTTTAAGGTATAAATTAATATTGGCGGTTGACATAAAAAGGAAGAAAAACAATTCGTTAGTGTCTTGTGATCAGCTGTTCAAGTTTGTTACGGCGGACTATCTCTTTTGAGGTATTCGGGTTTTTAAGTTTACAGCATTTTGTGTTTAGACTACTCCTTTTTTCTGATCTGAGGCTAACCACTAGAAGCGGCGAAGTGACCGAGGTGAACAGTAGTGGTTTATTTGTTGTGACATTTGCGGTGGTACTAAAGTTGGCGATAGCCCTTGTCTAAAACACGATTTAACATAAGAAATAATTTAAAAGCACGCTGTTGATTTTATTTATGTAAATTGTAAGTACAATAAATAATAATAATAAATATTGCTGGACATTTCACACAGCGTTATCTAACCCCAAACTAAGCAGAGCTTGTATTATGGGAACCAGATAACTGATAGAATACTTATATACATTTTTTTTTGTAAATACATACTTATAATATATAGAGAAACAACCAGACTCGGAACAAATATCTGTAGATCATGCAAACATTAGTTCCGCGGCGGGAATCGAACCCGCTATCTTCTGCGTCTCAGCCGGCTATTCGCCCATTGCACCACGGAGGTCGTTACAATACACAATACACCTTCATCATCATCATATCAGCCAGCCATAGAATTACAGAGCAACCGATCTTGTGCGGTCTGCACCCAACGGCTCCCAGCAACCTCTTTATCAGTTCGTCTTTCCATCATCCTACGCTGCGCTTGTCAGTTCTTCGAGCTATATGCCCTGCTCACTGCCACTTCAGCTTGCTAATCCTAATATAACTTATAAGCACTTTAATAAAATTTGGAATAACTAGGTACTTATCCGTAGTACAGTCACACAGTATTTTGTTTCTTTCAATCGAAATTGATACTGCCAGAAAGGATAATCCCCGATTATAAGTTTCTTGGACTTTGTTACAAGTTTATAACTAAGACAATAACTTATAATGAAAACGTTGATGAGTAGGTACCTAATCGTACGATCGAAAGAGGTTTATATCCGAAGCCATAGGTTCTCAAACTGCTTCACATCCACCGCCCGGAGAATAAAAATATATCTAGCTCCCCGAAAAATAAGGAACAGCAAAAAATTACTAACCATAATGTGGCGCATCATAAAACAGCTATATAACGCAAATATTTATTTATTCGATAATAGCTACTTAACAGTATAACATAAAGCACTATCCCTAGAGGTTTGTCTCGATCCTTAGAGACACTCGAGCCGCTATAAATTATTTAGATATCTACCTTGTTACCATAAAAAACGTGAAACCTTATTCAACGCGTGTTTAATAAACCAATTTTTATATAGGATTTTTTAAACAGTGTTTAGCGGGTGTTTAATTTTTTTGTGGTAAAACTCTTATTATTTATTGCCGTGACGTTATTTATCCCAGCTTTCCTACACTGACAGGCAGGGTATTATTAAAAATGATATGGTTAGTATTTAATAGTAGGTGTTCAATTTTGATTTGACATACCTAGAAACACAATATTTACCATTTTTAATTAGCCAGCAATCGCTTTAAACACATTTAATTTTTTTGTCCATTTTACCGCCCTTTTATAGCTCTCAGCGCCCCCAAGGACGCGTTATCGCCCCTTAGATAAAGACTGCTGTAAGTGGAGCACCCGAATTAAAAGTTGGACAATAATTCATGCACAAAGGAAGGATTTTCTTTGTTTGATCTTCGCGCTAAATCATTATTAAGGAACAAGTTTTTTTTAATAATATATCAAAGTTGGAGAGGGTACCGGCTTTCCTACAATATTAAATGATAACGCCTTGCCAGAGTCTGAGTTTCCTGATAGCTACAACCAGGGTATCTTTAAGTCGCGTGTGAATAGGTTTCTTCTAGGCAAGCGTGTACCATCGTAGACTGCATCATCGCTTACCATCAGGCGAGATCGTGGTCAAACGCAAGCCTATAATATACATATATATAAAAAAAATGAAAAGGTGAAAAGTTACATAACTTTTGAAACTATCAGGGTTTAGAACACATTTTTTGTATACAAAAAAAAACAAATCCCTAAAAACGGAAGTCATTTAAATTAAGCCACGGACAATAGTTACATACCTAATACATTAAAAAAAAGCCACATTAAAACTATTTTTTTGTTTAAATATAATATTTCCAAATAAATTTGATTAAATAGAATGTCCTCTTTAAAATCTTCCTTCTAAATTAGTGTTTTCACTGAAAGGAAATATGTATTAATATAATGAATGACCAACCGTTAATAGGTAGGTACCTACAACGGTAGATATGCGCAAGCGCCACGAGCGCGTTGAAATCTTTTGTATGCAGTTTAGATGTTCCGTGCATTTTTTATAAAATCTATACTAATATTATAAAGAGGAAAGATTTGTCTGTTTGTATTGAATAGGCTCCGAAACTACTAGACCGTTTTAAAAAAATCTTTCACCGATGAGAAACTACACTACCCCCTGGTGACATAGGCTACTTTTTACCCAATTGCGCAGAAGGAGGGTAATGTTTTGAGCTGCGGATATGTCAGCTGGTGTATTATGTAATACATATATATAGGTACATATTACCCGTGCGCGATGAGTTGGGACCTGAGCGCGGTGACGTGTTTGGCGTGTTTGTACCGCCCGCAAAAAAGCGAACATAACAAGCAGCCGCCCGCGGCTTCGTCTTTGTTTTTTTTAACCTAATTTATTATGTTACTCAGGGAGGACGCTGCTTTTTATCTAATCTTTTTTACACTATTTCAATAAAATAAAAATACAATGTTTTTGTTTATACATTTATTTTATCTATTATTTACATTATCTCATCTTCGTCACTACTTAGTGGATTTATGCCTTCTAGAGGTTGTTCTTCGTCCTCAGTCTCACTATAATCACTTGACGAAGAGGTATCCGATAAATTTACAACATTTACTATAACAACAAAAACTACAACAACAAAACAATAACACAAACGAAAACTAAAAGAATTCCAGAGCGCGTCGTTACGTGACGTAGGCCAGTACGAGACTAAAAACCCTAGTAAAAAATAGTGATGCGAACGGTACAATACGGGCGCCATCGGGGAAGTGCAGGGGAAGCGGTCGGGGAGTCGCATTCCTAGCAGGTCCTAAGTTATCGCGCACGAGTAATACATAGGTACATACTTTAGGTATTTACATAGATACATACTATTATTACTTAATATTTACAAAACGAGTTTTAATTATAAAAACGTGTTACGGAAAAAAGAGATACCGAATCTTTTTTTTTCTTTTTTTTTCGTCTTCACGCCATGTTTTAGTATTTATAAAATAAACATAATGTTAGCATTATAAACGCTAGTTTTTTTGTTAGTTATTTGTTGTGACGCTTTCACGTCGTAATGGTTGAACCGATTTCGATGAAATTTGGTATAACTATAGATTGTAAACTGGATTGAGACATAGGCTACTTTTTACAAACAAACCACGCGTGCAAAGCCGCAGGCGGAAGCTATGTTTACATATACACATCCATTTCTTGAAACGTCATTTAATATGGGTTAATGCTAACAGTTAAAATTTCAATTTCTAAACCTTTTTTCTTTTATTTACTTTTCAGCGGGGCAATGCAGTGTCTTGGGGACACTTCCGCCTGGTAGTGATCTGGATTAGTTGAGCTATCTACAGATCGTTTGCAACGGTCTTTAGATTATTCAACTGTTTCTGTATTATGGTCATGTAAATAGTTGTATATTATTTCTGTTATTAAAGGCATATTGCCTCCATAAGGAATTACTCTAATTAATAGTAAAAAAATTATAGAAGACTTTTCACCCTGTTATTTGTAGGAATAATCTATAATATAAAAATGAATCGCAAAATGTGTTGGTAAGCGCATAACTCAACAACGCCGCCACCAATTTGGCCAACTCTTTTTTTGTTGTATTTCTTATTGTCAGGAGAAGGTTCTTATGAAAGAAAAAATTAAGAAAATTGCGCGCAAAATTAGAAAATTTAAGAATACTTAACCACCATATAAAATTATTTATAATTCAACCTTATGACGTTTGACATAGAATTGACAGAATGCGTGCTGCAAATATCGCCAAAGAGAAAAAAATGAATATCGTTTGAAACAGATGCTTCGGTAGGAGTTATCCCGAGATATATTATCTATATATATAAAAATGAATTGCTGTTCGTTAGTCTCGCTAAAACTCGAGAACGGGTGGAGCGATTTGGCTAATTTTGGTATTGAATTATTTATGGAAGTCATTCATTTTCTTATACATAATGATGGCTGGGGACAACAATTGACAATTTTACCTGGGTGACTTATGTTGACAGCCCGCGTTATCCCCATGCATGTCAAGCCGATACGAAGTTCGGGGGGACCACTAGTTTCTAATAAATAGGAATTGTAAGGGCAACGTTCTCACAGTGGATTTTTTAAAGTTTTTAATTTAATAGAAGAGACACAAGGGATAATTTCAAAAGTTTTTATCAATTTCGTATAAAATCTGATGATATTATCTCACAAAAGCGTCTGGGGACTGTAAATTGAATTTTTGATCAGAAAAGTTTAATACAAATTCGATATTTGATGCAGGAACGTGTGTAACTAATCGCTGTATCTCTTGAGTCAGAGGTCGATGAACGTCTGGCAAGGCTGTCTACTTGTTTCCAACTCGAGATAGGTTTATTGATTATACTATTAGCTAGATTACTTATAAAAAAAAACAGTAGGATGATCTAAATATCAAAAAGAAAAACTGTCAATGCCCTAAGTAATTCTTAAGCGATTATGAAGGAATACTATTATGTTTGTGCGTATTATTTAAATAGTATGAGATTATGAATAATTGAGAGGAAAAAATAAAAATAGAAAACTCACAATGGTAGCTTTTTAAACAAATACATTTTTGTGTTGGGATATTCCAACAAAAATATATAATACTAGCTCACCAATCCGCGGCTTCGCACTCGTGGTTTGCCAATAAAAAGTAGCCTATGTGTTAATCCAGGTTATGATCTACGAACATACCAAATTTCATTGCAATCGGTTCAGCCGTTCCGGCGTGAAAGAGTAACAAACATCCATACATACAAACATACAAATTTTCGCGTTTATAATATTAGTAGAATTTTAAAGTAACAGTTCATCATCATTATCATTATCATATCAGCCACAGGACCCTGACACTGCTGAACACAGGCACCCAACGGCTTCCAGGAACCTTTAACAGGTCGTTTTTCCATCTAGTGTGTGACCGCGCTACGCTGTGCTTTCCAGCGCGTGGTCTGCACTCGAGAACCTAGAATTTCTAGAAGTACGGTGAAGGGTATGGTTTCCGGTGAACTTACAGGCACATGAGGCTTTACACCTGTATGCCTCAAGTTGATGAAAGCAAAGCATTGGGTCGTAGGACACGTTTCTAAGTTGTGTGATCTACGAGGTAATACTTTGCTATAGGCGATGGTTACCACTTAACATCAGGTAGGCCATATGCTCGTACCAGCTCCAGATTATATAAAAGAACCGGCCAAGTGCGAGTCGAACTCGCGCACGAAGGGTTCTTCACGAATCTTAAAAACGGAAAAAAATCATGTCTGATGTATAGAAGCCCCACTTAAATTTATATTTTATTCAATAGCTCAATTTTATTTATTTACCTTATTTGAGGTTGGTGCCGATTAAGCTAGTCCTCTAAATTGTATGAGCGACCATACAACCCAGAGGACTATCTTAATTGGCGTCAACTGTCTGTCAATGGCACAATTTCAACTTTTTTTTGGTATTTGATTTTTTTCAATATTAATATATTTGCTTGCTTTTTGCCAAATTTCGTGATTCTAGTTCAACGGGATATACCATATAGGTTTTCGACCTAAATCCTATAGGGTAATTCCGGTTGACCTAGAATTGTCAATTTTGGTTAAAAGCAAGGTCACAAAAGCAGCACAAGTAAAGGGAAATAAAAAAAGATGAAAACTAATATAGTAATAATAAATTAAATTTTACCGGGTGAGGACGGAATCACTTCAGAGCTTTTGAAAGCGGGTGGATCACCGGTACTTAAAGTCCTTCAGAAGCTTTTTAATTCCGCCTTGCTTGAAGGTACGACGCCAAAAGCATGGAACGGGGGCGTGGTGGTTCGGTTCTTCAAGAAAGGTGACAACACCTTGCTTAAGAATTACAGACCCATCTCGCTTTTGAGCCATGTTTATAAGCTGTTTTCGAGGGTCATCGCGAACCGTCTCGAACGCAGGTTTGATGACTTCCAGCCGCCTGAACAAGCCGGGTTCCGTAAAGGCTACAGTACCATAGACCACATACATACGCTGCGGCACGTCATACAGAAGACCGAAGAGTATAACTTGCCGCTATGTCTCGCGTTTGTGGACTATGAGAAAGCCTTCGATTCGATCGAAACATGGGCAGTGCTTGAGTCTCCCCAACGATGCCGTATTGACTATCGGTACATCGAAGTGTTGAAGTGTTTGTATAAAAACGCCACTATGTCAGTCCGAGTACATGAATAGAGCTCGAAGGCGATTCCCTTAAAAAGAGGCGTAAGACAGGGAGATGTCATTTCTCCGAAACTGTTTACGACCGCATTGGAAGATGCCTTCAAGCTTCTGGAATGGAAAGGACTGGGCATCAATATTAACGGCGAATACATCACTCACCTTCGGTTTGCCGACGATATTGTGGTCATGGCAAAGTCGATGGAAGAGCTCAGCACGATGCTCGAAGGCCTCAATCGAGTCTCCCAACGGGTAGGACTTAAAATGAACATGGAGAAGACGAAAATCATGTCGAATGTCCATGTCGTCCCTGCCCCAGTTATGGTTGAGAACTCGGCTCTTGAAGTTGTCGACGCGTATGTATACCTAGGACAAACAGTCCAATTAGGTAGGTCCAACTTCGAGAAAGAGGTCAATCGTCGAATCCAACTCGGATTGACTCGGAAAGACGTTGCGAAGTTTCCCAAACGCTGCCCGCGTTTGGGAAACTTCGCAACGTCTTTTCGTCCAACATACCTCAGTGCCTTAAGACGAAAGTCTACAATCAGTGTGTATTACCAGTGATGACATATGGAACCGAGACGTGGTCCTTCACTATTGGCCTTATGAATAAGCTCAGAGTCACTCAACGAGCTATGGAGAGGGCTATGCTCGGGGTTTCTCTACGGGATCGAATCAGAAATGAGGAGATACGTAGGAGAAATCAAGTCACCGACATAGCCCGACGGATTAGCACGTTGAAGTGGCAATGGGCAGGCCATATAGCGCGCAGAACAGATGGCCGATGGGGCCGAAAGGTTCTCGAGTGGAGGCCACGGACCGGCAAGCGCAGCGTAAGACGTCCACCCACAAGATGGGCAGACGACTTGGTAAGAACCGCAGGTCGGCGTTGGATGCAGGCCGCTTCCAACCGCAGTTCCTGGAGATCAATGAGGGAGGCCTTTGTCCAGCAGTGGACGTCCTACGGCTGATATGATGATGATGATGATGAAATTAAATTTTGGTGCTTACAAGTTTTCGCAAAAAACTAAATTTGCCCTTATCTTTTTATGGTGTTGACTCAGGACCTTGATTTTTATACACCTGATAGGGGCTATAGACCTCAGTACCTGGTATAAATTTCAACTTGCTACTCGTTCCTGAGAAAATCAGTAGTGACACACGGACAGACAGACGGACAGACGGAAGACGGACAGACGGATAAGAGAGTGATCTTATAAGGGTTGCTTTTTTACATTTTGAGGTATGGAATCCTAAAAAAGGCTCACAGACTTATAAAACTTCTTTTTTGCATCGGTGTTAAAAAGAGGTTTTGTCGGCTTAAGTATAGTGTTCATTTATATTAAATCTTTATTATCACAATTGGTAGTAATCCGTTTTATAGATGTGTGTCGTGTACTCGTATTACACTGAGCGTTATTTATGATATCATTTACCTATAGCCCGCTTTACGATTTATTTTACTGCCAATATATTGTCTTCGACATTTGTGACTGAACTCGATACTTGGGTGAGATTGTTGAGATAAGTAATACGTAACACTGCTGTTAAAGAACGCAAGGAATGGAAAGAAATGCGGGAATCTTTATCCAGATTTAAAAGTGAGTTTAATACGGGTAGCTCGAGTATTTATCCACAGGTATCTATTTACATGACGAATGAATATGATTTGTTTACATGTTTGATCGAGTGAAGCGAGATCTCCAAATCAACTTGGACAAATCGGCATTGTATGTATGTATGTTTGTTTGTCCGAGGATACCTTTTGAAGCCTTTATCCGATCATCGTGAAATTTGGTATAAAGGTAGGTCGTAATGGCAAAACTTTGGTGTGACTAAATGAGCTAAAAGTATAATAATTAATATTACTGGACATTTCACACAGCACTATCTAGCCCCAAACTAAGCAGAGCTTGTATCATGGGAACCAGATAACTGATAGAATACTTATATACTTTTTTTTTGTAAATACATACTTATAATATATAGAGAAACAACCAGACCCGGAACAAATATCTGTAGATTGTGTAAACATTTGTTCGCACATCCAACCCGCTACCTCCTGCGTTTCAGCCGGCTATTCGCCCACTGCACAACGGAGGTCGTCGTATGAGGGGGTTGTTGAGATATTGGGGTTCAAGAGGGGTATAAAAAATGAAAACTGAGACTATCTGGTCAAATGGTACACACGGCTACAAGTCAAGCTATATATTTCCAGTATAAGCTGACCTAGCATTGTGAAAGCTTTTCGTAGAATGAGAGGTCAGCTTATACTGGAATTTATAGCTTGATGTGTAGCCGTGTGTACATCGAATAAACGGTCTTTGCGAGTACATTTTGACCTTGTTTTTATTTTTATTTTTATTTTAAACCTTGTAGTTTTTAAGTTATTAGCCATAATTAAAACTGAAGTTTGACAATATTCACAGGATACACCAGTGACCCACAGTGCTGAAATTTGGTATTCATGTAGCTTTAGTAACATCAATATAGGCAAATGTCTGAAATCCAGAATAACTAGTTTCTACAGTAAAACATGTAACCACATTACATGAACTCCCGTTACCTGTAATTTAAATGAAACTGTTGGTCAAATAATTTGGTTATTCATTTTGTGCCACTATTTTGATAGTCAAAGATTACAAATAATATTTTTTTGTTTTTATGGGAGACTCGCGAGATCTCAGTTCGGGGCAAACCACTTGTTTATACAGGCTGTTTATTTATTTGTTTGTTACTCAATCACGTCGTAACGGCTGCACGGATTTCGATGAAATTTAGTATGTACTTAGATTATAGCCTGGATTACCACATATGCTACATTTTAACTCATAAATCAGTTTCCATGTATAATATGGGGTGTCAAGTCAAGTAGCAACAGCGAGTTTAGCTTTATTTCTAGGTTACCTACACATTTAGCAGTGTAACGCGTACGAAGTCGCGGGCAACAGCTAGCAGTTATAATTTGTGTGACACAAGACGTTTATAATAATGTATGAAATCAATCACGAAAGTTTTCTAAGTAAAGTTATAATCAGTGTTTTATCATCATCATCATCATATCAGCCATAGGACGTCCACTGCTGGACAAAGGCCTCTCTCATTGATCTCCAGGAACTGCGGTTAGAAGCGGCCTGCATCCAACGCCGACCTGCGGTTATTACCAAGTCGTCTGCCCATCTTGTAGGTGGACGTCCTACGCTGCGCTTGCCGGTCCGTGGCCTCCATTCGAGAACTTTCCGGGCCCATCGGCCATCTGTTCTGCGCGCTATATGGCCTGCCCATTGCCACTTCAACGTGCTAATCCGTCGGGCTATGTCGGTGACTTGAGTTCTCCTACGTATCTCCTCATTTCTGATTCGATCCCGTAGAGAAACCCCGAGCATAGCCCAAAAAACACAATAAATAACACAAAAAATATAAAATTACATATTTACATTAAAATACAGAAGAAACAGTTGAATCATCTAAAGACCGTTGCAAACAATCTACAGATAGCTCAACTGCTCTAGATCACTACCAGGCGGAAGTGTCCCCAAGACACTGGCTGCATTGCCCCGCTGAATTGCAATGCTTATGCGTTGACCCAGATAAGCGCCAGCTCTCGGATCACACGTTGCTTTGACCAGACGCCCAGAAATAATTTCGAAAACGCGATGGGCCCCGGTACACCATGGATCCAGGGTAAGTGTTTAAAAAAAATCTTATTATATTTTTCTCATGTGCTTTTTTAAAGTCACGATAATATCAAAACTTTCCAAACCTTAAATTTATAACTTACTTTTAAAACCATTACAATATAATGATATAACTTTATTTGCTTCAAATTAATCCGAGCTGTGGTTTCGCCTGTGCTGTTAAAAAAACAACATCGATCGGATACAACCACTGCGCTGCACCTTTATACAAATATTAAGTGGTAATATAAGCTTTATGTCTTTGTAATAAGGTTCAAGGTTGTGGTCGCTGTGTGTTTACGTTGGTGTGTTGAAAGTAACATGTCGGTTTGAGGGCGCGGGTCGTTGGAATGCGGTCTGAGATACCCCATGGGCTATGCGGTGTAGTATAGCCTGTAGGTGCTGTGACTTGATACACTTCGAACTTTAAACAATATTTTTATGGATACAGAAAAAATCAGTTGAAGAAAATATTATACATCAAAGTTGCAATGCTCATTTATATAGAAAGAAAGCAAATACATTTATTTGATCGAGCGAAACAAGATCTCTAAATCAAATTGGCCAAATCGGCGTTGTATGTATGTATGTATGTTTGTTTGTTTGTCCGAGGATAACTTTCGAAGCGTTTATCCGATCATCGTTAAATTTGGTATATAGGTAGGTAGTGATGGCACAATTTGGTGCGACTAAATGAAATTAAAATGTGGGAGGGATTCTGAGATATTGGGGTTCAAGAGGGGTAAAAGAAACAAATTGGGACTAAGCGTGCCACTTGACCGCAGACCCACACAATAACCTGCATACCTAAGACAGAAAAAGACCATAAAAGGTCTTTGTGTAAAAGGTCATTTTGACCCCATTTTTATTTTTAGTTTAAACGTTGTATTTTTTAAATTATTAGCCATAACAAAAACAGAAACATGACAACATTCACAGGGTACATCAGTAACCCCACAGTGCTGAAATTTGGTATGCGCGTAGCTTTAGTGACACAAATGTAGGGAAAAGTCTGAAATCTTGAATAACTGCAATTTCTACCCCAAAAAATAATATCCAAAAAACATGGACTCCAGTTATCTGTAATTTAAATAAAACTATAGGGCAAGTTGTACAAGTACAACGTAGTACTATTTTGCTAGTCAAAGATTACAAATAATATTATTTTGTTTTTATGGGAGACTCGCAAGATCTGTTTGGGGCGAACCACTAGTTGTAATAACATGAATATTTGTTTAGACGAGTGATTACCATTTTGGGTCATAGACAGCTCGAATTTTGAATAGCAGAACTGACTTCAAGCCTAGAATAATTTAACAATAAATAAAATATTCTAAAAGCCGGAAACATAGTGTCTACAGCTCCAAGTTCCAACCCATGAAATGTTTAAAAACGGTGGACTACTTTGACCGTTGTTTATTATCTTATAAAAAAACTCAATAGTTTCGTTGCAGGGTCATATGAAATGTCTAGCATTATTTATTATTTACGTTATAGTACCTAAGCTATCCTAATGACAGGTATGCGCAAACGCATCGAGCGCGTTGATGTCTTTTGTATGGGCATTCGTCGATTATTTTTCTATATCATCTGTATATCAATTGAATGGTATGTAATCTTATTGTTACATCATGACGGTGAGTATCTTAAAAGTCTGAAATTGTTATTAACGATTATTTAATTCTAAGCTAAACTTCATCTTTTGTATTGATTAAATATGGTGTAAAATGGATATAACTTGTTTTATGAGCAAAGAAAAATCATAGAGCATCTTATAGGTGATTCAAATGTATCGATATTTGATTGAAACTACTTTCCAGTTTCATTTAAACTTGAAATAAAAAAAAGAAAATTTCTAGCGTCTTGCTATTAACTATTGCAGCCAAAGGTAAAGGATAAAGTTAACTTGAGTTTGATAAGAACGCCCTTCTTGCGTTTATTTATTTACGTTATTTTTTTATATGTTGTAAGGATATTTAAATAAAAAAAATCATTCAGTACTATTTTTTCTTATTTGATAAAAAAAACAGAACTTTCTTTATAAGTTTCGTAAAGTTCATCGTCTCCGCAGTCAGCTCTCCCCATATAAGCGAAGCGCCCGCAGCAATGCTCGACTCCACCACTAAAATAACCGCTGGTCAAAGAGCTCCACGGTTTTTTGGAACATTTCATGGGTTAGGGCTGTAGACAATAAAACGTTTTGTATTCCGGCTTTTAGAATACATATTTTGTTTATTGGTAAACTAGCTTCCGGCACTGGCTTCGTACGCGTTGTTTGTCAACAAAAAGTAGCCTATGTATGCATCCAGGTTATAATCTACATACCAAATTGCATCGGAATCGGTTCAGCGGTTACGACGTGCTTGAGTAACAAACAAACAAACATCCATGCTTTCGCATTTATAATAAATAAATAAATAATAAATAAATATTGCTGGACATTTCAAACAGCGCTATCTAGCCCCAAACTAAGCAGAGCTTGTACTATGGGAACCAGATAACTGATAGAATATTTATAGACATTTTTTTGTAAATACGTACTTATAAGAAACAACCAGACCTGAAACAAATATCTGTAGATTATGCAAACATTTGTTCCGCAGCGGGAATCGAACCCGCTACCTCCTGCGTCTCAGGTGGCTATTCGTCCACTGCACCACGGTGGTCGTCAATATTAGTATGACGATTCTAGGTTTTTGGCCATTCCTGTTATTTAAAAATTTGAGGTGATCCAAGGCACAAATGTACGTGCTGGATGTGGTTGTACGTGACGTCATATTGGATGGTTGGGTCCAGCCAAATGGTCGTCTATTGATGTATTTAGAGTTCGCTTTATTCGGTTTTTCTGCTTTTGTGTCCCAACTCTAGCCTCGGGTTAACGACCCACTTGAAACAATTGGAGCCCAATCGTCTACATACGTAATTTATGTCATGAACTCATGAGAATATGCTTTATTAGGGAACTTAAGGCAGTATCGTTTCTTACGAGTCAGTTACTGTTGTATTGTTGCAAAAACGCGTGAATTTTTGGTTGTATACCTAATAATATTTTTATAGGTATTTTTATCTATGACTTGAATATGGAACAAGCATATGGCCCACCTGATGGTAAGTGGTAACCATCACCTATAATAAAGTATTGTCTCGTAGGTCACGCACCTTAGAAACGTGCCTTACGATGCAATGCCCTGCGTCCATCAAATGCAACCATGATTTCACCGGCAACCATACCTATGCTACTAGGCAGCAGAATTAAGTAGCTTTCTTTCCGTAGAAAGAAACATTTTGGTGACGTTGACTTCCGCATGTACACACGGCTACACATCAAGCTAAAATTTCCAGTAGAAGCTGACCTCGCATTGTGTAGGCTTTTCGTAGAATGAGAGTTCAGCTTATACTGGAAATGTATAGCTTGATGTGTAGCAGTGTGTACGACCGCGATATTATCGCCACGTTCACCTCAATGCCGTTGCTCCACTGCACGCGCGGCCACCTGCCAATCGAAAACCCTTATGGTGATTGCCACGTGAAATCCTGGGGGCCGCCCAACTGCAAGTAAGACGGATTATGAAGATGCGAAGACTTGTTTCACATGAAATCCCACAAGGCGAAACCCAGCAACCAGGAAGTAGTTACTCCCGGAGTTAATGTTAGGGTAATGAGGTTAGAGAAACCCTTACCTGCAGATAAAATGAAGAGGATAACCAGTCTTGTTTCTTGCCTGATTCTTTCCTGGCTTGGTCTTGGAGAAACAGGCGGTAAAATTGACGTTTCAAAGTGATCCTTGTGAAATAAATGAATATTGAAATAAAAATTGATCGAGCGAAGCGAGATCTCCAAATCAACTTGGGCAAATCGGCGTTATAGTATGTATGTATGTGTGTTTGTTCGAGGATAACTTTCGAAGCATTTATCCGATCATTGTGAAAATTAAGAAATAGGTAGATAGTGATAGTACAATTTCGGTGTGACTAAATGAGCTAAAAATGGGGGGGGGGGGGGGATTGTTGAGATAATGAGGTTCAAGAGAGGTAAAAAAAAATCAAAACATGAAGACTTTTTTTAAACTTTTTATAAAAGGTGAGTATGTTTCGACCTCGTTTTTATTTATAGCTTAAACCTTGTAGTTTTTAAGTTACAAGGTACGCCAGTGACCCCACAGTGCTGTAATTTGGTATGCGCGTAGATTTAGTAAAAAGAATATAGGCAAAAGTATGAAATCTAGAATAACTGCAAGTTCTACTCCAATAATGAACCAATTAACATGAACTCCCGTTACCTGTAATTTGAATGAAACTGTAGGTCAAGTCATTTGGTTATTTATTTCGTGGCACTATTTTGATAGTCAAAGATATCATTAGTCATCATATAACTCAGGGGTCGGCAACCTTTTGCTATAGCAGGGCCACATATGTTGCCAGAGTATCAGTGCGGGCCGCATTTATTTTTATATGTTCGGACATGTATTTTAAATATTTAAAATAAAACGCATATATATTCATACAATCATGTATATTTAAATTGAATTACTATACTAATATAAAAGTAAGAACTAGTGAGATTTTTGCGGCTGCATTTGTCTTGCAAGTTTTTTAACGTTTGCTTTCATTTAAACTGTAGACACGCGCAGTATCGCGTCTAAATGTCCACCCGTTAATCGCGAACAATTCTTATTTTTGCGGTAGTTGAGAATTGAAAAAGTCTGCTCACATAAATATGTACTACCAAACATAGTGATTATCTGCTGAGCAAATTTTTTCAATTCTTTGAAGTTTTCAGAACTCAAACCTCCGTAGAGTTGTACCAAGTCAGTGTTTTCCTTAAATGCCCTTTTAAGTGTGCTATTACTTTGCAAATCTACTTTGTTAATTTGCAAATGGCTTGGTACATCATTAATATTCAATTGCAAAAGGGTTTTGGAATATTTCCATGTTAAGGGAGATCTTTTTAAAGTCGGTGCATCGATTTACAAACTCAGTTTGTATTTGTGTTAACACGTTTCTCATTGTAATATTTTGCCACTCAAAATGATCTCCAGCTTTTTCCACGGCTTGCTTGCAATTAGGAAAATGGTCAAGCTTTTTTCATCCAATATGCTTGATAAACAGTTTTAGTTTCATCTCAAATGACTTTACATCTGAATACATATCGCAAATCAATCTATTTTTTCCCTGTAAGCGTTGGTTGAGCTGATTCAGTTCCGTAGTCAAATCAGTCAAAAAACCAAGATCGATAATCCACTGTTTGTTAGTAAGCTGTTCCACTAGCTTTCTTTTCATCTCCATGAAGTGGCCAATTTCTTTCCTCAAATCAAAAAACCCTTCAAAAACGGTACCTCGACTGAGCCACCTCACTTCACAGTAGTAAACCACGTCACCATGATCAGCTTCCAGATCTTCCAAAAACTTTTGGAACTGACGGTGTATGAGCCCATTTCTTCTTATAAAATTAAAAGTGGATGTTACAGTATCCATTATTTCTTTCCAGGATATAACCTTGGAGCACAATGCCTCTTGATGGACAATATAATGAAAAATCAATGGCACAGTAGATCCAGAATCTTTCACTTTGCTGATGATTCTCCCAACAACACCTTAGTTTTGACCTCTCATGTTTTTGCCTCCATCGGTAGTGACACTTGTTAACTTTACCCAGCCTAATTGCAATGAATCCAGAGCTTGTTGCAAATGGTGAAATAAATCTTCTTCCGTAGTTGTACCTTTCAAACTGCACATTTTCACAAGCTCTTCGTAAACACTAAAGTTTTTGTCAATGCCGCGTACAAATATGAGTAGCTGTGCTGTATCCGACGCGTCCGTACTTTCATCCATCGCTAAAGAGAAGCAGTCAAAAGACTGCGCCTTATCCCTGAGTTGTTCACACAAATTAGCACCCAAGTCTTCGGTACGTCGGATGCAAGTTCTGGCAGAGAGACTAAGACTTTCAAACATTTTTTTCTGATCTAGGCATATTTATTCTGCAATAGCTAAGACACACTCTTTTACTAATTCACTATCGGGAAACGGACGTCCACTTTTTGCTAGAATCTCTGCTACTCTGTAGCTGGCACGAACATTCGATTCGCTATTGTCTGCCACAATCTTAAATATGTTTTGTTGATTTTTTAATGACGATTTCAAAGTGGAAGTTGTCTTTTTTCGTATTTCTCCTTCAAGACAGTCAAATTTAGCTTTGTGCTCAGTGTGTTAATGACGCTTCAGGTTATATTCCTTCACTACAGAAATACTCTTTTGACAAATCAAGCATAACGGTTTTCCTTTAAACTCGATAAAAAAGTATAATTCTATCCATAATTCGTTAAAAACTCTTTTTTCTTCTTATATCTTCCTTTTCCTTGAAGCCATGTTTCTATAATTATTTTGTAACAATAATGAAGAAATTTAAATTCAGTGTAAAATTAAAAATAAATATGTTCAATTTCGCACCTACAAATTAAACTCCCCATTCAAAAAATAATGAAAACATGACATAACTATCTTCATGTCATGTCTAGTACTATTCCCGTCCTTATAATATTTACCCATCAATCTGAAGGTTCACATAAACAAGCAGTAAACAAAATATAACAAATTACTCGCGAGTGCATACAACGTACTTACCTCATACGTCGTGAGAAGCTATCAGCGAAGGGAAGAAAGGTGAAACGAAACGCGTAGCTGGCAACCAGATGAGACGTGATTTTCCGGCGAATTTCCACAACGGAATGAGGCGAGAGCTGCGTGCAGCTGTGATTTTAACTAAAGCCGGTCGCTTTGAATTTTTTCGTCGCCGCACATCTGCGTCTAATCAAAGAGTGCCGCCGCATATTGTCTCAAAGGAGCCGTCTTTGACGGCTACGTGCGGCGGATAAACGCAAAAGAAATGGCCAAGAATTGAATACAGAATCTTTATTTTCGGTAGAAACAATACATAACATCACAGTCTTGATAAACAGTTCTTAAGAAGTGAAATAGGTACATTTTTTATCACCCCGCGTGGGAGCGAGCTTTCAAATACTCTCATAGCCCAGCTGCTGCTGGGTCATGAGAGTACTTGCCATATAAAAAAACCATATAAATTCTAGTGAATTTATATATTTTTTTCTTACGTACTTCAGGTTTGCGGGCCGCACCGAGATAGTCCGCGGGCCGCATGCGGCCCGTGGGCCGCGTGTTGCCGACCCCTTTATAACCAATAATATTTTTTTTATGGGACACTCGTGAGATCTCAGTTCGGGGCGAACCACTAGTAATAATTCGTTTTTAGAGAGACAACAATGAGGTCCATAAGTGTAAGTACAAAAGTGAATAACTGCCAAGCTGTCTATTGTCCGGTCAGCCTTTTGAACTGTCGATTCGATTCACGTACTCTTAGTTGTAGGTATTTATTTGCAACTCTAATTGAGTTACGTAGTATCTGGCAAAGGTACTGGCAATTTAGGTATTGTTTAAATTGTTACGATCGAGAGGCGAATGCTAATGCCGAAGGTTGGATTGGGTTACTCCGTTTATTGAGTTAAGATAACCCAAAATGTAGAGAAGTAGAGTTTCTTGTGAAGGGCTCACCCGGGAAAGTACTACCAGTAAACATATTTCTGCCACCAAGCAACATTGCTGTGTTACGGGCTTCAAGGGTATGGTTGCCGGTGAAACCATACAGTGCATCGTAGGGCACGATTCTAAGGTGCGTGACCTACGAGGCAATATTTTGCTATGAGCGATGGTTACCACTTAACATTAGGTAAGCCAAATCCTTTGTTCCATCTAGAGGTAGAATAAAAAAAACCGGCTAAGTGCAAGTCAGACTCGCGCACGAAGGGTTCCGTACCATTCTATAAAAACGTTCTAAAAAAACCACGTTTGTTTTATGGGAGCCCTCCTTAAATATTTGTTTTATTTTAATTTAATTATTTATTTTTAAAGTGAGTATACAACTAAATATTCTGTGAATATTTCAAGCGTCTACCTGTTGTCGTTATCAATATCGAGCTAAAACGAGCAAACGTTTATTGTATGGGAGCCCCCCTTAAATATTTATTTTATTCTGTTTTTAGTATTTAGATTAGATTAGAAAATTCTTTATTGCATTAATAAAAAGATACATAGGCGAACTTAATGCTAATTAGCATTTTCTCCCAGCTAACCTTTGTGTAGTGTGGAGAAAGTGGTAGTGCCAGAAAAAGGAAATTTAATCAAGCTTTAGCTTAGAAATAAACTTACAAAAATTAAAAATAATAATAATACACATACATAAACGAAATACACAAATATATCTACATAAAGTGCTCAATTTTGTTGGGTATCTTGAAGAGAGATGAAGTATTTAAAGAGTTTGAATTTGAAGATTCCCATAGAGGCGGCCTTGCGGATTTCCGTATTTGTTGATATAGCAGCAATAGAAATACTTGATTTGTGAAAATTTCAACTGTCTAACTATCACGGTTTATGAGATACAGCCTGGTGACAGACGGACAGACAGACAGACAGTGGAGCCTCAGTAATAGGGTGCCGTTTTACCCTTTGCGTACGGAACTCTAAATATTTTTATTATCTGTTTTTTTTTTTTTTTTGTTTTATTTTTCATCTTGTAAAATCATGTCAAAAAACTTTGTATCGACGATCGTGGCGTGGTGAGCGAGTAGAGAATTGAGTCGCAAGAGGTTGCAGGTTAGATTCTCGCTGAGGGTCAATGCTGTGGTAGTAGTAGTTTGGAATCTATGTTTGACTGTTGGTTCTATAGATAGGGAAACATTTCAAGAAAACGCAGCGTAGGACGACCCTCCATTAGATGGAAAGATGACCTGAAAAAGGTTGCTGGGAGCCGTTGGGTGCAGGCTCCACGTGATCGGTCACTCTGGAAACCTATGGGGGAGGATTATGTTCAGCAGTGGACGCTCTGTGACTGATATGTGATGATGATGATGAAATAATGGTTATAATTATTGATTAAAACGGGTATTTATCGCATATGTACCTTTTTATCTGTTATCCCGACGTTTCGGCTGTGTTACAACAGCTGTGGTCACGGGCTGACTGGAGTACTTGGAGCTACCGTTGGGAAGCGTGGGTAGCTGCAGCATCTACCCTCACTTGGTCTTCAGAATTAGAAATGTCCTCGTTCATATTACGATACACTACACTAACCGTATCCACGCATTGAGTCGACCGATTACGACGCGCACACCTAGCAATCACCGAGTTCCAAGACGCTGAGAGTCTATAGCCATCTTCCCGATTGAAATTTGGAAATTTCTTGATTTCAATCGCTTCACGAACTATTCTCTTGTAATAACGGCGTTCACTAGAGTTATGGAGTAACGGAGTTCACTAGTGGTTATAAAACAATCATTTATTGTATTCCACAATGTAATAATAGGTGGTAATTGATAGGTATATTATTTTGGATCCTGTTGGGCACAACAATATTTTGGAGAGAGGAGGACGTTATTGTTATATCATTTAAAAAAACATTCTAATTGTCAAATATTATGTCAACCCCAACTCCCACTGAGTAATTTTCTTTATATAGAGACTTTGCGCCCGATTTCTGTTGCATAGCTGTTGCATATTTTAATTAAGTTATAGCCTCCTCCTTGCCGAAGCCTAGCGCTAAAAATAGCGCTAGGCTAGCTAGACAGAACTAGCGTAAGCTATATATCAGAATCCTGTTTCTTCCATAGAAATAAGCGTTAATTTTATCCAAATCACAAATGAATTAATTAATGAAGTACACTTTTATATTCTTTTTTAATTTCTTGTAAAAAATCAGCAAAAATCAATAACAGGCGGTCTTATCGCTAAAGAGTTTAGTTTAGTTTCCAAATGATCAAAATGATATTAGACTACACTGTTAAATTGAACGTTCAATCATCCAGCCATCGCAATATAAAGATAAATTCATTTTATATCCCTTTCCTAGCCTGAGCTTGAGCTCTTCTCACGGGTTAATGTATTCCACCCAAGCTGAATTTGCATACTAAAAAAAATTTATTCTCTTCTTCTCATAAGAATAAAACAAGGCAAGTCCAGGCATGTGTAACCATTAAAATTTGCATTAAGTTTCTTGATATTATCAGCGAAAATATTTATTTCTCCATACTTAGAAGTATATTGCCTAGCTATTCTGGTGAGTGGGACGTTATTAAAATGGGACCCATTCAATTAAAAATATTGAAACTAGAGGCACGTGGTAATTGGCTAGAAGCAGAGAGAGGGAAGTTAATAATAAAACTATTCTTACGCTTTACCTTTCCTCTATCAGATCATCAAAATCTCTTCCTATGTTTTAAGCTAAGGTATACAACCATTTCCTTTCTCTGTCTATACACTGCTAGTTTATCGTTATGTTTATCTCCTTTGTTCTAGTTTATATATTATAAATAAATAAATATTGCTAGACATTTCACACAGCGATATCTAGCCCCAAACTAAGCAGAGCTTGTATTATGGGAACCAGATAACTGATAGAATACTTATATACACTTTTTTTTTGTAAATACATACTTATAATATATAGAAAAACATCCAGACCCGGAACAAATATCTATAGATCATGCAAACATTTGTTCCGCGGCGGGAAACAAACCCGCTACCTCCTGCCTCTCAGTCGGCTATTCACCCACTGCGTCACGGAGGTCGTCAATAATATTAATATATATTATTATATTTGTAAATATTTTTAGTTTATTAGTAAGTACGTATAGGTAGTTTATATAGGTTTATACACCGCCGTCTTTTTGATTTTGTTTTGTCCTGCCCATCCAAAAGTTCTCTGGAAGAGATCGCTCTTAGCGATAAGACCGCCCATTGTACTTACCTTTATTTTTGTGTATTTCTTTGTATTTTTAATTTTGTTGGTGTTCAATAAGGATTATTTTATTCTATTCATTAGGTTATGCAGACTAAGCGCGGTTGAACTGAGGCAAAATCTTCTCATCACACCATTATGAGAATAATGTACATTTCATAGATGATGGAAAATGCTGCGTAATTTCGGTTCATCATGGACTTACCTCAAACGTTGCCTAATCCTGACATATTATCCCGGACCCCTTGAATGATTATAACTCTTACTCTTTAGTAATAAGAGTGTTGTTTCTATATACGTGGAAATATAATTTTCTACCCCTGAACTTGCCACTCATCATCCGAATCCTTTGGTACATACCATTCCGGACTATTCGATTGAACCGTCCGAACACAGAAAAATCCTCCGTCGTCCGAGACACGTTCTCGGAGACCCGGATGAAGAAATCACTTCCGCTAATGCGGGTGCGTCATCCACATTAGACAGAGCAAACACTCCACAAATACACCGACCTCGCCGGCGAGGTCGACGATTCTCTTTAGTCGCCGGGCGTTTCTCTCCTATCCCCGTCCCGGCAACAGCCCAAGCCGAGGTTCGTACCTAAGTGGTGCCCTTGCGCTAGTTGCCTCATCAAAAAAATAAAATTATAGGGCTGAGCGCCTTCTGCGCTCGCGAAAAGCTCGGTTAAGCTGCAACGGCCTCAGAGGCCAACAGCGAGATAGTCCATTCGAAAAAAAAAATTCTACCCCATTTATTCTTATTGTGCGCACAGAGAAGTGTGAGATTTGGCATAGTTAATGTTTATGGTTTGTATAATAATTGTGTTTGTATTTTGTAGGTAGTGCTAAATATAATCTAAAAGCTTTATTGTAGTGTATTAAATAAATATGTCAGTTTGTCCGTCAGGTCAACACTGTCCTCAGCAGATAACCAGCGCTGCAGTATGGCAAGATGCGGAGCTGAGGACCCTTTGGACCCCACACTTAGCAGTTAGTTATATCTTTAGTTAATAAGTGATATTTTTGAAACAAAACTTCTTTACGCACGCTTGACTTGGGGAGTAAGCTGGTGAATACGTTACGAAAAGTGCGAACGGAAGTTGAGAGCGAGATATAAGTTGGTTAAGATAGAAAGAGAGTTACGTTTCGTATTCATATTTTCAAACGTGCGAATGCGAGTTGCGTCTGTCCTGAATAAACATAGACTGATCAACCTACGGACGTGTGGACAATTTTGTAATTGAACAATTTTGTAAATAAATATTTAACAAAAAAGTTTTACTTCAGTCTAACGCACAATCGTTTTTTTATCATTTGTATCTTGTCGTGGAATGAATAAATGATTTTTCTTCTTTATATCAGAAAGGTGTAGAGACTATGCACTGGAAAGCACGTTGGATGGCCCCTCAATAGATGGAAAGACGCCATGTTAAAGGTTGCTGAGAGCCGTTGGGTGCAGGTTGCACAAGATCGGTCGCTGATGATGTTTTTATTTTATTTATTTGGGAAGATAAACAGTCATACATTATGAAGTAGAACATAGTGCTAATAGTTACATAAATAAATGAATGACCACGACATCATCCACAGATAAATTAAAGAAGTGAACTATATTAATAACTTTACAAACAGTAGGTATATGATTAAACAGTGAAAAAACACGATACGAACACACAAAAAACATGATGATGTTAAAAGATTCATAACAGGGTTGCTATAGGCAGGAGATGCCTAATTCCAATACAAACTCTATTGGCAGACAATAGCTGGCCTGTCAATGCGCATGTACACCTAATTGCCCCATGCATTCATGCAACAGCCCCAATCTAAACAAAGCATTTCAAGGACCATTCCACTCATGGATGCAATCAACTGCTAACGTTTCCCTGCTAACGTGAGATTGGTTGCGATGAGCTCGTTGTGTTTTGACAAAAATAACAAGAGAGTTTTTTGAAGTGAAAACTTCTTTAGGCGCGTTGGGCATTTTTGAAAAACTATTGAACTCGCGACACTGTTACCGACACCTCTGTATATATATATTTTTTAATTTGTTAAGGGGCATAAGACAACTTTCTTTGTAAATTTCCATGTTTATGCGACACCCATCATGATCATTTTGCAACATTAAAATTTTTTTGAAGTGAAAACTTGTTTAGAAGCGTTGGGTAACTCGCGACAGTGTTACCGTTGCCGAAATCGTTCCTAACGATTCAAAAAACATTTCTTGACAATTAATAAAATACACACGAAATTGTTCAAGTTTTCACTTCTGTCGGCACTCCCGGACTGCCACTTTTTTGAAGTGAAACCTTCTTTAGGCGCGTTGAGCCATTTTTAAAATGGGAAAAAACCATTGAACTCGCGACACTGTTACCAACACCTGTCACTGACTACTGACACTGACTGGTACTGACACCTCTGTATTTAAGTATCTGCAGTGCAGTCTGCTTTTATTCAAGTTTTCACTTCTGTGGGCACTCCCGGAGTGCCACTTTTTTTTTTCAATTGTTGAACGACTTTGGCTTCGTACGAATTTATCTAAATAAACTATAGCGTAGAACTTGGGATAGTTTTATTCAGAGTTATAATTTATAATATCGGTTTAGTAGTGCTTAATATTACCTATTATATAAAATACAAATTTTCCCTTCTTCAGTTGGGGCCCGCTGTGAGTTTCACCATTATAAATACATGAAATACAAATTTATAAAAGCATCTTCGATAAAATTTGTATTTTATACTTTATTATATACTTTATTTTAAAAATTTGTATTTCATGTATTTATAATGATGAAACTCACAGCGGGCCCCAACTGAAGAAGGGTTGCCCCAGATAGATCCCAATTGAAAATGCTGGAGGAGGCCTTTGCCATGAGGCACACTGAACTGAGAGACTTATTATAACAAAATAAAGAAAAAAGTCAATAAGGATACAGAGGCTATAATAATATCAATACATTCATTTGTACCTACTATTCTTTATAGTTGTTTCATGTGTACTTTTGTGTGTACTTTTGTGTGTACCAAATAAAATATTAATCTATTTTCCTGAAGCGTTGTCTCAGTCGGTTGTTCGCGGACCGACTTATCAAAATCTAACGCCAAACATAAAGTAAGTCTGCCTCACACAAAATATCCCCAAGGCTGGGGTCCCGTAGCTAACTACTCCGATCCAGTCGTGTATTCCTGTCAGTCTGTATGCTCAAATGTCACTTATCATTGTTACATACAAGTCGCACACGACATGTACAATTGTACACGGTAATGCACGAGTTCGTGCTGGCCCGTTTCGTGCTATTATTCCAATTTATTGCAAAGATATCAGAGGTACAAATGGACCACTTCGTGCTAGATACGAGACATGATCGAATTTGTATAATGTGATTCACGATATACTCAGCTTTCCTATACAGTGTGCACCAAAATATTCATGGTAACCCTAAAAGGGATTATTGACCTAATGACCTTTCATAAGAGAACAATGTTTATTCTACGACTTTACTGACGATCAAAATCTGTTTATCAACTGTTTTAGACAAATTACCAAATATGTCGCTCGTATAAGTTCTATTTATAGACGCATATTGAAAAGCAGCCGATTTGGATGCAAGCTAAAAAGTTTTAACTTATATAAGAAATAATAGAGTATATGAAAAATATATGTATGTTAATTAGTGACTAGGGTGTCCATACTAGCCTGGTTACGATCAAACATTAACAGAAGTTGTAATTACGACAAACCTTTCAACATGATCCCGCCATCCCTATTCTATCATCGGACAACCAGACGCTCCGCGGTGCGCCACCGCTACATGGTAGACTTACGCACAAAGCGGTGCTCTTCCACCTTTATTATGCGCACCGCCAAGGAGCACACCTTGCCTGAGTCTGTGTTTCCAAATAACTACAACATAGGAGTCTTCAAGTCGCGAGTGAATATGTTTCTTCTAGGCAAGCATGTACCATGTAGACTAAATCATCGCTTACCATCAGGCGAGATCGTCAAACGCTAGCCTATAATTTATAAAAAAAACGTCCTTTTAACCGACAACGTCAAAAAGAATGAGGTTCACAATCCGAGGCCTATATTTTAAAAATATTACTATTAGGTCCTTACATATGAAATTGGCGTTTTGTACAGGAGGAATATAAAGTAAATTTTTTTTGTAAAATATATTTAATTAACCAAAGTATGCACCGTTGTTATCTATGCACTTTTGCCATGTCATAGATAGTTCATTGATCCCTTTACTAAAATAAGCATGGGGGCGAGAATCAATAAACTCTTTAAAAGCGGTTTGGACTGCCGCATCGGAGTTGAATTTTTTTCTTGTAAGAAGTTGTCCCAATTCCGGAAAAAATAGTAATCTGTTGGAGCAAGGAGTACGGTGGATATCGCAGACATTCCAATTGTAGCTCATCTAACTTAGTGGTTGTTTGTTGTGCAGTGTGTGGTCTTGCGTTATCGTGAAGTAGCAGTGTCCTAGAGCGATTGACTCTGTTGTTTAGCAGCTAGTTCTTCCTTCATTGTTTGCAGTTGCTGATAATAATTATCTGCCGTAATCATTTGGCCAGATTTTAGAAAGCTGTAGTGAACGACAGCGGCACTAGTCCACCAAACACTCACAAGTAATTTTTTCTGAGTCAATTTTCATTTAGGGCAGGATTTGGCTGGGTCTCTAGGGTTCAGCCATTGCGAAGAGCACTTCCGATTATCGTACAATATCCACTTTTCATCACAAGTAATGATTCGATTTAAAATCCCTTCATTATTGTGTCGGTTGAGCAAAGTAACACAGCAGTCGACGCGTGTTTGCAAGTTCGATTCACTCAATTCATGAGGTACCAATAGTTCAGGTTTTTTTACTTTCCCGATTTGCTTCAAGTGGAGTAATACAGTTTTATCACTTACCCCGAAGCCTGCAGCTATCTTTGAAGTGCTTTGTGATGGATCCGCTTCCACAATAGCTTTTAATTATTCATTTTCCACTTTGGTCTCCAGCCGTCCAAGGGGTTGGTTCTGAAGGTCAAAATTTCCAGAACGAAAACGTTGAAACCAAAACCGTACCGTGCTTTCTTTTGCGACACTAGCGCCGTACACATCATTAATCCTTCGAGCTGTTTCTGCAGCATTGGTGCCACGGTAGAACTCGTACTCGTAAATATTCTGATATTTCATGTTTTCCATTGTGCGGTAATAAGCGACGCCAAAGGAAAAAATAATGAGGAAAAACAAATGAAAAACTGTTTTCAAAACTCAAATGTACCAGCTAAATGAATTTATAAATTTGAATTTGGAATTCTTAACCATAGAGGAGATATTTCAGATAAAAGTGGTCAGTAACAACGCTAATTTCATATGTAAGGACCAAATATATGCTTAATATTTTACGATGCATACATTAATTTATTACATAAGCACATAATACACCGAAAAATAAAACAAAAGAGACAAGAATTAAGTACTACGAGTATATGCTACAATGAAAGTACAGAAATCTTAATAATTTTTATCTTCAGTGAAAGCTCTTAACCCACCTTAGAGCTTGGAACATCCGCGAATATGGACCGAACATGGAGCGTTTCATGTAATAATACCGGGAGCAAGGTGTGAAGTGCAGTAGGAACTCGAACATAATCGATACCAGTGGTGGATTAACACATTTCTCAAGTATAGTTGAAAATGCATAAGAAATAGTTCTGGGTATATTTCTGGGCTAAGATAAGTCTGCAAGGCGGGGTAATGTAGGTAGGTATGCTACTGGTTAGGCGCCGCAAACTGAGTATTTTATCATCATCATTTACATATTTAAAACAAAGTCGGGTTAGTTACACCATTTATAAATAACTCATGCACGAACGGCTGGACCGATGTATATGAAATTTGATATACAGATAGATTATGATAGGTATTGAAATATAGGCTACATTTTACCTGACTGCGCAGAAGGAGGGTAATGTTTTTTTTGACAAACCACGCGTACGCAGCTGCTGGCGGGTCAGGTAGTAGAATATAAAGGTTTGTGGTACCGTTGTTTGATGTACAATGAAAAGGAAGAAGGAAATATCGTCAGAAAGATTGCTTGTAGTCTTACAGAACTCCATACAGAAATCTGCCGTCCAAGGCTCAGCCTGCCTGCAAGATACCCACGTTTACAATTCGTATGAGCATTTGGCTAACTTGGAAGCGTTAGTACGTTCCATTGCAAAATGTATATCAAGTTTTATGCCTCAGCTTCACCCGCGAATATATAAATTCAAACCAGGCTCGGCTCACAGATATTCTCACAATAAAACTATCATCTAAATCGATTATTTTAATTCTACACTTACAGTGTACTTTCTATTCGCAAAGCTGCAATTTGTTGAACTGCACTGTGAAGAAGATACGCATACTTATCGATAACAGCATTCTCCATGACCTTTGGTTAACGTGACCATTCGTCCCGCGTTGGGCGGGACAGTCCCGCTTTCAGGCTGTCTGTACCATTGTCCCCAACCAAAGCAAAACTGTCCCGCTTTTACAAAGATACCAAACGATAAATTCATTAAACGTACCCCTATGAGGATCATTGTATTCGAAAGGCGTGGGCGATAGCGGCAGCGAGTCTAAATAACACAAAGTCTAACATCATCAAATCATGTGATAAGACATTTCAAAACTAATTTGCTCCACCGTCAAATACAACACAAATGCGTCTTCAACCACAATGTAATGTTAATATTTCATATATTATTTTTCATTTCCTTTTCTTTTTTTTAATAGATACCTAGTAAAATAAGTTTTTTTTTGTTTAATTCCGCAATCGTCCCGCTCTGACAACAAAAATAAATGGTCACGTTACCTTTGGTGCTACTTTTCTTACATGAGACATAGAACGAACGTGTTCTAGGCTGGCAGTGCAGTGCAACATCGTCCAGCGTGAATGATCAGAATGACAACAAAGATTGAGATTTGTTATTTTGAGGCGTGATTTTCCTTAGAAATCATTTTCTTAAACGTCGACACTAGTAGCGTATCCATTAATAAGTTCCGTTTTCTAGCATCCGTCTCCATCATGAGACCACCTCCATGGTACCATTATTATTACACTAGCTGTTGCCAGCGGCTTCGCACGCGTGGTTAGCCAATAAAAAGTAGCCTATGTGTTATTCCGAGTTATGATCTATGTCCATACCAAATTTCATCGCAATCGGTTCAGCCGTTCCGGCATGAAAGAGTAACAAACATCCATACATACAAACTTTCGCGTTTATAATATTAGTAGGATTAGTAGGATTGTCACCGAAGTTACATATGCATTCCAAATTTTAGCTCAAGCGGTTAGGGAGAAAATTTTAAAAAGTTTAAAATTCAATTGTAAGATTTGACCTACAGAACTTAACAAACAATGCAAGTTAAAAAAAAACATCTAAAAAGAACTTCCAGTACATAATGCCCCGATTCTTGTTCTCAGTACAGAACTCAGACCGCACTTAGGTTATACATTGTAGCCTAGTGGTTACAGTAATTGCAGATTATGAGATTATAGGCCCGCCTGCACTGGGCACTGGTTTCTAAGGCTAGGGCATGTCATTTTGTGCCATTTAAGCTCGCCACTCTAACACTTTAAGCTAATTAAGCTTAAAGTGTTAGAGTGGCGAGCTTTGCCTTTTTAAATTTCGATGGAACGATAAAAGTTATAGGGTGAGGTCTGCAGGTATATAAAAAAGCTGTCTACGTTTGCTCGATTGAACAATAAGTTTGCGAGTTTGATTTTACAAGAAGACCAATCCGCGTAACTTAAAATAGTAAAAATTCAAGCTTCAATCTAGTCTCGTTATGTTAAACTAGCTGTTACCCGCGACTTCATACGCATACACTACTAAACGTGTAAGTAACCTAGAAATAAAGCTAAACTCGCTGTGCAACTTGACAGCTCATTTTTATCCAATGGGACCTGATTTATGGGATAAAAAGTAATGTGTTAATCCAGGTTAAAATCTACGTACATACTAAATTTTCTCGAAATGGGTTCAGCCGTTACGACGTGATTGAGTAATAAATAAACGCACATTCAAACTTTGGCATTTGTAATATTAGTGTGATGTCATAAACGATATTTACGTAATGGCAATACGATGGTATTAGTTGACTGACATGCGATTATAGACTTTAATTTAATCAAATATTATTGGATCAGAATGCAAAAATATATTCAATTCATTATCCAATCACGTTTAGGTCAAATGTCGATATGTTTTATAAAATTTTATTACGTGAATTGGCACCGAGAACTATAAGTTAATTATTCGGGTTCTTCCTCGTGATTCAACTATTAGTCGAACTGATTTGCCTCACAGTAGGACTAGCACAGTAACTGTAGTGAATGGTTTTGACTAGAGTATTTTTTGGAAAAAAGAAGACACTTGTCGACCGCCTCGAGCACGGCGATTGCTAGCGTAAACGGGAAGAAACGCTGTCGACACTTCCTCGACAGTAGTCTACAGCGCCGAGCACGACGACCATCATTTTCTCTATCTTTGACATTTAAGGATAGACAACTTTCTTCTGAAATTGTCTTGGTCTTGCGATGCCTAGACAACGCTGTCTTCTCAAGTTGTCTCTTTCGCACTCTTCTAAATCACGCGCTTGCCAACAATTTTTGGTTAGATATTTAATTAACTAAATATACAACTAAAACTAACAATAAATAATCATATCTCTTAAAAAATTAGCAGAACCAGGAACCAGGAATTCACGAACATTCTAGTTTTTGTACATCCGATATAAAGCTGATTGTTTCGCTATATACGAATTAATCATCGGAATAGCCGACTGCCCAACAATACAATCCTTCTTGATTGACGCACGATTGATGAACTGCAAGGCCGAGACGAATAATAGTTACTTAACACGTCCTTAGCTTCTACATACAGGGACATCAATAACAGTGTGTAACACGTGCTAAGTAACGATTACTTACCTCTGCTTTGCATTTAATCATCACCATCATTTGTTGAGCAGCGAAAAAAGAACAGTGGCTTAGTTAAATACTGGTTCAGTTCGACTTAAGTTTGTTGTAACGTTCCTTATTCGAGAATTTGAATTATAAATAACGATAGTAGCACTAACACTTTCAAAAAGTATTTATTTACACTCGTTAACTAAAAACTGTCAGTTCTTTTGAGTCTTTTCACTATTATAATCCGGTTGTCTGGAAGAGATGGCTTTGTAGCGATAAGACCGCCCATTGTACTCGTACCTTCATTTATTGTTTATTTCCATTATTACTGTATGTTTGTTTGGTGTGCAATAAAGAGTATTTCATTCATTCATTCATTCATAATCCATCAACTATTATAATGAATGCCTATTTTTAAGATTAACTTTTGACTAAAATTCATGTTCAGAATTCAATTCAATCGAGAACCTGGTGTCTGTACAAACCTAGTACAGGTTTTAAGACAACATTGAACTATTGTATAAACAGCTAAAAAAAAAAAGTTTAAAAAAATTTTTGAGATGATTTTAAAAAATCTTGGAATTTTCCGCATGTGTTCGGATAACACTATAAATAAAAATACTATTTGAAATAAGCAACGCGACATTTGTCAATGTACTGAACTGCAACGTTCGGCATTGAGCAGGTACAAAGAACTATATAAGTTTTCCTGTAGATGGAGCTACCGGCGCTTTAGTCGTAATTCTGAATGATCTCACTAATTTCGACCTAGACGTGAATTGCCTTGTAGCACAGTTGGTAGTGCGTTCTCGTATCAAGAGGAAGGTCGCGGGTTCAATTCCCGTCTAGGCTTGAAATTTTTGAGATGATTTTAAAAAATCTTGGAATTTTCCGCATATGTTCGGAATAACACTATAAATAAAAATACAACCCGCTATTTGTTATTGTTGATTTGATAATAAACAATAAAAAAAGAAAGTAATGTCGGTGTATGTTGTCGAGCAGCTGGATATCCTCCATATTCGATATGGATGTGAATGACTAAGATGTAAATTCTCTGCCTTTTCACAAGACTGGTAAATCCTACTCAATAATTAAAAGGACTTTACTACAAAAAGCATATTGGAAAATTACAAGGTAAGCTTCCGTTCCGTATATTATTATTGTTAATAACGTGAGAAAATCGCAATTACAGTTTATTGAAGACAATTACGGTCAATTCTGACGCATTACTGCGTCCAATTTCCGCTGCGAATTTTACTGCCCAATGCGTGCACTAACCCCTTATTTGAGCAAGATTTGTGACCACTTTTTCGGACTGCTTTTTCTTATTGCGCTGGCTTTAATTTTGGGAAGGAGCTGTTCGTCTTTTTATAGTACTGGTGGTAAGTTATATTGCAATACCAATAATAAAAGCAGAAACGCTTGTTTAAAATTGTAAATACATATAACTAATTTTACTTGTACTAAGTGGGTAAAAGGATTTGGATAACTGTGCAAATTAAAGATTTGTGTATGTTTATATTGATTTAGTATAAATAGTGTTCATAACTATGATATTTTCAAAAGATATATTCTGTATGTTTCTTTATTAAGAAAACTTTCGTGATTTATTTAAATCATTATTATAAATGCGGGATTAATCATGTACTATTTTAACGGTGTTACGTCTGACAATGTTTCGATTCAATTCGTGAACCTTCATCAGAGTTAGTGCGATCCGCTCCGCATTGCGTCTCGCCTCGCACTCACCCTAATGAAGGTTCACGAGTTGAATGATTTATATATGGGTATATAAAAAAAATCTGTGTGTCAAAAATCATAAGAAGTTATACTTAATTCGTAACTAAATATTATTATATGAACTGAAAACGGGATATTTATGAGTTTGTGATTATTGTGATTGAGATATTTGTGAGTTTTTGTGTATCGGGATATTTGGACGCAGTTGCATGCGCCATGATCACGGGTAAACTGAAGTCTTTGCGAGTGGGATGGTTATTGGCAGATATAACGATCTACCCTCTTTCTCAGTCTCGTGCTGGGAATGGATTCACTAATATCTCCTATTACTACCACCGGTTTCATTCTCGATCATAACTCGATTCCGACACACAACACTCACGGTATCGGGACGCGTAATTGACACTTCACTTCTTCGGTTCTTACACATTCTCACCACAGGATTCCAGGCTCCAAATAGTTGTAAACCATCTTCACGATAGAAATTCTTGTGTTTGGTAATCTCAATTGCCTCTTGTTTCACACAGCGCTATATAGCCCCGAACTAAGCAGAGCTTGTATAGTACAAGCTCTGCTTATTTTGGGAACCAGGTAACTGATAGAATACTTATATACTTTTTTATTGTAAATACATACTTATAATATGTAGAAAAACATCCAGATCCGGAACAAATATCTGTAGATCATACAAACATTTGTTCCGCGGCGGGAATCGAACCCGCTACCTCCTGCGTCTCAGCCGGCTATTCGCTCACTGTACCACTGTAATGTCGCTCAGTTATTGAGTCAGTAGAGTGTTCATAATCATGATAGTTTCAAAAGTTAAATTTTATTATGTTAAATTCAGACCGGAAAAACCAGTTTCATGGTGTCGTTACCGGCGCGCGCAACTTCGTAACGTGCTGAAAATATCTATAAAAAACTCTGATCTGATTCTCTTTTATCGTGTCAAAAGAATTATGACTTCAAAAGTAATTACTGAGAAACTAAAATAAACTTTTAGAATGTAATTATGTCTTGTAATCTGTTAAAAAATGTTCAACCCACAAACAGTTATCATAATCAGATACGTTGTTAGTGTATGTTTATTTACATTTAAGTGCACGTTTATTTAATGTAGTAACAACAAATGATACTTGCTGAGCTAATAGTTATTACGCACGCAACCTTATCATTAGAAGCCACACGAAATGGTAAGTTTCTTATATTTTGTTGTATCTGTACATATTAACTCGTGCGCGATAACTTGGGACCTGCTAGGAATGCGACTCCCCGACCGCTTCCCCTGCACTTCCCCGATGGCGCCCGTATTGTACCGTTCGCATCACTATTTTTTACTAGGGTTTTTAGTCTCGTACTGGCCTACGTCACGTAACGACGCGCTCTGGAATTCTTTTAGTTTTCGTTTGTGTCATTGTTTTGTTGTTGTAGTTTTTGTTGTTATAGTTCTTGTTAAGTGTTTTTGTTATCATTATGAAGGGTAAACCTTTGCATAGCGGAGAAAGAAACCTCGTGCTAAAAGTGTGTTTTTTTTTTTTTTTTTTTGTTTTTTGTTGAGTTTTTTGAAAACGAAAAACGGAACAAACAGTTTTGTTTACCTGTCCACTAAGTAGTGACGAAGATGAGATAATGTAAATAATAGATAATATAAATGTATAAACTTAAACATTGTATTTTTATTTTATTCAAATAGTGTAAAAAAGATTAGATAAAAAGCAGCGTCCTCCCTGAGTAACGTAATAAATTAGGTTAAAAAAAACAAAGACGAAGCCACGGGCGGCTGCTTGTTATGTTCGCTTTTTTGCGGGCGGTACAAACACGCCAATATGACGTCACCGCGCTCAGGTCCCAACTTATCGCGCACGGGTAATACATTCGTAATGCAGCTAAGTCGCTGCTGCAGCTGTATACCGGGTATGAGTAAATTTCTTCCAAATATATTTTGAAGTAAAACTTCTTTACACACTCTTAACTTGGGGAGTAAGTGAGTGAGTAGTGAGTGAGTAGTGAGTAGTGAGTGAGACGGTAGTAAGTGAATGCGTTACGAAAAGTGTGAACGGAAGTTGATAGGGAGATATAAGTTAGTTTCGTATATTACGTTAGGGGCAAGAGAGAGAGAGGTGCGAGCACACATTTTCTTTCTCTTTTTCTTTCAAAGCCAGTTAATTTGTCGCATATCTCCTATCCCAAATTAGCCTAAATTATACAAACTGCAAAAACAAAACGCTTCTTTAAAATGAACTCTATTATACAGCATATAATAGAGTTCATTTTGCTATAGATAAAAAAAGTATTTACGACGTTTCGTATTTTGAATCTACCAGCTTCGATTTACGAAAAAGTTCAGATATTCCACAACAGATGGCAGGCAACAGCAGAAAATAACCCATTAGAAGTAAGATATGATATGTACTTACTGTATGCACCTCGAAATAAGGTTGATATTTCTTTAAAACATTATTCAAAGTCAAAATCTTTTATTCATAATAATCACAAGGATCACTTTGAAACGTCAATTTTACTGCCTGTTCCTTCGCGACCAAACCAGGAAAGAAAGGCAAGAAAACAAGGCTCGTTGTTATTTTTTAATGATCCTTTTAGAATACTAACAATACAGGTAATAAATTACATCTAATTTGTAACATTTTGAACGAGTTGGAGCAAATTCAATCCCAAGCTTCTCTATCATCTAAATAATCCGATATTTTATAGTAGGCTTTTTTATAAAGATTTTGTTTAATTGCGTTTTTAAAATTGTTAATTGTCAATTTTTGTACATCACTTGGGAGATTGTTATACGAACACCGTGCCCTTTAAACGATTTACTAACTTTATGGAGTCTACAAGTGGCAACAGCGAGTTTATCTATTTATGTTTAAAACATTATTATTTATTTATATGTGTATATATGTATATACATATTGTGTTATATATAAACATATACATACATATAGATGGAGCTAAAGAAGTTTTACTTCAGTCGTGTAGTCTAAAGCACACTCGTTTTTTTTATTAAAATTTAATTAGGGGTTTATACCTGCAAGATGGTATAACAGCCCCCTCGTACCCTTTACTAATTTTTAACACTTATTATTCATATTAAATACTATTATATCATATCTCACCTATATTGATAGAATCACCGATGCATAAAAGCTCTAGCTAGCAGATTAGGTTCTGTGATTCGCCCACTGCGCCACAGAGGTCGTTATGTTTGTCGTTGTTGCTGATTGTGTATATGGACGGATTTCAATTTTTGAAATTTATTCGGAAAATTTATATCTGCTTATACCAATCAGACTACACAGTCCTCTCCGCCTTCGCAAGACGAACTCGTAGACATCAGATTTGACCTCCTAAGACAAAGGGAACGTGAGTATTCGCTGAAACTTGGGTCGCTATCTAGAACAACTGCAATTTCTACCCCTAAAAAGATTAACCAGATTACATGAACTTCTGTTACTTGTAAATTGAATGAAACTGTATGCCAAGTTGTTGGATCTTCATTTTGTGAGACTATTTTATTAGTCAAAGATTCTAAGTTTTTTGGGAGACTCACGAGATGTCAGTTCGGGGTGAACCACTAGTGTACTTAGCCTTAGCTAACCACACATCAGTGACGTTTTGCTAAGCATACGGTTGTATTGACATCTGTGTGACGAAAGAATCTAGCTCGCTAAATATTAGAAAAGTAAATCTAACTTACTTAGGAGTGTCGAAGCCTTTACTGCTGAAATCAAATAACAGCTATGAATAATGAAAGACGGCTGAAATAATAACCACTGAAATCCGCTAACAGCTAATAATCCAAATAGTATTTTTATTTATAGTGTTATCCGAACACATGCGGAAAGTTCCAAGTTTTTTTTTTTAAATCATCTCATAAATTTCAAGCCTAGACGGGACTTGAACCCGCGATCTTTCTCTTGATACGAGAACGCACTACCATCTGTGCAACCAGGCAATTCACGTCTAGGTCGAAACTAGTGAGATGATTCAGAATTACGACTAAAGCGCCGTTAGCTCCATCTACAGGCAACGTTTGCCCAATGCCAAACGTTGCAGTTCAGTACATTGACAAGAGATGTCGCGTTGCTTATTTCAAATAGTATTTTTATTTATAGTGTTATCCGAACACATGCGGAAAATTCCAAGATTTTTTTTTTTTAAATAATTTCAAAAATTTCTAGCCTAGACGGGACTTGAACCCGCGACCTTTCTCTTGATACGAGAACGCACTACCATCTGTGCAACCAGGCAATTCAAGAGAAAGGTCGCGGGTTCAAGTCCCGTCTAGGCTTGAAATTTTTGAGATGTTATAAAAAAAAAATCTTGGAATTTTAAGCTAATAATCCAGTTAGAACTCACAGCGGATAATAAAGTAACAATATAAAAACGCCGTGAACAGATGAAACTAAAATGACATCAGCGTAAAAACTGGCTAATGAAATTACAAGGTACACACGGCTACACATCAAGCTATACAGTTCCAGTATAAGCTGACCTTTTTTTTATACAACTTATATGGCAAACGAGCATGGAGTCCACCAGATGCTAAGTGGCTACTGCATCCCATGGATATCCACATAGAATTCAACACAAGGTGTTGTCTTGATAAAGGTAAGGCGGTGGTGCCCACTTCCTCGAGCCCGTTCACAAAAGCTCTACCACCAGTAAAGCCTCGCATTGTTTAGGCTTTTCGTAGCATGAGAGGTCAGTTTATACAGGAATTGTATAGCTTGATGTGTAGCCGTGTGTACATAGTGCCGGGAGGAATGTGAAATGAAAATGTCAAGTGATATTTTATACCAGATATATTCACGTACAATTTAATTAAGTAATTAGATATGATCGTCAGGCTAATGCTGGACGTACGCCTCTACCAATACACGCTATTTAATTAAAAATAATGGACATTTTACATAACGCTATCTAGCCCCAAACTAAGCAAAGCTTGTAGAAGGGAACCAGATAACTGATATAATACCTAAATACTTATTGAAGTGAAAAGTTTTTTAGGCGCTTTGGCCATTTTTGAGATGGAAGAAAACCATAGAACTCGCGACACTGTTACCAACACCTCCTTACCTCCCACCTTTTTAGTTTGTGGAGGGGCATAAGACAACTTTCTTAGTAAATTTTCATGTTTATGCGACATCCATCATGATCATCTTGCAATATCCAAATTTTTTTTGAAGTGAAAACTTGTTTAGGCCATTTGGGCATTTTTTGAGATGGAAAAATACCATTGAACCTGCGACACTGTAACCGTTACCGACACCGATTCTGACGATTCAAAAAATACCCACGTAATTGTTCACGTATTCACTTCTGTCGGCAGTGTGACTCCCGGGAGTGACGGCACTCCCAGAGTGCCACTTTTTTTGTAAATATATACTTATAATATGTATAAAAACATCCAGACCCTGGAACCTGAGAATTATGGAATCCCAGAATCCTGTAGATGGAGCAAAATTTTGTTCCACGGCGAGAATCGAGCCCGCAACCTCCTGCATCTCAACCCACTGCGCCACGGAGGTCATGAATATATATTCTATCTAATTAGAATGCAAATATTGCAGATGTGTACAAATATTGCTGAATATCCTCAACTTTTGCATAACACTATTACTTTTTAAAAAGTAGTATCACATGAGGTGGTATGGACCCTTAAAATAATAATTTTACAAAACTGGTAGTGTACATGAACTGAGTACACCCTGTCTAGTTTGATTCAGGTTTGATGAACCACCCTGTATTGTATAGAGAAGTCATTACGTTAGTGGACGTACTTGTAACTCAGTTAATATCGATTCTATTTACTCGTCGATTCGACGCTCCGCTCAATTCAACCGAGATGCGCGCAGTCTTCTATTGTGGCCTCTTAGGGCTACTAGAATAGGATAGAATGATTTATTATTACAGATAATGTCCATAGGATATACAAAACATGAAAGTAATAATGACAAATACATCATCATCATCATCAGCCCACATGAGCCCACTGCTGGACATAGGCCTCTCCCAATACGCGCCACTGAGCCCGGTCTTCGGCTCTTCTCATCCAATTTCTGTCCGCCACCTTACTTATGCCATCGCTCTACCTAGCCGGGGGACGCCCCACACTACGTTTTCCAAGACGCGGTCTCCATTCAAGAACTCGTTTACCCCGGTTGTCGGTTCTCCGGCATATATGGCCAGTCCACTGCCACTTCAGTTTGCTAATGCGTTGAGCTATGTCGGTAATTTGGTTCTTTGTCGGATAACCTCGTTACGGATTTTATCCTTCAGAGAAACTCCAAGTATAGCCCGTTCCATAGCTCGCTGCGCAACCTTAAATTGGTGGACCAGTCCTACCGTGAGCGTCCACGTCTCAGCACCGTAGCTCATTATGACAAATACAAGTATGTTAAATTAAAAATAAACAAAATAATTAGTAATACAATAAAATGTAACATTCAAAATTTAAATACAAATTAATAAAAATACAGTAAATATAAAAAATATAAGTCAAATGTCATACATTATATTGGAATATATTGAAATGATTACAATCATTTATGCTAGCAGCTAATGATGGCCGATTGACAACTCTACCGGGGCGACGTACGTTGGCAGCCCGCGTCATATGCATGTCAAGGCGGCTCGAAGTTCGGTGGGTCAGCTAGTTATTTATATAAATTTTATAGAGTAGTGTCATGTAAACATCAAATAAACGGGATGACGTATGGTCTCTGTCACATTATCATGGTGATGTTCCGTAAGCTATCCATGGAAGTTATTCTCAAATATAATCACTTTGGATCAACATCATTTGTTAAAAAGCATTTATATACTTATACTGCGATACTTGTTGTTTAGAGGGCGGCACTGCAAATTTCGGGAATCAAGGAAGTGACACAACATTACTATTTAAAATGTATTTATTGCTTTTCGAAGTATTCTCCCGCGAAATTTGACACATTTTTCCATACGATGGAACCAATCATTGAAGCAACCATTCCATTCGGAAGTTGGGGTCTCCAAAATGGCCGTTTTGTAGGCGTCCACAGCTTGAGCAGGTGATGAAAATCTCTGACCACGCAATTTATTCTTTATTTTAGGGAAAGTATAGAAATCATTAGGGCTTAGGTCGGGGCTGTACGGCGGATGGTCTAATAATTCTATGTTTTCTTGCTCTAAAAACTCTTTTGTTCTGTGCGCGGTGTGAGAACTCGCATTGTCGTGATGGAGGATGATGCGGCGGTTGCAGTTCTCTTTACGGAGTTCAGAAATGACCTGTGGCAAACAAATGCTAGCATACCATTCTGCATTAACCGTTCTTTGTCCCTCAAGAGGAATAGTCGCAACATGGCCGGTTTTGGAGACAAACGTGGCCACCATTTTTTTTTGCAACACTCCGTGAACGAACAATTTTGTAGGCTTTAACTCATTTTCGAACACCCAAACTCGTGACTGGTTTTTTGTTTCAGGTTCGTACGCGTATATCCAGGATTCGTCACCTGATACGATGTTGTATACAGCATTTGAGGATCCTGCGTGGAATCTTTCGAGAGTTCTGACGCACCAAGTAACGCGAGCCGCTTTTTGCTCTTCACAGAGCAAATGCGGTATCTATCGGGAAAACCACTTTTTTGCACCTAATTGTTCATGCAAGATTATTAGTATTTGACTCATGCCAATGTCTAAAGTTGCCTGAATTTTGTGGTATGTCACATGTCGATCTTTCCCAATCAGCTTACGCACAGCATCAACGTTTTCTTGGGTGACTGCAGTTTTTGGACGACCTTGACGGGGATCATCACTGAGCTTGACACGTCCACGTTGAAATTCAGCAAACCAGCGATAAATTGTGGTTTTGCATGGGGCTTCATCACCAAATGCAGAAATCATCCGGTCACAACACACTGTTTTTGTGTTAAACCACTTCGAAAGTCATAATAAATCATCGCTCTTGAATTTTCTTGAGTCAATTCCATTTTCTCAACGACTAAACCAGTTTGACAAGACATTGTGACAAGACCGAGAATATTTTTTTAAATAAATAAATGGTATTCGATTTTTAAAACCAAGGCGTTTTCAATTAAAAAGATTTTAATATGACAGGAACAGTGGAAATATTCCATTCCCGATACTTTTAGCGCAGCCTATGTATACACACATATAATTATAATTACATATGTATATTATTTTATATTATCTAAGTATGTATATTTTTTTGTTTTTTATTTGTAATTTAAACTTGTTTTATGTTATCTGATTAACGCCGCCATCCTTATTTGTTCACATAGATCTTGTCCATGCAAAGGTTGCCTGGAAAAGATCACTTTTAGCGATAAGGCCGCCCATTGAACCTATTATTTAGAATTGTTTTTTTCTGTTATATGTTTATATTTAATGGTGTGCAATAAAGGAATCATCTATCTATCTATATCAGCCCCACATGGTTGTTAGCGACTATTGTCACAGTGGGCAAATAGCCGTCTGCGATGCAGGAGGTTGCGAGTTCGATTCGCACCGCGGAACAAATGTTTGCTAATCACAGATATTTGTTCCGGGTCTATTGGTTTTTCTTTAAATTTAACATATGTATTTACAGAAAGAAAGTATTTAAGTATTATATCTGTTATCTGGTTCCCATAGTTTTGTTTTGTTTGGAGCTAGATGGCGCTGTGTGAAATGTCTAGCATTATTATTGATCGAGCGAAGCGAGATTTTCAAATCAACTTGGGCAAATCGGCGTTGTATGTATGTATGTTTGTTTGTCCGAGGATTACTATCGAAGCTTTGATCTGATCATCGTGAAATTTGATACACAGGTAGGTAGTGATGACACAATTTTGGTGTGACTAAATGAGGTAAAAATGTGGGGGGGTTGTTGAGAAATTGGGGTTCAAGAGGGGTAAAAAAAAATAAAATGAGACTAATAAAATCAAGTCAAGATCAAGCGGAAAATCAAATGAAAGGTCTTCATTAGCACATTTCGACTCTGATTTTATTTTTAGTAAAGTCCTTCTGGTTTTTGAGTTATTAGCCACAATAAAAATTAAATTTTGCCGAAACTCACAGGGTACACTAGCGACCCCACAGTGCTGTAATTTGGTATGCGTGTAGCATAAGTGATACATATATAGGCAAAAGTCTGTAATCAAGAATAACTGTAATTTGTACCCCAAAAATGTGTAACTAATTAACGTGAACTCCCGTTATCTGTAATTTGAATGAAACTGTATGTCAAGTGAGGTTGTTTATTTATTTCGTGTCACTATTTTTATAGTCAAAGATTACGAATAATATATTATTGTTTTTATGAGAGACTCGCGAGATCTCAGTTCGGGGCGAACCACTAGTTATTATTTGTGTCAGTCAACCCTGGAGGGTCGTAAGCGGCCATCGTTACTCTGGATCCTAGATAACATATTATATAGGACGTTGGCTAGAGCTTGTTGTTGCAATTGCTAATGTTATTAGACTCAGTTATTCTGTGGCTCTTTTGTTTTTATGAATTTGGAGAAAAACTATTTATAAATGTTTAGAAAACTCTTTAAATATTAGGGGAAGGGCGGGTAAGACGGATAGAGCGGACAAGTTGGATACTCGAGATATCCCGAAGACGCAGCGAAATTTTACGATCTCTGCATAACGACAGTGCGGACACGGTCGGCGCCTAGGCACGCTGTTGTAATGCAGAGGTTGTAAAATTCCGCTGCGTCTTTGGGATACACCCGCCCTTCCCCTAGGCTAAAATTATTGGTTAAGCGTGGGGTGCACAGTGTAGGGTTCCGTATTTAGTCTTCGTACGATGTACATATTTTAGTAATTTTCAAAATACGATGGATTACCTTTGCAGTTGTTTATGTGCGCGATGGCTTATAGCAATGTTTGGTGTGAAAACAGGTTTAGTGGGTCTAAAGATCGGCATCCTTATTACGGAAGCCAGCTGCTGTCGCCCGCCTGTCGTTCGGCCAGACCTTCCCTTTCATACCTACAGGGCGTACTATACGTGTGTAAGGGACGGACTGACCAAGCGACAGCGATGCAATCGGCTTACGGAATTAGGCTAAGAAAGGGTTTTTTTGCTGGGAGAGTGCAATAAATAAATAAATAAAATAAAATAAAATAAAAATTGTTTATTTCAAGTCATTTCAACTCATACTTACATTTATGAATATCATAACTGAAATGGCTCTCAATTCGTGACAGGAGAAAGTTAAGAGTTTTATGTCTTTTTTTTTCGATCCTTAGGGACCCCTTTACTCCCCATTATCTTAAATGCGAATTTTCCTACCTCTCTGACACCCATGACCAAAACTTCAGATCCACTGATTCTCTCCTTCTCGCTACCCCGAAACACTCAACGGCCTTCCGTGGCAACTCTTTTGAGGTGGTAGCTGTCGGTCTATGGAACTCTCTCCCTACTCATATTAAAAAGGCGCCTAGTAAACCGGTTTTCAGACGACTAGTCTATAGTCATTTCTTGCAGTCCTCCACTGGCTGTTAAAATATATGAAAACGTAGTACCTATGTGTGTTGTATGTAATAGTATTTTTTGTTTTATATCTATAAATATATATATATATATATTTGTTATATTTCTCATATATATATTCTATGCATTATTATTGTTATATCAAGCAGGTTTATGTATTTATTCTAACTGTAATCGGAGTTTATTGTTATTTGTGTTTCTTTTGTTTTTTTTTAATAAACATTAATATTGTTAAAAGTTAGCACACCAACCTTTTTTGTTACCTCTGAGGTTGGCAGGTAGAAAATGCTATTAGCATTAAGCCCACCTTTTGTACATGTAATTTGTATTTTTGTGCAATAAAGTATTAAATAAATAAATAAATAGGAAAACCAAACAAAAAATATATTAAATTAAAATTAAGTCAAATCAAATTAAACAAGAAGGAAATTAAAATTATACAATTAAATTAAATGACACATACACAAATAAACACATACCTACTTAATACATACACGTACACGTACGCGGACACGAGGGACTATCAGTGACCGGGGCAACGTCCCTTATAGGGGGTTGCATGGAGGCTTAACCAGTGCCCCAGAAACGGAGAGTCCCACCTGTCCGCCAATGTGCTCAGAATAATGTTGGGGGTGCCACGCAGGCGTTTTAAAAGCGACGCACACCGCTTTCTTATAATGGCGTGGAAGCCATCTGTGTGCGCCTCACTGAACATACCTGATGCACTGCAGAAACGTGGCAACCCCATCAGCACTCTAAACCCATTGTTGTACTGTACGCGCAGCGCGCTGTACGCCCTCTGCGTATAGGCTACCCACAGGCTGCAGGTGTATAGTGACTGACAGTAGGCTTTAAAAAGCGTCACCTTTACCTCCCTGGAACAGCGAGCAAACCTGCGAGCCACCATATTACATCGGATGGCCAACGCCCTGCACTCTCTCTCTATATCATCATTGTCCTCTAGGTCCTCGGTGACCCAGTGGCCCAGATATTTAAATCTAGTTACGCGCTCGAGAGTAGTTCCGTCTAGATTAATAGGTGGCACATTTTGATAACTTTTGGGGCCAGCCCTAAACACCATAAACTCACTCTAATGCTAGGCATTATATCTGAGCCCATGGGCCTCCGCATAGGACTCACAAATTTTCAGCAGCCTACGTAGGGCTCCGATCGAAGGGCTCAGTAACACCATATCGTTGGCATAACTAATGTTATTTGTACAGACCCCATCTATGTGACAGCCAACTTTACTGCTTAACTGCAAACTTACTGCTTACTTATAAAAAGCTTAACTGTACCGCTATCAATTTGCTAGCAGTGTATCGCTAATGTCTAAACCAGTCGAGTTAATGTCAAGCTCAGTCATTGGCCAATATTAGAGTTTAGCAACTTACCCGTTAACGTCAGAAACTAGTGAAGTATTCTAATATCACTTAGTTTGGTCACTTTAGTTTAAGTTATAACAGTTTACAGACTTAGGAAGTTCTAGACAAGGACTTAATCATATCATTAATTCCTCTTAGATACATACAGTACATAGTGATAATAATAACTAACGATTATTACCCATATCAACTTTCTCCTCTGCCTCAAAAAATAGCTCATGGACATATACATTCTTCCTATTCTTACCTACGACGCACAAACCTGGTCTTTGACGGTACTTCAAAAGTCCAAACCTGGGGTCTGCCAGAAGGCGATGGAGTGTAGTAAATTGGGAGTTAGGCTCATAGACCGCATAAAAACACTATAGTTCTTCATATTTCTAAGACAAAAATCACCGATATCACGCAAAAAAAAACTAAATTGAAGTGGGACTGGGCGGGAGACGTATGTCGAATGCGTGATGACACGTGGACTAAGATAACCATCGAGTGAGTCCCACAAGGCGGGAGACCGCGTAGTCAGCCACTAGGAGATGACAGGACGAACTTGACGAGCACAGTGCGAACTGGTCGACAGAAGCCCTAGACGGGGATGAATGGAAGAAAGGAAGGGAGGCGTTTTCCCAGCAGTGGGATCCAGCGGGCTCTTTAGATTTCATTATTACCCCCTGATGGACATCCTCGGATCACTTAATCAGTACGAATACCCGTGATGATATCCCACAAGGGGGCGGGGGGTAGTTAAAGGCTGGTTCAAACCATACGTTATAATATCAATGGGCCACACACGTCAATGATTTATTTGCGCAAGCTTTGTGCAAAGCTTGCAGTGACAAGTTGTAAACCCATAGCCTTGGAATACTAACCCGATGGTAATGCCTTTGAATTTTTGGTTCTAGGTGGTGCTGGTTTCCTGGATGATGATTTCCTTCATTGTTTTGACCATGTGTTTAATGCGCAGATAATATTTTCGAGTAGAAAAATCCTTTGAATGAATGAAAATTCCTTTACAATTACCTTACAAGCAAGTTACAATAAATTGAGAAAATGGTGCGTGGTGCATGGCCGTAGTTCAACCCCAAAATCTCTCAATCGGAAGTTGGAATAAATCCCACTAATGGTCTAATAGAATTATCCCTCATTTCGATTGGTTTCCACGGCTCTTAGTTACAGTCTATAAAACTATCTTGGTTATTTGTCAGAAGGCACTTTATAAGAAAATTTTCGTGATAAATTTCAATCAATAGCGAACTTTTAGAAGTCTCCATAGATTTTGATACTTTGAAAGTAATATACGATTTGATAGCCAAACTATTTACTCTTGATTTAGTTAATATAAATAGCATTGTAATTAACTAACTGGACACCCCAGTATCTTTGAACAAAACAAAACCACGTGGCATATCATTAAAATGAGTTGCTGACGATACGGACAAAATTTATTAGGATACAGTGTCCCAAATGACACTTTTGATTTTAATATTTTTTTTACTGTCGATTCGGACACCATCAAATTATTGAAGCTAAAATTATCAGTCAAATTATTAGTCAGGTAAAAAATGTTTTAGCAAAATATTATATAATGTGATAAAGCTAATCAAATTGCTTTGCGAGCGTGTGGTGACTTACATTAATGTTAAAAAATACAAGTTTCATTCATAGCGTATATTTGGTATAAATCAACATCTTGTATACTTATAGATATAATGACCACTTAAAATATCTCAAATAAAGAGATAGAGAGAGTGTGACCTTGCTATGCATCTATTTCGTCATCTTGCTATGCCGCCGCCGCGCCTCGGTAAAAACCTGTTTTTTAACTGTCTGTACAATGCAGCTATTTTGAATGGTGTCCGAATCTACAGTAACAAAGATATTAAAATCAAAAGTGTCAATTGGGACATTTCGTCCCAATATATTTTGTCCGAATCGACAGCAAGTCATTATAATATTTAAAATATTGTGTCATTCATTAGTTTAGCTACCCTTTATGTTACGTCTTTATTAGTCCATCATTTATAATGTGAGTTTTCAAATTTTTTCCTTTTATTATTCTTCGTAGCATTTAATATTCTCAGAAATAGGCAGAATATTCTGAGATTAGACCATCCCATGCAGAATGGTAAGGTAATGAGATTTCTTAGTGCATAGAATTACTATGGGGCTCGGCGCCACCGAGCTTAGATCGTGGTTATACCTACTAAAGCTCGATATTAAGTGTGTGTTCTAGTTCTAATTCGAGGGTGGGGGAATGATATATACCTAGTCAGGTCATAAATTCTGTCACATGTTTAATATAAAATAATTGAAACAAGTTTATTCATTATGTTACCATTTATATACCAAAATGAACTTAACAAAACATAGATTCTTATGACACTAAAGTTTATTCAAATGACCTCCGTGATTTTGAATACAGGCCTTCAATCTGCGCGGCCATTCGTCTATCGCAGCACGAACGAGGTCCATGTCAATATCGGCGGCTGCCTTAATCAAGGATGTCTTGAGTGACTCCAAATTGGGATGAGGCTTTGAGCACGCCTTTTCCTCCAAGTGTTGCCATATCTTGTAATCTCACGGATTCAAATCTGGACTGGAGGAGGGCCAGTCTTCGTGCCGGATGAAGTCGATTTCACTCGCCGCCAGCCAGTCTTGTGTGCTCTTCGCTCTATGAGCTGGCGCCGAATCTTGTTGGAATACCCAGTGCCTGTTATTGAACATGGTATGAGAAACAGGTTCCTCAAGGTTCGTCAGGAATGTATTTTGATACACAACTGCATTCGTTTGTACACCTTTCTCACAAAAATGTACCTCTGTTAGGCCCCAATAAGAAACTCCCAACCATACCATGAGCGAGGATGGAAAATGACCTCGTTGGACACGCGGAATACGGTTGCTCGCTTCTTCACTACTGTGTGCGTACACCTTATCATTTTGTTTGTTGTAGCTCTCTTTTACGGTAAAAATTTTTTCATCCGAAAAAAGAATTACTCGATATTTTTTTCCTGCGTACCGCTTCAACAAAGCGCGGCATCTCTTCAGTCTCAGGTCCATTAGACGAGCATTCAAACGATGTCCTGTTTTTCTTCGATATGCCCGAAGCCCTAAGTCTTCATTTAACACCCTTTTCACCGTGGTTCTGCTTAACCCCATCTGAAGGGCCAACAGTTTCTGCTTACGTTTGGGATTTCTTTGAATTCGCGCCTTCACAGGTTTTATCACTGCTGGAGTCCTAACAGACCGAGGGCGACCACTTCTTGACCTGTCATCTACACTAGAGTCTTCATTGTATCGTTTGATGGTGCGATAAACGAATCTTTTGGTTCTATTCAAATTTTTCAGTATGTCAAAAATTTGAATTGGCGCGTAACCGCAACGATGCAACGCAATAACTGCAACACGGTCTTCTTTAGGCGTCCACTCCATATTTAAAAATGAGTAAAATTCTAAAAATTATACATCTTTATTTTCATGAACAATTCGAAATTCGAATTCTATAAACTTTTTTGTGGCCAGCATTCTAAAAGAAAAGTTTTTACTGTGTGACAATACTTATGACCTGACTAGGTACACTGACGTACCGCATTGGGGTGTGTTGTGCATTACCCCCCCTTTCTAATCTGACACCAGTGTTAGCCAGACACAATAGACATAAAAATAGAATGTATCTACCAAAGCACAACTCGACATTTTTTAACAGTAACGCTCATTGCATGGCAGTAAAAATATTTAATAAATTACCAGACGAATTAAAAGATTTACATTAGACTTTATTTAAACGTCGAATTAATAAATGGTTATCGTCAAAATGTTTTTACACTATTGCGGAATATATTAATTAAATACGTAAGTACTAGACATGACATTATTTTATTTTATTGTCATTTTTATATTGTGTAGGAATAGTTAATTTTAATTTTTAGTTATTTTATATGTATTAATTGCACCCCAGGACATTATCTGGTAGAATGTTAAGAGCTTAAATTGTATACATTAAGATCAGTGTAAAATTGTACCAACTAACTTTCTGCGAATAAATTATCTATATAAATAAATAAATAAATATTGCTGGACAATTCACACAACGCTATCTAGCCCCAAACTAAGCAGAGCTTGTATTATGGGAACCAGATAACTGATAGAATATTTATATACTTTTTTTTTGTAAATACATACTTATAATATACAGAAAAACAACCAGACCCGGAACAAATATCTGTAGATCATGCAAACATTTGTTCCGCGGCGGTAATCGAACCCGCTACCTCCTGCGTCTCAGCCGGCTATTCGCCCACTGCACCACGGAGGTCGTGTCTTCTTTATCTTTACCAGCCATTCCAGCTCCCCGTAGCAGAGTAGAACATTGTGTTGATGTCAGTTTTTCCATAGTCCCCAAGGTCGTTGCTGACGTCAAAGATGACTCGATGAGTTAATGCAGCGTTTTCACAGTCTCTTCTCTTCATCCTATAGGCATCCGCAAATCCTCGCGTTATATGCTACAAACGAACAATAAAGGACGTATTAATATATGTATAACCACCAAGAGTTGACTGTACATCAGTAATTTAGTGATAATACGGCTCGGAGGAACCGGCCGCACTCGTGACTTAGGTATTCCTAGCTCCCTGCCTAGGTATCTGTCCACCTCCTAGGAAATATTTAAATACCGGAGCTCTAGTGTTCGTAGAGATATTTAATCTGGCAGTCTGGCCGATTAGTCATACCAAGAGAGCACTTTGAATACTATATAATCCTTGAATTTTTTTAGCTTTATCTAGACAGTATATCTATAATCTAATCTATAAATAATATATATCGATAAAGCTACTATAGCATGATTGAAGCTCTCAAGGATGACTCCATTTCACAGGAAATTACTTGATAGTAGGTATGTATTATGTATTATTTTTATATAAATTGTTATTTCTGTGATATTAGGATTAGGTATATACATTTTTTTGTTATGATTTAGGTAAAAGGACAATGCCCTTTTACACCAGCTACGATTTGAAATTTTTATTGCATATCTTGACATTCCTTTTATTTTATTCAATGACCAATGCAATTCAATGTTTTTAATAAAATTAATGTTACTTTCTGACATAAGCAGCAATTTAGAACTCAAAATAGATACTATTATAATCAATTCTTTGACAATGCCCCTCTACAGCAGCTATAATCTTATGTACCTACGTAGTTAATAGTCAGTAATTTTTAAGCTTAAATGTAAATAGGTATATATGAAATGCTTGTCTGTTTCTGGCACCTCTACTTAGATAAAGACATGTGATTAAGTAAGTACTATTATTGACGTAACCAAGTGTTCCATTGTGTCCCTACGGTTTGAATAAATTATGTAGTATGAGTATGAGTAGATTACTATCTTAATAAAATAATCCAACTTACAATTTAAGTATAAGGAAACCGGTATGTCATAAACCTAACTTTAAGTTAGAAGTATGTGCCAAAGTTACTACTGCTGAGTGGTGAGAGTCAATCGTCAACTCGCCCGCCCGGTCAGGCGAGATAGCGATAGGTAAGATGGTGTAACGACGTATTGAATGCTAACTATTATGGAAAAGTGGTCATGTTTATCGACTTGTCCCTGACTACCCCCTAGTGCATCTGCCTACTGAGTAAGAGATCCGAGGATGTCCTGCCTCAATTAAAAAAAATCTTTAAAGTCGTGTAGCTTTCCTTGTTATCACACTAAACGCTAATATTATAAATGCGAAAGTTTGTATGTTTGTTTATTTATTTGTTTGTTACTCAATCACGTCAAAACGCCCGAACAGATTTCGATGAAACTTGATATGTACCTAGATTATAACCTGGATTAATACAAAGTCTACTTTTTATCACATAAATCAGTTTCCATGGGATAAAAATGGGATTTCAAAGTTTCTATATATATTTTTACACCCCAGAACAACGCGGGCGAATCCGCTGGCAGCAGATAGTGTCCCAATGCATGAAAAAGACGAAGCATTCTATAAATAGTTTTATAAAAGTAAAGTTATTAAGTTTAAGTAATGTTTTATATAACTTAACTCGGCTTGCGCAACGATACTTAATCATATTTAGTGTCTAAATAAGTTTAAGTAATGTTTTATATAACTTAACTCGGCTTGCGCAACGATACTTAATAATATTTAGTGTCTAAATAAGTTTAAGTAATGTTTTATATAACTTAACTCGGCTTGCGCAACGATACTTAATCATATTTAGTGTCTAAATAAGTTTAAGTAATGTTTTATATAACTTAACTCGGCTTGCGCAACGATACTTAATCATATTTAGTGTCTAAATATGTTTAAGAGAGTTGTCAAATCATACTAATATGTACTTCAAATTCAAACATGTTAAGTAGCTAAATACGTTTAAGTATTGTTGTGCAAGTCGCCCTTAGGGGGTTAACCTTCACGGGAAGTACCTACAACACTAGACCACAGGTAACTCTAATATAAGATGCGTTTATCATTTTATCCAGAAACAATAAAAAAAGATCAATTAAACCAGTTTTCTTTCAACATAATTATATTGCAAGTGACACAAATCGAACTACAGTTACGAAGGAGAGATTTCGCGGAACCAGTTTGTAGCAGGCTGGACAACTTTTTTCGCAACTCTACCTGGCCAGCCCTGCACATTTATTCAGAGTTATCGCAGACTTGGCTGATCGTGAGCTTATGTCATGTATGCGTCTGATAGTAACCGTAGAAATATTAATTTACTGTGCCACTTGTGAAAATGCAACGTAAGTTCGCAGCAAGACGAACCTTCATGGTCTATACAATTTGATTAATATCACCATCATCTGGCAAGTGTGCTGGCGGCTTTATTGTCGTACAAACTGACCCGACCCGGCTTTGCCTAGATTTTTTTGTACTATTGGAGATTGAACAAGCATCCGGTGTCCGGTGGGTCATCACCGGACAAGCAGACGTACCGAGAAGTACCACCGATACCTAGTCGGCATACCACTTTGCCGTACCAAACGATATGCTTCAACTTTTCTTGTTAGCACAAGTAAAGAGTGGAACTCACTTCCGGCATATGTTTTTCCGAGCCTGTATAATCTCGGAGTCTTCAAATCTAGAGTGAATAGGTTCTTTCTAGGCAAACGTGCTCCTTCTTCGATCACACCATCAATTACCACCAGGTGAGGTAGTGGTCAAACGCTTGACTATCATCATTAAAAAAACCTGTTGTTAAGTGGTAACCATCGATCGCCTTTAACAAAGTTTGGCTTCGTAGTTCACTCTCTTTAGAAACGTGTTCTATTATCTAAATGACGTTCATCTAAATGAAATGTGTCTTGTAACACTCGGGGATAATGTAGCTTCCTATTAGTGAAAGAATTTCCAGCATCGGATTAGTAGTTCCAGAGATTACTCCCTACATCCAAGCAAATAAAAAAACTCAATCTTTGCCTCTTTATAATATTGGTATAGATTGTGCAACTCGTAAAAAGTTGACATAATTCGCGATGATATTATTCACGGGTAAGACAGAATGGGTGGGCTTGCTCATCAGTTTCAATAGTAGGTACCTTATCGTTTAAATTAATGGTGTTGCTATGCTATAATAAATAAATATAGCTGACATTTCACACAGCGCTATCTAGCCCCAAACTAAGCAGAGCTTGTACTATGGGAACCAGATAACTGATAGAATACTTATATACGTCATTTTGTTAATACATATTTACAATATATAGAGAAACAATATCTGTAGATCATGCAAGCATTAGTTCCGCGGCGGGAATCGAACCTGCTACCTCCTGCGTCTCAGCCGACTATTCGCCCACTGCACCACGGAGGTCATCATAATATGTTTTATATTGGCTAATTCCCGTAATTCAAACAAATTCATTCAATCTCACTCCGATGCCCGTCAACGCATATGTTATGGCGTTATATTATGAGAATGGTTGACCTGCTATTCCTTTTATAACAATAAAAAACCTGTCGTAGTTTTCCCGGTTTCTGATAAACCGGATAATTAATAAAAGAGTTACGGTTAGAAGAGAAGGATAGAATGAAAACATAAGTGACCAGACTCAAAAATAAACAGATTCTAGTGCGAAAAAGACTAAGTACCAACTATAGATAGGTATACAGACTACCTATAGAAGTGTCTATATTGATTGCAGACCAACTATCCAACGTATAGGAGATATATACGTACCTACCGCAGCTTGTATACACACAGTATACATAGTATCTACAAAGGTAGGTATGTAAAAAATGGCAAGACGCGTAAGTCCAAATCTGCGATGCGGAGCATTGACTTCGCAGATGGACCATTTAGCCAGCCCAACTCATGTACTCAGACTCTACCTAAACGAGTTTTCTGTTGTTGTCCATTGTACTACGAGATTGAAAATAATAAATAAATCCTTACAAAAACTGGATTAAAAGTCGAATCTTGTGCATTTTTGTTATCTTATGACCTAACGCTGGACATTTCACACAGCGCCATCTAGCTCCAAACTAAGCAAAGCTTGTACTATGGGAACAAAATAACGGATAGAATATAATTACATACGTTTTTTTTTTGTAAATACATACTTATAATACATCGAGAAACAACCAGACCCGGAACAAATACCTGTAGATCGAGTAAAAATTTGTTCCGCGGGGGGAATCGAACTCACAGTTTCCTGCGTCTCTGCCGGCTATTCACCCACTATGCCACGGAGGTCGTCCAACTTATGTAGTTCACTGTTGGATATACTTAAGTCTTCATGTGCCATGGAGTCAGAACTTTGCTTTTTCACATCCAGTATTTCGCTGCTACAGCGCACAAATCGTCACTCCGTCTAGCCGGTGGCGTCCGTCCTACACTTCGTTTGCCTGGTCATGGTCTCCACTCCACACGTTTACCTCAACGGTTCTGGGCCTACAATGACTTTAGCTTGGTGACCCTCTCAGCTATGTCAATCACCTTGGTTCTCTGTATTGTGTAGATATAATGTCTAGCGAAACCATTGTTTGTTCTAAGCTAGTACTTACCAAGCTGTGGTAAAAGTAGCCAATATATATCTACAAATATTTCTTTCACACGTGCACACTGACCATACAGAAAGCGAAAATGTGCTTCCTAATTTCAGCGTAGACTTTACAATAAGCGAAATACTTATAAGAAGAACGAGCTGGCTTATAAGTATAACATTTAAATACAATCCAATATGGAACCCCATACAATGGACACACACCTTTAACACCCACACACTCGCACTCGTGTTACCACGCCCCACATGCGCAGGAGTTTGGTCACGACCGCGACCGAGATCGGCCCGAGATTGTCTTCTCCTGTCTACTCCATATACCTATATATACAACATCTACCTATATTATATATCTAAAGACTACGACTTGAATCAAATACTATGTATAACGTCTGCGATATCCCGTAGGTATTTATTAGACAAGGTTTTCGCTGTTAATAAAATTTCTCTTCATCATCATCATCATCATATCAGCCGTAGGACGTCCACTGCTGGACAAAGGCCTCCCTCATTGATCTCCAGGAACTGCGGTTGGAAGTGGCCTGCATCCAACGCCGACCTGCGGTTCTTACCAAGTCGTCTGCTCATCTTGTGGGTGGACGTCCTACGCTGCGCTTGCCGGTCCGTGGCCCCATCGGCCATCTGTTCTGCGCGCTATATGGCCTGCCCATTGCCACTTCAACGTGCTAATCCGTCGGGCTATGTCGGTGACTTGAGTTCTCCTACGTATCTCCTCATTTCTGATTCGATCCCGTAGAGAAACCCCGAGCATAGCCCTCTCTATAGCTCGTTGAGCGACTCTGAGCTTATTCATAAAGCCAATAGTGAAGGACCACGTCTCGGTTCCATATGTCATCACTGGTAACACACACTGATTGAAGACTAAATTTCTCTTGGTTATAATATATTTACATCGGCATGCAATTACAAGATGCATGGTGTTGCGGTACTCGTCTCGTACCTACCTACGATAATTGGATTCCAAGTTTTGGGTTTAGAAATAATTTATTTCTACTTTTCACCTCACTTCATCCATACCTAATAATTGGCATATATTTTAGCTGGAAACACAGATTTTGTGTGTGCTTAGTTCCTGTTTCACCCCTTTTTATTTCTATGCAGGCTTCCAAGACGTTTAACTAGTAATTAAAAACTAGAATGTGTTTCCTGTCACTAAGAATTGAACCTGTTTGCTTGCAGACGATGCAAAAAGTAGCGTAAATTTACAACATGCCGTACATACTCATAAAATTAGTTTTACAATGTAAGTTTAATTATATTTAATTGTTTACAAGCTGATGATTGACCAGCAGTTCAAGCACAGAACTAGTCTATCGACAAATATTACTCGTGCGCGATAACTTGGGACCTGCTAGGAATGCGACTCCTCGACCGCTTCCCCTGCACTTCCCCTATGGCGCCCGTATTGTACCGTTCGCATCACTATTTTTTATTAGGGTTTTTAGTCTCGTACTGGCCTACGTCACGTAACGACGCGCTCTGGAATTCTTTTAGTTTTCGTTTGTGTCATTGTTTTGTTGTTGTAGTTTTTGTTGTTATAGTTCTTGTTAAGTGTTTTTGTTATCATTATGAAGGGTAAACCTTTGCACAGCGGAGAAAGAAACCTCGTGCTAAAAGTGTTAGAGTTTTTTCAGACAGTTTTTTTAGACAGGCTTCGACAAAAGTATTGGGACGATGACCTCTTACAAGAGACGAATGAATCGCAATTAATTGTAAATTTATCGGATACCTCTTCGTCAAGTGATTATAGTGAGACTGAGGACAAAGAACAACCTCTAGAAGGCATAAATCCACTAAGTAGTGACGAAGATGAGATAATGTAAATAATAGATAAAATAAATGTATAAACTTAAACATTGTATTTTTATTTTATTCAAATAGTGTAAAAAAGATTAGATAAAAAGCAGCGTCCTCCCTGAGTAACATAATAAATTAGGTTAAAAAAAACAAAGACGAAGCCGCGGGCGGCTGCTTGTTATGTTCGCTTTTTTGCGGTCGGTACAAACACGCCAATATGACGTCACCGCGCTCAGGTCCCAGCTTATCGCGCACGGGTAATAGACGTTTAAATTCGACGATATTGTTAAAATCTTACGACTAAGTCGGATAATTAGCGAAATTTTAACGATTTATCGAATTTAGCCGTCAATTTGACATTTCGAAATAAAAAATATTATGTAAATTGATCTGCATATTCGTCGGTGCGTAAATTCGTTCGTGGTGAATGATATTTATTAAAATATGAAGTAAAATGTTTACTAATTGTTTGTAAAGCATTTTAAGCGCTCCCAAGATGTTTCACATCCAAGGAAGGGGAAAAAACTAAATTCTGACAAACTAGATCTATAATTACTATCTGCCAGTGACCACGGCTGTTGCAACACATTCGAAATGTCGGAACAATAAATAAAAAGGTACAAATGCGATAAATACCCTTTCAAATCAAAAGTTTGAAAAAGAACTTGAGAGGTGTCAAGGGACACCCGGATGGAACGAAGTTCCTATCGATTGATTAGTGAAGGAATTGTAATAAAATGTTATTTTTTTTAAGTTATAATATTATTTTTTTTATAACAAATATAATGTAATATAAACTTAATCAGTTGGTTCAATTTTAGTAATAATTGGCTTGTGGTAACTGAAGTAGGCAACATATGTTTGGGATTCTATTTTATTTATGTCTTGAAAAAACTGCATCGATAGTAGTATTATATTTTGTTGTTGATTATTTATTATTTACAAAAAAACCTCAACAAAAATAATCGTCGCGACACCCACACTGTTCAATGCGAAATAGAAAGACGAAACGAAAATAACTGGCTTGCTCTCTATGAGAGAGAGAGAGAGAGAGACAGAGAAACATGCGCACGCCGCACGGCTTACAACTATACCAAAAAGTGTCGTTACAACTTTTGGTCTTAATTTTTTCCGTTTAGCCCCCTTTCGCAACGCGCGATAAGGAACTTCGTTCCAATAAACTAGATCTAATTTTGATTACGTCTTCCACTTCTTGGTCGTATACTTCATTAATGAAGGACGTGCCGGCAGGCGTGAGTAGAGTTTATGACGAGCTGCTTCCAAGCTTGTCTGCCTTCGGTTTGTCTCAGGGCGGCGGTGAAAGAGAGGTCTGAGGCCTGAGACTTGATCAGAGCAGCGGCTAGGTGATGCCCTCCTCCTTTGATGTCATCCGTTGTACAGGTTATAAAGCTGTCTTCAGGTTAAATTACCAAAATAGCTATGGACTCGTTGATAACGAATGGTCGATAGTCTGGTTTTGATGGCAAGTTGGTCTAATATAAAATTTAAATATCAAAATGATCCTTGTGATTTTAATGAATAAGTAAATATTGTCTTTAGACTATTGATTTGTTTATTTTTGTATCAGTTCATGGGATACGATTTAATTACGTAAAGAAATATGTTTTGAGATCTGTAAAATGTTAACTTTATTTACCGCCTGTATCGCAGAACTAAACAAAGTTAAGCGAAGTTGCTTAAGTAAAGATTTACAATTATCGTCACATCATATCAGCCCGGAATCACCCACTGCTGGTGCCTCTCTTATTTTCTGCCAGCCTCCTTCCATAATTTTATATTACGGGCATAAAACTCCTTCTACTACCTACCTACTAAATAATTTTAATAACAACGTGCAAGTGCATTATACTGTAATATTGCACATTAATACATACAGGATATCCCGGAACTAAAGATAATTTAAGCATTTTATTTCTCAGATTTTTTTAAACATTTTAGTTTGACTTTAAATCATCTGGTTTTTAGTCTTTGCGCCTTCCCTAGAACTTATACAAACGTAATATTTGACGTAAGATCTTTGACCGAAATCACGCCTAACCTAGGCTTCGTTTGCCAACTAAAAATTAGATTGCCGTTGCCACTGATTTATCGTCTCTACCAGCATCTCTTTATTCACCGACTTCAAAAAAGGAGGAGGTTCTATGTTCAACCGTATATTTTTTTATGTATCCTCACCGATTTCTCCGTCAATTGTGGACCGATTTTCAATATTTTTTTTTATTTGAAAGGATATACATACTTTCAGATTGGTCCCATAGAAATTTCATCGAAATCGGTTCAGTAGTTTTTTTTTCTGTTATATGAAGTCGGTTTTTTTTGTTAAGTTTTTTCAAACTGATGATAAGAAACAATAGTACTGCAACACACGATGAAGCATTAATTGTTTTTTTATTTAGCAAACTTTCGTGATTGGTTTCAATCATTATTATTAATACGGGATTTATCACGTACCGTCTTATCGGTGTTTCGACCGACATTGTTTCGGTTCAATTCGTGAACCTTCATCAGGGTGAGTGCGATCCGCTCCGAATAACGTCTCGCCTCGCACTGCTAACTGATAAGACGGTAAGTGATAAATCCCGTATAATAATGAGCGTTTGCTTCTCGAGTAAAATTATCCGCTGAGTTAAGATCAATTTGTCATACCGCAACACACACATTTTATCATGATACTTTTTATTTTAAGTTCATTTTTATATCTTCTGTCTGTTTAGTGTCTGTTTCGTACTTTCTTTGTATTTACTTATTTTAAATTGTTTGTTAATAAGTCTTTTTGTAAATAATATGTATGTGTGTTAGATATTACCACTGGTCGGAGTAGGTAGAGCTATTTAGGTACATTGACCGCAAACATTGATGTTAATATGGATATTCCATTAGATTCCGACTAATCCTCCGGAATTTTCCGGATTTATCCGGGATAATTATTTTTATCAATAAGTATAAAAAATGGTTTATGTAAGTTAATAAGCGCCCGAGCGACGTTGTAAATTTTACATCAGCAACACGTTGCCGCTTTGTTGAAACTCGTGATATAGCCGCATACGACGATAACGAAAACAATAGCGGGGTGTTTCTGTCGGAGCGACGCACCTGTTTTGTCTCTTTCTGCACCACTACTATTCAATGGTTTACCGACAGTAACTTGTTTGTTGTCAAATGTCTCACTCGATTACTTCGGTACTTAGAGTGCGCTTGTTTGCTTCCTGTTGTGTTTTGTTGTGAGGTGAATTTCTTTTGACCCGGGCTTGTTTAATAGCTTTTTGTTATTTTCCTACTTAAAAAGCAAATCCCGGGATTTTGGGAATATCCATATTATTCTTACATATGGCAAGTACACAAAAGAGCTCACCCTAGTCCGATCACTGGATATTACCAATAAACGCTAAATCAATATCAAATCAGCGGTTTTTACAGTGATTCTTCAATGAAAACCATCGAATTCACCTAGGTCGTAGAACATAACTTGTTCTTCTAGAAGTGTTGAGAATCGCCCCCTCTCGGCATAACATACTAATTCTGGGACACTCTGTATAACAAGGAGAATGCTAACATGTTATTTTTATGGCAATATTGTGTCGCTGCAAAAATGTTAAGAATTCTTTAGCGATCGATAGCCTTGACTTGAGACGAAAATTATAAGTGCATGTTGTTTGAAATAGTATTTCTCTCTCAGTTATAATTTGCCAACAGTAAGTCCGGCTTGCACAACGATCGCAAAACGGATTTAGCGACAAAATATGTTTAAATATGACGTATTTGTATGATTTGACGACTAAATCATATTTAGGCCGATTAAATATGTTTAGGCATCGTCGCGCAAGTCGCCCTAAGTATGCATAACGCTAAAAAGCGTTGCATAAAAGCTGTTTAAAAAATGTTAAGCTATGGCATAGTAGCCACATATTTTAATAATTTAATTTATTTTCCACTGTAGGTACATTTTAGAACACTCATATCAAGTGACGTCATATTCAGAACTTATCAATAAATAAAATAAAAATATTTTATTTTATATTAATTTAAATATATATATAACAACAAAGAAGAACAGCTAAATATACAAAAATAAAAAATAGGCACTGGGTGAAAATAGAAAACACCATTTTGTGCCAAGGGTGACTAACTGAGGAAATTATTTCCTTCATTAATCACCCTCCGCACAAAACACTTCCAGAGCGGAGATATGCAGCACTCAGCCACTGTCCTCAGGATGCTGTTGCGACTGCCCCGAATTCTGCTCATCAGCGATGCCGTTTTTTTGCGCATGATGGCGTGAAAGCCATCTGTGTGATAGTAGGCAAACATCCTCGATGCACTACAGTATCGGGGCAACCGCAACATCATCCGGAAGTTGTTATTATATTGGATGCGTAGGTCCTCCAATGATCAATAACAATTTTAATAAAATTAACATTATACCAGCTCAAACAGACAGGCATCGGGACTAATTTATAATTTTTAGACTTTTCATCGCACCAACTACTCAGCCAATAGCATCACTAGCAGACTTCCGCGGACTTATAATAAAATGTTCGACGACATTGATCCATTTAACACCACTAAAAACGCATTCAAAGCAAGGGTATCCCGTCAACTGTCTCAACAGACACCGCTAAACAAACCGAGGGATAGCTAGGATATAGGATGGATGAATAGATAACTCTTTATTGTTATAGGTATTAAATTAAAATTACTAAACCTAGAAAACTTATCTTTTGATGTACATACTTTTGAAGAAGTAAGACGGTCATCGTCCTTACACTTCTTCAAATTGAAGGTGAAACATCATTACCTGACGATGTCATCTTCCTAGCGTTATTTATTTACTATTTATGTACTTATTTTATCTGTTAGTATAGTTTGCTATATGTATATACCTATATATTAGTCTATTTTATAAGTATATTAAGTATTAGGATTAAAACTTCATATTATTATTATATCTTAGAATATATTATGTGTAAATGTAATGTATCCGCTAAAGTACACCGCACTCCGTAATTTTTAAAAATTTCGCTCCATCCAAAGGTTGCCTGGAAGAGATCGCTTTTAGCGATAAGGCCGCCCATTGTATTGCCTTATTTATTTTAACCCAGTACTTATTTTTTTATTATTTCTGTTTGTGTGGTAATTCAATAAAGAGTTATCTATCTATCTATCTACATTAACTTTGACATTTCAACACCAGTCTTTTTAAAAATCTTCTTCATAAACTGCCGCCATGTAACCCTTGCGTGTAAACTCACATTATAAACAGTTTGTAGATAATATTATTTTTGGTGCGGGTTCATCTGCACTTTACTTAACTACCTTCTTTTTTTGTTGTCATTCCCAAATGATCTGATAATTAACCCTTTAAAACATAACATAATACTATAAAATACATCCCACACCACACACACTAGGTACACTATACACACATAAAAACAGACACACACACACACACTCCAAATGCGATCAAGCAAACATTGCAGCTAAAGGGGCACTTCTTCATTAATTTAAATATTTCAAAAATGTTTAATACACATTTTTTATTTTTTGTAAACCATTTCTTGTAATTTTTAATTTTCAAACAATTTAGATATAATAGGTATATTAAAGTTAACTGGCGGGCTACTTGGCCGCGTTAAATTTATAAAAGTTTAGTATTACATAATGTAGATTCAATTTGGTTTAAGTTCAGTATTATGTTAATAAATGTATGATATACTGTAATGTAACTGTGAATCTAAGTATTATTAAATAAATAATATAGTATATTATAAATATATATATATATATACAGTGTAAACTCCATGTAACGTCACTCGTTTTAACGACAAACTCTCTAAAGCGTCGAAATCACTCGACTTTGGTTGGTTTAGCTTGTCTTGCATACAATGGTACACTCTGTATAGCATTACACCCACACTCAATAACGACAACAATTTGTAATAAAAAGTTCTTTTTAAATTGCAAAATTAGTAAAAACTGCGCAGCTGTGTATATCCTTTTGTCGTTTTATTATCCTAGACCATAATAAACTCGATTGTCGGCATCATACACACCAAACTTTCTAAGAAATCCGTTCTTTTGTTTACAAAATGGGATTGCTTGCACGTGTAGCTGCAGGCTGTTGTTAGTAGAAGTGATGGATTTTATCTATACGTGGTCATATTCTTAGTAGCACAAAAACTTTCAAATTGTAAACATGGCTAGTAAGAGAAAATCACTGTGACACACACAGATTTTACTTCTCTCCCTTTAACGACAACTCTCTATAACGTCAAAATATGCTCAGTCCCTTGAGTGTCGTTATATAGAGTTTACACTGTATAAGTATATAAGTATTATTAAATAATAAATAATGTTATTATGTGTCACAAACAGTGAGACCGACAAAAACCACTTGTTTTGTGCATTTGGATGAAAGCCATACGATGACGTCGACATAGATGAATAGAACTTTATTGTACACCACATTTGAATAAACAAATCCTCCCCTATACATTTCCAGAGTGACCGATATTGTGCGGCCTGCACCCAACGGCTCCCAGCAATCTCTATCAGGTCGTACTTCCATCTAGTGTGGAGGAAGGGGCTACAAAATATTCTATACATTTTGTACGTACGTATAGCTTTCACAGAGAGTTTTCTCTGTCGCGTTTGTGTCGCACGCTATTTAATATGAAAGTACATTAAAGGGGCGTCACGTCTCCGCCACGTCCTCGCCTTAAGTCTGGCCTGCGCCTTTCAAAAGATTAAACCTTTAAAGTAGACCACCGCAGGCCACAGCCTATCTCTAGACAGCCGCGTTAATTGACAGTTGAATCGGGCCGGTCACGAATTAATCGGGCTATTGAATTATTTATAGGATGCAGTGTGCGAGCCGCGGGGGAGTGCGGGGCGGTGTGCGGAGGGGGAGAAGCGGGGGGCGCTCAACAGGTCCGCATTGTGTCGGGATGCAGGGATGAGGATCGGCAGGGCTGCTACTTGATTCATTCTTCAATAAAGGTTTTATTAAGTAATTTAGCCTAAGGATGGTTCGACTCCTATTCCTATACTGGAAATTATTGGTGAATCACTAGTTAACTCTTCAGCATAAACAACTAAACATCGAATTGGTTACGTCTTATTATTCTAAGATTTTAAAAACCATCTCAAAAATGTTCAAGCCTAGACGGGACTTTAACTCGCAACCTTCCTCTTGATACGAGGATGCACTGCCAATTGGGCTATCTATAGGTCATTTGGAACTTTCTTTAGATGATTAAAATGTTTTCATTTGTATTTTTGAAAGAGATATTATTTCGGTCATTATACTATTTCCATTTCTTTATTTTCTCGATGACAGTTCCTGTGAAAACTTGAACGAGCGTCTTTCTTACATTATGTATGCGTTACTTTATAAAAATATGACGCTTACGCACGTACAAGGTTATACCAGAGTCGGAGAAACTGATAGGGATGGTGCTATCGATAAACGTAACACGACAACAGACCCGATATTTTTTTACAAAATTTAATCAATTTTATTATATTTCATTACAAGGTGTTACACGTATTAATTCTTGATTGATAATGCCAACTTCTTTAAAATTTTCGAAGCTGTTGTTAAATAAGTAGGTGTAGGGTAGGTACTCGACAATGAAACGAAATATGTAATTATAACGACAGGTAATCTTTATTCTTTATTTTAATCAAAATCTGATGAATCGTCACTGTCGCGATCGATATCATTACTTACTTGGTCACAACACTACAACTATCAAATTAGAACTGTCATCGAGAAAATAAAGAAATGGAAATACTTTAAATGTTTTTGTTTTAATTGTAGCATGGTTGCAGGAACAATTATCGCGCGCAGAGAGATATAAACACATGGTATACTATAAGCCCGCTTTTATCGAGTTCTCATGGTTTTCTTAAATCCCGAATTTTTCATTAATTTCACTCATTTTACTAACCAGAAAAAAATGAGAAATTGCGAAAAACAGTTTTTTTAAATCTTTTTTGTCACCTTTTCCATGTTTGCACCAACAGACAGTACAACCAGTACAATTTCATTTGAATACAATTTCATAGATACTTATCAAATACTAAAAGACCTCCCAGATCTATTATTTTTGTTAAATATGGTTAAAATGTAACAAAAATATATAATAAATATGAAATAAAAATGGACATATTCTATCGTTTGGTAAAAAGCATCAGCAAAAGAAGACCTCTAAAAGGATCCAATTGGGATTCGGCAAGTAAGACGACATCCTTAGGTCGCCTAAATTTCCAGAGTGTCTGAACATCCGCTTAATCAACCAGTGTGTTCTGCCCACCTTGACCTACGGTGCCGAGACGTGGACGCTCACGCAGGAGGCTGTGTACAGGTTAAGAGTTGCACAAAGGGCCATGGAGTGTACCATGCTTGGCATCAGAATATTAGATTGAGTTCCAAACGTCGAGATCCGTAGACGATCGAAGGTTCATGACGTTGGGATTCGAGTTATGGAGCTCAAATGGTCTTGGGCGGGACACTTGGCTAGACGTGGTGATGACAGATGGAGCAGGACAGTGACTGAATTGTGGCCGAGGAGCGGGTATAGAAGGGTAGGATGACCGGCAGCGAGATGGGTGGACGACATCATAAAGGTCGCGGGCCGTCAGTGGGTGAGACTAGCGCAGGATCGTGATGGATGGTACAAACTTGAGGAGGCCTATACCCAACAATGGGTGAAGTCAGGCTGTGGATGATGATGATGATGGTTAAAATGTGTATTTAAGGTAATTCAGTTACAAAATAAAATAAAATCATCTTTTATTCCTTAAAACTAAGTTTAATCGACCTATATTATCCCAGTACTGGGCAAAGGTCTCCCGCAAGTCCTTCCATCTGTCTCTATCCTGCGCGATACTCCACCACTCCTGCTGGAAGGCAACAAGATCGTCCCGCCAACGCTTTCATGGCCAGCCCCGAACGCGTCTTCTATAAAATGATGTAAATTTTATAAACAGCCAGCTAACCCGGCGTATTTCGCACTACTTTGACATGTACTATTTAATGGGCTGTCAATGTACGTCAATGTAATGTGTAGAATTGTCAATCGGCCATCATTAGCTGCATCTATGTGTGAGAAAAAATAATTTTCTCCATAATTTTTTTTTGCGTGTATTTTTCCGATACTTTAATAGTTGTTCTGCTTAGAAAACTTTCGTGATTTATTTCAATCGGGATTATAAATACGGGATTTATCATGTACCGTCTTATCGGTGTTTCGACCGACAATGTTTCGGTTCAATTCGTGAACCCTCATCACAGTGTGAGGCGTATTTATAATAATGAGTTATTCTGCTATTTGAGGTGGATATAAATAAATCCAACAAATCAAAGACCATCGAAACCGGTTTCACCATTCTTGAGTTATACCTAAGTGGTGTAACATTTTTTTTTTTTTTTTTTTTAGAATGGACTTATCTCGATGTTGGCCTCTGAGGCCGTTGCAGCTTAACCGAGCTTTTGGCGAGCGCAGAAGGCGCTCAGCCCTATAATTTTATTTTTGATGAGGCAACTAGCGCAAGGGCACCACTTAGGTACGAACCTCGGCTTGGGCTGTTGCCGGGACGGGGATAGGAGAAAAACGCCCGGGTACGTGCTTGTACCTCGTGTAGGCGGCGACTAATGGGACTCGTCGACCTCGCCGGCGAGGTCGGTGTATTTGTGGAGTGTTTGCTCTGTCTAATATGGATGACTCACCCGCATTAGCGGAAGTGATTTCGTCATCCGGGTCTCCGAGAACGTGTCTCGGACGACGGAGGGTTTGGAATGGTGTAACTAGCCCGACTTTGTTTTATATATACATATACGATTATGAACTCTTTAGTAGCAGCCCTGAACGGCGGCGGCGGGGGTGCGCGGCGCAGCCAGGAATGCGGTCTCTTGTTCGTTTTGGGGAGCGTCTGCGCAGGTAGGCGCGCTGTTGCCAACCGCGCCCGCGCCGCCATCACACATCTAGACTTGCTTGTTGCCTGGATACAAACTTTTGTTACGAGAAGGGATGCATAAGTAAATAGTATTTTACTTTTACAAAAAATATACACTTGAAATCAACACAAGCTATATAATATACTAGCTGACCAATCCGCAGCTTCGCACGCGTAGTTTTTCAATAAGACATTACCCTCCTGTGCAGTTGGGTAAAAAGCCTATGTTACTCAGGGATAATGTAGCATTCTAAATACCTACTATTAGAAATCGGACCAGTAGTTTTTGAGTTTATTCGTTACAAACATACAAAAATACATTTTTTTCCTCTTAGTATAGAAGGGATAAGTAGGTATTAGGTTATGAGCAGACATAGTGATCGCAGGAAGCATCATTCATCATTATTATTACAGAATAATGTCAAGTTGAATGCTTCTTCTAAAAATGTGTGTTACAGTTATTTCAAAGGGCTCTTAGAAGCTTGTAGTTCATCTTTAACTACTTATTATTATTTTAAAACCAATATTTTGATTTTTACTATATTATTCTGATATTTTCAGTTGTGTTTTTCCACAATAACATGATTCACAGAGAGTTATATGTCACCTAAATCGAAAAATATGGACATAAATTTAAGATTTTTATATTCATTACCTACGTCCAACTTCATCAGCATCACAATAAATAAATATAATATTGCTGGATATTTCACACAGCGCTATCTAGCTCCAAACTAAGCAGAGCTTGTATTATAGGAACCAGATAACTGATAGAATACTTATATACTTTTTTTGTAAATAGATACTTATAATATATAAAAAAACATCCAGACCCAGAACAAATATCTGTAGATATGCAAACATTTGTTCCGCGGCGGGAATCGAACTCACTACCTCCTGCGTCTCAGCCGACTATTCGCCCACTGAGCCACAGAAGTCGTCAAATAATAGCCATAGGATATCAACTGCTGAAAATAACATTGTAGCGCATCGGAAATGTACGCAGAGGCTGGGGTTGACTCTTTTATTGCGATCCTAAAAAAGAGGTCCTTCGTGTCGAGAATCGCCATGTGTAGAAACACAATCATCAAGAGTCTGGCGGACAGACTGATGCTGATGGCAGCATATCAACGTTGGGTGAAAAAAGCCTTTCATAATTTTTAATGCCTTTGAATTTTTAAATAATTTTTACTGTATTTTAATTATTGATTAATTTAAATTTTATTTAGTGTAGATTGTAAAATATGGATCATTGTGTCTGCAGTAAAGAATAATTTATTTATAGGCCTCTCCCAAAGATTTCCAAAGCGACCTATTTTGTGCGGCCTGTATCCGACGGCTTCGTTTACCAGGTCGTATTTCCATCTAGTGGGAGGCAGTGCTCCCTACGCAGTCCTTTCCACCGCTCTAGAACATTCCTGCCCCAATGGCCGTCAGTTCTTCGAGCTATTATTCTAGATTACCTGGGTTATCACAGTTTAATACGGGGAAATATATTGGTCTCTTTACATTTATATTGGTTTAAACAGTAAAAGTACATATTTTACGCCGATACGAATACTGTTATAACTTTATATGTTATAGCTGCAGAGGTGGGTTAAGGACGGAGTTGAGGGAAAAGTAGGACCACGAGAAAAAGCCCGCATTTTTCTGCTTTTTCCATTAAAACGGCGTTTAAAATCACACGTCAGTGTCACTTATGGTGCATGTTAACGTGGATATAATCCAAAAAACTGACGGGAAATGTCAAATCCACACAAACAAAGGGAGTTTGCAAATCTTTGTACGAGGCTGGCATAGTTCACGATCCGCCATTTTTTCTGAAATATCGTGTCGCTTTTTGAGACTTGTACATTTAGATTGGGGAGATATAGACGAACAAAAAAACCAATTGCATAATGTCACAAAGTAGGTAAGAAACGAAATAATAAAAAAAAAAAAAAAATACTGATCGAGGACTATGCCAAAACTTTTCAAACCTCTGAGAGTAACTTTGTCTATTTGTTGCGTTTTCACGACTGTTTAGTCGTGAAAACGGCAGGACCGATTTCCATTAAAATTCGTAAAAGATCACGACCTGGATTGAGACATAGACCAGTTTTTTTACGTGCGAAGCCGCGGGCTGAAGCTAGTCGAGAAATAGGGAACGTTGTTTAGTTTGATGGCAATGAGGAGGTATTAAGGCGTAGGCCAGACAGACGAGTCATACATAACGTGACCATTTTTTTTTTTTTCAGAGCGGGACGCTTTCGGAATTAAACATTAACAACAATTAAACTTAGGCCACGGACCGGCAAGCGCAGCGTAGGACGTCCACCTACAAGATGGGCGTCTTCCCATCTTGTAGGTGGACGTCCTACGCTGTGGTAAGAACCGCAGGTCGGCGTTGTATGCAGGCCGCTTCCAACCGCAGTTCCTGGAGATCAATGAGGGAGGCCTTTGTCCAGCAGTGGACGTCCTACGGCTGATATGATGATGATGATGATAAAACTTATTTTACTAGGTATTTAATATAAAAGAAAATAAAACTATATATTAGGTATATTAATATGAAATTTTGACATTACATTGCGGTTGAAGACGCATCTGTTTTGTATTTGTCGGTGGAGCAAATTATTTTAAAATGTACGGTCTAGTTTATAAGTAGGAATGGATTCTTACTCATGATTTGTCGATGTTAGTCTTTGTAATTAAAACGGCTTTCAGAACTGGGACACTTGGTCCCATTGTAAAAGCGGGACATTTTTGCTCTGGTTGGGGACAACGGGACAGACAGCCTGAAAGCGGGACTGTCCCGCCCAAAGCGGGACGAATGGTCACGTTAGTCACTTGTCACAACATACTTGTGTTTCCAAAACAAATAATTTAATTTAACTAATGTATAATCGTCTGAATCATAATTAGTCATTTAAACGGGTATGTTGTTTTACTGTTTTAATTGCTATACCTACGTTTCGATTGTATTGCAACAGCCGTGGTCGCGGGCAGACTGGAGTACTATGCGCGATAGATACCCGATTAAATCAGTACTTAATTACTGTATATTATTAAATATAGTGACGCAAAAGATTGAAAAATACAACTGAACGAGACATTTTTATCTGAATAAAATATTGGCTGGTGGGATGTGGCGAGTGATCGAGATATGGAGGAACCTGGGGGAGACCTTTGCCCAGCAGTGGGAAAGTAAAAGTTAAGAGAAAAATACTTTTGTTAAATTTAATTTAATAAGCTTTTAATATTTCACTACATGTACAAGAACGACGCAAAACCTAGAACAAGGGAGGCAGGCACGACGCTACTAGTGTTTTTTTGTATAAATTTAAGCTCTCTTTTGACCAGATAAAGACCCCTAGGTTGTATTAAAGTAAAAAGGGGCGCCAAGTCTTTGCCCCGTCTTCGACGTACAGGCAATGCTGTCAAATTTATAACACTTACCTTCAGTAAGAGATACGCAGCAATAAAAATTATGCAAATAAAAACAATATATAAATTTAATTTAATCGATATCTAAAGTGCATTTTGAAGAAACACCTTACATAAAGTGAATAAGAATGGAAGCTAAAAATAAATGTTATTCCTTCGTCCGTCACTCGCTCCGTATCCTTCAACCTTTTTCTTTTTCTCGTCGGCCAGTCGAGTAGTAAAAGTATTAAGTAAAAAAAAAAACGTAAAAAGGTTGGCTATGGGAGCCGAAAGCAGGTCATAAATGGACGGCAAACGTCTCACGTGCTTCTTAATTAATAGGATCCTAATCGATTTAAGAAAGGGATAAATATAATGAGCTTTAGGCTGTTACCTGGTTTTTACAACTTGCTTTGTATGTTCTTATCATTTGTAGGCAGTCTTAGAATACTAAGTATTAACGTCAATTTTACTGCCTGTTCCTTCGCGACCAAGCCAGGAAAGAAAGGTAAGAAAACAAGACTGGTTGTTTTTTTTATGATCCTTTAAGAATACATAACAATACAGGAAATAAAATTACGTCTAAATTGTAACATTTTGAACGAGTTGGAGCAAATTTAATCCAAAGCTTCTCTATCATCTAAAATCTAAATAATCCGATATTTTTTAGTAGGATTTTTATAAAGATTTTGTTTAATTGCGTTTTTAAATTTGTAAATTGCCAATTTTTGTATATCACTTGGGAGTTTGTTATATAAGCGAACAACTTGCCCTTTAAACGATTTACTAACTTTATGGAGTCTACAAGTGGCAACAGCGAGTTTATCATTATTTCTAGTATTAAAATTATGATTATCGCTATTTTTCTTAAACAAATTAATATTTTTATGAACATGCATCAGATTTTCATAGATGAATTGACAAGGGAATGTCATAATATTTATTTCTTTAAACTTATTGCGTAATGATTATCTGGGGCCAATATTATAAATTGCACGAACAGCCCTCTTCTGCAGCACAAAAACGGTGTTTATATTTGCAGCATTCCCATACAGCAGTATACCGTATGACATAATGCTGTGGAAGTGTAATATCAACATCATAGAATGTCCATTGCTGAACATATACCTCCCAAATCTATTTTAGAGTGACTGATCTTGTGCGCCCTATAGGTACCCAACGGATCCTAGCAATCTTTATCCGGTCGCAGTTAATGCGCTTTCTAGCGGTAATTACAAAATAAGTATAGCGTTTGGAAAAAGGTGTTATGTAATACTTTTCTGAAGCGGCTAGCCATAAAACTGTACTGCATTTACCGAACATTTTTTATGAACTCACACACGGTTGACGCCAGTGGTGACTACTGACACCACGCCTCGACACGCCGCTATTCGCTTCGTGTGTTCGTATAACTGGCATCGACCAAAAGTGGAAGAAAAAAATAAAAATAGTGGCTGTCGCGCGCTCCTGCTACTAAATGGCCGCTTCCAGCATCATGTGGCGGCGTTTTGTGGTTGTGGTGCATAGCTCGTGTGCGGCGACACTTATATTCCCATTCACATAACCCAACAATGAACCAAATCACGATACAACTCGAATAAGATTGAGCGAAGCCAAATAGAAAGTCCGGAAAGATGATTCACATTGGCATAAAGGTCACGTTCCTCCCATGATGGTGTTCAACATAGAGCATACTACAGAAAGAGACCGGGTATTTGGACGCGCAGTGAGGCCAGTTAAACTAAGCCATTTAGGGCTTAGTTGGCTGGATGGATCGCCAGTCTTCAAAAATATAATAGAAAACATTTATTTGACACACAATAACACAGAACGGACATAAATAACAATCAGAAAAGAATAAGAATAGAAAAACAGAAATAAGTTGGAAAAAGTATCAAGAAAGTAAAATAATTAATGAAAACAGAAATATACTACACATGTTACATAAATAAGGTCAAGCCACGATCCTGCGCTAGTCTCACCCACTAACGGCCCACGGCCTTTACGATGTCGTCCACCCATCTCGCTGCTGGTCATCCTACCCTTCCTCCTATACCCGCTCCTCGGCCACCATTCAGTCACTGTCCTGCTCCATCTGTCATCACCACGTCTAGCCAAGTGGCCCGCCCAAGACCAGACCATTTGGTCTGGTCCTAGCGCAGTATCGTGGCGGATGGCACAAACTTGGGGAGGCTTAAACCCAACAATGGGTGAAGTCAGGCTGTGGATGATGATGATTCTACTATCAGCCCTGACAGCATCGTCAACATACGAGCTGACGTCTTCGAGGGACCGTTCCACACAATTATTTTGGGGGTTTTTGGCCGTACTCGCTACGCTCGGCATGCGGATTGCTAACCTCCCAGTTTTTTCCCTCAGTGTCCTCTTACGACACCCACGTGACGAGATGGGGGGGCATATTCATAAGCCGGGCCCCACGGTAAGCCCAGACTGTTGTTTAGATATTCGTTCACTAGCATGTATGTCGACGAACGTGAACCTTCATGAAGGAAGATTTTTGGCCGAAGGGTGTCGTATTTCGACGTTTCCGAGGACGGATACCGAACACCGAGAACTGGCGCCTAAAATTGCCGTGTCTATGTAGTAAATAAGTCGTTTTTAGTCTATGTCTTTTAGGCTATGGTCTTATATCTTTATGGACCGTAGAATAAGTTATTTAGTATCCTGTAATTATTTTATTGTTGCCTTTATCAAATGAATTATTATTATTTTCGTTGCCTCACGCCGTCACGCGCGACACAAACTTTAAATAAAACTTACCCTCTATGTTTAATACCTCAATGGTGTCCAACTTATTTATACTCCAATAAAATGATTGTCAGATAAATATATACCTCAATATGTACCTACATGTCCCAAGTCAATAAAATGATATTGGAGTGATAAATTCAAGTTGAGACCTTGTTTTATTGAATGCTTTACGGTTATATGCTTACTTGTGGGTTGATATCTTGTAGTCCGCTTACTTCATACCACTTTCCATACAAAGGTTGTTTGAATGAAATCGCTTTCAGTTAAATCCGCCCATTGTTAACGAATACTAAGTAGTTATTTTTATAAAAAAAAATATGCTGGATATTTCACACAGTGCCATCAAGCCCCACACTAAGTAAGGCTTGTATTATGGGAACCAGACAAATAAAAAAAAAAAAACTCAAAATGTTTTTATTTTTTACATAGTATTTTAAGGTTGGACCTTCTTTTAAGTATAAAAACTTGTGTTAGAAGGCTCCGCTCTTCCATATCCAAGAGTATTTTTATAGGTCACAGATATTTATTTTACAATATACTTAACTTATTAATTAGACATGTATTAACCTATATATATAAAAGAAAGTCGTGTTAGTTACACTATTTATAACTCAAGAACGGCTGAACTAATTTGGCTGAAAAATGGTGGGGAGGTAGCTTAGAACCAGGAGACGGACATAGAATACTTTATATCCCATTCTTAGAACCAGGAGACGGATATAAGATACTTTTTATCCCGTTCGACCGCGTTCCGGTGTGACGTGACATAAAACGTTAAAGAGAGTACAAGTCACTATGAAACGTGGTATAACAAAAACGCATCTGACATGGAATAACAATACGCAAATGACAGCTAAACGTAATTTTGTCTATGGTTAAGTAAAGTTGTAAAATAATGGCCAGGGACAACAATTGACAATACTACCAGGGTGACGTATATTGACAGCCCGCGTTCTATGCATGTAAAGGCGGTACGAAATTCGGCGGGTCAACTAGTATGAAATATAAAAGTGTGTGTATGTGTGTGGGTGTGTACGCGTGCGGGTGTGTATGCGTAAGTTGCAGGTGCGTATGTGTAAAAGTGTGTATGTGTGTGTGTGTGTGTATGCGCGTGTGTTTGTGTTCTGCCTTTAGTCCAGTTTTCACTGTTATTTTAATAATAATTTTAACAACTGATAGAATACGTATATGTACTTTTTTATTGTTCTATAAGTATTTTAAGTATTCCTCGTGTACTTAAATTAAGCATTAATATATTTTTTTTTATTACGCCTGAAGACGGAAGGCGACGTCGGGGTCGGCCGAGAAAGCGTTGGCGGGACGATTTCGACACCTTCCAAAGAGGATGGTTTTTGTTTTTAAAAGGTCTTTATTAAACATAAATGTTAACAGTGTATTACAACTAAACACAGTTTAGTATAATAGTATCTTAAATTGAAAATTGAAGGAATAACTCAGCAGGCTATAGCACCTTTGTAAGTTTGTTGATAAAATTAGTATTTATGAGAGTTACACTATGTAAATCAGATTTATTATATAAGTACTTATTAAAAAGTTACTATGAACACTTTGTAACGTGTGCATTTTTAAGGTCTAAATCTAAAGAGGATGGTGGGAGATAGTGACAGATAGGGAGGCTTGGAGGGACTTGGGGGAGACCTTTGCCCAGCAGTGGAACGAGATAGGTTAGGAAAAAAATATTCTTTTTTAATAATTTCATAGTCAAACAATCCTCTCGCAATGTTACTCACTTACTTACTCCTATGGCTCAGCGACCCGAAATGTGCCTCGGCCTCCGCTTTTAGCTCACGGAGGTCCCCTTCCACTACACCTTTCCAGCGGTACCGCAGGCGTCCAACGTGTCGTCGACCGGCGGGGCAACCGATATTGATGTACGGCTGTGAGACTTGGACACTAACACTAAAGGTAGAGAATAAATTCTTGGTGACAAAGCGAAGGTCCTCCGTAAGATTCTGGGATTAATCCGCAGAGAGGACGGAAGCAAGAGAGTCCGAAAGAACTTAGAGATCGAGGAGCTAGTGAAAGAACACAACATCATCGGCAAAACGAAAGCGCATCGCCTTCGCTAGCTCGAAGAGCGATTTAAGATTATTAGAGAATGGGATTATTTAGAGAGAATGGGAGAGAATCGACACGTTCATAATCAAATGTTAGGATCATTTTGAAACATACGATATAACGATCCCTAAACGTATTATCCTTAAACGCCAAAGAGCACGCCATGCTTGGTGTCAACCTGCTGGATCGAGTTCCTAATACCAAAATCCAATACCAGATGAACGTCCAAGACGTCGGAACAAGGGTGGTGGAACTCAAGTGGAACTGGGCAGGACACTTGGCTAGACGGGGTGATGGCAGGTGGAGTAAATCTGTGACCGAATGGTGGCCAAGAACAGACCTAGGAAGTCCAGGACGTCCGTCGGCGTGGTGGGTCGACGACATGAAGAAAGTTGCGGGCAACTCCTGGATGCGCGCAGCACAGGACTGGGAAGGGTGGCGTTTACAAAGGGAGGCCTACACCCAGCAGTGGGTATTTATGGGCTGTGGATGATGATGTACGTATTTAGCGACTAAACATGTTTAAATTTGACATATTTGTATTATTTGAAAACTCCTTAAATCATATTTGGTTACTAAATACGTTTAGGCATCGTTGCGCAAATCGCCATAAAAATATTTTTTTTTTGTTTTTTTTGGGAGATTTGCAAGATCTCAGTGCGGGGCGAACCACTAGTATCATTTAAAACTACAACTAGTAAAAGTTTTTAATCTCAGAATTATAGAGTAGGGAAAATAATAACACTCGGTATTTGGCAACACCAGCAAAATGGAGGATCATTATTTAAAACTATTACAAACCGAACACTTTATTCAATAAACAAATAACACAACATCTAAATGCGCTGTTTACGTATGAAATCTTGTTTTTTTTAGCCCATCTGAATTTTACACGTTGAGACGACATAAGAAGGCATAATCCAATTAAATATAACACTGTAACACGTCATGCGTGACGACGGCCACACAGTGGTGGATTCACACATTTCCCGAGTATAGGCTGGTTTTTGGTTATATTTCTAAGCGAATCGATAAGGCGGCTAAATGTAGTATGTACTGGTTGGGAGCCGCGAACTGGGTGTTATACCATAGAATATAGAAGTTAGTGGTACCGTTGCTTGAATGTACAATTGAAAGGGAAGAGGGACAAGTCATCGGAAAGATGGCTTATAGACTACTTTCTGCAAAATACTTATCAGAAAAAACGGTCCCCAAATTTGCCGCTCCTAAAATCTGCCGCCCTAGGCTCAAGCCTACTCAGCCTGTGGGTAAATCCGCCACTGCGGCCACAGACTGACTAAATGGCGGAGTACTCTACTTGTAGCAGATGTTGACGTTTCAGTATTAGGCGCGTTCACTTTTTCTGGTGTTTTATCAATTCTGTGCTGTGAATATACTTCAACTAGATGCGGTGATGAGCGTATTTTTTTTACGGGACGCATTTTATAGTTCACTTACCTTCGAGCATAAAAGTTTATTAGATTACCGACATCCGCCCGCGACTTCGCATGCGTGGATGCTTCATAAATGTAACCTTTGTCTCTATCCAGGTCATAATCTATCTATACTACGTGTTTTGTTAAGTACGACATTAAATGAAAACACAGGTAGGGCTAACTACTAATATTGTTGTAAAATAGGGTTTTTCAATTTCATTATACCATAGAAAATTCTCAATTTTCAGACAACCTTAATATCTATTTATTTATTTATTTATTTATTTCACAAAATCCACAGCCCTTATTATGTCAGATACAAACTTATACTAAGCGTAGCATACGGCCAAAAACGGATTTACTTTATATAAAAAATAATTTATAAATAGACAGTATAATTAAACTAAAAATACGAACAAAACAAATTACGTGTAAGAACACAAAAAGGTTGATAAAATACATTGAATACATATATATAAGTAGTTACATCATAAATTCATAAATATATATATATACCATAATAACCAGTATTTTGTTGCGTTGCTATCATGCAAATGTGTCATCATCCATTATCAATTTTAAAGTTTCACTTTTAAAAGTTCCCTTGTTGTTATGACAAATATCAATCGAGAAGAACTCCTTATTGTAAACTCTTTGTAGTCTGTTAACGATCAAGACTCAAAAACTTTTATCTCCACAAAGAGTCGTGATTCATCTGATCTCTAATATTATTATTGTAAGTATAAGTATGTAAGTACATATTTATTTATTTTATATATGATATTTATTTATTTAAAATTATTTATGTACCTAATATATATAGATAGATAGATAGATAGATAACTCTTTATTGAATTACCACACAAACAGAAATAATAAAAAAATAAGTGCTGGGTTAAAATAAATAAGGCAATACAATGGGCGGCCTTATCGCTAAAAGCGATCTCTTCCAGGCAACCTTTGGATGGAGCGAAATTTTTAAAAATTACGGAGTGCGGTGTACTTTAGCGGATACATTACATTTACACATAATATATTCTAAGATATAATAATAATATGAAGTTTTAATCCTAATACTTAATATACTTATAAAATAGACTAATATATAGGTATATACATATAGCAAACTATACTAACAGATAAAATAAGTACATAAATAGTAAATAAATAACGCTAGGAAGATGACATCGTCAGGTAATGATGTTTCACCTTCAATTTGAAGACGTGTAAGGACGATGACCGTCTTACTTCTTCGGGCAGAGCATTCCACAGCTGAACAGCCTGGACAGTAAAAGAAGCGCTGTAAAAGGAAGTGCTGTGCGAAGGAGTTCTGAGTATCAAGTTTTCTGATGACCTAAGAGTATAGTTATTTGAAGAATGGAGAAATTCAAATCTATCTTTCAGATAGTGAGGAGAGAAGGGATTGAAAAGAATAGAATAGAGAAGAAAAAGGATATGCGTATTCCGACGAAGACGAATCGGAAGCCATTTAAGCTTTGAACGGAAGGGAGACACATGATCATATTTACGGAGGCCAAATATAAATCTAATACAAAAATTTTGTAAACGCTCGAGCTTGTTAAGCTGTTCCTCAGTGAGGTCCAGATAACAAGCATCGGCATAGTCTAGTACGGGATGTAAAAGCGATTGTGCAAGCGCAGTCTTGGTGGACGTAGGCAAAAAGTTTCGTAGTCTCCTTAGTGAACCAGCTGACGCAAACAACTTCCGGCTGGTTAGTTCAAGCTGAGCCTTCCATGAAAAGTTGCGGTCAATGATGATACCTAAATTCTTAACGGTTTCGCTGTATGGGATTGCTATTCCGTCAAAGACAACTTGTGGGACAGTGGACCAATCAATTTTGCTAAGCGTTCTTGAACTACCTACAATAATGGTTTGCGTTTTGGTAGGATTAACTTTCAAACCGTGGAGCTTGCTCCACTCTGCAATACGGCGTAAATCGCAATTGGTAACGTCAACAGCATCAGCAATATTACTGAGCGTAGCTTGATTATAAATCTGAAGATCGTCTGCGTAGAGGTGAAAAGACGAAGAAAGATTAAGAGAAATAGAGTTTATGAAGATTGCAAAAAGAAGAGGAGATAAAACGCCACCTTGAGGTACACCAGCAGACGTATTACACCACGAAGAGAGAGACTCCTCGAGTCGAACACGCTGACGGCGCCCGTGCAAGTAATTGAAAAACCAACCAATCACCGCTGGAGATACGTTAAAGGAGCTAAGTATTGCCAGGAGAATATCAAAATCTACGGTGTTGAACGCATTACTGAAATCAAGTAAAGTCAGCACGGTAAGTTGCCCATTTTCCATGCCCACTCGTATATCGTCCGTGATTTTGACTAGAGCAGTGACAGTACTGTGGCCTTTACGAAAGCCAGACTGCAGAGGATTAAGGAGACTATAGGAGGAAAAAAAAGAGTTTAATTGATTATGGACCAAGCGTTCGAGAACTTTGGAGAGAAAAGGAAGGATAGAAATCGGGCGATATTCAGAAAAGGATTTGGGATTAGGTTTCTTAGGAAGAGGAATTATTTGGGCTTCCTTCCAAATGGAAGGGAAGGTACCGGTCATTAGGGAGTGGTTCAAGAGATGGCAGAGGGTAGGTAGAATGATATCAAGGATAGGAATAAGCATATTGCGGCTGATACCGTCAAGCCCAACAGCATTGGATGTAATTGACAAAATACTTTTCTTAACGTCAGCAACGGTGATTTGGCTAAATAGAAAAGGAGGATGATCAGGAGTTGGTAACGAAGAGAGAAAATTAATTGAACTGATTTTATCAGCATCAGCAATGTAAGAAGATGAAGAAAAATGTTGATTAAGGGAGTCAATGTTTAAATCGCTAGGAATTGAATCCTGGCGAGATTTACCAACTCCTAACGATCTCAGAAACTTCCATACTTTAGCTGGATCTTCATCGGAAACGGATTCATGGATATGGCGACGTTGTGCGTCCCTACACACTCTATTGCAGCGATTTCGAGAATTGTAATACTTGTTTTTGTTGTACTCACTTGAAACTATTTTGTACTTTGTTTTAGCAACCGATTTTTTATGAATAAGTGATTTAATTTCATCAGTGAGCCAGGGAGCCGGGTTATGTTTCAACTTAATGGCACGAAATGGTGCATGGATATCAAATAGTTGCGTAACTAAAGTATTGAAAATAACAATTTTGTCATCCATGGAGTCTGCATTAAGAACGGTTGACCAGTCAATCTTTTCAGCATCAACAAAAAACTTTTCCCTATCCATGCTCCCAAAACTGCGCTGCAAGATCACCTTTGGCTTAGCCTTAGGGGGACGTATTTTATAAGATAGGAATATTGCGTCATGATATGAGAAAATATCCGCTGTACACTGACCATATATTACCATATATTTAGGGTTAAGTAATTTTTCTTTTTCTGTTATTAAGTTTATTCTTTTTACACCTCGGCCAATCTTCCATTAACCAATGATCATCTCCATCCAAAGGTTGTCTGGAAGAGATCGCTTTGTTAAGCGATAAGACCGCCCATTATGCTTACTTTTATTTGTTTATTTATTTAAATCTGTTGTGTCTAGCTTGTAAGGTATTTTCATTCATTCATCATGTTCTAAAATATCAATGAAACAGCCTGTATTATTCATTCAGCATGTAAGTAGGAAGTTATACTGACTAAGCGGCATCGATGCAAAGGCGCTGCCGATTTGAGTTAAGAATTGTTTGTTAATGTCGCACATAACAAAACAGGTTGTCTTATACCATACCATAGACCATTGAAATCTGTTCAGCCGTTAAGATGTGATTGAGTAATAAACAAACAAACAAACATCCAAACTTTAGCTTTTATAGATTAGTGTGATGGACCACACACGCGCAGCACTCATACAAAACTTATAACGATTGTTTATATATTTGTTCGGTTTGGTGAAAATTGGTACATAGATATATTATGCCTTAGATTGAGACAGAGGCTAATTTTTAAACTTCGCACGCGTGGTTTAGCTTGTACGTGTATAGAGAAGTTTGTAAGTATGTACCAAATTTCATTAAAATCAGTTCAGCCGTTACGACGTGAAAGCTTAACAAACAAACAAATGAATAAACTAACTCACGTACGTATACATATTAGTATGAGGTACTAGCTGATCCGCCCGCGGCTTCGCATGCTTGGTTTGTTAATAAAAACATTACCTTTCTGCGCAGTCGGGTAAAAACTAGTCTATGTCCCAATCCCGATCATAATATATCTGTATACCAAATTTTATTGAAATCGGTTTAGCAGTTTAGTTGTGAGAACGTAACAAACAGACAGAGAGACAGTTGTATTTATCAAACTTTCGCTATCACTGTACATAATTATTGATTACTAGCTGACAAATCCGCAGCTTCGCACGCGTAGTTTTTCAATAAAAACATTACCCTCCTTCTGCGCAGTTGGGTAAAAAGTTGCCTATGTCACCCGGGGATAGTGTAGCTTCACAACAGTGATAGAATTTTTTAAATCGGTCCAGTATTCGGTCCATCCAGTCGGTATATACAACACAACCAAACAAATAAACCTTTCCTCGTTATAATATTAGTTTACTCGTAGAAAACGGGTATTTATCGCGTTTGTACCTTTTTTATTTGTTATCCCGACGTTTCGGCTGTTGCAACACAGTCGTAAAATTACAAAGAGTATGCGATAAATTCCCTTTTTAATCAATAAGAGAGACAGTTACTTTAAAATTTATGATATTAAGTATGAATGATTATAATAATGATAATATTCAAAGAAGGTCCAATAAAAACTGCACTTTTAATTTTCCGCGCGAGAAAAGAACCGTATTATTTAGCATATTTGCTATCTTCTTTTTACATTCTACGTACACTAAAGTTACGTACATAACTAGAATACGTATACAGACGTTCGCAAAAGATAACCTTGGTACAAAAATATGTGAACGCCGGCCGCGAGCGCGGGCGGAGTCGGGCTTTTAACTTGTATTTTTTGCGTTGTTTTTTCACTTTGCGAGAGAAACGACCGTTGGAAATGACAGGCTATACAATGTTCTGTTCTATAGGGAAGTCTACTAAAAAGTGGTAAGCGTAATATAACGGCCGTTAACCATCTAAAATAAGATGATTTATTCTAATCATAGAAGATAATGACAGCTTCGTAAAGATAATGCATCCATTAAACTACCGCCTTATTTTAAGATGATTGTTGATTTTGTCAATAAAATATATCTATCTAGCATCAAAAAAGCGAAAATGATATTATTATATTTATTATTTATTTAGTAGGACAGCTACATGAGATAACTAAGGATGTGTAACTGCAAAAGTGTATCGGCTGAACCAATGTTGATAAAATTTTGTATAGTAGAGATAGATTATGACCTGGATTAAAATATATGTTACTTCTTATTAACATACCACGCGTGGGAAGCCGTAGGCGGAAGCTAGTATTGTTTAAAGAAAGAAACAAATGGATTAAACAACATTAATAAGCACCGATAAGAACAAAAGCTTCAATCTAATCTAAAAAGATCTATCAATCTAATCAATATTTTTGTATGTGTTAGCAGACTTCCGTGTACTCACAAAGGTTCCAACGGAAGACTGGCGCTGTGTTACCTTGCTGTGACATAGCAAAATGTTGAGTTGGAACCTTTTTGTGGCGGCTACTAATAGCTAATAGCAATGTTATCTTTTGTTGTAATGTATTTTGTTTTAGTGTTGTTAATTATTGTTATTAGTGGTTGGCATTATAAATTATATTTTCTTTCTTTCTTTCTTTCAAAAGCTCAAATCTAAAGAAGAGAAGTAGTTTTAAGAGTATTAAAGTTTCTTGTGAAAAGGCTTGCCTGGGAAGTACTGCCACCATATCTGTTTCGGCCGCCAAGCAGCCTATCTGTGTTTTGGTTTGAAGGGTATAGTAGCCGGTGAAATTACAAGGACACGAGGCTTTACACCTGTATACCTCCAGTTGATAGACGCAGAGCATCGTAGGGCATGTATCTAGGGTGCGTGAGCTACGAGGCAACACTTATTTTTTTTATTTTTATTCGCAAATAATACACATATTGTGTCGGAACATTTGGTACAGTAAAAAAAAATATATATACATGTAGGAAATTCATTCTAAAAGATGAATGACTGAAATTTGTAACAATGGAACGTTATTATTTACATGATTATTGTTTACATATTATAGGCGATGGTTACCATTAAGAATAGAATAGAATGATTTATTTGACACACACAAAGAAACATAGAACAGATCATAAACAAAATAGGTAGACAGACAGGAAAAGTACAATACAATGAGATTAAATTAGACCTACAGCTAGTACTCATACGTACCTACCCCACCAGTAGGTAGTAGGTAGGCGGGCCGTAAGCTTGTTAAATCTCTAATTAGTATAAAAAAAGAAGACAAGTCATTTGATATAGCATTGATGTAAGGTTGCAGCAGTTCGAATCATCTATCGCTATATTTTGGCCGTCATGACGTTCGCCGTTTTTCAGAAAACCCGAATATTAGATCGAAAAAATGCTACACTGGCAGGATGGTGGTCAGGTGGTCGATGTTTTGCTCAGGTCACTGTCTAAAATCAGAGGTTCGAACGCTAAAAGTTTTGCACGTGCATTGTGCCATAGAGACTGAGGCCTTAGGGCTTTTCACACAGGTGAGCTGTGAGCGATATTGCGATTTGTGTACGTAGCTGCATAGCACCGAGTGCGTCGCGAACTCGACACGAGCGCGCGGTTGCGATACAATGCCCAAATTATACGTATAATTATCACATCAGCCACAGGACGTCCTCAGCTAAACATAGATAGATAGATACTGACGGCGATTCTGTTGTTTACGCTGACTAACTAAAATTGTGTATAATACGAACGGTTTTATTCTGTTTACGCTAAAGATCAAATTAGAATGACATAGTGACATTTTTAGAAATTAAGTATTTTTTATTAAGATGGCGTGTTTTTGGGCTAGTTTAAGTCAAATTGGTGCTGATTAAAACTAGCCCGCAAACACGGCATCTTAGTGACCACGACTGTTTCAAAAGGTACATACGCGATAAATACCCGTTTTAACGCGCCGGCGAACACTGAGCGCATTTCAATTCGGCCACGTAAAAAACTTCTGCCTGAATATCGCTATCCCTGTTTAGTGACGAAGTTTAGCCACGCAGAGCGACAGTGATAGCAAAAGAACGATTCTAAATTTGATTAGATTTTGACCGTGTTCCGTAATACCAAAAATGATGACTGAAAACTTGTTGTATTTTTCTCATTGTGTTATTATTCTGTAACTAGACGATATAATCTATGTTCCCATGACTAGGATACGTAAGATGTTGTTGTTTTTAATACGAAACAATTAGGTTGAAACTAGGTCTTTTATGACGTAAAAACACGCAGAATTCGATACGCTTCTATTTTATTTTAGGTAAGTATTTTGATCTAATATATGGTTGGGAACCTAGATAAATACTATTCAAATTAAAATAATACCCTATTAAGGTAGAAATATGCTCCAATTTGAAATGATCTTGGTAGTACGTGTTGTATGGGCGATTGTCCTTCCGGTGTCCCCTTAAATAATAATTATATTACCCCCCTTCTGCACAGTTGAGTTAAAAGTAGCATATTATGTTAATAAATAAATATTGCTGGACATTTCACACAGCGCTATCTAGCCCCAAACTAAGCAAAACTTGTACTATGGGAACCACATAACTGATATAATACTTATATACATTTTTGTTTTTAGTAAATACATACTTATAATATATAGAGAAACAACCAGACCAGGAACTGTAGATCTGTATCATATCTGATCATATCTGATACATATCTGATCTGATATGTATGTGATCTGTAGATCATGCAAACATTTGTTCCACGGCGGGAATCGAACCCGCTACCTCCTGCGTCTCAGCCGGCTGTTCGCTCACTGCGCCACGGAGGTCGTCACGTTAATATGGGATAATATAGCATTCTAATGGTGAAATAGTTTTTGAAATCGGACCAGTAGTTTTGAGTGTATTCGTTACAAACATACAAAATACAAATCATTCCTCTTTATAATATTACTAGCTTCCGCCAGCGGCTTTTGTCAAAAAAAAAGTAGTCTATGTGTTAATACAGGTTATAATCTACGTACTGACCAAATTTCATCAAAACCGGCTCAGCCGTTACGACGTTATTGAGTAATATACGAACATCCAATAATTCGCATTTATAGTACTAGCTAACCAATCCGCGGAGGAAGTATGCGTCAATTAAGTCTACTTTTTGCGTATTTGACAATGCAATGATAGGACAAATAAGATGATGCAATGACTGATATAAAAGTCCGACAGGTGCAAGAACCATGTTCGAAATACAAAATTGTTCTGAAATACGAAATGTTTTTAATTGCTCATGAGAGCATGGAGTTCCTAAACTTTTTAATCGCTACGGTATTAATATTTCTTTAATGTGCAATAAGAATCTAATAAAATGTTTGTAGAAGGAATTTTGTTTGTCCTGTTGTATGAGAATACTTTTTCTCAAATTTGACTAACTTTCGCTCTTCAGATTTTTTTCATCCGATACAATAAAATGATCGTTACAAAGGACTGCATCGATCGGCATCAAAAAAAATTACCAACTTGATTAATTTTAAGGCGCTACTCACACTTGACCAAAAAACGAGCTGATGTTTTAAAAGAAACTTCACCTGTATCTCCTCTGGTTATGGATGCTGTCGTACTGTTACAGTTAAAAAAACACTCTGTATATCAAATTTTATATAAAATCGACTAAGTTTATGTGATTAATTCGATATAAAACTTACTGCCTACTCTTGCAATCGACATCCAAAAATAAAAGCCAATTTGATATCTCTTTCGAAAATGGCTGCGGATTTTGGGTTAGAAGGGACAACAAGAGATATCTCGAGATGTCACCAATACAGTATCTGTGGTTAGATGGTAAGCATTATGCAATAGCACAACATACCTACGTTTAATAAAGTGTTTGTTTTTACATGCCAAAATAAATTTCACATTTCTTTGGTAAACATTTCACAAATTTATTTATTATGCTCATCATCAAAATAACCCCATTAATTTTTATAGCGTATATTATCAAACATCCTATGTATGGAGAAGGAGAGAAAGCAAAAAAAAAAGTATTTTATGAATTACGGTCCAATTTCGACCTGCACTGCACTGCAAATGTGCACTGGCACATTTTGTAAAATAGCTGTATTTTTTTTTTTGTCAATAAAGAGCAATGATAATGGTTATGCTGATCACAAGGAACATGAACATTATACGATCTCCGTTCAAATTACCTACCTAACAATGTCTCACATATATAAAGTGATAGATTGTTTCAATGTTGCTGTAGTTTTTATGTGTTTTATAAAATCCTGTGATATTTATATTTTAACTTATTTGTTCATGTTTTGCTCGATCCTTTTTACAAAATGGAGGTTCTATAAAAAGTAGCATGCGTATCAGCGTTTATCTCAATACGATATCTCAGTTCCAAGTGCTCGTAGACAAGTGGTTGCCAAAGAACAACCTTTGAAAATGTTGAAGGATAGCGCTGCCATCCGTCCGGGATTCCCCGGATTCGTTCTAGTTTAGGAGAAACGCCTGGGGGCCATCCGGAAGGGGTTTATTATACTTTTACCCGTGCGCGATAAGTTGGGACCTGAGCGCGGTGACGTCATATTGGCGTGTTTGTACCGCCCGCAAAAAAGCGAACATAAGAAGCAGCCGCCCGCGGCTTCGTCTTTGTTTTTTTTAACCTAATTTATTATGTTACTCAGGGAGGACGCTGCTTTTTATCTAATCTTTTTTACACTATTTGAATAAAATAAAAATACAATGTTTAAGTTTATATAGTTATTTTATCTATTATTTACATTATCTCATCTTCGTCACTACTTAGTGGATTTGTGCCTTCTAGAGGTTGTTCTTCGTCCTCAGTCTCACTTTAATCACTTGACGAAGAGGTATCCGATAAATTTACAACATTTACTATAACAACAAAAACTACAACAACAAAACAATGACACAAACTATAACAACAAAAACTACAACAACAAAACAATAACACAAACGGAAACTAAAAGAATTCCAGAGCGCGTCGTTACGTGACGTAGGCCAGTACGAGACAAAAATCCCTAGTAAAAAATAGTGATGCGAACGGTACAATACGGGCGCCATCGGGGAAGTGCAGGGAAAGTGGTCGGGGAGTCGCATTCCTAGCAGGTCCCAAGTTATCGCGCACGAGTAATACCTGGAGATGGAATAAGCTGGCCCACCTGATGTTAAGTGGTAACCATCGCCTATAGTAAAGTATTGCATCGTAGGTCATGCACCTTAGAAACGTGAGGCAGACAAGTGTAAAGCCTCTTATCTGTATATAATATCGTCATACCTAAACACAGCAATACTACTTGGCGGTAGAAACAGCTATGGTGGTAGTGCTTTACCAAGCGAGCCCTTTCGGGGTTTTAGAGGGGTTTTCAAATAGTGCCCACAAATTATCAATTAAATTACAATTCAAATGAACAAGGTAAATCTTTATGATACAATTAGCGGTCGAGTAGCTGCTATAGTTCTCTAAATTCCAATTTGGAGTTGGGAATGAAAAAACCTCGTCTATTATTCTCCGTCTATTATTCGACGACCTCCGTGGCGCAGTGGGCGTATAGCCGGCTGAGACGCAGGAGGTAGCGGGTTCGATTCCCGCCGCGGAACAAATGTTTGCATTATCTACAGATATTTGTTTCGGGTCTGGTTGTTTCTCTATATATTGTAAGTATGTATTTACAAAAAAAAATGTATATAAGTATTCTATCAGTTATCTGGTTCCCATAGTAAAAGCTCTGCTTAGTTTGGGGCTAGATAGCGCTGTGTGAAATGTCCAGCAATATTTATTTTATTATTAAAAATTGTTTAAAGTATTTTTATTATAAACTACTTAGTATTTAAAGTATTTAAATTCAGAAAAACATTGTTTCTAAAGTACTTTTATTTTAAACAACCTACATAGTAAAATAAATTCAGTCAGTAAAAACATTACCCTACTTCTGCGGAGTTGGGTAAAAAGTCGTCTATATCTTTATCTCGGTAATAACTTATCTATAAATCAAATTTATTTGAAATCAGTCCAGCCGTTTATTCGCGAAAGCGTAACAAACAGACAGACAGAGTGACAGTTACTTTCAAATTTATAATATTAGTAAGAATTCTCTACTACACGATACCACTCAGGTTATTGCTACAGCAATCGTAACGCATTTATTTAATCTCTAATAGATGATATCGAAATAGCATAAAACCTTAAGCTTTCCTGCAAGATGACACTCAAAGCCATCGTTAGCGATTTGCTCTACCGATAGCCACCTATCTAGTTCGGTTCACAGCTAACAAGTTATCCTTTTAGCAAGGACCATTCATCACAGCAGCCGGCCTCTCGTTACGAGAACAAAAACCGATGCGCCATTATTGTCCATCACCATTACCCACAGGAAACGGACACGCTATAGAAATACACATAATATAAATCGATGGAATTGTGGAGAAAAAGGGAGGAAACTCACGTGTTTTTGCTTGAGAGTATGCAAAGTGCTCCTATGGCATACAATCCTGTACTAACCCCATTCCGCACGAGTTTCGTTATGTTTCCTCCATTGAGGTCTTCGAATCCAAAAAGTAGAAACACTATAGATGTTCTGTTTAAGGTGTTGCAATTTAAACTACAAATAATGACGGCATATGTTTTTAAGACCATAAACAATGTATTTTTGTTTGTTTTTTAATCCATAAAACTTGATTTTTGAGTTTTTGCGCCCTGCTATACTCACCGTACGCGCTCTGTTGACTGGTTGGGTCATTGACTGGGCGGGGCATTGAATGAGCGGGGTGGTTGAATAGTTCGTAGTAACTTTTTACTAATCTGTGGCATCGTACAATTCGCTGTTACTCTAACATTTATTCGAGCAGCATTTTATTGATTTTATGGAGATTTTGATAATAAAACAATACATTTTATGGATGCATATTGTTTTTATTTTAAGAGTAGAAACCGTCGTTTTAATATAATTAGTTTAAATTACTACTCATTATATAACGAAGTCCGTTTGGCTGTTTGTTGTATGTAGTGCATGCACGTAGTCCTTCATAATTACTGTCAAATGAAATTATATGATTTATTTTCCTAGAAGTATGGTTGTATAAAGGTGCATGATAATAATGGTTGGTTTCACAAACTTCGATATTCAAACAAAAAATAACATAAGGGATCAACAAATTAATTGGTATATACACTAACCTCGGGGACAATCGCGCAAATTTTGAACGATAATGCCAAAGTAAAACCAGATCAAAAACGTTACGTTATGCACATTTCGTATGTTGTACGTTGCCAGGTCCAGTCGTCGGTGGTGGCAGCTGGATCGCTGCAGGGGATTCTTAGCACCCACTGCTCCGCCACTGCCCTGGTTGCTACCACTTCCAGGGATGACGGAGCCGCCGGGGACTGGGGGCCGTTTGTGTGTTGTGTCTGTCATAGGGGGGGTTTTGCCATAATCACCACGCTTGGCAGGCGGCTTGGTGATCGCAGTGGTTGGTGTTTAGTACACAGAAGAATGCTGCTGCTCATTCCCTGGAACAACTCCCTTTGCCGGCTCACACGGCTCCCGCGGGATGAGAAGGGGTGGCCCTATTATTACGCCGGGACCACACGGCAAATTACGCCAGGACCACACGGCAAAATTCCCCAGAGCCTGAAGACTAAAGTCTTCAACCAGTGTGTGTTGCAAGTGATGACCTATGGCACTGAAACGTGGTCCTTTACTCATGGCCTCATGACCAAGCTCAAGGTCGCTCAACGAGCTATGGAGAGGGCTATGCTCGGGGTTTCTTTGCGTGACAAAATCCGCAATGAGGAAATCCGCAGAAGAACTAAAGTTGCCGACATAGCTCTCAAAATTAGCAAGTTGAAGTGGCAATGGGCAGGCCACATCGCTCGTAGAACCGATAACCGTTGGGGAAGAAAGGTTCTCGAGTGGAGACCACGGACTGGAAGACGCAGCGTAGGCCGGCCCCCCACAAGGTGGACCGACGATCTGGTAAGGATCGTGGGGAGCCGTTGGGCGCAAACGGCTACCAACCGCTCGTTGTGGCGATCTAAGGGGGAGGCCTATGTTCAGCAGTGGACGTCTTCCGGCTGATGATGATGATGATGATGATGCACATTTCGTATACCGCGTGGCATCAGTCAAACCAACGCGAAACCCAAACCAAACACCATACCTTCCAACGTAAGACACGTTCTAAATTAGCGCGATTGCCCCCTTGACCACCTCCTTAAAGAAACGGGAAGGTCTGAATTCATGGGAGCAGTTTTCCATTGTCACCGAGAGAGTGACAAAGGGTGACTTGAGCAACGATGCCTAAACGTATTTAGCGGCTGATTAGGATTTAGAGAGTTGTCAAATCATATAAATACGTAAAATTTAAACATGTTTAGTCGCTAAATACGTTTAGAGATCGTTGTTCAAGCCGGGATAAATCTTTTATTTTAAATACGTTTGTGTGTTTAGGTTGAGCACGAAAACGCTTAGTTGTAAATACCAATGGCGCCATTATAAGCATTGACATAGATATTCAGAATACAAAATGTGTGAAAAGATTGCCATTTGTAACGTAGGACGGCTGGGAATGAACATTTGTGTGGCACTTCAATCGCATGGAATAGATATTTTGTGAGCTGGAATAATATGTATATAGGCCTTATCCGGATTCCGGGGTGCGAGAAATGGGCTTCAATCAAAGGAAATAGTGAAAATAAATAATATTATCCAACAGCTTCGTTCGTCTATTATTTGCAGATCAATAAACAGGCTAGGTATATTTTATTCTGCTATATATTTTACTTATACTGCTATATATATATACTTTTTAGGTATACAAGAATATAATGTTGGCGGGGGGGGGGGGGGGGGGGGGGGGGGAGTCATACGGCTTATTACAAAATTAAAATTTTCAGGGCTCTATATTTCGTAAACAGGCGCTTGTATCAAAAATATACTTATTCAACGACACCCCACAGACAGACGGACAACAAAGTGATCGTATAATAAAAAAAACATTTATTTCAAGCAATTATGCAACTCATATAGGGAAAGACACAACACAGAAGGTATATTAAAACTTATATTAAACAGGGTGTTTGAGAACATGCCTGTGACAGCTATTAACTTAAAAACTACAAAGTTTAAACTAAAAATCAAAAGGGGGTCGAAATGTACTCACAAAGACCTTTTACTAGACATGCCACTTCACCAGATTGTCTCATTTTGTTTTTTTATCCCTCTATAACCCCAATATCTCAACAACTCCCCCCCCCCCCCCCCCCCCCCCCCCCCCACCAAATTTCGAGCTCATTTAGTTACACAAAAACTATGCCATCATTACCTATGTACGATCATCACGATGATCGGATAAAGGCTTCAAAAGTTATACTCGGACAAACAAACATACATCAACCATATCATCAAGTACCATAATATGTTGAAGTACATACCATCAAGTAGTACATACATACATACAATGCCAATTTGGCCATGTTGATCTGGAGATCTTGCTTCGCTCGATCAATAAAGACAACTTAATGCTAACTTAATAAAACTTGTTAAGAAACCGGTAAGCAAACAATGTCTCATGCAGTCAAATAGATTCTTCAGTAGACACAGACTTCACATACTTCACTTAGAGTACCTACCTCTTGCGGCGGAAGTCAAAAATTGATAAACTTCTCACCAGCCCACAGTCCTAAACAGTTAGTCTGACTCACCAGATAATGCGGTCTAGAATAATGGAATAGCATGTGCGAGGCGATGCCGATTAACCTCCAAAGAGTTCAAGATCTCTCACCGTTACCCGGAACTTCGGATCATATCTGCTAACTTAAGGGGTGGTCTCGATAATATTGTATATATTGGAACAAGCGTTTAATGTAGAGACATGTAAGATATCGCGTACAAATAATAAATAAATAAATATTGCTGGACATTTCACACAGCGCTATCTAGCCCCAAACTAAGCAAAGCTGTACTATGGGAACCAGATAACTGATATAATACTTATAGTCTTTCCTAAAAACACTATCCGGGTCTCTTTAAGGTAAGAGTGAAAAGGTGTCTTCCAGATTTTCGTACTTCATCTTAGACCACATCATCACTTACCATCCGGTGAGATTGGGATCAAACGCAGATCAATACATGTTTAAAAAAAAATTAACCTTTTTTATATAAGAACATACTTACTTATAATTTATAGAGAAATAACCAGACCCGCAACCTCCTGCATCTCAGCCGGCTATTCACCCACTGTGCCACAACAGAGCTCGTCAAAAAATCTGAAGAAATGATTCTACAGATTTTAAAATCATATCAATATTTACGAGTTGGACGGGATTCGAACCTTCTAGAATTAGCCATTGATAGGAAATCCATCCTCACTTCTTGGAGATATTGTGGTCCTAACCACCGTGGCACCGTGAGGTTTCAGAGGAATTTCCTCCCGAAAACACTTTAAGGAATGGTCTCCGGTCGAGGCTTCCTGCAGAGACTACAGTAAATGGTTCTTCGAAAAGGGCGTTTGCATCGCGAGATTGATGCCTTCGGTGTTACAAATATCCATAGGTTCCGGTATCCTCTTCTCATCAGGTGGGGTGTATGCTCGTTGGCTACCTTAGTGATGTATAAAAAAATTATAACACATTGTACAGTTTGAACTTATGCAACAAGATTTTTCTAATTACCAATTCGCCGTCATTCTAACACTAAAGGCGACTTTCGCGACGATGCCTTAACGTATAGTGACTAAATATGATCTACAAAGTCATCAAATCATACAAATACGTTAAATTTACACATGATACTAAATAAGTTTAGGGATCGTTGTTCCTTACTAACTTTGATAACCCTTGAAATGTATGTAACAATGAAAAACGAAAATAAGTTTTTTTTTTTTTAAATGTAAGTTACATTAAAAATAAAACTTATTTAGGTATGTGTTTATTGTTACACACATTTACATTTGTATATGTATTAAAACAGTCTTAAACGAGGCAGCCTTTTAAGTGACTCGGACAGTATTTTAAAAATAATAGCACTTAAAACATCGTTACAGAAGATAAGCTTATTACAACGAGCGATAGCAGGCGCATGCACAATTGCACATATAGTGTCTATCAAGTTGGAAAACTCACCATGGAGATTGATGGTTTCAACTTTGCCAAAAAACTGTGCTGAAATAGTGATATATAAAAATAGTGATAAAGTTAAGAGTTTTATGTCTTCTTTTTTCGATCCTTAGGGACCCCTTTACTCCCCATTATCTTAAATGCAAATTTTCCTACCTCTCTGACACCCATGACCAAAACTTCAGATCCACTGATTCTCTCCTTCTCGCTACCCCGAAACACTCAACCGCCTTCCGTGGCAACTCTTTTGAGGTGGTAGCTGTCGTTCTATGGAACTCTCTCCCTACTCATATTAAAAAGGCGCCTAGTAAACCGGTTTTCAGACGACTAGTCTATAGTCATTTCTTGCAGTCCTCCACTGGCTGTTAAAATATATGAAAACGTAGTACCTATGTGTGTTGTATGTAATAGTATTTTTTGTTTTATATCTATAAATATATATATATATATACATACATATATATATATATATATATATATATTTGTTATATTTCTCATATATATATTCTATGTATTATTATTGTTATATCAAGTAGGTTTATGTATTTATTCTAACTGTAATCGGAGTTTATTGTTATTTGTGTTTCTTTTGTTTTTTTTTAATAAACATTAATATTGTTAAAAGTTAGCACGCCAACCTTTTTTGTTACCTCTGAGGTTGGCAGGTAGAAAATGCTATTAGCATTAAGCCCACCTTTTGTACATGTAATTTGTATTTTTGTGCAATAAAGTATTAAATAAATAAATAAATAGTGCTATAAAGTAGAGCAATAGTGACGCTGTAGTTTAGGAGATATTTAGGTTATCCTCACGCGCGCGTACGATGATCTCTGAACAAGTCTGTAGAACGCTAGCCGCCCTTTGGCGAGACTTTAAATCATGTTTGGTGTGACATCATTTTTTAGCTGGTTAAAAATTTAATTGAGATCATTCATGTAAAAAATCTACACGACAATATATAAAGTATCTTTTTAAAATTGTTGTGTATTTAGTTGTAGAATATTGTAGGCGCCATGCCAGAGCTACCATATTAATAACGCTACGCTCGGTAGTAGGTAGTTAAAATCTAAATCGGCTTAAACTACACTTCTATACCTATATATATATATACCTATCGACGACCTCCGTGGTGCAGTGGGCGAATAGCCGGCTGAGACGCAGGAGGTTGGGGGTTCGATTCCCGCCGCGGAACAAATGTTTGCATGACCTACAGATATTTGTTCCGGGTCTGGTTTTTTCTCTATATATTATAAGTATGTATTTACAAAAAAAATGTATATAAGTATTCTATCAGTTTTCTGGTTCCCATAGTACAAGCTCTGCTTAGTTTGGGGCTAGATAGCGCTGTGTGAAATGACCAGCAATATTTATTTATTTATCTTTATTGTGGTAGTAAGCTTACGTAGATCCATTCGGCTTACCTAAAATGTATTTAAAAAAAAATTGTTATATGTAACTTTTAAAACAAATTAAAATATACAGTGTGTTTTTTTAACTGGGACAGTACGGCAGCACCCATAACCAGAGGAGATACAGGTGTAGTTTTTTTAAAAACATCAGCTCGTTTTCGAAGATAAACATTTTGGCATTACATTTTTTTGGTCAAGCGTGAGTAGCGCCTTAAAATGAATCAAGTTGGTAAATTTTTTTTGATGCCGATCGATGCAGTCTTATGTATGGATCATTTTATTGTATCGGATGAAAAATATCTGAGCAGCGAAAGTTAGTCAAATTTGATAAAATGTATTCTCATACAACAGGACAAAGCAAAATTCCTTCAATAAGTAAAGAAGTATGCTTCAATTAAGTCTACTTTTTGCGTATTTGACAATGCCATGATAGGACAAATAAGATGACGCAATGACTGATATAAAAGTCCGACAGATGCAAGATCACAATAGTTCACAATCTTATGGTGACTCCTTTACAGTACAAGCTGTGCGACTGTGGAACGCCTTACCTTTGTCTGTAAGGTCGTCCCAATCTCTTCCTATTTTCAAAGTCAAGGTATACAACCATTTCCTTTCGTTGTCTCGTAACTGCTAGTTAGTGTTTATGTTATTTATCCTCTTTATGTAGTGTAGTTTATTTATTCTTATATTATTTGTATGTATTTAAGTTTATGTTTATTAGTATAATTAATAGGTATATTTTATTTTGTGGGTTCTGTTTATGTCTGTAGGTACTCTTACACCGCCGTCTTTTGATTTTGTTTATCCTGTCCATCCAAAGGTTGTCTGGAAGAGATCGCTTTTAGCGATAAGACCGCCCATTGTACCTTTATTTATTGTTTATTTCCATTATTGTATTTTTATTTGGTGTGCAATAAAGAGTATTTCATTCATTCATTCATTCATAAACCCGGATTGCGTCCCAATAGAAATTTGAGGGTTGCCCTTGATTTTTTTGGGATCCCATCATCAGGTCCTGACTTGGTGCCAATGGAAAGTATACCCTTTTAAACAAAAAAGTACTTTTCGAATCGGCCCAGGCGTCTTCGAGTAATCGGTGAAAATACATAAGATTCCGACGAATTGAGAACTTCCTTCTTTTTTTGCAGTCGCTATCGCAGTCCGTATCCGATCTCCATGTCTGAAGAAAATCAGGCGTAACAAAAAAAATTGTACATAAACAAAATCGGGTAGAAAGACACATCGTACACACGGCTACACATCAAGCTATAATTTCCAGTATAAGCTGACCTGTCATTCTACGAAAAGCCTACACAGTGCGAGGTCAGCTTATACTGGTAATGTATAGCTTGATGTGTAGCCGTGTGTACATTCATCATTCCGGTGTAGTGAACACGTCATGTAATTACTCTGTAAACGTTTTTGCGAAATAATCTTTAGGTATCCGCTAAGAGTTCACTGACCGACTCTATCGTAAAAAATCTCGTACACATCTTTTTGTTAGACTTCGCCCCCCTCCCCTGCCCCCTGTATGCTACTACAATAAATTGATAGAGCGAAGCGAGATCTCTAAATCAACTTAGGCAAATCGGCGTTGTATGTATGTATGTATTACTCGTGCGCGATAACTTGGGACCTGCTAGGAATGCGACTCCCCGACCGCTTCCCCTGCACTTCCCCGATGGCGCCCGTATTGTACCGTTCGCATCACTATTTTTTACTAGGGTTTTTAGTCTCGTACTGGACTACGTCACGTAACGACGCGCTCTGGAATTCTTTTAGTTTTCGTTTGTGTTATTATTTTGTTGTTGTAGTTTATGTTGTTATAGTTTGTGTAATTGTTTTGTTGTTGTATTTTTTGTTGTGACATGATGACCTCTTACAAGAGACGAATGAATCGCAATTAATTGTAACTTTATCGGATACCTTAAATTGAAAACTCCTCATCATACCTCAGTATTTTATACTAACTCCTTCACTCTTCAGGCTACCAGACTCTGGAATGCACTACCTGTTTCAATTCGTAACGCCAAATCCCTTCCTGTTTTTAAAAACATGGTTAATAATCATTATCTGTCGTCCATCGCTCACTAAGACTTTGCAATTTTTTTTTTTTTTTTTAAATTTTGTAAATAATTTTTTATTGTTTTTTCTAATTACCTATGTATTTTGAAGTAGGTTATTTAATATTATAAAATTATTTATATTTATTTATATGTATATTTTATTTTAGTCATTTATGTACTAATTCTGTTAGTTATTATTTGATTAACGCCGCCGTTCTGATTTGTTCACACAGATCCTGTCCATCCAAAGGTTGCCTGGAAGAGATCGCTTTTAGCGATAAGGCCGCCCATTGTACCTTTGATTTAATTTTGTATTCTCTTTCGTTTGTTTTATTTTTAATGGTGTGCAATAAAGAAAGTATCTATCTATCTATATATCTTCGTCAAGTGATTATAGTGAGACTGAGGACGCAGAACAACCTCTAGAAGGCATAAATCCACTAAGTAGTGACGAAGATGAGATAATGTAAATAATAGATAAAATAAATGTATAAACTTAAACATTGTATTTTTATTTTATTCAAATAGTGTAAAAAAGATTAGATAAAAAGCAGCGTCCTCCCTGAGTAACATAATAAATTAGGTTAAAAAAAACAAAGACGAAGCCGCGGGCGGCTGCTTGTTATGTTCGCTTTTTTGCGGTCGGTAAAAACACGCCAATATGACGTCACCGCGCTCAGGTCCCAACTTATCGCGCACGGGTAATATGTTTGTTGGTCCGAGGATAACTTTCGAAGCGTTGATTCTATTATCGTAAAATTTGATACATAGGAAGGTAGTAATGGCACAATTTTGGTGTGACTAAATGAGATAAAAAAGTTGTGAGGTTGTTGAGATATAGGGGATCAAGAGGAGTAAAAAAATTAAAATGAGACTATAAGGTCAAATGGCATGTCAAATGAAAGGTCTTCATTAGTACGTTTTGACTACGTTTTTATTTTTAGTAAGGTCTTAGTTTTTGAGTTATTAGCCATAATAAAAACTGAACTTTAACGAAATTCACATGATAAACAAGTGACCACACAGTGCTGGAATTTGGAATGCTTTAGATAGGCAAAAGTCTCAAATTTAGAAAAACTGCAATTTGTACCCCAAAAAGGATAACCATTTAACATGAACTCCCTTTACCTGTAATTTGAATGAAACTGTATGTCAAATTATTTGGTTAATTTATCGTTGCACTATTTTTATGGTCAAAGATTGCGATGAGTCAGGACGAGCAAAACCTTAACGTGACGCCGCGAGACACGGCACTCTAGCAGCGCGCTCGCCGCAAAAGTATATTCAGTAGGAAATATTGACACTACTTCTGTCAATAGTTCCTATTTCTTATACCATTGCATTTAAAAAAAAAAAGAGGTTATTTTAAAAGAACAACAAATCATCAGTTGGGTCACGTCACCCGTCGATGCGAGCACGCAGCGATCCGCGAGTCGCGACGGTACACTGGCGGAATAATCGTCGTCTCGCGGAGATTACCCGACGATAGAAGAGCGGACTCGTCGCGATTCACCCGCTCGTGGAGGTGGCGCCTAACTGTACTGAAGCTTTCAGCGGTGCCTTCAATTTCAGATAAATATTCCATTCCACGCATCAAATGCATTTTCTATTATATTCCTTATAATGCAGTAACTGCATTTGATATAAATGCTGTGTCTCAACAAAGATTATTAGTTTCGAAGCTCTGCTGTAGATAATATGAAAATTGATTTGGTACATGTAAAGCATCTCGGAAAAATAATATATTTTGGTTTTTAAAATCTAAATATAATATTAAATTGGTCAAGCACGGACCAGGCACAGTGAGTAAGATAAGTTAACTCTTTATTGTACACCAAAATAAAATACAGAACATAATTTGTACAATAGTCTTCTTCTTCTTAGCGTGTCAACAGTTCTACGTTTTCATTAATACTATTTTGTACAGGTGTTCGGCCACAACAGTAGCATTAGGTGAGACGGTTATTAGCTCCTCCATCGTACAAGTGTTCGGACATAAAAGGAACATTAGCAAGTGCTGCATTGACTGCGCGGGATCACCGCAGTTTTAGTACAATGGGCGGTGTTATCGCTAAAATCGATCTCTTCCAGACAACCTATGCATGGACAGGATAATAATTGATCACATGACGGCGGTGCATCTATACAATACTAAAAACATACCTACATACTATAAACCTAAAATAATAATACATATTAACACATATTTTATTAAAATAAAATTAGCAAACATATAAATGGTTATGATGAATTAACAAGCAGCTACAATATAGAGTAGTTTTTATTTCATAAGTTACTAGGCGTCACTGAAACGTATAAGTATGTCAAGTTTTAGATCTACAGCACTTATGCTCTAAGAGTAAAAGTACTATAACTGGTCAACAGACGTACAGACAAACAGACGGACATGGAAACTATAAGGGTCCCGAGTTCAATTACGGAATCCTAAAAGTTTAAAGGGGACTCTCAGCACGTATGCCGAATGCGCTTGAGGGCTAAGGTAACCACTGAGTGGGACTGACGAGGCGTAAGGCCGTGTGGCCGGCAGATAGCAGTACAAACACGACGTGCATCGATGAGAGTACTTCAGGAGATGATGTACTCCGATTCGTGAAGGAGAGTACCCAGGGCCGGATTACAGGCACGTTCCTAATGTCTCTCCGGCGACTGTAGTCTAGCAGGACAACTAACTTCAAGTCCTACACTCTCCAGATTCTGGTGAAGTATAAGGATGTGCTACTTGATCCGGATTTCTGGCCAGTCGGCATCGTACGTTACAGGCGCTACAGGGAAGCGGCTATGAATCAAAATCCCCAAATAAATAAGTGTTAGTTTTTAAAATTAATTTGTGTATGTCTTTAAGGCCATTTGCGGACTCAAATTATGGGTGTGGCTTTGAAAACCGCTAAGCTGAAGTGTGGCTGGCCACATCTGTCGCGTGTTATTTGAGCTGTGGGCCAAGATAACCCAGTACTCAGTGGCACCACGACCCAGCGAGAAGGCGATGCGGTACACCGAGACGGAGATGGCGGGACGAGTTACACAAATTCCTGGTGGACTGGGTAGATTTGGCACTGGATCGAGATGTCTGGAAGAAATGGGAGGGAGGCCTTTGCCCAGTAGTGGGACAGAAGTGGCTAATATTAATAATAGTATATATGGTAGCTATATATGGGCCTTGTAATCATATTTTGTGTACATTATTGCCTGAAATAAACATTACGTTATTGTTATAATACAAATTGGTCTATAGTAACCCAGATGAATGGAGGAAGGGAAGGTCTTTGTCCAGCAGTGGGCCTCGCAAACTTTTTTCTTGAAAATTGACTGTATTTTATGAACCATTGATCCGAGATATCTCTTGATATTCGTCTCCTTTTTGTGTGAATTTACAAAGATTTTCTTCAAAGGTTTTACCGAATACCATGCTCAACACTAAAAACGTGCTATATTTGAGAAGCATTCATCCGAGTTATTCCTGTCTCCCGGCCATTTAGCGAAATACAAATAGAAAATTACATTGTACAGATAACGTCATGAGGCCGAATAACTGTCCCGGGAGATAAGAAAGGCTTTAATAAAATAACGGAAGTTATTATCCTACCACTCGAAATGTAGCGGTCGTGATCGAGATAATCCCGACTTCAGATTATCTAAACTCAAATTATGCGAGCCACTACATTATCAAGTGAAATTTTAGGTAGACGCAGTGGAAAAGCTCGTAATTTTAGCGTTGAATATCTCTGCTAATGATAACCACATTTATTTTTACTCTGTGCTAATGTTATAAGATATGTAGGGTTTTTTAAAGTGTTCGTTAATCGATAAACGTCAGCTATATGGATACAATTTACTATATATTCAACATGTTGATTTTTGTATACAGTTTTTATCACCATATTTACCTACAACGAAAATGGGTTTAGAACGAAAAAAATGATTGGTAAGTACAAAGCTCTGATTCGAATCGAACCCAAGGATCTGAAGATAATAGCTTCTATGCTTATAGGTAACTAATTATTTAGTAAATTAATTGCGTATTTGGTTAAGACATGAAATTGTAATTATTATTCGATCGGTGTATCAAATTGAAATACAGCAACCACTTGCCTATTTCATGTTGTCAGTGATATAGGTGCGTTTTGTGTCCATTACTGAGATAGCTTAGATAAGGTTTAATTACGCAGAATCTAATGGAAATTGATACGTATTTGATAGAGATTACGACACGACTAACCACTCGGAAAAGTAGTACAATTTTACGTTCACTATAGTGTGACCATTAGTGTTGTGCACTCCCTGAGGTATGCGCGGCGAGGTGGGAGGCAAAGAAAAAACTGCATGAGTTCACATGAGATCAATACATGTCGGACATATCTTACGATATCAGTTTGCATTTCTAAGGCAAGACTTGTGGCGGGACGATGGTCGGAGGCTATCTATCTTTAATATATTATACTTACTTAGTTGATTAAAATGTAACTTAAATATACTCATATTTTATTAAAAATATGCAGGTGATAAATAAGAACTAAACTTATAATTCAAAGGACTTGTTTTATTGAATTTTTTTTATATTTACAAACAATTATATATTCTAACGAAAGTTATTCTGACATAGATTCTGTTTCAACTTCATCTTCCATTTCATATCACGAGATAACGCACGACCCATCTTTGAATATTTATCTCATGTGCGTCTGACATAGACAGTCCGATACAAATAACACTACCTGCCGCCACGAGCGTTGACGGCGAACTGACAGAGCGCAGCAGCCGATTCTCCCCCCCCATCTCGCCGCGCGCATACCTCAGGGAGTGCACAGCACTAATGGTCACACTATAGTAACATTTATATTAGCCTGTATTGCACTTCAAAGTAGTCCTAATAAATGACAAAAAATTTGTTTGTTTTTTCTACTGTTCTCAGAATTTAAATCATTTATTGGGTCATTATTTGAGTACCTTTTTTCATTAAAATATGTATATTTATATTATTTGCAATATTAGTAAAATGCTACAGATATAAGTCGAACATTTATTGTTGTCGAATTAGAGACCTTATTACCAAAGCGTGGAATTAGAGATTCCACGCTTTGGTAATAAGGTCTGCCGCAGGCTTCTGAGAATGCTTATAAATTTCATAATAATATGTCTTTATGTAGAAGGTATCGATTATAATCTCGACGTGTATTGTCCATCTCGACTGAGTTACAGCTTGGCTCAGTCCTGCAGTAAATTGGTATTTCAACTTTTACGATGTTGTATTATCGAATCGATCGCGCCGAGTTCTCGCTGAGTATGTCTGCTAAAAAAAGGTTTTCATGTTTAAATTTGCTGTTGTGCGTTGGTCCATTCATTAGTGATCGAGATGAGATTCCACGGAATGGGATTGACGATGATAAATCTTGTGAATGTGGTAATAATAGAATATCCCCAGTATCTTGAATACAGTTTTACTCGTACACACTTTGAGTAATTATTTATGTCGTAAATTCGTACAATAAATATAAATAAATAAATATGGCTGGGCATTTCACACAGCGCTATCTAGCCCCAAACTAAGCAGAGCTTGTACTATGGTTACCAGATAACTGATAGAATACTTATGTACATTTTTTTGTAAATATATATAATACTAGCTGGCCAATCCGCGGCTTCGCACGCGTGGTTTGCCAATAAAAAGTAGCCTATGTGTTAATCCAGGTTATGGTCTACGTACATACCAACTTTCATCGCAATCGGTTCAGCCGTTCCAGCGTGAAAGAGTAACAAACAGCCATACATCCATACATACAAGCTTTCGCGTTTATAATATTAGTAGGATATAGAGAAACAACCAGACCCGGAACAAATATCTGTAGATCGTGCAAACATTTGTTCCGCGGCGGGAATCGAACTCGCTACCTCTTGCGTCTCAGCCGGCTAATCGCCCACTACACCACGGAGGTCGTCAATAAGAACAGTTTAATCGTTTTAGAGCATAAAAGAAACTCTATAAGTTTTAGAAAAGTACATTTTCATTTATTTCCTCTCGCTATGTGTGTAGATAGCAATTGCTTATTCTCTCCAATAATGTATGGAGCAGTGGAGTTTTTTACGTTTTCTGTGTTTTTATACTAGTTTCTATACTGTGTACTAGTTGCCCCGGCGCACTTCGTACCGACTTGCATATGACGCGGGTTGTCAATGTAAATATCTGCATCAATGTACGAGTAAATGATTTTCCTTGAGTATATCTTTTTGCGTGCTTTTTTCCGATATTTTAATAGTTATTCTGCTATTCGGGATGGAGTCATCAAAATCGGTCTAGCGGTTCTCGAGTTAGAATTGTTTAAACAAACCCGACTTTGTTTGTATAAATTACGAAGTTATTTTCCTAATTTTCCTTCCTAAAGTTTTCGGAATAAGCCTTCTTTTCATAATCTTATTATTATTTTTTATTACGTTTCACTGTGTGTATTGTTTTTTGATTTACTTGTATTTATGATAAGTAACTGCAAGGATTTTAAATTGGTTTCATTAAATGTTAGTTTTTTCCCTACTAACAACTGTTGTTTGCTTCAAAAGTAAGTATTATTAAAAACAAAATCTTGAATCAATTTTATAGATGCTTCTACCTATTTACATTATTGAAATATTTTGCCGTATGCCGACATCTTTTATTTTTAGCGTATTATTGACAAAAAGTATTTAATGTCAACATTGCGAGTTGAACAAACTATATTCATGACTCATAATAAATGTTTAGCTTTACAAATTAAAAATATGTTGACTTTTCTTTATTATTGGATGAAAGGAAAATTATTGTTTTGGCGAAAAACACTTGATATTAAACTATAGAATCTGTAAGCGGTATATTTACATAACAAGTATAAATAAACTGATGGACCGATTCGGATGGGATTTTTTTTAAAGAAACCGGGTTTTATTGGATGTAGTTCTTAGTTATGTCACTTTTTAACCTCCGACGCGAAAAGAGGATGCCGCGGGGTTTTAAATTAAAATTTATGTTTTTTTGGTGTGGCTGTCACCAGACGCAATAGTTAAAAATAGATAGATTATTTATTTAGATATATGCGGCACACATCAGGTATGACGAGACGGGGGCGTGCCGCGGCGGGACGTTAGCGAGCCACGGCGTGCGGTTCTATACTGAACTGTATAAGAAAATGCTCAGTAAAGCTGCGGTTTCATTGCAGCGCACGGGCACACTACACACGTGAATTTAACTTCACTTTGTATGAAAATTAAGGCAGATCAATCCACTGCGGATCTATACATGCGGCACATGGCGACGTAGCTTCACAACGAGAACTAACGTATTCAAAGTGGGCATGGGTCAATATCCGTGCGCCGTAGTGGAAAGATGCCAGACAAATGGAACACGCTGCCAGGCAAATGAACCCACTCAGCTAACGTGCAAAACCTCTGCGTGCACATTCTACGCAGCAATGGAACTACTCCGGTCGTGCCGGCGCGGCGGCGCCGAGACGTCATGCGTCATCGGTGTTGCATTATACCGAGACGCCCACAGTATGGCTGCATTCCGAATCACGCTAAAATCGATATCGTCGCGCTAAAAAGTGTTCCGAGTCACCGTGAGCGCGACAACCATGTCCCTTGAATCGTCATAGATGACGTCATTACATCCACCATATTGCGCTAACAACGTTCATGCTCCAAACCGATATCACTGTGAGCCTCCCTGTCAAAAGTGTCGTGACAGCTGGTTGGTTGGTTTCTTGTGAGTAATAGTGTTCTGTGGTTTGTTGGTTTTAATTTTGTTATGAAAATAAAGGAACACTTGACTTGCAGCGCGTTCGTGAGCTCTCCAAATCCTTGACGGCACTCAACTGTCATCAGCGCGATAATTTAATCGGTACGCAAAATAACTACGTGAACGCTAGCAGCGACTATGTCGTGATTCGGAATGCAGGGTATAACACGCCGCGCCCACGCTCCGTCGGCATCCCGTCACCGTTCCGTCACGCTCCACTGCGTTCTTTAGCTATTTATGTTTGTGTATGCCTATCTTTGAATATTTATTCGGTAGATATGATAATTAAACCAGGATAAGGCCTTAGAGACGTTTGCCATCGAATTTGGCATTGATCTCTTTACGAAGGCTTCCAATTAACACGATCCGTCTTCCGATCGACGAGATTACAATACAATGGTTATAATTAGCGTGGGAAGTGGGCCTTATCGACATCATTACGTATTTGATTAAAGTTTTTGTTTTACCTAGTACGTTTTAATAACATGCAAATGAGTGGTTCTGTTTAGTTTATAATAGAAATAGCTACATGATTTTTAGGGTTCCGTACCCAAAGGGTAAAACGGGACCCTATTTTTAAGACACAGCTGTCTGTCTGTCCGTCTGTCACCAGGCTGTATCTCATGAACCGTGATAGTTAGACAGTTGAAACAACAAATACTAAAAACAGAAAAAATAAATATTTAAGGGGGGCTCCCATTCAAAAAACGTCATTTTTTTGGTCGGTTTTGCTCAACATTGATAACGGCAACAGATAGACGCTTGAAATATGCATTGATTATTTAGATATATATTCACTTAAAAATAAATAATTTGATTAAAATAAAACAAATATTTACGCGGGGCTCCCATACAACAAACGTGATATTTTGACTCGTTTTTATAGATTATGGTACGGGACCCTTCGTGCGAGAGTCAAACTCGCACTTGACCGGTTTTTTTAAATTGTGTTTTCTCGATACATGCCCGAAAAAATAAAAAGCATTTTAATTGGATTAGTAAGACTAAAAATAAACTAATGTGTACAGACGGCAAACAGATTTATAAAAGTTTTAAATAGGGAAAAACGGGGAAATGCACAATACAACCAATGCCGTCAGTCAGTCCGTCAGTGCAGATCTTAGTCCCACCCACTCTAGGATTAAAATAGCGAGAAGCGGGGTGCTTGTGCTTGTTCCATCTCCAAGATCTTTATTAATAAAAACAGGATCCATTTGCACTTCAAATAATTCAAGATACTTATACATATACAATCCAACCAAAAAAAAGGTCGAAAGTTTTTCACACATTATTTTTCTGCAAAATTCCTTAGGTAGGTACTCTTCAGGTTAGTTGTAACATTTTTTGAATTCTTCCCTCCGGCCACATAATCCACATAATCGGCGTATGACATAAGTTTGTGTTGTATCTCTCTGCCTATTTGATTATTCGTCTCATTAAAGACATATTACGCTTTGAATATCTCCATCTATCTAATCCTCGTCTGTTGCGTTCTTTTAAGTCCTTAACGCGCCGGCGAACCCTGAGCGCAACTTCAATTCGGCCGCGTCAAAAACTTCGGCCTGAATATCGCTATCCCTGTTTAGTGACGAAGTTTAGCCACGCAGAGCGACAGTGATAGCAATAGAACGATTCTAAATTTGATTAGATTTTGACCGTGTTCCGTAATACCAAAAATGATGACTGAAAACTTGTTGTATTTTTCTCATTGTATTGTTATTCTGTAACTAGACGATATAATCTATGTTCCCATGACTAGGATACGTAAGATGTTGTTGTTTTTAATACGAAACAATTAGGTTGAAAACAGGTCTTTTATGACGTAAAAACATGCAGAATGCGATACGCCTCTATTTCATTTTAGGTAAGTATTTTGATCTACCTATATATATCTACCGTTGGGAACCTAGATAAATACTATTCAAATTAAAATAATACCTTATTAAGGTAGAAATACGCTTCAATTAGAAATGATCTTGGTAGTACGTGTTGTATGGGCGATTGTCCATCCGGTGTCCCCTTAAAACAACTCCTATCCACTCTTCTAACTTTTATGACAACTCCTTTACTGTACAAACTATCCGTTTATGGAACTCTCTTCCTTCTTTCATTAGATCTGCCAAATCCCTTCCTATCTTTAAAACGCTATTGTTTAAGCACTATTTGTCTGCATCAGAGAGCTGAGTATCTTATTTTGTTATTATATCTGTCGTTGTTACTGTTTGCATTACAGCTGTTTCATATTTGTATTTTGTTTATTTTTAGTATTTTTTAATATTAAAGAATGTTTATGTATAATATTTATATTAATATAACCTACCGTAGTATCTACTCGTATTTATTTTGTTTTGCTTATGTAAGTATACAGTTAAATAAATAGCTTAAGTTATAAAGCTATCCAAAGGTTGTCTGGAAGAGATCGCTTTTAGCGATAAGACCACGAATTGTACTATCGCGTGTCTAGTTTTAAGTGTTTTAAATATGTTTTGTTAATTTGAGTGTGGTATACAATATATATCTATGTATCTTAATGAGATAAAGACACACATCACGAATATCCGTAGTAGTCCAATAATGTTGCCACAGGGTGTACATGTCAGATTTTAGACTATATATAAATGCTACGGGCTGTCTGGATGTTCCACATTACGTACTAGTCATCTTGTACGTGTCTCGCAATAAGTAGGTGCATTAGGGACTGCAGTGGGCGGTAAGTGCTGGGCGGAATGAAATATCATTGTTTGCTTAGACCTTCACACGTTCAGAATACCGAGACCTTTTCAATTCTAGAGGATTTAGAAAACAGACTTCAAAATAAGTGATTTGTTCATTTAGTTTATCGTTTAACATCAAGTGGATCAATTTTGGTTCCATCTCATAAACTACTGAACCAATTCTGGAAATTATTTCACTGATACAAAGCTACATTATTCCTGAGTGCTATATTTTATTTTGATAAAAATCCGTGTGTTGCCAGGGCGGGGCAAAATAAAAAGTTTCTAGTTATTTTCGATGATATACACATAAATGCTCTAACTCTATGTTGTGAGTGTACCTATGTAACGTATCAAAAGGAAACATATTTGTAGTTCATAATTTTTATCAATGCCGTCATACTGTAAATCCAGTGCATTCTTTTCTTCTCGCAGTCAGGAGATGTAACTCTTAAGTTATTCTAGGATTAAACCTTGACTTTAAATTGAATTGGGAAGCTCACGCTACCACTATTTGTAAGAAGCTTAGTCAGTTTTTATATGCGCTGTACATATTCAGTAAAATTGTATCTGTAATGTTTCTGCTGTCACAACTGCATACCACGGATATGCAGAGTCCGTACTAACGTGTGGAAGTGGTAGTTCTGGGGGAATTCCACATTTAAAGACCGAGTATTTATAAGTCAAAAACGATGTATCAGAACCATATGCAAGCTCAAGAAAACTGATAGCTGCAGACCTTACTTCACTGAACTGAAGATACTCACGCTTCCCTGCCTTTATGTTTGTGAAACATTGACATTTGTTAAAAATAATATTGATCTTTTTATAACCCGTATAAGTAAAAGACGCAACATTAAAATTCGTTCCCCCCGAAACAAAACGGCTTTATACAATAAAAGTGTAATCTGCATGGTTGTGCGTTTGTATAATCATCTCCCAAAGAGTGTGCTGGATGCTCCTAGTTTAAATTTATTTAAAATGAAATTGAAAAAACTATTATTAGAAAAAGCATACTATAGTGTTAATGATTACCTAGAGCCGATGACAATTTTGATTGACCAATTATAATTTTATTTTTATTTTAAGATTGACTAATATTATTAATACTATTTAATTGTTTTAAATTTGACTAATATTATTAATACTATTTAATTGTTTTAAATTTGACTAATATTATTAATACTATTTCATTGTTTTAAATTTGACTAATATTATTAATACTATTTAATTGTTTTAAATTTGACTAATATTATTAATACTATTTAATTGTTTTAAATTTGACTAATATTATTAATACTATTTAATTGTTTTAAATTTGACTAATATTATTAATACTATTTAATTGTTTTAAATTTGACTAATATTATTAATACTATTTAATTGTTTTAAATTTGACTAATATTATTAATACTATTTAATTGTTTTAAATTTGACTAATATTATTAATACTATTTAATTGTTTTAAATTTGAATAATATTGTTAATACTATTTAATTGTTTTAAATTTGACCAATATTATTAATACTTTTTAATTGTTTTAAATTTGACTAATGTTATTAATACTATTTAATTGTTTTAAATTTGACTAATATTAATAATACTATTTAATTGTTTTAAATTTCATATGAGGTAAGAGCTACAAAATATAATAATTATTATTGTAAATAAATAACCCTGACATTATGCTTAGATGCAAAAACGTTATAATAAAATGAATGTGTAAAGCTTTAACATCGCATGCGTCAAACGCTGCATATGGCTGCGCCTACGCAACAACTGTACAACACCTTGTTATTACTCATATTACACAATAAATACAATTTGATTTGATTTGGTTCTTTCTACTTTATTTTCTTGAACACCTATTAATTTTCCACATAAGTTACTTAGCCGTAATTAGCTGTATCCGTGCGCTATCTCAACGTTTTAAGAGCTTCGCAGACGGTCGTGATGTGATAGCTGCTAAGGTGTTCACGAGGTTATCTGCTCATCGCTATTTCTATTGCACCCGCCTTTCACAATGCGAGTACAAGGTAAAGTTAGGGAGAGATGTGAGAAGGCAATGGATGCTTGGCATAGAATCTGAGAGAGTAGCCTTATAACGAGGAAACCTTAAAAATCAAGGGTTTAATCCTAGTTACTATGGACAATTCACGTGATCTTAAAACAGTAAAGTTCAAACGAAAAGCGATCTAATCTCGATATTTTAAATGTCATTACGGTACTCATGTAACTTTAATACAACGGTATGAAGTGAGTGAGATGATATTAGAGACTTTAATTGATCGATCGAAGCGAGATCTTCAAATCAACTAGGGCAAATCGGCGTTGTATGTGTGTATGTATGTTTGTTTGTCCGAGCATAACTTTCGAAGCGTTTAGGTAGTGATGTCATAATTTTGGTGTGACTAAATGAGCTAAAATGTGTGGTGGTTATTGAGATATTGGGGTTCAAGAGGGGTAAAAAAAACAAAATGGGACTATCTGGTCAAGTGGCACGTCTAATAAAAGGTATTTGTGAGTACATTTTGACCCCGTTTTTATGTTTAGTTTTTATGTTAGTTTTTAGCCATAATAAAAACTGAACTTTAACAAAATTCCCAGGGTACACCAGTGACCCCACAGTGCTGAAATTTGGTATGTGTGTAGCTTTAGTGACACAAATATAGGCGAAAGTCTGAAATCCAGAATAGCTGCAATTTATTCCCCAAAACAATTACATGAACTCCCGTTACCTGTAACTAGAATAAAACTGTAGGTCAAGTTATTTGTTTAAGCATTTCGTGGCACTATTTTGATAGTCAAAGATTATAAATATTTTTTTTTGTGTTAATCGGAAACTCGCGAGATCTCAGTTCGGGGCGAACCACTAGTTATATCAATTTCATATAGTTATATTGCGCTTACCATCTCTGGGCTACAAATCAGTGACCCTTTTACACCATTTGTCCTGAAAATCTCAGATCATGTGGCCTGTCCATCTCGACTTTAGTTGGTCTATTCGAGTAATTATATCAACTACTTTAGTTTTTCCCTTATTATGCTGAAGAGGGCGTCAACAAATGAGGTGGGAAGACGACGTAAAACTTACAGCTGGATAGTACTGGAGAGGGGTAGCACAAGATAGAACCCACTGGAAAGTGTTAGAAGAGGTATATTCCAAGAGGCACACCGAGCTGCGGGACATCCTATATTTAAATCTGAACTCACAATATTACTAAACACAAGTACACCTAAAGTTTGGAATAAATGGCTTATTATTATTACTATAGTGTGGAGCTGAATGCTAATATATATTAACAGTCATATTCATCAACATATTTCTAGTCAGATCTTTAATGAACCCTCAATGATAAAGAGTACAACAACTCTATTTATAAATAGTTATGTCAAAGTCAAAAATTTTTATTCATTTAAATCACAAGGATCACTTTGAAATGTCAATTTTACTGCCTGTTCCTTCGCGAACAAGCCAGGAAAGAAAGGCAAGAAACAAGGCTGGTTGTTTGTTTTAATGATCCTTTTACAATACAGGAAATAAACTACGTCTAAATTGTAACATTTTGAACGAGTTGGAGCAATTTCAATCCCAAGCAGAAGCTTGGGATTGAAATTGCTCCAACTCGGATTACTTAGATGACAGAGAACTGTCATCTAAGTAATCCGATATTTTATAGTAAGCTTTTTTATAAAGATTTAGTCCTTAGTAGCCAGTAATATGTGCTATCATGTTATGTGTATGTATTATCATTTAATTCATAATCCAATCTCGTTTGAGTTAAGTGTCGTTTTCTTTATCAAAGTTTTATTTAAGTACTAAGTTTTAGGTCACTTTATAGATACCTAAAGACAAAAAAAAAAAGATTTTTATTCGAATACCACTAAAACCTAGCCTACTACTGAACAAATAATAAAGAAAAAAAATGTGTTTTGGTGTCGATAAATATGCAAGGGTCTCATTTAGCCTCAATTTACTTGACTTATTACTCATGGTTTCCATGTCAAGTATTCTTGTTATACTCGTATTTTGGGAGTCTCCTAATGATGGTTTTTATTACAGTGTAAACTCCATGTAACGTCACTCGTTTTAACGACAAACTCTCTAAAGCGTCGAAATCCCTCGGCTTTGGTTGGTTTAGCTTGTCTTGCATACAATGGTACACTCTGTATAGCATTACACCCACTCTCAATAACGACAACAATTTGTAATAAAAAGTTCTTTTTAAGTTGCCAAATTAGTAAAAACTGCGCAGCTGTGTATATCCTTTTGTCGTTTTATTATCCTAGACCATAATAAACTCGACTGTCGGCATCATACACACCAAACTTTCTAAGAAATCCGTTCTTTTGTTTACAAAATAGGATTGCTTGCACGTGTAGCTGCAGATTGATGTTAGTAGAAGTGATGGATTTTATCTATACGTTGTCATATTTCTTAGTAGTTTACAAACTTTCAAATTGTAAAGATAGCTAGTAAGAGAAAATCACTGTGACACACACAGATTTTACTTCTCTCCATTTAACGACAACTCTTTATAACGTCAAAATATGCTCAGTCCCTTGAGTGTCGTTATATAGAGTTTACACTGTATTTCCTTAACGTTTAAGAGAATAATACTTTTTTTAAAATAGTTATTGTGTCATGTGTGACCACTAGAAAGATTGACAAATTTTAGTAATAAATTAATAACGCGTTTCAAAAAACAAATGTTTAACACAATAAAAAAAACGAGTATACTTTAGACCACACGCCTGAAGTAAAACTTCTTTTTCAAAATATTAATTTATAAAATTTTTCAATTACAAAATTGTCCACACGTGTGTTGGTCGATCAGTTTAGGTTCATTTTGGACGGACGTAACTCGAACTCGCACATTAACGTTTAAAAATATACGAAACGTAATACTCTCTCTTTCTATCTTCACTAACTTATATCTCCCTCTAAAGTTCTGTTCGCACTTTTCGTAAAGCATTCACCAGCTTAGTATCCAATTTATGCGTGCGTAGTGAAGTTTTACTTGAAAAATTAACCAATGTATGTAAGTAAAATTTTGGCCCCTAGTATTATTTTTAAAAGTTGTTTGTCCTGTACCTTTCATTGTAACCACCCAATCGCAATAAGCCAATGGAAATGGAAATCTATATAATTTTAAGTTAAATGCTCTAATCTTCAAAAACTTGAAAAGTTTATTTGTTTATGTATAGTTTTATAATTACTGTCTTCTTTCGTAGTCCATTAACTTTTAACGACAAACAGCATCAATCATTGGAAAGTCGAACGTTCTGGACACCCACGAGTAAGTACTTAGAATACTACATGTTATAAAATGTATAAATGATCTCAATCAAGCGGGGTCGACGACTCAAAACCCGTTTGATACGATGCGAGAGCCTCTATAGGTACCTCTCTATATATAAACTAATCTATACTAATATTATAAAGAGGAAAGATTTGTATTTTTGTGTGTATGTTTTTAATGAATAAACTCAAAAACCACAGGCCCGATTTCAAAAATTCTTTCACTGTTGGAAAGCTACATTCACCTTGAGTGATATAGGCTATATTTATTGCTAGAACAAATTAGGAATCCTTACTAAAACTTATGTAACGTAACCCAAGGTGTAAAAAAAGTGCCCTAAAACGTCTTTCGTCGCATGCGCTGCGGTAACTATTGATGATAGAACAAAAGTATGTTCTACAATATTAAAGAACATATCAATATCTACAAAAAACTTCCTAATATTATAAAGAGGAAAGATTTGTTTGTTTGTATTGAATAGGCTCTGAACCTACTGGACCGATTTAAAAAATTCTTTCACTGTTGGGAAGCTACACTATCTCCGGGTGACACAGGCTACTTCTTACCCAACTGCGCAGAAGGAGGGTAATGTTTTTATTGAAAAACTACGTATGCAAAGCTGCAGATTGGTTAGCTATTATTATATAAAATGTCATGTGTCTTATCATATCATTAACTGGGCTGATTCGCAGGGGGCTGGTATTTCTATCTTTAAGTGAATCTACTTAAATCATAAATTTAAAAATATTGGTACGAGCTGAGGGTTCGAGATAAAATAATTAAAATGAATCTAACCAAAATAACACTTTTATTCAACACTTAAACGATAAATAAACTATCTTAATCACAAATATTCACAACACACTAAATCACACCACTGTTACACAATAAACCAATAAAAGTTACCGAAATGTTCGCACGTATAGCCAAATCAAGACTGACTATGCGGACGTCTCTACGCACTATTTATACCGAGCATTATTTCCAGAAGCTTCCACTAGTATCTAGAAAAGTATAGGTATTTCGATCGTCTACTATTTCTTAATCTGTGCAACGGTAGGTAAAAACGTGGTATGTAGGTCATTCCATACCAAGTATTACCTATTCTGTGACACAGTAGGTATAACTTCGAGAAAAACAGACTCTTACTTATTCTGTAACAGCCTCGGTGTAACACTGCCACCTCCTAACATGCTCGTCCCGAACATTGTTAGCTCCGTAATATCGCGCCAGTCGATCAACATGAACATTTTTAGGCGCACCTCGCGTACCCTTTTGAATTCGGAACATGACATCATTAATCCTGGTTAACACACGGTATGGTCCATCCCATTTTGCTTGTAGTTTAGGGGATTTTCCTTTCTTCCGTATCGGATTGTGCAACCAGACCTGCGATCCTTCAACAAATCCCAAGTTGTTCGAATTTCGGTCATAACGGGTCTTCATTTTCTCGGACATTTGATGACCAGTTAATTGGACGTGTTCATTGATGTCGTTCATCTTGGTGGTCTTCGGTCATTTGCTTAATCTGTGATGGTGCGCGGAGAATCTGGGGGAATGCCAGTTATCAGGTCTGCAGGCAACCGCAGTTCTCTTCCAAAATTTGCCAATGCAGGAGTGGCGCCTGTACTCTAATGGACTGCACTCCTGTATGACAGTAAAAACGGTTGTATGTGCTGGTCCCAATCGTTTTGCTTATTTTCCACCACTTTGGCCAGATGTCTTTACATCTGATTGAACCTTTCTACCATTCCATCAGACTGAGGATGATACGAAGTGGTTCTTGTTTTATGAGTTCCCATTATTCGGCATGTCTCCTGAAAAACGTGATTCTAAATTCCTTCCTTGATCACTGTGAATCTCCAGGGGAACTCCGAAACGACAGAAAACTTCGTGGACTAGTTTATCCGCTATAGTCAAAGCTTCTTGATTAGGGATAGCAAAAACATTTGGCCATTTTGTGAAGTAGTCCATAACGACCATGAAGTACTTATTTCCATTTCTACTCACAGGGAATGGTCCTGCAATATCAAGGGCTATACGCTCCTATGGGGCTCCAACGTTATATAGTTTTAATGCTCCTCTGCTGCGCGTATGGGGCCCTTTCACTGCCGCACAAGTTGTACATTTTCGGCACCAGTCTTCAACATCTTCTCTACAATGGATCCAGTAAAACCGCTCCCTTATTGTTAACAGTGTCCTTTTTACTCCCATATGGCCTCCTGAACATCCTTCATGGTAGAATTGTAGCACGTCAGGGACCTTGGTTTGGGAACCACCATTTGCAGATGACAGTGGTCTCCACGAGCATTTTTACATTTACGACACAACACTCCGTTGCGGATAACCAGACTGTCCCACTGTGCCCAATAACTCTTTGTTGTTGTGCTCATAGCAGCCACGTCACTCCACAAAGGCTTCGTGGCACCCGCTGTGATCCTTTCAATGGTGGGTTTAAGGTCTTTGTCGTCCTGTTGTGCAGCAGGCACAACAGGACGACAAAGACCTTAAACCCAAAGTTTTTTTACATTCGTCACTTAGGTCCGTTCTCAACAGCCTGACGGGTTCTGCTTCCTTAGACTCATATTTGACACAATGTTTGCAGTTCTCAGAGCAAGGTCTTCGTGATAGCGCATCCGCATTCCGGTGAGATTTTTGACTGCGATGCCCAATGTCGAAGTTGAACTCCTGTAATTGTTCAATCCACCTTGCTATCTGTCCTTCAGGATTCTTGAACCGTAAGAGCCATTGCAATGCAGCATGGTCTGTTCGAAGTTGGAATTTACGACCTAGTAGGTATTTGTTGAAATGCTGTAAGGTCTTTACTACAGCTAGCAGTTCCCTCCTTGTGACACAGTAATTTCTTTCCGGTTTGAATAAGGATTTACTGAAATAAGCGATCACCACCTCCTGATCTCCTTTCCGTTGAGATAACACACCGCCAATACCGGTATTACTCGCCGCATCTGTATCTACAATGAACTCGTTCTCAGTATAAGGGAAGCTAAGAATCGGTGTCTTACATAGACGGTTCTTCAATTCCTGGAAAGTAGTTTCACATTCTGCATCCCAGCAGAACAGTCGTTTCTCCTTGGATAGATTGTGCAAAGGTTTAGCAATATCCGCGAAGTTCTTGACAAACCGTCGGTAGTAGGAGCACAACCTTAAAAATGCTCTGACTTCGGTCTTATCTTTAGGAATTGGTCAATCTTTGACAGCGTCGATTTTCTCTGGATTAGTTTGCACCCCGTCTTGTGAAACAACGTGACCCAGAAAGCTTACTTGTTTTCAGAAGAATGAACATTTCTTCTGACTTAACTTCAAATTGGCGGCAAAAATTTTTCCCAGCACACGTTCCAGATTTTGAAGGTGGTCCTTAAACGTACATCCAACAATGATGATGTCGTTCAAGTAAACAAGACACGCGTCACCGATCAACCCGACAAGAACTTGCTCCATCAACCTGTCAAAAGTTGCAGGTGCATTGCATAATCCAAATGCCATGACTCGAAATTGCCACAAACCCTTTCCCGTAGAAAACGCAGTCTTCTCCTGTCTTTACGGTCTATTTCCACTTGCCAGTAGCCACTCTTCAAGTCTAGAGTTGTAAACCATTTCATCCCGGTAAGTGTATCCAATGGGTCGTCGATCCTTGGTAGTGGATAACTGTCCTTCTTGGTAACTGCATTAAGTCGACGATAATCTACACAAAACCGCATGCTTCCATCCTTCTTTTTGACTAGAACTACAGGAGAGCACCATGGACTAGATGAAGGTTCTATCACCCCATACTTCATCATTCCCTCAACCATGGTCTCTACTTCCTTTTCTCTAGCAACCGGTAGTCTCCTAGGTCGTTGACAAATAGGTAGCTCATCCCCAGTATTTATCGTGTGCATAACCAGTCCAGTTTTTTCAATATCAGCATCATTGGAGGAGAAAATATCGGCGTAGCGATGTAGCATTTTCTCAGTCATAGCAACTTCTTCCCTAGAAAGGTTTTTACGACAATCTTCTAACAGCGACGACACATCGAATTTGCCATTCCCTTTACTGCCGCTAGGGCTCGATAATTCCTGACATCTTCGCAGACAGGCTACTTCTTCGCAGGTGCCCATCAAGGTCCCATGATGAAGTGTTCTTTATTGCTAAGGTTTAATATTCGCACCAATGCAGTATCTGTGGTCCTCACTAGTGTCCGAGCCATAATCCACGGAAAGCCATTGTCCGATCTTTCCACCAATACACATCGATTACGTCCTCCTGAAGTTCATGGCAAGCTTACTGGTACAATGGTTTCCGATCTTGGTGGAAGAAAAATTTTCTTCAGACAGTACACCTTACCCATGGTCCCACCTTCCATAAAGAACTCCTCTTCTCCACATTTTAAAACTCCTTGATTTATGTCAATTCTACAATGGTGCTCTCGTAAGAAATCTAAACCCAGAATGCAGTCATCAACTATAACGGCAATGATGACATTTTGTTGGAAAGGCCTTTCACCCAGCATAACCTCCACCCGCTTTTCACCCTGGACGGATATGTGCTGACCGGTTGCCGTCAAGAGCTGAATTCGCTCACGGCTACTGTTGAATTTCCCAAGAAAGCGATTAGCCAGTTGGAACTGACCACTGTACGGGAAGTACCAGTATCCAAAGTCATCTTACAAGGTGTTCCATTAATTTGGCCTTTGATAGTCAGGCTATTCCCATCACGAACTTGTGAGATCGTAATTCATAGGGCTTTTTCAATACCAGCCAGCACTCGCCCCGCAGTTCGCGCTTACTCGTTTCCCTGCTGCTGTTGGACGGGACTTACCTGAGCACTCCCCGCTCTTTTTGGACAATTTGATCTCAGATGCCCTCTCTCTCCACACCCGAAACATCTAGGGCTAAACTTTGGACGGCTGCCGTGAGTGTAAGAGTCCTTCACTTCTCTGATGCGTTGAGCTCGGGGGTCCTGACGCACGGCCTCCACCTACAACGCATGGGCCAAGGCATTTTTCAGAGTATCATGATGTCCAAATCTTACAGCTGCTCTCACTTCCAAATCATGTATTCCGTCAACGAATGCCTGGACCAGATAACCGTCAAGGGGTGCTGGAGAGGTTTGGTATGCTTTTCGAACCAGCTTTTCTATCTCGAGAGCCCACTGCTGTAAATTCTCCGAGTTACGCTGGCTTCGGTCCTTTAACTGCGCTCGAAAAACATGTTGCTGGTGTGCATCACCATAGCGTGACTCCAGCGCTTCTAACAGCTGTTCGTAGGTGGCATACTTCCCAAGAGCCTCTAAAATTGTAAGTGCCTGGTCAGGAAGGCCCAGTTTTAAAACCGTCATAGCCTGCGCCGTCGTCCATCCGTTGGCCTGTACAACGGCCTCAAACTGCATCTTGTAGGCTGACCACGACGAACTTCCATCAAATAGTGGGGTTTTAAAACCTCGTGCTGAAGATGCAGCAATTAGAGGAACCACATTGCTGTCTCCAGACTTCAGGACTCCCAGGGCTTTTTTTACCTCAGCGATCTGTGTTTCAGTTTCCGAAATACGGCTCTCATGATGTTCTATCTGCACTTTCACACCCTGGAGTTCCTTTCCCATTAAACTGAACAATTATTTCATCGAGCAAGCCTGTTCTTCCTGCCAACGACGCTGCTTTTCTTGTTGACGACGCTGCTCTTCTTGGAACCGAGCCTGCTCGTCCTTATCCTGACGGCGCTGTTCCTCCTGCAGCCGAGTCTGTTCTTCCTGCCAACGTCGCTCCTCTTCCTGTTGACGACAAAGCATTGTCATAATAGCAGCAAGATCGCCTGTCACAGGAGCTTGAACCATGGATGATGATGATGATGAAGCTCCCAATGATTCGGCGGCGGCTGACTCCATCTGAATCGGCTGACGACTCTGCCGAGCTTCTTGAACCGGAGAATCTCCAAACCGCCTTTTATCTATTTCCTGTTGTCGTTGACCTCTCGTCCTTACACCGCCCACGTTATCCTTTGGCAAAACCGGCATTATTTTATCCCACTTCTGACACCAAATTGTTACGAACTGAGGGTTCGGGATAAAATAATTAAAATGAACCTAACCAAAATAGCACTTTTATTCAACACTAAAACGATAAATACACGATCTTAATCACAAATATTCACAACACACTAAATCAGACCACTGTTACTCAATAAACCACTAAAAGTTACCGAAATGTTCGCACGTATCGCCTAATCAAGACGGACTCTGCGGACGTCTCTACTCACTATTTATACCGAGCATTATATCCAGAACCTTCCACTAGTATCTAGAAAAGTATAGGTATTTTGATTTTCTACTATTTCTTAATCTGTGCAACGGTAGGTAAAAACGTGGTATGTAGGTCATTTCATACCAAGTATTACCTATTCTGTGACACAGTAGGTATAACTTCGAGAAATACAGACTATTAATTATTCTGTAACAGCCTCGGCGTAACGGTATTTATGTTTGTAAACTTTGAAAAAGAAGTAAAAATCTGTTATAAGAACATATTTTGTTGCACGCCTAAACGGCTCCAATGATTGGACGAAATGTAGTATAGTACGATAGCTATTAGAAGTGTTTTTAACGCAAGAGTAAACTATTGTTAGAGGCTGGTTCATAATATAGCATAAAATTATATTATTTATGTGAAAAATAAAAGTTTTAGCCTATTAAAATATCACTGAGAGCGGATATTGGATTGGGTAATTTTGATGTTAATGAATTGACAAATAGATGAGCGGAATAATTTTTGAAATGTTAAGAATGAGCCTTAGGAGGTATACAAAATAAAACTTAAAAGATGGTTAGACATCTTATACCGCATGTGTACGCCACAAAACGCCACCACCTAAAGCTAGTTTAGTATCGAAAGCAAGCGACGGCAACTTTATACTTTTTTAAGTAAAACTTCTTTACGCACGCTTGACTTGTGGAGTAAGCTGGTGAATGCATTACGAAGAGTCCGAACGGAAGTTGAGATGGAGATATAAGCTAGTGAAGATAGAAAGAGAGAGAGTTAACGCGCCGGCGAACCCTGAGCGCAACTTCAAATCGGCTGCGTCAAAAACGTCGGCCTGAATATCGCTATCCCTGTTTAGTGACGAAGTTTGGCCATGCAGAGCGACAGTGATAGCAATAGAACGATTCTAAATTTGATTAGATTTTGACCGTGTTCCGTAATACCAAAAATGATGACTGAAAACTTGTTGTATTTTTCTCATTGTGTTGTTAATCTGTAACTAGACGATATAATCTATGTTCCCATGAATAGGATACGTAAGATGTTGTTTTTAATACGAAACAATTAGGTTGAAAACAGGTCTTTTATGACGTATAAACATGCAGAATGCGATACGCTTCTATTTCATTTTAGGTAAGTATTTTGATCTAATATATGGTTATGAACCTAGATAAATACTATTCAAATTAAAATAATACCTTATTAAGGTAGAAATATGCTCCAATTAGAAATGATCTTGGTTGTACGTGTTGTATGGGCGATTGTCCCTCCGGTGTCCCCTTTAGTTTCGTAAATTTTTAAATGTTAATGTGTGAGTGCGAGTTGCATCTGTCGAGAATGAACATAGACTGACTGACATAGATTTTTGAAAAATAAGTTTTACATCAGTCCTGTGGTGTAAAACACACGAGATTTTTTTTCCTTCACTTTTGGTCGGTGGCGACTACACGACCACTTGTAATGAGGCGACGTCTCGTGGCGTGCAGTGACCACTGGGGTCAACAGTGTGCGAGTTCATATAAAATGTACGAAAAATGCAGTCTGCAGTTCAGTGGCGGCGATTTGTAGGTGTTGCGTGTCGCGTGTGCTGCGTCTAACAGAGAACGCTGTCATGCAGTAGGTAGGAGGTAATGGATACCGCCTTAGAAGCTTAGAACGAGACAAATGGAGGCAATTGCTTCAGTTTTACAGTTGAAACTCCCTTCTCATACTTTTTAATAAACGGTCAATGTGAGTCATTATCGCGCACACAGGGTTCCATACTATTTGGTTTATTCGATGAGTATTAACTATAATTGAGAAAGAAGTGATAGTTGTGTAATTTTAACAGACAGACTCTAGTATTTTACATCTTAAGTATGGGGACACTTATATAATTTATCACGCCAATACAATTTTGTATGATTGTGGTTCCTGAACGATTACAAACCATATCATAATTGTTTTTGCGAGATTTATCTAATTCTATAAAACTACTAATTACAGATTTGATATATTTAAACTTAATAATCGGCCGGGATAAGCGGCATAAACAAATATAGGCCTATACCTACTCATCCACACTATACCATGGATCGACATAGGCTAAAAATGATGATGATAAATCTTAATAATCAGCTTTTAGTGATAAGACCGCCCATTGTACTTTCCTTTATTTTTGTATATTTATTTATATTGTTGTTTGGTGTTCAATTAAGAGCATATCTATCCATATAATCTAGCTTTGTGTCAACATAATGGTGACTATACATTGTAGATATCTATCTACATATATTGAATTGAACATAAAAGCCTACTAAGGCAAGGTTAGTGGCATGGTGTGGTTAAAATAGACTCCCGCCTACGGACGGTAATAGATAGACCATTGTGTACCAACCGGATTTTGAGGACCGGTCGCCTGTGCTGGTGGTAGGGCTGCCAGGATTCACTGGAATATAACTACCACTGAGCGACTTTATATTAATGTCTTGTCCTTTTTTTAAACTCTTCCCATTTCCTTCCGTTCCTTACGTTCTTTATCAACCTTCTGAGAAATAACTTAGCTTTTTATATTTTCAGGCTTATTTATGTTATCATTAATAAAATAATGACGAACTAGACGAGATTTGAACCCGCAACCTAATGTTGTTACGGGCTCACTCGTGTAGCTCGTACACACGGCTACTCATCAAGCTATACATTACCAGTATAAGCTGACCTCTCATTCTACGAAAAGCCAACACACTGCGAGGTCAGCTTATACTGAAATAGTATAGCTTGATGTGTAGCCGTGTGTACATATTTGGATGTTATCATGTTACTTTATGGATCAAATCTCTTCTTTGTTCTATAACTAGTGGTTCGCCCCGAACTGAGATCTAACGATTCTCCCATAAAAACCAGAATAATATTATTCGTAATCTTTGACTATCAAAATAGTGCCACGAAATATTAACCATCATACTTGACCTACAGTTTCATTCAAATTACAGGTAACAGGAGTTCATGTTAATTGGATACATTTTTTTGGGGTACAAAATTCTGAATTTTTGGGGTACAAAATGCAGTTATTCTGGACATCAGACTTATGCCTATATTTGTGTCACTAAAGCTACACGAATACCAAATTTCGGCATTGTGGAGTTACTGGTTTACCCTGTGAGTTTGGTCGAAGCTTTGTTTTTATGACTAATAATTAAAAAACTAAAACAATAAAACTAAAAATTAAATAGGGTTGAAATGTACAAATGAAGACCTTTCATTTGACGTCCCACTTAACCTAATAGTCTCATTTTAATTTTTTACGCCTTTTGAACCCCAATATCTCAAAACCCCTCAACATTTTTAGCTCATTTAGTCAAACCAAAATTGTGTTATCTTAAGTATCAAATCAATATTCTATCGTTTGGTAAAGAGCATCAGCAGAAGGAGATCTTTAAAGGGATACAACTGGGATGGGCAGCATTCGGCAAGTTAGACGACATCCTTAGGTCGCCTAAATTTCCAGTGTCTGAAGACCCGCTTATTCAACCAGCGTGTTCTGCCCACCATAACCTACGGTGCCGAGACGTGGACGCTCACGCAGGAGGCTGTGTACAGGTTAAGAGTTGCACAAAGAGCCATGGAGCGTACCATGCTTGGCATCAGACTATTAGATCGAGTTCCAAACGTCGAGATCCGTAGACGAACGAAGGTTCATGACGTTGGGATTCCAGTTATGGAGCTCAAATGGTCTTGGACGGGACACTTGGCTAGATGTGGTGATGACAGATGGAGTAGGACAGTGACTGAATGGTGGCCAAGGAGCGGGTATAGAAGGGTAGAACGACGGGCAGCGAGATGGGTGGACGACATCATAAAGGTCGCGGGCCGTCAGTGGGTGAGACTAGCGCAGGATCATGATGGATGGTACAAACTTGGGGAGGCCTATACCCAACATTGGGTGATGTCAGGCTGTGGATGATGATAATGATGAAGTATCAAATTTTGAAAATTATAATCGGACAAACAAATATACATACATACAACGCCGATTTGCCCAAGTTGATTTGGAGATCTCGCTTTGCTTGATCAATAAATAAGATAATGAATATTTTTTTCATTTTGATCTATCTAAAAAATACTAATACCAAGAAGTAACTTAAACCTATCCCAAGAAACACAAATCTGAAGTTCATATTCTTGATAAACCCAAACAATATCCATTATGAGATAGTCGCAAACCCAAGAGGTTTATTAAAAAAGTTTTATATACTCACATTTCGTTAGTAACGTTTCAGAACTCTGGCAAACCACAGATTTGCTTTAATAAACGGCCCCCTAAACAAAAATGACACTTCGGTCTCTGTAGCTTATATTAATTTTCACGCCAACAATAAGCAATTTTTATAATTTAGTTGTCTGGTTGGTAGTCCACAAATTATAATATTTATTCCAGAAATACTAAAAGCTCTTTTTTACGACTAGCTTTATTTTAACTTTGGAAAAGAAAATTGTGAATATTCATATTCACGATTTTCTTTTCTTTTCCTTCAGTATTACAGGGTGATCGCAATGCCATATAGAATATTATTAAAAAAAAAAAATTAAAGAGGGAGGGAAAGAGGGAGATCTAGTCCATGAAAATAATCAACTTTTTTTAAAAATTAAGTCGATTTTTAAAAGTTGTTTGAGACAAATTCTTGAATTTTGTAGAATTGCCTTTAATCGGCTGTTTTTTCGTGTTTTTGCCTACCTTGGATCGTATTCAAAGTAAAACATCCAATCAATTTTATCAAAATAGAATTTGAAGAGTCGTAGAACAAAAACTGTTTTTGGGAAGGCAATGACCTCCGTTCGAGTCAACATATTCTGAAGCAGCCTGTGGTTTTCCATAAATTTAGACCCAAACTTAATTTAAACCTAAATGTGTTTATCCATAATTGTTATGAAGAGTTTAGCGAATGAATCTGGGGACGACCGCTAGTTCAAGTATTTTATACTAATCACGACTTAGAGATATTCCAGTGGGTGGAAGCTTTCTAGGTTTAGTTGTTAGGAACCTCTCAACTCAATTTTTTGCTAATTGAAAATCCTGCAACTGTTCACTGCAAGTGCCGCGGCCGCTGCGATCGACTGCGTGCAGCCGCGGTACTTGCAGTTTGAAGCTGCAGTCAGCAGCGTCGGTCGATTGTAATGTCAGGTGAAGGATTTGGTTCAAATGAATGCCAATTTTCTCTCTCAATCTATCTTTATTTTTTGAAAGCCTTTTTTACTTAGAAAACTTTCGTGATTGATTTCAATCATTACAATAAATACGGGATTTATCACGTACCGTCTTATCGGTGTTTCGATCGACAATGTTTCGGTTCAATTCGTGAACCTTGATCAGGGTGAGTGCGATCCGCTCCGAATAACGTCTCGCCTCGCACTGATATTGTCGGTCGAAACACCGATAAGACGGTACGTGATAAATCCCGTATTTATAATAATGATTGAAAGCCTTTTCATTCGTCAGCGCTTGGTAAATTTCGAGCTTTTACTAATAATTTACTCACGTATTTAATCCTCATTTTTAACTTTAACAGGCAATAAATACCTATGAAACCACAGACTATTATTAAAACCTTTCATTGTGGGTTTCATTTACAGTTGTTTTATTAGTAGGTTTACTAATAAAAAAAACTGTAAAGGGGTGAAGTAAAGCATCCAGGCCCCTTACTATCAGACCGACTTGCTAAAAATCTCGCTACAATCAGCATAAATGTGGTGAGATCTATCCAAAAAGCGTCAACATTAGCGGTGTTCTAGAAAGGTACCGCCTACGATCTAGCCTACCTACGATCGAGCTAGGTATCCCGTGACCCGGTGACTCACTGCTGGCAACTTTCTTCATAATATATTGATAGCATACCTAGAAACCTAGGTTCTATGAACTAGGCTACTTTCTAAGCCTTTATTCCTTCTGAGAAGAATCGTTCCTGGTTATAACTTAATAACGAATCGATTGACAGCTCATTCATCAAAATCGGATGAGTAGTTTAGGCGCTAAAGTGGAATCTAATAAATTTCATCAAAATAGCTTCAGTCGTTTTTGAGTTTTAGCGAGTCTAATGAAAAGCAATTGATTTTTATACATATAACGATAGATAATCAATTTCAATGATTATTATAAATACGGGATTGATTACGTACCGTTTTATCGGTGTTTCGACCGACAATGTTTCGGTTCAATTCGTTCAATCAATTCTGATTTCAAAATGGTTGTTCTTGCTCATAAGAAGGATTTGGATTTCATTAAAGGGAGGTTTTTCACACAATTTCGCATACCATCCGAATGTTATGCAATTCCATATCAAACATACCCAATCAACGTTTTAATTGGATTGATTTGATTTAATTTATATCATAAAGTTGCTGAGGGTTTTTCCCAAAGTTTATAATTTTAATTGATAAAACCCACGAATGATTTAAGGAATAAACGTATGAAAATTCATTAATTTACCTTATCCATGGATATATTCATTCTCCCCATTCTCACATATGGTGCACAAACTTGGTCCCTCACCAATATTCAAAAGTCTCGCCTCGGTGTTTATCATCGAGCGCAGCATCACAGATCGTATAAGAAAACCGCTCCAAAACACAGATAGCTGACGTGGCTCTGACATCCGCAAAATTTAAGTGTTTGGCTGGAAACGTTTGTCGCATGCCAGAGGAACTATGGGCGAAAACTACTAAAGAATGGGTTCCAACGGGCGGCGTGCGTGTTGTAGGCTCAGGCGGAGATGGAGGCATGAACTGGATGCATACTTTACAGAGTGGCCCAATTAGCCCATAACCGTGATTTGTGGAAAGAGGGAAGAGAGGCCTTTGCCCTGCAGTAGCACTTTATGGGCTGATAAAAATAATAACACCTTAAAAGCTAGATACAACATAATGAGAAATAATACAATGTATAATGGGCAGTCTTATCTCTTCCATACTTGATATATATAATAAGGTTTTAGTGCAAACCCACAAGATACAACACCCTAGGTATCCTAGAATTATAACAAGTTATTTAAGTGCACTTAAAATAACCATTTTTTTGAAAATAAATACATATTCATTCATTCATACAACTTTTGATTGAAATGAGTATTATTAAAAATAATAATAATAAAATAAATCATCATCATATCAGCCGTAGGACGTCCATTGCTGGACAAAGGCCTCCCTCATTGATCTCCAGGAACTGCGGTTGGAAGCGGCCTGCATCCAACGCCGACCTGCGGTTCTTACCAAGTCGTCTGCCCATCTTGTGGGTGGACGTCCTACGCTGCGCTTGCCGGTCCGTGGCCTCCACTCGAGAACCTTTCGGCCCCATCGGCCATCTGTTCTGCGCGCTATATGGCCTGCCCATTGCCACTTCAACGTGCTAATCCGTCGGGCTATGTCGGTGACTTGAGTTCTCCTACGTATCTCCTCATTTCTGATTCGATCCCGTAGAGAAACCCCGAGCATAGCCCTCTCCATAGCTCGTTGAGCGACTCTGAGCTTATTCATAAGGCCAATAGTGAAGGACCACGTCTCGGTTCCATATGTCATCACTGGTAACACACACTGATTGTAGACTTTCGTCTTAAGGCACTGAGGTATGTTGGACGAAAAGACGTTGCGAAGTTTCCCAAACGCTGCCCATCCGAGTTGGATTCGACGATTGACCTCTTTCTCGAAGTTGGACCTACCTAATTGGACTGTTTGTCCTAGGTATACATACGCGTCGACAACTTCAAGAGCCGAGTTCTCAACCATAACTGGGGCAGGGACGACATGGACATTCGACATGATTTTCGTCTTGTCCATGTTCAACATTCGACATGATTTTCGTCTTGTCCATGTTCAATAAAATAAATGTTGCTGGACAATTCACACAGAGCTATCTAGCCCCAAATTAAGCAGAGCTTTTACTATGGGAACCAGATAACTGATAGATTACTTACAAATTTTTTTTTAATACATACTTATAATATATAGAGAAACAAGCAGACCGGGAACAAATATCTGTAGATCATGCAAACATTTGTTCCGCGGCGGGAATTGAACACTCTACCTCCTGCATCTCAGCGGGCTATTCCCCCACTGCACCACGGAGATCGTCAAAATTACTAAAGTTGTGATATACGAGTATATGTAGAATAATAATTAATAAAATATTATGATCTAAATGTAGGTACCTGCTAGTAGCGTCTCAACCTCAAATAGCTTTTATCAAGACCGTGAAAATAGTGAAAATGTTAACCCTAGCAAAAAAAAATCAGACAACTTTTTATATCAGTTTCCTTGAGGATATGAAGTAAATGGAGCCACGAATATAAATGAGAAATAAGGTTTCAAGCTATATTTCTTAAAGTATCTCGATTTAAATAATATCAAACGTATATTGCCTATAAAATTTTCGTAAATGACAAGATGTTCCTTCTATTCCTTTTGTGAATTCCAGACAGGTTCCTGATGCGAAGCCATTATGATATTCATTGGCTCACTAGGGCGCTTGATTTGCACAAATTGTAGAAATCTTACACGAGATACGATCATTTTATCTGACATACATTATACGACGACCTCCATGGCGCAGTAGGCGAATAGCCGGCTGAGTCGCATGAGGTTGCGGGTTCAATTCCCGCCGAGGAACAAGTGTATGCACGATCTACAGATATAAGTATGTGTTTACAAAAAAAGTATATAAGTATTATTAAATCAGTTATCTGCTTCATAGTACAAGCTTTGCTTAGTTTGGGGTCAGATAACGCTGTCTGAAATGTCCAGCATTATTTTTTATTTAGAAACGATTATTATTATTACAAATTATTACAAAAAGAAAATATTCAATACATGTATCCTACCAAGCATGACCTACGGATGTCAGACATGGAGATGCACAAACAAAAACATAACATCATTAGAAACTTTTCAACACAGAATGAAAAGAAGTACCTTTACTAAACAAAAAATTATAAGACAAAGTAAGATTAACAACAATAAGAAAAGCGGCCAACATTCTAGATATTAAATACCGAATCCAACAACTAAAATGGGAATGGACTGGGCATCTAGTAAGAAATAAGAAAGAAAAATGGGCAAAAGAAGTGACAGAATGGTGCCCTAGATATAACACGAGAAGTAAAGGTATAGTGTGACCATTAGTGCTGTGCACTCCCTGAGGTATGCGCGCGGCGAGACGGGGGGGGGGAGAATCGGCTGCTGCGCTCTGTCAGTTCGCCGTCAACGCTCGTGGCGGCAGGTAGTGTTATTTGTATCGGACTGTCTATGTCAGACGCTCGTGGCGGCAGGTAGTGTTATTTGTATCGGACTGTCTATGTCAGACGCACATGACATAGACAGTCCGATACAAATAACACTACCTGCCGCCACGAGCGTTGACGGCGAACTGACAGAGCGCAGCAGCCGATTCTCCCCCCCCCCGTCTCGCCGTGCGCATACCTCAGGGAGTGCACAGCACTAATGGTCACACTATAGACAGTATCGTAGATGGGAAGATGATATTAAAAAAGTGGCGGGAACGACTTGGGCGAGAAAAGCAAGAGATAGATCTTTGTGGAGAACACTCGGGGAGGTCTATGCTGAAAAGCAAGATAATCAAAAAACCGGGCTCTAATCTGTAACTATTATACGTTTTTTATATCTATACATATAAACAAATTTGACAACAATTTGAATTAAACAAATTGATAATAAACGTATTGACTATCGGTACATCGAAGTTTTGAAGTGTTTGTATAAAAACGCCACTATATCAGTCCGAGTACACGAACAGACCTCGAAGGCGATTCCCTTAAAAAGAGGCGTAAGACAGGGAGATGTCATCTCTCCGAAACTGTTTACGACCGCATTAGAAGATGCCTTCAAGCTTCTGGAATGGAAAGGACTGGGCATCAATATTAACGGCGAATATATCACTCACCTTCGGTTTGCCGACGATATCGTGGTCATGGCAAAGTCGATGGAAGAGCTCAGCACGATGATCGAAGGCCTCAATCGAGTCTCCAAACGGGTAGGACTTAAAATGAACATGGACAAGACGAAAATCATGTCGAATGTCCATGTCGTCCCTGCCCCAGTTATGGTTGAGAACTCGGCTCTTGAAGTTGTCGACGCGTATGTATACCTAGGACAAACAGTCCAATTAGGTAGGTCCAACTTCGAGAAAGAGGTCAATCGTCGAATCCAACTCGGATGGGCAGCGTTTGGGAAACTTCGCAACGTCTTTTCGTCCAACATACCTCAGTGCCTTAAGACGAAAGTCTTCAATCAGTGTGTGTTACCAGTGATGACATATGGAACCGAGACGTGGTCCTTCACTATTGGCCTTATGAATAAGCTCAGAGTCGCTCAACGAGCTATGGAGAGGGCTATTCTCGAGGTTTCTCTACGGGATCGAATCAGAAATGAGGAGATACGTAGGAGAACTTAAGTCACCGACATAGCCCGACGGATTAGCACGTTGAAGTGGCAATGGGCAGGCCATATAGCGCGCAGAACAGATGGCCGATGGGGCCGAAAGGTTCTCGAGTGGAGGCCACGGACCGGCAAGCGCAGCGAAGGACGTCCACCCACAAGATGGGCAGACGACTTGGTAAGAACCGCAGGTCGGCGTTGGATGCAGGCCGCTTCCAACCACAGTTCCTGGAGATCAATGAGGGAGGCCTTTGTCCAGCAGTGGACGTCCTACGGCTGATATGATGATGATGAAACAAATTTAGTAGTACTAAGTAGAAATATGTAATGATTGTTAATAAAGGCTTTACTATTATTATTATTAGAAGAAAGAAAGAAAGAAAATACATTTGTTTGCTCCCACAGACAGTGTTCAATAATACAATAACACAGACAATGGTGGTGTTGCGTGGGGACAAAATGGTCCCTGTCTTAGCATGGGCTGCTTCGAACCTTGTCGGGTACGATGCAGCGCTGGTTTTCTGACAGGGCCTAAGTGATGACACGAACACTGCTAAACGAGTACCTATATAATACTAAATAAATATTGCCAGTTACCATTATATAAATTAAACTAAGTTATCTATTATTTCAAATACGTCAAATTCAATTACATTTACTTTTCTTTAGTTTAGAATTAATTTAGCTGAGGTAGATCCGCGATCCAGCCTTCGTAACATTATATTGATATTGTTTCAGTTACTTTTCGTGCCTTATCCCAAATAAGTAACCAGTTTCACTGACCTCTGATATCGATACAAGTCAACACAAACAGTACTATTTCACTCGAGTATTTCAGAAGCAACAGCTCAAGTATTTTTTGCAAGCACTCATGACGCTGTATTTTGACTGTGGGCATCGCATTTCGTCCGAGTCCAATCGCTTTTCGTGTCGAATTCTATAACAAAGGCGATTGGTATGCCTATAAAGTTGTTCACTCATTGGCAACAGCGTTTTGCTTTTTGCTGGATTTCATGGAATGTCTGGAGTTTAGGTCTTTGTAATGCCGCTGCTTGACAATTGCTTGGTTTCTTCTCGCTCGTAACTCGTAAAGAATCAATAGAATACGCAAACATAACTAAGCAGAAAGGTTTTGCGCTATTGCATCTAAAAATAGTCCTGACTTGATGGAATTGTGTTATTTTCATATTTGTGTAGTCAAATCAAATGGAAAAGAATAGCTTTGTATCGTTGTGATCTATAAGCACTCAATTTTAATAACGCTCTGTAATCTGTATATAAGCCAGACAAGATAATAAATCAAGCCTACAAAGATCACGACCCGATGCGAAAATTACAGCACTTCCTCGTAGAGGTAAATTGCCTCATTATTTCTCCCGATCATAAATAAATAAGGCCAAACCACAGGCCACATTCTCAGCCAGGCCACTTCAGACCTTATTATCACTCAAATCCCAGACTGATAGAATTGTAACCGGCGTCTTTGTGTAACGGCCGCGGTGGCCTTGGCTGTCCGTGACTGCGGCCACAGAATATCCGGCAGTTGACCTGCGCAGGCGCAGCAACGCATAGGCACACGACGCAATGACGTACAGAGAGAATGCTCCTTATCATGTTAATCAAGAACATCGAAAAAGGAAGAGAATTTAATTGCGTTCAACTAAGGTGATCTTTAAGCGAGGCTTTTAGCGTTGTTTCTTTACCAGTGAGGAAATTATTTCCTCATTTTCTACAGTGCATGAAACATGCGAAGGTCGGCCCTCAAGCCACAACAGCATCCCGCGATCAGCTATTAGAACTGCTTTGTTAAAGAATAACAGTAATTTGTACTCTGTTTTTTTGCAGTCCTGTGGCACAGGTCAATGCTTCAGCTATACGACTTGACCTTACAACTGGTGACGTCATCGAGCCGACAATTTTGGGCATTTTATTCGCGTGAAGCTGTAGCGTGATATCCGGGCTGACCAATCGCCAAATAATAAAACAATTTTAAGATGGCTTGCATTTTTGAAGTAAAACTTCTTTAACGCACGCTTGACTTGGGGTAAGCTGGTGAATGCGATACGAAAAGTGCGAATGGAAGTTGAGAGGGAGATATAAGTTAGTGAAGATAGAGAGAGAGAGAGAGAGAGTTACGCTTCGTATATTTTTAAACGTTAATGCGCGAGTGCGAGTACAGTTGCGTCTGTCCAGAATGAACATAGGCTGATCGACTAACAGACGTGTGGACATTAATATTTCGAAAAAGAAGTTTTACTTCAATCGTTTACTAAAGCAAACTCGTTTTTATATTAAAGTCTGACATATCTTTGAAATGTTTAAGCTACAGCCAGGCCATATCTGCAGCCATACAATAGAGTAATATATCAAATTATTGTTATTTATTTCATAACACATGTTATTTCAACCTCTCACGGATGACTGGTGAAAAACGTTGTTTAGCATTAAGCCCTCCTATACATACTTTTTTGTGCAATAAAGTATTATATAAATAAAAGCATCGTAAATACTTGTTTCTACTCTCTTCCTCTATTCATTCAAAGAGACAGATCTTTCCGGTGTGGTATAATACGCGCAGCCAAAGATGAGACCTGTCATACCTGTCACCCACCTTAACTTGGGACCACGGCGGCGTATGCGCGGACTGCGGGGAACGACACCCGACTGAATACGCATGCGTGACTCCATACCTCGCCGTCTCTCCCCGCTTGCCTCGCATACCGCCAAAACAGCCAAGAACTATTTACTGCGCAGGTATGACCACGTGACCCGTCAAGTCTCATCTTTGGCTGCGCGCATTATAATGCTAGCGGTTTCAGAATTCGCTTTGTCAATCAAGATGTACGATTGGGGCCAAACATTGAATTGTACAGAGTTGTGTCGAATAGTTGATATACCTACACGATCTATCATCATCAAAAGTTAATCTTCACATTACGAATGCCACTTATTTTATGTTACGTAATAAGCACGCAACCATGAATAAATGAAACGCAATGGAATAAATCGTGTTCAAATCAATTTAATTCCTCGAAAGCCGGAATTTACAGTACCTTGGCGACTTTAGAAAAAAGCTTCAAATTCAGATGTATTACTTAAGGTAAGGTCTTATGAGATAATCATTTATTCTTTAATATATTCATAAGTTATTACACGGCCTATAACCGCGGTTATCTAGGAGTACAATCGCGAGAACAATGAGCTATGTTAGTTGCAGGCAAGATTGACCTTGAACTGCTTAGAAATAAAGAATTGTTCTGCGTGAAGGAATTCGGCGAAGGTTCACCAACTGTGTGGTGTACGGTCACGGGAGTAGTTCTTGGCGTAACAATTCGACTCGCTACACTTGCTTGGATTCGGTGTTTGGGGCTTCGCGGTGAAATCATGTTTGGTAATAATAAGGGGAGTCACATCCAAAGATTTTAGAAAGCCGGACAGGTTTTTATATGACCTCCAGTAGGAGGTAAGCTTGTAAGCTTAAGGTAAAGTAAAGTGGTAACCATCGCCTATAACAAAGAATTGCCTAGTAGGGATTAGAAACGTGCCCTACGATGTATTTGACGACCTCCGTGGTGCAGTGAGCGAATAGCCGGCTGAGACGCAGGAGGTAGCGGGTTCGATTCCCGCCGCGGAACAAATGTTTGTATGATCTACAGATATTTGTTCCGGGTCTTGATGTTTTTCTATATATTATAAGTATAGTATTTACAAAAAAAACGTATATAAGTATTCTATCAGTTATCTGCTTCCCATAGTACAAGCTCTGCTTAGTTTGGGACTAGATAGCGCTCTGTGAAATGTCCAGCAATACTTATTTAATTTTTATTTTTATTTCATTTCCCTGCGTCCATCAACATGAGGCATACTGGTGTAAAGTCTCATGTACCTGTAATTTCACAATGTTACATTCGCTTCGAATCGATTCGATTCATATGTTCGTTGTCGATAGATCACGTGATATTTCCATAGCATGTGTCAAATCCCATACATTTTCGGACTTAACGACTAGCACAATGGAATGTAATTTGGCTAAGCCCCCAGGTATTGTTACATAAAAATAAAAAAAACCATGTTGTTCCGACCACACGTAATGTGAGAAAAGGGAGAAAGGTGATGATGATGTACCAGGTATTGGTACTAATGAAATTGTAGGTAACGATTTTATGTGGCGATCAAAACTGCGTCAGGACCAGGATATTGATAACAAAACAAAGTAATAGGTACTATATTGTGATTCAGTTGTTCGTGGAATGTAAGTCACACCAATTATCAACTAAATGATACAAGAAAATAATTTATTTATGACACATCGGTACCATTGACTGTGGAAAGAAAATAATTTCTGAACTTAGCTTGTGCCTAGTCAAACGTTTTCATCTCTGTTTCTATATACTAGTGGTTCGAACTGAGATCTCGCAAGTCTCCCATAAAAACAAACATATATTATCTTAGATTAGACTATCAAAATGGTGCCACGAATAGGAACGCAATATTCGACCTACAGTTTCATTCAAATTACAGGTAACGGGAGTTCATGTTATTTGAACATCCTTTTTTGGGGTAGAAATTGCAGTTATCCTAGATTTCAGACTTTTGCCTTTATTTGTGTCACTAAAGCTAAAATAAAATACTTTGAAACTAAAATTACTCTTGCTCAAGCCCTCATGTTACCCCTTTTAGACTATGCCGATGTCTGTTTTCTTGGCGCCACCGAGGAACTTCTAAATAAACTGGAACGTCTTCACAATTTGTGTATCCGATTCATATTCGGGTTGCGCAAGTTTGATCACGTCTCCATGTTTAGATCCCAGCTAAAATGGCTTCCCATTCGTCGTCGACGTGATCTTCATGTTGTAACTTTTCTCTTTAACACTCTTTTCAATCCTTTAGCTCCTTCTTACCTCCGTGAGCGCTTCGATTTTTTTTTCCTACCGGAGATGACTTGTAGGTCATCTAAGTCCCTCCTTCTCAAAACCCCTCCTCATTCCTCCAGTCGCTATGGCGGTTCCTTCACTGTCCATGGAGTCAACCTGTGGAATTCTCTAACACACTCTATCCGCGCAAGTCCATCACTAAGCACTTTTAAGCTTAGAGTCAAAGAGCATTACCTATCCTTGTAAGCTTTTAGGTTATTATGTATAAGTAGGTATAATATTTATATTTTGTATAATATATTATGTTTATCTCTAATGTAGGTATAGTATATAGGTATTATTATTATTATTTATAATATGGTTAAGTGTTGTATTTATTATAGTATATACTATATATTAGTATTCTACTCCAATGTCATTCTCTGTGCACGTACCCACCACTATAATCAAATATCTCTATCTTCAAAGGTTTGCTGGAAGAAAACTCTTATTAGGGTTAAGCTCGCCGTTGTACATGTCCATTTTGTAAGGTATTTTTATCTGTAAATCTATTTGTGTACAATAAAGAATAAAAAAAAAGAATAAATAAAGTTAGACACATACCAAATTTAAGCATTTTGGGGTCACTTGTGTACACTGTGAATTTTGTCAAAGTTCATTTTATATTATGGGTAATAACTTAAAAACTACAAGGTTTAAAAACTAAAAATAAACTGGGGTTGAAATGTACTCACAAAGACCTTTTAATATACGCGCCGTTTGACTGGATAGTCTCATTTTGTTTTTTTTTACCCCTCTTGGACCCTAATATCTCTACAAACCCCCACATTTTTAGCTTATTGAGTCACACCAAAATTGTAACATCACTTACTTTTTATACCAAATTTCACGATAATCGGATAAACGCTTCGAAAGTTATCCTCGGACAAACAAACATACATACAACGCCTTTTTGCCCAAGATGATTTGGAGATCTCGCTTCGCTTGTTTTTATGTGAGACTCATGAGATCTCAGTTCGGGGCGAACCAGTAGTTTATTCCATAACTTAGATTCTAATTTCAACACATGCAATTTCAATTCTAGATGTTATATAATTGATTTCTGATTGATTTGATTAAAATTTAGATTAATAAATTAAATTAAGCTAAATTAAATTAATAAGATAATTATAAAATTATATCTTGATTGCTTGTAAACATTTTTTTTATTAATATTTTTAGTTAGGACCTCTCTTGGGTAAAGGCTTTCTCCAAAACTTTACAGTGGTCTCGGTCGAGTGCTACTTTAGTCCAGTTTTCTGTTTTTATGTATTTGTTTAATTCGTCGGTCCATCTAGCTGGTGGCCTGCCAATTCTTTTCCTTCCTTTTGGTCCTTTCCAGGTGGTAATTGCAGTGGCCTATCTGTCCTTGGGCATTCTGACTACGTGTCCCGCCTATTGCCATTTCATATTACGCGCATGCTCAAGAGCGTCTATAAATTTGGTTTTTGCTCTTGTTTCCTCATGTCGTATTTTATCAATCAGTCTTATTTTCATAATATTTATTTTTATGGTTCTATGGCATTGAGGTATTTTATTTTTGTCTTCTCTTGTGTAGGTCCATGGCTGGCTGTCGTACGTAAGTGTGAGAAGGAGACAAGAGTCTATTACTTTTTTCTATAGTCTTAGAGGCTGTGGTCTTTTTGGCACTACTTTGATGCTCCAGAATTTCCTACAAGTTATTGATACTCTCCTTTTTATTTCCTCAATGTTCTTAGTAGGCTTAAATGAAACTTGCTTTTCTAAATATAACCTATTACCTACTAGCAATACCTAATAGTGACGATAGAAAGCTCCAAAAAGTAGACAAGCAACAAAAATCAGACACACGCTAAACCGCAATAAAATGTCCAAATCAGTTCAGTAATTGAACACTTCAAAGTTGCAACAATAGGTTGAAACAATGCACCGAAATTCGAGCCAAAATTGGCGCTTGAACTCGTGAGACTGTGGACTAAAACACAACAATGCGCCGACTGTTCCGGAACATAAAACTACATCGAATTACCGACTTCGTTTCAATCTTAGACGGTCAGGTGATCACCCAACCATTCTTTGTTATTGTCGAGAATAGTGCCTACAACGCATGGGGTAAATCATGTTAGGTCACATATGAAACCACCTGAAGGTTCACGAATTGAACCATAGTATTGTCGGCAGGCCCGGATCTACGATATTTCCGAACCGGGGCAGAAGCTTGATATGGCGCCCCTACTCCTCCAGCGTTTGAGAGACAGAAGTGGGATGGGGAGGGGGGGGGGGGGGGGGGTTAATATAAGTTAAAAAAAATAGCATTTTCTACCTGCCAACCTCAGAGGTAACAAAAAAGGTTGGCGTGCTAACTTTTAACAATATTAATGTTTATTAAAAAAAACAAAAGAAACACAAATAACAATAAACTCCGATTACAGTTAGAATAAATACATACACCTACTTGATATAACAATAATAATACATAGAATATATATATCAGAAATATATATATATGTTTATAGATATAAAACAAAAAATACTATTACATACAACACACTTAGGTACTACGTTTTCATATATTTTAACAGCCATATATTTCATATATATTTTATGTCATTTTTGGGCTACTTGACTTGACTACATAATACTGCCTCCTGCATAATAGGAAGTTATGGGGCCTCAAATAAAATGAATTTCGGGCGGCTGGTGATGTGCGCTGGATGCTAGCCTAAGCGCTTTGTGAAACGATGTTTTTTTTCAAACTTGAATTTTGCGCCCCCGGATATTGCCGCCCGGGGCAAGCGCTCCTGTTTGCCCCCCCCCCCCCCTTAGATCCGGGACTGGTTGTCGGTCGTAACTTGAAAGTTTTTGAGATGTTGTTAAAAATCTTAGAAATTCTAAATAAAATAAAAGAGTCTGATAAAACTAAAAAATATAATACCTTATTTGGTCGCTTTAGCCCATCCCACCCTGTGTTTTCGGTCGCCTTCACTAGATCACCTTTTTGTCCCAACGGCCAGCAGTCCTTCGAGCCATGAGCCCCACCCACTGCCACTTTAGTTTGCTAATCTTCTAGTCTTATGTCAGTGAGTTTAGTAAATAACAGTAAATGCTTCCTTATAAATAAGACAGCAGAGTTATGGGAGGTATTAAGTAAATTCTCGAATAGTTAATTAACTATTTCCAAGACTTACCTACAATTTCTAGTAAGGAAATATCTAAGCTCGTTATGCAAAGTAGTATTTGAATACGGAAGTGTTTAGGTAAAGTGTTAATTGGGTTAGCCGCTGATATTTATTGCTCGCCTTACTAGTTAAACTACAGAACCAGATTACCCTCTTATATTTAGACAAAAGGTCGTCGCTGAAACGAAGCTAAGGAAATATGTCGACATTTTCGAACATTCGAAGGCGTTGTCACGGAAGACCTGCGGTAACCTATAGACCTAGTTTTTAGGGTTTCCGTACCCAAAGGTTCAAACGGGACGCTATTACTAAGAGTTCGCTATCTGTCTGTCTGTCCGTCTGTCACCAGGTTGTATCTCATGAACCGTGTTAGACAGTTAAAATTTTCGCAAATAATGTAGGTATTTCTGTTGCCGCTATAACAACAAATACTAAAAACAGAATAAAATAAATATTTAAGGGGGGCTACCATACAACAAACGTGATTTTTTTGCCGTTTTTATAGATAATGAGATGCGAGTTCAACTTGCACTTGGTTATATTGTTATCATGCATGTGATTGATAATGATTTTTACTATCTAATATTTGATTAGCATCCAAATAAAATAATCATGAATATTGTTGAAAGTGACATTCGCACCGAGTTTGATATTACAGCTCACTATGCTGAACTTTTTTTTAAATCCTTCTCACTAGTTTCGTTGTCAATTTGTTCCATGGGCGAGTGATTTCAACTAATACTAACCTAATTGTTTTAATATAAACAAAATGGCAATGGAACAAGCAAACAGCCCACCTGATGTTAAGTGGTAACCATATCCCATAACAAAGCACTGTCTCGTAGTTCACGCGCCTTAGGAATACGATAGTTCTACGATGCATTGCTCTGCAACCATCAACTTGAGGCATACCTCGCCTCGTGTGCATGTTTTTGTTCGTATGTATTATTATGGTATGTAATTTATGATGGTGTATGTTTATGTAGTTATATTATTTTTAAATCCGAACATGTATTGTTATTTATTATCTTATTAGGCACAGTCATAATTTAATTTAATTTATACTAGCTGAACAATCCGCAGCTTTGCACGCGTAGTTTTTAAATAAAAACATTACCCTCCTTCTGCACAGTTGGGTAAAAAGTAGCCTATGTCACCCGGAGATAGTGTAGCTTACCAACAGTGAAAGAAGTTTTTAAATCGGTCCAGTAGTTTCGGAGCCTATTCAATACAAACAAACAAATCTTTCCTCTTTATAATATTAGTATAGAGTATAGTAATAGTGTCTGGCAATATTTATTTATTATCATATACTCGTTCACCAGTGTTCGTGTCTTCACTTAGGCCCTGTCAGAAAACCAGCGCTGCATCGTACATGTTCGAAGCAGCCCATCCTGAGACAGGGACCATTTTGTTCCCAATGGTGGTGTCGGCAACACCACCATTGTCTGTGTTATTGTATCATTGTGCACTTTCTGTGGGAGTAAATAAATGTATTTCCTTTCTTTCTTGTAATTTCACAGGCCTATATACCCTTTAAACCGAAATAAAGTAATGCTGCTTGGCGGGAAAAATAGGTCGTAGTACCCAGGTAAGCCCTTTCACAAATAACTCTACTACTCTCTTGATAGAACATTTTAAATTTTCGCATACTATACGCTTGTTTCTAAGAAAGTCTCTCAAAATTATAATTTTGATATAAATCTGTGCGCGAAAATACCCGTTTTGTCTTAGAAATACTCTCTTGATCTTCGTGATTCATCGTAGACCTCATCATCGCTTACCAGCGGTGAAAACGCCATAAATACCCGTTTTAATCAATAATTACGTACAGTGATCGCGAAAGTTTGAAAAATACTATATTTTATTTGACCACAAGTCAAATAAAATATAGTATTTTTCAAACTTTCGTGATCACTGTACATAATTATTGATTAAAACGGGTATTTATGGCGTATGTTATCGCGTAAAAAAAATACTTTTCCGTTTAAGCGCGCTGCCATGTTACATATAAGCATATGTTAAACCGTTACTAAAGGACGAAAGTCGTTAAGCCTTTGGGTGGGCTGAAAGCTTTGACAAATTTCGACCACTCGCTCACACAAACTCATATACTTTGAGTAAACGATTCGTTTACAGTTTTTACCAATAGCCATTTCATCATCATCAACCTATAATAGTCTACTGCTGGACGTAGGTCTCTTCCAGGGTGCGCCGTTGAGCCCGATCCTCAGCTCTTCTCATCCAATCCTTGCCAGCCACAGCGCGCAAATCGCCACTCCATCGAGCCATTTATCGAGAGCTAATATGGTTTGAGTCGCCCCCAGGCCCCAGCTCGCTTTATTTTGTGAGCGCTATAAACTAAAACGTAAATGACTAAAATTCTAAATGGAATTGTTTCTTGTCTCTATAAATTACTTGGGGCATGTTTTGATAAATTTACTAAGCTATCTATAAATTTACGTTATTTATCTTATCTAAATAGATCTTACTGATTCTAGTGCAGAAATCATTGTTAAACTGAAAGCTTCCGGTAGCTAGCGGGTTAGCATGACGACACTAAAGTTTATCATTAGTTCTTTTTCTTCTTTCGTGTCAATGGCTATTTGACTTTTAAATTTGATTAGCCCAATAGAGAGCAACTTCCACACCCCTCTTTGTGGCCTGGTACAAGTCATTCCGTGTGCAAGTGGTTGGGCATAGAGGACATGAGAGCAGGTGGGCCATTGTTTGTGTGGTGGCCCCGCAGTGGCACTGGCTCCGGAATGGGTCGATGTAGCCCCACTTGCCTAAATTGTCTTGGCAGCGGCCAACTTGAGTGCGCAACCGGTTTAAGAACTTTAGTTATCATTATTAGAGTACTAAGTATAATTACACTAAATTCCCACACCGAAACCGAAATCAACACACGAAACGGTGTGCGGACAGGCCGCTGCGCCTGCAGAAGTAATAGGTCATTAAGTTCATTTCTAAGGAGTGTCAGGAGCTTGCCTAGCGTCTGTATCATCCTCTCAGCGTCATCATCATCATATCAGCTACAGGACGTCCACTGCTGAGCAAAGGCCTGTCCCAAAGATTTCCAGAGCGACCGATCTCGAGGAGCCTGCACCCAACGGCTCCCAGCAACCTTTTTCAAGTCATCTTTCCAGACCCGGGGAGCAGTCTTACGCTGTGCTTTCTAATGCGTAGTCTTCACTCGAGAACCTTTCCACCCCAACCTTCATTTATGCTATCTCAATCACTATGGCTCATCTACGAATCTCCTCACTTTTGATTGGATCTCGTAGAGAAACACTTCTCAGCCTTATGACTACGACAGACATTTTTTTATTAACATTATAGAACTTCGTTTGACCACAATCTCACCTGATGGTAAGCGATGATGTGGTCTAAGATGTAGCACGAAGATAGAAGATAGAAGAAACCTATTCACTCTTACCATAAAGAGGACCGGATCGTATTTATTAGGAAAAACATGTACATATACACATACATAACATATACATGGTCAATACGTGCAGAGCTAATCGCTAATTTCGACTATTGGACGGCTGAGATTCAAACCCACTTCAGCCTCTGGAATAAAAATCGGGTTACATCCTTCTATTTCAAGGATAGCGAACAGTATAGTAGACCGGTAGTCTAATTCTGTAAGCTAATTACTGTCGTCTGTCAAGGTGTAAAATAAGCCTGTCAGAGAGCCTTTTCTGCAAGCCAGAGAGAATCACTGAAGACCTGAAAATTTGTTACTAGAGTAAGAAAAGTGCTATTGGACACATTCTTAGTTAAGGTTATGCTAAAGAATTGTTTGTCTGTAAAGTCGGTTTACGGACGATAATTTTACGTGATAACGAGAGAGATAGATGCGTGTATGTTTCTCTAAAACAAAGTTTATTCCTTTTGCCTTCAACTTAGCTTCGGAAGCCCCTCTTCTCTTTCCGTGTGTGCTCATGTTTGTTCTGGTGGTTCCGTTCCCGACACATGCACTTGAACATCCATTGAACGTACATACTCTCACAAGTATCTTGGAGTTTTGATCGACAGCTCTATGTCATGGGAACCCCAAATTGAATCAACTATCTCACGTGTCAGTAAACTTATATACATGTTTAAAACAATAAGATCAGTTCTGAATTTTGATAGTTTAAAAACTGTATATTTAGCACTCACCCAGTCTGTCCTCTCCTACTGCATCTCGTCATGGGCCTGTACGGTCAAAACCCGAATGATTCGACTTGAAAGAGCCCAAAGTGCTGTGCTTAAGGTATTGTCTAAGAAACCCTTTCTTTTCCCGACCTCTGATCTTTTCTCGCTATGCTAATTACCCTCGGTTCGACAACTTTTTACTCTGCAGACTGTCCTTCAGAAACACTCACAACTTTATTATGATCCTGAGTTGACTAATTCTAAACGAAGATCGAGTACATTTCGGGGAGTGTGCGGCGGAACTTTTCAACCTGATCAACCATCTCCATTCTATCAACGAACCACCAGACGCTCTGCGGTGCGCCACCGCTATATGCTAGAAATACCTCCCATTCGCACATAGCGGTTCTCTTCGACCTTTATTATGCGCACCGCCAAAGAGTGGAACGCCTTGCCAGAGTCTGTGTTTCCAGATAGCTACAGCCTGGGTATCTTTGAGTCGCGAGTGAATAGGTTTCTTCTAGGCAAGCGTGTATCATCGTAGACTGCATCATCGCTTACCATCAGGCGAGATTGTGGTCAAACGCAATGTATAAAAAAAAAAGAAGATCTGACAACGTTTGTGTGATCGAACGTCGCCGCACAGCTTTAGCTAGTCGCCACTTCCACTGCATAAGTCCATCACTGTACAACAGATTAAACCAATCGCTTAACATTTTTCCATTACCATACTACATATGCAAGTTGAAATGTTGAAAAGTTTATTGTTTTACTTGTATGGTTTCTTCGGTTTCTTCGTATGTAGGTGTAGATTTTTTTAACTTTGTCTTAAAATTTTTTGTATGTAATTATTTAAAACTACTAGTTCATAATTCTCGATACTATATTTCAGAGTAACCACGTAAATACATATTGCGTGCGAAGTTCCCATGAGCCGTGCTAAGAAGGCTTTAGAATAAATTTAGTATCGATAACGCACGGAATTCTCGAGAAATTCAGCTGCTTTGATGTAATTTATACAGAACAAGAAGAAGAAGAAAAAAAAAAAAAACCAATTTGTGCAATTAGTCTTGCTGTTCTGAGGACAGTGCATTATGAAGTAACATCTTAAGAGATTTACTTTTCTGGATTGTCGGAAGTGTTTAAAGTGGACGGCACAACTTCGGCACGGTAAGGTATTTAATTTTTATACTTAACTATAATTTTATATTATACTAGATAACTAGTTGTTCGCCCCGAACTGAGATCTCGCGATTCTCCGATCAAAACAGAAAAATATTATTTGTAATCTTGATATGTACCACAAAAAATAACCAAATTACTTGACAGGTAACGGGAGTTCATGTTCTGTGGTTATTTTGCAATTGGATTTCAGACTTTTGCCTATATTTGTGTCACTTAAGCTACACGCATACTAAATTACAGCACTGTGGGGTCACTGGTGTACCCTGTGAATTTTGTCAAAGTTTAGTTTTTATCATGGCTAATAACTCAAAAACTATAAAGAATTTCCAAAAAATAAAAATGGAGTCTAAATTTACTAATGAATATCTTTCATTTGACGTCACATTTAACCTGATAACCTCATTTTCCTTTTTTAACCCCTCTTGAACCCCAATATCACCAACCAAACCAAACCAAAATCTTTTTTAGCTCATTTAGTCACACCAAAATTGTGCCATCACTACCTACCTATCTAACAAATTTCACGATTATCGGATCAACGTTACGAAAGTTATCCTCGGACAAACATACATACACACAACGTCGATTTGCCCAAGTTGATTTAGAGATCTCGCTTCACTCGATCAATAAGTCTACCTTAGTTAACCATATTGAAATCCGCGTCCGCGCAGAACAGAACCCGACACTCAGCGACCGACCTCATTTTAAATATTTTTGCACCTAATTTCTAGTATTTATAGGATTACTACTTATTTATAAAGCAAAATAGGAATAATATGAAGCAGTCCGTCTCAACAATACTTTCGAAGTTTCGTTTTCTTCATGAACTTTACATAAAAACGAGTATCTTTCACGTCCTTCAAAAGGGATAATGTTCTTTTATATAATTTGAAAAAAACCTTACACAACTCCAATAAAATAATATTCAATTTACTTTGAGCTCACTCAAAAAGCCATTACCCATATCTTAAATACCAATCATCTTTTCAACATGCGACACGTGGCGGACTCATGATTAAAAGGATCGAGCTTTCGTGTTCAACTTAAGGTGATACGATTCCTATACAAACGTTTAGTAGCGAGTCACTAGATAACTGAACAGCAGAAATGTCTTAAGATATGCGTATCGAGTTTGTTACGTCTTATTATTCCCGCAAAATCAATAAAATAGCACATTTTAATGCATAAAAGAAATACAAAATCGACCAAATGTGAGTCAGACTCGTGTACGAAGGGTTCCGCACCATTATCTATAAAAACGGCAAAAAAATCATGTCTGTTGTATGGGAGCCCCCCTTAAATATTTGTTTTATTTTAATATAACTTTTTTTTTCAAAGTAAATATATAGCTATATATTCTGTGAATATTTCAAGCGTCTACCTATTGTCGTTATTAATATTGAGCAAAAACGAGCAAAAAAAAATCACGTATGTTGTTTGGGAGCCCCCTTAAATATTTATTGACGCAGGAAAAAGTGTCACGTTCTGCCTGAGCCGAGCGTGCAAGCGAGAGCGCGGAACAAGCGATAGAGAAGCACGATCGGCATAATCGTTCGGCTTGTGACGCATCTATCTCTCTTCTACTCGATCACGTTAAATTATCACCCGTAAGCCGACTTAACAATAAATTTTTTTTTATTCTGTTTTTATTATTTGTTGTTATAGCGGCAACTGAAATACTTCATCTGTCAAAATTTCAACTGTCTAACTAGCACGATTCATGAGATACAGCCTGGTGACAGACGGACAGACAGTCAGACAGCGGAATCTTAGTAATAGGGTCCCGATTTACCCTTTGGGTACGGAACCCAAAAAACACTTTTTAATGACTTTTAAAATATATGAAAATGATAAATATTTCGATATCTATAAATAAAAGTGTGCAATTTTATTGATTTTGCGGGAATAATAAGACGTAACCAATTTGATCAGCCTATGTTTAGACATTTCTGCTGTACAAGTTATCTAGTGACTCGCCACTAAACGTTTGTATAGGAACCGTACCACCTTAAGGACTACTATTTCCAGATGCTATTTCCAGTTGTAGCTATTTAAGTCTCGTAATTTTAATTACAGTTTTCGCATTTATGATCTTTGAGCTTCCGCATGCGGCTTCACACACGTGTTTTGTGAATAAAAAGTAAGACTATGTCTAAATCTAGGTGTAATCTATCTACATACTAAATTTCATCGAAATCGGTTAGTTTCGACTTGTAAATATAACGAACAAACAAACTCACTTAAGCATTAATAATATTTTTCTCGGCAACTACTGAAGCTGCCAACTTTAGTAGTCATTGATGTTTCATTATTGTACACCAGTGGTTCGCTCAGAACTGAGATCTCGCGGTTCTCCGATTAAAATAAAATAAATGTTATTTGTAATCTTTGTGTATAAAAATAGTGCCACGAAATGAATACCCAAATTAGACCTACAGACTTAGACTATACCTAGACTAGTTGACCTACAGATTCATTCAAATTACAGGTAACGACGGTTCATGTAAATTGGCTTTACTTTTTTGGGGTAGAAATTGCAGTTATTCTATATATCAGGCTTTTACGTATATTTGTGTCACTAAAGCTACATGAATACCAAATTTCAGCACTGTGGGGTCACTGGTGTACCCTGTGAGTTTTGTCAAAATTCAGTTTTTATTAGTCTTTTTTATTCTTTATTGTACACAAATAGATTTACAGATAAAAATAGCTTACAAAATGGACATGTACAAAGGCGAGCTTAACCCTAATAAGAGTTTTCTTCCAGCAAACCTTTGAAGATAGAGATATTTGATTATAGAGGTGGGTACGTGCACAGAGAATGACATTGGAGTAGAATACTAATATATAGCATATACTATAATAAATACAACACTTAACCATATTAAAAAATAATAATAATACCTATATACTATACCTACATTAGAGATAAACATAATATATTATACAAAATATAAATAATATACCTACTTATACATAATAAATAACCTAAAAGCTTACAAGGACAGGTAATGCTCTTTGACTCTAAGCTTAAAAGTGCTTAGTGATGGACTTGCGCGGATAGAGTGTGGTAGAGAATTCCACAGGTTGACTCCATGGACAGTGAAGGAACCGCCATAGCGACTGGAGGAATGAGGAGGGGTTTTGAGAAGGAGGGACTTAGATGACCTACAAGTCATCTCCGGTAGGACAAGAAAATCGAAGCGCTCACGGAGGTAAGAAGGAGCTAAAGGATTGAAAAGAGTGTTGAAGAGAAAAGTTACAACATGAAGATCACGTCGACGACGAATGGGAAGCCATTTTAGCTGGGATCTAAACATGGAGACGTGATCAAACTTGCGCAACCCGAATATGAATCGGATACACAAATTCTGAAGACGTTCCAGTTTATTTAGAAGTTCCTCGGTGGCGTCAAGAAAACAGACATCGGCATAGTCTAAAAGGGGTAACATGAGTGTTTGAGCAAGAGTAATTTTAGTTTCAAAGGGTAAAAACTTTTGGAGACGCTTAAGAGATTGAAAAGAGTAGTTAACCCTTTTACTAATCTCATTAACATGCCGCACCCAAGACAGATGATTGTCAAAATAGACGCCAAGGTTCTTGGCATTGGCCGAGTAGCTAATCGGTGCTCCAGCGTATAAAACTGGAGGAGGATTACACTTACCGACAAGATTTAACATATAAGGGCTCCCAAAAAGTACAACCTGAGACTTCGATGGGTTGACCAGGAGACCAAAAGCCTTTGCCCACGAGTAGATATGGTTGAGATCAGAGTTGATTTGGTCAATACCCATTGAAACCTCGTCCAATTTGAACTGGTGATATATTTGTAGGTCGTCAGCATAAAGATGGTAGTGCGAAGTAAGAACGTGGGTTATGGCGTTAATAAACACCGAAAAAAGGAGAGGAGACAGAACACCACCTTGAGGTACGCCAGCGGTGATGTCACACCAGTCAGAACAAGACTCGTCCGAACGTACACACTGCGTGCGATCCGAAAGATAGGAGGCAAACCAAGAAGTTACTGAGAGAGAAATATTGAAGGAGGACAGGATGGATAGGAGAATGTCGTGATCAACCGAATTAAAAGCACTGCTAAAGTCTAACAATACGAGGACTGTAAGGTATTGGTTATCCATGCCCCAGCGAATGTCATCGGACACTTTAGTTAGAGCACTAACCGTGCTGTGACCTGGACGGAACCCGGATTGGTAAGGACTCAGCAGGCAATTAAGGGCAAGGAAGTGGGAAAGTTGCTTATGCACAACGTGTTCTAAAATTTTAGATAGAATTGGTAAAATGGAGATGGGTCTAAACTGAGATACCAGGGTGGGATTAGATGTCTTTGGTAGAGGGATAACAAAAGCCTTTTTCCAGACCGCAGGATATGAGCTCGTTTCGAGAGAATAATTAATAATGTGAGTGATTATAGGAACAAGCTCAGAGGAAAGGAGTTGAATCATAAGGATGTGAATGCCATCTGTACCGACGGCCTTAGTGGAAATGGAACGAAGGAACTTCAAAACTTCAGTCTCAGTAACATCCACAAAGATAAAAGGAGAACACTGAGGTCTAGTAAGGTTAGATAAATGATCAAGAGTGGAACGTTTTATGACATCGTCCACGCAGAGAGGCGATTTAGAAAAATGAGTATTAATAGTGTTAAGGTCAAAAGAGATAGATGAATCATTTGATCCTTTACCAATTCCAAGTGAATTTAAAAATTTCCACATTTTAGCGGTGGTACAATTTTGGATGGAGCTATGTATGTGGTGTCTCTTTGCATTTCTACACATCTTGCTGCACCGATTCCGAAGCTTTTTGTAGACTGCCAAGTTCTCTTCGGAAGGTATCTTCTTGTAGATCCTCTTTGCCTTATCTCGCTTAGACATCATCCTTTTAATAGGTTTTGTCAGCCAAGGCGCTGGAGGATGTTTCACTTTGACGCGTTTCAACGGAGCGTGAGCATCATAGAGTTTAGTGACAATTGAGTTTAAGACAGATACTTTATCATCCACACTTGCCGCATTGACTACTGGAGACCAATCGATGTTATTGGCATCCACCTTTAAACGCTCCATGTTAATATCCTTAAAACTACGAAGGAGAAGATTTTTGGGCTTACGCCTGGGACAGCGAATTTTATAAGATACGAACAAAAGATCGTGGTAGGAGAAAGAGGCTGACAACTGGCCGTATGTTGCTACACGGTCAATGTAATTTTTATTATAATTAATAACTCAAAAACTACAAGGTTTAAACTAAAAATATATTTGGAGTCGAAATATACTCACAAAGACCTTTTATTATACGTGCCACTTGACCAGATAGTTCCATTTTGTTTTTTTTACCCCTCTTGAACCCAACCCAGCCCCCATCCCCTCACATTTTTAGCTCATTTAATCACACCAAAATTTTGCCATCAGCCTATATATCAAATTTCATGATGATCGGATCAATTCTTCGAAAGTTATCTTCGGAAAAACCAACATACATACATACATCGCCGATTTGCCCTAGTTGATTTGGAGATCTCGCTTCGCTCGATCAATAAGCTTAGACCATAAGCAATTTTCTGTTTTACGAGATCGTTAAACAAACAATAGTCTACTCATTGCCACTTCTACTTGCGAGTTCTCTGTGTCTCTCGGGCTAGTTTAAATCTTTGCCACCAGCCTACTCTACCAGTTCCGGCACTGGTTCTAAAGGCTACACACGATCAGTTAAAACTGGCAGTTTAACTCAGCGATGCGGGCGCGCACCCCGGGAGAGCCATGAGATAAGCGAGAAGCAATGCAAGATTTGCATTTTCGCTTCAAAGAGTTGAGAGATAGGTGAACCATTGAGTAATGCCTGCTTTGTTTTAAGGAATGTAAAGTCCTACAGCACTATAGCGGCCACGGTCTTAAGTTGCCACTAGGCGCAGTCCAAATCATCTTCATCAATTATATCACTATGGGCCATGTAGGTAAATACATTCGTCTCTGTAGTAGTATTTTAAACCCATATAGATATTTTATTTTGAACAAGAAAAATTCTGACCAAATAAAATGGCTGCTGAATCATTGGAGCCCGTGGACTAAGTTGCCAAGCTGCGGCAGTCAATATAACACAATCTGGCCGCAGCCAGATCGAGACAAGGACGCAAACACTTCGCATGTCCCTGCCGAGGTTCTTCTTAGTGACTACAGTATGGGGTTCTTCAAAAAGGGCGTTTCAATTTTTCTTTTTAAAGTTGGCAACGCGTTTGTTATGTTCGTGCCGCCTTTGGTGTTACCAACGCAACGTCCATAGGCTACGGTAACCGCTTACCATCAGGTAGGTCATATGCTTGTTTGCTACCTGAGTAGTATAAAAAAAAACAAGACAAAATTTATGTATGTAGTTGCCCCAGTTGTCTTTGAACAAGTCGAAACCCGGTCCCAGTAGCTAGGGCACTTTTTTAAGGTGCGTAACCTGTGAGGCAATACTTTGATATAGGCGATGGCTATACTTAACATCAGGCGGGCCAAATGTCAGTTCCATCTCCAATTCGTCTAAAAAAGGAACCATCCAAATGCATTTCGAATTCCGAAACGACTCAACTATCTTGACTGATCATTATGTGGTCCAAACTTACTGCCCAATATTTTGGTTATCGTAGCCAAATTGTCTATTGGGTAGTCTAACGTACGCAGTAGCCACTCTGCGAAGTTCCAACTCTTTGTCCTCGCGTTCTTTGAGGGCAGTATAATGAGTGCAAGTTGCTCTCTTGTGGCAGTCAGTAAACAATTCCAGTTCGCCATTATGCCAAAACCTTATCAGGATTTGGCACTTTTATGGCGTTATTGGCAACTTGCATGCATGTTGGGAGAAATGCATTTTGGCGACAATCGAGAATTTCAGTTTTAATTTATCTTCGATGCCTGTCCAATGCAACGTTTTAGTGCGACTGAGAGGTGATGCTGTATAGAAAGATCGTACGTTGACTAAAGCTAATCTGCTCCTCTATTCTGTTGAGTATAGGGTTGGGTGCAGTAAGCGCTAAGGAAGAGTTCATTACACTAAAGGAAATCTAATAAGTCCGATTTGAAGTCTATCATTTTGCATGCCGCTATAACTTTGCACGAAAGTCTACACAAGAAATCAAAAAAATCAACCACATAATGTCAAATAGTTATTATTGCAATATATCAATGATTATCACACTAATATTATAAATGCGAAAGTTTCGATGTTTGTTTGTTACCCAATCATGTCATAACAGCTGAACCAATTTCTATGAAATTTGGTGTGTCGATAGATTATGATCTAGATTGTCACATAGGCTACTTTTTATTGACAAACCACGCGTGAAAAGCCGCGGGCGGACGCTAGTAATTAATATGCCGTTCTTTAACGTTCTAGTAAAACCAAAGGTTGTCTGGAAGAGATCGCTGTTAAGTGTGGTATACAATAAAGCGTTTTCTATTCTATTCTATGCACCAAGTTACATTTTATATTTAAAAAATTAACTAGTTAATCCTGAATCAATATTTAGACAAAACAATATTCCACAGATGTAGTAGCATTTGGTTCTCTTGGTCGTTGGTAGTAATATTTTTACATTAGACACCCTATTAATTTTCCACTAGTGTAATTGAATATCTGTTTATCTTTATACATATACAGGCTGTTTGGTAATATACTGACGATATTCAAGAGACGGTTTCTCAAAACATAAACAAGACTTTTCAAACAAAACCTACTAGTTAGGTATATGATCATATTTTAGAGAAAATTGACTAGGTGTAGGTGATTCAATATAAAACTCACTGCCTACTCATGCGATCGACATTCCAAAAAATTAAAGCCGGTTTGATACATTTTGGTGAATGTGCGCAAGATCTTCATGACATTATCCCTCCTTCTCCCTTCCACCACCGGACAAGCAGACGAACCGAGAAGTACCACCCATACCCCACGGCATACCACCGTGCCGTACCAAACGATTTGACTATTTTTTTTTGTTAGCACAAGTGAGGAGTGGAACTCACTTCCGGCGTATGTTTTTTCAAACCAGTATAATCTTGGAGTCTTCAAGTCCAGAGTGAATAGGTTCTTTCTAGGCAAGCGTGCTCCATCTTCGATCACAACTTCACTTACCATCAGGTGAGGTAGTGGTCAAGCGCTTGGCTATCACCAATAAAAGAAAAATATCTCTTTCGGAAATAGCTGCGGGTTTTGGGTTAGAAAGGGACAACAAGAGATATCTCGAGACGTTACGAATACAGTATCTGTGGTTAGATGGCAAGCGTTATGCAATAGCACCACATAAGTTTAATAAAGTGTTTGTTTATACATGCCAAAATAAATTTCACATTTCTACGGTAAATATTTCACAAATTTAATTATTATGGCTCATCAAAATAACCCCTTTCTTTATTGTGCGTATATTATCAAACACACTACCTATATATGCACAAGCATCAATTATAAAAAATTCGCATTCCGACCTTAATTCTTCTATGCTACCTGGAGATGGAACAAGCATAGCCCACTTGATGTTAAGTGTTAAACATCGCCTGTTACAAAAATCCTCTCCATTCAAAGGTTGTCTGGAATCAATTGCTTCTAAGCGATAAACCGCCAATTGAACTGGTTGCTTTGTGAGTGTTTACTTTAATGTTGTTTATTTTGTGGTTACAAAGTGTTTCATTAATTCATTAAAAGTATTGCCTCGTAGGTCACATACCTTAAGAACGTGCCCTACGATGCACTGCCCTGCCTCCATCAACTTGAGGTACACAGGTGTAAAACTTCATGTGCCTGTAATTTCACCGGCAATCACACTCTTCAAACCGAAAGACAGCAATGCTGCTTGGCGGCACAAATAGGTATGGTGGTAGTACTTCCCCGGGCGAGACCTATCACAAGGAACTCTGCTACTCTTAATTTCTCGCTCTTAATTACTCATAATCGACCTTAACCTTGAGAGTTGCACAAAGGGCCATGGAGCGTACGATGCTTGGCATCAGACTGTTAGATTGAGTTCCAAACGTCGAGATCCGTAGACGAACGAAGGTTCGTGACATTGGGATTTGAGTTATGGAGCTCAAATGGTCGCGGGCGGGACACTTGGCTAGACGTGGCGATGGCAGATGGAGCAGGACAGTGACTGAATGGTGGTCGAAGAGCGGGTATAGAAGGGTAGGACGACCAGCAGCGAGATGGGTGGACGACATCGTAAAGGTCGTGGGCCGTCAGTGGGTGAGACTAGCGCAGGATCGTGGTGGATGGCACAAACTTGGGGAGGCCTATACTCAACAATGGGTGAAGTCAGGCTGTGGATGATGATGATGATGACCTTAATTTTCACGAAAAAGGAATATTGACTTATACTGCATCCAGATACCATCCCAGCAAAGATAGCCTGCCCCTATTTTAGGCAGTAACGAAGGCTTTGTTAATTTAAGGCCACTTCTACACAAGTTAATTGAACTTTAACTAATGACGGGCAACGAATGCGGCCGGAACGTAATCAATAACGGTTTAGCCTTTCTAATGACCGCCTTTGTGATCACTCAACGGCTATGTATCCTTATTGGGAGCTTACTTTTACGGATTATGTTTTAGAATAATGAGCTTTTTACTATAGAAGAGATTTAAAAAGCTCTATAGAAAATATAGGTTTAGAGTTTTTGTCGTCATCACGTTTGATTGTATTTTGTACGAATGTTTTTTAAGCTATATTTTTTTTTTATTTATTAACCTTATTTGAGGTTGGTGCTGATTATCTGTAATTGTATGTAACCTCTAAATTGTATGAGCGCCCATACAACTCAGTGGACTATCTTAATTGGCGTCAACTATGTAATGGGGTCACCCTTAAATATTTACCTTTTTTTTATTTTAGAATTTTTCTTTATTTGTGCTGCTTTTTGCCAAATTTCGTTATTCTAGGCCAACGGGAGTTGGCCTAGAATAACGAAATTTGGCTACCGTATAGGTTTTCGACCCAAAAACTATAGGGTACTTCCGGTCGACCTAGAATTGTCAATTTTGGTTAAAAGCAAGGTTTTATAACACAAGTAAAGGGAAAATTCCGAAAAATAAAAAAAAATAGAAAATTAAGGTAAATTTTGGTACTTACAAGTTTTTGCGAAAATCTAAATTTGCCCATATCTTTTTATCGTGTTGACCCAGGACCTTGATTTTTATACACCTAATAGGGACTATAGACTTCAGTATCTGGTATAAATTTAAACTTGCTAGGTCGTTACTGAAAAAATCGGTGGTGACACAAGGACAGACAGACGGACAGAGGGACAAGAGAGTCATCTTATAAGGGTTCCTTTTTTACATTATGAGGTACGAAACCCTAAAAAGACATGTACAAAGGCGAGCTTAACCCTAATAAGAGTTTTCTTTCAGCATACCTATGAAGATAAATATAGCTAGCTCATTAAAGGTTTTTTTTCTCGTATCTCCGCTACCTTTTAATTCTTTTCTGATTATTTTACCTCAGTGTGAATATTTAACGGTTGGGATCTGTTAAGTTTCTCTTGTCTGAAGAAGTGAATAAGAATCAAAGAATCTGAATTATCGACGTCCATAGATTTTTAGAGTCAGTGAATTTGTGCGGCCCAACGGCTCCCAGCAAATTTTATTAGGTCGTTTATAAGATACATAAATACATTTTTAGTGTCTATACATGTGTGTGTGATGAGAACACAAACGGCTCAAGAAAGAGCATGAGATGGAGAAAGCCTTCATCCAGAAATAGATATTCCTAACACAAAATAAAACAATATATTAAAATTTTATTTTTATTTAGTTTAATTAAAGAATCATCATCATCATATCAGCCGTAGGACGTCCACTGCTGGACAAAGGCCTCCCTCATTGATCTCCAGGAACTGCGGTTGGAAGCGGCCTGCATCCAACGCCGACCTGCGGTTCTTACCAAGTCGTCTGCCCATCTTGTGGGTGGACGTCCTACGCTGCGCTTGCCGGTCCGTGGCCTCCACTCGAGAACCTTTCGGCCAATTAAAGAATAACTAACAATTATTGAATTTAAATATTCGTAATAAAGCTCATCCATATATCATCGAAAATTGGGTATCGCGCACCACACGCGATTTTTTCTAGCACATACTTGCAAAATGAGCTACCATCTAAGGTTTTCCCATTAGGCTACGACATGACACGCGTCAAGAGAAATGTAAAGAGGTTTTTACAGTGTAGGGAACGCATCGACAATACCCCGGGTGTTGCCAGTGTTAATAGGCGACGGTGACCGCTTACCATCAGGTGGGCCGTAAGCCTGTTTCCCCACAAATTACATAAAATAATAATAATTATTATTAAGATTATTTTATTTTAATATATAATTAAATATCCTCATTTTTATTATTTTATATTATTACGAATGACCCCATCTCGCATGCCCCATCTCCCATGGCCCATCATGGGAGATGGGGTGAGAAAGTTTCCTTTGAGCTGTCCTTTGTGCCACATATCAACTTGTATTGTACCTTGTTTATACTACTGTTTTAAATATGGTAGAAACTTATTAATTAACACCGTAAATGAATAAGTTAACGCTATAATCAATACTTTATTCATGGTAAGATCCCATACAAATGTCATGGTTTTAACATTCCTTCATACTCAATTATTGTATTAGGTATAATTTGGAACCCGGTAGTAAACAGTTTTAAACAGTAGAACTTTCGGTTGCTCAGTTTTATGCTATTAGCTTCTGTAGACAGGGTGAATTTGTAAGCAGTTGACAAACTCTGAGGCACAAAGAAAATCTGTATATTTCAATACAATAACGAAGTTACCGGAAGTTAAATCATAATTTAGAGGAGGCAATCAGTTTTACAAACATCAAAACTTTTTGAGGCCATGATGATGAAGGGACGATCAATATAAAGGAAATTAATTGGGCTCTGGTTGGGCTCTCGTTTATTTTGACCGTCATTTGTTTATTTTTCGTACGGCAACTCTATTGGGAATTCAATACAGTAGGGTACCGAGAAGAAATTGCCAAGGTATTCATTTGGTATAAAATAATAACTGACTGAGCGAGCGAAGCGAGCGATGCGTCTCAGTTCCAAAATTGGTCAAAAATGCTTTTGTCCGTCTGTCAGTCTGTCTGTTTGTTCTCACCTACAAGTCGCATTTTTAAACCGATTTAGACGAAAATTGGCACACACTTGCACACAATTTTAACGACAATTGTAAGTTCCTTGATTTTTTAGTATTTTAGTTAATGGTGACTTTTGATTGGGGGGAAATAAGGGGGAAGTTTGCTGTAGCGTTATTTATCGACGGATTTCGATTAAATTTGAAAAGCAGACTAAGGACTTCATTTGTAGAATGTTGCAATTTTGCGATATTGCGAAAAAAATCCAAAATGGGCCGTTGGAGGGGAGAAAAGAGGGGGAAGTTTCCTGTAGCGTTTTATATGGACAGAGTTCAATTTTTGTTTTTTTTTATTCATTCCTACTTATACCAATCAGACTACGTAGTCCTCTCTGCCTTCACGAGACAGACCCGTAGACACCAGATTCATCCACCCGGGACCAAAGAGAACGCGAGTAATCGCTAAAATTTGGAGTATTCAGAATAACTGCAATTTCTACCCTTAAAAAGATTAACCGGAATTGTTTGGTGGATATAATTATAATAAACTGAACTACAGCTTCATTTTTTGTTTTTATTACTTACTAGCTGTTGCCCGCGACTTAGTACGCGTTAAACTACTAAACGTGTAGGTAACCTGGAAAGCTAAACTCGCTGTTGCAACTTGACTTGACACCCCATTTTTATCCCATGGGAACTGATTTATGGGATAAAAGGTAGCTTAAGTGATAATCCAGGTATCTACGTATATACCAAATTTCATCGAAATTGGTTTAGCTGTTACAACGTGATTGAGTAACAAACAAACAAATTAATAAACAAACATCCACTCTCACAAATTTAATATTAGTCTGATAATTTTACAAAGAGGTAAAGTTTGTTGTTTGAATGTTTGTAGTGTATAATTTTAGAAACTACTGAACCGATTCTGAAAATTCTTTTACGAATAGAAAGCTAGACTAACCCTTAATGCTGTATTTTATTTTGATAAATATCCGTGCAAAGGCAGGGCAGGTCAACTAGTGTCCTACAGCAACACGGTCGTCACCAGACTACCATTCCATAATTTATCAATCAGAGCATCATCATTCTGCCATGTTCCTTTAAATTGTATTGTAAATAGTGACTTGCTGTTCCAGTAACGAGGCACCCAGTTTAAATATGTACAAAAAGTTTTTAAATCACCGCGAGCGAGTCGAGAGGCTCTCGTGTAGGCGGACTTCTCAGACGGAGTGCCACAAGTGGGGGACATTAGCGGATGTATTATTTTAACGCGAGAAGAGCAATGCTGATACGCAGGAGGTTGCCGGTTCGATTCCCGCCGCGATACAAATGTTTGCATGATCTACAGATATTTGTAAAGTATCTGGTTGTTTCTACTTAAAAGAAATAAAAAGAATGTATATGTAATGGCTGTAAAAATATTTAATAATTTACCAAAGAACATTCAAGAGTTGCCACTTTTTAAATTTAGGCACAAATTAAAATTATGGCTTTTAGATAAGACCTTTTATACATTAGAGGAATACTTTAACAAATAATGACATGATTAATTTGACAGAAAATAATTATAATTGAATACTAAATGTTTGACATAAATAGTGTAATATTACTTTACTATAGTGTGACCATTAGTGCTGTGCACTCCCTGAGGTATACGCGCGGCGGGACGGGGGGGAGAATCGGCTGCTGCGCTCTGTCAGTTCGCCGTCAACGCTCGTGGCGGCAGGTAGTGTTATTTGCATCGGACTGTCTATGTCAGACGCACATGAGATAAATATTCAAAGATGGGTCGTGCGTTATCTCGTGATATGAAATGGAAGATGAAGTTGAAACAGAATCTATGTCAGAATAACTTTCGTTAGAATATATAATTGTTTGTAAATATAAAAAATGTTCAATAAAACAAGTCCTTTGAATTATAAGTTTAGTTCTTATTTATCACCTGCATATTTTTAATAAAATATGAGTATATTTAAGTTACATTTTAATCAACTAAGTAAGTATAATATATTACAGATAGATAGCCTCCGACCATCGTCCCGCCACAAGTCTTGCCTTAGAAATGCAAACTGATATCGTAAGATATGTCCGACATGTATTGATCTCATGTGAACTCATGCAGTTTTTTCTTTGCCTCCCACCTCGCCGCGCATATCTCAGGGAGTGCACAGCACTAATGGTCATACTATAACAATATATTTATAAGAATATGAAAGCTTTACAAGCTTATTGCACGCCTCTGAGTGGGGTAGAGTATAGTGAAACTATTTTATATTAAATGTTACATCTTTCTGTATAACCTATATTCTGGCAATAAATGATTATGAAAATATATATATATATATAAGTATTCCATCAGTTATCTGGTTCCCTTAGTAGGTACAATCTCTGCTTAGTTTTGAGCTAGATAATGCTGTGCCAAATATACAGCATTATTTAATTTAACTACCCTATTTTACTATTTGTTGTTATTTTTCATTAAAATATTATATGAGGGCTGCAAATATATGTAATGATATCCCATACAAATACTTTGAAATTTTATACTTTATTGTACACACACATTAAACAAAAAAAAATATGACAATTCTAGATGATTCTCTTTCCCTCCCGAAATATTCTATGGTTAACCAACGTTCGAACCTTTTGTCTGTCCGTGTGTATTTGTTAGTCCGTAGCATCGTAGCTCACTAACGAATAGACCAATTTACCAATGTGTATGTTTTTCAATGGGTCTTGCTATTTATAAAAATGTACTTGTTAGCCAGTTCCTCCGACCGCATTCGCTTATGCCAGAGGTGTATCTCTCGTGGGAGGTTGTAACGCTACATGTTAACGCATCTGCATCGGCCGGGTTCAACGACCCGCGCTTCTATAACGAACGTGTGAGAAGGTCATGAGATTCGGCATCATTCGGCAACTGCCAATTCTTGACCGTTTCAATTTGAATTTCGAATGCACACAGAATGTTCCATTTGTTTTTTAGTTAGATTAGAAACTCGTTTGCGGAGCCAAACGAGTTTTGTTTTTATTTTTATGATGGTGGCGTGAGGAGGTTTTATTCTTACTTATTCTTAGAACTCCATTTACTTTTATTGGTAACTGATAAAATACCAGCGCGCAGCGATTTGTCTTTTAAGAAGCTTAATTTTTCTTTTTAATAAATTAATGCGATATCCGCTTTTGATAACATTTATAAGACAAAATCACCTAACTTTAGTAGCACTCCGTTTTGAAAGGTAAGATTAAAACCGGCTTACTGCCTTTAAGACGCGCTTACGTGTGAGTCTTAAAGGATTTATACTTTCTCCTCCCCCGATCTCCCAAAGGGTGAAGTTTTCCAGTTAAAATGGAAATACAGGTTTAAATTACTTGTGGCGGTTTTACGCTCTAAAAGTGTGTTTAGCCTAGGATGTTACGAGCTCCGGAACATTTTATAGGGGTTTCTTGTTTTCTACGTAAACTAGGAACATTTTATAACAGATTTTATTTCGTGTTATGGTGTTCCTTATTAAAATGGAAACGTTAATAGCGGAACACGTCTGGAATTTGCGTGTCTGTTTGTTGCGAGACTGACTGTTACTCGTTATTTTCTCCTTTGCTAATTGAACAGACTTGTATTCTTTATTATTTTTAATAACAAAAAGAATATTAGAATATTATTAATTATTTTAAGGAAAAATAACAGCTATACTAACTTAACAATTAACTAGTACACACGGTTACACATCAAGCTATATCATTCCAGTATAAGCTGACCTCTCATTCTACGAAAAGCCTACACAATGCGAGGTCAGATTATGCTGGAAATTATAGCTTGATGTGTAGCCGTGTGTACAAAAAAGAAAGCCAATTATAGGTTTTCATGTACAGCAACTTTTTAGCAACATATCTAGGTAAGAACATAATATTAGCCAACATTCGGTGAAACTTTGTAATTAAGATAGGATGGGTCTCTTCCTTTTAATAACAAGAAAATTTAGTTATGATTTTGACCTGACGATGAACCCGAGAATGTGTTAAGTTAGGTTCTAAATAAATAATTTATTTCTGGTTTTAACGCTCGAAAAAAGACAATTGACTTTACTCCATTTTCAAGTCTATATCTAAACGATTTACTATTTAAAAGCAACACAAAAAGAAAGGTCCACGTCGTACAATTTGTCGCTGGTCCTATAACGGTCGCAATAGAACTTTATGAAACAATATGACCTTTGAAAATATGAACCCTATTCAATATTGAATGCTTGGATAAGTAAAATTTAGGTCGTCTTTTGTAATGTTAAAAATGAAACGCGAAGACTTACGGATAATGGTGAAAATCATCACAGCACTCTGTGAACTTACCCACATCGTGTAAATACCATGGCTACGGATAGATCATTTTTTTAAAAGAAAGAGGCAGAGAAGGTTTGTGCACGTGATGCCTAACAGCATAGCTACAAATAATGCCAGAATGAGTCAACTTTTACCGTGTTTAAAACCAACAACAATAATTCTGCAAAACAGAGTCCATCAAGGAGTAAGGATAGTTGGGGTTGGACCAAAGAAGGGAGTAATGCACAATACAACCACAAACAATGCGGGACGTCATAGCAGATCTTACGCCGCCTTCATCCTAGAATTAGGATAAGCTATTATGGTTCTGAACATCTTGAGAATAGGACCCCTGAGGTTTGATTGGATTCGATTCCACAACTATGCTGAAAAACAGTCGACAAACGAGAGTTATTTTTGTAACAATTGAAAAGGCATGGTATAGTGTGACCATTAGTGCTGTGCACTCCCTGAGGTATGCGCGCGGCGAGACGGGGGGGAGAATCGGCTGCTGCGCTCTGTCAGTACGCCGTCAACGCTCGTGGCGGCAGGTAGTGTTATTTGTATCGGACTGTCTATGTAAGACGCACATGACATAGACAGTCCGATACAAATAACACTACCTGCCGCCACGAGCGTTGACGGCGTACTGACAGAGCGCAGCAGCCGATTCTCCCCCCCGTCTCGCCGCGCGCATACCTCAGGGAGTGCACAGCACTAATGGTCACACTATAATAACAGAATACTTGGATTTCCCAGAATCATTTAATTTGTCTACTCGTTTCACATTTGTTCGTAAATCTAAATAGAACTCCACCAATACACTAATTCGTGTATTAAATATTAATTTATTTACATTTACCTTAGCTTTTAGCAGGATTACCACAGTTCCTCCCTTACACAGCACACGCAGCCTCTTCCGTCTACCCCAAGATGGCGGCTTCCTCTTAAAATCAAAACCAACTCGATTGTAGCTTTAGACGGAAGTCAAATAGCAATCTTTATTTTGACCAAGTAAATTCATAAGATTAGTATAATTGTTTAGATACTTTTAAATGAGTATACAAAATAATTATGTTATTAGTTATTCATATATATGTGATCCTTACACACTTGTTGAATCGAACGTTGCTGAATACATTAGGTTAGAAAAAGGGTTGCAGTAAAAATACATCCTTTACAGAAAAATGAGACATTAAAGATTAATAACAAATATATTGCTAATACATAAAAGCAGTATTTGCGGAGAAACACATAGATAGAAAGACAAAGATCTCAAAATAACAGTTTTTGCAACAGGGGTTTAGTAAGAGACATTTATGGCGGGTATATCCGTCGGTAACTGACTACGGTCCGTATCTCCTTGAAAAAGTGTCAAACTAGTGTCAAACTTTTGACATGTCTTCAAGGAGAAACGAGTCGTAGCTGGTTACCAACGGATATAGGAACCCGGCTTTATATACGTCAAGGCGCTCAGGCAGTACGAGTTAATAAAGATGCCAACAATAATGTGTCATAACGAAAAGTGTGATCTTAATTAAGACAATTTGCCACCTCGTCTAAGCCATTCAAAGTCGGGCAATAATCCATTCATAATTTATAATTCCACAGCCGAATCTAAATTAAAATAAACAGCCTCTTCCATCTTCCAAAGTTGATCAACTCTGACATTTGAAAGAGTATTTTATCGGTGTCATCAGAACGTAAATGCACAGAGGGCCTGCCACGAATAATTTACGTTATAATACCAACTTGACAGCTGGACAAGTGTTTAGCGCACACAGTGTCTATAATAATACAACTTAAATAATATTGTTGGCACTTACGCACTTTAATTCTGCTGATTGATCTACAACAGTTAAATACTTACATTTTGAAACGAATCACAAAAGCTAGACAATGACAGTGTTTTCGACATTCTTGTAAATATTTCGATACAATACTCAATCGTTTATTGTATTCCACAATGTAATAATAGGTGGTAAATAATAGGTACATGTTCATTATGTACCCTGTTGGGCGCAACAATATCATGGAGAGAGGAGGACGTCATTGTTCTTGTTAGGTTATATTTATTTAAAAAAAAGAAAATACTCAAATCTAGTGTCAAAGTAGGTAGTTGTATCTAAAATTTGTCATTTTTCATTAAATTTATCATTAAAATATTCGTCAATTGTATAGTAAGTTTTTTTAGTTAGTAAGTATTTTAATTGTTTTATAAATTTTATATTATTTGTCTCATTTTTCAACGCGTCAGGCAGTTTGTTAAATTTTTTGATCGACATTACGTAAGGGCTTGAAGAGTGCAGTTTGAGTCGGGAAGCAGGTATCATAAGCTTCTTTTTGTATCGCAATGAGTATGTCGTATGCATTTCTTCTCGTGTTGTGTAGAAATGCTTGTATTTCCTAGCAAATCTGACACTTGCTATCGTCTTTCTAGGCTGCAGCAGCCGATTAGGGCGCTGCTGCAGCCTGGCAGCGTAAGGTCACGTTTTTGGAGACGCAGCGCGTTGTGCGGCGCGAGCAACCCTTTAATCAAGCAAAAGTTCAGTCTACATTACGCTTTCATACATTATGTTAGTATACAATAAACTTACTCTTACAGAAGCCTGCCAGGCAAGCCTTATTCTCTTTACGTATTGTTCGTGCTATGCTCTTTGAACAAATATGCGACTTCGTGCCAATAAAATCGGATAGATGAGCTGTGTGTCACGCGGTGTCAGGACCGAGTCACGACTTGACTCCGCCCTCTATTGTCTGGATAGAAAGTCCCAAATAACTTGAATTGACGTCTCGTGTACCTATTGTACGAACTTCCATTAATGGTGGCCACTCCAGTACTCTTAGATTGTGAGTGATCACGTTTAAGGTTCCCCTATTAGATGGAAGACTGTTAGAGGTTGAGGGGAGACTTGATCGGTCGCTATGAAAGTCTGGACGCCTATGTGAAGTAATTGAGGTCCGGCTGATATTACAAATAAACAAACTATTAGTTCTGTGATTCACTTTTCAAATAAAAAAAGAACCATCGAAATCGGATCTCATAAGGTGGAGATATCTAGTTGCCCCATTTTCTCCCTTTTTGGAGGATATACCCATCCAATCAAATATCCCCGTTAAAAATTATTCAATAAAATCGTCAAACCTGTATACCAAATTTCGTCCAGATAGGTTGTAAAATACGACATGTAGAGAACCAACAGACTGACAGAGGAATGCAATTTTGCCAGACTTGAAGCAGAGACGCTTCGCTTTCTCGGTCAATAAATATTAAGATCGTCATCAAATAAATTACGTTTTAATCGTAAACAATTATAATATAAAACACTGCTTTCCTATCAAAGGCTTATACTGACCAGCGAACGATTTTTGACGGTAGTCCACGGTAGTAAATAGGATTTTTTTAAATTCCTTTGATGTTTCCGACATGCCACGCTGCAAAATTACGGAGCACCTTTGGCGTTTGTCTACAGGTGATAAGACCACAAAAACTAAGGTAGCCCATTCGTTGGCGTCAGTTAAGCTGATCTGTACCCAGCATTCGACACATCTGTTGACCAAAAAGTTCGTTATACATTAAAAACAAATAATGACAATTTCGCCTTTTATACCAATACCAAGTTTAAAAATAACTTTTTTATATGTCAAGTGTTGGGTGCCAAGGCAAACATAGTGTTACCAGCTGAGGGTTCGGGATAAAATAATTAAAATGAATCTAACCAAAATAACACTTTTATTCAATACTAAAATACAATATACACGATCTTAATCACAACACACTAATTCACAACACTATCGCACAATAAACCACTAAAAGTCACCGAAATGTTCGCACGTATAGCCAAATCCAGACTGACTCTGCGGACGTCTCTACGCACTATTTATACCGAGCATTATTTCCAGAACATTCCACTAGTATCTAAAAAAAGTATAGGTATTTCGATAGTCTACTATTTCTTAATATGTGCAACGGTAGGTAAAAACGTGTTAAGTAGGTCATTCCATACCAAGTACTACTTATTCTGTGACACAGTAGGTATAACTTCGAGAAAAACCGTCTATTACTTATTCTGTAACAGCCTCAGCGTAACAATAGCATACAGAAAAGTATTTAATTAACCTATAACGCCTTTTTTGTAAATTAAATATGATAATTTCGACTTCGCTTAATGTTGTATGGAAATATCATCTCGTGTTTTAGTCAAATTCTGAATATAGCTACCAGCCCGTATTTGCGCACCCTGTTACCCCGAGGACTGCCAACTAAAAGGTTTTGCATGTATTAATACATTTGTAGGTTATGGTGTAGGTACTTTAAACTGGTTAGCTGAATGTATCTGTATTAGATCCACCTCTAAAGGGGCGATTGGTTGAATGCAAGTACGGAACAAAAAATTAGTTCGATGCAAACTATGGCTAAATATGTTTTAAGGAGTTATCAAATCAGACAAATACGTAAAATTTAAATATGTTTAGTCGTTAAATACGTTTTGGGATCGTTGTGCAAGCCTGGTAATGTATGTTTCAAATAATTTTATTGTGTAGTAAATATGTTAAGTCTATGTCTAACCGACCGACCTTATTGAGAATTGTATGTTATTATCCGTTGAGGAGTTTCGTTTCCCATGTCCAAAGATCAGTAGACTTATTACGTAAGCCAATCGCCGTCGTCCAGTGGCGTTCGAGTCATGCCGTCCTTTTTACACCTACAGTGCGTATTACGTGGTAAAAGGACGGCTTGATCCGAATAACAGCAGACGACAGCGACTGGCGCCCATGAAATAAGCCTAGAGATCTTCACCAAATTTATATGGGACCAATCTTGCTATACTCTTACGCCACCGTCTTTATTTGGTCACATAGATCCTGCGCATCCAAAGGTTGCCTGGAAGAGATAGCTTTTAGCAATAAGGCCGCCCATTATACATATGATTTAAAAGTGTATTTTCTTTTATATGTTTATATATAATGGTGTGCAATAAAGGAATTATCTAATCTAATCTACTCTTCTTCTTCGTGCCCTTTTCCCACATTACGTGGGGTCAGCACAACATGTATTTTTCTTCCATACCTCTCTATCAGCCGTCATCTCTGTTGTCACTTCTTTTTTACCCATATCATTCTTCACACAGTCCATCCATCTCTTCTTCAGCCTTCCATCATCCACATTCATTTTTAACACTCTTTTAGTCACGTGATTTTCGTCCCTCCGTATGACATGCCCATACCACGCTAGCCTACTACTCCTCAACTTGCGATACACTCTTTTTAATAAAAAACGAATGGACATAATAGTTTCATATTTAATCGAAGAAAATGTCCAAATTATAGAAAGAGAAAACAACTGGCCACGCGGTAGTTGTGTCTCTCACAACACGAGACACCCAGCATTTACTTTACAGCTAGACAGGGAACACAGTCCATTCTCTATATCAAAGGGGCTTCCAAATTTTATTACATATTCACTCGAACACGAAACACGAAAATTGTCTAAAATGAATATTATAGGTATATACCTAGTCAGGTCATAAGTATTGTCACACAGTAAAAACTTTTCTTTTAAGATGCTGGCCACAAAAAAGTTTATAGAATTCGAATTTCGAATTGTTCATGAAAATAAAAATGTATACTTTTTAGAATTTTACTCATTTTTAAATATGGAGTGGACGCTTAAAGAAGACCGTGTTGCAGTTATTGCGTTGCATCGTTGCGGTTACGCGCCAATTCAAATTTATGACATACTAAAAAATTTGAATATAACCAAAAGATTCGTTTATCGCACCATCAAACGATACAATGAAGACTCTAGTGTAGATGACAGGTCAAGAAGTGGTCGCCCTCGGTCTGTTAGGACTCCAGCAGTGATAAAAGCTGTGAAGGTGCGAATTCAAAGAAATCCCAAACATAAGCAGAAACTGTTGGCCTTTCAGATGGGGTTAAGCAGAACCACGGTGAAAAGGGTGTTAAATGAAGACTTAGGGCTTCGGGCATATCGAAGAAAAATAGGACATCGTTTGAATGCTCGTCTAATGGACCTGAGACTGAAGAGATGCCGCGCTTTGTTGAAGCGGTACGCGGGAAAAAAATATCGGGAATTTCTTTTTTCGGATGAAAAAAAATTTACCGTAGAAGAGAGCTACAACAAACAAAATGATAAGGTGTACGCACACAGTAGTGAAGAAGCGAGCAACCGTATTCCGCGTGTCCAATGAGGTCATTTTTCCATCCTCGCTCATGGTATGGTTGGGAGTTTCTTATTGGGGCTTAACAGAGGTACATTTTTGTGAGAAAGGTGTAAAAACGAATGCAGTTGTTTATCAAAATACAGTCCTGACGAACCTTGTGGAACCTGTTTCTCATACCATGTTCAATAATAGGCACTGGGTATTCCAACAAGATTCGGCGCCAGCTCATAGAGCGAAGAGCACACAAGACTGGCTGGCGGCGCGTGAAATCGACTTCATCCGGCACGAAGACTGGCCCTCCACCAGTCCAGATTTAAATCCGTTAGATTAAAAGATATGGCAATACTTGGAGGAAAAGGCGTGCTCAAAGCCTCATCCCAATTTGGAGTCACTCAAGACATCCTTGATTAAGGCAGCCGCCTATATTGACATGGACCTCGATAGTGCTGCGATAGACGACTGGCCGCGCAGATTGAAGGCCTGTATTCAAAATCACGGAGGACATTTTGAATAAACTTTAGTGTCATAAGAACCTATGTTTTGTTAAGTTCATTTTGGTATATAAATGGTTACATAATGAATAAACTTGTTTCAAATATTTTATATTAAACATGTGACAGAATTTATGACCTGACTAGGTATATAGGTATAGGTAGTTTTATAGGTATAGGCGCTATAGGTCCGGCGTATGTTTTTCCAAACCAGTATAATCTTGGAGTCTTCAAGTCCAGAGTGAATAGGTTCTTTCTAGGCAAGCGTGATCCATCTTCGATCACACCTTCACTTACCATCAGGTGAGGTAGTGGTCAAGCGCTTGGCTATCATCAATAAAAAAAAATATTTATTGAAATCTACAGCTACCAGATCGTAACAAGAAATATTAGAATTTATGAAGGAAAAATGATAAGGATGTCTATCATAAATCGTACAATTTCCGCATTCAGAGTATTGGACAGATAAGTATCGCTTATTTCCTGAAACTCACCATTATTAAACTCGTACATTGAAATGAGTCAGTTATTTAAATTTTTAATAGTATCAATGCTAAATTCATGTTTTTATGAGACTAACTGACCAATCCGCAACGTCGCACCCGTAGTTTTTCAAATATAAACATTACCCTCCTTCTGCGCAGTTGGGTAAAAAGTACCCTATGTTACCCGGGGATAGTGTAGCTTCCCAACGATGAAAGAATTTTTTAAATCGTTCCAGTAGTTTCGGAGCCTATTCAATACAAACAAACAAATCTTTCCTCTTTGTAATATTAGTATAGATAGAGTAGGTATGTATGTATTTTGAAGATTGTGCTGTGCAATTTCACAATCTTTTTTAATATTGTTTCAGATTTCCGGTATTCAAAATATGAGCCAAAATTCAATCGATTTTTGAGCTAAATGAAAAAATAATCTAATTAGTAAAGCAAATATTTTAAAAACTTTATGAACAAGCTGTCTAAGTTTTGTTGATTCGATCTCATACAAGCAGCACCTTAAACAGTACCTAAGGGCCACACTACACGGCGTATTTTAAACGCGCAGAATACGCGCGTTTTCGTCGCAGCCAGTATTTTATATTTGTATTGGTTCAAACGCGAGTACAAAGTTCGTATGTTTGAATCGATACAAATGTAATCTGCTTTTTGGGTCTCATCATCATCATGCTATCAACCATATGATATCCACTGCTAAACATAGGTCTCATCTAAAGATTTCCAGAGCGAGCGATGTTGTGCGGCTTGGACCCATCGGCTCCCAGTAACCTTTAATAGGTCGTCTTTCCATCTAGTAGGGTGCTGTCTTACGCTGTGCTTTCCAGTGCGTGATCTCCACTCGGGAACCTTCAGTTCTTCGAGTGCCCTACCCACTGACAAGCTCACTTCAGCTTGCTTATCCTTTGTGCTATGTTTATGCCTCAACGAAGATGCGCATTGCCAGCGCGTTTAAAACATGCCGTGTGCATAGGCCTTATGCTGTTGCCAGGAGCGCTCGTTCAGTTGTAAGTTCCAAACGGGTTCCGCAAGAAACCTACGCTTTATTCTAGACCAATGATTAAAATAGCGAACAGTTTCCGTTAATTTAAATTGAATGGCCGAGAGCTGACATATTGGAGCTAAGCTACTGCCCAATTGACCAACTTAACCACTATAATGTGTAAGTTTTTGTTTAAATCCATACTAATATTATAAATGCGAAAGTAACTATTTTTGTTTGATAGTTTGTTTGTTTGTTTTTCACGATTAAACGGCTGAACGGATCATAATAAAATTTGGCAAGGAGTTAGATTATATCCTCGAGAAGGACAGGTTATATTTTGTCTCAAAAATAATCTTGAAAGGGGTGAAATAGGGATTGAAAGTTTGTATGGGCAATCCAAAATTCCTTAAGTTAGGGATCTGTAAATTCATATTAAGGTTTTTGGTAAGAAATAAAAACATACGTGTTTCAACTTTTTTGCAAAATCATCCCTACGGGGGTGAGGGGGGGAGGGAATAAGGTTAGAGGTTAAAATTATGAGGTATTCTTTAGATGTATACCTTATGTACCTTTGGTATATAGATACATTGTTACCGGGATTGGGACATATGCTACTTTTTACCCGACTGCGCAGAAGGAGGGTTATGTTTTATTGACAAACCACGCGTGTCAAGCCGCGGGTGGGTTAAGTAGTTTAAAAATAAAACTTATACGAAAACATTTATTTGACACGATGTTCTTTAAACACATACACAACAGAAATAATAAGATGGCGCTAGGTAAGTAGGTACAGAAAAACGCAAAGTAAGTAACGCGTCATCATACCAGCCATAGACGTCCGTCGTGGTCTCCACACGGGAACCTTTCTGTCCAAACAGTCGTCAGTTTTTCGTCAGTTATCAAAATTCAAAAAATATCATTAACTAGCTGACCAATCTGTGGCTTCGCACGCGTGGTTTGCGAATAAAAAGTAGCCTATGTGTTAATCCAGGTTATAGATCATAACCTGGATCATAGCAATCGGTTCAGCCGTTCCGGCATGAAAGAGTAACAAACATCCATACATACAAACATACAAACTGTCGCGTTTATAATATTATGTAAGATGTTACAATTGAGTACAACCAGCGCAAAAAATAAAATGCTGTAATGCTTGTCATTTGGCAGAGTAGTAGAACTCTTTGCAAAAGATCTCGCCCGGGGAAGTACTACCACCATACCTAATACTGCCGTCAAGAAGCATTGCTATTTTTCTAGACTTTACACCTGTATGGCTCAAGTTGCTGGACGCAGGGCAGTGTAGAGTCGTGCACGTTCCTTAGGTGACTTGACATTAGATGAGCCATTTGCTTGTTCCAAGTTTACGATATATATAAAAAAAATATCACCGTAATTTTTTTATGATATAACAGTACTGACGGACGGACCACACTTGACACATAGCAAAGAGCTGTCATATTTTGACAACCTGTACTGGCAAGTTTTTACTACATTAATCTATCATGGTCTCTTGACTTGACAAGAGGCAGAGGAAGTACTGATTGATTTACAAGTCCGATGCCAACTGGTTATTCTATACCAAAGGGTAATGAACTCTGTAATAGTAAACTTGTGTGTTGATGCTTCGTGTATAGTCTGTGTATGCTAAGTTTGAATAGCACTAAACCTAACTAACTGTAAACGTAATCTGCTGGATTTAGCGTTGAATTTGGAAACAAATTCCGGTATTTCCAACCTCTAGGACTTTACAGTGTATTACCGCTAGTATGTAACTTTTTGTCGATTATATAAATACAAAATACAAAAACTATTACTCGTGCGCGATAACTTGGGACCTGCTAGGAATGCGACTCCCCGACCGCTTCCCCTGCACTTCCCCGATGGCGCCCGTATTGTACCGTTCGCATCACTATTTTTTACTAGGGTTTTTAGTCTCGTACTGGCCTACGTCACGTAACGACGCGCTCTGGAATTCTTTTAGTTTTCGTTTGTGTTATTGTTTTGTTGTTGTAGTTTTTGTTGTTATAGTAAATGTTGTAAATTTATCGGATACCTCTTCGTCAAGTGATTATAGTGAGACTGAGGACGAAGAACAACCTCTAGAAGGCATAAATCCACTACGTAGTGACGAAGATGAGATAATGTAAATAATAGATAACATAAATATATAAACTTAAACGTTGTATTTTTATTTTATTCAAATAGTGTAAAAAAGATTAGATAAAAAGCAGCGTCCTCCCTGAGTAACATAATAAATTAGGTTAAAAAAAACAAAGACGAAGCCGCGGGCGGCTGCTTGTTATGTTCACTTTTTTGCGGGCGGTACAAACACGCCAATATGACGTCACCGCGCTCAGGTCCCAACTTATCGCGCACGGGTAATACATCTATACTAATATTATAAAGAGGCAATATTTGTTTGTTTGTATTGAATAGGCTCCGAAACTACTGGACCGATTTAAAAACTTATTTCACTGTTGAGAAGCTACACCATCCCCGGGTAACATAGGCTACTTTATACCCAACTGCGCAGGAGGGTAAAGTTTTTATTGAAAAACTACGCGTGCGAAGCTGCGGATTGGTCAGCAAGTATTGAATAAGAATATAAGTATTATCATTTATTACGGTACATTAAAAAGAAAACTTCTTCTTCTTGGAGTCAACGATTCACTTCTCAATCACAATAAGGATAAATAAAAATTATCCACTTCTATTGCGTGGTCAGTGGTTAAGTCGTCCTTTGTGCAGGTGGTAGGGTATAAAGGACAGATAAGCATGTGGAGAATGCTTTGAATGGGTTCCCCGCAGTCGCAACCAGTTAATGCAGGGTCCCGCATCCCTCATCTGCACAGATTCTTCCTGCACCGGCCGACTTGAGTTCGGAGTCGGTTCATGGACTTCCAAACTGCCCATGGAAGGTCGTCCTGGGGGAAGATTTTCCTATGGCGCGATAAAGTCATGTGGCGGTGGATTTTTCCTTCCATAGGTTAAGCTTTGTGGTGCCCGAGTGGTTACCGGACGAGTGTGCAAAAGAAAGCAGGTAGGTATTAATAAATATTTTTGACTAACAATTAGGATGCCTACACTTAAGGAAACCTAATAGTTCCGTATGAGGAAGTAATGGTAGATTTCTAAAGAAATATTAAAATCTACCATTTTGCTATTATGCAGAATTATCGCAGCCGGACTATATTCTCGAAGTAAATGTAATTTCTGAGACGTATATCTTCGTTGCGTGAAAGGATCTTCCCTACGGGGTGCACCTTGGGTCCTTTCATCATAAAAGCCTTTATCTTGACTGGCAGAATAATACAAACCCTTTTGTTCTGCCAGGTGAAGAATTATGTGTACTGAATAGTTATCTGTATATTAATACGTGAAGAAAATATTTTAAACACTTTTTAAAAGTACAGAGGAGAATGAGACTTGGCATAGTTTAAGTTTAAGAAGGAGGGGCGAATGCTGAAAAGTACAATTAAGCTAATAAACATAATACATATTATTATCCCGGGTATACAATTGATATCAAGGATTTTCTTTATAACGAACTAGCTGACCAATCCGCAGCTTCGCGCGCGTAGTTTTTCAATAAAAACATTACCCTCCTTTGCGCAGTTGATTCAAAAGTAACCTATTTCACCCGGGAATAGTTTAGCTTTCCAATGGTGAAAGAATTTTTGAAATCGGACCAGTAGTTTTTGAGTTTATTCATTACAAACATACACACAAAAAATACAAATCTTTCCTCTTTATAATACTAGCATAGATATAGATTAAAGAAATATTTGTAGGCACTAGGTTGTGTTTGTCGGGAGGTTCTGCGATAGACTTACAACATACTTAAAATCAGTAGCGCTAAGGGCTGTCATGATGATGATGAATCTTATAAAAAGGTAACCTCTGTAATTAATAAAGTTACGCCTGTCTTAGTTAGAAATATTTTTAAGCGTGTTTCTCTTAAAATTAGGTAAAATTTTGATAGAATTAATCAGGAGTCTAATTCACATGTGAGTTATGTTCAATGTACTTATGTATTAGGTACAAATTTATGCGAGTCTATTATTTTGAGACCCTAGTTAACGAGTACATGCTGGTTCGGTTTGATACGCATAGCTCAAGTTATGATAGCTCACATATAGCGAGTTTGTCGCGAAGACATGCCGGATCTGGTTTTCCTCATGACGTTTCAACTATAAATAAATATGATTTTCACACAAATCGTTATGACTGTTTCAAAGCACAGTAGGTAGTGTGAATTCATAGAAACGAGGTTGTATAGGTGAATATATATAACTTTTTTTTATACATTATAGGCTTGCGTTTGACCACGATCTCGCCTGATGGCGCGCGATGAAGCAGTCTACGATGGTACACGCTTGCCTAGAAGAAACCTATTCACTCGCGACTCAAAGATACCCAGGTTGTAGCTATCAGGAAACACAGACTCTGGCAAGGTGTTCCACTCTTTGGCGGGGCGCATAATAAAGGTCGAAAAGAATCGCTTTATGCGTAAGGGAGGTATTTCTACCATATAGCGGTGGGGCACCGCAGAGCGTCTGGTTCTCTAACCAGACTCTGGTCTGGGCGTCTAACTCTCGACCGTTTATTCCATTTACTTGGGGTCGGTCTTCCTGGTCCTTGTTCTTCACTGCGCACGATTTGGTGTCAATTTGGGTTTATTTCTGATCCTTACCAGGTGGAGGGTGGTCGTCCGCATCCGCGCTTCGTCGTTGGCAAGCTGACCATGTGATCTATCGGGCGTCTCTGAACGTACCCATACTATCGCAGGCATTTTTATTTAAGTTTTTCGACTATAGGTGCGAGTTTGAAAGTTATGGATTTGTTTCGGATTTATCCAGTAATGAGACACACGCTGTCCAGCGTAACATGTGTATTTCTGTTAAGTGCAGTTTGTAGAGGTATTGTTTATTGGTCGCCAATATATACCTCATAATATTGTTTAAATATAGAATAGAACTGTTTAAATGAATGAACAAAAACCCTTTTCCAATACATGGTGTAACTACAGACACAGATACAGACATACAGAGAAACAAACAGGCATGGCGAAACAATATTCCTAGCTGAAAAACGAAAACTAATAAGTACTCAAACAACGCACAATTTTCAATTCAAATAAAACTATTTAAGTTAGTAGATAGGAACTAGCCTAATAAGTATTTACCAATATGATTAGTTTAATTTTTGTTTCTGTTACCAGAGTGGCCTAATCGACTCAGCAACATGTGTTGCCCTTTTTGTCAATTGATGAAAAAAAAAACCGGCCAAGTGCTAGTCGGACTCGCCTACGAAGGGTTCCGTAGACAATGGTATCTATAAAAACGGCAAAAAATCATATCTTGTTGTATGGCTACAAATAAAATAAATATATAAGAGGGCTCACTTAAATATTTATGTTATTCAATAGCACAATTTTATTTAATTACCTTATTTGAGGTTGGTGCCGATTAAGCTAGTGCACTAAATTGTATGAGCGCCCATACAACTCAGGGGACTATATTAATTGGCGTCGACTATGTATGTATGGAGACACCCTTTAAAATTCAACTATTTTTATTTTTTGATTTTTTCTTTATTTGTGCTGGTTAACGGGAACTACCATTTAGGTTTTTAACCCAAAACCTATAGGGTACTTCCGGTTGACCTAAAATTGTCAATTTTGGTTGAAAACAAGTCTTACAGCACAAGTAAACGGGACATTCCGAAAAAAAGTTGAAAATTAAGGTAAAGTTTTCGCGAAAGTCTTAATTTGCCCATATCTCTTTATTGCATTGACTCGGAACCTTGATACACCTAATAAAGACTATAGACCTCAGTATCTGGTATAAATTTCAACATGCTAGGTCCACCCGTTCCTGAGAAAATCGGTGGTGACACACGGACAGACGGACAACAGAGTGATCTTATAAGGGTTCCTTTTTTACCTTTTGAGGTACGGAACCCTAAAAATCAAGACATTAATTAGCAACACAGATTAAACAAAATAAGTAGGTATATCAATATCATTTAAATATTTATTACAAAATTGTTAGGTTTACAAACAGTTTGATTGCAAAAAAGTATCAACTCAGCGTCTACAAGTTATTCGAACCTACGTTGTTCTTCCGTTAAAGCCTTTGGAACCGAGTAGTACAAACAAATGTATTACCCGTGCGCGATAAGTTGGGACCTGAGCGCGGTGACGTCATATTGGCGTGTTTGTACCGCCCCCCAAAAAAGCGAACATAACAAGCAGCCGCCCGCGGCTTCGTCTTTGTTTTTTTTAACCTAATTTATTATGTTACTCAGGGAGGACGCTGCTTTTTATCTAATCTTTTTTACACTATTTGAATAAAATAAAAATACAATGTTTAAGTTTATATATTTATTTTATCTATTATTTACATTATCTCATCTTCGTCACTACTTAGTGGACAGGTAAACAAAACTGTTTGTTCCGTTTTTCGTTTTCAAAAAACTCTAACACTTTTAGCACGAGGTTTCTTTCACCGCTATGCAAATGCCGCATTATGAAGGGCATAATGATAACAAAAACACTTAACAAGAACTATAACAACAAAAACTACAACAACAAAACAATAACACAAACGAAAACTAAAAGAATTCCAGAGCGCGTCGTTACGTGACGTAGGCCAGTACGAGACTAAAAACCCTAGTAAAAAAAAGTGATGCGAACGGTACAATACGGGCGCCATCGGAGAAGTGCAGGGGAAGCGGTCTGGGAGTCGCATTCCTAGCAGGTCCCAAGTTATCGCGCACGAGTTTATTATAAAGAGGAAAGATTTGTTTGTTTCTATTGAATAGGCTCCGAAACTACTGGACCGATTTAAAAAATTCTTTCACTGTTGGAAATTTATACTATCCCCGAGTGAAATAGGCTAATTTTTACCCAACTGCGCAAAAGGAGGGTAATGTTTTTATTGAAAAACTACGCGTGCGAAGCTGCGGATTCGTCGGCTAGTATGTAATACATAGAAAGCGAACGTGATTGATAAGAACATACACAAATAAAACTTAAAAATCATTTGACATATAAAGCTGCACACAAATGCGAATACATATTATAATATCGACAGTACTACGCTATAATATATTTAAATTGCAAATTAATTCATCCCAATTACAATAATGATTATAACCAAACATTTACAATCAACAGGCTCGTATCTGATCAAGCAGAAGTAATATTATGTACACATATGTTGATGTCGTATCATCATCATCATCATATCAGCCGTAGGACGTCCACTGCTGGACAAAGGCCTCCAGGAACTGCGGTTGGAAGCGGCCTGCATCCAACGCCGATCTGCGGTTCTTACCAAGTCGTCTGCCCATCTTGTAGGTGGACGTCCTACGCTGCGCTTGCCGGTCCGTGGTTTCCACTCGAGAACCTTCCGGCCCCATCGGCCATCTGTTCTGCGTGCTATATGGCCTGCCCATTGCAACTTCAACGTGCTAAATTGTCGGGCTATGTCGGTAACTTGAGTTCTCCTACGTATCTCCTCATTTCTGATTCGATCTGATGATGTCGTATACATGAGTTTAATTATATACCGTCATTTAACGTTTAACGAGAAGGTAGATAGTTGAGCAAATCAAATAGTTTTTGACCACTTCACGTACCGGATGCAAGATATGCAAGATATAGAAGATTGAATTACTTACGTTTTTGAATCAATTTGCAAATTTTCCCACCTCTCTGACACCCGTGACCAAAACTTCAGATCCACTGATTCTCTCCTTCTCGCTACCCCGAAACACTCAACGGCCTTCCGTGGCAACTCTTTTGAGGTGGTAGCTGTCGGTTTATGGAACTCTCTCCCTAATCATATTAAAAAGGCGCCTAGTAAACCGGTTTTCAGACGACTAGTCTACAGTCATTTCTTGCAGTCCTCCACTAGCTGCTAAAATATATGAAAACGTAGTATAGGTACTATATATATATATATATCATTTATTCATCTTTAGGCATAGTAACATGCACTTAGACAAGTCAATGGTTTACAAGTTATTATTATCTATTACAGATTAAACTCTTATAACACCTAAGATTTCAGTTCTTATAATTTACAAACTAGATAAAATAATGTTACCAAACATGCAATACATTTTCTGCAATAGCATTGTCAAATGAATAGAGTAAAAAATAATTAATAATTAATAAACAAATTGAATAATAATAAAAACATTGCAATAATTAAAATTAATAATAAATAACTTCAACAATAAAATAATTTAAAAACATGTCAATAATTAAAATTAGGTCATTTGGATGTCCGAGATTTACCCAATAATGTCACATTAATTATTGTCAGGTTTAAACTTAAATATTTCCTTATCTGATAATGTTTCGTTTATGTTATAATAGCTTTTATTGATCAAATGATTTTTTATACAACTCTTAAAACTACAGTCACTCATGCTTCTAATTTCCAAAGGAATCTTATTATACATTTTGATGGATAGGCAATAGTAGCTATTCGAGATTTTGGCTAGCCGAGTTTTGCGAATAGCTAGGCGATCCTTATGTCTAGTGTTATAATGGTGGGTTTCTCCTACAGTCGTCATGTTATTTATGTTTTCCCTAACGTAAACCAAATTTTGATAAATAAATTCCCCTGTCATAGTCATTATTAAAAGTTCCCTAAATCGATTTCTACAGGAATCCAATTGCATAAGGCCTAGGATATATCTTACTGCACGTTTCTGAAGAATAAAGACCCTACCTGAACTCGATGCAGTACCCCAAAAAACTATTCCATATGTCATTACGGAGTGGAAGTACGCGAAGTATACGTCACGCGCAGCCTTTTCTCCACCTAATTCTTTAATTTTTTTTAATCGCATATGTTGCCGAACATAACCTAGTGAGTAAACTCTCTAAGTGGGCCGTCCAAGTAAGTTTACTATCTAGCCATACACCTAGAAACTTTACTGGACCAGATGGCTTAATACTCATATCATCCAAAACATTTTTAATACAGGCATGAATTTGTATGTTTGACCTAGATCCTAGTGCAAATTGTATAATATTGGTTTTATTTACATTTAAAAGCATATTATTAACAGAAAACCACTCTTTTAATTTATCTAAACTATTTATTATATTTTTTTAACTGTTTCGATATTTTTGTCTTTAATGATCAGAGACGTATCGTCCGCGAATAAAATAATGTCTATATTATTAAATATTATTGAAATGTCATTTACATAGATAAGGAATAAAAGGGGACCCAAAATGGAACCTTGAGGGACACCTAGGCCAAGTTTACATTTGTTTGAGCGACACCCGTTAAACTCGGCTATTTGCACTCTGGTATTGAGGTATGAGGTAAGAATTTCTATTTCTTTACCTCTTACACCGTAGTGTTGTAATTTCCCTAATAAAATAGAATGCGATACACAATCGAAAGCTTTGGAGAGGTCACAAAAAACACCATAGGTTTTTTGTGATCCTTCCAGGCCTGCAAAAACATCTTCATCTAATCTCATTATGGCATGTTTTGTTGATTTGGCTTTTTGGAAGCCAAATTGCCTTTCACTTAGAAGTTTATTTTCTGCAAGATATTCCATGAGCTCCTCTGCTATGTACTTTTCAAAGATTTTACTTAAGCTAGGTAAAACTGACACAGGTCTATAATTATCAACTGATGAAGTACTTCCCTTTTTATGCACGGGGACCACTTTCGCTATTTTCATTTGATCGGGAAATAACCCTTTATTAATACAATTATTTTTTATTATCATCATGGAGACAGCAATCTCACGTTCCAATTTCTTGACTAGAGTGGGTGTTACATACCAAAAATCATTAGATTTTTTGGCCTTTAGTGCCCTTATTATTTTAATAATTCTTGCTAAATTTATTTGTCGAAGGTGAAAGTTATTACTCTGCAAGGGCATAAATTCATTAAGGTACAATAATGAGTCAGTGAGGGAACATTTGAGATTTTTGGTCACGTTTACAGCCACATCAGCAAAATATTCATTAAAATAATTACAAATAATATTCATGTCATAAATCGATTTACCATTTGTGTCAATAATTTTATCACACTTATTATAACAGTCAGTTTTTTTACCAGTATTTTCTTTGATTATTAGCCAAACGCATTTAATCTTATTGTCAGATTTTGCAATTTTTCGTGATAGATAATTTTGTTTCGCTGATTAACATACTTTTTTAAATATTTTACTATACTGGGTCACGTACTGCCTCAGAGATATATCGTCATCTATTCTGATGAGCGCATAGAGCTCAAACAATTTCACTCGTAAGACCAAGATACCCTTGGTGGCCCATTTAGAAAAGGACAGCTTTTTATCGTGTGTCATTTCAGTCACAGGAATATATTCATTTAATGTATTTAAAAATATATTAAAATATGTATCATAATCGGTAAAATATCTAGGATTTTGTAGAATTTCATGTAAGGTCTGTTTTATGTATCGTAATTTTGACTCCGATATCTTTCTAACCAATCGAGTAGTTGCTACCACGTACTCCATATTAAGTTCCACATCAATAATTTGTGCTAAATGATCAGATTTAATGCCCTGTACAACTTTTACATTTTTAATGACATTTGCGTCTGTAAGTACATATATTATCTATACATGATTTAACAGGGCTATCACGTCCTTTTACTCTGACTATCCTTGTGTACTCGAATATTTGTTGTTTCAGCAAAAAACTGTCAAATGTATCTGATAGTATGTTTTTAGAGTTTCTTACCAAGGAGAAGTTTATGTTAAAATCGCCACATAAAAGTATGGTCTTATTGTTATTTCTCGTAATTTTATCTAAACATTGCTCAAGATTCCTCATGATTATATTTAAATCAGATGTTGGAGTCCTATATACCACTAAGACAAATGCATTTTTTAATTCAATGCAACAAACTTCAAAATGTTGTTCAGTTGACGTAATGTTGATATCATCTCTTTTTTTGTACTTAATATTACTCTTAACAAGTATAAGACATCCACCATGTGTCATGTTATTCCTACAATATGATGACGCTATACCATAGCCTTCTATATTGAAAACCAACACATTATTACTATTTAGCCAAGTTTCACATAAACACATAATATCAATACCCTCCTCGCAGAGAAATAGTTCAAGATTATTGCCCTTTCTGTAGACACCTTGGGCATTTTGATGACAGACTCTTATTTGTCGTTTTTTCTCGTCTTTGTTTGGGAAAAATTTTGAGCAGACGTCTTTGAAGGTTCCTCGTCTTCGAAATCTCCAGATATAATCCTAAGATTACTCCTATTGTATGCAGGCAGTAGCTATGTAATTTGCAGTAGCTCGTCGATTTGTTTTTGAGAAAGCCTCAGTATCTTGTGAATTAATTTCCACTATATTCAGATTGCTATGGAGGGACGCCATGGTGTATAAGTTACTGTTCACTTTTTTTATTTTTGTATTAATATAATACTGCGGTCCATATAGAAGTTTTGAGACTACAATTTTTCTCCCAAATTTCTTCATTTTTTCTGTAATTCTATCAATTTTTTCAACATATTCAAAACAGTTTTGTTCTATGCTTTTATAGTTGCCGATTAATATTACGATTGTTTCATCATGATTTGAGTTAATATAGTCTTCATTGATGATATCATGAAATTCATTTCAGGGCTTGCAGATGTTTATTATCTTATACGTTTCTGGTAAGTATTTAGTCACTAGAGTTGCCATGGATTTACCTATATGATCAGAAAACATAGTAATTCTTTGTGCCGCTTCTTCACCCTGTACTAAAGGGCGCTCTTTGCTATTTGGTCTTTCATTCTTTGTTGTATTTTCTAGTTTTGTGCTAATAGTATTATTTATATTTTTTTCTATGATCTCTTGTAGTTTTATGAGCTGATTTTCTAAAAATGACATCTTTCCCATTGTGACTTCGTTTTGTTTAAGGTCTTGTTCGTACGTATCTAGTATGTCTAAGAGTTTATCACTTTCATTCCGTAGTGTCGTGATAAAAGTTTCTTGCCTGTCTAATTCTACTTCCATAATCTTCTTGCTTTTGGTGAGCAAATCAATTTTCTTTTAGAGTTTTTTATGTTTTACATATCTATTTCTTTTGTTGTTACCAAGTCTTGACTTAAGTTGGGCGGTAAATCCTTTTTTAACACTGGAGTGATTTAATGACTTGAGAATTAAATCGCTGTATTTGAGCTGCGTCTCTATTAGTTCGTCATGTTGGAGGTCAAAAGCCTTCTGTAGGTTTGATAATCTAGTCATATAACCACATTCCTCTTGCTCTTTTAACAGATTGGCATTGTCTTCTACTAAAGAACTGATTTGTTTCATAAGGTCAGAGTTGTTTGATTCCACGTCAAAAACCCTTTTTTTAAATAAGTTTACTTCTTTGCATATTTTTTCAAACTCTCTAGAGTTATATTCCTGCTCTTCTAAGTACGTCATTAAGTTTTTGTTTTGCATCCAATTCTTTCTTTAATTGCTCTATGGTTTTGATATAGTTTGCAATAGATATAGCATTCGGTTTTTCATCTTTACATTCAATCATCTTTCTTGCTTTTGCCCTTGTAACCATAGTGTTACTATGCATATTTAGTCAGGAGCACTCTGCTCAATTTTGGGCAGTTTCGGAATTGTCAGTTGGCAACACTTTTGTTTTCTTATCTGTCAGTGTCAAGTGCCAGTGATTTTTTTTTGTTTTTTTTTTTTTTTGGTTTGGAGTTGGTTTGTAGGCCGCCCTCTGTCGTTGTTTTTTCTTCGGTCTATTTCTTCGTATGAGTTCTTAGATATTTAATTTGGTCTTATATTAAAGTTTTTTGCACAAAAAGTTACAAAGCTTTGCGGAGGTTCGAATCTTCGTCGGCTGCGACTATTTGGGTAATACTTCAACACCTTACCAATTACGCCACCGTGATTGTTACTAATAGCGTTGAAATAGTGAATCAGGTCCTGGTTGCTGATTGTTTACATGAAGGCTGTTGAGCTTATTTTAACAACCACCTTCTTTTATATAATGGTGCCTAAAAATTTCACAATTCACTTTATAAATCAATATTTTTCACTTATATGAGTTCTGAGATTCGTATTACTGTAGATCGGATATTAGAATGATTTATTCGCGTGTTATTAGTTAGTTGCACTTTAATTTTTATGATGTTTCACTGTTTACAAAAACTTTAGATTTAGAACAGTCTTGTTTCACAATTGTTTATTGGGCACATAATTATCACTATTTCTGCAAAATTGTTCCAAGATACACTACTACTTGGTTATTATGTCTTTATATACACTTATAAGAACTTTTATTGCTGTTTTATGCACTATTTATTTTAAAAATGATTTTCTTGACAGAGCTAATTGTTGCTTGTGCGACGACTACCGGCAAAAAAAAAAAAACTACCGTTTCATATATTTTATGTGTGTTGTATGTAATAGTATTTTTTGGTTTATATCTATAAATACATATATATATATTTGTTATATTTGTCATATATATATTCTATGTATTATTATTGTTATATCAAGTAGGTTTATGTATTTATTCTAACTGTTATCGGAGTTTATTGTTATTTGTGTTTCTTTTGTTTATTTTTCTTAATAAACATTAATATTGTTAAAAATTAGCACGCCAACCTTTTTTGTTACCTCTGAGGTTGGCAGGTAGAAAATGCTATTAGCATTAAGCCCACCTTTTGTACATGTAATTTGTATTTTTGTGTAATAAAGTATTAAATAAATAAATAAAGAAATCAAATATTGTTTACGGTACGAGCTGTCCGATTATGGAATGACTTGCCCGTTTCCATCAGACATGCTATCATGCTAAATCCTTACCTATTTTAATAAAACCGGCCCAGTGTGAGTCGGGCTCGCGCACGAAGGGTTCCGTACCATTATCTATAATTCTATAGAAACGGCAAAAAATCACGTTTATTGTATGGGAGCCCCCCTTAAATATTTATTTAATTTAATTTAATTATATATTTTTGAAGTGATTATATAAATAAAAATTCTTTGAATATTTCAAGCGTCTACCTGTTGCCGTTATAAATATCGAGCTAACACGAGCAAAAAAATCACGTTTGTTGTATCGGAGCCCCTCTTAAATATTTTTTTTTTATTTTGTTTTTAGTATCTGTTGTTATAGCGGCAACATAAATACATAATCTGTGAAAATTTCAACAGTCTAACTATCACGGTTCATAAGATACAGCCTGGTGACACACGAACAGACAGACAGAGGAGCTTCAGTAATAGGGCGTCGTTTTACCCTTTGGGTACGGAACCCTAAAAATGAGTTCTAGTAGTGGTTCACCCCGAACTGAGATCTCGCGAGTCTCCAAAACACAAAAAAAATATTCTTATGGCGACTCGCGCAACGATGCTTAAACGTAATTAATGGCTGTAATAAGGAGTTGTAAAATCATACAAATAGGTAAAATTTAAACATGTTTAGTCGCTTAATAGGAACGTTTAGGGATCGTTGTGCAAGCCGGCCTTAATCTTTGACTAATAAAATAGTGCCACAATATGCGGTTCTAAATACTTGACCTACAGTTTCTTTCAAATTAAAGGTAACGGGAGTTCATGGTAAATGGTTTTCGTTTTTGGGATATGAATTGCAGTTATTCTGAATGTAAGACTTTTTCCTATATTTGTGTCACTAAAGCTACACGCCTACAAAATACTAGCACTGTGGGGTTACTGTTGTACTCTGTGAATTTTGTCAAACTTCCGTTTTTATTATGGCTCATAACTTAAAAAACTACAAGGTTTAAACTAAAAATAAAAACGGAATCGAAATGTACTCAAGAAGACATTTTATTAGCCGTGTCGTTAGATCTGATAGTTCCTTTTTTTTATTTTACCCCTCTTGAACTCCAATATCTCAACAACACCCCCACATTTTTAGCTCATTTAGTCACACCAAAATTATGCTATCATTACCTACCTTTATACTAAATTTCACGATGATCGGATAAACGCTTCAAAAGTTATCCTCGGACAAACAAACATATATTCATACATACAACGCCGATTTGCCCAAGAACCCGCAACCTTCCTCTCAAGAGGAAGGTTTGAGATCGTTTTATGGCGGGTTCCTATATCGGTCGGTAACCGACTACGCCTCGTATCTCCTTGAAAAAGTGTCAAACTAGTGTCAAACTTTTGACAGGTTTTCAAGGAGAAACGAGTCGTAGCTGGTTACCGACGGATATAGGAACCCGCCATTAGAGATATCGCTTCTCTCGATCCATAAACTGCACTCAACAGCTCCTATAAAGTAAACGTAATTCGCTGTAATTTCTTTCAATATATTTTACGGTACTTACTTATAAAAAGGAATATATATATAGGTATAGGTATTTATTTATTTTTTATCCTTTTATAGGAGAGTTTCCTGTTTTTTTTTTTTCTGGTTTTTTCAATCCAGTCCATCCAAAGGTTGCCCAAAAAGCTCGCTTTAAGCTCTAAAGCTGCCCATTGTACCAATAAGTATTAGGGTCTTACAAAAAAAATAATTAAATACTGTTTATCGCGTCTTTAAAAAATCCTATACAAAAATTGCTAAGGAGTTTTTTTTTCTTAACACACGATAAACAGAACTTTTTAAATTTTCGCGAACTATACTCATGTTTTTAAGACAAAACGGGTCTTTTCGCGCACAGATTTATATCAAAATTATAATTTTGACTAACCTCAACGTTTCGGCCAAGTTACATCGGCCGTGGTCACGAGAGACTGAAATCAAAATTATAATTTTGATATAAATCTGTGCGTGAAAAGACCCGTTTTGTCTTAAAAACACGATAAACAGTTGTTAAACTTTTTTAGGGTAATAATGTAATAAATATTTTAAAATAAAGTATTAACTATCTATCTATCTACCTAATATAGGTACATAGTTTATGTCAGATTATATTGGTTAAGGTAAAAAAGTAAGATATAAAAACCGGCTTCTATGTGATATGCTATCGTCAGATGAGGATTAACCATATCGGTTCTTATTTGATAGATCTGAATAAACGTAGCCATTTTTAGAGTTCCGTAGCCAAATGGCAAAAAACGGAACGTCATGTTGGAACTCTTTATTAATTCGTCATCTCTGTCTGTCTGACCGTCCGTATGTCACAACCACTTTTTTCCGAAACTATAAGAACTATACCGTTGAAACTTGGTAAGTAGATGTATTCTGTGATCCGCATTAAGATTTTTACACAGAAATAAAAAAACAATAAATTTTGGGGGTTCCCCACACTTAGAACTGAAACACAAAAATTTTTTCCATCAAACCCATACGTGTCTATGGATAGGTCTTCAAAAATGATATTGAGTTTTCTAATATTATATTTTTCTAAACCGAATAGTTTGCGCAAGAGAAACTTCCAAAGTGGTAAAATGTGTCCCCCGTGCCCCCCCCCCCCCCCTGTAACTTCTAAAATAAGAAAATGATAAAACTAAATAAATATATGTGATGTACATTACCATGCAAACTTCCACCGAAAATTGGTTTGAACGAGATCTAGTGAGTAGTGTTTTTTAATACGTCATAAATCGTAAACCGCAATTTACCTGTCATTCAATCAACTCAAATATAAAAAAAGTTACAACGAACTACAAGAACTTTTATATTATGCTACTTGCTGCTACGGAACCCTTCATGGGCGAGTCCGACTCGCACTTGGCCGCTTTTTTAAATCGTGTAATAAAATTTGTTTTAAGTTTATAGTTGACTGGGTGATATTGTTAGCATCTAAGCTCATAACTGTGTGGACTGGTTTAAAATGAGTTTTTTTTTATGTTGGAAATCTAGTGATTTCGAGATGTTTCTAAGCTTTTATTATTAATATTGTTGTACACGATAAAAAATTGCAGAGCCGGACTAAAGAACGGAAAGATTTTAATTAAGCTTGTCCATAGAATTTTAATATAAGATATTGACATTGTTAAATAAATACCAACTGACAAATATTTGCACGCCTGCATGCAGGTTGAATACATTGACAAGCATAGATTTAAAACTTTTTATTATTATTTTAATGTATTCTAGCAAATAAACGATTGAATTTGAACTTGAAGATATCAGTAGCTAAAGATTGAGGACATATCAATATAAGGACTGACCTCTGTCCCTCGTGATTTTAGGAAAATATTTGCAAATCAAAACATTTATGTATATTTTTTATTCAACCTGTGTTATCCCACTGCTGAGCAAAGGTCACCCCCACTGTCTCCCAGGACTTTCGCTCGCGTACCAAATCCCACCAATCTGTCTCGAAGGAACAGAAATCTTCCTCGGCGCCGTCACCCGTTTTTAGGCACACACTGCGTGACGATCGTTGTCCATCATGTATATAACATTATAAAATTATGCATTACTCATGGATGCAAAATATAATTATATCATAGGGGAGGTAGGCCTTTGGTGTGAGACGCCACTTGCGCCGATACCCTTGCGCCATCTCATCTGTCTGGTACAGCAATTAGGGCCGGTGCAGCGGCAATTTCAGCCGAAGATCTCAAGCGGCGCAAATATGGAAGTCTCGACAGAGCTTACGTGTTTGACCCATTTGGGGTCTAGACCCTGGGTCCATAGGGCACCGGGGCCCATCGCGTTTTCAAAATTCTTTCTGGGCGTCAGGTTGAAGTGACGTGTGATCTGAGAGCTGGCGCTTATCTGGGTCAAGGCATAATCATTGCAATTCAGCGGGGCAATGAAGAATAGAATCCTACTTCCTACTATCCTACTTCCTACTAATATTATAAACGCGAAAGTTTGTATGTATGGATGTATAGATGTTTGTTCCTCTTTCACGCAAAACTACTGAATGGATTTTAATGAAAGTTTACAATATATAGCTTATATACTAGAATAACACATAGGCTATAATTTTTAAAGATAGTGTGTGAATTGTCCAAAATATAACGATAGTTGTCAAGTAAGACTGAAAAAAATCTGCCATCTGCGAGCTATTCTGGCGTACGCTGCAAAAACTGTAGAGTTTACACGTATATAATGTATAAAAGAAATGTTTATTTTAATAAGTCCAACAAAAAAGTCCGCGACAGCATATATCTAGCTTATATGAGTAAGCCATTATCGCCAAAATAGTAAACCATAAATCCAATAAAAATTGATAATATATTTCTAATACACATTTGGTAGTAACAAACGAAGCTACTCGAAGTACTTACTAATCCTGCGCAGACGAAGTCGCGGGTACCAGCTAGTAGAATAATAATTTATTTGGTACACACAAAATGACACATGAAATAATTTTAAGAAAGAATAGGTACAATTAAATCCAATAAAACAAGTTCGACTCATGTGTCTGCGTACCAAAATGGCGTTCAGCTCAACATAATGTTGGATGTTAAGCACCCAACGCTGATTTTCAGCTGAAACCAGAAGCAAAGCAGAAGCAATGCAGCCAGTGTCTTGGGGACACTTCCGCCTGGTAGTGATCTGGAGCAGTTGAGCTATCTATAGATCGTTTGCAACGGCCTTAAGATGATTCAACTGTTTCTTTTGTATTTTAGTCATGTAAATATTTATTGCTATTAAAGGCATGAGTAAAGGACCACGTTTCAGTGCCATAGGTCATCACTGGCAACACACACTGGTTGAAGACTTTAGTCTTCAGGCTCTGGGGAATTTTGGACGAGAAGATATCGCGAAGTTTCCCGAACGCTGCCCAGCTGAGTTGGATTCTTCGTGCGACCTCTTTGTCGAAGTTGGACTTACCAAATTGGAAAGTTTGTCCTATGTATACATATTCGTCGACAACTTCGAGAGTATCGCCCCCAACAACTACCGGTACGGGCGCAACATGGATATTAGTCATGATTTTCGTCTTATCCATGTTCATTTTAAGACCCACCTGTTGGGAGACCCTACTGAGGTCGTTGAGCATGGTACCGAGTTCCTCGAGCGATTCGGCCATAATGACTATATCATCGGCAAAACGAAGGTGAGTGATGTATTCGCCATTGATATTGATGCCAAGTCTGTCCCAGACCAAGAGTTTGAAAACGTCCTCCAATGCGTTCGTGAACAGTTTCGGAGAAATTACGTCTCCCATTGGAGACCACGGACTGGAAGACGCAGCGTAAACCGGCCCCCCACAAGGTGGACCGACGATCTAGTTAGAATCGCGGGGAGCCGTTGGGCGCAAACGGCTACCAACCGCTCGTTGTGGCGATCTAAGGGGGAGGCCTATGTTCAGCAGTGGACGTCTTCCGGCTGATGATGATGGCGATGAAAGGCATTTACTTATTTACCCATTATACTATTCAAAAAAGAAAAAACGAAAAGGATTTTTTTTTCAAATAATAACAAAGCATTAAATTAATTTGTATCGACAATGATTTTATTGGAACATTCATAATATTCTGTGCTTAAATATTTGTCTTATACCAGATAAATACTTGTACAGTCAGCAAATAAACACATTTGATTTAAAAAAAAAATATTTTCATAAACAACATCTACTTTCGATAAAAAAACGTACCATTCTGTTCAAAAAATTCGTTTCTAGGCAAGCAGTTTTCCTTTCCTGGAACAACAAATAGGGTATATGTTAAGTCAATACACAAACAACTCGTTAGCAAAACATAGCAAATACAAAGGAATTTGAACTGCAAACCAAGGCTTTTCTCTTTGCAAGTTTATTTCTTTTTAGCCAACAACCAAAAGAGGAATGATCTCACTTGATACAAAAAATAAAAAAGGAATTGACTTTTCGGAGGCAGCGGGCCGGCATTCTTTATTTTTATCTGTTTTTTTATATTATAATGTATGAATATATATTATAATGAGGAGATACGTAGGAGAACTCAAGTCAACGACATAGCCCGACGGGTTAGCACGTTGAAGTGGCAATGGGCAGGCCATATAGCGCGCAGAACGGATGGCCGTTGGGGCCGGAAGGTTCTAGAGTGGAGGCCACGGACCGGCAAGCGCAGCGTAGGACGTCCACCTACAAGATGGGCAGACGACTTGGTAAGAACCGCAAGTCGGCGTTGGATGCAGACCGCTTCCAACCGCAGTTCCTGGAGATCAATGAGGGAGGCCTTTGACCAGCAGTGGACGTCCTACGGCTGATATGATGATGATGAATGTATGAATACTGTTTAAGGACAGAGTGCCACATACCATCCCTTATTTTGTTCTGTCGTGCTAGTTTAATTTCACTTTATTAATCACACTAATATTATAAATGCGAAAGTTTAGATGTTTGTTTGTTAACCAATCGCGTCGTAACGGCTGAACCGATTTCGATGAAATTTGGTATGTACGTAGATTAACCTGGATTACCACATATGCTACTTTTTATAGACAAACCACGCGTGCGAAGCCACGGGCGGAAGCTAGTACTACATAACTCTTACAACTCTACTCACTTTGAAAAAGGGTTAGTAATTAAAAAAATGTTTTGATTGAATCTAGAATTCTGTGAGGAAATTAATCGTCGGTTAACATTAATATTGGTAGAGCGAAGCGAGATTTACAATTCAACTGTAGCAAATCGACGTTGTATGTATGTTTGTTTGTCCAAGAATAACTTTCGAAGCGTTTATCGATCATTGTGAAATTTGTTACTTAAGTAAGTATTTTTTAGTCTATTTTGATAGTCAACGATTATAAATATTATTTTTTTGTTTGTATCGGGGCGAACCACTAGTTATAAGACTTTATTTTACGAGTACAACACAGGCACTAAGCCTGGACCTAAAAAGACTTAATATTATTATTTTCAGCCCGTGTCGACCCACTGCTGGGCATAGACCTCTCTTTGTTTTGGCCATTCTTTCCTATCCTGTGCCAGTCTGAACCACTTACTACCCACGGTCTTATGGATGTCGTCGACCCATCTCGCTGGTGGACGTCCCCTATTTCGATGCCCAGTTCTGGCCTCCACTCTGTTAGTGCCTTAGTCCACCTGTCGTCACTACGTCTGGCCAAGTGTCCTGCCCAACTCCACTTGAGCCCAAATATTCGCTTGCTGACGTCTTGTACTTTAGCCTGCTTGCGAATTTCAGTATTGGGAACTCGATCTAAGAGTGTGATGCCGAGCATGGCGCGCTCCATGGCTCTCTGTGCTACACTTATTTTTTAAACAGCCTCCTTCATGAGCCTCTATGTTTCGGCACCATAAGTCATAGTTGGCAGAACACATTAGATATAAAGACGTGTTTTAAGATATTGTGGAATACGAGTGGATTTACGAGTGGATTTTAATATGTCAATAATAAGACATACATTCCTTAAAAATTTAGTGAGTTTTTGAGTCACAAAACTAGATGGCACTGCTAAATTACCTACCATAAATCTAGGTAGTACGGAACCATCGTTGCGGCAGTCTCACTCGTACTCGACTGGTCTGGTTTTTAAAAGATATTTAATTTTGTTTGTATTCATCATATAATCTATAACAATCGTAACTTCGTACTGTTAGGTAATTTAGATATTTATAGTCGAAAATGTGTAAGTAATGAAATAATTATGTTTGCATATATATCTAAAAAGTATTTTATAGGAAATTTGCAATAAAACATGTTGCTAAAAAAAATCATCTAAGGAGTTTAGTCGTTATCTAAAAAGTATTTTAAACGAAATTTACAATGAAACAGTTTGTCCAAGGAGTTCAGTCGTGGACTTGACCCCGTTCGGGTTTTGGAAGCGTGGGTGAGACAGAGGCTAAGACAGAAAAAAACCGATAGATACTTAGTTCGGGGCTATAAATTGGATTCTTTGTAGTATTATTATTTATTTTAATATTATAAAGAGGAAAGATTTGTTTGTTTGTAATAGGCTCTGAAACTACTGGATTGATTTAAAAAAATCTGGCTTAACAGGCTACTTTTTACCCGACTGCGCAGAAGGAGGGTAATGTTTTTATTGAAAAACTACGCGTGCGAAGCTGCGGATTGGTCAGCTAGTTCTTAGTACTATTGTAACAAGATATTGCACAAAGTCTAAATAAACAGGATAATTGTCTCTTACTGTTTTATTAGTGAACACTGCATCAGTGCTTAAAATATACCTTACATAAAAGTACTCGATACGTGTTAAGCTGTACCTACTTTCTGCGAAGGAATTTACGTCGATTTTAAATACCTACCGGTTATAAGGCGAGATGGCGGATGCGATGTGCCCTCGATCCACAAAGGCGATCCAACCGTCAAATGTGAAAATTCAATAAGGCTGGTGTAACTGCTTTTTACTAGACTTAGTTCCCAGTTTTCTTCCAATCTAACCTAACTGTAGATTTTCAACTTTAATATTAAATTGATATAAATACTATATAACATGTTGAGTGTGAAATGTCTAGCATTATTTATTTACTGTTGTGGATTACGGCAAAGCCTTTACCCATCTCAAACGTTTATAATTTCAACACAAGTTAAATCAATAAATATGGCGGGACATGTCATACAGCGCTATCTAGCCCCAAACTAAGCAGAGCTTATATTATGGGAACCAGATAACTGATAGAATACTTATATACTTTTTTTTTTGTAAATACATACTTATAATATATAGAAAACCATCCAGACCCGGAACAAATATCTGTAGATCATGCAAACATTTGTTCCGCGGCGGGAATCGAATTCGCTACCTCCTGCCTCTCAGCCGGCTATTCGCCCACTGCGCCATGAAGGTCGTCCGAAATTAAACTAGTGGTTCGCCCCGAACTGATATCTCGCGGGTCTTCCGAGCCAAAACAAAAAAATATTATTAACACCTAATCTTTAAGTATCAAAATAGTGCCAAGAAATGCTAAGCACTTAACTTGACCTACAGTTTCATTCAAATTACAGGTAATGGGAGTTCATGTAATTTGGATATTTTTTGGGGAAGAAATTGCAGTTATCCTGGATTTCAGACTTTTCCCTATATTTGTGTCACTAAAGCTACACGCATACCAAATTTTAGACAGTGGGGTCACTGGTGTACCCTGTGAGTTTTGTCAAAGTTCAGTTTTTATTATTGCTAATAAATAACTTAAAAACGGCAAGATTTAAATCATAATATAAATTACGAAAAATAAAAACGGGCTGAACTGCACTCTCAAAGACCTTTTATTAAACGTGCCACTTGATTAGATAGTCCCATTTTGTTTTTTTTACCCCTCTTGAACCCCAATATCTCAACAACCTCCCAAATTTTTAGCTCATTGAGTCACACCAAAATTGTGCCATCACTATCTATCTATAGATAAATCAAATTTCAGGATGATCGGATAAACGCTTCGAAAGTTATCCTCGGACAAACAAACATACATACCTTTTTTACATATTATAAGTATCTATTTACAAAAATAAGTATATAAGTATTCTTTATGTTATCAGGTTCTCAAAGTACAAGCTTTGCTTAGTTTAGGGCTGGATAGCGATGCGTAAAATGTCCAGCAATATTTATACAACGCCAATTTGCCCAAGTTGATTTATGGCGGGTTTCTATATCCGTCGGTAACCGACTACGCCTCGTATCTCCTTGAAAAAGTGTCAAAGTAGTGGCAAACTTTTGACAGGTTATCAAGGAGAAACGAGTCGTAGCTGATTACCGATGGATATAGGAACCCGCCATTAGAGACCTCGCTTCGCTCAATCAAAAAAAACCTTTTGATTTTAGGGAATACCTCGGTTGCTCATGCAGATAATAGAGAGAGTTTGGCTATGGCCAAGGTTTAATAAAAACAAACTCTTAAAAATCATATGAATACTTTGATTGAGACGTCATCACAGCTTGATGAAGTAACGGCTATTTTACGCGATCGAGCAGATTAGTCATTGGTACTGGCAGGGTTGCTGGCACTGACCGATTGGTTGATTGTTTTCTTATAGTTCACTTCGTTTACTCAACATGCTGTTGAGAAAACTACCTCGAGAAATTGTTATGGGAAAAACTTAACTTCCTATCATACAGCTTAGGCTGTTAAAGTCTGGATCGTCTATCGGTCGTTCCATTTATTGATTCCCATAAAACCTGAGAGCGGCAACTAATGTAGCAGGTTTTTTTAAATCATCCGTTCGATTATTATTCTTAGCCACCGACATTACTCGTTATATATCTATAGGAGCCGGACCTCGTCTATTTTCAGCAATAAACTGTTACAACAGGTTTATCTTAAGCCATCGAGAATTAAACCTCAAGTGCACAGAATAAATTACCAACCACACGTCTGCGGTGAATGGCAAGTATGCAAGTAATTTCATAGCCACAGAGAGAAATAGTAAACGCAAACGTAAAATTCCGCCAACCTTGAGCAAAGGTGCCAACCAGCGTAAACTTGCCGGTGGAAATCATATTACTGCTGTTCAAAAAACCGGTTCTTTCAGTACCGTGAGACGGCCTGAAGAGGCAGGACGTTATTTAGTCAAAAATTAGTGCATGACGTCTTGTTCGATTTGTGTTCGCAAAAATTGAACGCGCCTAAACCGGTCCCCGTATTCGAAGAAAGCCGCCATTGTGCGTCCGTCCGCCATTACGAAAATTCGGCCATGTTTGTTTCGCGGCGCAAAAACGCGGCAAAAGTGATCGGTGTCCAACGCACAGACTATAAATCGCGTCATTTTGTATTCTAAATTCAGATTTGATGATTCGGATAAGTTTGTCTGCCAGCGGCATGACGCGGTCTTGAATATTAAGATGAGCTCCGAAGTTAGAAGCGATGGCAGTGGCGATCTTAGTAATTAGGATATAGAAGGCAGTTAGAAAGTTCAGTCAAACTTTGTAAACCGTCTAAATCTTAATTATAAGGAATCGAATTCTATTTTTATCTAGGCCTATAATAGTTTCGTTAATCATTTTTGATTTTTAGGGCCACCTGTTACCGAAAACATCAGTATCTAGCAATAGAAAATTCCTCAAGCTGAAATATATATCTTTAACAATGTTTGTTGAGCTTAAGAAGCTGCTTTTCAAATATTTTATGACAAGCAAACTCATCCCGCATCTCAATCCTTCCTCCCTAATCGTGCAATCATTATTTTCAAATTCGGTTCGTTTTGCCTCAACCGTCGGTCGCCGCCTTTGGCCGGTGCGTGGCGCGGTCATCGCCGCGGGTGACGTCAGCGAGGCTGTGCGGCGACCAATGGCGAGGCGGCGCGGGGTGAGTGGGGTGAGGAGTGCGGGGCGGAAGCGGCGATGCGGGCCAGTCGCGTCCCGCCATGCAGTGCGCGCCGCACGCGCCGAGGCCGCACCACTCGGCCCAGGCGCAATCGACAACTCGTTCGCTCGATCCCTGGAGTAGCCGCCGCCGACGCCGGGTTTAAGCAAACGTGCGGTTTCCGTGCAATTGCGTCTGCATACCCGGATGCGTCCTCTAGACTGGTGAGTTCCATTTCTTTATTTTTCAAGTAGGTAGTTAAGACTGGATTGGTGAAGACCGGTTAGATTGGCGTTGTCATAAGACATTTAAAACGTGTTGGGCGTTTTTTGTAGCGGGTAGATTGTGGTGTCTTATTTTTTTATTGGTATGTTAAACATGATTTTCTTTCTTTCTCCCCAGTTTTGAAATTGTATTGCTTATCATCAGCACATGTTTTATACCTACGCTCGTATTAAAAGTAATATTTTAGTCAAACCTTAGACGCCGATCATTTAGTTATAGACGAAGGAACACTAAATCTTCAATCCTAATATATCTTTCTTTGTATGCAGTCTAACAAAAGACAAAATTATTCCACCTGGCCTTACTTCGAATTTCCAAAGCTCAACTTAATTTTGAGGGTATTCAAAGAAACTGACATACAAAGGGCTATCGTTTATAAGAGGGTGCGGTTACGTTGGGGCTTTTAGACCACCTTCAAAGAATAATACGAACAAGACATGTGGTATTTTGTCTCTGAGCAACATCCGGGTTCGATGTCTCGGCCACCGCCCACGCGAGCCTGGACCGCGGCATCACGCGATCACTAAATGTAGGCTTTTAAGGTATCTTCTATAAATAATACCGATAATATTCAGCAAAAATTTCGATGGTTGTATTAAAATATGATATCGGGGCTATGAGGACACGTTTCTAAATATACCAGTATTTGATACCTCCTATTTTATAAAATATTTATTTCTGTAGGTGTGATATTTTGTTTCTTCGAATTAGTTAGAAAAACTTATTTCCTTAATTTTTGGTGATTTTTAAGCCTACTTCCATAATCTTCATTTTATTTATAGTTTAATGTGTATTTTCGGTGATTCGTAGCACTGCTACGAATCCGTAGCATCATTTCAAACGATTCAAAAATAGTCATCACAAATTTTCTGACATGAATTCATAATTTGATCTAAATTAACACTGAGAATTGATTATTTTTAGCAATTGTATTAAAATAGGTAGGTATCGTTCATTACTGTCGGGGTAAGTATAAGGGAGCGCGTTGATGTCTTACGTAGGGCCATAACGTGGTTAAATCTTATGCATAATAAATAAGGAATACATATATAATTTATATCTATTAAACGAGATACAAGATAGGTGTAAATCTTTCGGGTCTTAATAACATCGAGATTTTGTAATATTTAAAGGTAATAAGGATTTAGTAATATCTTACTGCTTTATATATTCCTAATATGGATAAAAGACATCCTCAGACATCACTCAGTACACAAACCTGTGAAGATATCTTACAAGGAGGTAGTAATCCAAAAAGGTACATTTTATATATGCCTATATTGCAAAGTAGTTAGCATTTCATACGTTTGGTTGACGATAGGTTGCAAGTTCCTGTAATACCTATTAAAAGGTGAGAAAAACTATCTCCTTTTTGAGGGATATTCTTGTCTAATAATGTACATTATTCTAATAATTCAAGGAATCTACAATTTACTAAAGTAGGAGTGATTCACAGATTATGGTAACCAAGGGAAGCTAGGGTGTCCATATATTAGGAACAAAAAGAACGTGGTATTTTGTTGACGCCCAACGACGCATTATTAATATTGAAGCCGGCACGAAAGAAAACAACACACGCTTTTGTTAAAAAGTATAAATAAAGTGTTCAAAAATTAAACTAGTCGACCGCCATCACAAAAAATAAATGATTTCGTTTAAAATTGCTAATAATGATTTTATTTTCGGTGTCAAGTTGATACAAGTTGTACTAACTCAAATATTTGGAAGTTATCGCGTTTGGGTCATAATTCAAAGACATTTTATTGTTTGTTCATAAATATTACCAATTCAGCTAATATTTAAAAACATTGTATTAATTTCAAGGTTTTAACCACCAATACGTTATTTACGGGTATAGTTTGCTTAGGATCGAAACTATTTTTAAAATATACTATGGACTATAAAATGATCTTAGCTGTAGAAACTCCTTGCCGCAATCTCTGTACTCAAATGGATAATGGCAAGCAGCATTGCCTTTCTTTGACGTAGGTCTCCGCCATCAATCAATAATAAATGTACATGGTGAATCTAACGGCGGAGATTGGGCTATAACTTGAATTAATCTAGAGTTAATTAGTATACACGCTGCCAATTTACTTCTCTAATACCCTACTATATAACCAAAGATCAACATATTTTATTATCAAGTTCATATTCATTTGAAATCTAGCCCAGCTTGGTGATAAAGCATTGAAGACATTATATCGACTTGCAAACCATCACCTAGTTAGAATGCCGGTTTCTCTAAAGGCAATCTCAGTATCGTCATACTCTTAATGCAAAACTGATGAGTTTCACACAATCTCCAGTCTCCGCTACGAGTATGTCGACATAACTGCCTCGCTCATAAATATATTGCATTAAAGTCGATTGCACACGACGTCAATAAGTGGGCTAGGACGGTGAGCTGGACCAATTATATCTGATAGGTAATTTTGTAAGATATTGGTGACGTCTAGACTTTTAGATCACTTTACATAAGTTAGTAACATGAAAGACGTAGACATGAATCATCGTTATATCTGCTAAAGAACGCCCGGGTCCGCGTCTAAACATAGACCTCCCTCATATATGTATATCGGATATCGAGCAGCCTGTATTCAATGGCTGATATCTAAATTATAAGCCCTCAAATGATTCTCATCTTTTTACCAAAACCATCGCGCTTTAGGACTCCGAAACACGTTGGTATTAAAAAATCATTTCAAAAGCAAGCATATCAGACAGACAACGGTAGCTTATAGTGGGTTGATCCTCCACAAAGGGACAGGATAATAATTGGTGCCACAGAAAATCGGTCTGGCTTTCCAATCGTCGTTACCTTGTGTAAAACTTGCTTTAGTTGTGTCGCAAATTTCCACGTATGACCAGTAATGGTCCGAATCTGGGACAGATCTGTTACTAATTGTTGTAATTGCGTGGCCGAATCCAATTATCGATTGCCTAATGTTAGGGAAAAGGTTGGAACTTGTGAAGTGGTTATTTATATTACTTAAGTCTTAAGAACAGGATTGGTTGTCTGCTGACTCTTTTGACAACCAGTTAACAAATCACAATTTAATGTGAAACGCTAGTTTGTTTAATCATTCGAGCATACATTAACAGAAATAATATAAATAAATAAATATTGCTGGACATTTCACACAGCGCTATCTAGACCCAAACTAAACATAGCTTGTACTATGGGAATCAGATAACTGATTACATACCTATATACATTTTTGTTTGTAAACACATTGTATAATATACAGAGAAACAGCCAGACCCGGAACATATATCTGTAGATAATGCAAACATTAGTTCCGCGGCGGGAATCGAACCCGCTACCTCCTGCGTCTCAGCCGGCTATTCGCCCACTGCACCACGGAAGACGTCAAAAAAAAGGAAAAGAAAGTAGATATAAAAGTATTTACGTATTCTTTTTAAAAAATATCAAAAATAAAGTGGAGTTATTTTTAAGCCGTTACAAATAATCGAAATAAAGATCAATGGCTCAGGTACGGCTATCAATTTATTAGATTTGTAAATAGTACTAAATTTAGTTATCTACTTTCTGTCAAAACAGCTAATTAAAACCTCTATTACAACTAAGAATTGTAGAAAAAAAATCTTGTCAGTGCTTTGTGCATCGTTATGGTAGCCGCACATTTTCGTTTCCTGAATTCAACATTGTTCTTTCGGCGGTGGATAATTTGATTCCATTTGTAATTCAGTGTAATTATCGTTATCAGAAGTCAGCGGATCGCGATATAGCTCTCTTAGCGGCAAATTTATATAATTAATGATTTAAATGAGCTGCTTAGCATTGACGTAAGAAGCCGGTTGCCAGCGCCTTGTCTACTGATTTTTTTTCACGAACTAAGCGTAGACTAAACCGTAGCAAGAGAGAGATTTAAAATCTGGTTGTTTTCTATGAACAGTGTTGTTTTTATGTTAAATCAAATTATATCACACTAATATTATAAATGCAAAAGTTTGGATGTTTGTTTATTACTCAATCACGCCGTAACTGCTGAACCGATTTCGATAAAATTTGGTATATACGTAGATAACCTGGATTACATAGGCTACATTTTATCCAATAAATCAATTCCCATGGGATAAAAATGGTGTGTCAAGTCAAGTTGCAACAGCGAGTTTAGCTTTATTTCTAGGTTACCTATACATTTAATAGTATAACGCGTATGAAGTCGCGGGAAATAGCTAGTGATAAAATAAGATTTAGTTCTCGAATTGGGCAGCGTCCATAGAAAAATATTATTTGTCAAGATTAATTTTCATTTCTATTCATATATTCAGAAACAATTTAACAATTGTATTTGAAATCACATTAACACATGTTACCTATAATAAACAATATTTATAATTTATAAAGGATCAATTCCTTAGTTGATTCATTTAGTCAGTTTTGGTGGCTAGACAAATTAAAACATTCGCAGAAAAGCAAATGCTGTATGCCTTGTAGGCGCTGGAAGATAATCGTCAACCAGCATTTATAAAATAGTGCCTTAGAATTTCACCGTCTGTGCCATTGTTTGTGGGTAATAATATTCGTCTACTGGCGGTCGTCGCTCCGCGTTAGAATACCTATTTACATAGCCAGCGACCGTGAATGTGTGTGTATCATTCACAACTCCACCGTGTGAATCCGAGAGGCTAAGAATGCGCCTGGAAAAATCTAACTATTTTGTAAAGTGGCCATGGATTTAGGAAATTTTCGGACATAGTGTGAAAGATTTTTTGTTATAACTTTAAAATACAGATTGATCGCGGCTGACATACTTCATGAGTTTTGAGCCGGTCTGTATTTTAAATTACTTATTTAATTCAAAATGTCAAATTATGAATCACAAGTTACAGTATGTGTGTCACAGTGTTTTCTAGAATGTTAATATCTACAAGTGTCTAGTCTCAGAAACGTGATCGAGTAGGAGTGCCGTTGCCGACTGATGATTCATTTCCAACATTTTGCGATTCCATTCCATCCAAATGATTTCTGTCGTCGTTAACCGCGTTTCGCAAATATCCATAAAGCGTGTGGACGGCTCTTTTCTAATGCCCGCGTCTTTGTTTTCATTTTATTCGCGGGATCATTAACGTTTGTTCTATACTAACTGTACTTTCATCTGTGCCCGTCAAGAATTAGTCGGTACATTCTCAATTTACATAGTCAGTGACCGTAAATTCTCGTGTGAACACCTCAGAGGGCGACGGAGCGTTCAGTGCTTCTCTCAACCATTTAGTTTTATGTCGAACGCCCAAATTAAATTAGAAACGGAATGGTTTTGTGCAGTCGTGAGCTCGTCGGTTTTCGCCGAATTGGGCGATGTTCACCCGAGTGAATATTTGCGTTTTTTGTCGTTTCGAGTTTGCGGTTCGATTGTGATGCTTATTTGATCAATAAAAAAGAACTGCAATGAGTTATATATTCAACTCTGATAAACAACATGGCAAAAATAAAGATGTTATGTTTTTGTGAGAGCATCATAAAACCTGTCTGGCTGAACTGACAGGATTGTCGTTTAATTGTCCTAATTATACGTGAAGCATGGCGACTGCTGTAGACTATATAATAGGGCACATTAGAAGTGCCGTCACGATCTTGCCGGGTCTGAATATACACATATCTGTGGTACGATCGCACTTGTTGCACGTTCAAGTACGAGCTTGTGCATTCGACATGGTAATTATTTTTTATAACCGCAAAAGTTTTATGTAATAACTCGAAAACTGTTAAAAAAAGGTTGTCTACTTCTATCTTACTAAAACTCGTTTGATCTGTGATATTCTCTTTTGTGTTTTTATTCTTTATTGTACACAAGAAAAAACATTATAAAGTACAGAAATAGAGGACATGTACAAAGGCGAGCTTAACCATATAAAGAGTTTTCTTCCAGCAAATCTTTGAGGCTAGAGAGAGAGATGATTTTAAAGGTAGGTGCGTGTACAAGAATCATAAATATGTACATATATATTAAACAAATAAAACGATATATACCAAAAGAAATTAATAAAATGAATGAATATAATAAATAAAAGAAATAGACTAATATATACAAAAATAAATATATACCTACAATAAAATAAAATTACAGAGAAAGATAGTGTTCTTTAACTTTCCGTTTGAAAATGTTAAACGACGGACTAGCGCGAACTTCATGGGGCAGGGCATTCCAAATTTTCACCGCATAAACGGTAAAGGAGCCACCATAGCGGCTTAAAGTGTGTTCTTATTTTAAAATTATTTATGTAATTAGTTTAATATTTAAAATAATCAATTGCGCATTTAAATATGAAAATAGATTGTCTAACATAATCTTTCAAAACAATACATACAGTACAGAACCACACAGTACAGAACCTTTTAGCGCCCACGTTTCTTTTTTTTTTTCGAATGGACTTATCTCGCTGTTGGCCTCTGAGGCCATTGCAGCTTAACCGAGCTTTTGGCGAGCGCAGAAGGCGCTCAGCCCTATAATTTTATTTTTGATGAGGCAACTAGCGCAAGGGCACCACTTAGGTACGAACCTCGGCTTGGGCTGTTGCCGGGACGGAGAGAAACGCCCGGGTACGTGCTTGTACCTCGTGTAGGCGGCGACAAAAGGGACTCGTCGACCTCGCCGGTGAGGTCGGTGTATTTGTGGAGTGTTTGCTCTGTCTAATGTGGATGACTCACCCGCATTAGCGGAAGTGATTTCGTTATCCGGGTCTCCGAGAACGTGTCTCGGACGACGGAGGGTTTAGTTTTAGCGCCCACGTATTTATGTAGCTCTTGTTAAGTAAGTACCTGACCATAATGATTGTTCCTAATTCTGTTATTTTTATATGTCTCTCTGTGTTTTTAAAAGTAGGTACATACCTAATTTTTCATAATCAGTATTATTTTTAATGTATTTTCAATGTGAGTTTTATTTTTTTACCTTCTGTTTTGTCCGTGTTGTACTGTTGTCCTAAAAAATGTATTTCACTTTACTTCTTACTATATAAAACCAAGTTTTTCCAATCAAATCAAAGCAGTTTATTTGAGTTAGCAACTTGTAACGAGATTGTTCGCCAACTCGCAAATACCAGCAAATAACAATATTAACTTCACAGAAGAGTATAATGAAATTATGGACGTAAAAATAAAATTTGGCTCATTCACTTGTGTTATTAAAAAAGGTATTAACAACTGTTCTCAAGAAAGTCGTAAATCTCGCAAATTGTTCTTCGGCTTCTTCTCGCATTTCATATAATTCGATAATTTCAACAAGCATCTCAAGAGTGCTTTAAAATGGAGAACACATAATTATATAGCATTTTGAAACCAATAACACTGGAGGCTATAAAAATTTACTGTCTTCGAAGAACCCACAACTACCTGGACATAAACCTCTTTGTCCGACGACTTATAGAGCATGGTATTGTGGTTGGAGCAATTCCAAGCTTTAAAAGCTTACAGTTATGGTTTAAAAATCAAAAAACAAAAGGCTGAATAAGCGATGTTCTCGAATTCTTAAGCTGAGAAGAAAGCCCTGATATGAAGAGAATCTTTAACTATCTAGTTGAGCTATTCGTTTAGTTAGTAGGGGCTCAAATTCAAACAAACACGAAGCAACAGGTTGTACTGTGAAATCATTAATTATTATTCCTGTGCTTAGCAGCTCCTGAGCTTTTGTTCCTTGGATTTGTTTTTATTGTTACCACGGCCTTAAAAGCAGATGGTTTCTTTATTCTCCCAAATTAAAGGAGTTAAAGCGTGGGTTCTTTCGATTTCAAAAGTTTACTTTTGTATAAATGGCCATTTTAATGGTAAATTTCTATATTTACCCGGCGTAATGATACGTGAACGCCAAGTAGGGTTAAATTGACTGGTAGGCGGACTGTGATTGTTTGTTGTTGATCATGGGACCGCTATTAGGCAAACGAATTAGACGAAAGTTTATTCAAGAATTTTCATGCAAATAAGTAGGTACTTGTATAAAATGTTGAGAAAAGTGACTTTATTTCAAACATTGTTATAGATACGTATCACGTATCGTTTTGTCAGTGTTACGAGTGACAATGTTTCGTTAAGCGATAAGTCCGCCAATTGTATTTATTTGTTAATTTTACCGTGATGTAATAAGCTACCTATTTATAAATATTCTAATATTGGTCGTATAATATATGTATATACTTTTTCCTTTAATGTAGTAAAGCTGTCCTCAACACACAAAAATGGCACCATGGAAGACCAGCGCTATAGTGGTATATATATGCTACTATAGCGCAATGCACAATGCTGAGTGGTGACCATTTTTGCTCACAAAATTTGCTATATAACTTATAGACATTTGTCTAAACTGTAATATAAACTTGTGTGTATATATTTATATACTTGCAAAATAAACGGTTTTCTATTCGATTCTAACCCATCTAGGTTTTGTTACATATCTACCATGTAGGTAATTTTAAACGATTGAGTACCAACATTTTTTGTTCTCAGTCAAGTAGAGTTACCTGCAGGTAAAACTTTTAAAAGAATAGCAGGTAAAGCATAACTTTTATTATTCAAGTATTTTCAATAAATATACGACAACTAAAATACATCGACACCCACATCTACCAATCCCTCAAGATCTCGTTACAAAGCAAACAGTGACCAATCACAGTCTGTTCCGACCAATTAACAGCAGCGGACCGGATTGCAGGTATTCTTATCTTTTCTTGCCGACCGACGGGCAGGTAAGTGATGCGTACTCCGACCCTTCACCTGTTCTGTTGGTCCCCCAAAGTTATTTGTGTTTCCCCTCGGCCGCCCGGCAGGAACACCGTGCGGGGGGCAAGGTAGCTCATTGTCGGCCGGTCTTCAGTCTTGTGCAGCCACCTGTGAGGCTACACGGTGTCCTGACTATTGATAAAGTGCTTTATTCTGTACGGAGCATCTGTTGAGAGGTAAATAATACAACCACATTTTAGTTCGTCATTCCTCAGAATGTGTGCGTTTCGTCTTTGTTCTTGCGTATTCGCACACTCTGTGCTTATGTGTAATGTTTGCTGTTAATTTTTCGGTTCTGTTTATTGTTCAGAGTTCGTTAGTCTCTGTTAATACGTGACGTTTTTGAAATATTTCAATGCCACGCGTGTTCGAGTAATCAGTATAAAAAATCTCGATATCATTTTGTTGCAGCGAATTTTTGGAATTGTTTCATCAACCATATAAATGTTTAATTCTAAGTTCACACAAAAGCAAGGCAATATAACCGCTGGCGGCAGCCATTTTTGTTACCGCTGTTCATAAGAAATATGACTGAGAATCTTGACAAGTCTTACTTAGGACATCTCGTTTAAGCATGAGGCAATTTGAGCGTGATACAGAACCCCACAGTCAAATAAAAACGTGATAAAAAAAACATTAACCAACCGGTAAACCAAATCCCGTGTCCCGTTTTATAAATGGTGTTTTTTTATATTTAAATCGTTGCATCCATCAGTGTCCATTCATGTCTAGTTATTAATGAGTCGTCGCGGTGTTCACCTGTCTCCATACATGTATTGCGATACGTGTGACACCTGTACTTCGCCTTATGTAGCTACGCGTAAAACAAAAACTGAATAAATTAGCCGTGAGAAGGAATGGCCGTACCATATTCGTCTACTGTTCTTACTTGTTAACCCTACGTTAGGTATTTGCTGCCAGTGTGTCACTCATATTTTTGATATCCACAGAAGATCGAGTGCGTAAAAATAACATTCTTCTATATTTTACACATCCTTTGTGTATATCCCTATCCCCATTCTATCATTGGACAACCAGACGCTCCGCGGTGCGCCACCGCTACATGGTAGACATACCTCCCATACGCACAAAGCGGTACTCTTCCACCTATTTATTATGCGCACCGCGAAGGAGTGGAACGCCTTGCCTGAGTCTGTTATTCCTGATAACTACAACCTAGGGTTCTTCATGTCGCGAGTGAATAGGTTTTCTAGTCAAGCGTGTACCATCGTAGAATGCATCATCGTTTACCATCAGGCGAGATCGTGGTCAAACGCTAGGCAATAATTAAAAAAAAAGAGCGACGTCTCTGTCAAAAAATAAAGTAAGGTATTTATAACGAGTTTATGCCCCTAAAATATCCTTTAAACACGATCTCATGGTCACCATACTACGTACCAGGAAAGACCAGACGTTCATTGCACATACTAATAGTTAGTAGGTGCGTCCGTAGCAAATCGCCACAGTTCAAAGATCACAGAGATCACACACACATATTGTGGTTTTTATTGCAATAATTTATTCTCTGATTGGCGCCCACGTGCTGCCTCTACACCACGTCAGCCAACCTACCAACTGCCAACTTCGTCTGACGTTTGTCTGAACTCATTATACGGTTCAATTAGTACTAACTTCCGTTAATGAATTATAATCTGTCACATTAAATCTTGCCATGATATAGTTACAGTAAGTTAGTACACAATAAGTTTAGCTGTAGTAGTTAGTATTTATATAAATGTTTGCCTATTGCCCGAATCATATATATTGGCTCAGCAGCTAGATGTTGCCTTAGTTAGTATGCGCACGTTGCACGGAGCTCGGTCCAACGGACGAGCATCCACATATCGAAGATTGGATTAGTTTGGAATGTTGGACGATCGTGTAGATGCAACCTAAGTATTGGTGGTAATGAATGGAGTGATTATGATGCGTTCATGAATGAACTAATTACGAGTGTGAGCGTATCCATAATGTAAATAACTTGAGCATAGAAGTTGGCACAAGTTTAAGTTAGAAGCAAGTATCGTATTCCTGTTTTAGTTACCTAGCAATGATATAAACTTGGTAACAAAGTTGTAAGCTGTTTCATATGATATAATTTAATGTTAAACTAAAGCCCGCTTTCCAGATTTAAACTACAAAATTAACTAACGAGCCGCACTGACAGTTCTTTCATTTAAAACTCAAAAATCAATTAAAACAAAGTTCTGAAATATGGGTACTACTTAACTAAAAAAAAACTCATTAAAATAGTTTAGATCATTTAACACCAATCACCGGGCAGAATCAGGCAACACGTTTTTACGTCTAAATGGCTGGAATGATTTCCTTGAAATTTAGTATACTGATAGATTATGACCGGGATCCGGACGTCTACTACAGGCCACTGTTTACTCAACTGCGCACAAGTAGGGGGTTTATACAAAAGCCACGCGTGCGAAGCCGGGGGACGAGTCAGCTAGTAATATTATCAAGAGGTTAAGTTTGTAAATTTGTTTGGATATAGGGATTAATCTAATCTTATTTTACTAATAGGAAGCTATCCCTGAGTGCGATAGGCGATATTTTATTTTGATAAAAATCCGTTCAAAGCACGGAGCAGGTTAGCTAGTATTATTAAAACGAGATAAAGTTTGTTTTACTTGGAACTTTCGTGATTTTTTTCAATCATTATTATAAATACGGAATTTATCACGATCGCACTCACCTTGATGAAGGTTCACGAATTGAACAGAAACATTGTCGGTCGAAACACCGATAAGACGGTACCTACGTGATAGAGTTTGTTGTTTGTATGTTTTGTATAGGATTATCTCAGAACGTACTACACCGATTTTGAAAATTATTTCACTGATAATAGGCTACACTATTCCTAAATGCTATCGGCTATGTTTTATTTTGGTAAAATCCGAGCGACGCCGGCGCGGGTCAGTTAGTACGTGTATAAAGGTGATTCTTGAGCGCCCTTATCTAAAGTACAATCACGTATACATTTTGATTTATCGAAAACTCATACACTCAAATTTGTATTCTTGCTTGTAAAATTCGTAGTAGTCGAACCCGCCCGAGTGAATGTTTAATAGAAATGAGAGTTTGCATTCATTAGGCAGAGAGGTAGGTAGGCGTAGTGCTAGCGAGATTTTGTAACTTGTCCATCCCAAGGTTTTCTGGAAGAGATATATTTTAGTTTAAATACTATTAGTATACCGTGAGCAGTTTTAAGTATATGTTTAGTCTTTCATAAATTAGTTACTGTCTACGCGTGGTTTATCAATAAAAAACACCATCTTTCCGCGCAGTCGCGTAAAAAGTAGTCTGTCTCAATCTCGGTCTATGTCAAAATTAGTCGTTTAGACGTATGAAATAGCGAGACGGAGAGACTTACTAGATTTTTTTGTACGTTGTTTGGATTAGACAATATCAGTAATGATTGTGATAGAAGTATTATAGTATAGTATTATACAAAAGTGCGCCTCTTGTCCAGGGAGCCAACCTCAATCTCTTATAGCAATAACAAAATAATGTTACACTGACATTTCGTACCATGACTCTCAATTAGTAAGCTTACTTTATACTTGTAAAAGTGAAGCAGTTTTGGTGACGTCACTATAAATCGTTAACTCTAAACGTTTCACGTTGAAGCTCAAATTCAAATTATCCACTCCTTTATAATATTCTTCCTCTCTTCTGACAGCCTGATTACTTAGCAGATTGGCATTTGCTTAGCAGTGGGACTGATTAATGCACATTCTCGCCTAGTTCTCCCCAATCGTCTAAATTGTTGTAAATAAATTGTTCTTTTTCTTTTTATAACTTAATTTCCTTAGCCACTTTTTTATATATTTTTCCTTAGTGTGGCATCTTATATTTATCTATATATTCATATATTTTTTGTAATTGTGGTACTGTGCAGTAAGTCATCCGTGACATCCTACTTTTAAATGGTTCCAACGGAAGATTAGCGTTGTGCCAAAAGCACAACAAATGCTGAGTTGGACGCATTTTTGTGACGTCGGTCATTTATATATAGGTAATTGTGAGACACACATTTGTTGGGTATTGCTGTTTTTGTGTGTATTATATTGTTATATTGTGTGTATCTTACTTGTGTGCTGTGTATGTTTTGTACCGTCACAAATAAATGTATTTTCTTTCTTTCTTTCTTTCAAATAAAGCACAGAATTATCCTAAAAAGTAAGTAAATCGTGTTTATTCTCGCGATGTTTTATACTGAACGTGGTATAATCACTAGAAAGCACTGAATATAAATAAAATAAATATTGCTGGACATTTCACACAGCTAAGCAGAGCTTGTACTATGGGAACCAGATAACTGATAGAATATATATATATATATATATACATTTTTTGTAAATACATACTTATAATATATAGAAAAACAACCCGGATCAAATATCTGTAGATCATGCAAAAATTCCTCCCGCGTCTCAGCCGGCAATTCACCCACTGCGCCACGGAGGTCGTCAAATATACAACATTATTAGGATTATAGCAGTAACGTTTAAAAGTATTGTGGTTCAAATTGAAGTAATGTTGCTACAAGCTTAAAATAATACGCTCCTGAAACATAATGGTTTTCTAAAAGATTGTGGTCGGCGCCCTAGTACTTCCAAATATTTAATTATTGCACAACATCAAAACGGGTTCTATAGCTGTTTAGTTTCATTTTAATACATAGTAAATACCGAAAAATATATTGCACTAGCTGACCAATCCGCAGCTTTGCACGCATAGTATTTTAATAAAAACATTACTCTCCTTTGAGCAGTTAAAAGTAACCATTGTTACTTACGGTGAGTGTAGCTTTCCAATGGTGAAAGAATTTAAGAAATCGGACTAGTAGTTTTTGAGTATTCATTACAAACATACACACAAAAGTACAAATCTTTCCTCTTTATAATATTAGAGATCGCTTTTAGCGATAAGACCGCCCATTGTACTAAATCTATTTGTAAGAATTATGTTCTGTATTTTACTTTGGTGTACAATAAAGAGTTATCTTATCTTATTACTATAGATATAGATAAAACCATCTCATAATTTTGTTTCTGATAATTAGTTCATAAAATAAATATGTACAATAAATGTAATTCAATTGGTCTATCGAATAACTTTATCAACGCGTATTAAGTTTTCATCCCCCAGTGTCAGTCTGAAGGTTTTCTGGACGTAACAAACTTTCATCTTATTTCGCACGTTTGATCGCAAATTGTGTAAAAGACTGCTGATAAATATATATACATATCTAAAGGATATATATATAAAGGATATATATATAAAGGAACAACAAACAATTACATTACATGGCTAAAATACAATCCATTTACGCAGGAGGTAGCGGGTTCGATTCCCGCTCCGGAACAAATATTTGCATGATCTACAGATATTTGTTCCGGGTCTGGTTGTTTCTCTATGTATTATAAGTATGTATTTACAAAAAAAAAAGTATATAAGTATTCTATCAGTTATCTGGTTCCCATAGTACAAGTTATGCTTAGTTTGGGGCTAGATAGCGCTGTGTGAAATGTCCAGCAATATTTATTATTTTATTATTTATTTAGGTATATTTTGGGAATGTCTAAGTTATTGATAATGTCCACAAATGTAAACAAATACATGTTGTAAATAAGGAGCTGTTAGAAAGTCCAAGAGTAGAACAGTGCACACGGCTACACATCAAGCTATTACTTTCCAGTATAAGCTGACCTCTCCTTCTACGAAAAGCTTACACAATGCAAGGTCAGTTTATACTGGTGATTTATAACTTGATGTGTAGCCGTGTGTACAACGACAAGTTTAGTGTCGAAGTGTCTAGTATTTACAAGAGTAGGTACAATAAAGACATCCTTAAGTACTAGAAAATAGGTTTATAATTAAATAATTATTGCTCGATATTTCACACAGCGCTATCTAGCCCCAAACTAAGCAGAGCTTGTACTATGGAAACCAGATAACTGATAGAATATTTATTTTTCTAAATACATACTTATAGTACATAGAAAAACATCCGGACCCGGAACAAATATCTGTAGAGTATGCAAACATTTGTTCCGGGGCGGGAATCGAACCCGCTACCTCCTGCGTCTCAGCCGGCTATTCGCCTACTTCAGCACCGAGGTCGTCAATAATTCATAAGAGGTAGAATGTGCAACGTTATCGCTAAAAGCGATATCTTCCGGGCAGCCTTTGGGTGGACAGGATTTAAGTGAACATATGAAGACGGACATACAACAGCGTATGATGAATGCTCTGAGAAGTGAGAATGGCTGGCCGTGTACATTTACGATTTGTGTTACATTTTATCATAAAAATAATAATAATTAGTATTTTTGAGTGCACAAGGGCTCCGACGGGGAGGTTTCAAGTTATGGTTCAAGTCACCCAAAAATCTGTTTTAAAATAATAAATTTTGTTACGAATGAGAAAGGACTATATCCGTTATCCAGCTACAGTGAAAAATATTGTATCTCACTAAACTTTGTCTTCACTGAACTTCTACTAACAATTGTGTTAAGATTTCAGCATTAATAGCATAAGGATATTCACGCTAAAATCAGTTTTGGTATTTAATCAATCAGTAGTGTAGTTAAACAGGACTAGATGGCAGCACTAGAAAAATTAAAACGCGCTATCGAAGCGTTTTGAAGATTCATATTTAAGATCTGTGCTTCCTCGATTTAAACTTTCCTCCGTCGTCCGAGACACGTTCTCGGAGATCCGGATGACAAAATCACTTCCGCTAATGCGGAAGAGTCATCCACATTAGACGGAGCAAACACTTTACAAATACACTGACCTCGCCGGCGAGGTCGACGAGTCCCTTCAGTCGCCGCCTATTTCGCGTTTCTCTCTTATCCCCGTCCCGGCAACAGCCCAAGCCGATGTTCGTAGCTAAGTGGTGCACTTGCGCTAGTTGCCGCATCAAAAAATTACAGGGCTGAGCGCCTTCTGCGCTCGCCAAAAGCTCGGTTAAGCTGCAACGGCCTCAGAGGCCAACAGCGAGATTAGTCCATTCGAAAAAAAAAAGAATAATAAGTGTTTAAATTAATCTACCGCGTTTTTCTACCCTAAAAATAGGTACAAATTGCTCTCTGATGCAAACTTAATTTTTTGCGGTTTAGTACGAATTTGAGATTTCCAAATTTCGGCACATTGATAGTTATAACCAAAATTATCTGTAAGATTCTTGCCGGAATTTGGGACATCAAAGAAGCCGAGGTATAGAGAAGGCTTTTAGGTGAAATTGTTCGTGTCTATGGGCTTTGTACTCAAGTGTTATCGAGCGAAAATACAGTTAAGGCATACACGTGTATGCTAGCTCCTGCCTGCGAATTTGCTCGCGCTGTACTAAAAGTACACAATTTGTGACTACATAAATTTGAAAAGGTGGTTCATGTCCCAGTATTGGGCAAGGACGATCTACCCAACCTGGCTTATTACGGATAGATAATTATCAACTATTCAGAAGAATAGTATACAAGAAAGCAGTCGTATACATCGAATATCTTCAATTCTAAATCACTTATTGCGATGCCAATAATCTGCGACCAAAATCGTGGTTCATAGCTATTTTTTAATGTGATAAATAATTTCTTGTTTTCCTACACGTATATAAAACGACTGCAATTACAATGTAAATGTGTGCCGTAAATTTAAAACAAGTTCTAAATTATCTGAGACCGGTGTCTAGAATGTGTCAAAGTGCTGGTCGCCATAATTTACTGAGTGTCGGCTATAAATTGGCTTTTTCGTTTTAAACTATAAGAGCGTTTCTACACTGACATATTTGGCACCCGTTTACCTAACCTAAAGCGGTTTCCTACCTGGTCTATACTTGTATTATGTCTTTGTATTTTCTGGCATTAGACTGGTTCAGTTTTGCGTTCTCAATATATTTGCCAGCAGAGTTGGCATGTTTTGGCAAATCTTACTCGAACGTCTCATAAGTAAATGATTTTGAAAAGCTACGTTTGAAAAGCTAGCTAAGATTCAGCTACGTCTCAGTCCTAGACTGTCCTTAACTATAGGTTTCATTAACCAAGTAAGGCTAGCAAACCTAAAGATAACCGTTAACCGATCTCTTTTTCAATTTTAAACCGTATCTCTTCGATATACATTTGAAATTGACTTAGTGGTGATGTTTTTGCACGAAGAGCCTATGTGAATGAGGTTTAGCAAGCCCCAGATGGCAGAACTGGTCTGATAAGTTAGAATAAGCCATTACTGGAGTTTCCACAGCAATTACTGATGCCTCAAATGGGTACGGTCTAGTCTCTCGCATAAAATTATGTCTCGAAGCTCCTAATTCTAACTCTAGTCTTCGTATTTGTTAATCGTGTATTATATTGACTCGTTTAATTTTGGTGAGACGTAAACTTATGTCTATAATACTAATATTATAAAGAGGAAAGATTTGTTTGTTTGTTTGTATTAAATAGGCTCCGAAACTACTGGACCAATTTAAAAATATATTTCACTGTTTGGAAGCTACACTATCCCCAGGTGACATAGGTTACTTTTTACCTAACTGCGCAGAAGGAGGGTAATGTTTTTATCGAAAAACTACGCGTGCAAAGCAACGGATTGGTCAGCTAGTGGCTAATACCTAAATTCGAATTCAAATCTTTGGAAATACACCCGACAAGTTACACCGCGCTTTGTTCTATAAAGTTTCAAAAGAACTACCGATCACAAAAAATATCTACGTTTGGGTAATTTGAAAATTATCAAAAAGGATAAAATACGCTTTACCTATTAATAGGATATTCGTAGGCCTCTTATGTCGAAACTGATTTTTAACTTTAGAACTATTTTGAATACAATAGCTGACCCGCTCAGCCTCTCATGGTTTTTTATAAATATTACTCGTGCGCGATAACTTGGGACCTGCTAGGAATGCGACTCCCCGACCGCTTCCCCTGCACTTCCCCGATGGCGCCCATATTGTACCGTTCGCATTACTATTTTTTACTAGGGTTTTTAGTCTCGTACTGGCCTACGTCACGTAACGACGCGCTCTGGAATTCTTTTAGTTTTCGTTTGTGTTATTGTTTTGTTGTCTGGATAAAACAAGTCAACCATGTAGACAGGCTTCGAGAAAAGTATTGGGAGGATGACCTCTTACAAGAGACGAATGAATCGCAATTAATTGTAAATTTATCGGATACCTCTTCGTCAAGTGATTATAGTGAGACTGAGGACGAAGAACAACCTCTAGAAGGCATAAATCCACTAAGTAGTGACGAAGATGAGATAATGTAAATAATAGATAAAATAAATGTATAAACTTAAACATTGTATTTTTATTTTATTCAAATAGTGTAACAAAGATTCGATAAAAAGCAGCGTCCTCCCTGAGTAACATAATAAATTAGGTTAAAAAAACCAAAGACGAAGCCGCGGGCGGCTGCTTGTTATGTTCGCTTTTTTGCGGGCGGTACAAACACGCCAATATGACGTCACCGCGCTCAGGTCCTAACTTATCGCGCACGGGTAATATAAAATAAAACCTATAACACTGAGGGATAATGTAGATTTATCTTAGCTAAAGAATTTTCAAAATCGGATTAGAAGTTTCTGAGATGACCCACTGCACACTTTATCACGTTATAATATTACTATATATAAAGAAATCGACGTTTAGGTATTAAGTTTAACCAATATTTATTAATTTTTGCAATATACTTTCTACAACTGGGACGATCTATGTATTTACATCGTACCGAACATAACGTTTTTGAAGGCACTTGACAAAATGGTCACTAGTTTCCGGTTTGCAATTAAACATGTCTAAGCATGACGTATTCGTATGATCTGACAAATTTTATAAACACTATTTTTATAGTGATAACCAAACAATTAAGGAAAATTCTAAGATTTTTATTACCATCTAGGCTTGAAAATTTTTGATTGCGAGATGGTTTTAAAAATTTATTATACGTATTGTTTTGGCACTAAATACAATTATGCGTCGTTGCGCTAGTCGCCGTATGTATAATATAAATCGACTAGTATTTTCGTTTGACCTTCTTTTAACTTAGCCTGTTCTTGTCTAAGAAAATGTGTTTCATACCTTTGTTTAAACTTAAATTAACTTTTCCTCTCTGAATATTTTCTTGTATCTTAAATTGTAAACTCTAAGATAGAGTAGAGTTTATTTACTTTATAGAGATGGCATACAGTATACAATCGATTACGTTTCATCATCATCATCATATCAGCCGTAGGACGTCCACTGCTGGACAAAGGCCTCACTCATTGATCTCCAGGAACTGCGGTTGGAAGCGGCCTGCATCCAACGTCGACCTGCGGTTCTTACCAAGTCGTCTGCCCATCTTGTAGGTGGACGTCCTACGCTGCGCTTGCCGGTCCGTGCCTTCCACTCGAGAACCTTCCGGCCCAATCGGCCATCTGTTATGCGCGCTATATGGCCTGCCCATTGCCACTTCAATGTGCTAATCCGTCGGGCTATGTCGGTGACTTGAGTTCTCCTACGTATCTCCTCAGATTCGATCCCGTAGAGAAACCCCGATCATAGCCCTACGATTACGTTTAACAGACAATAAATTAAAGTTTTGGTTTTATAAATATCGGTATACCACGCACTTGTCCAAAAAAAAGCAATATCTAATGTTTTTATAGTCTAATCGGATCGCATTTTTTTAAAATACTTTTGAGATATTAAAAATAAAAGATAGGTACATTACATACGTTCCCTATTTTCTCTGATAAACATGTTTTTCTAGTAAATTACTAAACGAGGGGATAAAGCAGTGTCTTGCGTCACGGGCGCTATATTGAATCCCGAGCGTAACGAAGGATTCTAGAGTTAGTGCCTCGCTCCGCTCGTGAGTTACTATAATCCTGAGTGCAGAGAGGGATATAAGCACGTGCAAGATGTAGACAGCTTTAACCACAAGAAAGAACACTATACTTTTCAGACTTTTTGCAAGACAATAAAAAACAAATCTAGGTTGGTGCATTCTGTGCAGTGGATAGTTCGATTTACGAATAAGTTCTTATAGTGTGGATCTCTCTGGTTCAATTTTTAATACAGATGAGGTTCCAAATTCAAAATTTTCATATCAGTACAACTTTACTCTCAGCTCAGCCGCAGGGATTTAATCACCTGCTTTCGATTAGGTTTCATGGCAAATAATTTGACATTGTCGTGCAGGTGGTATGAATAATATATTACACACCGTTTTACTATAAGTACATGTTATATGTGTGCAAGAAGGTAAGGATTTATATAAGGAAGGCGAAAAGCAGTGCGTGGGTTGTCTGTTAAATCACAAGGTAATCCTCTAAAGTTAAAGGACATTTTGTAACCGAGCATTTACCTTCATTATCCTTTTCTGAATTTCTCGTTTAAGCTGGGCTAATACTGCTTAGTAGGTAAAATCTTTAGGACGCTATAGCGTGAGCCGTGTTTAGATTTTTGATGCATTTATCAAAATAAATTGTTAGCGGATGACCCGATTTGTAAGCTTAAATCGTTCGCTTGCGGCTCATGTGTAAGTTATTTGCCTTTAAACAACGCCCACGAATTAAATGTAAAATCGCACGATATGCCAACTCAATAGAATTTTGGACACGAAACGAGCGCACGTGGAGATCAAGCGCAGATCGGCGTGGTTTTTAATAAAACGTCGTGGGGCGTGACTAGTCTTAAATCTAGATAACGCCTAAACCTGGCCTTAGTTCTTGTTTTCCTGCAGACATTGCTCCAAGGCTGAGTTTGTAAAAGTAACTTGTTATTTATGAGTCATTCTTATGTTTCTATATATTTATTATGAGTCAACTTGTTATTTCTAAACTGCCTAAAACATGATTGGTATTTAGACATAGATATAGACAATCATTTATTCACTACATTAGCACACATACAATACAGTTAGGTGCATTTTAAGACAGAGGAAATAATAAAAATTAAACAGTATGAACGTAAAACATAAACAAAAAAAAGGAGAACTTGATAGACTTGTAGAACTTGTGTGCTACACCAGTAAATGGGACTCGACTCAGCATTATGCCCGCCGTAATGGTGAGCGCTGATATTCTGTCGAGACCGCTCCATTTAGCCACTAGACCTTAAGAGTATTGTGCTGTCAAGTGAGAATATTATATGTATCTAATGGTAGCTAAGTCATGTTGTGTTAAAATATATAAGATTATTTATCATCTATTCAACAGGACTGACCCATGAAATAAACAATGATGTGTTGCTCTGTAAACAAAGATTTTTATTTTATTGAAAAATCTCTAAAATCCTAAACTATTTACACTATTACACAATACCAAAACACCTACCTGTAAACGACATTAAAGCTTATTATTCATTATTAGGTAATCCATAACACTTAGTTCGGTATTAAATCATATTACAATTTTTATCAAAAGACAAATCACTGTTTGACATTGCAAACTGTCATATTATTTTTTAACACGCCTAACCTGCTTTAAGGATATTCTATACTCACAACCAACCTTTACCGACAGCGCGACACAATTCAAATTCTAAGGAATAGGTACGATTTCTTTACATCCCCCCCCCCCCCCCCCCCCCATAAATAGAAAATTTACTGCAAATCTTTGTTTACAGAGCAACACATCATTGTTTATTTCATGGGTCAGTCCTGTTGAATAGATGATAAATAATCTTATAAAACGACATTAAAGCTTATTATTCATTATTAGGTAATCCATAACACTTTTAGTTCGGTATTAAATCATATTACAATTTTTATCAAAAGACAAATCACTGTTTGACATTGCAAACTGTCATATTATTTTTTAACACGCCTAACCTGCTTTAAGGATATTCTATACTCACAACCAACCTTTACCGACAGCGCGACACAATTCAAATTCTAAGGAATAGGTACGATTTCTTTACATCCCCCCCCCCCCCCCCCCCCCCATAAATAGAAAATTTACTGCAAATCTTTGTTTACAGAGCAACACATCATTGTTTATTTCATGGGTCAGTCCTGTTGAATAGATGATAAATAATCTTATAAAACGACATTAAAGCTTATTATTCATTATTAGGTAATCCATAACACTTTTAGTTCGGTATTAAATCATATTACAATTTTTATCAAAAGACAAATCACTGTTTGACATTGCAAACTGTCATATTATTTTTTAACACGCCTAACCTGCTTTAAGGATATTCTATACTCACAACCAACCTTTACCGACAGCGCGACACAATTCAAATTCTAAGGAATAGGTACGATTTCTTTACATCCCCCCCCCCCCCCCCCCCCCCCCCCCATAAATAGAAAATTTACTGCAAATCTTTGTTTACAGAGCAACACATCATTGTTTATTTCATGGGTCAGTCCTGTTGAATAGATGATAAATAATCTTATAAAACGACATTAAAGCTTATTATTCATTATTAGGTAATCCATAACACTTTTAGTTCGGTATTAAATCATATTACAATTTTTATCAAAAGACAAATCACTGTTTGACATTGCAAACTGTCATATTATTTTTTAACACGCCTAACCTGCTTTAAGGATATTCTATACTCACAACCAACCTTTACCGACAGCGCGACACAATTCAAATTCTAAGGAATAGGTACGATTTCTTTACATCCCCCCCCCCCCCCCCCCCCCCCCCCATAAATAGAAAATTTACTGCAAATCTTTGTTTACAGAGCAACACATCATTGTTTATTTCATGGGTCAGTCCTGTTGAATAGATGATAAATAATCTTATAAAACGACATTAAAGCTTATTATTCATTATTAGGTAATCCATAACACTTTTAGTTCGGTATTAAATCATATTACAATTTTTATCAAAAGACAAATCACTGTTTGACATTGCAAACTGTCATATTATTTTTTAACACGCCTAACCTGCTTTAAGGATATTCTATACTCACAACCAACCTTTACCGACAGCGCGACACAATTCAAATTCTAAGGAATAGGTACGTTTTCTTTACATCCCCCCCCCCCCCCCCCCATAAATAGAAAATTTACTGCAAATCTTTGTTTACAGAGCAACACATCATTGTTTATTTCATGGGTCAGTCCTGTTGAATAGATGATAAATAATCTTATAAAACGACATTAAAGCTTATTATTCATTATTAGGTAATCCATAACACTTTTAGTTCGGTATTAAATCATATTACAATTTTTATCAAAAGACAAATCACTGTTTGACATTGCAAACTGTCATATTATTTTTTAACACGCCTAACCTGCTTTAAGGATATTCTATACTCACAACCAACCTTCTTTACCGACAGCGCGACACAATTCAAATTCTAAGGAATAGATACGATTTCTTTACAAATATAATATTATATAGTAGAAAATGTAAAAATAGTATATATTATACAATATACCTACATAAAGTCAGAACATATATCAATCAAATTAATAAATTAGTTTAAAGAATACCCCAATCGGCTAACTCGTGAAAGGTGCACTAATGCTGAATTTACCCTAAAATATAATATGTATATCTATAAATATAAAAAAGAATTGAGCTATAAATATGAAAAGCACCATGAAAGCTGGCAATACGTTTCTTTATTGACAAACCACGTTTGCGTGACCGCGTGCGGAAACTAGCAATAGTATATTTGTTGCTCTCGCAATATTTTATCAGTTAGGTATTGTAGTTATTAAATAGATAGATAAATGTACTCCTTATATCACACCAAATAAAATTAAATAGAAAAATAACGGTAAGTACAGTGAACGGTCTTAATGAAAAGCGATCTCTTCCATACAACCTTTGGATGGACAGGACAAAACAAAATCAAAAAGACGGCGGTATTAGTCTATACTTCTATAGTAATATTTTATAAAGGAAAGATTTGTATGTTTCTTCGTTTGTATTGAATAGGCTCTGAAACTACTGGACCGATTTAAAAAAAAATTTCACTGTTCGGTAGCTACACTATCCCCGAATGACATAGGTTACTTTTTACCCAACTGCGCAAAAGGAGGATAATGTTTTTACTGAAAAACTACGCGTGCGAAGCTGCGGATTGGTCAGCTAGTTATCAATAACTATCTACAACGGTTTCATTTTGATTTCGTTTCATTTTAAACTCTGTAATATTGATTGTACAAAGCTTGCCAGACTATGGCCAGGCAATCTAACTTTTTACATTTTCGTCCTTCTAACCTTTGTAATACCATACTAAACGCGATTGGCATACCTAGTCATTTTCAAATACACTATAGGTGAATCAGCCTAGCAAAGTTCTCACGTCCATCGATACCACAGAAACGACAAAAACACATAACGAAGCGTCGCATGCATACAAAGTACACGCACGCAAACAAATTCGAACAAATGGTATTTAATAAGCAAGCCACGAGTGAAGGACGTCGTCCTGGCGCTGACGGCAATATGGCCGGTACGATTAACTGGTAATCCTGTTCAGGACATACCTTGGTAAACACGAAAAGTATAAAAATGCTTCAATCACTTGTAAGAGAGAAAGGAAGGAAAACCATTGTATTTATACCACAATCAAACATAATGTTAAAAAAATAACTGTATTATTGAACTAGCTGCAGCGCTGGTCTTCTGTTGAAGGCTAGTGTTGACTCGATACTCATGAATAACTTGACATACTAAAATAGTCAAGCATTTGACTACTATAGTCTAACTTTTTATTAGCTGCAGTAAAATGACGTTTCTAAATGTCATTCCGTAAAATAATGTTGCCAGCCTAATCTCAATAGGGATGTGATTCAGTTCACAAAAATTAATTAAATAACATTATTATGACGTTTTTGTTTCGTTTTGAATGTACCTCCCTATACTTCCACTAAAAAAGATCAATCCTCTAGTATAGTAATAATAATAGGTTAAAAAAATACATTACAACTTAATATTAAATCTCAAAAAAAAAAAACCAAACTGATTATTAATTTATGATTCACTCATTTAGCTACATCCCTATTTATTTTTCTTCAAAAACCGGCAACCCACAAAACGTCATTTTACTGCAGCTAATAAAAAGTTAGACTATAGCGGTGGTGTGGTCACATCTTACATTTGAAAATTATATGTAGCAGTTTGACTTTTGCAATTTAAATCAATCACACACAGACAAAAACTGATAAAGTTCATAAACTAATAACATCCTTATTTTTGCATCAGAATTTGAATAAGTAACGTTTCCACTACAAATTGGTAATGACGTATCTAATCTAAATTATCTTTGTGGATATAAAATATATTGATTGATGACTCTTTATTTTGTGTTGCATTAAAATTACAATTAAGCCTAAAATTGTGATCCACAACGACGATCTATTCGTCTTTTTGTTTAGTTTCGGTAAACCTAAACAAAAAGACGAATAGATAAACTGAAGACAAGGCCGGCCACGGTCGTCGGCTCGTGATCCACGACTTTCCAAATCTTGTCACCTTGTCATGGTCAAGATCAGTTTATTCGGAGAAAGATAGGCAGTTTAAACGGAATTTATGTAGGTTAGAAGGGCTCTCGATTTTTGTAGGTGAATTTGGGAACCCGGTATGCGCCGGAACGATATTAAGTACTTATTGTAGGATGATAATTCTTTATACCTTATAAACTAGATAAAACAAATGTTGGAATAACAAATATATGTGATAGAATGTAAAGTTGCAAATTACAACTAGCTATGTCGGCCGGCCCTAAGAAACCGTCCTCCTCCAGACTTTCTTTGGATGGAAAGGTCCATAAAAATGGATCCGAGGTGGGTTTTAAAAGTATAAGAAAGATTCTCTGATCTATTAAAGATCTTAAGATCCACATTCGATAAGTTTTTTGAGCATACATACATAAAAATCCTTCAGGGCACTAACAATTGATCAATCCAATGAAAAGTTGCGTAAAGGAAGAAAAATTCAACAATGACAGGCAACGGTTTCTAGGCCGCTGTTTCCTTTACTTGCTGTCATGGTCACATGGTGACGTCCAATTAAGCATGACTCTTAGCACCGACCCACGTCGTTCACCTTCGGAGGCACGTGAGGGTCCACACTAAACTGGTGATTGTATTTCACATAGTATAATAGGTATGTTTACCTAAATAAACAGTTCCACGAAGTTAGTCGTCGTCTAACGAATATCTTTGCACAAGTCATTTGCGTCCGAGCGATCGTGGTGGGCTCTTGCCGTAAAACCTTTTTCACTTCAAACTCAAACCTTTTTATACGTTCATTTTTCGAAGATGACGTTATGTATTTTTATGTTTCCTTTTTGATGGCCTTGGTCGCAAAATCTTGGGTGTTTTTTATAGCGGCTTAGGTAGTTACATAAAGTGTTTTATTGAAAGATGATTGCTGTGAACTCTCGACAGTCATAAACGCCTTTATTGTTGGTATTTACTTCTTTGTCATATATTCTTTTCTAATTTTAGCTATTGTCACGTTTCAGGAAATCCGGTGGAGTTTCGGCACTTCTTCGCTACTCTTCGTGGGTTTAAGAAGACTTGAAAATGTAAGAAATGGAGACAACAAGCGTCTGAAAAAAGAAAGAAGAGATGTAGATTGGTTAATTATCTTTGGTTATCTAGCTGTATGAGTACTGTAGACATCATAAAGCTAGGTTACCGGAGTTAAGTGCCATCTGCGACGACGCTCAGAATACTACATGAAGATGAAGCTACATAAAAATTAAGAGAAAATTAGTTGTAGATTAGATATGATGACCTTCGGCCTTGGCGTAGTGGCCGAATAGCTGGCTGAGACGCACGAAATTACGGGTTCGATTCCTACAAAGTTTAAGTTTGCATGGTCTACATATATTTGTTCCATGTCTGGGTGCTTCTCTATATAACTAGTATACGTATGTATTTATAAAAAATGGGTATATAAGTATTCAATAAGTTACCTGGCTTCCCTAATATTACAAGCTTTTCTTAGTTAGGGGCTATGTGAAATGTTTAGAATTATTAAGTTAATTTATAATTTTTGATGTATCGTAAAAGCGAGAGTTTTCTGTTGAAACAGTTACAGTCATTAAAATATAGGCAATAATGAGATAATGTACCCTCATCAAGATATTCAACAAAATTGAGCACTTTATGTATATATATTTGTGTATTTCGTTTATGTATGTGTATTTTTATTATTTGAAATTTTTGTAAGTTTATTTCTAAGCTAAAGTTTGCTTAAATTTCCATTTTCTGGTTTTACCACTTTACCCACACAAACAAAGGTTAACAAATTTTAGCTGGAAGAAAATGATAATTAGCATTAAGTTTGCCTATGTATTATTTTATTAGTGCAATAAAGAATTTTCTGATCTAATCTAATGTAATTGATCTATACTAGATAATTATGGCATATTTGAACACCTCTGTAGTTCGGCGGGCTAGTAGCTAAATGACGCGTCGCTGGTTTGATCCCCGTTTTATGACAAATATTTACATCACCTGCAAATATTTAATCCGTGGCTGTTGTGTTGATAACCCGGATACTAGGAATCCACACGGTATGATATATTTATTGATTAATCCTTAGATCCTTATAATTGCGTCTGGTGGAAGCGACGTGTGATCCGATAGCTGACGCTTATCTGGGTCAACTCATAAGCAACGCAATTCAAGGGGGCAATGCAGTCAGTGTTCTGGAGACACTTCTGGTAGTGATCTGGAGGGGTAGAGCTATCTATAAATCGTTTGCAACGGTCTTTATATGATTCAACTATTTCTTTTGTATCTTATATAGGGGTATATGTTAATCTTTTTCTTCCTGCCCTTTTCCCATATCACGTGGGGTCGGCACAACATCTATTTTTCTTCCATACCTCTCTATTAGCCGTCATCTCCGTTGTCACTTCTTTCTTACCCATATCATTCTTCACACAGTCCATCCATCTCTTCTTCGGCCTTCCATTACTTCTCTTCTTCTTCTTCTTCCTGCCCTTTTCCCACATTACGCGGGGTCGGCACAACATGTATTTCTCCTCCACATCTCTCTATCAGCCGTCATCTCCGTTTTTTCCTTCCTAACCCATATCATTCTTCACACAGTCCATCCATCTCTTCTTCGGCCTTCCATTACTTCTCTTCTTCTTCTTCTTTCTGCCCTTTTCCCACATTACGCGGGGTCGGCACAACATGTATTTCTCCTCCACATCTCTCTATCAGCCGTCATCTCCGTTTTTTTCCTTCCTAACCCATATCATTCTTCACACAGTCCATCCATCTCTTCTTCGGCCTTCCATTACTTCTCTTCTTCTTCTTCTTTCTGCCCTTTTCCCACATTACGCGGGGTCGGCACAACATGTATTTCTCCTCCACATCTCTCTATCAGCCGTCATCTCCGTTTTTTCCTTCCTAACCCATATCATTCTTCACACAGTCCATCCATCTCTTCTTCGGCCTTCCATTACTTCTCTTCTTCTTCTTCTTTCTGCCCTTTTCCCACATTACGCGGGGTCGGCACAACATGTATTTCTCCTCCACATCTCTCTATCAGCCGTCATCTCCGTTTTTTTCCTTCCTAACCCATATCATTCTTCACACAGTCCATCCATCTCTTCTTCGGCCTTCCATTACTTCTCTTCTTCTTCTTCTTTCTGCCCTTTTCCCACATTACGCGGGGTCGGCACAACATGTATTTCTCCTCCACATCTCTCTATCAGCCGTCATCTCCGTTTTTTTCCTTCCTAACCCATATCATTCTTCACACAGTCCATCCATCTCTTCTTCGGCCTTCCATTACTTCTCTTCTTCTTCTTCTTTCTGCCCTTTTCCCACATCACGTGGGGTCGGCACAACATCTATTTTTCTTCCATACCTCTCTATTAGCCGTCATCTCCGTTGTCACTTCTTTCTTACCCATATCATTCTTCACACAGTCCATCCATCTCTTCTGCGGCCTTCCATTACTTCTCTTCTTCTTCTTCTTTCTGCCCTTTTCCCACATTACGCGGGGTCGGCACAACATGTATTTCTCCTCCACATCTCTCTATCAGCCGTCATCTCCGTTTTTTTCCTTCCTAACCCATATCATTCTTCACACAGTCCATCCATCTCTTCTTCGGCCTTCCATTACTTCTCTTCTTCTTCTACTTCCTGCTCTTTTCCCACATTACGCGGGGTCGGCACAACATGTATTTCTCCTCCACATCTCTCTATCAGCCGTCATCTCCGTTTTTTTCCTGCCTAACCCATATCATTCTTCACGCAGTCCATCCATCTCTTCTGCGGCCTTCCATTACTTCTCTTCTTCTTCTACTTCCTGCTCTTTTCCCACATTACGCGGGGTCGGCACAACATGTATTTCTCCTCCACATCTCTCTATCAGCCGTCATCTCCGTTTTTTTCCTGCCTAACCCATATCATTCTTCACACAGTCCATCCATCTCTTCTTCGGCCTTCCATTACTTCTCTTCTTCTTCTTCTTTCTGCCCTTTTCCCACATTACGCGGGGTCGGCACAACATGTATTTCTCCTCCACATCTCTCTATCAGCCGTCATCTCCGTTTTTTTCCTTCCTAACCCATATCATTCTTCACACAGTCCATCCATCTCTTCTTCGGCCTTCCATTACTTCTCTTCTTCTTCTTCTTTCTGCCCTTTTCCCACATTACGCGGGGTCGGCACAACATGTATTTCTCCTCCACATCTCTCTATCAGCCGTCATCTCCGTTTTTTTCCTGCCTAACCCATATCATTCTTCACACAGTCCATCCATCTCTTCTTCGGCCTTCCATTACTTCTCTTCTTCTTCTTCTTTCTGCCCTTTTCCCACATTACGCGGGGTCGGCACAACATGTATTTCTCCTCCACATCTCTCTATCAGCCGTCATCTCCGTTTTTTTCCTTCCTAACCCATATCATTCTTCACACAGTCCATCCATCTCTTCTTCGGCCTTCCATTACTTCTCTTCTTCTTCTTCTTTCTGCCCTTTTCCCACATTACGCGGGGTCGGCACAACATGTATTTCTCCTCCACATCTCTCTATCAGCCGTCATCTCCGTTTTTTTCCTTCCTAACCCATATCATTCTTCACACAGTCCATCCATCTCTTCTTCGGCCTTCCATTACTTCTCTTCTTCTTCTTCTTTCTGCCCTTTTCCCACATTACGCGGGGTCGGCACAACATGTATTTCTCCTCCACATCTCTCTATCAGCCGTCATCTCCATTTTTTTCCTATCTAACCCATATCATTCTTCACGCAGTCCATCCATCTCTTCTTCGGCCTTCCATTACTTCTCTTCTTCTTCTTCTTTCTGCCCTTTTCCCACATTACGCGGGGTCGGCACAACATGTATTTCTCCTCCACATCTCTCTATCAGCCGTCATCTCTGTTTTTTTCCTTTCTAACCCATATCATTCTTCACACAGTCCCTCCATCTCTTCTTCGGCCTTCCATTACTTCTCTTCTTCTTCTTCTTTCTGCCCTTTTCCCACATTACGCGGGGTCAGCACAACATGTATTTCTCCTCCACATCTCTCTATCAGCCGTCATCTCCGTTTTTTTCCTTCCTAACCCATATCATTCTTCACACAGTCCATCCATCTCTTCTTCGGCCTTCCATTACTTCTCTTCTTCTTCTTCTTCCTGCCCTTTTCCCACATTACGTGGTGTCGGCACAACATGTATTTCTCCTCCACATCTCTCTATCAGCCGTCATCTTTGTTTTTTTCCTTCCTAACCCATATCATTCTTCACACAGTCCATCCATCTCTTCTTCGGCCTTCCATTACTTCTCTTCTTCTTCTTCTTTCTGCCCTTTTCCCACATTACGCGGGGTCGGCACAACATGTATTTCTCCTCCACATCTCTCTATCAGCCGTCATCTCCGTTTTTTTCCTATCTAACCCATATCATTCTTCACGCAGTCCATCCATCTCTTCTTCGGCCTTCCATTACTTCTCTTCTTCTTCTTCTTTCTGCCCTTTTCCCACATTACGCGGGGTTGGCACAACATGTATTTCTCCTCCACATCTCTCTATTAGCCGTCATCTCTGTTTTTTTCCTTTCTAACCCATATCATTCTTCACACAGTCCATCCATCTCTTCTTCGGCCTTCCATTACTTCTCTTCTTCTTCTTCTTTCTGCCCTTTTCCCACATTACGCGGGGTCAGCACAACATGTATTTCTCCTCCACATCTCTCTATCAGCCGTCATCTCCGTTTTTTTCCTTCCTAACCCATATCATTCTTCACACAGTCCATCCATCTCTTCTTCGGCCTTTCATTACTTCTCTTCTTCTTCTTCTTCCTGCCCTTTTCCCACATTACGTGGTGTCGGCACAACATGTATTTCTCCTCCACATCTCTCTATCAGCCGTCATCTTTGTTTTTTTCCTTCCTAACCCATATCATTCTTCACACAGTCCATCCATCTCTTCTTCGGCCTTCCTCTACTTTTATATCCATCTACACACATATCTAACACTCATTTAGTCACATGATTTTTATTCCTACGCATGACAAGCCACGCTAGCCTCTTACTCCTCAATTTTTCCATCACTGGCGCTATTTTTCCTTGTCTTATCCATTCTCGTTACCCCACACATCCATCTCAACATTCGCATTTACACCGCGTGCACTCTTTCATCCGTCCCTTTTGTGGCGCAACACTCAGAACCCAACATTACGACAGGTCTTATGATCGTCTTTTAAATAGATATTATGTTGATATTCTTTCTATTATTACAAATATACAACCTGTTTTGTTATGTACGACATTTATTTGAAACACACATCTGGAATCGTATTATCTGGTTTTTGGTTTTGGGATTTTGGGTTTAATACCGGTAGCTTGAATATTTATCCAGTAATCGATACATGTGCAATAAACAATTTATAACGTAAATCGGCGGCGCCTTGGCGACGATGCCGCTCTGTCGGTTTTACAGGTAGCTACATGATTAATGAATATAATTGTTTACCTATTTTATACAAGCTGTTTCATTGATATTTTAGGACTTGATATTGAGGTTGTTTATGAAATAACACTTTTCTATGGTAATGAATTTGAAAAAAACCTATTTTAAAACAATACTAGCCAATATACCCGTGTTTTCATTTAATATCGTACATAAAAATATGTAGTATATATCTATAAAACTGGATGTTAGTAATAAGATTGTTATACTCCAACACCGTTTGACCAATCACAATGAAGATTGGCACATCAATGTGTTTTTCATGGTAAAGTTATTTATGATGTTTTTAAGTTACGCCATAAGTTTAAAGAAATAAATATTATGACATTCCCTTGTCAATACATCTGTGAAAATCTAATGTATGTTCACACAAATATTAATTTGTTTAAAAAAATATTAGAAATAAAGATAAACTCGCTGCTGCCACTTGTAGACTCCATAACGTTAGTAAATCGTTTATAGGAAATTAAAATTATTTTTACGAAATTTAAATATCTGGGACATTTTCTTGCCGACGATCTTAAAGACGATGCAGATGTTGAGAGGGAGCGTAGAGACTTGGCGGTCCGAGGTAACATGTTGGCCCGTAGATTTTCCCGTTGTACTGAACAAGTTAAAGTTACGCTTTTTAAATCGTACTGTCAGAGCTTTTACACGGGAAGTCTGTGGGTCCGAAATACCAAAAGATCATTGGAGGACCTACGCATCCAATATAATAACATCTTCCGGATGATATTGCGGTTGCCCCGATACTGCAGTGCATCGGGATGTTTGCCTACTATCACACAGATGGCTTTTACGCCATCATGCGCAAAAAAACGGCATCGCTGATGAGCAGAATTCGGGGCAGTCGCAACAGCACCCTGAGGACAGTAGCTGAGTGCTGCACAACTCCGCTCTGGAAGTGTTTTGTGCGGAGGGTGATTAATGAAGGAAATAATTTCCTCAGTTAGTCACCCTTGGCACAAAATGGTGTTTTCTATTTTCACCCAGTGCCTATTTTTATTTTTGCCTATTTTTTATTTATGTATATTTTATTTAGCTGTTCTTCTTTGTTGTTATATATATATATATTTTGTGTGTATGTTAGTCTTAAGATATGGACTCTCTCTGTTTTCTGAAATAAAATAATTTTTTTTATTTTTTTTTATAGGGAATGTGTTCGCTTTTATAACAAACTCCCAAGTGATGTACATCATCATCATCATCATATCAGCCGTAGGACGTCCACTGCTGGACAAAGGCCTCCCTCATTGATCTCCAGGAACTGCGGTTGGAAGCGGACTGCATCCAACGCCGACCTGCGGTTCTTACCAAGTCGTCCACCACAACTTCGTGGCGTAGGACGTCCACCCACAAGATGGGCAGACGACATGGTAAGTGATGTACAAAAATTGACAATTAACAAATTTAAAAACGTAATTAAACAATTTTTATAAAAAAGTCTACTATAAAATATCGGATTATTTAGAGGATAGAGAAGCTTAGGATTGAAATTGCACCAACTCATTCAAAAATGTTACAATTTAGACGTAATTTATTTTCTGTATAGTAATGTATACTAAAAGGATCATTAAAAACACTACCAGTCTTGTTTCTTGTCTTTCTTTCCTAGCTTGGTCGCGAAAGAACAGGCATTAAAAATGACGTTTAGAAGTTATCGTTTTGATTTTTATGCATAAAAGATTTTAACTTTCTAGTTAATGTACATCTACGCACATCTGAAAAGTTTGAAAGTGATGAAAAATATTTTGTAAATCATCTGCTGTCTATATAGATTTTCAATCTTAAGAAGCATTGCAAATTTTATTTCCAATGTCTCGTATTCAATTTAAATTGAAGTGTGATTAATTCCGAGTAAAATCCACAACAAAAATAATTACCTCGCAATAATACATTTTGAAGCAAATGTTATATACCATTTCAGCATTTCGTCTTTTCTATTTTTGGATGACAATTTCAAATCAAATTGATCTAAAATGAAGTTTTGCTTATTTAATTCTTTCATTTTATGTCTTTTTAAATTTATACCGTACATATTCATACTAATATCTGGGACCCAAAACAATTGTGGACAATCATACCATTACTTAACAATTATGGTTGTTGTTCCTGTCATATGCTGACAAATTTTCAATGTTATTATAGCAACGGCGGTCATTGGAAAAAGAATGAGTTGATAGAATACCAAAAGGTATCAACAGTGTCCATTTCTCGACGACATCATTGTCACAGTGAAACGATTGGTTTGGTAGAATTGGGCTTCAGAATCTATACATAGACGACGTACCTCGCGACCCTGAAATAATGATGTAGGTAGATGGAAAAAACTTACCTTTGGTTCTTAAAGAAAAAGACTTACCCTCCGTTGCGCGCAGACGGGACAATCAGTTGGCAGTTGAAACCGATAAGAAAAAACGCGCTTGTCTCCGCGCATCGGTCGGTATTTCCTAAATTTATCTTCTAAAAGCTGTTTCAATAAACGATTAAAACACCACTCCACGCCCCTATCCGCTACACATGTGTTATATCAACTCTCATAGATATATAACAAGATATCGATATAACAAATCAATTCCCCAATTGTCTTGTCTTTTTGACTTGTCAAAATAGGCAACAGTTACATAAGTATAAGCATTATATTATTCAACAAACTTACATATGATGTGCGAAACGTGGACACTGCAGTCTTCAGCTGTATAGTAAGAAGGTTGTAGATGAAAAAGTCTATATCTACCCTTGACGTAGCCCTTTCTGATGACTTTAGTACTATTCAATTGTCTGTATTAATCAACCCTTATAGTCTAACTTTTTATTAGCTGCAGTAAAATGACGTTTTGTGGGTTGCCGGTTTTTGAAGAAAAATAAATAGGGATGTAGCTAAATGAGTGAATCATAAATGAATAATCAGTTTGGTTTTTTTTTGAGATTTAATATTAAGTTGTAATGTATTTGTTTAACCTATTATTATTACTATACTAGAAGATTGATCTTTTTTAGTGGAAGTATAGGGAGGTACATTCAAAATGAAACAAAAACGTCATAATAATGTTATTTAATTAATTTTTGTGAACTGAATCACATCCCTATTGAGATTAGGCTGGCAACATTATTTTACGGAATGACATTTAAAAACGTCATTTTACTGCAGCTAATAAAAAGTTAGTATAGTCATTTTGTTATGACATGTGTTTCTGATTGTACTTATGTACTTGTCACCTTGTTCTTTAATGTTTAATGTGAATTTTTGTATTTTGTATGTATGATTATTTTCTGTAAAACGTATGACCTTTACAAGTTTACGTTAAATGTATCTCTATGGAATAAAAATATTTTGATTTGATTTGATATATGTACTAGTGTTTGTTTATGTGTAATATTAGATTTTTTTTTGATTAAAAACTTTTAAAATACTGTATAACTGTTTGATATTTTGGTGTGAGTATTAATAATAACCTTATTTTTTTTAACTTTTCCTGCTACTTGTCGTGCACTACCTACAAAATGTATTTTCCACATTACGCAAAGATTAACTGGAAGAGAATGCTTGCTAGCATTAAGAACGCCTATGCACAGATATTACCCGTGCGCGATAAGTTGGGACCTGAGCGCGGTGACGTCATATTGGCGTGTTTGTACCGCCCCAAAAAAGCGAACATAACAAGCATCCGCCCGCGGCTTCGTCTTTGTTTTTTTTAACCTAATTTATTATGTTACTCAGGGAGGACGCTGCTTTTTATCTAATCTTTTTTACACTATTTGAATAAAATAAAAATACAATGTTTAAGTTTATACATTTATTTTATCTATTATTTACATTATATCATCTTCGTCACTATTTAGTGGATTTATGCCTTCTAGAGGTTGTTCTTCGTCCTCAGTCTCACTATAATTACTTGACGAAGAGGTATCCGATAAATTTACAACATTTACTCTAACAACAAAAACTACAACAACAAAACAATGGCACAAACAATAACAACAAAAACTACAACAACAAAACAATAACACAAACGAAAACTAAAAGAATTCCAGAGCGCGTCGTTACGTGACGTAGGCCAGTACGAGACTAAAAACCCTAGTAAAAAATGGTGATGCGAACGGTACAATACGGGCGCCATCGGGGAAGTGCAGGGGAAGCGGTCGGGGAGTCGCATTCCTAGCAGGTCCCAATATATCGCGCACGAGTAATATTTTAATTTAGTGCAAGGTCTGGTCAAAGCGACGTGTGATCAGAGAGCTGGTGCTTATCTTGGTCAACGCATAGGTACGCATTGCAATTCAGCGGGGTAATGCAGCCAGTTTCTCGGGACACTTCCGCCTGGTAGTGATCTGGAGCAGTTGTGCTATCGTTAGATGGTTCTATAGATTTCTTTAGTACTTTATTGTGAATAATTGTGTAGTATTTCTGTCATTAAAGGCATTTGACCATGTTAAATTAAGTGTAATAAGTAATTTATAATTAATCCGTACTCTGTATACTGTGCTGTATTATAAATGCGTAGACGAGCCAAAGAGAGACATAGAACACAAGAATAAGGAAGCTGAAATAGCGGTGGGCGGGCACATTGCTCGAAGAACTGACGGCCGTTGGAGCAGAGATGTTCTCGAGAGACCAAACACTGGAAAGCCTAGCGTAGGACGGCCCCCATAGAACTGACGGCCGTTGGAGCAGAGATGTTCTCGAGAGACCACACACTGGAAACCCCAACGTAGGACGGAAACACGACCTGATAAAGGTTACTGGGAGCCTATGGGGGAGGCCTATGTTCAGCAGTGGACGTCCAGTGGCAGATATAATGATGATAATAACTATAAATGCAAATATGAGTTCCAAGAGGAGAAACGAAATTTAATTGATAACTGTTTAGCGATTTAGTCGTGAATATGACAAAGAGACAGTTACGAGTACTTCCGAATTTATAATATGTATGTACCCTCTCTGTTTAAATATATTTGTTTCAACTGAATGTGGCTGTAGTTAACAACTACTGTATTTTCTCATTAGAGCTATTTGCACATTTTGTTATGAGCACGACTAAGTGAAATACATTAATGGAAAATGTTTTGTGAGATATCGCTAAAGTTCAGATTAGAGTTTATTCGCTGATTATGATACTAGCAGATGACACATTTAAATAAATAAATATAAATAAATACTGCAGGACATTTAACACAGCACTGTCTAGCCCCAAACTAAGCAGAGCTTGTACTATGGGTACCAGATAACTGATAGAATACTTATGTACTTTTTTTTGTAAATGCATAACTACTTGTAATTTATAGACCAAGTAACTTTTTAACAAAAATATAACTGACTTCAGATAACAGAAAAAACAAACACATTAACAGATTTCAATGAAATTTCTATGGAACCAATATAAAAGTATATTCTTCGAAGTAATATAATAATTTTCAAACTCGGTTGATAAATGACGGAGTCATGAGGTAACAAACATAGACATAGACATAGACAGACATTTATTTGCTACCATAACACACACAAATTCACACAATACAATCAAAAGGTATAACATCAAAGAGAAAGCACAAGAGAACACAGAAAATACAACAAACATAGAAACAATAGAATGAAATAATAAATGTACAATGTAGTCAGGGAAAAATTAAAAAGAGGCAAGTAGGTGTGTATGTGCTACTGCAGCAAATGGGTTCCAGCTCAGCATTATGCCTCGCCACCGATCGACAGCTCGGCGCTGTTATTCTGCAGAAACCTTTTTTAGGCAAGTCATTAGAACTCGTAAGAACGAATGTGTTTGCATACAATTATGATAGGCTTAATTAGATAGTTATGATAAGTAGATAGAATAAATAAATATATTATGTAAGGAATAATCATAATAATGTTAAGAAATGTTAGAGTGTAAATTATAAATAATAATACGAATAAATATAAATATACTAGAAACTTTACCCTCGCGTCAGCAAGTGAACGGCGCTATATAACAATTTGTACCAGACAACCCAATTATTTGTTTTTCTATTAAATGTTTCCTATAATGTTTTTTAAATGTAAATTTTGATTTTAGTAGCCGAAAAGGTGGTGGTATGTTATTCCAACACTTGGTTGCGAAAACCGGTTGGTACCGAAAACTGCCCCTAAACGCTACAGTTTTATGCTTACTATAATGTAGCAAGTCACGGGTTGGTCTCGAACTGTACTTAGTCATTGATCGGTCAAGCATAACATAACATACAAATTAAACTAATTTAATACTCATATGGTTTTCTCATTGATGCCATTCTCAGAACTGGACCAAATGGAAATGGGATCACAAGGGAAAAAACCTTACTTTCTATCACTTAATATTTTAACTTTACCCTCACTATCATCATCATCATCAGCCGGAAGACGTCCACTGCTGAACATAGGCCTCCCCCTTAGATCGCCACAACGAGCGGTTGGTAGCCGTTTGCGCCCAACGGCTCCCCGCGATTCTTACTAGATCGTCGGTCCACCTTGTGGGGGGTCGGCCTACGCTGCGTGTTCCAGTCCGTGGTCTCCACTCGAGAACCTTTCTTCCCCAACGGTTATCGGTTCTACGAGCGATGTGGCCTGCCCATTGCCACTTCAACTTGCTAATTTTGAGAGCTATGTCGGCAACTTTAGTTCTTCTGCGGATTTCCTCACTGCGGATTTTGTCACGCAAAGAAACCCCGAGCATAGCCCTCTCCATAGCTCGTTGAGCGACCTTGAGCTTGGTCATGAGGCCATGAGTAAAGGACCACGTTTCAGTGCCACTGCCGTGTGGTCCCGGCGTAATAATAGGGCCACCCCTTCTCATCCCGCGGGAGCCGTGTGAGCCGGCAAAGGGAGTTGTTCCAGGGAATGGGCAGCAGCATTCTTCTGTGTACTAAACACCAACCACTGCGATCACCAAGCCGCCTGCCAAGCGTGGTGATTATGGCAAAACCCCCCCTATGACAAAAACAACACACAAACGGCCCCCAGTCCCCGGCGGCTCCGTCATCCCTGGAAGTGGTAGCAACCAGGGCAGTGGCGGAGCAGGGGGTGCTAAGAATCCCCGGCAGCGATCCAGCTACCACCACCCTCACTATACATTTACGAAATATCAATTTTTGTCAAAATGAATCCCGACTTATTTGAAAAGCCTACCCATTCACGGAGCAGACGCGACATATACCACCTGTGCCTAGTTAAAAGCAACACTGCTCTTCTTAATAAAAGTGTATGCGGTAGGGCTACAAAAATATATAATAAAGTACCAAATAGAATAAAACAATTAAATTTGGCTGAATTCAAGCATTAATTGATTAAATTTTTGAGAATTAGATGTTATTATACTGTGGATGAGTTTCTTATGGACAAAGACATGCAAACTCGATAATAGCGTAATTTATTTAATTTTTAGAGATTTGACTTTGATTTAATTCAATTCTAGAAGTGTTTTTAATAGACTAAGGTATATTATATTAACTGCATTTGCATGCCAACTAATATGGTAAAACATGTCTGGAACCTATATATTGTATTTGTCACCTGTTTTATACATATATTTTTATACCATGTTTGCAAATGAATAAATGAATTATGAAGAGAAGCACCAGCTTTCAAATAAAAAAAGAATCATCAAAATCGGTTCACCCAGTCGAAAGTTCTGAGGTAACAAATATAAAAAAATACAGTCGAATTGAGAACCTCTTCCTTTTTTGAAGTCGGTTAAAAAAAACCAGACCCGAAACAAATATCTGTAGAACATGCAACCTTTGTTCCGGGACGGGAATCGAACCCGCTACCTCCTGCGTTTCAGCCGGCTATTTGCCCATTGCGCCATGAGGTCGTCATTTTTATCGAAATAGCCGATATTTATTAAACCTTTTTAATAAGTGTTAAAGTAAGTGAATAGTTATAATGGATTAGAATAGACCCCTCAAAATTAGGATCAAATGTCAAGTAATGTTTGATGACCTCCGTGGCGCAGTGGGCGAATAGCCGGCTGAGACACAGGAGATGGCGGGTTTAATTCCCACCGCGGCACAAATGTTTGCATGATCTACATATATATGTTCCGGGTCTGTAAGTAGTAGTAGGTACCTATTATATGTATGTATTTACAAAAAACAAGAATATAAGTATTCTATCAGTTATCTGGTTCCCATAGTAGGCACCTACAAGCTATGCTTAGTTTGGGGCTAGATAGTGCGGTGATAAATGTCCAGCAATATTTATTTATATTTATAACTAGTGGTCCCGCCGAACTTCGTATCGGCTTGACATGCATAGGTATAATGCAGGCTGTCAATATAAGTCACCCTAGTAGAATTGTAAATTGTTGTCCCCGGCCATCATTATGTATGAGAAAATGAATGACTTCCACAAATAATTAAATACCAAAATTAGCCAAATCGCTCCATCCGTTCTCGAGTTTTAGCGAGACTAACGAACAGCAATTAATTTTTATATATATAGACAATATATCTCGGGATAACTCCTACCGAAGCATCTGTTTCAAACGATATTCATTTTTTTTACATCCTCTTTGACGATATTTGCAGCACGCATTCTGTCAATTCTATGTCAAACGTCATAAGGTTACATTATAAAAGGTTAGATTATAAATAATTTTATATGGTGGTTAAGTATACTTACTTAAATTTTCTAATTTTGCGTGCAATTTTCTTAATTTTTTCTTTCATAAGAACCTTCTCCTGACAATAGGAAATACAACAAAAAAAGAATTGGCCAAATTGGTCCCGGCGTTGTTGAGTTATGCGCTTACCAACACATTTTGCGATTCATTTTTATATTATAGATTTTTACATTTTTAAATTCTACAATAATGTAGTTGTATACACAAGTTTTCGTCCGTGGCTTCGCACGCGTAGTTTGTCAATAAAACATTACTATCTTTCTGCGCAGTCTGATAAAAGTATGTCTCAGTTCCGGTCATATTTATATCTATAACCAGATTTCATTTAAATCGGTTCAGCTGTTTAATTCATAATATTTTTTTGCAAGAATGTTGGTATAATAGGTTAAATATACATAAACAATGTTTAAAAGCTCCTTTACATTCTGCCTCGACAAGGCGTGCAAAATTTCCAATGTAAAATTAATAATAAGTCAAAATGTCATACATCATATTAGTCTAAAAGTAACAATTAATAATAAGTCAAAATGTCATACATAATATTAGTCTAAAAGTAACAATTAATAATAAGTCAAAATGTCATACATAATATTAGTCTAAAAGTAACAATTAATAATAAGTCAAAATGTCATACATAATATTAGTCTAAAAGTAACAATTAATAATAAGTCAAAATGTCATACATAATATTAGTCTAAAAGTAACAATTAATAATAAGTCAAAATGTCATACATAATATTAGTCTAAAAGTAACAATTAATAATAAGTCAAAATGTCATACATAATATTAGTCTAAAAGTAACAATTAATAATAAGTCAAAATGTCATACATAATATTAGTCTAAAAGTAACAATTAATAATAAGTCAAAATGTCATACATAATATTAGTCTAAAAGTAACAATTAATAATAAGTCAAAATGTCATACATAATATTAGTCTAAAAGTAACAATTAATAATAAGTCAAAATGTCATACATAATATTAGTCTAAAAGTAACAATTAATAATAAGTCAAAATGTCATACATAATATTAGTCTAAAAGTAACAATTAATAATAAGTCAAAATGTCATACATAATATTAGTCTAAAAGTAACAATTAATATTAAGTCAAAATGTCATACATAATATTAGTCTAAAAGTAACAATTAATATTAAGTCAAAATGTCATACATAATATTAGTCTAAAAGTAACAATTAATAATAAGTCAAAATGTCATACATAATATTAGTCTAAAAGTAACGATAGCAAAATAACTTAATAATGATAAACCAGCAAAACAAAATTAAATAAACAATAAAGAAATCCATTAACCATTTCCGTAGTTTCCACTTAAACACATTTAAAGGCATGTCCTTGAATTCTTTTGGCATCCTTTTAGTCGGTTCAGTTAAATGTTTTCCTCAAACAGATTCCATAACAATACTTATATTATAGATTTTAAAGTAACTCTGTCTATCTGTCTGTCTATTTTCACGACTAAACGGCTGAATCGATTTCGGTGAAATTGGTATATAGAAATACTAGCTGTTGCCCGCGACTTAGTACGTCGTTACACTACTAAATGTGTGGGTAACCTAGAAATAAAGCTAAACTCGCTGCTGCAATTGGACTCGACATCCCATTTTTATCCCATGTGAAATTTTTTTTGGCTTAAAAAGTAACCTATGACTTATATCTTACGTACACACTAAATTTAATCAAAATCGGTTATCCGTTATGACGTGATTGAGTAACATACAAACAACCTAATAAATAAATAAACAAACATCCAAACTTTCGCATTAATAATATTAGTGTGATTATGACCGGGATTGAGACATAGGGTACTGTGTACCCGAAAGCGCAGAAGGAGTGTAATGATTTTAATGTAAATCACGCGTGCGAAGCCGCGGGCGAAAACTTGTTTCTAAGAAGTAGATTAGGTCTTAGAAAATTTTAACGGCATATAATTCTTCGTTTAGTGATTTTCAAAGATCAGAGATTAATTAGATAACACCCACTTAAAAGTTGAAAGGTCGCATCAGGGGTGCGATCATGGATGAATAAATTTAATTATTCTGGGAAAATAATTGTTAATTAACTTTTGCAAAATTGAAATGGCAGTGGGCGGGCACATATGTAGCTAGAAAGATTGACAGAGGCAGGAAGGTTCTGGAAAACACAGTGTATCACGGCGCTCCACTAGATGGAAGGTTGCCGGGAGCCGTTGAGTGCGGCCCCCATAAGATCGGTCGCTCTGGAAATCAATAGGTTAACCAATGTTCAGAAGGAGACGTTCTATGTCTAATGGGGCGTCTAAACGGGCTATATTTTACGACAATTTGTGGCTGCAATACTGTGGCCGGCAACATTACTAGCAATACCAGCCACACTATGCAATATTTTAAGGATGGCCCGGCATTATAGCCACATATTTTTTGGTATGTCAAAATGTTTTTATGTGTAGCTGGCGTGTGGCCGAACAATCGCCTCGCAATCGAAAATTCTGCAATATATCTGGGCCATCTATATTGTTGTTCTGTTTTACTGTATATGCGCGTCCCTTTCTCCCTGCGACGTGAAGTACTTTGCGTTTCACTTTCTGCGCGACGTGAAGTGTGCTGCGAGTGCTGCGACGTCCATCGTGTATAAATCTGTGGTGTGGCGATATTCTGTGCTGTCAGCAGCTGTCATTCTTGTGTTGTTTAGAAAATAAATTAAAATGAATAATACTTGGTCTAATGAGAAGACTCTTGACTTTATTAATGAAGTGCAATTACATCCTGAAATATGGAATGTGGAAACAGGAATGTATAAAGACAGAAATGCAAAAAAAGATGCATGGTCTATTGTTGCTACTAAGTTTGATATATCAAGTGATGACGCTTACAAGAAATTCCGAAGCCTGCGAACTTATGTGAAGAATGAGGAAAGAAAAAAGAATAAAAGTATTAGTGCTGGCGGCAAACAAACAAAATGGTTTGCTTACGATGCGATGTCGTTTATTCTTAGTCAAGATACTCCAAATACAGGACTGGATAGTGAAAATGCAACAGAAAATGTATGTACCTATATTTTTTAATAGATTATGGATTTCCTAAATATTTGTCCTGTCATGCCACTCGTCCCCGTTCTGTCATAAAATAATGAATAAATTCATCTCTAATCGCTTTTGCTCTCATTGTTGAGTTCCTTCCCAATACTCTTAAATCTGTTAAACGCTCTCCATCAGCTTGCCATGATCCTGGGATCACCGTTCCAAGGTCAATATCTTCCATGTCAAAGGTCCCAGGTGGTGAATATAAAGCTTGTGCTCTTGTATTTCGTCGCAAAAAGTTATGTAAATATGCACAAGCCACAACTATATTTTGTACATCTTTCATCTCAACATTGATAGAGTCTGGCTAACGAAAGTAGATACTGGATTTTTTTGCAAACTTTTTATATGACAACACTAAAGTGTTCCTACCATCGGATATTTACCCTACAAATTGGGGTATTTTAAGCAGAAAGTGCTTCATCATCATCATCATCATATCAGCCGTAGGACGTCCACTGCTGGACAAAGGCCTCCCTCATTGATCTCCAGGAACTGCGGTTGGAAGCGGCCTGCGTCCAACGCCGACCTGCGGTTCTTACCAAGTCGTCTGCCCATCTTGTGGGTGGACGTCCTACGCTGCGCTTGCCGGTCCGTGGCCTCCACTCGAGAACCCATCGGCCATCTGTTCTGCGCGCTATATGGCCTGCCCATTGCCACTTCAACGTGCTAATCCGTCGGGCTATGTCGGTGACTTGAGTTCTCCTACGTATCTCCTCATTTCTGATTCGATCCCGTAGAGAAACCCCGAGCATAGCCCTCTCCATAGCTCGTTGAGCGACTCTGAGCTTATTCATAAGGGCAATAGTGAAGGACCACGTCTCGGTTCCATATGTCATCACTGGTAACACACACTGATTGTAGACTTTCGTCTTAAGGCACTGAGGTATGTTGGACGAAAATACGTTGCGAAGTTTCCCAAACGCTGCCCATCCGAGTTGGATTCGACGATTGACCTCTTTCTCGAAGTTGGACCTACCTAATTGGACTGTTTGTCCTAGATATACATACGCGTCGACAACTTCAAGAGCCGAGTTCTCAACCATAACTGGGGCAGGGACGTCATGGACATTCGACATGATTTTCGTCTTGTCCATGTTCATTTTAAGTCCTACCCGTTGGGAGACTCGATTGAGGCCTTCGAGCATCGTGCTGAGCTCTTCCATCGACTTTGCCATGACCACAATATCGTCGGCAAACCGAAGGTGAGTGATGTATTCGCCGTTAATATTGATGTCTAGTCCTTTCCATTCCAGAAGCTTGAAGGCATATTCCAATGCGGTCGTAAACAGTTTCGGAGAGATGACATCTCCCTGTCTTACGCCTCTTTTTAAGGGAATTGCCTTCGAGCTTTGTTCATGTACTCGGACTGACATAGTGGCGTTTTTATACAAACACTTCAACACTTCGATGTACCGATAGTCAATACGGCATCGTTGGAGAGACTCAAGTACTGCCCATGTTTCGATCGAATCGAAGGCTTTCTCATAGTCCACAAACGCGAAACATAGCGGCAAGTTATACTCTTCGGTCTTCTGTATGACTTGCCGCAGCGTATGTATGTGGTCTATGGTACTGTAGCCTTTACGGAACCCGGCTTGTTCGGGAGGCTGGAAGTCATCAAACCTGCGTTCGAGACGGTTCGCGATGACCCTCGAAAACAGCTTATAAACTTGGCTCAAAAGCGAGATGGGTCTGTAATTCTTAAGCAAAGTGTTGTCACCTTTTTTGAAGAACAGAACCACCACGCCCCCGTTCCATGCTTTTGCCGTCGTACCTTCAAGCAAGGCGAAATTAAAAAGCTTCTGAAGGACTTTAAGTACCGGTGATCCACCCGCTTTCAGAAGCTCTGAAGTGATTCCGTCCTCACCCAGCGTCTTGTCGTTCTTAAGCGCTTAGGAAAAATTAGTTCCAAAAAGGCATTTTTAAAAAAAACTTATTTTAAACATTTTATAAAATGAGTTTTAAAAATTCGTGCGTGTGCTAAAATTGTATTCATCGAAAATAAGTATCGTATGTACGTGTTGGATCATTTCAAGAGCAACACTAAGCCTTAAGTTGGTCTAAAAAATAGCTTAATTAATTAGGTACACTATTTACTAGAGAAAAACTTGGCAATTTTATTTTAAAGAAATTATTATTCGGTTGTTTTCCGAAAGATTTGGTAAAATCAGAATCAGTGTATGGTATCCCTATCTCTGACGCAACAAGATGGCGTGTTGTTGATGTTTCGTTGTGGTTGACTTGCGTATAGTTTTGTTGTGATATATCCGTGTTAATGCTATAAAAATGAATAAAACTATAAAGAGTGAAGTGCGAAAATTATTGATTTGTATGATTTCGAAATATGAAGAGAAAAAGCTTGTGAAACAAGTCGTATTGCGAGAAAAACAGGATTGTTTACGTACTGTGACTGATTTTTTAGGTTAGTACGGTCAAAATGTCTTGATATTTTTTTATTTTAAATAAGTACCTACATATTAGTTTTAGTTACTTTATATAATGTTATTGTTCTTTTACAGATAGTCTTGAGGATAATGCACAAACTGCTGAAGTAAAACAAGCAATTGAAAAGATCACAGATTTAGATCAAAAAGATATGATGAAATCGCAGAACCAGTACTTAGAAGAACTATCTTCACTCACCGGTAAGTTTTCACTCAACGTTAATCTTAGACTAGTTTTGTAATACTTGTGTATTTTCTATTATTTCTTAGTTATGAGACTCACGATAATTGACATTTTATTTTATTATTTTTACAGATGTAAGTATTATTACATTGAAGAGAATTAAAAAAGAAGGTGCGGTGAACGAAGGGGTCTGGAGGACTCCAGATAAAAAACGACCTCACCCTTCAAAAGTGTCGAACTTAGATAGTTTCGATATGGATGTTATTCGTAATAAAGTAAACGAATTTTACATTGTGAGGAAACAAGTACCAACATTAAGATCTTTGTTGGTAGAGTTAAAAGAAAGTATAGAATTTGGTGGATGTCGTGAAACTCTCCGTCGCATATTATTAGCCAACGGTTATGAATTTAAGAAAAACAAAAATGAACGTTCATTATTAATTGAACGGTATGATATAGCTGCATGGAGACATCGCTTTTTGCGTACCATTGCATCGAAACATGCAGAAGGCAAGCCAATAATCTACTTAGATGAAACTTATGTCCACAAAACCTATAAGCCTAAAAAATGTTGGCAAGGTCCATCAACAAGTGGAATAATTGAAAATATATCGTCAGGAAAACGATATATTATTGTGCATCCAGGATCAGAGAAAGGCCCTGTTCCAAACTCATTGTTAGTATTTAGCACCAAATCGAAAATGGCCGACTACCTGAATTCCACAAACTTCAACAAATGGCTTCAAGAAAAGCTTATGCCCAATTTGAATGAACCAAGTGTAATTGTAATGGACAATGCATCATACCATTCTGTCATAATAAATAAAGCGCCCACATCTCAAAATCGAAAATTAGAGATACAGAATTGGCTTACATTGAATGGTATTTCATTTGAAACATACAATTCAAAAGCAGAGTTGCTATGCTTAGTAAAACAGAACACACCAGAACCTATTTATGAAGCTAATGAACTTTTAAGCCAAAACGGACATGAAGTGCTAAGACTTCCTCCATATCATTGTGACCTAAATGCTATAGAACTCATATGGAATTTAGCAAAAAGAAATGTGGGAAGCAAAAATGTAGCCGAACTCCGAAAGAGTTCGAGGATCTCATAGAACAATCTTTTGAGTGTATTACAGCAGATGATTGGAAAAAAATGACAGACCATGTCATTCATGTGGAAGACAAGTACAAAAGAAGAGACCATATAACTGAAAATAATTTACAATGCTTCATCATCAATTTAAGAGACAGCAGCGACTCCAGTGATTCTGACGATTCACTCCATGTTGAATTTTTAGATTTAGATTTTGATTATAATGATTAAATACAAATATTTAAACTCATGATAATATTGATACTCATGATAGTGTTTGATAGCCTGTTTGTTCCTTTAATACGTCACAATGGAGTGACGTATCCGTGTGATGTTTGGTATGGAGTTAATAAAGAGTTAACAAGTGATATAAGCTACTTTTGATCTCGTCATAACGCGGACTAAACTGCAAGCATCCACTAGTAAAATAAAAATAAATGTCAAAGTATCAAAGTGAGTTGTTCCAACTTTCCTTTTTACTTTAGGGCTGCCATGCTGATATTTTTTAAATTTGCCGCGCTTTTTCAGTATCAACTTTCATTACCCAGACTCTAGTAGTATGTAGTATACGGAAAATGGATGCCAAAATTCCAAATGAGTTTTCCACAATTCGGCGTGCTTTAGATATTCTGTAGTTACATACTCGCTTAGGAGATCCTATGTTCAAATCTACAGTATAGGGCTTGCAAATATTTTCGGTTAAGGGAAATGCATCATCTGCCAAGAAAACATATGGTGTAGATACTTCTCGACCCGGAAGAGGTTCACAATGTGGTATGTCAAGATTTTGGTTCAGGAGTGCTTGCCCAAAAGCCGTATGCCTAAAAACTCCCCCATCAGATATTCTTCCCTGAACTCCAGCATGTACATACAAAAAATTGTACCTTGCGTCTGTTACCGCGAATAGCACTATGCTTAAAAACTGCTTATAATTATAATATTGAGAGTACCACTGTTGGGTGGACAAATAATTCTAATGTGCTTGCCATCCATTGCACCCAAACAGTGAGGAAAATTCCAACGGTCTTCAAAATCCATTGCGACTCGTTTCCATTCAGTCGCTTGTGATGGCATCTGTAAAATAAAGGTTTCTTTTTAATTATATTGAATATTTCTTTCGTTTTCAGGGGACTGAAGCCCAAGAAACCATTGCTGACCAAGAGGTACTTTCAGAAATAACAGACTCTCTGCTTTCCTCTGTTCCCTCTCCAAAACCACGTGCTTCTAAGAAGTCCAAGACTGCAGATCCCATTTTGGAAAAGGCTCAAAACATTATACTTGAAGCAGGTGAAAAAAGAAGAAATGAATTTGCTGGTTTCGCAGAGCATATAGCAAACAAGTTAAGTAAATATGATGACTATACCCGTGCTCAGGCAGAATTCAACATAATGAAAATTTTATTTGACAGTGACATGGGAAAATACAGAAATCCAGCTTCGTTTACACAAAGTCCTGCTGGCGATAGCGGAGAAAGAGCTAGCACTTCTCAATCCCAATATTCAGAGATGTCCCAATACATATCACGACAAAATACTCGGCAGCCTATGACTCAAGAATATACCGCTCCTTATCAGTCTCCACCACAACAGTATGCTGATCTACACCACACCCAGTTAACAGGAAATATTGCTTATGAAGAACTTGTGACTCTAACTGTCAATAGTGATTCGCAAATTCATTGATTCTACGTCGAAAAAAATAAATGTGCACTTAATAAATACTTAAATATTTACTTGCCTTTATGTATTCCTGTAAGTCTTATATTAAGGCTTCACAAACCTCTCGGACAATACTTGAAATTGAATAAGCGGACACTCTGAAAAGGTACATTAAACTCTTGAAAGAATCTCCAGTCGCTAAATACCGTAGAGTTATTGCTAATCTTGTAGTCACAGGTATTGCATTCCTCATGTTTGTATCTTGCCTTTGTATCCAATTCCATCCAAGGTCCAATTCTGTTCACAAGAAATTCGAAGTCACTCTTAGACATTCTTGTAAAATTTTTAAATAAGTATTTATCCAGCATTAATTCCTTGTCGACGGAATCCAAAGTGTCACGCCTACTTAGGTAGGGTCGAATCCACATTCGTGTCCTTTTTTTTCGTTTTTCTGCCAAAACAATGTAAGCGGCTGCGATGAGCGTCATTTCGTCGGCCATTGTTGCTGGATTGTGTGGCTCATTAAAGGGTTCTGAATCAAAGGCCATACTATTGAAGCCATATTGCAACATGTTGCCTGCAATTGATTGCTCAGCCATAAAATGCACTAAAATGTTTTTTTGATGGCTGGGCAATGTTTGCCAATAATTGCAGTCACAAATTGTCGTAAACTATAGCCCGTTTAGACGCCCCTTAACGGAATACAATGCTGGTTTCAACCATAATTAAATTCGCATTGCAGTGTTCCGGTTTGAAGGCTTGGCTGAAATTATAGGCACATTAGACTTTTTACCTATATTCCTTGGGAGGACAAAGCGCGTGTGATGTTACAAACTTTTCTGCTTTATACTACACTAGCTGACCCGCCCGCAGCTTCGCACGCGTGGTTTGTCAATAAAAACATTACCCTCCTTCGTACAGTCGAGTAAAAAGTAGCCTATATCCCAATCCGGTCACAATATATTTATATATCTAGACGACTTCCGTGGTACAGTGGGCGAATAGCCGGCTGAGACGCAGGAGGTAGCGGGTTCGATTCCCGCCGCGGAACAAATGTTTGTATGATCTACAGATATTTGTTCCGGGTCTGGTTGTTTCTCTATATATTATAAGTATCTATTTACAAAAAAAAAGTATATAAGTATTCTATCAGTTATTTGGTACCCATAGTACAAGCTCTGCTTAGTTTGGGGCTAGATAGCGCTGTGTGAATCTGAAATCTAAAGACTACCTCATAACTTTATCCCCCTCCCCCCTTTGAGATGATTTTGCAAAAAAGTTGAAACCCGTATCTCTTTTGCCAAAAGCCTAAATATGAATTATCAGATCCCTAACTTAAGAAATTACGGTTTGCCCATACAAACATCAACCACTATTTTACCCCTTCAAGATTATTTTTTTAGATAAAAGATAGCCTATGTAGAGGATATAATCTATCTCCTTGCCAAAGGAGAACGGGCATAAGTGTATGGAAGCTGGTCTACCTTGCAATAAAAATGAGTCATATGTCAATATAAAGGTAATTCTATGTATTTTCATATGTAGAAAGTCGCATTTCTCTAAGTATTGTCCGATCTGAGTTCTACTAAAAATTGAATCTGATAATATTTAGTGCCAAACATTGAATATCGTGGTAATTAAAAAAACATTTTGTGTAATGTAATGATTTTATTTAAGTTAGGTAAGTAGTAATACAAATAAAAACAACATCTTCTTAAAAAATCAAAACAATATGTTATTAAACATTATCATCATCATCATCATCGATGAGAATACTGTTAAGGAACAATGCAGGTTCATTGAACCCTTCATGACGGGCATAACCTACGTACCATATAATTGACAGTACATGGGCACAAGTACCTATAGTACGTCGCCCTGTCAAGCAGGTACAATAATATTGTGTAATATTGTTATTAATATTATTGATTAATATATAACAAAAATATTTCCTGGCTCGGACATGTCGAGACTGTATACGTCCACGTAATAGCCAAGCCTCTTCGTTGATATCATATTGTGCCAAGTCTTCTAGAGCGTTATCTCTATACGTCTCGATTATATAAAGACCATTTTGTAAGTGCTCGCTACAATATGATCGAGCGAGCTTTAACTGGTAAGTTCCCAAGGCAAAATGTATGACTTGTTCTTCACTAAGCCTTGGGAAGTTTTCTATTTCATTTGCTTCGATTCGCATGAAGTCTGCTCTCCTATAATTCAATCTCTTTGCTTCAACATAATTGTGCAATGTGTTTGGTATGTGTATTTTAGCTCTTATTGAATTCAAAAAGGCTGCTGCGTGTGAACTATCTTCGATGGGGGCGTGGAAGTGGTTTAGAATGGCTGCAGCTATTTTGAAGTCAACAAACATTTTTGGCAACGTTTTATTAAAATAGTTTTGACGCAAAAGTTTAAAATCTCGCTTAAATCTCCCATTTACTACTTCCACCACCCATCGGCACATGGTGACCAAACGAGACTGATTAGCTTGTTCTGTAGTGAGTTGATTTTCTCTTCTGTCTTTAGTTGGTGGCACATGATGTTCGTAGCCACAAGCTTCTATATCCTGCAAACTATCTCTAAATCCTCTATCTAGGATAAACGCATCATTACGTTCGAGTAACCAATGCAGCGGCTCATCTTCGTTATTCATTATTTCACTCATGATCTGGGCATCGGTTCTGGTAGCGGCAAATGGCCCTTTGACATCTAATATATAGCCGTCCGTGAATACCATTAAAAACGGCTTCAACAAGTTTTGATATTTGTGTAAGCTGTATGACAGCCGTTGAAACAAAAAGTTGGAGCTTTTGTTAATATATATATATGTACCGTCACATATAATTATGGCTTTGATGTTTTCATCGTTTCCAAATAAAGCCCTTGGAATTGTTAAGTTTCTTTGAAGGATATCATTTCTGGTAATGTGGTCCACACCTAGATGCAGCACAACGTAATCGTTGCTCAGACATTCTCGAACTATAGGCAAAAAACGTTCTAGTTTTCGACGAGACATATGAAATAACGTTGCCAGTCTCTCATCAGAGTCTCCAGTTCTAAGTTTTGTTAAATAGATGCCTAATGCAGTTCTAGGCTGGTTACAACGTTCACTTAGTGACGGAGTTTGTTCTAATATAGCTTCGAACTGATCGTAAGTGCGCCCAGTCCATAAGTGCATCTCTTCATTAGACAAGGTGCCTCTGTTTTCGAAGTCGATTCTGGGCTGGTTGTTAGCAGCCATTCTCATCAAGTCACAGAGCGATGTAAACTGAGCGTCATTAAAATCATGTGTCACATTACACATTTGCAGCAGGTTGCTCCATTCATTATTTTGTAAGTGTTCTGTACACACCCTAGCGCTATCAGGAATAAAAAGCTTGCTCTCACAAAATTCATTAATTCTTATCGCGTTTGGTATATGATTACGGGTAATATTAGCACAGTTGTTGTAAATACAATGCACCGAAGTGTTCGGTGCCCTCGTGTATTCTTGAGAGTGCAATGTACCAGGCGCTCGCGCCGCTTGCTGTGCAGGTCTATGATCACGCTCAGTCCTCTGCCAACATCGGTGACACAAGCTTCGAGTACTGTCGAACACCACAATAATAACAATTAATACTTAAAATAAATAAATCCTATGCCTAACTACTCAATATAATAAAAATAAAAGGTAACTAACCTCCAACACAGCATGTTGTTGTATAAACGCGGCGAATTCTGGTCGTTCCCTTTGCAGGTTATCAGCCAAGATATGCTGCTGGTACCGTCCGCGGTAAAGTCCTCGACGACACATCACACAGTTTCGAAAAACTTCCATTATCGGTAGGCAGTTCAAAAGTCAATAAGTCGAGCCAAAGTTAACACATTAGGGAAAGAAACAGGGTCCAAAAGCAAGCCAGGGTCAGTAAAAACAGAGAAAGAAGTTCAAACACAGCACTATCGTAACAAGACGTGACGTAGCCACTCACTTGATGCGATGCGACTGATTATTGTAGCCGTCCGGCGCGGCGCGTACACAACCGTTCCCCTCCCCCGCGTACGCATCCCTCTCCCCACGGCCCTTACATCGCTCTTCTCCCTTCTCGCTCTTGCTACTGCATTGTATAGGAGCCTTTATGTATGGATATAGTAATCGTGAAACCGTTATTTTATGTTCTTTAAAACAAAAAATGCTGGTGTTTGCATGGCTGTAACTCAAAACGGACAGACTTTTGGGGAAAGTTCCAATAGTATATTTTGATGTACTATTGTATGCCAATTCGAAAATGTGCTGCTCATTTTTATTGGACTGTAGACCAGGATGCCCGTTCTCCTTTAATTACGATCCCTTCAGCCGTTTAGTCGTGAAAAGGTAACAAACTGACAGCGTTACTTTCGCATTTATAATATTGGTACGGATTAATTACTGCGTCAATTGGTGTCCTGTATACTGGAAAAGCTTTTTTCTTCATTTGACCCCAATCTTACTTGATTGTAAGCGATGATGTGGTGTAAGATGATGTACGAAGATCTAGAACCGTATGGACCACCTGGAGTTAAGTGGTAACCATCGCCTATAACAAATTATTCACGCAATTTAGAGACGTGCCCTACGAGGCTAAGATGCACTCTGCGTCAATCGACTTGAGGCATACAGGTGTAAGTCTCATGTGCCTGTAATTTCACCGGCAATCATACCCTTCAAATTGAAACAAAGCAATGCTGTTTGGCGGCAGAAATAGTACTTCCCCATATGGTGGTACTGCTTCCCCGAGCGAGCCCTTTCAGAAGTGTCATTTTTGACCACCTCATTTTTCACCAATCAATCAATATGTATTTTTGTGGGAACTTTAAATGTGGAGGGTACAATTGCATTGTAAAACTGACAAGACTTTGTGTAACGTTGGATAATTTCTTTAAGCGATTGTATCGTGGTTAAAGATATTTTATTCTCAAAGAACAGGGTTCACTTACAGAGAACATCTAATTACATTATTGTACTGGATTATGTCCAGAGATATAACAGTAACATTGCTTAATTTAATATATATTACAATAACTTAATATTCTTTAGTACATAGTTTCTCAATCTTTTTTTGAAAACAGACATACTAGGGGCTTCTTATATTATTTAATCTATCCCTTTATTTTGTTACATCTTATCAGTAAAGAATAAATGACATAAGTAGGTATGATTTAAGACTTCCTCGTCCATTGACCATATCAGTAAATATTCTTTGCTGCAACTATGTCCTTTGCTGCGACACAAAGCCAGACTAAAGACGGGACTGTACGAACTCATCGAGTCATCTTCGATGTCAGCAACGACCTCGGCGACTCTGGAAACTGCTGCCACCAACCCAAAGTCTTACTCCTACTTACTACTACTTTAAGGAGTTGGGATGGCTGGGTACAGGTAAGAAGGGGGTAATGTAAATACACCCCTATGCGGGACGTTAGTGCTTATTCCCCATCCCCTCCCTACCCCCAGAGATAGAATTAGAATGATGTGCTATGCTCATAATTTGTTCCTAAGGGTACCCTATCTTGCACACCACAACAAACGCTCAATAGCACGCACCTAATCCCCAAAGTTAAAGCATCACGTATTCTCAAGCGAGCTCACTGCTCAAAGCAAACCCGAGCCGTAGATTACAGATTAATTAGTACGTAAGCACAACGCTCAGAGCTAACGTATGCATTGGGTCGCTTTTGTACCCTACGTGACACATTTTGGAATATATTGTATGTAAATGTGGCTTTGTGGCCTATACGAGGTTTAGCACAAATAATCTACGAGAGACGTCATGAAAAAAAACCGACCAAGTGCGAGTCGGACTCGCGCACGCAGGGTTCCGTACCGCTATCTACAAAATACGGCAAAAAAAACATGTGTGTTGTATGGGACCCCGACTTAAATATTTATTTTATTCAACTCTTAATACTTTTTAATTGGCGTCAACTATGTATGTATGTATGTATGGGGACACCTTTTATTTTATAATTTTTTTTTATTTTTTCTTATATTTGTGCTGCAAGACCTTGCTTTTTTCCAAATTTCGACCTAGAATACGTCAACGGGAACTACCATATAAGTTTTCGACCCAAAACCTATAGGGTACTTCCGGTGGACCTAGAATTGTCAATTTTGGTTAAAAGCAAGGTTAGCACAAGTAAAGGGAAAATTCCGAAAAATAAAAAAGTGGAAAATTAAGGTAAATTTTGGTATTTAGAAGTTTTCGCGAAAATCTAAATTTGCCCGTATCTTTTTATCGCGTTGACTAAGAACCTTGATTTTTATACACCTAATAGGAACTATAGACGTCGGTATCTGGTATAGATTTCAACTTGCTAGGTCCACCCGTTCCTGAGAAAATCGGTGGTGACACACGGACAGACAGACGGACAAGAGAATGATCTTATAAGGGTTCCTTTTTTACCTTTTGAGGTATGTAACCATAAAATTAGCAATGGCAGGGTTTTTGAGTAAAATTTTCATTTTTATTGAGACGAGCAGACAAACAAGTCAAACGCTATCTTAATTATGAAGATGACGCGGCTACGTCTAACTTATTTTCATTATCTATTTATTTAATTATTATAAATGTATGGACCTCATCTCGAAGTTTAAGTAACAATAGGGCTTTATTACGCCGGTGAGGCGCGAACGTGTTTCCAGCGAGGCAATTTGGGTTTACGTAGCATGCACGCCACAATAGGTATACACTCGCGCCCCGCTACACTTCAGCCAGTCATATCATAGTATTTTTTCTTTTCTTTTTCTGAAGGACTTACTCGCATTTGGCCTCTGAAGCCGTTCCAGCTTTACCTCTTTTAAAATGACACACATTTGATACCCATTTCATATAAACCCTCCGTCGTCCGAGACACGTTCTCGGAGGCCCGGATGACGAAATCACCTCCGCTAATGCGGAAGAGATTGCCGAGTCATCTACATTAGACAGAGCAAACACTTCACAGATACATCGACCTCGCCGGCGAGGTCGACGAGTCCCTTCAGTCGCCGCCTATACGAGGTACAAGCACGTATCCGGGCGTTTCTCTCCTATCCCTACCCTGGCAACAGCCCAAGCTGAGGTTCGTACCTAAGTGGTGCCCTTGCGCTAGTTGCCTCATCAAAACTTACAGGTAGGGAATGCAATCCCGATCCCGCGGGATTCCGATCTCGCGAGATCTCGTGTAATTTTTCGGGATCAATCCCGACGCATCATATGACGAGATCCCGTTCGAGATTGACGGGATTGGGCGGCAGTGGTCAGCGACGCTACACACGTCCACTCGGGGCGCAAGCGGCGCTCTGACTGACGGCTGCGAGCGACAGGAACGTCAAACAGCGTTAAAAAACTATTCCGACTATTTCGGAATATTAGCGACAGGTGACGATAATTATTTAGTTGGTAAGATTAAAGAATAAAGATTTTTATTTTCTTTCGAGTAATATGTTATTTTAGTTAACCTCACTATCACAAACAAGCAGTTATTAGCTTTTTCAGTCATCCGAATTTAACATTTTTTTTAAACTAGACGGGATCCCGAAAATTCCGGGATCCCGCGGATTGATATTTCTAATCCCGCGGGATCTCGAATTTGCAATCTCGAGTCGGGATTGCATTCCCTACTTACAGGGCTGAGCGCCTTCTGCGCTCGCCAAAAGTTCGGTTAAGCAACGGCCTCAGAGGACAACAGCGAGAAAAGTCCATTCGAAAAAAAAAAGCTATTTAATTGATGAAATATTAATGCAATAAGATGCAAATTTTCCTGAACTATGTATGTAGTACAATAAAGTATTGGAAATATTCTCCTTGTAAGTAAGTAACGTTACATAATTGTGTTATCACTAAGAGGCCGTTCATTAATTAAGTGAGGTGTTCAGGGGGGCGAGGCTAGCTGAATATCGCCCAATCTCACGTGGGGGAGAGTGGTCTCGGCTAATATCACGCAAATTTTTATTTTTATTTTATCATCGTAAATCTAGATTACAATAGAAGCAATCTTGAAATAATAAAGCCAATTGTGTTTTTTTAAATAAGTACAACGCATTTACCCTATGAAAATAAATTTTGAAAAATCTCACGTGAGATAGAAATAGAAATATACTTATCGTGACCATAAAATGTTACATAGATGAGTTGTGTCCCTGTTTCCCAGAAAAGCGTAGGTAAGCTGTGGCATAGGAAACAGTTCTCTCCTGAATTACATGATATAAATATTACAGTCTACTAGTACATGAACGAAATTACAAACAAAGAAATGTATTGTTGGATAGCACACATGCTAGCATGTATGCATCAGTGTTTAAGTGAGTGAAAGCGTGGGTCATGTGTGTGAGTATGTGGGTGTCTTGTGTGTGTGCGTGTTTGCGTGTGGTTGGGTTTGTTTGTGAATGAGTGTGTGTGTGTATATGTTTGTGTATGTGTGAGTGTGTATGTGTGAGTGTGTATGTGTGTGTATGTGTATGAGTGTGTGTTTGTTCAAGTTTATATAAAAAGTATTCTATACCGGCATAATCAAACGTGTCTAACCATTGCGTTAATATGCCTTTTAATTGGTGATTACTATATTTAGATATATTCAATTTAGAATCAAGCTTTGTATATAATCGAGATAAAGGGAGGGGGGGAAGGAGGTCCGAAAAAATATCACGACATTTCACCAGGGAAGGGAGGGGGCGTCTCACATAATTAATGAACGATCCCTAATGTGGACAATATGTTGTGTATCTTTGCTACTGAATGTTTGCTACTAAGTTCCTATGATGTCGACAGGGCGAAGTACGAGTAGTTTCTAGTGTAACACAATTTGGCGACGCGCGGACAACTTAAGTACCGTAGGGAGGCGACTCAAAAATAACGAATACCCGTCTGAAGATACGTTTTCTGAAGTGTGACTGATGAACACCAACTGATGAAGTATCTAGTTTTGTGTAGTTGATTCTAGTGCCTCGTGTCTACTTACGGTGGTTCATAAATTACGCTTCTAGCATACTGATATTATACAATGTACTTACAATATATCAAGTTTGTTATTATAATTGGGTTTCTATTCTATATTTTAATGTTCATACAAAATGAAAAAAATCAATTGCTAAATTAACTTCATATGTAACTAGATGACCCACCGAACTTCCGCCTTGACATGCATATGACGCGGGCTGCCAATGTACATACTTCGCCGGCCCGGTAGAATTGTCAATCGGCCATCATTAGCCGCATCTATGTATGAGAAAATAAACTTTCGTCATAATTTATTTTGCCTGAATTTATCCGATATTTTAATAGTTATTTTCATATTCGGGGCAGAGACAAATCCAACAAATTGTCAAAATCGGTCCAGCCGTTCTTGAGTTATAACTGGTGTAACTAACTCGACTTTGTTTTATATATAGAGATAATATTTTTAACTAGCTTCCGCCAGCGGCTTCGCACGCGTTGTTTATCACTATAAAGTAGCCTATGTTTGGATCCAAGTCACAATCATTACACGAAATTTTATAGAAATCGGTTCAGCCGTTACGACGTGATTCAGTAACTGACAAGCATCTAAACTTTCACATTTATGATATTAGTGTGATTGCCAAAAGTACAGCCGTTCTGTCTACGGAACCTATCAATGTGCGTGATCCGACTCGCTTAACCAATTTATTTATAAAAAGAACACTGTACACACGGCTACACATCAAGCTATACATTTCCAGTATAAGCTGACTTCTCATTATACGAGGTCAGCTTATACTATAAATGTATAGCTTGATGTGTAGCCGTATGTACATGCAATTACGCGTAACTTGCTGGGAGCCGTTGGGTGCAGGCAGCACAAGATCAATCGCTCTGGAAATCTATGTAAGAGGCCTATGTTCAGCACTGAACGTCTAAAACTTGTAATATAATGATGATAAATCTAAGTTTTTTCGGAGGTATTTAAAATATTTTTGAATTGAAAACTTCTTTAGGCGCGTTGTGCAGTTTTGAGATGACACCTCTGTATATAATTAGACTTTTTTTATGGAGGGGCATAAAACAAATTTCTTAGGAAATTTTCATGTTTATGCGACATCCATCATGATCATTTTTCAACATCCAAAGTTGTTTTGAAGTGAAATCTTCTTTAGGCGCGTTGGGCATTTTTTGAGATGGGAAAAAACCATTGAACTCGCCACACTGTTACCGTTACCGACACCATTCCTGACGATTCAAAAAATACACACGTAATTGATCAAGTTTTCACTTCTGTCGGCACTCCCGGAGTACTATTATTATTAAAGTTTTTACATACCATGCTTTTCTTTATTCGAATTCAAAGCATACGACATCCCTATTACTTTAACTCATGCAACAAAAGGTCGAGAACGCAGCGGCACTTACGATGTAACGAGGTTTGCTTGCCAAAGAAAGAATATAAGCGCAATAACTCGATGCTATGTGTTGCAACTAAGGGCGCAGGCTTGCGAAAGTGCTTGAGTTTTATAAGAGGGTACATAACACTCTTAGCTCCTCCTACAGTTATTGTACTGTAAAGTTTAGCTATTAGTTTACGGTAGGTACACTTCACTGGTGGCCAAAGTTCATTTTTAAACACTCTTTATGACTGTTAAGGTGACTGCAAATGAAAGAAACAGAAAGTTGACGTCAAATTCCGTAGAGATGGATTTTTTAATTGTGGTAAATAGGTTGCAGTAGAGCCTGTCTACCTATTACCAGCAGATACATAATGATAGGTAAGTTAACTTAGTTCAATGAGAACCGAAAAGTAGATATACTGTCGTCCTCTGATTTTCAAGAAAACATTTTACGGTGAAATCGTTCACAAGAAAAGACTCGGTTATTTACCGCGAACTCATCGAGTTAGAAATGTTAGATTTATTGGGTAAATTCGCCGATCAGGAAGCCCTTTGTCCAATCGGGAACGGGGCAAATTGGGGACAATCGGATATATGCCCAGAGGGAAAATATATTACAGAGCATAAAATAAACTGAAGATCCCGTAATTCAAGTTCCGTTCTTAACTCGAAGTAGTCGAAACACTGACAAAACGGTACGTGATAAATGCCGTATTTTCAGTAATGATTAATAATAGGTCTTTACCTATGAAATTGCCGTTCTTCAGTACTGGTAGATTCAAATAGAAATAAAGTTTGGAATGGCTTTGTATTCTAAATTCAAATAAATTTTGTTTTAAAAACATGACATTCTTTTTACAAACTCAGTCTTTTGTTTATTGATTAGCGTTGTATTTTCATTACATTTGAACAGTTTTCGTCATAATGGATACTTTAGAAATTCGTGCAATTATGGAATATGAGTTCCGTCGTGGCACCAACGCGACACAAACGGCACGTAACATAAAAAACGTTTACGGAGAGAACTGTACAAACGAACGCACAACCCGTTATTGGTTTTCCCGGTTCCATTCTGGAAATTTTGACTTGAAAAATGAAGCTCGTGGTCGTCCGGAGACTTTGGTCAACTATGATGAATTAAAGGCAATTGCGGAAGCTGACGAAACTCAATCTACAGCTGAGCTAGCAACAGCTTTTGATGGTAGCATCAAAACAATTTTGATCCATTTGTGACAAATAGGCAAGGTAAAAAAACTTGATAGATGGGTGCCCCACGAACTTAACGATCGCCAGCGCAACGTACGCGTCGAGACCTGCCTCGCGCTGCTCAATAGGCAAAGACATGAAGGAATTTTGAACCGAATTGTTACGTGTGATGAAAAATAGATTCTGTTCGACAATCAAAAGCTCTCAGCAAGTTGGTTAGATCCTGGTTCAGCAATAAAGCAATGCCCTAAACCAAAAATGACCCCTAATGAGGTGATGGTTACTGTTTGGTGGTCTAGTGCGGGTGTGATTTGCCACAGCTATTTACAAAACGGCATGAGCATTACTGCAGATTGATTGAACTGTGAAGAACTGGAGACAATGATGGAGAAGCTTGCTCATCGGCAATCAGCTTTGGTCAATCGGTCGTCCCCACTGCTCCTTCACGATAACGCGCGACCTCATACTGCAGAGCTGGGTTTGGAAGCTCTCCCTCATCCACCATACTTACCAGACTTTGCACCTACCGACTATTACGTTTTCCAAAATTTAGACAACTTTTTAGTGGCTAAAAATTTCAATTCCCGAGAGGTAGTACAAAATGCCTTTGAAGAGTTTGTTGCCTCCCGTCCAGCTGATTTTTACAAGAAGGGCATCAATAAACTACCAATGCGTTGGCAAAGATGCGTCGATTGCATGGGTGATTACTTTGAATAACAGAAACAAAAAAGTTTAAAAAAATAAGTACTTTCACTTATTCCATACAAAACGGCAATTTCATAGGAACCTAACATAAATCACAAAAGTTTTCTAAGTAAAATCTGAGTAGTGAAAGGGCTCACCGGTAAAGGACTATCACCATACTTATTTCTACAGCCAAGCAGAAATGCTATGTTTTAGTTTGAAGAATAGGTATGCCAGTTTAATTATAAGCATAAAGCTTTTTACCTGTATGCCTCAAGTTCTTAAACGCAGGACAGTGCATCGTAGGGCAAGTTCCAGAGGTGTGGGACCTACGAGGCAATGCTTTGTTATAAGCGATGGTTATCACTCAACGTCAGGGTAGCTTCTTTCCAAGGCAGTCTTCAGAAATGATGAAGCGACCATTTCTTTAAACTGGCTCATGATCCTTCTATTAGGCGATGGTTACCACTTAACATCAGGTTTTTTTCTTTCCAAGGCAGTCTTCAGAAATGATGAAGCGACCCTCTCTTTGCTCATCTCCATGCACATCATGCCCTCTGGCTAGGGCTTGCATTATCCGTAAGATTTTGGTATTCGAATAATTCGGATAGTAGTGAACATTACTATTCGGATATCCGGATATTACGGATAATTTTTATTAAAGTAGCTATGAACAATGTTTAAGTTATTCCAACATTTACCATTCAAATATAAATCACTTTTGACATTAAGAAAACTTAATAGGTGCTTTAGATCACGTTTTCCGTCACAAAACTTAAGCAATAAGTAAGCAACTTGTCAGTCACGACTTCCTAAATGTTTTATAATGCGACAAATATTAAAAATAAAGGATAAACAGTGTTTTAAATTCAGATTACTTTTTAGATACATGTATTTACTGTACATAATTATGAAATTATAGTTGTGATATAGTTAATTTCATGGTAAAATCGTGTTTTTTTGATGAATTTACTATTCGTTTTATTCGAATTATCCGAATATATTGATCGTTGAGACGTGGTCCTTCACTATTGGCCTTATGAATAAGCTCAGAGTCGCTCAACGAGCTATGGAGAGGGCTATGCTCGGGGTTTCTCTACGGGATTGAACCAGAAATGAGGAAATACGTAGGAGAACTCAAGTCACCGACATATCCCGACGGATTAGCACGTTGAAGTGGCAATGGGCCATATAGCGCGCAGAGCAGATGGCCGATGGGGCCGGAAAGTTCTCCAATGGAGGCCACAGACCGGCAGGCGCAGCGTAGGACGTCCACCTACAAGATGGGCAGACGACTTGGTAAGAACCGCAGGTCGGCGTTGGATGCAGGCTGCTTCCAACCACAGTTCCTGGAGAGGGAATGAGGGAGGCTTTTGTCCAGCAGTGGACGTCCTACGGCTGATATGATGATGATTGATCGTCACTATCCGAATAGTAAAATCACACGGATATCCGAACCGAATAATACGGTATTCGGATATCTGAATTACAAGCCCTACCTCTAGCTCATCATGATCCATAGTAGGCCTTTTTATAAAGATTTTGTTTAATTGCGTTTTTAAATTTGTAAATTGTCATTATTGTACATCACTTGGGAGTTTGTTATAAAAGCGAACATCTTGCCCTTTAAACGATTTACTAATTTTATGGAATCTACAAGTAGCAACAGCGAGTTTATCTTTATTTCTAGTATTAAAATTATGATTATCGCTATTTTTCTTATTCAAATTAATATTTTTGTGAACATACATCAGATTTTCATAGATGTATTGACAAGGGAATGTCATAATATTTATTTCTTTAAATTTATTACGTAATGATTCTCTGGGGCCCATATTATAAATTGCACGAACAGCCCTCTTCTGCAGCACAAAAACGGTGCTTATATCTGCAGCATTCCCCCACAGCATATACCGACCGACCGACATAATGCTGTGGAAGTAGCTGAAGTAAACTAGTCTAGCTGTGTCTACGTCTGTAAAAAGAAGGATCTTTTTGACTGCGTATGCCGCAGAAATAAGTCTCTTCGACAACTTATCAATGTGAGAGCCCCATTGAAGCTTATTATCTAGGGTTATACCTAAGAATATGGTGGTGTCCACAAGAGCTAACTCCTCGTCTTTGATTTTTATATCTGCTTTAACTTGTCTAACATTAGGTAATATAAATCTAATACACTTGGTTTTTCTTTTCATTTAGAAGTAGATTGTTTACATTCAACCATTATACGACCTTAGAGATTGCATTGTTTACATCGTCAAAATCGGTTTGTCGTCGCTTTAATTTAAATAAAAGTGACGTGTCATCTGCAAACAATACAACCTCATGATCGTCCCTTACAAGATGGGGAAGATCATTAATATATACTAAAAACAAAAATGGTCCTAGAATTGATCCCTGTGGTACACCTATTTAAACCAGAGACCCCGGAGAACGCTTCCCATTCACGTTAACTCTTTGCACTCTGCCACTTAAATAAGAAGTGAGAAAGTCTAGAGCAACGTTCCCAATGCTATAATGGTGTAGTTTCCTGATCAATGTGTCATGGTGTACGCGATCAAATGTCTTGGACAAATCACAAAAAACACCTAAAGCGTCATGAGACTTCTCCCAGGCATCAAATACGTGCGATATTAACTCAATACCATCAGTGGTTGAGCGACCCCTGGTAAATCCGAATTGTTTATTATGCAGTAAGTTATGAAAATTAAAATGTCTAAGCAGTTGAATTAAAATTAGTTTTTCAAATATTTTACTAAATGTCGGAAGTACTGAGATTGGTCTAAAATTACCAGGATTAGAACAAGTGCCTGATTTGAAAAGTGGAGCTATTTTACTGTGTTTCATTAAATCAGGGAATACACCACAGTCAATACACTCGTTGAATATTAAAGCTAGTTCGGGAGCAATTATGTTAATCAATGTTTTTACGACGCTAACAGAGATACCCCAGAGGTCCGTGGTTTTCTTAACATTTATCAGTTTGAAAGCTTTTATGATGTCACCACTATTTACATAATCAAATTTGAATTGTGTTTTGCATTCCGTTAAGTTTTCTTTCAACAATGACTCTGCGACTATGGGAGAGGATTTTAAGGATTTTGTGGTATATCAGTAAAACAGGTGCCACAAGTTCTCTTCCACCCCTTGCACCACAACTCCGTACCACTGTTCTCGGCTCCAACTCGCTTATTCCCAGGATTAGCAACGGCTTTAATAATGACTTTACTCAGATTTATATTTTTAAAATTCCGGCAGTTCTTATCTAAGCGCTTCTAACTTGCCAAACTAATAGATTTATTGTCTATCAGTAGTGTATATTTTTATAATTTTGTGTTTTCTTTCTTTACTTCACTAATTCCATTGATTGTAAAAATTTACTAGTGTTACTTTGTTATTGTTACTACAAAATTTTTAGTGCATGTGGTGTTTACCTATACTTGGTTGTGCAATTAGTACCTACTTAAATTAATCTATAGTTAAGCATGAAATATTGTTACAATCGTTGGTAGACCTACTAAATAAAATAAAAAATAACAAACTCCCAAGTGATGTACAAAAATTGACAATTTACAAATTTAAAAACGCAATTAAACAAATACTTTATAAAAAAGCCTACTATAAAATATCGGATTATTTAGATGATAGAGAAGCTTGGGATTGAAATTGAAATTGCTCCAACTCGTTCAAAATGTTACAATTTAGACGTAATAATATTTCCTGTATTGTTATGTATTCTAAAAGGATAATAAAAAACAACCAGCCTTGTTTTATTGCCTTTCTTTCCTGGCTTGGTCGCGGAACAGGCAGTAAAATTGACGTTTCAAAGTGATCCTTGTGATTTTATTGAATAAAAGATTTTGACTTTGACTTTACCCTCGCGGGTATAATAGTTTAATTTAAATTTGGAACCTCATCTGTATTAAAATTTGAACCAAAGAGACTCGCACAATAAGAATTTGTTCCTAAATCGAACTAACCTCTGCACAGAATGCACCAACCTAGATTTGGTTTTAATAGTCTTGCAGAAAGTGTGAAAAGTAGAGTATTCTCCTCATGGATAATGCTGCCTGCATCTTGGGCGTGCTTATATCCCTCTCTGGACTCAGGATTATAGTAACTCACGAGCGGAGCGACGTACTAGTCTACTCTAGAATCCTTCGTTTTGTTCAGGATTCAATATAGCGCCCGTGACGCAAGACACTGCTTTTTACCCTCGTTTAAATATCTACTAATATTTCTAATGATAAATATACTTTCTACACTAAATTTCTGTTAAATATGCGTCTGTTTATAGTACCTCGACTGTCGAATACCTCGATGCGGGATCTAGTTTAAGCTCCTATAGTTTGTCTCTGTGAGACCATTAAATAGCCCATTTTTATCTCAAACTAAAGAGCAAGTAAGAAACGTTAAGTTCTATGAAAAGGTTACATGCACAATTTAGTTTCAGATATTGTGTTACAAGAGCTGAGTGCTTCTTCACACACAAAGGTTCTATATTAAATAGTTCCTACGAAAAAAATCAACGGGAACCTCCGAATGTTCCAATAAAATGAGGGGTAAGTTTTTGTCGGCCTCTGGCATTGAGCTCTGGAAGAGATTGAGTGATTTCAAGGTTTTTTTTGCGATATATGTAGCTCAAAAGCTTTGCGATATAGTTATTTTTTCCCAACTGTAACTTATGTCACTCACTAGGACTCTCATGAGTTGACTTCACTAAACTATCTTCGCACAGAGAAAATAACGTGAAAAACATTAAAAAAGTGGAAAATAAAATATACCTAAATATTATGCAAAAAGTTTTTACCCAGTTACCTACTCAAACGTTAATTATGACTGACTTTGAATTCTGGTAGCCCTCCTTTTGATATTATCCACCTTGTACAGATAAAGAATTAAATAAATATGCTATAACACATAGCATTTCATCACGAATGCGAAAAAATTCACAAAGTATTTTCATAACAGTTTGTTGCTAAAATAAAAATTTGCATTTTCGGTGTCCCTTGTTTTATTTAATTTTTACAACCGAACAGTGGCCTGTTCCATTTTTAAATAAAATTAAAGATTTGTCATGGCGAAGAAAGCCTCTTTCTATTTTAAAATTTACGTTACAGGCCAGAAATCGCAATTTTAGAGCAGTTTTAGAGTTAATATAACCGGCCAAGTGCGAGTTGGACGCGCGCACGAAGGGTTCCGTGCCATTACATATAAAAATGACCACTCAACCATATTGGAGAATAGGAGCCCCTCTTAAATATTCATTTTATTTTAATTTAATTATATATTTTTAAAATGAATAATATAACTCAATATGCTGTGAATATTTCAAGCGTCTACCTGTTGCCGTTATCAATATCGAGAAAATCGAGCAAAAAATCAAGTTTGTTGTATGGGAGCCCCCTTAAATATTTGTTTTATTTTAATTTAATTACTTACTTTTAAAGTGAATAATATAACTAAATATTCTGTAAATATTTCAAGCGTCTACCTGTTGCCGTTATTAATATCGAGCAAAACGAGCAAGAAAATCACGTTTGTTGTATGGGAGCCTCCTTAAATATTTATATTATTCGGTGTTTAGTATTTGTTGTTATAGCGGCAACAGAAATACATCTTCTGTGAAAATTTTAACTATCTAACTATCACGGTCTGTATCACATCTGTATTTAAATTTAAACCAGAGATACCCACCTAGACTCGAAATACAGACCTAGATTTGGTTTTATTGTCTCGCAGATAGTGTGAAAAGTAGAGTATTCTCCTCGTGGATAATGCTGCCTGCATCTTGGGCGTGCTTATATCCCTCTCTGCGCTCACTCCCTCGCTCCGCTCGTGAGTTAGCTCTAGAATCTTTCACTACATTCGGGATTCAATATAGCGCCCGTGACGCGAGACACTGCTTTATCCCCTTGTTTAATAAACTACTATTAACATCCTCCTAATTACACTTCTTCTAAACAATAGAGCAAAAAGGTGAATGTAAAATGCACAAGGCACACAAAGTAATATAATTCTTCATTGTTCTTGTAAAATCTACATTGTTAGAATACTGAACGTGAAACGCCTGGGGGATCTGAAGAGCAAACAACAGAGTTTTTAGTGAAAGCTGCTAGGCACCATGTGCTACGAACTTTAGTTGGTATGGGTATGTTACTATTTTTCCCAACTGACGGTGGAGAGCAACGTTTATCGGGTTCATCATCATCATTCACAGAGCTACTTGTCCCACTGCTGGGTATACGCCTCCCTTATTTTATGCCATTTACCACGAGTCTAAATTTAGTATTAGTTTGCTTAGTCGTCCACAGAGATAGTCAGTGTTCTTAAACATAAAAACTATAATCAGAACATATACGATAGTTTTCGATAAAAAACAGATTTTTTTACTTCCCTCCAAGTGCTGAAATATCCATACTTAAAACTTTATTTACCCACAAAACAATAGGTTAGTGTCTCCTTTGTTAAGTTGCAATATCCTGTTTCAGAAGAGTCCTCTTTCGCTATGGTAATCTTAGCTGTACACGGAGGAGTGTACAACAACTTTTTAATTAATATTAAAGGGTAACGGAACCCTCGGTGTGCGAGTATGACTCGCACTTGACCAGTTTTATTTTCACAATTCTATCAGTCTATGTTCGTTGCTAAATGTTATCGAAGGTACGTCTTTCGATGTTGTGGTATTCGCAATTCAACTCTACACTCGCATTTCCCTAACATAGCTCTGTCGTATTGTGACTAATAGTGAGTCTGCACGTGCGTATATGCACGATGTTTTTGCGTCCAATCGAGCGAGATCGAACGTATAGACTGGTATAACATAAGACGTGATGCTCCAAGTCGAACTGACATGCTCACAAACCGTCAAAACGTCGAGCACACCGATACTTAATCAAATAATATAAATGAACGTACGTGTATTGGTCCATTTGAAAAATAAATATGGCGACCGTCATTAGACACAACAATGTTTCATCTCCGTTAATTAGGACTTGATATCTTTGAGCTAATGGACACGAGAAGTTTGCTTGTGGCAAAGCGCCTGAAGACTAGTAATAGCAAACAAAAGCTCTCAACTTCGAAATGAAAAAGATAAGACAAAGGCGCTTATTTTGTAGTTTTTAATACAATGAAGACAAGATCAGATCAGCTTTATTGAATTTAAGTTAGTTCATCAAGCCCATCAAAGCTTATCTGGGACTCTTTAAGGCATGAGTGAATAGGTTTCTTGATGATGATGATGATTTTCGTGCTCCATCTTAGACCACATCATCGCTTACCACCAGGAGAGACCTTGATCAAAGGAAGATAAAACAAAGTAAAACGTAAAATGTAGGTACTAAAAGTTAACGTCAAAGCAAGAAACCCGAAAGGCATCCGACTGTACTGACCTAGAGTATGCCAAATATAAGTTGAAGGTTGGCGAAAATAGCACACAATCTTAATGATTACTCTTTGTTGACTCTTTCCGGCTTCACATTAAATAGGTAGTTACAGATGCTGGCATAACTGCCCCTTCCATATTTTCAGCCAACTAATCATATTATAGCTTATTCACACAAGCGCCCACGCATGGTCGCCGGGCTAGCCAGATAAGATTTTGCTTATGTTTAAATTCAACTGCAGTACTTTTAACCTAGAGAGATTCATTCTGTATCAAGTCGCCAAATGTATATATATATATATATATATATTATTATATATATATAAATAAATTAATCTTAATCATTTTTATGTTTTTTAAAAAATCATTTGAGCTTCCACCAAACAAGTCTGGCGCAGCCGGTAGGATTTCCGCGATTTTCGAAGCCATACACTCGTGAAGATTCAAAATCAGTCTCACGAGAGAGTATTGTTTTATAAGAAACCGACTATTAGCGGACGCGGAAACGAAAAACCAAATAAATACGACTATTCGGTAAAGCGTGAAATAGTGACTTGGTGCAGTTTCAGGAGGACATGGGATCGAGCAGCTTGTGAGTAAACCTTTTCACTTCCTGTATTTTCATATTCCTGTGTCTTTTCCACTTTTATTGAGCTATCGAAGTTCACCTAGTTAATTGCGTTTATCTGATTTTGTTTGCACATAAATAGGCAGACTGTTTAGACGTATTTAATTAGTGTATAGTAATTAGTAAAATAGGCATATTGATTGACACTTAAATTGGTTAAGTCAGTGACTATATAGTTTATTATAGATTAGTTAGGGAGGTATATAAAATAGGCATATTGATTGACCCTTAAATCGGTTAAATCAGTGCACTATAGTTTACCATAGAGTAGTTAAGAATAGAATAGACACATTGATTTTTACTTACATTGAAAAATATAATTGTGTTAAAAATAAATAAATTTTATAATGGAATTTAAAGCAATTCCGAAAGAGACCCTTAGTCTCATCCCTAAATATGATGGGGATGAAAATCTTTTAAATTTATTTATTTCCAAATGTGATTATGTCGTGAGTGGTAGTAAGATCGTTGGAAACGCGGCACAAAATGTTTACTTATTTCATGCCGTGTCTAGTAGACTTACTGGTAGAGCTGCGACTCTACTCAGTGACCACCCAAATATTAACTCATACGAGGAGTTAAAGCAAATTCTTACCCAGCATTTCGGTGATCCCAGATCAGAGGAGTGTATTGCCATAGAACTCGAGACAATAAAACATAAACAGGGCGAGTCATACATACAGCTTTGCCATAGAATTCAAAACACTAGAAGTTCCTTGTTCGCGAAGGTAAATAGACTGACCGACGAGGGCATCAAGGCAGCAAAAATGATCGTGTACAACAATACTGCACTAAATGTATTTTTATATAATTTACCTGAGGACATGATTCGGATAGTAAGGTTAAAAGGTTGCTCGACGTTAGAAAATGCCTTAAGCATTGTTACAGAGGAAGTTAATTTTAAGTTTCAGTACGACGCTAAAAATAAAGCACTAAAACAAACATTCCCCCAGATGCCATCAAATAATACACCAAAACCATTTCCGGTCTCTCAAGGTTTCAAAACTACATTTAATTCGGTGCCTAACTCAAATCTTAAATTTGGCATCCCACAAAATAGCTTCAAATACGGTATACCACAAAATCAAGGTGGATATAGACCAAACTTTATTCAGCAAATGCGATTCGCGCCGCCCGCGCAAGGTTTTCGATTTGGGACTCAAACTCAGCCTCAACGAAATTTTGCTCAAGCGCCCGCGCCTCGCGCGGATACCAAACCTAAAACCACCGTGTTGGAAAGCCAACACGGTGGTTTTAGGTTTGGTATCCCCCAACAACAAGGTTATAAGTTCGGTGTTTCGAACCAACCTCACTCAGGCAACCAGTATAAATTTGGTGTACCACCCCGACAAGTACAAGAACCAAGGTTACAGGATAGTGACATTTCGATGCGCACAGCGCCGGTTAGACAGAATATGATTGCGGACGATCTATATTATATAGAGGATCCATCCCCTTATAACGAATACACCCCTGATTACAACGATTATGACGTTTATAATGCGAATGATAATGTAGAGTACCCCTCTACCGAGTGTAATTATATGGAATATGTCGAAGGGACAAATTCCACTAATACGGAAAACATCTGTGTGGAAACCATGCCGGAAAATTTTCAGAAAACAGCCTCGAAGAACGTGGTGAAGTGATTAATTTAAATTGTTGTGATAGTATATTAAAATTACCTCACGTGGTGATTCCTGAAATAAAATCAAAGTTTCTCATCGATACTGGTAGTAGCAGATCTTTTATTAGCCCATCTAAAGCTAATGAGTTTTTCAGTGAGTTCAAACACATCGAACCATTCACAGTGGTCAGTACACATGCTCAGAGCATGCACAATGAGATAATTTACATTCCATTGTTAAAGACCTTCAAAAGCACATTACCTCATAAATTTTACATCTATGATGTTGATGGACGATACGACGGGTTAATAGGATCTGACCTTTTATCCAAATTAGGAGCTAATATTGACATGAGAAACCAAGTCCTTATGACACACAATGCGAGAATTCCAATCATTTATACTCCGCCATATGAAATTCACGTAGCTCCGCGATCTGAAACAAGAGTGAAAATTCCAACCAATTTACATCACGGTGATGCGATATTAGAATATCTTGAATATCAGGAAGGCGTCCGTATGCCTACCGCTCTTGTTAGGTGTGAGAACTACTTTGCGGAAACGGTTATACAAAATACATCCGATGTGAAAGCTGTTATCACGTTTAAAGAACCATTCGATGTTACGGCATTTAATAATGAAGAATGTCAGGTAAATTTTGTGAACAATTACGGTATGAATGATGAATATTTGAAAGAGAATTTAGGAAAATTGCGATTAGATCACACTAATAAAGAGGAACGTGATAGGATTTACAGATTGTGTTACGAATATCGTGATATATTTTATTGTGATAAACTACCTTTGTCCTTCACAAATCAAGTTAAACATAACATCAGAACGACAAATGAAGACCCGATTTATATTCGACCTTATCGACACCCGCCTGTCATTAACCAGGAAATACAAAATCAGGTAGATAAACTTCTAACAGACAACGTAATAGCAGATTCTCACTCACCTTGGAGTGCACCAGTCCACCTGGTTCCAAAGAAAGTAGACGCATCTGGTGAAAAGAAGTATAGGATGGTGATCGATTATCGACGACTTAACGAAATCACAGTCGACGACAAATATCCGTTACCTAATATTACCGACCTTTTTGATAAGATAGGTAAATCTCAGTACTTTAGCACAATAGATCTTGCTAGCGGGTATCATCAGATTGAGGTAAATGAGGCAGATAGGGCAAAAACAGCATTTACAACACAATCGGGCCATTATGAGTTTAAAAGGATGCCGTTTGGCTTAAAAACGGCACCTGCGACGTTCCAGAGGGCTATGGACAACGTACTACGAGGACTTCAGGGTATTCACTGTCTGGTATATCTTGACGACATTATAGTATTTTCTTCTAGTCTAGAGGAACACGTCGATAAACTCCGTAAAATATTCAATCGGTTAAGGGAAACTAACCTTAAGGTAACTCTCGACAAATGCGAATTTCTGAGAAAAGAGGTCCTTTATCTTGGTCATACCATCACCAAAAATGGCCTTATGCCTAACAACGATAAAATAAAGGCAGTCTTAAATTTTCCGTTACCTCGAACACCAACTGAAATTAAAAGCTTTCTGGGTTTAGTTGGTTATTATAGGAAATTCATCAAAGACTTTGCTAAACTCACACAACCATTAACTTCATGTTTAAAAAAGAAAAATAAGATAGATTTTACAAAACAGGAATACATAGATGCATTTGAAAAGTGTAAAGAACTTTTAACTAACGCACCGCTTTTACAGTTTCCCGACTTTTCAAAACCATTCGTCCTTACGACGGATGCCTCAAACTTCGCTATAGGAGCTGTCCTTTCGCAGGGTCCTATAGGCAGCGATAGGCCGATAGCTTATGCTAGTCGTACTTTGAACGACGCCGAAACGCGATATAGTACAATAGAAAAAGAGCTTTTAGCCATAGTATGGGCTACGAAACATTTTAGACCTTATTTATACGGAAAGAAATTTATGATTTATACGGATCACAGACCTTTAACTTGGATTAAATCCATTACGGAACCTAACAGCAAGCTAACTAGATGGAAATTACGCTTATCGGAGTTTGATTATGACATTAAATATAAAGAAGGAAAACAAAATTGTAATGCCGATGCATTGTCGCGAATTAGGATTAACGCCCTAAGTGACGATGATGACGATTCGATGAAGGTGAATTTAGATAAAAAGGAACAAAAACTAAAACGCCATATTAAAAAAGTAACTAATGATATTATACGTTTGAGTAATAAGGACACCACCCGTACCTCTACACCGCGCGAGCGAACGCCATCTCCGATAGTTATATCATCCGGTTCTGAGAAAAGTAATACATCGAAAGCTGGTAAAGGTCGACGTCGATCTCCCTACTCAATTCCATCTGGAGGTAGTACTACTGCATCTGCATCTGAAGGTCGTCAAGACGACGCTAGTATGGGGACAGTACATTCAGCCCGCGATTTAGATACAGATGGTATGCTTATATTGCAAGAAGCTGTAGATACCAAGCCGAATCAAATACTCGTACATACCTGGAACAGGGACGAAATATCAGTTAAAGACTTATCTAGGGACAAACAAAAGGTTTTACAGGTTCACTTACCTTTAGATCATCCAGATCTAATCAAAAGATTCCTGAAAAATTACATTAGGCCTAAAATAAAATATTTCTTTTATTTTGAAGACCCGTTACATCGAAAGCAGTTTTCGGAGGCTACCATATTACTTTTTCAAAAAGGAACAGTAAAATTTTATGAATGTACCAAGCGAGTTGTTTATGTTGATAACGAACAGGAGCAACGAGACGTTGTACTCAAATATCATGTAGGAAAAAATAGTCACAGGGGAATAAAAGAAACGTTAGCGCACATAAGACGCACCTATTATTGGAATAGCATGGACCAAACGGTGGCTAGCATTATAAATGCTTGCGAACTCTGCAAGAAAATGAAATATGATAGAAAACCATTTAAACCGGAATTACAGTTATCACAAACTCAAATAAAGCCATTCCAAGAACTTTTTATTGACACATTTTCAATTGACGGAAAACATTACCTAACAATAGTCGATGCCTTCAGCAAGTTAGGCCAAGCATTCGAGATTAACACGAAATCCACGCCCGAAGCAGTTAGAGCCTTAATTAAGTATTTCTCTTTGTATGGAACACCTAGTAGAATCAGTTCAGATCCAGGCACAGAATTTAATAATACATTAATGAAGGAAATGTTATCATTTTATAAAATCGACCTTCACATTGGTACCCCTCATAATCCTAACTCTATGGGAATAGTTGAACGATTTCACTCAACCATCATAGAAATATATCGGGTAGCTAAATACGAACAAAAAATAACTGACGCTGCATCTGTTATGAGTTACGCTGTTATGTCATATAACCACACAATTCATTCTACTACAGGTCTTACCCCATTTGAAGTAGTTTTCGGTCATACCGAGTCTAATAGCGCTTTTTATGTAGATTTTAACAAACAATTTACTCAACAATTGGTTAAAGAACACGTTAGAAGGACTAAGCATTTGTATGAGTACCTAACAGATAAAATAATTGACAAAAAGAAAGCTGTAATAGAGAAACGTGGTGGCGAGAAAGAATTCGATATAGATGTAGGCGATACAGTATATATCAAAGGAGTAAACACTAGACGTAGTAAGGATAAACCGCGATATCAGAAAGCTCAGGTTACCGGAGCCATACAAAGAAACGTTGTACCCGTTATAACACATAGTCGACATACTAAAGTTCCTATTAAAGACATAAAACGTCCTCCACAGGTTAATTCTTCTGGCGGTCCTAGTGATCCGAAACCAGGCCCTTCAACTACACCCTATTAATAAGAACCCGGGACTGCTACCCGTCAAAGAAGGTCAAGCTGTCATCAGTCATGGTACATGGACTGTTATAAAGGTGTTGGATTTAAAACTTTTATACAAGGAATTGGAATTCAATTTAGGTAGTTATGAAAGATTTAAAACGCACATTCAAAAATGTTTCGATATTAAAGCTTTTGACACAGACTTTACTGATGTGGAGTTACAAACGGATTACACTATTAACATAACTATATTTAAGTACAAACAGCTGATTCCAACTGTAAGATCTAAACGTGGTTTAATAAATCCTCTCGGTTCATTTATCAAAGCGATCACAGGAAATCTAGATAATGATGACGCTGTAATGTACGAAAAATTAATTAATAAAATAAATACAAAACAAGACGCCATAAATAGTAAAATGACTATCGTTGCCGAAATGGTGGGTACGTTCACAAAAATAGCCAACTTTACCAAATACAATTTCATTCAGATTGAAGACAGTATCCAAGATATCAATCGTAGCTTAAATAAATTAAACGTATCCCAAATCAGTAATAAGATTATTCACATATATAACGCGTTTATACATAACTTTCAAACACTCTACATTCGACTGAATGAAATTGAGACAGCTATTGCCTTTGCTAAAATTAATTTGTTACATCAATCAATTATAGACACTGAAGAGTTAGTGGCATTGTTGCAGGAAATTGAGAAAACAGACAGATTAGTTTTTCCAGTTAGTATTGAAAATATTTTAAAAATAGAGCAATGTATAAAGATAAAAGCATATGTAAAACAAAATCAGATAAAATTCATTATGCACATTCCTTTAATCAGGAATGAGCTTTTTAATTATTTTAAAATGATTCCATTACCTATCCACGATAGAGCCAATAACCTTACCTCTATTATCCTACCTAAATACCCATATGTCCTTGTGAAAGGGTTAAAAGCGATGCCGCTCTCCCAGTCATGCCGCGAGATTGATGAATACCGTTTTCTATGCCATGAGAACGATGTCACGTTACTAATCAAAGATGATTGCATTACCGAACTTATGAGCTTTTCCACAAATATCTCGAGCTGTCACCCGATTCCAGTTACCATCGACGATGTAAAGGCTGACTCTATACAGCCCAATCGCTGGATCATCCACGTAAGAACAGAAACCTTACTCACAAAGTATTGCAAAGACGATATAACACAAGAATCTATCATTGGAACATACCTGTTGACCATGGATGATGATTGTCTAGTAAAGATAAAGGGACTGTCATTTAAAAGACACCAAACTCAAGGAAATGACGTAAATTTCATGAAACTTCCAGTAATCAACTTACCTCAAATATCGACCGATCCGTCAGATATGCAGAGAAAACCTGCCAATCTCAATGGAATCGACCTCACCGACGTTCAGTCGCTGAACTATATACTACAGAAAAGTGGAAGTGAAATTATTAGTGATAGTGCTCTAGATTATAAAAGTGTTAGTATAGGAAATTTTGTGTTTTGCTTTATTATTGTAATTTGTCTTTTATTGTTAGCATTTAAGCATAAATTTAAAAATATTTGTATTATGGGGAAAACCCGAAATGATCCTCATCCTTCGGATAATTTCGAACTTACGGAGGGAGGAGTTACAGATGCTGGCATAACTGCCCCTTCCATATTTTCAGCCAACTAATCATATTATAGCTTATTCACACAAGCGCCCACGCATGGTCGCCGGGCTAGCCAGATAAGATTTTGCTTATGTTTAAATTCAACTGCAGTACTTTTAACCTAGAGAGATTCATTCTGTATCAAGTCGCCAAATGTATTAGACATTAAAATATATAAATAAATTAATCTTAATCATTTTTATGTTTTTTAAAAAATCATTTGAGCTTCCACCAAACAAGTCTAGGTAGGCGTTATTATTAGTATATTTTAGTATGTTATTTATTTTTATCCATAGTATATTTAATTGTATTTAGTTGTACACTGCTTAGTTAGTGGGCGGATATCCGTGGTCTACTCAAAGAGGCTCTAACGGAAGATCAGCGCTGGGTAGCCAGTGCAACCCAGCATGCTGAGTTAAAGCCTTTTTGTGACACATGCAGTGAGTACGATGAGACACACACACTGCAATATTTTGCAGTATTATTTAATTTTAATCTTTTAGTTATGGTTTCTTTGTGTGTTTGTTCTGTTGTACTATGGGTGTTGTTCACAAATAAATGTTTTTGATTTGATTTTGATTACCAAAAATAGTCCTTATTACCAGACGTTAGAGTATGTCAAAGTTGATCTAAGTAACAACACAGGTGACGCAAATGAATAGAAAGTGGCGCCACAAATCCTATACTAAACGCCAATTTATGCTTGACAGGCTGTACTGAAGCGCTCAATTGATGATGCCACAAGCAGTCACCCAACTATGTGTTAAACATGTTGAAAAACGCTTAGCTTAGTTGATCTGGTGATAAGTACCAGGCAGGGACCACTTCATGAAGGAGTTAACAAACGACTCAACATTTTAATATTTCAAATGATCATCATATCCACTGCTGAACTTAGGCCTTCCCCATAAATTTCCAGAACGACGGATCTTGTGCGGCCTGCACTCACGGAACCCAGAAACCATTATCAGGTCGTCTTAACAATATGAGGGACATCCTAGGCTGCGATTTCCAGTGCTTGGTGTCCACTCTAGAACCTTTGTGCCCCAACCGTCAGTTTTCGAAGTATGTGCCCGCAATATGTACCCAGTGCCCGAAGTATATTGATTGAGAAACACCAAGCACAGACCTCTAAAAAGCACGCTAAACGACCTTGAGCCTTCTTATGAAGTTCATCTACTTTAGTTGTCACAAAAAAATATGTAATCACATTGAAATATATAGGATGCTTAGGTTTCTAGACGTGGTTGCCTTTGATCAACGGTAACTAAAACTACTTACGAGAACTAAACCTGCGACCTTTTGAATACAAAAGAAATGGCCGCTTGCCACATGCCCTCTGAATATTTGTTTATCAAGGAACTAAATCCCATTATTCGCTTGCCAAGTAAAACTTGAAATAAATGCTTTATTACGCTAATAATAGAGAGGTTTACTCGCGTTGTTATTACATCTGCGCATCCGAAATTACACTCAATTTTATTTCAGTGATGAAGACACCCGACAATTTCATTTATCTCACCGTTTTCAGGGTTGCTTCAAGGCAATCCTGAAAAAGGGACGTTATTGAGGGCTAATTTTGTCATTTTCATAGATGGTAATGGAAAAAGGCTTATTTAGTCAACAAATGAGACAAACGAATAATTGCAGTGCCCTTGCAGGGTTCATGTTTGAAATAGGAACACTTTTTTGAGATTTATGTAAAAAGCAAGAACTCAATGAATGTTTTGTTTTAACTTTAAGGGGTTTAAAGGTGAAAAACCTTGGCTCTGAAAAACCCTTGTAATGACTCAAAAATGAACTTTACCCCAATTTTCAACATTTAAATGAACTACAATCTAGATAGAAGCAGCATCGCCTTTACGTCGTATGCTTTTAATTTAATTAAAGATGAAAAATGCCTTAGATCTACTATAAAAGTATTCGGTGTACCTCAAAATATGGCATAGGTAATAGCATAAAAACAATAATTACTAATATTCCCGTTGTAAAGCGTATGCAAACTCATCTTGTAACCCCTAGATCCAACTCTTACATCCTTTAATTCTGCTCTGTCTTGTCATGAAGCTTGTTAAGACCCTTCCATGATAAAACCTAATTTACGTCGTAATTATGTAATTTCCTGACACCTCAGAGGAAGTCGAGGGATTTTATGTATTTGTTAATTTGTTTAGTGGAAAATGAATGCTGCTTTTCATTGCGGTGATGATTATAATCACAGTTTTGTTGCCTAATTGTCAAAATATAAACTTACCTGAACTAAGAAGATAATTTTGTTCTATTCATTACATAAGTTAAATTTCATGAATAGAATATTTAATATGTAACTTTAAGTTCTATAAAAGTGGACTTGTTTATCATATGACTGAAAAACACAGCTACCAGGCCCCTGGCACTTCATACAAATGAACTGTTTAAATTATCTATTACTTCTACAGATACAGCGGCCTGTCAGCACGCGGATTGTATGTGTATCAATAATTTTTTTTAGCAATATTTGGTGCATTATGACGATTGATACAGATATGTATTAAAATTAAGTTTTGCATCTCTTTTAATAATTTTAATTTATAATGCAAGATAAGGGGATTGATCGTCGCATCGAGAACGCCTGGAAGAACTACTGGTACATGAAAGAGCTGATGAAGGGAAACCTTCCTATGTCAATAAAGCGCAAACTCATCGACATGTGTATACTGCCCGTCCTTACCTATGGTTCCTAAACGTGGTCTTTAACCGAGGCTCAAAAATCTAAACTCAAGGTTTGCCAAAGAGCAATGGAGTGCAGCGTGCTTGGAGTAAAGAGGATTGACAGAATCCGTAATACCACGCTGCGTTGCTGATGCAGGAAATAAGGCTGCCAGACTAAATTGGGATTGGGCAGGCCATGTAAAACGAATGCACCCGGACAGATGGCCAACGATCGTCACGCAGTGGGTGCCTGAAAACGGGCACAGGCACCGAGGAAGGCTTAGTAGACGCTGGCATGATGATTTCGATGTCTTCGAGACAGATTGGTGGGATTAGGCATGCGAGCAAAAGTCCTGGAAGACAGTGGGGGAGACTTTTGCCCAGCAGTGGGATGACGTAGGCTGAAAAAAAATGTGTAGCTTTCTATCCGTAAATGTATTAACAAAATCGGTTCACTATAGATTACCCTTTTCTAAAACAATCTTTACCTCTTTATAACATAAAGTGCCTATTTTATCAACTCTGAGTAACGCTATCCAATGGATAAAAACGTAACAGATAAAAAGAGAATGAGATTTATCCGTCAATTTAAGTACCTACCACCGAGGAGGTGGTGAAATAAGCCCTAATCGCGACTTGCGCAACGATGCCTAAACGTATTTAGTGGCTAAATATGATTTAAGGTCTTACTTTAGATTTAGTTCATATAAGTTTTGGGTATATATATTTATTTATGTTTTTATACACTCACCTACCTTTAAAATCATCTCTCTCTAGCCTCAAAGGTTTGCTGTAAGAAATCTCTTCTTAGGGTTAAGGTCGCTTTTGTACATTACCTCTATTTCTGTATTTCTTTATTTATTTGAACACCAACATAGTATACATTAACACATCATAACAAATCAATTAATATTTTTACGAGCTAAGGCCGCGGCCCCATGTCCACGGCGCGGCGCCGGCCGCCGTGTGACGTTGCGGCGCCGCCGCCGTAACACGGCACGACGTCGTGCCGCAGCACGGTGCCGCGGACGGCGTGCGCGGGTGGGGGCGAATTCTCAGTCGACATTTGGCAGTTGGTGTGCAAGCATGCGTGTTAATCAAAATAGTGGAAAATATCGATTTAGATTTCTTTATTTCGTTAGTGGAGGCACGTCCAGTGCTCTGGGATAAGACAAATTACAATTATAAGGACACACATGTAAAAACAGAAGGATGGAAAGACGTTTGCCGAACCATTTTTGAATCATTTGATGACAAGGATATTAAAGAAAAAACTAAACTGGGTGAGTACTAACATTTATTTGTCTTTAATGTTTTAATGATAATCGAGTGCTACAGTGGTCTCATCGAGATATATTTTTATCGAGAAATAGAATAGAACACAATAACTACGAACTTTTCAGAAAAATTACGAAGGAACATCTTTTCAAACCACAAACTATAGTTATTCCGTATATCTAACTAAGAAAGAGAACCGTGTAATGGCCGCCCGTGTTTACTTGTCTGTCTCGCACACAGTGATATTTTATATTGACGTCATCTCTTCCCCGCAAGAATCCATTTTTGATAAATAGAAGCCAGGTAGTCTTTTGGTTTCGTGAAAGGTTTCGGGTTATATTTTGCTTAATTGCCAACTGAGCGCGCCGACATCGCTATTAAAATATTTAGTGAATTCGTCTCTTATATTTACTGGATGTGATAAAGAAACGTTATCCATAGTTAGTTGCAAGTCCAAAAGGGAGTCATCGATAAACAGTTCTTCCGACATTTTATTTCCATCTCGAGATACAACAAAGTTGTGCAATACACAGCATGCTAATAATGTCTGTTGCAAAGTCATATTTTACGTTTAAAGGCCTGTGAAATATACGCCATTTATTTGCAAGTATGCCAAAAGCACACTCAACATTTCGTCTGGCCCGACTCAAACGATAATTAAAAACTCTTTGATCTATATTCAAATTTTTCCCTGAGTATGGACGCATTAGATTGCTCATTAACGGTAGGCCTTCATCTGCAATAAAGACATACGGAACTGGTTTTTGAAGGCCTGGCAAAGGCTTTGGAGCTGGTATGGGAAATCGATGTTGTAATAATAATTCGTATAGTTTTGTGTTCTGAAATATTGTCGAATCGCATTCTTTTCCATATGCTCCTATATCGACATATATAAATATGTATTTAGAATCGACTAGTGCCAGCAACACGATAGAATTATAGTTTTTATAGTTGAAAAAAAGAGATCCACTGTGGGCGGGACTGCAAATGCGAATGTGCTTCCCGTCTAAGGCCCCCATGCAATTTGGGAAATTGGTTTTTTTGTCAAAGTCTTCCGCTATGTGTTCAATGAGGTCTTCGCTTATTGTCGGTATACATTCTGATAAAAGAATGTCCCATATAGCACGACATACTTCTCGCACTATTCTACTGATTGTACTTTTTCCTCGATAATCTGTGAATTCCATATCTCTAAATGAATTCCCAGTTGCTAAAAACCTGAAAAGAAAAAATAATATATTTACTAGTTTCTTAGGACGGAGCGGAGTTACCGCTCCGTCCTAAGAACGCGTTACAAACAGTTCACTCAACACAATTTTTGAATTGCCTTGAATAACATAAAATATACATTTGGCTATAAGGGCCTCTTTCACGACCGGCGAAAGGTGGCGAGAGTGAGGTTAGGCTCTAGCAACTTTAGCGCTTTAATACTCTTAAGAAAATAAACAATTTAACAAAATAAGTTCCATTTGCTATTTTTAATGCTGTAATCAACGGTTATTGGCATTTATTTTTGTAAACCACTTATTTTTTTACGAATACACAAGCACGAAAGTTGCTAGAGGCTAACTTCACTCTCGCCACCTTTCGCCGGTCGTACCTACTGTACATGTATTCATTAAAATATTAATCTAACTATTGTTTCAGGAAATGACATAATTAAAAAATGGACAAACATCAAAGACAACTACATGAAATACATGAAAAATAAAGAGCTTGCAAACAAATCTGGAGCTGCTGCAAAGAATTTAAAAGAATATCATTTGTACAAACAGCTGATGTTTTTGAAAAAAAACGCACCAAATTTAACAGACTGTAGTATATTGGAAGAAGAGTCTGAAGATCCAAAGACAAGTGAAAATAAAAGGTCACGGTACCAACCTTATGCTACAACTTCGCGTAAAAGAAAATACGGTGAAGATGATTTTGAGAGACAAATTGTCGAAACTTTGAAAACTGCAGAAAACAGACATGTATCTTTTTTTAAATCAATTTTACCATTTCTGGAAAAACTAGACGACAACCAAACATTGACCTATCAAAGTCGTGTAATGCAAATATTGACAGATTTCAATCAACCCACATATCAATACAATCAACCGTCATACAGCGGCTACCAAACAGCATTTCAAAGTAGCTACCAAAGATCACAAGAAGCTACAGCGACTTATCAAACAACTCGTAATCTATCATCTACAAGTATCCATGGCCAGACTTCGCCAAATCCATCCACAGAAGACTTATCAAATAATTTAAGCGATATCTTATCAAACACACAGGACTCCGAATACGATTTTACTTAAATCTAGTTACATGATTTAAGAACATCGCAGAGGGACCACGAGTCCGGAGGGGCAAAATCATATTTGGACTCCTGTATCTTTTGATAAAACATTTGATGACATAATAAATAATAATATTTTAATAAGTTCGTTTTATTTCTTACCTGATAGTTAAACCAAGCATCTCCAAAGGATCAACAGGTTTTCTGAACACATATTGTTTTTGTAAACGAGGTGCTATCTTGGTAAGTAGTTCTTCAAAACTGGTAATGGTCATTCTAAAAGATTCAAAAAATTTCTCATTCCCACACATTTTTAGCGCTGCATATTTCCTTTTGAAATGAGTTCCGTCTTGGTTCATTTTTAAAATATATGGATTTACCCATTTCCTCTGTTTCTGTTTTTTTTTCATTCGTCTTAGTAACAAGAGGAGAACAACTCTTTTTTCGCGATCCATTTCCAAATAAACACGTTCGAGCACACCAACTGCCAAATATCGACTGAGAATTCTCCCTCGCGGCACGCCGTCCGCGGCACCGTGCTGCGGCACGACATCGTGCCGTGTTACGGCGGCGGCGCCGCAACGTCACACGGCGGCCGGCGCCGCGCCGTGGACATGGGGCCGCGGCCTAAATGTCAATACAATTACAGGTGAAGACCACATTGACTAATTTATTGAGCGAGTATTTTTTAATTTTGTTTTTTTAAATGTATTTTCTTGTGTGCAATAATGAATAAAGAAAAAATAAAGGACTTGTCAAATTATACAAATACACAAATTTAAACATGTTTAGTCGCTAAATACGTTTAAGAATCGTTGGGAAAGTCAGCCTAAGTATATATATTACTCGTGCGCGATAACTTGGGACCTGCTAGGAATGCGACTCCCCGACCGCTTCCCCTGCACTTCCCCGATGGCGCCCGTATTGTACCGTTCGCATCACTATTTTTTACTAGGGTTTTTAGTCTCGTACTGGCCTACGTCACGTAACGACGCGCTCTGGAATTCTTTTAGTTTTCGTTTGTGTTATTGTTTTGTTGTCTGGAAAAAAGAAGTCAACCATGTGGACAGGCTTCGACAAAAGTATTGGGACGATGACGCAATTAATTGTAAATTTATCGGATACCTCTTCGTGTATTTTTATTTTATTCAAATAGTGTAAAAAAGATTAGATAAAAAGCATTGTCCTCCCTGAGTAACATAATAAATTAGGTTAAAAAAAAACAAAGACGAAGCCGCGGACGGCTGCTTGTTATGTTCGCTTTTTTGCGGGCGGTACAAACACGCCAATATGACGTCACCGCGCTCAAGTCCCAACTTATCGCGCACGGGTAATAAGTGCCTAAATACTGGTGGTTTCTCTGCTAAATCAGAAAAGCTACGAATTAAAATACTTTACATTTAAAAATTAAATATCAAGCTACGCCTATTTCCAGCGCCCGCATGATCCTTCTAATAACATAATCTCTACAATCCATCTTTCCTTTTGATGTCAGCTAAGTAAATGCTTAGCTCAGCATTATTTCAGGCTCAGATAAATAAGCGGTACATAAGCCACCTAACTCTTCGTTTCTTGCAACACGTTCATAAAGGCGTAAACGCGATAATTAATGTCAGACCCAAGTTAGTTAATAATAATAATAAATATTGCTGGGCATTTCACACAGCGCTATCTAGCCCCAAACTAAGCAGATCTTGTATTATGGGAACCTGATAACTGATAGAATACTTATATACTTGTTTTTGTTAATACATACTTATAATATATAGAGAAACATCCAGACCCGGAACAAATATCTGTAGATCATGCAAACATTTGTTCCGCTACCTCCTGCGTCTCAGCCGGCTATTCGCCCACTGCGCCACGGAGGTCGTCAAAGTTATGAATAACTTCTGCTTACTTCCAAGTCAGGGATTAACTAAGCCAATAAATGGAGAAGACTCACCTGGAAAGAAACGTGACGGACCACTAGTTAGAAAGACGACCTGTTATTAAAGGTTGTTAGGAGATGTTAGGTGTAGGCCGAATAAGATCGCACGCTATGGGACCAGTGTTGAGCAGACAACTAAACATGTTCTTTGTCAATTTCCTACGATTGATATGATTTTGATAGAATTAGGGCCACCTATCGTTACATTTAATTTGCTACGGGCGTCCCCACGACTTCGTTCGCGTGAACTTAAAAAAAACTTCATCATCATCATCATCTCAGCCCACATCCACCCACTGCTGGGTATTCTGCCAACAGGTCAAAAATAAATAAAAACTTAATACTTCTTAATTATATTAGCGCTAACTCTGAACTCTTGGGTCCGCCGCGACCAAATAGTTCGGAAAAAACAAATCTGGACGGACTCCTCACTATAATTTTTTTATGTGTTCAGTAACAGCTTTAGCGTATGATTGATTGTTTAATTATGTCGATACTATGTCCTTTCTCATGGTACACACGGCTACACATCAAGCTATATATTTCCGGTATAATCTGACCTCTCATTCTACGAAAAGTCAACACAATGCGAGTTCAGCTTATACTGGAAATGTATAGTTTGACGTGTAGCCGTGTGTACATGGTATTTCTTTGTTGAGTTTCATAAAAATTGGTCTAGCTGTTTAGTCGTAAAAACATGACAAATAGTCTGAGAGATAAGAAATACTTTCTAATTTATAATATACTAGCTGACCAATCCGCAGCTTTGCACGCGTAGTTTTTCAATAAAAACATTACCCTCCTTCTGCGAAGTTGGGTAAAAAGTAGCCTATGCCACCCGGAGATAGTGTAGCTTCCCAACAGTGAACGAATTTGTTTAATCAGTAGTTTCGGAGCCTGTTCAATACAAACAAACAAATCTTTCTTCTTTATAATATTAGTATATTAGAATGGATAATTTAATAAATAAATTATGCGAATATTAAAAAAACGCAGTGACGTGCCACTGAAAGCGAAGTAGTAGGTACTTTTTTAGTATAGTGTGACCATTAGTGCTGTGCACTCCCTGAGGTATGCGCGGCGAGGTGGGAGGCAAAGAAAAAACTGCATGAGTTCACATGAGATCAATACATGTCGGACATATCTTACGATATCAGTTTGCATTTCTAAGGCAAGACTTGTGGCGGGACGATGGTCGGTGGCTATCTATCTGTAATATATTATACTTACTTAGTTGATTAAAATGTAACTTAAATATACTCATATTTTATTAAAAATATGCAGGTGATAAATAAGAACTAAACTTATAATTCAAAGGACTTGTTTTATTGAACATTTTTTATATTTACAAACAATTATATATTCTAACGAAAGTTATTCTGACATAAATTCTGTTTCAACTTCATCTTCCATTTCGTCATCTTCCACTTCGCCACCGGAACTTGAATCAGAGTCTTGCAAATTTATTATGAATGAATCGATAACATTATCGCACGACCCATCTTTGAATATTTATCTCATGTGTGTCTGACATAGACAGTCCGATACAAATAACACTACCTGCCGCCACGAGCGTTGACGGCGAACTGACAGAGCGCAGCAGTCGATTCTCCCCCCCGTCTCACCGCGCGCATACCTCAGGGAGTGCACAGCACTATCAGTCACACTATAACGTCTATTTAACCCAGCCTCTGTATCTCCTGTGCTATTACTGATGTAAATACTGTGATTCAGATATCATTTAACTAAAGGTATATTAAACTAAATTTTATTAGGAAACCAAGATAGATGGTTTTACTTATACAACTTGGATAGAACCTATTCCAAATTGTTAAGATATCTATCTTAATAATTTGGACGCTTAGCAGGTGCAGGAAGTTTATTTTAACATGGAAAATCTAAAATGTATTTATTGTTCTACACACTTGATCACTCTACTTAAATATTGATTAAAACTGAATTTATCGCGTATGTACCATTTTTATTTGTTATCCCGACGGTTCGGCTGTGTTGCAATAGCCGTGGTCACGGGTGGACTAAAGTACTTGGAGCTACCGTCGAGAAGTGATGGCAGCTGCAGCAACTACCACCTGGTTTTCAGAATTGAAATTTCCTCGTTCATATTACGATTGAGACGACCGATCACGACGCGTACACCTAGCAATCACCGGGTTCCAGGAGGTTGAGAGTCTATAGCCATCTTCCCGATTGAAATTTGGAAGTTTCTTGATTTGGATCGCTTCACAAACGTCGGGATAACAAATAAAAAAGGTACATATGCTATAAATACCCGTTTTAATCAATAATTATGTACTCAAGTGTGTACGAACTCAAGCACAAACAGACACTTAAGCCCTTACATATTATTTATGTAACAACATAAAACAATAAATAACCTTTTTTAACTTAGAGCTTGTAAGTGAAATAGCATAGAGTAGTGAATGAAAGTAGAGTTATATGACAGCCACAAATTTTATACGAAAACGTAACTAAAATATAAATGTTATGATATGAAGTATGACAAATTGAACAGAAACATTGTCGGTCAAAACACCGATAGCCCGGTACACGTATGTGCTAAACCCAGTATTTATAATAATGATTGAAAAAAATTACGAAATTTTTCTAAGTAAAGAGGAACTAAAATACCTGTTTATTTTACTGACGTTAGTAAAAATAATTGCGATAACTGCCCTGACCTGCTAGGAATGCGACTCCCCGACCGCTTCCCCTGCACTTCTCCGATGGCGCCCGTATTGTACCGTTTGCATCACTATTTTTTACTAGGGTTTTTAGTCTCGTACTGGCCTACGTCACGTAACGACGCGCTCTGGAATTCTTTTAGTTTTCGTTTGTGTTATTGTTTTGTTGTTGTAGTTTTTGTTGTTATAGTAAATGTTGTAAATTTATCGGATACCTCTTCCTCAAGTGATTATAGTGAGACTGAGGACGAAGAACAACCTCAAGAAGGAATAAATCCACTAAGTAGTGACGAAGATGAGATAATGTAAATAATAGATAAAATAAATGTATAAACTTAAACATTGTATTTTTATTTTATTCAAATAGTGTAAAAAAGATTAGATAAAAAGCAGCGTCCTCCCTGAGTAACATAATAAATTAGGTTAAAAAAAACAAAGACGAAGCCGCGGGCGGCTGCTTGTTATGTTCGCTTTTTTGCGGGCGGTACAAACACGCCAATATGACGTCACCGCGCTCAGGTCCCGACTTATCGCGCACGGGTAATATTGTTATATAGAATATCCTTTTTGCTACGAGAAGTTCTACAAGCTACGGCGTAGGCGACTCGTAGTACAATCTAGGATCTCGTAGCAACTGCTACGCGGGTGTTTACGACTACTACAAAATTAGGAATGAGAAAAATAAGTTTTTTGTACTTCTAAAGGTTGTCTGGAAGAGATCGCTTTGTTAAGCGATAAGACCGCCTATTATGCTTACTTTTATTTGTTTTTTTTTATAAATCTGTTGTGTCTAGCTTGTAAGGTATAATAAAGAATTTTCATTCATTCATTCTACCGAATGTAGTGGATATTTTCACTCAGAAGTCCCATCGTATCACAGAACAGCTGAGACGAAAAGTTTGGGACCAGACATAATAACTGCACAACTGAGACTAACGAGAACAAACCACTGATTGCCGAAGTTTTACGCGCTTGGAAACTGAATATAAACTAAAAATGTGTCGCTCTTAATATGTTTAATTTCATTTTAATGTAATACACTGACCACTGTAGAGCTCGAGAAGAACTGCTGTTGGGGCAGAAAGGTTCTAGAGACCACACATTGGAGAGCGCAGCGACCCTTAACGACACTCCACTGGATGAAAAATTGACATAATATAGGTTACTAGGTGCAGGCCGTGCAAGATCGGTCGCTCTAGAAATGGCTTCTATAACTTAAATGAATTTATAAATTGTAGTACAAAATCTGGTTTCATTATTCAGTCGGTGAATCTAAAGCTAAATTGCGTTTAGAATGAGCTCCGTAAGCTAAACAAGATTGCACCAGGGTTTCGTACGAAGCCAAAGAGGGATTTATGTAATGTAGATCCGTTCCTATCTCGTTTCACTATCTTCGCGTATACCTCCTGTACGGGCCTTGTCTTGTCGATAATATTAATCCGATGGCACATGCCTTTGATTTTTTGGTTCTTGAACATCCCTTTATCAAATGAAAAACATATTTTTCTCAAACACGCTTGGAAATTTCGAGATAAATCGAAATTGTTAGGTATTTCTTAGTATAAGTTGCATGAAAATCCATATCTGTCGTGCTTTAGCGGCCAAATATACGGCCAATAATATATAGTAAACTCATATCTGTCGTGTAATTTAAAAATGAAATGATCTTTTACTCTGAAACATGGTAACTAAGGAGATAACTTATCAAAGGTTTTATTTAAATTTCGACCTGGTTTGCAAATAGAAAGCTGTTTATTGAAAAAAAACAAATGCACACTTTAACGCGGGAAAAATTATTGTTGTTCGTTGTTCGTCATTAATTTTTAAATGTAACTCTATTTATATTTTTTTTTTAAATTTCCGCGCATTATTTGAAAAAAATTCTAAAAGTGCTATACAAGCCTTGGCCACAACTAGGCTTTGATGGACTTACGTATGTATTTCGCGTGTGTACGTGTGTACGTATTTACATGTTCGTCCAACAATGCCTCTTTTGCCGCTGCCGTAATGTACTATTGACGACCTCCGTGGCGCAGTGGGCAAATGGCCGGCTGAGGCGCAGGAGGTAGTGGATTCCCGCCGCGGAACAAATGTTTGCATGATCTACAGATATTTGTTCCGGGTCTGGTTGTTTTTCTATATATTATAAGTATGTATTTACGAAAAAAAAGTATACAAGTATTCTATCAGTTATCTGGTTCCCATAGTACAAGCTCTGCTTATTTTGGGGTGAAATGTCCAGCAAAAAAAAAATGAACATGACTCACAATAAAGTCTGTGTAAATTAATACACAGTCTGTTTTTAATACAGACGCCATAATAAGATTTCTAGGAACTCTCACCTGTGTAAGTGATTAGTCCTAATGAACTAATTATTTTTTTCCTATTAACTAGTACAAAGCCATTCACATAAAGATGTCAGTATACATATCACGTAAGTTTATTTTTGTATGGTTGTGGTGCCTGACCGATTACGATATGTCAATAGAATAAGGTTAAAATATCTAAGGACGATTTGTACAACAACACCTCGTCGTATGAAGTGCCTAAATATGATTAATAGAGTTCTCAAATCATACAAATACGTCAAATTTAAACAAGTTTAGTTGCTAATTACGTTTAGGGATCGTTATGCAAGACGGGCTTAGATATATTTTTAAATCCTAACTCTATGCGTTACGTATACACAAAAAATATACTCCGTCGCGACAGTTAACACTGCCGTGACCAGGATTCGAACCTGGGTTACTACGGCCACAACGTAGGGTCCTAACCACTAGACGATCACGGCTACCGGAGCTGGTGAGAGAGGCGACGAATTTTGTGCTCGGTTTAAGTTGATCGCTGCAAATGTGTCTCTTTCACTTGCGTTCGAGTTTTTGCGAAACTGTTTCACCGTCACACACCTCGATTGTTGTTTCAGTTGGTTCGCTTTAGATAGACCTATAGCCTAATTGAAAATTGAAATGCTCGTATTATTTCAATTTGAAGTTCATTGCGAGTGTCAGTCTCACGAAGTTGCGAGTCCTACATCAAAATACTTGACAGCTCTTAACCTAAATCAATTGGAAAACTAATGTGGTGTGAAATTATTAGTCACCCGAATCGCTCTGAGAGAGTTGCCTGGTTGTTAGCAGATCAACTAAGTTATGCAACGTTTCCTGCGAGAATCATTCAAATGAAAACGAAATTGTTTGCGGCAACACGGTAGAATACATTGTAGTGTTATATATATGTGAGAAGCACATGTTTTTGATTCGCGAGCAACGAGCAAATTTGAGGTGAATGAATGAATAAAAACACTTTACTAAACACTATAAAACAAAATTATTACCAAAATAGAAGAAACAAAGCAAATAGTAAAATAGGCGGTCTTATCGCTTTGAGTTGATGTCTTCCAGACAACTTTTGGATGGAGAGGATTTTTGTAAGTGGTCTCCGTGCTTTGGTGTTTTCCTTTACTGGCTTGGTCGCGAAGGAACCGGCAGTAAAATTGACTTTTCAAAGTGAGCCTTGTGATTTTAATGAATAAAAAGGGTTTATTTTGCAGCACTTAAAACTCTCCATCGCGGCTGATAGCTATTTTCCCTTGGTTCCAAATTAAATGAAAATAAAAAAATATTCTCCGCCGCGACAGTTAGCACTGCCGTGACCAGGATTCGAACCTGGGTTACTACGGCCACAACGTAGGGTCCTAACCACTAGACGATCACGGCTACCGGAGCTGTGAGAGACATGCCCAAATTATAAAACTTATCCGCCAAAACTGGAGCACTTTCGATACGGCTTGCGCAAGAGTCGATAAAAAGTTGGCAGTGAAATGACAAATGTGTTACTAATCGGACAACTGGCAACCTCAGACGTTCATTCGAATAATAAATATTTTTTTAATATATTAACAGGACATTTCACACAGCGCTATCTAGCCCCAATCTAAGCCAAGCTTGTACTTACTATGGGAACCAGTTTATTGATAGATTACTTATATATTTTTTTAGACATACATACATCTTGTAGTATATAGAAAAACACCCAGACCCGGAACAAATGTCTGTACAGTGGCGGAATGAAAAAGTTCGTCGCCTTAGAGTCGGTTTTCGCTTGCACCAGTAATGCAAGAATCAATTATTTCTTTTAATAAGAGAAATAGTCAAACTATTTTGATTTGAATAATTTTGAACTTTATTAAGGAACCTTATGTGTAAATGTAATGTATCCGCTAAAGTACACCGCACTCCGTAATTTTTAAAAATTTCGCTCCATCCAAAGGTTGCCTGGAAGAGATCGCTTTTAGCGATAAGGCCGCCCATTGTATTGCCTTATTTATTTTAACCCAGTACTTATTTTTTTTTTTTTATTATTTCTGTTTGTGTGGTAATTCAATAAAGAGTTATCTATCTATCTATCTATCTATCTATCTATCTATCTATCTATCTATCTATCTATCTATCTATCTATCTATCTATCTTATGAGTGAAGTCTTTTACTTTAAAGTTAGAACGAGCCCAAAGGCCTATCCTCAAAGTCATGCATTCCAAACCTATGCTGTTCTCAACGCAATAGCTCTATTTCCTGAGTTATGTTATGTCTGTATGAAAGATTTTCATACTAAATACGGTCCTACGTAAGCATTGTACTCTGTCCTATGAAGCAAGTACAACAATAGTTCGAAGAACTGCCAGTGTCTGTACTGCAAAACCGTGCCGTACTGTTCTTGCTTTACGCCACTTCAATTTCTTAAGCCCCATTTTATATAACAGAATTAATAAAAACAATAATATCTAACCTTGCTATCTACGTGCTATCTACACTTACATACGAAGAAACCAAAGAAATCATACAAGTACAATAATAAACTTACCTCTATATCATTAGATCACTGTTCTTAGCTCGTAAGTTACACCAGTCACCAGTCCTTACCCACTAGACACACATAACTCTTACAAACACCCACCCTTACACATACACACACTACCACACACTCGTATACACACTACCACAAACTTACACACCATCGAACCCTCAAACACGCAAACCCCCGCATACACATATCCACACCCTCACTCACACACACCCACTCCCCTAAAACACTCTAAAACACATTCACACACACAGTCATACTTACACAAAAAAGCCGAGTTACAATGGCACGTTAATTTATTAAAGTTATCAAGTTTTCTTTTTTAAATCAAATTTTGTAAATGAGTGAATTGTATAACTATAATCAGGAACGTCAAACTCATTTAGTTGTAGGTATGTACGGGCAGTGGAAACTGCGACACAGTATTTTACTAATGCATTTTCCAGTGTTCACATTGTTTTTAATCACATGTAAAAAGTTCACTGAAATAAATAAATAAAAAATTACAATTATTGTTCTGCAACGACCAATTGCAAGTGCATGCCTCATGACGTAAGTGTTCCTGTGTCAGTCACAGCATTATAACTAGAGTACGTACAATCAAGCCAAGAGCTCCCCAATAACAACTGATTGAAAATCGAACCCATTCAAATTCAGAAGCTTCAATTTCAGAGGCAATGTGTGAATGGGATGCAAGCAGTTTATTAAAACAAGATTGAAACAAAATTATTTTGCTTGCTACTACAGAGTATTCCGTATAAAACATTTCATAAAAATAAAATTTAAATACAGAATTAGTTTGCGTTTAAATCCGCTATTTTAAGACTGCGAAACTCGTTAGGTGACTTTTAAGTAGAGAGAAGGGTTTATTTTTACCAATTGATAAATAAAATAACCCCGCGCCTCCACCTAATGATACATGACGATAAATAAAAGGTGTACTTATATTTCTATTGGCCATTTCTTTGTAAATAAATACTTTGTAATTTGTTGCCTGAAATAAATGGGTTACATAGTTAGAACCGTTGATGAATATGGAATTGTGTCAATTATATATTTGTAACGTATATTTCCACAGAAGATTGAGTTTCTCTATTTGATATCTACTAACAAAAAGCATCCGATTTCAAACAAAAGATTTTTGAGTAAGGGGCTCAAAATTCTTAAGTTTTTCTTTGAAGTCGATTAAACGTAAGCATTTTGGGAATCCAAAGACCAGCTCAGATGGACCTTAATGATTTTGTTTTGAATTTACAACCTTTTAAAAAGGAAACCATTGTTATTCAAGTACTAGTAATGTACCTCTTTTTGCCGCCAATTTGTATTGCTGTGTTTCGGTTTGAAGGGTATGGTTGCCGGTGAAATTATAGGTGCATAAAGCTTTACACTATTGTTCACTTCTGTGGGCTATTTGTTCACATAGATCCTGTCCATCCAAAGGTTGCCTGGAAGAGGTCGCTTTAAGTGAAAAGGCCGCCTATTGTACCTATGATTTAAAAGTCCATTTTCTTTTATATGTTTATATATAATGGTGTGCAATAAAGAAATTATCTAATCTACCTTAAGCTTCAAGTTGATGGACGCAAAGCAATACAAAGATACAAAGCATGGAAATACTTTGTTGTAAGCCATGGTTACTTAACATCAAGAGGGCCATAAGCTTGTTCCATCTCCAGGTATTATAAAAAACAATCCATTTAAAACAGAAATAAATATTACTTCACCTAACCAATACATACGTAATGACGTCTTCCTGCACCTTTTATACGTTTCGCAAAAACTCCCTTAGGCCCGAGAAATTTAGATTTGCTCTCAACCAGTTGAATGATAAAAAGCTTTTTTACTTATCGCCTTTCCGCGTTCGATAAAAGGGTTATCGTATTCTAGGCACAGGTTCGTGATGCGATTTGCAAAATGGGAAATGTTTGGTTTGTGATTATACAAAATATAGGTAGAAAAAAAAGAGTTCAATTAGTTGAACTAATAGTTAAACTCAATGGTTAATCTGCCCGTGATCCACATAGTCCATCTTGGTGTACCACGGGCAAACAAAACCCCCCCTCGCTACCACTCAATCCGCTATTTTTTATTTTTTAACGTATGGTCAGAGAACCCTTATTGAATGAATGAATGAATGAATGAAAATTCTTTATTATACCTTACAAGCTAGACACAACAGATTTATAGAAAAAAAAACAAATAAAAGTAAGCAATTATTATTTGATTATTCTTATTTTATTTCTTATTGATTATTTGTTGCTAAATATCTATTCAGGTTCGAATCAGAAATGAGGAGATACGTAGGAGAACTCAAGTCACCGACATATCCCGACGGATTAGCACGTTGAAGTGGCAATGGGTAGGCCATATAGCGCGCAGAACAGATGGCCGATGGGGCCGAAAGGTTCTCGAGTGGAGGCCACGGACCGGCAAGCGCAGCGTAGGACGTCCACCCACAAGATGGGCAGACGACTTGGTAAGAACCGCAGGTCGGCGTTGGATGCAGGCCGCTTCCAACCGCAGTTCCTGGAGATCAATGAGGGAGGCCTTTGTCCAGCAGTGGACGTCCTACGGCTGATATGATGATGATGATGATGAAATATCTATTTATTTATTATTAACTAGCTGACACACCCGCGGCTTTGCACGCGTGTTAAACATATACAAAAGTAGCATATGTGTCAATCCCGGTCACAATCTATCTATATACCAAAGTTATAAAAATAGACATAGAAAGACATTTTATTTGCTACCATATCACACACAAATTCACACAATACTATCAAAAGGTAGTTCTAGTTTCTCGTCTCCAACAAAGACGTTTGGAACCGGAACTCCAGAAATGTTCGACATAATCTTTGTCCTGCCCATATTCATCCTGAGGCCCACTCTAAGAGATGCATTATAAAGCTCATTCAACATGGTCTGCAGGTCGTCCATTGTCTCGGCAAACAGAACAAGATCATCAGCGAACCGCAAGTGCGACAGGTAGACACCATTAACATTTATAACACATTGGTCCCAAGAAAGCATTTTTACGACGTCTTCTAAGACAGCTGTAAAAAACTTGGGTGAAATTGTGTCTCCCTGTCGCACCCTGTCTCCCCCTTTTAATCGATATTGGGTTAGTTAAGTTGTGTAGCCTTATTTGCATGGTAGCCGAGCTATACAGTGTTTTTTTTAACTGGGACAGTACGGCAGCACCCATAACCAGAGGAGATACAGGTGCCGTTTCTTTTAAAACAGCAGCTCGTTTTCGAAGAAAAACGTTTTGGCATTAAAATTTTTTTGGTCAAGTTTGAGTAGCGCCTTAAAATGAATCAAGATGGTAAAACTTTTTTTGATGCCGATCGATGCAGTCTTATGTATGGATCATTTTATTGTATTAGATGAAAAAAACCTGAGCAGCGGAAGTTAGTAAAATTTGATAAAATGTATTCTCATACACAAATTATGTCTACTTTTTGCGTATAATGCCATGATATGATAAATAAGATGTTGCAATGACTGATATAAAAGTCCAACAGATGCAAGAACCATGTTCGAAATTTAAAATTGTTCTGAAATACTAAATGTTTTTGAATTTAGGCCACGGACCGACAAGCGCAGCGTAGGATGTCCACCTACAAGATAAGATGGGCAGACGACTTGGTAAGAACCGCAGGTCGGCGTTGGATGCAGGCCGCTTCCAACCGCAGTTCCTGGAGATCAATGAGGGAGGCCTTTGACCAGCAGTGGACGTCCTACGGCTGATATGATGATGATGATGAAACATAACCGAAAGCAGGTGATTGAATCCCTACGGCTGAGCCGGGTAAAGTTGTATTAAATTTCATTATGCCATGATTTGAATTTGGAATCTCATTTGTATTAACATTTCAAACAACAAGTCCCACCATAAGCACTCATTCGTTAATCGAACTAAGCTCTGTACAGAAAGCCAAGTATTCATTATATTTTCCTATGAATCTTATAGTGAAAAATAAAGTATTCTCCTCGTGGATAAAGCTGTTTGCATCTTTGGCGTGCTTATAGCCCTCTCTGCACTCAGGATTCTAGTAACTCCCTCGCTCCACTTGTGAGTTAAATCTTGAATCCGTCGTTACGCTCGGGATTCAATATAGCACCCGTGACGCAAGACACTGCTTTATCCCCTCGTTCAATAATCTTATTAGTATTAGTATGTAGTAGGTACACCATTACACCCCAGATAATTCCACAAAGTCCATTCCACCCAAAGGTTGTTTGGTAGAGATCGCTATTTAGCGATAAGACTGCCAATTGTATCACATAGATTTACATTTGTTCTTTTTCATTGTATTGTTTTATGGTTTTCAATAAAGAGTTGTCTATGCACCTATCTCTTTTTTTTGTAAACCCAAAAAAGAAACCACAATAGTAGCATAAATACTGTAGCTGTAAGAAAAATTATAAAAACTATGAGGACTTAACCTACTGGTTTACGAACCGTGTCAAACAACTTATGTATATAGTTAGGTTTATTGACATGTAGTCAAATTGGGCTGACATACTCTTTATATTATTAATCATTTATTCGCATGAATGCATGTACAACACTTTGTATGTCAGTTATAAAATAAGGTTCATTTACATCCTGCCTTATCGAGGCGTGCCAAATTCTAAGATAAAGGAATAACAAAATAAAACTAATAATATAATATAAAACTAACATAAAATTTAATAGGAATATAAATAATGATAAAACTTAATTTCAAACTTATACTCAGGTACTATTTTTTATTGGAAACCAGTGTATAACAATGAGTATTTTTCTTCAGTAATCACCTTTGTTTTCCGAGTACAAAAGCAGGGAACCTTGGCTTCCAGGAACAAATTGAATTGCACTAGACTCATAAATATACGAAGCCCCTACTTGCCCATATAGTTTCATTCAAAAGGGTTTTAATAAAATGTATAAATTATTCACGCGTTTGCTTGCTTATTATATTCTTAACAGATCTTCGTGTGTTGCGATTCTGTAAAAAATTTCACTGAAATTGCGCTATCGTGTGCTGCTGTTAGTTTAGTTTGAATCACATAACATATTTACAATAGTTAGCTAACCAATTTTATCACAAAAGTGCGCCAAGGTCGCGTCAATTTTGAGAAAAAAAAAGCATTCATGCTGGTTTTTGATGCTGTTTTATTTATTTAATAACAGTGCAAATTTAGTGACATCTATCGCCACATGAAAAAACTACTTGTACAGCAAGCTTACCTACAGAAATAGCATCTATATATGATATATACTGAAACGGCGACATCTAACTGCAAATAGAAGAATTATATCGCGCCAACTTTGTGTGTTGAGTATCTAAGCATCCCGGCACCGGGTCAGGATTCGGGGAGAGTCTGCAGCTGGAGCCGATGACACAAATAAAGTGTCATCTACCCTGGATCACTGGGGCCGATGGCACTTTTACCCATCCAACTCGGTAGCGGGACCGGGCCACCGGCCCAGATGGGACTAATCCATAAGTAATATTTCTCGGCAAGACGTATTGGCCCTAGGTCGCTCAGTGAGACACTTTATATTTTCCTTGGCCACCTGTAAACAGATCACCGGAGCCGATGGCATTTTTTCCCTGGTAGCGGGGCTGAGCCACCGGGCCAGATAAGACTAATCTATAAGTAATACTTCTTGGCAGGACGTATTGGCCCTAGGTCGCTCAGTGAAACACTTTACATTTTCCTTGACCACCTGTGAACAGATCACCGGAGCCGATGGAAATTTTTTCCCCGGTAGCGGGGCCGGGCCACCGGCCCAGATGGGACTAATCCATAAGTAATATTTCTCGGCAAGATGTATTGGCCCTAGGTCGTTCAGTGAGACACTACATTTTCCTTGGCCACCTGTGAAAAGATCACCGGAGCCGATGGCACTTTTTTCCCCGGTAGCGGGGCCGGGCCACCGGGCCAGATAAAACTAAGTAATCTTTATCTAAGTAATACTTCTTGGCAGGACGTATTAGCCCTAGGTCGCTCGGTGAGACACTACATTTTCCTTGACCACCTGTGAACAGATCACCGGAGCCGATGCCACTTTTTCCCCGATTGCGGGGCCGGGCCACCGGGCCATAAGTCCATAAGTAATACTTATTGGCAAGACGTATTGGCCCTAGGTCGCTCAGTGAGAGATTTTACTTTTCCTTGGCCTTCTTACCCAAAAATACATGAGGTTTTCTTAGTGAAATAAACTGGACCCGTATGCTGAACTTTCAATTACTGATGAAAATTGGAGAGAGGATACTTATAACGCAAATGTTTGCACGGGAAAGTGCTTTTATACGTCACGTCGTGAGAAGTGACGCTACGACAAAGCGTTAGTTCTTATACAAGCGACTGTTATATACCGGCCATAATACAGGGGGCTTTGTGAGCATTTAATATGGATCTTTGAAATCTGAATAATAAATTAATTGAATTGAATGAGCCGTCGACCCGAACCCCCATGACATCTGACGTCACATATAACCTATTGCATGTATAGGTTGGTCATGCGCTGTCGAGCCTACTATAATAATTTATATTGTTTAATATATCCGTATGTTAGTATGAACATACATATTTATTTCTTTTGTATATGGTATTTATTTATTTACCTAATATTTATGGGTTTAAGGTTAAGTGATTTTTCTCTTTCTTATAGACATAGACATAGACATAGACAGACATTTATTTGCTACCATAGCACACACAAATTCACACAATACAATCAAAAGGTATAACATCAAACAGAAAGCACAAGAGAACACAGAAAATACAACAAACATAGAAACAATAGAATGAAATAATAAATGTACAATGTAGTCAGGGAAAAATTAAAAAGAGGCAAGTAGGTGTGTATGTGCTACTGCAGCAAATGGGTTCCAGCTCAGCATTATGCCTCGCCACCGATCGACAGCTCGGCGCTGTTATTCTGCAGAAACCTTTTTAGGCAAGTCATTAGAACTCGTAAGAACGAATGTGTTTGCATACAATTATGATAGGCTTAATTAGATAGTTATGATAAGTAGATAGAAGAAATAAATATATTATGTAAGGAATAATCATAATAATGTTAAGAAATGTTAGAGTGTAAATTATAAATAATAATACGAATAAATATAAATATACTAGAAACTTTACCCTCGCGTCAGCAAGTGAACGGCGCTATATAACAATTTGTACCAGACAACCCAATTTTTTGTTTTTCTATTAACTTATATTAAGTATATTCTTTTTACACCTCGGCCAATCTTTTAATTAAGCAATGATCCTCTCCATCCAAAGGCTATCTGGAAGAGATCGCCTTGTTTAACGATAACACTGCCCATTAAGTTCCATATGCGTATCATTGTAACTACTTATCTTTTTATGTACACACGGCTACGCATCAAACTATACATTTCCAGTATAAGCTGACCTTGCATTGCGTAGGCTTTTAGTAGAATGAGAGATCAGCTTATACTGGAAATTTATAGCTTGATGTGTAGCCGTGTGTACACCTTCCTATTTCTTAGAGCCAGAAGTCAAGATTCGACATTACTGCTATATCCACCATCTTCAATTGTATTTTATTTTGTCCATGTGTCATGTCAAATAAATGTTTTCATTTTCATGTATGCCCTTTACCGTTCTTGTAAAATCCAGTCCATCCAAAGGCTGTCTAGAAAAGATCGTTTTTAGCGACAAGATCGCCAATTTTACTATAGCGTAGCTAGTTAAATGTTTTAAATATGATTTGTTAATTTTAGAGCGACTTGCGCAACGATGCCTATTCATATTTAGTGGCTAAATATGATTTTAGGAGTTGTAAAATCATGCAAATACGTCAAAGTTAAATATGTTTAGTCGCTAAACACCTTTAGGAATCGTTGTGCAAGCCGGCCTAAGTGTGGTAAGTACACAATAAATCGTTATCTATATCTATTTTATTTATTAGGTTTACCAACAGTTAAACACATTATTGCTTACAAAACAAATTATTATCTCAAAGCTATATGCATACATTTACTGATCTGTTATATTTGTAAGGCTTATATTATTGAGTTGTAAGCTTGTAATAATAGATATTTTGATACATTCATTATTTTACGACGGTTCGTGACTAGGGAATGCAATCCCGATCTCGCGAGATCTCGTGTAATTTTTCGGGATCAATCCCGACGCATCATATGACGAGATCCCGTTCGAGATTGACGGGATTGGGCGGCAGTGGTCAGTGACGCTACACACGTCCACTCGGGGCGCAAGCGGCGCGCTGACTGACGGCCGCGAGCGGCAGGAACGCCAAACAGCGTTAGAAAACTATTCCGACTATTTCCGAATATTAGCGACAGGTGACGATAATTATTTAGTTGGTAAGATTAAAGAATAAAGATTTTTATTTTCTTTCGAGTAATATGTTATTTTAGTTAACCTCACTATCACAAACAAGCAGTTATTAGCTTTTTCAGTCATCCGAATTTAACATTTTTTTAAACTAGACGGGATCCCGAAAATTCCGGGATCCCGCGGGATTAGAAATATCAATCCCGCGGGATCTCGAATTTGCAATCTCGAGTCGGGATTGCATTCCCTATTCGTGACGTCACATCGGGTAGTTGGATCCAAACAAACTGGGTCGTCTGCTAATGCTTTTAGTCTACTCTTCCTAATGATTGCATTTCTGTGTTCCAAATTGAAAGGTCTAGGTGTCGTTGAAACTACAAGCACAAACTTTTCACCTGTACACGGATGTGTGTGCGGGCGCTTTGCAATGCAGCACCTAAGCGGTAATATTATATACAAAGGAATACTTAATACCAGGTGGACTATCTGCTTATTGCTTCAAATAAAATGATATAAAAAAACGTACCTTTTGTATATTGAAAATAAATTTCTCTCAAACTCTCAAACTTCTTCTTTCGTGTCGATCTCTCAAAACCATAGCCATTTTAAGCAGTACGTCGCTACGTTCATGGCAGCGTCGGAGCAGGACATCAGTTACCCCATCGTGCAGGTGGTAGGGCAGGATGGGCATGCAAGGACGTGTGCCATTGTTTGAAGCTAGGCATCACATTGGCATTGCGTCGCCGATTTGTCTATAATACCCCATTAAATAAGATTACACCTGCAGCGGTCGACTTGGGTACACAGTCTGTTGAGGGTCCTCCACACTGGTTAAGGTGTTGACCAGGGTAGTTCCTTTGCAGATGTAAATAGCCAGGTGCCCCCCTCCCCTTTATTTAGTTTCCAAAGGGTAATACGGGCATTACTTGCATTATTTGAGTTGGCTTCTGTGGATCGCAAAAAGCCCCGGTCGAAAACGGTTCAGCCGTTCAGTCGTGAAAATGTAGCAAACAGACAGACAGATATACAGACAGTGTTACTTTCGAATTTATTATATTAATATTGATATTTATCCGTGCAAGCAAACCCGGTATGATTTTACTTCAAACCAAAACTATGTTGGTTTTAATAGCACACCTCAATTTACCTAATCTAACAATCCATTCTATCCAACACTTTGTTTGCAAATATTGAGATCCAATGATTCATAAAATGTACGTACATAGTACATAATCATGTATATGGAAGCCTCGATCAATCATTACGATATAAATATGCCCAGGAATCTGATGGAAATGCTAATATTCAAAATACCTGCCGACGTTCTAACTTGCAAACGCAATAAAAGCGGCCAAGTGCGAGTCGGACTCGCCCTTGAAGGGTTCCGTAGCAAGTAACATAATATAAAAGTTCTTGTAGTTCGTTGTAATTTTTTTTATATTTGAGTTGATTGAATGAAAGGTAACTTGCGGCTTACGATTTATAACGTATTAAAAAAAAACTACTTACTTCTCGTTCAAACCAATTTTCGATGGAAGTTTGCATGGTAGTGTACATCATATATTTTTATAGTTTTATCATTCTCTTATTTTAGAAGTTACAGGGGGGGGGGGGGGGGGGGGGACACGCATTTTACCACTTTGGAAGTGTCTCTCGCGCAAACTATTCGGTTTAGAAAAAAATGATATTAGAAACCTCAATATCATTTTTGAAAGTTCAGTTTCAGTTCTATGGAACTGAAACACAAAAAAAAATTTTTCATCAAACCTAGGATAGGTGGATAGGTCATCCATAGATACCCCACACGTATGGGTAGAACTGAAACTCACACAAAAAACCATACCCTATACTTATATGGGGAACCCCCAAAATCTATTGTTTTTTTTTCTATTTTTGTGTGAAAATCTTAACGCGGTTTACAGAATACATCTACTTACCAAGTTCCAACAGTATAGTTCTTATAGTTTCGGAAAATAATGGCTATTACATACGGACGGACAGACAGACAGACATGACGAATCGATAAGGGTTCCGTTTTTTGCCATTTGGCTACGGAGCCCTAATAAAAACCGGTCAAGTGCGAGTCGGACGCGCACACAAAGGGTTCCGTACCATTATCTCTAAAAACGGCAAAAAAATCGATTTGTTGTATGGGAGCCCCCACGTTTTTTGTGTTCTTTGGGAGCCCCCCTTATATATTAATGTAATTATTTATTTTTAAAGGGAATAATATAATTCGATGTTCTGTGAATATTTCAAGCGTCTACCTGTTGTCGTTATCAATATCGAGCATAAAAAATCACGTTTGCTGTATGGGAGCCCTCCTTAATTGTCTGTTACAAACGTGTTCAAGCTCCACAGATCGTGCGCGTCTCCTTGCTGTATCCAAATGGGAGTCTGGACTTTAGCTGCACGCTCTTGCTTCTCACAATACTGGCACTTTATGGATCCTATAACTTTCCAGATTGCAACTTGTTAACGGTTGGGTGCGCGGTGCTGCGCCCCTCATCAGTGCCAGTGCGGTTCGGCAGTCGAACAGCTTGGTCACCTTGGATTATGGTGTTCCAGGGCCAGCGGTAAGATTTCCCGTCACGCTAGACTCAATGATATCATCCACCGGGCTTTTTGCAGCGTCAACGTTCCTGCCGTTCTCAAACCGAACGGTCTGATACGTGACGATGGTAAGAGGCTATGACTTTTGTACCTTGGAAGAAGGGTAGGCCTTTGGTATGGCAAACCACGTGCGTCGATACCCTTGCATCTGTCTGGTACAGCAGTAAAGGCCGGTGCGGCGGCAAATTCAGCCGAAGATCTCAAGCGGCGCAAATATGGAAGTCTCGGCAGAGCTTACGTATTTGAGCCATTTAGGGTCGAGACCCTGGGTCAAAGGGGTACCGGGGCCCATTGCGTTTTCAAAGTTCTTTCTGGGCGTCTGGTCGAAGCGACGTGTTATGCAGCCAGTGTCTTGGGGAAACTTCCGCCTGGGAGTGATCTGGAGCAGTTGAGCTATCTATAGATCGTTTGCGACGGTCTTTAGATGATTGAATTGTTTTTTCTGTATTTTATTGTAAATAATTGTATATTCTTTCTGTTATTAAAGAAAAAATAATTTATTCTTCAACATAGTATAATACATTAACTCAATATATTGAATCAAATTGATATTTATACGAGCTTAACGTTACGATAATTACTGCAATAAGAATAACTGCAATTTCTATTCCAAAAAATTGTAACCTGAACTCCCGTACTTGTAATTTGAATGAAACTGAAGGTCATGTATCTATAAAATATTATGAGTAGTTATTATTTAGATTCATGTAACTTTCATTTATGAAAGTTTTTTTTTTTTTTTTTTTTTTATATAATTAGTATTAGTATGTATGTACATGTAGTATGTTAGGTACACCATTACACCCCAGGTAATGTCTACACAGTCCATTCCATCCAAAGGTTGTCTGGGAGAGATCGCTAATTAGCGATAAGACCGCCAATTGTATTCATAGATTTACGTAGTTGTTTTTTATATGTATTTGATTCGTGGTGTGCAATAAAGTATTATCTAATCTAATCTAAGGTCTAGTAAGTTGGTTGTGTATTTCGTGGCATTATTTGAATAGTCAAACATTACAAATAATATTTCTTTGTTTTAAGGGAGACTCGCGAGATCTTAGTTCGGGGCCAACCACTAGATAATTAAATTATAAAACAAATCAATATTTTAAAGATTAGAGCATAATTGCGTATAAGATTACATTAGATGCGCCTTGTCTAACTTTCGAAGCTCTATGTTAGGATAAAGTTCAATTTGAATGAGCTAATGTAGTGAACAAAGCATATATGTTGATATGAAACCTTAGAAGCCTTTAGAATATAAAAGATGAATGATTTTGGTACAAACCTGTAAGGCAACAGGGAATTCTGAACATAAATTCTGTTGCTTTTAATTTCACTGAGTTCTAACCCAAATTAATGAATGGGCTTTGCAGTACCTTTGTGTGATCTTTATTTCGAAGCAAAAATCTTAGTAAATGGGAATAAAACGTACTGAATTTTAAAACAGATAGGAACATGTGATCAATCTGTTTTCCTCTAAGCTTGTTGCCTTTTCATGTCATGTTGCCTACCAGCTTATTTGTGAAAAATATTTTCACATTCATTTTATAGCGTGTATCAACAGAGAGGCAGATCGAGGTTTTTTGGTATGTTTAAGTAGGTACGTTTTTAGGGTTCCGTACCTCAAAAGGTAAAAAAAGAACCCTCAGATCACTCTCTTGTCCGTCTGTCTGTCCTCCCCGTGTGTCACCACCGATTTTCTCAGGAACGCGTAAACCTAGCAAGTTGAAATTTATACTAGATACTGAGGTCTATAGTCCCTATTAGGTGTATAAAAATCAAGGTCCTGAGTTAATACAATAAAAAGATATGGGCAAATTAAATTTTCGCAATAAGTTGTAAATACCTAAATTTACCATAATAATCAACTTTATTATTTATCGGATTTTTCTCTTTACTTGTGCTGACCTAGCTTTTAACCAAAATTGACTATTCTAGGTCAACCCGAAGTACCCTATATGTTTTGGTTCGAAAACCTTTAAGGTAGTTCCCGTTGACCTAGAATCACGAAATGTGGCAAAAAGGCAAGACTTACAGCAAAAATAAAGGAAAAAATCCAAAAAAAAAAAACTGTTGAAAATTAAAGATAGTCCTCAGAGTTGTATGGACGCTCATACGATTTAGAGGACTAGCTTAATCGGCACCAACCTCAAATAAAGTACATACATAAATTGTGCTATTAAAATAAATATTTAAGTGGGGCTCCCATACAACAGACATGATTTTATGCCGTTTTTATAGATGGTACAGAACCCTTCGTGCGCAAGTCTGACTCGCACTTGGCCGGTTTTTATTCTCGAATCTAGGTTACTTCCGCCTGGTACAACAATATTAATAAGTAAGATTGCAATTTAGCAGGGCAGTACAATCAGTGTCTTGGGGACACTTCCACCAGGTATCAGGAGTTATTGTGCTATCTATAGATCGACGTCCACTGCCGAACATAGGCCTCCCCCTTAGATCGCCACAACGAGCGGTTGGTAGCCGTTTGCGCCCAACGGCTCCCCGCGATTCTTACTAGATCGTCGGTCCACCTTGTTGGGGGCCGGCCCACGTTGCGTCTTCCAGTCCGTGGTCTCACTATTTTTTCTGTATTTTTATAAAAATTTTAGAAAAAAATTGAATCATAGAAAATACACTTACAATGATTTACATGTCTCTATATATAGAGACATGTAATGTGTATAATATTGTAAGTGCATTTTATCTGTTTATAAAAGTTTGTAAAATATTCAAAATGTTTGGTTTAAATGAGAACATGCTTTTCTTTTCCTGTCTTTTTATATTTTTACTATTAAAACATCAGAGGAACTCATCCTTATTTTTTTTAATTTAATTAAATCCATACACAAAATATAATATGCATATAAAAATGAGTCCCTGTTTCCCTTGGTCACGTAACTTGAACGACTACCGATTTTGATAAAAAAACTGTGTGTGTTTGAGTGGCTCCCTGGATGGTTTGGATTCACTATTGGACGTCGTAGGTGGCGCTGTTATCAAGATCCAGAACATTACGGACGAAGTCGTGGGCATACAACTAGTATAAAATAAAAAATACAAATTTTTTTGCTTAATTTACCGGAAAAATATTTACAGATACGATTTTCAAGATACGCCAACCCTCTTAAATTCCCTCAAAGTTAAGCCCATAAATCTTCATCAATATTCCATCGAAACGTTACCTTTCATAGCTTATATCCTGTAACGTAATATGGGACAGGTGTACACCATAACCGTAAGGAATTGCGGCCGGAACGGCCGAGTCAACCGGCAAATTGTTCCACCAAACCCTTTCACAGCCAATCAATTTAGAATTAAAAGAGAATCAAATCTTTATTGGCTTGCCATATCTATTAACCTAAAATTGCATGAGCGTGAATACCTTATTTCTTTATTTATTAGCCAAGGATGGCAGCCTATTATTAAGCTCAGCATGCACAGCTATCCGTAAAAGTATTTAGCGACAAAACATGTTTAAATTTGACGTATTTGTATGATTCGACAACTCCTTAAATTTAGCCACTAAATACCTTTAGGCAACATCGCGCTAGTCGTCCTTAGACACGAAGACTTCAACATCATCATCAAATTAAATTACTAGCAATGGGACGTCTGCCACTGCTGAACATGCTTCCCCCCGAGATTTTCAGAGCGACTGATTTTGTGCAGCTCCCGGCTACTTATATTAAGCCGTTCTATCTAGGGGACGGTCTATGATGCGTGATCTCCTGAAACTGTATGGGCGTAAACCCCAATTAGTTTTTTTTATGTCGTAAGGCAGTCCATAATTTTTCCTAAAACACACAATTTTCTTTAATGATCTCTTAAACCAGCCAAAACACGAATCTAATAGCTGGTCTACAAATGACAATGCCAGAAACTGTATAAAGCTTTGACCCATCAAATATAAGTTGGTTTACAAGCAAGATAAATGTAGATGTTAATGTTGATGTAAGATGTTCTATGGCTGCTTTATTAGTGATAATTAAAAACATGTTTAAATGCCTTTAGAACTTGCGGTTTCTGTTTAAATCTAAGAACAATTGTTACATTTAGGTTAGGTACCTTAAGTTGATGATCAGAATCCGTAGTAAGTAGCACAGTCGGCGAGTAGGCGAGATCAAGTCCGCGTCCAAAAGCAAAAATCGACGTGATAATATAACAGTAATATCATCAAAGAGGGATTATGGAGCGTAAAAAACAAACAGCAATCCAAACAGAACAGAACGAATGTCAATGAATGAATGACTTTTTGACATAACTATAATATAAGCGCGTCGCGTCAGAGACGTTTCGTTACACCTAATCACTAACGCTCAAATGCGAAAAAAGTAATGATTAGAATATACATTCATAATAATATATATTAAAACAATATTTTCATTAATTGTGTATATTTCAATCAAATACATATTAAAATCCGTGCATAATATATTATTAGATGTAATTTTTTCTTATTAAATGAATCGTTTTGTTCCGCGTGTATGCGTACTAAGTAACGCAGATGGCCACGATAAAAACAGGAAATAGGACTTGGGTTTTTAAATTCCTTTTATCTTTAACTTTTTATCCGCAAGTGTAACAGAATAACAGTTATGTAACCAAGGGTCCTAATTTCATTGCATAATTTTGATTGATTTACTTTTTTTGTAAATTATGAAAGGGTGGGACAGGATCTGGCATTGTCCTTTGCAAGATTTAAACCATACGTTGCAGATAAAATCACGTAGAAATTCTGCTTTGTCTATATCTCCAATTGAATTCTCCACAAAATCCATTCTCAGGTCACTGAAACTTTACCGTGTTCAAACTGAAACACCGATACCGAGAAAATGCGTCTGGTGTTTCACTCAATTATACATCTTGTGTCTCTTTTAATAAAGCATATTTTCACACAAGTTAGTAGAATAAAAAGTAATTCGTTGCGAACAAAACGTGTTACTATCATATTGAGAAGAAATCTTCATAGAAGATATCTTATTTTGATCAGATATGATATACCGTATTTGAAATCTACTTAAGTATAAGTTTTTTTTAATATTTATCCCAAGAATAAAACACAGAAAAAAAACCAAGTTCTTAATTTTTTACATAATTACAAGACATACCCTCTTTATCATTATTTTCAATTAAGACTTTAATTAAGTTGTGTTGTACAGAGCTTCGAGGCGATTTAATTTGGCAAAAGTACCGATCTCATTTACCTTTCTTATCTTAGCTCATGAAAGTGCAAATGATGTTTCTGTTTTTGTTTCAAAGGAAAATTTCAACTTCTAAACCACGCCTTATTTATTTTGTAATCGTATGTATCATTTTGTGTTTTAAATTATCCCTTACCTGGCTAAGGAAAAAGCTTAGAAACTGCGTAAAGCTCAGAAAAGGCTTGAAAATTCTAGATTTTAATTTCACTTAAATTTGCAATTTTACCATTTATAGGTTTCATTATAACATTTTTAAGTTAAATAAGAATTTAAAAAAAAAATAACACTCATCTATCAAAGATAAGTAAATAATTTTGTCATTAAAATTCCCCTGATGAAATATTAAACAAAAAGACTGCTTTGTTATTTCATTATTATCATCCTAAATATTAAAACCTTTGTAACATCTTTAGCGATTAAGCTCCAGTCCTTCAGTCGAGACGCGATTCCCGCGATGAAAGCACGCGTCATCCCTTCAGCCCGACTGGAGAAAACATCCCGCGATATCTACATTGTAAACAACAACAAAATATGTTTCAGAAATAACTTGGTAGAATAAACCAATTGCCGCTAGCCTATTTCAAACGACTTCTGGGTTTTGTTTGTGGCCAGTGACTAAACTTGAATAAAAACTTTTCAAGATGTGACGTTCCGTTTTCAAATCTAAAATAAACAAATGAAAACAATAAGTAATGTTGCGTGCAATCTGTGAAAAGATGTTATCTGAATAAATAAGTGTATCAAAAACGTGGATTGGAGAACAGAAAAGTGATTTGGAGAGAAATAAAGCCGGATTTTTATTTTCTCTGCGGTAAGATTGATTTGAATTTTAATTAATTTACGTTGGATTGCTGGTTTTAAGTCCAACGAGCAGAAATATTTTGTTCTTTCAGCACATTTTTTGATTCTTTTAGACTTTAGATTATGTGACCACGAAACAAGCACACTTAAATGAGATCTTCGTTCGATCACAATCTCATCTGATGGTAAGCGATGATGTGGTTTAAGATGGTACACGAAGATCTAGATGACACTTATTCAATCGTTACCATAAAAAGACCCACATTTAATTTGTAGATATATTCGAAGCTTCTCAATAAATTGTTTTTTTTTAAACTACAGTAAGTTGTTCAGATATAGAGCATTGTCAAATTAATTTAAAACGCAATTATGCGATATGATACTCGTATCGATTCTCATAATATCACGATATTGTTGCAACATCACGGAGCGTTTCATTTTGGTACGACTAGTATTTGGCATATACCTCAGACCACAGTTATATGATAGGTGATATGTAGTCATATCGACTAAAAATTTGGGCTAATTGTCTAAGCTAAAGTATCATTTCACTCTTTTCATCTTCTGTAGAGAAAAATTCAGTCTTCAATTCAGCTTGGTAGAATGGTAATCCTAATATGCTGCTAAACATTACGGTCTATAGAGTTTATTTAATTTTTACTCAAACGTAGAATAATAAATAATTAATAAATATTTCTGGACATTTCACACAGCGCTATTTAGCCAAAACTAAGCAGAGCTTGTATTATGGGAACCAGATAACTGATCGAATACTTATATAGATTTTGTTTTGTAAATACATACTTATAACATATAGAGATACGACCAGAACCGGAGCAAATATCTGTAGATCATGCAAACAATCGAATCCGCTACCTCCTGCGTCTCAGCCGGCTATTCGCCCACTGCACCACGGAGGTCGTCAAACCGGTGTATTGACAGACATCTATAATATCTTACGTTGCCTAGATAAAACTCAGGGAGTTGACCTTCTGATAATGCTCGCACCTTGTTGGAACATTATTTCACCCTTGCAGTCTAGCAGGCGAGTCGTGAGATATGTCAGAAAATTTGTCGATGCCGACTCATTTGTCAATTACCCTAACGTACAAGTTAGAAGAGAAGTTTATCATCACTCTTTTAGTAGTCATACAACTTCACTCTGCGTCGTATCTCGATATAAAAAAAAAGTCCTCGAAAAGTACGACGACAAAATAACACGCAGCAGTCTCCAATATTCGTTTAAAATATGGTGCTCATGTTAGCACAGGCGGAGTCATCCCTATTTTGCACGATAAAACAAGCCGAGAAAATTTATCACTTGCGCATGTAGCTCTTCGGGTTACTAATAGGCGAATCCGTAACCTATGAGCTATCAAGCTACCTCGTAGCTATCAAGGGAAGATCCTACAACAGTTATGGCCATTTGAATCGAATAATTCTCAAGCAGAGAACTTTACGACTTCAAATCTACAAACAGTCTTTGCATACAGGCTTGCTGCATTGAAGGCAATTGTCGCATTTGTAAGCAGTCTTGCGCTTCAGCTTGAGGGACAGATATGTCACAGTTTTCTGGGTTGATCTCCCTCCATTTCATTTTGCGGTGCATCTGACCCAAGTACTTTGTTTATCGACGAGCGCAATTCCCTTAATAGATGTCTGTTCAGAGAACGGCGCTGCAAATGAGGAAGAACCAGAGATCTTGCCAGTAATTTCAAAATACAGAACATAAGGACTCAAGTATTTGACTAGAAAAAAGTCAGAAGGATATCTAGTCTAGTAAATAAGCGGCTAAAAAGTCCAAAAATTTATGCCCATACATATCACCAGCGTAATAGAATAGAATAGAATAGAATAATCATTTATTTGTTCACACAAAATGACACATGAAATAATTTAAAGGAACAGTAGATACAATTGAATCCAATAAAACAAATTCGACTCATGTGTCTGCGTAGCACAATGGCGTTCAGCTCAGCATAATGTTGGATGTTAAGCACCCAACGCTGATTTTCAGCTGAAACCAGAAGCAATAGGTAGTGCAGCAGCTACGTATAAAAATAAAAAAATAAATAAATAAAGAAGTGATTAAATAAAAGGTGTGTAGAGTTTTGTTTAAATGTAAATATAAATTTTATAAACATACTTTACTAAAATAATATTACATACCTATATATATAAACATACAACTTATGAACTTTCTTACGATTTCTAAGGTTATGGTAAATTGTTATATATATAAATAAATATGGGTAACTATTTAAAATATATTGATTTAATTAAACTTATGTAAAAAGAGTTATTGGATGACTAGATCAAAGAGAGGTCGACATTGATGTTACCATGTTGTATTTGGGCTTCCATTAGAAATATTTTTAGTTTTTTTCTAAAGCTGTTGCAACTTTTGGAATTTCTAATTGGTGGTGGCATATTGTTCCAACACTTGGAAGCCGCATATTTGAAACTACCCCTGAAACTCTAATCGTAATCGCTCCTCTCCTATTTATAATCTTAAATGTTCATAAAGTTACGACAATAGATTGCTATGTACGTCTGCTTAGATCTTTTATCGTTTGACTAACAGATACCTAAGTCGATAATAATGAAACTTTTTCTTTGGCAACAAAGGCACATTTTCAATTCAGAAGTGCTTACTTGTCAGATCTTTTGTACTGAGAAAGCAAGAGAAAACTTTGCAGAGTATCTACTCATACCTATATAAGTATTCGAATATTTTACGGAAGTTGTTGTGGCATATCTTGACCCAACCTTTCTGTCTGGTTTCACCTCTCAAATTTCACGAGGAGCCCTTTGATTTTGATGACTTACTTGAATGATGACCTCCGAGGCGCAGTCGGCGAATAGCCGTCTGAGACGCAGGGTTCGATTCCCAACGCGGAACAAATGATTGCATGATCTACAGCTAATTGTTCCGGGTCCGGGGGTCTGGATGTTTTTCTATATATTATAAGAGCGTATTTACTAAACAAATTAAGTATGTAAGTATTCTATGAGTTATTTGGTTCCCATAGTACAAACTTTGATTCGTTTGGTCCTAGATGGCGTTGTGTGAAATGTTCAGCATTATTTATTTATAATAAAGCGATGAAGGCATTTAAAAACATAAATACTCCAAGTTATGCCACGTCAATAGTTAGGAACTGTAGGTAATTGTACAAGTTTGTATTATGCTTGTTACCCCTATAGAGTTTAAGCAGCATTCACGAGGATTACAACACCGGTAAATGTTTGGAGGACTTTGTAAAGAAAATAAGGAAACGGCGAAGATATTATAATTGGATTGGATACTGTGATATAGATGTTATTATAACATTTTTGATCGATCGAAGCGAGATCTCCAAATCAACTTGGGGAAATCGGCGTTGTATGTATGTTTGTTTGTTCGAGGATAACTTTCGAAGCGTTTATCCGATCAACGTAATATTTGGTATATAGATCGGTACTGATGACACACTTCTGGAGTGACTAAATGAGCTAAAAATATTTCGGGGTTGTTGAGATATTGGGGTTGAAGAGGGGTAAAAAAAACAAAATCGGACTATCCGGTCAAATGGAATGTCTAAAGAAAGATTTTTGTTAGTTTATTTCGACGCCGTTTTTATTTTTAGTTTAAATCTTGTAGTTTGTACGTTATTAAGCCATAATAAAAACGGAGCTTTGTCGAAATTCCTTCGAGACCAGTGACCCCACAGTTCTGAAATTCGGTATGCGTGTAGCTTTAGTGGCAAAAATTTAGAAATCAAGAATAACTGCAATTTCTACCCGAAAAAAATTTGTAATTTGAATGGAACTGTAGGTCAAGATAGATGGTTATGCATTTATGTTATGCAAAAAAAAGTATATAAGTATTCTATCAGTTATCCGGTTCCCTTAGTATAAGCTCTGCTTAGTTTGGGGCTAGATAACGTTGTGTGAAATGTCCAGCAATATGTATTTATTATTATTTATTTATTATTTCGTGGCACTATTTTGATAGCCAAAGATTACAAATAATATATTTTTTTTGTTATTATGAGAGACTCGTGATTTCTCAGTTCGGGGCAAACCACTGGTTCCTTATTTGTATCATCTGGAATTTCCTTTTCAAATGAATAAGATATTCTTTGCTGTAACTTTGTTGGCGAAATCTCTATTTTTTATGTTTCTTTAATATTAGGATTCTAAAATTATATTTTTGTAATTAACGTACATGGTAGATAATTGTAACATTTATATACACTGTGTTTTTTAACTGGGACAGTACGGCAGCACCCATAACCAGAGGAGATAAAGGTGCAGTTTCTTTTAAATCATCTTCTCGTTTTTGAAGAACAACGTTTTGACATTAAAATTTTTTTGGTCAAGCGTGAGTAGCGCCTTAAAATGAATCAAGTTGGTAATTTTTTTTAAAGCTGATCGATGCAGTCTTTTGTAAGAATCATTTTATTGTAGCGGATGAAAAAAATCTGAGCCGCTGAAGTTAGTCAAATTTGATAAAATGTATTCTCATACAACAGGACAAAGCAAAATTCCTCCAACAAAAATTTTATTAGTTTCTAATTGCACATTAAAGAAGTATTAATACTGTAGCGATTAAGAAGTTTAGGAACTCCATGTTCACATGAGCAATTCAAAAACATTTCGTATTTCAGAACAATTTTGAATTTCGAACAGCTCTTGCATCTGTTGGACTTTTATATCAGTCATTGCATCATCTTATTTGTCTTATCATGACATTGTCAAATACGCAAAAAGTACACTTAATTGAAACATACTTGTTTAAAAGAAACTGCACCTGTATCTCCTCGGTTATGGGTGCTGCCGTACTGTCCCAGTTAAAAAAAAACACTCTGTATGTCCATTAAGGTACGAAATGAATAAATACTGTAGAGCGTGCCTACGTATTACTCGTGCGCGATAACTTGGGACCTGCTAGGAATGCGATTCCCCGACCACTTCCCCTGCACTTCCCCGATGGCGCCCGTATTGTACCGTTCGCATCACTATTTTTTACTAGGGTTTTTAGTCTCGTACTGGCCTACGTCACGTAACGACGCGCTCTGGAATTCTTTTAGTTTTCGTTTGTGTTATTGTTTTGTTGTCTGGAAAAAAGAAGTCAACCATGTGGACAGGCTTCGACAAAAGTATTGGGACGATGACCACTTACAAGAGACGAATGAATCGCAATTAATTGTAAATTTATCGGATACCTCTTCGTCAAGTGATTATAGTGAGACTGAGGACGAAAAACATCCTCTAGAAGGCATAAATCCACTAAGTAGTGACGAAGATGAGATAATGTAAATATATAGATAAAATAAATGTATAAACTTAAACATTGTATTTTTATTTTATTCAAATAGTGTAAAAAAGATTAGATAAAAAGCAGCGTCCTCCCTGAGTAACATGATAAATTAGGTTAAAAAAACAAAGACGAAGCCGCGGGCGGCTGCTTGTTATGTTCGCTTTTTTGCGGGCGGTACAAACACGCCAATATGACGTCACCGCGCTCAGGTCCCAACTTATTGCGCACGGGTATATATAATAAATATGTAATACTTCCTTTAATATTATTATGAAAATCATAATCAATCATCAATATGCCATATGTGGTGGATACTGGGTGGGCCATATGCCTGCTCCATCAACAGGTAAAATAAAAAAAAACTAACACACATGTAAAATCATAACAAACCAAGAAATAAGTACGTAAGCGTAAAAAGAGTTCTCATTCGGAACCATTTGGGAAACGACCGACTCAAGTGTTCTCGTTTGGCACCCAATATAAGACATTTATTTTCCTGTGTTTTTTATTCTTACAAAACAGAGAATAGAATTCTCTTAAGAGAATAGAAAAGAATGGAAAATACTTTATTGCAGACCTTAAAATAAAACAATTACATAAGACCAACGTAAATCTATGTTATACAGTTGGCAGTCTTATCGCTAAATAATGATCTCTACCAGACAATCTTTATATAAAAATGCATAACGTTGTTTGTTATACACGTTTTTTTAATACGTTAATAACATGACAAAAAGTGGCACTCCGGGAGTGCCGATAGAAGTGAAAACTTGAACAATTACGAGATACTCAAATACAGAGGTGTCGGCAACGGTAACAGTGTCGCGAGTTCCATGGTTCTTTTCCCATCTCAAAAAATGCCGAACGCGCCTAAAGAAGTTTTCACTACTAATATACAGAGGTGTTGGTAACGGTAACAGTGTCGCGAGTTCCCTGGTTTTTTTCCCATCTTAAAAAATGCCGAACGCGCCTAAAGAAGTTTCCACTTCAAAAAACTACACTTTATTATTGAGCCTAGTGTGGGGCCATTGGCAAATAACCAACCACTATTACAACTGTTGTGTTTTATCTGTGTTCGTGTTTTAATTGTATTTATGTGTTTTGTTCAAATAAATAAATTAAAATTAAATTTATTAAACTATTTTCAAATTATTTTAGATTAAATTTGTTTAACAGTTAAGGAAATCAAATAAAAAAGGAAACCTTTATGCCAATATTTACTGTGTATATAAAAACAGCACAAATATTACTTAATATTGAAAGGTGTACAGAAGCGTTCAGTAGACAATCCTATTTAACAACTAACGATTGCTCGTGGATTCCTGAAATAATAGAACCATAGCTTTTTGGTAGTTACTGTGTAAAAAATCTTCTATATTCACAAAATGGATGGATGCTCGATGGAACACCCCTCACCTGGGTTAAGAAGTTCAAGTACTTGGGCCACTGGGTCATTGAGGACATGAGTGATGATACGGACATAGAGATGAAACATAGAGCGTTGTCGGTTCGATGCAATGTGTTGGCTTGCAGGTTCGCACGTTGTTCTGCCCCGGTCAAAGTGACCTTGTTCAGGGCTTACTGCCAAAACCTGTACACGTGCAGCCGGTGGGTCCAGCATACGCAGAAATCCTACAATGTTCTACGAGTCCAGTACAACAACGGATTCAGGGTGCTGCTGGGGCTGCGGAGGTACTGCAGCGCATCAGGTATGTTCGCAGACGCGCGAGTTGACGACTTTTATGCGATCAGACGCACAAGAACCGCGTTCCTGATGAGCCGCGTCCGAGGCAGCTCCAACAGGATGCTGGCCGTTGTGGCAGATAATTTTAATTTTAGTTCCGGCATAATTGGCTGCTGGGATTTGAAACACCAGCCAGTCGCCCAGCTTGTGACTCAATAACTATTACTCGTGCGCGATAACTTGGGACCTGCTAGGAATGCGACTCCCCGACCGCTTCCCCTGCACTTCCCCGATGGCGCCCGTATTGTACCGTTCGCATCACTATTTTTTACTAGGGTTTTTAGTCTCGTACTGGCCTACGTCACGTAACGACGCGCTCTGGAATTCTTTTAGTTTTCGTTTGTGTTATTGTTTTGTTGTTGTAGTTTTTGTTGTTATAGTAAATGTTGTAAATTTATCGGATACCTCTTCGTCAAGTGATTATAGTGAGACTGAGGACGAAGAACAACCTCTACAAGGCATAAATCCACTAAGTAGTAACGAAGATGAGATAATGTAAATAATAGATAAAATAAATGTATAAACTTAAACATTGTATTTTTATTTTATTCAAATAGTGTAAAAAAGATTAGATAAAAAGCAGCGTCCTCCCTGAGTAACATAATAAATTAGGTTAAAAAAAACAAAGACGAAGCCGCGGCCGGCTGCTTGTTATGTTCGCTTTTTTGCGGGCGGTACAAACACGCCAATATGACGTCACCGCGCTCAGGTACCAACTTATGGCGCATGGGTAATATATTGTATTATTATTTATTTGTTTGACCCAGTTATTGTCTGAATTTTAATGTATTATTATTTGTTTGTTGTGTATGTGCCGATTTTATTATGTGATTTTGTTTTTGTTTTATATTTAATTTAATTGCAATTGCCTACTAACATAGTTCTAAGATTGCATTATTGTTTACTAACAAAATGGATGACACATTATCTGAAATAAATGAATTGAGTTGAATTGAAAATGGTGCGCTTTTAATTGATTACAGAGACACAGAAACTGAAAAGTTTAATTGGTATTAAGTTCAGCAATTCGATGTCTACATTGAGCCTAAAACGCCTTGTACACAAATTTTACGCTGCTTGTCTAATGTTTTCTTACTCGTTTTGCCAGTATCTTAAGTAATTATGATGGACAGATAAATAGGAAAATAAATCACAATAGAACTTTAGATCATGACTCATAATAGTAACAAAACCGCTATAAAAATATTTTATAAGCTCTGATGTTTCAGCGTAGTATACGTTAGGTGTTTAACTTTTAGGTAGGTTTAATGAAAATACGGGGCAAGGGTGTCGAGACTGCCAATATTTGTCGAGGGCCTGACCCGCTTTGATACATATATTACCCGTGCGCGATAAGTTGGGACATGAGCGCGGTGACGTCATATTGGCGCGTTTGTACCACCCGCAAAAAAGCGAACATAACAAGCAGCCGCCCGCGGCTTCGTCTTTGTTTTTTTTTAACCTAATTTATTATGTTACTCAGGGAGGACGCTGCTTTTTGTATAATCTTTTTTACACTATTTGAATAAAATAAAAATACAATGTTTAAGTTTATACATTTATTTTATCTATTATTTACATTATCTCATCTTCGTCGCTATTAAGTAAATTTATGCCTTCTAGAGGTTGTTCTTCGTCCTCAGTCTCACTATAATCACTTGACGAAGAGGTATCCGATAAATTTACAATTAATTGCGATTCATTCGTCTCTTGTAAGAGGTCATCGTCCCAATACTTTTGTCGACAAACTTTTTACAAACTATAACAACAAAAACTACAACAACAAAACAATAACACAAACGAACACTAAAAGAATTCCAGAGCGCGTCGTTACGTGACGTAGGCCAGTACGAGACTAAAAACCCTAGTAAAAAATAGTGATGCGAACGGTACAATACGGGCGCCATCGGGGAAGTGCAGGGGAAGCGGTCGGGGAGTCGCATTCCTAGCAGGTCCCAAGTTATCGCGCACGAGTAATACCTATATATTTGCACATTATTACTTGTAGGATACGACCAACTTGATGACAAAAAGTCTTGGTCCGTAAAAAAATCATCAATGTATGCTTTATTTCTTTAATGTTAAGCATTCTAAAAGGATCATTAGAAAAACAACCAGCCTTGTTTTCTTGCCTTTCTTTACTGGCTTGGTCGCGAAGGAACAAGCAGTAAATTGACATTTCAAAGTGATCCTTGTGAATTAACAAAAGATTTTGACTTCACTTTGCTAGATTATCAGTGTGGTTATCCGTACACGCAAGCTTAGAGTACTTTCTAGTACGTGTCCCACTAAAACACCTATAAGAATAAAATATATATATTTTGGTATCTGTCTTTTATTACTATTGGGTTTTTTAGAAGATGTTACATCTATTACGTGTTTCTTGTACACGTGTTGTACGGGTGGATACAGAAAGGTAGCTGACTCTGACTTTTTCATAGAACATGACGTGTTTACTTACAACTTGCAATTATTTACAAAAAAAATATTGATGTTTTTATAATCCGTATAAGTAAAAGACGCAACATTAAAATTCGTTCCCCCCGAAACAAAACGGCTTTATACAATAAAAGTGTAATCTGCATGGTTGTGCGTTTGTATAATCATCTCCCAAAGAGTGTGCTGGATGCTCCTAGTTTAAATTTATTTAAATTTAAATTGAAAAAGCTATTATTAGAAAGAGCATACTATAGTGTTAATGATTACCTAGAGCCGATGACAATTTTGATTGACCAATTATAATTGTATTTTTTATTTTAAATTTGACTAATATTATGTATACTTTTTAATTGTTTTAAATTTCATATCAGGTAAGAGCTGCAAAATATAATTATTATTATTGTAAATAAATAACCCTGACATTGTGCTTAGATGCAAAAACCTTATAATAAAATGAATGTGTAAAGCTTTAACATCGCATGCGTTAAACGCTGCATATGGCTGCGCCTACGCAACAACTGTACAACACCTTGTTATTACTCATATTACACAATAAATACAATTTGATATGATTTGAACTTTTACTTCATGTCATACACTAAACATCCATCTCCATGCCAAATAAATAAACCGGTGGCCATTACCGAGTATTTATAACGTGAAAATGTTCTCGGTATATGACGTCACAGATGGATACTACATCGGGTAGTCGTAAAGTGAGATGTTCTTAACCCGAATTCGGGAATATACGAAATGGGATTTCTTTGACGCCGTTTTTTGGGGGTGATATCGCGGGAAATGTAAAAAATTGTGTGAGTTTCTTTTTAAATAACATGAAAGAGCGCTAAGCTATTAAACAAAGATCTTGCTACAAAAAAACTCACAAAATCTAAATACCTGTCATGAATTCCCAGAAATAATCTACCTAATCATATAAATGTTGCCTGATTGTTGAATTTATATAATTTTCAACATTATTCTAGTATCAGTTTATAGGTAACGTAAATTCTCGTTGCGTGGCAACCGCACATCTGATAAATTGCCAAATCTCTCCACTGCGAAGGTGACCTAAAATAATTACATAATTTATCCTCGGATTCGACAAGAACCTGTTAACCCTCAAACTTTGAGGGATACATTAAATAACGGTATAGATTGTCACCGACTGCCATGTATAAACAAAGCGATAGAGTTCGAACCTATAGTGATGATGACCCCATTTACAACATGTACTTAGTGTGCTCACTTTACATACAAACTAAACATAATTTCGCATCATTTCGGTTGAGGTCTCGCAAGAATGAAGTCAAAAAACCGGCCAAGCGCGAGTCGGACTCGCGCACGAAGGGTTCCGTACCATCTATAGAAATGCCAAAAAAATCACGTTTGTTGTATGGGAGCCCCGCTTAAATATTTGTTTTATTTTAATTTAATTATTTAAATATTCTGTGAATATTTCAAGCGTCTACCTATTGCTGTTATCAATATCGAGCTAAAACGAGCAAAAAAATCACGTTTGTTGTATGAGAGCCCCCATCAATATTTATTTTATTCTATTTTTAGTATTTGTTGATATAGCGGCAACAGAAATACATCATCAGTAAAATTTTCAACTGTCTAACTATCACGGTTCATGAGATACAGCCTGGTGACAGACGGATGGACAGACAGACAGCGGAGCCTCAGTAATAGGGTGCCGTTTTACCATTCGGGTACGGAACCCTAAAAAGACACACGTCTTATTTGCGTCATAAAACTTCAGTTTTCATATAAAACTCGAGCTAACATGATGTTTGAATTGCGTATAAAGTATTCAACAGATAGAATCGCCATTGGTTGACAGAGCACGAATTGGAGCAAACTGCCAAACTATCGGCGTCTTCTACTAGTTTACTTTAGTTTTCTTTCTGCTTACAGTTTTTTTTCATAAGCCCTCACTAGTATGCCAAGTAGAACACAAAATGATAAAATATTTTTTGTAACTGCCCCTTATTTTTACTAATTACAAAGTACTTGAACGCCTCAAAATTAAAACGGAGCTTTTAAACACAATTAAGAGTAGAAAGCTTGAGTACTTCGGTTAAGTTATGAGAAACGACAAATTATACTGCAACTGATTATCCAAAGGAAGGTAGAAAGAATAATAAGAGTGGGGAGACAGAGAGTATCTAGCAAATAAACGACTGAATTCGAATTTTCCAGAACAGCCAAGATTAACTTAAATGTGCGGAGACGCACTCTGCATTACTCTGAAGATGCATCATAACAATAATCTGAAGATTTGACGACCCTCGTGGTGCAGTGGGCGAATAACCGGCTGAGACGCAGGAGGTGGCCGGTTCGATTCCCGCCGCGGAACAAATGTTTGCATGATCTACATATATTTGTTCCGGGTCTGGTTGTTTCTCTATATATTATATGTATGTATTCACAAAAAAAATATGTATATATGTATTCTATCAGTTATCTGGTTCTCATAGTTCAAGCTTTGCTTAGTTCGGGGCTAGATAGCGCTGTGTGAAATGTCCAGCAATATTTATATATTTATTTAATCATGATTCAATTAGTCGTCCCTAACAGGTAGTAGTTCATACTCGTAGGTAATCTAAACGATAGTGAAAGTCAATGCGTATAAAAGATTTGAGTATATATTTTAATAAAACAAAATAACGAAGGATTATATATACATACTATATTATATTATATATTAAATAAATATCAAATATCAAACTTCCAACTAATCTAACATTTAGGTAAACCACGTTTGGCAAATTGTACGCTTTAGAAAAATGACGAGAACGAATAAAATTAAGCATAAACGTAGCCAGTAGCATTAATAACACGGGAAGTATAACACAGCACTCTACCACCTACAATTTACAAACCCCTGTAGACCATTCGATTTTCTATCGCTAAATTGAAAGGGCCCTCACACTTAACTCAATAAGTACAAACATGTGTTTAGATGCCTCCTATCGAAAGCTATATTGAATATGCTTTAAATATAATGGTGTGACTGACTTGTTCGGACAGTAGAAAGACGAAATAGTCTATCTGAAGGCCGATTGACCTCCCTAAGGCATTGGTCCTAATTTACCAATCGGTGATGTAAAGTACTAAATCTTGGTAGAATTATTAGCATATTGAGTATAATTACGTGTGTTTTCATTAGGTACAAAGTGCCGTTATTAGTTCATTCAAGTTCAGTTTTTGTTATGGCTAATACTTAACTCAAAAACTACAACGATTAAACTAAAAATAAAAACGCTGTCGAAATGTACTAATGAATACCCTACATTAGACGTCTCACTTGACGTTTCATTCATTTTCAATTTGTCGCATTTTGATTTTTTTATCCCTTTTGAACCCTGATATCTCAACAACCCCTCAACATATTTAGCTCATTTAGTCACACGAGGATTGTGCCATCACTAGGTTCGCTTCGAAAGTTATCCTCGGACAAACAAACATACATACATACAACATACATACAATGCCGATTTTCCCGAACTCAGCCTGAAATGCGGAAACTACCTAGACAGATTTAGCTCTATGTGGATTAAGTATTATTTAAGGCTGGTTACATACAGTCGGATTTACTTTTCAGAATCTCGAATCTAAATTTCGAACGCAGAAATTAATACAAATTCTGAAAAAAATCGAACGGTAAATTACGACGTGCGTGATAAAGTCCTTGATTTTATATGGATTTGCTGCCTTCAAAATTCCGATTTGATATACCGAAACAGAATTACGACTTTATCTGACTGGAGTAAATGCGGTAAAATTGATAGGTAACATATACTAAATATTTGACAAGAATAATATGTGAGAGTCTACAAATATTAAGATTTTTAAAATCATCTCAAAAATTTCAAGCCTAGACGGGACTTGAACCCGCGACCTTCCTCTTGATACGAGAACGCACTGTATTAAAATTTGAACCAAAGTGACCCACACGATAAGAACTTATTCGTAAATAGAACTAACCTCTGCACAGAACGCACCAACCTAAATTTGGTATTTATTGTCTCGCAGAATGTGTGAAAAGTAGAGTATTCTCCTCGTGGTTATAGCTATCTGCATCTTGGGCGTGCTTATACCCCTCTGCACTCAGGATACCAGTAGTTACTCTAGAATCCTTCGTTACGTTCGGGATTCAATATAGCGGCCGTGAAGCAAGACACTGTTTTATTCTCTCGTTTATTAAATAATAATATACAATTCCTCATTCCTAACTACACTAGGCAGTAGTAGTAGTAATAATGATATCACTAAAATGCGATATTTCGTGAGTTTTCAAATATCCTGATATTTCTCCATGATCGTAGGATAAATTAGTGTCCAAATTATGGTCTTGGTACAATGGCTTCTTTTCATTTTTTGCGTCTCATTTTAATTCGGGAATTTCCTTGATCTCATAATTTACTTTGATCTAAGATTTTTAAAATCCTCTCAAAAATTTCAAGCCTAGACGGGACTTGAACCCGCGACCTTTCTCTTGATACGAGAACGCACTACCATCTGTGCAACCAGGCAATTCACGTCTAGGTCTAAATTAGTGAGATGATTCAGAATTACGACTAAAGCGCCGTTAGCTCCATATCTACAGGAAAACTTATATAGTTCTTTGTACCTGCCCAATGCCGATAATTTCGACCTAGACGTGAATTGCCTGGTTGCAAAGATGGTAGTGCGTTCTCGTATCAAGAGGAAGGTCGCGGGTTCAAGTCCCGTCTAGGCTTGAAATTTTTGAGATGATTTTAAAAATCTTGGAATTTTCCGCATGTGTTCGGATAACACTATAAATAAAAATACTATTCTACAAATCTTGTTTACGTTTATATACAAACTACTTTAAATGTTGCAGGGAGAGTTTGTGGGAACTTTGAAACTGTAACAACATTAATGAAGGATTGTTCGGACGTTGACTTTGTGATAGTTTAGACTTTAGACTCTCAGCGTAGTGTTTGAAGTCACAAATTTCAGGCAGCTCTGTGAATGGAACCACGGGTTTAGGAGAATGAACCTAGGGTTGTGATTCAAGGTAGGTTATTAGCAACTCTGTGAATATAAGGTGTTGCAATGAAACTACAAATAATGACGAAGTATATTTTTGAGACCATAAATAATAAATAAATAATGTTATTTTTATCCCAAATAACTTTATTTTTGAGTTTTTGTACTTAACTTGCCGTACGCACCGTACGCGCTTTGTTGACTGGTTGTGTACATTGACCAGGCCGGGTCATTTAGTGAGCGGGGTTGTTGAAAAGCACCTAGTAACTTTTTAGTAATCTGTGGCATCGTAAAATACGCTAATTGTGTAACAGTTTGACCAACAGCATTTTATCGATTTTCTCGAGATTTTGATAATAGAAAAAGAACATTTTATAGATAAAGATATTTTATAGATATTTTATATATTTATTTTTTGTGTAGAAACCGCCCCTTCAATATAATTAGTTTAAAGTGTAACACAATATTTAAGTGTTGGTATTTACTGAATTACAATATATTTCCATTACTAGAATCCATATATTTATAAGTTAATATTATTACTTATAAATTAAGTACATATTTATTTATTTCATAGATGATATTTCTCGTCCCACTGCTGAGCAAAGGTCTCCCCCAAGCATCCCCTTTGCACAGCAGTGGGACGAGATAGGTTAGAAAACAAATAATGATATTTATTTATTTATAATTATGTATGTACCTAATATGTATTTATTAAAGGTTATGTATTCTTATTTTTCTATTAAAAAGTATATTCTTTTTACACCTCGGCCAATCTTTCAGATCCTCTCCATCCAAATACATCGCCCATTATGCTTACATATATTTTTTTATTTCTTTATATATGTTGTGTCTAGCTTGTAAGGAATTAAGAATTAAGAAATAAAGAATTTTCATTCATTAATTCCATCAATTTGCAATATTTAGTAGTCGCTAACTCGGACTGTTGAGCGAGGCTTGATAGAGCTCACTAGATGGAAAATAGTATTAGAACTACTAATAGTAGGACAGATTCTCATGCTTTAGTGGACGTTTGATGGTTGATACAATGATTTTTTTTATATAATATAGGCTTGCGATCTCGCCTGATGGTAAGCGGTGATGCAGTCTACGATGGTATACGCTTGCCTAGAAGAAACCTATCCACTCGCGACTTAAAGATACCCAGGTTATCATTACCGTTACGAGTGATTTAAGGTTAGGAGGCGGCAGTGAAGTGGGGCTTCATACTGATAATCCTCAGACGCACACGAAAAGTTTCATCGTTGGAGGACTAGTCTGGAGACTGCGGGGACGCCCAAGCCCCCCTAGGATGTCCATAGGGCCCTCTCGTCCAGTCGCCAGCCGGCACCATGGCGCATCCAGGGATTTTTCGCTAGTTGGCGGGGCAGCCTTTCACGAGTGGCTATTTCGCTACTCGGGCCCCCTACTGACTGCGGTCGGCTAGCGGTGCACCGTGCCTCGGATCCCGCTACCCTCCGCGACTAGTCATCCGACGCGGCGCTTATCTGTGTGCATCAGGTCGGTCTGCCAGCAATGAGACCATCACGTCGACCCGCCCCCGTTAGTGGCTACACCAGTCACCGTATCGGAACGCAGCGAAGCTACTTGGCGACACGACTTTGACGAGTGGGTGGAGATCAGCCGCGGCCGAAACCTACCACCGATTTCACCTGATTGGCACCACCCGGGGACCACGTGTAGGGATTCTATATGGGTAATCTCCTACGGACGTGGGTGACTCGGCCTCCAAAAAATGATGATGATTAGTAGCGGGTGGATCACCCTTAATTACATTGCAGGGTTAATTCAATTCATTAATTCCATGCGAAAATGATTATTACATACCAGCAGATGATAAAATAAACATAAAATGCAGGTCTCCATAATCGGCTAATAAGCATGAATGATTAACAATATAAATTGGAAATATGATTATTAAATTCAATTATTAAAAATGTCAATGGATTAAAAATTTCAACCAATACAAATAAAATGTAACTTAAACTTAAACTCGAAACTTAACATTTAAAATTGACATCAAAATATGATCCAAGAGAAAAATTACAGACTTGCACTGAGCTGGTGTCGCTAGAAATCATATTATTCTTAGTGATGCATACTATATCGACAGACGGTTTAGCCTTTTGTAGAGCTTATAGGCAACCATTAATAGATCTGATTTTGATTCAAACCGTCAATTCTTTATTCTTTATTATACACAAGAAAATACATAATAAAGTACAGAAATAGAGGACATGTACATAGACGAGCTTAACCCTATAAAGAGTTCTCTTCCAGCAAACCTTTGAGGCTAGAGAGAGAAATGATTTTAAAGGTAGGTGCGTGTAAAATAATCATAAATATGTACATATATCTTAAACAAATAAAACGAAATATACCAAAATAAAGTAATAAAGTGAATGAATATAATAAATAAATAAATAGACAAAAATAAATATATACCTACAATAATAAATATATACCTACAATAAAATAAAATTACAGAGAAAGATAGTGCTCTTTAACTTTCCGTTTGAAAATGTTAAACGACGGACTAGCGTGAACTTCATGGGGCAGGGCATTCCAAATTTTCACCGCATAAACGGTAAAGGAGCCACCATAGCGGCTTGAAGTGTGTTGAGGTGTTTTGAGGAGAAGGGACTTAGAGGACCGGGATGTCACACTGCGAGGGACAAGGAATTCGAAGCGTTTACGGAGGTAGGGAGGAGAGAGTGGACAATATACTTTAAATAAGATTGAGAGAACGTGAAGATCACGACGAAGACGAATAGGGAGCCATTTAAGTTGGGATCTGAACGTGGATTCGTGATCGAACTTGCGCACTCCGAAAATAAAACGGATGCACAAGTTCTGTAGACGTTCCAGTTTATTGAGAAGTTCCTCCGTGGCATCAAGAAAGCAGACATCTGAATAGTCGAGAAGGGGCAGCAACAGGGCTTGGGCGAGAGTAATTTTTGTTTCAAAATATTTTGATAAAATATTTTGATGTAACACATTAATTTTACTTATTCACGAAAAAGTCCATGTACTGTATCTGTAGCATCACCAACATCGGCTATGTCAGCCTGAGGGGTACTCTATCCTGCCTCTGCCCTGAGTGACTGCACTGGTAAATCATCAGTTTGAGAACACTTGTCAATACATTGCACTGAGCTAACTTTCTATGCCTGAAGGGTCTTACAATATACATCGTACTCAATCTTGTTATTCAAATGTAATATTTCTCACAATATGTTCAGACATGCATGCAGCGCAAACAACCTACGAGCAGGTCTTACATTTTTAAATCCCAAACAGTTATATTTTAGCTGTTAATTAAGTTTTTTTCACACTTAAATAATAGTTACGCGGTCTGATACCAAAACATTCGTGTGCTGTACTGACACTAAAGTCAAAGTCAAAATCTTTTATTCATTAAAATCACAAGAATAACTTTGAAACGTCAATTTTACTGCCTGTTCCTTCGCGCCAGGAAGGGAAGGCAAGAAACAAAGCTGGTTGTTTTTTAATGATCCTTATATAATACATTATAATACAGAAAATAAATTACGTCTAAATTGTATCATTTTGAACGAGTTGGAGCAATTTCAATCCCAAGCTTCTCTATCATCTAAATAATCCGATATTTTATAGTAGGCTTTTCTATAAAGATTTTGTATAATTGCGTTTTTAAATTTGTTAATTGTCAATTTTTGTACATCACTTGGGAGTTTGTTATAAAACCGAACACCTTGCCCTTTACAAGATTTACTAAATTTATAGAGTCTACAAGGGGCAACAGCGAGTTTATCTTTATTTCTAGTATTAAAATTATGATTATCGCCATTTTTCTTAAACAAATTAATATTTTTGTGAACATACATCAGATTTTCATAGATGTATTGACAAGAGAATGTCATAATATTTAATTCTTTAAACTTATTGCGTAATGATTCTCTGGGGCCCATATTATAAATTGCACGAACAACCCTCTTCTGCAGCACAAAAACGGTGTTTATATCTGCAGCACTCTAACCAATTTAGTAAGCAAGACTGGAAATAAAGCGGAGATCTTGTCATTACATCCATCTAAAACAATTTAATAATCCTTCTTTTCTAAACTGCGTATTTCAGCATTTTAACAAAGAGTACTTCTTGCATCGGTCTTCCAAAAGCAACTTATATACAAGGTAGCGATCACCCAACAAACGCTGCAGTATATGTCGCACGTTACATCCCCGGTCATCTCCAATAACAATAATCCGATTTCTTCGGCTCGGCGGCTACTCGTCAGGTAGAAGCGGTGCATTTTTTGTTTCGTGTCTTTTCGGCTGTGAGTTGGGTAATGTTGTAGTTTTTTTAGCAGCCGCGTGAACGTGGTCAACATGATTTGATACCTCCTGGTGGCTAGTTCGATCGGCCATAGACATAGCTATGGATGATTCCGGAAGTATTTGCTTAGGCTAGGAAGAGCTGTTTTAGTACGTGTTTACTTTACGGCCACCAGAAGTTAAAGGTTGGTCAGTAAGTCAATTTTGTAGTAGTTGTTGAAACAAAAACATAGATCGTGCCTGTTTTCTATTAAAAACAAAGCGATGTTTATGAAAATTTTGGGTGATGCCCTTAGGGGTACATAAACCTTATTCTAATATTATTTTTAAATTAAGACGTCCCACGTCTCATGGACGGCCATTAACAATGATAAAGCGAATCGCTTCGGGCTTTGAAAGTCAATTTTATGGTAACAGGCGTATTTAATATTACGCGTCGTTTAATGAACTTGGTGACCAAGTTCGTTGTGGGAGTGTTTACAGTAATGACGTATGTACTTTGGTAATTGTGTTTTCAGATCACTGCAATATTCCATTAAGGCTTGACGGCTTTTATAGCCGGGATTGTGAAATTGTTATTGAATAAAATAAATGACATGAAAAAACCGGACAAGAGCGAGTCTGACTCACGCACCGAGGGTTTCATAATTGTGACTACAAATTAACCTTATTCGGATTTTTTCCTTTACTTGTGCTATAAGACCTTGATTTTTGTCAAACTTCATGATTCTAGTTCAACGGGAAGTACCCTATAGGCTTAGATTTATTTACGATTTATCCATACGGCATGAATGGTCGTATTTTTTGATTGTGTTTACTTAGAAGCCTGATTTGTATATAGCTCCGAGGAACTTATTATTTGATATTAATTTCAACTTGATACCTCTACGCCTTCGTGAGAAAAAGGGTCTTGACCGACAGACAGACAGACGAACCACGAATTAAAAACTTAAAGGAATATAAGCGATCCTTTATTCTGTTTAAGACCTGGAACCCTAAAAATGCCGACATCTTCACGTACACTCCAAAGCACGAAAGAGTGAAAATGTCACTAGACAAACCTGATAACGACTAACTATCTTCACTACAAACGTTTCAGCTATTTCTAAAGAAAATATAAGAACGCAGCAGAAATAACAGAGTTTTATAAAAGCACCCCACAGATTACTCTTTTGAGTCCTAGCTCCATTCGAACTTAATTATAAAAAGAAAGAAAGATGATAAGAAAACTGCATAGTGAAATTGTAAAATACATTTATCTCGCCGCGTCTTTGTCTTGGTGAACACCAAAGTAAATTTAACCTCAGGCTATTAAAAGACCTCTACCCACAACTGTACCATACCATGATCTTATTAGATCGCTATTTGCATGACCTAGGAGCTTCAAAGTTAAATTTGTATGCAAAATGAATACTATGTTGACTATGATGCAATATTGGAGTTAGGTATTAACAGTTGTTGATATCAAACATTAAAATTAAATAGAGATAAGTTATGTTAGGTTACTCTAATAGTCTATAGCGTCAATATGATTTTTACCGACGCTACCTGTAAATAAATAAACTTTCCTAGATTGCGCATATTATGTTTTCTGAGAACTGATTGGAACTTATGTAGCACTTCACAATAAGATCTGTTGGTTCTAAGACCACGAGCCAAAACCATTGGGAAATTTCCCCTATTCCTTGGACCTACCTACAATATTATTGTAGGTAGGTCCAAGGATATTATTATTTTTCGACTGTACAGGGAGCCTTTATTACTTCATGCACCAATTACATAGTGTCCTCTAAAAGAGTCCACACACTTAACGCTTTCTTGTTTTAAGTCTAGGCTTGATACTATTAGCATGACGATGGTATTGACCACAAAAGGCTCAAGTTTATAACAAAACTATTTCAGTTCTGTATTGTGAAAGATGAAACGAGTTTGTAGGTTTGACAAGCCTAGAAATTAAAAAAAAATCCAACACACGCTCCTGCAAATGAGATCAAGCCTAGACCTGATCGAAGAATTTTTTACGTGTGTAGAGGTCAAACACGTAGCCCAGTTATCGGATTAAATTCCGAACGAGGTTCTAGTTCTCAAGCAATTAATGTAAAACCTACTTTTGAATAAATCTCGCACTAAACGATCCGATCTCTAGCATAATATTGACGTAAAAAAACTAGTCTAGATTATGGAGTTTTTTCTTTCTAGAAGATTTTCTTATTGCTAAAAAATAAAGCTTTATCCACTGGATATTGGCTGAGCTTTCAATAACGGTTAATATTTTTCGTACTACTGAATAGACGGGAGAATAAAGTTATTCACTGCGTCCAATACTCTGTCGTTACCTAGAATCCATTCAATGCTACAATGTTCCAGTTGAACGGAATCAAAAACACATTCATACCCCCTAACCATTGAGATGAAGACTAACATCATTGCCCCTTACTAAATGTATCGAGGTATTTCGATTAATGCTGCTAATAACCCATAAAATATATCTGGAATTGACGTAATTAGTTAGAACTCGCTTACGAATTAATCGCGTGTATTATTTACTTGTTTCTAATCAGAAAACATTATAGCTAATTTATCTACATCATCATCATAGGAATCATAGGAAAATATCACTGCTGAACATAGGCCTTCTCCAAAGATTTCCATAGCTACCAATCGTGTGCTCCCAACGACACTCAGTAACCTTTCTAAGGGCATCCTTTCATCAATATACATAATAACAGTGTTATTAATTACTTAAAACTATATTATACAAAGTTAATCATTAAAAACGTAGAAACTTTTCTTATAAATTGCTAATAATTAAAAAACAGACAGTCGTGGTAAATGAGCCGCGAGCCCAAGTTCTCTCATCCATCATCAATCTCCTGGGACGAGACTGTTCAAGAGTGAGCACAGAAATCAGTAAATTGCACCATGTAAACAAAAACTGCAGTTGAAAGCTTTTAAACTAATGAAAATTGAAAGCATAAACTTTTGCATTTGTAAAAGTGGTACGCTTGCAAGTATTTTGCAGCGAACCTGGGTGCTTCCTTAAATTAAGTATGTTTACCCGAAAGTTTTATTGTCCTCACTCACTAAAATAATGTTTGTTCTAACGATTATTTGAAATTTGCTGTATTTAGCTGCAACATTTTTTAATAACAGCTTTTTTCATCGTTGTTTAAGGTGCGTAGAATAAAAGCAACCTTGTATAAGTCCAAAGAAGGCAGAGAGTTACAAGAAACTGCTGATTCGATGGCAGCACATAAAGTTTAAGGTATTTATTTATTTAGATAATTTCTAAGAAAATGTTTGATATTAATTTTATGAAAATTTCCCATAATCGCCTCATGTAGGTAAACATACTCGTACCTACATTAATCGTATACTTACCGAAAGTACCTTGATGCAGCTTTTACGTGGAATTGTTTTGTCCAAAATTCAGAACTACAAATTGTAAGTATTTCTTTAACATATACCCGAAAAAATGTATTTAAAACATTCATGCATTAAGAGTTAAAGTAGCATTTTCGAAGAGTGGCTTCTAAACATCGCTACACACTCAGCTATAATACCTAGCCGCCACCACTATCCGACAAAGAATAGGTAAAGTAGTGGAAAGTATCTCAGAAATTCCATTTCCGCGCTACTGAAAATATTTTCACAAAATATTTGTTCCAATTTAAGGTGTTTGTAGGAATTTTCCGCAATATTACGCTAACTTTTGCGACACGCGGTTGTTAAAACAAATTGTACTGGTAATTGTAGAGAGAAAGGTTCTATTCTATGGGTAAAGTCGTTTTCCAAAATCCTTACAACACTATAATATCGTCAAACTATTTTAGAGGACTTATGAATATTATTATTGTTATCTTTTTAGCCCTCTGTGTCCCACTGCTGGGCAAAAGCCTCCCCACATTCTTTCCAGTTACTTCGGGTTCGGTCCAACCCACTCGGAAGCTGAGCTCGTCCCTCCATTTTTTCCTTGGTCTTCGGGTTTTGTCAGGATTCCACTCGCCAGGGTCAGCTTAGCCCACTAAGTTTATACTTTTGGATGTTGGTCAAAGACCATATCTGCGCACCATAAGTAAGTCGCCGTAGAAGGACGTCTTTCTCGCGAAGCAAACTCACTGATGCTTCGCGAGAAGGACGTCCTTCTATGGCGACTATTGAAGATAACGTGAGTGCTGTGCGGCTAATGATAGAAGGGTGACATCAACAGATTCGAGTAGCTTAGGCATTTGTATGAGTCAAGTTCAAAAAGTATTACATGAACATTTAGGCGTCAGAAAGCTCTGTACTATTACGAACCTAAAACCAAAATTGCGCAGCTTGTCTGTTGGTTTCGGGTTCGTTGTTTCGGATGTTTCCATTCGAAGATTTGCCGACAAAAGTAAAGAAGGGAAGAAGTCAAGAGAAAATGATGACAGCCTCATTCTTTAGACGGGCGGATCATTTCGGAACAATTGTCCTAGAAGATAAAAGGACTGTTACTGCAGATTTGTTTGTCAGCCATTGTTTACAAGTTGTCTTGGAAAATGTTAGACAGCACTCCACCACGACAATCCTCCAGCTCACTCCGCCAGACGGACTATCGAATATTTGTCTCACGAATGTGTGGACTTAGTGAGTCATCCGCCTTAAAGTCCCGACCTGGCACCTTGTGACTTTATTTGATTTCCAAAAATATCCATTTATGAACTTTAACAATTCGTTTTCTGAACCCTGAAGATGCCGTGGCAGCATTTGATAACGACGTTTAAGAGATCCTTAAAGAAGAGTGGGCTCACTGCTTCAGTCAATGGTTCCATCACATGCGACGGTGCTTAGAAAGGAACGGGACGGGACTACTTTGAAAAGCAATAAAAATATTAACAGGCTTCTACATCTTTCCGTTTTTTATTTTCTAAACTTTCTTCTTTCAAACACTTTCAATGTGACCCACGTATATTATGCTGTTATCCATGAATCAGCGTTCCCTAAAAGTATTGTCAAATTTCGTTATTACAAGCTGTTTTTAACTTTTTACAGTTGCGGCTTCATAATGGTAGAAAACGTGGAAAAAGCGAGTTTAGCGTTTCATTGGTTTTTTCATTGATGTTTATTACGTAACTCTGTAAAATAATTATATTAAGCAGAAATATTTGATTTTTTTCATTTTGACTTGGGGAGTAAGCTGGTGAATGCGTTACGTAAAGTGCGAACGGCAGTTGAGTGGGAGATATAAGTTAGTGAAGATAGAAAGAGTGAGAGTTACGTTTCGTATATTTTTAAACGTTAATGTGCGAGTGCGAGTTTCGTCTGTCCAGAATGAACATAGACTGATCGACCTACAGACGTGTGGACAATTTAATAATATAACAATTTTATAAATTAATATTTTGAAAAAGAAGTTTTACTTCAGTCGTGTGGTCAAAAGCACACTCGTTTTTTTTTATTTATGTAGCATTTGACATACCAATTGATAGCTAAATGAGTTTATGTAACCCACTATATGTAGGTACTTAGGTATTTGATCCCTTAGCAGGTTCTATGTGCTAGCCAATCAGAGATAAACTAAGGGTAACTAACACTGCTAAACCTTGTTAGCACGAGACAATGTCTAGAGACATGTATCGTAAATTATCTCATGTCAAATCACGTCTTTGTTCCGAAACCATGAATCTTCCGAGACAACAGTACCGTCGTAATGTATCAAGAACAACTTCCTCCTTCAAACACAAGCCTCGTCTCCGAACACGTATATACGCAAGATAAGTCTCGCAACACTGTCTCTGGCCTTTGATGTCTCGACAAAAACTGACAGCCGATGGATACGGAGAAACATGTTTCAAGACCTTTTGTCACGAGATATGAGAAGATTTTATAAGACCGTGTTTCGATTCTATGTCTCGAGAGAAATGTAGCCTATTGCGTACGAGGTTTATTAGAAATCCCAGGTCATCTCGTAGGTTAGACATTGTTAATCTCTACGCCAGCCATCAGTAAATTCAATTATTGTATCTGATATGTACGCATGCGTATCGCAATTATTGTTCTCTATTGCTAACATAATTATCAATAAGGGTAGGTAGTTAGTATCCATATCGATGAACTGTTTATAAGGTTTATGCTACATTTGCCTGCTAGATAGATAACAAACACTATATTGAAATAATCAATAATGGGGTACCCGAGTCCATCGCGTTTTCAAAATTCTTTCTGGACGTCTGGTCGAAGCGTCGTGTGATCCGAGAGCTGGCGCTTATGTGGGTCAACGCATAAGCATTGCAATTCAGCGGGGTAATGCAGCCAGCGTCTTGGGTACACTTCCGCCTGGTAGTGATCTGGAGCAGTTGAGCTATCTATAGATCGTTTGCAACGGTCTTTAGATGATTCAACAGTTTCTTCTGTATTTTATTGTAAATAATTTTATATTCTTTCTGTTTAAAAGTATCTAGATGTATGTACAACGTACATATTCTGATTATTCAATTAATACATGGCGAACTTATTCGCTTTATCTTTCAGCTAACTTTTATTTTGTTTACATAGAATGGCAGTGCTGTTTCAAAACATTATACAAACATGAAAATAAATTAACACAGAAACACAAACACAGCTGCTCACTTTTCTACACGACTAATACTGAAACCTTAGTTCCACACCTACCTACCTAAATATCATAACCATTATGTTAACATTTCAACCATCAATTGGCATTCCAATGTTCTACGTTAATAGCTAAGAACAAGGTTAGCATACAACAGTGTTTCATGAGTTATTTAGTTTACTCCGATACAGTCTACTATATTTCAGCCGCTAAGTGCCGTTGAGTGCGCAATTCGTATTCAACAAGCCGACGCATTAGATCCTAGCTACTCTGCTTTAGGGCTCAGACACAAAACTGAGATTCGACGTAGCATCGTAAAAATCTGCGAGCTCCCTCGACGCATCGCAAGAACTTGCGAATTGATTCGCATCGCGCATCGCATACGCTCAGTACGGTTGACGGTCGTCGTAGGAATGGTCAGCTTGGGAGACGCCTTGCCGCACGAAATCGCATCGCAGCAATTCGTGTCGCAATTTTCTGCGTTGCGAATTCGCATCGCGTCGCGTGTACGAGCCCTTACATAAAAACTAGCTTACGCCAGCGGATTCGCAGGCGTGGTTTGTCAATAAAAAGTGGCCTATGTCTCAATCCAGGTCTTATTTTATTTTAATTTCAGTTATTTCAGACAAAAAATAATTAAGGATAAACATTACTACGCTTAATTATTGTTTAATATACTTATTATACATATATTAAAGGTCATAATCTATCTGCATACAACAGATCATCGTTACGACGTGAAAGCGTAACAAATAAACAAACTCACTTCCGCACCCAGGCTTCCATAATAATATCATTGGTCTGTGATAATATGATTCGAAACTCCGAATAATACTCGAATCTCTGACTGTCTGTCTAAAATTTGGTATAGATAGATTACGACCGGGATTGAGACATAGACTTATTTTTACCCGACTGCGCAGAAATAGGTTAATGTTGATACGGACAAGCCAGCTTGTTTGTAATATTAGTATGATTGCGAAAGGCATTTCAATATTATCTTATAGACGAAAGCTTAAAGCTGCCAGATCTCCATCCATACTAATTGTGTTTTGTTAGTTTATTCAGTTGTACAACACAGAATTTCACAGATGAAAAAACTCGACTATAGTAACAAGTCTTTTCGAACAAACGTATGTACTTGTATTTGATAGTCCCTTTGTGAGTTTCTGATCAAATAAGGTTATTGTTGAAAAAATACTTTTTCAAACCAAGCTTTTATAAAATTCATAATCGGAACCGCAAGCAGATTCAAATGAGCCCAAACACTAGTAGCATACTATGATCTATTCAGAAGTTCCGTGGTCTAGCATCCGTCTCCATCATGAGACCACCTCCATGGTACCATATTATTGCATTATCACCGATGTTACATATGTATTCCAAATTTCAGCTCAATCGGTTTCGGAGAACAGGTGCAAAATTCAGTTGGAAATTCTACCGGGACAAACATACATACATTGCAAGTTGATAAAAAGCTTGTAAAAACGCCGGCGTTCATCATCCTAATCTTCTTCGTATTTTGATGCTATAATGTTCAGACACTGTTTATTAATTCAAGTAGAGTAATTTCTCGAGACATTCATTTGCAGCTGTTTGTCTGACTCGTTTCGAGAAGGTTCATTTTAGGACTAGAGTTCACACTTGCATTAAGTTTAACTATATTTAATTAGTTATCTACAGTTTTGCGAAAACTTTCGTTAGTGTTCATGATGTTCACTTTGATTTACTGTGATCTTTTAGAAATAAAACAATCATAATAATTCATTTATTGATTCAGACAAGATTTACAAGTTGATGTTTGCTACAGAAGCTTATTAAATTTGCTAGATATGTGGGAGTTTTGCGACGTCCCAAGTCAAAGAATTGAAACGACACTGTATTATCAATGTTCTAAACTAGATGATAGGGAACTAGAGGGAACCAGCGCTAGGGAAGATAACTCTTGGATGAGTAACATAAGGTGCATGTAAATTAAAATCATTTTCCAAAGTCCCAAGGCGCGTCCGCTGACAGTGCTAGATCTACTATCTCACCTGGAGATGCCCCTGCATGCTAGTGATGTAGATCGCCTGTACATACTGGCAAGTAGGTAGGAATGTGTTTATTTTTTATTTTTTATACGTCCTAACTACATATAACCCACTTAATGTTAAGTGGTAGCCATAGCATATAACAAAGTATTGGTTCGTAGGTCACGCACCCTAAGAACGTGCCCTACGATGCACTGCTCTACGTTCATCAACTTGAGGCATACAGGTGAGCATCATGCGCCTGTAATTTCACCAGCAACCATACCCTTTAAGGCGAATATAGTAGCTGATTGGTCTTATTTGGAGGCTTTCTCCTCAAGAAGGAATCAGTTTTATGTGCTCAAAAAAATATATGTCATTCATTGACCTTTTATCTGCAAAGGGAATATACAAAACAAAAGTTCTAGCTGTTCATTTACTATGTGAAAAAAAATAACTAAATGTAGCTGTTTTCGACTTTCAATTTGATTCAACCTCTAAACGACGTAACATTTTGTAATTTTTCTTTCACTTAAACGTGGGCAAATACTATACCTTCAAGTTGAACATATAATGCTGCGCTACGACGGTCATTCACGTGGCAATTAATTATTGTAAATTTTTCCGAATAATTAGCGGGTGTATCCTTAGAAGATGGTTGCGCGGGCGACGGGCGGCAGTGTACCGCTGACTGTCGTACGGGAGGGTTGTGCTCGTTTGCCTCGCGCTCACCTATTTGCTGATCGATTAGATGCGTGTGGCGGAATGTGCGGTTGGTGCGGGGCTGAAACAATAGCTACGCCCATTCGCTCAAGGTCATCGGCTACGGTTAGCGCCTTAAACCGAAACAAAGCAATGCTGCTTGGCGGAAGAAATAGGTATGGTGATACTTTCCTGGGTGAGCTCTTTCACCAAGCACTCTACTACTAATGTAGAAGAGTTGATATAAATGTTGTTATTGCTAACAATTTAATTTAATACAAATCGTGAAATATCTGAGGTAAGATTATGATGACATTAAGCTTAACCGCACAAGCTTATTCCGTAAATGACTTACCGTAATTTTATCAACCCCGTCTTAGTTAGCATAAAAAAATAACATGCATTCGTATTACCCGTGCGCGATAAGTTGGGACCTGAGCGCGGTGACGTCATATTGGCGTGTTTGTACCGCCCGCAAAAAAGCGAACATAACAAGCAGCCGCCCGCGGCTTCGTCTTTGTTTTTTTTTTTAACCTAATTTATTATGTTACTCAGGGAGGACGCTGCTTTTTATCTAATCTTTTTTACACTATTTGAATAAAATAAAAATACAATGTTTAAGTTTATACATTTCTTTTATCTATTATTTACATTATCTCATCTTCGTCACAACTTAGTGGATTTATGCCTTCTAGAGGTTGTTCTTCGTCCTCAGTCTCACTATAATCACTTGACGAAGAGGTATCCGATAAATTTACAATTAATTGCGATTCATTCGTCTCTTGTAAGAGGTCATCGTCTCAATACTTTTGTCGAAGCCTGTCCACATGGTTGACTTCTTTTTTCCAGACAACAAAACAATAACACAAACGAAAACTAAAAGAATTCCAGAGCGCGTCGTTACGTGACGTAGGCCAGTACGAGGCTAAAAACCCTAGTAAAAAATAGTGATGCGAACGGTACAATACGGGCGCCATCGGGGAAGTGCAGGGGAAGCGGTCGGGGAGTCGCATTCCTAGCAGGTCCCAAGTTATCGCGCACGAGTTAAAATATGACCTACGGTAAACATAAAAAGGTGGTCGTATTTTAAGGAACGCTGTAATTAGACGAAGGCGGGTCACTCAGCAATGTAAACAGCAATAAATGCCCAGCCTCCTCAGTTCCACTACTTTGTTTACGCACCCAAGGACAAAAAAACTAATTAAAAATTATGTTTACTCTGCTCAGAACAAAATCGGTTGAAAATGTGTAGATTACGTTCATAATTTAAAAATAATAAAAAGTAGACGATTTTTGTGTTATGTACTTGCGTGAGAAATAGTTGAAACAAAACATAATGTTTTGCTATACATACTATGTAAGACAAGAACGTGACCGTATTTTATTCTTATATTGTTATCCGAACATCATCATCATCCACAGTCAGACTTCACCCACTGCTGGGTATAGGCCTCCCCAAGTTTGTGCCATCCGCCACGATCCTGCGCTAGTCTCACCGACTCTAACGATGTCGTCCACCCATCTCGCTGCCGGACGTCCTACCCTTCTACCTCATTCTTCGGCCACCATTCAGTCGCTACCTTGCTCCACCTGTCATCACCACGTCTCGCCAAGTGTCCCGCCCAAGACAATTTGAGCTCCATAACTCGATTCCCAACGTCATGAACTTTCGTTCTTCTACGGATCTCGACGTTTGGAACTTGATCCAAGAGTTTGATGCCGAGCATGGTACGATCCATGGCTCTCTGTGCAACTCTTAACCTATACACAGCCTCCTGCGTGAGCGTCCATGTCTCGGCACCGTAAGTCATGGTGGGCAGAACACATTGGATAAATAAGCGGGTCTTCGGACTCGTGTAAGTGTGGAGTTTTAGGCGACATAAGGATGTCGTCCAGCTTGCCGAACGCGGTCCATCCCAATTGGATCCTTTTAGATATCTCCTTTTGTTGATGCTCTTTACCAAACGATAGAATATGTCATCATAATATGTTATCCGAACACTTACACAAAAATCCAAGAGTTTTAAAACCATCTCAAAAATGTTCAAGCTTTGACGGGACTTGAACCCGCAACCTTCCTCTTGATACGAGGATGCACTACCAATTGTGCTAAAGGCTCTTGTCACGTCAGGGTCAAAATTAGTGAGATGGTTTAGATAACGACTAAACCGCCGTTAGCGCCGTTAATTTGGGCCGAGCCTCGATTACGTAATATTTATATCGATAGTAGCCTAAGTCACCCGTAGCTATAATATCTAATCCAATTGCTGTCGTGTCGCTATCTGCTAGTCAGGCCATCCCTTTCACACGTACAGTACGTACCTCATGTGTGAAAGGGATGGCCTGACTATTGATAGCAACACGACAGCAATTTGGCTTAGTTAATACGGCTACCGGACCATAATAATAAATCGATTGACACCTCATCGATTCGTTAACATGGTCCATCAAAATCGGATGAGTAGTTTAGGCGCTACGGCGCTATGGTGAAACATAGGTAAATACAAACATATATATGTACATAGACTGCTAAAAACATAACCCTTCCTTTTAGCTTTTCCGTTGTCGGTAATAATTGAAAACGGTATATAGCGCTTTCTCTCTGTTTAAAAAACAAAAGCCGAATAACAGCAATATATTAGAATACTAACCTAATTTGGTAATATGCCAGAGAATGATAACGATATCAAACGGTGGCATCTGTATTAAAATATAGCATCATTACAGATAATACTGTAGATTGCTTCTTTATGTACGCAGACAATATAAAAATAAACAATTAAAAAGTTAGGTTTACGACTTAACAACGTCATGAAATAAGCTTGGCTCAAGTTGAAATATTCTCAATTTCAAATGATTGAAATTCTGACTGTAGAGAGAATTTTTGATGAATATTTTAGAAGGAGAAAATTGAAATGAACTGGAAACATAAAGTTGTTCTATTTAAAATGGAACAAAAGTCACCTGTAAACCGTTATATTACAATGTCTTGATATCAGGAAGGATCTTAGAGCAATGCTGAGGGCAGGAGACTCCTCCCTACTATAATAAAAAATTGATAAAGGTAGGTACGCGTAAGTTGTGGTACGTACCTGGTTGAGATCGTTGTGAATAAATAAATATAAGCTGGACATTTTATATAATTTTAATTTGATTTGTTTTAATTTAATTTCTATTTTATGTCTATTTCTATTTGTAACCTAACTTGTATAGGTTAATAGCTTGAAATAAATAATTTTGATTGTTAATTTTATTTATTTCAAACAGCGCTATCTAACCCCAAAAAGCAAAGCTTGCACACTGCACTATGGGAACTATTGTACTTACGGCTAGTATAGGTACTAATGCAATTTGTGCCGCAGCGGAAACACATACGAAAAGTATAGACCAAGTGGGTGGGAGTTAGGTTGTGGATGACGACGATGATGCATGTAAGAAAATGTTGGCAACATTTAATTTTTAAACTTTTACATAAAAGTTTACGACCCAGTACACTCGAAAACTAAACCTATTTTACAGCAGTCATAAACTCCAATTTGCAAAACTACTTTTGTCTGGCATACATTGTGAAAATGCGACCGTAATCAAAACGAATGAATTCCGACTCGGTCGTCTTCATAAAAGCTGGAATGTTCGTCAGATACTCGTACAAAATGAGCGAATTATGTGACAAACCAGCCATCATTTTGTCTGTAGCTGACTTACTTATTGCAATTCTGAATGTTTTTCTATGGATGAGGAAAATCGTTTATTACGAGGGTCTACCTTTTTCGTCTACTTTTTTTGTTATTTGTATGATTTGATCAACACCGGCCTCGGCCTCGGCCAAATAGTCCAATTGGACACAACACAACTTCAAGAAGGATGTCAAGAGAAGGATGCCAAGAGAAGGATTCAGTTAGGCTGGGCAGCATTCGGGAAATTAGGTCGAACCTTCCCGTCACCTACACCACAATGCCTGAAAACTAAAGTGAAGACTTTAGTTCTCAGTGCGTCCTACCCCTAATGACCTACGGTGCGGAGACGTGGACGCTCACGTTAGGACTAGTCTACCAATATAAGGTTGCGCAGCGAGCTATGAAACGGGCTATGCTTGGAGTTTCTCTGAAGGATACAATCCTTAACGAGGTTATCCGACAGAGAACCAAAGCTACCGACATAGTCCAGCGGATTAGCAAACTGAAGTGGCAGTGGACTGGCCATATATGCCGGAGAACCAACAACCGTTGGGGTAAACGAGTTCTTGAGTGGAGACCGCGTCTCGGAAAACGTAGTGTGGGGCGCCCCCCGGCTAGGTGGAGCGATGACATAAGAAAGGTGGCTGACAGAAATTGGATGAGAAGAGCCGAAGACCGGGCTCACTGGCGCGTATTGAGAGAGGCCTATGTCCAGTAGTGGACTAATGTGGGCTGATGATGATGATGATGATCAACATACTGTGTGTCACCGCATATACGACATTAATTTAAATCACGGGTAGGGTTGATGGCTAGTATTGTTGTAAAATAGTTGATGACTTTTTTTTTAATTATCAATCTACTTTATTTTCAAGTCCTAAAATATCAATGTAACAGCCTGTATGTAATAGGTAAACAAATCATATTAATTCATCATGTAGTAGGTACCTGTTAAACTGATTAAGCGGCAGCGGCGCAAAGGCGCCGTCGATTTACGTTAAAAATTATTTATTGACAATGTATCCATTACTGGATAAATATTCAAGCTACCGGTATTAAACCAATCTCTAAAATCAGTTTATGATACTGCATATGTGTTTTAAATTAATGTCGTGAATGCGGTGACAGACTGTACAAATATAGGCTAAGTTAGTATTATAAAATAAAATATTTTATATCAGACGATGGGGATCTGTCGGACGAAGGGATTATAACACCTTTTTTTGCGTCTGGGCTAAAAATATACCTACACCCAAATTTTTTTTCCTGTAATAGACAAGGCCACTTCTGTAATAAACTCACGTTTAAAAGTACGATCAAAGATTTTATTTGGCTATAAACTGGCGACACAAAATAAAGGGTATTGATTTGCGCCTTCGCAGAATAGGGTTGTCAAATAAAAATTCAAATAACAGGATAGTCTTGGCCTTTTTCTCATCTTAGAATATAAAATTTTTATACTACAGTGTATAAACGTTAAAATACTATTTTTTTCTGGACAGGACTACTCACTAGATGAAAAAGTGACCTAATAAAGGTTGGTGGGAGCTGTTGCGTGCAGACCGTACAAGACCGTTGCTCTGAAAATCTATAGAAGAGTCCTCTCTATATAGGCTGTTTGGTAATATACTGACGATAATCAAGTAACGGTTTCTCAAAACATAAAAAAGACTTATCAAAAAAACTACTAGTTATATTATCAAATTCAAAAAAAAAATCGACTAAGTTTAGGTGATTAATTCGATATAAAACTTACTGCCTACCCTTCAATCGACACCAAAAAATAAAAGTCGATTTGAGATCTCTTTCAGAAATGGCTGCGGGTTTTGGGTTAGAGAGGGACAACAAGAGATATCTCGAGACGTCACCAATACAGTATCTGTGGTTAGATGGCAAGCATTATGCAATAGCACAACATACCTACGTTTAATAAAGTGTTTGTTTTTACATGCCAAAATACATTTCACATTTCTATGGTAAACATTTCACAAATTTATTTATTAAGCTCATCAAAATAACCCTTTTCATTTTTGTGCGTATATTATCAAACACCCTATACTAGTATACACGGTGTCCTTTAAATCACTGTTTTCCCAGAACAAACGTTGCTCAGACCATGATCTAATAACTGTTTATAGCATCAAATAAGAAAATAAAAAAATAAATTCTAGACCTTCTCAAATAAGTCTAACGTTGTTCAAAAACTAACCGTGACATAAAGTTCATGGGTACGCTAGCCGTAGCGTATTACCTACTCCTTAGTTAGATGGGTACACCCGGTCAGCGCGCTGACTATGTTGTAGGGCGTAACGTCAAAATAGACATTTTAACTTAATTTTTATATTTTTCAAAGACCGATTTCGTTTTGTTTTTTTTTGATATTATAAACTGTTAGTAGACCATGGTCTGAACAACGTTTGTTCTGGGAAAACAGTGATTTAAAGGACACCGTGTATAATAAAGACCAATTTAATAAAAAAAATCCATTTCGAATACTTGTCGTTTAGATTCTTTATATCCATGACAAAAATAAATCTGTCCGTAGTAATGCAAGCTGAAATTCCAGTCCAACCTTATTACAAGTTAAGTGATTTTTCAACGCAAAGGAAACCCATTGTGGAGCGATAGGTTTAGCTACATAGTACATTCCTTTTTACTTGTCAGGAGAAAGGTTCTGTACATTATTCTTTGTCTTGAAGAAAAAATTATGTGCATTTTTCATGTTTTTATAGCGATGATGTAAATAGAATAACAGCGTTCGTTTATGCAGGAAAGAATCTAAAATGTATAAGCTTTTAGATTCATTTTAGAAAAGAAAGGAAATAATGTGGTTTAGTAAAATTGTTATCCTAGACGCAAAAAAAGGGATGTTATAATCGTCTGGATTTCGTTTGAAATATATATATATATATATATATTCGATTCGATCGAAACATGGGCAGTGCTTGAGTCTCTCCAACGATGCCGCATTGACTATCGGTACATCGAAGTGTTGAAGTGTTTATATAAAAACGCCACTATGTCAGTCTGAGTACAAGAACAGAGCTTGAAGGCGATTCCCTTAAAAAGAGGCGTAAGACAGGGAGATGTCATCTCTCCGAAACTGTTTACGACCGCTTTGGAAGATGCCTTCAAGCTTCTGGAATGGAAAGGACTGGGCATCAATATTAACGGTGAATACATCACTCACCTTTGGTTTGCCGACGATATTGTGGTCATGGCAAAGTCGATGGAAAAGCTCAGCACGATGATCGAAGGCCTCAATCGAGTCTTCCAATGGGTAGGGCTTAAAATGAACATGGACAAGACGAAAATTATGTCAAATGTCCATGTCGTGCCTGCCCCAGTTATGGTTGAGAACTCGGTTCTTGAAGTTGTCGACGCGTATGTATACCTAGGACAAACAGTCCAATTAGGTAGGTCCAACTTCGAGAAAGAGGTCAATCGTCGAATCCAACTCGGATTAACCGACGAAGCCCAACTAATGCGCTGAAGTGGTATCAGGAACGCTACCCAGACCGCAATTCAGGAAGTATGCTTCAATTAAGTCTACTTTTTGCGTATTTGATAATGCCATGATAGGACAAATAAGATGATGCAATGACTGATATAAAAATCCGACAGGTGCAAGAACCATGTTCAAAATTCCAAATTGTTCTGAAATACGAAATGTTTTTGAATTGCTCATGAGAACATGGAGTTCCTAAACTTCTTAATCGCTACAGTATTAATACTTCTTTAATGTGCAATTAGAATCTATTAAAATGTTTGTAGAAGGAATTTTGTTTGTCCAGTTGTATGAGAATACTTTTTATCAAATTTGACTAACTTCCGCTATTCAGATTTTTTTTCATCCGATACAATAAAATGATCCTTACAAAGAACTGCATCGATCGGCATCAAAAAAAAATTTACCAACTTGATTCATTTTAAGGCGCTACTCACACTTGATCAAAAAAAATTTAATGTTAAAATGTTTTTCTTCGAAAACGAGCTGATGTTTTAAAAGAAACTGCACCTGTATCTCTTCTGGTTATCAGTGCTGCCGTACTGTTACAGTTAAAAAAACACTCTGTATACTTATTTTTGTAAATACTTACATAATTATAATATATAGAGAAACAATAACTTAGCATCTGTCTATATATCGATCTGAGGCATTGTTGCTCCCAGGCCGAGATGGACTAGTTTTAATGTATTTAAAATTTACAGCCACTCTCCAGTCTTTGATTTAAATATTTGTTGTAATTAAATTGTTTACTTTAAAGTAGGTTCATATGTAAAGAATTTTGGAAAAAAATAATATAAATCTGAATATGAATAAGTGCTTAACAGTGGGTATTCCAACCATGACAATAACTAAGTTTTCTATTGAAATAAAGTAAAATTTCAACAAATAAAATCAATCATAACTTACTAAGTTAACATTTATACTCCGAAGCACTCTGTTTAAAATACAAGCTGACCAGCCCAAGCTATGCATAGATTTTTATCAAAATACAATATAATCTATAGCACACAGTGATAGCACTGTAGCTTTCTTTAAGCAGTAATATATATGTTCTATTAGTGAAAGAATTGTCAGAATTGGATCTGTAGTTCCGGAGCTTACCCCCTACATCCAAACAAACAAACTCACTTGTTTTACCTGATTATTTTAGTATGAATATAGTTTTAGAAAAGATCGATCTACTCATTGGAAATCCGTGTACAGCGCATTACTCATTGGAATGTATTTACAATGTAAGATTGATACAAACCAGTTGTTTTTGTTGGCACGGAACTATGCAGACGCTGATTTGTTTGGCTATTAATCAATTGTAGCCAAACTAATACCCAACGATTGGATCACGTACGTACTTGTACACAATACTGAGAATGAGTATAAATATCCGAAAATCAGTCAAACTCAATCTCTACCTATTCTAATACAAACTTCCGCCAGTGGCTTCGCATGGTTTGTCAATAAAAATTATTCAATCCTGGGCGCCGACCACAATCTTTTAGAAAACCATCATGTTTCAAGAACATTTTGTTTCAAGCTTGTATTACCCGTGCGCGATAAGTTGGGACCTGAGCGCGGTGACGTCATATTGGCGTGTTTGTACCGCCCGCAAAAAAGCAAACATAACAAGCAGCCGCCCGCGGCTTCGTCTTTGTTATGTTTAACCTAATTTATTATATTACTCAGGGAGGACGCTGCTTTTTATCTAATCTTTTTTACACTATTTGAATAAAATAAAATACAATGTTTAAGTTTATACATTTATTTTATCTATTATTTACATTATCTCATCTTCGTCACTACGTAGTGGATTTATGCATTCTAGAGGTTGTTCTTCCTCCTCAGTCTCACTATAATCACTTGACGAAGAGGTATCCGATAAATTTACAACATTTACTATAACAACAAAAACTACATCAACAAAACAATGACACAAACTATAACAACAAAAACTACAACAACAAAACAATAACACAAACGAAAACTAAAAGAATTCCAGAGCGCGTTGTTACGTGACGTAGAACCCTAGTAAAAAATAGTGATGCGAACGGTACAATACGGGCGCCATCGGGGAAGTGCAGGGGAAGCGGTCGGGGAGTCGCATTCCTAGCAGGTCCCAAGTTATCGCGCACGATTAATAGCAACATTAGATCGATTTGAACCACAAAACATTACTGTTATAATCCTAATAATGTATATTTAGTATTTTCTAGTGATTACACCACGTTCAAAAAACATTGCGAAAATAAAGACGATTTACTTTCTTCTCAGGATTATTTTACACTTTATTTGAGCTCTAATGTGAAACGTTTTGAGTGAACATTAATAACGTAAGCTTTACGAAATTTCAGTGTATTATTATTTGAGGTTGGCCCCTAGGTCATAATCTAACTATTTCATTGAAATCGGTCTAGTCGTTTAGTTATGAAAACTTAACAAACAGACAGAGCAACAGAGTTACTTTCAAACACTTTCAAATTTATAATAACAACTGAGAACTTGTATTAAGATCTAAAAAATCAGATATCTAAATCTCTATGTCTAGTTAACTATGGTGTGGTCAAGTGACCAGAATCTTTGCAACACTAATAAAAGAAATGTTCCGTCGGCATATTAACATTCTGCTGTTTTGTCAAGCATTTTTTGAAGAAAATTACTAATTTTAAATTTTTATTTAAACAGAAAAAGGCTGTTAATTCAATTTTCAACATCCTACCGTAGTTAGAATTAATCGGATAAAGCTGCAAAACGTTGAGGAAAACTCTGTTTTTATTCGTTTGTGCGAAATATTTTATGTATTTCATAAAATAGAATAAATAACAATTAAATTTATACAGCACTATTTGTACTAAAAACGGGATATTTACCATGATTTTTGAGTTTTTTAGTATCCCGATATTTCGACGCAGTTGCATGCGCCATGATCACGGGTCTTTGCGAAGAACTGAAGTCTTTGCGAGTGGGTGGTTATTGGCAGATATAACGATCTTCCCTCCTTCTCAGTATTTTGCTAGGAATGAATTCATTAATACATGTTGGCGTATGCAACTGCGTCGAAATATCAAGATACTCAAAAACTAACAAATCATGATAAATATCCCATTTTTAGGACAAAGTGTTCATAACCATGATAGTTTCAAAAATTATAAATTTATACAACATAAAAAACCCCGACTCTTACCCCTAAAAGTAAAAATAATTTTATATCTTTGATACCTTCACCAAACAGGAAAAATGCTGATATATTCGGACCGGCTTACCTGATCATTATACTCGTAGATCTTTATAGATCTAGCGTTCTATTAAAAACCGCATCCGAATCGGTCCATTCGTTTGGGAACAACGATGCGACACACAAACAGACAGACATAGGTGTCAAACTTATAATACCCCTTTTTGTAATGAGGATTAAAAAACTCAGGAAGAACTATGAGGTAAGCCTACGAGCATAAAGAATAGAAAAACGTTTATTTTGCATCACAAGTATGTGGCAAACGGATCCTATTTTGTGATGGGGATTAAAAAACTCAGGAAGAGCTATGAGGTAAGCCTACGAGCATATTAAATAGAAAAACGTTTATTTTGCATCATAAGTATTTGGCAAATGGATCCTATTTTGTGATGGAAAAAAAAACCCACGAAGAACTATGAAGTAAGTCTACGAGCATATAGAATAGAATAGAAAAAAACGTTTATTTTGCATCACAAGTATGTGGAAAATGAATCCTATTTTGTGTTGGGGATTAAAAAACTCAGGAAGAGCTATGAGGTAAGCCTACGAGCAAATAGAATAGAAAAAATGTTTATTTTGCATCACAAGTATGTGGAAAATGAATCCTATTTTGTGTTGGGGATTAAAAAACTCAGGAAGAGCTATGAGGTAAGCCTACGAGCAAATAGAATAGAAAAAATGTTTATTTTGCATCACAAGTATGTGGAAAATGTATCCTATTTTGTGTTGGGGATTAAAAAACTCAGGAAGAGATATGAGGTAAGCCTACGAGCAAATAGAATAGAAAAAATGTTTATTTTGCATCACAAGTATGTGGAAAATGTATCCTATTTTGTGTTGGGGATTAAAAAACTCAGGAAGAGATATGAGGTAAGCCTACGAGCAAATAGAATAGAAAAAATGTTTATTTTGCATCACAAGTATGTGGAAAATGTATCCTATTTTGTGTTGGGGATTAAAAAACTCAGGAAGAGCTATGAGGTAAGCCTACGAGCAAATAGAATAGAAAAAATGTTTATTTTGCATCACAAGTATGTGGAAAATGAATCCTATTTTGTGTTGGGGATTAAAAAACTCAGGAAGAGCTATGAGGTAAGCCTACGAGCAAATAGAATAGAAAAAATGTTTATTTTGCATCACAAGTATGTGGAAAATGTATCCTATTTTGTGTTGGGGATTAAAAAACTCAGGAAGAGATATGAGGTAAGCCTACGAGCAAATAGAATAGAAAAAATGTTTATTTTGCATCACAAGTATGTGGAAAATGTATCCTATTTTGTGTTGGGGATTAAAAAACTCAGGAAGAGATATGAGGTAAGCCTACGAGCAAATAGAATAGAAAAAACGTTTATTTTGCATCACAAGTATGTGGCAAATGGATCCTATATTTAAATCAGTGCTACCTAAAGGAAACATGAATGAGTTTACAGCTTTGTAAAGGTTATAAATTTAAATTAGCACTGTAACTTTTATGATCTCTGAGACACGGTGCAATGTTAAACCTAAAACATCTTAGCGGGTAATATTACAGTAAAACCAGTAAAAGGTCTCTACGAAACTTTACAAGAATCCCTCGAACCCCAACAACGTGTTCTGATCAAGATCGCTTTGCGGATGTAAGCCATGGCCGGATATCCACTTCCGTTATAACCTTCAACACATCCGAAATTTCCATTTTCAGACTATATGTATAAGAACACTTTTACCGGGTGGAATTTTATGATGATAAATAGTTCTAATACTGACTTTTTATGACTTGCTACTTTAAGTAGAAAGCTAAAATATTATTATTATGTTTTTTTTTCTCGAAATATTGATATTTAGGTTTTTATGAAGCTTTCGGGCATAAACCAAGTGCGATTCATGTTGAGATTGAACGCTTGTGTCTTCTTCTAGAAATGTTCTTACAATCCGACAAGTATTAAGAATAGCGGCTTTCTGCATAGTTATGTAAGTATTATCTGGAATATCAATTACCTTGAAATAATGATGGAGACATTTTGGTATTACTTCAGTGCTGATGTACACTTTGTTTAACTTCCAAATGCGTATTATTTCTTCTTTAAGTTCGGTATACTTATGATTTATTATTATTATTAATGATGCGGTTTTTTCTTTCGCAATATTGATATTTCTGTTTTTATGAAGCTCAAGTGCGAATCATGTTGAGATTGAAGGCTTGTGTCTCCTTGTAGATATTTTCTTACAATCCAGCACCAGAATTGCAGCTTTCTGTATGATTATATAAGTGTTCTTTGGACTATTATTATTAATTATTTAGTAACTCAGGCCTGGACCGTTACAAAAGGCATTACCGGGGCCGAAGCCAACAAGTAAGAAACGTGTTTGGTTCTTATAAAAATCAATATGACAAGATGTGAGGTGAGACAGATGGTAGTACTATTGCAACACATGGATTAGAGTTCGAGCTATTGTGAGAGTAATGTTTAAGAAATAGTGTATGAGTTATCAGAGAAATGAGATACGGCACCTGCCAATCCTGTAATATTAAGAATAATTGAGGCAGGTGGTGACTAGCCCTCCACTAAACGGGCCCCCATAAGTGCCGCCAATAGAAAGTAGCGTAAGGGGCAACGTTGATGTGGCTGGTTAAAGGGTTTTTAGAGGTGTGCTGCAGTTCCACTAAGCGCTACTCTTAATACTTACGGCTTTATACCCTTAATACTTCAACCCTTGGAGCATAGGTTCCGCTCTTGCCACTCTTAACCGGCCAACTAAGGCAAAACAAGTGTCAGGGGTTTCTGTCAACACCAAGGAGTCATGGGGCTCCGCAGTGTCGCCACGCACCTAACGCTCGTCAACAGCGTGCCCTACGGTGTTATTAGAATTATTAGTATTATTATTGTTATGAGTCACTTCTGTCCCACTGCTGGGCAAAGACCAAGATAGTGACATAAACATATTAACAGTTAATCTGACGTCTCATTAGCGCATTGGGTCGATGAGAGTTAATTTAAAGAAAATTAAACTTATATGTTGAATTGATTAACTCTTTGAATAAAACCTACGCGCACTAACCGAATCATAAACCGCTGAGGGATATAATTCATAATTTATGTAATCTGTAGATACAAAAGTGAAGTTTTACAAAAGGGTAGTTTTTTAAATCGTTTTCTTGTCGATCTAACGGCTCTGGTAGCTGCCTTTTGTGCCTCATCTTAACTTATGACCCTGTACGTAGAACACATAAGCTTCTATGTTGAACTTTGTAGAGTTTTCCGCTCAGCAAGCAATAGGACCGCGGCTTAGTTAAGGGCGCACTATACCTGGGGAGACGATAAATCGCTTATTTTGAAACAATGTTTTGTTCAACAAATTTTGTGATTTCAATTTGTAATTCATATATGTTATAGTTAAGGATACGTGCTAGAGCGCCTGTGTTGTAAAAACACGATTCCGTAAAATTTTCTCAATAGAAAAAAAATCCAAAGATGACTTCAAATTTATCTTAAAACCGTTCTTATGTAATGAATACTACAATTTAGATCTTGAAACTTTGTACAGTGATTCTACACAACACAAATAAGGGCAACTGTATTTTAAATTTACAAAATACCTTTTGATTTTATCATGAAATGAAAATATCTAAGTGTTGCACTAATGAAACCATTCGCTCCGGACGCCCGTTTCGCGATTAAGTCTGGCCTCAGCTTTCAGCAGGGGTACCCGTGACGCTGGTCGCTCCAAACGATCACGTAATTCTTAGGTAGAATTTATATTTAGTCGGTTTTTGTAAAGACGCAGTAATGAGAAATAAACACAACAAGATAATGAAGGGAATGAATGATAAAAAAACCGGCAAACATATGAACCACGCCGAGATAGGACGTGCAGCGGTGCGCGGAGAAGCGGGGATGAAATTCTAATTTGGGCTGAGGTATAGTCAACTCTTAACATAAACTTTATCAATTAGGAACGAGTGCTGAGTTATCTCAGATTATTACGATTTTTTCCTCAACTCTGTTATCAGTCATTATTGACTGATAACAGAGTTGAGGTAAACATTGTCATAATCAAAAGTCAATATCAAAATCTTTTATACATTAAAATCACAAGGATCACTTTGAAACATCAATTTTACTGCCTACTCCTTCGCGACCAAGCCATGAAAGAAAGGAAAGAAACAAGGCTGGTTGTTTTATTTAATGATCCTTTTAGAATACATAACAATACAGAAAATAAGTTACGACTTACGATTGATTACGACGAGCAGACGATTTACAAAATATGTTTCATCGCTTTTAAATAAAAGCAAACAAAAAAAAACTGATTTTATAACAAACTTTTATGATGTGCGAAGATGCGTAGATGTACAATAACTCGCTACTTAAAGTCGAAGTCAAAACCTTTTATTCATTAAAATCAAAAGGATCACTTCGAAATGCCATTTTTGTTGTTTTTTTAATGATCCTTGTAGAATACATAACAATAAAGATAAGCAATTACGTCTAAATTGTAACATTTTGAACAAGTTAGAGCAATTTCAATCCCAAGCTTCTCTGTCATCTAAATAATCCGATATTTTATAGTGAGCTTTTTTATAAAAATTTTGTATAATTACGTTTTTTTACATTGTAAAATTTGTTATAAAAGCGAAAACCTTGCCCTCTAAACGATTTACTAACCTTATGGAGTCTACAAATGGCAACAGTTTATCTTTATTTCTAGTATTAAAATTATGATTATCGCTATTTTTCTCAAACAAATTAATATTTTTGTGAACATACATCACATTTTTATAAATGTATTGACAAGGGAATGCCATAATATTTATATTTCTTTAAAGTTATTGCATAATGATTATTATTCGTGCCATTTATAATATGGGCCCCAGGCCCATATTATAAATTGCACGAACAGCCCTCTTCTGCAACACAAAAACGGTGTTTATATCTGCAGCACTCCCCCTCAGCAGTACACAGCACTAGAGTATGACATCATGCCGTAGAAGTAGACTAGTTTAGCTGTGTCTACGTCTGTAAAAAGACGGATCTTTTTACTGCGCATGCCGCAGAACTAAGTCAACTTAGCAATGTGAGAACCCCATTGAAGCTTATTATCTAGGGTTATACCTAAGAAGGAACAACTTCTCGTCTTTGATTTTTATATCTGCTTTATTTTAAGTAACGTTAGGTAGTATAAATCTAACACACTTTGTTTTCTTTTCATTAAGAAGTAGATTGTTTATATTGAACCATTTTACGACCTTAGAGATTGCATTGTTTACATCGTCAAAATCGGTCTGCCGTCGCTTTAATTTAAATAAAAGTGACGTATCATCTGCAAACAATACAACCCATGATCGTCCTTTACAAGATGGGGAAGATCATTAATATATACTAAAAACCAAAATGGGTCCCAGAACTGATCCCTGTGGTACACCCATTTTAACCTAAGACGCCGGAGAACGCTTCCCATTCACGTTAACTCTTTGCACTTTGCCACTTAAATAAGAAGTGAGAAAGTCTAGAGCAACGTTCCTAATGGTGTAGTTTCCTGATCAATGTGGCATGGTCTACGCAATCAAATGCCTTGTACAAATCACAGAAAAACACCTAAAGAGTCATGAGACTTCTCCGAGGCATCAAATACGTGCGATATTAACTCAATACTAGCTCAGCTCAATATCAGTCGTCGAGCGACTCCTGGTAAATCCGGATTGTTTATGATGCAGTAAATTATGCGAATTGAAATGCCTAAGCTGTTGATTTAAAATTAGTATTTCAAATATTTTTCTAAATGTCAGAAGTACTGAGATTTGTCTTAAATTACCAGGATCAGAACTAGTGCCTGATATGAAAAGTGGAGTTATTTTACTGTGTCATTAAATCAGGGAATACACCACAGTCAATACACTCGTTGAATATTAAAGCTAGTTCGGGAGCAATTATGTCAATCAATGTTTTCACGACGTTAACAGAGATGCCCCAGAGGTCCATGGTTTTCTTAACATTTATCAGTTTGAAAGCTTTTATGATGTCATCACTATTTTTTTACGTTGTGAGTGTTTTGCTGACCCCACATTTTGTACTTGGGATCCAAAATTGATAGAAAATAGATTTTAAAATCACAAATTTCTAGTTAATTTACATTACTGACTGTTCAACTTTTGATGTTATTATTTAGTCAACTTTATTGCCTAGTTAGTATAATTGGAACTTAGATATTAATAACCACATGTCAATTACACAACTCGATTAGGGCACACCATATTGTTTGAGATAAACTGAAGCACGTTCTCGATAAACTGATTAAAACCAGATGAGAATTGTTTGTAGTCGCTGACAAAACCAGTACGGTGACTTTATTCTCACAAGCTCCTGTAGCGTGATGACAAAATTAAATTATACATATTGTAGTATGTGATAATGTATGTTATGTTGATATTTTACAAAGTTCCTTTTCGTATTAGATACAAACTCGATAGTCATTATGTAAAACAAAATAACAAGAATCATCTAGTATAATTATATATATATTATACTTCAGGTCTCATCCGAAGACCATTTCTTACTAGCAGCATTACGAGTTATGGTGCTGTCTTTTTTTACACTTCAGATCTTAATTGCTAAAATATTAAAAATCCATCTTCCGTCTGCTTCAGCTCGGCGTCAGTTGCTGGCTTTATCTCTGGTCGGCCTGCAATTACTGTTTTTGTGTTGTGAATGTCACACAAATGTATTTTTAATTTTATTTTTAATTTTATTGGAATCAAACATCACTAGGTAAGTTCGTTTGATTCTTAATTAAAATCTAATTACTTAACAAAACATGCACTTGAGTATAGCACCTACTATGACTATAATTTAAGGGAGCTGTATTTCTTTAAATACTTACTTTTAAACTTATTTTGATTACCTATATATTTTTTGTCTATTTAATTTTTGCTTAAACCTAACTAACTTGACTTTGCTAGACATTATTCAACATATTCATTATGATGGGAGAAGCCACTGGCACCTAAAACACAGTTTTTTTGACTAGTTCGGGAGCCAATCGATACAAATTAACTATGTTAAACTTATTAGGTCCATAAATACATTTATACTTATACTTTTTCTTTTAAAATTAGAATGTAAAAAAATATTTAAGTACTTCCTACGTTTTAACTACGTACAATGTTCTTCATGCTCACTGAATATTTAACGTAAGTACCTATTGTTTCTCATGAAGTGAAATGTATGTATGTTTTCTTTTGAGAATAAATTAACAATAAACTAATCATAAAAGTAATGTGGCGACCTCCGTGATGCGGTGGGCGAATAGACGGCTGAGACGCAGGAGGTAGCGGGTTCAATTCCCACTGGAGAACAAATGATTGCATCATCTACAGATATTTGTTCTGGGTCTAGATGTTTTTCTATGTATTTAAGTATGTATTTACAAAAAAAGAAAGTAAATAAGTATTCTATCAGATATAATATAAAAGGTTGCATGGAAGAGATCGCTTTGAGTGATAAGGCCGAGATCGCTTTCAGTGATAAGGCCGCCCATTGTACCACCATGTATTAGTCGTTAAGTTTTCTAGGTTATGTTATTTTAATTTGGTGTAACAATAAAGAATTATCTATTTATCTATCTATCTAATACAAGCTCTGCTTAGTCCTTCACTGTAACAGCCGTACGATTGTGGAACGCTTTGCCCCTCTCTATGAGAACATCCAAGTCTATTAGTAATTTTAAAACAAAAGTGCACACCCATTATCTGTCCATGTGTTGAAGTTGTATCTGCTTGTTAATTCATCATAACCACTTTTAGAGTTGCTTATTTAAATTAAATTTGTATTATTACTGGTAATTTAGGTTTATAGTATGTAGATATGTTTTTAAATTTATATAGATGCACCGCCGTCATGTGTTACATTTTGATCCTGTCCATACAAAGGTTGTCTGGAAGAGATCGCTTTTAGCGATAAGACCGCCCATTGTACTAAATCTATTTGTAAGAATTATGTTCAGTATTTTACTTTGGTGTACAATAAAGAGTTATCTTATCTTATCTTAGTTTGGGGCTAGATAACGCTAAGTGAAATTTCCAGCAACATTTATGTTTTTATTTATTATTTAACTAGCTTCCGCCCGCAGCTTCAAACACGTGTTTTGTCAATAAAACGTAGCCATGTTTTAATACTGGTCATAATCTATCTAATAACCAAATTTGATTGCAATCGGTTTAGCCTTTACGACATGATTGAGTAACAAACAAATAAACAAGCATCCAAACTTGCGCATTTATAATATTAGTGTGATGTAGGCACACCAGCTCTTCACCCCACAGGTGCCGCAACTTGTCTCGATTATATACATATATATTCTTTATGTGAAGGCCTCCGATTCTCTGTTCTACATTTTAAATAAAATAATCTCAAATGAAAATTATGCGAAACGACTGGTGGTTAAAAATAGTGCAATTTAACGTTTAATTCTCAGCGGAGGGTAGGTTGGGAAACTATATGCTTCATTGTTCACGAGTACCATTGTTTCAAGTCTAGAGCTTTTCTCGAACAACGGTAGGTCTCCACGGCTTCGTCATATTTGAAGGATGATGTATTGTAATCTCATTCAAGATGTTCCCTATTGTCAACTAAACTATAGAATACTAAAACTCTTAAAACTTAGAATAATTTCTATTTATATGTCTTACTAGCTAACCCGCCGAACTTCGTACCGTCTTGACATGCATATGACGTGGGCTGCCAGTATACGTCGCTCCAGTAGAATTGTCAATCGGCCATCATTAGCTGCATCTATGTATGAGAAAATGAATTTTCTTGATATTTTTGCGTCAATTTTTCCTATATTTTAATAGTTATTCTGCTATTCGGAGCGGAGACAAATCCAACAAATTCCAACAATTCTTGAGTTATAAATGGTGTTACTAACCCGACCATGGTTTGATATATATAGATATATAAATATAGATTATTTATATATAACTATGATATCACCGTCTCATTTTTTCTATTTTTACTGTCTGAAAGAAATAAAGCGATCTCTTTAAGCAATAAGACACAGTATTTGACTAATGCAGTTTCCAGTGTTCACATTGTTTTTAATCACATGTAAAAAAGTACTGAAAATAAACAAGTTACAAATTACATTTACAGAATATTTAAAGCTTTGACATTGTTCTAGCTAGACAATAAATATTTATTTATATTTTGAAAAATAAAAAAGAATAAAAAAATAATACTACCCGTTGCGAATTTCTTCTGTATTTTGTTGTTTATGTTCCGTTTTTGTACTCATTGTCTACAGCCTGTTCTGTTAAGTATGACATTAATTTAAAACACACATTTAGTATCGTATTAATTGATTTTAGAGGTGGGTTTTAATACCAGTAGGTTGAATATTTATTGTAATCGGTACATTTCTAATATATGTCGCTTTGTCAGTTTAATAAGTATACTGTTTAATGAATATGATTTGTTTACCTATTTTATACAGGCTGTTCCATTGATATTTTAGACTTCATATTAAGGTTGTTTGGAAATGAAAATTTAATATGGTAATAAATTTGAAAAAATTCATAGTACACAACAATGCTAACCAGCCCTACCCGTGTTTTCATGTAATGTCGTACACACGGCTACACACCAAGCTATACACTTCCAGTATAAGCTGACCTCTCATTCAACGAAAAGCCTACATAATTCGAGGTCAACTTATACTGGAAATATATAGCTTGATGTGTAGCCGTGTGTACATAACACAACACTTAGTACAATTAGTGTGAATGTTCATTCTGTCTACGAATACAAACTAGTATTTCCTAGTGGAGTCTAGTTGAATGATAGTGTTTTGGAATAGTTGACTAACTTCTATGCAAAGTAAACGTAGGTTACGTAAAAGTTTCCATCCAGAAAATACCTTCTCATCTGCCTCTGACATATCCCGTACGGTAGAAAAAATCATATCCAAACATTTTATTGAGATATTCCAGCCGGGTGATCACCTTTTACATGTAAATGAAGATGCCGGATAAGGCAAATGTCTTCAGCCTTCTGTTTCATTTTGCATTCGGTACCTTCACAATGTTTGGTTTGGTTCAAAAACCAAACAGGAATAACTAGGTACAAGTAGGTACGTGATTAAATATTAAAACATAGTATCTGTAAGCTGTGACCTCGTGACCTCGTGACTATCTGAATGTATGGTTTTTAAATTATACTTCATACTATTAAGTTTGTTTATTTATTAGTTTGGTTGTTTGTTTGATTCGCCTTGAAGACGTAACGGCTTAACAGATTTTAACTATGTGGTACCTATGTTGTACCTATACCTATGTGGTACTTGCATTAAGATACATACAATTTTATTATCAAATCATGCGTGTAAAGCGGCGGTCGGAAGCTAGTTATATATGTAAAAAACACTTTCGTGATTCATTTCAATCATTATTGTAAATACGGGATTTTACTCGCGCGCAGAGGGCAGCGGCGCGCAGTGCGAGGCGAGACGTTATTCGGAGCCGATCGCACTCACCCTGATGAAGGTTCACGGATTGAACCGAAGCATTGTTTGTCGAAACACCGATAAGACGTTACGTGATAAATCCCGTATTTATAATAATGGTTATTTATAATTAGTCATTATTTCTTTTAATTTTTTATTTTATACATACATATATTTAACAAGAAATAACTTTAAAAACTTATTACAATTTACATATTTTCGCATATAATATTAAAATGAAAAAAGTAAGAATATTAAAGTTCCAATTCAAACCAGTGTTCTAAAAGAACGCGCTTAAATTGCGAGGGATCTAAGATAAATAATGCTAACTCAGGAAATACAACCAGTTTATTATAATAGTTAGCAGATCTGATATAGAAGGAGTTTTGCCAATTGTTTGTCTTACAGTGAGGAACATAAAGGGATAGAAAAGATATCCTTACGGTTCTTGTTGGGACTCGTAACCGTATCATGGAAAGAAGGTGAGGGGAATCAATGAGAGACTGTGCAATTTTTACCCATATTAAAATGTCCAATATCTTTCTTCTTTCCTGGAGTGAAAGCATTTCTTCGTAGATATTTTCTTTTGAAACTTTGCCTGAAACATATTATCACAAAATATGAGTAAGATAATAAATATAAATAATAATAAATATTGCTGATCATTTCACACAGCGCTATCTAGCCCTAAACTAAGCAGAGCTTGTACTATGGAAACCAGATAACTGATAGAATACTAATATACTTTTTGTTTCTAAATACATACTTACAATATATAGAAACCCAACCAGACCCGGAGCAAATATCTGTAGATCATGCAAACATTTGTTCCGCGGCGTGAATTGAACCCGCTACCTCCTGTGTCTCAGCCGGCTATTCGCCCACTGCGCCACGGAGGTCGTCGTAAGATTGTATGATATATTATATTGTACCTAGTCAGGTCATAAATTCTGTCACATGTTTAATATAAAATAATTGAAACAAGTTTATTCAATATGTAACGATTTATATACCAAAATGAACTTAACAAAACATAGATTCTTATAACACTACGGTTTATTCAAAATTACCTCCGTGATTTTGAATACAGGCCTTCAATCTGCGCGGCCTATCGCAGTACGAACGAAGTCCATGTCAATATCGGCGGCTGCCTTAAGCAAGGATGTCTTGAGTGACTCCAAATTGGGATGAGGCTTTGAGCACGCCTTTTCCTCCAAGTGTTGCCATATCTTGTAATCTAACGGTTCAAATCTGGACTGGAGGAGGGCCAGTCTTCGTGCCGGATGAAGTCGATTTCACGCGCCACCAGCCAGTTTTGTGTGCTCTTCGCTCTATGAGCTGGCGCCGAATCTTGTTGGAATACCCAGTGCCTGTTATTGAACATGGTATGAGTATGGTTCCACAAGGTTCGTCAGAACTGTATTTTGATACACAACTGCATTCGTTTTTACACCTTTCTCACAAAAATGTACCTCTGTTAAGCCCCAATAAGAAACTCCCAACCATACCATGAGCGAGGATGGAAAATGACCTCGTTGGACACGCGGAATATGGTTGCTCGCTTCTTAACTACTGTGTGCGTACACCTTATCATTTTGTTTGTTGTAGCTCTCTTCTACGGTAAAAATTTTTTCATCCGAAAAAAGAATTTCCCGATATTTTTTTCCCGCGTACCACTTCAACAAATCGCGGCATCTCTTCAGTCTCCGGTCCATTAGACGAGCATTCAAACGATGTCCTGTTTTTCTTCGATATGCCCGAAGCCCTAAGTCTTCATTTAACACCCTTTTCATCGTGGTTCTGCTTAACCCCATCTGAAGGGCCAACAGTTTCTGCTTACGTTTGAGATTTCTTTGAATTCGCGCCTTTACAGCTTTTATCACTGCTGGAGTCCTAACAGACCGAGGGCGACCACTTCGTGCCCTGTCATCTACACTAGAGTCTTCATTGTATCGTTTGATGGTGTGATAAACGAATCTTTTGGTTATATTCAAATTTTTCAGTATGTCAAAAATTTGAATTGGCGCGTAACCGCAACGATGCAACGCAATAACTGCAACACGGTCTTCTTTAAGCGTCCACTCCATATTTAAAAATGAGTAATATTCTAAAACTTATACATTTTTATTTTCATGAACAATTCGAAATTCGAATTCTATAAACTTTTTTGTGGCCAGCATTCTAAAAGAAAAGTTTTTACTGTGTGACAATACTTATGACCTGACTAGGTATGTCCTAGCACAATACCTATGAGTTTATACATTTGTTTTTACTCATATCAACATCGATGAGTTCCAGAGGAGAGGTGTGGACACCAGCCGCGCTCTGCGCAGTAACAAGCTCGCTCACGTCCTCGTCACGCCCGCGCACTAGCTGTGCAAGTCTGAGAGGTCCGTATATATAAAAGGTCCCTTGGTTTACAACAGGCTGCCGAACAAGATTAAAAAGGATGCAACTTCCACCATAATATTTAAAAAATGCCTCTGAGAGAGTTCTTTTTACTCTGTAGATGAATTCTACAACATTGCCCATTGTTTAATTTTGTTATAAATGATTTAATATACAATTAATTAATTATGTTTATCTATACTATAATCTATATATACACTAATATTATATAGAGGAAATATTTCTATTTTTGTATTTGTGTGTGTATGTTTGTAATGAATAAACTCAAAAACTACTGGTCCGATTTCAAAATTATTTCACCATTGGAAAACTACATTCACCCTGAGTAACATAAGCTACTTTTTACCCAACTGCGCAAAGGAGGGTAATGTTATTTTTAAAAAACTACGCGTGCGAAGCTGCAGTTTGGTCAGCTAGTATTATATTATATATATAAGAGTACAGATTTGTTTGTTTGTTTGTATTGAATAGGCTCCAAAACTACATTACCGATTTCAAAAATTCTTTCACTGTTGGGAAGCTACACTATCCCGGGGTCACATTGGCTACGTTTTGTCCAACTGCGCAGAAGGAGAGTAATGTTTTTATTGTAAAACTACGCGTGAGAAGCTGCGGTTTGGTTAGATGGCTACTATTAGATATTTTTATTAATGGTCAATATTGAATTTATTGCTTACCTTTATATCTTTTTTCTTTTTGACTTGTGACTTGGCGTATTAAATAAAGAATTGTATTGTTCATTCAATTGTTCTAGCAGAATGCTCTGGCTAGAAGTTAACATTAGAAAATAGCATCAAATTCGTAAAGTTTTTTATACAACAACCGCGAGCGTTGTGGAAACAACTCACAGTTAATTAAAAAGTTATGAAACCAGCCACTTTTTACCTACTTTAGTAATTTGCACAAAACATTTCGAACGCAATAAAGTTACCACTGAAATATAACAGGCATAACTTATAACTACCACAAATTTCTCTTAAACTGTTTATTCTATAATTGTGTTGCTTTTTAACTGTAACCCAATTGTTAAAATAAATCGTCGTAGAGCCAATACCAAACTCACTCTATAGTATAACTTTTAAATTCTAAAATACAGGTTCATAGCCACGTTTACCGTGGTGCCTCTTCACCCTTCTCACATTGGACAATGCATATTCCGATAGCTCTGGCCAGCATGTACAACTAGTAATCACTTTATTTATGTAACCAATGGCCTTTACTCTCTGCTAAAGTGAAAAGAGACCAGCCATATCATATTAACTGGTAAGCAGCGCAAAGGTTTGAACCCAATCAATGGTTGTAAGAATCTATTTATATCTGTTGCTTCAAATTTGTTGTATTTAAGCAATAGCTAAACAGAAACAATACCACACCCAGGCGCCCCTTAAAACTAGAAGTGAAACGTAGAATTTAGGTACATTATGATACTTTTTATAGGTGTGGTTCAGCATGACGTTGAGTGATGGATAAGTTAGGCGCGATCAGCAAAACCACTCTATATCATTTTCTTAAGTCTTTCAATTTAGTCAGATTATGTGAAAGTTACGGATCAGTAAATTTTATGGTTAATATCTTTGGGAAATATAGTTTAGGAAGATGCTTGTAGAACATAAAGGCATAGTTTCCGCTATAGTATATCATTGACTCAGAATATTTTAAAAGAAATAAAATTGTGTCCCAAAAAACCGCATCGGCCGCTGAGTTGCTTCTGAGCCCCTTCACTTTTGTACACAATCGTAAATTCAGGCATCACGTCAGCGCTCCGGTAGCCGTGATCGTCTAGTGGTTAGGACCCTACGTTGTGGCCGTAGTAACCCAGGTTCGAATCCTGGTCACGGCAGTGATGTCACTGTCACGGCGGAGCTTACTTTTTTGTATTTTTGTGTTATCTTGAACGTTATTTGGAATTCTGCCAAAAACATTTACTGAAATAACAGATGTATTACGCAGACTTGAGTTATAAACAGATAGTTAGACACTAGAATAATACATATTTAATTTACTCACTACCTAAAAGCTTGTCATATAAACTTATCTGGCTGGCTGTATTTTTTGTTTTGCGAAATTATTTAGTTGACTTAGTTTTTTTTATACATTCATCATAACAGCCATAGAATGTTCACTGCTACACATAGGCCTCCCCCATAGATATCGAGAGCGACCGATATTGTGCGGCCTGCACCCAACGGCTCCCAGCAACCTTTATAGGTCTTTCCACCTAGAGAGGGGCCGACGAGTACGCTGCGTTATTCAGTACGCTGCGTTATTCAGTACGCTTCAAGTATTAAACCCTCCGTCGTCCGAGACACGTTCTCGGAGACCCGGATGACGAAATCACTTCCGCTAATGCGGAAGAGTCATCCTCATTAGACAGAGCAAACACTCCACAAATACACCGACCTCGCCGGCGAGGTCGACGAGTCCCTTCAGTCGCCGCCTATACGAGGTACAAGCACGTCCCCGGGCGTTTCTCTCCTATCCCCGTCCCGGCAACAGCCCAAGCCGAGGTTCATACCAGTTGCCTCATCAAACAAATTACAGGGCTGAGCGCCTTCTGCGCTCGCCAAAAGCTCGGTTAAGCTGCAACGGCCAAGCGAGATTAGTCCATTCGAAAAAAAAAAAAGAAAAAAGTACGCTTCAAGTGCTTTTTTATCTAATGCTTATATTTCCCTGCAGTGGGACTATAAAGGCTTAAAATAAAAAACGTTAAACCACGAACACAATGCTGAAAATAACAGCCTTAAATAATAATTTATATATTGTTTTTTCTACCTTATTTACGATTCTAGTTCCAGCACAAAACGTAACTACTCAACTATGACTTCCGCATTCTAATTTGTTACTAGGGCAGTAATTTGCTCTGTATAATATAAGTTTTGTTCCCTAAAATGTATAATTTTGCCCCAACCCGACCTTTAAAATGAATCGCTAGACAGTGATGTGGATTATGCAAAGATATTGATATATTAATTGGTCATTACTTCGTTTGCAGGGTTTATTAATATTTCTGAAACTTCGGTAAGCTATGAGATCTTGTTAAATGTAAAGAAATCGTACTATCCAGTGCCCCTAAATGGCACCAAGCACATATGAATTATATAAAAACACATCTTCTTTTTCTCGTTTCCCTTGAATAATCCATCACTCAAGTTTGCGGCTGTTTTCGGTGATCCAAATTGCTTTTTTAGCAGTGACAGTTTAAGAGTAATAAAATTCAGCAATCTCACTCTTACTCCACTCATATTTGTAAAGCCCTGATATTTTTATCAATATCGCATACTAATAACTTTACAGAGTGGCTACGAAATCAACACATTAAAATAACCTTTATTCTTGTTAATTCTAGGATCAGTCTTTCACTCTATAGAAAAGTCACGCACTTCTCGCAACATCTTACAGAGTTTTAGAACAATATCGCTAATATCCTTTCTCGCCCTTTTTAGAGTAATTTGGGAGTTCCAAGAAAATGTTTGTCAATAACTTAATATTCTTCTAGCTGAAGCTAAATCATCCCACGTCATTAGCAACTTCCCAAATATTGCAAAGCGGTACGAGTAATTCAGCACGAGTGTGGTTAGCTTGCAAATGAGGGGAATTGTGAGAGCGCCGAGCGCCTGCGAGTACATGACTCGACCTACATATGTACGTACGCTCAAGTCACAACGAAGTTAGGACTAGTCGTCTGAAACGTGGTGAGGTGACTCTTGAATTAATATTTAGGTTTCGACTAACACAGGCGAATAAAGCAACAAGGTTACTTTTCAGTACCGAGTTGAAACAATTATGTATCTTTTTCAAACTCAAATTATGTAAAACAACACAAGAGAAAAAAAAATTTGAGTATAAATATATCATTAACCTTGTATATTTTTCATGATCTCAGTGAAAACTTCGTAACAAATTCATTTTTTTACTCCAAAAAGTCGCCCGGAGTATTCAAGTTACAACTTTTAAACGTTGTCATCGAAGTTTGTATAAATAAAATTTTTGTGCACGTTTTATGTTTGAGTGGACATTTAAAACTTTAGGTCGTCTCTTCTGAGATGGAAGAGAGAAGCAAACAAATAAAACACTAAAAACTGTATGTGCTTACCAAGATTTGTGCGTTTTATTGTTTACCGATATTAATAGTCTAGTCTAGTTCATAGCGCACCCAACAGTAACTGTCCCTGCATAACGGGAAACGATAAAACCACCTATCGTCAAAATATGTAAATACCTATTTCATGTGATTTATTTTGCATCCACAGCGTTAAGGTAAGTCTCCACGTGCGTACATGCTCGACAACTTTTTGAGTACAAGCAAGCTCGAACATGTAGACCGATAAAACTAGACTTAGGTCACCCTAAGTCTAGTTTTATCGGTCTACATGTTGCGCACTTGCTCCACAATGCCTAAACGTATTTAGTGGTCCTTAATATTCGAAGTCGAACATACTTGCTCATCAATCATGAATGTACGTGTAGAGGCACCAATAAATTTAATTCAATCATAATTATTTCAGAACTACAAACAGGTACTTTGACGACCTCCGTGGTGCAGTGGGCGAATAGCCAGCTGAGACGCAGGAGGTAGGGGGTTCGATTCTCCGCCGCGGAACACGTGTTTGCATGATCTACAGATATTTATTCCGGGGCTGGGCGTTTTTCTATGTATCATAACATAATACATATAAGTATTCTATCAGTTATCTAGTTCCCATAGTACAAGCTCTGCTTCGTTTTGGGCTAGATATCACCTTGTGAAATGAACAACAATATTTAATTTATATTTATTTATTGGCATCGCTGATTAATCGATTTTTAGAAGCTTTTTATTATCTTGCAATGTATTACCCGTGCGCGATAAGTTGGGACCTGAGCGCGGTGACGTCATATTGGCGTGTTTGTACCGCCCGCAAAAAAGCGAACATAACAAGCAGCCGCCCGCGGCTTCGTCTTTGTTTTTTTTAATCTAATTTATTATGTTACTCAGGGAGGACGCTGCTTTTTATCTAATCTTTTTTACACTATTTGAATAAAATAAAATACAATGTTTAAGTTTATATATTTATTTTATCTATTATTTACATTATCTCATCTTCGTCACTACTTAGTGGACAGGTAAACAAAACTGTTTGTTCCGTTTTTCGTTTTCAAAAAACTAACACTATTAGCACGAGGTTTCTTTCTCCGCTATGCAAAGGTTTACCCTTCATAATGATAACAAAAACACTTAACAAGAACTATAACAACAAAAACTACAACAACAAAACAATAACACAAACGAAAACTAAAAGAATTCCAGAGCGCGTCGTTACGTGACGTAGGCCAGTACGAGACTAAAAACCCTAGTAAAAAATAGTGATGCGAACGGTACAATACGGGCGCCATCGGGGAAGTGCAGGGGAAGCGGTCGGGGAGTCGCATTCCTAGCAGGTCCCAAGTTATCGCGCACGAGTAATATGTATGTTTGTCCGGGTGAAATCTTGCAACTGAATTTTAAATCAGTTATCTTTAACCGATTGAGCTGAAATTTGGCATACATGCTTATTTTGGAGAACAATGCATATTTATAGTAAGCATCACCTGATTCTACTCCCTGGATTGGCTCCAGACGAAGGAACTCTTCAACAGCACAGATACGAAATTTAGTATACGCATTTAATTATGATAGCTCGTCCTAAGTTCCACTATGTCATTGCTGGTGTACTCAGAGTTGGCTTCTGAAGAAGGAACTCCTCAACGGTCAACAGCTCAGACACGAAAAATTTTATACGCATTTAAATTTGAAATACATATTTAACTTTGGTGACAATGCCATATTATAGTACCATAGAGGTTATCTCATGATGGAGGCGGATGCTAGAGAATGGAACTTCTGAATAGATTGAAGAGGGCCACTAGTATTTGGGTTCATTTGAATCTGCTTACGATTCTGATTAAGAATTTTATAATAGCTGGTTTTGAAAAAGTAATTTTTCAACAAAAAACTTATTAACAAGTAGATCCTTAATTTATCATCGTATATGGATCAAAGATTCAATAAGACAACCTAACCGTGGAGCAACGAAGAACACAGCGGCCCAATTATACTAAACCAATAGTTAAATAATTGGTTTGGCTTCTTAATAGTTTTTTTATTAAATTAGCAGAATTGGGTCACAGTTTGGATATGACGGATACCTTGTATGGTTGACTGCGACTGTCCGTATTTAGTTCGCAGCTCACTGTTTATTTCTACATATTACTTATACGGGTATATTGTTACGCGGGGCTGTTACAGAATAAGTAATAGTAAAAGTCGGCTTCTCGAAGTTTACTGTGCCACAGAATAGGTAATACTTGGTATGGAATATACCTTCATACCACGTTTTTACCTACAGTTGCACAGAATAAGAAATAGTAGTCGGTCGAAATACCCTCAATTTTTTAGTTACTAGTGGAAACGTCGAGAAGGTTCTGGAGATAATGCGTGGTATAAATGGTGCGTAGATACGCCGGAAGAGTCAGTCTAAACCCTCCGTCACCCGAGACACGTTCTCGGAGACCCGGATGACGAAATCACCTCCGCTAATACGGAAGAGATTTCTGAGTCATCTACATTATACCACACTTCACAGATACACCGACCTGGCCAGCGAGGTCGACGAGTCCCTTCAGTCGCCGCCTATACGAGGTACAAGCACATACCCGGGCGTTTCTCTCCTATCCCCACCCTGGCAACAGTCCAAACCGAGGTTCGTACCTAAGTGGTGCCCTTGCGCTAGTTGCCTCATCAAAACTTACAGGGCTGAGCGCCTTCTGCGCTCGCCAAAAGTTCCGTTAAGCTGCAACGGCCTCAGAAGTCACCAGCGAGATTAGTCCAGCGAGAGAGTCAAAAAAAAAGGTAGAGTCAGTCTGTATTTGGCAATACGTGCGAATATTTCGGTGACTTTTAGTGGTTTATTGTGCAACAGGCGGTGTGATTTAGTGTGTTGTGATTACTAGTGATTAAGATCGTGTATTTATCATTTTAGCGTTGAATAAGTGTTATTTTGGTTAGATTCATTTTAATTATTTTATCCCGAACCCTCAGCTCGTAACAATATTTAGTGGGTGGTTTAGATACGATCGTAGTACTTCTCCGAACAAACTTTTGTACAAGAAGCTCTTTAACTAGTAAAGTTCTTTTGGTTAATGCAATTTTCATTTGATGGCTTTAATGATCTAAAAACTTATGAAGAGGATATTCAAATATCGCTTGGAGAAAACAAGCGCCCGTCTGGAAGAGAAATGTAAGAAAAATACTGCAAGCTAATAACGACTCAATGCAGAAAGAGACAAATATAGCGATAAAGCGTTGGAACGTGGTTGAAAGTAAATGATGTAAGCACAAAATAAAAAAAAATTGGTTGTCTGTAAAGTCGGTTTACGGACGATAATTTTACGTGATAACGAGTGAGATCGATGCATCACAAGCCGAACGCTTAGGCCGATCGTGCCTCTCTATCACTTGTTCCGCGCTCTCGCTTGCTCGCTCGGCTCAGGCGGAACGTGACACTTTTTCGTGCGTGCAGCCGGCGTTTAACTTAAGACATTATCACGTCAAATACTAATAAATATCTTAAAAGCTATTGAATATAAATAAAAACATTCTTTAAATACTTAGTTTAATTGTATAACAAATTGTATAAAATTTACCTGTTCATCTAAAGGTACATACTTTTAAAGATAAAGATCATTTATTGGCCGAAAATAATTAAGTACAATTTATACTGATCTTAATGTATACAATTTAAACTCTTAAAATTCTACCAGATAAGGTCCTGGTGTGCAAATATTACATAAAATAATTAAAAATTTAAATTTTTTGTTCCAACACAATATAAAAAAATGATAATATAATAAAATAATGTCATGTCTAGGACGACAAATGTCATGTCGCTCAACGAGCTATGGAGAGGGCTATGCTCGGGGTTTCTCTACGGGATCGAATCAGAAATGAGGAGATACGTAGGAGAACTCAAGTCACCGACATAGCCCGACGGATTAGCACGTTGAAGTGGCAATGGGCAGGCCATATAGCGCGCAGAACAGATGGCCGATGGGGCCGAAAGGTTCTCGAGTGGAGGCCACGGACCGGCAAGCGCAGCGTAGGACGTCCACCCACAAGATGGGCAGACGGCTTGGTAAGAACCGCAGGTCGGCGTTGGATGCAGGCCGCTTCCAACCGCAGTTCCTGGAGATCAATGAGGGAGGCCTTTATCCAGCAGTGGACGTCCTACGGCTGATATGATGATGTCTAGGACTTATATTTAAAATATTCCGCAATAGTGTAAACACATTTGGATGGTAACCATTTAATAATTTGGCATTTAAATAAAGTCAAAGGTTTATAATTTTTTATTCGTCAATATTTATTCGGTAATTTATTAAATATTTTTACTGCCATGCAATGAGCGTTACTGTTAAAAAATGTCGAGTTGTGCTTCGTGACTTGGTAGATAAATTCTATTTTATATCTAGTGTGTCTGGCTAACACTGCTTAATATCCGGCAAAATAGCTAGGAAACTGCTTTACAAAAATACAGATTTCTCTGATGTACATGCACGGCAAAACTAATACTCTTGTTTTTTTAATCAGAGGCTTACAGCTGTTTAAGAACCAGGCTCCGCAGACCGCTCGGATACGTTTCTTTTGTATTTTAAAGACTTTAAGTAGATCCATTGAGTTACCCTATAATGGTAAGCCATAAAGTAAAACAGAAGACACAATAACATGATATGCAGCTAGAGACGCTTTGTGGCTTTTAATCATAAACGTAAAAATAATTTGATAAGAGCCAACTTTTAAAAATGTATCTATCGTGAAAAGATTCACTAATCGTGTTTCTGACTTACCTTACACATAACCAGATTAGATCCTTAAGTTATTTTTGTTATGAAACTAAAAACTATACTTTTTGCTGTAATAACATACCAAAATTCACAAAAATAATCGAGCCTCGCCTTAAGTTCTGTATCAAGCAACGTAACCACTACTTCAGAAATCTGTTCTAGATAATGATTAAGGGGCTTACTTTTTGTTAAGATTTTGGTAATTCCCTCTCAAGCACGCCCACGAGATATTAATCTTTTTCTCGGTAAAGGAGCCGAAATTGAGGCGGAAAACAGTCTCCAAATACCACTTCAGGTAAATGTTTCTGAAAGCAGTAATATATTTCTACTTAGTTGCATAATTGCTATGATAGAAAGTATCAACAACGACAATACTTTCTGCGAAATCACATGAATGGTTCGTTAAATTTTAATCTGCAAGCGATTCGCAGCTCGCTTTTCTTATCATCATCATCATCCACAGCCCGACTTTACCTACTGCTGGGTATGGGCCTCCCCAAGTTTGTGCCATCCGCCACGATCCTGCGCTAGTCTCACCCATTGACGGCCCGTGACTCTAACGATGTCTTCCACCCATCTCGCTGCCGGACGTCCAACCCTTCTACAGCCATTCCTCGGCCACCATTCAGTTGATACCCTGCTTCATCTGTCATCACCACATCTTGCCAAGTATCCCGTCCAAGACCATTTGAGCTCGATAACTCGATTCCTAACATCATGAACCTTCGTTCTTTTACGGATCTCGACGTTTGGAACTCGATCTAAGAGTTTGATGCCGAGCATGGTATGCTCCATGGCTCTCTGTGCAACTCTTAACCTGTACACAGCCTCCGCCTTTCTTTCTTATACGAAGTACAAATTATCATTGTCATTGACTGTGTTCTATAGTTGTTCGCACAGATATTTCTGTAATTTTTCATGACCTGCTTTTAAACTGCCGTTTGTAAAAGCTTTTAAAAACTGTTCTATAAAAAAATCATAACATCACACAAACAGCAGTTTATCTTTCAATTACTTTCTGTATAGTATAAACATAGGTAACCATTTTTAACAGCTCCAGTTTTAAAAGCTATAAACATTCCAGTTTTTCCATTGTTCTATTCGTCATAAACAAACACATGGAAAGTTTTTTGATTGGCCAAGCTTTCGCAGACGGAGGGAATTGCACGAGTTTACAGAGTTGCGGAAAGCAACTTTGATCATTAGTAAACCCATCAAGAAATGATGGAATAACAAGTATAAATAAAAATCTTTTGCGTCGGGGAAAACGATTAAAAACGGATATAGCTAAGAAGAACCCCAAGTTTTTTTTTATGTATTTACTATTTTACCAAAGATTACAGTATATTACAATTATAGCATCTGAAAACCACTCACGTTTGTGTCGGTGCTATTGTGGGTTTACATCACTAGGTGTTTTTTACTTAGCAATAAAAAGTATATAAAAATGTAAGTAGGTAAATAAGCAGGAGCCAGGTAAGTACTTTAGTTTATGGTTTAGTTTAGAAATGTTTTGGTTGAGCCAGAAAAATTAGACTTGACTCGTAAAGTGGTTCTTTAGTTTAAATTCTATATTTTTAGGTGTCAAATTATCACGTACGCTGTAAAAATAGCTGTAAAATACGTTGTTAAAATAGCTTTCTGTAAAAAAAACCACTTCTTAGTCGATCCACCCATTTGGTCCCATCAACTACGATGCAGGTACACAGAAGAGTAGTTAGTAGAGTTCCATTAAGAGTAGTAGAGTTCCATTAGGAGTAGTAGAGTTCCTCAAAAGTAGTATATTTCCCAAGATTAGTAGAGTTCCTTGTGAAAGAGCTCACCCGGAGAAGTACCCTACCTACTTCTCCCGCCAAGCAGCATTGCTGTGTTTCGGTATGAAGGGGTTTTCGGTGAAATACAGTCACATGATGCTTTACTCCTGTATGCCTCAACTTTATTTATTTTTATTTATTTAAATAAGATACACAACACAGAATACAAACAGTTAATGTAACAATACTAAGAAATACATAGGATAATGGGCTAGATTCCATCCTAAAACATGCGTACATATCATTATTAATTAGAGCAGTTATAATTTGTGTTATAGATCAATGCTAAATAAAAAAAGATGTACCTATTTGACTAGTTAACATGTTTTTGTGATAGATGCATAAATGAGAGACAAAATATATACTACATATAATTAAGATAAACCTGAATCATAGAATTAAATGAATATAGGATTGTAATTAACCATTACATAATATTAGCACAACAATACTAACCATCCTCAACTTGATGGACAAAGGGCAGAGCATCGCAGGGCACGTTTCTAAGGTGCGTGACGTACAAGGCAATACATTCCTTTAGGCGATGGTTACCACTTAACATCAGGTGGATATGCAAGTTCCATCTCTACATAGTATATAAAAAAGTGGCACTCCGGGCGTGCCGACAGAAGTGAAAAATATAGCGCTCAATGTTTGGATATTCAAAATTTAAAAGCAGACTACACTACATATACTTATACAGAGAGGTGTCGGTAACGGTAACAGTGTCGCGAATTCAATGGTTTTTCCCCATCTTAAAAAATTCACAACGTGCCTAAAGAAGTTTTCCTAAGAAGTTGCACAACACCCCTCTTTTGTGTCGGGGGTTAGGTCAGGTTAATGTCGTTTTTGTGTCGAGGGTGAAAATTGGTTTGCTAATATCGTTTTACTCTTTTCTTCCATAAAGATAAACTTTTCTACGGAGGTCATGCTAGCTCAGCAGGATGTTACCGCATTTATTTGCAAGACGTCTTTGCCATGTTCTACCGCTTTGGCGTCATAAAGCTGTCTCAGCCAGTCTTGTTCTGTAATTCCAATGCTAGTTCTGACGTCAGCTTTTGAAAAGGTGGCTACTTTACCTTCCCGAGTACCTAGCGTTGACTGAATGAAATACTATAACGTAACACGCGGTAAACGAACATGAACGAATATTTCCAACTACCCTTGTTTACATGAGCTAATGAGACGTATTATCCAAGCTTAAATCTAAGCTCAAAACTGAAACTATACCAGAATATATTAACACTTATTCGATGACAACAAGGTTTAAACTCCACTGCAACTAGGTTAATGAATTACGAGGATCGATTTTATCTTTTTCGCATACAAATAAGTGAGAAATGTTGATGGCCAGTTTTAAAGTTGGAGTATTTCATTCTAGATAGCTATTTCGTAATTAAATATCTGGGATAACTGCTTGTTATGTATAATGAGAAACTATGCTCTGAATTTCTGCTTAGTTAGTAGTTTAATTCTTGTATCGGTAGAGACTGCAGTGCGACATTTCCTTTCTGAATATTATATTCTGACATGCAGTAATCTCTATCAGATATAGGATATTTGTAATAGTATTTTTATTTTTATAGTGTTATCCGCTATTTTTCGGAAATCCTAACTGTAGCTATGTGCGTCGTAAACTGAATCATCGCACTTATTTCAACCCTGATTTGGTAAGAGCCTGTAGTACAATTGGCAGCGAATCCTCGTATCAAGAGGAAAGTTGCGGGTTCAAGTCCTGTTCGACTCGAAGGTTTTTGAGATGGATTTAAAAATCTTTTAGATGTTTGGTTTGTGGTACAGTACAAACATAATAGGCTGGGGAAAAAGTATTTTCGCATTATAGTAGGTATGAACTTGTAATAAAATCTCTTTGGCTATACTATTTGTATCTGGCTGGTTTTGGTATCATTCAAAGTTTAAATTTTAACGAAGATAATTCCAAATTCAAATTAGGAAAATGTGTGAATTTTATTTGTTTTTCGTGCTGTAAAGATGAGTGAATGTAATGAAGAAATTCGATACATTTTAAAATTTTACTACAAAAAAGGTAAAAATGCAACGCAAGCCGCGAAAAAAATTTGCGATGTTTATGGACCTAGTACAGTGTCTGTGAGAGTAGCACAAGTGTTTTCAATCAAGAAATTTTGATGTCAAAGATGCACGACGCTCTGGTCGCCCTATTACGGAAAAAATTGATGCCATTTTTGAAAAAGTGGAGCAAGATCGGCATATCAGTAGTTACGACGTAGCTTAAGAACTGAGAATTGAGCACAAAACAGTTTTGGCGCATTTGAAAAAAAACTGGGTACACAAAAAAGCTCGATGTTTGGGTACCCCACGAGCTCACTGAAAGAAATCTAATAACCCGTGTACTCATTTGTGATTTTTTATTACGACGTAATAAAACCGAACCATTTTTGAAGACGCTGATAACTAGTGATGAAAAGTGGATCACGTACGACAAGAACGTGCGAAAAAGGTCGTGGTCAAAGGCGGGTCAGGCTTCACAGAATGTGGCGAAACCCTGGTTAACTCGCAACAAGGTGATGCTGTGTGTGTGGTGGGATTGGAAGGGCATTATTCATTATGAGCTGTTACCACCAAGCAAGACCATCGATTCTGAACTCTACTGCGAATATCTGATGAGATTAAAGCAAGAAGTTGAGAGAAAGTGGCCGGAATTAATCAACAGAAGGGGTGTGGTTTTTCATCATGATAACGCTAGACCTCACACATCTTTAGCCACTCAGCAAAAGTTAAGAGAGTTTGGCTGGGAGGTGCTAATGCATCCGCCGTATAGTCCTGACCTTGTACCTTCAGATTTCTACCTGTTTCGGTCTCTTCAGAATTATTTAGGCAGTGTCAGGTTAATATCACGAGAGGACTGCTAAAACTACTTGTCGCGATATTTTGATCAGAATCCCCAAAATTTCTATAGCAATGGGATCATGTCCCTACCTACAAGATGGCTAAAAGTTATCGAACAAAATGTTACCTACGTACTTTAGTTAAATGTAAACAAACTATATTAAAACAATGTTTTGAATTTTCTTAAAAAATGCGAAGAAACTTTTTCCCCGACTTTTATACACATACTCAAAATGATGTCAGCATTACGATTAATAAAACTGTCATATTAATTCATCACCACTCAGCACAAACTCGACAATACCTCGACGCAATTTGTAATTACGCATTTATTCATGAAGAAGATAAATTCATTTCAGTTGAGGCGGAATTTGTTAAGAGTTGCAAATCCAAAGTGTTCTGATAAACTATGCTCATTACCTAATGAATGCTTAATTAAGTCGAATTCGTGTTAAAAACGTTAACATTACAAATGGATTATATTCCTGAATATTAAAACCATTTGAAAGGTTCAAAAGTCTATTAATAATCAAATAACTGGCTAATTAATCTACAGTTTTAGGTTGCCGAATTTAATCCAATGTAACCAGAATCTTGGGGATACCTTCCGCCTGGTAGTGATATGTATCAGTTAAACTTTCTATAGATCGTTTGCTGCAACGTTCTGTAAATGGCTCAACGCATCATCATCATCATCGTCACTGAACACATGCCTCCCTCATCGATTTCCAGAGCGACTGATCTTTTGCGGCCCCAGCGGTTCCCATGAACCTTTATCCAGGAAAAGTGGGACCGCCGGGGATAAGGAGCGTCTCTTGTCTATAATTTTGGGGAGATCTGACCGTACTCGTCACGCTGGGCACGCGGGTTGGCGAGAGCAGTTGTGCGTGTGAAAATGATGAACGCTGCTGTCTATCCGCCAACTTTTTCCCTTAGTCGCCTCGTACGACACCAACGGAAAAAGATGACAGGCATATTCGTAAGCCGTAATACCCACAGCTTTGCCGGAACACCCACGGCTAATGTATTAGAAATAGTTGACAAAAACCAGAAATCGTTACAAGTCCGTCCGACCTAGCCATTATACAATATCATTATTAAAAATAAATGTATACTAAAAGAAACGAGTGTGCTTTAGACCAAACGACTGAAGTAAAACTTCTTTTTCAAAACATTAATTAATAAAATTGTTCAATTACAAAATTGTCCACACGTCTGTAGGTCGATCAGTCTATGTTCATTCAGGACAGGCGCAACTCGCACTCGCACAATAACGTTTAAAAATATACGAAACGTAACTCTCTCTCTATCTATCTTCACTAACTTATATCTCCCTCTCAATTTCCGTTCGCACTTTTCGTAACGCATTCACCAGCTTATTCCCCAAGTCAATCGTGCGTAAAGAAGTTTTACTTCAAAATGTGTTTATTTTTTAGAAAAGGTATAATGCCCATGTAATAGTGGAAACTTTAATCAAAATTATCACAGAGATGCTGTGATGAAAATGTTTACATGTGTACGAAAAAGCAATAATTCCGGAGAATTGTCCGTTGTTCTTCATGTTCTTTGCTTGTTCCGGAGCATGTTTTCCATTTACCTGTTTGCTAAAAGACAAAGGCAAAGAACTACTGAAAAATAAATTAAAAAGTAAACGGATTCCAATGAGCACTACAAATCAATTATTCTAGTCTAGCGATTGCAGACGTAAGAGTTATACAGTTTACAAATGGTGAAGGATTTGTATCAAATATTATAAAAATAAAGAAAAACGAGAAAAATTGTCATTTTATTATAACTAAAATAAATTGGCCGAGGGCCAAGGTTCTGAAACCTACATAACCTACATACTGATTAAAGCAATAATTTCGGAAACCTACACTACAATGTGTAACCTTACACATTGTAGTGTAGGTTTCCGAAATGAATAATTTCGCAAAAAGCAATAATTTCGGAAACCTACACTACAATGTGTAACCTTACACATTGTAGTGTAGGTTTCCGAAATTATTGCTTTAATCAGTACATATGTACACCTACACTACATTATGTAGGTTTCAGAACCTTGGCCCTCGGCCAATTTATTTTAGTTATAATAAAATGACAATTTTTCTCGTTTTTCTTTATTTTTATAATATTTGATACAAATCCTTCACCATTTGTAAACTGTATAACTCTTACGTCTGCAATCGCTAGACTAGAATAATTGATTTGTAGTGCTCATTGGAATCCGTTTACTTTTTAATTTATTTTTCAGTAGTTCTTTGCCTTTGTCTTTTAGCAAACAGGTAAATGGAAAACATGCTAGCTACAGAGTTATTGTATTACGCTTCGTTGGAACGTAGGAAAATGAACAGAGTTCATTAAACGATTGAGATTTACATGAGGGTTCAATTATCTTTATTAGTTTTTAGATAGTTCAATGTGTAATTCTTGTATTAATTATGTTACTTGTTTATTTCATAATGGTTAAACTTTCAATCTTGACATTTTTTTTATGTTATTTGTGGGGAAACAGGTTTACGTCCCACCTGATGGTAAGCGGTCACCGTCGCCTATTGACACCGGCAACACCCGGGGTATTGTCGATGCGTTCCCTACCCTGTAGAAACCTCTTTACATTTCTCTTGAAGCGTGCCATGTCGTAGGCTAATGGGGAAACCTCAGATGGTAGCTCATTCAACATCTTGCAAATACTTGCAAAGAAAAGATCGCGTGAAGCGTGTGGTGCGCGATACCCAATTGTCGATTATATGTGGATGAGCTTTATTACGTTGTCGAGAAGTGCGGTGGTAAAATCTCGACGACGGGATGTTAACATGTTGACATTATGTTCGTAAAACATTGTTTTATATAATGTACTTTTTCTCTCATGTATAGATAGGTACCTAAGTGTTTTTTTTCGTATAAATAATGTGATTCTTAGTGAAATTTATACAATAACTTATTTAGACCAGATATCCGTCTGTTTCAGCTATACAAGACGTCCTACGGCTATGCCACATGGAGGGAAAGTACCTTGAATATTGTAGATTGAACATTTTACTGAAAGAAGACATTAACATAACAAAGAAGAAAAACATTAATATAACAAAGAAGGCATCACGCGCCCTGGAGCTTGTCCTGAGAATATCATCGGAATTCGTTGGCATTAAAACTTTTAAAATTCTGTATTGCGCTTACGTTCATAGTCACCTCGAGTACGCATCGCAGGTGTGGAACCCCAACTGCGATTTATTATCATTATTACACCGCGTCTTGAGTCAATACTAAAAAGATTTCTGCGTTACCTGCAATACAGAGCTAAGCTATACTTACCCGATTATCTTACAAGGTTTCGCAAGTTTCATTTCCTTCCACTCTCTGTGGGGGCAGAGCTACTGTAGAATATTCTGTGGCTGAGCTTTATGCAATTCTCCTTTCGGCCCAACGGGGCACGAGTAGCCGCTGTTTCCCGCAGTCGTCACCAACCTTCTTAGTAGAGTAGTTCACAAAATGTGAAAGACAATAACTAGTGCTTCAGTAAATCCACATCAGTTGTTTGCATTACCTCTGCATCTTGGACTAGGAAACAAACACTAGTGACCGGACAGTACACGACGTATAGCAATAGAGGATAACTAGTAACCTAACAAATGGTGAATAGTTATTCCCTACAATTGGGTAACGCATAAATCCAATACTCTCTAATTGCAGGCAAGTTGCTGACCTAGCATACCTCATATATATCTGCAATGGCAACGTAGACTGTCCTGAGCTACTCGAGCAAGTAGGGTTACGTACAAATACTGCTGCATTGAGAAGACCGAGTAATCTTCACGTTCCTATGGTAAAAAATAATTACAGACAAAACGCATTCTTAATACGAGCTAGCAAATCGTTCAACTCATTGGTCTATAAAAGTATTGATGTCGATTTATTTAACACGTCTGCAAGTAAGCTTAAACGCTCTCTAAGCGATGATTTATTTTTAAATTAACTATACTTAACTTTTATTTAATGTCGCTTTATGTTTATATCTTCTGTCGTCTACATTCACTGTGTTTTTGATTTTATTTATGTATTTACATATCTGCGGAAACTTTTTAATTGGCCATCAGCACACATGCGCTGGTATATACCGGCATGTATTATGTAAATAACTATTTTTAAGACCTAGCTGTAAGTTTTTCAAAAAATTTAAAAATAAAATAAAATAATTTTAATTTTAAATACAATTTAAACTGCATTCATAATTTATTTAAAAAATTACATGATTGAACCGGGAATCAAACCCGCTACACGAGAAAAAAAATTACCCTGTAGTTTTATCATACCGATCGAAAGGCTTTTTATCATAAGGATTATTTTTTGCTAAATAACATAGTGTAAGAAATAAAAGAAAGACCATGAACCTATACATTTGATGTCAAACTTTGTTCAGAAAAATGATAAGCTGACATTGCCGTAAGGACATACAGCTGCGAGCTAGCAATGCGGCTGGCTGATTATAAAGAAATAATTCAAAAATGTGTTCCATTTTCAAACTTTTATTCTTTTGTGTCTGTGATTTTCATTTGTAGATTTATGCATTGTATTGTGAATTTGTAACTTAACATGGCGTATCAAAATAATTTCGATTTAATGGAAGCATACTTTTGGAACCACAAAAACATAACATTAGCCTTACAATGGTACCGCGAAAGATATCCTGACAGAAATACACCATCTCGATTTATTATGAAACGGTTGGTGAATAATCTGATAAATTTGGGACGTTTCGATCATCGTTTACCACAACCGCGGCACCAAATGACAAACACTGACGTTGAACTCTACGTTTTGATATACTTTGAGGCAAATCCTAAAAGTTCAGTGAGGGAAGGTGAAGAAGAAATCGGAATTTCGAAAAGCAAAATACACCGTGTACGAAAAAATACAAATTCAAAAGTTGAAGGGCGATTAGTACAAAAATTACGGTCGGGTGATGCTGAAAGACGACTTATTAATATATTTGTGATCAAACCATAACGTTCATTTCATTTCATTTAACTAAATCCTTTGACAAATTACATGTGCTTGGACAAGTCAGATCAAACAATGAAAATATGTCACCTAATTACATAATCCATAGATACAATAGGTATACATACCTATAGTTAATAAATTTTATAAAAAAAGATCGAAACAGTTTTAAATAATAAAAGCTTATGATAAGGTCTGCAAAAGCATCGTCAATTTGTATATAATAATGAGAAAAAATAATAATAATATATTTATATATGTCAGGTAATCACTACAATTCATCATATTTAAATATTGTTTTATTTTAAATCTATACCGAAATAATATAAATTACTAGTGGTCCCGCCAACCTTCGTATCGACTTGACATGCATAGGTATAACGCGGGCTGTCAATATAAGTCACCCTGGTAGAATTGTCAATTGTTGTCCCCGGCCATCATTATGTATGAGAAAATGAATGACTTCCACAAATAATTCAATACCAAAATTAGCCAAATCGCTCCACCCGTTCTCGAGTTTTAGCGAGACTAACGAACAGCAATTAATTTTTATATATATAGACAATATATCTCGGGATAACTCCTACCGAAGCATCTGTTTCAAACGATATTCATTTTTTTTACATCCTCTTTGACGATATTTGCAGCACGCATTCTGTCAATTCTATGTCAAACGTCATAAGGTTACATTATAAAAGCGCTAAGGTTAGATTATAAATAATTTTATATGGCGGTTAAGTATTCTTAAATTTTCTAATTTTGCGCGCAATTTTCTTAATTTTTTCTTTCATATAAACCTTCTCCTGACAATAAGAAATACAACAAAAAAAGAATTGGCCAAATTGGTCCAGGCGTTGTTGAGTTATGCGCTTACCAACACATTTTGCGATTCATTTTTATATTATAGATTATGATGTTGCCCCAGTGGTATATATGCGTAGTTCATACTACGCATATATATTATTAGTACCTACCACGGAGCATTTCAATTCAGATTTGAATGTTCCGTAAGACTGGGTAGACCCACGATGCGTAAATCACCCTGAACATTATATCATCTACTCAGGCATATTCTTCAGCTTGCTGAGGCGTCACTCACTGGCACACATGTCATGCCCATTAGCTGAACATTAGGCCAATTGTGCCATCAACCGCGAATCGACCTTGCCTTACCACAATTTGGCTTCTCCTATAATTACATGCGTGCCCACCCTTCCCTACGGGGATTCTGTCTCTGATAATCAACCTACATCGGGAAAGGTAAGATCCCATTATTAAAGTAATCTTGTTTTTTTCAAATAAATTGCCATACAGAGAGGATTTGATAAGTGCGTGTAGGTATAGCTTCGCTGTACCGTCAGTATAACGTTGTTTCTCTCTTTTATTCCCCATAAGATAGAGAGAATGAATCAGACCAAAGGCTGCTTTACCGACTTTTTAAATGATGATAGCTTTAATTATCAGCTAGAGTAACTTCTCTGTTCAGTTCTTCAGTGCTTAGACAGCGGATGCTCATGAGGTTTTAAGCATCCTATTGGCTGTTTATCCCACAACAAGCCCATGTAGAGCTTTGTTGACTGACGCACTAAAGCGTGTGTGAGCGCTTGGGGTTATGGGGTAGTACGAGCGGGAAGCGGGCAAAGCTTAAACGTAAGCCTAATTACTTTGCAGTTATAAACTGCTTATATTCATTGTAGTGAAAACTTGTTACGCGATCTGCAATCATTACCTTTTAAAGTCAAACGTAGTAGGTATAAGATATTAATAAAAATAATATTTTACGCGTAATTTATCAAATTTCATAAATTATACTTCATTAAAATTATCTAGATGAACCGCCAAACTTCATACCGCCTTGACATGTATATAACGCGGGCTGTCAATATACATCACTCTGGTAGAATTGTCAATTGTTGTCCCCAGCCATCATTTTACAACCATACTTAACCATAGACAAAATTACGATTAGCTGCCATTTGCGTTATGTTATTCCATGTCAGATGCGTTTTTGTTATACCACGTTTTATAGTGACTTGTATTCTCTTTGACGTTTTATGTCACGTGACACGGGAACGCGATCGAACGGGATAAAAAGTATTCTATGTTCGTCTCCTGCTGCTAAGCTATTTCCCCACCTATTTTCAGCCAAATCGGTTCACCCGTTCTAGAGTTATAAATAGTGTAACTAACACGATTTTCTTTTATATTATATATATAGACGAATTATTAATACCTACGTATTTATGATTCATCTTGTGAAACATTGCTACATTATGTATCTTCTGATTAGTTGGTGGTGGGGGGTTCTTCTACAGTTCGGGTAATTCGAGGAATTCACCCATGCTGTAGAAAACCCTCTCTAATATTCATGTTTTCAAACGATCCTTAAACGCCGCGATGGAGGCTGCATTTCGGATACTATCTAGTAGCCTATTGTAGACTGTCGGGCCCGAGATGTACACCGATCTGTTCGACTTGTGCAGCCTGTGTGTATGCGTCACCAGGGCCTGTAGCCAAGTTACATTCGCTTCGAATCGATTCGATTTCTACATAGGCTTATTATCGATATATCACGTGATATTTCCATAGCATGTGTCAAATCCCATACATTTTCGGACTTATCGACTAGTATCATCGCTAATCGAATGTAACTTGACTAAGCCTTCAGCCTGTGCTGGTGTTTATTGCTGCGGAGAGCGCATACTGCGTTAAACCCTCGGTGCTAAAACAGGTGCAAATTTAGGTGCGTGAACAAGGCCACTTGATATATATGATCACAGTGTAGAGTCATGATGTCCAGTTCCTGGAAGTGGTCTCTGCATAACTCATCGTTCGGAATCAAAACAAAATTATATACGGCAAAATAGCATTGAAATTACTATTTTTCCAGAACAAACGTTGTTCAGATCATGGTCTGCTACCGTTATATAGCATCAAATAAGTTATTAAAAAAACTTAACTAAGCATTCTAAAATAATTCAGAAGGGAGCGATACGTTTAAATCGTAGTAAGTTTAAATTTGTAGCTTTCAATATTTTTCAAAGACCAATGACTTTAGTACGAGTATTTTTTGTTAATTTGATATGAACCGGTATTAGACCATGATCTGAACAAAATTTGTTGTGGTAAAACAGTGATTAAAAATACCCTGTGTATAAGCAGGAGTTTCTCAAAATGTATATTTTTAGCGCATGACGGCAAATTATAAAAAAAAAACAATTTTACAAACTGTGAAGGATTTAATTCAAATATCAATTTTACAACGGCTCGAGTGAACACATTGAATATTATTATTATTTGGAGTCTGTACTCTCCCGCTGCAGGGCAAAAGCCTCCCTTACTTCCTTCCACTCTACTCTATCATGCGCGTGTGTAGTCCAGTTTTCCATATACGAGTCGAGTACGTCTTTCCATCGGCGTCGTGGTCTGAACTTTGTCTTTATACTTTGGACTGGTCTGGTCTTTCCATCCTAGGAGTCAAATTAACAGACCGCATTAGAAACAGTAAACTGCGCTCCCAAACACAAATCGCGGACGTTGGGTCCCAAGTAGGAAAGTTAAAGTGGGACTGGGCGGGCCATCTCTGCCGCATGTCGGAGGAGTTATGGGCAAAATCCACCACCAAGTGGATCCCAAAAGACAGAAAACGACCACATTGAATTTCTTCTTCTCAATCGTAACGCTCTTGACAGAGCGGTCGTGGTCAACATGTTGTATCCTTGTTTTTTGGGGCAGATGTTACACGCCTCACGATATCTCGCCATTTGTCTCTGTTGACAGACATTCTCGTGCATTCATGCAGTTGGCCGCCCACTGCAGCTTTTATTTGATCGGTCCACCGCATGGGCGACCTTCCGCGCGGTCTGATGCCCTCCACTCGTCCTTGTACGACAAGACGCTCAATAGAGTCCGTGTCCCGCCTCGAGACGTGGCCGAAGAATGATTGAATATATATCATTAAAATTACCATGATCGTAGATATTATAAACTGCAAAATTATTTTCTAAATATTCCACGAACAATTGCTATTACGAATTGAGTAATGATTACAAAAGTGTTTATCGTTTGGACGAAGCTTTTGCAGATAAAAACCTTTTTGCATTATAGTACATATTCATACATTGTAATTAGTTTTTTATTTAGTTTTTAATTTTATTATACAATTGACAATGCTTTTGCAGATACTTCTAATTTTATTTATTATTATTATTTTTTTGCTTTCTTTTGTTTAAGTAGGTGTTTATTTTATATTGTAAAATTTGTTAGTCGCTATTGACATTATAATTAAGTTACTACCAATGTGACATTCTAAATTATGCTAACTATTTTTAATTTAATCTTTTATATTGTACCTACTGACATATCTAAGAACAATTAATTTGTCGAAAGATGAAATAAATGAAATGAAATTACACATTTGGCACAGGGACGTGGGGAGTGTGGACGCGTGACATCGCACAAAGCTATATGCATGCAAATAACACAATGGAATTAGGAATGCGTATCTTTTATGGTAACGTTTTAAAAAAGAAGGAAATAGTCAATCCGTTGGCAATGTATTTTATAGAGCCTTGGTAGCCTAGTAAATTGTACCCGACTTACGATACACGACTTCGAGTTTGTTAATTAGTTAACATCTCGGCCGTGCACTATTGGATTTTTCTGCGCGAAAAATGTACGTGCGCTTTCACACTGTTTTAAACGGTGAAGGAAAACTTCGTGAGGAAACCGGCATGTCCTAGAACCAGAAAATCGAAGGCATGTGCTATCACGTTAGTATCTAATAAGCGGCGATGGGCTTGCAACCCGTCACGTGAATGCTACTAAACTTCTATGCAAAAGGTATAATGTGTTGAGCTCAATTTTAGCTTTCGCCCCTCCTTCTTCATAAAAACTTGCCAAATCTCACACTCCTTCGTGCTTAAAAAGCTAAAAAAGGGGGTACCTACAAAGTGTTCTATCTAACTCATCGATTTTACATCCGAACCACGATTATCTTTGACTCCTTTCTGTTAGTAGCATTTTTGTAAACCGTACTCTCTTTTGAAATCATTGTAATTGAAGGCGGAAGGTAGAGATGTGTAGAGATAGGTGTTCGATTTATTTTCTGAAACGAGGTTAGCCGCCATCTCCACGAGCGAGTGAATCACGACGAGTCCGCTCTTCTATCGTTGGGTAATTTCCACGACACGATCATTCCGTCAGCGTAACGCTGCAACTCGCAAGTCGCAACGGATCGCTGCGTGCTCGCTACGACTGCTTGCGAGTCGCTGCGGACTTTATACATATAGAATGTGACATAAAGTCCACATTTGCATTCTTGTATTGCATCAGATTTTTTAACAATTAACACACTTGATTTGGCAGGCAACGCAGGAATGGCGCACATTTACGGCGAGCGCGCTGCGAGAACGTCGCTTTGCGCGTACGACGTCGAATTGTTAACGTTTTGCTCGTCATAGCCACTTCCACTTGTCGCTCTGTAATAATATCGCCGTGTAGATACACTCTCATCGATTTATTATAGAATAAAAAGGCACGGCGATAACATCATCTTCGCGATTCACTCGCTCGTGGAGGTGGCGCCTAACAGTACGGAAATCGTTCCCAGCTCCGAAACCAGAAGTATTGGAGTTTTCTATCGGGAACGGTCCAATAAATTTCTATAGATTGATAGACTTTTACATGAGTTTTTTTTCCATTTATATAAACTGAAAAGCTTTCAGTTACAGTTTTGAGAGGTTCTGCTCTTTTCAATAAGCAGTCTGGCAAACATTGCTTTTACGGCAGTCTCCATTTATTATATTTATTATGTATATACTAACTGCCGCCTACAACTTCGGATGCAATGTTTGTCAATAAATAGTAGTCTCAATCCTGGTTATTCCATCAGCCGTTACGACTTAAAAGCGTTACAAACAAACAATCAAAATAAACAAATTCAAGTGTAAACATTTATTGGGTAGGTACGAGTACATGTTGTCTTACTTATATCACAACAAACACGTCCGACCACGTCGTCTGCCGTTCGAGTAAGCAGAGTCATAGTTTTTATTATCTGTTGCATAATATTATATACTTTGTTTACCAAAGGATTCCAAAAGGCATTTCAGTAGGTACTTAATAATATATAAGTGCTGTGGAAACACAAAAGTGGTATTGTATCGTGCCGAAAGTATAATAAGTAATTGCCGGCAAATTAGTTGAATGTTGTTGCGTAAGTATTATTAATTAGCTGTCTCGCTCCGGCCCCGGTGCGGCTACGCAAACATATTTTGAAAATAAACAGTGATTACGTAGTTTTCTATTAGTCAATAAATTTTCAGTATTGGATCTGCAGAAAGAGATTTACTCCCTACATACAAACAAACTTTTTATAGTACTAATGGTTTGCCCCGAACTGAGGTCTCGCGAGTCTACCATAAAACAAAAATCAAAAATTATTCGTAATCTTTGACTATCAAAACAGTGCCGCGAAATATATAACCAAATTACTTGACATACAGTTGCATTCAAAGTACAGGTAACGGGAGTTCATGTTATTGGTAAATCTATTTTGTCTTACAAATTGTGCTATCAGTACCAATTGTATATTCAATTTGACGATGGTCGGATCAACGCTTCAAACGTTATCCTCGGACAAACATACATACTTACTTACATATACAACGCCTTTTTGCTCAAGTTGATTTGGAGATTTCGCTTAGCTCAATCCATTAGTTTATCAATTGATTCAGCTAATGTTAGTTTCAACTAGTGTTGATGTGTAATGGGTAAAAAATAAGTTGTTTTTATGTTCAGGTATTTTAGCAATGTATATCTGAATTTTAAACTTTTTCCACTACTTATTTTCCACTACTCTAAGGTTGATTGGAAGAGAATATTTACTAGCATTAAGTTCGCCTATGTATATTTATTTTGAACAACTACAATTTATGAACTAAAGTTTAAGTATGAACTGCAATTTTTTTAGATGAATATGATTGTGATGATGACTTTTATAATACCTATTTTTTTTTTGTGGCGTCGCACTGTTTGTGCATTTGCCATTGGCAAATAAAAAAAAATTAGGGAGACAGAATATATACAAAACCCGGGTTATATACACTAAACTAGGAAAGGATCAGGAGAGGATACATTAATAAGAAATTTTTAACAAATTTGCGATTTTATATAACAATATTACTTGTACAAATGAAAGATTCTAAACATTGTTACACGGATGGATCTAAGGAGGTGAGAAGGATTTTAATAGATAGATAGCGTTGTGTGAAATGTCCAGCGATATTTATTTATTTATTAATATTTGAAGGAAGCGGAACACGAAGGGATACAAGATCTTTGTAAAATTGAACGTGGTCATTGTTAATACACGAAAAGAAAATGTGATTTACACCACCAAACTTATCTCCACAACTATAAGATGGGTCATCTAAGATTTTCATCCACGCTGAATGAGTAATACCTACTTACTACTGAGTTACCTGATGCTATTTATGGCGGGTTCCTATATCCGTCGGTAACCAGCTACGACTAGTTTCTCTTTGAAAACGTGTCAAAAGTTTGACACTAGTTTGACACTTTTTCAAAGAAATATGAGTCGTAGCTGGTTACCGACGGATATTGGAACTCGCCATTAATCGACAAGAAACGAGTGCCGGCGGCGAATAAACGTAACAAATCGTTGGGTGAAAGTGCTCCAGATTCGTTATAAGCTGGCAGAAATTAAAACGTACAACTTATTGGCGACAATGTTACCATTTTGCTACCTTTCCTTTCCTTTGCTACTTAACCTCTTTGTATTAAAAAATATTGCAACAAAGTATTTCAAGTGTACAAGCACCAGCTCCGGTAGCCGTGATCGTCTAGTGGTTAGGACCCTACGTTGTGGCCGTAGTAACCCAGGTTCGAATCCTGGTCACGGCAGTGATGTCACTGTCGCGGCGGAGCATATTTTTTTGAGCTTAAGTCTATTGCTAAATACTTTTCTGCTAAACACCAATTTACAATAAATAAATTAATTTAAAAAACCCCGGCCTCATTTTTTTAAGTCGGAGTTCTAAAACTTACACAGCTAAAAACACCAGTAACGACAGCTTTCAATAAAAAAAATCACATCGAAATCGGTCTATCCGTTTGGAAACTACTATGCTAGATAAACAGACACACAGGCAAAGACGTCAAATTAATAATACCTTTCTTGCGTCGGAGGTTAACAAATCAACCTCATTTCATTAGCTGTCAAGTTTAATTAATTAAATGAACCGGTACAGGTTAATTTCTTTGATAAATGAACGGTTTTGATAGACGATATTTTTTCTTGAAAAATCTTTTCCAAAGGGAACGTTTTAATGAAGTGTAAATGGATGCCGCACAATCTTTCATCTTGATTTATCAATTTTCAGCAAAAATCCGCAAAAGTTGTTTAATTTTCTCGGACTTTTAGTTAACGCTTATCCACAACTTTCTTATTTTTTACAAAGCATTATAACCTCTTTTGGACAAGTTTAATTAGACAGTTAAATAGTGGGATGTACCCTGACCCTCACGGAAATATAATAATACTAGATATGCGGTAAACATTTTCTGTGACTCTCTACGGCTATATTTCAGGATTTACAATAATTTGTCAAGGGTGAGTGATTTCTTAGCGATTGATTTGTTTCGTTCTAAGCCGTTTGCCGATCAAAGTTTTTCTTCATTTTTTTTAAGAAATATCGAATAAGTATTTAAGCTTTTTCCTTTTTTTAAATAACTGCTTTTGCAATTCCCTAGAAGACCTCTTTTTATAACCTCTAAGAATAATCTGGAATGCCTTCGCCGCAATAATTCGATACGATTTCCTTGGAAAATTACGGGAAATGAGAGAAAAGTGCAAGTTTTCATGAAGTCATTTCCAAGTCTAGACAACGGACATTGCGAACCATTCAGCAGAACGGCGACATTATGGTCGGAATACACGCAGATAGTCCCCTGACAGTGATATCACGATAACCAGCTTGCTCTAAAATATTTCAACTGGCTAGGAACCCGTGTTCACTTGACAAGATAATACGAGTGGACGTTTCACAAAGAAACGAATGTATTCTTTATCATTTAGTTTCAGGCATGACGATCCCTTAACGTATTCATGGCTTTGCACAATGATTCCTTAACGTATTAGCGAATAGCATGTTTAAATTTGACGTACATATATGTATGATTTGACAACTCTTAAAATATTTAGGCACTAAATACGATAGGCATTGTTGCGCCAGTCGACCTTATTGTTTATTTATAATTGAAGCATATTAAATCACAAATATATTATATAAAAATGTTCTGTGTTAATTCAAACAATGTACTCGCCGGTACACCCACAGTAAGTACATATATATACTTCGATATGAGCAAAGCTTTTGACTTTGTTCATCATTTTTTCATTTCAGAAACGACTTTTTTGTAAACATAATTATTCATCCTATATATTATTTTTACTCGTTTATATATATAAAAATATTATAATTATAACTTATTTTTTTTTGTATAAGTTTGTAAGTACAAAACCAAAGTTAATCTTCTTTAGTACAAGTGTAACTCCGGCGGGAGGCATAGGCATGCCATACTACAGGTCTTCCTAGTTGTGGTGCCTATGTGTTTTTTGCAACTAAGTTGTGAAGTGTGTTACCGAAATAAACTATCTTATCTTTTTGTTTTTTTGAACTGTGGGCGAGTGGACGTCTGAGACACGGGTTCGATTTTCGCTGTGGGACATTCGTAAATATTTAATCCGTCTCTGAGTATAGTAGTTATGTGTACACACACAATTATGTATGTGACTGTTGGGTGCTATTTATTGTTTACCAGATTCCGTACGTTACTTTGCTCACGTGGTTTGTCAATAAAAAGTTATCTATGTCTTAGGTAATCATCATAATTTATATAGAAATTGGTTGATCCACCGCGCCAGCGAATATTGCCTATATATGAAAACGCCATGTAAATTTAATTTCATTTATTTTCCACTGTAGGTAGGTAGGTACATTATAGAACACTACTAGTCAGTTGTTGGTACGCCAATCAAATCGCAAATCGGTTGACATAGTCTTTAACTTAGCACTCTTGTTAAATCAAATTGGGTTTCTCGAAGGTTGATTAGTGAATAATTAGCTATAGTATGTTCAATAAGAGAAGAGTCGTAGGAATTGAGGTCGCGCGTGTGCCAATTTACTACTTTTGTTGCGTTGACAACACTGCTCTGTCAGTGCCAGTACGACTAAAAGTTTTTGATACTTGGTAGACAGACATTCATAGACACCAACTGTTGTCATCAGTAGGTACTTACTTGCTATTAAGTAGGTAGGTTAGTAAATATCTTCGCATAATGCTGATTAAAATTGGCTACCATAGCACAGCACAGGTGTTATGTGATGAGCCAAAAATAATGGACATGCATGATTCTACTGAGGTTTAAGTGCTGGCTTTAATGAAAATTATTTATATAGGATAGTGGCTAGCTATGTTGTAAGTCTAACGTGCTTCCATGGCTTCAACGTGTCTTTCTACTCTTCTAGCACCTACTGATGAGTTGCACTGGACTGCATACCCAGACATAAAAAATTAAACATGGATACATTTTATAATTTTATTAAAATTATCTTTATATACAATAAAAAATTACTATTATAGATAATATAAGGGTAAAAATACTTCAGCAGATTATCATCACGACATGAATGATGAGAACTTTACGAAATGGGTAACACAAAAACTTATACCCAATCTTACCGAACCATCGGTGATTGTGATAGATAATGCATCTTATCACAGTATACCTACGTATAAATAAACTAGATAGATACATCCATACATACAAACTTTCGCGTTTATAATATTAGTAGGATTATATTGTCACCTTTGGAGTACACACCTGATGTAGGTATATGTAGAATAAAACCACAAAATTCACTCGAATCAGCCAAATTATTTCTGCTAATTAGAGCTCAAACACTGATTAAATAAATATCGATTTGACAACAGATTAATAGACGAAAAACGGCTAATCAGCGTTCCTGCAACCCATTTTCACGTTTGACAACCTGTTTAACAAATCTCTGATTAAAATCAAATGAGGTAAAATACGTTCCAGCAACCCAATTTGCACTTGACAAGAGGTTTGACTAATGGTCAACTAATTTTTGGGTTAATTATGCTTTCAGCAACCGGGCGTACGTTACGTCATATTCAGAATTTATCAATAATAATTGTATTAAAATTAACAATAATGTACACTCTGTCAAGAAAGTACCGGGAAAAGATCATTATTACACAAAATGTTAGTTATTCATCCGAATTTATTTTATCGCCTTCAAAATATGTTCCTTCAGAAACGATACACTTACGCCAACGAATAATCCAATCATCAAAACATTATTTAAACGCTGATTCGATCGTCGTTAGTGGTCGCCGCTATAGCATGCAGCGGCCACACCTTAGGAGCCTAGGCTGGTAGAGGGGGGCTCGATTGCCGAAACACTTTGTTGTAGCAACGGCGTGTTTCGGCCCTCGAGTCGGCACGGTCACTCCCCGTGCTAGTGCTCGTTGCTTCGGCGTCAACGCAATCCACCTCAAGTGGCGAGGCAACCAGGCAACTGTAGAAGGCCTGAAGGTAGCGATAGGAGTTTTTATCGTTGCCAGATACTGCGTCCTGTTCCCTTCCAGTCGTAGCGGTTCTCCGTTCCACTGGGTCAAGGGGAGTAAGGAGGAGAGGGTGCATCTGTGTACGGCGCGCACACTTATGCAACTTAATATATCCTGCGCATCTGACTTGGCTTTGTCATTCCGAGTTTAAAAAAGTCCTGGGCTTGGTCTAATACCTGGACACGGGTGGCCTAAGGAGAGGAGAGTGGTCGCTCTAGCACTGCATCGGGGTGACAGTGTGGTTCGGCAGCACTCTTTGAGACAAAGCAGCTTTATTTAGAGAGGCACTGCTTTCCTCGCTCAGCCGGGGAGGGGGCTAGAAAAGGTGCCCCAAACAAACGCTCATTCCTCGCAATAAGAATAAATCTAAAAACATGCAGATGAATATGACTTTTGGTGCGTGGAATGTACGTACTCTTTTAGACCGACCCAACAACCTCTGCCCAGAACGTAAAACCGCCATTGTGGCTCGCGAGCTCAAACGCTATGACGTCGACATAGCCGCTCTCAGCGAAACACATCTAGCTGACGAAGGTGAGCTTGTTGAACGTGGTGGTGGGTACACTTTCTTCTGGAAAGGCACACCAGCTTCTGAGCCTAGACGGTCAGGAGTAGGCTTTGCTATTAAAACTACTTTAGCCTCTAAGTTGGAAGAACATCCAGTTGCTATCTCTGATCGTGTCATGTCCTTACGTTTCCATCTTCGAAACAATAAATACTTAAATGTTATCAGCGTATATTCGCCAACACTCGACAAAAGTGATGACGTCAAGGACAAATTTTATGAGGAAGTGTCAGAAGTGCTGACTAAAATCCGGCGCTGTGAGAAAGTTTTGCTTCTTGGCGACTTTAATGCTCGCGTCGGACGTGATTTTGAAGCTTGGCCTCGGGTGATAGGGCGACATGGCATTGGTAACATGAACAGTAATGGGCAACTGTTACTAAGCCTCTGTTCCCAATTTCATCTGGGTATTACCAATACCATGTTTAGACTCCCAAATAAATACAAAACTACCTGGATGCACCCAAGGTCCAAGCATTGGCATCTTATTGATTATGCTATAGTCCGTCAACGGGATATAGCGGATGTCAAAGTAACGAGAGTAATGAGGGGCGCAAACTGTTGGTCGGATCACCGACTTGTTGTTACAAAACTATTTTTGCGTCTTAGCCCTTGCCGTAGACCTCGCAGGGCTAAGCCTAACTGTCTTCATCTGAAAAAGCTAGAGTCTGCTGAAATATTGGCAAATTACAGGGAAGCTGTCAATACCTTTACAGCAGGCATACACCCCGAAGATGAACAGTTAGACGAGGGCTGGAAACTGTTAACTACAAATACCATCAATGCGGCTACTGAGATCTTAGGCCAAAAACCTCGTGTCTGTGAAGACTGGTTTGACGAAAATGATAATACATTGACAGTCGCCCTAGAAAAACACCGCCAGCTCCTTCGAAAGGGAAATCAGACAACTGCTTCTGAAAAAATAAAGGAGAGTACGAGCCAAATAAGGAGACTAACTCGAAACGCAAAAGATGAGTGGTGGCTGAACAAGGTTCGCTATATTCAGTGGCTTGCTGATTCGAATAGACTCGGCGATTTCTTTAACGAGATTAAAAAGTTAGTAGGAAGTCCACATCGAGTAAACGTACCACTGAAATCACTTTCAGGTACCCTCCTGGTAAGCAAAGGAGAAGTTCTTACTCGCTGGGCAGAACACTATAACAGCTTACTCAATGTGGATCGTTCTGCTGACATAAACTATTTAGCATCACTTCCTGCCTTACCACAAGCCGTAGATCTGGATCAGCCTCCTTCTCTTGAGGAAGTTATCATCGCCATCAAAGCGCAGAAAAACAATAAGGCTGTCGGCATCGATAACATACCAGGAGAACTATTAAAATATGGCGGAGATGAGTTGCACTACAAGATTTGGCAATTTTTCCAGCGCATGTGGGAAATGGAGTTCGTTCCTCCTAGTTTTGGCGTATCACTAATTTGCTCTTTGTATAAAAATAAAGGTGATCGATCTGTTTGCAACTCTTATAGGGGTATATCACTTCTGTCTACTCCAGGAAAAACTTTTGCCAGAGTACTCTTAAATCGTCTTATGGAGCTCTCTGAAAGTATATTGCCTGAAACGCAATTTGGGTTTAGACCCAATCGCGGCACATGCGAGGCCATATTCTCTCTTAGACAACTGCAAGAGAAAAGCAGGGAACAGTGTCAACCTCTGTTTCTCTGTTTTGTTGATCTGGAGAAAGCTTTTGACAGTGTACCTCGCGAAGCTTTGTGGATTGTGCTTTCGAAACTTGGTTGCACCGACAAATTTATACGCTTGATAAGACTTCTTCACGACAACATGACTTGTTGCGTAACCGTCAATGGTGAGCAGACAGAGCAATTCCCTGTCACTTGTGGTGTAAAACAAGGCTGTGTATTAGCACCCACTCTTTTTGCTCTGTACTTTTCCGTTGTCGTGAGGGAGACTTTACAAGCCAACACCGAAGGGATCCGCATACGTTTTCGCACAGATGGCAGTATCTTTAACCTGGCTAGGTTAAAAGCGCACACAAAGGTATCGTATGACCTCATTACCGAATTGATGTATGCTGATGACCTATGTTTCGTTGCGGAATCTTCTGAGGGACTCCAGGACTTGATGACTCGGCTTGACGCTGCGTGCTGTAGATTTGGCCTCAAAATTAATATTACAAAGACAGAGGTGATGGCCATGGACACTGTTAACCAAGCTCCACTGAATCTGCAAATCGATGGAAAGCCCATAAAACAGGTCGATACATTCAGATATCTGGGAAGCAGCATAACAACAAAATGCGACCTTGACTCGGAGATCAACAGCAGACTTGGCTCCGCTATGGCTGCTTTTGGTAAACTACGAGTCCAGGTATTTCGCTCCCATAACATCAAATTGAGTACCAAGATTAAGGTGTATATGGCTATTGTACTTCCTAACATCTTGTACTCGTCAGAGACATGGTGCCTGTATCGCAGACACATACGCACGTTAGACAGATTCCATCTGAAATGCCTCCGCGACATTCTTAACATCAAGTGGTCGGATCGGGTCCGTAATACCGATGTTCTACGACGGGCTAATGTCTGTGGCATAGAGGCATATTTGATGCGGCGTCAGCTGCGTTGGTGCGGGCACCTGTCTCGGATGTCTGATGAGCGAAGGGCGAAACGCATTTTCTTCTGTGAACTAGAACATGGTAAGCGGAAACGCGGAGGTCAGTTCCTACGTTTCAAAGACGTACAGAAGAGGCACATGAAGAGGTGTTGTATCGATCCGTCGCGCTGGGAGGCTCTCGCTGAAAAACGACCTGAATGGAGGCGTCATGTTCAGGACAAAGTGTACGAGTTTGAAGAAGAAAGGAGGCAAGAACTAGACTTAAAACGAGATCAGCTTAAAAGTCGACCGCCGGCTAATATCAATTACAACTACATTAATGGCGCCTTAACTTGTGTTCATTGTAACCGGACTTTTAGCGCAAAAATAGGGTACATCAGCCACATACAGGCTAAACACCTAGGCCAATAATCACAAAGTCAAGTCTCTGTAGCCGAAATCGGCTAGGAGGATTATTATTATTATTTAAACGCTTTTCCCAGAACTGAGATCAGTTCTCGCCCGGAATTCTCCTTTATGTCTTCCACTGAATGAAAACGGGTGCCACGAAGTGGTAATTTGAGTCTAGGTAAAAGAAAGAAGTCGACTGGAATCATATCTGGTGAATAAGGTAGTTGTTCGATGGTATTTGTTGAGTTTTGATAAAAAATTCGTTCACAGTGATGGCCTCGTGCGAAGGCGCATTATCGCGGTGCAAAATCCAAGAATTTTCTTTCCATAAATCTGGCCTATTTCGTCGAGTTTGCTCGCTTAAACGCCACATAACACTCAAATATTATTTTTAATTTGCCGTTTGACCTTCTGGGAAGAATTACGAGTGCAAAACACCGCGATAGTCAGAGAAAACAGTCAACATGACTTTGACTTTTGATAGACTTTGGCGTGGTTTTTTCGGTTTCGGTTTAGTTGGAAGATGCCACTTCGAAGCTTGTTGACTGTATAGTCAACTGTAGACTGTATAGAAAAAACATAGCTTGATCTCTGGGACAGCTGTCAGTAAAATCGCGCCTATGAAGTTCTGAATTTAACAGTACGGACAAACGTACCAGTCAATGTCATACTTTATGGGCATGCTGAGCTAATTATTGTGATGAAAGATGAATCATCGTGATCACAGACTTAAACTATCGATATTTTGTTAAAACTTAATTCAAAATTAATTTATCATTTAATTTAAAAAAATAACATTATTGAATATTTAAAAAAAAAAACATTATTTACAATAGTGAGTAAATAAAATCTAAATTCTAACATTCCTTCCGACAACTTTGGGGTTCGTGAGAAGTTTGGTAATATAGGTAATATAGTTTGGTAAATATCTAATGACATTCTTTACGGGTTGTTGAAGCCCTCAAAAGTCCAACAATTGGTCTTACTGCAAAGCTTTTATCGATAATTACTATCGATATTTTTGTCTGTATCATAACAACCCTAGGAATGTCAGTTTAACAAATGTCGCAGAGATCAAGCTATGAATGAATGAATGAATGAAATACTCTTTATTGCACACCAAATAAAAATACAATAATGGAAATAAACAATAAATAAAGGTACAATGGGCGGTCTTATCGCTAAAAGCTATGTTTTTTCATGTATAGTTTGCATGTCAAATTCGTAAACTTACGTCTCGTCACCAGTAACAATGCGTTGCATGAATGTTAGGTCGGAATTGACTCGTTCTAGCATGTCCTCAGCGACTCCTATGCGATTGAGTTTTTGGAGAAAATGCAGGTCATTTGGGACTAGCCGAGCGGCAACATGTTTCATACTCAAGTGATTTTTTAAAATGCTACGGATTGACTCATGAGACACAGAAAGTTCAGCGGCTATCTCTCTCAAACTTGAATGAGGATTTTCAGTCACTATTTCCTTCACTTTTGTGATGTTAACTTCAGTTGAAGACGTTTATGGCCTACCAGAGCGAGGCAAATCTTCTATTATATCTCGACCGCTTTTGAACGCGTTGTACCACTCATAAACACGTGTGTTTGATAAAGTCGATTCACCGTAAGCCTTTCGTAACATTTTCAGTGACTCAGAATAGGAAATTCCATTGCTGTTGCAAAATTTAAGACAATCTCTTTGTTCGATGTTTTTGTTCATTACGAAATTCGCAATATACACTAGATATGATCTAACTAAAAACAGCACTGTATTTAATCTAAATAACAGATCCAACTCAAACTCCGCACCAAAATGGAAAACAGTTGTGCCAATCTAACAACAAAAATAAAATCATAAAATTGAATTTGGAACCATAAACAAATCATCCATTCCCGATACTTTTTTGACATAATGTATATATGTTAGTATGTCACAAGTTAGATATGTTTTATTCTTTTTTTTTAATGTTGATGTGTAATAGAAATGTTTGTTTTATTTTTCTTATTTTTAGTTAGAATGTCAACTTACACACCAACATTAAAAACACAGAACAAAACAATAATATCTAACTAAGACAGTTTCTACGGGTAGTTGTTATCTAGCTATCTTCGTGTGTTTAGGATATTAGAGCCCGTTTTATGTTCATTTTACTAGCAGCTACCAAGACGCACAGTAATTGCACCAGCGTTTTATGTCTTTTTTACCCACGACGGAACGGAGAAGGTGTATGCGTTTATGGTGAGAGGTTTTGTGTGTTTGTGCACAAAACGAAAATGTCCTTTTATATTCTACTAGCTGACGAATCCGCAGCTTCGCATGGGTGGTTTTTCAATAAAAACATTACCCTCCTTCCGCGAAGTTGGGTAAAAAGCAGCCTACGGCACCCGGGGATACTGTAGCTTTCCAACAGTAAAATATTTTTTTAATCGGTCCAGTAGTTTCGGAGCCTATTCAATACAAACAAACAAATATTTCCTCTTTATAATATTAGTATAGTTTGTTGTTCTTGAAACAGACGATTGAGATTAAAAACTCTGTTATCTTGACGTTTCAGTTTTTATCAGATTAATTTAACGTTATAAGGATTATTGGAATATTGGAATGGAAATATTGATGGTCACGGTTATAAAATATTTGTGCATTTGTCTGTTTGTGCGATAAAGAATTTAAACAAACAAACAAATATTGCTTATTTTACCCTCAACGGCATAACTAAATATTACAATAAAAATAAATAAAATAAAATAAAAATATTTTATTTCAGATTACAAAATCCATAAATTGTTAGTACAAGTATGTTACTTAAATACTAGATTAGTAGGCACACACACAATTGAAATAAAATCAAACAAAAGGAATAAAGGGCTTCGCGCTAAGAGTGATCAACCTAGGTCGGTTTGATCACTCTCAACACGAAGCACTTCCATATCGGAGAGGCAAATCTGTCCGATATGGTTTTCAGGATGTTGTTTGACTTCCCGCACTCTGTGAATCAGGGATGCAGTTTTCTTGCGTAGGATGGCTTCGAAACCAACCGATTGATATTCTGCAAACATCCCTGACGCACTACAGAAGCGGGGCAGTCCCAACATTATGGCTTAGTCTAATATTTTACATAACATTACACCAAATCATTTAAATATAACCCAAAAGTTAGTATAGTCGAAAGTTTAAATAAATATATCGACCACAATAACAGTAAAATCTGCAAAAGACTTGAGAAACATTTATTTTTCGAACGTAACAAAAACATTATTTTTCTTTTTCTTTAGTACGGCAACTTGGTAACGATGCCTTCAGGCGTATTCAAAAATTCTAACCTTGTACAATATTTAGAACTTCTTTCTTAGAAAGGAATTTTTATTTATCTCTAAGCTCGTTGCGAGAATGGGCCCAAATTGTAGATACAATCTGCGACTCTCAACAGATGGGTTCTAAATTCTCGTTAAATTACTTTAAAAAAAAACAAGACCTTTGAAGATGATTCGCTTTTTTTATTAGCTGTAAGGGGATTGTTTCGCCAGATCAAATGATTTTTATTTCGTGTTCTGCCTCTGTTCTTGCTTTGCAACTTACTATAAAGCCTCTGGAATAAACCGCAAGACTGAGAGCTTCCTATGAGTCTATTTTACGTACGTCACAAGTCTCCAAACTTTAGTAATTAATCATGTCGGGTTCCTGCGAAGTTTGAAAATGCTTGACATATTGTTTGCATGCGTTTAGTACTGCAGCGTTGCTGCGGTCGTGTCAAAGTTATCTTGAGCGTGGCTGTCTTGTACACTCTGTGTCATAATAGCATGTGGGATGACAATTGTTTACTGCAGTAATTTTTGCACCTCTCTCTCTAGTGTCGGGAGTTTAAATGCCGCTTGAAGGTCTCTGATATAGTTTTAGTTTAGTGCCTGTTATCCTGTGTACGGATGCGTAGTACACGCCGAAACGGTCACCCGTTGACCGTAAGGAACATTGCAAACGCTCAAAGAAAGATAACTTGCTGTTGCCACTTGTAGACTTCCTATAGTTACTAAATCGTTTAGAGGGTACACTAGGTGTACGTTTGTATAAAAAATCCTCAAGTGATGTACAAAAATTGACAATTACCAAATTAAAAAACATAATTAAACAATAACTTTGTAAAAAATCCTACTTTAACATATCGGATTATTTAGATGATAGAGAAGTTTGGGATTGAAATTTCTCCAACTCGTTCAAATAAGTTACAATTTAAACGTAATTTATTTTCTTTATTGTTATGCATTCTAAAAGGTTCATTAAAATGAACAACCAGCCTTGTTTCTTGGCTTTCTTTTCTGGCTTGGTCGCGAACAGGCAGTAAAAGAGACGTTTCAAAGTGATTCTAGTAATTTTAATGAGTAAAAAGATTTTGTTCTTTGCCAATTGATTTTTATAGAACGAACAGGCCAGCTACTCTACGAGCTACTACAAGATAATCTAGAAACATAATCATTTCTGATGGAGGGTAGTATCTAATCTTGGTGCATTGTTCCAGGGTCGGAAGATGAATCGAAATGTATGGTAACGCGAGCGAGGCGGACGCGGTCGATGAGACGCGTACGCACGCGCTGGTCACGCTGATCGCACTCTACGTGGTAGTAGCTGTCATCGGGATCGTTGGTAAGCATACACACAGTCTCATATTTTGTCGTCATTTATCTTGTTAAGAAGCTCATTAACGACTTCATCATCATTCTTCGACTTATTTTATTTCTATTTATTTGAGACAACAAACAATTGTGCCTAAATAATACTAGACTTAATAATTCACTTCAGCTCATTAACGAGCCAATCCATAATAAGGGCATTGTAAGAAGACTGAAAATAACTTATCTTTTTGAGTTAGTCTGGTGTGAAATAGTATAAATGGTATCAGTGATAGGGCTACTTCTTAGGAACATAGAACGAAGTGAGTAGTTATGAAAGTACTATCACCTTTCATGTTCCCCTAGAGTTGTAATCATAATTACCTATATTTAATTAAGTCAGATTAAAATTACGAATTAATCTGCTTTGCTAGATTTAAATAAAATGAGAGTAGGTACATTGAAAATTATAAATATAATATGATTAACAAAAGATCACTTATTTATTCATTTAAAAGCTCTACTCTAAGTTCTTCTGGCAGAGTGGTACAAGGGAAGCCTTTAAACTTTTATTTATAGAGAACTAGCGGTTCGTCCTGAACTGAGATCTCGCGAGTCTCCCATAAAAACAAAAAAAATATATTATTGTAATCTTTGATTATCAAAATAGTGCCCCGAAATATATAACCAAGCAACTTGACCTGCACTTTCATTCAAATTACAGGTGACGGGAGTTTATATAATTTGGTTATTTTTTTTTGGGTAGATATTGTAGTTATTCTGAATTTTAGATTTTGTGTATATTTGTGTCGACAAAGCTACGCGCATACCAAATTTCAGCACTGAGGGGTCACTGGTGTACCCTGTAAATTTCGTCAAAGTTCAGTTTTTATTATGGCTAATAACTAAAAACTGCAAGAATAAAACTAAAAATAAAAACAGTGTCGAAAAGCAGTAATAAAGACCTTTCGTTTGACGTCCCATTTGACCTAATAGTCTCATTTTAAATTGTTTACCCCCATTGAACCCCAATATCTCAACAACCCCCTCACATTAGTAGCTCATTTAGTCACACCAAATTATGTATGAAATTTCATGATGATCGGATTAACGGTTCGAAAGTTATCCTCGGACAAACAAACATACATAGATGCATACATACGAGTACAACGCCGATTTGTCCGAGTTGATTTGGAGATCTCGCTTAGCTCAAACCACAAGATAAATTGGGTGCTCCGATATACGTTTCTCTTCTCTGCTAAGTATTCTGGTATCGTACAGCACACTTTATCAAGTTTGCGTAACGTGTCGCCAAAGTTACATAAAATATCGACAAAATTAGATAAGTGAGTTAGATAAGTGAGATAAAATTGAATTACAGATTTTTTCCAAACCGACCTTCACAAAAACTTTAACCTCTTTTGTTCACATCAGTAACTTTCGGTAGGTATACGAAGGAAATTGCTTACATGAAACTTATAAGTCTATATTTCCTTATAAAAAAATACTTAACTGAATGATATCAAATCCACAGCAAGCCGTATTAAAGTTACCAGGAGTGAAATCTTGAAATTGCAAATCGTTTTATAAAATTATATTGGATTCTACGTGAGCCCGCGGCATACAGTCCTGAATCCAAGATTTTATCTGAAGTTGTTGCAGCTTCGTTCTGTATTCTCGTGGCTTTCACAACGCATAGTTGGATAGATTTTATAGCGGTATTATACTGAAACCAATGTGATTAAGTTAATTTAAATTAGTAAGTTCTCACTGAGCTCTACCCTTGTCAATCTTACTTTCAAAACCTGTCATGACGAATGAAACAAGCGAAATAAACAGCTTTACTTAAGCTAGATACTATTTTCTGTACTTGATCATGACTTGATGTAAATTTACTACCTACTAACCGTGAAACAACGTGTGAAAAATATTAAAATAAGGCCAAACAGGAACGCGTATAATTTTATTTATAACTTCCAACAGTCACGTACATCATAGATCAGACCTACGTATTGTATCGTCGGTTTTAGAAACTACGAGTATGTATCTTAAACTATCACATATCCGCAGATTAAATGGTTTCCTTAACACCATTTCATGTAACGCTTCTTAACGAATAATATCGTTTGTGCAGCCCTTTTGCGTCTCAGTCGACTACCCACCCACCGTGCCATAGAGGTACCCATAAACTTACCCCAATGAGTACTCGCCTAATAATAGGCAAGCAATGGAAATGCCATTATGCAGAAAACCTCAGCATACCTCAGTGGCTATCGCATCACAACGAGGTCTATGAAAGTCTTAGAACGTAAAGACATGTTCTACGTCTCAGATAAATACGATTTTAGCACAAGGCTGACTCATCAAGATCTCTAAGTCACAGTAATATGTTATAACTTCCTTCACAGGTAACGTCAGTCTAATGGCAGCACTAGCGTCAGGAGGTGCTGCTCGACTCCGGACGCCGCAGATGCTCAGCGCATGCGCGGCTGACTTCCTCGTGTGCGCAGCTAGTGCACCCCTTGCCGCTACCCGCGCCGCCAGGATACACCATCTGCCGTGTCATGTCACCTACTATATCGAGGTGAGACTCTTCTTTTAAATGTGGTATAGAAGTTTTTGTCCACAGATTCCGTCATTTTGTCAACCCAAATTATGGATACCGGGGCTGATTATACCTAAAGTACCTTATTTAGTATTAAGTTGCCTGATTGTATAAGTTTTTGTTGTCCTTAATGAAAAATAAATTTACCTACATGAAAAGTGGCATTTCAGACTTCCGCGAATATGAATCAAATCGGCCCAGCCTTTGTAACTTAATAGATATAGCCTAAAGTACTTAATAGATTTTTAAAAGAGTATAAACATGGAAAAAAGTATTGGTCCAAATATACCGCCCTGTGATACACCCAACTTAGGTCCTTGATCGGTTTTAAATATCTGAAAGCTCCAGTTACCCAGGTAAATTGTGCAGAAAGAAACGAAGAATATCGAATAAAACTATATCTACGAGCTTTTATTTTAGATTGGCATGCTAAGAAAGTATGTTTAAAGCCTTTGACAATTACGACCTCCGTGGTGCAGTGAGCGAATAGCCGGCTGAGATGCAGGAGGTAGCGGGTTCGATTCCCGTCGCGGAACAAATGTTTGCATGATCTACTGATATTTGTTCTGGGTCTGTTTGTTACTCTATATACTATAAGTATGAATTTACAAAAAAATATGTATATAAGTATTCTATCAGTTATCTGGTTCCCATAATATGAGCTTTGTTTAGTTTGGGGCTAGATAGCGCTGTGTGAAATGTCCAGCAATATTTATATTTAAATAATTACAGAAAAAAACTTACAAATCTACATCCTCACAAGTGACTTTTTGTATTGTTCTAGTCGTTTCCAGTAGCCGCAAGCACGTTGTCACTGGTAGCAATAGCAGCCGACCGCTGCGGCGCGGTACGCCGCGGCGGTACCTCGCTCTGCGCCCGCCCGCTGATGGCGGTCGTCATAGTCTGGACCATGGCATTTCTGTTGAGTAAGTAAATATTCAAGCGATTTATGTACCAGTATCAAGGCTTCACAATCTTTAGAATCAGCGAGGAATGAAACGTCTCGCGCGCATCTTTGTCGAACTGAATATTTCTAGTACTGTACGTTGCGCTCGGTTTGTGTTGACCCAAAGATAATATAAAGATACAGATTTATTTATTTGCCAAAATATGGGTAAAATTATACAGATGTTACAAAATCAAATGGTTTCACCATATTCAGCCACAGTGGCGTGCAAATTATATGTCATATAAATTTAATTAAATACAGATAACTATGAAATATTAGTAGGTAATATAATGCCAACACATACCAATGAAATAATTGGATTAAAATTGAAACTAGAGATTTCATTGTGTATCATTTAAATATTCACTGATTGTGTAATATGCTTTTTGGGTCAGGTATTTTTTGGTATTGATTTTTGATTCTGTTTTGTAAATTAGATTGCCCAATGTTTGCTTATCACCTTGTTTCAGGTGCAGCAGCAGTAACAGCCACATGTTTATACTGCCCGCCACTAGCAGCGGTCCACGCTGTCTTCACGTACTGCTTCCCAGTCCTAGCAGTGGCCAGGTGTCACTGGGCAGTGCGCGTTAAACTAACTGCACTATCTCTGACTGCGCGTGCATTCCACGGTGAGCTGCCCTTGCCTGTACCACTCATGAGACGGCCTACGCATGTAATTATAGTAGCAGGTGTCGGACCCAGAGAACGGAGAGATGCTGTCGACGTAGGGGATATTAGGAAAAAGAAGCTTCAGCCGAGTCTGCTAGGGCCTCAGCCGCAGACGTCGACGCTTCGCTCGCGACGGCGACTGGGGAACGTGTTGATGGGCATCGCAGCGATATTTGCGATGTGCTGGTGTCCTCACGCGGCGCTAGTGGTGTCCAGCGCGTTTGGATTACATGCGCCGATGATGATCGCGCACTATGCATTGTTGCTGGGATACGCTCATTCAGCGATAAATGCTGTCGCTTACTGGGTGCTGAACCGGCATTCGCTGACGTCAGCGTGCGCGGCGTGGCGGCTCCCACAGCTCCGCGTGCGGGAAGAGAGACCTTCCTCCACCAACGAGGCGGCTCTGGGTGCCTTCCACCCGCGCCTCGCCCGTCCCGCGCCCTCACCCCGCCCGCCTCCATCCAGCTTCCTCTACTAATCCGTCTATTTTCTAAGCTCTGTCAATCTGTGATTCCTGTCTCTCAGTGCCTCTTGGCCCCCGCTCGGGGCGCCGCTCGTTTCGTCGTTATAAACGTGGTTGTTTGAGAATTTATGAAGAATAATATCTGTGAAGCAATAAAGTGTATGAAACACTCACGAGAGTTTTATTGTTGTGGTTGATGACGTGTCCTACCTCGGCGAGTTTCTTCGGATACAGTTTCATTGTTTATTTATTGGTACGATTTATTACCTAACAAAACATCCTACGAAATAATGTTTAGTAGGCACCTATTGTTTTATAGACTAGTATAATGATCGTTTGTATAATAAAAGTATAGTCTGTATAGACAATATAAGCAAGCTATCGGGTTTTCTTAATTTCATTCCCACCTTCTAAAATTATGTCAACATTCATCCATCCTAAATTATATCCATGGATCACGTTCCAAACCCTTAATTTTCTATTGAAACATACCCTACGTTCGTTTATCAAGGACATGCCCGTATTTGAACAGTTCAAATGAGCAGCTTGTTATAAACCAACTCATGTGTGGTTGGACAAACTTGGAAAAATACTAAATACAAACACTTAAGTCTAAACTTTATAATGGTTTCGTGGCGGGGCATCCCCCATTAGCGCGGTATAATGAGAAGTTAGGGACCGCGATAAGCGGAAGCAAAGAGCAATTAAAGGATTTCCTGTATTTGCAGATAGAGGGGAAGTTTTAATGGATATAATGGATAGGATTCTGGACCTGATGAGTCTGAAATAAAGAATATTTATTTTATTTATATAAATAGGTGGCGAAATGAGGTTTTATTTAAGTTTGATTCACTTTCGATAAAAAGTCTCTTGCTTGCTAAGCCCTCTAGCGCATATCATAAATTACCTAACTGTAGGTTTTTTATGTATGTAATGTTACAAATGAGCTTGTTAGGTAAAATTACGGATAATCAACGTAATCGTGTCGACAGAATAATTTAATACTTACTACAAAATGTAGAAAGGTAATTATCGAAAATTACAAGCCTGTACGATAATATAAGGGGTAATTTTAAATAAGTTTTACAATGGTCGCTACCATTGTAAAATTTATTTAAAATTACCCCAATTTACCTACAAATTCTGTTGTTTACGCTGACTAAATAAAAGATAATATGATAATATATTATATTTACGCTGATTTTCAGCTGAAACCAATAGGTGCAATAGGTAGTGCAGCAGCTACGTAGAAAAATAAATAAATAAATAAATAAAGAAGTGATTAAATAAAAGGTGTGTAGAGTTTTGTTTAAATGTAAATATAAATTTTATAAACATACTTTACTAAAATAATATTACATACCTATATATATAAATAAACATACAACTTATGAACTTTCTTACGATTTCTAAGGTTATGGTAAATTGTTATATATATATAAATAAATATGGGTAACTATTTAAAATATATTGATTTATTTAAACTTATGTAAAAAGAGTTATTGGATGACTAGATCAAAGAGAGGTCGACATTGATGTTACCATGTTGTATTTGGGCTTCCAATAGAAATATTTTTAGTTTTTTTCTAAAGCTGTTGCAACTTTTGGAATTTCTAATTGGTGGTGGCATATTGTTCCAACACTTGGAAGCCGCATATTTGAAACTACCCCTGAAACTCTCTGATCGGTGATGTTGAGTAGACAGTTGCTTGGAGCACTGCCGACTTGCACAGTCTCTTCGACTAGTCATCCAAATTAGCTTGTCGTATAGGTATTTAGGTGTTCTGTAGTTTATGACACCAAAAAGAAGACAGGCCAGATGAAGCTTGCGTCGTAATTTCATTTTTAAACTAAAGTGCTCATTTAGAAAAGGTGTAATATGGCTCTGTGTTGGGTGCTTAACATCCAACATTATGCTGAGCTGAACGCCATTTTGGTACGAGTCGAACTGGTTTTATTGGATTCAATTATATGTACTGTTCCTTTAAATTATTTCATGTGTCATTTTGTGTGTACCAAATAAATAAATATTCTATTCTATTCTACTAACTACAATTGTGTAAAATACGAACGGTCTTATTTTGTTTACGCTAAAGATCAAATCCACGTAGGACGTCCACCTACAAGATGGGCAGACGACTTGGTAAGAACCGCAGGTCGGCATTGGATGCAGGCCGCTTCCAACCGCAGTTCCTGGAGATCAATAAGGGAGGCCTTTGTCCAGCAGTGGACGTCCTACGGCTGATATGATAGTGATGATGAAAGATCAAATTATAATGACATTTAAAGTGACATTTCTAAAATCAATTACTTTATACTAAGATGGCGTGTTTTTGGGCCAGCTTTAATCAGCACCAATTTGACTGCTGAATAAAACTGACCCAAAAGCACGCCAACTTAGTAAAAATTACTTCACAATTTTATTTAGTCAGTGTAAACAACAGAATCGCCAACAATATTTTGCCGACTCGTAAAAATTAGAGACCGACTATGATTTGGGCCAACTAGCTGATTGGACGATCAGTCGTGTGTAAAATGGCCGACTAGTCGATATTGTAAATTTATTTCATACTTTTATTTAGTTATTTTATTTGCTGTCTTATTGTGTTATACATGTTCGCAACTAGTAAAATTACCTTAATGGAAGACCAGCGCTGGTTGTTACAACCAGCACATGCTGAGTTAAAGACCATTTTGCAACTATTACCCGTGCGCGATAAGTTGGGACCTGAGCGCGGTGACGTCATATTGGCGTGTTTGTACCGCCCGCAAAAAAGCGAACATAACAAGCAGCCGCCCGCGGCTTCGTCTTTGTTTTTTTTAACCTAATTTATTATGTTACTCAGGGAGGACGCTGCTTTTTATCTAATCTTTTTTACACTATTTGAATAAAATAAAAATACAATGTTTAAGTTTATACATTTATTTTATCTATTATTTACATTATCTCATCTTCGTCACTACTTAGTGGATGTATGCCTTCTAGAGGTTGTTCTTCGTCCTCAGTCTCACTATAATCACTTGACGAAGAGGTATCCGATAAATTTACAACATTTACTATAACAACAAAACAATAACACAAACGAAAAATAAAAGAATTCCAGAGCGCGTCGTTACGTGACGTAGGCCAGTACGAGACTAAAAACCCTAGTAAAAAATAGTGATGCGAACGGTACAATACGGGCGCCATCGGGGAAGTGCAGGGGAAGCGGTCGGGGAGTCGCATTCCTAGCAGGTCCCAAGTTATCGCGCACGAGTAATACACTTTATACTTAAGTACATTTAGAATTGTTTTGTGTTATCTGCTTTTTTAATTGACTTGTTTTTTGTATTTGTTTTATGTGTTAAATCTGTATGTTGCAAATAAAATATTATTCTATTCTATTCTATTCTATTCTATTCTATTGTTTACGGATGTATATTATTTTTTTCTAGTATTGTTACGTACGGGCCGGTGTTGCTGGGTGCTTCTTAGAAAAAAAATAAAGGTAAATATACAATTAACAATAACGAATTCAATTCATTCATTTATTTTATGCACAGAAATACGAATAAAGCAAGCCCGACTTGAGATTGCAAATTCGAGATCCCGCAGGATTAGAAATATCAATCCCGCGGGATCCCGGAATTTTCGGGATCCCGTCTAGTTTAAAAAAAAAATGTAAATTCGGATGACTGAAAAAGCTAATAACTGCTTGTTTGTGATAGTGAGGTTAACTAAAATAACATATTACTCGAAAGAAAATAAAAATCTTTATTCTTTAATCTTACCAACTAAATAATTATCGTCACCTGTCGCTAATATTCCGAAATAGTCGGAATAGTTTTCTAACGCTGTTTGGCGTTCCTGCCGCTCGCGGCCGTCAGTCAGCGCGCCGCTTGCGCCCCGAGTGGACGTGTGTAGCGTCGCTGACCACTACCGCCCAATCCCGTCAATCTCTAACGGGATCACGTCATATGATGCGTCGGGATTGATCCCGAAAAATTACACGAGATCGGGATCGGGATTGCATTCCCTCCTAGTCGCCGACTACAAATATGGCCGGAAAGTCAGCTTTCCTGACTAATCGGTACATCTGATACATCTCTAGTAATAACGTTGCACTTGTAATAAAATAAAATGAAATGTATTTGTTTGCTAGTGAACATATCAGTGGGTAGTTCTCCTGCTACGCTGTATTTGCTCCATTTAAACCATCAGCTCATGCCCGGCATCGCCCGGCATTGACTACGCAGACGACAGTACAGTTGTGGACAGGTACACTTCTAATACATGAGCCAGCAGAACTGAAATTCAGAAGCAGAGAGATGAGATGCTGCAGCGTCTGAATTTGACACTCAAGGCCGTCTCTGACCGGGGCAATGCCAATCTTATCAAATTCAATGCTTCAAAAACACAAGCGTGTCTTTTCTCAGAGAAAAAGTGTCAGTTTTTCCAAGTTCCCATTTTCCGAGATCTACCGGTAGCTGTAAAAGATTACCTCGAGCTTCTTGGGGTTTTACTCACGCCTACTCTCAACTTTAGCCCATACATCGAGTTTAAGGCTAAAATAGCTGCCAAGAACTGGGCATCGTCAACAAGGTCAGGAGATACTTCACACCGTAACAGCTACTTAGTCTCTACACAACACAAGTCCGGTCTGGTATGGAGAACTGCTGCCACCCAAAGGATAGTTCGGCCAAACACCAGCTCGATATCTTAGACTCGATAGAACGTAAAGCTTTTAGGCTTATAGATGAGCATTATATGGTGGAGACTAAGCCCCAAAGTCTCGAACACCGCCGTAAATTTGCAAGCCTATCTATCTTTTACAGAATACATTTTGGGGAAGGTACCCAGGAACTTTACGATCTGATTCCGCCATCTCCCTTCCATCAAAGTACAAGCAGGCGCACGGCTCAATACCATCCGTACCTAGTTGATATACCACCCATTCACTCACACCGTTTAAGTTCTACGTTCTTGATACGTACGGCTAAGGTATGGAACGCTTTGCCGTCGTCTGTTTTCCTTATGTATACAATCCGGGACTCTTTAAGGTAAGTGAATAGGTTTCTTCTAGGTCTTCGTGCTTCATCTTAGACCACATCATCGCTTACCGTCAGGTGAGATTCTGGTCAAACGAAGATCTATAAAGTATAAAAATGTGATTATATTATGTCTTACATAAATTATAGGTCCATTATATGTCGTTATATGTAAACCTCAAAAGAAAGGACTTCTTCTTTACAGAAGATGTAGCTTTCTTATTAGTACTAATTAGTAGATTTTCGACGCATTAATTTAAATACTTGGGAACTAGACGGCAATTCGATTACCTGACTGTTAATAAGCTTCTTACACTTGTAAACAAACTTAGTTGAAACTTCAAATGCACAGGAAGGCAAAGTATTGCCATCAAAGCTGGGTACATGTTCGCTATACGAGTATAGACGCTATATATTAGGTTAGGTTATTAGTGGATTAAGTGGATGCTATGCACGCGAGGTTTATTAATTAAAAGTACCCCGTATCTGTAATCTGTAATCCTAGATTATGACCTGTAATCCAGGTCATAATCTATTTATGTATCCATCGAGATTAGTTCAGCCGTTACGACGTGATTAACAAACATCCTGCAATCACGGTGGTTTTATTAAATTAATTAAATATATATTTATTTAACGCCACTCTCCTTTATCATATTATTCCTATAAACTATTATTCCAGGTTGTCTGGAAGTCAATTTTTTCAATTTATATTTTTTTATTGTGTGCTGTAAGACCTTTTATATCGATCTACCTTTGTACGCAAAGGCCTATACTTCTAACAATTGAAGATGATTTGTAAAGCGCCTTTTGGAATGTTGAAGCATTCGTTAGGCAAGCGAGCTTTATAGCAGCAAGGCTATACATCAAGCAATACATTTCCAGTGTAAGCTGATCTCGCATTCTGTAGGCTTTCCATACAATAAAAGCCTAATTACTGATTCAAACTACTGTTAGCCCGACGTTTCGACCATGTTGCATGCAACAGCCGTGGTCGCGGGCAGAGTCATATATATATACACGATAAATAACCTTTTAAATCAGAAAATATGTATAGTCATCGCGAAAATTTGATTAATACTAATAAAAAACTACACAGTGTGCGCACCTGCCTAGAGCCCTGTACATTTAGAGAGATTTCAAACGCATGCCCTAATTAGAGGACAACTATACAACTCGTCGAGCGTGACTTAGCTTAGTTTTACTTCAATAAAACTTTAGGCTGCCCTTTCATTTTGTAGTAAATTCCGCAACACATTCCACAGAATTTATGTTCCAGAGTGAAAATACAAAAGGGTATGATTTCCGCCATTTTACACGCACCGAAACGTGTTGCACGGCACAAAGGATGAAAAGGGTAGACGTTAAACCGTAGCTCTATCATCCCGCGGCCACTTAAACTAAAGTACCTAAAAGTGTTTATATTTCTCATAAAAAAATATATTGTATAGCGTTTTATTATTTTCAGACGTTTATATTGTAAAGGTAAGCAGGGGCGAAGGTATACTCACCAAAATAAAACACGTACTCCTAGTCCTGATTTCAATATCTGCAACCAAGCCCGCAACAAATATTTGTAGATCAAACATTTCCCCACGTAATGTTGGAAAAGGGCAGGAAGAAGAAGAAACATTTGCCTCACCGCAGGAATCGAACTGCCCACCTCACAGAACATTTATGTTCTGTGGCCCACCTCATCACTATCTAGCGAGTCTATATTTTGTTTTTGTTATCCACCAGGCTGTATCTCATGAACCGTGATAGTTAGACAGTTGAAATTTTCACAAATGATGTATTTCTGTTGCCGCTATAACAACAAAAACTAAAAACAGAATAAAATAAATACTTAAGGGGGGCTCCCATGCAACGTGATTTTTTTTGCTCGTTTTTGCTCGATATTGATAACGGCAATAGGTAGACGCTTGAAATATTCACAGAATATTTAGTTATAAATTCACTTTAAAAATAAATAATTTAAATAAAATAAAACAAATATTAAAAGGGGGCTCCCATACAACAAACATGATTTTTTTGCTCGTTCCCTTCGTGCGCGAGTCCGACTCGCAGTTAGCCGGTTTTTGTTATCCATGCATGATATGATAACGAACGCACCATGGTATATCACCAACTGCCAACGGCATCGAGACCTAGATGTGCCAACTGTGAAACAAGAAGTAGATAGTAAACTGAAATCCTACGCCAAACGAATGGAGCGATCACCCTTATGAGCTTGCCAATGTGAAAAGACCACAACCTTTAGCAGGTTAAACAGGGTAGCCCCTCAAGACCTCATTAAGCAGAATGAATGGAAGATGGAAGTGCCAATGGGCTTCTTTCGTACATTTCAAGCACGAACTATTTTTAATATACAACCTGTTTTGTGAAGTACGACATTAATTTAAAATACACATCCGGAATTGTATTAACTGATTTTAGAGAGTGGTTTAATACCGGTAGCTTGAATATTTATCCAGTAATCGATATTGATAACGACAGCTTGTAGACACTTAAATATTCACAGAATATTGAGTTATATTATTCACTTTAAAATAAAGAATTAAATTAATATTTAAGGGGGGCTCCCACGGGGCTCCAGACAACAGACACGGAAGCCTTCTTGCGCGAGTTCGACTCGCACTTGGCCGGTTTTTCATTTATTGACTTACCAATTGGAATCGCGTAGACTAACCAGACATTCTAATTATGACTATGAGAACACTGAAAATCTAGCAATGGCCGTTATATAGACGCTTATGGCAATATTTTTTTGTTTTGTATGCGCATTGTTTGCATTTGAACTGGAATTGCAACATAAATGCAACTTCTTGCCGACTGCTACCAAGGTTACGCTTGCATAGACCCTTTTACTTCCAATCCTGGACTGCGCCGACGCCTGCTATCTTGACATCACTGAAGCCCAACTGAGCAAACTTGAGCGCCTTCAAAACCTCTGTATTCGGTTCATATTTGGCTTGCGCAAGTATGACCATATTTCTGATTTTCGCACAAAGCTCAAGTGGCTCTCCATCCGTCTTCGCCGGAATGCACACATACTGTCCCTTTTGTATAACATCCTTTTTAACCCTTCTTCTCCCTTCTATCTTAAGGAGCGTTTTGAGTTTCTCCACCAGGCTAATGATCGCAATTTGCGTTCTTCAGATTCCCTCCAACTTAAAACTCCTGTTTATACGACAGAGTTTTATAGTCGATCCTTCACTGTAACAGCCGTACGATTGTGGAAGTTGTGGAACGCTTTGCCCCTCTCTATGAGAACATCCAAGTCTATTAGTAATTTTAAAACAAAAGTGCACACCCATTATCTGTTCTTGTGTTGAAGTTGTAGCTGCTTGTTAATTCATCATAACCACTTTTAGAGTTGCTTATTAAATTAAATTTATGTTATTATTAGTAATTTAGGTTTATAGTATGTAGATATGTTTTTAAATTTATATAGATGCACCGCCGTCATGTGTTACATTTTGATCCTGTCCATACAAAGGTTGTCTGGAAGAGATCGCTTTTAGCGATAAGACCGCCCATTGTACTAAATCTATTTGTAAGAATTATGTTCTGTATTTTACTTTGGTGTACAATAAAGAGTTATCTTATCTTATCTTATAAATATACAATTTAACTAATTTTAAAAACATAAGGCTATTATGATAAATGAACGTATGTACTAACTTAATATGATATTTTAGATAGTTAGTCAGAAAATACTATGAATAACATGATAATAATATAAATTACTTTATATAACATGACTTCGTAATAAATTTACCTAATAGTTAAAATAAGCGCAATTGAAATTTAACATATACATTTGGCGATCTTATCGCTAAGCGGCGATCTCCACCAGACAATCGCAGGGTCGAACGAAATAGATAAGATACTTGTATACATATTGTATGAATGAATGAATGAATGAAAATTCTTTATTATACCTTACAGTCTAGACACAACAGATTTATAGAAAAAAAAAAATAGTAAGCATAATGGGCGGTCTTATCGCTTAACAAAGCGATCTCTTCCAGACAACCTTTAGATGGAGAGGATCATTGCTTAATGGAAGATTGGCCGAGATGTAAAAAGAATAAACTTAATAATAGAAAAAGAAATTAGTTATATACATACATATTAGGTACATAAATAACTTTAAATAAATAAATATCATATATAAAATAAATAAATATGTACTTACATACTTATACATACAATAATAATATTAGAGATCAGATGAATCATGACTCTTCATGGAGATAAAAGTTTTTGAGTCTAGGTTTAAATACGGAAGGTGAGGGGGATTTCTTAATGGAGACCGGCAAGGCGTTCCATAATCGGACAGCTAGGACGGAAAAGGAGTTTGCATAGAAACTGGTTCTATGTATCGGGGTTTTGAGAAGGAGGTTTTCAAAGGATCGGAGTGTTTGGGAATTTGTGCAAAAAAGGAATTCAAAGCGTTCCTTCAGATAACAAGGCGTGGAAGGATTACGAAGGATGTTGAATAGGAGGGATAGGATGTGAGGATGTGAGGATTGTAGTACATGAGATGACACACAAAGATATAAGCTTTTATCTATCCATACCTACTTTATCTCAGAATTTTTTTTCTAATATAGATATTAATATATAAATGTATTATTTATATATGTATAATATGCTTACTAAAGTACTGATATAAATAGTATATATGTTTATATGTATGAATATAGACATGAATCTAGAAGAATACATATTTTTTTTCTTATGTTTTGTTTATAGAGGTTTATTAGTACCTAGGTATTGTAAAATTAGAGAAGTACGTGTTTTTAGTAAGTCGATAGATTATAAAATTACTTAGTTATTAAGTTCTGTATATATGTTTAACTTTTAAAACTATGTATTGTATGTCAGTGTTGATTATCATACATAGTATTTATTTCAGTTATATTTTTAGTTTTTCACATTTTGTCTGCTTTTCTGTCGTATACTACAATAACTACTGTATCAATTTGTGTACTCCTGCAGTACCATACCACTGTTATCTGTTAAACTGTACTCAAAAATGAGTCGTATGTACAAGGGACGAGAGTCCTTACCTTGCCGTAACACAGTTGTAAACTAGCACGGAAGGTATTCAACTGTATACTTACCTAACTACCCTCATTGTTTAGTAGATTTACTTAAGATTGTTACATTATTTTTAATTTACTTATTAAGATAATCAAGTAGGTAGGTATACTACTGTTTTATAAAAAAACAAATAAATTTACTCTTATTCTTATATTCTCGCTGCATGCTCTACAGATATTTGTTCCGGGTTTGGGTGTTTTCCTATATAAGTACCTATGTATTTACAAATAAAATGTATTCTATCAGTTATCTGGTTCCCATAGTACAAGCTTTGCTTAGTTTGGGGCTAGATAGCGCTGCGTGAAATGTCCAGCATTATTTATTTTATTTTTATATCCAACACAAATAAGAAAAATCATCATGTCCCTGAAATTCAGAACTTCAGATTTAGTATTAAAATTTAAACACAGTATAGCTTGCTGCTTGACAAACACCCTCGCACGGTCCGTCGAGTTTTATAGCCCATATATGAAACTTTTCACCGCAACTTTCGTCATCGGGCTTCCACAGTGACACTTAATAGGAGAGTAACTAATAAAACTTTCAACCGTTCTACTAGAACGTTACAAAGGTATGTTGAAAAATATCCTTACTATTATTATAGGACGACCTCAGTGGCGCAGTGGGCGAATAGCCGGCTGAGACGCAGGAGGTAGCGGGTTCGATTCCCGCCGCGCAACAAGTATTTGCATGATCTACAGATATTTGTTCCGGGTCTGGATGTTTTTCTATATATTATAAGTATGCATTTACAAAAAAAAAAGTATATAGGTATTCTATCCCATCTGTTTCCCATAATACAAGCTCTGCTTAGTTTGGGGCTAGATAGCGCTGTGTGAAATGTCCAACAATATTTATTTATGTATTATAAATTTCAAAGTGACGACTGTTGCCCATTTGTCTGTGACCATACGACTGACGTGACCCACCCAGTTTCACTTCAGCCTTAAGTCGTCACACAATGGGTGCCTGCCACAGGTGCCAGCAGATGGGCGTCGAAGCCGGGGCAGGCCGAGGAAGCATTGGCGTGACGACCTCGATGCATTCCAAGATGGCTGGTGGGACGTGGCGAGTGATCGTGGGATGTGGAGGAACAGGGGGAGACCTTTGCCCAGCAGTAGGAAAATATAGGTTAAAAAAAATTCATAGTAACTCTGTTTCTCCGTTTGTTTGTTTTGTTTTTACGACTAACGGCTAGACTGATTTCGATGAAATTTCGCATATAGGTAGATTATGATCGGGATTGACACAGTATTATTTACAAATCTATCTATTTACAAGTGTTAGATATTTGCTGGCACCCCTTGATGGCGAGTACCTTACTCTAAATTATTTTACATCACTCATGCTCTGAAAGTTAGTCATTTTAAACTCGATATCAGCTCCGTAAATATACGCCCCTAGGGCCGTAAGTAATATTAAAATAAAATGAGGATCATTCCATTCATAAATGCTAAAATTAAACACAATCACCGTAACAAATCCTTAAGACTATTTAAAAATGAAAAGAGCTGTAGTTAAGTAGTTCAAAAAACCACAATGGATACCGGGAATGCAAATATTCTTTTTACCAACTAATTTAGACTTTTTTAATTTCCTCGTATTCGAAATAAGCGATCAATAACACCCTCGATTAAGGTGCTCGCTCGCATTCTTTCGCTCTTACGTCAAAATATCTCGAGTTTAAAATAGATTGCTTACAGCCCTTGTAATGTATAAATATACCATGTACCAATGTACCACTATGAATTAATAGAACAAAGTTTATAAATTATTCGTTAGTCTGCCAAACGAAATTTCCTAAACTATTAGTCTATGAGTTCTGTTGCTAATTTTTGTAAATTTTAATCATCTGATGCCAAATAACTTTATGACTGAAATTTATTAATAAATTACAAAAAAAGTGCTGAGTCGAGTCTCATTTGACGACCTGCGTGGTGCAGTAGGCGAATTGCCGGCTGAGACGCAGGAGGTAGCGGGTTCGAATCCCGCCGCGGAACAAATGTTTGCATGATGTACAGATATTTGTTCCAGGTCTGGATGTTACTCTATATATTATAATTATGTATTTACAAAAAAAATAATATATAAGTATTATATCAGTTATCTGGTTCCCATAGTACAAACTAGTTTGGGGCTAGATAGCGCTGTGTGAAATGTCCAGTAATATTTATTTATTTATTATTGTTTTATTATTTATTGACTGCACACAGTGCTTACCAAGTTCTCTTTTATTTTGGTATATGTTTGACGTATATACTATTTGATTGTTTCTTTTTTTGTCTATTCTCTGTCTGTATATCGTGCTAATGTAGTGAATAAATGATTGTCTATGGCTATTGTCTATGTCTCAAAATCTATCGTTTTTATATCTTTGTCTTGAGACAAACTGTATATCTTTTTATCACCTCTCTACTACCTAGATAAGGTGATACTTAAAATCAACAAAACTGTCAATACAATTTTTACAAGCTCTATCATCGTCAACGAGCAATATAACTGAACAGAGTTACTAAACTCTTCTAAGCGGTGAAAAATTGTGGCCCGTAAAATAACCACTCAGAGAATGATAAATCTTAAGTACTTTAAACTCTGCGCAATGGACCGTGAAAGATTGTGAAAGTGTTCTTATTTTGGAAATTTCGACGGACGTTTCAACGTTTTTCGAGTGCCCACTCAACAGCTCCGGTAGCCGTGATCGTCTAGTGGTTAGGACCCTACGTTGTGGCCGTAGTAACCCAGGTTCGAATCCTGGTCACGGCAGTGCAAAACTGTCGCGGCGGAGCTTACTTTTTACTGAAGTATTTTAGCAACAAAGTTTATTAAATCAGGAATATCTATTTTGGATTCAGTTCTACGTCGTGTCAATGTTACAAAATATTATTAAATTATATGCTCCCAGTATTTGGCCACGTCTGTAGCGTTCCCGGCGGCAGCATAGAGGTCGCTCAAGGTGCAGCTGTTTAGCCACAATGAGCAGGACAGCAGATATTGCATTGATTGTGGATCGACTAGGGAAGCAATCCCGACTCGAGATTGCACATTCGAGATCCCGCGGGATTAGAAATATCAATCCCGCGGGATCCCGGAATTTTCGGGATACCGTCTAGTTTAAAAAAATGTTAAATTCGGATGACTGAAAAAGCTAATAACTGCTTGTTTGTGATAGTGAGGTTAACTAAAATAACATATTACTCGAAAGAAAATAAATAATTTTATTCTTTAATCTTACCAATTAAATAATTATCGTCACCTGTCGCTAATATTCGGAAGTAGTCGGAATAGTTTTCTAACGCTGTTTGGCGTTCCTGCCGCTCGCGGCCGTCAGTCAGCGCGCCGCTTGCGCCCCGAGTGGACGTGTGTAGCGTCACTGACCACTGCCGCCCAATCCCGTCAATCTCGAACGGGATCTCGTCATATGATGCGTCGGGATTGATCCTGGAAAATTACACGAGATCTCGCGAGATCGGGATTGCATTCCCTAGGATCGACGCCACATTCACAGCGCGTCGCCGTCTCTACCTTATAACTCCATTTGCTCATGTTGAACAAAGTAAAGCAGTGAAACCTTAATTATTAAAATAAATTGTAATTTCACATTTCATTAAACCCCAATCATCTGAATGCGAGTGAGATGGAGTTAATTGACTTAATTGGTTCATAAAGAAATAAATTCAAAAACTCAGAGTAACTATACTATTTCCATTTTTTTATTTTCTCGATGACAGCTCCTGTGAAAACTTGAACGAGCGTCTTTTTCACATTATGTATGCATTATTTTATAAAAATATGACGCTTACGCACTTATTACTCGTGCGCGATAACTTGGGACCTGCTAGGAATGCGACTCCCCGACCGCTTCCCCTGCACTTCCACGATGGCGCCCGTATTGTACCGTTCGCATCACTATTTTTTACTAGGGTTTTTAGTCTCGTACTGGCCTACGTCACGTAACGACGCGCTCTGGAATTCTTTTAGTTTTCGTTTGTGTTATTGTTTTGTTGTTGTAGTTTTTGTTGTTATAGTTAATTACGTATAGTACCTAGAGGAAGACCACCGACGCTGCAGTTGCATCGAGTGACACGTTTGTCGACGCAGCATTGACGTCAATCGACCGAGGACTGCAAAATCGACATAGCATTGCACACTTCTAATTCCTACTTCGAATTGGTTGTACCTACGTTAGTTTATCGTTAAGTTTTCATGTACATTTTATATTTTTTATAATTAAATATCTTTGAATAATTTCGGTTTTTTTTTCGGACCTCCGAGTGTCGCAAACGTATTTGGCGCAGCCGGTAAGATATTCACGGGAATTTCGCGAAATCGGGACCTCAAAATCGGGAATCCGCGTCGCGAGCACCCGGGTTGCTATCAAGCTCCGTAACGAATATCCGAACAATGAACCTACGGGCCTGCGGCAAACAAGGAGGAGAATCCAGACATCGATTCACGGGGAGAAACCGGAAAATAATGTATATGTAAGTACACTCGAATACTTCTCTTGTGTTGCTTCCTGGACCTTAGTATTTCTTAACCTTCAAGATTTACCATCCCAGAGCCTCTAGATCGCGGGCGCCTGAATCTAATCAGAGCCACCGTTGAGTAGTTGATAGTCTTAGGAATACAAGTAACTTAGACCTAGATTTAGAGTTAGACCAACTATTCAATTTAGACATGGCAGTAGACCCAGAAGCTATCTATAAGGCACTCCGCATTGTCCCGGAATTTGATGGGAACCCGAACTTTCTAACCAGATTCATTAAGATATGTGACCAACTAGCTGTAGAGTATTTAAAAACAGGATCTGGTAACGAGCTAGGCAACTTATGTCTGTTGAATGGCATCTTAAATAAAATCAAGGGTAGCGCTGCTAGCACTATTAACTCGAATGGGATACCCGAAAACTGGCTAGGCATTCGAATTGCCTTGATAAATAATTTCTCGGATCAACGTGATGAGACAGCCTTGTACAACGACCTTTCATTGGCTTCACAGGGTAGTAGAACTCCTCAAAAATTTTATGATTATTGTCAAACCTTATTCAGTACGATAATGACATATGTGACTTTACATGAGAATATACCCACGACTATAGAAGCAAAACACGAACTTTATAGAAAGGTAACTATGCAAGGATATATACGAGGTTTAAAGGAACCCCTTGGGTCCCATATACGTTGCATGCGACCCGCCACTATAGAAAAAGCCCTAGAATACGTGCAGGAAGAATTGAACATTATGTACACACATCAACGTAGCGAACCTTCTAGAACCTATACGACCCCTAAGGTCGCCGCTATGTTGCCCCCCTACATGCCACTGACAGGATGTAACCCAACACGCCTGTCTCTCCCAACACCAGTGCCGAATTGGCCTGCACCTACAGGCCAATGACCCATGAGGCCCCCACCTCAGCCTTTTAAATTCGCTGAACCCAACCAGCGGATGGTAACAAATACACAGAGAATGTTCTCTGCACCACCGCCTAACTACAACCCCCACAGTAAGATGTTTAGATTACAGCCACGACACAGTACCCCGAATCACTATAACCAACCCCCTAAACCAATGAGCGGTATTCAACATTTCACCCCTAAGGTGTTACCTCCCACTAGGATGATAACAGGACACGACTGGAATAAATCCGGGAACCCACCACCTAGTAACTATTTTAAGACTCAGGAAATGAACATGAACGACTGTATGACATATGACGACTCATATTACAATTACTTTCCTGAACCCGAGTATGACTACTACACCGACTATTATGACTATAGCAATGCAGTCACCCCTGGCTATAGTTATGAGTTACCATACTATGACGTTAGTACTGACAACCAACTGCTGAACGATCCTCAACCACTAGCAGGACCAAGCCACGAAGAGCAGGATTTTCAGGAGAATGTAACGTCACCAAAACCAAAATAGAATTAAATCTCCAGACCCAAAGGCAATTACCTTACATACAGATCGCGAATCCACCATTAAAATTACTCATAGACACGGGAGCCAATCAATCGTTCATTAGCCCCGAAGCCGTGGAACACTATTTTTCTGACTATCCTCTGAACTTAGATCCGTTTGAAGTAACGAACATACACGCGTCTACCAGAAGTAATTATTCTATTACATTACCGTGTTTTTCAGAATATAGGGATACTGATGATATGAAATTATTTATCTATCGATTTCACGATTATTTCGATGGGCTCATAGGCTTAGATTTATTAGGTAACTGGGAAGCCCGAATTGATTTAAGAGAAAGACAACTCATAACAAAACATGCGTCGAACCCTATCAGAATGTACAATTCGCGTAATGTTAACCTTTACGAAGACATTGTTCCAGCGAATACTACCAAGCTAATTCACGTACCTATCGATACTTGTGATGGCGATGTCTTTATAGAAGAACAAATTCTATGCAACTGTATAATTCATGACTGTATTACTACCGTAGTTAATAATCGTGGTTATCTAGAAGTGGAAAACCCAACATCGAATGATATAATATGTTCACTAGATCAACCAGCACACGTAGAACTCTATAATGAGTGCACGCGCACCGAACAGTTGTCGAACCATGCACAAGATGTAATTTCGCGATTACGGACTGATCATCTGAACGAAGAGGAAAAAGCAAACCTCATAACTCTTTGTTCTCATTACTCGGATGTTTTTTATATCGAAGGTGAACCACTCACTTTCACCAATAAAGTAAGACACCGCATTAGAACCACCGACGAAGTTCGGGTTCATGCTAGGAGCTATCGATATCCTTTCGTTCATCGTCAGGAAGTTAAAGACCAAATAGGCAAAATGTTAGAGCAAGGAATCATTAGACCATCTGAATCCGCATGGAGCTCACCAATTTGGGTCGTTCCCAAAAAGATGGACGCATCAGGAAAGAAAAAATGGCGGCTAGTAGTTGACTTTCGTAAGCTGAACGAAAAGACACTAGATGACAAATATCCTATACCAGACATTAGCGACGTACTTGACAAATTAGGAAAGTGTCAATATTTCACAACCTTAGACTTGGCAAGTGGCTTCTATCAGGTAGAAATGGATGCACAAGATATTGAAAAAACAGCTTTCAACGTAGAACACGGCCATTTTGAATTTCTTCGGATGCCAATGGGCCTGAAAAACTCTCCATCCACTTTTCAACGAGTGATGGATAATGTCCTCAGAGGACTCCAGAATGAAATCTGTCTGGTGTACCTAGATGATATTATAGTTTTCAGTACCTCTCTTCAAGAGCACATGATTAACCTGGAAAAGGTATTTCAGAGACTGTGAGAATCCAACTTTAAGATCCAAATGGATAAATCGGAATTTCTGAAACTTGAGACAGCTTACCTTGGGCATATTATCACCAAAGACGGCATAAAACCGAATCCCGATAAGATCATGGCTATTAAAAAGTATCCCATCCCTAAAACTTCAAAGGAAATTAAACAATTCCTAGGTCTTATAGGTTATTATCGAAAATTTATACCGGATTTCGCCCGTATCACGAAACCCCTCACTCAGTGTCTTAAAAAAGGCAGAAAAATCACCTTGGATACTGAATATGTTAACAGCTTTGAGAAATGTAAAACCCTCCTGACTAATGACCCCATATTGCAATACCCAGATTTCGAAAAGGATTTTAACCTAACAACTGACGCGTCCAACGTAGCAATTGGAGCTATTCTTTCACAAGGTCCAGTTGGATCAGATAAACCAGTTTGCTACGCATCTCGAACTTTAAACGAAAGCGAAATGAACTACAGCACTATTGAGAAAGAACTTCTTGCCATAGTCTGGGCTACGAAGTATTTTAGACCTTACCTTTTTGGACGCAAATTTCAAATCCTTACTGACCATAAGCCCTTACAATGGATGGTAAACTTAAAAGAACCAAATTCACGCCTCACTAGATGGCGACTTAAAATGAGTGAGTACCAGTTCTCTGTTAGGTATAAAAAGGAAAGTCTAATACAAATGCCGATGCCCTTTCCCGCGTCTAAATACATGCTGGCGAAACATTGTCTTTAATAGAGGAGATTGATGAACTAAACTCCCTTCTAAGCAACCCACCGAATGTATACCAACCCAAATTAATTCATCCACTGAATCGGTTCATACCAGTAACGAGAATCCTATTTTAGAAATACCTATTACAGATGAACCACTTAATAAATTTCATAGACAAATTCACTTCACAATTGTAAACGACGTTAAAAAACGACCGACAGTGACTAAACCTTTTGACACTCACACTCGTACCAGCATCCAACTATCCGAAACCCACCTAGAAGATGATGTCGTAAAAGCCGTTAAGGAGTACGTTAATCCAAAGGTTAAAACAGCTATTCTAATCACCCCACCTTTAGCAATGTATTCTATTATACCTATATTACAAGATAAATTCAGAAGTTCATCTATGAATCTTGTTTTATGCAAATCTGAGCTGGAAAACGTTAAAGATTACCTCCGACAGCAGGATATAATCCGGCACTATCATGATGGTAAAACAAATCATCGTGGAATTAATGAGAGCTATCTAAGTCTATCTCGAAAATATTATTGGCCTAAGATGAAGGACCAAATCACTAAATTTATAAATGAATGCACCATATGCGGACAGGCTAAATACGATAGAAATCCTGTTAGACCACACTTTAAATTCGTACCTCCTGCTACCAAACCCTTTGAAACAGTCCACATGGACCTATTTACAGTGCAGAGCGAAAAATTTGTAACCTTCATTGATGTATTTACTAAGTACGGGCAAGCATATCACCTTCGTGATGGGACGGCCGTTAGTATCTTACAATCTCTTTTGCATTGTTGTACCCATCATGGTGCCCCTTCCACTATCATTACTGATAATGGTACAGAGTTCACTAACCAACTGTTCATGGAATTCACTAGACTTCACAAAATCAACCACCACAGAATATTAGCTCACTCCCCAAACGATAATGGAAATATCGAACGATTCCATTCGACTCTTCTTGAACATCTTAGAATTTTAAAATTACAACATAAAGACAAACCAACCATCAATCTTATACCATACGCTCTAATAGCGTATAATAGTTCAATTCACAGTTTTACGAGATACAGACCCTTTGATTTACTTACCGGACATTTCGACCCTCGTGATTGCCTCGACATTGACATAAACCAACAACTATTGCAACAGTATGTACAAACTTATAGGGACCAAATGAAAAAGGTCTACAACATTGTTAATAGCTATAACTTCACTCGCCGATCGTACGACTTTGATCGAAAATAGAAATAAAACACGGGAACCAGAAATAGAGTACGCACCCCAACAACAGATATTTATTAAAAATCCGATTGCGAGCCGCCAAAAAACAGCCGCTCGCTATACCCAGGACACAGTATTAGCGGACCTACCAATCCATATATACACTTCAAAAAAACGTGGTCCTATAGCCAAATCACGCCTCAAGCGTATCCCTAAAGCAGCAAACTTATTACAGAACCCTGTTGGTAATACTTCTCCAAAGGACCTTATCTCAAGAAATCAAACTTGAGAGTCTCGATGACGGACTAGGACTATTACCTTACTTGGACTTATGCGACTAACTACCCACCATCATACATTCATACAGTACGTACAGTTGAACGACATCGAGGACAATGTTAACAAATTATACACTCAATTACTTAGTTATAAAGAGCGAATGACTAATGACACTTACTCACTATATGAAATTCAAATTCATTATCTTATTGGAAAAATGGATAAAGTTCTCATTCAGTTAAAATCTCTAGAGCCCAACAGAGCCAAGAGAGGTCTCGTAGATGGCTTAGGTTCAGTTATTAAAAGTATAAGTGGAAACTTAGATCACACTGATGCGATAAAATATGATGAGGCAATTCGAACTCTAAAGAATAATCAGGATAATATTTCCTCTGAATTCAATAATCATATTAGTTTGAGTAAGGAATGGATGTCAAAACATAATAACGTATTGGTACAGTTAGTAGAAAACCAAAGTAAAATTAACACAACCATTGAATTAATAATTAAAGGTAACGCATATAGATAACATGATTTAATTAAATACGCTAAGTTTGCTCAACTATTAGAAATAGTGGGCGAAAATATAGCAGACATTATGAATTAATTAATTAGGATAGAAAATAGTTTAGCTTTTATTCGTGTCGAAAGTACGCACCATTCTATGATAGATATAAGCACTTTAGGAGCCATGATTGATAAAATTAAAAGCATATACGGCAAATAGTACATTTTAGACTTAGAATTAAGAGAATACTATGATATTATTAAACCGGGATACTACTATTCTAAAAATCAGATAGTATTCGTTTTTAAGTTCCCGATAGTTTCTAAAGATACGTATGATTTATTTAGGTTAGCTGTAGTACCTAATAGGCATGCACAGGCTCTCGTCCCATCCTTCCCCTTTATAGCAACTACCGAGATGTCATTCGTGTACATAGAGGCAGAATGCCCGAAGATAGAAAGCCGGTATCTCTGTGAGAAGGACACAACGAACCAAGTTCGGTCCAAACCAGACTGCATCAAAGAGCTGATCACCAATCAAGTCCTTCAGGAGTCCTGCAAGTTCACCAATGTCACCCTGTCGAGAGAAGCTATGGAAAAATTAGACGATAAACACTATATACTGTCCTTCCCCCACCAAACGAAAGTACAACTTTTCTGTAATCGAAACGATTACACTACACTTCAAGGAAGTTTCCTCACTACTATTCCTGTCGGATGTCATCTTAAGTCCGAAGCATTCACCATTGTTAACGATAACGATGCTATCCAAGGCACCCCTCTTAAATTAACGAAAATACCCTACGACGTCGAGAAACAGTACGCAGACTCTCCAACCCATATTCACCTCAACTCAATCAATCTTCAGGGACTACACAGCATCCAAGACAAGATCACGATACAAACACCCCTACAATTGGAAGATTTCAAAGCAGATCCACTGTACCACACTACAATCCCATTCTATGCAGTTATAACATGTACAGGTGTACTCGCCCTCATATTCATCGTCCGGCGATATCTGAGCAACCGCAAACCAGCCGAGAAAAGGAACATGGAACCACCAACTATTCCCCTCTCTATAGACCCCGGGAACGTTCCAGCGGCATTTTCACTAAACGTTTTAAAATAGTCGCTGTTCTGAGGATGGAGGAATTACGTATAGTACCTAGAGGAAGACCGCCGACGCTGCAGTTGCATCGAGTGACACGTTTGTCGACGCAGCATTGACGTCAATCGACCGAGGACTGCAAAATCGACATAGCATTGCACACTTCTAATTCCTACTTCGAATTGGTTGTACCTACGTTAGTTTATCGTTAAGTTTTCATGTACTTTTTATATTTTTTATAATTAAATATCTTTGAATAATTTCGGTTTTTTTTCGGACCTCCGAGTGTCGCAAACGTATTTAGTTTGTGTCATTGTTTTGTTGTTGTAGTTTTTGTTGTTATAGCTCTTGTTAAGTCTTTTTGTTATCATTATGAAGGGTAAACCTTTGCATAGCGGAGAAAGAAACCTCGTGCTAAAAGTGTTAGAGTTTTTTCAGACAGTTTTTTTAGACAGGCTTCAACAAAAGTATTGGGACGATGACCTCTTACAAGAGACGAATGAAGCGCAATTAATTGTAAATTTATCGGATACCTCTTCGTCAAGTGATTATAGTGAGACTGAGGACGAAGAACAACCTCTAGAAGGCATAAATCCACTAAGTAGTGACGAAGATGAGATAATGTAAATAATAGATAAAATAAATATATTAACTTAAACATTGTATTTTTATTTTATTCAAATAGTGTAAAAAAGATTAGATAAAAAGCAGCGTCCTCCCTGAGTAACATAATAAATTAGGTTAAAAAAAACAAAAACGAAGCCGCGGCCGGCTGCTTGTTATGTTCGCTTTTTTGCGGACGGTACAAACACGCCAATATGACGTCACCGCGCTCAGGTCCCAACTTATCGCGCACGGGTAATAGAAGGTTATACCAGAGTCGGAGAAACTGATAGGGATGGCGCTATTGATAAACGTAACACGATAACAGACCCGATATTATTTAAAGAATGTAAGAAACTAAACTACTGCCGGATTTGACAGTTGGGCAGCAATCAACACCGAGGAACACAAAATACACAACGTAATTTATGGATAATATGAAAAAACTCAGCGAACAGAAATGTAGTGACAAGCACCACCGTCTTGTTGCAGATTAAAACAAACACAAAATGGTGGTGGGCTATTGAGTGTTCCCACCTTGAAAAAATATATTTGAATGTTTTGTTGTATTTGACTTTGTTCAAAATATAATAAATGTATGCGATCGATATCATTACTTATTTGATCACAACACTACGACTATCAAATTAGAACTGTCATCGTGAAAAGAAAGATATGCAAATAGTATAAAATGAAGTTGCTAGGGAGATGAGCAGAGTAGAATAGAATACAGAATGGTATAACAAAACCACTTTTCGTTCGTCCCGGTACGTCGGCCAAAAAACATAATTGTGACATGATTATCTGTTTTTTGTTATAGTAATCTAAAATAATTTTTAATGATTTGTTTTATATATCTACTTAAAATAAATTAATAATTATCTTATATTTAATGTATATATACATAGTTTACCCTGTTAATTAATTTAAAAAAATTAAATAAATAAATAAAAAAATATATCATCATTATATCAGCCGTAGGACGTCCACTGCTGGACAAAGGCCTCCCTCATTGATCTCCAGGAACTGCGGTTGGAAGCGGCCTGCATCCAACGCCGACCTGCGGTTCTTACCAAGTCGTCTGCCCATCTTGTGGGTGGACGTCCTACGCTGCGCTTGCCGGTCCGTGGCCTCCACTCGAGAACCTTTCGGCCCCATCGGCCATGTGTTCTGCGCGCTATATGGCCTGCCCATTGCCACTTCAACATGCTAATCCATCGGGCTATGTCGGTGACTTGAGTTCTCCTACGTATCTCCTCATTTCTGATTCATTCTGATTGATGTTTTGATCCATGATTGATTTCTGATTTTTGAAAAAAATATATAATTTCACATTATTTATTTTTTTATTATAAATATATCCCAATAACTTAAAAATAAATAATATATCCCCTTTTTCAACTGAAAATAACCGTTTACATTCTTATCATATCAATTACTAGATTTCCAGAGCAACCAATTTCTAAGCAAAATGGAGCATAGTTGTTTATTAAAAATAAGTAAAAAGCTTCACCACTCAATCTTCTATCTTCACGTAAAAGTCTGGCTCCAAGTGTTTCAAACTCATCAACTAGCTAATAACTTTTGTTTTCTTTTAATATTCATGAATTACTACAGTTTAAAATTAAGGGCGTTCACTATAAGAGCCTTGTTTAGACTCGGGATAGTAACTACTTTAAAAATATATCTTAGACGACCTCTGCAGAGTGAGCAAATAGCCGGCTGAGACCCGAAATGTGCAAGTTTGATTTCTACCGAGACTTGAGTGCTTATGAAGCAGGAAACAATCATCAGAGACGTCATGTCACAGCGTCTGCGGTGGGCCGGGCACGTTGAGAGAATGGGGGAGAACAGGACGCCCAAATTAGTGACCGACCAAGAGGAAAGACGAAAAAGAGATGGTGTGACTGCATCGAAGAAGATGTCAAGGCTATGAATAAAATCACCTGGAGAAGGAGAAGGAAAGCCAAGAATCTACGCGAGAGGCAGTCCATCGTAGAAGAGGCAAAGACCCACAAAAGGTTGTAGTGCCGAAGAAAGTATGTTGTAAGTTAAAAAATCTCAGCCGTACTGACGATGATGAAGTGAATGGTTTTAACCATAATTTAAACCTTATTTCGTAATACTACAAGAAAATCAACAAAGAAAAACATATGATTTTCTAGGTGTTTGCTCGCGACTTCGTATGCTTACTTATAAATGTGTAGGTAAGATAAAAATAAAGCGAAACTCGTTGCCACTTGACCTGACACCCCATTTTTATCCCATGGGACCTGATTTATAGGATTAATCTACGTGCATACTAAATTTCATCGAAATCGGTTCAGCTGTTACGACGTGATTGAGTAACAAGCAAACAAATAAATAAACAAACATCCAAACTTACACATTTATAATATCAGTGTCATGAACGTTTCTTCATCCCAAACGGCAAGTTATATCGTCTTTATAAATTGATGTGATACAAAATTTTTGTCATTCCAAGTGTTTGATTTATTCTGACGATACCAAAATACTCATGAAGATTACCTCAGTTTCTGATTGTCAGCTGCTTCAAGATGACCTTGATAAACTTTACTCTTACTGTAACCTAAATTCCATTTTTCTGAGTGCAAATATATGTAATATTATATAATTTACTAGAAAACCTAATTTTATTATGTTTAATTACAGTTTTAATAATACTTTAACCTCAAGAGTATCTGAGTATAAGGATATAGGTGTTTATTTGTATGATAAACTGACAGTTAATACTCACTTTAATGCCATTGCTACTAAAGCTTATAGGAGCTGTAGGTTTTGTACTTAGGCTGGGTAGATAATTTAAAAACCCAAAAACTTAACTACTTCTTTACAAAAGTTTTGTTAGGTCGATTCTGGAATCTGCTTCAACTGTTTGGAATCCGGAATAAGATGTGCTTATCCAGGAATTGGAAAAAATACAAAAAAGTTCTTGAAACATTATAAATATCGTTTTCCATCACACTCTACTAACTATAATATCATGAGCCTTTGAAACCGTCGTGTTGTAAGGAATCGAGATATTGTCTAACAAAATCGATTCTGAACTGTTGCTTGAAAACATTTATCTGTGCTGCCATAAACTATCTTCTAGAAAAAAGAAAAGTTTTGGACGCCAGTTTCTAAAACGAAGTAGAGTGTGCGGAACTTATAACCATAGATTTGATCACATTCATATTTTCCACTCGACTGCGGCTGGGTTCCGAAGACAAGTTTTGTCTGCAATAGCCAATTAGTGATTTAGTATGTACTTATTATCGTTAGTTGTTGTTTAGTCTTGTATACATTTTATTTAAATTTTGGTTTCAATATGTGTTACCGAACATCCAAAAAGTCGTGGATGTGGGTAGAAGGATAAACCAGCTGAAGTGGAGATGGGCTGGACACTTGGCAAGGAGGAATAACGGAAGATGGACTGGGCAGCAACCGAGTGGTGGCCGCAATAAGGGCGCAGACCAGTTGGCAGACCACCAGCCAGATAGTCGGACGACATCGCGAGAGTTGCGGGAAGGCAATGGATGCACTTGGCACAGGACCGGAGAGAATGGCGTGATAGCGAGGAGGCCTATACCCAGCAGTGGGTGGATGTGGGCTTAGATGGTGATGATGATGATGATGTGTTAACATTATAAGAGTTTATATTTTTAGTTTAAATTTAACTATTCATGTTAGTCTGTTCACACGTCTTTTATGAAATATATTATGGTGGAAACTTCACTGGTGTTAGTAATGACTTTATATATACCTATTTGTATTCTCTATTTTACTGTTTGTTTCCCAAATAAAAAAAAATTAGTTAGTTCTACTAGCTTGCCTTCCTACTGCCTCAACTAAAACGCACCTTATTTGCGAACACAATTAGCGTTATCTACAATTACCATCAATTCAGTGAAAAAGTGCCCCAGTTCTTTCGCAACAAATAATACTGCAGAATTTAGTACACCCAACATTTTAGGAATTGCTCATTAAAACGAACCTTTTTCAAAGCGTAGTATAACATTCACTTAGTAAGACAGGTATTTCTTGAGATTGCTTTTTTCGTAGCTTTACTCAGCGCTCCGGTAGCCGTGATCGTCTAGTGGTTAGGACCCTACGTTGTGGCCGTAGTAACCCAGGTTCGAATCCTGGTCAAGGCAGTGGAAACTGTCGCGGCGGAGCTAAAGTTTTGCGGAATGAGATTAGTTTAATTAACATAATGAAGCTTTACGAGGCTCACCTGGCATTTAAAGTTTCAGATAATAGTTGGTACCAACGAAGGACTGGAATTCACGAGTTATTTCCATGACGTGGTAGGAAATTCAAAACACATATTTTTTTCGCTCCTGCTACGGCCCTTTAGGTTTTTACCACGAAAGGTATCGAATAATCGTGTAGTAGATCTCGATTTATAAACATATTCTACAAATTAGAAAATGCAACTCATGGCTTTGCGTAGAAACTTCATCAGTTTCATTTACTCGCATGCAATACATATTGTGTCGGAACATTTGGTACAGTTGAAAAAATATGTAGTAAATTCATTCTAAAAGATAATAATAATAACTATAGTAACAATACAATGTTATTATTTACATAAAAATTAATTATAATGTCAGATCATATGATAATTGATGGTCAAATTTTAAATTAAAAGATAAAAATACATCATGGCGAATCTACAGTTTCTAATATATTTTAATATTATTATTGAACGTAGTACCACTAGGGAATGCAATCCCGACTCGAGATTGCAAATTCGAGATCCCGCGGGATTTGAAATATCAATCCCGCGGGATCCCGGAATTTTCGGGATCCCGTCTAGTTTAAAAAAAATGTTAAATTCGGATGACTGAAAAAGCTAATAACTGCTTGTTTGTGATAGTGAGGTTAACTAAAATAACATATTACTCGAAAGAAAATAAAAATCTTTATTCTTTAATCTTACCAACTAAATAATTATCGTCACCTGTCGCTAATATTCGGAAATAGTCGGAATAGTTTTCTAACGCTGTTTGGCGTTCCTGCCGCTCGCGGCCGTCAGTCAGCGCGCCGCTTGCGTCCCGAGTGGACGTGTGTAGCGTCGCTGACCACTGCTGCCCAATCCCGTCAATCTTGAACGGGATCTCGTCATATGATGCGTCGGGATTGATCCCGAAAAATTACACGAGATCGGGATCCCGCGGGATCGGGATTGCATTCCCTAAGTACCACTCGCAGCTTCACACGCGTCATTAAAAATAAGCCTATTTCTATCTATACCTATACAAAATTTAATTGAAATCGGTTCAGCGTTTGTTCGTGAGAACGTAACAGACAGACAGAGAGACAGATTAACTTTCGAATGCATAATCTCTTCTATATAATTATTTAATACTTTTACAAAAAACCGAATAGTGCTCGGAGGACTTATTGCTAGCAGCATTATCTACCAGTCATCCTGGTGGTGCTGAAAGATTAATCAATCTAATCTTATAATAGATAAAAAACCCGTGTCACGGTTTTAAGATAAGATAACTTGATTGTACACCAAAGTAAAATACAGAACATTATTGTTACAAATAGGTTAAATACAATTCACGGTCTTATCGCTTAAAGCGATCTCATCCAGACAACCTTTGTGTGGACAGGATTATGATATATCACATGACGGCGGTGCATCTATATAAAATTAAAAACATACCCTACATACTATAAACCAGAAATGCTAATAATAACACAAATGTAATTAAAATACAATAAGCAATTATAAAAATGGTTAAGACGAATTAACAAGCAGTTACAACTTCAACACAGGGACAGATAGAGAATGGGTGTGCACTTTTGTTTTAAAATTATTAATAGACTTGGATGTTCTTATAGAGAAGGGCAAAGCATTTCACAATCGTACGGCTCTTACAGTGAAGGATCGACCATAAATTTCTGTCGTATGCACAGGAGTTGAAGGGAATCTGAAGAACGCAAATTGCGATCATTAGCCTGGTGGAGAAACTCAAAACACTCCTTAGGATAGAAGGGAGAAGAAGAGTTAAAAAGAATGTTATACAAAAGGGACAGTATTTGTGCATTCCAGCGAAGACGGCTGTGGAGCCACTTGAGCTTTGCGCGATAATCAGAGACATGGTCATACTTGCGCAAGCCAAATATGAACCGAATATAAAGGTTTTGAAGGAGCTCAAGTTTGCTAGAGAGACAGCTACAGAGGTTTTCTCTCCGAAACGGGCCAACCGATTTTAATGAATTTGTTTTATGGTATGAGAATAGGTCGTAAAGTATTTTTCACCCTCCTTCCCCCACCCTCCATTTTTTAAACACAACTTATAAGTATTTTTATATGAACAATATCCGTATAATTTAACCGTCGTTCATTGAGATGAAGTTATTAACATGAAGTGTCGCGTCACTTTAACAAGAGTATTTTATAGTTTTTATCCCGAAGTTCCCACGGGAACGGGAAATTTCAAGCATATAAAGCCGCGGGCGGGTCAGTTAGTAGAAGTATAGAATTACAATCAATTGATAATTGAATACAGCTATGCTTTGGATGGGTATCTCGCAGTAATAGTTAGTTCTCTACACAGACTTTTACTGCACCGGCCTACCTGGAGTTTAAAGTCGGTTCATAGATTTTCATTCTGGCAATGTATGGTTGTGTCCCACTTAAGGGCGCATTATACCTGGGGAGACGATAAATCGCTTATTGAGAAACAATGTTTTGTTCAACAAACTGTGTGCTTTCAATCTGTAATTCATAAATGTTATAGTTAAGGATACATGCTAGAGCGCCTGTGTTGTGAAAACACGCTTCCGTAAAATTTTCGCGATATAAAAAAATCCAAAGATGACTTCAAATTTATCTTAAACCTGTTTTTATGCAATGAATACTTTAATTTCGATCTTGAAACTTTATACAGTAATTCTACACAACATAAATAAGGGCACCTGTGTTTTAAATTTTCAAAATATCTTTTGATTTTACCATAAACTGAAAATAACGAATTTTTGCACTAATGAAATCATTCGCTTCGGACGCCCGGTCCGCGATTCAGTCTGGCCTCAGCTTTGAGACGGGGTACCCGTGACGCTTGTCGTTCCAAACGATCACGTAACTCTTATGTAGTAGTTAATATCAAGTTGGCTTTTGTGACGACGCAGTAATGAGAAATAAGCACAACAAGAAAATGAAGGGACTGAATGATAAAAAAAACCGGCAAACATATGAACCAGGGCGAGATAGGATGTGCAGCGGCGCGCGGATCAAAATGGGGTGAAGTTCGAGTTTGGGCTGAGGTATAGTCAATTCTTAAGGATTTATTCTGTAGCGTCGTTCGTACCTTTACTACTGAACTATTGAATGTTGTAAACTTGTAATTACCTGAAGAGTATAAATCTAACAAAGGACGAAGTTCAATTCTCTAATTTGTCTTCCTCCACTAACAGCCTAACTTCGTACATTACGTTAGGGCTTCAAATTCCAATCAAAACTTACAAACGAAGCTTCACGAAGTTTTCAATCGGAACTTAGTTTCTGAGACTGCAAGGTCTGAACTGCATCACTGCTTTCAAGTGTCTTGGAACTTTGATTGGAGCACTATTCATCTTGTCTGCCCGCGACCACGGCTGTTGCACTCTTGCAATACAATTGAAACGTAGTGATAATAAATAAAACGATAAATTATTACTATTAGCTGGAATCGTCTCATTTGTCATAACAAATGTTTGCATGATCTACAGATATTTGTTCCGGGTCTGGATGTTTTTCTATATCTATACTAATATTATAAAGTGGAATGATTTGTTTGTTTGTTTGTTTGTATTGAATAGGCTCCGAAACTACTGATATAGGCTACTTTTTACTCAACTGCGCAGAAGGAGGGTAATGTTTTTATTAAATACTACGCGTGCGAAGCTGCGGATTGGTCAGCTAGTATATTCTTAGTAGACAAAAAATATATATATGTAAAGAAATCGTACCTATTCCTTAGAATTTGAATTGTGTCGCGCTGTCGATAAAGAAGGTTGGTTGTGAGTATAGAATATCCTTAAAGCAGGTTAGGCGTGTTAAAAAATAATATGACAGTTTGCAATGTCAAACAGTGATTTGTCTTTTGATAAAAATTGTAATATGATTTAATACCGAACTAAAAGTGTTATGGATTACCTAATAATGAAGAATAAGCTTTAATGTCGTTTCTTTGTTTACAGGTAAGTGTTTTGGTATTGTATAATAGTGTAAATAGTTTAGGATTTTAGAGATATTTCAATAAAATAAAAATCTTTGTTTACAGAGCAACACATCATTGTTTATTTCATGGGTCAGTCCTGTTGAATAGATGATAAATAATCTTATAAAACGACATTTTTGTTTATAAGACGCAATTGAAAATGGAAAAACTTCGTTTCGAATTTACTCTATTGCCTGGAAGTGATGGAAAATCAAACGTTTTATCTATAACCACAATATCCACAAGTGAGGATAAAGTTTATGCAATACCCAGAGAGCTACAATCAACTCGTCATCATGAGGAAGTAATAAAAACAGCGGTTTTTGATAAAGTAAAAAATAGTTTAAAAAAGAGGTACCATGTGAGAAGAGTGTGGATAACGATGACAAAAGAACTCAAAGAAACTTACACGGATGAAGATGGTAATGTACAATTTGGGAATCAATATCTAGAAGAATTAAATCAGGAAAAAGTAGCAAGTGTACTTCAAACAGAGACAGGCACACTGGAAAAGTTGTTTGAGAAATTAGTAGAAAATACACAGGTGAGTAAACAGCAAAGTTTAAAGCATATTGCAGAGAAATTAGATGAGTTGAAAATTGGACCATATGAGATTGTTGAAAAAATTTCTAACTCCATATACAGAATAGATACAGGTCACAAAAAGACAGAATCAAACCTTTTTCATCTAACAAAACTTACTCCAGCCACTACTTTAGAAGAAGATGAAAAAGAAGATACAGTCGAGGATGGATTAATTTAGCGAAAATTTGCAGTAAATTTTCTATTTATGGGGGGGGGGAGATGTAAAGAAATCGTACCTATTCCTTAGAATTTGAATTGTGTCACGCTGTCGATAAAGAAGGTTGGTTGTGAGTATAGAATATCCTTAAAGCAGGTTAGGCGTGTTAAAAAATAATATGACAGTTTGCAATGTCAAACAGTGATGTGTCTTTTGATAAAAATTGTAATATGATTTAATACCGAACTAAAAGTGTTATGGATTACCTAATAATGAAGAATAAGCTTTAATGTCGTTTCTTTGTTTACAGGTAAGTGTTTTGGTATTGTATAATAGTGTAAATAGTTTAGGATTTTAGAGATATTTCAATAAAATAAAAATCTTTGTTTACAGAGCAACACATCATTGTTTATTTCATGGGTCAGTCCTGTTGAATAGATGATAAATAATCTTATATATATATATATATATTCTATCAGTTATCTGGTTCCCAACTTCCCATAGTAAAAGCTCTGCTTAGTTTTGGGCTAAATAGCGCTGTGTGAAATGTATAGCAATATCTATTTACATATTTATAATTCAAAAAATAAACATGGTTTCACATTCAAACGATACGAATTTATCAGTGACGTAGTAAATAAATAGGTATAAAAGAAATGTGTGGTCATTTATAGGTATTAATAATTTTATAAGCGAGAAACCTGAAAAATTACATGATTATTTTTTAAACAGCTATTGACTATTTCAGTTGGAATTGACAAATTTATGCGGGTAGATAACTAAATGATTAGTAATTTGTAATGAAAAAAAAACGACTCGCTATGGCTAGCCCATTGTGTATTTAATTTCTGGAAAAAACCGATTACTTAAATTTTACGAATTTACCAAAATACTTCTTCTTAGCACGTCAATAGTTCTACTTATATTGTGTTAGATAGGTACTTGGCTATGGCGTCAGGAGAAGCCATTTTTAAGTCAACCATTGTACAGGTGTTCGGACACAGAGGGCACATTAACAGGTGTTTCATCGACTGTGTAGGGTCACCACAGTCACATTGCGTTTGTCTGGGATCCCTGAACACCCATTTTCACATATTGACTCTGCAGCAACCAAGAAAATACTGAATACTGAGAATACAAAGTATTATGCCGCAGCGTCATTGCCCTAACGAATAGTTCACGCGTGGAATCACCACATATTTGACCTATCATCTTCGACGAACAACGACAAATGTTGATTATTCACTTGATGCAAAGCACGCTACTCCCTTATCTACAAGTTACAAGTTCACATACAATATACTGATAACCTCCTAGTTGTGTCCAAGTGAATTCATATTTAGGACATGTCGAGATTTTCGTTCATTATATCTGTGTTGCTCTTATTAATATTGCACTGTGATTCATGTAAGTAAAAACTTATTTACTTAATCTTAGTCTAGTTTTGTCTCCGCTCGAATATAACCTCCGCTGAATTGGTCTACTAATCTAAAAGCTGTCGACCAGTAGGAAGACACGGCTCCACATCAAGCCACACATTTCTAGTATTACCTAATTCTACGGAAAGTCTACACAATGCGAGGTCGTATTTTTCGCTTACGAAGTTCCTGGTAACCGCTTCCTAAAAATATCTAACATAAATCACATTAATTGGATGCATAATACATATTAGAAAAATTCATAGTTATGTTACTTACTTCGATTAAACTTTTTATTAAACTGTAAGTATTAAATAGTATTGGCTTTACCACAGTATCACCAGAAAAATGCCAGAAATTTCCCAAAGAGAAGCATTGTCTGATTGAATACAGCGTTCGATACCGATGGCCTCATAAAATGCGGTAAGAGATTTTATTAATTATTAAATAAAAAATATATAATGTAAATTATGTAGCCGGCTGAGTCGCAGGAGGTGGCGGGTTCGATTCCCGCCGTCAAACAAATATTTGTTTGATCTACAGATGGTTCTATATTTTTATAAGTATGTATTTACAAAAAGTATTCTGGTTCCCATAGTACGAGATTTGCTTAGTTTGCTGCGCATCAAATTCGGGTAAGTAGTTTGGCTTTGAAATCAAAATAACTGGTAAAAATATTCAATTTTTTGTTTACGGATGTCGGTTATATGTTCTATAAACATTAACTACTTAACTTAGTAAGTAACATTTTTTAAAGTCGCTTAAAAATATATATATTTAACAGGTATGCATACAACTGGTATACCAGAAGCTGCTTCGAGATCCGCTGGGCAAGCTACTGTCCGGCGGTAACTGTGCCGACCACTGCCAACAACTTTCCTAGTGAGAAGGAGTGCCTAAACGAGTGTGGGGGGTGGGCTTAAACTGGACTCTACCTACCCTATTAAATAATACTCATATTACCAACGGGTCTAACAAAATAAATAAAGCTGTTTATTCTATTATTATTTAATAAAAATGCAAATTCCATGTTATTATTGTCTTAAGCAATAAAATAAAGTTACATATACGAGTATGTATTACAAATTTCAGCTCAATCGGTTAAGGAGAACTGGTATAAAATTCAGTTGAAGGATTTGATCTAAACAATCTAATTAACAAACATTTATGTATGACCCCCCTACCCCCCATCTACCTCAAAAAATCCTATCGGTCTATGCGTTAAACACCCTGTATTAACTCCGTGATGGATCCAGCATCTCTTACTCAGTACGCAGCGCAGACAGTGAAGATAGCCCACAAGGTCAGTCAGAGGTAAGTCCAAATATTACATTTGTTAAACGCTAGACTAGACTACTTTTTGCACCAAAGCATTCACGTGACAGGTTACCGGTTATAATGGGCCGGTTTCTAGATTACTATTTCCCGATACTGGAGCATGATCAGTACCGGGAATCCCGTTTCTCCCGGTTTTCTGTGCAGGAAACTATTTTTTTTAACAATATTCAAGTTTAGACTTGCGGAAGACTTGCGCTAAGAAACGGCTACGTGTGTGGCCTCATAAGATATCTAATCTGATGGTCCATGCCTTCGACTGTAGTTACTAACCCCTACTCTGATAATCTTCTAAATTATATCCTCCCTTATATCCTTTAACGACCTTCTGTGGCGTACTGAGCGATTTCCGCTGTGGGACAAATGTTTGCATGGTACGGATACTTGTTTCGGGTTTGAATGAATGAATGAATGAAAATTCTTTATTATACCTTACAAGCTAGACACAACAGATTTATAGAAAAAAAAACAAATAAAAGTAAGCATAATGGGCGGTCTTATCGCTTAACAAAGCGATCTCTTCCAGACAACCTTTGGATGGAGAGGATCATTGCTTAATGGAAGATTGGCCGAGGTGTAAAAAGAATAAACTTAATAATAGAAAAAGAAATTAGTTATATACATACATATTAGGTACATAAGTAACTTTAAATAAATAAATAAATATCATATATAAAATAAATAAATATGTACTTACATACTTATACTTACAATAATAATATTAGAGATCAGATGAATCATGACTCTTCATGGAGATAAAAGTTTTTGAGTCTAGCTTTAAATACGGAAGGTGAGGGGGATTTCTTAATGGAGACCGGCAAGGCGTTCCATAATCGGACAGCTAGGACGGAAAAGGAGTTTGCATATAAACTGGTTCTATGTATCGGGTTTGGGTATTTTTCTATATATTAAAAGAATGTATTTACAAAAAAAAATATTTAAGTATTCTATCATTTATCATAATGGGGGAGGGATCACTAAGCTCACTAATTTCCGAGCGGACTCGACCATCTTAGCGCTTGAAAGAAGTGTCTGGAAATAAAGAGAGGAGGCCTTTGCCCAGCAGTGGGATACAGTGGGCTGGTAATAATAATGATTCTATCAGATCCCCATAGTTCAAGGTTTGCTTAGTTTTGGTTACTGCTGTCTGAAATGTAAAGCGTTTATATATTTTATTTGTATTCTCATTTAATGTATGGGCTTTGACCCCTATTGCAAATATTATATTATTTCTCTGCATCTAAATAAAAACACGAACCACAAAATTACAGATTGAATCAAAGACAAAAGATGAAAGAATTTCATTACAATTTCCTCCTACGCTACGGGAGAAGCTACGGACTTCAAAGAAAACGGGAAGTTGTTTTGAAGTCCACTGGCCGTGTATTTTGATAATATTTTTATCCTTATCTGTGATATTCTACAAAAATATTAAAATAATTTCCTTAAATATAAAAAAAGGTTGGGGAAAAAGTCTTTTCGCATTATAGTATGTATGAACATGTAATAAAATCTCTTTGGCTAAAAACTGAACTTTGACATAATACACAGGGTGCACCAGTGACCCCATAGTACTGTAATTTAGTATGGGTAAGTGACATAAATATGGTCTGAAATCCAGAATAACGGCAATTTGTACCCCAAAAAAAACCTTGGTTACCGTGGCCTTAACCTTGATTAAGGCTGGCTTGTTTAACGACCCCTAAACGTATTTAGCCACTAAACATGTTTAAATTTCACGTATTTGTATGATTTGACAACTCCTAAAATCATATTTAGCTACTAAATACGTTTAGGCATCGTTGCGCGAGTCGCCCTAAGAATATATTTTTTTTGGAACGAAGTTCCTTATCGCGCGTTGCGAAAGGGGGCTAGACGGAAAAAAATTAAGACCTAAAGTTGTAACGACACTTTTTGCTATAGTTGTAAGCCGTGCGGCGTGCGCGTGTTTCTCTGTCTGTCTTTCTCTCTCTCATAGAAAGCAAGCCAGTTATTTTCGTTTCGTCTTTCTATTTCGCATAAAAATATTATTAAAAGTTAAAAAAAATAACATTTTATTACAATTCCTTCACTAATTAATCGAAAGGAACTTCGTTCCATCCGGGTGTCCCTTGACACCGCTCAAATTTTTTTTGTGTTTTGGGAGACTCGCGAGATCTCAGTTCGGGGCGAACCACTAGTATTACAATAGATCAAATAAAACTGAACGCTTTTTACTTTTGTTGGATGCTAGTTTCAAATCAAATGAAAATCATTTATTTGTTATAGCCAACAGAGTACGAAGAAAACAATCAACACAAGAAGCATAAAAAATCAATAGGTCCTTTTACCTACAATCTTTGCTTAGTTCGGGGCTAGATAGCACTGTGTACGAACGAACAAACTACGATACGGATGCATTTATTTAGATATTCTAGCTAGAGTCCAACCAACGTCACGACCTCCGTGGCGCAGTGGGCGAATAGCCGGCTGAGACGCTTTAGGTAGCGGGTTCGATACCCACCGCAAAACAAGAGTTTACATGATCTACAAATATGTGTTTCGGGTCTGGATGTTTTTATATATATTATTATTATGTATTTACCAAAAAAAGTATATAAGTGTTCTATCAGTTATCTGGTTCCCGTAGTACAAGCTCTGCTTAGTTTGGGGCTAGATAGCGCTGTGTGAAATATCCAGAAATATTTATTTTTATTTTTAATGTGTATTTTGTATAAAGAAGAAACCTGTTAATAAACATATTTTTTAAAAACTAAACTTCGTTATTAGATAGAGGTGTTATACAATCTTTTAAAAATATTAAATATAAAAGCCGTTTTCTAGTATAATATAATTGAGCACCAAATGACACGATTACGCAGACTGGGCTGGGCGCGACTAATGGCCCAACCACTATGTTTTACAGAGTAATTACGTTTCAGAGAATACATCGCTACGTACTTAACTATTTGGAGATACTTGTCTGCCAAAAACCACTTGAAAATTTACACAAAATGCAAATGGATTAGAAAATGAAATTGTTTGGAAACTATGTTTAACTCTGTTATCGGTTGTTGGTTTAATTCTCGATTCGCGACAAATGAGATGTGCTCTACATATATTCTTCTTACAGATATATCTTTCAGACAACCTTGGGATGGATTACATTTATATTGTTATTATTTGGTATTAGTAAGAAGGCAATCTGTGTAAGATGTTGTGAACGACTTATACTAACGATTCAAAATGATCTTAAATATACGTATTAGGTACGTATAATACTTTTTTTTTATATTATACTTGTAGACACACAAGCTGACGGGTCTCCTGATGTTAAGTGGTCACCGCCGCCTGTAAACTCCTGCAGTACTCGAGGTACCGCAGTCGTGTTGCCTAGCACTTAATACCCTAATATACCTCTCTTGAAAGCGCTCATTTTGAAGCCCGCCGGAAAAACCTTCGGAGGAAGATCATTCCACATCTTCTTCATCATTCTTCTTTCATCTTTTATACTAGATACCTACTGACTGCAATTTTTTTATAAAGTAATTAATTTAGGTACATTTTTTTATAACGACAATTTTATACAAAACCGCATTCCTTATCCCGAAATATTTCATAAAACTTAAGAGGCTCCTACTCTACAACAGAAACAGTTTAGAATACAAATATGACGCCTTTATTACGACCTCCGTGGCGCAGTGGGCGAACAGCCGGCTGAGACGCAGGAGGTAGTGGGTTCGATTCCCGCCGCGGAACAAATGTTTGCATGATCTACAGATATTTGTTCCGGGTCTATTTGTTTTTCTATATATTATAAGTATGTATTTACAAAAGAAAGGATATAAGTATTCTATCAGTTATCTGGTTCCCAAGCTCTGCTTAGTTTGGGGCTAGATACCGCTGTGTGAAATGTCCAGAAATTATTTATTTATATTAATTAAAATATTAATTCTAGTCCCCCATTTATTATTTAAAAAAAATATGAATAAACCCCGCTATACTGAAATATACTAAGAGTATAAATTACGACTTTAGCCTTGACACAATGTCTCTGTCGTTTTATTGGTCTACGTCGACGCACCCCATAATCCAAGCTTGGTAAAGTTGGACATTCTGCCAGTGTTTTGTGTCCGCCGCGGCAACAGGCTGCCCAACCGGCAATTTGAATTTAAAAAAAGAACAAAACTGGCCGGACAGAAATGGGGAACAAAGTGGTGACGTTTACGGAACAACAGTTGGAGGATTATCAGGTATGTTATTCGGAAAGTGTGTGTTTATAAATTGCAAACCAAAGGTTGAATTCTGAAGTTGAATACAGAGTTATATTTCGTTATTTGTTGCATAGACTACTTCCGTGGCGCAGTGGGCGAATAGCCGGCTGAGATGCAGGAGGTAGCGGGTTCGATTCCCGCCCCGGATCAAATGTTGGCATGATCTCTAGATATTTGTTCCAGGTCTGGATGTTTTTTCTATATAAGTATGTATTTACAAAAAAGAAGTATATAAGTAGGTATTCTATCAGTTATCTGGTTCCCATATTACAAGCTCTGCTTAGTTTAGGGTTTACATAGCGCTGTGTGAAATGTCCAGCAATATTTTAAAATATGTTATTTATTTATTTAATATCTAATTTTATAATAAACTGTATTTGAACAGGACTGTACATTTTTTACAAGGAAAGAGATACTAAGGTAATGACTGTGGGTTAACAATTTATTTCTACGATTTCTTAATTAACAAAAGTAGGTAAATCCTTAATAAAAGATATTTCCAATAACTACGCAACAAGTTTGATACATTTTTCTTACAACTTCATAGTACATATTTCTCGAAAATTATTTTATAAAGTGAAACAGGAAATTAAACTGTTGATATTTTATTACGTCATAAAACGGAAATCAAATTGCTGTGAAAGACTCTTTTTAGTTTCAGTTTTACCGGATAAATGATAGGTTTATTAAAACTTAGCTCAGCTAAAGTAATTAGATAATATCTCTGTCCAGCCATAGTGTTAGAGTAGAATACTCTTTATTGCACACCAACAAAATTAAAAATACAAAGAAATACACAAAAATAAAGGTAAGTACAATGGGCGGTCTTATCGCTATAAGCGATCTCTTCCAGACAACCTTTGGATGGACATGACAAAACAAAATCAAAAAGACGGCGGTTTATCTACGTTCATAAACCTGCATAAACTACCTATACCTACTTACAAATAAACTAAAAATATATATGTACAAATATAATAATATATATAATAAAGGAAATAAACATAACGATAATGCCGCCAAATAGCAGTACTTGTGCTGCTGTGTTCCGGTTTGATGGTAATGGTAAGTTCCTGTAATTACTGGCACATAGGCATAACAGCTAAGTCCTATAGTATGGCAACGTATCCACATAGAGATCAAAACAACATAATAGCTTGTTTTGAATTCTATGTGGATATCCATGGGCTGCAGTAGCCACTTAACATCTGGTGGACTGCATGCTCGTTTGCCATATAAATAGTATTAAAAAAAATATAAGTGTTATTCCATAATCATACATATACTAGGTGTTACCGCATATAGGACATTAATTTAAATCACGGGTATCACACTATCCTTAATTTAAACTTATTGTAAATTATTGTCTGGTTTATAGTTCGGGTATCTACAAAAGCGTATTTTTTTATTAAAGAGAGCTCCGCTGTCTGTCTGTCCGTCTGTCACCAGGCTGTATCTCATGAACCGTGATAGTTAGAGAGTTGAATTTTTTTTCACAGATGATGTATTTCTGTTGCCGCTATAACAAAATATACTAAAAACAGAATATAACAAATATTTAAGGGGTCTCCCATACAATAACGTGATTTTGTTGCTCGTTTTTGCTCGATATTGATAACGGCAACAGGTAGACGCTTGAAATATTCACAGAATATTTAGTTATAGATTCACTTTAAAAATAATGTATAAAATTAAAGTTAAACAAATACTTAAGAGGGGCTCCCATACAACAAACTTGATTTTATTTGCCGTTTTTATAGATAATGGTACGGCGGTTTTTTTTATTGTAATTAGTAATTTTTTTATTGAATTATGCTATTATTGTCGGTTCTTGATAATTGTGTAAAATTTAAATTTAACTCGACGTTTGAAGTGGTTAAAAATCAAGTTAAAAGATTCCGTTACATACATACATACAACTAATAAAAGCGTGCTACAATCCGTATTGCCCGAATCCGTTTTGTAGTAACGATGCCACAAACAGACAGACCGACAGACAGACATACTCTTGCGTCCCTAAAGTGGGGTGTATTTCTAAACGAAGTAAAGGGTACAATTAATATATTTATTTGCATTAACAAGAGTATAATAAGATCTTAAAAACTAGGTACGGCCTCTATATACTTCCTTGCCTTTTAAGAGTATCGCAAACTGCTGGCAACTGCTGCAAACTGAGGGCACTTTTTTACAATAAAAATATTACAATAAAACAAACCAATCAATTGATATTTTAATATTTAAGAACCTACGGTATGATGCAATGGTGTATAATTAACTTGTATATTGGCTTGAAATAAATGAATGGTTTTTAGTTTGTAGAGATGGCAGAACAGTTATTAATTTGTCGATAGTAAGAATATGTTATTTTTTTTTCATTTGGTTTATTTCATATTGGCGTAGTAATATTGTATGATACTTTTGATACATATATACCAAATAATCTAACCTAATGTCATATCAAATTACTTTAATATACTTATAGTTGATTTAAACGAAGAAGCCATAGTACCAATTCTACTAAATAGATCACGTTCGAACGCGCTAATTATATTGAAAAGCCGATTATTGTACGTACCTTTATCGACCCCTTACTATCTCTTCACCCATCTATGGCTTCGGTATACTAACTATGTAAAACTGTGACTTCGACCAACCTGCTTACGAATTGTGTAGTAATCTGTAGCGTTGTTAGTAGCTGCTTGATTAACTGTGGCGGTCACGTTATAGATTTTATTTTTTTTCGAATGGACTAATTTCGCTGTTGGCCTCTGAGGCCGTTGCAGCTTAACCGAGCTTTTGGCGAGCGCAGAAGGCGCTCAGCCCTGTAATTTTTTGATGACGCAACTAGCGCAAGGGCACCACTTAGGTACGAACCTCGGATTGGGCTGTTGCCGGGACGGGGATAGGAGAGAAACGCCCGGGTACGTGCTTGTACCTCGTATAGGCGGTGACTGAAGGGACTCGTCGACCTCGCCGGTGAGGTCGGTGTATTTGTGAAGAGTTTGCTCTGTCTAATGTGGATGACTCTTCCGCATTAACGGAAGTGATTTCGTCATCCGAGTCTCCGAGAACGTGTCTCGGACGACGGAGGGTTTTGTTGTGTTCGGGCGGTTTTATTGAATAGTCCGGAATGGTATGTACCAAAGGATTCGGATGATGAGTGGCAAGTTCATAATGTCGCTTGGAAGCGAGCTTGATGAACTTGCCTATTGACTCTATTTTCAAATCACAATGTAGATCGTTATTGCGAAAATACCAAGGCGAGCCTGTGGCTTTTCGCAAGAAACGATGTTGTACTGTTTGAATGGCAGCAACTTGACGAGAGTGGGCGAATACTACTGAGGAGTATGTCATGATGGGGCGAATGTAAGCTTTGTAAAGGGTCATCTTATTCTAAGAGATATGGTCACGTTATAGACGGTTCGACATCTGTGTTTTGTGAGGTAAGACGCGCGTCGACTGACGTCATTGGGGTGCTATTAGCGCTAGAATCCACCTATAATAAGTAGGTTAGTCGTCACAATTTACAAAAGAGGTTTAGTCTCGATACTTACCGCTACTAATTAAATCATATTATCCTTGGAAGAGGTACCTTCTTATGCATATTTATACAAAAACTAGTGGTCCCGCCGAACTTCGTACCGCCTTGACATGCATATAACGCGGGCTGTCAATATACGTCACCCTGGTATAATTGTCAATTGTTGTCCCCGGCCATCATTATGTATGAGAAAATGAATGACTTCCACAAATAATTCAATACCAAAATTAGCCAAATCGCTCCACCCGTTCTCGAGTTTTAGCGAGACTAACGAACAGCAATTCATTTTTATATATATAGACAATATTTTCGGGATAGCTCCGACCGAAGCATCTGTTACAAACAATATTAATTTTTATTACATCCTCTTTGAAGATATTTGCAGCACGCATTCTGTCAATTCTATGTCAAACGTCATAAGGTTACATTGTAAAAGCGCTAAGGTTAGATTATAAATAATTTTATATGGTGGTTAAGTATTCTTAAATTTTCTAATATTGCGCGCAATTTTCTTAATTGTTTCTTTTATAAGAACCTTCTCCTGACAATAAGAAACACAATAAAAAAATAATTCCAGCCGTTCACGCGTGATGGCGTGACCGAGGGAAATAGGGATTCATTTTTATATATAGAAATGTATTGGCATGATCAATGACGGGTTAATTCGATATAAATAGGTAAGACTTTTTAACTGACCCCAAAAACTAGGAGATAGTCTGACAATAACATATTTCAATTCACATTTTTAACGCAGAGAAAAACTACAGTGTAAAATTAACAGATGATATGACGGCTCATAAGTATCATATATTTATTAACAGAAAAAATATACAATTATTTACAAGACACAGAAGTAACAGTTGAAGTATCTAAAGACTATTGCAAACGATAGCTCAACGCTCCAGATCACTACCAGGCGGAAGTGTCGCCACGACATTAGCTGCATTGCCCCGCTGAATTGCAACGCATACGCGTTGACCCAGATAAGCGCCAGCTCTCGAATCATAAATTGAATTGAAGTGAAACTGAGGCGCGGGACAAATACAAGAGGCGTCGAACGGAGGCGAGGCGCTGGCGAGGTGTGGGCGCGGCGCTGGTGCAGCGCAGAACAGGCACGCTAACGGTGTCGGAAAGGCAAGGCGCGGCCGAACACAGTGGATGCATTTGGGGCATTCTAGTGTTTGATTCTATCACGGCTACATGACGTATTCTTCGTCAGATGAATAGGATCTGCAAGCTCTGGTGCATTTGGAGAACTTACAAAAGATCAGAAGATATGCGGTCCACCCTGTGTGGCAAGCAGGACAGGAGCATGCCACTGCTAACTGCGGGTGCATCGAGGGCAATATCTATATAAATGCATGCAGCCTGTAACTTCATTAAACTAACCCTCCGTCGTCCGCGACACGTTCTCGGAGACCCGGATGACGAAATCACTTCCGCAAATGCGGATGAGTCATCCACATTAGACAGAGCAAACATTTCACAAATACACCGACCTCGCCGGCGAGGTCGACGAGTCCCTTCAGTCGCCGCCTATACGAGGTACAAGCACTTACCCGGGCGTTTCTCTCCTATCCCCGTCCCGGCAACAGCCCAAGCCGAGGTTCGTACCTAAGTGGTGCCCTTGCGCTAGTTGCCTCATCAAAAAATTACAGGACTGAGCGCCTTCTGCGCTCGCCAAAAGCTCGGCTAAGCTGCAACGGCCTCAGAGGCCAACAGCGAGATTAGTCCATTCGAAAAAAAAATCATTAAACAGGGTCTCCCAAATACTTGTGTCAAGTGGAATGTTGGATTGAAATTAACACATATAGTTCTGGATTACGAACCGAGGTGCTCCTCAAACTTTGTCGACTTTTCACCAATTCATCCTGTTATTATCGCTGTAAAGATAATAGTAATACAATGTGCGCATACAAAATATGATAACAACCATATCTAAAAATACCTTAAAGACTAACATACATCCCACTAATATTATAAACACGAAAGTTTGTATGGATGTAAGTATGTGTCGATGTTTGTTACTTTTTCACGTCGTAACGGCTTAACCGATTTCTATGAAATTTGGTATGTACGTAGATTATTATCTGTATTAACGCTTAAGCTACTTTTTGTTGACAAACCACACGTGCGAAGCCGCTGGAGAAGTTAAGTTAATCAATAAACATCAAAACTAACACTTTTATTTATTTATTTATAAACAACACGATTTCGCCCGCGGCTTCGCACGCGTGAATGCAGTAAAAACATAGAGATCCATAGAGTAAAAAAGACCCATACATATATACAAACATCCGCGTTTATAATATTAGTGGGATAGATTATCAAAAACCTCAACTAATCACATTTAACACATATTTTTGAATTTTCCAGGGTTTTCAAACGGTTCCGAGATGTGAACCCAGATATAGTGCCGAAACGCATGACTGAAAACCAAGCGCACACGATAGCCGTGCCCGTAGAAGAAATAGAGAAATTACCTGAATTAAAAGTGAGTTTATTAGATTGTATGTATAGAAAACCAAGCTCACACGATAGCCGTGCCCGTAGAAGAGATAGAGAAATTACCTGAATTAAAAGTGAGTTTCTTAGATTGTATGTATAGAAAACCAAGCGCACACGATAGCCGTGCCCGTAGAAGAAATAGAGAAATTACCTGAATTAAAAGTGAGTTTCTTAGATTGTATGTATAGAAAACCAAGCGCACACGATAGCCGTGCCCGTAGAAGAGATAGAGAAATTACCTGAATTAAAAGTGAGTTTCTTAGATTGTATGTATAGAAAACCAAGCGCACACGATAGCCGTGCCCGTAGAAGAGATAGAGAAATTACCTGAATTAAAAGTGAGTTTCTTAGATTGTATGTATAGAAAACCAAGCGCACACGATAGCCGTGCCCGTAGAAGAGATAGAGAAATTACCTGAATTAAAAGTGAGTTTCTTAGATTGTATGTATAGAAAATCAAGCGCACACGATAGCCGTGCCCGTAGAAGAGATAGAGAAATTACCTGAATTACAAGTGAGTTTCTTAGAATGTATGTATAGAAAACCAAGCGCACACGATAGCCGTGCCCGTAGAAGAAATAGAGAAATTACCTGAATTACAAGTGAGTTTCTTAGAATGTATGTATAGAAAAAGACAATATCCAAAATGGATAATTTTAATCATATTATAATCATAATTTTAATACTAGAAATAAAGATAAACTCGCTGTTGTCACTTGTACACTCCATAAACTTAGTAAATTGTTTAAAGGGCAAGGTGTTCGTTTTTATAACAAACTCCCAAGTGATGTACAAAAATTGACAATTAACAAATTTAAAAACGCAATTAAATAAAATCTCTATAAAAAGCCTACTATAAAATATCGGATTATTTAAATGATAGAGAAGCTTGGGATTGAAATTGCTCCAACTCGTTCAAAATGTTACAATTTAGACGTAATTTATTTCATGTATTGTTATGTATTCTTAAAGAATCATTAAAAAAAACAACCAGCCTTGTTTTCTTGCCTTTCTTTCCTGGCTTGGTCGCGGAGGAACAGGCAGTAAAATTGACGTTTCAAAGTGATCCTTGTGATTTTAATGAATAAAAGACTTTGAGTTTGGAATTCGCCAAGTGATAATATTCAGAATGAAATTTGGTAGATAATAATGGTAATAATCATCATCTTGCACTAAATCCTCTGCCCACACTACGGCCGTAGGGGCGAAACCTGACACTGAAAAGCGAGCGTAGGACGGCTGGAAGATGACCTGATAAAGGTTGCTGTGAACCGTTGGGTGCGGCCGCACAATATCGGTGACTTTCAAAATCTATAGGGAATCCTATTTTCAGCAGTGGACCTCCTGTTCACTGTGGAGCAGGATGATGATGCTGACAATACTAATATCACTATCTACAAAAACCATTCCATCGTAATTACAAATTCATTGTTCGAAAGAACCATGAATTTGACTGAATTTGATGAACAGAAACTGTTTTCTGAAGGTTAAGGCTGCTTTTCCACCAGAGATGTGCTATGCAGCTATGCTGCAAGGATGTAAAAGCTAAGCTATGAAACTATGTGACCGTTTCCACTGATACTAAGCTATGTAGCGGAGCGAGTAAGATGTGCTATGAAGCCGCAAGCCGCAAAGTAGCTGTGCGAGGAAGATGCGCAGCTGTCGCGCAGCAGAGACGATGGAATATCTACTTTCAGTGACAAACGCGGGCCTACTGAATACTCTGCTCTTCACATAGCTACCACTCGCAACCATCTATAGCATGCATCCATAGCACGCATCCTTCCATTTAATAAACATAGCTTAGTTGAATCCGTTTCCACCAGTGCTATGCTATGTGGACCAATTAATATGATTGGTGGATATCAAACGCAGCCATAGCAATGTAGCATAGCACATCTCTGGTGCTAGAGCACCTAGTAGTAGTAGTAGCAGCCTAAGGCTGCTTTTCCACCAAAGATGTGCTGTAAGCTATGTTTTTTTTATATGGAAGGATGCGTGCCATGGATGCGTGCTACGGATGCATGCTATGGATGCGTGCTATGGATGCGTGCTATGGATGCGTGCTATGGATGGTCGCGAGTGGTATCTATGTGAAGAGCAGAGTACTCAGTAGGCCCACGTTTGTCACTGAAAGTAGATATACCATCGTGGAAGCAAAAAGTTATTTTATATCTCGCAATGTGCGAAGAAGAACTCATGGCGGCGCATCTTCATAGCACATCTTACTCTCTCGGCGACATAGCTTAGTATCAGTGGAAACGGTCACATAGTTTTTATTTTTATTAATATTTTTAAATCACAAATTAATATTTTTGGAATATACTTCAGATTTTCATATATTATTATTATATTTATATATTTATATATATGTATTGACAAGGGCTCGTTGAAGCTGAGGATGCGAGCTAGGCATGGGCGTATGTATATTCAACGGACTAGTCGAATCAACCGTTGATTAACATTCGACGCTTCAACGGTCTATCGTTTATTCGTAGACTTGTTGAATTCGTAGACGGTTGAATAAAATGTTGAGACGTTTGTTTCAACTAGAGCGCGACGGCTCGACGCGTAAACATAGTCGTATAATACGGGAACGGTAGATAGCTGGCTCCACGCGACGATAAAATAAATTTGAACTTTAAAGTTACGTAGGTAGCGTTCATATTTGAATAAATAGTTATATCACTATAACTATTTATTCAAATATGAATAAATAATTTATTCAAATATTCATATTTGAATAAATAGTTATATCACTATAACTATTTATTCAAATATGAACGCTACCTACGTAACTTTAAAGTTAAGCATTTTTTAAACATATCCTGTCGATTAAAGAAAAAGGATAGCAATTACTTAACGAATAGACTATAGGTCATGTTATGAACTAGTCGAAAAATTCAACTACTTGATCGACGATGAACGGTTTCGTTTCGTTTATGAAAAAATCGTCGACGACCCATCTCTAATGCGAGCTAACTTAGACAACGTCGCACGTCTTTATCGCTTTACCACTTAGCTTTGACATGAATAGTATAAGGCCTTACCACATAAAACTTAAACACCTGTTTAAATAATTCCTTATCAATAATTGGTAAGGAATTTTTCTATCTATTACCTTGGGGGACCGACTCGAACGCCGTCACGTCGGCGTCGGAACGGCATTCGCGCATAACAGATTCGCGTGACGACGGCGTATCTTATGCACCTCGGGGGCAAGATGACGTGTATCAATAATTGTCAAAAGTCGAAATAAAGAATTGTTTGCCGTCGCGTATTGCTTATGTTAAGGTGATATCGGTTTTCTTTAATTATTTGTTTTGTCAATAATCATCAATATTTCATATCAGCCGGGCCCGGGGGCCAAGTGACAATCACATCTTTTTATTATAACTTCCACTTACTCGACTCTACTTCTTTGAATCGAATACCTACTTACTCGACTTCTGCAAACTCGACTCGCATATGGAAGACTGGATTACACGCGCATGATAGAGTGGAGTGGAAGGAAGTAAGGGAGGCCTTTGACCTGCAGTGGGACAGTGCAGGCTCTAAGTAAAAAAAAAACTTTTACATATTAGGTATGTAATTTATTAATTTATTTATGTCTATTTATTTTTTATTAAGTTATTAGTTGCACTCCCTTCATCCATATCTTAAGTGCACCCCCGACCATCTTTGGCATTACTATATCCTCTCCATCCAAAAGTTGTCTGGAAGAAATCGCTTCAAAACGATAAGACCGCCCATTGTACTATTTGCTTTGTGTCTGTAATTTTTTTTTAATCAGTACAATAAAGTGTTTTCATTCTACTTAGCTCACCGCTTCGCAACCTCTCACATCTCTGGTGGGAAAGGCTGCCAGGCAAATGGTAATTTATCTTGTTGATAGACGAGGCGAACATTTTAGGCAGCCCTTATGTGATAATAAGGTAATGATGATAAAGGCCCTAATCATGTGTACCAGCATGAAAAACAATGGGTTGAGTTTGTAAAAAAATACAGAATAAAAGATACATGATTATTAATCGGGGCTCGGGGTTTCTCTACGGGATCGAATCAGAAATAAGAAGTTACGTAGGAGAACTCAAGTCACCGACATAGCCCGACGGATTAGCACGTTGAAGTGGCAATGGGTAGGCCATATAGCGCGCAGAACAGATGGCCGATGGGGCCGGAAAGTTCTCGAATGGAGGCCACGGACCGGCAAGCGCAGCGTAGGACGTCCACCTACAAGATGGGCAGACGACTTGGTAAGAACCGCAGGTCGGCTTTGTATGCAGGCCGCTTCCAACCGCAGTTCCTGGAGATCAATGAGGGAGGCCTTTGTCCAGCAGTGGACGTCCTACGGCTGATATGATGATGATGATGAATTATTAATCAGTGGTAGTTAATAAGTTGCTCTAATTGATTAATGTTTTACTTTAATTTTTAAATATGTACTATTGCGATAGATGTATAAATACGTACAGAGAAAGCTATGTATCCCGTTTTAAGGCGGGCTCGTTTTGGAACTTTAGGTATTTTACGCTACCTCAGGCCCCGCCAATCTAAACTCAACGTATTACTCGTGCGCGATAACTTGGGACCTGCTAGGAATGCGACTCCCCGACCGCTTCCCCTGCACTTCCCCGATGGCGCCCGTATTGTACCGTTCGCATCACTATTTTTTACTAGGGTTTTTGGTCTCGTACTGGCCTACGTCACGTAACGACGCGCTCTGGAATTCTTTTAGTTTTGATTTGTGTTATTGTTTTGTTGTCTGGAAAAAAGAAGTCAACCATGTGGACAGGCTTCGACAAAAGTATTGGGACGATGACCTCTTACAAGAGATGAATGAATCGCAATTAATTGTAAATTTATCGGATACCTCTTCGTCAAGTGATTATAGTGAGACTGAGGACGAAGAACAACCTCTAGAAGGCATAAATCCACTAAGTTGTGACGAAGATGAGATAATGTAAATAATAGATAAAATAAATGTATAAACTTAAACATTGTATTTTTATTTTATTCAAATAGTGTAAAAAAGATTAGATAAAAAGCAGCGTCCTCCCTGAGGAACATAATAAATTAGGTTAAAAAAACAAAGACGAAGCCGCGGGCGGCTGCTTGTTATGTTCGCTTTTTTGCGGGCGGTACAAACACGCCAATATGACGTCACCGCGCTCAGGTCCCAACTTATCGCGCACGGGTAATACATCGACTCGAAGCATTGGAGCCGCGGTTGACGTCACAGCCCGACCGTATATTCACGCGACAGTGTACACGATAAGCAGTTAATCAAATTACTTGGTTCCTTTATTTATATTTTTACGCAGGGTTTATATTATCTAGTGTCTAGTTAAACCTTACTTTAAACGCACAGAGAGTTGTGAGAGTTGGCATAATTGTAATTTATATTTAGGAGAGGCGAATGCTAAGATAATGGTAAAACAATTGTGAATTACGGTTAAATGTGCACTGGCACCTAGTTCTAATAAAAAAAATTGTACGCTTTAATGGGAGAACCTAGTATGGTTATATTATTTATTTATTGTATGAAGACACGATTCATAATTCATAATTCATTTATTAATTTGCAAACATGGGTAAATATGTATAAGAACAGGTGACAAATACAATATATAGGTTCCAGACATGTTTTACCATATTAGTTGGCATGCAAATGCAGTCTATTAGAAACATTTCTAGAATTGAATTCAATCAAAGTCAAAGTTTAAAATCAAACAATAATGAAGATCAGGAAATTAGATTTAAAAAAAAGTATGTATATAAAAATCAAAGGGGGCGTCCATAAATTACGTGAGGTGTTTAAGGGGGGGAGGGGGTCGAGTCAAATCTCATCTAATCTTACGTTGGAGAGAGGGGGGGTCTCGGCAAATATCACGCAATTTTTTTTTTGATTGAAACAAAAAAAAAATTATACTATTTTGGTCCATTTAATCCAGATTGTACATGCATAAGATTTGCAGAGCACAGGCGATCAGCCCACATTGCACCAGCTAAGCAAGCGCGTATGTTCCGAAAAGTGCGACCCTCACGGATTGTCACAAGACGAGCTAATGAATTACTTTGTACAAGTGCCAATGGCTTAGAGTGGCTAGATCAGAACGAAGTTGAAGGATCAGATGATTTTACTGAAAATCATATGGACATGTTGGTTCCAATAGTCTCTCTTGAGACCGTGCATGATTCTCCATGGACTGAATTAGAGTAGATACTCTTTTTTAATCTAAGTAGTTACGATTTAAGTATTCTATTGTTAAATTTTTATTACACTTATAATTAAACTCTCAGCAACATTGATTACTAGTCATAACTAGTCGTAAATAAAAGCATGAAGCAAATTTGTTTTTTTCTTTTTACAATAACAATCCAACGCGTTTACGTAAGAAACTCCCATTTTGGAAAATCTCACGTGAGATTGGGAGATGGGGGAGGGGGTTGAATAAAATCTCACGACATCTCACCAGGGGGGGAGGGAGGGGCAGAAAATTAAAAAAAAACACCTCACGTAATTTATGGACGCCCCCAAAGCAATGTCAAAAAAAAATCAGTCAATCTCTAAAAATTAAATAAATTACGCTATTATCGAGTTTGCATGTCTTTGTCCATAAGAAACTCAACGACTTATCAATAAATTTAAACTATAAAATAAGAGTACTTACAGGAAAATTACGGAAGCTTAACGCTTTACTTATGGTTAAAATATGTCTTCGATATTTCATTGTATTTAAAGACTGACCGATGCGATGCGATGGTCCGATAGCAGTTGTAATCAACTAAAGCAGAGTTCTTTAATATAAGCACAACCTTCAGTTTTATCTCATCATCATCATCCGGAAGACGTCCACTGCTGAACATAGGCCTCTTCCTTAGATGGCCACAACGAGCGGTTGGTAGCCGTTTGCGCCCAACGGCTCCCCGCGATTCTTACTAGATCGTCGGTCCACCTTGTGAGGGGCCGGCCTACGCTGCGTCTTCCAGTCCGTGGTCTCCACTAGAGAACCTTTCTTCCCCAACTGTTATCGGTTCTACGAGCGATGTGGCCTGCCCATTGCCACTTCAACTTGCTAATTTTATCTATTTTAAATAAATTATATATGAATGATTATTTCATTTCATTTCATTTATGCTAAAATGGGTATACATTATAATATAATCATAAAATTCAGATCCTCTTCCAGCTATTACGCATGCAATAATAAAAAATATAAATTATAAACATCAATAGAATAGAATAGAATAGAATAATTCTTCATCATCATCATCATATCAGCCGTAGGACGTCCACTGCTGGACAAAGGCCTCCCTCATTGATCTCCAGGAACTGCGGTTGGAAGCGGCCTGCATCCAACGCCGACCTGCGGTTCTTACCAAGTCGTCTGCCCATCTTGTGGGTGGACGTCCTACGCTGCGCTTGCTGGTCCGTGGCCTCCACTCGAGAACCTTTCGGCCCCATCGGCCATCTGTTCTGCGCGCTATATGGCCTGCCCATTGCCACTTCAACGTGCTAATCCGTCGGGCTATGTCGGTGACTTGAGTTCTCCTACGTATCTCCTCATTTCTGATTCGATCCCGTAGACAAACCCCGAGCATAGCCCTCTCCATAGCTCGTTGAGCGACTCTGAGCTTATTCATAAGGCCAATAGTGAAGGACCACGTCTCGGTTCCATATGTCATCACTGGTAACACACACTGATTGTAGACTTTCGTCTTAAGGCACTGAGGTATGTTGGACGAATAGACGTTGCGAAGTTTCCCAAACGCTGCCCATCCGAATTCTTTATTGTACACCAGGAATACTTAAAAAAACTAATCTATGTTAAATATAGTACAATGTGCGGCCTTATCGCTGAAAGCGATTTCTTCCAGGCAACCTTTGGATGGAAAGTAAAGAGCGAAGCAGTAATGGACGGCGGCGCACAGAGTATATTTACAAATGAAATAAATACGTATAATCCTAATACCTAAATATTGACTAATATATACCAAACTAATAACCTAAATCAATATTCTTACGAATCTAGTAAAACGAGGACAACAAAATTAAAATAATCAGTAAATTAATAAATAGGTACTAACTCAAATGACGAATGACTCGAATGAAGAAAACTAGGCTAGGCTAGGTAATGCTGTTTTAATAAAGTCAAAGTCAAAATTTTTATCTTTAAAATCTCAAGGATCACTTTGAAACGTCAATTTTACTGCCTGTTCCTTCGCAACCAAGCCAGGAAAGAAAGGCAAGAAAACAAGGCTGGTTGTTTTTATAATGATCCTTTTAGAATACATAACAATACAGGTAATAAATTACGTCTAAATTGTAACATTTTGAACGAGTTGGAGCAATTTCAATCCCAAGCTTTTCTATCATCTAAATAATCTGATATTTTAGTAGGATTTTTTATAAAGATTTTGTTTAATTGCGTTTATAAATTTGTTAATTGTCAATTTTTGTACATCACTTGGGAGTTTGTTATAAAAGCGAACACCTTGCCCTTTAAACAATTTACTAACTTTATGGAGTCTACAAGGGGCAACAGCGAGTTTATCTTTATTTCTAGTATTAAAATTATGATTATCGCTATTTTTCTTAAACAAATTAATATTTTTGTGAACATACATCAGATTTTCATAGATGTATTGACAAGGGAATGTCATAATATTTATTTCTTTAAACTTATTGCGCAATGATTCTCTGGTGCCCATATTGTAAATTGCACGAACAGCCCTCTTCTGCAGCACAAAACCGGTGTTTATATCTGCAGCACTCCCCCACAGCAGTATGCCGTATGACATAATGCTGTGGAAGTAGCTGAAGTAAACTAGTCTAGCTGTGTCTACGTCTGTAAAAAGACGGATCTTTTTGACTGCGTTGCCGCAGAACTAAGTCTCTTCGACAACTTATCAATGTGAGGGCCTCATTGAAGCGTTATCTAGGGTTATACCTAAGAATACGGTAGTGTCCACAAGAGCCAACTCCTCGTCTTTGATTTCATAATATCAGCTTAAAAGAGTGCTGTGAAGGAGCCTGTTTAATTTCCACAGGCAAAGGCGCACTGCTTCGACAGTGAATGATTTTCCGTAGAAGGAACTAGAGTGTACGGGTGTTTTGAGGGATAAGTTTTCCGATAACCTGAGAGAAAAAGTATTGGAAGAATGGAGATAAGCAAACCTTTCTTTATGATAGCAAGAAGGACTGAATAGAATAGAATAGAGAAGAGACAGAATATGAGAATCATGGCGAAGGCGAATAGAGGGCCACTTGACAATGATCCGATAAGGGGAAACATAATTATTAAAAATGTCAACGAATACAATAAAATGTCAACAAACGCAACCAAATGATGTTTCCCCACTGCATCAAAGGCTTCGTTTCTTTTATAAACACCGTACACAATAAAATTATATGGCACCGGGGCCCATCGCGTTTTGAAAAATATTTCTGGGCGTCTGGTCAAAGCGACGTGTGATCCGAGAGCTGGCACTTATCTGGGCAACGCATAAGCATTGCAATTCAGCGGGGCAATGCAGCCAGTGTCTTGGGGACACTTCCGCCTGGTAGTAATCTGGAGTTGAGCTATCTATAGATCGTTTGCAACGGTCTTTAGATGATTCAACTGTTTCTTCTGTATGTAAATATTTATTGTTATTAGTGGCATTTTGCCCCCTGCTAATAATTTATAAAACTAAATATTATTTATAACTACACATCTATGCAATGGTTATCTGTGAACTTATAAATTACCAAGTTTTGTTTCAGGAAAATCCTTTCAAGCGACGTATCTGCCAAGTCTTCTCCCACGATGGTTCCGGAAACCTCACCTTTGAAGACTTTCTGGACATGATGTCTGTCTTCAGTGAATCAGCACCCAGAGATATCAAAGCTTGGTAAATGCTGATTTTGTTTCTGTCCCAAAAACTCAAATACCTAATAATATCTTGAATACCCATAATAGTCCTTAACCGTGCCAAACAGTATTTTACGGCACAACAACGGCTATTGCTGTACAAAGCGCAAGTTCGGCCGCACGTGGAATACTGTTCCCATCTTTGGCACGGAGCTCCAAAGTACCAATTGCTTCGTTTTGACTCCCTTCAGAGAAGAGCCATTAGAATAATCGGTGATCCCAAACTCACCGACAGGCTGGAACCGCTGAGTCAACGCCGTGACATCGGATCGCTCAGTGTATTCTACCGCCTGTATAATGGGGAATGTTCTGAGGAGCTATTTGATCTCATCCCGTCGTCGAGATTTTACCACCGCACTTCTCGACAACGCAATAAAGCTCATCCACATATAATCGACAATTGGGTATCGCGCACCACACGCTTCACGCGATCTTTTCTACCCCATACTTGCAAGATGTGGAATGAGCTACCATCTGAGGTTTTCCCATTAGACTACGACATGGCACGCTTCAAGAGAAATGTAAAGAGGTTTCTTCAGTGTAGGGAACGCATCGACAATACCCCGGGTGTTGCCGGTGTCAATAGGCGACGGTGACCACTTACCATCAGGTGGGCCGTAAGCCTGTTTCCCCACAAATAACATAAAAAAAAAAAAAAAAAAAAATTAAAATAGTTTTGGGGCAAAGCTTTTTTAACCCTTTACTTCCAAGCTTTAACGAACGTAACAATGTTTTACCCAGCTAATTAAAGCAGGGATATGTTCATTACAAGGGGCTACAAGTGTGTAAATGCATGTTCAAAATAGTAACTACCTAAAAATACAGTAGATTTTCTCCTAATATTTGTTTTATTTGGAGAAACCATGCACTTTGTTGAAAAAAAAACATTCATCATCATGGTTAGCCCTTGTCATCCCACTGCTGGGCACAGGCCTCTCGTTGTTGTCACCATTCACCTATGTCTTGCGCTGTCCTGAGTAACGCCAGATCTGCGATTTTTACCATTTCGTCGATCCATCTTGTCGGCAGATGAACTGCATTCTTGGTTCTCGAGGCCACCACTCACTCCAGCACCCTACTCCACCTGTCATCACCACGCCTGGCAACGTGCCTTACCCAACTTCATTTGAGCCCAAATATTCGCTTGCTATTTAGTCCGCTTGCGAATTTCTCGGTCTAGAAGTTTGATGCCGAGCATGGCGCGCTGTGCAACTCTAGTCCTGTGCTCAGCTCTCATTGGCTCCTGTGATTCCTGTATAAAGCATCCTATATATATTGTTAGATATATTTGTTCTGGGTCTGGTTGTTTCTCTATATATGATAAGTATGTATTAACAAAAAAAATGTATATAAGTATTTTATCAGCTATCTGGTTTCCATAGTACAAGCTCTGCTTAGTTTGGGCCTAGATAGCGCTGTGTGAAATGTCCAGCAATATTTATTTATTTTATTATTTATATATAAAAGATAAATATAGCTTCCTGTATACATGAGATACGCTGGGTTGACGTAATTAAGGAAGCCGCCGGCACTAGCTGGATGAAAAGAGTGCAAGATTGGAAGCTTTGGAACAATTTGGAGGAGGCCTATACCCGAACGTAATTTAAATATGTAATGTCATTTATTTAATACCAAGAAAGGAAATAAAAGGCTTTTTATTTTATTTATTTATTTGTACATGGGCAAGGGCCTCCTTCCACTGCACTCTATCATGCGCGTGTGTAGTCCAGTCTTCCATATACGAGTCGAGTTCGTCTTTCCATCGGCGTCGTGGTCTGCCACGTGGTCGTTTTCTGTCTTTTGGGATCCACTCGGTGGTGGATTTTGTCCATAACTCCCCGAAGGAAGGAAGGGAGGCCTTTACCTTGCAGTGGGACAGTACAGGCTCTAAATAAATAAATAAAATAATAATTTGTATGTATGAGACTTATATAGCGAAGTCAAAAGTTACAGGCATTAATCAGTCTAAATCATTTCAGCTGTCGCAACGTTCCGAGTCTATTTCGGTAGCCACATATTTTTGTAGATACAGATAATACCATTAGTTTTCGCATTTACAAAATCAAAAATCTCACGCAATAGGTATTACAATTTCGCCGCAATAAAAGCGGCAACGCCTGAAATCAGATATAATAAATGTTTAAATCGTTTTGCCAGCAAAATAGCACAGTGAAAATATATGAAAACTATTTTTGTTTGTTGTTGCAACACTTGCACTCCCACAGAGTTGGGTTTAAGCATTTTAAAATCATACAAAAATAAATAATATTATTTCGTTTTAATCATAAAAAAATAATATTTAGATCATGCAACAATAATTATGATATATTCTGTAAATAGAAGATAAAATATACATAGCAACATTACCTAAATATTTCAATTAAGGGCGGTGTAATTATATCGCAGGTACTTTTTACTGCGGAACCCTAGACAGGTACCTAACAAAAAGTTTAATAAAGCGGTTTGAAAACTTGGCATAGTTCCTCATCCGCCGTTATTGTCGGATCCTCAAAAAATGGCGGCTCGGGGTATATGTTCTATTCAATCTAGTCCATCCAAAAGTGGTCTGGAAGAGGTCGCTTTAAGCGATAAGGCCACTGGGCACCGCGTATTAGGCTTAATAACTATCTGGATTTATGAATAAAATTGGCATTCTCCTCTCATAATCTGGTCGACGAGAAAAAGGTTTAAATTAGGTGTAATAAGAGAAAAAACATGTTTGTATCCATAATCTATAACTAATGTTGACGACCTCCGTGGCGCAGTGGGCGAACAGCCGGCTGAGACGCAGGAGGTAGTGAGTTCGATTCTCGCCGTGGAACAAATGTTTAAATGATCTACAAATATTTATCCGGGTCTGGTTTTTTTTCTATATATTATAAGTATGTAATTACAAAAATATAACAAAAAGAGTATATAAGTATTCTATCAGTTATCTGGTTCCCATAGTACAAGCTCTGCTTAGTTTGGGGCTAGATAGCGCTGTGTGAAATGTCCAGCAATGTTTTATTTATTTATTTATTAATGTGACGACCTCCGTGTCACAGTGGCCGAATAGCTGGCTGAGACGCAGGAGATAGCGGGTTTGATTCCCGCCGCGGAACTAATGCTTGCATGATCGACAGATATTTGTTTCGGGTATGTTTTTCTATATACGAGTATTTTATGTATTCACTTACTAAAAACAAATCGTATATAAGTAGCCTTATTAGTTATCTGGTTCCCATAGTACAAGCTCTGTTTAGTTTGGGGCTAGATAGCGCTGTGTGGAATGTCCAGCAATATCAATATTCATTTATTTATTTAATGTGTTGCTCCCAGGTACGCGTTCAGAATATACGATCTAGACGATGACAATTACATCGGCCGAGAGGACCTGCTAGAAGCGACCCAACTCCTCTCGAAAGGCGAGCTGCACCCCCAAGAACGCGACGAGATCGTCGCCAGTGTACTTGACGAAGCTGACGTGGACGGAGATGGCAGGCTATCATTTATGGACTTTGAACATGTGGTGGTTCGAGCACCTGACTTCTTGTCTACCTTTCATATTAGAGTTTGATGTAATAAAGAGTTTTTATTTTTTGAATGGATTTTAATTTTTTCATGTCCTGAATAAAAACTCCTTTGATCCTCCAGTCTTTACAAATCTCATCTTTACATTATTAACTATAGTGTGACCATTAGTGCTGTGCACTCCCTGAGGTATGCGCGCGGCGAGACGGGGGGGATGTGTCGGCCGCTCCGATCTATCAGTCTGCCGTCAACGCTCACGGCGGTAGGTAGCTTTTGTACCGGACGGTCTATGTCAGACGCACACGGGATAAATATTCAAAGATGGGTCGTGCGTTATCTCGTGATATGAAATGGAAGATGAAGTTGAAACAGAATCTATGTCAGAATAACTTTCGTTAGAATATATAATTGTTTGTAAATATAAAAAATGTTCAATAAAATAAGTCCTTTGAATTATAAGTTTAGTTCTTATTTATCACCTGCATATTTTTAATAAAATATGAGTATATTTAAGTTAGTATATTTTTTTTTTATTTATTACAGATAGATAGCCTCCGGCCATCGTCCCGCCACAAGTCTTGCCTTAGAAATGCAAACTGATATCGTAACATATGTCCGACATGTATTGATCTCATGTGAACTCATGCAGTTTTTTCTTTGCCTCCCACCTCGCCGCGCATACCTCAGGGAGTGCACAGCACTAATGGTCACACTATAGTGGTTCGCCTCGAACTGAGATCTTGCGAGTTTCCCATAAAAACAAAAAAAAATAAAACTCATAATCTTTGACAAATAAAATAGTGCCACGAAATGCACAACCAACTCATTAACCCTTAATCAAATACGGGGAAATAATTTCCCACTTAGTACGGATGAGCAAAATCAATATATTTTTTGGAATGACATCACGTAGCAATGGCAACCATATTTTGCAATGCCGTTATGAATAAAGGGAAATTATTTCCCATCGCAAAACCCCCCTTTTCCCCACTTTTCCAGGTTGTTATCATACAATTTGAAGTCTACTCACTAAGAACCGATCTTAGTTTGCATTTTTCTCTTAATTTTTTTTCCATTTGATTAAGGGTTAAACCTACAGTTTCATTCAAATTACGAGTAACGAGGGTTCATGTAATTGGTTACACGTTTTAGGGGTAGAAATTGCAGTCATTCTGGATTTCAGACTTTTCCCTCTATAGTTGTTACTAAAGCTTCAATAAAACCAAATTTCAGCACTGTGGGGTCACTGGTGTACCCTGTGCATTTCCTCAAAGTTTAGTTTTTATCATGGCTAATAAGTAATAACTCAAAATCTACAAAGATTAAACTAAAAATAACGGGGTCGAAATATACACCTTAATTACCACAATAAACATTGTTTGGTGTACACACGGCTACACATCAAGCTATATTTTTCCAGTATACACTGACCTCGCATTGTGTAGGCTTTTCGTAGAATGAGAGGTCAGCTTATACTGGAAATGTATAGCTTGATGTGTAGCCGTGTGTACCTACTCCTGCGTGGGTAGGTTTTGAGGTGTTCTGGTTTTGGAATCGACAGTGTATCGGAAGCGCTGGCCTTTAAAATGATATACGATTTTATGATAAAATTAATATAATAAAATTACAAAATGTATGTATGTATGTACGAAGACAAGTTGTCAGTTTGGCAGATTTCGCGTAATGAGAGAGCGAATTTTTTTTTTCGAATGGACTAATTTCGCTGTTGGCCTCTGAGGCTGTTGCAGCTTAACCGACCTTTTGAGGAGCGCAGAAGGCGCTCAGCCCTGTAAATTTTTTGATGAGGCAACTAGCGCAAGGGCACCACTTAGGTGCGAACCTCGGCTTGGGCTGTTGCCGGGACGGGGATAGGAGAGAAACGCCCGGGTACGTGCTTGTACCTCGTATAGGCGGCGACTGAAGGGACTCGTCGACCTCGCCGGCGAGGTCGGTGTATTTGTGGAGTGTTTGCTCTGTCTAATGTGGATGACTCTTCCGCATTAGCGGAAGTGATTTTGTCATCCGGGTCTCCGAGAACGTGTCTCGGACGACGGAAGGTTTTGTATGGCTTTTATACAATAGTGTGCAGTGTTCCCTCCACATCGCCATCCGTGTTGCTTGGCTTCGCCGTTAGGTGGCGCCTTCATCAACAAACATTTTTATTAGACATCCAATTTGACCTAATAGTCTCAGTTTGATTGTTTTACCCCTCTTGAACACCAATATCTCAACACCCCCCCCCCCCCCCATCCCCCACATTTATAGCTCACTTAGTCACACCTGGATTGTACCTTTACTACCGATCTATAGGTGTATCAAATTGCACGATGATAGGATCTAGGCTTCGATAGTTATCTTCGGACAATCAAACGTACATACAACGCCGATTTGGCCAAATTTATTTGGAGATCTCGCTTCGCTCGATCAATCATACTGGGTGCTAAAGGAGCACCCTACCTATGTAAATATACTTAATTGATAACTAACAAAAACAGGCATTACATAATTTTTTACTAACCATACACAGAAAATATAAAACACGGAAAGAAGTGAACGCGCCTAATACTGAAGCGTCAACATCTACTCTAAATAGAGTAGTTGTACGCGAACGCCATTAGGTATTCTGTGAACGATGTCACGCGTGACGTAGTTATGCCTTCTTGTGTCGTCCCAACGTGTAAAAATTCAGCTGGGCTCAAAAAATAACAAGATGGAATCACATTTCATACGTAAGTAGCGCATTTTGAGGTTTATTGAATAAATTATTCGGTTTGTAATAGTCATATATAATTATCCTCCATTTTGCTACTGATGCCAAATGTCGAGTGTTATTATTGTTATTATTATAGTGTTATTAAATACATTATTTAATCTTTCTTCACGGCCAACCCCAGACTTTCCTTCTTTTCAGTTTAGTCAATTTGCCGATTGTGATATTAAGAAAAGTATTACATCTATTAATTCAAATGCTGTTGGCAGTGACAGTGTTAGTCGGAATATGATTATGCCAATACTTGACGAAATCATTCCTATCATCACCTACATCCTGAATGCCTCAATCGATTCCGGCTCTTTTTCTGACGTCTGGAAAGAAGTACAGATAATTCCTTTACCTAAGAAACCCAATCCATCTTCTTTTTCTGAATACTGTCCCATATCTATACTTCCCTTCCTATCAAAAGTCCTTGAACGCCTTGTCCATAAACAACTCAGTACCTACCTATCCAATAATATCCTGTTAAATCCTCTCCAATCCGGTTTTCGCCCCGGACATAGCACAATCACAGCGCTCGTCAAGATAACCGATGACATTCGGTTTGGAATGGAGAGTGAGAAGGTGACAGTGCTGTCATTACTTGATTTCAGCAATGCCTTCAACAACTTCGATTTCGACATACTTCTGGGTGTATTAAGCTCTCTTAACATATCTCCAACGGCTATTGACTGGTTTCGTAGTTATTTGTTTGGACGCCGGCAGCGCATCCGTATTGAAGATAATTACTCTTCATGGTGCAGCCTTCCTGCTGGTGTCCCCCAAGGCGGCGTCTTATCTCCTCTCCTCTTCAGTGTTTTTATTCATTCAATATCTCAAAATCTTTCTTCTTCCTACCACTTGTATGCAGATGATTTACAAATTTACACACAAGTGCCGATTGACAACATTAACGGAGCTATCAGTTTAATAAACTCAGATTTGGACCGAATTTGTGACTGGAGCAAATCCTTTGGTCTTACCGTAAACCCTAAAAAGACACAAGTGATCATAATCGGTAGTCACAAAATGATTCCTAGGCTAGATTTTGCACAACTCCCACCTGTACTTTTTAATGGAACACAAATAGCTATCAGTCAGATGGTGAAAAACTTGGGAATTATCATGGACGCCAGGCTATCATGGGTGCCGTGTATTGCTGAGATCAGCCGCAAAGTGTTTGCTTCTTCAGCTTCGTTGCGTAGGCTTCGTAACTTTTTATCGACCGCCACCAAATTTACGCTTGCACAATCCCTTCTACTCCCTATCTTAAATTACGCCGACGCCAGCTACCTCGACATTTCCGAAGTCCAAATGAGTAAACTTGAGCGCCTTCAAAACATTTGTATTCGTTTCATATTCGGCTTGCGCAAGTATGACCATGTCTCAGAATTCCGCGCAAAACTCAAGTGGCTCCCTATACGTCTTCGCCGGAATGCACATATTCTATCACTTCTTTATAACATTCTCTATAATCCCACTTCACCTTCTTATCTAAAGGAGCATTTCGAGTTTCTGTATCAGGGACACTCTCAAACCCTTCGTTCTTCCGAAGCTCTGCAGCTTCGAACTCTCATCCATAGTTCACAATTTTATGGTGACTCCTTTACAGTACAAGCTGTGCGACTATGGAACGCCTTACCTGTAAGGTCGTCCCAATCTCTTCCTATCTTCAAAGTCAAGGTATACAACCATTACCTTTCGTTGTCTCGTAACTGCTAGTTAGTGTTTATGTTATTTATCCCCTTTATGTAGTGTAGTTTATTTATACTTATATTATTTGTATGTATTTAAGTTTATGTTTATTAGTATTTTATTTTGTGGGTTCTGTTTATGTCTGTAGGTACTCTTACACCGCCGTCTTTTGATTTTGTTTATCCTGTCCATCCAAATGTTGTCTGGAAGAGATCGCTTTTAGCGATAAGACCGCCCATTGTACCTTTATTTATTGTTTATTTCCATTATTGTATTTTTATTTGGTGTGCAATAAAGAGTATTTCATTCATTCATTATTTTCCTTACTCTAGAATTCCAAGATTAAACACTTTTATTAGTTGCAGTTTTAAATTATACTAATGTTTCACCCCGCACTGAGATCTCGCAAATCTTCCAAAAAACAAAGAATATATTTTAAGGTGATTTGCGCAACGATGCCTAAACGTATGTAGTGGCTAATACAAATATGTCAAATTTGAACATGTTTAGGGATCGTTTTGCAAACCGGCCTTGATATTTGATTTACCGCAAAATGGGTATATAATGACTAAGCTAGCAACATTACGCAGGTGGGGGTGAGGTGGACGCGGGACGCGGGTTTTGTTTTATGGTAGCAGCGCACGGCTTGCAATCACAGCTGAAAGCGTCTTCTGGTGTTTTATTTATACTGAGTAACCATAGAGGTAGTCCGATGTCGATGACAATAACCAAATAAAAACCGGCCAAGTTCGAGTCGGACTCGCGCACGAAGGGTTCCGTACATCATCATCTATAAAAAAACGGCCTAAAAATCACGTTTGTTGTATGGGAGCCCCCTTAAATATTTGTTTTATTTTAATATAATTATTTTTAAAGTGAATATATAACATAATATTCTGCGAATATTTCAAGCGTATATCTGTTGCCGTTATCAGTATCGAGCTAAAACGAGCAAAAACATCACGTTTGTTGTATGGGAGCCTCCATAATTTTTTTTTCTGTTTTTAGTTTTTGTTATTATAGCGGCATCATCTATGAAAATTTGAACTGTCTAACTAGCACGGTTCATGAGATACAGCCTGGTGACAGACAGGACAGGTGACGGACAGACAGACAGACAGCGGAGCCTCAGTAATAGGGTGCCGTTTTACCCTTTGGATACGGAACCCTAAAAACTAGGTCTATAGGTTTTCCTCTAAACGAAATCTTAATCTTTAAAAATAAAGCTTCCGTACTTAACATGTTTTTGCACATACGCAAAACTCAAAAGTTGTCGATGGATTGATTGGATTATTGTTTGTTGCATCTCTATAAGTTTATAAGATAGTTTTTATATACGTTTTACGCCCGAGTTACCACGGAAACGAGAAATTCCAAGTGTGCGAAGCCGCAGGCAGGTCAGCTAGTTCATAAAAGATTCAAACCTCAGTGAAATAATATACCTACCTAATATATGTACGTACAACGTACATTAAAATTTATTGTGATTTTGAAATATTTAGGATCCTCTTCTTATTTTTCGAGGACCGTAACAGGACCCTACAACTCGGCACTATTCAGCCGAATTGAACGGAATTGCCAACTGAAATAACCGTCCTCTATTTTGAATCCTCTCATTGGCTGCTGAAAGATTCAATATTATTTTTCGATTTCAACCTATCAATTCAACTAGTCCGTCAAATCGAAATCGAATGGATTCGGATTAGGGGCTCATTACTATCTTAGGTATTTTATTAGGTTGTGGACAGTCCCCCACTAGACGGAAAGGCGACCTGATAAAGGTTGATGGGAGTCATTGGGTACAGGTCGCACAAGATCGGTCGCTCTGGAAATCTATGGCCAATGTTCAGCAGTGGACGTCCTATGACCGATATGATGATAATGATGATTAAGTCCCGTGCAGTAGTTTTGTAGTAGTCCAGACTTCAGACCTACTTATATTTAGGTATAATACTAGCTCACGACTAGGTATATTCCACATGATGGGCATCCTCGGATCTTTTACTCAGTACGCAGACCCTTGAAGATCGCAAGAGGATAGTCAGAGGCAAGTCTAAACATCAGTTATTGCAAACACGTGACAGGTTGCAATCCCATCGCCGCTTATTATTAGAGTTAGAACTTTTCAACCTGATCCACCATCTCCATTCTATCAACGAACAACCAGACGCTCTGCGGTGCGCCACCGCTATATGGTAGAAATACTTACCTCCCATTCGCACAAAGCGGTTCTCTTCGACCTTTATTAAGCGCACCGCCAAAGAGTGGAACGCCTTGCCAGAGTCTGTGTTTCCTGATAGCTAGAACCTGGGTATATATAAGTCGCGAGTGGATAGGTTTCTTCTAGGTAAGCGTGTACCATCGTAGACTGCATCATCGCTTACCATCAGGCGAGATCATGGTTAAACGCAAGCCTATGATGTATAAAAAAAAGAATGCATGTAAGGCTAACCCTGCCCTACTAACCCGATGGCAATGCCTTCGAATTTCTGGCCATGCTGGTTTCGTGACGATGTTTTTCTTCACCGTTTTGAGCGTGTAAATGTGAACATAAATTCGAGTAAACAAATGCATTGGTCTGGATTCGAACCTAAATTCATTAAAATACATATGTCAAGACGCCTAAGTTTAAATTCGAAGCGCTCTTGGTAGCCGATACTTTGATACAGTATCACAGCCTCGTAGTCTCTGGTCCGTCGAAATAGGCAAAGATCACTTTGACTGATGTTTCATAAGAGCCTATAAAATAATTCGCCAGTCGACAAATGAAATGAAATTTCTTAAAAGGGTACGATACTTCCGCAAGAAATTGTACCTCTGCTGGCTCCGCATCCGCAAATTCTTTACAAGGGTGGTAAGGCGAGTGCGGGAGGGGCATAGTTGACCTTGTACTTGGAAAACATTATTAAATAGTGACACAATGGTTTAGTAGATATTTAGGTCATTCACTGAGGCTTCTAACTGGACGTCACATTAAGATTAGGTACTTAATAAGACTCTCCTTTGATGGTATGTGCCTCTAACATTATTATTAAAATTACCTACATACTTCTTAAGACTTCTTAAGAAAACAAATTCCTTGATTTCTCTAGAAATGAAAAAACTGTTTTATTTGGTAATTCAAAATTTTACGGGGCAATCGATAAATAGCTAAGCCTGTCCTACTTTTAAAAATATTCACTATATTTGCAGTTTATTAGGTACGTCCTTTTGTGAACGGATGTAAAATCATCCGTCCAGAGGTACAAAGTATCTTATAGAGATAGTGTAGCCGTAGGTATAATTTTATTTACGTATTTATATTAAATGTAAGTTAAATAACCTTTTGATTATGTAATATATTTGTATGTCTAACTGTATATTGTAATAAAATAAATATAAATACGTAATCTACTTAATTTACACTACACAAAGATTAGCGGGAAGAAAATGCTAATTAGCATTAAGTTCGCCTATGTATTATTTTATTAGTGCAATAAAGAATTTTCTAATTTAGTCTAACGAGAAAACCTTGTACCACCCCTTTTTAGGCTTATTGCGCGCACAGGTGAGTGTGAGATTTAGCTTAATTAATATTTAAAGATAAATATGGAGAAGGAGTAGCGCATGCTAAATTGAAACTAAAAAAAATAATTACGGTTGAATTTCGACCTGTATGTACTGGCAACCTATAAGGCATATTAGGTAGATACCTTTTTATGTTATATTAAATCATATTTCATATTTTAAGACATTAAAAAGGTCACATTTAAGTATGTAGGTACTAATAACATTAAAAACGAATATATAGTAAATTAGACACTTATTTCCTGGATTTATTTCGTCCTTACTTGTAACAGTGACATCTGTGGGTGAGTGGCTGAACTTAGAATAACATACAATCGCGTCTGGAACTTTTTTTGCTTCTGCTAAGTATAAAACGGATGGTTTAGTTTTTGAGAAAGACAAACCTTTAAGATTTGCAGATAGACTATTAAACTAGGTTTAGTTTCCAGAAAACCGATAAATATTGGTAATGATGGTTTTGAAAACGTATCCAATTCTATATTGCACGTGTTCTCTATGCCCGTCATGGCCGTCAAATTCTATTTTGTCTATAGCAAAAAATTTGGTACCTTGCGCTTTTGTAGTCGCGTTTTTAGCAATATCATGGTAAAAATGCTATTATAGTTCCATATTTCATGAAACGTGCCTCAGAAATTAATAAAACGACGTAAAGTGAACAAGATTAGATATTTTTTTACTAATTATATGGTTTACTCGCTCTCATTTGACAAATTGCGCTAGACCGCATATAGAAAATGGCAGCCCTACCACGTAGAATAATCAAAGAGACACAGCGACTGATGCAGGAGCCAGTGCCGGGGATCAGCGCAGTGCCGAGCGAGAACAATGCTCGCTACTTTCACGTAATCGTCACTGGCCCGGAGGACTCGCCATTCGAAGGAGGACTGTTCAAACTAGAGCTATTTTTGCCAGAAGACTATCCCATGTCAGCGCCTAAGGTTAGGTTTATAACGAAAATATACCATCCGAATATAGACCGGCTAGGTCGCATATGTCTGGACATACTGAAGGACAAGTGGAGCCCCGCGCTGCAGATCCGCACGGTGCTGCTGTCGATCCAGGCACTGCTCTCTGCGCCCAACCCCGACGACCCGCTGGCCAACGACGTCGCCGAGCTGTGGAAGGTGAACGAGAGCGAGGCCATCCGCAACGCCAAGGACTGGACGCGGAGATACGCCATGGACAACTGAGCGCGCCGCCCACGGCCCTCCTGCGGTGCTGCCGACCCGCGCGCGACACGAGGACGGAACTAACAGATATATCATTATAAGAGTGCAAGTTATGTTATACACCCTAGACAGAGTAACTTGTCAAGAGACAATTGTGGATAAAGTAATAAACCTGTGGAGTGCGGCGTGGACACTCTCGCCGCCCTCGCGTCTCCGCGCCTTGCCCTTGTCTCGGAGTGGTTTGCTAGTCCCCCAGACCACTCTCCGTTCACATGTAGCTTCGTTACAATATTAGGTATGCATATTTTTTTACAATCGTAATAGCATTTAAATGAAACACTTTAAAAACCTTATTGTATATATTTCATGGTTGCAGATTCAATTAATTTTATAGGAATGATATTGTTTGTTGTCACAAAGTTGTATGTCTTTGTAAACTGTTATCCGACCATGTCCTGAGTGGAAATAATACGTTCTGATCTCTAGCGATACTGAACTTATACCTAATTATTTTTTTATTTTTTCTTAGCAAAGTGAAAGCTCTTAGATAAATTTGGTTTCACTGCATCCTACACCAACATGATCTTTATGTACTTGTATAAAAGTTATCAATAATTATTGTATTTATGTAAATTTAATTTGGCTTTGTGAGAATACTTCAAAATACAAAAATATACAAAAGCTAAACCAATATTTTATTTTCAGCATGTTATCTTTACACAACATCTGCATCGCACCACACGATACCTACTTCCTAAACCTTGAATTTCCTTATTAATAATAAGTTTCATTATCAGCATGCTCAATGCTGGTCTTATCTATAGTTGTGCTTAGAAACTAAAGGGCAAGTTTTATAGTTATAAATCATAGTTGCTATTCGATAATAGGTTAAATAGGATTATACCTATTACTCTACATTTTCTCACTGCTGGCCAATGGCGTTCTCCAACTCCTTCCACCTATCCTTGGCACGATCCTTGGCCGATTCCCACCATTCCCTCTCGAATCTGCTGATGTCATTGAGCCAAATAGGATTAAGCCAATTATATTTGCAACGGGCACCTTCACCAGCATAATATTTATATAGTTCAATGCAGTAAATGTATTTAGTGTATTTTATTAGTTTAAAACAACTGTTGCACTACTACCTCACTTGATGGTACCTAAGTGATTGTGTGATCGAAATTGAAACACCCCTGCCTAAAAAGAACCTACTTCTAAACTCATCTAATGATACATGAATGTTACATTAGACGGAAGAACATTAGCAAAAGGCGGGCATAATGCTAAATAGCATTTTCTACCAGTCATCAGTGACAGGTTGAAATAATACATTTGTACGGAATGTTATTGCTGGCCGTAGACATCCTTTGTTCTACTATTTCATTCATCTATTTTATCTATGGCTTATCTCTTATCAATGATAAAGTCTGTTATATGCTTTTATAGACAACCATGTGGTATAAGAAACATTAAATTCATATTAACTGGTCTGCGATTTAGGGTATGCAGATGCAAGATTGAAACTGGGGCTGCTATGGTGGCAGGCTAAGGACAGCATATAATGAAGAGGTGAGAATTTCAAAGAGTTTAAAATATACCTACACAACTTTATACATGTTATACGTACCTATGTAGGTAGGTATGCTAAGCAGTATAGCTAATTATTTAGATTTAAAATAGGAATAGGTCTAACAAGTAGTGCATGGTGTATATAACAAAGCTGCAGAATCGACACTGTTGTCAGTAGTTCGACAGCGGTGTTGATGCTACAGCTTAGTTTATTAATCGCGATTCTTGCTTTCTTTTTTCTGTAATTATATCTATTTAAATAAAACAAAGTCGGGTTAGTTACACCATTTATAACACAAGAACGGCTGGACCGATATTGATGATCTTTAATTTGTTGGATTTGTCTTCGCCGCGAATAGCAGATAACTATTAAAAGATCGGAAAAATAGAATGAATCAATTCATTTTCTCATACATATACAGCTAATGATGACCGATTGACAGTTCTACCGGTGACGTACATTGACAGCCCGCGTCATATGCATGACAAGGCGGTACGAAGTTCGCCGGGTCAACTAGTTATTAAATAAATCTGCTTTTTGCGCCATCTCTTGGTCACCTCAATATTTGATTTATTTTGGTAGAATAACGAAATGTCACCTCATCATGTTAGATGTCGCTTTTCAGCACCTCAATTTTTAGCAACACCCGGCGTCAGAGGGCGCTTTCTATTATTTTCATAGATGTGACAATACATTAAAATGAATAGTGAAGCATCCATATTTACAAGCTGCTGTGACGCAGCGAATGAAGTCATTTGAGAGTGAGACACGAAAAATGCCCAGCCTCCAGCTCTAATTTTTGGATAGGTACTTGGAGACCTCTTCTCTATTATGCCATTTCTTAAGATGACTTAGAGATTTTTACACTAGCAACACCGCAGGTAAAGCTGGTCATTGTCTATGATTTTGTCTAGAATACGTTTGTAGTGTATACGTACATCAAATTGATGTATCAAAAAAAAAACCTACTACAAACGAGAAAATTTCCTACATATTCCATGTATTTTCGATTAATATATTAATAAGATACATATTTTCGTTTTGAATAATGCACCATAGGTATAAAATGTTATGTACCTTGTCCCTAAGTCTAGTTTAAAATCCCTAAGTCCAAAAGCTAAAGGACTAGGCCAAACCATTTAGATAGCTTTACTCCATTACTACATCCATTAGTACTCCATTATTGAATATATATTTGACAATGTTCAAATTCAAGAGATGACCAAGTTATATTTTTTAACCGTGATTCACGTTATAAAGTATTTTGGTGTCGTTTCAAAGATATAGTAAAACTTTACGGGCGCTATTCAAAAAAATACTTCTTGAACTTGGCCCTTCAAATGCTTTCACTAATATAAAGCTACACCATCCCTGAGTGCCAGGCTATTTATTACTTTATTAAAATCCGTGCGAAGCCGGGGCGGATCATAGGTAAAATGCAAACAACTGGGTAAGTTTGTTCAATTTATTCTTAACTAATGCAGACTAGAATAATACTCTTAGAAATGAGAACAACAATAGTTATTTCATGTTACAGTGTACCTACATACAGCTTCACAATAAACGCTATTTATTATCTGTGTTTCACAATGTAAATAAATTTTATTCACAACAGCTAGCATATAAAATGTTACATCAGACTGTATACCTATACTTACGATGAATATTAGATAGCCAGTGTTCAAATAATGGAACAGAGGTTCTAGACGATTAGAAACTTGGGAGTAACGAACACTGGCCAAATATAGCAAAGAAAATACAGGTATAGACGTAGAAAGAGGGTACATTTAAAAAGTTAGAGAACCGAGTTACAAGCCGATCAAGTGGGGTATAATCTAAAATGGTGTTTTACATTCAATATAATATACTCATTAATTTGAACCCGTTCTCAGAGCGCTAAGCTTAGCTAAGAACACAGGACATACATACAATATCATAGATTATACAGTAATGCTATATAGCGACACTATAAAATTTACAAAATATGATATAATCTTCTGAGACGCTACACGAAGTAATGCTTATACACTATATCCTCTAATCAACTCATTATTTTATTTGATCACTGAAAATCCATAGTCTAAATGCTGTGCTTTTTAATATCAACAAGTCATATTTCTTGAAAAATAGAGCTGAGATATCCGGATCTACTAAAGCTATTTTACACATTAACTGACATATTCACTGCGGTGAAGTTCTATTTAAAGACTGTAACAGGAAACAAAATAACAATATAAACTGTGTACTTTATGGAATGGCTTGTTCAAAACTAAATAATTAATAATAAAACAACTGCTCCACACCGTGAACTCATCGAAATTATTATACTAAAAGATATTCGAGTACTTTTAGAATAAAATGGTTGCATAAAAAAAAAATCAAACTGAGTAAAAGCCTTTTTTCATAATAATCAATACGGTAAGTACAAATGTGAGTAAAATATGGCAGGTATTGAGATACATTAACAGATTTATAGAAGCTGACTTTAATCATCTCGACTCCGGTGAATATATTTTGTAGGCATTTTTAGTAAATAACCGTAATATCTAAGCCGATATGAGTGGGTTTTGATATTCGATCAATATACAATTATATCATTAAGTGGAGCTTAATCATGGTAGTTAAATCAGGGACCGGTATAACAAAATGAAGTTAAATTACCGATACTTTGGCAACGTTGGCAGCTATATATCCAGGACCGGGCTGAGCGTCAAATAGATCATAGAATGATTTATATCAAATCACACTAACATTATAAATGCAAAAGTTTGGATGTTTGTTACCCAATTAAGTAGGTCGTAACGGTTGAACCGATTTCGATGAAATTTGGTATGTACGTTGCTTATAACCTGGATTTACGCATAGGCTACTTTTTGTTGACAAACAACGCGTGCGAAGCCGCTGGTGGAAGCTAGTGAGGTAATAAAATATTATTTTGGTCACGCTATTTCAGTGTTTCAATATTGTATACCATGATTTTGTTCCAAAATAAATTTGCTTTTGATTGTTCTTCCCGGAAGTACCGATTGTATCGACAATAACGATAACGCTTTATAAGGTCATAACGTAGGATCGGTATTTTAACGATACTTTGATACCGATACTTTTATCGATATGTTCGGTCCCTGAATTAAATACTTTATCTATCATTTCAAGTATCCTATTTACTTATTGCTGCCATTTTCTTACAAATGTGTCATGTGCAGGAGAGAAAAAGACAACAACAACTAATTAAAGTTCTTGAATATGACATTTGGGGCGTCCATTGATAACGTGAGACGTTTTTGACGATTATTTTTTATTTTTAGTTTTCGCGAGATTTGTTTCGACCCCCTCCCCCCTACCTTTATACAACGCGAGATTTTTCAAAATTGGTATTTATAGGGACCACAATTGGCTTCATTATTTCAAGATTGCTTCTCCCCCCCCCCCTCTCCCCCACGTGCGAGTGGGCGAGATTCGGCTAGTCCCCCCCCCCCCCCTGAACACCGCACGTAATTAATGGACGGCCCCTTTCGAGATGTGTTTGCCATGACGACACGTGACGAGAAAAAAAAAGTTAGGAGCATTTAAGTTTATGGGTTTTGCACAACGCATGGCAAACACATTCTTCTTTAGAGAGATACGAATTCTTATCCTAAATTATTTTAGCCACTTAAGCTTTATAATATTAGCATTCTGAAAATGACACATCACATTATTATAGTTAAGTTCCTCTGAGTATTATATGATTGCTAAGCTAAAGTGACCCGTCCTCGTGTTAAGAAAAGCATTTTTAAATTATCATAATTTGTTTACAAAGTTCTTTAATTAAACGAGTGTCCTGTTTTTTTTTTGTATTTTTTCTTATTTATTTTATTATCAAGTGTGATTAAAAATCGAGGACAAGATCTTACCGCCGGTGACGAGACACACATCGTAAAAGCACTTTTAATTTTATTACTCTGCATTCCTAGGAAATTCCCGAGGTCTAGTAAACAGGCATGCAATTGTCAATGTCATCACTTTTAGAATGTCCGAACCACACTTTCTAGGCCCCGAACATTTCAACTTTTTACTTTCCATACCCCTTATTCTTCCGCTGCACAAGAAACGTAACTTCACGTTTAGTTTTCTCAGTACAGCCAATCAATTAGTTTCTTTATGTTCTGGCGTGTAAGGTGCAGTATGCGATGTGCGGCTCGGCGTTGCATCGTAAGCAGGCACTTGTGTAGGTCGCGTTAGATGAACACCGGGTTCTCCTGGCCGGTGAGCAGTCGGAACATCGAGGTCGGCATCGTCTTCATCAGGATCTGCAAACAAAATATGTTACTGTCTTAGAAGGACAGAAGGAGTTTGCTGGTTCGATTCCCGCAGCGGAACAAATGTTTTGCATGATCTACTGATATTTGTTCCGGTTCTTGATGTTTCTCTATATACAACATGTTTTGTGTGCACGACATTAATTTAAAACACACATCCGGAATAGTATTAACTGATTTTAGAGGTGGGTTTAATACCGGTAGCTTGAATATTTATCCAGTAAATCGATACATTTCCAATAAACAAGGCGCCTTTGCGATGATGGCGCGTAGTCAGTTTAACATGTACCTACTTACATGATGAATGAATATGATTTGTTTACCTATTTTTTACAGGCTGTTTCATTAATATTAAAATTGTTTGAAAATTAAAATTTTTTAATGTTATATAATTTGAATAAAAACCTATTTTACAAAAATTTAGCCATTAAACCCTACCCGTGTTTTCATGTCGTACATAACAAAAAGCAATATAAAAAACAAAAAAAAATAGAGCATGAGTATTCTATCAGATAACTGATTCCTATATGATTTTTTTTTAACTTTCACTTATTTATAGTACAAGCTTTGCTTTGTTTGGGGCTAGAGGGCGCTGTGTGAAATATCCTGCATTATTTATATGTTTGATACATCTCCAATACGTATATAAAAAAAATATAAATAAGTGGCACTCCGGGAGTGACGAAAGAAGTGAAAAATTTAGCGCTCAATATTTAGGTATTCAAAATTTAAAAGCAGACTACACTACAGAGGTACCGGTTTTTTCCAATCTCATATAATGCCTAAAGAAGTTTTCACTTGAAAAACTGTTATGAATTCTCTTCTTTTTAATCGGGCACTTTTGGCAGAGTGATCGTGGTCATGTCAGGTCTTGGCTCTTGAGTAGCGAATTTAGCGATGCGTCTCCATTCGACTCTATTGAAGGCATTGCGAGTAAATTTAGTCATGGTAGAGTGAGTGGTGGAATTGATGCGGTCTGACCAACTCGTTGGAGAGCAAGCACGCGGTCTCTTGACTTCCGCTCTGCCTTGCACTAAGACGTTCCATTGAGTCCTCTTTACGAGTTATGTGTCCATAGTGTACATAGTTATGAAACATAGTTAGTGTTGTGTGTTTGCCTGTACCAAGAACTACCGAAGAGAGCAGCAGTGATGATAATGATGATGACACAGCGGGTCAACGCACTGTGCTTTCGCTTTGACCCAATCCTCACCACCCCGCCCGTCCACTCGCGTGCAGAGAGCAGCGGCACGCAGTGCGAGGCGAGACGTTATTCGGAGCTGATGAAGGTTCACGAATTGAACCGAAACATTGTCGGTCGAAACACCGATAAGACGGTACGTGATAAATCCCGTATGATGATGAATATGGTTACCTCTCCAACCGAGGTAGCGAGTAGGTTGACGATGCGTTCGTGCGGCACCGCGACGACGCTCTGCGAGTTGATCTCTATGATGCGATGACCCACGCGCACGCCGCCGCGCTCCGCTATACCGCCGCGGAGCAAACTGCAAATCTACAAAAAATAATCACAATTTTAAAACAAAAACCTCCAAAACATGAACTTCCCGTGATTTGCCATTTTACAAATGTGATCCCTTCACTAAAAAGGAAAAGTGCTGATAATCTTCGGATCTGAGCTGGGCCCATAGCCAAATTACATTCGCTTCGAATCGATTCGATTTCTACGTAGGTTTGTTGTCATTGTACCACGTGATATTTCCATAGCATGTGTCAAATCCCATACATTTTCGGACTTATCGACTAGCGTCATCGCTAATCGAATGTAACTTGGCTAAGCCTTCTGATCTTCATCACACATCCGAATCAGTCCTTCCCGGTTTGTAACCCGAATGGGGTCTCACACAAGTAGGTATAATACGAGCACTGATAAATAAATCCCAGTTGGTATTTAGTGTCCGGTCTCTTGATCCTCGATGAATGTCGCACACTTTAAATGATCCTTGCGTTTATAATTAAAAGAATAGATCAATATCGAGTTACCACTCCATTCTGCACGCTGAATCCCAGCTGGTACTTAGTGTCCGGTCTCTTGATCTTGACCTCGACGACGGGCGCGCACGGCACCACCGTCAGCTTCACCACGGTCTGGTTCTTCGAGTTCTTGATGTACGTCTGGCAGGTGGACAGCGGCAGCCCTACTAGGCTGACGCCGTTGATTGCAATTATTTGATCACCTGGAACATAGTAAACTTGTATGGTGTTTGTTCGCTATTGTTAATGTATGTTGCGTTTAAAACAAAGTTACGGATAGCGACTAGTAGGTAATACCAAAATTACATATAACATTAACAAAGTTTAAAGATTAGAACAAAAATCTTTTAGAGCATCAATATCCACACGACGACGCACAAATAACTCGTGTAACCCTTTGCGTTGCGGAGTTATGACAAATTCTTTGGTCGCGCCGAGTTAATTTCACCTCCCCGCTCAATGACGTAGGCGCACGATGGAGTTAACGCACTAACAGGCAACGTACAGTGGTCTATTTTCAGAATATATGTAACACTTGGCGATTCTACCAGAGACAAGAGATATATAAAAAATTGGCAATAACAAAAGCTTACTCTGGCGGGACCTTAGTATGGAAGCCTTTCTAAAACATTTTCACCTTAAAATCAACGGCAAATCTCAATGCAAGCTTAGACACATCTAAGGACTACGGTCTATCCCGACTAAGAAGTAGGATACAGACATTTTTTATTATTATTATTAAACCTTTTTATTCCAAATCTCTACATAATATTACTGAACGCTAGTTGTTATTCTTAATCTAATTATGAGAGATGGATCCCTTGTTGAATAAAGGTCTCCTCCATCTTCTTCCACGACTCTGTCGTGATGATCCAGTCTTTTCCAGCAATTTGGATTACATCATCAGCCCACCGTCAATACGGTCTGCCAACATTTCTTTTGCCGAATGGTCCTGTCCATCGTGTGATCTGTATGGTCCACCTTTTGTCTGTGCGTCGTGAAACGTGGCCGGTCCAATTCCACTTTAATTTAATAGCTTGTGTGAGTGTATCAAGTAAGCTTGGTTTTTCTCTGATGAAGCTGTTTTTACTTTATGTATTATTCGGATCTTGAGAATGCTTCTTTTCATTGCGCATTGATATATAGTGGCAACGCAGTCTTAATAGTCAGACTTTATAGTACATTAAGGAACATTCTTTTATTGATTTTCACTCACCAATATTGAGTTGGCCGCAGCGCGCCGCGGCGCCGGCCGGCGCTAGGTTCGCGATCACCACTGTGGGCAGCATCGAGCCCCATCCCGACTCCACCACCACCACTCCTAGGATCTCGCCTTTCGTCTTCGGTACCACCACCTTGAAAATATATTAGAGTTGTTTTTTTTAGATAGATAGATAATTCTTTATAAATACACCCAAATTACAATTACTTAAAAGTTAACCTAGAAAAGACTAATTCGTAGTGGCACAATTGGCAGCCTTAACGCTTAAAGCAATCTCTTCCAGGCAATACTTGGATCGATTAAATTGAAAAAAAAACGTGAGAGGAGACGGTTTAACAATAAACACCTTTTAACCTATCATAACCCAGGATTCAGAATAGATTGAGTCAGTGGGGAAGGTTGTGATTGTGCAATAGTTTACTCGTAGAAATCAACATGGCCAAATTTCATAGAAAAATATAATAATTTCAATAAACCTTATTTCTTATCTGCAGCAGCTTGGATTGCATAGTTGGTCCAAAATAAAACCGAATCATAAATGAGATCTACGAGTATATCTCTACCTACCCATAACATTGTCATGCAGATACTTCAATCTAGATTGAAGAATCTGCAAATGTTAACATGGGTTTACGGCATTTTAATACTATATTATGATACAAGTGAGCCAAGTTGCTCATTATACACGAGGCTGTGGGTTGCAGCCCGAGCCGTAGGTGAGGGCGTAAAGCAGCCGTGTCTAGTGAGCAAGTTTCTCACGAGTTTCATACGCACTTTTTCAACACACTTGCGAGGAAAAAACAAACATGCATTGCATAAAATTTAATTAATAAAACAATTGGTGAATGTACAATCTTCAAAACGATATTGAATTGTTTTTGATGGCGATTTCACAGTTTGTCTTACATTGGTACTTGCCACTTTTTTAATACCTTCATTTATTTCTTGTGTAAATGTCGGCTACAAAGGTAAATCATACAAATTACTGGAAGGAGAAGGCACAAAATAACTCATGCTACGAGATGTACAGTTGTGGGTTACATTACGTTTTGATATCAACACCATGTTTGAGCTTAACCATGCTTCGTAACATGGAATAGATGCACCACAGGGAGCTGGGTTTATATGTATTTCAGAAAATGACTGGGTTTTTTGTTGCTCTTCCATTGTAACAAACTTTCGTAAGCAGCTAAGTACTTTTCTCTAGATTTTGCAGGTATTAGGCTTTCATTTGCATTTTGTGCAGCATTTAGTATTTCTGGCGGGGATAAATCTATCAATTGTTCATCTTCTGTACTAAAACTTGTCATGTTTACACTTATCACACAGCAACAAATGCGAACAAAACAAAAAAATGGGAAATGGCGCCCAAGTTTTTTTTTTGCATGCGCCATATGTAAGGTGATTGATTACATATAGCCATAACGCCTATTTCAAAATTATAATTTTAGTGATAAAATGCAAATATTTTATAACAAATTATTGTGAATTATAAACAATTTGATAATAATACCTAAATGTATTTTCGTCTTAATTAGGGATACATTTATTTATTCCATAAATGTAAATGGATTTTCAGCGGCATAAAACCTCTTTGTTGTTACAAAAAATACCTGGTTAAATTGAAAATGCTCTGCTTACTAGCATATAACTTGCAGTTATGTACCAACTTAACTTTGTAGGGATAATTCTATTATGCACTAATGTGTAATATAAATACACACGCGTGTGTTATAGTTCGGTTTATGGCCTTAATAACAATGTAATAAGGCTCACTTGACGAGCAAGTGTGTTGAAAAAATATTTACATCCATACAAACTAGAAGCGTAGGTACAATTTGCAGAATTCACTTCTAAGCGATAAGATTACTTTGAATGTTCATTGCTTAGATGATAATAATGTTCCACAATCAATATCATTCCAACGCGCCGCTAACCCTCAAACGTCCACAGGGGCCCATGTCTGCCAAACCGCTTCCGTATAGGACTAAACAGCCATTTACGAAAGTGCCTAATGAATTACATTAATGACGTCACTTACATATTTCATTTAATCATCTTTCATATTAATATCATTCCACGTACCTCTTTTTGCAACTCCTTCTTAGCGAACATCTGCAGCTCATCTCCAAATATCTCCTGACTATTCAGCACTTCCTGATAATCCATCTCCTTCACAAAGCTATGGTCTTCAATCCCATTGGCTTTCAGGAACTCCATGTAAGCCACTTGGAACGCCTGTCCTATAGACTGGGCTATGAATTGGGCCTACAAAAAGTTTTATTATTATTTTAATGTCGAATCAAAGTAAGAAAGAAGGTTAACATTTAAAGAAAGAAGGTTAACCTCAGAGAACAGTCAACACAGAGAAAAGTATACAAAATTAGTTAATATTTAGGCTCATTTCAAAGAGTATCATCTTTTTATTTTTACATTCGTAATTAGTTTGTTTTGGCTTACATCTATGGTACACAAAACAATTAAGGGTAATCTTCTACTTAAACACTAATTAACAGAACATAAAATAGCAGACTTGTTTAAGTTACCGTAAGTTACACTTTGCACTAAGAGACCGTCAAACTGTGTCTAATCGTTCATACTCGTACAATACATATTTCGTGTGGCACACATACGTCTTCTTGTAGAACAAACTGACAGAGAGTTCAGTGTTACATACATATGTGAAGTCTTGTTGTCGACTTCAAAAAAGAAGGAGGTTCAATTCGTCGCAAACTTTTTTTCCCCGATTACTCGAAGACGCCTGGACCGATTCGAGAAATTATTTTTTTTTGTTAAAAAAGTACACTTCCCAGGCCCCATTGGCACCAAGTCAGGATCTGATGATGGGATCCCAAAAATATCAAGGGCAACCCTCAAATTTTATAGGGACGCAATTCGGTTTTATGTTTTTACCTCAGAACTCCGTAATATATCAACCGATTTGGAAAATTCTTTTTTTAATTGTAAGGATATACAGTGTAAACTCCATATAACGTCACTCGTTTTAACGACAAACTCTCTAAAGCGTCGAAATCACTCGGCTTTGGTTGGTTTAGCTTGTCTCGCATACAATAGTACACTCTGTATAGCATTACACCCACTCTCAATAACGACAACAATTTGTAATAAAAAGTTCTTTTTAAGTTGCCAAATTAGTAAAAACTGCGCAGCTGTGTATATCCTTTTGTCGTTTTATTATCCTAGACCATAATAAACTAGACTGTTGGCATCATACACACCAAACTTTCTAAGAAATCCGTTCTTTTGTTTACAAAATGGGATTGCTTGCACGTGTAGCTGCAGACTGTTGTTAGTAGAAGTGAGGGATTGTATCTATACGTTGTCATATTCTTAGTAGCTCACAAACTTTCAAATTGTAAACATAAACTGTAAAACGCAATAGCGTTCAAATTAAAACAGTTTTTTATTGTAGGTACTATTTAACAAGACAAATCAGAAATAAACGTTTACTTTTTCTAATACAGATTTTACTTCTCTCCATTTAACGACAACTCTCTATAACGTCAAAATATGCTCAGTCCCTTGAGTGTCGTTATATAGAGTTTACACTGTACTTTCATATTAGTCTCATAGAAATTTCATCAAAATCAGTTCAGTAGTTTGGTTAAGTTGGTTATATTTTTGTTAAAAAGTTATTTGTTTGTATCTTGTTATAAATTATAACGTAGTGTACCCAAAGACACCGATAAATACAGTTTTGGGATAGTTAAAACAAAACAAAATAAATGGTCATTTCAATATTTTGGGAAAGCCTATTCGATTTCAAACTTAATCACTATATTCATAAGGATCGTTTTGGAACAATTGTACCGCGTGTTCCGCCGCGACTAAAAAGGAATCTGAAAGAAGATCCACCGCACCATTCCACATCATTAGTATTTGGGTAAACTTGAGGGTTACAAGTTATTCACACTTCATTTTAGCTTATTACAAGTCGTATGAGTTTCTTATTCTGAATAGAGTTATTATGAGTTTTGTTTACCTGAAATTTAATTCCTAGTTGATTTTCATACAACAGTCATATTGTATAATTTATTGTACGATGTCTTATCAAACGCACTAACTAAGATGTTGTGATTATTTTTTAGCCTTGTATGCCACTTGCCTTGGTCACTTTCAGTAGTTGCCTAATCTATTTAGATGAGTCTACGAGTAAACTTTACATACAAATGATGCAAGTTACCGTCTTATTCGGTAACATAGTGGACATGGGCGTAGATATGATTGGCTTTGGAGGAGGAGCAATGTTTCAGTAAGATCTGGCCTTGACACGATTTCCTTTTCAAATTTAAGAGAGTTTATGCTCTCTTTGGTGCCAAAAGTGATGTGCCTTTTTTTTCGAATGGACTAATCTCGCTGTTGGCCTCTGAGGCCATTGCAGCTTAACCGAGCTTTTGGCGAGCGCAGAAGGTGCTCAGCCCTGTAATTTTATTTTGATGAGGCAACTAGCGCAAGGGCACCACTTAGGTACGAACCTCGGCTTGGGCTGTTGCCGGGACGGGGATAGGAGAGAAACGCCCGGGTATGTGCTTGTACCTCGTATAGGCGGCGACTGAAGGGACTCGTCGACCTCGCCGGCGAGGTCGGTGTATTTGTGGAGTGTTTGCTCTGTCTAATGAGGATGACTCTTCCTCATTAGCGGAAGTGATTTCGTCATCCGAGTCTACGAGAACGTGTCTCGGACGACGGAGGGTTTTTCTGTGTTCGGACGGTTCAATCGAATAGTCCGGAATGGTATGTACCAAAGGATTCGGATGATGAGTGGCAAGTTCATAATGTCGCTTGGAAGCGAGCTTGATGTACTTGGCTATTGACTCTAATTTCAAATCACGATGTAGATCGTTATTGCGAAAATACCAAGGCGAGCCTGTGGCTTTTCGCAAGAAACGATTTTGTACTAATTGAATGGCAGCAACTTGACGAGTGTGGGCGAATACTACTGAGGAGTATGTCATGATGGGGCGAATGCAAGCTTTGTAAAGGGTCACCTTATTTCTAAGAGACATTTTACTTTTCCTGCTTAGGAGTGAGGACAGTCGTCCTAAGGTGTACTTAGCTTGGTTGCACCTATTAGTGATGTGCAACCTAAAGGAAAGACGTCTATCAAGGATGACACCCAAGTATTTGGCAGAGGGGGCCCAGCGGATGGGCACACCAAATAGTGATATCGGTTTTGGGGTGAGATTTCTCCGTGTAAAGTACACTGCTGTGCTTTTCGACGGGTTTACCTCAATCCGCCACTTGCGAAACCAAGCGGCAAGAGCGTGAAGGGAAGCTTGCAGCCTTATACCCACCCGATCGGGATTCCGATTGGATGTGTATAAGGCCGTGTCGTCTGCATATAGGGCTATTTCCACTTGAGGAGTGCGAGGGATATCGCTGGTGTACAGCGTGAACAGGAGGGGGCCGAGAACGGAGCCTTGAGGGACTCCGGCTCTAACTGGCCTGGGGTTTGAGAGTGTGCCTTCCACGGTGTAGCGAAAGCTACGACCTTGGAGATAGTCTCGTATGATGAGCACGAGTCTGTCTGGCACTCCCAGTTTGGAAAGCTTGTATACCAAGCCATTGTGCCAGACCTTGTCAAAAGCTTTCGCTACATCGAGGAAGACGGCACCAGTATCTGAAGGCCAGGTACTTTGCCAATTGGAGAGGACATGCTCCGTTATGCGGAGCACCTGTTGTGGACATGAGTGTTGGACACGGAAGCCGAACTGCTCATTGGGAAGGAGTTTGAACTCATTGACATGGGACCAGAGACGCTTCATTAGAAGACGCTCATATATTTTACCTAAGCCATTAAGCAGGCTAATGGGACGATAACTTGTTGGGTCGTTGGCAGGTTTCTTGGGTTTACGGAAACCAATGACATTGGCTTCCTTCCAAGCATCAGGGAAGGTGCAGAGTTCCATAGCCGCATTGAAGATGCTGACTAGAATATAGATAAGGGGAACAGAGAACTGCTTGAGTACTCTGTTGGAGATGCCGTCGAGGCCGGATGCTTTCTTTGGGTGTAAAGCCTTGATAATATCAAAGACTTCAGAGGCCTCAATTGGATTAAGTGGGGAGGTAGGAGGTAGGGAGGCTATACGGTCAACCTCGTTGTTCACCATGTCGAGGTGTGCAGGATCAACGGGTTCGAGACTGGGAGAGCATTGAGCTTCAAGGGTTTCAGCCAGGTAGTCGGCTTTTTACTCGTCTTCGAATGCTAGGGTCTGGTTGGGTCGGATAAGAGGAGGCATCGGAGCGAGAGCGTCCGCTTTCATGGAGTGAGCTAGCCTCCAGTAGGCCAGATGGCTAGGCTCGATCACCGAGAGCAGGCTCTCCCACTCACGATTGAGGTGTTCTTTGATGCGCTCTCTCACCTCCCTGTGCAGAGAGCGCATTAAGACACGATTGTCTTCAGTGGGGCAGCGACTATGAAGTCTAACTGCAGCGTTCGCTTCAGTCATCAGTCGTCTTATATCGTCAGGCAAGGGCCCGCGGTGGTCATCCACTACGGGAACCTGTTTCGAAGAGTCTCTAACTGAGTCAGTGACGTGCTTGGTAAGTGAGTCAACTGCTACCGTAATGTCATCAGATGTTAATATGACAAAAGGGATTCTATCCAGGTCAGGCGAGTGCGCAGACTTGAGAGCTTTCTCAAGCTTATGCCACTCTACCACAGTCTTGGTAGCAGGGGTCTGGTCAGTGGGGGGGCCTAGCAGTAGTAAAACAGGGCGATGGTCGGAGTCAAAAAGTGATGTGCCCTGCAAGGAGCGGCTCTTTTATTTTTTTTCTTGAGGGGTGGGGGGAGAGGGGGAGGGTCTACCCTCTCTCTCTCCCCTCACTAATATTAATGGAGCTGAGGATAGGATAGGACTACAATAGGTGGTCCAAATCGTAAACCGATTTTTTTAGCTAATACAAGCTGACCCGCTCGAGGCTTTGCACGCGTGGTTTGTCCATAAAAACATTGCCCTCCTTTTGCGCAGTGGGGTAAAAAGTAGCCTATGTTTCTATCCCTATCACAATCTATCAATATACCAAATTTCATAGAAATCAGTGCAGCCGTTCTTGAGATATATATAGTTTAACTAACCCGAATTTGTCTTATATATTTAAGATTAATATTGTTTTTCTTTAATAACCCACAGTTCTAGGTGTAATAGTGATTTTTGTTAACCGAGTTACTTATGAACGAGTCAATTAGTAAAGCGATTAACACAGATCACAATTTGTACCCTTACAGCAAAAAGAGACAGCAATAAAGAGGAAGACAGAGATAGCACAGCTACACAGTAATAATATCAAAGTTGAATACGTACACTCACCTCTTCGCTCTCAAAAACATGGCATATCATCTTAGGGGTACGGTTCAATTTCGGCTGATCAGAGTCTGTTTCGTGTGGTACGAACCGTCTCCTAGCCATGAGAACCACCAAGTCTCCTATATCAGCGATGTATGATATTGTTCTGAGAGCATGATCCATCATGATTTCTTTCAACTCTGTGTTCAGAACCATTATTTTCTCCGTGGATATAAACAGGTCTACCTCTGTGCTTGGCTGGTTTTCTCCTTCTGGCGCCTGGAAAGAATATTTTCGGTAACTTTTGAGGATTTGATGAAGTTGGTGGCGGGTAAATTTAGAATTTCGACTTACCAAAGCCTGATTCCGTGCGAAGGGCGGGCGGGAAGGCAAACAAAGTTATTTTTATTAGGTGCTCATAACTGGTAAGATCTATCAATTTAATCTACGTTGCACGTCTATAACGTATTTTCCTTTCAATTACAATATGCGACTGGTATGATAGAGAGAACACTTTTAATAATAATGGCATTCCTACTTATATGTGAAATTTAGTGATCGTTTTAATAACAAAGCGCGATTCGAAACAGCGGTAGTTTTAGGAACTAGTCGTATAGTTAGCCTCGATTTATGATATTGTAAGTAGACTATTTAATGCTAACGATATGCCAAATCTGTATAGTGAAAAACTGTCAAAAAAGTGACATACATGAACGCGTAAATGGTTTCTGTATGTTAATAAGTACTATATGAAGTATAAAAGTATTACCCCTTGATCCCTTACGTCTAAACACAATTTTGTATACTTCGTTGGAGTAAGATATCAACGTATTTGACTGAACATTAAACAAGGTGCATTTACATAAGTAAATCATAATACTGTATCTATAAGTGCACTATATGCACCTTTTAAAAGTAATAACATGTTATCATTATCATTAAAATACAGAATACCTACTAAGACAGAAACGTAAACGGTTGTATACCGCGGTCTCGCATCGCGCATTCAATGAGACACATACACACTGCCAGCCAAACCACCTTGATCTTTGTGACGGCTTCCTCGACCATGTTCTTTTTGGGTCGTTTCTTCCGCCTCCTCCCGTCTTCGTCCACCTCGACCGAGCCCAGGAAGGTGAGTCGGAAGACCGCCGCCGGTGCCGCGTACACGCCGGAATACGGCCCGTCGCACCCCCACTGTAGGCAGGCTAACCTCCTCGGTATCGCTCTCACGGACCATTGTGTTATCACGTATCATTTTGTGTTACCATAAAATATATCACGTAGAGAATTTTTGAGTTACAGGGCATTATTTTATGTTATTTTGCGTTACTACGAAACATTTTGGACTACCGCGGATAATTAGTTTATTACCAAGTATTAGGTATTTAGTATTTAGGTATTAAATGCTTGTGTACCAACCGTGTACACAAATTATTACGCCGCGTATTCCATACAATTGATACGCTACGTCTTTTAATATCGCAATATTCTTTTATTTGTATTGTTTTCGAGATATTTTGCATAAAACAGCATTTGTTATGTAGTTTTCGTCTACTCTTTAACGACATCTCCTATTATGTTGCTGTTACGACATAATGGAAAATGTTGTTTCTAAACTGTCGACGAAAAGCTACTTATTTTTATCGTTCGCCCTCACTCGTTTCTTGTTTACCTGATTAGGTTTTTTTGAACGATGAATGATCCAATTTTTGTATTTTTAAATAATTTTGTAAAACGTATGTAGGTATGACGAAGTGCCTAAATAAGGTTTATATTTTGTTTGGCTTGCTTTATTTGAGTACTGCAGTAACATCCAGTAGTACTTCCTAAAGCCAATGCAATAATAGCGGCAAAAGCAAGCAAAACAACTCCAATACAAACACACAATGATACGTGAGAAGCGAGCGATTCTTCCGTTGTTATGAAAGCAGACCTAACGGAAAATTAACCTTAATTATGTTAGAATAGGGTTGGTTCTCGATCGTGCTTAGGCTGTAAAGCTAGTACGCAGTGTCTGTGCAGTCCCTTCATGTTGGAAGATGTCACCCCAGCCGGTGTGAATCGGGTATGTCTCATGCTTTAAACTGTGCGTTATATGAAAAGTGCGTGGATTAATAAAGCCTTCGTTGTATATAAGATTGATTTACTTTCATAGTTCACTTGTTGCGATTACAAAGAACGTGTAGAAATAGTTTTCTTTGTAAACATTCTGTCATTCAAATCGTCACAGTTTGAACAAATCCAGTAGACGTACTTCAACCTATTTGAATCTGGAACATGCGTAAGGTATCGAGCACGGCACAACATGATCGCAAACTCAATCAAAACTTACCTTCGCACAAAATAGGATCGGTAAAATGGTACAAAGCATAGCATCAAGCGGACAAGCACAAACAGTTTCAGAGGAGGCTAGCCGGCCAATGCGGGATCCGACATTCTTCTTGGGTCGGGTCGAGGGGTGAAGGAACACACTGAAAAAAAAACTCTAGTGCCAAGTCAATAAGAGCGTAAACGGTTTGGCGGGCAGGTCTCGTGAATGACTTACCGATCCACATTCATAGGTTGTTTTTTTGACGCAGTGTTCAGTCACTAGGTTACTATTTTGTTTAGTTTTATAGGATAAAAAAGATAATTGACTAGCATTCTCAGTACACTAATCCTAGATGAGCATGAAATTACATTTATGTACAGATGACGATGGAAATGAAAAGATAGTATTTTGGCTGAAAGGTTTTCGTGCAAGGAGTAGAAAACAGAGGAGATAGTGCTATAATTTTGTGGTAAGCAGTCAAAACTTGGTGTTTTAACTTACAAATTACTTTTATAATAATTGTATTGTGTAGTAATTAGTGATATGTAAACCCCTACCCAGTTTTGCTTGTATTTTTTAATTTATTCCATATTCTATTTGTACAACCGTGTTATTTTGTTCTCCAATATCAGCCATTTGTGTAAAGAAATAGTTTGCCAATTGAAGGTAGTGAAGGATAGAAAGAGACAAAAGTAATTTCATGCTCTCACTCTTTATTACATCTAAAAACAACATTATACCGATTCACACGGGCTAGTTGGTATTCTGGCATTTATCGAACTGTGTCAATATTATGAGAATGCGTTTTGTTTACAAAGTTAGAGGTTAAGGTGGGTAAAATATTAGAAGTACACATAGTTAAAACATTTATAAGTACAGAATAATATAGTTAAACCAATTTATACTTGGTTTTGGTAAAGTTATATATATATATATGCGGCATATCAGGTAGAAAACAGTTAGTATTTTTATCATTTCTTTAAAAAAATTAGGTATAGGTAAAGTACATTTATAAGTTATTAGTTGCTAGGGCCAGTCGATAGCAAGTTCTGTTAGCTAATAAATCACAAAACATATTGTGGTCTCAATCAGGGACCCAATAATTTGTAACATTTGCATACTAAAATCTTGCACCCTTCAACAGTTATCATATCTTTGAAACATTTTCGGCTTCTTCGGCTCTAGAGACGCGAAATTTAACACCACCTATGAGCAGAGAGCTGATAACCACACGTACTGAGAGTGAAATCACGCCATCTATGATCACTGATAGGAAAACTCTCATAACGTATCATATTATCATCATCATCAGTCATAGGACATCCACTGCTGATTATAGACCTCCCCATACATTTCAGTGTATTTTTATGGTGTTGTTGCAAATAAATTTTATTTTAATGTTGTTTTTTTTAGCTTTTGTGGCTTTAGTTTCACTGCGGCCACGAGGCCTATTGTGATCGCCACTTGTTTATGTCGCCGCTAGTTTATTGGGGCGTTCAAAGATCACCACTAAGCCATACAGCTGCTAAAAACTGTATAATATTCTTAGGGGTGATAACTGTTAGCTCATCCGGGCTAAGAATGTGCTCAATAGATGAATGCTACGGTTGTGCATTGGTGAAGCACACTCGCCTAAAAGATACCGATACTCTATCTGGTTCTGCCGCCTCATTACAGAATCTGCAGGTGTGTGTATCGCATAGCCCTAGCTTGAACATGTGCTTATTAAGCGGACTGTGTCCAGTTAGGGCTCTGACTATAATGCGAAGATTGTTTCTGTTTAGCGTTAAGATTCGGTTTGCATACCGTTTATCAAAGGCTTTTATCTGTGATTTGGAATGGTTCATGCCTGAAGAATCGATCCAAAGTTTGGACGAATCTTCAAGCATTTTATTCAATGCATATTTTCCTAACTGTTACCTTAATCCTGGACACAGCTTCTTCAGCTTGCAGCATCCTAGTCGCCTTGGTGGGCTGTCCCTCGCACGCGAGCTGGGTGGAGCCGAGGTACCGAGCCCGGAATAGAACCCCCTCTATGAGCACTGAGCGGGCAACGTCTGGAAACCAGAAATGCGAGTGTTTTAGTTCGGGGTTTGCGCTTGTAAGTGTATGAATGAAGTGCATATAAAACCAGAGATATCTTTTTTACTATTGTTTAGTTGGTAAGAGATTAAAAGAAATAATTTTAAGTACACAAAACCAAATTTAGGTTTGGCAGAACTAAAATTAATGGCAATCTTTTTTTAATATTCGAAGTGTTATAAATTTGACGCGTGTCGTCTGTGGCGTCGTAGCTCCCAAACGGATGAACCGATTCGGACGTATTTTTAGGGTTCCGTACCTCAAAAGGTAAAAAAAGGAACCCTTATAATATCACCTCCTTGTCCGTCTGTCTGTCCGTGTGTCACCACCGATTTTCTCAGGAACAGGTGGACCTAGCAAGTTGAAATGTATACCAGATAGGTCTTTAGTCCCTATTAGGTGTATAAAAATCAATGTCCTGGGTCAACACGATAAAAAGTTATGGGTAAATTTAGATTTTCGCGAAAACTTGTAAGTACCAAAACTTACCTTAATTTCAACTTTATTTATTTTTCGGAATTTTCCCTTTACTTTTAACCAAAACTGTCAATTCTAGGTCAACCGGAAGCACTCTATAGGTTTTGGGTCAAAAACCTATATGGTAGTTCCAGTTGTCCTAGAATCACGAAATTTGGCAAAAAACAAGGTCTTACAGCACAAATAAAGGAAAAATTAAAAAAAAAAGTTAAAAATTAAAGGATGTCCCCATACATACACAGTTGATGCCTATTAAGATAGTTCTCTGAGTTGTATGGGTGCTCATACAATATAAAGGATTAGCTTAATCGGCACCAACCTCAAATAAGGTACATAAATAAAATTGTGCTATTGAATAAAATCGATATTTTAGTAGTGCTCCCATACAACAGACATTATATTTTTGCTGTTTATATAGATAACCCTAACCCTTCGTGCGCGAGTCCGACTCGCACTTGGCCTGTTTTTTTTTTAATAATTCGGGAGTGATTCTTAGTTATGTCAGTTTTAACCCCTGACGCAAAAAGAAAGAGTCCTAGTTTTTCTATTTTCAAAAAAACATCTAGTGTTTTTCATACGGCCAGAGAGTGACAGTTGTCATTTGAGTGCTGTCAAACCTGAAGGTTAACCTTCAGAATGTGACAACAGTTTGTGACAACAGAATTGCTATTATATATATTTTTTTCTGGAATGAATGAATGAATAATTGGTAAGTTTGGTAACAGAAAAGCCGTACCTATACCTACGCGGGAGAATCGACAGCACTTACCGCAACGGGACACATCCGAGAGTAGCGTGCAAAAAACGGTTAATTTTGAGAAAATGTTCAATCATTTGCAAAAATCTTATGGCAAATACAAAAAATTATGGAATATTAACTCACCTTCCTTATTCTTATTCTTCTTCTTTGCTTCTTTGTCCTGAAACAAGAAAAAACACTTTAAAAATTGTCAATTTCAATATTCAAAAGCTTTTTATGACGAATAAATCTACACTGTAAAAGGACATATAGGAATAACTCAAGTGGACATGACTGAGGTAAAACTTAGTTAATCCGCATTTATAGATTACGGAGTGTTAACGAGTTCGCTAAAACAAATTCATTTCAATTCAATTCAAATTTATTTATATCAGCTTTAACACACAATTATGAATTACAGCCATATAATTATTTAAAAATGAAACCCAAAAATAAAATGGATACAATATAAAAACAGCAGAAATAGCTGTGAGTAAATTGGGCACAGTTAGTGCACTTTTGTATAATCCTACTAATATTATAAACGCGAAAGTTTGTATGTATGGATGTTTGTTACTCTTTCACGCCGGAACGGCTGAACAGATTGCGATGAAATTTGGTATGTACGTAGATTATAACCTGGATTAACACATAGGCTACTGTTTAATGGCAAACCACGCGTGCGAAGCCGCGAGCGGAAGCTTGTACTTCATAAAGTTACACGTAGGTAGCGAGTTTCACGATTATTTAAAGCGAAAATGCAAAATAAGTCTAAAAATATGACTTTTAAGATCTGGAAACAGGGCGTTCTCAAGCTAGGTTGAGCTGGAGAGAACTAATTCACTAATAGCTGCCAAAATTTCAACAACCAGATCGAGGTACTTCGTATAAGTTTGGCAGGAAAATTAGAATTTGTTTATACATATGTGCTAAAATCTAAGTTTTCAGATACCTATCTAGGACAAGACAAAGTTTACGTTCAACCCAAAATATAAACTTACAATGACGCAAAATAAATCCTATGACTATTACAATAATAATAATAATAATGATAATGGGAATCTTCAAATCCAAACTCTTTAAATACTTCATCTCTCTTCAAGATACCCAACAAAATTGAGCACTTTATGTAGATATATTTGTGTATTTCGTTTATGTATGTGTATTATTATTATTTTTAATTTTTGTAAGTTTATTTCTAAGCTAAAGTTTGATTAAATTTCCTTTTTCTGGCACTACCACTTTCTCCACACTACACAAAGGTTAGCTGGAAGAAAATGCTAATTAGTATTAAGTTCGCCTATGTATCTTTGTATTAGTGCAATAAAGAATTTTCTAATCTAATCTAATCTAATAATCTACCAGAAGATATAAACTTTAGATAAATTGAATAAATTTCCAGATATATCCTTTAGATCAGGGATTCCCAAACTATTTTGGGCGAGAAACCCCTTTTCCAAAATGAGCTGATACCTCAGACTCGTATAGCCAAATTACTTTAAAAATCTTATCCCTAGTTTTTTCCTATTGATACAAAATGCATACCAATTGAAAAACTTTGCGTTTGGCTAAGTGAGTAAACTTTACATAATTTTCTCATCAAAATTTAACAAATAAAATATACATAAAATCAGTAAATATCAAGTGTAATAATTAATTATTAGTACAAAGTACGTAAAAATACTTCGGTAGGTCATTATTTTTCGAAAAAAAAACCATTAAAATTGCAATGTAAATATAAAAAATATGTCGACCCCTGGGAAAACGATTTCGACCCAAGGGGTCGATATCGACCACTTTGGGAATCCCTGCTTTAGATTATATCTGGAACTGAATTCAAAACTAGCTGTTGCCCTACTACTACTAAATGTGTAGGTAACCTAGCAATAAAGAAGCAAAAACAAAAATACAAAAATTAATTATAAGTATGTAACTGCAATTAGCACGCTGTTAATCGGTGAAGTATGTGAAACCTACCTATATAGCTGTAACAACTTATACACCATGCTTCTGGCAAATAAATAAATTCATTTCAAAGCTAAACTCGCTGTTGCTACTTGACTTAACACCCCATTTTTATACCATGGGACCCGATTTATGGGATAAAAACTAGCCATCCAAACTTTCGCATTTATAATATTAGTTTAATGTGATTAAATTAAAGAAATGACTCAATCAATTCAATTTAAATTATTGTATTTCGTCCTATCACAAATCATATTTATCCTATCTTTAGTTTTTGTTATGTTTATCTGTATGCGAAAAGTGCACGATGATTATGCATAGTTTTCATTATTTTGCATTGCTTGAAGCACTTGATGTATTTACGGTTTTTTTTTAATATAATATTCTTGATTGTGTATCATTGTATTTTCTTGTACTTGTACTGAAATGTTGTAGTTTATGTAATATTTTTCTAATACACTGAATTTGATCATGAATGAATCCACTTTATTGTAAGTACATTTTTTATATAAAAAAATACAAACGAAATAGAAAAAGCAACAAATATTTATTACATTGTCTTATCGCTTACAAGTGATTGATTATGTGTGTACCTTTCCATTTATAAGTCCATCTTCATCTCTAATATCGTGTTGTTCGTGCGTGTGCGGCGGCGAGCGCGCCGACCCCGTCACGCTGCCCGCCGGCATCACCGTGCGGGACTTCGGTTTGCGCCAGCCCTGGGCAAATCGCTGATTAAAATTTTTTTCTGATGACTGACTCGCTGTTGGCCTCGGAGGCCGCTGCAGCATGGACATTACAGTGAACAAAGAAACCCCTTCCCTAAGGTTCACTCAGATTGACCTCTTGATTCACGCTTCTATCTCAGTCTAATGGCAAGTCACGCAGGCAGAGCGAGACAGAAGCGCGACAACAATGAGGTTCATAAGTATTACTAAAAAAACTTAATAACTAACAGTAATTTAGTCCTCTGGATGAGTTTTCCCATTAGAGGACAATCGTATTTTGTCGCTAGTGCGTATAGAATGGTGTTTTTGGCACGAACTCTGTTCAGCAAAGAGGCTGTTTTCTTACGCCAGATGGCATTAAATGTGTCGGTGCGTGCCCAAAGCAAACATACCAGATGCGCTGCAGAAACGTGGAAGCCGCAATAGCAACCTAAACGCATATTATATTCGACCTGCAGAGCATTGTACGCCTTTTGGGTATGGATTCATTTTGGTTGTTGTATTTCATCAAAAAAGGCGGTTAATACCTATTTACCGCCAAATTATAACTCTCCATTAGCAAGAAACATTTAGTGTTTTGTCATTAGTTGGAGCTAACTACATATTGATAACAAAAGGCAACCTAATAACCAAAAACAATAATCAATTTGTTTTGTTTCACGGCACGGTATTTACAATAACCGTATTGTAAATACCGTGCCGTGAAACAAACACAAGAAAACAAGAAAGAAAACACAAGAAAACCCGCGGCTAGTTAGCACTGGAAAGCGCAGCGTAGGACGCCCTCCCCTCCCCGCCCCTAGATGGAGTGAAGACCTGATAAAGGTTGGTGGGAGCCGTTGGGTGCAGGCCGCACAAGATCGGTCGCTCTGGAAATCTATGGGGGAAGGCTATGTTCAGCATAGGACGTCCTTTGACTGTTATGATGATGATGATAATAAAAGGTGTATATGTACCTATGCAACCGTTATTTCCTTTTTATTTTAACATTATTTTTTTCTATTTATTAATATACTTTATAAAAAGTGAAGGTGAAAAGTGAGGAGATCGAACCTTTTTCTTTCCACGTGTTTCCCGCACGGCGGCATCATCGCTTGATTCACTCAAATCAGGAGTTACTTTACCACCTGACTCAGGAATTGACTCACTCAGATTGTCTACATCCTGCGCAATCCCGCTTATATCACTTTTAACTTCTTCCACAAGAGATTCATCACTCATATCAGTCTTATTTTGATTGCAAGAGAGTTCATTTTCATCACTACTAATTTTTACTGAATTGGAAACATCAAGACAATGATCATTCTTATTTGTATCATGACAAGGTTCATTTTCGTCGTCACTTTTCAATGATTTCAATACCTCATCTCTACTATCATGCTTATTGACAGTAAGACAAGGTTGTCCTTCATCTTCGCTGTTTTTCAGTTCACAATCTTCAGTCTTATTCTCTAACAGACAAGGTTCTTTTTCATCTTCACTCATTTTTACTGTTTTGTTTATTGTTTACATATCAACAACGCTACCATAACATTCTTCGCAGTGTTATTTTCAGAAGACTTCGTGAAAACAGTCCTTTCTAATTTATATTTTATTAAAGATGGCTTTATATTTTTTTAACACCATTTAAACATTTATTTATAGAAATATAGCACTTCTTCTAAGTAAAGTCGGAAAAAGTCCAAAACACAACAAAAACACGTCCTAAATAATCTTTATGTAAGTCAAAATGCACCAAACTAAGTCTTGACAACCAGTTATCACCACATTAGGTCATTTGATAACGTATCTTGGTAAATACAAGGCGGTCGTGCGCGCGCGCACCGGTTTGTACGATTGTGTTAAGTAAACATGTGGAGGTCAAAGACTGCGTGGGTAGAAGGTGCTTGCGTAATGTTGCCTATACTCTTTTTGTTTTTTTCTGTCGTGAGAACGTGTTTTACGTGTGTACTTATTAGTAAAGGTAGTACATTAGATAGTTATTTTCTGACTTTATCTAATTTTAAAATTAATATTTGTAATCAAAACTTAAGATAAAAACATTTTGGACTCACCATAACATAAGACATATTCATTTATTTTTTTTTTATTCTCAAAGTTAACGTCATTTATTGTGTAAGTACATGTTGTCTTATTCTAAGTGTGTCTGTTTCAACATTTACATTTCTTTTTAAAAAAAGGGTTTTAAAGTATTCTATCAGTTTTCTAATTCCCATAGTACACACGGCTACACATCAAGCTATAGATTTCCAGTATAAGCTGACCTCGCATTGTGTATGCTTTTCGTAGATTGAGAGATCAGCTTATACTGGAATTGTATAGCTTGATGTGTAGCCGTGTGTACAAGCTCTGCTTAGTTTGGGACTAGATAGCGCTGTGTGAAATTTCCAACATTATTGTTTTTATTTTATTTTACATTAGTTTTTTTATTAAATTTAATTACGCTTAGTTAGCTATACATAAAACGCATTTTAACTACCTAATAAAATATTATATATTATAAAATATAGTGCATTTATAAAAGCTGATTAAACGCATAGAGTAATTACGTGCGTAGGCATTATTACTTACTTCATAAGAGAACGCGATCTTTGTCAAAGAATAATAAGAGAGCAAGGTCAGGCGTCAGGTCAGTATACAGTGGGTATTCATAAACAACTGACGTTACGTCATCTCTAACTGAATCATAGCTGTTTATCATGGTGCTGTTTGCAACTATGTTAATTGGCTAAGGAGTTATGAATGGTAGTATTATGAAGCCCTTTTTATTACATAAAACTCTTTGACGACGAGAAAAGTATTTAAATATTTATGCCTTATGTTTTATAGGAAAGAATTTCCTGTTGTAAATAATAATTTTGAATGTTAATAGCCTCCAAGAACCCGTCCAAGAATGTTTATTACTATTTGTGCTCTGTGTTATCTACTAGATATTATAATAGGTACCTAAATTAGAATAGAATAATCATTTGTTTGGTACACACAAAATTACCCATGAAACAATTATAAGGAACAGTAAATGAATTTCTTATGGACAAAGACATATGAACTCAATAATAACGTATTACTCGTGCGCGATAACTTGGGACCTGCTAGGAATGCGACTCCCCGACCGCTTCCCCTGCACTTCCCCGATGGCGCCCGTATTGTACCGTTCGCATCACTATTTTTTACTAGGGTTTTTAGTCTCGTACTGGCCTACGTCACGTAACGACGCGCTCTGGAATTCTTTTAGTTTTCGTTTGTGTTATTGTTTTGTTGTCTGGAAAAAAGAAGTCAACCATGTGGACAGGCTTCGATAAAAGTATTGGGACGATGACCTCTTACAAGAGACGAATGAATAGCAATTAATTGTAAATCTATCGGATACCTCTTCGTCAAGTGATTATAGTGAGACTGAGGACGAAGAACAACCTCTAGAAGGCATACATCCACTAAGTAGTGACGAAGATGAGATAATGTAAATAATAGATAAAATAAATGTATAAACTTAAACATTGTATTTTTATTTTATTAAAATATTGTAAATAAGCAAGCAAAATAAAAAAGCAGCGTCCTCCCTGAGTAACATAATAAATTAGGTAAAAAAAAACCAAAGACGAAGCCGCGGGCGGTTGCTTGTTATGTTCGCTTTTTTGCGGGCGGTACAAACACGCCAATATGACGTCACCGCGCTCAGGTCCCAACTTATCGCGCACGGGTAATAATTTATTTAATTTTTAGAAATTTGACCGAATTTTTTTTTGACATTGATTATTACATTTATTTTTATATATCTACATACTATTTTGTTATTTATTCTTTATTGTACACAAATAGATTTACAGATAAAAATAGCTTACAATATGGACGTGTACAAAGGCGAGCTTAACCCTAATAAGAGTGTTCTTACAGCAAACCTCTGAAGATAGAGATACTTGATTATAGTGGTGGGTACGTGCACAGAGAATGACATTGGAGTAAAATACTAATATATAGTATATACTATAATAAATACAACACTTAACCATATTAAAAAAATAATAATAATACCTTTATACTATACCTATATTAGAGATAAACATAATACATTATACAAAATATAAATAATATACCTACAACTTATACATAATAACCTAAAAGCTTACAAGGACAGGTTGCTCTTTCACTCTAAGCTTAAAAGTGCTTAGTGATAGACTTGCGCGGATAGAGTGTGGTAGAGAATTCCACAGGTTGATTCCATAGACAGTGAAGGAACCGCCATAGTGACTGGAGGAATGAGGAGGGGTTTTGAGAAGGAGGGACTTAGATGACCTACAAGTCATCTCCGGCAGGACAAGAAAATCGAAGCGCTCACGGAGGTAAGAAGGAGCTAAAGGATTGAAAAGAGTGTTGAAGAGAAAAGTTACAACATGAAGATCACGTCGACGACGAATGGGAAGCCATTTTAGCTGGGATCTAAACATGGAGACGTGATCAAACTTGCGCAACCCGAATATGAATCGGATACACAAATTCTGAAGACGTTCCAGTTTATTTGGAAGTTCCTCGGTGGCGCCAAGAAAACAGACATCGGCATAGTCTAAAAGGGGTAACGTGAGGGCTTGAGCAAGAGTAATTTTAGTTTCAAAGGGTCATGATCCCCATTATTGTTATTTTTTTTTAAACCTTGACCTTAATTTAATTCTAGATATGTTTTTAATAGACTAAGTAGATACGAGTTTATTAACTGCATATGCATGCCAACCTACGACTGTAATATTTGTCAACTGTTTTTATACATATTTACCCATTCTTTATTGTATACAAGAAAAAACATTATAAAGTACAGAAATAGAGGACATGTACAAAGGCGAGCTTAACCCTATAAAGAGTTTTCTTCCAGCAAACCTTTGAGGCTAGAGAGAGAGAGATGATTTTAAAGGTAGGTGCGTGTACAAGAATCATAAATATGTACATATATCTTAAACAAATAAAACTATATCTACTAAAAGAAAGTAATAAAATGAATGAATATAATAATTAAAATAAATAGACTAATATATACAAAAATAAATATATACCTACAATAAAATAAAATTACAGAGAAAGATAGTGCTCCCATGTTTGCGAATGAATAAATGAATTATGAATTTAACAGTAGATACAATTGAATCTAGACAGTTCGACTCATATCGAACAATAACACAAATTAGTGCTTGTTTGGTTTACACAATACCGATGTATTATCGCGAAAGGCGTGGGCTTTAATTAATTTGTGTTTTACCTGTCTAGAGCTTGTTTTTACATAAAAAAACCAGAAGGCAATTTAATCATCAGGCAAACAGGTCAGGTCTTGGTAAGAACCGCAGGTCGGCGTTGGATGCAGGCCGCTTCCAACCGCGTTTCCTGGAGATCAATGAGGGAGGCCTTTGTCCAGCAGTGGACGTCCTACGGCTGATATGATGATGATGATGATGAATCGGTCAGGCATCACAACCCTACAAAATGTATTGGCGTGATCCTAGACGAGTTAAAACGTGCTCCCTGTAACACTGATAGAACATAATTTCCCCAGTAACAGGGTAGACTATAATTGGAAGCTATTGTGTCCGCCATTTCGGTAAAGTCATTAGAAACAACTCGATAACTGGCTACGAATAAGATATTACTACAAAAGTGAACGTTAAGAGATTTTTCAACACATGTGTGTGTGTGTGTGTGTGTGTCGTACATGTGTGATGAAGACACTACAGAATATATGCTACTGCAATAAATATCTAATTAATCGCAATACCCCACCGTCCACCAGCGAGATGGGTCGACGACATCAATAAGACCGTGGGTCGTACGTGGTTAGGGTTACCAACTTTTTTTCTATCAAATATAGTATTTTCGAAGTTATTTCTAAAAATATAGAAGATGGCAAAAAATAAAACAAATATAGTATGTGGTTAAAATATTTATTTTTGAAATGAATATTTTTTGCTGCTCTGTGAGATATTTATTTTTAAGAAAGCATTTATATGCTTGATGGCAGTCCAAATTTAAGTTAAAATACACCATTAATTCTGCTTTTATTAAATTCAAACTGGCCCTGTTACGCTCATCTCTCCATTTCGTCTTTATTACAGAAAATTTGCGTTCCGCTTTACGCAAAATATAGTAGTTTCACTTACTACACACACACATACACACACACACACACACACATATATATATATATATATAGAAATATAGTAATTGACCAACACATGTGTGTGTGTCGTACATGTGTGATGTAGACACTACAGAATATATGCTACTGCAATAAATATCTAACTAATCGCAATACCCCACCGTCCACCAGCGAGATGGGTCGACGACATCAATAAGACCGTGGGTCGTACGTGGTTAGGGTTACCAACTTTTTTTCTATCAAATACAGTATTTTCGAAGTTATCTCTAAAATATAGTAGATGGTAAAAAAATTAAAAATATATAGTACTTATGTGGTTAAAATATTTATTTTTTAAATGAATATTTTTAGCTGGTCTGCGCTCTAATAATTAAATTTTTATTTTTAAGAAAGCATTCATACGCTTGATGACAGTACAAATTTAAGTTAAAAACAGCATTAATTCTGCTTTCATTGAATTCAAACTGGCCCTGTAACGCTCATCTCTCCATTTCGTCTTTACGCATAATATAGTAGTTTCGCTATATATATATTTATTTAGAAATATAGTATTTGATCCCCTAATATAGTAGGATACTATATTATATAGTAGGGTTGGCAACCCTATACGTGGTCCAGGCTGGCACAGAATCGGGAACAATGGCAGAAACAAATAGAGGCCTATGCCCAGCAGTGGATCGGCTTAGAATGATGATGATGAATACCTTATAATTTTTTTTAAGTTTTTGTATTATATGATCGCTTAAAATAAAATTAGATTTAGTAATACGGCAAGTTAGATTTAACTGTATCTGTTCCGATATTTTATCTTTGCTTGAAACTTTGAACCTTGTAAATATGAGCATAGAATATAATATAAAACGCTTTATTGTATACCACACTTAAATTAACAAATCATATTTAATACAAACTAGATACGCGATAGTACAATTGGCGGTCTTATCGCTAAAAGCGATACATCTTATTAATGTATGATACATATTATTATTGTAAGTATAAGTATGTAAGTACATATTTATTTATTTAATACATACATATTAGGTACATAAATAAAATTATTTATGTACCTAATATGTATGTATATAACTATTTAGGGTTAAGTATTTTTTCTTTTCCTGTTATTAAGTTTATTCTTTTTACACCTCGGCCAATCTTCCATTAACCAATGATCATCTCCATCCAAAGGTTGTCTGGAAGAGATCGCTTTGTTAAGCGATAAGACCGCCCATTATGCTTAATTTTATATGTTTTGTTTCTTTAAATCTGTTGTGTCTAGCTTGTAAGCTATAATAAAGAATTCATTCATTCATCATACTAAAAGAGCATACCTTATCATCAAAGAATCCTTGGTCATCAGTTCTCTGCTGGCCCAGCAGCCTGTCAGTCTCTAGATCGGTGTCAGCCTCGTCTGAAACATTCAAATAAAATTTTACTTAATACTACATTTTAATTCTTATGGCGACTTGCGTAACGATGCGTAATAAGCGGCTATATATGATTTAAGGAGTTGTCAAATCAACCCGTTTAATTTAAACACGTTTAGTCGCTAAACACGTATAGGGATCGTTGTGAAAGTCGGCCTTAAAATTTTAAATCTTTCTAGAAAACTTTTGTGATTTATTTCAATCAGTACAAATACATAAATTAGCAAGTTATCACTATCTATCTACATATCTAAATAATCACTGCTCGTTATAGTCAAAGTCAAAATCTTTCATTCATTAAAATCACAAGGATCACTTTGAAACGTCAATTTTACTGCCTGTTCCTACGCGACCAAGCCAGGAAAGAAAGGCAAGAAACAAGGCTGGTTGTTTTTTTTAATGATCCTTTTACAATACAGGAAATAAATTACGTCCAAATTGTAACATTTTGAACGAGTTGGAGCAATTTCAATCCCAAGCTTCTCTATCATCTAGGTATTCCGATATTTTATAGTAGGCTTTTTTAAAAAGATTTTGTATAATTGCGTTTTTAAATTTGTTAATTGTCAATTTTTGTACATCACTTGGGAGTTTGTTATAAAAGCGAACACCTTGCCCTTTAAACGATTTACTAACTTTATGGAGCCTACAAGGGGCAACAGCGAGTTTATTTTTATTTATAGTATTAAAATTATGATTATCGCTATTTTTTTAAACAAATTAATATTTTTGTGAACATACATCAGATTTTCATAGATGTATTGACAAGAGAATGTCATAATATTTATTTCTTTAAACTTATTGCGTAATGATTCTCTGGGGCCCATATTATAAATCTGAATATGTAAGGATTTTAGGGAAGAAATTGGAAAACTTGCCTGGAAAAGGGAAAAAACTGAAAGTGCTTTTTCCCATGGGATTATTGTATGAACTCAAGGTCATAAGTATAGGCTATACTTTAGGCTATCCGTGCAAAACTGGGAATTTTTTATTTAGAGAATTGTTAACAAAACAGTCCTAAATTAATTGATAGGGCGCTTTAAAATCTTCTGCTCGATAAAATAATGTGGAACTGTTAGGTCGTACGTACCTTCATCTCCACTTGTCGGTTTGATTTCCACTGATTCCGTGCTGTTTGCTGAAGAAGGCCTTTTCCTGACAATAAAAATCAAAATTGTTTATTTGGAACAATACAGTAAGGTATCAATCGAAAGGTAATCGATCTTTTATAGAATACATTTTAGGAATGTGCCCAGGAACTATACGATCTGATCCCGCCATCTCCCTTCCATCAAAGGACAAGCAGGCGCACGGCTACTGGTACCATCCGTACCTAGTTGGTATACCACCCATTCGCACACACCGTTTTGGTCCTACGTTCTTGGTGCGTACAGCTAAGGTATGGTACACTTTACCGTCGTCTGTTTTTCCTAAAGAATATAATCCGGGCCTCTTTAACCCGGCGAGGATGTGGTACAAAAAGGGTACATCGAGGATGTGGAGGGTCCTGGTGACCCTGTATTTAATATATGTATATTAAGTATTTATTGTCATTTTTTGACAAAGTATGGGAGGGTAACGTATGAATTAGTTATTAATGGATGGATTTTATTTAAAAATAATACCATTATGCATACAAATGTTTTATTATTAAAATTATAAGAAAAGTCTAAAAATAATCAACTGCAGCATGACTCTGCGTTACACATTTCAAAAATCAACATCTTACAAAACAATCTTAAACGTAATTAGTATTTTTAGGTAAATATATAAGAGATCAATCAAATTACATCACAATATTGGTAGCAAATCAGTCTTATAAGCTACTAATCATCTCTCACCGCAGCACATTGTTGGCAGAACGGAACAATGTGTTCTTGACAAATGTACTTGTTACATCCTTCGCAAACATGAGCCGTCTTACGATGTCGGGCATAAGGGCACACTTGGCACCTTTTTCTTACACCTGGAACTCTGGCAGACGGTTCCTGTAGAGGTTCTCCTCTGAATTCTCGGATTCTCTTACGCAAAGTGCTCGGCAACTGAGGTATTTCTTCTCGGGCACTCAAGTGTTCGCTGACAAGCATACGGCCCAGTGTTTTGATGAAATTACGACGTTTTTGGGTCCTATTGGTATTAGCTCGGTGGACAATATCAGCATTTATGCCTGCCATATTCATTATTGCATAGAACACTGTCAGAGGCCATTTTTTTGAATTGCGGCTTACATCATACGTCGCAGAAAGCTCATCTGCAACGTCTACTCCACCTTTCGTTGAGTTATAAAACGTGTTTATCTCTGTTTTCTTTTTCTCTCCAGTTGATTCATCAATTTGAGCATTATGGTGAAGACTTGACATAAGTAAAACGACTTTGTTTTTCTTTGGTATATGAGATACGAGTGTTATATCCTTTTGGAAACCAAACTTAGATGAATAGACTTCTGCACCGCGGGTTTTGCAAAATTCCGGAGGGACTTGTCTCTTGTTCTTACGCACTGTTCCCACAGACGTCAGCTTGTGTTCTTTGAGCAGATGAGACACTAGTTCATAGCTCGTGAACCAATTATCAAAAGTCACATTACGGCCGGTTTTTGAAATTGGCTGTACCAGGCGATTCACCACATCAAAGGGTTTATTACTCAGGGAAAATGGTCCTTCTGGCTGCTTTCCGGCATAAATTTCGAGGTTGAAGACATAGAAGTTTTTTGCATCAACCAAGGCTAATATTTTTATGCCATATTTTGCCGGTTTCGATGGTATGTATTGCCTAAATTTGCATCTGCCTCTGAATGCAAGCAGCATTTCATCTATGGTTGTGTATTCTCCTAGAATGTAGGCTTTTTTGCAGTTTTCAACGAACATTTCGAATATCTGCCTTATAGGTGCCAAATTGTCCAATTGTTTTCTTTCTTCGCGTGTGGATTTATCATCAAAACGAAGACAGCTTTGAATGAAATGAAAACGCTGCCGTGCCATTGTCAAGCGAAATATTTCAACGCCTGTACCATCTGAAGCCCAAAGGTCTACTGTGTTCTGCCTCCCAGAACGATAAAATCCAGCAATGTATAACAAGCCTATATAAGCTTTCAATTCACTCATGCTAATTTCCTTCATGAAATAGTGATTTGCAACCACTTTACAAGCTGCTTTCCTCTCTGCAATTTGCATGTTTGTGTATGTCAAGACAATACTAAGCATATCTTCATTGCAAAACAGACTCCAGCAATCAAGCTCTGACTGTGCGGATCTTGCTTCCAAGCTCACACCAGGCACTTGTCTGATGATATTTTCAGAACGGGTTCGAACACGTTCTTGAGAATGATTTTTGCACCACTTAGTTCCATCTTTACCATAATAAAATGAACTATGTACCTGGCTTTCCGATCGCTCGACTACTTCTTCTGATAACATTGAACCCTGTGTTGTATTTTGGAACTCAGATGGCGGTATATTGTCTTCGATGTCGCTGACATCACTGGCATTTTGCTCTGTGTCACTACCATGACTGCGCTCACTCACATGATCTTCAATCTCGCTACCTTCTGATATAAATTCGTCTTCACTGTCCGATGACTCCGCCAGCAAACGACGTATACGCTGAGCCTGCCGTTCTTCGTTGTTCATTTTGACCAATAACACCTAAAAATACAGAATATTCAATACAAATATTAAATCGAAAATGGCACAAAAGTACTACGTCGCGGTTGTGGAAGGGTCATAATTACCCTATTTGCGTTCGCGCACGTCTACCTCGTTGCACAGGCGGCGGCCGACTGAGTGGTGACACGCAGAGGGGAGGGGAGTTCAATGACTGTAGCTACTGAGAAGTTCGACAGCGTACGACTACAGAACAAAAAACTGTAGACAAAACAAAATGAGCAGGGTCATATAGACCCTACCACATCCTCGCCGGGTTAAGGTAAATAGGTTTATTCTAGATCTTCGTGCTCCATCTTAGACCACATCATCGCTTACTAATGAAAACGTTGATAAAGAGGTTGATTGATTGATTTAACATCGTCCCTAACAACTGGTAACAAGTCTCAGACGACCGTGATAGTTGGAAGAAAATTCTATTCGATGGGGTTGTCGTGCACGACAACGCGTGGTTCGATCTATTGTCCCAAAAGCGTGACCAACGCCATCAACGCGCTGCATTTCCTCCATCATCACGAGACAATTTGTCTGGCAGTTCTGAGAGCGTTGGTGTCGTTCTCGTACCGGCCTTACAAGTCATATGCGTAAGTGCCGAACCTCACAAACGAACGTTGTTTAAACCATCTTTTATCTATACTAATATTATAAAGAGGAAAGATTTGTATTTTTGTATGTTTGTAACGAATAAACTCAACAACTACTGATCCGATGTCAAAGATTGTTTCACCATGGGAATGCTACATTATCCAAGAGTAACATATGGTAATTCTTACCCGATTACGCAGGAAGGTAATGTTTTTATTGACAAACATGCGCGCGAAGCCGGAGGCAGGTCAGCTAGTAGATGATAAAGGCATTATGATGATGGATTGCTTGATGGTTTACCTGGGCGGGTATACGTCTGTGTGGTGGTGGTGGTGAGGCGTGGGCACGCGCGCCGCGTGCGGCACGTGCTGCGTCACGTGCTGGATAGTAGGCAGCATCCCCCCTGCACTCTCCACGTCCCCCGCGCCCGGGGCCGCCCCGCCCGACGCGGGGGACGCGGGCCGGTGCGGCGCCGGCGCCGGTGGGGGCGGAGCCGACGACCCGCATGCTGTGGACAATGAACGTTAAATTGGTAAAAATCTGCTGATCGCAGTAGAAAGATTGTTTATCAGCTGTTTTAAGTCACTGAGCTTTAGTCAATTCAAACAATTTGTTCGTACCTATACGGTGAGGTAAATCTGTAAAACAATGCTGCACTGCACAGTTTTACTCTTTAGTTCAGAATTTTCATTCATTGTCGTCATGATATCGGCCATAGGACTTCTTTATATGTAGATCGGTTGCTCCGGAAATCTTTTGAGAATCTATGGCAGTGGACGTCCTATGGCTTTGATGTTGGGCATTACTTCTTAATAATTAGCATTTATTATGTCATAAGCGGTAGTTGCTCCGGAAATCTTTTGAGAATCTATGGCAGTGGACGTCCTATGGCTTTGATGTTGGGCATTACTTCTTAATAATTAGCATTTATTATGTCATAAGCGGTAGTTGCTCCGGAAATCTTTTGAGAATCTATGGCAGTGGACGTCCTATGGCTTTGATGTTGGGCATTACTTCTTAATAATTAGCATTTATTATGTCATAAGCGGTAGTTGCTCCGGAAATCTTTTGAGAATCTATGGCAGTGGACGTCCTATGGCTTTGATGTTGGGCATTACTTCTTAATAATTAGCATTTATTATGTCATAAGCGGTAGTTGCTCCGGAAATCTTTTGAGAATCTATGGCAGTGGACGTCCTATGGCTTTGATGTTGGGCATTACTTCTTAATAATTAGCATTTATTATGTTATAAGCGGTAGTTGCTCCGGAAATCTTTTGAGAATCTATGGCAGTGGACGTCCTATGGCTTTGATGTTGGGCATTACTTCTTAATAATTAGCATTTATTATGTTATAAGCGGTAGTTGCTCCGGAAATCTTTTGAGAATCTATGGCAGTGGACGTCCTATGGCTTTGATGTTGGGCATTACTTCTTAATAATTAGCATTTATTATGTCATAAGCGGTAGTTGCTCCGGAAATCTTTTGAGAATCTATGGCAGTGGACGTCCTATGGCTTTGATGTTGGGCATTACTTCTTAATAATTAGCATTTATTATGTTATAAGCGGTAGTTGCTCAGGAAATCTTTTGAGAATCTATGGCAGTTGACGTCCTATGGCTTTGATGTTGGGCATTACTTCTTAATAATTAGCATTTATTATGTCATAAGCGGTAGTTGCTCCGGAAATCTTTTGAGAATCTATGGCAGTGGACGTCCTATGGCTTTGATGTTGGGCATTACTTCTTAATAATTAGCATTTATTATGTCATAAGCGGTAGTTGCTCCGGAAATCTTTTGAGAATCTATGGCAGTGGACGTCCTATGGCTTTGATGTTGGGCATTACTTCTTAATAATTAGCATTTATTATGTCATAAGCGGTAGTTGCTCCGGAAATCTTTTGAGAATCTATGGCAGTGGACGTCCTATGGCTTTGATGTTGGGCATTACTTCTTAATAATTAGCATTTATTATGTCATAAGCGGTAGTTGCTCCGGAAATCTTTTGAGAATCTATGGCAGTGGACGTCCTATGGCTTTGATGTTGGGCATTACTTCTTAATAATTAGCATTTATTATGTCATAAGCGGTAGTTGCTCCGGAAATCTTTTGAGAATCTATGGCAGTGGACGTCCTATGACTTTGATGTTGGGCATTACTTCTTAATAATTAGCATTTATTATGTTATAAGCGGTAGTTGCTCCGGAAATCTTTTGAGAATCTATGGTAGTGGACGTCCTATGGCTTTGATGTTGGGCATTACTTCTTAATAATTAGCATTTATTATGTTATAAGCGGTAGTTGCTCCGGAAATCTTTTGAGAATCTATGGCAGTGGACGTCCTATGGCTTTGATGTTGGGCATTACTTCTTAATAATTAGCATTTATTATGTCATAAGCGGTAGTTGCTCCGGAAATCTTTTGAGAATCTATGGCAGTGGACGTCCTATGGCTTTGATGTTGGGCATTACTTCTTAATAATTAGCATTTATTATGTTATAAGCGGTAGTTGCTCCGGAAATCTTTTGAGAATCTATGGCAGTGGACGTCCTATGGCTTTGATGTTGGGCATTACTTCTTAATAATTAGCATTTATTATGTTATAAGCGGTAGTTGCTCCGGAAATCTTTTGAGAATCTATGGCAGTGGACGTCCTATGGCTTTGATGTTGGGCATTACTTCTTAATAATTAGCATTTATTATGTTATAAGCGGTAGTTGCTCCGGAAATCTTTTGAGAATCTATGGCAGTGGACGTCCTATGGCTTTGATGTTGGGCATTACTTCTTAATAATTAGCATTTATTATGTCATAAGCGGTAGTTGCTCCGGAAATCTTTTGAGAATCTATGGCAGTGGACGTCCTATGGCTTTGATGTTGGGCATTACTTCTTAATAATTAGCATTTATTATGTCATAAGCGGTAGTTGCTCCGGAAATCTTTTGAGAATCTATGGCAGTGGACGTCCTATGGCTTTGATGTTGGGCATTACTTCTTAATAATTAGCATTTATTATGTCATAAGCGGTAGTTGCTCCGGAAATCTTTTGAGAATCTATGGCAGTGGACGTCCTATGGCTTTGATGTTGGGCATTACTTCTTAATAATTAGCATTTATTATGTTATAAGCGGTAGTTGCTCCGGAAATCTTTTGAGAATCTATGGCAGTGGACGTCCTATGGCTTTGATGTTGGGCATTACTTCTTAATAATTAGCATTTATTATGTTATAAGCGGTAGTTGCTCCGGAAATCTTTTGAGAATCTATGGCAGTGGACGTCCTATGGCTTTGATGTTGGGCATTACTTCTTAATAATTAGCATTTATTATGTCATAAGCGGTAGTTGCTCCGGAAATCTTTTGAGAATCTATGGCAGTGGACGTCCTATGGCTTTGATGTTGGGCATTACTTCTTAATAATTAGCATTTATTATGTTATAAGCGGTAGTTGCTCCGGAAATCTTTTGAGAATCTATGGCAGTGGACGTCCTATGGCTTTGATGTTGGGCATTACTTCTTAATAATTAGCATTTATTATGTTATAAGCGGTAGTTGCTCCGGAAATCTTTTGAGAATCTATGGCAGTGGACGTCCTATGGCTTTGATGTTGGGCATTACTTCTTAATAATTAGCATTTATTATGTTATAAGCGGTAGTTGCTCCGGAAATCTTTTGAGAATCTATGGCAGTGGACGTCCTATGGCTTTGATGTTGGGCATTACTTCTTAATAATTAGCATTTATTATGTCATAAGCGGTAGTTGCTCCGGAAATCTTTTGAGAATCTATGGCAGTGGACGTCCTATGGCTTTGATGTTGGGCATTACTTCTTAATAATTAGCATTTATTATGTTATAAGCGGTAGTTGCTCCGGAAATCTTTTGAGAATCTATGGCAGTGGACGTCCTATGGCTTTGATGTTGGGCATTACTTCTTAATAATTAGCATTTATTATGTCATAAGCGGTAGTTGCTCCGGAAATCTTTTGAGAATCTATGGCAGTGGACGTCCTATGGCTTTGATGTTGGGCATTACTTCTTAATAATTAGCATTTATTATGTTATAAGCGGTAGTTGCTCCGGAAATCTTTTGAGAATCTATGGCAGTGGACGTCCTATGGCTTTGATGTTGGGCATTACTTCTTAATAATTAGCATTTATTATGTCATAAGCGGTAGTTGCTCCGGAAATCTTTTGAGAATCTATGGCAGTGGACGTCCTATGGCTTTGATGTTGGGCATTACTTCTTAATAATTAGCATTTATTATGTCATAAGCGGTAGTTGCTCCGGAAATCTTTTGAGAATCTATGGCAGTGGACGTCCTATGGCTTTGATGTTGGGCATTACTTCTTAATAATTAGCATTTATTATGTCATAAGCGGTAGTTGCTCCGGAAATCTTTTGAGAATCTATGGCAGTGGACGTCCTATGGCTTTGATGTTGGGCATTACTTCTTAATAATTAGCATTTATTATGTTATAAGCGGTAGTTGCTCCGGAAATCTTTTGAGAATCTATGGCAGTGGACGTCCTATGGCTTTGATGTTGGGCATTACTTCTTAATAATTAGCATTTATTATGTTATAAGCGGTAGTTGCTCCGGAAATCTTTTGAGAATCTATGGCAGTGGACGTCCTATGGCTTTGATGTTGGGCATTACTTCTTAATAATTAGCATTTATTATGTCATAAGCGGTAGTTGCTCCGGAAATCTTTTGAGAATCTATGGCAGTGGACGTCCTATGGCTTTGATGTTGGGCATTACTTCTTAATAATTAGCATTTATTATGTTATAAGCGGTAGTTGCTCCGGAAATCTTTTGAGAATCTATGGCAGTGGACGTCCTATGGCTTTGATGTTGGGCATTACTTCTTAATAATTAGCATTTATTATGTTATAAGCGGTAGTTGCTCCGGAAATCTTTTGAGAATCTATGGCAGTGGACGTCCTATGGCTTTGATGTTGGGCATTACTTCTTAATAATTAGCATTTATTATGTTATAAGCGGTAGTTGCTCCGGAAATCTTTTGAGAATCTATGGCAGTGGACGTCCTATGGCTTTGATGTTGGGCATTACTTCTTAATAATTAGCATTTATTATGTCATAAGCGGTAGTTGCTCCGGAAATCTTTTGAGAATCTATGGCAGTGGACGTCCTATGGCTTTGATGTTGGGCATTACTTCTTAATAATTAGCATTTATTATGTTATAAGCGGTAGTTGCTCCGGAAATCTTTTGAGAATCTATGGCAGTGGACGTCCTATGGCTTTGATGTTGGGCATTACTTCTTAATAATTAGCATTTATTATGTCATAAGCGGTAGTTGCTCCGGAAATCTTTTGAGAATCTATGGCAGTGGACGTCCTATGGCTTTGATGTTGGGCATTACTTCTTAATAATTAGCATTTATTATGTCATAAGCGGTAGTTGCTCCGGAAATCTTTTGAGAATCTATGGCAGTGGACGTCCTATGGCTTTGATGTTGGGCATTACTTCTTAATAATTAGCATTTATTATGTCATAAGCGGTAGTTGCTCCGGAAATCTTTTGAGAATCTATGGCAGTGGACGTCCTATGGCTTTGATGTTGGGCATTACTTCTTAATAATTAGCATTTATTATGTCATAAGCGGTAGTTGCTCCGGAAATCTTTTGAGAATCTATGGCAGTGGACGTCCTATGGCTTTGATGTTGGGCATTACTTCTTAATAATTAGCATTTATTATGTCATAAGCGGTAGTTGCTCCGGAAATCTTTTGAGAATCTATGGCAGTGGACGTCCTATGGCTTTGATGTTGGGCATTACTTCTTAATAATTAGCATTTATTATGTTATAAGCGGTAGTTGCTCCGGAAATCTTTTGAGAATCTATGGCAGTGGACGTCCTATGGCTTTGATGTTGGGCATTACTTCTTAATAATTAGCATTTATTATGTTATAAGCGGTAGTTGCTCCGGAAATCTTTTGAGAATCTATGGCAGTGGACGTCCTATGGCTTTGATGTTGGGCATTACTTCTTAATAATTAGCATTTATTATGTCATAAGCGGTAGTTGCGCCGGAAATCTTTTGAGAATCTATGGCAGTGGACGTCCTATGGCTTTGATGTTGGGCATTACTTCTTAATAATTAGCATTTATTATGTTATAAGCGGTAGTTGCTCCGGAAATCTTTTGAGAATCTATGGCAGTGGACGTCCTATGGCTTTGATGTTGGGCATTACTTCTTAATAATTAGCATTTATTATGTTATAAGCGGTAGTTGCTCCGGAAATCTTTTGAGAATCTATGGCAGTGGACGTCCTATGGCTTTGATGTTGGGCATTACTTCTTAATAATTAGCATTTATTATGTTATAAGCGGTAGTTGCTCCGGAAATCTTTTGAGAATCTATGGCAGTGGACGTCCTATGGCTTTGATGTTGGGCATTACTTCTTAATAATTAGCATTTATTATGTCATAAGCGGTAGTTGCTCCGGAAATCTTTTGAGAATCTATGGCAGTGGACGTCCTATGGCTTTGATGTTGGGCATTACTTCTTAATAATTAGCATTTATTATGTTATAAGCGGTAGTTGCTCCGGAAATCTTTTGAGAATCTATGGCAGTGGACGTCCTATGGCTTTGATGTTGGGCATTACTTCTTAATAATTAGCATTTATTATGTCATAAGCGGTAGTTGCTCCGGAAATCTTTTGAGAATCTATGGCAGTGGACGTCCTATGGCTTTGATGTTGGGCATTACTTCTTAATAATTAGCATTTATTATGTCATAAGCGGTAGTTGCTCCGGAAATCTTTTGAGAATCTATGGCAGTGGACGTCCTATGGCTTTGATGTTGGGCATTACTTCTTAATAATTAGCATTTATTATGTCATAAGCGGTAGTTGCTCCGGAAATCTTTTGAGAATCTATGGCAGTGGACGTCCTATGGCTTTGATGTTGGGCATTACTTCTTAATAATTAGCATTTATTATGTCATAAGCGGTAGTTGCTCCGGAAATCTTTTGAGAATCTATGGCAGTGGACGTCCTATGGCTTTGATGTTGGGCATTACTTCTTAATAATTAGCATTTATTATGTCATAAGCAGTAGTTGCTCCGGAAATCTTTTGAGAATCTATGGCAGTGGACGTCCTATGGCTTTGATGTTGGGCATTACTTCTTAATAATTAGCATTTATTATGTCATAAGCGGTAGTTGCTCCGGAAATCTTTTGAGAATCTATGGCAGTGGACGTCCTATGGCTTTGATGTTGGGCGTTACTTCTTAATAATTAGCATTTATTATGTCATAAGCGGTAGTTGCTCCGGAAATCTTTTGAGAATCTATGGCAGTGGACGTCCTATGGCTTTGATGTTGGGCATTACTTCTTAATAATTAGCATTTATTATGTCATAAGCGGTAGTTGCTCCGGAAATCTTTTGAGAATCTATGGCAGTGGACGTCCTATGGCTTTGATGTTGGGCATTACTTCTTAATAATTAGCATTTATTATGTCATAAGCGGTAGTTGCTCCGGAAATCTTTTGAGAATCTATGGCAGTGGACGTCCTATGGCTTTGATGTTGGGCGTTACTTCTTAATAATTAGCATTTATTATGTCATAAGCGGTAGTTGCTCCGGAAATCTTTTGAGAATCTATGGCAGTGGACGTCCTATGGCTTTGATGTTGGGCGTTACTTCTTAATAATTAGCATTTATTATGTCATAAGCGGTAGTTGCTCCGGAAATCTTTTGAGAATCTATGGCAGTGGACGTCCTATGGCTTTGATGTTGGGCGTTACTTCTTAATAATTAGCATTTATTATGTCATAAGCGGTAGTTGCTCCGGAAATCTTTTGAGAATCTATGGCAGTGGACGTCCTATGGCTTTGATGTTGGGCATTACTTCTTAATAATTAGCATTTATTATGTCATAAGCGGTAGTTGCTCCGGAAATCTTTTGAGAATCTATGGCAGTGGACGTCCTATGGCTTTGATGTTGGGCATTACTTCTTAATAATTAGCATTTATTATGTCATAAGCGGTAGTTGCTCCGGAAATCTTTTGAGAATCTATGGCAGTGGACGTCCTATGGCTTTGATGTTGGGCGTTACTTCTTAATAATTAGCATTTATTATGTCATAAGCGGTAGTTGCTCCGGAAATCTTTTGAGAATCTATGGCAGTGGACGTCCTATGGCTTTGATGTTGGGCATTACTTCTTAATAATTAGCATTTATTATGTCATAAGCGGTAGTTGCTCCGGAAATCTTTTGAGAATCTATGGCAGTGGACGTCCTATGGCTTTGATGTTGGGCATTACTTCTTAATAATTAGCATTTATTATGTCATAAGCGGTAGTTGCTCCGGAAATCTTTTGAGAATCTATGGCAGTGGACGTCCTATGGCTTTGATGTTGGGCGTTACTTCTTAATAATTAGCATTTATTATGTCATAAGCGGTAGTTGCTCCGGAAATCTTTTGAGAATCTATGGCAGTGGACGTCCTATGGCTTTGATGTTGGGCGTTACTTCTTAATAATTAGCATTTATTATGTCATAAGCGGTAGTTGCTCCGGAAATCTTTTGAGAATCTATGGCAGTGGACGTCCTATGGCTTTGATGTTGGGCGTTACTTCTTAATAATTAGCATTTATTATGTCATAAGCGGTAGTTGCTCCGGAAATCTTTTGAGAATCTATGGCAGTGGACGTCCTATGGCTTTGATGTTGGGCATTACTTCTTAATAATTAGCATTTATTATGTCATAAGCGGTAGTTGCTCCGGAAATCTTTTGAGAATCTATGGCAGTGGACGTCCTATGGCTTTGATGTTGGGCATTACTTCTTAATAATTAGCATTTATTATGTCATAAGCGGTAGTTGCTCCGCAAATCTTTTGAGAATCTATGGCAGTGGACGTCCTATGGCTTTGATGTTGGGCGTTACTTCTTAATAATTAGCATTTATTATGTCATAAGCGGTAGTTGCTCCGGAAATCTTTTGAGAATCTATGGCAGTGGACGTCCTATGGCTTTGATGTTGGGCATTACTTCTTAATAATTAGCATTTATTATGTCATAAGCGGTAGTTGCTCCGGAAATCTTTTGAGAATCTATGGCAGTGGACGTCCTATGGCTTTGATGTTGGGCATTACTTCTTAATAATTAGCATTTATTATGTCATAAGCGGTAGTTGCTCCGGAAATCTTTTGAGAATCTATGGCAGTGGACGTCCTATGGCTTTGATGTTGGGCGTTACTTCTTAATAATTAGCATTTATTATGTCATAAGCGGTAGTTGCTCCGGAAATCTTTTGAGAATCTATGGCAGTGGACGTCCTATGGCTTTGATGTTGGGCGTTACTTCTTAATAATTAGCATTTATTATGTCATAAGCGGTAGTTGCTCCGGAAATCTTTTGAGAATCTATGGCAGTGGACGTCCTATGGCTTTGATGTTGGGCATTACTTCTTAATAATTAGCATTTATTATGTTATAAGCGGTAGTTGCTCCGGAAATCTTTTGAGAATCTATGGCAGTGGACGTCCTATGGCTTTGATGTTGGGCGTTACTTCTTAATAATTAGCATTTATTATGTCATAAGCGGTAGTTGCTCCGGAAATCTTTTGAGAATCTATGGCAGTGGACGTCCTATGGCTTTGATGTTGGGCGTTACTTCTTAATAATTAGCATTTGTTATGTCATAAGTTGAAGTGGCAATGGGCAGGCCACATCGCTCGTAGAACCGATAACCGTTGGGGTAGAAAGGTTCTCGAATGGAGACCACGGACTGGAAGTCGCAGCGTAGGCCGGCCCCCCCACAAGGTGGACCGACGATCTAGTAAGAATCGCGGGGAGCCGTTGGGCGCAAACGGCTACCAACCGCTCGTTGTGGCGATCTAAGGGGGAGGCCTATGTTCAGCAGTGGACGTCTGCCGGCTGATGATGAAGCGGCATAAATACTCAGTTATTGTTTTAGTATTTAGTATTTATCTATGTAACTAATAAGCACTCTTCTTTAATTATTTTTTTGCTTAATTCCCCCCCCCCCCCCCCCCCCCTCCATTTTTGTAATTCCAAGAAGTCGCTTATTCCCTAATAACGCTTCTAAGGGTCTAGACAGACGGACTGCATCATAACTGAAATGCATCGAAACTACCAACCATATGTAAGAACAGTTCGCCAACTGCAGGCTAACCCGCAAACGGACTGCGCAGATTGTTTGCAGCGTACAGTTTTTTTTATATTAATGTGTTTTACTCTTGTGACGTACAATAAAGTGTTTACATTAATGCATTTACTCGGTAATAGTAGAGTTTCTTGTAAAGGGCTCGCCTGGGGAAGTACCACCAAACTTATTACTGCCGCCACGCAGCATTGCTGCGTTTCGGTTTGAAGGGTATGGTTGCCGGTGAAATTACAGGCACATGAAGCTTTCTATTATACCTCAAGTTGACTGATGCAGGGAAGTGCATCGTAGGACACGTTTCTTATGTGCGTGACCTTCTATAGGCGATGGTTACCACTTAACATCAGGTGGGCATAAGCTTGTTCCATCTCCAAGTAATACAAAAAAAAAACTCACCTAAACTGAGTGGGTCGAGTGAGTGTAGATCTGCGTCAGACAGTAAGTGCGGCTCCGTGCTTGTGCCGTTTTCAACGATCTCCTTCACAGTCACAGTCGACGAGTGATTCTGCAAGCCAAAAAAGTCTCAAAACAAAAGTTTTACGAAGGTGGAGGGCGTGCTGGAATATGTGAAGAAGAAAGCCAATGCACAGTTAAGGCGAGTACACATTAAGCGCTCGGAGTTGCGTTCGGCGCGCGTTAGTAGCGTACATAAATAAATAAATATTGCTGGACACTTCACACAGCGCTATCTAGCCCTAAACTAAGCAGAGCTTGTCTTGTGGGAACCAGATAACTGATAGATAGATAGATAGATAACTCTTTATTGAATTACCACACAAACAGAAATAATAAAAAAAAAAAGATAAATACTTAAAGATAGATCTTACTAAAGATAGAATACTTATATACTTTTTTTTGTAAATACATATGTACTTATAATATATAGAAAAACAACCAGACCTGGAAATATATCTGTACGTTTTTGAATTTATCGATAAATAAATCTGTATCGAAGTGATCGATCTCCATTTTGATGCGTCTACCCTACGCAAAAACGCGCGATCAAATGTATGTTAATATGGCGGTGCATGTACCGACAAGCGCGCAGCTGTCGCCCGCGCAACTCGCGTTCGAACGAAAATCTGAAAGCACGCGTCTGACGCGCGCGCTTGCATGTGTACACCTCAACCGACCTCTTTATTCTTAAAACGCGCGTTACCAAAGCTCGCGTTTCAAAACGCCTAATGTGTACTCGCTCTTATGGGTTGAACAGTTGGAATCGCGCCATAATGATTTCAAATCTTGTGCATGTTCCAAGTGCAGACCTTTCGAAGGAAGAGTTTTGACCGAAAAGTGTGTTGTTTGGTCGTTTTCGCGGGCGACTACATGACACAGCGCAAGTGTGTCACATGTCACCGACTGTAACGTGTCAGTAAATAGTTTTAAGTATTATAATATGTATGTTAGTCACTAAGGTATATTTATATGGGCCGTAGAATTAAGTTTTAACATCTTGTACTTTTCTATTGTTGCCTGAAATAAAGATTTATTATTATTTACCAGCACCAGCACTTGTGTACAAGTCCACACTGGACTCCGGAATTAATGACATAAACGGAATACCAACCTGATTATTATTGTCCCCATCCGATCCGTCTAATGAAATAGCGTCCGCCACCACTGGCATCTTAGTGACGGGCATCCGACAGGCGTCGGGTAGCCGAGTCATGTCCATTGATACTGAAACATTACAAATGTCATGTAATAGTCGCGGTGCGAGAGCGAAGCAAGCCGCTTACTTGATGTCAGTCGCGATTTGCAAGCAAATCGAGCCGATTAGTTTTAGTGATTTAACAATTTAGCAAGGAAACTCTAATTAGTTGGCATTTCGGTTAAAGCTCGATGGAAATAAGTCGTTAAATTGTAATGGTAACCTTTGTTAAAGCCTCGGTTAGGTCGATTACGCGCAGAAAACATACAAAATTAATACTTTCAAATAAGACATTTTAATTATCTATCCTATCAACCTAGTGTCAAACTGTTATGTTTTAGAACACTAAGCTGTTACCTTTGTGTACGTCTGCGAGGTCGTTGTTTATGTGCACTAGCGACATATTGCTGCCGCTGTCGCTCGTGTCACTAAAGACGGAGAAAAGTCTCATACCTTTGTGTTCGTCTGCGAGGTCGTTGTCCATGTGCACTAGCGGCATGTCGCTACCGCTGCCGCGGTTGCTCGTGTCACTAGAGACGGAGAAAATTCTCATACCTTTGTGTTCGTCTGCGAGGTCGTTGTCTATGTGCACTAGCGACATGTCGCTGCCGCTGTTGCACGTGTGACTAGAGACAGAGAAGAAGTCTCATAACTTTGTGTTCGTCTGCGAGGTCGTTGTCCATGTGCACTAGCGACATATCGCTGCCGCTGCCGCTGTTGCTCGTGTGACTAGAGACAGAGAAGAAGTCTCATACCTTTGTGTTCGTCTGCGAGGTTTTTGTCCATGTGCACTAGCGATATATCGCTGCCGCTGCCGCTGTTGCTCGTGTGATTAGAGACAGAGAAGAAGTCTCATAACTTTGTGTACGTCTGCGAGGTCGTTGTCCATGTGCACTAGCAACACGTCGCTGCCGCTGTCGCTCGTGTCACTAGAGACAGGGCAGTAGTCTCACAACTTTGTGTAAGTCTGCGAGGTCGTTGTCCATGTGCACTAGCGACATGTCGCTGCCGCTATCGCTCGTGTCACTGGAGACGGGTAAGTAGTCTGATACCCTTGCGTACGTCTGCGAAGTCGTTGTCCATGTGCACTAGCGACATGTCGTTGCCGCTGTCGCTCGTGTCACTGGAGAAGGCAAAGTAGTCTCATACCTTTGTATACGTCTGCGAGGTCGTTGTTTATGTGCACTAGCGACATATCGCTGCCGCTGTCGCTCGTGTCACTAGACACGGGAAAAAAGTCTCATACCTTTGTATACGTCTACGAGGTCGTTGTTTATGTGCACTAGCGACATATCGCTGCCGCTGTCGCTCGTGTCACTAGACACGGGGGAAAAGTCTCATACCTTTGTGTACGTCTGCGAGGTCGTTGTCCATGTGCACTAACGACATGTCGCTGCCGCTGCCGCTGTCGCTCGTGTCACTAGAGACGGGGAAGGGAGCACGCTCGCGGCGGCGCGGGGAGGCGGCCCCGCTCCAGCCGACGCGGACGCTCGGCTCGCAGTTTACTAAGTTCGCCTGGAAAATTATACAACAATTCCTTTGAAAGTATTTTACGGAAACACTATACACCATACCTTTCGTGTTGTAGATGTGGCATAAAAATAATAACCAGCCTTGTTTCTTGCCTGATTCATTTCTGGCTTGTCGGTAGAGGAGCAGGCGTTAAATTGTCAATTTAATATGATTCCTATCTCCTAAATGACTTATATTGTTTAGATTCTGCATAAGATACTGGATTGTATCGTCACCGTAGTATTTCTCATATTGCCTAAGATTATCAATGTACTTTTACGGTCAAGCCTGCAGTTTTCATTCATCAGATAAGTTCATTGAACAAAGGATTCATTATCAGGAAGTGAGTAAAGTTAGGTTAGTCCAAGTCCATTTGGATAACTTTCATCTGTGATATTTTTGTTTACGAGCTTCTGGCCGCGGCTTCGCACGCGTATTTTGTCAATTTTATCGGCCAAATTTGGCTATGTCTTAATCCAGGCCCTAATCTATCTATATGCCAAATTTGATCGAAATCAGTCCAGCAGTTTAGTCGTGAAATCGTAAGAAACAAACAGAGACAGAATTACTTTCGGATTTTAAATAATAAATTAAAACTTTATTTCTGGCCCCTGTAGGTAGGTATATATTTATATGGGCTTTTTTTGTGACTGTTATACATTTCATATAACTTAAAACTATTTGTTCGGCGAAAACTCTTCCGTTTAAAGGTATAATAATAGTATGGATGGCACTTACAGTTAGAGGCATCCCCAGAAAGTTGTGCGACGTGTGATTGGACTGCAGATGAGGGGACAGAGCGCTGCGTACATCCAAGTTGTGCAGCGGCCACTCGGTCTCGCTGCTGGCGTCTAATCCGTTCTCCGAGGGACAGTCTTGCGTCTGGCGTCTTAGTTCGTAGTCCAAATCCTGCGAAATAGAGCAAATAATAAATCGAGCGAAGCGAGATCTCCAAATCAACTTAGGCAAATCGTTGTTTTTTATATGTATGTATGTATGTTTGTTTGTCCGAGGATAACTTTCGAAACGTTGATTCGTTCATTGTGAAACTTGGTATATAGGTAGGCAATGATGGTCCCATCCTGGTGTGAATAAATGAGCTAAAGATGTTAGGGGGTTCACGAGGGGTAAAAAACAATCAAAATGAGACTATTCGGTCAAATGGGACGGATAATGAAAGGTCTTGTTTAGGACATTTCGACCCCGTTTTTATTTTTAGTTTAGTCCTTGTAGTTTTTGAGTTATTAGCCATACTAAAAAGTGAACTTTGACGAAATTCACAGGGTACACCAGTGACTCCACAATGCTAAAATTTGGTATTCGTGTAGCTTTAGTGACACAAATATAGCGAAACATCTGAAATCCAGAAAAACTGCAAATACTACCCCTAAAAACGTTAACCAGTATTTGGCAGATTTGGCACCCGATTTGAATGCCAGTATTGGTAGAATTTTATTCTTTTAACTTCTCATACATTGTAACCTAAATAAAAAAAAGGGCCCCCCAAATCTTTCCACTCCTCTTGATCTCTGGTCAACTCTACCGACTATTCGAACGGATACTATTCATAAAAAAACTATCAATTCGGCACAGACTTCAGCTTGTCAGCTAAAAAGGTCCAAGTCGCTGTAAGTATTAAAATTTTGAATATCATGTTCATCTCATCGAGTTTTAAATAAAAAATATTGTGTTCCCTCGTTGAACCAAAATTCTTAACACCTTTGGCACTATATAACTAAACAGAATCAAGGTCCTCCTGAGGTTATTTCATCCTATCGCAACTCTCTACCATTAATCCTCAACAGAGATGGTAATAAAACGTTACCTGAAAGTTAACAATCTCGTCCGCATTCTGTCTCCCTTCCACCGGCCCTTTGAAGAACTCTTCAAGCACCTTCCTCGTCTCCGAGAACTCGTAGAGGTAGTCGAATGCGGCGGAGCCAGCAGTAGGCGACTCCGGGTCGCTATCTGGCATTCTGTCGCGGCTATTTGTCATTATCCTGTCGCGACTATCTGTCATTATCCTGTCGCGACTATCTGTCATTATCCTGTCGCGACTATCTGTCATTATCCTGTCACGATTGTCAGGAATTATCCTGTCGCGTGTGTCTGTCATTATCCTCTGGAAAGTAAGGGAATAGGTAATTTAGACAAATTTAACAATAAAACAAATATCAGCTGACACGAATAGACATGACACTATAAATGTTAAGTGTTAGTGAATTTCCAGACTTTTGCGCTGCCATTCATGCCATCATGAAGTTTACACACAATACGCAATTTCAAAAAGATCATTATGACCGCAATGAATAAATATTGTTTGGCTTTGACGCAATGAAGTATAATTTAGACTTGAAGATCTCATTTAAGATTTCATGCTTTTGAACATACTAGTTCAAAATCAGAAGGCACTTACAAAAAAATACGGGCTACTGTGGCTAAGCCCATTAAATTCGGTAGGTATTTAAGAAGCAAATACGTTTCCATTTAGAGAATACAAAAGTGCTTTAATCTTCGATGTGCCGCCAAAAAATGTAAAATCCGGTTGAGTGCAGTGAACCTTGTAATTAATTAAACCAAGTTGCGATACAAATTTGCCCTATTCGGACGAACCTAAACACTTTAATAATAATGTATAACATCGCTGATTTATCTTACCTGTGGAAAGCCTGGACGCGGTGACCTAGCTGCCTTCTGCGTGCCGTACCTCCTCGGCGAGCCCTCGTACTCCGCGATCGGCAGCTCCCCTATAATCCTCGCTACCCGCTTATCCTCATCAGGACTTCCACTCTGCTCCCCCGACGACTCACTCCCCTCACTATCCTTAATATCACAATCACCGTTCTTTATATTATCTAAAGTTCGTTTCACACTCGTGTCTATCTCATCTTCACTAGCATCCGGTTCGGTCCTCAAACCTACAGACACAGAATTCAATATCACTGGAAGGAAAATAAAAGACTAGTGAAGTGATGGTTCGATTGGGGGCGATTGGATAATTGATGGGAACTAGAGCAGTTAGAAAGGTAGCAACAGTTTTAAAGAAATTGAGGGCATTTATTTATGTATTTTAGTAAATGCTTGCACAATCACAGCAATGCCAAGGCGTGTGACGAGCCAATTAACAATATATACACATTACAGAACAGTATTCTAGTTATTGTTACTATACATAAAATGTCAAGTTAAATTAATAATAATTAGAAATTATATTAATAAAATTAAGAATAAGTTAATTAATTAGGTAAATACAATAAACATTAAAAAAATCAATATAAAAAATATCATGTCATGGCATATGCACCAATTCACAGGATACCGAGTTACGAGCAGTAAACTTGTCGATAGTTTTCTGTAAAACGTTAGTGCTAATGAAAACTATGGACATAAGCTATTGGTGCAATCAGACTATGAAATATCGAAGTTCAAAAAAGAAGTATATACGGCACTCCAACAAATAAGCTAAGCTAAAGAAAAATCGGGCAGCACAGGCTAGAAAAAAAAATCGAAGATTTAGATTTGTGTAAATTTTTGATAAGTAAATCTTTCAAGAGCGGTCTTAAATTACTTAAGTATGTCAGTTTTGGAGGCACTTTAAATTCGTTTAAAACATCTTACCTTTCCAATCATCATTATCATCAAAAACCATAACCTCCCCGTCGGCGACCACAGCGATGGGGCTGCTCTTAGTGCTGACGTCAATGGTCTTATGAGGATCGAGGATTGGCGAGCTGTTCTTGGGAATCCCCATGTTGTTGGGGTCGACGATTATGTCCCGCTCTCTCTCGACTCTGATTGGGTCGCGGTCGCCGTTCGTGTACGACGGTGAGGTGTGCCGAGATATCATCTTTTTCGGTTCATTTATTATTCTGTGTATTTGTATCTGAAATAACAGAATATGTAATTATCAACGTAAGAAAAATATTCTTGAACTTGGAGAAAAAATATCGATTTAGTATAAACGTTACACAAGACGTGACGACATCTTGAAATGTGGACAAATCTATTTGACAAACTAGCTGACCCGCCAGCGGTTTCGCACGGCGCAAAGATCAAAATATTTTTTCTATTGAAACTTTGACACCCCATTTTTATCCCATGGGATCTGATTTATGGGATTACAAGTAGCCAATATATTAATCCAGGTTATAATCTACGTAAATACAAAATTTCATCAAAATCGGTTCAGTTGTTACGACGTGATTGTGTAACAAACAAACAAACTTTTGTTTTTATAATATTAGTGTAATGTGATAGTGTGATGAAATCTGAACTCGTAGCATATTTTCTGATCCTATCTACAACTCATATCTGTGAGAAGTGGATTACTTATTTCTCATGTTAAATCCTGCCATGTTAATTTCACCAGAATTGTAAGAGCCGTTTCCTGGGCTCAGTCGCAGAATAGGCTCTTTCGTGGTCTACGTTTTTAGGACTGACATTATACATTTTCCTCATAATTTGCTGCGTGGAGTAAAAAGCCTTCATACTCATTCGTATGCAACGAGACGCGGCCCGGAATCGAAACGACCTTTTTGTGCCGTACCATTATCATAGGCTTGTGAACTACATTTTCTAGACCTTTTTCCCTTGAAATAAGAATGGATGATTATTTATCGATAAGATTGCTTTTTCAACAGCAGCAGAAGCAAAAGCCATCGGTCACTTTATAACCATTATCATAAACCAGACTACAGGACAAAAGCCTCCGCTATAGAACAGCTCGACAAACGGTTCTGGGTTTCCTTTATAATCCGTCTTCCTATGAAACGACTGTTTTAAACTGTTATAATCCCAACGACATCATCGGTTCATCGAGTTGACAGCTAGCTCATACGAATTCACTTTAACGTGTGTCCAGTTAATACCGCTTTCGTTCCTGCTTCCGCTGAATCGCGTAACCGCAACTTAGGTCTAACCTCCGCGTAAGTAAGTCTAGGCTTATATTCGTGGTCCTCACCTCATTATTAGTATTATTATCAGCTGCGTAGTCCACAGTGTCCTTGTTCAGAGCCCGTACTTTGTTCCGTATATTGTGTTTGTGTGTGTTGCTGTGCCGTAGCTTGCGGACCGCCTTCGTTCTGCTCTGCGAATACAGTTCTCTACCTCCCGCTATTTCTATGATCCTGGTAATAGAGGAAAGAGAGCCATTGAGAAAACTCAAAAGAAACTGCTACCATTTATACCTACGAGAAGTACGAGGTTTGACTATATGTACGAGAAGGACTATTTGTTTGATTTATCTCATTATAAAAAAATAAAAAGGATGGGGGGGGGGGGGGGGGTAACTAAGAACAGACATTATTAAGAAATATGTATAGGTTATAGAAGATGAAGGTACTTAATTAGGTCAGTGGTAGGTTAGTACTAGATATAACAAGGTATGCATACTATGTATGTATATGGTAAGGTACCTATCTAAAACAATGATGAAAATATTTTATTTGTCATACCCATTTTCATACATTTTATTCAGTGTGTGTTCAGTCATCGATTGAGAACGCGCACAAAAGATAAAAACCGCTACAGAAGGGGCTAAATTCAACTTCAATGCGAATCGTTGACAAACGATATACTAAACTATTCAGAAAAGAACTTGTTTCTTCGTGTTTTGTTATAAGTCTATCGTGAGATGCATTATGTATTCAGTTTGTAGTCGTAAACTCGCAAGTTAACGAATATACATGGAATCATAGTGCTGAATAGTTTTCTAACTGTATCGCAGTAAGTAGATTAGATAATTCTTTGTTGCGCACCAAGAAAACAATACAGCTAAAAAGAACACCGTAAAACTATGTGATACAATTGGCGGTCTTATCGCTAAAAAGCGATCTGTACCAGACAACCTTTGGATAGAATGGACTATGTGGACATTACCTGGGGTGTAATGGTGTACCTAACATACTACATATATACACTTATATTTATAATTTAAAAAATAAATATAACATAAACTAATGATCCTAAATAATAACTACTTATATAAGAAAAATATTAATTAATAATAAATCCCGTGCAGTCTCTGCAGCACTTGCTAATGTGCCCTTTGTTTCCGAACACCTGCACGATGGAGGACCTAATAACCGCCTCACCTAATGCTATTGTTGTGGCCAAACACCTGTCCAACATACTATAAATGAAAACGTAGAACTCGTGACACGCTATAGTGTGACCATTAGTGCTGTGCACTCCCTGAGGTATGCGCGCGGCGAGACGGGGGGGAGAATCGGCTGCTGCGCTCTGTCAGTACGCCGTCAACGCTCGTGGCGGCAGGTAGTGTTATTTGTATCGGACTGTCTATGTCAGACGCACATGACATGTCAGTGCACAGCACTAATGGTCACACTATAATAAGAAGAAGAATAATAAATACATAGATATTTAGCGACATATACATACTCAAATATTGTTCAAATAGTTTTTAAGTAGGACGTGGACAATGATCAGCCGTTCTGTCAGTTGGCAGCACATTCGAGAATCTATAATACAATATGAATTGATTGTCACATCGGATATCCGATAAAGCGAGTCGGAATGAATAAAATTAAGAGGTACTCATGAAATGGGAAAAAAAGCTAAATCAAGATTATCAGAATAACAGTAAATATCAGAATCTCCAATAGGCTGGCCATTAGGACGAATGGAGGAGGCCAGAGCACGAAGTGTCTTATAAGAGGCAACGCAGAAGGCCAGAGTACTGACAGGTCTAAACTCAGGTGGCTGGATGGCATAGAGCAAGCCATAAAAGCTATTGGAGTTAGCGGCTGGAGAGAAAAACCCCAAATTACATATATAACGCAATAAATACAATTTAATTTTGTAAAAAAAAGATGATCAAGTGTTTTATTGCTTCTAAGATAAGGTAACGTTTATTTGCTAGGAAAAAATAAACACATCAGTAGTTCTAAATTTATTATTTGTTCATTTACGTATAGTAATAATAATATTGCTGGACATTTCACATCTAGCCCCAAACTAAGCAGAGCTTGTACTATGGGAATCAGATAACTGATAGAATACTTATATAGGTAAATTTTTTTGGAAATACATACTTAAGATATATAGAGATATATAGATTTTGACAATCAGCTATCATGGGCCAGCCACATCAATGCAATAAGCAAAAGGGTGCATTTCTCTTTTCAATCCCTCAAACGTCTTCAGAAATTTCTTCCCTTTGAAACGAAAATTACTCTCGTCCAAGCCCTGTTGCTGCCCCTTCTCGACTATTCAGATGTCTGCTTTCTTGATGCCACGGAGGAACTTCTCAATAAACTGGAACGTCTACAGAACTTGTGCATCCGTTTTATTTTCGGACTGCGCAAGTTCGATCACGTATCCACGTTCAGATCCCAACTTAAATGGCTCCGTCTTCGTCGTGATCTTCACGTTCTCTCACTAGTCCAGTCATTTCATCCGAAAAAAGGCAAATAAAAGAAAATGAATTTGCGGATCTAATTTTTTGATATGTTGTACCTGATAGGGGATACCTAGAAAAGCTTAACTTGAGTTTTTCGACCAAGCTTTCCTAGGAGCTTCCGCCGCCATATTGAAAAAAGGGGTAAAATTTGTTTCTCGGCAATAACTCGACTATCCCATGAGATTCGAAAATTTTTGTAGGACACTTTTTATAGCTTTCTTTGTGCTCTACAATAAAGCCTTGACCATTTTTAGCGTATAATGCATCGTTATCGAGATATCGATCGATAAAGTCAAAAATTTAGGACATAATTTTTGTTTTCTGCTTTATTTTTGTTTGGGTCATAATAAATATAAAAAATTGTGAAATTCAAACTTGTAGAGCATATTCAGACCTACAATTTCCTTATTGGATTTTTTTATGTTGGACAAAAATTACGATCTCCAGCGCGCCGCAAAGTCGGTGAATTCACGCTCAGCGTCGTTAAAGAGCACTATCTTTCTCTGTAATTTTATTTTATTGTAGGTATATATTTATTATTGTAGGTATATATTTATTATTGTAGGTATATATTTATTTTTGTATATATTAGTCTATTTATTTTATTTATTATATTCATTCATTTTATTACTTTCTTTTGGTATATTTCGTTTTATTTGTTTAAGATATATGTACATATTTATGATTCTTGTACACGCACTTATCTTTAAAATCATCTCTCTCTCTCTAGCCTCAAAGGTTTGCTGGAAGAAAACTCTTTATAGGGTTAAGCTCGCCTTTGTACATGTCCTCTATTTCTGTACTTTATAATGTATTTTCTTGTGTACAATAAAGAATAAAGAAAGAGAAATAACCAGACCCGGAACAAATATCTGTAGATCATGCAAACATTTGTTCCGCGGCGGGAAACGAACCAGCTACCTACTGCGTCTCAGCCGGCTATTCGCCCACTGCACCACGACGAGGTCGTCGTATTTTACTTGTGTGTATTCATTCTAGTGTCTTCTGGTAGCCGGATTAAAGCCTTAAAAGCAGTGTCTTGAAACTACATTCAAACTGCCACCGGTACAAGAAAATATAACTGCCAGGACAAAGTTAGGCAAGCTTTCGTATTGCTATCTAATGATTTTAAAACCAGTATAAAGTTTCATACTAGTCTATTGTGCTATTCAAGCTTAGAAATAATACAAGAATATAAAAATCGATTTAAAAGTCCGCCTGCAGCCAAATCCTTTCATGCCAAGGTCGTATTACGGTTCAAATTGCCTTGAATCTCGCTTGTTAATATATATACTTGATATCAATTATACTTGAAGCACGCACACAAATTCTATAAACTTTAGCCAAATCCCCCTTCTTGCCTTGAGTTTCAAGTTTGAATTGTTCCCTCGGGTTTGCCACAACTTTCGGAGGCCTAAAGAAGTCGTGAATAAGCTTCGCTCTGAACGTCAGAACGTTTTAAAGAAAACGTATGAATATTTGAAATAGCAGAAGTTCTGTGAAGTCTTTCAAGATCAAATTGGGGGCAACGTATTTAGAATAGTTATGAATCGATACGCGATGTGACGAGGTACAAGCGCTTTGAGCGCCAATTCAAAGTTTTGATTCAATGAAATATTTCGCAAAGATTTTTAAAGCTTCGGATGTTGCTATTAATTTCTTAGATTTAATGAGTCTTTGACATAAGAAGAAGAGTTATTTACTATTAAGTGTGGGCCTTTTACTGTCGATTAAAAGGGCACTTGAAAATTCATTTTGCCCTTCGTTTTGTATTTTAAAATAATGAAGAATTTTGAAGCTGAATTTGAAATATTTTTTAACATTGTCTCTGAACAAAACTACGGTGATTAGAGAGAGCAACCAGCCTTATTTCTTGCCTGATCTTTTCTGGCTTTTCGGAGGAATAAATTGTGAATATTGAATTTTAAGAATGAAGCAACGATCTGCGCGCTTTAGGTGGTAGAGACTGGTTAAGAAAAGTATAAAATGAGGCTCAATGCAGCACATTGAAGATACCTACGTCCAGCAGTAGTTTGCTATATCATACCTATAGGTTGATTGTGTTGATGATGCATTTGAAGGAAACAGGAACTAACTAATTATGAAAATGTTAAATAAACCTAGAGCGAAAAGCTTCAGCGAACCTAGATATGTGTGATGAAGGAGTTCAGGAATGAAAAACTACTCTCCTTAAATTTCCTTAGCGATGGTATTCTCACCTCGAATCTCTAAGTTTGTAAGTGCCTCCTTTGGCGTTGAGGATGACAAGTTGCCCCTCATTTTGCTCCTCATCTGAGGATACGTTGTTCACGTTGTTCGTGTCGCGCCCCTCCAGGGCGGAGGTAAGTCTGAAACACAAGGCATCAAATAAATATTTGACTGAATGATAAATATGTATATAAAGTTTGTATTGTACAAGGTTATTTGCAAAATATTCAAACTGCTTTAGGTACAAGACGATTACGGTTGTTTCTGAGGTTACCAACTACAAACAAACTACTTTACCGCTTTATAATATTATTAGTAAGTATTATTATAGATGACAATGACAGCAGCTTGCCTCGATCCTTGCCGAAACTGGCAAATTATTGGGCTCTTCTTCTCTTCATCTTGCTCAGCGGTTGAAACAAACAAGTCTCCGTAAGTGTTCTACAGTAAGGTAGTACTACAACTGAAGAACGGCACTACTACTGAAGAACTAGTTGATACTAGTTCTGCAAGTTCTATGGCGAATGGGACCTGAATAGTGCGTGCTTTGAGCCATCAAGAGTGTGAACGCCATTCCATCATTAGGACGCATGACATGCGAGGTTTGTTGATGGCGTCGGAAGCTTCTACGTCGATGTTTATGTTACGATGAAAGGATTATTCTACAGCAACGATTCTTTAACAGCTTTGTATCGTAAGCCTCGTCTTGCAACGAACTAAGACAATGATAACTCATTGAAGTGACACGGCGGCGGCGGGCGTCGGCGCAGATAATGGACGGGCAATAATAGCGCGACAGTCAGCGCCAAGTCCATGCAACTTCAATGTGTTTTGCGCCTAAAAACCTCCCGAAGCACAAGGCTGCTTCCTTGTAGTACAGTCACCGCGCCATCGCGACACTGAAGGTAGGCGCAATGACGGTTGATAGACCTTCTCAACAGGAAATTTTGAGTACCTTTCGTGGTGATGCTGCATGTTCTTCGGCCGGCACTTGGGGAAGAGCCGGGTGATGCGCTCGCCGACGTCGGAAGCGGGCGTGGAGTCGCCCGCGCCGTCCGTCCGCAGCGCACACGCGCTCATGTCGCCGCGCGCGCCGCGGTCACGCCGCCGCCGCCTCTACCGGCAATACATGCCACAACGTCAGCTTTATTTATCAACTTTATTTTATTTCATGAGTGAGAAATTGATCATTCCCTAAACCGCCCTATAGCGCAAAACAGATAGTAGTGGCACGGAGTAGCACCGGCGCAGCGTACAACTCGTTAAGGTATAATTTTAGTAGCGCACATCGCATGTCGCGCGAAGTAGCGCGAATATAATATCCGACGCCCGCGTCACAACTGAGCTGCGCCAAGTCACAAGTGGTGCGATTTGTATCTGTTTTGCACGTATGGTACAATATTTACGCATAAAAAGTCTCATGAGTGGTTATGGTCAAAACGTTTGCATTCAACTGTAAAAGAGCCTTACAGTCTCTATCTAATCTATCTTACGAGGAAACTGAGGAATTACTAACCGTTATAAAGTAAGATTTTAAAGATTGTACAGTACGTACACTCATACCTTCCATGTTGGCACTTAGTTTGTTTAGTTATTTTTTTGAGTATTCATAAATTACCCCAGTCCAGCCTTATTCGCCTGAGATAAAATCTTACCTATAAGTAGATATTAATCCCTAATGTTAATCTTAGCAATATGAAAAATTAATAAAGATTAATTTATTTATTATTTATTTATTCATTACACTGGCCACAGTTCTTGAGCTGTCCAAGTTCGTAGAACATACGCGGTGATTCGGGCGAGCAACAGTATCCTTTAGAACAAGGTGGAAAGTTGAGATGAGGCATAGTTAGGGTTAGTCATCTACGAACGTATTCTCGTAGCTTTGAGCTTCAACTTTCCGCTTTCATTTGATCTAGATTTAAAACTACGTTCTTAGGTTAAGGCAGTAACTAATACCTCCGGCAGTCGGGCAAAAACCAGAGACATTTTTGCTCGGGCAATTAAAAGTCAAAAAAGTTGTGATCAGAAGTTTTCAAGAAAGGACACAGACAAAGATCAAAGAACGGGGTCAATTTTGTGATAAGACGTTAATAAGATTCTTCAGAACAGAATCTAGACCAAATGTAAGTTGAACTACTTATTCCATGCCAATGTTGAGTCGATACTAGGTACTAAGAAAGTTGACTAAGAAGAACTGAAGTTAGTGACTAGACGAACTCGCGTTTTAGAGAACGCGTTACTTAGCGATAAGACCACCTATTGAACTTGTTTCTCATCATTTGTTGCTTGTAAATTACCTATAATAAAGTACTTTCATCCATGAATTTCTAGTCTTCATTAGCATATCCAGCCAGGCTTGCAAAAACACCGTACATTAAAGGAAGAATACAGTAAAATAACAGTTCAACGTAGAATGTAGAAACATTTATATTCATGACCATACAAATATTGTAGCGTATCCAGCCAGACTAACATAACCGCCCTAGACAAGTTTCAGTCTAAATTAATAAAACAAATAATCAATTCTGGACATTTCACAAAGCGCTATCCAACCCCAAAATAAGCAATGCTTGTACTATGGGTACCTAATAACTGATAGAATACTTTTATATATATATATTTTTTTTTTTTTTAGATTTATTTATTTATTTCCGTAATCCAACAGCGTAATACAAAATACAGTACACATTTTTTTATGTCTTATAGTTAGGCCAAAAATAGGATTACTTAATTTAACACATTTTAAATAACAATAAACAACAGTGTCAAGTTGAAAGATCCCTAAAAACAACAATACCCAATGATGAATTATATTCTTAACTATGAAATGGGCCTATGGTCCACACCAACATGATCATTCACTATGCAGGCATATATGCCTACGTAATAAATAACATATTGATGTGGTTGTGTGTGTATTTGTGTGTGTGTGTGAGAGACTGTGCGTATGTTTGTGTAAGAAGGTGTGTGAGTGGATGTATTTTGCAATTGTGTGGTGCTTTATAAATGTCCAAATAATTGAAATTGTAACACATACTTATTAAATATATTAGTTATGCTGAGAAATATTAGAGAAGGCTTCATCGCTCCAATCAATCACCTGGGTTATAGGTACCTAATTGGATCGATGTAACCTTTTGATTTCATATTTCAATGTGTTTTTAGATAAATTAAACAAATCAAAGCCAGAATAATGTTTGTTGTAAGTCTGGGCTGTTCGACACAAAACAGAGTTTTGGGCGTAGTTCGTGCTGACGCCGGGTACATGAAGTAGCGGTGTGTGCCGTGTACGATACAAAGGAACCTGTAATGCCACATTACCTAGCAGCTCACTGCAATCAATTTTTCCAGATAAAATATCATGAAGAAACACAACGTCATACTGTTTTCGTCTTTGTTCTAGTGAGTCAATACAAAAATGTTTACAGGCCTCGAAATATGTTTCATAATGAGTATACTCTTTGAAACCTAAGAATTTTATAAATTGTTTTTGTATTGCTTCGATTCTTTGTATGTGAACAATGTAACACGGAGACCAGATACTACAGGCATTCTCTAAGATGCTCCTAACGTAGGCAAAGTATAAAACTTTAATGCGATCAATGTGTTTAAAGGAGCTACATACACGCTTAATGAATCCTAACTGTTTGTAGGCTTTGTCGACAATGTTATCGATGTGTTCGGCTAAAATCATTTTTGAATCTAATCTAACTCCTAAGTCACGGACTGAATTTACTTTTTTAATAGGGGTATTATTAATATGATAAGTAACACTAAAGTAGTTTATGTAAGTAGTTTATGTATCCGCTAAAGTACACCGCACTCCGTAATTTTTAAAAATTTCGCTCCATCCAAAGGTTGCCTGGAAGAGATCGCTTTTAGCGATAAGGCCGCCCATTGTATTGCCTTATTTATTTTAACCCAGTACTTATTTTTTTATTATTTCTGTTTGTGTGGTAATTCAATAAAGAGTTATCTATCTATCTATCTATCACTGATCGGTTTATTTTTACGAGAAAAGGTAATCTGAAGACATTTAGATGTATTAACTGATATTCTATTTCTTACGTAGTAACTATGAAGATTATTTAGGTCATTTTGTATTTAAGCGCAGTCAGAAATATCATTAATTTTTATATATACTTTTTTATCATCAGCAAACATTATAAATTTTGAGTCTTTAAAACATGCATTAATATCAAAAAGGAATGAGTTATAAAGTAACGGACCAAGGATTGATCCTTGGGGCACTCCAGAGTCGATAGTAACGTAGTCGTTTCTGGCGCTCCCTATGACCACAGCTTGTCTCCTTTTAGTTATGTACGAGCTGAACCATTTGTGAAGGTCGCCACGAATCCCCAACGCGTGTAACTTGTGGAGCAGGATGATGTGATGAATCTTGTCAAAGGCTTTCTCAAAGTCAGTGTAGATCACATCAACCTGCGCTCTTTGGTCCATGCTTCGAAAGACATAATTAGTAAAAACTGTTAAATTAGTTACTGTTGAGCGCAACCGCGCATGAAGCCGTGTTGTTCATCTGGAATTTGGATTTGTAAATAACCATATATACTGTTTTATAAATTAAATTTTCTAGAATTTTGCTGAATGTATTTAAAATAGATATAGGCCGGTAATGTTCAACACGCCTTCGTGAGCCACTCTTGTGGATCGGTACTATTCTCGCTTCTTTCCAGATTTCTGGGAATTTTTACTTCTAATATATATAAAAATACCCAAATTTGGAACAAATAACTGTACATCATGCACACTCTTGTCTCGCAGCGGAAAACGAACTCGCAACCACTCGCAACAGAGTCTACGGAAGAATAGAGCAAAATCACATTTTAGTGTAGAGTTGAAACACTGACATTGTTTAAACTGAATTTAATTGATTTGTACAGTTACTGTTTATTACTGTTAAATTCTTGAAATTCTTATTATTGTTATTTTCTCCTTTTTTTACTCTCCTTGAAATCATTTAATAAAATAATTAATTTAAGTCATGAAAGTATACCTAACAGACGGCGAAACGGCATTTAATAATTAATTTAAGTCATGAAAATATACCCAACAGACAGCGAAACGGCACTAACTAATTTAAGCCATGAAAGTATACCTAACAGACGACGAAACGGCATTTAAACGGCACTAAATAATTTAAGTCATGAAAGTATACCTAACAGACGACGAAACGGCATTTAATAATTAATTTAAGTCATGAAAATATACCCAACAGACAGCGAAACGGCACTAACTACTTTAAGCCATGAAAGTATACCTAACAGACGGCGAAACGGCATTTAAACGGCACTAAATAATTTAAGTCATGAAAGTATACCTAACAGACGGCGAAACGGCATTTAATACTTAATTTAAGTCATGAAAGTATACCTAACAGACAGCGAAACGACACTAACTAATTTAAGTCATGAAAGTATACCTAACAGACAGCGAAACGGCACTAAAAATTTAAGTCATGAAAGTATACATAACAGACATCGAAACGGCACTAACTAATTTAAGTCATGAAAGTAGTAACAGACGGCGAAACGTGGCTGATCTAATTATTGTTTCTATGTTGACCCATGACTTATTACTTTCCCTATGGTACTAACAAATAAAGTTAATGAATAAATAAACGAAAACACTTTCTTGTAAACCACAAAAAAAAACAAACATAATACACATAAATACAATGGGCGGTCTTATCGCATATAAGCAATAGGATTTGTATTTGTAAACATTATTGTATTTGTACTCTCTACGCTAAATTATAATTACTCTTAATTTAAATGTAGAGAAAATGTTCTAGACGTCATGACCTAGCAGGTTTGATTTCCAGAGTATTCAGAATAGTAACCGCGGGGCCAATGACGTGTTTCGCATGGCACCACTGTAACCGGTGCCAAACTACCGGATCGATAGAGCATTAGCTGTGGCCACGAGTCACGAAGTACGAAACAGCTGAACTCTGCGAACCCCCGAGGTATCGTAAAGGATATACATTTTATGTCTTAAATTTTCCAAAGGGATGGAATATTTATGTGTAGTTTGAGCTTACGGTTATCATTTATATGAAAAGCCATAGGACGTCCACTGCTGTACATAGACCTCCCCATAGATTTCTAGAGCGACCGATCTTGTGCGGCCTACACCCGAAGCAGAGCCGGATTAACTATATCGGGGCCCCTAGGCAATGCAATTCTCGGGGCCCCTTTCCTTTACCCTTTTCTTAAAATTCTTAAAATATATTTTTTCTATTACAAAAGCCGAGACGATCAGATCGACTCCTGCTTTTTGCTTTTATTGCAATGAAAAGATTATAGTTATAGATAAGTGATGATTCAGGTCTCATGATGGAATAAAAAGGAGAAAAGAAACGCGACGCGGTTATTTTAAACTTAATCTTTTTAAATGCAAAAAATATATTGTATAACGAAAGAAAATGTTTTTGTAAAGTAGGTACAATTAGTTTAAATAGCAACTCTTCTAACTTTTTTAGATACAAAATCGTTTAAAACATCTTGGAAATTGACTTTTTTCAACACATCATTTTTAATCGCCATTATCAACGATGAATTTAAAAGGTTCTGTGATATTGTTGAACGAAGACAGTTTTTCCTCATGGTGCATGGCCCGCATTGTCTAGACCCCCGTCGGTCACCCCCCTAGTCGGTGCGGGGCCCCTAAGCAGTTGCCTAATCCGCCTTATGAATAATCCGGCCCTGGTAGGGAGCCGTCCTACGCTATACTTTACAGTGCGTGGTCTCAAGTCCAGAAGCTATCTGCTCCAAAGGCCGTCTGTTCTTCGAGCTATCAATTCAATTCATTAATTAAAGCAGACAATAGTTTACAAGTCCATTTGTGTAAGGTTAGTTAAGTTAGGTTATAAAACAGTCATGTATTTCGTTAAAACATTCATTCGCATCCCACCCAATAGCCATAAGGCTATTTGATCAGGATCCGAGTGAAAGATTGAATCACAGGCAGGTCATATCTATCAGGTATGATCTGCAGCATGTTATGTGACCAGCTATTGCACTTCAGCTTGCTAATACTCTTGGCTATGTCAGTGACCTTGATTTGTCTACGGATCTCTTTATTTCCGTTCTATAGATTGATCTCGTGGAGAAACATCAAGCATAGACCTCTCCATAGCACGCTGAGCGACCTTTAGTATTTTTCATTATAAGCAGTTTGTCAACAAAAATAGAATTTATCGATATTTTTAAAGTAGAGTTCAGAATTCTCGATCATGTCATTTCTCTACAATACATGTCTCGAGTTTAATAGCCCCGCGGCAAAGCATTGGCACGCAAAGTCGGGCGGCGTCGCTCAGCCTTCTTCAGGGTGGATTTATACTAAGGGTTTATTACTACGTGTCTGCCTGGACTCTACATTCTACATTCCATCACGGTTGCCGAGCAAATTGCAACTTCTGTGTTTCACGAATAAATTATACCCTTAGCGCTTTTTAAAGATTGAATGAGAAATAAAAAATAAGTGTTATCTTTGAAAAAGGACCTTAGTACTCTGGTTTTATGAAAAAGGTAGGTAGTCGAAATTTGTTATTATCCTTATTTAGTCACTAAGTGGATGGACCCAACGTTATTAACAATTTAGAATATTGTAGGTAACGCTTTCAAATAAGCGTTTGACTTATTTTGGAGCACAAATAAGGTCACTGAATCTAATTAGCCCGGAATAATGGACCTTCGAAAATCACATTCAAAATTTTGCAAAAGCATAATGTGATCATGGAACGCAATTCTCAATTGAAACTTTTACCCTTTTCATCGCCATCCAAAGGGCTAGCTAGTTCAATTCATTTATTCGAAATGAAAATTTAAATTGTACGTAACAAGGTGTAATTTCGTTTAACTTTTGCTAATTGGAAAAGGTGGAGCAGATGACATGCCTTTTGGGCAGATGCCACTACTCCTCAATTAAAAATAAAACCTCTCTTCAGTTATTTAATTAATTTCGCAAAGAATGGGCCCTCTTGTCGAGTAATTAAAACCCCATTTGCGGAATAGGCCTCCATTGCTGAAAGCACAATAAAAATCATTTTTTTCTGGGGACAATTATAGCAATAAGCGCTCGTGACTTCAAGCGCTCTTCCTGGAATGAACATTTTAGGTGGGAATATTTTTTCAGCACCAGAGAACAACAGGACTAATAAAATGTGGAACCTAACCTACATAGTTATGGATAGTAATATCGTTTTTTTTTTATGTTGAATACTTTTTGCCTACTTATATCTGTAAAGGGCTAATGGTAAGTGGAAAAAAATAATGGTTGTCAGAATGAAACCGCGTTCTTTACGGCTAAAGCAAGCGGTGGCCCTAATATATTTATATGTGTTGTATCTAGCTTGTATGATAAATATATTATTTTACACCACCTGCTCGACAATGTCAAATTTATGTCACGTAAACCTCACTGAAAGCAGCCGATTAAATCCCTACGGCTGAGTCAGGAGTAGAGTTGTAATGAATGACATTATGCTCTCGCGAGCATAATGTGATATGAATTTGGAACCTCATCTGTATTAAAATTTGAACCAATGAGACCCACACAATAAGAACTTATTCATAAATCGAACTACCTCTGCACAGAATGCACCAACATAGATTTGGTTTTTATTGCCTCGCAGAAAGTGTGAAAAATAAATTATTCTCGTTCTCGTGGATATAGCTGTCTGCATCTTGGGCGTGCTTATATCCCTATCTGCACTCAGGATTCTAGTAACTCCCTCGCTCCGCTCGTGAGTTAACTCTAGATTCCTTTGTTACGTTCGGGATTCAATATAGCGCCCGTGACGCAAGACACTGCTTATCACCTTGTTTAATAAACTTTCTCGCGAGCAAAGCTGAAGGCAGAAAAACTTTTTCTTACAAGAAACATATAGGTTGGATTTGGAAATAGGTAATTATTTAAACTTATTCGAGCCAATTAAATTAACAATAACTAAAATTATAAGTTTGTCAATGAATTAATATCATATTTATCAATTCTAATCTAATGTCGGTTTCTAAGAATATTTCATATTGTCAGGCCATTTTAATAGGTAACATTTGAAGTCTGTTGACGTCTGTCAGTTCTGTACAACTCGTACCGAACTCGTACTCGTATCGGTCATTAATACAATAATCTGCAATTGTGCAGTTTTTAACAAAACGAAAAAATATATTATTTTATGCCCGCCGTTGCAAGGTTACGTTGTTGAGTTTTGATGAATTGTCAAATGTTACCTAATAAAATGGCCTGACTTTAGGATACCAAAGAAACGCGCAATTAGTGCCGCAAGTTGCGAAAGCCATAATATAATAAGAAGTAAAAAATATCCTTTTAGAGTAAAACGAAGTCTCCCTAGACCGCAAGTCACAACTAATGGAATTAAATGTTTTGATGTAAGAATATTACTTGAATCATCGTTTTGACTGTAATGAAAAAAGTGATTTTAACGCTAATTAAGTTAGTTATGAGATTATGATATTAGATGCTGGGACGTTTTTGAAACAACATCTTTATTCGGAGCTTTCAAAAGAAAATTTAATATTTCCCTTCATATTTGTGGAGTTTATATTCTAGATCTGATCTGACTTTACAATGTCAACCTCTTCAACGCAATGAAGAGTTTTGATAACACATTGAAACACAGTATGTTTGAAGTATAGTATGTACTTTAAACATAAAAACAATGACTAATTATTAGCTAAGCTATTGTATTGAAAATTAAAAGTTACCGTTGTAATTATATAATTTGTGTGAAATTAACACATTGAAATTGGTTTATGCCATATTCGTACCGTGGAAGTTCGGCCCACACAAAAAAATCTGCTTTCGTCCCACTTTATATGCCCCGTACGTCCCATAAAATATTTTAATTCAAAAAAATCTTGTTTCGTCCTACTTTTGTATTCCCCATTCGGCCCATGTTTTTATGAAGGCAAATTTTAATCACTTTAGTACAGTTGAAGCCATAAGTGTTCACTTGATTTTTATATTTTCAAAATCTATCAAAATCAATCGTGGCCGACTTCAAGGCGAAGGGACCGTAAAACTTCGAGAAACCATTGAAATGGACAATTATATTCAGCAATCTATAAAATCCATGCTGCATAGCACTATATCATTAGGCCATTGCCTAGAAAAAATATGTCCTTTTGTATTTTAAAGTTGTACTGATGTGATTATATCAATAATATCACATTTCAAAACATAAACGTATTGTACTTGTACATCAAGTATTTATCGTATATTATTTTTGTTTTATTGTTGATTTTATATCTGAGTCTCTTATTAATCTACAATACTAAGACGCTCTTTATTACTAGAAGACTGATTATTGTTTCTACAAAAAAAATATGATAAACGTTATTATATTAAAATATAATTCTAAAAAATATTACTTTACAGTTCAATGCTGTGACGTTTGTAAATATAAATTAATATTTTTTAGAAATTATGGCATTATTTACGATACATATTTTAATAATTTTAAATATTTTTAGTTCTTTTATGACTGATTATTGTATACGGATTGATACTGGTTAGGTATATAATTAATAGTTTATTTTTGCAACTACATTTTTAAACATTACCTATGTTATTTACTAGACATATTTTAATAATTTTAAATATTTTTAGTTCTTTTATGACTGATTATTGTATACGGATTGATACTGGTTAGGTATATAATTAATAGTTTATTTTTGCAACTACATTTTTAAACATTACCTCCGAGGTTCTATTTTTTTAATATTGTTAACTAATGAATAATGTTTTATGGTATACTTACCCATATATGTTTAGCATAATATTACCCAATCATTGTAAATGAATATAAATGTTTTGTAGATTTCATTTGACGATCTTCGTTGTTCTTAGGTTCATTGTGATGCAAGTACCATTATATATCTAAATTTTAATAAATATTTTTCGCCGCATTTGTTTCTTTTAATTATTGGATCAATCATTACAGATTTAGGTAGTACATGAGAGCTTTGAATTTGATAATTACGTACAGTTAATAATAATACTACTAATGTCTATCAGAATTGGGTGGTGGTAAATGCGAAGTGGTAGAAAAGACACTTCTTAGCCTTCAGACAATAATAAATTGATGACCACAGTTTTTGTTGTGTTGATCAATTATACTTTTGATGCTAAGTGTACTTACAGTAATTTTGGTATGCGGGACGAATGCGGATAAATAATATTGTGCGGGACGAATAAAAACTTTAATAGAGCGGGCCAAAAACGCGGGACGAATATGTCATAAATCTTGAAATTGTATTATCAAAAACATAATCTTCAAAATTGAAACTAGAGATTGGAAATCATTTTAAAGTTACTGCTAAAGATCAGAACCATAACATTTGCTTATATTTTGTGGAGGTTCTTTTAATCGACTACAGAAAAGGAGGAGGTTCTCAATTCAACTGAATTTTTTTTTATGTTTGATACCTCAGAACTTTCGACTGGGTGAACCGATTTTGATGATTCTTTTTTTATTTGAAAGCTGGTGCTTCCGGTGTGGTCCCATTTCCATTTGGTCCTGTTCTGACAACGACATCTACGAGAAAACCATATAAGTAGTAAATTAGTTTAATTTGTATGTTATGTTATGTTTGTTACCTCAAAACTCCGTCATTGATAAACCGATTTAAAAAAATCTTTTATTATTTGAAAGGATATGCTAGGTTTGGGAAAAAGTCTTTTCGCATTGTAGTATGTATGAACTTGTAATAAAATCTCTTTGGCTATACTATTTGTATCTGGCTGGTTTTGGTATCATTTCAAGTTTAAATTTTAAAGAAGGTAATTCCAAATTCAAATTGGGAAAATATGTGATTTTTATTTGTTTTTTGTACTGTAAAGATGAGTGAATCTAATGAAGAAATTCGATACATTTTAAAATTTTACTACATATAAACTAAAAATATAAGGAAGGCCGCGAAAAAAATTTGCGATGTTTATGGACCACTAGGTCCAGCAGTGTCTGTGAGAGTAGCACAAATTTGGTTTAAGCGTTTTCAATCCGGAAATTTTGATGTCAAAGATGCACGTCGCTCTGGTCGCCCTATTACGGATAAAATTGATGCCATTTTTGAAAAAGTGGAGCAAGATCGGCTTATCAGTAGTTACGACGTAGCTGAAGAACTGGGAATTGACCACAAAATAGTTTTGGCGCATTTGAAAAAAACTGGGTACACAAAAAAGCTCGCTATTTGGGTACCCCACGAGCTCACTGAAAGAAACCTAATGAACCGTGTACTTATTTGTGATTTTTTATTACGACGTAATGAAACCGAACCATTTTTGAAGAAGCTGATAACTGGTGATGAAAAGTGGATCACGTACGACAAGAACGTGCAAAAAAGGTCGTGGTCAAAGGCCGGTCAGGCTTCACAGACTGTGGCGAAACCCGGGTTAACTCGCAACAAGGTGATGCTGTGCGTGTGGTGGGATTGGAAGGGCATTATTCATTATGAGCTGTTACCACCAGGCAGGACCATAGATTCTGAACTCTACTGCGAGAAACTGATGAGATTAAAGCAAGAAGTTGAGAGAAAGCGGCCGGAATTAATCAACAGAAGGGGTGTGGTTTTTCATCATGATAACGCTAGACCTCACACATCTTTAGCCACTTACCAAAAATTAAGAGAGTTTGGCTGGGAGGTGTTAATGCATCCGCCGTATAGTCCTGACCTTGCACTTTCAGATTTCCACCTGTTTCGGTCTCTTCAGAATTCTTTAGGCAGTATCAGGTTAACATCACGAGAGGACTTCCAAAACTACTTGTCGCGGTATTTTGATCAGAAGCCCCAAAATTTCTATAGCAATGGGATCATGTCCCTACCTACAAGATGGCAACAAGTTATCGAACAAAATGGTACCTACATACTCTAGTTCAATGTAAATAAACTATATTACAAAATGTTTTGAATTATCTTAAAAAATGCGAAGAAACTGTTTCTCCAACTTAATATATATACATATACATACTTTCAGATTGGTCCCATAGAAATTTCATCGAAATCGGTTAAGTAGTTTAGTTTTTTCTGTTATCTGAAGTCGGTTAATCGTATTTTTGTTAAAAAGTTACTTGTCTCAGATGCGGCAGATTTTAGTGAGGAGATATTAAAATGATCACAGCGAGTTTTAAAAGCATGTTTTGTAAGTAATGTTATTAATCCGAAAGTAACTATCTCTCTGTCTGTTTGTCACGTTTACTGTCACGTTTTCTCGACTAAACGGCTGGACTGATATCGATGATGTTAGGTTTGAAGTTAGATTATGACCGGGATTGAGACATACGCTATTTTTTACTTGACTGCGCCGCAGGAGGGTAATTTTTACTATTGGCAAACCACACGTGGAGGCATACCTATGGAAGAGAAACCAGAATTGAAGATCCCTCTTTGTTCAGGCCATTGTTTAACAGTGGATTTCCTACGGCTAATATGTGCCGATCATGAAACCAGGTATTATTTATTTGTTTAATACTAACTGCCGCTAGCAGCTTCGCTCGCATTGTTTGTCAATAAAAAGTAGCATATGTGATAATCCAGGTTATAATCTACATTTAAACAAAATTTCATCGCAATCGGTTCAGCCGTTCCGGCGTGAAAGAGTAACAAACATCCATACATCCATATATACAAGCCTTCGCGTTTATAATATTAGTAAGACTTTCACACAAAACAGAATAGTGCTAGGAGGACTTAATGCTAATAGCATTATCTACCAGTCATCCTGGTCGTGCTAAAAGAAGGTAAGGCATGACACAGGAAAAATGGTATTTCAAGGTACAACAACAAATTAAGACATACAGAAACTATAAATACAGACCCTAAATAACCAAATAAGAAAGGTATTGGGGATCATTTGAAATTGAGTCAGTAGGATAAAAGTAGGATGCGTAGCTTTTATCTTTTTCTGTGCACTACCAACACATTTATATTAATACACATAGGTTATCTGGAAGCGAATGCTCGTTAGCATTAATTTCACGTTCATACTATTTCTTGATTCCAATAAAGTAGTTTCAGTTCGACTTTGTACTTTTTGTTAACGCGCCGGCGAACACTGAGCGCAACTTCAATTCGGCCACGTCATAAACTTCGGCCTGAATATCGCTATCCCTGTTTAGTGACGAAGTTTAGCCACGCAGAGCGACAGTGATAGCAATAGAACGATTCTAAATTTGATTAGATTTTGACCGTGTTCCGTAATACCTAAAATGATGACTGAAAACTTGTTGTATTTTTCTCATTGTGTTGTTATTCTGTAACTAGACGATATAATCTATGTTCCCATGACTAGGATACGTAAGATGTTGTTGTTTTTAATACGAAACAATTAGGTTGAAAACAGGTCTTGTATGACGTAAAAACATGCAGAATTCGATACGCTTCTATTTCATTTTAGGTAAGTATTTTAATCTAATATATGGTTGAGAACCTAGATAAATACTATTCAAATTAAAATAATACCTTATTAAGGTAGAAATAAGCTCCAACTAGAAATGATCTTGGTAGCACGTGTTGTATGGGCGATTGTCCCTCCGGTGCCCCCTTAAGTGCAATAAAGTATTTTCAATCATTAAAACCACCACGGTTTTAATGATTGATTGATCGTATTTTATATAAACAACTCTAATTTAATCTACAAAGAAACCTCATAAAAACCTTTGTTATAACATATAAGAATATAGCAATCGAGAGTACTAAGTGGATTGACATTTTAGCCATAAAATGAAGGACGAAGGTTCTAAAAGGCAGACGAGTAACCTTTGATAGAACTTCCCTAATTTTACGTCTTTAACAAATAATCAGTTTAAAAAAACTAAAAAAACATGTCTATAGACATGTAAGACTATATTCGCATTCAGATCTGAATTGCGTTATCTGTTTTAGTTTTAAGTAATAGAGATAAATTTATGTATAACAAATGACAACGCTTCTATACGGCGGAATTGTAATATAAGTTTTTCCTTGAACCATTATTATCCGCATACATATAAATAAATAAAATAATTAATATTTCTGGACATTTCACACAGCGCTATCTAGCCCCAAACTAAGCAGAGCTTGTATTATGGGAACCAGATAACTGATAGAATACTTATATACTTTTTTTTTGTAAATACATTTTTATAATATATAGAGAAACAACCAGACCCGGAACAAATATCTGTAGATCATGCAAACATTTGTTCCGCGACGGGAATCGAACCAGCTACCTCCTGCGTCTCAGCCGGCTAATCGCTCAACTGCACCGCGGAGGTCGTCTACCACATATACCTAATGTATTAACCTGACAAATGATAGCACTTAATTTTACTTAGAAAACTTTCGTGATTGATTTCAATCATTATTATAATTCGTTTACCCAATCCCCACCACCCCGCCCATCCACTCGCGCGCAGAAAGCAGCGGCGCGCAGTGCGAGGCGAGACGTTATTCGGAGCGGATCGCACTCACCCTGATGAAGGTTCACAAATTGAACCGAAACATTGTCGGTCGAAACACCGATAAGACGGTACGTGATAAATCCCGTATTTATAATAGCACTTAATTTTCTTAATTAATCACTCAATTTTGTGGCTTGTAAATGAATGTATTTTATTAATGGGCTTAATCATAATAAATGAATATATTCTATTCACATACTAACACGATTTCGATAATTTATTTATTTATTTAATACTTTATTGCACAAAAACACAAATTACATGTACAAAAGGTGGGCTTAATGCTAATAGCATTTTCTACCTGCCAACCTCAGAGGTAACAAAAAAGGTTGGCGTGCTAACTTTTAACAATATTAATGTTTATTAAAAAAAATAAACAAAAGAAACACAAATATAAATAAACTCCGATTACAGTTAGAATAAATACATAAACCTACTTGATATAACAATAATAATACATATAGAATATATATATATATATATATATATATATATATATATATATATATATATATATATATATATATATATATATATATATATATATTTATAGGTATAAAACAAAAAATACTATTACATACAACACACATATGTACATAGGTACTACGTTTTCATATATTTTAACAGCTAGTGGAGGACTGCAAGAAATGACTGTAGACTAGTCGTCTGAAAACCGGTTTACTAGGCGCCTTTTTAATATGAGTAGGGAGAGAGTTCCATAGACCGACAGCTACCACCACAAAAGAGTTGCCACGGAAGGCCGTTGAGTGTTTCGGGGTAGCGAGAAGGAGAAAATCAGTGGATCTGAAGTTTTGGTCATGGGTGTCATAATTATTAGTACCTATGGCACAGACAAAACTCATAACCGGTCAAAACCGATTTTATCTGCGACAATCCGTCATAACTAGTGTTATCGACTGGTTAAAGTATTTGATTATATAAAGGATAAAGTCTAATATAAGTTTTTATTTTGAGTTTTTTATGAATGAGAAGTACGGCAGATTAATTTATTTATCAAGTTAAATTAGGTTATTAATGATTGAATCCTATATTAATCATATCCTATTAATCATTATCATCATCTCAGCCCGTTTGCACCCAATGTTGGGTATAGGCCTCCTCTTTATTACGCCATTCTTTCCGGTCCCTTGCGAGTCTCATCCATTGACACCCAGCTACGCTTTCAATATCATTCGACCATCGGGCGGGTGGTCTGCCTCTTGGTCTACGAGCATCCCTTGGCCACCACTCTGTAATCGTCTTCGTCATATTATAAAATGACTCTGATATGCATGAATATACATACCTTTTTTATTACGATGGGAAAATGATTTACGCATGTCCTTCAACTCGGGGACAGCTGAAAGGGGTCTGTCGGACTCTCCGTTGGCTATCAACCAACGGCATACCGACTAAAACCCACCGATATTCAGTGCATCATCAAACCGCCCATCAGATGAGCGGTTCGATGCTGTACTAGCACCTAACAAGGTCACGGGGTCCCGGTTGGATTCAACCGCGGCATGAATATACCTAGCTGCTGTAGCTGCAAAATTATGTTTTCACAATGTTTTTTCATAAACTTATTATTTTTTAGTAATAATAGACATGCCAAAACAATATTTTAAATATTACTATAACTCTTTGAGTGTAACTAAAGTAATGACAGGAACAACAATCATAATCGTTATTAAAAATATATATAAGTAGGTATTCTATAAGTTATCTGGTTCCCATAGTACAAGCTCTGCTTAGTTTGGGTCTAGATAACGCTGTGTGAAATGTTCAGCAATATTTATTATTATTTTAGTTAGAAAATGTTCGTGATTTCTTTCAATACGCAAACATTACGCAATAAGTTTAAAAAAATAAATATTATGACATTCACTTGTCAATACATCTATGAAAAATCTGATGTATATTCACAAAAATAGCGATAATCATAATTGTAATACTAGAAATAAAGATGAACTCGCTGTTGCCACTTGTAGACTCCATAAACTTAGTAAATCGTTTAAAGGGCAAGGTGTTCGCTTTTATAACAAACTCCCAAGTGATGTACAAAAATTGACAATCAACAAATTTAAAAACGCAATTAAACAATATCTTTATAAAGAACCCTACTATAAAATATCGGATTATTTAGATGATAGGGAAGCTTGGGATTAGAAATTGCTCCAACTCGTTCAAAATGTTACAATTTAAACGTAATTTATTTCCTGTATTCGAAAAGGATCATTAAAAAAAACAACCAGCCTTGTTTCTTGCCTTTCTTTCCTGGCTTGGTCGCGAAGGAACGGGCAGTAAAATTGACGTTTCTAAGTTATACTTGTGATTTTAATGAATAAAAGATTTTGACTTTGACTTTCAATCATTATTATAAATACGGTCGAAACACCAGTGAAACGGTACGTGATAAATCCCGTATATATAATGATTTATTATTATACGAGTAAATAATGATTTTATGGCTCCATATTCGTTTTACTCATGTATTAACTTTTGAAACTATCATAGTTATGAACACTATTTATACTAAAAACGGGATATTTACCATGATTTGTGAGTATTTGAGTATCCCGATATTTCGGCGCAGTTGCATGCGCCATGATCACGGGTAAACTGAAGTCTTTGCGAGTAGGTAGTTATTGGCAGATATAACGATCTACCCTCTTTCTTAGTCTCTTGCTAGGAATTAATTCGCCAATTCTATTACTACCACCGGCTTCATTCTCGATCATAACTCGATTCCAACACACACCACTCACGGTATCCGGACGTGTCAATGCTATCTTAACCAATAATAAAATAAAGGCTGATTGCAGTTATTTCTGATGTGTTTTAAATTGGTTATAGCTTTTAGGGCTCCGTACCAAACTGGTTAAAACGGGACCCATACGGCTCGACACCTAATCCGTCACCGGCCGAAATATACGGGGCGTCGACGGCCGAACAAACCAAACGTATGTAAAATATGGAAAGCGAGTACACACCCAAAACCATACCCATTCAGTTCTGAAACAAGTACCAACCGGTAATTACGTATACCAAACCAATGTGTTACAATGAATGACCCCGCCTGAGCATCCATGTGTAAGCAATTCGATCAAAGCCAAAATAGGTCGAATTAAAACCTTAGCCCTAAGAGCTTATAGCTTATATATAAGCAGCACTGAAAATTATTTCCATCCATACAATTAGCACTATATAAAGTTGCGGTCTCAAGTCCTGTGCCAAATACTCCAGTATCTCAAGACGAAAGTCTTTGACCAGTGTGTGTTACCAGTGATGACTGATGTCATGATTAATTGTCATGTGTGTGTGTGTTATTTATTATATATATATATTATTTTCGTGAATACTCGTTTTTAGTCGACATATCTAAGCATTATTATTATTATAGTTTCTTTTCGTACCTGCAAGTTTATACTGTTATCATAGTAGTCATTTTCTTTAAAAACTGATTAAAATATAGTAAGTAATGTGTGCACCATCGTAGACTGCATCATCGCTTACCATCAGGCGAGATCGTGCTCAAACGCAAACCTATACTGTATAAACAAAAAAAGTATGTGCTCTTATATTGCAAAATTATATATTAATTATATACTTCTGCTGTTGAAATTATTATTTAAAAAAGTTTTAAAAAATTATGCTCTATCTCTTAGTTATTTCTGTGACTGTCTTGAACTTATAAATGTCTATTGTTAATTGTTAATTTTTGTTACACTATTTTAATGAAATTAATGATGTTTAGCTGCGTTAGGTGTGGTTGCCTTCACAGAGTGAGCACAGGGAGCGGTTCTATTGTAATTTATCTAAATGTAAGTCTGTGTATTACTCATTGGAAATCCTTAATAAATAAATTAAATGACAAAATAGAGTTGTGCTCCCTCACTATAGGCCTCATAAGAAGGCTCAAGGTCGCTCAGTGTGCTCTGGAGGCGCTATGCTTGGAGTTTCTTAAAATCGAATCAGTAGTGAGAAGATCCGTATACAAACCAAAGTCACAGACATATCCCAGAGGATAAGCAAGCTGAAGTGGTAGTGGACAAAGACCAAAGAACACACACACCAAAGAAATAACTACCGTTTGTAACACAACTATTACGATACTGACCACTTTGAACTTTTGAAGGTTAATATTTCGTAAATGGACTCCCATTGAAATGGTGTTGATGAAATCTCGTGGTGTTTTTGAAAGACCTATTCAATGGTAACCCACACCCAAACTTACATATAAGGAAGGTACCCCTTTTATACAGGCTGTTTGGTAATATACTGACGATATTCAAGTGACGGTTTCACAAAACACAAAAAAAGACTTCTCCAAGAAAAAAACTACTAGTCAGGTATATTATCAAATTTTTAAGAAGTTAAGAAGTTTAGGAGATTAATTCGATATGAAACTTACTGTCTGCACTTGCAATCGACATCCAAAAATAAAAGCCGATTTGATATCTCTTTCGGAAATGGCTGCGGGTTTTGGGTTAGAAAGGGACAACAAGAGATATCTCGAGACGTCACCAATACATTATCTGTGCTTAGATGTGGTTTAATAAAGTGTTCGTTTTTACATGCCAAAATAAATTTCACAATTTTTATGGTAAACATTTCACAAATTTATTTATTATGTTCATCAAAATAACACCTTTCATTGTTGTGCGTATATTATCAAACATCCTATATAAATACAATCCATTCCGTTCAAAGGTTGTTTGGTAGAGATCGCTATTTAGCGATAAGATCGCCTAATTGTATCACATGAAAAATATATAGTATAAAAATATATATAAAAATAGAATGAAAAATATATTTATTTGCTGTATAACAGACATTAAACTAATAAATTAGACTACAAATAACTCAGTTGGATATACCAGTGTGTTAGACAGAGTAGGTAGGTATCCATTTAAACTAAAAATATGACTAGGCACGCCTGTACCGTGGAGTTACGATAGATTACGAGTTACGATTAGATAACGACGGTAGTTACGTTGTTCTTTTTAATAGTATTGTTTTATGGTGTGCAATAAAGTGTTACCTATCTATCTACCTTAAAAAGGGGGGTTTTTACAGAAATCACCCCAAATTTCAGCTTTACAGTACTAATACTCTACAAGTAAATGACTAACAGACGGCTACTAGTTCGACTTTCGTCATGAAATTGACGTTTCAAAATGATCGTTGCGGTTTTAATGAATAAAAAGATAGATAATTCATTTATTACACACCATTAAATATAAACATATAACAGAAAACACAATTCTAAATCATAGGTACAATGGGCGGCCTTATCGCTAAAAGCGATCTCTTCCAGGCAACGTTTGGATGGACAGGATCTATGTGAACAAATAAGGACGGCGGCGTAAATCAGATACTACAGAACAAGTTTAAATTACAATTTAAAAACAAAAAATATACCTACTTCGATAATATAAAATATAATACACAATTGTAATATATTTATATAATATAATCATAAAATTCCATAAATATTAAAATACATAAAATATATATTGTCATATTACCCGTGCGCGATAAGTTGGGACCAGAGCGCGGTGACGTCATATCGGCGTGTTTGTACCGCCCGCAAAAAAGCGAACATAACAAGCAGCCGGCCGCGGCTTCGTTTTTGTTTTTTTTAACCTAATTTATTATGTTACTCAGGGAGGACGCTGCTTTTTATCTAATCTTTTTTACACTATTTGAATAAAATACAAATACAATGTTTAAGTTTATATATTTATTTTATCTATTATTTACATTATCTCATCTTCCTCACTACTTAGTGGACAGGTAAACAAAACTGTTTGTTCCGTTTTTCGTTTTCAAAAAACTCTTAACACTTTTAACACGAGGTTTCTTTCTCCGCTATGCAAAGGTTTACCCTTCATAATGATAACAAAAACAGTTAACAAGAACTAAACAACAAAAACTACAACAACAAAACAATAACACAAACGAAAACTAAAAGAATTCCAGAGCGTGACGTGACGTAGGCCAGTACGAGACTAAAAACCCTAGTAAAAAATAGTGATGCGAACGGTACAATACGGGCGCCATCGGGGAAGTGCAGGGGAAGCGGTCGGGGAGTCGCATTCCTAGCAGGTCCCAAGTTATCGCGCACGAGTAATACCTACATATATAAATTATAAAAATGTATATAATAATAAGTGACCTCGTGAGTGATGGATGACAGATAGTGTTGGTTGTTGTTGTATTGTTAAATGTGTTTTTAAAGATAGAGAGAGATTTAGCGTAACGAATTGAGACAGGTAGGGCTTTCCAGAGCCTTATATTAAGATTATGACGTGAATTTTTCGACTACGGAACTGTAAAAGCCAGCCGCAAGTAGACACTTAGCACAGTGGTTCTCGTCAAAAACACCGTTGGCAAGTACCGTGAAGGCAGTGCACGTGAAACGTCTGACCAGGGTGCCATAACCACAAAACAGTCTGAAAAGTGCTCGTTCCAGTTTTACAACATTCGAAACTACTATTTTACCCGCTACTTGCGATGTGCGGCGGCCAATACAGCTCCAGAAACAACTAGAAACAAAAAGGTGCTTCAATACTTTAGTAGTAGACGTCTTCAGGATGGATCTTAGACACCTTAGGTGGTACGCATCATGTTTCTTGATGTCTGTTTTGCAGAGGCACCATGTCTCTGCCCCGTATAAGGTTAGACGCAGGAGGTAGCGGGTTCGATTCCCACCGCGGAACAAAAGTTGATCTACAGATATTTGTTTCGGGTTTAGATGTTTTTCTATGTATTATAAGTATGTATTTACAAAAAAAAAAGTATTTAAGTATTATATCAGTTATCTGGTTCCCATAGTACATGCTCTGCTTAGTTTGGGGCTAGATAGCGCTGTGTGAAATGTCCAGCAATATTTATTTATATTTATAACAATATAGGCCTTATAGACACTCATCTTTGTCTCCAGCTTTAAATCATGGGATTTCCAGACACCATCAGGGAGTTGTCCAAAATTGGCAGCGGCGTCTGCGATTCGCGACGGTATCTCCGAAGCCAAGGTGTTATCATGCCGGATATTGCTTCCAAGATATTTAAAGTGCGAAACCTCCTCTAGTGGTTTCCCATTTAGATTAAGTGTTACTTTATGAGCTTTGCAGCCCCGAGGTGGTTGTTTAACGATTTGTGTCTTGGAAGCACTGATAACCAGACCAAATCGTTGACAGGATTGATGTAGAGCATCAACATAGCTTTGGAGATGTATCATACTGTCGGACATAACGCATACGTCGTCAGCGTACAGAATCTCTAAAAGAGATATCTTTTGCATTCTTTTGATCTTTCAAGTGCGAGGACCGCGTGCCATATACGGAAGTTCTGCGTCGTTCCGGAATGCACGGCATGGAGGCTCTCCTTATGCAGCGACAGCTGGTGCAGACATGTCCTTCGCATGGATGACCAACGTTTACCCAAAGTTGTATTTTATCTTAAATGGCAGAGGGTAAGCGGCAGCACGGTGGTCAGCATCTGCGCTATAAGGATGTGTTCAAGAGACATTTGAATGCCTGTGCTATTTGACCCGGCAGCTTGTGAGGAGGCTTGCTTTACAAAGGTCGTCCTGGCGCTCAACCAATTATAACATCAAAGCATTTGAAGAAAGTCGTCTTCGCACACTCGACGTTAACGTCGGACACGTAAAGAGAGACCTAAGCCCTCGTGTACATACACATATAACGCTGCAGGTCAACTCCGTTGCCATACTTGTGACAGGATATTTAAAACAAAGTTGGGATTAGCGAGCCATATTAGGGCTCACACTAGAATGTGATAATAATTTAGGTTAATCAAATTAGTTTACATTTTATTTAAGTTTCATTTATTTTAGTTTAGTTTTGTTAAATATTAATTTTAAGACATTTATAGTTAGAGTCGCCGTCATCGAAACCGATGAGAAGGACTATATAGGTTTAGTACCTACTAGATACAAGTATTTTCTTATTATTTTTTATTTATAAAATTGCAAAAATCTTTTAGTAACGTAAATTTTAACGTAACTAGCAAAATGGTGGTATATTCTCTAAATCCCCAGCGCTATGTCTCCACCGATGCGTAGAGGCCTTGTAACCTGACAATTAATACAAACATATATGCTATAACACGGGCAAATTCTTATCAAATTATTTGAAAACGAATTGCCCATGTCATGATGGGTCTTTACATTGTAGAAGATGATTTAAATAAGCGTCAGGTTGGATAGGCATTTTCTTTCATGGCTAAAGAGACCAAATCCAGCCCAGAAGGCTAAGATGGGTGAAGTGCCCTCTCCACTGACGCCACTGTACCTGGGATTCCTTTTGATAGCGTAAGCCTTCCCAGGAACCTGCGCTACCCTCTCGACCTTGCCGACAGGACCCACAGGAAAGTCGATACGTGCGGTGTCGGTTCGGTTGCAGGCGCATAACGGCTGGCACCGAGCCGGGTTTCATTCAAGTTTTCCTTCTCTCTTGTCTTCTTTTGTTGATCAGCAGGTGTACTGCGTGCAGGCGAAACTAGGTACAGAGATGTTATTTGTACCCCACCAATGAAACACACACATACATGTTAAAACATGTATGTTTGAAGTAATTGTCCGGTTACAAGGCCTCTATGCACTGGTGGGGACGTAGCGGTGGGGATTTCGAGCATAACACAAAAAGGTGCAAGAAATTACCGTTAGTAGAATTTTCTCAGATTTTTTTAAACATTAAAATCTCAAAGGTCTCTCTCATATTTAGAACGTTAATTTTACTGAAACCTCAATACTCCTCGTTTGGCAGAACAGTAGGTAGGTACTTATAAATTCTGTTCTTGTGTTTTTTTTCACGTTTTCCTAAGTACTCTGTCTGGCCGGTGTTTGTGCCATATATAAATGTATGTATTTCCTTTCTTTCTCAGTTTCCTCCAGATCAATCGTAGACGTAATTAGGCTAAATCTCCGGTATCTATTGAGGTTATGGATCTACTGCGGACTCACAATTAGATATCTCTCATTCGCTGAATTGTATGATTCATTGTTCTCACCCATTGTGGCTGATATTTTGCGGATAATTATGTGAACAATAATCGGGGTTCCATACGTATATGCTCTTTCCAATAGTCACAATTGGCTCTTTTCAGAGCTATTTTACTTAATTGAGATAGTGAACCAGGTAACATGTAGAAGGAGGCAAAAGTATACATTAACAGATCCAGAATGATTTAGACTGGAAATATTTTTCCGACTGCTGAAGAAAGGTTTTTATTTTAGCTCGTATTAAATTAAATATTAAATATTGCTGGACATTTCACACAGCGCTATCTAGCTCCAAACTAAGCAGAGCTTGTACTGTGGGAACCAGATAACTGATAGAATACTTATATACATTAATTTTTTTGGTAATACATACTTATATTGTATAGAGAAATAACCAGACCTGGAACAAACATCTGTAGATCATGCAAACACTTGTTCCGCGGGGGGAATCGAACCCGCTACCTCCTGCGTCTCAGCCGGCTATTCGCCCACTGCACCACGGAGGTCGTCAATCGATCGTCCGTCAAACGTCAGTCAATCGAGGTCGTATCTTTGTGGCAGAGGATTAGCAAGCTGACTACCGCAGTGGGTGGGGTCACATAGCTCGAAGAACAGTCTGCCATTGGTACAGAAAGATTCTCGAATGGAGACCACGCACTGGAAAGCGCAGCGTAGGACAGCCCCTAATAGATGGGAATACTATCTGATAAAGAATGCTGGGAGCAATTGGTTGCAGGCCGCACAACATCGGTAGCTCTCGAAGTCTATCAGAAGACCTATGTTCAGCAGTGGACGTCCTGATATGATGATGATCTCTAGCTATTTGGCGTGTTAGATTATCTCCTAGCATATTCTCATTTAGATGTTAGATGGTAAACTGGTAACTAAGATCCTGATGGATTTTGATGATTGAGGTTGGCCATCTGATTGCTTGCGACAGGTATGTAACAGGCGTAAATCTTGCACTCACCGCTGCAAATTTTTACACTGTCTAACACCAATGATCGCGCGATTTATGCCTGTTCCATACAACGTACTATTATTTCAAGGGTTAGCGTCGGTTTCCACCAAAGCGGAGAGGAGAGATGTCTAAATTCAGCAAAGAGAATCACGTTACAATCGTGTAACGTCATATACCTGGCGTAACTATTGGTTCATTTTACTCATCTTCTCTCCGCTTTGGTGGAACTGGCCCTAAATTTAGTTTAATAGAAGCACGGTTAGGAATATCAGCCTCATAAGACAAATAATAACATTATGCTCAAGACCTTAAACTTCCAAACACATTACGGTCGGAGGAATGTCTTCGAATACTTGAGTGAAGGAAGAGATTTATCTTAAACAACACAAACTGCGTAGGCTTTACCCTTTTAAAAGTTCTATTTAAATGTAATCCACAGGATAAATAACAGTATCTAACAAGTTTGGACAAGGAAATCCTTCTAAGAGAAACCTAATTAAAATTTCTTCCAAGAAAGGAGTATGAAAAGATATTTTATTCACTTTGCGTAGGTGTAATCAAATTATTAATTGGCTAATATAAGGTGTCTCTAAAATAATTATAACTGATTGTTTCACAAATTTAAAGGTTATAAATATATATACGGGATTTATTACGTACCGTCTTATCGGTGTATCGACCGACAATGTTTCGGTTCAATTCGTGAACCGAAACATCATGGTGAGTGCGATCCGCTGCGAATAATGTCTCGCCTCACGCCTCGCCTTGAGTGCGAGGCCGATAAGATAATACCGATACACTGAAAAGACGGTACGTGATAATTCCCGTATTTATAATAATGATTGAAATTAATCACGAAAGTTTTCTTACTAAAAAAGTTACAAATATACTTAAAGATTAATGTATGTTTTTTGTTTTAATCGGTTAGGCCCAACAACCAAATAAAAATGTATTGCCGTGCTCCTCTAAGGGTTAAGGGACAGATTGCTTAGAATGAATCTGACGAAGAAGAAAAACCATCCTCTTATTTTCAATATAAGACTTTATAGTTACTGATTCTGAAGAGTTCATATGTGCTGGAAGTAGGTTTTGAGTAAGAACTACACAAGTTTTATAATGTCAGACATTAGCCACCAACTTCGACTTTCTCCACTTAATACTGTACAAATTATTTTTAAGTGTTTGTGGACTAAACCACTTATAGATAACTTTTGCCCGATGTATATTATTTACCTTTTCTCAGCATGTCGTCAGCGTTGTACCTGCAACAACATTACTAAGTTCAAAACACAAATACAGTGAACATACATAGGTAACATCATTATGTGCATAAACTTTGCCTAACCCATTATACACATGTCGGCGGCCATATTAGGTTGCGAACTTTCGAGACGGAGACACAGACTAACAATTAGTAGATAGTAGGTTCAGTCAAAATCAAAAGTTAACACGACCAAATTGCTACAGTTATGCTGTGAAACTGCTCCTAAGAACCATTGAGTTCTTCAGTTTCGTGAGATCACAAGAATCACAAAGAACATTTATAACCTATAAAAGGATAAGGAAATAACTAATTAAAACTATACAGAATAGAAGGGAAAAGATGTTTGGTAATTTTATAAGACAGCAGCTTTATGAAATCAACTACCTAATTGTTGCCCGCGACTTCGTACTACAAAATGTGTAGGTAACCTAGAAACAAAATTAAACTCACTATTGCAACTTGACATCCCATTTTTATCCCATGGAACCTGATTTATGAGATAAAAAGTAGCATTTTGTATTAATCCAGGTTATAATCGACGTACATACTAAATTTCATCGAAATCGGTTCAGCCGTTACGACGTGGTTGAGTAACAGACAAACAAACAAATAAATAAACAAACATCCAAACTTTCACATTTATATCTAATATTAGTGTGATTATAGAAGGCAAAATAGAAGAAAAACGAGGAAGAGGAATTCGCGAATAAGCTACATGAGCCAATTTAATGGAGAAGATCGCTGTCATGTCGCATAAAGGCGTAAAAGAAGCCGCCTTAGCTTTCTAACGCGGCCTAAATACATGAAGGGAATTGCATTAGTTGCACCGACAAGAGCTATTATATAAATATTGCTAATAAATATTTTATCCAAAGATCCTACTATAAAACCGTGATTTTTTTCAGGGTGGGTTGCTTCAATAAAAGTCCAAATACATACTTAATAATTTTCTAATCTCTTCTATGTATTTTACAGTAATAAATTCATTAAAATTGAATTATTTTTATTACTTTCGCTCCAAAACCCTTCTCCTTTCCATCGTCAGATTACATCCGTCAGACGTCAGATTTTATTAATCAATCTAATCAAAATAGGCATAACAATGCGTGCGTATTCTATCATCAAATAATAACCGCTTAAATTTATGATAAGTAATATCGTTACACTACAAATTCTAATAAGCATCAGTTCGTTTATCTATACTAATATTATAAAGAGGAAAGATTTGTATGTTTGTAACGAATAAACTCAAAAACTACTGGTCCGATTTCAAAAATTCTTTCACCATTAGAATGCTACATTATCCCTGAGTAACATAGGCTACTTTTTATCTGACTGCGCAGAAGGAGGGTAATGTTTTTATTGGCAAACCATGCGTGCGAAGCCACAGGCAGGTCAGCTAGTGTATAATATGCTTAGAGCAATAAAGATTTTAGTATCTCTTTATGAAATACCGAGTCGGGGTACAACCCCACAAGTCATCTTTATACAAACAAGCCTAATAATTTAAAATGCCTCAAAAGCCCGCCTTAAAACATCATCGTTTGAACCGCGCCACTTCATATTCATGGCTTTCAAATGCCAGCTCACTTGTAAAGTGCAACTTGTACCACAAAGCGAAAGCAGCGCTTTAAATTGAGATGCAAATTCGCTGTAACGTTGCGAAGTGCACGTGGACGATATTGAAGCAGTGGAAAACGCTGTCAAGTGACAGGAAGAGGAATTAATAAGGTCAAGCGCTAAGGTATTTTCCGTATTAGATTCCTCAAAGTTAAACGCTGTTACATAGACCAACGAACTTCTGAAACTTACGTACAAAGAGCTTGCATTCCATTCTAAACCAATTTTGGTTCTATTTCTTTTGGCGCGTTTGGAAAAAAGTATGCGAGTATGAGAGTTTTTACGCTGCGCGCGTACACTGACAGCCAAAAAGCGACATGATGAAGCTAGCAGATAACTGTCTAATGCACGCGCACACCGACAGCCAAAACGCGACATGATGAAGTTAGCTAATAACTGAAGTATAACTTCTTACGTGCGTACATAAGTACACACGTTTTTTTATCGCGATACTTATCAAATCAATTTATTCGGTAACTTGGGTAGGTACAAGGTGTTTAGTATGACATAGTATAAGTGCAGCCATATTCAGTGTTTTACGCATGCAATGTCGAATTTAATTAGTAGGTTCCATTACTAGAACCAGAGACTAGTAATATCAATAGACTGTCAATGTCCATATAAGAAATCGTAGCCCGTAAAAAGCTCAAAATCCCGTATTATTTGTAGATGGCGCTGTCTCATAGCCTGGAAACTTTCATAGCGGTCATTGCACCCAACAAATAAAAATAAACTTCCACTAAAACACACCAAAATATTTCAATATTTTTTAGAATAAGTAATATTGTCTATAAAATAAGATTAAACGATTTTATTTTATATTGATGATTTACCACTTTCTTAAGCTTAATCACAGATGGCGTGGGAAGGTAGTTCACAGGTACATCGTTTTTACCTAGATGGCGTTTAGCACAAAATTAACACAAAGTCCGAAACAAAGGGAACGAAAGAGAACCGTGAACTGACTGATATTGACAGCCGGGAAGCAAGCAAAGTCACGCTTTTTGTACCTAATTTTCTTACATGCTGTGTTGCCAAACCTCACTTCTCAAAAGTCGCGACTAGCAAGTCGATATTTTGTTGTACATAATGTATGTACATATTGTGTACGTATTGAGTTCATTATTTTATTAAGTTTCCAGTTCAAATTAATAGAAAGTATTATCTTGTAGTAGGTATGCATTTGCCGGGTACTTACAAATTAATTTTATTTTCTTTCAAAAAGTGTACTACTTATCTGTACATCACTATAAATATGTATTCTTATTTTACAAATATGTAGGTTTTTCCGCATTTAAGTGATAATGGTACGATCATAGACGTATGTAATGAATAAAAGATATATATCCTTTCCTTTCCTAAAAAAATCCCTATTTTGACGGAAACTTTCATGTTCTGGCAATTCTGAGAATATGTGCGCAAATCTCTAAAAATTGCTAGAGACTAAAGTTTTAACGAAACTGAAGAGCGGCAACCTCGCACAACGTAAAGGTCACAACGTCGCAATAATATTATCGCGCACGTGTAATTGGAAATAGCGCCATCTATTTTTCTTCGTACCATTATGAGCGGTAGTAAGCTAAAGGTTGGCATATATTTAACCATTTGTAACTCTTAGCGACATCTCGCGTCCTAGCAGGTAATCAAATATCGAGTTACATTATCTTGTTTGAAACTGTCAGTCTATTTAAATTATATTGGTCTGTGCTAGAACTGAACTCAACTAATTCATGGATTTTTGACAGTTTATTTATTAATACTTTGCATTTTCTATCAGCCAACTTATTGGTAGTTAGAATAACAAAAGAAAAACTAACTCCGATCACAGTAAGAATAAACCAAGGAATAAGTACAGTTCTTTTATTGATACCCCAGAATACAGAAATAACCAGAAGCCGTGAACGCATTGTAACGTTAATTAAACACAAGTTTAATTTAACTTGAATTTATTTACAAAATTAGATCTCAGGGTGAGGGTAGTTACAATATTTGCGTCCGAACCACGCTGAGCTTAAAATGTAGTAAGCCACTGGCCTTAGCTGTAGAAGAAGCAGGAAATCCGCTGTAGTCAGGAAGTAGGTACGGGTATCGGGTCTTCAGCTCCCGCAACGGTGTAGCTAGTGGAGCTTGCGCAACGGTGTAGGTAGATAGTGGAGCTCGCGCAACGGCGTAGTAGAGGAACTCCAAAGCAGATAAGCTGGCCTCAGCCCGGTAGAAGGAACCCTGGAATTCCCATCCAGTGGTTTAGAAAAATGACCATTTTCCATGTTTGACTGCGACATCCTCCCTTTTTTTCTAAGCGAAAGCGCAATGGCTACTAGCAAATGGTAGTGATCGATGATGTGGCAGTCAAACAATGGTAGGCTAATAATGGTAGGTATATAAACTTAAATTAGAACAGACAGTAGGTAGGTAGAAGGTTAATGAATCTAATGAGAGAATTTAAATGATATCTGAATGGTAAGAATGGTATAGGTTAAATGAGATAGAAATGATTATAAAAATGGATAGTGAACATGTATATTTGTGACGTATAACGTCACAAGGTAACTTGCAAGCTTAGCATTGGCCTTACACTATAATAAGCACTACTAAATTAACGGTATAATGACAACGACAGACTACACATTGTCCGTTACAATTGAATGATTCAGAACAATAGAACTATAGCTATATACACAAATAAACAACACTCACCCAATATGGGGTACACACGGCACTGATTTTAGGTTGTACTATAGGTTTATGTAAGGATTATGTAGCACAAGGTAGGTAGGTACCGAACAGGTATAAAATATTGTTCCGCGTACAGGCAGTTATTGTATCTCGCCTCACACGACAATGGCTCGCTCGTCGCTCGTGTCACCTTTAGTGACCGCGTCCCCCGTACTTCTTACTCCTGCGCCTTCCCACTTGGGGAGATTGCTAATTGTGGTTACGAAGCTAATTTATAACAGGTTCTATGTTTAAAACACTTAGGTAGGTTTTTCAGTAGCAGTTTCCTAATAAATTGGTAATTAGATTTAAATATGTTTAAAAATACTAGATATTTTAAAGTGGTATTTACGTAAATTTTAGACTGTTACAGCATCTAATACTGAAGCGTCAAAAACTACTCCAAAATAGAGAAGTTTTACGCGAGCGCCATTAGTAACTCTTTGACCGTCGTCACGCGTGACGTGTTTTAGTTTTCAATTTAATTAAGTTATGCTTTCTTGTGTCCTCCGAAAGTGTAAAAATTCAGCTGGGCTCTAGAAAAACAAGATTCATACATAAGTAGCGCATTTAGATGTTGTGTTATTTGATTATTGAATAAATTGCTCGGTTTGTAATTGTCGTACGTAATGATACCTCCATTTTGCTGGTGTTGTCAAATATCGAGAGCTATTATTTACCCTAGCAGTATATCGAGTTATCTGTTTGGGGTGTGCTAAAACGAAAGAGGGGCCATTGTACTCAATATTATGAACAAATTTTACTATGGGGCCAAAAAACCACGATAAAAATCTGCTGTTCCATAAGATGAGATAAGATATACTTTTTTTCAGGCGTATCTATGTAAATTTACTTTGGAACAGCTGTTTTTTCTTTGCAATTTCCAAGTTTCCCCCGTAGTAAAAATTGTTCATAATGATTAGTAAAATGATGACCCTTTTCGGCTTAGTACAGCCAAACAGATAACCCTGTATATAACTAGTTGTAGTAATTATTAGAATATTTTTTTGTGTCAATCCTACTAGTCAAGTACGCAGATATAAGATATATTTGTGATACCTGTGTATTATTAAATAATTTTGTTTTCATTGGTTGTATCTTACCTAAATCTTTTTTCTGGCACTACCACTTTCTCCACACTACACAGAGGTTAGCTGAACGAATGCTAATTACCATTAAATTCGCCTATGTATTATTTTAATAGTGCAATAACATTTTTTTCTAATCTAATCTCATCTAAAACATTTACTACAAAAACGGGTAAATAATGACTAAGCTAGCAACATTTCGAGGGTGGGGGTGAGATGAGCGCGGGACGCGGGTTTTGTGTTATAGACACAGCGCACGGCTTGCATTCACAGCTGAAGGCGGCTTCTGGTTCTTTCTGAATTCTGAGATTGACACCTATAAAATAATCTAGGTTTTAAGTCTCGATTTATGTTTAATTTACAGAAAATACTATGTAAAGCCTATACTATCGATTCCCGTAATATTACCGAGCCTTGTATAACATTATTCCAAAATCTTTAAATGCAGTTTTTATTTCTACCTAAATCGGTGACACGAGTCCGTTCATCATTTTTTGATCTCTTACCGTTAAGGATTTTCCCTCTGAACCGTCACAATGAATATTGTTACTACGAGGGCGAGGCTATTCCTAACTAAAAATATATCAGAAGGAATTATTATACACGGTGCCCTTTAACTCACTGTTTTCCCAGAACAAACGTTGCTTAGACCATGGTCTAATAACTGTTTATAGCATCAATTAAGAGAATATAAAAAAAAATCTAGATCTTCTCAAATAAGTCTAACTTTGTTCAAAAACTAACCGTGACATAAAGTTCATGGGTACGCTATCCGTAGCGTATTACCTACTCCTTAGTTAGATAGCTTTATCAATTGCTAGTAGCTACCGGTCAGCGCGCTGACTTTGTTGTAGCCTGTAGGGCGTAATGTTAAAATAGACGTTTTAAGTTCGCAACTTTTTATATTTTTCAAAGACCGATTTCGTTTTATTTTTTAATTTGATGTTATAATCTGTTAGTAGACCATGGTCCGAACAACGTTTGTTCGGGGAAAACAGTGATTTAAAGGACACCGGGTACATTAAGTGAAATAATTAATTCATTAATTAAACTTGGCTTTCAACGTTTACAAGTAGACCTACATCGGGGTCAAAGGCCTTCAGAAACCTTGGCTAATGAGTTCCACTCGATTACAGGCAGGACCTGAGGCTGTCGTATAGAAATTTTCACACAGATTTTCCACTTCAAATAATAGGCACTCAACTTTGTGTATAGGAAAACCTTACAAAAACATGTTACGTATTGGAAAACTTTCTTTACATAAGCCTGAACACGAAATTCTTTGCTTCAACAATAACATACTTAACGAACATAATCCATTTTATCGTCCAATATTAAGGGGCAGAATTTCAATATTGCAATCCTAACAATTATCATTCTGCTTGTTGTATGGTATTGAAATTTAAATACACGATACTCAAGGATATAAGTAACAAAACTATTGATCTAAAAACACGAATTACTAATAAAATGTCAGTAAAAAAAAATTACAAAGACACCTCTGACAATTAAGACATTCCCAAGTTAATTCTACACAAAAAGGTAATAAGATATGATATTTCACAAAAATATTCTTCAAATAATTAGAAAATAAACTATTGATAATTTTTTTAGAATAAGTTATTTATTTACACAGTAATTATGATTTTTACAAATGTCGCTTATTCGGAGTCACTTCACACTCTTCTTACTGGTTGCTCGCGTATTTTACTTCGCGTTCGCTCTCATTCCGCAGCGATCCGCGTTGCTAGATAGACCTATGCTACTTTTTTCCAGAAATAAAACAAATATAAAGCCCACACAAATGGGTCAAAAATCATGTAAAAAGATGTGCATTACGTGCGCGAAATAAATTATGGATAAAGTAAGGTAAGTAAGCCTTTTATTTGTGCATATTTATTGCCATTTGATATTTACTATGATTTTGAAAAATAGTTTAAATTAGCCAGAGTTCTTTGTGCCGCGACCACTGACCGAAATAAATTCTTATTTTCATCAGGAGAGTCATAGCTTAGCTAGTCTAGCGGTTCTCGGTACTGGAGCGTTCTCTGCAGTACCTACTAAGGTCTAAAGGTCGCATGTTTTACATTGACTAAGTTACAACTACCTGTATACAAATAGTTACTAAACAGGAATATAAGAGTTACGCGTAGGACAAACCTTCTAACGTTTTTTTAGTGCATTATTTTTTAAGTTTGTGTTTTAACAAATAAAATCTCACTAATATTAATGCGAAAGTTTGGATGTTTGTTTGTTACTTAATCACGCCGTATCGGCTGAACCGATTTCGATAAAATTTGGTATATACTTAGATTATAACCTGGATCACCAGATAGGCTATCATTTATCCCATAAATCAGTTCCCATGCGATAAAAATGGGGTGTCAAGTCAAGTTGCAACAGCGAGTTTAGCTTTATTTCTAGGCTACCTACACATTTAGTAGTGTAACGCGTACGAAGTCGCGGACAACAGCTAGTATTTAATAAAAAATCTTATTACTCTTACTAGTTAGTTGATATTTCTAATCGGCTATAAAATAATTATATATGAGTATTAAATCTTTAATTGATCGAGAGAAGCGAGATTTCTAAATCAACTTGGGCAAATCGGTGTTGTATGTATGTATGTTTGTCCGAGAATAAATAATTCAGTATCTCTTTCAACATGTCCGACTTTCAATGGTTGTGGTATTGAATTGCAATGATATTATTTCTGTAAATAAATGCTTATGAACATAAAAACTAATGTCGCAATATTTTTCGACTATTTAAACCTTCTATTTTTGGGCGAACATAACACCTCCAATGAAAAAACTAAATTTCTGACTTACTACATTTATTTTACTGTGTCACACGGCCAGCAACATCCAACCAGCGTAGGTATCGTGTGAATGTATAGATGGCGTTTCATCATGTTGTCAAGGTAATGTTTAGTTAACATTACCGTAACATTACGTTGTTAAGTTATTTGCAATGAACCGTAGTTCCCGCGTTCCTAAACAGATGGCGCTAGTATATTAGATAGTAACTAACATTACTCTATATTAGTTTCGCATATTTCCGCAAATTTTATTTGTGATAATGTGTCTAGTTGTTGCTTTGGCGTAAATCTAGTGGCGCGTGCGGGGTGAAGTGGGGATGAAATTTGAAATATGTGTGCCTGAACTCTTGCGCCTTAAAACCAGCAGTAACATTAGTTAATCATTATACAATTAAATTGGGTTTCGTAGTGAGGCGGCGAGGCGGCTGTATGATATTCATTAGTTCTCGGCGTGATCCTTGACTGGTTAAAATAAAATTAAACGCAGCCGATTTTTGTCAATGGTCAATTTGTATGAAGAGAAGATTATATAAACTACTAGCTGACCCGCCCGCGGCTTCGCACGTTTGAAATTTCCCGTTCCCGTGGGAACTTCGAAACAAAAACTATATAAAACACTCTTACAAATTGAATGTGTGGAAAATAAATTTATCTTGGTTGTTTTTCTTTCTAAAAAACAAATATGACCTAAAAGTATGCTAAGAGATACTATTATACTCATTGCAATTCCATAGATAGGCATGGAAAACGTCGTTTATGTATACCAAAACATCTTTCAATTGTGCCTATTTCTTGTACTTGTACTTTGTGATGTAAAAAGTTCCCTTACCTTGGAATCTCTTGTAAGCAGACGATAGCGTACTCATCGCCAAAACAATTGCAAATATCACTGACCTCATGGATCAACGCTTTAGAAACAGCTGGTATTAGAGTGAGCAGAATGAAGACTGAACACTTGGAGTGCTGTTTTAGTAAGGATAACTGCACAGAAGGGACTTTAACAGTTTACTATCACGATAAAACATCTGTACCAAAAGTCAATTACTTTAAATACCTAGGATCAGTGGTAACTTACTATAGAAGTGGAGGCAGACGTAAACCGCAGAAGCATTGCCTGGCAGAAGTGGGGATCCTTGAGCGGTGTACTTTGTGACCCACGTATACCTATACCGGGGATGATATATGAAGTACAATGTTGAATGGTAAAAGAGACACATGCCCTGAAGATGCATACGATAGAAATGAAGATGCAAAGATGGTCAGGAGGGGTAACCAGGCACGACAGAATCCAGAATGAATATTTCTGAAGAAGCTTTGAGATTGCTCCTATACCATCTGTAAGCTGGTGACATATCTGAAAGCCGACTGAGGTGGTATGGCAACGTCATGAGAAGACCTGAAGAATATGTGGTCAAAACAGCACTATGTCTTTAAGAACACAAAAGAGGCATAGGACGTCCTCCATCAGCATGGTGAATCAGCATGACCAGACTCATGAAAAAGGAAGAACTACCTGATCCGACAACTCAAGACAGACTAACTTGGCGCCAAAAAATTAGGAGAGTAGACCCCACTTAATATGGGGACATGCAAAGAAGAAGAAGATTTGTGATGTAAAAAGTCAATAAAACATCTGTAAATTATGTACATGATTTTAATTTTGCATGGCAGATTGCCTGCACGTGCAGATGCAAACAATCCTATTCTGTTCTGGTTTAATAATAAATAAGCTTGTGGTAACCACCATCTGGAGCATTTTAATACATTAGGCTAGTTGTAGATTTATGTATACCTTAGCGGTAAGCTACAGTAATTTGGAATGCCCCAGTTGCGTAAAAACTTATTGTCAATAGTATTTGTTGAAGGGCGCTGATAGAGCTACTGCGCAATGTAGGTAAATGTGCTTTATCCCCAATCAAGGCATTTTATGTAATCACAGGCTTTGAAACTCTATAGCGCATCTTGAATTCTTTCTCAGTGAATTCCTCAGATGGTTCCACTCTTGTCCTCATTACTCTTGTCTGTCGTGGTCATCCTCATCATTGTTACTGGTTAAATTCGATAGAGACATCCTAAAAATAAGTAATTTAAAGGTTAGGTTATGTAGGCAGTTTACAATAGTTTTTTAAGAGATAACACTTCCACAAATATACCTAGTCAGGTCATAAGTATTATCACACAGTAAAAACTTTTCTTTTAGAATGCTGGCCACAAAAAAGTTTATTGAATTCGAATTTCGAATTGTTCATGCAAATAAAAATGAATACTTTTTAGAATTTTACTCATTTTTAAATATGGAGTGGACGCTTAAAGAAGACCGTCTTGCAGTTATTGCGTTGCATCGTTGCGGTTACGCGCCAATTCAAATTTTTAACATACTGAAAAATTTGAATATAACCAAAAGATTCGTTTATCGCACCATCAAACGATACAATGAAAACTCTAGTGTAGATGACAGGTCAAGAAATGGTCGCCCTCTGTCTGTTAGGACTCCAGCAGTGATAAAAGCTGTGAAGGCGCGAATTCAAAGAAATCCCAAACGTAAGCAGAAACTGTTGGCCCTTAAGATGGGGTTAAGCAGAACCACGGTGAAAAGGGTCTTAAATGAAGACTTAGGGCTTCGGGCATATCGAAGAAAAACAGGACATCGTTTGAATGCTCGTCTAATGGACCTGAGACTGAAGAGATGCCGCGCTTTGTTGAAGCGGTACGCGGGGAAAAAATATCGGGAAATTCTTTTTTCGGATGAAAAAATTTTTACCGTAGAAGAGAGCTACAACAAACAAAATGATAAGGTGTACGCACACAGTAGTGAAGAAGCGAGCAACCGTATTCTGCGTGTCCAACGAGGTCATTTTCCATCCTCGCTCATGGTATGGTTGGGAGTTTCTTATTGGGGCTTAACAGAGGTACATTTTTGTGAGAAAGGTGTAAAAACGAATGCAGTTGTGTATCAAAATACAGTCCTGACGAACCTTGTGGAACCTGTTTCTCATACCATGTTCAATAACAGGCACTGGGTATTCCAACAAGATTCGGCGCCAGCTCATAGAGCGAAGAGCACACAAGACTGGCTGGCGGCGCGTGAAATCGACTTCATCCGGCACGAAGACTGGCCCTCCTCCAGTCCAGATTTGAATCCGTTAGATTACAAGATATGGCAACACTTGAGAGGAAAAGGCGTGCTCAAAGCCTCATCCCAATTTGGAGTCACTCAAGACATCCTTGATTAAGGCAGCCGCCGATATTGACATGGACCTCGTTCGTGCTGCGATAGACGACTGGCCGCGCAGATTGAAGGCCTGTATTCAAAATCACGGAGGTCATTTTGAATAAACTTAAGTGTCATAAGAATCTATGTTTTGTTAAGTTCATTTTGGTATATAAATGGTTACATAATGAATAAACTTGTTTCAATTATTTTATATTAAACATGTGACAGAATTTATGACCTGACTAGGTATATAATCATTATATTGTCACTTTTTGAGTACACACCTGATGTATTTGTAGAATAAAACCACTTAAATCATTCGAATCAGCCAATTTATTTCTGCTAATTTTAGCTCAAGCACTGATTAAATAAATATCGATTTGACAACCAATTAATGGACGAAAAACGGCCAATCAGCGTTCCTGCAACCCATTTTCACGTTTGACAAGAGATTTTGTATGACTGAATTGACAACCTGATTAAATAATCTCTGATTAAAATCAAATAAGAAAAAATACGTTCCAGCAACCCAATTTGCACTTGACAAGAGGTTTGACCAATGGTTAACTGATTTTTGAGTTAATCATCCTTCCAACAACTGGCCGTTAACAAAGTGACGCGACACTTTATGTACTTAAATGACTTCATGTTAATGAACGACGGTTAAATATGGATAATGTTCATACAAAAATACTTAAATCGCGCTTAAAAATGAGAAGTGGGGGTAGGAGGGTGAAAATACACACCTACTAAATATACAAAAAAATCATTAAAATCGATCGACCCGTTTCGGAGGAGTGCGACTACTAAAACCGTGACTCGAGATTTTTATGTATTATAAAGATTTACATACCCAACTATGTTCAGTTTTATTTCAGTCAACTACTGCTCTTAAAATAGTAAAGATTTCTCAGCTTTGTTATGTTTTCCTAAAATTTAATGATATATGCTAATATTCTTGACTACGGAACCCTAACACTTGACTACGGACACGGCCTTATTTCAAGGATAAAGCTAGTTTATTAGTATATATGAAAGAATGAGGTTATAATATTGTACCTAATTTGATTTGTTGTATCTCAAACATGTGCCAAGTTTTATATTTACTTAAAACAATCCGCAATTAAGTATTCACACGTAGTCGTAAATTTAGCAACAATCTTGCAACTTTCCACAAGACAGCGTTGCAGCTTGTTTCTCCAAAGTTGCAGTTAACAGAGAAAATGTATTAGTTTGCGTTCGCTTTAATTGGTTTTGAATTGCTAGTTTGACTACTACATAAAACTTTTGAGTGTATTACGACTTTATTGCTCTTTAGTACAGTTTCCTATAAAGTGTATGGTATATTATTGATCGAACGAACGAAGGGAGCGATGATCTCAGTGGGAACTTGGGCTATTTTGCTTTATATGTTTGTATGTATGTATACTTGTCCGAGCATAACTATCGAAACGTCGATTCCATCTACATGAAATTCAGGAGGTCGTTAAGTTATGCTGGTAAGTGTATGAACTGAACCGATGGAGAGGTTCTTTAGATATTGGGTTCCAAAGGAAGGTAACAAACATCAAAGTGATACATTTTTTTTTATAACCTATCTCGTCCCACTGCTGGGCAAAGGTCTCTCCAAGTCCCTCCAAGCATCCCTATCTGTCGCTATTTCCCACTATCCTCTTTGGAAGGTGTCGAAATCGTCCCGCCAACGCTTTCTCGGCCGACCCCGGCGTCGCCTTCTGTCTTCAGGCGTCCATGTGGCGTCCAGGTGTTGCAATATGGGCCCATTTCTCGGAGTGCATTCGGGCATCGTGGCTCGCCCATTCCCACTTAAGCCCAGCCGATCTCTTCCCTACATGTGCAATGCCGGTAAGTGAGCGCAGCATGGTGTTACGCACTCGGTCGACACGTTTGAAGCCGAGAATGCTGCGCTCCATTGCCCAATTTATATTAATGGTAAAAATTGTTCACATGTACAAATTTTACTGTGCGCTGTGTGAAATGTATTTTGTAATTATCCAGTCATTTTATAAAAATGACACAGTTAAGTTTACTCAACCTGCAATTTAGTCGTAAGCTTTTAGTCAAACCGCGGTTTAAGTTCGCAAAGCCTCGCAGCCGCCGTTATTACTCCACTCGACGTGTATTATGGGTATAGTCTAAGCCGGGTTATTATGACCTCTGGCTGGCAACATTTCATATTGCCACTGTTCTGATTACCTAGCTTTGTTGTCTGCAGACTGTCTAGAGCATCGAACAAAATGACTGTTAAAAGGTTGCGAACACAAGGGTGGTTTACATCAGACGTTGTAAGACAAAATGAAGAAAGTAAGAGGGATTTTACAACGAAACTATCACTTGGAGATGGAACAAGCAAATGGCCCACCTGATGTTGAGTGGTATTCGTCGCCTATAACAAAGCATCACAAATGAGGAGATTCGTAGACGAACCAAAGTCACTGACATAGCACAACGTATTATAAAGCTGAAGTGGCAGTGAGCAGGGTACATTGCTCGAAGAACTGACGGCCGTTGGGGCAGAAAGGTTCTCGAGTGGAGACCACGCACTGGAAAGCACAGAGTAGGACGGCCCCCTCTAGATAGAAAGACGAACTGATAAAGGTTTTGGGTCTAAGATGATGATGATGATAACAAAGCATTACCTCGTAGGTCACGCACCTTAGGAACGTGCCCTACGATGCACATCAGCATGAGGCATACATGTGTAAAGCCAAATGTGCTTATAATGTCATCCGCACCCTTCAAACCGAAACAGAGCACTGTTGCTTAGCTGCAGATATGGGTATATTGGTAGTTATTCCTCTAGCGAGTCCTTATTTCCAGTTAGTTAGTTCCAATGTAAGTCACCTGCGACATCTAGTCCTGACCCTACACCTATTGAACCGCGTTTTACTATTTGTCTAGCAAGTCGCAGAGATCGTCAACTTTTAGATACCGAACCTTATTTTATTTTCGTAAAGAAATATGAGAGGATCAAGATTTAAAAAGAGAAGGAAGATTTAAAAAAGGAATATATCGCAATGATCTCAAAAAAAATTGTCTTGAAAATTACAAAAACAAAATCGTCAAATCGATCGAGCCAATTTCGAGTTTAGCCCGACTAACGCACGGCAATCGATTTTTATATATATATGTAGATCGTATAATAAAATGTTCAGTAGCAATTTAGCTAGTTACGTTTCCGAAGAGCATTCCATAAAATTTCACTCTTCTCCCAATTACTCGTTCTGGCAAAGGACTACATAACCATCACTCTAGGGAGCACGGCCAAACGCAGACGAACCAATCGATAGGACATTAGTATCCCGGGACCAAGGTCATGTGACCTGGCTCTGTCTCTAAGAAGTCCTACATGTACTTACGATAGTAATAAACGTGCGAAGTGTTCAAAGTACCCAAAACACAGGTAGTTTGGAGTTTTTTTGCAGGGCATACGATGTTAGAAAAAAACAAATAGGAAGTATCTAAACTCAGGAGAGAATTTGGTTTATTTCTTCTGATATTTTGTGTTTGTTTTTGGGGTTGATTTTGATTTTACAAAAGAAATCTGTATTACCGTCTTAATATACATATTAATATTATAAATGCGATCCTCCGGTCATAGACCCCCCCCCCCCCCGGACCCCCCCAAATTGCGTTACGTAATACTTGAACGCCCCCCTAAGACAGTAGATTGTTTAATTTATTTGTTCTCTTTTGTGCCTTGATCCTTTTTTTGTGTATTTACTGTGTTGTTGCAAATATTTTTTTATTCTATTCTAATTTATACCTACAGCGCTTGCTGGCAATTGGAATCACTAGCTGGGTGGCAAACTCAGCTGCCTGCAGTGCCTGGGACGTTTGTATATAACTTTCCCGGCCTATACCATATCTCTAGGCTTAAGTCAACCTTAATAAGATATGACCAACTAGCTGATGCCTGCTACGCGATACACTACTGAATGTGTAGGTAACCTAGAAATAAAGCTAAACTCGCTGTTGCGACGTGACACCCCCTTTTTATTCCATAGGAGCTGATTTATGGGATAAAGGAAGCCTATGTGGTAATCTACGTATATACCAAAGGAGAACGGGCATAAGTGTATGGAAGCTGGTCTACCTTGCAATAAAAATGAGTCATATGTCAATATAAAGGTAATTCTATGTATTTTCATATGTAGAAAGTCGCATTTCTCTAAGTATTGTCCGATCTGAGTTCTACTAAAAATTGAATCTGATAATATTTAGTGCCAAACATTGAATATCGTGGTAATTAAAAAAACATTTTGTGTAATGTAATGATTTTATTTAAGTTAGGTAAGTAGTAATACAAATAAAAACAACATCTTCTTAAAAAATCAAAACAATATGTTATTAAACATTATCATCATCATCATCATCGATGAGAATACTGTTAAGGAACAATGCAGGTTCATTGAACCCTTCATGACGGGCATAACCTACGTACCATATAATTGACAGTACATGGGCACAAGTACCTATAGTACGTCGCCCTGTCAAGCAGGTACAATAATATTGTGTAATATTGTTATTAATATTATTGATTAATATATAACAAAAATATTTCCTGGCTCGGACATGTCGAGACTGTATACGTCCACGTAATAGCCAAGCCTCTTCGTTGATATCATATTGTGCCAAGTCTTCTATAGCGTTATCTCTATACGTCTCGATTATATAAAGACCATTTTGTAAGTGCTCGCTACAATATGATCGAGCGAGCTTTAACTGGTAAGTTCCCAAGGCAAAATGTATGACTTGTTCTTCACTAAGCCTTGGGAAGTTTTCTATTTCATTTGCTTCGATTCGCATGAAGTCTGCTCTCCTATAATTCAATCTCTTTGCTTCCACATAATTGTGCAATGTGTTTGGTATGTGTATTTTAGCTCTTATTGAATTCAAAAAGGCTGCTGCGTGTGAACTATCTTCGATGGGGGCGTGGAAATGGTTTAGAATGGCTGCAGCTATTTTGAAGTCAACAAACATTTTTGGCAACGTTTTATTAAAATAGTTTTGACGCAAAAGTTTAAAATCTCGCTTAAATCTCCCATTTACTACTTCCACCACCCATCGGCACATGGTGACCAAACGAGACTGATTAGCTTGTTCTGTAGTGAGTTGATTTTCTCTTCTGTCTTTAGTTGGTGGCACATGATGTTCGTAGCCACAAGCTTCTATATCCTGCAAACTATCTCTAAATCCTCTGTCTAGGATAAACGCATCATTAAGTTCGAGTAACCAATGCAGCGGCTCATCTTCGTTATTCATTATTTCACTCATGATCTGGGCATCGGTTCTGGTAGCGGCAAATGGCTCTTTGACATCTAATATATAGCCGTCCGTGAATACCATTAAAAACGGCTTCAACAAGTTTTGATATTTGTGTAAGCTGTATGACAGCCGTTGAAACAAAAAGTTGGAGCTTTTGTTAATATATATATATGTACCGTCACATATAATTATGGCTTTGATGTTTTCATCGTTTCCAAATAAAGCCCTTGGAATTGTTAAGTTTCTTTGAAGGATATCATTTCTGGTAATGTGGTCCACACCTAGATGCAGCACAACGTAATCGTTGCTCAGACATTCTCGAACTATAGGCAAAAAACGTTCTAGTTTTCGACGAGACATATGAAATAACGTTGCCAGTCTCTCATCAGAGTCTCCAGTTCTAAGTTTTGTTAAATAGATGCCTAATGCAGTTCTAGGCTGGTTACAACGTTCATTTAGTGACGGAGTTTGTTCTAATATAGCTTCGAACTGATCGTAAGTGCGCCCAGTCCATAAGTGCATCTCTTCATTAGACAAGGTGCCTCTGTTTTCGAAGTCGATTCTGGGCTGGTTGTTTGCAGCCATTCTCATCAAGTCACAGAGCGATGTAAACTGAGCGTCATTAAAATCATGTGTCACATTACACATTTGCGGCAGGTTGCTCCATTCATTATTTTGTAAGTGTTCTGTACACACCCTAGCGCTATCAGGAATAAAAAGCTTGCTCTCACAAAATACATTAATTCTTATCGCGTTTGGTATATGATTACGGGTAATATTAGCACAGTTGTTGTAAATACAATGCACCGAAGTGTTCGGTGCCCTCGTGTATTCTTGAGAGTGCAATGTACCAGGCGCTCGCGCCGCTTGCTGTGCAGGTCTATGATCACGCTCAGTCCTCTGCCAACATCGGTGACACAAGCTTCGAGTACTGTCGAACACCACCTGAAAATAATAACAATTAATACTTAAAATAAATAAATCCTATGCCTAACTACTCAATATAATAAAAATAAAAGGTAACTAACCTCCAACACAGCATGTTGTTGTATAAACGCGGCGAATTCTGGTCGTTCCCTTTGCAGGTTATCAGCCAAGATATGCTGCTGGTACCGTCCGCGGTAAAGTCCTCGACGACACATCACACAGTTTCGAAAAACTTCCATTATCGGTAGGCAGTTCAAAAGCCAATAAGTCGAGCCAAAGTTAACACATTAGGGAAAGAAACAGGGTCCAAAAGCAAGCCAGGGTCAGTAAAAACAGAGAAAGAAGTTCAAACACAGCACTATCGTAACAAGACGTGACGTAGCCACTCACTTGATGCGATGCGACTGATTATTGTAGCCGTCCGGCGCGGCGCGTACACAACCGTTCCCCTCCCCCGCGTACGCATCCCTCTCCCCACGGCCCTTACATCGCTCTTCTCCCTTCTCGCTCTTGCTACTGCATTGTATAGGAGCCTTTATGTATGGATATAGTAATCGTGAAACCGTTATTTTATGTTCTTTAAAACAAAAAATGCTGGTGTTTGCATGGCTGTAACTCAAAACGGACAGACTTTTGGGGAAAGTTCCAATAGTATATTTTGATGTACTATTGTATGCCAATTCGAAAATGTGCTGCTCATTTTTATTGGACTGTAGACCAGGATGCCCGTTCTCCTTTCATTGAAATCGGTTCAGCCGTTACGACGTGTTTGAGCAACAAACAAACAAACAAACATCAAAACTTTCACATTTATAATTTTAGTGTGACTAGCCGTTGCCCGCGACTTCGTACGCGTTACACTACTAAATGTGTAGGTAACCTAGAAATGAAGCTAAACTCGCTGTTGCAACTTGACACCCCATTTTTACCAATGGGAACTGATTTATGGGACAAAAGTCTGCCTATGTGGTAATCCAGGTTATAATCTACATACCAAATTTCAACGAAATTTATTATAATATTAGTGTGATAGTGTGATATATCTGGGCAAAAGATATCTACATACATATACACTTTATGTGACAAACTTAATAACTTGGTACTCCAAGGAAAACGTGAGGTCGATCTTTTCAGAGCAAAGATCGACCTCACGTTTTCCTTGGAGAGGAAAACCCCAAGATTTCCATCAAACACGATACAGTATTCCATTAATTATATAAATACAGAAAAAATACCAACGTGAAGCGAGTCGTTAGCTTCAAAGGGTGTAATAACGTGTTGTGATGCGTCATCAAAGCTTTGGCGGGGGCCTCGAACACATGCTTTGATATGGGGTAAAGGTGGAGTTAACATGAACGCGACTGAAAAATTATACAATAGTTTTTGATAGCATTTGTATTTATTAAACTTTCTCGATCGCTGTACATAGTTACTAATATTTAACGAGTATTCAACGACGACCTCCGTAGCGCAGTGGTCGAAAAGCTGTCAGACGCAGGAGGTTGCGGGTTCGTTTCCCACCGCTGATCAAATGTTTTCATGATCTACAGATATTTGTTCCGGGTCTGGATTTTTCTCTATATATTATAAGTAAGTATATTTTTTTTATACATTATAGGCTTGCGTTTGACCACGATCTCGCCTGATGGTAAGCGATGATGCAGCCTACGATGGTACACGCTTGCCTAGAAGAAACCTATTCACTGGCGACTTAAAGATACCCAGGTTGTAGCTATCAGGAAGCACAGACTCTGGCAAGGCGTTCCACTCTTTGGCGGTGCGCATAATAAAGGTCGAAGAGAACCGCTTTGTGCGAATGGAAGGTATTTCTACCACATAGCGGTGGCGCACCGCAGAGCGTCTGGTTGTCCGATGATAGAATGGAGATGGTGGGATTAGGTTGAAAAGTTCCGCCGCGCACTCCCCGAAATGTTTTCGATAAAAAACCATACAAAAAAAAGAAATAAAAAACAAAAATTTAAAAAAATAAAAAAAAAACATACATATTGATAAAAAAACCATACCATATATAAGTATTCTATCAGTTACCTCATTCCCATAGTACAAGCTTTGCTTAGTTTGGGACTAGATAGCGCTGTGTGAAATGTCTATTATTATTTTATCTATAGTATTTGTTGTGACTAGTGTGTGTGTTATTATATCAGCACGGAATCTTTAATTTTTGCTTATATCCTCAACGCTCCTCTACAAACATCTCTTATCTCTCGCGACTTTTTTGATGTTGTAGAGTACCACTGCGCTGTCTTATGAGCCGACGTATGCCTGGTGAATATTACGCCTGTTTATGTGTATCGGTCACCTCGACTACTGACGTTAAGCTCGATTTTATTCTTTCAAAACAAGAGTGCAAGATATACGACATATAAGAGAAACACAAAAACACATTTGCATGCCTTACTAGGGTAGAACAGAAATGTGGTTAATTAATAGACTAAGACCTATTTATTTACTATGTTCTAGCAAATAAACGATATATTATCTTTATCTTCCATACTCAAGCCATGTTTAAATGACGTGGGTCTTCTGTGTAGGTCGCTTGCACTAGAACACCGGTTTAAGGGGTTACACAAAGCTAGGAGAATGTCGCCTATGTATGTTTAAGCAGACAATTGTTTAAATCTGGATAACTATTATATTGATTAATAAGTTCTACTAGTTTCTGATTCTGGGAATCGAGTGTGGAGTTTTCAACGAAATCGCAGTGACGTTTTTATGATTGGGAGTTACTTTAAAGCTACAGTTTCCATTGTGTATACAGCTGGTTAGAAAAAGAAGTGCTTAGGTTTACGCAAACTTAGCTTATACAAGAAATTTAAAGAAAAAGTGGCATTCCGGGAACGCCCGCAGTAAACAAAACTTAAACAATTACATGTGCATTTTTGAATCGTCGGGAACGGTAACGGTAACAGTGACGCGAGTTCATTGGTTTTTCCCATCTCAAAAATGGCGCCTTAAGAAATTTCACTTCAAAAAAATTTGGATGTTGCATAATAATCATGATGGATGTCGCCTAAACATGAAAATTGACTAAGAAAGTTGTCTTAAGCCCCTCCACAAACTAAAAAAAAATCAAACTATATAGGTACAGAGGTGTCGGTAACAGTGTCGCGAGTTCAATGGATTTTTCCCATCTCAAATTATATACAGAGGTGTCGGTGACAGTGTCGCAAGTTCAATGTTTTTTTGCCCATCTCAAAAAAGTTTTCCCTTCAAAAAATCTCCGGCGCATAAAAACCCCGTAATCAATTTCCATTTTACCTTCCACCAAAAAGGAAAAAGTGCTGGTAATCTTCGAATTGGCTTACCTTCATCACAGACAAGAACCAGGATATTTAATATAGCTTTCTAGGGAAAAAACCCGTGTCTAATTCGGTCGACCCGTTTGGGAGCTTCGACGCCACAGGCGCCAAACATATGACTGAATTTTTGCGTCGTGGGTTAATACAGTTAAACATGAAATCAACGTAGATATCAGAAATGCAATTAAATGTTATTACAGTCACCATGAGACTGGTATTCTTTAAATTTATGAAATACTAGCTGACCCGCCGAACTTCGTACCGCCTTGACATGCATATGACGCGGGCTGTCAACGTACGTCACCCCGGTAGAATTGTCAATCGGCCATCATTACAGCTGCATCTATGTACGTGAAAATGAATTTTCTTCATATTTTTTTACGTGATTTTTTCCGATATTTCCATAGTTCTGCTATTTGGGGCGGAGACAAATCCAACAAATCAAAGATCATCAAATTCTGTTCAGTCGTTCTTCAGTTCTAAATGGTTCAACTAACCCGACTTTATTTTATATAAATAGTTATATAGACAGATGTATCCTGGTTGTTGTACTTAATCTTATAAATATATAAAACAAAGTCGGTTTTGTTACAACATTTTTAACTCGAGAACGGGTGGAGCGATTTCTGTGAAATTTGGTATATACCTAGTTAGATTATGATCGGGATTGAGACATAGGCCCGACTGCGCAGAAGGAGGGTAGTATTTTTATTGACAACCACGCGTGCGAAGCCACGGATTGTGGCAATTCACTTCGTTCTGAATTCAATACGCCTTCTTTGTCTCTTGTGACGGTCGTATTTAGTGTTTGTTAAGCAGTATATCAGCTTACAACTTTGTTTTCTCAGTATGTCCTCTATATAATAAATAATGCAACGTGGTTAGGGCTGGTCAGAGTATCGGCTTGTGTCCGCCGTCCGCGGTCCGCACCATATGGCACGCGGCGGGGCTCGGTCAGCCGGGAATATCTGCGGCCAACTGCCTTCCGCTCGCTCACCGCAACATATTATAACAGCATAATACTCACATTATTCCGTAAATAACCAGTGTTCAACATTTATAACGCTGTATGTATGGACAAGCACATTTTTACAAAAATTAAATTAATGAATTCTGAATCATCTCACTAATTTCGACCTAGACGTGTATTGGCCTGGTAGCACAGTTGGATAATGCATCTTCGTATCAAGAGGAAGGATGCGGGTTCAAGTCACGTCTAGGCTTGAAATTTTTGAGATAATGATTTTAAAAATCTTGGAATTTCCTTGAAAATACTATTTTAAAAATTAATTAACTCCAGACCCCAACCGCGTCCTTGTCGATTCATCCGTTTAGGCACTACGGTGCCACAGATAGACAGACAGACACACATAAGCTTTAAACCTATAACACTTTTCTTTTAGCATAGGGGGTTAAAAGTTAAGCGATAAATACACTCAAAAACTGTCCAGGTACAAGCTAAACCCTCCGTCGACCGAGACACGTTCTCGGAGATCCGGTTGACGAAATCACCTCCGCTAACGCGAAGCTTTCTGAGTCATCTACATTAGACAGAGCAAACTCTTCACAGATACACCAACCTCGCCGGCGAGGTCGACGAGTCCCTTCAGTTGCCGCCTACACAAGGTACCTGGGCGTTTCTCTCCTAACCCCATCCTGGCAACGGCCGAGGTTCGTACCTAAGTGGTGCCCTTGCGCTAGTTACCTCATCAAAACTTACAGGGCTGAGCGCCTTCTGCGCTCGCCAAAAGTTCGGTTAAGCTGCAACGGCCTCAGAGGCCAACAACGAGTTAATCCGTCAGATAAGCAGGTACAAGCTTATTTATATTTATAGAGGACATGCTTTGTGTTTTAACTGTAAATCTTTAGATGATATTCCCTTTCAATCTTTGATAAATAATTAGTTCTTAAGGCTATGGCCTGTACTATAAAGTGAATAGGTTGACGAGTCTTTGGTTGTTACTAAACTGATTGTCTTTGACGGTCTTTAATACAATCTCGCGTCAAAGACCCTGCAAGGACCTGTAGAAGGTCAATAGGTTGACGAGACTTTGCTTTGTTTGTTGCCAAACTGTGTTTGAGACGTAGTGCAGTCACAATGCGTCAATGCCCGACTATAAACCTCTCGAATTCTGGCCGATCGGTATCCGAAAACAGTTACCTGTATCTCGTCACCGTCACTAAGTGATAATGATAAATGTAAGTAGGTACTTAGTTATTTTGTTATGTATGTTAGTTTATAAGGTATATATCATATATTTCAATTGGCCAATTCATTGTAAATACTTTGTAATTTGTTGCCTGAAATAAATGGATTATTATTATTATTAAAAATATTAATGCCCTGGCAAACAAATATCTAGATAGAAATCACAGATAGGTATAATCAGTAAAACAATACAAATAAACCGTTCCAATCAGAATCGGCTTAGCCAAACATCGATTGTGCATTGGGTTAGTACCGTGAGCAAACAGAGTTTAATTTTACAGAACTAATTACAATGATCATCCCTTAAGGGGGTAGTAAGAGGCAAGTCCAAACTTCACGTCAGATACATGCCCACTTTTAGCATCATCATCATTGCTCATAAAGTATAAACACCCTGTGTACCTTTACGAGAAACTTTTTTGGTCCTCCTCTCAAAATCCTTATCCCACTAGAGCATCATCTAATATTATTCTAACCAAACTCCGTAAAACTACTGCCTTCAGGGGTAGTTTCCGCTACCAGGCCACCAAGTGCTGGAATAATATACCACCACCTTTGCGTCAAACTGGTTCCTAAACATATGTTTAAAAGCAAACTTAAAATACATCTCCTGTCTATGCTAATGGCCTTCTAGCGGAAAACCCACTTTACATACTTTCGCTACCAACTACTACACTAAACACAAACACCCACACTGCCTCAATCTGAAACGACTACGACTTGCCAACATACTTACATATATATAGGTTCATTTCTATTTTTATTATATCTGTCTATCTTTAGTTTATATAATTTTTATTTTTAATATAATTGGACTATCCGGTACTGAATGTAGGAGCCGGCGGAAGATCAGCGCGCTGCGTACTCGTATTTAAGTGCGTGGCGCATAATGCTGAGCCGGATCCTAGTATGCGGACGCTCAATAACCTGGACGTACTAACTGGCTATGTATATCTTATGTTTTCTATTTTTTTTTGTTATATAGCTACTCCTACTGTCGTGTTATTTTTGTTACTGTGTATGTCTTTGTTTTGTTATGTCTGCAAATAAATGTATTTTCTTTCTTCTTTCATTGGCAGCTTATCTGATAGCCCACTGCTGGGTAAACCTCTCCCTTAAACGCCAAACCAAACAATTCTCTGCTATTCGCATCCAGGTCTTACCCTCTACGGCCTCTATATTGTGCATCCACCGGGCTGGTGGTCTGGCACGGCCTTTTTTGCTCTCTCTTGGCCACAATTCGGTCAGGGCCTTATACCACATGCCATCACCAAGTATTTCCAATTGTCCTGCCCAACGCTACTATAGTCTTATTGCATAGTAGTTAGTATTTAGATTGGACGCCGTTTGTCCACCGTCACCGGCACTCGGGTGACGGGCGTGCGGTGGACACGCGGCCTATTGTAAATGTATATACCGCTAAATCGGCGCCGTCATCTCGTTCTCGGTGACGTCCCGGCGACGGGGGCGGTGGACAAACGGCCTAATACCCTAAGGCCGTTTGTCCACCGCCACCATCACCGGCACTCGGGTGAGCGGCGTGCGGTGAACACACAGCCTATAGTAAATGTATATACCGCTAAATCGGCGCCGTCATCTCGTTCTCGGTGACGTCCCGGCGACGGGGGCGGTGGACAAAACGGCCTAATACCCTAAGGCTGTTTTTCCACCGTCACCGGCACTAGGGTAACGTGCGTGCGGTGGACACACGGCCTATAGTAATGTACCGCTAAATCGGCACCGTCAACTCGTTCTCGGTGACGTCCCGGCGACGGGCGCGGTGGACAAACCCTAAGGCCATTAGTCCACCGCCACCATCACCGGCACTCGGGTGACCGGCGTGCGGTGGACACACGGCCTGTAGTAAATGTATATACCACTAAATCGGCGCCGTCATCTCGTTCTCGGTGACGTCCCGGCGACGGCGGCGGTGGACAAACGGCCTAATACCCTAAGGCCGTTTGTCCACCGCCATCATCACCGGCACTCGGGTGACGTGCGTGCGATGGACACACGGCCTATAGTAAATGTATGTAGAGCTAAATCGGCACCGTCAACTCGTTCTCAGTGACGTCCCGGCGACGGGGGCGGTGGACAAACGGCCTAATACCCTAAGGCCGTTTGTCCGCCGCCACCATCACCAGCACTCGGGTGACCGGCGTGCGATGGACACACGGCCTATAGTAAATGTATGTATCGCTAAATCGGCACCGTCAACTCGTTCTCGGTGACGTCCCGGCGACGGGGGCGGTGGACAAACGGCCTAATACCCTAAGGCCGTTTGTCCGCCGCCACCGTCACCGGCACTCGGGTGACCGGCGTGCGATGGACACACGGCCTATAGTAAATGTATGTATCGCTAAATCGGCACCGTCAACTCGTTCTCGGTGACGTCCCGGCGACGGGGGCGGTGGACAAACGGCCTAATACCCTAAGGCCGTTTGTCCACCGCCACCGTCACCGGCACTCGGGTGACCGGCGTGCGATGGACAAACGGCCTATAGTAAATGTATGTATCGCTAAATCGGCACCGTCAACTCGTTCTCGTAAACGGCCTTAATCGATAGCACCCACCTGAAAGCTATTATTATAAATTGATAGCTCTAGTCTCATAGTCATTTTCTAGTTAATTATGTATCTAGCAGGTTCTAGTAAATTATAATTAAAATCGATAGCAATATCAACCCTTATTAGTAAGTTTTCGCATTAACAAGTTTTAAATGAAAGTCTTCTTTATAGCACAAGTTTTGCAAAATCGCAAGTAATCCTGAAGAAAAAGTTAACAAACCCAGGAGAATATGTTCAGAGTTGCAGATACCTTTGAAGATAATTGCTAACCATCAGTTAAACTTAATGAATTAAACATAAATCCTTTTTTTATAACATGCGGTTCAATTACGTCTACTACAACTAAACTGCTGAAATCTTGTAACTGCCAGATTTGTTCAAAAGAATACAGGTAAATAAACACAAGCTAGACATTTTCACATTACACTTTTTTTTGCATTATTGAACACCTTGCTTTCACTACGCCTTTATGGCGCAAGAAAAACGTTGTATTACCATTAAATTGTTACGACTTTGAAACATGTATGTGTTGTTTTATGAATCCCGCACCGGCACTCTACCCTGCCGCAACCGGCAACGAGCTCACCCACACATTGTAGATGCGTAGAGGTCTCGTTGCGTTTAATAAATAAATATTGCTGGACATTTCACACAGCGCTATCTAGTCCCAAACTAAGCAGAGCTCGTATTATGGGAACCAGATAACTGATAGAATACTTATATACATTTTTTTATGTAAATACATCCTTATAATATATAGTGAAACAACCAGACCCGGAACAAATATCTGTAGATCATGCAAACATTTGTTCCGCGACGGGAATCGAACCCGCTACCTCCTGCGTCTCAGCCGGGTATTCGCCCACTGCGCCACGAAGGTCGTCAGGTTTCACCCGCTCGTTTCTTCCACGCACCTTCAACATGTGGAATTACCTTCCCCCAGAGTTTTTTTCCGGTAGGCTTCAACGTGAACGCCTTCAAGAAAGGTATAAATAAGGTATTAAGTGCTAGGCAATGCGACTGCAGTACCATGAGTGCTGCAGAAGTTTATAGGCGACGGTGTCCTTTTATCATCAGGAGGCCCGTCAGCTTGTGTCTCTAAAAGTAGTATTCATTTTTTATATAGAACAAAAAATGAATAGTCAAGTATTTATAAAATTGTACTAAATACGGGATATTTACCATGATTTGTGAGTTTTTTTTTGAGTATCCGATATTTCGACTTATTGCATGCGTATATTTCGACAAATGATCAATAATCCACTCCCAAAGACTTTAGTTTACCTGTGATAATGGCGCGTGCAAGTGTGTCGAAATATCGGGATACCTACTCAAAACTTTTAGTGCAATTAGTGTTCATAACCATTTATTTATTTATGTAACTACAACGGCCTTAGCCAATATACAAATTACAAATGTATAATACTAGTGGTTCGCCCCGAACTGAGATCTCGCGAGTCTCCGATTAAAACAAAAAAAATATTATTTGTAACCTTTGTCTATCAAAATATTGTCACGAAATAAATAACCAACGAGTGCAAATTGCAGTTATTCTGGATTTCAAACTTTTGCCTATAATTGCATACTAAACTACAGCACTGTGGGGTCACTGGTGGGTGTACCCTGTGAATTTTATCAAAGTTTAGTTTTTATTATGGCTATTAACTCAAAAACTATATAGAATTTACAAAAAATAAAAACGGAGTCTAAATGTACTAATAAATACCTTTCATTTGACGTCTCACTTGACCAGTTCGCCTCATGTTTTTACCCCTCTTGAACCCCAATATCTCAACAACCCAATCTCCCCAACACTTTTAGCTCATTTATGGCGGGTTCCTATATCCGTCGGTAACCAGCTACGACTCGTTTCTCCTTGAAAACCTGTCAAAAGTTTGACACTAGTTTGACACTTTTTCAAGGAGATACGAGGCATAGTCAGTTACCGACGGATATAGGAACCCGCCATTAGTCACACCAAAATTGTGCCATAACTACCTATGTATTAAATTTCACGATGATCGGATCAACGCTTCGAAAGTTATCCTCGGACAAACATACATACATACATACAACGCCGATTTGCCCAAGTTGATTTAGAGATCTCACTTCGCTCGATCATTTATTGCCAAGACAGTTATATTTATAAAATGTAACCAACTAATCGATAGGAGTTTAGAATGCATGGCCACGACACCCCGCCACAAATAAAATAGTTGCCTAAACAAAGAAAATATTTTAATGAAGCTGTTATCAGTTGACTACATTAATTGAGATTGTAATGAATAATGTATAACGGTTTCTAGACAGCGTATGCTTAATTAAAAAAAAGCCGGACACGTGCGAGTCGGACTCGCCCACCGAGTGTTCCGTACTTTGTACCGACAGTTCCGATGATTGATTACGTACCTACTTTAAATAAAGACTACATTTACAGACGACCTTCGTGGTGCAGTGGGCGAATAGCCGGCTGAGACGCAGGAGCTAGCGGGTTCGATTCCCGCCGCGGAACAAATGTTTGCATGATCTACAGATATTTGTTCCGGGTCTGGATGTTTCTCTATATATTATAAGTAAGTATTTACAAAAAAAATTGTATATAAGTATTCTAAGTATCAGTTATCTGGTTCCCATAATACAAGCTCTGCTTAGTTTGGGGCTAGATAGCGTTGTGTGAAATGTCCAGCAATATTTATTTATTTATTTTTAATGATTTAATTACAAATGTATAGTTTTCCGTTTTTCCCTGTACTTGTAGTATAAGACGATATTACTTGCCAAATTTCATAGTTTTAGGTCAACGGAAAGTACCCCATACATGATTCCCTTGAGAGTGTTGAAATATTCGTTTTTTGTGACATAAACGGCCGTATCTTTTTTTTGTTTTTTCACAGCTTCAAGGGATTGTAGACCTGAGTATATGGTTTTAATTTCAACTCGATACCTCCACGCGTTCCCGTGAAGACAGGGTATTGACAGACAGACAGACGGATAACAAAGTGATCCTATTAGGGTTCCTTTTCTCCTTTTGAGGTACGGAACTCTAAAAACGTAGGTTCAAGCGTATTCAATCGTACGTTAAGATCATCAACCTCTTTCATATTCTTACATTGTTGTACAAGGGATGTAAACGATCTATTATACACCCTAGATATTTTTGCGTACCAGCGAGTGAATCCGAGTGAGGACGCTAATCGAGGGTGTTATTGATCGCTTACACGCGAGTATAATACACAACTCATCACATATGCGAGGAAACAAAAAGTCTGTTTTATATCAGTCTAAAGAAGAAAATTTACGTTCCAGGTATCCATAGTTTTTTTTCACTATTAGACTATGGGCTCTGAAATAAGGATTTGTCATGAAGGTTGTGTTTCATTAAAGCAATGAATGTGGCCTCTATCGTTTTTGAATAGAAATAAGGATTTGTCATGGATATTGTATTTCAATTTAGCTTATTGTGAATGTAATGACTCATTTAATTTTCAAATTTACCTAAGGCCCTAGTGCCGTAGATCGCATTTATCATCTTTCAGAGCATGCATGATAAAAAAAAATAACATCAGTTTAAAATCACCGTAGTTCAGTACATTCGCGTAGAGAAGTTAATTACGGGCTGATAATGTAGCTGCGCTGTCGGTGGTATGTTTGCGAACAAACACCACTGCGAGGCCTGCCCCATTATGATATTACTGTACTTTACTGCTCAATTCAGGCCGCCTGTGTTGATTTCACAGATAATAATGTGATAATACAATGGAGGCTTTCTACAGAGAGGGAATTTGAGAGATAATAAATTATTTTAAGTTTAATCACGATTTTTATTTGCAACACATGCAAATAACTAAAAATAATAAAGTATATCAACACTACATATAGTTAAAACAACATAAAACTTAGATGCTTATGGTACACAGATTGGATGCAAAAAGGTCTCAACTCAGCGTCTGCAGAACGTTAGAACCTGCACTGCTCTTCCGTTGAGGCCTTTGAGGTGCACAGTTTTACATCACTCATGCTCTGAAAGTTGGTCATTGTTAGCTCGATACATGATGCGTAAATGCGATTTACGCCCCTAGGGCCGTAAGTAAATTTGAAAGTAGAATTCCATCCATAATATACCTACTAAAATGAAATACAATCGCCATGGCTAATCCTTATTTCTATAAAATAATAAGACAATAGTTCAGTAGTGAAAATAAAAATAATGGATACCGAGAACGCAATTTTTTTTATGTTCTTAAGGCTTTTATTATTTTTTCACATACGTTATGAAACGTTATTTATACTAATATTATAAAGAGGAAATATTTGTTTGTTTTGTTGGTATTGAATAGGCTCAGAAACTACTGGACCGATTTAAAAAAATCTTTCACTGTTGGGTAGCTACACTATCCCGGAGTAACATAGGCTACTTTTACCCAACTGCGCAGAAGGAGGGTAATGTTTTTATTGAAAAACTACGCGTGCGAAGCTGCGGATTTGTCAGCTAGTAACTTATAATCGAGTGTAAGTGAGCAATAGCATAACCATGTGAACACGGCTACGCATCAAGCTATACATGTCTAGTATAAGCTGACCTTGCACTGCAAATGTATAGCATGATGTGTAGCAGTGTGTACTAAGCCCACAGAATCATTGGTTCCATAATCACACACAGGCGGTTGGACAGCAAGAGGTAAGGCTTGCTAAGATCGAAAAAACTGGGGTGATACCGAGCAGGCATGTCTTCAAAGCTAGCTGACCAATCCGCAGCTTCGCACGCGTAGTTTTTCAATAAAAACATTACGCTGCTTCTGCGCAGTTGGGTAAATAGTAGCCTATGTTACTCAGGGTGAATGTAGCTTTCCAATGGTGAAAGAATTTTTGAAACCGGACCAGTAGTTTTTGAGTTTATTCGTCACAAACATACAAAAACACTAATATTTCCTCTTTATAATATTACTTAGTATAGATTATGTTTAAAAGGCCGGGTAGGTAGAGGAACGAGCTAAACGATTTCTCATTTAAAAGTCTGAGAGCCAACCAAGACACTGAAGCTTCTTTTTTATATTTCCTGGTCATGAAACAAGCATATGATATCTGATGTTAACTGGTAACCATCGCCTATGGCAAAGTATTCGTCTCGTAGGTCACGCACCTCAGAAAGGCGCCCTACGATGCACTGCCCTGCGTCCATCAACTTGAGGCATACAGGTGTAAAGCCTCGTGTGCCTGTAATTTCACCGGAAACCATACCCTTCCAACCGACACACAGCAATGCTGCTTGGCGGCAGAATTAGGTTGGATGATAGTACTTCCAAGGGCGAGCCCTTTTACAGGGAAATCTACTATCTTGCGTTCCTAAGCTTACGCCTACGTTCGCCTAAGCTTGTCTCCAGAAGTGTCAGTTCCCGGGAACATCTAGCATAAAACTAAAAGGAGTTCAACTTGCAGGTTTCAGGCTTCTGTAAAGGATTTTAAACCTTATCTACATACAAAATTGCACTTAATTATTGATTAAATAATAATAAATAAATATTGCTGGACATTTCACACAGCGCTATCTAGCCCCAAACTAAGCATAGCTTGTACTATGGGAATCAGATAACTGATAGAATACTTATATACTTTTTTTTTTGTAAATACATACTTATAATACATAGAGAAACAACCAGACCCGGAACAAATATCTGTAGATCATGCAAACATTTGTCCCGCAGCGGGAATCGAACCCGCTACCTCCTGCGTCTCAGCCGGCTATTCGCCCACTGTACCACGGAGGTCGTCAAATTTGTATTAAATTCAACGTGTATTTATCGCGTAGGTACCTTTTTATTTACATACGCGATAAATACACGTTTTAATCAACAATTATGTACATACAGTGATCGCGAAAGTTTGAATAATAAAATTACGCTTTTTATCTATACTAGTATTATAAAGAGGAAAGATTTGTTTGTATTGAATAGGCTCCGAAACTACTGGACCGATTAAAAAAAATATTTCACTGTTGGGAAGCTACACTATCCCCGGGCGATTCCTTCTTATACTTCTTACCCAACTGCGCAGGAGGGTGTGTTTTTATTGAAAAACTACGCGTCCGAAGCTGCAAATTGGTCAGATAGTATAGGTATATTTATGTATTTCGTTTATGTATGTATTAATCATTATTATTATTCGTAATTTTATTTTATGTTAATGTTAAAGTTTGTTTATCTATTTTCTTATTAGTTCACATCATTTATGCGCAAAAATGTAGGTACAACAGTTCAATATGAATTTTCTGGCACTACCACTTAATCAACAATACACAAAGGTTAAATAAACAAATATTGCTGGACATTTCACACAGCGCTATCTAGTCCCAAACTAAGCAGAGCTTGTACTATGGGAACCAGATAACTGATAGAATACTTATGTACTTTTTTTGCAAATACATACTTATAATATATAGAAAAACAACCAGACCCGGAACAAATATATGTAGATCATGCAAACATTTGTTCCGCGGCGGGAAACGAACCCGCTACCTCCTGCGTCTCAGCTGGCTGTTTGCCCACTGCGCCACGGAGGTCGTCAAAAGAAGGTTAGCTGGCAAAATGGTTAATAGCGTTAAATTCGACTATGTATAATTTTATTTGTGCATTAAAGAATTTTCCTATTTAATCTAAAAAGGAACAAATGATGTAATAGATTTTAAATCACCAGTTCGTAACCTACGAGCGAACCCGCAGGTAAAATGGTCGCTTACGTAATTAATGTGATTAGCACAATTAGTATTCACGCCAGGTTTCAATTAGGTATCTCAAGGTCTCCGTGTGAATCAGATGACGTACGAATTGGCTGGTTAAAGGTTTATGCATACCTAGCAGTCAGTAAATACCCTTCATACAGCAAATCCATGAAAGCCCAGCTATTGTGCGTGGTCGTCTATTGAGCCTTGCCTTCGTATGCACATAATAAATAAATATTGCTGGACATTTCACACAGCGCTATCTAGCCCCAAACTAAGCAAAGCTTGTACTATGAGAACTAGGTAACTGATAGAATACGTATACTCTACTATTCTGTAAATACATACTTAAAGAAACAACAACAAAAACCCGGAACAAATATCTGCAGGTCATGCAAACATTTGTTCCGCGGCGAGAATCGGACCCGCTACCTCCTAAGTCTCGCCTATTCGCCCACCGCGCCGCGGAGGTCGTCATAATTATTTACATTTGACCAGTGTATGATTTAGGATGGTAAATCGATTTTTTAACGTAGATCTTCAACTGTGTGCTTTATCTTTGACCACACTATCACTTACTATCAGGTGAGGTAGTGATCAATTGATCGCGTATACACCTGATGGTAAGCGATGGTGCTGTGGTAGGATGTAGCACGAAAATATTAAAGGTACCTACCTACATCAGGAAAAAGTTCTATTATACTGCTAGGTTTAGACCTCTTATTACCGGCAAATCATCCAAGGACAGGTTTTTTTACGACTTGGAGACAGAAATAACACAAAGTATTGCCCCCTAGATCACCCACCATAGAAAATGCACTACGATTTACTGCCCTGCATACATCAACTTGAGGCACAGAGGTAAGTAATTACACCGGCAACCATACCCTTCAAACCGAAACACAGCAATGCTGCTTGGCGGCAGACATACATTTCGTTGGAGTACTTTCACAAGGAATTCGACTAGTCTTGTGGTGATCTGAAGTTTAAACATACAGATATTGGTTAGCATTTTTTACTGCAGTTGGAAATGCTGGATATTTTTACTGCAGTTGGAAATGCTGGATATTTTTACTGCAGTTGGAAATGCTGGATATTTTTACTGCAGTTGGAAATGCTGGATATTTTTACTGCAGTTGGAAATGCTGGATATTTTTACTGCAGTAGGAAATGTTGGATATTTTTAAAAAATCGTCGTGTAATGTAAACAGAACTGTTTTAAATTACATAACAAATAAAATAACATTTCACTGCAATTTGCATATCCATTATGCACCATTTCACAGTCAAATATTAACGCAACTGTTGACCATCATGTTTGTCCACATACAAATATGTATGTAAAATCATTAGCTGCCGGCTTTTGTTGCATGCAGGTTGCATTTCATTAGTCAAGTCTAGATTATCATATATAAGGCAGTATTTTATTAGTGTATTCAAAATGCCTATAATATAAATACCAATCCTTCTATTTTCCTATTAAAAACAGCTACAGTGACCTGCGGGCCAATTTTAAATCGCATGAAAACTGTCGGACCGGAAACCTCAGTTTATGTCGGATTCTATTTTAAAAGATTGATAGTTTACAAAATATCGTTCTCGGATTCGAAATCAAATCCGACAAAACCTGAGGTTTCCGAACCGACAATTTTCTTACTCCCCCGAAGTCATTGATTATTTTACATTATGTTAGTAACCAGCCCACCTATTGATATTTCGAAAACCACTCGGTGACTAACGTTCCACAAGTAAAACGCTCATCAACTGCCCAAAGTTACCATCAAGAACTGTCTTATGATTATATGACTTAATTTTATCAGTAGACTTGCAAAAAAGTAAGGCACCGACCACTAAAACTAAAAACACAAACGATGAAACTGCCTCACTTAAAAACAAAAAGGCTTAAAAGTTCAATTTCAACAACGCTTACCTGCAAGCCCTTTAAACCTGTCCCCATTGTGATTGTTAGCTGGCACCGCTATGAAAACGTCGACAGCTCTACAAGGCAAATGCACGCAGCCAACACAGGCTGATTGGCAGACGTAAAACGAATAAAAAGGCCCGCTCGTTACCCGCCAAAGCATACGGCCACGGCGCAAAATAAATACTCCACAGGCCAGGGAAGCCAAATGGGAATTGCAAATGTATCTATCACGGGCTACATGCACTCCGATTCTTTCAGTCAAGATACAACACTATAGTCATCTTCTAGTCAAGCCAATTTCGAGTCTCATTAATTCATATAACTTTTGAAACTAATCATGGTTATGAACACGATTTGTGCTAAAAACGGGCTAATTACCATGATTTGTAAGTTTTTGAGTATTTTTTATACAATAAGTGACACTGATTCATAATGTCAAAGCAAAATAGTCTTTATCATCATATCATCATCACTTTGAAAAGTCTGTAAGTAAATTTCAAGCTGACGCGATGGAAGTGCGCGCTATTTTATACTGGAAAATCTCTATATACAGGGAGTTGCACAAATTTTTTTATAACATTCTAGACATACCTGGTCAGGTCATAAGTATTGTCACACAGTAAAAACTTTTCTTTTAGAATGCTGGCCACAAAAAAGTTTATAGAATTCGAATTTCGAATTGTTCTTGAAAATAAAAATGTATACTTTTTAGAATTTTACTCTTTTTTAAATATGGAGTGGACGCTTAAAGAAGACCGTGTTGCAGTTATTGCGTTGCATCGTTGCGGTTACGCGCCAATTCAAATTTTTGACATACTGAAAAATTTTAATATAACCAAAAGATTCGTTTATCGCACCATCAAACGATACAATGAAGACTCTAGTGTAGATGACAGGTCAAGAAGTGGTCGCCCTCGGTCTGTTAGAACTCCAGCAGTGATAAAAGCTGTGAAGGCGCGAATTCAAAGAAATCCCAAACGTAAGCAGAAACTGTTGGCCCTTCAGATGAGGTTAAGCAGAACCACGGTGAAAAGGGTGTTAAATGAAGACTTAGGGCTTCGGGCATATCGAAGAAAAACAGGACATCGTTTAAATGCTCGTCTAATGGACCTGAGACTGAAGAGATGCCGCGCTTTGTTGAAGCGGTACGCGGGAAAAAATATCGGGTAATACTTTTATCGGATGAAAAAAATTTTACCGTAGAAGAGAGCTACAACAAACAAAATGATAAGGTGTACGCACACAGTAGTGAAGAAGCGAGCAACCGTATTCCGCGTGTCCAACGAGGTCATTTTCCATCCTCGCTCATGGTATGGTTGGGAGTTTCTTATTGGGGCTTAACAGAGGTACATTTTTGTGAGAAAGGTGTAAAAACGAATGCAGTTGTGTATCAAAATACAGTCCTGACGAACCTTGTGGAACCTGTTTCTCATACCATGTTCAATAACAGGCACTGGGTATTCCAACAAGATTCGGCGCCAGCTCATAGAGCGAAGAGCACACAAGACTGGCTGGCGGCGCGTGAAATCGACTTCATCCGGCATGAAGACTGGCCTTCCTCCAGTCAAAATTTGAATCCGATAGATTACAAGATATGGCAACACTTGGAGGAAAAGGCGTGCTCAAAGCCTCATCCCAATTTGGAGTCACTCAAGACATCCTTGATTAAGGCAGCCGCTGATATTGACATGGACCTCGTTCGTGCTGCGATAGACGACTGGCCGCGCAGATTGAAGGCCTGTATTCAAAATCACGGAGGTCATTTTGAATAAACTTTAGTGTTATAAGAATCTATGTTTTGTTAAGTTCATTTTGGTATATAAATGGTTACATAATGAATAAACTTGTTTCAATTATTTTATGCCGTGGGGCGCCGGCAATAGAATGTTGCCCCTCCGCTCTTGCCCGTGGATGCAGTAGGAGTCTGCTAAGGGATACTTCCGAAAGATGGGCAGCAGCGTCTTTTCGTGTTTTCAATACCTATACTGCGCTCGCCAACCCGCCTGCCAAGCGTGGCGAGTATGGCAACAACCCCCTCATGATATTGCAACATAAAACCAGGCCCCGAGTCCCCGGCGGCCCCGCTAATCCTGGCTACGGTAGCAGTCACGGTAACGGCGGGGCCAGGGGTGCTAAGAATCCCCGGGAGATGATCGGCTACCAAACCCTACGACGACCACTGGCCCTGGTAACACACAACATCCGCACTTTGAGGACAGACGAAAAGATTGTTGAGCTGGAAGAAGAAATTAGTAGATTACACTGGGACATTTTGGGGTTATCAGAAGTCCGTAGAGAGGGCGAGGACACGATATCCCTTAAGTCTGGTAACCTACTATACTACCGGGAGGGCGACCAACAGTCCCAAGGTGGTGTTGGGTTTCTCGTTCACAAGTCACTCATCAACAACATTATCACCATCGACAGTGTGTCGAGCAGGGTCGCGTACCTGACACTCAGAATATCTAAGCGATATTCGCTGAAGGTCGTTCAGGTATATGCGCCGACCTCTTCACACCCAGATGAAGAAGTAGAGTCTATGTATGAGGACATCAGTAGAGCCATACATACGAACAAAACTCACTTTATTGTTGTTATGGGGGACTTCAATGCAAAGCTAGGCATGAGAAGCGATGATGAGTTGAGAGTGGGGCAATTTGGATATGGGCAACGGAACCCCAGGGGACAGAGGCTGGCCGATTTTCTGGAGAAAGAAGGACTCTTTATGATGAATTCTTTTTTCCAGAAGCCGCCTCACAGGAAATGGACCTGGATGAGTCCCAACGGTTCCACGAGAAATGAGATTGATTTCATCTTGACCAACAAGAAACGGATATTCAATGATGTCTCTGTGATTCACAGGGTGAAAACCGGCAGTGATCACCGAATTGTTAGAGCCACATTGAATATAAACGTTAAACTTGAAAGGTCCCGTTTGATGAAATCTACGCTCCGACCCACTCGCGCACATATCCAAAACCTCGAGAGCTTTCAACTCGAACTTTCAAATCGCTTTGACTGTCTAGAAGTAGATGCATCAGTGGACGAGATCAATAACAGGTTCGTAGAAACCGTCCATACGGTGGGGTCCCAGTTCTTTAAGACCCCCCGTACCAATAGACCTCAGAAACTCTCTGATGACACCCTTAACCTCATGGCTGAACGACGTTCTTTACAACTGCAGTCTCCCGATGATGCTCAATCACATAGGCAGCTCAATAGAAAGATTTGGAAATCCTTGCGGCACGATATTCGTACCTTTAATACATCTCGTATTAAAGATACGATAGAGCGGAATAAAGGCTCCAAAGTGTTCGCGAGAGATAATTCTATTGGGCAGAGCCGCATGACGAAGCTAAAGAGGGAAGATGGCAGCATAACGTCAAGTAAAGCGGAAGTGTTAAGGGAAGTCGAAAGGTTCTATGGACGGCTCTACGATTCGGTCACTAAACCTGTTTGCAGTGCGGCCAACGACCCAAGAGCCAAACTGACCCGACATTACACCGAAGATATTCCGGACATCAGCCTGTATGAGATCAGGATGGCCTTGAAGCAGCTTAAGAACGACAAGGCGCCAGGTGAGGACGGAATCACTTCAGAGCTTCTGAAAGCGGGTTGATCACCGGTACTTAAAGTCCTTCAGAAGCTTTTTAATTCCGCCTTGCTTGAAGGTACGACGCCAAAAGCATGGAACGGGGGCATGGTGGTTCTGTTCTTCAAGAAAGGTGACAACACCTTGCTTAAGAATTACAGACCCATCTCGCTTTTGAGCCATGTTTATAAGCTGTTTTCGAGGGTCATCGCGAACCGTCTCGAACGCAGGTTTGATGACTTCCAGCCTCCCGAACAAGCCGGGTTCCGTAAAGGCTACAGTACCATAGACCACATACATACGCTGCGGCAAGTCATACAGAAGACCGAAGAGTATAACTTGCCGCTATGTCTCGCGTTTGTGGACTATGAGAAAGCCTTCGATTCGATCGAAACATGGGCAGTGCTTGAGTCTCTCCAACGATGCCGTATTGACTATCGGTACATCGAAGTGTTGAAGTGTTTGTATAAAAACGCCACTATGTCAGTCCGAGTACATGAACAGAGCTCGAAGGCGATTCCCTTAAAAAGAGGCGTAAGACAGGGAGATGTCATCTTTCCGAAACTGTTTACGACCGCATTGGAAGATGCCTTCAAGCTTCTGGAATGGAAAGGACTGGGCATCAATATTAACGGCGAATACATCACTCACCTTCGGTTTGCCGACGATATTGTGGTCATGGCAAAGTCGATGGAAGAGCTCAGCACGATGCTTGAAGGCCTCAATCGAGTCTCGCAACGGGTAGGACTTAAAATGAACATGGACAAGACGAAAATCATGTCGAATGTCCATGTCATCCCTGCCCCAGTTATGGTTGAGAACTCGGCTCTTGAAGTTGTCGACGCGTATGTATACCTAGGACAAACAGTCCAATTAGGTAGGTCCAACTTCGAGAAAGAGGTCAATCGTCGAATCCAACTCGGATGGGCAGCGTTTGGGAAACTTCGCAACGTCTTTTCGTCCAACATACCTCAGTGCCTTAAGACGAAAGTCTACAATTAGTGTGTGTTACCAGTGATGACATATGGAACCGAGACGTGGTCCTTCACTATTGGCCTTATGAATAAGCTCAGAGTCGCTCAACGAGCTATGGAGAGGGCTATGCTCGGGGTTTCTCTACGGGATCGAATCAGAAATGAGGAGATACGTAGGAGAACTCAAGTCACCGACATAGCCCGACGGATTAGCACGTTGAAGTGGCAATGGGCAGGCCATATAGCGCGCAGAACAGATGGCCGATGGGGCCGAAAGGTTCTCGAGTGGAGGCCACGGACCGGCAAGCGCAGCGTAGGACGTCCTCCCACAAGATGGGCAGACGACTTGGTAAGAACCGCAGGTCGGCGTTGGATGCAGACCGCTTCCAACCGCAGTTCCTGGAGATCAATGAGGGAGGCCTTTGTCCAGCAGTGGACGTCCTACGGCTGATATGATGATGATGATGATGAATTATTTTATATTACACATGTGACAGAATTTATGACCTGACTAGATAAATAATGTTATTTATAAAAAGTCAAATATTTAATTTAACTCTTAATTAGTTAATTACTTTCATTTGAAAATATTTAAAAAATGTGCGTGATTTATGGACACCCTTTTCATTCTGCGCGCGGTCATTCATAAGTTTTACGTTTGTGTGCGTACGCAGTAAAATTTAATGAATGATTTTCGCATTGTCCACGAGTTCTGTGTTTTAAGGAATAAAATGGTATTTTTATTGAAAATAAAACATATTGTTTTTATTTCAATAATCGCATATACTACAGAGTCTGAACCTCCTGTGCAAATTTGTGCACACTTAGAAAAAACTCCCTGTATATAATTTGGCAACGGTGGTGGCACGTTTTGTGTGAAATTCAGTGGGTCTTCCAGTTTTTATGCATTTTCCGAGAGATGTCAGCGATCGAAGTGGATAAGCGCACACAATATTAAAAACGAAAAATACAACAGCAGCCTGACAAGGTTGGACAGTATTTGAATTACTTGTAATTAAAATACGTATTTTGTATTAGTAATTCAATTACTTTGTAAAAATGTAATTTGTAATTGGTATTTCAAATACCTGACGCTAAGGTATTTTGTAGTTAGTATTTCAAATACGTATGGCTTCAAAATACCTACATCGGAACATAAATATATTTAGCGATCTTATTAATGGTGCGTTCTACAGAAAATAGCGCTCGATAGTTTTCGTAACTATTCGTTAGTAAAATGGCGACCGCTAAATATGTCAATCTTTAAAGTTGGCAACACTGCACCTGTACTGTACGTCAAATTGTCAAGTGCCTAACACCTGACTGTATTTTGTATTTTAAATAAAACATGTTAAAATACTGTATTTAGTACTTTATATTTAAAATACACGACTGAAAAAAAAAATCTATTTCGTATTTTAAATACGTGCGAGATAGTATTTTGTATTTTGTAATTTGTATTTTAATTAGCCCAAAACATGTATTTTGCCCAGCACTGCAGCCTGAAATATTACCACCAGTGAATTTTCCAAATCCGAGTACATGTAGTCCATGCTCGATATATTCGTTTAAAACCCAGTTGCTTTCCCTGGCTGTACGTCCCGCTGCGGGATATGCTTCGCTGCGTTCGGATTTAAATTATGATGATTTTTTTACCGTGTTGGTCGGGCGTGCTCCATTGAGTCCAATCAAAGGGAAAAACATCGTTTGCAAGAACAGGCAACCTGTCTCTATAGGAGTCTTAAAAATTATTAATCATTTTCTTTCATCGACTGTTTACTCTAATATTACCTCCTTATTTGTCGCGAAATGTAGGTATACTTTTATCTCTATTCTCTGTAGATAAGACTCTAATAAGGGCCTCTCTAAAAGCACTTATCTGCTTTAAATTAAAACCCTTTAAATGAAGCAATAATGGAAGATTCGCCTGAGGTGAGTGTACACAGACGATGTTTGAGCAGGAAGGGGGAGGGGGGAGCATTGGACGTGTATATTCGTCTTACGCTTAGGTGCGGGTGTGGGATTATTGTATGTATACCTAACTGGAAATTAGTGGGGGATTTGATTTCTTATTACTTGTATTTGTCACCTCGGCTGAGTGCTATTAAAGTATGTGAAACAAAGTTTATTTCATGATTTAAGGAAAGCATAAAACAGTATCTATTTTAGAAATGCAAGCATTTAACTATATCAATTAGGTTCTGCGGTGCGCCACCGCTATAGGGTTGAAATACCTCCCATATACAGAAAGCGCGTTTCCTCCACCTTTATTATGCGCATCGCCAAAGATTGGAACGCCTTGCCTGAGTCTGTGTTTCCTGATAACTACAATCTGGGTGTCTTCAAGTCGCGAGTGAACAGGTTTATTTAAGGCAAGTGATTTGTGTGATCTATCGTAGGCTGCATCATCGCTTACCATCAGGCGAGATCGTGATCAAACGCAAGTCACCTATAAAAAAACCGGCCAAGCGCGAGTCGGACTCATGCACGAAGGGTTCCGTACCATTATCTATAAAAACGGCAAAAAAATCACGTTTGTTGTATGGGAGCCCCACTTAAGTATTTGTTTTATTTTAATTTAATTATTTATTTTTAAAGTGAAAATATAATTAAATATTCTAATCATTATTATAAATACGGGATTTATCACGTACCTTGTCGACGTACATTGTCGGTCGAAACACTGACAATACGGTACGTGATAAATCCCGTATTTATAATAATGATTGAAATTAATCACGAAAGTTTTCTAAGTAAAATTAAATATTCTGTGAATATTTATAGCGTCTACCTGTTCCCTTTATCAATATCGAGCTAAAACAGGCAAAATAAAAAAACGAGTGTGCTTTAAACCACACGACTGAAGTAAAACTTCTTTTTCAAAATATTAATTTATAAAATTGTTCAATTACAAAATTGTCCACACGTCTATAGGTCGATCAGTCTATGTTCATTCTGGACAGACGCAACTCACACATTAACGTTTAAAAATATACGAAACGTAACTCTGACTCTTTCTATCTTCACTAACTTATATCTCCCTCTCAACTTCCGTTCGTACTTTTCGTAATGCATTCACCAGCATACTCCCCAAGTCATGCGTGCATAAAGAAGTTTTACTTCAAAAACCACGTTTGTTGTATGGGAGCCCCCCTTAAATATTTCTTTTATTTTGTGTTTAGTATTTGTTGTTATAGCGGCAACAGAAATACATCATCTGTGAAAATTTCAACTGTCTAACTATCACGGTTCATGAGATACAGCCTAGTGACAGACGGACAGACAGTCAGCGGAGCCTCAGTAATAGGGTGCCGTTTTACCCTTTGGGTACGGAACCCTAAAAAGTAGCAACACCACGGCACCAACTCGTATAGGCACGAAGTAAGTCGTTCAAAACGAACAGCGATCGATAAGAAAAACAACTCTCAACAAAACATCTAACTGTAATGTACTCAAATAAATATTTATACGTACAGGTACATATGTACGTATTATCTGGAACATGTTTGTCCTCGTTTATTTGAAGCTGTTTGTTCGAGATGCAAGAAAATCACGCCTCTTTGAACACTTTGAACATCACTTCATTAACAAGATACGAGTGCTTGTGTCTTTGTGTGCATATTTGCTTCTGAAATCACTAAAATTTTTATGGGATAACTTTGGGACAAAGGAGGTGTTAAATATAGGCAATAAATCTTCCACCGTCACAACTTTGTCAGTTCTTGTTTAAAAGCCTAACGACACAATAAGATTACTTACAATTAGACAACCATACCATTGCACCATGCCATACCATATATGGTATGGATAACGTGACCATTCGTCCCGCTTTGGGCGGGACAGTCCCGCTTTCAGGCTGTCTGTCCCGTTGTCCCCAATCACAGCAAATATGTCCCGCTTTTACAAAGGGACCAAACGATAAATTCAATAAACGTACTTTACCTACCTGACAGCGGCAGCGCGGGCAGCACGGAGAGGATAGCGAGTAACAAGCGAAACCGAGTAAAAATTACAAAGACTAACATCGACAAATCATGTCATAAGCTCCATTCTTACTTAAAACCTAGACCCGATATTTTAAAACTAATTTGCTCCACCGACAAATACAAACGAAATGCGTCTACAACTGCAATTTAATGTAAAAATTTCATATGTATTATATTGTTTTTCATGCTCTTTTCTTTTGCCAATAAATACCTAGCAAAATAAATTGTTGTTCTGTTTAATTCCGCAAGCGTCACGTTAGGTATGAATAATGCTGCATACGCTAAGTCGAGTAGGTATAGGCCGGCGCGCGGCAACTAGCAGCTGTCTGTGAACGTAATACGTTTAGACGTTTTAAGATCGTAATTTTTTATGTTTTTCAAAGACCGATTAAGGTTTTTTTATTTAAAGTTATGTATATAAAATTATCCGAATAAGAACTCTCCGAAATAATATATATATAGGTATATTATTTTATTTAATGCCATTATTATAACTAGTTGCCAGTGCACAGTGCTCAAAACTCGATCGTAATTATGTTTTTTTCAGTGTTCCGTAACTAAAGGGTAAAACGGGACCCTATTACCTAAGACTCCGTTGTCTGTCTGTGCGTCTGTCACCAGGCTGTATCTAATGAACCGTAATAGTTAAGACAGTTGAAATTTTCACAGATGATGTATTTCTGTTGCCGCTATAACAACTAATACTAAAAACAGAATAAAATAAATATTTAACGGGGCTCCCATACAACAAACGTGATTTTTAGGGTTCGTACCCAAAGGGTACAACGGCACCCTATTACTAAGGCTCCGCTTTCTGTTCGTCTGTCACCAGGCTGTATCTCATGAACCGTGATAGTTAGACAGTTGAAATTTACACAGATGATGTATTTCTATTGCCGCTATAACAACAGATACTAAAACCAAAATAAAATAAATATTTAAGGGGGCTCCCATACAACAAACGTGATTTTTTTGCTCGTCTTGATCGATATTGATAACGGCAAAAGGTAGACGCTTGAAATATTTACAGAATATTTAGTTATATACTCACTTTAAAAATAAATAATTTAAATTAAAATAAAACAAATATTTAAGTGGGGCTCCCATGCAACAGATATGATTTTTTTGCCATTTTTATAGATAACTAGCTGACCCGGCAAACGTTGTTTTGCCATATAAATAATTGCCATTCAAAAATAAGGGTTGATCGTAGAAGGGTGAAAATTGAGGATTGTATGTATTTTTGTATGTTGTATCATAAAAAAATAGAAATTAAAAATTTTGTCTAAAAATAAAAAAAAAATTAGGGGTGGACTACCCCTAACATTTAGGGGGATGAAAAATAGATGTTGGCCGATTCTCATAGATACCGGATAAGCACAAAAAATTTCATCAAAATCGGTCAAGCCGTTTCGGAGGAGTATGGCAACGAAAACTGTGACACGAGAATTTTATATATTAGATGGTACGGAACCCTATGTGCGCGAGTCCAACTTGGGCGGTTTTTTATTTATCATTAGCATTTGTCCCTCCTTCTTCATATAAACTTTCACCATATGCCAAACCCCACACTTCTCCGTGCGGGCACTAAGCGTAAAAAGGGGTATACAGTTTTCTCTTCACGTATAAATAATATTGATTTGGATTATACACTGGATCAGGAAAGTGATCGATGTTACCAAATAAATAAGACCAGAAGTTGATTCCGGGCCAGAAATATAGAAAATAAAGAACGAACGCGGAAAAACACGGCAGTAAGCTAGGCATTCATGCAAAGTCTACAGTGATATGATCCCAAATAAATGAAAAAACTTACAACATAAGTTTTGGGCATATTATATGTCTGAATGATAGACTACTATAGACATATTTTCACATTCAACCTAGAAATACGAGGACGTATGTAGAATTCGAGCTAAGTCAGACAATATCAATGAAAACCTCCATTATTTATCTTTTGTCTTGAACTACCCCTATTACCATAATGGCAGAGTATACATTATTTTTCGTATACAGTTCAGAACAAAAGTTATTTTGTTTTCAGATGTTACACAACGAACATTTCATATGACGAAGACAGATGACTTTTTGAAATAGCTAGTTTAGTTTACAAAGGTAGTCGTTCTAGGCTTAATTAATTGTTACTGTAATTTAAATAGTTTTTATTTATTTTATATTATGATTAATAGATTTTACTTTTTTATTATTTAACTAAGATATTATGTAATGATCGGCCTCTCGAAGTTATACCTACTGTGCCACAGAATAGATTATATAGGTGTGATATATACCTATTACGTTTTTACCCACAGTTGCACAGAATATGAAGTAGTAGTGCTGTTGAAATACCTACACATTTCTAGTTGGCAGTGGAACCATCGAGAACGTTCTCGAAACGTCTAGCGTGCGGTATAAATAGAGCGTAGAGACGCCCGAAGAGTCAGTAAACCCTCCGTCGTCCGAGACACGTTCTCGGAGACCCGGATGACAAAATCACCTCGAAGAGATTTTTAAGTCATCTACATTAGACAGAGCAAACACTTCACAAATACACCGACCTCGCCGGCGAGGTCGACGAGTCCCTTCAGTCGCCGCCTATACGAGGTACAAGCACGTAACCGGGCGTTTCTCTCCTATCCCCACCCTGGCAACAGTCCAAGCCGAGGTTCGTACCTAAGTGGTGCCCTTGCGCTAGTTGCCTCATCAAAACTTACAGGGCTAAGCGCTGCGCTCGCCAAAACTTCGATTAAGCTGTAACGGCCTCAGAGGCCAACAGCAAGATTAGTCCATTCGAAAAAAAAACAAAACCGAAGAGTCAGTCTGTATTTGGCGGTACGTGCGCCGAGAAGGTCGAGAAGGTTCTGGAAATAATGCGCGGTATAAATAGTGCGTAGAAACGTCCGCAGAGTCAGTCTGTATTTCACGATACGTGCGAATATTTCGGTGACTTTTAGTGGTTTATTGTGCAACAGTGGTGTGAATTAGTGTGTATATGAAGTGTGTAGTGAATTACTTGTATTTAAGATCGTGTATTTATCATTTTAGTGTTGAATAAAAGTATTGTTTTGGTTAGATTGGTTTCTATTATTTTATCCCGAACCCTCAGCTCGTATCAATACTTTAAAATTTTAATGTTTGGTTAATGTGTTTACTGTATAATTTTTAAGTTAATTGAACGCGTGTTCGCAGTTTGTTAGCTCGTGCGTGTGTACGGCACCACAGAATACCAGCGCTACTTCAGTGTTTCCACTGCTGTTCGCACAACGCTGAGTGGTGTCCAATTGTGTACCTACATTTGTTTAGTTTGTGGTGCAAAATAAACATTTACCATTTCTATTTCTACTTTTATCTGAGATTATATTCGAGAACAGTTATTTTGAAAAACTAATATACTTAAACTAGTGGAAATCTAATCGGTCGGTTGTATCATTTGGAACAACAGAACCAAATGATACATTGGAGTATCGTCCTGTTGAAATATTGATACAGGATTAACTAGTGCTTCTTAGAGTATTTTTTTTAATATGAAGTGAAACTTGGTGCTTACCTACTAGTGGTTTGCCCCGAACTGAGATGTCGCATAAAACAAAAAAAGTATTATTTGTAATATTTGACTATCAAAATAGTGCAACGAAATGCATTACCAACTAACTTGACATACTGTTTCATTCAAACTACAGGTAACGGGAATTCATGTCAATTAGTTACACTTTTTAATGTAGAAATTGCAGTTATTCTGGATTTCAGACTTTTGCCTATATTTGTGTCACTAAAGCTACACGCATACCAAATTTCAGCACTGTGGGGTCACTGGTGTACCCTGTGAATTTTGTCAAAGTTCAGTTTTTATTATAGCTAATAACTAAAAAACTACAAGGTTTAAACTAAAAATAAAAACCGGGTATAAATGTACTCAAAAATACCTTTTATTAGACTTGACCATTTTGTTTTATTTTATCCCTCTTGAACCCCAATATCTCAACAACCCCCACACATTTTTAGCGCATTTAGTAACACCAAAATTATGCCATCGCTACCTATATATATACTAAATTCCACGATGATCGGAAAAACGCTTCGAAAGTTATCCTCGGACAAACAAACATACATGCATACAACGCCGATTTGCCCAAGTTGATTTGAAGATCTCGCTTCGCTCGATCAATTAATTATAAGTACTCATTGTTAATATTGTGTATGGCTAACATAATAATTATATTAAGGCATTAAATAGTTGATTTTTCGATTTCTTGTGTAGACGTTCGTACAAAGTTATCATCATCATCCACAGCTCATCAGTACCCACACCTGGGTGTAGGCCTCCATTTGTAAACGCCACTTTTCCCGGTCCTGTGCCCGGGAGTTGCCCGTGACTTTCTCTATGTCGTCGACCCACCGCGCCGTCGGACGTCCTGGACTTCTTAGGTCTGTTCTTGGCCATCACTCGGTCAAAGATTTAATCCCCCTGCTTTAATCACCTCGTCTAGCCAAGTGTCCAGCCCAATTCCACTTGAGTTCCACCACCCTTGTTCCGACGTCTGGACTTACGTCTGGCGTCGGATTTCGGCATTAGGAACTCGATCCAGCAGATTGGTGCCAAGCATAGCGCGCTCCATGGCTCACAAAGTTATCACGGCATGCAAATAATAGACGTCAAATCGAACGGTTAATGTTTATATGGAGAAGGAAGGGAGAAAGCTAAAATTAAGATTTAAAAATATCGTTCAATTTCGTTCACTGCGCTTGGCCACCAGTGAGTATAAAGTTGCTAAACTAATTTGTACACAGATCAACTATAGGATAATATTTTACATTCTTGATAGTTTAATAAAAAAGTTAACACAAGCACACATTTCAAGACTCTTTACAATGACTTAAAATTAACAGCCACGAACTTAAGTTAGGCATTACGGGTTTAAGGCTCGAGGAAGTCTGAGCACGAACTTAGCATTTAAAATTTTTAAACAAGACGGGGTAAGATGTTAGCTTTAGCAATTTTTGAAAATTGTGAACTGTGTAATTTGTACACTCACCTTTAAAATCACCACTCTGTCTAGCTTCAAAGAAAGAAAACACTTCTTGACTTCTACATGTCCTATTTCTGTATTTTGTAATATATTTTCTTATGTACAGTACCATAGACAGTAAAGGAGCTATAGTGTGACCATTAGTGCTGTGCACTCCCTGAGGTATGCGCGCGGCGAGACGGGGGGGAGAATCGGCTGCTGCGCTCTGTCGGTTCGCCGTCAACGCTCGTGGCGGCAGGTAGTGTTATTTGTATCGGACTGTCTATGTCAGACCCACATGAGATAGACAGTCCGATACAAATAACACTACCTGCCGCCACGAGCGTTGACGGCGTACTGACAGAGCGCAGCAGCCGATTCTCCTCCCCGTCTCGCCGCGCGCATACCTCAAGGAGTGCACAGCACTAATGGTCACACTATACCAGCATTATTATTATCATTGGCAGCTTAAATGATAGCCCATTGCTGGGTATACGCTTTACGCCAAACGCTCAAACGCCACACCAATCGAGTGAGCTATTCGCATACAGTTTAGCCTCTACGGCCTGTATATCTTCCACTCACCACTGATCGTTAACCATCAGCCATTAACTTGCCGTGTTAGTATGTAGTCAAATCATTCAACTGAATTTCATACCAGATACCCTCAACTGGTTGAGCTGAAACTTGGAATACATATGTTGCAAAGCGACTGATCTTGTACGACTTGCACTCAACGACTCCAAGCAACCTGTATCAGGTCATCTCTCTATCTAATGGGAGGCCGTCCTACGCTGCGCTTTCCAGTGCGTGGTCTCCACTCGACAACTTTTCTACCCCAACGGCCGTCAGTTCTTCGAGCTACGTGCCCCACCCACTGCCATTTTTTTTTATACATTATAGGTTTGCGGTTGACCACGAGCTCGCCTGATGGTAAGCGATGATGCAGTCTACGATGGTTGACATTTTTATTTCAGCTTGCTAATCCTTTGTTCTATGTCAGTGACTTTGGTTTGTCAATGTATCTCCTCATTTCTGATTCGATCTTATAAACGGTCATGGTGGTAATAAAATCGCTCGCCATCTACTCTTTGTCCACAGAAAATGAAGCCATTTACCGGTACAGCGCCCTAACTTAGTACTTTAGCGACTTCGGCCGCAACCGACGAGTTTTAAACCCCAGTACATACACTTCGTAGCAGTTTTATACTTTAAATCCTTGGTAATACGGTTTAAAGTACGCTGTAGAGGTAATGGAGGAATCTAGGTAGGGGGCAGCCACTTACAATGGTACTAAAAAGTTATTGCGTTGTACGACAAATTTCTTTGTGCTTTTAACTATCTCCTTAAAACTTCAGGTTAACTCCTCGAGTAAGCAGCACCTACTTTTTAAACAAGTTAATGTGTATTGTATAAGACACTGTATGATTTGATAATACAATGGCTGGACCGAAATTGGTACTGAATAAAATAAATATATATTGCTGGACATTTCACACAGCGCTATCTAGCCCCAAACTAAGCAGAGCTACTAGGGAACCAGATTACTTTGTAAATACATAACTATAATATGATATAGAATAACATCCAGACCGACTGTAGATTATGCAAACGTTTGTTCCGCGGCGGGAATCGAACCCGCTATTTCCTGCGTCTCAGTCGGCTATACGCCCACTGCGCCACGGAGATCGTCAAAAATTAGTGGTATAATAAAATTGGTATTTAGATAGATTAAGACCGGGATTGAGACATAGGATACTTTTTACCCGACTGCGTAGAAGGAGGGTAATGTTTTATTCACAAACCACGCTTGCGAAGCTTGTATTATATAAAAACGTATTTTATCAATTAACTGCTCCCATAGTGTGAGCTTTGCTTAGTTTGGGGCTAGATAGCGCTGTGTGAAATATCTAGCATTTGAAAGCAATTGAAAGATTAAATCTATTGTTATCAAAACTACAATTCCAGTTTCACAGCCAACAAAAGGAAGGTTTGCTTTCCAGGACTTGGGGGCACGTAACGAGCTTTGCTTAGTTTGGGGCTAGATAGCGCTGTGTGAAATATCTAGCATTTGAAAGCAATTGAAAGATTAAATCTATTGTTATCAAAACTACATTTCCAGTTTCACAGCCAACAAAAGGAAGGTTTGCTTTCCAGGACTTGGGGGGCACGTAATGAGCTTTGTACTGTTAACTAATCTACGGCAGCCTGCAGTTCAGATGTTCTTAATTGCCGTGTTGGACGCCGGAATTAACTCTAAACTATATTAGGAGCATTTGAGAAAATAGATAAATATCTTAAAGGTATGTCAAGCTGAAAACAAAGAGAACATGATGAAGTGGTGGGTGGGTGATGTTATTTCTTGATTTCCTAAATACATCTGATCGAGCGAAGCGAGATCTCCAAATCAACTTGGGCAAATTGGCGTTGTATGTAATGATGCACGTAATGAGCTTTGTACTGTTAACTAATCTACGGCAGCCTGCAGTTCAGATGTTCTTAATTGCCGTGTTGGACGCCGGAATTAACTCTAAACTATATTAGGAGCATTTGAGAAAATAGATAAATATCTTAAAGGTATGTCAAGCTGAAAACAAAGAGAACATGATGAAACATGAGAACATGATGATGAACATGGTGGGTGGGTGATGTTATTTCTTGATTTCCTAAATACATCTGATCGAGCGAAGCGAGATCTCCAAATCAACTTGGGCAAATTGGCAAAATATTATGTTTGTTTGTCCGAGGATAACTTTCGAAGCGTTGATCCGATCATCATGAAATTTGATGCATAGGATGCATAGTGATGGCACAATTTCGGTGTGACTAAATGAGCTAAAATAGTTGGGGGGCTTGTTGAGATATCGGGGTTCAAGAGGGGTAAAAAAAATAAAATGAGACTATTAGGTCAAGTGAGACGTCAACTGAAAGGTCTGCATTAGTACATTCGAACCCTGTGTTTATTTATAGTTTATTCCTTGTAGTTTTTTGAGTTATTAGCCATAATAAAAACAAAACTTTGACAAATTCACAGAATACACCAGTGACCCCACAATGCTGATATTTGGTATTCGTGTAGCTTTAGTGACAAAAATATAGGTAACAGTCTGAAATACAGAATAAATGCAATTTGTACTCAAAAAAAAACGTTAACCAAATAACAAGAACCCCGTTACCTCTTACTTGAATGAAACTGTAGGTCAAGTAAGTTGGTTATGCATTTCGTGGCACAGATTTATTAGTCAAAGATTAAGGCAGGCATGCACAAAAATCACTAAACGTATTTAGCGACTAAAGATGTTTAAATTTGACGTATTAGTATGATTTAACAGCTCCTTACATCATGTTTAGCCACTAAATACGTGTAGGCATTGTTGTGCAAATCGCCCTAAGAATAATATTTATTTTGGAAGATTCGCGAGATCTTAGTTCGGGGCGAACCACTAGTTCAACACAATTTCATATAACCTTAGAACTATCATACATAAAAGGCACGTTGCGCCGCTATGAAGGGTTTCAAGTCACCCCGCCAGTTTCTCCATATACACGGTAATTACCGTAGATCCACCGTAATCTGTACCCCACGAAATATCTACAGGGTACACTAGGTTTCAACTCTCTTGAAACGTGTAGAATATGATGACCAAATTATGACTGTGTGTCATCTATTGCGTGGTGTGGTTGACTGCCCTGATTTGGTTAGCGAGGCAAGTCGGCTGTGCGTGCCTGAGCAACGCTCTAGATTTCGTCCTGGGAGAGTCCTGCTGTTCGAGCCGAGCCCTGCGCACACTGTGGCACGTCAAAACTCGCCTATCTGCCGTGCGCAGCGCCAACTTAACGCACTGCTCAAGTTGTACCCTGAAGCCGATGTATTTGCGGATCTTATACCGAAGTTGGCGCAAGTATGCTTAGAATACTGCGAGAGATTAGATTGGGGCTAATCCTTTATTTGATCTTCGATCTAATTAATTTTATATAAAACTTACTTTTTATTTCTGTTGTGTGCTTATAAAAATTAAATTTTTATATTTTGTAATTTTGTTCGTAGTGTTTTATGTACTAGTAATGACGCTTTGGTTTTTGTAAACTGTTATGTTATTTCTGGAGTATTAAAAGAATTTGAATTTGAATCTGGTCTTTCTGCACCGTCATGGTAAAAATGTATTACCGTGTCATGAATCACCGTATTAACATTATAAATTACGCGTCTGTAAATATTTCACCATGTACTGCGTAAAACGAATCTCAGTCAGTCAACTCAATAAATTTGTAATGGCAGCACTGCTCCTATAAAGTTGCCGGGAATACCCCAATATCGAAAAGTCTATCTCCACACACACAATTTTTTTTTATTCTACTTATATGGCAAACGAGCATGCAGTCCACCAGATGTTAAGTGGCTACTGCAGCCCATGGATATCTACATAGAACTCAAAACAAACTATTATGTTGTCTTGATCTCTATGTGGATACGTTGCCATACTATAGGACTTAGCTGTTATGCCTATGTACCAGTAATTACAGGAGCATACCATTAAGTACCATCTAACCAGAACACAGCAGCACAAGTACTGCTATTTGGCGGCAGATAAAGGTAAGGCGGTGGTGCCCACTTCCTCGAGCCCGTTTACAAAAGCTCTACCACCAGTATACACATACGTAAAACTAACATCAAGGCTTGGCAAATTGCGCCCGAGTTGTGTATGTTGGCATCGGCTGATGGAAGGCTATCCACATTATCGAATTTATTTAACATTTTGCCGCGCGTGTTCTAAAACACTAGAACAAAAACAAATACAAGACCTACATGCTGTATTTTATAAAAAAATATTCAGTTTTGATTTGTTTCACGATGTTATTTTCCTTTGAAAAATTACACGGTAATTTGCACGGTACACTTTTAGCGGATTTACCGTAATTTTGTCTAGAAACACCGTATTTTTATTTTACCCTTGTAACACGGTAACTCTCGATTTTCATATAGACACTGCACCCATTTGCCTCGTGTCCTTCAATGAAACCCAGCGTACATTAGCACAACACTTTAGTTGATAGTGAAGAGGCTAGGTATGATGCTTAGCGAGCAGGCGCCGGCTCTCGCCTCCTTGACACGGTGGAGGGTGCTTGACCCGCTGCGTTATATTGCTGCAGATTTCTGATGCTATAACCCATTAAAAGATAATATATATCGCTTCTTTTCTATTTACCCGCTTGCCTAAGGGCAGCTAGCACCCAAACGACTGAGTTAATCTCGATATTATACTACTGTGATAAAAACTTCTATCAAAGAAAATAATCGTTACTGGAAAATGATGGACATTTCACACAGCGTTATCTAGCCCCCAACTAAGCACAGCTTGTAATATGGGAACCAGATAACTGATACAATACTTATATATATTTTTTTGTGAATACCTTACTCATAATTAAATAGAAAAATACCCGAATCTGGAACAAATATCTGAACGCCCTGCAAACATTTGTCCCACAGCGGGAATCCAACCCGCAAACTCCTTAATGTCCTGCGTCTCAGCCGGCTATTCGCCCACTGCGCCACCAAGGTCGTCTAAACAAGCAAGGAAAAAGTAAGACGAAGGCGTGTCAAGAAATTTTAATGGGATGGATCATATATGGGTTGCATTAATAAGTGTATTGCTGAGCATACTGAGCCATTCTCCTTTTTCGGCACAGGGCTCATAGTGACTGGGTACGTATCTTCTGTTTTATTGTATATGTTAACGTGTTTTTGATTGTCTGTATTTAATTGTCTGTCTTTAATTATCCACTGTATGTAGTTTCTGTGTGTTTGTTACTTGTGTCGAAATAAATGTATATATCTATCTATCTATCTATCTATTAATTTATAACAAAGTTGAGATTTCACTATTGGCCTTATGAATAAGCTCAGAGTCGCTCAACGAGCTATGGAGAGGGCTATGCTCGGGGTTTCTCTACGGGATCGAATCAGAAATGAGGAGATACGTAGGAGAACTCAAGTCACCGACATAGCCCGACGGATTAGCACGTTGAAGTGGCAATGGGCAGGCCATATAGCGCGCAGAACAGATGGCCGATGGGGCCGGAAAGTTCTCGAATGGAGGCCACGAACCGGCAAGCGCAGCGTAGGACGTCCACCTACAAGATGGGCAGACAACTTGGTAAGAACCGCGGGTCGGCGTTGGATGCAGGCCGCTTCCAACCGCAGTTCCTGGAGATCAATGAGGGAGGCAGTGTGTCTTAGTCCAGCAGTGGACGTCCTACGGCTGATATGATGATGATGATGATGATGAAAGTTGAGATGGCTAGCTTTCAACTTTGTTACAAATGAATGCAATAAGCAACTCTGATAGGCAGGGCGGGGTATAGTTTACTGCTTTACCTGGAGAGAGGTCGTTCTGTACTCGTTATTTTTATCTTACCCATGTAAAAGCCTTTCAGGCTCTACGACTGCGTGTTTGGTCCAGCCAATGCTGCAACTTGCCAGCAGGTGCTGTATAATTAATGAATTGTAAAAAGGTTTTTAAACCCAGAGGAGACCGGCATATGAGTAGGAAAGCTCCTTGTGAAAGGGCTCGTCCGGGAAAGTACTAAAAAGCATTGTTTCGATTTGAAGGGTATGGTTGCCGGTGTTAATACAGACACATGAGGTTTTACACCTGTATGCCTCAAGTTGATGGTCGCAGGGCAGTGCATCGTAGGTTAAGTTTCTAAGGTCCGTGACCGGAGCAATACTTTCTTATAGGCGATGGTTAAGTACATCTGGTGGGCCATACGCTTGGTCTAATCTCAATGTCTTAAAAAAGTGTAAAAATTAAATTGTTTGTTTATATTTTTAACTGCCAGTAAAGATGATAGGTGGCATGATTTTTAGCAAGCGGCCGCCGACTCCTCTCTCTCCGCTCGACTTGACCCGTTGCAAATTTAGGGTTAGAAATATTCGAAACTATAGTGTTCGATCAATTTATATATATTCGAATACATCGTAATCGAATATATTCGAATGTTATTCGAAACTTTTAAATGTCAATAATAATTAGTTTCTACTACAGAAAATAATCACAAAACAGTTTAGGAATACTCCAAAAAGGCTTTATGTTATACCCTTGTTATCAAAATCTAAAATGTGGGTAGAAATGGTTTGCGAATAAAAAACACATATTAGGTATTATGTTTAGTATAGTATTTTGGCTAATAAATTCAAACAAAACAGTGTGTCTAATAATTACAAATAATCAAGACATTGATTGTAAGGTTCATGAAGCAAATAGACTCATTTTCACCATTGGTAGACTACGGCTACGCGGCTGACCCTCATAGTTAAAATATTTTAATATTCGAATAACGCTATTACAAATATTCGAATATAAAAATTGAAATTTCGATTGCAAGCCCTATTTTATTGTAGCCCTATTATTGTCTGTCTGAGTGAATCTTGACTTTGCCTTTGTTTTTATTGTTTTTTTTTATTGTGTGTGATGTCAAGTGGGTTCAAATAAATATATTTTCTTTCTTTCTTCTTTCTATTTCTGCAGATTTCACATCGCACGAATCTCAAAGTTGTTGCAATTAAAACTGAAATTGTGAGTGCTGTATAGGTTGAGGGGAAAGTTTGTTTATAAAGAGCTGTTGAAGTTAAATCGTTAATGAGGGAGCGTAAGCTTTAGCAGTTCCTAGGAAAGAGGGGATAGGGGGGGGGGGGGGGCGTTGCCCAGCAGTAAATTTTTCGAAGAACTGAAAATATGTCTACTGACACTAAGGGCGACCTGAGCAACGATGCCAAAACACCGAACTAGTGGCTAAATATGATTTAAGGAGTTCAATTCACTTCGGTACAGTAAAAGTTTTTTTTTGGCAATATGTATGCAAGCCGGGCCGGCAAGTGGGAAAGCTTGCAGATTATTTTTCCCTAGACGAGTACATTTAGCACCATGAATATCCGACGGTTTAGAACTCAAAATCAAGTGCATAAATCAATGCAGGAACAGCTTTTAGGCTTACAAGCTCACTCGCTGTTTAATCTGGGAATATATCACCTTCGGCCGGATATTCAGTTTTTATTAGAGAACCATCAGTTCAGGGATTTCAACAGCTCACTAATACTGAGTAGAAATGGTCGTTCATTCGTAGAAGAGGCCATTCCTGGCTTGTTTTTATTTGTTATAGGCATTTTTTTACATTGGTTCGAGATGGTGTGGCCGAAGACGATATAAGCTAGTTAGTTTTTTTCATGTGTAACATCAAAATGGACGGCAATGTGTAACAGGAAACCGGGGAAGCACGCGCTATTTGGATTTGACCAATGAGCGCGCGCGGTGGTCAGATGTTACACATCATATGCTACTACTGTAAGGCTCGTTTTATCTAAACTAACTAATATTATAAATAATAATATAATTAATAATATAATAAATAATTTAATAGAGAGGAAAGATTTGTATTTTTGAGTGTATATTTGTAATGAATAAACTCAAAAACTACTGGTCCGATTTCAAAAATTCTTCACCATTGGAAAGCTACATTCACCCTGAGTAACATAGGCTACTTTTTACCCAACTGGGCAAAGGAGGGTAATGTTTTTATTGATAGTTTATAAATAAAATAAGTTAGCGTTTGACCACGATCTCGCTTGATGGTAATCGATGATGCAGTCTGTGATGGTACACGCTTGCCTAGAAGAAACCTATTCACTCGCGACTTGAAGACCCCTTGGTTGTAGTCTTTATCCTCAAAAATCACAGATAAAGCCGCGAGATTCAGCTAGTCTTCTCATTAAATTCTTATTTATAAAGAACTTTGTGCCAGTAACTTTAAAGTGCTTTGTCGCTTCATTATACGGGTGGGTTAGCTCTGATAATTCGTAGTAACGACTTTAATGTCCAGGTAATGACTGCTTGGATGGCGTGTGGAAGGACCTTAGGGCGATCACATTAATTACACGGTAAGAATTTAGTAGCATTGATTATTTCATCAATCTGTCTGCCACGATCCAGCGTAAATTTACATTAAGACTCAATGTAAAGATAAGATAAGAAATAAAAAAAAACAAATTATTTACGAGTACATATTGGCGGTCCTCTAGAAGCGATATCTTCCAGACACCCTTTGGATGTCTAAAGGAAGGCAGGCAGAGTTTTTATTTTTATTTTCATATTCTTTACTGGTGGTAGAGCTTTTGTGAACGGGCTAGAGGAAGTGGGCACCACCGCCTTACCTTTATCTGCCGCCAAATAGCAGTACTTGTGCTGCTGTGTTCCGGTTAGATGGTAATGGTATGTTCCTGTAATTGCTGGCACATAGGCATAACAGCTTAGTAGTATGGCAACGTATCCACATAGAGATCAAGACAACATAATAGCTTGTTTTGAATTATATGTGCATATCCATGGGCTGCAGTAGCCACTTAACATCTGGTGGACTGCATGCTCGTTTGCCATATAAGTAGTATAAAAAAAAAACTGGCCAAAAGTCTCCCCCAAAACCTTCCACTTGTCCCTGTCTTTGGCGGTCTCCCATCATTCTTTATCGAAAGCCGTGATCGAAAAATAAAACCTTTTAACTCGTCTGTTCTCTTAACTGGTTTACTTTAACCAATTCGCTTGAGATTTGGTTGCATTCAATCATCTAACCAAAGTGCTGCGATTTATTTAACGGTGTCCCACTCATTTATTTTCATAACGATGAAAATAGCACTCCATGCCATATAAAACTCCTAAAACCGTCACACATTATGTCGGCAATTATTTTGATAGAGGCAGGGGTAGCAGTCTGAATATTTCAGCTGGAGAGGGCACTAAACCGATTAAATTTATCACAGTGGAATGTGAAACTAATTCCATGTCACATTCGCGCAGTTTGCAATTCATCAGAGTCCCGCACACTGACAATTATAATGCTTTATTGTCTCATTGACACCAAATACTGGACTATGGAATGTCTCTATGGAACCTAACGGTTTCAGGCAGTCCAAATATATGATATTAGAGTTATAGAACATCTGTAGAGTTATAACATTCACAGGTAGATAGATATATACATTTATTTCGACACAAGTAACAAACACACAGATACTACATACAGTGGATAATTAAATACAAACAATTAACAATTATACATATATAAATAGGTTCTCGAGTGGAGGCCACGGACCGGCAAGCGCAGCGTAGGACGTCCACCTACAAGATGGGCAGACGACTTGGTAAGAACCGCAGGTCGGCGTTGGATGCAGGCCGCTTCCAACCGCAGTTCCTGGAGATCAATGAGGGAGGCCTTTGTCCAGCAGTGGACGTCCTACGGCTGATATGATGATGATGATGAATTAAACATAGACAGTTAAAGACAGACCATTAAAAACACGTTAACTGAATTAAAAAAAAATAAAAGATACGTACCCAGTTACTATGAGCACTGTACCGAAAAATGGGTATGGCTCAGTATTTTGCTGAAAAAGTTTATTGCTCAACGCTGGTTTTAAGCCATGAAACCTGCATTGACGCCACAGACGTCAGTTAAGAGTGCCTTATTTAAAAAAAATTACAAAAATCTTATGAAAGTAATAAAAAAGTAACTCTAAAATGTTGCCTTGCGACATCCCAGATCCCAGTGTCTTGAAACAGCTCCCGGGTTAGACAGATACTATTACTCATATTGTCTCATTGTTGGGCAAAGGCCTCCCCGCATTTTCGCCACTCACAACCAGTGCCACCGTATGCCAGTCCCTCTCAAAGGCGTCCGGCTCGACCCGCCACCTCCCCGGCGTGGTCTGCCGCGGCACCGCCGCCCTGCCTCAGGGCTCCACTTCGTGGTAATTTTGGTCCACAGCACGTCAGCCTGGCGGCCTTCTCCCCTACATCGGCGATTTTGGTTTTGGAGCGCAGTATGGTGTTACGGACGCGATCAGTTATTTTAACTCCCAAGAATACTACGCTCCATCGCCCTTTGGCAAACCTTGAGTTTGGATTTTTGGATATTAGTCAAAGACCAATTTATTTGTCTTAGGCGCGTAAGATCAATAGCAGTTTAAACTAAAATTCTAAGTTTTAACTAAAAGTTTACTATGTTAGTGTTGGTTTAAGATTAGAATTTTAATTTAAACTGATATTGATCCCTGGACATAAGACAGATAAACTTACTAAATTTCGTGAAAGGTGAATTATTCTGAACACACACCAATGGGAAAATAACATTTAAACTATTCATTTGTGACAATTTATAATAAGCTATAAATTTCCAGTATAAGCTGACCTCGCATTTTACGAAATGTCTACACAATGCGAGGTCAGCTTACATTGGAAATGTATAGCTTGATGTGTAGCCGTGTGTACAATATGAGTGTGCGGAAAAACGTTTTATCAACGATAGCTTAATACTAGCGTTTTTGTAATCCGATATAATATAAGTATTGTTTCGCGCCACTTACAGATAAGCCACTTCAAATTGAAGAACCGTACAGTGCAATATTCAACAGAAGCTTAAATACATCAACATTTAATTTTTATTAGCATTTTATACGATAAACATTACATCATCAAAATTCATATCTTTCTCGATAGTTCTATTAACAGCAAGGCAGTAATATCCAGTTCCAATAACATTAAATGATTACAGGTTACGATCAATGTAATTACGAACCGAACTCCCATTTTGTGCATTTGTATAGGAATATTTACGACCAGTAAACATTTTAAAGGAGGTTTCTGCTATTAAAATACATTTATGATGAATCGAAACTACGTAGGTAGTCATTGAGCACCGCAATATAATTCTTAACTGTCCGTAAGTACCTACTATTTAAAAAACCATTTTGAAAATTGAAAACTGGTCTTAATAGCATTCAAATTGAAACGATAAAAATAATGGTTAATATACTCAAAGAACGACCGAAGAATAAACCGAACTGATAAACTAACAATAAACTGATTTGATTTGAAAATTAGGAATGGATATGAAAATGTTTCCGCAGACGATATTAAAGATTGTGTTAAGTGAAAATCAGCAAATCACTAAGCTAAGTTCATATGTCCGCGTCCGAGTAGCGCGCGGTAATGTAGAAAATAAACACTATTTAGTTTGATCTTGTACCGCGCGGTCAGTAGTACGCGCGGTACCGCGCGGTACCGCGCGGTCATATGAACTTAGCCTTACGCCGTCAGTTCAGAACTCAAGCCTATGGATAATCAAGTCCAAAATATACAATAATTTTAAATTATAATAATAAGTTAAAATTTAAGTAATAAGATGGTAAAGATGTTTTTCTAGATATGTTTAGAACAGTAACGATATCAAAGGCCTTTCCAGGACTTTCCAATCCGTTCAAAACCGGGGGGGGGGGGGGGGGGGGGGTCGTAGAGAGATCCTAAGGAGGGCATAATGTATTCGAACATTTTAATTTACCTACTCATGTTCCTAAATTAAATGTTCATGATTTAACACACAGATTTAGTCGCACCACCTAGTTCCAATCGCGCGAATTCCTAAACCACTATTTGTTCGATAATTCATTGGACTAAAGATACAAGGGGCATAAAATATGAAAACAATATGAATTAAAATCTAGGGTAATGCCAGGCAAAAAAATGTTGGGAAACCCTGCTCTAGAAAGATATTCCATTTACGCGTAAACTGAATAAATATCCGGTATTCCTGAGAGAAAGTTTGCTATATTTATTTTTTACTTTGAGAATAGGTTTATTCGAAGCAGTTCGAAGCTATGACGCAATAATCTAGGGATCTTGAAATTGTGTCTGGAGCGAGCGCGATTTAATTTTATATATCTGTATTTTATGACTAAAGATATTTTAAGATTAAGTTTGCGTGTTAAAGGAAACGTAATTCATTGACTTTTATAAAGGCTCGAGCCACTCGGTCGATAAATGGGGGGGAGAGGGGGATATCTAAGTTAGTGACATGGGGCAAGAAAAAGAAAACAATCTCATATCCATTTTATAAACCGTAAAAAAAACAAAGACCCGTATAGCAGACCTATTTACAAGCGTAACAATAGTTTTCTACTTTCCGGACTCACATAAAATGTCATCGGTCCCATGAAAGTAATAAAGAAACTGTTCAGATTTTTTCTCATTTGCCCCCACTCGGGGAGGATGAGAGAGGTGAATTGATTTACGTTAGAAGTTGGACAGTTTCTAAATGAGGAGTCGTCTCAGGAGGCTACAGGGATCAAACCCAAAATACTTTTGTTTTCAGTCATGTTTTCCATAGTAGATTACTTAAAGTGATAGAGAGAGTATTGAAAGAGTTTCGCAAGTTTTACATAATGTTTGTTTCTTGATACAAAATTTTATGATACGACGTCGGAAGTCTTTCGACAGGTTATTCGAACATATATACATAAAAATAAATTGATTCTGTTTGACAGTTATAACATTCAATACGTCTATAATAATAATCTACTAATTAATATCATCGTCAGCCTTTCTCATCCCACTGCTGGGCGTAGGCCTCTCTTCGTTGTCGCCATTCGCCTCTGTCCTGCGCTGTTCTAACCCACATACGACCTGCGATCTTTACAATGTCGTCGACCAATCTTGCCGGCGGACGACCTGCGTTTCTAGTTCCATCTCGGGGCCACCACTCAGTCAGCACCCTGCTCCACCTGTCATCACCGCGCCTGGCCACATGTCCTGCCCAACTCCATTTGAGTCCCAATATACGCTTGCTAACATCTTGAACTTTAGTCCGCTTGCGAATTTCAGTATTGGGTCTAGCAGTGTGATGCCGAGCATGGCGCGCTCCATGACTCTCTATGCTCTCTCTCTATTTAATATATTCTACAAATTTTATACAAAGACGATAAAATATTCAACTCGTAGTCTAAACTATTTTAGTAGCAAGCAACATAAATCAATAGAGGCATGATTATGCGCATTTCTGGCATATTTAAACATCAGGTTATATTTGCATGCCTCCACGTTTGTAACATGCAAGCATGCAGCGTGCTACTTAGTAGGTCGCTCATTTCTGTTTACCGAACAAGTAAATGCTTTCAGATTTATTTTGAAATTTCAAAGGTTTCCTTTATACTTTTACACTGGAAAAGAGAATTCTCACACGGGGAACGTTATGTGACCTGACGTTATATGAACGACAGCTTTTGATAACAAGCTGTCGTTATTTCTATACTCGCTCCTCGGCCACCATAGGGGGGGTAGGACGACCAGCAGCAAGATGGGTGGACGACATCGTAAAGGTCGTGGGCCATCAGTGGGTGAGACTAGCGCAGGATCGTGGTGGATGGCACAAACTTGGGGAGGCCTATACCCAACAATGGGTGAAGTCAGGCTGTGGATGATGATGGATGATGATGATGATGGATGATGATGATGATGGATGATGATGATGATGTCGTTATTTACCTAACTAACTAAGATCTAACTAAATACAATTGCGTTACACAAAACCGTTCGACTTCATTAATCTCTTAAAGGGTTAAATTATTAGAAAAATCCATCAAAGAATCCTGAAAAATGATCCCACAGTAATTATCATAAAGAAACTTCAGGGTACATAACAGGGGACAAAACTTCACCGCTCTATTAGCACTTTCCGTTTTTGTAGACAACTTCTGCTGTTTATTGTTTAACGGCGGCCTTAAATAAAAAGGTCACAGGACATCCGGATGGCCAACATGTTGCGTACAATATATACGTATTGTTATATCGCTGATTTGGCAAATTGAATGGAAGTACTCCAATTTATAACAATGGGAATCGATTAATGAATTCATGCGATAGAGCTGAAGCAGCAATTAAGCAATTTCACACAGGTCCCAATATTAACAATCGAAGGAAACAGTATACTCACGATATTAAGCTTAATAAGGGTAAAAGGGGTTATCTTAGAATCTGTTACCTATTAGCGCTGCTTTCTGTACAAAATATCAAGGTGTCAGTATCTCTGAATAGTATCATGCACTTCACACAAAAACAAACAACTCCACATACTACTTTTAGACGACATAATGACGTCAGGAGAACCACGAAATTATCCAGAGAAAGCGGTACATGCTTACATAAGCTCACTTTTGGCGAGGAAACACAACCTTCGGATTGAACTGTAACTAGAGCACAAAGTACACCGAAGGTCTATGCAAATGTACTGGATCTATTGATATTCAGTACTGCTTCTATACATTTTCTCAATCAATTGAAAGGCTCCATTCGAATGCAGAGAAAAGCAATGAGCTTTTGAAGTCTTTTGTTTCACTTTGAATTTAATGTGCTTCGTTTTTGCCAAGTTTTAATTGAGTTACGAGTATAGATGATTTTCTAATGTTATATAAATCCAAGATTAACTCGGCTTGGAAGAAATTCAAGATCCAATTAGTTTTCCGGCTGTATTACTTTACAAGCTGTTATAGAGGAAACATGAAAAGGATAAATCGACGTGTAAAGTATAAAATCCAAACTGTCCTTATCATCTAAAACCTTCCAACAAAACAGGACGCCACAAATCCTAATAACTCCGTGTAACGCGCAAGCCTTTTGAGCTCACTTGATCTCCCTCCATCGGAACCTCCTTCCGGACTTTATCACTCATTATTTATTATTTTTTATCCAGCTTAGAGACGACGCCCTCGGAAAATGGCGTGAAAAATGAGCGATGTCGACCCACAGATAAACAAGAAATATCGTCGAAAATCCATTGGGTTTTGGTTAACTTTGGATTGTATTTTGATGTTTTGGAATGGGGCTGTTTAGATGAATTGTGCTCGGGTATTTCAGATTTACGTTGGCATTCGATTGTTGAAACAAAATACCGGAATATAACAACAGTAACATAAATTACAATTTTAAACATCGATATGAAATTGTGATTGGTCAAAATAGAGACAGCATTTTTTTTTACTTAGTTCGTTCACTTTGTTTTTTGTCTGTCAAAGCTTTGGCGCAACGCATCATTCGCATCATCTTCAGTGCTCAATTTTATTTATATTTTAACCAAGTTCGAGACTGTTTAGAAAATGCCTTATAAAATGTGCGCTATCACAAAGTCATTGTCAACACCAGACAAAAAAACGCCACAGATATTTAAACAAGATATATCGTCATTGGATTCTGGGGAACTTTTAATTGTGTTTTTAATTTAAAATTGTTTATTTAACTGCTTTATAAATGGAATTGCTTTTGGAGTATACACGCGTGTGTAGCGTGTATAATTATTCTGGTAAGTATAAATAAAACAATTTCTGTAGAAATTAAAAATTCTGTACAAAGAAAAAGTTCTGTAGCAATTTTTTTTTATTTTATACTTACGTGAAAACTTGTTACCCTCGAAAAAAAACAGAAATTACAGCACATAATTCACGCCCAAAGAGCTCCAATATACATATTAAGGCAATCTAATTCTGGGTACCGAATAACAAGGGGCCCTTTCCCTTAAAATCGGAATAAAATTGCGAGAAGTAACTGAAGTATAAGAACGTGTTAGAAAATCTTCCCATTCGATTTTGAATCGTATATCGCATACCTCTAGCTCAATTTACCTTTGCTTCCGATTTAATTATCAGTAAGAACCCAATAGATTGTGGTTCCTAACATTAGATTACAGAAAAAAACGGTTTGGTGACTTTTTAAATCCTCTTCGATGGATCCTGGAAATTACCTTTAGTGGTTCCGCACGTTGGGGACTTAGATCACTTCACTTACCTGCAATTAATGAATATAAAATTGAATTTACAATGCAAATGAATATAAAATAACGTACCAACATAAAAGGTTCACCAGAGATACAATAACCTAAATACTGTTCTAAAAGATTCGTCTACTACTTAGCGGCGCACTAGCTCACTGACTTCAGCCACAACTTGGCTACTAGACGCGGCCACAAGCTGTGCGCCATCTCTTATACATTTTGTATGAACTCAGCGCATATTTATTATTAAGTTTACGAGGGCTCGTAACCACGTTATCAAGCAACCACTGAATGCAAATACAAACTCAATTTGCTCAAATTATAACATTCAGAAAAAAATGCATTTATCTATTAGCTAGTAACCAGGATGTGTGGAATGAGGAAAGGGAGGCCTTTGCTCTGAAGTGGGACTCTACGGGCTGAAAATAAATAATATAAGCATAGATTTAAAAACAACCAAGGACCAAAACAATCTGTATCTGACTCCGTATAAAAATATTAGCCGTAAGGGTACGCTTGCAGGCTGCAGCTTATATTATCGTCCACATCATTGTCAACACCATCATTAAACTTTAAACGAGTTTTTCAGTTCATTGTACAGCAAAAACATATAAGCGCCTGGGGTGCATCTGTCTGTTGGCTTTATTGTGAGCCAGTAGTCCTGTTAGTATAATGGGTATGCCTAGGTGTAGCTTATAGCTATTGTGCACAGTCTATTGTTGTGGCGCTGGAGGATCTATCGGACTGATTAAAAAATCTGAGTCTTGTGCAGACGACGCAGGTTACTCGTTTGCAGCTCGTTCACGACTTATAAATACATAGTGTTTAGGTAGCTCAGCTTGGCATAATTGACATTACCATCATTACAACAGCAGACCACCCAAATGTAGGAGTGAAGTAGACAGTCAGAGGGTAAAGGTACCTTGGCTCTACTGGGGGACGAAATGTAGGAGTGAAGTAGACAGTCAGAGGGTAAAGGTACCTTGGCTCTACTGGGGGACGAAATGTAGGAGTGAAGTAGACAGTCAGAGGGTAAAGGTACCTTGGCTCTACTGGGGGACGAAATGTAGGAGTGAAGTAGACAGTCAGAGGGTAAAGGTACCTTGGCTCTACTGGGGGACGAAATGTAGGAGTGAAGTAGACAGTCAGAGGGTAAAGGTACCTTGGCTCTACTGGGGGACGAAATGTAGGAGTGAAGTAGACAGTCAGAGGGTAAAGGTACCTTGGCTCTACTGTGGGACGAAATGTAGGAGTGAAGTAGACAGTCAGAGGGTAAAGGTACCTTGGCTCTACTGGGGGACGAAATGTAGGAGTGAAGTAGACAGTCAGAGGGTAAAGGTACCTTGGCTCTACTGGGGGACGAAATGTAGGAGTGAAGTAGACAGTCAGAGGGTAAAGGTACCTTGGCTCTACTGGGGGACGAAATGTAGGAGTGAAGTAGACAGTCAGAGGGTAAAGGTACCTTGGCTCTACTGGGGGACGAAATGTAGGAGTGAAGTAGACAGTCAGAGGGTAAAGGTACCTTGGCTCTACTGGGGGACGAAATGTAGGAGTGAAGTAGACAGTCAGAGGGTAAAGGTACCTTGGCTCTACTGGGGGACGAAATGTAGGAGTGAAGTAGACAGTCAGAGGGTAAAGGTACCTTGGCTCTACTGGGGGACGAAATGTAGGAGTGAAGTAGACAGTCAGAGGGTAAAGGTACCTTGGCTCTACTGGGGGACGAAATGTAGGAGTGAAGTAGACAGTCAGAGGGTAAAGGTACCTTGGCTCTACTGGGGGACGAAATGTAGGAGTGAAGTAGACAGTCAGAGGGTAAAGGTACCTTGGCTCTACTGGGGGACGAAATGTAGGAGTGAAGTAGACAGTCAGAGGGTAAAGGTACCTTGGCTCTACTGGGGGACGAAATGTAGGAGTGAAGTAGACAGTCAGAGGGTAAAGGTACCTTGGCTCTACTGGGGGACGAAATGTAGGAGTGAAGTAGACAGTCAGAGGGTAAAGGTACCTTGGCTCTACTGGGGGACGAAATGTAGGAGTGAAGTAGACAGTCAGAGGGTAAAGGTACCTTGGCTCTACTGGGGGACGAAATGTAGGAGTGAAGTAGACAGTCAGAGGGTAAAGGTACCTTGGCTCTACTGGGGGACGAAATGTAGGAGTGAAGTAGACAGTCAGAGGGTAAAGGTACCTTGGCTCTACTGGGGGACGAAATGTAGGAGTGAAGTAGACAGTCAGAGGGTAAAGGTACCTTGGCTCTACTGGGGGACGAAATGTAGGAGTGAAGTAGACAGTCAGAGGGTAAAGGTACCTTGGCTCTACTGGGGGACGAAATGTAGGAGTGAAGTAGACAGTCAGAGGGTAAAGGTACCTTGGCTCTACTGGGGGACGAAATGTAGGAGTGAAGTAGACAGTCAGAGGGTAAAGGTACCTTGGCTCTACTGGGGGACGAAATGTAGGAGTGAAGTAGACAGTCAGAGGGTAAAGGTACCTTGGCTCTACTGGGGGACGAAATGTAGGAGTGAAGTAGACAGTCAGAGGGTAAAGGTACCTTGGCTCTACTGGGGGACGAAATGTAGGAGTGAAGTAGACAGTCAGAGGGTAAAGGTACCTTGGCTCTACTGGGGGACGAAATGTAGGAGTGAAGTAGACAGTCAGAGGGTAAAGGTACCTTGGCTCTACTGGGGGACGAAATGTAGGAGTGAAGTAGACAGTCAGAGGGTAAAGGTACCTTGGCTCTACTGGGGGACGAAATGTAGGAGTGAAGTAGACAGTCAGAGGGTAAAGGTACCTTGGCTCTACTGGGGGACGAAATGTAGGAGTGAAGTAGACAGTCAGAGGGTAAAGGTACCTTGGCTCTACTGGGGGACGAAATGTAGGAGTGAAGTAGACAGTCAGAGGGTAAAGGTACCTTGGCTCTACTGGGGGACGAAATGTAGGAGTGAAGTAGACAGTCAGAGGGTAAAGGTACCTTGGCTCTACTGGGGGACGAAATGTAGGAGTGAAGTAGACAGTCAGAGGGTAAAGGTACCTTGGCTCTACTGGGGGACGAAATGTAGGAGTGAAGTAGACAGTCAGAGGGTAAAGGTACCTTGGCTCTACTGGGGGACGAAATGTAGGAGTGAAGTAGACAGTCAGAGGGTAAAGGTACCTTGGCTCTACTGGGGGACGAAATGTAGGAGTGAAGTAGACAGTCAGAGGGTAAAGGTACCTTGGCTCTACTGGGGGACGAAATGTAGGAGTGAAGTAGACAGTCAGAGGGTAAAGGTACCTTGGCTCTACTGGGGGACGAAATGTAGGAGTGAAGTAGACAGTCAGAGGGTAAAGGTACCTTGGCTCTACTGGGGGACGAAATGTAGGAGTGAAGTAGACAGTCAGAGGGTAAAGGTACCTTGGCTCTACTGGGGGACGAAATGTAGGAGTGAAGTAGACAGTCAGAGGGTAAAGGTACCTTGGCTCTACTGGGGGACGAAATGTAGGAGTGAAGTAGACAGTCAGAGGGTAAAGGTACCTTGGCTCTACTGGGGGACGAAATGTAGGAGTGAAGTAGACAGTCAGAGGGTAAAGGTACCTTGGCTCTACTGGGGGACGAAATGTAGGAGTGAAGTAGACAGTCAGAGGGTAAAGGTACCTTGGCTCTACTGGGGGACGAAATGTAGGAGTGAAGTAGACAGTCAGAGGGTAAAGGTACCTTGGCTCTACTGGGGGACGAAATGTAGGAGTGAAGTAGACAGTCAGAGGGTAAAGGTACCTTGGCTCTACTGGGGGACGAAATGTAGGAGTGAAGTAGACAGTCAGAGGGTAAAGGTACCTTGGCTCTACTGGGGGACGAAATGTAGGAGTGAAGTAGACAGTCAGAGGGTAAAGGTACCTTGGCTCTACTGGGGGACGAAATGTAGGAGTGAAGTAGACAGTCAGAGGGTAAAGGTACCTTGGCTCTACTGGGGGACGAAATGTAGGAGTGAAGTAGACAGTCAGAGGGTAAAGGTACCTTGGCTCTACTGGGGGACGAAATGTAGGAGTGAAGTAGACAGTCAGAGGGTAAAGGTACCTTGGCTCTACTGGGGGACGAAATGTAGGAGTGAAGTAGACAGTCAGAGGGTAAAGGTACCTTGGCTCTACTGGGGGACGAAATGTAGGAGTGAAGTAGACAGTCAGAGGGTAAAGGTACCTTGGCTCTACTGGGGGACGAAATGTAGGAGTGAAGTAGACAGTCAGAGGGTAAAGGTACCTTGGCTCTACTGGGGGACGAAATGTAGGAGTGAAGTAGACAGTCAGAGGGTAAAGGTACCTTGGCTCTACTGGGGGACGAAATGTAGGAGTGAAGTAGACAGTCAGAGGGTAAAGGTACCTTGGCTCTACTGGGGGACGAAATGTAGGAGTGAAGTAGACAGTCAGAGGGTAAAGGTACCTTGGCTCTACTGGGGGACGAAATGTAGGAGTGAAGTAGACAGTCAGAGGGTAAAGGTACCTTGGCTCTACTGGGGGACGAAATGTAGGAGTGAAGTAGACAGTCAGAGGGTAAAGGTACCTTGGCTCTACTGGGGGACGAAATGTAGGAGTGAAGTAGACAGTCAGAGGGTAAAGGTACCTTGGCTCTACTGGGGGACGAAATGTAGGAGTGAAGTAGACAGTCAGAGGGTAAAGGTACCTTGGCTCTACTGGGGGACGAAATGTAGGAGTGAAGTAGACAGTCAGAGGGTAAAGGTACCTTGGCTCTACTGGGGGACGAAATGTAGGAGTGAAGTAGACAGTCAGAGGGTAAAGGTACCTTGGCTCTACTGGGGGACGAAATGTAGGAGTGAAGTAGACAGTCAGAGGGTAAAGGTACCTTGGCTCTACTGGGGGACGAAATGTAGGAGTGAAGTAGACAGTCAGAGGGTAAAGGTACCTTGGCTCTACTGGGGGACGAAATGTAGGAGTGAAGTAGACAGTCAGAGGGTAAAGGTACCTTGGCTCTACTGGGGGACGAAATGTAGGAGTGAAGTAGACAGTCAGAGGGTAAAGGTACCTTGGCTCTACTGGGGGACGAAATGTAGGAGTGAAGTAGACAGTCAGAGGGTAAAGGTACCTTGGCTCTACTGGGGGACGAAATGTAGGAGTGAAGTAGACAGTCAGAGGGTAAAGGTACCTTGGCTCTACTGGGGGACGAAATGTAGGAGTGAAGTAGACAGTCAGAGGGTAAAGGTACCTTGGCTCTACTGGGGGACGAAATGTAGGAGTGAAGTAGACAGTCAGAGGGTAAAGGTACCTTGGCTCTACTGGGGGACGAAATGTAGGAGTGAAGTAGACAGTCAGAGGGTAAAGGTACCTTGGCTCTACTGGGGGACGAAATGTAGGAGTGAAGTAGACAGTCAGAGGGTAAAGGTACCTTGGCTCTACTGGGGGACGAAATGTAGGAGTGAAGTAGACAGTCAGAGGGTAAAGGTACCTTGGCTCTACTGGGGGACGAAATGTAGGAGTGAAGTAGACAGTCAGAGGGTAAAGGTACCTTGGCTCTACTGGGGGACGAAATGTAGGAGTGAAGTAGACAGTCAGAGGGTAAAGGTACCTTGGCTCTACTGGGGGACGAAATGTAGGAGTGAAGTAGACAGTCAGAGGGTAAAGGTACCTTGGCTCTACTGGGGGACGAAATGTAGGAGTGAAGTAGACAGTCAGAGGGTAAAGGTACCTTGGCTCTACTGGGGGACGAAATGTAGGAGTGAAGTAGACAGTCAGAGGGTAAAGGTACCTTGGCTCTACTGGGGGACGAAATGTAGGAGTGAAGTAGACAGTCAGAGGGTAAAGGTACCTTGGCTCTACTGGGGGACGAAATGTAGGAGTGAAGTAGACAGTCAGAGGGTAAAGGTACCTTGGCTCTACTGGGGGACGAAATGTAGGAGTGAAGTAGACAGTCAGAGGGTAAAGGTACCTTGGCTCTACTGGGGGACGAAATGTAGGAGTGAAGTAGACAGTCAGAGGGTAAAGGTACCTTGGCTCTACTGGGGGACGAAATGTAGGAGTGAAGTAGACAGTCAGAGGGTAAAGGTACCTTGGCTCTACTGGGGGACGAAATGTAGGAGTGAAGTAGACAGTCAGAGGGTAAAGGTACCTTGGCTCTACTGGGGGACGAAATGTAGGAGTGAAGTAGACAGTCAGAGGGTAAAGGTACCTTGGCTCTACTGGGGGACGAAATGTAGGAGTGAAGTAGACAGTCAGAGGGTAAAGGTACCTTGGCTCTACTGGGGGACGAAATGTAGGAGTGAAGTAGACAGTCAGAGGGTAAAGGTACCTTGGCTCTACTGGGGGACGAAATGTAGGAGTGAAGTAGACAGTCAGAGGGTAAAGGTACCTTGGCTCTACTGGGGGACGAAATGTAGGAGTGAAGTAGACAGTCAGAGGGTAAAGGTACCTTGGCTCTACTGGGGGACGAAATGTAGGAGTGAAGTAGACAGTCAGAGGGTAAAGGTACCTTGGCTCTACTGGGGGACGAAATGTAGGAGTGAAGTAGACAGTCAGAGGGTAAAGGTACCTTGGCTCTACTGGGGGACGAAATGTAGGAGTGAAGTAGACAGTCAGAGGGTAAAGGTACCTTGGCTCTACTGGGGGACGAAATGTAGGAGTGAAGTAGACAGTCAGAGGGTAAAGGTACCTTGGCTCTACTGGGGGACGAAATGTAGGAGTGAAGTAGACAGTCAGAGGGTAAAGGTACCTTGGCTCTACTGGGGGACGAAATGTAGGAGTGAAGTAGACAGTCAGAGGGTAAAGGTACCTTGGCTCTACTGGGGGACGAAATGTAGGAGTGAAGTAGACAGTCAGAGGGTAAAGGTACCTTGGCTCTACTGGGGGACGAAATGTAGGAGTGAAGTAGACAGTCAGAGGGTAAAGGTACCTTGGCTCTACTGGGGGACGAAATGTAGGAGTGAAGTAGACAGTCAGAGGGTAAAGGTACCTTGGCTCTACTGGGGGACGAAATGTAGGAGTGAAGTAGACAGTCAGAGGGTAAAGGTACCTTGGCTCTACTGGGGGACGAAATGTAGGAGTGAAGTAGACAGTCAGAGGGTAAAGGTACCTTGGCTCTACTGGGGGACGAAATGTAGGAGTGAAGTAGACAGTCAGAGGGTAAAGGTACCTTGGCTCTACTGGGGGACGAAATGTAGGAGTGAAGTAGACAGTCAGAGGGTAAAGGTACCTTGGCTCTACTGGGGGACGAAATGTAGGAGTGAAGTAGACAGTCAGAGGGTAAAGGTACCTTGGCTCTACTGGGGGACGAAATGTAGGAGTGAAGTAGACAGTCAGAGGGTAAAGGTACCTTGGCTCTACTGGGGGACGAAATGTAGGAGTGAAGTAGACAGTCAGAGGGTAAAGGTACCTTGGCTCTACTGGGGGACGAAATGTAGGAGTGAAGTAGACAGTCAGAGGGTAAAGGTACCTTGGCTCTACTGGGGGACGAAATGTAGGAGTGAAGTAGACAGTCAGAGGGTAAAGGTACCTTGGCTCTACTGGGGGACGAAATGTAGGAGTGAAGTAGACAGTCAGAGGGTAAAGGTACCTTGGCTCTACTGGGGGACGAAATGTAGGAGTGAAGTAGACAGTCAGAGGGTAAAGGTACCTTGGCTCTACTGGGGGACGAAATGTAGGAGTGAAGTAGACAGTCAGAGGGTAAAGGTACCTTGGCTCTACTGGGGGACGAAATGTAGGAGTGAAGTAGACAGTCAGAGGGTAAAGGTACCTTGGCTCTACTGGGGGACGAAATGTAGGAGTGAAGTAGACAGTCAGAGGGTAAAGGTACCTTGGCTCTACTGGGGGACGAAATGTAGGAGTGAAGTAGACAGTCAGAGGGTAAAGGTACCTTGGCTCTACTGGGGGACGAAATGTAGGAGTGAAGTAGACAGTCAGAGGGTAAAGGTACCTTGGCTCTACTGGGGGACGAAATGTAGGAGTGAAGTAGACAGTCAGAGGGTAAAGGTACCTTGGCTCTACTGTGGGGACGAAATGTAGAGTGAAGTAGACCAGTCAGAGGGTAAAGGTACCATTGGCTCTACTGGGGGACGAAATGTAGGAGTGTAGACAGTCAGAGGGTAAAGGTACCTTGGCTCTACTGGGGGACGAAATGTAGGAGTGAAGTAGACAGTCAGAGGGTAAAGGTACCTTGGCTCTACTGGGGGACGAAATGTAGGAGTGAAGTAGACAGTCAGAGGGTAAAGGTACCTTGGCTCTACTGGGGGACGAAATGTAGGAGTGAAGTAGACAGTCAGAGGGTAAAGGTACCTTGGCTCTACTGGGGGACGAAATGTAGGAGTGAAGTAGACAGTCAGAGGGTAAAGGTACCTTGGCTCTACTGGGGGACGAAATGTAGGAGTGAAGTAGACAGTCAGAGGGTAAAGGTACCTTGGCTCTACTGGGGGACGAAATGTAGGAGTGAAGTAGACAGTCAGAGGGTAAAGGTACCTTGGCTCTACTGGGGGACGAAATGTAGGAGTGAAGTAGACAGTCAGAGGGTAAAGGTACCTTGGCTCTACTGGGGGACGAAATGGGTAAAAATATAACATTTGACTTTGGATTTCATATTGGGTCAGAAACCAAAGTTGACCTAATACCTACTAATAGAATTAATAATATAGCGCACGACTATAGTAATCCTCATGATAGACATCCTTCCACAAGGGGGTAGTCAGAGGTAAGTCCAAACGTGACCTAATACTGGTGATCTTAAATGTCCCATCAAAAACCCCTTTTATTTTGAAAATTTAGATCTGGTTTTGATTGCGAACTTAATGCTTTAGCATTAAGTTCGCAATCAAAACCATATTATACCATATACCATATAGCGCACGACTATAGTAATCCTCATGATAGACATCCTCCCACAAGGGGGTAGTCAGAGGTAAGTCCAAACGTGACCTAATACTGGTGATCTTAAATGTCCCATCAAAAACCCCTTTTATTTTGAAAATTTAGATCTGGTTTTGATTGCGAACTTAATGCTTTAGCATTAAGTTCGCAATCAAAACCATATTATACCATATACCATATAGCGCACGACTATAGTAATCCTCATGATAGACATCCTCCCACAAGGGGGTAGTCAGAGGTAAGTCCAAACGTGACCTAATACTGGTGATCTTAAATGTCCCATCAAAAACCCCTTTTATTTTGAAAATTTAGATCTGGTTTTGATTGCGAACTTAATGCTTTAGCATTAAGTTCGCAATCAAAACCATATTATACCATATACCATATAGCGCACGACTATAGTAATCCTCATGATAGACATCCTCCCACAAGGGGGTAGTCAGAGGTAAGTCCAAACGTGACCTAATACTGGTGATCTTAAATGTCCCATCAAAAACCCCTTTCATTTTGAAAATTTAGATCTAGTTTTGATTGCGAACTTAATGCTAAATTAATCTTACTTTAACCATCTTTCTTTCCTTTAAGATAACCTTTGTGTTGCAGATTGTACAGAAGTCAGAGTGTTCAGAGAGAGTTCAGAATGCACAGAAAAGGACTAATAAAAAAACAGCATTTTTTACAACATCACCTTACACAGGTGTAGTAAAGTTTATGTCTAATACAAAGAAATAACTTAACATGCTCGCATTGGCTCGTGATTAAATACCCCGCATGTATAATATAAGGCCATTGACTAGCCTAGGAGGCGCGGGTCGGCAACCATCTACTTCGCTGCTCCTGCATAAACATGCACACCCATATCTAAAGATTACTAGAGAACACAATGGGTGTAAACGGCCTATAGCCAGTATGACTTGCTGGTTACTTGTTAACTAATGGTCTGAACGTTAGTTCAGTGGCTATGCAATGTGATGTTGATATTTCATCATGATGGGTCAGTTTCAGATATAAGCAGATAAAAGGAGGGGAATACCTGCCCATGAAACTTTTGATGTTTCCTATAAGAATTCAACATTCGCACTCGATTATATTGTGTTCTACAATGTAATAATAGGTGGCAATTGGTAGGTACATGATCATTATGGACCCTGTTGGGTACGTCAATATTTTGGAGAGGACGTCATTGTTCTCGTTAGGTTATATTCATTTTAAAAAGAAAACATTCAAATCTAATGTCAAGTATTATTAATTAATTTTATAATAGGTTTTAGTAGTTAGTAAGTAGTATAGTTGTTTTATAAATTGTATGTTAATAGTCTCATTTTTGAACGCGTCAGGTGCTTTGTTAAATATTTTGATCGACATTACGTAAGGGATTGAAGAGTGTAATTTGAGTCGGGAGAAAGTATATCTTAGTCCTAAGAATTTTTCTCTTATTGTTGTCATGACATAAATAAATCTAGGAACGTTCTTAAACGAGCGTGTCATCTTCACCGATGGCCAGTTATTAAGACCCATAAACTTATATCAAAATGGTTCTAGCTATGTTAACCCCCAACACAAAATGTATATGTTATAAGTTTAACGTATATGTCTGTCTGTGGCATCGTTGTTCTAAACGGATGGATCGATTCTGACGCGGTTTTATAAATAGAAAGTTAGTTTAACTAGGGTGGTTCTTGGCTATGTCAGTTTTTAGCACTCGAGGCAAAGAGGGGCGGGGTTTTTTTAAACATTAACTTGTTTGTAAGTTTATTTAATATGTTTCCTGCAAAAATTTAAAATGTATGAAATACTAGATTTTAATCACGCTCGCCGTGTTGTCTTACGTGAAAGTTGTTTATAAAGACTTTCTACCGCTGAAGTTTTGTGGTAGCATTACAACCTCGGTAGATTCTTCAATAGTCGACCACAATAGTATCCATGGAAAAGGCAAACAGAAGCTGCGGGTGGTTGCTAATGATACGCCCACCCAGCGCCCTTCTTATTGCGTCGTTCAGAAATACATAAATATTTACAGAACAACACGTTATAATCCACATCACCCACACATTATAAGAGTATTAGAGTTCTTTGTGAAAGAGCTAAGGGAAGTAAGTACTACAACCATACCTATTTCTGCCGCCAAGCAGCATTGCTGTGTTGCGGTTTGAAGGGTATGGTTGCCGGTGAAATTACTGGCACATGAGGCTTTACACCTGTATGCCTCAAGTTGATGGAAACAGGGTAGTGCATCGTAGGGCACGTTCCTAAGGAGCGTGACCTATGTGGCGATACTTTGTTATATGCGATGGTAACCACTTAACATCAGGTGGGCCATAGGCTTGTTCCATCTCCAAATCGTATAAAAAAAAACATCGTTCATATTACTTTTAACTTTTTGCCACGAACTAAGTTATAATTGATAAGCGAAGCGAGATCTCCAAATCAACTTGGGAAAATCGGCGATGTATGTTTGTCCGAGGATAACTTTCGAAGTGCTTATCCGATCATCGTGAAATTTGGTATATAGATAAGTAGTGATTGTACAATTTTGGTGTAACTAAATGAGTTAACAATCTGGGGTGTGTTGAGATAGTGACGTTCAAGAGGGGTAAAAAATAACAAGATGGGAGTATCATTTTTTTGATGTTAACGGGGAAACAAGCTTACGGCATATAAGCAGTCACTGTCACCGTATTGGTCTATTGACACCAGCAACACCCGGGGTATTGTCGATGCGTTCCCTAGCCTAGAAACTTCATTACAGTTTACTTGAAGCGTACCATATCGTAGCATAACGGGAAAACCTCAGATGGCAGCTCATTCCGCAACTTGCAAGTATGGGGTAGAAAAGATCGCGTGAAGCGTGTGGTGCGCGATAACTACTTCGACGATATGTGGATGAGCTTTATTCTGTGTCGAGAAGTGTGGTGGTAAAATCACGACGACAGGATAAGATCGAATAGTTTCGAATAGATGAAATCGAAAATTTGAGCTGAGTGTTCAACTCTGAGTTTTTAAGCTGTCCGACCGCCTCCGCCATTGCTTGACGACTTTGACGCGCACCCTGTATAGTTTGACCGAAACCGCTGTACCGCGCCTGAGGTATGCGCGCGGCAAGACGGGGGGGAAGTATCGGCCGCTCATGTCAGACGCACATGAGATAAATATCCAAAGATGGGTCGAGCGCTATCTCGTAATGTCAAGACCGTCATCATGTCCAAAAAAATTACTGGAATCGCGATAGTGGATTTGGTATTATTATCGATCCATTAATAATAAATTTGCAGAACGACTCTGATTCAAGTTCCGATAACGAAACGGAAGATGAAGTTGAAGCAGAATCTATGTCAGAATATCTGTAGACAATTTAGTTACTTATAAAAATATAAACATATCGTTATATAATATAAACATATCGTTTACGATATCGTAAGATCTATCCGACAATATCGATCTCATGTGTACCTCTTGCTCTTTTTTCCTCGCCCCCCACCTCGCCGCACTTTCTTAAGGAGCGGTACAGCGGTTTCGGTCAAATTATAGCACAAATGCGCTGAGTGGTCGAACTTTGCTTTACTCAATTGACGTTCAAGCTAGCTTCATTTGTTTTTGTTTATTCCGGTTATTCACATCGAGTTACTTTTGAAACTGTGGAGAATCTGTAGATGCACATTGGTTACTTTCGTAACCATGAGTTGATTTTTTGCGCCGCGCGGCACTTTTTTGTCTCTGGTGAATAAATACGTTTATTTTTGTATAATAGGTCTTATTAATGTTTATTACTCGTGAGCGATAACTTGGGACCTGCTAGGAATGCGACTCCCCGACCGCTTCCCCTGCACTTCCCCGATGGCGCCCGTATTGTACCGTTCGCATCACTATTTTTTACTAGGGTTTTTAGTCTCGTACTGGCCTACGTCACGTAACGACGCGCTCTGGAATTCTTTTAGTTTTCGTTTGTGTTATTGTTTTGTTGTTGTAGTTTTTGTTGTTATAGTTCTTATTAAGTGTTTTTGTTATCATTATGAAGGGTAAACCTTTGCATAGCGGAGAAAGAAACCTCGTGCTAAAAGTGTTAGAGTTTTTTGCAAACGAAAAACGGAACAAACAGTTTTGTTTACCTGTCCACTAAGTAGTGACGAAGATGAGATAATGTAAATAATAGATAAAATAAACGTATAAACTTAAACATTGTATTTTTATTTTATTCAAATAGTGTAAAAAAGATTAGATAAAAAGCAGCGTCCTCCCTGAGTAACATAATAAATTAGGTTAAAAAAAACAAAGACGAAGCCGCGGGCGGCTGCTTGTTATGTTCGCTTTTTTGCGGGCGGTACAAACACGCCAATATGACGTCACCGCGCTCAGGTACCAACTTATCGCGCACGGGTAATATTTTGTTGAAATTTGTGACGTCACCCTACATAAGGCTCTGCCTGAAAACCAGCGCTGCTTTGCATCATATATTGCAAAGCAGCATAAAGCTGAGGCAGAGCCTGTTTGGCCACGCGTGACACGGAGCGGGACTAGTTGGTGCACCTACCTACTACCTACTGGTGGGGTAGGTACGTATGTGTACCAGCTGTAGGTCTAATATAATCTCTTTGTATTGTAATTTTCCTGTCTGTCTATCTATTTTGTTTGTGATACGTTCTATGTTTCTTTGTGTGTGTCAAATAAATAATTATATTCCATTCTATTCTTCACTACGAGCGCTTCTATCACGATTATAATAAAAAAATACAATTCCTGGTTGCGTTTTGTTGGTTTACGATCCAAATATTGACCGCTACAATCAAACCTGATACCATAATCTTTCCACTCTCAAAAACTCGCATACATCAAGTGCATCCAAATATGATAGTTACGCACTTATTTATCGTATCTACCAACTATTTTATAACACCATTCCATTTTCAATCACCTCATATTTGTTTTGACTTCTTTTGATTATTAAGCCAAGCACAACGTAAAAACCGTTAGTAATACGAGGATAGTGTAATTTGGGTTGTAAATTTACATACAGTGTAAACTCCATGTAACGTCACTCGTTTTAACGACAAACTCTCTAAAGCGTCGAAATCACTCGGCTTTGGTTGGTTTAGCTTGTCTTGCGTACAATGGTACACTCTGTATAGCATTACACCCACTCTCAATAACGACAACAATTTGTAATAAAAAGTTCTTTTTAAGTTGCCAAACTAGTAAAAACTGCGCAGCTGTGTACGAGTATATCCTTTTGTCGTTTTATTATCCTAAACCATAATAAACTCGACTGTCGGCATCATACACACCAAACTTTCTAAGAAATCCGTTCTTTTGTTTACATAATGGGATTGCTTGCACGTGTAGCTGCAGACTGTTGTTAGTAGAAGTGATGGATTTTATCTATACGTTGTCATATTCTTAGTAACTCACAAACTTTCAAATTGTAAACATGGCTAGTAAGAGAAAATCACTGTGACACACACGATTTTACTTCTCTCCATTTAACGACAACCCTCTATAACGTCAAAATATGCTCAGTCCCTTGAGTGTCGTTATATAGAGTTTACACCGTATTTATAGAATTGTAACTTCTTATTTTGTAAATTTTTTTAAGAGATGAGATGAGGGCGCCTATGGCCCACCTGATTTTAGGTCTGAACCATTTGTATTATTACCTCAAAGGTGCACTGCGCTCGTTACCCAATGACACATGTGAAGAGTCTCACGTAAACCAACTTAATAAACATTGCTGGACGTTTCAGACAGCGCTATCTAGCCCCAAACTAAGCAGAGCTTGTACTATGGGAACCAGCTAACTGATAGAATACATATATATATATATATATATATATATATATTTTGTAAATACATACTTATAATATATAGAGAAACAACCAGACCCGGAACAAATATCTGTAGATCATGCAAACATTTATTCCGTGGCGGGAATCGAACCCGCTACCTCCTGCGTCTCAGCCGGCTATTCGCCCACCGCGCCACGGAGGTCGTCAGGTCGTATAATACAAATACATTACATACATATACATACAAAATAAGTAGAACAGCAATTTTTGAATCATTATCCAGTTTATTCCAGTAAACTTGTAATAATTTCAATGTACCCGAAAAGCAAAACAAAACAAGACCGGTCAAGTGCGAGTGCGACTCGCACACCGAGAATTCCATGTGAAAAACTCTTTTGGAATGCTAACTGAGCTCTTATATATATATATGATAGCCCATTTGATCTAGTTAGTAATCCTATTTTTAAATTTGTATCCCCACCATTTTGACCCATTTTTTTTTAATTTTTACAGTAAATTGTTATTGTATTTTTACATATTTATAGGATTGGTATATCTTATTTTGTGAATTTTCAAAGTATGGTTGTTTGTGGTCCTTTATAAAGCAAAATAAAAATGACTCTCGAGTCCCGACCCTTAAGGGGTACTATAACCTCAGATTCTTCTTCTTCTTCGAGACAACGAATCTCTTCTCAATCACAATAAGGATAAATAAAAATTTGCTACTTCTATTGCGTTGTCAGTGGCTAAGTCGTCTTTTGTGCAGGTGGTAGGACACACAGGGCACGCTTATTATGCATACCTACCTTACATGCTTTTTTTTATGTTATTTGTGGGGAAACAGGCTTACGGCCCACCTGATGGTAAGCGGTCACCGTCGCCTAATGACACCGGCAACATCCGGGGTATTGTAGATGCGTTCCCTACACTGTAGAAACCTCTTTACATTTCTCTTGAAGCGTGCCATGTCGTAGCCTAACGGGAAAACCTCAGATGGTAGCTCATTTCACATCTTACAAGTATGGGGTAGAAAAGATCGCGTGAAGCGTGTGGTGCGCGATACCCAATTGTCGATGATATGTGGATGAGATTTATTACGTTGTCGAGAAGTGCGGTGGTAAAATCTCGACGACGGGATGAGATCAAATAGCTCCTCAGAACATTCCCCATTATACAGGCGGTAGAATACACGGAGCGAACCGATGTCACGGCATTGACTCAGCGGTTTCAGCCTGTCAGCGAGTTTGGGATCATCGATGATTCTAATTGCTCTTCTCTGAAGGGAGCCAAAACGAAGCAATTGGTACTTTGGAACTCCTTGCCAAAGATGGGAACAGTATTCCACGTGCGGCCGAACTTGCGCTTTATACAGCAATAACCATGCTTATCACGTGGAGCATGCTTTGAATGGGTTCCCCGCAGTCGCAGCCAGTTAATGTAGGGTCCCGCAATCCATCCACACAAATAATTACTGCACCGGCCGACTTGAGTTCGGAGTCGGTTCATGGACTTCCAAAAGACCTATAATAACTTCAAATAGCTTCATATGGTCCTATATACCTTATTCGTTTTGGGTATGGTTGGATACAACGAGCTGGAAATTAGGAGAGATATGACGCTAGCGCTGTATGTAGTTCGAGTGTTCCGGAGGATGATATCCAATCCGACCATCTTGGAGATGATGAGACTATGCGTGACTGTCGAGTATGTTGGGCGTCGCAGGAGGCCTCTTCTGTTAGCAGTGCCTCGTGGAAGGAGTAACCTGCTCGCCAAGGCGCCACTGACGCGGACCATACAAGAGCTAACCCTAGTGGCGGTGACCATCGACATATTCCACTGTCCAAAGAGCGAGTTCGTAGGAGCTACATAATTTAATTTTTGCAATTGTTAATAGGTAATTATTATTTTGCTACAAGTTATATTACGATAATTAAGATCAAACTAGATTATGAGGTAGATTTTGTTGTAATTCTTTTGTTATTATTTCATTGATTTTGTTTAATTGTCGTTTGTATTTGTATGGGTATAATTTCTTTATTATTGGATTGATTTATTTTTTTCTTTTTTGCTCTATGGACATTTGATGACTACTCTATTGTACTAGGTCTAACCTGTAATAATATATGTATTGTTTTAAATAAATAAAATATTTGTACCAGTAATACTGCATTATTTACGTAATTCATATATGTAAAAGTTGTGGATATGAGCTAAATATTAGATGTAGCGAAAACACTATTCCCTAAAATTTACACTATAGAAAATAATTCCAAAACACGTCCAAAATTTACACGCCATTTAAATGCGCAGCATTTATTAAATACTATAAATGAGTTCGTCAAACTTTTATATTTACCGATGTTTATATACGCATAGCACCTGTGTTTCCATTTTCCATGTTAACCAATAGTTTTGTTACAAATCATTTTTTTATTAAGTTTTCGCTCTCGCGGCTGGATTAAGTCCTTCTTGCACTCTGTAATTTCGCATAGAGTGAGACAGTTGCACAAGGTATAGATGACTCTTAATAGGTAAAAATAAACAGGTTTCTATGCAATTGTTTGTGAAACGGTTCAGCTAAGTCAAAGTTCGTGCAGCAGTTTCTGACATACGAGTACAAAGGTATCTCTCCCTTTGTTAATAAAGGACCTTTGCAAAATTTAATTGGTTTAATCTATTGCGATATGGACAATGTTATTTTCTACAGCGACGTTTTACAATTGTACAGTTATTATTCTTTATTCTGTGTCTATATATCGAAACCGTTACCCGCCACTCGACCTTTGACAGAGCTATTCAGTAGTCTTTAATAAATACACATAGATTGCCGGCGGCGGCGGCCGAATTACGTATTCTCGCATCGTTGTGTATGGAAGGGTCAAATTCCATTGTCAAAACACATCTACGAGCTGAACAGCTGAGTTGATTATGAATCATTTTTATCATCATCCGACTTTACCCGCTGCGCTTTGCCTGCGTCATTCTCAGCGCTGCACAGTGTGTCCGTAGAACAAGGTAGACAAAATTATTTTTCCTGATTTTCGTAATTGTATATATATATATAGTGCTTATATGATAACAGTTAGTGTTTATTATAATAAAAACGGTACAAACACGCCAATATGACGTCACCGCGCTCAGGTCCCAACTTATCGCGCACGGGTAATATTTTGTTTAAATTTGTGACGTCACCCTACATAAGGCTCTGCCTGAAAACCAGCGCTGATTTGCATCATTTATTGCAAAGCAGCATAAAGCTGAGGCAGAGCCTGTTTGGCCACGCGTGACACGGAGCGGGACTAGTTGGTGCACCTACCTACTACCTACTGGTGGGGTAGGTACGTATGTGTACCAGCTGTAGGTCTAATATAATCTCTTTGTATTGTAATTTTCCTGTCTGTCTACCTATTTTGTTTGTGATACGTTCTATGTTTCTTTGTGTGTGTCAAATAAATAATTATATTCCATTCTATTCTTCACTACGAGCGCACATCTACGAGCTGAACAGCTGAGTTGATTATGAATATTTTTTATCATCATCCGACTTTACCCGCTGCGCTTTGCCTGCGTCATTCTCAGCGCTGCACAGTGTGTCCCGTAGAACAAGGTAGACAAAATTATTTTTCCTGATTTTCGTAATTGTATGTATATATATAGTGCTTATATGATAACAGTTAGTGTTTATTATAATAAAAACGCAAAAAAAAACCTTTTTATTATATAACTGCATATTATAATGTAACCTTATCCAGGTTCGACCCGCGATGATCGCTGCTGAATATCATTTTTTTATTGGAACGTTAGTTTCTCTACCAGCAACATCAAATAATAATGTCTAAAATAGTAAATGTTATTTGTTGTTATCCTGCGGTTACGCTATCACTAATTTCACGCTAGTGGGATAAAAAGCGAAATTGGCATCGCATGCATTAAGTAAGGTTGCGGGTTCAAATTCCGTCTGGTACGTAATTATGCCGAAACACAGTATACACCCGAGCCATAAACCAATGAATATATGAATATAAATATCGAAAATCAATTAAAACAAGCACACAGTTCCCGGCTTTGTTTTTCTAACAACAGCTACATCGAATATGCTTCCCAGACGACATCTGTGGTGCAGTGGGCGAATAGCCGGCTGAGACGCAGGAGGTAGCGGGTTCGATTCCCGCCGCGGAACAAATGTTTGCATGATCTACAGATATTTGTTCCGGGTCTGGTTGTTTCTCTATATATTATAAGTATGTATTTACAAAAAAAAATGTATATAAGTATTCTATCAGTTATCTGGTTCCCATAGTACAAGCTCTGCTTAGTTTGGGGCTAGATAACGCTGTGTGAAATGTCCAGTAATATTATTAATAAAATGGACATCACAGTGAACAAAGAAACGGCCCTTTCCGTAACGTCCTATAAGTGTGACACATGATAGTATGGAGTGTGTTAGCCATCTGCTGTTCCCTGCGACAACAACCAAACGTGTATGCCGTAATTGATTTATAAACCCCTCTTTGTCGGGACTCACGCACACTACCACAGTATGATAATACGCACACAGACATAAATATTTAAACAAAGGCGACGGACGGTAGAGACGGCCTTGACTTTAGATGCCAGCTATTTTTGGAATTACAAAATTAGGCTTTACGATGAGGTTGTATACCAAATTACAGTGTAAACTCCATATAACGTCACTCGTTTTAACGACAAACTCTCTAAAGCGTGTAAATCACTCGGCTTTGGTTGGTTTAGCTTGTCTTGCATACAAAGGTACACTCTGTATAGCATTACACCCACTCTCAATAACGACAACAATTTGTAATAAAAGTTCTTTAAAAGTTGCCAAATTAGTAAAAACTGCGCAGCTGTGTATATCCTTTTGTCGTTTTATTATCCTAGACCATAATAAACTCGACTGTTGGCATCATACACACCAAACTTTCTAAGAAATCCGTTCTTTTGTTAACAAACTGGGATTGCTTGCACGTGTAGCTGCAGACTGTTGTTAGTAGAAGTGATGGATTTTATCTATACGTTGTCAAATTCTTAGTAGCTCACAAACTTTCAAATTGTAAACATAAACTGTAAAACGCAATAGCGTTCAAATTAAAACAGATTTTTATTGTAGGTACTATTTAACAAGACAAATCAGAAATAAACGTTTTCTTTTTCTAATACAGATTTTACTTCTCTGCATTTAATGACAACTCTCTATAACTTCAAAATATGCTCAGTCCCTTGAGTGTCGTTATATAGAGTTTACACTGTATAATTAGAAATTATATCGACGAGTGTTATTAAGGAAGCCTAAACTAAGAAATACTGACTTACTACAAATGTGAGGAGTATTTAACATAGCGGCGCCGGCGTACTGAATTTACCACAATGCTACGGCAAAGACAAAAGGAAGGGTTATATTTTAAGCAGTATGTATTTTTGTATTCACTTATGTTCCATCGTAGCGCCTAAACTTCTTATCCTATTTTGATGAATCGTGTCAATAGATTCGTTATTATGGTGCGGGTGAGATAGGTTTTAAGACATTATTATATTATCTATAGACATGGTTGAACGTGCCCTTTAAAACACAAAGGCACTCAGTTACAAATGCCACTACGGTCGTACTTTTCGAGACACATCAAGAACATCACTATACCTTTCCCTTTCTCGCCGATCGTCTTGTTCTATTTCCTCAAATGCAATTTCCTTCTTGTTATTCCATTCATGATGTTTCCCAGTCGTGAGGGTGGGTTATTTAACTAATTATCGAACTGTCCCCTACGTAGGGGCGATTCCCTCGCAATAAAATTGTATTCGTTCGGGGAAGCGATGACTCATACGTTCCAGTGAATTTGCCAAGGTATTCCGGTGGTTGCTAGACTTGTATTACCCGTGCGCGATAAGTTGGGACCTGAGCGCGGTGACGTCATATTGGCGTGTTTGTACCGCCCGCAAAAAAGCGAACATAACAAGCAGCCGCCCGCGGCTTCGTCTTTGTTTTTTTTTAACCTAATTTATTATGTTACTCAGGGAGGACGCTGCTTTTTATCTAATCTTTTTTACACTATTTGAATAAAATAAAAATACAATGTTTAAGTTCATACATTTATTTTATCTATTATTTACATTATTTCATCTTCGTCACTACTTAGTGGATTTATGCCTTCTAGAGGTTGTTCTTCGTCCTCAGTCTCACTATAATCACTTGACGAAGAGGTATCCGATAAATTTACAACATTTACTATAACAACAAAAACTACAACAACAAAACAATGACACAAACTATAACAACAAAAACTGCAACAACAAAACAATAACACAAACGAAAACTAAAAGAATTCCAGAGCGCGTCGTTACGTGACGTAGGCCAGTACGAGACTAAAAACCCTAGTAAAAAATAGTAATGCGAACGGTACAATACGGGCGCCATCGGGGAAGTGCAGGGGAAGCGGTCGGGGAGTCGCATTCCTAGCAGGTCCCAAGTTATCGCGCACGAGTAATACGTAGTATATTATTTCTTTGTGCCCGGTGCTAAGTGGTGACTGGCGAGACTATTCGGTTTTTGGTTATTTTGCACGATATACATGGGGTTCGTTCATCAGTATATTACTAGCTGACCAATCCGCAGCTTCGCACGCGTAGTTTTTAAATAAAAACATTACCCTCCTATGCGCAGTTGGGTAAAAAGTAGCCTACGTAACTCACGGTGAATGTAGCTTTCCAATGGTAAAAGAAGTTTTGAAATCGGTCGAGTAGTTTTTGAGTTTATTCATTACTAACATACACACAAAAATACAAATCTTTCCTCTTTATAATATTAGTATAGATAAAACTTTAAACGAACATAGTACCTCCCCATAGAATTCCAGAGTGACCAATCACGTACAGTCAACACCCACCGGCTCCCAGCAACTTTTATTAAAATAATTACGTCTAGTCCCCATCGTCCATGCCTCTCAATACAGGGCAAATGCCTCTAAGCCGTTACTAATTAGGTTAGAATCTCTTGTTAATAGTTTCGAGACTGGATCAAACCAAGATTTAAACAGCCTTACCACGATCATAATTTCACAATCCTTCTTCAAATCAAGGATTACGATTAAGTATAATTTCCTGTACTAATTAATACTTAGAGATATCTAAATATTTGTCCATCTTTCTCACGAATAACAAAACGCCTGAAGCATTTAACTTGAATAAATTACCGAGTTTTCTCCATGCCAGCAAATGCATGTAAATTACGTTTGAAGTAATAGAGTTCTACATGTACTCTACTAGTAGGTGTGTCGCAAAACAAAACCCTTAGAATACACATAATTTGTATCCGGTCCCTCTTTGCAGAAGACGATATGATAGGGGTTTCCATGTCATTCCAGGAAACCGTATCTGTTTTTGAAGACTCTTGTGTCGGAAACAATACAAATATGTATACACAAACAATATTCTCACTACATCTGTTATAGTGTTTCCTTTTGTAGGTCGTGTCAAACAAATGATTCTCATTTCATTTCTCAAACACGATACAGAAAATCCGCAGGGTCAAAGGTGCGAAAAAAATACACAATATTCGTTGAATTCATCCGCCTAACAGAAGGCTTGTTCGTCTGGCCTGCTTCAAACAATAGTGCTACGTAGGCCACAGTCGCTTTGGTGGCTCTAAAAATACCATGCGCTCGCTCCGTTCTGTCTTCACACTCGAATGCCTTCCGCTTGTGATATAAGTCTAGTGGTGTACAGTAATGAATTTCTAAAGCCAGTATTCTAAAACGGAACAGAGGGGCAATCGCGCTAGTGTTGAACGGTAATACCAAAACAAAACTATAACTTAAAACTTTAAGTTATGCACATTTAAGTTACGCTAATTATTTGAACGCAAAAGAACTTTATTTTGAAAATACGTTGGTGTAGCGAACGATCGACCTTTAAAACTGATAGATACAGTTTTTGAGCTAAACCAAAATCAAATACGTTCCGTTTCAACGTTTAAATTTAGGGCGATTGCCCAGGGAGGCCCACCTGGGCACCATAACTACTCATAATGTATGATCCTTGACGGGCTAAGCGTAGATTTTAACAGTTTTTTAACACAAAATTGTAAAAATCTACGTTTGCATAAAATAATCAGTGTTTTGAGGGTTGAGTTCTAGAATTTGTAAAAGAGTGACGTAGAGTTTACGTCAACGCTGTCCATGTAATACTGACGTCAGAGTCTCGATCACAATTTAAAGTAAGTTCTATTACAATGTTATAGAACTTAATATTCATTAAATATGCTTTTGAAATTAACTCAAATGAATGTTTGCTCGGCCTTAACAAAGACTCTATCAGGAATGGAATTAATTCCCCGAACAAATGAAGAATATTATAAAGGGGCTTTGGAAACTCAAGTAACTTTATAAATTATACAAAGAAACCAGTTAAATAACTTAGGAACTGATGAGTCACGCAAGCACGTAAGAAAACTTACATCACAAACAGCACAGCAACAGCATTACGTGTCAAATTCCACTAAAAACGTCACCGAAATTTCACTACACCGTCTATAATATCACTATTGTGTTCATGAGATCACTTTAGTGTCATTAAAATCACTATTGTGTCAAATTCACAGATATAACTTGTGGCTACGACACTGCAGTGCTACGTGCTACGGCGTAGCGGGCGCTACGGACGGGCTGCGGCGATGGACTGCGTCGGCGGACGGGCCGCGCATGCGCCAAGCGGATAGATTCCACTGGTATCAACATCAACCAACGCTTTTCCGATACCTAAAATTATATTATTTGCGGGGAAATAGTTGGTCGGCCTGATGGTGGAAATAATACCGTTCTAGGTAATTTTCGTGTTGGATTAACTTATGAAAACGAACCAGTATTCTAAAATATTATTCGGTCTTCCGCGAAAATCAGCTTGTGTGAACGCTTATGTGTCTAAAAGTTTCGTTTCGTCCGTACAAATTGTGTTCAAGCTCCCATCGATAGAGTTGATTTTTCTTTGATTCCATTCTGTCAGACCAATTTATCAGTATGCCTCACAAACTCGTTTAAAAGTTCCCTTGTACGCTTTCAACGATATCTCGGTGTACAAACAGTAAGTAATGAAAAGGTTTCAGTCTTGAAATAGGCCAAATATTTATGAATAAAACAGGGTAACGTTACACGAGTCAACAAGGAAGCCCGCGCCCCGGCACGGGTCTTAATGTCCCAGGGGATGTGATGTAGCCATAGGGTATGTAACCAACAGGTACAAACAACAGATTCTGAGTTATTGACACGTTTTGAGTGTACGTTTATAAATTTTGTTTTTATAAAGACATTTAGACAAAGATATAAAGATATTAGGGATGTTTACTACTAATAATGATGAATGAATGAATGAATGAAAACACTTTATTGTACACAGTATAAACAAAAAAATAATACAAACAAAATAGTACAATGGCGTATAATTACATGGACTTTTCTCATTCTGAAGACCACGTGAGGGTAGTTGCTGCCATCACTTCTCGACAGTAGCTCCGAGTACCTGCCCGTGACCACGATTGTTGTAACACAATCGAAACGTCGGGATAATAAATAAAAAGGTACGTACCCGATAAATACTCGTTTAATATTAGTAATTATGTATAGTGATCGCGAATGCTTAAAAAATACTATTAGAGATGTTGATTTCTTTCTCGATAAAAGCATTGCCCTTCTGCGCAGTCGGGTAAAAAATATCCCGGTCATAATCTATCTGTACGCCAATTTTATCGAAATCGGTCTAGCCGTATAGCCGTAAAAACGTAAGAAACAGACAGAGTTACTTTCGAATTTATAATATTAGTATGGATTAAAGATTAATATTTAATCAGCTAAACAAAATGGCGATTAATAAGGATTAACCGCCATTTTGTTTAGCTGATTAAATAAGATGGCGGTTTTTAATGATAAATTAATTGTTTTACTGCAATAAAGTAGATTACTTGGTCTTAATTTAAATATTTTTAAAGGGTAACTTCCATATCGTAAATTTTCTGAATATTATTTTAAATGGAGGACTTTAACCTTTAAATGGAGGACTTTAACCAAGACGAAGGCACGTCGAAAGCTATCAGACGCCCTATAAATTACAACAGTAACGTTAGCTACTAGCTTATACAAAGGGACGCAACTTTTTAGCCTAAATATAGAAATATCATTTTTAGGGTTCCAGACCAAAATAATAACAACGGAAGCCGTGGTGCCACTTCGTCAATCTATCTTCGTCAATATTGTATTCAAAAATAACAGGATATGTAAAACGAAGTCATTAACAACACAAATAAAAAAAACAGTCTAATAGTTTTCTGAGTTTATGGCTATCATAATCCAGAATATGTCCTAAACAAAATCTGCCCTTAAACGAATAAAGGAACTAGATAGCGCTCACTGCTAAATTAAAATAAATCAGGTAGGTACGGAACCCTCGTCGCTTCTCACTCTCTTCTCATTCTCACTCGCACTTGATGGATCTTATTTTTAAATTTAACAGACTTTAAGATATCCACTACGATATCAATCCAACTAGAACGAAATGGTGAGCCATACAAAATGCAGCTACCGCAGTGAACCCAGCCCACTCTCTGCATGTTAGATATAGGCGCAATGATGAGTCATAAATAAATATTTTATGTTTAAATTATTAAATGTACGTTAAAAACCGCAATGAAAACATCCCTCAAAGTACTGCTAAAGCCAACTTCGTTTAAAACACATTTAACTAGTTGGATATCGCACAATTTTTGTCAGTTTATTCTGATCGAAACGATTTAATGATAAACAGTTCGCTTTCCTCTGATTACACGATCGCTTCCTATGCAAAAAGTTATAACTGGTTTGTGTGAGCGGCCGGACGCGTTGGAGGGTTGCATTCGTGAGGTCAATGACTTTACAGTAAACCTACTTACAAATTAATAACTATGAACTAAGCTACCGTAGCCAGGATTAGCGGGGCCGCCGGAGATTCGGGGCCTGGTTTTATGTTGTAAATCCATGAGGGGGTTGTTGCCATACTCGCCACGCTTGGCAGGCGGGTTGGCGAGCGCAGTATAGGTATTGAAAACACGAAAAGACGCTGCTGCCCATCTTTCGGAGGTATCCCTTAGCAGACTCCTACTGCATCCACGGGCAAGAGCGGAGGGGCAACATTCTATTGCCGGCGCCCCACGGCAACGTGGACAAGACGAAAATCATGTCGAATGTCCATGTCGTCCCTGCCCCAGTTATGGTTGAGAACTCGGCTCTTGAAGTTGTCGACGCGTATGTATACCTAGGACAAACAGTCCAATTAGGTAGGTCCAACTTCGAGAAAGAGATCAATCGTCGAATCCAACTCGGATGGGCAGCGTTTGGGAAACTTCGCAACGTCTTTTCGTCCAACATACCTTAGTGCCTTAAGACGAAAGTATTCAATCAGTGTGTGTTACCAGTGATGACATATGGAACCGAGACATGGTCCTTCACTATTGGCCTTATGAACAAGCTCAGAGTCGCTCAACGAGCTATGGAAAGGGCTATGCTCGGGGTTTCTCTACGGGATCGAATCAGAAATGAGGAGATACGTAGGAGAACTCAAGTCACCGACATAGCCCGACGGATTAGCACGTTGAAGTGGCAATGGGCAGGCCATATAGCGCGCAGAACAGATGGCCGATGGGGCCGGAAAGTTATCGAATGGAGGCCACGGACCGGCAAGCGCAGCGTAGGACCTACAAGATGGGCAGACGACTTGGTAAGAACCGCAGGTCGGCGTTGGATGCAGGCCGCTTCCAACCGCAGTTCCTGGAGATCAATGAGGGAGGCCTTTGTCCAGCAGTGGACGTCCTACGGCTGATATGATGATGATGATGATGAACTAAGCTACAAGCAGTAAGCTCCCTGTGAAGTATAACAAAAAGGTAAAAGCTAAGGCTTATAAGTTACTAGCTTACCTTGAGTGTGTGTTTCCTTTGTTTCGATATAAGAGTTTTTATTTTTGCATGTTGTTGCTAACACTAGTATTATAATTAGCCAAAGGAATTATTACATTTACTAAACTGAACATACTATAATTAACATCGAGTGGGCTATTTCCTTGTTCCATTTCTATTTAGTATAAAAAAGTCCCCTAATTTCTCGCACAGAAACAATTTAAATACTAAACTAAATGGGAAGCCTTATCGCAGAGAGCGATCCTTTTCAGGCACCCTTTGGATTGAACGAAATTAGAGACTATTTTTTTATATACGACCACTATGTCCCACCTGGATGTTAAGTTATAGACGTGTTTATAAGCGATGGTTACCACTTCAGTGGTAACCATCGCCTATAAACAAAGTATTGCCTTGTAGGTCACGCATACTAGAAACGTTCCTTACAATCCACTGCCCTGTGACCATCAACTAGAGGCGTACAGGTGTGTGCCTGTAATTTTACTGGCAACCATACCTTTCACACCGAAACACAGCAATGCTGCTAGACGGCAAAAATATCTACGATGGTAGTACTTCCTCAGGCGAGCCCTTTCACAAAGAACTCCACTACTCCTTATTTCGTGAGTAGTAAAAGTATAAAATAAAGATTTTATTTGTAAATCTTCAATAAAGAAGGTTGTGTGTAAAGTCCAACAACCTGCAATTATCTGTAGCATTTCCCGGTCGTATACAGCGAGCGTCCTCTCAATGTTCTTTTGTGCCTAGAACACTAGAACACTTTGTCAGACTATTCCTTTAATAATGAATTTCTTTGTAACGTTTCTATTAAAAAGCTTTTTTCATTCCAACGTGGCCAGATTCTCTACTTATAGACTACATAGATGTTCGTTTGATCACACTCTAACCTGATGGTAAGCGATGATGTGGTCTAAGATGAAGCACGAAGATCTAGAAGACACCTATTCACTCTTACCTTAAAGAGGCCCGGATTGTATTCTTTAGTAAAAACAGACGACGGCAAAGTGTACCATACCTTAACTGTGCGCATCAAGAACGTAGAACCCAAACGGTGTGTGCGAATGGGTGGTATATCAACTAGGTACGGGTGGTACTGAGCCGTGCGCCTGCTTGTCCTTTGATGGGAACGAGATGTCCAAATCAGATCATAAAGTTCCTGGGCACATGCCCCGAAATGTATTCTGTAAAAGATCGATAGGCTTGCAACTTTACAGCGGTATTCGAGACTTTGGGTCTTAGTCTCCCCCATATGTTGCTCACCTATAAGCCTTAAAGTTATATCGAGTCTAAGGTAGCGAGCTGGTGTTTGGCCGAACCATCCCAAAGGTGGCAGCAGTACTCCATACCAGACCGGACTTGTGCTTTGTAAATATTAATGGAAAAGGCACAATATTACACGGGAGAAGTGTAGGATATGTTGGCCGAAAGGAAATAAGTGCTATTCGATAGGAAAACCGCGAATATGACCCACGGGGATTCTGGAAAACTGGTGCGATCAACCTTAAATCTTACTCCGTTAATTCAAAGAGTGAGACTGTGGCGTCAGAGGCTCTGACTCAGAGCTGACGTCACTCAGTGAGAGTGAGTGAGAGATCAGTACAATCCCACCATCTTAATAGAAGAGCGTCGCTAGTGTCTCCTGAATATCCGCGTTTGTATCTACATAGATTTGTACTTGTCTAGACCAACTGTCTTTAAGATAAGTTTTTTTATACCTACTACTAAGGTAGCAAACAAGCATACGGCCCACCTGATGGTAAGCGGTTACCGTAGCCTATAGACGTTTGTAACACAAAAGGCATCTGTCGCACGTTGCCGACCCTTTAAACATGTGAAACGCCTTTTTTGAAGAACTCCATACTGTAGTCCCTAGGAAAAACCTCGTTGGTGGCACTATAAAGTGATTTAACAAATTCTTGATAGCTTTTATAAAGTAAAGTAAAGTAACTCTGGGCAGGATAAGCGTTTTATTAGACGAATGCCAAGACAATGTTGCTGGTTCGATTCCCGTAGCGGAACAAATGTTTGTATGATATAATTTAATTTAATTTATTTATTAAGGATTTCCAATGAGTAATACACAGACTTACATTTAGATAAATTACAATAGAACCGCTCCCTGTGCTCACTCTGTGAAGGCAACCACACCTAACGCAGCTTAATTTCAACATTTATAAGTTCAAGACAGTCACAGAAATAACTAAGAGATAGAGCATAATTTTTTTAAACTTTTTTAAATAATAATATCAACAGCAGAAGTATATAATTTTGCAATATAAGAGCACTTACTTTTTTTGTTTATACAGTATAGGCTTGCGTTTGAGCACGATCTCGCCTGATGGTAAGCGATGATGCAGTCTACGATGGTGCACACATTACTTACTATACAGTGTAAACTCTATATAACGACACTCAAGGGACTGAGCATATTTTGACGTTATAGAGAGTTGTCGTTAAATGGAGAGAAGTAAAATCTGTATTAGAAAAAGAAAACGTTTATTTCTGATTTGTCTTGTTAAATAGTACCTACAATAAAAATCTGTTTTAATTTGAACGCTATTGCGTTTTACAGTTTATGTTTACAATTTGAAAGTTTGTGAGCTACTAAGAATATGACAACGTATAGATAAAATCCATCACTTCTACTAACAACAGTCTGCAGCTACACGTGCAAGCAATCCCATTTTGTTAACAAAAGAACGGATTTCTTAGAAAGTTTGGTGTATACGATGCCGACAGTCGAGTTTGTTATGGTCTAGGATAATAAAACGACAAAAGGATATACACAGCTGCGCAGTTTTTACTAATTTGGCAACTTAAAAAGAACTTTTTATTACAAATTGTTGTCGTTATTGAGAGTGGGTGTAATGCTATACAGAGTGTACCATTGTACGCAAGACAAGCTAAACCAACCAAAGCCGAGTGATTTCGACGCTTTAGAGAGTTTGTCGTTAAAACGAGTGACGTTATATGGAGTTTACACAGTATTTTAATCAGTTTTTAAAGAAAATTACCACTATGATAACAGTATAAACTTGCAGGTACGAAAAGAAAACTATAATAATAATAATGCTTAGATATGTCGACTAAAAACGAGTATTCACGAAAAGATCCTGATATATACCTATATATATCGATCTACAGATCTTTGTTCCGGGTATAATTACACAAAAATTACATAATTATAAGTATGAGTTAACAAAAAAACTTATAGAAGTATTATAGCAGTTATCTGGTTCCCATAATACAAGCTTGACTTAGTTTGGGGCTAGATAGCGATGTGTGAAATATCCAGCATTATTTAATTTAATTTCTAATAACACGTCGCTATCGCTAGTTATGAGATCCATGAGAGAGTGATGTGACATGAGGTACGTACTGTACGTGTGAAAGGGATGGCCTGACTAGCGGTAGCGACACGACAGCAATTTGGCTTAGGTAATAAGGGAGCGGATGATTTTCAAGATAAAGTATGGAGGTGGGGCACTTATTACTCTTAATATAAAAATAGACACTACCACATTATCTTCTCGTACATCAGATACGCTAAGCGAGCTAAAAGTGGGGCGAAATACTGATTACTATATCTTCAGTTTCCTCAGTAGATCAGTTCGCTCTTATCGTATGTAATATCATCAGAACTTGGCAGAGCCTCAAGACCAGGGTCTTAAATTAATACGTGTTAATATTATGAATATGTTTATATAAGATTGTTACTTTAGTAAATCGCTTAAAGGGCACGGTGTACGCATTTAAAACAAGCTCACAAGTAATGTACAAAAGTTGACATTTAACAAATTTAAAACGTAATGAAACTAAATCATAAATAAACTTTTTATAACATATCGTTTTATTTAGATGATAGAAACTTGGGATTTAAATCGCTCCAACTCGGTCAAAAATGTAACAATTTAGACGTAATTTATTTTCTTTATTGTTATGTATCCTAAAAGGATCATTAAATAGGACCAACAGTCAGCATTTCTTTCCTAGCTTGATCGCGAAGGAACAGGCAGTAGAATCGACGTTTCAAACGTGATCCTTGTGATTTTAACGAATAAAAATATTTCGAATTGGCTTGTACGAATAGGTAGAAAGCAGTTGTTTATTTGACGAATTACTGCCAAAAAGTTGAGTTTTCTAAAATATTGAATATTGAAGCACACGAAGTGTAATAAAAAAAACTGTACACAATCATTTTAACAAAATTATAACATTTGAACTTATGAAGCGATTAGCGTTGCTTTCTGTACATAAGCAAAAAGTAATGTGTGGTTTTTATTTAATATTTTTACATAGCTGCTAATATTTCATCCTCAAGACACACAAACGTTAAAATTAGGCGAGAAACCAAAATAAATCGCATTTCTGACAACCCTTTTACGCTTGCCTAGAAGAATCCTATTCACTCGCGACTTGAAGACACCTAGGATGTAGCACAGGATCAGGAAACATAGGACAATTCTATATTCTTCTTCATTAATAGACATTCTTTGTGTTCATTATTTTCTCTCTTGATTGTCCTTCATCTGTTGTGAATGCATTGTGTGTGCTATTTAGCACATAAATGATTGTATACCTATATCTCTATGTCTATATACTTATGCTGCAGTTGTAAGAAGATTTATCAAAGAGTAGAGTGCAGTTATCTTTAGAGGATTTGTAAGCAGTTCATATAATTTTTATACAAAATAACCAAAATCTACTGCAACATTAACTATTGATTTAAAAATTACTAAGATACAGCCGAAGTAACTACGGAATCCGTCACTGTGTGTGATTTGACACGCACTTGACCAATTATTTTTATTTGTGTGGGATGAAACGAGCTGTTTGTGATATAATATGTTCTTGAAATAGCACTAAGAGCCAACTGACTTGACCTACAGTTTGATTCAAAATATAGGTATCTAACGGGAGTTCATGTAAATTGGTTGTTTTTTTTTGGGGTACAAATTGCACTTATTCTTTGAGACTTTTGCCTATATTTGTGCTACTAAAGCTAGACGCATACCAAATTTCAGCACTGTGGGGTCACTGGTGTACCCTGTGAATTTTGTCAAAGTTTAGTTTTTATCATGGCTAATAACTCTAAAACTATAAAGAATGTACGAAAAATAAAAACGGAGTCTAAATGTACTAATGAATATCTTTCATTTGACATCACACTTGACCTGATAGCCTCATTTTCATTTTTTTACCCCTCTTGAACCCCAATTTCTTAACAACCCCCCCAACATTTTTAGCTCATTTAGTTACACCAAAATTGTGCCATCACTACCTACCTATGTATTAAATTTTACGATGATCGTATCAACTTCACGAAAGTTATCCTCGGACAAACATTATGTATGTTTGTCCGAGGATCATTGATGATTATACATACAACGCTGATTTGCCTAAGTTGATTTAGAGATCACGCTTCGCTCAATCAAATGTATATTTTGTATTTTTTTTTTATAAATTGTAATATTAAGATTTACGCCGCTTCATTATTTATTTACTTTCCTTCTTGCAAAAAGGTTTATGCTTTCACGTAAAGTGCCCTACACACTTGTCTATGTTAAGTCTTCTTTTCAACCGTAACGCTCTTGACACGTCGAGGTCGTGGTCGCCATGTTGTATCGTCATTTTTTGGCCTGATGTTACACGCCTCACGATAACTCGCCATTTGTTTCTGATGGTGGTCATTATGGTCCATTCATACAGTTCTCTGCCCACTGCAGATTTGATCTGATCGGTCCTCCGCATGAGCAACCTTCCGCGCGGTCTGGTGCCTTACTCGTCCTTGTACGAGAAGACGCTCTATTGAGTCAGTCTTGCAAATATTTGAAACTATAGTATTCGATTAATTGTCCGACGAGATACAGTCTCAAACTAGTTCGGAGGGCAGGGTCTTATCGAGCTTGTCACTTCATGCATGTAACTAATCTGATTAATGAATAAAAACGGACTCTAAATGTAGTATCGAATACCTTTCATTTAACGTCCCATTTGACCAGTTAGCCTCATTTTCATTTTTTTTACCCCTCTTGAACCCCAATATCTCAACAACCCCCCCAACATTTTTAGCTCATTTAATCACACAAAAATTATGCCATCACTACCTACCTATGTATTAAATTTCACGATGATCGGATCAACGCTTTGAAAGTTATCCTCGGACAAACATACATACAACGCCGATTTGTCCAAGTTGATTTAGAGATCTCGCTTCGCTCGATCAATTATAAAGATTAAGTACAAAGATTGAGTAGCTCGAGTTGATTGTAAGTGTATATTTTTTTGTGTATTTTTTATTACTAGCCCGTACTGCCCCACTGCTGGGCAAAGGCATCCCCCTCTTCCTTCCACTTATCACGGTCTAGAGCCAGATCCCGCCAGTCTCTTTGGAAGACGTCCAAGTCATCGCTCCAGCGCTTTTTAGGCCTATTTTTATGTATATATTCCGAATATTGTTAGAAACTTTTAAATGTCAATTTTAACTAATTTTTCCTATAGAAAATGATCAAAACCACAAAATGTATAAAAATGGTTTACGAATAAAAAACAAAAATGAGATACCTCTTTTTACTATAGTATTTTGGCTAATAAAATAAAACAGTGTGTCTAATAATTAGAAATAATTATAGGCATTGATTGTAAGGTTCATGAAGCAAATAGACTCATTAACACCATTGGTAGATTACGGCTACAATACAAAAATCTATCAAAAATTCGAATATATTCGAATATTCGATTGCGCACGAGATAAGTATGACAAGCTGTTTTATAGTAATCGTTCAGGTACTACAGCCATACAAAAACGTATTGGCGTAATCTATCTATCTGTACGATTTAATAATACAGTGAAATCTAGTCAGGATTGTCTTTAAGATTATTCAGCGTTACTCTTATTAACTTATTCGCTCCTACTTTTATACATCAGAAAACAGCGGCACTAAGGGCGACTTGCACAACGATGCCTAAGCGTATTTAGTAGCTAAATATGATTTAAGGAGTTGTCAAATCATACAAATACATTTAAATTAAATATGTTTAGTAAATACGTTTAGGGATCATTGTGCAAGCCCGACTAAGTTTCCTAAGTTTCCTAAGTTTCAATTGCAATTGCTTTATTTGCGAAACTCAGGTAAAGAAGAATGCCAAGGAGGTAAAAGTCAATGATAGAGTTCAACATCATCATCATCCACCATTATTATAAATACGGGATTTATCACGTACCGTCTTATCGGTGTTTCGACCGATAATGTTTCGGTTCAATTCGTGAAGTGCGAGGCGAGTCGTTATTCGGAGCGGATCGCACTCACCCTAATGAAGGTTCACGAATTGAACCGAAACATTAAACCGAAACAAAACACCGATAAGACGGTACGTGATTAATCCCGTATTTATAATAATGATTGAAATCAATCACGAAAGTTTTCTAAGTAAAATCATCATCCACAGCCCGAATTCACCCACTGCTGGGTATAGGCCTCCCCAGTTGAGTTCAACATGTCAATGCTTAATAAATAAGCATAAATTAGAAAACACCCTGTGAAATAATGACCTATTAAGTACATTAACACCGCTAGATTATAGCGCTTTCTCCAGAACGATAAATAACAAAATAGGTCAAGGTAGCTAGTTCTAACCAGGGATGTTACGGATGCAGATTTTTGACATCCGCGGAAGCGGATGCGGATCTTAATATTTTTTAAGAACCTTCGTTTTGGTGCAAACATAAAACAAAAATATAAACTTACTGCAGAAAACTCGCTGAACATACAATAAAGTAAAAGCCATTTATTTAGGACAACAGTACAGTACAGACAAAACAGAAGGTAATCATATAAAACATTAATATACAGAACCTATAAATATACAGAAAGACAGATATCAAAACAACAGAATTAGGAACGGTCATTATAGGCAGGTACTTAATAAGAGCTACATAAATACGTGGGTGCTAAAAGGTTCTATACTTTGTGGTGTCCCAAACAGGATCAGTCTCAGCTTTGTGTTGATCCACGCTTAGGCACTAAGTGCAGACCAACGCTGGTTTTCAGACTGAAGCTGTTATAGTGGCAATACTCACAATAACACTTTATGATTACGTGATACAAATGATAACACGTGCCGTGTGGTCCCAGCGTAATAATAGGGCCACCCCTTCTCATCCCGCGGGAGCCGTGTGAGCCGGCAAAGGGAGTTGTTCCAGGGAATGGGCAGCAGCATTCTTTTGTGTACTAAACACCAACCACTACGATCACCGAGCCGCCTGCCAAGCGTGGTGATTATGGCAAAACCCCCCCTATGACAGACACAACAGACAAACGGCCCCCAGTCCCCGGCGGCTCCGTCATCCCTGGAAGTGGTAGCAACCAGGGCAGTGGCGGAGCAGGGGGTGCTAAGAATCCCCGGCAGCGATCCAGCTACCACCACCGACGACTGGACCTGGCAACGTACAACACACGACCGCTCAGGGCTGACGAGAAGATTGTCGAGCTGGAAGAAGAACTGAGCAAGCTACGTTGGGATATCCTAGGATTGTCGGAAGTCCGAAGACAGGGTCAGGACACGATGATCGTTAACTCCGGTAACTTGCTCTTCTACCGGGAGGGAGATCAACTATCCCAGGGTGGTGTCGGGTTTCTCGTCCACAAGTCCCTCGTTAACAACGTGACAAAAGACGACAGTGTGTCGAACAGGGTAGCATACCTTATACTCAGAATTACCGAAAGGTATTCGTTGAAGGTCATACAGGTATATGCGCCGACCTCGACACACCCAGACGATGAAGTGGAAGCCATGTATGAGGAGATCTCCGAGGCCATACATACTTCCAAGACTCATTTCACGGTTGTAATGGGGGACTTCAACGCAAAGCTAGGCACAAGGAAAGACGATGAGCTGAGAGTGGGGCCATTTGGATTCGGGCGGCGGAACCGAAGGGGCCAGAGACTGGCCGACTTCATGGAGAAGGAGGGCCTCTTCATGATGAACTCCTTCTATGAGAAGCGGCCAGCCAGAAAGTGGACGTGGATAAGCCCCAACGGTTTCACTAGAAATGAGATAGACTTCATTATGACGACCAAGAAGCAAATATTCTCCGTATATGTCTCCGTGATCAGCAGGGTGAAAACCGGGAGCGATCACCGCATTGTTAGAGGCACATTGAATATCGATGTTAAGCTTGAAAGGGCACGTCTGATGAAGTCTGCGCTCCGTCCAAATCCTGCCCAAATCCAAAACCCCGAGAGCTTTCAGCTAGAACTGCACAATCACTTCCAGTGCCTAGCCAGCTGCAATGATATTGACGAGATAAACAACGGGTTGGTGGAAACTGTCCAAGCGGTGGGTTCTAAGTTCTTTAAGGCCCCCCGCCGAACTAAGCACCAGAAACTCTCAAATGAAACCATTAAGCTAATGGAGGACCGGGATGAAATGAGATTGCAGTCTTCAGCTGATATGTCGGCATACGGCGTGCTTAATAGACGAATCTCGAAATCTATGCGACACGATCTGCGTACCTTTAATACATCTCGTATTAAGGTCGCAATATAAAGGAACAAAGGTTCAAAAGTGTTTGCAAAGCATTCGTCTATAGGGCAAAGCCAAATGACTAAACTGAAGTTCGACAGCGGCACTATCATTTCGTCGAAACCGGAGATTCTGAGAGGTCGAAAAGTTCTATGGACAGATGTACACCTCAACACAAAACCCCGTTGGTCAGTTGGCTCAGGACTTCAGAGCCAAACTAACCCGACACTATACCGAAGACATCCCGGACATCAGCCTGTACGAGATTAGGATCGCTCTGAAACAGCTTAAAAACAACAAGGCACCAGGTGAGGATGGAGTTACGACAGAACTTCTGAGAGCGGGTGGAAAACCGGTACTTCAAGTCCTCCAGAAGTTATTTAACTCCGTCGTCCTCGAAGGAACCACGCCAAAAGCGTGGGATAAGAGCGTGGTGGTGCTTTTCTTTAAAAAAGGTGATAAAACCTTATTAAAGAATTACAGGCCCATCTCGCTCTTGAGCCACGTTTACAAGCTGTTTTCGAGAGTGATTACGAACCGTCTCGCAAGCAGGTTCGATGACTTCCAGCCTCCCAAACAAGCCGGTTTCGGAAAAGGTTAGTACCATAGACCACATCCACACGCTACGCCAGATTATACAGAAGACCGAGGAGTATAATCGGCCGTTATGTCTAGCGTTTGTGGACTATGAAAAAGCCTTCGATTCAATCGAGACCTGGGCGGTACTGCAGTCTCTTCAGCGATGCCAAATCGACTATAGGTATATCGAAGTGTTGAAGTGTTTGTATAGTAACGCCACTATGTCAGTCCGTCTACAGGACCAGAGTACGGAACCAATCCAATTGCAGAGAGGCGTGAGACAGGGAGACGTAATTTCTCCGAAACTGTTCACGAACGCATTGGAGGACGTTTTCAAACTCTTGGTCTGGGACAGACTTGGCATCAATATCAATGGCGAATACATCACTCACCTTCGTTTTGCCGATGATATAGTCATTATGGCCGAATCGCTCGAGGAACTCGGTACCATGCTCAACGACCTCAGTAGGGTCTCCCAACAGGTGGGTCTTAAAATCAACATGGATAAGACGAAAATCATGTCAAATATCCATGTTGCACCCGTACCGGTAGTTGTTGGGGGCGATACTCTCGAAGTTGTCGACGAATATGTATACCTAGGACAAACTGTCCAATTAGGTAAGTCCAACTTCGAGAAAGAGGTCGCACGAAGAATCCAACTCGGCTGGGCAGCGTTTGGGAAACTTCACGATATCTTCTCGTCCAAAATTCCCCAGAGCCTGAAGACTAAAGTCTTCAACCAGTGTGTGTTGCCAGTGATGACCTACGGCACTGAAACGTGGTCCTTTACTCATGGCCTCATGACCAAGCTCAAGGTCGCTCAACGAGCTATGGAGAGGGCTATGCTCGGTGTTTCTTTGCGTGACAAAATCCGCAATGAGGAAATCCGCAGAAGAACTAAATTTGCCGACATAGCTCTCAAAATTAGCACGTTGAAGTGGCAATGGGCAGGCCACATCGCTCGTAGAACCGATAACCGTTGGGGAAGAAAGGTTCTCGAGTGGAGACCACGGACTGGAAGACGCAGCGTAGGCCGGCCCCCCACAAGGTGGACCGACGATCTAGTAAGAATCGCGAGGAGCCGTTGGGCGCAAACGGCTACCAACCGCTCGTTGTAGCGATCTAAGGGGGAGGCCTATGTTCAGCAGTGGACGTCTTCCGGCTAATGGTGATGATGATGAAATGATAATACATATAAGAAACGCGTCGGATCTTGTCACCGAAATCTTCGCTCCTATTGCTCAATCAGCACGTGCCCACGGCACGCACCACTCGTAAGCCCCGCCCAATTTCTTTCTTGTCGCTACCTGCGCTACATCTGCACGAACATCAGTATCGATTATTGCGGATGCAGATGTCCAAATCGATGCGGAGGCTCCGCATTTGCGGATGCGAGTATTCGCAACATCTCTGGTTCAAACATAGGCGATTCCTGATATCTAGAAATGACTATATAATGACTAAATAGTTAGAAATGATGGGATATCCTCAATTTACCCGTTTCCTTGCTGATGGGAAATGACTACGCCCACGCATTGGTATGAACTACCCAATTTAGTATTCCAGGCAGATAAAATATTTTATCAAACTCGACTGCAATGGTTCTTTTATTGCTTTTTGAGTTATCTTTAATACCTTATAGGATTGAGAAAATGTTTGGGCAAGGTCTACTAATGGTAATAGAGATTCTAAGCAGTTTCGATTATCTTGAAAAAATCGTAAATAAAATAGAAAAAAAAATATTTTGAATACGTAGTATTTAGGTCACATTTATTTAGGAGTAGGTACTGATTATTTGCGAAATGGGGAGAGGGGGGGGGGGGGCTAAGAGTCTAAGTCTAATAGAGTTACAATAGCATTGACCATTTATACACCTGTGGACATATTACAAGAAGCGATCCGCTGAGAGCCGTATATTCTGGTAGTAGTACCATCGATATACAGAATATATGTCCATGGGTAGTACATTTAAAACTGCAATAAAGCCTAAGCCAAGAGACGTGCATATTTTTATGACAGATAAACTGACAAAACTTACCGTACCGTTCTTTCAAACTAGAAAAGATAATCGCATTGTTTCGTCCAAGTTATTGGCAGAAGGCAATATCCTATTGAATAACGTATCTAGCTTATCTGAATCCAGTCTAGCTCTGAACCCGGCAGTCATTTAGCGGGCAGCAGTAATTCATTCATACACAAAGCAGGTAGCGATCGAACTCGGCGATAGCATCGCCATCGCTGCGGGGATCGCGCCCGTGGTACATGTCTGACCAGTAGCTACACATAAGTAAATGACCGGTACGTTATGGCGATAAGGATTAGCAAACTGAAGTGACAGTGAGCAGGACCCTGCTCGAAGAACTGACGCAAGAAACCACGCTAGAAGGAAAGACGACCTGATAAAGGTTCCTGGGAGCCGTTGGGGGTGGGGAGGGGGGGGGGCAATGTTCAGCAGTGGACGTTATGCGGCTAATATGATAATGATGATGAATGGCGATAAAATTGTAGGTGTAAATAAATAAATAAATATAAATATTGCTGGACATTTCACACAGCGCTATCTAGCCCCAAACTAAGCCGAGCTTGTACTATGGGAACCAGATAACTGATAGAATACTTAAATTCATTTTTTTTGTAAATACATACTTATAATATACATAGAAACAACCAGACCCGGAACAAGTATCTGTATCACATGCAAACATTTGTTCCGCGGCGGGAATCGAACCCGCTACCGCCTGCGTCTCAGCCGGCTATTCACCCACGGCACCACGGAGGCCGTGTGTGTGCGTTATGTGTGGCTAGATAGACAACTAAATCTTATAATTGCGAGCTTTACACAGATACTCTATCGCATGAGAAATATCAATCGTGCGTGAAAGAGCTAGCGTGTAAAAATGTTGGTAGGGGAAGGGAAACATTACGCTTGCGCTCATCAGTCGTACGCGGGATCATATGTTCCAAAGTTGCTTTACACGTAAATTCTTGCGCACACGCTTACTGAGTAAAAGATGGCGGACACGTGGAACAAAGAATTAATAGTTGAGTTAATTACGCTGTACAAGTATTTTCCTTGCCTCTGGAAAATTGAGTCCGAATAATATAAAAACAAAAATCTTAAAGAGGAAGCTTATAGAAAAATAGTTGTTTTTTGTAGAGCCAATGGTATTCCCGATGCTGATGAAAATTGTGCGAATTGTACATAGTTTATCACGCGCCAGCTCTAGAAGATCTATCCCGCGCGATTAGCCTTTACACGGTCGCTCTTTCCGTAAAAACTGACGAGTAATCGAGCGCGAAAGAACGCGTAGCTTAAACAGCTTCAAAAACATAATCGCGCACGATTGTGTGTGCAGGCTTTCCGGCGCGCAATCCAGTACGCTCCTGAGAAAGCGCGATAGAGTGTCTGTGTAAAGGCTGCTATAGGCTGATATGATGATGATTAAAATGATATCCTATAAATAAAAGAATCGTATCATACATTTAATTGTAAATATAGATCGTTAGAAAACTAAGTGAAGTGCTTTATTGAATAAATAAATAATATCTATTCAATGAAGGACTTTAAATTGGTTTTATTAAGTATACTTAGAATAGTTATGTGGATTTATTGCTATCAGTAGTATGTATTTTTATACTTTTGCGTTTTCTTTCCTTACATCACTGATTCCATTGTTTGTCAAAATTTACTAAAGTCTAACTTTTTATTAGCTGCAGTAAAATGACGTTTTGTGGGTTGCCGGTTTTAGAAGAAAAATAAATAGGGATGTAGATGTAGATGAATCATAAATGAATAATCAGTTTGGTTTTTTTTTGAGATTTAATATTAAGTTGTAATGTATTTTTTTAACCTATTATTATTACTATACTAGAGGATTGATCTTTTTTAGTGGAAGTATAGGGAGGTACATTCAAAATGAAACAAAAACGTCATAATAATGTTATTTAATTAATTTTTGTGAACTGAATCACATCCCTATTGAGATTAGGCTGGCAACATTATTTTATGGAATGACATTTAGAAACGTCATTTTACTGCAGCTAATAATAAGTTAGACTATAGTGTTACTTTGTTATTGTTAGTACATATTTTTTAATGCATGCGGTGTTTTTTTTTTTATTGATGGATGGCCAAGCGCTTGACCACTACCTCACCTTATGTTAAGTGAAGGTGTGATCAAAGATGGAGCACGCTTGCCTAGAAAGAACCTTTTCACTCTGGACTTGAAGACTCCAAGACCTTACCTATAATTTACCTATAACTGGTTGTGCAATTAGTACCTACTTAAATTAATCTTTAGTTGAGCATGAAATATTGTTACAATCGTTGGTAGACCTAGTAAATAAAATAAAAAAAAATAAAAAGTTGTGTGTAGTCCTAACTACTACTAATAAGATTATTGATTTTTTATCATCATTTGTGATGTGATTGGACGATTAGAATAAGCCTGTACACTAATAAATAAATAATGCCGGACATTTCACACAGCGCTATCTAGCCCCAAACTAATAAATAGCATTTTTTTACAATCTTAAAACCAATTGACAGGCTGTGCAGATTATGAAGTCTTACATTTTCAAATCGAATGGATGTAGATGAATTATTGTGTGGGAATAAACTTAAGCTCGTTGAGTTTTGGTTTGAATTGTACATTGCGATATTACACCGATTGTGCGTGGGAGTCTTTGTATAGAGCTGACTGGCTCCTTTACAATGTGTGAGTTGTCTTATTGCACGGAGTTAAGCTACTGGTTCTTTCTTAGTGTGGTATGGTGAGGCCGGCGCGGGGCCGCGCGGTCGTCGGCCGGCGCCATCGATTCCGGTTAGGGCCGCCAGGGCTTAAGGGTTTATCGCATAGCTCTAAAGGCGAAAGGTTCCTACAAATCTCAACTATGCCTACGATATTCCAAAGGATGATCCACGGTAGATTTTTCTGGAGACTAGCTGGGGAGATAAGTTCTACACAATTTCACAGAATTTCGTTGAAAATGAGTTATTACTCTTATCGAAGAAAGTTTGTATTTAACTGAGGGATTTGAAAGGATGATTCACTGTCTAGGGAGAAATGTCTAGCCAAGTTGCAGACGAAGGCGTGTTCCAAGACTTACGAGAATATTATAGATCCGTCTATGTAAATAGAAGTGTGTGAACTAATCCGCGTATCCAAAGTATAGACACTGGTATACCGAAAAACTTGAGATCATCCCGTAAGATTATTGTACCTACTCAGATAGATAGATAATGTCCTAATTGCACACCATCACAGTAATATTATAAATGCAAATGTTTTACCATATTAGTGTGATGGTGTGGATGTTTGTCTGTTTGTTACTCAATCGCGACGTATTCAATCACGAAGTGAGAATAGGTCTTAATGCCTGGCAGAATTCAGGTATTATTATTATTTTAGCCCTCTGTGTCCCACTGCTGGGCAAGGCCCCACTACATTTTTGCCAGCGCCAAGATCGCCCAATCCGCTTGTAAATTAATGAGCTCTTCCCTCCATCTTTTTCTCGGTCTGCCGCGACTTCTTCGGGCTTTGTCAGGATTCCCCTCGGTAGTAAGCTTGACTCACTGATCGACCAGCCAGTCCTACATGAGCTTGGCAGCTTTCGTAGCTACAATGATTAGCGTTCGAGAACGCAGCTAGGTATTGCGTATTTCAGGTGTATTTTAATGAAAGGTCAGTTAGATTTCAAAGCACAGTTAAGTACTAAATTTATAAATTATATAAAAACACTAAACGTGTGAAATATCCAGCATTATCATTATTTAATTATTTTGCTATCACTGCGTGACAGACTTCATTGATTATGGATGAAAATTGACGATAATATAGTAAGTACGAACGATCGAGCTTTTGTGTTTAGCGTAATCGCGAACAATAACATTGCAGGAATGGATCAGCACCTATAAGTACATATTTCATATAAATATGAATGCATATGTACATATTTAATTTTGGTAAAGGCAGCCCTAGCGTTCTGCACGCAATATCCTAACCCTTTACGTAACGAGATAGTGATTGTGACTTAGATGAATCACAGCGAGCGAACACACTGTGCCCGTGTTTATTGTAACGAGATAGTGATTGTGACTTAGATGAATCACAGCGAGCGAACACACTGTGCCCGTGTTTATTGTAACGAGATAGTGATTGTGACTTAGATGAATCACAGCGAGCAAACACACTGTGCCCGTGTTTATTGTAACGAGATAGTGATTGTGACTTAGATGAATCACAGCAAGCGAACACACTGTGCCCGTGTTTATTGTAACTAGATAGTGATTGTGACTTAGATGAATCACAGCGAGCGAACACACTGTGCCCGTGTTTATTGTAACGAGATAGTGATTGTGACTTAGATGAATCACAGCGAGCGAACACACTGTGCCCGTGTTTATTGTAACGAGATAGTGATTGTGACTTAGATGAATCACAGCGAGCGAACACACTGTACCCGTGTTCATTGCTGTGTTAAATTAACATAACACAACATCCAACAGTCATTATGTATTGAACTGAACTTGAATTTTGACCCCCACCATTTTGGGCCCTTTGGATATCAAAATTAGGCTATCTATACTAATATTATAAAGAGGAAAGATTTGTTTGTTTGTTTGTTTGTATTGAATAGGCTCCGAAACTACTGAACCGTAAAAAAAATCTTTGACTGTTGGGTAGCTACACTATCCCCGGGTGGCATAGGCTACTTTTTACCCAACTGTGCAGAAGGAGGGTAATGTTTTTATTGAAAAACTACGCGTGCGAAGCTGCGGATTAGTCACCTAGTATATTAATAAAGGTAGGCTAGCATTATTATTATCCCTGTCTCTATTGACTTAGCTCGGCGCTACAGTAAATTCTCACACATACAAACCGGGTGCGGACAGGCCGCAGCGCCTGTAGTAGTAATAATTAAATCAGTTTATTTCTATGGAGTGGCATAGAGGTAAGACGATGAATGTAAGTAAGGTGGTATGAGCGTTTTAGGCCATCAGAAGATCTTCAACTATAACGACTTATACCCGGGTCCAAAATATTAACATGCCCAGTGTAACACGGAAATGCTCAGCTGAGAATAAATTAATAACACCGGACTTTTCACACAGCGCTATCTCGTCATTTTCAGGCAAAATCTTGTACTAAAAGAATCAGATAACTGATATACACGTAATACTAAAATACATATTATACCATGTTTGGAAAAACATACTCATAATTTATAGAGAAACACCCAAACGAGGAACAAATATTTGTAGATCTTGCAAAATTGTGGTCCTAAATTTCTACTAGCGGTCATCCCAGGTAACAACCGCTTTACTAATAATTATGATTAAAGTCAATACGAAACTACGAAGTTTTTTCTATACGACCTGCAGATGCAACAAGCTTATGGCCCACCTCATGTTAAGTGGTAACCATCGCCTATAACAAAGTAATGCCTAGGAGATCACGCACCTTAGAAACGTGCCCTAGGATGCACTGCCCTGCGTCCATAACTCGAGGCATGCAGGTGTTGCAGTCTACACAGCCAATCCGCCAACCCGCCGACACAGCCCGCGCGGCTTCTTGTCGGCGGCTTTATTTTACGACAATCATCATCATCATCACCATCATCATCCACAGCCCGACTTTACCCACTGCTGTGTATAGGCCTCCCCAAGTTTGTGCCATCCGCCGCGATCCTGCGCTAGTCTCACCGACTCTAACGATGTCGTCCACCCATCTCGCTGCCGGACGTCCTACCCTTCTACAGCCATTCCTCGGCCACCATTCAGTTGCTACCCTGCTCCACCTGTCATCACCACGTCATCAAGACAATAATAATTAAATAAACTACTTAAAGCACCATGTGCCCGTAATTTCACCGGCAACCATAGTGTATCTACTGGTATCACACTAATATTATAAATGCGAAAGTTTGGTTGTTTATTTATTTATTTATTTGTTTGTTACTTCTTATTAGCGTGTCAAGGGTGTTACATATACCTAATCCTACATATTTGCCGACCTGCACGATTCTATTATTTACGACATAAAATAGAGTCAAAGTGCATCGACGGAGTCAGCCGACGCTGCACCATTGCAACACGCCGGACACCGCCGCACGTCATCGGAGCCGAGCCCCGCGCACCGCGTCGCCGCCGGACTTCACTTCGGTTCACACATCGAACCCGTCAAGTAGTTATAACTTAGTTCGTAAAATCTATATTGTAAAATCCTGAATAAATTAGTATTCCAGAATCGGTTTTTTTTGGGAACCCCGGGCGTCATTCCTATATTTAGGGTTCTATGTATTCAATTATACTATGTTGGACAGCTGTTTGGCCACAACAATAGCATTAGGTGAGGCGGTTATTAGGTCCTCCATCGTGCAGGTGTTCGGACATAAAGGGCACATTAGCAAGTGCTGCATTGATTGCGCGGGATCACCGCAGTCGCACTGCGTTAAGTTAGAATCCCTGAATCCCCATTTGCACATATTCAGTCTGCAGCGGCCAACCTGGGTGCGGAGCCTGTTTAAGGACTTATTTGTTACTCAATCGCGTCGTAACGGCTGAACCGATTTCGATGAAATTTAGTATGTACATAGATTATAACCTGGATTATTACATACTTGTATCCCGTAACTCAGGACCCATGGGATAAAAATGGGGTGTCAAGTCACGTTGCAGCAGCGAGTTTAGCTTTATTTCTAGGTTACCTACACATTTAGTAGTGTAACGCGTCCAAAGTCGCGGGCAACAGCTAGTAGCAAGATAAGTGTAACTACATTATCGACTTTTATCGATTCTAAAGCTTTACTGTCGCATAAAGTTTACGGTGATGGGAAACATAAAGAAGTTCCAACACCCATTAAAAACTACGAGTACCGCAAAGTCGATTAAACTCAAAAAGAAAAGATAGAATCCCTACTAATACTAGCTGACCTGAAACGGGCTTCAAGTTTTGCCAATAAAAAAATACCCTCCTGCAGTTAAGTCCTCTTTAAGAAAACCGTTATTATTATTATTTTTACAATGGGAAAATGCTTTACGCATGTCCTCCAACTCGGGGAGAGTTGAAAGGGTCTGTCGGACTCTCCTTAGGTTACTTTACAACCAACGGCATACCGACTAAAAACCCACCGATATTCCTTCATTCACCTCAGTGCTGGTGCATCATCAAACCGCCCATCTTGAGATGAGTGAGTCGATGCTGCACCAGCACTTGACAGGGTTATGGGGTCCCGCAACCATACCTCGACATGGCCAATGACGTATGTCCACTGTTGACCTATTTCTGATCATTTAGCTTTGTAACAATAGGGAACTGTTATGTAGGAGTTGGCAATACTCGATCAAACTCAATTCTGAGTGACGTAGAACGTAACCGCACCATTTACATGTACGTGCCAGTTGCGTGCTCTAATTACAGGGCGGCTAGCGTTACAAGGCGTTAATCCGGCTTAATTAAATGGCAGAACTAGTGAAAATCATGTCAGTAGTCTAAACATAATTTATATTGCTTATACAGAGTGCCCCGGAACTGTTCGCACTGTTTGTCAGCCAAGCTGACTACCGAAGGGAATCCCGACAAAGCCCGAAGAAGTCGCGGGAGACCAAGAAAAAAATGGAGGGAATAGCTCATTAATTTCCAAGCGGATTGGGCGATCTTGGCGCTGGCAAAAATGTAGCGGGGCCTTGCCCAGCAGTGGGACACAGAGGGCTAAAATAATAATAATACCTAAATTCCGCTAGGCATTAGGCCTATTCTCACGTCGTGATTGAATACGACGCGATTGAGTAACAAACAGACAAACATCCACACCATCACACTCATATTATAAAACTTTCACATTTATAATATTAAAAAAACGTCATGGTGTGCAATTAGGACATTATCTATCTATCTGAGTAGGTACAATAATCTTACGTATTTTAGGACGTATCTCAGTATTTTAAACCTAAACAGGGTGATTCCGACACTGAAAATTAACACTTATTCATTAAAAATAAACTTATAACATCTCTCTTTTCGCGTCGGGATTTTAAAAGTATTAACGACGAATAAAATACTCATCACCTCTGCCCCAATCATGCCCTATTATTCTTTGTACGCAGCTCACAGCGAAATGATACTTTTTCAATCAATCTTATCGGAATTTGTGCAGCAAAACAAATTACGTTAAAACTAGTGGTTCTGTGAGAGCAGTAAACCTCGCGTTCCAAGTCCAAAAAATAATTAGCGCCACAAAATTAATAGGCTTGCTTATGTAGACTTTTTAGCAAAATATTGATAGGTAAGTATAAGTTTTAGCGATTACTCGCGTTCCCTTGGTCCTAGGAGGTCTAATCTGGTGTCTACGGGTTCATCTCGTGAAGGTGGAGAGGACTGCGTATTCTAATTGGTATAGCTAGGTATTAAATTACCGAAAAAAAATCAATAATTGAAATCCGTCCTTATCCATCCGTCTATTATAGCAAAGTTTCACCTCTTTTGCCCCCTCCACTCCCCCCTTTTGGATTTTTTTTCACAAAATCTTGTGTAGAATGAAGTCCTTAGTGTGTCTTTCAAATTTTATTGAAATCCGTTGATAAATAACGCTACAGCATAGTTCCCTCCTATTTTCCCCCCAATCAAAAATCGCGATCGACTGAAAATCCTACTAATATTATAAACGCGAAAGTTTGTATGTATGGATGTTTGTTACTCTTTCACGCCGAAACGGCTTAACCGATTGCGATGAAATTCGGTATGTACTAAAATCATAACCTGGATTAACACATATGCTACTTTTTATTGGCAAACCACGCGTGCGAAGCCGCGGATTGGTCAGCTAGTTTTAATAAGGAACTTGTGTGCCAATTTTCGTCAAAATCGGTTGAAAAATGCGACCCGTAGGTGAGAACAGACAGACAGACAGCCGGCCAAAAGCATTTTTTGGCCAATCTCGAAACTGAGACTCTCGCTCGTCAATAATAAAGACAAAGAGCCATTTTCAATTATTATTTTTATACATATTCCCGGGTATCAAGTGGATATATCATAGGAAGTCCAATTGGCAGGTACAGGTATAAGAATCATGAACTGATTATATCAGAATCCCTACCACTGCTTGACACATATTCCCGAAAGCATCCATTCCTTGCAATACTTACCTCAAGACTTTCAGAATAAGGTTTAGATTTAACCAGTCGATGGTTTGTAGGTCGTTAAGACCTCTCCCCTCGCTCCCGCTCCAAGTCAAACGCATAAAGCAGAACCCCACTTCATTAAGTGTTCGACGACCTGAGCGATTAACTAAGAGATTTACTTTTATAGGTACGGAAAGCCACGTATGGCCGAAGTCACGTAGCTAGCAGGTTTACCCTGGCTGTCTCATCTGCTTACCACGACCACCACCATATATTAGGGAGGCCTTTTACAAGCTAGTTAGATTAGATTGTACCACTGCTGGGCGAAAATTTCATCTATGTCCAGTCACATGAGTCTGTGTTTCCAACCAGAACCTGGGTTAATTAAGTCGCGAGTGAACAGGTTTCTTCTAGGCAAGCATGATCCATCGTAGGCTGCATCATCGCTTACCATCAGACGAGATCTTGGTCAAATGCAAGCATGTATAAATGTATAAAAAAATCATATTACCGTCATTTTCAATTGTAGCCAGCCGTAAGCACCCTAAAAGGACAAAGTCAAACCGATGGCAAAATAATTACTAGTGATCGTTTTAAAAGTATTTGCATTATTGACTTAAACTTGAAAAGGTGATAAGGTCGCAAAGCTTTTATACGGTAATTTAGGAAGGGTGCACTTTATCCAATTAAAAGTTTCAAGGCTACATGCTAGGGGGCCCACCCAAATGCCAACAGTAATGAAATATTGCAGTATTTTTAGAAATAGGTTAGTATTATTCTTGCTTAATACGATAATGTTGTTTTCAAGAGCGGAGAAGAATTAAACAAGTGCAGATTATACCATGGAGCGAAGCGAGCCGCGATACTTTCCAGCTGGATTTCCTTTAACCTGCTTTATTTGTAAATGCGACCGTTAGCTATTAAGGCAGCTTTATGAAATTGTTTCATCACTTTCGTGTGACAACCGACGTGGTGTTATTATACTTTCAGCTATAAATTCTTGAATTGTAGGATTTTCGCGGTCGCAATGTAGACGTTCCAATTTGTGTTTAAAAATAATAAAACAGTAATGTATGTGTGTGTTTTGTGTAACATGTCGATATGCTTCTTTTCGAAATACAAAATATAAGTTTCAAACACAAACAACATTTTTTTTTAATATTTATTTAACTAGTTCATAGAAAATAATTTAAAATTTTACCTTTTACCAAACAAAAGTTACAATAGTACATTTTGAATTCATTCTTAGTTATTTATTTGTGGATTACAAACTTCAATGACTAAAAAGAAACCGTTTATAAAAGTTCACAAATATAGCGGGCGCAAAGGACCCACATTGAACCATTTTTCACAAACTTTCGTAGATTACATTACAGGGTTAGGGACCTAGGGGTGCGGCCAACTCACGATACGCTTAGAAACTATTTAGAATTAAACATTTAATTATAATAATAGCTAACAACATGGTTTGGATACCAAAATGCGTGGGATTAATTTATTAAAGCCTTCTCAAAACCCCGATACATAGAACCAGTTTATATGCAAACTCCTTTTCCGTCCTAGCTGTCCGATTATGGAACGCCTTGCCGGTCTCCATTAAGAAATCCCCCTCACCTTCCGTATTTAAAGCTAGACTCAAAAACTTTTATCTCCATGAAGAGTCATGATTCATCTGATCTCTAATATTATTATTGTAAGTATAAGTATGTAAGTACATATTTATTTATTTTATATATGATATTTATTTATTTAAAGTTATTTATGTACCTAATATGTATGTATATAACTAATTTCTTTTTCTATTATTAAGTTTATTCTTTTTACACCTCGGCCAATCTTCCATTAAGCAATGATCCTCTCCACCCAAAGGTTGTCTGGAAGAGATCGCTTTGTTAAGCGATAAGACCGCCCATTATGCTTACTTTTATTTGTTTTTTTTCAATAAATCTGTTGTGTCTAGCTTGTAAGGTATAATAAAGAATTTTCATTCATTCATTCATTCAATAATACTTTTTTACTGAAGGCCCATCCACTAACGTCTTTCCTTCTGACTTGTCCTGTCGTTCAAGCTGTACAGAAACGCGACGGGATAAAACTCAGAAAAATTGTTCAATTGTTGAGTAATACCGTCTTTCTTTCTCGCACTTGCAAATCCCTGACGTTCATGCACGTTCACGATTGTAGATTCCGGCAGGAATTAATGTTAGTGGACGCGACGCTAAGATTATGCCTATATACTAATTTAATTACTGAAAGATCATTGTGTGTGTAGTGTACCTACTTTATACCGACATTTTAGTTAGAGCATTTTGATGTTATAGTTCCTTTGGCGCGTTTGGATAAAATTATGAGAGTAAAATTTTTTCGATGCGCTCGCACACTGCTAGCCAAAAAGCGACATGATGAAGTTAGCCGATAACTGTCTCTGAAGTTTCCGTAAAACCTCATAAATATATTCAAAGCAGTATCTTAAATATTCATAAATCTACAACACGTGTAGAGAACACGTGTTATCAGTGGAGATAAAACAAAAATATTTATTCATAAATATACATTTTTAGGGTTCCGTAGCCAAATGGCAAAAAACGGAACCCTTATGGATTCGTCATGTCTGTCTGTCTGTCCGTCCGTATGTCACAGCTACTTTTTAAGTAGAACTATACTGTTGAAACTTGGTAAGTAGATGTATTCTGTGAACCGCATTAAGATTTTCACACAAAAATAGAAAAAAAAAAAATTTTGGGGGTTCCCCATACTTAGAACTGAAATTCAAATTTTTTTCATCAAACCCATACGTGTGGGCCTGTGGGGTATCTATGGATAGGTCTTCAAAAATGATATTGAGATTTCTAATATATTTTTTTTCTAAATCGAATAGTTTGCGCGAGAGACACTTCCAAAGTGGTAAAATGTGTGTACCCCCCCCCCCCCCCCCTATAACTTCTAAAATAACAGAATGGTAAAACTAAAAATATATGATGTACTTATATGCAAACTTCCTCCGAAAATTGGTTTGAAGGAGATCTAGTAAGTAGTTTTTTTTAATACATCATAAATCGTATTTTAATCTAATCGCAATTTACCTTTCATTCCATCAACTCAAATATAAAAAAGTTACGACGAACTACAAGAACTTTTATATTATGTTACTTCCTGCTACGGAACCCTTCATGGGCGAGTCAGAATTGCACTTGGCCGCTTTTTAATTATATATGGTGGTGAGTGATAGGCCATTGTAAAAATTTGTGATACTTTTATCTTAAAAAAACTTTGTGCATTTATAGATTTGAGGTTAACTGTCGGTTTGTATTCTTTTTATTTCTTTAGGTACATCATCATCCTCATCTCAGCCCGTCTACACCCACTGTTGGGTATAGGCCTCCTCTTTATTACGCCATTCTTTCCTGTCCCTTGCGAGGCTCATTCATTGACACCCAGCTACGCTTTCAATATCATTCGACCATCGGGTGGTCTGCCTCTTGGTCTACGAGCATCCCTTGGCCACCACTCTGTAATCGCCTTCGTCCAACGTCCGTCATCTTTCCTAGTCAAGTGTTCAGCCCACTTCAGCCCTGCGATCCTCATACCCACGTCCACAACCTTTGTGCGACGTCGGATTTCTACATAGGGTATGTGGTCTAAGAGGTACATTATAAATTATTTTATTAGTACCATGTAAGTACACATACACGAATTTTTATTTCAACAACAATTGGCAAATTAATTAAAAGATATTCGGAAAATGACGACCTCTGGCGCAGTGGGCGAATAGCCGGCTGAGGCGCAGAATGTAGATATATGTAGATAGACAATCATTTATTCCGCGATTTGGACAATTTTTTACATGGTAAAACATTTTTTCCCTTGAAGCAGTACAAAATGCCTTCACACAGTTTGTTGAGTCCAGGTCCCCAGAGTTCTACCGCAAAGCCTAAATGACCTTCCCATGAGATGGCATAATTTGTATAGACTGTGAGGGTAAAACTTTGATTAAATAAATATACTTTCTCTTAGAAAAAAAAATGGTTTCAAACAACAATTCAATTCAAATAATTTTTTATTGTATAATTCTAAGTATGTATTTACAAAAAAATGTATGTAAGTATTCTATCAGTTTTCTTGTTCCCATGGTACAAGCTTTGCTTAGTTAGGGCAAGATAGCGCTGTGTGAAATACCTAGCATTCTTTGTTTATTTAAATCTACTAGCCACACTATTATCTACATTGGAATAAGTTTGAATACGGTAACACACTATAATACCAAACTCCAGCAAAAAGCTAGATCCTTCGTACAGTAAACGTTATAAGAACATTTGTGTACGTCGCTGGGACTCAGGCGAGAGCCCCTTTTACAGCATAAACGCGTTCAAAATGCAATATAAACTTTATTTTGTTTCGGGAACTAACGCTACCCTCTAGAGATGGGAGAGATAGTAAGAACACTCGAGGTGATCACCTCCACCAGAGTGAAAAATAACTGCATATTTTGAGGATTTCAACTAGGGATTCCTGAATTTCATAGTATATGTATTAACTTTTTATTCCACATAGCGCCATCTGTGCTGTAACGAATGAACTAATACTATACTTTCTTAACTATGAATGAATCATTATAAACTCAAAATGCGAATCTCTGAAAGCGAGAGCTTTCGAGAGAGACACGTACCGAATTATAAAACCTATTTCTCTGTAAACACTCCTGTTTTGTTTTGTTTGTCCTACATAGATACACTTTTCATGATTAATTAAGGAAAGTAGAAACGTTAATAGGATTAAGAAAAGCTCATAATTTACGATCCGCCTGGGATTCTTTGCCTACATACCTTTAAATTTCCCCTTGCTTTTTAGCTAGTCTATCCCGGGGGGATAAACGGTTTTTTTCCTTATTTCTGCCGAATCTGGAAATATTCTTATATTCCCTGAGAAAATGCACATGAAGCATAAAAAACTAATTAAGTAGACAATTAAACAACTGCATTTCGACAACATGCAACTTCTAAACCACGGCCTGTACTTTACAAAGATTTTTTTTAGTTAGTGGTGCCTACTCCTAAACACTACTACCTTTCCCAACACCATTAGGTGCTCCTGATTGTCTGGTCTTCTGTTAACAATATGACCGAAATACTTCTAATTGACGGAGCGAGCGAAGCGTCTCAGTTTCGAGGATGGCCAAAAAATGCTTTTGTCCGTGTGTCTGTCTTTTCTCGCCTACAGGTCGCATTTTTCGACCGATTTTGACGAAAATTGGCTTGATTTATTTAAATTTTTTAATCGATCGCGATTTTTGATTGGGGGGGAAAACAGGGGGGAAGTTTGCTGAAGCGTTATTTATCGACGGATTTTAATCAAATTTGAGAGGCAAACTAAGGACTCTATTCTACACAAGATTTTGCGAACAATTTTCCAGAAACGGGGGAGCGAAGGAGGGTCGGAAGAGAGTGGGGGGAAGTTTGCTGTAGCGTTATGGACCGATTCAAAAATAAGTTTTTTTTTGGAAAATGTATACCAACCTATACCAATCAGACTATGCGCAAGTTCTACTGTTCTCACAGAACCACTAGTTTTTAAATGAAAATTAATTCACGATTTTTCAAAAATCCTTGGCAATTTGTATTCGAAGAGGTCTTTGTAGATTCCGGTAGGTATGATGTAGCTGGTCGCATCCTTACCCTACCACACGTACTAGTGAAATTAAACGACTTTAGTATGTAAACTAACAAACCTGGGGGCGGAAAGTTTTCAAAGCGATCTCGAGCTGAAACATCTGCAACGTTGACATTTTAAATTAGATAGGTACTCAAATTTTAAACGAAACCAATTCACCCTTCTTCAAATTTAATATTTTTATGTTTAAAGTTTTACATTTGTATTTAAATTGTCTGGCAAATATGAAGCTGCGTAAATTTTATTAAATAAATAAACTTCCAACTAATTTACAATGAAAACGCGATAATGATCATGAGTACGAGTTTTACTGATATATTTTTATGTAGGTGTCATGCAACTGCGACGAAATATCGGGTAATTACAAAACTCGCAAATCACGGAACATATCCCGTTTATTGTGTTAATAATATTGCTGGACATTTCCCACAGCGCTATCTAGCCCCAAACTAAGCAATGCTTGTAAACACGGCTACACATCAAGCTATACATTTCCAGTATAAGCTGACCTCGCATTCTACGAAAAACCTACACAATGCGAGGTCAGCTTATACTGGAAAAATATAGCTGGAGATGTGTAGCCGTGTGTACTATGAGAACCAGGTACTGATAAAATACTTATATACTTTTTTGTTAATACATACTTAAATATAATATACAGAAAAGCATACAGACCCGCAACAAATATCTGTAGATCATGCAAACATTTGTTTGCCACGAAGGTCGTCAATAACATCCTTTAGCATGATAGTTTCATCCGTTTCATTTTTACCCTTTATGTTATCGGGCTATTCGGATTGTCCATTGGGGTAACAAAGCGATAGATGAAGTCGATATAATGAGACTCAAAGAGCATTTGCCGTGGTTTCCTCTATTGGGACGATTTGAAATCAACTTGGCCCGCGGCTAGCGTATACTAATATTGTACAGTACACGATTCGTCATGTCTATTTATGCGTCTCGGCGAGTGCCCGCGGGAAATCATCGTATCACAAACGTCCGTTCTATTCCGCTCAAAATACGCAGTATTTTCCTACTTACGTATTAGAAAACTACTTGAAATGGATTGAAAACAATCATATAAGGCTCTCAAGTAGGTAGACCACTGATCTTTTAAAATACATAGTTTGTAGTGTAGGCTTTGCGCCCAAGGGAAATCATCGTATTTGAAAAGGCTTCACTTTTTTGCTGGACGTGTTAAAAGATTTATAAGTCGAGCTATAGGTAAAGTGAATAATGCTATACAACTCTAATGAACATTTTCCAAACTTAGGAATTGGCTACAGTTTTATCGCTTAGCATGTTCTAGTTCAGAAAAGACGATAAGTATATATTAAGTACTAAGTACATATTATTATTAATACGTTGGGAATTTGGCACTACAAGTTTCCATCCCCGGTCGTAGATCTAGAGGTGGACCCAAGACAAGGTGGAGAGATGTAGTGTCAAAAGACATGAGAGAGTGCCAAGTTTCTGATGACGACGTCAAGGATAGAGCGAAGTGGAGAAAAACGACCAGGAAAACTGACCCCACCACCATGTGGGATACATAGCTGGGAAGAGAGAGAGAGAGACTAAGTATTATTATTCTTTTGAGAGCCACACTCAACCTACCGAGCCAACCCACGCCTAGACTTTAAACGAACCAGTGACTCGGTAAACGAACTTCGAAATCTGCAAGTAAACCGGTTGAGTCTACGCTATTTCCTTCAAACTATTCCAGCACCCCTTGCTCCAATTTAATCAGTCTCAGCTCTCACCGTACCTCTCAACATTGAAATCAGCCGGACAGACTAACTCAATTACTGCGCTATCGCTTACACGGGAATCATCTAATTTGTTACTTCAATCTTGTGGTAAGGGTTTACAGATTGCGCCAAAGGTACTCGTAGTTCGATTTGTTTTTAATGTAACTTGTTTGGAAACTGGATCACGGCCCACCTGATGGTACACGGTCACAGTCGCCTATTAATAACGGCAACACCCGGGGTATTGTCGATGCGATCCCTATTCTGCAGAAACCTCTTAAAATTTTTAGGTATCTGCTTTAGTTAGGCCCGTAAAATGCGCTAGTAAGTTACTGTATAAGTCGCGGCACGTAACTTTAGCGCTGAACGATACGCGGAGAGGATAGCTGCGCATGGGTACTGTCGTGCAAGCAATACAATAGCCACTATTGGCTTGATTGGAGATATTCCTTACCGTTGCAATTGACGTATTTGTAGACTCTGCTGTCCTTTTTTGGATTTTCCCTAAATTGCCATTTAATTTAATGTTTCCCGCCTTATTAATCGCTCAAATTTACAGTGCTGCTGTCCGAATGACTGAGTAAAGTACTTGTAACTTCATCAATCTCACTTTTGATTTGTTTCAAAGAATTAATTGATTAATAGATTCCCTTTTAAAAAAAAACAATTCACATCATAAACCATTTTCCTTGCCTGTCTTTTCAAAACAGTATTTCTTTTAGGCATATTCACTTTAAACTCACAAACAAACTTAAAAAACTAAATTTAACAAACAAATTAAAATAACAGCAATAACAATACAATTAAGAACGCGACTGTACACTGGATGTGCGCGGGGTGTCGTATCAGTGCGGGGGACGGAATGCGACTAGAGAGCCAATCAACGCTACGCACGCCCGCCCTTCATCCAGCTAGCCCCCCTCAGGTGCCTTATTTTATACTTCTGCGCAATAACGGTCAGCGTTAGAGTTACGTGCCGCGACTTATACCTACCTATAAAAACGCGCTACTAATTATGTTTTACACTTAGGTATCTATTAACCATATTAGAAAGTGAAAATTTGCGGTCATTTCACTTACCCTCAGCCTACCCCCGAGAGGTCGGTAAGAAGTTGGAGCGATCTTATCAATAACGTTTTTAGGGTTCTATAGAATAGAATAGAATAGTAAACGCTTTATTGTACACCACACTTAAATTAACAAATCATAATTTTAAACGTACAACCTGATACGCGATTTTTCAATTGTCGGTCTAAAGGCGATCTCTTCTAGACAACCTTTGGCTGGATTCGATTTTACGAGATCGTTAAATACAGTAGCTTTATAAATAAATTCTGTCTATAAGTACCTCAAAAGGAATCCTTATAGGATCACTGCAATGTCCATCAGTTTATCCGCCTGACAAGACCCTTTCTAGGGTTCCGTAGCCAAATGGCAAAAAACGGAACCCTTATGGATTCGTCATGTCTATCTTATGGAACTATACTGTTGAAATTTGGTAAGTAGATGTATTCTGTGAACCGCATTAAGATTTTCACACAAAATAGAAAAAAAACAATAAATTTCTGAGTTCCTCATACCTAGAACTGAAACTTAATTTTTTTTTCATCAAACCCATACGTGTTGGGTAGGTATCTATGGATAGGCCTTCAAAAATGATATTGAGGTTTTTAATATAACTTTTTTATAAACTGAATAGTTTGCGCGAGAGACACTTCTAAAAAGGTAAAATGAGTGCCCCCCCCCCCCCCCGTAACTTCTAAAATAAGAGACTGATAAAACTAAAAAAAAATATATGATGTACGTTACCATGCAAACTTCCACCGAAAATTGATTTAAACGAGATCTAATAAGTAGTTTTTTTTTGTTTAATACATTATAAATCGTAAACCGTAATTTACCTATCATTCAATCAACTAGATAATGGTACGGAACCCTTCGTGCGCGAGTCCGACCCGCACTCGGTCGGTATTTCGAGGAGATATCAAGTTGAAATTAATATCAAATACATAGGTCTACGGGCCCTTGGATCTAGGAAAATAATTTTTCGAGTTAATTTCATTTATTTATCAGACATGCCATTTTGTTAGTTTTTGTTTCAGTAAATATAATATTATAAATACGGTAGTAGACCAATAAATTAACATAATGCATCCAATTGCATCCCATTCATCGAAAATATCTATCGATATATTTAACGTGCGATGCTGGGCGCTTTCTTCGCGTTCTTATGCCGCGCACGCAACCGCAAGCTCTGCCAAGATGGCGGCCGCCGCCCTATTTATTTATGAATCAAACTCCCAGAGGACTATCGCTATCCAATCTAAAAGCTGTGTGGGAATTCCTGAAAGAAAATAGCATCAGTAAGGGTAAAACCATAATTCATTGCAATTTTCTTTGTGAAACGGGCCAGCATTTGATGATTTGAACCACGCCTTGGTTCAAAGCATCTAATTCTGATCAAACACCTTATTATGGAATATTATAGAAAAACATTTACATCACTTTTTGCAAATTAAATTGTAACTTAGAGCTTAAAAAGAGATTTTCGCGCAGAAGGCCAGTCTCAAAATGGAGTTACATTTTTAACTCTTATTAAATTTCGCATTAGCGAGCTGCAATAAATTAGAGCGGGCCAGACACTCGACTCGCTAACGAAAATATATTGAAGGCACTGGCTACCGGCAGTCGGGAGTCGGGAGTCGGATGGAGATCGGACCGAACCCTGACGCAATCCCGCAAATGGTTATTTACTGCTCTATATTATTGTCCTCGGTATTTATTCTGCTGTAAAAATGGTGGGCGAGAAAAATAATAACTCGAGAAAAATAATGTAACATTTCAAAACCTAAGTCTTTTAAGAATAAAAACATTGCCTTTTACGAAATGAACCGGCCACAAGAAAACAACATTTGTACAAACCAAATGAATTACATAATACACCCGTATAAGACTTTGACGAAGTAAAAAGAAAGCCCGCTTTTGCACACACGTGTATGTAGTTTAGGCACAGTTTAGCCCAGAGAGCCTTCGTAAGAGAGCCCAATGGCGTGGAAAATGCTTTTTTAAGAAAACTTCCCCGAGCCGAAAATTATTATTCTGGTTGAAGAACTCTGAGAAGCCGCAATAATATTTTTCTTAAAATTTGCTAAACGAAAAAAGCGTACCTAATATGTTAAGCCTCAACTGGTACTGGTAACATAACATACGAGTTTTTTGAAGATAATTTAGACGTTTAAATTAACAACGAATATATCTAGCAGACTTTATTTTAAAGAAAATTGAACAGTAGCGTCAGATTATAAATTCTTAGAACTGAATTATTTCCAAAAGACCGAGTAAACTCTAAATAAAGAGATTAAAATTATATTTTCTAAAAGTCTGTCATTGAAATTCCAAAGTTAAAACTGATCAATGTTTGAAGTCGTCTTACCTGCACACAAAGCTGAATAACAGATGGCTTTTTTGATCAAGATCACGATAACAAGAGCAGTTAACTATACAGAAGTAAAAAATCTAATAGATACTTAAACATTTGGTAAGGATTTTCATAAAACATTTTGTTAATCAACAACTTACAAGGTTATAGTAAAATACTGGCTTCATTTGGAAACGTCACCGACAGTCTACGAAGTGTTTTTATTGAGTTTCACATTTCATTTTTCGTGACATTCCCTTATAATTCATAGTAATCTAGGAAATAATGAGTTGACAGCCGACATATAGGACCAGACGACCTCGCTAGACTTCAAAGATGGAATTACCAGTTTTACTACTTATTAAAATTACTTACTTATTTATATGTAGTAATTCTAAGTTGTAAATTATTAGTATTTAGTTTGTTTTTTTTTTAATTTATTTATTACAAGTTAGTACATTATAACCTTAATATTATACCCTAAAAACCGTGCAAGGTTTGTCTGGGTACTGAAATGTACTACTTAGTTACACTACTAAATGTGTAGGTAACCTAGAAATAAAGCTAAACTCGCTGTTGCAAGTCGACACCTTTCTACTTCCCCCGTTTTTATCCCATGGGACCTGATTTATGGGATAAAAAGTAGCATATGTGATATCCAGGTTATAATCTACGTACATACATAAATTTCATCGAAATCGGTTCAGCCGTTTCGACGTGATGGAGTAACAAATAAATAAACAAACATCCAAACTTTCACATTTATAATAACTCTTTATTGTACATCAAAGTAAAAATACATAACATAATTTTTACAAATATAGATTAAGTGCAAAGGGCGGTCTAACAATTTAAGAATGGTTATAATACAGTGTAAACTCCATGTAACGTCACTCGTTTTAACGACAAACTCTCTAAAGCGTCGAAATCACTCGGCTTTGGTTGGTTTAGCTTGTCTTGCATACAATGGTACACTCTGTATAGCATTACACCGACTCTCAATAACGTCAACAAATTGTAATAAAAAGTTCTTTTTAAGTTGCCAAATTAGTAAAAACTGCGCAGCTGTGTATATCCTTTTGTCGTTTTATTATCCTAGACCATAATAAACTCGACTGTCGGCATCATACACACCAAACTTTCTAAGAAATCCGTCCTTTTGTTTAGAAAATGGGATTGCTTGCACGTGTAGCTGCAGACTGTTGTTAGTAGAAGTGATGGATTTTATCTATACGTTGTCATACAGATTTTACTTCTCTCCATTTAACGACAACTCTCTATAAAGTCAAAATATGCTCAGTCCCTTGAGTGTCGTTATATAGAGTTTACACTGTATTTGTGTGATACCGTTCAGCCCTCTTATTATGAATCTTAAAAAAAAGCCTTTCATCATCATCATATCAGCCGTAGGACGTCCACTGCTGGACAAAGGCCTCCCTCATTGATCTCCAGGAACTGCGGTTGGAAGCGGCCTGCATCAAACGCCGACCTGCGGTTCCACCATAAAGCCTTTATTCCCACTTAATAACTATTTACATACAATTTAATAACATTAACATAAAATTTAATAATTTCATTCATTCATTAAAATTAATATCAAATTATTAATCATTCAATTATATATATTACTGTTATTATTATTATTATTCAATTATATTAGTTTATTTCACTTAATTAATTTATTTTGGGCACCCAGAACGGGGTGTAAGGCCTTCTCCATGCAATGCCACGTATGGTGATCTTGAGCGAGTCGTGTCCAGGCCCGCAACCTCTACAAGTCGTCGCACCATCGTCTTTTCGGTCTTCCTCTTGTGCGCACCGCGTCTCGTGAACCCTTCATTATGAATTTTACTCTGATGTAAATCATCCGGTGACAATGCTACCAAATACTCAAAGTTAATATCAAGAATTGACAAATGAGCTGGTAACAACGTGATTTTAAAGTTACAAAATACCTATAGAATGTCTAAACAATACAAAGTATAGAGAAACAAGAGCCAACACATAATGCCTGCTATAATTATTGGAATGCAGTTTCTCGATTAATTAATACAATACAATCCTGCATTACACTTCAATGGGCTACATATTACATGGTGAAATTGAGCGTATGGTTTGATGATAATATAAAATGCAGATTCGATCCATTAATTATACACTGACAGGCTGCACGGCGTGGCGCGGCGATATTGCTGCATAGATTTCCATAGATAAGTTATAAATTTAGACTTAAATATAACTGTAGTCTTTCCATTTCTTTATTTTCTCGATGACAGTTCTAATTTGATAGTTGTAGTGTTGTGACCTCATGGGGAGAGCTCATCGAGTGACAGTGACGATTCATCAGATTTTGATTAAAATAAATAAATAAAAATTACCTGTCGTTATTATTGTTTCGTTTCATTGTCGAGTACCTACCCTACACCTACTTATTTAACAACAGCTTCGAAAATTTTAAAGAAGTTGGCATTATCAATCAAGAATTAATACGTGTAACATCTTGTAATGAAATATAATATTAGTTAATAAACTTGTACAAATGTAGGTATCCGGCAGTAGTTTCGTTTCTTACATTTAAATGTAAGAAACTAAACTACTGCCGGATACATTTGTACAAATACTGATAGGGATGGAGCTATCGATAAACGTATCGATAGCTCCATCCCTATCAGTACGTGCGCAAGCGTCATATTTTTATAAAATAATGCATACATAATGTAAATAAGACGCTCGTTCAAGTGTTCACATGAGCTGTCATCGAGAAAATAAAGAAATAGACACTATAGTGTCATTCACAAAATATGAAAATAAGTAACGTCTTTTAAATGAAGTTATTGAATTTGTGTGCTCAGGCCGTAAACCACAGTAGATTTTTCTTTTTAACCGATTTAAAAAAAAGGAGGTTCTCAATTCGTCAGAATTATTCAGAATCTTTATTATTATGTATGATCCCCGATTACTCGAAGACGTTTGGATCGATTCGAAAAATTCTTTTTTGTTTTCCTAGGTGGTCCCAAAAGCACCAAGTCAGGATCTGATGATAGGATCCCAAAAAAATCGAGGGCAACCCTCAATTTTTTTTTTATATCTGAAGTCGGTTTTATATTTTGTTAAAAAGTAACTTGTTATTTAGCTAAACAGCATGACGCGGATTGAACCTTTTGAAAATTTCTGACACATCTGTCACTTTGACGTTTCGTATTTCATTTAAGTACTCCATCCCTATGGATACCCAGTCCATAGAAATCGCTTTAAGCGGCTATACTACCACTTGCATCGTGTCTAGTTATATCCTTTAAAAATCTTTAATTAAATCTCAGGCAAATAAATATTTTTTACAAAGGTACAGTCGACAAAAACGTCTAATATCAGAAGTGGTAGCTAAATCTTGACATGTCACCTCTAGAGACTGCTTGTCTAAAAACTCCGCCGAAAAAACTACCCGTTTTGGAACATGAACATTGGAACAACAACAAAGCGAATGGAACTAAAACGTACCTAGATAAGATACTTTTCGACACCAACTTTAGTCCCAAGATAAAACGCTCATTTTATCATTCATAAATCAAACAGATAGTATATTTATAACAAAATAAAACATGAATTTTTTTAAGTTCCGCACAATCTTAAGTTTCATACAAGTGAATATATGGAGACTGTGACCAGACATCGCGGGGGAACTGCATTCGTAAACTTTATAGACAGTGTTACGCTCTTTTAAAGTATCTACGTTCCTATTTCTATATACCTATAGATAGATAGATATATACATTTATTTCGACACAAGTAACAAACACACAGACACTACATACAGTGGATAATTAAATACAAACAATTAAATACAGACAATAAAAAACATGTATATTATGCATAGATTTAAAATATTGAGTGAATTTTAATAAATGTGTTTGAGTTTTTTTTTTATGTTATTTGTGGGGAAACAGGCTTACGGCCCACCTGATGGTAAGCGGTCACCGTCGCCTATTGACACCGGCAACACCCGGGGTATTGTCGATGCGTTCCCTACACTGTAGAAACCTCTTTACATTTCTGCCAGCGTGCCATGTCGTAGCCTAATGTAAAACCTCAGATGGTAGCTCATTCCACATCTTATACCATCTTAGATGTTCGCTGCAAGTTTTTTTTCATGAACATCCAATAAAAACAGCGATCTTGTTATGTCTCCCGCAGAAGCTTGCCAAATGGGGTGTAACGTACAAATCGAGTTGCCTGCTGCAGATGCGTCGCTGGCTCTGACAGATATCCGAGAGGAATTTAGGTCGTAATAGATGCTGTGCTTACCAAATAGATCGCGTACACCGACCAGAAGCGAGCCTGTGACACTGCTGAACTTTGTAAAATGAACTTTTTTTCGCGCGTCTTTACATACAATATAGTTTAAAAGCTAGAAGTCTACCTGCTTCGCCGAGGAATTTTGTTAAATGAAATCGAGCCCTCGGATTCTAGATTTTAGTTTCAATATCGCGTCTAGTGAAGTCCGAGAGAAAATCCTGTATGGTATTTACTTATAATTTATCTGTAGGCTTGGATCTGAAGTGGGACGCTATCAGCGTGTTTGCACCTCGGAACGCCGGTCGTCGTGTCGGCGTTCTGAGATATACAGAAGAATCATTTGAAAAATCCGGTGGAATTCTTGGGTGTAATAGATTTGCCAGGGTAGGCTCTTACAGGTTGTTTGAAACGCCAATTTAAATAAGACCTGCCAGGCTAACATGCGCGCTACGACAAAATTTTGTCCACTGTTCTCTCTCTCTTTCTCGTGCGAATACGAGACAAATGCACGATATAAGCCTCGAAAAAATTGTGTTGCTGCACGCATGCTAGCCCGGCTGGTGAGCTGGGACCAGTTGAGCTATCACACTAATACTATAAATGTGAAAGTTTGGATGTTTTTTTGTTACTCAATCACGTCGTAATGGCTGAACTGATTTCGATGAAATTTGGTGTGTTGATAGGCTTGGATTCAAACATAGGTCACTTTTTATTGACAGACAGCGCGTGCGAAGCCGCTGGCGGAAGCTAGTCATTTAGTGACTCAATATAACAGGTTTGTCACAAATTAATGTTGAAACTATAGGCTCCTAAACTAGTATAAACTGAGTTATAGATCGTTCGTTAGATCGTAGAAAGAGTTATAGGTATTTAGATGATTAATCTGTTACTTATGTAGTTATTGAGAAAAAGAAAGATGTGTAAACAACACATTTTCAACAATAATCGCTTGCCTATGGTAACAATATTGATAATATGATTTGTTAATTTCAGTGTGGTATAAAATAAAGCGTTTTCTATTCTATTCTAATGATATCACGCCATAGATTCATTTGAATACAGACTTGCCTCATAGTCCATTCCTCCGTAATGACCTAGGTGGTGCAGTGGGCGAATAGCCGGCTGAGACGCAGAAGTTTACGGGTTCGATTACCGCCGCGGAATAAATGTTTGCATGATCTACAGATGTTTGTTTCCGGGTCAAGATATTTTTCTATATTTTATAAGTATATACAATAGTATATACCTAAGTATTCTATCAGTTATCAGGTTTCCATAGTAGAAGCTCTGCTTAGTTTGGGACTAGATAGCGCTTACTGTACTGCAATATTTATTTATTCCACAGTCAGTTTAAAGAACCACAGTCAGTTTAAAGAAGGTTAAAGCCTTTTGAATGTATAAATGATGACGCTTCAGTAACGAGATGCAGCACTTACGTTAATTACGTGTAAAGCTGATACGGGAGCCGCGGCCGCATATTGAACAAATCAGATGCAGCGTAAATCCACCGGATCATTGCTGACTGTCTGCAGAATGCCTTGATGTTCAACAGATATAAATAGTAAATAAAACCGTCCAAGTGCGAGTCGGAATCGCGCACGAAGGCTTCCGTACCATTATAGATAGATAGATAGATAATTCTTTATCGTTACACCACATTAAAATAACTTAACCTAGAAAACTTAAAGACTAATACATGATGGTAAAAGCGATCTCTTCCAGGCAACCTTTGGATGGACTGGATTGAAAAGACGTGTGAGGAGGCGGTGTTACAATAAATACCTATTTATGTAGGATAAAAATATATAAATACCTAAACCTAAAATATACCTACATATACTTACATAAATAAATATAAAATATATACATATATACTTTTACAATAAATATCGAAAGGAAATACAATGTTTACTCTAAAGAAGCCGCTAAGTATAGTTTGCATTATCTATGAAACCGGCAAAAAAACCACGTTTGTTGTATGGGAGCCCCCCTTAAATATTTGCTGTATGGTAATTTAATTATTTATTTTTAAAGTGAATATATAACTATATATTCTGTGAATATTTCAAGCGTCTACCTGTTGCCGTTATCAATATCAAGCTAAGACGAGCAAAAAAATCACGTTTGTTGTATGGGAGCCCCTCTTAAATATTTATTTTATTCAGTTTTTAGTATTTGTTGTTATAGCGGCATCAGAACATACAGAAATACATAATCTGTGAAAATTTTAACAGTCTAACTATCACGGTTCATGAGATACAGCCTGGTGACAGGCGGACAGACAGACACAGACAGACAGCGAAGTCTCAGTAATAGGGTCCCGTTTTACCCTTTCGGTACGAAACCCTAATAAATAATGCTGGACATTTCACACATCGCCATCTAGCCCCAAACAAAGCAACGCTAGTACTATGGGAACCAGATAACTGATCGAATACTTATGTACTTTTTTTGTAAATACATAAGTACTTACAATATATAGAAACAAGTGAACAAACCAGACTTTGTACAAATATCTGTAGATCATGCAAACTTATGTTCCGCAGCGGGAATCCAACCCGCTACCTCGTACGCCTGTGACGGTTATTCGCCCACTACGCCACGGAGGTCGTCTTCGCATAATTTATACACTTTTCACACCACCTGCTCGACTGTCAAATTATATGTCATATAAACCTCACCAAAAGCAGGTGATTAAATCCCTACGGCTGACCCGGGAGTAAGTTGAACTGTATTTCATCATGCCCTTGCGGGCATAATGTGATTTGAATTTGGAACCTCATCTGTATTAAAATTTGAACCAGAAACCCACACAAAAAGAACTTATTCGTAAATCGAACTATCCTCTGCACAGAATGCACCAACATAGATTTGGTTATTATTGTCTCGCAGAAAGTGTAAAAAGTAAAGTAGGTATTCTCCTCGTGGATAGTCTGCATCTTGGGCGTGCTAATATCCCTCTCTGCACTCATGATTCTAGTAACTCTCTCGCTCCATTCGTGAGTTAACTCTAGAATCTTTCGTTACGTTCGGGATTCAATATAGCGCCCGTGACGCAAGACACTGCTTTATCCCCTTGTGTAATAATCTACTATTCTTTTATGCTAAATAAAGAGTGCTAAATAAATTGTGACGGAGACTTTATACCCAGTAGAGTTGATGACGTATCTCGCGCTTTTAAAACAGTAGACGAAACCAGACAGCAATATAACAATTCTCCCCAAATCCATATCCTCTGCTCGTTCATTAGTATTCAAGCGGCGCCTTTATTGCTGCGCGTCACTTTATTACTGCACGTCGTGTCGGTTAAACGTCACGCACGATGTCACTTCCACTTCATACTGAGTGATGTTACTAGTTCTTTTGTGTGTCTTGTTTTGTGTATGGCTCAAGGACTTTGGACCTTATGTAAAAAAATATGAATGGACAGGTTAGTGCTGTGCCCTGTCCATGTTGCTATGTGCCATGAATATGAGAAAGAATGAATGAAAAAATGAAAAACTTTATTAAACACCATAAAAATTAAAAATTTCAGACAAAATAGAAGACACAAAGCAAATAGAATAATGGGATGTATTATCGCTTTGAAGCAATTTCTTACAGACAACCTTTGAATGGAAAGGTGTGGAAGGTGTGGAAAAGGATGGAATAGTGTTAAAAGATTATCTAGCCGATGAGAATTTTGATTGACCAATTATAATTTCATTTTTTATATTAAGTTTGACTAATATTATTAATACTTTTTAATTGTTTTAAATTTCATATCAGGTAAGAGCTGCAAAATAACAATAGTTATTATTGTAATGAAATAACCCTGACATTATGCTTAGATGCAAAAACGTTATAATAAAATGAATGTGTAAAGCTTTAACATCGCATGCGTTAAACGTTGAATATGACTGCGCCTGCGCAACAACTGTACAACACCTTGTTATTACTCATATTACACAATAAATACAATTTGATTTGATTTGAAGGATTTAGTTATGTCAAAGATATACTCGGGGTGCACATTTAGGACTAAGATATGGATGAAGGGAGTACAACTAATACCTAAATACTAGATAATACAACAAGACATGGGTAAACTATTACAGTACATACCTATATAAAATTATGGTATATAATATTTATTATATACTAGTGGTCCCGCCGAACTTCGCATCGACTTGACATGCATAGGTATAACGCGGGCTGTCAATATAAGTCACCCTGGTAGAATTGTCAATTGTTGTCCCCGGCCATCATTATGTATGAGAAAATGAATGACTTCCACAAATAATTCAATACCAAAATTAACCGAATCGCTCCACCCGTTCTCGAGTTTTAGCGAGACTAACGAACAGCAATTAATTTTTATATATGTATATAGATAATATATCTCGGGATAACTCCTACCGAAGCATCTGTTTCAAACGATATTCATTTTTTTTTACATCCTCTTTGTCGATATTTGCAGCACGCATTCTGTCATTTCTATGTCAAACGTCATAAGGTTACATTATAAAAGCGCTAAGGTTAGATGATAAATAATTTTATATGGTGGTTAAGTATTCTTAATTTTTCTAATTTTGCGCGCAATTTTCTTAATTTTTTCTTTCATAAGAACCTTCTCCTGACAATAAGAAATACAACAAAAAAAGAATTGGCCAAATTTGTCCAGGCGTTGTTGAGTTATGCGCTTACCAACACATTTTGCGATTCATTTTTATATTATAGAAAATTAGTTAAATACGATAAATCTACATTAATTTATGTGCTATGACGTTTCTGATAAATATCTAATATCTGATAGATAGCTAAGGATGAGAAAAGTATTTGTTACAGTATCTTCAGCAAAGAAGGAATTGCTGGTATTTCCAGTGACATTTAACTTTAAGTTGTACCTTTGATTCTCCAGCTACGAAGAGTAGGTAAACTGTCTTAGATAATATGAGAAAATGACGAAACTTGGAAAGTGCATAATATTTTACACTGAACTGACAGTTTTCAATCATCGTACATATACAGAATCATATATATTTTATTTATTTATTTAAATACTACCTATGTACATGTAAGTTGTATTTTTGCGCAATAGCACAAAAATACAAATTACATGTACAAAAGGTAATTGGCGTAGAATTCGGGCCAGCTCCAACGGTATACTGAATACGTTCGCAAACAGGTTCGACTGTGAGCATCTAAACCATTGTTGTATGGTACATGCGCAGTACCTACACTAGATGCTCACATACCACATATTTTTTTTTTTTTTTTCTTACATATATTGTTATTTAATTGTTGTTATGTCACAATTGTACTAACCATTTGACATGTATAATTAAGTTTAATTATAATATAATTAATTATACTATATTATAATATAGTATAATTAAGTGTTACCAGTGATGACATATGGAACCGAGACGTGGTCCTTCACTATTGGCCTTATGAATAAGCTCAGAGTCGCTCAACGAGCTATGGAGAGGGCTATGCTCGGGGTTTCTCTACGGGATCGAATCAGAAATGAGGAGATACGTAGGAGAACTCAAGTCACCGACATAGCCCGACGGATTAGCACGTTGAAGTGGCAATGGGCAGGCCATATAGCGCGCAGAACAGATGGCCGATGGGGCCGAAAGGTTCTCGAGTGGAGGCCACGGACCGGCAAGCGCAGCGTAGGACATCCACCCACAAGATGGGCAGACGAATTGGTAAGAACCGCAGGTCGGCGTTGGATGCAGGCCGCTTCCAACCGCAGTTCCTGGAGATCAATGAGGGAGGCCTTTGTCCAGCAGTGGACGTGCTACGGCTGATATGATGATGATGATGATGAATTAAGTTTACTAACAAATATGGATTTTTGACATCTGAAAATAAATGAATTATTATTAATTATATTATTAATGCTAAAAGCATTTTCTACCTGCCAACCTCAGAGGTAACAAAAAACGTTGGCGTTCTAACTCAAAAACAATATTAACTTAATGGTAGATACTTGAAAAAACTAAAGAAACACAAATAAAAAAAACTCCGATCACAGTATGAATAAATACATAGAATATAAATGTAATACAATTATTATAAACATACCAGTAAACTCTTATGTTATTTAGGTAATTTACAGGTTATTCCACCTTTTTTTAGGGTTCCGTACCCAAAAGGTAAAACGTCACCCTACTACTGAGGCTCTGCTGGCTGTCTGTATGCCCGTCTGTCACCAGGCTGTATCTCATGAACCGTGATAGTTAGACAGTTGAAATTTTCACAGCTGATGTATTTCTGTTGCCGCTATAACAACAAATACTAAAAACAGAATAAAACAAATATTTAAGGGGGGCACCCATACAACAAACGTGATTTTTTTGCTCGTTTTAGCTCGATATTGATAACGGCAATAGGTAGACGCTTGACATATTTGCAGAATATTTAGTTATATATTCATTTTAAAAATAAATAATTAAATTAAAATAAAACAAATATTTAAGGGGGCTCCCATACAACAAACGTGATTTTTTTGCCGTTTTTTTTATAGATAACGGCACGGAACCCTTCGTACTCGAGTCCGACCCGCACTTGGCCGGTTTTATTTTTATTTAATTACTGTTTTTATGTCCCCCTTCATCTCCACAGTAATTCCGGATTTCATTAGCTCGCAGCCGTCTTCGCGGTATTGGCCCACCCGATTTATAGCCCAATACAATTTATCGACGTACGGGACTACGGAGCAGGCATGTTGCGAACTCGCGACAGATACGCACGGCTACACATCAAGCTATACATTTCTAGTATAAGCTGACCTCGCATTGTGTAGGCTTTTCGTAGAATGAGAGAACAGCTTATACTGGACCTGTATAGCTTGATGTGTAGCCGTGTGTACCAACGTAAGCTGAACCTTTACATACTACATATTAAACTTGTGTAACCTATTTTAGAAATAATTTGTCGACATTTAATAAAAACTCTGGTCGTTGGGACTAGAAGGTTCCCGAGTGGAAACCACACAGGACATGTGAATTTGATTAATAATTATTTTTATTTGACATTAAATTCATATATTTCTAAGAGTTTCATACACACTTTTTCAACACACTTGCGAGGAAAAAACAAATCTTCTGTACTAAAGCTTGAAATTTTTACAATTATTTTCCACACAGCAACAAATGCGATACAAACCTCCCATTCGCACAAAGCGGTTCTCTTCGACCTTTATTATGCGCACCGCCAAAGAGTGGAACGCCTTGCCAGAGTCTGTGTTCCCAGATAGCTACAGCCTGGGTACGTTAAGTCGCGAGTGAATAGATTTCTTCTAGGCAAGCGAGTACCATCGTAGACGGCATCATCGCTTACCATCAGGCGAGATCGTGGTCAAACGCAAGCCTATAATGTATAAAAATAATAATAATAATGGGAAATGGCGCGCAAGTTTTTTTTTGCACGCGCCAAATACATAATTGATTACATAATAGCCATACAGCCATACAGCCTACTTATAAATTATAATTTTAGTGACAAAATGCAAATATTTTATAACAAATTATTGTGAATTATAAGTAATTTGATAATGTTTTTTCGTCTTAATTAGGGATACATTTATTTATTCCAAAAAATATAATAGGCATTTCAGCGGCATAAAACCTCTTTGTTACAAAAACTGCATTACCCGATTAAATTGAAAATGCTCTGTTTACTCGCATATAATTTGGAGTTAGGTACTATCTTAACTTTGTAGGGATAATTATATTATGCACTAGTGTGTAATATTATTACGCACGCGTGTGTTATAGTTCGGTTTATGGCCTTAATAACGATGTACTATGGCTCACTTTACGAGCAAGTGTGTTGATTTTTTTTTTGTATGTATTAGTTTTGACTTTATTTAATAGTGTAATTTGTAATTAATAATTTTTATTAATTTGCATTCCTATGTGGTACAAATAAATAGAACCCATCTATGTATAATTTTAAGAACTTTGATTATTAACCTTATTTGAAGCACACAAATGTTTGATTGATTGATTGACTGAGTGACATCCTATCATGGTATGGGGTAGGTAAGGAAGTACTAAGGAGGATGTTATTTATTTTATTAAAATATTTTTTTTCTGTTCACCAGTAGCATTGACCGTTAAAATAAAATAAGCAACTGGTTTGTTTGTGAAATAACGCATTAACTAATTGGGTTTGCAAATGCAACAAACCAAATCCTTGGTAATCAAAGTTTTCCGGCAACCGAATTGCGTTTTGATAGAAAATGTTATCCAAACTATTGTAGGGCCAATAACTAGAATAAATTTTAATTAGAAAACTTCCGTGATTTCAATCATTGCGACCTCATTGCGAGGCGAGACGTTATTCGGAGCGGATAGCACTCACCCTGATGAAGGTTCACGAATTGAACCGTAACATTGTCTATACACCGATATGACGGTACGTGATAAATCCCGTATTTATAATAATAACTAGAATCAATTTCGTAGGTATTACTTACTAAAATTCTTTCTGTGTATTAGTTCTTTTTTATTCACTATAAGGTCTCAAAAAAATGCTGAAAAGATAAAATAACAAATTTTTAGGCAGAAAAACTAGACTGTAAAATTATTAAAATCTACTTTACATTAGGTAATTAATTATCACACTAAAGTCAGGCCATTTTAATAGGTAACATTTGACAATTCATCAAAATTCAACAACGTAACCTTGTAACGGAGTGCATAAAATAATATATTGTTTCGTTTTGTTAGAACTGCACAATTGCTTAACTTTTTTCAAATACGATTACATAATTTATTGTAATATTGACCGATACGAGTACGAGTTCGGTACGAGTTGTACCGAACTGACAGACGTCTTCAGACGTCAAATGTTACCCATTAAAATGGCCTGACTTTAATATTATATATGCGAACGTTTGGATGTTTATTTATTTGTTTGTTTGTTACTCAATCACGTCGTAACGGCTGGACCGATTTCGATGAAATTTGGTATATACGTAGATTATAACCTGGATTAACACATATGCTACTGTTTATCCCATAAATCAGGTCCCATGGGATATAAATCGAGGGTCAAGTTGCGCCAGCGAGTTTAGCTTTATTTCTAGGTTACCTACACATTTAGTAGTGTAACGCGTACGAAGTCGCGGGCATCAGCTAGTTCATAATAAACGGATATTTATCGCGTATTTACCTATTTATTTATAATCCCTACGTTTCGAGTGTGTTGCATGCAACAGCCGCGGTCTCAGACAGAATTTTTACATTAATTTATCTTCACTTAAATATTAAAATAACCCTCTTGCCCTCTATCCATCTTAATTAAGTTGAAATCCTCGGCTGACCTCTCGGATTAAAGTTAAATACAACCGCTGAGACTTCTGAATGGCAACGTCAACAATAGTTCACTGGAATCACTTCGTCCTCAGGCATCTAGTGGCTTTTACAAACGCTAGCTTCTGCCAACGGATTTGCCTGCATGGCATTCCCGGATAAAATGTAGCGTGTTTCAGCTCACGTATCTATTCCGAGCATACAAATTGGGTAGGCGTTATGGCATTTTATGACAAGTAACAATAATTTTGATGGTAGGATGTATCCTACTAATCAAGGCACGAAGTTTGATATCAGTTATGTTACTTCATTTCAATCTGTTGTGGTGCCTCTTAGTTCATACGCCATGCGTAACGTGACCATTCGTCCCGCTTTAGGCGGGAAAGTCCCGCTTTCAGACTGTCTGTCCCGTTATCTCCAACCAGAGCAAAAATGTGCCGCTTTTACAAAGGGACCAAACGATAAATTAATTAAACTTACCCTTACCTACCTACGAGTATATTCATTGGATTCTAAACCCGCCGGTGACAGTGGCAGCGCGGGCAGCACGGAGAAGACAGCGAGTGACATGCTGTGAGTGACAAAAAAGGCAATGTTAGCGCGCCATATGTACGATCGCGCCGACAATTGCCGCCACGCTCACCTCAACGCCATCGCTCCTCTGCACGCACGGCCACCTGACATTCGAACTCCCTGGCGTCCATTACCGCGGGAACTCCTGTGCTCACCATCCTCTCCGTAGCGTGTACCACAAGAGGACCAACGTTAGCCAAGACATAGGCCACGTAACGTCTGAGAGGCCAAACTGCAAGCCAGGATGGCACTCCGGACATCACCCCGTGACTCAGAGATAGTCGTCTCTGACGTTGAAGCCAGGGTTAAGCACGAAAGTCCGACCCTTACCCACACTTCCCAAACAAAAATGGTCAAAGTGTTGAAGACCCATGTTGAGTGACATGCGAAAACGAGTCAAAATTACAAAGACAAATCATGTGATAAGCTACATTCATACTTAAAAACTAGACTCGAAATTTTAAAACGAATTTGCTCCACCAACAAATACAAAACAAATGCGTCTCCAACCGCAATGTAATGTTTAAATTTCATGTTAATATACCTAATATATGGTTATTCATGTACTTTTTGATATGTAACATCTTTCCTCTCGGTTTGTGGGAGTGATTCTGGCAAAAGGGACGGAAATGTGTAACAGGACACCGGGGAAGCGCTCGTTATTTGATTTGACCAATGAGCGCTCGCGGTGGTCAGATGTTACCCATCATATGCGACTACTGTAAGGCTCGTAGTTTTTTTTTATTAAATACCTAGGAAAATGCGTCCCGCTCTGACAAAAAAAATAAATAGTCACGTTAGGCCAAACGTGTTAACTAACTAATAAGTATGGTTCCATAATATGCAGATCATACGTAATGAAGTAGTAGTGATTTAATAGATAGAGCATAGAAGATAGTAACTCAAAACACTGTGAAATCAATTAACAAACACATAATACTTCTTAGAGAATTTCGGTAAAAAATTCCTCGAATTCTCTTTGGTTTCATCCCCTAAATTGGAAACGAACGCGCAAGTCAACCCTCGGAGTGCAGTTTGCGATCTTGTAAATATCTTATTCGGACTAGATTTAAGGAATTCTTGATGAAATTGATGCCATATTCGCCTATTTGACTGGGCACTTTGAAGTGGAATTTAGATAGCATTTAGCAATTTAGATTCAGTGCAGTTGTTAATTCCCCGCTTGTAAAAACTATTAGAAACAGGAAAGTTTCGCCACAAGTGCTTTACGAGTACACTGTAGCGAGAAAACTAGTGTGCAGCATATTCACCCCAAAAATATGTACTAGAATAATACACATCCCATTAAGGTACCGCAGAACTGCATACTGTCACCGAAAAGCTCTTTCATATCCTCATTTCAGCGTGTGAAACGGCGCCAAAAAATAATGCACAAAATCTCTTTGGCACGGTTGGAGAGAATGTATGTGGAGAGTTCGTGAAGCTTTTTTTACTGAGTAGATTGGATCATTCAAAATTGTGTCAGGGTTTTAAAGGGTGAAACCGCATTTGCTGCTATTTACGATAATACTGCGGCTGATGTAGCGTATCATTTACTGATGCTACTGTGGTATGTTTGTAAATGGCGTGTGGCTTATAACGATGTACTCGCACGTTATGAGAGAGAACATAAATTCATAACAGAGCACTGGCTTACGAGAACATCAAGTGCAGTCGGCACATCTGTCATAAAGAGCTTACAGAGAAACATACTCTGTGTTTTGCGATAAATGTTAGCATAGTTAGCTCACAGGAAGCCGGTTGAGCTAAAGCCGGACATGTTAGTGCATATGAACCCAGATGTATATAAACATGTTAGTTCATATTAAACCAGTCGCCTTGTTGGAGTTGTTGGCGCCTAGTAATATGAAAACCGGGTGTCTGCCTCTCGGCTATATTCGCAGTCGTATGATAAAGTGTTAATCTAACTTACTAAACTTGTGAAATTAGATAAAGTTTCAGATTTGTGAGGAAACTATTTCGTTCAGATGAAAGAAGTTGTTTTAGGATTCCATTTTTCATAACACAAGTTTTATTTGCTCACTATGATGAAAAATAAGAAATAGGGTCGTAGATTCTGAGCAAGTACGAGTAGAAAGTTGTATGTAATTGCTACTCTAAACTATGAGGGCACTGACAAACATAGATCATATATGGCACCTTAATTCCTTTCTCACTTCTCTCAAATTTCCTATATTCTTAGAAGAGGGTTGATATGCTGCTAATAGTGTTACTCGCCTCAGGAAATGCATGCTAACAGGCAGAAAATATATGCTGAAAGGTTTTAAAATCTCATCAGTCGTCACCTACATTCGCATTGTATTGCGAACAATCATTTCGCAATACCCTCAAAACAAAACCAATCAATTCTAGAGCGCAATGCCATTTCAATTTCAACACGCGCGGCCATTTTCTTCATGTTTTGAAATATCGCCCGCCATTCTGAAAGCTGTCACCGGCAGACATCACTTGGCGTCCGGATACGCGTCAAACCGGTTAACCGGATTACATCTACGTTTTGTGGTCGCCCGGCTCGCTGACAAATATCTGCGTGTATGCAAATTCCGTATTTATTTTGGGGGATCTGTATTTATTTTTTAGGTATTTGTCCGGGAGTTTTGAACAACTAGCCGCAAAGGATTTGGGCTCGCACTTCGTAACTGACAAGCTCAAAGCTGGTATGTATGGATCGCGTTTGTTATATAGCCACTGGTGTAATCTATCATGGCCTTGAGTCTCTACCTACCGCTCCGAATACTAGGCATGCATAAGTTTATGTTAGTGTGAATAGTCCTTCGAGCCGGATAGTTAAAGCTTGGCCTATAAATTGATCAAGCGCGAGTTGAACCATGCACAGTGTAGGGTTCCGTAGCCAGTACTTAGCTGTAACTTAGTCTTATTAAAATACAAAGTTTATTATGCAGTTCATTTTAGTCATTTTGTATAAACTTTATATAAACTGTTTACAAACCTAACTACAGACGTAAGTTGGTCGACTACTGCTCGTAAACTAGTCTATAATTATTCTGACAACTGCAGTATATGTAGGTACTATAGATGCTTTTTAGCATACAAGTAAGCATGGTAGTTGGCTGTAAGCCAAGTATTCGGCAAACCTTATAAGTCATTAAAAGAACTATTCCCCACAAGATGGGGTGCGTGAGTAAAAAAAACCACTCTTAACCTCCCTAAAGGGAAGGATTTTTCACGATTTAAAAACAAATTAACGATTTTCGGATTTTCCTTTATTTGTGCTTTTTTTCTTACCAAATTTCCTAAGGGTTTGATTAATTTGCGTGAAAAATATCAGACATAAATAGCCGTATTTATTGATTGCGTTGACTTAGAAACTTTATTTTTTACAGCTTCAAGGGATACCGTAGACTTACGTACCTAATTGATATTCATTTAAACTTGATATCTCCACGCGCTCCTGAGAAATAGGGCCTTGACAGACGGACATACAGATAGACGGACGGACAACGAAGTCATCCTTTAAGGGTTCCGTTTTTCCTTTTGAGGTACGGAACCCTAAAAAGATTTTAAATAAATAAATATTGCTGGACATTTCAGACATCACGTATTAGGAGTCACGTATTAGTAGTTCCGACCTAGGAATCACCTACGAGTACGTGGTACCAATTGGATACCAATTAGTACCAAAGTATCTACGATTACCATGGTAATGGTACCACGCCTAGACAAAGTGAATTGGAATGGACTGCATTCTATACACAATCATGCAATTGAGCTACCAAGCCAAATACATTGTCTTGTCTTGTACACGTGGTTACAGCAGCTCGGCTCACTTCAATTGCGCAAATGAATAATGAATTTCAATTTCCATTCTCATTGGACGGGTTCATTAACAATAGGATTAGACCCTTCGTTTTAATGGAACAAAGGTTGCTCTAAATACACAGAGTATGATGGTAAGTATGTGCTTATGACAATTTTTTTTTTACTTATGAACTTCTAGTAGCAACATAACAAGTCGGAGGCCTTCGGACGACCTGAAAACTCAGACTTCAGAATTAGACACTAACTTATTTGATGAACATGACTTTGTAATTAACGAAACGACAGTTTTATGACTACCTTGGAAACGGTTGAACTAAGAGTAAAATTGTAGTCTACCAAACGGCCTGGCACAAAGAACCTTATGAACTTCTGCTTCGAAGGATCGTCCAAACTTTGGATCAATTCTTCAGGATCCATTTCAAATCACTGATTAAAGCGTGAAAAAAATAAACGGTATAGAAACCGAATCTTAGCGCTAAACAGAAACCATCTTCCCATTAAAGTCAGAGCCCTGACTGGACAATGTCGGCTTTATAAGCACATGTTCAGGCTAGGGCTATGTGATACACACACCTGCAGATTCTGTCATGAGGCGGAAGAATCGCCCCTACATCTGTTTGGCGAGTGTGTTCCACTAATGCACAAACGTAGCTTTCATCTGGACAAATACATTCTTAGCCCGGAGGAACTAACAGCGATCACCCCTAAAATATTTTACAGTTTTTTGAACACAGCCCTAGGGGCAACATAAAAACAAGTGGCGATGACAATAGGCCTCGTGGCCACACTGAAACCAAAGCCGCCAAAGCTAATAAAAAAAGAGTAAATCTAGCTAACTATGGCTAATAATGAAAGCCATCTCATTAAAACCACTTTTCACAAAAATAACCTCAATGAAATTGCAACCTCTGCAGGTATGATGCAGATCAGATCAACTATGGTCTTCATCATCTAGGGCGCTACAGCGGTGAGTGGGCCTTAGCTCAAGTAATTTCTCAAGCCGAATTTACCTTGGGCTTTTTTCTCTAACCTATTAATTAAAAAGCTATTATCTTCTAGGCCTTCTACGGAATCTCTGACCATCGGTTTGCCTCTTAGAAGTCGCTTTGTTGTTCATGTGTGCTCCGTTTACTCTACGTGGCAAACTAATGTCAAACTTTATAACTTAACAGCCTTCATATTAGTCAAGGGTTGAAACATTGTCAGAACTTTGTCGGCAATGGTAGGCCTCCATAAAACTCCAGTCCTAACTAAAGTTGTCACTTCAGAAACGCAGAGCTAGTTCTAATGAACCTGCCGGCAGATAGTTCCGTCTCTTGGTAATTTGTTCGTGTCTTATTAAATTCATAAGTATGCGACGCTGTGGATATTCTCGTATGTGTAAGTTAGGAGCATAAGTCTTTGCAGCTTTTAAAGGATTAATAGCAGCAAATACCTCGAGATGGGAGCTAGTCGAACGTCTAATCATCATATCAGTCACAGGACGTCTACTGCTGAACTGCTGCTCCACAATAGATTTCCTGAGCGACCGATATTGTGCCGCCTGCACCCAACGGCCCCCCGCAACCTTTATCAGGTTGCCTGTACGTCTAGTGGGGGGTCGTCCCACACTGCACTTTCCAGTGCGTGGTCTCCTCTCGAGAACCTTTCTGCCCCAACGGCCGTTAGTTCTCAACAATAAAACAAATGCTTAATTCTCTTGTGTCTCCACACTAGTTGGGTAGAACATTAACATTACAATTGTGAATACTTAAAACACAAACTGGTTGAGCTTATTGTGTAGTAACTCATATTGTGTAAGTTACCAGGGATATCCACGCAAGCTTTAAGATATTCGACCCCGATGTTTATTTAGGTTTATTTTCTCCATTGTCGCTTCCGTCTGTCACTTGCCAGTGTCACCCCACAGATAATAAATCAGCCGGCTCGTCTCCCGACAGATAAACTCCCAACTTCTCGGCGTACGTGCAAATTCGAGTGTTCCTGAATGTATCCGACTGACGACCTAACTTCTCTTGATGAATTGTAATGTGACAGTTAAGAGGATTATAATATATGCCTGTTTCGTTGAATGTCGTGAATTCGCTGGGAAATTACATCGGGGGCTTTACGAGTGGCCTTGCCCTTTGAAGGGTATTTTGATAGTCATATTATTTGGACGAAGGTCGTAACTCGAATACTGGTTTGGGATCAAGTCGCGTAGTACAAGTAAAATGTATATGATCTAACAATGATTTTAAGCTAACTAAAGTGGTGTGTTTCTATCAAAATGCACTAGAACTATTCAATTTAGGACTACAAATTTATCGCAATAAAACGTTGTGAATTTGTGATGCGCTTGGACCATATAAAATATAAGACATTTGATTGAACAAAACGAAAAGTGGCTACAATACCGAGAAAATGGGCCCCTTGGCCCACTTGCATTGAAAAATATTCGAATGCATTAAAATCCCATTTAGAAATACAAGCATGAATAATTCAGCCTGAACCATATCTTATTTAGCACACAAAATGTAAAGCCAATACAAGCAATAACAATTCCCAAACATAAATAATTCAATAGCTATAAGGTAAATCAAGAACATTCATGACGTTTTACGAGAATTCGTATTTTATCCAGATACCGGATTTACTAAATAAAACTGATCGGTGCATACATCTTCCAAATCGGGTGCCTTGTGGACCTTCCGTGGATGTATTGCAGACATAAACTAGCTGCTTTGTAAAAGGATTCTGGGTGGTATAACACTTATTCAGAAACTCTGTGTATTACTTGCCAATTTATAAGGACTCGTAGTTCCTGTATTAGAGAAACTCTACTAATGCACAAGTAATACCAGATCGAGTATCTGCCTTTGTCTGATTTGGAGCAGATGTAAATCGAACTGTACCAAAACTCTCGCGAGATTAATCCGAGGACCGGAGTTGGGTCACAATATCTACAAGAAAATACAAGATTGTACATGAACAATGTGTGGTAACTAACCACACATTGATGTACAACAAGACAAGTTAAATAAAAGGAAGTAAAATGTGATTTGAAGGGAGTTATCTCTCCACGCCAGATGTGAAAGCCGATTTTCCGTGACGCCGACTACTGAGACGCCGGCTTCTCAAAAACTGGCAGGATAGTGGCACCGAGGGATTAGCGGAAATCATTCGCAGAGGGAAATACTCTCTGTAGTGGAAATGAATTCGGACTTGGCAAGTAATAAAAACAAAGAATTAGTTCAAGCGGTCATGTGAAAACATGATTATTGAAAAAGGCGAGACTAGTGAAGATGGTCAAAACATTGATGTTGCATAGATTTATTATTCAGACTGGATTCGGATTTTTAATAGATTCGAATTCAGTATTTTTAATTCTAATGATATATTACCCGTACGCGAGTAAGTTGGGACCTGAGCGCGGTGACGTCATATTGGCGTGTTTGTACCGCCCGCAAAAAAGCGATCATAACAAGCAGCCGCCCGCGGCTTCGTCTTTGTTTTTTTTAACCTAATTTATTATGTTACTCAGGGAGGACGCTGCTTTTTATCTAATCTTTTTTACACTATTTGAATAAAATAAAAATACAATGTTTAAGTTTATACATTTATTTTATCTATTATTTACATTATCTCATCTTCGTCGCTACTTAGTGGATTTATGCCTTCTAGAGGTTGTTCTTCGTCCTCAGTCTCACTATAATCACTTGACGAAGAGGTATCCGATAAATTTACAGTTAATTGCGATTCATTCGTCTCTTGTAAGAGGTCATCGTCCCAATACTTTTGTCGAAGCCTGTCCACATGGTTGACTTCTTTTTTCCAGACAACAAAACAATAACACAAACGAAAACTAAAAGAATTCCAGAGCGCGTCGTTACGTGACGTAGGCCAGTACGAGACTAAAAACCCTAGTAAAAAATAGTGATGTGAACGGTACAATACGGGCGCCATCGGGGAAGTGCAGGGGAAGCGGTCGGGGAGTCGCATTCCTAGCAGGTCCCAAGTTATCGCGCACGAGTAATACTTTTGAATGGGACTATTCATATAATAGTATTATACTAGCATTTTGATAGTATTTTTGTCATAACTTTTGAAACTATCCCAGTCTTGAACACTATTTTCACAAAATAGGAGTATTTACATGATTTGAGTGAGTTTTTGAGTGTGTATTTCGTAAAGTAATTTCGATTTAATAAAAAAAATTAATAACTTGCAAATAAAAGGTACATAGATATTCCATTTCAAGTTAAAATTGTATTTTTGTCAATCAACAGAGTTGAATAATCAACTTAAAAATGCCAGAATGTATACTTGGAAGTTTAAGAGAGCGATGAAGCGTATTAATATTGAGAGTTAGACTCATAGACCGCATAAAAAAACACCATACTTCGCCCTAAGACAAAAATCACCGATGTTTGGCTAAAAAGCAGCTAAATTGATGTGGGACTGGGCTGGACACGTATGTCGAATGCGTGATGACTTGTGTGTGGGCTAAGATAACCACCGAGTAGGTGCAACGAGGCGCGAGGCTGCGTGCACATTCCAGGCGGATGACGGCAGATGGCGGGACGAACTTGACACGCATTGCGAACTGGTCGACAGAAGCCCTAGACCGGGATGAATGCAAAAAGGGAAGGGAGGCCTTTGCCCAGCAGTGAGATCCAGTGGGCTCTTTAGATTTTTAACAATAATAGCCACAGCTTCTACTGAAATTCCAATTAAGCACACAAAGCCTATCATAAATTTAGTTTGGCCTGATGCCGGCAGCACAATGCCTACCGAATGTATTTCAAACAGTGTGCAGGCTGCCAGAACTTCCAGGGGTGTTTGACTAAACGGCAAATATTTGATCCAAACTGCAGATGTTTTATTTAGTTTTGATGTGCCTTTATTCGAAAACTCGGTAAAGTTTTGTGACAGGAGTGTAGCTAAATTCTGTACGGGATATAATTATATTCACCAGAACCTCATAACACATTTAAAACACTTATAAATAGCGATTTTGTATGAAAATGTTAATACACGTATTATATAATGAAGGTTATTAATATTATATTATATTAATAATATAATATTAATAACCAGTCATGGTTTGTAACACGAAACAAAATACATACAAACAATAATCAATCAAGAAACTATACTTTTAATCGAAAACGTCGGCCTATAGTTACGTACCTATAATTTTTCAGCTTGCAAAAGTTCAAAAGCATACCTTAGTATACTAACATAATAAATATTCAGATTATCATACTATAACATACCCACAATATACGAAAGTTATCCCAGACTGCTAGTTATAACTCGCCGAATAAGTCAAAATAACTTGTTCAATTCACTACACATTCAGAATAAATCACACACACTGCTGTATCAGCAATTTTCTACCAAAATGCAGAAACAGTATAACGAAAGAAATACGAAAATCCGATAACAAGCAAGAGGTACAAATCCCGCACCGAAACGCGCAAATGTCGTTTTCGCGACCAACTAACCATGCCGCCGTACTGTTAGGTGCAATCAATACCACCAACCGGTTTAGCTGAACATATCGAATGCCTTCCGAGAAGGGTACAGTCGGGCACAGAGGTGACGAACCTTGTTATAAACAGGGATTCGGCGACAGCAGTAACGCCCGCCGCACATACTCACACTCGCATTGGTCATCACGAACCGCTTGTGAGTGACTGCGTGCGTTTAACGAAAGAAAAAAAGAAAATATGTCTTCTTGACACACACAGGAAAGACCACAAAGTATTACCCGTGCGCAATAAGTTGGGACCTGAGCGCAGTGACGTCATATTGGCGTGTTTGTACCGCCCGCAAAAAAGCGAACATAACAAGCAGCCGCCCGCGGCTTCGTCTTTGTTTTTTTTGACCTAATTTATTATGTTACTCAGGGAGGACGCTGCTTTTTATCTAATCTTTATTACACTATTTGAATTAAATAAAAATACAATGTTTAAGTTTATACATTTATTTTATCTATTATTTACATTATCTCATCTTCGTCACTATCTTCGCCATGTTCGTTTTACTGCCTGGTCAACAGGTAAACAAAACTGTTTGTTCCGTTTTTCGTTTTCAAAAAACTCTAACACTTTTAGCACGAGGTTTCTTTCTCCGCTATGCAAAGGTTTACCCTTCATAATGATAACAAAAACACTTAACAAGAACTATAACAACAAAAACTACAACAACAAAACAATGACACAAACTATAACAACAAAAACTACAACAACAAAACAATAACACAAACGAAAACTAAAAGAATTCCAGAGCGCGTCGTTACGTGACGTAGGCCAGTACGAGACTAAAAACCCTAGTAAAAAATAGTGATGCGAACGGTACAATACGGGCGCCATCGGGGAAGTGCAGGGGAAGCGGTCGGGGAGTCGCATTCCTAGCAGGTCCCAAGTTATCGCGCACGAGTAATACATAGATAATAGAAAAACACAGGTAACGCACAAGAAAAGAAAGAAAACTACATGGGTAGGTACATGGTAGAGACTAGTCTTCCGAACTGTGTGGGATAAACAGGCCCAGTCTCGTCCATAGGTTTTAAACCTATGGTGTAGTACCGAAATCCGCATTTGCTCTCACATCCACGCTCATGTGCGTGCCTGCGTCGACACGTGAAGAGCCTCATGCCAGAACTAAAACTGATTAATAACATATTTTGTTGCAGTTATTTTATTGAAAGAATAGTCTCGGTTCACGTTTTTAATCCTCGCTCTAAGGGAACAGGAATAAATTACCTGAGCGTTTGTATCTGGATATAGGTTAACAGGGTCACACTGTTTCTTCTAATGCAGATAAACGAGGTTTCCAGATGATTTGAAAGTTTTACTACAGACTTTTTGCTAAGCATAGTGGGATGGGCGACGAGAAAACAGGATGAACTTTCTCAAATGCCGCCCAGCCTTGCTGAATTCACCGGTAACCAGTTTCCATTGCAAATATTTGACCTTCGTTTATAAATAAGTTTGTGAACGACTGTTATACCGACTAGATCCTAACTGTATAAACGTTTATGTAGATGATTATTAGTGCAGGTTGTCATTAGTGTAGTGAGTGCAATAGCTTGCATAATCGCTGGAATTATAACGCAGACTTCCTAGTATCTAGTTGGTAGCTATTGTCACAATGAATAAAAGATAGATACACACCAAATCAACAATTATACATCTCTTCTAAAGCTTTTTCAATTACGATTGAAAGGTGCATTGAAATCGGCCTCGAAAATGATTAAATATTTGACACATAATTTGCGTGAATCAGCACACGTCCGCGCGACATAATCGTCTTTGGTTTGCCTTGCACTTTTGTTACCGAAAGTACTCACATACCCATGATTGTCATTTTTTGTCTCGATATTTTGTTACAGTCTTGTGTCACGAATATAGCTTCGTCCGTTGAGCTCGTATGCCCTGCTTCGTGGCAATAGTTACTACTAATCCAGTAAATCTTTCATCACACTGACTCTGGGCCACTATACCACAACCTGGCCTCTGAAATAACGCAGGAAATAAATAACTATTCACCATAACATATGAAAAAACTAAATATTCCGTTAGTTCATTCAACTAAGTGTGAAATGCTGTAATGCAAAGCATGTAATTAAAACTTTGGCAACATGCATAATACAATCGCCCTAATGCATTAAACAGTTTACTGCACAAATAAATTCAGGGACAGTTGGGCTTGCATTTGGAAACCGGTAAGTTGTTGCATAAACTTACTTCGCTTCGATAAAGAACGAAGTTTAATGCTCGGCTAAAAGGAGAGTTTTAGACTATTGTGTTTCACTTATTTGCTAGGTATATACAAAAAAAAACTACTTAACTAAACAGACTAACAAACTGTACAAAATAATAAAAAGATACAGAATCTTTAGAGCTATAAAATAGCACGAAACCCGACGTCATCAAATGAATTTGGCTCCCAAAAAGAAACCAGAAAACCCAATTACATAAACAAAATAAAAAGATTACCGAACCTCGGCGAAGGGCAAAACAAGAGTGCTTACAATGCTGGCTCGAGAAACATGCCCGCTCAGTGTCCTAATAAAACAAATCCAACTCTGACAACTTGGAAATACGATTTAGATTTCAATTAAAACAATTTTAATGCGAACAGGCTGAGGGAGGCTCCAGGGTCTTAGAGATAAATGACGAACTCGAAAGCGGACGGCCGGACAACCTCCCAAACTTAATTTAGTTAGCAGAATTAGCTTTGTGAAAGTGTTTTCTTGGAGATAAAACAGTTAAAACGAATACACTTTGATAATCAATACTTGGTAGAGGGAGAACGCTGTCAGAGAACTTCAGTACAACCAAAATGCAGCCCTTAAGCTCATGAATTATGGCAGCGATGTGCCGTGCCAAGTCCCATGCGTACTCGGTTTATGACAGTCTAGAGAACATAAAATTGCTATACTTTAATGGTAGTTTCAAAGGATTGAAAAAAGGTAAAACTACTCCATCATCATAATGAGTACCTTTCCCGAAGAAACTTATCAACTGATATAGAGGATACACAATTTTTTTTTAAACTAAAATGTGAATCATGATATTCTAATTCTAGGGTGGGAGGAATAAGATCTGCACAAACGTCCCGCAGAGGGGTGTATTGTGCATTACCCCGCTTCTAACCTGACCCAGCCATCCCAATTCCATAAAGTAGCGAAGTAGAACTTTGTCCACAAGCAAGTAATGGAGTTTCTGAACGACGGTGACCTATTGAACCCATTCCAGTCTGATTTCAGGGCTGGCCATAGCACCACAACTGCCTTGCTCAAAGTCACCGAGGACATTAGATCAGCTATGGAGAGATCTCAAGTCACTGTGCTGGTACTCATTGACTTTAGCAACGCCTTTAATGCTGTCGACCATGATCTGCTTTTTGCTGCCTTGAGTCACCTGAATTTCTCGCCGTTAGCCGATCAGTGGTTCTCGTCCTATTTAACGGGGCGTCGCCAGTCCATCCGGAGTGGGCAGACTTTCTCTGATTGGTGTGAGCTGGAGGCTGGAGTCCTTCAAGGGGGAATCCTATCACCCCTGCTCTTCAGCCTATTCATTAACTTGCTTTCCTCCAAATTCCACTGCAACTATCACTTCTACGCCGACGATCTGCAGCTTTATTACCACTCAAAGACTGAAAACTTGAATGCTTCATTGGATGCTCTTAACACTGATCTTCTCCAACTTAAGACCTGGTCTGAGAACTACGGCATCCAAGTGAACCCAAACAAATGTCAAGCAATCATTATCGGGAGTACTCGCCAACTTACAAAAATCGACCTACCCTCAACCACTCCCTTAGTATATAATGATTGCATCATACCTTTTGCACCGGTGGTCAAAAATCTTGGCCTCCTTGTCGATGCTAACCTAAACTGGGTGACTCAGGTAAAGGAAGTATCCCGTAAATTTTTTGCATCTCTCCATTCTATTATCCGTTTTAAAAACTTTCTCCCAACAAATACTAAAATATCCCTAGTCAACTCTTTGCTCCTACCTATAATCGACTATGCGGATATATCGTACCTAGACCTTAATCAGGACCTCCTTAACAAATTGGATCGACTGCTCAATACGTGCATTAGGTTCATCTACGGTCTCCGTAAGTATGATCATGTGTCTGAGTATCGCTCCAAACTGAAATGGCTCTCAATTCGTGACAGGAGAAAGTTAAGAGTTTTATGTCTTCTTTTTTCGATCCTTAGGGACCCCTTTACTCCCCATTATCTTAAATGCAAATTTTCCTACCTCTCTGACACCCATGACCAAAACTTCAGATCCACTGATTCTCTCCTTCTCACTACCCCAAAACACTCAACGGCCTTCCGTGGTAACTCTTTTGAGGTGGTTGCTGTCGGTCTATGGAACTCTCTCCCTACTCATATTAAAAAGGCGCCTAGTAAACCGGTTTTCAGACGACTAGTCTACAGTCATTTCTTGCAGTCCTCCACTGGCTGTTAAAATATATGAAAACGTAGTACCTATGTGTGGTGTATGTAATAGTATTTTTTGTTTTATATCTATAAATATATATATATATATTTATACAATAATAATACATAGAATATATATATGAGAAATATAACAAATATATATATATGTATATAGTATTTAATAGTTGTATGTAATAGTATTTTTTGTTTTATATGTTATATTTGTCATATATATATTCTATGTATTATTATTGTTATATCAAGTAGGTTTATGTATTTATTCTAACTGTAATCGGAGTTTATTGTTATTTGTGTTTCTTTTGTATTTTTTTTAATTAACATTAGTATTGTTAAAAGTTAGCACGCCAACCTTTTTTGTTACCTCTGAGGTTGGCAGGTAGAAAATGCTATTAGCATTAAGCCCACCTTTTGTACATGTAATTTGTATTTTTGTGCAATAAAGTATTAAATAAATAAATAAAACTTTGTGCTGTTGGCAGCAGTCCGTAGAGTTTCCGAGGTCGTTGCTGAAGACGAAGACGGGACTGCATGAACTCATCAAGTTAAATTCCACTGTCTCTTCATCTTGTAGGCATCTCTGACATAACCCACTTTCCGTGGCCCCTGTCTTTTGATATGAATCGTGTGTAAGCGCTTGTCATTTGGACGCGAGTGACTGCGGTGAAGCGGTCGCTCGCGTCGGTCGGTTCATCTGCCCGAGCATTACACGACGAGCGCGAATGTGTAAACGCAATATAAGATTAGTTCACGACAAATAAAATCCTATCACGAGTTTAATTTCACTCGCAATAGGATTTTATTTGTCAACGAGAATTTTGCTTTTATTTCTCATCTAAGCTCGTGTCTCGCTCAGTGTGTGATAAACGGAAAATAAAGCATTGGTAGAAAAGAAAATTAGATTCGAAAGCTATATACTCGTACCATGAGCGTTCCTTGCCGCTACGCGAAATGAACGTTGATCCGGTTTTTATTAAGGCGAGAAACGACGGGTATCGATCGAGACCTTTGGGCTAAGTTCTGTGAATGTGTACACATTATTCCCATTTAAGCTGACGGTGAATCTTTACGAAAGATGCCAAAAAATTAAATTATATCGGCGAAGCATTTCAAAAGCCACTTTTATGTTATGGATGAAAATAATGTAAAGAAAAGTAATATTTGATAAGCCATTATTATTTTTAATAGATAAGTTATTAAGTATATTGATGCTTTTTTAACAAGAGTAGGGTAGAATAGGTTATTTTAATTAATTTGACCACAATCTCATCTTTTTATATACTTTTCCATGAATAGTGCAACCTATCTAATCTTCTCAACGTCATAAAATATCCTTACCATTACTGCATTAAAATCAGCTACCAATTTTTAAGATTAATAAAAATCTGTAAAAAATCTAACAAATGTAATTTATAAGAAAATAATTAAAACATACTTAAGTAATAAAATAAAGTTATCGAACTGTCTACAAACTAACAAATGCCAGACGCATTAAAATAACAGTATGCGGTGTAACAATGCAACCATATTGAACACTGTCAAGCAAAGTTCTCTATTACCCGTGCGCGATAAGTTGGGACCTGAGCGCGGTGACGTCATATTGGCGTATTTGTACCGCCCGCAAAAAAGCGAACATAACAAGCAGCCGCCCGCGGCTTCGTCTTTGTTTTTTTTAACCTAATTTATTATGTTACTCAGGGAGGACGCTGCTTTTTATCTAATCTTTTTTACACTATTTGAATAAAATAAAAATACAATGTTTAAGTTTATAGAAGTTATAGAAGTTTATAAGTTTATAGACGAAGATGAGATAATGTAAATAATAGATAAAATAAATGTTTAAACTTAAACATTCAAAAAATTCAAAATTCAAAATTTCCAAAATGTTCCAAATAAATAATTTTAAATTTTGAATTTTTTGAATGTTTAAGTTTGTACATTTATTTTATCTATTATTTACATTATCTCATCTTCGTCACTACTTAGTGGATTTATGCCTTCTAGAGGTTGTTCTTCGTCCTCAGTCTCACTATAATCACTTGACGAAGAGGTATCCGATAAATTTACAATAAATTGCGATTCATTCGTCTCTTGTAAGAGGTCATCGTCCCAATACTTTTGTCGAAGCCTGTCCACATGGTTGACTTCTTTTTTCCAGTCACTCTCACTTATGCTGGTAATTGCATCTCTCGTTAATTTTTCTATTTCCCTTTCTGACTGGTTGATATTTTTATCGGCTACTCTTTGCTTGACCAAATTCCAAATGTATTCTATTGGATTGAGGTCACACATGTATGGTGGTAGACGAACTACTTCGTAGCCATGCTCTTTAAAAAGTTCGTCTTTAAAAAGTACCCTAGTAAAAAATAGTGATGCGAACGGTACAATACATCGGGGAAGTGCAGGGGATGCGGTCGGGGAGTCGCATTCCTAGTAGGTCCCAAGTTATCGCGCACGAGTAATAGCTGATAATATCCTTCGTATTTTACCAACACACAGGCGCTTGCGCCGGAACTAGTAATGTTTGATAAATGAATTCTGCATTTTCCTTCGCAGCTGCTCTTATTGATTCAATTTTTGCTGCAAATTGAACGCCCGAGGAATAATAATAAGGTAAGGGCAGTGTCTGATGCATTCGATTCCAGACTTTTAAGGGCTTCGTGGCGAATGGGTTTCGAAATAGAATTTCTCCGATATTTATATATTTTTCACAGAAATAAGAACCGTAGGGAAATATCATCCATTTCATCATTTAAATGAATATATGAGCCGTTGATTTTGTCATCTGCATGAGTAGTATCTGCTGTAACCTCTTAGTTTAATTGGTTTAACCACTCCTTAGTTGTAATTGTTACTTAACTGACATAATTTGTAATATATTTTTGACATACCAATATTATGTATTGTAATGAAATACTGATATCAGTAAAATTTTGTAAGATCGTAGTCGTATCAAACTATCCAATGGGTAACTCAAGAACATAGTAATGTTACTTTCATTCAAATTAATTTCAGTTTTAGATGGATCAATAAAACTGATGTGTTACTAAATGTACAAAAGATACGGTAAATATTTATTCAAATTCGACAGTATGCAAGCAAGGCACGTAAAAAAATTAACTGTAAAATTTTTCTTGTTACTTCTCTTACACTACCTATAAAATATTTATTCCACACTACGCAAAGGTACCTGGAGAGGATGCTTGCTAGCATTAAGTTCGCCTATGTACAGATCTATGTATTTTTGTGCAATAAAGAATTTTTCAATTCAATTCAATGCAAGGCAAGGTTATATTATATTTTACCAGGCGGTATCAAATAAAAATATGTCCAGACATCTATGCAATGATCTAATATACAGATAGGAATCAATATTCACATTAATTTATGCTCATTTTAGGTTAAACCCATACGTGTGATATGTATATTACTCGATATCTTAAGGTAATATGATAAAATTATCTTGACTTGCAGTTGTACTTTCTAGAAAGATATGAAGTAAAATGCTTTCAGTTTCCCAGCTTGCAGGTAAAACCAACCTATTCAAAGTGTTCAGGTAGTTAACTAGTGCTCCACAAAGTGTTAAAATGTTTCAGCATTATGAACACTCCAAAAAAGTATAAAAGTGGAGAAAATACGTTCACTCACTAACATTTTTTCCGTCGACTATTCGCCTGAGCATTTCGGCTTAAAAATAACTGCAGTTTTCCGCGATACAGTCGTTTTTTAACGCATTTCTGCGTTGGAGGTAAAACTGTAAACTGTGAAACTAGAGCACGGTGTAAAGGAATGTAGCTTTTGCATCGTCATTTGCTGCTGGCACTCCCACTATCATTAAATTATAATGGTTTCCTTTAAAAAAATGTTGCAAAGATATTTGTAGCACGAATATTATGCATTATGAATATGTCAAAGAGTAAGCTCATGACCAACAGCACACGGCAACGGCTGCACATCGAGGGGGTCGAGATCAAGTATGTCCATGAGTATGTGTATCCTGGCCAGATTATCTCCTTCCAGGCGCGACAAGATAAAGAAGTGGCTCGACGCACTGAAAACGCCTGGAGGAGATACTGGTCGATGAAACAATTAATGAAAGGCGAACCACCACTGCCTTAAACGCAGACTCATGGACACGTGCGTTGGTATTTCAGCGGGCTATGAAGCGCAGTATTTTAGGTGTCCGGTTATCAGACCGAATACGGAACTCCGTACTGCGCTCGCAAACAAAAATTTTGGATGTCACAAAAAAATCGGCACAGCTCAAGTGGGATTGGGCCGGCCACGTCTGTCGCATGCCCTAAGATCTATGGGCAAAGATAATATCTGATTGGGTTCCTAACGCAACACGACCACGCGGCAAATCACCACGGAGATGGCGTGACGACTTGGATGTGCATTTACCAGACTGGCCCACTAAAGCAGGGGACAGAAAAAACTGGATAGAAGGGAGGGAGGCCTTTGCCCTGCAGTGGGACAACACAAGTTAAAAATAATATATAAATACAGTATTATATAAATAATAATATGATGCATGGTGGACAAGTACGAAGCGTGTATAATTGATCACCAGTGAAAACTCACTAGTGATACTGATACCTAAGTTTGGTATCAGACCGCTGCACACACAAGTGAACACAAGTGCGCGTGCTCGTTTCACTGCGTTGTTATGGTGTGCAGCCTAATTATCTATGAAATCTGAATGATTCAATCATTTTAGAACAAATTAAAAGTCACCTTGTATAAAGGCACTTTAATTTCAACTCAGGTGCACTTTTCAAATATGTATTAATTAATATAATTTTAATCGTTTAACCACATTATATCGATTTAATATTTAAAAAATATTTTTAAACGAGACGAAATTATCATATACTAGCTGACCAATCCGCGGCTTTTCACGCGTGGTTTGCTAATAAAAAGTAGCCTATGTGTTAATCCAGGTTATGATCTACGTACATACCAAATTTCATCGCAATCGGTTCAGCCGTTCCGGCGTAAAAGAGTAACAAACATCCATACATACAAACTTTCGCGTTTATAATATTAGTAGGACAATTACTTTTTGTTTTCACCATGTGTTTGGTACAGGTATGTCAATCGTCAATTTGTGGTCGAATTTTCCAAGTAAATCACAGGAAAATTGTGTTTTTGACACAATACAGGTAAATTAATTAAAATTTAAAATGTATTTTAATAAGACAACATAGATCCACACATAATAAGATAAGTATTTATATGGTAACACAAAAGATTCATACAATAAATCTGACACCTAGCATCTCTGGTTTGGACTGTCATGTCTGCCAGCTAGAGCCCCAATTAATTGTTTGGTGCACTGTTATGATGATATGATATTGGCGCTTATAACACGAGTAAACATTTTGACCCACAAAACAAACTTACAGATTAAACATTAAAATTAACATTGTATGTTCCTTATTTCGTTGACTGACACACAACAAGACACTGATAATAACCTCGATTTGGTGTCAGTCAAATTGGAACAGCAAAATTAGTGCGTTTGGAGATATCACTTGATTGTTTCCCTGTCAATAGGCTGTCTCGTGCATGAATCATGATGGAGCCTAAATCATTTGCCCCATAAAATATAACGAAACTTTTTCTTCACCTATTTTCACACACGAAAATTCTTCATCCAAAACATCTCTAATCTCGTTAAATAAGGTTTATTCCACGTGGATAAATTAATTTGTCTGGAATTTCAAAGGTCAAGTTTAATTTTAGAGTAACGACTGTCCTCAGGGCTGATACCCTAAGACCTACTCGTAAACTGCGAGGGTGAACTACGTACCTAAAACCTTATACATCGTCTCTATGGTTGTGTATATTGGGGCCATTTGAAGTTGTGACACAATATTGCGGGGAGACTAGACTTTTCTTAGAGATTGCCATGTTTTCTTAACGTGCGTCGCCGTCTTTATTTGTTCGCATACTGATTATATCCAACTTAAGGTTGATTGGAAGAGATCTATTTTAGTGTTAAGGCTGACCACTGTACCTTTGATATAAACTGTATTCTTTCGATATTTCTTTATAACGATGAAAGATACCATCCATAATATCTAGATTTCTGTGGAGCAAGTACAGCTTTTTAACTCTTCACGATATCACTTAAACCCAAGTGTCCTTTAGCAAATGGTCAAATAAAATATACGACACACAGACCGTCACATCCCAGTAGCAGGGAAGTGTTGGGAGTGAGACATCGTTCCCCTTATATTCCACTACGAGGGAACACTGTTGTTGGTAGTGCAGTCGCAAGGAAAAGTAAAAAGAACTTACAATTGCATTTTTTACTAATACGTTACCTCTCGTTTCTGTAAATACCAAAACGAGTAGAGCTTCCCAAAACACTCATATGGAACAAAAAAACATTCGGATTCATTATTATTTACGATATTCAGATGCGCATAAAGCAAAAACCAGCCACCAGGGAGCAGGAGATAGTCAATAAAACAAGGAATAAAAGAAGATTCCATAAATCATGCAACGGTAAGAAAGCATCATAGAAAGTTCTCACCTGGGGCTTGAGACAAAGAATGGAACGCTATTCGCCAAAGTACGGATAATAAATGGCATAGTTTAGGTTTGTGAGAAGTCCGACTTTTTGGATCAACGGACTGAATTTTCGTCCGGCAAAAAAAGGTGGTTGTTCGTCTCTGAATTAATAAAACTATAGAAGTGTTTTTTTTCTGTTAATAATGTTGTCGAGCGTTTTTGTTGAAGTAATTACTTATTCAGCAATACCTAACGCTCGACATTGTTATTGTAGACATAACGAATATGAATGTGGGACCTTAATAATTTCACAAAAAATCACTTATACCTTCAATAACTGACTTCTGTATCACACATAGGTTAACTAGAAGATAGTGCTATCTAGCATTAAGTTCGCCTATGCACAGATTATTGTTATTTTGTGCAATAAAGAATTTTTATTAATTCATACTTATCCTTGAAACAATACTTTCTGAGACTAAAATCGCCAAGAAAGTAAATGAAAATGTTTAACTACAAAGAATTATTATAACCTAGCTGACCCGCCGAACTTACCACCTTGACATACGTAACGTATCGCTTTAACATTTTGAATATGACGCGGGCTGCCATTGTACGTCGCTGGTAGAATTGTCAATCGGCCTCATTAGCATTCAATTGTCATCATTAGCTTATCTATCTATGTGAGAAAAGGGTTTTTTTTGCGTGAATTTATCATATATTTTAATAGTTATTCTGCTATTCGGGGCGGAGACAACATCGAAATTCAACAAATCAAAAATCATCAAAACCGGTCCAGCCGTTCTTGTGTTATAAATGGTGTAACTAACCCGAGATTATGCAAGTCGAACGTTTCGTTTTACGACAACTGAGACGTTTTGTTAGTAGGTAAACGTACATATTATTCCTATTTTTATAACTGATCTTAAAAAATACAATACTCCAAATTAAAAAAAAACAATGACATCTTCTAAATTACATTGTTTGTGGAAAAAAATATATATAGTAATAATGCTGGACATTTCACACAGAGCTATCTAGCCTCAAACTAAGCTAAGCTTGTACTATGGGAACCAGATAGCTGATTAGAATTTGTAAACAAATACTTATTATACATTGTTTGAGTACAGTTACGTCAATTTTATTTTGAAATGCCGAACATCTGTTTTTCCGATATATTTTCTTGCAACACTACAGACACCACAAAAGTATACCTAGCCCTCGACAATGGAAAGGGACTATCGATCGCAATTATACCAAAAATAGCCTGAAATTGAAGTGCCCTTAAAAGGTGTCTTTAAAATATCTAAGACGCGACGGCCATAATTAAGGGAATCGTCCCTTTTGTGGGCAGGGTGGACAAAATGTATTTCAGTTTAGGTGATAGTACTGAGAGTGATTTAAATTAATCTTGTCTTATGTAACGATAAGGTACGTAGGTACGTACATATATTAAAACAATTAATTACTATTTTGATGGAGTAGGTACAACGGATTCCTAATCCAAAACAGTTCTGGCCTTCTGTTATTTTTGTTTTGCGTAGGAAACTTTGCTGCTTTATGTAATATCTTTAAGGTTCAATTATACTGAATTTGTGTCCTAAATAAAAAAAAACATATATCACGTCGAATTCCTTAGATTTCATTCACTTTGATAAGGCACTTTTCTTAGATATTTTACTAAAAGTCATAAGTAGTCTTAAATAAATTATACCAAAAGAAACGTGAATGACTAGACTATGTCTACTATTTGGTAACACTCGAAGGAAAACAGGATCTACAGCACAATTCTACTCGACTTAGTGTAGTTCCTGTTTGAAATTATGATGTATATACAAGCCATTATTTAAATTATAAATCTTTGTAAATTATATTATTTAAAATTGTTATTATGTGCTTGAAATGAATAAATGAAATTATTATTATTTACGTATACTTATTTCACCTTTTTGTCCAAGGTATAAACGCTACCACTTGTCACTTACTTCACTATAATTGTCCGTTCCCTAACTGAACCGAAACCGATTATAACCTTAAATTACCGAATATTCATCGCCCCGAAGATTTTTTGGGTTGACGACGTTTAAATTGCCAGAGCATTCTAATATAAGATGAAGCGTCGATATTTCTTCAGTTTAATAGTAAACGAGCTCAAAAAAAATTATATACGAATATTTGGCATTTTTGTTATTAAATATTAACAGAAATGGCAAATATTCGTATAGAATTTTTACTATGGACTCCCAAACAAATGGACAACAATTTGTCCATTTGTTTGGGAGCCGCAAGCAGTGAAAGGCTTCCAGCCTTCTGACTAACGACTTCATGCCCTATAGTGGACCTTCTCAAATGTTTTATCTATGCTCCGTAAGGAAATCCGAGATTCCACTTGCGAGATAGGAGTCCAAATATTACATTTGGCACATCGGCACCTTGTGTTTAGCACATATTAGTTGAAATTCCACACGAGCCAGATTGCAAGCCCTAAGAAAGTCTCATTCAGAAAGGTACAGTGCAAATACATTTCCATTTGCCGGAGGACTGCAAAAATGTCCTTCAAAACGTGATATTACGGCGCCTACTTTCAGGATAAGCCCCTGAAGAGTGTAATTTTCACGGAGAGCAGTCTCGGGCTAAATGGCTTTTCAGATTCGCCATGGAAATTAGTAACAAGAAATAAATGCGCCATATTTTACAAGGTAGCTAAAGAAAAATGGGCCTAATGTCCTGTGAGGATAAGGTACTAAATTAGACTTACCATCCACAATGAAGATTGGATATCAGCAACACAGAAAAATCTGAAGCAAAGAACATCAATTTAGTCAAGCAATAATTATGCTAGGATCGTGTCCTGAAAACCTGCCTGGATTTGGTACACAAATGAGAAACAAACCTTGTTGTGGAAAATAGTAGTCACAATTAAATTATAAAACTGGTTTAAACCCAGCATAATGTTGGTTTCTATACACAATGCTGATTTTCAGCTGAAACCAGACATTTTCTATTGGTGTCAAATTCCTTATCACCTTTTACAATATTAATAGGACGCATCAGGCGGAAAAGTTACAACGTCTTGTAATAAAAACTTATCCCTATATATGTATGTACATATATATATGTTTTTTATTGTGAATGGTCAAGGATTTGATTGTAAGTGGAGTATTCGAAAATGGAGCACGCCTAAAAGAACCTGCTTACTCTGGACTTGAAGACACGGGAGATTATAATGACTTTCCAGATTGAATGTTCTCAGCATTAAAAGGAAAATAGGTCGCATCTTTATGAGTGCCATAAGTATTCATTAAGAGAAACGGAGTCGAGGCCTATCTCACCGGACGTGGCGCAGCTCAGGCCCTGAAGGGCCGGATGCCTCCTACGCAGTAAAGATAACATCCAGAACAGTTTTACATTCGTGAAAATAAGTATTTTTCCGTGAGTGGTTTTTGTAATGTTTACGAAGGATATTTTTATGAAAAAAATTAGTAATTATGTCGGCTTATTTTATATCTTCATGGCTACCTGCGTCGCTTCACTATGTACGTATATTTTCTTTCCTTCCTGTATGTTGTGTTGTTGCGTCTTTTTCGTGTCCTAATTAATGTTATTTTATTTATTTTAAACCGGCTATGACCTAATGATGATGATGACCACCGCTACCACTGATGGTCACACATCTTTATTTTGTTCATGCTTAAAATTTTCTCATGATGATGACATATGTTTACTAACCTAATTAACCTTAAATAAATAACCTTACCACCTATTATTAAATTTTGTTATGCGTTCAAGTTTGCATTAACTCTCAGGGAAATAATTTCTAACTGGAATTTTGAGAGATTTTATAAATATCATTGAGTAAATTAATTTCTTACTGGCAAAATGCGTCCGGAAAAAACTACGTGTAAGTTTTTTCTGAGCGCATTTTCTTAGCTCTATCGCGAACGAAAGTTTGCTAATCCCTCGCTGATTATAATAAACAGGTTTTCCGCAGTAATCCTGCGGTGTAAGTATTTCAACTTAACGAATAAAAAGCGTGCATGCAGTTCCAGCTACAGCGCTATTTCACATGTCCGGCTTTTTCATGTGGTTTTTTTGCCAGAACGGCAACGTACTGAACTACTGACCGTCTCACTTTGCATCGAGAAGTTTTTACACTGGCATAATGCTTGTTTTACGACCATACACGAAGCCAGACCAAAAACGGGACAGCATGAACTCATTGAATCATCTTAAACGTCAGTATCAACCTCAGGGACCCTGAAAAACTGCTGCCGACAACCAAAAGTAATATTCCGCTACTTTAAAGAGTTGTGATGGCTGGGATCAGGTTAGAATGGGGAGGGTAAGGCACAATACACCCCTGCCCGGGACAGGACTGTCCACCCTAGTATTAAAATTAGATGCTTGTTTTAACTGATCAAAAATATCTAATTATAGACACGAACCAGCAACCGATAGGAGAAAAGATTATCGTGTGTCGACAACAGTTTGGAAAACTTAGTGAACCAATGATATTGTAGTGGTTGAAAGAGATTAGTGAACGGAGGCGACTCAGGATGTCAATTCCGTTCGTTGTAATGTTCTAAGGAGGAGGCCTATGTCTAGCAGTAGTGGTCTATCTGCGAGATAATAATGATGTTCTCTAAGAAGTGAAGCGAGATCGTGATCAAACGCGAGTCTAACATTTATAAAAAAAATAAAAAGAAAAGTGTAGCGTTGGATAATAAAATAAAATACGTATATACTTACGCAATCATGGCCCTTCAAAATTAAATTTAAATAAGGTTACATATTTTTCCGACTTTCCCGTTTTTCCTGACAGCCCTAAGCCCACATTATGGCATGAACATGGCCACCACAATGCGAGTGTGGGTGGTGAATCCCCCCTTCCTTAAGCCCAGTATGCAAGGAACTTTATATTTAAAACGATCATAGGATTACGGACTTGATTAGCAATTTTTTTACATCGGGTAGAGTTTGAAGTTTTAAATTAGTTGTGTAACTAAATGCACAGAATATAGACGCCTCAGTTTTAGCGTATATGTAGGACTTATCGCATTACTAAGGGCTCGTACACAAAACTGGGATGCGACGTCGCATCGTATAAATCTGCGAGTTCCCTGGACGCATCGCAAGAACTTGCGAACGTTGCGACGTTGCGAACAATGCGACGTTCAGTACGGTTGACGGTCGTCGAAGGAATGGTCACCTTGGGAGACGCCTTGCCGCACGAAATCGCATCGCAGCAATTCGTGTCGCAATTTTCTACGTTGAGAATTCACATCGCGTCGCATCGCAGTTTTGTGTACGAGCTCTAAGAACTAACTAAGAGCTAACGGAATTTACACTGATTTCAAGCAAACCGAATGAAATTTTAATTTATTCGGTTTGCAGTACGAGTAGCGTGTAGTATACCACCATCCTCTTTTACACGGTTATGTCACACGTTTTTTTTATCGAATAGCAACTTAGCAACCGTACAGCGTGTAGTGTTTGTTTGTTTTAATTCTTTATTGCACAAACAGAAAAATGTACAAATGGAGGACTTAATTGTGTTAACGCATCTTTGTGAATCGAGTGAACATCCCGCAGTTTGTTCGATTAAAATCGAATACTGCATAAAACGTACGGTGTATTGCCTGAACGTGGCTAGGTGTCATCTTGATCTGCAACTTGTAACCTCATACAACTTTCAGCCGCATCATGTTTATAACAGCATCGCCTTTCAGTTAATTTCAAACGGATATAAGCTTTTCTTTCGACCAGCGAAGCTTGCTACAACGTCTAGCCATCTCACGGCAGAAGTTTGTATTCCCCGATCGTAGCTAGATTATCTAGGTAATGTGTTCCGAACACCAAGCCACCACTTACCCCCAACAGTTGGAAGAGAATAACACAGCGCAAAACCACTTACTTTGTAAAGTTCTACTTTATAACGGTCTCCATATTTTCAGGTAAGAGACTGTTAGCAGAAAGAACTGAGCGCTACCGTCCTGACTATTTATTAGTAAAAGCATGTCGAACGACTTCCTGAACTTGTAGGACCAGCATGGACTCCCCAGAAAAGTTACTCTCTCTTCTGGCGTAGAATGTGGAAACAGTCTGTACAAATGTTTATAAATTCTACGCTAAAATGTCACTAACCCCCGGCGCAAAATGAGATGTATTATACGCCTACTGTCTGTCTGTGGTATCGTAGTTTCTAAAAGAATGGACAAATTGTTTTTTTTAATAGAAATCTAGTTTAAATTAGTTACGTTTAGAGGTTCTTAGCCCAGATCAGGTCAGCCGATTCGAAGATTATCCAGACTTTTCCTTTTTTAGTACGGGGTTCCTAATTTATACTTGTTTTACTGTATTCTTCCGTAGAGGGAAACTTTTCTAGAGTGTTCAATTTTCTGTATTAACCACAAGCTCACACCGTAGTCTTACTTTAGCCAGCATAAACAAACTGCAATCTTGCACAAGTTAGTTTGAAACTAGCGGCACACAATAATCTAATGAACTCCTAACCAGTTCCAACGAGTTGATATTGGAGCCGTGAAACTCATACCAACTATTATCTTAAAACCACAACTTATGGTTTGCCCCCTTGTTTATTTTACTTAACTTTACCTACACCTAGTACTGTTATTAGTTGGTTAGTCAGGTCGTCCGTGAAGTCAACACTGGCTTCAGCAGAAGACCAGCGCTCCAGCATGGCAACATTCATTCAGCTGAGCTGAAGGCCCTTTCGCTACCACACTGGATCATATTGTGTTAAAAAATGTGACTTTGTAATTGTAATTTTTAATTTAATGTGAATATGTTTAGTTTAAATTGATAAGGTTATATTTTATTTCTTTCTTTATCTCTCCACATCTCGTTCCGACCACAGAAGTCGTCATAATAATCATCACACGACTGTTATAGAACGCATACAGAAGGCATGATGTACTGAACTGAACTGACCCCACGGTATGTGAAAATACACCAGAAATATAAATAATCATTACTAAGAATCATCAGCATTTCCTAGTAATAACGGCTGAGACGCAGGAGGTTCCGGGTTATCTCCCACCACTGAACAAATGTTTACATAATCTACAGATATTTTGACTTTGTTGATTCTCTAATATTATAAGTTTGTATTTACAAAAATAAGTATACTATAAGTATTCTATCAGTTATTTGGTTCCCATAGTTCAAGCTTTGCTTAGTTTGGGGCTAGATGGCGCTGTGTGAAATGTCCAGCATTATTTATTTATTTATTTTAAAAGAACACATTCTTTTGAAGACAGGTACTAAAGTATGTTTGTCAACTCGTGGTCAACTCTGATCTCGGTAAACGAATTTTGCAGGCCTAAGTATAGAGAGCGACACTGGCCTGAAGCAAAGAAGTTCAACGCACCAAAATGACAACACGCGCGACCGCAATCATAATCATCATCATCGACATTTAATCTGTATTTACTCACTGTATCTGTATCAATATCGATTTAATCAACCTTGATTGACTGAGCCAGACGTTGGAAGGTCCAGGAAAGAATGAATTTGGAAAAAAATATTTTTCTAGATATTTTCATAATAGTATTCATAATAGTAATAATAGTATTCGAGGTGTCTGCCAACCCTAAATTAGCCATAGCAGCTTCAGAGGTATCTGTGGTACAGCTAACAAATTTAATCCCGATTTTCCGCTTAAAGCTGGTTATGAGCGGTTAAGCTTTCTGCGTTGAATTTCAAACAGTTGTTTGATCAATCGATTCGAGACTCGATTCTTTAAACTGGATTCTTTAAATCGAGTTGAAATCTTGTGCTATGTTTTAAAACAAACTTCTATCCGAAAAAGAGCCGATCAAAATGGATCTATTAACAGAACCGGAAGGATTAACAAACGGACTATTCGTTAAGGAAGAGTTCTACTGCCCACTCATCTCTATCATAAGATCAGCCAGAAATGTTTAGGATCATGAACAACCTAGAAAAGTTTATCATTAGGAGAAACACAGTAAAATGACATTTCAGCGTTATTTTTCGTTTATATACAACATAGAGATGAAACCAGCAAATGGTCCGCCTGATGTTAAGTTGTAAATAAAATAGGCCATAGAAATACTTGTTTCTACTCTCTACCCTAACATGACATTATACTCCATTCTTCCGTAGATATAATCTTTTCTATAGTGATAATGCTAGCTCGATTTATTTTATGGTCAACGGAACGTGGCAGGTTTGCAAAATTTCCACTCAAACGCATAATGCAAGTCAAAATTTACTTGATCCCAAAAAAGGAAACACAAATTAACATGCGGGGCAATGCTTAATGCTTTGATATATAGGTGATGGTTAACACTTACCAGGTGGGCCATCTGCTTGTTCCTTCTAAAGGTTTATAAAAAGAAAAATAGCGAAAGAACGAAAAATAACATAACGTCAAAATTATGAGTCCGGAGACTTGGTGTTACGTTACAGATTGGACAGACAAAATTGTATGCTTCATTTACTAATTGGTTAACCCAAGTACTGAGGTGACGACTGATAAATGGATATAGTAAAAGAACCACTCGTAATACAGGAAAGCGGCGAGGCAGACTAGGTAGAATAGAATAGAATAGAAAACTCTTTATTTTATACCACACTTAAATTAACAAATGATATTTAAAACACCATATTACATATTTAAGTGCCCACCCGATAGTCAAATAACATCGATAATATAGCTGGAAACCAATACTTACTAGATCTCGTTCAAACCAATATTCGGTGGAATTTTGCATGGTAATGTACCTACATCAAATATTTTTTTTAGTTTTATCATTCTCTTATTTTAGAAGTTACAGGGGGAACACACATTTTACCACTTTGGAAGTGTCTCTCGCGCAAACTATTCAGTTTAGAAAAAAATTATATTAGAAACCTAAATATCATTTTGAAGACCTATACATAGATACCCCACACGTATGGGTTTGATGAAAAAAAATGTTGAGTTTCAGTTCTAAGTATGAGGGAACCCCCAAAATGTATTGTTTCTTTTTCTATTTTTGTGTGAAAATCTTAATGCGGTTCACAGATTTACCAAGTTTCAACATTATAGTTCATATAGTTTCGGAAAAAAGTGGCTGTGACATACGGACAGACAGACATGACGAATCCATAAGGGTTTCGTTTTTTGCCATTTGGCTACGGAACCCTAAAAAAGGACCACAGTGGCTGCAAACACATCGTTTAAATTGGATGTTAATGATGCTAAATTGACCCACGGCTTTCGTATAACTTTATTTATCAAAACAATAACACAGCCAATAAAAAATATTTTAGTAATTCACATAACGATATTTTTCATGTCATTAAATAAAATTACTTCAGTTCAATATTTCTTAGAAGCTAGAAGATCAATTTCCACTTTCTACGAAAAACTTAATTGAAATTGATATTAAACTGTTCTCTACCCACCACGGCTTCGTCAGTAGGTTTTCGACTTACACGACATGTGAGTGCGACGTGTAATTTATCGTGTAATAGGTTTTTTAATGAGGTGGGTTGGTAGTTGGGTACCTTACCTACCAGCTACCTGTTATATACTTTCATTAATTCTAAACCTTGTAAGAAAAATTAGGCGATTATTTACGTTCCTCCATAATTGCAATTTCACATCGTGTTGAGTTGAATCGCCCAAATCCCGTTATTGCTGGTAATAACGATAAAAGTAAATTGCCTACTTAAAATTCGTTGCCCTTTTAAAATGGACGATTCCTTTTTTGTATGGGAAAAACTGAAATACAACTCAATTTAAGCAGCCTAGTTTCATAAACCAAGTTTTTTTTTTAAATTAGAAGCGACGTAATGCTAATTTTTTTAGGAAAGTAGGTATGTATTATAGTAAGTAGATATCATCATCATCCACAGCCCATAATTACCCACTGCAGGGACTGGGAAGGGTGGCGTTTACAAAGGGAGGCCTACACCTCCCTTTGTAAACGCCACCCTTCCCGGTCCTATGCTGCGCGCATCCAGGAGTTGCCCGCGACATCCTTTATGTCGTCGACCTAGGTAGATATAAGCTTAATTTATTACAAGCACTTTTTCTTTAAGCGATAATGCTAAAAGTACGCTTTCCATCAAAGGAAAACTTATTTCATCGTTCGAGTACCGAGCTAATAAATTTTTTCGTCGGCTTTTAAAGTCAAAGTTCTTACTAACTTCGTGAGTTCACTCACCGATGGAACTTGCTAACTAAGCTTCAACTTTGTAAACAATGCTGCTTAATTTGTACGGAAGTTTGTAAGTGAACATGGTACCTGTACTAAAACGTAAAACACCAGTGCCTTTAGTGCAACTTAGCCGAGGTACTTACTTGTATAAATTAACCCTAATCTAATCTTTCCAGAGATAGAATAGGATCGTAGAGATTGAAACCTACATACGAATCGAAAAGGCAATCCAGATTTGGTTTATCTGAGATAGAGTCTAGGTAATTTCTGTGAGATGATAGGTCATCTAAATGAGAAAGACTGTATTGTATTTTGTAGAGATTATTTGAAGAGAAAGAGAGATGAACGATGTCTCTAGAGGAAATATTACCAAGTACCATAATGAGTTTAGGATTGGGAATGAGTGGTATAAGAAAATACGAGTATGTCCAGTCCAGCATTAGGTTGACACGGGTAGAAAAAGAAGATCATAATATTAGTATCACTACTATACCTATTCATAAGACCTATAACCCTCCAGGTATAAATTACTGTTAGTTTTAAGTTTATATTCCAATTCTTGGCAAGAAACTGGAACTGGTAATGTTTATTGGTTTCGCAATTTCGCAAGGTGCCAGACCGTAGGCAATCGCGAAACTTTGAGGAAATATAGTTTTTGCCGCGGCAACTAATCGTAAGGTGAATCGCTGGCGGGGAAAACTTGAGGAATTGTATACGAAAGCAGCTTGGCAAACAAATGGGGAGGAATATTGTGCCGTTATTTACACCCTAGACTTAATAAATAATAAGTATAGAAGGAAGAGAATGAACATGGGAAATTGAACTAAGGTTCTTCTATTATTTGCCATGATACGTATCTTATTATCCCTGGTTTCTGTCAATAAACATTTTTATCGGGGAAATATTGGTGAGTTGACTTCTGCCGTATCATCATCATTATAATCAGCATGTTCGTCTGTTGTAGACGGTTTAGACGGTGTCCGGATGGTAAAACTTTATTTCTCGATAAACGTCCTTGAGCAATGAAAAATCTAATTTAATCTACGAAATTGAATCAGAAGTGAGGACATTTATATAGAGAAAGAAAGGTCACTGACATAGCCCAGAGGAATAGTAGTTTCGAGTGGAGACCACGCACTGGAAAGCCCAGCGTAGGACAGCCACCCACTAGATGTAAATACGACCTGATAAAAGTTGCTGGGAGCCGTTTGGCGCAGGCCGCACAAGATGGATCACTCTGGAAATTTATTGGGGAGGCCTATGTTCAGCAGTGGACCTCCTATAGCTGGTATGATGCTGATGAAGAAGATCTGGCCACGTCTATTGCTTTGTTTGTGGTCCTATTGAGATTGTCCTTTGTGCATGACAACACAGCATGCAGGTCGTACGGCAGAAGAACAATTAAGGAGACGAGACATCAAATTCAAGGATTAACTACTATTCTTGCTTGTCGTGATCAAAAAGTCGTTTACCGTTGGCATTTCCATCTAAATTTTGTTGCCAGAATCCGAAATGACAGGCAATTAATCAGAATGGAATGTTTCGTTACGCTCAAAATTATCGATAATTTTCCAAAACCTATGAAATGATGAATTTAATTAAGGATATCAGATCGTTTGGACACAATTTGATGGGATTCGGTGATTTTTCGTATTCTATGTTTGTTTGTAATTAGATTTTGAATTGCACATTACCTACGTAACGCAATAAAATACTGAATACGTGATCTCAGTTACATTTGACATTACCACATGAAATAATAGATTGTTTGCATCAATGCACCATCGACGACGACAAATCAAATAGAAATAACTCTATCAACATCTGATATACCTATTTAAAAGAGCGGATTGGGTACCACTTTTTCCTGCAGGTACATATTTGTTTTCTGTTTAGTACTTTACAAAGACTAAAAATATTCGGATTAAAGTACAAGACGTGAGCAAGCGATTATTGGTGGAGTGGAGAGTTTTAACTCAGTGGAGGTCGAGAATTGAACAAGAAATGTCCACCATGCGTTCTTCAAGGTCAAGACTAACATAAGATCGGGTAGGCATGAACAAAGAGAGACCTATAGCTATAGTATTGGACTGAATATAATGATGTTGTGGACAAAATGACGATAACTGGATAACCAGATGGTTTCCACTACCAAAAAAACTCGTAGCCCATTCATCACTATTTGTCATTGGTTAACAGCCCTATAAAAAAGCCAACAATTCACTGCACAATAGCATCTAGCATTAAATCTTCTCGTTGCTTGTTGTCAACTGCAAAGGACAATTCAGCTTCTGTGTGCGGTTTGTTCTGTTCGATTTAATTATCGGAATAGGATGGTGTTAATACTATTAACGGTTGTTGGGAGCTCGAAATGGTTGCTCTCTTTGCAAAAAGGGAATTGTGGTCAGGGTGCCCATTGGTAGATTGATGATCGCTCTTTGATTTTCAATGCCTAGTTAGCTAGTAGCTATAACCAGTCGGATTGTTAATGCTTTTTTATAAAACAAATCAATTTTCATCACTCATGCTCTGAAAGTTGATCATTATTAGCTCGATACCTAATGAGTAAATGCGATTTACGCCCCTTATAGAATGAGGAATGAGAATTTATTTAATATTTATTGTACCTAACTACTTCTGTCATCTTATTAGGTGTGTGTGTAAATAAGTGCCTTTTACTTATTTATAATTTCTTAAATAGTTTTATTATTTTTCCTTCAGGTCTATGCCTAAGCCTTGAGAGTAAATAAACGACCCAGTGGGTAGTATATTTACCCACCAATGGCGAGGGGTACATACAAGCCGATTCCTATCGAGTTACCTTCAGTCAGAGCTCCTGACTGTTCAGTCACCTTCAAAATTCTAGAAAATAATAACGCCTTAAAATTGACCTCAGCAATGTATTTTGAAGCCATTTAAAATTTGAATATAAGTAAAATTCTCTTTAAATAACCCGTCGTTTTTTCGAGTTATACTAATAAATTTACAATTAATTTAAAACCAGACTCTAAACGTATATATCTAAACGTAAGTTGGGCATGTTTTTGCATAAAATCTGCGGTAAAGCTAAATATCTCCGGTTTGTTGAAAACATTACGTATCCATAACCAAAATGGATATATATAAACAATATATACCATATATACAACGCATTTTGGGTTCTATCATTGTTTTCACAAAACTCAAGAAAACCGTCAATGTATAACGAACACTAGAATTTGTGCACTAAAGTACGTTAACAGTATTTTACTCATATAGTAAGGTGGGGTGGGGATAACAACTCGACTGGAGTTATAGGTACTATACGGCCAAATTGTGCCGTCAGTATTTATTCAAGCAGGATTATAATTTTGCTACATCTTTATTTGGCAGAGTATAAGTTTGTTTACTCTTTGAAATTAAAAATGGCGCGTTAGATCCTCGGTGAGAAGAGCATGAATCATGAAATAACATTGAAAAGTGAATGCATGTGGTAAGTGCGACTTACATGTTTTTTTTCGACCGGGTTACCTTATGATTATTTTTACCCTTCGCCACTGCTACCCACATATAAACATGCAATCGATATCACAACTTCATTATTCTATTAGTAGTGGAAATAGAGCCCTCATATGAAACCACTCAGCGCGTACAATCAAAGGTGAAATTAGGTAAATCGTTCGGAATACTTCACCGCTATCGCCGAAATAGATGGCCCAACATCACCTACGATATTAACTCAGTACAGGGTTTTGCACTCAAGAAAGAATGATTAATACGAAAGTAAGTAACGGTAGGCTCTTGAGGGTGAAAATGTATTTATTTTGATACCTATCCATGAGTGGTCTTTATCTACGGGTAGTTGTTTACCCGTATGCGCAGAAAATAATGTTTTTTTAGCAGTGGGCTTAAGGGGAGACCAGAGGGGAATCGCCCATACAACACGTACTACCAAGATCATTTCAAATTGGAGCATATTTCTACCTTAATAAAGTATTATTTAAATTTTAATAGTATTTATCTAGGTTCCCAACCATATATTAGATAAAAAAAATTACCTAAAATGAAATAGAAGCGTATCGCAAGCATTCTGTATGTTTTACGTCATAAAAGACCTGTTTTCAACCTAATTGTTTCGTATTAAAAACAACATCTTACGTATCCTAGTCATGGGAACATAGATTATATCGTCTAGTTACAGAATAACAAAACAATCAGAAAAATACAACAAGTTTTCAGTCATCATTTTTGGTATTACGGAACACGGTCAAAATCTAATCAAATTTAGAATAGTTCATTTGCTATCACTGTCGCTCTGCGTGGCTAAACTTCGTCACTAAACAAGGATAGCGATATTCAAGCCGAAGTTTTTGACGCGGCCGAATTGAAGTTGCGCTCGGGGTTCGCCGGCTTCTTAATAGCTGTTACAAACACCTCATGATGCTATAAAAATACCTTTATTTGAATAGATAAGTTATGTAGGTTCAAGCCGAGTGTTTTATACCATCGTCTATACTAATATTAAAAAAGTTTGTTTGTGTACCTACTAACATATAATTTGATGCAACACTAGCTGGTGACGGCTGCTGCCTGCTATAAGTCAAAACATTCAAGCATTTAGTATTCAAACTTGTTCGAATGATGCATCCACTATTGAAACTGATTAATATTTCAAAAGCGTACCCAGTAAATCTTCCACTTCAGAAGTTAATATTTAATAGACACATTAGTAAAGTAAATGCAAGTGTTTTTTTTTAAATATGTTATTTATAAATCTTCTGGTGGCGGTTTCACTTGTGATAGGTTTAGATATCCTCATAGTGATTATGTCACAAACAAAACACATGCCAGTAAGAATCAATGAATAAGCTATACAATAAGATGGAGGATGGAGCGTTTTTAAATTTTTTAACACAGGAACCTGTGGTATTAAAACAACGCAAACAAAATATTATTCACCCCTCACAAGAGAGTACAATGACATTTCCATTGAGGTTATAGATTAACCGCCCTGTCAAAGCATCGTTCGTTACTCTGCCCATTTGAACGAGAAATAACAGGGCAAGGTAATCCTTTTCAGCGTTTTATTCTGCCAACTCTGGCAACCCTGACTAATCCTGAATCCGGCGTTTTCACAGGCCGTCCATATAAGCAAATGCCAGCTTACTAACAATCGAAATAAAAACAAATTATGAATAACCAAATTGCCGTGCTATGAATTTAAATACGCTTGGTAATTCGGGTGTCTTGGAAGGAGGGTGTTCTTATTTGCTACCACTTCTGTGACAGGTTTATACGTTTTGGCTTTATTTATGTATGCATTACCATACGCTTGAAATTACTTTATCATCATAATTTATTAAAAGTTATCATTTGAACTTACAGCAATAAAGTTCATTAGAATTTAACGATACATAAAGTTCCAGCAGTAGTAGGTACAGTTTTAAATGTTATTATGAAAACTATCACGATTTTATGTAGCACATCGTTAAGGACAATGTACTTTAGACAAGTTTTCCGATGCCGTTCTGCGGAAAACATAAAAGCTTTTAACGCAATTTCATTGCGTCCCTAGTCATTTCTGCTGCGGTTTTCCACAACATTAAAATGATATTGACAAGAACATAACTCAGAAATATTACAGACGGATACTCAACATTGTATTAGGAATCGTGATTTGACCAAAACTGCGATTGTAGAGCAGATATAATTCTAGATTCGGTATGTTTCTGTATAAGTCACGTCATTATTGAACGAAGAAGTATTCCTTGTTAAGTATGTTTAGTGTGGAGTTCACATAGTCATTCGTGAGAACCCTGATTTGACTTTTAAAAGCTACACCAATGTACAATCTATTAATAACAAATCTGTAAGGTTTTCCTAGAATAGTCTATGATCGTCCACATTGTGAAAATTCTAGAGCGAACAGGAAAGCGTGCTTCATCTTCGACCACACCATGTCTTACCATCAGGAGGAAGTAGTTAGAAGTCAAGCAATCCATAATATCTATACTGTACTATTTCTATTTCTTAATTTTCTCGATGACAGTTCTAATTTGATAGTTGTAGTGTTGTGACCAAATAAGTAATGATATCGATCGCATATATTTATTATATTTTGAACAAAGACAAATACAACAAAAACATTCAAATATATTTTTTCAAGTTGGGAACACTCAATGGCCCACCGCCATTTTGTGTTTGTTTTAATCTGTCACTCGCAACAAGACGGTCGTGCTAGTCACTACATTTCTGTTCGCTGAGTTTTTTCACATTACCCATACGTTACGTTGTGTATTTTGTGTTCCTCCGTGTCGTTATAATTATTTTGTTTCATTGTCGAGTACACACGGCTACACAGCAAGCTATACATTTCCAGTATAAGCTGACCTCTCATTCTACGAAAAGCCTACGCAATGCGAGGTCAGCTGGAAAATTATAGCTTGATGTGTAGCCGTGTGTATACCTACTTATTTTACAACAGCTTCAAAAATTTTAAAGAAGTTGGCATTATCCATCAAGAATTAATACGTGTAACATCTTGTAATGAAATATAATATTAGTTAATAAATTTGTACAAAAGTATCCGGCAGTAGTATTGTTTCTTACATTTTGTAAAAAAATATCGGGTCTGTTATCGTGTTACGTTTATCGATAGCTCCATCCCTATCAGTTTCTTCGACTCTGTGTAACCTTGTACGTGCGTAAGCGTCATATTTTTATAAAATAATGCATACATAATGTAAAAAAGACGCTCGTTCAAGTTTCACAGGAGCTGTCATCGAGAAAATAAAGAAATGGAAATAGTATAATATTATAAATTCAAAAGTACCTCTGCCTCTCTGTCTGTCTGATTGTTACGTTTTCACAACTAAACGGCTGGTCCGATTTCGATGTAATTTAGTATATGTACCTAGTCAGATCATAAGTATTGTCACACAGTAAAAACTTTTCTTTTAGAATGCTGCCCACAAAAAAGTTTATTGAATTCGAATTTCGAATTGTTCATGAAAATATAAATGTATACTTTTTAGAATTGTACTCATTTTTAAATATGGAGTGGACGCTTAAAGAAGACCGTGTTGCAGTTATTGCGTTGCATCGTTGCGGTTACGCGCCAATTCAAATTTTTGACATACTAAAAAATTTGAATATAACCAAAAGATTCGTTTATCGCACCATCAAACGATACAATGAAGACTCTAGTGTAGATGACAGGTCAAGAAGTGGTCGCCCTCGGTCTGTTAGGACTCCAGCAGTGATAAAAGCTGTGAAGGCGCGAATTCAAAGAAATCCCAAACGTAAGCAGAAACTGTTGGCTCTTCAGATGGGGTTAAGCAGAACCACGGTGAAAAGGGTGTTAAATGAAGACTTAGGGCTTCGGGCATATCGAAGAAAAACAGGACATCGTTTGAATGCTCGTCTAATGGACATGAGACTGAAGAGATGCCGCGCTTTGTTGAAGCGGTACGCGGGAAAAAAATATCGGGAAATTCTTTTTTCGGATGAAAAAAATTTTACCGTAGAAGAGAGCTACAACAAACAAAATGATAAGGTGTACGCACACAGTAGTGAAGAAGCGAGCAACCGTATTCCGCGTGTCCAACGAGGTCATTTTCCATCCTCGCTCATGGTATGGTTGGGAGTTTCTTATTGGGGCTTAACAGAGGTACATTTTTGTGAGAAAGGTGTAAAAACGAATGCAGTTGTGTATCAAAATACAGTCCTGACGAACCTTGTGGAACCTGTTTCTCATACCATGTTCAATAACAGGCACTGGGTATTCCAACAAGATTCGCCGCCAGCTCATAGAGCGAAGAGCACACAAGACTGGCTGGCGGCGCGTGAAATCGACTTCATCCGGCACGAAGACTGGCCCTCCTCCAGTCCAGATTTGAATCCGCTAGATTACAAGATATGGCAACACTTGGAGGAAAAGGCGTGCTCAAAGCCTCATCCCAATTTGGAGTCACTCAAGACATCCTTGATTAAGGCAGCCGCCGATATTGACATGGACCTCGTTCGTGCTGTGATAGACGACTGGCCGCGCAGATTGAAGGCCTGTATTCAAAATCACGGAGGTCATTTTGAATAAACTTTAGTGTCATAAGAATCTATGTTTTGTTAAGTTCATTTTGGTATATAAATGGTTACATAATGAATAAACTTGTTTCAATTATTTTATATTAAACATGTGACAAAATTTATGACCTGACTAGGTATAATAGACGATGACCGGAATCGGGACATAGGTTACTTTTTACCCGACTGCGTAGAAGGGTAATGCTTTTATTGACAAGACACGAGTGCTAAGCCGCGGGCTGAATCTTGTTGTCTGACGATAAAAAAGAGGTTAGTTGAAGCAAATTTTTTTTTATTGGTATCCAAGCGCTTGACCACTACCTCACCTGATGGTAAGTGAAGGTGTGATCGAAGATGGAGCACGCTTGCCTAGAAAGAACCTATTCACTCTGGACTTGAAGACTCCAAGATTATACTGGTTTGGAAAAACATACGCCGGAAGTGAGTTCCACTCCTCACTTGTGCTAACAAGAAAAGTTGAAGCATATCGTTTGGTACGGCAAGGTGGTATGCCGACCAGTTATGGGTGATACTTCTCGGTTCGTCATCTTGTCCGGTGGTGGAAGGGGGAAGGAGGGATAAGGTCATGAAGAGCTTGCAAATGAAGTGTTAGCGTTGTATCAGTTGTTTGCTAGTCTCCCTCTGCCAAGCCAACCTTTGCGGTAAGAAGGTGTAAAAATACTCTTCCATGTTCGTCAAAAGAATAACCGCTACTTTCCATTGAATTTGCCGAGAACTTAGCAGACGTCAAGAGTCTGGGAACTATTAATCTTGGATGTTCCCCAAAACAATTTATTACGTGGAACTTTAGCCGCAGCCTGCAAATTGGGATGTGCAGATTAGACGGGTCAGAACATTAATATATTCCCATGGTAACAAATGACCCGATAGTATTGTGTTGCGTTTAGCCCTGAGTTCAAAGGGACTTGGGAATGACGGACAGCGAGGAAATGTGGTTTCTTAAGCACTTATCCTCAAACGTGTCGAGTCATGTGTGCGTAATTTAAGTTGGTGCAAAACTTTGTAGTCACTAAATTGCATTCTCATTCTACGCTGAAGTGGTTTGGTTTAATTAGTGTAGTTGAAAATAACATTTAATTAGTTAAGTTAGTATTAGGGAATGATGCTAGCGTTGATAATATGTGTAATGTAATAAGTAAATCTTCAGACAATCTATAGATATTCCTTTATTGAATTAGGTACCACTGAGAATACAAAAAATAATACTTATACAGGTGACCTAATCGAGTGATCTATTTCAGGCAACCTTTGGATGAAACTAGATTAGCGAAGCGAAGGAAGATACGAGCCGGATGGTGCAATTTACGGATGGTCTCACAAATGTTATCCCCAACAGAAGTTAAATTTAACTGATTAGCAACCTCATTTACCTAGTGTTATATTTTTTCACTGCAGAAAAATGTTTAATTAATACTACCGAAAACCGAACTAGATGGCGTTGCTAAATATTTCCGGTGAACTAGATCGCGCTATCGAAGTGTTTCAGCTAATTCTTGTTTTAATAGTTTAGATAAAGGTGTTCGATTATTAGGGAACCCCTCTCAGTAAGTTTAATAAGTTTAGCTCAACACACAGAAGTGGCAATCTAAATTAGGAACTGGCATTAATAAAAATACAAGACTGATCACGAGTTGTATCGGTGTTACGACAGACAATGTTTCGGTTCAATTAGTGAACCTTCCATCAGTGTAAGTGCGATACGCTCCGCACTACAACTCATTCTTTCTGATTTTTATTTGATAGAATTAATGAAATAAATCACGAAAGTTTTCTTAAGAAGAATAGGAACTCATTTGCCGCTTTACATTAAATATCTATAGGCATGTATATTCTAGGAACCGCGCGTTCGCTTGACATAAAGACTGGTGGGTAAGGTCAGCTGATCGGATAGGAACGTGACTCGAATAATGAAAGTATAACGCGACAGCATTATCCTCGGATATCAGAAAGGTCGAGCGAATATTACTTGCGTTAGTACGCCTACTTTACTGCCTTCTGTAGACACGATAGATATAGATATTATTGTAACAAATGTTTAAAGCTTTGGATAAGTATCGGTTCTCTTCAGAAGATGTCCTCTCAACTCTAAAAAAACACCCAATCTTTAATCGGTAACTCGACCTTTACGCAACTCCACTCAACCTCCAATATGCGTTTTGGTATTCTTGATCGTCAAATCTTCCTCCACTCGAACATCCCTCGGCAAATTTCTTCAAATGAGTGGAATTAACAAAATGATCAACTTAGCATACCGAACTCGAGTAAGTTTTAGAGGAATTCTCTAGGTGCCGCCCTCATCAGAAGTGGAGTGGAGGAATATTTGAAGAATTGTCTAAAGATGATCTAGGCATAACTTTGAAGTGAATTTTAAGGTTTTTTTAATGACTTGTAACATATTACAGGTAAAATGCTTAATTAATGGATATCTCTTTGTACATTTTTTTATTTCTTTTATAGACGAGCAGCATCATTGTCAGTAAGTGATGAAACTGAAATTCATTTTTGGCGTGTTTAGGGTTCCGTACCCAAAGGGTAAAACGAGACCCTATTACTAAAACTCCGCTGTCTGTCTGTCCGTCTGTCACCAGGCTGTATCTCATGAACTGTGATAGTTACGACAGTTGAAATTTTCACAGATGATGTATTTCTGTTGCCGCTATAACAACAAATACTAAAAACAGACTAAAATAAATATTGAATGGGGGCGCCCATACAACAAACGTAATTTTTTTCCACGTTTCAGCTAGATATTCGCGAATTAGTGAGCGCACTGAACAGACGTGTCGACAAAACACCGCAAAATTATAAATTATTTGCCAATAAAATATCAACCCTATCATGTGAACTACTAAATCTTATTTTAAAAGTGCATCAAAAAAAACCATAAGACGTTTCTTGTTCCAAATATACAAGTCGCAGTGTACCCCCACTCCGATCTTCCTCACCGGTGTGGGCCGGGTTTAACCAACGGGTTAATCGACCGTTATAAGTTAAAAAACCGTAGTAAGCATAAGAAGTCATAACAATGAGTGTTCAACACAGCCCTCCTGGAACACCTAGCGGAAGTGAAGATCCTCTATTTAAACCTGAATACCGAGCTGGACAAGATGGACAACAAGTAATGCAGAGGAAAAGAAAACAACCTGATGACCACAACACATATACGAGGGAACTAGCAGATTTCCGCGCAGATATACTTTCAGTGCTTCGTGAATTCTCAAGTGAACAAAAAAACAATTTGGCCAAAATTTCAGATGATATCACGAGTATAAAACAGCAGATCCAAAGCATAGAACACAAAACTGACAGTGTTATGCTAGAACAAAATCAAATAAAGTTAGAAATAGCAAATATGAAACACTGCCATAGAAGCTCAGAATTAAAGTTAACCTTGATAGAAAATGACATGGAAACACTGAAGTTATCAAACACAAAAAATGTTCCCAGTATTTCGCAATGTGAGGATATAATAGCTGAATTGCGAGAGCGATCCAGCAGAGAATGTAATATAATCATCACAGGCATACCAGAGCTGAACACAACCATTACTAAGGAAAGAGTATCACACGACATGACCGAAGCAACCAAGATTATAAAAATGGCAACACCAGAAAACCCTGGCCCCACCAACTGCATCAGACTTGAAAAATACAAGCCAGGTACTTCGAGATCACATAAGGCATCTTTGGTTTCGACGGAGACGGCAAAAGAGGTGCTTCGTAATAGAGCAAATGTAAATCTGGAAAACGTCAAAATCTTATCAGATAAAACGCTTCAACAACAAAAACATATGAAGCTATTGAAAGAAGAGCTGCAAAATCGTCAGAATCAAGGAGAAAATAACATTGGTATAAAATATCTTAAGGGAGTACCAAAAATTGTTAAATTACAGGTAAAAACTAGCTACCCCTGCATCAGACCATCAGCATGTAAGAGGGAAAGTACAGGTGACCTACCAAGTCGTTGAAACTTATGAAAGTCTAACCATTGATAAAAAGTCCTTTAAGTTTTTATTTCTCAACGCCCGGAGCCTTATGAAACCAGGAAAACTGGATGAATTAAAATGTATACTACAAAAAATACTAAAAGTTCACATCGTAGCAGTCACTGAAACATGGATAAAGTCGGAAGCTGATGCCCATTCACTGATAATACCCAATTACACACATTATTTTAATTACCTAACATGTACCCGAGGCGGAGGTGACTCCATTTATATTCATAACAATCTCAAACATGAACTAATAGAAGAAAAATGCCACGACGATAACCACTATCTCTGGATTCATGTAGAAAAATTCTGTCTAGACGTTGGCTTAGTCTATAAACCAGAACGAACTAACACAAATAATTTTCTACAACTACTCTCAGAACAGCTACAGCAGCGGAAAAGAGGTATACTATTTGGTGACTTTAATTATAATTTACTAGATAGAGAACCAACTACAAAAGAATATAAGGCTACGCTACGTGAAAATGGATACACTATAATTAACAAAATTGACAAGAAATTTTGTACGCGGGAGACTGCACAGACTAAATCTATACTGGATCATGTTTGTTCAAACGTCAAAAGTCATCATTTTCATCTAGCTGTAATAAAACCTGCAATGTCAGACCATAATCAGATTTATTTCGAGATACAAAGACAGCACCCGATTCCCATAAAAAAATGGAATATATGCAAATTAATTATACAAACTTTTGTGAGTCGTTACAAAACTATATTGAAAACAGCAATTTGGACAATGAATACAAAAAACTAGAAGAACTTTTGATAAAAAGCATTAACAAAAACAAGTCTAGAAAAACAAAAATTCTCAATTCACCCAAAAATTACTGGATAAATAGAAATGTAACCACTGCCATAGAGAAGAGAAATGCAGCATGGATAAGAACTATTGATAAGCCAAATGATAAAACTATTAAAGATCACTTCTTAGACGAACGAAAGAAAGTTTTTAATCTCATACGCAAATCTAAAAGTGAGTAGGCTTTTAAAGAATGTAAAGAAAAGCCCAGAAAAGTGTGGAATCTCATAAATGAGTTATCATGCAATAAAATTAGATACTAAATACATCCTTTAAGCTGAAAATCAAATCAGAACTTGTAACAGACGAAAAAGAAGTATGCGAACATTTTAATAACTTTTTCTCTACTATAGGATCCTTTTTGGCTAAACAAATACCTGAAAAATATCACGACATTATGACAATACAAAACGAAAACAAATGTAGTAAATTAACATCTCTAAGACTTACAACAGTAGATGAAATAACCAAATTAATTGATAATCGCAAAACAAATTCGAGCACAGGAATAGACGGAATAAGCACTAAAGCAATAAATTGCGTTAAAAATATATTAGGTAAAGAATTAAGCTACTGCATAACCACATGTCTAGAGCGAGGTATTTTCCCAGACTCTCTCAAAATCGCCAAAGTAAGTCCAATCTTTAAATCGGGAGATAAATCTGACCCTAGTAATTATCGTCCCATTTCGGTTCTCCCAGTAATTTCAAAAATTTTCGAGAAAATCCTTCATGTACGTCTTACAGAACACCTTATGTCCATTAACTTTCTATTTAAGGGACAATTTGGTTTCCGATCCAAGTCAAATACATTGTCAGCCACAATTGATCTTGTTACTAAAATAAAGACCAGTATCGATGAAAGACAAATAGCATTAGGTGTTTTCATCGATTTGAAAAAGGCGTTCGATACCGTTAGCCATACATTACTTATTGATAAATTGGAACAAATGGTCGGGGTCACAGGGAATGCGCTAGAACTGTTCAAATCATATCTAACCAACTGGTATCAAATAGTAAAGATTGGCCAGCACAAAAGTAGCCCTAAGCTTGTAACATGTGGTGTCCCCCAGGGCTCAATTCTTGGACCGTTGTTATTTTTAGTTTATATTAACAATGTCCATGAATTGGGTCTGGCGGGAAATATAACGTTATACGCTGATGACATATGTCTATTTTATTTTGGTCAAGATTTACAAACTATTACACAACACGCACAGAATGACTTGAATATACTGCAAAATTGGTTTCTTCAGAATCTCTTAACTATCAATGAGACAAAAACAAATACATGATATTTTCGGCAAAAAATAAAAAAATAGACAACTATCCACCACTTACAGTTAACAATGTGACACTCCAATGTACCGAAGAGGAAAAGTATCTTGGTCTTATACTAGACAGTAAACTAACGTGGAAACCACATATATCAAAACTAGTAACCAAGATAGTCAATCTCACGGGAGCTGTACGAGGTATAATCCGCTGTCTGCCAAAGAAGGTCCGATACACGATCTACAGTTCACTTGTAAAACCTCATATCGACTATCTTATTGAAATATGGGGATCAAGCACCAAGACAAATTTAAGAGCTGTACAAACTGCTCAAAATAAAATTATAAAAGTTTTGTTTTATTACAATTGTTTAACCAGGACAAAAACTATATATAAAGAAACAAGATTATTTAATATAACACAAAACTATATGTACAACATATATTCTAGTTAGAAAAATATTGTGCAAAGATATTCACTGCAGCATCACTTTTACAAAAAGAGCACAAATACAAAAGAAAATTACTAGACAGGCAAATCATATAATACTTCGTAGTCCAAGAACAAATTATGGAAAGAGCAACATCTTGTATGAAGGGGCACGTATGTACAATAAACTTCCAAATGATATTAAGGATGCTAAAACAATGCTAAAAATATCTTAATAAGTATATAAACCAAAATGGTAGTCAGTGAATTGGCATATTTGAACATTAAAATAATTAAAAATGTAATTATTGTTATATCTAAATGAATCTTAATGTATTATAGGAAAGTATATACAAAGTATACATACCTATGTTAAATATTTAAAAAAAAATTCTATGTGAATGACTTAATATAAAAATAATTCTACCCTAAAAATGTATAATAATACAATTCTATTGTATTATTACCTATTCAAAACAAAAAAGAAAAAAAAATCTAATATATATTTATATAATAATGTATGAAAAGTATTAATTCATTGTATAAATAACTATGCAATAAAATAAAAACCAGCATGCGTTTTATAAATAAAATTTACGAACAATAATTTTAACCAACCTCACTAGTACCGTGGTTAACCAAACCGGCCAAAACAAGTTACCAGTTCTGAATTATTTTTTGTGGGCAATGGCTGTGCGGCTCACAGCTTCTATCCTAAACTACCCACATTTAGTTCACTTTATAATATTTTTGCTTGATCTTTAAATATTTTGTTGTGTCGTGTTAATATTTTATTGAATGATAAGTTTTATGTGTACGTACTAAACTGAAATAATAAATTTTACCACAAATAAAAATAGCAAATATGTTAAAATATGATTTTTTTAGTTTCGTGAAGATAATAATGTGTAATGGAAAGTAATAAGTGTATAAATAAATATTGCTGGACAATTCACACAACGCTATCTAGCCCCAAACTAAGCAGAGCTTGTATTATGGTAACCAGATGACTGATAGAATACTTATATACTTTTTTTTGTAAATACATACTTATAATATATAGATAATTAAAAACAACCAGACCCGGAACAAATATCTGTAGATCATGCAAAAATTTGTAGCGCGGCGGGAATCGAACCCGCTACCTTCTGCGTCTCAGCCGGCTATTCGCCCACTGCACCACTGAGGTCGTCATATGTAATGTAAGTATCTTAATATAATTGTAAAATTGCACTATTCACTGTATCTAAACAACTATTTAAAATGTTGAATTTATGTTTCTCAGTAAGCGATTTATTGTAAATCTTTTGAGAAATAAAATATCTTAAACCGTAAACCGTATATTGATAACGGCAACAGGTAGACGTTTGAAATGTGTGCGCGTATAGTGGGCGAATAGCCGGCTGAGACGCAGAAGGTAGCGTCTCAGCCGGCTATTCGCCCACTGCGCCACTGAGGTCGTCATATGTAATGTAAGTATCTTAATATAATTGTAAAATTGCACTATTCACTGTATCTAAACAACTATTTAAAATGTTGAATTTATGTTTCTCAGTAAGCGATTTATTGTAAATCTTTTGAGAAATAAAATATCTTAAACCGTAAACCGTATATTGATAACGGCAACAGGTAGACGTTTGAAATGTGTGCGCGTATAGTGGGCGAATAGCCGGCTGAGACGCAGAAGGTAGCGTCTCAGCCGGCTATTCGCCCACTGCGCCACTGAGGTCGTCATATGTAATTGTAAGTATCTTAATATAATTGTAAAATTGCACTATTCACTGTATCTAAACAACTATTTAAAATGTTGAATTTATGTTTCTCAGTAAGCGATTTATTGTAAATCTTTTGAGAAATAAAATATCTTAAACCGTAAACCGTATATTGATAACGGCAACAGGTAGACGTTTGAAATATTCACATATTTTTTAGTTATATATTCACTTTATTATTGTAATAATTAAATGAAAATACAACAAACGTGATATGGATCATTTATAGATAATGGTACGGAACCCTTCGTGCGCGAGTCCGACTCGCACTTGACCGGTTTTTTTCCTCTTACCCGTAATCTATCACTAACAAGACTTCTTCCAGCAGACGTTTTACGGTAGATTTAGTTGATTAAATTAAATGAAAAATATATTAAGCAGGTAATAGAAAGAAAATACAAGTATTTACTCGAATTATTCCCTGTGTTTCGATTGAAGTCGACTCCAATTAAAATACAAAAGTAGCAGTTGAGCTATTATCGTTGCAAACGAACTTTAGATAGCTTGCTTTAGTAACGAACTTGCTAGAAGTATACAAACAGCTACAAATTAAATAGATAAAGACAGCAACAGTAAGTATTATTTTTTTAAATGATAAAATCCAGTGATTCCAGGGTTTTTAGGGTTCCGTAGCCAAATTGTCCCAATACTTAGAACTGAAACTCATATTTTTTTTCATCATACCCATTCGTGTGGGGTATCTATGGATAGGTCTTCAAAAATGATATTGAGGTTTCTAATGTAATTTTTTTCTAAACCAAATAGTTTGCGCGAGAGACACTTCCAACGTGGTAAAATGTGTGCCCCCCCCCCCCCCCACACCCCTGTAACTTATAAAATAAGAGAATGATAAAACTAAAGAACTACACGAACTTTTATATTATGTTACTTGCTGCTACGGAACCCTTCATGGGCGAGTCCGCCTCGCTCTTGGCCGCTTTTTTATATCATCAAATCTTTATTCCAACAAAATGTTTCTGTAAAAAAATATTCATTAATTTTATTATTGGCATGAATAAATTCCGAAAATGCGAGATTACCTGATATTGCCAGTCTAATTAATTTACGAGTAAGCTAACAGGGTAATTGGCCGAAGCGGTGAAAGAAAATGTAATATTTGTATATAGGAGGAATAAAGTAGTGAGCCTTTGTCTGATAGATACCAAAAGATGTGAGTAAATGTAGATTCAGCAACCCGCTGGTGGTGGATAATAGAGCTAAGTACCTAAGTCATGAAATGAAATTTATTTACCAGAAGCATGGTGTACAAGTTGTTACAGCTATATAGGTATTACTCGTGCGCGATAACTTGGGACCTGCTAGGAATGCGACTCCCCGACCGCTTCCCCTGCACTTCCCCGATGGCGCCCGTATTGTACCATTCGCATCACTATTTTTTACTAGGGTTTTTAGTCTCGTACTGGCCTACGTCACGTAACGACGCGCTCTGGAATTCTTTTAATTTTCGTTTGTGTTATTGTTTTGTTGTTGTAGTTTTTGTTGTTATAGTTCTTGTTAAGTGTTTTTGTTATCATTATGAAGGGTAAACCTTTGCATAGCGGAGAAAGAAACCTCGTGCTAAAAGTGTTAGAGTTTTTTGAAAACGAAAAACGGAACAAACAGTTTTGTTTACCTGTCCACTAAGTAGTGACGAAGATGAGATAATGTAAATAATAGATAAAATAAATGTATAAACTTAAACATTGTATTTTTATTTTATTCAAATAATGTAAAAAAGATTAGATAAAAAGCAGCGTCCTCCCTGAGTAACATAATAAATTAGGTTAAAAAAAACAAAGACGAAGCCGCGGGCGGCTGCTTGTTATGTTCGCTTTTTTGCGGGCGCACAGTGAATTACCTAGAACTAGCCAGCTGGACAAAAGTCGATTCCTAGAATCGATTAAATCATAATCCTGTCTCATTAACCACACCTCAAAACTCAGAATTCCAGGTATAACACGTGCCTTACCCTTTGTAGCACACCGCCATAGTACTGGAAAGTGAGGTAATAAGGAAAATGCATTTATGCAAATAAATCAGTTGATAGTTTGCAGTGCTTACGACAACATCTTATGACCACTTGTGCTATTTATATTATTGTGAGTGTTATGGATTTTCTACTTGAAGGTATGTACTTTAAATTTCTTCATAAATTGGGATCATTTAACTTGTTGACGTTGATGTTTATAGGCTTTATAGAAATGGACATTTATATCGTGTAAATTTTTCTATTTAGTAACTTTCATCGAGTGTAACTTTTTTTATCCAAATATATCCAGGCCGTTATTTACGTATGTAATAGCCACAATATTTAACTTTAAAATGATATATAGTTTTGCCACCCCAACTCACCCCATTTTTTTTAATTATTTTTTTCAGAAGTTGTGATTTCGATTTCAAAAATCGATTTCTTTGAAGAATGGCGTAAACACAAGAAAGAGGACCGTAATTCAAAGCTCACAGAGTTTGTATTGAACAAAATCAACTGTTCAGATGTCACTCTTGATTCAAAGAAGAATATTTGTACGAAAATTTCAAGTATTTCTTCAAAATTTGCTGAAAAGTGGTCCGCATCGAAAAATACCCTCAATAGGTTTTTGAATAACAATAAGGATTGGTTAGAGGGTAATGAAATACAATTTGAAGTTCAAGTACATCGCCCGTCTGCGTCTTCGTCATCTGGACCAAGTCGGACTACAGGCAGACCCAGAAAAGAATTTGACGAATCGTCATTCAAAACCAAAAAACGGAGGGTTGAAGATTTAGTGCAATCGCGAAGTGCTAGTGAGTTAACCATAGCCGCTGAAGTAGCCAATCGAGTATCTGGTCGAAGAAATGTAGCTAGTTCAATTCATAAAATATCTGACAACTCTCCAAAAGCTAAAACAACCAATGTTGCGTGTGGTGGTCGTCAATTGAGCAGTGATGAAGCTTTAGCTCATTATGTTGATGCTAAGTGTACCAGCCATAGTTACAAACAGACGCGTAAGGTGTCATTGAAGGCGGGACATCAGATATTTCCATCTTATCGTAGTGTAGTTAAGTCTAAAAAAATGTGTTATCCTTTAGATGAGTATATTTCTGTGACGGAAACGCGCGCTGAAATTAATCTACAAGGCATTTTAAACAAAACTGCTGATCGTTTAATTGAAGCGCAAAGTGATGTTATAAGAAATGTTGTGTCTTCTAATTCATCCCTTACAATAATTAGCAAATGGGGCTGTGACGGCAGTTCAGGCCACAGTACCTATAAGCAAAGGTTCGAAGATGCTAATGCTACTGATGAATTCCTGTTCATGTTTTCATTAGTTCCTTTGAAATTATGTGACGGCCAACATATTATATGGCAAAATCCACGGCCTTCGTCAACTCTCTATTGTCGACCAATCAAATTTATTTTTTCAAAGGAAACTAATGAATTCACCAAAGCCGAAACCAACAAAGTCTTGGAAGAAATATCTCAGCTTCTTCCAACTATTTGTAATGTTGAAGAATATGAAATTACTATAAAACATGACCTCTTACTGACTATGACAGACGGAAAAGTATGTAACGCTTTGACTGACACACGCTCCCCTCAAAAATGTTATATATGTGGTGCTACCCCGACAATGATGAATGGTGATTTAAAAGACGTAGTCGTTAATAAAGAACATTACGGTTTTGGCTTGTCTACTTTACATGCATGGATACGTTGTTTTGAGTGTTTACTACATATTAGTTATCGTTTGGATATAAAAAAGTGGCAAGCTAGGGGCGCTGACGATAAAATTAGTGTAAAGTTACGTTCAGAGAAAATTAAGTTAGATTTTAAAACTCAGATGGGGCTTATTGTAGACAAACCAAAACCGGGTTATGGTAACACAAATGATGGTAACACTGCACGTAGGTTTTTTATGAATCCGGAACTAAGCGGTGAGATTACAGGATTGGATGTTAATTTAATTAAAAAAATGTGTATATTACTTCGAACATTATCTTCTGGGTATGATATTAATTGCATAGAATTTGAAAAAGTTTGCTCTGAGACTCGATCTCTTTACCTTAGTCTGTATCCGTGGTATAATATGCCTGTTACTGTGCATAAAATCTTATTACACAGTACAGAAGTCATCCAAAGCTGTATTGTTCCAATCGGACAGCTATCGGAGGAGGCTCAAGAAGCCCGTAACAAAGACTGTCGTAGATTCCGAGAGCATCATAGCAGAAAACAGTCACGTATTGCCACGAATACAGATTTATTATATATGCTGCTGATAACATCTGATCCTGTAATCAACTCGCTTAGGGAAATTCCTAAGAAAAGACCTGAAAAATTGCCCGCAGAAGTGCTAAGCTTGATAGTTCCGCCTTCCATACCTACTACACATCAAGTACCACGTGAAGTTACTTTATGTGAGGAGAACGATTATGTGGTACCTGATTCGTCTAACTGTGACAGCGATGATGAATCATCTGACGATTTCTATTTGTAATTTATTATAATAGTAGATATTATTATAGTTAAGTAATTTAAAGTGGGTGTAGTAATACACCTCTGCCACCCCTTCGGGGAATAAGGCGTGATGATATGTTATGTTATGTTAAGTAATTTAAGTTAAGTTTTTTAAATTGTGTAGATATATAATTTAAATTATTTCGTTAATATGTATTCTTCTAGACTTCTATTTTCAATAAATTTTTATTTCGTACTAAGTTTTTTTATTTTACCACATAACGCAAAAAAAATTATTCAGTATATGTTATTATGGCTGTAGCGATCATGTGAACCCATAAAATAATTTTGTCCAGCTACCATGTTCTAGACGATTCACTGTGGGGCGGTACAAACACGCCAATATGACCACACCGCGCTCAGGTCCCAACTTATCGCGCACGGGTAATAGGTTTCACATACTTCACCGATTAACAGCGTGCTAATTGCAGTTACATACTTATAATTAATTTTAATTAATAAATACTGATTTTATGAGTAGATTAGATTAGAAAATTCTTTATTGCACTAATCAAATAATACATAGGCGAACTTAATGCTAATTAGCATTTACTTCCAGCTAACCTTTGTGTAGTGTGTAGAAAGTGGTAGTGCCAGAAAAAGGAAAATTTATTAAAACTTTAGCTTAGAAATAAACTTACAAAAATTAAAAATAATAATAATACACATACATAAACGAAATACACAAATATATCTACATAAAGTGCTCAATTTTGTTGGGTATCTTGAAGAGAGATGAAGTATTTAAAGAGTTTGGATTTCAAGATTCCCATAGAGGCGGCCTTGCGGATTTCCACTGGAAGAGAGTTCCACAAGCAGATAGCAGTCATAGTGAAAGAGTTAGTGAAGAAAGAAGTGTTATGCTCAGGCGTCTTGAATAAAAGATGTTGAGAAGAACGAGAAGGACGATCAGGTGGAAAAAGAGGAGAAAAACGTTCTTAAAGATAGCAAGGAGACAGAGGATTTTGAAGGATGTTTTTAAGAAGACAGAGTATATGAGTATCCCGACGAAACCGGATTTTGAGCCACTTTAACTGTGAGATGTGGTCGTACTTTCGTAACCCGTATACATATCTGATGCAGAGGTTTAACAACCGCTCCAGTTTATTAAGTTGCTCTTCAGTAGCGTCGGGATAACACACATCTGCATAATCTAGGATAGGGAGTAGGATAGAATTTACAAGAGTAATTTTAGCTGAAAAAAGAAGGAAATTAGTACATACATATTTATCTATGTATGAAATGAGGGAGAAAAATTATATAGGTTCAATTATGTTAGCGTTTTATTGGCGGTAGTTTCTGTGCAAAGAGTGCAAGGCTTTTGCTGTCTGTAAGAATATACACAGCGTTGTTATAAAGGAGAACGGGCATCCTGGTCTACAGTCCAATAAAAATGAGCAGCACATTTTGAGCAGTACATCAAAATATACTATTGGAACTTTCCCCAAAAGTCTGTCCGTTTTGAGTTACAGCCATGCAAACACCAGCATTTTTTGTTTTAAAGAACATAAAATAACGGTTTCACGATTACTATATCCATACATAAAGGCTCCTATACAATGCAGTAGCAAGAGCGAGAAGGGAGAAGAGCGATGTAAGGGCCGTGGGGAGAGGGATGCGTACGCGGGGGAGGGGAACGGTTGTGTACGCGCCGCGCCGGACGGCTACAATAATCAGTCGCATCGCATCAAGTGAGTGGCTACGTCACGTCTTGTTACGATAGTGCTGTGTTTGAACTTCTTTCTCTGTTTTTACTGACCCTGGCTTGCTTTTGGACCCTGTTTCTTTCCCTAATGTGTTAACTTTGGCTCGACTTATTGACTTTTGAACTGCCTACCGATAATGGAAGTTTTTCGAAACTGTGTGATGTGTCGTCGAGGACTTTACCGCGGACGGTACCAGCAGCATATCTTGGCTGATAACCTGCAAAGGGAACGACCAGAATTCGCCGCGTTTATACAACAACATGCTGTGTTGGAGGTTAGTTACCTTTTATTTTTATTATATTGAGTAGTTAGGCATAGGATTTATTTATTTTAAGTATTAATTGTTATTATTTTCAGGTGGTGTTCGACAGTACTCGAAGCTTGTGTCACCGATGTTGGCAGAGGACTGAGCGTGATCATAGACCTGCACAGCAAGCGGCGCGAGCGCCTGGTACATTGCACTCTCAAGAATACACGATGGCACCGAACACTTCGGTGCATTGTATTTACAACAACTGTGCTAATATTACCCGTAATCATATACCAAACGCGATAAGAATTAATGTATTTTGTGAGAGCAAGCTTTTTATTCCTGATAGCGCTAGGGTGTGTACAGAACACTTACAAAATAATGAATGGAGCAACCTGCCGCAAATGTGTAATGTGACACATGATTTTAATGACGCTCAGTTTACATCGCTCTGTGACTTGATGAGAATGGCTGCTAACAACCAGCCCAGAATCGACTTCGAAAACAGAGGCACCTTGTCTAATGAAGAGATGCACTTATGGACTGGGCGCACTTACGATCAGTTCGAAGCTATATTAGAACAAACTCCGTCACTAAGTGAACGTTGTAACCAGCCTAGAACTGCATTAGGCATCTATTTAACAAAACTTAGAACTGGAGACTCTGATGAGAGACTGGCAACGTTATTTCATATGTCTCGTCGAAAACTAGAACGTTTTTTGCCTATAGTTCGAGAATGTCTGAGCAACGATTACGTTGTGCTGCATCTAGGTGTGGACCACATTACCAGAAATGATATCCTTCAAAGAAACTTAACAATTCCAAGGGCTTTATTTGGAAACGATGAAAACATCAAAGCCATAATTATATGTGACGGTACATATATATATATTAACAAAAGCTCCAACTTTTTGTTTCAACGGCTGTCATACAGCTTACACAAATATCAATACTTGTTGAAGTCGTTTTTAATGGTATTCACGGACGGCTATATATTAGATGTCAAAGGGCCATTTGCCGCTACCAGAACCGATGCCCAGATCATGAGTGAAATAATGAATAACGAAGATGAGCCGCTGCATTGGTTACTCGAACGTAATGATGCGTTTATCCTAGACAGAGGATTTAGAGATAGTTTGCAGAATATAGAAGCTTGTGGCTACGAACATCATGTGCCACCAACTAAAGACAGAAGAGAAAATCAACTCACTACAGAACAAGCTAATCAGTCTCGTTTGGTCACCATGTACCGATGGGTGGTGGAAGTAGTAAATGGAAGATTTAAGCGAGATTTTAAACTTTTGCGTCAAAACTATTTTAATAAAACGTTGCCAAAAATGTTTGTTGACTTCAAAATAGCTGCAGCCATTCTAAACCACTTCCACGCCCCCATCGAAGATAGTTCACACGCAGCAGCCTTTTTGAATTCAATAAGAGCTAAAATACACATACCAAACACATTGCACAATTATGTGGAAGCAAAGAGATTGAATTATAGGAGAGCAGACTTCATGCGAATCGAAGCAAATGAAATAGAAAACTTCCCAAGGCTTAGTGAAGAACAAGTCATACATTTTGCCTTGGGAACTTACCAGTTAAAGCTCGCTCGATCATATTGTAGCGAGCACTTACAGAATGGTCTTTATATAATCGAGACGTATAGAGATAACGCTCTAGAAGACTTGGCACAATATGATATCAACTAAGGCTTGGCTATTACGTGGACGTATACAGTCTCGACATGTCCGAGCCAGGAAATATTTTTGTTATATATTAATCAATAATATTAATAACAATATTACACAATATTATTGTACCTGCTTGACAGGGCGACGTACTATAGGTACTTGTGCCCATGTACTGTCAATTATATGGTACGTAGGTTATGCCCGTCATGAAGGGTTCAATGAACCTGCATTGTTCCTTAACAGTATTCTCATCGATGATGATGATGATGATAATGTTTAATAACATATTGTTTTGATTTTTTAAGAAGATGTTGTTTTTATTTGTATTACTACTTACCTAACTTAAATAAAATCATTACATTACACAAAATGTTTTTTTAATTACCACGATATTCAATGTTTGGCACTAAATATTATCAGATTCAATTTTTAGTAGAACTCAGATCGGACAATACTTAGAGAAATGCGACTTTCTACATATGAAAATACATAGAATTACCTTTATATTGACATATGACTCATTTTTATTGCAAGGTAGACCAGCTTCCATACACTTATGCCCGTTCTCCTTTACTATTCCCGGATAATTCGTCCCCGAGAATTTAGGAATACCTATTTAAATTACAGGATTAAGTAACAGACCTAATGTATACTAAAGAACCAGTGTCGTAACGAATGAATGACCGGGTGAGAATTGTTCAAACTAATAAAAATTCCTTTATATGCAAGCAAGACCCATATAAGGTAATTGTGTTGTGCTTGTGATCTATGAGCATGATGAGAAAGCTGCTAACAAGTACTGTAGAGGAAACAAAAGCATATTGTTTTATTATTATGGTAGGTACCTACCTACTTACCGACCGATAAATCCTCAGTGAAGCGTTTCATTCTTGACCCTCGTCGAAAAGACTGGTGTAATAAGTTCATGGCATCGTCGCTCCTAAACTGATGGACCGATTTCAATGCGAATTATTATATTTGAAAGCCAGTGGATAGATGTTTTAGTAGCTATTTGGTGCAGCCATTTGTGACGGTGAAAATATTTTTTATTTTGTTAAAATTACTGGGTACCACCTACCTATTAATAACGTCAAAGATATGGACAAGTGGAAGTATTTAGGGGAAACCTTTGCCCAGCAGTGAGATGGATAGCGTAAATGAAAAAACCTTGTATTACCATTAAGCGCGAATTGCGCAAAGATGCCTAAACGTATTTAGCGGCTAAATATGATTCAAAGAGTTGTCAAATCGTACAAACACGTCAATGTTCAAAAAATCAAAATTCAAAAATTATTTATATGAACACAATACCTATATTTACAAGCATGATAATAAATGTTGGCAACTGCAAAAGTTATACTTATAAAACTGAGTAGCGAGCGCCCTCCTCCATAACATAAAGATAAGTTCCTAAAAGTATTGCGGTACAAGAATAAACAAATAAAGTTAAAAGAATTAAAAAATGGAATAAAATTACAAACTAGTCTTAAAACCAAATAACGAAATAAAATATTACCATTTTGTGCGACAACAGCGGTATGGAAGATCGGATTGGGGGAGGGATGGGATGTTGGGTGTAGGAGTAATTAGGTACCTAATATTTATGAATACATAGGTACATAATTATACCTAGTCAGGTGATAAATTCTGTCACATGTTTAATATAAAATAATTGAAACAAGTTTATTCATTATGTAACCATTTATATACCAAAATAAACTTAACAAAACCTAGATTCTTATGACACTAAAGTTTATTCAAAATGACCTCCGTGATTTTGAATACAGGCCTTCAATCTGCGCGGCCAGTCCTCTATCGCAGCACGAACGAGGTCCATGTCAATATCGGCGGCTGCCTTAATCAAGGATGTCTTGAGTGACTCCAAATTGGGATGAGGCTTTGAGCACGCCTTTTCCTCCAAGTGTTGCCATATGTTGTAATCTAACGGATTCAAATCTGGACTGGAGGAGGGCCAGTCTTCGTGCCGGATGAAGTCGATTTCACGCACCGCCAGCTAGTCTTGTGTGCTCTTCGCTCTATGAGCTGGCGCCGAATCTTGTTGGAATACCCAGTGCCTGTTATTGAACATGGTATGAGAAACAGTTTCCACAAGGTTCGTCAGGACTGTATTTTGATACACAACTGCATTCGTTTTTACACCTTTCTCACAAAAATGTACCTCTGTTAAGCTCCAATAAGAAACTCCCAACCATACCATGAGCGAGGATGGAAAATGACCTCGTTGGACACGCGGAATACGGTTGCTCGCTTCTTCACTACTGTGTGCGTACACCTTATCATTTTGTTTGTTGTAGCTCTCTTCTACGGTAAAATTTTTTTCATCCGAAAAAAGAATTTCCCGATATTTTTTTCCCGCGTACCGCTTCAACAAAGCGCGGCATCGATTCAGTCTCAGGTCCATTAGACGAGCATTCAAACGATGTCCTGTTTTTCTTCGATATGCCCGAAGCCCTAAATCTTCATTTAACACCCTTTTCACCGTGGTTCTGCTTAACCTCATCTGAAGGGCCAACAGTTTCTGCTTACGTTTGGGATTTCTTTGAATTCGCGCCTTCACAGCTTTTATCACTGCTGGAGTCCTAACAGGCCGAGGGCGACCACTTCTTGACCTGTCATCTACACTAGTCTTCATTGTATCGTTTGATGATACGATAAACGAATCTTTTGGTTATATTCAAATTTTTCAGTATGTCAAAAATTTGAATTGGCGCGTAACCACAACGATGCAACGCAATAACTGCAACACGGTCTTCTTTAAGCGTCCACTCCATATTTAAAAATGAGTAAAATCCTAAAAAATATACATTTTTTTTTTCATGATCAATTCGAAATTCGAATTCTATAAACTTTTTGTGACCAGCATTCTAAAAGAAAAGTTTTTACTGTAAGACAATACTTATGACCTGACTAGGTATAATAATAATAATAATAATATTGCTGGACAATTCACACAACGCTATCTAGCCCCAAACTAAGCAGAGCTTGTATTATGGGAACCAGATAACTGATAGAATACTTATATACTTTTTTGTTTTGTAAATACATACTTATATTATATATAAAAACCACCAGACCCGGAACTAATATCTGTAGATCATGCAAACATTTGTTCCGCGGTGGGAATCGAACCCGCTACCTCCTGCGTCTCAGCCGGCTATTCGCCCACTGCGCCACGGAGGTCGTCTTAATATATAATACATATATTATGTTATTTACCAATATTATTAATAAATTCAAATGTGTTTCAGGAGGAACTTTTTAAGAGGTCTTCCGTTTCCTCAAACGAAAGAGCTTGAAGCCAAGTGGAGCATTTTGTGGTATGTCCAGAACTCAATTTATTTTATTGTACAGGGAGCAGCTATATATAAACATGTTTAGTCGCTAAATACGGTTAGGGATCGTTGTGCAAGCCTATGAAGTGGTACGAAAGTACTTCAACAAAGCATTGATGTTTTGCAAGCCAGTGATGGACAAACTTAATAAAAAGAAAGATGAAGGGACTAGAAAAAATCGGAAAGAGCCACGAACAATATCCAGCGAAAGCTAATCAAACTCGAGCAAGGAAAATAGAAACTAAAGAGCTTTCAGGGTAAATCAAACGAGCAGATTCCAGATTGTGGCTCCGAATTAGTCCCACTTCGGAACAACAAAGAAAACTTCACAAGGAGAGTGCTGAGTGATGGATGGTATGAATTACTCTGTTTATTTAATATTTTAAAGGTTTTGAACTTTGGTTTGATCGTGTGTTTAGTTTTTGACTATACAGGGTGTCCCGGAACTAGTATTTTAAGCCTGAACGGGGTGATTCCGACAATTAAAATTAACAACATTTTATAACAATAAAATTAAATTAAAAATATTATTTTTCAGGAAAAAATTCTTAATAGACATAATCATTTGAAATAAAAATACTTTTTATTGACATTGCAAATACCTAAGTGAAAATAATGAATAAGTACTTAAATATAAAAAAAAACATTAAGGTCAAATCCCGTAAGGTTTTTTTAGTGTTCCGTACCCAAAGGGTAAAACGGACCCTATTACTAAGACTATTACTAAGACTCCGCTGTCTGTCTGTCCGTCGGTCACCAGGCTGTATCTCATGAACCGTGATAGTTAGACAGTTGAAATTTTCACAGATGATGTATTTCTGTTGCCGCTATAACAACAAATACTAAAAACAGAATAAAATAAATATTTAAGGGGGCTCCTATACAACAAACGTGCTTTTTTCCTCGTTTTTGCTCGATATTGATAGAGGCAACAGGTAGACGCTTGAAATATTCACAGAATATTTAGATACTATATATATAAATAAATTAAAATAAATTTATATTATTATAACGCAGACGACGACGACCTCCGTGGCGCAGTGGGCGAATAGCCGGCTGAGACGCAGGAGGTAGCGGGTTAGATTCCCGCTGCGGAACAAATGTTTGCATGATCTACAGATATTTGTTCCGGGTCTGGTTGTTTCTCTATGTATTATAAGTATGTATTTACAAAAAAAAAAGTATATAAGTATTCTATCAGTTATCTGGTTCCCATTGTACAAGCTATGCATAGTTTGGGGCTAGATAGCGCTGTGTGAAATGTCCAGCAATATTTATTTATTTATTATTTATTAAAAAATGGTAGGTACGAAACCCTTCGTGCGTGAGTCCGACTCGCATTTGGCCGGTTTTTTGTAACTATGAGATGAGAGCCTGGAGATGTAATTAGCATATGGGCCACCTGATGTTGTGTGGTAACCGTCGCCCGTACGAGCAGCAAGTCGGTTGTTTATAATAAAGGTGTTATATATCAATAAAGGAATACCAGGCATAAAATAAGAGAGATAGACAGGTATTACCCGTGCGCGATAAGTTGGGACCTGAGCGCGGTGTCGTCATATTGGCGTGTTTGTACCGCCCGCAAAAAAGCGAACATAACAAGCAGCTGCCCGCGGCTTCGTCTTTGTTTTTTTTAACCTAATTTATTATGTTACTCAGGGAGGACGCTGCTTTTTATCTAATCTTTTTTACACTATTTGAATAAAATAAAAATACAATGTTTTAAGTTTATACATTTATTTTATCTATTATTTACATTATCTCATCTTCGTCACTACTTAGTGGATTTATGCCTTTAGAGGTTGTTCTTCGTCCTCAGTCTCACTATAATCACTTCACGAAGAGGTATCCGATAAATTTACAACATTTACTATAACAACAAAAACTAGAACAACAAAACAATGACACAAACTATAACAACAAAAACTACAACAACAAAACAATAACACAAACGAAAACTAAAAGAATTCCAGAGCGCGTCGTTACGTGACGTAGGCCAGTACGAGACTAAAAACCCTAGTAAAAAATAGTGATGCGAACGGTACAATACGGGCGCCATCGGGGAAGTGCAGGGGAAGCGGTCGGGGAGTCGCATTCCTAGCAGGTCCCAAGTTATCGCGCACGAGTAATAGGTAGGTAAACAAACTGCGTAGTAAAATATGTAGGTTGTCAGTTGATGAGGCAACCGCACTGGCTCGCTTTAATTACGAAGCCTGGACCCGGCTCAGATAAAACATCGCAATCCAGGTCACCTGTACACTTTACACTAGCAATTTGTTGCCGATAGTGAAGCAATTGACCTACAATATCTGTTTGTCCGCATTACACATAGGTTAACTGGAAGAGAACGCATATCTAGCATTATGTTCGCATTACATGTACAGATTATTTTTATTTTGTGCAATAATGAATTTTCATTCCATTCAATTGAGGATAATGTAAGGCGATATGGCGCTTATATTGACCTGTAGGCTGGAATAGCTGACACAAATTTAGGGTAGGTTAATCACCTATCAATTTATCCATCGCTGACTCTTTTGTTCAATTATTTATAAAGTCGTATTGGTGCAAATGATATTTCCCGAAGCATGATAAGTAACTAAGTTCTGTGCATCTTTCAATGTTGCAAAACTTATGGAAATTTACGAAATCCGCCCATCTCGTCCATCACCGAGATGCTGTAGCGTTGTTGAAGGCTCAACTAAAATTGCCGGGTGTCGCGCTCTCGCTACACAGTCGGCCGTGTGAGACAATCTTAGCACACAAGTAGTTATAAGATACAGGTACTTTATGCCCGTCGCGAGCCGATAGTTATTTAGTTTAGAGCTTAATTAAAACGGTTACGGTAGGGTAGCTTAATTCAATGGCAACGAGAGGCGAAGGAGAGGTTAAAAATTAAATGTCACCCCGTTAAGGTATGGCATGGTTCGTTACGGTGATGTGATACCTTTATTTTGACTGACTAACTCACTGTTGGCATCTGAGGCCAAAGGCCGCTCAGCCCAGTAAGTTTTGTGTCAACTAGCGCAACGGCACCACGTAGGTATCTAAATGGTGCCATGTACGTACGAGCCTCGGCTTGAGTCGTTGCCGGGGAGGGGATAGGGGAGAAACGCCCAGGTACATGTCTCTACCTTGTGTAGGCAGCAAAGCAACTGAAGGGACTCCACAAGCCGGCAACTGAAGGAACTATTAGGCGGCAACTGAAGAGACTAATTACGGTGATACCTCTTTATGAAGAAATGCCTTATAGCATAGTAATGGGCATAAGACGTGTAACCGGGCGAACCAACGAACTTTAACACGAACGCGGGAACAACCTTCCACACTATCGATCGAAGGACGATCAAATCGGGAGTGTTGGGCGATATTATGGTGGCGGCATAATATTTGTTATTTGCTGTAAAAATCTCTCAGCCATTAAGTTACATGCACGCGGGAAAAAGCTCTTCGAGGAAATTCAGTTGCGTTGCGATCGTAGCTGTAACGAATAATTTCTCCTTTGAACCGCTTTTAGCATAAACTTCTTGATGGAACCACTACTAGAAACTGCACTTTATTGCACCTTTCCCTTCTGACGTCAGAATCACTTTACAGTTTAATTTGCAGGTGCCAATTTCAAGCCACTTGTAGGTAAATTAAAGTGACCTGCGTTCGTAAAGCATTTAGTTTTATTTACTCCGTCACGATTATTACGATTTAGATTTATTTACTCCGTCACGATTATTACGATTTAGATTTATTTACTCTATCAGGATTATTACGATTTAGATTTATTTACTCCGTCACGATTATTACGATTTAGTTTTATTTACTCCGTCACGATTATTACGATTTAGATTTATTTACTCCGTCACGATTATTACGATTTAGATTTATTTACTCCGTCACGATTATTACGATTTAGTTTTATTTACTCCGTCACGATTATTACGATTTAGATTTATTTACTCCGTCACGATTATTACGATTTAGTTTTATTTACTCCGTCACGATTATTACGATTTAGATTTATTTACTCCGTCACGATTATTGCGATTTAGTTTTATTTACTCCGTCACGATTATTACGATTTAGATTTATTTACTCCGTCACGATTATTACGATTTAGTTTTATTTACTCCGTCACGATTATTACGATTTAGTTTTATTTACTCCGTCACGATTATTACGATTTAGTTTTATTTACTCCGTCACGATTATTACGATTTAGTTTTATTTACTCCGTCACGATTATTACGATTTAGATTTATTTACTCCGTCACGATTATTACGATTTAGTTTTATTTACTCCGTCACGATTTAGATTTATTTACTCCGTCACGATTATTACGATTTAGATTTATTTACTCCGTCACGATTATTACGATTTAGATTACTCTTTTGAAAACTCAAACGTTATAGTTAATTAAGAGCGAAATATTTCATATCTGAATCATTTAGAGAACATTTTCTACTAGAGTAAAAACAAGAGATACCTACCTATTACTTATTACCTTTTTACATCACTTCGGGTTTTTGAAAGTTAGATTTGCTTATTGCGAAGTAACATGAAAGCATGCTTAGAATCGATAAATCGATATAGAATATACTAGCTGACCCGCCCAGGAATCAAAAAGATTTTTATCAAAATAAATATAGCCTAAAGCACAGAGGGATAGTGTAGCTTAGCATCAAAAATATATATATCAAAATCGGTTCTGTAGTTTCTGAAATTATCCCCTATAAACACAAACAAAAGACTTTTAAGTAAGTAAATAATAGTATATTATGATACAAGTGAGCTAAGTTGCTCATTATACACGAGGCTGTGGGCTGCAGCCCGAGCCGTAGGCGAGGGCGTAAATCAGCCGTGTCTAGTGAGCAAGTTGCTCACGAGTTTCATACGCACTTTTTCAACACACTTGCGAGGAAAAAAAATCTTCTGTACTAAAGCTTGACATTTTAACAATGATTTACCACACAGCAACAAATGCGATACAAACAAAAAAATGGGAAATGACGCGCAAGTTTTTTTTTACGAGCGCCTATTTGTAAGGTAAGGGTTGTAGATTATATATAGCCATACAGCCTACTTCAAAATATTAATTTTAGTGATAAAATACAAGTATTTTATAAAAAAATATTGATCATTATAAGTAATTTGATAATAATAATTGTTTCTTCGTCTATTTAGGGATAAATTTATTTATTCCAAAAATGTTATAGGATTTTCAGTGGCATAAAACCTTTGTTGTTACAAAAACTGTATTACCCGGTTAAATTGAAAATGCTCTTTTTACTCGCATATAATTTGTAGTTAGGTACTAACTTAACTTTGTAGGGATAATTCTATTATGCACTAGTTTGTAATATTATTACGCACGCGTATGTTATAGTTGTGTTTATGGCCCTAAGAACGATGTACTATGGCTCACTTTACGAGCAAGTGTGTTGAAAATTATATTAAAATGCACGTACAGAAAGAAACCTTGTCAATTAACAAGCCTAAAGTTGTCAATCTCCAATTCAAAGGTAATTCAATCTCCCAAACCGTCAATACGGATCAAACTTTACTAATAAAGCGGGGAAAATGACAAACATAAATAGAAACTCGATACAGAATGGGGGTTTAGCGGGAACTTGTTGCGGTGGATTTACCAAATTACGAAAATCATCGAATTCACAAAAGTTATAGAACATTTTGTTGTTCTCGTAAGAGTCGAGAATCATCCCCACTAGAGACAACATTGTGCTGGGCACCCTGTATAGGAGAGGGTATAATGATTTATTCAAATTCAACAAAACACCGCTGTTTTTAAAACGATCTGGCCGTTGCGGCTGGACCATTTTTAATGACGAGTGATGGGCAGAATTTGGATACAATTGCAAAGAATTCAAAACAACACACGCTATAAAAGTTTACTGAAAGCCGATTACTTATCTATGTCGATTATAGAATATATCGCCCGAACCATAATAACAAATAGATTGACACCTCATTCATCAAAATCGGATGAATAAGTAGTTTAGGCGTTACGCTGGAACATAGTTAAATACAAACATACCTACACACCTAATAGACTGCTAAACACATAACCCTTCCTTTTAGCTTTGCCGCAGTCGGGTAAAAAAGGACGGTTTCTGTGCCCAGTCTTCTACCTACATAATACTCTTTAGTCGCTTTCTAGTTCCCGGTTTTCAAAATACTTATTTGAGATACTCTACATAGATAGGCAAATCAATGAAGGGCTAGTTTGTATACTAACCATTCGACAATATGACAGCTTCAGTTATTTTGAAAACTCCACCAGAATATATGTATAGTTTCCTCCGTGGTGCAATGGGCGAGTAGCCGGCTGAGACGCATGAGGTAGCGGATTCGATTCCCGCCCCGGAACAAATGTTTGCATGATCTACAGATATTTGTTCCCGGTCTGGTTGTTTCGATATATTATAAGTACCTATGTATTTACAAAAAAGAAAAGAATTTCTATCAGTTATCTGGTTCCCATAGTACAAGCTCTGCTTAGTTTGGGGCTAGATAGCGCTGCGTGAAATGTCCTGCAATATTTATATAATTAAATTAACAAGATGCATAGAGTTGAGTGGTAACACCAATTTTAAATTAAAGCTGATTTTATATTAGGAACGTCATGCGTTTGCAAAATGTCAGATCTCACGAAAAAAGCGCATCCTGACAAATTTCGTCGCATTTAGATAGAATCAGTTAATTCGGATCATTATAACTAGGTACGGTTTCGGCAGTGTTCAAATACACTGTATATAGGGTTCAAGTCTATCCAAGATAAGCTTGGATACTTAATAGTAGAGATCCTTGTAAAGGTCTCGCCCGGGGAAGTAAGAACTACCACCATACATGTTTCTGCCGCCAAGCAGCATTGCTGTTTCGTTTTAAAGGTATGGTACAGGACAGTGTATCGTAGGGCACGTTCCTAAGGTGCATGACCTACAAGGCAATACTTTGTTACAAGCAATGGTTACCACTAAACATTAGGTGCTAGTTCGAACTATAAAAAAAATTAATTCGGTCGTAAAAAAAATAAAAAAGTGACACTCCAAGAATGCCGGCAGATGTGAAAACTTGAACAATCACGAGATATTTATATACAGAGCTGTTGGTAACGGTAACAGTGTCGCGAGTTCAATGGTTTTTTTCCCCATCTCAAAAAATTCCCAATGTGCCGAAAGAAGTTTTCACTTTATATGTGAATACAGAGGTATCGGTAACGGTAACAGTGTAGGGAGCTCAATGGTTTTTCCCATCTCAAAAAATGCATAACACGCCTAAAGAAGTTTTGCCTTCATATACAGAGGTGTCGGTAACGTTAACGATAACAGTGTCGCGAGTTCAAAAATGCCCAACGCGCCTAAAGAAGTTTTGCCTTCATATACAGAGTTGTCGGTAACGATAACAGTGTCGCGAGTTCAATGGGTTTTTCCCATCTCAAAAAAATTCAGTTTAAACTTCAAAAAGCTGTGCTGGTCGACAAACGCCGACAACCTGCTTTCTATGTATATGTGCCTTTACGGACCCGTCTAAAAAGAATTTTAATGATATTCCCGAGAGTGAGGAGAACTTTAGCGTGCGACATGTAGGTACCTACCCTACCTACCTAACTCGTAAAACATCTCAATGCTTATTTAGGTTCTACCATAATAGTTGATCTCACGTTTTACCTACTGTATATTTTGTCTCTAATTGTTTTTAATTTGTGGTCATTGTGGTAAATTAATATATTCTATAATGCTACTTCATCATTTATTGTATTCTACAATGTAATAATAGGTGGTAATTGATAGTACATAATGATTATGGACCCTGTTGGGCACAACAATATTTTTGAAGGAATCCCCTGTCCAAATTATCCATTAACAAAGTATTTTTGTTATTTATTTATCTTTTTGTTCGGGTCTCGATAAGTGCAGCGAAATACAAGCGCTGTCAATATACTCATTAGTACCTATACCTATGTTTTCTTTCACTAAAGCTTTTACCACGCCGTCAGGTATAATTTCAAACCCATTAATTTCGGTAACAATTTTCAATACGAATTATAGAAATTCTCCCCGACTAATCCCTGGATAAATAAGATCAAATCAGCAAACCGTGGCCATCAATTAAATTGCGGCCTACTAATGCCTTATGTCATTATGAAGCAATTAATCAAAACCCAACGCTCAAAAAATGGGACATTCACACAAATGATATAATCAATATTTTCCTTCATTTTTCTATTCTTTGCGAATAGTGATTAGGTGCGGTTTGGAAAAAATGAATTTTGTAAAGAAAAAACTGTTATTGAAATCTTTCGTGAGAAAACCTGCAGCTAAAAACATTAATAGGGACTTCAGACACTTCTATGTACTTTGTGAACCCTACTAATAGTTCTCAACCAAGAACTAAGAACATGGTTCACATTACAACCACAACCAAAAACGAAAAAGGAAGGCATGTTCTTTAGAATAACCATCTAGCATCCTAAAGAACATGTTTGGCGACCTCCGTGGCGCAGTAGACGAATAGCCAGCTCAAAACGCTGGAGGTAGCGGGTTCGATTCCCGCCGCGGATCAAATGTTTGCATGATCTACAGATATTTGTTCCGGGTCTGGATGTTTTCTATATATTATATATGTATGTATTTAGAAAAAAAAAGTATATAAGTACCTATTTTATCAGTTATCTGGTTCTCATAGTACAAGTTCTGCTTAATTTGGGGCTAGATAGCGCTGTGTGAAATGTCCAGTAATATATATACATATTTATATCCTCCTTTTACTTTTTCAAATTTCGCGCATCATTATCTAGAGATTATTTAGATTTAATACCTCGTAAGAAATTATGGTGTCTTAGCTAACATGGCTTTTGAGAACTATGTAAGTAAGTCATTTCTTTTCAGATAAAAGCTGTGTTAGTATTAAATTAAATTAATCATTATAAATATGTCATAAAGTTAAAGGTGATTTAGCACAGCGCATTAAGTTGCATGGCAGTTAGAAGTTATCAAGATTGGATTTGCTGTTTTGTGTACTTCTTTGTTGGCAAGACATCCACACATTTTTGAGTAGCTTGTTAAGTAGTAACAAGGAGTCTTCTAAGTAACCAGAACAAGCTCTGAAAGAAATCTCTGTTGAGCTTTTTCAGACTTCATGCGAGTTTGTAAACAGTCAACCAATTTTAAGGAATGGCTCTGTCCATAATCCAAAACACCAAATATTGAAACCTATTGGTTTGATGAAGTTGAAAATCAACCATCTCATATATTACGGTGTCTTTAGACAGTGTGGTTTGAATTAAATGGTGGATATTCAATTGGTGTTGGATTGAAAGAAACACAGATTATGTTCTGGACTTACAATTTATTTGTCCTATCCATTTAATTATATAGTACCTACAGCACATACAAAACAGAATATATATGCTTTCCTTTTCTGTATTTTATTTAAATTTTAAAATTTTATTGTTTTCCATTTTTCAAGTCATTTTGTTATTTATTTAGGTATTGAAAATAAAAACATAATTGTACAAAATTCTCTCAAACAATTCTTAGCTCGGAATCTTAGCTTATAATCCAAAGTTTATCTTGGCTGACATCTATCTTCATTCTCTCAATTAATAAAATTGTGCAAGATGCTGTTGTTTTTTAGGAGCAAGGATGGGCTCTGTACAGGCAATGGGTAGGGTTGGGTTACACTGAAAATATAAAATGACATGAAGTAAGTCAATCCCTTGTTACGGGGAATTTTTTTCTGAGTAGTCAGCATCATTTTTATGCTTTTCTATGATAAGAATTGCCAAAACTTGCCTATTCCATTGGCATGGAAACAGACCATACCTAGTACCTAGTGGGGTATAAGCGTATAGATAATTAATAATAAGCATGATCATGTTAAATTATATATGAAAACTTTATATAAAATATTAAATTGTGTCGGTGAATTGTAGGCTCCAGATATAAATACTAACTACCTGTACATTTTTATATTCTCTTAAATATTAATCTTATAATTTTATAATACCTATGCATTCCTCCATTAAATTAATTTAAGGACAATGTAATGTACAATGTTTCATATTAGTAACGTTTCAGCTAAGGTTTTCAATAATCGATTTAAGTAAGATGGTCGTATATAATACCTCTGTCGTATATAATAACGTTAAAAAATATAGGCAGGGTGGATAAAACAAGCTTTCGCAAGTGAAAGTTTCGTTCGTTAATCGTAAAATCAAACATTTCATGTAGTATCTGCTTTGGTCTAAATCCAGACTTAAGATGTAACCACCTTCAAATACTTGATTCGGTTTTTGTTTGTCTAAGTTATATTACATTACATTTGAAGCAAGAAATTACGAATAAACTAATATTTTTCTTAATATCGATCGGCTTTGTAAAATGTAAAATGAAATCTACTTACGAAAAACAGGAACGCTGGTGATCAGCGCTAGTAGGATATTATAACCAAGATACTCAAGATCACTTTTTAAATACAACAATGTTATTGATTGTTACTGCGTGCGTTTAGAAATATTACGAAATTTTCTATCACACAGAAACAAATCGCACACGGCACAACGAACAATAGTCGAACGAAACGAAAATATTTCATAGATGGCGCTACAGTATCTATCATATCAACCTATAATGTCAGTTTGACAGTAGCAGCAGCCAAAGTGCTGCCAATACTACCAGAATGAAAAGCAGCAAAAAAATAGTAAAATACAGTGAAATCGTATTTCTCAGAAGATGAGAACGAATATGGTCACGACACGGTTTTCCCCTTTCTACAAGCTGTCTTTGCTCTACATAACGACATAACCAATGGCATACACCTAATATACAATTATATAACAATTTATTGAAGTAAAACTTCTTTACGCACGCTTGAATTGGGGAGTAAGCTGGTGAATGCGTTACGAAAAGTACGAACGGACGTTGAGAGGTAGATATAAGTTAGTGAAGATAGAAAGAGAGAGAGTTACGTTTCGTATATTCTTAAACGTTATTGTGCGAATGCGAGTTGTGTCTGTTCAGAATGAACATAGACTGATCGACCTACAGACGCGTAGACCATTTTCTAAACTAATATTTTAAAAAACAAGTTTTGCTTCAGTTGTGTGGCACACTCGTTTTTTTATCCCTGTGCTATGGTGTATGCCGACCGGCAAGGTTTGTAGAAATACGTATTACGGACTAAAACGGAAAACAGGGATGTTAGTGAAAAAACAGTAAATCTACTTTTAAACAGTAGGGTTGGGAGCACTGGCTAATGTTGCAAGATTCTAATAGTTTTTCTAGTTTAGTAGTTCCCGGAAAATGAGGTAGTAGGAAATTAGTCTCATAGAATAGTCTGTATCGAGTTCTAAATCAATCAACCTCGCACCCTAAACGCATACACCTCCATAAGTTTGACGACCTCCGTAGCGCAGTGGGCGAATAGCCGGCTGAGACTCAGGAGGTAGCGGGTTCGATTCCCGAAACGGAACAAATGTTTGCATGATCTGCAGATATTTGTTCTGGGTCTGGGTGTTTCTTCTATATCTATATATTATAAGTAGGTATGTATTTACAAAAAATTAGTATGTATATGCATAAGTATTCTATCAGTTATCTGGTTCCCATAGTACAAGCTCTGCTTAATTTGGGGCTAGATAGCACTGTGTGAAATGTCCAGAAATATTTATTTAAGTAAGTTAGTACCTACCCAAATAATAGTATTAATATTATTCGTTTGGAACCCGTATGAAGTAACATACTAGCTTATGTTAGAAAAGGTTCAAAAAAGATTTTTGTGTTTTATATTAAAAAAAACAGAAAAACTGGAAAGAAGGGAGGGAGGCCTTTTCTCTGCAGTGGAACAACACAGGTTAAAAAATAATAATAATAAATAAATAAATTATTTATAAAGCTTACCGGATAGGTACTATGCGTTTATGTACACACGGCTACCTACACATCAAGCTAAATTTCCAGTAGGGTGGTTGGACCAATAGATGACTGATTAAGCGGAATTCAAGTTGTTTTATTTTTTATCTCAACTCCTATTCAAGGAATATTCTATGTTTTTGGTTGTATACGTAGGTAGATATTTTGTGCATCAACTAGATAAACTGTTTTTACTCTGAACTATTTGTAAATAAGTTAAAATTGGAAAAATATCAAAAAAATGACTTTGGCCCTAATTGTGACCGGTTTGGAACTAATTCTGACCGAAATCGGACCTATTTATGACCGACAAAATAAAAGGCGAAATTCTTCACAACAAGAGACTTTATTTGAAAGAAGTGGGGTTCCGTATACATAATTTTGTCTGCATATGCTAAGGTACCTACTTATCATAATTTTAATTGCTTGATAAACAATTAACAATCAGTCTACACATATAATAATCAGTCTTAACAAATAACAATCAGTCTGCACATAATACTTACTTATCTTAATTTTAAAGGCTTGATGAAAAAATAACAACCAGTCTAAAAAAATAACAAAATAACAATCAGTCCACGAAAACATTTAAACCCCATGATAGGTACATATTTTAATTTAAAAAACATCAAAAAATATCTAAGAAACGTAAGTTTTAACCTTTATACCATTAGGTAAGTCATAAATATACTTTTTATCTACATTGTAACAATTGTGTAATAACTTAATAAGTCTATACTGGCTGAGTTTTTTAAGTCTGAAACCGTTACGTACCGAAAAGTTACTTATCAAAAATTAATGTTAGAAGTGGATGACTTTTTGATAACTGTTACGGCTTCTGACTTCCACTCAGTGGCCCTTAAAAAAACTCAACCTGTTTAACTATACAAAATAGAGTTAAAGTAGGTAGGTTCGTATATTTTGCATCCTATTCCACAAACAGCAAATCTAATGCAATTTTTTCATTGTCCTGGCAATCAAAGTTCAACATTCCTCTTCTGGCAATTTGAGGTTTTGGTAATATATATTTAATGTCTTTTATCCCAATCTCACTGACATCTTTTACATCTGGTTCCACGAAATACAATTTGTTATCAAATTTGCTTGACTTTTTGCGCAGATAATTAACTTTTATTTTGTTGTCTTTATTGTTGATCTCCGTAATCACACCCACATAATGCCTCGGTCGCTTATTGGTTTCAAATGTGACATACACATACTCGCCTACAGTAACGTCACCAAAATTCAAATCCTTCTGATGTATTTCACCTTCAATTTGCTCTGATTTAGTCTTTGTATGTGTCTTTGTTTTTATCTGAACATCGTTTATATTACATGTTTTAGTTTTCTTTTGTAGTTTACTCTTACTTTGTTCTAACTTGATATTCTTCTTCGCTTCTCTTTCTTTTTTTCGTGTTTCTTTAGCTTCTTCTTGTTCCTTCTTTTCACGCTCTTTTTTGTCCATAAATTCTTTATAACGTTTCGATGTTATTGCTAATGGCATAGGCGATTGCCGCTTGTTTGTCTTTATTGTTGAAGCTTTAATGCCAAACTTTGGCATAGTAAGAAAATCATCAATTTTGGTCTTAGTCTTCTTCTTAGGTGATAAAAGATTTCTGGCTGTGGGATTTATTGATTCAGGCTGACTTAATGTTTCTGATGATGATGTACTTGGCAGAGAATTCAAATATAAGGAGTGTACATCAGAAGTAATTGGTGTATTTTCATTTACACTAACAGATTCAGGGTACCATGGCAATGGTATTGCCAGTGAATATACATCTCCAGTCTTAGTAAGTGAATTGTTGTTGATCAAGGGATCATTTCTTTTCGAAGTTTTTTCAAGGATGCTTTTTTTCGCTACTTGAGATGCAGTTTTTTCAATCTGCACTGCGACACGAGCTTGGGTTTTGTCTTTCTGCTTTTCTGGACTTGGAAAAGTGCTTTCATTGAAGTCAATGGGGGTTGAAATAACTGGTGGTGATCCCAGCATACTCATGTTATCCATCAAACTGTGCACAACTCCGTCAATCACGAATGTATCTATCATGTCAATATTTAGATCCTCGATCAAAGCTTCTTCTGTAACATGTTGTGGAGGTTGTGTATTGTCAATGCTTCTCTCAACTGCATCGCCTTCGACCTCTAATATTAAGGCTTGTTCGCTCAAAAGTGAACGAGAATTTTGATTACTGTGGTATTCAACTTCTTCTTTGCACTTATTCCAGAGCTTAAACAAGCCATGTTCATGGTTTTGTTTTTTTTTCCTAGCTTCAGCAAAATTTTCTATCAACTCTGGTCCAATTTCGTTTTCCAGTACTTTTATGGTGGAGAAATAATCATCAATATTGACAACATGGGTTATCTTCTGGTTCCGGATTTCTTTCAACCTATTCGACATGCATTTTGTGTAATCAACTGCGTTTTTGTCAAACGGAAAGAGTCCACATTTGCGAAAACCATTCTTGATGATAGTCGGATTAACCGATTTCTCAAACGATTTTGCGAAAAGAGCTGGGAACGCGGCTTTTGTCAAGCTCTTTTGGGTTTCATGCTTATACTTACGAACATCTTCTCGCCATTGTACTTTCACTGCTTTGAAGATTGATACATCGCATGGTTGTATCAAGTGTGTAGCATTTGGGTGTAGGCAATACAGAATTATTTTAGTTTCTGCGCAAAACTCGTGCAGTGACAAGCCAACGTGTGATTTATGACCATCCATAAAAACGATTACCGGTAATTTAATTTTGTTTTCGACTAGCCATGGGTGGAATACATTTTTCATATATTCTTCGAAAGTAGCTGCCACCATCCAGCCTGAATCACTTCGCCCAATAGCCCAGTGTTCTGGAACTTGGTTAGTAAGGTCCTTTGAAAACCTTTTTCCCGGAAAAACTATGAAAGGTGGAGTAGTAGTTCCATCTGCTGAGAAGTTGCACAGTACAGTGACAGACTCTTTTTCTTTTCCAGAAGCAACCTCAAAAGTGTTACGGTAATTCTTCAAAGCTAGAATTTTTCCAGTTTTTGGGCAAAGTTGCACACCTGTTTCATCAAGATTGAACACTCTTGTAGGATCGTTTAAGATTTCTAGTTGATTTTCGGACTCAAGATGCTCATGGACTTCATCAAACCAATTTTTGAGAGACTCTTCAGTCACTGCAGCTCGTGCTCTTGAAATGACTTCTGCTGTCCGTTTAGTTATTTGTGGATGCCTTTTAAGGAACAATTTCATCCATTTATCTCCAGGAAAACCAACTGGAACTATTTTTTCTCGTGCAGTAGTGACCAAAAATGACTGTACCATAGTTTTTACATCATTCGGATGCAATGGATACCCTAGACTAGATTTATGTAAGATCCATTGTTCTAGTTTTTGCTCCTCGTCATTGGTTAAAAAGGTTTTTGGTCCCTTTTTGGCAACTACTGGTACTTTGCCATTTACTTTATTGTATAATGTTCCTTTGGGTATCCGATATATTATACAAGCCTTGTTTAAGGATATTTGTTTTTGTTTAACAAGTTTTACCGCGCGCTCTAACTGTGCTTGAGTATAATTTTTCCTATTATTCGCTGACGCAGTGCTCTCGCTAGCCGACATCTGAAACAAATGACATAGGTACTGCCTACATAATTCTTAATCGAATCAAGTCTACTTAGGAGATCGATAATCAATCAATAAATAAATGTATACGACTATGTGCCCAAAGTTGTATACACTTTCTAAATTGATAATTATTAAAATCAACTTCATAAATTCAGTAAAGGTTACACGTTCAGACATACTTTCCTTGCGTATAGTCTGAATGTACAACGTTTACTAAATTCTGAAGTTGAATTTATAAATTTTCAATTTTGAACGTGTTCCATCAACTTTATATACTACATAGTCACAATACATTTATTTATTTTTCATCAAGAAAAGGACACAAAATTAAAAAAAAAATATTTACTGTGTTCAAAATCACTTTTCCCCATCTATATATACATCCCCTATAAAAGAATTCATCAAATCCGGGAGAGCAATTCACAAAAATTCGAAATTTTCCCTAGGTCACCCAAAGCTGTTCTACACAGCTCCGCAAAAAAACATACCTCCCCCTCCGCCGTTAGGAAAATGTAATTTATTGTAATTTATTTTATTTATTTATTAAAGAAAAACTATAATAACAAATAATGTAATGATGACAACAGTTTGTAAGGCCAACGAAATTGGTTTACTTTTGATTACGAAGAACCCTAATAAAATTCCACAACAGTTTTATTGCAACAGTCAAAATCAGTCGGTCACAATTAGGTTTTGAGGTCCAAATTATGAACGAACTAATTTCTTCGGTCACAAATAGAGCGTTTGGAACAGTAAATGACCAGCTAAAAAATAACAGGCCAAAACAACGATTTTTCTGTAATTAACCTCCGGTCATGTTTTGGTTTATAGAATTATGTATACAAAACCATTAAGAAAAACGTAAAAAATCAATAAAAAATCAAAGATACAATCTACAATATCAAAACAAAATTTGCAGGTCGGAGCTAATTCTGACCGCTCGGTCACAAATAGGATTTATGTATCTTTTTTAGACCAGTAATTGAACAGCAAATTTCTCGAAAACCTTATTAAAAATTACTTATTTTCTTTGATTTTCTACTTGAGATAATAGTCATAAATGCAAGGGAATACATAAATAGGGCCTAATTATATCAAGAAATCGGCAATCCACTCATAAGCTTAAGAAACTGGTTTACTCACCTTAGCTCGTTCTCCATACAAAATGGCGATGACCGAAACACGTCCGCACTAAATTAGGTCCTGGAGCGTGACTGAGGGTCCACTGACGATGTATTAATTTTTAAAAGAGGGAACAGTGTTGCCGCTTCTAAAGAAAAAATACGCCACTACAGGGAGTACCACTCAATTCTTATAATTCGAGAAAATGTGCGTTTCGGTCATCTATTGGGGGGTGGTCATCTTTTGGTCCGACTACCCTATAAGCTGACCACGCATTGTGTAGCCTTTTCGTAGAATGAGGTCAGCTTATACTGGAAATGTATAGCTTGATGTGTAGCCGTGTGTACCCTACAAGGTTTTTGCGAGGTACCTTAGGATATAACTCCCTAGAAACAAGGCGGCTCTATGTCCAAATCATAACTCTGTGCAGTTTGTTGAAAGGTATTACTGATTGTCCCACTCTTTCTCTGAAGCCAGCCGGCTTTGCGTGCCCGAACAACGTGCCAGATTTCGATCAGGCCGAGTGCACTTGTTGGAGCCACTGCGAGCACGTACGTTGCACCGCCAACAGTCACCCATCCCCCGTGCGCAGCGCAGCCTTAATGAGCTTATTAAAATCCATCCTCATTTTGACGTGTTTGCGGAGGACTGGAAGACAATCGAGCGAGTGTTTCTCAGTTACTGTAAGAGTATTTAATTAGTTATGTAGGTATACCGATGTTAAGTTTACTCTAACTTAACGCAGTGCGACTGCTATGGTCCCGCGCAGTCAATGAAGCACTTGCTAATGTGCCCTTTGTGTCCGAACACCTGCACGACGGAGGACCTAATAACCACCTCACCTAATGCTATTGTTGTGGCCAACCACCTGTCCAACATAGTATACCTAAATGAAAACGTAGAACTGTTGACACGCTAAGAAGAAGAAGTTAGATAGGATATGTCCCTATTGTATTTGTATATCTGTTGTGTTTTTGTGTACCTTTTTAACCTAAAGTTTAAAAATGAAGTAAGTTTGAAACTGAATGTATAGTAAGTGCGCCAAATATGGACTGGTTTTGTAATATGGACTACCTTCATTTCTCAGAAACCGTCCATCGTATTAAGCCACCGATCGCCGCGCGCTAAGCTCCACCCCTCCCGCGCCTCGCTAGTCGCTTGCCTGTCGGCAGAGAGAGCGCGCGTGTTCACTGCAGTCATTTTTCGTTTTTATCAACGCGCGATTTTATTTTTTACCTAATTTCGTAAGCTCATAATTTCAGTAAATATTACTATTTGGGAAAGTGGATTAAACTAGGGGAAATGTGAGTTATTTTAAATTATTCATATTAAGTTGCAATATCCAATAGTTTTTATAATTTTCTTAGCAACAGTATTAACCTAGAAATATTATGTCTTATAATATGGACCACCGGCATGTTTTGAATATGGACTAGTGGTCCATATTACAAACAGTCACTTATATTTTATTTTTATTGTTTTAGGATGGCATCTACAAATTCTACAGCTAAAGGCAAGATCAGACAAACATGGGATAAAGATGCAATGGCAAATGCAATTAAAGCTATACGAGATAAGCAAATGGGTTTTTTGAAAGCATCAAAAACATACGGAGTACCCAAAACTACGCTTATAGGGGAGAGTATGCTATTACCGCGCGTTTGATAATTTCGCGCCCCTTGGTTTTTCTAAAACTATCAACAATACGTGCCCGCAATGTTAGTAAAATCATAGCTTCACGCCCCTCTTACCCCGCCCGAGCACTGTCAGTTCCCACCGAGCAATCAGAGGAAGGTCGCGCGCTTTTGTTTTTCCCGCGCAATCGATCTATTTTTCAGGTTATTTGAATAAGAGGTGAGTCAAAGAATATTTCACATTCAGTTATTTATTATACGCATTTATAGGAGGGGAAATAGTGTAGATCATATGTGTAAAATAAGTTTAAATTAATACTTTGAGTTTGTTTTTGTTTTTAAGGTTACAAAATAAAATTACCTTGTTTGATAATTTCGCGCGCAGGGCGCGGTATTATCAAACCACGCGCGAAGTTAACGACTATGAAAATACCTATGGCAAATTTGTTTATTTACAGGAAGCGACTTTCGTGACACGGTAGGTGACTGTCGTAAAAGAGATGGCTGATCCTCCAACGAAAAAGAAAAAAAACATGGAACCCAGAAGACATGAAAACTGCGTTAGCGGCTGTAAGTAATGGCAGCAAGATAAAAACCGGTTCCGGAATCTTCTCTTAGAGATCGTATAAGATTAGGAGAAGATTATAATCCTCCCATGGGTCGAAAAACCACATTTACTGATGAAGAAGAAAAAGAAATATGCGAGTATATAAAACTATCAACCAATAAGTTTTACGGAATAACTCAGCAACAGTTACGAAAATTGGTTTATGATTTCGCCGTAGCAAAGAACATAACAAACAATTTTTCGACAGAGAAGGGCATGGCTGGAAAATGTTTTATATATGCCTTTTTGAAAAGGAATCCTGGAATTTCCTTAAGACTTCCAGAGCCCACGAGTTTGAACAGAGTGCTGGGATTTAATAAAGCAGAAATTGATATATTCTTTGGTAATCTTGAGACACTGATGGCGAAGTACAGCTTTCCAGCAAATCGCATTTTTAATGTAGATGAAAATTGAAACCGGTATCACTTCAGTCCAAAAACCTGGTAAAATTTACGCCCCGACTGGACTTAAGCCAGTAGGAAAAGCAACCAGTGCAGAACGAGGCCAAAATGTGACGGTGGTCTGCGCTTTCAGTGCCACAGGCATATACATCCCGCCGATGTTTATTTACCGTCGATTGAGGTTAACAGCTACTTTGAGTACTGGTGGCCCACCAGAGGCAATCTACCATTGCTCCAAGTCCGGTTGGATAAATGAAGAGCTTTTTTTCAAATGGCTTCAACACTTCGCCCTACACTGTGGTGCTCATACACAAAATCCGACATTGCTGGTGCTTGACAATCACAGCAGCCACCAATCACTAAGCGCTTACGAGTTTTGTCGAGAGAATGGTATACATATCTTGTCACTACCACCCCATACGTCTCATAAAATGCAACCGCTCGATGTAACGTTTTATGGGCCCCTGAAATCAGCATATAATCGCGAGTGTGATTTGTACATGAAGATGCACCCATTCGAAAAGATCACGGACTATCATCTTGCTTCAATTTTTAACAAGGCTTAGACACGGGTGGCCAACATGGAAAAGGCCACAAAGGGATTTCAAGTGACTGGAATATATCCCATAAACCCGCACATTTTTGACGATGAGGAAATTTTAACAGCTAATCCAATTATTGAAGAGCCTGCACCTTGTGGACATGTCGTGGAATCAGGCAATCCATCATCCCAGAACCAGCCACTTATTGACCACGATGATTCCACGCGTAGTCTCCCGCCATCACCGACGATCTTTGATGAGTTATTAGGCGATGACTACTCTGACACTGCAATGAGGGCTGTCGATAGGTGCCTCGAATCAACCGGTGATAAACTTGTTCAAGAATTGACGCCTTTAATTACCAAACATGCTGTCGCTCCCAATAATTCTAAGCCGAGCTCATCAAGACAAATTTTAGAAGAATTAAGCCCGATACCAGAAAAAATAATCAAAATGAAAAGACGTGTAAAAAAACAACACTCGACGATTCTTACAGCAACGCCATTAAAAGAACAATTGGAACAAAAAGAAGAAAGAAGAATATTAAAGAATATTAAAATTGAAAATAAAACTAAAGGTAAAAATGTTAATGGAAAAAATCTGGCAAAAAGAAAGTCTGTGATAAGGAAAGTCTTTAGTGATTCTGAAAATAGTGAGGATGAACCAACAATAAAGAATCGGAAGAAGACAAGTCTAAGAAAAACACACAAAAAGAGCCAGGGAAAAAGCATAACAAAAAGCAGACTAAGAGACGTTTCTAGCAGCAGCTGCAGCGAAAGCAATAACATACCTATAGCTAATTTGTGCAACGACGATGAAGATGATGATTTAGAAATCGATGACCTGTGTGCCATTTGTGGGGAATTTGGCCGTGATAGAGAAATGTGGTTCCGTTGCTGCTCCTGTTCCAATTGGATTCACAAAGAGTGTAGCGGAAAAGAGTCTGCAGAAAATTTTATTTGTGATTTATGTGATTAGCATGTCGTTTAAGCTATTGATGTGAGCCTATTTCTATCATTTACTTACCAAAAATTATTGATTACATGGTTGTGATTATCAGCTAGAACTATTATTAGTTATTTTTAAGGAAACACAGAACTGAAAAGTATGTAAAATGTTGGGACTGATTTGATTTTGTAAAATAAATACATAAGTACCTACCTACATTCGTATATTTTAATTTTTATCACACATAAACGAAAGAAATGTCTTAACTTATCAACCATATAGGCTAATACTAAGCATTTGTGAAAGCTGGAGACTGTACATTGATGATTTCATTGTCATTTGTAGAAGCGCGGTTTTATCAGACCCAGCGCGAAATTACCAACCTGGGGCACGATATTACCAGACCAGTTTGATAATACCGCGCTTTCTCAAATTTTAGTTATTCCCTTGTATTATTTTTGTGTGTGTTTTTTTGATGAATTTGAAGATTTGTAGCCAGATAAATTCTCCAAGTACTAAAATATTTCAAATTTATTTTAATCTAACTTGAGCCGAGTTATAGAATAATTCCCTTAGGGGCACGGTTAATAGCCAACTCTCCCCTACGCTTATCAAAAATGGAAGACCAATCACTTAGCGACGTTACAAACCATAAACTTGGAAGAAAATCGACTTTGCTGAGTGAATTGGAAGCTGAATTATGTGATTATATTCTAGAAATGGAAAAATCGGGATTTGGTCTTACACGCAGGGACATCAGATCTATGGCTTACCAGCTAGCGGAAAATAATAACTTAAAGCACGGGTTTTCACAAGATAATGAATCTGCGGGAAGATCATGGTTAAAGTTATTCCTCAAGCGCCATCGTAACCTATCCTTTCGCCGTCCAACGGGCACATCAATCGCTAGAATGAAAGGATTTAACAGAGAAAATTTTAACGCATTTTTTGACTTGTTGGAGAGTTCTTTTGATAAAATCCAGTATACTGCAACCAATGTATATAACGTGGACGAAACTGGCATTTCAGTAGTGCCATCAAAAAAGCCGGAGATACTAGCACTCAAGGGCAAAAAACAAATAGGAACTGTAACGTCAGCTGAACGTGGATCAACGATTACTTGTGTGATATGTATGAGTGCAGGTGGCACATTTGTCCTGCCGATGATGATATTCCCAAGGAAACGGGACAATCCACTACTGATGAAAGGTGCTCCACTTGGCGCCATCCAAGCTTGTCATCCATCCGGATGGATATAACTTGATCTATTTACTCAATGGTTCGAGCATTTTTTACAGCATGTGAAACCAAGTGCTACATCACCGGTTCTCCTGATTTTAGACGGCCATGCAAGCCACACCAGAAATATTAAAGTAGTGGATTTAGCCAGAGAAAACCATGTTCACTTGCTGTCTCTGCCTCCACACTCAAGTCACAAAATGCAGCCACTTGATAAAACATTCATGGGTCCATTAAAAAAGTACTTGACTGAAGAAACTCGCAAGCGACTAAGAATGCAACCTCGAGCAGTAACACATTTTGACATTGCGGAATTATTTGATCTAGCCTATATAAGAGCTCAGCGTGCAGAATTGGCAATTAGCGGTTTTCGTGCAACTGGGATATATCCCGTTAATAGACACGTCTATGAAGATCGTGATTTTATTGACGAAGACATTCCAGAAGTAGAGGGGCCTTCTAATGATCCAGCGCGCGATATGACGACACCAGTTAATATCATTCCCGATAACCCGATACCTGAGCCAAGGGCTGTTGTAACTCCGGAACCTCAATCTGTGAATGAACCATTACCCCAGAGCGTTGATGGACATCATCAAATAACCGCACAACCAGGAGTGCCAACGCCGACTATGATTGATTCAATAGTTAGTCCCTCTACATCATCTAGATCATATTTTTCGCCAAAGGAGTTGCAGCCTATACCGCGTTTAAGGAAAACTGTCAGCAACAGAGGAAGAAAGGCCACCAAGCCCACAATTTTGACATCATCACCTTATAAACAAGATTTAGAAACGTCGATACAAAAGAACATAAAAAAGAACACACCAAAGACAGCGCCAAAAAAACCCCCAAAGAAAATGCCAAAAAAAAACAGCCCTAAAGAAAAGAAAGATCTCAAAACAAAGAAAATCATCGTCTGCAAGTTATGATAAAAGTGATTATTCAGTCATGGATAGTACCGATGAAAGTCCTGATCGTTCCCAAAATCAAAATGGTAAATGTTTGTATTGTGATGGCCTTTTTCTGAAGACGTTCATGGAGAGAAATGGATCCAATGTGCATCATGTAGGCGGTGGGCTCATGAAGACTGTGCTGGCATAGAAGATATGGTTGATTACTATGTGTGCGAATTCTGTACCAGCGATTAGTTAAATCTTATCGAATAGTTGACTGATTTAATTTTAGGCAACACGTCCATTTTTTTATATAATTTTGAACCCAATTTACTGTGGTCCATATTTAAAACCATGTGGTCCATATTTTGTCCACTTTTTGCAAATGCAAAATAATGTTATATTTTAGAAAATGTTGATTATTTCTAAGATGTTCATGTTTCTTAAGAATTCTGATATTCGTTTTTGATACCAAATAATTATCGAACTGTTCAAAATATATAAGGCTGATTAATCTTTATAATTCTGAGTTTTATTTCACAAAATCCTTATGGTGGTCCATAATTGGCGCACTTACTCTAGGTATATTATAATTTGTATATTTTCTTGTAGTAGTTTTAGATATAGCGTATTAGATTAATTATTTAAAGTTATATTTAAGTGTAAATAAACAAATTTTAATTTGAATATTGTATTAGTAACATTTTTTTTATGTTATTTGTAGGGAAACCGGCTTACGGCCCACCTGATGGTAAGCGGTCACCGTCGCCTATTGGCACCGGCAACACCCGGGGTATTGTCGATGCGTTCCCTACCCTGTAGAAACCTCTTTACATTTCTCTAGAAACGTGCCATGTCGTAGCCTAATGGGAAAACCTCAGATGGTAGCTCATTCCACATCTTGCAAGTATGGGGTAGAAAAGATCGCGTGAAGCGTGTGGTGCGTGATACCCAATTGGCAAATTAGTGCATCATAATGGCAAATTTAAAACTAATAAGTCAATTTTCGGTACCTAACTTAGGGTTGCAACGGCTCTGGCACTTCGGGAAGTGCATCCTCAACACCATTGCGTAACAATGCGCAGGCATCCGCATTGTGCGCCTGTGCATTGGCGCACAATGCGGATGCTGCGCACTGGCGGCGGCTGCTCTCCTCCGTGCCTCCGAATTTATAAAAACCCTAGTATGCGTTAGACAAGACTAACTACATGGAGTCGGGCTCAAGGTTGACTGATTAGGTTCTGTGACCGTATTTGACCTAACCTATTCAATTCGGGGTTGACTGATACGGTTTTGTTTCCGTATTTTACCTAACCTATTCAATTCGGGGTTGACTGATACGGTTTTGTGTCCGTATTTTACCTAACCTATTCAATTCGGGGTTGACTGATACGGTTTTGTGACCGTATTTTACCTAACCTATTCTATTCAGGGAAGACTGAGTCGGTTATGTGACCGTTATTGAACGTATCCTACTTGGGTTCTTAAGCTAATTTGGAAATTTAATAAAAAAAATGTTTGATTGCGGAAAAAATGCTACCAAGGGGTAGGCAAAAGCAACACCCCTACACTACATAATCCAATCCTCAGTAACCACAAATTCGTACAGACGCTTTCTAAAAAAAAAAAATTTTATTAAAAAACTACGCGTGCGATGCAGAGGATTGGTCAGCTAGTATAATATAAACGTAAAAACGCAGGTATATATTTCTAGTATATAATATTTCTTTATTAAAAACGCTTTTCTAAAACTCATAGATGAAGAACCATGGGCTCTACACGGTAAAGTTTGTTCTCTTATCAAAGCGTCAACAAACAATCACAAAACATTAGGTAAGTACCAATACATTCTTCATTACAGATAAATTATTTTTCTTTCATATTAAATTTCAGTCTTTTAGTTCATTCCACTATTGCGTTTTAAATACATTATAAAATTAATCATAAAAATAAATTGTAAGGACCTTTAATGTACTCACGGCTACACATCAAGCTATACAATTCCAGTATAAGCTGACCTCACATTGTGTAAGCTTTTCGTAGAATGAGAGGTCAGCTTATACTGGAAAAGTATAGCTTGATGTGTACCTACACTGTCTACAATTTATAGATCCTTCTTTCCTCAGATTGAGCATTTAACCCGTCAAAGATCAAGCCGATACATTTTTGTTGTGGTGCCTGACTGATAGAACCTGAAGAATTTCCATCATGCAAAATCAACACCAGTGTCAAGCAAATCTCGTATGAGTACAGTTGCTTTTCGTGGTAGCACTCTCAATAAGTGTCCAAGGCAATGCAAGTGCTTAGGCACCGAAGCTTCAGGAAAATCACGCCTGACACTTTCGATAATAGACCGCGCTGCCTCAACCGGTGTTATTGTACCGAAGTAGCTTGGGATCCTGCAAAAATATTAATTCTTAATTATGTCGGTAGTAACTTGGTAATCCCATTGAGAATATTTAATATGTGGAGATTTTCCTGTTTCCTCCCTCGGAACTTAGACTCATACCATACATGTTAAATTCCTCTATTTAATGGTTTATAAGTTGAAGTTCAGTAACAATGAATTGAGTCCTATTATAATTTATGATACCACATACCTCAGTCTTACTAGGTCTGGCATCTCATCACTAACAATGAATGGATAAATGTGCGTGAGAGTCACATGCACTCCGTCTATTTTGTTTACTCTGAGATCTTCTCTGAGGCTTTCGGCTAAACCTTGGACTGCAAACTGTGCTACACTGAGTGGCATTTGGTCCTTTATGTAGCTCAGTCCAGCCACTGAAGTTAGGGCTACGATGTGACCATGATTCTTGGCTTTCATCTCAGGCAAGAAGTGGTCTATCAGCTGAAAAATAAAGGATTATGAATTTATTATCAAATAATGATAGAAGGAGCCAATAAAAATAATCAAATTAGTAACAAAATGATACTTATGAGATTATGGTAAGTATGAATGTTATCATGAATTAAAAATATATTATCCTTAACTGGTGTACCCGCCCCCGCTTCGCAAGGATTTCAAACTAAAATTTAGCCTAATGGCATACAAAAATCCCGTATAAGAAAGCACTTTCAGGTTTATTCGAATTTAACGGGCTACTTTTCAAAATTTTCATTCATACACACTTTGTAATTAAAACAATCAACACAACATAAAAAAAAATCAGCCATATTTATTGGTCGAGCCGTTTCAGAGTTTTTGCGAGACTAACAAACGACAAATGATTTTTATATCTATTAGACTAGATATTGCCCGCGACTTTGTACGCGTTACACTACTAAATGTGTTGGTAACCTAGAAATAAAGCTAAACTCGCTGTTGCAACTTGAATTGACACCCCATTTATATCCCATGGGACCTGATTTATGGGATAAAAAGTAGTCTATGTATTAATCCATGTTATAATCGGTGTACATACTAAATTTCATCGAAATCGGTTCAGCCGTTACGACGTGATTGAGTATTTTGCGAGACTAACAAACGACAAATGATTTTTATATCTATTAGACTAGATATTGCCCGCGACTTTGTACGCGTTACACTACTAAATGTGTTGGTAACCTAGAAATAAAGCTAAACTCGCTGTTGCAACTTGAATTGACACCCCATTTATATCCCATGGGACCTGATTTATGGGATAAAAAGTAGTCTATGTATTAATCCATGTTATAATCGGTGTACATACTAAATTTCATCGAAATCGGTTCAGCCGTTACGACGTGATTGAGTAACAAACAAACAAATAAATAAACAAACATTTAAACTTTCGCATTTATAATACTTACTGTGCAATGCAAGGTTCTATGCAATGCATTGTAACGTAAGCAGCAAATGAAAGGTCTTTATCATTGTCAGTACACTTCAAGCTTTTTTTAGGGTTCCGTAGTCGAACTCGGAATCTTTATACTTTCACCATGTCCGTCTGACTGTCTCTGTCTGTATGTCTGTTCGTCTGTCTGTCTGTCAGTCTGACCAGTTACAACCGTTTTAATCGTAATTTATTAGTGCTGTAATGCTAGAATTTGACACGACGATAGGTTTGAGTAATGCCTAGTATGAAGTAAATACCTATTAAAAAACTTGTTTTTTTTAAAAGTTTAAGTTTAAGAAAGTCAAGGATGATTTTATCTTGTGTGTTATCGTTGAATAGGTCTTCTACGAACACTATAAGGTTTCATTAACACTATTTTTTGATACAAGAATCTATTTACGATTTATAAAGTTTTATGTTATTACTTATTAGTCAAAATAAAAACAGAACTTTGACAAAATTGTCAGGGTACACCAGTCATTTTACACTTTGATTGTAGCTTTAATGACACAAATAGGGAAAACTATGAAATTAAGAATAACTGCAATTTCTACCTTCCCTAAAAAAAGAGTATCCAATATATTAAACTCCCATTAGTTATAATTTGAACAAAACTGTAGATAAGTTGGTAGTGCGTTTTGTGGAAACTTTACACAGTAAAATTACAAGGCACTATTTCAAGTCAAAATTTATGGTTATTTTTTTTTTTTATGGGAGTAGGCAGTTAGGTTTAGGTAGGGTAGAACTCCTCAAAAAATTGTGTTCGGTTAAAAAGGGTATCGATTGTTTAAGGCCTCCAACTTTACAGGCATTTGATCAAAAAGTTTTAGCCCCAAAAATGCAAGAAAATATCATTCCACATCTATTTTCTAGGTTTCTGAAGTAAGAATTTAGATATTATCAGAGATAGTAGGGGTAAAACTCAGTTGAAGTGACCTTACAGGGTGAATAGTACTTCCGTCTTAACTGTAGGTACATAAAATGTGCATGTAAGCTAATAATATATGAAAATTATGAAATCTCAACTAATAATAGCGAAATAAACTGCTAATTGATGTGAATTTTATCTCAGTTCAGACCGAACAATTAGTAAGTATAAACAAAATGTCTCACCCAAAAGTATGAGGTCAATGTAAGATCCAATGTGACATGTATATCCTGAGGTGGCTGTGTTAGCAATGACCTTGGACTCGGAATTCCACAGCAATAGAATAGCATGCTTACGAAGCCCAAATCTTTCTTCACCTGAGCAGCCAGGATATGGACATTTTCTTTCTTTGTTATATCACAAGTGTACAGGGCTGCCTTTCCTCCACATCGTCTAATGTATTCTACTGTCTCTTCATTATTGACTTTGTTTTGGTCAACACAAAGTATGTTTGCACCTTGTTCTGCTAACAGTTTGGCTATTTCACGGCCGACTCCACGGCCAGAACCAATAACCTAAAATCATTAGAAAAATGTCAGTCAACATATCAAATAGAGTAAAAAGTTTGTGAGTTGTTAATAAGTTGATTGTTAGATTGTTACCTATGCAAATAAGCATAGTTACTAGCTAACCACTTTAATAATAATATGAAGTATATTTTTTTTCATTACATTTCGTTATTTAGGTATGTAATTATTGATGTACTAGTTACTAGGACCTTAATATGTAAAAAAACTCACCAAAGCAGTTTCCTTTCTCACTGACTTCATTGGCGGTGGTCTGAAGAGTTCATAACCTGCTTGAAACACTGCACACACAGCATTTACCACAACCCATGAAATGTCAATCATCAAAATGCAAAATGAATACAATCGGAGTAGCATTTTTATAGGGAACATAAGATTTAGGCAAATACTTAAAAATGAATCAACAGGTCGGGACTCCTGAAATTGATGAAAAAATTATTAGCAATAATATCATACTAAGGAGGCATTACTTCCAAAGTTTTTAAATACATATTTACCAACCATAATTAAATTATTTTTTGTTCCACGATACTAAATTTCATTGACTTGCTTCCAAGCACTGACATTGAACATTAAACTACTATTTTACCCACCCAACGTCTTTGATAAATGATAACACATCGTTTTTTAGATAACATTCAGGATTTCGGATATCAGCAAGTGATAACAAACGGACGACGTCGGTCGACTGAAAATTATTAATTAAGCCTCAAACTTACAGTAAATACTTTTCGTTTAGTACTGTTGCCCGCTCTATGACAAAGACAGACAGGCAGGCAGGCAAGGCAATGCCATGGCATACAACACAACAGAGAGAATGTACAATTGTACATACGATTACAATACGATTGTAATCACTACGTTTGCATAGAACATTGGTGTGAGTGATTTAGTGTATGTACAATTTTGTTTTCGTAATTTTAGTAGAATTTGGTAGTTTTTTTTAGTCAACACTGGTAATAAGAAGGGTATCTAGAACTACAGTAGTCAACTATAATATATATTATAGAGTATTATATATAGTCAACTATATATTATAGAGTTCCTAAAGCTCACTATTCACTATTGGTTGTATGGCCTCTGTGGTAGTTGTTGCCACAATTATGCCAATGTCAAGTTGACAGGTTAAAAACGGTAAAACGATGGAGTTCAGAGTATTGAAATGGTTGGCCAGTGTTTACAGAGGGAGACTCAACCAGAATTTAGACTACAAGGTGATTTATTTATACCTAAAAAGCAGAGACAACACAATTAAGGACATGCAAAACACAAATATATATGTATATGTACAAATACAAAACATATAAACATAGAATTAGTGGGTCAACATATTTACAGATTTATTTTATTTACATAAATATATTTACATAGAAGCGCTATGAAAGGGGAGAACACGAGAGATAATATAAAGTTTTAGAAGAGAAAGGACGAGGGATTTCAGGAGGAAAGACATCATAAAGAGATGGCCGCAGCCTAGAGCATGAGAAAAGTAGGTGCTCTACATTGTCTTTATCCAAACCACATTCACATAAGGAATGGTCCCTTTATTTTGGCTAAGAAAACCGGCGTACAGACATGTCCTAAACGGAGACGACAAATGGTTGACGTAGTCGTTTTGCTGGCTTTGCGATATTTAAAAAACCATGGTTTTGTTAGAATTTCGGGTTGAATTTCACCGTAATGTTTTCCTTTCAAAGACCTGGAATCAAGCCACATACGGGATACGAAAGCTCAACCAACTGTACACAAACAACACCGAGAGTGTCAAAACAAAACGAGTGGCTTTCAAAGTCACTGTCAAAAAATGTCAACAAAAGAGAAAGAAAAAGTTCTTGTATAAAAATCAATTAAAAAAATGGGTTTCCTATTGATTGGATTTTATAGACGGTAAAGTCAATCTTACTTTGTGATAATTTTTAATATTAAGTAGTATATAATGGCCTTTGTGTATCAGGGAGACCATGAGCTTGAGTCGAAGGCAAAAAAAGGTAAATAAATAGGTACAGTTTATTAAACCCATGATTAGGCTGTTCTTTTTATTTTCTTTTGATATTTTTTATTAAATATTATCTTCCAGCCGCAGAGCGGATATCGGAGAATATGCACATAGTGGCCAACGACCCGTCTCTAGCATTGTATCGACTGCAGGAGCACGTAAGGAAGGCATTACCTCCGATGGTGGAACGCAGAGTTGAAGTCACGAAACTACAGCACGAACTGCAAGGCAGGTGCTATGATGTAGAATATGCTCTAAGGTAAAATACTCTTTAATACTATTCCAAGTCAATTCAATCCTGTGTTATTGTTATTTGCTTAAGTTAACATCTTAATATAAATAGATGGTATATGAACTATATACTGATATGAATAGATGGATCTTTGCCAGGTATACAATGAGACCTTATGTTGCTTATGTGCTCATGTTTCCGCAATATTTTACAAAATCATTAGAGCTGCTTAAAAGTGATCCTGTATCTGACAACCAACAAAGTCAAAATCTTTCATTCATTAAAATCACAAGGATCACTTTGAAACGTCAATTTTACTGCCTGTTCCTTCGCGACCAGGCCAGGAAAGAAAGGCAAGAAACAAGGCTCGTTATTTTTTAATGATCTTTTTACAATACATAACAACACACGAAATAAATTACATCTAAATAATTTAGTTACAATTATTGTACCATTTTGAACGAGTTGGAGCGATTTCAATCCCAAGCTTCTCTATCATCTAAATAATCCGATATTTTATAGTAGGCATTTTTATAAAGATTTTGTTTAATTGGGTTTTAAATTTGTTAATTGTCAATTTTTGTACATCACTTGGTAATTTGTTATAGAAGCAAACATCTTGCCCTTTAAATGATTTACTAACTTGATGGAGTATACAAGTGGCAACAGCGAGTTTATTTTTATTTCTAGTATTAAAATTATGATTATCGCTATTTTTCTTAAACAAATTAATATTTTTGTGAACATACATCAGATTTTCATAGATGTATTGACAAGGGAATGTCATATGTTTATTTCTTTAAACTTATTGTGTAATGATTCTCTGGGGCCCATTTTATAAATTGTACGAACAGCCCTCTTCTGCAGCACAAAAACATTTATTGTTGCTTAAATATTAATAGTAATTTGCCTGAACCTAATTCAATATATTATTCTTTTCAGTGCTGTAAAGTCCATGGATGGAGCAGCAACCAGCTTCAAGAACATCCAAGTAATGCTAAAGCAATCAATATTTTTGAAACAACAGCTAAAGTATGAAGAAAGTAGGAGAAATAAAAAGGATTCTAACTCTGTTTACAAACGTCTCTCTGCTCACATTGTGTTGGATTTGCCAGATCTGTCCGAGTTCTCGATGGTTCGTGAGACCACTAATAGGATTGAGAATATCATGGCTCAGGCTAGGGGTTCTTCCAATGAGCTGCACAGGTCTCACACCACACTGCATTAGTTATACTGTCTGATCACATATGCATAGTCACAACTAACATTATGTGCACATCTGTATTTCATGTCATGTTCTTGATAAGGGGACATCTTGCTGAGATCTCACTAGTAGGGTAACAAAATAATTTTGCACAACCCTAGTTTACATAACTAATAATTTACTTTTCACACCACCTGCTCGACAATGTCAAATTAAATGTAATGTAAACCTCACCGAAATCAGGTGATTAAATCCCTACGGCTGAACAGAGAGTAAAGTTGTACTGATGATGGTGTACCTACTGATTTGGATTTGGAACCTCATCTGTATTAAAATTTGAACCAAAGAGACCCACACAATAAGAACTTATTCGTTGTTCGTCATATTAATTGAACTACCTCTGCACAGAATGTACCAACCTACATTTGTTTTTATTGTCACGCAGAAAGTGTGAAAAGTAGAGTATTCTCCTCGTGGATAAAGCTCTGCATATTGGGCGTGCTTATATCCCTCTCTGCACTCAGGATTCTAGGAACTCTCTTTATTCGCTCGTGAGTTAAATCTAGAATCCTTCGTTACGTTCGGGATTCAATATAGTGCCCGTGACGCAAGACACTGTTTTATCCCCTTGTTTAAAAATCTACTATTTCACACCACCTCACAGTGAATCGCCTAGAACATGGTAGCTGGACAAAATTATTTTATGGGTTCACATGATCGCTACAGCCATAATAACATATACTGAATCATTTTTTTTGCGTTATGTGGTAAAATAAAAAAACTTAGTACGAAATAAAAATTTATTGAAAATAGAAGTCTAGAAGAACACATATTAACGAAATAATTTAAATTATATATCTACACAATTTAAAAAACTTAACTTAAATTACTTAACATAACATAACATATCATCACGCCTTATTCCCCGAAGGGGTGGCAGAGGTGTATTACTACACCCACTTTAAATCACTTAACTATAATAATATCTACTATTATAATAAATTACAAATAGAAATCGTCAGATGATTCATCATCGCTGTCACAGTTAGACGAATCAGGTACCACATAATCGTTCTCCTCACATGAAGTAACTTCACGTGGTACTTGATGTGTAGTAGGTATGGAAGGCGGAACTATCAAGCTTAGCACTTCTGCGGGCAATTTTTCAGGTCTTTTCTTAGGAATTTCCCTAAGCGAGTTGATTACAGGATCAGATGTTATCAGCAGCATATATAATAAATCTGTATTCGTGGCAATACGTGACTGTTTTCTGCTATGATGCTCTCGGAATCTACGACAGTCTTTGTTACGGGCTTCTTGAGCCTCCTCCGATAGCTGTCCGATTGGAACAATACAGCTTTGGATGACTTCTGTACTGTGTAATAAGATTTTATGCACAGTAACAGGCATATTATACCACGGATACAGACTAAGGTAAAGAGATCGAGTCTCAGAGCAAACTTTTTCAAATTCTATGCAATTAATATCATACCCAGAAGATAATGTTCGAAGTAATATACACATTTTTTTAATTAAATTAACATCCAATCCTGTAATCTCACCGCTTAGTTCCGGATTCATAAAAAACCTACGTGCAGTGTTACCATCATTTGTGTTACCATAACCCGGTTTTGGTTTGTCTACAATAAGCCCCATCTGAGTTTTAAAATCTAACTTAATTTTCTCTGAACGTAACTTTACACTAATTTTATCGTCAGCGCCCCTAGCTTGCCACTTTTTTATATCCAAACGATAACTAATATGTAGTAAACACTCAAAACAACGTATCCATGCATGTAAAGTAGACAAACCAAAACCGTAATGTTCTTTATTAACGACTACGTCTTTTAAATCACCATTCATCATTGTCGGGGTAGCACCACATATATAACATTTTTGAGGGGAGCGTGTGTCAGTCAAAGCGTTACATACTTTTCCGTCTGTCATAGTCAGTAAGAGGTCATGTTTTATAGTAATTTCATATTCTTCAACATTACAAATAGTTGGAAGAAGCTGAGATATTTCTTCCAAGACTTTGTTGGTTTCGGCTTTGGTGAATTCATTAGTTTCCTTTGAAAAAATAAATTTGATTGGTCGGCAATAGAGAGTTGACGAAGGCCGTGGATTTTGCCATATAATATGTTGGCCGTCACATAATTTCAAAGGAACTAATGAAAACATGAACAGGAATTCATCAGTAGCATTAGCATCTTCGAACCTTTGCTTATAGGTACTGTGGCCTGAACTGCCGTCACAGCCCCATTTGCTAATTAATGTAAGGGATGAATTAGAAGACACAACATTTCTTATAACATCACTTTGCGCTTCAATTAAACGATCAGCAGTTTTGTTTAAAATGCCTTGTAGATTAATTTCAGCGCGCGTTTCCGTCACAGAAATATACTCATCTAAAGGATAACACATTTTTTTAGACTTAACTACACTATGATAAGATGGAAATATCTGATGTCCCGCCTTCAATGACACCTTACGCGTCTGTTTGTAACTATGGCTGGTACACTTAGCATCAACATAATGAGCTAAAGCTTCATCACTGCTCAATTGACGACCACCACACGCAACATTGGTTGTTTTAGCTTTTGGAGAGTTGTCAGATATTTTATGAATTGAACTAGCTACATTTCTTCGACCAGATACTCGATTGGCTACTTCAGCGGCTATGGTTAACTCACTAGCACTTCGCGATTGCACTAAATCTTCAACCCTCCGTTTTTTGGTTTTGAATGACGATTCGTCAAATTCTTTTCTGGGTCTGCCTGTAGTCCGACTTGGTCCAGATGACGAAGACGCAGACGGGCGATGTACTTGAACTTCAAATTGTATTTCATTACCCTCTAACCAATCCTTATTGTTATTCAAAAACCTATTGAGGGTATTTTTCGATGCGGACCACTTTTCAGCAAATTTTGAAGAAATACTTGAAATTTTCGTACAAATATTCTTCTTTGAATCAAGAGTGACATCTGAACAGTTGATTTTGTTCAATACAAACTCTGTGAGCTTTGAATTACGGTCCTCTTTCTTGTGTTTACGCCATTCTTCAAAGAAATCGATTTTTGAAATCGAAATCACAACTTCTGAAAAAAATAATTAAAAAAAATGGGGTGAGTTGGGGTGGCAAAACTATATATCATTTTAAAGTTAAATATTGTGGCTATTACATACGTAAATAACGGCCCGGATATATTTGGATAAAAAAAGTTACACTCGATGAAAGTTACTAAATAGAAAAATTTACACGATATAAATGTCCATTTCTATAAAGCCTATAAACATCAACGTCAACAAGTTAAATGATCCCAATTTATGAAGAAATTTAAAGTACATACCTTCAAGTAGAAAATCCATAACACTCACAATAATATAAATAGCACAAGTGGTCATAAGATGTTGTCGTAAGCACTGCAAACTATCAACTGATTTATTTGCATAAATGCATTTTCCTTATTACCTCACTTTCCAGTACTATGGCGGTGTGCTACAAAGGGTAAGGCACGTGTTATACCTGGAATTCTGAGTTTTGAGGTGTGGTTAATGAGACAGGATTATGATTTAATCGATTCTAGGAATCGACTTTTGTCCAGCTGGCTAGTTCTAGGTAATTCACTGTGCACCTGCTTGACAATGTCAAATTATATGTCATGTAAACCTCACCAAAAGTAGGTGATTAAACCCCTATGGCTGAGCTGGGAGTAAACTTGCACTGAATTGCCTCCCGGGCATAATGTGATTTGAATTTGGAACCACATCTGTATTAAAATTTGAACCAAAGTGACCCACACGATAAGAACTTATTCGTAAATAGAACTAACCTCTGCACAGAATGCACCAACCTAAATTTGGTATTTATTGTCTCGCAGAATGTGTGAAAAGTAGAGTATTCTCCTCGTGGTTATAGCTGTCTGCATCTTGGGCGTGCTTATACCCCTCTGCACTCAGGATACCAGTAGTTACTCTAGAATCCTTCGTTACGTTCGGGATTCAATATAGCGGCCGTGAAGCAAGACACTGTTTTATTCTCTCGTTTATTAAATAATAATATACAATTCCTCATTCCTAACTACACTAGGCAGTAGTAGTAGTAATAATGATATCACTAAAATGCGATATTTCGTGAGTTTTCAAATATCCTGATATTTCTCCATGATCGTAGGATAAATTAGTGTCCAAATTATGGTCTTGGTACAATGGCTTCTTTTCATTTTTTGCGTCTCATTTTAATTCGGGAATTTCCTTGATCTCATAATTTACTTAGATCTAAGATTTTTAAAATCCTCTCAAAAATTTCAAGCCTAGACGGGACTTGAACCCGCGACCTTTCTCTTGATACGAGAACGCACTACCATCTGTGCAACCAGGCAATTCACGTCTAGGTCGAAATTAGTGAGATGATTCAGAATTACGACTAAAGCGCCGTTAGCTCCATCTACAGGAAAACTTATATAGTTCTTTGTACCTGCCCAATGCCAAACGTTGCAGTTCAGTACATTGACAAGAGATGTCGCGTTGCTTATTTCAAATAGTATCAAGAGAAAGGTTGTGGGTTCAAGTCCCGCCTAGGCTTGAAATTTTTGAGATGATTTTAAAAATCTTGGAATTTTCCGCATGTGTTCGGATAACACTATAAATAAAAATACTATTTACTTTGATCTATTTATGTTTGATGTCTTGTTTATTTTTAACCACCTGTCTAAATGTACTTAGGTAATAAGCGGTATTAACTTGCATTGCTTTGACTGACTGGTATCTAATGGAATTGATGTCTTTATTGCATGATCTCTTTATCACTCACTGAAAAGTTGTTGATAAGGAACTGTAGGTATTTTTTTATAAAGAGCCTACCTATTTATTTTGTTTCTTGTATCATTTGACAGGTGATTAAAAAGAAAGGAGTGTTTAAATATTGCTAGTTCAGTATTAATAGGTGTAAGTATTTACCTAACTCTAGTCTTGTGGGAAAATAAACTTTGATGTAAGGGTCCTAACGTTAACTTTTGTTATTATTACGAACTAATTGCTTCCGCTACTGCACTTATTCCTGAAGGTCTGTACATCATTGTATGGGTATAAGGAGCTCCATCTCAACACATCTAATGCGACGCTGGACGCTGTCCCGAACCGCATTCATGTGGAGCTTCCTATACTCTGATTTTTAATTCGAGATAATTTTACGCGAGTGCGAGAAAGGGGATAAGTAATTCCTCTCCCTCGCACTTATGACAAAATGGCATTTTTTTATTTACTTAAAATATCTCGAATTTTAAATCAGATTATAGGGCGTTTATCCACTAGTGGCGGGTTCCTATATCCGTCGGTATGACTCGTTTCTCCTTGAAAATGTGTCAAAAGTTTGACACTAGTTTGACAGTTTTCCAAGGAGATACGAGTCGTAGTCGGTTAACGACGGATATAGGAACCCGCCTTAAGCGACAAATGACACTTGACTGAGACACTTGTTGCCTGACAAATCGTGATACCGCACGTCCACATGTTTTTGTCATTTTCTCATGTTAAAACCTATGGCTGAGTGTACCTACAAGAGACGTTGCAAGACGTGTCTTGTATCCTAGTGATGACACGGCTTTATATTGATCTCTACTTTTAGGGTTCCGTACCCAAAGGGTAAAACGGCACCCTATTACTAAGGCTCCGCTGTCTGTCCGTCTGTTTGTCCGTCTGTTACAAGGCTGTATCTCATGAACCGTGATAGTTAGACAGTTGTAATTTTCACAGATGATGTATTTCTGTTGCCGCTATAACAACAAATACTAAAAACGAATAAAATAAATATTTAAGGGGGGCTCCCATACAACAAACGTGATTTTTTTTGCTCGATATTGATAACGACAACAGGTAGACGCTTAAAATATTCACAGAATATTTAGTGATACCTATATATTATTTTTAAAATAAATAATTTAATTAAAATAAACAAATATTTAAGGGGGGCTTTGACATACAACAAATGAGATTTTTTTGCCGTTTTTATAGATAGAGGGTACGGAACCCTTCGTGCGCGAGCCGACTCGCTCTTGGCCGGTTTTTTAGAGTTGTGTTCCCAATCAATGCTAGCCCGAGAGTTGATGACACATTTTCGGAAGGTGCATTAGGCAACTTGAAATCATTAATTTAATCCCATCATTATTCTCGTGTTGTTGGAACAAATTATAGGCCGAATTCATTTCTGTGGCGTGCAAGCGACAATTTTAATAAATTTTGGAAAAGCAATGATTTCGATTTATTCAGCACGAGTGTCAAATCAGCTAGACAGCGATTGAGCAAAGATTTTTTTGATGGCGGTAACGTTAGTATGGTTTAAGGGGGACCGGAGGGACAATCACCCATACAACACGTACTACCAAGATCATTTCTAATTGGAGCATATTTCTACCTTAATAAGATATTATTTTAATTTGAATAGTATTTATCTAGGTTCCCAACCATATATTAGATCAAAATACTTACCTAAAATGAAATAGAATCGTATCGCATTCTGTACGTTTTTACGTCATAAAAGACCTGTTTTCAACCTAATTGTTTCGTATTAAAAACAACAACATCTTACGTATCCTAGTCATGGGAACATAGATTATATCGTCTAGTTACAGAATAACAACACAATGAGAAAAATACAACCAGTTTTCAGTCATCATTTTTGGTATTAAGGAACACGGTCAAAATCTAATCAAATTTAGAGTCGTTCTATTGCTATCACTGTCGCTCTGCGTGGCTAAACTTCGTCACTAAACAGGGATAGCGATATTCAGGCCGAAGTTTTTGACGAGGCCGAATTGAAGTTGCGCTCAGGGTTCGCCGGCGCGTTAACGTACTAATTAGTAAAATAATAACGTATTAATATTTTAGTTAACAGTTTCACCGAGTGTTGGTACAACATATGTTCTTACTTAGATGTGCTGCTAAAAAGTTTCTATACGTGAAAACCTATAATTGGCTTTCTGTTTTGTATCGGTATAGCTGTTGGTTTTCCTTAACATAAATAAATAAATCATATTAACTGGTCAAGCACGACTAGCTAGGTACTACGAAAATGGAGACACGCGCACAGGTCTGCAGCTTTAGCTGCCATTTAGTTTTTCGCAAACAGGCCTAGGTAACTGTTTTATAAATGCCCTAAATTAAGTATAGGGCATTTGTAATTTAGCAAATAATTTTTTTTATTGTTAGGACCCAACTGCCCCGAAGTTATTTTAACTAGTGGTTCGCTCCGGACTAAGATCTCGCAAACGTGAATATTATTAGCAATTAATTTCGCTAATACTAATTGATATTTCATATAATATAAGATCTACGTAGCAGACATATTTTCGAATACAATCTCTTTCGTGGAACAACGCGCGTTATCCAACACGACTTGTCAGGTTACACAAAGCCAGCTGCGTGCGGCTACATCCCCATTTCACGGCGACCTAGCTACGGACGGACGACAGTTACACTCGTATCTATAAACAAGTAATTACTTGTTGCTAAGTAATTTCTTAGCTAAGTCATTACTTGTGGATAGAATTCTTGGATAAGAAATCTTATTCTAGAGTTAAGTAATGCACGTTACTTACTTAAGCAAGGGCTTAAGTAAAAGTCGATGCTCAATATTGGCAACATTTTGCATTTGATAACTGCGTTTCTTTTCACGTAAAGTGAACGTGAGATCTGCTAATATTTTTAAAAAGCGGAGCCTTAGTAACTCTTAATTAACATAATTTTATTGACTTTCAATTTTCTTTTAAATTATCACAATAAAAGTAATGTATGTTGTAAAATAAATATTTGTAAAATATAATTTTCTTATGGAATGTTTGGAAAAACATTCTGATGATAAGCTAATTTGTTGATTTTCCATGAAATCAGTCTCGAATATTCGCGAAGAGGATCTGCATCATGGATGTACAATTTACTAGGTTCATTAATGGTACCTAATATTGTGCGTAACTTCTTCCAATGGGTCATTCGAAATATCTTCCATATTTTCAGGTTAGAATGTAGACCACAGATTGGTGAAAACTGAACTGAGTACAATACTAAGAAAGGTTATAAATAACTAACACAATGCTGGTTGAGTAATGTACGTTGCTCAAGTAACCAAAATCGTTTCTATTACTTGACTAAGTATTCTAGCTTTTGACAGTTCTTACTTCGACCGATTTCTTGTCTATGAAATACGAAGTGTTGCTAGAGTTATTACTTTTGCTCAAGTCATTACCTTGACTTGACTATAAATACGAGTGTTAATCAATAGTCACTTTCAGCAAGCAAAAACAGACGCCATCTTTATTTTTAGGCAATATATAAAATAAAAATATCTTATTATTAAACAAACTAATGCGAACTTACATCAAAATAACTAGGTAGGTACCTAACAATGTTAAATTTCATATGTGAAAAATACCCGACCACGGCAATTCTGTCAGCTTATTTATATGATACTTTTCTTCCATACGCATTAGTTGCGCCAATTTTTCAGAGCTTGGCTTAAATTTAATTGTTGAAGCCTTCGTCCTAAACTCCGAGATGAAACCTCCAGAAGCCCTCTTGCCACTTTCATGGAGCAGAATAGAGTTGTAGACGTAATCTATAGTAATAACTGTGACTATGTAGGAGTCGATCTGCTGATACTCTCTTTTGAGAACTTCCATATTCTGGAAAATGGACGCCCAGGTCAGCCCCGCGTCTTCAACTTGGACGTTTGCGAGCATCTGTATGGATGGAAAAATTATAAAGGTGCCTAATTCATGTCTTATAACAAGAATACAATGGGATGTTTATAGCTGAAGAAACTGTTAGAATTGATAGATATAATATAACAAACACACTAAGTACTTATTTAAACCTTAAGAATATATTGAATTAGTATTGTGGTGTGAAGAGAAATCAAAACCCCTAGGACCCCTATATTCTGACTGGAATTCAAACACCTGAAAGAACTCCGAAGGTCTCACCAATTTGGTTATAGAACTTACCTCCGAAGTGTCATTGATGACAAACTTTCTGAATTGCTTTGAAAACATGGTATGGACGTTGACCTGTCCCTTCAGTTGAAGCACGACGGTATACCCTTTGTTGCTGTATCGTTCCACGAGATTATCCACCGTGTCGATGTCGTAGATGTGACCATCGAGAATGATGGCCAGATGGTTGGTCACTGGAATGTGGCTTTCCACGCTAAAGGAAGGAAGATTATTAAATTGTTGTAAAGAAAATCCATACATTAATTGAAGACAGAAACTACTCGTAGGTAAGGATTTACAGAAGTTGTTTGAAGACTCGCCTTAAGAAAGATCGCATAGTATAATTTTTATTGTTAATTAACGTTTTTCTTCGAAAAAGGATGACGTTTACGACTACAGCAGTATCCTAATTACGAATGATGATGAAGGCTTAGAGTTACCTGCTGGAACTAATAAAAACAGCATGACCCTGCTTCCTTAATTGGTACAGTATATAATACATAGCTCTCGTCACTGAAAACTTCTGGTAAGCAGTGCATTCATCCAACACGATTACTGGAGGAGCCCCTATCGCGGCGGCTGCGAAGTGAAGCCGAGTACGGTTGTCTAACGGCATGTTACAGATCTGGGTGTTGGCGTAGTCTTGGAGCTCTACAAATAAATTAAAATCAGTCACTTAAAGTAGGAGAGCATCCAGAAAAGGGGGAACATAGGATGATGACGACTAGTGCCACCATATTGTTATGTTGTGTATTTTTTTTTCATATAAGCAGGTAGGTAGCAAATAATTTAGTAGGTAGAACCTGTTGTTTTCTCTGTTGAACTCCGAAAAGGTAACACATCAAGAGATTTATCTCTTGTGTGCAATGCATTTGAAACAAGCGTCAAGGTTTATAGAAAATGTAAACTGTCAACTCACCTAAAGCATCAATGTAGTTCCAGACTTCGGTTTTCGCGTGCTTTTTGGGCACTCCTCGCAACAATGCAATTAGCTCAAGTGCATCGTATACAGTCAACCACGATGGCAGTGTTTCGTGTTCAGAGCTGATCGATATTTGTTGAGCGTACTAAAGAAAAGGTAAGGTTATATTGAAAGGTAGAGAAACTTTCAGTCATCGGTAGTTTGTGAAGTGGAGTGTCGCAAAAAGAGAAGTGGGATGATGCTGTTTTTTAAAATCTTACCAGATGAGGTTGTGTCCCCTGATTCCACTTAGACATGCAACACACATTTCCCTCATTGAGCATGCTGTACCCGGCCAGCATCTCACTTAGATGCAAACGCCCATGTCTCTTCAAACCGGACAAGGCCAGTGCCTCTCCCTTCCCCAATCCTAGGTAAATACTGTGCACTTTGTAAACACCCATTTCTTTCATACCCAGGTTTTCAGCAAGGAGGTATTCGCCGTATGTATCAACTTGTTCTTCTAAAACAGAAATAATTTAAGTCTTATGAACGCAGCATATCATAAAGTACACACTACTTTTGGGTCTAGATCTTCCTCACAAAATGACTAGACAAATGATCGCTACCGCCTCAATCCATACCTATGTACCTACTGCTGTAAAACAGATAAAGTTAAAGGGAACTTTATTCTTACTGCGCTTGGCTTTGATATGCAACTTCTTATTTATAACCTCCTGTTTCTCCCTTGCTGCTCCTGGTTGCAGAGTCTTACTATCCAGTTCACGTACAGTTATCCATTTGGATATCAACTGTCTCCATATCCTCTGAACGACCTTGTACTCAACTAGAAGAAGTATCACCATAAACACAGTAGCCGTCGCTGTCATCGCTATCACTTCATTGAGAATGCGTTTCAGATATTTCTGTTTGTGGAAGCAAGCTTGGAGGAGCCCACATTTTTCTGAATTTGAACAATTAGAATTGTTAGGTGATGGTAACTATTTTTAACCCCCGACGCAAAAAGAGGAATGTATAAGTCGTCTATGTATGTCTGTCTGTAACATCGTAGCTCCCAGTTATTTTAATTGAAAGCTAGTTCAACTAATTGAAAGCTGGTTCTAGTTCTCTTCTTAGTTTACGTGGTTTTTAGTTTCTAGTTGTAGGGAACTTTTAAATTTTTTAACTTTGGTAGGTACTTTTAAGTTATTAAAGTTAGGTACGTTTAATCATTTATTATTTACGGAGGTACCTAAATAGAGAAAGTATATAAGTACCTACCTAGGTTTTTACTTACGACAACATTTGTGCAGAATTTTTTCGAAGCAAAGACTTTGTGACTTGAATATGACACATTCGCTATTGTAGAGGAAGATCGTCTTAATCTTCACGAAAGCATATGCAATATTATACTGTGGTGAAATACTCATTAAAAAAACTACATCATTGAGCATGTCTCCATAAAAGATTCTACCTATGATAGTACCTTCACCTGTAAAAACAAATAAATAAAAATAATTTGTCTTGAGAACATTAAAATAAAATAAATTAAGTAACATTACTATAAATACATACCTAAAACAATATTAACAATGATGTACGTTACTGAGTTTAAAGCAACATGCGGTCCCAAACTGAAGAGATATGCTTGCGGTATACAAGCAATGCCATAGATGATCAGCGTGAATGGAACCACCGCAAGGTCTCCGTACTGGAAATGACCAGATGGTGCTACCAGAAACATTATCAGTATCATTATCCCTGTCATCAGAACCACCAATACCCAGTAAACGATAAGGTCACACAAATACAAAGTGAACCAGTACCGAGCTGGTGAGAAGTTCATAGCATGACTTTGAAAGTGTCTAATCATTCCATGTTCTTTTGAAGGTAATAGGGTTACGTGAGATGTGGTCAGCATTAGCAGGAATTGAACGAGTAACGGCGGTTTATTTGCTTCTTTCATCCAAGGAGTAAGATCTAAAGCCAAAGGATCATCAGTGAGCTTTATGCTGGCTTCGTAGTTCCCGGTGTAATGGCGCAGCAATGCAGTATAGGCTCTGGCTATAGAGCGAGCTGCAGCTGCGATATCATAATGCAGAGGACTGTACAACGCATTTACGATCAAACTCTTGTTGTCATTCGTATAAGCATCGAGTCCATACGCATACATGTAGACGTACATTTGAGGGGAATCAATGGCACGTGTCACCAGGTACTCCGTCAAACTCTCTGTATGAGGTATTGCCGTGTACATTATTTTAGCCACCTGTTTCATTGTTGCGTTGGTCTCGGAGAGAACGTAGGCATTGGCCAAAGATTGTGCTCCGCTTGAAGCGTCCGATCGAATAATTAGGGTTGTCTTTTGATCCGCCTCTTCTACAGACAAAATCGCTCCATGGAGTAATTTCTTGACAATATTTTCTCGTTTCGCACTAAGCAGCATAATTGAAAACGAATAACCGATTAAAGTTCCTGCTGCTAAAGCAGACACTAACATAAACAGGAAGAAAAACTTATGGTGGGCATAGAACGCGAAATATTTCCAGCCTATGTATCTCAGTAGTGTGATGTTGCTGAATATTGACCGTTTTCTTTTCCATAGAACGGGTTCTGCAATTAGAAATATAAAATACATTGAGCTACCTAAGTATAAGGTTTATTTCGGGTAAGAATTTGTAAAGTCGCTTGCCCGCAATATTTCTCAAAGCATCTTTGCTTTTCAGGTGCGATGATGACGTTTCATATGTTGGTACACGTGCTTCACTAACAGCTCTGAAAAAAAAGAGGTTTATTTATTTGTTGTTGTATAAAACGAACACAAACTCTATTGAATTCAGTGGGTGCCTAAGTAGCTTCTTGAAATTACCTTCTATAAACTTCATCCAAATCAGGAACACTGATGTTCAGAGAGGACATGCCATACTTTTTAGCGTTGTTAGTCAGATCTATGACTAAATTGGCCACATTTTCTGTGGGATTAGCTGGCAAGCGCAGGATCAGCATTGAGCCGAGATGGGCGCGTACGGTGGCACCCGCCTCGGTGACTCGCTGGAGCAGTTTACTTGTACACTCATCGTCTTCAAGAGTGCTGCTGGCTTGAACCGTCATTCGCACTCTATATTCACGACCTAGGAAGTTGAAGTCATTGTTTTTATTTACACTGAAATCTGGAGGGATCTTTAAGAGCTTTTTTTATATTGAACATTTAGACACACATGCTGACTGGCCTCCTGATTTTAAGTGGTCACCATCGCCTATAAACTCCTGCGGCACTAGTGGTACTGCAAAACTGACTGCCTTATTTAAACCTCTCTTGAAGGCGTTCATGTTGAAGCCCACCGGGAAAACCTCCACATGTCATTCCACATGTTGCAAGTGCGTGGGAGTAACGAGCGGATGAAACGAGATACTCCCACGAATCTACAATATGTAGGTGAGCTCATTGCCGGTTGCCTAATGCCTAATAGCGAAGATTTGCTAACCGTATTTGAAGAACATGTAAGCAGGCGTTCCTCCAAACGTCAGTATCTTGTTATCAAATACGAACACTCTGTCTGCGTATTCCAACTGACTGCACGAGATGCAGAACTTCACTATCGTTACATACTTTTTGAATTGCTGGAAAAGAAGATCCCTATCCTATATAATTTGTTAGTCCCATAACAGTATTAAAAGTTAGATACATATCTAGAGAGCTTTATCCAAAGTTCGCAGTCATCCCTCCGTGGGGTCCTCCCTCCATATCCTCCACTGGCGCAGTGGGCGAATAGCGGCGACACAGGAGGTAGCGGGTTCGATTCCCGCCGCGGAACAAATGTTTGCATGATCTACAGATTTTTCTTCCGGGTCCGGTTGGTTCTCTATACAGGTTGGTTTTTTGAGAAGAGCGGTGATGGCTAAGTCCGAAACCACGAGAGTTAGGGAAAAGTCGTGAAAGGAGTCATGCATTTAAACAACGAGTTTGAATAATTGGAGAATTTGCAAATAGCCAGGATACGGGATCTGTATTTCCAGCAAGACGGAGCCCCAGCTCCATAACAGCCGTGTGGTTAGAGATATGCTGAATGAACCTTTTGGGGATACCTAGATGGATTGGCACTCATGGTCCGGTGAGATGGCCGGCAAGATCACCCGATCTTACACCACTTGATTATTTCCTATGGGGTTACGTCAAGAACGAACTTTACAAAGCTCGTTACGAAACAGTGGAGAGCTTACAAAGATCATTGTTTGATATTTTCTCGAGGATAAATCCTGTCATCAAGGGCGGATCCAGCTTTGGTGCCAGGGGAGGGGGGGAGCGGGGGGGGGGGTCACATAGTCGAGGCCAAGTCACAAGAAGCTATAATAAAATTTTTATAATCATAGATACAAGTAAAAGTAGGTATGTTATTAATGTAATTACACACTGTACTTAAAAATACCTATATTTAAACAACAAAAACAATTTTTCAAATCAAAATATTATATTAAATTAATTAAATATTGAATGTACTTACATAAAATCTATATTGTGACTAAAAAATATATTGAAACATTATGTTTAACAATTTTAATTAGTGGTCCGCCTAGGTCCTGGACCCAGACCAGGGGGGTCATGACCTCCATGACCCTCCCCCTGGATCCGCCCTTGCCTGTCATGGTATCAAATGCAGTAAAGTCTCTAGAAAGACGTATAAACTTATGCATTGGAATCAATGGAGACCATTTTGAGCAACTTATTAGTGAGGTTAAATTGAGATATTAAAAGTAAATCGTAAAAATTTGCTATTTCCATTCATTTTTAGTATAACATTTATTTGCAAAGATTGAACCTTATCAGCAACAGAATCCATTGGTTTAATAATACAGGGTGTGTTTTTTTTTTGAAAAATCATTCGGGGTCCATTTCCGTCAAATGTAAAAGATTTTTGAAAAAAAAATTTGCAGTTATTGTTTTCTTATAAATCCAAAAGCCTGGGAATGCGCGACATCGCTGACAAGATGCAGGAGAGTCGGCTGCGATGGTACGGTCACGTGAAGAGGAGGACACCTGACTACGTAGGGAATTTGGCACTACAACTTTCCATCCCTGGTCGAAGATCTAGAGGTAGACCCAAGACAAGGTGGAGTGATGTAGTGTCAAAAGACATGAGAGAGTGCCAAGTTTCTGATGACGACGTCGAGGATAGATCGAAGTGGAGAAGAACGACCAGTAAAGCTGACCCCACCACCATGTGGGATACATAGCTGGGAAGAGAGAGAGTTTTCTTACAAATCGAGGGCATGACTCCTTTCAGGACTTTTCCTTAACTCTCGTGGTTTCGGACTTGGCCATCACCGGCCTTCTCAAAAAACCATCCTGTACATTATAAGTATGTATGTATTTACAAAAAAATCTATATAAGTATTATATCTGGTTCCCATAGTACACACGGCTCTAAATTTCCAGTATAAGCTGACCTCGCAATGTGTAGGCTTTTCGTAGAATGAGAGGTCAGCTTATACTGGAAATAATAGCTTGATGTGTGGCCGTGTGTACAAGTTCTGCTTAGTTTGGTGCTTGATAGCGCTGTGTGAAATGTCCAGCAATATTTATTAGTTAATGACGTGCGTGATGCAAAAAAAACTACACGCCCGCCTACAGAACACTCATCATCATCATACCAGCCATAGGACGTCCGCTGCTGAACATGGGCTTCCCCCATAGATTTCCAGATTTCTTGAGAGCGGCATGTGTTTCGTGGCTTTGGTTAGATAAAAAAAAATATAGATGATGTATACCTGGGCCCGTAGCCAAATTACATTCGCTTCGAGTCGATTCGATTTCTACATAGGTTTGTTGTCGATAGTTGTGTCAAACCCCATACATTTTCGGACTTATCGACTAGCGTCATCGCTAATCGACTGTACCTTGGCTAAGCCCTAAGGGCATCTAGATTAAAAAAGAACAGAATCTGAATCGAAAACTGTCTGCGGGCCACCATACTATTTACTAAGGGATACAAAGATCGCGCGCTTTCGAACCGCAACTAGCCTAAATCAATTGTTAACTCACCATTATTTTATCTTTAATTACCGTCACAAATCCAGGTATGAGTACATCAGAAAAGCTTGGGATTAGCACGATCTGTTAATTGAAATGGTTGATAGCTAATTTATCAGCCGTGTTTGCTATATGATAACGGCGCTTGGATTCATAACATAATACAATGCTCAACTTTTACATTCCTATGTAGGTATATTTATTACAAAGTAAGTGATGTAGTAGGTATTACTGATAAAAATATACGATCTTATGAAGTTATCTAATTTAACTCTCTGTTTTCCTGTCTGCAAGGGCGGATCCAGGGGGAGGGTCACGCAGGTCATGACCCCTGGGCTGGGTCCAGGACATAGTTGGACCACTAATTAAAATTATTTATATATTTTTTGTCACAATATATATTTTATGTAAGTACATTCAATATTTAATTAATTTAATATAATAAATTGATTTTGTTATTTAAATATAAGTATTTTTAAGTACAGTATGTAAGTACATTAATAAAATACGTACTTTTTACTTGTATCTATGATTATAAAAATTAAATTTTAACTTCTTGTGACTTGACCACGTCTATGTGACCCCCTCCCCTGGCCCCTGGCACCAAAGCTGGATCCGCCCTTGCCTGTCTGTCTGTTACGTTTTCTAAACAGTTGAACCGATTTTGATGAAATTTGGTATACCTACAGATAGATTAAAACCGGGATTGAAACACGGCTACTTTTCACCCGATTACGCAGAAAGAGGGCAATGTTTTTACTGACAAACCACGCGTGCGGAGCCGCGGGCAGTCATGCTAAAGTCAGGCCATTTTAATAGGTAACATTTGACGTCTGTTGACGTCTGTCAGTTCGGTACAACTCGTACCGAACTCGTACTCGTATCGGTCATTAATACAATAAATATGTAATCGTAATTGAAAAAAGTTAAGCAATTGTGCAGTTCTAACAAAACGAAACAATATATTATTTTATGCCCGCCGTTACAAGGACACGTGGTTGAATTTCGATGAGCTGTCAAATGTTCCCTATTAAAGTGGCCTGACTTTAGTATTATTATAATACCCTCGGTTCAAGGAGCATAGCGACAGCCCAGCAGAGCTGCGCCCGGTAGTAACTATCCAGGTATCGAACCCGCTCGTGCCTCACATCCGCCAGGTCGCATTGTTCCATCAGCGTCCTGATACGTATGTCACTGTATTGATTGATGTATTGCCTGGATTCCGACCACAGGCAGATCTAAATAAATAGGTAAATATGTTAAGAAAAGATATATTTTGGTGACAAACTTCACAACACTAACAAAAAAAAATACTCCTTTGAGTAATAATATGTGCGTTTTGTTTTTCACGATGGTATTCGGTATTCGGCCAAATAGTTCCTACGCAGTATATTCGGCCGAACACTGAACATTAAAAAAGTTTCCCAATTGGCCGAATACTGTATAGTAGCTAATTATTCGTGGCATCTCTAGTTTCTATATCTATAGTTTCTATACGTACGGGACGTTAAAAAGTAATAAAATAAATCTATTCTTTTTTAAGGATTCTCATTACTAACGTCAAAGAATAAAAGGAAGTGTTCTTGGACTGTTAGGTCATCTAGAAGAATGATGGAATTGTGGCAGTACCCCATCATGTGAGAAACTGTCATGAAGTTCCTATTTCGTCCTAGCTTGCTAGTAGTATGTCCTAGTACGTTTATTGACCCTTTGTCTGGGAAGGTCAGTCCTGGAAAAAGAAGCAAATTTGAGTTACCTAATATTTTTATTTCATCATCATCATCATCATCCACAGCCTGACTTCACCCATTGTTGGGTATAGGCCTACCCAAGTTTGTGCCATCCACCACGATCCTGCGCTAGTCTCACGGTCTAACGGCCAGCGACCTTTACGAGTACGATGTCGACCCATCTCGCTGCCGGACGTCCTACCCTTCTATACCCGCTCCTTGGCAACCATTCAGTCGCTGCTCTGCTCCATCTGTCATCACCACGTCTAGCCAAGTGTCCCGCCCAAGACCAATTTGATTTCCATAACTCGATTCCCAGCATCATGAACCTTTGTTCGTCTACGGTCGATCTAACAGTCTGATGCCGAGCATGGTACGCTCCATGGCTCTGCAACTCTTAACCTGTACACAGCCTCCTGCGTGAGCGTCCGTGTCTCGGCACCGTAGGTCATGGTGGGCAGAACACATTGGTCGAAAGCGGGTCTTCAGACATTGGAGTTTTAGGCGATATTTTAGACAAACCTGCTTTCCAGATTTTTTTACTCATGGGAGTGAAATTATACTTACATGAAACTGAGTCGATTCGCATTATAAAATAAAATTCTAAACTTTATTCATTTTCATGGATAACTTACCTAGTTACGCTCGACCAAAAATCAACCAAAATTATTATTCTGAAATCATTCTATAAAAAAAGACTAGGGGCGAACTTGCGCAACGATTCCTAAACGTATTTAGTGGCTAACTATGATTTAAAGAGTGGTCAAGTCTTACAAATACGTCAAAATTAAACATGTTAAATCTTTAAATCTGTTGTGTCAAGCTTGTAAGGTATAATAAAGAATTTTCATTCATTCATTCATTCATGTTTGGTCGCTAAATACGTTTACGGATCGTTGTGCAAGCTGGGCTAAGACACAGATAGTTTATCTGTTATGGTTTCGGATTTCCCCATGCTGTCACTGTTGACACTGTGTACATAATTCATCCTGTTGTAAGTTGTATTATCATATTGGTTCAGAGCTAGATACCTACCTGTAAGCAAATCTTCTATGGTGACGATCATATTCTTCTGAATGTGTTCTGCGAACAGCATCGTATACTCTCCGCGATATATATCCATGGTAATATTACTCAGGACTGGGATACCCATGATACTCTATAAACACAATTGGGAACGTAAGTTAATTCAATTTCGTAGACTTATGCAAGAGACCATGCCTGGTATCCATGTCTGGCTATACTATATCCATCCTGGGCAGAGGAGGGTAGGTATTTGTTCAAATTGTTCAGATTGTTGTGAGGCACTGGAGGCTTATATGTGTGTGCTCGGTGATTGCTCGGTCATCAGTTGGTGAAAAAAAAACGGCCAAGTGCGAGTCGGACTCGCGCACGAAGGGTTCCGTACCAATATCTATAAAAACGGCAAAAAAATAACGTTTGTTGTATGGGAGCCCCCCTTAAATATTTGTTTTATTTTAATGTTATTATTTATTTTAATGTGAATATATAACTAAATATTCTGTGAATGTTTCAAGCGTCTACCTGTTGCCGTTATAAATATCAAGCAAAAAAATATAAAACGAGCAAAAAAATCACGTTTGTTGTACGGTAGCCCCCTTAAATATTTATTTTATTATGTTTTTAGTATTTGTTATAAAAGCGGCAACATATAATTACATCATTTGTGAAAATTTCAACTGTCTAACTATCACGGTTCATGAGATACAGCCTGGTGACAGACGGACAGACAGACAGCGGAGCCTCAGTTATAGGGTGCCGTTTTACCCTTTGAGTACGGAAACCTAAAAATAATCTGTAGATACTTATTGTATTAGTATCTATCTATAGTAATATACCTAGTAGGTAAAGTAATCTAGAAACATTACCTATTAATCGAGAACCTAGTATCTAGTTAAACCTTTCATTGGTTATAAGACATTATTAATAACTCTTTTTACATAAGTTTAACTAAATCAATATATTTTAAATAGTTACCCATATTTATTTATATATATAACAATTTACCATAACCTTAGAAATCGTAAGAAAGTTCATAAGTTGTATGTTTATATATATAGGTATGTAATATTATTTTAGTAAAGTATGTTTATAAAATTTATATTTACATTTAAACAAAACTCTACACACCTTTTATTTAATCACTTCTTTATTTATTTATTTTATTATTTTTATACGTAGCTGCTGCACTACCTATTGCTTCTGGTTTCAGCTGAAAATCAGCGTTGGGTGCTTAACATCCAACATTATGCTGAGCTGAACGCCATTTTGGTACGCAGACACATGAGTCGAACTTGTTTTATTGGATTCAATTGTATCTACTGTTCCTTTAAATTATTTCATGTGTCATTTTGTGTGTAGCAAATAAATGATTATTCTATTCTATTCTATTAGGTAATATAAATTTCCAACACACTTGCTCGTAAAGTGAGCCATAGTACATCGTTATTAGAGCCTTAAACCGAACTATAACACACGCGTGCGTAATAATTTAACACACTAGTGCATAATAGAATTATCCCTACAAAGTTAAGTTAGTACCTAATTGCAAATTATATGCGAGTAAACAGAGCATTTTCAATTTAACCGGGTAATACAGTAACAACAAAGAGGTTTTATGCCGCTGAAAATGCTATTACCATACAATACAATACAATAATTTATTCATAAATCCAAATTTACAAGTCAAAAGTATGAATGTTATTATACATTTTAAATTTCTGGTAGAACTCATCTACACTGTAGAAAATCCTCTCCAGTAACCACTTTTTTAATTTATTTTTAAATATCGCTGTGGAAGCAGCATCCCTAATGTCCTCCGGCATTCTGTTATAAACAGACGGGCCCATTATGAACACAGACCTCTCGGTCTTGTTCAGTTTGTGCGGTGGTGTGACCAGGCGGTAGTGGTGCTTATTACTACGCAACGCACGGGTTGCGTTCACGCCACGGCGCTGGAACAAGTCCAAGTTTGTATGCGTAAAAAGAGCCACCTGGTAAATAAGTTCGCATGGGAGTGGCAGGATTTTTAGTTGCTTAAACCAATCTCTGCATGAAACATCATTTGTAATGTCTACGATGGCGCGCACGGCCTTTTTGGAATAAATAAAAGTATCCCTAATTAAGACGAAAAAACATTTATTATTATCAAATTACTTATAATTCACAATAATTAGTTATAAAATAAAAATAAATATTTGCATTTTATCACTAAAATTATAATTTTGAAGTAGGCTGCATGGCTATATGTACTATGTACCTTACATACGGTGTGTGCATTAAAAAAAACTTGCTCGCCATTTCCCATTTTTTTTTGTTTGTATCGCATTTGTTGCTGTGTGGTAAATAATTGTAAAAATGACAAGTTTTAGTAAAGAAGATTAACAATTGATATATTTAACCCCGCCAGAAATACTAAATGCAGCAAAAAATGCAAATGAAAGCCTAATACCTGCAAAATCTAGGGCAAAGTACTTAGCTGCTTACGATATTTTCATACAATGGAAAAGCAACAAAAAAAAACCAGTCATTTTATGAAAATGTGTTTTGTCGTATTTCTCTGAACTCGCCAATACATACAAACCCAGCTCCCTGTGGTGCATCTATTCCATGTTAAGAAGCATGGTTATGCTCAAACATTGTGTTGATATCAAAACGTACTGTAACCCACAACCATGTACATCTCGTAGCATGAGTTATTTGGTGCCTTCTCCTTCCAGTAATTTGTATGATTTACCTTTGTCGCCGACATTTACACAAGAAGTCAATGAAGATAGCTACTAAAGAAGTGGCCAGTACCAATCTAAGACAAACTGTGAAATCGCTATCAAAAGCAATCCAATATCGTTTTGAAAATTGTACATTCACCAATTGTTTTAATAATTAATTTCCTAGCAAAAGTGTGTTGAAAAAGTGCGTATGAAACTCGTGAGCAACTAGCTCACTAGACACTCGGCTGATTTACGCCCTCGCCTACGGCCTAGGCTGCAAACCACAGCCTCGTGTATAATGAGCAACTTAGCTCACTTGTATCTTAATATACTATTGTAATTTCCTAGCAAAAGTGTGTTGAAAAAGTGCGTATGAAACTCGTGAGCAACTAGATCACTAGACACTCGGCTGATTTACGCCCTCGCCTACGGCCTGGGCTGCAAACCACAGCCTCGTGTATAATGAGCAACTTAGCTCACTTGTATCTTAATATACTATTGTAATTTCCTAGCAAAAGTGTGTTGAAAAAGTGCGTATGAAACTCGTGAGCAACTAGCTCACTAGACACTCGGCTGATTTACGCCCTCGCCTACGGCCTGGGCTGCAAACCACAGCCTCGTGTATGATGAGCAACTTAGCTCACTTGTATCTTAATATACTATTGTAATTTCTTAGCAAAAGTGTGTTGAAAAAGTGCGTATGAAACTCGTGAGCAACTAGCTCACTAGACACTCGGCTGATTTACGCCCTCGCCTACGGCCTGGGCTGCAAACCACAGCCTCGTGTATAATGAGCAACTTAGCTCACTTGTATCTTAATATACTATTGTAATTTCCTAGCAAAAGTGTGTTGAAAAAGTGCGTATGAAACTCGTGAGCAACTAGCTCACTAGACACTCGGCTGATTTACGCCCTCGCCTACGGCCTGGGCTGCAAACCACAGCCTCGTGTATAATGAGCAACTTAGCTCACTTGTATCTTAATATACTATTGTAATTTCCTAGCAAAAGTGTGTTGAAAAAGTGCGTATGAAACTCGTGAGCAACTAGCTCACTAGACACTCGGCTGATTTACGCCCTCGCCTACGGCCTGGGCTGCAAACCACAGCCTCGTGTATAATGAGCAACTTAGCTCACTTGTATCTTAATATACTATTGAAATTTCCTAGCAAAAGTGTGTTGAAAAAGTGCGTATGAAACTCGTGAGCAACTAGCTCACTAGACACTCGGCTGATTAACGCCCTCGCCTACGGCCTGGGCTGCAAACCACAGCCTCGTGTATAATGAGTAACTTAGCTCACTTGTATCTTAATATACTATTCTAATTTCCTAGCAAAAGTGTGTTGAAAAAGTGCGTATGAAACTCGTGAGCAACTAGCTCACTAGACACTCGGCTGATTTACGCCCTCGCCTACGGCCTGGGCTGCAAACCACAGCCTCGTGTATAATGAGCAACTTAGCTCACTTGTATCTTAATATACTATTGTAATTTCCTAGCAAAAGTGTGTTGAAAAAGTGCGTATGAAACTCGTGAGCAACTAGCTCACTAGACACTCGGCTGATTTACGCCCTCGCCTACGGCCTGGGCTGCAAACCACAGCCTCGTGTATAATGAGCAACTTAGCTCAGTTGTATCTTAATATACTATTGTAATTTCCTAGCAAAAGTGTGTTGAAAAAGTGCGTATGAAACTTGTGAGCAGCTAGCTCACTAGACACTCGGCTGATTTACGCTCTCGCCTACGGCCTGGGCTGCAAACCACAGCCTCGTGTATAATGAGCAACTTAGCTCACTTGTATCTTAATATACTATTGTAATTTCCTAGCAAAAGTGTGTTGAAAAAGTGCGTATGAAACTCGTGAGCAACTAGATCACTAGACACTCGGCTGATTTACGCCCTCGCCTACGGCCTGGGCTGCAAACCACAGCCTCGTGTATAATGAGCAACTTAGCTCACTTGTATCTTAATATACTATTGTAATTTCCTAGCAAAAGTGTGTTGAAAAAGTGCGTATGAAACTCGTGAGCAGCTAGCTCACTAGACACTCGGCTGATTTACGCCCTCGCCTACGGCCTGGGCTGCAAACCGCAGCCTCGTGTATAATGAGCAACTTAGCTCACTTGTATCTTAATATACTATTGTAATTTCCTAGCAAAAGTGTGTTGAAAAAGTGCGTATGAAACTCGTGAGCAGCTGGCTCACTAGACACTCGGCTGATTTACGCCCTCGCCTACGGCCTGGGCTGCAAACCACAGCCTCGTGTATAATGAGCAACTTAGCTCACTTGTATCTTAATATACTATTGTAATTTCCTAGCAAAAGTGTGTTGAAAAAGTGCGTATGAAACTCGTGAGCAGCTAGCTCACTAGACACTCGGCTGATTTACGCCCTCGCCTACGGCCTGGGCTGCAAACCACAGCCTCGTGTATAATGAGCAACTTAGCTCACTTGTATCTTAATATACTGTTGTAATTTGATTATGTATAAATAAATATTCGTCACTACTACAAGCATCTCTTATTTATTTTTCTCATAGAGGGGGATGAAAAGCAGAGAGTGCCACACGATACCAAAATTATCTTAACCTCGAGCGACGTACTTTAAATCCCTCGCTACTCTTAGAATTCTACTCTAGAATCCTTCGCTTCGCCCTGGATTTAAACAATAGCTCTCGCCCTCAATACATTATTTTGGTCCCTTGTGACACAATCTATTATAGCATAGGACTGGATACAACAAAATGAGAGACAAAAAAATTTCTATTGGGCGATCTAATCGCTAAAAATGTGATCTTTTCCAGACAACCTTTGGATAGCGATGAGTATTATTAAATGGTAGATTGACATAGTTTTAATATAAAGAATAGGTAATAAAATATTATAATTCAGATGTACTTAGAAGAAATCCAGGTAAGTACCTATATTTATACTGTGTCCGGTGGTAGTTTTGGGAAAATACAGTTTAACTTACTTTAGATACATTGGAGAAGCTGACGGCTTTTGCCACCATCTCGTCTACCTCTTGAAGTTGATCGCGCTCATGACCTGTCGGTGTTTCAATGGTCTCCAATCTGTTCACATCCTGAAAATTAATCAAAATATTTTCTTGCTAGGTGGAAGACTAGGTAATAGATGAAAAAATGTTATAAGCTCGAGTTTTAAAGTCAGATAGATTTTAGAACTGTAAGTATCTATTACAAAATGGTTATGCTCATCCAAATGATATAACTTTTCTAGAACATAGTAATGAATGTTGTTTTAGATCACTGAATAGTTAGATATATATAGTATTAAAATAGAGAATAGTTAAAAAAAAATATTGCTGGACATTTCACACAGCGCTATCTAGCCCCAATCTAAGCAGAGCTTGTATTATGGGAACCATATAACTGATAGAATACTTATATACATTTTTTTTGTAAATACATACTTATAATATATAGAGAAACAACCAGACCCGGAACAAATATCTGTAGGTCATGCAAACATTTGTTCCGCGGCGGGAATCGAACCCGCTACCTTCTGCGCCTCAGCCGGCTATTCGCCCACTGCACCACGGAGGTTAAAGAATTAGTACCTAGATCTAAAACACAAAAAAATTAACATACCTACTTTATTGTAGAGATTAATTTATTGTAGATTTTTTGTGATTTCTGTTGTAGAGGTCACAAATGTCTGATACTATGTTTCGCTTGAGAACGTCGCACTAGGTTCTCACTGGTCAATTTCAGCTTACCATAGATTTCTTGAATATGATGGACTTCCACGAGACCTGGCCGCCTATGGCCCGCTCCCGCCCGATGGTCCGCTGCAGCAGCAACAGGATCAGAAAGTACACCCAGATCAGTACAAGCCAAGCCCCTATGGTGTAGAACACCGAATCCTGATCTTGTTCTGTGGCACCGCCACCTGTCAAATTCATTAAATTTATGAGGCCGTTTTTACATCTACGAGTACCAGAAGGTTTAAAAGCGCGTTGTGGCAAGATACAGTATAGCAAAGAACGCAACAACTGTAGTGCCAGAAATTTCCTAAAAGTATCCCATTTCCGAGCGACGCTGCTGACTGCAAATGCCGCAGCTGCACTGAATCGGTCGCAGCGGCAGTAATGGTCGGTATATATTTCTATGACAGACGTTCTGAAAACCGGGGCAGCTGCACGTGCAGTCGGCAGTTGCAGTCTCCCTTATTTTTGGTTGGACCCTAGTCACCCTACGTATCCATTAAAATCTAACCGTTTTTTTGGTAGGTTCAAAATTAAAGAATGCTACTTAAAGGCACCACTTAAGGGGAGACCGGAAGGGAATCGTCCATACAACACGTACTACCAAGGTCATTTCTAATTGGAGCATATTTCTACCTTAATAAGGTATTATTTTAATTTGAATAGTATTCATCTAGGTTCCCAACTATATATTAGATCAAAATACTTACCTAAAAAGAAATAGAAGCGAATCGCATTCTGCATGTTTTTATGTCATAAAAGACCTGTTTTCAACCTAATTGTTTCGTATTAAAAACAACAACATCTTACGTATCCTAGTCATGGGAATATAAATTATATCGTCTAGTTACATAATAATAACACAATGAGAAAAATACAACAAGTTTTCAGTCATCATTTTTGGTATTACGAAACATGGTCAAAATCTAATCAAATTTAGAATCGTTCTATTATTATCACTGTCGCTCTGCGTGGCTAAACTTCGTCACTAAACAGGGATAGCGATATTCAGGGCGAAGTTTTTGCCGCGGCCGAATTGAATTTGCGCTCGGGGTTCGCCGGCGCGTTAAAGTTAAGCTTCCTGTAAATAAGTAATAAATTCCGACCCAAAAATTTGTGTAACTGATGGTAGAAGCTAACTGGTGCAATGCATACGTAAGCAATCTAAAGAACTTCTCAGCACAGCAGAACAAAGTATTACTTACGGCCAGTCTGCAGCAAAGCGCACTGGTTGAGCGCATGAACCAGTCCCAAAGGAGCGAGCACGACGTGCAGCAGGAAAGGAACCGCTGCGTGGCCCATGCTGTAATCATGATGCACCAGCAGTTCCGCAAGACACGTCTGCAGTAGCATGAATAGAGTGATCCATATGCAAGCAATATGTCCTGAAGGTAAACAAATGGAGATATAGAGCACTACCTTTATCGATAAATGGCAAGTGGTCAACCCTGGGGCGGAAGTTTGGTCATAGTATGCGATGACTTTTCGATATGTTGGTCCTAACCTAACTGACAATAGCAATGTGATGGCTATGTCTTTGTGACCAAAAATGACTAGACTTTCGCCCCCGGTATGAGAGTGTACCTATCGGGAATAGTAATTGGTCTGTGTGTCAGTCTCTGTCGAAATAACATAAATAATGCTAGACATTTCACACAGAGCCCCAAACTAAACAAAGCTTGTACTATGGGAACTTTATATAGGTACATATTTTTTTTTTGTAAATATATACTACCTACTTTTTATAATTGAAAAATACCCAAACCCGGGCCAAATATCTATAGACCATGCCAACATTTGTCCCGCAGCGGGAATCGAACACGCGTCTCAACCAGCTATTCGTCTACTGCGCCACAGAGGTCGTCAGTGGAAATCATATGCGGTTTGAAAACTGGTGTTTCTTGAGATGCTTCTTCCCTGGGTAAATATTAGTGCAGGTGCAGCCCGTTAAAATATTTTCCGAAGTATGAGCCACTTCTGTCCCACTACTAGGTAAAGACCTCCCCCCATTCCTTCCAGACATCTCGATCCCGTGCCAAATCTGCCCAGTTCTCTCAATTTCTCCAGTGATTTTGTACTATAAATATTTGTTTTTTGTAAGGTACTTTGTGGTGAAAAATATATTTTTTTTTATAAACGAGTTTTTAAAATAAATATGTGTGAATAATAATAATAAAATGAACTTGAATATTTTTATAGCTAAGTACTAATTACCTTTGCTTTGAAACATAGCCATGATAAAAGCCGGCATGACCGTAACCGACACATACGACATCATGAGTACAAACGCGAATATCAGATGAATCCATCTGAAGATGAAGATAAGCGTGACGGCAGCCAGGACGCTGATAGGCAACGCAGTCAGGAAGGCAAACACCGACCAGCCGACGTACATCGACGAGTAATCTACCTCGCGAATACGTAGCGACCTCTGAAACAACAAACTATATAAGTTTAAGGCGCAGAGTTCAGGCACGCAGATTCCAAATTTCACCTCCACTTCACCCCGCACGCGCCACTAGATTTATGCCAAAGCAACAACTAGAGACATTATCACAAATGAAATTTGCGGATATATGCGGAACTAATACAAACTACTGTTAGTTGCTCTCTAATATATTAGCGCCATCTGTTTAGGAACGCGGGAACCACGGTTCATTTCGAATAACTCAACAATCTCACGTATCTAAACATGTTGACAGCGTGATGAAACGTCATCTATACCTATACATTCACACAATACCTACGCTGGTTGGATGTTGTTGTCAGTGTGTCACAGTAAAATAAAATGTAATAAGTCAGAAATTTAGTTTTATCATTGGAGGTGTTATGTGAGCTCAAAAATAGAAGGTTTAAATAGTAAAAAAATATTGCGACATTAGTTTTTATGTTCATAAGCATTTTATTAGTAATTCTTGTTTATAGATCAATAGTTGTGTTACTTATATTCTTGAGAATCGTGTATTTAAATTTCAATAGCATACAACAAGCAGAATGATAAGTGTTAGGGTTGCAATATTTAAATTCTGCCCCTTAAAAACTAAAAACTAAAATGCGACTACGCAATACCCATGTCGATGGTAGCCTATGTAAAAACATAACCCTGCCTTTTGGCTTTGCCACAGTCGGGTAAAACTATAGCCTATGTCACTCGGACTATAATAACGAATCGAGGATGAGTAGTTTTTGAGGATGAGTAGAGAGACGGCCTTCTACGCTGCGCTTGCTGGTTGGCTAAATAATATATATAGATTCTAATTACAATGGTAGAGTTTTACCTTAAACCCGCTGTGCGTTTCATGCACGACAAGAGAAACGGTCTCCAACACTGGAGGAATGAATGCCACAGTGAAACAGAAGAGGATGCTAGACAGAGCCTTTCTCACTTTCACTTCTTCCATCAGCGGCGAAACCGGCATTGACACTAGGTTCACCTGAAAATATAATCACTATCTTGAATCTAATAGGTATTCCCGAGTTTGTAAAGGAAGTCATTTTTCAACAAGGTTGGTATGTAGGTAGATTCTGCATAATTTTTAAATTTACGAACGTTTATGGCTCAGGTTCCATTTTTAAATCAAATTTTTTAACCGATAATTTGTTTGTTTCGATAGTTTTTATCAACTTTACAGCCATTGCTTTTGATTAAAAACTACTTATTTGGTTTTTTTTTACAGCAGCCCGATATATGCTCATAATACTCATATCCTCACTCTTTTGTACAGTATTATGTTCAATCCTTCTAGTCCTTCTTATCTTAGAGAACGCTTTGAATATCTCCATCTATCTAATCCTCGTCCGTTGCGCTCTTCTAAGTCCTTGAAACTTAAAATTCCTATCCACTCTTCTAACTTTTATGACAACTCTTTTACTGTACAAGCTGTCCGTTTATGGAACTCTCTTCCTTCTTTTATTAGATCTGCCTAATCCCTTCCTATCTTTAAAACGCTATTGTTTAAGCACTATTTGTCTGCATCAGAGAGCTGAGTAATTTTATTTTGTTATCATATATATCGTTGTTACTGTTTGTATTACAGCTGTTTTATATTTTATTTATTGCTAGTATATTTAATATCATAGAATGTTTATGTATAATATTTATATTAATATTACCTACCCTGGTATCTATTTCTTCTGTTTTGCTTATGTAAGTATACCTACAATTAAATAAAAAGCTTATGTTATAAAGCTACCGTCCTTTAACGTTCTCGTAAAATCCAGTCCATCCAAAGGGTGTCTGGAAGAGATCGCTTTTAGCGATAAGACCACCAATTGTACTATCGCGTGTCTAGTTTTAAGTGTTTTAATTATGATTTGTTAATTTAAGTGTGGTATACAATAAAGCGTTTTCTATCTATCTATATATCTATAAGCCTAGTCTAGAAGATATGCAATGTATATGCCCGATGAGCGAATAAAGGTCAATACAATAATGATAACTTTTAGCATCTTAAGATGTACATGATTAACCTAGTTCGTTCGTTATTTTCAAAAAACATTCTTACCTATCGAATAATAACTCCGAAAATACACATTTTCAGATATTTGAATGTCACTTTTATTTTCTTAAATACAGTTCCTTTCATTGTTTTTCTCTATGACCTCAGAATATTAAATATAATTTATGAAGAGACTATCAGTACATAATGATATTAGACATTACACCACTGCACAGCCTGTGATTGGTTATTTTGGTCGCATCACCATGGCCGAAATAGCTCAGTTGGGAGAGCGTTAGACTGAAGATCTAAAGGTCCCTGGTTCGATCCCTGGTTTCGGCAAAGCTTTTTGCCTTCACAATATTTACACCAAACGACAGAATAATATACCAAACAATCGGAACACAACACCACATTATACTGCACTATGAAGCAACTGTCTATCTCTGTTCATCCAAAGGTTGTCTGGAAGAGATCGCTTTTAGCGATAAGACCGCCGATTATATTTTTGCGTATATTGTTATTTGTTTTTTTTATATTCATTTATAATTTAAGTGTGATGGATGTACAATTAAACGTTATCTTATCATACGTAGGTCACACTAAAAGCTTAGCGTAACTTAGAAAAACAACATGTTATAACCAAAATATTATGTTTATTGCTTTTCAAAATACTCTCCTTTACATTTTATACATTTTTTCATGCGATCGAACCATTTTTTAAAACAGGAGGACCACAGATCTGAAGGCATGTTTTCTACGTGCTGATTGAACGCTATCATTGCCTCTTCGGAGTTGGTAAAAGTGTAACCTCTCATCAAATCTTTGATTTTGGGGAAACACTCTTTTGATCTTCAAGTGGAATCGTGCAGATGGGACCCGTACCTAGCTGAGAAAAAAAACGCGATCATTTTTTTTACCAACGTTTCTCGCCTGCCTCACTTTTGTTGGCTTGTTCTCATTATCAAACACCCATTCAGAAGATAAACAAAACAACAAATCCAAGTTTCGTCTTCTGTGACAATGTCATAAACAGCATTAGAATGTCCATGGTCGTACTTCAATAGCATCTGTGAGCACAATTCCACGCGAGCCCGCTTCTGCTCCGCTGTCAGTTCATGAGGGATCCAACGACAACAACGTTTCCAAACTTTCAATTCTTCGTGTAAAATTTTCTGAGTTTGGCTCATACCAATCCCCAATAGTCCTCGAATTGTCACATAGGTAATCCGCGGGTTTTCATCAATTAGCCGCTTAACAATAGCCACATTGTTTCGTTGACGGCAGTTGAAGGCCGCCCTTCACGAAATTCGTCATGTAAAGAAACCCGACCTCACTCAAATTCAGAAAACCATCGCCTTACGGTGCTCACACAAGGTATTTCTCTCCCAAAAGCACTTTGAAGACGAGCGGCACAGTTTTGCGGAGAGAGAGAACTTTTAAAATCATAAAAAATCATCGCTCTAAAATGTTTTCGACTTAATTCCATTTTCGTTGCGTACGTAGAACTTTGATGTGTGATAATGATAAAAAACAATTGACAAATGATTTCCCGCCAATTTTTTTTTTTTTACTAAGAAGATAGATTTTTATGCGACGGGACCATGAGTCTACTTACTTGTATAAAGTTTTCCGACAATTATGAATTTTGGTGATTCTTTTTATTGAAAATTCGTTTTTTTAATTAAAATGAAGGTATGCAATTAAAATAGATAAGTATTCAATTCATAGAAACGAATGCTTACCAGTCTACTGAAAGATCGTTTATCATTTATGCAAATACTCACGACAGTTCATAGAATAATGTCAAAAAAAAATTAAATTTAAATAACGCGTATTAATAGACAAATTGACGACCTTCGTGACGCAGTGGGCGAATAGCCGGCTGAGGCGCAGGAGGTAGCGGGTTCAGTTCCCACTGCGGGACAAATATTTGCACGGTCCACAGATATTTGTTCCAGGTTTGGGTTTTTTTCTATATATTTTAAGTATGCCATCTCAGCTCACATCCACCCACTGCTGTGTATAGGCCTTCTCGTTATCACGCCACTCTCTCCGGTTCTGTGCCAAGCGCATCCATTGCCGTCTCGCAACGCTCGCGATGTCGTCCAACCATCTGGCTAGTGATCTGCCAACTGGTCTGCGTCCTTCTTACGGCCACCACTCGGTTGTTGCCCTCGTCTAAGTATGTGTTTACAAAAAAATAACTATCAGTTATTTGGTTCTCATAGTACAAGCTTAGCTTAGTTTGGGGCTAGATAGCGCTGTGTGAAATATCCAGAAATATTTATCAATTTATTATTTAATTACAAGATCCATTATTCTGATATGGGTGATAAGGTTAGTAAAACGTGGGGTGTCATATAAAACATCCTAATTTACACATTCCAAAAAACATTTTATGTAGTCGGTATCTTCCCCCCCCTCATACTTGGTAATTACAAATAATTCTACAGTTCATTATAATATTCCATTCATGATTACTGATGCCCAGACTGGGCACCCATTATACTTAAGCAAATATTTAGGCAGTTCGAATATTAGCTTTTTAACGTGTTAAAGAAAACTAATTTAACGCGCATGCGTATAAGCGTTTATCAGTATGTAGCACAGTTCCTTGTGAAAGGGTTCGCCCGGAAAAGAACTACCACCATACCTACATATTTCTGCCGCCAAGCAGCATTGCTCTGTTTTGGTATAAAGGGTATGGTTGTTGGTGAAATTACAAGCACATGAGGGGGATGGACGCAGGGCAGTGCATTTAAGTGTACCCTACTTGTCTAAGGTGCGTGACCTACGAGGCAATACCTACTTTGTTATAGACGATGGTTACCACTTAACGTCAGGTGGGCTATAGTTTATAACATCTCGAGATTGTATTAAAAAAATGCTGCACATTTCACAGGGCCAGCGCCATCTAGCCCCAAGCTAAGCAAAGCTTGTGGGTACCTACTATATGGGAACCAGATAGATAGATAGAATACCTAAAACTATACTGTTTTTTTGTAAATACATGCTTATTATATAGAGAAACTACCAGACCCAGACCAAATATCTGTAGATCATGCAAACATTTGTTCCGCGGCGGGAATTGAACCCGCAAACTCCTGCGGCTCAGCTGGCTATTCGGCCGCTGCGCCACGGAGGTCGTCAAAAAACAAGATTAATTATTGTGATTACCTCATACTGCGGTGTTTCTGTAGCAGAATAGTCGAGAATAGCGCGGCTGATGGCTGACTGCACGGCCAGGAAGCCGGCGCGTAGGTGACTGTTCGAATCTGACATCATTTTCGGTGTCGTGCTGGTCTCGTGCCGTGCACGTTCCGTACTTCGAATGCTCAGCTCCCATTTATCACCATCCTGTAATATAAAGCATATAATAAAAACTTAGAATCACCATCACATAATGGTTGCTTGGAAGAGACGCTTTTATAGAGATAAGACCATCCTGTACATTTAGCGCCGGTTTTGGCCTCTTTTTTATATTTTTGAAGTAAAACTTCTTTACGCACGCCATCTTGGGGAGTAAGCTGGTGAATGCGTTACGCGAAAAGTGCGAACGGAAGTTGAGAGGGAGATATAAGTTAGTGACGATAGAAAGAGAGAGAGTTACGTTTCGTATATTTATATATATTGTAGGAGCAAGAGTTAGTTGATTTGTTTGATACAAGAGCCCGCTTACGAAATAAATATAAATAAATAAATATTGCTGGAAATTTCACACAGCGCTATCTAGCCCCAAACTAAGCTGAGCTTGTACTATGGGAACCAGATAACTGATATAATACTTATATACTTTTTTTTTGTAAATACATACTTATAATATTAGGTTGGGGAAAAAGTTTCTTCGCATTTTTTAAGAACATTCAAATCATTTTTTAATATAGTTTATTTACATTTAACTAGGGTATGTAGGTACCATTTTGTTTGATAACTTTTTGCCATCTTGTAGGTAGGGACATGATCTCATTGCTATATAAATTTTGGGGCTTCTGATCAAAATACCGCGATAAGTAGTTTTGGCAGTCCTCTCGTGATGTTAACCTGACACTGCCTAAAGAATTCTCAAGAGACCGAAACAGGTGGAAATCTGAAGGTGCAAGGTCAGGACTATACGGCGGATGCATTAACACCTCCCAGCCAAACTCTATTAATTTTCGCTGAATGGCTAAATATGTGTGAGGTCTAGCGTTATCATGATGAAAAACCACACCACCTCTGTTGATTAATTCCGGCCGCTTTCTCTCAACTTCTTGCTTTAATCTCATCAGTTGTTCGCAGTAGAGTTTAGAATCGATGGTCCTGCCTGGTGGTAACAGCTCATAATGAATAATGCCCTTCCAATCCCACCACACACACAGCATCACCTTGTTGCGAGTTAACCCGGGTTTCGCCACAGTCTGTGAAGCCTGACCGGCCTTTGACCACGACTTTTTTCGCACGTTCTTGTCGTACGTGATCCACTTTTCATCACCAGTTATCAGCTTCTTCAAAAATGGTTCGGTTTCATTACGTCGTAATAAAGAATCACAAATGAGAACACGGTTCATTAGGTTTCTTTCAGTGAGCTCGTGGGGTACCCAAATATCGAGCTTTTTTGTGTACCCAGTTTTTTCTTCAAATGCTCTAAAACTGTTTTGTGGCCAATTCGCAGTTCTTCAGCTACGTCGTAACTACTGATATGCCGATCTTTCTCCACTTTTTCAAAAATGGCATCAATTTTATCCGTAATAGGGCGACCAGAGCGACGTGCATCTTTGACATCAAAATTTCCGGATTGAAAACGCTTAAACCAAATTTGTGCTACTCTCACAGACACTGCACTAGGTCCATAAACATCGCAATTTTGTTTCGCGATTTGCGTTGCATTTTTACCTTTTTTGTAGTAAAATTTTAAAATGTATCGAATTTCTTCATTAGATTCACTCATCTTTACAGTACGAAAAACAAATAAAAAACACACATTTTCCTAATTTGAATTTGGAATTATCTTCTTTAAAATTTAAACTTTGAATGATACCAAAACCAGCCAGATACAAATAGTATAGCCAAAGAGATTTTATTACAAGTTCATACATACTATAATGCTAAAAGACTTTTTCCCCAACCTATTATTATAGAGAAACAACCAGACCCGGAACAAATATCTGTAAATCATGCAAACCTTTGTTCCGCGGCGGAAATCGAACTCACTACCTCCTGCGTCTCAGTCGGCTATTCGCCCACTGCACCACAGAGGTCGTCAAAATATGTGTGTAAATAGTCGTGTGATCCTCCCCAGCCAACATGCTATTATTGTATGCCTAAACTATATCCATAAGTAGACATACATTTACTGTAGTAGTTTTTTGATTTTTTTTACAGCCATACGGGCAGGGTTATGTTAGGTACATAGATAACATTACCGTGATACGGGTACTGATTGCGGATTCCTTCAATGTGCGTAATTCGACACATCATCATCCTCATCAGACAACCTTAGTCCACTGCTGGACATAGGCATCTCCCAATAATCGCCACTGAGCCCACTGTGAGCCCGCTGACGGGCAGCAGCGTCAACGGCGCGCCAACCCGCATGCCCAGCGTGGCGATTATGGGCAAAACCCTCCCAATGGCAAGTACAACAATTCGACGCGCGCTTGAGCAATTTATTTTAAATTTATTGTTTCTATTACTTATACATATTTATCATATTGTTTAAATTCGACACTAAAGTGCAATGCAATTTTGTATTAAAACATCGAAAGGAAAAATGGTAGCAGTCAGCAGTCACCTTAGCTTTCCAAATGATCCATATTATGGAAGTAGAGATGGTCGACCCGTTACGCTCTTTCTGACTTTCGTACAGAGCATAGTTTAGTTCATCTTCAGTAGAAGCACCCTCGATATCTGCATCAAATAATAAAGCTCGTCACAGACCTATCTACAGCTATCTAACTATAATATACAAGCTGACCAATCCGCAGCTTCGCACGCGTGGATAGTGTAGCTTCCCAACGGTGAAAGAATTTTTTATATCGGTCGAGTAGTTTCGGAGCCTATTCAATGCAAACAAACAAACAAACAAATCTTTCCTCTTTATAATATTATTTTTGTATATATTGATATGTTCTTTAATATACTTAGAAGATACTTTTGTTCTATCATCAATAGTTTCCGCAGCGCGTGCGACAAAAGACGTTTTAGGGCACATTTTTTACACCTTGGGTTACGTTACTTAAGTTTTAGTACGGACCCCTAATCTTTTCTAGCAATAAATATAGCCTATGTCACTCAGGGTGAATGTAGCTTTCCAAAGGTGAAAGAGTTTTTGAAATCGGCACATTAGTTTTTGAGTATATTATTGATATAGACAAGCTGACCAATCCGCAGCTTCGCACGCGTAGTTTTTCAATAAAAACATTACCCTCCTTCTACGCAGTTGGGTAAAAAGTAGCGTATATCTCAATCACGGTCATAACCTATCTATATACCAAATTTCATCGAAATCGGTCGAGCCGTTTAGTCGTGAAAACGTAAGAAACTTACAACAATGGATTATTAATCCTTCCAAAGAGGATGGTGGGAGGTATCGACTGATAGGGATGCTTGGAGGGACTTGGGGGAGACCTTTGCGCAGCAGTGGGACGAGATAGGTTAGAGGAAAAGAAATGGTTTATTACAGTTTAAAATTTTGGATACGTCTATATTACCCACTTTCCATAATCTAAAAAAGGAGGCAGTTTCTTGAACCAGTTCTTTTTCAGTTATTTTAATTGATCTATTGTCTAATTAAAAGCTGTAAATGAATTTAATAAATATGCCTAGCATATCTAATTTGTATTATATAGTTAATCCTGGTGTACACACAGCTACACATCAAGCTATACATTTCCAGTATAAGCTGACCTCGCATTGTGTAGGATTTTCATAGAATTAGAGGTCAGATTATACTGGACGATATAGCTTGATGTGTAGCCGTGTGTACATGTGGTAATCTATCTATAATTATTTTTACAAGTAACTTTTTAACAAAAATATAACCGACTTCAGTTAACAGAAAAAAAAAATTGGTTGTCTGTAAAGTCGATTTACGGACGATAATTTTACGTGATAACGAGTGGAATAAAGATAGATGCGTCAAGCCGAACGCTTAGGCCGATCGTGCCTCTCTATCGCGTGTTCCGCGCTCTCGCTTGCACGCTCGGCTCAGGCGGAACGTGACAATTTTTCGTGCGTGCAGCCGGCGTTCATCGATTTATAAGACGTTAGCACATCAAAACAAACTACATAACCGATTTCGATGAAATCTCTATGGGACCAATCTGAAAGTATATCCTTTCAAATAATAAAAGAATTTTCCAAATCGGTTGATAAATGACGGAGTTATGACAAACCTAAAAAAATATACAGTCGAATTGAGAACCTCCTCATTTTTTAAAGTCGGTTCAAAATAGAAATCTTTTCTCATGTAATATTAGACTTCGGTTAAAGATGCTTTTTATATATTGCTGTCAACGCGCTCGGTCGCAAGTGTACGTTTTTGAAAGATGCTTAAACATATCGCAAGTAATATACCTATATTTATGTATACCGTAATATATCTTACTATCAATCGTCACAAATTCACAATACAATGAAAGACAGAGACACACAGCAAGAGCATTCGCCGAATAATCACGTTAAAGTTCCCGTGATTATTACCTGAAGCCAGATTACCGTACCTAATCAGATCAAATCAATATTTATTTCGGACAACATAGACCATTTGGTTAGTAAAATAAATAAATATATGAATTTACAGATAATGAAATTGTTCGTTACAAATCTAATCCAGTTCACTACAATAAATACTTGTATCTAGTTGGTTGCACTTTGCAACAGAGGGAGACTATATGTGCACTCTGCACAAAGTGCTTCTAGAGAAAGCACTGCTGCTTTGAGAGGAACACCTTTCAGCAATTGTTTTCGGGATGCTGTTGTGACTGCCTCGTACTCTGCTCATCAGAGATGCAGTCGTTTTGCGGATGATGGCATAGAATCCATCAGTCCTGATCCGCGAAAAATCTCTGTGGCACTAAAAAGCGCGGCAGCCTATGAGGGCAGGTAAAACTTCAAGGTTTTTTTAAAATAAATAAATAATGCTGGAGATTTTACACAGCGCCATCTAGCACCAAACTAAGCAAAGCTAGAATACTTATATATTTTTCTTTGTAAACAACCAGACCCGGAACAAATATCTGTTGATCATGCAAAGATTTGTTCCGCGGTGGTAATCGAACCAGCAACCTCCTGCGTCTCGGTATTCGCCCAGTGCGCCTCGGAGGTCGTCAGTAACTTTTAATCAATAACTTAACATTTTGCGGTTTTCCGCCAAGTGACCGTGGTAGATGGGCAAATATAGGAATCTTTATTATTCTTGTAGTTCCGAATGATTGTCCGATGTCAAGCCCACGCGACAAGTAATGCATGCTGTGCTGCATGTATACATTGTCAGTATTAAACGTTATAGCTGTCTATAGGTATATAAGTAAGTTTTTATTTAACTTACGTAGCTCCGAATAAACGCTATGGTATGGCTGTATGGATCAGTTTTTTTTATAATTTTTTTAACCTGAAAATCTCTACATTGTTCCACCAAACACCCTGTAAGTGATATTGTCCTGTGGTGTCCTTTAACAATACAACAGAAATAGGAGCTTAGATAAAGATATCTTATCCGAACTCTTTGGGCGTAACTAATTTCTACGGGAAATAAATACGCAAAAGTAACATAAGTAAGTACTTACCGTGTTGCAATATGGTAGAAGCTCGTCTCATAATATCGACATAAGGATTTATCGCCGGCGCGTACCCGAGTATGACATTCTCATCCAAGGATTTCAATATGTCAGGGGTCGACATTGGGGGTTCTAACTGCGCTTGCAGTGGAGTCAGGAAGACGGGCTTAGCAGTATATATGGCCATTAAAAAAACGATACCAGCGAATGAAGTTTCAGCTACTAAAATACGCCATCTTCGTCTGAAAAAATATCCAGTCTCTATTTGCCACTAATCACGCAAGGGGGAAGGTTACCTTACTTTATCCTGATTTTGTATGGTACTAAAATATACGATGCGTTCGCTGGTGCCTTACCTACCTACTGCGATGCAGTTCAAAAACTGTACATAGGTACCTACCTACATAGGTACCTAGGTCTTTTGGCAATTTATACAGAGTATTCCTTTAGAGGTCAATCATGCGTGGAATGCATAGTTATCATTTAAATACTTGTCTAAATAAGTATATTTTAATTGATCGAGCGAAGCGAGATCTCTAAATCAACTTGGGCAAATCGGCGTTGTATGTAGGTATGTATGTTTGTCCGAGGATTACTTTCGAAGCATTTATCTGATCATCGTGAAACTTGGTACCTATAGAGGTAGGTGTGGCAAAATTTTGGTGTGACTAAATGAGCGTAAAATGTGTGGGGGGGGGGGGGGGGGGAGTTGTTGAGATATTGGGGTTCAAGAGGGTTAAAAACCAAAATGGGACTATCTGGTCAAGTGGGACGTCTGATAAAAAATCTTTGTAAGTATATTTTTAGTTTAAAACCTTGTAGTTTTAAGTTATTAGCCATAATAAAAACTGAACTTTGGAAAAAAATTACAGGGTAATAATACAAAATTTAGTATGCGCGTAGCTTTAGTGACACAAATATAAGTAGAGAAAAGTCTGAAATCCAGAGTAACTGCAATTTCTACCCCAAAAAAGATCAACCAATTAACATGAACTCTCGTTACCTATACTTTGAATGAAACTGTAGGTCAATTGGTTTTGCATTTCGTGGCACTATTTTGATAGTCAAAGATTACAAATAATATTTTTTTGTTTTTATGGGAGACTCGCGAAATATCAGTTCGGGGCGAACTGCTAGTTTCATTTAATTGTGTATTTCGTTTAAAAAATTATGAAAAAAACAAGTAATGCACTGAGTAGTTTTTTCATAATCTCTTTTATCTTGTAAAAGATGCAACATGAAATTTATTTTGAAACAATCATGCCGGCGGGATGTGCCGCCGCGCCGCTGGCTTGCGATCTGCTCGCTTAGTTGCTTATTTCATCGAGTATGACTGCCAACGGCACATGCCGCTGATGCCGTGGTTGTCACAAAGATGTTCCGGCTTGCAAAGTTCTAAATCCATTGGACTTGCTTTGGTGTGTATTCAAACACTGCTGGGTTTAGGCCTCCTCCATTTTGAACAATGTGTTTCTGTCTCGGGCTGATCGTACCCAGGGCTTTGGCTGCGTTTCCACCAGAGATGTGCTAAGCGGTGAGCGATGAAAAAATTTACGAATTGCTTAAATCTCTGGTGGGTCTATATGCCGACGTAGTAAAAAATTAAGTCTTAAGTATTTTCTATAGTTATTCCACGAAAATAAATGGAACCATACTTACTGTCTCTGTAGATAAGATTTCCATATCAGAATGGTAGTGTGTCTCGAGAAGCTACTTTGAGCAGTTCTTCTATATTCTTCTTGGACAGTCATGATCACGGAACTTTAATACTCACAGGTCATGATCTATTTTATAAAAACTTTACCAAGAATATCAGAAGAGTTAAACGGAATATCAGTCCGTCACTCAATCCGTGTGACTCGATCTGTCAAACATATCACGCACGCTGTTAAAGTGCTACCTCAATGCTACCTATATTTTTAATAAAACCGCTTTTAAGACTTTTTTTTTTTATTGTTGATAGCCAAGCGCTTGACCACTACCTCACCTGATGGGAAGTGAAGGTGTGATCGAAGATGGATCACGCTTGCCTAGAAAGAACCTATTCACTCTGGACTTGAAGACTCCAAGATTATACTGGTTTGGAAAAACATACGCCGGAAGTGAGTTCCACTCCTCACTTGTGCTAACAAGAAAAGTTGAAGCAAATCGTTTGGTACGGCAAGGTGGTATGCCGACCAGGTATGGGTGGTACTTCTCGGTACGTCTGCTTGTCCAGTGGTGGAAGGGGGAAGGAGGGATAAGGTCATGAAGATCTTGCGCACATGCCCCAAAATGTATCTTGTAAAAAACTGAAAGTCTGGCTACTCGGCGTCTGTGCTCTAGACTTTGTAAATTGGCTTCCACTAATGAGTCATCACCAATGAGTCTAGCAGCACGTCGCTCAATCGAATCAAGGGCTGCTACTTGGTACTAGCTGGTACTTGGCTGAGCCATCCCAGAGATGGCAGCAGTACTCCATACATGAGCGGACTTGTGCTTTATAGAGACTGAGACGGCGGTACTTCTCACCGAGACAGCTGGTCTCGGTGAGAAGTACCGCCGAACCTTAGCTAGGATGCCCAGCTTCATAGCAGCAATTTTGGCCCTAGACTCAATGTGCGAGCCGAAGTTCAGGTTTGACATGAGCTCAACACTCAACAAGCTCAGACTTTCAAAAATTACGAGTGGGATATCACAAAAGGTGGGAACAGGATGAAAAGGAGACCGTTTTGCGGAAAACACACACGCCTGAGTTTTGGAGGCGTTGAACTTGACCAGATTTGCGTCACCCCAGTCAGACACAAACTCCAGGTCAAGGTTCAAACGTTCCACCATATCTGTACGTAGATTGCAGATTTCGTCAGCACTTGCACTTGGACTAGAGAAATACCTTTCAACAACTGTACTGTCATCCGCATACCCATAGATACCGGGTTTCAACAGATCATTGATGTGCAGAGAAATATAGTTGCTGAAAGGACAGACCCTTGAGGTACCCCGGCATTGATAGCCAATAGATCAGACGAGCATCAAACTCGAATTGATCGGAACGATCAAGAAATCTGTTATCCACATTAGCAGGTTAGACGGCAATCCGTACGAGGAAAGCTTGCTAATGAGACCGTTGTGCCAAACTCTATCGAAAGCTTTTGAGATGTCAAGCGAAACTGCAAAAGCTTCCCCGTGCCTTTCGATGGCTTCACTCCAGATGTGAGTAGCATACACCAGAAGATCTCCAGTGGATCGTTTACGACGAAAGCCGTACTGTCGATCACTAAGGAGGTAGTTATCTTTATATATGAAAGGAGTTTGCAGTTAAGGACACGCTCCATTGTTTTGCAAAGAATGGAGGTGATAGAGATTGGCCGGTAGTTAGTGGGGTCAGCTCTACTACCTTTTTTCGGAACCGGCTGGACATTTGTAAGCTTCCAGGGTGTTGGTACTTTACCGGTATCTAAAGAGAGACGAAACAGGCGTGTAAGAACAGGAGACAGCTCAGGTGCGCACCTCTTAAGCACCACTGCAGGTATTCCATCGGGACCACTGGCTTTATTCACGTCAAGCGATAGCAGCACTTTGAGTACATCCTTTTGTTTAATACGAACTTCAGGCATAACTGCCTCACAGCTGGGAAGCGAAGGAGGTATCTCATTAATGGTAGCGAGACGTGAAGACTTTGCAAAGAGAGATGCAAACAAGTTTGCCTTTTCTTCAGGCGTGTGGGCCAGCGATCCGTCTGGCTTTAACAGGGGCGGCAAAGAAGGGCAACAAAAGTTCGCTTCAACCGACTTAGCTAGAGACCAGAACGTTTTGCTTCCCGGTGGATATGAAGAAAGCTTGGTCCCTATTTTTCTAATATGATTGAAGCGAGCCGTCTTAAGCACCCTTTTGCAAGACCTTGCAGCCCTGTTGAATGCTTGCTTCTTAGACCCTACATCTGTAGCCTTGTTGTTACGAGCTGTTACCCAGGCAAGATATGCATCATGTTTCTGTGCGTTAGCACATCGACATTCAGCATCAAACCAGGTGTCTATTTTTTAAGAAAGTGGTTTCTCAGAATGTGGGATAAAATATTCCATAGCCTGACATACCACTTCCGCCACGGCGTTCGCACAAGATGTAGTCGTCTGTAGAGAAACACAGAGGCTGTCAGAGATATGATGCGAAAAAGTGTCGCATCTCATCCCAGTCTGCTGATTTGTACTTCCACACCCGCTGACTGCCGCTGGGGTTGAGGCCAGGTGGGGAGTGTGATGAAACGGACTTCACCAGACAATGATCAGAACTACCTAAAGGTGATGAAACTGATACATTGTAGCGATCGGGATCAGTCGTCAGCAGGAGGTCAAGGCAGTTGGCAGTATGGGTCTCAACATCAGGCACCCTAGTTGCCTCACTTACCAGCTGACAGAGGTTGAACGTGAGGGAAAATTTTCGTACCTCTCTTCCAGAGTGGTCGGTGTTTCGGTATGGGTAGAACCATTCCTGGTGATGGGCATTAAAATCCCCCAAAACCACCAATTGACTGATCAGATATAAAAAGTATAATACTATCTTTCAAGTATTGATATCAATCTTCACAATTGTTGTTTGTAAAAGTTTATTTAGAACACTTTGGTTAGGGAAGTAAAAAATAAAAAAAATAAAAACTATTGTACCTTATTGTAAATGGGATTGGGAGGGTCATATCTCCCGCATGCAAGCAAATATGTGGGCTAAGATTGTTAACCTGATGGGATCCTGGCCTAAGAAGTGTGGGCGCGATGTTTTAGACGCTTTTTATAAGGATTGGCGGGATTTGGTACAGGATAGAGATAAGTGGAGAGATGAGGGGGAGGAGTTTGCCCAGCAGTGGGACAGCATAGGCTAGATAAAAACAAAATTGTCCCAGGCACAAGAGCCAGCAATTGCGTCCTCTAATGCAACTTGCCACCGGGAGCGGTATTTAACGCGGTATTAAACCCACCTCTAATATCAGTTAATACGATTCCGGGGATGTGTATTTTAAATTTATTATCGTACATAACAAAACTGGTTTTACAACAGTTTTACTGGTGGTAGAGCTTTTGTGAACGGTCTAGAGGAAGTAGGCACCACCGCTTTACCTTTATCTACCGCCAAATAGCAGTACTTATGCTGCTGTGTTCCGGTTAGATGGTAATGGTATGTTCCTGTAATTACTGGCACATAGGCATAACAGCTAAATCCTATAGTATGACAACGTATCCACATAGACATCAAGACAACATAATAGCTTGTTTTGAATTCTGTGTGGATATCCATGGGCTGCAGTAGCCACTTAACATCTGGTGGACTGCATGCTCGTTTGCCATATACCTAAGTTGTACAAAAAAAAGTTTTTTTAGAAATCTGTCCTAAAAGTTTACTTGATTCTGTCTGAGTCGTATAACTAGATGGCACTGCTAAACATAAATGTAGTTAGGTAGTTACGGAACCCTCGGAGCGCGAGACCTACTCGTACATACTTGGCCGGTCTTGTGATTAGAAACACGTCAAAGTTATTTATGAAGGAACATGCCGTGGTTGCATGTGTCGATGATAAGAGAGTGAGACCGTTTTAACTTTTATCGATCGATTTTTGTTTACTTTCTAACAGGAAAAACCAAAATCCCTGAATAGATTCGGCGAAAACTTAACCGCTGCTGTTGACCAAAATAATACGTAATACAAATATTTGTACCAACAGATGTGATGTCAGGTTATTTCCCTGCTCAAGCAAATATTTTTCTTACGCTAATAAGCACGCTGTAATAACGCCTTTATTGCGAAGAAAATAAGGTTTTCAATAGGATGATGTGGTTTGTGATATTTTGAAGGTAAATAGCGTATCAATCAAACAAATTTGTCAGATAGGGTCAAATTGACCACCGACTTTGCTGTTATAAAGTGTGGTGTTAGTCGAGATGCGCCAGTTCTAAGGATTGCCAGCAAGATGACTCCATTCAGTGCTATTTGTTTTGGACTTGCCATTATACTGATCGTTAATGGAAATGCAACTGCCGCAGGTAACTAAGAACTCATTATATACTATTTGACGACCTCCGTGGTGCAGTGGGCGAATAGCCAGCTGAGACGCAGGAGGTAGCGGGTTCGATTCCCGCTGCGAAACAAATGTTTGCATGATCTACAGATATTTGTTCCGGGTCTGGTTGTTTCTCTATGTATTATAAGTATGTATTTACAAAAAAAAGTATATAAGTATTCTATCAGTTATATGGTTCCCATAGTACAAGCTCTGCTTAGTTTGGGGCTAGATAGCGCTGTGTGAAATGTTCAGAAATATTTATTTATTTTATTTATTTGCCTGTAATGTTAACCTGACTTCCAGAAGGAGGGTCGTTGTAGACAGATCTGAAGATTTAGTTGGTATTATTTACAAACAAACACGAACTGATACGGTCATGTGTAAAAAAACCGCTTCCGTAAGTTTGTTTACGCAAAAGTCGAAAAGTCGATGGATGGACTTGAAATTTTTCACAACGTTGTCATAGTTGCGATTCTATTTCAGAGTGTTTTTATATGAGTAATTTTTATCCCGAAGCTCCCAGTATGAATTATGTATTATTCCCAGTATAGCAGTGAACTAACGTAGCGTGAGAAAAACTTATCAACACTGGTCGGAGTAGGTAGAGCTATTTAGGTTCATTGACCGCAAACATTGATGTTAATATGGATATTCCATTAGATTCCGACTAATCCTCCGGAATTTTCCAGATTTATCCGGGATAATTATTTTTATCAATAAGTATAAAGAAGTAAGCTTATGTAAGCCAATAAGCGCCCGAGCGACGTTGTAACTTTTACATCAGCAACACGTTGCCGCTTTGTTGAAACTCGTGATATAGCCGCATACGCCGATAACGAAAACAATAGCGGGGTGTTTCTGTCGGAGCGACGCACCTGTTTTGTCTCTTTCTGCACCACTGCTATACAATGGTTTACCGACAGTAACTTGTTGTCAAATGTCTCACTCGATTACTTCGGTTCTTAGAGTGCGCTTGTTTGCTTCCTGTTGTGTTTTGTTGTGAGGTGAATTTCTTTTGACCCTGGCTTCTTTAATAGCTTTTTGTTATTTTTCTACTTAAAAAGCAAATCCCGGGATTTTGAAAATATCCATATTATTCTTGCATTATATGGCAAGTATACAAAATAGCTCACCCTAGTCCGATCACTGCTTATCAATAATAATTTCGAACAATCGGGAAGGTATTTACCTAATGGTGCAGTAGCATCCCTTAAATTTTCTTTAGATAACTAGGTATATTGAAGAAACATGTGGAAGATCTTTGTCCAGGAGTAGGAAAGAATAGGTTAGGAAAAAAACTATATTGAAGAAAGCTTTCAACATAATGTTTGTGTTTTTTTACAGGGAGAATTGCAAGATCACCACAATTTGGCGGCTTTAGCCAGGCTCAAGCGAGCGCAAGAGCTGGAGGAGGCTTTGGCGGCGGCTTCGGCCCTCTTCGACCGCTTTTCAGGCCCCCCGGCCCACCTGGTTTCGGACAAGGAGGTTTCGGGCAAGGAGGTTTCGGACAAGGAGGTTTAGGACAAGGAGGATCTATCAGTATCTCCAAAAGCATCAGTATAAGCAGAGGAGGTGTAGCGCAATCCAGCGCACAGTCAAGTGCTACCGGCAAATAGTGATGGAATCTTAATTTTAAGAAAAAATAAAATTTACGATTTGCAATATTTTGTTGAAGTTATTTATTTTATGAACTCCTTTCCTTTTTATCCACAATTCCAACTAGATAATAGGTCAGTGCACTATAAGTTATACTGTGGTCTTATTTTATTGGTCTATCAAAGATAAAACTAACAATATTACTAAATTAGAGAAAACGTTTGTCCTACTTACGTAAGAACATATAAAACTTTTTAGTAGACAGTTTTAGAAGCTTTTATAGAGCCTGGAGAAACTTATCATCAATGGCGAAATGGAGGAGAAAGACCACGGAGCCGTAGCCCGATACGTTGGTCTGACCAGATCCGCACAACCCTCGTTTCTAAGCTTCATGATGCCATACTTGTCGCCGCCGACAGACACCATGGCGCACCACAATTAAAGAGGAAACCACTGATGGAGGTTACTACCCGCAGCATTGATGATTAAGACACCAAGAGAGATGTGTAGTCAAATCTTGCAACTAAATTTTAACTACATAGTTCCCCCAACCGAATGAGCTAAAATATGTAACTTCGGTGACAAAGCAATACCTATAATATGGTACCATGGAGGTAGTCTAATGATGGTGACAGATGCTAGACAACGGAACTTCTGAATGGATCTGTAGGTATTGGATGATTTCCAGAGCGACCGATATTGTGCGGTCTGCACCCAATGGCTCCCAGCAGTCATTATCAGTTCATCTTACCATATAGTACGGCACACATCCACTTTAGACCTTTTCTGCCCCAACGGCCGTCAGTTCTTCGAACTATGCTCCGCCCACTGCCACTTCATTTTGCTAATCCTCTTGGCTATTTTTGTGACCTTGGTTTGTCTATGAATCTCCTCATTTCTGTTTCGGTCTCGTAAAGAAACACCAAGCATAGCCCTCACCATAGCACGCGAAGCGACCTTAAGTCTTCTTATGAGGCCCATAGTGAGAGACTACGTTTCTGTGCAATATGAAAACACAATGCCTATTTCAGCAAATTTGTTTTTTTTACAACGTAGATACTGGGTAAGAAATAGAACTATCTAATGTGATAGAACTCTTAAGTGGCTACTAGTAAACCTCGAGTTAGAGCTCATTTGGTTTGTTGTGACGAGTCCAATACTGTTGCGTAATTATCGACTGCGAGAAGCGTGTCATCATCATCCACAGCCCAACTTCACTCAATGCTGTGTATAGGCTCTCCAAGTTTGTGCCATCCGCCACGATCCTGCGCTAGTCTCACCCATTGACGGACCGCGACCCTAACCATGTCGTCCACCCATCTCGCTGCCGGACGTCCTATCCTTCTACCTCATTCCTCGGCCACCATTCAGTCGCTACCCTGCTCCATCTGTCCACCACGTCTTGCCAAGTGTCCCGCCCAAGACCATTTGAGCTCCATAACTCGATTCTCAACGTCATGAACCTTCGTTTTTCTACGGATCTCGACGTTTGGAACTCGATCTAAGAGTTTGATGCCGAGCATGGTACTCTCCATGGCTCTCTGTGCAACTCTTAACCTGTACACAGCCTCCTGCGTGAGCGTCCATGTCTCAGCACCGTAAGTCATGGTGGGCAGAACACATTAGATAAATAAGCGGGTCTTCAGACTCTGTGAAGTTTTAGGCGACTTAAGGATGTCGTCCAGCTTGCACGAGAAGCGTGTATAAACTAAAAAAATGTTTAGTTCTAACCTACTATTATTGTAGATTATATTTATCGAACCTCTTTAGAAGTTCCTATTTTCGTTTTCACGCTATGCATTTGATAGGTACCAAAGTTGAATCTCTCAGAATCAGAATTATCAATTTATTGGTCAAATTAAGTTTACTAACACCCGAGTAGACGATCGGTTAAGATTAGATTAGATTATATAATTATTTATTGCATATCATAAAACAATAAAAATAAACTATGTTTTGTGTTAACTATGTGTAACAAAAAGTACTATTTGGTTACACTACAGACCAGAATAAAACGGAATAGGTTTATAATACAAATATGAACTTTCTAGGAGCTACACATAGCTTGAAGAACTGACGGCTGTTGGGGCAGAAAGATTCTCGAGTGGAGACCACGCACTGAAAGTTCAGCGTAGGTTGGCCTCCCACTAAATGGAAGACGACCTGATAAAGGCTGCAATCGCTCTAGAAATATATATGGCAAGCCTATGTTCAGCTGTACATGTCATATTGCTGTATGATGATGATATAGGCAACTTAGAATTCAGTCATTCAGTATAAAATTTGGCTTCATTTAATTTATCTTCCTGCCAGTTGCACGAATCCTATCTTCAAACTCGGTCCCGTAGCTGCCTGAGTCTTTTTGAAGTTTAGGAGTTTTTATTGCCTCATAAGAATAAAGTACACAATAAGAATTAAGATACATAGATAGAAAACGCTTTATAGCAAATCACACTTAAAATAAAAAAAAAACAATATAAAAAACAAATAACAATACACGCAGAAATACAAGTGGTCTTATCGCTAAAAGCGATCTCTTCCAGACAACCTTTGAATGTACTGGATTTCACGAGAACGTTATAGGACGGTAGCTATTAATAAAAAATAATTGAATATTGATTAAATAATGTACTTACATAAGCAATATAAATAATTATATTTAAATAAATAAATTAGGTGCATAATAATATAGCATGTTTTATCATAAATATTCCATACTAATAATAAAAAAGGTATATTATATAAAATACTATAAGTAGGTACACATAGATGTACAATAGAAGGATGAAATAAAATCCAAGAGTAGCGTAACGATAGATGAGAAAATGAGAAATCAGCATTGTAGTGCAGACAGATGTTTAAATAGAACTGTTTTAAACATAAGAAGGGATTTGGCAGTTCTAATGTATGGAGGAAGAGAGTTCCATAGACGGATAGCTTGTACAGTGAAGGATTTATCATAAAAGTACATAAGAATTCACTTTTATCATCTTTATTCTTCATTTAACCTCTAAATCGGCGGTTGAAGTTCCTCACTGGACCAACAAGGCTCTAAGTTTATTGGAAAGTGTGTTTTAAATAGAACTCTACCAATTCTAGACAATATTGATAATATTCCTTTCATAAGCATCCGTTACCATTACCAACTCGTAATGATTTTGTGGTTATGGTATCAACATTTCCAATTATCACATCACTGATTACTAGAAATTTCAGGCAAATAGATAGGTGTGTAAAGTATATAAACACAATATCAACCATCCACATGTTTTAAAATAAAGTATGACATAATTGCCTAATTTCGCTGGTTTTTCCGAAGTACCTAGTAATTTTTATGTAAATTTTCATGCAGTCCAAATAGTCTCTGTGAATTTGTAGTCTTCATTATCAATTTGTCGCTAATAGTAATCGTCCCGAACATGTCATTCTTGGAAGCCGGTAACACAGCCTTCTTCTTCGTATAAAGGTGCGAGCTGTAAGATTTTGATTCAGATTACTGATGAATCCCAGACTAGCAAGATGGAGAAATCAATTATAGTGTTCTTAGCTTTAACAATCGGCTTAGCGCAATGTGCTTCGATAAACGGAAAAGGTATGTGCACCCATTGTTTTAATCATGCATGACCTAAGGTTATCGTACAACACTCTAAAGGACTTTCGTTTTGAAACATGGGTTTCTATTCCAGATAATCCCAATGTGCACGTCCACAAGAGAGAGAAACGCTCCTGCCACGTTTGTGACCTCGATGGTAGCCCCCCACCCTTCAGACCACCACCAGGCCCACCACCGCCACCACCGTTCTTCCACAGCCTGCAGTATAGCGGACTAGCGAGGAGTAACGATGGGGTCCCACAAGGCATATTCAGCGGTGCTGCCGCTGCGGCTGACTTGGGCAACCAAGCGGCTGGACAAGCGTTCTCAGTAGCATCATCATCAGCTGGTTCCGGTGCCGGTAGTGGTGGCCAAACGAGCGGCTTTGGTGGTCAGTCAACAGGCCATTCAGGTGGCTTTGGTAGTCAGTCAGACGGCCAATCAGGCGGTTTTGGTGGTCAGTCAGCAGGGCAATCAAGTGACTTTGGCGGTAAGTCAGCACAACGATCCAGCGGCTACAGTAGCCAGACAGCAGGCCAATCAAGCGGCTTTCGTGGTGGTCAATCGTCTAGTTTTGAAAGCCAGTCCGCACCAAACTTAGGATCTCAATCTGGTGGAGGCTTAGCTGGTCAGTCTTCAGCAAACGCAGCAGCTCAATCAGGCCAATTTGCTGGTGGAAATCGCCAAAAGCAATTCAGTAGATCTGGAAGTTTCAAGGAATCATATAGCAGCAACCACTTAGAGGGCCATGGAGCTGGTGGTGCAGGTGCTGGTTTTGGGAAAGTCAGTACACCCGCAGCTGGTGGTCAAGCAACTGGAAACTTTGGTGCTCAAAATGGCAATGTGGCTCATAGCCAAGGAAACCTACAACAGCAAGAACAAAGAAACACTGTTGGATTTGGCCATGACCACGGCCAAGGCCCTGCCAAATCACTGGGAAGTGACAGTCAGCAACAGGTTCAGTCTACTGATAATGGGCATTGGCATGAAGGCTCCAACTCTGGTAGCTCAGGTGGAGCCGGATCGTCTGCCGACTCATCGACAGGTGGAGCTAGTTCATCATCTGGTGGGGCTGGATATGGTTCTTCAAGCGGATCTGGCTCATATGGAGCTGAAAACAATGCTGGAGAGCTTCAATCTTCTAATCAAGGGGAAGGACAATCAGCTCTAAGTGGTGCCTTGAACCTGGCTTCCCAGGGACTGCAAACGGCCCAGCAGGCTGGCTGCAGCACCTGTGGTAGAAGTAGTTATGCCATCAGCAACGCTAAGAGTAAATCTGGAAATGCCGTGGCTGTTTCAATCGGTGGTTAGAATTTTATCTGAAATAATGATGGTTTTTCACGATATATATTGGTTTCTTAATATTGTTTAAGGTATGTGCTATCTGAATGTTGTTGTTATAATCGTCTAATATGAAAATCTTATCAGACGTGTCAATTGTTGCTGTGTTAATAAAGCATTTTTCTAATTATTAATATTTTTATTTATTGATGCGTCTTGCTTGATGTTACGCCTAGAGTTAGAAACAAATAATTTTAGATGCGTTTTCACGTTATGCCTAGAGTTACAAGAATATGATGTAAGTACCTAAGTCTTTATTCTAGTGAAAATTACTGATTTACAGTACTGCACCGACATACCAATAGGTAATTTAGAAATTAGGTACATAACTTACCTAGCTCTATAATAACTAAAAGTTTGCTCGAAGTATCCATAAAACAATACGTATTGTAAGTAAAACACTACGCGACAACAAATATTAGGCAAATAAATGATTTTATTTCATTTGATGATTTAATTTTATTTATTTGTCATTTTTTAAGAACTCTGACCATAACCTAGCAGTAATTAAGCTCTGTCGCTCATACAGGGATAAATCTGAAAAAATAAAGAAGTGAAACCTGAACCTACTTCGGTTGTTTATAGCTCAAAATCTATATTTAAAAGAAATGGTTTTTTTTATTGATGACTAGCTGACCAATCCGCAGCTTCGCACGCGTAGTTTTTCAATAAAAACATTACCCTCCTTCTGCGCAGTTGGGGTAAAAAGTAGCCTATGTCACCCGGGGATAGTGTAGCTTTCCAACAGTGAAAGAATTTTTTAAATCGGTCCAGTAGTTTCGGAGCCTATTCAATACAAACAAACAAACAAATCTATCGTCTTTATAATATTAGTATAGATAGTCAAGCTCTTGACCTCCTCTTTCTACCTCACCGGGTGGTAAATGGAATCCATGTTTTTTTTATAAATAGTCTAGCGTTTGACCACAATCTCGCCTGATGGTAAGCGCTGATGCAGCCGACGATGGTACACGCTTGCCTGTTTATTTATTTACTAGCTGACCAATCCGCAGCTTCGCACGCGTAGTTTTTTAATAAAAACATTACCCTCCTTCTCCGCAGTTGGGTAAAAAGTAACCTGTGTCACCCGGGGATAATGTAGCTTCCCAACAGTGAAAGATTTTTTAAATCGGTCCAGTAGTTTCGTAGCTTATTCAATACAAACAAACAAATCTTTCCTCTTTATAATATTACAAAGTTTTTGTAGATATTGATATGTTCTTTATTATTGTAGAACATACTTTTGTTCTATCATCAATAGTTTCCGCAGCGCATGCGACGAAAGACGTTTTAGGGCACTTTTTTACACCTTGGGTTACGTTACTTAAGTTTTAGTAAGGATCCCTAATCTTTTCTAGCAATAAATATAGCCTATGTCACTCAAGGTTAATGTAGCTTTCCAATGGAGAAATAATTTTTGAAGTCAACACAGTAGTTTTTGAGTTTATTCATTACAAACATACACACAAAAATACAAATCTTCCCTCTTTATTATTTTTTTTATGTTATTTGTGGGGAAACAGGCTTACGGCTCACCTGATGGTAAGCGGTCACCGTCGCCTATTGACACCGGCAACACCCGGAGTATTGTAGATGCGTTCCCCACACTGTAGAAACCTCTTTACATTTCTCTTGAAGCGTGCCATGTGGTAGCCTAGTGGGAAAACCTCAGATGGTAGCTCATTCCACATCTTGCGAGTATGGGGTAGAAAAGATCGCGTGAAGCGTGTGGTGCGTGATACTTAATTGTCGATGATATGTGGATGAGCTTTATTACGTTGTCGAGAAGTGCGGTGGTAAAATCTCGACGACGGGATGAGATCAAATAGCTCCTCAGAACATTCCCCATTAAACAGGCGGTAAAATACACTGAGCAATCCGATGTCACGGCGTTGACTCAGCGGTTCCAGCCTGTCGGCGAGTTTGGTATCACCGATGATTCTAATGGGTCTTCTCTGAAGGGAGTCAAAACGAAGCAATTGGTACTTTGGAGCTCCGTGCCAAAGATGGGAACAGTATTCCACGTGTGGCCGAACTTGCGCTTTGTACAGCAATAGCCGTTGTTGTGCCGTAAAATACTGTTTGGCACGGTTAAGGACTCCAAGTTTTTTGGAGGTAATAACTTGAGAACGACTTTACCGATTTTGATGAAATTTGGTCTAAAGATAGACTATGACCGGGTTTGTGATATAGGCTACTTTTTACCTGACTGCACAAAAGGAGGGTAATATTTTTATTGACATACCACGCGAGCGAATCAGCTAGTATACATATAATAAAAGATTTTGTTCTGAATGCGGTCGATATACAGTTGTCAGTTGCATGAATGCAGTACGAACATAATCTAGCCAATAGTCAAAGATCCTTGTTAAAAAGAGCGGCCTCCATCATTCAAGTCGCGTCGAATTCTGCGTTGAATCCTTTAGGGCCAAAACCAGTATGAAGTGACACAAGTAACTTAATAAAACGGAAAATAGAAAAAAAAATCATCCCCTTCCCAAAGTACCTTCAAAATTATATCACCTCAATGAATAGTTATCTTTTTAAGTAATAGATAACCTATCAATTATATAAAGTATCATCAAAATTTGTTCACCACGTAAGTCTTGAGACATCGACACGAAAGAAGAAGAATTAAATCAACTTCATCAGCAGCTTTGAAGGGAAATTATTTTGTATTCCATTAAATTGATATAGGTATGTATTATATAATACCTACATTTTAGATAAATTGCCAGCAAACCCTCCGTGGCGCAGTGCGTGAATAGCCGGCTGAGACGCAGGAGGTAGCGGGTTAGATTCCCGCCGCGGGAATAACTTTTACATGATCTACAGGTATTTGTTCCGGGTCTGGATATTTTTTAAATATTTATTTACAAAAAATGTATATCAGTATTATTTCAGTTATCTGGTTGCCATGCATCATACATGCTCTGCTTAGTTTGGGCTAGATAGCACTGTGTAAGATGTCCAGCAATATTTTTATTTTATTTAATTTTTTAATTTTGCCTAAAAATATAGATAGTATCCTCAATCAGAACTGAAACATATTATTTAGCAATTTAGACCTCCAGATTAGAATGAACATTGCACTCCAGTGTAGGTACTAAGTAGTAAGTACCTTCGTTTATATTAAAGTAAAGTCGTATTACGTTACTAGTTCATTGATGTGTAACATCTTTCCTCTCGGTTTGTGGGAGTGATTTTGGCAAAAGGGACGGAAATGTGTAACAGGAAACTGTGGAAGCGCTTTGAGCAATGAGCGCGCGCGGTGGTGAGATGTTACACATCGTATGCGACTACTGTAAGGCAGTTTTTTATTAGCAGAGTAATTTCATTAGTTCAATTTATTATTTTGTCACTTAAAGGGCTGAGATAAACATATTTTTAAATTCCTTTATTTAAATTGAAGATTATTAATTTTATAATTTATTAAACGAGGGGACAAAGCGGTGTCGTGATTTTGCTTATTTTACTGTAAAATGTTCTTCTCGTAATGGCAACAATACAGTTTAAGCCTTGTATTTTTATAAACTGGCAATCAAACGCGCTGGGGTGGGTCGAATGATTCATTTTCGCTTGACTTAAAAAGCCGCAACGAAGATGTCGCGAAGAGCCGGCAGATCTTCGTTGGCGCTCGACAAGTTAACACGTTCTTAAAATAAGTAGGAACTGTATTAAATAAGTTAAAATAATTATATAAAAGTATTAATTGTACCTGCATATTCTATCTTGCATTTTATACTTAATAAAGGAAAAGTATTCCGAAGTTTATTTGTCTGTCTCCTACAATCTACATCAGCAGTGTCTTGCGTCACTGGCGCTTTATTGAATCACGAACGTAACCAAGGATTCTAGAGTTACTACTAGAATCTTGAGTGCAGAGAGGGATATAAGCACGCCCAATATGAAGACAGCTTTATCAAAGAGGTGAATACTCTATTTTTACACTTTCTGCGAGACAACAAAAACCAAACAAGGTTGGAGCTTTCTGTGCAGAGGTTTGTTCGATTTACGAATAAGTTTTATTGTGTGGGTCTCTTTGGGTCAAATTTTAATACATACGAGGTTCCAAATTCAAATCATTCATTAATGCCTCGAATTTGTTTGTTTGTTCATAATCGCCGTAGGGATTTAATCACCTGCTTTCGGTGAGGTTTACATGACATATAATTTGACATTGTCGAGCCGGTGGTGTAAAAATATATTTTCAACACGTAAAGTGTGCCATAGTACATCGTTATTAGGGCCTTAAACCGAACTATAACACACGCGTGCGTAATAATATAACATACTAGTGCATAATAGAATTATCCCTACAAAGTTAAGTTAGTACCCAACTGCAAATTATATGCGAGTAAACAGAGCGTTTTCAATTTAACCGGGTAATACAGTTTTTGTAACAACAAAGAGGTTTTATGCCGCTGAAAATCTTTACGCCCTTGCCTACGGCTCGGGCTGCAAACCACATCCTCGTGTATAATGAGCAACTTAGCTCACTTGTATCATAATATACTAAAAACTGGGCAGTGCGTATCGCACCACGCGTTTGTTACGGTTTTGAAATTACTTCTCCATCTAGAACGAAAACTTTTCATCACAGGATATTCAAGAAATATCTATTTAACTTTACCATTAATTATCAATGTATCAACTAACGTATGCAATATGTATATTTTTGTTCTGAATGCGTGAATGATGAATGAATGTATAGTTGTATCTTTATGGATCAGCCAATTGTCCTATTGTTTTTTTATGACACGCCAACTTAATTAGATACGTATTATTAGGCAAACGGAGATTTTTAGTAAACATACTTGGTAGTAGGGATTCACCTAGCATATTTGTTGTAGCACTGGTACATGTTTGCTCAATTAATTAGCGTTTCACGTCGAAATATCCGTATTTTCAGCAGATTGTTTGATCAGTGATACTTTGGCGGTATAAATTGTAACGACTTGCTTATTATCGTGCATAATAAAACTTAAAATGTGGCGGCTATGTGTCCTCTCCGCTTTATTGCTGCAATTAACTTCGGCAGATGTTAAGAGTGAGTATTTTTATACAAGTATTTTATTGAAAAATAGTCCTTTGATATACGTTAGGTCTTAGAGTAAGATATAGAATTAATAAACAAAAAAATATTTTTCGATCAAAATACATTTTTTTTATATAACAAACCTACAATTGAGAAGAAATTTAAAAAATAACTAAAGATAAGGTAGGTTACCTAAATTTGTTGTGTGGTTAACTTTGTGACGTTAATTTTAACAAATCTTAATAGGTAAGTATACAATTTTAGGTGCTTAATACATAATATTTGGTAGGTGTACATAGAGAAATAAATGAAAACGGGACATTTAAACAATTGAGTTATGACCCAGACTAGAAAAAAAAAATATTGTGCATATTTCGGCAAATTCGAGTGTTAAAGTTTGCTAAAACATAAAGCCATTTTAATTAAACTTAAGTGATGTTTGCTGTTTGTTTCTTAGGATAGCGCAAACAGTCTGGTCACTAATCTCTTCACATTATTGTAGCAGTATGTTTTTACTGCCGATTACACGGGATGACATTAGGTACACACGGCTACACATCATGCTATATTTTTACAGTATAAGCTTACCTCTCATTCTACGAGAAGCCTACACAATGCGAGGTCAGCTTATACTGGAAATTTAGCTTCATGCGTAGACTTGTGTACCAATGCTACGAAGGCCAAGAGTTTGTGCAAACTCGTCTGTTGTTAAACTACGTCTAGTATCTACTATTGAGGATTGTAATTTCTTTTTCTATTATTAAGTTTATTCTTTTTACACCTCGGCCAATGTTCCATTAAGCAATGATCCTCTCCATCCAAAGGTTGTCTGGAAGAGATCGCTTTGTTAAGCGATAAGACCGCCCATTATACTTAATTTTATTTGTTTTTTTCTTTAAATCAGTTGTGTCTAGCTTGTAAGGTATAATAAAGAATTTTCATTCATTCATTCATTCATACATAGGAGGTCAGCAGTTCTAACATTCCTTACATTAGAGATGGCTTCTAGCTCCTACAAATTATGAAAACAAGTAATGTTCACTAAATTTAACCATATTACTGACTTGTATTCTTACATTTTCAGCTGGTGTGAACAACGAGCTAGTCCACCGACTGAGACGCTCCCCGCAATACTACAACGAATGTGGTCCACCTCCGCCACCACCACCGCCATTCTGGCCACCGCCACCACCGCCACCGTTCTGGAGACACCATCTCCATCCACCGCCTTGGGGACCACCGCCACCGCCACCGCCACCGCCACCGCCACCGCCACCGCCAACCCAAACTTCACAGTACCAGACATACTCCCAAGCCAACGCTGAGAGTGTGGCAAATGCTGCTAGCAATGCAGGTGCCAACGTCAATCCTGGTGGCAATGTTGGAGCCAAATACATCCAACCAGAACCTTGTACAACCTGTGGAAATAATGGGAGCAATGCTGTGAGCAATGCTCAGAGTGAAACGGGTCAAGCTGTGGCGGTTGCTATTGCTAGAGCAAGCGCAAATTAGACCTTGGTCCACTTTAGATTACCGTCCTAAGTCCGACATTATTTTATATGCTCAATGGCGGCCTAGACAAACAGTTCATTATTGCTAAGCATAGATTAACTTTAAGCTTTTTTGTTTTTTTTGACCGATATTTAATCATATGCGATAGTATTAACACAGCCTACCATAAAGAAAAAGGAGAAATATAATTATCTGTCCAAGCTTTTCATAACAGCCCATGAAGTTTAAATTGAGGGAATTTAAACCTGAATATCTAAGGATAAATTAGGATGAACCAGTGGACCCGCCGAACTTCGTACCGCCTTGACATGCATATAACGCGGGCTGTCAATATACGTCACCATGGTAGAATTGTCAATTGTTGTCCCCGGCCATCATTATGTATGAGAAAATGAATGACTTCCACAAATAATTCAATACCAAAATTAGCCAAATCGCTCCACCGGTTCTCGAATTTTAGCCAGACTAACGAACAGCAATTAATTTATATATATATAGACAATATCTCGGGATAACTATCTCATCTGTTTCAAACGATATTCATTTTTTTCATCCTCTTTGACGATATTTGCAGCACGTATTCTGTTAATTCTATGTCAAACGTCATAAGGTTACATTATAAAAGCGCTAAGGTTATATTATAAATAGTTTTATAAAAGTATTCTTAAATTTTCTAATCTTGCGCGCAATTTTCTTAATTTTTTCTTTCATAAGAACCTTCTCCTGACAATAAGAGTTACAACAAAAAAATAATTAGCGAAATCGGTCCAGCCGTTCACGCATGATGGCGTGCAAGGGAAATAGGGATTCATTTTTATATATAGAGATTAACGAATGAAAACTCTTTATTGTACACCATAAAAAATACAAACAAAATAGTACACTAAAGTAATATGTTTTGTATTCAAATAAAACATTGACAATTCTACGGTTTTATTTCGTTTTATTATATTGTATGCGTTCCATCAGAAAAGATTAAACTTCATACGTAGTATAATAATAATAAATATGGCTGGACATTTCACACAGCGCTATCTAGCCCCAAACTAAGCAGAGCTTGTACTATGGGTACCAGATAACTGATAGAATACTTATATACTTTTTTTTTGTAAATACATGCTTATAGCGAAACAACCAGACACGGAACACATATCTGTAGATCATACAAACATTTGTTCCGCGGCGGGAATCGAACCCGCTACCTCCTGTGTCTCAGCCGGCTGTACCCACTGTACCACGGAGGTCGTCCACCAGTAGGTAGTTACATAGTCCAGTCCTTTGCACCTTCTTGGGATTCACAAGAATCATTTTTCAATGTCTTAAAGTAAGTTTGAGTTTTTATTTTAATTTTAAAATTAATGTTTACTTAAGTTGGAGTGGAGCGCAATTATGGATAGTAATTTTTCTAATACCTGCTTGCACTTACGTCAAGGGCTCTACTTTTAAAAGAAATTACTTTCAAACCGTATTTTCAAATTCATCATCATCATATCAGCCGTAGGACGCTGAACAAAGGCCTCCCTCATTGATCTCCAGGAACTGCGGTTGGAAGCGGACTGCATCCAACGCCGACCTGCGGTTCTTACCAAGTCGTCTGCCCATCTTGTAGGTGGACGTCCTACGCTGCGCTTGCCGGTCCGTGGCCTCCATTCGAGAACTTTCCGGCCCCATCGGTCATCTGTTCTGCGCGCTATATGGCCTGCCCATTGCCACTTCAACGTGCTAATCCATCGGGCTATGTCGGTGACTTGAGTTCTCCTACGTATCTTCTCATTTCTGATTCGATCCCGTAGATAAACCCCGAGCATAGCCCTCTCTATAGCTCGTTGAGCGACTCTGCGCTTATTCATAAGGCCAATAGTGAAGAACCACGTCTCGGTTCCTTATGTCATCACTGGTAACACACACTGATTGAAGACTTTCGTCTTAAGGCACTGAGGTATGTTGGACGAAAAGACGTTGCGAAACTTTCAAATAACGTTTATTAAATTACTTATATCACTACATACAAGTAATACAATTACATATTTTTATTGGCTGGTGATGGTGTGGTCGAAGATAGGACACCTTTGCCTAGAAAGAACATGTTCTACTCTCTCTGTGCTGTTTATTAAACACAGAAACATTAATAATCCAATAATATCATAGCATTCACTATAATCAGCCTCCAACTTCGAAAAGGCTTTATATCGAGGTCAAAAGGCGTGGTTATAAACCATAAGCAGACTTGTAGGTGAGAGTAATCAATCCTGAATGAGATGATAATTTTATGGCTAGAAACTTTTATCGCCATTAATTTGGTGCCAAAATCTCCTCGGAAGTAGAGGTTCGCACGACTCAAGGTGAATAAAAGAGGCAGGTCGTCCAGTTAAAGTTTGTTTGCGAGCGATAAAGTTACTATCGACACCATCATTATTCTACCGTAGTATAGTTTTATCACTGCCAAACGCACACGAGAGATGATACAAGTAACTTTTTAACAAAAATATAACCGACTTAACAAAACTACTTAACTGATTTTGATGAAATTTCTATGAGACGAAAATGAAAGAAATCTCTGAAAGTTTTTCTATTAAAAAAAGAATGTTCCAAATCGGTTGATAAATGACGGAGTTCTGAGGCAAAAACATGAAACAATTATGGTCTGGTTTTCTCTCTATCCTACTAAAATTATAAACGCAAAAGTTTGTGTGTATGAATGTTTGTTACTCTTTCACGCCGGAACGGCTAAACCGATTGCGATGAAATTTGGTATGTACCTAATAAAAACATAGTCTACTTTTTATCGCCAAACTACGCGTGCGAAACCGCTGGCAACAGCTAGTATATTATAAGTATGTATTTACAAAAAAAAATTATTTAAGTATTCTATTAGTTACGAGTATCTGGTTCCCATAGTACAAGCTCTGCTTAGTTTGGGGCTAGATAGCGCTGTGTGAAATGTACAGCAATATTTATATAAATTATAAGGTATGTATTTACAAAAAAAAATTTTATAAGTATTCTATCAGTTATCTGGTTACCATAGTACAAGCTCTGCTTACTTTGGGGCTAGATAGCGCCGTGTGAAATGTCCAGTAATGTATATTTATTTATTATGCGTCCTTATAAAATAAGAGGGTTGCCCTCAATATTTTTGGGATCCCATCATAAGATCTTGACTTGGTGCCAATAAGACCACCTGGTTGGGAAGTATGTACCCTTTTAAACAAAAAAAGAATTTCTCGAATCGGTCCAGGCGTCTTCGAGTAATCACAGAATAAATCAAAGCCCAAATCCGGCCCCACATGGAGCTCACATATCTGGAACGGTGCACCGAAATACCAACTGCAGCCCCTAGACTCCTTGCAACGCAGAGCTGTTCGTATTGTCGACGGCCCAGCAGTATCGAAGGACCTGGAGCCGCTGAGTCTGCGCCGTGACATCGGAGCGCTCAGCGTATTCTATAAAATATATAACGGTGAATGTTCTGAAGAGCTGTTCAATCTAATCCCTGCTTCCCACTTCTACCATCGAACCTCCCGCAACCGGCAACGAGCTCACCCACATATTGTAGATGCGTGGAAGTCTCACACGGTGCGTTTCTTCCACGCATCTGCAAGATATGTAATGACCTTCCTCCGGAGGTTTTCCCGGTGGGCTTCAACATGAACGCCTTCAAGTGAGGTGTAAATAAGGCATTAAGTTTTAGGCAATGCGACTACAGTACTTCGAGTCCTGCAGGAGTTTATAGGCGGCGGTGCACACTTAACATCAGGAGGTCCATTAGCTTGTGTGTCTAAATATATATTAAATAAAAAAAAACATACATAAAAGAATCCGATGAATTGAGAACCTCCTCCTTTTTATGAAGTCCGTTAAAAACTGTCACCTTAGTAGGCACTTAGGTTCCTGGTTTGTGAGGCATATACAGAAGCAACAGTACAACTGCAATTTCTGCACGTAAATTGAGGCCCTCCAAGGGAAGAGCACGTTGGAGTTCTTCTGAAACAACAGATGAGCGATGCCCTGTCATGGGCAACAAATAACGCCGCAAGAATGTTTGCCTCAAACCATCTCACTCGTCCTTGAGAGTAAATTTATTTTTAGAGCCGTACACTGCGGCCGAATCTTCTTTCGTTCCATGTCGTCATAAATATCTCAATTTGAAGTTCATACACTTACAGTGGCTTCCCAAGGTCTGTGATTATACGGATGATAACACGTATACCCGACGGCCACAGACAGGCACACACCGCTCCCACGGTGCGAATCCGAGATTCGAAGCCATTTTGACATTTTTACTTCGAAAACTTTCATGATTTATTTTAATCATTATTATAAATACAGGATTTATCACGTACGACGACGATGGGTCATCGGTGACGCAACCACCACCACCGCGCCCGTCTACTCGCGCGCAGAGGGCTGCGGTGCGTAGTGCGAGGCGAGACGTAGTTCGGAACGGATCACAATCATTGACGTTTCAAAGTGATCCTTGCGATTTTAATGAATAAAAGATTTTTACTTTGACTTTGATTCACCCTGATAAAAGCTCACGAATTGAACCGAAACATTGTCGGTCGAACACCGATAAAACAGTACGTGATAAATCCCGTATATATACCTAGTCAGGTCATAAATTCTGTCACATGTTTAATATAAAATAATTGTAACAAGTTTATTCATTATGTAACCATTTATATACCAAAATGAACTTAACAAAACATAGATTCTTATGACACTAAAGTTTATTCAGAATGACCTCCGTGATTTTGAATACAGGCCTTCAATCTGCGCGGCCAGTCGTCTATCGCAGCACGAACGAGGTCCATGTCAATATCGGCGGCTGCCTTAATCAAGGATGTCTTGAGTGACTCCAAATTGGGATGAGGCTTTGAGCACGCCTTTTCCTCCAAGTGTTGCCATATCTTGTAATCTAACGGATTCAAATCTGGACTGGAGGAAGGCCAGTCTTCGTGCCGGATGAAATCGATTTCACGCGCCGCCAGCCAGTCTTGTGTGCTCTTCGCTCTATGAGCTGACGCCGAATTTTGTTGGAATACCCAGTGCCTGTTATTGAACATGGTATGAGAAACAGGTTCCACAAGGTTCGTCGGGACTGTATTTTGATACACAACTGCATTCGTTTTTACACCTTTCTCACAAAAATGTACCTCTGTTAAGCCCCAATAAGAAACTCCCAACCATACCATGAGCGAGGATGGAAAATGACCTCGTTGGACACGCGGAATACGGTTGCTCGCTTCTTCACTACTGTGTGCGTACACCTTATCATTTTGTTTGTTGTAGCTCTCTTCTACGGTAAAAAATTTTTCATACGAAAAAAGAATTTCCCGATATTTTTTTCCCGCGTACCGCTTCATTAAAGCGCGGCATCTCTTCAGTCTCAGGTCCATTAGACGAGCATTCAAACGATGTCCTGTTTTTCTTCGATATGCCCGAAGCCCTAAGTCTTCATTTAACACCGTTTTCACCGTGGTTCTGCTTAACCCCATCTGAAGGGCCAACAGTTTCTGCTTACGTTTGGGATTTCTTTGAATTCGCGCCTTCACAGCTTTTATCACTGCTGGAGTCCTAACAGACTGAGGGCGACCACTTCTTAACCTGTCATCTACACTAGAGTCTTCATTGTATCGTTTGATGGTGCGATAAAGGAATCTTTTGGTTATATTAAAATTTTTCAGTATGTCTAAAATTAGAATTGGCGCGTAACCGCAACGATGCAACGCAATAACTGCAACACGGTCTTCTTTAAGCGTCCACTCTATATTTAAAAATGAGTAAAATTCTAAAAAGTATACATTTTTATTTTCATGAACAATTCGAAATTCGAATTCTATAAACTTTTTTGTGGCCAGCATTCTAAAAGAAAAGTTTTTACTGTGTGACAATACTTATGACCTGACTAGGTATAAGGAGACAAGTGGTAATATATGATTTTGACCCGGAACACAAAAAAACAATAGAAGTCGTAAGTAGGCGGAGCCCGCGTAACACCAAGTACGCAGAGTTCCGCGCACTACAAGCTTCGCTCACTTCAGTCGTGTTTCTATTACTGTGGGGTAAACGTACTTCAAAAAAATATAAAAATGCCATGTTGTGCCGTTTTGGAGTGTAAATATTATTGCCGAAACAAAAATTTTACAAAAGGGGGCATATCCTATCACCGGTAAGTATTAGTTTATTGTTTTTTGTTAGTTTTGATTAAAATGCAAAATCGTCAAAGAAAATAGACTATGAATTATACTCTTTAAGGTCGTGTTTACCTCAACTTACGCTACTCAATTAGGGATGTGACCCCCAATATACTGATAAATGTGTTATCGATAGCTTTAATTGGTTGTATTATTGATTCCGGAAACTTTTAGTGTGCCCCTCGTATAATAATTCTGTATTAATATTCCAGTAATATGATATTTTTTTAAGTTTTTATGAGTTGGAAACCTGTGATTATGTTATGAAAGAAAGAAAAGAAAAGCTGTTTATTTCGACCACCTATATTATAACCTGACGTACCTATTTCGTTATGCATAGTAGGTAGGTGATAATCGATATCGATACATTCGTCTTGTATCGTCATAGGTACATCACTAAAGCAGTAGCAAAGTATTTTGGACTATCGAGTAACAGCCATGGCATTATCAATCTTATTATTTGCTGTTAGAGACTATAACAAAAACCGTTAGCCACAGCGCCATCTGTTGTTGAGTGGCTTTGTTTTGTGGGTAATCAAGTAACAGCCATTGCATTATCAGTCTTATTTCTAATTAATACAGACTAAAATAATAATATTTTCTAAAGTGCCATCTTTTGGTGAGTAGACCTTAATTTTTTATTACTATTTATTTTATTGAATTTTAAACCATTTTCCCTTAGAGGCTAAGGTTTTATATCCGTAAAATTAGTTTTATGGTTTTATGACTTTTTGAACGTTCTCTTTCAACCAATTATAACTTTTATTTCTAAGTGTGCTAGTTTTTACATGTGTGAGTTTAGATACACTGGTTTTCATAGTGAAAAGTCAACATGCTAGTTCTATTGTTTTTTGTGTTCTGTGGATTTTGACACGTGTGCGAAAGAGAAAGTAGAACGTGCCTTGCACGAGCTCACCCCGCATCTTTGACCGAGAAACCGCTACAGACGCGTCTGCGCTACCACGGACGGTACACTTCCGATGTACAGTCGGCCGGTGCGGGCTTGTTCGCCATCGTCTTCAATATCACAGACCGTAGGAAGCCACCTTTACAGATACCGATGGTGGGTGTAAAAGTCAATCTTTGTTCTCGACCCCTAGAGGTTCCATTAGCTACGATGATATTATTATTAGGTACTTACTACAAATTACAGGATAGACCAGTTTATCGTTTTGATCACTATCTATAAAAAATATCGCTTTTACTGGATATGGTCTTAAGTATAGACACCTACGCAAAATTGTTCCTATTCTGTTTTGGGCAAAACCACATTAGTTCGTAGAAAACTGAGGAAACAGAGTTCTTCCGCAATGGAGATTAACATATCGCACAAATTATGTTATTGTTAATTATTTTATAATATATTGTTTTAATAACAAAACAAGGTTTAAAACAATTTTAGGGCATGGAGAAGATTTGCTGACTAGATAATGATACTTCGTTCAGTTCGTTCAGATCAACTTGATCTTTAAAATAAAAAGCAGTTGACATTTACGAAGATATATTTTTCGGATGATTGCAGCCGCGAGGCGTTCATTGACTTCTTCAATAGTTGCGTCGGTTCCCTTTATTTTATTATTCGTTGTAATAATTAACAGTATTTTTGATACTTTATACTAGAAAACTATTATAAATTCAGTTATTATATTAAAATGAGTAGTTTATTACGTTTTTCAACGCAAAAAGAGACCAAGGAGAATTGAATTGTAAGATCAAATCGTATTCTAATGACCAAGAAATGCAAAGTATATGGCCGTTATGGTATAGCTCAAAAGCAGGAAGTTACTCCAAATTCATCATTGTATTCCATTTTACGAGTTCCGTGGGATTTTCGCGAAATACTCGAGTGGGGGATGGCCTCGTCTTCTCGACCTATAAAGCCTTCTTGACCCACAAGTCCGACACAATAACCGGAACACAACACAACATGACACGTCTTTTTATATTTTTTGCCGTCATCATCGGCGCAGCCCTAGGCCAAGGTTTTACTTTTATCGATAATTTTTATCTTTATTGCATGGAGATAAGAACATTTAATAATGGTTTTTAAATTTCACAGAAACATCTGGTGCGCTAGAACCGAGTGTGAGAGAACCCAGAACTATAAAGAAAAAGCTATGCCACAAGTATGGGATCTGCGGTGGAGGTTACGAAGGAAATAATCACGGGGGTTATCAACAAGGAGGTTACCAACAAGGTTACCAAGGAGTTCCAATAAACATTGCCATCAGCCAGTCACAATCCTCAGCCAATGGAGCACATGGCGGTCACGGAACTGGTTACTATCCATACAACTATCAGTACAACGGGGGATATCCTAACCACGGAGGATATAATCAAGGTTACAGTGGCTATAATCAAGGGTACGGTGGCCATAATCAAGGGTACGGTGGCTATAACCAAGGATATAACGGCTATAACCAAGGATACAATAGCTATAACCAAGGCAGCAGGCCAGGTTACGGCAACGGACAAGGGTCATACAACAACCAGTTTAATGGAAACTACTACGGTGGTCAACAGCAAGGAGGATATGGGTTCCAGAGGCCGTTTGGTCCTTTATTTGATGAGGAGGCTGGGGACAGTCACGAAGATGGAGATGGTATTGGTTTCGCGCGGTCACTAGCTATTGCGGAGAGCAAGGCATAATATAATTTCATTTTATTTTATTTTCTTCGGAAAACATACAATGATAAAATACTTAATAATTAGTTTATACTTATAGCTAATCACCATTTAGACGTTTTCGCATATTGAGTTTATTTGCCTGACAGACCTTGTAGGTACTCTCAGACTTATCTGAGAAAGGAGTAGATAATTTACTCGTAGACTCAAACTCTACGCTTCATGTACTGATTCTTGCCGGGTTAATAAATTAAAATTAAAAAATGTAGATAAGTAAGATAGTTAAAGCGTATTTTGTTCTTCTCATCGACAAGTAGTCAAATCATCTAAGAAGGTAAGTCACGGTGTAACTATTCCAACAATAATGCGAATTTATGAGAAGTCGCTGTAAGTTTCTCTATGAATGTTATAGACAGAATGGACTGTGATTAAACTATTCAATATCGTTTTAAGGATATGTTAATAAATTTTATTTTTGTCAATGACCTGTGTTGGTTTTATTCATCGTCTCAAGTAGGAACAGAACAGAAGCCTTAAATCAATTAGGTATGTAATTATTTTACAATATCTACCATCAGTAATATTGAAATATTATTGGTTGCCATAAAATTAGCTACCTATCCTGTATCTTTCTAAAGGTAAATGATCTGGCTAAAATTTATAGAATATCGAAAAAACCGATGACTCGATCCTTTTCCTGTAGACTCAGTAATTTAGTATTAATTTACATTAATAAGGTTTTTGACCTGACTTAGCGATTATTATGCACACATGACGACCTCCGTGGCGCAGTGGGCGAACAGCCGGCTGACACGCAGGGGTGGGTTCGGTTCCCGCCGCGGAACAAATGTTAGCATGATCTACAGATATTTGTTCCGGGTCTGGTTGTTTTTCTATATATTATAAGTATGTATTTACAAAAAAAAGAATATAAGTATTCTATTTTTAGTACAAGCTCTGCTTAGTTTGGGGCTAGATAGCGCTGTGTGAAATGTCCAGCAATATTTATTTATTTGATATTAGATCAATTAGGTTTTTTTTTACTTATTTCTCATGTCTTATTTAATCTTGTTTCTTTTTAAAAGCTGTCTGAAACCGATTATAATCTAATAAATGCTTTTTAATCGTTTCTTCGATGGGAAAGAGATACGATTAGATTAGAAAGATTGTATTCATTACTGTAATAGGCTCAATTCGAGCTAATTACAAACGTAAAATTTACATTTGAACAGAAACCCATGCAACGTTTTTAAAATTGCGCCCTTCTTCTTTCGTGTCAATGGCTATTTGACTTCAAAATTTGATTAGCCTAATAGAGAGCAACTTCCACAGCCCTGTCTGTTGCCTGGTACAAGTCATTCCGTGTGCAAATTGCGCCCAATAATAATTATTATTAGGTTGGAAATTATTATTTACCTAACTAGCACAATGAAAACACCGAAATAAAATTATATTATCTACCCTTTACCCTGCATCATTTGAATTCCCAAAACAAAAACAACAGAATATTAAAATTGCAAATTAGATAATTTATCTACACAGAACAAGCTTTTTCTTCAAAGATGAATTCTCACAAAAAATCAATTACATATTTTAATGGCGGTCATTAGAAAGATTTATCACCATCATCATTAATAACAGGCCTTCGATTACGTTAGTAGATGCTCCGTTAGTAAAGCACAGCGCATTGGTATGCCAATTTTTATTAGCCTATTTCAGCATCCTCTGCACAATTAAGATGACACTGTGACCATTAAATTTATGGTATCAGATCACCTGGACCTATCAAAAACAGTTTACAGTAACGTGTTAGATAAATTTATTTTATGAGTGTCAATGCCTTTGGGTGTTCAGAGTATACTGGTGGGGGGAAAGATGATACTGGTATATAAGCTTAGAGAAATGAATCAACAATATTCATAAACATTGGAGAAAGGTATACGCATCCTGTGAAGGAGAAAATGGCAGCAAAGTTGATCGTACTTGCGGCGCTGGTTGCAGCCTGTTGTGCCAAGCCTTTCTACTTCTCTGGTGAGTTCAAAGGAATATTCTATTGTTAATTAGAACAAAGGAGAAAATGAATAAATTTCGCATTATAATATCGATAATTTTGCTGTCAAGAGGTCACTGTTATATTAAGTGGAAAGTACAGTTACGCTTAAATTATAAATTTATTGTCCTGAGACGATACAATAAAAACACTCATTTTCGGTTATTAAATTAAATTTGGTGAGAGGTGAACTTTTGTAGATTCGCATACCAATAAGGCTGATAATAGATTAACAAATAAATTGTTTCTGATATTTAAAGCTTCTGTCTACGGTTTTGTCTGCGTGTTTCCTATCTCATCATGTTTCCAAATCGACACCAATAGCGTAAGTAGCTTTTGTAAAATTCTTGGTGTTTGTTTTCAGCCCTGCCTGAACTAACAATCCTTCGCGCTGGCCGGTCCCCTAGCCTCGCATACGGTTTCGGTGGCGGGATCGCCAGCGACATCGGTGGCATCAAGCACTCCAGCAGTTTCGGAACCTCCTTCGAAACCGGCAACGCGCAGGCCTTCGGTGGCGGCATCGCATCTAACAATGGCAACCCCTACGCTGGTGGAGTTGGCCTCGCTCAGACCTACCCAGACGCTACCCCTGCCTACCGTACCTACCCAGTGTACTCCACTCCTTACGCCACCCCTTACTACTCATACCCGTATAATTTAGGCTATAACAACTTTGCAACTCCTCAAATCCGCAACAACTATGGAAACGCCTTCTCCTCAGCTCAGAACAACGGTGGTACTGCTATTGCCCAGAGTCAGAACGGGCCTTATGGAACTGTGGCGTCCGCGGCCAACATTAACCCGTCCCTGTCTCGTCACGGCTTCAGGAACGTATATGGCGGGTCTGGTATAGCTTCTGCCTCCGCCGCTTCGTTCGCAGACGACTCCGGAACGGCCACTTCGCTGACTCAGAACAGCGATGAGCGAGGTTACAACACCGCCGTGTCCGCTGTTCAGAACGAGGGGGGAGTAAGGTCTAGTACCGCGCAGACTATTCAGCAGAACGGCGGAGGTATTCAGCACAGTGGAGCTACATCCATCAATGGACCAAATATCCAGGCGGCGCACTCGCACGTTGTCAACACCGGCGCCGGGGCTGGAACCTACTACTAATTTTAAGATTTAATAAACCAAAGATATCAAAACGACCGCAAAGCGCTTGTTTTCATATCTTTATTGAGGTTCGACCTCCAAACTTGACGCATTTGGCGTGATGTGATGTCAATAAAAGACTGCAATTAACATAAAATCATTAATTTTTTATTTACCTTATTAAATTCGTCACTAAATTTATGAAGTTCCGTTAACAAGTTCAGCCTTAAATTATGGCCTCTTTTTATCTAAATGAACAGTCTCAACTTTACCGTAGACATGACCGTTATCATTAACAGCCGTCACTGTTCTGACCTCTCCGTCGCCGCTAAAGCTTGCACGAGGATGCTCATAAACATTTTCAATATTACTAAACCAGTTATTTAAATGAAATCCATCCAAATTAGGCAATAGGAATGGCACAAAAAATGGGTTGGTTTGGCCGAAGCTTCGGCTTGTCCCCGCGATAGTTCTCCCAGGAGTGGCAACACTGAAGCTATGTACTCCACGATTTGAGCTTTGTACTTCAGGTTTGTAGAAGTTTGATCTTAGTAGGCTTTCCGGGCTAGCGCGTTGAGAAGCATAGCTGTTCAGGAAATACTTCTCTACCTCAGGGTCTGATGATGATATAGCGATGATTGACTCTCCATTTGGGGTTGACTCTGTGGACAAATAAAATAGGTTTAGGTTCTTTAAAGATAATCGTACCTTTCTTTGAGTTTGCTTAGAAAAGGATAAATGACGTGTCCTACCCCATTCGCTAAAGCAAAAATGAATAACAAACCTTTTAAAACTATAGGCACTGCAGACACGCTATACAGAGTAAAAACAACGCATAACAGTAAACGCAACGCTGTCATTTTTATTGCTATCAAAGGAGTAACTCTTCTGAACTAATGGATATAGAAATGAAGCTTTTTCTTGACCGTTGGGTATATATACCTCATTATACTTCGTAGGTAATGAATGATGGATGTACTACAGGGAGCAATGGCAGGTCATCGAACTAGAGATTTATCACATCAGATGCGAGACTTTCAAAGATTAATACAGTAGATAAATTAAGTACTAATCTTCTAAGCTTTGGCGTCCTAAAAGCGGCGGCCATGATACGACCGGTAAAATTAGGAAAAGATGAAAATCATCTTTAAGACTTGACCAAACGGAATTTGAGCCCCCGATAAGGATGAAGGCGATGACTAACTCCACAAGTCCATGCCTAGTTTAGTATGAAACGAATGGAGATGTTATTTTAAAAAAACCAAGGAATTTAAACCTGAAACCTTACCATATCAGACTGGAACGCGATACCAATTTCGCTACGCAAGTGACTGCAGTTCGTTTACAAACATTTCACATCGAATTTGTCTGAAGTAAAAGCTGTTTAAACTTTTTTTCAATACAACTACAGCAAGATTAAATGGTTTATCTATGTTTATTTTAAACCGTCGAAAGATGTAGGTAATTAAAATGAATGATGTCGCAATGTGCTTTTGACTAATGAATAAGAGGGCAACAGCCTCGAGCAATACAGACAGGCAATAAATAAAACACACCTAGACATTAATTTATTAAAACAACAAATTAGCAGAATAAGAATACCTAGCTGTAAACTCGATTAGACACAAAAGAACGTGTTTCCTCAATAGACGATTTTCATATTATTTATTTTAAATTTTGACTACTGAAATTTGGAACAAATGTTTGCATGATCTACAAATACTTGTTCCGGGTCTGGTTGTTTCCCTATATATTGTAAGTATGTATTTACAAAAAAAAATGTATATAAGTATTCTATCAGTTATCTGGTTCCCTTAATACAAGCTCTGCTTAGTTTGGGGCTAGATAGCGCTGTGTGAAATGTCCAGCAATATTTATTATTATTATTATTTAATATTGTGTCCATCAACATAACTAATATAAAAAACCAGCCAAGCGCGAGTCGGACTCGCGCAGGAAAGGTTGCGTACCATTATCTATAAAAACGAGCAAAAAAAATTACGTTTGTTGTATGGGAGCACCCCTTAAATATTTGTTTTATTTTAATTTAATTATTTATTTTTAAAGTGAATATAAAACTGAAGTGAACTAATTGAATATAATATTTCAAGCGTCCACCTGTTGCCGTATCAATATCTAGGAAAAACGAGCATAAAAATCACGTTTGTTGTATGGGAGCCCCCCTTAAATATTTATTTTATTCTGTTTTTAGTACTTGTTGTTATAGTGGCTACAGAAATACATCATCTGTGAAAATTTCAACTGTCTAACTATCACGGTTCATGAAATACAGCCTGGTGACAGACGGACAGACAGACAGCGGAGTCTTAGTAATAGGGTCCCGTTTGACCCTTTGGATACGGAACCCTAAAAACTAGCTGCCGAGCGATTTGTTTGTCAATCCAAACAATACCATCATGCCTCACTCTTCACAGTGTGTTAAAAAGTTAGCTGTCGTCTGCGGCTTCGCTCGCGTTGTAGGTTTGTCAATAAAACCATTATCCTCCTTTTTCGCAGTCGGTTAGAAAGTAGCCTATGTCCCAATTCCGGTCATAATCTATCTGTATATCAAATTTCATCGAAATCGGTCCAGCCGTTTAACCGTGAAAAATAAGAAACAGACAGACACAGACTACTTTCGAGCTTATAATATTAGGTGGATGTGAATAAAGTGGAAGCATTTCTCCAATGACATTTTCTGTCTGAATGTCTGGTTGTCTAGAAGCGATAGCGATAAGATCGCCCATTATTGATTTACCTGTTTCTCATCTATCTAGAATTTTCATTCATTATTCACCACATCATCATCCACAGCCAGACTTCACCCACTGCTGGGTATAGACCTCCCCAAGTTTGTGCCATCCGCCACGATCCTGCGCTAGTCTCACCCATTGACGGCCCGCGACTCTAACGATGTCGTCCACCCATCTCGCTGCCGGACGTCCTACCCTACTACCTCATACCTCGGCCACCATTCAGTCGCTACCTTGCTCCACCTGTCATCACCACGTCTTGCCAAGAGTCCCGCCCAAGACCATTTGAGTTCCATAACTCGATTCCCAACGTCATGAATCTTCGTTCTTCTACGGATGTCGACGTTTGGTGCCGAACATGGTACGCTCCATGGCTCTCTGTGCAATTTTTAACCTGTACACAGCCTCTTGCGTGAGCGCCCATGTCTCGGCACCGTAAGTCATGGTGGGCAAAACACATTGGCTAAATAAGCTGGTCTTCAGACTCTGTGGAGTTTTAGGCGACTTATGGATGTCGTCCAGCTTGCCATCCAACATTAAATACTTTATACAAACGCTTATTACGGCAAATACTTACTACATGGTCTTCGCAGTTCCTGATACCCAAGATACAGAGATTCCTAGTGTGGAGTCAGAACTACTGACTACTCTCTACTTCAGTGACTACTGGATATAATAATTTACAATAACCCATCACTATTTCACTTAAACATATTTATAATGAAAATATTAGGAAGCATACAAACTCTAGGGCATTTTAAACGATCTTGGGTATATTTGGAACCCATATCGCAGTTATTGTACACATATAGTACTTCTTGTCCGGACACCACGAATCGAAGCCATGTTTGTTTAAAAGCTTAAATTTTAAACTAATGAACTCATAAGCGCAATAGGAAGATGCTAACCAATAGGTTTCGGTAATAAAAGTACTGTTACTTCTGTGCGCGGCTCGTCGCAAAAACTAACCCATAGCGGACCCCGACACATTATAAAGATAAAAATTAATCAAATATTAAATTTATTACAACATAATAATAACAGAGAAATTACTGGTCGCAAATTGGTATGTCGCCTATTCCTATCAATATTTATTAAGAACCGTTTTGAATACCATAAACGAGACAAAATTAGAACTTGTAAATTTACGGTGGATATAAACTGAGAATTTTGTGGCGGACTTGCATTTATTTCTGTGCTGTCACAATGAGAAGTTATCTCGGTATTTTTGTGGCGTGGTCGGTGGTAGCCACCGCGTTGGCAGGTAACCTGTTTTACTGTTGATTGGCAATTAGCGATTTGAGTTGACAATAGTGGAGATAGATAGAAACAAAACAAAATAATTTTGAATGATATATCATAATCCAGTTTTATTTTATGGAGCGGTGTTTATGCACTCTCTATTGAAAAGAGATTGACTTTTTCCAATTGAATTTTGTATAGTGTATTCCCATTAAAACAGTAAGGGTGACTCGCGCAACGATGCCTAAACGTATTTAGTGGCTAAATATGATTTAAGGAGTTGTCAAATCATACAAATAGATCAAATTTAAACATGGTTAATTTGCTAAATATACGTTTAAGGATCGTTGTGCAAGCCGGCCTAAATAACTAACAATTCTGTCATGTGTTTAATATATATTGAACAATTCTGAAGAAAGTTTACTGTTTACAGGAGAAAAAGATCCACAGGCGATAATCAAGACCTTCAATACCAAAAATGGATTTGGAGTGGCCAGTGTCGCCGGAGTCACATCCAGGAACGGCAGAGTCTCAGCCGTCAGCGGCGTCAACTACTTCCCATCAGGGTCAAACCCCTTCTACTTTCCTATGACCCGCTCGGGGGACAACATCCCAGAGCCCATATCTTTCTCAAAACAGGAAGATGGAAAGTTCACGGCTGGACAAATAAAGTACGGACCAGGATCCGTATCAGTTACATCTATCGCTAGATCCGCATTTCCTAAAGACTCCACCAAAACTGTGAACTCTCTGAAGACGCCGTTCCAAAGCATGTTCAAGACCTCCGGACAGTTCAAGCCAAGTGACATGCTTTTTGAGGATCCATTTTCGTCCTTCAACTCGAGGAGTTTAAATCCTTGGTTCCCAAATACCTTTATGTTCAGGCAGCCAACATTCCAGAATATTAATTCAATGAGACCGGTGTGGCCTTACTCGGGGTTTAACCCCCTTTTCAACTTCTGGCGAAGATAAGTACTCGGAGTATATCTATGTATGTTTAGTTATTAAAAGGTTTTGCATTTAATAGCGTTTAATATTATTGTGATTTATGTGTTAAATAAATGTTAGGTAATAAATTGTTAATTTATGAAGTTTTATTTTATCATCCAGTTTACCAACTCGAAAATATACATATAATATAATACATATATATATAATATACATATTGATGATCAGCGGGGCAATGCAGCCAGTGTCTTGGGAACACATCCGCCTGGTAGTGATCTGGAGCAGTATAAAGATCGTTTGCAACGGTCTTTAGATGATTCAACTGTTTCTTCTGCATTTTAGTCGTGTATATATTTATGGTTATTAAAGGCATTTTGCCCACATCCCTACATATTGATATAATAAGCAATTCGGATGATCTAATTTTGGTATATTTCCAGCATATAAGAAATAATTCGAATATAATATTAATAATGCCGTGGGGCGCCGGCAATAGAATGTTGTCCCTCCGCTCTTGCCCGTGGATGCAGTAGGAGTCTGCTAAGGGATACCTCTGAAAGATGGGCAGCAGCGTCTTTTCGTGTTTCAACACCTATACTGCGCTCGCCAACCCGCCTGCCAAGCGTGGCGAGTATGGCAACAACCCCCTCATACCGCAGGTCGGCGTTGGATGCAGGCCGCTTCCAACCGCAGTTCCTGGAGATCAATGAGGGAGGCCTTTGTCCAGCAGTGGACGTCCTACGGCTGATGATGATGATGATGATGATGATGAAGAAATAATTCAAAAGATAAAGTAATATAAAGCTATCTAAATTTTAATTCATATTCTATTGCTTACAGATACATTTAAATAACATCAATAATCTTTATAACCGAGATAAGAAACCAATAAAACGAACGTTCCTCCTCTCCTAGCAAATCTAATGAATATTTAAGGTAAATGGTGCAGATGCCACTTGTAGAATGTCAATAAACCTAAGCTAAGAATATCCTTAACATATAAGGTAACTTGTGCAATCGCGTCCAAACGGTAAGGCTGAGAACATAGAGACGTAAAAATGGCGACCGTGTAAGTATAAATAGCCTAATTTAAAATAGGTAATAAGATACAGTAGACAGACAAATGTATGCTAGGTCTACAGGGATGAGAGCGCTGTCAGCGTGCGTAGATTCTCTTAAACCAACTAAATAGAATATTTCGCACCATATGGCGCAGCGTAGAACGGTTCTTATATCTACTTAGTAAATGTTGTTGGTACCGCAGGCTGCACAAGTTCGGTCACTCTGAAAATCTTTAGTGGAGGCCCATGTTTGACAGAGGATGCCCAAAAGCTGATATTTGATGTTGATTATACTAAAATAGGGGCGATTACAGATCAGACATAATTAAAATAGCGTAGGCTATTAAAACAACTTCAAAAACTAATTTTACAGTTCATTTTTTCGCCATTTACCAAATGCGTTTATCGATGGAATGTAGAACGGTCCTAATAAGAGGATTGGAAATGGTACCGACACCCACCACTCTGTGTTACACAACTACCCACCACGAGGGCTATTCTCTAACAATTTGTTAAAATATATTTTATTTAAAGTGTAAACAGTTACTTAGAATCATTAGAAAAATCGTCTGTTCCGTAGTTTTGGGGTGATTTATAAATGTTTTTATTTTAAAGTAAGACACATGATTACTTATGAATTTATTTTACTTAAGGATGGCAGTATACATTACAAAAACACTGTAATGAACATTATTTTATATTCAGTAACATATCTACCTAAAACTCTCATTATAGTCCTAATGTGCCGTTACAAATAAAATAAAATTCTTTCTGTCCAAAATTGGTAGATTTAAAATATTACCTAATCATTGTATAAGTACTTCGTAACAGCAATCAAGAGTCATAATTAATCCATATAAACATTGTAAGTAAGTAAATTGCTGTGATTAATATAACTTGATGCTCCACGGTGAACTAGTCATCAAATAAGTTTTTTGTTCAAAAATAACTTTTTCAAAACAAGCTTTTATACAAACCAGAAAACATCCTCCGCCATCTTGAAGGTCCCACCATATTGAATTTATAGTATACATCTTGGATGGTCCCCCATATTTTGGATTTAATGTGACGTATTAGTTTTCATGTTCTACTCAGCAAGCCCTTTCATTTGATACCTATACTGTGGTAGTGCAAAAAAAATAACTAGTCCGCCATCTTGGATGATCAGCCATCTTGGATGATCCGCCATATTGGAATTAGAATGACGTACGAAAGCTTAGCATTACACTTATACTAAAGTGCCTATTTCACGACTTCCAAGTAACTTTAATTGACTGATAAAAATAATTCTGTCCTTATCTATTTTCATGGCAAAACAAAAGACGTATATTAATTATACTTTTTATCCATTTGATAGAGCCCATATGCAGACTCAATATAATGTAAATTTGTTAGATGTTGGCGTATTTCAAAGTATCCTGTCTGCCCCGCTATGCAATCCGGCCAGGGTACTTTATAAAAGGGAGTATGTTAAACTTAAGTCTAGTTGTTAAGGATTTCATTATAAGATTTAACTGGGAGCACGTAGTCGCAAACGACTCAACATAATAAAATAAATAAATAAATATTTCTGGACATTTCACACAGCGCTATCTAGCCCCAAACTAAGCAAAGCTTGTACTACGGGAACTAGATAACTGATAGAATACTTATATACTGTTTTTTTTTTGTAAATACGTACACAAAATTTATATAGAAACATCCAGACCCGGAACAAATATCTGTAAATCATACAAATATTTGATCTGCGGTGGGAATCGAAGCCACTACCTTGTGCTTAAAAAATTACTTAAGAACATCCATTGGATAACGTTCCTCAGTGATATTGAAATAGGCACTAAGACGAATAGTTTAAAAAAATTAAGATAAAACAAATAATCAATTCATAGATATTACAGAATAACACAGCTTACGTACTCGTTTGAGTCATAGTGGCAGTGTGCCACATCTCAGGCACATACAGTTGAGAGCGGTCACGATGCATGTACCGTTGCTTTGTTTACTGCTCGTGGTGGGTGCGGTGACTATCATCGCAGCCCCTGCACCAGCCAGGAACGCACTGGATACTGGAATCAGGGGTAAGTAGATATTCTTCTAACTAAAATACAAATTTAAAAAGTATAAACAGTTGAACTATTTACAGATCTTTATGACAGTGCTGTCCTCTAGTAGATTTTTGTACTTATTACCCGTGCGCGATAAGTTGGGACCTGAGCGCGGTGACGTCATATTGGCGTGTTTGTACCGCCCGCAAAAAAGCGAACATAACAAGCAGCCGCCCGCGGCTTCGTCTTTGTTTTTTTTAACCTAATTTATTATGTTACTCAGGGAGGACGCTGCTTTTTATCTAATATTTTTTACACTATTTGAATAAAATAAAAATACAATGTTTAAGTGTATACATTTATTTTATCTATTATTTACATTATCTCATCTTCGTCACTACTTAGTGGATTTATGCCTTCTAGAGGTTGTTCTTCGTCCTCAGTCTCACTATAATCACTTGACGAAGAGGTATCCGATAAATTTACAATTAATTTTCTTACGTCTCTTGTAAGAGGTCATCGTCCCAGTACTTTTGTCGAAGCCTGCCCACATGGTTGACTTCTTTTTTCCAGACACCAAAACAATAACACAAACGAAAGCTAAAAGAATTCCAGAGCGCGTCGTTACGTGACGTAGGCCAGTACGAGACTATAAACCCTGGTAAAAAATAGTGATGCGAACGGTACAATACGGGCGCCATCGGGGAAGTGCAGGGGAAGCGGTCGGGGAGTCGCATTCCTAGCAGGTCCCAAGTTATCGCGCACGAGTAATACTTCTCTTTTACTTTAGGCTTACTAGTGTACAATCCCCCTCTCTTGCTTTTTTCTTTGCTCGCGTAATAATCTTGTTTCTTATGTCCAAAGTGAATGTGATGGTTTTTGGTATACATAGCGTACATTTAACATATTTTTTAACAGAAATATAGTTTAAAAAAGCCCATAGGATTGTTTTTTAAAAAATACACACTTTTTACCCCTTTCAACTATTCTCATGAAAAAAGGTTTTTATTTTTACAAATGTTTTTAACAACAAACAAAATCTTTAATAAAATATAATTATTTATGGTATATAATTTTATTCTAAATAAATTAATAAAACTATTTTCTAACTGGCTTCCGCCCGCGCCTTCACATGCAATGGTTTGTCAATATTAAAAAGACAACTGCCCACACCAGCCCGTGCTTCTGGTACCATTCCGACTGCACAGAAATACATACAAACAAGAGTGCCACTGAGGCCGTGCAGTCGGTAGTTACAGTCCGTTGCGTCGCTCGGAATAGTATCTTTACATAACAAAGTTATCGTTATGTAAAAAGTTTGTTTTTCAAAGTAGCTCTATTAAATTATATAAAAATGATTTTATTGTATACTAACGACCCGCCCCGGCTTCACACGAGTGCAATGCTGATACTAAATGTACCATATAATGTCTTTATATACAACGTTCACAGCTTTTTTGTCATTAGACAATACAAACATGTTTTCTTTAGAGGTTACTCTTGAAAGAGTATTTTGAAAGAGTATTAAGAGTATTTACGATATCACATTAGAAACCTCTAAAATTATCAGTGTTTCTCTACTATATTATGCATATAGTATACATATAAACCTTACTCTTAAATCTCTCTATCTGTTAAAAAAACCGCATCAAAAACCGTTGCGTAGTTTTAAAGATCTACGCATACATAGGGACAGACAGACAGCGGGAAGCGACTTTGTTTTATACTATGTAGTGAAGCATTTAAATAACCAAAACCCGGTCTTTCCCATAAACTAACATATTGATCTTTTCGATCCATTAATTCAAAACTAGTTTAAACTAGTTTAGATATAATGATAGATGAGTCAAGAGCAGACATATTAAGACCTACTTGTAGTTAGTACCTAGTGTTAAACAAAGACGCCATTGTAATCTTCGTGTGAGATCAAATAACAATACCTTGTTTAATATATGGTCTCATTGACCTACAAATTATACCAAACGGGCCCTATTTTCGATAGATGTAAGATAACCTTTGAATTTGGTCAAAAATACTGCTAGTGATCTCACACAGTATGTAAATCTCATATACGATATTTTATGAAGGTCGAGTGACTTTTTATGTATATAATTTCCACAAGGTTGTATGGAAGAGATGTATGGAGACAAAAACTTCCCTGTTTAAAAATTTATTTTATTGTTGATTTTTCTTTTTTATTGATAGAGCAAAGTGAGATCTCCAAATCAACTTGGGCAAATCGGCGTTGTATGTATATATGTATGTTTGTTTGTTGGAATATAACTTTCGAAGCGTTGATCCGATCATCGTGAAGTTTGGTACATAGGTATGTAGGTATTGATGGCACAATTCTGGTGTAACTAAATGAGCTAAAAATGTGGGATGGTCGTTGAGATATTGGGGTTCAAGAGGGGTAAAAATAAAACAAAATGAGACTATACGATCAAATGGCACGTTTAATAAAAAAGTCTTTGTGAGTGCATTTCGACCCCTTGTAGTTTTTAAGTTATTAGCCACAATAAAAACTGAACCTTGACAAAATTCACAGGGTACACCAGTGACCTCACAGTGCTGAAATTTGGTATGCGTGTATCCAGAATAACTGTTATTTCTGCCCCCAAAAATAGTATATACCAATATACATGAACTGTCGTTACCTGTAATTTGAATAAAACTGTAGGTCAAGGTAAAGTTGTTTTTATCGGAGACTCGCAAGATCTCAGTTCAAACTACTACTAGGGTGAACCACTAGTGTACTATAATGAACAACAAAGTGATGTTATGTTTGTATTATTGCCAGAAGCGATCTCGTCCAGACAAAGTTTATGTAGACAGAACAGAATATAACATAACGTCATGATATCAGCGGTGTACCTACCTTCAAGTATCTATACATTCTATGTTATTAATTCTAAAGTTAATGTGTCTATCTCTGTCTGTTTTTTAAGTTTTCACAACTAAACGTCTGAGCCGATTTCGTTGAAATTTGGTATATAATTATAATATGTTGGGGAAAAAGTCTTTTCGCATTATAGTATGTATGAACTTGTAATAAAATCTCTTTGGCTATACTTTTTTTATCTGGCTGGTTTTGGTATCATTCCAAGTTTAAATTTTAAAGAAGATAATTCCAAATTCAAATTAGGTAAATGTGTGACTTTTATTTGTTTTTCGTACTGTAAAGATGAGTGAATCTAATGAAGAAATTAGATACATTTTAAAATTTTACTACAAAAAAAGTAAAAATTCAACACAAGCCGCGAAAAAAAATTGCGATGTTTATGGACCTAGTGCAGTGTCTGTGAGAGTAACACAAATTTCGTTTAAGCGTTTTCAATCCGGTAATTTTAATGTCAAAGAAGCACGTCGCTCTGGTCACCCTATTACGGATGAAATTGATGCCATTTTTGAAAAAGTGGAGCAAGTTCGGCATATCAGTAGTTACGACGTAGCTAAAGAACTGGGAATTGTCCACAAAACAGTTTTGGCGAATTTGAAAAAAAACAGGGTACACAAAAAAGCTCGATATTTGGGCTTGGAAGTGGTGGGATTGGAAGGGCATTATTCATTATGAGCTGTTACCACCAGGCAGGACCATCGATTTTGAACTCTACTGCGAACAACTGATGAGATTAAAGCAAGAAGTTGAGAAAAAGTGGCCGGAAATAATCAACACATGTGGTTTTTCATCATGATAACGCTAGACCTCATACATCTTTAGCCACTCAGCAAAAACTAAGAGAGTTTGACTGGGAGGTGTTAATGCATCCGCCGTATAGTCCTGACCTTGCACCTTCAGATTTCCACCTGTTTCGGTCTCTTCAGAATTCTTTAGGCAGTGTCAGGTTAACATCACCAGAGGACTGCCAAAACTACTTGACGCGGTATTTTGATCAGAAGCCCCAAACTTTCTATAGCAATGGGATCATGTCCCTACCTACAAGATGGCAAAAAGTTATCGAACAAAATGGTACCTACATACTTTAGTTAAATGTAAATAAACTATATTAAAAAATGTTTTGAATTTTCTTAAAAAATGCGAAGAAACTTTTTCCCCAACCTAATATTATGACCTGGATTAAGACATATGCTACTTTTTATTAACATCCCACAATCTGTAATCACTATTCATGTCAGATATTGCCAAATGGAACCACCTCTAAAATACAATATAGATATATATTATCGTAAAACCTTGTAAATATTTAAACAGGATCTAATATTATTGAGCTGTGTAGATCAAAACAATTTGTTGCATGAAGAAAAATGATGATTAGATTGATAAAAATGTCAATCATTCTAAACTAAATATACAGTTGTTAATCCAAGTTATATGGCCCATAAAATTTTGGTTGGTTAGAAGAAAGATTTATAGTTTGTGTAGGTGTATCAATTTAAAAGGTCCCTAATAAGTACCTAGAATAAGATTGAAGACTTTCTTTTTAAATATTTGTTGGATTTAAGTAGACTTATGCTTTCTCTGGAAGGCCTTCATCATTATTATACATATCAGCCGTAAGCAATTGATTTGTTCATAAGTTATTTGCTTTAGAATATTATAAATTACCTAAAAATCAGTAAGATCGGTTCTACTTTCAATTCCGATTTTCAGTTTTAATTTTAATAACTGAAATAAGCATAGTATTATCACTCATTGAGTCCTGTTTTGAATGGAAAGGACTGGGCATCAATATTAACGGCGAATACATCACTCACCTTCGGTTTGCCGACGATATTGTGGTCATGGCAAAGTCGATGGAAGAGCTCAGCACGATGCTCGAAGGCCTCAATCGAGTCTCCCAACGGGTAGGACTTAAAATGAACATGGACAAGACAAAAATCATGTCGAATGTCCATGTCGTCCTAGTTATGGTTGAGAACTCGGCTCTTGAAGTTGTCGACGCGTATGTATACCTAGGACATACAGTCCAATTAGGTAGGTCCAACTTCGAGAAATAGGTCAATCGTCGAATCCAACTCGGATGGGCAGCGTTTGGGAAACTTCGCAACGTCTTTTCGTCCAACATACCTCAGTGCCTTAAGACGAAAGTCTTCAATCAGTGTGTGTTACCAGTGGTGACATATGGAACCGAGACGTGGTCCTTCACTATTGGCCTTATGAATAAGCTCAGAGTCGCTCAACGAGCTATGGAGAGGGCTATGCTCGGGGTTTCTCTACGGGATCGAATCAGAAATGAGGAGATACGTAGGAGAACTCAAGTCACCGACATAGCCCGACGGATTAGCACGTTGAAGTGGCAATGGGCAGGCCATATAGCGCGCAGAACAGATGGCCGATGGGGCCGAAAGGTTCTCGAGTGGAGGCCACGGACCGGCAAGCGCAGCGTAGGACGTCCACCCACAAGATGGGCAGACGACTTGGTAAGAACCGCAGGTCGGCGTTGGATGCAGGCCGCTTCCAACCGCAGTTCCTGGAGATCAATGAGGGAGGCCTTTGTCCAGCAGTGGACGTCCTACGGCTGATATGATGATGCCGATGAGTCCTTTTTTTAACGAGTTTAATCCCAACTATGGCGTAAACTTAAGTTTACGCCATAGTTGGGTCTGAGTTTTAACTCAGACCTACTTATTATAATAAGTATGCTCTAATGTTAATCAGGTGTGGATTTATTGTCAGTTTTCAGTGAAAAAAACTGTAATAAATCTAAGCTTAGTTTAAACTAAAATGTTTACATTAGTTCTGGAGCCTTTACTGAACGAGAAGTAGTATTTTTTAACAAAACCTTATAAAATAATTTAACTATTCTTTATTTATAGATAATGAAACGCCATTCGTTGAGGAAGTGGTGGTGGAAGCACAGCTGCAAGTGAGGAGTCCGTCCAGCCGACAGGCGAGGACCAACACCCGGACCAATCTGCAGGACGGAGCCAGAGTTGCGGAGGCCAAGAGCATTTCTTAGATTAAGCTTGGAGACGATTAGATTGGATTGACGTTAATATGGATTTTTTTATGGTAAGGTGAACTATGCCTTACCATAGAAAAATCTATGCGAAGATGGGTGCTTGATTGGAGCGATGAAGCTTTCTCTAATATTTTTCAGCATAACTAATATATTTAATAAGTATGTTTTACAATTTCAATTATTTGGGCATTTATAAAGCACCGCACAATTGCAAAATACATCCACACCTTACACAAACATACGCACACAAACACACATACACACACAACCACATCAATATGTTATATATTATTATTACGTAGGCATATGTGCCTGCATAGTGAATGATCATGTTGGTGTGGACTATTGGACCAATTTCATAGTTATGGATTCATCTTTGGTTATTGTTGTTTTTTATGGATCTTTCATCAAGTTTGACTCTAGAATAGAATAGAATAGAATAGAATAATCATTTATTTGGTACACACAAAATGACACATGAAATAATTTAAAGGAACAGTACATACAATTGAATCCAATAAAACAAGTTCGACTCATGTGTCTGCGTACCAAAATGGCGTTCAGCTCAGCATAATGTTGGATGTTAAGCACCCAACGCTGATTTTCAGCTGAAACCAGAAGCAATAGGTAGTGCAGCAGCTACGTATAAAAATAAAAAAATAAAGAAGTGATTAAATAAAAGGGGTGTAGAGTTTTGTTTAAATGTAAATATATATTAATAAATTAAGTAATCCTATTTTTGGCCTTACTATAAGACATACAAAATGAGTACTATATTTTGTATAACGATGTTGGATTACGGAAATAAATAAAATAAAGACGTCACGTTGTAACAATGGAGTTCTTATCATGTAAACTCATAATAGACTTTCAGAATAGCTTCAGTTTAATTTCAATTGTTAGATAGGGAGATATTGCCGTATATGATTATACCCGTAACTGTTGGTATTCAAAAAAAGCTATTGTGAAAAATAGTATTTCTATTTTTATAGTGTTATCTGAACACTTACGGAAAATACCAAGATTTTAACACCATCTCAAAAAAATTCAATTCCGTCCCGGACATGACAGATCTCTGTAGCAGAAATGGTAGTGCATTCTCGTATATGTATAGAGGAAGGTTGCGGGTTCAAGTCCCGTCTGGGCTTGAAATTTTTTCTGACGGTTTTAAAATCTTGTAATTATTATTAAACATATTTTCACCTCACAAGTTTTGAGAACTTTTGTTATAATTTGGTAAGACTATTCCTGCATGATAGTTTTAATTTTTTCCCACTTCACATCAGCTGTGAATTCTATCTAAAATATATTGAAATACATTCATGTACAGGTACCTACATATATAATAATTTACGTTTTGGAATGTAATAAAATTATTAATATACCATGTGGATTTACTTTCTAAACCTTGCTGAAAGAGTTCCATTCAATAGACATCACTTTCAAACAATGTATGTTGTCAATAAACACACTGCTTATTTGATTGTATAGAGGACCCTTTCAGGTTTCGTAAAATATCCGATATATTTCATGAATGTAAAAACCTATCTGTACACCTCAACAATTCGCTTCTCTTTACTTAAAATCACCTAATAAAGAATGAGATGGTGACCTCGACAATTCTTTCTAATCAATGATTGCTCTAAACTTTTCAAAATTTGTTTTTTTTATTTGATAAAAATTTGCGTGATTTCAGTAAAACAACGTTTATATAATGTTAATTCAATAATTCCTTGAAAATCTAGGAACAATATATTAGTTGGTAGCGGTCTTATACATTTAAACACTAGTTTTGCCTTACAGCGTTCAAGTAAAGTCAAGGTAAGAGCAAAGTCTAAAAAAGAGCCGATATAAGGCAAATTAAAATGTTTTTTTTTTATAATTAGCCAATTTTTTAACTGAGCACCCGATAAATCAAGTCCATTTGAAGGTTGTCTGGAAAAAAACGATTTTAGCGATAAGACCGCCACTTGTATTCCTGCGTGTAGGTTTTATAATTTAATTGTGATTTACAATAAACTGTTTTCTATCTATCTATCTGTCTAAAACGCTCGATATGCAATAAAACCTTCACATCAATATGAATAGAACAACTTTGCAACTCACATTTGTTAAGGCACTCGCTGTATGGCTTGCTCCGATCATATTTTAGGAGCGGTAGTTATCAAAAGAGTTATTTCTTTTACATGGTTCATTTCATGGGTGACGAACGCAGGCACTGCTGCCTGATAACGAAGCGTTTGTTAAATAACGAGCGTTAGTTGCGATGCTTGATAACGTAACGTTTAACCTACCTAAGCTAATTCACGCTTATCGCTGCAAACACTGCTGGAACATGCAAACATGATCAATACGTATAGGGCTCAGTTTCCATGGTTGCCTTACGATTAGGGTTGCCAGATGCCTCGTATTTTACGGGTTATCCCGTTTTTTAGGTTAAGATAATACAAAAACTTATAATTTTGAAAATAAAATACGTTGTAAAAAGTAAATAAAGCTCCCGTATTTTAACCGACTTCAAAAAAGGAGGAGGTTCTCAATTCGACTGTATTTTTAAAGATAAAGATTTATTTATTTACCAAAACATGGGTAAAATTACACAGATGTTACAAAATTAAATGGTTTCACCATATTCAGCCACAGCGGCGTGCAAATTACATGACATATAAAATTAAATTAAATACAGATACAGATTTTTTATGTTTGTACCTCAGAACTTTCGACTAGGCGATTTTGATTATTCTTTTTTATTTGAAAGCTGGTGCATCTCGTGTGGTCCCATTTCAATTTGGTCCAGTTCTGACAATGGCGTCCATGAGAAAACCAAATAAGTCTTAAATTTGCATTAAGTATGTACGCAACAAATGGACTAATAACTCGCACAGTAGCAGTTTGTTTTTTCTGTTATCTGAAGTCGATTATATTTTAAAAGTTACTTATTTATTTAAAGAAGAATTTATCTAAAAACGGATTTCATAGAAATACGAGTAGAAGCGATAGTTACTCGGCTAAATATATCCAAAGTATATATCAAGGTTCAAAGATGAACTTTATGAAGAGTTTTATTTGATTTCACCGTTAATTAATTAATATGTACAAGAAAAGCCCGCCGGCGAAAGCGTAACCCCTGACATAAATATGGACAACTTTTTTCAAAGCTATTCTACAACTGGTTTTCTCTATTCCAGCTTCTAACGCTCCAGTAGAAAGAATATTTTCCTTTTGCGGCAATGTATGGATAGATAGCCGAAACCGACCCAATATTGAGACTATCAAGGCAAAGCGGAGTTACAAGTTTACTTGCAAAGTTTTTATATATTTGCCTCTCAAAATAAAGAGCTTTTAAAAACTGTTTCTTCTAACCATAAATATTATTATTATTTTTTCACTGCTGGGCAAATGTATCCCACCTGTTCCTCCATATCTCATGATCACTCGCCACGTCCCACCAGCCATCTTGGAATGCATCGAGGTCGTCACGCAATGCCACACTGCGCGCGAACCATAAATATAAATTTAAAAAAAAATATCTTTATTAAACATTGCTGTTTTAATTGTATCCCGTAAAAATATCTAAACCCCGTATTTTTTATACTGGTAACCCTTTAATCAACTAGCAGTAGGTGGCAACCCTACGAGTACTTACGACGCTCTTGTACGTCATTTTGAGCACGTGTAAAATGCACACAAAATGTATCGAGTAGAAAAATTTATTGGCTGAGATTCGAATCTGCAATCTCCTGACCAGAAGTCGGGATACACTCTTCTAGGCCAACACCGTCTTCAGACTTTATGTGGATGCTTCAATACATTGATTTTGACAAAGGTATAATGTAGGAACACTCCCATAAATAAATTCAAAGTCTTGTATTGTCCATACTAAGCATTGTATGGGGAATTTATTTGAGCAAGTAAATTGTGGGCGGCGCGGCGCCTAGTTGTCAATCAATGCAATATTATTAGTAAGTTGCCTATCTGAATCTAAATTTTCTTAAGAACTACATACTACCAATAAATAAATAAGTAAATAATGCTGGACATTTCACACAGCGCTATCTAGTCAGCCTATGTTCATTCCAGCCTTATTTCTTGCCTGATTCTTTCCTGGCTTGGTCGCGGAGGAATAGGCGGTAAGATTGACGTTTCAAAGTAATCTTTGTGATTGAAATAAAGAAATAAATATTTTTGGACAATTCACACAGCGCTATCTAGCCCCTAACTAAGCAGAGCTTGTACTATGGGAACCAGATAACTGATATAATACTTATATACATTTTTTTTGTAAATACATACTTATAATATATAGAAAAACAACCATACCCGGAAGTGATATCTGTAGATCATGCAAATATTTGTTCCACGCCGGGAATCAAACCCGCTACCTCCTGCGGCCGGCTATTCGCCCACTGCACCACGGAGGTCGAATAGGAATTAAAAAAAAAGGTAAATTTTATTTTTCTAAGCAAAGCTTAATATATTATAGAGACTAGAGAACACGTGGGAACAACCAATAGTGAACCTTAATTCCTACTAGGTACATCACTATGGTAGGACTGTAGACTGTTTCTACAATGTACATGTCTATTTGTAGGTATCTGTCTGTCTGTCTGGCTAACTGTTTCTGGTGTTTTTGATAGAAAGCTTGTTGGGTTGGTTCTAAGCTATGTGTTATGAAGATCAGGTCAGTCGATACGAAGCCGCTGGCGGAAGCTAGTAAACTATAAATATTATAAAAAAATGTGCTTTACATCACACGACTGAAGTCAAACTTCTTTTTCAAAATATTAATTTATAAAATTGTTCATTTAGAAAATTGTCTACATGTCGATCAGTCTATGTTCATTCTGGACAGACGCAACTCGCACATGCACATTATCGTTTTAAAACATACTCTATCTCTTTCTATCTTCACTAACATATATCTCCCTCCCTCTCAACTTCCGTTCGCACTTTTCGTAACGCATTCACCAGCTTACTCCCCAAGTCAAGCGTGCGCAAAGAAGTGTTACTTCAAAACCCCCGACATGAAAAACCTGTTAGGGATCTCAGCTGTAAAATAGAAATTTATTACGGGTTTTTCATGTCAGGGTTTTTTTATAATTTATAGATTACTTCCTTCCACCAGCGGCTTCGTGCGCGTTGCTTGTCAACCAAAAGTAGCCTATGTTTGACTCCAGGTCAATCAACACACCAAATTTCACCGAAATCGGTCCAGCCATTACGACGTGATTGAGTAACAAACAAACAAATATCCAAACTTTCGCATTTATAATATTAGTGTGATACAGCATTTATTTATCACAAATTCTAAAGGTAAGCAATGAATAACTTGTATGTGGTTAATGAATGAAATAAATACTTACGAGTACCCTCATAGAATTGTTCAAAGAAATACAGCTTGTACACACGGCTACACATCAAGCTATACATTTCCAGTATAAGCTGACCTCTCATTCTAGGAAAAGCCTACACAATGCGAGTATGTATAGCCTGATGTGTAGCCGTGTACCCTTATATTAAACATTTATTAACATACATAAAATGATATTATTTGTACCGGTCCGCATCGTGGTATAACAATGATTCAAATCAACTTTATCGTTAGATTTTAATTTTATATAATTTTAATAATAGGCTTTTGTCTTTTATTAGGACCTCTGCTCTCTCTCTCTAGCCTCAAAGGTATGTTCGAAGACTTATTATTCATTACTTAAACATATTATTTAGATGAGGACTTAATAACTGATTCTTTATTAAAGGGTTCAGATCGCCTTTTTACATGCACTTTATTTCTATCATTTGTTATGTTAGTATTTTCTTATATAAAACTAGCTGACTGCACCGCAGCTTCGCACGCGTAGTTTTTCCATAAAAACATTACCCTCCTGCGCAGTTAGGAAAAAAGTAACCTATGTTACCCGGGGATAGTGTAGCTTCCCAACAGTGAAACATTTTTTTCAATCGGTTCTGTTGTTTATAAAATAAAGGCTCCATGTAAAAGATTTCAACGCGCTCTGTCGTTACCGTAAAATTACATGTGATTTTTAAATTTTGTTTTGTTATCGAAAAAAAGAAATAAAAAGAAAAATATTTTATTTAGCAACAAAAAGCACACCTTATGACTAATATGTTTAAAACAGATAATTTTTAAATTAACTTATTGTTGAGAGAGCTTAATAACTAAACGGTTTAGTCGGTGGTCTTCACACTAGGCCAAGCCTGTATCGTCAAGACCTTGAAATTCTTATATAGATTATTCAGTTGTTTACACCTCGGACTAATAAATTAAATTAATAATGTTTGATATATATATATATATATAAAACAGTTTAAAAATATTATGTAGTCATTCATTTCCAAAAGTAAATAAAATGATTATTATATATTATCTCTAATCTTCTAAACACAAAAAGTATCCTTAAAACATTGCAACGCACTCCGTCCCTATAAAACTGATTTCCAAACAAAGCTTAGCCATTGCTACTCGTAATTTATTTCAAAATATAAATTAATTATTATGCATGTTCAATGGCACGTCAGTCGGCGATGTACGAAAAGCTTAATCCATATAATGGTATTCATAGACGGCGGCCGACGCGCATAGCGATCAGATGCGCACGCGCTACGAATAATGGTACTACGTGCGTATGAATCGAACGCCTGATATACAAGACTAGAGCCTCAACCCTTAAGTTTGCTTGCGTTTTATTTTATTATTTTTTAATAGGCGTCTAATATAAAAAGTCTGGTTATATCTGGACAATAATTACTTAAATATTTCTCGTAATATTAACTTTAGTCAACTTTCGGTCGCATTACGGTCTAAGCAACTCAGACGTATGTACGTTAATGCTGCTTTTCAACCCAAGTTATGCGAAGCTGAGCGGTGCGAAGATTTGTATTGGACTCTTTTGAGTGTTCATCGTCTATTGACTGGTAGTTCAGTAGTTCTAGCTTGCTACACCGCCATACACTTATTCCTTGCTCGCGTCCCTCGAACACATTCCTTGATCGCGTCCCTCGCACACATTCCTTGCTCGCGTCCCTCGAACACATTCCTTGATCGCGTCCTTCACACTTATTCCTCGCTTGCTTCCATCACACACATCTCTCGCTTTTTGTATATACAAATACTTCGCTCCACAGCCTTTTTCAACCAGAGCTGCGCTGAGCGAGGCTAGGAAAATTAAGTGATACTATTATTTGTATTTTTCCTCGCTCACCGCTTAGCTTCCTCGCACATCTCTGGTGGAAACATAGTCTAAATGTTGCATTTAGTAGAGGTCGAGATAAGATCAATATTTGACTGAATCAGTCAGTTATTTCAAATCTCAGGATGTATTTTCCAAGCTAGTATACGAACCTTACAGAGTTTACAGGCTGCGAGGTACAGAATATTCAGGTATCTAGACATCCACACAATTAGGTAAGATTATCACCTATTATCATTTAAAACAACTAAGAACATAAACAGAGGGTATGGGCTATGTAAACACAATTTGGCCGGTTTTTAAGTTATAACAGCAACGTTCGTTAAAGATTCATTAATATAAATTCTACCGCGTTGATCCCACGCTAAGCTCGCTGGTCTTCTGTGCTGTAGAGCTAACTTAAGTGTTTTTAAACGAGGTATCAATCATGACAATTCTGCGCAGAAATTATTATATAGCTGGTAAAACAAGCATCATTCTGGAAGTCAAAGAGATGAGTAACGGAGATGATTTGCATCAGGCCGGCTCAGGCAAAAATGAATGATAATACGCACTTTTGGAATTCATCGCGACTTCTTAGTGAATCGACCACCAGTTACACCTTTATAGTGTGCACGTATCCTAACTCAATATGTAAATTAGTATATATCGCTTCTTAGAACCATCCCAGACCATTTCAATGCTAACTTTACCAATGATTTGTTACAGTGGTTCTTTTACATTTGGGCGAAAGGCGGATCTGAAGACTAGATTGACCTCTAAAGAGGACAATGAGATAACGGAATGTTTACTCAAAAACTATTAACAGCTTATCGAGATGCATGCTAATTTTAATGCGACCTACTGAAAGTTGGAGAACCGCCAATCGGCGATTTACAATAAAATACGACCAAAGTAAGCTTAGTTGTTAAAAGCAATTCAAGACAATTAATAACATAATGAGGCAAAATGCCTTTATTAACAATTCTTAATAAATTTAAGAACAGAGAACATAAACAAAGAGGATGGGCTACATAAACCCAATTTGGCAGGTTTTTAGGTAATACCTAACCTTTAGCAGCAACGTTCGTTGCTATACAGGAGAAAAAGAATCATCTAAAGATCGTTGTAAACTTCTCCAGATCACTACTAGACAGCAGTGTCCCCAAGACACTGGCTGCATTGCCTCGCTGAATTGCGTTGACCCAGATATGCGCCAGCTCTCGGATCACACGACGCTTCGACCAGACGCCCAGAAAGAATTTTGAAAACGCGATGGGCCCCGGTAATTAACTTAGTGTATGCCAAATCTTTACTATATTTCAGAATACTAATAAGGATTAGGAGTTATGATAGATACATATAAGAGTCTTATGGGGATAACTTACCTACTTCAGAATAAAACTGTTTACACCTTGTTTACACAACTGTTATGTTATTTTTATCATATTTTTTTACTCTATAATTCGTTCATATTTTGTACTTAATAGGCGAATTTGTACTTACCAGCGAACATCGTAAGTCAAAATATCGTCGGATATTTATAGCCAAACTTCAACGGGGTCTTCAAGTCGCGAGTGAATAGGTTTCTTCTAGGCAAGCGTGTACCATCGTAGACTGGATCATCGCTTTTTTTTTTAACTAAATAGATCATCGTTTGACCACAATCTCACCTGATGGTAAGCGATGATGTAGTCTAAGATGAAGCACGAAGATCTAGAAGAAACCTATTCACTTTTACCTTAAAGAGGCCCGGATTGTATTCTTTAGGAAAAACAGACGACGGCAAAGCGTTCCATACCTCAGCTGTACGCATCAAAAACGTAGTACCAAAACGGTGTGTGCATATCAACTAGGTACGGATGGTACTGAGCCGTGCGCCTGCTTGTCCTTTGATGGAAAGGAGATGGCGGAATCAGATCGGTAAGTTCCTGGGCATATTCCCCTAAATGTATTCTGTAAAAGATCGATAGGCTTGCAACTTTACGGCGGTGTTTGAGACTTTGGGTCTTAGCCTCCGCCCCATATTGCTTACCATATCGCTTACCATCAGGCGAGATCGTGGTCAAACGCAAGCCTATAATGTATAAAAAGAAATAACAAGTTCTAAGGAATGTTTAGATGCTGAATCTTGTTAATAGATTATCTTTATACATAGTATAAAATTATGTTGCTTCCGCTGTCTGTTCGCTTAGATCTTTTAAACTGCTCAACAGATTTTAGAGCAGTTTTCAGCAATAGATAGAGTAATCCAATAGAATGGTTTGTATGTATAGCACATACATAGTAACTGCGATTGTAACTGATGGTTTGTTGCATTTTCATAACTAAACGGCTGAACGGATCGTAATGCAAATAGGCAAGGAGATAGATTATATCCTGGGGAAGGACATAGCTTTTTTTGTACCCGAGTGTTCAAAAAAAGGGTAATGTTTTTATTGAAATACCACGCATGCGAAGCCGCGGGCTGGTCAATTAGTTTATAATAATCTTGACATTCGACATTGCTTGCTTAAAACGCATATGGCTCTTCACTCGTATATTCAAGGTGGGCCATTTAAGCAGTCGGAATATTTTGTGGTACTAATTTCTAGCACACAAATTATTTGCAGAGAAGTAATTTTTCGTATATCTTGAACACTGCAAAGTTCTCATCACTTTTTGAAATGATGTCGCGTAAACGGTCACCGCCAGAGCAAAAGTGCATTAAGCAAATCCATACACGTAATAAATCATCATCATCCACAGCCTGTCTTCACCCACTGTTGGGTATAGGCCTCCCCAAGTTTGTGCCAACCACCACGATCCTGCGCTAGTCTCACCCACTGACGGCCCACGACCTTTACGATGTCGTCCACCCATCTCGCTGCTGGACGTCCTACTCTTCTATACCCGCTCATCGGCCACCACACGTAATTAAGGCCGGATTAACCCTATCGGGGCCCCTAGGCAATGCAATTTTCGGGGCCCCTTTCGTTTACCCTTTTTTTATTTTTTCAAATATATTTTTTCTATTACAAAAGTCGATTCGATCAGATCGACTCCTGCTTTTTGTTTTCATTGAAATGATCTTAATGAATAGATTATAGTTATAGATAAGTGTTATGACCCAGGTGACATGATAGAGTAGGAAAGATAAATGAGACGTGACGCGGTTATTTTAAATTTAATCTTGTTAAATGCAGTAAAATATATTGTATACCCGAAAGAAAATATTTTTGTGAAGTAGGTACAATAAGTGTAAATAGCAACTCTTGTAACTTTTTTAGATACAACATCGTTTAAAACATCTTAGAACTTGACCTTTAAGTAAAATATTTTTTTCTATGGCAACATTACCGAATGTAAATAATGGAGAATGTCACGAATGAAACGTTTTTTTTTCTTGGTGCGAGGCCCACATCGACTAGACCCCTGTGGGCCCCTAGTGGGTGCGGGGCCCCTAGGCAGTTGCCTAATCCGCCTTATGGATAATCCGGCCCTGCACGTAATAAATAGAAAGAATATATTTATTAGACACTCAAAGAAACACAGAACGGACAATAAATTAAATAAATAAACAAACGGTATTAAAATAACAAAAAAAATAAATGACTTTGATTGCGCAGAACGACCACTACTAGGTCAAAATTTAGGAGACACAAACATAAATTTATTATCCATTCAATTCAAACGTCCTTCTAATCCGGTCGATGCACAACAGATAAACAAACCAGCTCATTTGTAACCAGTGAACATAATTACCTAAAAATATTTAAAGCCTCGCTGAGCAAAACGAATAAAATATACATGATTTTTTACTCCTCGTAAAGGATTGTTTAAAAAAATGTTGAAATATTCATTAATTGCTCGCTTGTACACCTATTGTTACCGATAATTTATGACCAGAATCCAACAGAGAACGCGATCTAGGGTTTATTTGAGCTTTGCAGCTGGTTCATTGGATTTATTTCATAGAATACATAAAAATGAGCGCATCTTACATACTGATTAGGTGGATAAGTTAAATTAAAAGATAAATGGTACATAAATATATTGCTGGACATTTCACACACCGCTGTCTAGCCCCAAACTAAGCAGAACTTGTACTATGGGAACCAGATAACTGATAGGATACTTAAATACGTTTTTTTTTGTAAATACATACTTATAATATATACAGAAACAACCCGGCCCCTAACAAATATCTGTAAATCATGCAAACATTTGTTCCGCGGCGGGAATCGAACCCGTCTTCCCAGGCAGCTATTCGCCCACTGAACCACGGAGGTCGTCGGTGACATACTTTGATTTAGATGACACGTTTTTAGACAAAAATCAACACGTGATCAATAAAATGCCGACTGCAATGATCCAGGATAATTTTAAAACTGGAAATACTTTTTTAGCGCACGAACTGACGTTAAGGCTGCTTTTCCACCAGAGCTGTATGAGAAAGCTAACCGATGAGGAAGTAAAACACCGGTCAAGTGCGAGTATTACTCGCGCACCGAGGATTCCGAACCTAGATATAGGTTTATTTATGTTAATTAAGAAACGCCATCTAGTTACGTGAATGGTAAACAAAACAAACTTTTAAGATAAATATCTAAAAAACGGTTCCAGATAGAGATTTCGTTATAGTTTTCCTGTAACCTTTGCATATATTAAACAATCATATTAATTTCACTTTGCAAACTTCGGAGATCACGTTTTTAGGGTTCCGTACCAAAAGGGTAAAACGGGACCCTATTACTAAGACTTCGCTGTCTGTCTATCTGTCTGTCCGTCTATCACCAGATGGCTGTATGTCATGAACCGTGATAGTTAGACAGTTTAATTTTTCATAGATAGTGTATTTCTGTTGCCGCTATAATAACAAATACCAAAAACAGAATAAAATAAATATTTAAGGGGGGCTCCCATACAACAAACGTGATTTTTTTGCTGGTTTTAGATCGATATTGATAACGGCAACAGGTAGACGCTTAAAATATTCACAGAATGTTTAGTGATATATAAATTATTAAATTCAAATAAAACAGATATTTAAGGGGGGCTTCCATACGACAAACGTGATTTTTTGCCGTTTTTATAGCTAATGGTACGGAACCCTTTGTGCGCGAGTCCGACTAGCTCTTGGCCGGTTTTTATATATATTTTTTAACCTTCACTTTTGGGTTTGTTTAAAAAATTCAAGATTATCTCGAACATTTTATAAAACAGTTGGTAGCCTATGAACCCATCTATCACGCCGTAACGGGAACCCTGTATATCAAGTTTTAAAGTGATCCAATAAGATAATACTATTTGCACTTAAAACGGGATATTTACCATGATTTGTGAGTTTTTGAGTATCCTGATATTTCGACGCAGTTGCATGCACCATGATCACGGGTGAACGTGAACGGGGATGTCTATGCGAGTGAATGGTTATTGGTAGATATAACGATCTACCCTCTTTCTCAGTCTCTTGCTAGGAATAATATAATATCTTTATACATAGATCAGATAATATTTATAAAAAACGTTGGCATGCTCTAAATTTTTCGTTGGTAGTACTTCCAATATCATTGGAGTAGTTTTAGGAACCAATACAAATATCTTTTTAAAATTCTAATTTGGAGCGTCTCGTGTTTTAATTATGGGATGGAAGAAGAACGAAATGTAAAAACCAATGTCTCGAATGAATTATAACAATGATATGAGTAATCGATGATATAATCGAGCGAGCCGCGATACCGATCACCATTGTATCAGTACCATTGTACTGACGTCAGAAAATGACTCCAAAACGAGGCAGTCTGGAATTTTGAGGCTTACTAAGCAATGCTGAGCTATCTAGACTTCTCTTGCTTTTAACTCGATAGTATCTACATATAGGTAGTTAGTCGAAGCTTTGAAATCGGGGCTGGTTCCACCAAATCGGAGAGGAAAGATGTGTAAATTCAATTTGTATTTTAAGACAAGTTTAGATAATGTTTATTTGTTAGAAAATAGTAAATACATCAATAGGTCTTAGTGTATAACTTAAGCACATTAATGTTCTAATCTAGAAAGGCATGGAAATGTTCAAATTAAATCATACTAATATTATAAATGCGAAAGTTTGGATGTTTCTTTGGATGTTTGTTATTCAATCATGCCGTAATAGCTAAACCGATTTCGATGAAATTTAGTATATACATACATATATTATAACCTGGGTCACCACATAGGCTACCATTTATCTCATAAATCAGTTCCCATGGGATAAAAATGGGATGTCAAAGTTTATATGTGTATTTTGCATCCCAAAACAACGTGGGCGAAACCAAATAATTAAATATGAGCTATTGAATACAGAATTAATTAGATAATATCAAATAATATCAAAATATGATTTATAATACGACGATATATAAAAATTACAATTAAATGTCCCTTAATCTAAGTACACTGTATTCTGAGTCTAAGAATTGATTTAATAAATAATCCACACTAATATCATAAATTCGAAAGTAACTCTGTTTGTTTGTTTATTAGTGGTTTTATGCTACTTATATGGCAAACGGGCATGCAGTCCACCAGATGTTAAGTGGCTACTGCAGCCCATGGATATCCACATAGAACTCAAAACAAGGTATTATGTTATCTTGATCTCTATATAGATACGTTGCCATACTATAGGACTAAGCTGTTATGCCTATGTGCCAGTAATTACAGGAATATACCATTGCCACCTAACCGGAATACAGCAGCACAAGTACTGCTATTTGGCGGCAGATAAAGGTAAGGCCGTCGAGGAAATGGGCAACTTCCTCGAGCTCGTTCACAAAAGCTCTACCAGCAGTAAAATTTGTTTGTTTGTTTATTATTTTATTTGTTTGTTTGTTACCTTTTGACGACAAAACGGCTGAATAGATCGTAATTAAATTGGGCAAAGCAATTTTTTTTTATTATATCCTGGGGAAGGAGGCTATCATTTGTCTCAAAAAATAATCTTAAAGGGGGTGAAATATAAGGATAAAAGTCCACGCGAACGAAATCGCTAGATACAGCTAGTATATTATATCAGTAACGCTACGTCCCCACCGGTAGAGCTGCGTAGAGGCCTCTTAACCGGACAGTTATTACAAACATACATGCTTTAACCACGGGCAAAAACTTATCAATGGCTTGGATATTTATTTATTTATTGTTTTTTACTCAATCACGTCGAAACGGAATTTGTCGTGAATTTGGTATGTATGTAGATTCTAACCTGAATTAACACACAGACCACTTTTTATCCCACAAATCAGTTCGTATGAGATAAAAATGGGATGTCAAAGTTTCTATATGTAATTCCAGTACGTATAATAAACACTTCCAGTGTTATAGCATGTACGTTTGCAGTAATATACCAGTTACAAGGCCTCTACGCACCGGTGGGACTTCGAGAATATGCCGTTAGCAGTTGGCATTTGATGTTACGCCAAAAAAACGATCAACAGTGATCGCAAATACGAAATATTTGAATAAATAATAGCAAATGGCTACACATACTTATTGCGCATCATTGCAAGATGTTTACACATGTCTGGGACCCATTGGTTCTTCTCGCGCGTCGTGTCGTGGCGTAGGACCCGTAGGACATTCCTACTAAATAATGCCTAAGCGTTAATAGTTCTGTGAAATGGCTAATACTAGTTTTATAGCCCTCATCATAAAACAAGAAATAGGTAATAGAATACCAATTTTTTATATAGAAAAAAGGATCCCTGAACAGGCGCTTACAGGTACGGACATTGACAGTGTGACTCACAGATGAGAACAAATCCCTAGAATGAGCTATTTAAATAGCCTTCTGTTATCTAGTCTCCGACCATTTAAACCCTCCGTCGTCCGAGACACGTTCTCGGAGACCCGGATGACGAAATCACCTCCGCTAATGCGGGTGAGTCATCCACATTAGACAGAGCAAACACTCCACAAATACACCGACCTCGCCGGCGAGGTCGACGAGTCCCATTAGTCGCCGCCTACACGAGGTACAAGCACGTACCCGGGCGTTTCTCTCCTATCCCCGTCCCGGCAACAGCCCAAGCCGAGGTTCGTATCTAAGTGGTGCCCTTGCGCTAGTTGCCTCATCAAAAATAAAATTATAGGGCTGAGCGCCTTCTGCGCTCGCCAAAAGCTCGGTTAAGCTGCAACGGCCTCAGAGGCCAACAGCGAGATAAGTCCATTCGAAAAAAAAAAAAAAAAAAAGAGGCAGTCTCCGACCACTCCGTGTATTTTAGTACTTAGCATATTATTGGTTTTTCAAATTCGCCTCGCGCTTTGAAACTTGTATAAGTAAGTATTTATAATGGGGACAGAATTATAGACTAAAGTGCGACGCGGCTTCCACTAGCAGCTTCGCACGCGTTGTTTGTCAACAAAAAGTAGCCTATGTGTGTTAATCCAGGCTATAATCTACGTACATACCAAATTTCATCGAAATTAGTTCAGCCGTTACGACGCGATTGAGTAAAAAACAAATAAACAAACATCCAAACATTCGCATTTATAATATTAGTATGATACACAGGTTTTTAGAAATAAGAATACTCTGTGAACACAATAATGAATATTTAAAAACAATAGCCACGCTTTAAAAATCAAAAAACTTTTTAATTTTTATAATAAGCTTCTGAAATCCTGTTTATATAGCAGTTATAACTACGAGTATTAACAGTCTAAATTTAGGAAAACGGCTTTCCTCTTCTCATTAAGGCGCTAATCGTAGCCGATGACCTTGAGTGAATGGGCGTTGCTTGAGCGCGAGGCAGACGAGTACAACCCTCCCGTACGACAGTCAGCGGCACATTGCCGCTTATTGATGAGTAACTCATCAACCGTAACCCATCACGCAGGGTTAATAGTATTATTGATTCCGGTGAATTGCTAATGACTCCAACTCCGGAATCATTCATTATTCTTTCAATTCGGCTCGGATCGTTAGAGCTCAGATTCTATTTAGTTTGTTGCTTGCTTTAATTCCGACACCGAGGAATCATTTATTTCTTCGATTCGGCTCGATTCGGCCGGCTCAGTTCGATTGTTGGTTAGCACTCGGGTAAACTCGGGTTCGCTCAGCCGCTCACTAGACAGGTCGATGTCAATTAAAATGATTAAAAAAAGCATTCATCCATATGCTTTTTTTAATCATTTTAATTGACATCGACAATTATTTTCTTTAACATATTGTAAAATTTTTGACATTATTATTTATCGTTATGACAAAGCTCTTTTCAATATATAATAACTAGCTGTTGCCCGCGACTACGTACGCGTTACACAACTAAATGAGTAGGTGACATAGAAATAAAGCTAAATTCGCTGTTGCAAGTTGACTTGACACCCCATTTATATCCCATGGGAACTGATTTTTGGGATAAAAAGTAGCCTATGTGGTAATCCTACGTATATACTAGCGCATGCAAACAGGTACCTAATCGAAATTCGGTAATTTACTGATAATCGCCTCATTTTCTCCAGCGATAAATATCGAAACATTCCGATAAAAACACCGATAAATGATAAATTTTAGATTTTATGCAATCGTTCCCACAGTCGTTCCCACAATCGCTCCCGCGAGTTATTTTTTTAAATTCGCACGTGCAAGCCGTGACTACCCCTCTCTCGGTCGCTCTTCCAATCTTCCATAACCGGCGCGAGTGCGCCGGCCGCCACGCGCGGAAGGGCTGGTCTAGCGAAGGGCTGATCTAGCTAGTTTGTTCATTCATGGATGGATAGCATGGTGGTCGGTGAGGATTCAGAATAACATTATATGATCAATTAACATCGATCTAATGTTATTCAACGTTAGAAAAATAACTTTTTAGTTAGATAATATGCTCTATCGGACCTCGATAGAGCATTGTTATACCTCTCTCTTCGGACAAAATGAAATTGACAGACAACTGTGAGGTACTCAATCCTAATCTTGGGGGAAATCGCGCTAATTTTGAACTACCTTTACCATACTTAAACAAAACCAGAACCAAATACGTTAAATATCACGCTAATTATTTCAACGTATATTGTTGGGCACAACTTGTTGGGCGTATACGTTGGGCACAACTTAGGGAGGCCTATACCCAACAATTGGTGAAGTCAGGCTGTGGGTGATGATGATGATGATACGAATTGGCTAGTCTTTGAAAGATACGTTGTTGTAAAGTACGATCCAACTTTATAAATCGTGCTAGTTTGATTGTGTGAAGGTGGGCGTGGGCGTGGGCACGCCCACGCCCACGCCCACGCCCACGCCCACGCCCACGCCCACGCCCACGCCCACGCCCACGCCCACGCCCACGCCCACGCCCACGCCCACGCCCACGCCCACGCCCACGCCCACGCCCACGCCCACGCCCACGCCCACGCCCACGCCCACGCCCACGCCCACGCCCACGCCCACGCCCTCGCCCACGCCCACGCCCACGCCCACGCCCACGCCCACGCCCACGCCCACGCCCACGCCCACGCCCACTCCCACGCCCACGCCCACGCCAACGCCCACGCCCACGCCCACGCCCACGCCCACGCCCACGCCCACGCCCACGCCCACGCCCACGCCCACGCCCACGCCCACGCCCGCGCCAACGCCCACGCCCACGCCCGCGCCCACGCCCACGCCCGCGCCCGCGCCCGCGCCCGCGCCCGCGCCCACGCCCACGCCCACGCCCGCGCCCGCGCCCGCGCACACGCCCACGCCCACGCTCACGCCCACGCCCACACAAACAAACTTGCTTGTTACTTTTCTGTAAATCTACTGATTTTGTGCAGATCAGAACGGACTTATCTAAAAAGTCTATAAGATAAAGTTTTTGAAACGAAAAACGATGATTTCTCCATTTTCATAAACACTCGTATCGAACATCGGCTTCTCATTACACTACCTGTACGCGGATGACGTCCAACTATACCTGAGTTTTGAACCCGATCTGGTGGTACGTGGTATTGAAAACCTTACCAATGACCTCAGTGCTGTGTATGAGTGGACCCAGAAGTATGGTTTACTTATAAATTCGACTATGACACAAGTGATTATTGTTGGTAGTAAGTATCACATTTCCAGACTAGACATTAGTTCCCTCCCCCCAGTCAGATACAATAGTTCTCCCTTACAATACTGCACAGAGGTAAAAACCTGAACCTGTATATCACCAACGACCTATCATGGGACCATCACATTGCTCAGGTTACTAAGAGAATGTATGGCAGCATGCATTCCCTGAACTTGATGAAAAACTTTCTCCCTCAATCTACAAGGAGGACACAGGTGAACGCGCTACTTTTTCCAATTCTTGACTACGCCGATGTCACTTATTCCGATGCTACAGAGGATGGGTTGAACAAGCTGGAGCGTTTGCAAAACCACTGCATCCATGGCTTGCGAAAATATGATCACGTATCTGCTTTCCGCGTTCAATTACAGTGGCTCGAGGTCAGAGAGCGTGGGGATTTACATATATTATGTCTACTTTATGACATCCTACATGACCCCAAATCACCTAACTCCTCAAAGAGCGGTTTTCTACCCTGTATGCTGCAGACCGTCTTGTACGTTCCACACAACATCTCCAGTTAATGACTCCTCAACACAACACAACCTGCTACTCTAACTCATGCTATCCGACTATGGAATAGTATTCCGCACGAGATTCGGCAAGTTTCCTCTATTGAGGTTTTCAGATCCAAAGTGTTCAAGGACTACCTCACTCTCATGAACGAAGCCTACAAAATGAGTGGTGTCCTGTAGATGTTCTGTTATTTATCCACAATGTTATCTTTATATCATTTAGTTCGAGTTATTTAGCATCATTGTAACTACCTATTTATTAGTTAATCTATTATTTTCAACTAGTGTTTATTGATGCTAAATAGAAAGTATATTAGAAAGTACGTTTATTGACAATACTCGTTAACTATATACCTAGCAGGTCATAAATTCTGTCACATGTTTAATATAAAATAATTGACACAAGTTTATTCATTATGTAACCATTTATATACCAAAATTAACTTAACAAAGCATAGATTCTTATGACACTAAAGTTTATTCAAAATGACCTCCGTGATTTTGAATACAGGCCTTCAATCTGCGCGGCCAGTCGTCTATCGCAGCACGAACGAGGTCCATGTCAATATCGGCGGCTGCCTTAATCAAGGATGTCTTGAGTGACTCCAAACTGGGATGAGGCTTTGAGCACGGCTTTTCCTCCAAGTGTTGCCATATCTTGTAATCTAACGGATTCAAATCTGGACTGGAGGAGGGCCAGTCTTCGTGCCGGATGAAGTCGATTTCACGCGCCGCCAGCCAGTTTTGTGTGCTCTTCGCTCTATGAGCTGGCGCCGAATCTTGTTGGAATACCCAGTGCCTGTTATTGAACATGGTATGAGAAACAGGTTCCACAAGGTTCGTCAGGACTGTATTTTGATACACAACTGCATTCGTTTTTACACCTTTCTCACAAAAATGTACCTCTGTTAAGCCCCAATAAGAAACTCCCAACCATACCATGAGCGAGGATGGAAAATGACCTCGTTGGACACGCGGAATACGGTTGCTCGCTTCTTCACTACTGTGTGCGTACACCTTATCATTTTGTTTGTTGTAGCTCTCTTCTACGGTAAAAATTTCTTCATCCGAAAAAAGAATTTCCCGATATTTTTTTCCCGCGTACCGCTTCAACAAAGCGCGGCATCTCTTCAGTCTCAGGTCCATTAGACGTGCATTCAAACGATGTCCTGTTTTTCTTCGATATGCCCGAAGCCCTAAGTCTTCATTTAACACCCTTTTCACCGTGGTTCTGCTTAACCCCATCTGAAGGGCCAACAGTTTCTGCTTACGTTTGGGATTTCTTTGAATTCGCGCCTTCACAGCTTTTATCACTGCTGGAGTCCTAACAGACCGAGGGCGACCACTTCTTGACCTGTCATCTACACTAGAGCCTTCATTGTATCGTTTGATGGTGCGATAAACGAATCTTTTGGTTATATTCAAATTTTTCAGTATGTCAAAAATTTGAATTGGCGCGTAACCGCAACGATGCACCGCAATAACTGCAACACGGTCTTCTTTAAGCGTCCACTCCATATATAAAAATGAGTAAAATTCTAAAAAGTATACATTTTTATTTTCATGAACAATTCGAAATTCGAATTCTATAAACATTTTTGTGGCCAGCATTCTAAAAGAAAAGTTTTTACTGTGTGACAATACTTATGACCTGACTAGGTATATATATCATGTTTGGTAGGTGTATTATTATCAATATATCTTTGTTATATTTTTCTTAAGTTTTTCTTGCTACATATGTCATGCACTATCTACAAAAATATTTTTTTACACACTACGCAAAGGTTAATTGGAAGAGAATGCTTGCTAGCATTAAGTTCGCCTACAGATTTATGTATTTTTGTGCAATAAAGAGTTTTCAATCTATCAATTAAAGTATGTATTTAATTTCCAAAGGCCATTAAATTCTTGTGCCGCTAAAAGTTTTTTAATTACACCATTTTAGTTAGCCTAAATTCCAGTGGATTCTAAATTTAGTTGTTCTAAAGGTATATAGCAAAGAGGATTAGTGCCCGAATAAAAAATAATAAGTCCGTAACCAGGTCGTATATTATGTTTATCCACATTTTGAAAACGTGACAATGGGCTTACATTTTGTAGACGTGGGCAAGGTGCTGATATACTCAATTTCATCGAAATCGGTTCAGCCGTTACGACGTGATTGTGTAACAAAAAAACAAATAATTAAACAAACATCCAAACTTTCAGATTTAAGATATTAGTGTGATAATTTATATACCATTACCATATAACGACTTTTTTTTTTATTACATGCATATTGCAACAAGTTCTGGCCAACCTGATGTTAGGTGGTAACCATCGCCTATAACAGAGAATTGCCTTGTAGATCACGCTCTCTAAAAATACGCCCTACGATGCACTGCCCTGCGTCCATCAACTTATTTCCTATATAGTCTTAACTTCTTTAATTTGTGATCTACCAACCTAAAGCAAGGTTAAACTATTGTGCGCGCCAAGAGCGAGACGACACGCACCGATACACCTACCTTACTAGAAACGATTAACGGTCGACTATGGACGTCCGGAGTAAAAGAGTCAAAGAAATAAAGGAATCATTAAGAGGAATCAGATCGGATGGCGGAGTCGGAATAAGTGAATACATTCATTTTGAGGAATAAAGAGTACCCATGTCTACTGCCACCCGTCGCCCGCGCAACCACCTTCTAAGGATACGTCCTCTAATTATTCGGAAAAATTGCAAACAATTAATTGCCACGTGAAAGACCGTCGCAGCACAGCATCATTTGTTCAACTTGAAGGTATAGTCTTTGCCCACATTTAGGTGAAAGAAAAATTACAAAATCTTACGTCGTTTAGAGGTTGAATCAAATTGAAAATCGAAAACAGCTACATTTTTTTTTCTCTTAGTAAATAAACAGGTAGAACTTTTTTGTATGTTCACTTTGTAGTCAAAAGGTCGATGAATAACATATATTTTTTTGAGCTCATAAACCTGATTCCTCCCTGATGAGAAAGCCTCCAAATAAGACCAATCAGCTACTATATTCGACTTAAGGGGAGACCGGAGGGGAATCGCCCATACAACACGTACTACCAAGATCATTTCTAATTGAAGCATATTTCTACCTTAATAAGGTATTATTTTAATTTAAATAGTATTTATCTAGGTTCCCAACCATATATTAGATCAAAATACTTACCTAAAATGAAATAGAAGCGTATCGCATTCTGCGTGTTTTTACGTCATAAAAGACCTGTTTTCAACCTAATTGTTTCGTATTAAAAACAACAACATCTTACGTATCCTAGTCATGGAAACATAGATTATATTGTCTAGTTACAGAATAACAACACTATGAGAAAAATACAATAAGTTTTCAGTCATCATTTTTGGTATTACGGAACACGGTCAAAATCTAATCAAATTTAGAATCGTTCTATTGCTATCACTGTCGCTCTGCGTGGCTAAACTTCGTCACTAAACAGGGATAGCGATATTCAGGCCGAAGATTTTGACGCGGCCGAATTGAAGTTGCGCTCGGGGTTCGCCGGCTTCTTAAATTGAAATGAACACAGATTATCGTATTAGAATAGGTTGTGCGGGCTGTGATTTGGATAGGCGCGGGTAACCTGCTTTCGTGATAAATAATAACATTAGCACTGGATAGCACGCATGATAAATAATTTATGTCTAAATATGTAAATACGGCCGTACGCATAAGGATAAAAATACGAAATTCAGACCGAGCATTGATCCACATCGGTAAATCAAATTCGATCGTGAACTTGCGCACGTAGATATTAGTTCTCATGCTAATGCCTAGATCGGGACAAAGAACAGGAAAATACCCAGTGCGTATTCGCATTTGACGTCAAGATTGTCACATGATACGAATTCAATGGTCCTGCCGCTGCCAGACAGGGCTGACTAGGAAAGGATGTGGAAATTACTGTTCTACATCCAAGTTCTACTTAATTAGGTAGGTACTTAAATAAGATTTTAAAAACATTTATAAATATAAATAAATAAATAAATATTGTTATATTATATAAATATTTTTTTCGTACCACTTGCTCAAAAAATTGACATTCTATGCCACAAAAAGCGAACATAACAATAGTCATTTTATAATCTGTTAAAAACAGGGAAAGGAAATTGTACTGAATTTCATTCATCCTCTAGGGGGAGAATGTGATTTAAAGGTCATTGGGCATTTTGTTCGGACATATGACCCACGGCGCACAAAAACGAAACAGGGCTAGGTATGTAGTTAAATGTATATGTTACTTAATGGTATGGGTCGCATTATTGCAGGATATGGGAGAACCGCAAAAAAAATTTTTTTAATTAATATTATAGCATTTTTAAAATAATTATTATAGCATTTTTAAATTATTATTATAGCATTTTTATAATGAACTAAGTAAAAACTATTGGCCTGACTGTAAAAATACTTTGTAAAACAGTTGTTTTGAACAATTTCCAGGAATACGAAAATAAAATCCATTTTGCGGTAATAATATTTTTATTCTGCATTATCAAAATCTATAGTTAATTCATCTAAAAAGGCTGCAGGCGCGTCTATCACGTCTTGATGCCTGGCCCATGACAGAAAGTATACGACGCTTACAACATGTGCACAGCTTCCGACAGTGCGACGGCCGTGTATACACGAGCAGTAATACTGTTGGATGCTATTTCTTCCAATATGGGTAGGATCTACTAAAATATAGGTGTAGTACTGCTTTGCACGGACGTGTCGTGACTGTATTCTGCCTCTTATCAATATCTTATTTTCAATCATTTCTTGGTGCCGGTATAGTTCGATAGTGTATACACCATCCTCACGCATGTGCTCGTGGCAATACGATCTTGCGATTCTCAAGTGGTATGATCCCAACGTAAACAATATTAATTCGTCAAATGTAAGCCGAGGAAAGTCATCAAAATCCGGATCATTGCCATCGAGTCGCACAAACGCTACTCTCTGCCTGTTTAAATTATGGTTAATCACATATTCTGCCATCTCATTGGGTTCATTCATTCGTTCATTTATAATTCTTATGAATTGTTCCGCATACATATGGTCCTCATATGGATGGCGAGTAGCATTAATTATGGCCGCAGTTATTTTGAAGTCGACCATCATGTTTCTCATGGCAACGTTAAAATATACATGGCGGAAGATTTTAAAATCTTTCTTGAATCTGCCGTTAATGGTTTCCACTACCCACCGGATCATTGTTATTAATCTAGATTTATTAGCATCTAGTGTCGTCAGTTGTTCTCCTCTTACTCTTGTAGGCGGCATGTGAGGATTATACCCGCATTCCTCAATTTTATCAATCGAATCCCGAAATCCACGATCCAATATAAAAACATCATTAACTCTCAAGAACCCATGAATCGGAGAATCTTCTTGCATCAGGTCACGCATAATGCTTGCGTCCGAAGTAGTCGCAGTGTAAGGCCCCGTAACATCTACTATGTAGCCGTCGGTACATACTATAAGGAAGGGTTTTACTAAGTTCCGAAACTTATGAAGACTGTAAGTTTTGCGCTGGAAAAGGAAATTCGAACTCTTTTGTAGATAAATATATGTTCCATCACATACGAGAATGGCCGCCGGTTCATTATAGTTACCACCAAAAAAATGGCTTGGAATTGCAAGATTCTTGGCCACCACATCTTCCCTAGTAATATGATTTAAGCCCAAATGCTGTGGAACAAAATCATTACTTAAGCATTCTCTTGCTATCGCCAACTTCCTTTCTAGAGTTCTCCTCGACATATTGAATTTAGTGGCTAATCGCTCATCTGGTTCACCGGTTCTTATTTTTGTTAAAAAAATTCCAAGAACTGTGGCAGGATGAACTGATCGATCACCCAGTGAAGGCGTTTGGTTCAAAATAACATTAAATTGATATTTTGTTAGTCCCGTCCAAAAGTGAAATTCATTGTCCTCTATTTCTTCAATATTTTCGAAATCAAGGTTGCTTCTTTGTTCGATACCCCATTTATATAAATTCATCATACCAACAACATGAGTACTGTCAAAGTTTTCGTGGGATGTAGTGTTGAGCAAGTCTACCCAATCATTCCTCATAAAATGAGCATTGCAAACCCGAGCTAATTCTGGTATATAAAAATTGTGATTGTGTAAGAGTTGGAACTTAGCATATAGTGGAACATTATGGGCCACTACATTTCTACAGTTTGTAAAAATACAATGTCTCGCTGTATTCGATGCTCGCTTATATCCTCTAGGCGTAACAAAACTAGGCTGCAATTGTACTTGATCTTGCACTGGTTGCTCTTCAACTGGCTGATCTTGTACTGGTATATTTTGTACTTGTTCATTTTGTACGGGTTGATTCCGTAAACGACGATCTAACCTTGACCAACAAGCATGGCACATGGCCCGTGAGCCATTAAAAGTAATCTGAAACAATTGAAAAAAAAAAATATATATTCCTCCATTTATCAAGAAGTAAAATGAGCCATTACATTGAGCAAAGCAACATTTGTACAATCAAGAGCACGCGACGAGTCATACACATACGATGACAGTGTACTTACTACAGTACTTACCTCACGTGGTATTATTTCTTGCAATAATAAATCTACAAGATTCCTTTGTCTTTCCAAAAAGAGAACTGTCAATATGTGTTTTCGTCGACGTAAAACAGATCTATTACACGACACGCAACTATTTTGTCTTTCCATGTTAATGTAAACCAATCGTCAAGCAAAATCAGGGGTCCATAAAACACGCTCAAGTAATCAATAAAATGCAAAAATCGGAAACACGAGTTTAAACGCACAGATCGAAACGAAGGATGACGTACGACTGCGGGGCGGTCAGAGCGGGTGGGGCGCAGGCGGCGCGTCGCACGCGCACTTCGATACCTTACTGTTATTTTCTACCTGTCGAAAGTGCGAGCGAGAGAGACATACAATCTGTTATGCGATACAAACATTTTTCTTATGCTTGTACATACATTTTCACAATGCTGACAGTAAAATCTTTAGTTTTTAGTCTAATAGAATTATAGTTAGACTCACATACATACTGTTACATAACATTTTTCCTCCAGCAGATACATAAAAAAAATTTACATATTTAGAAAAGTGGAATTGAATACTTTACTTTAAAAGTGATTTGAACACTGTGCGCGAAAAAAAAAAAGTGGGTCAAAACCGCCCAATGATCTTTGGAATACTTACCGAAATTTATACTGAACTACATCTGTGTTTACACCATTGAGTTTGTATATAAAGCATTATACATATTTTTGAAAAAGGAATACGAATTTATTATGTGAACCAGGTGAGATTGCAAAATTGTTTATGGATCATTTTAAAGTACATTCACCCCTAGGACAGTCAGCTACGATGGTCGGTACTGAGTTCGGCGGTCTGGAGGATGAGCCCCTTCTGCGTTTCTCAGCGAAACAAGTGAAAGCTGTTATAAAGGGTATGAGCAGGGGCAAATCTCCCGGACATGACGGACTCAGTATTGAACATTTAAGGTATGCTGGAGTCCACTTACCAAGAGTCCTGTCCATGTTCTTTGCGCTATGTCTCAGTCATTCGTACTTACCAGCAGGTTTAATGAACACGATAGTTATACCCATAGTTAAGAATAGGAGAGGAGATATCTCGGACAAGGGAAACTATCGCCCGATCTCCCTGGCCACGATTATTGCTAAGGTGTTGGACGGTTTACTTAATAATTGCCTACAAAAATATACAAAACTACATGACGCCCAGTTCGGATTTCAGCCTGGACTTTCTACTGAAAGTGCTATTGTTATTGTTAAGCATACTGTCCAATACTACACAGGCCGTAAAACGCCGGTGTATGCCTGTTTTTTGAACCTCTCCAAAGCATTTCATCTCGTGGCATATGATGTGCTTTGGAGGAAGCTAAGGGACAGGAATGTACCGGCGGAAATCCTGAAAATTTTTCAATACTGGTATGCAAACCAGATTAACCATGTTAGATGGTCTAACACATTTTCAGAGTCATATCGGTTGGAGTGTGGGGTGAGGCAGGGGGGGTTGAGCTCTCCCAAGCTGTTTAACATTTATGTTAATGATCTCATAGTTGAGCTCAGCAGCATGCGTGTCGGATGTCGTATAGACGGCATTAGTATTAATAATTTAAGTTATGCGGACGACATGGTGCTGCTGGGACCAACTGTGGGATCTATTAGTAAAATGCTGCGAGTCTGTGAGCGGTATGCCATATCACATAGACTTGTATGCAATGTTAAAAAATGTGAATATATGGTCTTTAAGGCCGCCGGTAAGTGCCCAGAAAATATACCGAATATTACCTTAAATGGTATAAAAATACGTAGGGTTTTTTAATTTAAATACCTTGGGCATTTCCTCACCGACGACCTTAAAGACAATGTAGATATTGAGAGGGAGCGTAGGGCGCTGGCGGTCCGTGGTAATATGTTGGCCCCTAGGTTTGCCCGTTGTACAGATGAAGTTAAAATATCACTTTTTAAGGCCTTCTGTCAGAGCTTCTACACGGGTAATCTGTGGGTAGCATATGCCAAAAGATCACTGGATGTCCTACGCATCCAATATAATAATATTTTTAGGATGCTGTTGAGGCTGCCGCGTTTTTGCAGTGCGTCGGAGATGTTTTCCCAACACATGACTGATGGCTTTCATGCCATCATCCGTAAAAAGACAGCATCTCTGATGAGCAGATTACGGGATAGTCACAACAACATCCTAAAAACTGTTGCTGAGAGATGCACCTCTCCTATTTGGAAGCATTTCGTAAAAAAATGATATATTAATTAAGTAGTTGATTGTCTGATGTATTGTTTCTATTATTATCTTTATTATTTTGTCATGTCTTGTCTTTTACTAACCAATTATGCATAAGTTGTACTAACAAAATGGACTGTAAACCGTCTTAAATAAAAACTTTTGATTTGATTTTGATTATGCAGTTATGATTATTAAATAAAATTACGAAAACCGACGAGGCCGTATGAGCTTGATGCCTTTGCTTTTCCGACAAAAAAATATTAGTCTAGGAATTTGCCGCGTTTTTGTTTTCTTCAAATACATAAACGTTAAGTTTATTTTAATTTATTTTTATAAATAAGTTAATGTTCTAAAATACTCAAATCAACTCATCAACAACAAATGTACCAAACAAAAATGTAACTCTCTCTATCAATAATTGGACCAATGTTTCGAATGTTAACTTTTACTTTTAATTGTCATTATTTTTAATAAATGCTTATCTCATATTATTATTGTGTTAATTTTTTCGCAAATGGTACGAAAAGTAGAGTATTTTCCTCGGTGATAAAGCTGTCTTAGTCTTGGGTGAACTTAAATCCCTCGCTACACTCAGGACTAGTCTTAAATCCCTCGCTTCGCTCGTGATTTAAGTTTTTAACACCCTCGCTACGCTCGGGAGTAAACCTCGAGTCCTTCGTTACGCTCGCGATTTAAATCGTCACCCGCGACAGAAGACACTGCTTTATCCCCTTGGTTAATAATCTACTAATAAATAATATTCATACAGTAATACAATACATTACATCATACAATACATCATACAATAATAGTCATACAGAAGACCGAAGAGTATAACTTGCCGCTATGTCTCGCGTTTGTGGACTATGAGAAAGCCTTCGATTCGATCGAAACATGGGCAGTGCTTGAGTCTCTCCAACGATGCCGTATTGACTATCGGTACATCGAAGTGTTGAAGTGTTTGTATAAAAACGCCACTATGTCAGTCCGAGTACACGAACAGAGCTCGAAGGCGATTCCCTTAAAAAGAGGCGTAAGACAGGGAGATGTCATCTCTCCGAAACTGTTTACGACCGCATTGGAAGATGCCTTCAAGCTTCTGGAATGGAAAGGACTGGGCATCAATATTAACGGCGAATACATCACTCACCTTCGGTTTGCCGACGATATTGTGGTCATGGCAAAGTCGATGGAAGAGCTCAGCACGATGCTCGAAGGCCTCAATCGAGTCTCCCAACGGGTAGGACTTAAAATGAACATGGACAAGACGAAAATCATGTCGAATGTCCATGTCGTCCCTGCCCCAGTTATGGTTGAGAACTCGGCTCTTGAAGTTGTCGACGCGTATGTATACCTAGGACAAACAGTCCAATTAGGTAGGTCCAACTTCGAGAAAGAGGTCAATTGTCGAATCCAACTCGGATGGGCAGCGTTTGGGAAACTTCGCAACGTCTTTTCGTCCAACATATGTACCTTAGTGCCTTAAGACGAAAGTCTACAATCAGTGTGTGTTACCAGTGATGACATATGGAACCGAGACGTGGTCCTTCACTAATGGCCTTATGAATAAGCTCAGAGTCGCTCAACGAGCTATGGAGAGGGCTATGCTCGCGGTTTCTCTACGGGATCGAATCAGAAATGAGGAGATACGTAGGAGAACTCAAGTCACCGACATAGCCCGACGGATTAGCACGTTGAAGTGGCAATGGGCAGGCCATATAGCGCGCAGAACAGATGGCCGATGGGGCCGAAAGGTTCTCGAGTGGAGGCCACGGACCGGCAAGCGCAGCGTAGGACGTCCACCCGCAAGATGGGACTTGGTAAGAACCGCAGGTCGACGTTGGATACAGGCCGCTTCCAACCGCAGTTCCTGGAGATCAATAAGGGAGGCCTTTGTCCAGCAGTGGACGTCCTACTGCTGATATGATGATGATGATGATGATGAAATAATATTATTTGTAGATCCTCTTATCTCTCTCTATTATCTCTCTTATCCTCTTGAGAATTCGAGCGAGAGTTTTTACAGGTATCTACAGATTATTATTTTATTGAATGAATGAATGAAAGTTCTTAACTTATACCTTGCAAGCTAGACACAACAGTTAAAATGAAATAAAAAAACGAGGGTGCTTTAGACCACACAACTGAAGTAAAACTTATTTTTAAAAATATTAATTTATAAAATTATTCACTTACAAAATTGTCCACACGTCTGTAGGTCATTCAGTCTATGTTCATTTTGGAAAGACGCAACTCACACTCGCACATTAATGTTTTTTAAAATATACGAAACTAAACTATCTCTCTTTCTATCTTCACTTACTTATATCTCCCTCTCAACTTCCGTTCGCACTTTTCGTAACGCATTCACCAGCTTACTCCCCAATTCAAGCCTGCGTAAAGAAGTTTTACTTCAATAAATGTAGGCATAATGGGCGGTCTTATCGCTTAACAGAGCGATCTCTTCCATACAACCTTTGGATTGAGAGGATATATTGTGATTATACAAGACACTTTAAGTCTATTATTAATAATATTATGCGCTCTAGGAATGGTTAAAGGTTGGTGGGAGCCGTTGGGTGAAGACAATACAAGATCGGTCGCTCTGGAAATCTATGGGGGAGGCCTATGTCCAGCAGTGGACGAACTGTGGTTGATATGATGCTGATGATAGAAACGGAGTCTTTGCCCTGCAGTGGGACCACCAATTGTTTTTTATGTGATATGAGTGAGACAGTACAGCCTCCAAATAAGATATATAATATGGTGTGGTAAACTTAATGATGTCATTCTTGTACTATGTACCTATCTTTTCTTTCGCCATTCTCACAGCCATTAAAGAAATATAAATAAATATTGCTGGACATTTCACACAGTGCTATCTAGCCCCAAACTAAGCAGAGCTTTTACTATGGTAACCAGATAACTGATAGAATACTTATATACACTTTTTTTTGTAAATACATACTTAGAATATATAGAAAAACAACCAGACCCGGAACAAATATCTGTAGATCATGCAAACATTTCTTCCGCGGCGGGAATCGAACCCGCTATCTCCTTCGTCTCAGCCGGCTATTCGCCCACTGCACCACAGAGGTCGTCTAATTCGGTCGTCAGCCATTGTTTAACCTTATCAAAAATCTGCTCCAATATTCAATTTTGCAACCGATCACCGTACATTTACAAATTCGCTGTCCAATTCTATGAATCGATAGGCTATCTATAGAAAAAAATAGTATGTTTTCGTGTATGTACTTACCAAATTCGTGTACGCAAATGTGATCGTGATGGAATGCGCACATAATGTTCATGATAGATGGCACATACATGGGGAATACATTCGTGTGTTGAAAGGTTTACCGACAGTAGCCGTAAATTTTAGTTCAGAGGAACCGAAGTTGCCCGTAATTTCTGATGTTCTGGGAATACCTACAGTGAACCGGAACTGCTTTAAAGATGTAACTACCTATCATCATCATCATCATCAGCCGGAAGACGTCCACTGCTGAACATAGGCTTCCCCCTTAAATCGCCACACCGAGCGGTTGGTAGCCGTTTGCGCCCAACGGCTCCCCGCGATTCTTACTAGATCGTCGGTCCACCTTGTGGGGGGCCGGCCTACGCTGCGTCTTCCAGTCCGTGGTCTCCACTCGAGAACCTTTCTTCCCCAACGGTTATCGGTTCTACGAGCGATGTGGCCCGCCCATTGCCACTTCAACTTGCTAATTTTGAGATCTATGTCGGCAACTTTAGTTCTTCTGAGGATTTCCTCATTGCGGATTTTGTCACGCAAAGAAACCCCGAGCATAGCCCTCTCCATAGCTCGTTGAGCAACCTTGAGTTTTGTCATGAGGCCATGAGTAAAGGACCACGTTTCAGTGCCATAGGTCATCACTGGCAACACACACTGGTTGAAGACTTCAGTCTTCAGGCTCTGACAGGTCTTCTGGCTCTGTAACTACCTATATAACATTCCAAATATCAATTAGTTTCAAAATATATAGGTAACGTAACGTAACGTAGGTACAGCTGACGTAAAACTACAGCTGACTATACGTATGATTTTACCCCTACCAAAACACGAGAGTACAAGACAAGCGCATCATTTCAACAAGATCATCAGAGCGACTGGCTGTGCGCATGCGCATGAGCGCTGTGGACGTTCTCTGGCTGATATGACGATAATGACTGTCACAGCTTACTCATAATTGATTTTGTGATATGTATGGCAGTAAAGGCCCAAGCGGTTTGATGTCATCTGCAAACATTGTGCCAGTTTTATTCGGCCAAATAACTGCAAAACTTTTAAATTACGTACAAAAATATTTTGTGATCGATTTTATGAACATATTTCATTACACATTCTTGTATGTTTGTTCGCAACGCGCGCTGCTAGAGGCGTGCAAACGCAATGCCGTACGGGGCGTTGAGAGTGCCTCAAAAACTTTGATTTACGTTTTGCCGTGACACAAGAGCAGTGATTAAATGAGTAATAACAACTATATAGCACCCGACGTGTTTCCCTAGTTTTAATTCTAGGATGGGGGGGAATAGGAGATCTGCACTGACGTCCCGCATTGGGGTGTATTGTGCATTACCCACCTTCTAAACTAACCCCAGCCATCCTAACTCCATGAAGTAACGGAGTAGGATTTTGGGTTGGTGGCAGCTTCCCAGGGTCCCCATGGATGTTGATGTAATAGCGGTGTGGGTGGAGGATGAGGATTCAGTTCTCAGTTTGGCATCATTTGTGGCAGTGCAGTGAAGTATCACGTACTCCACAGTCTCTATAAAGTGCTTCCCTATAATTGTACCATTAGAAATAGACCTGCTGCTGACGATGTGGTAGTTCTGCCGTTATCAAATACAAGGGCCAAAAGCGTGCTGATGGCGTATCATAAGATTCATAAGCTTAGTTAGTAGATTAGCTAAGCTGCTATGATAATTTTACGGCTGCAGGCGGTCTTTCCTTGAAAGTGGTACGGTGAGGTGTAAAAAGCCGCCTCGAATCGATATATACAGCAGAAACAATCGCTATATAAATGACGAGAGTAACAAATTACCACATGAACAGATTTTCCATAAATACCCCATTATCCTTGGTAACACCCGTCGAATGGTCAACAGATGTTGAATCATAGCGCCTGTCGGCCATACTAATGATGTCACCCGGTTTCCGGCATAAATTCACGCTCATATATTTTTAAAACAAATTCAACATTTTGTGTAGCTTTTTGAACACCATCCCATAATGTTGTTGATTATTATTATTTTTATACTACCTAGAAATGGAACAAGCATGTAGCCTACCTGATGTTAAGTGGTGATCGTCGCCTCTTACAAAGTATTGTCTCGTAAGTCACGCACCTTAGAAACGTGCCCTACGATGCACTGCCCTTCGTCCATCAACTCGAGGCAACAGGTGTAAAGCCTCATGTGCCGGTAATTCAAGGGCGGATCCAGGGAGAGGGTTATGGGGGCAATGCCCCCCCCTGGGCTGGGTCCAGGACCTAGGTGGACCACTAAATAAAATTGTTAAACATAATGTTTTCATATATTTTTTGTCACAATATAGGTAGATTTCTAAAAATTAAATTATAACTTCTTGTGACTTGACTACGACTATGTGACCCCCTCTGGCACCAAAGCTGGATCCGCCCTTGCTGTAATTTCACCGGCAACCATACCCTTCAAACCAAAACACAGTAATGCTGCTTGGCGGCAGAAACAAGTATGTTGTAGGTACTTCCCAGGGCGAGCCCTTTCACAAGGAACTCTACTACTCGTACTACGGTACTAATCATACAGGGGGGCTACTAATTAGCGTTGCTATGCGTACCTGATGTAATGTCTATGTAGCTTTTGCGGCCACGGTCTTTAGTAACAAAAACTTTAAAAGATAAAGTAAAACGCAGGTTATTTGGACAGTAACTGCCGTTTAGCCAGTAAACCGATGGTATCACAGATGTGCCGGCAGATCCTATCAGTACGGTAGCTGGGTTTTATCACGTGACTTTTATACCAAAGCTCTGCCATAGTGAAACGTACGATGAATGTGGAACGCGGCCATTTTTTTCGATTACCATTCCAGTATTTATAAAATAAATAATAAATTTTTAAATAAATAGTGCTGGATATTTCACACAGCGCTATCTAGCCCCAAACTAAGCAGAGCTTGTACTATGGGAACCAGATAACTGATAGAATACTTATATACTTTTTTTTTTGTAAATACATACTTATAATATATAGAAAAACAACCGGACCCGGAACAAATATCTGTAGATCATGCAAACATTTGTTCCGCGACGGGAATCGAACTCGCTACCTCCTGCGCCTCAGCCGGCTATTCGCCCACTGCACCACTGAAGTTTCAAATGGTTCACTACATTAGTAATTTTACGGTTATAGGGTCATATTCTGAACCTCAACCTTTATTAGAAAGAGTTGAAATAACTAGTAATATCCTGTATTATCCTGTACAAAAAAATAACATAGATTATATAATTCTTTATTGCACACCTTATAACATACAACTAAAACGAACACCGTAAAACTATGTGATACAGTTGGCGGTCTTATCGATGAATAGCGATCTCTACCAGACAGCCTTTGGATGGAATGGACTGCGTGGACATTACTTGGGGTATAATGATGTACCTAACATAAGTACTACTTATACATACTTATGATATCACACTAATATTATAAATGCGAAAGTTTGGATGTTTGTTTGTTACTCAATCACGCCGTAACGGCTGAACCGATTTCGACAAAATTTGGTATATACGTAGATTATAACCTGGATCACCACATAGGTTACCATTTATCCCATAAATCAGTTTCCATGTGATAAAAATGGGGTGTCAAGTTGCAACAGCGAGTTTAACTTTACTGTTAGGTTACCTACACGGTTAGTCGTGTAAGGAGTACGAAGTCGCGGGCAACAGCTAGTAAAAAATAAAATAACATGAATAAACCTATATAATAATTACTTATATAAGAAACATATTATTTACTTATCAATACATAGATATTCTACCGGCAGCGCGTTCCATAACCGGACAGCCTGCACTGTAAAAGACTTATCAGAGTAGTAGGAGGAGTGTACAGGTGTCCTGAGTTGGAGTGCGTCAGATCAGACGAACGCAAGGATCGAGGATTGGATTGATGGAGGAAATGGAAGATAGGAAGGTGAGGAGTATGCCATATCCTACTAATATTATAAACGCGACAGTTTGTATGTATGGATGTTTGTTACTAAGCCGGAACGGAACGGAACGGCTAAACCGATTGCGATGATATTTGGTATGTACGTAGATCATAACCTGGATTAACACATAGGCTACTTTTTATTGGCAAACCACGCGTGCGAAGCCGCTGATTGGTCAGCTAGTATATAATATAGTCCAAAGACTATGACAATAAAATTATTATGACATTTTAAAATCTTGATACATTTATATAGTTAGTGTACCTGAGTGTTTCTTGACCATGCTGAATAATGACTTGCAAATTATGATAAACAAAGATAGAAGTCTCATTTTCGAACAGGGGTGAATCATCAAACGTTTCATGAGTAGTTTGCAAAATCATATTGTATTCTTCTACTATCCGTAAAGTCAAATACATCGTTCATAGCGAGAAGACCGCCGATTGTGCTTCGCGATTAAATTAAGAATCATTTTATATTTGTTTTTATGTGTATGTATTTTCCATTCAATTCATACAATTTAATTGCAATGGAAATAAAACATTTCATATCTAAATTATTTAGAAAACAAAAAATCAAAACTATAAATAAATTAAAAAAAAATGCTGGACATTTCAAACAGCGCTATCTAGCTCCAAAATTAAAGCCTATGGAAGTACTATGGGAACCAGATAACTGATAGAATACCTACTTATATACTTCTTTTCTTGTAAACACATACTTATAATATTAGAAAAATACCTAAACCCGGAATAAATATCTGTAGACCATGCAAACATTTGTCCCGCAGCGGAGATCGAACCCTCTACCTCTGTCTCAGCCGGCTATTCGTCCACTGCGCCACAGTGGTTGTCACAATATCTAACACTATAGTAGCAACTTAGACCCTCTGATCAGATTCTTTGTTAAAGCAGTATAAATATATCCCTGCAATATTTAAAGGGAATATTTTATTTGTTAGGCACTTTCAGATTTCACCAGAAAATGTATTACTGCTGGTTGTACATAATACAACCACTTCACTGCACACCTGCACACCAATAAAACGCTTGTATCCTGGACTCTTCCAAGAACCAGTTAACCATCTGCAGGCCCTGTTATAAATCGTCATGAATGAACGGCTGACTGCTTGTAATGCCACGTAGCCCTAAGGCATGGCATGTGGCTTGCATAATGCCACACACAGAATCCCTTATTTATAGCACTTTTTGTTCGAATTTCACACGATTATACGATGTCGCTTTAAATAGACAACAATAGAGGAAAGACGAGAAAGAAAAATAGGGAGGTATTGTGTAGGTATAGTCATTCGGGATTCAGTTATTTGAAAGAACTAGCAAGTGTACCGATCAGTTTAAGTCATTTAGATGTTGATATCATATTTATAGAGACAGCTTTAGTACTAAGAAATTAAAAAAAAAAATATTCTGTCTTTATCGCTACTGTTTATTTCACCAAAAATATTTTGCAATAAATCCGTGAATTTTATTTGAACTAGCTACTTTCTATCTATCTTCTATATATTCTTCTATCTTTGGTGCAAAATCTGTCGCAAAACAGCATACATGAATGACTCGACTCTTTTAAGATAAAATCAAAATAAAGAGTTCAACGGTTCACCTACCTATTAGGCGTCTACGTGTTGAGAATTCAGCAGTTCTTCAGGTTCCCGTAACGGTTGGACTCTGTCGAACGGCCAAATGGTGTAAAATGACGGTAGCAACGCGCGAATCAAGCTCCGAACCTCAGCCCGTGAGCTGCATCCCAATTAGTTTAGCCAGACTGGACTATATAACGCGATACCACTGACCACTCCACACTAACTTAGCAGCAGCAATCCACACCACACTCTTTCTACAAAGAGTCCCGAGTGTCCAAACCATCCAAGAAAAGTGTTTAACATGAAGGCTGTGTATTCTCTCGTGCTTCTGAGCTGTGCCTTGTGGGAGGCGGCGGGACATCCCTACAACTACTACCCTGCTTACGGAAACATGGATTCTCGTAAGTTCTAAAAATATAGATACTAGAGCTAATAATTGAACAGTCTTGTTTGCCTAATTTGAAGCATTTTTAGATGACCATGATTGTGATGGAATAAAAAAGCCTGTATCGTCGTTCGTAAGTTATGCCAGTGTTATTTAAATGGCCTGTGTCCAGCAGTGAACATTGGCTGATAAAAATAACAAGATAATCTGCAACTAGCAGATCCTCTTTACCTATAGGTTTATTTTCATTTTGATTGTCATTGTTCTTTAAATAATTAAACCTTTTAAGCAATTAATTTATCTTACAGTATCGTACGGCTCTAGCGACAACACCCGCGGAGGGATGGTAATGAGTCGCTACTACAACCCTTCCTACAACCCTCGCACCGCCAGCGGAAGCATGGCTGCCTTCATGTACAGGCCCGAGGAGCAAGCAGTACCCCAATCCGGTCAGTACTACTACCCTGACCGCCGCCGCCAAACCACCCTAGACACCTACGTACCACCCCAGCAGAACGAAGTCGTCCCTCAGCAAAACGAACCACTCCCTCCCCAAAAGGAGTACTACCCCCAACAACCCGAAATAAACCCCTTCAGTCCGACCGAAGCTACAGAAATCGCTGAGCCTACCGAGAAAACTGAAGTCTTCTCCACAACCCTGAAAGCCGTACTTCCTGAGCTAATCGAGACTGAGCCTGAAGCGGAGGAAGTTGAAGAGCCAGCACCCAAGTCCAAGAAGACTGTGTCTAGAAAGAAACAAGTCAAGAAGCCCGTTGTTGACGAAGACGACGATGAGGACAGCTTCGCGCCAAAGATCCCCGCCAGTGCCTTCTTCCCTATGTTGTTCTACGGAGGTGGCAGGTCTGGTGGTTCTGGAGGGCCCACTGCCATCGCTAACGCCTACAGCACCGGCCGCGGAGGGGTAGCTACTAGCCATGCGACTGCCTACGGCGCACCCAGGCCAGAACAGGAGAGATATAAAAGCCACTAGATTTAAGTGCAGATATTGTATCATTTTGTAAATTACCTATCATAGAATCTCATAGATTACAATCTAAGTTTTGTAAAAAATATACGATGTGTCCACGCCATCTAGAGGTGATAAGTTACACGGTATACTTGAAGTAAAATGTAGATAGACACACTTTTAAAATATGGCTTCGTCTTATGTTTAGTCAAGAGATGGCGTTGTTACAAATAAATCGTTTTGCCTCAAACAGGTCTCTTTTATTGTTCGACTAGTTTAGAACCGATACAATTGTTAACCTTGAACCCAAAGGTGCTGTTTGTATTACGTTACCGCACAAAAAGTAATTACAAATATCACACTAATAATATATATGCGAAAGTTTGTAATGTAGAGCTATTTACAGAGTTCATTGTAATTTGTATCACCTATAACAAAACTCTGTAGTTTTTAGATGGACCAAATTAAAAACTGGAGGCTCACTCAATTTTTTTTACTAATATCGTCTAATACTTCTGTACTATACTAATATTATAAAGAGGAAAGATTTGTATTTTTGTGTGTGTGTTTGTAATGAATAAACTCAAAAAATACTGTGCCGATTTCATAAATTCTTTCACCATTGGAAAGCTACATTCACCCTGAGTGACAAAGGCTATATTTATTGCTAGAAAAGATTATAGATCCTTACTAAAACTTAAGTAAATTAACCCCAGGATTTTTTTGATTTGATTTTTTTATGATACTGCTTAAATGTAAAAACATATGTAGGTATCGATGAAACATCACATAGCATGATGATTATAAAATTAACAACACACAAAACTGTAAAAAACATAATAAAATTGTATAATTACATATTTAAACGGGTATTTATCCCGTACGTACCTTTTTAGGGGTCTGTACCCAAAGGGTAAAACGGTACTCTATTACTGAGGCTTCGCTGTCTGTCTGTCACCAGGCTGTATCTCATGAACCGTGATAGTTAGACAGTTGAAATTTTCACAGATGATGTATCTTTAATGCCGTTATAACAACAAATACTAAAAACAGAATATATAGGTAATTAATATTTAAGGGCGGCTCCCATATAATAAACGTGATGTTTTGCTCGTTTTAGCTCGATATTGATAACGGCAACAGGCAGACGCTTGAAATATTCACAGAATATTTAGTTATATATTTTCACTTCAAAAAAATATCATAAAATTAAAATAAAACAAATATTTAAGGAAGGCTCCCATACAACAAACTTGATTTTTTTGTCGTTTTCATAGATAATGGTACGGAACCCTCCGTGCGCGAGTCCGACTCGCACATTGCCGGTTTTTATTTTATTTATTATCTCGACCGACCGACGTTCCGACTGTGTTTCATACATTGAAGGTACGTACGTACATACGCGAAAAATAACCGTTTAAATAAGGTAATTATGTACAGTGATCGCGAAAATTTTAAAAATACTAAAACTAGTGGTTCGCCCCGAACTGAGATCTCGCGAGTCTCCCAAAACATAAATAAAAATATTTTTAGGGCGATAGGGCGACTCGCGCAACGATGCCTTACCGTATTTAGTGGCTAAATATGATTTAAAGAATTGTCAAATCATACAAATACGTAAAATTTAAACATGTTTAGTCGCTATATACGTTTAGGGATCATTGTGCAAGCCAGCCTTAATCTTTGAATAATAGAGTTAGTTATGTTCTCCAGTTATCTGGTTCCCATAGTACAAGCTCTGCTTAGTTTGGGGCTAGATAGCGCTGTGTGAAATGTACAGCAATATTTATTTATTTATTTTATATTTATTTATTTAATAAAATAGTGCTACGAATTAACCAAATAACTTGACCTACAGTTTCATTCAAATTACAGGTAACGGGAGTTCATGTAAATTGGTTAATCTGTTTTGGGGTATAAATTGCAGTTATTCTGGATTTCAGACTTTTCCCTATATTTGTGTCATTAAAGCTAAAAGCCTTCCAAATTTTAGCACTGTGTGTCACTGGTGAATTGTGAATTGTGACCATGTGAATTTGGTCAATATATATTTGGCTAATGACAATGGCTAATAACTTAAAAACTACTAAGTTTAAACTAAATATAAAATGGGGTCAAAATGTAATTCATATACTTTTTTTAGACGCGCCACAGGACCGGATAGTCCCATTTTGTTATTTTTTTACCCCGCTTGAACCCCAATATCTCAACAACCCCCCCACATTTTTAGTTCATTTAGTCACACCAAAATTGTGCCTTCTACCTATACACCAAATTTCACGATGATACCATAACCACGATAAACGCATCGAAAGTTATCCTCGGACAAACAAACATATTACCCGTGCGCGATAAGTTGGGACCTGAGCGCGGTGACGTCATATTGGCGTGTTTGTACCGCCCGCAAAAAAACGAACATAACAAGCAGCCGCCCGCGGCTTCGTCTTTGTTTTTTTTAACCTAATTTATTATGTTACTCAGGGAGGACGCTGCTTTTTATCTTAAATTTTTTACACTATTTGAATAAAATAAAAATACAATGTTTAAGTTTATACATTTATTTTATCTATTATTTACATTATCTCATCTTCGTCACTACTTAGTGGATTTATGCCTTCTAGAGGTTGTTCTTCGTCCTCAGTCTCACTATAATCACTTGACGAAGAGGTATCCGATAAATTTACAACATTTACAACATAAATAACAACAAAAACTACAACAACAAAACAATGACACAAACTATAACAACAAAAACTACAACAACAAAACAATAACACAAACGAAAACTAAAAGAATTCCAGAGCGCGTCGTTACGTGACGTAGGCCAGTACGAGACTAAAAACCCTAGTAAAAAATAGTGATGCGAACGGTACAATACGGGCGCCATCGGGGAAGTGCAGGGGAAGCGGTCGGGGAGTCGCATTCCTAGCAGGTCCCAAGTTATCGCGCACGAGTAATACATACATATAACGGGAAATCATGCTAATTTTGAACGATAATACCAAAGTAAAACCAAAACGACATGCATGAAACCAGTCTAACCAACGTGAAACCCGAACCAAACACGTTACGTTCCAACGTTGGACACGTTCAAAATTAGCGCGACTGAGGGCGCTTTTTTTACAATAAAAAATTACACAATAAAATTGGTCATATATAATGTAGCTATGTTAAAAGGTAAATAATCTTTTCACACCACCTGCTCGACAATATCAAATTATGTCATGTAAACCTCACCGAAAGCGATTAAATCCCTACGGCTGAGAAGGGAGTAAAGTTGTACTAATTTGAATTTGGAACCTCGTCTGAATTAAAATTTGAACCAAAGAGACCCACACAACAAGAACGTATTCGTAAATCGAAATAATCTCTGCACAGAATGTACCAAACTAGATTTGGTTTTTATTGTCTCGCAGATAGTGTGAAAAGTAGAGAGTTCTCCTCGTGGATAAAGCTGTCTGCATATTGGGCGTGCTTATATCCCTCTCTGCACTCAGGATTCAATATAGCGCTCGTGACGCAAGGCACTGCTTTATTCCTTCGTTTAATAATATATATCTATACTAATATTATAAAGAGGAAAGATTTGTATTTTTGTGTGTATGTTTGTAATGAATAAACTCAAAAACTACTGGACCGATTTAAAAAATTCTTGCACTGTTGGGAAGCTACACTATCCCCGCGTGACACAGGCTACTTTTTACCCAACTGCGCAGAAGGAGGGTAATGTTTTTATTGAAAAACTACGCGTGCAAAGCTGCGGATTTGTCAGCTAGTCTACTATAATTAAGGTCTTAGAGCTAATTATATATTTGAGTGCCTGAAAAATCTCGACACTGGTTAAGTCACATACAATTGATAATGTTAATTTACCTATGGCACATAAAGATGATAATCGTTAAATCCAGTTAATTGGAGGATCACCCGGATGCGGTTCGAAGCGATGTTGTTCATTATGTTGCAGTAATAATGTGAATACTGGCAACATATTAAGTTAATAACGTATTTATTAAATACGACACACTAAACAGAACAACATCCCGTAAATCAGAACATTTTAAATTTAAAATACAATTCTAAATTCGAAAGTAAGGCGCTCAACACACTGCCACGCACCGCGCTGCATGTTGCGTGAATGCGTGCTCTAACGTTGCTTGTAAGTATCTCCGTTTGTATAGAAAACACGCATAGTCCAACACACAGAAAATGCATCCACGCGCGTAGGTGCGGGGCGAGACGCAAAGTATGGCACACCGAGTCCCGCGGTGCCGTGCGTGATTTTAGAAGCGCACTATTTTGGAACTGCACTAGCGCAACTACGCGCGTGAGTGCGTAAAAAACCCGCACGATGATGCAGATCTGCACTCCCGCAAGTATTACTCGTGCGCGATAAGTTGGGACCTGCTAGGAATGCGACTCCCCGACCGCTTCCCCTGCACTTCCCCGATGGCGCCCGTATTGTACCGTTCGCATCACTATTTTTTACTAGGGTTTTTAGTCTCGTACTGGCCTACGTCACGTAACGACGCGCTCTGGAATTCTTGTAATTTTCGTTTGTGTTATTGTTTTGTTGTTGTAGTTTTTGTTGTTATAGTTTGTGTCATTGTTTTGTTGTTGTAGTTTTTGTTGTTGTAGTTTTTGTTGTTATAGTAAATGTTGTAAATTTATCGGATACCTCTTCGTCAAGTGATTATAGTGAGACTGAGGACGAAGAACAACCTCTAGAAGGCATAAATCCACTAAGTAGTGACGAAGATGAGATAATGTAAATAATAGATAAAATAAATGTATAAACTTAAACATTGTATTTTTATTTTATTCAAATAGTGTAAAAAAGATTAGATAAAAAGCAGCGTCCTCCCTGAGTAACATAATAAATTAGGTTAAAAAAAAACAAAGACGAAGCCGCGGGCTGCTGCTTGTTATGTTCGCTTTTTTGCGGGCAGTACAAACACGCCACTATGACGTCACCGCGCTCAGCTCCCAACTTATCGTGCACGGGTAATACGCGCGTAGGTGCGTCGACACGCAACATACAGCGCGGTGCGTGGCAGTGTGTCAACCGCCTTACTCTGCCTCTGTCTGTTTGTTACGTTTTCATGTCGAAACGGCTGGACCGATCTCGATGAAATGTGGTACATATATGGATTATGACTATGATTGAGACATAAGCTACTTTTTAGCAGAGATGGGTAATGGGTAAAAACCCATTCTACCCATTTGGGTTATAACCGGATGATTTGGGTTTTAACCCGATTTTAACCCATTTTCACCCATTTTGCTGGGTGAAAATGGGTGTTTGGCTATTTTAATGCCAAAGTTAAAATAAGGTAGGTGCCCACTTTGGCAGGTCCCTACTAGGTACGTAATTAAAATATTAAATTAATAGTAGCGTAGGGCCCATTTCACAGGTTTCTGATAAAGTTCCACATAGCTATCTGACAAATAACACCATACAAAAGTTGTTACTTTTTGAGGTTACCCGATGACACAAACATAGACTCATAAATTACCAGTACAAGTTTTAATTTTAACAACCCTTCATTTTGGTAAGGGGTAAAACCATTTGATGAACGTTTATTAATTTTTGTGAGAATTTTAATAAATACATAATATAATAATGAATACATTTTATCAAATTTGAATAACTTTCGCTACTCAGATTTTTTTCATCCTTTACAATAAAATGATCCTTACATATAACTGCATCGATCGGCATCAAAAAAAATTACCAACTTGATTCATTTCAAAGCGCTACTCACGCTTGACCAAAAAAAATTTAATGCCAAAATGTTTTTCTTCGAAAACGAACTGATGTTTTAAAAGAAACTGCACCTGTATCTCCTCTGGTTATGGGTGCTGCCGTACTGTCCCAGTTAAAAAAAACACTCTGTATATAAATATACATACATATAGATGGAGCTAAAGAAGTTTATAGGTATTAGACGTCGTTGTTGATAATTACTACTTATTTCATTTTCACCCGCTCAAACAACCCAGTGGGTGGAATAACTTGGGTGATTGGGTTTTAACCCACTCATGTATTATAACCCGGGTGGTTACCCATCTCTACTTTTTAGACGACTAAACAAAAAGAGGGTAATGTTTTATTGACAAACAACGCGTGCGAAGCCGCGGGCGGGTCAGCTAGTTTAAATTTTATTTTTATTATTTATTTTATGGAAAATCAATAGTTATATTAACATAACAATCAACTAGTGCTCTTTTGCAACAGCGATTAATGAAATCTTTTTAAATTTACGTAATTTTTTTCCACACAATGCCGTGAGTAGCTAAAAAAACTTTCTTCAAAGAATTATAAAAACCAAACTTTGTTTGTCCTGTTTTTACAGTTTTGTTTGTAGTTATTTTTAGAATATAATATGTTTTAAATAAAAAACATATTTTTTCGATTGGCATAATTACAGGGGGGTAATCGCGCTAATTTTGAACGATAATACCAAAGTAAATCCAAAACAAAAACGTTACGTTATGCACATTTCGTATCGCGCTGACGCGCGTGACATCAGTCAAACCAACGCGAACCCCAAACCAAACACTACGTTCCAATGTTAGACACGTTCAAAATTAGCGCGACTTACGCCCGGTTGCTGGAAGCATAATTAACCCAAAAATTAGTTGACCATTGGTCAAACGTCTTGTCAAGTGCAAATTGGGTTGCTGGAACGTCTTTTACATTCAAATTAAACATTTGATTTTTGACAAAAATCTCTAACGTGTAGACATTGACATAAGCAAATTTATGACGTGTAGGAATGAATGATTGAACTAAAATAATGTTTTAGGTGGTGTGACCCTATAAAAATAACACTAGTTTGGCATTCAAAAGATGATTCTTTGGTTTAGCTAATTATTCACTAATCAACCTTCGAGAAACTCAATTTTATTTAACAAGAGTGCTTAGATAAACACTATGTTAACTGATTTGCGATTTGATTGGCGTACCAACAACTGACTATGAGAGCGCTTGTTTTTACAATAATAAATTACACAATAAAATTCTCCCAGGTCATTGTATAAATGACACATTCTGACCAGCGGATTATAGAAAGATGATCTTCATTCGAATAGACATTGTTTCACCAGCTTAACTAGAATCTTTTTTATATTCAACTGTGGCATCGAATAATAGACCTGTGTCCGCTGTACGTGGAAGCTTACCACTGCGGAAGAGTTTTTGCATGATCTGCAAAATAAATATTTGTTTTGATTTTGAGAGCCATGGTTGGTACTTTGACTTATGAGTACACTCGAAGCATACATCAAATAAATAATCATACATTTATTTCGAGTAAAATATGTAAGAAGAACTAATACAAGATACACTAATATGTCTAATGACACACATTAATGAAAGAGCATTAGAGTTCATTGTGAAAGAGTTTGCCCGGAAAGTACTACCACCATACCTTTTTCTGTTGCTTAGCATTACTGTGTTTCGGTATGAGGGGTATGGTTTCCGGTCAAATCACAGGCACATCAGGCTTTACACATGTATGCCTCAAGTTGATGGACGCAGCGTACGTTTCTAGAAAAAAAACGAAAAAAAAAAGGATCAAAGCCAAATAAAAATCTTTTATTCATTAAAATCACAAGGATCACTTTGAAACGTCCATTTTACTGCCTGTTCCTTCGAGACCAAGCCAGGAAAGAGATGTAAGAAACAAGGCTGGTTGTTTTTGTAATGATCCTTTTACAATACATAACAATACAGGAAATAAATTACGTCTAAATTATAACATTTTGAACGAGTTGGAGCAATTTCAATCTACAGATTAGCTCCATCTACAGAAAAACGAGGTAGTGCATCCTCATATCAAGAGGAAGGTTGCGGGTTCAAGTCCCGTCTAGGCTTGAACATTTTTGAGATGGTTTTAAAAATCTTGGAATTTTTCGTAAGTGTTCGGATAACACTAATAAAAATACTATATTCCTCATAATCTTTGACTAAAAAAATAGTGCCACGAATGAACAACCAACTAATTTGACCTACAGTTTTATTCAAATTATAAGTAACGGGAATTCATGTTAATTGGTTAAACATTTTAGAGGTAGAAAATAGAGTTATTCTGGATTTCTGGATTTTTTTTTATATATTTGTATCACTTAACGCATACCAAATTTTAGAACTGTGGGGTCACTGGTGTACCCTGTGAATTTCGTCAAAGTTAAGTTTTTATTATGGCTAATAACTTAAAAACCACAAGGTTTATACTAAAAATAAAAACGTAGTCAAAATTCACTAATCCTAAACCTTTCATTTGACGTGCCAACTAACCGGATAGTCCCCTTTTGATTTTTTTATTCCTCTTGAACTCCAATATCTCAACAACCCCCCCCCCCCCCCACATTTTTTGCTCATTTAGTCACACCAGGATTGTGCCATCACTACCTACCTATAAACCAAATTTCACGATGATCGGATCAATGCTTCGAAAATTAAACATACATAAAACGCCGATTTTCCCAAATTAATTTGAAGATAATAAGAGTTGATTCCACCATCACACCTACCTACTCAGCTGAATAAATAAACTTAATAAAATAAAACTGATATAGGGTGCTCATAGAGCGTGGGACCAAATTATTCTCTAAGTGGAAATCAATCGGTGATCAATATATAGGAAAGCAAAATGCTAAAGAATTCAGAATTAATATTTTCATTAAAGCCGAGATGAGATATATTTACCATGAATTATGAATTTAGTGAAAATATTGTTAACAACATTGATAGTTTCAAGTTGAATCAAGAATTGTCAAATTTTTATGTAGAGTCTTTGTTATTATACGTACAAAAATGAAAGGGAATATTTTGATGAGCATAATAAATAAATTTGTGAAATGTTTACCGTAGAAATGTAAAATTTATTTTTGGCGTGTTTATACAAATATTTTCTTAAACTTATGTTGTGCTATTGCATAATGCTTGCCATCTAACCACAGATACTGTATTGGTGACGTCTCGAGATGAATGAATGAAAAATGAAAATGAAAAATATTTTATTTAGCAACAAAAAGCACACCTTATGACTAATATGTTTAAAACAGATATTTTTTAAATGAACTTATTGCTGAGAGAGCTTAATAACTAAACGGTTTAGTCGGTGGTCTTCACACTAGGCCAAGCCTGTATCGTCAAGACCTTGAAATTCTTATATAGATTATTACACACACTTGTTTACACCTCGGACTAATAAATTAAATTAATAATGTTTGAAATATATATATATATATATATAAAACAGTTTAACATAACAATTGAAAACCTATATACTAATATAACCTAAATTTATAATGCATAAATAAATATATATACAACTTCTAATAAAGTATTGAATATAAATATGTATATAATATATTTAAATATATATGTATAAGTAATATAATGTAAATGCATAGGATAAATATTTGGGACTTTTAGGTTGTAACACTCAGAATAGTCTCAGTATCATCGAATGAATGAAAACACTTTATTGTACACAGTATAAACAAAAAAATACAAACAAAATAGAAAATATAAAGCAAATAGTACAATGGGCGGTCTTATCGCTTAGAAGCGATCTCTTCCAGACAACCTTTGAGATATTCGAGATATTACTAGTTGTCCCTTTTTAACCCAAAACCCGCAGCCATTTTCGAAAGAGATATCAAATTCAAAATAATTTATTTCAGATGATTACATCCATAATTTGTTAGTAAAATCTGAAATCTTAAAACTATGTTAGTGCAGTTGGTAATAATTCATATTACTTAATTAAATAAACAATTCAAGTCAAATTCAGGTACAGATTAAAAAACAATTAAATTACTGAATTATTTTGAGAATCAGTCCGCCATAATAATTGTATTGTATTGTATTAATTTTAATTCAGATATTTATAACCCATAATCACAATAATTAAAATAAATTAAATTAAGTACAATCAAATTAAATTAAATCAATATTAACGGCGAATACATCACTCACCTTCGGTTTGCCGACGATATTGTGGTCATGGCAAAGTCGATGGAAGAGCTCAGCACGATGCTCGAAGGCCTCAATCGAGTCTCCCAACGGGTAGGACTTAAAATGAACATGGACAAGACGAAAATCATGTCGAATGTCCATGTCGTCCCTGCCCCAGTTATGGTTGAGAACTCGGCTCTTGAAGTTGTCGACGCGTATGTATACCTAGGACAAACAGTCCAATTAGGTAGGTCCAACTTCGAGAAAGAGGTCAATCGTCGAATCCAACTCGGATGGGCAGCGTTTGGGAAACTTCGCAACGTCTTTTCGTCCAACATACCTCAGTGCCTTAAGACGAAAGTCTACAATCAGTGTGTGTTACCAGTGATGACATATGGAACCGAGACGTGGTCCTTCACTATTGGCCTTATGAATAAGCTCAGAGTCGCTCAACGAGCTATGGAGAGGGCTATGCTCGGGGTTTCTCTACGGGATCGAATCAGAAATGAGGAGATACGTAGGAGAACTCAAGTCACCGACATAGCCCGACGGATTAGCACGTTGAAGTGGCAATGGGCAGGCCATATAGCGCGCAGAACAGATGGCCGATGGGGCCGAAAGGTTCTCGAGTGGAGGCCACGGACCGGCAAGCGCAGCGTAGGACGTCCACCCACAAGATGGGCAGACGACTTGGTAAGAACCGCAGGTCGGCGTTGGATGCAGGCCGCTTCCAACCGCAGTTCCTGGAGATCAATGAGGGAGGCCTTTGTCCAGCAGTGGACGTCCTACGGCTGATATGATGATGATGATGAAATAAATAAATTAATTACCAAAGTGTTTTATATTGCCAGTAGTTATCCCCACCCAGTGCCTCTGAATAAAGCAATCAAAATATAAATATATATGTATATATCAATATCAAATCGGCCTTTATTTTTGGATGTCGATTGCAAGAGCAGGCAGTAAGTTTTATATCGGATTAATCAATTAACTTAGTCGATTTTCTTTAAATATTGATCATATAACTAGTAGTTTTTTTTCTCAAGCTCTCTTTTTTTATTTTTTGAGAAACCGTCACTTGAATATTGTCAGTATATTACCAAACATGATATATGTATTTATTCGTAATTATTCATCTTAACTCCAAAACTATTATTAAAATTGTATAAATTTGAATTTAAAAAATGGTTGTATAAAATGGAATATAAAATCAATCTCTTTGATATGACACCCCACTTGAACTAGTCACCCTATTTTGTAATGTTTATTAACCTCCACCATTTTGCCTCTTTTGGCCATGAATTTGAAAATATTATTGATTTTTTTACTTGCAATAGAGGAAGGTTATTTATAATTTTATTTAGTTATTTATAACTATTTCTTTCAAACCGATAGGTTCCGTAGTTGCTGTGATAATCAGCTGTAACATACGGACGGACGGACAAAGTTGTACCTTATTGGTTCCGTTTTTACCATATTGTTCAGGAACACTAAAAAGCCACTTAGACCTCCTAGCTGTGTTCTAAACTTGAGAGCAAAAAAATCGCACATTCATGATTTTTTGACATAACTAAAAAAAAAAACAAAAAATATTATGTTTCTGTAATGCAGATTCATAGTCTATTTTAATACCTATCCAGTGGTATCTGATTTGTCTTTCAATCATTACATAAAAATGCTTTTGTGGATCAATAACAAAAATGCATGTTTAGTAAAAAATTCTTTATTCAAGTATTGGTGTCAAAGTTATGAAATTAAAAGATAAAATTAATTAAAAGTTTGTTATTAATACCGAGTGTTCTCTCCCCTAGCCTGAATCACTGACTCCATCCGTGTTTTCATTGATGTTACTAGACTTTTGATAAAGTCTTGAGGAATAGCCTCCCATTCCTCTGCGATCGCCTGTTGCAGCTCCTGTAGAGTCGATGGAGGAGCATCTCGGCCTCGAACTCTTCTTTTCAGCTCGTCCCATAGATGTTCGATGGGATTGAGGTCTGGGCTTCGAGCTGGCCACTCCATAACGGTCACATCCACCTCTTGAAGGTACTCGATCACTATGCCAGCAGTATGCGGTCTTGCATTATCTTGCATAAACAGAAAGTTTTCGCCGATAAACCCAGCATAAGGTACGACGTGGCTCTCGAGTACTTCCTCAATGTATCGTATGGAAGTCAATCCTCTTGATTGGCGACCAGTATTCGGTCCGGTGATGAAGGCAAGCTCGGTTTTTGCTTCCATAGACATGCCTCCCCAAAACATGATTGATCCACCGCCATAGGCGACACGTTCTGTTATGTAGCATTGGGCAAATCGCTCTCCCGATCTTCTATACACCTTCCCCCGTCCGTCGTTGCCATGCAAGCACATCCTGCACTCATCAGAGAACAGGACTGCACTCCACTGCTCTTCGGTCCAATTCAAATGGTCTCGAGCGAACTGAAGGCGGGCTTCTCGGTGGGCTGGGGTCAATTTCGGCCCGTTTGCTGGCCTGTGTGCAGTCAGGCCACCTTCTCTCAATCGTCTTCTGACTGTCCACCGGCTAACTTCTACTTCACGAACTTCTTGAAGTCGTTGGCCCAGTTGAACTGCGTTCAAACGACGATTTCTTAAAGATGTCGTTATAAGAAAGCGGTTATCACGCTCTGTTGTAGCACGGGGACGGCCCGATCCTTGTCGCCGTTGGTAGCCACCAGTCTCTTGATACCTCTGGTATACACGCCGAACGGTAAATCGGCTCAAACTCAATTGTCGAGCCACTTGACTTTGCTTAAGCCCCGATTCAACAAGGGCAACCACTTGAGCGGCTACTTCTGGTGTAGTATCCATTTTCGTGTTCCGTTTGAAGCCAATATCAATAGAGAACCTTTCACACTGTACATTGGTATGCAAATGATGACCATTCCCTCAATATGCACTCTTTTATACCTGCGATAAATCCCGCCGCCGGCCTTACCTGGATCGAGCGACATAAGGGGGTCTATTGTTTTGTTGCTAATGAGTTGTTTTTAAAGGTAAATGTCAACCCTTTATCAGTTCTGCGAATGCCTAGATTATGCACTTTAATTTAATTTGATTTTAATTTGCTGTAAGCTCCAAATAAAAAAAATTTAACTTTTAAGTAAAAATGTGCGGATGTGCGATTTTATTGCTCTCAAGTGTAGGTGTTTCTGAACGTGTTATAACCCTGTGTATATTCAAAATGTAGCAATCATGACACATCCGTATGGAAACGTTTATAAAGAGTGTCTTAATGTGCTTAACACATGCAATGCCCATTGTTAAGAGCTATGATTTCAATAAAAATAAAAAATCTGTTTCTCATGAGGTCATTTATCTTGTGGAAATACATACAACAATTACAGTTGACCCAATAAAATTATTAATGTTAATTCTTTTTTTTGTTATTTAAATTTTTAAAATATAATTTGGTTTTAAACTTCGTCTGTCTGTTTATCGTTATATGTTTAGATTTTTGATAAATGGCTGCGTAAGACTGTTTCTTACATACATATAATTTATTTAATTATCTACATGGGCCCGTTGGTCCAATCTTTACATAGTATACAATGAAGTCGCTTCCGCTGTCTGTTACCTTAGATCTTTTAAACTACTCAACGGATTGTAGTTTTCAGCAATAGATAGTGATTCAAGAGGAAGGTTAATAGCGGCTTCGCACGCGTTGTTTGTCAACAAAAAGTAGTCTATGTGTTAATCCAAGTTATAATCTACGTATATACCGATTTGAAAGTCTCTCTGTCTGTTTGTTACCTGTTCACGAATTAACGGCTCGTCCGATTTCGATGGAATTCGGTACCTATATACCTAGATAGATTATAAATGGACTTGAGACATAGGATACACTTTACGCAACTTTACAGAAGGAGGGTAATGTTTTATGGACAATCCACGCGTACGAAGCCGCGGGCGGGTCAGCTAGTGATATTATAAAGAACTTTTCTGTGTCGTTTATCGTCGTTTTCATTTGTCGTGGAAAACTATAGAGGAGCTATATCTAATATTGCTAAATAGTTCTGAATGTCTCCCGGCCTATAATGATGATACCTATAATTATTAACTCGTAATAAAGCCTTTTTAATTGTTGAATCCTGCGTAGCCCTTAAAGCGGCCACTTTGGGTACTAATCCCTAAAGTGCGCTGAAGTCGTTCTGTTAGAGCACATCTCTATATTTTCTAGTACATTCAATAGAGTTCTTAAAATAAATCAGATATGATTTTATTGTTTTTAATTGTTGAATCCTGCGTAGCCCTTAAAGCGGCCACTTTGGGTACTAATCCCTAAAGTGCGCTGAAGTCGTTCTGTTGGAGCACATCTCTATCTTTTGTAGTACATTCAATAGAGTTCTTAAAATAAATCAGATATGATTTTATTGTTTTTAATTGGTCTCACAATTATGTCCACTTTACGAGTAATAGAGGAACACAATATGATCTGCTTACAAAGCTGATTAACGATTCACCTAAACTGACCACATAAGACCCCCTGCCTATTTTACTTAGAAAACTTTCGTGATTTATTTTAATCATTATTATAAATACGGAATTTATCACGTACTGTTTTATCGGTGTTTTGAGCCTCTTTCGGTTCAATTCGTGAACCTTCATCAGGGTGAGTGCGATCCGGTAGATTTTGTCACTGTTGTTACGCTCTAACGGTAGGTAGTAGTTTTTTGCTGAGTACGGTGCATTTACCGTAATTACAGTGCACATGGTAACACTGGACGGAACCATAGGTAGGTACTAAATAAAACATAACATATAAAAACAATCGCCGACCGAACAAATGATGGTAATAGTGATGTACGAAAATGCAGCCACAGACGATACATCAATTCTGGACAGTAAATATTGATTCACTACCTGTTTGCTGCTGCTGTATTAATTCTATTTAACGTCTGGGAGTTGTAGATGGTGCTAGGTTTGAGGAGTGTATCTTATATTTTTGAATATTTATTTATTTATGTTTGGTTTTCTTTGTTCGTAGCTATTTATTTTGCAATTCATGTATTTTATGTATTGTTAATTTATTGAGTATCTTCTCCTTTTAATTTGTCTACATGTTATTTATATTTTGTTCTATTTGTATTGTCTTTTCAAATGATCGTGTCGTCACCTAGGCCCTGTCAGAACACCAGCGCTGCATCGTATCCACCGTGGTACGAAACAGCTTATGCTGAGACAGGGACCATTTTGTCCCCACGCAACACCAGTATTGTCTGTCTGAGTGAATCTTGACTTTGCCTTTGTTTTTTATTGTGTGTGATATCAAGTGGGTTCAAATAAATATATTTTATTTCTTTCTTTCTATCCGCTCCGAACTACGTCTTGCCTCACACACCCTGGCTATATGTTTTTTATTCGATTGGACTTGGATCGCACTTGGACTGTAACATACGATCGTGACTTGTGTCTAGCCTCTAAGAATATATTACCCGTGCGCGATAAGTTGGGACCTGCGCGCGGTGACGTCATATTGGCGTGTTTGTACCGCCCGCAAAAAAGCGAACATAACAAGCAGCCGCCCGCGGCTTCGTCTTTGTTTTTTTTAAACCTAATTTATTATGTTACTCAGGGAGGACGCTGCTTTTTATCTAATCTTTTTTACACTATTTGAATAAAATAAAAATACAATGTTTAAGTTTATACATTTATTTTATCTATTATTTACATTATCTCATCTTCGTCACTACTTAGTGGATTTATGCCTTCTAGAAGTTGTTCTTCGTCCTCAGTCTCACTATAATCACTTGACGAAGAGGTATCCGATAAATTTACAACATTTACTATAACAACAAAACAATAACACAAACGAAAACTAAAAGAATTCCAGAGCGCGTCGTTACGTGACGTAGGCCAGTACGAGACTAAAAACCCTAGTAAAAAATAGTGATGCGAACGGTACAATACGGGCGCCATCGGGGAAGTGCAGGGGAAGCGGTCGGGGAGTCGCATTCCTAGCAGGTCCCAAGTTATCGCGCACGAGTAATACTCGTAAACAAGTGCACAAAATTTATGGAAGTAATGCGAACCGATCACGTGTTATTTATTAATAGGTATATCATTAGTTGACAGATAATGTTCGATAACATTCCTGTAATGATCGTTTATATGTTACAAGCTTTTTATTAACTTGCAATTAATGTATGTTTGTCCTGGTGGAATCTTCCAACTGAATTTTAAACCCGTTCCCCTCAACCGATTGAGCTGAAATTTGGAATACATATATAACTTTGGTGACAAATGACAATGCAATAATATGGTACCATGGAGGTGGACTCATGATGCAGATGGATGGTAGACAACGGAACTTCTGAATGGATTACAGTAGGCTACTAGTGTTTGGGCTCATTTGAATCTGCTTGCGGTTCTGATTGTGAATTTTATAAAAGCTTGTTTTGAAAAAGTAATTTTTCAACAAAATTATGTTTATATGTAGGTATAACGTAAATTATGTAAGTGACCAACTTGGGTGTCGGAGTTTGGAAGTAAAACTTCTTTACGCACGCTTGACTTGGGGAGTAAACTGGTGAATGCGTTACAAAAAGTGCGAACGGAAGTTGAGAGGGAGATATAAGTTAGTGAAGATAGAAAGAGAGAGAACTACGTTTAGTATATTTTTAAACGTTAATGTGCGAGTGCGAGTTGCGTCTATTCAGAATGAACATAGACTGATCGACCTACTGGCGTGTGGACAATTTTGTAATTGAACAGTTTTATAAATTAATATTTTGAAAAAGAAGTTTTACTTCAGTCGTGTGGTTTAAAGCAAACTCGTTTTTTTAGAACGCCATAAGGACGCCGATCTCCGACATGGCTCGATGGATCGACATTTTTTTTGTTTTTGTTAACAAGTATATTCCCCACCTGATGTTTCGAAGCACGGAATAGCTTTCACCCTAGCCACTGTATTTTGAACCCGACTGACTGTGAAAGAGCCAAGGGTAAGGACAGTGGACATGGCGGATCTGGTGGATACGGAGGTGACCTTGGAGGAAGTGGAGGGCGTGGAAGTTCTGGAAGTATTGGATCAGGCGGTGGTTTAAGAGGAGGTATATCTTATTTTTTACACTAAGGTTTTTAAGACTCTTTCATGCACAACACTCTAAAAATCCGTTAACGAAATTGGTATGCAAAGAATAAAATATCACGCGAATGTTTTGTATGCAGATTTATTTTTGAGAAACAGAGTATTGTGCATTTTGTGCAGCTAAATCTGGGAAACCAGCTATTTTGGTGGAATTCCCAGAAGAACAGCTTAAAACTTCAATACCATTGTCTAAAATATCAAGATACCTCAAATCGGTACTTCGGGCTAATCTACGATCAACTAAAACCCGCACGTTTTCTTGTGGGAAGTACACCGCATAAAAACTATAACAATTATTCTCAGTACCTAAGCTACGTATGTTCTCATAAACTTAGTAAATACAACTGGTTTATAATATGGATATAAAAGGATGCTAAATGTTGGTTGGGCGTCAGTTAATTGTGTTGGCAGACATGGGTCAGACGACGCGAGCTTGCGTCGTCCTCTTCCTAGCTGTGGGCTTGGGTCATGCGTCAGGTAGCTCAATCATAGTTTTTGTGCGTTTGATTAGCATCATCATTGACGCTATTTGATAATTGGTACCTATAACTTCAGCGAGCCGGTTCTTAAGACTTATATCTTACTTTATATTATTTCATAGATTTTATAGCAACATTTACGTGTGTTATAGTTTTTTTTTTGTTTTCAGTGCGAGTTCGCCGAGGCTATGGTTATAGCGGTGGTGGCGGTGGCGGCGGAGGGGGTGGATACGGTGGCGGATTTGGAGGAGGTGGCGGAGGCGGGTTCGGCGGGGGCTTCGGGGGCGGCGGCGGCGGCGGAGGCTTCGGTGGTGGCCTAGAAGGCATCCAAAAAGGTGTCAGCGAAATCATCGGGAAAGTGTCAGCTGGTTTTGGGGGCATAGGCCGTGGCGGCGGCGGCGGAGACGGAACCTACAAATCCATTAACACGCAGTCCGCTGACGGGAAATCTTTGGGGTTCGCATTCACCGGCACTTTGGGTGGTGGAAAGGGAGGATATGGCGGTGGCGGCGGAGGATACAATAGTGGCGGTGGAAATGGTGCTGGATTCGGAGGCGGAAACGGCCAAAGCGGTGGTCATGGCGTCAAGTCAAGTCAAGGCGGCAGTGGGGGCCTTAGTGGTGGAATTGGAGGTGGATTTGGCGGAGGAGGCGGTGGTGGCCTTGGAGGTGGCGGTGGTCATGGCCTCGGCGGCGGAAATGGGCAAAACGGTGGTTCTGGAAGCAGTGGATATGGTTCTAGTGGTTCCAGTGGCAGTTACGGTGGCATTGGAGGCAATGGCGGTGGTTACGGTGGCGGACTTGGCGGGGGGTCTGGCAATAGTGCGGGCTATGGTGGTTTTGGCAACAGTGGTTCAGGAAGTAGCGGCGGAATCGGGGGCGGCTCCGGTGGTGGATTAGGCGGCGGCAGTGGTCATGGCGGATCTGGTGGATACGGGGGTGGCCTTGGAGGAAGTGGAGGGCATGGAAGTTCTGGAAGTGGTGGATCAGGCGGTGGTTTAGGAGGAGGTTTTGGGGGTGGCTCCGGAGGAGGACTTGGCGGTGGCAGTGGACTTGAAGGCCACGGTGGCAGTGGCAGTGATGGTCATGGGGGAAGTGCTGGTTTAGGCGGCGGTAGTGGACATAGCGGATCTGGTGGATACGGAGATGTCTTTGGAGGAAGTGGTGGATCAGGCGGTGGTTTAGGAGGAGGTTTTGGGGGTGGCTCCGGAGGGGGGCTGGGCAGTGGTAGTGGGCTTGGAGGCCACGGTAGCAGCGGCAGTGCCAGTTATGGTGGAAGTGCTGGTTTAGGCGGTGGTATAGTAGGAGGACTAGGTGGCGGATTTGGCGGGGGATTAGGCGGTGGTAGTGGGGGTAGTGGTGATTCTGGTCATGGTGGAAACGGTGGATATGGGGGAGGATTAGGTGGTGGCAACGGACGGGGTGGTAGTAGTAGTGAGGAACTAGGCAGTGGAAGTGGCGAAAGAGGCAGTTCTGGCCATAGTGGAAGTGGAGGATACGGCGGTGGCGGCAATGGAGGAGGACATAGCGGTGGAAATGGGGGTTCTAGTAACAGTGGCGGAGGCTGTAACTCAGGTTGTGGCGGAAGTGGCAGCAATGGTGGATACGGTCACTCTAGTTCGTTTGCTAAAGCCTCAGCTTCGGCTTCAGCTAGTGCGAGTAGTTACGGTTAAACTGTTTGTTTAATAAGACAGCTAGTAGTCAAAATTAAATGCGACCCTATTCAATTTGTAAAAACAGTGTACATTGCAATAATTACTTAGAAAGATACGTTTAACTTTGACGCGACCTTTGTGTGATAGACGAAACTCTAGATTGTGAAATAAATACTTGTATAGGACTTGTACTGCTGGACTTGATTCTGAATAATTGTGATACTCTTTAAAGGCCATGTTTGTTATGTACAGATTTGTATTTTATAGTCATTATGTAATATAATTTATGATAAATGCTTGCAGTTGTTTTTATTCCATTAAATATTACTTACTTCATTACTACGTCAGTTTGGTACGCAGACAAACTGTCGATGTCAAACTAGTGTCTAATTTTTGACACGTTTTCAAGGAGTGACGAGTCGTAGCTGGTTACCGACGGATATAGGAACCCGCTATTAATAAATTCAGTTGTACCTACTTCATAATCGTTTCATATGTCATTTTGTGTTTACCAATTGAATGATTTATTCTATTATACTTCCATGTGTACTTCATACAACACCAACTTATACACATTCGTTGGTATATAGGTACTCCTTTTTGATAGTAACTGACACTTCCATTCAAGGCCATTCCTGTCCAATATATAATTATTTTATGATTTATGATTAATCGAACAATTTTATTTATAACAACATAATTGTATTTGTATAAACGTCGAATAAATAACACCTAACTCATCACATATGACTGGTTATTCACCCACTAACAACCTCCGTGGCGCAGTGGGCGAATAGCCGGCTGAGACGCAGGAGGTAGCGGGTTCGATTCCCGCCGCGGAACAAATGTTTGCATGATCTACAGATATTTATTCCGGGCCTGGTTCTTTCTCTGTATATTAAAGGTATGCATTTACAAAAAAAAAGTATATCAGTTATCTGGTTTCCATAGTACACACGGCTACACATCAAGCTATACTATTCCAGTATAAGCTGACCTCTCATTCTACGTAAAGCCTACACAATGCGAGGTCAGCTTATACTGGATTAGTATAGCTTGATGTGTAGCCGTGTGTACAAGCTCTGCTTTGTTTGGTGTTAGATAGCACTGTGTGAAATGTCCAGCAATTTTTATTCACGTCATGGGTACGACAGTATATAAAATAAGCTTCTAGAAAATGGTAAATCTGCTGTTAGTTAAGTCCAGATTAAAACACTAGCTAATCAAGCAGACATTTTATGATATCGATGAGTTTATGGCGGGCAGATACTAAACAGTGCAGATACCCCAGCCGTGACCAGTCAGTCAGGTATCATGACATTCGTTATTTTTAATTATTTTCTTATTTTATTGTTATGATTAATTTTCTTATTATTATTTGTATACTTATTATTTCATCCTGAACGGATACTTTTTTATGAAGGATGTATTTTCTCATAAGGATAATCGCATTATATTAGAATGCTAAAAACATGACATGTAAATAAGTTTACCAATAAAGTACTTTTGATTTATTAATTTATAGGAATATGGTCCTGACCCGCACTAAGGCGACCTTTCCACCAGAGATGTGCTACGTTGCTCGCAGCGCAGCTACCCAATAGGTGAATACACATTTGTAGCATATCTCTGGTGGATAGGTAGCCTAAGATTGTTTGTACCGTGGGTATCAGGAATTACGTGTACCAAGGTATCTATAAACCAGGACCTGAAACTAATATTTGCAGAACATGCAAACATTTTCAGCGGGGTCCAACTTGCATTAACCTCAGCAGGGATCGAACCTTCAACCTCTTGCGTCTAAAGTCAGTATAGTGTCAATATCAAAAATACCGCTCTGGCCGCCATGGCAACTAAGGTTCACAACCAGTTGCCTAAAAAGAACAAAATCATGCTACGCAGCCAGTTGTCGAAGAAGATATTCTATTCTTGTTACACAACCAGCGTAGATGACAGCTGAGCTGTCGTTGCATAAAGAGAACTTCCATACCATAAATTCCTTAACAGCTGAATCTCAGTATTAGGAACGTGATTCTGCCACTAAGTTTGGTCTAGCAAGCCATATTAGGGCTCACGCTAGAATTTAAATATCAACCTAGATTAATTTAATTTCATGTAATTTTTACACATTTAATAGCATTTTATTTAAATTTTAATATAGTTAGGGTCGCCGTCATCGAAATCGATGAGGAGGATATATAAATGACAGTTGAGATTCACGACCAGATTTCTTAAACGAAATTACTAGTCTTGTTCGATCAAATTCATGATTCATTTTATCCAACATGATCACAATCAGGCATTTTGAAACGTCAATTGGATCGCCTGTTTCTCTGCGAACAAGCCAGGAAATAATCAGACTAGTTATAATATGTATGCTAGTTATCTCTACTTCTCTACTAATATTAAAAAGAGGAAAGATTTGTATTTTTGTAACGAATAAACTCAAAAACTACTGGTCCGATTACAGAAATGTTTTCATTATTAGAATGCTACATTATCCCGGTGTAACAATGGCTACTTTTTACTCAACTGCGCAGAAGGAGGGTAATCTTTTCATTGAAAAACTACGCGTGCGAAGCAGCGGATTGGTCAGCTAGTTCTTTATATAATATATATTAAATCTTATCTCGATGTCTATCAATGAAATATTTGATGTACGATGATGCCTCTATAGATTGTAATGAAACCTAAAGTCGAATCAACAAATGAATTAAACACATTATTGCTGACCATCTATAGGTACCTTGATACCTGAAGGGAAAACTACTTTGTGTGGTAGTGGTCAAGCACTTGACTGATGGTAGTCAAACGAACAGTACCAAGTAGACCCATACCATAAAAAAAACAAAAAGGTCATTACGCGCACGGGGGAGTGTGAGATCTGGCGTAGTTAAAGTTTATATAGAGAAGGAAGGGTAAATACTAACATTAAGCTAAAAAAATGGAATAGAATAGAGTAGAAACTATTTATTTGACACACACAAAGAAACATAGAACGGATCACAAACAAAATAGGTAGACGACAGGAAAATTACAATACAATGAGATTATATTAAACCTACAGCTATAGTGTGACCATTAGTGCTGTGCACTCCCTGAGGTATGCGCGCGGCGAGACGGGGGGGAGAATCGGCTGCTGCGCTCTGTCAGTTCGCCGTCAACGCTCGTGGCGGCAGGTAGTGTTATTTGTATCGGACTGTCTATGTCAGACGCACATGAGATAGACAGTCCGATACGAATAACACTACCTGCCGCCACGAGCGTTGACGGCGAACTGACAGAGCGCAGCAGCCGATTCTCCCCCCCGTCTCGCCGCGCGCATACCTCAGGGAGTGCACAGCACTAATGGTCACACTATAGTAGGTAGGTGCACCAACTAGTCCCGCTCCGTGTCACGCGTGGCCAAACAGGCTCTGCCTCAGCTTTATGCTGCTTTGCAATAAATGATGCAAATCGGCGCTGGTTTTCAGGCAGAGCCTTATGTAGGGTGACGTCACAAATTTCAACAAAATAAACATAATTAAGACCAATTATACAAAAATAAACATATATCAATGATACCAATGTATACCTAGGACAAACAGTCCAATTAGGTAGGTCCAACTTCGAGAAAGAGATCAATCGTCGAATCCAACTCGGATGGGCAGCGTTTGGGAAACTTCGCAACGTCTTTTCGTCCAACATACCTCAGTGCATTAAGACGAAAGTCTACAATCAGTGTGTGTTTCCAGTGATGACATATGGAACCGAGACGTGGTCCTTCACTATTGGCCTTATGAATAAGCTCAGAGTCGCTCAACGAGCTATGGAGAGGGCTATGCTCGGGGTTTCTCTACGGGATCGAATCAGAAATGAGGAGATACGTAGGAGAACTCAAGTCACCGACATAGCCCGACGGATTAGCACGTTGAAGTGGCAATGGGCAGGCCATATAGCGCGCAGAACAGATGGCCGATGGGGCCGAAAGGTTCTCGAGTGGAGGCCACGGACTGTCAAGCGCAGCGTAGGACGTCCACCCACAAGATGGGCAGACGACTTGATAAGAACCGCAGGTCGGCGTTGGATGCAGGCCGCTTCCAACCGCAGTTCCTGGAGATCAATGAGGGAGGCCTTTGTCCAGCAGTGGACGTCCTACGGCTGATATGATGATGATGATGAATGATAACAAAATTAATAACAAATACCTACATGATATACAAAAATAATAAGATGATATAATAATTATTTAACATAAAAGAGGAGAGGAGAAGTGTTAGTTTGTGGCTGTTTGTAAATAGTGTCTCCTGAAAGTGAATTTGTATATAACTAAAAAAATAATAGTATAAATAGTCTTACCGCTTTGAAGCGATCTCTTACCAATGACCTTTTGGATGAAAAGGATTTCTCCTGTCTCTGTTAACTATGGCTTTAAGGCCGACTGTGTTTTACACAGTCGGAACTTCGTTTCGGAATATCAAATAGAAATTGCGAAGCCAGCAAATCCATACAAAATCAAAGGCCTTATCTAACACACACGTATAAGTAATTTTACGGTAGTTTTTTTTCGATGATGTATGGATTTGCTGATTCTGAAATTCCAAAATAGAATTCAGCCTGTACATATGTGGTCGGCCTTACCTATGGATGATGTTAAAATTAAAAGAAAGGGACCATTTTTAAAGAACATTTAACCAAAGTATGCATTTACCTAATGCAGATAAAGTCCACATTCCTATGAATAAAAACCGCAAAAAGCATCCGGTTTCCGCTCCTGGAACAAGGACTACTAGGGAAGATAAGTACTTAACATCACGCTAGATTCTCCGGCTGGTTGACATGCCGACACGCGATGTTTTGCACTGTGACAACTTAAAAATCAAATTTGAGCACAACAGTGTTAAGTAACCTAACACTGTATAAAATATATAAATAATGCTGGACAACTCACACAGCGCTATCTAGCCCCAAACTAAGCAAAACTATGGGAACCAGATAACTGATAGAACTCTTATAATTTTTGGTTTCATATACTTATATCTAGTTACTTCAAATATATAAAATAAATAAATATTGCTGGACATTTCACACAGCGCTATTCAATCTCAAACTAAGCAGAACTTGTACTATAGGAACCAAATAACTGATAAAATACTTATATACTTTTTTTTATAAACACATACTTTTAATATAAATAAAAACATCCAGACCCGGAAAAATATATCATAGATCATGCCAACATTTGTTCCGCGGTGGGAATCAACCCGCAACTTTCTACCGCTACCTCCGTGGCGCAGTGGGCTATTCGCCCACTGCGCCACGGAGGTCTTGCGTCAAGATGATGATAACGATACAGGCTGTCACAAGAAAGATGTTTAAAGGCAACGGGGAACTAGGGACCAGTGTATTTGTATGAACTACTAGTCAAATACGGTGTCAGAGTTTTTAAGCGGCGAGAACTCTATGAAACCTATACGAGGTTTCTATACGTCACCCAAGTGACCTCAACGCATCATCTACGCGGGTTCTACACGGCGTCTACGCGGCCCCTAAGCAGCGTCTACGTAGCCTCTACGCAGCGTCCACGAGGTCTCTACTCAGCGTCTACTAGGTCTCTACGCAGCGTCTACGTGGCCTTTACGCAGCGTCTACGAGGTCTTTACGCAGCGTCTACGCGATAATACTGTTCGAGGTCTATACGAGTCTGAGGTTCGAGATACAACAATAATGACCAATTTAACCAAAATGACGCATTTATTATATATTCTCGAATCACCAACTATACAACACTAGTTCACACCATCGTTCCGTTTCAGTTTAAATTATCTTTATTACTAATTTAAAAACATTATCCCTTACAATGAGAAAGAGTAATAAACTTAGAAACATTATATGTCGTCGTAGGTACATAAACAAGTTAAATTAGTTATAGCATTTAAGTAGGTGGTAGGTTAAATCGATCCCAATAAAACACTTATAAACCACTCAAAAGTCTCTTAAATGTACCACACTCCTAGCCTAGTAAAGACTTACTCATAGCTAAGTAAGGTAAGGATTCCAACAAGGAACAAATGTTTGTTCGATATACAGATATTCCGGGTCTGAGTGTTTTTCTATATTTCTACATGTATGTATTTACAGAATCAAAGTTATATAAGTTATCAGTTATCTGGTTCGCATAGCACAAGCTGGGCTTAGTTTGGGGCTGCGTAAAATGTCCAGCATTAAAAATAATATATAATTTCGTGGAAATTCGTTTTAGGATAATATGTTTATTTTATTTTTATTGTACCAAAAATATATACAAAAACAGAAGGACTTAAAGCGAAACATCAAAATTATAAATTATTAAAAAAGCTTAATTATAATAATGTAACTACATTAATTATTTTTTTACTTTATGCATCAATTAAAATTTGGTTAGACATAGTTTCGGTAGGTACCTTCTCGGGGAATTTTATTTTACTGGCTTTTATTGACCTTGATTTGTAGGTATGTTTTTAATCTAATGTGTTTGTACTAGCTGACTCACACGGTATTACACGGATTTTTATCGAAATAACACAGCTTATAGCACTCAGGAATAGTGTGAAATAGTGTCTTTCTATCTGAGAAGGTATTTTCAGAATCGATTCAGTAGTTCCGGAGATTATTACATTACATTTTTTTTTAATTTGACCAACTTCTGTAGTTCCGATTTTTTTTACTTTGATACAATGAAACTAACTTAAAACTGAGTCGACCCGCTCACGTTGGACCCAAAAAAATAATTAAACCAAAATGACTTATATAAAAAATAGACTAAATTGTTCTTCAGACAGTTTCTCTGTATTTGCAATAGTTTCTGGTATCGCCATACTTCCCCAGATAAAAAACACACCGTATACTAGTTGACTCACCTGTAAACTGTTTTGTTTTGACATAATCTGCATGCATTTTTGTATGTAACACCTCATATTGAGCGATTTGCAGTACCTACACTACTGTGAGTTTTGTATTTATTTTATACAACCTGTTTTTTATGTACAACATTAATTTAAACCACACATTAATGTGAATCGCATTAACTGAATATAGAGGTGCGTTTAATACCGGTAGCTTGAATATACATATATCCAGTAATCGATACATTTCCAATAAACAATGTTTAACGTAAATCGACGGCGCCTTTGCGTTGATGCCGCTTAGTCAGTTTAACAGGTACCTACACATATTAAAAAATAATATGATTTGTTTACCTATTTTAAACAGACTGTTTCATTGATATTTTAGGAATGTTGCTTGAAAATTTAAATTTTCTATGGTAATGATTTTGAAAAAACCTATTTTACAAACAAAACTAGCCGTAAGCCCTACCCGTCTTTTCATTACCGTACATAAAAAACACATAGTATAACAATAATAACCAAACAATTCTTTTAAAAGTTATAAAAATCAAGAAAAAACATCTTGGGTTTTATAATATTTAAGTAGGAAATTAATTATTTTAGTGAGAAGTTTGACTCAGGAAGCTTATGAGCGGACAGTAACTAGCCTTGCGAACATTGCCTATCACTTTATTGTGTATCCAACGATTCTTAGTAACAACAAGGAAAATATTATGTACCTAATTACATAACAAACATAATAAAGCATTCGTAGAATGTGTACTCGTATCTACATGTTTTTTGTGATCAAATAGCAATGTAAGGATAGCTTGTATTGTAATAGATTTGATTGATACAAAAAACTATCGACCACCAAAAATATATTAGCGGGAGCGTAAAAAAATATATTAGGTACATCATATACCTTTATAAAACGGGTTCCGTACCTTTTATAAAAATGTACTCACAGTTTGGGAAACTTCGCAACGTCTTTTCGTCCAACATACCTCAGTGCCTTAAGACAAAAGTATTCAATCAGTGTGTTACCAGTGATGACATATGGAACCGAGACGTGGTCCTTCACTATTGGCCTTATGAATAAGCTCAAAGTCGCTCAACGAGCTATGGAGAGGGCTATGCTCGAGGTTTCTCTACGGGATCGAATCAGAAATGAGGAGATACGTAGGAGAACTCAAGTCACCGACATAGCCCGACGGATTAGCACGTTGAAGTGGCAATGGGCAGGCCATATAGCGCGCAGAACAGATGGCCGATGGGGCCGAAAGGTTCTCGAGTGGAGGCCACGGACCGGCAAGCGCAGCGTAGGACGTCCACCCACAAGATGGGCAGACGACTTGGTAAGAACCGCAGGTCGGCGTTGGATGCAGGCCGCTTCCAACCGCAGTTCCTGGAGATCAATGAGGGAGGCCTTTGTCCAGCAGTGGACGTCCTACGGCTGATATGATGATGATGATGATGACTCACAGTAGTTATTACTTGTAGGGCCGTAATGAAAGGCACATAATTAGGGAGAGGCAAAGCATAGTGGTAGGTAACGTCAGGCTGTGGATGGTGATGATGAAGCGTGTTACACTGAGGTCGAGGCTCCTTCTGCCTTTAAAAGTATCAAAGCTTCTTTCTCGTATTTAAAAGCTTGGCTCTTGTATGTGCAAGTGTTGCAATTATCTCCTTTTGTCTCTTTTACCTCCATCGACATGGCAACCGCCTTACCTAAAATATTTATATATAAGATGTTTGTTGAAAAAATACTTTTTCAAATCAAGCTTTTATAATGGGTTGGAGAAAAAGTCGTTTCGCATTATATTATGTATGAACTTGTAATAAAATCTCTTTGTATCTGGCTGGTTTTGGTATCATTCAAAGTTTAAATTTTGAAAAAGATAATTCCAAATTCAAATTAGGAAAATGTGTAATATTTATTTGTTTTTCGTACTGTAAAGATGAGTGAATCTAATGAAGATATTCGATACATTTTAAAATTTTACTACAAAAAAGGTAAAAATACAACGCAAGCCACGAAAAAACCTATGTTTATGGACCTAGTGCAGTGTCTGTGAGGGTAGCACAATATTGGTTTAAGCGTTTTCAATCCGGAAATTTTGATGTCAAAGATGCACGTCGCTCTGGTCGCCCTATTACGGATAAAATTGATGCAGTTTTTGAAAAAGCGGAGCAAGATCGGCATATCAGTGGTAACTACGTAGCTGAAGAACTGGAAATTGACCACAAAATAGTTTTAGCGCATTTGAAAAAAAATGGGTACACAAAAAAGCTCGATATTTGGGTACCCCATGAGCTCACTGATTGAAACCTAATGAACCGTGTACTCATTTGTGATTCTTTATTACGACGTAATGAAACCGAACCATTTTTGAAGAAGCTGATAACTGGTGATGAAAAGTGGATCACGTACGACAAGAACGTGCGAAAAAGGTCGTGGTCAAAAGCCGGTCAAGCTTCACAGACTGTGGCGAAACCCGGGTTAACTCGCAACAAGGTGATGCTGTGTGTGTGGTGGGATTGGAAGGGCATTATTCATTATGAGCTGTTACCACCAGGCAGGACCATCTATTCTGAACTCTACTGCGAACAAGTGATGAGATTAAAGCAAGAAGTTGAGAGAAAGCGGCCGGAATTAATCAAAAGAAGTGGTGTGGTTTTTATCATGATAACGCTAGACCTCACACATCTTTAGCCACTCAGCAAAAATTAAGAGAATTTGGCTGGGAGGTGTTAATGCATCCACCGTATAGTCCTGACCTTGCACCTTTAGGCAGTGTCAGGTTAACATCACGAGAAGAATGCCAAAACTACTTGTCGCGGTATTTTGATCAGAAGCCCCAAAATTTCTATAGCAATGGGATCATGTCCCTACCTACAAGATGGCAAAAAGTTATCAAACAAAATGGTACCTACATACTTTAGTTAAATGTAAATAAATTGTATTAAAAAATGTTTAAAATTTTCCTAAAAAATGCGAAGAAACTTTTTCCCCAACCTAATAAAATTAATAATCAGAACCGTAAGCAGATTGAAATGAGCCTAAACACTAGTAGCCTACTATAATCCATTCAGAAGTTCCGTTGTCTAGCATCCGTCTCCATCATGAGACCACCTCCATGGTACCATATTATTGCATTGTCCTATCGACATACGTACCTACTCACTAGTTTTTTTTTAAATATTTATATTACTTATCCTACGCAAATAAATGTATTTTCTTTCGTTTTTTCTCCTTTATTTTGGCTCATGTAGGCTGCTGCATGTTCTAAAATCTATCGGTACATCCTAACTGGTCGTAGAGCTTTTGTGAACGGGCTCGAGGAAGTGGGCACCACCGCCTTACCTTAATCTGCCGCCAAATAGCAGTACTTTTGCTGTTGTGTTCCGGTTAGATGGTAATGGTATCCACATAGAGATCAAGAAAACATAATACCTTGTGTTGAATTCTATGTGGATATCCATGGGCTGCAGTAGCCACTTAACATCTGGTGGACTGCATGCTCGTTTGCCATATATGTAAGTGGTATAAAAAAAACATCCTTACGGATAAATCACCATGATCTGCTCACGTAACTTAAGATGATTCACCTAAAGAGTCTACTTAAGAGCCTCTGCCAATTACCAACTTCGTATTTGCGGCCACATATCCGCGCTCATCGGCATCGCGTAGATGACCTGACGCGAACGTACGCCAATGTTTACACTCGGTACCTGGTATTACATATGAGCAAAGAGAACCCCAAAAAATAACAAATATTAATAAAAAGTGGACTGGCTGCAAAAAGTGAAGAGGCAAACATTTGCGCCGTGATGAAGTCATGTTAGTGTATAAAAGCTAGGCTTGAGTGTCGGTACTTACAGTCTAAGAACATGGCACGCCTTGTGCTGGCCGCGATCGCCCTCGGGCTTGTAGTCTGCGTGCGCGCAGCACCAGGTAACACTATTATGTATTTATTGTTATTTATTAAGCATATTATTTTCAAAGTGTAAAACTTCACGTGTTTTAAAAAAAACCCCTACAGCTCTGCACTGATTTTTAAGTAGATTAGATATACGAGTCGGGATCTTGAATTGGATTAGAATCTAACAATTGAGTGTGAGTGGTGGCAAGTTGCAGTAGTTACAGGCAGCATCACTGACTGTTACCCCTTGCATGTTTAAACATTCAAAAAAAACTTGTAGAAAGATGATTTCTAAACATAACACGTGACGACATGTAATAAAAACCAGTTACCAGGTTAGCGACACTGTCTGTACCTATCCAGTAGATAGCTCGATGAAGGACTCAGCCGTTTCTGTGTCTGGGGTTTTTAAATGGAGTAACTTGTCCTAGTAGCCTAATCCGTTTAAAAGATATGGTTAATACACAAAGACTATCGTGAGCAACCCCACAACAGTTCTAAGAAAGGCTGCAAAAACGCAGGTGTAACGCGAATAAATGAGATAAAATCTTAAATTATGCATTTTTAGGATATGGTAGCGGTGGCGGAGGTACCTATGGAGGCGGCGGCGGTGGAGGTGGCGGCACTGGAGGCGGCGGCGGTTCAGGTGGTGGCTACGGTGGCGGCAACGGTGGCAGTTTTGGAAGCGGCCACGGCAGCGTAGTAGGAGGATCAGGCAGCGGCCACGGCGGTGGATATGGTGGTGGCCACGGTGACGGCTCAGGCGGTGGCCACGGTACTGGCTCAGGCGGTGGCCACGGTACCGGCTCAGGCGGTGGCCACGGTACCGGCTCAGGCGGTGGCCACGGTACCGGCTCAGGTGGCGGCAGCGGAGGTGGATATGATGGTGGCAACGGAGGCGGATATGGCGGCGGCAAAGGAAGTAGCTCAGGCAGCGGCAACGGAGGCGGCTCAGGCAGTGGCATTGGAGGCGGATATGGCAGTGGCACCGGTGGCGGTCTAGGCGGTGGCCACAGCAACGAAGGTGGATTTGTTGGCGGAAACGGAGGTGGATATGGCGGTGGCAACGGCGGCGGCTTAGGCGGTGGCCACGGCAGCGCCTTAGGCGTTGGCAAAGGAGGCGGTGGTGGCTTCGGCAGCGGCCACGGCGGTGGGAAAGGAGGCGGAGGCGGCTTCGGCGGCGGCCACGGCGGTGGGAAAGGAGGCGGTGGCGGCGGCGGCTTTGGCGGCGGCGGCTTTGGCGGCGGCCACGGCGGTGGCGGTGGCGGCGGCGGTGGTGGTTATACCGGCAAATAGGTACATAATTACAATATATTTAACTAGCTGACCCGCCCCGGCTTAGCACGGATTTTTATTCAAATAAATTGAGGAATAGAATAGCTTTCTATTAGAGAAAGAATTTTCAGAATCGGTTCTGTAGTTTCTGAGATAACCACCTACAAACATACAAACAACAAACATTACCTCTTTATTGTGAAATTAATATAGAGTTGTTGTTAAAGTATCAAAAGCTCAACAATTTTTATTATATCAAGACCGTGAATATTCAAACATGATTGATAATTAGATTAGACAGCGCATGGTATAAAAATCTGTTAAGCCGCAGTTTTCCTTGCGATGTTTTCCTTCACCGTTTAAGGCTGATCAGTTGTGTTACCTAATAACTTATGTAGGAACTTTGCCCATTCGAACTAAGTACCTTTTACCAAGATTAAAAGATGCTCTAGCTAAAACATATTATTATTCTCTTCGCTGTTCATTTCTTTAGTAACAGAACCTTCATTTGTTTCAGATGTAGCGCCTCAGAGAAGACAAATATGACGCAGAAAACTCCAAAAGCGCATTGTGATAATTAGGATAATTTAAAGGTCTTTCGATATACCAGCTAGCACTACCAACTAGTGTTGCAGCAGTTGAAAGTGTACTTAGAACTGACATCGCACTACCGAATCGCGATAATTCTGTCCAGTTTATCGCACTGGAGAGACCTTTAATGCCATATTTTTGTAAAATTTATGTCAATTTGTAAAATAAAATGTAAATTTTGTAAAATTTATGTAAATTTTCGATAATAACAATAAAATTGTTAATATTTATTTATTTGATTTATCACGGTAACAGTATAACAAAAATTACCTACCTACCTATATTAGACACAGCTGAATAGAAAATTACTGAATTTAACTTTGCTGAAAACCTTTAGTTATATTCAATTTAATGTCTCAAGGTTAATCATTATTATAAATACGGGATTTATCACGTACCGTCTTATCGGTGTTTCGACCGACAATGTGCGAGGCGAGACGTTATTCGAAGCGGATCGCACTCACCCTAATGAAAGTTCACGAATTGAACCGAAACATTGTCGGTCGAAACACCGATAAGACGGTACGTGATAAATCCCGTATTTATAATAATGATTGAAATTAATCACGAAAGTTTTCTAAGTAAAAAAGTCTCAAGGTTAGTTCAGTAAAAATCAGCAGTCATTCAATTGAGTTAAGTACTTAGGTAGTACATTAGGCATTGTGCTATTTCAGGGTTTTAATTACATAAAGTAACTGGTAGGTATAGGTTTTTCTATACCAGGTAATTTAAGAGGTAAATTGAGTTTTTGTGGTGCCTTTTACTCGATTCGATTTATCTTGAACCAAATCATCATTACATTGGAAAGTAAGTGGGTATTTAAAGGAAAAGATTAAATTATTACGCTCAGAATACAGCCACCATTCAATTGTACTTTAACAAGATATAACACTGCAATAGAAACATGAAGGGGTTGACAATCTTTGTTCTCACGATTATGGTTCTGGTTGCCTTCGTTAGCGGTACACCTGGAGGTAAGTATTTTATATGAAACTAGCTGTTTCCCGCGATTTCGTACGCGTTACACTACAAAATGTGTAGGTAACCTAGAAATAAAACTAAACTCGCTGTTGCAACTTATCACCCCATTTTTATTCTATGGTACCTGATTTGTGGGATAAAAAGTCAAAATCACTTCAGCCTTTACGACGTGATTGTGACAAACAAACAAAAAATTAAAAAAAAATAATTATGAAACATATCATATATTTTTACATGGAGGCTAGGCGCTCGTGGTTTTTCAAAAAAAGGAACCTATGTCTATTTATCTATATAAAAAAAATGATGGAAATCGGTCCAGCTAACGGCTGGATCGTTGTCGAGAAAACGTAACAGACAGACAGACTTACTTTCGTTATAATATTAGTATGGACAGAGACTAGTAATATCAATAGACTGTCAATGTCCATATAAGAAATCGTAGCCCGCAAAAAGCTCAAAATCCCGTATTATTTGTAGATGGCGCTGCCTCATAGCCCGGAAACTTTCATAGCGGCCATTGCACCCAACAAATAAAAATAAACTTCCACTAAAACACACCAAAATTTTTCAATATTTTTTAGAATAAGTAATATTGTTCTTAAAATAAGATTTAACGATTTTATTTTATATTGATGATTTACCACTTTCATATGCTTAATCACAGATGGCGTGGGAAGGTAGCACATCGTTTTTACCTAGATGGCGTTTAACACAAAATTAACACTAAGTCCGAAACAAAGGGAACGAAAGAGAACCGTGAACTGACTGACATTGACAGCCGGGAAGCAAGCAAAGTCACGCTTTTTGTACCTAATTTTGTTACATGCTGTGTTGCCAAACCTCACTTCTCAAAAGTCGCGACTAGTAAGTCGATATTTTGTTGTACATAATATATGTACATATTGTGTACGTATTGAGTTCATTATTTTAGTAGTTATGTTTCCAGTTCAAATTAATAGAACGTATTATCTTGTAGTAGGTATGCATTTGCCGGGTACAATACAAATTAATTTTATTTTCTTTCAAAAAGTGTACTACTTATCTGTACATCACTATAAATATGTATTCTTATTTTACAAATATGTAGGTATTTCCGCATTTTTTAAATTATATTGGTCTGTGGTATGGATAAATACAAGTAGGTTCAGTGAGTTCTAAACGTTCTAGCTTATGTAGGCTTTCTAACAATATTCACACTAGATATAGTCTAGCTAGTCGTAGATTGCGAAGATTATGAAGACGAGGCTCCGATTACGAATGACATCAAAAAAGTCTCAAAATCTGCACACTATCTTATTTAGTACCTATGCATTGTAATTTAGTATTGCTGTGTTTCGGTTTGAAGGGCAAGGTTGCGGGTAAAATTATATGTACATAGTAGGTATGAGGCTTAACACCTGTGTATCTCAAGTTGATGGACGCAGGTGCATCGTAGGGCACGTATCTAAGGAGCGTGACCTACGATGCAGTACTTTGTTATAGGCGATGGTTGTAATTTCATCGGCAACCATACCCTACAAACCAATATCAATGCTGCTTGGCGACAGATATAAGATGGTGGGAGTTGCTGACGATACGGACAAAATTTATTAGGACACAGTGTCCCAACTGACGCTTTTGATTACTATCAATTCGGTCAGCATCAAATTATTGAAGCTGTGAGTACAGTCAGGTAAAAAATGTTTAAGCAAAATATAGTATATACGAGTATATAAAGAGACTAGTGGACCCGCCGAACTTCGTACCGCCTTAACGTGCATATAACGCGGGCTGTCAATATACGTCACCCTGGTAGAATTGTCAATTGTTGACCCCAGCCATCATTATGAATGAGAAAATGAATGACTTCCACAAATAATTCAATACCAAAATTAACCAAATCGCTCCACCCGTTCTCGAGTTTTAGCGAGACTAACGAACAGCAATTCATTTTTATATATATAGACAATATCTCGGGATAACTCCGACCGAAGCATCTGTTTCAAACGATATTCATTTTTTTTACATCCTCTTTGACGATATTTGCAGCACACATTGTGTCAATTCTATGTCAAACGTCATAAGGTTACATTATAAAAGCGCTAAGGTTAGATTATAAATAATTTTATATGGTGGTTAAATATTCTTAAATTTTCTAATTTTGCACGCAATTTTCTTAATTTTTTCTTTTATATGAACCTTCTCCTCTGACGCCATCAGGCGTGACCAAGGGAAATAGGGATTCATTTTTATATATAGAGATAGGAAGAGTGTGACCTTGCCATGCATCTATTTCGTCATCTAGCTTTGCCGTCTCCGCGCCTCGGTAAAAACCTGTTTTTTTAACTGACTGTAAAATGCAGCTATTTTTAATGGTGTCCGAATCAACAGCAAGTCGATAGTGGTACTTCCCCGGGCGAGCCCTTTCACAAGAAAATCTACGACTCATAGACTTATTATCAAAATATTTCAGATACGGACGACGGAAAAGGCGATTGGAATGGTGGTGGAAAGAGCGGAAAAGAAGGTGAAAAAGATGACAGCTCTAGCAGTGAGAGTGATGAGAAGGGTGGCTGGGGCGGAAAAGGAGGGGAAAAGGACGGTAAAGGTGGAAAATGGTGGTAATTTAAATAATAGACTAGACATTATAGCAAAATAGGGTGAATAGGCTGAGCTGTGATCTACAGCTATTTGTTCCGGGTCTGGTTCTTTCTGTATTTATTATAAGTATGCATTTACAAAAAAAACTATATAAGTATTCTATCAGTTATCTAGTTCCCATAGTACAAGCTATGCTTAGTTTTGGGGCTAGATAGCACTGTGTGAAATGTCCATTATTATTTATTTATTAATAACTAGCAGCCCGTTCCGGCTTCGCACGGGGTAGACAATTATTTATTTATGGAAATTTGGATATAAAACACTTTTTTTCACAAATATTTTTATTTATTAAAAAAATATTATTTATTAATTAGTATTAATTAGGATTAATATAAACACATAAATAGCATGGTTTGAATTTGGTTAGCATTTTCATTATTGTTTAAAATGAAAAAAGTTGTTGTAGTGACATAACTACAGAGTTTTTTGTAGACATTATGATGTTCTTCAATATTGTTGTTCATTATTTTGTTCTATCGCTAATAGTTTCGGCAGCGCATTCGATGAAAGACATTTTAAGACTCATTTTCTATCTACATCTACACCTTCGGTTACATTGTTCAAATTTTACCATGGATCCCTAATTTTTTTCAAAATGAAATGTAGCCTATGTCAAATTGGAAGCATGTAGCATTCTATTGGTGAAAGAATTTTTTAAATCGGCCCAGTACTTTTTGAGCCTATTCATTACAAACATACAAACATACAAAAATAGGTACAAATCTTTCCTCTTTATAATATTAGTATAGATGACTGTGCTACGAACTCTTCAATCACGTACATATATACGGACGTACGGCATACCTTCTTTACTTACTAACGATAAATACTTTTAGATTAACATATAGAGGACTACTTCTATCTTTGCAGATTAATGTTTAGTAGGTAGATACCAGAATGATGCACACAAGCACCGAAAGGGAGTTTTTCAGAATTTTCTCCTTGGCCGCTTCGATATGTTATTGGTTTTATGGTACGTATGTCTTCTAGCTGTAGGTCTAATATAATGTCATTGTATTGTAATTTTCCTATCTACCTATTTTGTTTGTGATCCGTTCTATGTTTCTTTGTGTGTCTCAAATATTATATTCTATTCTATACCTGATATATACAATGTGTTATATGAAAATAAGTAAAGTTCATATGACCGCGCGGTACCGCGCGGAACTACTAACTAAAAGCGGGTTCCTATATATCCGTCGGTAAACGACTACGCCTCGTATCTCCTTGAAAAAGTGTCAAACTAGTGTTAAACTTTTGACAGGTTTTCAAGGAGAAACGAGTCGTAGCTGGTTACCGACGGATATAGGAACCCTCCATAAATAGTGTTTATCGTCTATATTACCGTCTATATATATTAGCGCGCGGTAATGTAGACGATACACATATGTATTTAGTTTGATCTTGTACCGCGCGGTTAGTAGTTCCGCGCGGTCATATTAACTTAGCCTTATTGTTTTTAATTTTGTGGCGCAGTTGGCGTATAGCTGACTGAGACGCAGGAGGGGGTTCGATTCCCGCCGCGGAATAATTCTTCTTCTTAGCGTATCAATAGTTCTACATTTTTTTGCATGGTCTCTAAGTATATATTTTTTCCTAACCTATCTCGTCCCACTGCTGGGCAAAGGTCTCCCCCAAGTCCCTCCAAGCATCCCTATCTGTCGCTATTCCCCACCTCTATGGAAGTATCGAAATCGTCCCACCAACGCTTTCTCGGCCGACCCCGACGTCGCCTTCCGTCTTCAGGCGTCCATGGTGTTGCAATATGGGCCCATTTCTCGGAGTGCATTCGGGCAACGTGGCCCGCCTATTCCCACTTAAGCCCAGCCGATCTCTTCCCTACATCTGCAATGCCGGTAAGTGAGCGCAGCATGGTGTTACGCACTCGGTCGACACGTTTAAAGCCGAGAATGCTGCGCTCCATTGCCCTTTGACAAATCTTGAGCTTTGACTGTTGGGCTTCAGTCAGAGACCATGTCTGCGCACCGTAAGTTAGGATGGTTAAGTATATTATTACTATTAAATGTATTAACAAAATAAATGTATAAAAATTATATCAGTTATCTATCTGTTTTCTACAGTACAAGTTTTGCTTAGTTTGGGGCTACATAGCGCTGTGTTAAATGTCCAGCACTTATTATTATTTATTTTAAGTTATGACGCAAACTGTGAAAATTTAATAAGGTAGGTACTAATATTCTTATTTTCCTATGTCCTTTAAGTAGGTATTTTTTATTTATTTTGTTATACGAGGGCTGCTATTTATGTATCCCGAATAAAATAAAATAACTATCATTGACTGTTAAATATGGTTTTATTGCTTTTCAAAATATTCGCCATGATGATCAATGCACTTTTGCATTCGGTGAAACCAGTTTTCATAGCACTTTTTCCAATCGGAAGACGGTATCTCCAAAACATGATTTTTGAATGCCTCAACGGCTTCTTCTCGGGTTGAAAATCGTTGACCACGTAATTTATTCTTCACGGTTGGGAATAAAAAGAAGTCGTTGGGTGCCAAATCAGGGCTATATGGCGGATGACCCGTTAATTCCACCGTTTCACCCTCCAAATATCGGGTCGTTTCACCCGAAGTGTGACAGCTTGCATTGTCGTGATGGAGAATGATTCTGCGTTGTGGATTATTCTTCCTGATTTCTGCAAAGACTTCTGGCAAACAAATGGTCGTGTACCACTCTGAATTAATAGATTTACAATTTTCTAGGGGTACAGTAGCCACGTGTCCATCTATACCAAAAAAACAGGCGACCATTTGCTTCAAAGTGCTTTTCGCACGAGCAACTTTTGTTGGGTTCGGCTCATGTTGGAAGACCCAAACTGTTGACTGTTGCTTAGTTTCGGGGTCATATGCATACTTCTGGCAAACAAATGGTCGTGTACCACTCTGAATTAATAGATTTACAATTTTCTAGGGGTACAGTAGCCACGTGTCCATCTATACCAAAAAAACAGGCGACCATTTGCTTCAAAGTGCTTTTCGCACGAGCAACTTTTGTTGGGTTCGGCTCATGTTGGAAGACCCAAACTGTTGACTGTTGCTTAGTTTCAGGAAATCCAGTTGTTAAATCCAGGATTCATCACCAGTGTAGATATTATATACAGCTTTTGATGCACCACGATTGTATTTTTTTATCATTTTTTTGCACCAATCTACACGAGCCTGTTTTTGATCTATTGTCAAGTTGTGCGGTATCCAACGCGAACAAACTTTTTTTGCAGCCAAGTGTTCGTGTAATATCTTATGTATACTCGTCATACTAATGCTCAAGATCGCCTCTATCTCTCGATATGTCACATGACGATCTTGCATTATTAGTTTACGCACTGCGTCGATGTTTCGTGGCACAACAACTGATTTAGGCCGACCATCTTTAATTTCGTCCGTGAGCATACGACGTCCACGATTAAACTCACTAAACCAGTGATACACAGTAGTCTTCGATGGTGCTTTATCCCCAAAAGTCGAACTGAGTTGATCGATACACTGCTGTTGAGTTAGACCACGTCGAAAATCATAAAAAATCATCGCACGAAAATTTTCTCGAGATAAATCCATTGTGATAATGACACGCAATTTTTGAAATCGCGCCACACAATGAAAACAATTGACAGACGGACGAAATAACCTGCATTCTACAGCCAAAGAGTTCCATTTTCAAACGTGATAATTTCTTTTTAAATATTATTTATGCAGCGGCCAGTTCCGGATTCTTAAATAGCAGCCTATGTAAATAACTCTACTACCAAAATCTAAGTTATAGGTACGTCTATTTTTTGTAGTTAATGTTTAATTTGAATTAAAATTACTATTAGAAAAGGGTGACTAAGTATACCTATATAACGTTAAATATATACAATTATAAAATACAGTGTAAACTCTATATAACGACACTCAAGGGACTGAGCATATTTTCACGTTATAGAGAGTTGTCGTTTAATGGAGAGAAGTAAAATCTGTATTAGAAAAAGAAAACGTTTATTTCTGATTTGTCTTGTTAAATAGTACCTACAATAAAAATCTGTTTTAATTTGAACGCTATTGCGTTTTACAGTTTATGTTTACAATTTGAAAGTTTGTGAGCTACTAAGAATATGACAACGTATAGATAAAATCCATCACTTCTACTAACAACAGTCTGCAGCTACACGTGCAAGCAATCCCATTTTGTTAATAAAAGAACGGATTTCTTAGAAAGTTTGGTGTGTATGATGCCAACAGTCGAGTTTATTATGGTCTAGGATAATAAAACGACATAAGGATATACACAGCTGCACAGTTTTTACTAATTTGGCAACTTAAAAAGGACTTTTTATTACAAATTGTTGTCGTTATTAAGAGTGGGTGTAATGCTATACAGAGTGTACCATTGTATGCAAAACAAGCTAAACCAACCAAAGCCGAGTGATTTCGACGCTTTAGAGAGTTTGTCGTTAAAACGAGTGACGTTATATGGAGTTTACACTGTATATATTATAGATATATAATATATTTATGACGTTTTTCTTTATTCTGTAATTCATCATCTTTCTGCCTTTATCCCTTTATTAGAGATCCTAAAATATCAATATACATAAATATAAAATAATCAAATTGATATTACAAAAAATGAAAGGAAAGGAGACTCTATGACGTCTATGTTCCGGTGCGAGACCGAGAAACGCGCGTGTCGCGCTACGAATGGTGCAATGGTGCGGGCTGCCGCGCGCCGGTCAATCGCACGCCGTGTGATTGACCGGCGATTGACCGGGGGGGGGGGGGGATTTGAGCTTTATTGTTTAACACTGCGTCACCTTAAGTACGTGTCGGTACAACATGGTTTTTTTACTAGTTTTCTGCTTCCATATTCTTCTATCAGCTGTCACACATTTCATTTTAAATTAGTTTCTTTATGGTCTACCCCGCTCAGCTTGAAAAGCATCATTTGATCGCTTTCATAACATAAGTATCTACACACAAACCTTAGCTTATCAACTTTAACACAAATCATCCCTCCCCTCTTTCGCATACCTCTTCTTCCAAATCCTTCCACAAACTCTTATCATAAACCTTAAATTATTACAAACAAAGGTTGATAATATAAATGTATTATTCAGAGAAGTTACAAATGTAGAGTCTTTCGATGTCTGCCTTATCTGATCAAAGAAACTCACGACATCAGGGTTGCTCGTACGAATTCTAAACAGAGTAATTACTTGAAATTATTAAAAAAATACCAGCCAAGTGCAAGTCGGACTCGCGCACGAAGGGTTCCGTACCATTATCAATAAAAACAGCAAAAAAATCATGTTTGTTGTATGGGAGCCCCACTTAAATATTTATTTTATTTAATAGCAAATTTTTATTTATTTACCTTATTTGAAGCTGATTAAGCTAGTCCTCTAAATTATATGAGCACCCATACAACTCAGAGGACAGCCTTTAATTTTCAACTTTTGGAATTATTCCTTTATGGACAACGGGAACTACCATATAGGTTTGCGATCCAAAACCTATAGGGTACTTCCAGTTGACCTAGAATAGTCAATGTTGGTTAAAAGCAAGGTCTTACAGCACAAGTAAAGGGAAAATTCCGAAAAATAAAATGTTGTAAATTAAGGTAAATTTTGGTCCGTACAAGTTTTCGCGAAAATCTAAATTTGCAAAAATCTTTTTAACGTGTTGACTCAGGACCTTGATTTTTATACACCTATTAGGGACTATAGACCTGTGTCTGGTATAAATTTCAACTGTCTAGATCCACCCGTTCCTGTGAAAATCGGTGGTGACACACGGACAGACGGACAAGAGAGTGATGTTATAAGGGTTATTTTTTACCTTTTGAGGTACGGAACCCTAATTAAGAATAAGGTGAGTCGACGAAGTAAAGAAAGTTACGGGTAACTCTTGGATGTGTACAATGATATCGTTTACAAATTCAATTATTGTAAATTAATAAATTCGTAGACGCCATCTTTCCCTGTACTGCACACAAAGGGAGGCCTACTCCCAGCAGTGTGTAATTACGGACTGTGGATGATGATGTTGATGATGAAGCTTGTATAAGCCAGTGGCTAACCCTGATCAATGAACTTATCTCTGTTCATCAAAGTGGTGGTTACTTCATTAGTTCTTCAGGAGTTATTAGCTATGTTCATTACTAGTCATTAGTTTTTTACAACAACGATAACAACTAGGTAGGTATAGGAAGCATGCACAAAAAACCGAAGTAAACGCCCGAACTGAGACAAGGTCAAAAATATTCATAAGTAATTAGTCGACAAAAATATTATTTAGGTAATTAATACAGTATACGTACTTAGATTTAACAAAAGCAGATAATTGGGATTTTCAATTACCCTTTTGGAAATTTTGAAGATGGTCGACTGCTTCCACACCGTCATGCGCACGCAGGCACAGATCACTTAGATGTACACACGGCTACACATCAAGCTATAAATTTCCAGTATAAGCTGACCTCTCATTTTACGAAAAGCCTACACAATGCGAGGTTGGCTTATACTGGAAATGTATAGCTTGATGTGTAGCCGTGTGTACACGCAAGCGAGCCCTGGTGCAGGCCAGCTCCAACACTGATGACAGTGTTGGAGCTGGCCATTGGCATGGGGTAATAATAGCCGGCAGAGTAGACTGCCCGTACACCAGACATTGCTGTCACAGGCATGTTCTCAAAATCCCTATTTACGAGTAATATGAGTAGGTACCTTTTGTGTTGTGTCCTTATATAAGCTGCATAATTGCTTGAAATTAATGTATTATATTTTTATTTTATTGACAACCTCTGTGGTACAGTGGGCGAATAGCCGGGTGACACGCAGGAGGTAGGGTTCGATTCCCGCCACGGAACAAATGTTTGCATGATCTACAGATATTTGATCCCGGTCTGGTTGTTTCTCTATATATTATAAGTATGTATTTACAAAACAAATGTATATAAGTATTCTATCAGTTATCTGGTTCCCATAATGCTAGCTGTGTTTGGGCTTAGTTTGGGGCTAGATAGCGCTGTGTGAAATGTCCAGCAATATTTATTATTTATTTATTATTATTCTGCCGTGGGGCGCCGGCATTGCCGTGGGGCGCCGGCAATAGAATGTTGCCCCTCCGCTCTTGCCCGTGGATGCAGTAGGAGTCTGCTTAGGGATACCTCCGAAAGATGGGCAGCAGCGTCTTTTCGTGTTTTCAAAACCTATACTGCGCTCGCCAACCCGCCTGCCAAGCGTGGCGAGTATGGCAACAACCCCCTAATGATAAATTTACAACATAAAACCAGGCCCCGAGTCCCCGGCGGCCCCGCTAATCCTGGCTATGGTAGCAGTCACGGTAACGGCGGGGCCAGGGGTGCTAAGAATCCCCGGGCGACGATCGGCTACCAAACCCTACGACGACCACTGGCCCTGGTAACACACAACATCCGCACTTTGAGGACAGACGAAAAGATTGTTGAGCTGGAAGAAGAAATTAGTAGATTACACTGGGACATTTTGGGGTTATCAGAAGTCCGTAGAGAGGGTGAGGACACGATATCCCTTAAGTCTGGTAACCTACTATACTACCGGGAGGGCGACCAACAGTCCCAAGGTGGTGTTGGGTTTCTCGTTCACAAGTCACTCATCAACAACATTATCACCATCGACAGTGTGTCGAGCAGGGTCGCGTACCTGACACTCAGAATATCTAAGCGATATTCGCTGAAGGTCGTTCAGGTATATGCGCCGACCTCTTCACACCCAGATGAAGAAGTAGAGTCTATGTATGAGGACATCAGTAGAGCCATACATACGAACAAAACTCACTTTATTGTTGTTATGGGGGACTTCAATGCAAAGCTAGGCATGAGAAGCGATGATGAGTTGAGAGTGGTGCAATTTGGATATGGGCAACGGAACCCCAGGGGACAGAGGCTGGCCGATTTTCTGGAGAAAGAAGGACTCTTTATGATGAATTCTTTTTTCCAGAAGCCGCCTCACAGGAAATGGACCTGGATGAGTCCCAACGGTTCCACGAGAAATGAGATTGATTTCATCTTGACCAACAAGAAACGGATATTCAATGATGTCTCTGTGATTCACAGGGTGAAAACCGGCAGTGATCACCGAATTGTAAGAGCCACATTGAATATGAACGTTAAACTTGAAAGGTCCCGTTTGATGAAATCTACGCTCCGACCCACTCGCGCTCATATCCAAAACCTCGAGAGCTTTCAACTCGAACTTGCAAATCGCTTTGACTGTCTAGAAGTAGATGCATCAGTGGAAGAGATCAATAACAGGTTCGTAGAAACCGTCCATACGGTGGGGTCCCAGTTCTTTAAGACCCCCCGTACCGATAGACCTCAGAAACTCTCTGATGACACCCTTAACCTCATGGCTGAACGACGTTCTTTGCGACTGCAGTCTCCCGATGATGCTCAGTCACATAGGCAGCTCAATAGAAAGATTTGGAAATCCTTGCGGCACGATATTCGTACCTTTAATACATCTCGTATTAAAGATACGATAGAGCGGAATAAAGGCTCCAAAGTGTTCGCGAGAGATAATTCTATTGGGCAGAGCCGCATGACGAAGCTGAAGAGGGAAGATGGCAGCATAACGTCAAGTAAAGCGGAAGTGTTAAGGGAAGTCGAAAGGTTCTATGGACGGCTCTACGATTCGGTCACTAAACCTGTTTGCAGTGCGGCCAACGACCCAAGAGCCAAACTGACCCGACATTATACCGAAGATATTCCGGACATCAGCCTGTATGAGATCAGGATGGCCTTGAAGCAGCTTAAGAACGACAAGGCGCCGGGCGAGGACGGAATCACTTCAGAGCTTCTGAAAGCGGGTGGATCACCGGTACTTAAAGTCCTTCAGAAGCTCTTGAATTCCGCCTTGCTTGAAGGTACGACGCCAAAAGCATGGAACGGGGGCGTGGTGGTTCTGTTCTTCAAGAAAGGTGACAACACCTTGCTTAAGAATTACAGACCCATCTCGCTTTTGAGCCATGTTTATAAGCTGTTTTCGAGGGTCATCGCGAACCGTCTCGAACGCAGGTTTGATGACTTCCAGCCTCCCGAACAAGCCGGGTTCCGTAAAGGCTACAGTACCATAGACCACATACATACGCTGCGGCAAGTCATACAGAAGACCGAAGAGTATAACTTGCCGCTATGTCTCGCGTTTGTGGACTATGAGAAAGCCTTCGATTCGATCGAAACATGGGCAGTGCTTGAGTCTCTCCAACGATGCCGTATTGACTATCGGTACATCGAAGTGTTGAAGTGTTTGTATAAAAACGCCACTATGTCAGTCCGAGTACACGAACAGAGCTCGAAGGCGATTCCCTTAAAAAGAGACAGTAAGACAGGGAGATGTCATCTCTCCGAAACTGTTTACGACCGCATTGGAAGATGCCTTCAAGCTTCTGGAATGGAAAGGACTGGGCATCAATATTAACGGCGAATACATCACTCACCTTCGGTTTGCCGACGATATTGTGATCATGGCAAAGTCGATGGAAGAGCTCAGCACGATGCTCGAAGGCCTCAATCGAGTCTCCCAACGGGTAGGACTTAAAATGAACATGGACAAGACGAAAATCATGTCGAATGTCCATGTCGTCCCTGCCCCAGTTATGGTTGAGAACTCGGCTCTTGAAGTTGTCGACGCGTATGTGTACCTAGGACAAACAGTCCAATTAGGTAGGTCCAACTTCGAGAAAGAGGTCAATCGTGAATCCAACTCGGATGGGCAGCGTTTGGGAAACTTCGCAACGTTTTTTCGTCCAACATACCTCAGTGTCTTAAGACGAAAGTCTTCAATCAGTGTGTGTTACCAGTGATGACATATGGAACCAAGACGTGGTCCTTCACTATTGGCCTTATGAATAAGCTCAGAGTCGCTCAACGAGCTATGGAGAGGGCTATGCTCGGGGTTTCTCTACGGGATCGAATCAGAAATGAGGAGATACGTAGGAGAACTCAAGTCACCGACATAGCCCGACGGATTAGCACGTTGAAGTGGCAATGGGCATGCCATATATCGCGCAGAACAGATGGCCGGTGGGGCCGAAAGGTTCTCGAGTGGAGGCCACGGACCGGCAAGCGCAGCGTAGGACGTCCACCCACAAGATGGGCAGACGACTTGGTAAGAACCGCAGGTCGGCGTTGGATGCAGGCCGCTTCCAACCGCAGTTCCTGGAGATCAATGAGGGAGGCCTTTGTCCAGCAGTGGACGTCCTACGGCTGATATGATGATGATGATGATGATTATTGATTTATTGAAAACTAGCTGAGCCGGCGAACTTTGTAACACCTTGACATGCATATGATGCGGGCTGCCAATGTACGTCACCGGTGCACCGGTAGGATTGTCAATCGGCCATCATTAGCTGCATCTATGTATAAGAAGATGAATTGTCTTAATATATTTATTTTTGTGTATTTATCCGATATTTTAATAGTTATTCTGCTATTCTGGGCGGAGACAAATCTAACAAATCAAAGGTCATCAAAATCGGTCCTGCCGTTCTTGAGTGGGGTAACTAACCCGACTTTGTTTTATATATTTAAGACTAGCTGACCTGCGCGCGACTTCGCACGCGTGGTTGGTCAATACAAACCCTCCTGAAACACGTATTTCTTTATTTCTTACCAAAAGCCTGAATATGAATTTTCCGATACCGAACTAGAGGAATTATGGATTGTCCATACAAACTTTCAACCCCTATTTCACCCCTTTCAAGATTATTTTTGAGGCAAAAGATAGCCTTTGTCTTCTCTTTGCCAAATTTCATTACGATCCGTCCAGTCGTTTAGTTGTTAAAGGGTAACAAACAGAGTTACTTTAGTTAGTTATAATAATCAAATCTTACATCAGAACAGCTCTTATATTTTGTCTCTTGTCGCAAACTTATAAAACATTCACACAAACTTTACATATTTCCATACAAACTTTCAGCCCCTATTCCCTCTTGTTATTTTACACCCTTGAGGGTAAAACTTTTACAAACTTTCAATGTCATATTTCGTCGCTGTTCTAACTAAGTGGCGTAACCAACATTTTGGCGTAACTGACATTTGTAATGTTACTTTTATCTACTTTTGAAGACGAACCGTCTAATCGGCGTATCTGTATCTTCTACCTACGTTTAGATGTATTTTTGACGTATCTACATATTTCAAAATTATAAATCATTTGAAGTGTCCTAAGTACACTTACGACTTTTAGTAATATTTTCTAAAATGTCGGTTACGTCACTTAGTTAGAACAGCGACGATTTATTTTTATCGAATCAACAGCCTAAAATATAAGTTTCAAGCTTGTAACTCTAAAAATGACGATACGTCCGTACAACTTTTTATCCCCCCCTTTCAACCCCTTATAACCCTTTTTTCGCATTAATAAGTAGCCTATGTCCTTTCTCAGGCCCTAGACTATCTGTGTACCAAATGTCATTTAAATCGGTTCAGTAGTTTTGGCGTGAAAGCGCGACAGACAGACAGAGTTACTTTCGCATTTATAATATTAGTATGGATATCTAAGGATTAAGAGGTTGCGGTTTCGATTCCCACCGCGGAACAAATATTTGCATGATCTCCACTAGAAAACTAAGACTTAATATGCGGTGATACAATGGGCGGCTTTATCGCTTGAAACGGTATCTCACCTTGAAAGACCTTGTATGAAAAGCACGTGAAAGAAGGTGGAATATAGTCAAATCTAGCTAGGATTAAAAGCAAAAAGTATAATGTTTTAAGTATAGTGTGACCATTAGTGCTGTGCACTCCCTGAGGTATGCGCGCGGCGAGACGGGGAAGGAGAATCGGCTGCTGCGCTCTGTCAGTTCGCCGTCAACGCTCGTGGCGGCAGGTAGTGTTATTCGTATCGGACTGTCTATCTCATGTGCGTCTGACATAGACAGTCTGATACAAATAACACTACCTGCCGCCACGAGCGTATATATAACTAACGTCATAATAATAATATATAATTTAAAGTATGTAAGTAACTTGTTGAATGTTGTGTAACTAAGCTAAAATAACCATATAAGTAAACTTAATTATAAGAACGCAAGTAAGCTTTTACTATTGCATTGTGATATTAGTAAAAATTTAGGTCCATCGTATTGTGGGGTATCCGAATCAGCCGCCAATTTTCAGTATATATAGTTTTCGAGTTATGATTTTTTTCTGAATTTTTGACCTGAGCAACTTAAAAAAATTCTAAAAAAGATAGAAGTAATTTTTTAGCTTTTTACTTTTATTTCTTTTTTTAACTGAATCTTCCTGAGTAAAATGATATAATGGCCAAAAACGATTTTGACCAGACGACTTTTCTACCTCGCTATTCTTTGAAGACAGAAAAAAATTTTTTTGGTCCTCAATGTTCCGGCTACCCTGTTTAATAAGATTAATGAGTGTATATTATGCCTCAGCGGCGTCATGTTTGGGACCAACATTTTGTACATTGTATTTTGTACACCTAGGTATTGTAAAAAAAACATAAAACAATATATGTATATAAAAATGAATATTCAAGTTTTAATAATATTAAAAAAAACGTTGCATTGACTTAGAACGAGATTATATATTCATATTAATTTATTGTTTTATGTTTGTTATTACAATAGGTGTACAAAGTACAAAATTTTGGTCCCTAACATGACTTAGAACGCAACTCGTATTGACTTACATATGTGTTGTTGCCTCTTTAGATCGGGAAATCGTAATGCAATTTAGATGACTGGAGGAGGTAAATATTACAAGAATTGTAGTACACACGGCTACACATCAAGCTATACATTTCCATTATAAGCTGACCTCGCATTGTGTCGGCTTTTCGTAGAATGAGAGGTCAGCTTATACTGGAACTGTATAGCTTGATGTGTAGCCGTGTGTAAATAGATACAGATGCTACTTATCAAACAATGCAAAGTGCCCTAATCACTGTCTACCCCAAAAATTAAGTAATAACCCTGTCAAATTCCCTTTGTCCTTCCATCATATCACCAAATGGCATTCAACCACCGTAACGCTTCCGACCTGATAATCCGTACCATCCGGCCCCAAATCTATAAAACTCTGTGACAAATATATGCCAGTTCATTGAAAAACCCACCTTTTTCGTGTTTATTTTGTAAAAGAGTATTATAACAGGCGCCTTAAGATGGTTCGAGCTGTGGTAGTTGCTATTCTTCTGTTAGTCTGTATTTTTGGTGTCGACAGCATGGCTGGTAAGTCTTTTGCAGTGTTTAAACTTCTTATTTAAGACTGGTTGCGCAAGTGTTAACCTTATAAAGCTAATATTTTATATTGCTGGACACATATACAGCCAGATATACGACAGATGTCCGTCTGTCGTATATCAACAGACAAAGGCTTTAAACTTGCATGCCCTCCTTTTTGCGTAAGTGATTAAAAATACACAGACGCACCACGGTCTCAAGTCCAGACATTAGATCTATGTCTGTGATCGATCACAATTCATTAGTAATTTTTGGGTTTTCAGACGATAAACTTCGCTTACCGATATGCGCGAAGCACAACCTCTCATTATATTATTGATCGTGTAGAGACTTATAACTCTTCATTTCATTAAACCTACCTTACCTACCCAAACTAATGAGAAAATCAACTTCAGGAAAAAGAACAAGACGTGGCTTCAATCCCAGCGGGTACGGCAGCGAGCGCGGTGCCGCTGGCGGGTACGGCAGCGAGCGCGGAGGCGGTGGCAGGTACAACCGCGAGCGCGGTAGCGATGAGAGGGATGCTAGCATTTCAAGAGAGGATAGAGGGGAGTACAGTGAAGAAAAGTAAGATTTTATTTAAATACATTTTATTTGATTAATGTTATGAACGGTTATTATTTAGGTTTATTATATGTTTTTAGATTAGATTAGATAATTTCTTTATTGCACACCATTAAATACAAACGTATAAAAGAAAATACAATTTTAAATCATAGGTACAATGGGCGGCCTTATCGCTAAGAGCGATCTCTTCCAGGCAACCTTTGGATGGATAGGATCTATATGAACAAATAAGGACGGCGGCATAACATTTTTTTTTTAGAATCAGTTTTTTTTTAAAAACAAGTTTTTAAGTATCAGTTTTTTTTATATCATTAGTATGTAAGTATATAGTAGATACAATATTACCACATAAATTTACGTTGTTCTTTCTAATTGCATTGTTTTATGGTGTATAATAAAGAATTATCTAAGTATCTAATATGTAGGTCAAGACAAAAGGGAGTTTGAAAAGTATGTAAAGCGACTACAGTTGTGTAATTGTATGAAACCTTAAAAATATCATTTAATTTACTTAAATATTTATGCCAAACTTATACGTCTATTTTGTTCGCATTAATGTGTTTCACACATCAAGAGCAATGTCGTACAAAAGCCACGACAAGCTTGCACGGAAAGCGTGCAGTGTGTGTAGGAGCCATTCGGTGCCCATCTTAGCTAGATATCTCAGGATTTCAAGAAAAATATTAAAATCCCTCTTTATGTCTTACAGCTACGAAAGCCGCGAATCAGCATACGGTAGAGACGACTACAATTCAAATGAAAGACGTCATGGCAGCCGTCCTCGCTAACCCATCGCTCGTGAACTCTAACCGCTACCTCTTATGACTCTGACCGCGCTTCGCAGGTAATCATCGTAAAATTAATCAACAATGGAAAACAATGAAAAAAATAATTTAATACAGTATAATAAAATAAATTAATATTCATATATATAGTTAGTGTACAATTATTACTTAGATACCTACTGACATCAATATAATATTACTGAGGTAGCTACAGGTACCTGCTAACTTACAATATATATTATAAAAATCACTATGTACTGTAGTATATACTAGGAACTTAAATCAAATACTTACTTAAGAAGAAGCGTAATACCTACATCATCGTCTATTAAACTTATCACTAGAGGGATATCAAAGTAGGTCGTAGGTTGTCTGGCATCGTGTTTGTAGAAATACATCTGAAACATTAGGTTTAATAATCATTTGTATTTTTCAAACTTTCACCATCGCTGTATTTAATTACTGATTAAAACGGGTACATCGGTATATCGGGTTAAAATCAGTTATAATCATTTATTCTCAAAAAGATAATAGGGTGGGTCCATCAGTAGACATAAAAAAATGAGTTATACTGCGACTCGTCCCACGTTCAATTAGTAACTACTTTAATATTATATATCAAAGTGTTAGGTGAGTGAAACACAAAAATTGCGTTTGATTTAATTAAAATAGTATATCATCAATTCATCACACACTAGGTAAACAAATCAACAAATAATGTAGTTTTAAACAATTGTCAACATTTACTTCAAAATTAAGCGCCATGGCTATTGTCTTTAATATCGGAAGTAACCAAAAGCCATAAAATATGTTTACTTTTTAAACCTTCTTTAGAGTATTGATAGATGATGTCGGCATTCTTTCAAAAAGTGTTTTGTGGTTGAACCAGCGTCTTTAGCAGCTAGTGGAGTTTTTTCGGTTTCTATTAAATATAAAATAATTTATCATAACATTTTAGAGTAGGCTTGAACTTAATTATCTTTGATATCATAAAATATAAAACGCACGAATTGACTTTTCTTACTGATTCTACTTAATGCTTTTTAGGCATAAATTGCACACAAAAATTAAATGGGGCGAGTCGCAGTATGGATATATTAAAATTTTAGCAATACTGCGACTCGGACTAAATGGGCCGAAAGGCCATGGTACGAGTCGCAGGATAACTCAAAAAAAACCTTATATTCGTATATGTAGTTCGAAACATTACAAACTCTATATTAGGTAGCTAAACCTACAAATTATTTCAGTGACTATTTGCGTTGCATTAACTTACCCCTAATATAGTTAATATTTAAGTTGATACTAGTTGGTTACTAGTTATAGTTACTATACTAGTTGGCATCGCTTACCAGCAGGTGAGATTGTGGTCAAACAAAGACCTATCTATGTTACAACCTCACAGCCTCTTCATCTCAAAGACGGATATAAAAATAATGGGATATCATCTTACACTTACTATTACTTATCCTGCTTAGCCCCCTCCAATAGACACAGAGCTCGAGCTAGCGGATGACTTGGAGTAGGACTGTGCCACGGGTATTGACAGTCCGCCGCCGTAGCCTCCGTGGCCTCCGTGGGGCAGATGGCCGTAACCTCCATAGCCGCCGCCGCCGCCGCCGCCACCGCCGTGACCGCCGTAACCGATGTCGCCGTAGTGCCTTCTGAATCGCTCACCTGAGATTTAAAAGTAGATGTATAAGATATCATCTGCAAATATGGATCGATAATCACAGAAGTAACTTTAGATATAACAATAATATAACCGACTTCAGAAAACTGAAAGCCGGTAAAATGTGCCTATGCAAATTGGAGAGTTTGATAATTTTCTCACTGATCCCAACATCAGTTAGAACACATTTATATGGTCTAACAAAAAAACATTGAAATAACACAACGTGGCAAAGAATTATCGCTCCTCTTTTACAAGCTTTTAGTTATCTTGCAATGTATGTATGTTTGTCCGGGTGGAATCTTGCAACTGAATTTTATATCAGTTATCTTTAACCGATTGAGCTGAAATTTGCTATACCTACACGCTTATATTGGATGGCAATGCATGCTTAGCTATGTGACGTGATTCTAATTCCAATATGGCGAATTATCCAAGATGGCGGACTAGTTATTTTTTCTGCACTACCACAGTATAGGTATCAAATGAAAGGGCTTGCTAAGGAGAACACGAAAACTAATACAACGTCACATTAAATCCAAAATATGGGGACCTCCAATATGGTGGAGGATGTTTTCTGGTTTTCTGAAATCATTAACAGCTGAATTTTAACAAAAGTATGCCTTGGTCGACTTCATACTTTGACTTGTGTAGGTAATTTGGCGTCAACAGCATTGGTTTGCAATCTATTTATAAGAAGGATATTGCTATAAAGGCCAAAATAGAAGCAGTCAACACGCCTATACATTGTGCTTACAAATAAAATTTTGATAGGTTTGCTTCCACGGCGTGCCGTGCGTGCGTTTGTGCTTATTTGAATCGGCTTGCGGTTCTGATTATGAATTTTATAAAAGCTTGTTTTTAATAAGTAATTTTTCTACAAAAAACCTTTTTTTATATGGTATAATTAGTCGTACAGTAACAAAAGTCAGCCATTTACAAACTTCCAAAATTATTTCATTACACCATTAAAACCAAGTCACATATGAGCACCAACCCCAGTTTGTAATCTTAAGATTTTCATTGAAGGCGATTCTTTGAGACAGTACAAGGAAAAACAGATGTGGAGTCATGCGGATTTTATTCACTGAAAAGTCTAAAATCCCTACCAGACCGCTTGTACAAAAGGCTGAAAGCTAGACAAAAATTGAGGATTCATAATTTTCATCAGCCCGTTCTTAAATACTGCTGGGCATAAGAACAGGAGATGGAAGCCAGCCTCTACCGTCTTCAACCGTGACAGTTTTAACAGACTAAATATCGTGTAGGTAGGCGAACTTTTGGTACCTGTCAAACAGGACCTTCATTCCTCAGCGGTAATAAGTATTTATGTAGAAAGGAAACATTGTTCGAAGCGCATTCCACCCGGCAAAGAGTGCACTCGTAACAATGTTTCTTGACTCTTCAACGACGTTTCTGACAAGAAACCGTTGAAACCAATAAAAGGAATGTTATATCATAAATGAAAATCAAACGGTGTTCATCGGTAAGCGCATCACTTGGGAACGGTGGGACAGATTAGCCAATTTTTTTTTTGTTTGTTTTCGGCAAGTTTTTTTCTCAACATACGTAATAATCCGGATAATGTAGTATTATGTTAGGATTAGCTATAATTTGGGAGGAAAAAATTTAAAACTTGCCCGGAAAATTGGGAAATTCGGGAAAACTGAAAGTGTTCTTTCAATGGGATATAATATATTTTGCTTCCGAGCGAAGCCAGGGTCTATATTAATATTATAAAGAGGAAAGATTTGTTTGTTTGTATTGAATAGGCTCCGAAACTACTGGACCGATTTAAAAAATTCTTTCACTGTTGGGAAGCTACACTATCCCCGGGTGATATAGGCTACTTTTTCCCAACTGCGCAGAAGGAGGGCTATGTTTTTATTGAAAAACTACGCGTGCGAAGCTGCGGATTGGTCAGCTAGTCCTGTCAACTTACCCGGAGCAGCAAAACAGGAGATAACTAGAACCGCCAGAAGGACCACAAACCTCACCATTGTTAGATACTATTGCTGCTTGCAATGTGGCTTCAACACAATAGGACTGGGTTTATATACCGCACCCAAATCATGCCCAATCATTCTGGATTGTTTGCGCGAAACCGAGAAATTGGATTGTCACCCGTCAGCCCCCGTTTTTGGACTCCGTAACACGAAACGGTTGATTACAAAACAAAAGAAAAAGAGGCGCTAGCGGAATTATTTTTATCTTTAACTCCGTATAAAATGGAAGTTATCTGGAACAGTTCGTGGAGCTCATTTTAGCATAATTTTATTCGTGAAAATGGACATCTGACGACTGACGACCTCAGTAGCGCAGTGGGTGGGTGAACAGCCTGCTGAGAGGAGTCCCCCGCGGCGGGACACGTCGTTTAAATTAATGTTTGCATGATGAACACATATTTTATTTGTTCCTGGTTTGAATGTTTCTGTATTTATTATAAGTACTAGCTGGCCCGAACTTCGCACCGCCTTGCCATGCATATGACGCGGGCTGCCAATTTACGTCACCGGTAGAATTGACAATCGGCCATCATTAGCTGCATCTATGTATGAGTAAATTAATTTTATTCATATTTTTTTGCGTGAATTAAAAGATTATCATAATCGGTCCAGCCGTTATTGACTTAATGGTGTAACTAACCCGACTTGGTTTTATATATATAGATAGATGTATATACAAAAAATATACATCCTTAAGTATGCTATCATATCTGTAGGTACATAAGTAGTACCTACAAGCTTTTCCTAGTTAACGCGCCGGCCAACACTTAGCGCAACTTCAATTCGGCCACGTCAAAAACTTCGGCCTGAATATCGCTATCCCTGTTTAGTGACGAAGTTTAGCCACGCAGAGCGACATTGATAGCAATAGAACGATTCTAAATTTGATTAGATTTTGACCGTGTTCCGTAATACCAAAAATGATGACTGAAACCTTGTTGTATTTTTCTCATTCTGTTGTTATTCTGTAACAAGACGATATAATCTATGTTCCCATGACTAGGATACGTAAGATGTTGTTGTTTTTAATACGAAACAATTAGGTTGAAAATAGATCTTTTAAGACGTAAAAACATGCAGAATGCGATACGCTTCTATTTCATTTTAGGTAAGTATTTTGATCTAATATACGGTTGGGAACCTAGATAAATACTATTTAAATTAAAATAATACCTTATTAAGGTAGAAATATGCTCCAATTAGAATTGATCTTGGTAGTACGTGTTGTATGGGCGATTGTCCCTCCGGTACCCCCTTAAGGGCTAGAGCGTGCTGATGTGTGACATGTAAGTATAGCGTTATTTGTTTTCATATCGGGATGCAGGTCAAAATTGATTATGTACCTACATATGTATGTAAATTCTTTCTACCCATCTTCGGGTGGGACCTAAATCAAATTCGAAGTGAACTACATAATCACTTTAAAATGGCGAAAATACTAGCTAGTACATATACAATTTTTGAGCTGTTTATTCGTGGTAGGGCTAAATGTGTCTAAATGTGTGACCTTCCATGCTTACTACATTGTCAATCCTGGCGGGCACTTTTGTCGCTTAGATTTTTTGTACACACCCCGTTTAAATTTACTTTGCCTGGCTAGATAAACACTTAACTATTTAACACTACAATAAACTATACGGAATCCTAACATCTGACGGCCAAATTTGTACTTGTTCAGTTTTTTTTATGGGACTTTAATTCGCACAATCGGTAACGCGATCTTTAATGGGTCGTTTTTACAATGGCTACTATTTTTTGCTAGGTAGATGTATTTTTCTACTGAATCCGTAACAAAAATAAGGAAAACATACTAAATTTAGTGGATACAACACGGAATACAAATGTGTTTTCTATAATAGAGATAATCTGTATAAATAGCTAGCTAACTTCGCACGCGTGGTTTCTCATTTAAAACATTATCCTCCTTCTGCGCAGCCGGGAAAAAAGTAACCTAAGTCCCATTCCTGGTCAAGATTTATCTGTATACTAAATTTTATTGAAATCGGTTCAGCCGTTTAACCCGTAACAAACAGACAGACAAAGAGACAGAGAGATAGAGCTACTTTCGTTACCTACCAATAAGTATATAGGTTTTATATTTATTTATTTTAGTAATATGTGTATGTTTATATGTAGGTGTTCATCTAAAGCTTTTGTGATTCTTTGGAGCATAATTTTCGTAACCTCGCGAACAACCTGGTTTTCAAAAAAGATATTCCACGAGGGATCATATCCAGGTCGTCATGCAAATAAAAGAAAAAAACAAACGAATATGGCAGCACTTTGTAAATGTGCTTCATCGATTTTAAAAAGGCCTTTGACTCGTTAGACCATGAAGCAATATGGACCGCACTTGCATGCCAAGGCGTCGAAAGAAAGTACCCACATAAATCTGATCCAAAGCATCTACTCGATGTGCTATGCTAGAGTACGGCTAGAGCGTGAAGGCACGGAGTTTCCAATACGAAGAGGAGCTCGACAAGGAGATCCGTTATCTCCAAAAATCTTCACAGCTGTGCTCGAGTTGTCTTTAGGCAACTTAACTGGGAGAGTTAGGGAATAAAGATTGATGGTGAAGTATTCAGTCATCTTCGCTTTGCGAATGACATCGTTGTGTTTGAAGAACTAACAAGAGAGAGTAGAAAGGTGGGGTTGGCACTAAACGCATCTAAAACGAAGATAAAACGAAGAACAAATGGAGACCTTGAAGATACAATTATAAAGGGGGGAAAAATTTAATACGTGAAGGATTATGTCTATCTTGGACAATTCGTTTCGTTTGAAGGCTCTACCGAAAAAGATGTTCAACGAAGAATCGCTATAGCGTGGAAGAAGTACTGGAGACTAAATGAAATAATAAAGAATAAAGCTATAGAGACAAATGTTAAGAAAAAGGTTTTTGACATAGCGATACTTCCATGTCTCACGTACGGCTGTCAAACTTGGGCACTAAGAAAAGAAGACGAAGAAAAATTTGCTGTTTGCCAGAGAAAAATGGAGAGGATCAGGACAAAAAATATCTGATCAAATAAAGAACAGAGATATAAGGAAAAAAACTAAGTTAATAGAAATAAGAAAACGCATGAGACAGTTAAATGGCAGTGGGCAGGACACATCTGTAGATTAGAAAACGATAGGTGGACAAAACTGGTGACAGAGTGGAATCCCACTGGAAGGAAAAAGGAGACCAAAAAGGAGATGGAGAGATATTTTTACCCAACGATGTGGACCGGTATGGATGAGAACAGAGAAGAGAGAGGGATGTATGTAGAGATTTAGGGGAGGCCTACGCCGTGGATGCGACTATTGCGGAAGAAATAGATAAATAAGGCCAAAATAGTGATTCTATAATTTTTTATGCAAATATAAGTGATTAAGTAAGTAATGTAAGAATACGCAGTGGAAATAAAGGCTTTTTTATTTTTATTTTATTTATGTAGGTATATTTTGGGTATAGGTATTTGATCGAGTGAAGCGAGATCTTCAAATCAACTTGGGCAAATCGGCATTGTAAATACGTATGTATGTATTACTCGTGCGCGATAACTTGGGACCTGCTAGGAATGCGACTCCCCGACCGCTTCCCCTGCACTTCCCCGATGGCGCCCGTATTGTACCGTTCGCATCACTATTTTTTACTAGGGTTTTTAGTCTCGTACTGGCCTACGTCACGTAACGACGCGCTCTGGAATTCTTTTAGTTTTCGTTTGTGTTATTGTTTTATTGTCTGGAAAAAAGAAGTCAACCATGTGGAGAGGCTTCGACAAAATTATTGGGACGATGACCTCTTACAAGAGACGAATGAATCGCAATTAATTGTAAATTTATCGGATACCTCTTCGTCAAGTGATTATAGTGAGACTGAGGACGAAGAACAACCTCTAGAAGGCATAAATCCACTAAGTAGTGACGAAGTTGAGATAATGTAAATAATAGATAAAATAAATGTATAAACTTAAACATTGTATTTTTATTTTATTCAAATAGTGTAAAAAAGATTAGATAAAAAGCAGCGTCCTCCCTGAGTAACATAATAAATTAGGTTAAAAAAAACAAAGACGAAGCCGCGGGTGGCTGCTTGTTATGTTCGCTTTTTTGCGGGCGGTACAAACACGCCAATATGACGTCACCGCGCTCAGGTCCCAACTTATCGCGCACGGGTAATATGTTTGTTTATCCGAGGATAACTTTTGAAGCGTTGATCCGATCATCGTGAAATTTGATACATAGGTGCGATGGCACAATTATGGTTTGACTAAATGTGCTAAAAATGTTGGGGGATTGTTGAGATATTTGGTTTCAAGAGGGATAAAAAAATGAAAAGGAGACTATTAGGGATGGGACATCAAATGAAAGGTCTTCATTAATATATTCCGATCCCGTTTTTATTTCTAGTTAAGTCCTTGCATTTTGGTGTTATTAGCCATAATAAAAACTGAACTTTGATGAATTTCACAGGGTACGTACACCAGTGACCCCACAGTGCTGTAATTTAGTAGGTATACGTGTTAGCTTTAGTTACACAAATATAGGCAAAAGTCTGAAATCCAGTATAACTGAAATTTCTAACCTAAAAAAGTGTAACCAATTAACATGAACGCTGTTACTTGTAATTTGAATGAAACTGTAGGTCAAGTTATTTGAAAATACATTTCGTGGCACTATTTTGATAGTCAAAGTTCACGAATAATATTTTTTTTAGTTTTTATGGGAGACTCGCGAGATCTCAGTTTGGGGCAAACCACTAGTATTTATTTTTTATCCTAATTGAATAGATATTTATTGAAATACCGCCTCCTCTCACGTTTTTTCAATCCAGTCCATCCAAAGGTTGCCTGGAAGAGATCGCTTTAAGCGATAAGACCACCCATTGTACCACGTATTAGATAGTCTTTAAGTATTCTAGGTTAAGTTATTGTAATTTGGTGTAACAGCATTATATAATTATTTATCTATCTATAGGATACAAATATCGTGATAGGACACAAATATGTGGGTAGAAAACTATTTTTCTCATAGAAAAAATCTGGGTGTTTGGAAAAAGCGAAATGTGATTCAGGAACTGGCGCATATCGGAGTCACTGCAAAAGCAAAGCAGCCAGCGAGCGAGGCATGCTGCCTATGTCTTGGAGACACTTTCGCCTGGTTGGTTGGTAGATACCTTTCTTTCTGATCAGGAATAAATTTGAACTTTGATCTTTTTGGGATAACTCGTGTTTTATTGGTAGGAAGGTAAAAAGTTGGTTCAATTCCCGAGGCGTGTTTATCTTTAAAAGCAATTTTTGTCAACATCGGTGACGCGAGTTCTTATAGCATTTGATATCTCTTACCGTTTAGGTTTTCTCCTTACTGAACCATATCAATGAACTAACCTGTACCTATATTTATAAGAGTGTTAGGTATATTCTTTAAATTATTTGAATCTAATGAATATAAAACCATCTAGGTACTGTTTAGTACACACTACTTAATCAACCTAAGGTTATTTTGCGGCCGTAGACATCTTTACAATCAAAGATTGATATCGGTAGGTTTAATTGAAGTTATTACCTACATATAATCATAAAACTGATGAAGTATTACTTGATGCAAGATTGCTGCAACGTTGTAACCTTATAGAATATCAAGGTGCATAGATGCATGCCTCGGTATAGGTACCTAATGCCTATAGATAATTATTATTTATGGAAGGTTGAATCGCCAATCTAACTATAATTTCAGCAGTTATGGAAGCAGAATTCTCAAAAAATAACCAAGGGAGCCGTCATTGAACCTCGGCGTAGGTATAAATGCACCGGAACAAAAAGTCCTAGGTATTTTTTTTTAATCATCTCAAAGACGGGACTTGAACCCGCGACCTTCCTCTTGATACGAGGATGCACTACCATCTGTGCTACAAGGCAATTCACGTCTAGGTCGAAATTAGTGAGACCATTCAGAATTACGACTAAAGCGCCGTTAGCTCCATCTACAGGAAAACTTATTTTGAAAAAAAAAATTATGAGATGATTTTAAAAAATCTTGGAGTTTTCCGATAAAAATACTATTTGAAATAAGCAACGCGACATCTCTTGTCAATGTACTGAACTGCAACGTTCGGCATTGAGCAGGTACTATATAAGTTTTCCTGTAGATAAAGATAATCATCTCAAAAAATTTAAAAAAAAAAAATTTGAGATGATTTTAAAAAATCTTGGAGTTTTCCGATAAAAATACTATTTGAAATAAGCAACGCGACATCTCTTGTCAATGTACTGAACTGCAACGTTCGGAATTGAGCAGGTACAAATAACTATATAAGTTTTCCTGTAGATGGAGCTAACGGCGCTTTAGTCGTAATTCTGAATGGTCTCACTAATTTCGACCTAGACGTGAATTGCCTTGTAGCACAGATGGTAGTGCATCCTCGTATCAAGAGGAAGGTCGCGGGTTCAAGTTCCGTCTAGGCTTGAAATTTTTGAGATGATTTTAAAAAATCTTGGAGTTTTCCGCATGTGTTCGGATAACACTATAAATAAAAATACTATTAGTCCTAGGTATACCTAGGACTTTTTGTTCCGGTGCATTTATCACCCCCTGATCTAGGAGGAGGCAAATCGGGGCACCAGTTCCAGGCGGCCATTTCAGAGGGCACCAAATTCTTCAATAAAATATATGTTTAAAAAAACTTATTTCAAAAGGCGCTTGGCATCCAGCGCGCGTATTACTATCGATTATCCCACTCCTTGCCCGTGGTCCATCTACATAGTTCACCTGGTTGTTCATTTGGTTTTGGAACACTTCACAGTTTAACACCCCCCCCCCCCCCCCCTCAAACACTGCTGGAGGAGAGGGGGTGCCTGGTTAGGAAAAAATCTAGATTTATATGCATTAAATACCTACTTAGCGATAAACAAAAGATAGCTGTATGCGATATAGTTAGGTAGGTACCTATGTAAGTAGATCCAGGAGTTATTCCTTCACGAAATTCCTACCCTCTCCGTTCCTCTAACTCGGGGATACAACGACCGAGCCAACTGTGCCACCAGTCCTAATAATTTATTAAAAGGCGTAGAGTGGACTTATGGCGTAGTTGGCAATCATATCTACGTATCAAGGGAAAGGTTGTGTGTACGATTCCGTTTTAATCCGTATTTTTTAGAAAATTCAAACTTCAAAATTATTTATTTGGAACATAAACAAAGGACAATAGACAAATGAAAACGTTGACAACTGCAAAAGTTAAAAAACTGAGTAGCAGTGTCAGCGCCCTCTTCCAAAACCAAAGCGAACTACGTTCCAGCTTAAAACAAGTCGATAGAAGTAAATATTTATTCTAAATATGATTATGATTTTAAGTTGAATACTGCGTGTGTGTGAATATGTGTGTGGTGAGCTTAGAGCATTTAGAACTAGAGTTCTAAATGCTCTAAGGTGGTGAGTGTTTGTGTGGTGTTCGTGCGTGTGTGTAGAAGTGAGTGTGTGCGTGAGTTTGTGTGTGAGTGAATGAGTGCATACGTATTCGCGTGTTGTTAATTTTGGTAGGTAGGAAAGATAAAAATATTCTCGGTATCATCGTACGTTGGTGACTGAATCCAGGTTTTGCATTTAATTTTACATCTGTGGAATCACAGCGGATAAATGTCAATAGCTTTGTTTACTCTGTTGTACAAAGGACAGCTTATATAAAAGTAGTGTCTTCCAGCTAGGGCAGTTCTGCGGGGCTGTATGCTGCAAACCCTATCAGAGCGAAAACTGGATCGAAAGAAAGTTCACCGTGTTTTCGCAAAACAATCGCTAGGACAAATAGTTGTCGCACTGTAAGAACTTCACAGATCGAATATAGGGTAGCAGTGGGAAAGAGTCTAGATTTAGAAGTCATGACCTTCAATACAGATCTCTGGGCTCTTTCCACTCTCAACATGAGAGTCTTAGTAGAACCGCCCCATGCAGTTATACAATAGGATAAAACCGATTGAGCTAGAGCATAGTAAACCATTTTAAGGCAGGGAATGTCAGCGCTGTTACGAAGTTGCTTAAAAATGTACATTAATTTTCTGATTCTGGACATTGTACACTCAATATGCGGCACCCAAGACATAGTTCTATCCAACCAGACACCTAAATATTTAATACTTAGAGTGCGTTCCAATTTGAGACAGTGGCATGGGTTTGGTCCTGCTGCAGAACATGCATGGGCACGAAGAATGAAAGAGAAGGGAGGTTGCGTTCTGATACTAGGGGAGAAAGTTATGAATTTAGTTTTAGGAACATTTAGAATAACAAGGTTCTGGGAAAGCCATGTCAGAACCGATTTAAGAGCAGATTCCGCAAATAAGTTAGCCTCTGCCCAGTCGTGACCTGCGATTAGAAGAGCCGTATCATCAGCATACGTAAATATACTGCAGTTCGGGAGAGACAAATTGCACAAGTCGTTAATGTATATAAGTAAATTAAATATATTCATTATATATGTAGATAGGTATCGAGCGAACCTACAATACTAGGTATTTAATAGAGTTCTTTGTGATAAGGCTCGCCCAGGGAAGTATACCATCATACTTATTTACGGCCGCCACGCAACATTGCTGCTTCGGTGTGGGGATATGGGTGCCGGTGAAATAACCGCCACATGAGGCTCCGCCACCCGTACGCCTCAAGTTGATGGACAGGGCATTGCAGGGCACTTTCCTAAGGTTTAACCTTCGAGGCAATGCTTTGTTATAGGCGATGATGGTTAGGTACATTAGGTGGACTATTTACGTAATAGCACATATCAAAGCTCTATAAAAAAGGTAGGTACCTACCAACTAAAATGTATTGAGTATTTAACTATCATTGTAGTATTGTATCAATTGACTGTTTATATAACATTGTAACTATTGTACCACTTATGTACATAATTTCTTTTGTCATTTAATGTGGGAAGAAACTGACTTCTGACATACAGCTCACACTAGTTCAGGAGCCCCAGGGCTTCAACCAGAATTGTAAAAATGGGTATAAAACAAACAAAACACTAAAAAAAACTATGTTACCTACTTATATTTTTCTGTGATCTTTGTCACACACAGCTGCGTTGTAATGCACCACAAGTAACAAAAATATAACCGCCTTAACCAAACTACTGAGCTGATTTTGATGAAATTTCTCTGAGATCAACATGAAAGGATATCCTTTCAAATAAAAAAAGAATTTTCCAAATTTGGCGTTGTATGTATGTATGAATGAAAACACTTTATTGTACACAATATAAACAAAAAAATACAAAGCAAATGGTACAATGAAAGAAAGAAAGAAAACATTTTATTCAACAACCACACAGTAATAAAGGAAAATAAAACACAACAACAATAAAATCTAACCTAAGCACTAACAAACTAACAAACTTAAAAGCTCTGTGTGGAGATGAATAGGTACTCAGCTCAGCATGATGCTACGGTATGTTAATATGCCGCAGCGCTGGTCTTCCGCTGAGTCCAGTTTATATTACCTCACGTACCTCTTGATCAAGGGTAGCCATAATAAGACAAACACAACTATTGTTCAAATCAAACCATATTAAATACATGCATTACAAAATTAAATACCTACTATTTTAAACCAATAAAACTATCACTACTAACACTAAACAAAAAAATGGGCGGTCTATATGTATATGTTTGTTTGTCCAGGGCTAACTTTCGAAGCGTAGACTCGATCATCGTGAAATTTGATATATAGGTAGGTAGCGATAGCACAATCCTGGTGGGACTAAATGAGCTAAAAATGTTGGGGGGTTGTTGAGATATTGGTGTTCAAGAGGGGTAAAAAAATCAAAATGACACTATTATATCAAATGGCACGTCTAATGAAAGGTCTTCATTAGTAAATTTCGACCCCATTTTATTTTTATTTTAGCACTTTTCGAATTATTAGCCATAATAAAAAATTAACTTCGACGATATTCACTGGGTACACCAGTGACATGCGCTGAAATTGGGTATCCATGTAGCTTTAATCACATAAATATAGGAAAATCCGAAATCCAAAATACCTAACTACAATTTCAACCCCTAAAAAGATTAACCAATTCGGTCGTGATTCGAAGCTACTTCTCCGTATACAACTCGGGATAGGCGAAGAAAAAAAACGGGTACATGTATCTCAGTAATTTTTATTTACAAATAATTAATAAAGTGTGAGCCGACGTCACAATAACAAATCTAAACTGCACCTATTTGTTACAATATTTAATTAGTTAATAAACAGTTAAAAGATACAACTTCGTACCGAAAAACTGAATTACAATACGCGCCACATAACCATGCACGTCTGAAAATAAACACAAAACATATAAAAAATGTTTGTTCTTTTTTGTACAGTCTAAAATTGAGCTAAATCCACACAAGCACAGCTGATATAATATGACACGTATTAAAAAAAAAAAATTAAATTCATAAATGTTCATAATTTATGTACTATCAAGTACTTTGGTACATAAAATTGTTTACAAATATACATGCCGTGTTAATCTGAATGTTTACAAAATTGTAAAACAATAAAATGTTCAACAAATGTATATAAATAATAAATAAATAAATATTGCTGGACATTTCACACAGCGCTATCTAGCCCCAAACTAAGCAGAGCTTGTATTATGGGAACCAGATAACTGATATAATACTTATATACATTTTTTTTTGTAAATACATACTTATAATATATAGGGCAACAACCAGACCCGGAACCAATATTTGTAGATCATGCAAAGATTTGTTCCGCGGCGGGAATCGAACCCGCTACCTCCTGCGTCTCAGCCGGCTATTCGCCCACTGCACCACGGAGGTATATTTTTGGATTATTATATTTTACTGGCAGTACATTACATTACAGCTATTGCAAATACTCGTATACTTAACTATTTACAACAGATATCTTAAAGTGAACTCAAGTTTCTTACATTATTGTGATGATTTAATTCCTTTAATGTATTTACTAAAGTTAATTTATAAAATAGTGATGGTTTATTTTATTCAATATATGATTCAGTCATTACTGCACTTAAACCTCTCTAGCACATTGTGCTAGTGCATGTGCTATTGCCGTGTACTGTAGATCGACATTATGCCTACTGAATCGATGCGAAGAAGCCATATAACATTTCAATGGCAAATATCACAATAATTCCATTTTATCTCTAACTCCAGAGGTATTGTTTGCTAAACTATAAGTCCGCATTTGCATAGAAAACAGGCTCCTCAATATCAGGCAGGCAGTCTGTTTTCAAAGTAAATTCGGACTAACACAGACTAGTTGAATTGTGTTCACTACTCCGAAATATTACTTATAACTTGTAAACATACAGAAATAACAAAATTATGCTAACAAGCTACCATAAAAACATTAATTATTACATATAAATTGTCTAAGGATATAATGTATTACGCTAAATAGGCAGAGGTAATAATCCCCAAAATTTTATACAATTTTTTAATATAACTACAATTTATTTTGTTATTCATTTATTATTTCCTTGATAATAACTATCTATTTAATATTAAAATTCTAATATAAATTTAAATAATAAAATTTATCAATTTCATCTACATAAACATATAAATATTAAAAACTTATTTATTAAAATTTATATAAAAGATTGCACACAATATAATGCACTTCTTTACAAAGGAACAAATCAATTGATCTAATTCAAAATATTCGATGTTAATTATTAAATAAGTAATATTATGCTTTATTTGTGATTATTATATTGGCAGCATTATTATTGTGATTATAAATACGGGTTTTATCACGTACCGTCTTATCGGTGTTTCGACCGACAATGTTTCGGTTCAATTCGTGAACCTTCATCAGGGTGAGTGCGATCCGCTCCGAATAACGTCTCGCCTCGCACTCTCGAAACATTGTCGGTCGAAACACCGATAAGACGGTACGTGATAAATCCCGTATTTATAATAATGATTGAAATCAATCACGAAAGTTTTCTAAGTAAAATTATTATTGTGATGTGGATTCAATCAGTCAAAGCTATCTTTAATTAATTATAGAAGATTTTCTTCTAAAATGCGCGCTTTTCTACTTAGTTACGTCAAAGCCAAACAATTTTTATTCATAGCAATTATAACCCTCGTATATTTTTACAAGCTTTTTATTGACTTGCAATGTATGTATGTTTGTCCGGGTGGAATCTTGCAACTGAATTTTAATCCCGTTCCCCTCAACCGATTAAGCTGAAATTTGGAATACATAATGTAACTTCGGCAATAATATGGCACCATGGAGGTGGTCTCATGATGGAGACGGATGCTTGACAACGGAACTTCTGAATGGATTATAGTAGGCTACTAGTGTTTGGGCTCATTTGAATCTGCTTGCGGTTGCGATTATGAAAATTTTTAAAAAGCTTGTTTTGAAAAAGTAATTTTTCAGCAAAAAACTTTTAACTATATCATTCGTCACATTGTAAGTCTAAGGTGGGGCCTTCCCCCCCCCCCCCCCCCCCCACACACAAATCCTTAGGACTTTGCAGCAGTTTTAAAGATTCCCGTGGATGATGCTGTTGGAAAGACACGTAGCACGAACACTGACCGGAGTCCGACAGTTTGGCCGTTTGGTAAAAAAGATAAGAATGGTTTTGAAACGTAATACCTAAATACATATTCGATAATGAACTTTATGTCAATTGACATAAAGTTCATTATCCGTCCCGTGACAATGTAACATGAGCGTAAGTAAACTTCATGTAGACGCAGGGGAGACGCGCAATTTCAGCTTGAAATATCTTTACCAAAAAACTTGGTAATTGTATATAACAAAATTTTTTTTTTTTAATTCTAAATTGTAAATTCATCTATAACATAGATATAAAACAAGGACTGTATAATAAAAATAGGATACTTCAATATAATTCATGATAATCATCACACATCTTGCAAAAGCAATGTTTCATTTACACATAAAAAATGTGATTCCAAAATTATGCTAATGTTTAAAAGGTGCGTTGTTATACTACTTTTAAATTGTTTATACGCCCAGCCTAACAATAATAATAATAAACGAACTGTGGCCAATCACAAATTATGCTAAGAAATGTGTTTTAAACCATCTTGCAACAGTAATCCTACCACGACTTACGTAATACAAAAACTATTCAGTGTATACCTTCTTGATTTGAGAGTATTTTTAATGCAAGTTGCGATTGATTTTTAATGCTAGTTGCGATTCATTTTTAATGCAAGTTGCGATTGATTTTTAATGCAAGTTGCGATTGATTTTTAATGCAAGTTGCGATTGATTTTTAATGCAAGTTGCTATTTATTTTTAATGCAAGTTGCGATTGGTTTTTAATGCTAGTTGCGATTCATTTTTAATGCAAGTTGCGATTAATTTTTAGTGCCAGTTGCAATTCATTTTTAATGCAAGTTGCGATTCATTTTTAATGCAATTTGCGATTCATTTTTAATGCAATTTGCGATTGATATTTAATGCAAGTTGCGATTGATTTTTAATGCAAGTTGCAATTGATTTTTAGTGCAAGTTGCGATTGATTTTTAATGCAAGTTGCAATTGATTTTTAATGCAAATTGCGAGTGATTTTTAATGCAAGTTGCGATTGGTTTTTAATGCAAGTTGCGATTGATTTTTAATGCAAGTTGCGATTGGTTTTTAATGCAAGTTGCGATTGGTTTTTTAATGCAAGTTGCGATTGATTTTTAAGTGAATACTCGGTAAAAATGGCGAAAATAACTATATACTAAATAGTTTTTTAATGACATCTATAAGTTGTGGTAAGGCACCGGTTTATTTATATTAACATAACTGATAATATTGCAGTATTAGCTAAAAATATGAACAAACCAACTCGTATATAATATTATGCTACAAAATTATTTCATTTTAATAATATTTACAGTGTTTAGTAATTTACTTTTGTAATAATTAATCTAAATAATAAAATTCTAATCACTAGCCATGTAATTCGCAATATGGTATGCAATGCCGTGACGTTGTTACAAATACATAAGCTGTATATATTTCCCTAGGAATAAACACATACAGGATATATCACAAATCGTTCCACCACAAAAGTATATAAGGAATATTGATTTCGATTCTGTTTGTTTGTATTGTAACACCAGCATAAACATTAAAGTTAGTCGTAGAGAAATGTGATATTTTGATTGTGATGCGTTTTTGTTCTTGTTAGAAAACTAAAAAAAAACTATTTATTTAATATCGATTTGTATCATGGATGTTGTAATAACATTGAATCTGATCATGAATTTTTGAACTGACGGCCGTTGGGGCAAAAAGGATCTCGAGAGGAAGATTAAAATGGCCCCCACTGTAAAGAAAGACAACCTAATAAAGGTTGGTGGGAGCCGTTGGGTATATTCAGCAGTGGACGTCCTAATATTATGAAGAATTTTGGACAAAATAAAATTGATTCTAAATTACTCAGAGCATAACTAGCTCGTACAATACAGTTAAAAAACTGAATGGTTTTACAATTATGAAGTTATAAAAAAATTGAGCACATATGTATACTAAAATTGGCGTATAGTACGTATAAAATGCAATACTGAACACAAATGCGTAAATATAAATTCTATTGCACGATACTCTTAAATAAAAATGAAATATAAGTATATAGAACTGAAACTGGTTATGTTCCAAAAGTATAAAACCCCCTTTCCAGTAGAGAGTAACAAATCCAAGAATGTCCAACCATGGAGAAGATATCAATATTATTATAGCCATAGATTACAATAATTCTAAAGTGTATGCATGCAGAATACCTACATAGTTAACAAAGTTACGAAATTGTTATAAAATTTATATCAAACGGAATATTTAACAAAAAGCTTGTTTTGTTAAATACTCCGTTTACATAGAGTATAACGTCTTTTACAACATTTTTGAAATAAAACTTTTTTTACACATCCTGGTGCTTCCACACAGTTATATAACTCAATAAAATTCTGTAACATTTGTCTTGTAAGTAAAATGTTATATATCAATAACAAATGTTATATATTTGTTTGTTTGATTTTTGCACAAACAGAAACATGTAGAAATGGAGGATTTAATGCTAAACGCATTTTCTACCAGTCACCCGTGTTGCTGTGTGGGAGCACCATTTTCTCCAGCACAATTTAAATTTTCAAACAAACTTCGTATCAATTTAAAGGACAAAGGGTGTCACCACAAAAAAGTTAAACAACGGCTAAACACTGCTTAAAAAATCCTAAAAAAAATTGGTAAGGAACTTTTTAAACACGCGTTAAACAGTGTCTAACTTTTTTGTGGTATCAAGGAAAATGTTTACAACGTTATACCCCGCATAAACATACACATGCCGATTTTAATACAATTAATAACAAGAATCGATATTGCACATAAGGACGTCTTCATTGTTGACATTCAGTCAGGTATTAACAAAGTAAAGATAATTTTAAACTGATAAAAAAGCACCTTATAACATATATTCCCAAAACATATGTTAACACCATTAATAAATTCAAGTTCAAACCACCAAAGTCAAATACGACCTTAAAATTCGTTTCACATAAAGAAATCGAAGCTCATAGAAAAGTATATGTGATTTTAGTGTAAAATTATACATCATTGATAAAATTCATAGAAAGCATATATGATTTCATTGTTAAATTATATATCATTGATAAAATTCATAGAAAGCATATATGATTTCGTTGTAAAATTATATATCATTGATAAAATTCATAGAAAGCATATATGATTTTATTGTAAAATTATATATCATTGATAAAATTCATAGAAAGCATATATGATTTCATTGTAAAGTTATATATCATTGATAATTCATAGAAAGTATATGATTTTTAGTGTAAAATTATATATCATTGATAAAATTCATAGAAAGCATATATAATTTCATTGTAAATTATATATCATTGATAAAATTCATAGAAAGCATATATGATTTCATTGTAAAGTTATATATCATTGATAATTCATAGAAAGTATATATGATTTTTGGTGTAAAATTATATATCATTGATAAAATTCATAGAAAGCATATATAATTTCATTGTAAAATTATATATCATTGATTAAATTCATAGAAAGCCTGTAAAATTATATATGATTTCATTGTAAAATTATATATCATTGATTAAATTCATAGAAAGCATATATGATTTCATTGTAAAATTATATATCATTGATAAAATTCATAGAAAGCATATATGATTTCATTGTAAAGTTATATATCATTGATAATTCATAGAAAGTATATATGATTTTTTTAGTGTAAAATTATATATCATTGATAAAATTCATAGAAAGTATATATGATGTTAGTGTAAAATTATATTATTGATCATATATATATATATATAAGTTCTTTTTCCGGATTCGTCAGGGAACCACCTACACTTGTACTGTATTTAGTCCTGCACCACAATTACCACAATTATTATTGCGTGTTAGTTTAAAAACTGTTCGCGCACATACATTCTCCACCATTCTCCATCATTTATTTAAATCACTAATATTATAAATGTTTAAATGTTTGTTACTCAACACGGATAAACCGAATTCTATAAAATTTGGTACATAGACGATAGGCTACAAATCAAGCGTGCGAAGCCGCTGGATGAAGCTAGGTAATCCATAATTCATGTCATTCATAAAATGATCGATAAAAAATGTCGAAAAAAAAACTACGAACCGAATAGTTAATGAACTGCATCGCAATTAGTAGATTAGTACCTGTATCATATCAGAAATTAAAATTTCGTAGAAAATACCCTATCGCTTAATCTGAAAACCCAGGACTAAAATTTAATTAATATCGCTCTATCTTGAAGTATAGAATATATCGATCGACAAATTGACGATTCGACAAAATCGATTAAAATCTCACGACGATCGCCCGGTTCCTGTAATCGCCTCCGACGCGTTTACCTTCCAAAAAGTGCCATCTTGTTACCCCTTTTAAACAGAAACGCGTCGTACCTTTGAGTCGGTTTCATCGAATTTAAACGAATCGATAAGTCCCTTACAATGAAGCTGGGAGTCTTGACCACAAATCACCATTAAGAGGTCTACATTGTTCGTTCACTTCACCGTATCTTTTAGGGTACCGCAAGGTGCGGAACTAGAGCCCAATTCTACTAAACCAATCGTTTCACTGTGACAATGGCATTCGAAAACAGCCACTATATACCTTTTGGTATTCTACTGACACAATCTTTTGTCAATAACCACCGTTGCTATGACAACACCATTGAAAATTTGCCAGCTTATGGCAGGAACGACAATCATTATCGTTAATTAATAGTATGGATCCTAAATCGTCTTTGTTATACTGCGCGTTTTTATTAATAAAACATGTTGTATATTAGCAGAATTGGGTCCATTAGAATGTGTCGTTTAGAGGTGTGACTCGTATAGGGTGCGTCAGAGCTGCGTGTCGGGTGCGGCGAGACGCGCGGCGTCGGGCGGCGCGTCGCCCGGGTTCATGTCGATGCGCCCCGCCTTGCTCCACACGAGCACGTCCATTATAAACGCGAGGAACATCAGACCGGCTGACAGACCTGACAATAAAACAATTCAAGCTATTAGCGAGGTTACGACTAAATCTACATTAAACTTTCGTGATATATTCATTAGTAGACCTAGGTGCCGAGACCATCAGCAACTTATTCGGTGTGCATTCCTAAACACGACATAATCGCTGCTGGTGTTCACGTACCGATTCAGTTATCGCGCTGATGACAGTTGAGTGCCGTCAAGGATTCGGAATGCTCATGAACGCGCTCGCAGTCGGTGCTCCTATATAATTTCATAACAATAATAAAACCTAAAAAAAAACGATTGACAATTGATTTAACTTAGGTACTGAAATCAACAGTCAACCAGCTGTCATGTCACTTTTGACAGGGAGCGTCACGGTGATTTCGGTTCGGAGCATGGACGTTTTTAGCTCAAAATGGCGGAGCAAGCCACAGGCGGCGTCGCGCAGGCGACAGGCCGCGTCCACTGCGGCGCCGAACACTATGTGTTACCTAGATATCGATGTCTGAAGCTATCGCTGTCGTAGGAGACGCAGGCAACATGCCGCGTCCACGGCGGCGCCGAACACTATGTGTTACCTAGATATAGATGTCTGAAGCTATCGCTGTCGTAGGAGAGGCCGGCGACAGGCCGCGTCCACGGCGGCGCCGAACACTATGTGTTACCTAGATATAGATGTCTGAAGCTATCGCTGTCGTAGGAGACGCAGGCGCCGATCACACCGCAGGCGGCGTCGCGCAGGCGACAGGCCGCATCCACGGCGGCGCCGAACACGATGGGACACGGCACGTTGCCGAACACACCGATCGCGAACTGAATCACTCCCATCGCCATCGCTTTGTCTGGAATAAACAACATATATATCACGCGGTGACAACACCCCGGTGAACTATGTAGGTTGACCACGGGCAGCGAATGGAATAAACTGTAGTACGAACGACGTGCGCTGGATGCCAAGCGCGTTTTGAAACAAGTTTTTTTTCTCATTTTTATTGAAGAATTTGGCACCCCCTGACATTGCCGCCCGGGGCAGGTGCCCCAGTTTGCTCCCCCCCCCCCCCCCTCTCATAGTGTGACAAGTAATTCAATTAGTCATATTGTTTATGTTTAGCGGGTTGCCACTTTTTAGAGGAATAATAAAATAGTGACGTGAAAATATTAGCAGTTGATCCGACTCATTCGCTCATTGAGTTGGTGAGAGTTAAAGTGCTGAGAATTGAAAATTGAACGGTAATTGAATTGAATCACTCTTTCATTAAAATCTGTGCTGTACCAACACGAGCTTTTGCGGTGTGGCAGCATAATTACGCATTTTGACATTTTATAAACGTTAAAAATATAAATCGATTTATTTGTTGTTTATCTGACAAAGTGAGATTGTTAAACACAAATGTTTATATTGTGTCATTGAGATTTTGTCAAATAGACCATATTTTTGGCGGCTTATATCCAGACATCGCCATACGCTAGTTGGAACTAGGTTTTTTTAATCGAAAACGAAAAGCCCTCATTGTTCCCCTGATCACAAATACCTCTCTAAAATACTTAAGTTAAATAATTGCCCCCCTGATCATAGATACCTCACTGAAATAATTAAGTTACGTAAGTGCCCCTCTGATCATAGATACCTCACTGAAATAATTAAGTTACGTAATTGCCCCTCTGATCACAGATACCTCAGTAAAATAATTAAGTTACGTAATTGCCCCCCTGATTACAGACACCTCATTAAGCCTTGCTGCACATGAGCCACACGAAACAGCCACAAAACGCCGCAATGCTTCAAAAAGCTTCAATGTATAAAAAAAGAGTGTGCTTTAGACCACACGACCGAAGTAAAACTTCTTTAGCTCCATCTAGGCGCATACAGTAAGTACATAAGTTATTTTCTGTTGCTGCCTGCCATCTGTTGTGGAATAGCTGACCTTTTTCGTAAATCGAAGCTGGTAGATTCAACATACGAAGCGTCGTAAATACTTTTTTATCTATAGCAAAATGAACTCTATTACACAGCATGAAGGAGTGTTTTGTTTTTGCAGTTTGTATAATTTAGTTAGGCTAATTTGGGATAGGAGATCATATCTCCTATCCCAAATCTTTCTTTCTCTCATAGCCAGTTGATTTAATCAACTGGCTATGAGAGAAAGAAAGAAAGAAAATGTGCGCTCGCACCTCTCTCTCTTGCCCCTACAGTAATATACGAAACGTAACTCTCTCTCTCTTTCTATATTCACTAACTTATATCTCCTTCTCAACTTCCGTTCGCACTTTTCGTAACGCATTCACCAGCTTGCTACCCGAGTCAAGCGTGCGTAAAGAAGTTTTACTTCAAAAGTGGCTGTTGTGCGCTTTTAGTAGCGAAAGAAGCGCAACAACAACTTTTTCTTCATTTTTCTTTCACTTTCAGTCGGTGGCGTGTAACGAGCACCGGCGTCAACCGAGTGCGACGAGTTCATATAAAATGTATTAAAAATGCAACCCAGAGCTCGGTGGCGGCGTTTTGTGGCGCGTAGCTCGTGTACAGCGACGCTAAAACACTTAGTGAAGTACTCACCGTGCTTGTCAGTACAGCGTATAATGAGCAGCACAGCGCCGACCTCCCCGCTCGAGTGCACAAACATAATGGCCGCGAATATCGCTATGAATATGTAGATCTGATTGCACGAGCTGCCGCAGGAGCCGCTCACCGCGAAGCCGTCCGACAGGATCGACGAGTTGTACAGCCCGTACCGTTCGATGCTGGAAACAAAACACATCTAATGAACGAATTCATTCATGAAAACACTTCATTGTACTAAACAACAATCTATATACTAGTGGTTCGCCCGAACTGAGATCTCGCGAGTCTCCGATTATATAGTACTCCGAAATAGTGTCACGAAATAAATAACCAAATAACTTGACCTACAATTAAATTTCTTTCAAATTACAGGTAACGGGAGTTCATGTTATATGGATACTTTTTGGGGTACACATTGCAGTTATTATGGATTTTAGACGTTCGCCTATATTTGTGTTATGTAAGCTACATGCATACTAAATTACAGCACTGTGGGCTTACTGATGTACCCTGTGAATTTTGTCAAAGAAGAGTTTTATTATGGCTAATAACTCATAAACTATAAAGAATTTACAAAAAATAAAAACGGAGTCTAAATGCACTAAAGAATACCTTTCATTTGGCGTGTCACTTGACCAGTTAGCCTCATTTTCATTTTTTTTTTACCCCGTTTGAACCCCAATATCTCAACAACACTCCAACATTTTTAGCTCATTTAGTCACACCCTACCTATACTAAAACCTATATACTACCTATATTAAATTTCACGATGATCGGATCAACGCTTCGAATGTTATCCTCGGACAAACATACATACATACAACGCCGATTTGCCCAAGTTGATTTAGAGATCTCGCTTCGTTCGATCAATAAAACAAAGTCGGATTAGTTACACCATTTATAACTCAAGAACGGCTGGACCGATTTTGATGACCTTTAATTTGTTGGATTTGACTCCGCTCCGAATAGCAGAATAACTGTTAAAATTACAGTAAAATTAATGCAATAAAAAAATATGAAGAAAATTCATTTTCTCATACGTAGATGCAGCTATAATGGCCGATTGACAATTCTACCGGCGACGTACATTGGTATCTCGCGTCATATTCATATTTATTTATTTTCAAACCATGGGTACTCAAGACACTTAGTTACGTCACTTATAATTATAAAATAATTATTCATAAAATAATTATTCAAAAACACATATTCATAAAATAAATTATTAGTAATTAAGTATTTAAAGGTACCATATAATTTAAATTGCAGCTCTGGGCTTTGTCAGATACAAAATGATATTATATAAAATAATAAATTAATGATGAATACAGCTAATCGAAGCGGCTGTAAAAAGGCCTTAACAATTTTAAACTTAATACTAATAGGTGCATGTCAAATGGTTGCAGCTGTACAGAGGCTTTGTCAATAATGGATGTCAAAGATTTATACGTCTCAGTATATTCTAATTAATAATATCAGTACATATATACCATATTAAATAAATTTTGTTTCAAATAATTAACATGTCGTTATAATTCAATTTCAATATTTTTTAGCTTTATACATAATGTTTCTAAGTCAATATTGGGAAAATTTCGATACCTCCCACGTAAGTTGTTGTATCTCCAAAACTAGAATTTTACAGGAGATCGTTTTAAAGATTCAAATTAGCATAAAAACTGCATTGATTTTCATATCTTTATCAAATTTGGTTTATGTGTATAATTTATAGTATTCTTAACTATGTTGAAAGATAATAAGGAAATTATATATATTTTCTGAGATATGGTTCTTACAACAGTTTACTGCAGAATAAAGGCTATCCCAGTAGTTGCATCTCATACTTACAACATTATTCTGCGGAATCTAAATTTCTTCACCTGTTGTATCTCATACTTACAACATTATTCTGCGGAATCTAGATTTCTTCAGCTGTTGTATCTCATACGTACAATATTATACTACGGAGTTTAGATTACGTTCGTTGTTGTATACGATAGTTACAACAATATACACTGAAAATTTTAAGCCTAACTCCACCGTATGTGACAATAACATTTGCAACAACCAAAACAATATTATATAGATTAAACATTTGAGTGTGTATTACTTAACACGCGATTCCCCCCGCCCCGCAACCCGCGTAAACCTTTGCGAAGGACTATACAACGTTTTAGTCCGTTGTCGTTCGAAAGTTACAACAACTTACGTCTGAAAAATTCTTATAAAATCGTGTTTTTGTTGTTTTTTTTACTTTGAATGCATATATTACTACAAATTAAATATTTTTTTAGTATAAACGCTAAATGGCATTTTTGTGGGATACAACAACTTACGTGGGAGGTATCGATCTTGTACATTATAATAGGCTTTTTTAATAAGAATTTTCTTGACAATATTTTTAAATGATTTTTCACCAAGTTCCAGCATGCACTTAGGTAACATGTTATAAAAACGAATACAATTGACTACAAATGATTTACTGGTCTTTGCTAGTCAGCATATTGGTAAAACATAATTCTCCCGGTTTCTTGTTAAGTACGTATGTGCGTCACAATTCTTTTTATAATATGTATGACAAAGCGGTACGAAGTTCGCCGGGTCAGCTAGTATACATATAAAATACTAGCTGACCAATCCGCAGCTTCGCACGCGTAGTTTTAGTTCAATAAAAACATTACCCTCCTTCTGTGCAGTTGGGTAAAAAGTAGCCTATGTCACTCAGGATGAATGTAGCTTTCCAATGGTGAAAGAATTTTTGAAATCAGCACAGTAGTTTTTGAGTTTATTCATTACAAACATACACACAAAAATACACAAAAATCTTTCCTCTTTATAATATTAGTATAGATTCAAATACCTGACGGTCTTATCGCTAAACAAAGCGATCTCTTGCAACCTTTGGATGAAGAGGATCATTGCTCAATGAAAGATAATTATAGTGTGTTTAAATGAAATCTAAATTTTAATAAAAAAAAGTGGCACTCCAGGAGTGCCGACAGAAGTGAAAACTTGAACATTTACGAGATACCTATATACAGAGGTGTCGGTAACGATAACAGTGTCACGAGTTTAATGGTTTTTTCCCATCTCAAAAAATGCCCAATGCGCCTAAAGTTTTCACTTCATATACAGAGGTGTCGGTATCGGTAACGGTGACAGTGTCGCAGTTTTTACCCATCTCGAAAAATACCATTTTCACTTCAAAAACTTTTCACGTTTTGACGTCAATACGTTTTCAAAATTGCTACCATAGTTGGGAGGCTAAAAAACGAATGACAAAAAAATCAGGGGATACAGTTTGGTGTTGCAGCTACGTATCTATCATCTCCATCCTAAATGTAATTACACCACTGGATAGCTAAAGGATCAAAGAATTCGTTCGTATAAAACACAGCCACATCCCATTTTCTTTGTTCAATCTTCAAACAACTAGTGCAGCTGTTATTTCGTTATTCGTCTAATCTATTTTGAACACATAGATAGATATGTCGAAGACGAAATCACCGCATCGCTCAACACCTTCAAGGCCAAGGTCAACTGGAGAGGGAACCGAGGCCACCGGCCGCCAGCGCGCATCGGCGCTGACCCATCACTCGTTATTCGAATCGACGGAGGCTAGGCGCGTTCCTTGACGTCCAATATACTAGCGATAAATTACAGCCCAGATATTGCAGGACATTTCACACAGTGATATCTAGCCCCAAATTAAGCAGAGCTTGTACTATGGGAACCAGATAACTGATAGAATACTTATAAGTATACTTTTGTTTTGTAAATACATACTTATTATAATTATATGGAAAAACATCCAGACCGGGAACAAATATCTGTAGATCATGCAAACATTTGTTCCGCGGCGGGAATCGAACCCGTCACCGACTGCGCCACGGAGGTCGTCATCTATATATATATATATACATATAAGATAGTCGTGTTAGTTTATAACTCACACTATTTATAACTCAAGAACGGCTGAACCGATTTGGCTGAAAATTGGTGGGGAGGTAGCTTAAAACCAGGAGACGGACATAGGATACTTTTTATCCCGTCCGACCGCGTTCCCGTGTGACGTGCAATAAAACGTCACAGAGAATACAAGTCACTATAAAACGCGATATAACAAAAATGGATCTGACATGGAATAACAAAACGCAAATGACAGCTAAACTAACTTTTATCTATGGTATATATGGTATGGTTGTAAAATGATGGCCGGGGACAACCATTGACAATACTACCAGGGTGAAGCATACTGACAGCCCGCGTTTTAAGCATGTCAAGGCGGTACGAAGTTCGGCGGGTCAACTAGTAACATATGTATGTATGTAACTCACGCTCTCTTAGCACGCTCGCCCCTCGCATTGCTGTCGATGCAGTTGCAGTTGTAATACAGCCACGTGTTGTTGTCCAACTGGTGGTGGTCGAGGCAGCCCGCCTGGCACGGCGACAGGTACGTGAATGCATCCTACAAAATAACAATAAATATTATTTTATTTTATTTCCAAAAATTATTGGTAAACTTAAAGCTACGTCTTAAAAATAGGTTATTTACATAATACATGCCGGTATATACCAGCGCATGTAAGTAGGTGCCTGTTAAACTGACTAAGCGGCATTGTCGCAAACGCGCCGCCAATTTACGTTAAAAAATGGTTTATTGGAAATGTATCGATTACTGGATAAATATTCAGCCTACCGGTATTAAACCCACCTCTAAAATCAGTTAATACAATTCCGGATGTGTGTTTTAAATTAATTTAAAAAGTCTCCGCATATATGTAAATACATAAATAGAATCAAAAACACAATGAATGTAGACGACAGAAGATATAAATATAAAGCGACATTAAATAAAAGTTAGTTAATTTAAAAAAAAAAACATCGTTTAGAGAGCGTTTAAGCTTACTTCCAGATGTGTTAAATAAACCGACATCAATATTTTTATTGACCAATGAGTTGAACGATTTGCTAGCTCGTATTAAGAATGCGTTTAGTCTGTAATTATTTTTTACCATAGGAACGTGAAGATTACTCGGTCTTCTCAATGCAGCAGTATTTGTACGTAACCCCACTTGCTCGAAATAACTTTCGAATAAAAATAGCGGCACGCCGGGAGTGCCGACCGAAGTAAAAACTTGAACAGGCTACACTACAGATACTTATATACAGAGGTGTCGGTGTCGGCAACAGTGTCGCGAGTTCAATGATTTTTTTCCCATCTCTTAAAATGCCCAACGCGCCTAAAGAGGTTTTCACTTCAAAAATCCTAATAATCCTTTTTACTTGGAAAACTTTCGTGATTAATTTCACTTATTAAAAACACGGGATTTATCACGTACCGGTGCGGGGCGAGACGTTATTCGGAGCGGACCGCACTCACCCTGATGAATTGAACCGAAACATTGTCGGGAGAAACACCGATAAAACGGTACGTGATAAATCCCGTATATATTATTAATGATTGGTAAGGATTTTTTTAAACATGCGTTAAACGGTTGTTTAACTTTTTTGTGGTAACAAGGTTTTATTTTTAATAATTATAATACAGCGGGATGACCTTTTCCCTGCAGTAGGACTGTGGGACACAAGAATAGAAGAAGAATAATCATTTATCTGGTGCATGAAATTACATAAAATGAAACAAGTATACAGAACAGTTGGTTCAATTGAATCTAATAAGACAGTTCAACTCGTGTGTCTGCGACAACATGATTATAATAATTACTAGCTGTTGCCCGCGACTTCCTACGCGTTGCACTACTAAACGTGTAGGTAACCTAGAAATAAAGCTAAACTCGCTGTTGCAATTTGACTTGACACCCCATTTTTATCACATGGGAACTTATTTATGGGATAAAAAGTAAGCCTATGTGGTAAGCCAGGTTATAATCTACGTATATACCAAATTTCATCGGAATCGGTTCAGCGGTTACGACGTGATTGAATAACAAACAAACATATAAATAAACAAACATCCAAACTTTCACATTTATAATATTAGTGTGATTATTATCTAACCTGTTTTGTTATTGAATTAGATATACTATTAACTGCGCACCAAATAAAAAACACAGTATAATGGGCGGTCTTATCGCTAAAAGCAATCTCTTCCAGACAACCTTTGGATGGACAGGATAAACTAAAACGATATTGTTATGTACGGTATTAATTTAAAACACACATCTGGAATTGTATTAACTGATTTTAGAGGTGGGTTTAATACAGGTAACTTGAATATTTATCCAGTAATCAATACATTTCCAATAAACCATTTTTAACGAAAGTCGGCGGCGCTTTTGCGTCGATGCCGCTTAGTCAGTTTAACGGGTACCTACTTACATGATGAATGAATTGATATTTTAGGACTGGTGGTTTGATTTTAAATTAACCAGCCTTTAAAATAGTCAATACAAATATCGTACATAACAAAACAGGTTGTACATAGATTATGACCGAGATTAAAACATAGGCTATTAACCCGACTGCGCAGAAGTAGGTTAATGTTTTTATTAACTAACCACGCGTGCGAAGAGCTGGTGGGTCAGCTAATTAATTATATTTTCAAATATACAAACACACAGGTAAAACAAATAATATTAGCAAACGTCTATATTTTTGTTTGTTTCATTCTCTTACCTGTCCACAAACCGGATTGAAGGGTACATCATCGCAGTAACAATTGTTACTGCACGTCAGCTGGGTCCCGTCTGCGTTCCCAAGCAGTCTGTAGTTCTCCTCGGGACAACTTACGAACATTAATATTACCATTCCTGCGGACAAACATATCATGTTGGTTATTAAAAGAAAAATCTTTATTTGTAACGGCACATTAGAACTATAAAGCGAGACACAGATACAGGAAAACGTAGAAGTTTCATAAAGAAAGAAGAAACAGAAAATTAAAAATAACGAGTGTGCTTTAGACCACACCACTGAAGTAAAACTTCTGTAGCTCCATCTATATATATGTGTGTGTGTTTATATATATTTGCAGTTTGTATAATTTAACACTAGAGTGCACGCGCGCTCTGCTATAGTAGAATGCACTTACTTATTTTATCACTATTCATTCGTTCTTACACCTGATTGCCCGCGCTACTATAGTCTAACTTTTTATTAGCTGCAGTAAAATGACGTTTCTAAATGTCATTCCGTAAAATAATGTGCCAGCCTAATCTCAATAGGGATGTGATTCAGTTCACAAAAATTAATTAAATAACATTATTATGACGTTTTTGTTTCATTTTGAATGTACCTCCCTATACTTCCACTAAAAAAGATCAATCCTCTAGTATAGTAATAATAATAGGTTAAAAAAATACATTACAACTTAATATTAAATCTCAAAAAAAAAAACCAAACTGATTATTCATTTATGATTCACTCATTTAGCTACATCCCTATTTATTTTTCATCAAAAACCGGCAACCCACAAAACGTCATTTTACTGCAGCTAATAAAAAGTTAGACTTTAGATAAGCCTCGTCGACAAAATCGCGGAACGGATTGGTGCAGCGCCCACTGGCAGCGTAAGCGCATGTTCTCGTAATTAGGTGTCTAAGTTCGGCTTCTACCATTGTAGTGCATGCGAGTATTGGCGTAATATAACTGAATGTAAGTAAAGTGGTATAAGCGATGTGCTAGGTGGATTTGTCGTGATCACCAAGTTGTGATCTGTATCGAATGCGAGGATAGTGACCAATAAGATAGTCATCGCTTATTAGATATTTTTTTTTGAGCTGATCTCAACAACCATGCCAAAAATGTTGATTACCTTTTTGATATCGTAAATTGTTCCTATAGTGTGACCATTAGTGCTGTGCACTCCCTGAGGTATGCGCGGCGAGGTGGGAGGCAAAGAAAAAACTGCATGAGTTCACATGAGATCAATACATGTCGGACATATCTTACGATATCAGTTTGCATTTCTAAGGCAAGACTTGTGGCGGGACGATGGTCGGAGGCTATCTATCTGTAATATATTATACTTACTTAGTTGATTAAAATGTAACTTAAATATACTCATATTTTATTAAAAATATGCAGGTGATAAATAAGAACTAAACTTATAATTCAAAGGACTTGTTTTATTGAACATTTTTTATATTTACAAACAATTATATATTCTAACGAAAGTTATTCTGACATAGATTCTGTTTCAACTTCATCTTCCATTTCATATCACGAGATAACGCACGACCCATCTTTGAATATTTATCCCGTGTGCGTCTGACATAGACCGTCCGGTACAAAAGCTACCTACCGCCGTGAACGCTGACGGCAGACTGATAGATCGGAGCGGCCGACACATCCCCCCCGTCTCGCCGCGCGCATACCTCAGGGAGTGCACAGCACTAATGGTCACACTATAATTAATGTGTATTCTATTAAAAATGTGATTTTTTGCAATAATTGTGTGTAATAATAAATAGTTGACACATATTATTTAGTTTTATCATTTTAAAACTACCCATTTTTCAATTATCTGATATATTGTTTTCTACTATGGTAGAGCACGCGAGCACCCATGTAAAATAAAGGGGCGCGTGCACTGTAGTGTTAAGCTAATTTGGAATAGGAGATATGCGACAAATCAACTGGCTATGAGAGAAGGAGAGAAAGAAAATGTGTGCTCGCACCTCTCTCTCTTGCCCCTACAGTAATAAACGAAACGTAACTCGCTCTCTTTCTATCTTCACTAACATATATCTCCCTCTCAACTTCCGTTCGCACTTTCCGTACCGCATTCACCAGCCTACTCCCCAAGTCAAGCGTGCATAAAGAAGTTTTACTTCAAAAACGATCCATACATTCTATAGTGTCTCTCAGTGCCATCCAGGTGATGACGTCTCAAAATGGTATCTGATTCAGCAAGATGTTGCATTTGGATAGATGGTTATTGATAGAATTTATAAATAAAAAAAACCGTTGGCGAGTGGGGAATGGCGCATATATTTATATTTGTATAATATTGATATTTGATTGATATATATTGAGTTGATATTTTACACGAGTCAACGCAAAAGCATTGCAATTCATCGGGGCAATGCAGCCAGTGTCTTGGGGGCACTTCCGCCTGGTACTGATCTGGAGCGGTTGAGCTATCTATAGATCGTTTGCAACGGTCTTTAGATGATTCAACTGTTCCTTTTGTATTTTATAGTCATGTGAATAATTGTATATTCCTTCTGTTATTGATAGATATATTATCTTATGGCATCGCTCTAGCGCCATGACGGTATGCCGTCAGAGCGTGACTACGGGTGTCACCCCCAAGGCGCGCCAACAGATATATACTTACCGGCGCTGTATATAGCGGCAGTGGCTGCGGTCCAGGCCGCGACTTGCCTCGCAGTCGGCACCAGCTTCAGGATGACCACTCCAGCGGTGATGATGCCCAGCCCCATCACAAGAATACCGCCCAGACCTGCAAATTACAACCTTATTGTAAATTCAACATTTGACATCCGATGCGATGATTCCACGTGTGTTTGACATGTGACAGCTTATGACAGGAACAACAATCATAATCGTTAAATAATGGTATGACTCCGTAATCGTTTTTCTCATAAATTAGCAGAATTAGGCCCCAGATATTATCCCCCTCCCCCCTCTCCATATAAATAGAATTAGCTGGCCCAATCTACGTAATTCAAAAGTTATAATCGGACAAACATACATACATACCAGAAGATCGCAAGAGCAGTTCGGGACGATTACTAATACCAGACGCCAACGCTCCTGGCAGACGGGGTCATAAAACTTGGGACAAGCGACGATGATATTGCTATCTCGCTCGCTCTTGTAGCCCTTACGGTAGCCGTTAGTGATGCACCGAGTATCTATCGATAACACTAATTACCAGTATTGAAAAGGAAACAAACATGTTTACTGGTTGACCCCGACTATCACGAGTCCTGGCGTATACTATATAATATGTTTATGTAGAAGGGACCTAATAAATTTTAAATAATCTATAATATTTTTTATTAATTGTTTTACTATCAAAATCTTGTGAAAATCGATAACATGCAGATCGACGAAATGTTAGAGACATGAAATGCTTATTGTACTATGTCACAGATTACTAAAAAGTTACTACGAGCTACTCAACAACCCCGCTCGTTCAATAACCCAGCCAATAATCCGGCCCGGTCAATGCACCCAACCAATCAACAGAGCGCGTACGGTGTGTACGGCAAGGCGGTAAGTACAAAGTACAACTACGAGTTAGACACAAAAACACAAAACTAAAGATTTTTGGATTAAAAAAAACGTATGGGACCAAAAATATACTCCTTACTTATTTGTAGTACAAATTGCAACCCTTTATAGTTTATTGATAGTTATTGTAGTACCTCACCCGAGACAAGGTTGGCTTCATGAGTCGGCAGCCGGAACTGCTTCTCCAGATATTTAGGCAGGAAACTGTAGACACCGCTGATCGGCATGAGGTGGAGGACTGAGCTTGCTGTGCGCCACATTAGGATGTCGTTTGTCAGCTGCCGTTTTATTGTGGCGAAGAAATCTGAAATAAGTTTTACATATATAGAAATCAATAGCCGTGCGTTAGCCTCGCAAAAACACAAAAAAAGCTCGACCGATATGGCTGATATTCTTTCGTTGTGTTCGTAATTTTCAGGACAAGGTTAGTATGAAAGAAAACTTAGAAAAGCTGCCCGGGAAATTATAAAATTAACGTAAATTTTGTTTTACAGTAAGATGGAAACGCAAACTAATAAAGGGGAACCGATGGGTGCAGCAAATTTATCGATAATAATGTTCAACAGTGGACGTTCTGTGGCTGATATGATGATGATGAGTATTTTTATTGTTACACAAACGTGTACACTAGACGTGTAAGTGGTGATTAAAATAAATCTAGTCTCAGACACAAGAAAAAACGGCAAAGATTAATGCTACTACAGTGTGTGTGAGTCATAAAGAAACTACGCATCAAAACATTGATATTGGAACAAGTCTGTACAGTTAGCGGCTCTTGTTGTGGCTGTTTTCATTGACACTTGTTATGTATGTGACATTTGATAAGTTCACACGTTCTTCAGGTCTTATAATTAAAAACGCGTATTAAAAAATACAATATCTGCTCTTATTTCTATTTGAGTAATATTTAGTATTAGAAGATGGATTTCATAATCAAATAAAAGCGGTAAGAGTAGGTATTTTTACATAAAACATACAATTAATTAAGCGTATATAATTCATAAGAACTAAAAAACGTGTTAAGCGCTATTTATTTGATCACCAACATTGTAACAATTTAAGGAACCTTTGGCACGGTGGCACTGGACCGTTGTAAGTGGCGGAAATGGGGAGAGGCCATTGCCCAACAATGGGACAACCTTGGCTAATAGTAATAGTACTAGTAATAGTGAATCTAAGAAGAGATAAATCCCGTATTTATAATATATGAAATAAATCACCAAAGTTTTCTAAGTAAATAATCTTTTATCGATTCATTAAGCTAAATGTTAGATACTATAATACAGGTGAAGACTGTAGTAGTATCAAACATCTCTTGAGCACGTTATGCCAAAGTAAAAGCCGAGTACTACAAAACTATAAAAAAAGAACCCTAATTGTAGGTTGTAAGAACTCTAACAGACAAAATTACAATTAGCTTCTTGTACGGTACGAGCATAACCGTGTTAAGTGTTCATGAAAAGAGTTTTTATCACATTATTATTAATTCAACTTTTTCCACGAATAAAGGCAAGAGCAGATAGCATTATCACGTCAGAAACAAGACAAAACGAGATGAAGGTATTATCACGTTTTTTTTTTAATAAATACAACACTGTTTGTGTGCTTGACAACCTCCATGGCACAGTGGGCGAATAGCCGGCTGAGACGCAGGAGGTTGCGGGTTCGATTCCCGTCGCGGAACAAATGTTTGCACGATCTACATATATTTGTTTCGGGTCTGGACGTATCTATATTATAAGTACCTATGTATTTACAAAAAAAGTAAGCATATAAGTATTTCACCAGTTATTATCTGGTTCCCATAGTACAAACTTGTAATATTGTAGTTAAATTAAAAATGTTTTTCTAATGTTATTAATGTTTTTGTTTCTAACAATGATAGGTCTTCGTTTGACCGCAATCTCACCTGATGGTAAGCGATGATGTCATATGTAACAAGATGTAAAGGCTGTTCCATCTCAAGGTAGATTTACAAAAAAAAAAAGGAAAGAACCGACGAAGTGAGAAGCCTGTTAAAAAGCACTATAGTGTGACCATTAGTGCTGTGCACTCCCTGAGGTATGCGCGCGGCGAGACGGGGGGGGAGAATCGGCTGCTGCGCTCTGTCAGTTCGCCGTCAACGCTCGTGGCGGCAGGTAGTGTTATTTGTATCGGACTGTCTATGTCAGACGCACATGACATATGTTATATATTATTATATGTTATTAGTTATGTATTATATAAATATATTTACATGTTAGTTTAAATTAGGTAAACTTAGCCTTAGTTAGTGGTAAATTAGTTTAACATACATAGATATTAGTCAACAACAGTCATAGATATTTATTGTTTCATGTTTGTTTACGATACCTTTACCCTATCTAATACTCTGTACCCTGCACGCCATTTGCTCTAATTTCCGAAAATAAGTGTTTGCCCTTCGTGGGGAGTGAAGAGCTACCGCGCCGTAACACAGTTTTTTAATAGCACGTGAGGTACGTTCCGAAACCTTAGTGCTTACATTATTTAGGATATTATATAATCATTTTATTTATTATATAATTTTTATTTATTTTATAATAACTAGCCGTTGATCTTTTGCGATAAAACGCAATGCACTATGTATTCCTAAAGTTAAACTTATTAATATTATGGTATTCACGTAACTGACAATACAATGGTACGAGTTAACTGACATGCGATTATAGACTTTATATCAAACTAATATTGTAATATTAAAGAAGCAGAATGCCAAAATATATTAAATTCATAATCCAAACTCATTTGGGTCTACTTTCGTTATGTTTCTAAAATTATATTACGTTAATTGACCCCCAGAACAGAACAAGAACGTGCCTTAAATGTAAATATGTATACCTTTGAACAAGGGCTCTCGTTTGGTGCTTTTTTTCTTCGGCGGTAGCGGCATAACCTCCGGCTTGATCTGTCGCGGGAAGAAGAACATCAGGATCGATAGCAGCACAATGAAACTCGCTATAAACACCATCCCTGAAGAAAAAAAAATCATTATTACAACATGTGCAAACAAGCACTGGAGGTTGCCTTCAAGAGAGGTCATAAGGCATTCAGTTTTAGGCAACGCGATTGCGGTACCACGAGTGCTGCAAGAGTTTATAGGCGACGGTGACCACTTAACAGGAGGCTCGTCAGCTTGTGTGTCTAATTGTTTATAAAATAAAAAAAAAAACAATAATATTGTTATACCACCTGGACATGAATCTAGCATATGGCCCACCTGGTGTTAATTGGTAACCATCGCCAATAATAAAGTATTGCCTCGTAGGTCACGTAACTTAGAAACGTGCCCTACGATGCACTGCCTTGCGTTCATCAACTTGAGGCGTTCAGGTGTAAAACCTCCTGTACCTGTTATTTCACCGGCAACCATATCCTTTAAACCGAAACACAGCAAAGCTGGTTTGTGGCAGATATACTCAATCGTTTATTGTATTCCACAATGTAATGTAATATGTATGATGATTATGGACACAACAATATTTCGGAGAGAGGAGGACGTCATTGTTCTTGTTAGGATAAATTCAATTTAAATAGAAAACATTCAAACCTAATGTCAAAGTAGATAGTAGGTAAGCATTTAAAATTTGTCATTAAATTATTCGTCAATTGTATAGTAGGTTTTACTTAGAAAACTTTCGTGATTGATTTCAATCATTATTATAAATACGGGATTTATCACGTACCGTCTTATCGGTGTTTCGACCGACAATGTTTCGGTTCAATTCGTGAACCTTCATCAGGATGAGTGCGATCCGCTCCGAATAACGAGAAACATTGTCGGTCGAAACACCGATAAGACGGTACGTGATAAATCCCGTATTTATAATAATGATTGTATAGTAGGTTTTAATAGTTAGTAAGTATTTTAATTGTTTTATAAATTTAATATTGTTATCTGAAGGAACGTTTTGAATTCCTTTTTTGCACAAATTCCCAAACACTCCGATCCTCTGAAAACCTCCTTCTCAAAACCCCGATGCATAGAACCAGTTTCTATCTATGCTAACTCCTTTTCCGTCCAAGCTGTCCGATTATGGAACGCCTTGCCGGTCTCCATTAAGAAATCCCCCTCACCTTCCGTATTTAAAGCTAGACTCAAAAACTTTTATCTCCATGAAGAGTCATGATTAATCTGATCTCTAATATTATTATTGTAAGTATAGGTATGTAAGTACATATTTATTTATTTTATATATGATATTTATATATTTAAAGTTATTTATGCACCTAATATGTATGTATATAACTAATTTCTTTTTCTATTATTAAGTTTATTCTTTTTACACCTCGGCCAATCTTCCATTAAGCAATGATCCTCTCCATCCAAAGGTTGTCTGGAAGAGATCGCTTTGTTAAGCGATAAGACCGCCCATTATGCTTACTTTTATTTGTTTTTTTTTCTTTAAATCTGTTGTGTCTAGCTTGTAAGGTATAATAAAGAATTTTCATTCATTCATTCAATATTATTAGTTTCATTTTTCAACGCGTCAGGTAGTTTCTTAAAGTATATAAAAATAGGTATGGTACTTCCCCAAGCGAGTCCTTCACAAGGAACTCTACTGCTCTTAAAGGAACTCTACCACTCATAAGGAACTCTATTACTCTTATGTATGTGTGAACAAGCATGATTTATTTTTCCATAAAACATGAATGGCCTCAAATAAGTTATTTTCTTATAGGCGGGAACTCTTGGCAGAGTGGTCGTGGTTATGTATTTATCCAAACTATTGAACCGATTTTGATGAAATTTCTATAGGATCAATCTGAAAGTATATCCTTTCAAATTAAAAAATATTTTTTTCATATCAGTTGATAAATGATGGAGTTCTAACAGAACAAAAATTTAAAGCAAAAAAAACCGAATTGAGAATCTCCTCTTTTTTCTTTGAAGTCGCTTAAAAATTCCTTGCCAAATATTGCTTAGGACTTTTAATATGGAGTTCAACGAATGTTTCACTTTTAGGCCCTAATTTTATTTGCTTATAATAAAAAAGTTACTTTGCTAAAAGTTACTTATAAATAGTGGTTCTCTTTGGTTTGCTATCTTATTTTGCACAAGTGCTAACGTCAAAAATGTCGACAATCAGGACGATTGTCAAAGCGTCATCACGAAATTTTGAATCCTACGTCACTCCAAGGACTCAACGATTCTTCTGGTAATTGGCTTTTAATTTAAGCCCATCCAATAGCATGGATACCATAGAAAAAAAAATTGGCATAAAAGTAACACAGAACAGAACATAATTAAATTAAATGGTACACGATATATATAGTTTATTTACATTTAACTAAAGTATGTAGGTACCATTTTGTTCGATAACTTTTTGCCATCTTGTAGGTAGGGACCTAATCCCATTGCTATAGAAATTTTGGGGCTTCTGATCAAAATACCGCGACAAGTAGTTTTGGCAGTCCTCTCGTGGTGTTAACCTGACACTGCCTAAAGAATTCTGAAGAGACCGAAACAGGTGGAAATCTGAAGGTGCATGGTCAGGACTATACGGCGGATGCATTAACACCTCCCAGCCAAACTCTCTTAATTTTTGCTGAGTGGCTAAATGTGTGAGGTCTAGCGTTATCATGATGAAAAACCACACCCCTTCTGTTGATTAATTCCGGCCGCTTTCTCTCAACTTCTTGCTTTAATCTCATCAGTTGTTCGTAGTAGAGTTCAGAATCGATGGCCCTGCCTGGTGGTAACAGCTCATAATGAATAATGCCTTTTTAACCCCACCACACACACAGCATCACCTTGTTGCGAGTTAACCCGGATTTCGCCACAGTCTGTGAAGCCTGACCGGCCTTTGACCACGACCTTTTTCGCACGTTCTTGTCGTACGTGATCCACTTTTCACCACCAGTTATCAGCTTCTTCAAAAATGGTTCGGTTTCATTACGTCGTAATAAAGAATCACAAATGAGTACACGGTTCATTAGGTTTCTTTAAGTGAGCTCGTGAGGTACCCAAATATCGAGCTTTTTTGTGTACCCAGTTGTTTTCAAATGCGCCAAAACAGTTTTGTGGTCAATTCCCAGTTCTTAAGCTACGTCGTAACTACTGATATGCCGATTTTGCTCCACTTTTTCAAAAATGGCATCAATTTTATCTGTAATAGGGCGACCAGAGCGACGTGCATCTTTGACATCAAAATTTCCGGATTGAAAATGCTTAAACCAAATTTGTGCTACTCTCACAGACACTGCACTAGGTTCATAAACATCGCAAATTTTTTTCGCAGCTTGCGTTGCATTTTTACCTTTTTTGTAGAAAATTTTTATATGTATCGAATTTCTTCATTAGATTCACTCATCTTTACAGTACGAAAAACAAATAAAAATCACACATTTTCCTAATTTGAATTTGGAATTATCTTCTTTAAAATTTTAACTTTGAATGATACCAAAACCAGCCAGATACAAATAGTATAGCCAAAGAGATTTTATTTTACAAGTTCATACATACTACACTTGAGAGCAATAAAATCGCACATCCGCACATTTTTACTTAAAAGTTAAATTTTTTTTTTATTTGGAGCTTACAGCAAATTAAAATCAAATTAAATTAAAGTGCATAATCTAGGCATTCGCAGAACTGATAAAGGGTTGACATTTACCTTTAAAAACAACTCATTAGCAACAAAACAATAGACCCCCTTATGTCGCTCGATCCAGGTAAGGCCGGCGGCGGGATTTATCGCAGGTATAAAAGAGTGCATATTGAGGGAATGGTCATCATTTGCATACCAACGTACAGTGTGAAAGGTTCTCTATTGATATTGGCTTCAAACGGAACACGAAAATGGATACTACACCAGAAGTAGCCGCTCAAGTTTTGCCTTGTTGAATCGGGGCTTAAGCAAAGTCAAGTGGCTCGACAATTGAGTTTGAGCCGATTTACCGTTCGGCGTGTATACCAGAGGTATCAAGAGACTGGTGGCTACCAACGGCGACAAGGATCGGGCCGTCCCCGTGCTACAACAGAGCGTGATAACCGCTTTCTTATAACGACATCTTTAAGAAATCGTCGTTTGAACGCAGTTGAACTGGGCCAACGACTTCAAGAAGTTCGTGAAGTAGAAGTTAGCCGGTGGACAGTCAGAAGACGATTGAGAGAAGGTGGCCTGACTGCACACAGGCCAGCAAACGGGCCGAAATTGACCCCAGCCCACCGAGAAGCCCGCCTTCAGTTCGCTCGAGACCATTTGAATTGGACCGAAGAGCAGTGGAGTGCAGTCCTGTTCTCTGATGAGTGCAGGATGTGCTTGCATGGCAACGACGGACGGGGGAAGGTGTATAGAAGATCGGGAGAGCGATTTGCCCAATGCTGCATAACAGAACGTGTCGCCTATGGCGATGGATCAATCATGTTTTGGGGAGGCATGTCTATGGAAGCAAAAACCGAGCTTGCCTTCATCACCGGACCGAATACTGGTCGCCAATCAAGAGGATTGACTTCCATACGATACATTGAGGAAGTACTCGAGAGCCACGTCGTACCTTATGCTGGGTTTATCGGCGAAAACTTTCTGTTTATGCAAGATAATGCAAGACCGCATACTGCTGGCATAGTGATCGAGTACCTTCAAGAGGTGGATGTGACCGTTATGGAGTGGCCAGCTCGAAGCCCAGACCTCAATCCCATCGAACATCTATGGGACGAGCTGAAAAGAAGAGTTCGAGGCCGAGATGCTCCTCCATCGACTCTACAGGAGCTGCAACAGGCGATCGCAGAGGAATGGGAGGCTATTCCTCAAGACTTTATCAAAAGTCTAGTAACATCAATGAAAACACGGATGGAGTCAGTGATTCAGGCTAGGGGAGGGAACACTCGGTATTAATAACAAACTTTTAATTAATTTTATCTTTTAATTTCATAACTTTGACACCAATACTTGAATAAAGAATTTTTTACTAAACATGCATTTTTGTTATTGATCCACAAAAGCATTTTTATGTAATGATTGAAAGACAAATCAGATACCACTGGATAGGTATTAAAATAGACTATGAATCTGCATTACAGAAACATAATATTTTTTGTTTTTTTTTTAGTTATGTCAAAAAATCATGAATGTGCGATTTTTTTGCTCTCAAGTTTATAATGCGAAAATACTTTTTCCCCAACCTATAGATACTATAAAAGATACTATATATGATATATATCTACTATATAGATAGACTATATAGATATATATATGGAGATACTATAAAAATCTCGTGTCACGGTTTTTGTGGTCGCACTCCTCTGAAACAGGTAGACCAATTTTAATTTAAAAAATTGTGTATTTGGTAGGTATGAGAATTTGTCGTAAAGTAATCCCCCCCCCCCCCCCCCCCCATTTTTTTATCGCGATTTTAGTATTTTTGTATGAACAATATCCATATAATTTAACCGTCATTCATTGGAGTGAAGTCATTTACATGAAGTGTCGCGTCACTTTGACAAGAGTGTTTTATATAGTTTTTATCCCGAAGTTCCCACAGGAACGGGAAATCTCAAGCCGCGGGCGGGTCACCTAGTATATTAATATTCTCCGGCTTCACAGTAAATAGGTTGTCGTTATTATTATTATATATTATTATGTTATTTATTTTTATCCATTGTATATTTAATTGTATTTAGTTGTACACTGCTTAGTTAGTGGGCGGATATCCGTGGTCTACTCAAAGAGGCTCTAACGGAAGACCAGCGCTGGGTAGCCAGTGCAACCCAGCACATGCTGAGTTAGAGCCTTTTTGTGACACATGCAGTGAGTACGATGAGACACACACACTGCAATATTTTGCATTTTATTTAATTTTAATCTTGTAGTTATTGTTTCTTTGTTCTTTTTGTTATGTTTCCTGTGTGTGTTTGTTCTGTTGTACTATTGGTGTTGTTCACAAATAAATGTTTTTGATTTGATTTAATATAATGTGCGCTGTATAGGGGCGCAGTTGGTTCCTATAAGTGCGATTGGATAAGTGCGAAACACATAGCCCTTAGTCAGGCAGTAATTAGTAATTACCTACCGTCGAGGCATCGTAATTATAGTTGTTCCATACGACCTAGCAACCCACAACAAAGGAGTTAATATAATTCCAATAGGTATCAGTCAGTTAACACACGTGGTCTACAAACATTGATTCTGTCTGGCTTGTACGGCTAATGACTACCACAAGCATCGCTGTTATTTGACCAAACAAAAGAAAAAAATCTGCAAAAAATCGCTAACGAACACCACACATATGAACCAACACATGATACATTGTTAAAATAACGTATCAGTAACATATCAATAACACCTTAAATTTAATTAACACTAATTATCGTAGTAGTGAGCAATACCACGGTAAGTATAAAAAGATTTCGTACATTCGTTCGTTGTGAATAGTCGCAGATCTTAGTCACCGTGTTTAAGTTCAATACCAGTCAAGGTATGGCTAATAAAAGGATCGTGGGTGGGTTGGAAAAAGGGGGTAAAAAGATGGAATGCGCGTCGCAGTATCACCCTGCACAGATCACAGTATGTTTTCCTAAGATTGGTTTTTAGTGTGTTTACATTCATCATCTGAAAGCACATAATGAAAATTCATAGTATTTGCGCACATATACTATCGAGTGGAAAATTTTATTAGTTGAGTCGTGATGGGCAAGGCACTTGGCTAAAAGAGACTATGGGCGTTGAACGAAGGCGATCATAGAATGGCCAAGTGATCAAGAGGCAGACTACCTGTGCGATGGACATTACGTAGCTAGGAGCCAATGGATAACCTCGACAGAGATCGAAGAGAAAAGAGAAAGCATCGAAGAGGCCTTTAACCCACGGCCTTAGCGGCTGACACTCGAAATAGCTAAACTCTACATTTTAACAAAAGATTAGACAGGAATTTTGATTGCACGGTCTAAGAGAGCCTACGAAGTTTGACGAACGGAGTATAAAATTTAGCAACTTGTGCATTAACAAAAGGATATTATACAGTATGATGTGAACATTAGTTAATTTTGTATTCAAAGGAAAACCACAAGAAAAATCTAATTCAAATTATGAAAATGCGTCCGTGGGTCAACTAATAAGAAGACTTTATAAGAGAATAGAAAAAGTGTGCTATAAATATCCATATTTTGAGCTTAATTACTTGGACAATCCAGGATAAGGATTACTTCCAAAACAATTCCGATAAATCCAAACAAAAACGTTTGCACGTTTACAAGGTCGCCCGGCCGGCGATCAGTCAAGGGCGTTCGCTAGACGATGTAATGTAAGTGTCTACACTCACATGCTTATTATGTTTTATGATTTTACTAGACAACCAGTAATAACAGGGTAGTATTCAACTATGAACTTCATGGTGAGACAAGACGAAGGTCAAGCCGGTCGGAGCCGGTCGGAACCGGTCCAAAAGTAAAAGTGAACACGGTCGCGTGTCCACCCACTAAATCCTCATTAAGCTACAGTCAAACTGACGCCAGCGAAGCGAAACGGAAGTTGATGAAGCTAAAGATCATAACTTAAATATCCCAAGCCTTACATCTAGTATATTCTCAGTATGAACCCTTCTAAATTATATGATATCCTGGGAATGTGTAAATTGCGTACGTTCGCATCCCAACATCATATATGTATAGCCCTAAACATGTACTACATGAGGCTTTCACCAAGGGACGACTTACAATAACTACCTAATGTAGTTGAAGCCGAACTCCGTAGTTTAATTGGTAAGTTTGGCCGCAGCATTACGGGCACCGACTCCGGAATAATTGTCGGCAACAAGGCGCGCAGCCTTGGCCGTGACCGGCCGTGGATAGAACGCTTATTTTAGCCGTGACGCGATCTGATGTAATCGTTATGTAACTAGAAGCGTGCCACGCAGCGTGACGCCCCAACAATCGAGAAAAAGCGAAAGCAGTGGAAAATGCAGCATTCGACGCGCGACGCCAATCTCCCAGATAAACACCTCGTGCCACTCTCGCAGATAGACACCCACACAAACATCTAATAAAACCGGCCAAGTGCGAGTCGGACTCACGCAACGAATGGTTCCGTACCATTATCTATAAAAACGACAAAATAATCACGTTTGTTGTATGGTAGCCCCCCTTAAATATTTGTTTTATTTTAATTAAATTATTTATTTTTAAAGTGAATATATAACTAAATATTCTGTGAATATTTTAAGCGTCTACCTGTTGCCGTTATCAATATCGAGCTAAAACGAGCAATAAAATCACGTTTGTTGGGAGCCCCCCTTAAACATTTATTTTATTCTGTTTTTAGTATGTGTTGTTATGGCGGCAACAGAAATACATCATCTGTAAAAAAAATCAACCGTGTCTAACTATCACGGTTCATGAGATACCGCCTGGTGACAGACGGACAGACGGACAGCGGAGCCACAGTAATAAGCTGCCGTTTTACCCTTTGGGTACGGAACCCCAAAAACGACAAAACCGTACATAATTAAGGCAATAAATACAGTGGATTTGGCGGCAAAAAACATTCGCAACACACCCCTTCGAAGAAACAATTACAGCGCAATGGTGGTGCGGTTAAACGCTGAATGAGGGAAGTCGACGATGATAACCATGTTGCACCATGTTGCACACAGCACGCTGATCACCAGCTCAATTACACGTTAAGAAATTCGCGTATTTCGATACGAGACGCTAAATGTCACGTCGATTTAAACACCATTTTATACTTTCAATTTAACGTATAAAGTTGTTCCACGCTTCGGCAAAACAATTTCTGCGCGCAAACTTCAATAGTATTATATTTTTAATGATTCATTCATGCTACCTACTTCATGCTTACTACAGCAATGAAAAATAGTAATACGAATAAAATACGTTGTCGTTGTGATATAATTATGAACTTATTAAAATTCAAAACTTCATTCATGAACTTGCGTTGTAACAATGAGGAAATACGCAGAAACGATTCAACGCATATTCGCAAACTTTAGCAATCGAGGCACGGTTGGAGCAGTTTTCTAAAGGCGGTGCGGTACTACTTCCCTATAGTTAAATGTACGATTTTGATCCTTATTGCGAGGGTGGAAGTGATATAAGAGCGGAGACAGTTTAGCACGAGTATGTTTGGTAGTCAGGGCACGCACGAGCTTTCATCGTGGAAATGCGCGCGAATTTGTGCGTCGTAACGGTATGCAGTGGTTACGAAGGCATGCCGGGATCGGGAAGACGCTCGCACATGTAATTAAACCACTAGCCGATAAGACCCCGTCGTTGAGTCATATCCAGTTATTTCATGCGATTCCACCGGTTATTGTCACTTTTTATAATTGTCCGGAATGCAGAAATTCAAATTGGTTAGGTGCTTAGACCAAGTACGCTGATTAGTTGATTACTAATATTATAATATGGATAGGATTGGAGGAAGCGATCTTTGGAAATTAAAGCGGTTTTAAATTAAAATATGCTATGGTAAACGATAAGAAAACAAACCATAAGTAGATGTTAATAGTGTACATTAATTAAAGTAATCCCTATAGACTTGCTGATGTAAGTAATAAAAACCCCGTGCGCCTAGTTGCATATTCCATTAAATTATGCTTAAGTCGTGGGTAAGATAAGATATTCTTAGCACAATAATTAATAGGTTTGTAAGAAACTGAGTAGGTATTGTGAGGAATCTTGCTAGCAAAAGTTTAGCGATGTAACACAGAGTAGGGTCAACGTCAAAGTCAAAAAATCTTTTAAACATTAAAATCACAAGGATCACTTTGAAATGTCAATTTTACTGCCTGTTCCTTCGCGACCAAGCTAGGAAAGAAAGGCAAGAAACAAGGCTGGTTGTTTTTTTTAATGATCCTTTTAGAATACATAACAATACAGGAAATAAATAACGTCTAAATTGAAACATTTTGAACGAGTTGGAGCAATTTCAATCTCAAGCTTCTCTATCATCTAAATAATCCGATATTTTATAGTAGACTTTTTTATAAAGATTTAATTTAATTACGTTTTTAAATTTGTTAATTGTCAACTTTTGTACATCACTTGGGAGTTTGTTATAAAAGCGAACACCTTGCCCTTTAAACGATTTACTAACTTTATGGAGTCTACAAGTGACAACAGCGAGTTTATCTTTATTTCTAGTATTGAAATTATGATTATCGCTATTATTCTTAAACAATATAATATGTTTGTGAACATACATCAGATTTTCATAGATATATTGACAAGGGAATGTCAAAATATTTATTTCTTACAACTAGTAGACGTCGGTCTAGCATCGAAACATGAAGGTAGAGTAGAGTTTCTTTTAAAGTGGCTTGGACTTTAAACTATCAGGAACTTTACCGCTAATACCACTCTTTAGAATAGACTGCATATCCGTATAACTGATGAGCATATCCCCCCTAAATTTCCAGAGCGACCGATGTTGCGGGGCCTGCACCGGCTCCCAGCACTTTTCAATCTCGTCTATCCATCTAGTGGGAGGCCTACGCTGCACATTCCAGTGTGTATAAATCTTGTGTGCTCTTCACTCAAGAATCTATCTGCCCCAACGGCCGTCAGTTCTTCGAGCTATGCACCCCACACACTACCACTTTACTTGCTAATCCTCAAGGCTATGTCAGTGACTTTGGTTTGTCCGTGGATCGCCTCATTTCTGATTTTGTGTTCTCTGAGAGGAATTTAGAGAGAACAGTTTGTTTTATTTAGAAATGTTCTTCTCCCTACCTAAACGAATTCTGCTCTGCGTTTCGTTAGTGCTAAAACAAAGCCTTAGAATCGTTGGACAGGTTGATAACAAATGCATTATGCATCACTTGTATCTGAATCAATGCCGTTTGCACGAATCTAATGAGACATTGTTATAACTTTTATGTTATGTTGTTACTCAAACAAAATTAGCTTGAGTTGTCGAGGCATTGTAGGTACGCAACAAAATATGCGCAGAGTTGTCGAGGCATTGTAGGTACGCAACAAAATATGCGCAGAGTTGTCGAGGCATTGTAGGTACGCAACAAAATATGCGCAGAGTTGTCGACGCATTGTAGGTACGCAACAAAATATGCGCAGAGTTGTCGTAAGGACATTTCATCATTATCATTATATTCACTGCTTGGGACTGAATTTGCTCCAACTCCGTCAAAAATATAACAATTTAGACGTAATAATTATGTATACGTTATTCTAAAAGTTTTTTTGTTTATAAAAGATAAGATAAATTTCATTCAGAAGCAGACACAGACGCTGTGGAAAGGGAACCAATCTAAAAACATATGACAACATAAGACAAAAATAAAAACTTACATACTAAAATAATAGAATATTATGTTTAATCCTGAGTCTATACTGGATGCTCCCAGTCTCAATGTGTTTATGAGAAACTTGAAACAAATGTTAATAGAAAAAGCATATTACAATATAAAGAAGTTTCTTAGCGATAAATCCCCTGAATAATTTAGTTTAATCTGCCATTTTAATATTATTTGACGACCTCCGTGGTACAGTGGGCGAATAGCTGGCTGAGACGCAGGAGGTAGCGGGTTCGATTCCCGCCGCGGAACAAATGTTTGTATGATCTACAGATGTTTGTTCCGTGTCTGGTTGTTTCTCTATATATTATAAGTATGTATTTACAAAAAAAATGTATATAAGTATTCTATCAGTTATCTGGTACCCATAGTACAAGCTCTGCTTAGTTTGGGGCTAGATAGCGCTGTGTGAAATGTCCAGCCATATTTATTTATTTATTTTTTTATTCTAAGTTAAGAGCTGACATATTGAATACAACATATACAACATATAACATATAAATAAATAAATATTTCTGGACATTTCACACAGCGCTATCTAGCCCCAAACTAAGCATAACTTGTATTACGGGTACCAGATAACTGATAGAATACTTATATACTTTTTTTTAAATACATACTTATAATAGAGAAACAACCATACCCGGAACAAATATCTGTAGATCATACAAACATTTGTTCCGCGGCGGGAATCGATCCCGCTACCTCATGCGTCTCAGCCGGCTATTCGCCCACTGCACCACGGAGGTCGTCTAAATAATAATAATAAATAAATAAAAAATAACCTAAATAATTTCATCACATTAAGTTATAATTGCGCTGATTAAAATTGCGTGCGATTAACGGCTGATTATGGACGAACTATCACTAACCACCTGTCACCAAACCCATCGCAATAAATACATTGAAATTGTTTTGGTGTGATTCAAACTAGGCATGATCTGTATCTTTCAAACCCTAAAATAAAAGACCTATAGGAGTTGATGAAATAAATAAAATGTTACATTTGACCTTTGACTTGAACAAGCCTCCTTTCGTATTGTACCCGATTATTCTGTTTCTTTGATCGTCCACTCTCCCGATTTTTTTTTTCTTTATTAAGGACAACAAACAATTATACAATTAAGTTACTTAATGCTAATACTAAATGAGGTTCTTTATGTATAATCAGCCCCGGTGTCCACAGATTGGGTTGACAAATTATAAGGGCACAAAGTGCATGCTTATGAAAGAAGACAAACATTATCTGTAGGTCACATTACATACAAGAACAAGATATTACCTTTTACTTTAGGTCAGACAGAAATAGTGTATCCGACATTATGACATCAGATACACTGTTTCTGAAAGAGCCGGGTGATGTTGCAAACATCTCGATACCAGTAAAGAGATCATTATGTTGTTTCATGATTCTGTTTAAGGGGACACCGAAGGGACAATCGCCCATACAACACGTACTACCAAGATCATTTCTAATTGGAGCATATTTCTACCTTAATAAGGTATTATTATAATTTGAATAGTATTTATCTAGGTTCCCAACCATATATTAGATCAAAATACTTACCTAAAATAAAATAGAAGCGTATCGCATTCTGTATGTTTTTACGTCATAAAAGACCTGTTTTCAACCTAATTGTTACGTATTAAAAACAACAACGTCTTACGTATCCTAGTCATGGGAACATAGATTATATCGTCTAGTTACAGAATAACAACACAATGAGAAAAATGCAACAAGTTTTCAGTCATCATTTTTGGTATTACGGAACACGGTCAAAATCTAATCAAATTTAGAATCGTTCTATTGCTATCACTGTCGCTCTGCGTGGCTAAACTGCGTCACTAAACAGGGATAGCGATATTCAGGCCGAAGTTTTTGACGCGGCCGAATTGAAGTTGCGCTTAGGGTTCGCCGGCGCGTTAAGGGTGCGCGCTCACCAGCGTTAGTTTTGCAGGGAATAAGCGCAAACAAATTACGTCTGCGCGTCTCTCGAGGGTAAGAACGATAGGGTATGTGTAAGTAAATTTGGTTTACAAGATTACTACAGTCGAATCCATGATGATATATCTTATAAAGTAACATTTGATCAAAGGAGCAGTCTTTACAACAATTAAGATAAAAGTAGGTAAAAATAATAAGAGTAAATTATAAAAGAATACGTCTAACAAAACAGAGTTGCAGGAGATACACAAAAACAAAAAAACACAAGCCTTAAACGTGCAAACATAATAGCATTCAGAAAAAAATGTGTATGCAAGTAATTAAATCAAAGTACAGTGCAATAGTTAAGTAAAAATTGTATACTATAGTGTGACCATTAGTGCTGTGCACTCCCTGAGGTATGCGCGCGGCGAGACGGGGGGGATGTGTCGGCCGCTCCGATCTATCAGTCTGCCGTCAACGCTCACGGCGGTAGGCTTTTGTACCGGACGGTCTATGTCAGACGCACACGGGATAAATATTCAATTTAGATGGGTCGTGCGTTATCTCGTGATATGAAATGGAAGATGAAGTTGAAACAGAATCTATGTCAGAATAACTTTCGTTAGAATATATAATTGTTTGTAAATATAAAAAATGTTCAATAAAACAAGTCCTTTGAATTATAAGTTTAGTTCTTATTTATCACCTGCATATTTTTAATAAAATATGAGTATATTTAAGTTACATTTTAATCAACTAAGTAAGTATAATATATTACAGATAGATAGCCTCCGACCATCGGCCCGCCACAAGTCTTGCCTTAGAAATGCAAACTGATATCGTAAGATATGTCCGACATGTATTGATCTCATGTGAACTCATGCAGTTTTTTCTTTGCTTCCCACCTCGCCGCGCATACCTCAGGGAGTGCACAGCACTAATGGTCACACTATAGGTATACAATTTTTACTCAACTATTGCACTGTACGTCGGGGAAGCTTTTAGCTTTTACTTATTAGGGTTCCGAACCAAAACAGTAAAAACGGAACCCTTTGGTGCGACTTCGTTCGTCCGTCCGTCCGTCTGTCACATCTGACTATCATATACTTTATTAAAAAATATCGTAGAATCTGTGTTAATGAAAAATTACCATAAATTCAAATTCTGAACAGCGCACAAGGTCGCGCATGGACAGTCTGCTGAGCGCTAAATATTGTTGTTAATGTTGGTTTTTAGACATAAATTCGCTCGCTCAGGATTTCACGTAGTCGCACGGAAAATATACACAGAATCAACCCTGAACCCTACTGCGATCAACCCTGATGTTATACTAACACCCCCCACTGTTTGAACCTCATGTGGTTAAAGGGCGACTTCTTATGATTATGATAGTACTCACCAAGCCACCAAGCGCCGACCCATCTCGGATCGCTAGAGTCGTATTCGGGGTCGATGAAGGGGTTCACGTAGACCCTCGTGCAAAGAGCTCCGAGCAGGAAACCGAGAGCTGGCCCGATCACTCTTATGCCGATGGTGATAGCTGTGGAAACAAAAAGTTGTAACTTCGAAACTTTACGAGTAGGAATTCGATGTTCAGTCTCTCATGAGAGGACTATATTATCCTATATCATAAGCAACAATACAATATTTTTATTTGCGAACAGCATTATGTCTATTTTTGTTCGCATATAAAAATAACTTACGTTATGTAGTATATAAAGGAAAATAATCTAAAGTATACATTAGCCTACTTTAACACTGGGCGAGAGACTTCTATGGTTACGGAGTTTTTAGTTGTTTTTATGCTTTTTTAATCTAGCTTATGCTGTCCCACTGCTGGGAAAAGGCCACCCCTCATCTCTCCACATATCTCGATCCTGTACCAAATCCCGCCTGTCCCTATAAAAAGCGTCCAAATCATCGAGCCAACGCTTCTTAGGCCTACCACAATGTCGCTTTCCATCTACAGAGATCCATCCAGTTACGACCTTAGCCCACCTATTTGCTTGCATGCGGGATAGATGATCCGCCCAATCCCACTTTAACTTGGCAGCCTTGATACCGACGTCAGCGATGCCGGTCTTTGAGCGCAGCAAGGTGTTTCGAATCCTGTCTATTCTCTTGACACCTAAAATGCTGCGCTCCATCGCTCTTTGGCAAACCCCGAGCCTGGGCTTTTGAGATTCAGTCAGTAACCAAGATTGGGCACCGTAGGTTAAGACAGGCAGAATACACATGTCGATGAGTTGATGTTTTAGTGATAATGGAAGGTCGCCTTTCATGAATGTCTTCATGGACCAGTAGCTCTTCCAGGCATTGTCAACATGACGAAGCTAACTGGCCGAAGTAGATGTAGGTACACATCGACATAGTGTATTTCTTGCCCGTCTACCACCACCCTACGTTTCGTGCTATTGGTCATAATGAGACTTTGATCGACTCATCATTAGTCCAACCTCAAGGCTCGCCGTGCTTAATTCTTGGAGCATTTCTTGTAACTCGGATGCATTTGGGGGCAAAAAGAACTATGTCTTCAGCGAACCGAAGATTTGTAAGCCTCTGGCCACCGACTTTAATACTCCTTGTCGCCCATGGGGCTGCCAATGGTTTGAAAACTTCTTCTAACGTACATGTAAATAGTTTAGGTGAGAGTGGGTCGCTCTGCTCATATTAATGAAGACAACAATAAGAGGCTATAATATTTTCTAGTCTAACGTGATCGATCAATAATATAGAGCAGAGCAAATAAAATTGACATTGTAGCGATACTCGCTTCACACGCAACGTTAAATAACATTATGTTATCTAAACACGTTTTGTAACGTGTAAGCCGTATATATTTTCTATTGCAAGCGCTGGTTCTGCGAACACGCAGCCCGTAGATCCTACACGAAGACAGGACAGCTAGATCAGTCTACTGGTGATAAAACTAGGGGTTACTTGTATCCACTCATTGCTGCATTTTGTTAATGCAATGTGTTTTTGTCTCGGTATGATCGTAGTAAGCACTTATAGTCCTATGTTATTCAGGTTTAAAACTATACAGATTAATTCATCCAACAATAAGTCTATTTGACGACCTCCGTGGTACAGTGGGCGAATAGCCGGCTGAGACGCAGGAGGTTGCGGGTTCGATTCCCGCTGCGGAGCAAATGTTTGCATGATCTACAGATATTTGTTCCGGGTCTGGTTGTTTCTCTATATATTATAAGTATGTATTTACAAAAAAAAGTATTTAAGTATTAGGTATATCAGTTATCTGGTTCCCATAGTACAAGCTCTGCTTAGTTTGGGGCTAGATAGCGCTGTGTGAGATGTACAGAAGTATTTTTTTTTTATTTATTTCCTGCGGATTAAGACTGACTAAGCTGAGGGCCTGAGTGCTAGGCAAGCATATTCTGCCTAAAATCCTGTAAACTACGTCTGTAAAATCGCTGAATGCAGGCACTGAGGTGAAGACCTCCATTCTTTAGTGAGTGAGTGCTCTTCACTCATAACCAGGCGCAGCATAAATCATCTTCACTTGATAGATGAAAATAACTTAGTAGTGGATCAAACGAACGGCAGTAATAGAAAACACTGATACATTTCAATAGACCTTAAATTTTTCAAAAAATATTTAGAACTTCGGTATTGATTACTTTGATTTGAATTAGTTATTAGATAAATAATAAATATTTCTGAATATTTCACACAGCGCTATCTAGCCCCAAACTAAGCAGAGCTTGTACTATGGGAACCAGATAACTGATAGAATACTGATATACTTATTTTTTGTAAAACTTAAAAAATATCCAAACCCGGAACAAATATCTGTAGACCATGCAAACATTTGTTCCGCAGCGGGAATCGAACCCGCTACCTCCTGCGACTCAGCCGGCTATTCGCCCACTGCACCACGGAGGTCGTTATGCCTATTAAATTATGAATACATTTTACTAAGTTTTTAATAATTGTAAGAATTATATAATGACGTTCATAAGTGTATACCCAAGCATACAATGTAAAATGTACCTAAATGAATAAATACATTTTGAATTTTGATTATGAGTATACAATTATTTACAAGACTATAAAATACATAAGAAACCGTTGAATCATCTAAAGACCGTTGCAGACGATCTATAGATAGCTCAACTGCTCGAGATCACTACCAGGCGGAAGTGTCCCCGACACAATGGCTGCATTGCCTCTAATTTTTTTATGACACAAATGAGAAAGTAAACGAATAGTATTTTTAAACAGCCGGGCTAACGTGCATGACTCTACACTATAAAAGTTCATATCTACGGAAGAATAAAGAAAAAAATACACAGTATTAGCGTTTAGCGTAGAGTGCTAAAACATATACACTCTCATACAAATGTTTATACTTTCTAAGCTAAAATGTTTTTTACTCTACTCTTCCGTATAGACTAACTTTTTTTTTCTACAGCGGACATACCAGGAAGAACTTTTCAAAAATTCTCTCTAGTTAATTATCAATGCGAACTGTCTAGCTAACTAAACATAACCAAAAGTAGCGATACGATGATTATCCCAGCTAATGACATACTAAATATTAATGGGCATAATCACAGAGGCGGATATGGTCATTACAGTCATTATGCAGATTGAGATGGACTCTGTCCGACCTAGGGTTACCAAATGATCAGTGTAATTGGCAATGATTTTGGCTTTAATTTTCATTTGTAGCTTTTTTTCAGAAGAAACAATCAGTCTGAAACATTTTTTTTATTGTGTCGTATTGATTTTAGCAATTTCTGGTCTTTAAATAATAAACAGAAGTCTGAGGAACTTTTTTGCAACAAATTCTTTGAGTAACATGATCCACACATACTAATATTATAAGTTGGAAACGTTGCCTCCCTGTCTGTTTGTTACGTCTTAACGACAAAACGGCTGGACATATTTCAATAAAAAAATAGTATATAGATAGATTATGACTTGGATTGAGACAGACTTTTTATTGTCAACTAATGGTACCGCCGAACTTCGTATCGGCTTGACATGCATAGGTACAACGCGGGCTGTCAATATAAGTCATCCTGGTAGAATTGTCAATTGTTGTCCCCGGCCATCATTATGTATGAGAAAATGAATGACTTCCACAAATAATTCAATACCAAAATTAGCCAAATCGCTCCACCCGTTCTCGAGTTTTAGCGAGACTAACGAACAGCAATTAATTTTTATATATATAGACAATATATCTCGGGATAACTCCTACCGAAGCATCTGTTTCAAACGATATTCATTTTTTTTACATCCTCTTTGACGATATTTGCAGCACGCATTCTGTCAATTCTATGTCAAACGTCATAAGGTTACATTGTAAAAGCGCTAAGGTTAGATTATAAATAATTTTATATGGTGGTTAAGTATTCTTAAATTTTCTAATTTTGCGCGCAATTTTCTTAATTTTTTTCTTTCATAAGAACCTTCTCCTGACAATAAGAAATTCAACAAAAAAAAGAAATGGCCAAATTGGTCCAGGCGTTGTTGAGTTATGCGCTTACCAACACATTTTGCGATTCATTTTTATATTATAGATTATCGCGTGCGAAGCCACGGACGGAAACTTGTAACCATTTCTTGAAAATCTTTAGCATTTTTGACACGCAAATGTCATTTTGATCTGGTAACCCTAGTGAGACCACAGTCGCTTATCTCAATAGCCCTAGCCCTATAGCTCAGGGCGTCAGGGCTAATTGGAGGTTGACGAACCCGAACAAACAAATCGTTGCTTGAGGAATTGCAACTGTCAACAATTGCTTACATTTGATCGCTAGTTCAAATTGCAAATGCAGCTCAATTGCCAATTTATTAGTGGCATATTTGCTTCAAACTCTTAGTCAGTAGGAAGGAATCTATCTACTGCGAAATTTCCTCTAAATGTTGTATTGGGATTTACAACATTTAAGAGCGTGTATTACCAATGATTTATGTTAGTCAATACAAACATTTTCTACAGATTTTTATAAATATTTTGGTTTGTGTGGATAATTTGTAATCATAAAACAGAATTGAAATTTAAATTATAAATAGTTTAAACCTGGAATTATGTACACAAAGGCTACATATAGAGATTAGCCAACTATGACTTTGGACGACTAGCCGACAAGCCGGTTGAAAACAAGTACACTCTAGCTATATTTTATTCCAGAAACCACTTGAACAACATCCGTAAGCAGACGTCAGTAACTGATGTTGTAACGCAGCGGGACAATAGAGAGTGGCCGGACGCTCCGCAACTACACCAGTTGCAAGTCATCAAGTATCACAAATATCAATATTAAAATACCTGTTATAAAATAACAAAGGCCCGATTTAGGGGTGACTGACCGAAAAACAATCAGGTACTTAGGTCCCGAATGTAATCTTTCGAAGAAACCAACCGCATCGCTTGCCAAAAAACGAACGAGCACTGCTCGCGTGCTCTTCGCTCGACACAAAATAAAATATACGTACATATTATCATCATGCGCTTTTGTAATAAATAATGGCCTCGTCAGGATCGTTTTTCAAAACGGCCAATGCCCGCGCCTCAGTGCAAGTTTTTATCATGTCGCGGTAGACCCGCTGAGTGGAGCCTTACCGGTTCCGATGCATAAACATCGCTCGATACTCTCTCGAATTAACGCTCAGTAATTGTCAAAAAAATTACAGATCACATAATTAAACATAACTATACCTACTCCATGTTTCGATCGAAACATGGGCAGTGCTTGAGTCTCTCCAACGATGCCGTATTGACTATCGGTACATCGAAATGTTGAAGTGTTTGTATAAAAACGCCACTATATCAGTCCGAGTACACGAACAGAGCTCGAAGGCGATTCCCTTAAAAAGAGGCGTAAGACAGGGAGATGTCATCTCTCCGAAACTGGTTACGACCGCATTGGAAGATGCCTTCAAGCTTCTGGAATGGAAAGGACTGGGCATCAATATTAACGGCGAATACATCACTCACCTTCGGTTTGCCGACGATATTGTGGTCATGGCAAAGTCGATGGAAGAGCTCAGCACGATGCTCGAAGGCCTCAATCGAGTCTCCCAACGGGTAGGACTTAAAATGAACATGGACAAGACGAAAATCATGTCGAATGTCCATGTCGTCCCTGCCCCAGTTATGGTTGAGAACTCGGCTCTTGAAGTTGTCGACGCGTATGTATACCTAGGACAAACAGTCCAATTAGGTAGGTCCAACTTCGAGAAAGAGGTCAATCGTCGAATCCAACTCGGATGGGCAGCGTTTGGGAAACTTCGCAACGTCTTTTCGTCCAACATACCTCAGTGCCTTAAGACGAAAGTCTTCAATCAGTGTGTGTTACCAGTGATGACATATGGAACCGAGACGTGGTCCTTCACTATTGGCCTTATGAATAAGCTCAGAGTCGCTCAACGAGCTATGGAGAGGGCTATGCTCGGGGTTTCTCTACGGGATCGAATCAGAAATGAGGAGATACGTAGAACTCAAGTCACCGACATAGCCCGACGGATTAGCACGTTAAAGTGGCAATGGGCAGGCCATATATCGCGCAGAACAGATGGCCGATGGGGCCGAAAGGTTCTCGAGTGGAGGCCACGGACCGGCAAGCGCAGCGTAGGACGTCCACCCACAAGACGGGCAGACGACTTGGTAAAAACCGCAGGTCGGCGTTGGATGCAGGCCGCTTCCAATCGCAGTTCCTGGAGATCAATGAGGGAGGCCTTTGTCCAGCAGTGGACGTCCTACGGCTGATATGATGATGATGATGATGATACCTACTCCTGCCTAAGAGGCCCGATTAGACGTTGTCAAAATACAGAGTAGAGATGGGAACTAGAGTAGAAATAAAAAATCGGTTGATAGAAAACCCGATTCTTGAGACATTTTGATTAATTGTACCTACTAAGAGTTTGTTAAACTTAGGTTAAATTAATATTGAACCAGCTTGGCTATATACACATAATTTGTATCGTTTTTCATTCAAGAAAATATTGACGATAATGATAAGAAGATGTTTCGATTTGTTGTAATAATCGATTTTGTTTGATTCCCAAGTGGTTAAAACGATCGCAACACTACGGCATTGAACCCAATGGCGCGGATATACTTAATAATTATTTTGGCATTACATATGGTTGATTTTTCTCCTTCTGGTGTAGACGTTCGATCAAAGTTAAGAGAAATATGACAGACGTCAAATCGGGCTTGTTATAACGTCGCAAATGTTCGGATCGATCGTAAGACTCGGTCTGCCTTTAAGGTGAATTGAGCTAATGTCAGTTCGCGTACAGATTATATGAGCATGATTGCATCGGGCGTTTATAAATAGACGAATCCGCAAGTGATTATGCGGTTCTATTACGGATATGAGGGAAAAAATCAATAAACAGCTTTATGAAAGGCAGCAGGGCTCGGAGAGATAACCTTGCGTGTCCAATGCAGTAAATAAGGTCATCTGGCAACTACAATCACTATTGATACACCTAATAAAGGCGAATAATTAAACATTATTATAGGTTTAGACATAAATGTACTAAAAGTTGGTTAAATAGGTTAGCTTAGACTACGCAAATTCTTCATCATTGTGATATAGCATTTTTAGTATTCCTTTATTCGGTACAATATTGATTAAACAGTAAAGATGTCCGTAACATTTTGACACAGTGAGATAGGAACTGTCGTGTGGGAAATACTAAAAACGAAATCAGTAAATAAAATGTACAAGTAATTTCATGCCATCTCAAACGCTTTTTCAAATAATAGTAGTGACTAGTTTCACGATGTTATGATGAGCAAAGGATTCGAACAAAAGTACTGGTCCGAGTGGTCAATGCTCCCAATACATGTTTCAGCTGTATGAGTAATTCTATGCGGAACCATATTGAATAGGAATAGACAACGAGCGTCACTTCTGCTAAACCATCTGTCCTAACAATTATAATCAATTCAAATTTCCAACTAACGAACCAGATATCATTCGAAGAATCAGATTTTTGATTCGTTATTAACAAAGTAAATTATTTAATTATAAATAATAAAGATATTGAGCATTCAAATTCTAATGATAAAACTAAAATTGCAAAACATAACGTTACACAAAGTGAAATTAATAATACAATTATCAATAAACACGAGGTATCTAATCTCGCTTTCATTTGTAATCTAATCTCGTGTGATTGCAAATACTGACCTATGTCAACTATCGCGTGGTTGCTTTACAAGCAATTTGATAGCTCAATCGCGAAAAAGTTGCATAAGAGCATTCTAGAATTGCTGCAACGGAGCGGAACGCTATTCACCTCCACAATGCATCAAAATCACTCGCACGTTGACAAAATGTTGTGTATTCAGATCATTATGGAACACATACGACCTCCGTGGTGCAGTGGGCGAATAGCCGGCTGAGAAGCAGGAGGTAGCGGGTTCGATTCCCGCTGCGGAACAAATTTTTGCATGATCTACAGATATTTGTTCCGGGTCTGGTTGTTGCTCTATATATTATAAGTATGTATTTACAAAAAAAAAGTATATAAGTATTCTATCAGTTATCTGGTTTCCATAGTACAAGCTCTGCTTAGTTTGGGGCTAGATAGCGCTGTGTGAAATGTCCAGAAATATTTATTATTATACAGATAATAATAATGTCCCAACTTAAAATAAAACAAACTGAATTATTGTCGTACCTAAAAATACGGAATTCAACTTAACGAGAAAAAGATGAATCATCAAAGAAAACGAAAATGAAAAGAAGATGTTTCACAATGCTACGAGAATCTGTTTAGGTCAAATACAATTTGGCACGATTCCAGACGTTCTAGATACGTTCATAATTGTAGAAAATATTGGTATTCTGTGTTAATGATGATCTATAAATATTTAGATAGAAACTAACCAATAGTGATATTCGGTTGATCTTTCACAAGAGCCTATTAGAAAAACTGATCTAGAAAATGTTAATCAGGCATCTGGAAAACAAACAACAAACCAATACCTTGCATTATATTGGTGGGTAATCGTAAGACTCTTGGAACTAGCACATTCCCAGTACCTAAACATTTGAAAGATAATCTCTAGCAAGCTTGGAACTCAAATGCCCGCATCCTCGTTCGCGTGACGACTGACAAGCCGAAATTAGAGCAATAAAGAAGCATAGAGCAACCGGTAGAGACGTGTCAACTCTGACCCGGATCTAGAATTTTTCCTAACCGGGCCAGAAACTTGATTTGGCGCCCCCTCTCCTCCAGCGTTTGAGAGGGGGTGGTGGTGCTAAAGTTAGAAGCATTCCAAATCAAATGAACAGCCAGGTGATCGATAGTACGATGATGCCAAGCGCATATTTTTGTTGAAGAATTTACGCGTATTGCCACCCGGGGTAGGTGCACCGGTTTGCCCCCCCCCCTCCCCCCTAGATCCGGAGCTGTGTGAACTATAACTGAAATGGTTCAAATTGTCGTCCAGACGGGTCGCCCTACTGACACACTTGCGAGCTGAAATTGCATCCAGAGACATGCAATGCAACTTAGATTATTGAAGGAATTTGTGCGCGGACTTATTTTAAGAACATCGCTTGTATCTATACTTAGTAGGTACTTAACCTTTTACCCGACGTTTCGGGTAAAGGTTAAGATTAACGTTAAACAAGTAACTTTTTAACAAAAATATAACCGACTTCAGTTAGCAGCAAAAACCAAACTACTTCACCGATTTTCATGATATTTCTATAAGAACAATCTGAAAGACAAATACATCCTTTTAAATAAACAAGGAGTTGTACCTTCCATCATCAGCTCACCTGAATAATTCAAAGGAACATAAGTAGGGATCTATACGAGCCTATCATATTTAAAAAAATAACCACTAACTCCTAAAAGTTAAGGAGTTATATTTTCCATCATCAGCTCAGAAACATGAGATGATCAGTAACAGAAGCAAATACGTGAATAGTTTTTTTTTTATAGAGAAGTAACTTTTTAACAATAACAAACATAAAACTGAATGAATGAATGAATGAAAACACTTTATTGTACACAATATAAACAAAAAAATACAAACAAAATAGACAACACAAAGCAAATAGTACAATGGGCGGTCTTATCGCTTAGAAGCGATCTCTGAATTGCGTCTCTATAAAATTTAAGGGTTGCCCTCGTTTTTTTTGGGATCCCATCATCAGATCCTGACTAGGTGCCCATGGGACCAACCTGGAAAGGGTATTATACCCTTTTAAACAAAAAAGAATTTCTCGAATCGGTTTATGCGTCTTCGAACAATCGGGGTGAAACAAAAAAAAGACACCGGCGAATTGAGAAACTCCTCCCTTTTTTTGAAGTGGGTTAATAAGGTACATACGCGATAAATACCCGTTTATATCAGTAATTACATATATCATTTTGTTTCAATATATATTATACTGGCGTTCATGACGTAAAAAATACTTTAAAAATAATTTTTGAAATAAGAAAATAACTATAAATAACATTGTACACCTACATTGTAGTACACATGTTAACAAAACGCGTAGGTCATAGGTAGATTAATAAATTAACTCGTTGATAAACCTTCAATTAGCATTATAACTATGCCATACGAGATGGCGTACAAACATGCTTAAAGTTAGATTCATGTGGGTAAAGTGAGAATTATAATAGACATTAAAATTTTGTTTTATACAACTTATATGGCAAACGAGCATGCAGTCCACCAGATGTTAAGTGGCTACTGCAGCCCATGGATATCCACATAGAATTCAAAACAAGCTATTATGTTGTCTTGATCTCTATGTGGATACGTCGCCATACTATAGGACTTAGCTGTTATGCCTATGTGCCAGTAATTACAGGAACATACCATTACCATCTAACCGGAACACAGCAGCACAAGTACTGCTATTTGGCGGCAGATAAAGGTAAGGCAGTGGTGCCTACTTCCTCGAGCCCGTTCACAAAAGCTCTACCACCAGTAGAAAATTATTAACAGAAAAATATTAGCAGAGGCAATTAATTTAGTCTTCAATGAATCTAGAATGAACAATATTGTATTGAATGCAACATATGTTTACTTAAACGTGAAATTCCAAGTCTAGGATAGATAACGCTGCGTAATATACTTATCAATGACAGATACATCGAGTGACCTATTTCTAGATGAAGTACAAAATCTGACGTCATACAAACGAAGGATAAACAACACAATACCCCTATTCAGGTCATCGATCGTTTGTACATCTATTAGAACTGTAAATTACGTTATTTAGACCTTGTGACGTATAACAACCTATTCCAAATTTCATAGAGATTGATTGAGATAAAAGTTCTTGATGCGTACAGCTAAGGCAGTGATTCCTAAAAGGTGGTCCGCGGAACACGGTGTGGTTGGGTCACAGGGGGTCCGCGGTCTGTCCGAGAGTTAAAGTTGAATTGTACTTAAAGATGAATACCCGGCAATTGTTGAGAAAGCTGTTCTGATTCTGTTTGTGAAGACTTACCGATGCAAGACTGGTTTGCGGTTAATTGTCAGACATAAAGGTTAAATAAATAAATAAGTAATTATAACTTAGTTACGTTGTATTTCTTTGTTACAATAAATTATTTGCAATACTTATAATAGTTATTTTATTTATAATTTATTCATTCTTCGAGTCTAACATGAATATATTCAAACTACAAGGTAAACAGTTTAGTTATCAAAATAGCCAGCTAGGGTTCCGCCAAAAAAAGTATGATCAATTGAGGTTTCATGACCAAATAAAATTGGGAACCTCTGAGCTAAGGTATGGAACACTTTGCCGTTGTCTGTTTTTTTCTAAAGAATACAATCCGGCCATCTTTAGAGTAAGAGTGAATAGGTTTCTTCTAGACCTTCGTGCTTCGTCTTATAGACCACATCATCGCTTACCGTCAGGTGAGATTGTGGTCAAGCGAAGATATAATACTTATACAGTTAAAAAAAATTAAGTTGTTAAAGCAACGTGTGATCAACAAACGATCATCTAAAACTCAACACAAAACTTTGGCATTCATAGCTATTAGGATGGGTGGGACGGGATATAAGCCTGTTGAAAGATAAAAGTTTACGCACAACACAGCCCAATGCTGGACGTCAGTGCAGATCTTATTCCCCAATCTACAATTAGAAGGAGGTAAAATTAAGCTAAAAAAATTAGCGTCGTGCATCTTTGACTCATCAAAAATAACGAAAAACAAACAATAATACATAGACGATCGGAATAAACGTAACGAAAGATATATGAATGAACAAGAAAATAGTATAGCAGGTATGCAACATTGATAGAATCGAAAAGATCAGGTGGATTCTCCGAAATGCGGAATGCTTAGGACTGAAATAGTTATTCTATTTCCAGCTTCGCATAAATCAGGACAAGGCCGCAAGTAATGTTGTGGGAACCTAGGAACAATATGAGCGAGCAATATTTACTAGAAGAATAGACTTCAATAAATTATAAAGGAAGAAAGAATCTTAGAGTTAAAAAGGCCATGAAGTATAAGACTTTATATGAATAGTAGACCTAGAAAGTAGATGGAAAAAAATAATAATTGAAAAAAAAAAACCTGTCAGCAAAACAATGTAAGAAGAGGTAAACATGCTTGAACATTTAGATAACCACATGTCTTGATTAGTGGATGAGTATAATTTTACAAACAATATGGTTCCGCCTGCTGTTTCGTAATCGGTCCAGCCTGTCATGAAAAAGTAACAAACTATTACCTATATAGGTACTGTTATATTAATAAGTATAGGTAGACTTTCTAATTTATAATTGGTGTTAGTTAGTATGATATGGATTTATTCTCTTTATACATTCTCGTAGATTTAGTATACTATTAGGTCATTCCACTAATACTAACCTCGAAGTTTGTATTTGTATTTTGTTCTGCATATCTTAATATTTGAACACACAAGCTGACGGGCCACCGCCGCCTATAAACTCCTGCAGCACTCGAGGTACTGCAGTCGCGTTGCCTTAAACTGAATGCCTTATGTACACCTCTCTTGAAGGCGTTCATGTTGAAGCCCACCGGGAAAAGCTCCGGAGGAAGGTCATTCCACACCTTGCAGGTGCGTGGAAGTTATACTTACGTATCAATATAATTTTACAGCAAACGGATACGATATCAACGCACAAATCTAGACAAAACAATGCGTCAGTAACTCATACTTTTGTTGCATTGCATGTGCCCAGTACACTTAGCTACAGATTGTTAAACCAAGTTTAATTTGTTGGCAGCCGAATTGGCCACTTAAACTCGTGGAATTAATAGGTCGAGTTTGAAAGATGTCAAAAACAAAAGAACCAAATGATGCCACAATTGAATATCGTCCTGTCGAAATATTGATCCGGGATTAACTAGTGTTTCTGATTGTAATTTTTTCACTATGTGCTTATCAATTATACTCATTGTTATAGTGTATGGATACCATAATAACTATTAGGCATTATGTAATTGATTTTCGATGAGCAAACGTCGTGAAAACGAAACAAACAGATAGTCACTTTGGAATTCATATATTAGAATGAATTGCTCTACCTACACCATTCCTTGAATGAGAATAAGCGTCGAAGAGATGACATAAAAAAGTATAAATATATTTGCAAGGAATATTTGGAGGAACATGGAGAAGGCTTTTGCCCAGCAGTGGGAAAGCTTATGATAAGAAAAAAAATATTTGGAAGCGACGATCGAACCGTTGGTCTGGAATCGTAAAATATAACAAAACGAAATGTTTCTTTAATGTCCACCCCCCATCCATATCTTTGATATAACGATAACCTCTGCATCCAAAGGCTGTCTGGAAGGAATCGTTTTAAAGCGATAAGACCGCCCATTGTACTATTTGCTTTGTGTCTTCTATTTTGTCTGTAATTTTTATTTTTATGGTGTACAATAAAGTGTTTTCATTCATTCATTCCTTAAAAGATTTTTTTTAATCTGTATCATTAATTCGTACTTGAAAAATAACGAAAATAAATCGTAACTTTACATAAAATTATGTTGTTCACAGTAAAAAGTTAAATAATGCATTTGGTTCGATATTCGAATCAAAGGCAGCTTTTCCGAATCAGTTCCACCTACTTGTCGAACTGCTTTCGCGCATAACTGTACTTCGCGTCGCCCAAAAACCAATTGTGTTTTTGCACGACCGATGCGTGTTATTTACAACATAACCTCATATACTCGTACGTACTACCATTTATTAAAGTCCAACCCATGGTTTCCTTTTTGCAAAAATATATAACCAATTTCGGCGAATTCAAAGATACGTAATCGGATAATTGCTTTGGGAGTTGTTCGTTTAATACGTATGGTGTTTGCAGTTTAAGTGCACTGCGTAGTGCAGTTTATTCCGTGCAGTAACCGGCTCGTTAATTACGCAAGACACGGAGGGCGGCCGAGTGCCTCCGTGGGCGGGCGGTGGGTGGCTTTCATTTACTAGCTTTTTACAATAAAAAAACATCGGTAAAGACGATGATTGGTACATAAACTGGTACAGAAGAACATAGGTCATTTAAAAGGACTAGTATCACAAATGTACAACCAAATATTATACAATATCGGGTATATATTGTATAATTTTTAAACGAAGTAATTTTGTATTAATTAGAAATTTACAGAAGTCAAAGTTATTTCATTTAAACCAATATATTTTATTAAATTCTGTCAGATAGATGTACTAGTGAGAATCTGTCGTCGCTGCCGGCGCCGGCGCCGTGTTGCTATATTATAATACTAATGTAAAAGATAAGGACTCACCCATGTATAAGGGCGACTGTCTGCTGCCGACGTTGTCGTCGACGTACGGTATCCCCAACGTGGCGATGCCAGTCTGTCCCACGCCCACCACCAGCAGACAGAAGAACAGCCACGGAATGACAATATCGGTGATCTTAGACCTCGCTTCATTGCTTTTGAATTGCGCTTCGTCACACACTGTCGTGTTATTCTGGTAGGTGTAGCAAGTAGGCGCCGCTTCCGGAGCGTCGCTCTTTAATAATGTCATGCCATACACGAGGTGAGGCAGGACGCATCCGATGACACCCACAGCCAGCACCAACATCATGCAGGCGATCCACCGTGGCCGGTGTCCTCTCCCCGCCAGGTAAGTCAGAAACAGCGCCGTGCATATTTGTCCAATCTCCGTCGCGGCTAGTAAAGTACCCGTCGTCTTTGATTCTACTCTGTAAAGCTTTTCAACGGTTGTAGTGACGCTCACGAAGTACGTGAGGAACATGCCCTGGAGCACCCATCCGGAGAGGAAGACCAACATGAAGGCATGCGTGGAATGGAACGGGCCGCGCCGCTGCTGCTCCCGCGGTAGTTTGCAGTCAAGGGAGCCATTGTTGTTGCCGGTCGCGAGCCGCTCCTGCTCCTCGGGCGTGGCCTCCACTCCCTTCATGGCGTCCTCCGGGCTCGGAGGACCCGCCTCCCCACCCGCTGTCGGGAGCTTCGCCCCTGCGCTCGCCCTATGACAACAGAAAAACATCATCAAATAATTGCCTTATTTTTTATATTTTATGCGTATAGTGACGACTCACGTCATAATGCTTCGCTACCGACGACGCGACTAGGCGCAACTCGCAACCCCTAATCCGCGGTGACCGACCGAGCGGAAACAGAACGCACGCAAGCTCTACGACGCCGAAGCTTCCGGGTAACGGAACCGACCAAGTGATCGACGATCGCAAAAACGGGAGTCGAAATGGCTATGGTGAGTCGTGCGCATACTTCGCTTGGGAGTCGTTTGCAGAGAGGCTGCGAGGGGTAGGTTGGAAAGGCTGCGTGCGCGCACCCAGCGCGGCGGAGACCGACTGCATGTGCAATAACTAGCTGCAGTCGCGGAGCACCCGCTTCGCCCGCCCCTCGGCTGCTCCCCACACGGGGTTTTTATTGGTCGCCAACCGTTTTTTGTGCGGCATGCATTTACACACGATGAAAGCCGTCTGCGTGCCGCCCTTCACCGAAGATTCCCTCTCGTCTCGACGCGACGCCGAGGAATGTCTTTTGTCTTTTCTAAGACCTTTTTTGATCTTGAAGCTCCTATTTATAAACTCATGCGCAGAATTGTCACGTTAACCGTTTCCAGAGTGAAATGCTTATCGCGCGATTGCAACCGTAATACCCTAAGTAGGTACGTGCCAAAGAAGAGGCGAACGCTAGGTTCGCAATAACAGCTACTGCAGAATATTAATGTGATCGACTCATACGGTTAACTGGACTTGCGAAACTCACCGATGGAGGCCGATGACCAGGCGCGACACCGGCTGCGCACTATGCACCACACCGACCACTTCTCGGAGGAACTATTCGACTTATTATAAAAATTTAAACCGTTTTTAGGTTGAAACGACCTATTTTTTTTGACGACTGACGATATGAGAAGCGCATTGTGAACTGCATTCCGAGATAAGCGGCGACTTGTGCAATGGTCGAGTTATCAAGCTGCTCGCTATCGCTCCTGTGATAACGGGACGCGGCAAATAGACTACTCGCGGAGCAGGTTACCGTCCGCCCGAGCCCAGCTCGTAGTCCGTACTCTTCGCAATCTCGCGAATGCCCTATTTATCGCAAATGTCACAACACACGGAGCTCACTTGACCCTTGCGAGTAAACTCGCCAAATTATAAAATTTTCAGAAAATATATGTAAGCTTTTTTGATACTCGGCCAAATACATCAATTATGGTTTATGATGTGCAGTGCTGGGTTATATTATAATGTATACCTTTCTTTTGGCTGTTATTATTAAAAAACATAATCATGACGACATATTACTTAAGTTATTCAATAAATCGAATATGATTATTAATTTAATTACTGATCCAATATACCTAATTATTTACTTTTAGACTTCATTAGATAAGTAAGAAATTCGGTTGGTAGGTACCTTCTATCAAATTTCGATAATTAGGTCCGCGGGAGACGGTTATATTCTTTTCCTAACCCAATTACACGAGTTACGAGTTTTTATGCAACTTTAAAATACGAAAGCATCATTCGTGAGAGACCTAGTTGACTGCATGTAATAGGTGTTGTCTGAAATAGTTTCTCGCAATCGCCCGATGCGGTAGCGTATCTAACAGTTCCAGGCGACACGAACGTCACAATCGAGACCGAGTTATTAAATCTCTCACCGCAATTGAGTGCCAATGAATCATTATTATTCGCCTCTCCACCATCTATTGTCATAAATGTAATAAAAAACCAACTGAATCCAACCACTCATAAAACTTCGATATATTCAAATCAATCGATCATGACTAACTCAATACATTACCTACAAATGATACCATAGGATAGCAACAAAAAATCGGTCAACTCCGTGACCTCACTTGTGATTCAGGGCCATTACAAAATGAAAGAGAATAATGTTAGCGTCAACCCACATCAAAAATCATCCTAAACTGTATAATCATCCGTGTCAAAATTAACATAGGTGCATACAAAAATATACAAACTATACCGCGGTACAGAAAGGAGCTGTGGACGCTTTTACCGTACAAATAACACATCAAGAAAAAATCTAATCTTTGGATCATATACCCTAATTTCTATACAAAGATTAGGAGCAACGATTAAACTACAATTTATTTTATTATTATAATAAAAAATCGCATTGAAATCGGTTCATCCGTTTTGGAGCTACTATGCCACAGACAGTGGAAGCCATCAGCATTTCATAATCCCTCTTTGTTATAGGTTGTTATATTATATTAGAGACAAAAGTAAAAATGCGGAGTGTGATAGTAATATCCAGTGCTTTTCTGAAAAATGTAGGTGTAATTCACATCTTCTGAAGATAAACAATGTTCTGAAGATTCCCCTTCTCGACTACTCAGATGTCTGTTTTCTTGATGCCACGGAGGAACTTCTCAATAAACTGGAACGTCTACAGAACTTGTGCATCTGTTTTATATTCGGACTTGCGCAAGTTCGATCACGTATCCACGTTCAGATCCCTACTTAAATGGCTCCCTATTCGTCTTCGTGGTGATCTTCACATTCTTTCGATCTTATTTAAAGTATTATATTGTCCACTCTCTCCTCCCTAACTCCATGAACGCTTCGAATTCCTTGTCCCTCGCAGTGTGACATCCCGGTCCTCTAAGTCCCTTCTCCTCAAAACACTTCAAACCGTTTATGCGGTGAAAATTTAGAATGCCCTGCCCCATGAAGTTCGCGCTAGTCCGTCGTTTAACATTTTCAAACGGAAAGTTAAAGAGCACTATCTTTCTCTGTAATTTTATTTTATTGTAGATATATATTTATTTTTGTATATATTAGTCTATTTATTTTATTTATTATATTCATTCATTTTATTACTTTTTTTTTGGTATATTTCTTTTTATTTGTTTAAGATATATGTACATATTTATGATTCTTGTACACGCACCTACCTTTAAAATCATCTCTCTTTCTAGCCTCAAAGGTTTGCTGGAAGAAAACTCTTCATAGGGTTAAGCTCGCCTTTGTACATGTCCTCTATTTCTGTACTTTATAATGTATTTTCTTGTGTACAATAAAGAATAATGAATAAAAAAGCACCACTTGAAAACTAATACGCAAAACTGATGTTTGACACAGTTGCTGCCTGCACGCGCGGCAATGGCACCACGGAAGAACAGCGCTGTAGTGGTGTACATTTTATGCTACTACAGCATAATGCTGAGTGGCGACTGTTTTTGCTTTCACGACATTACCAATATATTCTGTACATATAGTATTTAATGTACCCTTGTGATGCAAAATAAACGTTTTTTACTTACTTAAATGCCCCGTGGCACTATTTATTATTATTATTACAAAAAAATCGACGTAGGTAACATGAATATTTCATATTGTGGTGAGTGAATATAAAAATTTTATTGAAATATTACAAACATTAAATCAGCGAATCAAAGTGGCAAGTACATTAAATACTGCGTTGGTACATTGTATAATTAAATACTGCACCATTCGTGATCAAGGAACATAAGTCATAGTCTCATAGAGCATGACGTTCGTTAGCGTCGCATGCGCATGCGCATCAAAGACGTCTGATCATAGAACTCTAGTACCTATAGGTAAGTGAGAGGACATCGTGCGCGGTCAAGGTAAGTGAGCAGATACCTGTTGCCGATGACACTGTACAATCGACATTAATCTTCAGCTTAAACCAGACTTCATGCAATAAGGCACAGTTTCGCTTGCTCCGAACATATATAATGTCGACTCTGGAGCATTATTGTAAATCAGCGCGAGCGCCTAGACCTAGTCTAGATATCGACGGTTGATTTAACGAGTACGGCACGACACGACAAAAAGAAAATACCCGACAGATAAAATAAGTTATGTACGAATAAAGTACCAAATAGCGTGCTGAGATCTATATTAAGTTTATCTTTCATAAGTTGCAAAATGTTTCATTTTTCTTTTTACTTAGATAATTCATATTGTATATAAATAACTGATGAAATTGATACAGACAGTCTGGCTGGCGGTTAACACTTCCGCTGCATTTATTGAGGTTCATCGTAATGAACTAATAAAATGCAGCCATTAACCTACGCACGCCGACATTAGCACTACAAAAAAAACTAGAAGCTTCTACAATCCAATTCAATTCAGACGGCGAATTCAGAAACTTATATTTGACTTAAAAAAAATCATTTCCATTCTTATTTAGTGGTTGAGGGTAAACTGACAGAAAGTGTACCGGTAGCGGCATTTTCTTTATTAGATAGATAGATTGCTAATTTTTTTATTGCACACCATCAAATAGAAACATATAACAAAAAACACACTTTTAAATAATAGTTACAATGGACGGCCTTATCGCTAAAAGCGATCTCTTCCAGGCAACCTTTGGATGGACAGGATTTATGTGAACTAATAAAGACGACGGCGTAAATCAGATATTATAGAAAAAGTTTAATTTACAATTTATAAAAAAATAAAAGATATACAGTGTAAACTCCATATAACATCACTCGTTTTAACGACAAACTCTCTAAAGCGTCGAAATCACTCGGCTTTGGTTGGTTTAGCTTGTCTTGCATACAATGGTACACTCTGTATAGCATTACACCCACTCTCAATAACGACAACAATTTGTAATGAAAAGTTCTTTTTAAGTTGCCAAATTAGTAAAAACTGCGCAGCTGTGCATATCCTTTTGCCGTTTTATTATCCTAGACCATAATAAACTCGACTGTCGGCATCATACACACCAAACTTTCTAAGAAATCCGTTCTTTTGTTTACAAAATGGGATTGCTTGCACGTGTAGCTGCAGACTGTTGTTAGTAGAAGTGATGGATTTTATCTATACGTTGTCATATTCTTAGTAGCTCACAAACTTTCAAATTGTAAACATAAACAGTAAAACGCAATAGCGTTCAAATTAAAACAGATTATTATTGTAGGTACTATTTAACAAGACAAATCAGAAATAAACGTTTTCTTTTTCTAATACTATAACTCTCTATAACGTCAAAATATGCTCAGTCCCTTGAGTGTCGTTATATAGAGTTTACACTGTAGTTAATATAATACAAAATGCATAATTATAATATATATATATATATATAATTAATTATTATAATTTATTAATAAATCTTACTTGACTTTACTGGACTTATTTCAGTGATTAATATTATTTTATATATAAAACTTTTAGTATCAATGTAACTTGTTGTTGTTGTTAATCCAAGAACTTCAACGTTAACCTCAGTATGTTCCAATAAGTAAATCATCTAGCTATACCTTTTGTAGGTAAGTGTAGAGCATGTTTTAATTAAGAATATATTAGCATTTAAAATTAAAACCGATTCAACCGGTGCAGATTCTAAGGAGCAGCTTCCAGTTAATGTAATTGAGCTCCGTCCTGCCGATCCAATGATAGTTAATAACTGCGAACCCTACTTGTGCGACCGCAAATACCCCATATTTGCAAATCAAATTCAACGTAACATGCATTAATAATTTCAAACAGCAGCTAAATCTAAGAGACAAATGATTTATATTAACAGATAAGTACTCCGTCGTTAATTATCATTTGAATGCAGTACCGAGATTTGTATTAGGCATGTTAAGTTAAAAGTTGAACGACAGTACAGCCGAGTAATTGATACCACTTGCCAGAACATAATTGCGAGACACACAAATTATTTTCAACACTAAACAAAACAAAAAAAAACTATTTATAAAAAGAATTGATATCGAAACACTAACGGCGTTAACACACTGACGATTCGCGAGCGTGTTTCCTGTGAGGTGATCAGTTAACGTGCTCGCCGGGGCGCCGCGGCGCGGGAGCGCGGCGAGCTCGCGACGTGCACGCAGCGTGTTTGTTACAATACGTTACAATAGTTTCTACAATATGACTTGCGTATTAACCCATTGAGCGAACGCGGCGTGCACGCTCACAAATCGCCCCTCAGGAAACACGGTCGCAAATCGCCGGTCCGATATAATAAGGCCCTTAAAGATTTAAATAAAACAAACTCTTATTAAGGCTTATAACTCAAAGAAGCTGACAGTCGTGCGAAGGTAATCTTCAGTGTAGGTGTGCCAGCATAAACCAAGTCCTGACAGGAGACGCCCCAGAGCGCTGCCCTGCTGTCCAGATATCCTAACTTATTGTCTCTGGCATACATTGTAAGACCTCAGACGGAGACACATTCTGGCCTTTGCTCTTAACAACACATAAAATTAAACAACAAACGAAGTTCACAACCAGTATAGAGTAAAGAACACCACAAGAAAAAAGAAGTAATGATAAAAAACTTCAACAGGTTGAGGATTAATTAGCAGTAATTCAACAATAGCGCAAGAACTAGGACGCTACGAATCTAAATAACGATGCTACACTTGCCTGACCACTTTTATAATTGCTAATAGATGTTCAACATCCAGTGTAATATTTTAAATCGAAAAAATATAGCTAGTTTTTTTTTCAAACTTTCGTGATCACTGTACATAATTATTGATTAAAACGGGTATTTATCGCGTATGTACCTTTTTTATTTGTTATCCCGACGTTTCGGCTGTGTTGCAACAGTCATGGTCTCGGGTCGGTCAGTCCGTCTTAACAGTCAATCCGAGACCATGACTGTTGCAACACAGCGGAAACATCGGGATAACAAATAAAAAAGGTACATATAAATACACGTTTTAATCAATAAAATATAGGTATTAGTGATATCCGACCGTGAATCAAACGAGGTATGAAGCGAGAAGCGTGCGAGTTACGTAATACAGATATAACAAACGCCTTGACATTGTTGATCTCATACTCGGAGCTCGGTGCCAAAGCCATCGCAGGTAGCGCACCGGTCAAGACCTCTGAGACTAGTCAAAGCTAGAATATTGATGCAATAAGGATAAGCAAACATGAAACACACAGTTTCGCATCGAGGACAGTGATCAAACAATAAACTTTTATGAACCACTTATGGTCACTTAAACAAATACTCCAACGGTGATACCTTTTATTTCATTCTCTGTGTAAGCGTCATGTTTTAAACCATGTTGTGGTAAAAAGGTCCTTTGGGAGGCATTAACATGCGGAGAGTAGCCATTAAAATATCAATAGGTTTGACGGCCGTGGAGTTAATAGGTCTGTACCGGGCAAGGTCGCTAACGAATCAGTGGTAGGTATCGCCAATTTGACACTGCTCACCTCACTTATTGGACAAATTGGAACGTGTAAATGAAGAAACGAAACGCTACCCTGTAATCATTTAACAGGCATCACGAGTTATGAAACTGATGTAATATTTGAAGGTAATATCAATTAATGACATTCTTAAACAAATCTAAATACGGTGTTGCGGTTAATGGACATTGCAAAAAACAATATCGACAATTTGAATTTTAAGCTTATCCCTAATTTTCTTTCACATTATATATCTGACGTCCGGTAGAATTAAAGTGGTACCTTAAATTTCGTCAGGGCGGTTATAAAAGAGAGTAGCCGATAAATGAACGCCCAGCACGAATTGTATCGAATCAACGATTTGCATACAACTGGTGAAATCTTACCACACCCGTTTAAACAGTGTGCAAACTGCAAACTATATGGGCAACTGTTGTAACCAAAGTACATTCGACGTGAACGACTGGTGGTGGGATTTTTTCCACCATGTTCATGATTTAAAATAAGAGTAACAAACGGCCCATCTTTTTACAACAAAAAAACAGTATTATCAAATTTTCGCGATCACTGTACATAATTACTGATTCCGTCCGTGACCACGGCTGTTGCAACACAGTCTAAACGACGGAATAACATATAAAAAAGGTACATACGTGATAAATAACCGTTTTAATCAGTATAAAAACAGTATCCATTGAGCAAGGAACGATCCAACAAGCCTTTCCAATTGTTCTTTTCAGATGTGACTGATCCTTCAAGGACAATGCAATCCTTGGACTGTAGTAATCACACTATTTACTCAAAATAAACACAAAAGCTATAAAACCGCATTATGCGGTACATACATATAACCACAAAATAAAATAAAACAAGGTTTGTGAAGATGTGAGGTTTACCACTGAAATACTGTATGGTAGGAGTGCAAACATTAGTCAGGTGTAAAATCCTGTCCTGGTCAAACAACTTGGTGTGTCTTCCGCAAACACACTTTCTGAAGGAAAACAAAATAAACAGTTCTGAGTGGCCCATCATATCACGCCTCTGGTTTAGATCTTCGAAGAAATATTTTTTTACAGAACCTTTAGAGTTGGTATTAAAAGACCTAAAGTGTAAAATAGTTTGAATTAGATGACTGGCATCGCCTAAACTGTATAAGATAAATCGACGACATCTGAACCTAACAAATTATGAAAAAAGCAACCTGATCAAAACACTTTCGTCTGTATTACATCCATGTTTGTACAATAACATTGTTAGTGGTTACGTTAAACTGTAAACAGTGAACGAACCTTTCAAGAAAAACATAAATCTTGAGCTGACTGGTAAGGTCGGTATATAATATGCGTACGAACTCATTGTCGACCTTTTGAAGATGTTTTGACAAGTAAACATGTTGTCAAACATAAAAGTATAAGATGGGAAAACTCAACGTGAAAATGATAACTACTAGCTGATGGAAACATAAATGCTTACTTATAAAAAATACACATACACAGTCGAGCTCACAATACAATCTGGAATGGCTGGCATCGCTGAACTTTATAATCGTTCCTAGTCTTATTTCCGCGTCATTGTAAAGAACGTTTTTGTCGTAAGTTCTTTTTATTCGGCAGTCGTGGATTAAAAATATTCGAGCAATCGGGAACTACATTCGATTATTTAGTTTCCAATTTTAGTAAATGTCTTATAATATTTTACATCAACTTAAACAGACAGACGTATTATTAGATAATTTGAAGAACAAATGATTTGCTTCACTGTCAACGTTCTTATTTTCTTTGTTATGAATATAATTTTCTCTTATTCATATCTTTGTTTTGTTTCAGTCAGAGTTATCATCAACATTCAATCATTCAACAAAGGCGAAAGGTCGCCTAACAATAACAAAATTCCTATTATATTCGAGGTTATCTTTAGGACGCCTATAACCGGGAGTATAATAACCAAAATCAAGTTCAATGTCTCAATATCTTAATTAACGAGTTTCTAGAATTTTATTATCGTGACAGAAACGCAATATATTAAGTCATGAGTGCTGTTAGCCAATGCCAGTTGTTATTCTACCCATTAGTTATATTACACTACCTACCAATGAGAAGATCTACTTTTTTACATGTTACTTTTAGATATAATTATGGTCAGTATGCAACTACGCAATGCACAATGATAATGCAGTCCAAATCTTTAAAGACAGAAGAAAAATATACATAAAAAATATATAGCTAATTTGTAAAATGGTGCTACTAATGTTTTTAAGATATTATAGCACAGTTCACATACTTGTTATGGTAAATAAGACAGTAATTAATGGTAAAGCTGTGTTGCTTTTATTTATAGAAACCAAATCTTTGAAATTTGCTCAAACTAAACTCAAAAGCTTTGTAGATTTCAAAACAATTATGACACCAATAAGAAAACTTTATACGTATATCTAACATAGCACATGCGGTTTCAAGGTCCTAACCATGAAATTTGAATCACGCTCGCGCTCACGACAACCACGTAGATGGCATGTACTCGTTACACACGAAATTACATCAATAACGATCGTTAACGACGCCGAAAATTTCAATGGCCGTGAACTAGCTCTTGATAGTCCTACGTCAAGTGTAACAAATCACAAAAACTATCAAATCTAACAGATAGCTGTTACTCGACCCACATCGGTAACCTCGTTACGGCGAAATCGCAATGTAATTTCGCGACGTAAACTTTTTTGGAACACTTTTACTTTGACACGGAACGTACGGTCCAGCGGATAAACTGTACGGATTCAGCGATGACACCAATTTCTCTTTCAATGAAGACTTATTCATTGGCGAGAGCTTAAATTTTGGCAGCTTCAATGGCCTCGAAACTGAAGGAAGCTATCGGATACAATCTGTAACTAAATATGGGTGCGATCGATGTAATTCCAACTCGCTTAACAAATGTTACGATCAATAAATGTATTTAGAGCAGAACATAATTCGAAGAATTTGTAACAAATTGGGCTAAAGTAAAACTCAATAGAACGCGCTCACCACTGCGAGTTAATTCATGCCGTAGACATCAGTCGCTTTGCTATCTCCGCAAACACATAAAACATGCAAATACTCACCTAAATAAATTCATAAAAAAAATTGCTGCTATATTTTTTTCGAATGGATTTTCGCAACTTGCACGTCACCAATGCGTAAATCTGCGAAAGCACGCGCAGGCGATACCACGTTAACTTTCTCTCGAACCTACGCAATCACGCCTGAATGTCGATTTTTTGCACATCCTATAGATTAAATCGTGTGCCCAGAATTTAGGTTATTAATAAATTAGGAATTAAAATATAGCACCATATTTTAAAAATTTGTTAATTTGTGCATGTAAAAATAGTTCTACTGAAGGTTTTACTAGTCGAACTGGTCAGTGTTGCTTTGCCAACGTAGAGAATGGTAGAGAAGTGGTCGAGAGCGAAACTAATACAAAATAGCTAGTCAGTTGGATTACTTTCATCTGTACGAGATGCCGAAAGTGAACTTTTACTTTCGGTAAGAAAATATCTATTGCACGAGAACTTTAGCTGTTTTCAAAGTAGATACTTTTAATACGCATTTATATGTGCCGTAGAATTAAATTTTAACACCTTGTACTTATTTATTGTTGCCTGAAATAAAGATTTACTATCATTATTAGTAAACAATTCTTGTGAATCATGAATTCATGTGTAAGAATAAAGAAATGATAAATCTGGGTGATGTCTCAATGGTTTTAGGTGTTTTATGAACCTCCATAACATTCAATAATTATAAAAATACGCCATATTAATTTAATTTGATGCCATGAGATGATGTGATCTGTGTAGGCTAGATAGATGGACGTATTTTGTTTTGTTGTTTTATCCGCAGCATGCTTGTTTCTACCACAATTTCTCAAGGCAAATTCAATTACATGGCGAGCGAGGCTTACTTTCAGTAGGTGCAAGTGCTTAGCTACAAGCGACCACTCAATATCTGGGTCGTTGAGTTCCACTTTATCAGATTCAGGACAGATGAAAGTAATTATGTGATTTCGTTTTCATCCAACCAGTTCATGGTTAGCCTTTACAGCTATGACACTGTTTTGAATTAAATTAACATTCTTTCTTGCTTCCTGACTAGCTATTATTACGTGATTAATAATTTTAGACAACAAAAACTTCTAGTGAATTTCTTTTTCCTATTGAGTATTAACGCAAGACATATTAAACGGAATATTGAGTCAATAATGCAGAAACGGTCAAACACAGGTCAACAACCTAACAACTTCTTTTTATGTCAACTAATTCTCATAAGAACGTAAGAACTAGCTAAGACCTGTCCCTTATTGAGCAATGCTACATCAGGCTTGACGACTTATCAATTAACTATCAAACTGATACCATCGATTTAGACCTTATATTGAAGGGTTTAAGGCATGTTTCTCGTGCTAATGATCATATTATCAATGCAGCTATATTCCCACGATTTCCAAATAATTGCAATCAAGTTAACTGATTACGTGAACACGCGGTGAACGGCCGATAACGCGACCGGCGAGTTATCTAAACGCTTACTCGTTTCAAGGATTCTTTAAAATAACTAATCAAAGGCATTTTTATTATCTTAAACCAATAGAAAATGTTTGAGGAATTGCACAATCCATGGTCAAACAAAAAGTTACTCTATGGTAGAGACAGCCACTCCTATACCACAGCATTTAATATTCCACGAATCTGATTTGCATTCAATCACGCACATAATTTGCATGCAGATTCTGTAAAATTTCACCGGCCTCTTGGAATATGGCCAAAATTTCTTATGCATTTACCTCCATATTCAAAAAGTTAGGCAACAATACCTGCGTGTCGAAATTATTGAGAGCCTTTTGGTTTTCTATCAAAACTCTGGTGCATTAAGTTTAACAATAAAACCTATACAATCAGCATTGAAGAGCTCATAACCATCGATCAATAGAACCCAAAGGATACCGTAGTAATCAATGCAAAATTATAATGCTTTCCTAAAATCGATAACTAGCCTCGGAACCATTCGGCAAGAAGCGAGTTTCGGGCGAACAAAGGTTAAATGTCTAGAGGTCGGTAAGAAACCTACAAGTTGTTGTCGTTTATACGACGGAGGGGAAATTAATCTGTGAAAGAAAATAAACCAAAGCATAGAGCAAATTCATTATATTTATGTCTGAAATTGAGGTCTACGTTATACCCTATTTAAAGGACTAGCCGAATCTATTTTAAACGGCCGATGCAAAAAGAGGGCTGTTATAAGTTTATCGCTATATGTGTCTGTTTATGGCATCGTAGTTCCCAAAAGGATGGACAGATTCATCGCGGTTTTTTTAATTGAGAGCTAGTTTCACTGGGGTGGTTCTTAGATATGTCAGTTTTATGTAGTTTTGAGGGTTATTTGAAATTATTAAAAATATTTATTTTTATTTGTTTTATTTGAACCATTATATTAGACAATAAATAAATAAATTAAAAATATATATATTTCAAGCCATGGTATCGTAAAGGGCAACGCGGGATATTCATTTTCGATAAAAAAAAGTAGTTCCTACTAAAGGAATACAACTACCAATTTTGAAAAAACCGGCTAAGTGCGAGTCGGACTCGCGCACGAAGGGTTCCGTGCCATTATCTATAAAAACGGCAAAAAAATCATGTCTGTTGTATGGGAGCCCCACATAAATATTTATTTTATTCAATCGCACAATTTTATTCATTTACCTTATTTGAGGTTGGTGCCGATTAAGCTAGTTCTCTAAATTGTATGAGCGCCCATACAACTCAGAGAACTATTTTAATTGGCGTCAACTATGTATGTATAGGGACACCCTTTAATTTTTAATAGGTTTTGGGTTTTCGACCCAAAACCTATAGGGTACTTCCGGATGACCTAGAATTGTCATTTTGGTTAAAAGCAACGTCTTACAGCACAAGTACAGGGAAAATTCTAAAAAATAAAAAAGTTGAAAATTAAGGTAATTTTTTTTATTTACATGTTTTTGTGAAAATCTAAATTGGCCCATATTTTTTTATCGTGTTGACTCAGGACCTTGATTTTTATACACCTTATAGGGACTATAGGTATAGACCTCAGTATCTGGTATAAATTTCAACTTGCTAGGTCCACCCGTTCCTGAGAAAATCGGTGGTGACACACGGACAGACAGACGGACAAGAGAGTGATCTTATAAGGGTTCCTTTTTTTACCTTTTGAGGTACGGATCCCTAAAAACAAGATTTTGGCCATCACATTATTTCAGACTATCGGATATTGATCGACTTATTTCGATTCAAGCCAGGCAATATCAAACAATTAATAGATTTCTACAGCTATGTACTTGGATTAGTTGCAGACATAATATCGTTATTAGAACTCATGTTATCTTCGTAAATATTCATTCAATTAAAATGGACAAGCGATAATTTATAGCCCTGGAGTTACTTACATTGAGTTTAGAAGTTTAATCCAATTTAGCCTTTACTGCTAGACTAAACGGTTCAAAACATGTAAAGCCCTAGTATATCTAAATAGGCTATAAAAAGCGAATCCTTGAATATGCCGAGAACTTACTTTGTGTATGTGTGGGTGGTTAGTACATTTATCATGATGAGAAATCAAAGAATTGAAACAGTACTTGAGCAAAATATGGGCATCATACATCCAATATAACAAAAAGGAAAAACAATTTGATTTATCTTTCATGTAATACATTTTTTTGGTGGAAAATCCAGTCACAATCCAATCCATATCAAGAAATCTCAATAGCAATCTAATTAAGTTGAAGTATAAATGCCTCGGATAAATCGAGAAAATCCAATAGAGCCTGATAACGCAATCTTACAGATAACGAGTTGGTAGATCAAAGCAATGTCAATAATCGAGACTATGGGGGAGATTGTAGTGTAGACCCTAATATCAAGGATATTTTAAGGAATACGATATTAATGAATGAATTTGAGATCGAAAACGCAAGTTTTTACTTTGACTCAAATTCAAATTCAAAACACATGCGGGTAAATCGTTAAAAAACGTTTTATTTTGCGGACAATCGTGTCCTGAATTTTCAGCAGCTCTATCGATTGTTTTCGGTTACCTTAACTATGCATAATCATTCTACAGAACTTATGGAAGCCTAAACATTTTTAAATTACGAGACGTTATAACGATTAACGATCATTTCACCACTATCATCATCATGAGATTTAAATGAAACAATACGTACCTACCTACTGTATCTCCCAGAGAGCCTCCAAAATCCGTACACACACAGAAACGTGCACCGATCTCCGCCACCGATATGATAATTTTATTACACCAGCTTAAGATCCCAACCGGTTTATATTTCGAAAAGAAGCGTAATGACATAAAATTACGACCTTCAAGTGCGGCACAAAACAAAACTTTGCCGAAAACTAGCAGCCAACAAAAACATTAACCGATTTGACCGTATTTTAGACGCCGATAGCAAACATGGTGCTCTGCGTTACAGTTTTAAAACTAAATATTAGTACAATTTCATAACACCTTACGTAACTTATTCCAAAAACGGGTTTAGTGCGACAAACTTGTAAAAACATTTTTTTTTACTTACGACAAAGTTCGGTGATATGCAGCAGATCCTTGGCACTCACTTGATGCACGTTCGCGCGGTTGATTTGTTTAGAGGTGTGCGTGAGGGCATCTAATGGGAGTAGTTTTTTTTGAACCGGATGCGTATTCACGGGTCCTACGATATCTATCACTTATCAATTGGGATTGTATTGTGTGTAATGTTGTAGTACGGTGCGTTCGCCGCGTGATGGCCGGCCGCGGAGTGCCGATGCCGGCCCGGCGCGGAGGCGTCGTTCTGTAAACAAAACGCTCTGGTGGGGGCCCCGCCGAAAAGCCTGCCCGAATACCTAGTCACCGCTCACTTACGTCACGACACTAGTGTTCCACCGGCGAGCGTGATGAGTTCCGACACCGACTAGTATTATTTTACCTAATTACACCTACTAATTAGACGAATGTGTTGAAGCTTGATTAATGACGACCAATTTAACGGAACCGGATAAGTAGTTTCATTTTCATTGAATGATAGATTACTCTAGACTTATGGAAAAGTGATTTACACACTAAATTATCCTAAGCGCACGATTTTTCTAAAGAATGGATACTAACAACTTCTAGATAGCAACAACACTTTGCTTTCAATTCACACAGTAAGTACATGATTTCAGTACATGGCATGGTTTTTGTTTAAAAAGGCCTAATTTTAGCTCATTTTGTTAAGTGGACTCATTTACCCGTAATTTTCCAATTCTATCTCTCACTTCAAAATTGGATAATTCCGAACCTTCATTGTGAATTTCTGCGGGAATTAGATCATACTTGCTAAGTTTTCTACACGGTTGCGTGATAACTGATAACCCGTACTAAAAATAGGTTTATTTATGCTATTGACGAAGCATCGAGTTGGGTGTGAGGACAAGAATATATCACAATCTAGCTTAAGGCTATAGTTATGTACAATCTAGTCCAATAGGCATTTATTAAACTCATAAACCCAACGGTCGAACAGCAAAAAATAAATTAACCTCGACAAATTCCGCTGCGTCCAATTCAAGCTGGAGTTTCAATAGCAATTTTAATCTTTCCTGCCACGCCCAATTTTAAAAGAGATTTCACACGCTGTAGTCGTATAAAAAAATATTTTGTTGTGTGTTTTAAACAAGCTGTTCATAGAATTAAAGAAATTATAGGCAACCTGTTGTAAAATTATGGGAGCTCAACGCAGCAAAGTGTTCGTGCATTTTTGCTCGTGCGCCCTTTACTAGGTAAGGAGCGTAAACTGTTTTTGGTATAAAGTTTTTGAATTAATGTGTTCAGACACCATGATTCGCAAAATACCTGATATCCTGCGTACGCTTACATTAACGCTAATTTGGCTACTTATTGAGGATAATCTAGACAGGAACTAGGCATATTACGCACGCAGGCTAGCAGAGGATATAATGCTCAGTGCTATAATCACACCTAATGACAAGGTGTGTGTCCGGTTATAACAAAGTGATTTTATCGTATGTGAATCAATGTGAACTAAAACATAGATATAGAGCTGAAAAACAAATATTAAGGTAACTTTTAAAACAGCGTGGAAATTAGATCATACGAGCAATGATAAAATAATCGATCGCATATTTTTCTGTTTATATACGAGATACGACTTCTCGTTACTACATTTGTTCACTTGAAGCAAACAAAATAGCTGATACCTGCGCCTGTTACCACGGCATAAAAATTTAATGTTACGAAAACCATTTTTCCATACGCAATTCCAAATATATCAAGCGAAACTAAAGCACGAAAACACAATGAATTTTAAAACTGAATAGATAAAACGAATGTTCATACAATCGATGATTTTTGTAAGTTAAATGTCTGGTATAATGACGCAGGCCGTGTTCGCTTTTAATATTGATGGTGAATATATAGCAGTTAGATATAGGATGTTTGATAATATACGCGCAAAAACGAAAGGGGTTATTTTGATGGGCATAATAAATAAATTTGTGAAATGTTTACCATAGAAATGTGAAATTTATTTTGGCATGTAAAAACAAACACTTTAATAAACTTATGTTGTGTTATTGCATAATGCTTGCCATCTAACCACAGATACTGTATTGGTGACGTCTCCAGATATCTCTTGTTGCCCTTTCTAACCCAAAACCCGCAGCCATTTCCGAAAGAGATATCAAATCGGCCTTTATTTTTGGATGTCGATTGCAAGAGTAGGCAATAAGTTTTATATCGAATTAATCTCATAAACTTGGCCGATTTTCTTTAAAATTTTATAATATAACTAGTAGTTTTTTTTCGAGAAGTCTTTTATTATGTTTTGAGAAGCCGTCACTTGAATATCGTCGGTATATTACCAAACACCCTGTATAGCAGTTTTATCGGAGCGCGCCACTGTCACATCAACTCACATCTGTATGGGTGTTGAATAAACAACCCCTATTCAACTGGTTTCAGGCGCTGAAATAAATAACATCGCCTATTGTGTCACATGCGCAATTAAATACCAAGCAGTTGTTTTATACATTATAGGCTAGCGTTCGACCACGATTTCGCCTTGGTAAGCGATGATGCAGTCTACGATGGAACGCTTGCCTAGAAGAAACCTGTTTACTCGCGACTTGAAGACCCCTAGATTGTAGTTATCAGTTTTGCCATGTTTAAAAGACTGTACTTTTATTAAAAATCTTTCATGATTTAAATCAATCATTACCATAAATACGGGATTTATCACGTACCGTTTTATCGGTATTACGACCGACAGGAGGACGTTTCGTACTCACCATAATGAAGGTTCACGAATTGAACCGAGACATTGTCGGTCGCACGTAACATCGATAGAGCAATTCAAAACGAAACTTAATCAGTAGGTAAGTGATAAAACCCGTTTTTAAAATATTATATATGGTAATTATGACGCACCGTGAGTGTTAAAATTATTTGGGTTCAATTTGTGAACTTTCATCAAGATCTCTAATGGCGGGTTTTTATACCCGTCGATAACCTACTACGACTCGCATCTCCATGAAAAAGTGTCAAAACCCACCAATAATCAAAATCTCTATCTCTACAAATCGTTGTGTATTATTTGGCATGTGAAATTTGTGAAATATAGTTCACATACATGTAAATAGGATACATCGAATAGCTACTATGTATCTCTAAGTTATGTATGAAAATACTCTAGTGAGCCTGCGAATGAAACCCCATGCTCACCAGAAAAATACAGAAGGAAGAAAGGAGAAGAGGATAATAAAGTCCATTAAATCATAAGGAGACCTTGACTAGGCCCACAATTCGTGGTGATGACAGGTGGAGCAGAACTCTAAGAAATAGTTAGAGAAGTATCAGGTTCATCAAAAAAAGAACTTTTAGGTATAAGTAAAATCCGGCCGGAACAAATTGGTAATAATATGAGTAATAATCATTATCAGTGACATTGCTCTGTCTTATATTTATATCAGTGGAGAATTCAAAGATAATTAGGATCCTTGGAACTTTAGTGATTTCAATTTGAGTTGTGCCTAATTAATAAAGGTTTGCCAATTCCAAAGCAATTATTATCTCGTAAAAGGTACACCCGTATCTCTAAAATAGATAATTTTAATGTTCGCAGCTACTTCAACATTATCCTTGTTTAGAATCAGATCTCTGAAATATCGAGTTATCTACCTGCCTATTTAGGCATCGTTACCGACCCACATTCCCTATCTACAAAGCTCCTAGTAATTAAGATCTCTATCGAGTAGTTTTGTTTAGCAACGACCCTAAATAACTAGGTACCACTTGTCTAAATTACACGTCATGTAAATAACAGCAGTCGGTTATTGCCTAGTCAGATAAGGGCTTGTCTTGTCCAACAGGATCATTATCCTTGAATCGCACCTAAAATTTGGACAACGCGAACCACTCACTAAGATATATTAATTAATTTATTAATATCATAGCATTTCTTGATCGCGTAAATAGATTGGTAATAAACTTAGGAACGTAAATTAACAAAACAAGCTTGTAATACCGATAACAAAGGCTGTACGTCCTAGATTTAAAGGTCAATCCACAAGCTTTTTCCTCAATCCGTTCCTAAAATGTTTAGTTCAGACTTCATAGAAGCGTTGTGTGTGCTCGCTTACGTATCCAATAAAACCATAGAAATCTTTCACACAAATACCTACTTTTCGACTTTGAACCTGAACTACAGTAGGAGAGCATTCGACATTTCAACTTTGAATTGGCGTTTGGCAGTACCACCGTGCAAGGTTCGTTTCGTTTTTCAAACTTCACACAGCACTGGATTTTTGTAGCTGCCTCGCATATCTCTCTTTAGTCAAAGATGGAGCACGTTTGTCTAGTAAGAACCGTTGTTCACTCTGGACTTGAAGACTCCTAAATTATAGTGGTGGAAAAACTACATACCACCTTTAGCTCAATATCGAAGTCTAAATTCTATTTCAACGAAATCTCAAATAGGGGTCAGTGTAAACATAACCAAATTTTGGTAACGGTTTGAGGAAAAAATTCGAGGATCTTTATATTTAGAACGACAGCTTTGTTATTTGTAATACAAGCTTGTTTAGTGAATTTTCAAGAAATGCTATGGTTTTCATAAATTAAAAAGTATGTCTACTTAAAGAACTATTTTCACGTAGACGTATGTATACCATCTGCATAGCAAAGACTCTACCTGAGTACATTTTAGGATAAGGATTCAAACTATCCATTAAAGACAACATGGCATCTAAAATATCACCCAATCTACGACCCAAGAACCTATTTCAAGTGAATACGTGACTGATATCAATATTTGAATAGATTAATTTTACAAATTCTAATTTTAATATGTGCGCATCTTTCAACAACTCTTTCTCAGTCACGTTATCACAATCGCAATATTATACAAATGTATGATAGTGAAAAAGTACAATTTATTCGGTACATGCAAACCCGATCTCCAAAACAAATTCTGACCCAGTTGTCCTCTGCAGTAACAACGCAGACGTATTGACATTCTGCAAATTGCAAATGACAAATTGATACAGTCGTTTCTTTGGAAAAGAACATCCATTTAATATTGAAGCTGATTGATAGAAGTGTCTCCTTTTCACTGTGTTGATTTAGAGGGCAATCTAGTTTATCAGATGCGCAATTTTCACTCGAATATGGCATTGAATTTCGTGATATCCACGGGAATAGGCAAGAAATCTCAATTTGAAATTTATCCTTTCTTCTTATCGTGTCCATCATAAAATAATCCTAGATCGTTTTTAGGTAATATTCTCAAACTCATTATATGGTCTACCAGATGTGAACTTCACATCAGGTGCTGTAAAAATCAACTTCAATAGATTCAAAAAACACCAACTGCCGAAAAACCCTTTATCTTCCATCTATCATGATAAAATCAAAGTACAAATGAATAAGATTACGATTGTGACAAGTCTTTACGCTTTCTGACCGTAAGTACGGAGGAAAGTGAAAAAGTAGGCAGGCCAAATGAGGTAATATTAGTGCGATAAACTAGCGAGTAGAGACGGCGGCGCTCACTTTCATTGGCTAGAACCTGTCTTGGTAGGGCTGCTGAACGTAAGCTAAGATTGTGTGAAGATGGTGGGTAAAGGAATGAGTACTGCATGAGATAACGGCTGATTGAGGAATACCTATCCTTAATGTGGGAAAAGAGTAAGGTGATGATAAAGTATTTACAAAAAAAAAACAGATGTTTAATTTCTGAGAGATGACCTGGTGGACGCCACATTGATATTCGACATGATTTTCGACTCGTCCATGTTCATATCAAGGCCCATCTGTTGGGAAACCCTATCGAGATCACCGAGCATCTTGCCTAAATCTTCCAGCGACTTCACCATGATAACGATACCGTCGGCAAATCGGCATCACTCAGCGTGCTATGCTTGGTGCTTCTTTAAGATCGAATCAGAAACGAGGAGATCAGTAGTCAAACCAAGGTAACTGACCTAAGATCTAAGAAAAAGGTTCTAGTGTAGAGACCACGAACTGGAAAGCGGTGCGGAGGATGCCTCCCCCCACTAGATGGAATAACAACCTAATAAAGGTTGCTGAGAGCCGTCGGCTGCAGGCCACACAACATCGGTCGCTCTGGAAATATATGAGGGAGGCCTATGTTCAGCAGTGGATGTTCTATGGCAGATACCAAGTACCTTTGCACACCTAATGCAAAACTGTATGTTTAACTTTTGAAACTATCATGGTTATGAACACTATTTGCACTAAAAACGGGATATTTACCATGATTTGTGAGGTTGTGCTAAATATCCAGTTTTTAGTGCATATAGTGTTCATTGTTTACCCACAAATATGTGGTAAGTAACCATTCGATACTTTCTTTTATCTATAAGATTAGATAGATAATAGTGATAATAGAGAGTAAATAGATAATAGTGGGTATAGAAGGGTAGGACGACCAGCAGCAAGATCAACATCGTACAAGTCACGGGCCGTCAGTGGGTGAGACTAAATAGTGCAGGATCGTGATGGATGGCACAAACTTGGGGAGACCTATACCCAACAATGGGTGAAGTCAGGCTGTGGATGATGATGAAATAGATAATATTAGAATTATAAAGATGTGTTCTGAATATTACTTAAGTACTTTAATTTATTATTTATTTAAAACCTACTGTGTTGTGGATATCTCAGTACTAAATTTATGCAACATCATATTCCAATGATAAGATAATCGCACTTGATAAAAAATGGATATAAGTCACTCAGCTTGAGAACTAAGTTTCTAGGTCGTTTCAATGTTGTGTGGCTGCTTTAATTTTTTATGAAATGATTGAGGATGCTCAGTGATCTGAAGTTAGCAGATGATTATAAACATTTTGAAAAAACCTTTTGGACAAATTTTAATGGAACTACATTCCTACATTTGCCAACTATTATGCATAAACAATAAAGGTAACTTGTGAGTAAGTTTGTATGAATTATTGACCAAACTCAGGTACCAATGTTTTTAATCTGCCAAAAGGCCTCTGATATGGCTTGATGGCTTTAAATGCAGGGACATGCCCTCCAAAGGACATAGTTGTTGGTCTATGGAACCCATATTTAATCATGAAATCTTTAATATTATTTGACTGTTGTCTGAAACTGGGTCACAAGACCCACAAGAGATAAACAAATAATTCATCAACAATCTCTATAGTTCCTAGATACAGTTTTGTTTGGTTTTAGAGATCAATATTCCCAATTCAATAATATTATAAAAATCATTATAGTAAAATTATTATTAATAGTGGGTATAATAATGGATAGAAAATTTTCAAGCATCATAAATAAACAGAAAAAAATGGTATTAACAAGATATGTAATAATGATAGTCGCTGAGTATTTATGAAGCCATAGAAATATTCACAAAGTGTACATACCTTGCGCCGCAGCAGTATCACTGGATTACAGCCAACAATAGCATTACTTTTACTTTCAAAAGTGAGTTTATTAACACGGTCGCTGCTACAACCCGACTCCAATCTTACGTGCTACGGCCAATACGACTATTCCAACTATTGTAGCAGCAAGGTAGCCCCAATTGTCGTACACAACATCACCAAAATACGAAAATACTTCCAAATTACTAGACAAAATTTCGTTTGCTACGGACGTAAATAATAACTCGTTACCGCAACAAGAACTCATCACAATTATTATGCATAAACTAATATAAGAACTAAATAATTGCACTAGACGCCTAAATTAAATTAATTTATAAAATCTGGCCTAATTTATTTATTTCTAATCGGCATGTAAACACCTGACATCCTGACAATCACACTGACAATGACAGCATTATTGACACTAAAATAATGGATGGACTTGACAATGACAGCTTTGATAGAAAAAAAGTGCTGCCAGAAATCATAAAATTCCGCAAGATCAAGGAAAGTAGTAAGATGGCTGAGCTCCTTGTCACACGCCGACGAATCGTGCTCCCACCACGGAAGCTGCGGACATTGAATGGAAAACCTCCGTCCGACATCGATAGGCCTCCGTCCGACCTCCGTCCGACCTTGGCATCGACATCGATAGGTCGTTGAGGATGAATCCTCAGGTGGAGCGCGCGTTACAACAAACGCGCGCCGCCAGAGCTATACTCCGACCTGTCCTAACCTCGAGACTACCGCTGAAGACTAAGATGGGAGTTTACAAAACTTACATCCGCTCGCGGTTCACCTATGCAGCACCAGCGTGGTATGCGCTATGTTCCTCTACCAACAAAAAGAGGATAGAAGCCCAGCAAAACATAGCCCTACGTGTCTGCACAGGAGCAGGACGCTACGTCAGGAACGACGTCTTTGCCCGCGACGTGCAGATGTCCAGCGTGGAGGACTTTGTAGTAATGTTAGCGCATCGTATGTACGATCGCGCCGACAATTGCCACCACGCTCACCTCAACGCAATCACTCCGCTGCACGCACGGCTACCTGACATTCGAACTCCCTGGCGTCCATTACCGCGGGAGCTCCTGTGCTTACCATCCTCTCCATAGCGTATACCACAAGAGGACCAACGTTAGCCAAGACATCGGCCACGTAACGCCTGTGAGGCCAAACTGCAAGCCAGGATAGCACTCCGGACATCAACCCCGTGACTCAGAGATAGTTGTCTCTGACGTTGAAGCCAGGGCTAAGCATGGAAGTCCAACCCTTACCCCACACTTCCCAAACAAAAATGGTCGAAGTGTTGAAGACCCTAGGTTAGTGTAGACTAGGGTTTCCATTCGTCCCGATACGTCGGGACATATCATCGTTATTAACAGTGGTGTCCCGACCGACGTCCCGACAAGCTCTAAAATGTCCCGACATACGTAATCGAGCGCGCCGCGCAGGATGCGCAAGCAGCCAACAAACGACTTTGTTTATTTTAATGCAAATTTTATATATTTTTTTTCTTCTAATTTGTGCTATTTGGGTCAGATTTTCTGTTATGTATCATCTACACAATCTATTATCTATCTTGGTTATTTTTTCAGGTGTGTAGGTTCCTTTCATCTAGCTAGAGATACAGATGTGTATGACATATTAATACATACCTAGAATTTTTTTGCATGATTTCTGTTACACGCTGTATACAAAAAAAGGACTCCTAATTGTATGTCCCGACGGGGCCTTGAGGATTTATGGCAACCCTAGTGTAGATATATCTCGGGTTTTGTGTTTATTCTGTTTCCCTAACTTTTTTATTTGCTAAATTAATTACAAATGCACAAAACCGTGCGACGCAAACAAAAAAAGTGTGCTTTAATTAGACTGAAGTAATACTTCTTTTTCAAAATATTAATTTATAAAATTGTTCACGAACGAAATAAAATTACGAAAAATAATCAAACGAATTACTGACAGATATATTTCATGCACTAGCCTAAGATACAGATTTATCTTACGCACTAGCTATGAAAGGAAGAGAGAAAGAAAAGGTGCGCGCGCACCTCTCTCTCTCTTGCTCCTACAGTAATATACGAAACGTAACTCTCTCTCTTTCTATCTTCACTAACTTATATCTCCCTCTCAACTTCCGTTCGCACTTTTCGTAACGCATTCACCAGCTTACTACCCAAGTCAAGCGTGCGTAAAGAATTTTTACTTCAAAAAATAAAACAAAAGGAAGTGGCTTGTGGCGTTACTAAAGTTAGTACCTACATACCTAGGTACCTCATACATAAATCATCAATTCATAAAAAGCAGGGTCGATAGATGGTGTTGCAAGCATTCACGTAACAAAATATTGTCAAGTTCGTGTTTAAAAATCACCCTTCAACAAAGGTATCTTTGATTAATCATTGAACAATACAATATGTGCCCACTACCCCTCAACAATGAGTTGCTTGAGCTTAACACACAAAATCAAGACAATTATGATGAAAATATATTTTGACGACCTCCGTAGCGCAGCGGGCGAATCCGAAGCCGGCTGAGAAATGTTTGCACTATCTACAGATATTTGTTCTGGGTCAGGATCAAAGATAATATAAATACTACGAAGGTCTGGATGTTTCTTTAAAGGTACTTAATAAAATACATAATAAAAGTAGGTACTTAGATTTAGACAAAACAACAGTATCAATATGAGTATTAAATCTGGGTCCCAATTCTACTAAACCAATCGCTCCAATATGACAATGGTATCGTCGCAAAATCGCCAGGTACCTTTTGGTATTCTATTAATTTCAATGACCGCCGTTGCTATGACACCTTTGAAAATTTGGCAACTTATGACAGGAACAACTATTATTATTATTATTAAGAGCCTGTAATGTCCCACTGCAGGGCAAAGGCCTCCCTTCCTGCTCTCCAGTCAGCTCTATTTTGGGCTATTGTAGACCAATCCTGTAAATGGGCATCAATTTCGTCCCTACATCTTCGCCGCGGTCTGCAACGAGGTCGTTTCCCGTTTAGATGCGTCCACTCTGTGGTGGCTTTAGCCCATAACGCATCCGACATGCGGCAGACGTGGCCTGTTCAATCCCTCATCAGGAACAACAATAATAATCATTAAATAATGGTATGGCTCCATAATAGTTTTTCTTATAAATTAGCAGAATTGAGCCCCAGTTATGTGGTTCCCATTAGTGTTGCCGATCGATAGTCTATCGATATTCACAAGAATTCAATAGTATCGATAGGTGTATCGATACTATCAATAGCGTGATATTAGGCAATAGTATCGATTTTGTCCAATACTATCGATATTATTAAACGTCAATGGTGACGAAACTATCGATAGTATCGATACTATCGATAAAACTATTAATACTATCGACTTGTATATAATGAAAAATACTATCGAAATATATGCTACTATCGACAGTACACAACTATCGATAGTATCGATACTATCAATAGTATCGATACTATCAATAGTTTTTATGCAATACTATCGATAGTATCGATACTGTCAATAGTTTCGTCACCATTGACGTTTAATACTATCGATAGTGTTAGTATCGAAATCGATACTATTGCCTCATATCACGCTATTGATAGTATCGATACTATTGATAGTGTAACTGATTTATGACGTCAACTATCGATAGGGAAACTATCGATATTTCGGCAACACTAGTTCCCATACTAGAAGCATTGCTTAGTTTGGGGCAAGATAGCGTTGTGTGAAATGTCCAGCATTATTATTATTATTTGGATAGCCACGACATAGAATTATTAATACCTACTACTAATTAGCGACATCTATCAAAGTTCTGTGGCACCCGATTTTACACTATCTAACTCAAACGTAGTGATTAGATTCTCTCTGTATCTACCAAAGAGAAAATTAGTAGGTACGTACCTATAACCTATATACAAAATAAATTATATTAGGATAACTCTTTATGGTACAACAAACCAAAATAAAATAAGAAACTAAATAAAAAGAACATAATTTTTACAACTAGATTAAGTAAAATGGGCGGTCTTATCGCAAAAAGCGATCTCTTCCAGACAACGTTTGTATGGACAGGATAATAATTGATTACATGACGGCGGTGTATCTACATAATTGATCGAGCGAAGCGAGATCTCTAAATCAATCAACTTGGGAAAAATCGGTGTTGTATGTATGTTTGTTTGTCCGAGGAGAACTATCGAAGCGTTGATCCGATCATCGTGAAATTTGATATTTATGTAGGTATTTATAGATGGCACAATTCTGGTGAGACTAAATGAGCTAATTATGTGGGGGGTGTTGTTGAGATATTGGGGTTCAAGAGAGGTAAAAAAATATAACTAATATGTACCTACTATTTTATTAGTCAAAGATTAAAATAGATTTTTTTTTTGTTTTTTGGGAGACTCGCGGGATCTCAGTTCGGGGCGTACCACTAGTCTATAATAATTATTATAATGAGGAAAGATTTGTATTTTAGTGTGTATGTTTATAATGAATATACTCAAAAAATACTGTGCCGATTTCAAAAATTCTTTCACCATTGGAAAGCTACATTCACCCTGAGTGACATAGGCTACTTTTTACCCAACTGCACAGGAGGGTAATGTTTTTATTAAAAAAACTACGCGTGCGAAGCTGCGGATTGGTCAGCTAGTATAATATAATAAAAACATACCTACTTAATATAATAAACCTAAAAATTAACTAAATGAACCGATGAAAGCCTTTCATTAGACGTCCCACTTTCACACCAAAATTTTGTCATCACTACCTGCATATATACCAAATTTCACGATGATCGGATCAATGCTTCGAAAATTATCCTCTGACAAACATACATACATACAACGCCGATTCGTCCAAGTTAAATTGGAGATCTCGCTTCGCTCGATCACTTGGATGTTCTTATAGTGACGGATCGATCATATCGATATACAACTATGTCGTATGTACAGGTTTAAGTTGGAGGGAATACAAAGAACTCGAATAATTTTGCGATGTAGGTACATAAGTAATAAAATACCATTCATAATTTTTTATCATTTATTTATGTATTACACCAATTACTTAATGTATTTTACATACACTTGCATCAAAAAGCGTGCACAAAATAAAATAACCACGTTATACCACAGCTCTGTAGAATTCGTGATTACTGTTTGTTTACACGTGTAGAATTTTTTATAATTTTAACAATGATTTACTACACTTTTCAAGAAATAGATAAATTAAATAAATGCTTAACACATGTTAGTAATTAATTATAATAATCTTAAATAGGCATAAACAAATTTTGGAGATTTTTGGAATAATTTATGTATCACTTACATTTCTCTTCATTATTATTATATTTACTCTTCACTTAAATTTTTTTTGTGTACTTTTCGTGTTTCTAATCCTTTTGAAGGACTAACACATTGTTATTACAATACAAAATAATGTAAGTTAAAAATTTGCATAATAAATCGGTTGGTCGCACATACCTTGTACATAAATATTTATGTATGTAGTACTAATATAATAATACAGTGTGATGTCACATTACGCACAACACATAGGTCAGTTACAAATAAGTACCCTGGTACTCTAAAATCAAAATAATATTAACTTCAAATTGTTCTTTGAGAAAGAAAAAACAGTCAAAATTATCCTAAATATATTAAACCTTTAATGGTGTCTAGAAGTCTAGAATTATAGCTGAATAATTCAACTAATGATGGCATTCTAGTCATTCTAGTTTTCACAAAACTAGCTCTGAATTGCATGTCATTATAAAATCCTCATTTGAGGAACGATTTTAATAGGCGACGTTGAGATCGGCTTCTTAGGACTATGTTTGGCAGGGGAGCTCATTACAACATCCACTGCCTTTCTTAATATTTGGTGCTCGCTTTTTTTGTATTCTTCTGTGATTTGAGAGAGATCTAAGTCTGCATCCAGCACTATGACCTAAAAAAGATAATACTAGATTTAGATAGATACCAAGATAGTATTTGGTTCAGATTGCTTTTACAATAGGTCTGTATTCGATTAACAAATTGTAAAGTAGATCTTTGAAACACATGCGCTGTCAGACCCAGCTTTAAAAGTCACTAGCCGTTTCCCGCGACTTCATACGCGTTACACTACTCAATGTGTAGGTAATCTAAAAATAAAGCTAAAATCGGTGTTGCAATTTGACTTGACACGCCATTTTTATGCCATCTGATTTATGGGATAAAAAGCAGCCTATGTGTGAATCGAGGTCTTAATATAGGTACGTACTAGAAGTGCGCGCCGCCGCGGCGCGCCGCCGCCGCCGCCGACCGTTTGAAATGTCATGTCATATCAAAAGACGCGGGCGCGCGGGACAAGAACACGCGGGGGGCGCGGGGCTTTTTTACGGCAAACTCACGACGAAGCTCAAGTTACTCAGCCAGCGACCAGCGAGTATCTAAATACTTTATTTTTGATTAGGCGACAAATACTTAAGTAACGTGATTTTGATTTCAAATATGGCTTCAGATAAAGATATTGAAACTTATAAATTAAAAAGGTTTACGGTGTCAATTCTTTTCAATACTAAAACAAAAAGTAGTTCATGCTGGAAATATTTCGTGGATTTGGTTCTCCACGATGAAAATGAGAACAAGAAAAAGAAAGTTTTGGAAGACCTTGTGTTCTGCAATGTTTGTTTAACTTCGAAGAAGGATGAGTGTGGCGAGGACATTTCATTTGGGATCGTAAGTACCTATACCTTGTTTTTATATGAGTGAAGTGAAGTGAAACGTCAGATTCTAAGTTATTTATCTCATTGTTTTGCAAGTTTAACTGTAAGATACGTATGTATCTACGTACGTAAATGTGAATAATTGATAAATATGTACGTTACATGCAGGTATGTTACAGACGTTGCAGTCAATTTCGCAAAAATATGAGATAAAAAACTTTTTAGGTTATAATTTACTCCATTCGTAAAAAAACAAGGTATACCTACATATTTGATTGCTATTGTTGTGACTTGTGAATGTTTAATTTCAATGGCTTTCAATGATTTGGTGTGATGAGCTTATCGCTTTGTTGCAGAGCAAATATTAAAAAATATAGCAAAACGGTGAGCACAGGTAATCTAATGCGACACCTTCGAGACGAGCATAAAATTCGTTCAGATATTAACGTAGAAAAGGCGAAAACGAATATAAAACAATTTTTTAATGTGTACCGCATTTCTAAATCAACTTTGCCTGGTGTTGGTCGCACGGAAAATGCACCCAAACCCACTATCGACAAATGGCTTAGAGAGAGATTTAGCATTGTGGATGTGCAAATCTTTGATGCCGTTTGATTCTATTGCTGACGAAGGGATGATCGACTTTTTCAAGGTGTTTTTTTTAATGTTTGTTAATAAATATGTGTTCTTTGATTCATTAGTTCATTACTAACATTTTGCTATGTATGCATATGTATTTCAGAAATATGGCATAATAGTTTCTAGTTCAGATTTGCCCTCACGCGATTCTATCAGTCGTGCTGGATTGGATGATATTTATGAAAGTATGCTTGATAACGTGAAGATGCAAATAATATGTGACAAAGCATATCAACTATACTAGAAAAAACATAGCTTGATCTCTGGGACAGCTGTCAGTAAAATCGCGTCTATGAAGTTCTGAATTTAACAGTACGGACAAACGTACCAGTCAATGTCATACTTTATGGGCATGCTGAGCTAATTATAGTGATGAGCGATGAATCATCGTTACCACAGACTATAAACTATCGATATTTTGTATAAAACTTAAAAAAATAATTTTTTAAATTTAATTAAATTAGTTTTCCGTTCTCATCACTTTGTTTTTGTTACTATTGCTGTTAATTTGTTAAGTTTATTTATTATTGTTAGTTTCTTTGTTGTTATTGTGTGTTTTTATTCTTTGTTGTTATTGTGTGTTTTTATTCTTTGTTGTTATTGTGTTTTTATTCTTTGTTTTCATTGTTTGTTGGCATAATGCCAAAGAGAACGAAGAAAATTGTTTTGAACAGTCAAAATCGTGAGTTTGTGATTCGCTTGCGTGAATATTTTGAGCGAGAAAACCAAAATGGTGGACCGCTATTACCCATGGCAAAAGTTTGTGACAGAGTTGCAGATGCTCTTGGCATTGGACGTGCGACAGTAATTCGCATCAGTAAAGAAAAATATGGCGAATCTTCAACCGCAGTATTGACTGAAGACGAGGAAAAAAAGCTTTCAACGCCAAATAAAAAAAGAAGAAAGGCTGCTCCTGTCACAAAAATTGACGACTTTGACGCCGCTGCGATTCGCAACCATGTATATGGTTATTATACACGGGGCGAGTTACCTATATTAAAAAAAACTGGCGGCTTCCCTAAAAGACGCAGACTTGTTTAAAGGAAGCTTGCCGTCACTATCGAAGATTTTGAAAAATATTGGATTTTCCTACAAAAAAAGGGACAAAAGAAAAATTATAATGGAACGAACCGACATTGCTCTTGCTCGAGTGAATTTTCTCCGGAAAGTCAAAAAAATTACAAATTGGGACAAAGTTGTCTTTTTAGACGAGACATTACTAAACGCCAATCATACCGTATCCAAAGCTTGGACCGATGATACGGCACAATCGACCACCAAAGTACCCGAACGCAAAGGTCAAAGATTAATAATAACTCATGCTGGGACGTCATCTGGTTTTGTGCCTAATTGCCTATTGGCATTCAAATCTACGAAGACCAATGAATACCATGAAGAAATGAATTTTGAAAAATTTAAAGTGTTTTTTAAAATTATTAGATAATTTGAAGGAGCCACATTATATAATTATGGATAACGCCCCATATCACTCGGTCCAAAAGCACAAACCACCAACTTCGGCAAACAGGAAGTTAGAAATAATTGCATGGCTTCAAGAAAAAGGAATAGAGGCCAATGAAACAATTAGGGAGTGCAATCTCGGTATACTGAGATCTCGAAATACCGAGATCTTGCATGAATTATGCAAGATTAATCTTGCACCCAAAATCGTGCGCGATCTCGCAAGATTTGCAAGATTGCACAGCAACGCATTCCACGGTTTTTTTTTCGAACGCTTTGTTTACCTACATCGGCCGGCACTATTCGGCACGGACCGAACGCACGGTTGGTAAAGTCTACTTACTTTTTGGACGGGGATTTCCCCAATGTTGTCGTTTGGTTGGTTTATGTTTTGGTTGAGTTGAGTGAGAGGTTGAATTCGAGATTCGAGTGCGAGCGAGTGAGAGCTTACTTACATGACAATGAGAGTTCGTTTTTGAGTGTGGAGTGAAGTTTTTAAATTAAATTGTGTGTTTCGTCAGCTTCGTCCGTAAGTGTATTCCAATTTGATTCTAATAGTAAAAAGACAGTTTCCAGTCAAGTATTGGTTTTAAAATACGTGAAATAGCCGTGATGTCGTCGAATATAGTTTATAAGGAGTTTAATAGTCCGCTGGAAGTATGGAAGTACTTTTTGAAGGCAGAGGATGGCTTGACTGCTCAATGCAAATTATGTAAGTCTATCCTTAAAACATCGGCACGTTCTCCTAAAGGTTTACATGTACATATGATGCCAAGCATAAAATTGATACGACGAAGAAGAATCTATTACAAAATACGACTCCGGTTCCATCAACGTCTTCGCCGGCAACCAACTCGTCGGCTGTGTCTGGTTCCCTAGATGAGAACCGTACAAAAAACACAAAATCTCTGACTACTTTCATTCGCAAGATGAAGTTCCTAGGGAAAAAAGGATTGACAGAATGGTTTCCAAAGATGGCCAGACATTTAGATCGTTTTGTACGTCTAAAGATTTAAGAGAATTATTTGAAGAAAAAGGCTACAAAGTTCCATCATCTCGTAACTCTATAAAATTAATAGTCATGAATTATGGCATGACTCTGAAGATGAAAGTGTCTCAAGATCATTATTATAAATACAGGATTTATCACGAACCGTCTTATCGGTGTTTCGACCGACAATGATTCGGTTCAATTCGTGAACCTTCATCAGGGTGAGTGCGATCTGCTCCGAATAACGTCTCGCCTCGCACTGCGCGCCGCTGCTCTCTGCGCGCGAGTGGACGGGCGGGGTGGTAGGGATTGGGTCAACGAAAGCACAGTGCGTTGACCCGCTGTGTTATCATCATTATCATCACTGCTGCTCTCTTCTGTAGTTCTTGGTACAGGCAAACATACAACACTATGTCTCTACCAGGTTCACTCACTCTTCTGTCACTTGCATCATGAAGACATGGATAAGACGGTACGTGATAAATCCCGTATTTATAATAATGATTGAAATCAATCACGAAAATTTTCTAAGTGTCTCAAGATCTTAAGGAACTAAAGAAAGATAATCACAGATTTGCTCTTACCTTTGATGAGTGGACTTCTTGTAGAAACAGACGCTTTATGAATGTGAATGTTCACACATTTTCAAAAGGAGAAGCTATGTTTTGGAATTTGGGGCTTGTGCGAGTAGTCGGAAGTATGCCTGCAGAGAGTTGTATAGATTTATTGAAGAAAAAGCTGTCAGAATATGCTTTATCTTTGGATGAAGATATAGCGGCTATAACAACTGATGGGGCTAGTGTAATGGTCAAAGTAGGACGACTTATAAACCCTCTCCAGCAACTATGCTATGCTCACGGCCTTCAGTTAGGCATCATAGATCTTATCTACAAGAATAAAGAGAAAGAGTCCGATGATGACCATGAGGAGAGTTCACAAAGCGACAACTTAAAACGGGCGTCAAGCAAACGACGAGGAAATCGTGAATCTCGATATTGACGAAGAAACTGAAGATATCAACGAATCTGAAGGGTTTGATTGCATATTACCTACAGTTGAAGTTGACTTAGTACCAGAGCTTGATAACATAATAAGAAAAGTAAGAAGAACTGTAAAGCTTTTCCGAAAATCGCCAACAAAGAACGACATTCTTCAAAAGTATGTAAGTGATGAGTTTGGCAAAAACATGCAGCTAGTGCTCGATTGTAAAACTCGATGGTCGAGTCTTACAGATATGATCTCCAGATTCAACAAAGTGAAGACGTGTGTAAGCAAAGCTTTGATAGATTGCAATCTAGGGACAAATACGAACTATGCTTTCTTAGAACAAGAATTTGCCGCTTTGTCTGCCTTAGAAGACGTGTTTCAGCCGATCTAATTAGCCGTTGAAGTATTATGTCGAAGAGATTCAGATCTTTTTACCACTGAAACCACTTTGCGGTTCATGGTACGAAAGTTATAAACCTAACAACACCAATAGAACAGAAGCTGGCTGATGCTATGAGGACTCGAATTCGTGAGCGCCGAACAATAATGACTGCAGCATTGTTCTGTTTGAGAAATCCTGTCCAATACGATGAAGATTTTGTACATCTGATAAATGATAACACCTTTAACTTGCCACCAAAAACTTCAGTCGAGAGAGAAATAAAAAAGCTGATCGAGCGACTATACGTACCTGCTCCTCCCTCTACATCTTCAGATGAAATTGTTACAGTAGACCCAGCTGACCCAGCAGACGACAATGATAACGACACGCCTCTATCTTTAGTAGCCGCAAAAATACCTACCTCTCTTGATGAAGAATTACAAATTATTTTGAAAGCCCGCCCACAAGAACGTCCTTCACGTGCAACTGGTTCATTTATTGATAAACTTGTTTGACAAGAAATGAATCTGTTCGAATCAGGCGGGGCAAAAGGCCAGCACCTGCAGTCAGTTTATCAATGCTTATCATCAGTGGTGCCGACCAGCGTGGAGGCAGAACGGGCCTTTTCTGCTGCTGGTTATTTGGCACGGAACATCCGAAGCCAGTTGGCAGACGACACTTTAGATATGTTGTGTTTTCTTAGGAGTTTTTTTTTCAGAATAATCTGTAGTTTTTTTATAATAAATGATTCAGTATTTTTGTTTAATTGTGTATGCTTTCATTATTTCGCCCATAGAACAATAACTTTACCAAATTACAATAGGATACTTATAATTATTAAAGAGAATTCCTAGATATGCAAGATCTTGCAAAATACCGAGATCTTGCAAGATTAGGCCTCTTGAATCTTGCAAATACCGAGATTGATGATTTTTCTGCAAGATTGCAATCCCTAGAAACAATGCTTAAAAACGAATTATTGCGACTCGTTGGTCTAAATAAACCCAGCACACCAACGTATGTCTTAGATGACATAGCCCAAGAAAAGGGTCCGTCATAAGACTGCCTCCATATCACTGCCAGTATAATCCGATCGAGCTTATCTGGGCCCAAGTAAAAGGTTTGTTTTCTCGAATTTCAGTTAGACAGATTCTTTACGTATTAACTCCTGTATAATTTATGATATTAAAATATGTTTTTCTTTCAAGGTTACGCTGCTAGACATAACACAAAACCGCCTTTCACGGCAAATAAAATGTTGCAGTTACTAAACACTGCGGTTGAAAATGTATCTGTAGAAGATTGGAAAAAGGTCATAAGAACCAAATGCAGAAAATTAACGCGCCGGCGAACACTGAGCGCAACTCCAATTCGGCCACGTCAAAAACTTCGGCCTGAATATCGCTATCCCTGTTTAGTGACGAAGTTTAGCCACGCAGAGCGACAGTGATAGCAATAGAATGATTCTAAATTTGATTAGATTTTGACCGTGTTCCGTAATACCAAAAATGATGACTGAAAACTTATTGTATTTTTCTCATTGTGTTGTTAATCTGTAACTAGACGATATAATCTATGTTCCCATGACTAGGATACGTAAGATGTTGTTATTTTTAATACGAAACAATTAGGTTGAAAACAGGTCTTTTATGACGTAAAAATATGCAGAATGCGATACGCCTCTATTTCATTTTAGGTAAGTATTTTGATCTAATATATGGTTGGGAACCTAGATAAATACTATTCAAATTAAAATAATACCTTATTAAGGTAGAAATATGATCCAATTAGAAATGATCTTGGTAGTACGTGTTGTATGGGCGATTGTCCCTCCGGTGTCCCCTTGATGGAAGAAGATTGCGAGCGGGACGTTCGATTTGATAATATTTGCGAACAAGAGTTCATTATAAATTTACAAGATTGCTCTAGCGATTCTGAAAGTGATTCGGATATTGATTTGGGGTGTACTCCTTTGGAATAAATAAATGTATGTATTAAAATATTCTTTTCATTTAATTACCCAAATCATAATATAATCCAATATACATATAATTATGGCAGACAGCCTTCGTGGCGAAGCGGTACTGAACACTACTGCTGCGCAGGAGGTCGCGGGTTCGATCCTCGCTCAGTGCAAATATTTGTATGCATGAATATGGGTTTTTGCACTGGTCTGGTCGTGCCTCGGAAAGCACGTTAAGCTGTCGGTCCCGGCTGCCATACGAATATCTAATGGCATTCGTTACGGGTTGTTGGAGCCCTCAAAAGTCCAACAATTGGTCTTACTGCAAAGCTTCTATCGATAATTACTATAGATATTTTCTGTATCATAACAACCATAGGAATGTCAGTTTAACAAATGTCGCAGAGATCAAGCTATGTTTTTTCAAGTATAGCACTCACATTTGATTTGTGGACAGATGGCTATAGGCGGCTCAATTATATCACGTTTAGGCTTCACTATCTCACTAACGGTAAATATTTTTCTTAATAATACTATCTTCTTTGTACGTAACATTATGCTTTTGTATAAGGTGACCCGGGGCTATTGTAACTATGGGGTTATTGTAGCTTATTCATTTATCTTTCTTTTCATAAAACATTATGAAAAGAATCCATATTAATATTACAAATGGGCAAGTAACTCTGTCTGTCTGTCTGTTACCTCTTTATGCTTAGACTGCTGAACCGATTTGGATTAAATTTGGTATTGAGATAGTTATTTCGCTTCCATGCTGGGCTGGGAAAAAAAAGAAAGCGGCTTCTCTTCCCATCCATACTAAGAGAGTCAGAAAAGGGATGGGCGAGAATTCAGAGATTATTATGTATGTGTAACGTTTGCTTTTTTTTCTTGATTCACAATTTATCTCACACATTTTTCTTAGACTTCGAACTGAAAACGTTCATTCTCAAAACTGAACTCGTCGAAGGAACAAAAAGTGGAGAGAATATTCAAAAAGTTATAGACGAAACTAAAAAGGAGTTTGCACTAATCGACAAAAAGATTTGCAGTGTAACTGATGCAGGAGCGAATGTAAAACGAGCTGTTAGACTAGCAAAAATTGATGGACATCTTTGCTTAGGTCATGGACTCCATAACCTAGTGACCATTGACGGAATAAAAAACACTCCTCAGATATGGAGTCTCGTAATAAAGTGCAAAAAAATTGTAAAAGCTGTCAGGTACCGATTACCACAGTTAGAAAAAGAAGCAGATACTGAACAAAAGCAATTAATAATTTCACTAGAGTTAGCTGCTCAAGCGATCGAAGAAGACGAAAATGATCCTATTTGCGAAAACGAGGAGGGCCATGAAATAAAAGATCGTCCTCTATTTGGTAATTTAGAGCACATTCCCAGCGTTAAAACGTCCACACCAACACGTTGGCATAGTATTTTAGAAATGTTGCGAGAGTATGGCACATTGCTGCAACTGAAATCCCATTAATAACATTTTAAAGAAGATTGACCAAGATGATTTAAAAATCATTCAGACGGAGTGGAACCTGTTAGAAGACCTAATTAAATTCTTAAGGAAGTTCCGAGATGTTGTTGAGGTTCTATCGTCACAGAAGAAATGCACAATCAACCTCGCTCTTGTTTTCAAAACAGAAATAAAAGTTGTGCTCAATTCATTTGGGGACGACGATGAAACTTTGATTATCTTAACCCTAAAAGATAATATATTAGCTAGCCTGGATAAAAGATTCCCCACAACGAAAACTGTTGTCACTGCGGCACTGCTAGACTGTCGCTTTATGAGGCTTAAAGAAATAGAAACTTATCTTGATGCTCACCAGAAGACACCTGCGTCCTTTTTAGCAGAGTGTGTCAATGAAATAAAAGGTGTTGATCAAGGTAGAGATGGAGATCTTCAAGAGACAACCCCAACTGCCAGTACAAGCAAGCAAGTTTCTTTACTAACTCAACTTTCCCGCAAACATAGCTACACATACCGTGACTCAGTGAATAATGATGATATCGACCAAGAGGTCTGGAAATATATAACAACTGCAGATCCTGGGGAACTCGGAGATAGAGATCTCCTAGCTTACTGGAAATCAAAAAAATCTGCATATCCGTATTTGTCATCTTTAGCACGGGCAGTACTATGTATACCTGCTACTAGTACTCCCAGCGAAAGAGTATTTTCTGTAGCTGGGCTTGTTATTACGGCAAAAAGATCTCGTCTAAGTCCTCATAGACTGAACAAAATAGTTTTCGTTCATGACAATTATATTAGTTGTAAAGAAAATACCAAGGAATGATTCTTGAGCTCTTGTTTTTTCATTAAATACTTTACCTATTAATTTACTTTGTTTGCCTTTATCAACCTAATTTCATATTCTTAAAAATTATATCGAATGTTTGACGCCGCCGCTGAAGGTATTTTGACGGCGCGCCGCCGCTGGCTTTTTTTTTACTCGGCGCGCACTTCTAATACATACTAAATTTAATCGAAATCGGTTCAGCCGTTACGACATGATTGAGTAACAAACAAACATCCTAACTTTCCCATTTATAATATTAGTGTGATTATGCCAAAACTGCATCCTCTAAAATCATTATCGGGATCACTAACTTTTACAAGCTTCTATAATGTTTAAAGTTATTTTGATTAAATCATTTCACACTCAAGCAGGATATCAATTTAACTGCTGGATAAAACTGCACTTTATTATCAAAATTATATTAAAATATCTTATCACTGAAATAAAGTAGTTTAAGATAAGATATTATTGTATAAGTATTATTATTGAATTATTGGAATATTCCAGAGGATAGTAATAGATGAAAGAATTTGAGCAGACCTTTGCCCGGTAGCAGACAAAGTATGTTCAGATAAATAATTAAATAGTTTTTTCATCAGCTTCAATCGGCTTTTACATTAATAATTATTGTAAAAGTGGGCCACAAGATGTTACCTTATTTTTACTGCATTTAATAAACAGTTCTCTGTTCTATAAACGTATTACTTACGGGAGCTGGGCATTCTCCATGTACTCTGTTGATAAGCCAGTCTTCATGTAGTGTGTGTAACTCTTCAATGTAGGAGAATGGAACACATTGCTCCTCTGAACGGGCCCTTTTTTTTATCCTCTCATATACACAGGAAGGAGTTGCTTTTAGATACACTGAAATAGTAAAATAATATTTTGTGAAACACACTTGTTTGGTAGAAAATAAAGAGCGGAATAAGCAGCTAGAGGCTAGCTAGGGGAGGGGGGCATAAATTATAACGATTATGAGAATTTAAAGGTAACAACAGAAACAAAGTGTGGGTGTCAGCCGCCCGGGACGAAGAAAATGTTGCCACCCATTTCAGGTATTTCAATTTAAAAAACTACAATACACAGTAATTATAAAGAAATTTTCGGCAAGAACAGGCATAATTATTGTGTATTGTACAGGTTACAATTAAAAAAGTCATATACAGTCAAAACCGTTTATGGCGACATCGTTTAGAACAACATACCGGTTAAATTGAACAAAATCAAAGGTCCTGGCTGAATGTTATATGACCGCCTTATCGAAAACATTGGTTTTTACGACATTGTTTACTACGACATACCGCTAGAGAATACAATCCCGGGATCCCGACCGTTTTCTGGCCTCGAAAATCCCGGGACTGTACTTGGCTAATCTCGGGATTTTCGGGATTGCCACAAACAAGTCTAGTTTGTATTCCGTAGTCCGTTGCGCCTTGAAAATAACCTTGCCTAGATTATTTTAATACATTACGACAAAAAGCAACTCGTACAATACTTAGGTACCCACTATTTACTACACAGGTGCAGTCCTAATAATATGTTTGTCGTAGAACTTAGAAGGGACTTCCCCACTCGGAATACTTTAATACAATACTCGTTAAGGTAATTCCCCAACGAACCAACAGGGGAATCACCCGATCATCTCATATCATAATATTGTTGCGGGTATTTCCCGTCGGGGATTCCCTGTGCGAAAGTATAAATATGCAAATCAGGTTTTATTTATTTTTTCATTTATTGTTCTGTCAGTGACGGGTTACGTAGGCTAAGTCAGTGACGACGGGTTACGTAGGCTACGTCATTAAAATTTAAAAGTCAATTATCTGAAATTAAGTATTTCAAATGGCGGGAAACTTTGTTAAACATAATACGACGTCAGTGTGGAGTTATTATTTAGTTGCGAAGGACGGGAATAGTGCTAAATGTAAGCGATGCCCAGCCATCCTCAAGACTTTGGGTGGATCAACTAAGAGATTACATACACATTTGTTATCAAAACATAACATCAAGGTTATATCAGCTTCAACAAGTCAAGATTCTGAAAATCTGAACACAGCACCGCCGCCAGCCAAGCGAAATTTAGATGATTATTTTACTAAAAGTGCCGACGATAGCCTGGATGATATTTTGGCAAAAATGATTGCATTAGATGGATTTCCATTCAGTGTATTCATAACCTCAGATGATTTGAGAAAATTGCTCTTAGCAAAATACACGGATTTACCAAAGTCAGCCGTCACTGTTCGAAAACGTGTTATGAATTACAGTGAAAAAATCAGAAAGCAAGTAACTGCAGAATTAAAACATTTGAAAAGTGCAGGTGAAACATTTAGTCTTTCTTTCGACGAGTGGACTTCAACTTCCAATAAACGATACATGGCGGTCAACGTTCATTCATATAAAAAATTTTGGAACTTAGGACTTGTTCCTATTTACGATAGTATGACAGCTGAAAATTGTCTTCGTATATTGCAAGAGCGTCTAAGTAAATTTGACATTTCCCTAGAAACTGACATCGTGGCTATTGTAACCGATGGACCGAATGTTATGATAAAGGTGGGGCGGCTTGGTTGCACTGAACAACAACTGTGTCTCGCACATGGTATCAATTTGGCGGTCTGTGATGTGCTTTATGAAAAACATAATAATTTGCAAGATAGCCCTACCTCAGATGATACTATAAATGAACCAGCTGTGACTGTTGATTATATGGACGACAGCGATGATGAACACCATTTAGAAGACTTAAGACTGTCCAGAATCAGGTTTAATCGTAATGTCACAAAATGATCTTGCGCCAGAACACGTACCAGAGTTAACACAATATGAAAATATTAATGAGCTGATAAAGAAAATCCGCAAAGTTGTAGTGTATTTCAAAAGATCTCCATTGAAAAATGAAACAGTGCTTCAAAAATATGTGAAAATTGAACATGGAAAAGAGTATTCACTTCTTTTGCTGTAAAACCAGGTAGAATAGTCTTTTAACAATGCTGGAGCGATTTTATCTTTTAAAAGCATGCATTCAAAAAGCTCTTATAGATCTCAATCATCCAATTCGTTTAGAAGATGTTGATTTTGAATTGGTAAATAAAATTGTTGATGTGCTGACCCCAATTAAATTGACAGTAGAAGCAATCTGTCAGCGAGATGCTAATTTATTTACAGCTGATGCCGCTTTGAAATTTCTTATAAAACAACTGTCTAGCACAAACTCGGCACTTGCCAAAAAAATTAAAACATCCTTAGTGGAACGTATAAAGCAACGACGAAGTGATGATTTAACTAGTGTGTTAAATTATTTACAAAATCCACGAATGGATGATGAAAATCAGTTATTATCGGATTTGGAATGGCACGACTTATTTCCAGTTCCGACACAGGCTTTAGTGAGGAAGCAAATAAAGAGTATTGTTAAAAGACTTAATAGTCGAGATAACACGGAAGAAGAAGCAAGGTCAGGATCACAAACAGATGATGAGCTAAGGTCAGAAACCTCCCAACCCCAATTGACATTGAAGGAAAAGTTACAGCTGGAAATTAACAAGAGTATGAAATCCCCAGATCCTGAAGTACAAGTACAAAATGAATTAGGGTTGGCAAATAGTATTAGACGTGAAATGAGCCTGTTCGAAAATAGAGGAGTTCGTGGATATCACTTAGAAACAGCATATAAGTATCTATTGTCTATTCCTCCAACCAGCGTAGAAGCTGAACGAGCGTTTTCAGCTGCTGCTTATGTTGGCAATAAACTACGAAGCAGGCTCGGAAGTCAAACATTGGATGCTTTGATATTTCTGCGATTATATTTTCGCAATTCTAAATAGTTATTTTGTGCTGTTTTTAATTTCTTGCAAAAGTATAGTATTTTTTGGTTTGTGTTTTTTCTTTTCTTATTATTATTCTGATTTGTGTTGTGCAAAGACATTAACGACATTTTTTTTTTAATTACTCGTGTTTTTTTATTTTAGCCCAATTAGAAACCGCAGTCTAATCCCGGGATAGGCCCGGGATCCTGGGAAAAGGCTTCAAAAATCCCGTAAGCCCGGGATTGAAAAACATGCTCGGGATTGTATTCTCTACATACCGCATTAAGCGAACACATTTGGTTAATGTTTTCGGAGAATTATATCTGTAGAACGACCGGCTCAGCTGTATTGTAAACAATTTGAATAGGTAACTGTATCCACATCTGGCACAGTATAATAGTCAATGGCTATTATCGTAAAAGTAAACAAAGTTTAGGGTCTTTTGTAATTCTTAAAACAAAGCACATGCATGCCGTAGCCTCAAGGCCTGCTTCGTCATATCTCTTCAGTCAGTTTGTTACTTATCTTTACACAAGACGCACCAAAACATATAGCACCATAACGCAACCAAAACATTGTTGAGTTAACTGTGAAAATTGTAACATGTCGCAAAAAAGAAAACAAATCAATATCGAAGAAAAATCGCGTATTATTTCAAAGCTAGAGAAAGGAATTCCAAACAAAGACCTGGCAAAAGAATATGGTGTATCACACTCGACAATTTCAACCATTTGGAAAGAAAGGGAGAAAATTCAAATCCTTTACAAGAATTTTTTGAAAATGAAACGAGCCAGAACAACGCGGCATACGAAGATTGAGGAAGCTTTGTTAAAGTGGTTTAAATATCAAAGGACAAATAATGTGCCCATAAATGGACCAATTCTTCAACAAAAAGCAAACGATTTTGCTCAACGTTTTGGTGAGGATTTTGTTTGCTCGTCTAGTTGGATTCAACGTTTCCGGGCTCGACATGGCATTGTCGTCGGGAAAATGAGTGGTGAAGCTGCCAGTGTGGATAAAGATGCTGTAGACGAATGGATTACGCAAAAGTGGCCTACATTATGCGAAGGCTACAGTCCAGAAGACATTTATAACGCAGACGAAACCGGACTTTTTTACAATATGACACCAGACAGGACTTTAAAATTAAAAGGAGAGAATTGTTCGGCTGGAAAAATGTCCAAGACGAGACTAACGATCATGGTTGCAGCAAATATGACAGGATCCTGTAAAAGGAAGCTTTTAGTTATTGGGAAATCTAAAAAACCAAGATTCTTTAAAAACATACGCTCACTGCCGGTAACGTATGAAAACAATCTGAAGTCATGGATGACATCGGAAATTTATGAAAGATGGTTACGAAACTGGGACGCTGAATTAAAAGCAAACAATAAGAAAGTTCTTTTTTTAGTTGATAATTGTCCTGCTCATCCGGCTGTTACTAATCTGAAGTGTATTAAACTTGTGTTCTTACCACCAAATGTAACATCTGTACTGCAACCTATGGACCAAGGTGTAATAAGATGTTTAAAATCTCATTATAGAAGACTGCAAGTGTAAAAGTTAATACAAAGCATTGACAGTAATAATCAGAACAGCTTTACGGTTCTTGATGCCATCTTGATGGATATCATCAAGCATGGGAAAAAGTTTCACAAAAAACTATAGCTAACTGCTTTGGGCATGCAGGTTTTAAAGATCTTACAAGTCTTATAACAAGAACCTCAGATGATGTGATTGACGATGATGAAGAAGACAATATTTCTTTGGCACAATTAGCCCAAAACTTACGACCTGCTTTATCTACTACTGAAACAGACGAGTTTATTGATGTAGATCAGTCTATTGCAATTTGTGCACCAGCTACGGAGGATGATATTGTACGTGAAGTTCAAGAGGAAAATGAAAATGAACAGGAAGACTCGGAAGAACAATTTACAGTGCCAACTTTGATTGATGGTCTCAATGCTGTTAGTGTATTACGAAAGATTGTTCTTTTTAATGAAGAGTTCCACATGCAGGGAAATTGTGACGATACGCTGATTAAAATCCAACGTGAATTACAAAATAAGTATGCACGACAGAAGTGTTTCAAACAAACTAAAATTACAGATTTTATGCATACAAAAATGATGGAAAAATGATATTGTTCTTTTATATTATACGTTTGTATTGAAGTAAACAAAATGCGGTATTTCCTACATGAATATACATATTATCTTTCCTATTAATACCTGTCACCGGTTGTTACAACTATCGGTTTTTACGACTCAATATGAGTAGTCCCTTCGATGTCGTTAAAACAGATTTTGACTGTAGTTCTTGTTTGTGGCTACTGTTTCTTTGAATTGTCAAAGCATCACTCACGGACTTCCCTGAAGGGACTTACCCGTACTGTAACCTAATTCGCAGGTGGTATTGAACATTATTTTTTATATGATAGAAGACAGAAGTCATTCTTGTTGAATTAGTTATAAATAGTCCAAGCACAAAATATAATATGGGGAATCCCTGCAAAATGTCATTATTATTGTACCTACGTTCATTTAAAGAAAGGGGATTCCCCGATTTCATCACAGTATAAGAAATGAAAAATTCCATGTTTATTTGGATTGGTTCGAATCATAGGTGCGACAAAATATGAAATGGTTCAAATATATACAAGATATTATTTGTACTTATTGTGAAATTTTGCCGCCTCCTAAAGGTGTCGCTCAGAGTGGGCCACCCTTACTACGCTATGCTACTAGGTCACAAAATTTGTAACAACTAGCTTGTTAAATTTCATGAGACAGCTAACTGTTAGTCCATACAAAGTACATACATTTCAAGGCATTTTCATCATGCTTACCAATAAGATCAGCCTCAATAGGTATCTGATCATGAATAAACCTGTACCACTCATCCAGGACAGCAAACTCAGCCGGATGGATAATCCCATTTCTCTTCATGTGTTCTATGAAGCAATACCGTGCACTGAACAGGGATCTCTCCATTAACTTCACTGGGGTCTGGGTGGGTCTCCGATGCATGTCCAGCATGGTCAGAGCAACATATGATTGGAATGTCATTGCCCATTTGGTTGTGTCTTTGTACTTAAGATCCTGAAATTATATTATGATAAAGATTAGGTTTCTACAAAATAATTACGTATCTGTCTCGTAGAAAAATAAAGTTCTAATAAAGTCTCTAAAGGAGTCTAAAGGGACGGAACACGATTTGACACAACAGGCAAAATGTTAATGAATTTGCACTTGGACTGGACTCCAAGCCAGAATGTTAAAAACCTTACCAGTAGATTATATCCTTTGAGATCACGCCACTTGTCAACAGGCTCCGTCAGCAAAGTAATGTCTTCAAATTGGCGAAAATGTTCCAGAAAAGTAGTTTTACCGCTGCCAATATTTCCTTCGACGAAAACAGTGAACGGTTTCGTGATGTTGGAACACATTTTGTGGTTGTTTTTACCAGTTGCTAGCCCACGAAAACCCACGAACTCAGAGACGCCTCTTTTGCACTGATTTCCCGCCGAAATTGTCCCAAAATATATAACGCGCGCGAACATAACCTGTCAAGTTCCTGTCAACAGTAAATTTAGTAAATACACAAACTTTTATGGGCAAAAATATCATCAGAGTGAGTTTACTGATCCTGTAATTCTGTACCCTCTTAAATTTTAGTGATATCGTATTTGTGGAAATTGTAAAATAGCTGAAGTGCTAGATTCTAAAATAATTAGTAGAAACAATAGAGCCAACCGCCGGATTTAATCACTGAAATCAACAAAGCAAGGGAACGAGAACGAAGGACATCCATACATAATGTTTTATTTCTTGTCTATGAAAGAGTGAATGATGAAAATGTTTTAATGTAGGATGTGACAAACCATAATGCAAGCTGCCTATTCACTTCCGAGCATTTTCCACAATCAAATATAATTTTTTATAAGCGCCAAAATTTAAATTGGCCAATTAGGCATGTCCACGAAATCCATCGACAAAACTAGTATCTTCTTTGAAGTTGTCTGTTGATCTGTTTTCGAAAAAGAAAGAAGACTGACGTGTTTCACTTGTGCGATCTCATTTTATAGCCGGTATTTTTATTGTAATTGTGTAAAATAGCGTAAAATCTAAGAAAATGCTACATTCAATTTACCTAGGTATGTTTAGCAAACATGCGATTAGACCGTGCATGGTGACGTTGGATTGTTTTAAGTAACCTTTTAGTGCCGGCCATAAAATTAATTTCTCTTTGCTTCTCAGGTATTTTATTGTGTGCAGTGGGTTCGTACGCCCTATACGACTCGTCCTCAGATGTAGTGGAACTTACACCTAGTAACTTCGATCGATTAGTCACAAATTCAGATGAAGTGTGGATTGTTGAATTTTATGCCCCATGGTGCGGTCACTGTAAAAACCTCGTACCTGAATACAAGAAAGCCGCTAAAGCACTAAAGGTAACTAAGAATTCGGAACCAAAATTTAACCGAACTCTTATAAATATGAAATGTTTAATTCAGTTGTGTATATTGCTCTGTTTCACACATTACTTTAAATTCACAGGGCATTGCCAAAGTAGGTGCATTAAACGCTGACGAGCACAAGAGCTTTACACAGAAATATGGCGTCACAGGATTCCCCACACTCAAAATTTTCACCGGCAGTAAACACTCTCCTTACTCGGGACAAAGGAATGCTGAAGCATTTGTTGACGGTGCACTCAAGGCAGCCAAGGAGAAGGCCTATGAAAACCTCGGCAAAAAGAGCTCGGACAAGGTAAATGTTCTTAAAGTCTAAATATCTTACTAAACTATATCCCTGTTTTAAGAACAGAAAACTTGAAAAATAGCACTCAGGATAACATCCAACAGTTGGCTAATAATGGTATGAATATAATTTATACTATTATGCCACAAAGTCCTAAACGAACAACTCAATCGCAAAGCACAACTGAAATAATAAGATTGCCTCAAATTAATAGTAAGAAGGAAGTCATAGTAGTTATTGAAGTCTACAAGATAGGTATGTTGAAAAAAAAACATCTATGTAAAGAATAAAATAAGAAAATATAGTTTAATACATAGTATCTTAAGATTTCTCTTCTATTTATTTCCTACTAGAAACAAAAAATTTGTTAAATACAGTATAAGGGCAACATTTTCTAGTTAGTGTTTTGAGTGATCTTTCTCCTGCAGGCAACACTTCAGTTGTTAAGTGAGACTACTATAGTCTAACTTTTTATTAGCTGCAGTAAAATGACGTTTTGTGGGTTGCCGGTTTTTGAAGAAAAATAAATAGGGATGTAGCTAAATGAGTGAATCATAAATGAATAATCAGTTTGGTTTTTTTTTTGAGATTTAATATTAAGTTGTAATGTATTTTTTTAACCTATTATTATTACTATACTAGAGGATTGATCTTTTTTAGTGGAAGTATAGGGAGGTACATTCAAAATGAAACAAAAACGTCATAATAATGTTATTTAATTAATTTTTGTGAACTGAATCACATCCCTATTGAGATTAGGCTGGCAACATTATTTTACGGAATGACATTTAGAAACGTCATTTTACTGCAGCTAATAAAAAGTTAGACTATAGATGTTAGCCAGTAATTTTTATAAATAAATAGTCATATTTAAAATTTAAGTGCATTTCAAGAATTTTGCTTTTAAACATTTTCTCTGTACAAATTACAATTAAGTTTATAAATCTTTTACAATTAGCGTCTGCATAATCCAATCTACGGTCATAATATACCATGGAAACAGCTAAGAAGGCCAACGAAACAGGCCTATCAACTTCTATACCTTGATACACCACCAAGCAATAGAAAAAACCTAATGAACCTACAAACCCATTTGTTCCGAAGAAGAATAACTTATGATGATGTCCCTAGAATAATGAAATCAATACGCTTTTCAAACAGAAGATAAATGAACAGATGACAAAAAATTGTGAACTATATTTATGAATGTACAAATAAAATGGTTTTATTGTATTTCAAGACTAGAATTTAGATTGTGGAATAATATGATGACTAGTTAACTGTTCTACAACATCCTATAAAACAATTACTGCATTATGTTTTAAATCTATCATGGAACAATATTATCACTAAAAACCAGATGTTTACCATGAAACTGTGTTAAAATAACGGGACATTAAAAAACTTACAGATATGTTCCTGCATTTATAGGACGCTAGAGCATAACACTGAAAAGCTTATTATAACCCCTTAAATCAATTAATATCCAGTTTTTAGTGAAAATAAATACTAAATGATTACCACTTTTATAAAGAACTAGCTGACCCGCCCGCGGCTTCGCACGCATTATTCGCCAATAAAAACATTAACCTCCCTGTGATAAAAAGTAGTCTTGTCTCGATCCCGATTATAATCTATCTATACCAAATTTAATCGAAATCGGTCCAGCCGTTTAGTCCTGAAAACGTAGCAAACAGACATACAGATAGTTATATGAAATGAAATGAAATGAAAAAAAATGAAATGAAAAACATTTATTTGACACGACGACATGGCATACACAATCAACAAAGTAACAAATGATGGGATACCTTGACTTCTGGTTAATTACGTTATTTTGTACATAAATTAAGACAAAAATGCCAGACCTCAAGAAGTTCTAATAAGTAAATGCTTAGATAACAGAAACATCCCACGCAACTTTCAACTACCTAATTATAAATACTCGAAATAATAATATAATATTATATATAATATTAGTAAAGAATTTCACCAAACCTACATATGTACATTTTGAAGAAGACAAATGCTTGTGTTTTATTAATAGACACAGGAACAAAGAGCAATGACACAAAATATGGCTTATCATTGTTTACCACACAGTTTATACATTGATAGACTTGGGGTAATTTTGTAAACAGTTGAGAGATAAAACCCTCATCAATTTGATTCACTCTTATCTAAAGTAAAGATAAAATGAACCAAATAGATAGGGCTATGTTTATACTTAAATAATTCAAAACCATGGTATACTAATATTATTAATTCGAAAGTGATTTTCTTCTATCTGTTAGCTACGTTTTTACTACTGAACCGGACCGATCTTGGTTAAATTTGGTATACGTATATACATAGGCTACTTTTAACCGGCACCAAAAAAAGGAGGAGGTTCTCAATTCGGTTATACATTTTTTTATGTTTGGTACCTCAGAACTCCGTCATTTATCAACTGATTTTTTATTTGAAAAGATATACTTTCAGATTGGTCCCATAGAAGTTTCATCAAAAACGGTTCAGTAGTTTGATTAATCCGCCCCCTTATTACCTAAGCAAAATTGCTTTTGTGTCGCTATCGCTAGTCAGGCCATCCCTTTCACACGTACAGTACGTACCTCACGTATGAAAGCTGCCCCCGTATTACCTAAGCAAAATTGCTTTCGTGTCGCTATCGCTAGTGAGGCCATCCCTTTCACACGTACAGTACGTACCTCACGTGCCAAATTGCTGTCGCTTCGCTATCGCTAGTCAGCGATAGCGAAGCGACAGCAATTTGGCTTAGGTAATAAGGCTACCGGTTATATATTTTTGTTACAAATTTCTTTTTGTAACCGCGGGCAGAAGCTTGTTATTAACTAAGTTACCTTTATTTAGCTGCTTCACTTGCATTGTTGTGTGCTCACGTCAAGAGTCTAACTAAAGTATACTTAAAAATGAAATTGTCTCGCAACTTAAGTATTAAGTAAGTAAGTAGTTCTTAAGTATTCTAACCACAAATGAATTCTCAGTAAAACTAAGTAGGTTTCAATGATAATATAATTATGTTTCTCGTTATCGAGTCGGCAAAGTATAGGTAGTTATGATAAAAATTAAATTCGAAGGTTTTATACATGGAAATAAACTTATTTATAACGAGCTTCAGCCGGCTGCACGCGTGGTTTATCAATTACAACATAATCTGCCTAGAATACCTTTTATCGAAATCGGTCCAGCCGTATAATCGTGAAAACTTAACAAACAGACGAATTTAATATCATTCGAATTTTTAATCTATCTATACTAATATTATAAAGAGGAAAGATTTGTATTTTTGTGTGTGTGTATGTTTGTAATGAATAAACTCAAAAACTACTGGTCCGATTTCAAAAATTCTTTCACCATTAGAATGCTACATTATCCCTGAGTAACATAGGCTACGTTTTATTCAACTGCGCAGAGGGAGGGTTATGTTTTTATTGAAAAACTACGCGCGCGAAGCTGCGGATTGGTCAACTAGTATATAATAATCTTATAAATTCGAATGTAACTCTTGTGTGTGTTTGTTACGTTATCACGAGTAAACGGTTGAACCTATTTAAATGACCGAGAAGTACCACCCATACCCTGGTCGGCGTACCACCTTGCCGTACCAAACGATTTGCTTCAACTTTTCTTGTTAGCACAAGTAAGGAGCAGGAACTCACTTCCGGCGTATGTTTTTCCAAACCAGTATAATCTCGGAGTCTCTCGGAGTCAAGTCCAGAGTGAATAGGTTCTTTCTAGGCAAGCGTGCTCCATCTTCAATCACACCTTCGCTTACCATCAGGTGAGGTAGTGGTCAAGCGCTTGGCTATCCATCAATAAAATAAATTAAATTTGGTATAAAAACAGATTATAATCGGCATAGAGACATCGGCTACTTTTAAACCGACTGCGCAGAGGGTAATGTTTTTATTGACGAAACACGCGTGCGAACTGCGGGCAGTTGAGTATAAGTATTTTTATTTTTATAGTGTTATCCAAACACTTACGGAAAATTTAAAAAATTTTAATACAAGCCATAGTGATGGCGTGTACTTCCGGTTGCGTTGTCGAAAATCTTGGGCCAAATGTCAAAAAAAAATTGAATGATACAAACCGGCAATGGCGAAATTACAATTTTGTGTTTTCTTCGTGCTTTACCTAGAAATAAATACTATTAGCGTGAATGTTGATAATATTGCAAGTGAGCTTAACGCGCCGGCGAACACCGAGCGCAACTTCAATTCGGCCACGTCAAAAACTTCGGCCTGAATATCGCTATCCCTGTTTAGTGACGAAGTTAAGCCACGCAGAGCGACAGTGATAGCAATAGAACGATTCTAAATTTGATTAGATTTTGACCGTGTTCCGTAATACCAAAAATGATGACTGAAAACTTGTTGTATTTTTCTCATTGTGTTGTTATTCTGTAACTAGACGATATAATCTATGTTCCCATGACTAGGATACGTAAGATGTTGTTTTTAATACGAAACAATTAGGTTGAAAACAGGTCTTTTATGACGTAAAAACATGCAGAATGCGATACGCTTTTATTTCATTTTAGGTAAGTATTTTGATCTAATATATGGTTGGGAACCTAGATAAATACTATTCAAATTAAAATAATACCTTATTAAGGTAGAAATATGCTCCAATTAGAAATGATCTTAGTAGTACGTGTTGTATGGGCGATTGTCCCTCCGGTGCCCCCTTAAAGCTTAGAAATGTAGACAGAACTATCGACATCTCCTCTCAGCTCGTAAAAATCGGTTCGAAAATAACCTTGGAGAACACTGGAAAGTCGTCGATTAATGGCTGGTTCCATCCATCGGTAACCAGCTACGACTCGTTTCTCCTTGAAAACCTGTCAAAAGTTTGACACTACTTTGACACTTTTTCTAGGAGATACGAGGCGTAGTCGGTTACCGACGGATATAGGAACCCGCCATAAAACCATCTCAAACCTTCCTCTTGAGAGGAAGGTTGCGGGTTCAAGTCCCATCTAGGCTTGAAAATGTTTGAGATGGTTTTAAAAATCTCAGCTAGTATTTGTATGGTTTTGTTTTGATGAAAGCAAATGAAGCAGTAGTGTCAGGAATTCAGGATCTTAGCTTGAAGATTCGTCTCTGCCTACTAGTAAATAGCTTGATGTATGTCTGCACAATTCTTGTGATTTCTGTCTGGAACTTTCTACAGCAATAGTGTAGGAGTACACTTTAGATTTGTAAATGTTACCACCCACATTGCGAATCCTACGCGTATATTTTATTACTCATTGATGGGCCATTGGAACACGTCATGTTACTGACCTCCATTAGGCAATATACAATAATAATCTATACTTCTTTATTATAACATTATAAAGAGGAAAGATTTGTATTTTTGTGTGTATGTTTGTAATGAATAAACTCAAAAACTACTGGTCCGATTTCAAAAATTCTTTCACCATTGGAAAGCTACATTCACCCTGAGTAACATAGGCTACTTTTTACCCAACTGCGCAAAGAAGGGTAATGTTATTAAAAAACTACGCATGCCAAGCTGCGGATTGGTCAGCTAGTATACAATAATTATATAATATGAACACTGCTGGACACTTCATACAGTGCTATCTAGCCCCAAACTAAACTAAGCAAAGCTTGCACTATGATGTGAACCAGATTACTGATGGTATACCTTATATACTTTTTGTAAGATCATTAATTCAGGCTATCTATATACTGAGACTTGGACAGAGTCTTCGAGATCGAAGACACGACTATTTCCCCTGCTAGCAACCAAACAAAATTCAGTCGTTTGGGTGCTAAGAGGTAACGAGTATTATTCATCCAGTTTTTTTAATAAAAAAATACAGTTATTATATTATCTAACACATAAAACTTGATAAACAGCCAATTATGTTTTAAAACTAAGGTTTGGCAAGACACCAGGTTTTCGACTGTAGGGAAAAGGATCCTTTATCCCACCACTCTTCGCGATTACGAAATGAAACGAAGATAAAAAAGTACTAGTGTTTCGCCCCGAACCGAACTGAGATCTCGCGAGTCTTCCAAAACACAAAAACAAATATTCTTAGAACGACTCTCGCACCGATGCCTAAACGTATTTAGTGGCTAAATATGATTTTTTAAGCAGTTGTCAAATCATACAAATACGTAAAATCTAAACATGATTAGTCGGTAAATACGTTTAGGGATCATTGTGCAAGCCGGCCTTAATCTTTGACTAATAAAATAGTGCCACGAAATGAGAAACCGGATTATTCCGGATTTCAGACATTTGCCTATATTTGTGTCACTAAAACTACACGCATACCAAATTTCAGCACTGTGGGGTCGCTGGTGTACCCTGTGAATTTTGTCAAAGTTTAGTTTTTGTTATGGCTAATATAATAACTTAAAAACTTCAAGGTTTAAACTAAAAATAAAAACGGAGTCGAAATGTACTCACAAAGACCTTTTGGCACCAGAATTGTGCCAACACTATCTACCTATATACCAAATTTCACGATGATCGGATAAACGCTTCGAAAGTTATCCTCGGACAAACATACATACATACAACGCCGATTTGCCCAAATTGACTTGGAGATCTCGCTTCGCTCTATCTAATAATACACCATAGATACGCGCCATAATCATAACCCTCCTTTGACAGTCGGGCAATATAAAACCGTATTTCTTCACACTGAACACATGTTTCAACTTGGCCGGAATGTTTACTTACGTTTTACTTTCCTTACGATATCAATGTTTTAATTATTTAGGAGTCGTTATAAAATAACAACACCATATCGTGATTTATAATGGAATTCAAGTATTAATAAAAGTATTTGTTGTCAGTCTGACGTCATCACCCTCACGGACAGCAACTTCAAGGAGCTGGTGCTGGACAGCGAAGACCTCTGGCTGGTGGAGTTCTACGCTCCCTGGTGCGGACACTGCAAGAATCTGGAGCCCCACTGGGCCAAGGCGGCCTCGGAGCTTAAAGGAAAGGTAATTACACTTGGTATGCTGATTTACACGCGTAGAGCGGCTTACTATACCGTTTTATTTATTCATATTCTGTGACAAATTAAATATATAAAATATGTAACATGATTACATAATCAACAGAGATACATAACTATAGTTAATACATTTTATAAACCAAAGTAAAGAGAAAACAGTTCTAAATAATAATATTAACAGCTTAAGTTAAGGTTTTATCTGCAAATCGTCAAATCAAAATATACTGAGATCTCGCGAGTCTCACAAAAAAACAAAAATAATATTATTCGTAAGCTTTGACTATCAAAATACTGCCACAAAATTAATAACTACTTGACCTACAGTTTCATTCAAATTACAGGTAACGGGAGTTCATGTTAATTGGTTGTTGTTTTTAAAGGTACAAATTGCAGTTATTCTGGATTTCAGACTTGCGATTTGTGTCACTTAAGCTACACGCATACCAAATTACACCACTCCCCACAGTAGTGTAATTTGGTCACTGGTGTACCCTGTGAATTTCGTCAAAGTTATTTTTTATTATGGCTAATAACTCAAAAACTACAAGGACTACTAAAAATAAAAACGGAGTCATAATGTACTAATGAAGACCCACTTTAACGTCCCACTTGACTTAATAGTCTCATTTAATATTTTTTTTACCTCTTGAACCCCAATATTTCATAACCCTCCCAACATTTTTAGCTCATTTAGTAACACCAAAATTGTGCAGCCACTGCATATCTATGTATCAAATTTCACGAGGTTCTGATCAACGCTTCGAAAGTTATCCTCGGACAAACAAACGTACATACATACATACAACGCCAATTTGCTCAAGTTGATTTGGAAATCTCGCTTCGTTCGATCAATAAAACAAAGTCGGGTTAGTTACACCATGTATAACTCAAGAACCGCTGGACCGATTTTGATCATCTTCAATTTGTTGGATTTGTCTCCGCCCCAAATAGCAGAATAACTATTAAAATACAGGAAAAATTCACGCAAAAAAAAAAATATGAACAAAATTCATTATCTCATACGTAGATGCAGCTAATGATGGCCGATTGACAATTCTACCGGTGTCGTACATTAGCAGTCCGCGTCATATGCATGTCAAAGCGGTACGAAGTTGGCCGCGTCAGCTAGTTGTTAATAATAATTAAAAATAAATTAATTGCGATCTTGGGTTATTTGCATGAATCTTATTCGTCTTATTACTTGTTCTTTTTGTAAGATTTTGTCTGTAATCCATAAGATGGAAAATGAAACTAAAATCCATCATCGATTTTGACATCTTGCAAAGTCAAATAATAACCCGCAGAAATTAACCTTTTAAAGCTGAATTCTTTGGGAGTGCTAAAATCTATCTAATAAGAGATAATGTTTGTGATTGTTTAGAGAAAGAACATGTGTTTTTTTATAGAATTACTTCACTGTCATGAATTCAGTCAGCTCAGTCCTCATCGTCGTCTCAGTGGTCAATTTGCGTCATCACATTTGATCAGAATATTACAATAAGTGATACAACAGCCTGTTTCCAACATTTTCAATCAAACATTATTATAAATACGGGATTTATAACATTGAAATCAATCACGAAAGTTTTCTAAGTTAAATTTTCATTCAAACTTGATTTATGACTAATTTTGGAAACACATGTTTTTTACAAGAACAGCCTACTAGATTAACTGGAGAAGTTTGCACATAGATGTGTTTAATTCATTCATTAATTTTCGTGCCCTATTGATTAATAAAATATTATTTACCAGATAATGGCCTCCCGTTTGCCTTCGTACGGATTTTGATCAAATATTCAGGAATTTCTAGAGGACATTATATCTTTGACATTTAATTTTTATATCCCTAATTTAAATTTTATTTTATTTATTAATTATTCTAATACATACCTTTTTATGATGACTTTACATTAAATTAATAACTTTAAATTTCAGAATTTCTTTTGTATGTTTGAAATTTGCATTCTAGAATATAAGGCAGAATTTAATTGAAACATACCTACATAATTATGACCTTTACACATTATGTTCAAGCGAATAAATTAATCTTTATCAAAATCCGTAGCATCCGTCTAGAGGTGGGTTTATTATCGGTAGCTTGAATGTATATCCAGTAATCTATACATTTTCAATAGACAATTTTTAACGTAAATCGGCGGCGCCTTTGCGTTGATGCCGGTTAGTTAGTTTAACAGCAGAATGATGTGTTTACCTATTTGATACAGGCTGTTGCATTGATATTTGAGGAATTGATATTCAAGCTGTTAAAAAATTTAAAATTGTACTAAAGCTATTTACACTACACGTAGCATTGCCGATATTGCCATACCAATTTGAAGTTTAGTCTCATCCCAATAAAACATGTGCAGGTGAAACTGGGCGCGCTAGACGCGACCGTGCACACGATGATGGCGGGCCGCTACCAGGTGCAGGGCTACCCCACCATCAAGATGTTCGCATCCGGCAAGAAGGGCAGCGATAGCGTGGAGGACTACAACGGCGGGAGGACCTCCAGCGATATCGTCTCCTGGGCGCTTGATAAGCTGGCTGAGAATGTACCCGCGCCGGAAATTATTCAGGTAAGAATTTTTGAAGTGAAAACTTCTTTAGGCGCGTTGAGCATTTTTTGAGATGGGAAAAAACCATTGAACTCGCGACATTGTTACCGACACCTGTCACTGACTGCTGACACTGACACCTCTGTATATAAGTATCTGTATTTTAGTCTGCTTTTATTATAAACCCTCCGTCGTCCGAGACACGTTCTCGGAGACCCGGATGACGAAATCACTTCCGCTAATGCGGGTGAGTCATCCACATTAGACAGAGCAAACACTACACAAATACAGCGACCTCACCGGCGAGGTCGACGAGTCCCATTAGTCGCCGCCTACACGAGGTACAAGCACGTACCCGGGCGTTTCTCTCCTATCCCCGTCCCGGCAACAGCCCAAGCCGTTCGTACCTAAGTGGTGCCCTTGCGCTAGTTGCCTCATCAAAATATAAAATTATAGGGCTGAGCGCCTTCTGCGCTCGCCAAAAGCTCGGTTAAGCTGCAACGGCCTCAGAGTCCAACAGCGAGATAAGTCCATTCGAAAAAAAAAACTGCTTTTATTCAAGTTTTTACTTATGTCGGCGCTCCCAGAGTGCCACTTTTTTTTAGCCCTACTGTCCTACTTCTGGGCAAAGGCCTCCCCTCTTCCTTCCACTTACTGCGGTCCTGCCGGATCCTGGAACATAACATTTTACACAGCATCATCTAGCCCCAAACTAAGCAAGGCTTGTACTATGGGAACCATTAACTGATAGAATACTTATATACTGTTTTATTAGTATTTTAAATAGATACTTATAATATATAGAGAAACATCCAGACCCGGAACAAATATCTGTAGATCATGCAAACATATTTTGTTCCGCGGTGGGCATTGAACCCGCAATCTCCTGCGTCTCAGCTATTCGTCCACTGCGTCACGGAGTTAGTCGTAACGGTTGCATCCATTATAAGTCTGCAGATTAAATTATTAAAATACAAGATCTGTATTTGAAGTAAGCATATGGCGACCTGATGTTAAGTGGTAACCATCACCTATTAGGAAGAGGTGTTCCAGAGGAAATTAAGTGAACAATCACCGGAGATTTTTTGGACCAATGTTTTGTGCTAAACATCTGTTGTAAGAACAAATATGAAACAATAAATATCTATGACTCCTTTCTGGGGTCACCACACCTCAATCTGGTCACCAACTTTAACTAGCTTCTACTAATTTAGCTATACTTATAACAAATTTCATTGAAATCGCTTCAGCCGTTACGACGTGAAAGCGTAACAAACAAATAATCAAACTCACTTCCGCTTATACAACTTGTTATGTTATGTACGACATTATATTAAAACACTCATCCAAAATCGTATTTGGGTTTAATACACGTAGCTTTTAATATTTAAATCCAGTAATCGATATAGTTTCAATAAACAATTTCTAACATTTTTAACATCAAATCGGCGACGCCTATGCGACGTTGCCGCTTAGTCAGTCATACCTGATGAATTAATATGATTTGTTTACCTATTTTGAACTGGCTGTTTCATTGATATTAATAGGTAGCGTGTTCGATTCCCACCGCAGAACAAATGTGTGCATGATCTACAGATATTGGTTCCAGGTCTGGATGTTTTTCTATGTATTATAAGATTTATAAGTATGTATTTACAAAAAAAAAAACGTATGTAAGTATTCTATCAGTTATCTAGTTCCCATAGTACAAGCTCTGCTTAGTTTGGGGCTAGATAGCGCTGTGTGAAATGTTCAGCATTATTTAATTTAATATTTTAGGACTTGATATTAAGTTTGTTTGAAAGTTTAACATTTTTTGTTGTAATGAATCTGAAAAATCGTTATTTGTTATACAAGAGTGCAAAGTTGCTTTTTAACCGCGTGCTCAATTTTGATGACCGAGCAAGCGAAGGATTCTAAAATAGCGAGGGAATCAAAAAAGCACGAGGTGAAAAATCTTTGCACTCGGGTGCAACACGTAACTTTTCATCCCACCTCCGCGAGGAAATGACTAAATGCAAAAAAAAGTAATACACCAAGAAGGTTCCGAGTCCTGAGTTTTTAACAACGATAAGATATCCCACAAGGGCGGGTAGTCAGAACAAATATGAACCATTGACACAATTGTAGGTTCATGCATAAATTACTTACAAATAGCAATAAAGATTTCTTTCACGTTACTCTGTCGCTGGGAGCCTTCGCGCATGTTACTGTTAAACAATAAAGTCATGAAATTACTGACTGTTACTGATAAAATGAAACGAGTGACTGAATGTTTTCAAATCAATCTTGTTAAGTCGTAAAGATTATTGGAGCATGTGTTTTGGTTTGGTTATGTAAACTTACAATTTGTTTTATAATATTATGTAGAACTTGTTGAATGGAAAAAGTACTTGTACACACGGCTACACATCAAGCTATACATTTCCAGTATAAGCTGATCTCGCATTGTGTAGGCTTTTCGTAGAACGAGAGGTCAGCTTATACTGGAAATGTATAGCCGTGTGTACATGCGCAGTACCTACACTAGATACTCACATACCTACCGCATATTTTTTTTTTTTAATTATATCACTTTATGGCACACTTGTACTAACCATTTGTCATGTTTAATTAAGTTTTTACTAACAAATTTGGATCTTTGACTTCTGAAAGTAAATAAATGAAAGTTTAATAGAAAAAACAACATTGAATTATAAATCAAATGAATACATTAAATGATAAACTTTTACATAAAATGCTCGAGAAAACGTTCTCGAAAAAATAGGACCTATAAAAAAAAAAATATTAAAAAAGTCCCTTACATGTAAGTACATATTTGTTTGTTCTAATACAATACATGTGTTTGTTTAATTTCAGGCGGTGAACCAGAAGGTCCTGTCAGAGTGTAGCGAGAAGCCTCTCTGCGTGGTGTCCATCCTACCTCACATCCTGGACTGCGACGCGGCCTGCAGGAACGAGTACCTGGCCGTCCTGGCGCGCCTCGGGGACAAGTACAAGAACAAGATGTGGGGGTGAGTACGCACGCGTGCAATGTCTGGGACTGTATGAGACACCACCCACCACACGCAACGTATACGTGTATGTCTACACGTACAAGTATGTCTACGCATCCGGTGTGTAGCGCCCTTTACACATGCCTAAAACTGTAAATGTATACCAACAATCATATTTGGTTGACAGAGAGCAACAAACAAAAAATAAGAGACATACAATCCTCGGGGTCTTTTAATAAACTGGGGGTACCACAAGGCTCCATATTGGGCCCATTCTTGTTTCGTGTGTATTTTAATGACAACATTTGATACAGAAAAAAACAAATAATGAATTGCTCTTTGCCGATGACACATCCCTGTTATTTGATGTTAAAAGGAGAATTGCTGAGATTTAATTAATGACGTACTAGAAATGGTAAGCAAGTGGTTTTCTGCGAATAATTTAGTATTAAATCCATCTAAAACAAATTGTGTCAAATTCTCATTAGTAAATGAAAATCAAATTAGTACTAATGACATTATTTTGATGAACAATAATTTGGATATAGTCAAATCCACCAAGTTTCTAGGTATAATAATAGATAGTAAGTTGCAATGGGGACCGCATATTACAAAACTAGGGAATAAGCTTAGCTCAGCTGTATATGCTATTAGAGAGGTAAGGAAGCTGACGGACGTGGAAACTGCTAGGCTTGTTTACTTCGCCTATTTCCACAGTATACTGAGTTATGGAATTCTATTGTGGGGGTCAGGAGCAGATGCAAAGACAGTTTTTATTCTTCAGAAAAGAGCTATCAGAGCAATCTATAACCTAAACACACGAGCATCCCTCAGAGACATGTTTAATAAAATTAGAATATTAACCGCTCCTTCATTGTATATATACGAAAATATCATGTATGTACGTAAAAACATATATAATTTTGCAAAGCGTTCTGATGTTCATAATATGAACACTAGAAATAAGGACTTAGTTAATTCGGCATTTAGACTACAAAAGACAAATAAAAGCTTTATGGGTTACTCAATGCATTTCTACAATAAAATTCCGAAAGACATTTTAGCTTTAAACGAAAACAAATTTAAAAGATGTATTAAAAATAACTTAACCCAAAAATCCTACTACTCCACAGATGAGTTCTTAAATGATAAAAGAGCATGGTATCTGCCGATTCCTACGCATAAATCTGTGACCCCCTTTATTGACAAAGCCCCTGTACAGCTGCAACCACTTGACATGTTATAGTTTTAAGTTTAGATTTATTTATTGACAAGGCCTCTTTACAGCCGCTTAAATGAACTAATTTTATTTTATTATTTAATGTTCTTTTGACAAAGCCAGTATACAGCCGCAACTAAAATATTATTGTATTATTAAAATATTAGTTAGGTAAATGTTTTCCTAACATTTTTTATGTAATGAAGCTAACGTAACTAAGTGTTCTTTATGTCCCTATGGTTTGAAATAAATAAATATGAAATCGAATTAAGAATCTACTCCTTTTTTTGAAATCGGTGAAAAAACAACTGTTATGCCATGTGTGTCACTGTATTTAATAAATTACCAGCTTCTGTAAAACACTTAAACATTTCTCAATTTAAAAATAAATTAAAATCATGGCTCCTATAAAAATTTTACTCACATTATCGCGTAGTGGACACTTGGAATCGGTTACCAGAGTCGGTGATCAGTGCCCCCTCAGTGAACGCTTTCAAAAACAGACTGGATAAATATTTAAAGCGCACTGACATTAAATAAGATATACACGCATCAGCTCTAAGAGCTGCCTGTCTATTACTAATAATAATAATTAAATGAATGACATATAAACACTTGAGTTATAGTGTGACCATTAGTGCTGTGCACTCCTATTTGTATCGGACTGTCTATGTCAGACGCACATGACATAGACAGTCCGATACAAATAACACTACCTGCCGCCACGAGCGTTGACGGCGAACTGACAGAGCGCAGCAGCCGATTCTCCCCCCCCGTCTCGCCGCGCGCATACCTCAGGAAGTGCACAGCACTAATGGTCACACTATAATAAGACATATAAGATAATTTTCAACTCTCCTAAAAAGCTAAATAGATGAAACCAACATTTTATAATGTAAGTTCTTGTAACTTACTATATTATGTGAATATATAAATTAATCAATTTATATTCCTGGAGCACCGGCCAGATTTGGAACGGGATCGAGATGTCTGGAAGGAATGGGGGAGGCCTTTGCCCAGCAGTGGGACAGATGAGGCTCATAACAATAATATATGATGAAAGTTATCCAACATGTGTGAAACATTTGTATAAGACGCCGAGAGACGATGACGATATCGAGCGAGAGCGGAGAGCGCTCGCCATCCGGGGTAACATGCTCGCACGCCGCTTTACAAACTGCAGTCCAGACGTAAAACACACCCTATTCCGGGCATATTGTCTGGGTATGTACACATGCCAACTTTGGTCTAATTTCACTAGAAAGGCCATCAACATCACAAGGGTCCAGTACAATGATGCCTACCGGGCTCTTATGAGGTTGCCGAGGTACTACAGTGCGTCGAGAATGTTCTCCGAGGCGGTTGTTCCCGACTTTTTCTGTATCATCCGAACTCGCGTAGCGTCGTTTTGGAGTAGGCTGAGTCGCTCCAACAATAGCGTACTGAGGGCTGTCTCTGACCAGATATCAGAAAAATGCAATTTTTAAGTATTGGATTTTGTATTGTGTTGTAGTCATTTTTTATTTCCACTGGAGATAAAAAATGGACACTGTAGCATCTGCTCCGTGGCATATTCTGTATTTTAACCAACTTCAAAAAAGGAGGAGGTTCTCAATTCTGTTGTAGTGTATTCTATTTTTGTTTGTTTATATTTGTATGCGATATGGGTCGTATTTTTTGTGCCTGCAATAAACGAATTTTATTTATAAGTCACTATCGTAGAAGTAGTTAGTAATTAGTGGTTGTTGCAGGTGGATCTGGGCGGAGGCGGGCGCGCAGGCCGCGCTTGAGGAGTCGCTGGAGATGGGCGGCTTCGGATACCCCGCGATGGCGGTCGTCAACGCCAAGAAACTCAAGTTCTCAACCCTCAGGGGATCCTTCTCGGAGACCGGCATCAACGAGTTCCTCAGGTAAGCATTTACTGCCAGCACCTTTTGCCTGACTAATAACAGTGGATACTCTAGTTATTGAACTGATTATAACGCTGGAAAAAGTCTAATTTCAATTTGGTACTTTTTTATATTAAACTTTTAGACACTCAAGCAGACGGGCCATGTTAAGTGGTCATCGTCGCCTATAAACTCCTGCAGCACTCGTGGTACTGCAGTCGCTTTGCCTAGCACTTAATGCCTTATTTTCACCTCTCTTAAAGGCGTTCATGAAGCCCATCTGGAACTTCAATTTTGCGCTGTCCAATAATTTAACCAACCAATAAAATTTTACACGTAAAAACGGCCAACTACGATCCCACTAGATATACCTAGTTAGCTTATAATATTGGTATACTCTCACCTACAGGGTACATATGAAGTGCTGGACTCTTGACTAGTCAATATTCAAATCAAATCATTTATTTTAGTCACGATTTACAGAGCTGACAATGCTGTTTAAAATGCAGTGCTAGTTCATAAATTTGGTTGTTATCAAACATTGCTTACAGAGAGCCTCAAGCTAAGCTTACAGAATAAGCTTGTGTTTTTAACTGTAACCTACTCCCGTTAGCTGTAATTTAAATGAAACTGTAGGTCAAGTTATTTGGTTATACATTTCGTGGCACTATTTTTGATAGTCAAATAGTAGGAATAAATTTATTTAAGTTCGGGGCGAACCACTTGTATTATAAATTCTAAAGTAACTCTTGTCTTTGTTTGTTACGTTTTTCCGAGAAAACGGATTGATTTTGCTGATATTTGGTATACAGATAGATTATGACCGGGATTTAGACATAGGCTACTTTTTACCCGACTGCGCAGAAGCTCGGTTAGGTTTTTATTGACAAACTACGCGTGCGAAAATGCGGGCGGAAGCTTGTATGTTATAAATTCGAAAGTAAACTGTTATGTTTTTACGCCTAAACCGAACAGACATTGGCAATATATATTGAGACATAGGCTCCTTTTTATTGACAAAGGCGTGCGAAGTCGCGGGCGAAAGTTAGTATGCTTTATTTTATGAAAAAATCCGTGCGAATCCCATTCAGCAAGTAAGGCTCGGGCTTGTCAGGGAACGTTTTTTAACGGCCCCTGACCAATCCGTCGCACAACCAAACATTTATTTTTCCTGCATCGATTACACACGATCCGAGGCCATCAGACTCCGATTTTTGCCTGGAAGCAACCGGGACATGCTCCGGCTTAGCAGGATCGGGGAGACCCGGATGCCATATAGTCCGAGCCTAAGTGAATATAGTCAAGGATACAGTGCCCTTTATTTGAACAAAAGTGGATTGATCTACCTCGCAAGAAACCCCCGTCCTCTTTAGTATGCGTAACACGCTACGATACAATGCGATCAGCTAGGAACTCGTGTATTGTTTAATTCCCCCTACAATTCATGTGATTATTAATTGATCAATGTACTACCAAGGCTAAAGAAGTTATTCGATAACTTAGCGAAGTTTGGTATTTTGAAGAGTAGTACAAATTGAACAGCCCTGAAGTAGTCGTGGCCACGTTCTCGTTGACCCGGATGACGAAATCACCTCCGCTAACGCAGAAGAGATTTCTGAGTCATCTACATTAGACAGAGCAAACACTTCACAGATACACCGACCTCGCTGGTGAGGTCGACGAGTCCCTTCAGTCGCCGCCTATACGAGGTACAAGCACGTACCTGGGCGTTTCTCTCCTATCACCATCCTGGCAACAGCCCAAGCCGAGGTTCTTACCTAAGTGGTGCCCTTGCGCTAGTTGCCTCATCAAAAACTTACAGGGCTGAGCGCCTTCTGCGCTCGCCAAAAGTTCGGTTAAGCTGCAACCGCCTCAGAGGCAAACATCGAGATTAGTCCATTCGAAAAAAAAAAAGAAGAAAAGTGTATGACTGTGAACGCCCGCAGAGTACTGATACACCAATTCATCCCCACACAGAGCTTTTAAGTTTGTTACATTTTTTTTGAATAAAATGTTTTCTCTCTTTCTTTTTTCTATCAATTATTATTATCTATACTAATATTATAAAGATTTGTATTGTTGTATGTTTGTAACGAATAAACTCATAAACTATTGGTTGGAAAAAATTCTTTCACAGTAACATAGGTTACTTTTTTCCCAATTGTGCAGGAGGGTAATGTTTTTATCTACGCGTGCGAAGCTGCAGATTGGTCAGCTAGTTAGTTAAAGAATAAATTGTATTTTAATACGAGGAGGAATCAAACAGTAGTGAGAACGACATACTCCTTGGTAAGAAAAAAATAAATACTAGCAGGCATAGCTCAGATACATATTTGTAATATTAATAAAGAAAAAATCTTCGATTCTCTTTTGTTTTTTTCTGAATGTAGTCATTTATTTGCTTCGTGTCGGAACGTGTTCTCGAAAATGGAGAAAAACGAAGTGCGAGCCGTTATTAAAATACCTTTGTTTAAAAAAGTTAACGACGCAAGAGATTCATTGCGATTTGGAGGCAACATTAGGAGAGTCTGCTCCGCCGTATTCCACTGTCACAAGGTGGGCTTCTCAATTTCGAGTAGGGAGAACGAGCACGGAAGACGAACATCGTTGCGGCCGTCCATCGACGTCAGTCACCCAAGAAAATGTTGCGAAAGTCGAGAAAATTGTATTAAGCGATCGAAGAGTTACCATCCGATACTTAATTCAAGAAACGGGCATTTCATATGTAAGTATTCAATCCATATTGAAACAATCTTTGAATATGAGAAAAGTCTCCGCAAGATGGGTGCCGAGAATGTTAACCGATAGTCAGAAACAAAATCGACTTGACATTTCGAAGATATTGTTGGACAAGTTTCAAGAAGATATTGATAACTTTTTGTCTCGTTTCGTAACAATGGACGAAACATGGTCATTTTGATCCCGAGACAAAACAGCAATCTTCGCAATGGAAACGGTCATCATCACCGACCCCGAAGAAGTTTCGTGCCGTGGCATCGGCTGGCAAGGTTATGGCCTCAATATTTTGGGACTCAGAAGGGATATTGTTGATTGATTACCTGGAGCGTGGAACCACTATTATGCAGCTTTTATTCCCAAGTTGAGGAATGCCATCAAAGAGAAAAGGAGAGGGAAACTTCGAAGGGGCGTGCTGTTTCATCACGACAACGCACCCGCGCACAGGTCGGCAGTTGCGATGGCTGCCATTCAGCAAGCTGGCTTCGAATTGGTTGACCACCCCCGATATTCACCAGATCTGGCGCCTAGCGATTTTTATCTGTTCCCCAAATTGAAAGAATACTTAAGGGGAAACAGGTACGAAGACGATAACGAGGTGATGGATGCCGTGGAGAGCTTTTTGCTTTGTCCCTGCAAAAAGCTCTCCACGGCATCCATCACCTCGTTATCGTCTTTTTTTTGAAAGGGATTGTAGGCTTGGAAAAGCGCTAGACTCTGTGTGTAGAGAGACTCGAAGACTATGTAGAAAAATAAATTATTAAGTTATCAATAGTCATTATATTCTATCTCATTCTCACTACTTTTTGATCCCTCCTCGTACATAACGGTCAGTTAGAACAGAAAAGGTTTAAATACAAATTATGTCATCAGGGGCCATTCAAGTATTACGTAAGCGCTACAGGGGGGCGGGGGTCTTTGCTTTGCTTATTTATTTTGATGACATGGGGGATGAGGCGGGGGGGTATGGATGGTGATTACGTCAGCATTTTTTTTTACTTCGGAATTTGTCCAAAATTTAGTCGATTTTGGTTTGAACACATATGGCAACCCTACTACTTGTCTATGCTTGAAAACGTAACACATTTTCAGGGATTCCCAAAAATAATGAATATGTTTACAAGCTTAGAACCGAGTAAACGAATCGATTAGGGGGAATTACGTACGATTGACGATGTGACGTGTTGTAAGTTAATTTTTGTTTTACCATTGACCCACTTTCGCCGTGTTGAATGGTTTAAAATGTCGTTTCAAATAGACAAATTCAATTACAAATTATTGTATTGCGTTAAAGTCTTCTATTCCAAGCCTATTCCTTATTTCTAGACTTATATCTGCTGCTTATAAAATCAATAAAGAAACCAGAACACATTGAAAAATTAATGTACACACGGCTACACATCAAGCTATACATTTCCAGTATAAGCTGACCTCGCATTCTACGAAAAGCCTACACAATGCGTATGCTGGAAATTTATAGCTTGATGTGTGTACGGTAGCCGTGTGTATGTAAGCAGTGTATGTTTACGTAGGCATGGGGGGGGGGGGTCAATAATTGCAAAAAATCTGCTTACGTAATACTTGAACGGCCCCTCATCACCACCCTTTGCTTAGTTTGGGGCATTATTATATCAAAAACAGCATCACTGCTTTGAAGGGCATGTTTAAGATATCGGTCCCGGCTGTAGTACATGTATTCAAATCATGTCTGAGGTCCATAGCCAAGATTCTAAGAACTGACGGTCATTGGGGCAGAAAGGTATGAAGACCACGCACTGGAAGCGCGCCGTTGGACGGGCCTCCGACACCAGAGTTGGCCTCCAGCTTATATGAATTTTGACAACCGGCCTAGACAAGATGGTGGCTTTTTTACTTTACTCTTTCTGTATGTAAGCCGTGACATACTAATTTCCAACAAGAAATAAAAACCTTCAGTAACAATAACTAATAGAGTAACTTTGTTGAAGGTTGCGTATTATGCGCAACGAAGCGGAAAATTAATTATTCGATTTGATTCAGTTCAAAGTCGCGTCTACAAAAAAAATTTATTCAAATTCTAAGGACATTGTCTTGACTACATAACAAAGTAGATACATATTTATTTGTAACAAACACACATACATAATCAAAGGAACACGTAAATAATCAATTTTGAAATTAAATTTCAACAAGCCCCCCAACATTTTTAGCTCATTTAGTCACACCAGAATTGTGTCACACTACCTTATATCAAATTTCACGATGATCGGATCAACGCGTCGAAAATTGTCCTCGGGCAAACAAACATACATACTTACATACAACGCTGATTTGCCCAAGTTGATTTGGAGATCTCGCTTCCAAAATCCAAGAGTGAGGACTGTGACGCATCGGCGTGGAGGCGGAAGCGCCGCCATTTTGAGGTCATTTTGCTGCGTTTCAAGAGTTCCATTAAGTATGACCCGAAGGATTGTGTTCAAAGATGATTATATATTTTCCTTAAAAAAATTACTAAAAAATTCATGTTATTTTTTCCTAGTTTGATATCTCGCTTTGTTCAGTTATCTTCGTACATATACAATACACGAAATATATTTTATTATGCCACTTTGTTACTACTATTATTTGAAAGCTCAAGGTACATCCCAACTCATGACTTAATATCATTATTAGTTAAAATGGTGATGTCAACCAACTCCAAAATAAGAATATACGTAATACCTAATGTGCCATTTTAGGTATAAATAACAAAATTGAGTATCCAGTAGGACAAAATACGTTCAAAAGTCATTACTTTATTCATTAATAACATTGTAAATTATCTTAATACTCAATATAACATACATTATAATTTGTATAGAAAATATTATATTATTACTGTTACGTTCACGCATTCACGGCCGTGTCCATGACACATAGGGAGTGCAATTTTGCAGAAAAATCATCGATCTCGGTATTTGCAAGATTCAAGAGGCCTAATCTTTCAAGATCTCGGTATTTTGCAAGATCTTGCATATCTAGGAATTCTCTTTAATAATTATAAGTATCCTATTGTAATTTGGTAAAGTTATTGTTTTTGTGGGGAAACAGGCTTACGGCCCACCTGATGGTAAGTGGTCACCGTCGCCTATTGACACCGGCAACACCCGGGGTATTGTCGATGCGTTCCCTACACTGAAGAAACCTCTTTACATTTCTCTTGAAGCGTGCCATGTCGTAGTCTAATGGGAAAACCTCAGATGGTAGCTCATTCCACATCTTGCAAGTATGGGGTAGAAAAGATCGCGTGAAGCGTGTGGTGCGCGATACCCAATGGTTCTATGGGCGAAATAATGAAAGCATATACAATTATACAAAAATACTGAATCATTTATTAAAAAAACTACAGATTATTCTGAAAAAAACTCCAAGGAAAACACAACATATCTAGAGTGTCGTCTGCCAACTGGCTTCGGATGTTCCGTGCCAAATAACCAGCAGCAGAAAAGGCTCGTTCTGCCTCCACGCTGGTCGGCACCACTGATGATAAGCATTGATAAACTGACTGCAGGTGCTGGCCTTTTGCCCCGCCTGATTCGAACAGATTCATTTCTTGTCGAACAAGTTTATCAATAAATGAACCAGTTGCACGTGAAGGACGTTTTTGTGGGCGGGCTTTCAAAATCATTTGTAATTCTTCATCAAGAGAGATAGGTATTTTTGCGGCTACTAAAGATAGAGGCGTGTCGTCATCATTATAGTCTGCTAGGTCTACTGTAACAATTTCATCTGAAGATGTAGAGGGAGGAGCAGGTACGTATAGTCGCTCGATCAGCTTTTTTATTTCTTTCTTGACTGAAGTTTTTGGTGGCAAGTTAAAGGTGTTATCATTAATCAGATGTACAAAATCTTCATCGTATTGGACAGGATCTCTCAAATAGAACAATGCTGCAGTCATTATTGTTCGACGCTCACGAATTCGAGTCCTCATAGCATCAGACAGCTTCTGTGCTATTGGTGTTGTTAGGTTTTCTAACTTTCGTACCATGAACCGCAAAGTGGTTTCAGCGGTAAAAAGATCTGAATCTCTTCGACATAATACTTCAACGGCTAATTTGATCGCCTGAAACACGTCTTCTAAGGCAGACAAAGCGGCATATTCTTGTTCTAAGAAAGCATAGTTCGTATTTGTCCCTAGATTGCAATCTATCAAAGCTTTGCTTACACACGTCTTCACTTTGTTGAATCTGGAGATCATATCTGCAAGACTCGACCATCGAGTTTTACAATCGAGCACTAGCTGCATGTTTTTGCCAAACTCATCACTTACATACTTTTGAAGAATGTCGTTCTTTGTTGGCGATTTTCGGAAAAGCTTTACAGTTCTTCTTACTTTTCTTATTATGTTATCAAGCTCTGGTACTAAGTCAACTTCAACTGTAGGTAATATGCAATCAAACCCTTCAGATTCGTTGATATCTTCAGTTTCTTCGTCAATATCGAGATTCACGATTTCCTCGTCGTTTGCTTGACGCCCGTCTAAGTTGTCGCTTTGTGAACTCTCCTCGTGGTCATCATCGGACTCTTTTCTTCTTGTAGATAACATCTATGATGCCTAACTGAAGGCCGTGAGCATAGCATAGTTGCTGGAGAGGGTTTATAAGTCGTCCTACTTTGACCATTACACTAGCCCCATCAGTTGTTATAGCCGCTATATCTTCATCCAAAGATAAAGCATATTCTGACAGCTTTTTCTTCAATAAATCTATACAACTCTCTGCAGGCATACTTCCGACTACTCGCACAAGCCCCAAATTCCAAAACATAGCTTCTCCTTTTGAAAATGTGTGAACATTCACATTCATAAAGTGTCTGTTTCTACAAGAAGTCCACTCATCAAAGGTAAGAGCAAATCTGTGATTATCTTTCTTTAGTTCCATAAGATCTTGAGACACTTTCATCTTCAGAGTCATGCCATAATTCATGACTATTAATTTTATAGAGTTAGGAGATGATGGAAGTTTGTAGCCTTTTTCTTCAAATAATTCTCTTAAATCTTTAGACGTACAAAACGATCTAAATGTCTGGCCATCTTTGGAAACCATTCTTGCAATCCTTTTTTCCCTAGGAACTTCTTCTTGCGAATGAAAGTAGTCAGAGATTTTGTGTTTTTTTGCACGGTTCTCATCTAGGGAACCAGACACAGCCGACGAATTGGTTGCCGGCGAAGACGTTGATGGAACCGGAGTCGTATTTTGTAATAGATTCTTCTAAACTTCACTCCACACTCAAAAACGAACTCACATTGTCATGTAAGTAAGCTCTCGCTCGCTCGCACTCGAATTCAACCTCTCACTCAACTCAACCAAACGACAACATTGGGGAAATCCCCGTCCAAAAATTAAGTAGACTACCAACCGTGCGTTCGGTCCGTGCCGAATGGTGACGGCCGATGTAGGTAAATAAAGCGTTCGAAAAAAAAACCGTGGAATGCGTTGCTGTGAAATCTTGCGAGATCGCGCACGATTTTGGGTGCAAGATTAATCTTGCATAATTCGTGCGAGATCTCGGTATACCGAGATTGCACTCCCTAAGACACAGCCACACTCCTTTTTTTTAATGTTTTTCCAACTCCGTTTTTGAGTTTGACAATGTGTTCCAGGGACCTATCGTTCGGGCGCGGTCAGACCGCCCCCGTGCGGGGCGCGGAGATGCCCCGGCTGATGGCCACAGAGCCCTGGGACGGCAAGGACGGCGAGTTGCCCCCAGAGGAAGACATCGACCTCTCAGACGTAGACCTCGAGAAAGACGAACTATAAGAGTATCTACTTTTCTAAGATATTTTTTGTGAATGTGTGATTTTTTTAAGGTTTTTTAGTCGACCTAATTTTACCGATAATAGTAATCAAAGTGAGCTAAGATCGATTGAGCAGGATTTTATTAGTGTTAACAAAACAAAACAGTTTATTGGGAAAAAAATAACATCACATACTAATGCATTCCTTACTTTTGAGGATAAACCAAGTGATTCACTTAATAAGTATTTTTTTATTCAATCACTGATATATCAGTTTTATTTTGTAAACCTATTGCATTTTTTTGTAAACAGGTAATTTTGAATAGAGAAACTAGCCGTAATTCTTCCAGTGAGTTTAAATTAACAGCGGGTGTATCTAGATTATTTATTGCTAATAAATTTTTCAAAAATTCAATTTCATTTTCTTTGGTATCATTTTATCTGTTTCTCCACACACATTTATATTTAAGTAGGTACCTGTTTTTTATTTGCACCAACATCAAAAGTTATACTATTGCTAAAGCCAGAAAGAGGTTTTTACAATCAAACATAATAATTGCGCTCAGTAAGCATATAATTTGAGCATTTACATATTTTGTAAAATCTTAAAATCAAATATAGTAAAGTAAAAATTACAAAGTTGTACACGCAGTCTTTCCATTGTGTTTTCACGTAAAAAGCGCATTTAATACTGAAGTAAAAAGATACATTTAAAAGTTTTTAACATAAATTACAAGCTAAATAATATGTTCTTACAAGAACTCGAGACAGTTATCAAGGCATAGTAAACAGTCATAATATAAATATGTAACTGTGTCACTTTATATTGTTAATAAACGAGGCTAACTATAGCCTAATTATTATCTTGTTGAATACTTTGCCTTGGTGATAATATTTCAACTTAGATAACGAACTTAGAGAAGAAATATTGAATGATGGAATATTTTTGCATTATCTTATCTATTCGAATTTTACTACGAAAGTTACAATTTTTTTCAAAATTTCATGTTACTAAATTCATTTTATTAATTTCATTTCATGTTGTAATAAGTCAAAGTACATAGTAATTTAGTGGCAAAATTGTCATTATTATTTATACAAAATGAGAGTTGATAACACAACTTGCTTTTTCCTGTAAAAATAGATTGATTGAAGTAATTGAGGTAGAATTTAGAAACACTGGGAAATCTACATTAAATGGATGATTAGCATTGTTTATGGCATTGTCCAAGGTACATAGTTCATTGGGTGATCAATTGTCATAACTCCACATTCCTTACAATTACATAAAACGAACACATCTCTGGTGTTACAGAAGTTTGGTCCAAAGCAGTCTTTAATTATTACATAAATTTTAATTTAATAATTTTGAAAAAATTACCTTAAAACTCTCATAGGTTATATTATAATCACAACCACCTCATTATTACTCTATTGATAGATATGTCCATGATATTCTAGATTGGAACTTTCATGCCATAGTGGGTATGCCTATTTTAGGCATTTTATCATATCTATTGCCAGTGCTATATCCCTGGCACATAGGATAGCAAACAGAGAAGTAGTATAGGCCCATTCCTGCCACTATAATACTAACGATTAATATTACAATACCCCAAGCAGATATACCTAACCCTCTGCGGGTGGAGTTCTGAGAGGGCAGACCAGATGAAGTGCCTGCCAATGTTTTGGGGTTATTGTAGCCGTTTCCGTAGTTCTTTGGACTGGATCGGAGAGCTACGCACTGCGATAGAAACTGATTCAAAACTGAAAATAAATTTGCATAAGTAAGTATTTTAATATGGACAAGTACTGGATTTTTTTTGTAAAGTATAAAAAAATTGATTTTATACATCCAAAAAACGCACTTGAATAGTATCATTGACACACTCACCTAGCAAAACAAGTCCAAGGCGTAAGGTTGCGCGAAACATTGCGATGAATGGATAATTGAACTTCCTGCGGGGTCCTCTTGCTACTTGGTCAATCAAGAGTCACACGCAAGTCTCTATCGAGACCGTGATTTTAAAATGAACAGAAATGCAACACTTGAGTTATTAAAAGCTACCAGTATTTTTTACTGCTAAAAGTTTTCGAAAATATTTGTATTAAAACGAGAACGTCCAACCAACCCCCAACCAAACAAGTAAGCGAATGAAATGAATGAACGAACAATGATAAATATGAATGAGTGAGTTGAATTGAAAATGTATGAACGAAACAAATTAATGGCATTTGACGTTTCGTTCTTTTTTTTTTGTGGCGTCGCACGGTTTGTGCATTTGCCATTGGCAAATAAAAAAAATTAGAAAAACAGAATAAATACAAAACCCGGGTTATATACACTAAACTAGGAAAGGATCAGGAGAGGATACATTAATGAGAAATTATACAAGATAAGAGATATTTACAAAATTGACATTCACAAATTTGTGATTTTATATATTAATATTATTTGTACAAATGAAAGATTCTAAACATTGGTACACGGATGGATCTAAGGAGGAGAGAAGGTTTTTAATATTTGAAGGAAGCGGAACATGAAGGGATACAAGATCTTTGTAAAATTGAAAGTGGTCATTGTTAATACACGAAAAGAAAATGTGATTTACATCACCAAATTCATCTCCACAACTACAAGATGGGTCATCTAAGATTTTCATCCGCGCTAGATGAGCTGGCGTGCACGTGTGCCCTAGTCGCATTCTTATTATGATAGTAGTGGCACGTTTACTGAGTTTCATTTTAAAAAACCAGGGTTTGATGGGAATCATTGTTTGAATTTGCCTATAATATCTACCCTTAGTATTGCTGGAGTCGTCCCAATCTGTATTCCAACTTTCCTTAATATAAACCTTAGGCAGAGCAATTAGATCCTGAGAGAAGTTTTTGTAAGGGAAACGGTCTCCGCACTCCACAGCTTCATTAGCTAATTTATCAGTACATTCATTACCCAATATACCGCAATGGCTAGGTATCCATGCAAAATTAACAGTAAATCCTTTCGCATTACATTGTAACAGTTTCATCCTAGCTTCTAATATAAGTGGAAAGTGTAGTTTAGAGCGAAAAAGATATTTAATAAGTGATTGTAAAGAACTCATAGAATCACTAAAAATAACAGTATTTTCGAGTTTCATTACCAAAACATATTCTAACGCTTTCACAATGCCGTAGCATTCGCCAGTGAAGACAGAAGTCTCGGACGGAAATTTAATTTTTTGGACAATATTGAACTGTTTGTGATAAACACCTACACCAACACTACCTGACTGTGAATGCTTGGAAGCATCAGTATACATTTGATGCCATCCATGCCATCTTTCATCAACAATTGAATTAAAATAGATATTAGTATATTTGTCACCACGATCAACATTCAGGTCAAAATAAACATTAGGGAGCATTATTACGGCCTGGAAGTTGCAATGGAAAATGGGCAGAAGTAATGATTGATGGGTTGGGGCTGAAAAGGTTCTATAAGTGTGAAAACTATAAATGAGATTCGGAGGCAATTTATGATTCCAGTACGAAGATGAGCGAACAAGCTCTGATAGTTGCCGAATTCTAGGAAGTAGCTGATGATTAGACGTTTGTAGGACACGGAAGAAGAACCTGTTTGCCAAAAAATTACGTCTTAAATGTAAAGGTGGGTCGCCACATTCTATCTGCAATGCATTGATAGGACTGGATCTCATTGCTCCCATAATTATACGCATTGCTCGGGATTGTATAGAATCTAAAGTCTTAAATGCAGTAACTCTACCAGGCTCTAACAAATAAGTGCCATAATCAAGAGTGCTTCGAATCAAATCATTGTACACCAATTTTAAAGAGAATGGATGGGCACCCCACCATACACCAGTGAGGCATTTTAGCAGATTAAGATGTTTTTCACATTTTTCTACAATATATTCGCAATGTGGATGACCAGTAAGCTTAGAATCTAAGATGACGCCTAAAAACTTGGCATGGCTTTTAATGGGTATAGCAATACCATCGTACTTAATATTTATGGGCGGTGGGTTAAGCTTAGGACTAAAAGGAACCACGGTGCTTTTTGCAGGTGATAGTTCCAAGCCGTGTTTATATAACCATAATTTTAAAAATCTCAGAGCAAATGTTAAATGCAGCTATATCCATGAAACTACTTATGGAGTATATTAACAAATCATCAGCATATTGTAATATACTACCTTTCCTAAAGCCATATTGGCTATTAGGTAAAATATTCTGACTTTCAATGTACCATTCGATTCTATTTTTAATTAGATGTTCCGTAATTTTTATAATAACCGGAGACAGTGCTATTGGTCGATATGACATGACATCTGAAGGATTTTTAGTTGGTTTTAATAGTGGCAATACAATTTGGATTTTCCATGTTGAAGGAATGTCATCTGTCAACATGACGGATTTGATAACGTCAAGAAAATATTGCAAGGCGCTATCACCAAGATGTGTATAGAATGAATAAGGAATGCCATCTTTACCAGGAGCCGTATCATATGTTTCTGATAAAACACCCTTCAGCTCATTCATAGAAAAAGGAGCGTCTAGGCCAGGGATCCCCAAACTATTTTGGACAAGTGACCCCTTTTCCAAAATGAACTGTTACCTCAGACCCCCATGGCCAAATTACCTACTTTTAAGATCAACCCCCTTATAATGGTCTGCTAACTTAAAACAGCTGATACAGCGTGTTATTTTTCATTCTGACTTAGGTCAATAGAAGAAGACAGAGTGAGAATTAGCAATGCTTTAAATTAGTTAGCAGACTATTATGAATAAGGGGGCCTATCTTTCGTTTTTTCCTATTGATACAAAATACCTAGGTACTAAGGTACCAATTGGAAAACTTTGCACTTGGTTAAGTGAGTAAAGTTGACTTCATCAAAATTTAACAAAATAAAAAGACATACAATTCAGTAAATATCAAGTTTAATTTATAATGATTATAACAAATTAAGTACTTAAAGAATCTTAAGTAGGTAGGAAATTATATTTAAAAAAGTATTAATTCGCAAAGAGAAAATAAATAATTCAGTGTGATGGATGAACCTGGTGACTATCTACCAATCTAGCTACATCCGGTTCAATATTGGTGAGTTGTAGCCTTAAATCTCCACGTTCGTTGATTTTCAAACGATTTCTTTGTTTCGTCAAAATGTTTGTTACCACACTGAAGTTTTTGCAACTAGGTATGATGATGGAAAAGCGATAAGGTATTTTTCAGCAATGTTACACAATGTAGGATACTGTGTTTCAATGTTGCGTTGCAACCAGAACTTCTGATAGCCTTGGTTGAACTTCTGCTTAAGCTCTTCGTCTGTGCTGATGGTAATCAACTCTTCTTGCATTATCACATTGGCTTCTTCTATGGTTGTGGTATTGTACGGATTTATTATCCATTGAGGAATTTGTAAATTTAAAAGATCCTCAAACCTCTGCGTAAAATCCTTGTGTAATGCGTCCAAGTGAGTGACATATAATAAAATGTCATCATCTTGAAGCATTTCTGGTAATTTTGACAAATGCGGAAACTGCGAATATTCTTTTCTGCCTAAATTTTGTTTATAAAGGATTAGTTTACCCACGGAGACCGATATTATTGATTTTGTTTTAATCAAGTTAAGATCGTCACCCTGCAGCTGCAAATTAACTTTGTTGAATATTCCAAAGTCAAGTAATAAATATCTGTTTTACAATTGTTCAGATTTTCTTTCAAATTCGGATCCTTTTCTTGTAAAAACTCCAACACAGATTCAAAAATGCCTGAAAATCTTTCTAAGCAAGAGCCTCTTGATAGCCAGCGAACTTCAGTGTGCAGAAGTAATCGAGTAAAGACTTCGTGGTTTTCCTCACATAGCTGAGCAAATAACCGAGAGTTCAAAGAATTGCTTCGAATCTTGTTGATAGCATTTATTACATATTGTAAATACTTATACAATCTAGGACTCAGCTTTTTTGCTACTAAATGCTGCCTGTGAATCACGCAGTGAATGACTAGTACATCAGGCAGTTGTCACTTCAAATGAGCTATAAAACCACGATGACGACCAACCATAGACGGTGCACCATCAGTCGCAACAGAAACAATGTTTTTCCATGGAATAGCTTTGTCAGTAAAAAAATGTTCCACGGCCTGAAAAATCGATTCTCCTCTGGTATCAGTCTCTAAATATGTAGCAAAAACAGTTCTTGGCACATATTTTCATCTTTGATATATCGAACATATCCTAACAACAGAGCTTCATTGCCGGGTAATGTAGACTCGTCCAACTGGAGAGAGAATCTGTTGGTCTGTAAGAACTTGCATAAAATGTTTTCCACATCCCGTCCCATCTCGTCTATGCGTCTCTGAACGGTGTTATTGCTCAAAGGTATTCTCTTTAAAATATCATGTGCGGGTTTGTGCAATACATTGTTAAGGACCTCCGCAATGGCTGGTAAGATAAGCTGCTCTCCAACTGTTTGGGCTTTCCCCGACTTCGCTATTAGTAAACATATATTATAGGATGCTTGTAAACCATCATCGTCTTTAATAGATGATGACGCAAACATCGATCTTATGGATGGTCTTTTGTCTAGTTTTTCTTTAAGTGCTTGAAAAAATGACAAGGGCTTACTTTTTTTGTCAGCATGTACTCTTGATAAATGGTCATCCATTTTTGAAGGCTTCATGCCATCGTTACTGAATACTTTTTCACATATGAGACACATCGGCAAGTGTTGATTTGATGGAGATGCAATAAATCCGAACTTCAAGTAGTCCAAACTGTATTGTCTGCATTTTATTTTTCGTGTCCGCCATCATAAAACTCTCAGTAATCCTGCAATTAAAAAAATAAGAAACTACCTAAATAAAAAACAATAATATACTGTTAAATTTACTGGTAATTTTTTACAATTGAAACAACTGAGGCAACTGCAAACTGTTGCAAACAATCTACAATTCTACACATAGCTCAACTGATCACTATCACACAGTGGGGCAATGCAGACAGCATCCTCAAGACGCGTAGGGAGCTCAGCATTTTGTAAATTCTTTTTCAATCACTTTACTTCACTAATTTAGCTATGTTATAACTTTGTAATCTCTTGAAATAAATGAGTACATATATGAGTTATTATCGTTCAAGCTCCAACGAATTTCAAAACGCAAATGAACTTTCAACCTAAGTGCAAGCTCGTTAAATAGTAAAATATCGGGAACATGTTTGGACTTGCAACTTGATCATGAATTCGTTCGTATTTAATCGCGTAAGCGTCAAATAGAGAGCAAGTCAAAACGCGCCTGAAAGACGTACGCTCGAACTCATTATCTTGCACAAACTTGTCCACACTGACTTGCCGAGTTTTTCATCTTGTACGAACTTGAGACTTTACATTACTACAACAATGCTATTTCCTACAAAAATATTAATTATTCTTAGTACACGTAACACAACATAAGCAATACAGTACCTACCTACCTATCTTGAAAGATTTAAATAAGAACTTGTGTTAATTAAATAGGGGTCGATTTTTAGACTTCGTCGACCCCCAAAATCAGTTTTCGTTTATGTCGGATGCCAAGCTAGGGGAAGCAATGGACAAATCAACAGCACTCTGATTTATTAGTGGGTTTGTGCGACCTGTTGGAGAACCATCATTTAATACACAGAGGTTTTGATTGTCTATCACCTCTAGGAGGTCTTTACCAAGGCAGTTAGAAACTGAGCTACCCCATGACCTATGATGAGCATTAAAATCTCCCATAACACATGGCTTTGGAAGATATGCAAGTAAATTTTCAACTTCACTAAATATTTGAATGGAAGGATGTGGAATATAAATAGATACAAAACATATATTAACTATCAAACAAGCTACAGCAGTAAAGTTATCATTATTATGAGAAGGTAAAGGAAAATGAGAAAATATAATAGATTTTTTTATAAAAAAAGAGCAGCTCCTCCCCATCCATCAGGTCTATCATCTCTGAGGCAGGAGAAGCCATTCAATTTAAACACAGAGGCTGGCTTGAGCCAGGTCTCTGTGATAGACAAAATAAAAGGGTCATATTTATTAATTAAACATACAATTTCACTTTTTCTACTTTGTACACTCTTGCAGTTCCACTGAACTGCGGATCTGGTGTGATCCATTATGGGTGTTGAGAATACTAATTGTGTCTGTTATTATGGCTGCGTTGGACGGTTCTATAATTTTGGATTTTAATAATGCATTTAATAGATTAATAATATCTGACCCAGTATTGGTTGCTTATCTGAAAGAGGAACCTGTTTTAGAGCGCAACCATTTGTTAGGGTCGGGGATGGTTCATTAATAAGATTGCGGTGCTCTTTCTGGTTATAACCTTTGACTGGTTTAAAAGGCAAACGCGGTTTCATGAATATTGTCTTTTTGTAAGAGGAAGGCTCGCTACAAGAAAACTGATTAATTTTGCGGAAGTTATTAGATGAAGTAGTTTGATCTTTGGATGTAGCTAAAATTTCAGCATAAGATCGAGACAGAGGTGGGTGAATCCTGGAAGCTTCCGCGTAGGAAATACACTTATCAGCCATTGAGAATTTAATCTTTTGTTGTCTGGTATATTCTGGGCATGATTTGCTAGTTGCAAAGTGTATTCCCCCGCATGTGCAGCAAGAAACACACTCCTCATCAATATCACATGAGTCACCTGAGTGCTCCTGACCTCACTTGTAGCATCGTGGCTTAGATCTACATTGTAACTTAGTGTGTCCAAAACGACAACAGTTATAGCATTGGATGGTCGGGTAGGTATATATTTGAACTTGTAAGGCATTATAGCACATATAAACACGGTTAGGCAACACTTGACCATCAAATGTTACAACCACCGTCTGAATTGGTTTCCACACTAGAGCTCCATTAATAATTTCCTTGTAATTGATATGCCTAACTTTTAATATCTTCCCACAACCGCTGGGAACCGTGGTGCATTCCATCATCTCCTCTGGAGAGATGTCTGTGGGCACTCCACAGACTACCCCCATGCGTGAGACGTTATAAGTTGATATAAATGCTTTGAAGTTGTTGCTGCTTAAACTGTCAAAGTTAATAAAAGCATTAGCATCTGTATAATTATCAAAAGCCATTGACACTACTTCTTCCTATTCTCTTAACACTACCAATCACAACATTATATTATATACTGTTACGTTTCAGGAATTTCCCAAAGATGATGGGGTGGAGTGTGGAGCTGTCATTAGGAGAGTCAGTAACTCGTTGCACATGTACAATAAATCTGTAGGCATTATCTGTAGAGTCATACTGAGCTCTTGTGACTGGCAGCGCTGGCGGCGTCACCGTCACGGCTGGTGGAGATGAATTTAATGATGCAAGAGTAGATGAATCGACTGAAGGAGAAACGGATACTGGAATAGGGTCATTATTATCACTACTCGGTGATATATTTTCCTCGCAGTTACAACCTTTAGACTCATTTGAACCATGTTTCCGCTTCCTTTTATTACAGTGCTTGCACGTCACTTTGTTTACACGATTTCGTTTACGACATTTCTTTGAGTTTGAAACAAAAGTGTCCGTGTCCATGCCGGACTCATTTGATGCAAGTTTAACGAAACTGTTGGAGATTGTTACAAAGTTACTAGCCGGAGGGACCGTGCCCCCGGGGTCCGGTGGCTCGTCCATCTCCATCGGACAAAAAACGATAAAAAGACTTACCAACTAATTAAAATATGTAAACTACACTATAAATACAATAAAGATAACAAGTAAATTACACTCTCCTGATCACTTTATCAAATAAAATTAATATTAAAATTTAGGAAGGAATTTTTAAGCTGCCGCCTTTTACGAAGTTTCCCGCCTTTTTTTCGTTTCGTTCTTTCACGACGTGATTCTCCGTCTACGTTTCACGGCCTTTTTTTAGAACTGTTAAAGATAAGTGAAAAAAAAACAGATGGTGCTGCTCGTGCTATGAAGTAAAGAATGAAGTATTCAAAAGAAAGTGAATTTGATGTGTCGTAGACACAGTAACTAACAACTCTGTATAGGCCTATAGGGCCTACATAGCATCATTTATTTGTGGTATATAGTCATTGTCTTTTCGTTCAGACTGTCAGAACGAAAATAAAACATGACTTTTAAAGATATCTTACCGAGTAGAGTGAGAACTATTTTCGGTTCGCCAAAATCGCTAATGTATCCGAACAAAACCAAAGACAATTAATACAAGCCAAAGTGATGGCGTGTACTTCCGGTTGCGTTGTCAAAAAATCTTGTACCAAATGTCAAAAAAATTGTGAATGATACAAACCGGCAATGGCGAAATTACAATTTTGTGTTTTATTCGTGCTTTATCTAGCAATAAATGCTATTAGCGTGAATATTGATAATATTGCAAGTGAGCTAAAACTTAGAAATGTAGACAGAACTATCGACATCTCTTCTCAGCTCGTAAAAATCGGTTCGAAAATAACCTTGGAGAACACTGGAAAATCGCCGATTAAGAACTTCTTGGTAGCCGTGGAAGCTTCTGCAAAGAATAATTTGGCATATATCGGTGCCAAGGACAGCAACAGCAAAGAACTTCGCATCACGGAAACAACAGTGAAGGGTTATGACTACGTGAAATTCTGGCGTGTTGAACTGAGAGAAGCTCTTAACGCCGGGTCGACGGTGTACGTAGTTACAGAGGCGGTGTTCACAAAGGCTCTCCAGCCATACCCCACTGCTATCACTCAGCAGGAGGACCAGCTAGTCAAATTCGTCGGTAACTTGTACGCATATACGCCTTACTATGTCACGTCACAAAAAACAGTAGTCAATATGAACACTAAGAGTGTTGAAGCATTCACTAAAGTCAAGCCGTTCTCTCAACATGATGGTTCCATTGTGTACGGCCCATACCCAAACACAGGACCTTTCACTGAAAAGGAATTGGGTGTGCATTACAAGAATAACTCTCCATTCCTGACTGTAACTCGCATTGAGAGGCTGATTGAAGTGTCTCATTGGGGTAACATTGCTATCGAAGAGGTGATTGAAGTAGAGCACACTGGAGCTAAACTGAAGGGAGCATTCTCCCGCTACGACTACCAACAAGACCATCACAGTGGTCCTGCCAGTGTCCGCTCCTACAAGACCTTGCTCCCAGCTTCAGCATCTGATGTTTACTACCGCGACACCAATGGAAACATTTCCACATCCAACATGAAAGTGAAGAAGGACTCTGTTGAGCTGGACCTCAGGCCGAGATACCCTCTGTTTGGTGGTTGGAGGACCCACTACACTCTCGGGTACAATGTCCCCAGCTATGAATACCTGTACCATTCTGGTAATGATTATCTCCTAAAGATGAGGGTCATTGACCACATTTTTGATGACATGCAGGTTGAAGAAGTAGTAACCAAGATCATCTTGCCAGAAGGTTCCATTGGAAGCAAGCTGAACACTCCTTACCCGGTGACTAGACTGGCTGACAGTCTGCATTTCACTTATCTGGATACTAAGGGCCGTCCAGTCATCAAGTTTGTGAAGAAGAATATTGTGGAGAATCATATTCAAGATTTTCAACTTCGTTACACATTCCCCCGTCTCCTTATGTTCCAAGAGCCGCTGTTGGTGGTAGGGTTCCTCTATGCATTGTTCTTATTAGTGATTATTTATGTAAGATTAGATTTCTCAATCCACAAGTCTGAACATCATCATAAAGAGTAATTATGTTTGTATTTATTTGTAATTTGCAACACATTCTAGTTCTATGCATTTTAAGTTATGTCTCAATTTTTATTGTGTCCAGTAATAAAGTGTTTTGAGTAAAAATGTTTTTTATTTCCACTTAGAGGCTAAGGAAAAACAATTGTAGTAGATATCTGCCAGTTAAACCTAGTCTACTTACTTGAAGTTTACAATATACTAAACGTACCACTTACGTTACCAGATTACGTGCACATTTACACGAGGCAATGCACTAGTTCCCTGTGCTTTCAGAAACCTGAGGGAGACAACTTTTTGCGATGGGGTATACAGGCCCGGATTAACCCTATCGGGGTCCCTAGGCAATGCAATTCTTGGGGCCCCTTTCATTTACCCTTTTTTTACTTTTTAAAATATATTTTTTCTATTACAAAAGTCGATCAGAACGGCTCCTGCTTTTCGCTATCATTGAAATTATCTTAATGAATCTATTATAAGTGATGATCCAGGTCTCATGATGGAGTAGGAAAGAGAAATGAGACGCGGCACGGTTATTTTAAATTTGATCTTGTTGAAAGTAATAAACTATATTGTAAGGTAAGGTGGGGTATGACTAACATAGTTTTTCTGCTGGACCGGAAAGATTTCCGGATTTCCGGACCGGAGAGATTCGGAAGATAGACGGTTTTTATGGCTAAAGTTGACTTGCCTCAGAGATATTAATGTAATTGATACTCCAAAACTATAAGCTTTTAGAAAATAATGAATATATTTCCGGGAATGCATTCAGAATAGCTATAGGTACTGAATAAATTTAAAACTAGTAAAAATAGTTAGTCTTGCCCCACTAATGGGGTAAGACTAATAGTAAAGTTTTTTTACTGAAAACATAAACTTATCGGAATTCCTAAAGCAAAATCGTAAATTTAAAAAGTACTTTAATTTAAACTCTATCACAACGCTACAAGGTTTATTTTTGGAGCAATTCGTTTAAAAAATTAATTGGGGTAAGACTAACATACAATCGAAATCAGAGGCGCAGAACCTTTTGAGTGACATCAATAGTGTTTGGGGTATGTACCAAACAGTAAGAAAAGCTGAAGTAAAATTGCTAAGGGATGCTAGCTGGGGTGGATTTATTCTAGATAGGTCACTTACAGTTCATTAACATTAAGATTGTTGATGTTGCACTAACATAGTTTTATTTTTTCCACTACACTTACTCGTACCTGTACTTTTGACTTGTAAACTCAACACTCACTCAAACATTTAATTTTAAGGGTTCATAGTTGTTTATTTTGCACTTTTTATATATATAACACTTAATTCAAGCTAACGTTACGCCGGCCTTATCACTCTGGACTCCTTCTGTCTCCAGGCGCCTAAACCAACAGCTGCTCCTTCGCAAGGCATGTTCGTTGATTTCTTGCATTATCCATTGTCGGTGACACTTTTTGTACAGACGGTATGCTGCGTAGATGAAGCATATGACCATAACCACGCAGATGGTCCAGCAGTCTCTTGTGCAGTCGTGGTGTGTAGGGGTGTAGAGCCCTGGGGTAGTGCGAGGGTTTGAGCTCTGCTGGTCGTAGCGGAGCGGGAGCGTTCTCTTCTTCCTCCTCCTCGGTGGGGGGCTGCGGATGCGGCGGTATGTGCCGTGGTTCCCGCTCTCTTGTTCCTGGCCTCCCTCTTATAAACCGGGCACGATTTATTATTGGCTGTGTGTGCCCCCTCACAGTTGACACACGTTGCAGGTATATCGCGCGGCCTTGGACAGTCGCCCGCGAAGTGTGGACCTCCGCACCGTACGCAGGCTAGGGGGCGATGGCAGTTATGACTGCTATGCCGGAAGGCTTGGCAGCGGTGGCATTGGGCGGGGCCCCTTTTCCCCTTCCAACTTTCTATTATGACCCCGGGCATACACAGCAGCTCTGTTACGTTATAAATGTCTGGGGTGAGGTTGTGGGTTTTCTTGAGTATGGCGAAAAAGATGCACCCTGGTCTGCCCTTCGATGGTCGGACGGCCCGGATGGCCTCTGGTTCGAACCCTAGTCGGCGTAGGTCTTCGTCGATTTCATCGGTGGGGGTGTCGGCGGGGAGGCCGCGTATGGCTACCTTAAGGCTCAGCTCCTCGGGGAGAGCGTACGAAAACCAGACGACCTTTTCCGTGCGCTCTAGTGTCGTCAGGTAACTCTGTATGGTGCGGTACTCCTCGCCGGTCGCTGGCGAAAAGCGAACTCCTTTCCCGTACGGGCGTGCGTTTGGTGGGTGGCCTAGGCGCTCTTTTAGCGTTTTAAAATGTGAGGCCCAGTTGGGCAGTACTTCAACTACCAGCGGGGGATACCTGACTGTTGGTTTATCAGACTTGGGTGGTGGGGGGGTGGTGGTGTTTGGTGTGGGTAATAAAGGTGAGGGTGACTGTACCTTATGGGTGGAGGTGGATCCTGCAGCCGCCGAAGTGTAAGAGACAGCCTTGGAGGTCGAGGGCTGTTGTACGTCCATCGGTGGTGGTGGTGGTGGTGGTGGGAGCGGGCGTGCGGGCTTAGGCACGCGCTGCGGGAGAGCCGTGAGGTGGGGTTCAGCGCACCGGCGCTTTACCTCCTCCTCCGACGGGCTGTCATCGTCCCGTTTCCGACGTATACCTGGAATCGGGGCGTCAGGTATTTCCAGAGTTTTGTGCCTCTCTACTATGGCCGCTTCCTCTGGTGTGGGCGTCACTGGGGCCGAAAGGTTTTTTTCGTCCTCCTCTAGGGCATCCTTTAATACTCCTAGGTATTTTGGGGGGAGGCCTCAATTAGTCTCTGCAGGATAATGTAGCTTCTGTCTATCTCGGTTTTAGGAGACAGAGGCTTCAACGTCTGTGGCGGAGGCATCTTGTCCGCGGGGGTAGGGGGGGTCACGGCCGGCACTGGGCGCGGCACTGGGGTGCTGACTTTCTTCTTCCTCTTCTTTTCTAGGAATCGGTCTATCACCTGCCCCACGATCGCGGAGCGTGAACGCGAGGCCGAGCTTTCGCGGCCCGAGCAAGACGCGCGACTCGAGGGCAGGGATGTATCTGAAGATTCGGTAGGTACAAGGGAGACCTTGCGGGAACTCCGACCTTCACGGGCGGGCCCTCCGGAAGGGGCGTTAGCGTCTGACATCGCGTGTTCACAACACAGTACACTAAACACAGAGTTATCACAACACAAGACTACACAAACACGTAGTCGGGGCGAACTCCTTCGCGCGACCGGGGACCGGGAGGCGACGCCGGTACCGTGATGCTAAACCGTACGGGTCTCGCGGTTCACGGCACTGGGTACTACTTGCCTCGCAGTCCGGAGCTCAAGGGGGGAAGGCGATCCCCGCACACTTTACAACACAAAGCGGGCCGGGCTCGGCAGACGTTTTCAACAGAAAACGCTGCCGAGATCGTAACGGAGCGAGTGGGTCCGTGCGCGCGCGAGACGTGTGAACGCGGTAGGAGACGGAGCCGGTCCAGCAGCCGGGCACCGCCGTTTTGTATATTTATAGTATGCGAGCGAGAGGGCGCAACCCGTCCCTCTCCCACACTATCGGATCGGCAGTATTATATTGCAGATACCGGCCTATAAAGGCAGCGGCGCCCGCCCTCAAAATTATTCAGCATTGTGACTTCGCTTTGAACAGTTCTAAGAAATAAATATTAATTAACAGTGATCGAAGGTTTAACTTTTACCAAATACATTCCACAACAGTTTGGTCCTACGAGCCGGATCAGAACAGGAATAATTCGACGAATTGAAGATTTGAAAAATCGACGACGTTACCATGGTGGTAACCCGGAGCCAAGCAGACGCCGCAGACCAGGAGCGTCGCGACACTGAACGTCGCGAACTGGAACGCGAGCTGCAGGGAGAAGCCGGAGCCGGTCTTCAAGCCATCGAACAAGAACGAAGGCGAAGGCTATCGCTGGATCCACCTGCGTCACCAAACCCACAAGGCGGTGTCGCGATCGACCGCAAGCACTACCACGAGGACACGGATGGTGGAGCTGGAGGCTGAAGAAAAGTTAGCCGCCCTGCGAAGAAAGGAGCTTCAGATCGAGGCAGACCTTATTAGGAAGCGGTTAGCTGTGAGCCTATCAGTCATTCAGGATGACCAGGAAAGCCTTCACGGTGATAACGGAACCGATCATCATCAGAAGGTTGACGCCTGGCTCCAATCGAACACCCTTGATGCGCGAAGGGAACGACGGGACGTGCCGAAGTCCGGAACCAAGGACGACCGACACCTAAGGTTCAACGTGAGGGACAGATCAACCACTCCCGTCAGATCAAGAAGTAATGTTGACGCCTTGACCGAAGCTATGGAAAAGCTGGCCAGACCCAGGATCAAGTGTCCTGACTTGCAACCATTCTCCGGAGCTTCAAATGAGTGGTTGGCATTTAAGGCCGCCTTTCATGATTCAACAACAATATACCGGCTGACACCGGCAGAAAATCTGCAGCGTCTAAGAAGCTGCCTGAAAGGAGAAGCCAGGGAACTGGTGTCTGCCCTGCTGTGCACTGCAAGCAACCCGGACATCATCCTGAAGATGCTCGAACAATGCTTCGGGCGACCTGAGACCATCATCGACCGAGCCTTAAATGACCTCAAGAGGTTGCCGAAGCCAGGATCATCAGCGGTAGAACTGAACGTGTTCGCTGTTAAGCTTCAGAACGTGGTCTGCGTAATCAAGGGCATCAACCGCCAGGGGTACCTTTTTAACCCCATGCTGGCCCGAGAAGTATTAGAAAAGCTGAGCCCTCACATCAAGGCCCGGTGGTGCGACTACGCAAACGAGCAAGAAGGAACAGCGGACCCAGAAATCGTCGTGCTATCTCGCTTCTTCATGCGAGAGGCAGACCGAGCGCTCCGATATAGTTACGCTCCATCTGCAATAGCAACCGCTGCCAAGAGAGAACCCAGGCCGACCATCACCGATGCCAGGCCAAAAAGGAAACCGAACGCCATATACAATGTGGCTGAAGACGAACAACTAGACAAATGCCCGATGTGCGAGAAGCCACACAAGCTACCGGACTGCCCGAAATACGCAGCGCTATCCGTAGATGAACGGTGGGAGCTTGTGCGTAAGATCAGGCTTTGCTTCAAATGTATCGCCAAGAGACACATGCACCTCCACTACAAGGCCAAGCGGTGCAGCATAGGACAATGCCTACGACCTCATCACACGAGTCTGTATCAGCAAGATAAGGAGGAACGTCCCGAAAACCCGAGGTCCGAAGCAGGCACCGCAGAATCTGTCCTAACGATGGCAACCCCGACCACCACCAGCAAGAGGACAGTGCTGCTGAAGATGTGCCCAGTCACTGTCGTGGGACCACGGGGGGAGATCCGCACACACGCCCTTCTGGATGAAGGGGCTACAATCTCGCTGATCGATGAGGAGTTGGCGCAGAACATCGGTGCAAAGGGATCGCTGCTACCGCTACGGATGTAAGGAGTCAACGTGACACAGGAAGAAAATAATAGCAAGCTGGTCACCATACATTTGAGGGTAACAGACAAAGAGCTGCACAAATTTCAAGCAAGAACAATCAAAGGCATGAAGTTGATTCGGCAATCAATACCGAGCACGCTTCTGGAGTACGAACATCTCCGAGATCTATCGCAAGAGGAAGTGTGCTACGATACCGTACGGCCTGGAATACTGGTGGGAGCAGACCACTGGGAATACATTTCGCTAGAAAATACACCGAGCAGATAGAGAACCTACTGCAGAAAGGATACGCCGAATCATGCGACGGCGCTGAAAAGACAAGTCCGGTCTGTTGGTACCTGCCACACTTCGCGGTACAGATCGTCAACAAACCGGGGAAACAGAGGCTTGTCTTCGACGCGGCAGCGAAAAGTCGCGGAGTCAGCGACCATCTCCTGGAAGGGCCGGACCTACTGATGTCAGTACCAGGCATCCTGTTTCGATTCCGGGAGAAACGCATCGCAGTCACGGCAGATGTACAGGAGATGTTTCTCCAAGTGAATATTCGTCGGGAAGATCAACCAGCACAACAGTTCTTATGGAGAGGCGCCGACAGAGAGAAACCACCTCATCACTTCAAGATGACGAGCATGATATTCGGCGTCGCGAGCTCTCCCTTCATGGCGCATTACGTACGCAACTACAATGCGAGAGAACACGCTCAAACCCACCCTCTCGCTTACGAAGCCATCACTCGAGATCACTACATGGATGACTTGGTAGCGAGCTACGAGGATGAACAGGAAGCCTATCGCGTGATTTCTGAATTACAAACAGTTCACGCGGTGGCAGGGTTCACACTGCGAGGATGGAGCGCTAGCAACAATAGCGTACTGCGAGACGTACCCGAAGAACTGCGAGCGACCACGCCGACTCAACTTGGACGAAACGGGCCAGAGAACAAGATACTCGGGCTGTACTGGAACGCCGAACGAGATGAACTGGGATTCAACACTTCAATGAACAGAGTCCCCACCGAAGTGCGTTCACGAAGTCGCGCGCCTACCAAGAGAGAGGCACTCAGCGCGGTCATGTCCATATATGACCCTCTTGGACTGCTGAGCCACTGCACCATACAAGCAAAGATCATTCTGCAGAGCCTGTGGCGTTTGAACATCTCCTGGAACGAGCCTATCCCTGATGAGGAGAACGACCTTTTCGCCACCTGGCTGGGACACCTCGCCGATCTTTCGGGTCTGCGACTGGAACGACGCTACGCGATGGAAGACGACCAGAACTTGGAGCTGCACGTTCTGTGTGACGCCAGCGAACAGGCCTAGTCTACCGTGGCATACTGGCGCGACACACGACCCGACGGAAGCGTCAGACTGAGTCTCGTGGCCGCCAAGTCAAAAGTGGCTCCGAAATGCGCACAGACCATTCCCCGCCTGGAACTGCAGGCGGCTGTCATCAGTGCCAGACTGGCTGATACCATCAAGAAAGAAGATCGAGTCCAAGTCAAGAAAACAGTATACTGGACCGATTCAATGACGGTGATTCACTGGGTGCGGCACGACGCGAGACGGTACACTCCGTTCGTCGCCCATCGCTTGGGTGAGCTAGCAGAGCTCACTCACAAGTAAGAATGGCGATGGGTGCCCACCAGGGAGAACATAGCCGACGATGCGACGAGATTCGCGAGCACACCAATCTCCATAGAAGACCGCTGGTTCCAGGGACCCGAATTCTTGCTCCGCCCCGAGGATCAGTGGCCGACAGAAACGACGTCGAGCGAAGACGGCGAGGAAGAGGTGATCCTGCATGTTACGGAAGAAAACAAAGCAAGGGAGTGGCTGCCAGATCCCGCACGCTTCTCCAAATACGAGACGCTAGTCAGAGCGTCAGCCTGCGTGCTGGCATTCATCGACTTATGTCGACGCCGAGCCTCGGGACTAGAACATCGACACATCGAGGAAGCGGAACGCGCTCTCCTACGTCAAGCACAACAGGAGAGCTTTCAAAACGAGCTGCAGAAGCTAAAAGCATCTCTTCCGATCACCAGGACGAGCCGACTGTTTCGGCTGGACCCAGTCCTGGAAGACGGCATCCTGCGCGTCAGAGGCCGCATCGGGGCGGCTGATGCACCTCTCGAGGTGAAGCAGCCCATTATCCTCGACGGCCGTCACCGGATCACCAAACTCATCGTGTTGCGAGAGCATTGCGCAGCGGGGCACGCGAACCGCGAGCGCGTGACGAATGACCTCCGTCAGAAATATTGGATCATTCATCTACGACCCACCGTGCGCACCATTGAGAAGGACTGCGCCCTCTGCCGAAGGAGGCGATCGAGACCTCTGATTCCGGCGACGGGGGACCTGCTACGGGCACGCCTCAAGTCCTACCACCGCCCAATCACCCACTGCGGGGTGGACTATTTCGGGCCGATTATAGTGAAGATTGGACGCCGCCGAGAGAAAAGATGGGGCGCACTGTTTACGTGCCTCACCACACGCTCGGTACACCTGGAGCTCGTGTCGTCATTATTCACGAGCTCTGCGATCATGGCACTGCGAAGAATGGCGGCGCGAAGAGGTTGGCCGCGCACCATTTACTCGGACAACGCGACCAACTTTCGAGGGGCCAACAATGAGCTGCGAGCAGCCTACGCCGAGTGGGCACCAGCGCTGCAAGACGAAGCCCTACTACACCGACTGGAATGGCATTTCATCGCGCCGGGGGCTCCCAACCAGGGAGGAGCCTGGGAACGACTGGTGCGATCCATCAAAGTCGCATTGGCCGCCACACTGAACGAAAAGGAACCGACCGGGGAAGTCCTGCTCACCCTGCTGACAGAAGCCGAGTTCTCTGTGAACGCGAGACCTTTGACTCATGTCAGCGTGAGTCATGAAGATCCAGAAGCTTTGACTCCAAACCATTTCCTCTTGGGGTCATCCGCCGGCCTGCCCACTGCCGGACAGCACAGCGAAACCGATCGACGCACCTGGAAAGCCAGCCTTACGCTCGCTGACCATTTCTGGCAGCGCTGGGTCCGAGAATACCTGCCCACATTGGTGCCACGGGGAGAACCCTCGGACAACAAGAGGCGACTACAAGTCGGGGACATCGTCATCGTAGTCGACCACACCCTCCTAAGGAATGTGTGGCCCATGGGGATCGTCGAGCGCGCCTACACGGGTCCAGACGGCGGAGTACGAGTGGCAGACGTCCGAACGAAGACTGGCGTCTTAAAGCGGCCCGTGAGAAAGCTCGTCGTCCTGGAGAAAGAAGAGGCTACGCGAGCTGCACCGGTGGGAGGAACTGTAGCGGACGCCGAGCTATAGATTAATTTAGGAGAATGTTATGTTTCATTGCATTGTATAGATGTAGAGATTAGAGGCGAACGATATGGTCGCTGCCGCCGAACTGGGCGCAGCAGCTGGGCACCGCCGTTTTGTATATTTATAGTGTGCGAGCGAGAGGGCGCAACCCGTCCCTCTCCCACACTATCGGATCGGCAGTATTATATTGCAGATACCGGCCTATAAAGACAGCGGCGCCCGCCCTCAAAATTATTCAGCATTGTGACTTCGCTTTGAACAGTTCTAAGAAATAAATATGAATTAACAATGATCGAAGGTTTAACTTTTACCAAATACAGTCCACAACATAGGTGTTGCATTTTCTGTGCTTTAGATAGAAAATTATTGTTATGTATCGACTCGGAGAACAAATCGAAGAAAGTAGGCCAGAGAGTCAACTTTCCTGAAAAGGTAGGTATTTCAAGTAAAGGAGTAGATCTTTGAAGATGCGTTGTAGCCGATAATTTGTGATTAAGCGCCTTTTTGGTTAACTTAAATGATGTTTCCTGCCTGATAAATAATTCATCCTGGTAGATCTCATCTTCGCCTTCAAGAATGTTATCTATTTCGAGATGACGCTTGTCGATATCGTTCCATCTAGATTGGATGCTGCTTAGCTCGTCTTCTAATTCCCACTTCTCGCTAATGTCGCTTACTTTGATGCTCGATATTAGTCGCTTAAACGCTCGAAAGTTAGTCCTTTGCGAGGACAAAAGCTTGTCAACCTTGTTAGTAGAAGCAGTCTCGGTTTCAGTACCTGTACCTTTACCCGAACTGGATGCTCTCTGCTCTTTATAAGGCTCATAAGCTGCTATTTTAGCTCGCGTATCACGATAGAATTTATTCATACGATCATAAATTGATTCCTGAAAGTACCTTTGAGATTTCGTGGGCAACAATTCAAGAGTAGAGTTGTCACTATCGAACTCTCCCCAGAAGTTATGTAAAGCGTCTAACCTTATCTTCAGATACTCCGAGGTCTTACGATGAGCTGAATCCTTATCGAAGTTAGTCCTGATGCGCTGAAGCTCGGTGACAATTTTTGCTTGACGGTTGAAGATTGCTTCGTAGTTCGTCATGGTAGTTAGATAAGCAAGTAAAATATGAAAGATCTTACTTGAATGCTGCTGCTAGGCAAGTCTCCCAACTCACGCAAAGAAGAGCTGTTGCTGCTGAGTAAGTCTCCTGACCCACGGATGAAGGGCTGATGCCGCTGAGTGAGTCTCCTGACCCACGGAGGATGAGCTGATGCTGCTGAGTGAGTCTCGTGACCCACGGAGGATGAGCTGATGCTGCTTAACGAGTCTCCTGACTCACGGAGGGAGAACTGATGCTGCTGAGTGAGTCTCCTGACTCACTTGAACGTCACGTAATCGCACAGATACGAATGCGAAAGTCACAAAAGTTAGCTAAAACCCGACAGCTCACGGGTTTTTAACACGTGAACGGATTTCGTCACTGCACGGGGTCAATGTCCGCGGAATTGAAGGAATTAACACTCCCGTAAGATCCCGCTTGTACGAAAACTCGAAGGACCAAATGTTTGGGGTATGTACCAAACAGTAAGAAAAGCGGGGGTAAAATTGCTAAGGGATGCTAGCTGGGGTGGAGACTCTAAAGAGAGATAAATAATCGAACTCGTCGAGTGTTGGTTGTACACTGCTTTATTGCTTTCATTACAAATTCGAACAATTATTGTAACTAGGGCAATGCATGCTATGCTAAAAGTAAATATATTATTTACACAAGTTTAAGCTGATTGTACATGTGTGCGTTAGCTCATACAAATAGCTTAGTGTCATTTTGTACTTTAGACATACTACATAAATTAAATCGAAAAACAAGGAATAAGTTAAACCAAACTGTATATTTAAGTTTGAAATAAAATGACTACAATATTAAAGCACTATTATTTATTACTTATATATATAACACTATACAGAATAATATTTTATTTTCTATTACTAACTCTTAACAGAATACAAGAATTTTCCTTTACTGAAAATAGGAACAGAATACAGGAACTTTCATTTACATAATTAAAATGTATCTACTGAACATTAAAGCTTTGAAAGGAAATTTTAAATTATATGTATTTTTCCTCGTCATCATCACCATCCTGCCTGACTTGACCCATTGTTGGGTATAGGCCTCCCTAAGTTTGTGCTATCCACCACGATCCTGCGCTAGTCTCACCCATTGACGGCCCGCGACCTTTACGATGTCGTCCACCCATCTCGCTGCTGGTCGTCCTACCCTACTATACCCGCTCCTCGGCCACCATTTTTCCTCTACCATCCGTTATTTCTGTTCTTGTCAAGCCAAAGCCATATTGAAGAATGAGAATATGGCTATATAATAATCTTCCATTTTGTAAGATTAATGACGTAAATGAAATGTTTATTTGTTTTACAGATTGTGTAATATCTCTTTTTGATGCGCATGCGCCCAAGAAATTATGTATTATTTATGAACGTGGTTATCCCTGGGTGACTGACAATATTAAACTAATGAAGCTGCGAGACGCCGCACTATCCGCTTATCGTAAATCAAAACTGGAATATAAGAAAAATTATTACAGGGACCTTAAGTCGTTAGTCATACAGTCACTATACCATGAAAAAGTAGCATATTATGAACACAACATAAATTGTAAAATTAACGAACCAAAACCCCTTTGGAAAAATTTAAAATCGAATGTACTTCCTCCTAAGAATGATGCTACTTTGCCATCACATTTTTATGATGCAGACGCAATAAACAATCACTTTTTGGATGTACCGGGTTCATCCAATGTCACTATCTCACTTCTTACTTTTTTTGAATTTCATAGACATAGTAATATTAAAAACTTTTCCTTGCAATCCGTAGATGTATCATAAAAATTATAAAGAATCTAAAATCGAACGCTGAAGGCTTTGACGGTGTTAACCTCAATATGCTCTTGTTAACGCTTCCACAATCGTTAGAAGCTATAACCGCTATAGTCAACCGGTCAATTGTTACGTCAACTTTCCCAGATGTTTGTAAAATTGCTATTGTGCGTCCGCTGCCTCAAGTTGATAACCCTTTTGTTGTCAAAGATCTGCGGCTAATCAGTATATTACCATGCCTTTCAAAAGTTATCGTAAAAGCTGTCTGCTCTCAGTTAACTGATTTTCTAGAAGGGAATGACATCTTACCTGACGCTCAATCTGGCTTCAGAAAGAGTCGTAGCAAGCCTACAGCACTACTGGACGTGACAGACAATATTCTGTACGCTCAAGACCAGGGAATGTGTACTTTGCTGGTTTTGCTTGATTTCTCTCGGGCATTTGATGCAATAAATGCGTCATTGCTACTATCAAAGCTGAGCTATTATGGTTTCGACCGTTAGATGGTTTAATAGCTACTTAAGTAATAGATACCAATATGTTAGACTTAAAAATATCAATGGTTCCTCACTTTGCTCGCGGATGTCTCAGTTGAGTCGAGGTGTACCCCAAGGTTCTATTCTTGGTCCAATTTTATTTATCCTTTACAGCTCCGATGTTAAAAACCATATACTGAATTGTAAATATCACTTATACGCCGATGATATACAGATTTACGTCTCGTTCAAGCGCAAAGACATTGACAAAGCTATTGCTGAGATTAATGAAGATCTGGGAAGGATTTCATCCTGGTCAGATGCGAATAATCTTGTCCTTAATCCACTTAAAACGAAATATATGATCCTGGGAAGTAAGCACCAAATAGCCTCATTGAACTTAAATAAACGTATTTTGCTGAAGAATCAACCTGTTGAGCGTGTCTTTGAGGCACGTAATATGGGACTTAACATGGATGTGGACTTGCGTTTTGAAAAACATGTTGCAGACTGTGTACGAAATTGCTTCTACAGACTAAAAGTTTTGTACAAGATAAGACCGTCTTATTGAATCTTATCGATCTTAGTGAAGAGGTTCGCGTACGTCTTGTCGAGTCGTTGGTTTTATCAAAACTTAACTACGCTGACATTGTGTATGGCTCAAGGTTGCTAGCGAGAACCAAACGCCTTATACAGCGAGTTCAAAACGCATGCGCAAGGTTTTGTTTTATTGTACCATCTAGGAGCCATATTAGACCTTTTCTAAATGAGCACTTTAGTTTAAAAATGAAATTACGACGCAAGCTTCATCTGGCCTGTCTTCTTTTTGGTGTCATAAACTACAGAACACCTAAATACATATACGACAAGCAAATTTGGATGACTAGTCGAAGAGACTGTGCAAGTCGGCAGTGCTCCAAGCAACTGTCTACTCAACATCACCGATCAGAGAGTTTCAGGGGTAGTTTCAAATATGCGGCTTCCAAATGTTGGAACAATATGCCACCACCAATTAGAAATTCCAAAAGTTGCAACAGCTTTAGAAAAAAACTAAAAATATTTCTAATGGAAGCCCAAATACAACATGGTAACATCAATGTCGACCTCTCTTTGATCTAGTCATCCAATAACTCTGTTTACATAAGTTTAACTAAATCAATATATTTTAAATAGTTACCCATATTTATTTATATATATAACAATTTACCATAACCTTAGAAATCGTAAGAAAGTTCATAAGTTGTATGTTTATATATATAGGTATGTAATATTATTTTAGTAAAGTATGTTTATAAAATTTATATTTACATTTAAACAAAGCTCTACACACCTTTTATTTAATCACTTCTTTATTTATTTATTTTTCTACGTAGCTGCTGCACTACCTATTGCTTCTGGTTTCAGCTGAAAATCAGCGTTGGGTGCTTAACATCCAACATTATGCTGAGCTGAACGCCATTTTGGTACGCAGACACATGAGTCGAACTTGTTTTATTGGATTCAATTGTATCTACTGTTCCTTTAAATTATTTCATGTGTCATTTTGTGTGTACCAAATGAACGATTATTCTATTCTATTCTATTCTATATTTTTCCATTTCATGTAAATTATTTGCCAATTTTTTTTCTGTCTCTTCTGGAATAGCTGTGTTTCTAAAGACTTTGATTTCAAACCATATTTTTCATACACCTGGGCAACGATAATTGGACAAGGAATTTTATATGCTATAGCGGCTCTATAAGCTGTCAACTCGCCGTTCTTTACTTTATCTACAGCTTCTAGCGATTGTTCTCTTGTTTAAGTAGCTGCCCTATCTGTTGTCCGAACATAATTTCGTACCATCTTGCTATCTGCAATGAACAAAAAGGTTAAAGTACTTAAGTATTTACTGCTGCATTTCTCCGACGATGAAGTTGAAATACGCTTGACAGAATCAAGCTCAACTTTTTTTAAACATATAAATGCTTGCAACAATTAACAATTAATGAAATCCGCGACACTAATAATATTGATAAATGTGCATCTGTTTCATTAATAGAAATTTTCTATTCATTTTGCGGACGCGGGTAAAACCACGGGTAGGTATAGCATAGTACATTAAGTATAATTATTTGTGGTACCTATGGTATATTTTTCTGTACAAACTGGAAAGAAAAATACCATAATAAGTAAATGTTGATTATAACTGACTTGGGGCAAGACTAACATATGATTGTCTTACCCCAAAAATACTGACAGTCTTCCCCCACTTTGATATTTTTATGTTAGGTTTTGGTATCTTAAAATATCAAAGGAAATCTTAAGTTAAAAGCCATAATATTTCAATAACTTAAAAGACAATATTAATATGATGCTACTTACATTCAACACATCTCAATTTAACACTTATTATCACCAAAATTTTAAAAGTTTGTCAGACCCAACAACGTGCAATTATATTTTTTAACAACTGACATTTACATTCCAGTATGTTGGTGCCATTTACTAGCAATAGCAATATCTGTGTTTTGAGCCGAGAACCTTTTCATCAAATCTATTTTATCGACATAGCCAACTCAAAAATAACGCGGTACTTTTGGAGATATTTGAAAGTGATAGTCTTTCCCCGCTGCTGGTAGTCTTACCCCATCTAACCTTACCTATAACAAAAGTAAATATTTTTTACAGTACCTAGGTACAATAAGTTTAAATAGCAACTCTTCTAACTTTTTTATATACAAATCGTTTAAAACATCTTGAGAGAATTTAAACAGTTCTGTGATATTGTTGAACGAAGATAGTTTTTTAATTATTTTAATTTCTATAAAAATCGTTTACTTGTTTTGTTTTTATCATTAGACTTCTTTAGAGTTGCAATGCTATCATTCATTAGGTACCTACATTAGGGAAAGTTGATTGTACCGCGCTTTCAGTAAGTAAAATAATTTTTTCTATGGCAATAATGATGAAAATAATGGGGACTTCTTTAGATTTGCAATGCTATCATTCATTAGGTACCTACATTAGGGAAAGTTGATTGTACCGCGCTTTCAGTAAGTAAAATAATTTTTTCTATGGCAATAATGATGAAAATAATGGGGACTTCTTTAGATTTGCAATGCTATCATTCATTAGGTACCTACATTAGGGAAAGTTGATTGTACCGCGCTTTCAGTAAGTAAAATAATTTTTTCTATGGCAATAATGATGAAAATAATTGGGACTTCTTTAGATTTGCAATGCTATCATTCATTAGGTACCTACATTAGGGAAAGTTGATTGTACCGCGCTTTCAGTAAGTAAAATATTTTTTTCTATGGCAATAATGATGAAAATAATGGGGACTTCTTTAGATTTGCAATGCTATCATTCATTAGGTACCTACATTAGGGAAAGTTGATTGTACCGCGCTTTCAGTAAGTAAAATATTTTTTTCTGTGGCAATAATGATGAAAATAATGGGGAATGTCACTAATGAAACTTTTTTTTTCTTGGTGCGTGGTCCGCATTTACTAGAACCCCTTGGGCCCCTAGGCAGTTGCCTAATCCGCCTTATGGATAATCCGGCAGTACAATTTATTTCAAGTTTAATTTTAGAATTAGGTTAACACATTCAAAATCATTAAAAAAAACATTACAATGCCTTATTTTTGCCAAAAAAATCGTCAAGAAATGCACGTTTTACACATTAACTTAAAATTACACGGTTTTCCAAAACAACACGTTGAAGACACGAGCACATTTTTTTTAAACATGTTCTTAGGGTTGCTTCAATGCCTTGTTTTGGTCCCAGATATTCTCGATCGGATTCAGGTCCGGACTCATGGCAGGCCAGGGTAGAACTGCGATACCAGCTTCGGAGATTGCACTTTGGGTCACTCTGGCAGTATGAGGGCGAGCGTTGTCTTGCATCAGAATAAAGTTAGGGCCTACTCGCTGTAAATATGGGATCACATGAGGTCGGATGACATGCTGAACATAGCTGGCGGCCGTTACATTGCCCTCATCCAAAATCATTAGCTCGGTTTTGCCCATTATGCTAATCCCACCCCATACCATAATACTGGGTCCACCAAAGCGGTCACTTTCACGAATACATGGTTCTGTAAAACGTTCTCCAGGTCGTCGCCAAACTCGTACGCGTCTGTCATCATTAAAAAACTTTACTTAGATTCATCTGTAAAAAGCACTGTCCTCCAATTATTCATGGTCCATTCGAGGTGATCACGTGCAAACCTTAATCGCGCTGCACGGTGGGCTCTGATCAATTTGAGCCGAACAGCTGGCATTCTGGAGCGTTGTTGGTCTTCATGAAGTCTGTTGCGAACAGTTTGGTCACTCACTCGCGTTCCAGTGGCGTCACGTAAGCGGTTACTCAATATGCGTGCAGTTACAGTTCGCTCGCGACGTGCAGAGAGTCGGATGTCGGTCTTCTTGGGAGGTTGTCGCTCGTGTTCTACCTGAACCGCGCCTCCTACTCATACTACCTGTCTCTTGAAAGCGTTCCCACACATTTCGAATAGCTCGTCTTGACACACCTAAGCTTGAAGTTACCGATCTTTGCGAATTTCCCTGCTGAAGCAAAACAATGGCTCTAGTCGCGGATTCCGTGTCCATGTGATGTCGAGAACCAGGCATTGTTTATGCAAACATTAATGTAATCGATAAGTAAAGGTAAGGTTACGATAACTTCTTCGTTAGACACAACAAACCCCACTGAGCAACAATGTAATGGCACTCACAGATTCTGCGGTATATCGTAAGATTTTGTTTCTTGTCTACCCACTTAAGAACTACCCTAAACTTGGCGTTTAAGTGTTAATTTATGATCAATAAATATGCCTACTTAACATTTCCATACATCAGTATGCTAACAACTCGCAAAAAAAATGTGTCGGGCAAAATATCGAAATATTTCAAGTGAGCCCCCCTATTTTGTTTTGAGTAGGTACCTACCTAGTTTACGAAGCCGCTAACGAAAGGCAGTTCAGTTGTAGTAATTTCATGCACGAGTGTATAGTGTACCCATGCGTAAACGACGTCCGGTCAGGTGACCAAAAATTGCCATTAATGAAGTGTAAAACACAGTTATTTTATTTTGTAGGCGAGTTTTCAACCTAAAACGTTTTAAATCGGTTGTTTTACATCTACACTCGCGAGCATGACGAGCTTACTGTTTGAACATGAACCGAATGTGTGAATGCGATAAAAAATAATACAAGATGTTCTTTCTTACTTTTATTTTTTAAATAGTACAGTATATATACATAGAAAAGTTTGAGCTCTTACAAACATGATATCTGTTATTGATACCAAAGACGAATTCATCATTCACAAACAAAAAAATAAATTGGTTAGATCCTCATAGTTATGTAACTGAGGGCACTTAACCATATTCTAAGAGTAGCAAGCTGCATTCTTGAGTCCAAACAATTATAACAGACTAAAATATAGCACATTTATAACGGCATGTATTTAAATTATCATTTTAATTTTGCAAAAATAGCAAGCAAAAAAATATAAACGGTCTTTTTTTAATGATTGATCCTCTTTTAGTGAGCCATAAAATAAATCAAACAAACGATATACTTTAATCTGTTTGGAGCTACGCAAAAAATGTTTGAGATGTAGAAATTAAGTTTGACAGATCCATATATTGGGTCCCAAAACTAAGAGAAATAATAATTTAATAATAAAGTTTCGATGCATTTTTAACACCGTAGTTTTTTGGGGTGGGCTCTCGCCAGAACTCTCGCGTGGTCGCCCCTAAGTGTCGCTTCACCCACACTACCTTCACTCCGCTCGGCTTCGCGGGCTTGCTCCACTCAACCTTCCACGCGAGCTTCTGGCTCCGCGCTTTTTTATAACACTCTAGGGCTGTCATGCACAAGACTGCCTAGAGTCGGGGTACTCAGTGTCGGTTCTCCCACTCATCTAGACTATTCTAGACCAATAATTAAAAAAGGGAATCAAATATTATGCACCTCCGTGGTGCAGTGGGCCAATAGCCGGCTGAGACGCAGGAGGTAGCGGGTTCGATTCCTGCCGCGGAACAAATGTTTGCATGATCTACAAATATTTGTTCCGGGTCTGGTTGTTTCCCTATTTATTATAAGTATGTATTTACAAAATAAAAATGTATATAAGTATTCTATCAGTTATCTGGTTCCCATAATACAAGCTCTGCTTAGTTTGGGGCTAGATAGCGCTGTGTGAAATGTCCAGCAATATTTAATTTAATTATTTTTGAATACCAAATATTTTTTATAGTACACATGTCTTATACAATAGATCAATTAGATTCTTGAGGATCAAATAATATTGTCCCATTTATAACTAAGCAAAAACTCATTTTCATATTTTTATGCATCCTAATTTGTTTCTATAAAGGAATTTAAATTGATTAGCATTGGGAAAAAATGTTTTAGACCTATAGACATTGAACAACATTTATGTTAAATCTAAAGATTGTCCAGAAGTCCAGAGGAGTGGTCACTTTAGGTAAATCATATCCTCAATATTCATCATCAGCAATATTCCTTTATTTTCGTAAAGAGGAAAACATTTTAGATGAATTGATTTTTGTCGACCTGCGTGGCGCAATGGGCGAATAGTCGGCTGAGACTCAGGAGGTAGGCGGGTTCGATTCCCGCCGCGGAACAAATGTTTGCATAATCTGCAGATATTTGTTCTGGGTCTTGGTGTTTTTCTATATATTATAAGAATGTATTTACAAAAAAAAATAGTATATAAATATTCTAGCAGTTATCTGGTTCTCATAGCTCTGCTTAATTTGGGGGTAGATAGCGCTGTATGAAATGCCCAGCAATATTTATTTTATTGGTCGCGAAATTCATTATTTTTTAATAATGAAAAAACCTACTGTATTTGGACAACATTTAGAATAATTGAACAGGGATTTACGGGACATTACCAGTGTTCGAAATTCCGGAATTCCGGATAAACGAATTACCGGAACGCCGTTCCGTTTCGTAAAAGTTCTAATCATCGGCGAAAAATAATTTATTCATTTTATCAACCCACTTGAAAATATCTGAAGGTTTGAAGGGAAATGCGTTCCGATTCGTAAGTCCAATTCGACCACAGGATATTGATTGATTGAATTTCTAGAAGACCGCTGCTGCAATCTTTTTGGAATTCGATGGATATATTGTATGACTAGCTGTATCATTTGTCACATACAGCAGGAACAATCAAGTCCCTTAGCCTTGGACTATATGGCATCCGGGTCTCCCCGATCCTGCGAATCCGGAGCATGTCCCGGTTGCTTCCAGGTAAAAATCGGAACGGATGGCCTCGGATCGTGTAGTCGATGCAGAAAAGATTCAAATGTCTGTTTGTGCGACGGATTGGTCCGAAAAGCCATATAGTCCGAGCCTTAAAGTAGCCGCGGTAGAAGTTCAAGCAATCAGAATCTCATAAAATACTTAACTAATGATGTAGAGAGTAAATTTAATTCCCATTACAAAGCATTAAAGTCGTTTAGATAAAAAAAAAACACGTACAAAATAGGCCCTTTGTCCGTATCTAAACGTTATATGTACAGTTTTTGAAACGCTAACCATTTCATTCAGACCATACGTTATTAGTTCCAATCTATACTAATATTATAAAGAGGAAAGATTTGTATTTTTGTGTGTATGTATGTTTGTAATGAATAAACTCAAAAACTACTGGACCGATTTAAAACATTCTTTCACTGTTGGGAAGCTACACTATCCCCGGGTGACATAGGCTACTTTTTACCCAACTGCGCAGAAGGCGGGTAATGTTTTTATTGAAAAACTACGCGTGCGAAGCTGCGGATTTGTCAGCTAGTCAACTATATAGAAAAGGAAATTAAACAATTCACGACACCTGGTTATATTACCATACCTTTTTAATGGTCACGATATCTCAACATTGTCACACAGTTTTTTTTATACTTTTAGTACCTGGAGATGGAACAAGCATATGGCCCACCTGATGTTGAGTTAGTCACCATAACTTGTTAGTAATGGCCTCTTGGCCATCTTTCAGAGAAATATGTAGTTTCTTCAGAAACTTTCACAACGATAATAGTCTGGACTAATAGTTTGAGTTGTGCGTTGTCTCTTTATCCGTGAGTCAGTCTTAACAAGCACTTTAATATAAACAATTATTTTTGAGAAATTATCATATAATTCTGCAAACGTTGGACAATTTGAATCCACCTAAACAAAGTACCACAGGCAGTGCAGTGGCCAACAACACAACCTGCTGGTACTGCTACAAAACTTGGTGCTGGTACAAAACTTATATTGTGTGTGACACACTGACATCACACTAATATTATAAATGCGAAAGTTTGGATGTTTGTTTGTTACTCAATCACGTCGTAACGGCTGAACCTGCGTTGAAATTTGGTATATAGATAGATTAGACAAGTCTTAATTGATAAACTAAGTGTGCGAAGCCGCGGGCGGAAGCCGGTGCTACATATTTCTGTAAAACGATGGCCAGTATGACCGCACCAGAGACACAAATCACAGCTTATGGTATTTAGAACTTAAATTTCAGCACAACGGGATAGTTGAGAACAGTATGGCCAGTTCTGTAATTCGCCATTATATTATATTATGCCATCAATATCCCACAGTTGAGTAAAAGGCTTCCACTTCTATACCGAAACATAAGATGGCTAGTTTAACTGCACCTAATCAAATACCCAGACAGACAAACAGTTCTAAATACCATAGGCAGTGCCACGGAATCTCAAGACAACCGGCGCACTGGTGCAAGGCAGTATGGCCAGTTCTGTGACGACAGCAGTGACAAGGCTGGGGGGCGTCACGTCGTAGGCGAGGTTCAGGATCGCGAGCGGCATGGAGCGCCACTCCTTCAGGACCCACTTCTCGTTGTTGATGTCGTTCAGATCGTTGGGGTTACCTGTGGGGCAAACGGTAATCTTATGCCAGTCCATTTATATGTTATGCCAGTTCATTTATGAAGCGTAAAAGTTTCTACTTTAACGATTGCGCACATTAATTAAGGGTCATGTTGTAACGTGACAATTCTCATTGTCGCGTTACATCCTTCATTTCACCAGACACACACACATCTTTTTAATACGATATCACTATTACACCATATGCCACGACATCTAGCGGTATGGCGGCGAACTCACTGCCCAAACACTCGTTTTTAAAACATCGAATACAAGCATCTTTCAACGCAGTTCGCCAAGTCTACCGCAGATGGCGTTGCATACTCCTTGTAGAAATCAACACTTACTTTCATGGTTGGATAATATAATGTTAATTATTCATATCAGCTTTATTTTACAAAATTAAATAATCCTTCTCTTATTAAAAATAAAATATAAATAAAATCGTAAACATAAAGGTACAAAATTCATTAAGGTCTATGACTGAATGTAAAAGTTTGTCTTTGCCGAGAATGACACAAGATGTGTCAAAATTTTGCGAGATGGTATCACCAAGTGGATATTACATCATTTATTTCTAGAACATTACTCGATGTTTTAATTTTGGATGCCGGTAGATTTTTATCGGGTATATAAAGCCAGTTTCGTCTGTAATCGGCCTCTTTTATCTACCTGGATTCAACTGAAGAACTTCTAATCTGCAAGCTACAAAAGTTATTACTTTGGACAATACTTCCTCGCCCTTTTGATCGTGATAATTCGGGTCAATTACAAGTTCGCGAAGTCCTTGACGGTCTCTCCAATTACCGTGGACCTTTACACCTGACGCCCGTCGAAGTTAATTCACTGGAGCCAACGAGAAGCGTGGTGTATTCTCAGACGCCGCGTAGCTGAAACACTGTTTCACAAGTCGACCGCCACGAGCCTGTTTTACAGACGACCTGCTTCCTGCCTCGGGAGACGAAAAAGACCACGCCTGCGCAGCTCGAAGCCCGCCTCACCACTCCGAAGCAAACTCCAGACGTTCGGCGAAAATACCACCAGGTGCCTCTAATCCAATATCTAATCCGGGTTGAGCCCCTTCTAACTTTATTCTTTATTTTTCTGACGCTAACGTCAGATGGCGCCCAATTCTCTAATTTAACTGAACGGCTGTATTCTACTGCTCAAACATTCTGTAGGCCCTGAGCCATGAAATTCTGAGCTATTCAAGCCAGCGTCGGGCTGTACTACCCTCGCTACATTATATTCTATCAGTAATCTGTAAATCTAAAGTTTAAATTCTATAAAATTGTAATCGCTAGCCTTAAGCCTTAATCTAAGTAACAGATACACCGTTGAACCAAGTCATTTTTGATATAACCTCTGTTTATCTTGCCACATGTATAAGAAATAATAACTAAGTACCTACTCGCTCTACCGACTCACTAGTTCTCTTATTATATGTATTTAAAAGCTTAACCTAGTTTCATTTTAATCGTATTACCTCAATTTATATGTTAACAATTGGCAACCCAACGGGTATCTCTTATAACCTTGTGGCACTTGGTTCATCGGTAGTATACTAATAACTAACATTATATTTAATTACAGCGCACTAACAACATCTTATTATAGCACTAGTTAAATTGTGATTTGTATCAATTCCAGGACAAAAACATGTCTCTAAAAACCGACTTCTGGACCATGCTTCGGAGAGATGAGGTGGAGTTTGAGTTGCGGAGACGTGGCATATCCTTCGACGACATGGCATCGGCGGCAGAACTCACCACGCTTCTCGCGGAGAATCCGGCCTCACCACCTGCGGAGACCGACGCCGTATTCCACATGTCGCTCGATGTGGATAAGCACTTACAGGTATGCACCGCGAAGTTAGCCGACCTCAAACAGTCCATTTGTTCAAAAACATCTTTCCGAAAGCACAAGTGTCAGACAAGGTTGTCTCATGTAATATCTAGATTGAACAGATTGGTGACCAAAACCGAGGAACAGACAAACCGTAGACGAGCTCTTTTAGAAGAGGCCCGTAACCTCAGGGATAGCCTACCTCCTCTAGCTAGCCGTGACCCCTCTCCGTCCGCATTACACGTCTCACATGATGACCAACCCTCACCACACACTCACCTCCGGGTAAATGATGTTCTGAGAGACACTCCTACCCTAACCTCTCACTAAATGTACCCTCCCAAAATTCTTATCAACTATCAAGAAACTCGGCTATCCTAAAATGGGGAATCACTTTCGACGGACACTTTTGTGTCTTAGATTTTATTACCAGGGTTCAGGAACTCACCTATTCCTGCTCAGCCTCAGACACTGAGGTCCTATATAACTTTTCACATCTATTAAAAGGCGATGCACTCATTTGGTTCAGGATATACAAAGACGACTTTAGATCGCTTTCAGACTTATTTAATGCAATAAAATTAGAATTCCTACCTGCGGACTACGACAAGCGGTTGCTCATCCAGATAAAAGGACGTTTACAACATAAAACCGAGGATGTCAAAACATTCATTAACCTAATGCTTCATGAAATGTCAAAACTAGCCACTCCCCTTGTCTAGTCCGAAAAATTAGAAATAATACAATCCAACATGAGTACATTCTACATTTCTAAGCTTGCTCTCCATGACATACCAACTGTAGCCGAACTAAAGAAAGTCACTGCAAAACTGGACATCGCCAAATATAGGTGTGAAAACAGAAGTTGTCTGAACCCTGGTAAAACTTCTTTGGTTCCCGGTTTTGCCACAAATCTTGTTCAACCTAATACAGGCCCTCCGCCTTTTAAATACAGAAGCAGCTCGGGGAACATAAACTCTACAACCCTGGCTACTTCTGAAAACCAACATCAAAATGTCGTTGCCTGCCTCAAATGTGGTGGATCTCACCATTATTCTGAATGCACTATTTACAACACACCGGTGTGTTTCAAATGTAAAAAGCGTAACATTTTAACTCGCAATTGTACTTGTTCAAAAAACTAAATAAGAGGTCAGTGGTAGCCACTTCAAACAAGGCATCTCCTAAGCCACACGCTAATAAGAAGTGTCTTACCACTGACCGGGAATGGAATGAGTATCTCACATTTTTAATAAAGTTTCACTCATCTATGAAACTAAAAACATCTCTGCTCTTTGAAACAAACTTGCCTGACAACAGAGCTTTCATAAACATTAACATCTTGGACATACAATGCAGAGCGTTGGCTGACACCGGTGCGACTGTCTCAATATTAAGCAAGGAAGCATTGTCCAAACTTAGGGAGTTAGGTCTTAAGGCCCCTATTCTGCCTTCTAGGGATACTTTAACTGTAGGCAACGACGCTAAATTAAAAACCTTAGGAAAGGTTACTATCCCCATTGTTTTCAAGGGAAAGCTAAAACTCTTTGATCTACGGGTTTGCGCCGACATAAACACCCCTCTGGTGTTAGGCGTAGATTTCCTCAGGGCTTTTGACTTGTGTCAAGACGTACTAGACACTGACACTTCAATCGACTCACACTCTCTAAACTCTCTCATAGATAACACTACACGTCTACACTCTTATGTGGACCTGTCCGATAGCGAGAAAGCAAAATTGGACTCTGTTATAAAAACTTTAAAGAAATTTCAGCCACTCTTGAAAAACTAGGTCTCTCCACTTTGGAGGAACATGTCTTTGATACGGGAGATCATGCCCCTATCAGACAAAAGTACTACCCCATACCAGTACACTATAGAAAACAAGTAGAGTCTCATATAAATGACATGCTAAAGCTGGGAATAATAAAAAAGAGTAACTCACCTTGGAACTCCCCTCTATTAGTTGTACCAAAGGCAAATGGAGACTTAATGTTATGTCTAGACAGTAGAAAACTGAACAGCATAACCAAAATTGATTCCTATCCGATGCCTCGAATACAAGACATACTGGACTCACTCAACAACGCTAAATTCCTCTCTACTATTGATTTGAAAAATGCCTTTTTCCAACTAAATCTGATCATAGCGTCTCGGGAAAAAACTAGTTTCTCCATCCCGGGCCTAGGAGCGTTCCATTTCTGCAGGATGCCATTCGGCTTAGTCAACTCCAGCGCTAGGATGATGAGACTGATGGACAAGGTGTTTGGCCCTGAATTTGAAGGACGCCTATGCACGTACGTGGACGACATCATCCTGATGAGCTCTACATTCCAGGACCACCTAGACCTTCTCAAAAGGGTTCACAAAAGATTAGAAGAAGTAGGTCTCACAATTAACCTAGAAAAGTCTGTCTTTTGTAGACCATCACTAAAATTCCTAGGTTTTGTTGTGGATAGGTTTGGCCTGCGGACTGATAGCGATAAAGTCAAGGCGATCTTAGACTACCCTATCCCTATAACTCAAAAGGAGGTGAGACGTTTCCTTGGTATGGCCTCTTGGTATAGGCGTTTCATAAATAACTTCGCTAAAGTGATCTCTCCCATCAACCAATTGGTGAAGAAACTGCCCAGAGGACAACGCTTCCAATTTTCTGACGCTGCTCTCTGTGCCTTCAATGAAATCAAACAACTATTGGTTTCAGCCCCTATTCTTTCTATCCCTGATTTCACTAAATCTTTCATCATCTCGACTGATGCCTCTGACTCAGGACTTGGTTGTGTTCTTTCTCAGATTTCTGAAGACGGAAAGGAGCACCCTGTTGCTTTTGCTAGCCGTTCTCTCAGTAAACCTGAGAAGAATCACACAATCACAGAAAAGGAACTAAACGCCCTGATTTTCGCCCTTGAAAAATTCAGAGGCTATATTGAAGGTTCCCCTTTCCCTACTACGGTCTATACTGATCATAGTAGTCTAAAATGGCTGGTTAGCCTCAAGTCACCAACTGGTAGACTTGCAAGATGGGCGGTTCGGTTATCTCAATATAAACTAAACACCGTAAGGGATCTGATAATGCCCTGGCCGACGCTCTCTCACGCTCCTTCCCCGTGAACGTCACTTCTACGGACGTTACCCAACGTTCCAAGTACCCTCTCCTACTAAGGATTCTTGGTACTTAAAGAAACTCCAAGACGTCAAGGCGTCTCCTCTCAAATTTCCAGTCTGGTCGACGATCTCCGACCGTCTATATAAACGAGTTAGAAACTCTAACCCGCTCTCCTCTGACTGTGAACTAAAACTGGTCATCCCAGTCGAGGGACGACAAGACATACTCTCTAGACGTCATGATCATCCCACCGCTGCACACCTTGGTGTGTATAAAACTTTAAAACGTCTCACACAGTCCTATTACTGACCATCTTTACATAAAGACGTAAGAAATTATGTAAAGAACTGTCATATTTGTTTAGCCCACAAGAGTACTAACGAAGGTCCTTCGGGGTTAATGAAAAACCCCAAAAGAGTCCAACGTCCTTTTCAAATGATATCCACTGATATCCTGGGACCGCTACCTCGCTCTTACCAGGGCTATAAGTTCATTCTTGTCGTCACAGATGTGTTCACAAAATACACATGTATGTTTCCTATGAGAAACTCTCTAGCAAGAACTGTTGTATCACTAATTGAGAACAACATCTTCCTAAAATACGAAGTGCCGGCCACCATCGTAATGGATAATGGTACTCAATACATCTCGAATGCTATGAAGGATCTGGTAAAATAATACTCAGTTACTAACTCCTTCTATAACTGTAGATTTCTGCCACAAAACAATCCTGCAGAAAGAACAAATCGTGTAATCGTCACGGCCATTGCCTCTTATGTCGGCAATGATCTCAGAAAGTGGGCTGAGAAACTATCGAAAATGGAATTTGCTATAAACACATCCGTTAGTGAAGCCACTGGTTATAGCCCATATTTCCTAAATCACGGTCGTGAAGCTATCCTCTCTGGTGATTGGTACCCTACTATTCCTTTAAAAGAGGAAGACATTGTGTTCACTGACAGGTCCTCATATGCATCTAACCTCACTCATCTCAAGGACATATTCACAAATGTACATAAACACATAGCACAGGCTTACTCAAAATACAAGATGAACTACAACAAGAAGAGGCGTGACGTCGAATACTCTGAAGGACAAACGGTATGGAAGAGAGATTATCCCCTTTCTGATGCTACTAAATTCTTCACTGCAAAACTAGCACCAAAGTTTACAAAATGCATAATCAAACGGAAAATCTCATTCTTCAAGACTTTCACACCTCGAAAGACTTAGGTACTTGGCACATAAAAGACATACTGAAGTCTTTGGCTCCTTTAATCTAAATCTCATACACACCGACACATTTTCTTTTTTTTATAATTCTACTTTCCCCGTATAGATCTCGGGCTTAGAATAAGACTATCGCTCTCCCCTGGCGTGTCGTAGAAGGCGACTAACAGATCCATTCTCCATCCTTATACCTTATCCTAACCAACTACCCCCACCCATTCCTTCTAATTCTACTTTCCCCGTATAGTTCTCGGGCTTAGAATAAGACTATCGCTCTCCCCTGGCGTGTCGTAGAAGGCGACTAACAGATCCAATTCCCACATCCTTATACCTTTTCCTATCCTTACTACCCCCACCCATTCCCCCTAATACTACTTTCCAAAGTTCCCATCCCACATATCACTTATGTACTTTATTTATATCTATGTTCATTTACAACTATGTATGTCTATATTTATATAACGATATTTATCATCATAAGAGCGGGTGACTCTCACGAAAAAGCCTAAAACACCCAGAGCGGATTCGTTACTCTGTAAAAATAAGCCTAAACAAACGATTCTTTTCTTATTGTAGTATATTATAATATTATACCACTATGTATATATACAGAGCGGCTGCAACTCTTTAAATAAGCCCAGGCACTTATATTTATCTATGTATATTATATAGTATCTAGTATACGCACACTATTCTTACTTCGGAAAGGCGCACAGTACCGGCTGGTAGTAAGACCTACCGATAACAAAGTATGTATGTCTATGTAAACAACCGTTTATATAATATTTATCTATGTAGACCAAACCTTTGGCATGTAACATATGTAATATATCATAATATGTACAACCCATCCGCTTTTACCCTCATATCCTCCCTCTATTTATCTCCATAACTCTCTACTTCTCTCTTCATATTTCTCCACAAGCTTCACTTGTTTTTTTTTGTTTTTTTCCTTATCTCTGTTGGGGTGAGCATTGCGGCTGTCTACTCCCCTAATCAGCGCAATGCCACATCAATAATTTTTTTTATCTCTAACGTTTAAATTCTATAAAATTGTAATCGCTAGCCTTAAGCCTTAATCTAAGTAACAGATACACCGTTGAACCAAGTCATTTTTTATATAACCTCTGTTTATCTTGCCACATGTATAAGAAATAATAACTAAGTACCTACTCGCTCTACCGACTCACTAGTTCTCTTATTATATGTATTTAAAAGCTTAACCTAGTTTCATTTTAATCTTATTACCTCAATTTATCTGTTACAATGTAATATCTCATGATAAGGAATACAAGGCGCAGTGGGCTTAGAGGCAGGAGGTTGCGGGTTTGAGTCCCGCCGCGGAACAAATTTTTGCATGATCTACAGATTTGTTCTGGGGTAAGTATTTACAAAAAAAAATAATCTAGTACAAGCGAGCGAAGGGTTCAAAGATATAATGTTTTAAACATACCAAGTTCATTATAAACGAAGGCGTCTGTCTGCACTCTCTCGCTGAATTTGTGCGTCTCGCAGGCGACGAGCACGGGCACGTTGCGCACGCGCGCCTGCCGCGCCACCAGCGCCGTGCCCGCCGCCGCCAGCACCGACCCGTTGTTCAGGATCGAGCTCGCGCCCAGTAGGACCTTGTTCACCTGGAAGCAACGGATACATTAGCTTGCAGTCCGCACGCGCCGATAGCGCGCGAGGTGATGCGTACTTACAGTCTGCATGACGTTGCACAGCGAGGTGATGTCCACTACGTCGACGCGCAGCCCGCGCGCGCGCAGGCGGCGCGTGAGCTCGCGCGCGCCGTCCGCGCTGGCGGAGCCGCGCGCGCCGCACACGCAGCACAGGAACGGTATGCCGGCGGCGTGGGCGTCTACTAGGCACCGCAATACGAGGGACGAGCTGGGGAACAATTACACGATTGTTTTATTATACTCACTTCGAGCGAGATACAATAAAACTGATGAGAATTTACAACCTGCGAATCGAAAGTTAAGAAAACGTCCCGCTAGACCAAACCGGCTAATAACAAAGCATTAAACTCACTATCCATAGGTAAGTATAACGTCGCCTTCTGAGATCTTCTTCCGCACATCGGCACTGATCGCCTCGCCCGCCACGTCGATCTGCTCTCGGATGTAGCACTCGATCTCATCTTGCAGAGTTTTCTTCGCCTGTGACAATAAAGGCGGTTTACAGCCGGCATATGGAATTTTTCGAAATGTTTAAATTATCCACTCTCGTGATTCAGAGGAACCCAGTGAGTCATTTGACGGACACCAGCCCCCCCCCCCCCCCCCCCCAACTTCTAGCGCAAGTGTCGAAATCGAAATATTTTTTTCCCTTAATTAATTATTTTATATTGTTGATTTAGACCCTAATTATTAATTTGATTTATTATGAATGACCAATTGTACTAACATTGTTTTAAGATTTTATATGACAAAATCTGTCAAGCCGTTTCATATTAATAAAACGTTATCACAGTTTAGCCTACATCAGGGTTGGACAAAACACATCATGGCACTTCAGGTAGCCAGCGCGAGAGCTCGAGTAAAAAAAATGTATACCATAATTATTAAACAGTGCCATTTTTAAATCCTCGCGCCACTCGACTGTGGCACTCACCTATCCATCTCATCACTCTTTCAGTTAGTGCGTAAGGTGAAGTGAGATGAGAAAGTTAATACCTACTCAACTTACATTGCAAAACATTTGCACCTTTTTATTTGAATTATTGCTGACGGTAGACCCCTAGGATATATTCCACTATCCCACTTATATTATTGATGCGAAAGTTTGGATGTTTGGATAGGTGTTTGTTCCTCTACAACGCCAAAACTACTGGACCGATTTGGCAGAAATTTTTAACATAGGATTATGATGATCTAGACGTCCATGCCTAGAACTTTTTGTGAACATATGTTACGTTTCATTCCATAAATCAGTTCCCGTGGGATGGAAATAAGGAACGAAGCCGCGAGCGGGAGCTAGTTTAGACCGCATACCTCAAAAGTTTGGCCACATTTGCTCCACAGGATACGCCAAATGACCTCAAACTTCGCCATTTAGCTGCAACATTATGAGGCAACTGCATCAGATGGTGGCATCGCCACTTAGCTGCTACTCACCTAATATTCATTGACATTATTAGGCAACTGCATCAGATGGTGGCGTCGCCATTTAGCTGCAACTCACCTAAATTCATTGACATTATTAGGCAACTGCATCAGATGGTGGCGTCGCCATTTAGCTGCAACTCACCTCATATTCATTGACATTATTGGGAAACTGTATCAGATGGTGGCGTCGCCATTTAGCTGCAACTCACCTAAATTCATTGACATTATTAGGCAACTGCATCAGATGGTGGCGTCGCCATTTAGCTGCAACTCACCTAAATTCATTGACATTATTAGGCAACTGTATCAGATGGTGGCGTCGCCATTTAGCTGCAACTCACCTCATATTCATTGACATTATTAGGCAACTGCATCAGATGGTGGCGTCGCCAATTAGCTGCAACTCACCTAAATTCATTGACATTATTAGGCAACTGCATCATATGGTGGCGTCGCCATTTAGCTGCAACTCACCTCATATTCATTGACATTATTGGGAAACTGTATAAGATGGTGGCGTCGCCATTTAGCTGCAACTCACCTCATATTCATTGACATTATTGGGAAACTGTATCAGATGGTGGCGTCGCCATTTAGCTGCAACTCACCTCATATTCATTGACATTATTAGGCAACTGCATCAGATGGTGGCGGAAGAACTTGATGGCGTTCTTCTCTGAAGCCGTGGACTGACGCATAGATGCTAGGAACTCCATGGTCTCCGTCAAGTGCGAGTCGAGACCGCGACTGAACTCTGTCTTGGCCGGCAGCATATAATCTTTTGTCATCTGTATTAGAGAGATTAGTTCAGATTTACAAATATTAGTCTTAATAATAATTAATTATTAGTATTTTTGAGTAAACAAAAATCATTAGAGTATTATTGAAAAGGAGGAAAGACAGGAGATGGACGAGGGCAGCAATTTAGTGGTGGTCGTGTGATGGATGGTTTTTTATACGACCTGGATCAAGCTTATGGCACACCTGATGTTAAGTGGTAACCAGACGAAGGTTACATAACAAAGTATTGCATCGTAGGTCACACACCTTAGATAAGTACCGTATGATGGATCAACTTGAGGCATACAGATGTAAAGCCTGTAATTTCACAGTCAACCCTTCAAACCGAAACACAGCAATGCTGCTTAGCGGCCGAAATAGGTATGATGGTAGTAGAGGAAAGGAAGCAAATTCGGAATACCGTTTTGTTTTAAACGTGTAAAATAAATACAGGTTATATAGATTTAGAAAAATTAAACTGCTGGAATATATAGCTAAATAATCAATAATTATTATTTTAAGTTGTAGAAAACAATTGAACGTAATAAATAGTTATTAGAATGAATTACACAAAAAATGGTAATAATCAGTGTTTCAGCTTAGTTAAAGATATTATGGAATAGGACTATTCCAATTTATATTAACTATGCCTAATTTGCTAATGGTTCGTTTAACAGAGCATTTTCTTGGATGTAATGTTAGCAGTAAAAAGCACTTGATTTTTTTTTATAAAACGTTAGGTTCAAAAACATCTAGAACCTAAAATCAGGTTTTGCAAATTATCATCATCTTAGGTATTCCAAATTGGCAACATCACGTAGCCTAACACAATCTCTAATAATTTGTATATAAAAGGGTTTTCTTTCGAAATCTTAGTGTTTTCGCAAAATGTATAAGCCATACAGATATTTACATAATGTTTAACATAATTATGGATCATAATTAATATTCAACACCTACTCCAAAAATTTTCAAACAGCAACTTTTCACTAATCACTAACGCACTCTGGACGCCATACTAAAAAATGGCGATCAGATGTCATACCATATCGATAGATGGCGTCTTATTCTATCATTGGCTATTGAATTAAACTAGATGGAACTACTTGTTTCTGAGAAACACTGCTATTCCAAATTATATGCAGTATTCCGAATATGATTCCTTTCCTCTACTTCCCCGGCGAGCCCTTTCACAAGTATCTTTACTACTTGAGAGTTGGCAGACCAGGAAGGCAATAGATGCGTTTGGCACAGGACTGGATTAATAATTTATTATATTATTATTCTGGATTACGGGAAAAGCGGTTCATCGAAGTAAACCCTGTATAGAATCCAGCATGCCCAAAGAATGTTGTGAATGAAAAACAAACCTTCTTCAATGCGTCGAGTAGAGCGATGCATCGTGCGTTCGAGCCTATCACCACTCTGGTTGATAGCTGGACACCCAGTTTTATAAACGCTGGGTGAATACTGAAAATAAGTAAAAACTATATTTAATTTAAAAATTTAAGATTATCCCGTAAGTGTCAAATAACAGTTTAAAATAAAAATATCTAAAACCCTAATATAATAAATGTGAAAGTTTGGATGTTTGTTTGTTACTCAATCACGCCGTAACGGCTGAACTGATGTCGATGAAATTTGGTATGTACGTAGATTAGAACCTGGATTAACACATAGGCTACTTTTTGTTGACAAACAAAGAGCGCGAAGCCGCTGGCGGAAGCTAGTTCTGAAGAACTGCAATGAATTTCTCTGTAGATGGGAGCTAACGGCGCTTTTAGCCGTAAATGAAACATTTCACTAATTTGACGTTTGACACGTAGCGGGCCCGTGGCGAAGTTGGGCATAGCATCCTCGAATCAAGATGAAGGTGGCGGGTTCAAATCACGTCCGGCTCGAAATTTATGATGTGATTTTAAAAAACTTAAGATTTTCCCGTAAGTAGCGGGTAACACTTTAAAATAAATATAGCTATCTACATAAATATGATAATATAGACATCTCTCGTCAAAGTACTGGACTGCTAGTACTGGTCAAACTATATACATAGTCTCTTTGTCATAAGGAAGGATACGGGTTCAAATAACGTCCGGCTCGAAATTTATGATGTGATTTTAAAAAACTTAAGATTTTCCCGTAAGTAGCGGGTAACACTTTAAAATAAATATAGCTATCTACATAAATATGATAATATAGACATCTCTCGTCAAAGTACTGGACTGCTAGTACTGGTCAAACTATATACATAGTCTCTTTGTCATAAGGAAGGATACGGGTTCAAATCACGTCCGGCTCGAAATTTATGATGTGATTTTAAAAAACTTAAGATTTTCCCGTAAGTAGCGGGTAACACTTTAAAATAAATATAGCTATCTACATAAATATGATAATATAGACATCTCTCGTCAAAGTACTGGACTGCTAGTACTGGTCAAACTATATACATAGTCTCTTTGTCATAAGGAAGGATACGGGTTCAAATCACGTCCGGCTCGAAATTTATGATGTGATTTTAAAAAACTTAAGATTTTCCCGTAAGTAGCGGGTAACACTTTAAAATAAATATAGCTATCTACATAAATATGATAATATAGACATCTCTCGTCAAAGTACTGGACTGCTAGTACTGGTCAAACTATATACATAGTCTCTTTGTCATAAGGAAGGATACGGGTTCAAATCACGTCCGGCTCGAAATTTTTTCGAGAACATTTACATGGTTTGTTTTACATGTTACACCCCTTTGATGGTAACCATCCTTACTAATATTATAAATTCAAAAGTAACTCTATCCGTTTGTCTGTCTGTTTGTTACGTTTTCACGACTTAAGTTCTGGACTGATTTCGATGAAATTTGGTATATAAATAAATACTGCTGGACATTTTACACAGCGCTATCTAGCCCCGAAACTAAGCAGAGCTCGTACTATCGGAACCAGATAACTGATAGAATACTCATATACTTTTTTTTTAAATACATATTTATAATATATAGAAAGACAACCAGACCCGGAACAGATATCTGTAGATCATCCAAACATTTGTTCCGCGGCGGGAATCGAGCCCACTACCTCCTGCGTCTCAGCCGGCTATTCACCCACTGCGCCACGGAGGTCGTATATTAATGGATTATGACCGGGATTGCCATATAGGCTACTTTTTACACGACTGCGCCAAAAGAGGGTCATATAGTTTTTATTTTACGATCACATTTTAACTGCTCAGAACTACATATAATATTCTGCATACTTATTTGCATTTTTTTAATATTATGTAACTATTGTTTTGTTTGTTATTATTAGTCAAGCGCTTGACCACTACCTAACCTTATGGTTGTGGGAACCTGTGTTTCGTATTGTTGACTTTAAATTATTTTTACGAGACTTCAAAATATCTAATCAATCCGCACGTGACCACGGCTGTTGCAACACAGTCGAAATGTAGGGATAACAAATAAAAAAGGTACATACGCGATAAATACCTTTTTTAATCAGTAATTATGTACAGTGATCGCGAAAGTTTGAAAAATATTATACCTTATCAGTACTAAACTGATAATATCATCTTACAAAAGAAAGGAACCGTCCACGTAATTTTGAACAACTGTATTTACTTCCTTTTAATTTTTTTTATGTAGTTATTTAAACCGTCAAGGCTAATACACGCCAATACATTTGTATTGTTGTAGTTACTAGAATTCTTACTTCATTCAACACCTTATTATGCTGAGGTGGCTATTGATCTCCACTTTACCTAGTTGATAATCAAATTGACCTAAAAACATATCAAGTGGATATCAAAGCAAACAAAGATATCGAATATCTTAAAATCAAGTGATGGTAAGGTATGGTATGCGTTATAGGGCTATCATCATAATCATCATCGTCAGCCTTTCTCATCCCACTGCTGGGCATAGACCTCTCTTCGTTGTCGCCATTCGCCTCTGTCCTGCGCTGTTTTAAACCACATACGACCTGCGATCTTTACAATGTCGTCGACCCATCTTGCCGGCGGATAACCTGCGTTCCTGGTTCCATCTCATAGGGCTAATGCGATACAAAAACTTGCAGATTCAGGCGGCAGAATCGCCCCTACATCTGTATGCGCAAACGTACCTATCACCTGGGCAAACACATTCTTAGCCCAGAGGAGCCCTTAAGAATATTCTACAGTTTTTAACAGCTGTAGGGCGTAGGTGGTGAACTTTGAACGCCTCCATGAACTAGTTAGGAGCGACATAAATACAAGTGGCGATCACAATAGGCCTCGAGGCCGCAGTGAAACTGCAGCCACAAAAGCTAATAAAAAAAGGTTAGGTAAGTCTAACTAGACACGTTTATTACAACTTGTTAAGAATCAATGTTTCTTGGTTCGTTAGCAGGAGATGATCATGTTTTTACTTCTTCTGTTGAACATTGTACGACCTCCGTGGCGCAGTGGGCGTATAGCCGGCTGAGACGCAGGAGGTAGCGGGTTTGATGCCCGCCGCGGAACAAATGTTTGCATGATCAACAGATATTTGTTCCGTGTCTGGGTATTTTTCTATATATTATAAGTATGTATTTACAAAACAAAACTATATAAGTATTCTATCAGTTATCTGGTTCCCATAGTACAAGCTCTGCTTAGTTTGGGGCTAGATAGCGCTGTGTGAAATGTCCAGAAATATTTATTTATTTATTTATTGTGTGAGGCAATTGAGACAATAGAAGTACGGGTTCGATTCCATCGCAAGTTAAACGTTTGCATGATCTGCTAATATTGGTTTTTTAAGCGGTAATTTAGGTATGCATGTATGATTTTTTTGATGTAAATGTTAATATCAGCTTGAAGCCCTTGATTCGATTGAGCGATGTGGTGCTAGAATCATTGGTGATGACTAGTGGAAGAAACATTACAAAGTCAGATCACAGACACCGAGTAGCCAGACTTTCAGTGTTTTACAAGATTCCTTTTGGTGAATGTGCGCAAGATCTTCATGACCTTATCCCTTCTTCCCCCTTCCACAACTGGAAAAGCAGACGTACCGAGAAGTACCACCCATACCTGGTCGGCATTAGGCATACCACCTTGCCGTACCAAACGATTTGCTTCAACTTTTTTTGCCAGCGCGAATAAGGAGTGGAACTCACTTCAGGCGTATGTTATTCCGTACCAGTATAATCTTGGGAGTCTTCAAGTCCAGAGTGAATAGGTTCTTTCCAGGCAAGTGTACTCAATCTTCGATCTCACCACTTACTTATATCACTTACTTGATTTTGGTAGCAAAAACTTAAAACTTACTGGCTGTTAACAGGCATCGTCTTCAAGCATAGAATATTGTCATTGTATTCCTGCCCGAACCAGCTCACTCGATGTCGGTTTTGAGTATTCACTTTCTTCAGAGTTTTCGACTTCGGGGACATGGCCTGCGACAAAATCAAGTATAAGGCGTAGAGTAGATAGAAAGGACGTAAGGCGAGAGGCGAAAGAAGACGAGGCGAAGACGCGACGCCACATTAATGTACTTTTTTAATGTAACCTTTTTTTATACAGAATGTATAGAAGCGTCGCGCTTGCATCCCGTCTGTTTTGTATCTTTTACCTGCTCATAATAGTAGATTATTAAACGAGGGGATAAAGCAGTGTATTGCGTCACGGGCGCTATATTGAATCCTGAATGTAACGAATACTATATAGAATCCTGAGTGCAGAGAGGGGTATAAGCACGCGAAAGATGCAGACAGCTTTATCCACGATGAGAATACTCTACTTTTCACACTTTCTGCGAGTCAGTTAAAACCAAATCTACGTTGGAGCATTCTGTGCAGAGGTTACAGTGTAAGCACTGCTTCCAGGAGATACAGACCGTAGATTATCATTTTGTCACAGGTTCGTAGAACGGTCTGTTGGAAACGCTTATTTCCCGAACACTATTATTTGGACAGACGAATGCAATTTTTCAAACAACGGTATGTACAATAGAAAGTCATGATCAAATCCTCTAAGAACTATACAGATCCATAACCAAATTCGGTTTTCATTTAACTGTTGGTGTGCGATACTACACAAAAAAATCATTGCTGTTAAGATCTACCATGGAACATTAAATAGTGAAAAGTATCAAGATATATTGATTCTGGCTGTGGAAGAAGTGGATAATACCATTCCATTAAACAATTTGCATAATCTCATCTACCAACAGGATGGTGCACCTCCTCATAATAGTACAGCGAGTAAACAGTTTTTAGATGAGTATTTTCCTGACCGTTGGATGGGTACATATGGTCCAATTAAATGGCCACCACGTTAACCCGACATGACGCCAATGGACTTTTTTTTATGGGGCTATCTAAAGGGTCGTATTTACGAAACTCGGAACAATACCGTTCAAGAATTAAAAGACGCAGTCCACTTTCACTTAAACAAGATTCACCTATCATGGTTGTCTAAGGCTGTAAAGTGTTTAGAAACGTGCCCGTACCTGCATACAGCAACAAGGGGGCCATATCGAACATCTATTGTGATAGTTTTAGTACCGTTTTGTACTAAACTACTAAGAAATCGTATGTATTTTTGACTAATTTCTGCTGCTCAGATTTTTTTCATCCGATACAATAAAATGATCCGTACAAAGGACTGCATCGATCGGCATCAAAAAAAAATTTTACCAACTTGATTCATTTTAAGGCGCTACTCACGCTTGACCAAAAAATTTTTAATGCCAAAATGTTTTTCTTCGAAAAACGAGCTGATGTTTTAAAAGAAACTGCACCTGTATCTTCTCTGGTTATGGGTGCTGCTGTACTGTCCCAGTTAAAAAAAACACTGTATATTGTTCTGACATCTTTACTTTGCACACAGCTCCCTAGCAGAATAAACCATTCCTATCGAAATAATGCGTTTTTATTGATAATGTGGACATAATACTAACCTTGCTAGTTTTCTTAACATCAGCTACAAGCTTGGTTGTTACAGCCTCTTTAGGTTTGGCTGCCTCGGCAATAGGATGCTTAGCAGCACGCTGCGCTTCCTGCTTCGCTCGTCTTTCTGCTTTCAGCTCTGCTTTTGACTTGCCTGATTCGGACTGCAAACAAAATTCTATAGCAGTCATTCAAGGAACACTTACAACTTTAATCACTTAACATGCAACTTGAGGGGGTTAAGATTAGACATCAGGGTTTATTTTTTCGAAGAGGTCACACGGTTGAAAATATAATCTGCAATTTTTATAATTTATGCAAGTTTGACTTTCGGAACTATCATGGTTATGAACACTATTTGTACTAAAAACGGGATATTTTATGCGTCTGCGTCGAAATATCGGGATACTCAAAAACTCACAAATCATGATATATAAAATATCCCATTTTTAGTACAATTATGCAAGTTTGTTTAAACAAGTGGAGTTTATGGAGTTTTTTTAATCTTAGCGTAGTTTAATTGAGTTTAGACTAATGGTGACTATTATAGCCAGGATTAACATCTTAGGTAAGTATTTCAGAACTTTGCTAACAAATTCAGTTTAGTTTAGCTATAGCTTAATGTACTCTCTTAAACGCATTACATTATAAATAAGTAGTAAGGTATTTAGTTTGTATACAAGGGTACAAGGTACAACAAGGGTTATGCACACCTGTTTCTCAACTGAATCCTTCTTCCCCTTCAAATCGAGAGCTTTAACTTCAGCAGTGATTACCTTCACTTCATTTGCAACCTCCTTGATGTCTCTAAGTGCTTCCACCACATCTTTGACCGTCATATCATTAGCAGGAGGAATATCTCCAGAAGGCGTGCCTTTCTTTAGAACCTGCTTAGCCATCTTCTTAGCAGCCCTCTCAGCTTGAATTCTTTCTCTATCTTTCTCACTCTGTTCTTTAAGTGCTGGTTCACTTGGTTTAAGTGTAACTGGTGGTGCTGCAGCTTTGTCAACTTCATCTTGACTTCTCTGCTCTGAATTGCTTTTCTTTCTTTCCTTCACAGGTTTATCATCTCTGGATGTTTCGGAAAGGCTCTTTTTCCGCTCTTTTACGATTGCTTTTACCTCTTCCAGCGTAAGGACGCCAGATTCTTTCTTTTTGGACTTTTGTTTTGCTAGTTTCTTAGCTTCTCTAGCAGCCACAACTTCCTCTCTAGATTTATTCTCTTTAGAAGACATTTTGACTCTTTTTGATTTCTTGTCTAGTGCCTTTTTTAGTACACAGGCTGATACTTTCCTGCTCAGGAGCTTGGCGTCTTCTTCATTTGTTATAACTTGGTCTTGTGATGAAGTTTGAGGTTGCTCTTCAGGTGGTAGTTCTTCTACCTTCTTTTTCTCTATGAGATGTTTGTAGGATTGGTGACTTCTTTCCTTTTTATGTCTTCTCTTGTGGGCAGAATCCTGTAAGTGATAAAATAAATTGATAATTTGTTAAACAGTTGGTACTTATTTAAATATTTAATACATAGGATATAAAGAGTTTAATAGTGAGTGGAGATGTAATGGGTGTTAATGAATTTTTGTGAAAATACTAATTCTATTCCCTCGAGATCTATTGATGAACAATTGAAACAGACAATACATATATAGAATGCTTTTTTTGGAGGCAGTGACTGTAAGCATACTGTCTGTGGGGCCAAAATAATTGAAATGTATAAAAATATACATTACCATGATGTAATCCTTCGGAAGCATAGTGATGACAAAAACACATGAGCTTAAATGTTTGCCGCAAAAAGAATACTAGCTTAATAATGCTACTAGGTATGTGTAAACTATACGAAAAAAGAATACTAGCTTAATAAAGCTACTATGTGTAAAATATATATAAAGTGCCATTTTTATAATTGCATCATAAGTATTGTAGATAATAGCGATTTACAGAGGGACATGATGAAATAATGGAGATTCTTGGCTATACCTTTATAAACCTAAATTCATAGGGGTGTAAGCTGAATTAAATATAGGGCCTTAACCAATCTAAATCCAATTCGCTATTACAAAACATCTTGGACTCAGCACTAATTTTGATGATTTGGAAAAAAAATAAGTTTACAACTAACCTCAAAACCCTGATCTTAGCTTGGTGATTTATCAAAATAACATTGCAAGCTAATATAATAAATAATACATGTTGGTTGCACGCCAATAAATAGCTAGATAAGCGTGAAAATGAGAAAAAACTGTTTATTTAATACAAATATTTTTTTTAAAACGAAGTTGTTACTTACCGGAGTTTCACCTAATTTCTACAGCCAGAGTTGATTCCATTCCATGGGCATGCCTGTATTAATGACATTATTATATTTCAAGCATTATAAAATACGTGAAAAATCTTTTTACAATTTCCAGATTCTGTCGGGCGAGCAAACTTTTAGTTCACTTCACTCATCTATCAGCACAGCTGTTTTAGATCAAGTCAGACATAGAGTATAAAGTCAGATGTCAAACAAAAATAGAGAACGGTGGGCGTTTTCACAGACCCTGAATTACGTTCTATTCTGAGGGCGTTTTAGGCTTAGTAGCACGCACTGCGAAAAAACGCACTAGGTTTTGGAAAAGCTGAAAAGCCAAACTGCGTACGAACAAACACGCACTGCTGGCTGATTTTTTTTCCTATTCAAATTTCAATACACATTGTATACAGCACGCTCTCTAAAATATAGCTCCGCCAGCAACGAATGGCAAAGATTAGACAAAACCGAACAGAAAAAACTAGATTGTGGAAGTACGAGTAGGACTCGCCCACTGAGAGTTCCAAACCATAGATTTATTTAACAGCGCCATCAATTAAGTGATCGGTAAAGCAAGAAAACTTATAAATCAGTTTCTAGATAGAGACTTCGTTACAATTTTCCTGTGATCTTTGCATATAGGTATACCAGTCATATTAATTTCAGATTTTTCACTATGCAAACTTCGGTGTTTTTGATATGTGAAAATCAATTTCTTTGTTAAGATACCTACCCCACTTGACCAACCAGCCTTATTTTAAAATTATGACCCCTCCATTTTGGCTCGTTTGGCCATCAAAATTAAAACATGTTTGATAAAATTTAATTAATATAGTATGTTTTTTAATCTTTTTCTCTATGTGACTAATTTCATAAAAGATAAGTCTATAAATTGAGAATCTGTTATTGGCATTAAGCATTAGTTATAAGGATTGTTTACATTGTTAACAAGTGCTGTTGATTCTGTAATGAATAAAAAAAAAAAAAAAAAAAAAGATATTTTTTACTTAATAAAGAGGAAGATCAGTATTATTATTAATTAAGTACCTATTTAAAATTATTGAGTAAAAAAATATTTATTTAATTCATTATTGCACAACAAAAGGAATACTTACCTAATTAATGGTAAACAGCATTATTTAAGATTGGTCTTTGCCTTGAATTTTGTTGGCATAACAATGGAGAGCTTTGAAAATAAAGTACTTACCCACTCTTCTTAAAATATCGTAAAATTCAATATTACACAACTCTGCTTGACTTGAAAAGTTGAGATACAAAATACATAGATAGGCATTTTATTCGTAACATTTATTTGACATTGGTGCACCTACCTACCAACCGTACATATAGTTATGTGTACACAAAAAGAGTTAAAAAAATACTAATTCTATACATCTTTATAAAATAGTTATTTATTACGATTATACACGAGCAAAGTAACATATAACATTGATTCTGATTAAGTTTAGAGCCCTAGGTATCTACCTGAGAACAGTAGGTACATTTAGGGCGACTTTCGCAAAGATACCTTTATTAAGATTGTCAAATCATACAAATACATCAAATTTTAACATGTTTAGTCTCTAAATACGTTCAGGCATCGTTGCACAAGTCGCCCAAGCAAAGCATATTATGTAAAATAGAGATATGTAGTTAGGTACTTTTTAATGCCACTGTAGTATAAATAAATCTAGTCTACTAAATGCCTATTTAGTAACAGGCACATAACTTAATGTACACACGGCTACACATCAAGCTATAATTCCCAGTATAAGCTGACCTCGCATTGTGTAGGCTTTTCGTGGAATGAGAGGTCAGCTTATATTGGAAAAATATAGCTTGATGTGTAGCCGTGTGTAAATAAACTAATAAACGCTATAACTAATAACTAATAAATGCTTTGATACATTATTAGCACAAAACTGAGAAAAAACAGAACAACTTTCCTAAATGCGAATATATTCTGGCATTCCATTTATTTTTAATTTTGTAAGACATCAATATTGTATAATTTTAATTTAATTAAATTAGTAAGTATTATAATAAATGCATGTTAACAACAATTGTTTTGGTATATAACAGCACCATCATTTGGCGAGGTGGCAAATAAATACGAAGATACATTTTCCCTGGTAATTCCGCAATGTTTGATATAAAACTCATCGGTTAAGTATTCCATATACCCATTGAGTTCTTCCTCGCCACATATAGCAACTACGCAACCACCCCAGCCTGCTCCTGTCAGACGAGCATTAATGCCAAATTTTTTTGATAATTCTACTAGTAAATCTAAATTAGGGTGTGAACATTCATATAAATTTTTGAGACTCTCGTGGCTTTCGTGCATTAGATTTCCCAGAGTGTTTATTATATTGTCGTTTCCAAAATTTCTTTCTTCTGAACATAAGTTTCGGAAATTCTCAACTCTGAGAGCTTCTTCATAAACATGCACAGCACGTTGTTTAAGTTTAAAGTCTTTGATTTGTTTGGTGTCTGGAGTTAAATACAAATCAGCCATCTCCTCTTTACTAATGTTTAAAAGTTTACGTATATCTTTCTTTGAATATTTTACTTGTGGCAGTAATTTTGAAACCAGATTTAGCATATCTTCAAGACTGCTATTCCGACATTCCTGCAATTGGCTTAGAGTAATAATTTTGTCACCAGTTTCTATTTCTTCTAGAGTAGCTATGATTTTTGCTGCTAGCCGGCATTCTACAACGCGGCGATTGAACTCATTGCTCGCAGCCTTATTAGCCTCCGCCAGGCTGTGTGCGACTACAAAAACTGCATTATCAGGTAGAAAAACTGGAGTGGCTTTCAATGGTAGAAAAGTTATATACTGTGCGCTGCCTTTTTTGCCAAGAAATGCTATTGCTTGATCCATTCCGCCTCCTTGTGTTCCGATATATCTCTCACTTACAGCGCATAACGAAGCAATATCCGTCTTTGTGATATTGACCTTTTGAGCGTAAAGAAACGCAAGGCATGCTGCGCTTACTAAAGCTGACGAGCTAGAAAGCCCTGAAGCCGGAGGAATATTTCCATCTACTAATATTCGCATCCCACAATCAAATTTATCGTCTAAATATTCCATAGCACCTTTGACTCCACATAAAACATAGTTGTACCAATAAGGCTTTCCATCCTCATCTGGTACAATTTTGATATCTTCAAAGTTTTTCAATTCCACGTCATATGCTGTATGTTTATCAAAGTCGATATTTCTTACATTTAATTCTTTTTCGGGAATATTTCCAGCTGCGATTAATATATCTTGCTCCAACGCCATTGGCAACACAGGAAAACCACAGTAATCAATATGCTCTCCTATTAAATTGACACGACCCGGCACTTTAACAAAAAATGTTGGTGAGCATCTAAACTCATGGTGAAAAATTTCTTTCAAGAAGAGAATTCTCTCGTCTCGGGGGGTTTTTTTGACAGGGACAGGTTCTAGGTCTTCCAATTTAGAACCCATTTTGAGATCAGAAACAAACAAAACAAATAACTACACGACCGACACACTCCTGAAGCAAGCGTTCATTGACTGCACTACACGTTTAACGATAACAATAACTACCTATGTGTGTTTGTTGAATAAAAAGCACTAGCGGAACACACACATTGAAATAACACGTCTTTCAAACTAAAATCAAGTGAGCGAATACGTATCCATCTCTTGACGGAGCTCACACGTTGCGTTATTCGATTTACTCTGCACAGTCCTACATAGCTATAACCTTAAACTAGGTATTCATATTAGTTATACCTACTTCAGTTCAGAATCAGAAGTTTAGAATCTAGACTGATGGAATCGTATCAAACTGCGCAAAACCATATTAATTATTCGTCACCACTTGTAGCGATAAGCGGTTCACTCTCACATGTATGATAAATAAAGATTCATGAACAGTTAGGATTCACTACAAAACAAGTTTTCACGATATAAACCACTTGTCTTTTCAAGAAAGATATGAATTTATAAGACTTTCTAATAGAGTGTAATAGATGATAAACTCGGAGGTATTTCTACTCGACCTACTTAGTTTGACTTAGTTGACTTTAATCTTGGTCATTATTAATAATCTGCCTAGGTAACCTACTTATTAACAATAGGTACCTACCTACCCAGGTAGGTAGGTACATAGTTAAATTAATCTACATATATATACATGTATATATCTACCTACTCATTATTAGACGGTCTTACGTTTACGGGAAAAATATCTAGGTTAATAAAATAAATGGTAAAACAAACAAAAAGAAATATTTATTTGCAGCCAAAAACACAAGTCAATTTTAATTATACAATTTATTACGTAGGTAGTTATACATTACATAAGTAAACTAAAATGGATATCTTATAATTTAACCATAATTCATGCAATATTATTTTATTTTAATAAATATAGATATAGGCTCACATAATTGATAAAGCGAAGCGAGATCTCTATCAACTTGGGCAAATCTGCGTTATATGTATTTGTTTGTCCGAGGATAACTTTCGAAGCGTTTATCCGATCATCATGAAATTTAGTTTAAAAGTAGGTAGTAATAGCACAATTTTGGTGTAACTAAATGAGCAAAAAATGTGGGGGGGTTGTTGAGATATTGGGGTTGAAGAGGGGTAAAAAAAACAAAAAAGGACTATCCGGTCAAATGGCACGTCCAATAGAAGATCTTTATGAGTACATTTCGACCCCGTTTTTATTTTTACTTTTAACCTTGCAGTTTTTAAGTTAATAACCAATATAAAAACTGAACTTTGAACAAATTCACAGGGTACACCCCACATTGATGAAATTTGGTATGCGTGCAGCTTTATTGATACAAATATGGGGAACAGTCTTAAATCCAGAATAACTGCAATTTCTACCCCAAAAAAGTATACGAAGGTACATGAACTCCCGTTACCTGTAATTTGAATGAAACTGTAGGTCAAGTTATTTTGGTTAATCATTTCGTGGCACTATTTTGATAGTCAAAGATCACAATAATATTTTTTGTTGTTACGGGAGACTCACGAGATCTCAGTTCGGGGCGAACCACTAGTATTTAAATAATATATAGGTGTCGTCGTCTAATTACTTTATTTCAATGCATACAATAGGTTACAATTTAGTATTCTAGATGTATGTACCTACCCTAGACTCGCCCAAGTAGTTAACACATTTCTTTAGAAGGAAGGAAGGAATCTTTCTAGCTAGAGGATTAGAAAAATCACAGTCTATGTAAAGCAATATTATTCAGTTAGCGGTTCTTTCTCCCAGAGTCGGTCCCTCTGAAAGAAATGTAGGTCGATCGAACTCATGAATGAATAAAGCGAAGCGAGTGATCAAGTAGGTAGGTACTCAATCAACTCAATGTCATGGCTGCGGGCTGCCCGCAGCAGAGTGATGGATGGTGGCCGTGGCAAGGGCCAGAGGCTGGTGGCTGGTAGACGTATGGATTGCAGTGTTTGTGAGTCAATATTCCTAACACTCAGTGATGAGATGACAACTTGACAAGGCAAGGGACGATCTACCATAGATGCAATATAGGTAAAGTCAGGCCATTTTAATAGGTAACATTTGGCGTCTGATAACGTCTGTCAGTTCGGTACAACTCGTACCGAACTCGTACTCGTATCGGTCATTATTACAATAAATATGTAATCGTAATTGAAAAAAGTTAAGCAATTGTGACGTTCTAACAAAACGAAAAATATATTATTTTATGCCCGCCGTTACAAGGTTACGTTATTGAATTTTGATGAACTGTCAAATGTTACCTATTATATAAAAAATATTGCTAATCAAAATCCGTTGTAAGCTATCGACAAGAAAGAAGAAGTGATGAGATCACGTTAGCATCCTATCAGTCTGTGGATCTGTCTATGTGACTGATGGTAATGCAGTGCAGGCAGAGAGTAAGTTTCCAGTTTATTATTTTATCTTTATGTGGTAATGTCAGTCGGACCTACCATAAGTACCATTTCATTACAGCCTCAAGAACCTCACTCAGAACTTGTTCTAGATTCTGAATGAATTGATTAATTCTGATTCTAGTTCTGAGAATAAAGCGAGCGCAGCTTTGCTTTGTTATAGAAGCCTTAATTCAGTTTAATTCAATTCAATAAAAATAATTTACAACTTTACAGTACAGGACCAAAACGTTATAACTAGTTACCTACTACAAAACAAATATAAAATAAGAAACATACATCTTTTGAATAGAATAAAATAAAATACAGTTAACCTCGCATACATAAAAATAAATAAAACACGAAAAAAGTTATATAAACAGGAAAATACAATAAACTGAACAATGAACACAATAATTAAAAAAATTTACACTAAATTACTCATTATACGCATTAACCCATTAAAGCAACTTTACACCTCTAGCACGACGTACGATTTTTTTATGTAAAACTTCTTTCAACACACTTGCTCGTAAAATGCGGCTTAATTATTGCCATATTGCATTGCATAATAATTAATATATTAATTATTTTATATATATAATGCGAAGAAGAGCGAATACGTGGTTTTTAAGGCCGCCGGTAAATGTCCCGGTTATACACTGAATATAACCCTAAACGGCTTGAACTTAAATCGTGTTACGAAATTTAAATATCTGGGACATTTTCTTGCCGACGATCTTAAAGACGATGCAGATGTTGAGAGGGAGCGTAGGGCCTTGGCGGTCCGAGGTAACACGTTGGCCCGTAGATTTTCCCGTTGTACTGAACAAGTTAAAGTTACGCTTTTTAAAGCGTACTGTCAGAGCTTTTACACGGGAAGTCTGTGGGTCCGAAATACCAAAAGATCATTGGAGGACCTACGCATCCAATATAATAACATCTTCCGGATGATGTTGCGGTTGCCCCGATACTGCAGTGCATCGGGGATGTTTGCCTACTATCACACAGATGGCTTTCACACCATCATGCGCAAAAAAACGGCATCGCTGATGAGCAGAATTCGGGGCAGTCGCAACAGCATCCTGAGGACAGTTGCTGAGTGCTGCACATCTCCGCTCTGGAAGTGTTTTGTGCGGAGGGTGATTAATGAAGGAAATAATTTCCTCAGTTAGTCACCCTTGGCACAAAATGGTGTTTTCTATTTTCACCCAGTGCCTATTTTTTATTTTTGTATATTTAGCTGTTCTTCTTTGTTGTTATATATATATTTTTTGTGTGTATGTTAGTCTTAAGATATGGACTCTAGTTGTCTGAAATAATTTTTTTTTTTTTATTTATTTATTGCATAGTTGCCATCGTTATTAGAGCCTTAAACCGAAATTTATCATACGCGTGCGTAATATTAAAACACACTAGTGCGTAAAAGAATTATCCCTACAAAGTTAAGTTAGTACCTTACTGCAAATTATATGCGAGTAAACAGAGCATTTTCAATTTAACCGGGTAATACAGTTTTTGTAACAACAAAGAGGTTTTATGCCGCTGAGAATCCTATTACATTTTTGGAATAAATAAATGTATCCCTAATTAAGACAAATAACATTAATTATTATCAAATTACTTATAATTCGCAATAATTTGGTATAAAATATTTGCATTTAATCACTAAAATTATAATTTTGAAGTAGGACGTATGTATGTATGTATGTAATCAATCAACTTACATTTGGCAAAAAAAAAAAACTTGCGCGCCATTTCCCATTTTTTGTTTCGTATCGCATTTGTTGCTATGTGGTAAATAATTGTAAAAATGTCAAGTTTTAGTACAGAAGATTAACAATTGATAGATTTAACCCCGCCAGAAATACTAAATGCAAATGAAAGCCTAACACCTGCAAAATCTAGAGCAAAGTACTTAGCTGCTTACGATAATTTCATACAATGGAAAAGAAACAAAAAACCCCAGTCATTTTCTGAAAATGTGTTTTGGCGTATTTCTCTCGCTAATGCATACAAACCCAGCTCCTTGTGGTGCATCTATTCCATGTTAAGAAGCATGGTTAAGCTCAAACATTGTATTTTATCAAAACGTACTGTAACCCACAACCATGTACATCTCGTAGCACGAGTTATTTGGTGCCTTCTCGTTCCAGTAATTTGTATGATTTACCTTTGTCGCCGACATTTACACAAGAAGTAAATGAAGATACTAAAGAAGCGGCAAGTACCAATGTAAGACAAACTGTGAAATCGCCATCAAAAACAATACAATATCGTTTTGAAAATTGTACATTCACCAATTGTTTTAATAGTTAGCCGATTTACGCAATACATGTTTGATTTTTCCTCGCAAGAGTGTTGAAAAAGTGCGTATGAAACTCGTGAGCAACTAGCTCACTAGACACTCGGCTGATTTACGCCCTCGCCTAAGGCTCGGGCTGCAAACCACAGCCTCGTGTATAATGAGCAACTTGGCTCACTCGTATCTTATTATACTATTACGCACGCTTGACTTGGGGAGTAAAGCTTACGAAAAGTGCGAACGGAAGTTGAGAGGGAGATATAAGTTAGTGAAGACAGAAAGAGAGAGTTAGGTTTCGTATATTACTGTAGGAGCAAGAGAGAGAGGTGCGAGGACATATTTTCTTTCTCTCATAACCTGTTTTAAGACATTTAAAAAGTGATCAAATTATTATTATAATTTAGACCCCAGATTGTATGATAAATAATTTGGTCTACCTAACAATAATTTAGACATGAAAATTCGATATTTTGAACATTTGGAGTTGGTAGCACTAAGTACTGACTGTTTAAAAGTAGTTGTCAAAAAGTTCATTAATCACACTTGAAAAAAAGGCGGGAAACTTCGTAAAAAGCGGCAGTTTAAAAATTCCTTCCTAAATTTAATATTAATTTTATTTGATAAAGTGATCAGGAGAGTGTAATTTACTTGTTATCTTAATCTTTATTGTATTTATAGTGTAGTTTACATATTTTAATTAGTTGGTAAGTCTTTTATCGTTTTTTGTCCGATGGAGATGGGGGAGCCACCGGACCCCGGGAGCACGGTCCCTCCGGCTAGTAACTTTGTAACAATCTCCAACAGTTTCGAGAAACTTGTATCAAATGAGTCGGGTATGGACACGGACACTTCTGTTTCAAACTCAAAGAAATGTCGTAAACGAAATCGTGTAAACAAAGTGACGTGCAAGCACTGTAATAAAAGGAAGCGGAAACATGGTTCAAATGAGTCTAAAGGTTGTAACTGCGATGGTAATATATCACCGAGTAGTGATAATAATGACCCTATTCCAGTATCCGTTTCTCCTTCAGTCGAAACATCCACTCTTGCATTATTAAATTCATCTCCACCAGCCGTGACGGTGACGCCGCCAGCGCTGCCAGTCACAAGAGCTCAGTATGACTCTACAGATAATGCCCCATTTATTGTACATGTGCAACGAGTTACTGACTCTCCTAATGACGGCTCCACACTCCACCCCATCATCTTTGGGAAATTCCTGAAACGTAACAGTATACATATATAATGTTGTGAATGGTAGTGTTAAGAGAATAGGAAGAAATAGAGTGTCAATGGCTTTTGATAATAATACAGATGTTAATGCTTTTATTAACTTTGACAGTTTAAGCAGCAACAACTTCAAAGCATTTATACCAACTTATGACGTCTCACGCATGGGGGTAGTCCGCGGAGTGCCCACAGACATCTCTCCAGAGGAGATGATGGAATGCACCACGGTTCCCAGTGGTTGTGGGAAGATATTAAAAGTTAGGCGTATCAATTACAAGGAAATTATTAATGGAGCTCCAGTGTGGAAACCAACTCAGACAGTGGTTGTAACATTTGATGGTCAAGTGTTGCCTAACCGTGTTTATATGTGCTATAATGCCTTACAAGTTCAAATATATACCTACCCGACCATCCAATGCTATAACTGTTGTCGTGTTGGACACACTAAGTTACAATGTAGATCTAAGCCACGATGCTACAAGTGAGGTCAGGAGCACTCAGGTGACTCATGTGATATTGATGAGGAGTGTGTTTCTTGCTGCACATGCGGGGGAATACACTTTGCAACTAGCAAATCATGCCCAGAATATACCAGACAACAAAAGATTAAATTCTCAATGGCTGATAAGTGTAGGTATTTCCTACGCGGAAGCTTCCAGGATTCACCCACCTCTGTCTCGATCTTATGCTGAAATTTTAGCTACATCCAAAGATCAAACTACTTCATCTAATAACTTCCGCAAAACTAATCAGTTTTCATCTAGCGAGCCTTCCTCTTACAAAAACACAGTATTCATGAAACTGCGTTTTCCTTTTAAACCAGTCAAAGGTTACAACCAGAAAGAGCACCGCAATCTTATTAATGAACCATCTCCGACCCTAACAAATGGTGCGCTCTAAAAGGGGTTCCTTTTTCAGATAAGCAACCAAGTATATAAGATATTATTAATCTATTAAATGCATTATTAAAATCAAAAATTATAGAACCGTCCAACGCAGCCATAATAACAGACACAATTAGTATTCTCAACACCCATAATGGATCACACCAGATCCGCAGTTCAGTGGAACTGCAGGAGTGTACAAAGTAAAAAAAGTGAAATTGTATATTTAATTAATAAATATGACCCTTTTATTTTGTCTATCACAGAGACCTGGCTCAAGCCAGCCTCTGTGTTTAAATTGAATGGCTTCTCCTGCCTCAGAGATGATAGACCTGATGGATGGGGAGGAGCTGCTCTTTTTTTATAAAAAAATCTATTATATTTTCTCATTTTCCTTTACCTTCTCATAATAATGATAACTTTACTGCTGTAGCTTGTTTGATAGTTAATATAGGTTTTGTATCTATTTATATTCCACATCCTTCCATTCAAATATTTAGTGAAGTTGAAAATTTACTTGCATATCTTCCAAAGCCATGTGTTATGGGAGATTTTAATGCGCATCATAGGTCATGGGGTAGCTCAGTTTCTAACTGCCATGGTAAAGACCTCCTAGAGATGATAAACAATCAAAACCTCTGTGTATTAAATGATGGTTCTCCAACAGGTCCCACAAACCCACTAATAAATCAGAGTGCTGTTGATTTGTCCATTGCTTCCCCTAGCTTGGCATCTTCTATTGCCTGGAAAACAGTACCATCCACACATGGTAGTATTCATTTTCCCATCATCCTTAGTTTTTCTGAATTTAAACTCAATGACATTCCAAGTGCCTCTCCTAGAATGAGATACAAAATTAATAAAGATAAATGGAGTGACTTTAAATGTCATGTTGAAAACAGTGTGAACATGTTACCGAATATTTATCAAGGTGTTTCTACTTGTGCGGATAGTTTGACTAAAAGTTTAATAGAAGCTGCTGATTCAACTTGTTTTGTACTTGGAGAAAGTACAAAACCGTCCGAAGTCTGGAGAAATATAAGACGTTACAGATCTGGAGTTAGTCCATCAACTGTTGTAACAATGCCACGTTCTCTGAATGATAGTTTTCTGGACCGTTTGGCTCCACCGACAGTGCCAACAAAACAATTATTTATTTATTCAATCCCTGCAACTATTTCCACTTGCCTTTACGGCCTAGACGCTCCTTTTTCTATGAACGAGCTGAAGGGTGTTTTATCAGAAACATATGATACGGCTCCTGGTAAAGATGGTATTCCTTAATTTCCTTATTCATTCTATACACATCTTGGTGATAGCGGCTTGCAATATTTTCTTGACGTTATCAATTCCGTCATGTTGACAGGTGACATTCCTTCAACATGGAACATCCAAATTGTATTGCCACTATTAAAACCATCTAAAACTCCTTCAGATGTCATGTCATATCGACCAATAGCACTGTCTCCGGTTATTATAAAAATTACGGAACATCTAATTAAAAATAGAATCGAATGGTACATTGAAAATCAGAATATTTTACCTAATAGCCAATATGGCTTTAAGAAAGGTAGGAGTTTAATGGATAGCCTGAGTGTTTTAATAACAGACATTCGCTTGGCCTTTTCGCAAAATAAATCCGTTGTTGCAACATTTTTAGATATAAAAGCAGCGTATGACAATGTTTTTATTGAGTTACATACTAATAAACAAATTAAATATATTAAAGGTCCCATATATTTTATCCAACTTTATACGAAATATGTTAACTGGTAGAGTTATTATTTTAAATTCTACAGAACTCTCCAGAGTTGCATGGAGAGGTTTGCCTCAGGGTTCTGTTTTAAGCCCTCTTCTCTATAATATATATACATATGATTTGGAAGCGTCTGTGAGTGTCACAGTTAGTATATTACAATATGCTGATGATTTGTTAATATACTCCATAAGTAGTTTCATGGATATAGCTGCATTTAACATTTGCTCTGAGATTTTTTAAATTATGGTTAGATAAACACGGCTTGGAACTATCACCTGCAAAAAGCACCGTGGTTCCTTTTAGTCGTAAGCTTAACCCACCGCCCATAAATATTAAGTACGATGGTATTACTATACCCATTAAAAGCCATGCCAAATTTTTAGGCGTCATCTTAGATTCTAAGCTTACTGGTCATCCACATTGCGAATATATTGTAGAAAAATGTGAAAAACATCTTAATCTGCTAAGATGCCTCACTGGTGTATGGTGGGGTGCCCATCCATTCTTTTTAAAATTGGTGTACAATGCTTTGATTCGAAGCACTCTTGATTATGGCACTTATTTGTTAGAGCCTGGTAGAGTTACTGCATTTAAGACTTTAGATTCTATCCAATCCCGAGCAATGCGTATAATTATGGGAGCAATGAGATCCAGTCCTATCAATGCGTTGCAGATAGAATGTGGCGACCCACCTTTACATTTAAGACGTAAATTTTTGGCAAATAGGTTCTTCTTCCGTGTCCTACAAACGTCTAATCATCAGCTACTTCCTAGAATTCGGCAACTATCAGAGCTTGTTCGCTCATCTTCGTACTGGAATCATAAATTGCCTCCGAATCTCATTTATAGTTTTCATACTTATAGAACCTTTTCAGCCCCAACCCATCAATCATTATTTCTGCCCATTTTCCATTGCAACTTCCAGGCCGTAATAATGCTCCCTAATGTTTATTTTGACCTGAATGTTGATCGTGGTGACAAATATACTAATATCTATTTTAATTCAATTGTCGATGAAAGATGGCATGGATGGCATCAAATTTATACTGATTGATGCTTCCAAGCATTCACAGTCAGGCAGTGTTGGTGTAGGTGTATATCACAAACAGTTCAATATTGTCCAAAAAATTAAATTTCCGTCCGAGACTTCTGTCTTCACTGGCGAATGCTACGGCATTGTGAAAGCGTTAGAATATGTTTTGTTAATAAAACTCGAAAATACTGTTATTTTTAGCGATTCTATGAGTTCTTTACAATCACTTATTAAATATCCTTTTCGCTCTAAACTACACTTTCCACTTATATTAGAAGCTAGGATGAAACTGTTACATTGTAATGCGAAAGGATTTACTGTTAATTTTGCGTGGATAGGTACCTAGCCATTGCGGTATGTTGGGTAATGAATATGCTGATAAATTAGCTAATGAAGCTGTGGAGTGCGGAGACCGTTTCCCTTACAAAAACTTTTCTCAGGATCTAATTGCTCTGCCCAAGGTTTATATTAAGGAAAGTTGGAATACAGATTGGGACGACTACAGCAATACTAAGGGTAGATATTATAGGCAAATCCAAACAATGATTCCCATCAAACCCTGGTTTTTTAAAATGAAACTCAGTAAACGTGCCACTACTATCATAATAAGCATGCGACTAGGGCACACGTGCACGCCAGCTCATCTAGCGCGGATAAAAATCTTAGATGACCCATCTTGTAGTTGTGGAGATAAATTTGGTGATGTAAATCATATTTTCTTTTCGTGTATTAACAATGACCACGTTAAATTTTTCAAAGATCTTGTATCCCTTCATGTTCCGCTTCCTTCAAATATTAAAAACCTTCTCTCCTCCTTAGATCCATCCGTGTACCAATGTTTAGAATCTTTCATTTGTACAAATAATATTAATATATAAAATCACAAATTTGTGAATGTCAATTTTGTAAATATTTCTTATCTTGTATAATTTCTCATTAATGTATCCTCTCCTGATCCTTTCCTAGTTTAGTGTATATAACCCGGGTTTTGTATATATTCTGTTTCCCTATTTTTTTTTTATTTGCCAATGGCAAATGCACAAACAGTGCGACGGCACAAAATAAAAAAAAAATAATCACACTTTTTGACATTGAATGAATAAATGTTTGACACCACTCACACACTCACACACACCAGGGATGTCAGACATACCAATTTCTTGGTATACATACTAGTTTTTAGTGTCATGTACCATGTACCAAGACTACTCGGTCCTTGTATGCAAAAATACCAAGATTGGCCGTTGAACGACAAAAGTACACCGACAATACAGCTTTCACTCATTTGATACTGCTTGCTCTTACTGATAGCTGATACTCTTACTGACAACCAACCAACCAACACTTCATCCAACACTCCAACAATGATTTATGGACATCAGAATGACAAATACAATACTGACATTGAGATTTTGACATCCGTAGAGAATGTAATTCGACTGAAGTGAATGACCTACCGAACGAGAAACGCGACGTTCCGTGGTTTATTTACTGAGTGCATGATGTGAGTGATCGGCAGATGTAAAGACGATTTTATGATTGAATTGATAATATGATATTTTACGATTGAAGTGTCAGTGTGTAACGAAAGTTCTCCGCTCTGTTGTTCCTCATTCTTCGTCCTGACCGTAAGTGAAATGCTATAAAACTATTTATTTTACGTAAACCCTAGATATACCTTGAAGTTCTTCGATATTTTTTCTCATAAGCATTTTCATATTTAACTAGTTATCTTGCTCTGACTACCGACATAGCAGTGTTGACATTTAATAGAACAATTTGTTTATGGCTATAGAAAAAAACAACGATACGTAAAAATCTGTAGTTACTTTCATACATTTAAGTGGGTAAACTCTTCAATTTTTTTTCTTTTTCATTTATTGCATGTTTAAATATTTATATATTTGTGCACGTTTTTTTGCATGTTCTGCGACATATTTTTGCGTTTTCACGATTGCATTAACCGTGGTGATGGTGTTGGTGGTGGTTTACCAGATGAATACCACATCAAATATCAAAAATATTATCCCCCATCCCCCAATTGATTTTACCGATGTTATTAGTGAAAGAAATTATTTGCAGTTGAATCTCAAACTCGGAATGAATAGTTTCGTTCGAGTCTGAAAATGTTTGTTCTGCATCCAAATTCCTATAATTCGGCTTCGGATTTCTTTTCTATTGTTTTCTTGAGCGAACGAACCCTCGTTTCCGATAAAAATTTTCGTTACGAATTAGTTATTTATTTTTCTCAATATATTTTACATTTTATATCCGAAATGCAATAAAATATCAAAAAGAAAGGTTTGAAGTGATATTTCTTCGGTGCGTTCGATAATTACTGCCTTCTAATAACGGTACACGAAATTAAAATATAATATTTTTTCACTAGGATGCCATTTTCGACAGAGTTTATTTAACAGCGTTGGCAGCGCCGCAGCGGAGCACAGGGTTACCAGTTTTTCGTGTTCAATACCAGCTTTCAGCTAGCTCGGTACAAGGATTACTGTCTACTGAGTGGCCTCTCTGGTCTGACATCCCTGACATACACACAAACACAAACAATTTTGTATTTGCACGGCGATGGCTGTTGTTGGGTTGTGTGGTTTTGATTTGTAAAAAAGTAACTAGGATCAACTATCCAATTTTAAAACGATTCAAAAAGTCGCGTGCGGTAAAAGCTCGCGAATATATACCATGACCGACATGTCAGAAGTTATAGACGTTCAAAAAATGTGTCGTGCATGTCTCGTCGATACGGGCCCTTTTACAAGCTTGTTTTCACCATTCACACGCGAGTCGCTGCTATATTCTGAAATATTCAAGTATTGTACTTCTGTCGAGGTAAGAATAACAATAACTTAGTATTTGTATTGCTGAACGCTTGATAAAATGATGATAACAGCAGGTGTCCTGCCTGTAGCTAACTTGCCTAGTTATAATGTTCCGTTGAAACGAAGAGTTTTGTGAAATTCTGATTAAATACGTTTAGTAGTCTATGGGAGCAACAGAACTGCTCAAAAACCTATTAGCAGTTCAGGTAACTATGCAAACAAAGCCAGTGAAAGTTTTATTTATACAAGGATGTATTCAAAACAATGTTTTTATTTGTATAAAACTACTGAGTTCGTCACTCAGCTACTGCAGCAAGTTGCCACAAGGCAGAGACAGCATAAATTATCTTTAACCCATCAGAGATACATTTTTTTTACACAAGTCTAATAAATTCCCTTTGAAAAAATTGTTTAATAACGGAGTGGGGCCCTGGCAACCTTAAACACAGGTTTTGTTTCAGACCTTTCGCAGGCACCAGTTTCACAATGTAGGTTTAAGTTTTTAATTACATTTAGGTTTTCTAATATTAAGACCTAACTGTGTGAGAAAATAAATAAATGATTATGAATTTTTTATATGATTGTGGTGCTTGACCTATTAAAGATGTCAAATATATAAACTTCACCTCTATTGAGTGATGGTTTCTGCTAGGCAAGTCTACAAGCCATTGTAAACTGCATCATCGCTTACCATCAGGTGAGATCGTGGTCAATTGCTAGCTTATAATTTTTTTTAAATAAATTTTTTAGGGAACTTGCGTCGTTCTTTACGACGATGTCAGTTCCACAATTGACTACAATAATAAACAATTACAAAGCATCCTCCCTCAGCAGGTCCTATATGGACCGGTAGAGCATGTTAGCCGAGTCAGATGTTTGTTCAGCTAACAAACTGAAATAGGCCCACATTGATCTGGTTCACTTTCAGCGCTCTGTACAACTCTCTCATAGATTGACTCCGAACACACTCCGTTAAAAGGTGGTATACATCCTCCACCACCCCACAAGTATAACAAGTAGGAGTATCTATCTTTTATAGCTTATAATTTATATAAATAAAATATAAAAAAATGCTATTTATTATGTTGTCTATACTAATATTATAAAGAGGAAAGATTTATTTGTTTGTTTGTATTGAATAGGCTCGGAAACTACTGGACTGATTTAAAAAAATTCTTTCACTGTTGGGAAGTTACACTATCCCGGGTGACATAGGCTACTTTTTACCCAACTGCACTGAAGGTGGTTAATATTTTTATTGAAAAACTACTCGTGCGAAGCTGCAGATTGGTCAGCTAGTTTGAAATAAAAATCTAGTCAATAAAAACTTTTTACTAAGAAAACACCCTGATGATGAAGGTGTACGAATTGAACCAAAACATTGTCAGTCTTAATACCGATAAAACCCATATTTATATATGTATAATAATTCATTATGTACATTTTTTATTACAGGTTTCAGACAGTGATAAATTACCCAAACAAATGTGCGACACATGTGCAGACTTGCTCAAAACACTATACAGTTTCAAAAAGATGGCTTTAAAGTCAAATGTTATATTGAAGCAGCATTTAAATAGTCAGGTACTTATACTTCATTATCATCATATCAGCGTTAAGATGTCTATTGCTGAACATAACCCTCCCCCATAGATTTCCAGAGGGATCTTACTAGATTTTACTTTACATAAAATAATTATCCAATACATAAATACTAGAATAGAAGATATTTTATTTGCAACATACAGAGTTGACGCATAAAAACAAATAAACTAGTGGTTCCCCCCGAACTGAGCTCTCGCAAGTCTCTGATTAAATCAAAACATAATAACTGTAATCTTTGACTATCAAAATAGTGACACCAAAAAAGCCAACTAACTTGACCTACAGTTTCATTCAAATTACAGGTAACGGGAGTTCATGTAGTGTGGTTATACGTTTTGGGGTACAAATTGCAATTATTCTGGATTTCAGTCTTTTGCCTATATTTGTGTCACTTAAGCTACACGCATACCAAATTTCAGCACTGTGGGGTCACTGGTGTACCCTGTGAATTTTGTCAAAGTTCAGTTTTTATTATGATTAATAACTGAAAAACTATAAAGAATTTACGAAAAATAAAAACGGAGTCTAAATGTACTAATGAATACCTTTCATTTGACGTCCCATTTGGCCAGTTAGCCTCATTTTAATTTTTTTTACCCCTCTTGAACCCCAATATCTCAACAACCCCCCAACAGTTTTAGCTCATTTAGTCACAACAAAATTGTGCCATCACTACCTAGCTATGTATTAAATTTTACGATAATCGGATCAACGCTTCGAAAGTTATGCTCGGACAAACAAACATACATACATACATACAACGCCGATTTGCCCAAGTTGATCAAGAGATGCTCGCTTTGCTCGATCAAAAAACAAGTAAAGTAAAAACACATAAAAACAAATCTAAATGTATGCACAAAGTGTAGTTGCTAAATGGTCCTTAACTCAGCATGTGCTGGTTGCAACAACCAGCGCTGGTCTTCCATTAAGGCATTTTACTGGTTGCGGACATGTGTAGCACAATAAGATCATCAAAACAAACAATATAAAATAAGTGTGTTATATAAAAAAAATTACATAAAAAACGATTAAATTAAATCACATACTATAGTGGTACTTTCGACTAAGTTAATTTTATAATAGAAATAGCATCAACACATAACTATATAGCACTCGTATCATGTAAAAGGGTTTTGTGTACTAGCTGACCGGCCCGCGGCTTCGCACGCGTGGTTTGTCAATAAAAACATTACCCTCCTTCTGCGCAGTCAGGTAATTAGTAACCTATGTCCCGATCCCAGTCATAATCTATCTGTATACCAAATTTCATCGATATCAGTCTAACCGTTTAGTAGTGAAAACTTAACAAACAGACGGAGACAAGAGTTACTTTCGAATTTATAATAAATAAAATAGATAAATAAATATTGCTGGACATTTCACACAGCACTATCTAGCGCCAAACTAAGCAGAGCTTGTATTATGGGAACCAGATAACTGATAGAATACTTTTTTTTTTTTTTTTTGTAAATATGTACATACTTATAATATATAGAAAACATCCAGACCCGGAACAAATATCTGTAGATCATGCAAACGTTTGTTCCGCGGCGGGAATCGAACCCGCTACCTCCTGCGTCTCAGCTGGCTATTCGCCCCCTGCGCCACGGAGGTTGTAAGAAGTATAATATTAGTATAGATCTGAAGAGAAAACTTTGTACCCCTTTTTAGGCATATTCCGCGCACGGAGGAGTGTGAGATTTGGAATAGTTATAGTTTAATACAAAAAGGGTAAAAAAAAAAAAATTCGAAACTGTAAAACTTCACCCACTGTGCACTGGCTCATGCCATGATGATTTGTTCAACCATTTATTTTAGTCAGTGAAACTAGAATTCCAACAAGTTGAGAACTACAGCGTTGAGGAGACATCAGCAGACGGCAATGATGTGTGTGAACAATCATCATCCACCAGCGATGATGACTCAGAGCAGAAAGCTGATATACCCTTGCCGTAAGTCTTAATAATCTACATAACAATTTATATTTAACATCGCACAGTGTGTTATGAAGTCCCAATTTTGTTGCATGTTATTTTTATTACAAAAATCATTACTTCTTGTCATTTTAAGCACTAGAGTAAAATACTCGCATCGATAGAACGAGTAGTTTATATAAAAAAACCAATTCAAAGTTGCCCAATATCCGGACCATAAAAAATCACAAAAAAATAGATTAAAAAAAAAACTAGAGTACTTAAAAGACTTTTATTTATTTCAAATTATCATACATATAATAACATACCATTAGACAGTTTTTATCCGTTTACTGTAAATAGAAAACGTAATATTAATATTTTTATAATTTTTCTTTTTAATTTTTTTTCTCCATTTTAACGCCGTATTAGAAAGATTTTTGACTAAACTATTGCTTAAGCATGCCTTTATCCATGATATTAAAAACACAATCTAATTCCGCGTTATTCAGAAGGTATCGGCAATTTAGCTATTTACATCGTGTCACCTTCCTGACCTATGTTTTCACCCGGCTAGCTAGTAAAACTCATATACTTCATATCATATAATGAAGAATTAAAATTCAATGTATAAAAATAGTATTTCCGGGTGAGCTGACAACCCTAGGGCCCAAAAAATCCGGGTATAACAAAAATTGCTGATAACTTCTGAATAATGCGGAATTAGATTGTGGTTTTACTATGAGCGATAAAGGCATGTTTAAGCAATAGTTTAGTCTAGAAATCTTCATCTAATACGGCGCGCCGTATTAGCTAGCCGGGTGAAGAAAACATACGTCAGGAAGGTGACAACCCTGACGTAAATAGCTAAATTGCGATACCTTCTGAATAACGCGGAATTAGATTGTGGTTTTAATATCATGGATAAAGGCATGCTTAAGCAATAGTTTAGTCAAAAATCTTCGTCTAATACGGCGTTAAAGTGGAGAAAAAAAAATTAAAATGAAAAATTATAAAAATATTAAAATTACGTTTTCTATTTACAGTAAACGGATAAAAACTAGTCTAATGGTATGTTATTATATGTATGATAATTTGATATAAATAAAAGTCTTTTGAGTAATCTAGTGTTTTTTTTAATCTATTTTTATTGTGATTTTTATGGTCCGAATATTGGGCAACTTTGAATTGGTTTTTCATATAAACTACTCGTTCTATCGATGCAAGTATTTTACTCTAGTGCTTAAAATAACAAGAAGCAATAATTTTTGTAAAAAAATAACATGCAACCAAATTGGGCTTCATAACACACAGTGCATCGAAAGGAAGATGAAATTAATTGTCAGGAAGAGGTAGCCTTAGATAAGACCAATCATTGTTTGGAAATTGTTATAAACCTGTGTTTTCTTTGGTGTAAGTATGATAAAGAGTTTATTTGCCTGTAATGTATTTACAGTAGAAAGAAGAAAAAAAAAGGCTACAAAGATTGAATACAGCAAAGAACAAAACATTCATTATCGTTATGAGTCGTTATTATTCTAGGATATTTAGTAAGAGGCTTTGCCAGAAACGGGAAAATCTCCAGCAAGCGACCCCTGATTTGGGATCCAGACCAGGTCAGAACCAAGAAGAATTACTACCATATCACTTAAATAACTAATAATATTTGGGGAACAGCACTGCCCATAAAAGAACCTTGTGTTTATATCAACCCAATATTGAAGTTAGAAGGGGGGCAATGCACAATACACCCCTATGCTATTCCCTATTCCTCCTATCCTAGAATTTGAAGTTGTGAATCCTCCTTATACAATTGGGGCATCTTTAGAATGTTCGATTTGTATGAAACAGTAGATTATCACCGCTTGCTCGTTGCATTTCTTTCAAATTATTTTTTGTTCCAGTATCAGAAGAAGAAGACGGAAAAGGGAACCGATACCATTGAAAAAAAGAACTAGAATGCAATGTCCAAAATGTGATAGATCCTTCCAGAAGTATGAGAATTTTGAAGCACATATGAGAAGCCATTTTGGAAAAAAGGTAAATATTTCAGTGGGCGACTGTATGCAAGCCATGGAGTGAAGCGTCCTCGAAACAAAGTACAGAGGACAGGCAGAGATCGGAATTTGTACAAGAACGGGCATGGCGGAGGTGGGCCTTAAAACCACACAATTGAAGTGGGAATGGGCTGGTTAATAAGTGACTCAAAGCAAACATTGTAATATAGGAGGAAAGAGGGAAGACCTTTGCTCAGTATTGGGGCACAATAGGTTGAAAAACTTTCCCATCTAGGCTTGATTTGATAGCAAATACAAAAAAATAACTAAGATGAAAATCAGCAGTTTGTTTTGTTACTTTGGTCCAGCGATGGAACACAAATGGTGACAGAGGACAGTCAAAAAAAGCTAGGGACGTCCAACCGCGCGATGGGTCGACAACATAAGGTCACGGGTAGTTAGAAAGGGAGACAAGACTAGAAATAAGACCTAGACGATTATTTCAGTGCATAATTATGGGCTGTCAAATTCTAATTCTCAATATTTTATTCATTAAAATCACAAGGATCACTTTGAAACGTCAATTGACGACCTCCGTGGTACAGTGGGCGAATAGCCGGCTGAGACACAGGAGGTAGCGGGTTCGATTCCCGCCGCGGAAGAAATGTTTGCATGATCTACAGATATTTGTTCCTTGTCTAGTTGTTTCTCTATAAGTATATTATAAGTATGTACATATTTACAAAAAAAAAAGTATATAAGTATTCTATCAGTTATCTGGTTCCCATAATACAAGTTCTGCTTAGTTTGGGGCTAGATAGCGCTGTGTGAATTGTCCAGAAGTATTTATTTATTTAATTTTACTGCCTGTTCCTTCGCGAACAAGTCATGAAAGAAAGGCAAGATACAAAGATGGTTGTTCTTTTTAATGATCCTTTTAGAGTAATAACAATAAAGAAAATAAAATACGTCTAAATTGTAATATTATTGACCGAGTTGGAGCAATATCAATGATTCAATTCCAGTGATGTGGATGATGGTGAAGATGATGACTCACATTAAAATCTTAAATTACAAAATGTATGTCTTATTCTTCTCTTCAGCCGTGTTATGAACAGAAAAAAAGGAGAGGCGACCTGGATGCATTCAAACCAGATTGGTCGGAATTGGCTATGGTCTGCGATGGATAGATGGAGAGGAATGTGAGACCTTTTCCCTACAGTGGGACAAAGAAGGTTAATTAAAAAAAAACTTATTTAGAAACTACTGTATACTTCAGCCTATATATACTCATAGCCTTGTTCCATCTAACCTAAGATGTTGAAACTTACGTCCACAAAATTTAGTACATTTATTCTAAATTGCCTATAAATCCTCAGCCGGACATAAAATGCGACACATGCGATAAGACCTTCCGCACACTACGAAACCTACACAGCCATTCGCGCACTCACACCGGCGTGCGCAAGTACCAATGTAGATCCTGTGGTAAAAGTTTCGCGTACCTCAATGTACTGAAGACCCACGAACTAATACACAGTGGAGTTAAGGACCATGCGTGCCATATCTGTGACGCTAAGTTCGTGCAACGGTATAATCTTAAGGTAAAATATACTTAAAATTGATAGCAATAAATACTAATCATCAATAGATGTAGAGCTTCGCGTACGTCAAGGTACTGAAGACCCACGAACTAATACATAGTGGGGTTAAGAACCATGAGTGCCATATGTGTAACGCTAAGTTCGTGCAACGGTGTATTCTCAAGGTAAACTATACTTAAAATCTATAGCAATAAGTATAATCTTCAATATATGTAGAGCTTCGCGTACGTCAATGTACTGAAGACCCAGGAGCTAATACATAGTGGAGTTAAGGGCCACGAGTGCCATATCTGTGACGCTAGTTCGTGCAACGGTATAATCTTAATGTAAAATATACTTAAAATCTATAGCAATAAGTACTAATCTTCAATAGATGTTAAGATGTCGCAAGAGCTTCGAGTACCTCAATGTACTGAAGACTCACGTACTAATACATAGTGAAGTAAGGGACCATGCGTGCCATATGTGTAACGCTAAGTTCGTGCAACGGTATAATCTCAAGGTAAACTATACTTAAAATCTATAGCAATAAGTATAATCTTCAATAGATGTAGAGCTTCGCGTACGTCAATGTACTGAAGACCTAGGAGCTAATACATAGTGGAGTTAAGGGCCACGAGTGCCATATCTGTGACGCTAGTTCGTGCAACGGTATAATCTTAAGGTAAAATATACTTAAAATCTATAGCAATAAGTACTAATCTTCAATAGATGTTAAGATGTCGCAAGAGCTTCGAGTACCTCAATGTACTGAAGACTCACGTACTAATACATAGTGGAGTAAGGGACCATGAGTGCCATATGTGTAACGCTAAGTTCGTGCAACGGTGTAATCTCAAGGTAATCTATACTTAAAATCTATAGCAATAAGTATAATCTTCAATATATGTAGAGCTTCGCGTACGTCAATGTACTGAAGACCCAGGAGCTAATACATAGTGGAGTTAAGGGCCACGAGTGCCATATCTATGACGCTAGTTCGTGCAACGGTATAATCTTAAGGTAAAATATACTTAAAATCTATAGCAATAAGTACTAATCTTCAATAGATGTTAAGATGTCGCAAGAGCTTCGCGTACCTTCAATGTACGCTTCAATGTACTGAAGACCCACGAACTAATACATAGTGGAGTAAGGGACTATGCGTGCCATATCTGTGACGCTAAGTTTGTGTAACGGTATAATCTCAAGGTAAAACATACTTTATTCAATACCAATCTTCAATATGTTAAGGCCCTAGTATAGGATGGCTGCAAGAGTTTTGCGTACCTCAATGTTCTTGAAGACCCACTAGCGTATATCGTGGAGTAAAGGACCACGCGTGCTATATCTGACACGCTAAGTTCGTGCAACGGTATAACCTCAAGGTACTATAGTAGTATCTATGATGAATATTCTTCAAACTTTCGCGATCACTGTACATACTGATTAAAACGGGTATTTATCGTGTATGTACCTTTTTTATTTGTTATCCCGACGTTTAGGCTATGTTGCAACAACCGTGGTCACGGGCGGGCTGTCTGCTCGTACGCGATAACAAATAAAAAAGCTACATGCGCGATAAATACCCGTTTTAATCAGTAATTATTAACCATTGTTCATTGTTTCATGTGTAGGTTCAAAGGTGTTTTTAGTAAAATGTTCATAACACCGCTGGGACCCTACAATGAATGTTATTTAACTAACTTAAGATAGTAGATGTGTTGGCTCTGTTTGTCTATTTACCTCGGTCGGTTGTATGTTGGTATATCTATGCTCTATACTCAATCATTTATTGTATCCCACAATGTAATAATAGGTGGTAATTGATAGGTACATGATCATTACGGACCCTGTTGGGCACAACTATATTTTGGAGAGGAGGACGTCATTGCTATAAGTTAGTTTCAGTCCAATAAATAATGTTGGAGGTAAGTAAAGTAAATAAAAATAACTACAGTAGTCTCCAAGGGTGGATTTAGGGGGGGGGGGGGGAGACACGGGGGCACGTGCCCCCCCCCCCCCCCCCCCCTCCGACGGTGTTTTTGTGTACTATGGAAATTCCATCACAGTACATACTTAGATGCAGATCAAATTATCAGAGTTGTTAAAATGTATGAATAAAATAATAAAAAGAACATGAGTGAAACTCTTGTCTATTTCTGGCGGGAATTGTGAATCTTGTTCGTTGCATCCTAGTTATTGTTGATTTTTTGCCCGTCCGCCCCTTGTGCCGCTTGCAGAAAAAAATCCTAGATCCGCCCTTGGTAGTCTCACTAATCCGGCACTATTAAAAACCAGGGTGTGCCGGATTATTGGATTGTATAGAAAAAATCATATTTAGTAAATAAAATATGTGCGCAAGCGCGGAACGAGAGTAGGGAGGGGTGAGCGGAGGGTGCTGGATTATTGGACGTATTACTCGTGCGCGATAACTTGGGACCTGCTAGGAATGCGACTCCCCGACCGCTTCCCCTGCACTTCCCCGATGGCGCCCGTATTGTATCACTATTTTTTATTAGGGTTTTTAGTCTCGTACTGGCCTACGTCACGTAACGACGCGCTCTGGAATTCTTTTAGTTTTCGTTTGTGTTATTGTTTTGTTGTCTGGAAAAAAGAAGTCAACCATGTGGACAGGCTTGGACAAAAGTATTGGGACGATGACCTCTTACAAGAGACGAATGAATCGCAATTAATTGTAAATTTATCGGATACCTCTTCGTCAAGTGATTATAGTGAGACTGAGGACGAAGAACAACCTCTAGAAGGCATAAATCCACTAAGTAGTGACGAAGATGAGATAATGTAAATAATAGATAAAATAAATGTGTAAACTTAAACATTGTATTTTTATTTTATTTAAATAGTGTAAAAAAGATTAGATAAAAAGCAGCGTCCTCCCTGAGTAACATAATAAATTAGGTTAAAAAAAACAAAGACGAAGCCGCGGGCGGCTGCTTGTTATGTTCGCTTTTTTGCGGGCGGTACAAACACGCCAATATGACGTCACCGCGCTCAGGTCCCAACTTATCGCGCACGGGTAATACCGGACTACTGAAGTGCCGGATTACTGAGACTACTGTATTATGTACTTTTTATTGTTTTAGACGCATTTACAAACGCACAACAAAGAGAAAAACTACAATTGCGCACAATGTGGCAAAAAGTTTGCGCAAGCGGGCAATCTGAAGACGCACCTTATCCGACATTCTGGCATCAAGAGCCAAGCCTGCACGCTCTGCGATATGAGATTCTATATCAAGGTAAATAAGGTTCCTTACTTCATTACCACGAAGGGCCGGAGTTACCAGCAGCCTGAGGCTTTAGCCTAAGGTTTCAGGGAGGGCAGAAATTTGAGGATTTTTTTTAAAGATTTCTTTAAGGCGGTTCTAGCAACGGTTTGTTGCATTTTATATTCACCATAGCATTCTATATTCTATGGTAAAACAGCCAGATCGCGGCCCCCAACCAGTAGCATAGCTACATTACCCCACCTTATCGTACATGATTAGCTCAGAATACATTGACACCTAGATATGTCAGAAACCTCTATTATTGATATTTACAATGAGGTCCCGACACTTTTTCATTGAAATACCTCTGTTATTGGGAGTTTTTAAACCTTTTTCAAATCTAAAAAGTAGAAATTGGTCAAATTTAATAAAAACATTTTCATAAAATAAAATAAATAATGCTGAACATTTCACACAGCGCTATCTAGCCCCAAACTAAGCAGAGCTTGTACTATGGGAACCACATAACTGATAGAATATTTATATACTTTTTTTTGTAAATACATATTTAAAATATATAGAAAAAAGATTTAGACCCGGAACACACAAACATTTTGTTTCGCGGCGGAAATCGAACCCGCTACCTCCTGCATCTCAGCCGGCTATTCGCCCACTGCGTCACGGAAGTCGTCAAATTATTATATTAAAGGCAATAATATATAGAATAATCAAACTGTTGCTGAAACTGCTTGAATTTCAAAGCTCTAAAATATTGTGTGTGGTTTCAGAGCGATCTCTTCAAGCACATGCGCTCACATTCTAATGACAAGCCGTTCTCCTGCGAGTTCTGCGACAAATCCTTCAAGACGAAGAGCTTCAAAATTGTGCACTTAAGGTCACATACAGGTTAGTTTATTTATCTATAAGCGTTTTCTTTCCAATGGAGATTCAGAAAGGGGTCATTATACCTAAATGAATAATGCTGGACATTTCACACAGTGCTATCTAGTCCTAAACTAAGCAAAACTTGTTCTATGGAAATCAGATAAATAAAATAAATAAATAAATATTGCTGGACATTTCACACAGCGCTATCTAGCCCCAAACTAAGCAGAGCTTGTATTATGGGAACCAGACAACTGATATAATACTTATATACTTTTTTTTTGTACATACATACATACTTATAATATATAGAAACACATCCAGACCCGGAACAAATATCTGTAGATCATGCAAACATTTGTTCCGCGGCGGGAATCGAACCCGCTACCTCCTGCGTCTCAGCTGGCTATTCGCCCACTGTACCACCGAGGTCGTCAAGATAATTGACAGATTACTTTTAATGTCACAGTCAAAACTCGGATCCTTTGTTTTAAAGTGACATAATGTGTATTGTAGTTTGATAAATTCGTCTTTTATGTTTATAACCGGTCAATAGTGATTTTGACTGCGAAAGTCAAGACGACGGTCAAAACTTATTTTAACGGTCGTTAGGTTTTCTATTTTTTTTTTGTTGTTTTCATAATATCATAAGGGAATTTCTATACAAGGATGATATGTGACCATAAGAGCGATGAAATGGATTGGGCCCAGCGGCAAAAGAAGACCAGGTCGACAAAGGAAAAGATGGACTGACAACATCACAGAAATCAGTGGATGACAACAGCAAAAGATAGAGAGCCATGGAGTAAACTGCAGAATGCCTATACATCCTAGGAGGCCTAATCATATTTAATACATTTATTATATACTAGTGGCCCCGCCGAACTTCGTATCGGCTTGACATGCATAGGTATAACGCGGGCTGTCAATATAAGTCACCCTGGTAGTAATTGTCAATTGTTGTCCCCGGCCATCATTATGTATGAGAAAATTAATGTCTTCCACAAATAATTCAATACCAAAATTAACCGAATCGCTCCACCCGTTCTCGAGTTTTAGCTAGACTAACGAACAGCAATTAATTTTTATATATACATATAGACAATATATCTCGGGATAACTCCTACCGAAGCATCTGTTTCAAACGATATTCATTTTTTTTTACATCCTCTTTGACGATATTTGCAGCACGCATTCTGTCAATTCTATGTCAAACGTCATAAGGTTACATTATAAAAGCGCTAAGGTTAGATTATAAATAATTTTATATGGCGGTTAAATATTCTTAAATTTTCTAATTTTGCGCGCAATTTTCTTAATTTTTTCTTTCATAAGAACCTTCTCCTGACAATAAGAAATACAACAAAAAAAGAATTGGCCAAATTGGTCCAGGCGTTGTTGAGTTATGCGCTTACCAACACATTTTGCGATTCATTTTTATAAATATTATAGAAGATAATACAACTTTAAAAAAATGTAACTAAAGAATGTTGTATAATAAATATAACTCTGTCAACTTAACTCGGTGTCTGGCTCGAATTACAGTTCTGTTAAGTACGGTCAACAAAAAAAGTACTTATTTGAAAAAAAAATACAATATCAAAATAATGAAAAAAATAATCTTAAAATATTGACAATGATTTTTTTAAAATATAAGGAACCAACACTGCTTTGATTCATAGGTTCTACCCCAGAAATGGTATCACTGCTATCGTCGTCCTCAAATTCGCGCCCCGACTCGTTATAAAACGAAGTCCAAGTCGAAGTTAAATAACGAAGTACAAACGTAACAAAAACAAAAAAAAAACTTTAACAACCAAAAACTTAACAAAAAACAGCAAAAGCAAAAAACTCTGAAGTGAAATGACGCGCACGCGTGTATCGCTAACAAGTATGCCAACGCTACTTGCGGGAGTGAGGCAGGGGAACGGGAGAGGGGTCGCATTTCGAGCCAGGTACCGAGTTAAGCTTTTTTGTCCATTAATTCTGACACTCGAAAAAATAACTTCATAGTAAGTTTTGACCGATACTAATTATCACAAAAAAGTATACCTCTAGCTACTACTATTTATTTTCCAGGTGAGCGTCCATACGCGTGCGACATCTGCCCCAAGCGCTTCATGGCCCACAAAGACATGAGGAACCACCGCATGATCCACACGGGCGAAAAGCCCCACAAATGTAGACTCTGCTCCCAAGCATTCATACAGAAATGTGCCCTGAACAGGCATATGAAGAGTCATAAAAACGACGAACCACCTGTCGACATACAACAGCCGATGACGGCTATAGGCGTTACATACGCTGATTGGAATGCGTGATATATTCACTAATGTATGAATGAAGTGAAACGGAATTTTTGTAGTGTTGCTAGTCTCAAGACTGTTGGCAACCAGGCTCAAAAATTGTATTGTATAGCGACATCTATTGACACATGTAAGAACTACTTGGGCATCAACCTAACCTACAGAGGGCGTCAATAGCGTCGCATCCACTAACGTTCATTCCTGCCGGAATGTAGAGTGCTCGCAAGATAAGTCTGCGCGCGACTGATGGCGTACTTAATGTTGCCAGCTAAAATATTTTTGGTTTTCCCTAATTTAATCAAATATAATCCTGCGATACATATGTAGGTAATTAATTTCTGGTAATTCATGTTCTTACCAATTTATTTCCGATGGCGTTTTAACTAATATTATAAAGTAAATTAAAAAGGAGACTACATTATGTAAAAAGCTAAAGTAATATTTCAAAGGAAATTAAAAGTCCATGGGAACCTTGCAAGTCTTTTATAGAATACCTAGTTGTATTGGTAAATTTTGTATAGGAATGGTCCTGCAGAGGGTTCATGCCTTCCATTTGGACATCTTCATCCGAATCAATTATAGAATCTTCATCAGAAGAGTCTGATGTGTCGCCTGTAACATTAATAATAAACTTTTCCATTTCCATGTCCTTAAGCCTATCTGATTCGAAATATTTGTCTTCTATTTTTTCGATATGAATACAAACATTCAGCCATTCTTCTGTCGTAACAGTTCTAAACGCCGCCTCAGTTATTGCAGATATTTCGCTAGCAGCTTGAGCGACATTTTTTTCAGCAATGCGCCTCTTCACAATTGTCCAAATTTTTTCAATCTGATTTAAATCACAATGGTAAGGCGGTAAACGTAAAACCTCATGTCCATATTCGTTTAACATCTGTTCTATTTCATACTGAGGTTCGCCTTTGTGTCTTCTGATTAAAACGAATAATTGCGCTTTTGTCCAACAATCGTCGAATTCAATGCCATTTTTCGTAAGCCACTATTGGAGCTCTGCTTTTCTATTGCCAATTGTAGGCGCTTTGTTAACTTGTGTGCAGTGGTATGACGCATTATCCATCACTGCAATGCTATTTGATGTGCTATTCGGCATAATTTTTTCATTCATCCACCGCATAAAGTTCGCAGAATTCATATCGTCATGATAGTCACTCGACTTGGATTTGGACTTGAATAGCAGCAGTCCGTTTTCAACAAACTCAGTTTTACCTCCAGCATGAGCTATAATCCATCTTGCACCGACGCTTTCAGAAGCAAGAATACCAGGCTCTTCTTCCGATTGCCAACATTTTTGGAGGTGGTACGAGGCATGTATATATTTTCGTCAAGATAAATTACGGGTCGATTTTCCTCGTGACGATTCTTGCGCAGCCTCTGAATATACCTCGCTCTCCAAGCTGCAATATTGCTGCGTTCTATTAATACTTTTCTTTTAGACTGGCACTTTTTGTATTTGTAGCCCATAGTCTTTAAAATACTCCTCAAAGATGTTCTGCTATATTTAAAATCAATATCTGCTTTCGATGCCAACCAAAGTTTATTTATGGTAGGAATCTCTTTCTTCACGACGTAAAACGATTGAATTGTATGCCTTATAGCGCACTTATCAAAATCGTCTAAATCATCAATTTTTTTCTTCCGATTCCTGGTTTTTCCCGGAGTCCCAATTTTTGAAGATGATGCTGATGCTACATTACCCTCTTGAGTAATTTGGGTGACGGTGCGTTCGGAAACGCCTAAAACAAAATAACAACAATTCTTAGTACTCATACAATACCTAATTACATAATAATTGTTATTGATGACACGACGAAAACTACAAACTAATCTAGGAAATGCGGGGAGTTTTATTGTTATGGCAGGCAACCCTAAAATTACCTGTCAAATATGCCACGCGAGCTCTAACTTTGGAAAACGGTACTGTAGGCCCGTTATTGTCTCGTTCTTCTTCACAAGCACGTTTGACCTTTAAGATAATATCCCTGCCGGTACTTTTAATCACTTTCGGCATAGCGATGGCGATTATTTACTTTGCAAACGAATAAAAACACGGAACACAACACTCACTCCTGAGCCTGACATAAACGACAAGATGGCGGATTACGATTAGTTCCGATTTCGGCCGCGCGCAGAGTTATCTTGCGGGCACTCTACAATCGTTATGGAGTGAACGCCAGTGGATTTGCAGAACGAACAAGAATGTATTTGAATGAATGAGTGTTATCCCGTCGCGTTTCTGTACAGATTGAACGACAGGACAAGTCAGAAGAAACGAACGTTAGTGGATGGGCTAATGACATTGAAACGGGCGATATCTAACTGCAAATAGGTTCCATTCAGTCTAGATCATGCAAAGGTTGAATCAGCATAGGACGTTAACTGATGAACATAGGCCTCTCATAAATTACCAGTGACCGATTGAACAGCCTGCAGACAACAGCTCCCAGCAACCTTCATCAGGTCACCTTTCCATCTATAGTATAGGGTCGTCCTACGCTGCGCTTTTCACTCGAGAACTTTTCTGCCCCAACGGCCGTCAGTTTTCCGAGCTATGTGCCCCGCCTCCTTCAGCTGGCTAATCCTCTGGGCTATGTCAGTGACCTTGGTTTGTCTACGAATCCCCATTCCTGATTTGATCTTGTGCAAATGTTCTAAGAATCTGAGGTCCTTGGACCCCGAACCAAAAGTGGGAGATTTCTTCTTGATCTTAACTGTACGTATCTGTAATCTGCCAAACAACGTTTCCAGGGAAGATGGAGAAAAGACTCACTGGGTAACATTTGGAATTAACAGTCAGAAGGAGGTAAAAGCGATAGTGCAACTTTTAACAACTGTCAACTTTTTGCAAGTTTGTTCATAGTTGATATCCCAACTCGCGACCTAGAGTTGCCACGTCCACCTGCACAGTTGCTCAAAATGAAGTCTTTTAAATCTCGATTTAGAAAGAAAAAACTAGTTCCAAGTAGCATAATAGATGGCGCTGTCTTGATATGCACCGCCAAAAAAAATAGTTTATAATCAAATCTCAAAGACAGTAACAAAATGTGTCGAAAACAATCTCACTTCGTTAAATAAACAAACACAAATGTTTGTTTTTTATTTCAAGTTTCTCGGAAAATAATGTTGACACGGCAAATGACATTAACAATTCACTTTGCTTATCAGAGCATGACAGACCACGCCATCTGTTAGCAGATATAGAAAGATAAAGAAGCCGTGAAAACCCCTCATTGCCACGTCTGCGCAGTTGCTCAAGACTAATCACAAACTAGTTGCTGCGTCTGCGTAGCGCCTAAATGTGAACTGTACATAATTATTGAATAAAACGGGTATTTATCGCGTATGTATCTTTTTTATTTGTTATCCCAACGTTTCGGCTGTGTTGCAACAGTCGTGGTCACGGGTTGACTGATAGTGATAACAAATAAAAAAGGTACATACGCGATAAATATTTAGCTAGATTATTATTAGTTTATCTATTATTTTTCACTAGTGTTTATTATTTGAAAGTAAGTTTATTGAAAATACTCTTTATCTATATATATTTGATGTTTGGTATGGGTATTATTATCAATATATCTTAGTCTCATTTTTTTTCTAAAATTTTTCTTGCTACATATATTATGTCATGCACTACCTACTAAAATATTTTTTCCACACTTCACAAAGGTTAACTGAAAGAGTAGGTATGCTTGCTAGATCATTAAGTTCGGTTATGTACAGATTTATGTATTTTTGTGCAATAAAGAATTTTCAATCAATAAATACCCGTTCTATTCAATAATTATGTACAGTGATCGCGAAAGTTAGAAAAATACAAATGTGAACTGCCTAAAGAGCATCACAACGGCTATAAGCGTAACTTGCCCGAATTAATAGGATGTAACACCGACGAAATAAATTATATTGGTTAGTCTGTTGGAAGTTTATAAAGATATGTGATATTTGAGTTATAAGAATAATTACGTTGTTAGCTTTAGGAAAGTCAATTACGATTGTAACTAAGATGGTAAAATTATTTAAAAATGAAATAAATTGTTTTTAGAAATCTTTATATTTTTATTTAACCTTTATTATCCCATTTCTTATGATCTTGGGGGTGACATTTGCACTTCAAATTAACTGTTCTTTTAGGTTTCCCATACTTTCTAAATATAAAGAAATAATTCATTTTGTGTTTATATAAAATCTATTGTTATATCAATTTATTTTACGATCGAAGATGATGCGATCTTCGATGGAAACCTGCTCTTTCGTAATTGGTTATTATTTGTTCCGAGCCGATATCCGGAATCCATCTTGAGTCAAGCACCTGTCTTTGTCACGTTTTTATCGTAGCAACTTCCTCTCTTCGACTTCCGGTGCGCCGTGATTGGTCGAGGCATTTTGTCGGTTACGATTGTGGCAAGTTTGCGACGACCCATAGGGCGCTCTTTTGCTTCATTATAGCGTCGTTTTTCGTAGCGTTAACACGTCTAGCAACTATTCATTTTGAATTTGTATTATATAATTACAAATCCTCTCTTCGATTATGGAGGACGAAAATAATTTAGAACAAAGTGATAATTCTATCGAACACGTGTCGCGAAAAAGAACCCGTTCTCCAAGTTCGAGCAGTGCATCGTCGCAGGAGTCCAGTCCGGATAGAAGGTCAAAGCGCTCAAACCATGTAAGTGATTTGCAATTCGAATTTCTTTCCCAACAAGTGGCATTTTTGGCAAATCTAATTTCTCAAAAATCCCATGAGCCTCAAGTGACAGTCTCAGGTGCAACTAAGGCGTCTAGTGAAATCAATAATTGTACAACGGATGAGTTAGGCTTACGCCCGCCACTGGCCACTAGTGATGTGAACACACAACAACTCCAATTGTCCGAGTTATCGACCTCGTTAAAAGATCCGCCATTCCCAAAATCAAATGAAAATCATTTAGAGAAGATAACCCAATCACAAAGATTTAAATGTAACGATTGGTATGCAATTCGTTTTTCGGAGGCTCAGAAAAAGTACGTCACTACTCCGGGTTTTATAGAGCTAAATGTAAACGATGAATTGAGACGTTTCAATGCGTCCGGGACCAATGAAGACCGCTTGTATCTGATAGAGAGAACTTTTGCAGCATTATCTAATGCTATACTAACTCGGAAAGATGAATTGCGCACAACTTTGCAGAACCTAGTAGATTGGTCAAATGATAAAAATACAAAACTTTCGCCGAGTTCTCTTTTCGATAAAATTGAACAATCGTTCGGTAAAGATTCTAACTATGCAAAAGTGACTGACGATATTTTGAGTATCACTGTGGAGCATTTCAAAAAATTCCACCGAGCGCAGAAAATTTATTTGACGGAGAAATGCTTGCAGCCTACCTTCAAAAAATTGGGGGGGCCGAAAAACTAATAGCTTGCTTCCAGCCAACTGCATCAACAGCCGCAGCTACTAATCAGAAACGTGCATACGATAATAGGAGGTGGATCGGATCGAAACCATCGACAAGTAAGCAGGCGACTGATAACTTTTTTCGAAGAAATACTTCTGGCTCCAAAGACAAGTACAAAGGTCAGGCGAAGTCATCGGACAACAAGTCGTTCAACGCCAAAAACAAACACCAATACTCATCAAGAGTATTATATATACTCAGAGGTAGAAAATCCAATTCTCACTCATCAAAATACAGAAACAATCGCTCATGACTCGCAAGCATTTCGAGGCGGCTGTCTAAAGCAATACATGTCTACAACAATAATGCATGTTTGGGAGAATCTGGGAGCGCCCCACCATATTTGCAAACTTCTCAGAGGAGTACGTATTCCGTTCGTGATGAAGCCGCCCCTGATATATCCGAATCAAGCTGTTATAAAAAATTACCAGACAGAGAAGAGTCATCGTATGACACAACTTATAAAAAATATGTTGGACACACATGTTCTAGAAAAAGCCGAGGTCAATCCCAGCTATCTATCAACTTTTTTCCTAGTTCCAAAAGCAGACGGATCGTTTCGCCCTATCTTCAACTTGAAACGATTAAACCATTTTGTCAAACTGAAGGGTTTTCAGCTTTTCAGTCATTTCCGAATGCCAAGTTTTTTGCAGAGCGAAGATTGGATGGTGAAGGTAAATCTGAGCCAGGCATATTTTCACCTGCCTGTAGCCAAGGACCACCGACGATTTCTGAGGCTCAGCTACAAAGGCCACCTTCTCCAAATGACGTATCTGCCTTTCGGACTTTCATCAGCACCACGAACGTTTTCCTCCCTGACGAACTGGGTAGCCGAGTAACTGAGGAGCCGAGATATAAGGTGCGTAGTATACCTGGACGATTTTATGTTGGTGAACCAGTCCTTTCGAGTTTTACGCGAGCACATTGCATTTATGGTAAACCTAATGAGACACAACTCGGTTGGACTATCAACATGGACAAGTCTGTACTGGTTCCGACACAACGCTTAGAATTTCTGGGCGCCACGTGGGACACCAAACTCAACACGAAGTCCCTGTCGGAACCGAAGTGTCTAACGCTACGCAGGGCACTTCTCAGTCAGACGGCCAAAGGCAGTTGGTCCCTCAGACAGGCCCAATCCCTTCTGGAGAGACTCAACTTTGCCTCGTTTGTAGTACGCAGGGGGCGCTTACATTGTCGAACCCTGCAATTTCACACTCGTCACCTTCCCAAGGAACACCCCTAGACAAGTGAAATTACCAGAACCTGTCTTCGCCGAAATGAAGTGGTGGTTACAAGCAGCCCAGGGCTCACTGCCTATACATACAGGCCCGATCTCACACTTGCTTACAACGGATGCATCAGACTACGGCTGGGGAGCCCAACTAGGCGACACGAAAATGTCAGGTCAGTGGACAAAGCGACAACAGTCGTGGCATGTCAATCTTAAAGAGCTGTTTGCAGTTTATGCAGCGATCCAACAAGAGAACAATCAGTTACTGAATGCTCACATTCTATTACAAACAGACAACCGCACAGTGGTAGCTTATATAAACAAAGAAGGTGGAACGAAGTCGAAGAAACTTCTGGATCTCACGCGCCAGCTATTGAAGGTAATGGATCAATTGAATATTTATCTGACAGCACAGTACTTTCCGGGCCGATTCAATTGCCAAGTAGATGCCCTATCACGAGGCAAGGCTTGTCCTGAATGGCATCTGTTGCCCCCAGCGACGAACAAAATTTTCCAGATGTGGGGCACACCGCTAGTAGACCTATTTGCGTCGGTAACAGCTCGCGTTGTAATGAGGTACGTGTCACTGAACACGCAGGATTCGAAGGCACTATATCACAACGCGTTCCTTCGCCAGTGGGATTACGAACTAGCGTGGGTATTTCCTCCACCGAACTTGATACCCCAGGTATTGTCTCAGCTCAACACAGCGAAAGGTCAGTACATCTTGATCGCTCCAAAGTGGAAGATGGTATTTTGGCGGGCAGACCTACAAGCCCGAGCTATTCGAGGCTCTTACCGCATCCCACATCTTCCGGAGGTTCTGATCGACACGAGAACCGGAATACACCCGCCAGAAATACAAGACATTCATTTGGAAGCCTGGCTGATTTTGGATGGACAGACAAAATCAAAGATTGGTCAGTAGAAGAAAAATCTCTGCTATTTTCAAGTTGGCGGCCATCTACTATAAGCACTTACGTACCTGCATGGAATAAATGGAAAGCATGGTGTGTCTCTAACAATGCTTCTTACAAAAATCCGTACCCAGAACAAGTAGCTCGTTACCTGGCATATCTACACAAAAGCGAAGGTTTAGCCTATCGGACCATATTGGTGCACAAATCTGTAATTGCGACCTTTACTGATTTGTCAGGAAATACTGCATTGTCATCTAACTTTCTTATTAAACATATTCTTAAAGCTATTTCAGTTGCAAAGGGTAAGAAAATGAAACCACCTATTTGGAACGCAAAAAGTGTAATACAATATTTGGAAAATAATGCACCAGATGAGAATAGTTTGTACCAAGTATCACGACGTGCCGCTATATTATTGTTGCTAGCGGCAGGGCGACGGGTGCACGACCTCACACTGCTGAATACCAAACCCGACCAATACATAGATGAAGGTGACGCCATTGTCTTGTGGCCTTGTTTTGGATCGAAGACAGACGACATTAATTACAGACAATCTGGATGGAGAGTCAAAGCACATCCGAACAAAAACCTTGACTGTGTATTTTGGATTCGTCAGTTAATCAGCACTTCACAAGATCGTCGGAAACCAGGTACCTTGTCAGAACTTTTTATAACTGCTAGAGGAGATCCTAAGCCAGCATTTAAAACGGTTATCGGTGGTTGGATTAAGTCCGTGCTTAAGGACGCGGGTATAGAAGCCACACCAGGCTCAGTGCGATCTGCTGTAGCGTCTCTCAATTGGCTAGAAAAGTTTCCCATTGATCAAATTCTTGAGAATGGAAATTGGCGGCAAGAACATACTTTTAGAACATATTACCAAAAAGTGATTTCAGTTAGCAATAATAATTCAATTTCTTTATCTAATTTCTTTCAACCAATTCGATAATGATTCCTTACATGATCTTTGTTTATGATTATTATGATTTATTGTGATATAAGAAATAAATAAATTTTACTTTAGTTATATTTATTTTTATGTTTTCAATACATTACACATTATAGCATCAACATAATTATATAAATTATGGGCATACCAGGAGATAACAAACACATCACTCAAGATGGATTCCGGATATCGGCTCGGAACAAATAATAGAGAGTTTTAACTAACAATAAAACTTACCTATTATTTTTCCAACGACATCCGGAATCCAGGTAATGCCTACCTGGTACATCATGAGTAAGTATAATGAAGCAAAAGAGCGCCCTATGGGTCGTCGCAAACTTGCCACAATCGTAACCGACAAAATGCGTCGACCAATCACGGCGCACCGGAAGTCGAAGAGAGGAAGTTGCTACGATAAAAACGTGAAAAAGACAGGTGCTTGACTCAAGATGGATTCCGGATATCGTTGGAAAAATAATAGGTAAGTTTTATTGTTAGTTAAAACTCTCTATTTATTGACATCAAACCGTTGGGCCCCGCTCGCTAGGGTACTGGTTTCCATGTCAACTTCAAGGGCGGATCCAGCTTTGGTGTCGGGGGGGGGGGGGGGGGGGGGGGGGGGGGGTCACATTTTATAATCATAGATACAAGTAAAAAGTAGGTATTTTATTAATGTACTTACATACTGTAGGTATTTAAAAATACCTATATTTAAATAACAAAATATTTTTTTCAAATCAAAATATTATAATGAATATTGAATGTACTTACATAAAATGTATATTGTGACAAAAAATATATAAAACCATTATGTTTAACAATTTTAATTAGTGGTCCACCTAGGTCCTGTAATCAGCCGGGGGGGGGGGGGGGGGGGGGGGGGGGATCATGACCCCCTGGATCCGCCCTTGGTCAACTTACAGATAAGATTTTGTAGTTCCCGAAAATCATATTCCCTGAATTTGTAGTTCAACCGTTCAGAAGTTATGAGCATTTATCTAGATCCGTGCAGTCAGAAATCAGGCTGTACCGCCCGACTGGATCTCGGAAACTAAGAATCTGAGAGACTCAGTCAAAAGCTAAAGTTTTTGTAGTTAATTACTTTTTTTTGTTATGGTTAGTATTCCGAAATAAATGGGGTTGAATCAAAGTAACAACAGGCTGTACCGCCTGCCTATATCCCAGCATCTGGACACCTTCGTCACTTGACTGTACTTACAAAATATTCAACTTTGTACGTATTTTCTAATTAAGTTACTCATTGTCACAATGTTTTTTTAAAAAAAATAGTGCTGAACATTTCGCACAGCGCTATCTAGCCCCAAACTAAGCGCAGAGCTTGTACTATGGGAAACAGCAGGCTGAGTGCGAACAATACTATAGTTTATAGTACATTACACATACAAGAAAGTATCGGGAATGGATGATTTGTTTATGGTTCCAAATTCAATTTTACGATTTTATTTTTGTGGTTAGATTGGCACAACTGTTTTCCATTTTGGTGCGGAGTTTGAGTTGGATCTGTTATTTAGATTAAATACAGTGCTGTTTCTAGTTAGATCATATCTAGTGTGTATTGCGAATTTCGTAATCGACAAAAGCATCGAACAAAGAGATTGTCTTAAATTTTGCAACAGCAATGGAATTTCCTATTCGAAGTCACTGAAAATGTTACAAAAGACTTACGGTGAATCGACATTATCAAAAACACGTGTTTATGAGTGGTACAAAGCGTTCGAGATGTGATGGAAGATTTGCCTCGCTTTGGTAGGCCATAAACGTCTTCAACTGAAGTTAACATCACAAAAATGAAGGCAATAGTGACTGATAATCCTCATTCAAGTTTGAGAGAGATAGCCGCTGAACGTTCTGTGTCTCACGAGTCGATCCGTACCATTTTAAAGAATCACTTGGTTATGAAACATGTTGCCGCTCGGCTAGTCCCAAATGACCTGCATTTTCTCCAAAACTCAATCGCATAAGAGTCGCTGAGGACATGCTAGATTCCGACCCAACATTCATACAACGCATTGTTACTGGTGACGAGATGTAGGTTTACGAGTTTGACATGCAAACTAGTCAACAAGCTTCGAAGTGGCGCCTTCCAACTAAACCGAAACCGAAAAAACCACGCCAAAGTCTATCAAAAGTCAAAGTCATGCTGACTGTTTTCTCTGACTATCCCGGTGATGAGTAATAGTGTTCTGTGGATGTGCACTCGGAATTCTTGCCGGAAGGTCAAACGGTAAATAAAGAATAATATTTGAGCGTTATGCGGCGTTTAAGCGAGCAAATTCGACGAAAAAGGCCAGATTTGCGGAAAGAAAATTCTTGGATTTTGCACCGCGATAATGCGCCTTCGCACGAGGCCATCATTGTGAACGAATTGATCATCAAAACTCAACAAATACCATCGAGCAACTACCTTATTCACCAGATATGGCTCCAGTCGACTTCTTTCTTTTACCTAAACTCGAATTACCACTTCGTGGCACCCGTTTTCATTCAGTGGAAGACATAAAGGAGAATTCGCGGCGAGAACTGATCTCAATTCCCGAAAAAGCGTTTAAAAATGTGTTGATGATTGGATTATTCGTTGGCGTAAGTGTATCGTTTCTGAAGGAGCATTTGAAGGCGATAAAATAAATTTGTAACTAACATAAATATACTAAAATACAATAATAAAATAACTAACATTTTGTGTATTATTGATCTTTTCCCGGTACTTTCTTGACAGAGTGTATATCGAGTGTAGAAGATGACCAAATTAAACGGTGTCCCTTCATAACCCAATGTAGTAACCATACCATCGTACATAGTTACGTTTTTTAAATGTTGTCGACCCTGTATTATTTACGCAACTAAATTTAGATGCACGATGTCGTGGTTACTACATTGGGTTATGAAGGGACACCGTTTAATTTGGTCATCTTCTACACACGATGCGCAATGTTCGCATTCAGCCTGCAGATAACGGATAGAATACTATACCTATACTTTTATTTTGTTATTAATAATTATAATATATAGAAAAAACATCCAGACCCGGAACAAATGTCTGTAGAACATGCAAACATTTGTTCCGCGGCGGGAATCGAACCCGCTACCTCCTACGGCTATACCTCATCCGGCTATTCGCCCACTGCGTCACGGAGGTCGTCAAATGAGAAACAAAGACGCTTTAAACTGAAATTAGTAGCTGCACTACAAATCTATCAATGGGACCTTGCTATGTATTTTAATATGGCGTCGCAGCGAGCCGTGCTGAGTGAACGCCTGATTGCAAATATTGCATCGAAACGGTCTCTCCCCTGTATGTATCCTGTGATGATCCACCAAGCGGTTCTTAGATATAAACGCCTTGGCACAGTAGCTGCAGCTGAAGGGTCGCTCGCCTGAATGGATGCGCTTGTGGATCACTACTGTTGAGTGCGTCCCGAACGTTTTATCACAGATATCGCATTTGAAATTCTTCACACCCTGAAATACAAATTGCTTTTTAACGAGAAAAATATAACAGATTTCAGAAAACCGAAAATCGAAACAAGTTATTTTGATTTAAAAACCAAACTACTGAACCGATTTTGCTGAAATTTCAATGGGACACTATGTGTTTGTGTGTGTTTGACTTTCAACATCAGCAATAATGCTGCTCATTTTATTTTTTATTTTGTATATTTGGAAATCTAAACAGTCATACATTATGGTTAAACAGTGCTAGTAGTTAAATATATAAATTCATGAACCACGACATCATCCACGGATAAACACAACTCATAAATAACACAAGTAAATAAATAAAAATTCCAAGATTTTTTAAAATCAATCTAAAAATTTCAAGCCCAGACGGGACTTGAACCCGCGACCTTCCTCTTGATACGAGGATGCACTACCATCTGTGCTACAAGGCAATTCACGTCTAGGTCGAAATTAGTGAGATCATTCAGAATTACGACTAAAGCGCCGTTAGCGGAAGGTCGCGGGTTCAAGTCCCGTCTAGGCTTGAAATTTTTGAGATGATTTTAAAAAATCTTGGAATTTTCCGTATGTGTTCGGATAACACTATAAATAAAAATACATACTATTTTAAATAATAATTATTTGCAAATAAAAATATGAAAGTTTACTTATTTATTTGCTTTCTCTTCAATGTTTAATTACACAAAATAAAAATGTGAATAAACAAACCGTGTTAGAAAATGTATATATCATCGAACAACTACTATCCTATCCTACTAATATTATAAACGCGAAAGTTTGTATGTATGGATGTTTGTTCCTCTTTCACGCAAAAACTACTGAATGGATTTTAATGAAAGTTTACAATATAGCTTATACATTAAAATAACACAGAGGCTATAATTGTTAAAGATAGTGAATTGTCCAAAATATAACAATAGTTGTCAAGTAAGTCAGAAAAAATCTGCCATCTGCGAGCTATTCTGGCGTACGCTGCAATAACGGTAGAGTTTACACGTATATAATGTATAAGAGAAATATTTAACTTAATTAGTCCTACAAAAAAGTCCGCGACAGCATATATCTAGCTTTTATGAGTAAGCCATTATCGCCAAAAGAGTAAACCATAAATCCAATAAAAATTGATAATATATTTGTAATGCGCATTTGGTAGTAACAAACGAAGCCGCTCGAAGTACTTACTAATCCTGCGCAGACGAAGTCGCGGGTACCAGCTAGTAATCTATATATCTATTCTATTACGCTAGTTGGAACTAGTGTTTTTTAAATCCAAAATGAAAAGCCCTCAATCCTCATTGTCATCGAACGTTGCGACAAGACCGAACCTTACTATTGCCTATTACATACCTGATGTATCAGAAGATGCTTGGACAAGTTGTATTTATCCGTGAAAGGGTAGCTGCATATCTGGCAGATGTACCGCTTCCCTGTGTGCAGCCGAGTCACGTGGGTCATCAGCATTCCATTCGTGAAGAACTTCTTCCCGCAGTGTTCGCAGGAGTACGAGCGCTCGCGGTTCTCGTTGTGGATCTCCAGGTGACTCTGGAAGTGAGAGGAAATCTTTGGTGGTGCCGAAATTGATGGAAATGCCTAGCGATGGGACAATGACTCACAAAAAGCCTGGAAAACAGAGGCCCAACTAGATAAATAATTGTATTTTTATTTTTTATAGTGTTATCCGAACTCTTATGGAAAAGTCCAAGATTTTTAAAGGATGCACTATCAATTGTGCTACGTGACAAGAGCATGTAGCACAATTGGTAGTGCATCCTCTTATCAAGAGGAAAATTGAGGGTTCAAGTCCCGTTTTAAAAATCTTAAACAATACTGGACATTTCACACAGCGCTATTTATCCCCAAACTAAGCAAAGCTTGTACTATATGTATGGGAGCCAGTTAACTGATAAATAATGCTGGACATTTCATACAGCAGCGCCATCCAGCCCCAAACTAAGCAACGCTTGTACTATGGGTACCAGATCCTGATAGAATACTTATATGTATACTTTATTCTTCTAAATACATAGCTGTAATATATAGAGAAACAACCAGACCTGGAAAAAAATATCTGTAGAACACAACAACTGTTGTCAACTGTTGAAAGAAACATTTGTTTCCATGATCAAATCGAGTCGGGTTGCAATCGAACTCGCAACTTTCTGCGTCTCAGCCCGTAATTAGCGTCCAACACAGAGGTTTGTTCACCACCACGTCCGCAAGACTTGCCGGACCTCTTTTCTAACGATACTCAACCTACTCATAACCTAATACCTACTTATCCTTTTATACCTAGTCAGGTCATAAATTCTGTCATGTGTTTAATATAAAATAATTGAAACAAGTTTATTCATTATGTAACCATTTATATACCAAAATGAACTTAACAAAACATAGATTCTTATGACACTAAAGTTTATTCAAAATGACCTCCGTGATTTTGAATACAGGCCTTCAATCTGCGCGGCCAGTCGCCTATCGCAGCACGAACGAGGCAGCCGCCGATATTGACATGGACCATGTCAATATCGGCGGCTGCCTTAATCAAGGATGTCTTGAGTGACTCCAAATTGGGATGAGGCTTTGAGCACGCTTTTTCCTCCAAGTGTTGCCATATCTTGTAATCTAACGGATTCAAATCTGGACTGGAGGAGGGCCAGTCTTCGTGCCGGATGAAGTCGATTTCACGCGCCGCCAGCCAGTCTTGTGTGCTCTTCGCTCTATGAGCTGGCGCCGAATCTTGTTGGAATACCCAGTGCCTGTTATTGAACATGGTATGAGAAACAGGTTCCACAAGGTTCGTCAGGGCTGTATTTTGATACACAACTGCATTCGTTTTTACACCTTTCTCACAAAAATGTACCTCTGTTAAGCCCCAATAAGAAACTCCCAACCATACCATGAGCGAGGATGGAAAATGACCTCGTTGGACACGCGGAATACGATTGCTCGCTTCTTCACTACTGTGTGCGTACACCTTATCATTTTGTTTGTTGTAGCTCTCTTCTACGGTAAAAATTTTTTCATCCGAAAAAAGAATTTTCCGATATTTTTTTCCCGCGTACCGCTTCAACAAAGCGCGGCATCTCTTCAGTCTCAGGTCCATTAGACGAGCATTCAAACGATGTCCTGTTTTACTTCGATATGCCCGAAGCCCTAAGTCTTCATTTTACACCCTTTTCACCGTGGTTCTGCTTAACCCCATCTGAAGGGCCAACAGTTTCTGCTTACGTTTGGGGTTTCTTTGAATTCGCGCCTTCACAGCTTTTATCACTGCTGGAGTTCTAACAGACCGAGGGCGACCACTTCTTGACCTGTCATCTACACTAGAGTTTTCATTGTATCGTTTGATGGTGCGATAAACGAATCTTTTGGTTATATTCAAATTTTTCAGTATGTCAAAAATTTGAATTGGCGCGTAACCGCAACGATGCAACGCAATAACTGCAACACGGTCTTCTTAAAGCGTCCACTCCATATTTAAAAATGAGTAAAATTCTAAAACGTATACATTTTTATTTTCATGAACAATTTGAAATTCGAATTCTATAAACTTTTTTGTGGCCAGCATTCTAAAAGAAAAGTTTATACTGTGTGACAATACTTATGACATGACTAGGTATATATATAAATACTAATAAAAAATATTTATTTCAAGCCATTGACTCATACAAATAGAAATTAAATTGCCCAAATCAAATAATATTAAATATAGCTCGTGTTGATTTCAAATATATATATATTGTGAAAATTAAAAACTTACTTTACTGTATGTACTGACTGTATCTATCGATCAATCTTATGTAATTCAATCTACTACTTAAATTCTTTGGACACGTTGCCCGTAAAGGTGACTCAATGGAACGTCTTATGGCGGGTTTCTTTATCCGTCGGTAACCGACTACGTCTCGTATCTCCTTGAAAAACTGTCAAACTAGTGTCAAACTTTTGACACGTTTTCAAGGATAAACGAGCCGTAGCTGGTTAGCTGTACAGATAGCTGGACAGATATAGGATCCCGCTATTAGTGCAAGACAGAATGGAGGGCAAGAGACCGCGTGGTCGCTCTCCAACGAGATGTTCAGACCTCATTAAGTCCATCACACACTAGCATGTCTAAATATTCCCGCAATGCCTTCAATAGAGCTGAACGGAGACGCAACGCTAGGGCCGCCACTCAAGAGCCAAGACCTGACATAACCACGACCACTCTGCCAAGAGTGCCCGACTAAGAAGAGGAATATATCAATCAAATAAAATAAATTATGAAATACACATTCTCTTCTATTTTATAAATGCTGCTGTTACCTTAAAACTTTTTATAATATTGAGATCCAGAATCCGATTTTGGAATATGCTATTTAACACTCCTGGTATTTATACCTACTAGTCCCTATCTAATTTAACCTTTAATGTGCGTAATGAATGACTTAAAACTGTTTATCCACTGTCTGCGTAAGATGGCGTGCATGATAGAGCGCACTAGGCAGACTTCAAAATATGATGAATATTTTCAATAAATTGTATGGAATGTGTACCAACCAACTTTATTTTTACAGAAATAAACACCTTGATAACATAAAAATACGGCTTAAAATACAGTAAAAGTAGACAAGAGTAGCAATGATACTGATCCATATCAACGCAGATGACAGTTTTAGTAAGGATCCTTACATCCGCATACCAAAGGTTAAAGATACTTACTTTAAGTGTAAAAGGAGTTGAAAAATTCTTTCCACAGATATCACAGACATAGAGATTTCTGTCTAAATTTTCATGTAATTTTTCATGCATCTTCAATGTTTGTCGGTTCTTAAAAATCTTCCCACATTTTATGCATTTTAGTGTATCCAGTTTGACCTGTGTGTGCTCGCTGTTTGTGTGTCTTTGGAGGCCACTCCATGTTTTAAAGGTCTTATCGCATTTTATGCAATTTATTGAAGCCTGAAAATATTCATAATCTTTTGTTAGCTCACTGTTTCAGTACGAGACGTAATTATGTTTAGTTTTTTGATACCGCTACATACTCATATTATAATAAGAAAGTAACTGTGTTTTCCTGTTCTCTTTTATTAATGAACAGTTGAACCGATTTCGATAAAATTTCTAAGTACCTACCTACTCGTATATAGATAGTATATGGCCTAAATCGAGACTAAGCTACTGGCTACTGCTTATTGACAAGGGGTCGTCGAACGAGGGGACGGGGTAAGAATAACATCACGATTGATCACGATGTGGGGAGGGGATGTTGTGTCAATCACGTGTTATTTCCCAGCGTACCTGATGCGCCTTCAGCTGCGGTGGTGCGGGCATTTATCGCGTATGCCCAACGAGAGAGTGGCGAAGCACATTTTCTAGTCGGAGCTTCTAAATGGAAAGCGGAAAAGTGGTGGACAACACCTCCGATACAAAGCAGCTCAAAGAGAAGCTTGAAGAAGAGTTAGATTGAGCCCTCTCGTTGGGAATTACTGGCAAAAAACAGGCCCAAGTGTAAAAGACTTGTGCAGCAAAATGTCTACACTTTTGAAGATAAACGCAGGCGCGAACTGGATAAAAGACGTGACCAACTTATAAGTAAACCGCCTGCAAACATACCGTACCATTATGCTAACGGCGCTCTGACTTGCAATTTATGTGCACGCACATTTAAAACTAAGATTGGCTACTCAAGTCATCTTAGAGCGCACCAACGTAACTTAACATAGCAGAAATTTTACTTAGAAAACTTTCGTGATTAATTTCAATCATTATTATTAATACGGGATTTATCACGTACCGTCGTGAGTGTACGTGAGTGCACAGTGCACACAGTGCGAGGCGAGACGTTATTCGGAGCGGATAGCACTCACCCTGAAGGTTCACGAATTGAACCGAAACATTGTCGGTCGAAACACCGATAAGACGGTACGTGGATAAATCCCGTATTTATAATAACGATAGCAGAAATAATGTCGCCGTAGCCGAAATCGGCCTGGATGACATCATCATCTTTTCCGTGCGACCACGTTAACTCCTGGGCGTGCGACGTCTTAGAAAGCAAAACAACAACAATATTTAGAGTTCAGCAGACGTGCTCTCATGCGCGAACTTGTGTTGGTTTTTAGAATCTGAATTAATGATAATTTTTCATTAAAACAGATTCTCAATTACTTTCTAATAAAAAATACACGTGATGTTGGGTGAGTGTTGGGGGCTAGGGTAGTCCAAAATATCACGACGTTTCACCAAGGGGGATGAGGGGGTAAATACGTGGTCGAAAAACCTCATGTGATTAAAGGACGACCCCCAGGCCACGCGTGCTTTTGAGGGAGCTGGAATGGTATCATATAACATAAAAGGCATCGCGCGTCGTCACCCATAGGTATAAAGACATGCTGTCGATTTGGACAAAATATATTGGGACGCAATGTCCCAATTGACACTTTTGATTTTAATATTTTTGTTACTGTCGATTCGGACACCATTAAAAATAGCTGCATTGTACAGTCAGTTAAAAAGACAGGTTTTTACAGAGGCGCGGCGGCGGCACAGCAAGATGACGAAATAGATGCATAGCAAGGTCACACTCTCTCTATCTCTTTATTTGAGATATTTTTATGTGATCATTATATAGATGCCTGAGTATTCAAGATGTTGATTCATACCAAATGTACGCTATGAATGAAACTTGTGGTTTTTTTACATTAATATAAGTCACCTCACCAAAGCAATTTGATTAGCTTAATCACATTATATTATATTTTGCTTAAACAATTTTTACCTGTACTCGACAGCTTCATTAATTTGATGGTGTCCGAAAAACAGTAAATAAAATTTTAAAATCAAGTGTCAATTGGGACACTGTGTCCTAATAAATTTTATCCGTATCGTCAGCAACTCGGTTTATATGAACTTCACCCATTAGATATGGATGTTATATTATTATGTAAGTAGATCTAATGATCTCATCGACATGTGTATCCTGCCCGTCCTAACCTATGGTGGGCCAGAGGGTAATGGAACGCAGCGTTCTCGGATTCAAACGGATTGATCGAGTGATAAACAGCACGCTGCGTTCGTTGACAGGCATTGCCGATGTTGGAGACAAGACTGCTAGGCTCATATGGGATTGGGCGGGACACATTAGCAGAATGCACTCCGATAGGTGGGCTAATCTAGCCACAACCTGGAGCAGTGATGGAAGACGCGGACGGGGTCGGCCAAGAAAGCGTTGGCGAGACGATCTCGTTGCCTTCGAGCAGGAGTGGTGGAGTGTCGCACAGGACGGAGATAGATAGAGAGACTTGCGGGTGACCTTTGCCCAGCAGTGGGAAAATAAAAGTTGACAAAAAAAAGGATCTAATGATAGAAAAACTATTAGGTTAAATCGGTAAATTTTACTCCAAGAATTAGTTTATTAAATCATTACTGTAGGGAACTAATAGCATGTCGTTTTAAAGTTGTCTACCGTACTGTAATAATAATAACTCTTCTATTGGTATGTTTTTAACTATGTTTAGAGAACCCGGTGATCATTATATGTGCGCGTCGTGTTCGGTCGTCTCAGTGCGTAGATACGGTTAGTGTAGTGTGTCGTAATATGAACGAGGACATTTCTAATTCGAAAACCAAGTGAGGGTAGTTGCTGCAGCTGCCATCACTTCTCGACGGCAGCTCCAAGTACTCCAGTCCGCCCGTGACCTGTTAAACACAGCCTAAACGTCGGGATAACAAATAAAAAGGTACATACGCGATAAATACCCGTTTTAATCATTAATTATGTTTAGATATATGTACTTGTAAAACTGCTGAACAGCCTGCACTTAACAGTCCCCAGCAACATTTACTATACCATAGTTCCATCTTGTTGGGGGCAATGCTACACTGCTCTTTCAGGTGCGTAGCCTCCACTTAAGAACTTTTCTCCCAAACGGCTGTCAATTCTTCAAGATACGTAGCCAGTCTACTGCCACTTCAGTTTTCTAAACCTCTGGGCTAAGTATACATATATTTATTTATGGAAGTATACTCACTGCTTTACCTTGATGAAAAAGTTTATGCGCTTCGAACCTGTCTTCATATTTAAACTTTGTATTGCAGACTTCACAATTAAATTTAAAATGTTCTCTGACAATAATCTTCTCCTTTTTGTGATTTTTTATCTTTACTTTTCTGAAAATTATTATTTTATTTATTGAACAAAATGATAAAAAAATAAATGAAAAAACAAAATAACATTGACTAACTAATTATCCAAACAACCAATAACAGATTAACATTTTATTTATTAGGTACTAGCTTCCGTCAGCGGCTTCGCACGCGTGGTTTGTCAACAAAAAGTAGCCTATGTTTTGATACAAGTTATAATCTCCGTACACACCAAATACCATCGAAATCGGTTCAGCCGTTACGACGTGGAAGAGTAACAAACATCTACACATACGTCCATACAAACTTTCGCGTTTATAATATTCGAGGGATATCATTTATATAATTTAAAAGGCGTGTATATTTTAAAAGTAAGTTATATTTTGGTAATTTGACTAGTATTTTGACCTAATATAAAATATCATTATCATCATATCAGCCATAAGACGTTTACTGCTAAACGTAGGCTTCCCCTATAGATTTCCAGATATACCACTCTTGTGCGGCCTGCACCCAATGACTCCTAGCAATGCTGCGCTTTCCAATTTGTAGTCTTTGGAACCTTTCAGGCACATAATATTATTTAAAGCCAGGTTCAGTCATTTCGGATATGACAAGGAGGACGATATATACATATATATAGAACCTTGCTGCCCCAGTGGCCATCATTTATTTGAGCTTAAATAGAAAATACATGTTTCAAAAGCTTTATGCAAGTACCTTTTAGGTTTATTTAGTTTTTTTACTGGTTTCTCTATTGGTTGTACATCTCCTGCAGCGAAGTAATCTGAAACAAGGTTTTAAGTGGTTAGTCCCAACACTTCAATACCATGTCCACTCTTCAATACTACAGAAAATAGATCTCGTTTGTATGTTTTTCCGAACAAGTATAATCTCGGAGTCTTCAAGTCCAGAGTGAATAGGTTCTCTCTAGGCAAGCGTGCTCCATCTTCGATAACACCATCACTTACCACTAGGTGCGGTAGTGGTTAAGCGCTTGACTATCATCAATAAAATATTGTCTGTGTGGATAATTCTGTCAGTTACTAGCTTATAATGCTTACCATTATGAAAATCGATGGTTTCTGTTTCTAGCTTCACATTTACAACATAATAATCTTTGGTGTCCACTCCTCCATCGGATGCATCGTTTGCATCATTCTCTGGCTTCAAACTATTCTGGAGTTCAATTAAAGTTTGTTGAGACTGTATACAAGTCTTCTTGAACTCTGAATACCTTTCTAACAGCTCGTAACAACTATTGCACAGGGTTTTAGGAAGGTCTTCGTTTTCATGGATCTAAAAACACGAGTCAAAAAATATCATGGTATTAAAATACCTTTGTGTGGAACTCTTGGATACAGATTCTGAATATATATATTTGTAACCAATCGGTTATTTGTTCATTCAGCTAATATTAGTGAGAAGCTTTGATGAGAAGTTTTATTTTTACCTCAAGCGAAGTGCAGAAGCAATAGGTATCAGCGGATACATTGTCGCACAGAACGTACGTGAAGGACTCCTTCGTAGTAAGGCAAGCGCGGCACAAATTCATAGTATTTGCCATTTTATAAAATTAAACTAATCGTTTCTTGTTTGGAAACAAACAAACACAAACAGTAAAAAAAATAAAAAAAAGTAAACTACGCATCTATCTCCCTCTCTCTCGCGCAATACTGGACATGACAGTTGAGTTGAAGACTTGAAGTTGACATTATAAAATTCTGACATCACAATAATTAAACGTTTTCGAAGTATTTATAAGTACCTACTTACTACCATTTTTCGGAACAGTTATTAGTTTTCCTAAATTAATGAAATAATCATCATTGAATAGAATATAATTTGCTACAACCAACGCTGTTCTTCATTGCACTGCAATGTGTTCCCAGAGTTAGGATTAGGAATATTTCTATTACAAGGGTAAAAATACGGTGTTTCTAGACAAAATTACGGTGAATCCGCTAAAAGTGTACCGTGCAAATTACCGTGTAATTTTTCAAAGGAAAATAACATCGTGAACCTAATCAAAAATGAATATTTTTTTTAAATAATCCCGTAAAAGGAATGAAAAAAAACTGAATTGATTTGAGGTCAACTAAAGAAACGTAATTAATAACAAAGAAAAAAAATTACTAGTGAAATATGAAAATTTAAACATTAATTTTTAATCTTGATCAGACTCTCCTAGCATGACAGTGTCTGTTTCGTATATTGATTTATTCATTTTCGACAACATGTCGTTAGTTGGCTTGAAGTCAATACGGTTTATTGCATTTCCTTTTATGGATTGCTGGGTTAAAATATTTCCTTTTATCGTTTTAGTGAGAAGTTTGTTCCGTTATTTGTTTTGATATCATTGACTTGGCTGAAAATGCGCTTGCACTCGGCATTTGAATGCGGCAGCGAAAGCACACCCAGCATGAATTTCAGAAGTACCTTAAATTTGTTACTTCCGTCTACATCTTTTAACACTAAAATCAGTAAATAGAATAGTAATAGTTATGCCTTGTGCCAAAATACATCAGGTTTTTCAAATACAGCATGCAGGTCTTTTATTTGTGTTCTTCTAGTGTTATAGGACACGCGTGGCCAAATGTTAAATAAATTCGATAATGTGGATAGCCTTCCATCAGCCGATACCAACATACACAATTCAGGGCGCAATTTGCCAAGCCTTGATATTAGTTTTACGTATGTGTTAGTGGAGATAGACTCTTCGATATTGGGGGATTCCCGGCACTAGCAGCAGTGCTGCCATTATAAAATTTATTGAGTTAACAGACTGACATTCGTTTTACGCAGTACATACATGGTGAAATATTTACAAAAACGTAATTTATAATGATAATACGGTGATTCATGACACGGTAATACATTTTTACTTTGACGGTGGAGAAAGACCAGATTACGGTGGATCTACGGTAATTACCGTTTATATGGAGACATTGATAGGGAATAATATCGAAAAAAAAAACTTCCGACAGTCGTTCATACAAATTCAGTGGGGCTTACTTAGTGGAATCGCTACGGATTTTCTATAGTAGTAGCAGCATTCCGAATTTTTATTTATACTTCTTACAGGTTTTGTTACGTACGACATGTCCTAAAGATGTGTTTCTCGAAGATATTTACGAAATAATACAACATTTCAACAAAATATAAAATGTATTTCATATCATTTACATAAAAATCTCAGTAAAGTTACAATCTCATAATTTAAATACTGAAATTTGATCTTGATATCAATTCATGGAATGTTTCCACCACCTTATCATTAAACTTTACAAATTATCATAACCACACCATTATTGCCTACTCATGTTAACTTCCATTAAAACCATATTTTGTTCTGAATAATACAAATTAGCCTTTTCATGGCTACTCAACCCGACCCAAGTATACCTCGCTGGCAACAAGATGATTATAGACGACCTAGTAACACAAAGAATGAACAAAGTTTACAATAATTATTGTAACCTCAGAATAGATAAAACACTAGAAGTGAACGCGCCTAATACTGAAGCGTCAACATTTAACTAAATCAATATATTTTAAATAGTTACCCATATTTATTTATATATATAACAATTTACCATAACCTTAGAAATCGTAAGAAAGTTCATAAGTTGTATGTTTATATATATAGGTATGTAATATTATTTTAGTAAAGTATGTTTATAAAATTTATATTTACATTTAAACAAAGCTCTACACACCTTTTATTTAATCACTTATTTATTTATTTATTTTTTTATTTTTCTACGTAGCTGCTGCACTACCTATTGCTTCTGGTTTCAGTTGAAAATCAGCGTTGGATGCTTAACATCAAACATTATGCTGAGCTGAACGCCATTTTGGTACGCAGACACATGAGTCGAACTTGTTTTATTGGATTCAATTGTATCTACTGTTCCTTTAAATTATTTCATGTGTCATTTTGTGTGTACCAAATAAATGATTATTCTATTCTATTCTATTTACTCTAAATAGAGTAGATGTTGACGCGAACGCCGTTAGTTACTCTGTGACCGTCGTCACGCGTGACTTGTTTTACAGTGTTCAATTTAATTAGTTATGTTTTCTTGTGTCGTCCCAGTGTATAAAAATTCAGCTGGGCTTAAAAAAAACAAGATGGGATCACGTTTCACATGTAACTAGCGCATTTAGATGTTGTGTTATTTGTTTATTGAATAAATTGCTCGGTTTGTAATTGTCGTAAATAATGATCCTCCATTTTGCTGGTGTTGCCAAATATCGAGTGTTATTATTTTCCTTGCTCTAGAATTCTAAGATTAAAAACTTTTATTAGTTGTAGTTTTTAATTAGGTATACTAGTGGTTCGCCCCGAACTGAGATTTCGCAAATCTCACAAAAAAAAATTTTTAGAGCGATTTGCGCAACTATGCTTAAACGTATTTAGTGGCTAAATATGATTTAAGGAGTTCTCAAATGATACAAATATGTCAAATTTAAACAAGTTTAGTCGCTAAATACGTTTAGAGATCGTTTTGTAAACCAACCTTAATATTTGACTAATAAAATAGTGCCATAGTTACATTTTACCAAAAACATTTATCCCAACACGGGTATTATAATGACTAAGCTAGCAACATTACGCGGGTGGGAGTGCGGTGGGTGCAGGACGCGGGTTTTGTTTTGTGAACACAGCGCACGGCTTGCAATCATAGCTGACTGCGTCTTCTGGTGTTTTATCTATTCTGTGATTGTAACCCATATTTAACATGTGTCTGGCATTATAATGCTCCTAGATGTCATATATCACAATTCTTAATCTTAAAACTAGTGTTTTACATCACAGTTTCCCTTGCATCAACGGTTTGAGGTATAGGTGGAAGCTTTTGTTGACGGGCTCGGCGTTGAGCGGACTCTTCAGAGCTTCTGCCATCAGCCGCTCGTACACGCGCCCGTCGTACGCGCCGAGAGCTGAGTGCAGGATCTGAGGGAGACGGATATATACTTAACATAAATCATGCTCTGAAAGTTGGCCATTGAGGCTCATTGCATCCATACTAATATTAAAAATGCAAAAGTAACTCTGTTTGTAAGTTTGCCTTTTCAAGACTAAACGGCTGAACGGATTGTAATGAAATTTGGCAAGGAGATAGATTATATCCTCGAGAAGGACATAGGCTATCTTTTGTCTCAAAAACCAACCTTGAAGGGGGGTGAAATAGGGGTTGAAAGTTTGTATGGACAATCCACAATTCTTTAAGTTAGGTAAGTTCCTTAAGTAAAATTCATATGTAGGCTTTTTTGCATAATCATCCCTAAAAGGGGGGGGGGGGGGGGGGGAGGGGGGGGTTGAAATTATGATGTATGTTATGTCGGTAGTGTTACCGACCATAAAAATTAACAACTTTTCATAGTAAAAAATGTTTGTATTATGGTATTTGACCTAAAACAGCTGATAAACAGAATTTTAACGTATAAGCAAATTTTGACCAAGTGATTCTTCAATAAAAGTTATCGAATTCACAAAAGTTGTTGAGCATTTATTAAAAAGTACATGTATTGAGGATGACCTCCGTAATGCAGTGGGCGAATAGCCGGTTGAGACGCAAGAGGTAGCGGGTTCGATTCCCGCCGCGAAACAAAATGTTTGTGTGTTCCGGGTCTGGATATTTTCTATATATTTTAAGTATGTATTTACAAAAAAAAATGTATGGAAGTATTCTATCAGTTGTCTGATTCCCATAGTACAAGCTTTGCTTAGTTTGGGGCTAGATAGCGCTGTGTGAACTGTCCAGCAATATTTATTAATTTATTGAAAATACTATATATTTGAGGTTTTGGGTATGGGTATAAATTATCAATGTATTTTAGTTTAATTCTTACTTTACTAAAAGAGTGTTAGATATGAGTGTGGATGGATATAGAGGTTGAGGAAGGCCGAAGAAGAGATGGATGGACTGTGTGAAGAATGATATGGATAAGAAAGAAGAGACAACGAAAACGACGGCTGATAGAGAGGTATGGAAGAAATATACATGTTGCGCCGACCCCACGTGATGTGGGAGCAGGGCGGCAAAAATACCTCGTCTCTAATATCGAATGAGTCGACCAGTCCCACTGCGTTGGGGCGCAGCTTCGTCAGCAACTCCTCGTACCAATGCTGAAGTTTCTCAATATCACGCTCAGATATCGATGTGAACTGTAACAAAATTACAAAAGCGATAAAGTACCTACAGTTACATAATACATGCAGAACACAAAAAAAAATGTATCTTCATATGGAACCAATTTGAAACATGGCGTCCTATTAGCCCACATAGTCCCGACGACAAAATTATTTATTTAAAAACTACATATGAAGCTAACATAGAAACTAACATATGAAATCCCACTAATATTATAAATGCGAATGTTTGTATGTTTGTTACTCTTTTACGTCGAAACAGCTGGACCGATTTCGATGAAGTTTGGTATGTACGTAGATGATAACCTGAATTAACACATATGCTATTTTTTATTGGCAAACCACGCGCGCGAAGCCGCGGGCGGCAGCTTGTGGATATATACATTTAAACCAGAACAATATTATATTAAAAGATTTTTTAAAATCATCTCAAAAATCTCAAGCCCAGACGGGACTTGAACCCGCGACCTTCCTCTTGATACGAGGATGCACTACCATCTGTGCTACAAGGCAATTCTCGTCAACATTATTATATTATATATATATATTACAACAATATTATATTATATTACTAGCTTCCGCCAGCGGCTTCGCACCCGTGGTTCCTCTACAAAAAGTAGCCTATGTGTTAATCCAGGTTATAATCTACGTACATACCAAATTTCATCGGTTAAGTTAAGCTGTTTCAACGCGAAAGAGTAACAAACATCCACGCATACATCCATACGAACTTTCGCGTTTATCGTTATCCATTTGTAGAGATGGCAATTCTTCTTGTTCTCTTTGCAAGAAGATGGAAATTTCGATCTCTTTGCATAGATCACTCGACATCTTAGGTAGGTGCAATTAGTTGGGCACGCAACATGTAGGTATTATTCTTTTATAACTTACTAGCTGACCAATCCGCAGCTTCGCACGCGTAGTTTTTTAATATAAACATTACCCTCCTTCAGCGCAGTTGGGTAAAAAGTAGCCTATGTCACCCGGGGATAGTGTAGCTTCCCAACAGTGAAAGAATTTTTTAAATCGGTACAAACAAACAAATCTTTTCTCTTTATAATATTACGAAGTTTTTTGTAGATAATGATATGTTCTTTAATATTGTAGAACATACTTTTGTTCTATCATCAATAGTTTCCGCAGCGCATGCGACGAAAGACGTTTTAGGGCACTTTTTTACAGCTTGGGTTACGTTACTTAAGTTTTAGTAAGAATCCCCAATCTTTTCTAGCAATAAAATATAGCCTATGTCAATCAGGGTGAATGTAACTTTCCAATGGTGAAAGAATTTTTGAAATCGGCACAGTAGTTTCTGAGTTTATTCATTACAAACATAGACATAAAAATACAAATCTTTCCTGTTTATAATATTAGTATACTAGACTAGCTGACCCGCCCGCGGCCTCATGCATGGTATTTCAGAAAAAACATTATCCTCCTTTTGCGCACTCGGGTAAAAAGTAACCTATGTCCTTCCCCAGGATATAATCTATCTCCTTGCAAAAAAATTACATTATGATCCGTTCATCCGTTTAGTTATGAAAAGGTAACAAACAAACAGTTACTTTCGCAGTTACTATGTATGTATTATACATATAAACCTTCCTCTTGAACCACTCTATCTATTGCTGAAAACTGCATTAAAATACGTTGAGTTAGTTTAAAAGATCTAAGCGAACAGACAGCGGAAGCGACTTCATTTTATACTATGTAAAGTTATTCGTGGTTTATTTAATAAGGCAGTTTTAACAGACGTCCGTGTCGTAAATGCAGTTTCATGGCAATACACTTGTTCAGTATAATGCTGAGCTATACCCCTTTTTCCGCACAAGGCTCATAGTGACTGAGCACGTGTTTTTTTAGGGTTCCGTACCCAAAGGGTAAAACGGCACCCTATTACTGAGGCTCCGCTGTCTATCTGTCCGTCTGTCACCAGGCTGTTCTCATGAACCGTGATAGTTAGACAGTTGAAATTTTCACAGATGATATATTTCTGTTGCCGCTATAACAACAAATACTAAACACAGAACAAAATAAATATTTAAGGGGGGCTCCCATAAAACAAACGTGATTATTTTGCTCGTTTTTATAGATAATGGTACGGAAACCTTCGTGCGCGAGTCGAATTTGCACTTGGCCGGTTTTTATTTTAAGTTTTTTAAGTTAACGTGTTTTTAATTGTCTGTATTTAGTTATTCACCGTATGTAGTTTGTGTGTTTGTTACTTGTGTCGAAATAAATGTCTCTATCTATCTATCTGGTTGTCTATCTAGGCTGATAGGCACTTGTCTCACCGCCGGCGATGAGCGAGAAGCGAGTACAGCTAGAAACTAGAAACGAGTTGGCGAGCAGCGAGAGAGCGAGTGCGGCGGGCGATACTCACCATCTCACGGCGTGGTGTTCTGACCGCCAAGCGAGCATCGCTGAGCGAGTGTTGTAGTCGCTGCGACAAAATAGTGGAGAGCGAGTTCTCGCCGGCCAGTGTGAACGGCCAGCGATCAACTATTAATATACGTGTCTCTTTTACTGACACGGAATCTATATCTTTTGTTCGTTTCTTGAGCGAGAAAATAGTTGGTAGCTAATCGCTTACTCGCCGGCGGTGAGACAAGTGCCTTAGTGAGGAATGGAAGAGAAATACATATTGCATGTAATATGGAAAAAGGGCAGGAAGGAGAAGGAGAAGAGCAGGTGAGTAGAGCACTCTTACCCTGAGTAGATCTCCGACGCATTGCAGTGCCCAGTAGACGACGTACAAGTCGACCAGTTGCAGAAGCACCTCTTTCAAAGCGGGCGATGAGTTCTGAATCAGCTTCTCTGTTTCCAAGTTGTATATCGATAGTAGGATGGCGCGACAGTGGGCCTGTGAAAAAACCAATACGGCTCACCTCACTACTCATCACAATAAATGTTTATTTCAGTTCAGTCAGAATAAATTTAAAAAAAAATTGGATGTCTGTAAAGTCGGTTTACGGACGATAATTTTACGTGATAGCAAGAGAGATAGATTGACGACCTCCGTGGTGCAGTGGGCGAATAACCGGCTGAGACGCAGGAGGTAGTGGGTTCGATTCCCGCCGCGGAACAAATGTTTGCATGATCTACAGATATTTGTTCCGGGTCTGGTTGTTTTTCTATATGTTATAAGTATGTATTTACAAAAAAAATGTATATAAGTATTCTATCAGTTATCTGGTTCCCATAGTACAAGTTCTGCTTAGTTTGTGGTTAGATAGCGCTGTGTGAAATGTCCAGCAATATTTATTTTATATTTATTTATAGATGCGTCACAAGCCGAACGGATAGACCGATCGTGCCTCTTTATCGCTTGTTCCGCGCTCTCGCTTGCACGCTCGGCTCAGGCGGAACGTGAAAATGAGTCATGCTTATTTGTGCGTGCAACCGGCGTTCATCGATTTATAAGACGTTATCACGTCAATAAATAAATATTTCTGGACATTTCACACAGCGCTATCTAGCCCCAAATTAAGCAGAACTTGTACTAAGGGAACCAGATAACTGATAAAATACTAAATTCATTTGTTTTCTTTTTTTGTAAATACATACTTATAATATACAGAAAAACATCCAGACCCGAAACAAATATCTGCAGATCATGCAAACATTTGTTGAACCCGCTACCTCCTGCGTCTCAGCCGGCTATACGCCCACTGCGCCACGGAGGTCGTCTTAACATCAAGTGGGTCATAAACTTGTGTTATCTAGAGGTGGTACAAAAAATATATATGATACACACCTCAGAAGCCGCTGCGAGCTGTGTTGAGGTCATGTTCCACGCGTCTTCGTAAGACATGCCGCCCTTCTGCCTCTTCTCGATATTCGCGACGCAGAGCCCGATTTTACTAAAAGTATGCAATAACTTCTTTTATTTACACGGAGAAGTTGAAACAGCTGGTTTTAATGGAACCCAATTCGACAGTCAACTATTTATTCAGTACTAGCTTTCGCCAGCGGCTTCGCAAGCGTTGTTTGCTAACAAAAAGTAGCCTATGTGCCAATCCCGGTCATAATCTATCAACACACCGAATTACTTTGAAATCGGTTGAGCCATTACGACGTGATTGAGTAACAAACAAACATCCAATCTTTCACATTTATAATATTAGTGTGATTTACATAAAATGTAAGGATGATAGTTAAAAACCTTAATAAATGGAACAGAATAAATCTAGTAGTAATGGTATGAAAGATGTTAAGACTTTTTTTTAGGGTTCCAGAACCAAAAGTAACTTTTTAACAAAAATATAACTGACTTCAGATAACAGTAAAAACCAAACTACTCGACCAATTTTGATGAAATTTCCATGGGATCAATCTAAAAATATGTCCTTACAAATAAAAAACTAATTTTCTAAATCGGTTAATATATAACGGAGTTCAAAGCTAACAAACATAACATTAAAAATTAAACAAATTTATGACTTAAATGGTTCTCTCATGGATACCATTGTCAGAATTGGACCAAATGGAAATGGGACCACGCGGAAAGCACCAGCTATCAAATAAAAAAGAATCATCAAAATCGGTTCACCCAGTCGAAAGTTCTGAGGTAACAAACATAAAAAATACAGTCGATTGAGAACCGTTTTTTAAAGTCTGTTAAGAAACGCACGAAAAGGAGTATCTTGATAAAAGATTATTTGAAGAAATGGAACAACAATCTTCCGCCTTTTTTGTCTGGTAAAAGCCCGAGTCTTTTTGTCTTAATTTTTGTTGTTTGAAAACCTAATATGTATAATTAACTGTTCCTTTTCCAAATAAATAAATATAAAAATATAAAGGAGAGAAAAGTGGAGAGATGCGGAGGAGACCTTTGCCCAGCAGTGGGACAGCATAGGCTAGATAAAATAAAACGCTTGGAATGTTGCACTGCAACCGATTAACACAACACAGTAACTTCTTTTAAATTTGCACTGAAGAAAGAATTACTAACGCTACAAAAGCGCTCATAGCTTACCTTACTTTACGTGGGCATAGAGTGCTGGCCTTTCAGTCACATAGGAAACAGTGTAGGTAGTATATTTTTCTCCTACTTGTTGCACTGCCCACAAACACTACTCCACACTCTCTGCTCAATCGTCTTCTGGTCCTGGCTGTTGCCTCCAGTATATTTTTCTTGAACGTTCACTCCTGTTCGCTTTCCGTGCGCCTATATATAACTATTTTATTCTTTCAAGTTTATTTTATTATTTACGTATGTGTATCCATGTATGTCTATATATATGTTTAATCATTTATTTTTCTGCGCTCGTGAGGCTACCCATGGGTCCCATCTGAAAACCAGCGCCGCTTATCTTCCGGTAGGCAGGTAGGCAGCAATACGCTGAGATGGAACCTGTTTGGCCCACACAGCACGGAAGACCATATTATCTGTACCTACCACATACCTATGTATACTTAAGAACTAAATTTTTATCTTGTGTTTTTTCTTTAATTCTGTACTTAAATAATTTTCCTTTTTACTTTTATATTCTTTATGTAAGTAGGTATGTTTTTTTTGTATTAGTTCTGTTCTGAATGGTCTGTCCTATGTGTGTGTCAAATAAATGTATTTTCTTTCTTTCTTTCGATTGGTGCCGGATTGGCGTGCGATATTGTCCAACTAGTTTAAGGCACTATGGCACTTCATGCTTCAAAAGAAGACGCAAGATTACCATGAAAGCACATTGGTGTATACATACCTAGTGTAAATGTAAGCAGGTACAGTGCCACCAACTTATCTGTTGGATAAAATTGAAACTAATTCCGACAAGTACACATCTAGAAACAAATGCGGCTGTTCAGTATGTTTTTCCGCATTACACAACGGTTAACTGGAAGAGAATGCGATCTAACATTAAGTTCGCCTGTGTACAGATTATTTTTATTTTGTGCAATAGAATTGTTCATTCATGCATTCATTAGCGACGCTGTCAACTGAACAGATAGGACAGTCGCAATGTACGGAGCCCTCGGCACGCGAGTCTCACTCGACCATGACCGGTGTTTGATACTAACCCGGCTGCGACACGTTGGAAGCCGTAGACGATGCCTTCGATGGTGTTGTCCCAGGGCGGCGAGCGTCGCCCCGCGCCGACCGTGTTCAAGTACGCGACAGTTGGCGTCAGACTGTCGCCGCCGATCGACTGCTGCCACGCCTTTACCAGGTATCTGAGAACAAATGTTGGGTATTCGTATTCATTTATTTAAGGAGAGACCGGAGGGGAATCCCCCATACAACACGTACTACCAAGATCATTTCTAATTGGAGCATATTTCTACCTTAATAAGGTATTATTTTAATTTGAATAGTATTTATCTAGGTTCCCAACCATATATTAGATCAAAATACTTACCTAAAATGAAATAGAAGCGTTTCGCATTATGCATGTTTTTACGTCATAAAAGACCTGTTTTCAACCTAATTGTTTCGTATTAAAAACAACAACATCTTACGTATCCTAGTCATGGGAACATAGATTACCTATATCGTCTAGTTACAGAATAACAACACAGTGAGAAAAATACAACAAGTTTCAGTCATCATTTTTTGGTATAACGGAACACGGTCAAAATCTAATCAAATTTAGAATCGTTCATTTGCTATCACTGTCGCTCTGCGTGGCTAAACTTCGTCACTAAACAGGGATAGCGATATTCAGGCCGAAGTTTTTGACGCGGCCGAATTGAAGTTGCGCTCGGGGTTCGCCGGCTTCTTAAACTGTAGGGTTGGGGCACAATAGAACACTAGAACACATCGTCAGTAATACTTAATAAATTACATGGGCTTTATCTACCTAGTAGCTCATTGCACCATCATTTTGACATCTAAATACTGATTAATAAGTAAGTACTTATGATTATAGCTGCTGTAGATAGTCAAATAACTTATAATTTATATACCAAATTGCTATGTAGGTATGTATTGTACTATAGTACCACTAAATCTAACCGGGATTACCTGTAACAAATATTTGCAGTTCGTTCAAACGTTTCTTAATTTTTTGCGTTCCAGCCGACTATTTGCCTACCGCGCTACAGAGAAGTCTTCTTTCTGCCTTTTTCCCACATCACGTTGGGTCGGCACAACATGTATTTTTCCTCCATATCTCTCTATCAGCCGTCATCTTCGTTGTCACTTCTTTCCTACCCATATCATTCTTCACACAGTCCATCCATCTCTTCTTCGGCCTTCCTCTACATCTATACCCATCCACACTCATATCTAACACTCACATGATTTTCTTCCGTCCGCATGGCATGCCCATACCACGCTAGCCTCTTTACTCCTCAACATTTCTATCACTGGCGCTACTTTCAAACTTCCTCTAATATACATGAGTATATTAGAGGAAGTTTGAAAGTAGCGCTAGCAACATTGGCATTTCCGCCGCGTGCACTTATCTTTCACCCGTCCCTTTCGTGGCACAACACTCAGAACTATACATTACGACAGGTCTTATGATCGTCTTGTAAATTTTTCTCTCAAGTTTAAGGGGTATTCGAGGATCGCACGTGGTTTCTGTAACCTGTAGCCATTTCATCCATTTCGCATTTATTCTGTTTTTTAAAAGTTACCCGAGTAATTTTAAAATTCAGGAAAGATTGAAAATGACTGAAGTCAAGGATGACTCCAATTTACAGGAAGTTATTTGATAGTAGGTATGTATGATTTTTTTTTGAATTGTTGTTTCTGTGATATTAGGATTAGGTATATACATTTTTTTTTGTTATTCATTATTTAGGTAAGATGACAATGCCCTTTTACACCAGCTACGATTTGACATTATAAAATGCATATCTTGACATTCCTAATAATATAATCAATGACTAATGTAATTCAATATTTATAATTAATGTTATTGACATACGCAGCAATTTATAATTCAAAATAGGTACTATTATAATCAATTCTTTGACAATGCCCCTCTACAGCAGCTACAATCTTAAGTACCTACATAATTAATAATCAGTATTTATATGCTTAAATGTAAATGTATATGAAATGCTTGTCTGTTTCTGACACCTCTACTTAGATAAAGACATGCAATTAAGTAAGTACTAATATTGACGTAATCAAGTGTTCCATTATGTCCCTACCTACGCACAGTGAATCGTCTAGAACATGGTAGCTGGACAAAATTATTTTATGGGTTCACATGATCGCTACAGCCATAATAACATATACTGAATCATTTTTTTTGCGTTATGTGGTAAAATAAAAAAACTTAGTACGAAATAAAAATTATGGATTTTGGATTTGTGGATTTTGCCATATAATATGTTGGCCGTCACATAATTTAAAAGGAACTAATGAAAACATGAACAGGAATTCATCAGTAGCATTAGCATCTTCGAACCTTTGCTTATAGGTACTGTGGCCTGAACTGCCGTCACAGCCCCATTTGCTAATTAATGTAAGGGATGAATTAGAAGACACAACATTTCTTATAACATCACTTTGCGCTTCAATTAAACGATCAGCAGTTTTGTTTAAAATGCCTTGTAGATTAATTTCAGCGCGCGTTTCCGTCACAGAAATATACTCATCTAAAGGATAACACATTTTTTTAGACTTAACTACACTATGATAAGATGGAAATATCTGATGTCCCGCCTTCAATGACACCTTACGCGTCTGTTTGTAACTATGGCTGGTACACTTAGCATCAACATAATGAGCTAAAGCTTCATCACTGCTCAATTGACGACCACCACACGCAACATTGGTTGTTTTAGCTTTTGGAGAGTTGTCAGATATTTTATGAATTGAACTAGCTACATTTTTTCGATCAGATACTCGATTGGCTACTTCAGCGGCTATGGTTAACTCACTAGCACTTCGCGATTGCACTAAATCTTCAACCCTCCGTTTTTTGGTTTTGAATGACGATTCGTCAAATTCTTTTCTGGGTCTGCCTGTAGTCCGACTTGGTCCAGATGACGAAGACGCAGACGGGCGATGTACTTGAACTTCAAATTGTATTTCATTACCCTCTAACCAATCCTTATTGTTATTCAAAAACCTATTGAGGGTATTTTTCGATGCGGACCACTTTTCAGCAAATTTTGAAGAAATACTTGAAATTTTCGTACAAATATTCTTCTTTGAATCAAGAGTGACATCTGAACAGTTGATTTTGTTCAATACAAACTCTGTGAGCTTTGAATTACGGTCCTCTTTCTTGTGTTTACGCCATTCTTCAAAGAAATCGATTTTTGAAATCGAAATCACAACTTCTGAAAAAAATAATTAAAAAAAATGGGGTGAGTTGGGGTGGCAAAACTATATATCATTTTAAAGTTAAATATTGTGGCTATTACATACGTAAATAACGGCCTGGATATATTTGGATAAAAAAAGTTACACTCGATGAAAGTTACTAAATAGAAAAATTTACACGATATAAATGTCCATTTCTATAAAGCCTATAAACATCAACGTCAACAAGTTAAATGATCCCAATTTATGAAGAAATTTAAAGTACATACCTTCAAGTAGAAAATCCATAACACTCACAATAATATAAATAGCACAAGTGGTCATAAGATGTTGTCGTAAGCACTGCAAACTATCAACTGATTTATTTGCATAAATGCATTTTCCTTATTACCTCACTTTCCAGTACTATGGCGGTGTGCTACAAAGGGTAAGGCACGTGTTATACCTGGAATTCTGAGTTTTGAGGTGTGGTTAATGAGACAGGATTATGATTTAATCGATTCTAGGAATCGACTTTTGTCCAGCTGGCTAGTTCTAGGTAATTCACTGTGCTACGGTTTGAATAAATGAGTATGAGTGCTATTTTCTATGGGATTTTGGAATGAGCTCCAGACGATTGGGCTATATATTATTTTGTAATTAGAGCGAGGCGGGGGCGGGTGAATTAGTTGTATGTTATGTAACCTGGAAGTCTGCAGCAGCAGCACCGTGTTCTCGCCCTCGTAGGTGCAGGCGGCGGTGACGAGTCCGTAGGTGAGCGGCAGGTTGCTGGCCAGCATGTAGCCGTGGCCGCCGCACGCGAGCCGACAGCGCTCCACGCACTGCGCCGCGTCCGACGTAGTCACCGCCTTCAGGCAGCACGACAGCGCGTGCAGCTGCAAATACAATGGGGCACAATCGTTACACCTACCACTTATGTCACTAACCTAACCTATTTGACGTGATTGTCTAATTACATTTTTTTTACCCCTCTTGAACCCCAATATCTCAACAACCCCCACATATTTTAGCGCAGATAGTGCCATCACTACCTACCTATATACCAAATTTCACGATGATCGGATTAACGCTTCGTAAGTTATCCTCGGACAAACATACATATTGTTCGGTTTCTGCTGTTGGATTGAGGGTAGTTGGTAAATCACCGCCGATCCTTTCAACGGCGGCCCGCACGCGCCTCGCGGTAAAGCCTTGGACCAGAAAACGTTTACGCGTCGAGATGAACGGACGTTCTCCTCAAGCTGGAAGTTCTAGCATCTGTATCTATGTGTGTGTGTGTGGACTCATTGCCGTGTGCACAATTTTGAAGACCTTGGAACTTCCTGAAATTCATCTGGATTGTCTGTGGCGTGCCGTGCACGTCTGGAGTTTATCTTCGGTCCCTGGAAGTCCATCAAAGGTAGGCGGTGTTTGTTTGCCCTCTTGGATACTGCAGGAACGAACTTTTCCATCCACACATCAACTTACCATCACCCTTTTAAAACGCAAAAAGCGTGCCAGCATTCTATATTTCAAAACGATTGTGTATAAATCGCACACATACATACATACAACGTCTATTCGTCCAAGTGGACTCAAGTTTAGTAAGTAGAATATGTTTTACCTCAGGCAGTCTATCCAAATCGCCCGCTTCTAGCTCGGCCGTGACGTTGTTGTACATGTTCCAGAGCCACTCGGCGCTCAGCTTGAACGCGTGCACGCTCGCTATACCAATGAACAGCTTGTGCTGCTGCGTCACGTAGTCCAAGATCTGAGGTTCAGGCTCGCTGCCGATCACAAAATATTACTACTAAAATAATACTGGACATTTAACACAGCGCTATCCCAAACTAAGTAAAGCTTGTACACTCAGCAACATAGTTGATTAACAGTTTTAGTTTTTAAAATCTAAATAAATCTGGGACAAGGCATTTTTTTCAGCAAAATGTTTACACTGTATTTGTAGATACACCTTAGTCCTTTACTAACGTCGTGTAAAAACACATTTTATGGTCATTTGAGACAAATATTTTTTAAATCTCAAATTGTGTTAATTAACTTAAAATAAAATATATAAATAAATATTGCTGGACATTTCACACAGCGCTATCTAGCCCCAAACTAAGCAGAGCTTGTACTATGGGAACCAGATAACTGATATGATACTTATATACTTTTTTTTTGTAAATACATACTTATAATATATAGAAAAACAACCAGACCCGGAACAAATATCTATAGATCATACAAACATTTGTTCCGCAGCGGGAATCGAATCCAGCGTCTCAGCCGGCTGTTCGCCCACTGCGCCACGCACGGAGGTCGTCACTTATGTCGCTGACTGTACTAAATTCCCTTTTTTTTATCACTTATGCTCTGGAAGTTGGTCATTTGTTAATGGCTCCGTAAATGCGATTTACATTCATAATAAGCTATAATTAAATACAATCTCCATGACGAATCCTTAACAATAACCTAAAATAAAATACAACTGCCTTGATAAATCCTTATTTCAATTTAAAGATGAAAGAGGCCAGAGTCCAGTTGTGAAAAAAACAACGGACCCGGGAATGCAAATTTTCCTTTTAACAACAAACTGTTTGGTATAAAGACTTTTAGGCTCCGCGCAGACAGAGAGCGTTCTGCGTTCGTCCATTCTGCGTTCTGCGTTCTAGCTCACACAGGAGCCGTTCAAGACATTTGCGTTCTATTTCGCGACTCTCTGCGCGTGAAACATGTCTCTCGAAAGTTCATCTTCCGAAGACGAAGCCTTGCTTTTGTGGAGTCTAGAGGAGTCAAAAAAAAGAAGAAAATTTTGGGTACACCCTATCAACACGAAACGAGATAATATGGGAGAATTTAGTATTCTTATCCCTGAGCTGCTTCAAGATGAAGAGAGATTTTATATTTATTTTCGAATGTCAATAAATAGCTTCAATGAGTTACATGACTATGTAAAATCTGAAATAGAAAAACAAGATACCAATTGGAGAAAAGCTATATCTACAAAAGAAAGGCTGGCGGTATTTTTAAGGTATGCAGTGTTTATTTTTCTTAAGTAGCAAAAAAAAGATAAGATAAAAAAGTATAAAATTGGTACAAAAATTACAAATCAGTTAATGAGCGTGCCATTGCCTCATAGAACTCGGTTGCATTTTGTGAAGTTGAATCCGACAGTGTTTGAGGAGCACTGGTTTGAAATGTAGTGTTGGGTAGAAGCACCTGAGAAGGTATCCCGTCGGACTCAGATGATGCCTGCAACGACGGGCTGGATTGAAAAGCACCGACAAAATCTGTTCTACTTGCAACTGATGGTGGTGCCATTTGAGTACCACTGGAACTTTCACTTTCGTTTTCTAGTTCGTACCGGGCAAACAAAGTCGCTATTTCTAATTTAATTATACTCTGTGTTCTTTTCGGGAATTTCTTGAAAGATTGGGCATAGCTCAAAAAAAAAAATGATCCGCTTCATCAAATTTAATCTTTTGCTAATTTTTTTTACGAAGGTAATTACTGTATTAGTTTGCTCATCATTATTTTTTGCCCTCCTCTTTCTTACTACAGACCGAGGATTTTCTGCCAGTGTAGTTTCAGAATTTTGCGACTCATTACGAGAAAAATTTTCGTCAGCTTCTGTGCTCGAATCCTCTTGTCTTCTTGAATTCGGGTTGTCTTCTGTGGTATTTGTTTGAGAATCAGAGTTCACGTTAGTTTCAGTTTGTCTATTTTTATTGAAATCATCTAAAAATCTCAGCAATTCAGCCCATGGCCAATTTTTATACTTTTTGTATGCTTGACCCGAGGAAACTGCAATACTTTTCTTATGCTTGGCGTAGTTATCCTTCAGCGCTTTCCACTTCGAACTCCAGTAAACACCTATAAAAAAATATATGTTTCAGATACCTTGCGACAGGAGACAGCTACAAAACCATTGGTCACTCATACCGTATGGGATTTACAACTATTGGTACAATAGTCAAAGAAGTGAGTCAGGCGATTTGGAAAGTTTTACAGCCCATTTATATGCCTTTCCCTACAGAAGCAACATGGAAGCAATCTGAAATTGGATTTAATGAGAAATTAAGATTTCCAAACTGTATTGGTAGTATAGACGGAAAGCATGTCGGCATAAAGTGTCCATCTAATACTGGAACGTTACATTTCCGCTATAAGCAAAAGTTTTCCATAGTTTTGCTCGCTATAGTTGATTCAAACTACAAATTTATTTTTATTGACGTGGGTAGCTATGGAAAAGAAAGTGATAGTACAATTTTTCAAAGGTCTCCTTTCTATCAAAAGCTTGTTAACAATCAACTGAACATTCCTGGACCAAAGCCCTTACCGGGCAGACATAATCCAATGCCTCATGTTTTTATAGGTGATGGCGGTTTTAAACTAGAAACATTTTTAATGAGACCTTTCCCTACTGTGTGTCGAGGATCAAAGAAAGCGAATTTTTAATCAAAGACTTAGTAGTGCAAGACGTATAGTTGAGAGTACCTTCGGTATTTTGTCTCAAAAATGGAGATCAATTCTAAAAACATTTGAATTAGACGTAGACACTACGGTACATGTAGTTAAGGCAGCATGTTGCTTGCATAATTATCTCAAAGAAAAAGGTGAACTACAAATCAATGACGAAGATAGTGTGCAAAATGCTCATGCGTTCAGATCATTAGTGCCAATAAATAGCAGAACCAACTTAGCTGCATATGCAGTTCGCGAAGAGTTCATTTCCTATTTTAACTAACCCCGCGCCGATTTGTAGTTCACCTTTTCGATCTAATAAATTGGATAACGTACAACTTACAAAAAAATAAATAAATACAGCTTAGTTTTTTTTTGAGAATCACCCCTTACCTGTTTTTTACCTTTGTATTTTTAGTAAATAAATATCAAAATATAATAAAATGTTTTTACTCACCATCTTCAACGCCCATTTCCGTACCTATTTCAATACACCCCCCTTTTATTTTGGGACGATTTTTGTAGTCCCTATGGCTTAGATCGTACAAAAACTGCCTTTCTCTCACCAATTCAACCAATTTTTCTATATCAACGCTCGGACCAGCCATAGCGAGAACGCGAGTTCTTTGTATTTCTGAGCAGAGAACGCGAGAACGCAAGCGTTCCGAATGACCGCCGCGGTCTGACTGCGTTCTGTGTGCGCGGGCGCTATAGATCCTTCGCATTACAAAGAACGCGGAACGCAGAACGCAGAACGCAGAACGCGGAACGCAGAACGCTCTCTGCCTGCGCGGAGCCTTATTATCTTCGCATTTGACAATATATGTTATACCCCTGGGTGTAAGCGATCAATAACATTTCTGGTGTAATAGATAGCTTACAACCCTTGTTTAAGAACTTCAGCTTGCTAATATCCTCTTGGCTATAATAGACTGTGTGGTATACGTATATTCTAGCATAGAATAAAGCTTTATTGTACACCAGGAATACTTAAAAAACGAATTCTAGATATCAACTCAAATAAATAGGTAAGCGTTATATTGTACCAGCTACGGTTCTTACTTCGGTTTCGGTTGCGACTGGTGCCGCACAGCGGAGTATCGTGTCGCTATGGTGACGGCTTTCGCCATGTAGTTGCACATATCGTTGACGAGCACCACACGAACGAACATCATGGTTCCGTACGTGAGTTTGGAGCTTGGCGAGTTCACGTACGTTCCATCCTGTTGAAGGCACAATGCAATATCAATTAACAATCATTAACATTTAATGAATCGATCGAGGACACAAACTATGACTAATAGCACGAAACGTAGAGTGGTGGTAGACGGGCAAGAAATTATACTATGTCGATGTCGATGAGTTGTATTTCTGTTGCCGCTATAACAACAAATACTAAAAACAGAATAAAATAAATACGTGATTTTTTTGCTTGTTTTAGCTCGATATTGATAACCGCAACGCTTGAAATATTTATAGAATATTTAGTTATATATTCACTTATAAATAATTAAAATAAAACAAATATATAAGGGGGGATCCCATACAACAAACGTGATTTTTTTGCCGTTTTTATAGATGATGATACGGAACCGATGATGCGCGAGTCCGACTCGCACTTGGCCGGTTTTATTTTGAATTAGTTACAGTTCGATTTCCAGGTTTGGCAAGCGTATATTAAAGTATCTTAAAAATCATAGACGCAGTTTTCCATTTTTTTTTAAATAAAGAAATGTTACCTTTGAGTAAAATTTGCTATCTGCAGTATAAAGAGTATTTTACCTAAAGGCTCATAAATTCCATCTTGTATAGTATAAAACTTTTGTACCAAATTCATGCTTACCTCCAACACTTTGGAGTTCTTCATCAGCATATGCTCTCTCGGTATCCTGACATGATCGAAGCCCAGGAAGCCATTGTTGGTGCCGTTCATGCCCAGCTTGGCGCCGATCTCTCCTACTTTGATGCCCTTGAGCGGCATGTGGCTTTCCTCATCTCGCAGTTGGACGATGAAGGAGTGGATGCCGTGGCATTTCCCGTTGGTGTATAGTTGGGCCATTACTATGCAGTAGTTGGCTGTGTGGGCCACTGTAACACAAACAATTAATAATCCATGTTAATACATGTGGCACACTAAAAGTTTTGCACTTCTAGCTAATCGGAACTATTTGAATTTCGAATGTTATATTTTTTGAAACGTTGCAACCTTCTTAGTAAAAAATAAGAAAAATTGGCGGGAAATCATTTGATAATTCTTTTTTATCACACATCAGAGTTCTACGTATGCAACGAATATGGAATTATGTCGAAAAGATTTTAGAGCGATGATTTTATAAGTTCTTTTTCTCCGCAAGACTGTGCCGCTCGTCTGCAAAATGCTTTTGAGAGAGAAGCACCTTGTTTGAGCACCGTAAGGCGATGGTTTGCTGAATTTGAGAGAGGTCTGGTTTTTTTACATGACGAATTTCGTGAAAGACGGCCTTCAACTGCCGTCAACGAAAATAATGTGGCTACTGTTAAGCGGCTATTTGAAGAAAACCCGCGGATTACCTATGAGACAATTCGAGGACTATTGTGGATTGGTATGAGCCAAATTCAGAAAATTTTATACGAAGAATTGAAAGTTCGGAACTTTGTTGTCGTTGGATTCATCATGAACTGACAGCGAAGCAGAAGCGGGCACGCGTGGAATGGTGCTCACAGATGCTACTGAAGTACGACCACGGACATTCTAATGCTGTTTATGACATTGTCACAGGAGACGAAACTTGGATTTATAGTTTTGAACCCGAAAAAAAAACAGCAATCTTGTGAATGGGTGTTTGAAAATGAGAATAGGCCAACAAAAGTGAGGCAGGCGAGAAACGTTGGTAAAAAACTGATCGCGTTTTTTTTCTCAGCTACGGGTCCCATCTGCACAATTCCACTTGAAGATCAAAAGAGTGTTAATGCCGAGTGGTATTCTACCATTTATTTACCCAGAATGTTAGAAAAAAGTCGCGAAAGACGACCAAAAACCCGCGTTCTCCTACATCATGACAACGCTTCTTCACACACGGCCAACAAAACAAAGTTATTTTTAGCTTCCTAAAAAGTACAACTCGTCACCCATCCTGCACATAGCCCCGACATATCACCCTGTGATTTCTGTATTTTCCCCATAATCAAAGATTTGATGAGAGGTTTCACTTTTACCAACTCCGAAGAGGCAGTGATAGCGTTCAATCAGCACGTAGAAAACATGCCTTCAGGTCTGTGGTCCTTCTGTTTTAAAAAATGGTTCGATAGCATGAAAAAATGTTTAAAATGTAAAGGAGAGTATTTTGAAAAGCAATAAACTTAATACATTGGTTATAACATGTTGTTTTTCTAAGTTACGCAAAACTTTTAGTGTGACTTACGTATTATTAATAGTAGTACAGCTTGTGAAAGGGCTCGCTTGGGGAATTAATACCTATTTCTGACGTCAAGCAGCATTGCTGTGTTTAGCTATGAAAGGTATGGTCCAGTGAAATTACGGTTACATGAAGCTTTACACCTGTATGCATAAAGTTGATGGACGCAGGACAGTGCATCGTATCATCACCAGGTCGTATAAATATATGTATATATATATATTGTTGGAAGTGCTTCAACTACCTACGGGCAACCACTAAATACGTACGACGCGAGGAGGAGGGCCTTATTTCGCTGCGAATCACCGTGCTGAATGGACGTACTGAGTATCACCTATAGATTTGTTTTGCTTATTTCTTATTTTCTTTTGGGCTAGAGCTGGCTAACTTATTTTTAGGTTAATATTGTTTTTTTTTTATATAAAACTGCTTCTGATTCTTAAAAATATATATATTATGATGACGACCTCCGTGGCGTGGTGAATTAGGCGAATAGCCGGCTGAGACGCAGGAGAGGTTTGATTCCCGCATCGGACCAAATGTTTGCATGATCTACAGATATTTGTTCCGGGTCTGGATGTTTTTCTATATATTATAAGTATGTATGTATTTACAAAAAAAAAGTATACACTTGGGAATTATCATGGACACCAAGCTATCATGGGTGCCGTGTATTGCTGAGATCAGCCGCAAAATGTTTGCTTCTTCAACTTCGTTGCGTAGACTTCGTAACTTTTTACTGACCGCCTCCAAAATTACGCTTGCACAATCCCTTCTACTCCCTATCTTAGATTACGCCGACGCCAGCTACCTCGACATTTCCGAAGTCCAAATGAGTAAACTTCAAAACCTTTGTATTCGGTTCATATTCGGCTTGCGCAAGTATGACCATGTCTCAGAATTCCGCGCAAAACTCAAGTGGCTCCCTATCTGTCTTCGCCGGAATGCACATATTCTATCACTTCTTTTTAACATTCTCAATAATCCCACTTCACCTTCTTATCTAAAGGAGCATTTCAAGTTTCTGTATCAGACACACTCTCTAACATAGTTCACAATTTTATGGTGACTCCTTCACAGTACAAGCTGTGCAACTGTGGAACGCCTTACCTTTGTCTATAAGGTCGTCCCAATCTCTTCCTATTTTCAAAGTCAAGGTACATTTCCTTTCGTTGTCTCGTAACTGCTAGTTAGTGTTTATGTTATTTATCCTCTTTATGTAGTGTAGTTTATTTATTTATTATTTCTATGTATTTAAGTTTATGTTTATTAGAATAATCAATAGGTATATTTTATTTTGTGGGTTTTGTTTATGTAGGTATGTATCTTACACTGCCGTCTTTTGATTTTGTTCCTGACCATCCAAAGGTTGTCTGGAAGAGATCGCTTTTAGCGATAAGACCGCCCATTGTACCTTTATTTAATGTTTATTTCCATTATTACTGTATTTTTGTTTGGTGTGCAATAAAGAGAATTTCATTCATTCCATTCATTCATTCATAACTATTCTATCAGTTATCTGGTTTCCATAGTATAAGCTCTGCTTTGTTTGGGGCTAGATAGCGCTGTGTGAAATTTCCATCAATATTTATCTATTATTAATTCAAAAGTAACGTAACTAGAATTAAATGCACTTAAAATATAATCCATTATAACTTTATAAACATATATTTTTTTTATTAAAAACGTATTACTTTAGTAAGAGTATCAAATATTGCCAATGCCATTTAGCGTAGAGTTTACTATTTCGCATTTATATAACTAGTATAAGTTTATATTTTCCTTAAATTTTAGAACTTGAATTATTTGGTATCATAAACAAGGAAACGGGTTTTCTAGTAGGTGTACCTTTGTGAGTGATCATTGAGAGTGAAGACTAATGGATGACTGATGTAACATGTCTGGACTTTGACCGGGTCATATATATCTGTTTCCTTGTGCATTTGCATAATTAAGACAATTTCATTGTTTCGTTTTAAACATGGCAGTTTAAATAAATTTCGTCGGATTATTGACGATCTCAGCGGCGCAGTGGGTGAATAGTCAACTGAGACGCAGCAGGTTGAGGGTTCGATTACCGCGAAACAAATGTTTGCATGATCAATAAATATTTATTCCAGGTCTAGGTGTTTTTATATACAACAAGTGGGCCCGCCGAACTTCGTACCGTCTTGACATGCATATAACGCGGGCTGTCATTCAACGTCACCCTGGTAGAATTCTCAATTGTTGTCCCCGGCCATCATTATACAACCCTACTTAACCATAGGCAAAAATGACGTTTAGCTGTCATTTGCTGTCATAGCTGTTTTGTTATTCCATGTCAGATGCGTTTTTGTTATACGACGTTTTATAGCGACTTGTATTCTCTTTGACGTTTTATGTCACGTCCCACGGGAACGGCGGGAATGGGATAAAAAGTATCCTATGTCCTTCTTCTGGTTCTTAGCTACCTCCCTACCAATTTTCAGCCAAATCAGTTAAGCCGTTCTTGAGTTATAAATAGTGTAACTAACACGACTTTCTTTTATATACCTAGTCCGGTCATAAGTATTGACACACAGTAAAAACTTTTCTTTTAGAATGCTGGCTAATAAAAAGTTTATAGAATTCGAATTTCGTATTGTTCATGAAAATAAAAATGTATACTTTTTAGAATTTTACTCATTTTTAAATATGGAGTGGACGCTTAAAGAAGACCGTGTTGCAGTTATTGCGTTGCATCGTTGCGGTTACGCGCTAATTCAAATTTTTGACATACTGAAAAATTTGAATATAATCAAAAGATTCGTTTATCGCACCATCAAACGATACAATGAAAACTCTAATGTAGATGACAGGTCAAGAAGTGGTCGCCCTCGGTCTGTTAGGACTCCAGCAGCGATAAAAGCTGTGAAGGCGCGAATTCAAAGAAATCCCAAACGTAAACAGAAACTGTTGGCCCTTCAGATGGGGTTAAGCAGAACCACGGTGAAAAGGGTGTTAAATGAAGACTTAGGGCTTCGGGCATATCGAAGAAAAACAGGACATCGTTTGAATGCTCGTCTAATGGACCTGAGACTGAAGAGATGCCGCGCTTTGTTGAAGCGGTACGCGGGAAAAAAATATCGGGAAATTCTTTTTTCGGATGAAAATTTTTTTACCGTAGAAGAGAGCTACAACAAACAAAATGATAAGGTGTACGCACACAGTAGTGAAGAAGCGTGCAACCGTATTCCGCGTGTCCAACGAGTCATTTTCCATCCTCGCTCATGGTATGGTTGGGAGTTTCTTATTGGGGCTTAACAAAGGTACATTTTTGTGAGAAAGGTGTAAAAACGAATGCAGTTGTGTATCAACCTGACGAACTTCTGGAACCTGTTACTCATACCATGTTCAATAACAGGCACTGGGTATTCCAACAAGATTCGGCGCCAGCTCATAGAGCGAAGAGTACACAAGACTGGCTGGCGGCGCGTGAAATCGACTTCATCCGGCACGAAGACTGGCCCTCCTCCAGTCCAGATTTGAGTCCGTTAGATTACAAGATATGGCAACACTTGGAGGAAAAGGCGTGCTCAAAGCCTCATCCCAATTTGGAGTCACTCAAGACATCCTTGATTAAGGCAGCCGCCGATATTGACATGGACCTCGTTCGTGCTGCGATAGACGACTGGCCGCGCAGATTGAAGGCCTGTATTCAAAATCACGGAGGTCATTTTGAATAAACTTTAGTGTCATAAGAATCTATGTTTTGTTAAGTTCATTTTGGTATATAAATGGTTACATAATGAATAAACTTGTTTCAATTATTTTATATTAAACATGTGACAGAATTTATGACCTGACTAGGTATATACCTAGTGTTGCCTCCAAGTGTTGCCAATTCGAATTCTATAAACTTTTTTGTGGCCAGCATTCTAAAAGAAAAGTTTTTACTGTGTGACAATACTTATGACCTGACTAGGTATATATATTAAAGTATGTATTTAAATAAAAAAGTGAGTGGGTATTCTATCAGTTATCTGGTTCCCAAAGTTTTGCTTAGTTTGGGGCTAGATAGCGCTGTGTGAAATGTACATCATTAATTCATTATTGAACGAACGAAGCGAGATCTCCAAATCAACTTGGGCAAATCGGCGTTGTATGTATGTTTGTTTGTTAGTTACTATTATGCATGAATTAAAACAATGAAACGAAGTTGATGGATTTTATTATTATGTCGTGTGCCTAGGCGGATTATCATTGTAATTACATAATGATAACATTAAATTATTAAAGATTGGACCTGATTAATTAACTTTTATCTATTCCTGATAGGTAATCCACCAATCACAATTAGACAAAAGGAAATATTTATTTAACACAAATATTCTTTTAATCTAACTAAATGAACGACGCAGAAAATTAAAATACAAATAAGTACGTCTACTTCTGAGAAACTTTCTTTGTACACACGGCTACACCTCAAGCTGTACATTTCCAGTATAAGCTGACCTCGCATTGTGTAGGTATTTCGTAGAATGAGAGGTCAGCTTATACTGGTAATGTACAGCTTGATGTGTAGCCGTGTGTACTTTGCCTCGATACTTATAAAAACTTCATGTATAATGCAGATTTTATTTTACATAAATAACACAATCTAATTTTGTTACAAAACACAAAAATCTATATTGGATCTAAATTTTCACCAAAATATATGCAGTGAAAGTTGCTATGACGTATACAAGGCAACTAACACCATTTTTACATCGAAGGCAAAATTGTATTTGAAATGTTAATGACTTGCCTTTTATTATGCTTATACCAGCGCTCACCATTAGGAGTCGAGGCTTATATACTGTTGTAGCACATGTATTTACTTAGTATCATCATTACTATTTCATTGCATCTTTTTTATTTAATGTTATTTATTTAACAAAATCCACAGCCCTTATTATATAAGATACAAACTTATCATCATCATCATATCAGCCGTAGGACGTCCACTGCTGGACAAAGGCCTCCCTCATTGATCTCCAGGAACTGCGGTTGGAAGCGGCCTGCATCCAACGCCGACCTGCGGTTCTTACCAAGTCGTCTACCCATCTTGTGGGTGGACGTCCTACGCTGCGCTTGCCGGTCCGTGGCCTCCACTCGAGAACCTTTCGGCCCCATCGGCCATCTGTTCTGCGCGCTATATGGCCTGCCCATTGCCACTTCAACGTGCTAATCCGTCGGGCTATGTCGGTGACTTGAGTTCTCCTACGTATCTCCTCATTTCTGATTCGATCCCGTAGAGAAACCCCGAGCATAGCCCTTTCCATAGCTCGTTGAGCGACTCTGAGCTTATTCATAAGGCCAATAGTGAAGGACCACGTCTCGGTTCCATATGGCATCACTGGTAACACACACTGATTGTAGACTTTCGACAAACTTATACAAAGCTTATAATAATAAAGGCTGTGGATTTTGTTAGATAAATAAAATAAAACGAGTTACAAGTATTGTGTTAAACAATGTTACTACATTGGCTAAATTAGGATGTTACATATATCAAAATACAGTGTAAACTCCATGTAACGTCACTCGTTTTAACGACAAACTCTCTAAAGCGTCGAAATCACTCAGCTTTGGTTGGTTTAGCTTGTCTTGCATACAATGGTACACTCTGTATAGCATTACACCCACTCTCAATAACGACAACAATTTGTAATAAAAAGTTATTTTTAAGTTGCCAAATTAGTAAAAACTGCGCAGCTGTGTATGTATATCCTTTTGTCGTTTTATTATCCTAGACCATAATAAACTCTACCGTCGGCATCATACACACCAAACTTTCTAAGAAATCCGTTCTTTTGTTTACAAAATGGGATTGCTTGCACGTGTAGCTGCAGACTGTTGTTAGTAGAAGTGATGGATAAAATCCATCTATACGTTGTCATATTCTTAGTAGCTCACAAACTTTCAAATTGTAAACATGGCTAGTAAGAGAAAATCACTGTGTATTGACGAAAAAGTTTTGATGATACGCGCGATAGAGGCGGGAGAGAAAATTAAAACCGATTTTTATTGTAGGTACTATTTAACAAGACAAATCAGAAATAAACGTTTTCTTTTTCTAATACAGATTTTACTTCTCTCCATTTAACGACAACTCTCTATAACGTCAAAATATGATCAGTCCCTTGAGTGTCGTTATATAGAGTTTACACTGTATTGAGAAGAGTAAGTAATTAAGTATACTCACAGCCGCCGGGCCACCATTTGTAAGCTGTGAGCGTGGGACTGTGCAGTACAAACTCCTTGGTTTTAGGATCGTATGTCGCTGTGGTCTCCAAGCCTCTGACGAACGTACCGTGACCGAGTTCCGTCTGAAATACAACTCACTTTTTAACTAAACATAACCGCGACTTCAGAAAAAAGAAAACGGAAACAAATTGGAAAATCAACGTTTATAAAAAAAAGGAGGGGAAGAAAAGTAAAATTTTTATCAAACCCTTTTCCTGAATGGAATATGTCTTAAAATTATGCGACAACATACAAAAAACACAACGAATTTGTGACCCTACTCTTTTTTTTAAAAAAAAAGATAATAAAACACGGTTTTTATTGACATTTGTGAATTAATACTATCTATATAAATAATAACTATGTACTTTGTGTTTGGGCACTAATCATTGTGTCTTTTTGTGTAAAGGTGATTCAGCCTTTATTAGCCAATTTTGTTGAATATTCATTGTTAAATTAATCGTTAACACGACGAAAACACTTGAACAATATATGTGTCATAGATTCCTGCGCATTCGGGTATATGTAGCATTTTAAAAATGTTTTGCAAAAATTAATTTCTCAAAAAGTTAGGCACAAATGAACGGATTGTTTGAATGAATGAATGAAAACACTTTATTGTACACAGTATAAACAAAAAAAAATATAAAGCAAATAGTATAATGGGCGGTCTTATCGCTTAGAAGCGATCTCTTCCAGACAACCTTTGGATGGAGAGGATTCTGTTATAACAAAGATAATGGTCGGGGGTGTACATTTATGCCCAAACTATTTATTAAGAGAGTGCGTCTAATACCAAAATAAAAAATATAACTAGATAATAAATTTTATAAATAAATACTAATACAAATAGAACATATGTATTTACATTAAATATATATTGTATAATAATATGTAATTATATATATATATAAATACATATTATTATACATACTTAATATAACAATATGGTTTATAAAGATAAGCTGATAAATGCGATTACATATATAAATGAATTGTGCGATACTACGACGTTTCTGACAAATACACACTTTTAACCCTGGATTTAAATATGGCTAGGGATGGGGCTTGACGTATTGTTTGATTGATTGATATACTCTTTATTGCACACCTAATACAAATACAGTAACAAAGGAAATATACAATAAATAACGGTGTAAGGGGCGGTCTTATCGTAAACGAAAATCAAAAGTTTTTGCAGCTGTAACGGTCCTTGTACCTCTTATGGCTTATCCCGACTTTCCCCCCTGTATAACTAAGTACCATACCTGAGCATAAGTACCAATGATGTCCAGATTGAAAGCCCTGCCGATCCAGTAAGCCTGCTGTTCCACTGAAGCCTGCCCCATCAGAGTGGGGATGAACATGACGTAGTGGAGAGTGAGGGGTGAGCCGTCCTGCAAGATAGCCGAGCCGAGGGAACCGCCGAGGACAGCCCTGGTCGGAGATTATATATTTAAAAATAAATTATAAGAGCTGATTATTAAAAAAACATATTCTGACAACTTAGATCCACACAAATAAAATCTACACATAGAATAAAATGAAGTCGCTTCCGCTGTCTGTTACCTTAGATCTTTTAAACTACTCAACGGATTTTAATGTTGTTTTCAGCAATAGATAGAGTGATTCAAGAGGAAGGTTAATATGTATAATACATACATAGTAACTGCAAAGTAACCGTTTGTTACCTTTTCATAACTAAACGGCTGAACGGATCGTAATGAAATTTGGCAAGAAAGATTATATCCTGGGGAAGGACATAGGCTACTTTTTACATGAGTGCGCAAAAGGAGGGTAATGTTTATATTGTTCCGGGTCTGGTTGTTTTTCTATATATTATAAGTATGTATTTACAAAAAAAAAAAGTATATAAGTATTCTATCAGTTATCTGGTTCCTATAGTATAAGCACTGCTTAGTTTGGGGCTAGATAGCGCTGTGTGAAATGTCCAGCAATTATTATTATTATTTATTTATAGAAATACCACGCATGCGAAGCCGCGGGCGGTTAAGCTAGTTAGAAATAAATTAAAAAGATTAATTGATACAATAAATTTGTCCAGCATTGGGGTTAATTAGGGCTGACACCCAGCATCTCTGCATGGGGCTGTCATGTCTGCCAGCCAGAGCTCCAAGTAATCCGTCAAGGATCCGTCAGGACACCATAACATTTTTGTATAGTTGCGGTGACTGGACGATTAGGGCACACTTCGCCACAATGGCGGCACGGAACTGTCTGAATTTGTAAGGAAATGTTTGCAACTTGTGCCTAAACCATATTTTGATTCAAATGTGAACGGTTTCTATAATCGTAGATATCCGTCAACGGCAAGTTTCTTTAAACAATTGACAACCAAAGAACGTCCACTGCTGAACATCGGCCTCCCTCATAGATTTCCAGAGCCGATCTTGTGGAGCCTGCACCCAACGGCTCCCAGCAACCTTCTACACTGCACTTTCCAGCGTGGGTGGTTTCCACTCGAGAACCAATTTGCCTCAACGCCGGCAGTTCTTCGAGCTATGTTCCCTGGCACCTGCCACTTCAGCTTGCTAATCCTCTGGATAGAATGCTATTGCGTGCTAATCTTTTGAGTCAAGGTCTAAATAAATATATATATATAGGTAGTTATGGTTGCCCCTCATCCCTAGATTAATTTACAAGTATAATTTTGCTGCATTTGCAAATGCACTTCTTAGAAGTTAAGCTTTGTCATTTTAGCCAACACAGCAGTCTCAGTATCGACTCAGGCTCTCTGTACGTTGAATAGCGTCATTATTAAATCCACCTCAAATCGGTGTGAACGTAATCCTAGTTTTATTTTAGATTTAATTCAAAAATTATATTTTTTAAAAACTCTTTCACACGTTCCCAAACCAAGAGTAATTTTAAAAACATAAATACGTAATTGTGTGCTATGCCGGTGACTTTGGTACGTCTACGAATCTCCTCATTGCTGATTCGATCTCGTCGAGAAACACCAATCATAGCCCTCTCTACAGCACTCTGAGAGACCTTGTGCCTTACGAGTCCCAGTGTAACCACGTTTCTATACACATTGGTTTTTTGAGAAGGGCGGTGATGGCAAAGTCCGAATTTACGAGAAAGGAGTCATGCCCTCGATTTATAAGAAAACCAATAACTGCATATTTCGTTTTTTTTTAACCTTTTACTTTTGACGGAAATCGACCCGAATGATTTTTGATACTGCGCTGATACTTAAAAATCAAATTAAGAGTTCATGGGGATTTCTTTTCTTGGGTTACGTCAAGAATTAACTTTACAAAGCTCATTGTTTGATATTTTATCAAGGACAAATCCTGTCATGGTATCATGCAATGAAGGCAATGAAGGCAATGAGCTACTAGGAATGTAAAGCCTATGTTATTATTGTTATTGACGTAACTAAGTGTTCTATTGTGTCCCTATCTACGGTTTTAATAAATGAGTATGAGTATTCTTAAATGTGAATAGACCGAGTCTCGGCTGTTTGTGTCGATATTGAAAAAAAACATGTTTGTATTAACGGTTCGTTTTAAAAACTAAATTATATGTGAACAGGTGTCACAGATTTTACTTATAATTACAACTAGCTGACCAATCCGCAGCTTCGCACGCGTAGTTTTTCAATAAAAACATTACCCTCCTTCTGCGCAGTTGGGTAAACAGTAGCCTATGTCGCCCGGGGATAGTGTAACTTCCCAACAGTGAAATATTTTTTTTAATCGGTCCAGTAGTTTCGGAGTCTATTTAATACAAACAAATAAATCTTTCCTCCCTATAATATTAGTATAGTTTAATACGAATTATAAGGTACAAAATGAGTTTTTTACTTTAGAATTAAACGGTTTAGATAAACAAATTACTTTTTCAAAAAAGTCGGGTATAACATAACCCTAGTCGGGTTATAGGTATTTTATACAGAAAATAGAAAAAAAAAACTGTAACAGAATTCTAATATTAAAAGTGGTTAATGAAACGTCTATTTAATTTTTAAGGAGCTTTCCATCAATACCACACACATTGGGATGCAAAATATCTATTTTCTTCACCTTTTTACCACAATGGAAAGTACCTTCAAAATTATTCGACCTTAATAAATCTTTATTGGGACCATGTCGGAGCTATGCATAGTACCTACCTGGCGGAAGAAATGGGAGGCCTTTATCCTGCAGTGGGCGGGATATATAATTATATGTATCGGATAGTAGTTAAATAAATAAATAATTAATACTGGACATTTCACACAGCATAATTACTGATTTATACGGGTATTTATCGCGTATGTACCTTTTTTACCATCGGGATAACAAATAAAAAAGTACATACGCGATAAATACCCGTATAAATCAGTAATTATGTACAGTGATCGCGAAAGTTTGAAAAATAGTATTTCACACAGCGCTATCTAGCCCCAAACTAAGCAAAGCTTGTACTATGGGAACCAGATAACTGATAAAATATTTATATCCATTTTTTTGTAAATACATGGGTATTTTTAATGTACGTATAGAAATACACTCAAACCCGGAACAAATATCTGTAGACCATGCAAAAATTTGTCCCGCAGCGGGCATCGAACCCGCCACCCGCGTCTCAGCCGGATTCGGCAACTGCGCCACAGAGGTCGTAAATTATCTGGTAAGATAGGGTGAAATTAATGTAATCATCCTTAACACTGTTAAGTTACCATAAATAAATATTGCTGGACATTTCACACAGCGCTATCTAGCCCCAAACTAAGCAGAGCTTGTATTATGGGAACCAGACAGCTGATAAAATACTTATATACATTTTTTTTTGTAAATACATACTTATAATATATAGAGAAAAATCAGACCCAGGACAAATATCTGTAGATCATGCAAACATTTGTTCCGCGGCGGGAATCGATCCTGCTACCTCCTGCGTCTCAGCCGGCTATTCGCCCACTGCACCACGGAGGTCGTCGGGCTACTATGATGTGTTATTGTATTTAACGTTTTAGTGATTTAACTTTAAGGTATTGAAATAGAAACCTAAAGTTTTCCATCCCAGTGTTTTCTTCCTCCTGCAGCCTCCTGATGAGTTTGAAGAGTAGGCAGGCCTTCTTCACAGCCACCTCATACTTCTCTTTGTGGCTGAGGTACTCAGTTGGGACATCCTCGTGGTGGATGCCTTCTTTGAGGACCATATCCTCTGAAAACATGTCTCAATGAATTGCTGTGTGAACTAATATTACTTCAAGACATCCTCCTTCACCTCCCTCACCAGTAGAGCATCTTAACTGCATCAGATGCACATTGTTCAACTGAAACAGGGCCACATTGACCTGGTTGAGTATTTGAATATTCAATTTTATGTGAAAATATTGTATATAAATGATACGTTCAAAAGTTACAGCATATAAGATTCCACCTGTGGCTTCACATGCATTGTTTGTCAACAAAAACATTACCCTGCTGCACAGTCAGGTAAAAAGTAGCCTCTGTTCCAATCCTGGTCATAATCTGTACCAAATTGTAAGGAAATGCTCCAGTTGTTTAGTCGTTAAATGTGACAGAGAGAGAGACACAGTTACTTTCATGTTTATTATTGTATGTATGGACTCTGAGCATTAATTAATAGACTATTGACTATACCTATAATAGTTATATGAGCACTCAGTTGTGTGGAGTGATAAGATAAACACTTGAACTGTGATCTTTTACCTCATTACGAGCACATCAAACTCTGCCTCATTTGTATGCTATGTCAATAGAACAATACTTAGAATAAAAACTTATGGATAAATTTATTCTAAACTAGCTTCCGCCAGTGGCTTCGCACACATTGTTTGTCAATAAAAAGTAGCCTATGTTTGAATCCAGGTCATAATCTATCAATGCACCAAATTTCATCAAATTCAGTTCAACCATTACGACGTGATTGAGTAACAAACATCCAAACTTTCACATTTATAATATTAGTGTGATGTGACTTCGTTATTTTTCAGTATGTGACAAAAGTGGATTAAAAATTTGTGATATTTAAAAATACAGTACAATCTCGTTAATGCAACACTTTACTATACAGGCATATCCAGGAATCTGGCACTAAAACATGTGTCATTTTATGGCATGGTTCACCTCAGAAATTTGCAAGAGAAAGTTTTCAAACAAGTACTAGTGGAAGGCTTTAAAGATTACTCTGCAAACCGAAGAAATGTTATACAAATTTTAACTTGTAAACTTTGTTGATTGTATGTATTTTCTGAGATCACCATTCTCAGATACTACTGAAAATTTATTCACTGATAGAAAACTACACTATACACGAGTGCCTTATTAAATTTTGATAAAAACTTTGCGGCGGATTGGCTAGTTTGTTTATGATCCTTAGAATTATATTTTAAAAGTGAAAGAATCAAAGTATTATTTATAGGTACCTACATAGTATAATAAATGTATTATTTTCTATTGATGTAATAAAGACTATGGTATTTATACTATGTATCTGCTGTAAAATCATCTCCATTGCGAAGCTTACAAAGATTTTACAATTAGAACGGTAAATACCCAATAACCCTGCTCTGTCTGTGCCTACTAATTATTTCTATGATCAAAAAGTGATATGCAAACTTACCTCTTTTTTTTCTCTCCTCGGTCATAGGAGCTCCTCCATCGATCAAATTTGTTAATTCCGTGGTGTTGAAAGAGCATTTTGCCCTTTCGTTTCTCAAATCGGGGTTTACTTTGTCCGTCATTGTTGTGAAATAAGATGAATGAACCGCACAGCGCGACTACCTATGTAAGTGGTTACGGTATTACTGCTATGCTGGCTGGCTGTGAGCGAGCTGCCTGTTGCTTTGCTTCGTGCGTAAAAAAACAAGTTTCCAGAATGTGATTGCGAAGATAGTAATTGACCGCAATGATTTGGCCAATCTATCGCTTTGATTGCGTGTCGAACTCTTTTGTTTACAACTGAATGTAGCTACTAAAAATGTTCCTAATTATGCTCTTTTCATCATAGGACTTTTTCTACATTGTATAAAAGATTATCTAATTGCTAATTTATTTTTTATTTACGTACAACGCTATTTGAAATATTTACAAAAGTAGCTCACTGCAGTGAAGTTAGTTACAACAAGTATCAATCAAATTTTTTTTGACATTGACAGAAATAAAAATGTGAGTCTTAATTTAATGATTGCCAGGTTCACTTCTAGCAAATAATAAAATAAATAATGAAAGAACTAGATAAATCGACTAAATAATCGATCACTGAATAATTGTTTGAGCTATTCATATGGCTTCATGCTTTACCATTACTTCTGTGCTTCTATTTATCCGAAGTCTGACTTTTCGAATAGGTTTTATTGATTTAAAATCATGGAAAAATAAAATCGACTAAAACTACATTAGTCTCAATTAGTAAATTAGACGTCACTATAGATAGCGGCCATTTTTCTTTCTTGTATGCGTTGGAGTTCACCGATCCACGATGAGGTTAGTTTTAAAGAAAAAATGAGTTTTTCGTGATGTTTCGTGTGAGAAAAGTAATTATTTAGTTATATTATCCTGAAACCTGTGTGTGATAACAGTATATTCACCGTCACACTGTTTTTTTCCAAGTTTCACGGGTGATGTCGGAAGCCATGTGGTCAATGTGTTTTACCAGTTTATTTCTTGTGTTTCAGTTCCCTAAAACTGCAGAAGAGGCTTGCCGCCTCGGTGATGAGATGTGGTAAAAAGAAAGTATGGCTTGATCCCAACGAGATCAATGAAATCGCCAACACAAACTCCCGTAAGTAACCTCTGATATTTACATCGCGGAGCCGCGCCTATTTAGTCGGTCGTCCTCTGCCTATTGTAAAACAGAAGTAGACAATAGTTTCCAATGAACCGGAGGCATTCGAACGCATTTGTTCCCGATTATTGGCCTAAAAAACTACCTACTTGACATGAAATCACCCTGGCCTCTGGAAGGTCTTACCTTGCCTAGCGTTGTGAGTAAACTCTATTTACTCCAATACTGTGCAGTCAAAGTAGATTAGATAAAATATTGCTAAGAATACATCGCAATTATGAGTAGGTCCATGCTAAATATATTTTGCATTGATCAGTTCACACATATTCATAAAGCTACTACTTTTCAGGCCAGAACATCCGTAAAATGATCAAGGATGGTCTGGTGATCAAGAAGCCTGTGGCCGTACACTCCCGTGCCCGAGTCCGCAAGAACACAGAGGCCCGCAGAAAGGGACGTCACTGTGGCTTTGGTAAAAGAAAAGGTACAGCCAATGCCAGAATGCCACAAAAGGTAAGGACTCTACTATTTGATTTATCTATCATTGTTAATTTGATTTGATTGATTTTATCATTTGATTTTTAAAATTATCACTAACATCTACGGATATTTGTTTTGGGTCCAGATGTTTCTCTATAAATTATGAGTCTTATCTATATATTCATGTAAATTAAATTAACATATTGATAGAGAGATGAATCTGTTTGAGATATGTCTATTTTTTATGCAGTATAAAGATTTGATGCTAATCACTATGAAATTACAATCCGATAAGATTTTTGTAAATATATAGTTATTAAATTACATATGTCTAAAAACTTGTGATTACCTTTATTTATTTTATGGATATACAAAATTTTGCCACCAAACCAGCTAAATAAACTGTAGTGTGTATGTTGACCACATACAGTCTGCCGCCAAAACTACCTATTCTAATTCAAAATTACCTATACATATAAGTCCCATCAAACAACAAAAGCATCACCGATACACTTCTTTCAGGAACTTTGGGTACAAAGACAAAGAGTCCTTCGTAAGCTGCTCCTTAAATACAGAACCGCCAAGAAGATTGACAGGCATCTATACCACTTGCTGTACATGAAGGCGAAGGGTAATGTCTTCAAGAACAAGCGCGTCCTCATGGAGTACATCCACAGGAAGAAGGCTGAGAAGGCCAGGACCAAGATGCTCAGGTAATTATGAGTTTTTAACCAATACTCATATAGGTACACAATTTTACCCTGTGATTCATAGTTTTCTATCATGAATGGTAGCTTTATGCAAATTATAAAAATATGTCATTTCACGCTATACCTACCTGTACTTAGTTTGAAGAAAGCACTACACAAATATATTGATTTTATCAACCTTGGCAGTTCCTAACCTGAGTTATTTTTTAGTAGAGTTGACCAAACATGGTGTGAATTTGATTATATGTAAAAGACAAAACTTGATAGGACTGACTAAATAATCTATCCACACTAATATTATAAACAGCTTGACTGATATTTAGTACACAGATCGATTATGACCGGGATTGGGACGTAGGCTACTTTTTATCTGAATGTGCGGACGGAGGGCTATGTTTTCTTTGACAAACCGCGTGTGCGAAGCTGTAGGCAGATCAGCTAGTGATAAATAAACTAGTAATATTATAAGTTCGATAGTATCACTCACTCTGTGTTTGTTAGGTTTTTACGACTAAACAGTTGGACCGATTTTGATGAAATTTGGTATATAGATTTGACTTGGATTCAGACATACCTCTTATTGACAAACCACGCGTGCGAAGCCGCGGATAGAATCTTGTGAAAAATATTTAATTATCTAATAAGAGAATTATTGCGATGCTCGTTCAATACCTTTTTGATTATCAGCAATGTTTACATTTTGATCTTTTAAATAATTATTAATTTTATTCTTGACTAAAAACAGTGCAACTCGAAGAATTTATTATGTTAACTTTCATGCCCGCACAATATAATTTTAAGTACAATACTACTACCAATGTCCCATTGATCCGAACCGCATCTTGGCCTCTGATAACAAAACCAGCCAACCTTTTCATCCTAATAAAGTTTTGACCAGTTCCGCTCAAGACCACCTACGTCAAGCATAGAAATCAGAAACAAAATAACAAGGAGTTCTGCACTTATTTCGCACTAACTATTGCCCGCGACTTCGTACGCGTTACACTACTAAATGTGTAGGTAACCTAGAAATAAAGCTAAACTTGCTGTTGCAACTTGACACCCCATTTTCATCTCTGGGACCTGATTTATGGGATAAAAAGTAGCTTATATGTGAATCGGGTTCAGCCGTTACGACGTGATTGAGTAACTAACAAACAAATATACAAACATCCAAACTTTCGCATTTTTAATATTTCATGAAGTATATATTTTGTATTACTATTTTCATTCTGTAGTAAATAGGTCAACAACAATCTGCACAAACGATACATATGCTACATAAACGATCATTGCTGGCTAATGACGTGGTCACATATGATTCCACTCAACTTTAGCTCCAAGATTGGCTTGAAGATTAAATAATCAATTTGTTATTCTAACTATTACACCAGACTTCCACCAATCCATACTTTGATAGATTAGGTGTAGCTCATTGCATTGGTGCAAACAGGCCCAAAGGGGGGCCGTGGCATAAGGTTATACTATTTTTTTTGTACAAGTCATACACACCTTTATTGAAAAAAAAGCAAAATTGAATGATAAGATTTTAGAAAATACGCTTGCTACTACTGGAAATCGAACCGACACTAATTAAATAATAAACACCTGTACGTTTATGGCACCAATCGATAGGGTCAATCATAAGGATCAAATCTCTCTGACGGGGCTGCCTGCTGACTGGGGCGAGCCCATTCAGAAAATACTGAAGAAAACATTCTTTTATTTTTTAAAACAAGCAAAACTACATTCAAAGATATATGAAAATACGCTAGCACAATTGGAAAACAGACAGACACTAATTAAAAAAAATAAAACCCTGTACTTTTATAGTCGTGGTCTCCCTTTATTTTAAGATATACGTATATCTTAAAATAAAGGGAGACCACGACTATAAAACGCCCAGTGGGTCGCCCAGGGAAGTACTGCCACCATACCTATTTCTGCCGCCAAGCAGCATTGCTGTGTTTCGGTTTGAAGGGTTTCGGTGAAGTTACAGGCACATGAGGCTTTACACCTGTATGCCTCAAGTTGATGGACGCAGAGCAGTGCATCGTAGCGAACGTTTCAAAGGTGCGTGTCCTATGAGGCAATTTTTGGTTATAGGTGATGGTTACCACTTAACATCAGGTGGGCTTGTTCCATCACCAGTGGTATAAAAAAAAGTAGTGTACCTACTTTCCGCTCAAAAATTCAACCCTGTATATGCGTTCGCCCTTAGCTGATTTATGGTTTGTTTTACTGATGTACAATTCGTTTCCCCCAGTGACCAGGCCGAGGCGCGTCGTAACAAGGTGAAGGAGGCCCGCAAGCGCCGCGAAGAGCGCATCGCCGCCAAGAAAGAGGAGCTCCTACAGACCTTTGCGAGGGAAGACGAAGCCGCAGTTACTGCTAAGAAGTGATAACTTTATTGTGTAATCATAAAATGGTCCAATAAATGCTTTGGGTCGACATGACTCTTTATTTCATCTTCAAAACTCGATAAGAAACTTACATAGAAGTAGGTGAGTTCTAATGAAATACAGTACAAAAGAAAGAAATATCTATACATAAGTAGTTTTGATGATATATGTAACCAAGAGAGAGCGGAGATGAAATATTTTTTTGGAAGACGTACAAATAAGCCTTAGTGCAAATGAGTACCAAGTAAAATAGAACGCAAAAAAATTTTACTCCTTACGCTTCTTATTTTGAAAATTTCCAAAAAACCGCTATACTAGAGTCCAACCTTTCTGGCAGACGACGGGACAAGCGACGATGATATTGCTATCTCGCTCGCTCTTGCAGCCCTTCCGGGAGCCTTATTGATGCGCCGAGTAGCTATAGAGGTATGTAGTTAGTTCGCCCGATTAGAACTAGGTGGCGCGGCTAAATCTGTGTGTTAGTCTCATCAGAGACTAGTAATATCAATAGACTGTCAATGTCCATATAAGAAATCGTAGCCCGCAAAAAGCTCAAAATCCCGTATTATTTGTAGATGGCACTGTCTCATAGCCTGGAAACTTTCATAGCGGCCATTGCACCCAACAAATAAAAATAAACTTCCACTAAACACACACCAAAATATTTCAATATTTTTTAGAATAAGTAATATTGTCTATAAAATAAGATTTAATGATTTTATTTTATATTGATGAATGACCACTTTCATATCCCCCATACTTTGGTACTTTCCCTTGGTACTTTCATATATAATATCTTAATCACAGATGGCGTGGGAAGGTAGCACATCGTTTTTACCTAGATGGCGTTTAACACAAAATTAACACCTAAGTCCGAAACAAAGGGAACGAAAGAGAACCGTGAACTGACTGATATTGACAGCCGGGAAGCAAGCAAAGTCACGCTTTTTGTAGGTACCTAATTTTGTTACATGCTGTGTGGCCAAACCGCACTTCTCAAAAATCGCGACTAGTAAGTCGATATTTTGTTGTACATACATAATGTATGTACATATTGTGTACGTATTGCGTTCATTATTTTATTATGTTTCCAGTTCAAATTAATAGAACGTATTATCTTGCAGTAGGTATGCATTTGCCGGGTACTTACAAATTAATTTTATTTTCTTTCCAAAAAGTGTACTACTTATCTGTACATCAGTATAAATATGTATTCTTATTTTACAAATATGTAGGTATTTCCGCATTTAAATGATAATGGTACGATCATAGACGTATGTAATGAATAAAAGATATCTATCCTTTCCTTTCCTAAAAAAAACCCTATTTTGACGGAAACTTTCATGTTCTGGCAATTCTGAGAAAATGTGCGCAAATCTCTAAAAATTGCTAGAGACGTAAAGTTTTAACGAAACTGAAGAGCGGCAACCTCGCACAACGTACACAACGTCGCAATAATATTATCGCGCACGTGTTATTGGAAATAGCGCCATCTATTTTTCTTCGTACCATTACGAGCGGTAGTAAGCTAAAGGTTGGCATATATTTAACCATTTGTAACTCTTAGCGACATCTCGCGTCCTAGCAGGTAATCAAATATCGAGTTACATTATCTTGTTTGAGACTGTCAGTCTATTTAAATTATATTGGTCTGTGGTCTCATGAATATTTATTATGAACTTTAATGAGTAGGTAGATTAATATGAATGTTCAAACGCATGCCCCCCTTAGGATTTCTCTACGACCGCAAAGGGGGGCGCGCCACACCAGTTGGGAAGTCCCAAAATGCATTCATTCAGCTTTATTGGGCCTTGTAGTATAGTTATTGGACGTACTGTAGATAGGTTTTTTTTTGAAGTAAAACTTCGTTACTTGGGGAGTAAGCTGGTGAATGCGGGACGAGAGCCTTACGAAAAGTGTGATCGGGCAAGGCGAACGGAAGTTGAGAGGGAGATATAAGTTAGTGAAGATAGAAATATACATTATAGATGGAGCTAAAGAAGTTTTACTTCAGTCGAAATTGAAGGGTTCTTAGTTACTAGTAGGACTACGGAACCCCACAAGTAACTTTAACCAAAATATAACCGACTAAACCAAACTACTAAACTGATTTTGATGAAATTTCTATTGGACCATTATGAAAGTATATCCTTTCAAATAAAAAAAGAATTTTCCAAATCGGTTGATAAATGTCGGAGTTCTGAGGTAAAACAAAGCAATTATGCGTCCTTATAAAATATTAGGGTTGACCTCGATTATTTTAGGATCCCATCATCAGATCCTGACTTGGTGCCAATGGGACCCTTGGAAGTACCCTTTTAAACAAAAAAAGAATTTTTCGAATCTGTTCAGGGCGTCTTCGAGTAATCGGGGAACAAACATAAAAACGCGGAAAGCCGTTGGGCGCAAACGGCTACCAACCGCTCGGTTGTGGCGATCTAAGGAGGAGGCCTATGTTCAGCAGTGGACGTCTCCCGGCTGATGATGACGATGATGAAACATAAAAAAAAAGATTCCGACGAATTGAGAACCTACTTTTTTTAAAGTCGGAAGTATATATAAAAAAACAAATTACGTATTAGTAGGTATAGACTGAGTGTAATAATTATCTGACTGTGAGTGGTTGACTGATCGGTGCAGTGGAAGTGGTTAACTGGTGTGGTTGTTACGGTTCAAATCTCAGCTCAGTAGAATTATGTGCTTGTAAGTGAGTGGTGCCGGCCGACCTACTTCGGTGTCTGATATATTTTTACGTGATTTTATCGATTGTGGTACCGGTTTTTTAGTGAATTCTATCTATACTAGGACACTACTTACTTAACAGGTATTGTAGAGCTGTGATTTAAGTCAACAAAAAATACGTATTATAAAGTCAAATGTTGTCTAGCCAATTTATAGTTTGTAGGCAAATTTTAATTACTTGTGGTGTCTGGTTCCCAATTTCTACCATCCATAGTCCCATCCCATTGTACAAGCATTGTATAGTTTATTTATTTATTTTATTTTCTAATACTTAAGTAGCAAAATAAAGGCATATTCCCAGCCAATGCCAAATTTCTTCCTAGCCATTACAAGCAGTCAACAACATCGTACTAAGATCGGTAAGATGACACGGTGCTTTATTAAAAAGTTTAAACAATATCTTTTTTTTTATAAATTATAGGCCAGCGTTTGACCACGATCTCGCCTGATGGTGATCTCGCCATCGCTCACCATCGCAATGGTACACGCTTGCCTAGAATAAACCTATTCACTCGCGACTTGAAGACTAGGTTGTAGTTATCCGTAGAAACAATTAGGTAGTTTTTCAGAAATATAATGTAACTTACCTACACATTTATGTATGAAATTTTAAACTTAGAGAACAATAGATTTCGTATTGTGGAATAAGTCTAATTAACTTAAGCTTAATTTATTTCTAAGAGTTATGAGAAAATATTGTTAACTACAATTTTAAATCTTGAAGTCTAATCTTAGCTAAATGAAAAACTGTGGTCGTTGACCAACTGACCGCGATAAGTACCTAACAGTTTCTTGGCGACTTGTGAACGAATACCTATTGTGGTCACAATATTTGGTACAGATACGCTAAGCGAAACGTCTTCAAAGTTTATTCACAGTATTCTTTCTAAATGTATTGGAAAGATTAATTTCAATTATTTATATAATCTCCACAAAAAATACAAGAGAAACAGTTGAGTGAGTCATCCAAAACCCGTTTTTGTATTGATTATTAGATTATTCCGCAGTTATCGGCATATACGACGTAATATAGCAATTATGTTGTTTATCGATAATAAAAAGCGTCTACCTAACTCATAATATATTATGTGCCTACTGCAGCTATATTTCTGCCGAAGCAAATCAACCGACGTTAATTCCAATTGAAACATGACTGCTGTAAACAAAGACCTGCAGAGGGAGAGAGACAGCTGCAGTTTCAACGTTCGGGAAATGACGGAGTTCATTGATGGAGGATTTGAGAAGACCAGAGCTAGGAAGGAAAGGGGTGAGTAACCAGAACCACTATCGTTCATGGTATAGTTAATCATTATAATTTTTACGTGGGTATTATACTCCAATAATTATTTCGGTTTAAATGTACACCTAGGTACATTTTTGAGCGTTAGTGAGGGAATCAAAAGAGCACGAGGTGAAAAATCTTTGCACTCTAGTGCAACACGTAACTTTTCATCTCACCTCAGCGAGGAAGGAAATGACTAGATGCAAAAAAGTAATACACCAAGAAGGTTCCGAGTCTGAGTTTTTAAGAAATTAATAAAGAAAAGATTGTATGATAAATTCGGCACCATGGAGGTAGAAGTAAATAGGTTTAATGATGTTTTGAATTCACATACTTAGTGCACACAATGTTCTAAATTTAATTTATTTCACTTTATCCTCTAGCAGTTAAAAACGGCTTTTGCACTCAGATATCGAAGAGCAAAAATACTCTTTCCGAGATGGGGGGATGAAATAGTAGATTATTAACCAAGGGGATAAAGCAGTGTCTTCTGTCGCGGGTGACGATTTAAATCGCGAGCGTAACGAAGGACTCGAGGTTTACTCCCGAGCGTAGCGAGGGTGTTAAAAACTTTTAAAACGAGGATTTAAGACGAGTCCTGAGTGTAGCGAGGGATTTAAGTTTACCCAAGACTAAGACAGCTTTATCACCGAGGAAAATACTCTACTTTTCGTACCATTTGCGAAAAAATTAACACAATAATAATATGAGATAAGCATTTATTAAAAATAATGACAATTGAAAGTAAATGTTAACAATTGAAACATTGGTCCAATTATTGATAGAGAGAGTTACATTTTTGTTTGGTACATTTGTTGTTGATGAGTTGATTTGAGTATTTCTCTGTTCTTGCGTCTGAGGAACTTGCGTTTATGTATTTGAAGAAAACAAAAACGCGGCAAATTCCTAGACTAATATTTTTTTGTCGGAAAAGCAAAGGCATCAAGCTCATACGGCCTCGTCGGTTTTCGTAATAAAGTAATATTTAATAATCATAACTGCATAATAAATGCGTATTCTATATTTCAAAAAGATGTATAATGCTTTATATACAAACTCAATGGTGTAAACACAGATGCAGTTCAGTATAAATTTCGGTAAGTATTCCAAATTTAAATCTCATTCTCCCCCTAGAGGTTGAATGAAATTCAGTACAATTTTCTTTCCCTGTTTTTAACAGATTCAAAAAGACTATTGTTATATTCGCTTTTTGTGGCATAGAATGACATTTCTTTGAGCAAGTGGTACAAAAAATGGTTTACTTGACTTTTTAGATTAGAAAATAAACAGTTCAATCAAATAAAGACTGTTATATTTTTACGAAAATTTATTCGGTTTTGCGAATCGTTGAGATTGTGTAAACGCTTGAGTTATGTAGATTTTTAGGGTTCCGTACCCAAAAGGTAAAACGGCACCCTATTACTAAGGCTCCGCTGTCTGTCTGTCCGTCTGGTACCAGGCTGTATCTCATGAACCGTGATAGTTAGACAGTTGAAATGTTCACAGATGATGTAGGTATTTCTGTTGCCGGTATAACAACAAATACTAAAAACAGAATAAAATATATATTTAAGGGGGGCTCCCATACAACAAACGTGATTTTTTTGCTCGTTTTAGCTCGATATTGATAACGGCAACAGGTAGACGCTTGAAATATTCACAGAATATTTAGTTATAGGTATATTCACTTTAAAAATAAATAATTAAATTAAAATAAAAACAAATATTTAAGGGGGGCTCCCATACAACAAACGTGATTTTTTGCCGTTTTTATAGATAATGGTTACGGAACCCTTCGTGCGCGAGTCCGACTCGCACTTGGCCGGTTATTTATACAATCCGTATTATGTATAGTAGCTTTCTGCTTGGTTAGGTGTGCGTTCTCTGGCATATCAATAATTTTAAAAATAAGTATATTAAAACATTAAAAAATACTAGGTACTTCTCCAAACTTTCGCGATCACTGTCCCTACATCATAATTATCTATCGCCGAAACAGCCGAAAAGTCGGGATAACAAATAAAAAAGGTACATACGCGATAAATACCCGTTTTAATCAATAATTAACTTGGTACTTCATTTAAAAATACAGAAATAGAGGTCATGTATAAAGGCGAGCTTAACCCTAAGAAGATTTTCTTCCAGCAAACCTTTGAAGCTAGGGAGAGAGATGATTTTAAAGGTAGGCGAGTGTACAAAAACATAAATAAATATATATACCCAAAACTAATGAACTATAGGTACCTAAAGTATGATATAATATTATAATTACAACCTTTCTAGTGACGGACCACTAGCAACATTTAGAACATCAGGCGGACCCCTTTCCATCTTTAAATTCGATATATACAGGGAAATAAAACAAGGCATTTTAAAAACAAGAAATGGTTATTTATTATTAAAAAAAAGTAAAGATGTACACACGGCTACAGATCAAGCTATACATTTCCAGTATAAAGCTTATACTGGAAATGTATAGCTTGACGTGTAGCCGTGTGTACCTACCTACCGCGTGACTGTCAGTGAGATGGTTGCTGCTGCTTCAGTGCGATTAGCACGTTCAATTGAGAAATCGTCTAGACAACGCAAGGCGCACGTCATCTTGACGACCTCCGTGGTACAGTGGGCGAATAGCCGGCTGAGACGCAGGAGGTAGCGGGTTCGATTCCCGCTGCGGAACAAATGTTTGTATCATCTACAGATATTTGTTCCGGGTCTGGATGTTTTTCTGTATATTACCTAGTCAGGTCATAAGTATTGTCACACGGTAAAAACTTTTCTTTTAGAATGCTGGCCACAAAAAAGTTTTTAGAATTCGAATTTCGAATTGTTCATGAAAATAAAAATGTATACTTTTTAGAATTTTACTCATTTTTAAATATGGAGTGGACGCTTAAAGAAGACCGTGTTGCAGTTATTGCGTTGCATCGTTGCGGTTACGCGCCAATTCATATTTTTGACATACTGAAAAATTTGAATATAACCAAAAGATTCGTTTATCGCACCATCAAACGATACAATGAAGACTCTAGTGTAGATGACAGGTCAAGAAGTGGTCGCCCTCGGTCTGTTAGGACTCCAGCAGTGATAAAAGCTGTGAAGGCGCGAATTCAAAGAAATCCCAAACGTAAGCAGAAACTGTTGGCCCTTCAGATGGGGTTAAGCAGAACCATGGTGAAAAGGGTGTTAAATGAAGACTTAGGGCTTCGGGCATATCGAAGAAAAACAGGACATCGTTTGAATGCTCGTCTTATGGACCTGAGACTGAAGAGATGCCGCGCTTTGTTGAAGCGGTACGCGGGAAAAAAATATCGGGAAATTCTTTTTTCGGATGAAAAATTTTTTACCGTAGAAGAGAGCTACAACAAACAAAATGATAAGGTGTACGCACACAGTAGTGAAGAAGCGAGCAACCGTATTCCGCGTGTCCAACGAGTCATTTTCCATCCTTGCTCATGGTATGGTTGGGAGTTTCTTATTGGGGCTTAACAGAGGTACATTTTGGTGACAAAGGTGTAAAAACGAATGCAGTTGTGTATCAAAATACAGTCCTGACGAACCTTGTGGAACCTGTTTCTCATACCATGTTCAATAACAGGCACTGGGTATTCCAACAAGATTCGGCGCCAGCTCATAGAGCGAAGAGCACACAAGACTGGCTGGCGGCGCGTGAAATCGACTTCGTCCGGCACGAAGACTGGCCCTCCTCCAGTCCAGATTTGAATCCGTTAGATTACAAGATATGGCAACACTTGGAGGAAAAGGCGTGCTCAAAGCCTCATCCCAATTTGGAGTCACTCAAGACATCCTTGATTAAGGCAGCCGTCGATATTGACATGGACCTCGTTCGTGCTGCGATAGACGACTGGCCGCGCAGATTGAAGGCCTGTATTCAAAATCACGGAGGTCATTTTGAATAAACTTTAGTGTCTTAAGAATCTATGTTTTGTTAAGTTCATTTTGGTATATAAATGGTTACATAATGAATAAACTTGTTTCAATTATTTTATATTAAACATGTGACAGAATTTATGACCTGACTAGGTATAAGTATGTAGGTATTTACAAAATAAAATAAGTATATAAGTATTCTATCAGTTATCTAGTTCCCATAATACAAGCTCTGCTTAGTTTGGGACTAGACAGCGCTGTGTGAAATATCCAGCCATATTTATATTTATATTTCTATCTTTCACATCTAATCGGTTGCGATTTTTTTACACAATATTATTCTTACTGAAATAATCCCCAGAAACCCTGCTCTAAAAAAAATCTACTTAAAGAATTTCCTTTTCTAGTAACTAACACTTTTAAACAAATCAAAATCCATAACGTTTGTAAATGGGATTTAGATGCGAAGGGTCTATAAGATAAGAGAGTCCTTACTGTGCAAGAACCAAAGAGAAGACAAAAAGGAAAGATGAGGACCTGACGACGATGGGCAAATACCATGTACCTAACTCACGCAAAAGCGCACAGGGTGGCGCATATTGGCAAGGAGGATGGACTCCAAAGAAATGGGACATAAGGCCAGGACAAAGAAGAAGAAGAGATGCAAAGGACTATCTAATTGGTAACTCCCTTCTTCTTTGTCGGGCGCTCTTGGTAGAGTGGCCGTGTTTATGTAGATCTTGCTCTTGGCTCTTGAGTAGGGACTCTAGCGATGCGTCTCCGTTCAGCTCTATTGAAGGAATTGCGAGAACATTCAGTCATGGTAGTGTGGTGGACTTGATGAGGTCTGACCATCTCATAGGAGAGCGGCCCTCTTCTCTGCCTTGCAATACTAGACGTTTAATTGAGTCCTCTTTACGGGTAACGTGTGCAAAGATCGACTATCAATCTACCTCATGAGTTAGGCCATGTCGAAGGCTTTCGAGCGGCGTAAAAATATCGGTACCAAAGTTCGGCCAATTTTTTTTTACAGAGAAAGCACTCCTATCCATAAAGGATGAGTTATTCGGAGGAATATCTGATGCGTACCTCAGTCATAAGGAGAAATACGAAGCCTCAGTTAAGAAAGCCGTGACACTCTTCAGTCTTCTCAGGCGGCTGCAGAATGAGGGAGACACCAACCTTTCTGACTACAGGTAAGAGCCAATTGTATTTAAAGACAGTGCAATAAAGCGCAAATTACTTTGCCCATTTATTACCCGTGCGCGATAAGTTGGGACCTGAGCGCGGTGACGTCATATTGGCGTGTTTGTACCGCCCGCAAAAAAGCGAACATAACAAGCAGCCGCCCGCGGCTTCGTCTTTGTTTTTTTTTAACTTAATTAATATGTTACTCAGGGAGGACGCTGCTTTTTATCTAATATTTTTTACACTATTTGAATAAAATAAAAATACAATGTTTAAGTTTATACATTTATTTTATCTATTATTTACATTATCTCATCTTCGTCACTACTTAGTGGATTTATGCCTTCTAGAGGTTGTTCTGCGTCCTCAGTCTCACTATAATCACTTGACGAAGAGGTATCCGATAAATTTACAACATTTACTATAACAACAAAAACTAGAACAACAAAACAATGACACAAACTATAACAACAAAAACTACAACAACAAAACAATAACACAAACGAAAACTAAAAGAATTCCAGAGCGCGTCGTTACGTGACGTAGGCCAGTACGAGACTAAAAACCCTAGTAAAAAATAGTGATGCGAACGGTACAATACGGGCGCCATCGGGGAAGTGCAGGGGAAGCGGTCGGGGAGTCGCATTCCTAGCAGGTCCCAAGTTACCGCGCACGAGTAATACTTTAACATTTATTCTAAATAATTAGCACAGGTTAATTCATAATTCATTTATTCATTATTATAAATACGGGATTTATCACGTACCGTCTTATCGGTGTTTCGACCGACAATGTTTCGGTTCAATTCGTGAACCTTCATCAGGGTGAGTGCGATCCGCTCCGAATAACGTCTCGCGCGAGACGATTGAAATAAATCACGAAAGTTTTCTAAGTAAAATTCATTTATTCATAAACAATTTATAAAATCGGGTTACATATTTGCTTACAATTAACAACAAAATATAATAATATAACAAATATTATTTAAATCAACTTCCACAATACAAAATAGCTAATAATACAATAAATAAAAAAAAAATGTCTATATATAAATAATGTCTAAAATGTCAAAGTGAATATATAAAGCCATTAAATTGTATTATTAACAAACTCATCGATTGAGTAGAAGCATCCCTCCAGGCTGGGCTGGAGGCTCCAGCAAAAGTTTTTTCAATTCTGATTTAAATTTATTTAAGTTATCAGTCTCTTTTAAATGTACCGGTAAAGTGTTGGGTAATCTTACAGCCTGGTACCTGCTGTAAAGGTTCATAACCTCTGGATAAGACGTGGAAAGGGCACTTGGCTGCCCCAATTTCCATTGAAAATAACTGATCACAAACTCAATATTTATTTAATGATAGAAATCACAAAAGACGAAACAAAAATGTTACCCTCTCAGCGGCCAAGCTAAGAAAGAATCGGGCACGAAACAAGGCTGGTTATTTGTTCTTTCGCTTACTATCCCGCAAACTCCCGATTTCAAAAAAACCTTGAAAAAAAGAATTGAAATTGCTCCAACTCGTTCAAAATATTACAATTTAGACGACAATTTATTTCCTGTAAGTATTGTTATGATCATTAAAAAAAACAACCAGCCTTGTTGCTTGCCTTTCTTTTCTGGCTTGGTCGCGAAGGAACAGGCAGTAAAATTGACGTTTCAAAGTGATCCTTGTGATTTTAATGAATAAAAGATTTTGACTTTGACCCCTATTGGAATACCTAATTAGGAGTTTTTTATTCAAAGTTTTGGCTCTTATGACCCTTATATAATACAACTTATTTTGTTACTGACGACCTCCGTGGCGCAGTGGACGTATTTTCTTTTTTTATGTATTTTTAAAAATATATACATACCTACTTATAAAATTAATACACTTATAAAACCTTAGTAGGTTTGTCCTTAGCGGAAATTTGACATTCCTCTTTAGTATACTTATAATATAACTGTTTTTACATGTGCGAAATTTTTTATAATTAAGTTTTGTTCTGTACGTCGTACATGGCCATTCGTGCGCCCGCCGGCTCACATTCCATCGTTATCTGCACAAACATACAGTTTGCTCTAAAATGGCATACTTTATGGAACAATGATTCAAATAGCAGTATAGCCGGCTGAGACGCAGGAGGTAGCGAGTTCGATTCCCGCCGCGGAACAAATGTTTGCATGATCTTCAAACATGTGTTCCGGGTGAATGTTTTTCTATATAAGTATGTATTTACAAAAAAAAAGTATATAAGTATTCTATCAGTTATCTGGTTCCCATAGTACAAGCTCTGCTTAGTTTGGGGCTAGATAGCACTGTGTGAAATGTCCACCAATATTTATTTATTTATTCTATACTTACTGCATGTATACAATCTGTCGTATGTCGACCTTTTGCGGTTCAACGGTCATTGCCAGTGCTGGAATATGAATTGTTTGCATAACATGAATATTTTTGCTTTTGAAATAAAACATTGTACAGATGACTAACGTAAAATTATTTTAAGGTGATTTTACGTCCATTCCTACACGCACTTGCACAAGGCAGTTTTGACTATCTTTTGAAGTAAAACTTCTTTACGCACGCTTGACTTGGGGAGAAAGCTGGTGAATGCGTTACGAAAAGTGCGAACGGAAGTTGAGAGGGAGATATAAGTTAGTGAAGATAGAAAAAGAGAGAGTTACGTGTCGTATATTTTAAACGGTGATTTGCGTCTGTCCAGAATGAACATAGACTAATCGACCTACAGACGTGTGGACAATTTTGTAATTGAACAATTTTATAAATTAATATTTTGAAAAAGAAGTTTTACTTCAGTCGTGTGGCCTAGAGCACACTCGTTTTTTTATTTATTGTCAGTGAGTCTCTACTTCATAAACTTCACGCACTGGAAAATGCAGCGCAGGAAAGCTCCCACTTGAGGGAAAGACAATAAAGCCTGTTGATTCTTAGTCCCTTTATAGGCTTTGCCTAAACTAAACAACAGCATACTGACAAAAACCTAACGATATTCCTTCATTCACATAAGTGCCCGCGCATCATGAAACCGCTCCCTTGGGATTGTTGGGATGAGAGGGTCGATGCTGCGCTAGCACTTGACGGTCACACACGGGGGTCTTGGTTGGATTCTACCGCAGCCGTTTGGTATTACGGCTATCGTACCTTAAAATTTTGCACATTCTTATGAACGAACGTCTAGGATACGGCTTTCGATGTTTTCTTTATGTTATGCGATCCCAAATCCCAAATAAATATATTGATTTTTTTAATAGTAACCCTTTTTTGATATCTAATGTTGTTGTCAATTGCAAAACCCTGAGCCATTTCTATCATCATCATCATCCACAAAGATCCTTAGTTTGTGGCATCCACCACGGCCCTACACCACGGTCCTATGATTCCAAGATTCAAGATATTTATTTGCACGAAACACAGGTAAATTGTACAAGACAGATGGTGTTATTATATAGAGGAATTACTGTGCTTCACCTACTAGAGGTATACAAATATTTAAAATGCCTCAAAAGCATAACACATAGAAACACATTAAAATGTCAAATTACAATATTGTGATTGAGGATGTCATTCCGTTCATTTTCAGGGAACTTATGAGCAGTCTCCTCAGTTCGTCAGTCTCCCACGATGGTACACCGTTAGGATTGCACTACATCATGTTCATACCGGTGCTGATGAGTCAGGGCGATGACGAGCAGAGGGGCTACTGGCTGCCCCGGGCTTGGGAGTGTAACATCATCGGTAGTTATGCACAGGTATGACGACTCTAGGAACGTCCTCAGTGTGCCAGTCTCGCTATACTCAATACTCAATCATTAATTGTTTCTACAATGTAATAATGGGTGGTAGGACAGGTAGGTAGGTACATGATCAGTATGGAATGGACCCTGTTGGGCACAACAATATTATTGAAAGAAGAGGACGTCATTGTTATTGTTAGGTAGATACCTATATAGGAACATTTTAAACAAAAAACAATTAAATCTAATTAGGCGCTTTTTAATTTCAATACATTTATTTCAGACGTCAAAGATCCATATTTGTTAGTAAAAACTTAATTAAACATGTGAACTTTGACAAAATTCACAGGGTAGGTACACCAGTGACCCCACAGTGCTGAAATTTGGTGTGCGTGTAGCGACACAAATATAGGCAAAAGTTTGAAATCCATTAATTTCATGGCATTTCGTGACACTATCTGGGGTCAGCAGAATACCAGAGCGTTAAGTAGCTAGGTTCTAGCCTACCTACTTGGCACATGCTGACGCCATTTTGGCATGACTCGACCTTGTAAATAATGGAAGTTGCGTGAGGTATTCCTGTATTTTTTGATTAACCTGTAATCTTCGACTTTTGACATTCTTGTCCTTTTATGTCTTCATATCCTTGTATTTACACCCACCTACTTCTTAACGCCAGAAGTCAAGATTCGCATCATTACAACTTTGTCACCATCTTCTTTTGTGCTTTTATTTTGTACGTGTCAAATAAATGTTTTCATTTTTTTCTATTTTTCTTAGTCAAAGATTAGGTACAAATATTTTTTTGTTACGGGCGACTCGCGAGATTTCAGTTCGGGGCGAACCACTAGTTTATTTAATATTATTTATGTCTTGTATTTTTTATCTTTCTTTCTTTCTAAAGCAGCGTTTTATCCGTCCATGCTTTTCGGTCATAGGAGGACACTTTGGTGAATTTAATGTGTTTTCGCAGACTGAATTAGGTCATGGTACTTTCATCCGTGGCCTGGAGACAACAGCCACTTACGACCCTAACACCAAGGAGTTCATTCTAAACAGCCCTAAGTTAACTGCCTACAAGTGGTGGGCTGGCGCATGTAAGTAATATTCCTGAAAATAAATACATTCCTACATAAAATAATGGCGGTAGTTGTGCGCTGTATAATTACACAGTGGTGAAATTCAGATGGGTCGGTGAGGGGAAATCGAAAGAGAAAATTGAGAAACAATACAAACTATGTTAAGGATATTAATATTGAGAATTCAAAACAAAACGCATTAAAAGATTGAAAAAAAAAGTCGGTTAGAAAGTAGTAAACTCATAGACAGCCATGGTTCTCTTGAACGGTTTTCTCAAACTTTAACGGCCTTATTCCAAAAAAGTACAATAGTCTAGGTTTAAACCAGAACTAAGAAGTCTAGGTTTGTTGCGGTATTAAAGTTGGTACCAGGATTAAAGTGCGTTCTTAATACAAAACACAGACCAACGAAAGATCACTTAGTACCAGAGACAGACCATGGTTTATTTAAATCCATAGATTATTTTTAGATATTGGTAAATAATCATTCATTCATTCTACTGTTTGATCAACTCAATTACACTCTCTGTATTTAGCTACGTTGGTAGTTAAGTTACCTACCTAAATAAAAGTAATTTCATTTAACATGCAACGAAAAATAATTAACATTCCAAAAAGGTCATCATTGAATTAACCTCTAACCTCCTTTCAGTGGGTCACACCGCCAACTACGTCATTGTAATCGCCCAGCTTTTCACGAAAGGACAGTGCCACGGTATCCATCCCTTTATTGTCCAAGTTAGAGATAAGGAAACTCATATACCCCTAAAAGGAATAAAGATAGGGGAGATCGGGCCCAGGATGGGACTGAACGCGGTCAATAATGGGTTTTTGGGGTTTGACCGTGTGAGGATACCGAGGAGGAATATGCTGATGAAGCATGCTCAGGTTTTGGAGGTGAGAAACAGTAGTAGTATTTTTCTAAATCTTTTTTATAATTTTTTTTTATATTATCAGGGTGTCTTTCCATCTAGTGGGGGGGCCGTCCTACGCAGCGCTTTCCAGTGCGTGGTCTCCACTCGAGAACCTTTCTGCCCCAACGGCGTCAGTTCTTCGAGCTATGTGCCCTGCCCATTGCCACTTCAACTTGCTAATCCTTTGTGCTATGCTCGTCTATGAATCTTCTCATTCTGATTCGATTTCGTTGAGAATAGAGTCTGAAAATCTATGGGGGAGGCAGTGGACATCTTGTGACTGATATACTGATGATGATAGCATAATATAAAAAACGAGTGTGCTTTAACACTGAAGTAAAACTTCTGCTGCTGCCTGCCATCTGTTGTGGAATAGCTGAACTTTTTCGTAAATCGAAGCTGGTAGATTCAAAATACGAAACTTACGTAAATACTTTTTTTATCTATAGCAAAATGAACTCTATTATACAGCATGAAGGAGTGGTTTGTTTTTGCAGTTTGTATAAGTTAGGCCAATTTGGGATAGGAGATATGCGAGAAATCAACTGGCTAAGAGAGAAAGAAAAGGTGTGCTCTCACCTCTCTCTCTTGCCCCTGCAGTAATATACGAAACGTAACTCTCTCTCTTTCTATCTTCACTAACTTATATCTCTCTCTCAACTTCCGTTCGCACTTTTCGTAACGCATTCACCAGCTTACTCCCCAAGTCAAGCTTGTGTAAAGAAGTGTTACTTCGATAATTACAGGACGGCACGTACATGAAATCTCGCAACAGTAAGCTGGGTTACGGCGGCATGGTGTTCGTGAGAGTGGTGATAGTGTACGACACCGTCAACTACCTGTCTAAAGCCGTCACCATCGCCACTCGGTACTCCGCCGTGAGGCGACAGTCGCAGATACGAGAAAAGTAAGAATACATAAGTATATTTTCACACCACCTGCTCCACAATGTAAGATTATGTCACGTAAACCTCACCGAAAGCTGGTGATTTAATCTCTACGGCTGAGCCGAGACTAAAGTTGTAACAAGTTTCATTATGCCTTCGAGGGCATAATGTGATTTGCATTTGGAACCTCATCTGTATTAAAATTTGAACCAAAGATTCGTAAATCTTTTATTGTCTCGCAGAAAGTGCGAAAAGTAGAGTATTCTCCTCGTGGACAAAGCTGTCTGCATCTTGCGCGTGCTTATATCCTTCTCTGCTACTCAGGATTCTAGCAATTCCTTCGCTCCGCTCGTTAGTTAACTCTAGAATCATTCGTTACGTTTGGGATTCAATATAGCGCCCGTTACGTGAGATACTGCTTCATCCCCTCGTTTAATAATCTACTGTTAAGTAAGTGTTTATCTATTTTCTGGCATTACCATTACTACACTACACAAAGGTTAGCTGGAAGGAAATGCTAATTAGCATTAAGTTCGCCTATGTATTATTTATTAGTGCAATAAAGAATTTTCTAATCTAATCTAATTGTTTTTGAAAGGAAACCTGACAAGTGTGAGTCTGACTCGCGAACCGAGGATTCTGTAAAAATATTTTTTATGTAAGTAATATAACTACAAATCACGATTTTTTCTTTACATGTCTGTGGGACCTTGCTTCTTCGCAACTTTCAGGATTCTAGGTCAATGGGAAGTATCCTAAGCGTGGATTTATTTGCCTTTGAAAGTGTCAAAATATGCGGCATAATTGGCCATTTTTTTGATTGCGTTGAATTAGAAGGTTGATTTTGTTCAGTTCGCAAGGGACGGTATTCGTAATAGCCTATGCAAACATAGAGCGGATTGCAGCATTTGTATTGGTTGAAAGTTTACAATGTTTGTAAATACGTCGTGTGCATTAAGTGTTCCTAAGTAGTTATGTCTTAATATATATTGATATTGATTTGAGATATTGATTTCAACTTGATACTTTCACTCGTTTCTGAGAGGGTCTTGATAGACATACAGACGAAGTGTAATATGAATAGTTTTTCTATTATTTACTTCGTCATATCAGCCACAGGACGACCTTTGCTAAACATTTTTTTATTTTATATATTATAGGCTTGCGTTTGAACACGATCTCGCGTGATGGTAAGCGATGATGCAGTCTACGATGGTACACGCTTGCCTAGAAGAAACCTATTCACTCGCGACTTAAAGATACCCAGGTTGTAGCTATCAGGAAACACAGACTCTGGCAAGGCGCTCCACTCTTTGGCGTTGCGCATAATAAAGGTCGAAGAGAACCGCTTTGTGCGAATGGGAGGTATTTCTACCATATAGCGGTGGCGCACCACAGAGCGTCTGGTTGTCCGTTGATAGAAAGGAGATGGTGGGATCAGGTTGAAAAGTTCCGCCGCACACTCCCCGAAATGTACTCGATAAAAAACCGAGAGGCTAGCAACCTTTCGTCGATGCTCCAGGCTGAGGAGCCTTGCATCAACTAGCTCATCGTTGCCTATGAGCTTCTTGGCTCTTCTCTCAATTGATTCCAGAGCTTCAAATTGGTACTTCGCTGATCCGTCCCAGAGGTGAGAACAGTACTCCAAACACGATCGGACTTGTGCTTGGTACAAGTTGAGCAACTGTCCCGGTGTGAAGTAGTGCCTCACCTTTGCGAGTATACCAAGCTTTTTAGCAGCCAACTGGGCTTTCGACTCAATGTAATACATAGACCTTCCACATAGATTTCCAGAGTGACGGATTATGTTCGGCCTGCACCCAACGGCTCCCATAAACCGTATTATTATTATGTACCTGACATATGTTGTTTCTAGTGAACCAGAATGCCAGATCCTGGACTTCGTGGTCCAACAGCACAAGATATTCGTCGGCATAGCGGCGTGCCACGCGATGAAGCTCACAGCAAACATGCTCTGGGATACTTTCAACTATATCAACGAACAATTGACCGGAGGGAACATGGAGCGATTGCCTGAGGTAATAAAAATTCCGGCCGGTAAATGTGTTCTGGAGTTGAGACCACGTATAGCCAAATGAAGTGTAGGACGCCCACCGGGGCTAGATGGAGTGACGATTTGGGAATAATTTTTAAAATTATAACGCAAAATTACGTGGGGGGGGATTTGAACCCGCCACTCTCCTCTTGATACGAGGGTTGCGATACCAATTTTGCCACGGGAACCCTACACGTCAAAACCACACCTATGTTTTTTTTATGGCTCTCATACATCACTTTTGTATGTCACTGTTGTTTCATTTTCAATACTTTTACGGGTAATTAGTGTTATCGATAGGCACTCGGCGCATCACTAACGGCTCCCGGAAGGGCTACAAGAGCGAGAGAGCGATATCATCGTCGCTTGTCCCACGTTTTATGACTCTGGCTGCCAGGAGCGTTGGCGTCTAGTATAATTTCGTGCCTGACGATGTATTAAAACTCAATTTTAATTGTGTTTTAATTGATAAATTTTTCAGCTACACGCTCTAGCCTGCTGCCTCAAAGCAGTCAGTACATACGATACAGCCGCCATAGTGGAGAGATGTCGACTAGCGTGCGGAGGCCACGGCTATATGCACTCTTCGAACCTACCCCTCACGTACTCTCTGGTCACAGCCTCTTGTACCTATGAAGGGGATAATACTGTACTATTGCTGCAGACTGCAAGGTAAAATGTACTTTTGTCTCATGCTCTGAGAGTCGGTCATTGTTAGCTCGATACCTAATACCGTAATGCGATTTATAGTACGGGCATAAGTACCTGAAATAAATTATAGAATGAGGCTCATTGCATTCACAATATAGGTACTAAAATGAAATACAACCCAATGACAATTAGTCATAATAGTCATTTGAATGAATGAATGAATGAAAATTCTTTATTATATCTTACAAGCTAGACACAACAGATTTAAAGAAAAAAAAAAAAAAAGTAAGCATAATGGGCGGTCTTATCGCTTAACAAAGCTATATCTTCCAGACAACCTTTGGATGGAGAGGATCATTGCTTAATGGAAGATTGGGCGAGGTGTAAAAAAGAATAATCTTAATAATAGAAAAAGAAATTACAATCCTCAATAGTTATATACATACATATTAGGTACATAAATAGTTTTAAATAAATAAATATCATATATAAAATAAATAAATATGTACTTACATACTTATACTTACAATAATAATATTAGAGATCAGATGAATCATGACTCTTCATGGAGATAAAAGTTTTTGAGTCTAGCTTTAAATACGGAAGGTGAGGGGGATTTCTTAATGGAGACCGGCAAGGCGTTCCATAATCGGACAGCTTGGACGGAAAAGGAGTTTGCATAGAAACTGGTTCTATGTATCGGTGTTTTGAGAAGGAGGTTTTCAGAGGATCGGAGTGTTTGGGAATTTGTGCAAAAAAGGAACTCGAAGCGTTCCTTCAGATAACAAGGCGTGGAAGGATTACGAAGTATGTTGAATAGGAGGGATAGGATGTGAGTATTCCGGCGAAGTCGAATGGGGAGCCATGTTAGGGCTATAGTAGACTCCGAGAAGAATTTTGGTGCGAGAAAGTAAGACTTCGACAAAAAGGTGTTCGCCAGCGTTAGATGGAGGTGGTTGTGCAGACATACTAATAATTGAAAAAGGAATATTGGCACGTAAGTAAATGGCTACACCGCCACCACCACAACCAGTCCGGTCGTTACGAATCAGGATAAATCCAGGAAGAGAGTATGAGGTAGAAGGGAGACATGGTTTTAAAAAAGATTCGGAGACTAGTATAGCATGGAGATTTTTTATATCAAAGCAATCCAGCATATCTGGATAGTGAGCCGGAATACTCTGTGCATTAATATGAACTACATTAAAACAGTTGGGTCCGTCAGGAAGATGGCCCGACAATGTATCGGAATGAGCAGGTAAACTCAAATAACTGTCCTCGCTTCTGTTTGAGTTCAGAGAGGAGATTGAGAAGAATTGTCATTATTGAAGAATTGTCAAAGTCATTTATTTCCTCTTTACACATGTTACATGCACTTAGACAATTTATTGAATAGTTAAAATAATTAATTATTTATTAGAGCTAACACAAATTAAAATTACTACATTTGAAGTTAAAATCATTATTGTTAAAATAAATTTGAAAATTCATATTAAAAGAGGTTGCATTCATAAGTGCTGAAATTAAATATAACAGCCATGACAAATCCTTCTTTCTATTAAATAAAAATGCCATATTTTTTTAGTTAAAAAAAAACAATGGATACCGAGAACGCAAACTTTCTTTATAGCAACAAACTGTTTTATAGTTTTATAATTACCTCGCATTCGTGATGAAAAGTTTTGTTGTACTCGGGTGTAAGTGATTACGCCCCTCGTTTAACAATGTAGGTATACTATTGAGGTTGATGGCTAACGTGATTTAAAAGAAAAGAAAGAAAGAAAACTTATTTATTCGTACCATCACAAAAGAACAAAAATTTATAACCTTAACATTTAAAACATGTCTTATTTGCATTAACCTTAAAATTTAAATTACAAAGACACTTGTATAATACAACATGAGTAGGTACAGACCAGGAATGTTGCGAATATTTGCATCCGCAAATGCGGAGCCACCGCATCTATTTAGACATCCAGAACAATCGATGCGGATGTTCATGCGGATGCAGATGAAATGCAGGTCGCGACAAGAAAGAAATTGGGCGGGGCTTGCGAGTGGCGCGTGCCGTGAACACGTGCTAATTGAGCAATAGGATCGAAGATTTCGGTGACAAGATCCGACGCGTTTGTTATTGTTTATCATTTTTATCTCGTAAATCAATCATAACGTGTTTACTTGCGCTTATCGTATAAATATTGCAGTTTTTTAGTGTTATTGTGAGTATGCAGTGAGTATTGAATGTTAAGCGAGTTTTCTGCAGATAATAGTTTATATTTTTGTTTAATCTCAGCACCAAAATGAAGTTTCTTAGAAACAATCTTCAGATCCGCATCCGCATCCGTTGATGCCTTAAAAAATTCGCATCCGCAACAACTTATACCTATGGTTATTTTTACTAAAATTTATGGTTGTTTCCTGTTTTAAAGTCATAGCACACATATCAACTCGGAAAGGGCTCGTCACCGTATCAACTCGAGTCGTTCAGTATTCTTTGTATGAAACTCCCTACTGCAACGCACACTAATCGGAATCGTAACGTAATCGCCTCGCCTCGGGACAAGCTCACGAATCGCGGTGCGGTGCACTTACGGCTCGTCGTCCCCGCGCTTACGTCTCTCCGTACCCGAGCGGTGAATCTGGTGCCTCCTAGCCGTCAACCAGCGGGCGGCGAGCCGTATGCCCGGCGGCGTCGCCTAGCCTTAGCCAAGGAGCTGCTGATCTGCCTTGATTGTACAAAACTTTTAGGGTTCTTCATTGACAGCGGACTCACTTGGGAGGCACATATAGAGGAGCTCTGCTCTAAGTTAGGTCGTACCTGTTTTGCACTGCGACGGCTCGCTAACACCGCGTCTCGTAGCGTAGTACTGTCGTGTTACTTTGCGACTGTCCACAGCATTCTCACCTACGGTGTGGAGCTGTGGGCGCGAGCCGCGGATGTCGAGCGGGTTTTCGTCATGCAAAAGCGGGCCGTGCGCGCGATCGCCGGCGTGGATGACGAAGTGTCGTGTAGAGACTTGTTTAAAGAGCTGAATATCATGCCTCTCCCCTGTGAACTTATATACCAAGTAGTCCTTTTCACTCATATCAACATCGATGAGTTCCGTAGGAGAGGTGTGAACACCGGCCACGCTCTGCGCAGTAACAAGCTCGCTCACGTCCTCGTCACGCCCGCGCACTAGCTGTGCAGGTCCGTATAAATATAATGGGTCCCTCGGTCTATAATAGGCTGCCGGGGTCTCTCCTATCCCCATCCCGGCAACAGCCCAAGCCGAGGTTCATACCTAAGTGGTGCCCTTGCGCTAGTTGCCTCATCAAACAAATTACAGGGCTGAGTGCCTTCTGCGCTCGCCAAAAGCTCGGTTAAGCTGCAATGGCCTCAGAGGCCAACAGCGAGATTAGTCCATTCGAAAAAAAAAAATAATAGGCTGCCGGACAAGATTAAAAGGGATGCAACTTCCACCATAATATTTAAAAATAGATTAAAAAAATGGCTCTTACTCTACTTCTTTTTACTCTGTAGATGAGTTCTACACATTGCCTATTATATAATTTTGATAAAATTAATTTATTATACAATTAATTAATTATATTTATATTAGATATTTTAATAACGCTCAATATTCAATATCAGGGGTGTAGTATCAAAACTAGTTACGTCCACAATTTTCTGAAATCGACTTTTTAATGGCAATATATTCGTTTCGAGACTACATTTTACCCAAGATCAAAATATGGCATTAAACTTGGCTACGTCCTGAGTTATTTTGAAAAGCAATAAAAAGTAAGCAATATATTATATTGCTTACCTATATAACTTTTGTGTTTTTGACTTGTAACTTGGCGTTATAAATAAATTGATTACGTGCTTACGTTAGGTTGACGCCTGCATGGCTAACATGGCAGGCACGAGATAATTTTATCGCGCCATTTTGTCGTCGTATCTCTACATCTCGACTGTCGGTAACATAGAGTTCACTTAAATCATGTCGTTCTGTCAAACGAAGACTTCCGTGACAAATTTCTCTAAAACCGTAACATACGCGTCATATTTTCTCATGACTAGTCGACTTTTGATATCTAACCTTGACTAATTTGTCGTCGATCATTCTGTTCGACGAGATTGAGAGACAGCAGCGATATTTTCTATAAAATAAATTGAAATCGATTTAATTTGCTGAAAAAATGGCCGTGCCGTATTATAACTATATTGCAACAATTTATGAAGAGGGATGATTCAATGGAAAATTCACCGAAAGCGGATACGGGATATCTGCAACCCGTTTGATCTCCGTGACAGCGAGTTTCAAGCGCTTTGGCGCATATCTAAGCCAATGGCTTTGTATGTAATAGAGAAACTGCGAGTGGACCTCGAGCCTCGGAGTGGCGACGCTATGCCTGTAAAAATTGACATTTTGTCTCGAGAGGCTGGTGAGAGACTGTGAGATATTTCTCTGTCCTGACACGTATGTTACCGCTAACGAGTAAATCTTAAATCGACAAATTTTTCTCATCTCGTCTCTATTTAATCTCGTGCCTGCCATGTTAGCCATGCTGGTTGACGACGAGGTGGAAGGCGATACGGTGACGATCCCTTTCCGAGTTGATATGTCTGCTATGGACCTTTAAGCTCAGTTTCACTTCTACACACCTTCCTATTTTTTTTATATGATAATGACACTTATGTATATATAATGAACGAATGGGCTGGTCATAGTCATAGTTTCACGTTTGTTTTAGAATAAGTAGATGTTTTACAAAAAATTTAGTACAAAACATGAGCCCCGCTGGGCACTAACATACAATATAATTATAATACACTTATAACTATACCCATACCAATATCAAGTAAAAAAAACCGGCCAAGTGCGAGACGGACTCGCGCACGAAGGGTTCTGTACCATTATCTAGAAAAACGTTTGTTGTTTATTGTGGCCCCCCCGTAAATATTAATTTTATTTTAATTTAATTATTTATTTTTAAAGTGCATAATATAAATCAATATTCTGTGAATATTTGAAGCGTTTACCTGTGGCCTTTATCAATATCAAGCAAAAACGAGCAAATCATTTAGTATTTGTTGTTATAGCGGCAACAGAAATACACCATCAGTGACAACTGTCTAACTATCACGGTTCATGAGATACAGCCTGGTGCTAGACGGACAGACAGACAGCGGAGTCTTAGTAATAGGGTGCCAATTTACTCTTTAGGTACGGAACCCTAAAAAGTAATATTAACCTATTATAATATGGGGTCAAAATGCCTTTAATATCTAACAATATCATACATATTTGCATGACTAAAATACAGAAGAAACAGTTTAATCATCTAAAGACAGTTGTAAACGATCTATAGATAGCTCAACTGCTTCAGATCACTACCAGGCGGAAGTGTATCCAAGACACTGGCTGCATTGCCCCGCCGAATTGCAATGCTTTTGCGTTGACCCAGACAAGCGCCACGCCAGCTCTCGGATCACACGTCACAAAGACCAGAACGCCCAGAAAGAATTTTGAAAACGCGATGGGCCCCATGGACTCATTATTAATATTAAGTAGTCATAGTTAATACTTATAATAAATTATAATTAAATTATTTAAATTAAATTTGTGTTATTACTGGTAATTTAGGTTTATAGTATGTAGATATGTTTTTAAATTTATATAGATGCACCGCCGTCATGTGTTACATTTTGATCCTGTCCATACAAAGGTTGTCTGGAAGAGATCGCTTTTAGCGATAAGACCGCCCATTGTACTAAATCTATTTGTAGGAATTGTGTTCTGTATTTTACTTTGGTGTACAATAAAGAGTTATCTTATCTTATCTTATCTTATCTTATCTTATCTCTTATAGTTAAGTTTACTTTCATTATTTTTGCGTTTTTTCCAGATTTCTAGTGAAGACTTGGCAGCAAATCAACACACAAGCGATGACTCCCACAGTGGCATATTTAAAGGCGACCATATCGAAAGGTTTTCCTAAAACTTGGGAGAGTTCCGTCGAAGGCATTATTCGCGGCTTCCAAATCGTTGCTATGAGGTAAAAACTGTTGCTATAAGGTAAGAATTATTGTTTATAAGTTTAGTTTTGCTTCAAACCTGTATGCTTCAGGTTGATGGACGCAGAGTAGTTCATCGTAGGTCACGTATCTAAGGTGCGTTACCTACGAGGCAAAACTTTGCTATAGGTGATGGTTACCACTTAACATTAGGTGGCACATACTTGTTCCATCTCCAGGTTTTTTTTTGTTTTATACTACTTATATGGCAAACGAGCATGCAGTCCACCAGATGTTAAGTGGCTACTGCAGCCCATGGATATCCACATAGAATTCAAAACAAGCTATTATGTTCTCTTGATCTCTATGTGGATACGTTGCCTTACTATAGGACTCAGCTGTTATGCCTATGTGCCAGTAATTACAGGAACATACCATTACCATCTAACCGGAACACAGCAGCACAAGTACTGCTATTTGGCGGCAGATAAAGGTAAGGCGGTGGTGCCCACTTCCCCGAGCTCGTTCACAAAAGCTCTACCACCAGTTGAAATAATAAGTTGTGTAAATACTAAAAATAATATTTCCTAGGGCTTGAGTGTCTTAATTATTTATTCTTAAATCTTTGCTTGTGATTAATTATTAAAGAACCACTTTGAGAAATAAATGAAATATGTGATTATTGTATAGTACCGTGCCGGCAGAGTAAACTGCCCGTTCACCAGACTATAATGTCACAGGCATGCTCTCAAAAACACTGTATAATTGAACGAGCGAGCGAAGCGTCTCAGTTTCAAGATTGGCCGAAAAATGCTTTTGTCCGTCTGTCTGTTCTAGCCCTCAGGTTACATTTCTCAACCAAATATTGACGAAAATTGGCACATTTAGTCGATCGTGATTTTTGAGTGGGGGAAAATAGCGGGACAAAGGGGGGAAGTTTGCTGTAGTGTTATTTATGGACGGGTTTCAATCAAATTTAAGAGGCACACTAAGGACTTCATTCTACATAAGATGTTGCGAAAAAAATCCATAAGGGGGAGTGGAGGGGGAAAAGGGACAAGTTTGCTGGTGCGTTATATATGGACGGATGTCAATTTTTGAATTTTTTTCGGAAAATTTATACCTACCTACCTATACCAATCAGACTAGGCAGTCCCATCCGCCTTCACGAGGCGAACACGTAGACATAAGATTCGACCTCGAAGAACCAAGGGAATGCGACTAATCGCTAAAACTTATACCAATATATTGCTCAAAAGTCTATATAGGTAAGCCTATTGGAAAAATAAAGCCTCTGAAATTCTATTTAAAATTGGATTTTCTTCGTAAATTTTGTTGCGCAAATTACTTTTTGGACTTGGGACTCGAGGTCTACTGTTCTCACAGAACTACTAGTAATATAATAAGTAGGTACCTTTTGTATTCTGACCTTATAGGGGTCCCATAACCTACAAGGTAGCATCGCTCGTTTTTTACATCGATATACAACACTAACTCGATTCAGTTTAATTTATACCAACAAGTGTCACGTCACTACAGCGCGTCTATCTAGATTCTCATTCTTTTTAGAGTTTATGTATCCAAAAACTATAGGGTTGCGGAGGGCGGGTTCCTATATCTTCGAATATCACTTGTGAAGTTCATTTAATCCTCTATTACCTATATTTTCATAGCTCCATTCTAAGAGCTACATCATCAGCATCATCATATCAGCCGTAGGACGTCCACTGCTGGACAAAGGCCTCCCTCATTGATCTTCAGGAACTACGGTTAGAATCGGCCTGCATCCAACGCCGACCTGCTGTTCTTACCAAGTCGTCTGCCCATCTTGTAGGTGGACGTCCTACGCTGCGCTTGCCGGTCCATAATTGGCTGCATAATTGCTTGAAATTAATGTATTTTTTGTAACTAGTATATATTTTTTTAATTGAATACATTTACGCCAGCCACGTTATCTACGTGGCTACAAAGTTCGTAAATGCATCGGTCGTAACTGAGTCGGCAACAGAATACCAGCGCTACTTCAGTGTTTCCACTGCTGTTAGCAGTTAGCCGAGTGGAGATCTATTTTGTTAAAGTTTTACTGTTTTTAGGTACCTATCTATAAGTTTTGTTTGTGTCGCAAAATATATATTTTCTATGTATATTTTATTTTTAGGAAAATAGCCTCATGTGTTGATGATATGCAGAGACGAATAGAATCAGGAGTTTCACCGGAAGACGCTTGGAACATGGTTTCAGTGCAACTGGTGTCAGCGGCTGAAGTGAGTAACATAATATAACTAAAAAAAGTATTGACACACTAACAAGACAGATAGAGTATTTAGGTCCTAAGTCTTAGGATAAAAACACAAGTAACACACCGACAGACATTACATTTTTTAATGTCAATTCAATTATTTTTTTTTTCAGATGTCAAAGATCCATTTGTTGGTAAAAAAAAACTTAATTAAACATGTCATATGAGTTAGTACAAGTGTGCTAATTTAATTCAATGTATAATTTAGTGACATTAGACTCATATTAAATTTCATACACACAAACATTAAAAATAAAATAACATACAAATAACATTTTGTGTTATTTGTATTAATTAATCATTAAGTATTCATCATAAGTATTAATCATAAACCAGGTCATATACAAGCTGTTTGGTAATATACTGACGATATTCAAGTAACGGTTGCTCAAAACATAAAAAAAGACTTCTCTCGAAAAATCTACTAGTTATATTATCAATTTTTAAAGAAAATCGACTAAGTTTAGGTGATTAATTCGATATAAAACTTACTGCCTACTCTTGCAATCGACATCCAAAAATATTCGCCGATTTGATATCTCTTTCGGAAATGACTGCGGGTTTTGGGTTAGAAAGGGACAACAAGACATATCTGGAGACGTCACCAATACCGTATCTGGGGTTAGATGGTAAGCATTATGCAATAGCGCAACATAAGTTTATTAAAGTGTTTGTTTATACATGCCAAAATAAATTTCTCATTTCTATGGTACCTAAACATTTCACAAATTTATTTATTATGCTCATCTAAATAACCCTTTTCATTTGTTTTCGTATATTATTAAACATTCTATATATATAGTCAGGTACTTACTCTCACTCACAAATACTCATAATGCTATTTGGAAGAATAAATAAAACACAAGTTTCTAAAGTCAACGCAATCAAAGAATACAGGTATACTTCATCACTCGCCAATAAATCAAAACCTATAGGGGACTTTGAATCATGAAATTTGGCAAGAAGCAAGACAGCACAAATATAATATGGTAAAATGTATGAGTTGCTTTATTCCGTTTGCTAACTTATGATAGATATGTTTATTATAATTTGTAATATTTAGACACATTACATACTAATATATACTAAATACATAATATTTATTTAATTTACACATATATATAACATTATATAATATGTATATATAGTACTTAGTTATTTTTGTTTAATTGAAATATATCTTTATGTACTCATTGACTTTACTTAATTCACAATCACTATATTTTAAATTGTCACTGTCATACGTTAATTGTAGGAACTATCACTGTATTACTTAGAGAGACCTATAATTGGCTGTATTATCGTAAATATATAACTTTAAAACTGTACCTAGTAAACTAATTTAATTAAATGTAAACTTAATTTTAAACTAATATTTTTGTAGCTGTTGGTCTTTTGAATAAAATAAAATAAAATAGTCGAAATAAAAAATTACGGAAACCTCGGTGCGCGAGTCGCACACGTCCGGATTTTTTTAATTATTTAACTTCTTTCTAATTGAAATCTTATCGATTAAGTACGGTTAAACGAACACTATTAATCTATTAGTATCGGGATACTCAAAAAATCTCGTTTTTAATGAATATAGTGTTATACATTTCTACATATTTCCATACAATTAAAAACTGTAAACAACAAATCATTTTCAATAATTTTCTTATTTTAGGCTCATTGTCGTGTGATCATCATATCGACCTTCCACGAGGAAGTGGAGAGGCGGGCGCTCAGCTGTTCTCCGCCTGTGAGCGCAGTGCTGAAGCAACTCGTCGAGCTCTATACCGCCTACTGGGCCCTGGAGAAACTCAATGATCTATTGCGGGTAAGGACTGCATTACTGCATGGACGGATTTTGTATCTTATTTTAAATCCCTTAGCACTCACATTTCAATATCAAATCAAAATGTTTTTATTCATTAAAATCACAAGGATCGTTTTGAAACGTCAATTTTACTGGCTGTTCCTTCGCGACTAAGCCAGGAAAGAAAGGCAAGAAACAACGCTGATTGTCATCAACAAGTAACTTTTTAATAAAAATATAACCGACTGCAGATAACAGTAAAAACCAAACTACTCTACCATTTTGATGAAGTTTCCATGGAATCAATCTAAAAGTGTATCCTTACAAATAAAAAACTAATTTTCCAAATCGGTTGATATATAACGGAGTTCTGAGCTAACAAACATAACTTAAAAATTAAACAAATTTAAGACGGTTTTCTCTAGGATGCCATTGTCAGAACTGGACCAAATGGAAATGGGACCACATGGGAAGCACCAGCTTTCAAATAAAAAAAGAATCTTCAATATCGGTTCACCCATTCGAAAGTTCTGAGGTAACAAAAATAAAAAAAAAACAATATAGTCGAATTGAGAACCTCCTCCTTTTTTGAAGTCGGTAAAAAGCTTTAATCTAAATAAAACATTTAGTTGTGACAACACCAATAGTAGAAACAGAACTAACACACACAGGAGACAAAAAAAGGACAAAGTTACAATAGTAAAATCCGTTGTCTTTTATTAATTTTAATAAAAATCTCACGCTTGACTAAAAAATTTAGTATACCAGAATAATTTCAATAAAAAAAAGACTTAGTGGTTCCTCAGACACTTTCTTTGTAACAGCTATGGTTTCGAATATCCCCATACTGTCCCAGTTAAAAAACACACACTATAGGTATATCTTTAGTAGATAAGTACACACATAATCAGTTTAGTCCTTGTGAAAAGGCTCGCCCGGGGAAGTACTACCATTATACCTGTTTCTGCAGCCAAGCAGCATTGCTGTGTTTTGGTTTGAAGGGTATGGTTGGCCTTTGAAATTACAGGCACATGAGGCTAATCACCTGTATGCCTCAAGTTGATGAACGCAGTGCAGTGCATCGTAGGGCACGTTTCTATGGTGCGGGACCTATAATTCAATACTTTGTTATAGGCGATGGTAACCATTCAACATCAGGTTTTTTTTTGTTTTTATTGCTGGACATTTCACACAGCGCTATCTAGCCCCAAACTAAGCAGAGCTTGTACTATGGGAACCAGATAACTGATAGAATACTTATATACCTTTTTTTGTAAATACATACTTATATTATACATAGAGAAACAACCAGACCCGGAACAAATATCTGTTGATCATGCAAATATTTGATCCGCGGCGGGAATCGAACCCGTCATATACATGGTGGACCATATACTTGCTCCAGCACAAGTTCGTAAAAATATAACTGTGTTTGCTCGATAAATATGGATTTAAAACCAATTCTACTTTTGAAATAAGATTATATTTCATACTATGAATATATATTTTTGTCTTTATATGTATTTATTTTAAACATAGCCTATCGTAGGTATATTATTGAATTATTTTAAAGTATGTATGTGGTACACCATTGAACCCTAGGTAAAATTCACATGATCCATTCCATCCAAAGGTTGTCTGGTAGAGATCGCTGCTTAGCGATTAGACCGCCAATAATGTATACATTCATTTGAATACTGTTACTTTTAATTGTTTTGTTGTTAAGGGCGCACTATACCTGGGGAGACGTTAAATCGCTGATTGAGAAACAATGTTTTGTTCAACAAATTGTGTGCTTTTAATCTGTAATTCATATATGTTATAGTTAAGGATACGTGTTAGAGCGCCTGTGTTGTGAAAACACGATTCCGTAAAATTTTCTCAAAAAAATCCAAAGATGACTCCAAATTTATCTTAAAACTGTTCGTATGCGATGAATACTACAATTTAGGTCTTGAAACTTTATACAGTAATTCTACACAACATAAATAAGGGCACCTGTGTTTTAAATTTTCAAAATACCTTTTGATTTTACCATAAAATGAAAATATCTAAGTTTTGCACCAATGAAACCATTCGCTCCGGACGCCCTGTCTACGATTCAGTCTGGCCTCGGCTTTCAGACGGGGTACCCGTGGCGCTTGTCGCTCCAAACGAACACGTAATTCTTAGGTAGAATTTATATTTAGTTGGTTTTTGTAAAGACGCAGTAATGAGAAATAAGCACAACAAGATAGTAAAGGGACTGAATGATAAAAAACCAGCAAACATATGAACCACGGCGAGATAGGATGTGCAGCGGCGCGCGGAGAAGCGGGGGTGAAATTCGAGTGTGGGCTGAGGTATAGTCAACTCTTAATGGTGTGCAATACAGTATTATCTAATTTAATCTATATTAAAATGGTTAAAGTAAGCAAAGTAATGGTTTTGGTATCTAATCTGACTTTTCCTTTCAGTATACAACTATATCGAAACAAGACGTCGACTTCTTGCAATCCTGGTATGAAGACTTGCTGATCAAGATCCGACCAAACGCGGTTGGACTCGTCGATTCATTCGATGTATTAGACGAAGTAAGATATAAATAAATAAATATTGCTGGACATTTCACACAGCGCTATGTAGCCCCAAACTAAGCAGAGCTTGTACTATGGGAACCAGATAACTGATAGAATGCTTATATACATTTTTTTTTGTAAATACATATTTATAATATATAGAGAAACAACCAGACTAGGAACAAATATCTGTAGATCATGCAAACATTTGTTCCGCGGCGGGAATCGAACCCGCTACCTCCTGCGTCTCAGCCGGCTATTCGCCCACTGTACCACGGAGGTCGTCAAGATGACGTGCGCCTTGCGTTGTCTAGACGATTTCTCAATTGAACGTGCTAATCGAACTGAAGCAGCAGCGAATAGCCGGCTGAGACGCAGGAGGTAGCGTCCCGCGTCTCAGCCGGCTATTCGCCCACTGCACCTATCTAAGACCATCCTACAACCTGTTTTGTTGTAACGACATTAATTTAAAACACATCCGGAATAGTATTAACTGATTTTAGAGGTTCGTTTAATACTGGTAGTTTGAATATTTATCTAGTAATCGATACATTTCCAATAAACAATTTTAAACGTAAATCCGCGGCGCCATTGCGACGATGGTTAGTCAGTTTAACAGGCACCTACTTACATGATGCATGAATAAGATTTGTTTACCTATTTTATATAGGCAGTTTCATTGATATTTTGGGACTTGATATAAAAACCTATTATACAACAATAACCATTAGCCCTACCCTTGGTTTCATTTAATGTCGTACATAATAAAACACGTAGTATATGTTCGGTTCGGTTCAGCCGTTTAACACGTAACAAACAGACAGATAGAGAGAGAGAGAGTTACTTTTTAAGGAAGTTTAAAAGTAGCGCCAGTGATAGAAAAATTGATGAGTAAGCTAGGCTAGCGTGGTATGGACATTTTATGCGGATGGAAGAAAATCATGTGACTAAAAGAGTGTTAGATATGAGTGTGGATGGGTATAGATGTAGAGGAAGGCCGAAGAAGAGATGGATGGACTGTGTCAAGAATGATATGGGTAAGAAGGAAGTGACAACGGAGACGACGGCTGATAGAGAGATGTGGAGGAGGAATACATGTTGGGGCGATCCCACGTGATGTGGGAAAAGGGCAGGAAGAAGAAGAAACAGACAGAAAGAGAGAGTGTTACTTTATGTTAGTAAGGATTCATAACTGATTTGTTCTGGTGTTATTGTTCCAGTTGCTGCAATCTACGCTCGGTGCATACGACGGTCGCGTGTACGAGCGACTCATGGAAGACGCCTTGAAGAGTCCGCTGAACGCCGAGCCCGTCAACAAAAGCTTCCACCTATACCTCAAGCCGTTCATGCAGGGGAAACTGTGAACTAGTTTTATCTAGTTTTCTAGTTATAAGCATTATATTTGTCTATAACATGCTGTATTTTTTCCAGCGGCGTCCAAGGCAGTCTTAGCATGCAGTGTTGTTCAGATGGCGCTGAGAATGAGAGTTATGTTTTAACCTTGTGCAATTCTAAATCCTTATCTTTCAGCATTGGTATTGGTAGCATTGGTGACGAACGAAATGTGTGAGTTAAATGAGAACAATACAATTCAAGATATTTTATTTCTCTTAAGAATTAGTAATTCACTTACAGAGAATACTTAAAAATAACGTAAAACTAGGTGTGCCTTACAGCGTTAATTTTTATAATTGTATTGTGTATGTAAAAAGGTATGGTAAAATAACATAATAACAATCACAAACAACAAACAAAAAAAAAATAGTTAGACATGGACATAGACATACATTTATTCAAACTTTAGGATCACTAGGAACGCTTAGTTACGTCAGGTTACAAACAAATGCAAACACAAAAGCACAAAGTGAAAGATGCAGCCGCACAGGGACTTTGTCAAATAATATTAAAATTTAAAAACAACAAATAATTAAAATTACAGCGGCTGTAAAAAGGCATTGTCAGATAAAATACAAATTTTGCAGCTGTACAGGGCTTTGTCAAAACTAAAACTGTTCATTCCAAATTTCTGAGTCTAAGATAAAGTCATTGATGCTATAATATGCTTTTTTCGTAAAGTGATTTTTTTATATATTTCTTGATTGCATTTTCTTTCAATTCTATGACATGTTTGCGTAATTTATTATAAAACCGCACCGCACCGCGTTAAAGTGGGTAGGTGCCTAATTTGTGTTTGTACTTCCTGTATTGTTAGATATGTATTCTAAAATGATCATTAAAAAAAACCAGCCTTGTTTCTTGCCTTTCTTTCCTGACTTGGTCGTGAGGGAACAGGCAGTAATTTTGTAATTGAACAATTTTATAAAAAACTAGCTGACCAATCAGCAGATTCGCACGCGTAGTTTTTCAATAAAACCATTACCCTCCTTCTGCGCACAAGGGTAGAATTTTTACTATACTACTAAGTTTTACTTCAGTCGTGTGGCCTAAAGACTTCTTTACGCACGCTTGACTTGGGGAGTAAGCTGGTGAATGCGTTACGAAAAGTGCGAACGGAAGTGGAGAGGGAGATATAAGTTAGTGAAGATAGGAAGAGAGAGAGAGAGTTACCTTTCGTATATTTTTAAACGTTAATGTGCGAGTGCGAGTTGCGTCTGTCCAGAATGAACATAGACTGATCGACCTACAGACGTGTGGACAATTTTGTAATTGAACAATTTTATATATTAATACTTTGAATAAGAAATTTTACTTCAGTCGTGTGGTATAAAGCATACTCGTTTTTTTTCCTTTTAGCATGCTTAGATTAGTTATAGTATATTTGTTGTGGTATCATATACTGAATAAAGATTTTATGATTCTTTTTATGATTTAATTCCGACCATAGCTTTCATTGCTCGCTATGCGACTTTAAATTACGATGAAGAAAAAATGAGAAGATGCTAAGCATATGTTATCGTAGGTTTATTGAAATAGGTAGGTACCTTGTATTTGGCTAGGTTTGGTTATGTCTATGTGTCTTGGAATTTAAATTAAACCTCTCCCTCTACCTACAATAACTGTTTGTCAGCATTACACAAAGGTTAACTGGAAAATCTATCTGGCATTAAAGTCGTGTATAGTCTATTTTTATTTTGTGCAATATATATCTATTGTATGTACAGTGATATCTTATCTGTTCAGTTGACAGCGTCGCTAATGCCTACTGAAAGACCGCGTTTGTATCTAAATTTGTCGGATTTAGTTACAGTTTTGTCCACATGAACAGATATGTTGGTGGCACTACCTATAACGGCTTATTAAACCTTTCTTTTTTATACTATTTTATACACGGTGTCCTTTAAATCACTGTTTACCCAGAACAAACGTTGTTCAGACCATGCTCTACTAACAGTTTATAACATCAAATTAAAAAAACTGATCGAAATCGGTCTTTGAAAAATATAAAAAGTTGCGAACTTAAAACGTCTATTTTAACGTTACGCCCTACAACATAGTCAGCGCGCTAACCGGTAGCTATGTGGGTAGCTACTAGTTATCTAAGGAGTGGGTAATACGCTACGGCTAGCGTACCCATGAACTTTATGTCACGGTTAGTTTTTGAACAATATTAGACTTATTTGAGGTCTAGATTTTTTTAAATTTTATTCTCTTATTTGATGCTATAAACAGTTAGTACACCATGGTCTGAGCAACGTTTGTTCTGGGAAAACAGTGATTTAAAGGAAACCGTGTATAGATAAAACAACCTTAAGGCCCACTTGATGTTAAGTGGTATCCTGATGTTAAGTGGCGGCAGAAATAGGGTACCTAGTACTTCCCCGGGCGAGCCCTTTCACAAGGAACTCAACTAACTCTGCCTACAAATTAAGGCCTTAACAGGAAAAACAAACTGTCGTAACTACTACTTGTGACGTATTGTGATATATTTATATTATTATGAAATGAATTATTTTAAGACTTATACGCCTAGGTGATATTAAAGGTTTTTTTACAGAAGAATGTATTTTTTTGGATACTAACTGCTATTTTTAACTAACACCTGTATATTTAACTGAATATACCTAGTCAGGTCATAAATTCTGTCACATGTTTAATATAAAATATTTGAAACAAGTTTATTTATGATGTAACCATTTATATACCAAAATGAACTTAACAAAACATAGATTCTTATGACACTAAAGTTTATTCAAAATGACCTACGTGATTTTGAATACAGGCCTTCAATCTGCGCGGCCAGTCGTCCATCGCAGCACGAACGATGTCCATGTCAATATCAGCGGCTGCCTAAATCAAGGATGTCTTGAGTGACTCCAAATTGGGATGAGGCTTTGAGCACGCCTTTTCCTCCAAGTGTTGCCATATCTTGTAATCTAACGGATTAAAATCTGGACTGGAGGAGGGCCAGTCTTCGTGCCGGATGAAGTCGATTTCACGCGCTGCCAGCCAGTCTTGTGTGCTCTTCGCTCTATGAGCTGGCGCCGAATCTTGTTGGAATACCCAGTGCCTGTTATTGAACATGATATGAAAAACAGGTTCCACAAGGTTCGGCAGGACTGTATTTTGATACACAACTGCATTCGTTTTTACACCTTTCTCACAAAAATGTACCTCTGTTAAGCCCCAATAAGAAACTCCCAATCATACCATGAGCGAGGATGGAAAATGACCTCGTTGGACACGCGGAATACGGTTGCACGCTTCTTCACTATTGTGTGCGTACACCTTATCATTTTGTTTGTTGTAGCTCTCTTCTACGGTAAAAATTTTTTCATCCGAAAAAAGAATTTCCCGATATTTTTTTCCCGCGTACCGCTTCAACAAAGCGTCTCAGGTCCATTAGACGAGCATTCAAACGATGTCCTGTTTTTCTTCGATATGCCCGAAGCTCTAAGTCTTCATTTAACACCCTTTTCACCGTGGTTCTGCTTAACCCCATCTGAAGGGCCAACAGTTTCTGCTTACGTTTGGGATTTCTTTGATTTCGCGCCTTCACAGCTTTTATCACTGCTGGAGTCCTAACAGACCGAGGGCGACCACTTCTTGACCTGTCATCTACACTAGAGTCTTCATTGTATCGTTTGATGGTGCGATAAACGAATCTTTTGGTTATATTCAAACTTTTCAGTACGTCTAAAATATGAATTGGCGCGTAACCGCAACGATGCAACGCAATAACTGTAACACGGTCTTCTTTAAGCGTCCACTCCATATTTAAAAATGAGTAAAATTCTAAAAAGTATACATTTTTATTTTCATGAACAATTCGAAATTCGAATTCAATAAACTTTTTTGTGGCCAGCATTCTAAAAGAAAAGTTTTTACTGTGTGACAATACTTATGACCTGACTAGGTATAGACAGTAAGTAAATAATAATATAGATCCATTTCAAGATTTTTGAAGTTATACTTGATTTGGCGCGTTAGGATAAACAGATCACAGTATTTTCAGCATGTGACGGAAGTTGCGCACCGATGTACCTACCTAAATGTAAGGCGCGGGACAAATACGAGAGACGTCGGGCGGAGGCGAGGCGCGGGCGAACACTGTGGATGCATTTGGGGCATTCTAGTGTTTGATTTTATCACGAGAACACACATCTGACGAAGAAGACGTCATGTCTTCTTAGTCAGATGAAGAGGATCTACAAGCTCTGGTGCATTTAGAGAACTTACAAAAGATTAGAAGATATGCGGTCCACCCTGTGCGACAAGCAGGACAGGAGCATGCCACTGCTAACTGCAGGCGAGCCGAGGGCGAGGAAGCGCCGCCCGCGCCACGCCCGCGCTCCGCCGTCTCAGTATGTCTCGTGCCCTACCACTTCTATACATTTGGTATGAAATATCAAAGAAGTGACGCCGCGCCCGCGCTGTGCCCGCGCCTCGCCTCCGCCCGACGCCTCTTGTATTTGTCCCGCGCCTAAAAATGTAAGGTATATGTACGTTGTTCCGGTCTTAAATGCGTAAAATACATATATATTATTTCGTGACTAAGTCGCAGAGGGTTGACACCGAAACTAAAGTAGCAAAATTTAATACGCGTTTAAAAAAATATGTCACATAGAAAATTAAGATCTCCTATACAGTAACAGTACCGTATACTGTATGTCGTATTTGAATTGTTGCTGTTCTTACTAGCTATATAGATAGTTATGTTACAACTTACATAAAATACCAATGTAAGGAAATAAACTTAGTGTGTGTTTTAGCTTACGTCTAAACATCACCTACTTAGCTAATGGTTTTATGTCTCACCAGAACCACTGTCTATGTAGAACGCGTTCGTGTGAATATTAATGCGATTAAGACGTGTTCTTGTAATTTTACCTATAAATTTTTTTGTGTCAAGTTTGTTTTGTTGTGTTGTGTGAAGAAGTGGTTTGTGTCGGTGAACGCTAATTGGTGTAGTTAATTAGTTTTACTTCATAGGTACCTTTTTAGGTATTATTTATAGTAAAATGTTCAAATGTTTAAAATGTTCACTATTTAGAATGCCTGTTTAATTTTAGTGTAAGATTTTGAATGTTTTCGAGGTTAAGTTTCAATGACATTTCTTTAATTTTACTCGATGATACTTTTTTTGTATTTGCTGACATTTTATTGTATTTATTTATTTTGAGACATTTTAATTTTTTTCTTATCTAAGTATTGACATTTTCTATTTTTTATTTAATAATCGTTTTTTTTATTTAATAATTATTGACTTTTTAATATTGCACGCTTTTTAGATTAATCTTATCCATTGGCATTTTTAATTTCTTAATCATGTTTTTATCATTGACATTGTTTAATATTGCATGCTCATACTGAGCTGATTAAGGAGATTCTAATTGATATATATTTATCATCTGTTGCTATTTAACTGTACCCATTTTCGTAATGAATAAATGAAATGAAATGAATAAATGAAATGAAATGAATAAATGAAATGAATAAATGAAATGAATAAATGAAATGAATAAATGAAATGAATAAATGAAATGAATAAATGAAATGAATAAATGAAATGAATAAATGAAATGAATAAATGAAATGAATAAATGAAATGAAATGAATAAATGAAATGAAATGAAAAAGAAAATGATCAAAAAACTGTTCTTGAGTCCGATTAAAATTAGCTAAGCTACATTTAAACACAGAGTTGACAGAGGCTTGTTGCTCTCGGGGTTGCCAGAAAGTCGCTAACAACAACGCCCACATTTACTCTATGAACTTTTGTCAGTTTGTCTTTTACATTTGTCGGGTTATATCTACCTAAAACAGAAAAAAATTATAGTGTAAGCGAATATATCGGCCTTTAGGAGGCCCCCGTGACGATAGGGGCCCTATGCACAGGCCCCGTGTGCCCTTATGGTAGAGTTGCCATAAATCCCCAAGGCCCCGTCGGGACATTTACAATTAGGAGTCCTTTTTTTTTGTATACAGCATGTAACAGAAATCATGGAAATAAATCTAGGTATGTATTATTATGTCATACACATCTGTATCTCTAGCTTGATGTAAGGAACCTACACACCTGAAAAAAATACCCAAGATAGATGATAGATTGTGTAGTGTAGATGATACATAATAGAAAATCTCACCCAAATAGCACAAATAAGAAGAAAAAAAATATTCAAAATTTGCATTAAAATAAAACAGTCGTCTTTTGGCTGCTTGCGCGTCCTGCGCGGCGCGCTCGATTATGTATGTCGCGACATTTTAGAGCTTGTCGGGACGTCGGGACACCACTGTTAATAACGGTGACATGTCCCGACGACGTATCGGGACGAATGGCAACCCTACCTTATGGTAAAGACAGTACTGCGTGCAGTCTTCAACCACACCATCACATATAACGATGAGGTTGCTCAAAAGCATAAATTATTCTCAATAAAAAACCGACCGACAGTAGATGTCTTGGCATAATGCGCGCAAGTAGAATCATATCAACAGCGCCGCGCCGCTCGCTAAAGTAGTAGGTAAGGTAAGTACATTCAGTTTTTATCGCTTGTCATCGTTGTCGGACGTGTGTTTTGATGTGTTATCGTTTCCATTACTTTCGTTGTGATTTAAATACTTACCTAGTTCTTATATTAGTTTTGGTAGGTATTGTGCTATGAATTTTATTACTTTATGATCATTCAATTGAAAGATGTTTAAATTTAAGTAGTGAAAACGTTATTTGTTTATTTTGTGTAGTGAGTAGAGTCGTTAACCTTGATAGAGGATGCCGGATGCTGTTTAAGTTTACAGAACCAACACAGACTGTTATGAGGATACTAGAGAACTAATATTTGATTTAGTTATGTAAGACTATAATAGATGGCGCTGTTGTAAATTTCTGGCTCTGAGTGACATAAACTTTTACTAGAAAACTGTTCGTCGGACCTTGTTATGTGCATTATGTAGGTATTCATACAATCGATTTAAAACAAATATTCTTCTACAAACTAACTAGGCACCTACTTAAGTTGTTTTTAGGGTTCCGTACCCAAAGGGTAAAATGGCACCCTATTACGGCTCCGCTGTCTGTCTGTTTGTCTGTCCGTCTGTCACCAGGCTGTACCTATCTCATGAACCGTGATAGTTAGACAGTTGAAATTTTCACAGATGATGTATTTCTGTTGCCGCTATAACAACAAATACTAAAAGCAGAATGAAATAAATATTTAAGGGGGCTCCCATACAACAAATGTGATTTTTTTGCCGTTTTTATAGATACTTAATGGTACGGAACCCTTCGTGCGCGAATCCGACTCGCGCTTGGCCGGTTTTATTTGTTTCAATTGTTCAATGTCGCGTAGACTCCTCTATTTCTGATAGAAGTAGAATGTAATTAATATACCTATAAGTAATTAAAACGTTAAGAGAGAGTTCATATTGATTTTATCTGCTCTACCTTTGCTCTACCACTAAATAAGTCAAAAAATACAACTATAGCATGCCTAATAAAATGATAAATAACATCGAAAACTCAAGATAAGTTCGGCAACAAAAACTTATGGATGTTGTATTTATCATTTATTTAATATCTATGTGTTGTAATCAGCTTAACTGTAATAAACTATTATTAATCACTTCAGATTGAACATTGCACTTGAGCAGGCGCGGACATAGAATAAAATGACGTTATTTAATATAAATGAGGACCTAGTGAAAGAACGGCAGAAGTGCTCCTTTGACGTTCAGGAGCTGATTCATCTGATTGATGATGGAGAGAAGAATACTAAGGAGAGGAAGAAGATTGGTGAGATCATATTGTATTTATTTTATACTAGCTGACCAATCCGCAGCTTCGCACGCGTAGTTTTTCAATAAAAATATAACCCTCCTTCTGTGCAGTTGGGTAAAAAGTAGCCTATGTCACCCGGGGATAGTGTAGCTTCCCCACAGTGAAAGAATTTTTTTAAATTGGTCCAGTAGTTTCGGAGCCTATTCAATACAAACAAACAAATCTTTCCTCTTTATAATATTAGTATAGAATAGATTTATATTAATACATTGAAAGAAAACTTTGAACCCCTTTTTCGAGTTCAGTACCCAAAGGGTCGAACGGGACCCTATTACTAAGAAACCGCTGTCTGTCTGTCCGTCTGTCACCAGGCTGTATCTCATGAACCGTGATAGTTAGACAGTTGAAATTTTATTAAATGTGTAAGTTGCCTAATTTTACCGACACCCATATCCCCTTCAAACCAGTACACAGCGAGCATTATTACTGCTTGTTAAAATGTTTTGTGCTTTTTCAGAGGAGTTGGTTCTCAGTGTAAAGGAACTGAGAGATGAGGTACCAGAAGAGTATTTAAGTCACAAGGAGAGATATGAGAACTCTATCAGAAAGGCGAGTCTCCTTGTCAACCTGCTTAGGCGTCCTATGGCGGACGATTTGACCGATGTTTTTCGGTAAGTCAAGATTATCTTATATTGATGTTTGTTGATCAATGTGTTGTTATTTATTGGTTAGATAAGAATCATCTAGAACAAATCCCATCAAAAACATAAATGTAAAATGAGAGCCAAGTTCAATATTATGATATATGCCTTGGTTGTTGACTTCAACGACAAAAGAAGTCAGATCTAAATGGGTGCCAAGTTCAATGGTCAAACCTGAAATTTATTTATAACGACGTAAAAAATTTTTATAACAACTTAAAATATCATATCTTTTTATAACTTAGGATAATATATTGAAGCCAAAAATCTGAATTGGCTAGTTCTCATATACGAATTATTATTAAGAACCTACTACCGACTAAAACCTACTAAAACAGTCATGGAAGAGCCCTATGTTCGATGGCTTAGGTTCTACCAGCAAGCTAAATTTTCGGAAGAATAAAGTGAGAACTTGCGAAGACTATAATATAATTTGTATATGAAAACTAGCCAAGTCAGGCCTTAGGCTTCAATATAACTAAGTTTAAAGAAGAAATGATATTTTAAGTTGTTATAAAATATTTTGTTGTTATAAATAAATTTCAGGACTGACCATTGCACTTTTACACAGTTCTGTTAGCTTGACACGCTACCGAGGAAATCCGGGCAGCAAGACATTTAAGAAAATGTATTGCTGTCGCGCTGTGCCCTAACGACCGCGCTATCTATGCGTGAGTGAGTGATCAGACTGCACATTGTGCATGTTTGCGTGCCATAGCTCGCACGCACGGTCGCGCCCACAGAACATAAAAAACAATAGAACTAGCATGATGACTTTTCACTAAGAAAACCAGTGTAGCTAAACTCGCACATGTAAAGACTAGCACACTTAGAAATAAAAGTTATAATTGGTTGAAAGAGAACGTTAATAGAGGCCTAAAACCATAAAACCAATTTAACGGATATAAAACCTTAGCTACTATGGAACATGGTTTAAAATTCAATAAAATAAACAGTAACAAAAAATTAAAGTTTACTTCTTCTACTCGGCAAAAGATGACGCTTTAGAAAATATTTTTATTTTAGTCTCTATTAATTAGATATAAGACTGATAATGCAATGGCTGTTATATACCTGTATATACCTTTTAATAGGGGTAACCAATTAAAGCTATCGATAACACATTCATCAGTATATTGGAGTCACATCCCTAATTGAGTAGCTTAAGTTGAGGTTTAAGAGAAACGCGACCTTAAGGAGTATTATTCACAGTTTATTTTGTTTGACGATTTTGCATTTTAAACAAAACTAACAAAAAACAATAAAATAATACTTACCGGTGATAGGATATGCCCCCTTTTGTTAAATTTTTGGTTCGGTTATAATATTTACACTCCAAAACGGCACAATATGGCTTTTTTTTTAAAGTACGTTTACCCCACAGTAATTGAAACACGACTGAAGTGAGCGAAGCTTGTAGTGCGCGGAACTCCGCGTACTTGGTGTTACGCGGGCCCCGCCTACTTACGACTTCAATTGTTTTTTGTGTTCGTGGTCGCGCCGTTCGGCCCCGCCCGCCCCCCTTGCCTCACTTTGCAGTCGGCGCGGCGGCGAGTTGATATCGGCATTTTCAGTTGTTTGGAGTGTTTCAGTGAAGTTCTCCCAGTTATTCAGTTTCTCAGTTTTAATTTTGTTTGACCCTGGCTTTTGTTACTGGACTTGTTTCTTCGCTTCACTCTTGACCCGGCTTCTGTGTTGATTTTTTGAGTTTTTTCGTCTTTCAAGGAGTTATACCGTGCGTGAGTAATTTTGTTTAAATATTATTATAAAAATAATGATTTTATCTTATTATATTGCCTAGTTTTAATTAGATACACTTATACATGTAACATGAATAGTGAATGTTTCAATCACACAATATTATAAATGCGATAGTTTGGATGTTTGTTTATTTGTTTGTTACTCAATCACGTCGAAACGGCTGAACCGATTTCGATGAAATTTGGTATAACGGGGACTAACACCTGAAATAACACATAAGCTACTTTTTATCCCATTAATCAGTTCCCATGGGATAAAAATGGGTTATCAAAGTTTCTGTATGTATTTTTGCACCTCAGAACAACGCGGGCGAAGCCACTGGCAACAGCTAGTCACATCACACTAATATTATAAATGTGAAAGTTTGGATGTTTGTTTATTTATATGTTTGTTTGTTATTCAATCACGTCGTAACGGCTGAACTGATTTCGATGAAATTTGGTATATACGTAGATTATAACCTGGATTACCACATAGGCTACCTTTTATTTCATAAATCAGTTCCCATGGGTTAAAAATGGGGTGTCAAATCAAGTTGCAACAGCGAGTTTAGCTTTATTTCTAGATTACCTACACATTTAGGAGTGTTAAGTGTACGAAGTCGCGGGCAACACCTAATAATTAGTTAGTACCTAATAATTTACTGGGTTTTCAAAAAAGTGGACAGAAGTTCTAACGGGCGATCCGCGAAGCACACACGTTTGAGTTCCTTGCCTAGTGTTAATTTTATATACCTACTCGGCTGTGATATCTAAAACAATAATAATGATCTTTTTGTTTCAGAAATACCTACCCAAACTCTGTACAATGGGCAATAGAAGAGGAATGAAGAGTCGTTTATTTATAAACGCTAAACGAAAAAAAAAAACTCAATTAGTCTAAAGTGTCAGATTCATTTTACACCGCGTTCGATCTCCAGGGTAGGTATTGTTTTTGTAACTTAAAAAAAAAAGGAACCTATTACTCCAGTTAGATGGTACATAATAATGGACTATATCCGCAAAGCTTGAAGTAAAAAAATAGCTATTTTTAGTTGGCATTAATTACTTATGCATTTTTCCGCTACGTGTCAGAATATCCATATATATTCAAAATATCTAATTATAATAACTATGGTTTTTTGTACTACGTTCGAAATCCCTAATGCATTCTTGCTCCATTAAGGATGAATTACCTACATTTGAAACATCAAATTTTAAGTTAAATCATGGTTTACTGACCGAAGCTTATAGTAGGCACAACGAAACCGCTGGCGGCTCAGCTATTTAATATTATTAGCTCGATTACCACTCACTGACTCACTGACATCAATTTTCTCCCAGATTCCCCCTTGTATAGCGTAGAAATGTTTGACGGGATCGTACAGAGGGAGTTTCGTTGAGTTGGGAATTAATTCTAAAGTCCCTTTTCCCCCCCATTTGCCCCCATTCGTATATCAGAAAGTACAAATTTTACAGCATTGGCGCCAAAACGAATGTTGCTCAAGGCATTTTTTATATTCATAAAAAAATAGTTTTTCATACAAAAAAAAAATTATCCCATACAAAGTATTTCTGTGTCAATACCGTATACCGTACATTTCATACGGTATTTGTTAGGTGCCACACGGCTTGTGTGTACTATAAATATAAAATTAGTGTAAAATTTGCTTCATTCTATTTATTGGTGGCGGATTATAGGTGGTGGAGGGCATGACATAACTTTCTTAGTAATTTTTCAGGTTTATGCGATTGCATACCACGAAATTTAGCAGTGAGAGAAAGGAAAGATATCGAATAAACTAATAAAACGTTAATAAATAACCAGCTTTTAATTATCTTCCTAGTTTTCTACCGGCAGTTGAGTAATCTATAGATCGTTTGTGTTGTCTTTAGATGATTCAACTGTTTATTCTGTATTTTATAGTCTAGTAAATAATTAAGTATTCATTCTGTTAATAAATTTAGTTTTCAACCTACACATTTGAAGTCATGATAATAATGATAAACACAATTCAAATCAGAACCGCAAGCAGATTCAAATGAGCTCAACCACTAGTAGTCCACTACAATCCATTCAGAAGTTCCATTATCTAGCATCCGTCTCCATCATGAGTCCACCTCCATGGTACCATATTATTGCATTGTCACCGAAGTTACATATGTATTCCTAATTTAAATGCGTGTATAAAATTTCGTCAAAATGACTCACTATCAGGCGGATAATACTCTACCTTAGCTACATCTGGTATCATGAAGGAGATAGACGTGTCTACTAGCAACGATTACTTAAAAAAAATACTTCTGATGCTCATTATTAGGCGGATGACCTGCTCGTGTAGCTACTTTTGGCGTTTATTATCAGCCGGACCGGGCGACCTGCTCGTACGAGGGGAGTTCAATGTATTCTCGGTATCGGGGTAATATACTAATGATGAGGGTAATTAAATTATCTCATTAGTTTATGACACTCATTGAGGGTATAAATACAAAATTTTATTTGATTGTCGCCATTAGTATTCAAAATATCATTTCGGAAAGGCAACTACGATGACTGATACGACAATGTTGAAAAAAATCAAGCATCGCGCTGTGATAAAATTCCTCACAAAACAAAGAAAGACTCGTAGCTACGTTTGGCACTCACTATCAGGCGGGCGCAACTGTTATAAGGCGTTTCAAGATTCGGCCAGTCATCCATTAGAGCAAGCGTACATTAGTGATTTTGAACTTTTTTTCCGTAGTCCGTAGTTAATTTGGCTAATAAATTTTAGATATTCTGATATAGGTATCAGAGTATCTAAAAATACGTAATCATTCATAGGTTACGTTATACGTACCCTATGAATAATCATATCACATTCCTCCTCCTTCGTCACTCAAAAGTAAAAAACAAACTATCTCTTACATATTAACGCGCCGGTGAACCCCGAGCGTAACTTCAATTCGGCCGCGTCAAAAACTTCGGCCTGAATATCGCTATCCCTGTTTAGTGACGAAGTTTGGCCACGCAGAGCGTAAGTGATAGCAATAGAACGATTCTAAATTTGATTAGATTTTGACCGTGTTCTGTAATACCAAAAATGATGACTGAAAACTTGTTGTATTTTTCTCATTGTGTTGTTATTCTGTAACTAGACGATATAATCTATGTTCCCATGACTAGGATACGTAACATGTTGTTGTTTTTAATACGAAACAATTAGGTTAAAAACAGGTCTTTTATTACGTAAAAACATGCAGAATGCGATACGCTTCTATTTCATTTTAGGTAAGTATTTTGATCTAATATATGGTTGGGAACCTAGATAAATACTATTAAAATTAAAATAATACCTTATTAAGATAAAAATATGCTCCAATTAAAAATGATCTTGGTAGTACGTGTTGTATGGGCGATTGTCCCTTCGGTGTCCCCTTAAAACGATGCAGTGTTCTAACCAAAGATGTTACAAGATATCGATATAAACAAACAACACTAGAGGTATCGATATAATTATCGACAACGACGCGTCACTTCTTTGTATACGTATTGGTTCGGCCCTCTCCTCCCTCGATCCACCCCGAACAGCGTGTGATAGAGACAACAGCAGATCGGACTGTTTCGTAGTACCCTGTTTCCTCCTCCAAAACTGAACCGATTTTTTTTTTCAATAATATAATTAAAAGGGCTTTGCTTATGCCTGTGCGTTTCGTTTTTACATTTATATTCGTCAAACTTGTTTGCTGGATGTCTGAAAAGGGGCAGTAAAAATTAGCAATTTCTGTGACTTTAGAAGGTTCCTAGTTCTTATAATAATTAATTTATGGAGAAAAACAAAACGTAGGGGTACTTACAGATTGTATGGTAAAAAATATTTGCCCTAGTGTCACTATCCAGAGAGGAAACAGGAGACTACGTTTGTATGGACGAAACGCAGACCGGATTTTCTCTTACATCAAGCGTAGCAGTAGATTCGCCGCTTAGGAGTTTGTTTATTTGTTGCAGTCCTACATACAAATATAAGGTTCAAATGGGAGTTATAAAAGATGTCTCTCCATTCATGCTGCATATGGGTATGTTCGTGCCTACGATAGTGAACCAGGCCTCTGAGGACCAGCTGGCAGAATGGCTGCCTAAAGCATGGTCTATGCAGATTATTGGGACCTATGCTCAGGTGAGGTTCTAGAAAGAATTAAAGTTACAGAGGTCAAGAACTCTAGAGGTTTCAGGTTCTCACTAGTGTGACAAGCTGAAAAAATATGTTTATAACGCAAGCTATAAACTTCCAGTATAAGCTGACCTTTCATTCTACGAAAAGCCTACACAATGCGAGGTCAGCTTATACTGGAAATGTATAGCTTGATGTGTAGCCGTGTGTACCTAATTGCACATAAAGTACGAGCGTGCGATCCTGTATACGTTTTTAACGTTCACGTACTGTTGTCTCTTAAATTAGTCTGTTTGTTTTGCAGACGGAGCTAGGCCATGGCACATTCCTCCGAGGATTGGAGACTACAGCCACATACGATCCCAAAACCCAAGAGTTCATACTAAACAGTCCTACCCTGACGTCTTACAAATGGTGGCCTGGGGGATGTAAGTGTTATATTTACTTCAATAAGACATGCAAATTGTTCAGGGGACTGAAGTATTAAAATAAGTTCTATTTATTAGAAACTTATTTACTAATTTTAACCGACTTCAAAAAAGGAGGAGGTTCTCAATTCATCGGAATCTTTTTTTTTAATGTACCTATGTTCCCCGATTATTCGAAGACGTCGACCGATGCGAGAAATTCTTTTTTGTTTTTTGTTACTTCCCAGGTGGTCCCAATGGCACCAAGTCAGGATCTGTTGATAGGGTCCCAAAAAATCAAGGGTAACCCTGTTCATTATATCCTACTAATATTATAAACGCGAAAGTTTGTATGTATGGATGTCTGTTACTCTTTAACGCCGGAACGGCTGAACTGATTGCGTTGAAATTTGGTATGTACGTAGATCATAACCTGGATTAACACATAGGCTACTTTTTATTGGCAAACCACGCGTGCGAAGCCGCTGGCAACAGCTAGTAGTTTAATATATTTTCTATAAAAAAAACTATTCTAAAATTTGTTATATTTTTGTTAAAAAGTTACATAAGTCATTTGTTTCTATCAAAAGTTACGAATGCAGATATCTAGCCATCCTGACCTCGCGTAATCAAATGCCGAAGCAATTATGATAAGACCATTGTGATGACAGCAACGATAAATTCCTCAGCCGGTAAAATCGTTCTCTTGCCGTGATATCATTAGTCAGTTCCATGTACTGTGCCAATTAGTCGTTGTCGTTTGCATTACCACGGAATATTTTTGCCGTGAAAAAAAATCTGCCACTATCAGGCAGTTTTTTTTAATCAATGAAAAGGGTATGAAAAGGGTTTTTAATCAATGAAAAGGGTTTTGACGTAGCTGAAGAACTGGGAATTGACCACAAAACAGTTTTGGCGCATTTGAAAAAAACTGGGTACACAAAAAAGGTCGATATTTGGTTACCCCACGAGCTCACTGAAAGAAACCTAATGAACCGTACCTACTCATTTGTGATTCTTTATTACGACGTAATGATACCGAACCATTTTTTAAGAAGCTGATAACTGGTGATGAAAAGTGGATCATATACGACAAGAACGTGCGAAAAAGGTCGTGGTCAAAGACCGGTCAGGCTTCACAGACTGTGGCGAAACCCGGGTTAACTCGCACCAAGGTGATGTTGTGTGTGTGGTGGGATTGGAAGAGCATTATTCATTATGAGCTGTTACCACCAGGCAGGACTATCGATTCTGAACTCTACTGCGAACAACTGATGAGATTAGAAAGAAAGAAAGAAGACATTTATTCACATAAACTTTACACAAAAAACAAACAAAACATTTAAACAAACATAATTTATACACAATGAAAAAATACATACACACAGGAGGAAAATAATGCATTGTATATTACGGAAATTAAAGTGTATGCATGGAGAAATGCTGCCATGTACAGGGTTATGCGAAAAGGCCTGAGCTCAGCATGTGCTGGAAACTAATTTACAACGCTGATTTCCAGCACAAGGCTTTGGTGACTCACGACCGTACTTAAAGAGTAATAAAAAAAATATAAATAAATAAATGTCCTTACAAAAGTGAAGATACTGTGAAGTATATTATTCAAAAATATAAATGATTAAAAGTATTAATGATGGTATTAATGATGATGGCAATGCTCGGGATTTCTCTACGGGATCGAATCAGAAATGAGGAGATACGTAAGAGAACTCAAGTCACCGACAAAGCCCGACGGATTAGCACGTTGGGCAGGCCATATAGCGCGCACAACAGATGGCCGATGGGGCCGGAAGGTTCTCGAGTGGAGGCCACGGACCGGCAAGCGCAGCGTAGGACGTCCACCTAACAGATGGGCAGACGACTTGGTAAGAACCGCAGGTCGGCGTTGGATGCAGGCCGCTTCCAACCGCAGTTCCTGGAGATCAATGAGGGAGGCCTTTATCCAGCAGTGGACGTCCTACGGCTAATATGATGATGATGATTAATGATGATTATTTAAGAGATAAATACGCAAAGACTCTTACCAAAAAAAGAGCACGATAAAATGTAAATAATAGATATAAAAAAATAATGAAGATAGAAGTATTTGGATAAAGCTTGTGATTAAATTGCGATTAATTTAAAATAAATTAATTAATTAAAAAAATAAAAGAAAAAAATGTTTATTCAGGTTTGATGGGACAGCAGTATGTATAGAAAACTGATTTCATACCTATACCAAGCAATCACGGAACAAACTTTTGCGAGTCTATTAGGTGTCTCCTAAACTTTATCCTGAAGTTAGGCTTACTTAGGAGGTCACGTAATGGTGGGGGGAGAGAGTTCCAGCACTTAGTGGCACAGAAACGAAAACTACCACGAAATGCAGCAGAGCCATGTTGCGGTGTACCTACGTAATAATAACGATGACGCACGTATTGCATACATATTGTGATCTCGAGCCCAATCAAGTTTGGAATAGAGATAGAACGGCTTTTGGGTCTTCACCACACCAAACTTTAAAGTTGCAAGATGCATATCTCTCCTGTGCTTCATATTTAATATATTATGCTCATTCAGGAATGGTGTTATATGGCTACGTGGAGGAACATCAAAACAGAATCGCACACAAGCGTTTTGTACTCTCTGGATTAGACGAGATGTTTTAGAGAGCAGGCGGGGACCATACACACAATCAACGTAGTTAAACCTGGAAAGCACCAATGAGTCCACGAGCATAGTACGGAGGCCTGGATACGTGGTGTTCGAACCTTAACTGTTCATCTAGAAAAAGACCAAGATTCTTAGCTTCGTAGACTCGCTCGATTATCTCCCCACTAATAACCAACTGTGGATTTAAATTACTTATTTTCATAATTTGATTTTTATTTTAGATTAAAGCAAGAAGTTGAGAGAAAGCGACCGGAATTCATCAACAGAAGGGGTGTGGGTTTTGATCATGATAACGCTAGACCTCACACATCTTTTGCCATTCAGCAAAAATTAAGAAAGTTTGGCTGGGAGGTGTTAATGCATCCGCCGTATAGTCCTGACCTTGCACCTTCAGATTTCCACCTGTTTCGGTCTCTTCAGAATTCTTTAGGCAGTGTCAGGTTAATATCACGAGAGGACTGCCATAACTACTTGTCGCGGTATTTTGATCAGAAGCCCCAAAATTTCTATAGCAATGGGATCATGTCCCTACCTACGAGATGGCAAAAAGTTAACGAACAAAATGGTGCCTACATACTTTAGTTAAATGTAAATAAACAATATTAAAAAATGTATGGAATTATCTTAAAAAATGCGAAGAAACTTTTTCCCCAACCAATATTTAGACGAACAATACGTTTTTTCTCTTTAACCTATCTCGTCCCACCGCTGTGCAAAGGTCTCCCCCAAGTCCCTCTAAGCATCCCTATCTGTCAATATCTCCAACTATCGTCTTTGGAAATTGGAAGGTGTCGAAATCGCCCCGCCAACGCTTTCTTGGCCGACCCCGACGTCCGTGGCCTTCCGTTTTAATAATACATAGCATTGAACTACCTAGTTAGGTCATAAGTATTGTCACACAGTAAAAACTTTTCTTTTAGAATGCTGGCCACAAAAAAGTTTATAGAATTCGAATTTCGAATTGTTCATGAAAATAAAAATGTATACGTTTTAGAATTTTACTCATTTTTAAATATGGATGGACGCTTAAAGAAGACCGTGTTGCAGTTATTGCGTTGCATCGTTGCGGTTACGCGCCAATTAAAATTTTTAACATACTAAAAAATTTGAATATAACCAAAAGATTCGTTTACCGCACCATCAAACGATACAATGAAGACTCTAGTGTAGATGATAGGTCAAGAAGTGGTCGCCCTCGGTCTGTTAGGACTCCAGCAGTGATAAAAGCTGTGAAGGCGCGAATTCAAAGAAATCCCAAACGTAAGCAGAAACTGTTGGCCCTTCAGATGGGGTTAAGCAGAACCACGGTGAAAAGGGTGTTAAATGAAGACTTAGGGCTTCGGGCATATCGAAGAAAAACAGGACATCGTTTGAATGCTCGTCTAATGGACCTGAGACTGAAAAGATGCCACGCTTTGTTGAAGCGGTACGCGGGAAAAAATATCGGGAAATTCTTTTTTCGAATGAAAAAAATTTTACCGTAGAAGAGAGCTACAACAAACAAAATGATAAGGTGTACGCACACAGTAGTGAAGAAGCGAGCAATTCGTATTCCGCGTGTCCAACGAGGTCATTTTCCATCCTCGCTCATGGTATGGTTGGGAGTTTCTTATTGGGGCTTAACAGAGGTACATTTTTGTGAGAAAGGTGTAAAAACGAATGCGGTTGTGTATCAAAATACAGTCCTGACGAACCTTGTAGAACCTGATTCTCATACCTGATTCTCATATATGTTCAATAACAGGCACTGGGTATTCCAACAAGATTCGGCGCCAGCTCATAGAGCGAAGAGCACACAAGACTGGCTGGCGGCGCGTGAAATCGACTTCATCCGGCACGAAGACTGGCCCTCCTCCAGTCCAGATTTGAATCCGTTAGATTACAAGATATGGCAACACTTGGAGGAAAAGGCGTGCTCAAAGCCTCATCCCAATTTGGAGTCACTCAAGACATCCTTGATTAAGGCAGCCGCCGATATTGACATGCACCTCGTTCGTGCTGCGATAGACGACTGGCCGCGCAGATTGAAGGCCTGTATTCAAAATCACGGAGGTCATTTTGAATAAACTTTAGTGTCATAAGAATCTATGTTTTGTTAAGTTCATTTTGGTATATAAATGGTTACATAATGAATAAACTTGTTTCAATTATTTTATATTAAACATGTGACAGAATTTATGACCTAAAATGTTATTTTTACTTTCAGTGGGACAAACAGCTAACCACTGCGTAGTAGTAGCGCAACTCCACACCAACGGCAAAGCCTACGGCGTCCATCCATTCTTCGTGCAAATCCGAGACTCGGACTCTCATATGCCCCTCCCGGGCATCAAAGTGGGAGAGATCGGACCTAAGCTGGGATTCCAGACTGCTAATAATGGCTTCCTAGGCTTCGAACAGTTTAGGATACCGAGGAAGAATATGCTGATGAAGAATGCTCAGGTTTTGGAGGTGAGTTGGGTGAGGTTCGTTAATGGTTATGGTTGTAAATGGCATCAACCTGGTTAGCACGAGACAGGCTACTTTTTACCTGACTGCGTAGGAGGGTAATGTTTTTATTGACAAACCACGCGTTTGGAGGCGCAGCCGGAAGCTTGTGTAAATACATAAACGTGTTTACGTACGACATTAAATGAAAACACCGGTCAAAGTCAAAATCTTTTATTCAGTAAAATCACAAGGATCACTTTGAAACGTCAATTTTACTGCCTGTTCCTTCGCAACCAAGCCCGGAAAGAAAGGCAAGAAACAAGGCTGGTTGTTTTTTTAATGATCCTTTTACAATACATAACAATACAGGACATAAATTACGTCTAAATTGTAACATTTTGAACGGGTTGGAGCAATTTCTATACCAAGGTTCTCTATCATCTAAATAATCCGATATTTTAGGGTAAGGCTAATGGCTAGTATTGTTGTAAAATGGGTTTTTTTTCAAATTCATTACTACGGAAATTTAAAAAAAACTTAATATCAAGTCCTAGAAATATCAATGAAACAGCCTGTATAAAATAGGTAAACAAATCATTCATATCAGACTGACTAAGCGGCATCGCCGCATAGGCGCCGCCGATTATTGGAAATGTATCGGTTACTGGATAAATAAATATTCAAGCTACCAGTATCAAACCCACCTCAAAAAAATGTTAATACGATTCCGGATGTGTGTTTTAAATAAATGTCGTACATAATATTACAAGTTGTATATACATTTTTTTGTTTACAGGATGGCACATACGTAAAAGCAAAGAACGACAAGCTGACTTACGGAACTATGGTTTTCGTACGAGTGCTAATCCTCAACGATCTATCGTACGAGATCGCGCGGGCCGCTACCATCGCAGTTCGATATTCCGCTGTGAGGCACCAGTCGCAGCCGAAGCCAGGGTAAGGCATTAGTGAAAACCCGTCTAGTCATAATATATTCAAATTCAAATTCGTTTAATACTCCAGAAATAACATAACAGTTTACAAAAACCAAAGCGTCATTACTAGTACATAAAACACTACGAACAAAATTACAAAATATAAAAATTTAAGTTATAAGCACACAACAGAAATAAAAAGTAAGTTTTATATAAAATTAACTAAGTACATGCTCGACGAGTCCAGCTAGGATGGGCCGCCTTTAGTAAGTTAGAAGACGTCCTTAAGTCTAAAATCCCTCAATGCCTCAAGACCAGGGTGTTGAACCAATGTGTCCTGCCCATTCTTACTTACGGTTCCGAGACATGGCCGCTCACAAAGGAATACATGCATAAGATTAGAGTATCTCAACGGGCAATGGAGCGTGCCATGCTCGGTATATCACTCTTGGATCACATACCCAATGTAGAAATCCGACGTCGCACAAAGGTTGTGAACGTGGGTATGAGGATCGCAGGGCTAAAGTGGAGATGGGCTGGACACTTCGCTAGGAGGGATGACGGGCGTTGGACGAAGGCGATTACAGAGTGGTGGCCAAGGGATGCTCGTAGACCACGAGGCAGACCACCCGCCCGATGGTCGAATGATATTGAAAGCTTAGCTGGGTGTCAATGGATGAGACTTGCAAGGGACCGGAAAAAATGGCGTAATAAGGAGGAGGCCTATACCCAACAGTGGGTGCAAACGGGCTGAGATGATGATGATGAAATACATGCTAAATATAAATAATGAAAGAGCAATAATGGAATAACTGTTTATATAGGTAAGGATAATTAGATAAGGATTAGCCCTAATCTAATCTCTCGCAGAAATACTAAGCATACTTGCGCCAACTTCGGTAAAAGATCCGCAAATACATAGGCTTCAGGGTACAACTTGAGCAGTGCGTTAAGATTAAGGATGATATTTCATGAAGTTAAATTCCTTCTGGCTTCAACATTGGTAGCACAATTGCCTGTCCTGATTTTAGAATTGTTGGTTATTTACAGTAAATTATTATATTTCAGTGAGCCAGAGCCCCAAATAATAGACTATGTAACACAGCAGCACAAGTTATTGATAGGTGTCGCCACCAGTCACGTGTTCAGAATGGTCGGCAGGTGGCTCTGGGATGCCTACTCTAAAGTAATCAAAGATATTAAAAAGGGGAATATGGAGCAGTTGCCTGAGGTAAGTAACATCCCAACAAAACATTCTGTAAAAATGTGATCAAAGTAGTGAGATCAAACAAAGAGCCAAGTCTAAGTAAAAAAAATTATGTTTTTAAAACAAAACGGGTACTTTCGCACACAGATTTATATCTCAATTATAAGTTTGACTAACCTCGACGTTTCGGCCAAGTTACATCGGCCGTGGTCACGAGAGACCACGGCCGATGTAGCTTGGGCGAAACGAAATTATAATTTGATATATTTCTGTGCGCGAAAAGACCCGTTTTGTCTTAAAAACATGAGTATAGTTCGCGAAAATTTCAAAAGTTCTAAATAACATTAATTGAATGACTTATGTTAGTAGACGTAGCATATTTTCAACGTTTTACTCGTTCCTAGTGCCAATATACAGAGGCTCGAACATAGGCCGAATGGTTCCAGAAAAGATATTACGGCAGTTTGCTTTGCGCTCGACTTAGCGACACAGCTGTGCCCCCAGATTAAAGAATAGGAATTTTAAAGATATTACGGCATATTCTCTCAAAATGTGACGTAGGGTTAGAAATTAGTTGGCCATCCACTTTGAAATCTTAGCACTGTACCACATTTGGACTTTGAATCTTTATCCAGATGTTATACGAACCCCCTCCCCCCTGTTCGAAACTCACGAGATTAAAGGTCAACCCCTATACAATAAAAGTCTTATAACCTTTTTTTCGTCCAGCTCCACGCGTTAGCTTGCTGTCTCAAAGCAGTGTGTTCCCGAGACGCGTTCGCCAGGGTCGACGAGTTCAGACTCGCTTGTGGAGGGCATGGGTTTATGACGTCATCCAACCTGCCTGTCATAAATGGAGTGGTCACCGCTACCATCACATATGAGGGCGAGTATACAGTCCTCATGCTGCAGACTGCAAGGTAATCATATTATTTTACGTGGTTCATCATCATCAGAGCCGTTAGATCTAGATAAATCTTTATTGTTTGTGGATCAATGTAGGTACAAGATGTTCGTGTTTCTATTTTTAAGACAGCGCCAGATCCTGCCTTGCAGCAAACAAACAGAACACAGGAAAAAACATATTAATAGGCCCACAATAAAAAATAATTTCAATTGAACTTTTAGAACTACAAATTAAGTACAAGGTGTTAGGTTGACGATACTGGCGATGCTGGTACTGATGCTTGGTACTGACGATATTTAAGTGACTGTTTCTCAAAACATAAAAAAGTTCTTCTCGAAAAAAAAACCACTAGTTATATTATCAAATTTTAAAGAAAATCGACTAAGTTTAGGTGATTAATTCGATATAAAACTTACTGCTTACTCTTGCAATCGACATCCAAAAATATAGGCTTATTTGATATCTCTTTCGGAAATGGCTGAGGGTTTTGGGTTAGAAAGGGACAACAAGAGATATCTCGAGACGTCCCCAATACAGTATCTGTGGTTAGATGGGAAGCATTATGCAATATAGCACAACATAAGTTTAATAAAGTGTTTGTTTTTACATGCCAAAATAATCTCACATTTCTATGTCTATTATATTTATATTATATCTACATTTCACAAATTTATTTATTATGCTCATCAAAATATCCCGTTTCATTTTTGTGCGTATATTATCAAACACCCTATATATTTCAATAAAAGCGTCATCAGGATTATTCAGTCCGTTACTGCTTCGCTTAAGGGGGCACCGGAGGGACAATCGCCCATACAACACCTTACTACCAAGATCATTTCTAATTGGAGCATATTTCTACCTTAATAAGGTATTATTTTAATTTGAATAATATTTATCTAGGTTCCCAACCATATATTAGATCAAAATACTTACCTAAAATAAAATAAAAGCATATCGAATTCTGCATGTTTTTACGTCATAAAAGACCTTTTTTTTTTTTTTTTTTTTTTTTTTTTTTTATGTTATTTGTGGGGAAACAGGCTTACGGCCCACCTGATGGTAAGTGGTCACCGTCGCCTATTGACACCGGCAACACCCGGGGTATTGTCGATGCGTTCCCTACACTGAAGAAACCTCTTTACATTTCTCTTGAAGCGTGCCATGTCGTAGTCTAATGGAAAGGAAAAACCTCAGATGGTAGCTCATTCCACATCTTGCAAGTATGGGGTAGAAAAGATCGCGTGAAGCGTGTGGTGCGCGATACCCAATTGTCGATTATATGTGGATGAGCTTTATTGCGTTGTCGAGAAGTGCGGTGGTAAAATCTCGACGACGGGATGAGATCAAATAGCTCCTCAGAACATTCCCCATTATACAGGCGGTAGAATACACTGAGCGATCCGATGTCACGGCGTTGACTCAGCGGTTCCAGCCTGTCGGCGAGTTTGGGATCACCGATTATTCTAATGGCTCTTCTCTGAAGGGAGTCAAAACGAAGCAATTGGTACTTTGGAGCTCCGTGCCAAAGATGGGAACAGTATTCCACGTGCGGCCGAACTTGCGCTTTGTACAGCAATAGCCGTTGTTGTGCCGTAAAATACTGTTTGGCACGGTTAAGGACTCCAAGTTTTTTGGAGGTGAGCACAGCTTTTGCTTCTAAGTGACTCCCATACTGGACCTCATTAGAAATTTCGACTCCCAGAATCCCTATACTCGCCGAGACGGGGAGAGGAATGCCCTGGAACCGTGGAGCTATTGTGAAAGGGGCCTTCTTTGTGGTGAACGCACAGACTTGCGTCTTGGTTGGGTTAAAGGTGACCAGATTAAGGTTACCCCAATCTGACACACGCTCCAAAGAGCCTTCAACCTCAGACACAAGTCTTTGTCTGTTGTCTTCCACTTCCGACCGAGAGACATTAGGGCGACCAGTGTAGAAAGTATCACCCGTACTGTCATCCGCATAACAATGAAGGCCGCTTATGTGCAGCATATCATTGATGTGAAGAATAAACAGTGTGGGCGATAGCACTGACCCTTGGGGTACACCAGAGTTAATGGGCATTGAGTCCGAGCAAGAACCATCTACAACGGCTCTTATGCTCCGCCCGGATAAGAAACTGGCGACCCAACTGCAAAGTCCCCCGGGGAGGCCGTATGAGGGAAGCTTCGAGAGAAGCGCCTTGTGCCACACCCGATCGAACGCCTTCGCGATGTCTAGACTAACAGCTAGAGCTTCCCCCCTACTCTCGACGGCTTCCGCCCAGCGGTGAGTGAGGTAAACTAGAAGATCACCAGCTGATCGCCCATGACGAAAGCCGTATTGGCGGTCACTGATCAGCTGGTGTTCCTCAAGATACCTAAGAAGCTGAGTATTAATTACTCGCTCCATCACTTTACAGAGTAGGGAAGTAATTGCTATAGGCCGATAGTTAGACGGATTGGTTCGATCCCCTTTTTTAGGGATTGGGTGGACATGGGTCACTTTCCAAGAAGACGGCACGATACCAGTGGTATAAGACAATTCAAAGAGGGACGTAAAGACAGAACACAACTCAGGAGCACACTTTTTGAGCACAATGGCTGGAATGCCATCCGGCCCACTCGACTTTCTCACATCAAGGGAAAGGAGTTCCTTCCGTACCGCTTTCTGATGAAAACGTACCTCTGGCATGGAACTCGGACACCGAGGTATAACCGGTGCTGCAGCATTTCCGTCGAGGAGGGTCGAATTGGAGGCAAAAAGAGATCCAAGGAGATCGGCTTTCTCTTTTGCACTATGGGCCAGACCTGTTTCAACCTAATTGTTTCGTATTAAAAACAACAACATCTTACGTATCCTAGTCATGGGAACATAGATTATATCGTCTAGTTACAGAATACCAACACAATGAGAAAAATACAACAAGTTTTCAGTCATCATTTTTGGTATTACGGAACACGGTCAAAATCTAATCAAATTTAGAATCGTTCTATTGCTATCACTGTCGCTCTGCGTGGCTAAACTTCGTCACTAAACAGGGATAGCGATATTCAGGCCGAAGTTTTTGACGTGGCCGAATTGAAGTTGCGCTCAGTGTTCGCCGGTGCGTTAATACTTTCCGTAATAATACATAAATAGATACCTAAAGATAGACATAATAAATACCTAACTACTAGTGGTTCGTCCCGAAATGAGATCTCGCGAGTCTCCGATTTAAACAAAAAAATATTATTTGTAATCTTTGACTATCAAAATACTGCCACGAAATAAATAACCAACTAACTTGACCTACAGTTTTATTCAAATTGAACGGGAGATCATGTTATGTGGTTACACTTTTTTGGGGTACAAATTGTAGTTATTCTGGATTTCAGACTTTTGCCTATATTTGTGTCACTTAAGCTACACGCATACCGAACTACAGCACTGTGGGGTCGTGGTGGGGTCACTGGTGTACCCTGTGAATTTTGTCAAAGTTCAGTTTTTATTATGGCTAATAACTCAAAAACTATAACGACTAAGTACTAAAAACAAAAACTATTAAGTAGAGAAAATAAAAATAAAGAGTCTAAATGTACTAATGAAGCCCTTTCATTTGACGTCCTAATAGCCTCATTTTCATTTTTTTATCCCTTTTGAACCCCAATATCTCAACTACCCCCCAACATTTTTAGCTCATTTAGTCACACCAAAATTGTACCATCACTACACCTACCTATGTATCAAATTTCATGATGATCAGATGAACGCTTCGAAAGTTATCCCGGGACAAACAAACATACATACATACAACGCCGATTTGCCCAAGTTGATTTAGAGATCTCGCTTCGCTCGATCAATAAAATACCTCAAATGTTTGCTGGAAGAAAATTATTTTTAAGGTTAAGCTCGCCTTTGTACATGCCCTCCATTTCTGTATTTCTTAATTATATCTACTTGTGTAGGTACAATCCTTACTTCCATACGTAATATTAGATATAAATTTGAAATTAACTTTGTCCATCTATCTACCTTTGTGTACCTCTGTTTATTAAGTGTTCCCGACTAAACAGCTGGACTGATTTTGATGAAATTTGGTATACAGATAGATTATGACCGGGGCATAGGTCCGATGCGGTCTATAAGATATTGTATAGTTTGTATATGATTTAAATTGGTTTGTATTTATTTTAGATTCCTTGCAAAAGCATGGAAGCAAGCAACAGGAGGTATTGCCATGACGCCTACAGTATCCTACCTAGTTGACTTCTTCCAAAACAGATGCCATCGGTGGGCGAATACCCCTGAGGCTATTATCAAAGGTCTACAGGCGGTAGCGGCAGGGTAAGTCTCATTTTTTAACATGAATGGATCTTCGTTTGACCACAATCTGACCTGATGGTAAGCGATGATCTTAAGACGTGAGCGTGGTCTAAGTCAAAGCACGAAGATCTGGAAGACCTATATCCATTCTTACCGATTGTAGACTTGATGAAAAACGGACGATGGTAAAATATTCCACACTAAGGTACGCACCGTAACTTATTACCTACGTTTACTAGTTTCCTAGTTTTTCACCTGTTTATCAGTATATAATATACTAGTGGTTCGCCCCGAACTGATATCTCGCAGTCTCCGATTAAAACAAAAAATATTATTTGTAATCTTTGACTATCAAAATAGTGCCACGAAATATAAACCAACTTACTTGACCTACAGTTTCATTCAAATTACAGGTAACTGGAGTTCATGTACTTTGGTAATTTTTGTTGGGGTACAAATTGCAGTTATTCTGGATTTCATACTTTTGCCTATATTTGTGTCACTTAAGCTACACGCATATTACAGCATTGTGGGGTCACTGGTGTACCCTGTGAATTTTGTCAAAGTTTAGATATTACTATGACCAATAATACAAAAACTATAAACAACTTACGAAAAATAAAAATGGAGTCTAAATGTACTAAAAAAATCTTTCATTTGACGTCTTATTTGACCAGGTAGCCTCATTTTCATTTTTTTCCCCCACTTGAACCCCAATATCTCAACAACCCCCCAATATTTTTAGCTCATTTAGTCACACTAAAATTGTGCAATCACTACCTACCTATGTATTAAATATCACGATACTCGGATCAACGCTTCGAAAGTTATCCTCGGACAAACATACATACATACATACAACGCCGATTTGCCCAAGTTGATTTAGAGATCTCGCTTTGCTCGATCAATTAGCTTCCTGGACCTTCGGGAAACACCGAAATCTAATCAGGTCCACTTGCTTATTCGATTTTATCTTTTTTTTGCTGCTTTAAGCTTTGTGTATTTGCCATGTGCAAAATGTTTTTTTCACTTGGCAGATTATAACGGACATTGGCTCAATATTCGCTTGCAATATTTGCACTAAGCATGTTACCCGCTTTAGATAGCGCTGTTGAAGTCGCCATTGGCAAAATATAACTATCTGAGCCGCCCGTGGCGTAGCGCACTTGATTTGTCAATAAAAAAATTACCCTCCTGCGCAGTCGGGTCAAAAATTGTGTGTCTGAATCCCGGTCATAATCTATCTATAACCAAATTTCATCGAAATCGGTCCTACCGCTTCGTTGTGATAACGTAATAAACAAAGAGACAGAGTTACATTCATTTTTATAATATAAGGATTATACAAACCATAATCAATAGGATAAAGAAGAAGAATTTGACGACCTCCGTGGTGCAGTGGGCAAGGAACCGGCTGAGACGCAGGAGGTAGCGGGTTCGAATCCCGCCGCGGAACAAATGTTTGCATAATCTACAGATATTTGTACCGGGTCTGGTTGTTTCTCTATATATTATAAGTATGTATTTACAAAAAAAATGTATATAAGTATTATAAGGGGTAAGAAGAGTGATCCAAAGAATTATAGACCTATTTCCTTACTGCCTATTCTATCTAAAATCTATGAAAAACTAATAAAAGATAGAATAGTATCACATTTAAAGTTAAATAGAATTTTAAACGAGCGCCAGTTTGGATACCAACGGTGTCTGGGTACCCGCGATGCGGTTGATCTGCTAATCAATGAAGTTATAAGTAATTTGAATAACAAAATGAAAGTAGCCATTGAAAGGTCTATTTTTGGATCTGTCTTCTGCATTTGACTCGATTGATCATGAAATTCTACTTGCTAAGTTAGAGTTCTACGGAGTGAGGGGTAATGTATTTAATCTTATTAAATCGTATTTAAGCAACAGAAAACAATTTATCGAAATTGAAGATATTGTAAATGGTCAAGAAGTTTTGACGAAATCTAAGTTAACTAATATAACACGCGGAGTTCCACAGGGCTCAATATTAGGACCAATTTTCTTTGTAATTTTCTTAAACGATCTCATTAATTTTATTAGTAATTCTATCCCAGATATTAAATTAGTAGTTTATGCAGATGATACAAATGCAGTCATCCCAGCCAGATGTTTGCAAGAACTTGACAGTAAGATTAGCAATGCACTTATAGCATTTAATAAATGGTTCCACGCTAACAATTTAAAATTGACTAATGCAGTATTATTCCCAACGACTGCCCGTAGGCAAGATACTATTGACATAATCAGTAACGGTATAAAGTTAGAATTCAATAATAGTGTAAAATTTTTGGGATTACATATTGAACAGTTCCTAAACTGGAAACCTGAATTGGATTCTGTTGAGAACTCAATAAGTTCAGCCTGCTATGCTATAAGAAGCTTAAGAGATGAGGTGACGCTTGAGCAACTTAAAACAGTTTACTATGCACTGGTGGAGTCTAAGTTGAGATATAGTGTAAAATAATTTTGGGGAAATAGTTACGAATATAATATTAACGGGGCATTCGTGGTACAAAAGCGTGCTATTCGTACCATGGTGCGGATACCTCCGTGGGAAACATGTAAGGATCATTTTCAGAGCCTACAAATTTTGACACTGCCTAGCCTCTACATATTAGTAGTTCTTATGGATGTTGTCCGGCATTCCTATAAGTATGAGACACCGGAACAAAAAGTGCTAAGATTGAGCACAAGAAGGAAAGATCTTGATGCTCCACTATGTCCAAAATTAAATGTAGCGATGCATGGCTCTCGGTATCAAGCAGTTATTTTATACAACTCTCTCCCCATTGACATGAAAATTATTGATAGTCCAATTATATTTAAGACTAGGCTAAAAAAGCTTTTGCTGGAATGGTGTTTTTATTCAGTGGATGATTTCAAGTTTTGTTATGATTTATTTATTCAATTAATTTGTGACATTTTTTTATCTCTGACTTTTTAACCTAAGTGCTGTTTGTGTTATGAATTGTGTCGGTTTTATTGATTATTTTTGTATTTAATGATGATTATTTTTAAAATTTTAATGTATAGTTAGTATAATTTAATGTATAACGTAGTTTCAAATACAATTGGTTAATTGTTTTATGAACAAATAAATAAAAAAAATATCAGTTATCTGGTTCCCATAGTACAAGCTCTGCTTAGTTTGGGGCTAGATAGCGCTGTGTGAAATGTCCAGCAATATTTATTTTATTTATTTAGAATGAAGCGTGTTCAATAAAGTTTTTTTTTTTTCAGAAAAACAAAAGCAGCATGTGATTCTCTGCAATCGCACGAAAAGACTGGAATGGATCATGAGGATGCTTGGAATATGGCATCCGTACAACTAGTCAATGCTAGTGAGGTGAGCTCAAACAAATATATTTTTCCGAATCATTTAGTACTTAATAATTGCTACATTAGCTCAAAAAGTTATATGTTTTGAAACATTGTCTATACTATAATATTATAAAGAGGAAAGAATGAATGAATGAATGAAATACTCTTTATTGCACACCAATCAAAAATACAGTATTAATGGAAATAAACAATAAATAAAGGTACAATGGGCGGTCTTATCGCTGAAAGCGATCTCTTCCAGACAACCTTTTTAAAAGATTTGTTTGTTTGTTTCTATTGAATAGGCTCCGAAACTACTGGACCGATTTAAAAAATTCTTTCACTGTTGGGAAGCTACACTATCCCCGGGTGACACAGGCTACTTTTTACCTAACTGCGCAGGAGGGTAATGTTTTTATTGAAACACTACGCGTGCGAAGCTGCGGATTAGTCAGCTAGTATTTAAATACACTTTGTAATGATTTATACAACCTGTTTTTTTAATCTACGACATTAAAACACATCTGGCATCGTATTAAGTAACTGATTTTAGAGGGTGCAATACCGGTAGGTTGAATATTTATCCAGTAATCGATACATTTCCCATAAACAATTTTTAATGTAAATCGGCGGCGCCATTGTTACGATGCACTTACATGTGATTTGTTTACCTATTTTATACAGGCTGTTTCATTGATATTTAAGGACCTGATATTATAATTGTATGAAAATTTTATATTTTCTTGGGTAATAAATATGAATAAAACCCTGTTATACAACATTACCTACTAGCCATTAGCCCTTCTTAGAGAACGCTTTGAATATCTCCATCTATCTAATCCTCGTCCGTTGCGCTCTTCTAAGTCCTTGAAACTTAAAATTCCTATCCACTCTTCCAACTTTTATGACAACTCCTTTACTGTATAAGCTATCCGTTTATGGAACTCTCTTCCTTCTTTTATTAGATCTGCCAAATCCCCTCCTATCTTTAAAACGCTATTGTTTAAGCACTATTTGTCTGCATCAGAGAGCTGAGTATCTTATTTTGTTATCATATATGTCGTTGTTACTGTTTGTATTACAGCTGTTTCATATTTTATTTATTGTTAGTATATTTAATATCATAGAATGTTTATGTACATATAATATTTATGCTAATATTACCTACCCTGGTATCTATTTATTCTGTTTTGTTTATGTAAGTATACCTACAATTAAATAAAAAGCTTATGTTATAAAGCTACCGTCCTTTAACGTTCTCGTAAAATCCAGTCCATCCAAAGGTTGTCTGGAAGAGATCGCTTTTAGCGATAAGACCGCCAATTGTACTATCGCGTGTCTAGTTTTAAGTGTTTTAATTATGATTTGTTAATTTAAGTGTGGTATACAATAAAGCGTTTTCTATCTTCTATCTATCTACCCGTGTCGTACATAACTAAAACACGTATAGCTAACTAGCCGACCCGTCCGCAGCTTCGCACGCGTGGTTTGTCAATAAAAACTTTACCCTCCTGCGCAGTCGGGTAAAAAGTAGTCTATGTCTCAATTCCGGTCATAATATATGTAATTACTATGTAATAACTATTTCGAGGCTACTTCAGTGGAAGCATTCAGATTGAGAATCTATAGGCACCTTCTCGGTCGAACCGACCAAAAATGAGCAACTTAATCATTCCTTATCACTTCTTCTATTGTTACATATGTATTTTTATTTAATATTGGTATAGTTTAGTCTATGATAAAAAGTATTTAGGTAGTATGTACCTATGCTTTTTTATTAGTCCTGTGCAAATTTTTCATTAGTGCCCTTTCCTGTGTACTACCTACACATCTTTATCTATACACAAAGGTTATCTGGAAGAGAATGCTCTTTAGCATTAAGTTCGCATTTGTACTAGTTTTATAAGTGTCATAAAGTATTTTCAATCAATCAATCAATAATATTAGTAAGATTTACATAGGTTTGTTTAAAATGTTATTTCTATTCAGGCACATTGCCGAGCTATACTTTGCGAGGTAGCATGGCTTCAAGTGCAGCGCTTGTCAACAACGGTATCTTCGAGCCTAGCGCAGGTGTTGAGGCAATTGGTAGAACTCTACGTTGTCTTCTGGGCGTTGGAGAAACGAGGAGATTTGCTAGTTGTAAGTATTTAAAACATTCTCTTTGTGTTTTCTTAATTTAGCATTATGCAACTATAGTTTTTAGATAAATAAATAATGCCTGACATTTCACACAGCGCTGTCTACCCCCAAACTAAGTCAAGCTTGTACTATGGGAACCAGGTAACTGATACAATACGTATATACTTTTTTTGTAAATATGTCATTAATATAAAGAAAATCACCCAGACCCGGCACAAATATCTGTAATTCATACAAACATTTGTTCCGCGACGGGAATCAACCCCGTAACCTCTTGCGTCTCAGCCGACTCTTAGCCCACGGCAGCATAGAGGTCGTAAACGATCGGGATTACAATAATATTATTTTTCATATAATATTTGATCTTTCTATTCGAAAAATAATATTACGACCTCATTTTTAATACGTAATTGTTGTGAATCTGTTTTGAAGCAGCGTGAAAGTCAAGGCAGTCCAGTATGTTTGCAAGAAAATAAATTACAAGAGAATTCACATTGAAATTACGAGTGGTAGTCTATTACTAACGATTGGATTATGAATATGTGTGTTTTATTTTAGTATTCGACAATATCAAAGACCGACCTGACGATACTGCAGAGAAGATACGAAGAACTGCTTGCGTTGTTAAGGCCGAACGCCGTTGGAATTGTAGACGGATTTGACATAAGAGACGAGGTAAGACGACTGCAAGATGTTCTTAGTCTAGGACTAGGTAAATTACAAAATAGTGCTACGATTTATAACAACGATTTGTACAATAATCCGTCTGTTTTTCACGAAGTCTACAATCCGGGCCTCCTTAAAATAAAGAGGCCCGGATTGTCTTCTAGAACTTCGTGCTTCGATCGCTTACCATTGGGTGAGATTGTGGTCAAACGAAGATCTATTCAAGTTAAAAAAAAAGCGTTTAGGGCGCTGAAGGCGTTCAGGCTCCCGCGTTTCTGTGGGGCCTCAAGCATGTTCACTGAAGCACGTGCACCTTTGATGCCATCTGGCGTAAAAAACGTCATCGCCAACAAACTCGATTGTCCTCTGATGTGGAAGCTCACGCAGAGGACTAAATCGCAAGTAGCTTTTTACTAACAAAACGTTATGTGTCTAACATTTTTAACTGAATAAATAAATTATAAAATTAAAAGAAAATTAAATAACGTTTTTGTATGGAACGATAGTGAATATAAATATAAAATAAATAAATATAAATATGGCTGGACATTTCACACAGCGCTATCTAGCCCCAAACTAAGCAGAGCTTGTACTATGGGTACCAGATAACTGATAGAATACTTATATACTTTTTTGTAAATACATACTTATATTATAATATATAGAGAAACAACCAGACACGGAACAAATATCTGTAGATCATACAAACATTTGTTCCGCGGCGGGAATTGAACCCGCTACCTCCTGCGTCTCAGCCGGCTATTCGTCCACTGAAAGGTAATAAAGATAGGGGTGCATAGGTAAATCTTCTAAATTCTAAATTTCTTTTAAATTTATAGAATTCAAAGTGAGATTCTATTAAAAGGAACCTAGCTAAAAGAATGCATTTTCAGATCCTGAACTCTACTCTGGGTGCATACGACGGTCGCGTGTATGAGCGGCTGATGGAGGAAGCGCTGAAGAGTCCGCTCAACGCCGAGCCCGTCAACCAGAGCTACCACAAATACTTGAAACCATTGATGGAGTCTAAGCTGTGATAAATGCATTTACATAATATATGTAGATAACGAAAATAATAAAGAGTTGATATACAATTTTTTTTCTAAGTAAATGATATACTTCAGTTTTCAGATATTTTGTATTATATAGATATGAAATAAAATTTGGTTTTATATTGATGTCATCTCACAGTTTTTTTCCTAATTAACCTTTACATTGGAAAAAATAATATTACTATGTCGTGTTTTGTAGATTTAACTTCCCAGAGAGAGGTTAAATCGAAATCAATATAGCTTTAGATTAGGTTTTGAGATTAGAAAAATAACTGAATTATTTAGTTGGTCACCAATAAACACATAGTTATTTTAGGTAAAAAAAATTATAACCCAAAAACAAACAAGTATCGTTTATGTTAAATTATTAAATGCTGTTTCAAAGACGGTGTCCGACAAGGTATAATTTTGGGTCTATTTTAGTTTGTAAAATATATCGATTGCGATAAAACAATTATTATTATTATTCGGAGACTGTACTGTCCCACTGCAGGGCAAAGGTCTCCCTTCCTTCCTTCCACTCCACTATCATGCGCGTGTGTAGTCCAGTCTTCCTTATACCTACGAGTCGAGTTCGTCTTTCCATCAGCGACGCGGTCTGACACGTGGTCGTTTTCTGGTTTTTGGGATCCAATCGGTAGGGGATTTTGCACAGAACTCCTCCGACATGCGGCAGAGATGGCCCGCCCAGTCCCACTTTAACTTGCGTACTTTTTTTTTATATACATATATTATAGGCTTGCGTTTGACCACGATCTCGCCTGATGGTGAGCGATGATGCAGTCTACGATGGTACACGCTTGCCTAATAGAAACCTATTCACTTGCGACTTAAAGATACCCAGGTTGTAGCTATCAGGAAACACAGACTCTGGCAAGGCGTTCAACTCTTTGGCGGTGCGGATAATAAAGGTCGAAGAGAACCGCTTTGTGCGAATGGGAGGTATTTCTACCATATAACGGTGGCGCACCGCAGAGCGTCTAGTTGTCCGTTGATAGAATGGAGATGGTGGGATCAGGTTGAAAAGTTCCGCCGCACACTCCCCGAAATGTGTGTGTGGTGGCGAGGCATAATGCTGAGCTGGAACCCATTTGCTGCAGTAGCACATACACACCTACTTGCCTCTTTTTAATTTTTCCCTGACTACATTGTAAATTTATTATTTCATTCTATTGTTTCTATGTTTGTTGTATTTTCTGTGTTCTCTTGTGCTTTCTCTTTGATGTTATACCTTTTGATTATATTGTGTGAATTTGTGTGTGCTATGGTAGCAAATAAATGTCTGTCTATGTCTATGTCTATGTCTAAATGTACTCGATAAAAAACCGAGAGGCTAGCAACCTTTCGTCGATGCTCCAGGCTGAGGAGCTTTGCATCAACTAGCTCATCGTTGCCTATGAGCTTCTTGGCTGTTCTCTCAATTGATTCCAGAGCTTCAAGTACTTGGTGCCCATCGTCCGCGATTTGTGTTTGGGAGCGCAGTTCACTGTTTCTAACGCGGTAAAACAATAAAAGATAAATTAGGTAGGTAGCAACTTCGACATAATCGAGATTATCTAAATAATATTTAATATTAATCCATAAATTAAATATTTATCATAATAGTTATCTAGATGTTTTTCTGCATATTAGTAATTTAATGCAAGTAAAGCAAGGTATAAGCCGACTTATCTTCGGTGTTTCAATGTTAAACTATGACGTATTTGTATGATTTGATAACTATCATAAACATTATTCAGCCACTAATACGATTAGGCATCGATACGCAAATAGCCGTTACAGTTAGCAACCATGACTTTTTTGACCTGCCAACAAAACTGTTGCACCACAACACTTATAGGTATACTCGTGTATATATTCACCGAAACTGTTCAATCGACATACATGATGTCGCTGACTGTAGTATGTCATAGTTATGTATGTTATAGTACTGTAGTTAGATTGATGGTTTTCGTAGATTTTTTGAAAGACTTGCCTAAATAATTGCATCTATTTACCTGACTGAAAAAAAAAATAGAATATTATAAAATAAGATAAGATAACTCTTTATTGTACACCAAAGTAAAATACAGAACATAATTCTTACAAATAGATTTAGTACAATGGGCGGTCTTATCGCTAAAAGCGTATTATAATATTGGCAAATAACAGAATATATTTAATAATTATGTATTTATTCATATATATTACTCCTTCGCCCAACATCCCATCCCTCCAACCCTATCTCCCATATAATACCGCTGTTGTCGCACAAATCAACTGTTTTATTTTTTTATATATGTAAAGAAATCGTACCTATTCCTTAGAATTTGAATTGTGTCGCGCTGTCGATAAAGAAGGTTGGTTGTGAGTATAGAATATCCTTAAAGCAGGTTAGGCGTGTTAAAAAATAATATGACAGTTTGCAATGTCAAACAGTGATTTGTCTTTTGATAAAAATTGTAATATGATTTAATACCGAACTAAAAGTGTTATGGATTACCTAATAATGAAGAATAAGCTTTAATGTCGTTTCTTTGTTTACAGGTAGGTGTTGTGGTATTGTATAATAGTGTAAATAGCTTAGGGTTTTAGAGATATTTCAATAAAATAAAAATCTTTGTTTACAGAGCAACACATCATTGTTTATTTCATGGGTCAGTCCTGTTGAATAGATGATAAATAATCTTATATATATGATAATTTTAGTTCGCATTGAATATCTATAGTGTTTGTTCACGTTGCCACGCCCTTACAGGGTACATACTTCTAGATTCCTTTTATGAAACCTGTTATGTATGTTGCATTGAAATAAATTAATTCTAAATAAAAATGGTAATATTTTATTTTGTTATTTCATTTTTAGTTTGTAATTTTATTCCATTTTTAATTCATTTTACTTAATTTGTTTATTCTTGTACTGCAATACTTTTAGGAACTTATGTCTATGTTAAGGAGGAGGGCGCTGGTACTGCTACTCAGTTTTATATAACTTTTGCAGTTGCTAACGTTTATTAACATGCCGTGGGGCGCCGGCAATAGAATGTTGCCCCTCCGCTCTTGCCCGTGGATGCAGTAGGAGTCTGCTAAGGGATACCTCCGAAAGATGGGCAGCAGCGTCTTTTCGTGTTTCAACACCTATACTGCGCTCGCCAACCCGCCTGCCAAGCGTGGCGAGTATGGCAACAACCCCTCATGGATTTACAACATAAAACCAGGCCCCGAGTCCCCGGCGGCCCCGCTAATCCTGGCTACGGTAGCAGTCACGGTAACGGCGGGGCCAGGGGTGCTAAGAATCCCCGGGAGACGATCGGCTACCAAACCCTACGACGACCACTGGCCCTGGTAACACACAACATCCGCACTTTGAGGACAGACGAAAAGATTGTTGAGCTGGAAGAAGACATTAGTAGATTACACTGGGGCATTTTGGGGTTATCAGAAGTCCGTAGAGAGGGCGAGGACACGATATCCCTTAAGTCTGGTAATCTACTATACTACCGGGAGGGCGACCAACAGTCCCAAGGTGGTGTTGGGTTTCTCGTTCACAAGTCACTCATCAACAACATTATCACCATCGACAGTGTGTCGAGCAGGGTCGCGTACCTGACACTCAGAATATCTAAGCGATATTCCCTGAAGGTCGTTCAGGTATATGCGCCAACCTCTTCACACCCAGATGAAGAAGTAGAGTCTATGTATGAGGACATCAGTAGAGCCATACATACGAACAAAACTCACTTTATTGTTGTTATGGGGGACTTCAATGCAAAGCTAGGCATGAGAAGCGATGATGAGTTGAGAGTGGGGCAATTTGGATATGGGCAACGGAACCCCAGAGGACAGAGGCTGGCCGACTTTCTGGAGAAAGAAGGACTCTTTATGATGAATTCTTTTTTCCAGAAGCCGCCTCACAGGAAATGGACCTGGATGAGTCCCAACGGTTCCACGAGAAATGAGATTGATTTCATCTTGACCAACAAGAAACGGATATTCAATGATGTCTCTGTGATTCACAGGGTGAAAACCGGCAGTGATCACCGAATTGTTAGAGCCACATTGAATATGAACGTTAAACTTGAAAGGTCCCGTTTGATGAAATCTACGCTTTCAACTCGAACTTGCAAATCGCTTTGACTGTCTAGAAGTAGATGCATCAGTGGACGAGATCAATAACAGGTTCGTAGAAACCGTCCATACGGTGGGGTCCCAGTTCTTTAAGACCCCCCGTACCAATAGACCTCAGAAACTCTCTGATGACACCCTTAACCTCATGGCTGAACGACGTTCTTTGCAACTGCAGTCTCCCGATGATGCTCAGTCACATAGGCAGCTCAATAGAAAGATTTGGAAATCCTTGCGGCACGATATTCGTACCTTTAATACATCTCGTATTAAAGATACGATAGAGCGGAATAAAGGCTCCAAAGTGTTCGCGAGAGATAATTCTATTGGGCAGAGCCGCATGACGAAGCTGAAGAGGGAAGATGGCAGCATAACGTCAAGTAAAGCGGAAGTGTTAAGGGAAGTCGAAAGGTTCTATGGACGGCTTTACGATTCGGTCACTAAACCTGTTTGCAGTGCGGCCAACGACCCAAGAGCCAAACTGACCCGACATTATACCGAAGATATTCCGGACATCAGCCTGTATGAGATCAGGATGGCCTTAAAGCAGCTTAAGAACGACAAGGCGCCGGGTGAGTACGGAATCACTTCAGAGCTTCTGAAAGCGGGTGGATCACCGGTACTTAAAGTCCTTCAGAAGCTTTTTAATTCCGCCTTGCTTGAAGGTACGACGCCAAAAGCATGGAACGGGGGCGTGGTGGTTCTGTTCTTCAAGAAAGGTGACAACACCTTGCTTAAGAATTACAGACCCATCTCGCTTTTGAGCCATGTTTATAAGCTGTTTTCGAGGGTCATCGCGAACCGTCTCGAACGCAGGTTTGATGACTTCCAGCCTCCCGAACAAGCCGGGTTCCGTAAAGGCTACAGTACCATAGACCACATACATACGCTGCGGCAACTCATACAGAAGACCGAAGAGTATAACTTGCCGCTATGTCTCGCGTTTGTGGACTATGAGAAAGCCTTCGATTCGATCGAAACATGGGCAGTGCTTGAGTCTCTCCAACGATGCCGTATTGACTATCGGTACATCGAAGTGTTGAAGTGTTTGTATAAAAACACCACTATGTCAGTCCGAGTACATGAACAGAGCTCGAAGGCGATTCCCTTAAAAAGAGGCGTAAGACAGGGAGATGTCATTTCTCCGAAACTGTTTACGACCGCATTGGAAGATGCCTTCAAGCTTCTGGAATGGAAAGCACTGGGCATCAATATTAACGGCGAATACACCTTCGGTTTGCCGACGATATTGTGGTCATGGCAAAGTTGATGGAAGAGCTCAGCACGATGCTCGAAGGCCTCAATCGAGTCTCCCAACGGGTAGGACTTAAAATGAACATGGACAAGACGAAAATTATGTCGAATGTCCATGTCGTCCCTGCCCCAGTTATGGTTGAGAACTCGGCTCTTGAAGTTGTCGACGCGTATGTATACCTAGGACAAACAGTCCAATTAGGTAGGTCCAACTTCGAGAAAGAGGTCAATCGTCGAATCCAACTCGGATGGGCAGCGTTTGGGAAACTTCGCAACGTCTTTTCGTCCAACATACCTCAGTGCCTTAAGACGAAAGTCTACAATCAGTGTGTGTTACCAGTGATGACATATGGAACCGAGACGTGGTCCTTCACTATTGGCCTTATGAATAAGCTCAGAGTCGCTCAACGAGCTATGGAGAGGGCTATGCTCGGGGTTTCTCTACGGGATCGAATCAGAAATGAGGAGATACGTAGGAGAACTCAAGTCACCGACATAGCCCGACGGATTAGCACGTTGAAGTGGCAATGGGCAGGACATATAGCGCGCAGAACAGATGGCCGATGGGGCCGAAAGGTTCTCGAGTGGAGGCCACGGACCGGCAAGCGCAGCGTAGGACGTCCACCCACAAGATGGGCAGACGACTTGGTAAGAACCGCAGGTCGGCGTTGGATGCAGGCCGCTTCCAACCGCAGTTCCTGGAGATCAATGAGGGAGGCCTTTGTCCAGCAGTGGACGTCCTACGGCTGATATGATGATGATGATGATTAACATGCTTGTATATATCGTGTTCATAGTTCCAAATAAATCATTTTGAATTTTTTCTTTATTTTTTTTACTTCAACGGTTACCTGGAAGATAATGCAAAAAAAAACAAAAATAAAAATAAAAAATATTACTAGAGTTACTTACATTATATTCGGCATTTGCCCAGCAGTGGGAATCTACACTCTAAAAATAAAATAAAAACTAGTATCTTTGGTAGCGGGTTCGATTCCGTACGCGGACCAAATGTTTGCATGACCTACAAATATTTGTTCCGGGTCAGACAAGGAGATCCGTTGTCACAAAAACTTTTTTCTGCCACTCGAACAATTATGAAGAAACCTTAACTGGAGCAACTACGGAATAAAAATAAACGAAGCATTGTTCAACCATCTAAGATTTGCTGATGATATCGTGGTTATTTTAGATAATCCAATCCATTTGCAACATATGCTGGAACAGCTAGTCGTGGAAAGTGGCAAAGTGGGACTGCACATGAACTCCACAAAAACTAAGTTGATGACCAACTATGCTAAACTGCCTATCAAAGTGAAAAACAATAACATTGAATACGTGGAAGAATATAGTTACCTTGGCCAACTAATTTCTCCTACACAACTTACCGCCAAAGAAATACAAAGTAGAATAAACTCTTCATGGAAAAGGTACTGCGTATCTAAAAGAAATAACAAAAGACTCATCAATACCACTTAAACTAAAAAGACACATATTCAACTCTTGCATTCTCCCTGTCATGACCTATGGTTGTCAGACATGGCCTCTAACGAAAGAGAATATCAAAAGATTAGAAACATGTCAACATTATATAGAAATAAGCATGATGAATATAAAAAGAAAAGATAAAATAAATCTTAAACTCATAAGAAGGAAGACAAATATGCAGATGTCACGCACACAATCAAAAAACTAAAATGGAAGTGGGCAGGCCATAACACCCGAACTAAACAGGAAAAATGGGCTAGGGACGTAACATAATGGTATCCTAGGGAAGAAGAAGAGACCAAGGGGAAGACCATTTCGAAGATGGGAAGACGACTTAAGAGGTACAGCAGGCGCGATGTGGAGGAGGACAGCTTAAGATCGTGATTTATGGAAGACTCTGGGAGAGGCCTATGCAGGCCCGTAGCTAGAGTTGAATTTAAGGTAGGGCAGTGGTGTTTACAGGTAGGGCTCATGAATCCGAAGCAAGACTAACGGCGAGCGGCACCAGCGGGGAAAAAAATTGTGTTTTGATAGCTACCTAGAGCACAAAACTGAAGTAAGACTAGCGGTGAGCGGAGTGAGCCGTGAAAACCATAGTGCTTTGAACGCTAACCAGAGGACGAAACCGAAGCAAGACTAGCGGCGAGCGTCGCGAGCCGCGAAAAACATAGTTCTTTGAACGCTAACCAGAGGACGAAACCGAAGCAAGACTAGCGGCGAGCGTCGCGAGCCGCGAAAAACATAGTGCTTTGAACGCTAACTAAAGCACGAAACCGAAGCAAGACTAGCAGCAAACGTTGCGAGCCGCGAAAACCATAGTGCTTTGAACGCTAACCAGAGCACGAAACCGAAGCAAGACTAGCGGCGAGCGTCGCGAGCTGCGAAAAACATAGTGCTTTGAACGCTAACCAGAGCATGAAACCGAAGCAAGACTAGCGGCGGGCGTCGCCAGCCACGAAAAACATAGTGCTTTGAACGCTAACCAGAGCACAAAACCGAAGCAAGACTAGCGGCGAGCGTCGCGAACCACGAAAAACATAGTGCTTTGAACGCTAACCAGAACACGAAACCGAAGCAAGACTAGCGGCGAGCGTGGCGAGCCGCGAAAAACATAGTGCTTTGAACGCTAACCAAAGCACGAAACCGAAGCAAGACTAGCGGCGAGCGTAGCGAGCCAGGAAAAACATAGTGCTTTGAACGCTAACTAGAGAACAAAATCTAAACAAGACTAGCCAGGCCAGGTAAATAGGTAACATTTTGACGTCTGTTGACGTCGGTCAGTTTTATCTTCATAGTGAGGTGACCTGCTTAAAAACATCGATTAAAGTGAATGAATCGATACGGACTTGAAACATATGTGAATTTTGAAAATCATCAGGCGAATCCCTGTCCCATTATTATTTTTTCTTTCGTAAATTTAAGGAGCAAAATAAGACAAGTACATAATGTAACAAAAACATTGCATTTATTCAGTTGAACTATCAGAACTGTTGTATTCATCTTTATCACTGCTGTCAGCACTCAGAGATATTATTAATTTATTTTCAATAATATTGTCTATTGTCACATCTCGTTCAAAATCTTGTAAAATTATTTTCTTTGTTTTCTCTACGACTTTTTTCCAGTCTTCTGTAATGACTTCTGCACACGCAGTTTGTAGCAGAGTCATCATTTTAGTTTTAGTTATTAATTTATGGTGATATTTCTTCACAAATAATCATTGCATTCGATTAACCCTAGGCATATTCATCGATCTAAAAAAACTTTTGACACTGTACTTTTGACAAAATACTTCTGTCAAAACTAGAAGCCCTGAGAATAACTGGATCTGCCTTTAAAGTTTTCCAATCCTATCTTTCGAATTGCTTTCAAATAACTAAAATAGAAGGCACTCAAAGTGTTCCTCAATTAATAACCTACGGCGTTCCACAAGGTTCTATACTTGGTCCGTTATTATTGTCTACATAAACGATATACATAAAATTGGTTTAACAGGGAACATAACTTTGTATGCTGATGATACTAGTTTATTCTACTCTGACCACTCCATAAGCTCCATAATAAAAAAAGCACAACATGGCCTTGACCTACATGTTTGGCTGCAATCAAATTTACTCACTATCAACACATCTAAAACTAATTGTATAATATTCGCAGCAAAAAACAAAAATATTGCCAAACACAACCCTTTATATATCAATGCTGTACAAATAAATAGAGTAGATAAAGAAAAATATCTAGGCGTACCTAATTCTCGACAGTCAGCTCACGTGGAAAACGCATATTGAAAGTATACGAAGTAAAATTATATCTCTAACAGGCACACTCCGTGGCATTGCCCGATGCCTTCCAAAACAGGTACGATATACAATATATACACGTAATTCCCTGGTAAAGTCTCACATAAATTATCTAATTGAAATTTGGGGATCCGCGGCTAAAACAAACTTACGAATTCTTGAAACAACTCAAAATAAAATTATTAAAACTCTATTCCGATACGATTACTTAACCCCTACTACTAAAATATATAAGGAAACTAAACGAATGAATCTGCCTCAAATATATAAGTATAACACATGCATTCTAATAAGAAAAATTCTAACTCAGGACATACATACACAAATAATATTCACAAAAAAGATTAGTGTACTAAAATCATTACGAGACAAGCAAACAATATTTGTTTAGGAAAACCTAGAACAAACTATGGAACAAGAAGTGTAATGTTTGAAGGGGCACAAATGTAGACATAGACATAGACATACATTTATTTGCTGCCACAACACACACAAATTCACACAATACAATCAAAAGATATAACATCAAAGAGAAAGCACAAGTAAGAGAAAACAGAAATTACAACAAACATAGAAACAATAGAATGAAATAATAAATTTAAAATGTAGTCAGGGAAAAATTAAAAAGAGGCGTGTATGTGCTACTGCAGCAAATGGGTTCCAGCTCAGCATTATGCCTTGCCACCGATCGACAGCTCGGCGCTGTTATTCTGCAGAAACCTTTTTTAGGCAATAATAATAATGTTAAGAAATGTTAGAGTGTAAGTTATAAATAATAATACGAATAAATATAAATATACTAGAAACTTTACCCTCGCGTCAGCAAGTGAACGGCGCACTATAACAATTTGTACCAGACATTCCAGTTTTTTGTTTTTCTATTAAATGTTTCCTATAATGTTTTTTAAATGTAAATTTTGATTTTAGTAGCCGAAAAGGTGGTATGTTATTCCAACACTTGGTTGCCTGGTACCGAAAACTGCCCCTAAACGCTACAGTTTTATGCTTACTATAATGTAGCAAGTCACGGGTTGGTCTCGAACTGTACTTAGTCATTGATCGGTCAAGCTTGGCGTACAAATACTCTGGCATCTCAGATATCATGACGCTATGTACCATTACTCCTAGATGTAAATCTCGCCGCGAAGCCATGTTAAGAGTAGAAGAGTTATTTAAATATGGTGTTATATGCGTTCGCGGCGGGATATTGTAGCAGAACCGGCAGCAAGCATTCTGTATTCTCTGTACAAGACGAGCAGTTTTCGCAGTTAAGCGCGGACCGTACACAAGATCTCCGTAATTTAATTTTGACGATATTAAAGCTTCGCATACTTTAATTCGGATTTCCTCCCTCAGATATGCATTGATCTTATAAAGCAATTTCAATCTAAAGAAACAAGTCTTCAACATATTTAAAATGTGACACTCAAAGCGAAGAGAACTATCAAAAGTGATACCGAGATTTCGAGCTTCATAAACCTGTTCGACATTTTGTCCGAGAATGCTCATATTAAAACTATTACCCGCTGTGCAATTAATAAATCTTTTTAAGCCAAACACCATAAATTTCGACTTTGTGGGGTTTAAGACCAGTGCATTATTCCGTGCTATGGCACTGTACTGTATGTACAATAAATTACCGAAAGACATTAAAGAAATAAAACCTTTTAACATTTTTAAGAAACTGATAAAGCAACATATTTTGAAGAACTTTTCATAGCCTCTGTTCTCTTACTCATAGAATTGTTTACAAATCAATTTATTTTCATTAATTACTAGAACCGCTCATAAAATCGCTACCGCCTATCACTGTGTTCCCAGGCCTTCTTTGTTTCGTCAACATTCTTTGTTTCGCGCTCAACGATAAGCGACTGCACCGCTTACTGTGAAACTACCCTCTTAATAATTTAATGTGATTTTCGTAAGTTTTTGTTTATATTGTCTAAATTTGATATTGTTATTTTGTATCACTAAGCTTTGTAGCATCAATAAATGTATATTTAGTATAAGTTTATCTCAGTAAGTGAATTGTTAATTCTTATGAGATAATAAAGCATTCTAAACACAGAAAAAGATACGAAGAACTGCTTGCGTTGTTAAGGCCGAATGCCGAATTTTAGACGGATTTGACATAAGAGACGAGGTAAGACAACTGCAAGATTAACTTAGTCTAGAACTAGGTAAATTACAGCAGCAACACCATCGCTAAACATCATCGCTAACAAACTCGATTGTCCTCTGACGTAGAAGCTCACGCAGAGGACTAAATCGCAATTAGCTTTTTACTAACAAAACGTTATCTGTCTGACATTGTTAACTGAATAAATAAATTATAAAATTAAAAGAAAATTCAATAACGTTTTTGTAACGATTAAAAAGATTGGTGCTTATGTAAAGCTTCTAAATTCTAAATTTCTTTTAAATAGCTGCATTTTATAGAACCCAAAGTGAGGTTCTATTAAAAGGAACCTAGCTAAAAGAATGCATTTTCAGATCCTGAACTCTACTCTGGGTGCATACTACGGTCGCGTGTATGAGCGCCTGATGGAGGAAGCGCTGAAGAGTTCGCTCAACGCCGAGCCCTTCAACCAGAGCTACCACAAATACTTGAAACCATTGATGGAGTCTAAGCTGTGATAAATGCTTTACATAATATAGATAACGAAAATAATAACGAGTAGATATAGAATTTTTTTTCTAAGGAAATGATATATGTACTTTAGTTTTCAGATATTTTGTATTATATAGGTATGAAATAGAATTTGGTTTTATATTGATGTTGTCATATCACAGTTTCTTTCCTAATTAACCTTTACATTGGAAAAAATAATATTACTATGTCGTGTTTTGTAGATTTAACTTCCCAGAGAGAGGTTAAATCGAAATCAATATAGCTTTCGATTAGGTTTTGAGATTAGAAAAATAACTGAATTATTCAGCTGTTCACCAATAAACACATAGTTATTTTAGGTAAATAATTTTATAACCCAAAAACAAACAAGTATCGTTTAGTCAAATTATTAAATGCTGTTTTATTTTAGTTTGTAAAATATCTCGATTGCGTTAAAAGATAAATTAGGTATCAACTTGGACATAATCGAGATGCCATAAATTACATATTTATCACGATAGGTATATGATGCAATTTAATGCAAGTAAAGCAAGGTATAAGCCGACTTATCTTCTGACGATTGGTGTTTCAATGTTAAATATGACGTATTTGTATGATTTGACAACTCTCATATACATTATTCAGCCACTAATACGATTAGGCATCGATACGCAAATAGCCGTTACAATTAGCAACCATGACTTTTTTGACCTGCCAACAAAACTGTTGCACCACAACACTTATAGGTATACTCGTGTATATATTTACCGAAACTGTTCAATTGTTTCACTACCAGGAAGTATTGAAACTGGCCTTCATAGCACCTACAGTCAGCTACATACATTGTTATATGGATGGTTTTCGAAGATTTTTTAAAACGCAAAATAATTGCATCTATTTACCAGACTTTAAGGGTACTTGAAAGATAATGCAAAAAAAAGCGAAAGTTAAAAATATTACTCGAGTTACATTATATTCGGCCTTTGCCCAGCAGTCGAGTCAATATAAGTAAAAAAAGTGGGACTACACTCTAAAAATAAAATAAATAAATGAAACGGTTGATTTGTAAACTTGTATCTTTGGTAGCGGGTTCGATTCCCGACGCGGAACAAATGTTTGCATGACCTACAGATATTTGTTCCGGGTCTGGATGTTTTTCTATATATTCATCATCATCATCATCACGTCAGCCGTAGGACGTCCACTGCTGGACAAAGGCCTCCCTCATTGATCTCCAGGAACTGCGGTTGGAAGCGGCCTGCATCCAACGCCGACATGCGGTTCTTACCAAGTCGTCTGCCCATCTTGTGGGTGGACGTCCTACGCTGCGCTTGCCGGTCCGTGGCCTCCACTCGAGAACCTATCGGCCCCATCGGCCATCTGTCCTGCGCGCTATATGGCCTGCCCATTGCCACTTCAGCGTGCTAATCCGTCGGGCTATGTCGGTGACTTGAGTTCTCCTACGTATCTCCTCATTTCTGATTCGATCCTGTAGAGAAACCCCGAGCATAGCCCTCTCCATAGCTCGTTGAGCGACTCTGAGCTTATTCATAAGGCCAATAGTGAAGGACCACGTCTCGGTTCCATATGTCATCACTGGTAACACACACTGATTGAAGACTTTCGTCTTAAGGCACTGAGGTATGTTGGTTCTATATATTATAATGTATGTATTTACAAATAAAAGTACTTAAGTATTCTATCAGTTATTTGGTTTCAATAGTACAAGCCATGCTTAATTTGGGGCTAGATAGCGCTGTGTGAAATGTCCAGCAATATTTATTGATCGTGCGAAGCGAGATCTCTAAATCAACTTGGGCAAATCGGCGTTGTATTGTATGTATGTATGTATGTTTGTTTGTCCGAGGATAATTTCCGCTTTTATATTCTTTATTGTACACAAGAAAATACATTATAAAGTACAGAAATAGAGGACATGTACAAAGGCGAGCTTAACCCTATAAAGAGTTTTCTTCCAGCAAACCTTTGAGGCTAGAGAGAGAGATGATTTTAAAGGTAGGTGCGTGTACAAGAATCATAAATATGTACATATATCTTAAACAAATAAAACGATATATACCAAAAGTAAGTAATAAAATGAATGAATATAATAAATAAAATAAATAGACTAATATATACAAAAATAAATATATACCTACAATAAAATAAAATTACAGAGAAAGATAGTGCTCTTTAACTTTCCGTTTGAAAATGTTAAACGACGGACTAGCGCGAACTTCTTGGGGCAGGGCATTCCAAATTTTCACCGCATAAACGGTAAAGGAGCCACCATATCGGCTTGAAGTGTGTTGAGGTGTTTTGAGGAGAAGGGACTTAGAGGACCGGGATGTCACACTGCGAGGGACAAGGAATTCGAAGCGTTCACGGAGGTAGGGAGGATAGAGTGGACAATATAATACTTTAAATAAGAGTGAGAGAACGTGAAGATCACGACGAAGACGAATAGGGAGCCATTTAAGTTGGTTTTACAAAGATACCAAACGATAAATTCATGAAACGTACCTCTATGAGGATCATTGTATTGTACGGCAGCGAGTCAAAATAACACAAAGTCTAACATCATCAAATCATGTGATAAGACATTTCAAAACTAATTTGCTCCACCGACAAATACAAAACAAATGCGTCTTCAACCACAATGTAATGTTAATATTTCATATACAGTGTAAACTCTATATAACGACACTCAAGGGACTGAGCATATTTTGACGTTATAGAGAGTTGTCTTTAAATGGAGAGAAGTAAAATCTGTATTAGAAAAAGAAACTAACTTCACTAATTCACTTCTACTAACAACAGTCTGCAGCTACACGTGCAAACAATCCCATTTTGTAAACAAAAGAACGGATTTCTTAGAAAGTTTGGTGTGTATGATGCCGACAGTCGAGTTTATTATGGTCTAGGATAATAAAACGACAAAAGGATATACACAGCTGCGCAGTTTTTACTAATTTGGCAACTTAAAAAGAACTTTTTATTACAAATTGTTGTCGTTATTGAGAGTGGGTGTAATGCTATACAGAGTGTACCATTGTATGCAAGACAAGCTAAACCAACCAAAGCCGAGTGATTTCGACGCTTTAGAGAGTTTGTCGTTAAAACGAGTGACGTTACATGGAGTTTACACTGTATTAATATAGGCACCTAATATATTATTTTTCATTTCCTTTTCTTTTTTTATTAATACCTAGTAGAATAAGTTTTTTTTTTGTTTAATTCCGCAAGCGTCCCGCTCTGACAACAAAAATAAATGGTCACGTTAGGTATGCTGTACCTTCTAGTTATTTCATGTAGGTATACTACTACTTTTGATAGAGGCACTGCGTTGCGTAGTCAGTCAACGCTAGCAACTTGTACAAACATTTCGTATTTATTGTAATATAATTTACAATTATCTACCAGGTTTTAAGTTCGGATTAATTACTTATGACATTGGAGTCAGTGCAAGCATGACATAAACTGGTTTTAGAATCACCTCGTAGTTATTTTTTGTTCCCCAAATAGAACTAACTGCTGCAATGAGTGAAGTTAAAAATAAGTTGGAAGTAAACGAGGATTTGGCGAGGGAGAGGCGCAGATGCAATTTTGATATTCAAGAAGTGACATTTTTAATAGATGGTGGTGAAAAAAACACTGTTGCGAGAAGAAAAATAGGTAAGACAGAAAACTTCTTTTAATCTAACTATAGTAAAGTTTTAAACATTATAAATTATACATACAGTGTAATATCCGGTTAAGGCAATCATTACATTATTATATCAACAATGTCCACTTACGAAGATAGGAAGAGATGAGGAAGATTACCCCATAGATTTTCAAATCTACGATCTTGTACACACGACGGTGGCCGCATACCATCAGGTGGGCCGTAAGCCTGTTTCCCCACAAATAACATAAAAAAACGGCTACACATCAAGCTATACATTTCCAGTATAAGCTGACCTCTCATTCTACGAAAAGCCTACACAATGCGAGATCAGCTTATACTGGTGATACTGGTATAGCATGATGTGTAGCCGTTGTCCATGTTGTCGGGTCGTCCTACGCTCCGCTTTCCGGTGCATGGTCCAACCTTACTGCCCCAACGGCCGTCAGTTCTTCGAGTGCCTCACTCACTGATCTCGCAATTTCCGATTCAATCTCGTAGCTTCTATTTTTACAAGGGCGTTTAACATATAACAAACTCCCAAGCAAGGGCTGATCCAGCTTTGGTGCCAGAGGGGGGGGGGGGGGGGGGTCATATAGTCGTGGTCAAGTCACAAGAAGTTATAATTTAATTTTTATAATCATAGATACAAGTAAAAGTACTTAAAAATACTTATATTTAAATAACAAAATCAATTTTTCAAATCAAAATATTATATTAAATTAATTAAATATTGAATGTACTTACATAAAATCTATATTGTGACAAAAAATATAAAAAAACATTATGTTTCACAATTTTAATTAGTGGTCCACCTAGGTCCTGGACCCAGCCCAGGGGGGGCTCATGACCCCTATGACCCTCCCCCTGGATCCGCCCTTGCTCCCAAGTGATATACAAAAATGTGCAATTAACAAATTGAAAAACAGAATCTTTATAAAATAATAACGGCCAAGAGCGAGTCGGACTCGCCCACGAAGAGTTCCGTACCATTATCTATAAAAATGGGAAAAAATATCACGTTGTATGGGAGCCGCCCTTAAGTATTTGTTTTAATTTAATTGAATTATTTATTTTTAAAGTGAATATATAACAAAATTTTCTGTGAATATTTTAAGCGTCTACCTGTTGCCGTTATCAATATCGAGCAAAAACGAGCAAAAATATCACGTTTGTTGTATGGGAGCCCCCTTAAATATTTATTTTATTCTGTTTTTAGTATTTGTTGTTATAGCGGCAAACAGAAATACATCATCTGTGAAAATGTCAACTGTCTAACTATCATGGTTCATGAGGTACAGCCTGGTGACAGACGGACAGACATATAGACAGACAGACAGCGGATTCTTAGTAATAGGGTCCCATTTTACCCTTTACGTACGGAACCCTAAAAACCTACTATTATATCGGATATATTAACCTATATATATATATCGGATTACCCATTTAGATTGAGAAGCTTGTGATTGAATTTGCTCCAACTCTAGCAATGTTAAAATTTAAACGTAATTTATTTCCATTATTGTTATTTATTGTAAAAGGATCATTAAAACAACAAGCCTTGCTTCTTGTCTTTCTCTCCTGGCTTGGTCACGAAGGAACAGACAGTAAAATTGGCGTTTCAAAGTGATTCTTGTGATTTTACTAAATAAATAATTATTGATTTTGGTTTTAGAGGACATTGCTTTGAATGGTGGAGCCTCTTTGGATAAGATACCAGAGGAATGTTTGAGTCCTACAGAGAAATACGAAAACGCCATCCGGAAATCTGTTCTTTACAGCAAGATAGTCAAGGATGAACTTCTAGAATTTACTGGCCTAGAGGCTCTAGGGTAAGGAAATAACTTAAACATTAAAGGTGTAGAATACTGTTACGAGCTGAGGGTTCGAGATAAAATAATGAAAATCAATCTACCAAAATAACACTTTTATTCAACACTAAAATGATAAATACACGATATTAATCACAAGTAACCACAACACACTAAATCACACCACTGTTGCACAATAAACCACTAAAAGTCACCGAAATATTCGCACGTATCGCCAAAACCAGACTGACTCCTTCGCCGTGTCTTCTTTCGCTCTCACACACCGGCGCAGCCGGTGTGGGGCAGCAGTACCGGGCTTTTTTGCCCTTTCCTGCGGAGTTCTTTCCGCCCCCCGTTTCTACGGGGGGTCATCGGGTCGGCTCGCGGAGCCTCAGGTGACTTACTCACGCGTTGCTGGCCGCCCGACGGTCTCTCCGCAGGACGGAGTGATTTGCGGTCGGCTACTTGACGCGGATCTAGGTTGGGTGGTAGGAGGGGTGGGGGTAGGGAGGCATGGAGAGATGTCTACGTCTGAGTCTTTCGACGTATTCTGGTCGTTTTCTGTGACCAGTTCCCGCGAATATGGCTTACTCTTTGGGGGTCTATCTGTGAGAGGAGCTAGTTCTCGTAGGTGTGAGTAAGCGGAGTTGCCCAGGCGCGCAAACATCCTGGTTGCTAGGCGGCCTATAAATTGGTCTAAGCTCTCAATTTCTAGGTCCCGTTGGATTGTGCTGTTTCGGACGTACCGTGGCGCATCTACGATGGTCCTGAGGCAGAGGCTTTGCTGACTTCGCAGTATCTTTCTGTGGCCTTTGGCTAACAAAGCATACCATGCGGGGGTCGCGTATGTAAGACGCGGACGGACATAGGTCTTGTATAGTCCAACCTTCATTCGGAGCGGTAGGTTGGACTGCAGGACGGGCTTGAGTAGTGCTCGGGTTATACTCGCCAGGCTACGGACGTTCCTTGCGTGTTTCCTCATCGTCAGGTTGCGGTCTAGTGTTACTCCCAGATATTTAGCCGTGTGCGACCAGGCCACCTCTGTTCCTCCAGGAAACAAAGTCCCTCCAGTCCCTGGAGGCTGTTCCTCCAGGGTAAGTTTGGGTGGTAGGGTGAGCTTCCTCGACTCCTTCGGGCGTCTCTACGCGCTATTTATACCGCGCCTGTACATACTTCTCGAAGTTTCTCGATGTTTCCACTGGCGACAAGAAAAGTATAGGTATTTCGACTTACTGCTATTTCTTATTCTGTGCAACTGTAGGTAAAAACGTAGCATGTAGGTATATTCCACACCAAGTATAACTCCGAGAAGCCGACTGTTATTTTACTATTACTTATTCTGTAACATGCGTAACTCGGCGTATAAGTCGCGCTTATACGCCGAGTTACGCACGTAACTTTAGCGCTGAAGAATACGCGGAGGGGATAACTGCGCATGGGTACTGTCGCGCAAGCAAAACAATATCCAATAGCCACTATTGGCTTAATTGGAGATGTTCCTTACCGTTGCAATTGACGTATTTGTAGACTCTGCTGTCCTTTTTTGGATTTTCCCTAAATCGCCATTTAATTTAATGTTTCCCGCCTTAACAATTTCGGCAGTTTGTTTTATCTGGCTCAAATTTACAGTGCTGCTGTCCGAATGACTGAGTAAAATACTTGTAGCTTCATCAATCTCACTTTTGATTTGTTTCAAAGAATCAATTAATTAATAGATTCCCTTTAAAAAAAAACAACAATTCACGGCTTCATCAATCTCACTTTTGATTTGTTTCAAAGAATCAATTAATTAATAGATTCCCTTTTAAAAAAAAAACAATTCACGTCATAAACCATTTTCCTTGTCTGTCTTTTCAAAACAGTATTTCTTTTAGGCATATTCACTTTAAAGACACAAACAAACTTAAAAAACTAAATTCAACAAACAAATTCAAATAACAGCAATAACAATAAAATTAAGAACGCGACTGTACACTGGATGTGCGCGAGGTGTCGTATCAATGCGGGGAACGGAATGCGACTGGAGAGCCAATCGGCGCTACGCACGCCCGCTCTTCATCCCGCTAGCCCCCCTCAGGTACCGTATTTTATACTTCTGCGCAATAACTGTTAGCGCTAGACTTATTTGCCGCGACTTATAACAATACTTGCCTACTGCCTACTGCCGTGGGGCGCCGGCAATAGAATGTTGCCCCTCCGCTCTTGCCCGTGGATGCAGTAGGAGTCTGCTAAGGGATACCTCCGAAAGATGGGCAGCAGCGTCTTTTCGTGTTTCAACACCTATACTGCGCTCGCCAACCCGCCTGCCAAGCGTGGCGAGTATGGCAACAACCCCCTCATGGATTTACAACATAAAGCCAGGCCCCGAGTCCCCGGCGGCCCCGCTAATCCTGGCTACGGTAGCAGTCACGGTAACGGCGGGGCCAGGGGTGCTAAGAATCCCCGGGAGACGATCGGCTACCAAACCCTACGACGACCACTGGCCCTGGTAACGCACAACATCCGCACTTTGAGGACAGACGAAAAGATTGTTGAGCTGGAAGAAGAAATTAGTAGATTACACTGGGACATTTTGGGGTTATCAGAAGTTCGTAGAGAGGGCGAGGACACGATATCCCTTAAGTCTGGTAATCTACTATACTACCGGGAGGGCGACCAACAGTCCCAAGGTGGTGTTGGGTTTCTCGTTCACAAGTCACTCATCAACAACATTATCACCATCGACAGTGTGTCGAGCAGGGTCGCGTACCTGACACTCAGAATATCTAAGCGATATTCGCTGAAGGTCGTTCAGGTATATGCGCCGACCACTTCACACCCAGATGAAGAAGTAGAGTCTATGTATGAGGACATCAGTAGAGCCATACATACGAACAAAACTCACTTTATTGTTGTTATGGGGGACTTCAATGCAAAGCTAGGCATGAGAAGCGATGATGAGTTGAGAGTGGGGCAATTTGGATATGGGCAACGGAACCCCAGAGGACAGAGGCTGGCCGATTTTCTGGAGAAAGAAGGACTCTTTATGATGAATTCTTTTTTCCAGAAGCCGCCTCACAGGAAATGGACCTGGATGAGTCCCAACGGTTCCACGAGAAATGAGATTGATTTCATCTTGACCAACAAGAAACGGATATTCAATGATGTATCTGTGATTCACAGGGTGAAAACCGGCAGTGATCACCGAATTGTTAGAGCCACATTGAATATGAACGTTAAACTTGAAAGGTCCCGTTTGATGAAATCTACGCTCCGACCCACTCGCGCACATATCCAAAACCTCGAGAGCTTTCAACTCGAACTTGCAAATCGCTTTGACTGTCTAGAAGTAGATGCATCAGTGGACGAGATCAATAACAGGTTCGTAGAAACCGTCCATACGGTGGGGTCCCAGTTCTTTAAGACCCCCCGTACCAATAGACCTCAGAAACTCTCTGATGACACCCTTAACCTCATGGCTGAACGACGTTCTTTGCAACTGCAGTCTCCCGATGATGCTCAGTCACATAGGCAGCTCAATAGAAAGATTTGGAAATCCTTGCGGCACGATATTCGTACCTTTAATACATCTCGTATTAAAGATACGATAGAGCGGAATAAAGGCTCCAAAGTGTTCGCGAGAGATAAATCTATTGGGCAGAGCCGCATGACGAAGCTGAAGAGGGAAGATGGCAGCATAACGTCAAGTAAAGCGGAAGTGTTAAGGGAAGTCGAAAGGTTCTATGGACGGCTCTACGATTCGGTCACTAAACCTGTTTGCAGTGCGGCCAACGACCCAAGAGCCAAACTGACCCGACATTATACCGAAGATATTCCGGACATCAGCCTGTATGAGATCAGGATGGCCTTGAAGCAGCTTAAGAACGACAAGGCGCCGGGTGAGGACGGAATCACTTCAGAGCTTCTGAAAGCGGGTGGATCACCGGTACTTAAAGTCCTTCAGAAGCTTTTTAATTCCGCCTTGCTTGAAGGTACGACGCCAAAAGCATGGAACGGGGGCGTGGTGGTTCTGTTCTTCAAGAAAGGTGACAACACCTTGCTTAAGAATTACAGACCCATCTCGCTTTTGAGCCATGTTTATAAGCTGTTTTCGAGGGTCATCGCGAACCGTCTCGAACGCAGGTTTGATGACTTCCAGCCGCCTGAACAAGCCGGGTTCCGTAAAGGCTACAGTACCATAGACCACATACATACGCTGCGGCAAGTCATACAGAAGACCGAAGAGTATAACTTGCCGCTATGTCTCGCGTTTGTGGACTATGAGAAAGCCTTCGATTCGATCGAAACATGGGCAGTGCTTGAGTCTCTCCAACGATGCCGTATTGACTATCGGTACATCGAAGTGTTGAAGTGTTTGTATAAAAACGCCACTATGTCAGTCCGAGTACATGAACAGAGCTCGAAGGCGATTCCCTTAAAAAGAGGCGTAAGACAGGGAGATGTCATTTCTCCGAAACTGTTTACGACCGCATTGGAAGATGCCTTCAAGCTTCTGGAATGGAAAGGACTGGGCATCAATATTAACGGCGAATACATCACTCACCTTCGGTTTGCCGACGATATTGTGGTCATGGCAAAGTCGATGGAAGAGCTCAGCACGATGCTCGAAGGCCTCAATCGAGTCTCCCAACGGGTAGGACTTAAAATGAACATGGACAAGACGAAAATCATGTCAAATGTCCATGTCGTCCCTGCCCCAGTTATGGTTGAGAACTCGGCTCTTGAAGTTGTCGACGCGTATGTATACCTAGGACAAACAGTCCAATTAGGTAGGTCCAACTTCGAGAAAGAGGTCAATCGTCGAATCCAACTCGGATGGGCAGCGTTTGGGAAACTTCGCAACGTCTTTTCGTCCAACATACCTCAGTGCCTTAAGACGAAAGTCTACAATCAGTGTGTGTTACCAGTGATGACATATGGAACCGAGACGTGGTCCTTCACTATTGGCCTTATGAATAAGCTCAGAGTCGCTCAACGAGCTATGGAGAGGGCTATGCTCGGGGTTTCTCTACGGGATCGAATCAGAAATGAGGAGATACGTAGGAGAACTCAAGTCACCGACATAGCCCGACGGATTAGCACGTTGAAGTGGCAATGGGCAGGCCATATAGCGCGCAGAACAGATGGCCGATGGGGCCGAAAGGTTCTCGAGTGGAGGCCACGGACCGGCAAGCGCAGCGTAGGACGTCCACCCACAAGATGGGCAGACGACTTGGTAAGAACCGCAGGTCGGCGTTGGATGCAGGCCGCTTCCAACCGCAGTTCCTGGAGATCAATGAGGGAGGCCTTTGTCCAGCAGTGGACGTCCTACGGCTGATATGATGATGATGATGATGATGATGATAACAATACTAACATCAAGCAATCATCAGAGCTTTACATGTAGGATCTGTCTTTAGCATCTAGCATCTGTCGCGTAACAAGCTAAAAATTACTCCACTTTCAATCTAGATTAGATAGGCAAAGGTAGTTCAGAAACAAACACATAATTTTTCGCGTATTTAGTAGGATTTTTGTACCTACCAATTTATCGTCACAGCCAGCACATATTGGCCAACTATAATAATGATTAAATTTTCCTTCCGATTAACTTGAAAAAAAAGTTACTTCAGCCTATGTTTTTAGGTAAGTTTTTTCAGTAATTGTCCAGCTATTTCGTCGCAAGGCCGGTGAATTTTTCAAAGACCCTCGCCTTCTGTTCTTAATTCTGGGATATATTTTGTCTCAAGATGTCAATGCTTTTAAGAGCTACATTCGACCGTGTCATAAAGTTCAGTCTTCAATTAGCGTCAATTGTTTTCCAGAATGAACTCTACAGTTATACGTCGTATAGCCGACGCCTTCTTCAAAGACATTTCGCCTTTTCTTCTTCATCTGGGAATGTTTGTTCCCACTATCATGGGTCAATGCACTCCGGAGCAACAAGCACACTGGTTGCCACGGGCCTTGGACATGCAAATCATCGGGACCTATGCCCAGGTGAGTTCATTGTTCCTAATTCCTATCCATTATATTTGAACGGAGAATAATTAGAATTTTAAAACATGTAGGTATTCGATTAAACTTATATGGTTTCTGATTCAACATCCGTGGCACGACTAATGGTTTAATTCCTTTTTCATACAATAATTTTGTGTCCCTACTTTATGGTTAGGCTGTACTTAGGTACCTACCTAGGTACTACCGTAGTTCAGTCTTTGTCTCTAAAACAAATAACTTATGTGTCATATAATACTTGTTTTTTTAGACGGAATTGGGTCATGGAACCTTCATCAGAGGTTTGGAGACAACGGCCACTTACGACCCCCAAACTGAAGAGTTTGTGCTGCACAGTCCAACCCTGACATCTTACAAATGGTGGGCTGGTGGACGTAAGTATTCCTAAGTTCTTTTGGTAAAACCTCATGTATGAATGATGGAGTTAATCTCTTGTGTGTGTTTCTAAGCACACACAGAAACTTTCTCTAACGTGTCTTTCAATTGCTAAGTGGCCAACATAGTTGGTGTTAATACGCCGGTTGAAAAAAATAATCCACTATTTTAGTCGAGATTGTGTATGGAAGCGTTTAGTTGTAAGTAAATGCTACTAACTATACATAAATTCAGAGTAATTTCGATGCTTTGACAGACGCTGCAAGGAATTGACCTTAGGAATTGGCTTCTCTAAAATAAAGATGATAAATTTGTTTCTGTCTTTCTAGTGGGCAAAACAGTCAACTATTGCATAGCAGTAGCACAGTTATACACTAAAGGCAAATGCCACGGTGTCCATCCCTTTATCGTTCAAATACGAGACGAGAAGACCCACAACCCTCTCCCTGGCATCAAAGTAGGTGATATCGGTCCTAAGATGGGGTTCAATACGGCTGATAATGGCTTCCTTGGGTTCAACAAGTATAGGATACCGAGAGAACATCTAATGATGAAGAATGCTCAAGTTTTGAAGGTAAGCAAGTATTGGTTCTTTCAATGCGTAGTGCCTGGGGCACACTAAAAGTTTTGCACTTCTAGCTAATCGGAACTATTTGAATTTAGAATGTTATATTTTTTGAAACGTTGCAACCTTCTTAGTAAAAAAAAAATTGGTGGGAAATCATTTGTCAATTGTTTTTTATCACACATCAAAGTTCTACGTACGCAACGAAAATGGAATTAAGTCGAAAATATTATAGAGCGATAATTTTTTATGATTTTAAAAGCTCTCTCTCTCTCCGCAAGACTGTGCCGCTCGTCTTCAAAATGCTTTTGGGAAAGAAGCACCTTGTTTGAGCACCGTAAGGCGATGGTTTGCTGAATTTGAGAGAGGTCGGGTTTCTTTACATGACGAATTTCGTGATGGGCGGCCTACAACTGCCGTCAACGAAAATAATGTGGCTACTGTTAAGCGGCTAATTGAAGAAAACCCGCGGATTACCTATGAGACAATTTGAGGACTATTGGGGATTGGTATGAGCCAAATTCAGAAAATTTTATTGGAAGAATTGAATGTTCGGAAAAATTGTTGTTGGATCCCTCATGAACTGACAGCGGAGCAGAAGCTGGCTCGCGTGGAATGGTGCTCACAGATGCTACTGAAGTACGACCACCGGCATTCTAATGCTATTTATGACATTGTCACAGCAGACGAAACTTGGATTTGTTGTGAATGGGTGTTTGAAAATAAGAACAGGCCAACATAAGTGAGGCAGGCGAGAAACGTTGGTAAAAAAATGATCGCGTTTTTTTTCTCAGCTACGGGTCCCATCTGCACAATTCCACTTGAAGATCAAAAGAGTGTTAATGCCGAGTGGTATTCTACCATTTATTTACCCAGGATGTTAGAAAAAGTTCGCGAAAGACGACCAAAAAACCGCGTTCTCTATATCATGACAATGCTTCTTCACACACTGCCAACAAAACAAAGTAATTTTAGCTTCCGAAAAAGTACAACTCGTCACCCATCCTGCACATAGCCCCGACCTAGCACCCTGTGATTTCTGTATTTTCCCCAAAATCAAAGATTTGATGAGAGGTTTCACTTTTACCAACTCCGAAAAGGCAGTGATAGCGTTCAATCAGCACGTAGAAAACATGCCTTCAGATCTGTGGTCCTCCTGTTTTAAAAAAATGGTACGATCGCATGAACAGATGTTTAAAATGTAAAGGAGAGTATTTTGAAAAGCAATAAACTTAATACATTGGTTATAACATGTTGTTTTTCTAAGTTACGCAAAACTTTTAGTGTGACCTACGTATTACAGTATGTTTTCTCTATTTGAGTGTACTTGAGATGAGATCCCGTATGTTGCCAATTTACCGATAACCGTCTGTACTCGAGTGAATAAAGATGAATGAACTCTCCGTGCTAAAGTGCAATCAATTTTACAATCAATTCTACTTACATCTTCTATATTTACAGGGCATAGATACATCGGCGGAAATCTAGAGTCTCTAATTCACGATTCCAAACAACCTTTGTCATCGGTTCAAGCAAAAGAATATTCCAGATTTTATTTATGAGAATATGGCAACGGGCGCTCAATTTCTACCTCATCATTTTAAAGTTATAGAAGTTTCAAAGCTTTAGCTTTGAATTACGGGCGTAGCCAGAGGGGGTGGGGCGGTTTGATTTTACCCCCCGAAATATTCAAAATATTACAAGACTATAAATTAATAGGTACATGCAAAAAAATTTATCGCTTGCCGATTAGGTTTCAGACCGACCAATCAACCTTCTGTTATTTGTTTCTCATTTTTAGGGTTCCGTACTTCAAAAGGTAAAAAAAGGAACCCTTATAAGATCACTCTCTTGTCCGTCTGTCCGTGTGTCACCACCAATTTTCTCAGGAACGGGTGGACCTATCAAGTCGAAGTCTATACCAGATACTGATGTCTATACCTATAGTCCCTATAAGGTGTATAAAAATCAAGGTCAGAGTCAACACGATAAAAAGATATGGGCAAATTTTGATTTGTGCGAAAACTTGTAAGTACCAAAATTTACCTTAATTTTTAATTTCTTTTATTTTTCGAAATTTTCCCTTTACTTATGCTGCTTGCTTCCCTTTACCTTGCTTTTAACCAAAATTGACAATTCTAGGTCAACCGGAAGTACCCTATAGATTTTGGATCGAAAACCTATATAGTAGTTCCCGTTGACCTAGAACCACGAAATTTGGTCTTACAGCACAGCACAAATAAAGGAAAAATTCCAAAAAATTAACAACATTAAAAATTAAAAGGTGTCCTTAAACTAACTAAAATAACTAACTAACTTAAATAGTTGACGCAGATTAAGATAGTCCTCTGAGTTGTATGGGTGCTCATACAATTTAGAGGACTAGCTTAATCGGCACCAAAATAAAGTAAATAAATAAAATTGTGCTATTGAATAAAATAAATATTTAAGTGGGGCTCCCATACAACAGATATAATTTTTTGCCGTTTTTATAGATAATGGTACGGAATTCTTCGTGCGCGTGTCTGGCTCGCTCTTGGCCGGTTTTTTTTGTTGTTAGATTTTCTTGAAACAACACACCCTTATACTAGACCCTGGCTACGCCCGTGCCCGTGCCCAATGATAATCGTTGCGTTCACTCTTGCCATTTTTATACTGTCATTGGAGGTGTATGACAAAGCCATGCCTGCATCTGATATCATATTGCAGGATGGAAGTTATGTTAAAGTAGCAAGACATGGGAAGCTGACCTACGGTACCATGGTGTTCGTCCGAGTCGTCTTGGTCAGTGAAGCAGCCTTTAACCTAGCCAAGGCAGCCACTATAGCGGTCAGGTATTCAGCTGTTAGGCGACAATCGGAGCCGAGACCGGGGTAAGAATGTACATGATTTTTACAGAACAGTTCCCTTCTTCGGCTTGTTTCTTTCCTCGCTTTCTGGCTTGGTTCCTATTTAAAAAGTAGCATTTACAGGGTGTAAGAAGGTATATTCGTTTACTCCCAAAAATATACCTAGACTGAAGCGTCTGACCAATAATAAATGTCAAAAAAAATAAAAAAAAAATCGGCTTAGTTATAAATTTTGGCCGCGTGTAGTATTTTTGTATGTAACATCTGTTTTTTAATGTATCTTATAAAAATACTTTCATCTTATTAAATTTTCAGGAGTAGGTATCTATTATAGTTCTTTCCAATGACTTACGATAACGCTATGGTTCGTAGTGTTTGTACACTCTGATAATTCATCAACATACAAAAGAGTTTTTTTACAAGTAGGTATTTTTTTTAAACTATCATAAATTTCATCATGTAACTCATAGGACTTCCATTGCTCCCCCATAGATTTCGAGCGATCGAACTAGTGCGCCATGCACCCAATGCTCTATTGGTTTTTAATTTAGAACTATCTTTTTCCAGGCAACCAGAACCTCAGATCCTGGACTACATGACCCAGCAGCACAAGCTGTTCATCTGCATAGCGACTGCGCATGCTCTACAACTCACTAGCGATTGGCTGTGGCGGACATTCACAACTGTTCTCAAAGACTTACGGGAGGGACAAATTGACAGCTTACCAGAGGTAGGAATTCTCAACTCAATTATTTATTAAATTTCACATAGTAATGTAAGAAGACAGCAGGATCTCATTGTTCTTGTTAGGCTCCGCCTACTGCCAATCAATTTGCCGGCTGTCAGAAGAGCTGACAGGGCAGAAATGGAAAGACGACCTGGGGCCTGGTTGCCCTTGCGTGCAAGATCGATCGCTCTGGAAAGGTTTAAGGAGGCCTATGTTCAGAACTGGATGTCTTTGACTGATGATAAAGATGATGGTTATGAATGCAATGAGCCTCATCCTATTTTCAAACTTACTTACGCTCTAGGGCCGTAAATTACATTTACACACCAACTCTCAGAGCATGAGTGATGAAAATATTTATTTGCAGCTGCACGCATTATCCAGCTGCCTTAAAGCCATTAGCACATCAGACTCGGCTGCGTTTATAGAGCAATGTCGGATGGCATGTGGAGGTCACGGTTACATGCTCTCTTCGAACCTGCCGTTCCTGTACTCTTTCGTGACCGCTACCAGGACCTATGAGGGGGATTATACTGTGGTGCTTCTGCAGACTGCTAGGTAAGGGATGAATGAATGGAAACTCATTATTGTACACCACATAAGAAACAAACATTAATATAAAAATAGAAAGTCACTAGTACAATGGACGGTCTCATCGATAAGAAGCGATTTCTTCCAGACAACCTTTGGCGGGAGAAGATTTTTGTATCTTATATTGTATGCTAGTTGAAACTCCTGTGGCGTAGCTTGCCTGGACAAAGTGTAAATCTGCAGAGAAGATGATACGTCCGTCAAAAATTGTTTTACCGTGGTAAAGCATATGCGCAAGTTTTATCCCGGCAAGGCATCTGAGAATTAAAACCATGAAACGTGATTGTTATTACTTTAGAAATAAAACAGAAAACTTTTAGGTGCGCTTAGATTACTAAAATATTTTTGCAATTTCGTTCCAAAACCATCACTTTGATGGGCCTTGCTTCATTGCGTATAGCAAATACATTTTTAAAATAGTATATTTGAAACTTTCGTGATCACTGTACATACCTAGTAAGGTCATAAATTCTGTCACATGTTTAATATAAAATAATTGAAACAAGTTTATTCATTATGTAACCATTTATATACCAAAATGAACTTAACAAAACATAGATTCTTATGACACTAAAGTTTATTCAAAATGACCTCCGTGATTTTGAATACAGGCCTTCAATCTGCGCGGCCAGTCGTCTATCGCAGCACGAACGAGGTCCATGTCAATATCGGCGGCTGCCTTAATCAAGGATGTCTTGAGTGACTCCAAATTGGGATGAGGCTTTGAGCACGCCTTTTCCTCCAAGTGTTGCCATATCTTGAAATCTAACGGATTCAAATCTGGACTGGAGAAGGTCCAGTCTTAGTGCCGGATGAAGTCGATTTCACGCGCCGCGAGCCAGTCTTGTGTGCTCTTCGCTCTATGAGCTGGCGCCGAATCTTGTTGGAATACCCAGTGCCTGTTATTGAACATGGTATGAGAAACAGGTTCCACAAGGTTCGTCAGGACTGTATTTTGATACACAACTGCATTCGTTTTTACACCTTTTTCACAAAAATGTACCTCTGTTAAGCCCCAATAAGAAACTCCCAACCATACCATGAGCGAGGATGGAAAATGACCTCGTTGGACACGCGGAATACGGTTGCTCGCTTCTTCACTACTGTGTGCGTACACCTTATCATTTTGTTTGTTGTAGCTCTCTTCTACGGTAAAAAATTTTTCATCCGAAAAAAGAATTTCCCGATATTTTTTTCCCGCGTACCGCTTCAATAAAGCGCGGCATCTCTTCAGTCTCAGGTCCATTAGACGAGCATTCAAACGATGTCCTGTTTTTCTTCGATATGCCCGAAGCCCTAAGTCTTCATTTAACACCCTTTTCACCGTGGTTCTGCTTAACCCCATCTGAAGGGCCAACAGTTTCTGCTTACGTTTGAAATTTCTTTGAATTCGCGCCTTCACAGCTTTTATCACTGCTGGAGTCCTAACAGAGCGAGATCTACACTAGAGTCTTCATTGTATCGTTTGATGGTGCGATAAACGAATCTTTTGGTTATATTCAAAATTTTCAGTAGGTCAAAAATTTGAATTGCGCGTAACCGCAACGATGCAACGCAATAACTGCAACACGGTCTTCTTTAAGCGTCCACTCCATATTTAAAAATGAGTAAAATTCTAAAAAGTATAAATTTTTATTTTCATAACCAATTCGAAATTCGAATTCTATAAACTTTTTTGTGGCCAGCATTCTAAAAGAAAAGTTTTTACTGTGTGACAATACTTATGACCTGACTAGGTAATTCTGATAAAACGGGTATTTATCGCGTATTCCCTTTTTTATTTGTTGTGACCACGGCTGTTGCAACACTGCCGAAACGTCGGGATAAAAAATAAAAAAGGTACATACGCGATAAATACCAGTTTTAATCAGGAATTATTATACATTTTTAAAGGCGTTGCGTTGGTTGACTTTCAGACTAATTTACTAATCTGTCGTTGGCTCACTAATTGCTACTAGCTGCAGCAATGGTGGTAGGTTATGCAACAGTCCCTGAAATATGTGATCTACAGACTACTCGGTCAAAAATGTTACAATTTGGACGTAATTTATTTGAAACAGATCATTATAAAGAACAACCAGCCTTGTTTCTTGCCTTTCTTTCCTGGCTTGGTTGCGTTGGAACAGGCAGTAAAATTGACGTTACAAATAAATACATTTTGGTTATGACTAAGAGATACTACGTAATCTATACTACCTATATCTATGTTTGCAGGTTCTTGTTAAAAGCTTGGGAGCAGGCTGAAGCGGGCAACTCTGTGACGCCGACGGTATCATACCTATCTGATGCAGTGAGAGGGAAGAAAGTGCTTTGGGACAGCAGCCCCGATGGAATCATCAGATCCTTCCAGGCTGTTGCTGCTGGGTAATTTAAATAATAAATAAATATTGCTGGACTTTTCACACAGCGCCATCTAGCCCCAAACTAAGCGGAACTTGAACTATGGGGACCAGATGACTGATAGAATACTTACTTTTTACTTATACTTCTTTTTGTAAATATACACTTATAATATAATAGAAAAACATCCAGACCCGGAACAAATATCTGTAGATCATGCAAATATTTGTTCCGCAGCGGGAATCGAACCCGCTACCTTCTGCGTCTCAGCCGGTTATTCGCACAATGCGCCACGGAGGTCGTAAACGAATAGTTAAGTTTATCATAAACATGTGAAGCCTTGTAGGTTATAACTTTATGGTAAGGTTTTATAAGGCGGGCTCCATCCAAATCGCTGTGATAGAGGTCAAACGCGAGCCTTCAATTTATTAAAATCTTATTATTTTCACCCACTGGGGCAGAGTGCTGAGAAGTGTCAGACTTCACGACCAGAGGGCATAGTCAAGTTACATCCGATGGAAATATTTATATATATTTATTTGGAAAACCAACAGCTAATTATACATAACATGAAACACAGTAGATAAAAGAAAGCCAATAATAGGTTTTCACGACTAAACATCATAATAAAACAAATTGTGAAGTGAACATTGAAAGAAGTCAAAACAAAGTGGTTAAAAATGAATATGGATAATAAGTTACATAGAAGCTACTTAATACTACACATAGGTCCACAACTGACGCTATTGCCGATACGACATCATCAAGCATATTGACTCAAAAATGAACACTTTTGGTATTTTTTGCAACCTATCTAAGGCGTTCGACTGTGTCAACCATGACATCCTCCTTTCCAAACTCGAACTTTATAGCATTCATGGATATGACCTACTTTTATGCTGCTCCTATCTGTCAGCCAGAATGCAGGTGGTGGAGGTTAATGGAACAAAATCTAAGGAGGAGATTGTCAAATGCTGAGTTCCATAGGGATCGATTCTAGGCCCACTTTTCTTCTTATTATACATAAACGATATAAGCGTCAGCGTTAAAAACGATGTGGACCTCTACATGTTCGCAGATGACATATCTCTCCTTATTCATGCCAACAAAAAAGACAACATTATTACAAAAATAAATCGTGCATTAAACGATATAACCACATGTTTCGAATGTAATAATCTACAACTTAACACTGGTAAAACCATTTTAATGGATTTCTCTCTAAACCTAAATAACTATACACTACCTGACGCAGACGGCAATGTCTTATTAATCAAGCCAACTGACTGTATTACTTTTCTAAGATTAAAACTAGACAATAAATTGAAGTGGAACAAACATATCGATACACTGGCTGGTAGATTAAGCTCGGCATGCTATGCTATCAAAAAGATAAAAGAGTTGTGTGGGTCGAATGCTGCCAAAACCGTGTACTTTTCTTACTTTCATAGGCATCATGACATATAATATTCTGGTGTGGGGGAATGCGGCGGAATTCAACAGAATCTTCATTCTACAAAAAAGGGCTGTAAGATACGTACTAGGTCTAAAACCAAGAGAAACATGCCGTAATGCATTTTCTCAACTAGGGGTAATGACGCTGACTAGTGCGTATGTTTACCAGTGCCTCTTGTATATTAAAAAAAATATACAAGATTTTCCAACTTTGAATTCTACCCATTCCTACCAAACAAGGCACGGTGGCAGCATTCGACACCCAACTATTAGGTTAGCTAAACTTTCAAAGAGTTTTCTTTGTAATGGAGTCAAACTATTTAATAAATTAGATAAAGATTTGCGTGAAATGGACTATGCCATATACAAAATAAAATTAATATTAATTAGGAAAAGCTACTATAGCATGATTGAAGCTCTCAAGGATGACTCCTTTTCACAGGAAATTACTTGATAGTAGGTATGTATTAGTTGTTTTATATAAATTGTTATTTCTGTGATATTAGGATTAGGTATATACATTTTTTTTATACTAAAAACGGGATATTTACCATGATTTGTGAGTATTTGAGTATCCCGATATTTCGGCGCAGTTGCATGCGCCATGATCACGGGTAAACATACTCACAAATCATGGTAAATATCCCGTTTTTAGTATAAATAGTGTTCATAACCATGATAGTTTCAAAAGTTATACATTTTTTTTGTTATTATTTATTTAGGTAAGATGACAATGCCCTTTTACAGCAGATACGATTTGACATTTTTTATTGCATATATTGACACTTCTTATATTTTATTCAATGACTAATGCAATTCAATGTTTTTAATAAAATTAATGTTACCTACTGACATAAGCAGCAGTTTAGAACTCAAAATAGGTACTATTATAATCAATTCTTTGACAATGCCTCTCTACAGCAGCTATAATATTATGTACCTACATAGTTAATAGTCAGTATTATTAAGCTTAAATGTTAATAAGTATATATGAAATGCTTGTCTGTTTCTGGCACCTCTACTTAGATAAAGACATGTAATTAAGTACTATTACTGACGTAACCAAGTGTGCCATTGTGTCTCTACGGTTTGAATAAATGAGTATGTGAATGAATAATACATAAATATATTTAAAGTATACTTGTATCGCCAGAAATTATCTGTTCAGCCGCAGTCTGGCTGAACTGACACTCGTGCAGAATAGATCTATATCTAATCGCTTACTCAGCTTATTAAAGTTGTCGCTTGCTCGCTACAAAAATGAATTTTGCCTGTAGTTGGTACCAACTATAGAGACATGGATAAGAGGATTAAATCTCTTAGGCTTAAATGGTACACTAATTTTAATTTTCCTTAACAAATCGGCACAGTTAATATTGTTCCAAACTATTTATAATAGCTATTTATAGCTATTTCTATTTTTTATTTTAGTGGCCCCGCTGAAACTTCGTATCGGCTTGACATGCATAGGTATAACGCGGGCTGTCAATATAAGTCACCGTGGTAGAATTGTCAATTGTTGTCCCCGGCCATCATTATGTACGAGAAAATGAATGACTTCCACAAATAATTCAATACCAAAATTAGCCAAATCGCTCCACCCGTTCTCGAGTTTTAGCGAGACTAACGAACAGCAATTAATTTTTATATATATAGACAATATATCTCGGGATAACTCCTACCGAAGCATTTGTTTCAAATGATATTCATTTTTTTTACATCCTCTTTGACGATATTTGCAGCACGCATTCTGTCAATTCTATGTCAAACGTCATAGGCTTACATTATAAAAGCGCTAAGGTTAGATTATAAATAATTTTATATGTTGGTTAAGTATTCTTAAATTTTCTAATTTTGCGCACAATTATCTTAATTTTTTCTTTCATAAGCACCTTCTCCTGACAATAAGAAATACAACAACAAAAGAATTGGCCAAATTGCTCCAGGCGTTGTTGAGTTATGCGCTTACCAACACATTTTGCGATTCATTTTTATATTATAGAAGATGACAGATAGGCGACTTCACGCCTTTTAACCAAGGGAAGAAAATGGAATTACTTACACAAATTTATATAATTAGAAAAGCTATAAGGAATGTGCAGACGAAAGCAGAGGTATTTCATAAATTTAATTTGGATGCGTTCAATTCTGTCAATATATAGGTATTTATCATAACGCGGGTTCCAAATTTATGAAGCATATTCGAGGATTCTTCCTGGATATCACGTGATATATCGATAAAAAACCTAGTAGGTATAGTAAAACCTAAACCAGAGGGAGTAAGTAGAAATCGAATCGATTCGAAGCGAATGTAACTCGGCTACGGGCCCAGGGCATGTCTCCACCATAGGCGTCTCCGAACCGGTCGTTGAACGACTTCGCGCGCCTTGTTCATTTCATACTTTGTAAATGACATAATCGATGTAAATCCTTTATTTACTGCATGTGCATGTGTATATAAAGATCATTAGCTTTAAAATCAGTATAGGCGTTTATTTAAAACAGATTTATTCAACAGGAAAATATCAGCATGCGTGACCACCATCAGAAAACGGCAGAAAAGTGGCATGACCTTCGAAGACGCTTGGGAGCTGACTACAGTTCAATTAGTTGCTGCTGCCGAGGTAACAAATTCAATTTAAATACATTTAAAAATCGATTATTATGAACCTCCCCTATCAGAAAATTGGTGTGCGTTAGTCTACTAATGACGGGTTTCTATATCCGTCGGTAACCGACTACGCCTCGTATCTCCTTGAAAAAGTGTCAAACTAGTGTCAAACTAGTGTCAAACTAGTGTCAAACTTTTGACAGGTTTTCAAGGAGAAACGACCGTAGCTGGCTACCGACGGATATAGGAACCCGGCATAAGACAAACATAGAGCATGAATTGAAGTTCCAGTGAATTGGTATCGTAGGAATCCATTAATATGACAAAATCGAGTTTGGTAAAGCTCTTACACATAACATCACATGACTATAACGTGTTTGGCGCTACCATTAGATTTTATAAAGGACGTCACTCAAAAAATATCATAAATGGTTATATACATATTTATTTACGTATTGTGAGTTGTCGTTATTCTTTTGTATTTTTTACTAGCTGACCCGACCCGACTTCGCACGGACCATCGGGTAGTTATAGTTATAGGAACTTCCCAAAATCCTTCTCTAAGAGGATAAAAAGGAGGTTAACGCTAGCGTAGCCACGGAAAATCCTCATAATAAATAATTGTAATTTGGATAAGTCAATTATTATATTATTCCTCCGGCTAGATGGGGAGATGATCTGCGCGCAATAGCTGGTAGAGATAGGATGAAAAGATCTGAAGATCGGGCTCAATAGCTCCCCTTGGGAAAGGCCTTAGTCCAGCAGTAGACTGCTGTAGGTGGACGATGATGATGATGTATTATGATTATATTTTCCCAGGCTCATTGTAGAGCAGTAATCTCCAGTACATACAGACGAGAAACAGTCAGGCTAACAGCAAACGTAAGTGCCTACGTGAAGACTGTAATGGACCAACTGACGAATCTCTACCTCATGTACTACGCTCTTGAAAGAACTGGAGACTTACTCAGGGTAAGAATAGCATCTAATCTAGCCTGTGTGATCCCACTGCAGAGCAAAGGCCCTGCTCCCTCCAAGAATGGCTTAATTAGATAAAAATAAAATAAATCTTTATTCCTGTTATTAAAAACTCTACAACTTTGTTAACGGCAACCGGTCTCACAGAACACTATTGTACCACAGCACACTCATAACACAAGGAGAAGAACACACACTCCATACAAAAAAGTAGAAAACAAAATTTTACTAGTTTTGATTTAGACGGGGTCGAGAAGATAGATGGCGTTGGTGTCAAATGCGGGAATTTTCAAATCAATGACTAATGACTGTAATGATGACCTATGCCAGGAAGGGTTATTAACGAATATCCGTTTGTAACATCCATCAGTGAACATTTGTAAACTGTCTGATATACGTTTAGACATATCCGACGGAAGGACGCTACAACGGACATTCGTTTATTAAAGGAACCGCCATGACTATTACATTATAAGTAGGTACTTAAGTATGTTCTACTAGTACTTACCGTTTATTAAAATTCATAAAAATAAATTAAAGTCAAAATGCAATAACAAAAAAAAATACAACAAACGATTTCTGATCTACCGGTAGTTTCAAGCCTGTTTACTCATTTGTCACAGTTTGCCGTCGACAAATGCTGTTCTAAAGATTTCCATTTCATTCTGTCCTTAGCTTTTCGCGTCCATTCAGGACTTTATTTATTAATACTTAGATTCACAGTTAAATTACCGTATTTATAAACTAAACAACATAGCACTGAACATGACGTAAAAAAGTTTTACACACCACCTGCTCGACAATGTCAAATTATATTATCAACTTTACATGTAAACCTCACCGAAAGCAATCCTTCTACGCCTGCGCCGGGAGTAGAGTTGTACCTACTGAATTTCATTATTCCCTCGCGAGGCGGGAGTCATTTGAATTTGGAACCTAATCGGTATTAAAATTTGAACCAAGGAGACCCACACAATAAGAATTTATTCGTAAATCGAACTAACCTCTGCACAGAATGCACCAACCTAGATTTGGTTTTTCTTTTCTCGCAGAATGTGTGAAAAGTATAGTATTCTCGTCGTGGATGAAGCTGTCTGCATCTTGAGCGTGTTTATATTCCTCTTTGCAGTCAGGACACTAACTCCCTCGCCCCGCTCGTGAGTTAACACTAGAATTCTTCGTTACGTTTGGGATTCAATATAGCGCCCGTGACGCAAGACACTGCTTTATCCCCTTGTTTAATAATCTACTACTAAAAACATCTCTGATTTAGGATTCAGACGGGATTTGATTTGAACCCGCAACCTTTCTCTTGATACGAGGTTACGATGTCAATTTTGTTGAGAGCCCACACAATGCTACGTAATTTTGTAAAGAGGTGTTTTCACGGTCATGATTTTATAACTGCTAATAGATGGCGTTTGCTTTGTCATGCTCTGACTGATTAGCAAAGGAAATTAAATTGTCAATGTCAATTGCCGTCTCAACTAAATACTGAGGAACTTGAAATAAAAAAACGAAGATTTGTGATTGTGTACATATCTGACGAAGTGAGATTGTTTAGTCAAATTTTGATATTGTCTTTGAGATTTTGGCTAATAAACCTTATTTTCTGGCGGCGCATCTCCAAACAGCGCCATCTATTACACTAGTTGGAACTAGTTTATTCTTTCTACATAGGCTGCTATTTAAGAATCCGGAACTGGCCACTGCATAAATAATATTTAAAAAGAAATTATCACGTTTGAAAATGGAACTCTTTGGCTGTAGAATGCAGGTTATTTCGTCCGTCTGTCAATTGTTTTCATTGTGTGGCGCGATTTCAAAAATTGCGTGTCATTATCACAATGGATTTATCTCGAGAAAATTTTCGTGCGATGATTTTTTATGATTTTCGACGTGGTCTAACTCAACAGCAGTGTATCGATCAACTCAGTTCGACTTTTGGGGATAAAGCACCATCGAAGACTACTGTGTATCACTGGTTTAGTGAGTTTAATCGTGGATGTCGTATGCTCACGGACGAAATTAAAGATGGTCGGCCTAAATCAGTTGTTGTGCCACGAAACATCGACGCAGTGCGTAAACTAATAATGCAAGATCGTCATGTGACATATCGAGAGATAGAGGCGATCTTGGGCATTAGTATGACGAGTATACATAAGATATTACACGAACACTTGGCTGCAAAAAAAGTTTGTTCGCGTTGGATACCGCACAACTTGACAATAGATCAAAAACAGGCTCGTGTCGATTGGTGCAAAAAAATGATAAAAAAATACAATCGTGGTGCATCAAAAGCTGTATATAATATCTACACAGGTGATGAATCCTGGATTTATGCATATGACCCCGAAACTAAGCAACAGTCAACAGTTTGGGTCTTCCAACATGAGCCGAACCCAACAAAAGTTGCTCGTGCGAAAAGCACTTTGAAGCAAATGGTCGCCTGTTTTTTTGGTATAGATGGACACGTGGCTACTGTACCCCTAGAAAATTGTAAATCTGTTAATTCAGAGTGGTACACGACCATTTGTTTGCCAGAAGTCTTTGCAGAAATCAGGAAGAATAATCCACAACGCAGAATCATTCTCCATCACGACAATGCAAGCTGTCACACTTCGGGTGAAACGACCCGATATTTGGAGGGTGAAACGGTGGAATTAACGGGTCATCCGCCATATAGCCCTGATTTGGCACCCAACGACTTCTTTTTATTCCCAACCGTGAAGAATAAATTACGTGGTCAACGATTTTCAACCCGAGAAGAAGCCGTTGAGGCATTCAAAAATCATGTTTTGGAGATACCGTCTTCCGATTGGAAAAAGTGCTATGAAAACTGGTTTCACCGAATGCAAAAGTGCATTGATCATCATGGCGAATATTTTGAAAAGCAATAAAACCATATTTAACAGTCAATGATAGTTATTTTATTTTATTCCGGATACATAAATAGCAGCCCGCGTATATCGAAAATGAAAAGCAGTTATTTTTTAAATCTCTAAATTGTCGGATAAAAATAACTATGAAATAACTATTCAATACGGTGAAGCAAGTTGATAATTGGTAGACACTTTTTCAGTTCTCTTCAATATCAGAAGCAGACATCCTGACGATGCAGCAGAGTTATGAAGAGCACCTCACGCTGATTAGACCCAATGCGGTCGGACTCGTCGACGCCTTCGATCTTCGAGATGAGGTAAGAAAAATGAGGGAAACACTGGATTGTGAATATGTCTTGAAGTTTAAAATAGGATTTAGACTTACTAGAAAATATGACGTATTGCTAATAACCTCAAATCAATACACATGTACTTGTAGACATGTATACACATGTATTCACAGGACAAAATTCAAAGTTTACTTCAATTCGTGTATTATTAATTCACATTGCGGACTCCGTGGCGCAGTGGGCGTTTAGTCGGTAGAGACGCAGGAGGTAGCGGGTTCGATTCCCGCCGCGAAACAAATGTTTGCATGATCTACAAATATTTGTTACGGGTCTGGATGCTTTTCTATCTACACTAATATTATAAAGAGGAAAGATTTGTTTGTTTGTTTGCATTGAATAGGCTCCGAAACTACTGGACCGATTTAAAAAATATCTTGCACTGCTGGGAAGCTACACTATCCCCGGGTGACATAGGCTACTTTTTACCCAACTGCGCAGAAGGAGGGTAATGTATTTATTGAAAAACAACGCGTGCAAAGCTGCGGATTGGTCAGCTAGTATACATATTATAAGTATATATTTATAAAAAAAAACGTATATAAGTATTATATCAGTTACCTGGTTCCCGTAGTACAAGCTCTGCTTGGTTTGGGGCTAGATATCGCTGTGTGAAATGTCCAACAATATTATTAGCAAAATTATTGTTGCTAATGTGATAGATCACACAGTTATTTATGTTAAAACGCAGATTTAATAAACTTGTTACCTTAAAAAAGTTAAACATCGGTTAACGCGTGTTTAACAATTTACTTACCAATTTTAGTTTTTTTAATCACGCACTAAACTGTGTTTAATTGTATTTATGGTAAGACCCTAAATATTTATTGATCGAGCAAAGCGAGATCTCTAAATCAATCTGGGCAAATTGGCTTTGTATGTATGTATGTATGTTTGTTTCTCCGAGGATAACTTTCGAATTGTTTAACCAATCATCATAAAATTTGGTATATAGCTAGGTAGTGATGGCACAATTTTGGTGTGACTAAATGAGCTAAAAATGTGTGTGGGGGGGGGGGGGGGGGCTGTTGAGATATTGGTGTTCAAGAGGGGTAAAAAAACTAAAACGGGACTTTCCGGTCAAATGGCACGTGTAGTAAAAGGTCTTTGTGAGTACATTTCGACCCCATTTTTATTTTTAGTTTAAACCTTGTAGTTTGTATGTTATTAGCCATAATAAAAACTGAACTTTGACAAAATTCACAGGGTACACCAGTGACCGCACAGTGCTGTAATTTGGTATGCGTGTAGCTTTAGTGACACAAATAATGGGAAAGGTCTGAAATACAGAATAACTGCAATTTCCACCCCAAAACATATAGCCAAATAATATAAACTCCCGTTACCTGTAATTTGAATGACACTGGAGGTCAAGTAAATTGGTTATTCATTTCGCGGCACTGTTTTGATTTTGATAGTCAAAGATTACAAATAATATTTTTTTGTTTTAATCGGAGACTCGCGAGATCTCAGTTCCGTCGGGGCGAACCACTAGTAATTTAGAATGTAAGTTTTGTCTTGGAAGAGAAGGCGTAGAATCGTCACGCTCAAGACTATCTTAAGCAATTTTTCTAACGTTATTTTGGAGTTTTATTATGTTATCTCTCTAGTCACTGTCTCTCTCTGTCTCTAGATCCTGAACTCTACTCTCGGCGCATACGACGGACGCGTGTACGAGCGGCTGATGGAGGAAGCGCTGAAGAGTCCACTCAACGCCGAGCCCGTCCACCAGAGCTACCACAAATACTTGAAGCCGTTCTTCCAAGGGAAATTGTGAAAACTCTTAGAGGAACTTGACTAGGATGGTATATTTTAATTGAAAATAGGCATTTTAATCTACATAGAGCTTATTGTGCGCAAGGAGGAGAGAGATTTGTATAGATAAGTTATATGGAGAAGGAAGGGAGAATGTTAAAATAAAGAAAAAATGTGTGTTGGCAACTAAAATAGTTTATTAAGCACATTTAGATATTTTTATTTTACCATAAATTCTTATGATCACAAAGTAAGTCTGTTCCGTAATTTTACCAATTATACAGTATAATTAGGGGTTGTTGAGATATTGGGGTTTAAGAGGGGTAAAAAAAACAAATTGGGACTATCCGGTCAAATGGCACGTCTAATAATTTCTTTTGTGAGTACATTTCCACCCCGTTTTTATGTTTAGTTTAAACATTGTGAAACATTTAAAACATTGTTTAAACATTAAAATATTTGATTTAATTTAATTTAGTTTTTATTTATAGAGTGAATATATATTCTGTGAATATTTCAAGCGTCTACCTGTTGCCGTTATCAATATCGAGCAAAACGTTTGTTGTATGGGAGCCCCTTTAAATATTTATTTTATTCTGTTTTTAGTATACAAAGTGTTTTTTTAACTGTAACAGTACGGCAGCACCCATAACCAGAGGAGATACAGGTGCAGTTTCTTTTAAAACATCAGCTCGTTTTCGAAGAAAAACATTTTGGCATTAAAATTTTTTTGAACAAGTGTGAGTAGCGCCTTAAAATGAATCAAGTTGGTAAAATTTTTTTTTGATGCCGATCCATGCAGTCCTTTGTAAGGATCATTTTATTGTATCGGATGAAAAAAATCTGAACAGCAGTATTTAAGTTTATGTTTATTAGTATAATCAATAGGTATATTTTATTTTGTGGGTTCTGTTTATGTAGGTATGTATCTTACACCGCCGTCTTTTGATTTTTGTTTATCCTGTCCATCCAAAAGTTGTCTGGAAGAGATCGAAGAGATAAGACCGCCCATTGTACCTTTATTTATTGTTTATTTCCATTATTACTGTATTTTTGTTTGGTGTGCAATAAAGAGTAATTGATTCATTAATTCATTCATCAGGTAAGCATGTTTCCCCACAAATAACATAAAAAAACTTACATTTATTAAGTGAATCTTGACCTTCCAATTGCAACTCGGCTTCATACGATAGTCCACGTCAGTAGCAATGAGTAACTCTTACCTCCTCATCGAATTTGCGTAGCTCGACATAAAGAATATATAATAGTCGGAATTGACTACCAACGACCACAGAATCAAATAATATAACATTGGAATATCGCATGGCCTCCGGCATGTTCACTGAAGCACGCGCAGACAACTTTGATGCTATCTGGCGTAAAAAACAGCCCAATGGGGCTGTACCGTGCGCAGTAATGACTGCGCACGGTACGCGACAGCAGCACCACCATCCTAAACGTCATCGCCAACAAACTCGACTGTCCTCTGATGTGAAAGCTCCCGCAGAGGACTAAATCGCAATTAGTAATTAAGTACTAACTTCTTTAGATTTAAGCTTTTTACTAACAAAATAGATCCATTGTTATCTGATTACATAAATAAAAAAATATATATGTCCTGTCGAAATATTGATCCAGGATTATCTAGTGTTTCTGAATGTAATATTTCAATAAGTGAAACTTGGTGCTTGGTGATTGCTAGGGAATGCAATCCCGACTCGAGATTGCAAATTCGAGATCCCGCGGGATTAGAAATATCAATCCCGCGGGATCCCGGAATTTTCGGGATCCCGTCTAGTTTAAAAAAAAATGTTAAATTCGGATGACTGAAAAAGCTAATAACTGCTTGTTTGTGATAGTGAGGTTAACTAAAATAACATATTACTCGAAAGAAAATAAAAATCTTTATTCGTTAATCTTACCAACTAAATAATTATCGTCACCTGTCGCTAATATTCGGAAATAGTCGGAATAGTTTTCTAACGCTGTTTGGCGTTCCTGCCGCTCGCGGCCGTCAGTCAGCGCGCCGCTTGCGCTCCGAGTGGACGTGTGTAGCGTCGCTGACCACTGCCGCCCAATCCCGTCAATCTCGAACGGGATCTCGTCATATGATGCGACGGGATTGATCCCGAAAAATTACACGAGATCGGGATTGCATTCCCTAGTGCTTGCTTAAGTTATTACGCCATGCATAATGATGAGAGATGTTCCGACTAGTCTGTAAAACCGACTAACCCGCCACTTTCGTAGTCGGCGACTATTCGTCAATGAGCGCTGGCTATCTTACTTTGTATAGTTACGAGCTGAGGGTTCGGGATAAAATAATGAAAATCAATCTAACCAAAAACAATACTTTTATTCAACACTAAAATGATAAATACACGAACTTAATCACAAAACACTAATTCACAACACTATCGCACAATAAACCACTAAAAGTCACCGAAATGTTCGCACGTATAGCCAAATCCAAACTGACTCCTTCGGGCCTCTCCACGTCCTATTTATACCACACACAGTTACTAGAAACCTATTAGAACGTTCGAGAACGTACCGATAACAACTAGAAAGGCATTCCACATGTCTACTATTTATTATTCTGTGCAAGTGTAGATAAGAAAACGGTAGAAATTCCAACTACTCCTAGTATTTCCTATTCTGTGACATAGTAGGTATAAATAACTTCGAGATACCGACTATTACTTATTCTGTAGCAGCCTCGGCGTAACAGTATGTACTTCTCAATAAAATGTATACTAAATAAAAACCTCGATAGTTAATTAATATTTTTATTTTAGAATCGCTCTTACACATTGTGAAATGTTAAGCAAGCTTTCCTTTGGTAATCAGTCTCTAAAATTACTTACTTCTAAAGAAAGAACGCCGTCTTACTTTTATCTGCCGCCAAATAGTAGTACTTGTGCTGCTGTGTTCCGGTAGGCATACCAGCTAAGTCCAACGTATCCACATAGAGATCAAGACAACATAATACCTTGTTTTGAATTCTATGGGGATATCCATGGGCTGCAGTAGCCACTTAACATCTGGTGGACTGCATGCTCGTGTGCTATATAAGTTGTATATATATATATATATATATAAAAAAAGAACACATATGACATTTATAAAACAAATGCTCGCAGGCGGCGATTGCGAATTGTGCGCGAATCAGCTGTAGGTAAACGGAGCATCACGAAAATTTCTGAATACCCCCGAAACCGTGATCGGCTCGGCCGACTAGTCGGTCTCTTTACAACCGACTAATCGGCTAGTCGGCTTGCCGGCCAAAGTCATAGTCGGCACTTCTCTATTAATGAACGTCAAGAGAACACAGTTTCTCAAATACCTTTGCCTATAAAGCTGCGACCGTTTTATGACGATCGGAATAGCGGAGCACAAATTCTCAAACTTACGCTGGTGAAATAACAGACGTTCAGGTTGCTTTAATATTACGAGGGCCTTATTATGAATCTGGAAATCCTTACATAACACAACAGCGTTGTACTTTATACCTGTTGTTATTACCTACCAGTGACGCTTTGATAGTCCTACAATATATGTATTACCCGTGCGCGATAAGTTGGACCTGAGCGCGGTGTCGTCATATTGGCGTGTTTGTACCGCCCGCAAAAAAGCGAACATAACAAGCAGCCGCCCGCGGCTTCGTCTTTGTTTTTTTTAACTTAATTTATTATGTTACTCAGGGAGGACGCTGCTTTTTATCTAATCTTTTTTACACTATTTGAATAAAATAAAAATAGTTATACAAAAAGTTTATACATTTATTTTATCTATTATTTACATTATCTCATCTTCGTCACTACTTAGTGGACAGGTAAACAAAACTGTTTGTGCCGTTTTTCGTTTACAAAAAAACTCTAACACTTTTAGCACGAGGTTTCTTTCTCCGCTATGCAAATGTTTACCCTTCATAATGATAACAAAAACACTTAACAAGAACTATAACAACAAAAACTACAACAACAAAACAATGACACAAACTATAACAACAAAAACTACAACAACAAAACAATAACACAAACGAAAACTAAAAGAATTCCAGAGCGCGTCGTTACGTGACGTAGACCAGTACGAGACTAAAAATCCTAGTAAAAAATAGTGATGCGAACGGTACAATACGGGCGCCATCGGGGAAGTGCAGGGGAAGCGGTCGGGGAGTCGCATTCCTAGCAGGTCCCAAGTTATCGCGCACGAGTAATATATATTTTATTATTGTTTTCGCTAACTGATACGAGCAAAATCCTTATCTCAGCTGTAGTATTTACACAGTCACTAGCCCGGCTTGCAAACGATCACTAAAAGTAATTAAGTAACATTTTAAATTTGTCGTATTTGTATGATTTGACAATTCCTAGCCCCTAAATACGTTTAGGCACCGTTGCGCAAGTAGCCAGTATTGTTTAGTAGTATACGTTTAGACGTAGGGAGCGGTTGGGTGTTACAATTTGTGAAGACTTGTGTGTGTAAACATGGTAGCAAATAAAGTGAATGCAGATTTGCAGAAGGAAAGAGAAAATTGCAGTTTCAATGTTGAAGAGTTGACGCATTTTCTCGATGGAGGCGCTAATTTTACGGAGAGCAGAAGGAATATGGGTAAGCTAAACCAAGTTATACATTCTTTGTTTGGGGTAGCATTACATTTTTTGGGGATTTTTTTGTAAATCATCCTACGAATTGTACTTAAATGGGTATAATATTTTTTTTTTAAATTAACTGTAACAAATTTACGAGTAAGTATTTTAACATCAACTTGTAAAATCACTTTCGATCAATAAAAATAACGTACTGATTACATATACTAAGTACATAAAAAGTGATAAAAAGTAGGTATGTAAAAATAAATAAAAAGTACTGATATAAATAACTGATTAAGTACTTATGTACCTACCTACTTACAATTTTCTTATTAGTATAGATAGCGATGTGTGAAATTAATGCTGATAAATTATTACATAACTTAAGTCCAATTAAAATTCAATGAGTTCAAAATAAAAGAATGAATGAAACTTATTTATAGACGGGTATTTATCGCGTAAGAACCTTTTTTATTTGTTATCCCGACGTTTCGGCTGTATTGCAACCACGGATGAGGGAAGTAAGCATGCCTGTGGATGCAAACTTGCAACAGTCATGGTCTCGGGTTATCCGGAGTACTGTTGCAACACAGCCGAAACGTAGGGTTAACAAATAAAAAAGGTACTTACGCGATAAATAACCGTTTCCATCAATCATTCTTTTTAACATTCCGATTGCAAAAAAATTGACATAACTTCTAACATTTTAATAATGATTGACATAAATCACGAAAGTTTTCTAAGTAAAATTTACATACAGCAAAAAATATGCACTGTTTTTAGGGTTCCGTACCCAAAGGGTAAAACGGCACCCTATTACTAAGGCTCCGCTGTCTGTCCGTCTGTCTGTCTCTACCTGTACCGAAAGGGTACTGAGACTTCGCTGTCCGTCTGTCTGTCCGTCTGTCACCAGGCTGTATCTCATGAACGGTGATAGTTAGACAGTTGAAATTTTCACAGATGATTTCTATTGCCGCTATAACAACAAATACTAAAAACAGAATAAAATAAATATTTAAGGGGGGCTCCCATGAAACAAACGTGATTTTTTTGCTCGTTTTAGCTCGATATTGATAACGACAACAGGTAGACGCTTGAAATATTCACAGAATATTTAGTTATACCTAGTCAGGTCATAAGTATTGTCACACAGTAAAAACTTTTCTTTTAGAATGCTGACCACAAAAAAGTTTATAGAATTCAAATTTCGAATTGTTCATGAAAATAAAAATGTATACTTTTTAGAATTTTACTCATTTTTAAATATGGAGTGGACGCTTAAAGAAGACCGTGTTGCAGTTATTGCGTTGCATCGTTGCGATTACGCGCCAATTAAAATTTTTGACATACTGAACAATTTGAATATAACCAAAAGATTCGTTTATCGCACCATCAAACGATACAATGAAGACTCTAGTGTAGATGACAGGTCAAGAAGTGGTCGCCCTCGGTCTCTTAGGTAGGACTCCAGCAGTGATAAAAGCTGTGAAGGCGCGAATTCAAGGAAATCCCAAACGTAAGCAGAAACTGTTGGCCCTTCAGATGGGGTTAAGCAGAACCACGGTGAAAAGGGTGTTAAATGAAGACTTAGGGCTTCGGGCATATCGAAGAAAAACAGGACATCGTTTGAATGCTCGTCTAATGAACCTGAGACTGAAGAGATGCCGCGCTTTGTTGAAGCGGTACGCGGGAAAAAAATATCGGGAAATTCTTTTTTCGGATGAAAAAATTTTTACCGTAGAAGAGAGCTACAACAAACAAAATGATAAGGTGTACGCACACAGTAGTGAAGAAGCGAGCAACCGTATTCCGCGTGTCCAACGAGGTCATTTTCCATCCTCGCTCATGGTATGGTTGGGAGTTTCTTATTGGGGCTTAACAGAGGTACATTTTTGTGAGAAAGGTGTAAAAACGAATGCAGTTGTGTATCAAAATACAGTCCTGACGAACCTTGTGGAACCTGTTTCTCATACCATGTTCAATAACAGGCACAGGGTATTCTAACAAGATTCGGCGCCAGCTCATAGAGCGAAGAGCACACAAGACTGGCTGGCGGCGCGTGAAATCGACTTCATCCGGCACGAAGACTGGCCCTCCTCCAGTCCAGATTTGAATCCGTTAGATTACAAGATATGGCAACACTTGGAGGAAAAGGCGTGCTCAAAGCCTCATCCCAATTTGGAGTCACTCAAGACATCCGTGATTAAAGCAGCCGCCGATATTGACATGGACCTCGTTCGTGCTGCGATAGACGACTGGCCGCGCAGATTGAAGGCCTGTATTCAAAATCACGGAGGTCATTTTGAATAAACTTTAGTGTCATAAGAATCTATGTTTTGTTAAGTTCATTTTGGTATATAAATGGTTACATAATGAATAAACTTGTTTCAATTATTTTATATTAAACATGTGACAAAATTTATGACCTGACTAGGTATATTCACTTTAAAAATAAATAATTATATTAAAAGAAAACCAATGCTTAAGAAGGGCTCCTATACAACAAACGTGATTTTTTTGCCGTTTTTTTAGACAATGGTACGGAACCGCACTTGGCCGGTTTTTTTTATTACAGAGAGCAAGGTTCTCGGTGTCAAAGGTCTTTTAGACGTGGTCCCAGAAGAGTACCTGAGTCATAAAGAAAAATACGAGAACGCTATTCGCAAAGTCGTTATTTACACACGGGTTATGTCCAAACTGTACGACCCTACCAAGAACGAGATGGACAGGAACAGGTAGGTACAAATATTTGATATTAAGACGAGTACCGGCTCGAATACATCAAATCCGTCATCGTCCGAAGTATGCAGGACATCGTCGGCCGAACTCGGCCGGACAAACCAACCATACCACAGTCTACAACGCACTATACACGCTCAGTTTATTTTACACACCTACCCTAATACGTTTGATTTGTCCGGCCGATTCAGGCGACGACGTCCGGCATACTTCGGACGATGACGAATTTGGTGTATTCGAGCTGTAAGAATGGGCGAATCCGCCAAGGAACAAATTGTGTAATCTATATATATATGTTCCAGTTCCTGTGTTTGTATATAATATATTTATATAATATATATATATATATATATATTAAAAGTATCTACAATTATTAAAATCTTGAATTTTTCAGAGCACACTACCGGAGTATGCTGGCATCAGCTATATTCAAAGACAACAATCCCTTTCAACTCCACTTTGTCATGTTCATCCCTGCAATATTGACACAGGGTACTGAACAACAGCAGGAGTATTGGTTAAAGAGAGCTAGGAAGATGGAAATCATTGGCACGTATGCTCAGGTTAGTATTTTTATGTGAGAGAGCCTGAAAGTATTATGCTGTGAATATTAATTTAAAATGTTCATAGTTATTTTTTTTTCGAGGCCACTCTAGGTCCTTACATACAGAACAATCATAGAGAAATACTAAATTACTATAGACTAGAACAATATTCAAATCGGACGGAACGAACAGTCGAACACGTCAAACCAATACCATAGATAGTGTGATCATAGACTCAAAGACTAAAGTGGAGACAGACAGATCTTTTTCAACTTAATAAGTATTAAACTAAGAGGGATCTAAGGGGGAGGCCTATGTTCTGCAGTGGACGTCTGCCTGATGATGATGATGATGATGATGATGAAGTATTAAACGACGATTTAACCAAAAAACTTAGTTAAAAGTTAACTATAATGTGATCTTGCATTTATTAGATTGCAATTAACTTATGTACCTAACTTAAAATTATATAATATTTTTGTTCCATATATCCTTTCGTACTGAATGGAGAGCTGAAATTTGTTTACAATGTAACCTATCTTTTTTAAAAACACTTCACAGTTAATGAACGATGCACATGTTTTTCGTCTTTCAGACTGAACTAGGACATGGCACGTTCATCCGAGGACTGGAGACGACAGCGACCTACGACGATGAAACCGAGGAGTTCGTTCTAAACAGCCCTTCAATTAGTTCTTATAAATGGTGGCCCGGCGCATGTATGTTTCTTAAAATCAAATATGCATAAGAGTACTAGCTGACCCGCCTGCGGCTTCGAACGTGTGGTTTTTCAATAAAACCCTCCTTTTGCGCAGTCGGGTAAAAAGTAGCCTTGTCCCAATCCTGGTCTTAATCTATCTGAGATTAGATTCGTGTAGCCCTCTTTTTATGAAACTTAAGCTATAAACACTAATCGGGCTTTATATATTTCAAGCTGCACTTTTTGCAACGGAGAATAGTAATGTATTCAATCGTTATGCCGATAACTTGTCATCTATTATAAAAAAGGGACCCCACCAAGCTCATCCTACCAATCTTTAAATCGGCACTTAAAAGTAAGAATTGTTATGTAATTACCATTAATATCTATATTTATAAAAGAAAGTCGTGTTAGTTACACTTTTTATAACACAAGAACGGCTAAACCGATTTGGCTGAAAATTGGTGGGGAGGTAGCTTAGAACCAGGAGACGGACATAGGATACTTTTTGTCCCATTCTACCGCGTTTCCGTGTGACGTGACATAAAACGTCAAAGAGAATATAAGTCACTATAAAACGTGGTATATCAAAAACGCATCTGACATGGAATAACAAAACGCAAATGACAGCTTAACGTAATTACGAGTATGTCTATGGTTAAGTATGGTTGTAAGTATATAGGTATATATGAAAATCGGGTTAGTAATGATGGCCGGGGATAACAATTGACAATTCTACCAGGGTGACGTATTGACAGCCCGCGTTATATGCATGTCAAGGCGGTAATAAGTTCGGCGGGTCAACTAGTATTTAATAAAACACCAAGGGACATAAGAGAATTACCTAATAATCAATTCAAGACAAAGCTAGTGACTAGTTGACAAATGTTTCTATAAGATTTATGATTTCTTTGACATGAAATTCTGACATACTAATTTTAATTTACTAATTTCATGGTCTTTATAATTTAATTTTTTTTATTGATTATTTTACGGTTTTTACGATACTTGATGATATTATTGATTGATTTTTATTAAACTGAATAATTATTATGTATAACTAAATTAATTACTTATACACCTGTTATGCTTCTTGCAAATTAATTTCATTTCATTTTCATTTCATAAGACCAAATTTCATCGAAATCGGTCCAGCCGTGAAAACGCAACAAACAGACAGGGAGACAGAGTTACTTTCGAAGTTATAATATTAGTTAGTATGGATTATCCAAAAAATCCGAATAATAGGGTCTATTTGGCAGGAGGGTCGGGCTGCAGCTTTCAATAGGTAAATGAGTACTAGAAAAAGGTAAATTAGTACTGAAATTCGTATAGTTACCATCTGAGGTTTTCCCATTAGACTACGACATGGCACGCTTCAAGAGAAATGTAAAGAGGTTTCTACAGTGTAGGGAACGCATCGACAATACCCCGGGTGTTGCCGGTGTCAATAGGCGACGGTGACCGCTTACCATCAGGTGGGCCGTAAGCCTGTTTCCCCACAAATAACATAAAAAAAAGTTAGTCTGCAGCACTGCAAATTGCAATAGGGGGAGAAAATCACTTTCCTGGCTTTGTGCTTCCTTCAGTCCAAGCGCATAACAAATAGGAGAGGTACTAAGTATATTCCCTTTACAATGTTAACAGAAACACAAATAGAACTACTCTTTTCCAGTGGCACACACAGCCAACTACTGCGTATTAATGGCGCAACTGTCAGTCAAGGGCAAACCCTGCGGGATCCATCCCTTTATAGTGCAGATCCGAGATGAGGAAACCCATATGCCTCTACCCGGCGTCAAAGTGGGCGAGATAGGCGCTAAGTTAGGCTTCAACACGGTGAACAATGGATTCCTGGGATTTGAAAAGCATAGGATACCCAGGGATCGGATGCTGATGAAGAATGCTCAGGTTTTGAAGGTTAGTTATAGTAAGTAGCAGTTTGATTTGGGAAGTTACGTTTGGAGAGCCTTATGTTTTTACTAAGAAAACATTTAGAAGATCTAATGCGAGATACGTAATTACTTACCTACGCGTTGTTCGATATTAAAATACCTCGTATTTCCGAATGAAAATTGTTTATTCTTAATCAAATTTACTCCTTTTTCTTACTTTCTGTCATCATAGTTAATGCCCAATGGTTTCGCCGCCAATCTCCGTTTTTTAAGTGAACTTAGGCTTAGGAACCAAATGAGCCAGTTAAAAAAACCAGCCAAAATAACTTTTTTTTTGTTTGTTCCGCCTGTTTCGCACCAGTGTTTTTCCAGGAATCGGGAATGTTTTCGAATTGACAGTCCAAGATGCTCACAATCCTAGGTAACTTATGACACAGTTTTAGGCAAAATCGGTACAAAACTCTAGTTTTAATGATTTTCGAATGAGCGTACGATTAGAGCAGCTTTATCGGCGAAAGTTAGATAAAATAACTTGGTATACCTACTTAGTAAGTATTCTTTTTACCAAGTTGCGTCAATACCAAAGCAATCTTTATACAGTTTATACATTACAATCCTAAAGAATTAATATCTTATTGAAAATAAACTGACTGTACAGTTATAACGATCGATGACGTAACGAATTCACTATTACTACAATCGCTATGGCTTTTTCATAACTCTCATAACATACATTTATATTTTTTAAAAATCTCTATTTCTCATTTCCAGGATGGAACCTTCAAGTCCTCATCGAACAACAAGTTGACGTACGGAACTATGGTCTACGTCAGAGTGGTGATCGTCAATAACATGGCCAATTACCTCGCCTTAGCTGCTACCGTGGCCATCAGATACGCTGCTGTTAGGAGGCAGTCGAAAATTAAGCCAAAGTACGTACCTACCATTTTTATTTCTATGACTGGTGGCAAAAAAATTACTGGTTCACAAATTTAAAGTCGTTCAGCGAGCTATGGAATGGACTATGCTCGGAATTTCTCTGCAGGATAGAATCCAAAACAAGGTTATGCGAAAGAGAACCAAGGTGATCGACATAGCTCAGAGGGCCAGCTAGCTGAAGTGGCAGTGCCGGTCATATCTGCCGCAGAACCGATAACCGTTGGGGTAAACGTGTTCTGGAGTGGAGACCACGTCTAGGCAGGCGAAGTGTAGGGCGCCCGGCGGCTAGATGGAGTGACGATTTGTGTGCTGGGGCTGGCAAGGATTGGATGAGAAGAGCTGAGGATCGGGCTCAATGGCGCAACCTGGGAGAGACCTACGCCCAGCAGTGGACTGTTATAGGTTGATGATGTATGGCAAAAGGTGGTTATTTGCTTGCTTTGGACTTTATGCTTGAAATAACCCTGAATAAAAATGGAACAAAAATTTTTATTCATCACTCATGCTCTGAAAGTTGGTCAATGTTAGCTCGATAACTCATGCGTAAATGCGATTTTCACCCCTAGGGCCATACGTAAATTTGAAATTAGAATTAGGGTCATTGCATTCTTAACACTAATATGAAATACAACCTTCATGATAAATAATTATCTATACTTCTATACTAGTATTATAAAGAGGAAAGATTTGTTTGTATTGAATAGGCTCCGAAACTACTGGACCGATTTAAAAAATTCTTTCACTGTTGGGAAGCTAAAGCTACACTATCCCCGGGTGGTATAGGTTACTTTTTACCCAACTGCGCAGAAGGAGGATAATGTTTTTATTAAAAAACTACTCGTGCGAAGCTGCGGATTGGTCAGCTAGTTTCTATATAAAATAAAAGTTTTGATGACTCATCATTAGACAAAATATGTCGGGTGTAATTGATCGCGTATGCCCCTTGAATGACAATGTACTAATGATTTGTTCGTGCATTAGTCTGTGGATTCGTTCATTCTCATAAAATGAGACACATGCGTACTAAAAGTAGATCTATAAAAGTCCTTTTCGTTTTAATCTATTGGGAAAAGTAGGAACAGCTTAGCGTTGACAAGTTTAGTTTTACTGCAGAATTAAATAAATAAATAAGTAAACATTGCTGGACATTTCACACAGCGCTATCTAGCCCCAAACTAAGCAAAGCATGTACTATGGGAACCAGATAACTGATATAATACTTATATACATTTTTTTTGTAAAAACATACTTACAATTAATATAGTCTTTTTATCATTTCTTTGTAGTGAACCAGAACCTCAAATCCTAGACTTCGTGACACAGCAACACAAGCTGTTCATCGCAATAGCAACCAGCCAGGCGTTCTCGCTGACCGCCACGTGCATTTGGGACATGTACTCTAAGGTCACCGTAGATCTGCAGTCGGGAAACACCAATAACTTGCCAGAGGTATGTCCGTAACAATATCGTGGTAACAGATTATTGGTAGTGGAGTACCTTTCTGTACAAGGTTGCAAGGAAACAGCTGTTCTAGAACATAGAAAGAGAACGTGTATTTCTGTAATGGTAGAATACAGTAGGTTGTATTGAATATCGTTGGAAAGGAACTCGCAAATCTGATCCAGTACTTTTATCGATATAATATGGCGTGGTGTCGGTTGGAACTAGCATTTCAATTGATTTAAATAATCCAGGAAGTAGTCCATTTGTTTAACGATAGATGTCATTTTTAGCTTTAGTCTTTTGATCTAATGATGTTGTAGGCTAAGTAATCTCGACTATTGAAACTCCACCATGCATTTTTATTCGTAAAAATCGGCATGATCGGCAAATAGGGTAGAAACCCGTAGAACTAACAATTCTGATAGACCTTAATACGATCTGTAAGGCGTTCTTGAATTTGAGGTATTTTTAGGACCCAACATCAAAGTCTTATGTCCTATCAATGGTAAATTGTGTTATTTTGACCACAATCTTAGCATGATAAGCGATGATGTGGTCTAAGGGCCTATGCACGTGGCGTATTTTAGATTCGGCGCATTTCGATACAAATGCGGCAATCTGCTTTTTGGGTCACTACGGCGCCGAAATAGCAAAATAACTTAAAATACGCCAAAAGCATAGGCTCTAATGGGGCATGAAGGTCTAGTAGTTGAGTATTCACTCTTACCTTAAAAAGAACCAATTTGTATTTAGAATTTTATGCTTGAACTAACATTTTGGTATTTATAGCTACATGCATTAGCCTGTTGTCTGAAGGCTGTCACCTCATCAGACGTAAGTGTTATGGTGGAAAGGTGTCGCATGGCGTGCGGAGGACATGGATACATGCTCTCATCCAATTTGCCTCAGATATACGGGCTGGTCACTGCGGTTTGTACGTATGAGGGGGAGAATACTGTGATGCTGCTGCAGACTGCCAGGTTAGTACTGGACCCCATAACCTGTTGATCCTAAGACACGTCAGGTTTTGTCTCAAAATGGACCACCGCTGCACCGGCCAGATGGACGGATGACATCGCGCGGGTCGTGGGAAGGCAATGGATGCTATAGGCACAGGAACGGAGAGGCGTGATAAAGAGGAGGCCTATATACACTCCCACTAGTTGGGGATGTGGGCTGAGAAGATAGCCAGATAGGACATAGAGTTAGGTAGAGATTTAGTAGGAACATCGTTTGGATGGGCATACATTCTTACCTTTATAAAATACTAACTGGTAACTAAGTCTAAAAAAAATAATTTTAATCATCCACACCTCCACCGATAATGGACCTTTCTAAGTCTTCCTAAGAAACTGCGACCAAACATATTTTTTTTTCCGAAATACACCTGAGGTCCAAAGAAATTGCAAGCTGATCAGTTTTTTAAATGAAAAGTTAATTTTACTCCAGGTCCCTGGTGAAGGCGTGGGAGCAGGCAGAACAAGGCATGCCATTTTACCCGAGCATGGCGTACTTAGCAGACCGCAGCAGCCTTCAAACCTGGGACGGCTCAGTCGATGGCATCATCAGGAGCTTCCAACGGGTTGCTGCTGGGTAAACTAATTTATTTACAACTAGTTGACCAATCCGCAGCTTCGCACGCGTAGTTTTTCATTAAAAACATTACCCTCCTTCTGCGCAGTTGGGTAAAAAGTAGCCTATGTCACCCGGGGATAGTGTAGCTTTCCAACGGTGAAAGATTTTTTTTACTCCGGTCCACTAGTTTCGCAGCCTATTCAATACAAAAAAACAAACAAATATTTCCTCTTTATACTATTAGCAGCTATTAGTATAGATAGTCTATACTAGCTGATCCGCCCGCGGCTTCGCACGCGTCGTTTGTCAATAAAAACATAGGTCTCCTTCTGTACAGTCGGATAAAACGTGGCATAATGTCCCAATCCTCATCATAATCTATCGATATCAGTCCAGCCGTTTAGTCGTGAAAATGTAACACACAGACAGACAGAAAGACATAATTCCTAAACGTATTTAGCGACTAAACATGTTTAAATTTGTAGTATTTGTATAATTTGACAACTCTCTAAAATTTAGAGAGTTGTCAAATCATATGGTCATATGGCTAAATATGATTTAGAGTCTAAATCACATTTAGCCACTACAGGCGACTTGCGCAACAATGCCTAAAACGTATTTAATAATAATGTTGCTAATGCACAGCTAATACGGCTAAATACGTTTAGGGATCGTTGCGCAAGTCGCCCTAAGTATGGATTTTATTATTTTATTTCAGGTTAAATCAATAATTAGGTACATTAAACTACACAACACACAATACATCGACACATCACATTTCATTGATCGAGCGAAGCTAGATCTTTAAATCAACTTGGACAAATCGGCGTTGTATGTATGTTTGTTTGTCTGAGAATAACTTTCGAAGCGTTTATCCGATGATCGTGAAATTTGTGTGCGGGCATAATTTTTAAGATGGGAGAAAAAAACAAAATAGAACTATCCGGTCAAATGGCACGTCTAATAAAAGGTCTTTGTAAGTACATTTCGACCCCGTTTATTATTAGTTTAAACTTTGTAGTTTTTAAGTTATTACCCATAATAAAATATGATCTTTGACATAATTCACAGGGTACACCAGTGACCCCACAGTGCTGAAATTTGGTATGCGTGTAGCTTTAGTGACATAAATATAGGGAAAAGTCTGAAGTCTAGAATAACTGCAATTTCTACCCCAGAAAAGGTTGCCAATTAACATGAACTCCTGTTACCTGTAATTTGAATGAACCTTTCAGGGCGAACCATTAGTTAATTAAATTATAAGATTACATAGTAACAAAACATATAACAAATAAGAAAATACTTACTTTTTAGTTGTTGAGGTGACGGAACAAGCTGACTCCTGATGTTTAGCAGTTACCTCTGTATTATGATAAATAGTACCAAACGGTTAGAACAATATTTGTAGAGGATAGGTAAAGACTCCAACTTACGATAGTCGATTCGAAACTCACGGCGTTCGGTGGCTTTTTGTATTTGAAAAAACATGTGTTCTCTATACAACGACCTCTTCTCCTTACAGTAAACTCTCTAATGCAGTGACCAGTTTAAACAAGTACAAGAAATCTGGATTGTCATCTGAGGATGCTTGGAATAAGGCATCTGTGCAGCTCGTAGCAGCTTCTGAGGTAACTTTCATCGAATCTAAGAGGGGCATAGAGAAATACTAATAGACTGGGAAAGGGGGGAAGTGAAGGTTGAAGTGCGAAGTCTGCAGCGTTGTTTTTAGATAGGGTTTTGAGTTTCCAAGTACTTACTTAAATGTCAATGTCATGTTTAAAATTTAATCATCTTTAGTAACCTTGATTTGTAAGCATTGATTGATTTGACAACCTCTGTGGCGCAATAGGCGCGGTGATTCTCTATCAGAACAAATGTTTTAATAATCTACAGATATATTTGTTCCGGGTTTGGGTGTTTTTATGTATATTAAAAAGTATTTAAGTATTTATGTTAATTGTGTTCTATCATTTAGATGGAACTCATAGTACAAGCTTTGCTTAGTTTAAGGCACAGAATTGATAAAACACCAGAAGACGCATTCAGCTGTGATTGCAAGCCGTGCGCTGTATCCATAAAACGAAACCTGCGTCCTGCACCCACCGCACCCCCACCCGCGTAATTTTGCTAGCGTAGTCATTATTTACCCGTTTTGGGGTAAATGTTTTTGGTACGATACAACTAATGTAACTATGGCACTATTTTATTAGTCAAATATTAAGTTTGGTTTGCAAAACAATCCCTAAACGTATTTAGCTACTAAATATGTTTAAATTTGTATGATTTGAGAACTCCTTAAATCATATTTAGCCACGTTTAGGCATCTTAAATCGCCCTAATTAATATTTTTTTAATTTTTTGGGAGTTTTGCGCGATCTCAGTTCGGGGCAAACCACTAGTATGATTTAAAACTACAACTAATAAAAGTTTTTAATCTCAGAATTCTAGAGTAGGGAAAATTATAAGACTCGATATTTGGCAACACCAGCAAATTGGAGGATCATTATTTACGACAATTACAAACCGAACAATTTATTTAATAAACAAATAACACAACATCAAAATGCGCTACCTACGTATGAAATGTGATCCCATCTTGTTTTTTTTGGGCCCAGCTAAATTTTTACACATTGGGACGACACAAGAAGGCATAATCCAATTAAATTGAACACTATAAAACACGTCACGCATAGCGACGGTCACAGACTGACTAATTGCGGCGTACTCTACTTGGAGCAGATGTTGACGTTTCAGTATTAGACGCGTTCACTTCTTCTGGGGTTTTATCTATTCTGAAGTTTGAGGCTAGATAGCGCTATGTAAAATGTCCAATGGCCAGGATTAATACTAATTTATTTATTTATTTAACATGGACTTTATCATCAACATCATCAAATATCGGATGCAGAACATCCATTACTGAACATAGGCCTCCCACATAAACAGATATAAACATTTTATTAATTATACGTCACATTATGTTACAATATTTATTGAAAAATACTTCATTGTGAAATTGATTGTAAAATAAAATAATTTCAAATTAATTCATGTCACGCCTTTATGCGAGTACTCTTCAAATTCGAGGACACTGTAGAAGGTCCTCTCGACGAGCCATTTTTTTAATTTTAACTTAAAGTTTGTTAGAGTTCGCGCATCCTTCACCTTGTTTGGTAGTGTGTTGTATACGCGAGGAGCCATCACGTGCGGCAAGGAGTCCGACTTAGCCAGCCTTCGTACTGTCACCGCCAGCCTGCCGGCCGCGGCAACGCGTGCGTTGAGTGTGTGTATGTCTGCCTGTTTTGGAAATAATTCCAGATTTTGGCGAACTTACATCGCCATTTGAAATATAACGAGGGACGGGACAGTCATAATTCTAAGCCGCTTAAATATAGGTCTCACAGTAGTTCTACGCGGCGAGACACGTGCTGTTGCCCGTATAGCCCTTTTTTGCATTCGGAAGACGTGAGATAGATTATATTACATTACATAGATCTCTAGAGCGATACTTGCGTGACATCCAACGGCTACCATCATCATCATCATCATTATATCAGCTGTAGAACGTCCAATGACGATGACTAGCTAGTTACTTTACCATATTTTTTTCTCATTATTATAAATACGGGATTTATCACGTACCGTCTTATCGGTGTTCGACCGACAATGTTTCGGTTCAATTCGTGAACCTTCATCAAACTATCCACTACAAACTAACCACCTAACTATCTAATAACGTCGAGACGAGACGTTATTCGGAGCGGATCGCACTCACCCTGATGAAGGTTCACGAATTGAACCGAAACATTGTCGGTCGAAACACCGGTAAGACGGTACGTGATAAATCCCGTATTTATAATAATGATTGAAATCAATCACGAAAGTTTTCTAAGTAAAATATTTTTTTCTTTTTCAGGCTCACTGCCGCTCTTTTATTCTATCCACGTACCACTTTGAGATCAGGAGGAAAGCAGCGTCTTTGGCAGCTCCGTTGAAAGCCGTGCTTACTCAGTTGGTGGAACTTTACGCGATCTATTGGACTCTTGAGAAGCTTGGAGACCTTCTATTGGTAAGTGGACGAAATTATGGAAAGAACTAGATAAAATAAGATAAGTCTTTATTGTGATTATCACACAGAAACAATATAACACTAAAATAAAACTAAAAAGGAAATACAACTGGTGACCGATAAGGTCAAGGGCTAAAAGCTATTCTAGGCAACCTTTGGTAGGAAAAAAATTAGTGAAGTTACGTATATAAGTTACGTTACGTGTACTTTTTTTATCTGAGTAAGAAATTAGTGAAGAATAAGTAAAATATTTAATTACATTAATAATAATAATAAAGCTGGACATTTCATACAGCGCTATCTAGCCCCAAAGTTAGCAGAGCTTACTTAGCTTACTTTAGCTTTCTATTCTAATTAGATATCCAATCCTCGATCCTTGCGTTCATCTGACACACTCCAACTCAGGACATCTGTACACTCCTCCTCCTACTTTGATAAGTCTTTTACAGTGCAGGCTGTCCGGTTATGGAACGCGCTGCCGGTGGCTATCAGATGTGCCAAGTCACTTGCCATTTTTAAACGTATGCTCAGAGAAAACTATCTGAGTATTTGTCGCTAAATATATATGTATTTATTACTAATTATTTGTTTATTAAATAAGTCTAAGTATGTATCTATAAATTATTATGAGTAGTTATTATTTAGATTCATGTAACTTTCATTTATGTAAGTTTTATATTTTTAATTTTTTTTATTTTTTATATAATTAGTATTAGTATGTATGTACATGTAGTGTGTTAGGTACACCATTACACCCCAGGTAATGTCTACACAGTCCATTCCATCCAAAGGTTGTCTGGTAGAGATCGCTAATTAGCGATAAGACCGCCAATTGTATCCATAGATTTACGTAGTTGTTTTTTATATGTATTTGATTCGTGGTGTGCAATAAAGTATTATCTAATCTAATCTAGGTATGTTTTTTGAATAAGTACTGGAAGTAACGCTGAAAAAATTTTCTTGAAAGAAGCTGAAATATCTATGATGGGATCAATTACTCAGGGTGGTATTTATATGGTAAAATAAAATATGTGTAATTACTGTAGTTATGAAATAAAGAAATGACAAAATGTGCATAATGTAGGTAGGTATTAAATTTTTTACTGTTTTTGATTGTTTGTTTTGTCTTTATGTAATACATAATTAAGCATTTATACAACCTGACTGTAAATGAACCGTGATTGTTATTTATCAAGAATTAATTAAGTGTCATGTGTGTGTGTTTTTATCTGTATTTTTTTTTTATTTTCGTGAATACTCGTTTTTAGTCGACATACGAGTATCTAAGCATTATTATTACAGTTTTCTTTTCGTACCTGCATATTTGTACTGTTATCATAGTGGTCTATAGTAAGTGCTCTTATATTGCAAAATTATATACTTATGCTGTTGATATTATTATTTAAAAAAGTTTTAAATTTATGTTCTATCTCTTAGTTATTTCTGTGACTGTCTTGAACTTATAAATGTATATTATTATTGTTAATTTTCGTTATTTTAATGATATTAATGATGTTTAGCTGCGTTAGGTGTGGTTGCCTTCACAGAGTGAGCACAGGGAGCGCTTCTATTGTAATTTATCTAAATGTAAGTCTGTTTATTACTCTTTGAAATCCTTAATAAATAAATTAAATTAAGACGATAAGAAATTAGTATTTTGGTAACATTTGAGCAAAGAGTTGAGATTGAAACAGAAAACTATATTTATCGCGAACATTTTTTTTATATTCAACATGGAGATGGAACAAGGAAATGCCCCATCTTTAGATAATTCAGACTACTAGTGGCTTAAGACTATTAGTGGCTTACGACGTAGCTGAAGAACTGAGAATTGACCTCAAAATAGTTTTGGCACATTTGAAAAAAACTGGGTACACAAAAAAGCTCGATATTTGGGTACCCCACGAGCTCACTGAAAGAAACCTAATGAACCGTGTACTCATTTGTGATTCTTTATGACGACGTAATGAAACCGAACCATTTTAGAAGAAGCTGATAACTGGTGATGAAAAGTGGATCACATACGACAAGAACGTGCGAAAAAGGTCGTGGTCGAAGGCCGGTCAGGCTTCACAGACTGTGGCGAAACCCGGGTTAACTCGCAACAAGGTGATGCTGTGTGTGTGGTGGGATTGGAAGGGCATTATTCATTATGAGCTGTTACCACCAGGCAGGACCATCGATTCTGAACTCTACTGCGAACAACTGATGAGATTAAAGCAAGAAGTTGAGAGAAAGCGGCCAGAATTGATCAACAGAAGGGGTGTGGTTTTTCATCATGATAACGCTAGACCTCACACATCTTTAGCCACTCAGCAAAAATTAAGAGAGTTTGGCTGGGAGGTGTTAATGCATCCGCCGTATAGTCCTGACCTTGCACCTTCAGATTTCCACCTGTTTCGGTCTCTTCAGAATTCTTTAGGCAGTGTCAGGTTAACATCACGAGAGGACTGCCAAAACTACTTGTCGCGGTATTTTGGTCAGAAGCCCCCAAAATTTCTATAGCAATGGGATCATGTCCCTACCTACAAGATGGCAAAAAGTTATCGAACAAAATGGTACCTACATACTTTAGTTAAATGTAAATAAACTATATTAAAAAATGTTATGAATTTTCTTAAAAAATGCGAAGAAACTTTTTCCCCAACCTAATATTAGTGTGATTATGTTTAAACAAATACATGGATCTTTATATTTTTAGTACACACCGATAACAGAGAGTGATGTGACAGAACTGCGTCATGCTTACTAAGACATCTTGGAGAAGATTCGACCCAACGCCGTGGGACTAGTGGATGCCTTCGATTATAGAGACGAGGTATGGACACTGAACAAATTTAAATGATACTCAATACTTAAATATTTATTGTATTCCTTCCACAATGCAATAACAGGTGTTAATTGATAGATAGATGATCATTATGGACCCTGTTGGGCACATCAATATTATGGATTTTAAACAGTTAGGCGTTACGTTTCCCAATACTAAATACATTTATTGCTTTTACCAGCTCGAAGTAATTTGTTGAACACCCAATCCTCGGAAATTTATCTTTAAAATATAAATGCCTTACTTACGACAAAAAAATATTGCTAAGGAATCTTTTAACAGGTGTTCAACGGGTGTTTAACGGTATTGTGGAATGGTACATAACTTATTTATGATAAATAATGTACAAAGGGTAACCATATCTAATTCTAATTTAAACTCTAGGGTGGGGGGAATAAGATCTGCACTGTTTGTTTTTTTTCCGAGTATTATCTGCGATCAGTTTTACAACTATGAGCAAATTGTTTGTGGGTTTTGTGTCGGGCAGAGTGCACTCCTATATCTCACTCTTCATTCTTTTCAGTCACCAAGTACTCGTAGCATGATATCTTTTCTTTTCAGTTGCTTCTTATATGAAGGCTTTGTGAGTTGTTGTGCCAGCTTATTTGGGTGTATTTTTAGATTGTTCTGGTAGGCTTAGCATTAGTTTTTATCTCCTAAGAGACTGTGTTGATACGAAGTATGTCATGCAGCTCAGTATTTCCGATGAACCAGGGTGAATTTGAAATATTTCTCAAGAGGCCATTCTGGTAGCGCTGGATGCAGTTCAGTTATGTACGTAAGATCTGCACTTACGTACATAGGGGTGCATTGTGCATTACCCACTTATATCAGCTATAGGCGTCTAGCCGTCTAGGCGGCCATATCACTGATAGCGAATTCTTCCAGGCAACTTTCTGTCGCATTATTATCTATTAGAGGCTGTGGGTATTCACTACGTTGCATTGACTGGCGTCGAGTATACCTATATCGAAACCATCTCTAAATAATCTCAAAATATCTAGTCTCTGTGCTCAAATTCCGCCCATCGTAGGTACTTGTTGCTTTGCGAATTTTTATTTTTATGTTTGTTTCTTTTGTAGTGTACAATAAAGTGTTTTCATTCTTTAATTCATTCAAAGATTTGCTTGAAGACGCATGTTAGGGTTAAGCTCGCCTGGCAGATGTCAAACATCGAAATTGATGGTTTTTTTTATACAACTTATATGGCAAATGAGCATGCAGTCCACCAGATGTTAAGTGGCTACTGAAGCCCATGGATATCCACATAGCATCAAAACCAGGTATTATGTTGTCTTGATGTCTATGTGGATACGTGGCCATACTATAGGACTTAGCTGTTATGCCTATGTGCCAGTTATTACAGGAACATACCATTACCGTCTAACCGGAACACAGCAGCATAAGTACTGCTATTTGGCGGCAGATAAAGTTAAGGCGGTGGTGCCCACTTTAGGTTATAGAAATAAATAAAAATTATAGAAAACTGTTTATCTTTTCTTATCTTATCTTGCGCAAAACGGCAACGGATTTGGGGCTTGGGACTTGGGAAATATAATCCGAAACATCTGACATCTTACCCTTGTAGGGTATAAGCCCTATACATATATGTAATTAGGCCACGAAGAAACGCCAATATTTATATAATAGACATCGCTTGTTGGATGCATGCCGTCACGGCGTGTCGGCATACGATTCGGTTTTACTGCCAAAGCGCGCTAATAAAAGTTTCACATGAAAAAAAACGTCTGAAACTGAACAGAAAATTGAATTTCAGTGAAGAATGTCAAAGTTGGAATTACATTATTGCGTTGGGTCTACAATCAGAAGCTCAAAGAGGTAAACTTTCAGATCCTGAACTCTACGCTCGGTGCATACGACGGTCGCGTGTACGAGCGGCTGATGGAGGAAGCGCTGAAGAGTCCACTCAACGCCGAGCCCGTCAACCAGAGCTACCACAAATATCTCAAACCGTTTATGCAGGGGAAACTGTGATTCATATCATAGGTAATATACAGGATGATACAAGCACCATGGTTCAAAAGAAGCAGCGCGGTTGAGGACACATTCCCATTGATTCGGGTCGGCCTGAATCATCCTGTATATGTTACTGTGAATGTCCGAAGCGCAGTGTATTTTAAGATACTCTGATGTCTGTTAACAACCATCGAGTTAGCTGGTGAAAGAACGATAATTGGAGTAGAATAAGTTAGGTAATTATGTTAACTACACTATTGTAGATTATATCTAAAAGAGAAATAAATAAATACTAAATAAAGGTTGTCTCAGAATGATTTTCGTTTTTGAATTGACCAATACGCGCCAACCGCAGGTAGCAGGGGGAGGGGAGTGGACTCGTCCGCTTGGCCGGCTTGTTAAGTTTAGTAGCCATGAATCGTTTCACGGGATTACAGCGCGCGGTTTTCGTGAGAGTGTTTTATAAAAACAACGATTCCTACACTGTTGTTCGTCGTCTCTACAGGACACATTTTAATTTAAAAAGCTTAAGACATGTGCCAAGTGCAAATTTAATTAAGCATTGGGTGTGCAGTTTGAAGAGACTGGGAATACAGTGCCGGACAAATCGTCTGGGCGTAAAAGGACATCAAGAACGAGCATGAACGTCGATCGCGTTCGAAAGTCTGCTATGGACGACTCACGACAGTCATTGAGATTGCGCGCAGCTTCTCTTAATTTGAACAAATTTGCAAACGGTTGTTTTTCATAAATAAATTTCAAGAATTGCTTTTTAAATTAACATTAAATAAAACGAGATTGAATTGATATTTTGTTTTTTATTTAACATCTAAAAACGAAAAACATTCTGAGAAACCCTTTATTTATTATTTTTATGCCAATTTTGGTCATACACCAGTGAATGTTATCACACACCACGAATAGACGATAATAAATAACTAAAGCTGGACATTTCACACAGCGCTATCTAGCCCCAAACTATGCAAAGTATTATGGGAACCAGTTATCTGATAGAATACTTGTACACTTTTTTTTTTGTAAAAACTTTTATCTATATTAATATTATAAAGAGGAAAGATTTGTATTTTTGTGTGTATGTTTGTAATGAATAAACTCAAAAACTACTGGTCAGATTTCAAAAAAATTTTCATCATTGGATAGCTACATTCACCCTGAGTAACATAGATTACTTTTTACCCAACTGCGCAAAGAAGACTAATGTTTTTATTGAAAAACTACGCGTGCAAAGCTGCGGATTGGCAGCGATATAGGGAGTTTGGTAATATATGCAAAAAAATTAAAGGGACTGTTTAGATGAGCATAATAAATAAATTTGTGAAATGTTTACCAAAGAAATGTGAAATTTATTTTAGCATGATAAAACAAACACTTTAATAAACTTATGTTGTGCTATTGCATAATGCTTGCCATCTAACCACAGACTGGTGACGTCTCGAGATATCTCTTGTTGTCCCTTTCTAACCCGAAACCCGCAGCCATTTCCGAAAGAGATATCAAAAATACATGCCTGCCTACGGTAGTAGATACTAGCCTACCATAGATCTGGATACCATAGATGTTTTGAGTTATAAATAGGTAAGACGTAGCTACTAGGTAAAAAAATATCCCTACAGGTGCCTCTACATTCGCTTGTTCTTTCTTGGTCCAGTGTAGTACCTACAAGCGATCGGTGTCACTGACTCGAATTATGATAGATCGGAAGACAGGTATTTTTGGCCTAACCTAGGTAGGTACCTACCTACATTAATTTAATTCGTCGTGTCACTCACTAGTTCTTTCTTGGTCACTGTGAGCTAGGTAGGTACCTACGTCAGTGCAGTGATTAGGTTGAGATAGTTGGTATTAGAACCCAGGTGGTGTTTCACAAATGCCTACCGCTCACTCAGGCAGAGTGACCAAGACTAAATTAGATAGGGTAGACGTGATCTTTGCAATGACTAGATAAACTACAGAGAAAAACTTAAAAATAAAAAACAGCTGATGTAGTATTTAAAAAGATTTATTCAATTCAAAATGAAGTACCTAATCAATTTAGGTAAACTCGAGCTTTCCAACACACTTTTATTAGGCTGTCGACTGATAAATTAACGTGAAAAAGTAGTAGGTAGCTCTTACCTCAAATCGAGAGGTAAGTAGGAGGTGCCTTCACTTTATCAACAATAATTTGGCGTGTTTAAAAGTTCATTAGCTACCTATGTACCTACAAAATATGTACAACACAGCTATCAGTTATTTACGACATTTAGTTGGTACCTATTTACAGAATGTACAGTTACACAGACACTTACACTAGTTACCTACAGTTATTATCACAGATAGGTATAGCTACACTATTTTATTCACAAAAGTTGTTGCACGTACCTTCTTGCTCTAGAGTCTAGGAAGAATAGCACGGCCAAAGCAATGCACACGAACTCGTGCCAACACGTGACTCTGTCACTTCGCACCACATTAATAGCGTTCACAATTCGCGTTTCAAAAGTCACTTTCTATTGTATGGCCATAGTCCTTTACCCTACCCCACAAATAAAAGTCTAAGGGGGTTAAGTCCGGTGAGCGTGCGGGCTGTGCAACCGGCCCTCCGCGCCCAATCCATCGATTACCATAAGCACTGCCCACGTATTCACGCACTCGCCGATCGTAGCCCTTGTCGATCTTCCAAGGTCCGTGCTGCAGCAGACACAAACAAAACCGCATTCTGGTCTCGTAGTCAGGAGTCCAGAGCTCCTGCACTGGTGTAAAACTATACGGGTGCTGGCCTTTCTCCCTAAGACTTCACCCATAGGTAGCGCTATCACCGTACACGGGGCCGCGTCACAAGTGCTCGCTAGCGGATCCTCTTCAAAAAATTCCAACATCTCCTCGAAGCGCGCTGAATAGCGAGGTGGCCTGCCCGCCTCAACACGGGGCTGGAATTCACTGCTCTCTCTGTGCCGCGGAACAGTCCGCGTGCCCTGGCGCGTTCCGTGCCATATCTGATAAAAGTCCTGCGCTCTTGACAGGAGCACTTTCCGTGTAACACATTGTCATGTTCAGGTACTCCTGATTGGAGTACCTGTAGTTAAGCATCGCAATTTTTCTAAATCCGTCTGCACAATTAGAAATGAAATCAACTACTGATTCAAAATAATAATTAATCGCGCGGACGCCGAAACGTGCCAAAGTGCCCGCCTTCTTACACTAGGGCTGGGAAAACATTACCGGAAAGGTATCAATACCGGTTCTGACTTTCGGTGTTGGACGATCCGAAATTGGATTAGCTAGTTAGGATACACAGGTCGACCTAATAAAAGCTTGTTGAAAACATCGTAAATCAAAACCGAACTAGTTTTACAAAATACGCGTATGTCAATCTGTCATACAATCTGTTAGTAGTATTAGAGCTCTCTGTAAAAGAGTTTGTCCGGGAAAGTACTACCACCATACCTATTTCTGCTGCCAAATAGTAAACTCGCATTTTTGTGTTCCGGTTTGAAGGGTAAAGGTATCGGTGAAATTACAGGCACATGAGACTTAACCCTTTCGACTCAGAACTGTGGAAACAATGTAGTGTAATTATTGATCGAGTGAAGCGAGATCTCTAAATCAACTTGGGCAAATCGACGTTGTATGTATGTATGTATGTTTGTCCGAGGATAACTTTAGAAGTGTTTATCCGATTATCGTGTAATTTTATACATAGGTAGGTAGTGATGGCGCAGTTTTGGTGGGACTAAATGAGCTAAAAACGTTGGGGTTTGTCGAGATATTGGGGTTCTAAATGAAACTATTAGGTCAAGTGGGACGTCAAATGAAATATTCATTGGTAAATTTAGACTCCGTTTTTATTTTTGGTAAAGTTTTTATAGTTTTTGAGTTATTAGCCATAATAAAAATTGAACTTTGACAAAATTCACAGGTAACACCGTTGACCCTACAGTGCTGTAATTTGGTATGCGTGTAGCTTAAGTGACACAAAAGGCAAAAGTTTGAAACCCAGAATAACTAAAATTTGTACCCCAAAAAAGATTAACCACACAACATGAACTCCCGTTATCTGTAATTTTAGTGAAACTGTAGGTCAAGTTAGGTGGTTAGTATTTTGTGGCAATATTTTGATAGTCACGATAATCGGATCAACGCTTCGAAAGTTATACTCGGACAAACGAACATACAAACAAACAACGGTGATTTGCCTAAGTTTATTTAGAGATCTCGCTACACTCGATTAAAAAAAAAGATTTTATTCAAATACAAACGATTCAAATATTTACGTTAATACCGGTAACCGGTGTAGCGATGTATTCTTAGCCGTACATCCCTTCGCGCGGCATATCAAAAAGAACTCGAAAGAATAAGCCGTTAGTCAAAGGTGCCGCTTCGATCCTTTGAGCTCGCCGCCCCCAAAAGGTACTTTGTTTTGTAAACAGGGCTATGACCCAATGATACCTACTAAATACGTTTGCGACACTCGGAGGTCCGAAAAAAAACCGAAATTATTCAAAGATATTTAATTATAAAAAATATAAAAAGTACATGAAAACTTAATGATAAACTAACGTAGGTACAACCAATTCGAAGTAGGAATTAGAAGTGTGCAATGCTATGTCGATTTTGCAGTCCTCGGTCGATTGACGTCAATGCTGCGTCGACAAACGTGTCACTCGATGCAACTGCAGCGTCGGCGGTCTTCCTCTAGGTACTATACGTAATTCCTCCATCCTCAGAACAGCGACTATTTTAAAACGTTTAGTGAAAATGTCGCTGGAACGTTCCCGGGGTCTATAGAGAGGGGAATAGTTGGTGGTTCCATGTTCCTTTTCTCGGCTGGTTTGCGGTTGCTCAGATATCGCCGGACGATGAAAATGAGGGCGAGTACACCTGTACCTGTTATAACTGCATAGAATGGGATTGTAGTGTGGTACAGTGGATCTGCTTTGAAATCTTCCAATTGTAGGGGTGTTTGTATCGTGATCTTGGATGCTGTGTAGTCCCTGAAGATTGATTGAGTTGAGGTGAATATGGGTTGAAGAGTCTGCGTACTGTTTCTCGACGTCGTAGGGTATTTTCGTTAATTTAAGAGGGGTACCTTGGATAGCATCGTAATCGTTAACAATGGTGAATGCTTCGGACTTAAGATGACATCCGACAGGAATAGTAGTGAGGAAACTTCCTTGAAGTGTAGTGTAATCGTTTCGATTACAGAAGAGTTGTACTTTCGTTTGGTGGGGGAAGGACAGTATATAGTGTTTATCGTCTAATTTTTCCATAGCTTCTCTCGACAGGGTGACATTGGTGAACTTGCAGGACTCCTGAAGGACTTGATTGGTGATCAGCTCTTTGATGCAGTCTGGTTTGGACCGAACTTGGTTCGTTGTGTCCTTCTCACAGAGATACCGGCCTTTTATCTTCGGGCATTCTGCCTCTATGTACACGAATGACATCTCGGTAGTTGCTATGAAGGGGAAGGATGGGACGAGAGCCTGTGCATGCCTATTAGGTACTACAGCTAACCTAAATAAATCATACGTATCTTTAGAAACTATCGGGAACTTAAAAACGAATACTATCTGATTTTTAGAATAGTAGTATCCCGGTTTAATAATATGATAGTATTCTCTTAATTCTAAGTCTAAAATGTACTCTTTGCCGTATATGATTTTAATTTTATCAATCATGGCTCCTAAAGTGCTTATATCTATCATAGAATGGTGCGTACTTTCGACACGAATAAAAGCTAAACTATTTTCTATCCTAATTAATTCATTCATAATGTCTGCTATATTTTCGCCCACTATTTCTAATAGTTGAGCAAACTTAGCGTATTTAATTAAATCATGTTCTCTGTATGCGTTACCTTTAATTATTAATTCAATGGTTGTGTTAATTTTACTTTGGTTTTCTACTAACTGTACCAATACGTTATTATGTTTTGACATCCATTCCTTACTCAAACTAATATGATTATTGAATTCAGAGAAAATTTTATCCTGATTATTCTTTAGAGTTCGAATTGCCTCATCATATTTTATCGCATCAGTGTGATCTAAGTTTCCACTTATACTTTTAATAACTGAACCTAAGCCATCTACGAGACCTCTCTTGGCTCTGTTGGGCTCTAGAGATTTTAACTGAATGAGAACTTTATCCATTTTTCCAATAAGATAATGAATTTGAATTTCATATAGTGAGTAAGTGTCATAAGTCATTCGCTCTTTATAACTAAGTAATTGAGTGTATAATTTGTTAACATTGTCCTCGATGTCGTTCAACTGTACGTACTGTATGAATGTATGATGGTGGGTAGTTAGTCGCATAAGTCCAAGCTTGTAAGGTAATAGTCCTGGTCCGTCATCGAGACTCTCAAGTTTGATTTCTTGAGATAGAGTCCTTTGGAGAAGTATTACCAACAGGGTTCTGTAACAAGTTTGCTGCTTTAGGGATACGCTTGAGGCGTGATTTGGCTATAGGACCACGTTTTTTTGAAGTGTATATATGGATTGGTAGGTCCGCTAATACTGTGTCCTGGGTATAGCGAGCAGCTGTTTTTTGGTGGCTCGCAATCGGATTTTTAATAAATATCTGTTGTTGGGGTGCGTACTCTATTTCTGGTTCCCGTGTTTTATTTCTATTTTCGATCAAAGTCGTACGATCGGCGAGTGAAGAGCTATTAACAATGTTGTAGACCTTTTTCATTTGGTCCCTATGAGTTTGTACATACTGTTGCAATAGTTGTTGGGTTATGTCAATGTCGAGGCAATCACGAGGGTCGAAATGTCCGGTAAGTAAATCAAAGGGTCTGCATCTCGTAAAACTGTGAATTGAACTATTATACGCTATTAGAGCGTATGGTATAAGATTGATGGTTGGTTCGTCTTTATGTTGTAATTTTAAAATTCTAAGATGTTCAAGAAGAGTCGAATGGAATCGTTCGATATTTCCATTATCGTTTGGGGAGTGAGCTAATATTCTGTGGTGGTTGATTTTGTGAAGTCTAGTGAATTCCATGAACAGTTGGTTAGTGAACTCTGTACCATTATCAGTAATGATAGTAGAAGGGACACCATGATGGGTACAATAATGCAAAAGAGATTGTAAGATACTAACGGCCGTCCCATCACGAAGGTGATATGCTTGCCCGTACTTAGTAAATACATCAATGAAGGTTACAAATTTTTCGCTCTGCACTGTAAATAGGTCCATGTGGACTGTTTCAAAGGGTTTGGTAGCAGGAGGTACGACATTAAAGTGCGGTCTAACAGGATTTCTATCGTATTTAGCCTGTCCGCATATGGTGCATTCATTTATAAATTTAGTGATTTGGTCCTTCATCTTAGGCCAATAATATTTTCGAGATAGACTTAGATAGCTCTCATTAATTCCACGATGATTTGTTTTACCATCATGATAGTGCCGGATTATATCCTGCTGTCGGAGGTAATCTTTAACGTTTTCCAGCTCAGATTTGCATAAAACAAGATTCATAGATGAACTTCTGAATTTATCTTGTAATATAGGTATAATAGAATACATTGCTAAAGGTGGGGTGATTAGAATAGCTGTTTTAACCTTTGGATTAACGTACTCCTTAACGGCTTTTACGACATCATCTTCTAGGTGGGTTTCGGATAGTTGGATGCTGGTACGAGTGTGAGTGTCAAAAGGTTTAGTCACTGTCGGTCGTTTTTTAACGTCGTTTACAATTGTGAAGTGAATTTGTCTATGAAATTTATTAAGTGGTTCATCTGTAATAGGTATTTCTAAAATAGGATTCTCGTTACTGGTATGAACCGATTCAGTGGATGAATTAATTTGGGTTGGTATACATTCGGATGGGTTGCCTAGAAGGGAGTTTAGTTCATCAATCTCCTCTATTAAAGACAATGTTTCGCCAACATGTATTTCTACGCGGGAAAGGGCATCGGCATTTGTATTAGACTTTCCTTTTTTATACCTAACAGAGAACTGGTACTCACTCATTTTAAGTCGCCATCTAGTGAGGCGTGAATTTGGTTCTTTTAAGCTTACCATCCATTGTAAGGGCTTATGGTCAGTAAGGATTTGAAATTTGCGTCCAAAAAGGTAAGGTCTAAAATACTTCGTAGCCCAGACTATGGCAAGAAGTTCTTTCTCAATAGTGCTATAGTTCATTTCGCTTTCGTTTAAAGTTCGAGATGCGTAGCAAACTGGTTTATCTGATCCAACTGGACCTTGTGAAAGAATAGCTCCAATTGCTACGTTGGACGCGTCAGTTGTTAGGTTAAAATCTTTTTCGAAATCTGGGTATTGCAATATGGGGTCATTAGTCAGGAGGGTTTTACATTTCTCAAAGCAGTTAACATATTCAGTATCCAAGGTGATTTTTCTGCCTTTTTTAAGACACTGAGTGAGGGGTTTCGTGATACGGGTGAAATTCGGTATAAATTTTCGATAATAACCTATAAGACCTAGGAATTGTTTAATTTCCTTTGAAGTTTTAGGGATGGGATACTTTTTAATAGCCATGATCTTATCGGGATTCGGTTTTATGCCGTCTTTGGTGATAATATGCCCAAGGTAAGCTGTCTCAAGTTTCAGAAATTCCGATTTATCCATTTGGATCTTAAAGTTGGATTCTCGCAGTCTCTGAAATACCTTTTCCAGGTTAATCATGTGCTCTTGAAGAGAGGTACTGAAAACTATAATATCATCTAGGTACACCAGACAGATTTCATTCTGGAGTCCTCTGAGGACATTATCCATCACTCGTTGAAAAGTGGATGGAGAGTTTTTCAGGCCCATTAGCATCCGAAGAAATTCAAAATGGCCGTGTTCTACGTTGAAAGCTGTTTTTTCAATATCTTGTGCATCCATTTCTACCTGATAGAAGCCACTTGCCAAGTCTAAGGTTGTGAAATATTGACACTTTCCTAATTTGTCAAGTACGTCGCTAATGTTTGGTATAGGATATTTGTCATCTAGTGTCTTTTCGTTCAGCTTACGAAAGTCAACTACTAGCCGCCATTTTTTCTTTCCTGATGCGTCCATCTTTTTGGGAACGACCCAAATTGGTGAGCTCCATGCGGATTCAGATGGTCTAATGATTCCTTGCTCTAACATTTTGCCTATTTGGTCTTTAACTTCCTGACGATGAGCGAAAGGATATCGATAGCTCTTAGCATGAACCGGAACTTCGTCGGTGGTTCTAATGCGGTGTCTTACTTTTTTTTTGAGCCCATCGAAATAATCGTGAAATCGATAGATAAATGATTTCATATCATCAGTATTCCTAAATTCTGAAAAACACGGTAATGTAATAGAATAATTACTTCTGGTAGACGCGTGTATGTTCGTTACTTCAAACGGATCTAAGTTCAGAGGATAGTCAGAAAAATAGTGTTCCACGGCTTCGGGGCTAATGAACGATTGATTGGCTCCCGTGTCTATGAGTAATTTTAATGGTGGATTCGCGATCTGTATGTAAGGTAATTGCCTTTGGGTCTAGAGATTTAATTCTATTTTGGTTTTGGTGACGTTACATCCTCCTGAAAATCCTGCTCTTCGTGGCTTGGTCCTGCTAGTGGTTGAGGATCGTTCAGCAGTTGGTTGTCAGTACTAACGTCATAGTATGGTAACTCATAACTATAGCCAGGGGTGACTGCATTGCTATAGTCATAATAGTCGGTGTAGTATTCATACTCGGGTTCAGGAAAGTAATTGTAATATGAGTCGTCATATGTCATACAGTCGTTCATGTTCATTTCCCGAGTCTTAAAATAGTTACTAGGTGGTGGGTTCCCGGATTTACTCCCGTCGTGTCCTGTTATCATTCTAGTGGGAGGTAACACCTTAGGGGTGAAATGTTGAATACCGCTCATTGGTTTAGGGGGTTGGTTATAGTGATTCGGGGTACTGTGTCGTGGCTGTAATCTAAACATCTTACTGTGGGGGTTGTAGTTAGGCGGTGGTGCAGAGAACATTCTCTGTGTATTTGTTACCATCCGCTGGTTGGGTTCAGCGAATTTAAAAGGCTGAGGTGGGGGCCTCATGGGTCGTTGGCCTGTAGGTGCAGGCCAATTCGGCACTGGTGTTGGAAGAGACAGGCGTGGTGGGTTAAATCCTGTCGGTGGCATGTAGGGGGGCAACATAGCGGCGACCTTAGGGGTCGTATAGGTTCTAAAAGGTTCGCTACGTTGATCTGTGTACATAATGTTAAATTCTTCCTGCACGTATTCTAGGGCTTTTTCTATAGTGGCGTGGCGCATGCAACGTATACGTGACCCAAGGGGTTCCTTTAAACCTCGTATATATCCTTGCATAGTTACATTTCTATAAAGTTCGCGTTTTGCTTCTATAGTCGTGGGTATATTCTCATGTAAAGTTACATATGTCATTATCGTACTGAATAAGGTTTGACAATAATCATAAAATTCTTGAGGAGTTCTACTACCCTGTGAAGCCAATGAAAGGTCGTTGTACAAGGCTGTCTCATCACGTTGATCCGAGAAATTATTGATCAAGGCAGTTCGAATGCCTAGCCAGTTTTCGGGTATCCCATTCGAGTTAATAGTGCTAGCAGCGCTACCCTTGATTTTATTTAAGATGCCATTCAACAGACATAAGTTGCCTAGTTCGTTACCAGATCCTGTTTTTAAATACTCTACAGCTAGTTGGTCACATATCTTAATGAATCTGGTTAGAACGTTCGGGTTCCCATCAAATTCCGGGACAAGGTCTAAGTTACTTGTATTCCTAAGACTATCAACTACTCGACGGCGGCTCTGATTAGATTCAGGCGCCCGCGATCTAGAGGCTCTGGGATGGTAAATCTTGAAGGTTAAGAAATACTAAGGTCCAGGAAGCAACACAAGAGAAGTATTCAAGTGTACTTACATATACATTATTTTCCGGTTTCTCCCCGTGAATCGATGTCTGGATTCTCCTCCTTGTATGCCGCAGGCCCGTAGGTTTGTTGTTCGGATATTCGTTACGGAGCTTGATAGCAACCCGGGTGCTCGCGACGCGGATTTCCGATTTTGAGGTCCCGATTTCGCGAAATTCCCGTGAATATCCTACCGGCTGCGCCAAATACGTTTGCGACACTCGGAGGTCCGAAAAAAAACCGAAATTATTCAAAGATATTTAATTATAAAAAATATAAAAAGTACATGAAAACTTAATGATAAACTAACGTAGGTACAACCAATTCGAAGTAGGAATTAGAAGTGTGCAATGCTATGTCGATTTTGCAGTCCTCGGTCGATTGACGTCAATGCTGCGTCGACAAACGTGTCACTCGATGCAACTGCAGCGTCGGCGGTCTTCCTCTAGGTACAATACGTAATTTACTCATTAAATCACAGCCTTTGTTTGTTTTTAGTTTTAAATTTAGTAGGTATGTAATTTGCATGTTCTTTTTGGTGAATTAAACTTTATTCTTATTCTTCTCTTCTTCTTCGGCCAAAACCAGAATTGAAAAAAGACTCATCAATTTTGACAATGCACTAGATACCTATCTCTCAAAGAATTGGATAAAGTAGGTACCTACCAGTGGCGTAGCGTGCCTTGTCGGGGCCCCGTATAAAAATTTTTTTGGAGGCCCTTATATGGAGGTAAAGATTTTTCACAAAAGAAAAAAAATATTGTGAGAAGTAATATTTATTTATCACATAATTTACCCATTTTACAAATAAAAATCGAATTTTAAATATTCACTCTCCTTGCCTTTTTATCGACAAACTGATTTATTAAATCATTTATGGCTGATGATGATTTTAGTTTTTCTAAAGTTTCTGCCTCTATGGACAATAGTGAGATGTCTGACAGCCGTTCTTGTCCCATCGAAGTTCTTAAGTAATTTTTTATTAGTTTTAATTTTGAAAAACTTCTTTCTGCCGTTGCGGTTGTAACTGGAAGGGTCAAGAATAAAAAGCATGCTGTGATTACCTCGGGAAAACTGGATGCAAGACTATTGCATTTTACTAGCAATAATTCAATGAGTTCTTTAATGGAATAAATTTTTTTAATTTCAGAATTTAAGCATGTTTTTAGAGCCTTTAATTGGTCACAAAGATTAAGTGAGATGTCTTTACTGTATTTAGCAGACAGTTTTCCGGAAGCGTTTAATATCTCTTCGCTTGCAGAAGATAGGAGTTTCTCCGGTTGTAATATTTCGAATATACTACTCAGGTTGCAAAGGCTCTGAAATCTTTCTTTAGTTTGAGAAATTAATATATCTAAACAGCAATAGTATACATTGACTTTGAAATAGGATTCCGGGTCGGAAATTCTCTCATCTTGTGATAACTCATCAAAAAAACGCTTCGTTATCTTTCGCCTACTGTTTTTAAAAACAGTTGTTACCCCCCACTTTTTTGCTAAATCTTTGGATTCATTTAGCAAACTATTAAATGAATTCTGATTTCTTAATTGGCACAGTCTATTTAAAAGATTACTTAATAAAATACTAGATTTCTGTAAGTCATTATTTTCATGCTGTAGAGCTTTAGAAACAGGATTAATAATTTCAAATAGTGAAGAAAAAAATGTAACGAGCACTAAGAAATCAAAACTCTCTAAAATATTAATTATACTTTTACATTCTTCACGTTCATCTTTTTTATTTGAAATTAAATTTAGTTGGTACAAAGTTTTCATGATTAGTAAAAAAATTTTCTTTACTGCTAATAAAGCGTCGTTCCTAGAAGACCATCTGGTAGGACATACCTTTTTAAGGGTAATCAAATATTTTTCAGATGAATCGTCACTTAGCATAGCCCAGCGTTTTATACTATTGCCAAAAAAAGTATATATTTTTTCTAAATTATCGAAAAAAGTCGATACTTCACGAACATGTCTCGCAACATCGTTCAAAACCAAGTTTAAAGCGTGCGCAGCACAATGAACATAATCGGCATTTGGAGCATGCTCTTTTATTAGGGTTTGTAATCCTCCATACACACCCGACATAACATTTGCTCCATCGTATCCCTGTCCTCTACATTTAGTCAAATCAATTCCATATTCTTTAGTCAAATTTAAAATGACAGTTTTCAGACCTGCAGCACTGCAATCGGTTACTGCTATGAATCCTAAAAAGGACTCACAGATTTTTATTTCTTTAGGCACATTATCATCATTTTCTGTAACCGAGATATATCGAAAAACTACAGATAGTTGGTCAATTTTTGACAAGTCTTGTGTTGTATCCAGAATTATTGTCAGAAATGGAGCTTTTTTAATTTCTGAGATAATACTGTTCCTAACGTTAGTACCAAGCAAACTAATAATTTCGTTTTGAATCGTAGGGCTTAAATAATTTATTTCACCTTTCGGTTTTAGAAAAAGTTCTTTTAAAGTTGCATCATAGTTAGATAGCAGACGTGAAATTGCCATAAAATTGCCAGAATCAGAATCATGCCCCCTCAAAGGTAGATTACAAGATACTAAAGTAATTATAAGATTAATTATACGATGCAGTACATCTCTCCAGAATGTAATTTTACTATCGATTTCACTTTTCAATAGAGTATCAATGGTATTTCCTTGCAACCAATTATTATAAGAGAGTGAGGCACTAATATGCTGCTGTGACTTTTCATGGTCAAGAATAGTTTGTGTGAAATTGCTTCTAACCGAAACACCGTTAACCCAAGCAGAGGAGTACGATTTGTTTTGACGATCTGCTAATAACCAACAGAAGTGACAGTACGGTTTGTTTAAAACGTTAGAATAACATAACCATGGTCTTATAATTTTTATGCCTGCCTGATTGAAACATGAATAATAATAAGCTGAAAAAGGTCGGTTATTTTCTGAAACTTTTGGAAATGGTCCTTGTGGTTTAAATGGACCCAATTTAAAAATTATTTTTCGTTCGCATTCAGTTAAATTGTCACCAAAATTTCCTCTATCTGATGAAATTATATTACAATCTGCATTATCTGCAGATATATCAGAATCGTTGACTTGGGGTTCCTCGATTTCTGGATGGACATCCGATAAAGTATGTGCTTGGCTTTCTTCTATTTCCGGATGGATATGTGACGAAGAACATGCTTCAGAAGAATCTAAAAATAAACGAGTAATTGTTAAAAAATAAATACGAATGCTTTGATACTAAACTAAAAAGAGTTATATATAAATAAATAACGTTACTAAGGGTCACAGTTAGAGAGTGTTCAGTTCAGACGCACACAGATTCTACGCGGATTGTGCTCGTACCTATTAGTAGATACAAAATCACCTGCAGCCCGTCCGTGCATTACTATACACCTGCGTGCTATTTAAACGCAGCGCGTAGTGTAGTGGCCATACAAAACGAGAACCCGAAAGCGAGTCTGCACATCTGAAGTTCTCAACACGCAATTAACGATAAATACGGACTGATAAACAAACAACAAAACAAATCGATCCTATAGATAAGTTAGAATTTTGTTTTTTTTAATCAAGGCACGGAACCCTAAAAACAGTATAATTGTGAAAATCGAGGGGGGAGACAACTTTTTGTGACGGACAGATGGACAGACCGAAATTAAAAGATTTCCTTGTTTATCACTACGGGCCCCTAATAAATGGGTTGGGTAGTAGTGTAGTACTTACCTTTCCAATCTAAATCACTCACAGTATCTTGTCTCTGAAAAAATGAAGAAATTTTGGGCACTTTTTTTATAACCTCGTCCCTTTTCTGTTTAATTTTTCTTTTCTCAGCGCCGCTGGGATAATCTCTATTCCTTTCACTCATTTCTTTTACAAATCGTTACTAATACTGCTAAACCAGAAGAACAATATTGTTTGTACTGAATTACAATGTAATGCACATTTATATAAAGCGCGTAAATAAACAGTGCACTGCACTCCGTGGTTTAACATCCAATGCAAAGTACAACAACGTACACGTACATCGCGATATCGATGAAGGATTCCCGGGGATTCCCCGCTGAGTTGAAGATGAAGTAAGTAAAACGGGGAAGTCCCGCAGCCCGCCATAACGATGTAGTGTTGCCAACTTTTGAACGCACGCTTAAGGCGGGAAAAAAAGGAATTGCTTTATAGAATTTTGTCATTTGTAAAATAAAATAAATTAGAAAGTTTTTATTCTTTTTCCTTACACACTTTGGGGGCCCCCGTGGCCCGGGGGCCCCGTATAATTGATACGGCAAATAAAATAATAATAAAAAATAAAAATAAAAAATAGCTACGCCCCTGGTACCTACCTAATTGGAATAATTTCAATAAGTTTACCGTGGCTAAAGTGGGCAGTTTGCAGATAACCAATCCTGGGTCCATAATTTCTAGGCGTTTCCAGGCCAATGTCCACCTAAGCGTAGATTTGTAGAGATGAGAATACCATGGGAAAATAACTAATAGCATATCGATATTCCGACACCTCTCCGCTCAACTTTAGTGGAAACGGTCAAGCGGCATGTCTTATTTTCTACAGTGCATTCGCATCGAAGTTCTAAGCAGAGAGCGCTTAACGCGCCGGCGAACCCTGAGCGCAACTTCAATTCGGCCGCGTGAAAAACTTCGGCCTGAATATCGCTATCCCTGTTTAGTGACGAAGTTTAGCCACGCAGAGCGACAGTGATAGCAATAGAACGATTCTAAATTTGATTAGATTTTGACCGTGTTCCGTAATACCAAAAATGATGACTGAAAACTTGTTGTATTTTTCTCATTGTGTTGTTATTCTGTAACTAGACGATATAATCTATGTTCCCATGACTGAATACGTAAGATGTTGTTGATTTTAATACGAAACAATTAGGTTGAAAACAGGTATTTTATGACGTAAAAACATGCAGAATGCGATACGCTTCTATTTCATTTTAGGTAAGTATTTTGTTTTAATATATGGTTGGGAACCTAGATAAATACTATTTAAATTAAAATAATACCTTAATAAGGTAGAAATATGCTCCAATTAGAAATGATCTTGGTAGTACGTGTTGTATGGGCCATTGTCCCTCCGGCGTCCCCTTAAAGAAAGGATATAAGTAGCAAATCTACGCTTTTGTGGATTAAGGCCTTTATTTTTGGATGTCGACTGCAAGCTTAGGCAGTAAGTTTTATATCGAATTAATTACCTAAACTTAGTCGATTTTCTTTAAAATTTGTATATATAACTAGTAGTTTTTCTTCCGAGAAGTCTTTCTTTATGTTTTGAGAAAACGTCCCTTGAATATCGTCAGTATATTACCAAACACCCTGTATATAGAAAAACATCTAAACCCGAAACAAATATCTGTAAATCATGCTAACACTTGTTCCACGGCGGGATTCGAACCCGCTACCTCCTGCGTCTCAGCCGGCTATTCGCCCACTGCGCCACGGAGGTCGTCAAGTAATATTTTTCTTGTGTGCCTGGTTGCCAGTGGGTCGTTAGGTTTTGGTTCTCCCTAACCATTTATTATAACAAAATAAATAACCTTACGAACCAACCAGGAATTGCAAACCAGGTAAAAGGAAGAAAGGTGGCAAAGTCATATAATAACTTTGCCGCTTTTCGAACAAACACTAGAGTGTTTTAACATATTGTAAATCGTAATTCACGTAATTTGTAAATCACTGATTGTAAAAATCGCCTTGGTGTATGTTATCATTCATCGGTGTATATAAGTATGAATGAAACAATTTCGGACTTACACCATCCAAATTGGTGATTGTCGACACTGATGCAAGTTAGCATTTACTAATATTGTACATACACAGTAATATATACACAACAAATACAATTGTCGTATGAAGAAACTGAAGACCCTTTAACAGTTGCTGTATCGCCTGTAGGGCATCACACTCAAGCACACACACACATAAACATCACACATGACCTCTCATACATACACACAAACTATTACACACACACAAAAACTCATACACTCATACGCACACATAATCATGCATTCTTAAATTTTATAACTTAAAAAAAATTGTACCTAAATGATAAACTCGGAGGGGGGCGTTGGTGTTCGCAACGCAGTTTATAACTTCTGCGAATACTATCGTGTTCCAATATTGTTGTACCATGTTTTTGTAACAAAAATAAGGTTATTTGAATACAAAGCCCTTTGACATTACAGATTGTGACTTGAGAATGATTTTTATAGCTATGCATTCCGCGTTTATTATGTTAGCTTACTAAGGAAACATGAAATAAAAAGTAGCATATGTCTAAATCCTGGTCTTAGGTTACCTATCATATCATAGGTATACCAAGTTTCTTCGAAATCTGTCCAAACGTTTAGTCGGAAAACGTAGCAAACAGACAGACAGAGATACTTTTGAATTTATAATATTAGTATGGATCACATAAATTACAAAAAAAGAATCAGTTGAACTGTCTAATGACGGTTGCAAGGGATTTATAGATAGCTCAACTGCTCCAGGGACTTGGTGGAAGTGTCCCCAAGACACTGGCTAACTCACATAACCATCAGCTTTCGGATCGCCAGACCACGTCGCTTTCATACGCCAAGAAATAATAAAATTACAAAAACTCCAGACATAAAAAACCGCATCCGAATCGGTCCAGCCGTTTGGGAACTAGGTACACACGGTTACACATCAAGCTATACATTTCCAGTATTACCCGACCTCTCATTCTACGAAAAGCCTACACAATTCGAGGTCAGCTTATACTGGATTTGTATAGCTTGATGTGTAGCCGTGTGTACCTACGATCCTCAAGATAGACAGGCGTCAAACATACATTAGACGCGTGTTTCTATTTTCCGCTGCTCACACCAGCGCTACACTACAGTAGCTATACTATACGTTACAGTGGCACACCGCTGAGTGACGACCTATTTTGTTGTCTTGTATTTGGTATAAGTATAACCACGTATAACTGTTGTGTTTATAAAATGTAAAAATGGACACAAAATAATTATTTTTCTATTTTATTCTATATCTTTTTGCGTTGGTGGTAAACTTACAAAAATGCCTAATTGAATTAAAATGCAGATCTTGACATCCTGTTGTTTACAAAATTAATTTTTAGTTAGATTATGAACGATGTTTTTAGATGTATAATGAATGGTATTATAAAAGTATAAAATTTATAATAATCTTGGTCTCTGAATAGATAAATAAAGAAAGGTATATTAACACCTACACGATATATTCCATTATAGCAGCAAGATATCACAATTTTTATTATCATGAGACATTTTCTGCCCGCAGTAAGTTACGACTGTAAAATATTATGGTTCTACATATTTATAGGCGACTACCGTTAATTATTTCAACTTAAATAAAAAATATAATTTCTACCTTACTAAAATGTAGCTAATGAGGCGTGGAACCTCGCCTTTTCAATGATTGGCAATTAGTTAGCGAGGATGACGAAGTGGAAGGAGAATATAAATGGGATACTCAAGTTGAAATAGATAATTTGTGGAGGATTGATGAATTTGCGGTCGGTTTGCGTAAGTTGACAACTCCTAGGCCCAGTTCGTAAAATGTCTAAATGACTAAAAACAAACGCAAATGTTTTTATTATTTTTATATTTCAATTAACTTACTAATTATAGAATCCTTCACTGTGTGTGGCTCGACACTCGCTTAATCAATTTACTTGAAATCATAAGGCCGTTTGTCCACCGCCACCGTCACCGGGACGTCACCGAGAACGAGATGACGGCGCCGAGCGATACATACATACACAACCGCACGCCCGTCACCCGAGTGCCGACAACGCGACGGCGTGGCGGCGGTGGACAAACGGCCTCTATCCTTAAATGTATGTATCGCTAAATCGGCGCTCTTGGTGACGTCCCGGTGACAGCGGTGGTGGACAAACGGCCTATAGTAAATGTATGTATCGCTAAATCGGTGCCGTCATCTCGTTCTTTATGACGTCCCGGTGACGGCGGCGGTGGACAAAAGGCCTATAACAAATGTATGTATCGCTAAATCGCCGCCGTCATCTCGTTCTCGGTGACGTCCCGGTGACGGTGGCGGTGGACAAACGGCATATGAGGTCACAGAATGACGATCACATAATACGTTGGTACAAATTTTTAGTTTCTTTAAAATTTTCTAATCAATCAATCAAGTTGACGAAACGAGTATTATTAGTCTTAAACAAATTAAATTAATACTCTATACTTAAAGTTAAATCTAAATATTATTAACTAATGGATAACCACTTAGACGCGAATAAGTTTATGCAAATTAACATACAATAATTTATTCATAAAATGGCAATTCGTAACTTTCGAATCAATTATCCTGCATAAAAACTTGCAAATCAATGATTAACTTTCTAGCAACTAAAAAGAAACACATTTTTTAAAATTACAATTTAATTAATTCACAATTTTAAATTTATTCTTTTAATAACGAAACTCTAAGCTGAAAGTATGGCTTTTATTATATTCAAACCCAGGCGCAGTTTAATAGATATCATATTAAATTTATAGGTGTAAAATACTTTTGTAACAGTCATACTATTACGTGGTTTCACTAGCGATAACTCACTAATATTATAAATGCGAAAGTTTGGATGTTTGTTTGTTACTCAATCACGTCGTAACGGCTGAACTGATTTCGATGAAATTTGGTATGTACGTAAATTATAACCTGGATTAACGCACTGCTTTTTGTTGACAAACAACGCGTGATAAGCCGCAGGCGGAAGCTAGTGTAAATATATATTTATGAAAACCAGGAAGTAAAGTAAATATAAGTAAAAAGTTTTTATTATTCACACAAAATATATACATTTGCAATCAACATAGTTGCTATGAACGACATTCATTTAAAACACACATCCACAGAATCGTATTAATTGATTTTAGAGGTGGGTTTAACACCGGTAGCTTGAATATTTATTCAGTAATCGATACATTTCCAATAAACAATTTCGCCGGTGCCTTTGCGACGATGCCGCTTAGTCAGGTACCTACTTAAATGATGAATGAATATGATTTTTTTTTTATTTTATACAGGCTGTTTCATTGATATTTAGGAATTGATAAGAAGATTGATTGAAAATTTAAAATTTTCTATGGTATGAATTTGAAAAGACCTATTTTACAACAATACCATTAGGTATAAGCAGACTTATTGGTCGCAGGAAGCATCATTCATCATTAGTAGTATCGTATCTGTGACCAGACTAAGCTAGAAACACTTGGACCTGGTGAAATTCAGTAATAGTGTTGCAGATTCCCAAAGCTTGCAATGTGTGGATTTAGGTACCTTTAGGCGGGCTTGTTTCGGCACTTTAGGTATTTTACGCTACCTCAGGCCCCGCCAATCTAAACGTATCTGCACTAATTTGAAACGCGGGGGAATTTTCGGGAGACAAACGGCGTGCGTCCGACCCCGTAGACGTCTCGACGGGCACTGGCCGCCCGGTGCGTGCGAGCGCCTAAACGAGTAGATTTTGATAGTTTTCTTTCACAGAGATTAATAATAACTGAATTACATATTGTTTTTTCACAATTCCTTAGTTAATAATAAGCTCTATATTTTGGTATACATTTATTCTTTATTCTTTATTGTACACAAATAGATTTACAGATAAAAATAGCTTACAAAATGGACATGTACAAAGGCGAGCTTAAGCCTAATAAGAGTTTTCTTCCAGCAAACCTTTGAAGATAGAGATATTTGATTATAGTGGTGGGTACGTGCACAGAGAATGACATTGGAGTAGAATACTAATATATAGTATATACTATAACAAATACAACACTTAACCATATTAAAATAATAATAATAATAATACCTTTATACTATACCTACATTAGAGATAAACATAATACATTATACAAAATATAAATAATATACCTACTTATACATAATAACCTAAAAGCTTACAAGGACAGGTTGCTCTTTGACTCTAAGCTTAAAAGTGCTTAGTGCTGGACTTGCGCGGATAGAGTGTGGTAGAGAATTCCACAGGTTGACTCCATGGACAGTGAAGGAACCGCCATAGCGACTGGAAGAATGAGGAGGGGTTTTGAGAAGGAGGGACTTAGATGACCTACAAGTCATCTCCGGTAGGACAAGAAAATCGAAGCGCTCACGGAGGTAAGAAGGAGCTAAAGGATTGAAAAGAGTGTTGAAGAGAAAAGTTACAACATGAAGATCACGTCGATGACGAATGGGAAGCCATTTTAGCTGGGATCTAAACATGGAGACGTGATCAAACTTGCGCAACCCGAATATGAATCGGATACACAAACTCTGAAGACGTTCCAGTTTATTTAGAAGTTCCTCGGTGGCGTCAAGAAAACAGACATCGGCATAGTCTAAAAGGGGTAACATGAGGATATTCTCCTGGCAATACTTAGCTCCTTTAACGTATCTCCAGCGGTGATTGGTTGGTTTTTCAATTACTTGCACGGGCGCCGTCAGCGTGTTCGACTCGAGGAGTCTCTCTCTTCGTGGTGTAATACGTCTGCTGGTGTACCTCAAGGTGGCGTTTTATCTCCTCTTCTTTTTGCAATCTTCATAAACTCTATTTCTCTTAATCTTTCTTCGTCTTTTCACCTCTACGCAGACGATCTTCAGATTTATAATCAAGCTACGCTCAGTAATATTGCTGATGCTGTTGACGTTACCAATTGCGATTTACGCCGTATTGCAGAGTGGAGCAAGCTCCACGGTTTGAAAGTTAATCCTACCAAAACGCAAACCATTATTGTAGGTAGTTCAAGAACGCTTAGCAAAATTGATTGGTCCACTGTCCCACAAGTTGTCTTTGACGGAATAGCAATCCCATACAGCGAAACCGTTAAGAATTTAGGTATCATCATTGACCGCAACTTTTCATGGAAGGCTCAGCTTGAACTAACCAGCCGGAAGTTGTTTGCGTCAGCTGGTTCACTAAGGAGACTACGAAACTTTTTGCCTACGTCCACCAAGACTGCGCTTGCACAATCGCTTTTACATCCCGTACTAGACTATGCTGATGCTTGTTATCTGGACCTCACTGAGGAACAGCTTAACAAGCTCGAGCGTTTACAAAATTTTTGTATTAGATTTATATTTGGCCTCCGTAAATATGATCACGTGTCTCCCTTCCGTTCAAAGCTTAAATGGCTTCTGATTCGTCTTCGTCGGAATACGCATATCCTTTCTCTTCTCTATTCTATTCTTTTCAATCCCTTCTCTCCTCACTATCTGAAAGATAGATTTGAATTTCTCCATTCTTCAAATAACTATACTCTTAGGTCATCAGAAAACTTGATACTCAGAACTCCTTCGCACAGCACTTCCTTTTACAGCGCTTCTTTTACTGTCCAGGCTGTTCAGCTGTGGAATGCTCTGCCCGAAGAAGTAAGACGGTCATCGTCCTTACACGTCTTCAAATTGAAGGTGAAACATCATTACCTGACGATGTCATCTTCCTAGCGTTATTTATTTACTATTTATGTACTTATTTTATCTGTTAGTATAGTTTGCTATATGTATATACCTATATATTAGTCTACTTTATAAGTATATTAAGTATTAGGATTAAAACTTCATATTATTATTATATCTTAGAATATATTATGTGTAAATGTAATGTATCCGCTAAAGTACACCGCACTCCGTAATTTTTAAAAATTTCGATCCATCCAAAGGTTGCCTGGAAGAGATCGCTTTTAGCGATAAGGCCGCCCATTGTATTGCCTTATTTATTTTAACCCAGTACTTATTTTTTTTTATTATTTCTGTTTGTGTGGTAATTCAATAAAGAGTTATCTATCTATCTATCATGAGGGTTTGAGCAAGAGTAATTTTAGTTTCAAAGGGTAAAAACTTTTGGAGACGCTTAAGAGATTGAAAAGAGTAGTTAACCCTTTTACTAATCTCATTAACATGCCGCACCCAAGACAGATGATTGTCAAAATAGACGCCAAGGTTCTTGGCATTGGCCGAGTAGCTAATCGGTGCAGATCAGAGTTGATTTGGTCAATACCCATTGAAATCTCGTCCAATTTGAACTGGCGATATATTTGTAGGTCGTCAGCATAAAGATGGTAGTGCGAAGTAAGAACGTGGGTTATGGCGTTAATAAACACTGAAAAAAAGAGAGGAGACAGAATACCACCTTGAGGTACGCCAGCGGTGATGTCACACCAGTCTGAACAAGACTCGTCCGAGCGTACACACTGCATGCGACCCGAAAGATAGGAGGCGAACCAAGAAGTTACTGAGAGAGAAATATTGAAGGATAGGATAGGAGAATGTCGTGATCAACCGAATTAAAAGCACTGCTAAAGTCTAATAATACGAGGACTGTAAGGTATTGGTTATCCATGCCCCCGCGAATGTCATCGGACACTTTAGTTAGAGCACTAACCGTGCTGTGACCTGGACGGAACCCGGATTGGTAAGGACTCAGCAGGCAATTAAGGGTAAGGAAGTGGGACAGTTGCTTATGCACAACGTGTTCTAAAATTTTAGATAGGATTGGTAAAATGGAGATACCAGGGTGGGATTAGATGTCTTTGGTAGAGGGATAACAAAAACCTTTTTCCAGACCGCAGGATATGAGCTCGTTTCGAGAGAATAATTAATAATGTGAGTGATTATAGGAACAAGCTCATAGGAAAGGAGTTGAATCATGAGGATGTGAATGCCATCTGTACCGACGGCCTTGGTGGAAATAGAACGAAGGAACTTCAAAACTTCAGTCTCAGTAACATCCACAAAGATAAAAGGAGAACACTGAAGTCTAGTAAGGTTAGATAAATGATCAAGAGTGGAACGTTTTATGACATCATCTACGCAGAGAGGCGATTTAGAAAAATGAGTATTAATAGTGTTAAGGTCAAAAGAGATAGATGAGTCATTTGATCCTTTACCAATTCCAAGTGAATTTAAAAAGTTCCACATTTTAGCGGTGTTATAATTTTGGATGGAGCTATGTATGTGGTGTCTCTTTGCATTTCTACACATCTTGCTGCACCGATTCCGAAGCCTTTTGTAGACTGCCAAGTTCTCTTCGGAAGGTATCTTCTTGTAGATCCTCTTTGCCTTATCTCGCTTAGACATCATCCTTTTAATAGGTTTTGTCAGCCAAGGCGCTGGAGGATGTTTCACTTTGACGCGTTTCAACGGAGCGTGAGCATCATAGACTTTAGTGACAATTGAGTTGAAGACAGATACTTTATCATCCACACTTGCCGCATTGAATACTGGAGACCAATCGATGTTATTGGCATCCACCTTTAAACGCTCCATGTTAATATCCTTGAAACTACGAAGGAGAAGATTTTTGGGCTTACGCCTGGGACAGCGAATTTTATAAGATAGGAACAAAAGATCGTGGTAGGAGAAAGAGGCTGACAACTGGCCGTATGTTGCTACACGGTCAATTTCCGAGACTATAATTAAATCTAGAAGTGAAGGAGCACAGTGGGGAGCGTGGTGAGTGGCAGAAAGAGGAAGAACGTGCATGTTAACAGAGGAGACTAAGGAAAGAAGTTTATTAGCACGAACGTCACCCTTTAGCAAGCATGTATTAAAATCCCCGAGAAGAAGAGTGTGATCGTATAGAGTGGAATAAGATTTAAGTTTTGATTCCAGAGAGATTAATCAATTTTACTGGAGGGAGGGTAGTACACGCCAAGCAGTATTTTGGAATGGTTAAAAAAGATGTTCAGCAAAATTACAGTACTAACTAGGCGAGAGATCAATAATTTTCGAAGGGATGTCTGCGCGTAGATCTACGCAGAGAGGCGATTTAGAAAATGAGTATTAATAGTGTTAAGGTCAAAAGAGATAGATGAGTCATTTGATCCTTTACCAATTCCAAGTGAATTTAAAAAGTTCCACATTTTAGCGGTGTTATAATTTTGGATGGAGCTATGTATGTGGTGTCTCTTTGCATTTCTACACATCTTGCTGCACCGATTCCGAAGCCTTTTGTAGACTGCCAAGTTCTCTTCGGAAGGTATCTTCTTGTAGATCCTCTTTGCCTTATCTCGCTTAGACATCATCCTTTTAATAGGTTTTGTCAGCCAAGGCGCTGGAGGATGTTTCACTTTGACGCGTTTCAACGGAGCGTGAGCATCATAGACTTTAGTGACAATTGAGTTGAAGACAGATACTTTATCATCCACACTTGCCGCATTGAATACTGGAGACCAATCGATGTTATTGGCATCCACCTTTAAACGCTCCATGTTAATATCCTTGAAACTACGAAGGAGAAGATTTTTGGGCTTACGCCTGGGACAGCGAATTTTATAAGATAGGAACAAAAGATCGTGGTAGGAGAAAGAGGCTGACAACTGGCCGTATGTTGCTACACGGTCAATTTCCGAGACTATAATTAAATCTAGAAGTGAAGGAGCACAGTGGGGAGCGTGGTGAGTGGCAGAAAGAGGAAGAACGTGCATGTTAACAGAGGAGACTAAGGAAAGAAGTTTATTAGCACGAACGTCACCCTTTAGCAAGCATGTATTAAAATCCCCGAGAAGAAGAGTGTGATCGTATAGAGTGGAATAAGATTTAAGTTTTGATTCCAGAGAGATTAATCAATTTTACTGGAGGGAGGGTAGTACACGCCAAGCAGTATTTTGGAATGGTTAAAAAAGATGTTCAGCAAAATTACAGTACTAACTAGGCGAGAGATCAATAATTTTCGAAGGGATGTCTGCGCGTAGATTCATTGACATGATGATTGACACATTTGACATGATTTCAAGAAGAAACCTCTTTGTATCGACCGTTTAAATATCAATTTAGTGTCAAATTTATGATTTTTTTATCGAGAAAAGTATTATTATTCGCGTTTCTATCTTCACAAATATTTTACATTTCAGTAGAGATACAGTTGTTAAAAAAAAACCTAAAAGTTGTCACCCTTCAAACTTCCCCGCCTTAATTACCTACATAACTATGTAAAAAAATACTTCAAATCTTTTCTAGAGTCGGAGAATGAACGATATTAGTGTTATAGAAGAGCCGATTCTGACAAATAATTGTATCGAGAAAATTCTCAATTACTAAATAACTTAATAATTCTAAACTAAAAATTCTAATTTACTAATTAAATGAAAGTCAGAAACGCAATTGGTGAAACTTAACTTTAAGACTCGGACTATATGGCATCCAAGCTTGTCAGGGACCGTTTTTTAACGGTCCCTGACCAATCCGTCGCACAACCAAACATTTGATTTTTTCCTGCACACAGGATCCGAGGCCATCCGACTCCGATTTTTACCTGGAAGCAACCGAGACATGCTCGGCCACTTTATTACCTAAAGCTAAATTGCTGTCGTGTCGCTATCGCTAGTCAGGCCATCCCTTTCACACCTACAGTACGTACCTCACGTGTGAAAGGGATGGCCTGACTAGCGATAGCGACACGACAGCATTTTGGCATATACTTGGTGTTATTCGTTTCAAAAACGTATTATCTTATAGACTTTTTAGATAAGTTCCTTCTGAATTATGCACAAAATCCGTAGATTTACAGAAAACTAACTAGCTAGTTTGTTTGTGTTGGCGTGGGCGTGGGCGTGGGCGTGGGCGTGGGCGTGGGCGTGGGCGTGGGCGTGGGCGTGGGAGCGTGGGCGAGGGCGTGGGCGTGGGCGTGGACGTGGACGTGGACGTGGACGTGGACGTGGACGTGGACGTGGGCGTGGGCGTGGGCGTGGGCGTGGGCGTGGGCGTGGGCGTGGGCGTGGGCGTGGGCGTGGGCGTGGGCGTGGGCGTGGGCGTGGGCGTGGGCGTGGGCGTGGGCGTGGGCGTGGGCGTGGGCGTGGGCGTGGGCGTGGGCGTGGGCGTGGGCGTGGGCGTGGGCGTGGGCGTGGGCGTGGGCGTGGGCGTGGGCGTGGGCGTGGGCGTGGGCGTGGGCGTGGGCGTGGGCGTGGGCGTGGGCGTGGGCGTGGGCGTGGGCGTGGGCGTGGGCGTGGGCGTGGGCGTGGGCGAGGGCGTGGGCGAGGGCGTGGGCGTGGGCGAGGGCGTGGGCGTGGGCGTGGGCGAGGGCGTGGGCGTGGGCGTGGGCGTCCACGCCCACCTCCACACAAACAAACTAGCACGATTTATAAAGTTGGATCGTACGTACATCATTACATCAATCGTACGTATCTTCCAAAGAATAGCCAATTCGTATCATCATCATCATCACCCACAACCTGATTTAAAAAAAATATGTGGATCCTGAGGTAGCAAGAAATCTTGAAAAGCAGCCCTATGAAAGACGTATTTGACCATTTTGGTTTTTTGGTCACAAAATGCAACATACAGAAAGCTGATAACGAATGGTTCTAATCGAACCCAAGTGCTTTGGAGTTAACGATGAAGAACAACTAAAACGAATGCCAGCTGAACTTTACTAAGTTAGGGTACTAAGTTTGAAAAACCATCGTGGTGATACGAAAATCTCGAAACAGTAATTTCATTATTACTAGGAGTGCCATCTTCAAATGTTGAAGTAGAAAGATTATATAGTGTCCTGAAAAATGTCAAAACGGACAAAAGAAACAGAATGTCTATACTAAAAAAAACATAGCTCTGGGACAGCTGTCAGTAAAATCGCGCCTATGAAGTTCTGAATTTATAGTACGGATAAACGTACCAGTCAATGTCATACTTTATAGGCATGCTGAGCTAATTATAGTGATGACTGCGATGAATCATCGTGACCACAGACTATAAACTATCGATATTTTGTATAAAACTTAATTCAAAATTAATTTATCATTTAATTAAATAAATAACATTATTGAATATTTTAAAAAAATAACATTATTTACAATAGTGAGTAAATAAAATCTAAATTCTAACCTACTCGTAACATTCCTTCCGACAACTTTGGGGTTCGAGAGAAGTTTGGTCGCGGCGTGTCTTCTTCCGCAAGATGGCGCCAACGCGCCGCCATCTTGTTTGACATGCATGACCCATTCTCCTCAGTACGAGTGCTAACGCCTTGTATACGCCACGTGTTTTCCGTTCTCATCACTTTGTTTTTGTTACTATTGCTGTTCATTTGATAAGTTTATTTATTATTGTTAGTTTCTTTGTTGTTATTGTTTGTTTTTATTGTTTGTTTTCATTGTTTGTTGGCATAATGCCAAAGAGAACGAAGAAAACTGTTTTGAACAGTTAAAGTCGTGAGTTTGTGGTTCGCTTGCGTGAATATTTTGAGCGAGAAAACCAAAATGGTGGACCGCTATTACCCATAGCAAAAGTTTGTGACAGAGTTGCAGATGCTCTTGGCATTGGACGTGCGACAGTAATTCGCATCAGTAAAGAAAAATATGGCGAATCTTCAACCGCAGTATTGACTAAAGACGAGGAAAAAAAGCTTTCAATGCCAAATAAAAAAAGAAGAAAGGCTGCTCCTGTCACAAAAATTGTCGACTTTGACGCCGCTGCGATTCGCAACCATGTATATGGTTATTATACACGGGGCGAATTACCTATGCTAAAAAAACTGGCGGCGTCCCTAAAAGACGCAGACTTGTTTAAAGGAAGCTTGCCGTCACTATCGAAGATTTTGTAAAATATTGGATTTTCCTACAAAAAAAGTGACAAAAGAAAAATTATAATGGAACGAACCGACATTGCTCTTGCTCGAGTGAATTTTCTCCGGAAAGTCAAAAAAATTACAAATTGGGACAAAGTTGTCTTTCTAGACGAGACATGGCTAAACGCCAATCATACCGTATCCAAAGCTTGGACCGATGATACGGCACAATCGACCACCAAAGTACCCGAAGGCAAAGGTCAAAGATTAATAATAACTCATGCTAGGACGTCATCTGGTTTTGTGCCTAATTGCCTATTGGCATTCAAATCTACGAAGACCAATAAATACCATGAAGAAATGAATTTTGAAAAATTTAAAGAGTGGATTTTAAAATTATTAGATAATTTGAAGGAGCCACATTATATAATTATGGATAACGCCCCATATTACTCGGTCCAAAAGCACAAACCACCAACTTCGGCAAACAGGAAGTTACAAATAATTGCATGGCTTCAACAAAAAGGAATAGAGGCCAATGAAACAATGCTTATAAACGAATTATTGAGACTTGTTGGTCTGCACAAACCCAGCACACCAACGTATGTCTTAGATGACATAGCCCAAGAAAAGGGTCATAACGTCATAAGACTGCCTCCATATCACTGCCAGTATAATCCGAACGAGCTTATCTGGGCCCAAGTAAAAGGTTTGTTTGCTCGAATTTCAGTTTGACAGATTCTTTATGGATTAACTCCTGTATAATCTATGATATTAAAATATGTTTTTCTTTCAAGGTTACGCTGCTAGACATAACACAACACCGCCTTTCACGGCAAATAAAAGGTTGCACATACTAAACACTGCGGTTGAAAATGTATCTGTAGAAGATTGGAAAAAGGTAGTTACCAAATGCAGAAAATTATTGGAAGAAGATTGGGAGCGGGACGTTCGATTTGATAATATTTGCGAACAAGCGTTCATTATAAATTTATAAGATTGCTCTAGCGATTCTGAAAGTGATTCGGATATTGATTTGGGGTGTACTCCTTTGGAATAAATAAATGTATGTATTAAAATATTCGTTTTATTTTATTACCCAAATCATAATATAATCTAATATACATATAATTATGGCAGACAGCCTTCGTGGCGAAGCGGTAGTGAACACGACTACTGCGCAGGAGGTCGCGGGTTCGATCCTCGCTCAGTGCAAATATTTGTATGCATGAATATGGGTTTTTGCACTGGTCTGGTCGTGCCTCGGAAAGCACGTTAAGCCGTCGGTCCCGGCTGCCATACGAATATCTAATGGCAGTCGTTACGGGTTGTTGGAGCCCTCAAAAGTCCAACAATTGGTCTTACTGCAAAGCTTCTATCGATAATTACTATCGATATTTTTTTCTGTATCATAACAACCCTAGGAATGTCAGTTTAACAAATGTCGCAGAGATCAAGCTATGTTTTTTACAGTGTAGGTAATACGGCTTCCGGGTTCGTAGGATCGGGGAGACCCGGATGCCATATAGTCCGAGCTTAAATCCTCAAGTAAATTTGCTTAAATATGAAATCAGTACCATTTCTCTTTATTGTATCGACAGCTACTTAGCGGTTAATTTTTTTTTACATATCGTTATAAAGTTCTTTGACACGAAACAGTCATCATTAGATAAATCATTTATAATCCAATAAACAAATGTCATAAAGCCATGAATATGTATGAGAATTTTTATATAATTTACATTTACGCAAATGAGCTTCTTGTCATCTGACATTATTTTTGAAATGCTTAGGTACTGTTGTGTGGTATGTAACTAGGTTATCATGTATATATTACGTTATAAACATCTTATAAATCAATGAACGCCGGCACGAAAAAGCATGACTCATTGTCACGTTCCGCCTGAGCCGAGCGTACAAGCGACAGCGCGGAACAAGCGATAGAGAGGTACGATCGGTCTAAGCGTTCGGCTTGTGACGCATCTCTCTCGTTATCACGTAAAATTATCATCCGTAAACCGACTTTACAGACAACCAATTTTTATTTATTTAAACTTACCTACCTATTCTTTTTGGAGACGCACTAATATTATAAATGCGAAAGTTTGGCTGTTTGTTTATTTATTTATTTGTTTGTTACTCAATCACGTCGTAATGGCTGAACCGATTTCAATGAAATTTAGTATGTACGTAGATTATAGCCTGGATTAACATGCTACTTTTTATCCCATAAGTCAGGTCCCATGGGATAAAAATGGGGGGGGGCCAAGTCAAGTTGCAACAGCGAGTTTAGCTTTATTTCTAGGTCACACATTTAGTAGTGTAACGCGTACGAAGTCGCGAGCAACAGCTAGTAGGTAATATATTTATATGCAGGAAATTTAAGTTTGGGTCTGAACTCAGTGTTTTGATTTGATATTTTCTTAATTTAGAAAATTATGCTACCTTTCGCAAAGGTACACACGACTACATATCAAGCTATATATTTGCAGTATAAGCTGACCTCGCAGTGTAAGCTTTTCGTAGAATGAGAGGTCAGCTTATACTAGAAAGTTTATAGCTTGATGTGTAGCCGTGTGTACGCCTCGGATAGAAAAAAGTTTACATATAAGTCAAACTTTTTCTCTCCGGTAGCCCTTTTGCTGATTGAATGCTAGAGTTCATACTACTTTCAATCTTAAATCTACTTCGTTCCGAATTACATCCAAATTTACATAAGTATAGCATTATCGACATTAATAGGCTAGGGTGAAAGTCGCTCAACTGACTTTGCACACGCGTCGGTCGCTGCAGACCTCAATAATTAGTATGATTGATAGAATTCATGCAAAGATTACAAGAGTAAAATTATCATATATCTTTATTGTTTGTGGATCTGGGTTACAATGTAGAAAATGTTTGAGTTTATTGATCGATCGAAGCGAGATCTCTAAATCACTTGGGCAAATCGACGTTGTATGTATGTAGGTATGTATGTTTGTTTGTCCGAGGATAACTTTAGAAGCGTTGATCCGATCATCGTGAAATTTGATAGGTACATAGGTAGGCAGTGATGGCACAATTCTGGTGTGACTAAATGAGCTAAAAATGTCGGGGGGTTGTTTAGATATTGGGATTCAAGAGGGGTAAAAAAAAATTTAAAAGGGGAAGATCTCTACAAACTAGAAATTATCCTAGATAACTAAAGTTGACCCGGTGCATCTTCGCGACTAATGACCGGATCCTATAAACTTCTTTTTTCTTTGAAAAACGTGTCAAATGTGTCGACACTTTTACAAGAAGAAACGAGTCGTTGGTGGTTACCGAGGTTTATAGGAACTGGCCATAAACGGATCCAATCTAGTACTGTTACCCACAGATTGCAGTAACAGGACAATTAATAGATACGAAGTACCTGCCAATACTTACATCGATTAATCTGCACGAGTACAGTTAAACACAAAAGCGTTTGTTTTGTTCAGTCGTAGGTTCAGAGGTTCCGGTTGCTTCGGATGATAAGATGTCTTATGAAAGTGAAGCCGATTACTGTAATTTATATTATTAACTATTCCGTGCCTGGCCTGTGCTATGAGAGACTATTAATATTCGTAAGTTTTTACGTAATCCGTAAGTCATTTAGAAACAGAAATAAATACATTTTAAATTAGTGGTCCTTTATTCTTTATTCTTTATTGTACACAAGAAAATATATTAAAACAGCACAGAAATAGAGGGCATGTACAAAGGCGAGCTTAACCCTAAGAAGAGTTTTCTTCCAGCAAACCTTTGAGGCTAGAGAGAGTGATGATTTTAAAGGTAGGTACAAGAATCATAAATATGTACATATATCTTAAACAAATAAAACGATTTATACCAAAAGTAAGTAATAAAATGAATGAATATAATAAATAAAATAAATAGACTAATATATACAAAAATAAATATATACCTACAATAAAATAAAATTACAGAGAAAGATAGTGCTCTTTAACTTTCCGTTTGAAAATGTTAAATGATGGACTAGCGCGAACATCATGGGGCAGGGCATTCCAAATTTTCACCGCATAAACGGTAAAGGAGGTAAAGGTGGTCGAAATTAGACTAGAGTTTTATTAAATCACAATTTTAGCATTCGCCCCTCCTTCTTCATATATAAAATAATAAAACGCCTTTTTATTTCTCTACTAAAAACTAATGGTAAGTATTACATATTAAAAAATATATTATTATTTATTTATATAAATTTTAGTTAAGGCCCCTTTCGGGTAAAGGCCTCTTCCATTCAATGTTGTCGATCTCCCAATACGGCTTGCCACCGCGGGAGATAACGGCTCCAACCCACAAATCCAGCAAACCAACAGAACTACGCTAAATCTTGCACTCATCCGTGCGCGCAATATCATCGCTGTTCTACGAGTAAGTGATGTAACCGACATTTTGGCGTAATTGACATTTGTAATGTTACTTTTATCTACTTTTGAAGACGAACCGATCTGTCTAATCGGCATATCTGTACCTTCTACCTATGTCTAGATGTAGGTATGTTTGACGTATCTTTTTACTGGTGGTAGAGCTTTTGTGAACGAGCTCGAGGAAGTGGGCACCACCGCCTTACCTTTATCTGCCGCCAAATAGCAGTACTTGTGCTGCTGTGTTCCGGTTAGATGGTAATGGTATGTTCCTGTAATTACTGGCACATAGGCATAACAGCTAAGTCCTATACTCGTAGTATGACAACGTACCCATACAGAGATCAAGACAACATAATACCTTGTTTTGAATTCTATGTGGATATCCATGGGCTGCAGTAGCTACTTAACATCTGGTGGACTGCATGCTCGTTTGCCATATAAGTAGTAGGGTCGTTGCGCCGGTTGGCGGCCTTTTAGTCGCCTTCCCACCTTTGCTCCTTGAAATGAGTATGATATGTCCATTATTCAGGTTCTGATTGTTTCTTTAGGCGTAGCAGATATCATCAAGTTATTTTTCGAAATTAGTATTGGAGGACTACTGTAACAGTTTTTTTTTAAATAAATAATTACCTAAAATTTGCTCAAAATGCTGGTTGACGGCCACTTTTTTCAGTTCGCGGCCATCCTAAAGTTAATTCGCGGCCGCCAGTTTTACATACAATAATGACTTACGAGTATTTCATACTTTTTTGCGTTTTTGTACACTTTTCACCATATAATGGTTCTATCATAAATTTCCACATAGGGCATAATGATTGCAATTTTCACTCAAATGCCTATACTCTTAAAAAGCACGTTCTCTTCAGTATTCTTTCCTTTCTTGTGCTCTAACTTAACCTTACCTTACACTATTCTAACATCTCTTATTTACACAGGATTTGTTCATCTAACCTGGGGTCACGCACTACAATCTCGTCATTCAGGCATTCTAATCTCTACAGCATTTTACCTTCTACTCCCAACTCACCTTCATAATTTCTGCAACAATTCTTCCCTCTGTCCTTTCTTCTTTCCTTTCTCTATTTTTCCTCCGTTTTTTCCTTACTTGAAACTCCTAACCACTAGGTTGTTTTTGTTACAGCTTTGTTCAAATTTTCTGGCTTTCCAAGGAATTTTCTGACGTGACTCTTCTACTGGGCTTTTAACGGAGCAAACACGCTGACATCGGCAGGCTGCAGCATATGCGTAGTGTTCGGGGGAAGAGCATATAAAATAATACCAAGCTCTTCACAGATAGAGCTCAACATTAAAGACATTACCTATGTCTTTAATATTGAGCGACTTATGTCCATCGACTAGCAGAAGAACGGGCTTCTTGATATTATTTTCTGTTATCCAATTGATGAATTCTGTCATCCATTTATCCACCCGGATTCGCTTCTTCCTGGACTCCAGTGTTGTGGCATGCCGTCTGATAAACTTTTTGGTGGTCTAATATGTATTAGACCACCAAAAAGTTTGTGTTAAGTCTAAGTTTTTCTATATGGAAAAACTACCAATGGCGGGCACATCTCACCATTAACGTTAAATGTTGAGAGTACTGTTAGGTTATATTCTGTTCTGTTAGGTCTTCAACCACAGTCGAAACGATTCTTCGGTCACCCTAGCGCGAGCTTTGTTGATTCCTTCTGCAGATCTTACTGACATCTCTGTCGTTTTAAAAAGTTTAGATACAATGTCTGTCCAGGACGATCATCCTTAAAAGGATTCGGCTTTTTTAAATCTTTGAAATTTTTTGCACGGTATCTAATAGCTCTTGTTTCTTCACTGGAAAAACCACATTTGGCTATATTTATAAGCCACTCTATAACTTTTTTTCGCCTTCTTCTCCCAGCACTGGCTCAGGGCCCAGTTTTTTTAGTTCGTCAGTTCTTCTGCCACATAACCGATCTTGAATTATACGTCTCGGAATACCGAATTTACGTGATGCTTTCCTGATTGGGACTTGGTCTTCGCGAATTTCTTTTAATGTCTACTGCAGAGTTTCAGGAGTGTAAGTCAGTTTTCTTTGGGTTTGTTCGTATACATCTTTAATAACAAAACTTATCGAAAAACCAAACAAAACCGTATGTTTGAAAGAAGTGGCCGTAAACTTACACCTCTATTTGCAAATAGTCAGATAACGGCCGTCTATTTTTCATATGATTTTCGGACGGCCGCGAACCCGATTTGTTTTGTTAGCATGTTTTAGTTTGCGGCCACATTATAGATAAAATCCGTATAAAATTATATTTTGGTGGCCGTGAACTAACCATATCATTTAAACCAACCCCAACAATAAATAAATGTTGCACAAAGAGAAGCTTTATTTACATTAATAATAGAAAAGAAAGCAAACTTATTGCATTCAATGAGCTAGTGCCACGGCCACCCGGCCGTATACCCACTTTACTAAAAAAATATTGTGTTGGTTGGCGGCCACCAAATAAAGCTGGTATTAATGTAATTTACTCCCATAATAAATGCAGAATTACATGAAACAATCAACTATGATCACTCAAAAAACAATCCCACTAGTAATAAGTAATCGTAAACTTGAAATACTTACGTTGAAAGCGGGACCTGTTCGCTATTTTTTGCGCAGCTTTACGTACGTGTGTACGCTGTCAGCGCGGCTGGCAAAATTGACGATTTATTTCCGGCACACGGATTAGGTTAACCGATTAATTTGAATAGGCATTACATTCTGCAACTATCCTACTTTTTAAAGTGCCACAACGCGTTGGTAACAGTGAGATAGAATTCTTATTATTGCAATATTTATACTGTTGGTCCTCTAAGAGGCCGCGAAACAACGCACGGCCGCGATCCAGCGTAATGACCCTATAAAACAAACCATATATTAAAATTATAAATCATTCGAAGTGTCCTAAGTACACTTAGGAGTTTTAGTAATATTTTCTAAACTGTCGGTTACGTCACTTAGAACAGTGACGATATGGGGTAGGTATACGTACACCATATCAGATTAGTTTTATAGAAATAGCTACAATTTTACGAGTAAAACGGCTGTATCGGTCAGACAGACAAATTCAACGGACACGGCGAATAGTTTCGAATGGCCCTAGTGGTTTCTTAATTACGGAACCCTAAAAACTGTAACGAAATACTTTCTCTAACAGTTTTTGTGCTCTGAATAGTCTTTAAACTAAGTCAATAGTTTATTATAACTATCGGTTCTAAACGGAACCTGTTTTATCTTCGATATGGATCGACAAAATGAACCATCGCTTTTTGTGATCCTCTAGATTATTGACCCCGTATCGAGATAACTGTCTAAATAAAGACCTCAAGGTCTCTTAGTGTATTTGTTTTGAACAAGTTGTCAGTGCACAGAGGTCGAAACTTGTCCGATTTTTTTAACAAAGTCAATATCTTTTATTCATTACAATCACAAGGATCACTTTGAACGTCCATTTTACTGCTTGTTCCTTCGCGACCAAGGCAGGACAGAAAGGCAAGAAACAAGGCTGGTTGTTTTTATAATGATCCTTTTAGAATACATAACAATACAGGAAATAAATTACGTCTAAATTGTAACATTTTTAACGAGTTGGAGCAATTTCAATCCCAAGCTTATCTATCATCTAAATAATCCGATATTTTATAGTAGGCTTTTTATAAAGATTTTGTTTAATTGCGTTTTGAAATTTGTTAATTTTTGTACACCTTGCAGCTTAATTTTAACATTCGCCCCTCCTCTATAAAAGCTTTAACTATGCCAAATCTCAAAGTTTTCTCTTCACGTATTTAATACTAGCTTCCGCCCGCAGCTTCGCACGCGTGGTTTGCCAATTCAAAGTAGCCTATATGTAAATCCTGGTTATACATATACATACACACATATTGCTGTACATTTCACACAGAGTTATCTAGCCCCAAACTAAGCAGAGCTTGTATTATGGGAACCAGATAACTGATAGAATACTTATATACATTTTTATTCGACGACCTCCGTGGCGCAGTGGGCGAATAGCCGGCTGAGACGCAGGAGGTAGCGGGTTCGATTCCCGCCGCGGAATAAATGTTTGCATGATCTACAGATATTTGTTCCGGGTCTGGTTGTTTTTCTGTATATTATAAGTATGTATTTACAAAAAAAAGTATATAAGTATTCTTCTATCAGTTATCTGGTTCCCATATTACAAGCTCTGCTTAGTTTGGGGCTAGATAGCGTTGTGTGAATTGTCCAGCAATATTTATTTATTTATTGTAAATACATACTTCAAATATATACAACCAGACCCGGAACAAATATCTGTAAATCATGCAAACATTTGTTCCGCGGCGGGAATCGAACCCGCTACCTCCTGCGATTTTATTTACTTAACAAATAAATAAACAAATAATAAATCTGTATTATTATCATTTGTTTATTTATTTGTTAAGTTAATAAAATTTAACAAATTATGTTAAAAACTTTTTAAATTTTCGCGAACTATACAGCCAGTCTCTCGTGACCACGGCCGATGTAACTTGGCCGAAACGTCGAGGTTAGTCAAAAGTATGATTTTGATATAAATCTGTGCGCGAAATGATCCGTTTTGTCTTAAAAAACATGAATACAGATAATGTTTAGGTCTAGTTGACGTTGGTCAGAGTTTGAATCAGAAATGAGGAGATTCGTAGTTATTTAAAAGAACAATGACATAGGATTAGCAAGCTGAAGTGGGATTTATTTCGCACATAGTCGCACATATCTCAAAGAACGCACGGCCGTTGGGGCCTTGGGGCAGAATAGTTCTTGAGTGTGACCAGACATTTCCACTAGACGGAAAGACGACCTGATAAGGGTTGCTGGAAGCCTATCGCTCCGGAAATCGATGGGAACGTTCAGCAGTTTGATATGGCTGATATCAAACAAATATAAGTTAAAACGTGCGTCACGTGCGTCGATGCACTTGCGCCATCTCATCTGTCTGGTACATTAGTTGGGGCCGGTGCGGCGGTAAATTCAGCCGAAGATCTCAAGCGGCGCATATATGGAAGTCTCGACAGAGCTTACGTATTTGAACCATTTAGGGTCGAGACCCTGAGTCCACGGGGTACCGGGGACCATCGCGTTTTCAAAATTCTTTCTGGGCGTCTGGTCGAAGCGACTTGTACTCCGAGAGCTGGCGCTTATCTGATTCAACTCATAAGCATTGCAATTCAGCGGGGCAATGCAGCCAGTGTCTTGGGGACACTTCCGCCTGGTAGTGATCTGGAGCAATTGAGCTATCTATAGATTTTCTTTAGATGACTCAACTTTTTGTTGATGATATGTTTTTTCTGTATTTTATTGTAAATAATTGTATAAGCATTAAAACAAATCTAATCCATTTATTTATTGAATGAATTGATGGATCTTATCATCATCATTAAACTGAATTTTAATGTACCGCAATTGCGTTTTAAATCGATGCTTTAACGCGCCTGCGAACCCCGAGCGCAACTTCAATTCGGCCGCGTCAAAAACTTCGGCCTGAATATCGCTATCCCTGTTTAGTGACGAAGTTTAGACACACAGAGCGACAGTGATAGCAATAGAACGATTCTAAATTTGATTAGATTTTGACCGTGTTCCGTAATACCAAAAATGATGACTGAAAACTTGTTGTATTTTTCTCATTGTGTTGTTATTCTGTAACTAGACAATATAATCTATGTTCATATGACTAGGATACGTAAGATGTTGTTGTTTTTAATACGAAACAATTAGGTTGAAAACAGGTCTTTTATGACGTAAAAGCATGCAGAATGCGATACGCTTCTATTTCATTTTGGGTAAGTATTTTGATCTAATATATGGTTGGGAACCTAGATAAATACTATTCAAATTAAAATAATACCTTATTAAGGTAGAAATATGCTCCAATTAGAAATTATCTTGGTAGTACGTGTTGTATGGGCGATTGTCCCTCCGGTGTCCCCTTAAGTAGATATTTTATTGTACACTATTGACCCGCCCCGGCCTCGCACGGATATTAAAATAAAATATACCCTAATGGCTTACAAAATCCCATAGAAAAAAACGAGTGTGCTTTAGACTATAACGACTGAAGTAAAACTTCTTTTTCAAAATATTAATTTATAAAATTGTTCAATTACAAAATTGTCCACACGTCTGTAGGTAGATCAGTCTATGTTCATTCTGGACAGACGCAACACGCACTCGCACATTAACGTTTAAAAATATACGAAACGTCTCTCTCTTTCTATCTTCGCTAACATATATCTCCCTCTCAACTTCCGTTCGCACTTTTCGTAACGCATTCACCAGCTTACTCCCCAAATCAAGCGTGCGTAAAGAAGTTTTACTTCAAAAAGCTCTTTCTGTTTTTCTGTTTTAAAAATGTTCTTTTCTTGTATACAAACCTTATCCTGAAAACTACGAACACAACGAAAAGGAAAATATTCAAATCAGTCAAGCCGTTTTTGAGTTTTAGCGAAACTAACGAGCAGCAATTGATTTTTACATATAGTAGGTATATAGAAGTTTGATGACATATTGATCGTGATTAAGTACATTTTATAATCCAGTCCAGATACGTCCAATAAAATTCTAAACTGATCCACTTTGAATCTATTAAGAATTTAACTTTGCAAGTCATAAATTATGTTGAAAAATCCCGTTTGTTTCGTTATAAATTATTTCTATTTTATTTTGGCAAGCAGGATATATTATACATACACTATTTATCACATTTTATCTCTCAGAAACGTCGTAGTATCGCTATAGATATGTATGTATTATTTAATTTATTTGGTGTAGGTATATTTATGTATATTGTTCAGCGCAAAATGTAGTCTTTGTTTTGTTAATGTAAGTACACCCCTCCCCCCTCCATCATTGTAATGTCACAAAAGTCCTATCCATCCAAAGGTTGTCTGGAAGAAATCGCTTCTAAGCGATAAGACCGCCCATTGTACTTGTTGCTTTGTTATTTTTTATTTTAAGTCTGTTTCTTTTGAAGTGTACAATAAATTATTTTCATTCATTTATTCAATCATGTCGTAATGGCTGAACCGATTTCGATGAAATTTAGTATTTACGTAGATTATAACCTGGATTAACACATATGCTACTTATTATCCCTTGAATAATAATAGTCCCATTAATCCCATTAATATTATAAACGCGAAAGTTTGTATGTATGGATTTTTGTTACTCTTTCACGTCGGAACGGCTGAAACGATATCGATTAAATTAGGTATGGACGTAGATCATAATCTGGGTTAACACACAGGCTACTTTTTATTGGCAAACCACGCGTGCGAAGCCGCGGGCTGAAGCTTGTATTTGATAAAAGTGGCAGGCAGGACACATAAAAACATATAACATACATTTTTATGTAAAACTTAAGTTGTAGGTAAATAAGGTAAGGCCGTATGGAGTCATCTTAGGGGCTTTGACCACTGGATCATTTATCAAAGCTCAACAGTTATTTGTACCAGAGAAATTGCCATCATCATCATCACAGACGTCGGACATAAACCTGTCCCATAATATTTATGACCTTACAAACTGTCTTGAGTTGGCCATGTGTCATATATATACACATATAATATACTACCTTCCGCCCGCGGCTTCGTACGCGTGGTTTATCAATAAAAACATTAGGCGCCCTTCTTCTGCGCAGTTGGGTAAAAAGTAGTCGCAATTCCGGTCATAAGCTTTCTACTAAAGTTCATCGAAATCGGTACAGCCGTCTTGGAAACTTAATAAACAGACAGACAGCCAGACAGTGACTCGCTGTTGCCACTTGTAGACTCCATAAAGTTAAAGGTGTTCGCTTTTATAACAAACTCCCAAGTGATGTACAAAAGTTGACAATTAACAAATTTAAAAACACAATTAAACAAAATCTTTAAAAAAAAGCCTACTATAAAATATCAGTTATCAGTATTAGTTATTTAGATCAGGGATCCCCAAACTATTTTGGACAAGTGACCCCTTTTCCAAAATGAACTGTTACCTCAGACCCCCATGGCCAAATTACCTACTTTTAAGATCAACCCCCTTATTCATAATGGTCCGCTAACTTAAAACAGCTGATACAAAGTGTTACTTTTCATTCTGACTTAGGTCAATAGAAGAAGAGAGAGTGAGAATTAGCAATGCTTTAAATTAGTTAGCAGACTATTATGAATAAGGGGGCGTATCTTTCGTTTTTTCCTATTGATACAAAATACCTAGGTACTAAGGTGCCAATTGGAAAACTTTGCACTTGGTTAAATGAGTAAAGTTGACTTCATCAAAATTTAACAAAATAAAAAGACATAGAATTCAGTAAATAACACGTTTAATTTATAATGATTATTACAAATTAAGTACTTAAAGAATCTTAAGTAGGTAGGAAATTATATTTAAAAAAGTATTAATTCGCAAAGAGAAAATAAAACATTCAGTGTGATGGATGAACCTGGTGACTATCTATCAATCTAGCTACATCCGGTTCAATATTGGTGAGTTGTAGCCTTAAATCTCCACGTTCGTTGATTTTCAAACGGTTTCTTTGTTTCGTCAAAATGTTTGTTGCCACACTGAAGCTTTTTTCAACTAGGTATGATGATGGAAAAGCGATAAGGTATTTTTCAGCAATGTTCCACAATATAGGATACTGTGTTTCAATGTTGCGTTGCAACCAGAACTTCTTATAGCCTTGGTTGAACTTCTGCTTAAGCTCTTTGTCTGTGCTGATGGTAATCAACTCTTCTTGCATTATCACATTGGCTTCTTCTCTGGCTGTGGTATTGTACGGATTTATTATCCATTGAGGAATTTGTAAATTTAAAAGATCCTCAAACCTCTCCGTAAAAATCCTTGTGTAATGCGTCCAAGTGAGTGACATATAATAAAATGTCATCATCTTGAAGCATTTCTGGTAATTTTGACAAATGCGGAAACTGCTAATATTCTTTTATGCCTAAATTTGGTTTATAAAGGATTAGTTTTTTTAGGATTAGAATTCGTTCGTATTTAATCGCTTAAGCGTCAAATAGAGAGCAAGTCAAAACGCGCCTGAAAGACGTACGCTCGAACTCATTATCTTGCACAAACTTGTCCACACTGACTTGCCGAGTTTTTCATCTTGTACGAACTTGAGACTTTACATTACTACAACAATGCTATTTCCTACAAAAATATTAATTATTCTTAGTACACGTAACACAACATAAACAATACAGTACCTACCTACCTATCTTGAAAGATTTAAATAAGAACTTGTGTTAATTAAATAGGGGTCGATTTTTAGACCTCGTCGACCCCCAAAATCAGTTTTCGTTTATGTCGACCCCTAGGAAACCCCTTGGGGTCGATATCGACCACTTTGGGAATCCCTGATTTAGATGATAGAGAAGCTTGGGATTGAAATTGCTCCAACTCGTTCAAAATGTTACAATTTAGACGTAATTTATTTCCTGTATTGTTATGTATTGTAAAAGGATCATTAAAAAAACAAGCAGCCTTGTTTCTTGCCTTTCTTTCGTGGCTTGGTCGCGAAGGAACAGGCAGTAAAATTAACGTTTCAAAGTGATTCTTGTGATTTTAATGAATAAAAGATTTTGACTTTGACTTTGTGAGACTAGAGTTACTTTGGAATGTATTATATTAGTATGGATATATGTATGACGAGGGCAACAAAGGGCATTAACGTCGATGGCAAACGCTTAACAAACCTTTGTTTTGCGGACGATATTGTCCTTTTTGCCCCAACATCTCAAGAACTCCAACAAATGCTTCAAGAACTTGAGGTTGGACTTCTAATGAACTGGACTTAGGCGCAGATTATGTCTAATAGCAAGACACATAGGCTCGAGGTAGATGGGCAAGAAATACACTATGTCGATGAATATATCTACTTGGGCCAGTTAGCAAGCTTCGACAACAGGCAGAATAGGGAGATGAGACGACGCATAGAAAACGCCTGGAAAAGCTACTGGTCCATGAAGGAGCACATGAAGAGTGACCTTCCTCTTACACTTAAGCGCCAGCTCATCGACATGTGTATTCTGTCCGTCCTAACTTACGGTACGCAGACTTGGTCGCTGACCGAGTCACAGAAGTCAAAACTCAAGATTTGCCAGAGGGCAATGGAACGCAGCGTTCTCGGATTCAAACGAATTGATCGAGTGAGAAACACCACGCTGTGTTCGTTGACAGGCATTACCGATGTTGGAGACAAGACAGCTAGGCTCAAGTGGAATCTACTAATTGCATTCTACTAATGCACTCCGATAGGTGGGCTGAGCCCTGATGGAAGACGCGGTCGGGGTCGGCCAATAAAGCGTTGGTGATCTTGTTGCCTTCGAGCAGGAGTGGTGGAGTGTCGCACAGGACAGAGCTGGATGGAGAGACTTGGTGGAGACCTTTGCCCAGCAGTGGGACAATATGGGTTGACAAAAAAAATATGTATGACATAAATAATGCTAAATACTTAAATAAATAATGCTGGACATTTCACACAACACTATCTAGCCCCAAACTAAGCAGAGCTTGTACCTACTATGGGAACCAGATAACTAATAGAATACTTATTTACCGTTTTGAAGGTTCCGTCGCCAAATGGCAAAAAATTGAAACCTTATGGATTCGTCATGTCTGTCTGTCTGTCTATCCGCCCAGCCACTTTTTTCCGAAACTATAAGTACTATACTGTTGAAACTTGGTAAGTAGATGTATTCTGTGAACCGCATTAAGATTTTCACACAAAAATAGAAAAAAAAATTTAGGGTTTCCCCATACCTACTTAGAACTAAAATTCAATTTTTTTTTCATCATACCCATAGGTACGTGTGGGGTATCTATGGATAGGCCTTCAAAAATGATTATTGAGGTTTCTAATATCATTTTTTTAAACCGAATAGTTTGCGCGAGAGACACTTCCAAAGTGGTAAAATGTGTCCCCCCCCCCCCCTATTACTTCTAAAATAAGAGAATATTAAAACTAAAAAAAATATATGATGTACATTACCACGCAAACTTCCACCGAAAATTGGTTTGAACAAGATCTAGTAAGTAGTTTTTTTACACGTCATAAATCATAAACCGCAGTTTACCTTTCATTCAATCAATTCAAATATCAAAAAGTTACAACGAACTACAAGAACTTTTATATTATGTTACTTGCTGCTACGGAACCCTTCGTGGGTGAGTCCGACTCGCACTTGACCGCTTTTTTTTGCAAATACATATTTATAATTTATAGAAAAACATCCAGATCCGGAACAAATATCTGTAGACCATGCAAGCATTTGTTCCTCGGCGGGAATCACACCCGCTACCTCCTGCGTCTCAGCCGGCATTGGGCCACTGCGCCACGGAGGTCGTCGTATAAAGTACTCCTATTATAGTCTCAATTAAAGTACTAATGATACACATTGTATGATACAATGGACCGACGCAATGAGTTCGCAATGCATTCATGATTTCGCGACTAGATTGACACAGTAGGTATGTAACCGAGCTTCTAAATCACAATTAGTACGAAGATGGGAAGTAAAGTTCCCTTTCGCGTGTGTTCGGGCTAATCTCGAAAAGAATAGACGCATTTCAATATAGTTTTCACCAAAGGGCATTTATCAGGGAAAGTTTAGCTATAAATAAATGGAGGCATCATATCGATCGTGCAATATCGAAATTATTCTGGATAGAAACACTACCAAATTATGAATTACTATGAACTACCTAACTACTCGTGGGCCGTCAGTGGGTGAGACTAGCGCAAGATCGTGATGGATGGTACAAACTTCGGGAGGCCTATACCCAACAATGGGTGAAGTCAGGCTGTGGATAATGATGATGATAATGATGAACTACCTTGCCTACAGTAAAGCAAATAGTGAGGGTATAAGGTGTTAGGAACGTATGTTAGATATGTAGCGCATACTAAATACCCGTGCCAGGATCAACCCAGGAGACATACCTAAGCACCAAAACCTTCGTGTATTTTTAATACAAATTTAAAAATTATAATATGATTATTATCTAACACAAAAACTATACCAGTGTAGATAATATATTTAGCTTAGTAATTTATCGTGTTGGTTAGGTATGAACTAAACAGTGGGACAAACCAACGCACTCAACTTTATGGATGGTTTTGAATGAGCTAAATTAGTATTACTACTTAGATAATTGATATGTAGATGCATTGTAATAGTCATAGATGAAATAAACTGGAGTACCTATCTACTTATGTATTATATAATCTATGTAATTGCATACCTAGTGCTAACGATTAGAATCGAAGGACCAGTTTTATAGAGCGCGGCGCGGCCTAAGTAATAAGAAAAAGAAGGTTTATGAATAAATTAAAGTTTAAATGTAAGTTTTCACTAATTTAATAAATTATGAAATTCTTTTACAACATTTGAGCATACATCGCATATTCCAAATAAGTTGACATTTAATTTAAAATAAATAAAAATTAATAAGTGCGTCTTACGCGGCAAATACACCAAGACAAGTTTTCGGTCGTACCGGAAGTCGTCGTGATGTGGTTGCTTTATTTATCCAAGCTCATGGGATCAGCTTACTGGATCTCGGAGTTGGCGTTGGCGGAGCCATATTGGTGGCTGGAGGCCGAGGACTGGGCGATCTTCTGGTAGGCGTTGCCGCGGGCGTTGGAGTGAGCGTTCCCGACGCCGTTGGAAGATGCAAAGGTCTTGCCCCAGGCACCGTCGCCAGCGCCGGCGGTGCGGTACAGACTGTATCTGCGGTTGTTGATGTCAGCGTTGGCGTTGGAGGAGCCACCGTTCGAGTTGGCGGTCGAGTCGGCGTTGCTGATTCCGTTTTGGTAGTAAGCTTTGGAGTCGGCGGTGCTTTGTCCCCTGGCGTTGGCAGACGACTTAGCGATAGTGGGGTCGGCACCCTGGTACACTACAGGAGTGGCCTGGTACACTACGGGGGTGGGCTGGTATACCACAGGAGCGGCCTGGTAGTGGACCGGAGCAGCAGACTTGATGGTGCCATATCCGGCGGGAGTGTCGTAGGCGGTACCGAATCGCCAGCTGATGCTTCTGCGTGCTGGCAAGATCTTGGCGGAGGAGGCGGCGTTGCCGTATCCGTGCACGTTAGCGTTGGAGGATGCTGATCCATATAGAGCTGGGTTGTAGAAGCCCTGGTTCTTGGCGATGATGACGGATTCAACGGGTACTTCGCTAGGGATGGAAGCGATGGGAGCGGGGAGAGCGACAGGGGCAGCGAGGCCGTTGGTCTCGGCATTGGACGTGGCAAAACCGGTGCCGAATTCAGACCCAGAGGCCTTAGAGCTGACGGAGGCGGCGCCGAAGGTAGTTTTGGCGTTGGAATCGGCGCTGTTGTAACCGCCGTAGGTTTTAGCATTGGTGTTGGTCTGACCGTAAACTCCGAGGGTCTGGGCGTTGGATTGACCAGCACCGGTGGCGGTGGACTTAGAGGATCCAGAGTTTCCGTTGGTGTTGGCGATGGACTCGGCGCTTGAGGGCGCTCCCGACGCTACGCGTAGTGGCTGGTACACGAACTGCTCGGCGGGGATGTAGTTCTGGTTGTAGGAGATGGGCTGTGGCTGTGCGATAGGCAGAGGGTGGTAGTAGCCCTGAGCTCTGGCGAGGTCGATGGCAGCGGGGTCGACGTTGTCGTAAGTCTGGGCGTTGGCGATGGCCTGACCCTGTCCATAGTAACCGTCGCGGGCCAGACCGGCGTCGGCGCCGTTGCTGTAGCTGGTAGACTGCGCGTAGTCTCCTTTTACGTCAGCGGTGGCCCTGTTCAAGCCACCATAACCAGTAGCCTGGCCTTGGGCGATCGACACACCGCGTCCCTCACGGATTTGGTCTAAAACAAAAAAAGGGTAATTGAATTACTGAATAATTGCATCTATAATAAATGTCAAATATCCAAAAACTAATAAATCAAAACTATACTAATAACTAGTACTTGTTTTACGTATTTAAACTCACCATTTAGAACGGGGCTGGAGTGGCATAGGGCGAATAACGCCAGACCAACTACGAATCTTGCTGCCATTGTTGCTTTGTTGACCCTAGGAGAGGACACGGATGAGTGGATGCAGTGAGAGCATTTCTCCAAGCTTTTATACCACGTCCGATCAATCCCCACTCCTGCACACGACTTACCCATAAGCCGTGAACTTCACCTAGGTACTGTGATGGACACTCATAAATTATACTGATAGGTTACGGTAGATTAATGTGGCCGGCGAATAGCTTTTTTAATATTAATTTGCGTTAAAGGATCTCTACCAGTTTTAAGTGCACTGACCTCGGTGCAGTGATAGAAATTAATGAATGTTTATTAGAAATTTGTGGCTGCCGATAATTGTATTAACTTTATTGAAATATTAATCATATTTTTATTTACAATACTAAAATAATACAAAATGTGTCATGTTTCATTATATCTAATATAATAACTTTTGAATCATTAAACTGTTCTGTAGGTTTATTGAATACTGTATTACAGTTTTTTGTATCAGTGATTTATTCTTGGATATTATACCAATCCTGTTGTGTATGGCTTAGAAATAGCTTTTTACATTAACAGTCACCACCAGTTAGATGTAAATAGCCTTGTACCATGTCATGACAGAAGGTACACGGTACTAAGCAGTTTAACTCTATAACTTAATGGATTATTTAGATGATGGAGAAATTGCTCCAACTCAGTTAGTAATGTTACAATTTAGACGTAATTTATTTTCTTTGCTGTTATGTATTGTAAAACAATCATTAATACAATCAGCATTGTTCCTTGTCTTTCTTTTCTGGCTTGGTAGGAACAGGCAGTAAACTTGACGTTTCAAAGATATCCATGTAATTTCAATTAAATACATACATTTTCATATTAATTTTTGAACTAATCGTAGAAATCCCCAGTGTGGTGGTAGAAAGAGATAGATTACTTTTACAAAGTGTCATTGAACTCTGCTACCGGACATCGTTACCACAGCTATTTTCAAAACTGGATCAATTTGGAACTTGTATCTCCTCCATTTTAGGCATTTTAAGATAGACGTGGACGTCCTTTTGGACGTGATAATGATGTCATTGTTTGAAGTTTTAAGATTTGTTTTACTAGCTGTTGTCCGCGGTTTTACATAGACTGTCGTTATCATCATCATCATATCCTCTATAGAATGTCCACTCTAAACCTAGGTCTCGCTTATAGATTTCCAAACCGAGGAATTATAACTTTAAATGTTTCATATTTCTGATTACCTGCACCCGAGGCTCTCAACAATATTTACTAGGTCATGTACATTACTCGTTGCCAGTACTCAGTGGTCCGAATTCGGCCGTAATTCATGTTTTTTAGGGTTCCGTACCCAAAGAGTAAAACGGGACCCTTTTAATAAAACTCCGCTGTCTGTCTGTCCGTCTGTAACCAGGCTGTATCTCATGAACCGTGATAGTTAGACTGTTGAAATTTTCACAGATTATTATAGATGATGTATTTATGATGCCGCTATAACAAATACTAAAAACAGAATAAAATAAATATTTAAGGGGCTCCCATACAACAAACATGATTTTTTTTGCTCGTTTTTGCTCGATATCGATAACGACAACAGGTAGATGCTTGAAATATTCACAGAATATTGAGCTATTATTAACTTTAAAAATAAATAATTATATTAAAATAAAGTTAATATTTAGGTGGGGGCTCCCATACAGCAGACATAATTTTTTGCCGTTTTTATAGATAATGGTACGGAACCCTTTGTGCGCGAGTCCGAATCGCACTTGGCCGGTTTTTATTTATTTTAGCACTAGCTGACCAATCTGCAGCTTTGCACACGTAGTTTTTAAATAGAAACATAACCCTCCTTCAGCGCAGTTGGGTGAAAAGTAGCCTATGTCACCCGGGGATAGTGTAGCTTCCCGACAGTGAAAGAATTTTTTAAATCGGTCCAGTAGTTTCGGAGCCTATTCAATACAAACAAACAAATCTTTCCTCTTTATAATATTAGTATAGCCTCTCCTCCATATAAACTATGCGGAATCTCACACTCCGTACGCGCAAGATACAAAGTTTTCTCTTCATTAATAAATAGATGTAGAAACTAAAAATAATATCCAATCCAAACAAGCTTCAACAGTTAAATTATTCGACGTCCAAAATGTATTTATCGGTAAAACCAAAGAACTATACAATATACAAATGGTACTGCAATATGTAGTTTCATAGACTGACCGGGATTCATCTACATGGAACATTATTTTTGTGACAGGGAAAGTTGACAAACTAGTAAAAGGATACCAGAAGATCGATCAAATCACAAGACACTCTGGTGAGCCGGTGAGCTCGAGAAAGTTAAAAATATATCAAACACAAATTGATCAATGCTTGAAGCACAATTTTGAGTTAGTTTTAACCTGAGTTATAATTCTGTTATATCCTACTAATATTATAAACGCGAAAGTTTGTATGTATGGATGTTTGTTACTCTTTCACGCCGGAACGGCTGAACCGATTGCGATGAAATTTGGTATGTACGTAGATCATAACCTGGATTAACACATAGGCTAATTTTATTGGCAAACCACGCGCGCGATGCCGCTGGCAACAGCTAGTTATAACTATACTAGACTTTTAGATTTTTTTTCTTATCGACCGACTCCTCGAATTCCGGACCGATGTCAGCCGCTGCAGTCTCAACAAAATCTCCACAAATTAGTCCGGGAGACCAAATGCAACTGCGGAGCTCCCATTTAGTCCATGTCCTGCTCTGTTGTTCTACCACCTGCACAAGGGATGACCTCCAGGCCACGCCCAATGCTATAGATGTGCCAAAACACTATTCAAAAATAGTTTAACATTGTCCATTTTTGTTTGACAGATCAAAAGAAAAAGACTATAGTTGATTAATTAAAAGATAATCTATAAACCAAATCCATTTATATTATTACCTAGTATAATAATTTAATTTTTGTTCTATGGTACCTAGGTATCTACAGTATGAAGAAAGTCGGAGAGAGAAAAAAGATGAGGACTACATTCGTACCCTACATTTATTATTTAAGTACATACATTGTAATAATAGGGAGATTTAGGCGCACATATGCCTAATCGTATTTACTCTCTCTTTTCTACTACTCTCAAACATGTTTGGGCATAGTGCCTAAATATGTTTAAGAGAGTTGTCAAATCAAACAAATACGTCAAATTTAAACATGTTTAGTTGCTAAATACGTTTAGTGATCGTTGTGCAAGCCGGGCTTACTGCATTCACCTAGAATACTCTAAAAACATCTATACTAATATTATAAAGAGGAAAGATATGTTTGTTTGTATTGAATAGGCTCCGAAACTAATAGACCGATTTAAAAAAAAACTTTCACTGTTGAAGCTACACTATCCCCGGGTGACATAGGCTACGTTTTACCCAACTGCGCAGAAGGAGGGTAATGTTTTTATAGAAAAACTACGCGTGCGAAGCTGCGGATTGGTCAGCTAGTGTATAATTAAATTAATGAATTGTTATAGATATTTAAGACGGACGCGTAAGACGGTCCCCCACTAGATGGTAAGACGACTTGACGGTTGCTGTGAGCCGTTGATCACTCTGGAAATCTATAGGGGAGGCCTATGTTCTAAGGTATGACCTACGAGGCAATACTTTGTTATAGGCGATGATTACCACTTAACATAAGATGGGCCATTAAGCTTGTTGCGATATAAAAAACAGAATTGGACGTCCTTAGCTGATAATTATGATAATGAAGGTTTGCGAAAAATGTATAGTGCTTGGATCAAGCAAACAAAGTCGCTTTCACAGTCTACACACAGTGCGTGCTCTACATTAAGCTCTACATTTTAATATACACGGTGTCCTTTAAGTCACTGTTCTCCCAGAACAAACGTTGTTCATACCATGGTCTACTAACAGTTTATAATATCCAATTAAAAAAAAACAAATACAATCTTTGAAAAATATAAAAAGTTGCGAACTTAAAACGTCTATTTTAACGTTACGCCCTACAACATAGTCAGCGCGCTGACCGATAGCTACTAGTTATCTAACTAAGGAGTAGGTAATACGCTACGGCTGGCGTACCCATGAACTTTATGCCACGGTTAGTTTTTGAACAATGTTAGACTTATTTGAGAAGGTCTAGATTTTTTTTAATTCTCTTATTTGATGCTATAAACAGTTAGTAGACCAGGGTCTGAGCAACGTATGTTCTGGGACAACAGTGGAAAAACTGAGCTCCAGAACAAAGTGAGTCACATTCATTCCAACTGGACCTAATGGCCGAGTCGGAAAAAAGTCTTTTTTTTATTGATGATAGCCAAGCGCTTGACCACTACCTCACCTGGTAAGTGAAGGTGTGATCGAAGATGGAGCACGCTTGCCTAGAAAGAACCTATTCACTCTGGACTTGAAGACTCCAAGGTTATACTGGTTTGGAAAAACTTACGCCGGAAGTGAGTCGGAAATTCCGAATGGAAATATTTCCAACTAGACCCTTTTTCTGGTAGCCTTATTTACTTAGGTATGTGCATAAATGTACTCATGTTTGTTGGATCGACTTTTTTACTTCTATTCAATGAAATGTACGGTTTGAAGTGAGCTTTTAAACGCAGTTTGTGCTGACTCTGAGAGCTGTGCATTGTTGTGAGGCTTACACTTGTATGCCTAAAGTTGATGGACACAGGGTCATTTTGGATTCTTGTGAAAATAAAGAGAAACAGATTCTGCTGAGATTGCATCTTAAAAAGCTCTGTGTTTAGAAATGTATCTAAGTTGTAGAGAGGTCAATGTTCTGGCATTAATACATGTCATTTTCATTAGCATCTGATTTTAGACATCCGCGCGTCCTAACGAGCGATTACTTTATTACATCGATAAAACTTAAAATTTTTGATCTAATCCGGCGCACCGAACTCATCGGTCATTTACTCCAAAAGAAACATAAAATATCCAAATCATTCCAATATAATCTACGAATACAATAATTCATTTACTGTAGAATATAAGTTGAAATTTGTGCAGACTATTAAACGGGAAATTGACAGGTATCATGATAATTTCACGACAAGTTTAGCAACTTGATATTTATTGGTATCGGATATCGATTTCGCTTATCATAAATTGATTCTGAATGTTTTAGCAAGATTTTTATAGCAGGCAAATTCGTAGATTATAAAATGAATATCAATAGAGTAATAAACTCCTTTGTGGAACATGGTAATGTGTGGTAGTTTATTGTTCTAGTAGGTGGCGACAGTAGAAAGGCGATAGGTATGAATAGGTTCTCAGTAGTCACACGATCGCGAATATTTTTATTGACACACAATTATGTATGTTTAAAATTCCTGTAAAATTATATAAAATTGACATCTAATTTGAAAACCGGGAGTGGTGATACCACCAGCAATGGTAGCGGAGACTTGGTATTCTACGGTACAAATTACCCTATAATTAAGATAAAGAGAATTTTCAGTCACGGTCACGATCACGTTCTACCCGAGACCATGACTGTTGCATCACAGCCGAAACGTCGGAATAACAAAATAAACAAGGTATATACATACGCGATAAATACCCGTTTTAATCAATAATTACGTACAGTGATCGCGAAAATTTGAAAAATATTAAAGAGAATTTTATTAAATTAAGATTTTTCTAGTTTATAAATAATAATTTCGATATGATATAACCTACCCAATAATATTACCTACCCTGGTATCTATTTCTTCTGTTTTGCTTATGTAAGTATACCTACAATTAAATAAAAAGCTTATGTTATAAAGCTACCGTCCTTTAACGTTCTCGTAAAATCCTGTCCATCCAAAGGTTGTCTGGAAGAGATCGCTTTTAGCGATAAGACCGCCAATTGTACTATCGCGTGTCTAGTTTTGTGTTTTAATTATGATTTGTTAATTTAAGTGTGGTATACAATAAAGCGTTTTTTATCTATCTACCCACATTTAAAAAAATAACAGATTAGAATTTACCTGTAAGTAAGTACACACGGCTACACATCAAGCTATAAATTTCCAGTATAAGCTGACCTCGCATTGTGTACGCTTTTCGTAGAATGAGAAGTCAGCTTATACTGGAAATGTATAGCTTGATGTGTAGCCGTGTGTACATCCAAAATCCATACTAATTATTATAAATTTGAAAGTAACTCTCTCTGTTAGGACGTTGTCACGACTAAACTGCTAGACTCATTTTAATGAAATTTGGTATATTGATAGATTATGTCGGGATTGAGACATATGCAAGTTTTTACCCGACTGCGTAGAGGGAGGGTTATGTTTTTAAAGAAAAACGACGCGTGCGAAGTCAGCAGGTCAGTTGGTATCTTCTTCTCAATCGTAAAGCTCTTGACAGAGCGGTCGTGGTCAACATGTTGTAAAGTTGTATTTTCATGTTGACTGTCTTGGAAAATTAGTTGCAGTGGTTTCCCGTTGCCTTCTGCACCAGGTTTTTTGAGGTTGATTAAGTCTCGAGGCTGCTGAAACCTCTTCTGTACGGAAAGTTCGGTTTTAAGGCGCCGAGTACTCGCCTTTTGCCCATCTCCAGTCTGCTACTGCGCCAGCGAGTATATAGGAAATGCGTGACACTCGCGGGGGTAGGCGCAGCATTGCCCGGGGAGCACGACGAGGACTTTGACATATTGGACTGGCTGGTGATGCCCTCTGGAAGCCTTGTCACACAGGCGTGGCATGTGGCATAACTTGGCATTTTTTAGTAACTGGTTATCCGTACCTTCTATAGCACATACCAGCTTCTATAACAGTTAGTAGGTAACTAAAAAAATTTTTGTATTACATAGTTATCAGATAGTTAGCCGATGCAAGCAATCGATTAATTTATTAAAAATCAAACAGAAGTGGGCGACCGACCCGAGCATAAGATAGATCAACATCTATCGCGATCTGAGTTCTATCTCAATTTTTCTTTTGTTCCTTTGAGGTCAACAGTTAGAGTGAGTAGGTACAGGGGAAATAATCCATACTAAATGATCGAGCGAAGCGAGATATTCAAATCAAGTTGGACGAATCGGCGTTGTATGTATGTGTTTGTCGGAGGATAACTTTCGGAGCGTTGATCCGTTCATCGTGAAGTTTCTTATATAGGTAAGTAGTGTCGGCACAATCCTGGTGTGAGTAATGGCGGGTTCCTATATCCATCAGTAACCAGCTACGACTCGTTTCTCCTTGAAAACGTGTCAAAAGTTTGACACTAGTTTGACGCTTATACAAGGAGATCCGAGTAGATATAGGATCCGATATAGGAACCCGCTATTATTGAGCTAAAAGTGTGTGTGGGGGTTGTTGAGATATTGGGGTTCAAGAGGGATAAACAAACATAAATATGAGATTATTAGTACATTTCGACCCCGTTTTTATTTTTAGCTTAAACCTTGTAGTTTTTAAGTTAATAAAAACTGAACTTTGATAAAATTCAGAGGGTACACCACTGACCCCACAGTGCTGCAATTTGGTACCCTAAAAAGAAGAACCACAATACATGAACTCCCGTTACATGTAATTTAAATGAAACTGTAGGTTATGTAAAATAGCAAAATTTTGTAGTCAAAGATTAAACTATTTTTTTTGTTTTTATGGGAGACTCGCGAGATCTCAGTTCGGGGCGAATCATATATGAATTCGAAAGTAGCTTTGTCTGTCCTTTGTTTCGTTTTCACGACTAAATGGCTGAAATGGTCGGACCAATTTCGAAATTTGTTAGGTATAAAGGTAGATTATGACCGGGATTCTTAATTATAAATTATTATAGAAATGCAATATGGAGTAAAATATTTTTGTATTAAATCATAATGCATTTATTCCTTGTAAAATCTAGGTACATTTTTAATCGGCAGGGGCTTTAAATAAGCGCTAGATTTAGGTACATTTATTTATTAAGCGCCTTACAGCGTACGACTATTCGTACGCTGTAATTGTATTTTACAAGTTAATTTGAAGACAATCCATCGATCATTTTTCGAGTTTCGCGGACAGAGACATACGGTAGCCACAGACCAGTGTAATATTAATTAAACTATTTTAATATATACACATAATATATACATTTTAATATTTTGGTGTGTTTTAGTGGAAGTTTATTTTTATTTGTTGGTTGCAATGGCCGCTATGAAAGTTTCCAGGCTATGAGACAGCGGGTTACGATTTCTTATATGGATATTGACAGTTTTTTGATATTAATTGTCTCTGCGGTAGCTGAATTTTTTTAATATAAAAAATATTTAAGTGGTACTTATATATATGTATTAAATATTTTCTTTTATTTATAAATAGTAGATCAGCATCACGCGATTTTTTAATAATACTTAGAGGAGAAAAATAACACATACATAATCAGGTAGCGCCAATTTCAAACAGGTCGTTGACCTACAGCCAAGAACCCAGAAACACATGTTAACATGACAAACATTCATAAAAAAAAATTTATTGAAAGAAAATTAAAACCTCCGAAACGTAGAGACCGAATCTTAACAAATAAATTAGTTCAACATAATATAAAACGCAAAAAGTATTTGACAGCGGTGGGATTCGAACCCACGCCCTTTCGGACTGGTGCCTAAAACCAGCGCCTTAGACCACTCGGCCACGCTGCCTTACGACAGCCGTTTCGAAATTATAGCACATTTTGTACATTTGTTTAATAAGTGTATAAAGCTACACGCTAGCCAAGAACCGTTCTTGGCATCGTTCATTTCTATCATTCAGCCAAAATTGTTTATAATTAAATTATATGCTCTTATTTCATGCACTTGATACATACATTTTTCGTATATTATTGATATATGATAAGTACTTACCACTGTTTTGTTGGCATTTAAATGTCTCAACTGTTTCATTTTTTATTTGTATTCTTAGTATGTATATAATTTGCATCTATGGTTTCGGATATCCCAGTAGTCCCATTTAAAACAAACAGTATGTGTCTTTAGTAGGTACCTAGTTAGTTTAGACTAGTAAGAGACCTATTTCTTCAGTCAATCAGCATTGCTGTTTCGGTTGCCGGTGAAATTACTGGCACATGGAGCTATAGGTACACTGTATGCTTTAAGTTGATCGACACAGGGCAGTGCATCGTACCTAGGGCACGTTCTAAGGCGCGTTATAGGTGATGATTACCAAATGACACAGGAGGGGCATAATGCTTGTTCCATCTCCAGAGGGCTAAGCCAAGTTACATTCGATTAGCGATGACGCTAGTCGATAAGTCCGAAAATGTATGGGATTTGACACATGCTATACAAATATTACGTGATATACCGACAACGAACATATTAATATGTAGAAATCGAATCGATTCGAAGCGAATGTAACTTGGCTAAGCCTATGGTATTAGTAATCAGGCACTAACATTTTTGATTTTCTTTTTTAAACTAACTCAACCCGGCTTTGCACGGATTATTTATTTTATTCCTAATTTTTACATTAAAGTACATTTGGTACATTAAAGTAATAATTCGAACGTTCGCGTTGTGTCTGTTTCTATCTGTATCGTGACGACCTCCGTGGCGTAGAGGGTGAAAAGCCGGCTGAGATACTTGTTCGATTCCGCCGCGGAATCAATGTGTGTGTTTTCCAAAAAAAATGTACCTATATTAATTGTATATAATGTATTCAATCACTTATCTAATCTAGTTGACATTAGCTTTGCTTAGTTTGGGGATATATAGTACTGTGTGAAATGTCTTGCAATATTTATTTTATTTATTAACACAGAGCCACACAACAGAACATTCGCCGTAGTCAGATAGTGTGGCCGCAGGGTAAGATGATTTAAAGGACTAAGAAATAAAACAAAGCACTTTATAATATTCTGTATATTTACCTAAGTGTAAAGGAGAATTATTTACAAGGTGGACATCAATAGATATTATGCCTACCTTAGACCTAATTATTTCCAACCTAAACTACATACATACGTATAATTAAATAAACAATTCCATAATAAGTAACCAGTAATAAGACAAAATAATATTAGTACATATTTCCACGATTTGTTATTTTAAGACAAGTGCTGCCATCTATTGACGACTCTACAAAGTTTTTGAGCACCAAATAAAAAAATATATAGGTATTGTAGAAACACAAACATATACTGAGAACTGTTAGAAATGTAACATGAAGATAGCTTATATTTGGTTATTCGTTTCGTTATAATTACAAGGACTATGTAATTCCTTACCTATAATTACAAAACTTAGGCTAAGTTAGAGCGTTTGGCTCTCTTATTTATTTGATGATCCTACCACAAGATTAAGCCATTTCAAAACATTTCTTATATATTTGCAACACCAATTATGAAATTATTTCTCTGTGAGTTACTTTTTATCAAAGCTCATACAAAGTCGATAACTAAATAAGACAATTTCTTCAGTTAAAATGAAGGTAAGAAGTTGTGTAGGACCAAGAGATATATATATGTTTAGAAACCGATTTATCTTGGTTTGTATTTTACATACAAATAGTGAACACATAGCATACAGTAAGAATGTCACTTTAGAAAAAACGGACGTCTTTAAATTAATTAATTAAATATGATCAATATCAATTAAATATGATCAATATCAATTGAATATGATCAATATCAATTAAATATGATCAATATTAATAAATATGATCAATATCAATTAAATATGATCAATATCAATTAAATACGATCAATATAAATTAAATATGATCAATATCAATTAAATATGATTAATATCAATTAAATATGATCAATATCATTTAAATATGATCAATATAATATGATAATTTGAATATTTGACAATTGATTTATATAGCGCCTGATGGCAAATTGCAGCATGAGTTGGGCCTAGGGGCGGGCAAACCGGGGCACCTGTCCCGGGCCGCAATTTCAGGGCGTGTCAAATTTTTCTTCCAAAATATAATAAAAAAACTGGTTTTCAAAAAGCGTTTGGCATCCACCTACATAGTTGACCTAGCTGTTCATTTGATTTGGATCGCTACAATTTTTAACAGTCCCCCATCAAGTTTCTGCACCAGTTCTATTTTTTATCTATTTTTAGACTGAGTTAGGTTAATTTTCTTGCCAGCTGAGTCAGCCTTGTGAAATCAGAGGAGGATATTAATTAAAATCACAAACACTAGGTTTAAAGATTAAAGCTTTAAAACATCAGACGCAGAGTTTCGGATAAGATTCATGGGGACTTTTCTGAAATAAACTGCACTTTTCGTATATAATTTTGTTTTAACAAAATATATACGAATGTATTTTCTCCAGTTTAATTCAGAAGACGTCTAAGCATCCGTCTTAGCGTCGTAGAAGACGTCTAAGCGTTATTTGTATCGGACTGTCTATGTCATGTGCGTCTGACATAGACAGTCCGATACAAATAACACTACCTGCCGCCACGAGCGTTGACGGCGTACTGACAGAGCGCAGCAGCCGATTCTCCCCCCCGTCTCGCCGCGCGTATACCTCAGGGAGTGCACAGCACTAATGGTCACACTATAGTTTGAAATGGATTTGAGGCTCTAGATGTATACAACTCAGTTATATGTTACCTAAACTTAATATCTACGAGATGCTTATAATATTACGTCGAAAGTGAATTGAAAATACGAGCCATGCCACTTATAAAGCCATAAGGTTAGGTACACATAACACGTGCATATTATGTAATTTTTAGTACCCATTGCAGTGTATGATTTTAGACACGGTTCAGTACATTTTGACTTGTACTCATAAAATATTTTAGGCTATGTATGTATATTCGACGAAATATCTTAAGTATACTTAAGTTGCTACGATTTTTTTTCTCCTTACTTAAAATAAAGATAACCCAGATTAAAATATAAAATAATTTATTAAATTATATCGGTCTTCGAGTAAAATTATTTGACATTCTCCAAATAAATTAGCAGAGATTAAAGTGTTTTTTAAGGTGTAAAATTGTCACGTAGATGGCACTAAGTAATAATAATTAAGAAAAAATATATTGTTGCACAACCTAAGGTTAACTTTACAGCACAAAAACTGTTACTATAAGAAAACATACTAACATACCTGTGTTTCTATAATTATGAGATTGTCTGCACATTTTGCATCATCAATGATATTTTTTTCTTAAAATATAATCAATAAATTTAATAAGATTAATTAACTCATTTCCCGCAAATAATTGTTTAATGAAAACAAATTTGTCACGAATGAGAGATGCAATGTAGGTGTCGTTTATAAAAAAAAATCAATCCCAATAATGAGAAACAATATTTATATAGACAAGAATAAAATTAAATCAATCGGATTAATTTTGCAGGTATTTTTATTGTTAAGTATGTATTTACTTATCTATAACAATTTATTAAAACCTTAGAGAAGTTCTAAATACTAACATACAACTACAATGTTACTTTACACTAAAACGCAGGCATGGACGTGTCCATAAACTCCAAGATTGAAAGTTTAGTTTAGTCTAGGCGAAGGAAATTGCAATATACAGAAGGAAAGCTAATGGCACAATAAAATTTTAACACAAGAACAAAATATCGTCTAGAGGAACAACGATAGTTCATATCATTCAACCAAAATTTAGAACATTTATGAAGTTCCTGATACGAAGTTTGAATTTTCAACATTAACCTCATTCAACATTTTCACAGCATGTCATAAAAGTTGGTCTCAAAACACGATAAGTAAATATTTTACATCAATGAATTTCCGTTTCCACCTTTTCTTTCTGATAAATGATAATTTTGTACATAGTTTGTACACTTTACAGTACAATCCGTACACGATTAGAAGTGTTAAAGTAAATTTCGTCAGCCTATTTTCGATTTTTCACAGAACAAGTTTAGCCACGTTCGGAAAATAAAAAGTAAAACGTTTGACTTTGAACGGATGGAACGTATCTTCGAAGTTTGAATAGTGGTTCCGATTCCGTTGAGTACCGTTCATTTGGGGTTGGTACGTTGGCTAGTAAACACGTGGCAAGGTTTGTTCTGAGTCGTCTCACGCGTAGAATTCGCGGTTGTTGTGTCCCTTCCCGTAGGAGGCTGCTGCGGGACTCCTCTTGGGCTCGTCGAGGGCGTACGAGCCTTCATCCTTCTTGCGCATGCGGTAAACTATGAACATTACCACTAGGATGGCACATAGCAGACCGACCACCGCGCCGCCGATCACGGCTGAAATTTGAAAAATATTATGTTATTTAAACTTCTCGATAATACTATTAGACAGGAGTTGTTGAAACGAGGTTATCGAACAAAGAACAAGCTGGGGTCAGCAAGCTGAAGAGGCAGTGGGCCGGTCATATTTGCCGCAGAATCGATAACCGTTGTGGTAAACGTGTTCTGAAGTGGAGACCACGTCTAGGCAAGCGAAGTGTAGGACGCTCTCCGGCTAGATGGAGTGACGATTTACGCACTGTGGCTGGCAGGGGTTGGATGAAAAGAGCTGAGGACCGGGATCAATGGCGCACCCTGGGAGAGACCTACGTCCAGCAGTGGACTGTTATATGTTGATGATGATGAGGAGTTGTTGAATATACAATACAGCTTGCAGAGAAAACTTTTCTTTCTGACAATGTTATTTAGATGAGGTTTCGTAGCCTGGGGTGATGTTATTGTAGACCTAACTACCTATACAGGCTATGAGAAAAACCGTAAGCAAAATAGAACCATCGGTTTGCCTTGCCAATCCAGTTTACTTTCGAACTAATTATAATAACAGAAGAAGCGTATACCTTTTGTAAAAATGAGCTATCCCATCTATATGCATTCCCACCGCGGAACAAATGTTTACAAATGAACAAAAGAAGGCATGATCGTGGTTAAACGAAGCTCTTTAAATTGTAAAGCGACTATACTAGACGTCAAAGCTCCTGGCAGACGGGGCCATAAAAAGTGGGACGAGCGACGATGATTGCTTCCTCGCTCGCTCTTAGAGCCCTTACGGGAGCCGCTAGTGATGCACCGAGTAGCTATCGATAACAAGTAATTAGCAAAATTGTATTGAAAAGGGTACAAACATGTTTATTGGTTGGCCCTGTCTCCCACGAGGCGTATATTCTTACTTATACTGTAAATTCGAAAGTACGAGTATCTCTGTCCCTCTGTCTCTCTATCTGTTTCATTCATTTTCAAAACTAAAGGGCTTGACCGATTTCGATGAAATTTGGTATATAAATAGATTATGACCGGGATTGGGACATATGCTACTTTTTACCGAACTGCGCAGAAGGAGGGTAATGTTTTGATTGACAAACCACGCGTTCGAAGCCGCGGTAGTAGTATAAAATGTTAGAGGAAGCTTACCGGCGAGGATGCCCGGCTGCGCGAAGAAGCTGGTGGCGCGGTCCTCCACCTTATTGTTCATGATGGTGAACACCACGTTGTCCGGCGGCCGAGCTTCGCTGTTCACGTTGCTGCCCGCCTGATCTTGATCCTGGAACACGGTACATATTATACATATATGTAAAATATAATATATACACGAATGCGAGGAAAAAACAAAACTTATACTGTATAAATGTATATTCTGTTCTATAATAAATTTATTGTATATTCCTTTGTAATATATTGATTGTATCCAGTAGTTTATTAATAATTAGGTAAGCTGCTAGATTTCTAGTAGTGGTCAGAGTTTAGAAGTAAACAGGAAACATGCCTGTTTTTAGCTAATGAACTTAACCTACTCGTAAATGATAAAGCGTTTTATAAGGCGTATACTCTAGGTAGTAAATAATTTAATACTAGAAATACATAATATTCAATAACTCATCATATACAAAAATAATATGTAAATCACCGACAAATGAGGAACACTCTGCCACGAATAGAATAATCTAAAAAATTTGGCGCTCTATAAAACTCAGTATACAAATCTATAAAATAATATGGAATTCTAAAAATGATTTACTTTATATGGTTTCCGATCATAATAAATAAAATAAAATAAAATAAAAATATTTTATTTCAGACAACTAGAGTCTTAAGACTAACATACACACAAAAAATATATATATAACAACAAAGAAGAACAGCTAAATATACAAAAATAAAAAATAGGCACTGGGTGAAAATAGAAAACACCATTTTGTGCCAAGGGTGACTAACTGAGGAAATTATTTCCTTCATTAATCACCCTCCGCACAAAACACTTCCAGAGCGGAGATGTGCAGCACTCAGCCACTGTCCTCAGGATGCTGTTGCGACTGCCCCGAATTCTGCTCATCAGCGATGCCGTTTTTTTGCGCATGATGGCGTGAAAGCCATCTGTGTGATAGTAGGCAAACATCCCCGATGCACTGCAGTATCGGGGCAACCGCAACATCATCCGGAAGATGTTATTATATTGGATGCGTAGGTCCTCCAATGATCTTTTGGTATTTCGGACCCACAGACTTCCCATGTGAAAGTAATGTAATTTTTTTTTAATAAAATAAATCAAAAAAGGCGTCAAGCAGAGCGAGCGACTCCCACCTAAACTATTTACAAGTACGTTGGAAGAAGTTTTCAAACCATTGGCAGTCTCATGGGCAACAAGGGGTATTGAAGTCGGCGGCCAGAGGCTTACGAACCTTCGGTTCGCCGATGACATAGTTTTTTTTGCCCCAAATGCATCCGAGTTACAAGAAATGCTACAAGAACTAAGCACAACGAGCCTCGAGGTTGAACTAATGATGAATCGACCAAAGACTCAAATTATGACCAATAGCACGGAACGTAGGGTGGTGGTAGACGGGCAAGAAATACACTATGTCGATGAGTACATCTACTTGGGCCAGTTAGCTTCTTTCAAAAACAACAACAACAACAATGCCTGGAAGAGCTACTGGTCCATGAAGACATTCATAAAAGGTGACCTTCCATTATCACTAAAACGTCAACTCATCGACATGTGTATTCTGCCTGTCCTAACCTACGGTGCCCAGTCTTGGTCACTGACTGAATCTCAAAAGTCCAGGCTCGGGGTTTGTCAAAGAGCGATGGAGCGCAGCATTTTGGGTGTCAAGAGAATAGACGGGATTCGGAACACCTCGCTGCGCTCAAGAACCGGCATCGCTGACGTCGGTATCAAGGCTGCCAAGTTGAAGTGGGATTGGGTGTGTCATGTCTCTCGCATGTAACCAAATAGGTGGGCTAAGGTCGTAACTGGATCGATCCCTGTGGATGGAAAGCGACACCGTGGAAGGCCTAAGAAGCGGTGGCGCGATGATTTGGACGCTTTTTATAGGGACTGGCGGGATTTAGTACAAGATCGAGAAAAGTGGAGAGATGAGGGGGTGGCCTTTGCCCAGCCGTGGGACAGCATATGCTAGATAAAAAAAATGAATAGTTAACATTGCAAAGGTCAGCTGGAGGAAATATTGGTGAATTAAAGAACTTTCTATCTAAACATACAAATCTTTCGTATTTATAAATTAATGTTTAACTTCATCACGAATGCGAATAAATAACGGGGACAAGAAGCCTTAAATAACAATAAATATTTACATGACAAAAATACAGAATAAACAGTTGAATCATCTAAAGACCGTTGCAAACGATCTATAGATAGCTCAATTGCTCCAGATCACTACCAGGCGGAAGTGTCTCCAAGACACTGGCTGCATTGCCCCGCTGAATTGCAATGCTTAAGCGTTGAACCAGATAAGCGCCAGCTTTCGGATCACACGTCGCCTCGAAAGACGCCCAGAAAGATTTTGAAAACGCGATGGGCCCCGGTACCCCATGGACCCAGGGTCTCGACCCCGAATGGCTCAAACACGTAAGCTCTGCCAAGACTTCCATATTTGCGCCACTTGAGATCTTCAGCTGAAATTGCCGCCGCACCGGCCCCAACTGCAGTACCAGACAGATGAGATGGCGCAAGGGTATCGACACACGTGACGTCCCACACCAAAAACCTACCCTTCTCCCAAGGTATAAGGTCATACCGTCAGGCCTCTTACTATCGTCACGTATCAGACCGTTCGGTTCGAGAACGGCTGGAACGTTGACGCTGCAAAAAGCCCGGCGGATGATATCATTAAGTCTAGCGTGACGGGAAATCTTACTGGCGGCCCTGGAGGCTGGAACACGATAATTCATGGCGACCCACCAACCTTTCTATCTAATGGAGAGCTAAAATCGATTTACTATAAAAACATTACTCCAAAGCATAGTTAGCCCTAATTGATCGGTCTAAACAAAATACCCACGTAGTTATTTCTTTAACCTATAATACTATTCCCCAAGTTACATATAAAATACAATTTAAAGAAGTAATTCACATTCACTACCTCACAATATTCACTATATAATTCCAAATTATTGTTAATTATTTTGCCATTCTTATTTTAACTTTGTTCATTTAATTTGGGTAAAGGCCTTCTCCATCCGTCAAATTAAAAAGTTCATAAGAATGCAATGTACTTACGGGTGAGGGTGGCGAGTCTTCGCCTGAGATACTGATGTCAGTCTGCTCAGGGCGTGCGGGCTGCTCCTCAGTGCCAGATCGCCCCTTGACTTCGTACTCTGTTTTAGGCTTTTGTACGTTTGCTGAAACATTATGTTGTCATGGATTAGTGATTTGATATGGTTACTTATATATGTAGGTATAGACACTATTGAAAACGTTTATTTTGTTATGCTTATCACGTGCTGTTTGTTCATTAGTAACGAGTAGTACATGTTTTTTAGTTCGAGGACTCATATTATATGTGATATTTTTGTTAAAAAACAAACAATATCACGAAATAAGTGAGCAATGGCCTTAGCATTTAGGCAATTCACAAATTAACGACCATTTTTGGGTAACTTAAATACCTACCTATAAATTACTTACAAATATCACACGTTGGTATTTTTAAGGAATAAAAATATATGTTCTCACTATTAGATGAGTACCCGACACAAGTTGTAAGTGTATGCTTCCCTGGTTTTGATAAATATAAATATCTACTAATGAAAATTTATGTATAGGGTTTAACCGATGTGTCACATATATGGGTAGGTTTGTAATATAAATTGATGACGAAGACTTACAGGAAGGACCAGTGGAGTTAGAGGAGGATGGACAACTAGTTCATGAAAAGCATCCAATGGAATACACTCTATGGATACACAACAACAATGAATACTGTAAGCTAATGGGTCATGAGATGAAGTTACAAAAACTCTCTGGCTAACCTAGACACATGCTAAGATACAATTGAAGGAATAATTAAAAGTGATTTACATTGCATGATAGTAACGAGGTCATGCAAGATATAACTAGAGGAAGAACGGCAACACTTACCACTGTCCCCATTACATTGAACAATTAAAAAAATATTAAACAATTATGATAGAATGTGTATAAAGTGATAGTAACTAGACGACTGTCGGCTTAAGAGGAAACTGCCAAGTGGATGTGCGATTATTGAGCGCTGGTGAAACAATGTGGATAAGAATAGTACCTACCTAAGTAGGTACAGTAGTAATGTTAATTAAATTTTACGTCACGGTTTATTGTTAATGATGTTAGTGACCGCTTGTCTGTTGAGTACCGCAATATATTTCCTCAAAATTATATTCCTGCTTTATATTTGTTGGGATTTAAATATATTCGTAAGATTTCTGCAATTTAAGGTGTTTTGATAACGAAACAAACTTTTTTCTCAGTATATTTCCATCCATGGTCCATAGTTTTGTATGAAAAGGCATAAGAATAAGGGTTTTGTATAAATTAGGTTCTATTTAAGACTGATATATGGATTAGCTAATAACAAATAGTATGTGTGTTCAGATAGCTGCAGAGACTTATGGTGTAGATACTTTGCAACGATCTGTACTTAGACTAATGTCAGCAGCTTCAATAACATTGTATTCTATTTTGATTCGAATTTCCGAATACAATTTCCGTTTTTAGTGTTTTATTCTTTCTGTTGATACACAGGAAAGTAGGATACATCTTCAATCAAATAATTTATTGAAACTGTTGATCAATAGAAAACAATGGTTATGTTTAAAATATATAAAACATCTACTCGTGTGGAAGACTAAAAGAGTTTAGTCACTTATAAATTAATAGTAATAATTTTAAATACGAGTCCAATGTTTTCTTTTTCTACCAAGATAACCCGTGGCCAAGAAAACGAAACATATAACTCCAGTGCATTGATTTATCATAACGATTAATCAGTTTTAAATCATCTGAATCGACAGAATCTTTTATCTAAGTTCTGTTCCATATAACTTTTAGTCTTCCAAAAACTAAAATAATATGCAAATAAAAACTGGCATGCGTCAGCCACTACTCACGAACGTCTACATTGAACTGCTTGGTTCTAAGGATCGGTGATTCGGTCGTAGTGGGAGGCGGGGTCGGCAGCTCCTGAGGCTGCACCGTTTCCACCGGGAGAGTCGGCTCCGGGGTCTCGATGTACACCGGCGGTTCGGTAGATGAAGCGGCACTGTACGTGTTATAGTGCCTGGGGACAAAGTCTTCGTCATCTTCGGGTATATCGATGGGTAGTCTGCCGGTGTCACCTGATCCGCGTCCGTCCTCGTCGTCGGGCCCGGGGCCGGCGCCCCAGCCGGACCCTGAACTCTCGTCGGGCTCTACGCCGGAACCGTCATCGTCGTCGTCAGCGTACGACTCCTTGGCCGGTAGGGGCTGGTCGTGTTGTTCGTGTTGATCGACCTGGTCGTGATCCTCCAAGCTCGTGATCACTGGGGAGCTGCCGGTGGCGTCGATACCCTCCTGAAATTGAGATAAAATATATTTGATTAAACAGGTAGGAAGAGAATTTCAAACAGATTGCTCAGTGATGCATATTAGGAGATACAAATCCAACAGTGGACTGTGAACGAAGGATAAAGATAAGTACTATATAGTATGCTGAGCTGAGGACCCTTTCGCCACCACATTTAACATTTTTAGTTGTATTATATTTTTTTGTGTCATTTGTTTCTGGGTCCATTTGTGGTGGTCTGAATAAATATTTTTCTTTCTTTCTTACTATATAAATTAATTTCTTATTAATGGCCAATTGACCATTTCGATACTACTATATTACAAATATATCAAAAAGTAGAAAGAGAGAGAGAGAGATAGATTAAATTATCAATTATGAATAAGCATGACATTGTGAGGGTCGCAGGCCGGGCTGTCGATGGAGACGATTTTAGATTCATAAGATGTAGAAATTTCCCAGCTGACGATATGAAATATACATATGAAGTAGGTATTATAATGATCTAATACTTTCTGTATAACCTTTATTCATACATAAGGGTATTGAATGTAACACTATAGAGCACTGTAGAATTGGGTCAGTGAGATGACGTCAAAGTAAATAGCATGAGAGTTCAAAAGGTCTTTCAGCTGTGTCTGTGAACCGTGTTCTATCTGCATTCATAATTATTGGATTGCTCAGTAAACAGAATTGCATACATTATAAAAACGTTCGGTAAACAAACTTTAATATTGATGGCCCATCATGGCGTTCCAAACAACCGATTCGAGAAAGTTAATTTACTGAATTAAATTTTCATTAATAACCTAGTTTTTCACTCTGATTCTCTTATCTTTATTAGTTATATCAAGTAGAATCACGGCAAAACAAAGGCCCAATCATAAACACATCAAAATAAGGGTAAAGAGCAATAAACTACTGAATTTTCTTCTACGTCACCATGAATGGGTGAAGCGTTAATGAAGGTCGTCGGCACTTATCAATAGAAGACACTTACTTTTCGCACTATCACAAGTTATTCCAATTAGGCCTGATCGTCCTGTACAGAAAATTTTGAATTTTTAAAGCGAGCTATACCCGGTTTGCGTAAGTTGTAGTGGCGCAGATCGATAGGCTGCGGAGGGGTGACCAATCCCAACTAGGGAGGGGAGAGATGTTGTATTCCCGCGACCGCCGATAGATGGGGAGGTTTTGCGGGAAGGTTTGTGAATTGCACGGTAGAGTGCGTTTTGGGAGGCGTCGTGTCGGGTTCAGGTTTGGAGCTTGAGACAGGTAGTGTAAACACTTGGTATACACCTAGATGGCGCTGCTGTATATGACTTGAGCTTAAAAATGTTACTGTTTGATGTGCACAAACTTATTGAACATGTAACTAACAAAACATTTGTAGGGAGTCCCCAATACCGACATTCGCAAGCGGACTAAAGTTCAAGATGTTAGCAAGCGTATATTGAGACTCAAATGGAGTTGGGCAGGACATGTGAGCAGGCGCGGTGATGACAGGTGGAGCAAAGTGCTGATTGAGTGATGGCTCCGAGATGGAACCAAGAACGGAGGTCTTCCGCCGGTAAGATGGGTAGACGACATTATAAAAATCACAGGTCGTATGTGGGTTAGAACAGCGCAGGACAGAGGCGAATGGCGACAACAAAGAGAGGAGTATGGCCAGCAGTGGGATGAGAAGGGCTGACGATGATGATGGTTTTATTTGCAAAGTATTCAGATTTTATGTACGGAACACAGAACAAATACAGGGGTCAACGCCTATCAAAATCAATTAGCAAATAAGGACACGTAAACTGTCCTACCTAAAAATTATTTTAATTGTGCGTGGTATACCAAATCTACCTAGTCAGGTCATAAATTCTGTCACAAGTTTAATATAAAATAATTGAAACAAGTTTATTCATTATGTAACCATTCATATACCAAAATGAACTTAACAAAACATAGATTCTTATGACACTAAAGTTTATTCAAAATGACCTCCGTGATTTTGAATATAGGCCTTCAATCTGCGCGGCCAGTCGTCTATCGCAGCACGAACGAGGTCCATGTCAATATCGGCGGCTGCCTTAATCAAGGATGTCTTGAGTGACTCCAAATTGGGATGAGGCTTTGAGCACGCCTTTTCCTCCAAGTGTTGCCATATCTTGAAATCTAACGGATTCAAATCTGGACTGGAGAAGGTCCAGTCTTAGTGCCGGATGAAGTCGATTTCACGCGCCGCGAGCCAGTCTTCTGTGCTCTTCGCTCTATAAGCTGACGCCGAATCTAGTTGGAACACCCAGTGCCTGTTATTGAACATGGTATGAGAAACAGGTTCCACAAGGTTCGTCAGGACTATATTTTGATACACAACTGCATTCGTTTTTACACCTTTCTCACAAAAATGTACCTCTGTTAAGCCCCAATAAGAAACTCCCAACCATACCATGAGCGAGGATAGAAAATGACCTCATTGGACACGCGGAATACGGTTGCTCGCTTCTTCACTACTGTGTGCGTACACCTTATCAATTTGTTTGTTGTAGCTCTCTTCTACGGTAAAAATTTTTTCGTCCGAAAAAAGAATTTCCCGATATTTTTTTCCCGCGTACTGCTTCAACAAAGCGCGGCATCTCTTCAGTCTCAGGTCCATTAGACAAGCATTCAAACGATGTCCTGTTTTTCTTCGATATGCCCGAAGCCCTAAGTTTTCATTAAACACCCTTTTCCCCGTGGTTCTGCTTAACCCCATCTGAAGGGCCAACAGTTTCTGCTTACGTTTGGGATTTCTTTGAATTTGGGCCTTCACAGCTTTTATCACTGCTGGAGTCCTAACAGACCGAGGGCGACCACTTCTTGACCTGTCATCTACACTAGAGTCTTCATTGTATCGTTTGATGATGCGATAAACGAATCTTTTGGTTATATTCAAATTTTTCAGTATGTCAAAAATTTTAATTGGCGCGTAACCGCAACGATGCAAAGCAATAACTGCAACACGGTCTTCTTTAAGCGTCCACTCCATATTTAAAAATGAGTAAAATTCTAAAAAGTATACATTTTTACTTTCATGAACAATTCGAAATTCGAATTCTATAAACTTTTTTGTGGCCAGCATTCTAAAAGAAAAGTTTTTACTGTGTGACAATACTTATGACCTGACTAGGTATTTTAAACAGTTTTTAAAACGAATTTTCTATTATTTAATTAAAACAAACCGACTAAGTGCGAGTCGGACTCGCGCACGACGGGTTCCGTACTACTAACTATAAAACGGCAAAAAAATCATGTCTGTTGTATGGGAGCCCCACTTAAATATTTATTTTATTCAATAGCACAATTTTATTTATTTACCTTATTTGAGGTTGGCGCCGATTAAGCTGGTCCTCTAAATTGTATGAGCACCCAACCCATACAACTCAGAGGACTATCTTAATTGGCGTTAACTATGTATGTATGAGGACACGCGTGGGCCGTTCCTGAGTAAATCGGTGGTGACACACGGACAGACGGACAAGAGAGTGATCTTATAAGGGTTCCTTTTTTACCTTTTGAGGTACGGAACCCTTAAAAGGTTTATTTATACAGAATTTAAACATTGTATATGTAAACATGTTATTTAGTATTCTAGTTGGGTAAAGGTACTCTAGATAAGGTACGAAAAGTGTATAGTCTCGCATGTCCACCATCAATCTTGTCTGTTTATATTAGCTCGGATACTTGCGATGTAATTTTGTGTACCTAAACTGTTTTCCCCAACTGCCGATAAAAGGTATCGTATCTGTAGGTACGAGTATGTATTTACTAATATCTCAAAACATAAGTAACATTTTAATAACAACAAAATTATAACAGACTTCAGATAAAAAGTCACAGGAAAGCAAAATGCGCAATTTCGTTTACTTTGATGACGTATTTTTTTCAGTTATTTTGATTTAAATACCACTGAACTTTTTTATGGCACCAATCCGAAAGTATATACATACATCGTTTCAAGAAAAAAAAGATTTTTTGAAATGCGGTTGATAAATGACGGAGTTCTGAGTTAACAAACATAAACAAAAAAACATTGAGAATTTACTTCTTTTTTTGAAGTCAGTTAAAATTATAATAAATCATGGTTTTGAGTGACTAATGGTACACACGGCTACACATCAAGCTATACGGTACCAGTATAAGCTGACCTCTTACTCTACGAAAAGCTTACACAATGCGAGGTCAGCTTATACTGGAAATGTATAGCTTGATGTGTACCTACATTGACAAAAGTTTAAAAAAAGTTACAGGCTCACGTCTCTATTAATCCCCTCATATATATTCCCTTATCTAAATTAGTACGCATACCCGTGCATATAGTATAACTTTTTGAAGTATAAGTTATAAAAATTAATAAAATAAAACTATACTAATCGATAACACAAGCCTTAGCATTTTAAGTTTTAGTTCATACCCTAAAAGGTATGATTAAAATATTCTCACGATATTTTCCTTTACATTTTTAGGCACGTATAAATGCGCACATAAGTTTTTTGAATCGAAAGATCCATCGGTGCACGATCCAGTTTTGAACCCATATTAAACCTCCCAACTAGGCCAATACGAGTACATTATTAGCAAAAAAAAACTCAGTTCAGCGGACTATCATTAGCTAAGTATGAATGAACTCGGGATAATGGCAAATGGAAATAAATGGGTGTGGACGAGTGCCGTGATAGTCCGAGTATCGTAACATCGTCCGGCGCCGAGTAATGAGAAAATATTATTTATTGTTCTAGGTTAAGGCACTGACCCGACATACTTTACGGAGGTTTATTACGGTCATATTAATCCATGTTTAGGGGTGGTGTTTGAGTGGGGTTTTTTCCCAGATAAAATAATACTCCCAAATATATAGTTATGTGATATTATTTCGCTTGAAAACATGTGGCAACTGATTCTAATGGTGCGAATTACCACGAATCAACTGAATAAACTGAGGACTGATTTGTGGTGTGAATTTAATATGAAACTTTTATTGTAGGACTTACGACTTACGCTACCCCGTTTTACGCGAATTCTGAGATACGCGGTTTTTCTTTTTGATGGGCGCGCGCTTCAGCTCTCCCAATCGATAATGATGATGTCATCCAAAAGAACAACAATTTTAACTCCGACTTACGCGGATTCGACTTACACGGTTATCGCTCGGTTCCACCTAACGTTCCACGTAAGTTCGGGGTATTACTGTATATCAATTTCAAGGCCTACTAACATACTATTCGCTCGATTAAGAGGAAACACAAGGGCCGTTTTTCTTTTCCATACAAACGTAGTCCCCTGTTTCCTCCCTGGATAATGTCAGTACAGCAATAACTTTTTTTTCTCTAAAATCTCTGGCCACTATTGGTATGCCCCTAAGTTTTCCTTTTTTTCATAAATTAATTATTAAAAGAGATATGAACATTCAAAAACGTATAAATTTTGTCAGATGTTCCGCTGTGTTCAAACATCCAGAAAACAAATTTGACTAGATTATATAAAAAAAGGAAAACATAGGAACACGGTCAAAGTCTATCTTCGGTCACTGTTTGTGAGATTATGAACTGTTCATGTATTAGACGTTTTGATGAGAACATATTTTTCGTTTCATTTCTTTTGCAATAAAAATATGGTGCTCAGGATTTGATAACCTCGTTTTTAAGTGCCCTCACTCGACTCCTCACTGTAAGAGCAATGAAAAAGATTGGCTTTTCACTCTAAAGGTTCTGCAACTTCCAGATAAAGTATTCCACGTTCGTACCGGTATGATTATATTGGAATACATTACAACGTTCATGAAGGGTGTAAAGGGGAAGCCTAAATCTGATACAGCATCCCTCCCTATCTGACCTCATAATTCTGCATCGTGGCATCCTTCTCTGTACCGCGCTTAATCGTGAGATGACGATAAATGAATGCGGAAGGTCGGAGGTGGTTAAAATGTAAAGTTGGTTATCTCTGGCCATTTCAAAGTACCTGGGGAAATGAGCCTGATAGAAGTGTCCAAAGCTAGCTGCACTTGCAATGTTTGAAAAGAAAACATTTGACGACGCTCGGTACGTTTTGCTTTTTAATATTTGCAATGTTTGTTAGTTTAGGTCAAATCTTGCAACTGAATTTTAAACCAGAGGGTTTAGCCAAGTTACATTCGATTAGCGATGACGCTAGTCGATAAGTCCGAAAATGTATGGCATTTGACACATGCTATGGAAATATCATGTGATATATCGACAACAAACCTATGTAGAAATCGAATCGATTCGAATGTAATTTGGCCACAGGCTCAGTTCCCCCCCAACCGATCGAGCTGAAACTTAGAATACATAATAATGTAACTTCTTACGAAAGACGTTTTTGACGCCCCCCCCTAACCCCTTGTTGAGATGTCAAGATATTTGTTTCGACCCACTACCCCTCTCCCTTTTTCTCACGTGAGATTTTTCAAAATGTTGAACTTATTTAAAATAACACAATTGGCTTTAAAATTAAAAAAAAAAATGTGATATAAGCCAAGACCCCCCCCCCCCATCCCGCTTCTCCTAACCCTCACGTGAGATTGGGCGAGATTCGGCTAGACCCCCTCTCCTCTTGGACACCTCACGTAATTAATGGACGGCCCCTGATGCAGACGGATGCTAGAAATAATTGCATTAGAATAGAATAGTTAAGAATAATTAGGAATACACATGTAACTTCGGTGACAATGCAATAATATGGTACACATGATGGAGACGGATGCTTGACAACGTAACTACTGAATGGGTTATAGTAGGCTACTATAGTGTGACCATTAGTGCTGTGCACTCCCTGAGGTATGCGCGGCGAGGTGGGAGGCAAAGAAAAAACTGCATGAGTTCACATGAGATCGAAACATGTCGGACATATCTTACGATATCAGTTTGCATTTCTAAGGCAAGACTTGTGGCGGGACGATGGTCGGAGGCTATCTATCTGTAATATATTATACTTACTTAGTTGATTAAAATGTAACTTAAATATACTCATATTTTATTAAAAATATGCAGGTGATAAATAAGAACTAAACTTATAATTCAAAGGACTTGTTTTATTGAACATTTTTTTATATTTACAAACAATTATATATTCTAACGAAAGTTATTCTGACATAGATTCTGTTTCAACTTCCATTTCATATCACGAGATAACGCACGACCCATCTTTGAATATTTATCCCGTGTGCATCTGACATAGACCGTCCGGTACAAAAGCTACCTACCGCCGTGAGCGTTGACGGCAGACTGATAGATCGGAGCGGCCGACACATCCCCCCCGTCTCGCCGCGCGCATACCTCAGGGAGTGCACAGCTCTAATGGTCACACTATAGTGTTTGGGCTCATTTGAATCTGCTTGCGGTTCCGATTATGAATTTTATAAAAGCTTATTTTAAAAATGTATTTTTTTTTAAAACTTTTACACAAGGTTTCTTCTAGCGAGATTATTAGCGCATCAAATTTGACAGCCGAACTAATTTAGATGTAATTTGGTGGAAGTGACATATTTTATATTAAATCATATTAGACTTACATAAAATATTAACAAGCTCTGACAAACGCAATAAAATAATAACTAATAGGTACTGACTGACATTACAAAATTACTCAATATAAATAATTTATTGAATAATTATTATTCTTTTATTATGTAAGTATAATAACAATCAAGTATATATAAATAATCAATAACCTATGTGCAAAGTATAATATATTAAAATATGGAATAAATTGCAAGGTGTTAACAGCATGCCTACCTAATTAGATAGGAAAACATGGTCTGCCTTCTTGTTGTAATACCCTACCAGGGTATGTGAAACAATCTACCTACTACTAATAACACCTCGGTAATAACACAAACAGTGATGACATATGGAACCGAGACGTGGTCCTTCACTATTGGCCTTATGAATAAGCTCAGAGTCGCTCAACGAGCTATGGAGAGGGCTATGCTCGGGGTTTCTCTACGGGATCGAATCAGAAATGAGGAGATACGTAGGAGAACTCAAGTCACCGACATAGCCCGACGGATTAGCACGTTGAAGTGGCAATGGGCAGGCCATATAGCGCGCAGAACAGATGGTGGATGGGGCCGGAAGGTTCTCGAGTGGAGGCCACGGACCGGCAAGCGCAGCGTAGGACGTCCACCCACTAGATGGGCAGACGACTTGGTAAGAACCGCAGGTCGGCGTTGGATGCAGGCCGCTTCCAACCGCAGTTCCTGGAGATCAATGAGGGAGGCCTTTGTCCAGCAGTGGACGTCCTACGGCTGATATGATGATGATGATGATGATGAATAACACAAACTCATGACCGAGCTCAAAGTCGCTCAACGAGCTATGGAGAGGGCTATAATCGGGGTTTCTTTTCGTGACAAAATCCGCAATGAGGAAATCCGCAGAAGAACTAAAGTTGCCGACATAGCTCTCAAAATTAGCAAGTTGAAGTGGCAATGGGCAGGCCACATCGCTCGTTGAACCGATAACCGATGGGGAAGAAAGGTTCTCGAGTGGAGACCACGGACTGGAAGACGCAGCGTAGGCCGACCCCCCACAAGGTGGACCAATCTAGTAAAAATCGCGGGGAGCCGTTGGGCGCAAACGGCTACCAACCGCTCGTTGTAGCGATCTAAGGGGGAGGCCTATGTTCAGCAGTGATCGTCCACCGGCTGATGATGATGATGATGATGAATAACACAAATACATAATATGAAAGTATTATATTAATTGAGTATTGAAATACACAACTTAGAATAACATATAGATTGTTTAGGACATGTTTACTTGGTTATCGAAAAAAAGCCATATTAAAAGCTATAACATTTGGTAAAATGTTGTACAAGCTACAACATCCAAAAAGCGGTTATCCACTTTATCACGTAGATATCGTCGAAACAGGTTAACTAGGTAAGACCGGAGTTTTGTGTTCGTTGGAATTTAAATTTGCTGCCGAATGAACAACTAAATCCCGCTTGCTAGTTATTAGTACTGGTGCGTATAACTTCTCTAACTTGAATATTGACTCGAAAATTACTAGTAATGTCACACGCGCGTGAGCCTAGATTATTAGAGCAATCTAGGCTATTAACAGCTGATTCAGCGATGCTAACTTAAGGCGAAAGAAACACAAGGTGAGTTAAGGCAATGACTTAAAGTCCAATTTACTAGCAATATGCCACATACCTTTATTTCAGCAAACCCCGACACAGATACAATGCCGCGTTATAGCTTAAAAGTTCAGTCTAGATGCACTATGCTGGCCAGCGATAAAAACCACAGAGTCTAGAATACAGATAACACTTGTCTTGATGTAAGTTCAGTTCAGGGTTTCGGGCGATAAAAATGCGCGTCCGATGGTGTTTGGATCAATGCGCAAGCGATGCGCACGATACGATCGTATTTGCGAGACTGACCGGAAGCCGGCAAAGTTGGTGGCGAAATGCACAGAGAATCACCAAAACAACGGTATAGTGACACTTATGCAATAAATAAGACTATTAAATCAATGCCTCTCAATCAATAAGATGATGTAATAAAATATAAGAAAAAAAAAAAAAAACGAAAAAATTATAAGCGCAACCATTTTCCCCGGCTTGAAAGTTCCCACTTTCGAAACACAAAGGAAAAGTAAATAAAACTGCATATCATCACAACTCCACCAAAGTTATAAGAACTATAAAATTGCGACTCTATATTACAAATAAGACTATTAACTAATTATTCTACGCGGTAACTAAATCTAATACTGCACATTGGTGCACGATAAAACTTAGTCTAAATGTAACGAAAAAGCACGAACCGACGCGACGTGATCAAGAGGGGTCCCGCATAATCGCAACCTGTTTCAGAGAAAGCCTTAGGAGCAGACTCAATGCGAGAACGTGGCAAATCCGCCATTATAGGAAAGGTAGGTCGCGGTTTTGCTCGAAAGCAAATGTTACAATTAAAGGTAATGTGAAGTGCAATACGTCGCGCAGACAGGATCCAAAACTTCTGTCGTAGGAGAGATACGAGCAAGTTTGGTCCTGTGTGGAAATTTTTCACATGATAATGGGAAACTAGAAGTTCCACTATATGATCTTGACGCGGAAGGAGGATCTGATGACGCGAGTCAAAATCTAGCTCAGAGTTTGCTAGGCGACCTCCAACGTGAATAAGTCCTTCGTTGAGAAAGGGACTTAGCCGTTGTACTGGCTTAGAGCACAATTCATTGCGGGCTAAACGACCGAGATCAGCTCCAAAATGAATCCTTTGCACCGATCGTAACACAACGAATTCAGCGAACTCTAGGTCAGACGCGGTAACGGGCCCTCTAGGGAGACGTTTGATGAACTTATAAACGAAGCAAATCGTTTTTAAGTATTTCAACCAGGAAGAAAACCTGGTAGAACGAGCGTAAAAAATGTCGTCGGAAGGAGGACTACCATCTGAGCATTCGTGCGAGAGCACAGGGAGAGCCACGGGCTTCATTTCGGGAAGCTCTTGCGACTCACCTGAAACGAATGGTTTTATCGGCCATTCAGAGCGGGGAATCTTAAGCCATGGCGGTCCATTTAGCCATAGCGGATGATGGACTAATTGGGCAGGCGTTAAGCCGCGAGAGAGACAATCACTGGGATTTTCAGACCCTTTCACATGGAAGAAGTGATCTGCAGAAAGATTGTCTTGAATCTTAGCTATACGATTGGCTACGAAAGTGTGCCATCGATGCGGTGCGGAATGAATCCAACTCAAAGTTACGGTTGAATCCGAAAAAGCAACTACTACCTCAATGGCGTGCCGAGCTGCGAAAAGATTATATACTCGCTTTATCACAGTTGATAGGAGAAGTGCGGCGCTTAGCTCGAGACGAGCTAGAGAAACGACTTTCAGTGGTGCGACTTTAGATTTCGCACACACCAGCGAAACGACGATACTACCGTCGGGTTTGACAACGTGGGCGTAGACCAAACCACCGTAAGCCTTCTCACTAGCGTCGGCAAAACCAACGAGTGAGAGCTTACAGCGTTCCACGACGCCGACATGTCGCAAAAATCTCAATTCAGAGATAAGTGGCAGTTCAGTTTGAAATTGTTCCCACAGACGAACAATTCGAGGTGGGGGGACGTCATCCCATCCAAGTTTGACAAGCCAAAGCTCTTTGATAAGAAGCTTGGCGTATAAAATTATTGGTGCCACAAGGCCTAGAACGTCGAAGAGACGTGCGATGGAAGATAGAATATTCCGTTTTGTGCAAGGGCGATCATTAGGATTAACCTGGAAGGCGAAACAATCCTCGTCAGGAAACCAACGAAGTCCCAGTATTTTCTGTGTTAGATCCTTACTTAAGTCCACGCTCTGTGAAAGTCGTAATGACTCTGGGATAGTCCGAAGAACATCGACACTGTTGCTAGACCACTTCGTCAGCTGAAAATCACCGAGAGAGAATATTTTTATCAGTTCACGAGCCGAGTCTATAGCTAGCGCAGTGCTGGGTATAGAACTAACTATGTCGTCCATGTAAATATCTCGTTGTAAAATGTCCCTGGCGAGAGGTAACTGTGTTCCTTCATCCTGACATAGCTGTTGGATAGTGCGAATAGCTATAAAAGGACTACACTTTAAACCAAATGGAAGCACTGAAAACTGATAAATTTTAAGTTCTTCTTCTTCATTAAACCGATACAAGATACGTTGAAGCGAACGATCTTGCTGGCGTATACCTATACGTAGGTACATAGATTGGACATCTGCGGAAACAGCGACACTGAAAAGCCGAAAATTTAACAAGATGTTAAACAGGTCAGCCTGAAGGACTGGACCTGCGAACAGGATATCATTGAGCGAGGTACCATTGTCTGTACATGCGCTGGCATCTAGAACCACTCGCAACTTAGTAGTCACTTTATCCTCTCGAATAACAGCATGGTGAGGAATATAGTATTCCATATCTCGCTCCTTACAATTTCGTTTGGGCAACGTACATTCAGGTAAGATATTCTGCACCAAAGAAATGTAATTATTCTGTAGATAATCCCGTATAACGTCATCATAAAGAAGCTTGACGTTAGGAAGCGATTTTAGTTTACGTTCGAGGCTCAAAAATCTCTTGCGAGCTATATCAAAAGAATTTCCTAACGCTGACGCGTCTGTTTTCAGTGGTAAGGCTGCCACATACTTGCCATTTTTAGCGCGGGTAATTGTGGTACAATAAAACTGTTCACAGCGTTTATCATCCACACTATCAATGGACGGAGCAGTAACATCTTCAATCTCCCAAAACTTACGAAGATCGAAGTTATCGAACGAACTCGCAAAGAAAGACAGAGTGTCAGTTGGAGGTTCGATAATAGGTGCTTCTCCTAGAAGTACGTAGCCGAGCACAGTCTCCAATGCATCGGGGCAGTCGGGTACGCTGGTCACGTGACCTGGTCGCAATAACTTAGCGAACAACTTGACCCCAAGTAACGTGTCAATATTACCTGGCACACCCCAGGTGTCATCCGCGAGTAGTTTAGGATCAATATGATTCAATTCGGCAATATTTATAGCACACAAAGGAAGCTGGCTGGTTATTTGATCCAAAACTAAAGCGTCAATTTCATACCTAGGCTGCGGGCGAAGCCGTGAGCCGAACATAAGGTTCACCGAGCCGCGTACGGACTGCGACGTGCCACCAATACCACGAACGGTATTTATCGAATCCGCATGTATAGTTAGACCGAGCATACGGCAGCAACGCGTCGTAATATAATTCTTTTGTGACCCAGGGTCCAAAAGACATCTAACCACCACGTCCTTACCTTTCATACCTGCTACTAAAACCTTGGCCGTCGCCAGCACTTCGGTACTGCGTGTGGCCTGAACTTGAGCAGAAGAATGCGTACACAACGCCACACGATCAGGGGTAGCAGGGTCGGCCGCAGAAGTTGAGGAGGGGGCGATCGCGGGGGCAAGCGTAGGAGCTTGTGTCGATTGCTCAAAATGCAATAAGGAATGATGTTTGCCGTTGCATTTCTTACATGTGGATTTGGATAGACACTTAGATACGGTATGTTGGCTACTCAGGCAGTTACCACATCTTTTATTGTCTTTTACAAACTTAAATCTATCATTTACGCTCAACTTTTGAAACGCATTGCACGTAAACAAGTTTGTATGCGTGGAATGACAAAGTGAGCATTTAGATTCAGTAGCTACAAACACCTGCGATACCTTAGATGAGGTGCTGGAGCCACCTACGGGCGAGGGCTTAGTTGCTGCAGGAGACGTGCGAAACAAGATTTTGACTTGTTCACGAACAAACTTTACGAAATAATCATAATCTAACTCCTGTTGATTACGAAGCGACATTTAAAAGTGTTTTGCAATGTCTGAGTCTAGTAATTTAAGACCCAAATGAATAAATATAAAATCAGTCAAGTTATCTATGTTCAATTGTTTAAGTCCCGCAACCGTAGCAGTTAATTTATCGAAACCCTTTTCAATATTAGCGGGCGTCGATCCGAACGCTTTCAATGAGAACAGCTGATTTAGATAATTAGTGGCGAGCGCGCGAGTATCCAGGTACTTTGCGATAAGCGCATCCCAGACCACGCGGTAATTATCGCCAGAAGGTACAATACCTACTGCCACATTCCTCGCCTTTCCCTTTAAACAACTCAGCAAATAATGAATGCGATCAGAATCTGATAAATCTGAGTTAGTATGTATAATACGTTTGAAAGTCTCATAAAAGAACGGAAAGTTCTGAATATCACCGTGAAAGGTGGCCAACTCGATTTTAGGCACTTTTATATGATATTTATTAGTGCTCGATTTCGTGCTAGTCGAAGCCGCAGAAGCGGGTTCCTTGGAATCATTTGATTCAGTCAATGAAACCAAAGTATTTTTTATCTCGCAGACCAATTCATCAAAGGATGTTAAAGCACTATAGCTTACTGCACACGTTGGATCTAATGTCAAATTTAACATATTTACCTCGTCCATAATCTCATTGAATTCGCTACGTAGTGCATCAATTTGTTTAGCCTGAGCAATAAAGGTCTTACGTAATCTTTCGGTTGTTAAAGATTTTGTTGAATCAAAAATACCTTGAACCCGTGCGAAATATGAGTCGCGTTTACTTTCAAACAATCTAAGTTTAATCTTGTCACTCATTGTGAACAGACGTTAAAACCAAAACAAAACGAAAAAAAAAAAAGAATTTCTAAATTAAATCAACCGAACTCTAAATTACCTTTACAGAACCCTAAAATGCGTAAGTGAAGTTAGGGGGGCAAATGAAAACAATAACTCAGCGAGCAGTTTTATAAATTAAATATAATAATAGTATAGACGGACGCACTTATCCGTGCGCGCGAACCCTAACAATAACAAATTGTAAGGTTTAAAACATATAAAGCGAATAAATTTCAACAGATTGCCAATAACAAATGGAATGCAATAAAAATAGTAAAAACGCCTAATACCTTAAGAACGTACTTACTTATCTGTTTGCAAAACTGATAATCAGCAGTTATGTTGAATGCGATGCGATAACAATTCTGCACTACTTCTATTTATACGAGCGTAACTTACTCAATACCTATAGTACAGATTCTTAACCTATAATAAGTTAAGTGCGAAAACTACAAATAACTATAGAAACTTATTACGTAAGCGATGCGATTGTATGTATAACGAAATCCCTTCGTACAAAACAATAATTACCTAACAAGTAATGCGTAGACGACGCGACCGTTCCAAATAACTTATCTAGCAAGTGCTACGTTTGCCAAGTTAGGTGCGGGTGATATCTATAATTATACGGTTATTTCTTAGGCAAACAAACACGTAAAGTTTATACACATCAGCTATTTCACCTGAAGAAAATATCCAAAGATACCGTTTTCTTTCAAAATAAAATAACAAGCGACGCGGCATAAGATGTTTAATTGCAATAAATAAACAAATGCGAAGTAAGATGATTAATTGCAATAATTAACCAAATGGAGTCTCGATATTATATAAAAATACCTACTCGTGCAATACGAATATTGTAGGCATGTACCTAACGAACCCACAGTACAAGTGTATCATACAACAACAATTGATATCATTCACTCAGCAAATCTCGATTGAAAAAAATATACAAGTATCTAATGCGTAAATAAAAATTAGCCGTACGAGAACAATGACCTGGAATATTCCACACGTCACGAAGGCCAACTCAAAGTCGTACAACTACCCACAATTTTCATATACGAACAAAAAATTGTGATTTCGACGAAAATCAACTGATTTAATAAATGAACTTATTTAGCGATATGAATTAACGTTGATATTAAATTGTATGTGTATAACAGATGTTTAATTAGCGAAACTAAAGATTTAGATTAACAATTAATTTTCGGGTAACAATTGATTGCAAGGTAGTCTGACCCTTATTCCCAACGCAATAGAGGTGAGAGTTGTGTGATGATATGCAATTTATATATAAAATTCTCGATTTTTTTTTCCTAAAGTTAGACTTTTAGAACTCAAAAATAGGCCGTGAATAGGCCCAAAATTAATGTATGCGAACTCGAAGGACCAAAATGGTGCGTATAACTTCTCTAACTTGAATATTGACTCGAAAATTACTAGTAATGTCACACGCGCGTGAGCCTAGATTATTAGAGCAATCTAGGCTATTAACAGCTGATTCAGCGATGCTAACTTAAGGCGAAAGAAACACAAGGTGAGTTAAGGCAATGACTTAAAGTCCAATTTACTAGCAATATGCCACATACCTTTATTTCAGCAAACCCCGACACAGATACAATGCCGCGTTATAGCTTAAAAGTTCAGTCTAGATGCACTATGCTGGCCAGCGATAAAAACCACAGAGTCTAGAATACAGATAACACTTGTCTTGATGTAAGTTCAGTTCAGGGTTTCGGGCGATAAAAATGCGCGTCCGATGGTGTTTGGATCAATGCGCAAGCGATGCGCACGATACGATCGTATTTGCGAGACTGACCGGAAGCCGGCAAAGTTGGTGGCGAAATGCACAGAGAATCACCAAAACAACGGTATAGTGACACTTATGCAATAAATAAGACTATTAAATCAATGCCTCTCAATCAATAAGATGATGTAATAAAATATAAGAAAAAAAAAAAAAACGAAAAAATTATAAGCGCAACCAAGTACCCTAAACTAGTTCAAAGGTTGTGTAAGCTTTGTTTCCTAAAGCTGTGTTCTCGTAATTAACCAATTAGGTTTACTACACGTTAAACCGTGGACTAAAATACAAATTTAACCACAAATTGTGCACATGCTGCCACTAAAAAAACCGAAAATAAAAGGTCAACCTACGAAGAACCGTTTCAAGTAGGGTTGCCAACCCTACTATATAATACAGTATCCTACTATATTAGGGGATCAAATACTATATTTCTAAAAAAATATATAGTAGGCGAAACTACTATATTTTGCGTATAGCGGCACGCAGCCTTCATCTTTTTTTAAAGCCCGTTTCGCTCTAAAATTAGAAATTGCTGAGAAACTAAAAATTATTTTTAACAATTTGTATTCTGCAATCAAATGAACAAAATTTTGAACATTGTTCTATCCCACCAAAAATTTTCTACTAAATCAACTGTTGAAAAATGGCAAGAAATTATTCTCTTAAATAATGCAGACTTGCCTAATATTTTAGAAATTGTATCATTTCTTGTTTCAATTCCTGCAACATCAGCATTCAGAGAGCGCATATGTTCTGACATGAAGACAAAATGGAGAGATGAGCATAACAGGGCCAGTTTGAATTTAATAAAAGCATAATTAATGGTCTTTTCAACTTAAATTTGGACTGCCATCAAGCATGTAAATGCTTTCTTAATGATAAAAAAATAATTATTAAGGTGTAGAGCAGCAAAAATATTTATTTACAAATAAATATTTTAACCACATACTATATTTTTTTTAATTTTTTTGCCATCTACTATATGATTACAGGTAACAGTCTCGAAAATACTATATTTGATAGAAAAAAAGTTGGTAACCCTAGTTACAAGTAACAACATAACAGTAACCTAAGTTCAATAGTAGAGCTCTTTGTGAAAGAGTTCGTCCCAGAGATGTCATCATCATCATACCAGCCATAGGACGTCCACTGCTGTACAAAGGCTTTCTCTATAGATGTCCAGAGCGACCAATCTTGTGCGGCCTACACCCAACGGCTCCCAGCAACCCTTATCAGGTCGTCTTTCCATCTAGTGGAGGGCCGTCGCTACGCTTTCCAGTGCGTCCTCTCCGAGAACCTTTCTGCCCCAACGGCCGTCCGTTCTTCGAGCTATGTGCTCTGCCAACTGCCACTTCAGCTTGCTAATCCTTTGTCAGTGTCAGTGACGTTGGTTCGTATACGAATCTCCTTATTTCTAATTTGATCTCGTAGAGAAACACTTATCACAGCACGCTGAGCGACTTTGAGACTTCTTGAGGCCCATAGTGTAAGACCACGTTTCTGTACCATACGTCATCCATCACTGGTCATCACTTTCGTTATGTAGATTCCTGAACGCTGCCCAGCCGAGTTCGATTCATACCAGAGATTTACTACCACCGAATCTATTTTTGCCACCACCCAACAGTGCTCCGGTTTGAAGGGTGTCGGTAAAATGACACATGAGACTTTTCATCTGTATATTTCAGAGTGATACAATACCATCTAGGCCAAGTCTTAGTTGATCGTAACCTATCAACCACGTGAGACAATGCTATTGTAATCCCGTCTTGTTCGAAGTTGGGGCAATTAAAAAAAAATGAACGCGCCCTTAATTGTCGGATAACACTTCAGTAAGTTTAAATTAACAATTTAAAAAACTCCGCCGCATCATTGCCATTTTAAAGCTGAGATCCCTTTACCAAAAAGGAAAAATGCTGGTAATCTTCGAATCGGGTCACATGATCTTTGTCACACATAGCTAATGGCGGCTACATACGATCACTTTTAACTGACAGTTTTGACAGAACAGTTAAAACTGACGGTGAAAACTGATCGCATGTAGCATAATAAAACCGGCCAAGTACGAGTCGGACTCGCGCACGAAGGGTTTCATTATCTATAAAAACGGCAAAAAAACATCTGTGTTGTATGGGAGGCCCCCTTAAGTATTTGTTTTATTTTAATTTAATTATTTATTTTTAAAGTGAAAATATATAACTTAATATTCTGTGAATATTTCCAGCGCAGCGGCTACCTGTTATCAATATAGAAAAAAAACGAGCAAAATCACGTTTGTTGTATTGGAGCCCCCCTTAAATATTTATTTTATTCTGTTTTTAGTATATTTTGTTATAGCGGTAACAGAAATACATCATCTGTGAAAATTTCAACTGTCTAACTATCACGGTTCATGAGATATAGCCTGGTGACAAACAGACAGACAGTCAGCGGAGTCTTAGTAATAGGGTCCCGTTTTACCCATTATTATAAATACGAGATTTATCACGTACCGTCTTATCGGTGTTTCGACCGACAATGTTTCGGTTCAATTCGTGAACCTTCATCAGGGTGAGTGCGATCCGCTCCGAATAACGTCTCGCCTCGCACTGCGCGCCGCTGCTCTCTGCGCGCGAGTGGACGGGCGGGGTGGTGGGGATTGGGTCAACGAAAGCACAGTGCGTTGACCCGCTGTGTCATCATCATTATCATCACTGCTGCTCTCTTCTGTAGTTCTTGGTACAGGCAAACACACAAAGTTCGGCACACGACTTATTTCTATCGCCTCTCGGAATGTTCCGCCACTGCAGAACTGTTCTGCAGAACTGTTCTGTAGTGGCGGAACATTCCCTAGATTCTGATTCGACGCACTACATACGTTTCGACAAGGCCCGGGTTTTAGCGAGAGAGAAGTTCTTCGTTCCTCGCAAGATCCGAGAGGCGATAGAAATAAGTCATGTGCTGAACTTTAACAGGGATAGAGGATGGGTTCTACCGCCGGCCTGGAGGCCATGTCTTCATGATGCAAGTGACAGAAGAGTGAGTGAACCTGGTAGAGACATAGTTAGTGTTGTGTGTTTGCCTGTACCAAGAACTACAGAAGAGAGCAGCAGTGATGATAATGATGATGACACGGCGGGTCAACGCACTGTGCTTTTGTTGACCCAATCCCCACCACCCCGCCCGTCCACTCGCGCGCAGCGGAGAGAGCAGCGGCGCGCAGTGCGAGGCGAGACGTTATTCAGAGCGGATCGCACTCACCCTGATGAAAGTTCACGAATTGAACCGAAACATTGTCGGTCGAAACACCGATAAGGCGGTACGTGATAAATCCCGTATTTATAATAATGATTGAAATCAATCACGAAAGTTTCCCGTTTTACCCTTTGGGTACCTAAACCTAAATACTGACAGTTTTTAAACTGAGGGAGGTAAGTTATCACTGCCAGTTTAAACTGTTCAGTCGCCATAAGAACCATCCCAGTTAAACTAGCTTTCAAACATCCGTTTGGGAACTACGATGTCACAGACAAACAGACAGACACATTTGCGTTAGGGGTTGAAAATAACTGCAATCGGTACTGGCAGAGGCAACCCTAACCGTTAAAACACTTTTCTACTCGGACGGCGTGTCTTAAACCGCTCATAAAGTTAAACAAAGCTGTTTCTGGCCTTTAAATATGCGATGAATTTCAAAGTGGGCTCAAAAGGCAACTGTTTAAAATGTGCAAAGTTTGATAGGAACCCCTAGAGCTAAGGGAATATTAGGGGTAATGGGGTGGTTGACAAGACGTCATGCTCGGGAGCTGTTTCATGCTAGCATATCTTATAATGTGTGCGCTCAAATATGTTTACGATGTATGCTTTATAGTCATACCATAAAGTTTAAAAAGAATTGGCACACTCTTTCATCTGAAATGATTTTTGACAGTGATATGAAGTTGAAATGGAACGTTAGATGCAGTGTGGAATGAAAATTAGTGAGTGTTAGAACGGAATAAGTTTTAATGAAGAATGAAGGATGGCTACCGATGTGAAAGTTGTGACTATCGTCCAAAATATCAAAATAACTAGCTTCTTCATACCAATTTTTTTAGAAATGGGTTCAGTCGTTACGACGTGAAGGAGTAACAAACAAACTAAGTGGGCCGGTTTGGTGGGCTCGTTAGGAATAAGCCAAATTTTGTTTATTTGACTTAATCTTGTGTGTGATGACCTATTCCCAGCTAGGGCTTGCATTATCCGTTAGATTTTGGTATCCGAATAATTCGGATAGTAGTGAACTTTACTATTCGGATATCCGGATATTACGAATAATTCGAATAATTTTCGGAAAAGCGTTAAAAACGAAAATAATTGTTATTAAAGTAGCTATAAATAAACAATGTTTAAGTTATTCCAACATTCACCATTAAAATATAAATCACTTGACAATAAGGAAACTCGATAGGTATATTTTAGATCACGTTTTCTGTCACAAAACTTAAGCAATAAGTAAGCAACTTTCAGTCACGACTTTCTGAATGTTTTATAATGCGACAATTATTAAAAATAAAGTATAAACAGTGTTATAAATTCAGATTAATTTTTAGATGGATGTACTTACTGCACATAATTATTAAATTATGGTTTTGATGTAAATATAATTAACTATAATTTCACGTTAAAATCGTGATTTTTTGATGAATTTTACCATTCGTTTTATTCGAATTATCTGAATATATTGATCGTCACTATCCGCCTAATAAAATCACATGGATATCCGAATAATAAGGATATTCGGATATCCGAATTGCAAACCCTATTCCCAGCCTCACATTCGCATTTGATTTTATGATTTATGTCATGTATGATTTTACTGTAAAAATGTGCGTTTCTTAGCTTAGTTGACTCACCTGTCTTACAGTAATCTGTTTGGATACATTTTAGTTCCATTTGTTGCCACATATAAAATAAGGATTATAGTGAAACTGTTTTTTAACGTATTTAAAAAACCGACCAAGTGCGAGTTGGACTCGCGCACGAAGGGTTCCGTACCATTATCTATAAAAACGGCAAAAAAATCACGTTTGTTGTATGGGAACCCCCCTTAAATATTTAATTTTATTCTGTTTTTAGTATATGTTGTTATAGCGGCAACATAAATACATCATCTGTGAAAATTTCAACTGTCTAACTATCACTATTAATGAGATACTGCCTGGTGACAGACGGACAGACAGACAGCGGAGTCTTAGTAATAAGGTCACATTTACCCTTTGGGTACGGAACCCTAAAAAGAGGAGGTTCTCAATACGACTGTATGTTTTTTTTGTATGTAGGTATGTTACGGGATCATTTCGCCAATTATGAATAATTCAATTTTGATGATTCTTTTTTTGTTTGATAGATCATCATACTTCAAAGGTTCTAAATTTTATCTTAATTGATTTAGCGCTTTTTTACAAAATCAACAAAAAATATATTTATATTTATTGTTACCTCAGAACTCCGCCATTTATCAACCGATTTCGAAAAATTATTTGAATGCTAGAAAGAAAATACTTTCAGATTGGTCCCATAGAAATTTCATAAAAATCAGTTAGTAAGTTAGTATTTTTTCTGTTAATATCTCAATTTGACGGTTGTTTTTAATGCAGAAATATACATCAATAATTCATTTGTTTATAAGAGTACATCGCTGTAAGCACGGCAGTTAAATTACGGACAATGCTTCACAAGAAAACAGGGCTATAGGTATCGTGTTAACTAGTGGTGGATCTTGTATTCTCAAGTGCGTAATTATGTTCGCGATTAGGCATTAACCGTGTAGATACGCGCTAATTATCGTGTACACACGGCTACACATCAAGCTATACGATTCCAGTATAAGCTGACCTCGCATTGTGTAGGCTTTTCATAGAATGCGAGGTCAGCTTATACTGGAATATTATAGCTTGAGGTGTAGCCGTGTGTACTAACCTAATAAACACAGTAAGTATACACTCTTGCATTAGAGGTTCATTGGGATTAGGGAGTAAAGACATCTGTCACTGTTAAGGTGGCGGTTCGCGTCGCGTCAAAGACAGGAGACCGAGACAGGAGACTGAGACGGGAGACCGCGACAAGTGTCTCGGTCTCTTCTGCATGTACTGTGGGTCGAAACAGAGACCGCAACCAAAGCTACAGTTCATTCAGTATCGGAGTGTCTGTCGACGGAAATTTTCGTCTCTGTAGGAGTCTAGTTGTGCATCGTATATTATAAGAGGTATATGTCAGAAAAGTAGTAATTTTTTACAATAAACACACGTACTTTTCGAGCACGACATGAGACAATACTGGTCAGGGGCAGCAGCCGTCGCGCAGTCTCCGGTCTCGCGTCTCTGTCTCCTGTCTCTGTCTCGCTCGCGAACTGATGCCTATACATTGCCTATAGTCAAGTAACGGTCGCGGTCTCCCATCTCAGTCTCTTGTCTCGGTCGTTGTCTTTGTCGCGACGCGAACCTCCACCTTAAAAGTTTATAACGGCGTCTCCGTCTCTGACATATGGGGTTGTCCTTTAATCCCGTGAGGTTTAGGACTTTTTAACCCTCCCCCTCCTCCTTAGAGGTACATCGTGATGTATAAGACTACCCCACCCCTCCCTACCCAACATCACGAATATTTTTTAATTGTATTCTATTGTTCTTACATTGCTTTTTAGACATGAAATCGCTTAGGATTTCGCGTGGTCGCACGGAAAAAAATACACGTGATTGTCACAACACCCCCCCCCCCCCCCTCCCAATCGTGATGTTATTCTAACCCCCTTCCTCTGTTCGAACCTCACGTGAAAAAAGGACCCCTAATTAAAGAATTATGGTGAAAGTACACAAAAGTAATAACAAGAAAATTACTCATTCAGATCGAGCCGATTCGCGATTCATGTAACTTCATGCACGCAATTGCGACACTCACCGATTTGCGCCAATGCGCGATCACTGAGCATCAGAGAACCACCGTTTATCAAATGACGCACACATCGATCGACTGAGCTTCGGTAAACACTATAGGGAGGTTCATCCATATAAAATACTAGCTGACCAAATCCGCAGCTTCGCACACTAGTTTTTCAATAAAAACATTACCCTCCTTCTGCGCAGTTGGGTAAAAAGTAGCAAATGTCACCCGGGGATAGTGTAGCTACCCAACAGTGAAAGAATTTTATAAATTGGTCCAGTAGTTTCGGAGCCTATTCAATACAAACACACAAATCTTCTTTAAAATATTAGTTTAAATGGAAATATTGTGGTCATCACAACAAAAAAAATAGCTCTCAATATTTTCCAATTCTATATCTAGTCCAATTATCTTACGATAAAAATTGAAAACGTTTCTTGTGTCATTCGGTTTCAAACGTCAATTGAAGGTTGCATTCACATCCAGAGTAACTTGACCTAGCTTGTAGCACGAGAAGCCTCCTTTGTGGTCTATTTGTGTATGCAGGAGAGCATTAAGCCGGGTCAAGTTAGAGCGGTAGGTCTGTTGGGTCAGCCACTCTGTGTCGTGCATGTAACTATTGCGATGGTGGATGGTATAAGCGGAAGTTGGAGGGTAGTTGTATATTTTTCACTCACAAAAAACTTTAGAACAAATATGTTACCTGTCCATTGTTCTATTAAATTACTACTGATACATTTGTAACATATTTTTTTTATTAATGAATGTTTATTGTATTTTAATAGTATTGTTGATTATTTATTAATTATTGAATTTTATTTTATTAATGTTATTATCATATTTGATAATAACATTAATAAAATATTAAAAAATATTTGATTAAGATAAAAAAATATTTGATTAAGATGATCACTGTTTTTGAGCTTTGTTGTGTGTACACACGGCTACACATCAAGCTATATTGATCCAGTATAAGCTGACCTCGCATTGTGTAGGCTTTTCGTAGAATGAGAGGTCAGCTTATATTGGAAATTATAGCTTGATGTGTAGCCGTGTGTACCTACTAGAATAATATTATCTGGAGTAACACTAGTATTATCAATAACTCATTTTAATACGTTTGTTTTTTGACTGAACTTGTTTTCATAATATTAATTAAAAAAAATTGGTTGCCTGTAAAGTCCGTTTACGGACGATAATTTTACGTGATAACGAGAGAGATAGATGTGTCACAAGCCGAACGCTTAGGCCGATCGTGCCTCTATCGCTTGTACCGCGCTCTCGCTTGCACGCTCGGCTCAGGCGGAACTTGACAATGAGTCATGCTTTTTTGTGCGCGCGGCCGGCGTTCATCGATCTATCTAGACGTCATCACGTCAAAAAATAGTAGTCGTAACGAAAAAGGCAATTCCGGAAATAATCTAGTCAAATTCAAGCCATCATATCTCGCCACGGCGAATGCAGCATTTGACGTAACTGAACGTTGAAAAATGACAAGATCGGTAATGAAATGACATTTCTGAGGGTACTTAAAAGAAGGTTCTGATACCATGCGTGTATAATCATGAGTAAAACTCGCCACCAACATTGTTTAGGATTTTCTAAAGCAGTAAATCCTTGGTGTTAAACAGCTAACCGTTGTATTTCAATCTATTCTTCCCTCTAGACAGCTTTTGCTTTGTTCGAAGCTGGAACCAGTTGTTTTTCAATTAAGTTGGCGAAAAGCTCACAGTTCGCACCACAGTTTCACCTCCATTTTATTTGGTCTCTCGTTAGTCGGACTGACCTACTCGTACATATGCAAACAGAAACGGACGGTTATTGAATACCGGGACAACTCAGCTCGCCTATTTATTTATTGAGATTTATGTGAATAAAAATATATTTAGGTACCTAATAGTTTTTTTTTTAATTTTTGACGTGAATACGTTATTGATCGAACGAAGCGAGATCTCCAAATCAAGTTGGCCAAATCGGCGTTGTATGTATGTACGTTTGTTTGTCTGAGGATAACTTTCGAAGCGTTAATCTGAACATTGTGAAATTTGATCAATAGGTAGATAGTGTTGGCACAATCCTGGTGTGACTAAATTAGCTAAACATGTCGAGATATTGGGGTTCAAGAGTGGTAAAACAATACAAAATGAGACTATTTGGTCAAATGGGACGTCTAATTAAAGGTTTTCATTAGTACCCCGTTTTTAAATATAGTTTAATTCTTGTAGTTTTTGAGTGTAGCCATAATAAAAACTGAACTTTGACGAAATTCGTAGGGTGTGAATTCGTGTAGCTCTGGTGACACAAATATAGGAAAAGTCTGAAATCCCCAATAACTGCAATTTCTACCCCTAAAAAGACTGACCAACTAACGTGAACTCCCGTTACTTGTAATTTGAATGAAACTGTAGTTCAAGTATTTGGTTAAGCATTTCGTGGCACTATTTCAAGTCTAACATTAAAGAGATCACAGAGATCGTAAGCTCTGTTTGTTAACGACGAAACAACATATTGTAAATGGCGAAGATGGTGGTGTGACGCAGCGTTCAAATAGCGATCAGTGTGTTGGCTTTCTGTAAACAGAGTGCGCTAGACAGCCATCTGATTTCACCATAACTTTCACATCGAAAAAAGCTAATATCCTGTTATCCTGTTTACTGGTGGTAGAGCTCATGTGAACGAGCTCGAGGAAGTGGGCACCATCGCCTTACCTTTATCTGCCGCCAAATAGCAGTACTTGTGCTGCTGTGTTCCGGTTAGATGGTAATGGTATGTTCCTGTAATTACTGGCACATAGGCATAACAGCTAAGTCCTATAGTATGGCAACGCATCCACATAGAGATCAAGACAACATAATAGCTTGTTTTGAATTTTATGTGGATATCCATGGGCTGCAGTATCCACTTAACATCTAGTCGACTGCATGCTCGTTTGCCATATAAGTAGTATAAAAAAATCCTCGATTTCATGAATGAACCGCATATTTAGGTGAATGGAGTTCGGATAACAAATAAAAAAAGGTACATACGCGATAAATACCCATTTTTAATCAATAATTATGTACAGTGATCGCGAAAGTTTGAAAAATACTATGTATGTATTGTTTGTCCGAGGATAACTTTCGAAGCGTTTATCCGATTATCGTGAAATTTGGTATATAGGTAGGGAGTGATGACAAAATTTTGGTGTGACTAAATCAGTTAAAAATGTGACAGGGTTGTTGAGACATTGGGATTAAAAAAAACCGAAATTGTACTATCCGGTCAAATGGCACGTCTAATCAAAAGTCTTTGTGAGTAAATTTTAATACACTCTTTATTTTTAGGTCTTAGCCATAATAAAAAATAAGCTTTGACAAAATTCACAGGGTACACCAGTGACTCCACAGTGCTGAAATTTGGTATGCGTGTAGCGGTAGTGACACAAATATAGGCAAAAGTCTGAAATTTAGAACAACTGCAATTTCTACCCCATAAAAGGATAACTAATTAACATGAACTCATTACCTGTAATTTGAATGAAACTGTAGATCAAATAAAGTGGTTATGGATTTCGTGGTATTATTTTGATAGTCGAAGATTACGAATAATATTTTTTTGTTATTGTTGGAGACTCGCGTGATCTCAGTTCGGAGCGCAGCACTAGTTTAGTATGACCCGAAGGACTTCTTAGTGTTCATACATGGTTGAAGACCCCTAGGTTGTAGTTATCAGGAAACGCAGACTCAGGCGAGGCGTTCCACTTCTTGGCGGTGCGCATAATATAGGTGAAAGAGTATCGCTTTGTGCGTATGGGAGGTATGTCTACCATGTAGCGGTGGCGTACCGCGGAGCGTCTGGTAGTCCTATGCTAGAATGTGAATGGTGGGATCAAATTGAAAAGTTCCGCCGCACCCTCTCCGAAATGATAGAGATAGATATTTTTGACTGTATTAAATAGGAACGCATTCAACGCGCAATCCTGGTCGTAATTTTCAGAGTAAAAATGTATTGATTCGACTACTACGAAAATGGGCACTTTAAATTCATATAGGGGAAGTTTTTTGTTTTTATTTCATAACTCTACTGGTGGTAGAGCTTTTGTGAACGGGCTCGAGGAAGTGGGCACCACCGCCTTACCTTTATCTGCCGCAAAATAGCAGTACTTGTGCTGCTGTGTTCCGGTTAGATGGTAATAGTATGTTCCTGTAATTTCTGGCACATAGGCATAACAGCTGAGTCCTATAGTATGGCAACGTATCCACATAGAGATCAAGACAACATAATACCTAGTTTTGAATTCTATGTGGATATCCATGGGCTGCAGTAGCCACTTAACATCTGGTGGACTGCATGCTCGTTTGCTATATAAGTAGTATAAAAAAAACTTGCAAGAGTTGCAATGTGTCACTAACACTTATCATCACAACAAATTTCAGCCAAATTCAGTCGGACACACTGACAGACGGACATGGCGATACCTGGGTTCCTAGTTCGATTACGGAACCCTAAAAAACCAATCACTACTTTTATCTAAGCTCCCGAGAATCCAGCAAGTAATTACACCGTGTTATTACGTAATAGCATCACTATGTCCCTCGTTATCCCGATCCAGTTACCCTATCGGATTATGGAGGATATCTCGCGGGCAATGATCGGTAAAGCCTTGTACACGGTGTTCTATAGCCATTGTATCGTGTTGATTTGTTTGCAGTGTCAAGTTGTGGGTAATCCGTCTCTATAGCAGTCCCTCGTTGTTAATGTCTATTGCTTGACAGATCACTACGAGCTACGCGGAATGGTATATTGTTGTGCTATAATATCTCTAGGCTTCACAAAAATCGTAGAGAAGCCGTATAAATAAGAACTGACTGAAATCGTAATAGGTAGCAAGGAATTTTAATTGGTAAGTTTATTATGTAGGATGAAGCCAAAAATAGTCAGAATTTTTCGAAGTGGTTCGCGCATTGTATTTCATTATTTATTTTTTTTATTATTTTAAGGAAACTTACAGCTAGGTACACAGAAAACTAAATAAATTATAAAACATGCAAAAGATACATGTATTCTTAGAGCCAATTACAAATTTCCACAGATAATTTTTTTTAAAAAGATTTATATAAAAACACAGCTACAGTGGACGAAAACCGTTTGACATTACAATATTCGTTCTTAAGAGTTTTAGGTAGGTACATTAATTATTACAGAAGAACTTATCTGCAAGCAAGCTTTTTAACTTGCTTGTCGAAGTATTGAATATATCAATATCTGCATCTGCCAAAGTGTTAAGCGAGGCGCTTGCTCGAATAACAAATGCGTTTTGCCTGTAATTGGTTTTAACAAACGGAACATGTAAAATGTGCGGTCTCCTTATTCTGACTCTATAAGTGCGTAATCCCATTAGCTCTAGTAACTCGGAGCAGTCAACCGTGCCATTTGCAATGCTCAGAAGATACGACAAATCGGAAATTTTTCTACGTTTATACAGGGGAAGGAAGTGAAATTTACGACATCTGGTTATATAATCAGGAAGATAAACTAAGCATAATAAGCGACTTTCACGCAGTCAAGCGCAAGAAAGTCACTTCCCTACTCCAGCGCGTGCGAAGCAGTGGCAGCAGCAGCCTCCAGATGATTGTATCACGTCTGGACTGCCCAATACAAACCAAATGGATGAAAATTATGATGGGCTCCATTTAACTTAAATTTTATTTCATAATTTTAATTTTCATTATGTACCTATTGTAATTCAATTTAATTTAATTTCAAAAATGCATAATCTGACATTTTAATTTATTATATTTTATTATTTCATTGCCGTGGGGCGCCGGCAATAGAATGTTGCCCCTCCGCTCTTGCCCGTGGATGCAGTAGGAGTCTGCTAAGGGATACCTCCGAAAGATGGGCAGCAGCGTCTTTTCGTGTTTCAACACCTATACTGCGCTCGCCAACCCGCCTGCCAAGCGTGGCGAGTATGGCAACAACCCCTCATGGATTTACAACATAAAGCCAGGCCCCGAGTCCCCGGCGGCCCCGCTAATCCTGGCTACGGTAGCAGTCACGGTAACGGCGGGGCCAGGGGTGCTAAGAATCCCCGGGAGACGATCGGCTACCAAACCCTGCGACGACCACTGGCCCTGGTAACACACAACATCCGCACTTTGAGGACAGACGAAAAGATTGTTGAGCTGGAAGAAGAAATTAGTAGATTACACTGGGACATTTTGGGGTTATCAGAAGTTCGTAGAGAGGGCGAGGACACGATATCCCTTAAGTCTGGTAATCTACTATACTACCGGGAGGGCGACCAACAGTCCCAAGGTGGTGTTGGGTTTCTCGTTCACAAGTCACTCATCAACAACATTATCACCATCGACAGTGTGTCGAGCAGGGTCGCGTACCTGACACTCAGAATATCTAAGCGATATTCGCTGAAGGTCGTTCAGGTATATGCGCCGACCACTTCACACCCAGATGAAGAAGTAGAGTCTATGTATGAGGACATCAGTAGAGCCATACATACGAACAAAACTCACTTTATTGTTGTTATGGGGGACTTCAATGCAAAGCTAGGCATGAGAAGCGATGATGAGTTGAGAGTGGGGCAATTTGGATATGGGCAACGGAACCCCAGAGGACAGAGGCTGGCCGATTTTCTGGAGAAAGAAGGACTCTTTATGATGAATTCTTTTTTCCAGAAGCCGCCTCACAGGAAATGGACCTGGATGAGTCCCAACGGTTCCACGAGAAATGAGATTGATTTCATCTTGACCAACAAGAAACGGATATTCAATGATGTCTCTGTGATTCACAGGGTGAAAACCGGCAGTGATCACCGAATTGTTAGAGCCACATTGAATATGAACGTTAAACTTGAAAGGTCCCGTTTGATGAAATCTACGCTCCGACCCACTCGCGCGCATATCCAAAACCTCGAGAGCTTTCAACTCGAACTTGCAAATCGCTTTGACTGTCTAGAAGTAGATGCATCAGTGGACGAGATCAATAACAGGTTCGTAGAAACCGTCCATACGGTGGGGTCCCAGTTCTTTAAGACCCCCCGTACCAATAGACCTCAGAAACTCTCTGATGACACCCTTAACCTCATGGCTGAACGACGTTCTTTGCAACTGCAGTCTCCCGATGATGCTCAGTCACATAGGCAGCTCAATAGAAAGATTTGGAAATCCTTGCGGCACGATATTCGTACCTTTAATACATCTCGTATTAAAGATACGATAGAGCGGAATAAAGGCTCCAAAGTGTTCGCGAGAGATAATTCTATTGGGCAGAGCCGCATGACGAAGCTGAAGAGGGAAGATGGCAGCATAACGTCAAGTAAAGCGGAAGTGTTAAGGGAAGTCGAAAGGTTCTATGGACGGCTCTACGATTCGGCCACTAAACCTGTTTGCAGTGCGGCCAACGACCCAAGAGCCAAACTGACCCGACATTATACCGAAGATATTCCGGACATCAGCCTGTATGAGATCAGGATGGCCTTGAAGCAGCTTAAGAACGACAAGGCGCCGGGTGAGGACGGAATCACTTCAGAGCTTCTGAAAGCGGGTGGATCACCGGTACTTAAAGTCCTTCAGAAGCTTTTTAATTCCGCCTTGCTTGAAGGTACGACGCCAAAAGCATGGAACGGGGGCGTGGTGGTACTGTTCTTCAAGAAAGGTGACAACACCTTGCTTAAGAATTACAGACCCGCTTTTGAGCCATGTTTATAAGCTGTTTTCGAGGGTCATCGCGAACCGTCTCGAACGCAGGTTTGATGACTTCCAGCCGCCCGAACAAGCCGGGTTCCGTAAAGGCTACAGTACCATAGACCACATACATACGCTGCGGCAAGTCATACAGAAGACCGAAGAGTATAACTTGCCGCTATGTCTCGCGTTTGTGGACTATGAGAAAGCCTTCGATTCGATCGAAACATGGGCAGTGCTTGAGTCTCTCCAACGATGCCGTATTGACTATCGGTACATCGAAGTGTTGAAGTGTTTGTATAAAAACGCCACTATGTCAGTCCGAGTACATGAACAGAGCTCGAAGGCGATTCCCTTAAAAAGAGGCGTAAGACAGGGAGATGTCATTTCTCCGAAACTGTTTACGACCGCATTGGAAGATGCCTTCAAGCTTCTGGAATGGAAAGGACTGGGCATCAATATTAACGGCGAATACATCACTCACCTTCGGTTTGCCGACGATATTGTGGTCATGGCAAAGTCGATGGAAGAGCTCAGCACGATGCTCGAAGGCCTCAATCGAGTCTCCCAACGGGTAGGACTTAAAATGAACATGGACAAGACGAAAATCATGTCAAATGTCCATGTCGTCCCTGCCCCAGTTATGGTTGAGAACTCGGCTCTTGAAGTTGTCGACGCGTATGTATACCTAGGACAAACAGTCCAATTAGGTAGGTCCAACTTCGAGAAAGAGGTCAATCGTCGAATCCAACTCGGATGGGCAGCGTTTGGGAAACTTCGCAACGTCTTTTCGTCCAACATACCTCAGTGCCTTAAGACGAAAGTCTACAATCAGTGTGTGTTACCAGTGATGACATATGGAACCGAGACGTGGTCCTTCACTATTGGCCTTATGAATAAGCTCAGAGTCGCTCAACGAGCTATGGAGAGGGCTATGCTCGGGGTTTCTCTACGGGATCGAATCAGAAATGAGGAGATACGTAGGAGAACTCAAGTCACCGACATAGCCCGACGGATTAGCACGTTGAAGTGGCAATGGGCAGGCCATATAGCGCGCAGAACAGATGGCCGATGGGGCCGAAAGGTTCTCGAGTGGAGGCCACGGACCGGCAAGCGCAGCGTAGGACGTCCACCCACAAGATGGGCAGACGACTTGGTAAGAACCGCAGGTCGGCGTTGGATGCAGGCCGCTTCCAACCGCAGTTCCTGGAGATCAATGAGGGAGGCCTTTGTCCAGCAGTGGACGTCCTACGGCTGATATGATGATGATGATGATTATTTCATTTTTATTTTATTTGTTATTTGCTAAATTTTAAGATTTTCTGTAAATTTTTATTTATGGATGTATATTATGGATGTATTTTATCTGTATTAAATAATTTAATAATAATAATTATCATTATATCAGCCACGGGACGTCCACTCCTAGTAGCAGACTATAGACCTCCCCCATAGACTTCCAGAGCGACCGATTTTGTGTGTCCTGTACCTAATGGCTCACAGTAACTACAGCAGTTCGGACATTTATCGTACGAGTAGGTGTTACTGGAAAGCTTAGGATTTACTGTAGCATTTACCATACCAGTAACATTTACGTATGTTTGGTCTTCTTCTTTCGTGTCAATAGCTATTTGACTTTTAAATTTGATTAGCCCAATAGACAGCAACTTCCACACCCCTCTCTGTTGCCTGGTACAAGTCATTCCGTGTGCAGGTGGTTGGGCTTAGAGGACATGAGAGCAGGTGGGCCATTGTTTGTGTGGTAGCCCCGCAGTGGCACTGGCTCCGGAATGGGTCGATGTAGCCCCACTTGCCTAAATTGTCTCGACAGCAGCCAACTTGAGTGCGAAACCGGTTTAGGGAATTCCAAATTGGCCACTGCATCTTGTATCCGGAAGGTAGATACTCCGTTGGTGGAATGTAATCAGGGGGGGGGGGGCGGTGTTATGGGAGGACCGTAATTTACTTCCGACTTTTGTCCGTGGGATTGGTGGATCGGAGGAAGCTCTTACGGCTTCAGTCGGGCCGATGGTGGCTGATGGCCATACAGTGGGTGCCGGTCGTCAGTTTCCTGATTACTTTTATCAACACTGCAAGCAACCTCACGGCGAACGTATGTTTGGTGTTTTTATAATATAAACATTGGTATGAACGTAGCTCTGCTATCTAACATCTCACGGGTACCGTGATCGGTAAATGAGCAACAAACTTACAACCTCCAAGGGATCTTACACACTAACTTTCGGGTCATCCCTAAAGTTTCATAAACTTGCCAATTCTCCTTTTATGGATGTACTTATTGGGCGTGACCTAGAAAACTTTGGGGATATTGAAAAGATTTTGCCTTCACGCATATGTGATTAGACGATCCTACTTTTAGAAAAGGTCTATTGTTCCATTTAGTTCCTTAGACTTCATTTTTAGTATAGGCATAGGAAATTGAGTTCAAATGAGCAGTAGCATTGGAGACGATGGGTTGCTATTATTATCCGTAAGCAATTTTACGTAACACAAAACAATTATTAAACAATGTAAGCAAGAGGTATCTACCTAAATGTTTACATAAACCGAAGCTATTTAGACAGGATGCGAAACGCTCTCGTTTTCGCTCTGCTACCGGTCGTTAGGCTCCATAATTGCCCTCTCTCGCCAATTAGCTAACATAACGTCTTCGTGCTGGCTCAAAAAACCGTTTTTGAAACGTTTTTGGCATTTAGGTGCCTATATCGTATAACACCCTTTAGGCGGTTATGAACAACAACAGCGCTTTAATCCAGCCATCATGTGTTTATGGCTCCTATTTACTAATTAGCATTTGTAAGGTTCTATGGCGCAGGATTTAGTTTTAATGCATTTTACAGGTTTAAAGGTTATTCGTAAAATAAAAACAGATTAAATTCTTCAAGTGTATTATTTTCAATTCGGTCAATTCTTGATCCGGAAATGAATGGATAAGATCAAACACACACCACGCGTCAATGGACCGAAGTAACATTGCCAAATGAACCCCTAACCTTCGGTTTATTTAGTTTTCCTTCGTACTAAGAAAAGGAGCGATTTGTTTTAAGAGTTTATTACACAATTCTGCCCTTTATGCTGTTGTATTGAAATATATAAGCAACTAGTTCTTAAGAATAAGGTCAGCGTTGGTTACCATGGAACTCCGAGAATGGCCAAGTTTTAACCTTTCGTCACTGCTGACTCCGTATCAATCTGGTAAGGTTATAAAGTTGTATTGGCACCCGAATTTTTTTTCTTCTTTTCCATGTTACTACTACTTTTCCAGTACTAAGCCGAGTGCAATAATCTAAGTCGCAAGATGGATCCAAGCTGCTTCAGTTATAAATTATAGTCATACGTAACTCAAATACATTTTCAGTATTCTAGTAACCCCGTATGAGAAAAATATGGAGGAATCTACATGTCACCAAAGCTAATAATACCCGGCTCCTTCGAACTCTTATTTTCCCCATATTTCTGTACGCTGCGAGAAGTTGAAAAAAAAGACGCTTTGGAAATGTGGTGCTAGAGAAGGCTTCTTAGAATATCATGGACAGAGTTTCGTACATGTCTCTATACTCTAGAAGCTCGGTATAAAACAGCGTCTGTCGGCTTTAGTACAAACTCGCATTCTGAAGTTATTCGGCCACGTCTCGAGGTGGGCCACTGATTCTATTGAGCGTCTTGTCGTACAATTACGAGAGGAGGGCATCAGACCGCGCGGAAGGTCACCCATGCGGTGAACCGATCAAATAAAAACTGTAGTTGGCGGTCAACTCCATGAATGCACGTGAATGTCTGTCAACAGAGATAAATGACGAGATATCGTGAGGCGTGTAACGTCTACCCCCAAAAGTAATCAAAAATCAAAAAATCAAAAGGGATGTGGTTTTTAGCATCTTTTTAACCCCTAGTTTCACCCCCAGTGAGTTTCAGACTACCTCCCCCCCCCCCCCTCACCCAAAATCACGTATATGTTTTTGGTACGAAGTATCTTAAATCTAATTTAATTCTGGAATATTAAGCACCGCCATAAAAATGTCCAGAAGGACATTATGGTTGCAAATCACGCGTACAACGAAAACTAAATACACGTGATATCTCACTACCCCCTCTTGTGATATTTCGTGATTTTTTCCGAACCCTCTCTCCCTTTTAAGCCTCACGTCATTAATGGACGATCCGTAATGAATGAATGAATAAATGAAATACTCTTTATTGCACACCAAACAAAAATACAGTTATAATGGAAATAAACAACAAATAAAGGTACAATGGGCGGTCTTATCGCTAAAAGTGATCTCTTCCAGACAACCTTTGGATGGACAGGATAAACAAAATCAAAAGACGGCGGTGTAAGAGTACAGACATAAACAGAACCTATAAAATAAAATATACCTATTGATTATACTAATACATATAAACATAAATACATACAAATAATATATAAATAAACTACACTACATAAAGAGGAACACCTAATGTAATGAACATTTAACATTCATTGTGACATAAGATAATTCTCCTAGGGATCTGATGAGCGGTGACTGAAGTGGGATAATTTTTTTTTTATACTACTTACATATATAGCAAACGAGCATGCAGTCCACCAGATGTTAAGTGGCTACTGCAGCCCATGGATATCCACATAGAATTCAAAACAAGCTATTATGTTGTCTTGATCTCTATGTGGATACGTTGGCATACTTGACTTAGCTGTTATGCCTATGTGCCAGTAATTACAGGAACATACCATTACCACCAAACCGGAACACAGCAGCACAAGTACGGCGGCAGATAAAGGTGAAGCGGTGGTGTCCACTTCCTCGAGCTCGTTCACAAAAGCTCTACCACCAGTAACAAGTTACATAAGTTGATTAAGTTTGAATAAATAAAGTGGCCCATGTTGGGCGCCAGTCCGAGCGAAACAGTCTCTGTCCGAACTCGGTCCATCGCGTTTATTGTTATTGCAAGTGTTCGGTTTCTATCTGACGTCCCGACAGCTAGTTGAATAGGATTGTTTTCATCCACTTTCTTGACGTGTTTCAAAGAATCAGTGAACCCCGAAGGAATATTTCGAAATGTGATGCTATTGTTAAAAATTATACGTGAATGTTCTTTTAAATATTGCGTATTATTCTCTGTGCTGAATAGAATTCGAAAATTCTCGTCTAAATTCTTACTGATTAGGTACATTTTTATTATAGATTTATAACCTTAGGTACTCGTAAATCGAAGTTTAACCTCATCTCGTATACAAGCTGCTTAGGGTTCTAAATTGTTTAAAAACCCTTTTTTATTTTTATTTTTTTACTAGTGGACCCGCCGACCTTCGTATCAGCTTGACATGCATAGGTATAACGCTGTCAATATAAGTCACCCTGGTAGAATTGTCAATTGTTGTCCCCGGCCATCATTATGTATGAGAAAATTAATGTCTTCCACAAATAATTCAATACCAAAATTAGCCAAATCGCTCCACCCGTTCTCGAGTTTTAGCGAGACTAACGAACAGCAATTAATTTTTATATATATAGACAATATATCTCGGGATAACTCCTACCGAAGCATCTGTTTCAAACGATATTCATTTTTTTACATCCTGTTTGACGATATTTGCAGCACGCATTCTGTCAATTCTATGTCAAACGTCATAAGGTTACATTATAAAAGCGCTAAGGTTAGAATTTTATATGGTGGTTAAGTATTCTTAAATTTTCTAATTTTGCGCGCAATTATATTAACTTTTTCTTTCATAACAATTTTCTCCTGACAATAAGAAATATAACAAAAAAAGAATTGACCAAATTGGTCCAGGAATTGTTGAGTTATGCGCTTACAAACACATTTGGCGATTCATTTTTACATAATAGATTTAAGGACTATTAAACAATGTTTATGTCAGCCCTATAATGACAAAATCATAAATTTAACAAATTTAAAAAAAAAACAACTCCCTAGTTGAAATAAACCTGACTTAGTTTACACAGTGCGCAAAACAGTTGCAAGCGCGCACCCTTCGATGTATCTATCGACAAGTACACACCTGCATACATTCTACGTACCTACCGAATCAACAAATCTATAAATCAATTTGGCTTCTTTTGAGTTAGGACGCGATAAAATGCTGTGAAAAATTCCAACATCGACAATATTTATATCTAACTCAACAAGAAGCCTTTCAGCTTGGTTCCGGATACACTCCATCAAAATATGGTACACATTTTCTGGTGTACCTATCACATTCTTCACAATTAGGCGAAGACACCTTACTCATTAAGTATGTAAACTTCTTGAGCGGCATGTGTCCGGAACGAAGCCTGTGTGCGGTAACAATTTGTTTCCTACTTATGTTTATAAACCACGGCAAAAATACTTTCTAATAATATAATTAACTAGCTGTTGCCAGCGGCTTCGCACGCGTGGTTTGCCAATAAAAAGTAGCCTATGAGTTAACCAAGGTTATGATCTACGTACATACGAAATTTCATCGCAATCGGTTCAGCCGTTCCGGCGTGAAAGAGTAACAAACATCCATACATCCATACATACAAACTTTCGCGTTTATAATATTAGTAGGATACCTACGCAATTCCAATGCCAAATTGCTTTGGATAATTAATTGAATATATTTGAACTGTCGAACCCACGTGATCTATGGCGGCAACATCTATCTATAATATAAAAATGAATCGCAAAATGTGTTGGTAAGCGCATAACACAACAACGCCTGGACCAATTTGGCCAATTCGTTTTTTGTTGTATTTCTTATTGTCAGGAGAAGGTTCTTATGAAAGAAAAAAATAAAAAAATTGCGCGCAAAATTAGAAAATTTAAGAATACTTAACCACCATATAAAATTATTTATAATCTAATCTTAGCGCTTTTATAATGTAACCTTATGACGTTTGACATAGAATTGACAGAATGCGTGCTGCAAATATCGTCAAAGAGGATGTTAAAAAAAATGAATATCGTTTGAAACAGATGCTTCGGCAGGAGTTATCCCGAGATATATCGTCTATATATATAAAAATTAATTGCTGCTCGTTAGTCTCGCTAAAACTCGAGAACGGGTGGAGCGATTAGGCTAATTTTGGTATTGAATTATTTGTGGAAGTCATTCATTTTCTCATACATAATGATGGTCGGGGACAACAATTGACAATTCTACCAGGGTGACGTATATTGACAGCCCGCGTTATACCTATGCATGTCAAGCCGATACGAAGTTCGGCGGGACTACTATTTCTAAATAAAAGTAACAAATAATTTCAAAACACTGAGCTGAGTAAATTATTTTGCTAACTGGAATATTTCATCAGTATGTTCGTGCTTCTGTCTTCTTTAACTATCTGTGAGTTTTGCGCTTAATTTTCGCAATACTTTGTAATTACGAATTTGAATACAACGCGCCGCGACAAACATGACGGGATTTGCACTGATAATAAGCTGGAACACTTGGAACTGAGGCAAAATAACTAACGATGTATTCATACTTTGTTTCATGCTGTTATATCTCATGGTAAAGCAGAATTGTTTTTAATGATACCGGCGGCAATTCTGTTGTTTACACTAACTAAAATTGTGTAAAATACGAACAGTATTTTGTTCACGCTAGAGATAAAATTAGAATGACATTTATAGTGACATTTATATAATTAAGTTATTTTTACGTAAAAGTTTTACGCCAGTATCATTAAAAACAATTCTGCTTTACCATGAGATATACTCATGGTAAAGCAGAATTGTTTTTAATGATACTGGCGGCAATTCTGTTGTTTACACTAACTAAAATTGTGTAAAATACGAACAGTATTTTGTTCACGCTAGAGATAAAATTAGAATGACATTTAAAGTGACGTTTCTAAAATTAAGTACTTTTTACTAAGATGGCGTATTTTGGGGTATTTTTAGTAAGCAGTCAAATTGGTGCTGATTAAAACTAGCCCGAAAACACGCCATCAAAATAACTTAAAAAAAGTTAATTTAAACTAAATTTTTACGTAAAAATAACTTAATTATATAAATGTCACTATAAATGTCATTCTAATTTGATATTTAGTGTAAACAAAATAAGACTGTTCTTATTTTATACAATTTTAGTTAGCCCGAGTAAACAACAGAATCAAAACCAATGTTTATTTGTTAGTTAGAATGTTACTTATATGTTAACAAAGATATGTCAAATAATATTATTTATATTATACATATACTAGCTGACCCGACAAACTTCCTACCGCCTTGACGCGGGCTGGCAATGTACGTCGCCGGTAGAATTGTCAATCGGCCATCATTAGCTGCATCTATGTATGATAAAATGTATTTTCTTCATAATTTTATTTTTGCACGATTTTTTTCGATATTAAAATAGTTATTCTGCTATTAGGGCAGAGACAAATCCAACAAAATATCAAAGGTCATCAAAATCGGTTCGTGAGTTATGTGTAACTAATCCGATTTTGTTTTATATATATAGATTATGAGATATTATGAATCTATACATAACAACAAACTTAAAGTTGTTAAAATTTATTTTTGACGATTATTTAAACATTCATAAATTATTAAGAAGAGCTGACATTTGTAAGTTTGTATGTATAGGTAATCTCCAGAACTACTGAACCGTTTTTAATAGTTATTTTACGGATAGAAAGCACAAGCTATTTTATTTTTATAACAATCCGGGCGAAGCCGGGGCGAATCAGCTAGTTATTTTATAATAATAATGCTGACATTTCACACACCGCTATCTAGCCCCAAGCCAAGCATATATACTTATATATATATTTTTTGGAAATATATACTTTTATTATATAGAAAAATACTCACACCCGGAACAAATATCTGTAAATGCAAACATTTGTTCCGCGGCGGGAATCGAACCCGCAACCTCCTGCGTCTCAGCCGGCTATTCGCTCACTGCGCCACAGAGGTCATCCGGAAATAATGCGCTCGGTGGCAAGTTGGCAGTTACCTCATTGAAGACGCTGCTACTTAACTACCTAGATTATTTCTAGAATAACGAAAGCATATATAAAAAAAATTATACTCTTACCGTACAATGAATCTACGAGACACAGTGGGTATTATTTTTAGTTATAATGCTACATGGCAAATATTGTGTGTGTTGCCAGTGATGAACTATGGCACTGAAACGTTGTCCTTTACTCATGGCCTCATGACCAAGCTCAAGGTCGCTCAACGAGCTATGGAGAGGGCTATGCTCGGAGTTTCTTTGCGTGACAAAATCCGCAATGAGGAAATCCGCAGAAGAACTAAAGTTGCCGACATAGCTCTCAAAATTAGCAAGTTGAAGTGGCAATGGGCAGGCCACATCGCTCGTAGAACCGATAACCGTTGGGGAAGAAAGGTTCTCGAGTGGAGACCACGGACTGGAAGACGCAGCGTAGGCCGGCCCCCCACAAAGTGGACCGACGATCTAGTAAGAATCGCGGGGAGCCGTTGGGCGCAAACGGCTATCAACCGCTCTTTGTGGCGATCTATGGGGGAGGCCTATGTTCAGCAGTGGACGTCTTCCGGCTGATGATGATGATGATGGCAAATATAACAATTTAAGTTAAGTGTTTTAATTAAGTGTGTTTTTAATTAAGTGTATTATAGACTGAGCGCTTCCGAGCTTCAGTTCCTTATGATGTAGTCTCTTATTAAGATAGCATTATCCCTACAAACCTTAATGCTAATAAGTGTTATTTTTTAAACATTATTGTATGTAAAAATTTTAAGTGATAAATAAAAAAATAAAAAAAGCCTAATACTAGCTATAAAATTCTCTTTTTGCCAGCGGAGTTAGACATCGTAAACCGTTTTAGAGTAGGTTCGGGCGGCATTTGGGGCAAATCGCCGGGAAACGGCCCTCCGCCCGACACGCCCCGAAATTAGGTCAAGTCAAGACGCGCATCGTGTCGTAGCCTTTTAGAATTATGCCTAATTTTATTAGATTTTATTCCTATCGTGCGAAAAAATAATCACAATCTAGTGTATCACGATTATTTTAAATTTTTGCAGTTGGATAGTTTCGTTTAGTTTGTGACAACTTAGTAGTATGTACTTATTTTGTTCAATGTATTTTCTCTGTCCGATTATGTCTTGTCTAGTCCCGAGGATGATATCATAAATGCATCTTCCAATACCGAAATTATATTTACACAACTGTGAATATTATAATATATTTATTTATTTCTCTCATAATTTGTTACTTAAGTTTAATTTACAAAAGTTTGTGTGGTGCCTGAAGTAAGTGCATAGGAATCTGTATTACAGGTCACCAGGCCCCCAATCTGCGAGAATCAACAACAAAGGCTTGTCTGTGAAGAGACATTGTGTTGCAATAATGGTATAAATACCGTTGAAGAAAGCAGCAAAGCTGTACGAGACATGAATATATACACTGTTAACTATTTAACTTAATACTATAATATAACAATGTATTATAATATACTTGTACATTGTACCTATATAATGTATAATTACTGGTAATTTAGGTTTATAGTATGTAGATATGTTTTTAAATTTATATAGATGCACCGCCGTCATGTGTTACATTTTCATCCTGTTCATACAAAGGTTGTCTGGAAGAGATCGTTTTATCGATAAGACCACCCATTGTACTAAATCTATTTGTAAGAATTATGTTCTGTATTTTACTTTGATGTACAATAAAGAGTTATCTTATCTTATCTTAATATGAATGAGCGGGGAGAGACATCTACTTACGATATGCACGAGTCAACTATTTTGTATGCAGTGCGTCAACTTTTACACTCAATGACGGCATCGAGGTGAACTCTATAGGTGGCTTACCATGGTCTGTAATATTACAGATGAACGCAGACAAGCCCGCGCCGATGCACAGTGGGACGCAGACACCTCTGTAGCGGTTTGTTGGATCCGTCGCGCGGCAGTAACTTCAAAGGTGCGGGCGTGCTAGTGCCAGGCTTGTTGTAAATGAAAAAAATGGCTTCAAATCTTAGATTCGCATAGACAGACAAGCGTGGGAAGAGCCTCGGTGCGGTGCGTGATTGTCTGTGGCCGTCCTCTGTGCATGGTATCATCCGTAAAATTACAGACCATGGGAAGCAACTTTAATACGAGTATTAGCGTTGCTTGCGACACTTTTTCTAACCTTCTCTTCAACCGTTTCTATTATACACAGAATAGACACAAACTAGTGTCGGACATTTGTGTCGCGATCAGTGTTTTAGTCTATCCAAGTAGCTATGAAGTTAGCTATGAAATATGTATGGCAAAATTTATTTTGAAGGAACAGAATAGAGCCGTGAATCAGATCGAAGTTGGTTACAACAAACTTTGCACTCCTTTGCGAGTACGATCTTTTCTTGAAGTTGTTACTAATAACTAGCTACTACTAATGTCTTATTTTATTACTAAAAACGTTCAAGTTTGTCTGGATGTTTGTTGTTAACTAATAATAATATAACGTTTATTTCAGGCAACAATGTGCACATAAAAAATTATAACAAGGCCCATATCTATAACTAGCTGACCGATCCGCGGCTTCGCACGCGTGGTTTGCCAATAGAAAGTAGCCTATGTGTTAATCCAGGTTATGATCTACGTACATACCACATTTCATCGCAATCGGTTCAGCCGTTCCGGCGTGAAAGAGTAACAAACATCTATATATCAATACATACAAATTTTCGCGTTTATAATATTAGTAGGATGGTTCGCCCCGAACTGAGATCTCGCGAATCTCCCATAATAACAAACAAATATTATTTGTGATCTTTGACCATCAAAATAGTGCAACGAAATACATGACCAACTTACTTGACCTACAGTTTCATTCAAACTACAGGTAACGGGAGTTCATGTTTTTGGTTAATTTTTTTTTGGAATAACTAACTATTAGAATGTGCAGTTATTCTGGATTACAGACTTTTCCCTATATTTGTGTCACTAAAGCTACACGCATACCAAATTTCAGCACTGTGGGGTCACTGGTGTACCCTTTGAATTTTGACAAAATACAGTTATTATTATGTTTAATAACTAAAAAACTACAATGTTTAAACTAAAAATAAAAACGGGGTTGAAATGTACTCACAAAGACCTTTTATGACCGGATAGTCCGATATTGTTTTTTTACTCCTCTTGAACCCCAATATTTCAACAACCCCCCCGCAGTTTTAGCTCGTTTAGTCACATCAAAATTGTGCCATCACTACCTACTTATATACCAAATTTCACAATGATCGGATAAACGCTTCGCAAATTATTCTCGAACAAACAAACATACATACATACATACAACGCCGATATGCCCAAGTTGATTTGGAGATCTCCCTTCGCTCGATCAAATACCTTAAAAAAAAATGGGATTTTATTTGGGTGATAAATAATGACAAGCCGTCTAAGCAGTCAGGCTGCACAAGATCGATCAGTTGATGGCATAAGATGATGATGATAGTTGATAACCCGATGTTCAAGCGACTAACTTCAAAAAAGGAATTAATTCGGGGCTATGTATTTAATTACTCCGTTATAACTGAAACATCAACGGTCTGTGGTGTGCAGGAAATGGGATTCGATTCATGCAAAGTACATACATAAATTCAGTATTCTAAAGTACCTACCTTTTGTTATTGGGATTAATGTTCTTTAATAAAGTCATTATTACAAACATACACTATAGTGTATGTTTGTAATAATGACTTTATTAAAGAACATTAATCCCAATGGCAGAAGTGTTTTAGAATAATAGCACATTGATAAACAAGGGGCGTGAACTTCATTTTTAGGATTCCGTACCTCAAAAGGTAAAAAAGGAACCCTTATAAGATCACCCTCTTGTCCGTCTGTCCGTGTGTCACCACCGATTTTCTCAGGAACAGATGGACCTAGCAAGTTGAAATTTATACCAGATACTGAGGTCTATAGTCCCTATTAGGTGTATAAAAATCAAGGTCCCGAGTCAACACGATAAAAAGATATGGGCAAATTTAGATTTTCGCGAAAACTTGTAAATACCAAAATTTACCCTAATTGTCATCTTTTTATTTTTCGGAATTTTCCATTTACTTGTGTTGCTTTTAACCAAAATTGACAATTCTAGGTCAACCGGATGTACCCTATAGGTTTTGGGTCGAGAACCTATATGGTAGTTCCCGTTGACCTAGAATCACAAAATTTGGCAAAAAGCAGCACAAATAAAGGAAACATTCTCAAAAATAAAAAAAGGTGAAAATTAAAGTGTGTCCATATATAGTCGAATCCAATTAAGATCGGCACCAAACTCAAATAAGGTAAATAAATAAAATTGTGCTATTGAATTAAATAGATATTTAAGTAGGACTCCCATACAACAGACATGATTTTTTGCCGTTTTTATGGATACGGAACCCTTCGAGTCAGACTCGCACTAGGCCGGTTTTATAAAATAGAAATAAGGATTTGTCTTGAAGATTGTATTTGATTTCAGCATTTATATTAAAGGTAACCTCTTTAATATTTAATAGAAAGAAGGATTTGTCATGGAGGTTGTATTTCATTTTAGTAAATTATGAAAGTAATGACCCTCGTTCTATTTTCAAATTTACTCACGGCAATTTATTTTTAGAGCATGAGTGATGCAAAAGTTATAATCTTGATACAAAGCCGTTCAGGCTGGCTGCCAGACACATGTAAACCAAAATATAGGCCACAGATAATAATAATATGATAGAGGTAAAGTAATCTACGAAATGCGAGCATCAAAATATTACAGAATTTAAATTCGAAGAGTGTCGGCAAACGATGAAATTCTATTACGGATGCTCCAGAGAATTCAGCATCAGAAATATGATTTAAATATTTTATCATCTGTGGAGAAAATTAAAAATATTTACGTTCCTACCTTATCTATACTAATATTATAAATTTGAAAGTGACTCTGTCTCTCGTCTCACTGTCTGTCTGTTTGTTACGTTTTCATGATTAAACGGCTGCACCGATTTCGATGAAATTTAGTATACAGATAGATTATATCCAGGATTAGGTTACGGGTTACCCGACTGTGCAGAAGGAGGGTTATGTTTTCATTGGTTATGTCTTCAACATTTTAACTTTTGAAATAATATATTAAATTCAATAGAATAATAATGAGATACTTTATATTTCATTCACGCCGGCTCCACACGTTGGCCCAATACCGTCGGTACCAACGTTGGCCTAACGCCGTCGGTACCAACGTTGGCCCAACGCCGTCGGTACCAACGTTGGCTGGTTAATAGCATTAGCCGCAACGTAGATGTCAAGTAAATACTAGGCATCCACGTTGCGGCTAATACTATTTTCTAGATCCACACGTTGGACGAGTGGCGTTGGTACCGGCGTTGGGGCCAACGCAGTGCCGTAGTGTAGTAGGGGCGCCAGGGACGCCCCTCCCCGGACAACACCTTTAGAGGGCGGTAAAACTCCACAATAAATAATAATTATAATATCTTGTAAATATTTGAAACATTTCGTATTTTTGTCGCATAAGCAATGCCAGCTGTGAGAGAAGTGTTTCAAATTGAAATTGATCAAAAATTATTAAAATAACAATGTGTACTTTAAGGCTAACAAATCTGGCTATCTTGTCTATTGAGCAAGAGGTGTGGGATGCTATAGACATTGAAAGTGCAATAAAATACTTTGCTCTTAAAACATGTAAACAAATATCTTCCTTTGACGCAATTATTTGACATATTCTACCATTACATTTTCTTTTATTTTAATTTTGACATACCGTTTTAGTTAGGATCTTATAATTTTGTTTTGTGTATCTCTAAATCGACCTACCTACCTATCTGTTTTGTTTTAGTATTTTTTTATGACTGTATTTATAATTATAGGTATTATCATTATAATTTTTGTTGACATGATCTTAAATTATACTATTTTAATTTAATTATTATAAGTTTTAAAATGTAAAAATTGACATGCCTGTAACAACAACCAATGTTATAATTAAGGTGAAATAAATAAATCTGAAAAAATCTGAAATAAAATTTTAGTTAAAGACATAACTTTTGTTGTTAATTCTTAGAAGTATATTAATTTTCAATATAAATATTAATAGTATCGTTGTAGTACTAATTGGAAGTCAATTTGCGTTTAACATTCAATTCTCTAATAACTTAATATTGATGTTGATATAACCATATGTTTCTATACCTGTTATATCAATGTAAGTGGCACGCGTGTAAGAATTATTTTTGTGATAAATGTGATTTTTATATTGTAAAACTCTCGACTTTTTTATTTGTAACCTGTACAATACACAATAATGGCGCCTGTTCTTGCCGAAAAGTTTTTTTAGAATTACTGTATATTATTTAATTACTTAATTACTGTCTATTAAATTGAAATACTTAAATAATAGGGCGGCAAAATATTCTTCCGCCCCGGGCGGCTGACACCCACGCTACGCCACTGGGCCAACGTGTGGAGCCCGCGTTACTCTTTGCTAACACGCGTGCGGCAGCTATTTTGTATAATGGCACAACATTTCTAGAATGGGAATAGATTTTTACACGATATTGATAAAGATATAGTAGGAATTTTAAAACTACCTATTAAGGGCGCACTATACCTGGGGAGACGATAAATCGCTTATTGAGAAACAATGTTTTGTTCAACAAATTGTGTGCTTTCAATCTGTTATTCATAAATGTTATAGTTTAGGATACGTGCTAGAACGCCTGTGTTGTGAAAACACGATTCCGTAAAATTTTCTCAAAAAAATCCAAAGATGACTCCAAATTTATCTTAAAACCGTTCTTATGCGATGAATACTTCAATTTAGATCTTGAAACTTTATACAGTAATTCTACACAACATAAGTAAGGGCACCTGTGTTTTAAATTTTCAAAATACCTTTTGATTTTACCATAAAATGAAAATATCTAAGTTTTGCACTAATGAAACCATTCGCTCCGGACGCTCGGTCCGCGATTCAGTCTGGCCTCGGCTTTCAGACGGGGTACCCGTGACGCTTGTCGGTCCAAACGCACACGTAATTCTTAGGTAAAATTTATATTACGTTGGTTTTTGTAAAAACGCAGTAATGAAAAATAAGCACAACAAGATAATGAAGGGACTGAATGATAAAAAAACCGACAAACATAAGAATCACGGCGAGATAGGACGTGCAGCGGCGCGCGGAGAAGCGGGGGTGAAATTCGAGTTTGGGCTGAGGTATAGTCAACTCTTAAGGTGAACTATTAAGTTTAGGGGCCCAATTCTAATAAACCAATCGCTTCACTATGACAATCACAGAACATAAAAAACAATAGAACTAGCATGATGACTTTTTACTAAGAAAACCAGTGTAGCTAAACTCACACATGTAAAAACTAGCACACTTAGAAATAAAAGTTATAATTGGTTGAAAGAGAACGTTCAAAGAGGCCTAAAACCTTAAAACCAATTTAACGGATGTAAAACCTTAGCTAATATGGAACATGGTTTAAAATTCAATAAAATAAACAGTAACAAAAAATTTAAGTTTACTTCTTCGACTCGGCAAAAGATGGCGCTTTAGAAAATATTTTTATTTTAGTCTCTATTAATTAGAAATAAGACTGATAATGCAATGACTGTTACTTGATTACACACAAAACGAAACCACTCAACAACAGATGGCGCTGTCGTAAATGATTTTTGTTATAGTCTCTAACTGCAAAGAATAAGATTGATAATGCAATGGCTGTTACTCGCACGCTCAAATAACAGCGCTACTCACTTAGTGATGTACCAATGAGCATACAAGACGAATATATCGATATCGATTATCACCTACCTACTACGGGTAACGAAATATGTACATCAGGTTATATTTGTGGTGGTCGAAATAAAAAGCTTTTCTTTCTTTCTTAACATAATCACAGGTATCCAACTCATAAATACTTACTTAAAAATATTATATTACTGGAATATTATATGAAAATGAAAATGAAAAATATTTATTTACAGCCAAAAACTTACCAATAAGATTAGGTAACATGAGGATAAATTTTGTAATTTACCTAATATACTGAATTATTATTTGAGGGGCATACTAAAAGTTTCCGGAATCAATAAAAAATACTAATAATGGTCAAACATGAATTTATTGTTTCTCATAATATTCTCCCTTTGCGTCATGCACTTTTTCATAAGATTGAACAAATTTTGAAAACATCTGTGCCACTCCTCCGGTGGTGACGTCAGATACATGTTATTCATACTCTTTGACAGCCTCTTCTGGTGATGAAAACCGTTGATCGGGTAATTGGTTCTTAATTTTTGGGAACAGAAAAAAGTCACACGGTGCCAGGTCATGACTCTGTATGCTGGATGACTCATAAGTTGTACGTTTTTTTATTTTTTTTATGTCTTGCGCCTTGGGGAAACTGAAAACAGAAGTTATTATATTATTTCACACCATAGGTCTAAAATACATTCAGAAAATCATCAATTAAGCAACAAGGCATTAACGGCTTAAAACTTATACACCTTTTAATAGGGGGTAATTAATTATAGCTATAGATAACACATTCATCAGTATATTGGGGTCACATCCCTAATTGAGTAGCTTCAGTTGAGGTATAAGAGAAACGCGACCTTAAGGAGTATGATTCACAGTCTATTTTGTTTGACGATTTTGCATTTTAAACAAAACTAACAAAAAACAATAAAATAATACTTACCGGTAATAGGATATGCCCCCTTTTGTTAAATTTTTGGTTCGGCTATAATATTTACACTCCAAAACGGCACAATATGGCATTTTTATATTTTTTTGAAGTACGTTTACCCCACAGTAATTGAAACTCGACTGAAGTGAGCGAAGCTTGTAGTGCGCGGAACTCCGCGTACTTGGTGTTACGCGGGCCCCGCCTACTTACGACTTCTATTGTTTTTTGTGTTCTGTGATGACAATGGTATGATTTTTTCAATGACCGCTGTTGCTATGACAAAACCATTGAAAATTTGGCAGCTTATAACAGGAACAACAATCATAATCTTTAAATAATGGTAAGGTTCCATAATAGTATTTTTTATAAATTAGCAGAATTGGGCCCCTGGTAGCCATGCGCTAAGTAAAGTAAAACTTATAGAAATTCGGGAATTCAACAAAATCGATGAGCTGTCTTAATATCGCCAGGATTAAACACCTTAAAGTTTTACTTAGAAAACTTTCGTGATTTATTTCCATCATTATTATAAATACCTTCTTCAAACTTCTTAAACGTAAACATTTGTAGGAAACCAGTTATCATTGAAACACACCAACGTCCAATTCTAACGATCAGTTTAATCTCCATTCTAAGATTTTCTGATACAAATCACTCCAAGCGACAAGACCGCATAATGTGCATTTATACTGCTTTTAGTTAAATTTTTTCGATTTTGTTCTGTGATAAGTGTCACGTAAATCAAATAGTTAATCTGTGATGTCTGTGATTAAAAAACAAATTTATATTAGAAAATGGCCTTCGTTCGTGAAACAATTAATTTTAACTGAACGGATTAATTAATATCGCGTTCTCTCAGCTGGGATTCGAGCATCGTAAATACACGTCTGTCTAGCTCGCTTCATTTTTAGGGTTCCGTTCCGTAGAACAAAAAAAATTTAATATTCTTAATTTCTTTAAAGTACAATACTCTTTGTTGGAGCCCCATCTACCAAACTAAGATGTTGCCAACTTGTATCTCGGTAGATAGTGCCTTCCCTTTTATTCCAATTAATATTACAGTGTACTATATCTTATTTAAATTCATTCATTAATTCTTAAGCTAAGATATAAATTAAAAAAATAATTAATATAAAAAGTGACATGCATGCTATAAAAAAAGAGAATTCATGAATTTTACATTTATAGCGACATTTTACATACTTAAAATCAAAATTTGCGGCATGCTCATAATCATAAACAGGTATCTCAGAACACAAGTAATTATCTCATTTTAGGTAGTAAGTAGCTGTAATAAAAAAATTAATAATTAATTTTATGTAAAATGTATTGGAGCATAATAAAATAAAACAATTACTATTATTTACGTGCATTTATCAAATAAATTAAATAAAAAACTAGAATGGTACAATGTAGGTACATATATCAACTAATTAGTTAATCATAATTTTTAATGTTTCTTCTGATATTTAATTGTATGAATGCACGAGCAAGAGAGCGTGCATGTTTGTTGTATGTGTATGTGTGTGGTGTGTGTGTGGAGGGAGGGGGGGGGGGGTGTATATATGTGTACCATGGTACTCGTTGATTTCGAAACGCTGACATAATTATATAAAAAAAGGGAAAGAAGACATTGCAGACAGAAGATACATACAACGAAGTTATGCAGTCCACATAAAGAAAGTGAGCGAGCTGTGCTCGGAATTTTTCTGAAGGATAGAATCCGAAACGAGGTTATCCGACAGAGAATCAAAGCGATCGACATAGCTCTGAGGGTCAACAAGCTGAAGTGGCAGAGGGCCGCTCATATCTGCCGCAGAACCGATAACCGTTGGGAGTGGAGACCACGTCTAGGCAAGCGAAGTGTAGGACGTCCTCCGGCTAGATGGAGTGACGATTTGCGCGCTGTGGCTGGCAAAAATTGGATGAGAAGAGCTGAGAATCGATCTCAATGGCGCACCTTGGGAGAGACCTACGTCCAGCAGTGGACTGTTATAGGTTGATGGTAAGGGTTGAGGAATGGTACAGGCACACTGATACCTGCTGGAATATTTTTTTTGATATATAAATTGTTATGATTCTAAATACCGCAGAACCCTAATAAATGCGTGACCCGACGTGAGCTTGATGTGCTCTTTTTCTATTTTTTCCGAGACTTTGTGTCAGAGCGGGGTGTTCTTATGGTGATTTATGAGGCAATCTTTTAGTCGTAAATCAAAAAGTGTAGCAGCATCTCAGTTCGACTGTACCACCCCCTAACTTTGGAAACAATCGCTTGCTTTTGGAAACGCTTTTGCAGTTTTTGGCTTAATTGTATCAGTTTTCGAGAGGTTGGGCCAATTATGAGATTTGGTCTATATTTTTATATATATTTATACTAGTTGTTCGCCCCGAACTGAGATCTCGCGAGTCTCCCATAAAAACAAAAATATATTATTCGTAATCTTTGACTATCAAAATAGTGTCACGTAATAAATAACCAAAAACTTGACCTACAGTTTCATTCAAATTACTGGTAACGGGAGTTCATGTTATTCGGTTACCCTTTTTCGGGGTACAAATTGCTGTTGTTCTGGATTTCAGACGTTTGCCTATATTTATGACACTCAAGCTATACGCATACCATATTACAGCACTGTGGGGTCACTGGTGTACCCTGTGAATTTTGTTTAAGTTCAGTTTTATTATGGCTAATAACTCAAAAACTACAAAAAATTTACTAAAAATGAAAACGGAGTCAATGTGTGCTAATGAAGACCTTTCATTTGATTTCCCACTTGACCTAATAGTCATCATTTTCATTTTTGTACCATTTTTGAACCCCGATATCTCAACAACCCCTCAACATTTATAGCTCATTTAGTCCCACCATAATTGTGCAATCAGATCAACGCTTCGAAAGTTATCCTCGGACAAAGAATCGTACATACATACATACAACGCCGATTCGCCCAACTTCATTTAGAGATCTCGCTTCGCAAGATCAGTTAGTAAATTTGTCATTTTTAGAATTTAGTTTACCTATCTCAACATTTCGCACGCCTTGATGTTAAAAAATATAAATGATCGTCATCATCATATCAGCGAAGGACGTCCACTGCTGAACACAGGCCTCCCCCATAGACTTCCAGAGCGACCGATCAAACCAAATCAAATCAAATCAAATTCAAAAACATTTATTTGTGAACAACACCAATAGTACAACAGAACAAACACACACAGGAGACATAACAAAAAGAACAAAGAAACAATAACGAAAAGATTAAAATTAAATAAAAATGCAAAATATTGCAGTGTGTGTGTCCCATCGTACTCACTGCATGTGTCACAAAAAGGCATTGACCCTGTGGGGTCTGCACCCAACGGCTCCCACCAACCTTTAACAGGTCTTTCCATTTAGTGGAGAGACGTCCTACGCTGCTCTTTCCAGTGCGTGGTCTCCACTCGAGAACCTATCTGCTTCAGCGGCCGTCAGTTCTTCGAGATATGTGCCTATAGGTACTCTGTATTACCTCGTAGATTGATTAAGGTTATTTTGTGAGCTAAACCAAGGATAAACAACGAAAACTGATGGTGGCTTACCGTTTTTTCAATCTATACTTTACTTCCTTTGGGATCTGTACGAAATATTCTGAGATACCATTTTGGCTTGATCAAGCGTCGTTTCAGCTTTGAACTTGTTTCAGTTTCAAAGATAGCGGATATTGCGTATTTGCAATCTTGTAATAATAAAATGTAATAAAAAATTAAATATAAAGGGTGTAATGTGCATGGATTGATCAAATAAATACGGCAACTAACCCAAACAGTATCCCAACTCTCGTTATTTAGATACAGTCAACATTGCACGTTTCCTATTTTTTCACCCTTTTTGAGGGCGTCGAAAATCAAACGGGGGAAACTAATATACTAAATAAAAAATACGCATGTAATATTTTCTATATAAAATACGTTATTTCATGTTTGAACATTAAGAAGGCCTTCGTTCCTAAATGAAAATCTCGGAGAGCAGCAAAATTACTTCAAAATGGCGGCGCTTTCCCGTCCACCGCGCGCGATGCATCACAGTCAGACGCACGAATTCTTTGATCCTTTAGCTATCCAGTGGAGTAATTAAATTCAGTATGGAGATCATAGATATGTAGCTGCAACATCAAACTGTATCCCCCGGTTTTGTTATCATTCGTATTTTAAATTGCCTCCCACTATGGAAGCAATTTTAAAAACGTATTCACACCAAAACTCTCATTACGATCTCTAGAGGTAATGCAACGTTGACGTAACTAAAGACGTCAACGTTGCATTGGCAGACATCGACAGAAGATTGAGGATGACTTGCGCATCGATGCCTAAACGTATTTAGAGGCTATGATTTAGTACCTGTCATTTTTTTCGTAAATACTACATACAATCATACAAATACATCAAATTTAAATACGTTTAGTCGCTAAATACGTTTAGGCATCGTTGTGCAAGCCGGGCTAATCTTAAATTTGACAAGATTTAATAATCGGAAGTTGAATTGACCTTCTAGATAAACATGCCCGAAAAATAGAATAAAAAATGTTGTTTGTAAAACTAGTCTATAAAGATGTTAAATTTTTATTTTACGTACACTAATTCCTACCAGTTGTTTACAAACATTTTTTTTATACTACTTATATGGCAAACGAGCATGCAGTCCACCAGATGTTAAGTGGCTACTGCAGCCCATGGATATCCACATAGAATTCAAAACAAGCTATTATGTTGTCTTGATCTCTATGTGGATACGTCGCCATACTATAGGACTTAGCTATTATGCCTATGTGCCAGTAATTACAGGAACATACCATTACCATCTAACCGGAACACAGCAGCACAAGTACTGCTATTAGGCGGCAGATAAAGGTACGGCGGTGGTGCCCACTTCCTCGAGCCCGTTCACAAAAGCTCTACCACCAGTGCATTTTACAATATTTTTACATTTTTACAAACATTATTAAAATACTAAAAATAATAAATTTAAAATGTCACATAATACAACTAATAAAAACATAAAATTTTTGGTATAATAAAATATAAATATTAGAAACTTTCACTGTACATAATTACTGATTAACAGGTTAGCTGTCCGATGAGGCACATGTGCCTCATGGGTGATTGCACTGGTACGTCCATGAGGCATATGTGCCTCATGGCCAATGATGTAGATAATGCAATCGATCTATCGATAATTTTTTTTAATAATTATATTATTTGTAGCATTAGTAAATTATATTAATAAATTCAATTAAGTGTCACTTTTGATAACTTTTTAAAAAAGATTTGATAACCTTTTCCAAGGAGATCGGTAATTTTTCCATCAATACAAGCCGTCCAGACAATAACGAAGCCAGCAAAGGAAATTAGCCTAATCGTAGGACCTTTCTCAAGTGAGGAACCGTCATAGATTTGATTTCTTTAAATTTTTTTCTTGTTTGGAAACTGGTGGCCGAAAGGGTACCTAATTGAATGGTGCAATTCAATAACAGAAGATTGTTTTCAAAAAAATATTTTTCAGATGTCTAAAGTGTTACGAACATAAACGTACATTTTATCATTAAACGTAAATAATTAATTTCTTATCATACTCATCTAACATTAGCAATTATCGATATAATTAATTTCAATCACTAGGACACATAAAGTATCATAAAATACTTGAAGAGAATGACGTAACTTAATACGAAACTTCATGAGCGTTAGCTGTCATTATTTACTACGAGGACGTGTACAAAGAAGATCGAAACTTGCTTCGGGACAGCTAACCTGTTAAAACGGGTTTTAGACACGTATGTACCTTTTTATTTGTTATTCCGACGTTTAGTAAACAGGTACATACGCGATTAACACCCGTCTGATGGCGGGTTCCTATATCCGTCTGTAACCGACTATACGCCTCGTATCTTCTGTCAAACTAGTGTCAAACTTTTGACAGGTTTTCAAGGAGAAACGAGTCGTAGCTGGTTACCGACGGATATAGGAACCCAAGGCTCAACGAGCTATGGAGAGGGCTATGCTCGGGGTTTCTCTACGGGATCGAATCAGAAATGAGGAGATACGTAGGAGAACTCAAGTCACCGACATAGCCCGACGGATTAGCACGTTGAAGTGGCAATGGGCAGGCCATATAGCGCGCAGAACGGATGGCCGTTGGGGCCGGAAGGTTCTCAAGTGGAGGCCACGGACCGGCAAGCGCAGCGTAGGACGTCCACCTATAAGATGGGCAGACGACTTGGTAAGAACCGCAGGTCGGCGTTGGATGCAGGCCGCTTCCAACCGCAGTTCCTGGAGATCAATGAGGGAGGCCTTTGTCCAGCAGTGGACGTCTTACGGCTGATATGATGATGATGATGATAGGAACCCGCCACAAATCAGTAATTAAAGAAACTTGTTTACATTTTTTCTAGGGGAAATGGCATTTTTTTACTGGCGTTTCGTCCGCCGGTTGGTAAGGGGTCTCCGTCGCCTATTGACACCGGCAACAGCTGGGACATTGCAGATGCATTCTCTACCCTGAAGAAACTTCTTAACATTTTTTTTTAGCAAAGACAAGAGACATCGCTACGCGAGACAGTAAAAAAATATCATTTTACTTTGTTCTTCTGCAGAGATAAACGTTTCTATGGCTGTCATGCTAGCCCTGATTGAGCCATTGGCTTCTCCCAGTTGCAATATCAAATGGCAATTAAAGATGAAATGATTATTATTATTGCGTTCCCCATTGACATTTCGCTTCCGTAATAGGTAAGTGGAACATCAAATAAAGCTGAATGAGAAGCAGTATTCCTTAATACCCTAATACAATCCTAATACCTATTAAAGAAGGCTCGGGAATGGTTGCGGAGCTGGTGATCACTTTCTTACGTTATTATATTATCAAATATATATTAGTATAGCACTCAGGGATATAGTAGCTTTCTAAATAAATAAATATTGCTGGACATTTCACACAGCGCTATATAGCACCAAACTAAGCAGAGCTTGTACTATGGGAACCAGATCGAAACTACCTCTTGCGTCTCAGCCGGCTGTTCGCCTACTGTGCCACGGAGGTCGTCAGTTTCTGTCAGTGAAAGTGAAAAATTCCAAACATCTAAACATATTACAAACTCACTAATTTTACCTCTTTATAATATTATATGCGTATTTAACGACTAAACATGTTTAAATTTGACGTAATTTTATAATTTAACATCTTAAATCATATTTAGCCACTTAAATACTTCAGATACTACTAGAATAGAACAGAATAGAATAGAATACGCTTTATTGCAGGTATACGTGTAAATTAACAAATCATATTTAAACATTTATCTAGATACGCGGTACAATTGGCGGTGTTATTGTTAGAAGCAATCTCTTACAGAGAACCTTAGGATGGACTGGATCTTACATTTTAAGTTACAGAGTTCAGAATACATAATCTCATATACATTTGAGTTAATTGAGTTCGTGCATTTGGTATTCTATGAAATGCCATTTTGGTTAGTGGACCCTAACTTTTTTTTATATAAATTATAGGTTAGCGTTTGACCACGATCTCGTCTGCTGTTAAGTGATGATGCAGTCTATGATGGTAAACGCTTGCCTAGAAGAAACCTATTTACTCGCGACTTGAAGACCCCTAGGTTGTAGTTATCAGGAAACACAGACTCAAGCAAGGCGTTCCACTCCTTGGCGGTGCGCATAATAAAGGTGGAAGAGAACCGCTTTGTGCGAATGGGAGGCGAATGAGAGGTATTTCTACCATGTAGCGGTGGCGCATTGCGGAGCGTCTGGTTCTCCGATGATAGAATGGGGATGGTGGGATCAGCTTGAAAAACTCCGCAGCACACTCTCCGAAATGTATCCGATAAAAAACACAGATGCTTGCAACCTTTCGACGATGCTCGAGCCTTGCATCTGCTAACTCGTCATTGCAAATGAGCTTCTTGGCTCTTCTCTCAATTGAATCTGGAGCCTCTAGCTGGTATTTTGCTGGTCCGCCCCAGAGGTGAGAACAGTACTCCAGACATGATCGGACTTGTGCTTGGTATAACTTAAGCAACTGTCCCGGTGTCAAGTATTGCCTCACCTTTGCAAGTCTACCAAGCTTTTTAGCGGCCTGCTGAGCTTTCGACTCCATGTAGGAGCCGAAATTGAGAGTACTTACCAAATAGTATTTTTATAGTGTTATCCGTACACTTACGGAAAATTCCAAGATTATAAAACCATCTCAAAAATATTCAAGGCTAGATGATACGAGTTCCTCTTGATACGAGTATGCACTGCCAACTGTGCTACCGGGCTCTGTCACGTCAGGGTCGAAATTACTGAGATGATTCAGATTACTACTAAAGCACCGTTAGCTCCATTTACAGGAAAACTTATACAGTTTTTGACCTGCTCAATGCCAAACGTTGCAGTTTAGTACATTGACAAGAGATGCCGCATTGCTTATTTCAAAAAGTATTATAGTCAAGTAGACGGACCATCTAGGCTCGAAAATTTTTGAGAATGTTTTAAAATTCTAACTTAAAAATCTATAAAAGGGGATGAAAGTACTGTAATTGATGTATGAAAATTAAAGGTGTCTCCGTAACTTGTATTCAAGCAGCCTCCTATCCCAAACCTCGCCCCAGAGCTTTGAGACTTAAATGAAACGAATTTGACTGAGTAAAAAATCCTTCAATTTTATCACGTAATTGCGAGATTGGAAAAGCCGGAGGGTTTCTGTCATTTCGGCCCCCGAGAAACCCTACATTCTTTTGGCATTGCAGAAAAAAACATCATTCAATTTTCTTTTAATCATCCAATGACGTCCGTGGCGTAGTGGGTGAATAGCCGGGGAATAGCCGGGTAAAACGCAGGTTGCGAGTTCGATTTCCGCTGTGGAAGGAATGTTGGTATGATCTACAAATATTTGTTTCGGGTATTTCTTTATACAGAATGATTCGGGAAACAAAGGGATGGGGTACGTGGTCCCCCCGAATCACCTCCTCTATGGTTCTACGATTTTTATATACTTTAGGAGCTAGGACCATTTGTGTGTCCGGTTTTCGACAATTTTCTAAGGAAACCCTAAAGCAGTGTGATGAAGCTGTTACAATAACTAAATAAAAAAAAATTATTATTGTTGAGTGAGGGTTGAAATCTGACATAGCTGAGAACCACCCCCGTTAAACTAACTAGCTTTCTATTAAAAAAAACTGCCTCCGAATTGAAACAGACACACAGACATACGTTAAGTTTATAACAGTTTGATCCGGATTTCTGGCCACTTGTCGTTGTTTACAGGCGCTACAGGGAAGCAAACTCCCCCAAATAAATATATAATAAATAAATATTGCTGAACATTTCACACAGTGCTATCTATCCCCAAACTAAGCAGAGCTTCTATTAAGGGAACCAGATAACTGATATAATACTTTATATACATTTTTTTTTGTAAATACATACTTATAATATATAGAAAAACATCCAGACCCGGAACAAATATCTGTAGATCATGAAAACATTTGTTCCGCTACGGGAATCGAACCCGCTACCTCTTGCGTCTCAGCCGGCTATTCGCCCACTGCGCCACGGAGGTCGTAATAAATAAAGGTGTTAGTTTTTAAGTTTATTACTTTATGTATATTAGTCTTAAGGTATTTAAAGTTATCTTTGTTATCATATTTTTAACACCACCTGCTCGACAATGTCAAATTATATGTCATGTAAACCTCACCGAAAGGCAGACTACGGCTAAGCCGGGCGATTTCCGGAATGAATTTGAATATGCCCGCAAGGACATAATGAAATTCAGTACAACTTTATTGTGATTTGAATTTGGAACCTCATCTTTATTAAAATTTGAACCAAAGAGACCCACACAATAAGAACTAATTCGTAAATCAAACTAACCTCTGCACAGAATGCACCAACCTAGATTTGGTTTTTATTGTCTCGCAGAAAGTTTGAAAAGTAGAGTATTCTACACGTGGATTAAGCTGTTTGTCTATTGGACGTGCTTGTATACCTCTCTGCACTCAGGATTCTAGTAACTCCGTCGCTCCGCTCGTGAGTTAATTCTAGAATCCTTCGTGACGTTCTTCAATATAGCAAGACGTGACGCAAGACACTGCTTTATCCCCTCATTTATTTGTACTATTGTATGTGCACATTGTTGCCAGAAATAAACATTATATTATAAAAACTCCTCTTTTTTCGATGGGGAGTTAAAACAATAGGGTCTGTATTCAAGGTATAGAACGGATTCAGAAAATATTTGCGATATAACCTAATTTAATTAATTTGAAAGCCAGTAATGATTGTCTAACGTGGACTCTTGTTATATTAGAAGAAATTGGCTTGGAAAAATATAATATCTCTATGATATTACGTTTGTACGTGGGCGATGCCGATAACACAAATGAAACAATTACTGATATTATTTCAGAGGTACAGTCAGCAACGAAAGAAAGTTGATTAACAATTTGATCTTGGATGGTTTGAAAAAAACTGTAGTTATGTTATTTCTAGACAAGCGTACTTTTTGACAATACTGTCACTTACCATCAGGTGAGGTAGTACTCTTATAGTCAAGGGCTTGACTATCCTACTAATATTATAAACGCGAAAGTTTGTATGTATTGATGTATGGATGTTTGTTACTCTTTCACGCCGGAACGGCTGAACGGATTGCAATGAAATTTGGTATGTACGTAGACCATAACCTGGATTAACACATAGGCTACTTTTTATGGGCAAACCACGCGTGCGAAGCCGCTGGCTACAGCTAGTCTCAATATCTATAAAAGTTACTTTGTATGTAGTAGGTACTTATAGCCCTATGTACTAATACTAGTGGTTCGAAACGAACTGAAATCTTGCGAGTCTCCCAAAACACATAAAAATAATATTGTTAGGGCGACTCGCGCAACGATGCCTAAACGTATTTAGTGTCATATCATACATATACGTAAAATTTAAACATGTTTAGGAATCGTTGTGCAAGCCGGCCTTAATCTTCGACTAATACAATAGTGCCACGAAATAGGCAACCAAATTATTTGACCTACAGTTTCATTCAAATTACAGGTAACGAGAGTTCATGTATTTATGGTACATCTTTTTGGGGGTAGAAATTGCAGTTATTCTGAATTTCAGACATTTCCCTATATTTGTGCCACTAAAGCTACACGCATACCAAATTTCAGCACTGTGGGATCACTGGTGTACCCTGTGAATTTTGTCAAAATTCAGTTTTTACTATAGCTAATAACTTAAAAACTACAAGAATTATACTAAAAATAAAAATGGGATTGAAATGTACACACAATGACCTTTTATTAAACGTGCCATTTGACAAGATAGTCCCATTTTGATTTTTTTACCCCTCTTGAACCCCAATATCTCAACAACCCCTCCACATTTTTAACTCATTAAGTCACACTAAAATTGTGCCATCACTACTTGCCTATATACTAAATTTCACGATGATCGGATAAACGCTTCGAAAGTTATCCTACATACTTACATAGATACATACAACGCCGATTTATACGTTGATTTAGAGATTTCGCTTCGCTCGATCAATCGGCTGAGACGCAGGAGGTAGCGGGTTCCATTCCCGCCGCGGGATAAATGTTTGCATGATCTACAGATATTTGTTCAAGGTCTGGTTGTTTTTCTATATATTCTAAGTATGTATTCACAAAAAAAATGTATGTAAGTATTCTATCAGTTGTCTGGTTCCGATAGTACAAGCTCTGCTTAGTTCGGGGCTAGATAGCGCTGTGTGAAATGTCCAGCAATATAAATTCGAAAGTAATTCTGTCTCTCAATCTGTGTGTTATGTTTTCACACTTTTCACAAAGTAGGTCTAGCCGTTTGGCAGCCCAACCTTCACTCACTGTTGGGTGACACAAGCCTCCCTTAGTTTGTGTCATCCTGCGCTAATCGTGGGCCGTCAATGGATGACTATTAACGTTCCGCGATTTTAACCATTTCGTCTACCCAACTCGCTGCCAGACGTCCTACTCTTCTACCATTCAGTCGTTGCCCTGCTACACTTGTTATCTATGTCTATAAATATATAATCATACTAGCTGACCCGGCCGTTGCTTCGCGCGCGTGGTTTGTCAATAAATACATTACTCCAGTTCTGCGTAGTCGGGTAAAAAGTAGCCTATATTCCAATCCCGGTCATGATCTATATACCAAATTTCATCGAAAACGGTCTAGCCGTTTAGTCGTGAAAAAGTAAGAAACAGACAGAGAGACAGAGTTACTTTAGATTTTTAGGGTTCCGTAGCCAAATGGCAATAAACGAAACCCTTATGGATTCGTCATGTTTGTCTGTCTGTCCGTCCGTATGTCACAGCCACTTTTTTCCGAAACTATAAGAACTATACTGTTGAAACTTGGTAAGTAGATTTCTGTGAACCGCATTAAGATTTTCACGCAAACATAAAAAAACAATATATTTTGGGGGTTTCCCATACTTAGAACTGAAACTCAAAAATTTTTTTCCTCAAACCCTTTTAGGTTTGGGGTATCTATGGATAAGTCTTTAAAAATGATATTGAGGTTTCTAATATATTTTTATTCTAAACCGAATAGTTTGCGCGACAGACACTTCCAAAGTAGTAAAATGTGTGTCCCCTCCCCTGTAACTTCTAAAATAAGAAAAAGATAAAACTATAAAAAATATATGATGTACATTACCATGCAAACTTCCACTGAAAATTGGTTTGAATGAGATCTAGTAAGTAGTTTTTTTTTTACGTCATAAATCGTAACTTAAACATAAAAAATGTTACAACGAACTACAAGAACTTTTATATTATGTTACTTGCTGCTACGGAACCCTTCATGGGCGAGTACGACTCGCACTTGGCCGCTTTTTAATATTCGTGTAGATATTGTTAATTTATTTAAATTTCTGTCTGTACCTACCTACACCTAAATGCCCCGAGGCCTTGTTTTGAGAAATAACAGGCTGATGTTTTTATGATGCTTGCTTATTGTTATTCTGGTGTATATTGGTGCGGGCTGAGCAAACACGATGCAGATTCTCCATTCAGTGTTTACCTGAAACAAACGATGGGAGAACGTTAATAAATAAATAGCACCACATACATAGTCCCGCTATCGTACTATGACTTTTATTTTCAACCTAAATTTTAAAATTTGAACTTAAGTTTTTTTATCTATGCTGTCCCACTGCTGGACAAAGGCCTCCCCCTCATCTCTCCACTTTTCTCGATCTTGCTCTAAATCCCGCTAGTCCCTAGAAAAGCGTTCAAATCATCGCGCCACCGCTTCTTAGGCCTTCCACGGTGTCGCTTTCCATCCACAGGGACAGTTCCGACCTTAGCCCACCTATTTGGTTGCATGCGGGAGACATGACCCGCCCAATTCCACTTCAATCACACACTTAACATACCTAATGTATAAAATCTTTAAATAGTATAAAATGAAGTCGCTTCCGCTGTCTGTTACCTTAAATCTTTTAAACTAACTCAACGGACATAATGGGCTAATGTAGTTTTCAATAATAGATAAGAGTGGTTCAAGAGGAAGGTTTATATGTATAATACATACATAATTCTGTTTGTTTGTTACCTATACACGACTAAACGGCTGAACGGATCGTAATGAAATTTTGCAAGGAGATAGATTATATCCTGGGAAAGGAAAGAACATAGGTTACTTTTTAGCTAACTGCGCAACATGAGGGTAATGTTTTACTGAAAAACCACCCGTGCGAAGCCGCGGGCGGTTCAGCTAGTTGGTTATAAAGTTAACTTACCTCCCCACTGGTTGGTATCGGTTAACAGTAACTGGTGATCAAAATTCAGTAACAAAAAAGAAAAACTCACACTGTCCATGGAGTCAACCTGTGGAATTCTCTACCACACTCTATCCGCGCAAGTCCAGCACTAAGCACTTTTAAGCTTAGAGTGATAAGAGCATTACCTGTCCTTGTAAGCTTTTAGGTTATTTATTATGTATAAGTAGGTATATTATTTATATTTTGTATAATATATTATGTTTATCTCTAATGTAGGTATAGTATATAGGTATTAATATTATTTTTTAATATGGTTAAGTGTTGTATTTATTACAGTATATACTATATATTAGTATTCTACTCCAATGTCATTCTCTGTGCACGTACCCACCACTATAATCAAATATATCTATCTTCAAAGGTTTGCTGGAAGAAAACTCTTATTAGGGTTAAGCTCGCCTTTGTACATGTCCATTTTGTAAGCTATTTTTATCTGTAAATCTATTTGTGTACAATAAAGAATAAAGGAACTATTATAGAAGAATATACAAAAACAGATGATACGTAACGACTGAAACTTAGAACAAACTTCATAGTATAATAAAGGATACAATTGCTTTTGTTTGCAAAGTATTACTTTAAAATTGGAAAATGTAAATAAATTAATCGCAAATGTTTTTTTTTCCATACAATTGAGGGATCACTTCGAAAATACTTTAAGCCCGGCTTGCACAACGATCCCTAAACGTATTTAGCGACTAAACATATTTAAACATAACGTATTAGTATGATTTGACATTTATTTAGCCATTAAATACTTTTAGGCATCGTTGTGCAAGTCGCTCTAAAACTATGTTTTGGAAATCAGTGAAAACAGCGCTCTTTTGTTACCACGTCAAAATATAAAAAAACGCAAACTCATTGATATGTCATTTCCGTTCCAACATTTAGGCTAAGTTCATATGACCGCACGGTACCGCGCGGTACAAGATCAATCTAAATAGTGTTTATCGTAGACGAGTAGCGCGCGGTAATGTAGACGATAAACACTATTTAGTTTGATCTTGTACCGCGCGGTCAGTAGTACCGCTCAGTCATATGAACTTAGCTCGTAGGCTCGCAGACTAGACTTTGACAAATATCTAATAATCCGAACTGAAGGTTTGCCAAAGCGGCGATGCAGCGCAGTATTCTTGGGGTTAAACTAACTGAACGCAAAAGTGTACAATAATAATTTCAAGATCGCAATAGTAATAGAAAACTAATTATCTAAACCACAATTATAACACTGAGTTATCTTTAAATTACTCATAAGGATAAGCCAAGTAGGCTATGGCTAGATTGTAATATTATTAGGGAACAAAAATGCAAGTAATCTAAAAAAATCTTAACCGCCAGAAAAGGTCGTTTCATAATATATTCTTCTGAATAATAACGACATCGTTATTGCATAACAAACATCCAAATTATATATGAATACACGAAATTAGTCAAAAAGAAGTAGGAGAATATTTGAGCCTAACCTTGCATACTCCTCATAACCCGAATCTCACTGAGAGAATTTACTTAAGTCAGTACAGGCAGTCAGGCACTCACGATCCGACGCTCAGTACCCATATGACGGCATATGGACAATAAAAAGATTCCTGTAAGATCCCGATGGAGCTATTGTCCGCTCACGCTATGTGTGCATAGTGTTCTCGCAGTATCGAGACGTAGAGGTTGTGAACATTCGAGAGAGCACAATCGAGTATTAAGTCAATAGTGTTGTGTTTAAGAAACTTGTTTAGCGATACGTATTGACTTAGAACTTGCATTGCGCAAATTGTACAGACTTTGTTACCAACACGAGTTACTTTTACGATATACCTAGGTTTCGATGTTCTTATTTTTCATTTATTGAAGTGAAAACTTCCTTAGGCGCGTCGGCCACTTTTTGAGATGGGAAAAAAACCATTGAACTACGACACTGTTACCGACACCTGTCACTGACTACTGACACTGACTGTTTCTGCTACTTTTTTGAAGTAAAACTTCTTTACGGACGCTTGACTTGGGGCGTAAGCTGGTGAATACGTTACGAATAATGCGAACGGAAGTTGAGAGGCAGATATAAGTTAGTGAAGATAGAAAGAGAGAGAGTTACGTTTCGTATATTTTTAAACGTTAATGTGCGAGTGCGAGTTGCGTCTGTCCAGAATGAACATAGACTGATCGACCTACAGACGTGTGGTCAATATTGTACTTGAACAACTTTATAAATAATTTTTTTGAAAAAGAAGTTTTACTTCAGTCCTGTGGTCTAAAGCACACTCGTTTTTTTAATATATTTAGACGCACAACATACGACATTACAACAACTTAGAAGTAAAGATTAGAAAACATTTGGATTAACACTTGTACAGCTAAAATAAGTTACAACTGTTAAGTAGAAATAGAAGATCAATTGTTTTTCTTTTCTTATACAAATGTAAATAAAATACATAATATGTGAATCACTTATTAAACTTATGGTAGCTGAACACAGCTACTACCACAACAATCTAGTTGTAACGGTGCCCCGTGTAGGTAGCAAAAAGTGGTATAGAACGCGCAATGCCTAACAGAACACGGTATAAATTTCTACCTTTGAACCAAAATAAAATATCAATACAAATAATCACACATACACCCTCACACACAAATATTTATTTTACGTCATAATACCTTAAATTCTAACAATAATTTTGGTTGTCAAGATTAGCGTAGGTACTTGAATAATGTTAGAACCATAAACCAGGTCGTCACTCAGCGAAGTGCTACAATAACGGCCGGCGCGGCGGTGTATTAGCCTTTTGGTTTTCTGTAATGCTTCAAACAAAATAGTTTTATGCATTAAAATCACAATGATCACTTTGAAACGTCAATTTTACTTTTAATAGTTGGATATACCGAAAGTTTTACTACTTACTATCCTGACGCATCAACCCCGAAGCGGGTCTTGACTTCCGTCCAACACTAAAAGACGCCACTGGTCCCTATTCTGCGCCAGTTCTTGCCAGTCTGACACTTGGAGAACACAAAGGTCTTTCTCCACCTCACCCTTCCATCGATATCTGGGTCTGGCAGTCCTAGGGTAGGCACGTTTGGCAGTACGATCGTCCCCCATTCGCTCAACGTGAACCACTAAATTATTTTAACCTGCCAATCCTAGCGTTATGCAGACTTAGCGTGCGTGGATTATATTCGTGTCACTAGGTCACACGTTGCGTTCATATATAAAATGAAAAAGAAATGAATGGTGTAGATAACAAATTGAATGAATTTATTAGGGTGGTTGTATGGTGTTTGCATTTTGCCGTGGAAAAGTTCCAATTACTTTGGACAAAGTAGTACTTACTTGATTATCTATAGATTCGTACATTCTGGAGAAAAACACACAATTCTACTAATTTAAGGTCGAAATTCGAGTGTATTTGCAACGTTTAAAGTAGAAAATTGTTCATTACAACATTGCAATAATGTTTGTATACTAACTGGTAAGTTAAGATGACATATGGAACAGAGACGTAGTCCTTCACTATTGGCATTATGTATAAGCTCAGAGTCGCTCAACGAGCTATGGAGAGGGCTATGCTTGGGGTTTCTCTACGGGATCGAATCAGAAATAAGGAAATACGTAGGAGAACTCAAGTCACCGACATAGCCCGACGGATTAGACATATAGCGCGCAGAACAGATGGCCGATGGAGCCGGAAGGTTCTCGAGTGAAGGCCACGGACCGGCAAGCGCAGCGTAGGACGTCCACCTACAAGATGGGCAGACGACTTGGTAAGAACCGCAGGTCGGCGTTGGATGCAGGCCGCTTCAAACCGCAGTTCCTGGAGATCAATGAGGGAGGCCTTTGTCCAGCAGTGGACGTCCTACGGCTGATATGATTATGAAGATGAAGTATACTAAATTTGACACAAAGTGGCTCCATACACGATGTCCTATGTCTGATAATAATATATACTTACTACGTGTTTTGTAGATTAGGTTTTATAAAATTCATTACGTACCATAGAAAGTTTTAAAGTTTCTAACAACCTTAATATCAAGTCGTAAGGCTAAGATATCAATGAAACAGCCTGTATAAAATAGCTAAACAAATCATATTCATTCATCATGTAAGTAAGTACCTGTTAAACTGACTAAGCGGCATCGTCACAAAGGCGCCGCCGATTTACGTTAAAAATTGTTTATTGGAAATGTATCGATTACTGGATAAATATTAAAGCTACCGGTATTAAACCCACCTATAAAATTAGTTTATACGATTCCGGATGTGTGTTTTAAATTAATGTCGAACATAACAAAACAGGTTGTACGATAATGATGATTCATAAATTAAAATATTTTAAAGTCATTAGGTAAATGCTTTGTAAATCGATACGATTTCACCAGGACAGCTCGACAAACTAAAATTGCAAATACTTGGTGAAAATTGCGCTGAATTCCGTATTTTAGTAAACATCTACCGTTTATGGTGCTCGCCAGAGACATTTATTCGCCTTAGGTGTTTGACGTGGAAGCTTAATGTGGCTTATTCGGCAAATAGCCTGCTACAGCGGTGACAAACTCCCCTCTTATCGCCTCAACCTGGCAATTTACGAGCTGTAGTCCCCACTAGCGTTTAACAGGTCTTAAGTAATAGCCATTCTTATTAGGACTCCTAGAAACAGATTTGCGAACTCAGTTGAGCTTTGAAACTGAAACGCTCTTAGTAGATACAGCCCTTCTTAACAGCTTGGTTGTGCAATATTCGGTGCAGACTATACTTTAATGAGTGACCGCTAGTTGTAGAAACGTCTCTAGATTTTTGAAACTCAGTTGCGAACTTTCGACTGACCTATAAATCTGAAGTATTTGTAGTGAAGTTTGTGTAATCGTTCATATCAGGAATCGGTTGCATGCAACGTTTTGGACATAGTGGAGCATCAAGAGATTTCCTTATGTGCAATCTTAGCACTTTTTGTTCCGGTGTCTCATACTTAAAGGGATGCCGGACAACATCCATATGAACTACCAATATGTAGAGGCTAGGAAGAGTCAAAAGTGGCTCTGAAAATGATCCTTACGTGTTTCCCACGGAGGTATCTGCATCATGATACGAATACCACGTTTTTAACACGAATACCCTGTTAATATTACATTCGTAACTATTTTTCCAAAATTTTACTCTATATCTCAACTTAGACTCAACCAGTGCGTAGTTAACTGTTTTAAGTTGCTCAAGCGTCACCTCATCTCTTAAGCTTCTTATAGCCTAACAGGCTGAACATATTGAGTTCTCAACGGACTCCAATTCAGGTTTCCAGTTTAGGCACTGATCAATATGTACTCCCAAAACTTTAGTACACACGGCTACACATCAAGCTATACATTTCCAGTATAAGCTGACTTCTTATTCTACAAAAAGCCTACACAATGCGAGGTCAGTTTATACTGGAAATGTTGATGTGTAGCCGTGTGTACATTAGGGGCACTGTTAAAACTAGGATAAGTGACAGCCAGTGACAGTTTTAACAGCGCTTCCATGCCTTCCATGCTTTCTATGCCTTGGAGAGCATGCTACTCACACCTTAGCCATCTTTTCGACTATTCTTAAGCCATATCGGCGGCTTTTGGGTGTACCTAAAAATCTGACACTTGAACATAAATACCTGCACAATTACTATTGTCTGTCGGAAGCACAAATGATCTAACATCGTGCTTACGAATAAGAGTCAAGAACGGGAAACAGTGACGATATGTGTCTTGTATGTAAGTACTGAAAGGCTTTTACGGTAATGTCCCTAATTACATATAAACACATTTTCTCCTATATATCTTCTACGATGAATTAAGGGTAGAAAACTGGCATTGCGTGGAATATATAATGGCAAGGAAAATAGCAAAGTCAATTAACCAATTATTAGTTTCCGTACAAGTTCTAAGACAGTCGTGCGGGGCGTAATATAAATACAACTTTTCTTTAGATGGGCGGTTTTGAAAAATTCGATTAAAAGTTTTTAGATAGACATAGTCAGATAAACTCTCATACTTCATTAAACTTTCTCTTCTTGTGTGTTATTTTGTTGTCTTCATGTACTTAGTAGTCTGGCCGGTATGTGTCAAATAAATTTATTTTCTTATCTTGTAGTTCTTTCTAATTATATTCATTTATTTATAGAGAAATGTTCACATATCAAATCAAATCAAAAGTTTTTATTTAAGACGGTTTACAGTCCATTTTGTTAGTACAACTTATGCATAATTGGTTAGTAAAAGACAAGACATGACAAAATAATAAAGAAAATAATAGAAAGAACACATCAGACAATCAACTACTTAATTAATAAATCATTTTTTTACGAAATGCTTCCAAATAGGAGAGGTGCATCTCTCAGCAACAGTTTTTAGGATGTTGTTGTGACTATCCCGTAATCTGCTGATCAGAGATGCTGTCTTTTTACGGATGATGGCATGAAAGCCATCAGTCCTGTGTTGGGCAAACATCTCCGACGCACTGCAAAAACGCGGCAGCCTCAACAGCATCCTAAAAATATTATTATATTGGATGCGTAGGACATCCAGTGATCTTTTGGCATATGCTACCCACAGATTACCCGTGTAGAAGCTCTGACAGAAGGCCTTAAAAAGCGATATTTTAACTTCATCTGTACAACGGGCAAACCTACGGGCCAACATATTACCACGGACCGCCAGCGCCCTACGCTCCCTCTCAATATCTACATTGTCTTTAAGGTCGTCGGTGAGGAAATGCCTAATAATCATGGTTTTTACATAATCAATGTAAAAAACCGTACGTACATTTTAACCAACTGCAAAAAAGGAGGAGGTTCTTTTCGACTGAATTTTATTTTATTTTTGTTACCTCATAACTCCGTCATTTATCAACCGATTTGGAAAATTCATTTAATATTTGAAAGGATATACTTTCAGATTAGTCCCATAGAAATTTCGGTCGGTTATATTTTTGTTAAAAAGTTACTTGTAAATTAGTAGCTAGTGAATAAAGTGTTTATATAGTTAGTACCTTACCTACTTAGATACGATGATTCATGTTCCCAACCAAAAGTTAAATGGAAGAGATCGTTTTTATCTTTTGCACCCATTGTCCCTTTCTCTGTGAACTAATACGGAGGATAGGAAATTTCAATAATTATTTTCCTTACTTTAAACAGAAAGACCAAGAATGAAGCAGTGGTGATAAAAAAATAAAACATCGCGTCTCAGTTCCAGCAGATGGCGAAAAAGTTATTACCAAACCCGTATTAGAGCCTCGAGACATTATGGGTCAAAAAATCGTTTGGGATTACGCAAATTCCTCCACGGCAAATGCTGAATAATTAAGGAGCAGGGATTTACGGAGATTCGCGAAATTCTGAGCCTTAGTTGATAAATTGCACTGTTTTCTTGCTAATGGCCACCTTTAAGCCTTTAAGCGTATTTTCGATGAGGCATTAAAACGGAAAGTCGGGATGAATCATCGGTAAGATGGGCGTAAGCCACTTGCCTTGAAAGCTTTCGCACACATTTGTCCACTGGTATATACATAAATAAATAAACAAATATTGCTGGACATTTCACACAGCGCTATCTATCCCCAAACTAAGCAAAGCTTGTACCATAGAAACCAGATAACTGAGAGAATACTTATATAATTTTGTTTTGTAAATACATCATTATCATTCACAGCCCATAAGTACCCACTGCTGGGAGTAGGCCTCCCTTTGTAAACGCCACCCTTCCCGGTCCTGTGCTGCGCGCACCCAGGAGTTGCCCGCGACTTTCTTTATGTCGTCGACCCACCGCGCCGACGGACGTCCTGGACTTCTTAGGTCTGTTCTTGGCCACTATGTAAATACATATTTAAAATATATTACAAAAATACCCAAACCCGGAACAAATATCTGTATACCATGCAGACATTTGTCTCGCAGCGAGAATTGAACTCGCAACCTCCAGCGTCTCAGCCTCCTATTCGCCCACTGCGCGGAGGTCGTCAAATATACTCGTAATATAGTTGAATGAAATCTCTAAGTTCACCATTTTTACATATCACTTGGGAGTTTGATATAAGAGCGTACAATTTGCCCTATAAACGATTTACGAACCTACGATTTTATCTTTATTTCTTGTATATATACCTTTATTTTTCTTAAACAAATTAAATATATTTTTGGTATAAGCATAGCGTAAAGCGTTCCCAACTATCAATTGAAAATTACTAGTGGTTCGCCCCGACGGAACTGAGATCTCGCGAGTCTCCGATTAAAACAAAAAAAATATTGTTTGTAATCTATGACTACCAAAATAGTGTCACGAAATAAATAACTCAAAGAATTTACGAAAAATAAAAACAGAGTCTACTAATGAATACCTTTCATTTGACATCCCACTTCACCAGTTAGCCTTATTTTCATTTTTTTAACCCTCTTGAACTCCAATATCTCAAAAACCCCCCAACATTTTGAGATCATTTAGTCACACCAAAGGTGTGCCATCACTACTTTCAAGTAACTATGTATTAAATTTCTCGATGACCGGATCAACGCTTCGATAGTTATCGTCGGACAAACATACACACAACGCCGATTTGCCCAAGTTGATTTAGAGATCGCTTCGTTCGATCAATTAATACAGTGCCTGGTAGAAGTTGCAGCATTAGATTTGTCGAGGAGGCAGCCCCTGTAGTCTTTGTACAGAGTAGGCTGTAAAACCCTTAAGTAAGCACATCATATCAGTCATAGGATGTCCACTGCTGCACATAAGGCTCCCCTTTAGATATCCAGAGCGACCGATCTTGTGCGGCCTGTACCTAACGGCTCCCAGAAACCTCTATCAGCTCGTCTTTCCATCTAGTAGGCTGTTACACCTGCGCTTTCCAGTGCGTGCTCTTCATTCGAGAACCTTTCTGCCCTAACGGCCGACAGTTCTTCGAGCCCCGCCACAAATGAATACCGCATGTATTAATTTGTGGCGGAGCTCGAAAAACTGAAGAACATCATTTATCGAATAACAAATTCGTGAGCACTGCTATCGCCGTTGGAGTAACACGTCCACTTGTGGCCAAGTTTGCGTGGGCTCGGTTCTGTCTGTGGGCGGACAGAAAGTAAAGTTAATGTTTCAGTCTTGCGAGGATTTCATCTTACTTTCAGATTCAGGGCCTAGTGCGTGATGCTTATTGAATTTATTTATTGGGGGCCACTCTAGTTCACTGAAAGAGATCGCTTTCTGTAGCGTTTAGACCGCCCATTATACATTAACCTATTCTCATTTTGTTGTGTCTAGCTTGTAAGGTATAATATCGAATATTCATTAATTCATACTAATCTAAAGAGCCCGCTGGATCCCACTTCTGTCTGGGCAAAAGCATCCATTTCCTTCTTCCATTCATCCCGGTCTAGGGCTTCTGTCGACCAGTTCGCACTGTGCGCGTCAAGTTCGTCCCGCCATCTACACCTGGGCCGGCCAAGCAGTATCGCGCCTTGTGGGGCCCACTCGTTGGTTATCTTAGCCCACAAGTCATCGCGCATTCGGCATACGTGTCCCACCCAGTCCCACTTCAATTTAGCTGTATTTTGCGTGACATCGGGGATGGTTGTCTTAGAGCGTAGTATGATAGTATTCATTCATACAAGTTTTATTTATTTTACATGTAATAAAAAGGGTATTTTTGTAAGTAAAGATTGTGGAAAAGACGTAAAATATATAGTTTTTAATGGTTAAAAGGATAAACTGTATCAGCAATAATGTGATTTCTGCCTCGACGCAAACAAGATACCTAGTCTGTCTGTCTGCTTATTTGTGTGTCTGTTCGTGGCATGGAAATGGGCCACAAAGCGATTTTTTTATTTAAATACTTGTTTTTATAGACGATTCCCTATATAGTTTGATGTTAAAATATGCAGTTACATCAAATGTTGCGTCGAAATACAGGCAAATTAGTTCATATCTTGATTTTGACTAGATTTACAGAAATTAGCCTTCAGAGTGTACACACGGCTACACATCAAGCTATACATTCCAGTATAAGCTGACCTCCTCATTCTACGAAAAGCCTACACAATGCGAGGTGAGCTTATACTGGAATAGTATAGCATGATGTGTAGCCGTGTGTACTTAGCTTTAGATTGTGTAAACCAATTAGTAATGAAATTTGTGATAGCTACTAATTACTGGAAACAAAGCATGTACGTAATAATATCACAGCCGCTGTGCAAATTCATGGAGGGGATAAAATTAACTAATAATACGATTAAAATTTTCACACTTTCTGCTCCTGCATAATTTGCCATAATTTAGATTGAAGGGGTAATTGAATTGTCTGTGTCCTTGTTGTGTCATGTTTACAAATAGTACTTCTTCTTCTTAGCGTGTCAATAGTTCTACTTATATTGTGTTAGATAGGTACTTGGCTACATTGATGGCGTCAGGAGAAGCCATATTTAAGTCAACCATTGTGCAGGTGTTCGGGCACAATGGGCACATTAACAGGTGTTTCATCGACTGTGCAGGGACACCACAGTCGCCTTGCGTTTGTCTGGGATCCCTGAACCCCCATTGGCACATATTGACTCTGCAGCGACCAATAGTACAGCGACCCTAGTATCAAAGGGTCTCTGGTAGAAATCACTACTTAGCAATAACATCGCCAATTGTAAACACTCATTTAAGCTGTGCAAATTACAACTTTTTTAACATAATATTTTTTATCATTCTTTCGACGACATTGTCAGGTAATACATGACAAGTATATGATATGATATTGCTGGACATTTCACACAGCGCTATCTAGCCCCTAAACTAAGCAAAGCTTGTAATATGGGAACCAGATAACTGATATAATACGTATATTATTTTTTTAGTAAATACATACTTATAATATACAGGTTGTTTGGTAATATACTGACGATATTCAAGGGACGTTTTTTCAAAAGTTAAAAAAAGACTTCTCGGAAAAAAAACTACTAGTTATATATACAAATTTTAAAGAAAATCGACTAAGTTTAGGTGATTAATTCGATATAAAACTTACTGCCTAAGCTTGCAGTCGACATCCAAAAATAAAGGCCTTAATCCACAAAAGCGTAGATTTGCTACTTATATCCTTTCTTTAAGAGCTCTCTGCTTAGAACCTCGATGCGAATGCACTGTAGCAAATAAGACATGCCGCTTGACCGTTTCCACTAAAGCTGAGCGGAGAGATGTCGGAATATCGATATGCTATTAGTTATTTTCCCATGGTATTCTCATCTCTACAAATCTACGCTTAGGTGGACATTGGCCTGGAAACGCCTAGAAATTGTGGACCCGGGATTGGTTATCTGCAAACTGCCCACTTTAGCCACGGTAAACTTATTGAAATTATCCCAATTAGGTAGGTCCTACTTTATCCAATTCTTTGAGAGATAGGTATCTAGTGCATTGTCAAAATTGATGAGTCTTTTTTCAATTCTGGTTTCTGCCGAAGAAGAAGAGAAGAATAAGAATAAAGTTTAATTCACCAAAAAGAACATGCACATTACATACCTACTAAATTTATAACTAAAAACAAACAAAGGCAATAACAGCTGTGATTTAATGAGTAGGTATCATTGGGTCATAGCCCTGTTTACAAAACAAAGTACCTATTGGGGGCGGCGAGCTCAAAGAATCGAGGCGGCACCTTTGACTAACGGCTTATTCTTTCGAGTTCTTTTTGATATGCCGCGCGAAGGGATGTACGTCTTAAAATACCTCACTACACCGGTTACCGGTATTAACGTAAATGTTTGAATCGATTGTATTTGATTAAAATCTTTTTTTTTTAATCGAGTGTAGTAATTTTGATCTCTAAATCAACTTAGGCAAATCACCGTTGTTTGTTTGTATGTTCGTTTGTCCGAGTATAACTTTCGAAGCGTTGATCCGATCATCGTGACTATCAAAATATTGCCACAAAATAATAACCACCTAACTTGACCTAAAATACACTAAAATTAAGTTTCACTAAAATTACAGGTAACGGGAGTTCATGTTCTGTGGTTATTCTTTCTTGGGTACAAATTGAAGTTATTCTGGGTTTCAAACTTTTGCCTTTTGTGTCACTTAAGCTACACGCATACTAAATTACAGCACTATAGGGTCAATGGTGTACCCTGTGAATTTTGTCAAAGTTCAATTTTTATTATGGCTAATAACTCAAAAACTTTAAAAACTATACCAAAAATAAAAACGGAGTCTAAATGTACCAACGAATATTTAATTTGACGTCCCACTTGACCTAATAGTTTCATTTAGAACCACAATATCTCGACAAACCCCAACGTTTTTAGCTCCTTTAGTCCCACCAAAATTGCGCCATCACTACCTACCTATGTATAAAATTACACGATAATCGGATAAACGTTTCGAAAGTTATCCTCGGACAAACATGCATACATACATACAACGCCGATTTGACCAAGTTGATTTAGAGATCTCGCTTCGCTCGATCAATAATTACAATAACATTACAATTACAATAATTACATTGTTTCCACGGTTCTGAGTCGAAAGGGTTAAGTCTCATGTGCCTGTAATTTCACCGATACCCTTACCCTTCAAACCGGAACACAAAAATGCGAGTTTACTATTTGGCAGCAGAAATAGGTATGGTGGTAGTACTTTCCCGGACAAACTCTTTTACAGAGAGCTCTACTACTACTAACAGATTGTATGACAGATTGACCTACGCGTATTTTGTAAAATTAGTTCGGTTTTGATTTACGATGTTTTCAACAAACTTTTATTAGGTCGACTTGTGTATCCTAACTAGCTAATCCAATTTCGGATCGTCGAACACCGAAAGTCAGAACCGGCATTGATACCTTTCCGGTAATGTTTTCCCAGCCCTAGTGTAAGGAGGCGGGCACTTTGGCACGTGTCGGCGTTCGCGCAATTAATTATTATTTTGAATCAGTAGTTGATTTCATTTCTAATTGTGCAGACGGATTTAGAAAAATTGCGATGCTTAACTACAGGTACTCCAATCAGGAGTACCTGAACATGACAATGTGTTACACGGAAAGTGCTCCTGTCAAGAGCGCAGGACTTTTATCAGATATGGCACGGAACTCAGCAGGGCACGCGGACTGTTCCGCGGCACAGGGAGAGCAGTGAATTCCAGCCCCGTGTTGAGGCGAGCAGGCCACCTCGCTATTCAGCGCGCTTGGAATTTTTTGAAGAGGATCCGCTAGCGAGCACTTGTGACGCGGCCCCGTGTACGGTGATAGCGCTACCTATGGGTGAAGTCTTAGGGAGGAAGGCCAGCACCCGTATAGTTTTACACCAGTGCAGGAGCTCTGGACTCCTGACTACGAGACCAGAATGCGGTTTTGTTTGTGTCTGCTGCAGCACGGACCTTGGAAGATCGACAAGAACTACGATCGGCGAGTGCGCGAATACCTGGGCAGTGCTTATGGTAATCGATGGATTGGGCGCGGAGGGCCAGTTGCACAGCCCGCACGCTCACCGGACTTAACCCCCTTAGACTTTTATTTGTGGGGTAGGGTAAAGGACTATGGCCATACAATAGACTAACGATGGCCATACAATAGAAAGTGACTTAGAACGCGAATTGTGAACGCTATTAATGTGGTGCGAAGTGACAGAGTCACGTGTTGGCACGAGTTCGTGTGCATTGCTTTGGCCGTGCTATTCTTCCTAGACTCTAGATCAAGAAGGTACGTGCAACAACTTTTGTGAATAAAATAGTGTAGCTATACCTATCTGTGATAATAACTGTAGATAACTAGTGTAAGTGTCTGTGTAACTGTACATTCTGTACCAACTAAATGTCGTAAATAACTGATAGCTGTGTTGTACATATTTTGAAGGTACATAGGTAGCTAATGAACTTTTAAACACGCCAAATTATCGTTGATAAAGTGAAGGCACCTCCTACTTACCTCTCGATTTAAGGTAAGAGCTACCTACTACTTTTTCACGTTAATTTATCAGTCGACAGCCTAATAAAAGTGTGTTGGAAAGCTCGAGTTTACCTAAATTGATTAGGTACTTCATTTCGAATTGAATAAATCTTTTAAAATACTACTTCAGCTGTTTTTTATTTTAAAATTTTTCTGTGTAGTTTATCTAGTCATTGCAAAGATCACGTCTACCCTATCTAATTTAGTCTTGGTCTGCCTGAGTGAGCGGTAGGCATTTGTGAAACGCCACCTGGGCTCTAATACCTATCTATCTCAACCTAATCACTGCACTGACGTAGGTACCTACCTAGCTCACAGTGACCAAGAAAAAACTAGTGAGTGACACGACGAATTAAATTAATGTAGGTAGGTACCTACCTAGGTTAGGCCAAAAATACCTGTCTTCCGACCTATCATAATTCGAGTCAGTAACACCGATCGCTTGTAGGTACTACACTGGACCAAGAAAGAACAAGCGAATGTAGAGGCACCTGTAGGGATATTTTTTTACCTAGTAGCTACGTCTTACCTACCTAGTCAGGTCATAAATTCTGTCACATGTTTAATATAAAATAATTGAAACAAGCTTATTCATTATGTAACCATTTATATACCAAAATGAACTTAACAAAACATAGATTCTTATGACACTAAAGTTTATTCAAAATGACATCCGTGATTTTGAATACAAGCCTTCAATCTGCGCGGCCAGTCGTCTATCGCAGCACGAACGAGGTCCATGTCAATATCGGCGGCTGCCTTAATCAAGGATGTCTTGAGTGACTCCAAATTGGGATAAGGCTTTGAGCACGCCTTTTTCTCCAAGTGTTGCCATATCTTGTAATCTAACGGATTCAAATCTGGACTGGAGCAGGGCCAGTCTTCGTGCCGGATGAAGTTGATTTCACGCGCCGCCAGCCAGTCTTGTGTGCTCTTCGCTCTATGAGCTGGCGCCGAATCTTGTTGAAATACCCAGTGCCTGTTATTGAACATGGTATGAGAAACAGGTTCCACAAGGTTCGTCAGGACTGTATTTTGATACACAACTGCATTCGTTTTTACACCTTTCTCACAAAAATGTACCTCTGTTAAGCCCCAATAAGAAACTCCCAACCATACCATGAGCGAGGATGGAAAATGACCTCGTTGGACACGCGGAATACGGTTGCTCGCTTCTTCACTACTGTGTGCGTACACCTTATCATTTTGTTTGTTGTAGCTCTCTTCTACGGTAAAAAAATTTTCATCCGAAAAAAGAATTTCCCGATATTTTTTTTCCGCGTACCGCTTCAACAAAGCGTGGCATCTCTTCAGTCTCAGGTCCATTAGACGAGCATTCAAACGATGTCCTGTTTTTCTTCGATATGCCCGAAGCCCTAAGTCTTCATTTAACACCCTTTTCACCGTGGTTCTGCTTAACCCCATTTGAAGGGCCAACAGTTTCTGCTTACGTTTGGGATTTCTTTGAATTCGCGCCTTCACAGCTTTTATCACTGCTGGAGTCCTAACAGACCAAGGACGACCACTTCTTGACCTGTCATCTACACTAGAGTTTTCATTGTGTCGTTTGATGGTGCGATAAACGAATCTTTTGGTTATATTCAAATTTTTGAGTAAGTCAAAAATTTGACTTGGCGCGTCACCGCAACGATGCAACGCAATAACTGCAACACGGTCTTCTTTAAGCGTCCACTCCATATTTAAAAATGAGTAAAATTCTAAAAAGTTTACATTTTTATTTTCATGAACAATTCGAAATTCGAATTCTATAAACTTTTTTGTGGCCAGCATTCTAAAAGAAAAGTTTTTACTGTGTGACAATACTTATGACCTGACTAGGTATTTATAACTCAAAACATAGATCTATGGTAGGCTAGTTCCTACTACCGTAGACAGGCATGTATTTTTGATATCTCTTTCGGAAATGGCTGCGGGTTTCGAGTTAGAAAGGGACAACAAGAGATATCTCGAGACATCGCCAGTCTGTGGTTAGATGGTAAGCATTATGCAATAGCACAACATAAGTTTATTAAAGTGTTTGTTTTAACATGCTAAAATAAATTTCACATTTCTTTGGTAAACATTTTACAAATTTATTTATTATGCTCATCTTAACAACCCCTTTCATTTTTTTGCATATATTACCAAACTCCCTATATAGAGAAACAACCAGACCCGGAATAAATATCTGTAGATCATGCAAACGTTTGTTCTGCGGCGGGAATAAACCCGCTACCTCAGCGTGGCGAAACCTCGCCTACAGACATGGCGAATCTTGAAGGGTTTGGACTACGGAGCTTTAAAAATTACCCCCACTTGATCTCACTGGTTATACTTTGATATTTATTTATTCAGATTTTCAGAAAGAAAACGTCTTTTCAAGGGAAAAAACGTTCATCTGATTTACCTTTGTATTCTTTTATTAAAACCACTATACATAAATTGTAGTGGCCAACTCTTGTGCTGAAGATTTACGCCGCCCAAAGGATTTTGACATCGCTTTACGACTTTATAGCCTGGACCATAAGGTACGCACGGAAATGCTCAGCTAAGATTGCCAGTAGCAGTCAATGACTGACAGAATTTTGATGAAATTAGCTGATCTATTAAGAACTGCTGGCTCACCTTGGCTTCGCATAGAAAAAAAAAACTTTCAGTTTTTTCAGAATTTACAAATTTTTCGGGCAACTGTTTCCATTTTTTTTAATTTTATTCGGTCTATGAAGAACTTAAGTGATGCGTTTACACGGAAAGCATTTCATTTAACACACTAATATTATAAATGCGAAAGTTTGGATATTTGTTTATTTATTTGTTTGTTTGTTACTCAATCACGTACGGCTAAACCGATTTAGATTAAAGTCAAAGTCAAAGTCAAAATCTTTTATTCATTAAAATCACAAGGATCACTTTGAAACGTCAATTTTACTGCCTGTTCCTTCGCGATCAAACCAGGATTAAATTTTGTAAGTACGTAGATTATAACATGGATTAACATATAGGCTAGTTTTTATCTTATAAATCAAGTCCTATGGGATACAAATAGGGTATCAAGTATAGCTTCTATGTACCTATTAGTTAACACCTTGTTATGTATATTACGCAATAAACAGTACTGTATTAATAAGTAATACATAGTATAAATAAATAATAGTATACAATAAATAGTATAAGTAATAAATAGTATAAATAAATAATAGTATATAATAAATAGTATAAATAAATAGTAGAATACAATAAATAGTATAAGTAATAAATAGTATAAATAAATAATAGTATACAATAAATAGTATAAATAAATAATAGTATATAATAAATAGTATAAATAAATAGTAGAATACAATAAATAGTAAAAGTAATAAATAGTATAAATAAATAGTAGAATATAATAAATAGTAGAATACAATAAATAGTATAAGTAATAAATAGTAAAATGGTATTGTAGATTTGTATTTTATGTTTTTAGAAAATTGTAATTGCAATTTGTATGTTTTCTTTCAATGGTTTGTATATTGAGTACGTAAACAATAAACAAACAATAAGTCAGGTTGCAACAGCAACTTTAGCTTTATTTCTAGGTTACCTACACATTTATTAGTGGAACGCGAACGAAGTCGCGGGCAACAGCTAATATTATATAGAAGATTATAGGTATACTTTATGATACTTTTCACATGTATGTCTGGGTGACAACGCGCCAGTGATGCATTTAGTGTTACAAATGTCCATAGGCTACGGTAAACCTTACCATTACCTTGAATGAGAAAGCAAGCTACATCACAAGCTTCTTTTAGAATTTGTTATTAGACATAGACACAGACAGACATTTATTCTGCTACCATAGCACACACAAATTCACACAACACAATCAATAGGTATAATATCAAAGAGAAAGCACAAGTAAGAGAAAAGAAAAAATTACATACAACAAAAATAAGGAACAATGAAAACAGGGAGTAACAGGGGTATTAAAGGAGTAACAGGGTATAGCTTGACAAAAATATTTAGAATTGGAACTAAAACACGTAAAAAGTGTCAAGCAACAAGTACCGTTCATAAGTCAGCCGTGAATATCTTGCATTTGTAATTGAATCCACCAATTTCGGTCATTTACTGTGACTTTGTTTAGAAGTGTCTCGACGCTTGATAGCAGCGCCTCCATTTTCTATATTTTTTTGGCAAGCTCCTGCAATATTGTAAGAAGGCTTATTCAGTTACACTATTTACCTTGGAAATGTCCCGGTGAGACGTGGAATGGGACAATATTTTTTCAACAAGGTCAGGATCATCTTAGAAATTCATGAGGTGAGCGCGATGACATTTGCGTATAGAAGTGGGGTAAGAAAAAGATAGTATATTTAAACAAACTTCCGCCCGTGGCTTTGCGTGCTTGGTTTGTCAATAAAAAGTAAAATATGCCATAATCTAAATATATACCGATTTAAACGGGTATTTATGGCGTATGTACCTTTTTTCACAGCCGTGGTCGCGGACAGACCACGACCACGGCTATTGCAATACAGTCGAAGCGTCGGGATAACAAATAAAAAAGGTACACACGCGATAAACATCTGTTTAAGTCAGCAATTTCGCATACTGATCGCGAAGGTTCCTAAAAAAATCTGTACAGCCGTTTTGTCGTTCAAATGTAACGAATAGGCAGAGAGACAGAGATACATAGATAGATAGATAATTCTTTATTGTTACACCAAATTAAAATAACTTAACCTAGAAAACTTAAAGACAATGGTGGTACAATCGGCGGCCTTATCGCTAAAAGCGATCTCTTCCAGGCAACCTTTGGATGGACTGGATTGAAAAGACGTGTGAGGAGGCGGTGTTACAATAAATACCTACTTATGTAGGATGAAAAATAAATAAATACCTAAACCTAAATTATACCTAAATATACTTACATAAATAAATATAATATACATATATACATATACTTTTACAATAAATATCGCAAGGAAAGTTACTGTCGTAAACGGAAAGACGACCTTATAAGGGTTGCTGGGAGCAGTTGGGTGCAAATCACACAAGATCGGTCTCTCTGGAAAACTACGGGTAGGCCTATGTACAGCAGTAGGCATCCTATGCTTGATACGGTACTTACGCATGTGTTATTACCTATCAAATATTATAAAAGTATACAAGAGTTCTATCAGTTATCTATTGCCCATAGTACAAGCTCTGCTTAGTTTGGGGCTAGATAGTGCTGTGTGAAATGTCCAGCAATATCTATTTATTTATTTTATTTATTACTAGCTGACCAATCTGCAGCTTCACGCGCGTAGTTTTTCAATAAAAACATTACCCCATCTTTGCGCAGTTGGGTAAAAAGTAGCCATGTTACTCACGGTGAATGTAGCTTACCAATGGTGAAAGAATTTTTGACATCGGACCAGTAGTTTTTGAATTTATTGATTACAAACATACACACAAAAATACAATTATTTTCTCTTTATAATATTAGTATAGATTCAGCATAATATACTGAAGTACTCGCAAAACAAATACATCCGAATTTTGCACACTTTGCGAACGAAACCCGACTATATCGTTGTTTTATATATTTTCTCTTATGTTGTTGGATTTTCCCCAACTGACCCGTACCTAGTCGAGAAAAAATGCATAAAGGGGTCTCTCTTTGTCATATCATGGTTATATGTATGGACTCCAGTCCTTTCATAGTATGAGCGGTTCTCGCGACAATAGACGCAATTTGAATAAAATAATACAAGTATTTGGGCTGCCATGTGGCCTGAAAGGACACGTCGTTGGAAGGGGACAATGGCTCTCTATAGTAAAGTTTACCTTTACTATACGCCTACCAGTACTAGTAAGGGTTTAAGCACATTTGTTCGCGATCTACCCACTTAGTTCATATATTATACAAATATTTTCTTCCGGTAAACGTAGGCCGGCTTGCACACCGATCCCTAACCGTATTTAGCCACTAAATACGTTTGCGCAAGTCGCCCTTAACCTAGGAAATAAATTTATGACATTCCCATGTCAATATATCTATGAAAATCTGATGTATGTTCACAAAAATATTAATTTGTTTAAAAAAAAATAGCGATAATCATAATTTTAATACTAGAAATGAAGAGAAACTCGCTGTTGCCCCTTGTAGACTCCATAAAGTTAGTAAATCGTTTAAAGGGCAAGGTGTTCGCTTTTGTAACAAACTCCCAAGTGATGTACAAAAATTGACAATTAACAAATTTAAAAACGCAATTAAACAAAATCTTTATAAAAAAGCCTACTATAAAATATCGGATTATTTAGATGATAGAGAAGCTTGGGATTGAAACTGCTCCAACTCGTTCAAAATGTTACAATTTAGACGTAATTTATTTTCTGTATATTTTATCTGTATTTCTGTTATGCATTCTAAATGGATCATTAAAAAACAACCAGCCTTGTCTCTTGCCTTTCTTTCCTGGCATGGTCGCAAAAGAACAGCCAGTAAAATTGACGTTTCAAAGTGATCCTTGTGATTTTAATGAATTAAAGATTTTGACTTTGATACATTACATGGATTTGGGACTCTCTTTTAAGTATGAAATACTTGTGTTTGAGGGCCTCGCTCTTCCGTACTACAGGTTATTTTGATTAACTAGATATAAATCCGATTTATGTTATTAAAGAAGTTAACAAATTAAACCATTTAAGCTATAGTGTGACCATTAGTGCTGTGCACTCCCTGAGGTATGCGCGGCGAGGTGGGAGGCAAAGAAAAAACTGCATGAGTTCACATGAGATCAATACATGTCGGACATATCTTACGATATCAGTTTGCATTTCTAAGGCAAGACTTGTGGCGGGACGACGATCGGAGGCTATCTATCTGTAATATATTATACTTACTTAGTTGATTAAAATGAAACTTAAATATACTCATATTTTATTATAAATATGCAGGTGATAAATGAGAACTAAACGTATAATTCAAAGGACTTGTTTTATTGAACATTTTTTATATTTACAAACAATTATATATTCTAACGAAAGTTATTCTGACATAGATTCTGTTTCAACTTCATCTTCCATTTCATATCACGAGATAACGCACGACCCATCTTTGAATATTTATCCCGTGTGCGTCTGACATAGACCGTCCGGTACAAAAGCTACCTACCGCCGTGAACGTTGACGGCAGATTGATAGATCGGAGCGGCCGACACATCCCCCCCGTCTCGCCGCGCGCATACCTCAGGGAGTGCACAGCACTAATGGTCACACTATATGTAACATTAGGTAAGATAAAATTGCATCTATCATAAGTAATAACAAGTTTTTACAAATTTAAAAAAGCTCTGATTCGGATGACCCGTAAATAGCTTTTGACTACGATATCGTCTGATGATAAATGATGATGCAGTCTGCAATGAAACACGCTTGCCTGGAATAAATATATTCACTCGCGACTTGAAGACCCCCAGATTATTCGGAATACCAGTATAAGTACCTATGCAACTGCGTCTCGCCCCGCACTACGCGCTGCAGCCATCTGCGTGGGAGTAGACGGGCGCGATGGTGGGGGTTGCGTCAACGGACGCCAACACCGATAAAAGGGTGCGTGATTAATCCCGTAATAATGATTAAAATAAATCACGAAAGTTTTATAAGTAAAAAGTGCCTATGTAATAAAGACTGCATATTATTTACCCATAGAATACCATAATTTATTCTATACCCAGATAAAGTAATTGTCCTCAATAATGTTGTCCTCAGAAACAGTTTGACAAACTTGAGCGCCTTCAGAACGTTTGTATCAGGTTTATATTTGGACTACGAAAATATGACCACGTTTCTAATTTTCGCAAGAAGCTCAAGTGGCTACCCATTCGTTACCGCAGGAATACTCATATCCTCACTCTTTTGTACAGTATTTTGTTCAATCCTTCTAGTCCTTCTTATCTTAGAGAACGCTTTGAATATCTCCATCTATCTAATCCTCGTCCGTTGCGCTCTTCTAAGTCCTTGAAACTTAAAATTCCTATCCACTCTTCTAACTTTTATGACAACTCCTTTACTGTACAAGCTATCCGTTTATGGAACTCTCTTCCTTCTTTTATTAGATCAGCCAAATCCCTTCCTATCTTTAAAACGCTATTGTTTAAGCACTATTTGTCTGCATCAGAGAGCTGAGTAATATTATTTTGTTATCATATATCTCGTTGTTACTGTTTGTATTACAGCTGTTTCACATTTTATTTATTGTTAGTATATTTAATATCATAGAATGTTTATGTATAATATTTATGCTAATATCACCTACCCTGGTATCTATTTCTTCTGTTTTGCTTATGTAAGTATACCTACAATTAAATAAAAAGCTTATGTTATAAAGCTACCGTCCTTTAACGTTCTCGTAAAATCCAGTCCATCCAAAGGTTGTCTGGAAGAGATCGCTTTTAGCGATAAGACCGCCAATTGTACTATCGCGTTTTAAGTGTTTTAATTATGATTTGTTAATATAAGTGTGGTATACAATAAAGCGTTTTCTATCTATCTATCTAATGTTTGATATTCGCAATCGGAACTTACACTTTCCATAAGTCTCTTCTATTGCTTGCCTCATCATAACGGAGAGCCATCAGGGCTTCTTTATGGGATTTTCTCTATTACATCGTGATCAGAGACGTTAGCCATATTATTATAGAATGCAGGTATCTGAATCCTGTCTACCTGTTTGCGTGTACGCAGTAAGAAACGGAACACTTCTCGTGGAAGTCTAATAGTTTGGATTTGGAAGGTGTCAAGTACTACCAAACAGAAAAACCAATTATACAACATTGGAATATCGTCCTGTCGAAATATTGATCCAATATTAACTAGTATAATTATTCAATTTATAGTGAAATCTGTTGTTTAATTATACTCATTTTTATAGTATATAATATAATAATTATTTGGCATTATATAGTTGATTTTTTGCCGCGAATAGCCGGTTGAGACGCAGGAGGTTGCGGGTTCGATTCCTAATGTGGAACAAATGTTTTCATGATCTGTAGATATAGTTTGTTCTGGGTGTAGGTGTTTCTCTATAGTTATATTATAAAAGAAATAAATATTTCTGGACATTTCACACAGCGCCTATCTATCTATCCCTGTTTCTATCTGCCTCTGATTCTGTTCTAAAACTGTTTCCTAGGGCACAGCTTACGCTTTTCTGGGAAACAGGGACACAACTCATCTATGTAACATTTATGGTTACAATAAATATATTTCTAATTCTAGCCCCAAACTAAGCAGGGCTTGTATTATGGGAACCAGATAACAGATAGAATACTTATATACTTTTTTTTGTAAATACATATAATATATAGAGAAACAACCAGACCCGGAACAAATATCTGTAGATCATGCAAACATTTGTTCCGCAGCGGGAATCGAACCCGCTACCGATAATAAATCATCATTTTAGCCCGGATCACCCACAGCTGAGTAGAGGCCTCCCTTGTTTTTTGCCAGCCTCCTCTATCCTGTGCGTCTGTCATCCAGGTGTTACCCTGTGTTGCAGTGGGTGATTCCGGGTTGTAATGATAATGATGATGATATTATAAATATGTGAAAATAAAAAAAAAACTAAATATAAATATTATATCAGTTATCTGGTTCCTATTGTAGGTATACGCCTGGTTAGTTTGGAGCTAGAAAGCGATGTGTGAAATATAAAAAAAATTTGGAAGCTGTTCACTATAGAAAACTTTCAGCTGATGATAGAAATATCCATGTCTCAAACACCAATAACATCAGCTTATACGGTTATTATGCTGCGAAGGCTGCTGTTATTGGCTTCTATTCTGCTATAGTCTTGCGAACGTTTAATATTATATTCGTCCTAGACGGTATCCTCGAGAAGGATATGTGGACGGTATCCAGCTTTCTGTGTAAAGCCAGCCGAAGGACGTTAAGGGTTGAGACTGCTCTTAGAAATTACGGGATAAATGAGCTCTGTGGCGGGCGATTTATAGATATTGAAGGAATCCGCTTCAATAGGGATACCGTGAAGGTATTCCAATGGGCTATTAAGATTATTGTCCACTAGGGGACCCACCCTGGCTTCGCGCGTGTTATTATTAAAATAAAGAATCACTGAAAGAATTTTCAAAGTCGGCTCAGAATTTCCATTAAAAACTTACCCCCTTACACCACCAATAACAAAAATTTAAAACAATCACAATGACACGTTTCCAATTATTGGTTTAGTAGATAAGTTTTTACTTTTATTTCGCATTTTTTTTCGAACAAACTTCTACCCTCTATCTGGATTTCGTTCTTCAAGGTATCATTGTATATACGGTAAAACCTGGTTATATAGACGGATTGTAAACAGACACATTTTGAAGTAAGAACTGCCCGTTATCCAGACCTATACTTGTTAATCTCTGCCTAGGTAGTAAAACATTTTTTTTGATGATAGTCAAGCGCTTAACCACTACCTCACCTGATGGTAAGTGAAGGTGTAATCGAAGATGGAGCACGCTTGCCTAGAACGAACCTATTCACTCTGGACTTGAAGACTCCAAGATTATACTGGTTTGGAAAAACATACGTCGTAAGTGAGTTCCACTCCTTACTTGCGCTAACAAGAAAAGTTGAAGCAAAATCGTTTTGGTACGGCAAGATAGCTTATTATATACATAACATATTGAAGCACGGACGGAGCGCAGGCGCCTATCACACCATCTGTATTCTCGGTCCTGCGTTGTCTTCTCTCTTCTCCGTTCCTTCAAAGCATTATCGTCGCATTATCTCAGAGTAGAGATATGTAACGAGCTGTTAAGTATATAAACAGGCAAATTGTGTGTTTAGTTGATCGCCAGGTGTCGACTGCCGAACCACTCGACTGCGATGAAACCTTCACACATGACGGGAACTAAATTACTAGGATACCTTAAGACGCTTGGCCTAAGTTTAAACGGAAGCGAGCTTAAATTCTGCTATTACTATCGCCGAGATTGTCCTTTAACTCCTATACCTACTAAGGGTAAGTCATTAGCGCATGCAAACGTTCATCATCATCATCATCATCATATCAGCCGTAGGACGTCCACTGCTGGACAAAGGCCTCCCTCGTTGATCTCCAGGAACTGCGGTTGGAAGCGGCCTGCATCCAACGCCGACCTGCGGTTCTTACCAAGTCGTCTGCCCATCTTGTAGGTGGACGTCCTACGCTGCGCTTGCCGGTCCGTGGCCTCCATTCGATAACTTTCCGGCCCCATCGGCCATCTGTTCTGCGCGCTATATGGCCTGCCCATTGCCACTTCAACGTGCTAATCCGTCGGGCTATGTCGGTGACTTGAGTTCTCCTACGTATCCTCCTCATTTCTGATTCGATCCCGTAGATAAACCCCGAGCATAGCCCTTTCCTTAGCTCGTTGAGCGACTCTGAGCTTATTCATAAGGCCAATAGTGAAGGACCACGTCTCGGTGATGCAAACGTTAATATTGGATAATTTCTTGAATTTAAAATTTGAATTGATACTGTCAATGGAAGTAATGATTTAAGAGCTCAATGATCAAGTGATAATTAGCATGCAATGGGTAACATACTAATATGCCAGACATTATCATTAATATGATGTCGAGTCGATGCCCACTTTACAATACAATACTGGTTTGTTTTACTGAATTTATGACGTATGGAGATTTATAATATTTTTAACATAAATATAACCCGCTTCCGGTCATGAATTGCACCACTGCCAATCTCTCCAAGTCAGTAATCACGACAACAAATGATACACACCTGTGCACTCCTAAACGAATAAGCTGACGTACGTTAATTAACTCCGCCCGGTAATTGTTGGCGCTTAGCGTGAAATATCACGGGATTAAGGTAAAGGAGAGACGAGAGTTGAGAAAATAAACTTTTAAACTAAATGTAGAGAATACTATTATGGATTAAGACATGGAGACGGTGGAAAGGAAATAAGTGAATACGTATACAATTCGATTCAATCATATTTATTCATATAGGTACATTTTACATAGTATGATTGGGTATACCTATGAACGTCAGTTATACAGGTTTTAAAACTATTCACAACTAGCTTCCGCCCACGGCTACACGTGGTTTGTCAATTCAAAGTAGCCTATATGTTCCAGCCGTTACGACATGATTGAGTAAAAAACAAACATTTAAACTTTCGCTTTTATAACTTTAGTGTGAAGTGTGATTTAATAAAATAATTCAAATCTAAGTACACATAGCTACACATCAAGATCGACCTCTCATTCTACGAAAAGCCTACACAATGCGAGGTCAGCTTATACTGGAAATGTATAGCTTGGTGTGTAGCCGTGTGTACACAATGTCAAATACAAAATAATATCATTAAAATTAATAACAATAGAAGTTATTAATGTCGTATAAGCTGATGACCAAACTTGGTCATATCAGCCATAGGATGTCCAATATTGAACATAGACCTCCCCTATAAATTTTCAGTACGACCGATCTTGTTCGTCCATCTTGTGCACCAAATGGTTCCTAGCTACATTTATTAGATCGTCATGAGAAGGTTGGTTTTTAGGCGGCCAAATGTCTCCGGCATATGATGGATATTTTAACGTGCCTTCGGAAGCACAGAAGTGCAAATTGTTGGCAGCTGCTAACGGTCGACCATCCAAATCTTTTAAGAACTATTGACCAAGCACCCTTGTAGATTAATCTCGATTGCAAACCCTGGTATCGCAGTATGTAGGCCGTCCAAACTCTTACATGATCCATTACCCTTTTTTATACAAACTTTTTTTATTATTTATAGGCTCACTCGCAACTTGAAAGATCTAGGTTGTAGTTAACAGGAAACACAGACTCAGGCAAGACGTTCCACTCCTTGGCGGTGCGCATAATAAAGGTGGAAGAGTACCGCTATGTGCGTATGGCAGGTATGTCTACCATGTAGCGGTGGCGCACCGCGGAGCGTCTGGTTGCCCGATGATAGAATGGGGATGGTGGGATCACACTCTCCGAAATGGATATGGAGATGGAACAAGCATTATGGCCCACCTGATGTTAAGTTATAACCATCGCCTATACAGTGGCGGATTTACCAGCAGGCTGAGTAGGCTCGAGCCTAGGGCGGCAAATTTTGGGGCATGATTTTATTTTTTTTTTACCTCATAGAAATCAAAAAGATATTTCTATGACGGTTTTCTGATGTCTTACAGATTTTGTCTGCAACAAATTTTGTCGATGACTTTTCTCTCTCACTTGTCATTGCACATTCCGAGTGTAGCAAACTTCCATATGCTAGAGTAAAAGAGCTAGTTCGCCGCCCCTCAACCAGTTATCGGCCTCTCACCTCTGCGCCCTTTGCCCACACTTCTTATGAGTGAAAAGAGCGAAATTGTAAAAAATATGCCCCTCTTCCCACTTACAACCCATACATGCCAGTCTTACTACTGGTTGGAGGCTACGAACTGGATGGTTTGTAGGTATATAATTTATCGATTTTTATTCGAATATAATGAATAATTTAGTGAATAATTTTACCGATTTCAATCTTATGTATCGACTATTATGTGTTTCACATACACTAGTGGCTTCAGAAAATACGATTAGAATAAAAAAAAAAAACTTGAACAGTAATAGCGAGATAGTCTTAAGTCAAAAAAATATTTTTTCCCCGAACGCGGTATTTTTTTAATGCTACAATTATCAATGACGTCAATGTTGCACGTGCACGTGGCGAGCTTCATTCTCTATTCCAATAACCGTGTGGGTTACCCCGGTTACCCGAACAAATCGAGGCGAAAAACGAAAACATAATCGGATCCCCAAATGTTCATTATTGTGTAAATAGCATACATGATTGAGCTTCGATTAGCTCAAAAATATACCGAAAAATTATTTTACGTGCAATTTCAACGAAATTGTTGCATTGTAAAAATAATGTATGATATGACAATTGTTGAGGCAAGGGCGGCAAAAACTATTCAGCCTATACCTTGAAAATTTGTAAATCCGCCACTGCGCCTATAGCAAAGTATTACCTCGTAGGTCACGCACCTTAGAAACGTGCCCTACGATGCACTGCCCTGCGTCCATCTGCGTGCACTGTCTGCCAGGCATACAGGTGTAAAGCCTCATGTGCCTGTAATTTCACCGACAACCATACCCTTCAAACCGAAACGCAGGAATGCTGCTTGGCGGCAGAAATATATATGGTAGCAATACTTCCCTTTAACCGCTTGATAATTCATCATAACTATTTTTAGGTATGCCAATATTTAATTTGTATTATTATTTTAGGTGTAAGTTATGTAGATATGTTTTAATTATTATATAATACACCGCCGTCATGTGATTTAGTATTATCCTGTCTTTACAAAACTTGTCTGGAAGAGATCGTTTTTAGCGATAAGACCCGTCCATTGTACTAAATTTATTTGTAAATAAATTATGTTGTGTATTTTGTTTTGGCGTACAATAAATATCTTATCTTACATGACAGTATTTCTTACTAAAACGAGACCATTACCAGAATAAACCTTTCACCTTTAAACAATGGTCTAGAATGTTCTAGAAACTCTTGTAGGAGAACATGCAGAACTTTCGAAACCAATCTAGACCCTGGTAAAAGCATCTGCGCGGAAATTATACTCCCATAACAATTTCGGAGGCACTTAGATTGCTTTTGGACATATGAAAGGTTCTGCAATATGGCGATATTTGAATAATACAATAGTTTGGGCCGTGTCCTCGTTCCTGCCCTTTGCCACAGATAATATAAGAAAAGCTAGATTACTCCGAAAACAAGCTTGTAACTAGTTACCCATGGATGTGTAGTTAAGTTTTTTGTCAGAGTATCTAAGCCCCGTAGTTTAAGTCATAGCTGTGCGACTAGATACTGACATAAGCTGCGTTCGAGTTTTTCTAAAAATTTGTGTGAACTAAGCAAAGTCGTCTCGATCAATACACGAGCTACAGCAGTTGTCTTGTGACCGTATCTGTCAGTTGAATTGATCTGGATCAGGGGGGAAATCGCGCTAATTTTGAACGATAATACCAAAGTAAATCCAAAACAAAAACGTTACGATTATGCACATTTCGTATCGCGCTGACGCGCGTGACATCAGTCAAACCAACTTGAGTTCCAACGTTAGACACGTTCAAAATTAGCGCTTTTGCGCCCCAGCTAAGCTCTCAAAAAAACTTTTACTGACAACAATTTTACGCTACAGTATATTTTTAATCACTTATATTTTATTATTAACCGACTTCAATAAATAAATAAATAATGCTGGACATGTCACACAATGTCGAATGTCCATGTCGTGCCTGCCCCAGTTATGGTTGAGAACTCGGCTCTTGAAGTTGTCGACGCGTATGTATACATAGGACAAACAGTCCAATTATGTAGGTCCAACTTCGAGAAAGAGGTCAATCGTCGAATCCAACTCGGATGGGCAGCGTTTGGGAAACTTCGCAACGTCTTTTCGTCCAACATACCTCAGTGCCTTAAGACGAAAGTCTTCAACCAGTGTGTGTTACAAGTGATGACATATGGAACCGAGACGTGGTCCTTCACTATTGGCCTTATGAATAAGCTCAGAGTCAGTCAACGAGCTATGGAGAGGGCTGTGCTCGGGGTTTCTCTACCGGGATCGAATCAGAAATGAGGAGATACGTAGGAGAACTCAAGTCACCGACATAGCCCGACGGATTAGCACGTTGAAGTGGCAATGGGCAGACCATATAGCGCGCAGAACAGATGGCCGATGGGGCCGGAAAGTTCTCGAATGGAGGCCACGGACCGGCAAGCGCAGCGTAGGACGTCCACCTACAAGATGGGCAGACGACTTGGTAAGAACCGTAGGTCGGCGTTGGATGCAGGACGCTTCCAACCGCAGTTCCTGGAGATCAATGAGGAGGCCTTTGTCCAGCAGTGGACGTCCTACGGCTAATATGATGATGATGATGATGTCACACAACGCTATCTAGCCCCAAATTAAGCAGAGCTTGTACCTACTATGGGAACCAGATAACTGATAGAATACTTAATTCCTTTTTTTTTGTAAATACATACTTATCATATATAAAAAAACATCCAGACCCGGACAAGTATCTGTAGATCATGCAAACATTTGTTCCGCGGAATCCCGCGGAATCGAACCCGCTACCTCCTGCGTCTCAGCCGGCTATTCGCCCACTGCGCCACGAAGGTAGTCGCTGTGTGAAATGTCCAGAAATATTCAATAAAAGGAGGAGGTTAAAAATTCGTCGAAATCTTTTTTTATTTTTTTATGTATGTTCCTCGATTACTAGAAGACGCCTGAACCAAATCGAGAAATTATTTTTTGGTTAAAAGGTTATACTTTCTAGGTAGTCCCATAGGCACCAACTCAGGATCTGATGATGGGATCCCAAAAAATATCGAGGGCAACCCTCAAATTTTATAGAGACGAAATTCGATTTTATGTTTTTATCTCAGAACTCCGTCATTTATCAACCAATTTGTAAAATTATTTGCAATTTTTTCCCATAGTACAAGCTCTGCTTAGTTTGGGGCTAGATACCGCTGTGTGAAATGTCTAGATATATTTATTTTATTTATTTAAAAGGTCATAGGTACTTTCATTTTGGTCTTATAGAAATTATATCAAAATAGGTTCTGTACTTTGAATTTTTCTGTTATCAGAAGTCGGTTATTTTTTTATTTAAAAGTTACTTATTTATTTCGATGATTATCAAACCAGCATATCATTAGATTGTATTAGTTATTCCCTTTACGAGCTGGACCTCAATGGACCGAATGTCGGAAAAGGTTCAGCCATTACTTACGATGTCCCTTTTGACTTCGCCTTGAATGGGCCGAGTTTCTTTAGATGTAATATTTATATGAGTTGTTTGACTCGAGATTTTTACTTACGATGGAATGGAGATTGTTTATGCAAGATTTTGTGTACTTACGAATTAATTACTGATTTAAATGGGTATTTATCGCGTATTGCCCTTTTTTATTTGGTATCTCGACGTTTCGGCTATGTTGCAACAGCCGTAGTCGCGGGCAGACTGGAGTACTTGGAGCTACCGTTGCAAAGTGATGGCAGCTGTAGCAACTACCCTCATTTGGTCGTCAGAATTGGAAATGTCCTAGTTCATATTACGACGCACTACGAATGGTACATACTCTATAAATACCCGTTTCAATCACTACTTACGCATCAGTTTATGATAATTTATAATTAACGCCTGGTGAATATTAATCCAGCATTTGTATGTCACGTCAAAATGCATTCGTAACGACGTCCTATTCCTTTCTCCTTTCCGCATGCACAACGCCATATTTCGCCTTCTCACTCTGACGGGGATGGCAGACGCCGCCATAAGCCAAATTCATTGGCCGCCGTGAAATGAGACGTTCTTTAACCGCCGTGCGATACGAACAGAACACACGCGCGCGCGCATAATTTTCATATATTTGATGGAATCTTTCAACCTCGCATCAAGTTTTCGCTGTTTTATGTGTTAATAACCGTGTAAAGAAACAGTGATATATACAAGTGCATGAAATGTAGAATTGACCATCGCTTCGAACGTGGCGCTTAGCTTCGAACAATATAGCTTCGAGAATTACAGGTACGTGCATGATCAGCTTCCCTAAAACGCTGCTGTGATCCACTCCTGTGATTTATCCACTTTGCAGCGTGGTCTACCTATCATTTTAAAAGTGAAACTTCAAAAATAATAATGGAGGATGACACATATGCATGATAACAACACAACAAAATACTGGTTATTATATATATATGTATTTATGAATTTATGATGTAACTACTTATATATATGTATTCAATGTATTTTATCAACCTTTTTGTGTTCTTACACGTAATTTGTTTTGTTCGTATTTTTAGTTTAATTTAGACTGTCTATTTATAAATTATTTTTTATATAAAGTAAATCCGTTTTGGCCGTATGCTACGCTTAGTATAAGTTTGTATCTTACATAATAAGGGCTGTGGATTTTGTGAAAAAAAAAAAATAAAAAATAAAAAAAAATCATCAGAAAATCGTTACAAATGCTATTGGTTTTGTGTAGTTTAGGCATAGTAAAGGTTTATCTAATTCGCATATACAGTCCACTCCATCAACCCTAGAAAGTTATCGATCTGTTAAAACAATCCCAACTATGGCGTGAAAGTGATTTGAATCAGCTATTAATTTCAATCAACGCCTTTTGGCAGGTTTGAGCATTAGCTAGGTAAAGGATGCAGTCGATTTAGTGCCTGGGACAGATTTGTAGATGGATTAGGCTTGCTTGTAAGATAAGCTAAGATAAGATTTGTTTATTTCTAAAACATGATAAACCGTATATACATTGCAGTTTAGGGAATATGCCCAACAACTTCATGATCTAATCCCACCATCTCCTTTCCATCAATGGACAAGCAGTCGTCTACTACAATCCTGGGTAAGAGTGAATAGGTGTGTAATCGATTTTCATGCTTCATCTTAGACCGCATCATCGCTTACCAGATGAGATTGTGGTCAAACAAAGATATATTTTAGATTAAAAAAAAAACATTTTCTCATCTTTATTCCACGGCAAAGACATGGTCCATCATCAGCTAGCGCTGCAACTTGCCACACAGTGCTGGATATATCATTTATTGGTAGATGTAAATGTCTCGTTATTTTATAACACTAAAAATATACAGTCCAATTGAGACTCTCCCCTTTTTTCGTCCGTTAATAAAATACGTACAGAGAATAGGTGGTTCTTTATTATGCAGTTTTTAAACTCTATTTCTCGTTTACAAATACAGGAACAAAACGCAACACCGCAACAGTAAGTATTCTTACTTAGCTCGGCATAAACAAGCGAGAATTTAAATTAAAACCTGGCGGAAATATGGCAGTCATTTACAGAGAACGTGTGTGATTCAGGTGCTATTTAAGGGTCATTACGCTTTACAGGGCGAGTCTCGGTTACTTGTGATGTATGGGGGGAACGTGATTACTTATATAGCTATTGTTTTTGTGGAGTATGGTGAATTGCTTTACGATCCCGCCTACATTCGAAAGTTTGAACACTGAGGGTCTAGCTTAAACAATTATGATAGCCATAACTAGAAATAGAAATATTATAAACATTTATTTGACACGACACAAAATTCAAATTAAGAACTAAAGTAGATGGTGAAATACCGTCGGTAAAGAGTAAAGAAAATGAGCGAAGCTGGACTCGAGTCATTTTAATAACCGCTCTTAACCATTGACAATGTACATTAGAAGTTGTATTGATTGTTAGCGTGTTGTATTAGGTCCTTACATATGAAATTGGCGTTTTGTACGGGCGGAATATAAAGTAATTTTTTTTGTAAAATATATTTAATTAATCAAAGTTTGCACCGTTGTTATATATGCACTTTTGCCATTTCATAGGTCATTGATTCCTTTACTAAAAAAAACCATGGGGGCGAGAATCAATAAACTCTTTGAAGGCGGTTTGGACTGCCGCATCGGAGTTGAATTTTTTTCCTTGTAAGAAGTTTTCCAAATTCCGGAAAAAATGGTAATCTGTTGGAGCAAGGTCCAAGGAGTACGGTGAATGTCGCAGACATTTCAATTGTAGCTCATCTAACTTAGTGGTTGTTTGTTGTGCAGTGTGTGGTCTTGCATTGTCGTGAAGCAGCAGTGGCCTAGAGCGATTGACCAATCTCGGTTGTTTAGCAGCTAGTTCTTCCTTCATGGTTTGCAGTTGCTGACAATAGATATCTGCCGTAATCGTTTGGCCAGATTTTAGAAACCTGTAGTGAATGACACCTGCGCTAGTCCACCAAACACTCACAAGTAACTTTTTCTGGGTCAATTTTCGTTTAGGGCAGGATTTGGCTGGGTCTCCAGGGTTCAGCCATTGCGACGAGCGCTTCCTATTATCGTACAGTATCCACTTTTCATCACAAATAATGATTCGATTTAAAATCCCTTCATTATTGTGTCGGTTGAGCAAAGTAACACAGCAGTCGACGCGTGTTTGCAAGTTCGATTTACTCAATTCATGAGGTACACATCGTTCAAGTTTTTTTTACCTTCCCGATTTGCTTCAAGTGGATTAATACAGTTTTATCACTTACCCCGAAGCCTGCACCTATCTCTGAAGTGCTTTGTGATGGATCCGCTTCCACAATAGCCTTTAATTCTTCATTTTTCACTTTGGTCTCCGGCCGTCCACAGTGTTGGTTCTGAAGGTCGAAATTTCCAGAACGAAAACGTTGAAACCTAAAACGTACCGTGCTTTCTTTTGCGATACCAGCGCCGTACAAATAATTAATCCTTCGAGCTGTTTCTGCAGCACTGGTGCCATGGTAGAACTCGTACTCGTAAATATACCGATATTTCATGTTTTCCATTGTGCGGTAATAAGCGACGCCAAAGAAAAAAATAATGAGGAATAAACAAATGAATGACTGTTTTTAAAACTCAAATGTACCAGCTAAATTAATTTATAAATTTGAATTTGGAATTCTTAACCAAAGAGGAGATATTTTAGATCAAAGTGGTCAGTAACGCGACAAAACGCTAATTTCATATGTAAGGACCTAATATTTTAAAAGTAGAAAAGAAAATCAAAGTATGTACTTACATTAGCCTACTAACGAAGTAACAAAAATATATTATAGTAAAAAAAGGCAATATACTCCACATTTTATGAGACTTACTTTACGATGTTAGTCTCAGAAAATGTTTTACAATATTGTCAAGGGTGGGTGATTTTGTAGCTAATGGCAGCGTTTATGCCACAAACATATCTTTGACGTTTGAGACATGAAAGCTGCTAGGTTCTCTGAATGTCTATACTACAAACGGGAAAACTTTCGTTCGAACCGTATACTTTACAGCTGGTGTGCATATCACGTAACTGCTAATTTTGTGTGACTATTTGTTACATATCTATATATATATAAAACAAAGTCGGGTTTGTTCGAGCACTTATAACTCAAGAACGGCGGGACCAATTTTGATGATTTGGTGTATTTGTCTCCATCCCGAATAGCATAATAACTATTAAAATATGAAAAAAATCACGCAAAAAGATATAATAAAGAAACATAATTTTCTCATAATATATATTGATGCAGATAATGATGGACGACGTACGAGTATATTGACAGCCCGCGTCATATGCATGTCAAGGCGGCGCAAAGTTTGCCGGGTCAACTAGTAAACATATAAATGACAAGAGGTGGACCAAGGCAGTCACAGAGTGGTGACCAAGAGATAGACGTCAACCGCAGGGCTCGATGGTCTGACGATCTCATAACGGAAGTTTGGAAGAGACTTGCTCAAGACCGATTGCACTGGCGCATAGAGAGGAGGCCTATACCCAACAGTGGGCGCTGGAGGCTGGATAAATAGATAGATTAATCACATAAAGTTGTAAAACTAAGCTGCAAGTGACATAGGTACATTTATATAAGTGTAAAAATGGCATCACTACGATTTGAACCTTTTCAGAAACTCACAAATCACACACTTCCCTCCCTCCCTACCTCATACCCTCAAGTATACACATTTACACAGCATACCTCCCACCCTTACTTTCTTCAAATGCGTACCTACTAAATGCCTTAAAAAATAATAAAATATATTGTGTTTTTAATAATTCTCTCTAGGTGACTAATTTTTTTAAAAGTTATGTCTATAAAATGAGAATCTGTTAATAGCATTAAGCATTAGCTGTAAGAGTTTGTTTATATTGATATCAAGTGCTGTCGATTCTGTTATGAATAAATAAAAAAAAAAACTTCATAGTACATCCACTGCTAAAAAAAGGTGGGATGCCTAAGGATTTAGCATTAGGATTTCCAGATCGACCTATTAGACCGGCAGTTCTCGACAGATTTTATCGATCAGTCGTACCACGTATGCCCTTCAAGTTGTTGATTATATAGAAAGAAAGAAAGAGAGAAAGAAAGAAAGAGAGAAAGAAAGAAAGAGAGAAAGAAAGAAAACACATTTATTTCCTCCCACAGACAGTGTACAATAATACAATAACACAGACAATGGTGGTGTTGCGTGGAGACAAAATGGTCCCTGTCTCAGCATGGGCTGCTTCGAACCTTGTCGGGTACGATGCAGCGCTGGTTTTCTGACAGGGCCTAAGTGAGGACACTAACACTGCTAAACGAGTATATAATAATAAATAAATATTGCCAGACACTATTACATAAAATAAAATAAATTATTTATGACGGTGCCTAATAAGATAACAACAATACATGTTCGGACTTAAAAGTAATATAAAATAATTTAATAGTATAATATACACCCTCCAAAGTCCAACCATTAACGTCCGAGACGATCACCAGTCACACGTGGAGGGGGGATACTTGTAAAAATAAAACCTACAAGCTAATAAGGAAATGGCAAAACCCTTTATGGAGTAATTGATATTCACGTATATGGCCGCTTCCCGGGGGCGATCACCGGGGCACGTCTGGAGCCGATGCTGGACGTTCCAGCATGCAAACCATCGGTGGCGTGGGGTTTAGGGGTCGGCCCTCCGTCGGGGAACCCGAACAAAGTGAGACCACCCAACCTATGCCTGAATTGCCTTGTAGCACAGATGGTAGTGCATCCTCGTATCAAGAGGAAGGTCGCGGGCTCAAGTCCCGTCTAGGCTTGAAATTTTTGAGATGATTTTAAAAAATCTTGGAATTTTCCGCATGTGTTCGGATAACACTATAAATAAAAATACTATTTGAAATAAGTAACGCGACATCTCTTGTCAATGTACTGAACTGCAACGTTCGGCATTGAGCAGGTACAAAGAACTATATAAGTTTTCCTGTAGATGGAGCTAACGGCGCTTTAGTCGTAATTCTGAATGATCTCACTAATTTCGACCTAGACGTGAATTGCCTTGTAGCACAGATGGTAGTGCATCCTCGTATCAAGAGGAAGGTCGCAGGTTCAAGTCCCGTCTAGGCTTGAAATTTTTGAGATGATTTTAAAAAATCTTGGAATTTTCCGCATGTGTTCGGAGGGTGAAGCTGAGCAGTCTTTTCCCTGAAGGTTTCAGGGCGGATTGTTCAATATAATTATACCGAGGAAACTTGAGAGCCAAGAAACGTATAATATATAGTTTTAATATAATATAGTCGGTTTAACTAAATATATGTTGTGAAGCCTGCGCACAACGAGTCCCAGCAACTTTTATTTTATTCTCGCGTGTTACTCGTAGATACAAGTTACATAATATAACATTTTATGCCGAAGATAGATTTATCAGCTGTCATCTTGAATAACTGTTTGTATTTGGCCAAACGCCTCAATCATATTTCATACTAGACGGGCCATTATATTATGATCCTAGATTCATAGTTCGTTGTCAAAAGAACCCAGCTCAGGATCTGAACAAATAGTGAAATTATGAAAGGTACAGTGAATTTCATGATTAATCCTATTTAGAGTTGATAACCGGTTGCTAAATACAAGGAAAAAACTCCGGCTAAAAACATAGTATTTTTTAAACTCTCGCTATAACTACATATATATACCTATAATTACGGGTATTCATGAGCACCTTTCTTATTTATAATCGCGTTTCGATTGTGTTGCAACAATTAATATAATTTTAACAGACTTCAAAAAAAGGAGGAGGTTCTCAATTCGTCGGTTTTTTTTTATAAAAGGGTATACTTCCCAGATGATCCCATTGGCACTAAGTCAGGATCTGATGATGGGATCCCAAAAAAATCGAGGGCAATCCTCAAATTTTATAGGGACGCAATTCGGTTTATGTTTGTTATTACCTCAGAACTCCTTCATTTATCAACCGATGTGGAAAATTATTTTTTTTATTTGAAAGGGTATACTTTCATATTGGTTTTATAGAAATTTCATCAAAATCAGTTCAGTAGTTTGGTTACGTTGGTTGTATTTTGTTAAAAAATTACTTGGTATCTGAAACATTTCTAAGTGGGCTAGATAGTACAGAGAACCCGATAGTATGAGCTTCCCGTGCACCGTTAGCAATATACATCATATTGCTAAAAAAATTACATCACATGAGACATCAGACATCACCTATGTTTTTACGTATAGTGTTGTCTCTGTCCCGCTTGATCGGCTTAGGTAAGCCCTACAGTAAATTCCGACACATACAAATCGCGTGCGGACAGGCCGCTGCGCCTGTAAAGTAAAAGGTATTCGAATCAGTTCGTTTTTACGAGACAGGGGTCTGCTAGTAGTGACAGTGCAGAGTATTTTGATATAAACTTGACTTCATAACTTGTATACCTTATAATTTTTATGACATTAACCGAATGAAACTCCGACTTTTTATATAAATAATTATATATAATGCTGGACAGTTTACACAGCGCCATCTAGCCGCAAACTAAGCAAAGCTTGTAATATGGGAATCAAATAACTGATACAATACTTATATACAATTTTTTTTTGTAAATGCATACTTATAATATACACGTAAACAAGCAGACCCGAAACAATTTTTTTTATTGATGATAGCCAACAGCTTGACCACTACCTCACCTGGTGGTAAGTGATGGTGTGATCAAAGATGGAGCACGCTTGCCTAGAAATAACTTATTCACTCTGGACTTGAAGACTCCGAGATTGTACTGGTTCGGAAAAATACACGCCGGAAGTGAGTTTGACTCTTTACTTGTGCTAACAAGAAAAGTTAGAAGAAAAATCTGTAGATTATGCAAACCCGCAACCTCCTGTTTCTCAGACAGCTATCACTGCGCCACGGAAAATAGATCGTAACCGGCTTTTTTCAGGCCGAATATTTTCCCCGACCTTTCTGATTTCTCATCAAGTGCCCCTAATCCTGTTGGATCCCAGGGGTTCCATATCTATTACCTGCTCGACTTCACTTTGAAGATGGTTACTTGAGTGTTCACTGTAAGAGTATGTTTAAGCTAGATTGATTTTTACTGTAGCTTATAATCGTTTGAGTTTAGTCTTAACGAGAATTCGAAATGAGTTCCGTTTGCAAGTTTCAAGCAATTACTGGTGGTAGGCTAGGCTTCAATCTTCTAAACAACCTGTTTTATTGCGTACGACATTAATTTAAAACACTTATCTGGAATTGTATTTACTGATTTTAGAGGTGGGTTTAATACCGGTAGCTTGAATAGTTGATCGAGCGAAGTGAGATCTCTAAATCAACTTGGGTAAATCGACGCTGTATGTATGTATGTTTGTTTGTCCGAGGATAACTTTCGAAGTGTTTATCCAATCATCGTGAAATTTAATATATAAGTAGGTAATGATGGCACAATTTTGGTGTGACTAAATGAGTTAAAAATGTCAGGGGTTTGTTGAGATATTGGAGTTCAAGAGGGGTAAAAAATAACAAAATTGGACTATCTGGTCAAGTGGCATGTCTAATAAAAGGTCCTTGTGCGTACATTTCGACCCCATTTTTATTTTTAGTTTAAACCTTGTAGTTTTTAAGTTAGTCTATAATAATAACGGATCTTTGACAAAATTCATAGGGTACACCAGTGACCCCACAGTGCTGAAATTTGGTATGTTTGTAGCTTTAATAACACAAATACAGGGAAAAGTCTAAAATCCAAAATAACTGCAAAATCTATCCCAAAATTTTTTTTCCATATAACTGAACTCCCGTTACCTGTAATTTTAATGAAACTGTAGGTCAAGTTAGTTAGTCATGGCACTATTTTGACCATCAAAGATTACAAATAATATTTTTTTGTTTTTATGGGAGACTAGCGAGATCTCAGTTCGAGGTGAACCACTAGTCATCCAGTAATTTAAACAATTCCAATAAACAATTTTTAAGCATCGAATCGTCGGCGCCTATGCGTCGATGCCGCTAAGGTTCCCACTCATATAATGAATGAAAATTATTTGTTCACCTATTTTATAACAGGCTGTATCAATGATATTTAAAGGAAAATTCGTCACTATAGGAAAATTTTCTATAGTAACTAATTTAAAACAAAAATCAAATTTTACAACAATACAAGCCATTAGCCCCCTACCCGTGTTTTCATTTAATGTCCACGTATATTAGGTTGATGGTAAGTTAGAGCTAGATATAACTTATATCAAAACGGGTTAGTCCCAAAATCCTCGAGGAAAAACGAGATCTATATACCTCGACAATCACACGCTTCCCGCGATCTTTTTTACCCCATACTTGCAAGATGTGGAATGAGCTACCATCTGAGGTTTTCCCGTTAGGCTACGACATGTATATTTTGTGACATGTATGTCTATGTATATCTTATGTTTTCTATTTTTGTTTGTTATATTGCTACTTCTATTGTCGTATTATTTTTGTCACTGTGTATGTCTTTGTTTTGTTATGTCTGCAAATGTCTACATGGCAAGCTTCAAGAGAAATGTTAAGAGGTTTCTACAGGGTAGGGAACGCATCGACAATACCCCGGGTGTTGCCGGTGTCAATAGGCGACGGTGACCGCTTACCATCGGGTGTGCCGTAAGCCTGTTTCCCCACAAATAACATAAAAAAACCTGCCAAGTGCGAGTCGGACTCGCGCACGAAAGATGCCATACCATTATCTATAAAAACGGCAAAAAATCACGTTTGTTGTATGGGATGCCCCCGTAAATATTAATTTTATTTTAATTTAATTATTTATTTTTTAAAGTCGTTTACCTGTTGCTTTTATCAATATCGAACAAAAACGAGCAAAAAAATCACGTTTGTTGTATGGGAGCCCCCCTTAAATATTTGTTTTATTATGTTTTTAGTATTTGCTGTTATAGCGGCAACAGAAATACATCATCTGTGAAAATTTCAACTGTCTAACTATCACGGTTCTTGAGATACAGCCTGGTGACAGACAGACAGACAGACAGCAGAGTCTTAGTAATAGGATCCCGTTTGACTCTTTAGGTACGTAACCCTAAAATGTATACCTTAGAAACGTAAAAAGAAATAAATTTAATTGAATATCAAAATACTGCGTTAAAAAAAAGGTCAGATCATAAATTAACCTATTCCAGAGACTCAATTTTTTCGGTGCCAACTACATAAGCCTTGTGTGTCAGTGTTTCCTCTGATTTTGTAGCGAAATTCCCCATTCACCCTATTACCGAGTGCACTCGGCAAATGAGATTAAAAAGCACAGATGCGAACGTTTTGAAATTATGAAAATACGACTGGCATATATAAGAGTCAGCACTTTATGGCAACAACTCCATTTGCAGTGTTTGCATGCGTCCTAAAATATTCCAAAAGTAGTTGAGTTATGTGACAGATAAAACGAATGCGCACGAAAAGTAGTGAACTACGAATAAGTGAGATAGTTTTCGTGCTAAAATTTTCATACTTTACGAATGTTAGTAATAAAAGAAATTGCGCATTTCGGCTACTTTGCCCCGTGTTGGGCGCCAACAAACTTCCTACAAATATTTTAGTGCACATACAATGAGAAGTTCAAAGGATGTTTTCCTGGTTTGGTAACAAAGATAAAACTAGTATTTTACATAACATTATAGATCGTGCACGGTATAAAATTTTGAAAAAATCATACCTTGTTATCATATAAAAGTTAAATAACTGCCTACGGGTCTGCCCGCGACCACGGCTGTTGCAACACAGCCGAAACGTCGGTATAACAAATAAAAAAGGTACATACGCGATAAATACCCGTTTTAATCAGTAATTATGTACAGTGATCGCGAGAGTTTGAAAAATACTAGTTAAACAACTGTTTAACGTGTTTAAAAAAAAACTTAACATACTTTGTATAGAATTTTTTAAAACACGCGCTAAGCAGTGTAATTTTTTTTGCGGTACCCATGAAGTTTTACTGTGATCACATTTGCCTCCATCTTCAACGCCACTGGTAGTGGCACAAGGGTATGTAAGTTTTTTATGTTACAAGTTGCCCCTAGTCACCTCTGGCAGCGTCATTTTTAACCTCTGACGCAATAAGAGGAGTGTTATAAGTTTGTCGCGTGTTTGTCGGTCTGTATGTGGCTTCGTAGTTCCCAAACGGATGGACCAGTTCAGACGCGGTTTTTTTAAATGGAAAGCTAGTTAAGCTAGATTGGTTCTTAGCTATGCCAGTTTTTAACCTCAAACGAAAAAAGAGAAGTTTATGAAATTTTATAAAAAATTACCTGTAAAAACTATTTTTACTAGAGTACTAGGAATGATTTTGCTTATTTTCCCCTATTAGCTAAAATATATCTATTTCTATTACTGTCTACGATATAAATCTACAGACCCCATATTGGGCAGGGTATTTATCGTAGAGAGATAGTCGGTCAGTAGGCAATGCTGCTAGCACAAGTTTCCAACGTTATCGAGACGGCAAATGTCATACTGGCTAATGACATCGACGCGTGTTATTCTGACCAATACAGGGTTCGTTACTAAATACACGGTAATCAAATCTGAAACACATTTAAAGATGTGCCAGTGAATTAAACTCCTATGCTATAAGAAATAGAGAAAAAAGTATGTCATTCTTAAAGTTCAGAATTCGGCCAAATCCTTTCCTGCTTGCCCAGTACCCCGGAACAACTCGCAAATTCAAATCTGGCGCCACGACAACACAGAACAAACCTTGACCTACATTTGAAAAGGAATTAAAGATGGCTGCCTATCTTAAAAAGAGCTGTGCGCGTAAAAAATCCAAAACTGATATGAAAGCTTTCATCGTGAACCTTAAATTAATATCCAAAACAATCCAAATTTTTATGTGATTTATTTAAACTATAAGACGTGCACAAATAGAGTGTTACCTTAAAGGAGTGGACAAGAAACCGAATGAATTGTGAGTACCTTTCAATACCTACCTTTGTCCTGCTGCAGTCTGTCGAAGGATCTTTTATTTCACCTCGTTTAAGTAAAAACATCTACTTAAAAGTGATTATTTATTTAGTAAGCATTTATTTATTTATTTATTCAGATAACAATGGATCCATTTTGTTAGTAAAATGAGTAAATCTAGGGGAGTTGTAATTACTAATTGGGATTAAATCCTTTGCGTGAGCTTCAACATTAGAGGGCAATAAGTTTGTTGGCGATGACGTTTAGGATGGTGGTGCTGCTCTCGCATACCGTGCGCAGTAGTGAGGCTGTTTTTTACGCCAGATGGCATTAAAGGTAACTACCACTGTAATCTACCTACTACTACAGTACTACTGTACCTACTAATCAAAGACATCAAGAATTTTTTGAAATATCGCGTCTAATGCCCTCATTTCTAAATTCACCTTATTTATCTACAGTGTAACGGTTAGATATTTATATATTACACATCGATAACGTCAGGAACTGGTGCTTGCTTTGCCATAATCTCTCATGGGCAGTGAGCATGGTATTTATGTGGTTCGAGTTATGTCGCTAATGGGGCATATACAGGTTAAGTCGTTCTTATTTTTGTGACAAATAAATAAAGGTAATGAGCCATACATATTGTTCATTGTTATTATTATTTGTAAAGTTATCGAATGGAGGCCACAGACCGGCAAGCGCAGCGTAGGACGTCCACCTACAAGATGGGCAGACGACTTGGTAAGAACCGCAGGTCGGCGTTGGATGCAGGCCGCTTCCAACCGCAGTTCGTGGAGATCAATGAGGGAGGCCTTTGTCCAGCAGTGGACGTCCTACGGCTGATGTGATGATGCTGATGACATATTATATCTTTATTAATTAGGCTCAATTTCCATTGCCACGGAATAGAATGGAAATGAATTAATTATACATAGCATAATGAACTTTATGTAAATTGTGATACGAGCCGAAAATGCTCGAAAATTCTTTGGAAGACGCGACCTGTTTTTGATCGAGCTGAGAAGAAGATGTGAGATCTCTAAATAACTTGGGCAAATAAACGTTGTATGTACGATCATTGTGAAATTTCGTATGTAGTGGTGGCACAATTTTGGTGTGACTATATCAGCTAAAAATTGCAGTTTTTATAAAAGCTGAACTTTCAGCTAATTCACAGGGTACATCAGTGACCCCACAATGCTGAAATTTAGTATTCGTGTAGCTTTCTTAACACAAATATAACTTTAATTTGAATCCCAAAAAAGGATAACCAATTAACATGAAATCCCGTTACGTGTATTTTGAATGAAACTGTAGGTTAAGTTATTTGGATATCGATTTCGTGGCACTATTTTGATATAGTGTGACCATTAGTGCTGTGCACTCCCTGAGGTATGCGCGCGGCGAGACAGGTAGTGTTATTTGTATCGGACTGTCTATGTCATGTGCGTCTGACATAGACAGTCCGATACAAATAACACTACCTGCCGCCACGAGCGTTGACGGCGTACTGACAGAGCGCAGCAGCCGATTCTCCCCCCCGTCTCGCCGCGCGCATACCTCAGGGAGCGCACAGCACTAATGGTCACACTATAGTCAAAGATTACGCGAGATCTCAGTTCAGGGCGAATCACACTAGTTAGCTGATATCTTGTTTTTACGTTACCTACTTGTTACAAAGTTTATTACGCTATGTACAATTAATTCGCTTCCATTCCGTTCCGCGGCAGTGTAAATTGAGCCTTAGAGTATTGTTTTTTAGAGTTGGAGGTGTTTCTACAGAGTGCCTTCGAATAGGTATACAACCTGTGTTATTATGTACGACATTTATTTAAAATACACATTCGGAATCGTATTAACTGATTTTAAAGGTGGATTTAATACCGGTAGCATTTTCAATAAATATTTTTTGACGAAAATCGGCGGCGCCTTTGCGACGATGCCACTTAGTTTAATAGATGCTTACTTAGATGATAGATGAATATGATTTGTTTACATTCATTGATATTAATTTTTTTAATTTTCGATGGTTATGAATTTGAAAACAATATATTTTACAATAATACACTACCTACCTCTCTTTTAATTTAATGTTGTACATACCATCCAAAGGTTGTCTGGAAAAATTCGCTTCTAAGCGATAGGACCGCCCATTGTACTTGATGCTTTGTGAATTTTTATTTTTATGTCTGTTCCGTTTCATGTGTACAGTATAGTAATTTCATTCAGTCGTTCACAACAAAACACGTACATCCTTTAAGAGGTACAAGAACTGTGCTAAACCTTGCTATGTCCTGTTTTATCAGTAATTTATTTATAAATAATATACCTAACAAAATATAGGTCCTTACGCTCCTCTGAAAACCTTAAATTGAAAACTCCTCATCATACCTCAGTATTTTATACTAACTCCTTCACTCTTCAGGCTACCAGACTCTGGAATGCACTACCTGTTTCAATTCGTAACGCCAAATCCCTTCCTGTTTTTAAAAACATGGTTAATAATCATTATCTGTCGTCCATCGCTCACTAAGACTTTGCAACTTTAAATTTTGTATATAATTTTTTATTGTTTTTTCTAATTACCTAATGTATTTTGAAGTAGGTTATTTAATATTATAAAATTATTAATATTTATTTATATGTATATTTTATTTTAGTCATTTATGTACTAATTCTGTTAGTTATTATTTGATTAACGCCGCCGTTCTCATTTGTTCACACAGATCCTGTCCATCCAAAGGTTGCCTGGAAGAGATCGCTTTTAGCGATAAGGCCGCCCATTGTACCTTTGATTTAATTTTGTATTCTCTTTTGTTTGTTTTATTTTTAATGGTGTGCAATAAAGAAATTATCTATCTATCTATCTATAGTAGTTTCATTCAGTCGTTCACAACAAAACACGTACATCCTTTAAGAGGTACAAGAACTGTGCTAAACCTTGCTATGTCCTGTTTTATCAGTAATTTATTTATAAATAATATACCTAACAAAATATAGGTAAAGAGCCCAAAGTAGAGCATCTTTAAATATGTAAAATGACTGGAATATTTTAATAAATGTAAAGTCGATAAGAGATTCTGCCGTGGACAGTTTGTGAATATAAAATTAACACATCAAAGAGAGATTCGGCTTTTGGGGTTTCGATTTACATTTCAAAAAGCCTCGACGAATTTTAAGCTATTTTGATGGAGAGACTTTGCCAGCTGTTAATTATGCCGAAGCTTCGTTTAGAACTTAATGAGAAAAAGAAGGAGAACTGATTTTATAGTTAAACTGGAAATGTCTTTCCGATAACACATTGCAATAGAATTTTTTTTATTATCTTGATCATATAAACCATATGAAAAGATATGGTATTTTATTGCATGAAATGTGCTTATTTTCAACATGTCAATTTTTGTTAAGGCTCAACACATTTCACTTAAGCTAACCATGCAATTTAACTTATATTTGAACGAGGTCTTCTGCGAACTTGCGGTTTCCCCATAAATTTCCAAAGCGACTGGTCATTGTTTTTAATACTAGGTACCTGGATATGGTACCATATGACCCATCTGATGATAAGTGGTAACCATCACTTATAAAACATTTGGTTGTCTGTAAAGTCGGTTTACAGACGATAATTTTACGTGATAACGCGCGGAAGAGAGATAGATACGTCACAAGCCGAACGCTTAGGCCGATCGTGCCTCTCCATCTCTTGTTCCGCGCTCTCGCTTGCACGATCGACTCAGGCGGAACGTGACACTTTTTCGTCGATTTATAAAGACCTTTATCATGTCAAAAGTATTGCTTCGTAGGCCACGCACCTTAGAAACGTGCCCTACGATGCACTGCCAGTCCATCAACTTTAGGCATAGCGGTGAAAAGCCTCATGTGCCTGTAATTTCACCGATAAACGTACCCTTCAAATCGAAATATGGCAATGCTGGTTAGCGATAGAAATAGTTAGGTGGTAGTTCTTCCCTAGGCAAGCCCTTTCACAAGGATCTCTATTACTCTATAAAATCTTGTGTGGTCTGCATTCAACTACTCCTAGTAATGTTTATTAGGTTGTTTTTCCATCTAGCTCGGAAAGTCAGTTCTCCGAGATATCTGCCCCGTCTACTGCCACTTCAACATGCTTATCCTCGGGACTTTGTTTACTTTAGTTGGTCTACTCTAAATATTTCCTCATTTCGGTATCTACAATAAGAATTATAACAACTGTATCAATATGTAAATAAAGCTCCAAATACTTAAGAAAAGTAATCTCGCTAATTAGTCATTCAAGCTTAAGGCGATTATATTTAGTAGCTGATTGGTCTTATTTGGAGGCGTTCTCCTCAGGGAGGAAACCGTTTTATGTGCTCAAAAAAATATATGCCATTTATTGACCTCTTATCTGCAAAGTGAACATACAAAAAAGTTCTACCTGTTTATTTACTATGAGAAAAAATAATAACAAAATGTAGCTGTTTTTGACTTTCAATTTGATTCAACCTCTAAACGACGTAAAATTTTTGTTATTTTTCTTTCACCTTAATGTGGGCAAAAACTATACCTTCAATATATGGAGCTGTGCTGCGACGGTCTTTCACGTGGCAATTAATTATTTGAATTTTTCCGTATAATTTGCGGGCGTATACTTAGAAGATGGTTGCGCAGGCGACGGGCGGCAGTGTACCGCTGACTGTCGTACGGGAGGGTTGTGCTCGTCTGCTTCGCGCTCACCTATTTGCTAGTCGGTTAGATGCGTGTGGCGGAAGGTGCGGGGCCGTAATAATAGCATCGCCCATTCGCTCAAGGTCATCGGCTACGGTTAGCGCCTTAATCTGCTTGATTGGAATTGACAAGCTTTACGGCGACCGAAGTCAAGGGCTGAAGCTAATACGTATGTGATTGATAAGTTTTTGCGCGAAACAATTTATTTCGCTTAACTTTATTGACACGACAGAGTTCTAAGGGAATAAAATATAAATCAAACGCGAGAGTGAACTTTTGGAAATGTGGACACAAATGTCACTATTAAACTGTTGGTAAAAGTCACTTCAAAAAGTCTTTGTGCAGTTTGAGTGAAATGTCACATTGCATTCTGACAGCCTTCTCACAAAGTTCGTCTGTGGCAGTGGAAGATACGATCCCCAACTTTTACAGTTTAGTGGAACGTTTTATATCCCGCAGGCATTCAAATTCTCTCGACTAACTCTCCAGTACCAACAAGATAACACACTTTTGACAGCTACACACTCTTAAAAACAAGTTTTTAGTGGAAATTCTAAGTTAAATCTAAGAATAAAAAAATAAATAAACGAGTGCGCTTTAGACTGAAGTAAAACTTCTTTTTCGGAAAATTAATTTATAAAATTGTTCAATTACAAAATTGTACACACCTCTGTAGGTTTATGTTCATTCTGGACAGACGCACATTAACGTTTAATAATATACGAAACATAACTGTCTCTCTTTCTATTTTCACTAACTTATATCTCCCTCTCAACTTCCGTTCGCACTTTTCGTAACGCATTTTCTGGACAGACGCACATTAACGTTTAATACGAAACATAACTGTCTCTCTTTCTATCTTCACTAACTTATATCTCCCTCTCAACTTCCGTTCGCACTTTTCGTAACGCATTCACCAGCTTACTCCCTAAGTCAAGCGTGCGTAAAGAAGTTTTACTTCAAAAAAATATGTAGAGGACTAAATTAATGCAAGTAGCTTTATTTCTTTTCATCATTTGGAATTAATTACATTCGACTATGGTTATGTCCTTTAATGTTTGCTACGTTATATGTACGACATTAAGAGTTGACTATACCTCAGCCCAAACTAGAATTTCACCCCCGCTTCTCCGCGCGCCGCTGCACGTCCTATCTCGCCGTGGTTCATATGTTTGCCGGTTTTTTATCATTCAGTCATTATCTTGTTGTGTTTATTTCTCATTACTGCGTCTTTACAAAAACCAACTAAATATAAATTTTACCTAAGAATTACGTGTTCGTTTGGAGCGACAAGCGTCACGGGTACCCCGTCTGAAAGCCGAGGCCTGACTGAATCGCGGAGCGGGCGTCCGGAGCGAATGGTTTCATTAGTGCAAAACTTAGATATTTTCATTTTATGGTAAAACCAAAAGGTATTTTGAAAATTTAAAACACAGGTGCCCTTATTTATGTTGTGTAAAATTACTGTATAAAGTTTCAAGATCTAAATTGAAGTATTCATCGCATAAGAACGGTTTTAAGATAAATTTGGAGTCATCTTTGGATTTTTTTTTATCGAAAAAATGTAACGGAATCGTGTTTTCGCAACACAGGCGCTTTAGCAGGTATCCTTACCTATAACATATATGAATTACAGATTGAAAGCATACAATTTGTTGAACGTAACATTGTTTCTCAATAAGCGATTTAACGTCTCCCCAGGTATAGTGCGCCCTTAAATAAAAACACGTGTAAGCTTTATGGCTAGTATTGTTGTAAAATAGGTTTTTTTAATTCATTGCCACAGAAAATTTCAAATTTTCAAACAACCTTAATTTCATGTTCTACAATATCAATGAAACATCATGTATAAAATAGCTAAACAAATCATATTCATTCATCATGTAAGTAGGTACTTGTTAAACTGACTAAACGGCACCATCGCAAAGGCGCCGCCGATTTACATTAAAAATTGTTTATTGGAAATGTATCGATTACTGGATATATTCAAGCTACCGGTATTGAACCCACCTTGAAATCAGTTAATACGTTCCGGATGTGTGTTTTAAATTAATGTCGTACATAACAAAACACGTAGTATATTAAAAAATACGTGTCTTAGGTTATCGCCAGGTTCTTAGGACCTTTATTGAAGTCATTTTTATGTGACTTGTTGACCGAACTCCATCAAAGGTAACATCGTAACATACCATCACTATAGTTTCTAGTACGTATTCTGTGGCTATACAATAGGGGCACGCGGTATTCCAAAATAAAAAGAGAAATAGCCTTCATAAAGCAATGACTGCGAATTCAATTTCGTCAACAAAGAAAATAGCCATTCAGTAAAAAAATCAGCTAAACTTGAGGAATTCTCGTTGAATAAATATTTCCCGTTGTCCCTCCGGATTCGTACGCAATTTATGAAATAATACGGCGCTGGAATGGAATTTCCATCGATTACGGGGATGGGTGACTGTTAATAGGCGTGTATTGCTTATCGACTGAGCAAGCGAAGCGAGCGAAGCGTCTCAGTTCTAGATTAGTCAAAAAATGCTTTATTCCGGCTGTCTGTTCTCGCCTACAGTCGCATTTTTCAATTGATTTTAACGAAAATTGGCACACAAGTTCCTTGATTTATTGAAATTTTTAAATCAATCGCAATTTGCGATGGGAGGGGGGGGGGGGGGATAGGGGAAAAAAGGGAGGTTTGCTATAGCGTTATTTATCGACGGATTTCAATCAAATTTGAGAGACACACTAACTGCTTCATTCTACATAAGTTGTGCGAAAAAAAAATCGAAAGGGGGGGAGGGGGGGGGGAGGGAAGTTTGTCTGTAATGTTATATATGGATCCAATCAGACTACGCAGTCCTCAGACACAGACCAGACACCACTTTGGACCTCCAGAACCAAGGGAACGCGAGTAATTGCTAAAACTTATACCAATATATTGCTCAAAAGTCTAGATAGGTAAGCCTATTACAATATTCATGAACCTGAAATTCAATTTAAAATTGGACTTTCTACGTTAATTTTATTACACAAATTACCTTTTGAACTGCGATATTTTGTACCGATTAGTCATTGTATCATAACAGACGCCCTAACTCCGAAAACACTATGTGTGTATTTTTTTAATCGTTAGGAACGTTGTTAGTAACGGTAACAGAGTCGCGAGTTTAATGGTTTTTTTCCCAAAATGCCCAACGCGCCTAAAGAAATTTTCACTTCTAAAATAAAAAAAAGTATTAGCAAGCTGAAGTGGCAGCGGGCAAAGCACATAGCTCGAAGAACTGACGGCCGTTGGGGCAGAAAGGTTCTAGAATGGAGACCACGCACTGGAAAGCGCAGTGTAGGACATACCCCATCTAGAAAGATAGTCGACCTGATAAAGGTTGCTGGGAGTCGTTGGGTGCAGACCGCACAAGTTCGGTCGCTCTGGAAATCTATAAGGGAGGTCTATGGTCAGCAGTGGACGTCTTGTGGTTGATGTGATGATGATGATGAAAGTAAAACAAATCAACTTGATGAATCAAAGAAAACCGATAAAGAATTAATTTATTTGCGATAAAATCTAGGTACAGCCAAGCTTGTAAAATGAATTACAAAAATTATACATTAATTATAGGTATACGTAGAAGAACATAATCTCCAAGAACTTTTACATCTGGCTTCCTTGAAGCTCGTTTTTATATCTTGATGTTTTCATACAAACAGTGATTCCTCTTGTATTTCGTAACAGCCCCAGGTCTCATTTCCATCCAATCTCCAGCGATCGGTCGCACAATGGCTCGGAAGAAAACAATCTTTAGCCGAACAAACCATTGTGCAATTCAAGGAGCACGAAATTTCTGAGAAAACATTCCAATCCTAGATAAATCATGAATTTTGTTACTATATTTCAAATGTGCGGTTTCCTACTTATCCTTAACAACAAAACGTTTGATAAAACAACAGATTAACTGTTTGTTTTTCAAATAAAAAATACTTAATACTAAATATACCACTAAGTTCAGGTATTTTATCAAAATATAGTAATCAGTGTCGAGCATTGGGCCGCGTTGAACTCTCTCCATCGCTGCAGCATTGACGCCCGGTATGTGGATCTGCTTCGGGAGATATATAGCTCGGCTACCATGCAAGTAAGGCTACACAACTTAACTAACCCCATATCGATCAAAAGGGGTGTGCGACAGGTAGACACATCTTCACCCAAGCTTTTTACAGCTGTCTTAAAAGACGTCGTAAAAACGCTTTCTTGGGACCAATGTGGTATAAATGTTAATGGTGTCTACCTGTCGTACTTGCGGTTCGCTGATGATCTTGTTCTGTTTGCCGAGACGATGGACGACCTGCAGAACATGTTGAATGAGCTTTATAATGCATCTCTTAGAGTGGGCCTCAGGATGAATATGGGCAAGATAAAGGTTATTACGAGCATTTCTGGAGTTTCGGTCCCAAACGTCATTGTTGGAAACGAGAAACTAGAAATGGTCGACTCATACGTTTATCTTGGCCATGTTTTATCTTTTGGCAAGGAGTATCAGATGAGGGAAGTCATCAGGCGTGTTTAACTTGGATGGGCAGCTTTCGGCAAACTAGCTGACATATTAAAATCCACTCGTATTCCACAATGTCTTAAAACACGTCTCTATAACCAATGTGTTCTGCCAACTATGACGTATGCTGCCGAGACATGGAGGTTCACGAAGGAGGCTGTGTACAAAATAAGTGTATCACAGAGAGCCATGGAGCGCGCCATGCTCGGCATCACACTCTTAGATCGAGTTCCCAATACCGAAATTCGCAAGCAGACTAAAGTACAAGACGTCAGCTGGACTAAGGCACTAACAGAGTGGACGCCGAGAACTGGGCATCGAAATAGGGGAAGTCCACCAGCGAGATGGGTCGACGACATCCATAAAACCCGTGGGTCGTACGTGGTTCAGACTGGCACAGGATTGGGAAGAATGGCAAAAACAAAGAGAGGCCTATGCCCAGCAGTGGGTCGACACGGGCTGAAAATGAATGAAAACTTTCGTGATTGATTTCAAACATTATTATAAATACGGGATTTATCACTTAAGTATAGTAATCCTCTAACTCGACAGGCTGAAACGCATCTAAAAGTTTTTTGCAAAAGTATTATTTATAATGACGTTGTAGATCTCGTATTCATTTTAAACCCAAAAAAAATATTTTACATGAGTCATTTATTCTTTGCTGATAATACAAGTATGTTACAAAATAAGGTCTTAAAATTAAATATGATAGTGATTAAAGATATTATTCGCCTGTTAGGGCATGCAAAGTTATACAAATACGTAGTATTTTGTACTAAAAGCAATGATTCAGTAGCCATGTGAATAATTTATATTTAAGTTGATTGAGTGGTAACTCTTTAATGTCATGAGGTAACTTATTATACATTCTTATACACATGCAGTACCTATTTGTATTATAGACTAGTTAACCCGGCGAACTTAGTACCGCCTTGGCATGCATATGTCGCGGGCTGTCAATATACGTCGGCCATCATTATCTGCATCAATGTATGAGAAAATGATTTTTCTTCATAACATTTTTTTGCGTAAATTTTTCCGATATTTATTGTACGAGACAAATACAACAAATCAAAAACCATGAAAATTGGTCCAGGCGTTTTTGAGTTATAAGTGTTCGAACAAACCCGACTTTGCTTTGTATATTAAGATTTCAAGTCTTATCCTAGGTAATCAGAATCATTCCCTTGATTAAATGAACCATAATGATGTCTCACAAACAAGCAAATCTATTTTATATATAAGCGAGGTAGTGGCAGTATTTTGAGTAAACAGGAGCACATTGACTAGGGTTGGGAGCTTTTCTTTTAAGTTGTATTATCCTGTGTTAGAAGAGTCCTCTCTTGTCTGTGCTAGTCAAAGATCACATCTTGCTTAACAATAAGCTTATACTAATTAATAAATAATATTATAGTGATTCAATAGTGATTTATCGAATGTCCATGTCGTGCCTGCCCCAGTTATGGTTGATAACTCGGCTCTTGAAGTTGTCGACGCGTATGTATAACTAGGACAAACAGTCCAATTAGGTAGGTCCAACTTCGAGAAAAAGGTCAATCGTCGAATCCAACTCAGATGGGCAGCGTTTGCGAAACTTCGCAACGTCTTTTCGTCCAACATACATCAGTGCCTTAAGATGAAAGTCTTCAATCAGTGTGTGTTACCAGTGATAACATATGGAACCGAGACGTGGTCCTTCAGTATTGGCCTTATGAATAAGCTCAGAGTCGCTCAACGAGCTATGGAGAGGGCTATGCTCGGGGTTTCTCTACGAGATCGAATCAGAAATGAGGAGATACGTAGGAGAACTCAAGTCACCGACAGATTAGCACGTTGAAGTGGCAATGGCCAGGCTATATAGCGCGCAGAACAGATGGCCAATGGGGCCGGAAGGTTCTCGAGTGGTGGCCACGGACCGGCAAGCGCAGCGTAGGACGTCCACCTACAAGATGGGCAGACGACTTGGTAAGAACCGCAGGTCGGCGTTGGATGCAGGCCGCTTCCAACCGCAGTTCCTGGAGATCAATGAGGGAGGCCTTTGTCCAGCAGTGGACGTCCTACCGCTGATATGAAGATGATGATAGTGATTTATATGATTTACACGCAGTCAAGCTAGTTAACTTATACTATGAGTGTGTTCTGTGTGCAGCAAACATTTTTAATTAATAATTATTAAGTATGAAGCAGTTAATATCTTCAGTTAGTCCATCTGATTTACTGAAGATCACCAAAAAACCACAGATTTTAAACAAGTATAAGGAGTACTTCAATGAGAATAGATTTTATCCTTGTCACAACAAAAAAGTTAAACCCTCAATTTTTTTGTCACGGCGTAGTGTAGGACACCGGGGCTCAATGGAGCGACAATTTGCACGACTTAGCTACCACCCCCCGGAGTGCGTCGGGATGTGGCCTGCTCCATAGAAAAATATAAGCAGGAGCATGACAGTCGACACCCTTTATATAGCCATCAAATTCCACAAGGCCGCCTGAAAAGTCGTAAGAGTTTTCAGCGTTTCACGCAGGCCACCAGCGACGACCCATCCGTTGTTAGACGCGCACTGTGGATAGATAGTAACCCCCCACCACCAGACTTCATTCCCCCTCAAGAACAGCTTCCACCAGGGCACGACCTGCCGTGGCCAGTGTGGAAGTCCTTAAATAGGCTTCGCACACAGGTTGGTCGCTGCAGAGTCAATATGTGCAAATGGGGGTTCAGGGATCCCAGACAAACGCAATGCGACTGTGGTGACCCCACACAGTCGATGAAACACCTGGTAATGTGCCCTCTGTGCCCGAACACCTGCACAATTGTTGATTTAAAAATGGCTTCTCCTGACGCCATCAATGTAGCCAAGTATCTATCTAACACAATATAAGTAAAACTATTGACACGCTAAGAAGAAGAAGAAGCTGACTAAGATAGTATTAGAAGAGCTGAGTATCGGTTCAGTGACGTACCTTGGTCTACATCCACAGTGGACGTTGGTCCATCGTTTTTATATTTATTTAATATTTTCACATAAAACAGAATAGTGCTAGGAGGACTTAATGCTAATAGCATTATCTGCCCGTCATCTAGGTTGTTAATGATATGATGATAAATATGATTAATCAATAAAATAAAAAATTGACAAATTGTTCAACCAACTACGTTCTTGTAAAGGGCAGGTTAATCACGTTTTTTCATGTTAATTGATAAGATCTTCATAAGATTTATAACAAAGAACAAGGGCGAAGTTAATACTTAAAGCATTATCTTCTAGTATTTGTGTGTTATCAAGCAATGCTAGTAAATTTTTTTAAAGAAACTTGTTAATAAATTATGACACCACATCTATTTGCTTTCTCAATTCCGTGGTACCAAACAAACCATTGTACTACACACCAATGGAACCAAAAAGCTATATTGTTTTTTATTTAACAGATATCTGTAGGAAAATAAAAGACCTAATTCCGAGGAGAACAAGGTATTGTTTAAACATAATTAAATTGGAAAGAGGAATACTTACTGTTACGCTTTGGACAAACCGTCTAAGGTTTTTCAGGTGTATTTATTTTATATTAATATAATAAATAGAATGCATGTGTTACCATGATTAATAATTAAAAAAAATTGGTTGTCTGTAAAGTCGGTTTACGGACGACAATTTTACGTGATAACGAATGGAAGAGAGATAGATGCGTCACAAGCCGAACGCTCATGCCGATCGTGCCTCTCTATCGCTTGTTCCACGCTCTTGCTTGCACACTCGGCTCAGGCGGAAAGTGACACTTTTCGTGCGTGCAGCCGGCGTTCATCGATTTATAAGACGTTTATCATGTCAAAAATCAAAAACAATACATAAGAGGCTTTTTTTTAAAATTCATGGTCCATAATGCTATTCGGTATAGGTACCTCTTCCTATAACAAGTGCATTAAGTCGCAGATGACGTTCAAAAATTGTCGTACACAACATTGAATTGCTCCGGTCCCGCTGATACGAGTACATACAGATGCAAAGCGATGTGCTTCTTATTTTACAGGCACCAACCAAAATACTGCAATGCGTCAATCTTGTAACACTCATAAATTTTTAATTATTTTATGTAATACTAGCTTCTGCCAGTGGCTTCTCACGCTTTGTATGTCAACAAAAAGTAGCCTATGTGTTAATCAAGTTTATAATCTACGTACGTACGAAATTTCATCAAAATCGGTTCAGCCGTTACGACGTGATTGAGTAAGAAACAAACATCCAAACTTTCAGTGTGATAATGTGATGTGATTTGCATACGAGAAGATTATCTGATAGAATGTTAATTGAGCTTAAATTGTATACATTAAAACTGAACTAAGATTTTGCGAACTAATTATCTGTATCTTATCTTTACCCTCTCTTTGCGTTGGGAGTTATTTTATTTTATTGATTTGATCGCCGCCACTAGCCACCAAGAGAGACTGTCCAGTCTGGCCATACACAAGGCGCTGTTGTGAGCGATACCTCCCATTTATTTTTAAGCTAAATGGTGTTCATAAAAGAGTTCTGGTTACTTAAAATAAATGTATTTTGTTTTATTTTTTATAGACTTAGACAATTAATTATTCACTAAATTAGCACATAATACACAACACAGTTTTATTTGAAGAGAAAAAAAAATATGTAGTATAAAAAATAACAAGAAATGGGAGAACTTGGTAAATACTGTGTGCTACAGCAGTAAATGGGATTCGACTCAGCATTACGCCCGCCGTGATGGCAAGTACACATTACCACAATATAGATAGATAGATAGATAGATAGATAACTCTTTATTGAATTACCACACAAACAGAAATAATAATAAAATAAGTACTGGGTTAAAATAAATAAGGCAATACAATGGGCGGCCTTATCGCTAAAAGCGATCTCTTCCAGGCAACCTTTGGATAGAGCGAAATTTTTAAAAATTACGGAGTGCGGTGTACTTTAGCGGATACATTACATTTACACATAATATATTCTAAGATATAATAATAATATGAAGTTTTAATCCTAATACTTAATATACTTATAAAATAGACTAATATATAGGTATATACATATAGCAAACTATACTAACAGATAAAATAAGTACATAAATAGTAAATAAATAACGCTAGGAAGATGACATCGTCAGGTAATGATGTTTCACCTTCAATTTGAAGACGTGTAAGGACGATGACCGTCTTACTTCTTCGGGCAGAGCATTCCACAGCTGAACAGCCTGGACAGTAAAAGAAGCGCTGTAAAAGGAAGTGCTGTGCGAAGGAGTTCTGAGTATCAAGTTTTCTGATGACCTAAGAGTATAGTTATTTGAAGAATGGAGAAATTCAAATCTATCTTTCAGATAGTGAGGAGAGAAGGGATTGAAAAGAATAGAATAGAGAAGAAAAAGGATATGCGTATTCCGACGAAGACGAATCGGAAGCCATTTAAGCTTTGAACGGATAATATAATGAATCAATTAATGGTGCTACGCGTCAAATAATCTTAAAATTACAGGTGTAGACTGCATTGTCTGGTTTGAAAACGAGTAACGTGAGAAAAACACAAAAAAAAAACTAAAAGCAACAATATACACCGAGCAACAACGAAAGGAAAAACGAGTTAATAAATTACACAAATAAATATAAAAACAGGGGTTTTTTGAACTCCGTCCATCACAAAACCCCGTAAAAACCTTTTAACAAATCGATAAAACTGTATCTGTTCGTTATGTTTTGTTAGAAAATACGCTTTGAACGTTGAACCACGTTTGTGTTAAACTTGTCACTGGCTTGTTAGTTTATAATTGGGAAAAAAAGGTACAATATTTTTGCGAGTAGCGTTTCAGTTTTAATAGAAAATCATAAAACGACTGAAGTTTAAAAACAACAAATTTGAAGTCGAAATATCTATTGCGAAATGTTGTTTTACATATATCTTAAAATAGATGTTTCTGTTTCAAACATCTGACACTGCAAAATCGAAGCTACGATATTCACTCTCGTAGACGCTTGGCTACGAATGTTGCTACGACGCAGCGTAGAGATAGCTACGACGCGGCGTAGAGACAGCTACGACGCGGCGTAGAGACAGGCTACGACGCCGTTCAATTTAATAAAGGTAATATCCACAGATCAAAACCGTGAAGACTCGAAAAGATGCTTATTGGTCGTGAGTAGTCAGAAACAAAGATGATTGGCAAAACTAGACCCAAGAAAAATTAATAACCGTTGTGCACAAACGCTGATACGGGTTAAAGTCGTCCTATCTAGTGCATACCGTCGATAACTGCATGCAGTCTAGTACACTCAGCAATATCAGTAAAAAAGAAAGAACTACATTTATTTGAAGCCTGTAACATGACAACATTGACACATTAACACACAAAACTTAAAAACAAAGTGAGAGATAAAAGAAAAGTAGGTAGTTACCCACTTACCACAAAATATATAAGTATATTACGTATAAAATAGGTAGCCAAATGTCTACCTCCGTAGCGCAATGGGCGAATAGCCGGCTGAGACGCAAGTGGTAGCAGGTTTGATTCCCGCTGCGGAACAAATGTTTGCATGATCTACAGATATTTGTTCCGGATCTGGATGTTTTTCTAAATAATATGATAAGTATGTATCTATAAAAAAGTATATACGTATTCCACCAGTTATCTGGTTCCCATAGTACAAGCTCTGCTTAGTTTGGGGCTAGATAGCGCTGTGTGACATGTCCAGCAATATATATAATCGTCTCAAATTAAGCATTAAGTTTTTTGATAAAATTATAAATGTTGAAGCGATTTGTGATCTTAATATTTTAAAAAACTTATATATTCTCTTTGTTAAAGTCTTGATATTATGACTGACTGTACCAGGTTTGCATAAGCGTCCATCTAATGCGGGAGAGTAAACATCTTGCAGTGTATGTTGATACTTGCTGGTAATGCGAGTGGGACCGGGCGCATTGTTTGTGTTTTTATTGAATACATACAGGTTTTGTAAACTAAGATATATAACCTGTTTGCTTATGCACGACATTAATTTAAAACACACATCCGAAATCGTATTAACTTATTTTAGAGGTGGGTCTAATAACGGTAGCTTGAAAATTTATCGAGTAATCGATCACATTTCCAATAAAAAGTTTTAACAAAAATCAACAGCGCCTTTACGAAGATCCTGCTTAGTTGTTTAATACAATTTTAAAAACATTACGGCAGGTGACGCATAGTAGATTGGATTATGAATCCTACTAATTTTACTTAGAAAACTTTCGTGATTTATTTCAATCATTATTATCAATACGGGATTTATCACGTACCGTTCAATGAATCAGACCCAAACAACAATAGCCCGATCAACATCGATGGGCAATTGGTCACCTTGTGTGATCAACAAAAGTACTTGTATCTGGGTAGTATGATGCATAACTCTGGGAACGTGGAATGTAATATTCAGCACCGAATAGCCGAAGCATGGCTAAAATGGCAAAAAGTAACCGGTATCACCTGCGATAAAAGAATGCCAGTAAAACTTAAAGGTCTTATTTATAAGACTATCATAAGACCAGTCTTAACGTATGGAAGCGAAACTTGGGCCGTAACGCAGAAGAACATACATATCATCCAAGTCGCCGAAATGAAGATGCTGAGGTGGATGTGCGGCGTCACCAGGCTTTATAAAATACGTAACGAGTACGTGCGAGGCAGCCTGGAGGTGCGCGACATCGCTGACAAGATGCAGGAGAGTCGGCTGCGACGGTACGGAATTCGGCACTACAAATTTCCATCCCCGGTCGAAGATCTAGAGGTAGACCCAAGAAAAGGTGAAGAGATGTAGTGTCAAAAGACATGAGAGAGTGCCAAGTTTCTGATGACGACGTCGAGGACAGAGCGAAGTGGAGAAGAACGACCAGGAAAGCTGACCTCACCACCATATGGGATACATAGCTGGGAAGAGAGAGAGAGAGAGATCATGTATCGTATTATCGGTCGGAAATCTTGTCGGTCGAAACACCGATAAGACGGTTCGTGATAAATCCCGTATTTATAATAATAATCCTACTAATAATTATAAACGCGACAGTTTGTATGGATGTATGTGTGGATGTTTGTTACTCTTTCACGCAAAAACTACTGAATGGATCTTAATAAAATTCAGTGTGTACGTAGATTATAGCCTGGATTAACACATAGGCTACTTTTTATTGACAAAAGTCGCGTGCGTAGCCGCGGACGGAAGCTAGTTGAATATATTTTGGCATTCTGCTTTACTTATTGTCGTTTAGACATAATTCATTGACATACGTCAAGAGCACCGAGCTTTACTAAATTTAAAAGTGCGGTGCGGTACAGTGCGGTACTCGTCACAATACGACATTACTGAATGTGAAGTAACTCACGGTATTTCCCCGAATCGCACCGCTGATTGCACTCGACACCTGTATTTACCTTCATAATTGCAATTCTCGCTGATCGCATTACACCTTATATAATCGCAGTGATTGGAAACTGAAGTTGCGACTTGGAACACAGAATAGTACAGAATTTGAACTTAGTACAACGAGCGATTAGAGGCGCTCGCAAACAGACGAGGATATCGGATCAAGTTAGTCGAACGCCAGCCGTGAGTGCTGCGTTTTGGCGAGACGTAAATCATGAGATTCATGAGAGAAGCTTGGTATTGAAATTGCTCCAACTCGTTCAAAATGTTACAATTTAGATGTAATTTATTACCTGTATTGTTATGTATTCTAAAAGGATCATTAAAAAAAAACAACCAGCCTTGTTTCTTGCCTTTCGCTCCTGGCTTGGTCGCGAAGGAACAGGCAGTAAAATTAACGTTTCAAAGTGATCCTTGTGATTTTAATGAGTAAAAGATTTTGACTTTGACATGTTTTGTGTAAGAACCAGCTAACAAATAATTGTTAGCTGGTTCTGAATTTGTTCGTGTTAATTCACGTTAAAAATGTTACGTGACAACAAATAAACGTTCTTACCAATATTATTGTGTATTTGATTGTAGAGTGTTTTAGTCGCCAGTAAATAACAACAAAACCTGCTAGAACTTAAGATAGATAAATAATTCTTTATTGTTACACCAAATTACAATACCTTAACCAAGAAAACTTAAAGACTAATAAGTAGTGGTACAATGGGCAGCCTTATCGCTTAAAGCGATCTCTTCCAACATCTTTGATGGACTGGAGAGACAAAACATGAAAGGAGGCGGTGTTACAATAAATACCTATTTAATTAGGATAGAAATAAATAAATATCTAGGCCTACAAATTACGTACATAAATATATATAAAATACATATATACTTTAAAAAAACGAGTGTGCTTTAGACTGAAGTAGAACTTCTTTAGTTTCATCTTGGCGCATGCAGTAAGTACATAAGTTGTATTCTGCTGCTGCCTGCCATCTGTTGTAGAATAGCTAAACTTTTTCGTAAATCGAAGCTGGTAGATTCAAAATAGGAAACGTCGTAAATACTTTTTTTATCTATAGCAAAATTAACTCTATTATACAGCATGAAGGCGTGTTTTGTTTTTGCAGTTTGTATAATTTAGGCTAATTTGGGATAGGAGATATGCGACAAATCAACTGGCTATGAGAGAAAGAGAGAAAGAAAATGTGTGCTCGCACCTCTCTCTCTTGCCCCTACAGTAATATATGAAACGTAATTCTCTCTCCTTCTATCTTCACTAACTTATATCTCCCTCTCTACTTCCGTTCGCACTTTTAGTAACGCACTCACCAGCTTACTCCCCAAGCCAAGCGTGCGTAAAGAAGTTTTACTTCAAAAATATATATCAAAAGTAAATACAACGTTTACTCTTAAGAAGCTGCTAAGTAGAGTTTGTAGACCTCATTTTTAATAACTTTACTTCTGTACTTATCTATTTTGTGTTTGCGATCCACTTTGAGGTTTTGATAATCGCACTAACACAATATTATGACTTAACTGAGCAAAGATGCACTGAGAAAATCGTCACAATGAGAATTAGGAATACAGGATTTTTTATGCCATAAAACTCATCATTGAGGAGGAAGAGAGGAAATCGGGTGAGGAATACCACGCTTCGTTCATTAACTGGCATTACTGATGTGGGAGCCAAAACCGCGAAGCTAAAGTGGGATTGGGCCGGGCACGTAAGTCGAATTCTTATGATAAATGGACCAACATCGTAACACCCTGACCCGGAGGATGAACAGCGACGTCAGTGTCGGCCTCGAAAGCGTTGGCGCGACGACATCAGTGGATTCGAGAAGGAATGGTGGGAATCTGCCAAGAATCGTAATAGGTGGAAGGAGTTGGACAAGGCTTTTGCCCAGCAGTGGGAAAACGTAGGCTAGTTAAAATAAAATCATCATTGTATGATCAGAATTCGAACTCTCAACCCCGGATCGGATGTAAGAGGATGATACTGTGATAAAAATCGTTCTTATAGTCAATTAATACAGAAACGCGAACTTGGCGCGACTTTAGTGGAATGGTGCGACTTTAGCGGACTTCTTAATGCATTTCAATATTTTATCATAATCTTAAACAAACTTTGAAATCCGAGACTTAGCAATAAAGTAAACATAAAAGAAATGAAATGTGATGTAAAATGCCATTTCCTTCATAAAATAACCCAGTATTAAATTAAAACGTTCCTTTCCTTGTGATATAGAGACAGAGTATGGATTTGGCAGGATTAGATACCTTTGAAAGCCTCTATATTCCCTTTGAAAAAGCCCCAACCGTATTCACAAACGCTCAGAAAAACAATTTCCACGCATCAAGAATGTATTACTCGTGCGCGATAACTTGGGACCTGCTAAGAATGAGACTCCCCGACCGCTTCCCCTGCACTTCCCCGATGGCGCCCGTATTGTACCGTTCGCATCACTATTTTTTATTAGGGTTTTTAGTCTCGTACTGGCCTACGTCACGTAACGACGCGCTCTGGAATTCTTTTAGTTTTCGTTTGTGTTATTGTTTTGTTGTCTGGAAAAAAGAAGTCAACCATGTGGACAGGCTTCGACAAAAGTATTGGGACGATGACCTCTTACAAGAGACGAATGAATCGCAATTAATTGTAAATTTATCGGATACCTCTTCGTCAAGCGATTATAGTGAGACTGAGGACGAAGAACAACCTCTAGAAGGCATAAATCCACTAAGTAGTGACGAAGATGAGATAATGTAAATAATAGATAAAATAAATGTATAAACTTAAACATTGTATTTTTATTTTATTCAAATAGTGTAAAAAAGATTAGATAAAAAGCAGCGTCCTACCTGAGTAACATAATAAATTAGGTTAAAAAAAACAAAGACGAAGCCGCGGGCGGCTGCTTGTTATGTTCGCTTTTTTGCGGGCGGTACAAACACGACAATATGACGTCACCGCGCTCAGGTCCCAACTTATCGCGCACGGGTAATAATTTAGCTGGTTTATCGATAGATTTATGAGCGCGGTGTGGCGTGGTTCAGCATGGGGCGGTACGTGCATTGCACGGGACGACCGAAGGGGTATGAATAGGCGTTGCGGTTGGTAACCGCCACGGACCGCGTTGCCAGCACCGCCCGAGCGACTTCAAATCGCGCCGGACTAGGTGAGTTATCTCATGTAGTACACACAAGTCGGTAGCCGACTCGCCCCGCACCACGTTTGGTATGTGTAGCTTAGAGTTAAAGAAATCTCGGCAGACGCGGTCACCGCACCGCCCCCCGCATCGCGTTTAGTATGTGGCTTAGCTTTATATATACTATACATCGTGTTAACACTTGTGAATGAGGTCACTGAACGAGATTGAAAAAGGTTAAGGAAACCTTTCACGGAAGGGTTTTTATTTAGTCGAAAATCCGATGAGCGACATTTTCACTGACTTAAAACAAGGTTGTTATCAATTCGGGGCCATGTATAATGGCTGGTTCGATTGGATAATTATTAACTCCCACGTTTAAATTTGCAACAACCGTGGATAAAGCTCTATTCAAGATTATAATGGATTTTGTTTCATGTGTAGTGTGGTCACATAAAAAATATTTACTAAAATAATTTAAAAATCTTAAAATACCTATGAAAACTTTACATAGTAAGTAATAGAGACATTTGACAATATTTTTTGAAATTCGTAGGTTGAATATTCCTATTACTAAATCGAGGACATGATCGCTTTCAAAGTTTTTTAAGGATAATACAACATTTACGGCGCCTTTACGGAAGTATATATATATATATACGTCGACGGATCTCGACGTATAGGCTATATATATATATAGCCTATACGTCGAGATCCGTCAACAACGAAGGTTCATGACGATGGCATTCGAGTTATGGAGCTCAAATAATCTTGGGCGGGACACTAGGCTATACGTGGTGATGACAGATGGAGCAGGGCAGTGACTGAATGGTAGCCGAGGACCGGGTATAGAAAGGTAGGACGACCGGCAGCGAAATGGGCGGACGACATCGTAAAGGTCGTGGGCCATCAGTGGGTGAGACTAGCGCAGGATCGTGGTGGATGGCACAAACTTGGGGAGGCTTATACCCAACAATGGGTGAAGTCAGGCTGTGGATGATGATGATAATACGAAAGTCAGTTTTGCTACTTAAAAGTAACTAAGTTGTTGTGAGTCTGTTGACAAGTTAAAAGAAAATTAATTATGTAGGTTGATAAGGGTTCTTAGCACGACTAAAAACTTACATACATTAAACAAACGCCTACAAATAAAACTTTAAGGTAAGCTCAAACAACCAAGCTACGTTATTAATTAATAAAACTACCTAAAGTATAATTAATAAAAGTTCGCATAGAGTAATAGATTCAGGCTTATTCGTGATAAATGATTAAAGCAACCCGGCTCAGGTAAAGCTACCATGTTAACATGTCATCATTATTAATCAAAATTTGTATTAGGTGTTTTAATCTAAATTGGTTTAACACATCCAGCCTGATTTAAATACCTGAATAAACGCAGGTGCAAACCCAATGCGCGCAGCAGTTGTGATGTCTGGAATTCTATGGAGGATATCGCCTGCGTGGCGTGCGTCACGCACACGTATTCGGTTTGCACAGGCGTATATCAGGCCTGGTGACCTAATAAGCGGGACGTAGGACCCTGTCGGAACAGGGGAACTTGCTGGTGCGCAGGATTGTACGGAAAGCCTAAACAATGCGAGGTCAGCTTATACTTGAAATGTATCGCTTAATGTGTAGCCGTACGTACCACCAGACCCAGAACAAACATGTGTGCTTTTGCGAGAATCGAACCCGCATAATCTTGTGACTGCGATTCAGTATTTTATTAATGCATTTTTCAGTGTTCACATTGTTTTAGTAACATGTAAAAAGTTCACTGAAATAAATAAATTACAAATTACTCAGTTGTTGATTTGTTCACCTTGCCGCAGAGATCGTCTGTAATAATAATGTTTATAGAGCTTTTCTGTTGTGCCGACCCCACTTAATTTGGGAAAAGGGCAAGAAGGATAAAAGGATAGGATTAGGGATTAGGAGGAGCAACATGAGGCTTAACACCTATGTATCTCAAGTTGATGGAGAGCAGTGCATCGTAGGGCACGTACCTAAGGTGCATGATCTACGCGGCAATCCTTCGTTATAGGTGATGGTTACCACTTATGAGTACAGGTGGGCCATTTGGTTGTTCCACCTCCAAATTGTATAAAAAAGTACTGTAGATTAGGCTAACTTGGCTAAGAGGATGGTATGGGTGGTACTGGGCAAACCTACTCCATTTAAAATCCTGTTGCAGGCACCACAGCCGCTGCCATCACCCATGTGTCCCCCGAGTGCCGCAACTTTCCACCCAGCGCTGTATCCTTACTTTAGAAGGCATGAAAACGTAGCTCAATTTTATGAAAATCCACGTTAAATACCTTCGAAGCCTAACAGCACCTACACGATTGGCCACTAGGTAATATATACTTACTTTTACTGAAACCGCAATGATAATTCATGATAATTCTAATTCTAGGGTGGGGGGAATAAAAGATCTGCACTGACGTCCCGCATTGGAGTGTATTGTGCATTACTCCCCTTCTAACCTATCCTCAGCCATCCCAACTCCTTGAAGTAACGGAGTAGATCTTTGGGTTGGTGGCAGCAGCTTTCCAGGATCCCCGTGGAATTTGATGTAGTAACGGTGGTGGAGGATGAGGATTTGATGACTCCTTACAGACCCGTTCTCAGTCTGGCGTCGTTTGTGGCAATTTTTCATGCTTTGGAAAGCACGACATGATGTCCCAGTTAAGCAAGTGTCAAAGGCTGGTCAGGACCGGTTAGGGCGGTCAAAAATCCACATCAGGCTCGTCATGCTCCTTGTACAAAATCATCAGGCTCGGCATGCTCCTTGTACAAATTTGATTTAGCAAAAACACAGTAATTCCAACAATTCACGATAAACAGCTGTAAAGTACTTGTGACAAAACTCCCTCCTATTCTCCCAGTTCACAGTATTTCTCCCGAACTCCATGTTTCGAGCAAACTTAGTTATTCTAAGCTGTATTTCACACGTGCCCGCAAAGCAAGTACATTTTATGTTCATCTCTGTCTAGACGGTTTATCAGACAGTTTACATTGGGGACGCCCAGTCTAGTGTTGCCAGTTTTAAAGCCGGAAGGATTAAAATGTTTCTAATAAAAGTTGTTTCACTAGTTGGAGACGGAACAACAAATCCTGATGCTAAATGGTAGCCATCGCTTATAACAAAGCATTGCCTCGCAGGTCATGCACCTTAGGGACGTGCCTTACAATTCATTGCCCTGCGTTCATCAACTTAATGCGCATACAGTGTAAAACCATGTGCCTGTAATTTCAAACCAAAACACAGCAATGCTGCTTTCGGCAGTAATATGTATGGTGCTAGTACTTCCCAGAGCGAGTCCTTTCACAAAGAACTCTATTTTTACTTAAGTATATTTTTTTGTGTTTAATTTTACGGATAATTATACAGTTGATCGAAAGAGACAAAACATAGTATAAGTAAGAAATATTTCAAGGATCATCATTTCAATCGAAAGACTCGCATTTTCGTACCACTTTTACGGACAACGAACTATCCGATCTTTTGCGACCACTAAAATGTCATCTGTCCATCATGTGGTGGACTAAGCACAATTAATGACAGTTTACAATGTGGAAACTGAACTGATAGCCTATCATGGCTTGATAACCCTGGGGAAACTCTATTGACGTTGACAAGGTCTTTAAATGTCAAAAACGATGTATACGCGTCATGTTCAAACTAAATGTTACAAATTCGTATCATCCATATTTTACTGAGCACAATATTTTAACAATCCCCTCACTGTATATCTTTGAAACGGCTATGTTTATTAAAATGAACCCTCATCTATTTTGTCGGCTTTCTGATGTCGTTGTCCGGAATCATCGCGGTAAAGGTAAAGTATGCGTCCGCAACTCTAAGACCGCCTTAATGCGCAAATCATCTTCTGTATGGCTCCATTCATTTATAACAAGGTCCCGGAGTCACTGAGAGAGCTATCTTGTTCAATGTTTCGGAGAAAGTTAAAAATTGCACAGTAAAATAAATGTTATTATACCATAAATTAATATCTAAATGAAAAATATTAGCTAGGATTATTCCAATTTTTTTTTTTTTTTTTTATAAGTTTTATTTTATTTAATTATTATAATGGATTTTGTTCAGGTTTTATTATTGTTTAGGACTTTGTAATTTTAATATTGCATGCCGGAAAGGCAGAAATGTATTGATTCCAATTTACGTCTGACATCTTTGTAACATGGCATATATTTCAAGCAATAAATACATTTGTTTTGATTTATTAGTAACGTGGTTAGACAGCTCTGCAATTAAAGAGCTTCAACTGTTGGAAAAAGGAAAGTTTGGCTCATTTCCGTTTTCCGGAAAACCACCTGACTAATTTAAATCCAAAATGTAAATTTTCTATTCTATTCTATCTTATCTTAGCTACTCACTCCTGATTTCTAGCTTGCAAGAATTGTGTTTCGACGCTAGAGGAAGGCACCGACGCAGAGAAACCCCTTAATATTAGTGTTGCCTAGTTTAATATTTTATTATGTATGTTAGTCAGTAAGGTATTGATAGTTATAGCCCTTGTATTGATGTTATTTGTATTTTTACATGTTGCCTGAAATAAACATAATGTTAAATAACAATATACTTACAAAAATAGACGGTTATACTTGTGTCCGACTGAAGAACTGCAATCTCTAAGCTCAGGTTGTGGACCTAGGAGGGGAATCTAATAACCTGAGCTTTAATCGAGCTTTTAATAACACTGACATGTATTAAAGGGTTCGTAAATCCCTTTTAATTGGACAGGGGTGTATCCATCAAGCAAATAAAATAGCTGAACCAGTTTTTCTCCTAATATTTCTGTAACACTTCTCATAGTGAAGGCTTTTGGTATCAAAATATCGATCACAGAACCAGATAGCATTCTTTTTTTTATACCACCTGATGATGGAACAAGCATATGGCCCTGATGTTAAGTGATAACCATCGCCTATAATAAATTATGTTTCATAGCTTTATTCTTAGCGATTTTGATGTTTACTTATTGTAGTAGTGTTTCCAAGCGTCAGCCTTCAACACGGTCTTCGTTCTTCTTTCGTCCTTTTATTCGCCATTTTAACTACACTTTCACATTTTACAAAAATAAACCACTTTTAGCGCAGACCCCTGCGAAGGCATGATCACGAAACCACGTAATGACAAGAAATCGTAAGCGCAGGCAATGGCGGCCGTCCGTTACACAGTTGTCAATACAGAGACTAGGTAAAAACGGAAGTAGTATTGAAATACGTACTTTTTTTTCCTAACCTATCTCGTCCCACTGCTGGGCCAAGGTCTCCCCCAAGTCCCTCCAAGCATCCCTATCTGTCGCTATTTCCCACCATCCTCTTTGGAAGGTGTCGAAATCGTCCCGCCAACGTTTTCTCGGCCGACCCCGACGTCGCCTTCCGTCTTCAGGCGTCCACTTTACGTACACACACGTACTTTTTAATATTTAAAACTAAAAACTAAATAAGTAGAAATCAAAATCGCATCGAATGAAGCTGTTCACATAATTGTGATTGAACTTCGCGTAAGGGTAAATTCGTTTGATCGTAAAAATTTGATTTGTTCTCTGGCTCGTAGACAATATAACTATAACGCATCTCGATTATATACAAAGCTTGATTCTAAATTGAATATATCTAAATATAGTAATCACCAATTAAAAGGCATATTAACGCAATGGTTAGACACGTTTTATTATGCCGGTATAGAATACTTACTTATATAAACTTGAACATACACACACTCATACACATACACACTCACTCATACACAAACACACACACACATACACAAACAAACCCACCCACACGCAAACACGCACACACACAAGACACCCACATACTCACACACATGACCCACGCTTTCACTCACTTAAACACTGATGCATACATGCTAGCATGTGCGCTATCCAACAATACATTTCTTTGTTTGTAATTTAGTTCATGTACTAGTAGACTGTAATATTTATATCATGTAATTCAGGAGAGAACTGTTTCCTAGGCCACAGCTTACGCTTTTCTGGGAAACAGGGACACAACTCATCTATGTAACATTTTATGGTCACAATAAATATATTTCTATTTAGTTTTGCCTTGTAGGTCACGCACCTTAGGATCATGCCCTATGATGCACTGTCCTACGTCTATCAACTTGAAGCGCACGGATATTAAGCCTCATGTGCCCGTAATTTCACCGGCAACTATACCCTTCTAACTGAAACACAGCATACACACGTACTTTCCCGGACGAGCTTTACTACACCAACTCTACTCACAAGGAACTCTTTTACTCTTAAAAACATTATTCTTAAAAAATCTTGTTATGCTCATGATGTTACAAAAACACCGACCCGAATAAGTCTAAAAGTCATGGTAACAATAAAATAGGGAATATTCAACTGAAATATTAACGAAAAGTTACTTATTTTGTTCAAGATTATCTTAAAAATAAATGAGAAAGCTTAGGCAAGTATATTTAAATAATACAAAGTTACATTTGATTTATTAAAACACATAAAATAATCGTAATTTATTCACGTACTTTTTCAATGTAACTCTGATTACATCTGTACAAAATTGTTTATTGCTCCAGAGAATCCAGATTGCGTAATTCAAGGGAGAACTAAAATGAACTTGGGTCTCGCAAAAAAATCTCAATATTGTTTAACAAGGACACGGATTTAGAAGAACAGCTGGTACACTGCATATAAGATCTACGCTTCGCTTTATAACGTTACAAGATAACGAGACGATTGTAATGTTTTAGTTACAGCAGTCTTCATTTTAAGAATTCGATGAAGAGAAAGAAGAAGATCATGACCGGGATTGAGATTTGAGAAATACGCTACTTTTTACCCGACTTCGCAAGAGAGGGTTATGTTTTTATCCACAAACCACGGGTGCGAAGCCGCGAGGAGAAGATTGTCCAATATATTCGTAAATCCGAGTTGTACGAAAATATGTATATTGAAGATATCTACGCCATGCGCCAACGGAACAAGCCCGCCTTTACCTATATGTATGATTGATTGATTGACATATACTCTTTATTGCACACCAAATAAAAATACAGTAACAAAGGAAATACAGTGTAAACTCCATGTAACGTCACTCGTTTTAACGACAAACTCTCTAAAGCGTCGAAATCACTCGGCTTTGGTTGGTTTAGCTTGTCTTGCATACAATGCTACACTCTGTATAGCATTACACCTACTCTCAATAACGACAACAATTTGTAATAAAAAAATCTTTTTAAGTTGCCAAATTAGTAAAAACTGCGCAGCTGTGTATATCCTTTTGTCGTTTTATTATCTTAGACCATAATAAACTCGACTGTCGGCATCATACACACCAAACTTTCTAAGAAATCCGTTCTTTTGTTTACAAAACGGGATTGCTTGCACGTGTAGCTGCAGACTGTTGTTAGTAGAAGTGATGGATTTTATCTATACGTTGTCATATTCTTAGTAGCTCACAAACTTTCAAATTGTAAGCATGGCTAGTAAGAGAAAATCACTGTGTATTGACGATTTTACTTCTCTCCATTTAACGACAACTCTCTATAACGTCAAAATATGTTACATATAAATATGAGTCCCTTGAGTGTCGTTATATAGAGTTTACACTGTATACAATAAATAACGGTACAATGGGCGGCCTTATCGCTTAAAAATATATAATTTATATAACAAATTGATACAATTGCCTAAAGCGATCTCTTCCAGATAACCTTTATGTGGACAGGGTAAACGAAAATCAAAAGACGGGCACGAGTACATTCAACATACATAAACATAACCTATAATAAAGTACAATATACCTTTTGATTGTACTTAAAAAACTTAAATATATACAAATCACACTAATATTATAAATGCGAAAGATTGGATGTTTGTTTATTTGTTTGTTACTGAATTACGTCAATACGGCTGAACCGATTTCGATGAAATTTGGTATGTAGGTACGTAAATTATAACCTGGACTAACACATATGCTACTTTTTATTGACAAACCACGCGTGCAAAGCCGCGGACGGAAGCGAATAAAGACTAACTAGCAGTTAAACAAGAAAAAAAATATTTATGGACATTTCACACAGCACTATCTAGCCCCAAACTAAGCAGAGCTTGTACTATGGGAACCAGATAACTGATAGAATACTTATAAACTTTTTGTTTAACCCTTTATTTTCCTCACGGACAAATAACGAGTTACGATAATGAACCTTGTGAACTTCCACCATCCACAAGACTCATATCAGTACCGATAGACGAAAGACTAATCGGCAACTTTTTCATATTCTCATATTTGAGCAGTATGTTTTTCGCACCATTCTTGTCTCGATGAATACCTTTACGACATACACTACAGTGCACGTAACGGTGTGGAGACTTGGATACGCTCAATTTTTGCTGGATGCGATCTCGATCATGGCAATAGCTACAGTTTTTAGTAGTATACGCCTCGTTTATCACATATACCGACAGATTCCTCCTCTGTTTTATAATCTTGATCACATCGTGGTGTCTGAACTTACGATGACCCTTGAACGTTCCCTTGTTCATGAAATCGAAACCGGCACCGTAGACCACTAGTGTGTCGGGCTCTTTTCCGAAATACTCGTCGACTATTTTGTGCAACATCTTCTGATCATTGATGTATTTGTCAAACTTTAAGCGTTGCACTCTTCTCTGCTCGTATATTCTCTGTTTTTCGTCGAACCATTTTAGTTGAAATCTCGTATACGGTTCGGCGTTTTGAGATTTTCGCGTCAATTCTATCCCAATCTCTTGTTCGGTCGACTCTCTGTCAGCTTTTATACGCTCTTCAATGTCTTTCAAGAAGCGCAATCTTTTCCGAGCTCGGTGACACTCTTTTGATTCGTACACCACGCGTTCCTTTTTCAAGACTTTGTACGAAAAGTCGCCTCCGTTACGAGTGCATGTAACTATCGGTGTTTTGGCCCCAGGATCCACGGCTATGACTTTGGAATAGTTTCGTTTACTACCAACGGCGGCGGTGTTCTCTAATGATTCTTCGCACTTTTTAGCCTTCTTTGATTTAAAATTTTGACCCTTTTGTACAATGCGATTCATAGACACACGCTCACTCCATCTGTGGAGAAGCTATACCCAAACTTTCGGGGTAATATGAAGTGTCGGTTCCAATACATGGTAGTGTTCTCAGAAAACACAGGCCAAACAGAAGGTGTTTTATTTGGATCAACTCTTCGTAGTAATTCATGCATACATCTTGAATCGTATGTTATAAATTTTAATCCATGTGAATATATCGGGAAAACGTTGAATGATAACTTGCCTTGATCGTACAACTCGTGCTGAATCCTCAAGAATAGTGGAATGAATCTCCAAAAGTTTTTCTTTAATTCTTTAGAATTGATTTTATTCTCAGTAAACCACTCTCCGATTCTATTAGATTTACACACCCCGTTATAGTACGCATCATAAGTTGAAGAGTGTACTTCAGATTTGTCCATATCTGTACCAAATTTATGATACATGTATCTTTTGAGTCTTTTGAAAGCATGAGTTTGTATATTTGTCTCGAGAATCGTGCTGTACTGTTTTGCAATCTGCATAATTGTAAATGATCTCGATCGACCATCGTAAAATGTATTATTTCTTCGCAACGATATATATGTAGAGATTACATTGTCTGGATCGGTTAATTTGTGCTTTACTCCCTTCAATGCATATGTAAACTGTAATGCATCAAATTTAGGCAACAGAAGATGAAAATCATCACGAGTGCTGTAGTGTTTATAGAAAAAGTTTACCAGATACGATAGCTCTATTGATAATCTGGACATTTCTCGTACATCATCACGTATAGCGCAAACAATTGCTTCTTTACAATCGTTCAACGGGCACAACACAGAGGTTAGACCCTTCTTAACTGTGTAGACTGAAACTTCCTGATCAGAATCTAGACCAATTTCGCGTACACGACGTTTTCTATTTAAACATTTGGCACTGGAAGAACGTTGACGATCGTCTTTACCGCAAGACGGACAAGGCATCTTTTAGATTCACATTGATAAAAGTGAGAGGATTAAAACTTTTATTTTTCACATGTATTTTCAATAATATGTTTCTTTTTTTTTCAAAATATGTCATCGCACTTCTTTCTAAAATTCTGAAAAGGTCACAGAACATATGCAACCTTATTATTTTATAAGAAATTTAGCAAGTTATACCTTTACCTATACTATTCATATTACCTATGTAGTTTTATAAAATGAATTAAAGGATTAAAGTTTGAAAAAAAAACAAGGTTTGAGTTTTGTTAAGTTTGTTAAGGTTCATTATCGTGTGAATAAATATGTATATTATACTACACATTGCCAATTAAAGGGTTAAATACATACTTATAATATATAGGAAAACATAGTATTTGTAGATCATGCAAATATTGGTTCCACGGTGGGAATCGAACCCACTACCTCCTGCGTCTCAGACGGCTCGCCCACTGCACCACGGAGGTCGTCTAGTTAAGAGATGATGCTTTCAAAAGGTCTCCAAAGGGCCTAACGTCTCGCTAGAGTCGTAATATTCGCGTCAGAGGTTAGGTCACGTATACAGGAGTTATGTGCAAACCTTCCTTCAGTCGTTTCCATGTGCTTTTACAAGGTAAGTAAGAGGGGTTAAGGTTTCCTCACGTAAACCCTACTGTAACTAAGTCAATAATGTAACTGTAAGTAAACCCTAATACAAAATATTATAACTGATGAAATTGCATCTTAAGTTTTGCTTATCTGTAGTGTTATTGATAATGTTTTGCTATATTTTAATGAATAGTAACTAAGGTTGCAACAGTCGGTAGTTACCACTAGGGATATTTTAGTCCTTGCACTGACAGTATCGGTTTCGGTTTAGAGAATGCTTATTGCCTTAAGAAATAATAGATGAATAACTTAATGCTAACTTAATAAAATTTATTAAGAAACCGGTGAGCATACGTTTTCTAAACTAAGTATAAGTAGGTAATATAAATTAAAAATGTATACAAACAAACCGTCCAAGTGCAAGTCGGACTCGCGCACGAAGTGTTCCGTACAATGGTACGGAACACTTCGTGCGCGAGTCCGACTTTACCTATATGTATGATCTATAAAAATGGCAAGAAACTCATGTTTGTTTTATTCCATACAACACTTCCGTGAACTCCCGTGGGACTCCCGTCCCACTTAAATAATTATTTTATTCAATAGTACATTTTATTTATTTACCTTATTTGAGGTTGGTGCCGATTAAGCTAGTCCTCTAAATTGCATGAGCTCCCATACAACTCATAGGACTATCTTAATTGACGTCAACTATGTATATGATTATACCTATATATGTAAAGGGTCCGCCAAATAACTTTTTTTTTTTTGAAAATGCTATAAAAAAAACTACCGAATATTTTCTCAAATTTCTTTTTTTATTTGAAAGTACTATCCTTCCGGTTAATAATGGAAGAAATATTTTCATTCAAATGGCTGCCTCGGCTGGCCATGCAGTAGCCTACACGATCGGTCCAATTTTTAAGCACCTTATCGATTGTGTGCAGCTGTATTTCACCAATGGCTTCACGAATATTGTCCTTTAAAGCGCCAACTGTCTCTGGCTTGTCGGCGTAGCACTTATCTTTGACGGCACCCCACAAATAATAATCCAACGGTATCAAATCGCAGCTCCGAGGTGGCCAAACGACATCAGCTCTGCGGCTGATAATGCGATCTCCAAAAACAGGGCGCAAAACATCGAGTGTAGCTTCGGCTGTGTGGCACGTAGTGCCGTACTGTTGAAACCAAATGTTGCCAATATCCTCCTCTTCAATTTTTGTGAACAAAAATTCGTTCAACATGGCCCGCCATTGACTGTAACGGCCACTCCTTGCTCATTTTCGAAGAAAAATGGCCCAATTATGCCTCTGGACCAAAATCCGCACCAAACAGTGACTCGTTTTGGGTGCGTCGGCTTTTCAATATATGCGTGCGGGTTTCATCAAAATGAGCTTCATCTGAAAAGATGATTTTTTTGGCAACATCGGCACCTTCTGTAAGTCGATCGCAGGCCCACTTAGCGAAGCGAAAACGCATTGGATGGTCCGTTGGCTTCAACTCCTGAACCATTTGGACTTTGTATGGCGTCATACCAAGGTTTTTATGCAAAATTCGTCTCAATGATGTCTCCGAAATGTTTAATTGTTGAGAACGACGGTGAATTGATGTTGATGGCGCTTCACGCACACTTTCTGCCACAGCACCAATATTCTCGGGTGTACGCACTGTTTTTGGCTTTTCACGCTTTGGTTTATTGATGAGGATGCCAGTTTCTTTCACTTTTTTCACAAGATAACGAACATACGGAGCTGACGGTGCTTCTCTTCTTCCAAAATCTGTACGCAATTTTCGCACACATTCTGCAACATTACCATGATTTTCAAAGTAATATCGCAATATTTCCCAGCGTTGTTCAAGCGTATACACAACCATTTTCGTTCAGCGGAAGGATAAAACTAATTATCTGTCAAATCAGACATGAGCTAAGTGTTATCATTCACGAAATAAGCACTAGTTGAAAAAAAAAACGTTTTCTGGAATTTTTCCTTTATTTGTGCTTGCTTTTTGCCAAATTTCGTGATTTATGCCAACAGGAACTACCATATAGGTTTTCGACCCAAAACCTATAGGGTACTTCCGGTTGACCTAGAATTGTCAATATTGTTCAAAAGCAGCACAAGTACAGGGAAAATTCTGAAAAATAAAAAAGTTGAAAATTAAGGTAAATTTTGGTACATACAAGTTTTCGCGAAAATCTAAATTAGACCATATCTTTTTATCGTGTTGACTCAGGACCTTGATTTTGATATACCTAGTAGGGACTATAGACCTCAGTATCTGGTATAAATTTCAACTTGCTAGGTTCACCCGTTCCTGAGAAAGTCGGTGGTGACACCCGGACACACAGACGGGCAAGAAAGTGATCTTATAAGGGTTCCTTTTTTACCTTTTGAGGTACCTAATATACTAGTTAGGCAAAACACAAGAGGGATAGTAGGATAGACAGGTAATGTATGTAGGTATAACTTTTGAAACTATCATGGTTATGAACACTATTTGTACTAAATCATGGTAAATATCCCGTTTTTAGTACAGATAACAGGTAATGTATGTTGATAGGTTTTTATTTAGAAATGTCGTAAAACATTTTCCATCATATAGGCAGCAACCTTCATTTTGAAAATGTTAATGCTCTCAACTTTTTTTTATTACTTTTAGTAGGTTATTGTATAACTTAGCCCCTTCGAAAGTGATATTCTTACTACCGTAATTAGTTCTAGCAAAGGGTAGACATATGTTGTCGGCATTTCTCAATGTGTTCTTTATTAGCTGATTATTTTTTGTAAAAACTATTTGTGATTGTATTTTGTTATTTCTATTTAGTAATTTGCGTATTAGGATAAATGTTTTATATTTAAACTAGCTGACCAATCCGCAGCTTCGCGCGCGTTGTTTTTTAATCAAAATATTACCCACCTTCTCCACAGTTGGGTAAAAAGAAACCTGTGTCACCCGGAGAAAGTGTAGCTTCCCAACAGTGAAAGAATTTTTTAAATCGGTCCAGTAGTTTCGTAGCTTATTCAATTCAAACAAACAAATCTTTCCTCTTTATAATATTACGAAGTTTTTTGTAGATATTGATATGTTCTTTATTATTGTAGAACATACTTTTGTTCTATCATCAATAGTTTCCGCAGCGCATGCGACGAAAGACGTTTTGGCACTTTTTTTACACCTTGGATTACGTTACTTAAGTTTTAGTAAGGATCCCTAATCTTTTCTAGCAATAAATATAGCCTATGTCACTCAAGGTGAATGTAGCTTTCCAATGGGGAAAGAATTTTTGAAATCGGCACAGTAGTTTTTGAGTTTATTCATTACAAACATACACACAAAAATACAAATCTTTCCTCTTTATAATATTAGTATAGATAGTTTGAATGATTTATATGTCAACAATGAGTTAAGATTGTACATGGCTTTGACATAATAAAGCAGTGGAGTGCAAAATTTAAGACTATAAATAAAATCTCTACAAACTTCATGCCTTTACCTTATGTATGTATCTCGTTTAGGAGTCCAATTTCATGAGTGATCTGGCTATTTGTTTTAGGCTTTGTCCAGATTAAACTCCTTACAAAGTCTGTAAGTAAATTGTAGGGCGGTTCTAAGGGCGGGCAACGAATTATTATTTTTATTGCCCTAATAATATGGCCTCTCGGGAAATTAATTAAGTACGCGCTATAAAATTAGAAGCCTTTGAAGATAAAATGTAGATAAAATAAAGTAATGATCGTGCAATTTTCTAATTGAGGAATTGAAGTGTTTTGAATACTATTTGTAAACAAAGGTACATCATTTACTAATTAAGGCCAAATTGTGTAGTATCTGTGATATTGATCGATCGAAGCGAGATCTCCAAATAAACTTGGACAAATCGGCGTTGTATGTATGTATGCTTGTTTGTCCGAGGATAACTTTCAAAGCGTTTATCCGTTCATCCTGAAATTTGGTATATAGGTAGATAGTGATGGCACAAATTTGGTGTGACTAAATGAGCTAAAAACGCGAGGGGGAATGAAAAGGGTGGTGGGTTGTTGAGAAAAAAAACTAAGATAGGAGTAAAATAATCCCAAATGGGACGATCTGGTTAAGTGGCACGTCTAATAAAAGGTCTTTGATTAGTAGATTTCGACCCCGTTTGTATTTTTAATTTAAACCTTGGTAGTTCTTAATTTATGAGCCATAATAAAAACTGAACGTGAACAAAATATTTGTGTCGCTAAAGCTGACACAAATATAGGCAAACGTTTGGAATGCAGAATCACTGCAATTTGTAACCCAAAAATATTAACCAATCACATGAACTACCATTACCTGTAATTAGAATGAAACTGTAGGTCAAGTCATTTGTCATTTGGTTATGTATTACGTGGCACTATTTTAATAGTCAAAAAATACGCGAGATATCAGTTCGGGATGAACCACTAGTTTATATTGACTTTAGAGATGGAATGTATTCATAAGCATGATAGTTTAAAAAGTTACTATGTTATTTAATTTGTGTTTTAAAACTTTATCTTCTGTTACAATTGAAGGCAAGTCGTTTTTCATTTATTTACTACGCATATTAAAAAAAAAGCATTAGTTGTAATAATACCGCCGTCGTTAGTCCCGCCAGGAAGGACTTAAAAACAAATTGCTATTCCACGGAACCCAGTAACTTTTAAAATATGCGGAAAACGTTTTTTTGCGAACAAATGAAGAAGAAATCAACACTCGCGATACGCGTAATTACGGAATGCCGTTTGTTTTCGAGTTGTTTGTCGCAAAGTTTTCCGCTTTTATCCTCTACTAATGTTTGTTTGTGTTGACGACCGCCGTGGCTTAGTGGACCAGTGGCCGACTGTGACCCAAGGTGCGGGACAAATGTTTGCATGATCTGCAGATATCTGACATCCGCGACACAGTGAGCGAAAAGCCAAACAGTGAGAAAGACATTTTAGCTATTTCAAAGCCGCAAAAAAAGTGGAACGCCTTGCGTTTGTTTCCTGATGTTTACAACCTGGGTGTCTTCAAGTCACGAGTGAACAGGTTTCTTCTAGGCGTGGTCTATAGTAGACTGCATCATCGCTAGGCGAGATTGTGGTCAAATGCGAGCTTGGAATGTATATCACAAAAAAAAAAATAGCCTGAGGGCTGAGACTTCCTTCCACGGATCAAATATATGCATATTCTACAGATATGATCTACAGATGTAGATACTCAATACTCAATCGTTTATTGTATTCCACAATGTAATATTAGGTGGTAAATAATAGGTACATGTTCATTATGGGCCCTGTTGGGCACAACAATATCATGGATATAACTAAAATATACTAAACTAAAATATATAACTTATATATATATATATATATAGATAAATATAACTTGTCTCGTTAACATCTGACGTAAATATTCGTGCTAAGACCGGTTGGTGAATAATGACTATAAGTGGTAGAAGACTTACGTATGTATGCGTAGCGTTTTCTTTATTTCATTCTGGATTACATACCTGAAAAACATAAATTAATATTATTTATTTAAAACATTGGCGCGACTATCTAGATGTGTACCACTCTGACTGGCAGAAGATTGCTAAAGAACGTAAAGAATGGAAGAAAATGAGGGAGACCTTTGCCCAGGACTGGGATAGTATAGGTTACCGAAATAAATCTAGATCTTTGTTTATTAATGGGTTGTATAGTGGAGTACCTGAGTTCTCACGAGTAGTTACATACAACAAAAATCATGACGGTAGAGACCACATTATGTCAATAAAATATAGTACAATATGATAAAAATCAGACTAATCTTATACTAATAACAAATCTATAACTATATTTATCTTATGTATGTGTTATAAATATAATATATATCATAATTTTATATAATATATTTAGGTATGTAATTTAATAATTTATTTATGTCTATTTATTTTTTATTTATGTATTAGTTGCACTCCCTTCATCCATATCTTATGTGCACCCCCGACCATCTTTGACATCTATATCCTCTCCATCCAAAGGTTGTATGGAAGAAATAGCTTCATAGCGATAAGACCGCCCATTGTACTATTTGCTTTGTGTCTGTGATTTCTATTTTTTTTATGTAAAATAAAGTGTTTTCATTCATTCATTCATTCAAAACTAATTAAAAAATAAATTGCGTTCGTTAAATTAACAATGCTAAAATCCCTTAAACTATCTTTCTATTTAAAAAACCGCGTCCCCTTTGGGAAATTGGATGACTACTAGAATTTTGACAACTTATTTTTTATTCATTCTGTAAACATTTCTTTTCATTTATTCATAGCGAAAATGGGTACAGATGATAAATTAAATATACATAATATTTTGAATCTCCATAATCAGCTTATTTTTTTTAATAGATATTCATGATCCATATCAATGTTGATAATAATAAAAAGTTCTTATAAATTAAGTTAGTAAATTATATTAAAAAAATAAATTAAATAACAGTTAAAACAAATCAAAAATTAAATAAAAATCAAATCAAAATTAAATTAAATTCTAGTGTCAAAACAAAAAAAAAAATATGCGGTAGGTATGTGATTATCTAGTGCAAGTACTGCGCATGTACCATACAACAATGGTTTAGATACTCACAGTCGAACCTGTTTGAGAACGCATTCAGTATACTGGAGCAGGCCCGAATTCTGCGCCCTTTTTTTTTGAATAGACTTATCTCGCTGTTGGCCTCTGAGGCCGTTGCAGCTTAACCGAGCTTTTGGCGAGCGCAGAAGGCGCTCAGCCCTATAATTTTATTTTTTTGATGAGGCAACTAGCGCAAGGGCACCACTTAGGTACGAACCTCGGCTTGGGCTGTTGCCGAGACGGGGATAGGAGAGAAACGCCCGGGTACGTGCTTGTACCTCGTGTAGGCGGCTACTAAAGGGACTCGTCGACCTCGCCGGCGAGGTCGGTGTATTTGTGGAGTGTTTGCTCTGTCTAATGTGGATGACTCACCCGCATTAGCGGAAGTGATTTCGTCATCCGGGTCTCCGAGAACGTGTCTCGGACGACGGAGGGTTTTTCTGTGTTCGGACGGTTCAATCGAATAGTCCTGAATGGTATGTACCAAAGGATTCGGATGATGAGTGAATAATTCTGCGCCCCAGGGATGTGCACCGCTTAAAAGCGTGCAATATTAACCAATGTCAATTATAAGAAAACGATTAATAAATTTAAAAAATAAAAAATGTCTATGACTACACTAAAACTAAAAAAATGCCATGAAAACTTAAACTCGAAAACATTCAAAATCATACACTAAAATTAAACAGGCATTAAAATTTGTCATTTAGAAATTCGTCAATGGAGTACTAGGCCTTTACTCTAACAATTTGGTTAGCGAATTTTTAAATGCATTCGAACTATCCTCGGCACGAATTGACAAATGGATATGTATATGGGACATGATTGTATATGATAGGTGCCTAACAGAACACACTAAGACGTAACAGTGCTGTCTTGCATGGTTGACGACGTAGTCTGACTTCCCGCCGACTGCCAGAGGGATAAGGCACAATATTAAATAGATTATTTTTCACAAAAATTGCTACTTTATAAATGTAGTGATGGAAGGGTTAAAATTCTGCATTGTTTAAAAACTTCCCACAGGTTAACAAAACCATAAAAATATATACGAAGTCCTTAATAAATAAAATAAATAAATAAATATTGCTGGACATTTCACACAACGCTATCTAGCCCCAAACTAAGCAGAGCTTGTACTATAGGAACCAGATAACTAAATAGAATACTTATATAATTTTTTTTGTAAATACATACTTATAGTATATAAAGAAACAACCAGACCCGGAACAAATATCTATTGATCATGCAAACATTGGTTCCGCGGCGGGAATCGAACCCGCTACCTCCTGCGTCTCAGCCGGCTATTCGCCCGCTGCACCACGGAGGTCGTCGTGTAAGTATAAACAACTGAAAAAAACCACAAAATTAAATAAAATCATATGTAAGTTTATTCTATAATTCAATTACGAGTACATCTGCCAATACTCCAAGAGCTCCAGCGTAACGTTTATGGCAATTTTTTTTAAGTTTTCTTTAAAATTGAGACAGCCCCCATTGCGAACAATAGAACGGGATTATTGTTTTCAATATACCTAAATTGGGTGCACACTTCGAAACATCCTGCACTCAGCTTATGAGCAGCTGGCTCACTTGCCGTTATACCTACAGACAAAAACAAAGATAGGTAATTTGAAAATTTTATTCTGTGGATGTGCACAGCCGACTGAAATCGTACAATAAAAGTGTTGCTGTTTAAAATTTTGATATAGCCTTAGAAATCTACTTGGTAGTATCGAGTATTTATAAAACTGCGTTTTCTTAAATTGTATTTATGAATAAGTACTCTAAGCTTGACTTTCACAACGAACTCTAAACGTATTTAGAGACTAAACATGTTTAAATTTGACGTATTTGTATAATTTGACTATTCTCTTAATCATATATTTAGCCACTAAATTAAATACGTATAGGTATCGTTGCGCATGTCGCCTTTATGGAATAAAGGTTTTCAGTCATTTAGTATATTGGTTTAGATTTAAAATTATTATGTATTAATTAATTAATTTAAAATTAAATTAAATTTAGTTTATTGGCTTAGATTGTTTGTATAGATACAAAATTTGGTAATTATTTAGTCTTTTTAAGTAATTTATAATAACTATAATTGTTTGGAAGAATAAAGTGCTTTGAACTTTCTATTGCAATGTGTTTGAACAAAATAATGTCCTAAAACAATGATAAACGAATATTAGGAAGGTGATTCAAACAATGATTGGAAAGAACAAATCATTTTCTTTGGTCACCTAAGTTCTCTTTTAACTATAAGGCCGTCCATTGTACCATCGCGCTTTAGTTTCAATGGTTTTCTTGAAAAGTACTTTTAAGTAATAATGAGTTATCTATCTATCGTAAGTGAAGCTGGAATGGAGTGACCTAGCTCTTCCATTCCAAACTTGTAAAGAAAGCCAACGCAATTTTGAGAGCATTGGATTTTGCTGGCGCATGAAATATGTTCAGATATCTGAGAGTTCTGAGGAAACATTCAGAATATTGGAGTTTGCGTGCAATGAGAAATACTCTTAAGTCATTTTGGTCGGTTCTGTGTTATTTAATGAGGCGGTGCTTCGGAATATGTTATTTTAACCCGAATAGAGTCATTGCCCTGACAGTTCATTCAACTAGTTTTCTAAATCTTATGTTTTTCATTGAAGATACACTCGTCAAACTTATTGTATGTTGTGGGCATTGAGTTTTGATTTGTTCCTGAAGAAATTGAATTTTTACTTTATTAGCCTAGTGCGTTTTAATGGAAATTTCAGTTACATGGGTAGAATCAACAGTGCAGTCCCGCCGCGTGTGGTGTCTCACTTATATAGCTTCATACAAAACTAAAAAGCCGTCCCGCCCACTCCGCGCCGGTTCTGACACTTTACGTCGGAAAGCTATCGGATCGTATGATAGTTTTTTCCCCTCAATTTCTAATCCAAAGCGCCATTTTTAAACTAATTCGGATTTACCATAAAGCTGGGATACATTCCCACAGATTTGAATGTTAATAGTTAACAAAAATAGCGTCGAATTCAAAAATTAATCCGAAAAAAAATGTCGACAGTTCACAGGTCGACTTTCTGTCTAATGGGAGGCAGTCCATGGCTTTCCAGTGTGTGGTCTCCACTCGAGAACCGTTCTTCGAGCTACCATGCTCATGACATCATTTTTTAACGTTATCACGTTGATAGCACTGCAGCACTGACCAGTTGGAAGACCACCAGCCAGGTCGGGCGATATCGCGAGAGTTGCGGGAAGGCAATGGATACGCTTGGCACAGGACCGGAGAGAATGGCGTGTGCCGTTACAAATAAAAACGTTTATTTCTTTCTTAGTTATGTGGTCTGCGCATTGCCACTTTAACTTATTCCTCTGGGCTATGTTAGTGACTTTGGTTAGTCTTCGAATATCCTCATTTCTCTTCAAAGCTCTTTACTGTGACTACAATTCAAATAAAGCTTGGAACATGCCTTCCCCGCGCGATTTTGCGGCGCGTGTTCACGGCAACCATTTTCATATCATAGTAGAGAATTTACGATGATACACTTTTATGATAATTTCTCACAGTATAAAGCTAGAATTTATTGGTGTGAAAATTCCAGAGTTGCGCTAGACTTGCGAGTACATGTCCACGGCATGTTTTATTCATAGCGACTGCGAAACAGAGCTGTTTTACGGCGAATTTCGCTGTTAATTTCTTGTCATTCCAGGCGTTATGGCAGAAATTGTGAATATTAGAGGCTTGGGGCAGAAGTGGGTAGCGATTGGAAATAATAATTTCAATGTTGAATTTCGATATTGCGCAAAAATATTGAAGATGTTATTTGTATGAAGTGGCAAATTGGTGGCAAGTGGCAAGAAAAAAGCTGGGGCGGAAGTCTGGACATTTTAAGCGATGACTATTGATCGCTGTTTATAAAAAGTACGTATTTACAATAAAAAAATATGTGTATAAGACTAAAGACTTGCGCAACGATGCTTAATCATGTAGAGAAAAGCTATATAAAGTATAATATGATTAAGGTCAACTTGCGCAGCGATGCGTAATCGTCATAAGTGCCTAAATATGATTAAGAGTGTGATCAAATCAAACAAATACGTTTAATTTAAACATGTTTAGACACTTACTACGTTAAGGGATCGTTGTGCAAGCCGGGCTTAGTATTCTATCAGTAAGCTGGTTCCCATATACTTTGCTTAGCTTTGAGCTAGATAGCGCTGTGTAAAATGTCCAGTGTTATTTATTACTAGATGCCGCCAGCGGCTTCGCTCGCGTTGTATGTCAATAAAAAGTAGCCTATGTGTTAATCCAGGTTATAATCTACATTTATACAATATTTCATCGCAATCGGTTCAGCCGTTCCGGCGTGAAAGAGTCACAAACATCCATACATCCATACATACAAACTTTCACGTTTATAATATTAGTAGGATTAATATTATATTTATTTTGTTGAGATTTGACTGTTTGTTTTTTTTTCATCACCCCGTTTTGCGTTATTCATCATCCATTTGACGAAGCATAGTGCCCGTGTTTTTTATATAACTTCGAGATGGCAAATGACACACCTGATGTTAAGTGGTAACCATCACCTATTAAAGCATTGCCTCGTAGCTCACGCACCTTAAGAACGTGCTCTACGATGCAAATTGAGGCAAACAGATGCGAAGCCTCATGTATCTGTAGTTTCACCGGCATTTTACCTGAAAATCGGCAATACACACAAACAACAACTTGGAGGTAGGTTTTGAAATCATCAACGAAGACTTGGCTCGGATTCACACATGGAGAAAATCATATGGTATCATTGTTAACGCAGTTAATCGTTGTAGGCAGCTTTAGGATGATATCTAAGATTGACTGGGCTGGTCTCCCTCCAATTATATTTGATGGCGTTCCAATACCTATAAGAAATTTTGTAAAAATAAAAAATTAGGCGTTGTTATTGATAAGGACATTTCATTGGGACCTCATCTAGCCGAACTAAGTCGGAAGTTGTTCGCTTCGGCCGCATCACTGAGAAGGCTACGAAACTTTCTGCCGACACCCACCAAAGTTGCGCTAGCACAATCCCTCTTACTCCCTATTCTTGACTATGCTGATGCCTGACGGATCTCTCTCAGAAACACTTCGACAAACTTGAGCGCCTTCAGAACGTTTGTATCAGGTTTATATTTGGACTACAAAAATATGATCACGTTTCTGATTTCTCAAGAAGCTCAAGTGGATACCCATCCGCTACCGCAGGAATAGTCATATCTTCTCTCTCTTGTATAGTATTTTGTTTAACCCTTCTAGTCCTTCTTATCTCAGAGAACGCTTTGAATATCTCCATCTATCTAATCCTCGTGCGTTGCGCTCTTCTAACTCCTTGAAATTTAAAACTCCTATCCACTCTTCTAACTTTTATGACAACTCCTCTACTGTACAAGCTATCCGTTTATGGAACTCTCTTCCTTCTTCTATTAGATCTGCCAAATCCCTTCCTATCTTTAAAGCGCTATTGTTTAAGCACTATTTGTCTGCATCAGAGAGCTGAGTATCTTATTTTGTTATTATATCTGTCGTTGTTATTGTTTGTATTACAGCTGTTTCATAATTGCATTTTTTTTATTATTATCATTTCATTATTACAAAATGTTTATGTATTTGTTTTGCTTATGTAAGTACACAGTTAAATAAAAAGCTTAAGTTATATAGCTACCGCCCTTTAACGTTCTCGTAAAATCCAGTACATCCAAAGGTTGTCTGGAAGAGATCGCTTTTAGCGATAAGACCGCCAATTGTACTATCGCGTGTCTAGTTTTAAGTGTTATAAATATGATTTGTTAATATAAGTGTGGTACACAATAAAGCGGTTTCTATTCTCTGTTCTAGTCTAATACTATCGCGTGTCTAGTTTTAAGTGTTATAAATATGATTTGTTAATATAAGTGTGGTACACAATAAAGCGGTTTCTATTCTCTGTTCTAGTCTAATACTATCGCGTGTCTAGTTTTAAGTGTTATAAATATGATTTGTTAATATAAGTGTGGTACACAATAAAGCGGTTTCTATTCTCTGTTCTAGTCTAATGCTGCTTGGCTTTATCACAAATAGCTCTACTGCTCTAAAATATATAAATAAATAAATATTGCTAGACATTTCACACAGCGCTATTTAGCCCCAAACTAAGCTTGTACTATGGGTACCAGATAACTGACATAATACTTATATACATTTATTTTTGTAAATACATATGTACATATAATTTAAAGAGCAACAACCAGACCCGGAACAAATATCTGTAGATCATGCAAACATTTGTTCCGCGGCGGGAATCGAACCCAATACCTCCTGCGTCTCAGCCGGCTATTCGCCCACTGCACCACGGGGGTCGTCAAATATGAGTGTTGTCATAGATAATACTGTTTGGATATGCTCTTGGCTTATACCAAAGCATTGGTTAGTAGGTGTTCGCAGCCATCAGACGCAGCTGACGCCCGAACCAGCGGCGATGACACTCGGCTTTGATCTTAAACGGTATGCAATTTACGACTCTATTTCGTACTCTTTAGTAAATCACTGAAGCTTGAGGCAAATTATGGAAAGTGCGAATGATAAGGCTACTAGTAGATCTTCCAGTCTCTAACAGCGCACCCCACAACTTTATTACAGAAGAGTCAAACAATAATTGTTTACTGGAATCATAGAAATCGTTTTGTAACGTCTTAAGTAGACGCGGTGAGTTTATTCTCGAAATCCCCACCGCTACTTCCCCACCGGTGCGTAGAAGCCTTGTAACCGGACAATAACTATCATCTCATCTATCTCTATCTATTATCTCAGAGAGCGCTTTGAGTATCTTCATCAGTCAAATCCTCGAGACTTGCGCTCCTCTGAGACCTTGCAACTTAAAACTCCTGTACACTCTTCTAACTTTTATGATTTATCCTTCACTGTACAAGCTATCAGTCTATGGAACTCTCTTCCTCCACACATTAGAACTGCCAAATCCCTTACCATCTTTAAAACAGTTCTATTTAAACATCTGTCTGCACTACAATGTTGATTTTCCATTTTCTCATCTATCGTTACGCTACTCCTGGTTATTTATTTCATCCTTCTATTGTACCTACTTATAGTATTTTATATAATATACCTTTTTATTATAAGTATGGAATATTTATGATAAAATATTACGCACCTTATTTATTTATATATTTGTTTGTAATTATTTATTTTGCTTATGTAAATACACTGTTTATTCAACATTCAATTATTTTTATTAATAGCTACCGTCCTATAACGTTCTCGTGAAATCCAGCCCATCCAAAGGTTGTCTGGAAGAGATCGCTTTTAGCGGTAAGACCGCCACTTGTATTTCTGCTTGTATTGTTATTTGTTTTTTATATTGTTTTTTTTTTAATTTAAGTGTGATTTACAATAAAGCGTTTTCTATCTATCTAACTACAAACATACATGTTTTACCACGGAAAATGTTTTATTAAATTATTTGGCACTAAATTGCTTGTGTGTTTTTTTAAACTATAGAGATCTACAGTCTACAATCTACACCTGACGGTAAGCGATGATGTGGTCAAAGATGAAGCAGAATCTAGAAGAAACCTATTCACTCTTACCTTAAAGAGGCCTGGATTGTATTCTTTAGGAAAAACAGACGACGGTAAAGTAGGTAAATATTTGTAGTTATTGCTCAGTTACAAGGGCTGTACGCACCGGTGGGGACGTAGCGGTGGGGATTTCGAGAATAAATCGTCACGGTAAATGGGCGTGAAATTGAAGCATGGAATATCTCTAAAACGTTTGAATACCTACACTAGTTGAAGAGTTTAGGAGATCTTTCTAACCCTAGGGCTACATTGTAGGCTACGGTGAGTGTTAAGACAAAGAGACACAGCACGAACATTCGCCGTAGCCTGACAATGTAGGCACAAGATAGTAAACCCATATATTAATTACGTCTATAGACTAAACTTTGATTTAGTTCTTCTTCCTCTTTTCATTCTAAAGCAATAGGAAGATAGACAATCATTCTGTCGTGCAAACAAGTGTAACTATCTTTCTGAAAATTTAATTTCTTCTTTATAAAACAATCTTACTTTTAAGCTTTTTCTTTCAGAACAGAGGGTTGCCATTATGTCTAATGTACCTGTGAAAGTAACTACTTTGCTACAAAAAACACACAACTTTCCCCACAGAAAACTAAACCTTTTCGTTTTCCCTCGATTTTTCTTATTGCAGTATATTATTTTAAACTCCCCCCCCTTATGAAATCACTGCCTGCCCATGCAAACGAGTTCATAATCTGCGCACGTGTTCACCTCAGACTAGAAACGGGGATTAGTACCCCAGTCTTGAAGTCTGTGCTCTGTTAGCACCCCATCGGAGGTCAGGTTTATGTGGCCAAACTTGCGCTAAGCGCAGCGTGTAACTAAATGAGGTTCTGTAAAGAGGATGTGTTAGTTACAATATTTTAAGGGACTTTAGGGGTCAGTTTAATGTTATTTTATGACGAAGAGCGTAAGAAAATAGAATGGGAAATCTGTTTTTAGTTTTTAGTTAATTAATTATTTATTGTAAAACAATGAGATATTAATAAACAATAAAGTGTGTCATGTTCTGAAAGTTCGTTATCGATTAAACTCGATATCGGCTCCGTAAATTTGAAAATAGAATGAGACTCATTGCATTCCGACGACCTCCGTGGGACAGTAGGTGAATAGCTGGCTGAGACGCAGAGGTAGCGGGTTCGGTTCCCACTGCGGATCAAATGTTTGCATGTCTGAATGTTTTCTATATATTATAAGTATTATACAAAAAAAATATGTAAGTATTTTATCAGTTATCTGGTTCCCATAGTACAAGCTCGTAAGCATAGTAGTAGTTTTGGGCTAGATAGCACTGTGTGAAATATCCAGCAATATTTATTATTTATTCTAAGCTAAAATTAAACATGATCTTCATGTCAAATTTATTTATATCCTACTAATATTATAAACGCGAAAGTTTGTATGTATGGATGTATGGATGTTTGTTACTCTTTCACGCCGGAACGGTTGAACCGATTGCGATTAAATTTGGTATGTACGTAGATCATAACCTGGATTAACACATAGGCTACTTTTTATTGGTAAACCACGCGGGCGAAGCCGCGGCCGGAAGCTTGTTTAATAATAAAAGAGGTTACATTTATAAATGCTAAAATTAAATACAGCCTCCAAGACACATCCTTATTTCTAATCAATGAAAGAGAGAGAAACAATGGATACCGGGACCGCAAATTTTCTTATATGCAACAAGCTGTTATAAAAATACTTTTTTAATATCCTCACACTCGTTATTAAAAGTTGTGTGTTATACTCGGGTGTAAGCGATCGATAACACTCTCGAAATATCTCGGATGTACAATAGATTACTTACAGCCCTTGTATAACAATGTAGTATTATGAGACTTTAGGGGTGAGGTATAAGTTACTATAAGATGAAGGGCGTAAGAAAATAGAATATAAATCTGTAGATTCTTTATTCGAAAACAATAAGACAAATTAATTAGTGTTTATTTTATGGTTCACAGTATGTAATACGACAAAACAAAGGAAGACGAAATTTGTATGTCAGTAATTCACGATTCTTTCCTTACGTTGTAGTATCCATTTTATTAGTGCAATTAAGGGCTAGTTTCCGCACAAGGCAAATTTCCAACACTTTAGAACGCGTAAAATAAACGCCAGCCGGCTGTGGGACAATTAATTATTCTGCATAGAGGGCGCTGCAGAGCCCTGGCAAATTATACGCTCCGGATGACAAATAAGCGAAGCTAGTACAACTCTTGGCACGGAAGCTTCGCATCAGTCGATACGACACATACAAGCTAATTCACAAGTTGTTCTAGACCGTAAGGAAAACTTTATCGATAATAGACACATTTGGACTACAATCTCGTCAGATAGTAAGCGAAGATGCAATCGATGGAACACGCTTGCCTAGAAGAAACCTGTTCACTCGCGACTTGAAGGTCTTTAGGTTGTAATTTTCGGGAAACACAGACACAGGCAAGGCAAAATGACGTAGAAAAGATTAATGAATGAATGAAGATAATGCAATTGTAACAGTTATAGTTCAAATAGCTAAATCTTCCTCCATTACTATACTTTGTTACAAATATGTAGGAAATACTGTAGGAAAGTCCCTTGAAACTGTAATTGACCTTATTCTTGTTGTCATAGGGGCAGAAACACAAGTCTCAAATACTTCAGACGACCAAAATACTTCATCAATATTAAGTTTAGCAACGAAACAGAAACATAAAAAATAACGATGTAGTAAGAACATGAAAGATTCCAAAGTTGCCTTGATGTTTATAAAAGGTACGAAAACTGAGTCTTAGTAAGTAGGTACCTTTTTAAGTAAGTATCTTTTTAAGTAGGTATCTTTTAGGTCTATTTTATAAGTATATTAAGTATTAGGATTAAAACTTCATATTATTATTATATCTTAGAATATATTATGTGTAAATGTAATGTATCCGCTAAAGTACACCGCACTCCGTAAATTTTAAAAATTTCGCTCCATCCAAAGGTTGCCTGGAAGAGATCGCTTTTAGCGATAAGGCCGCCCATTGTATTGCTTTATTTATTTTAACCCAGTACTTATTTTTTTATTATTTCTGTTTGTGTGGTAATTCAATAAAGAGTTATCTATCTATCTATCTTTTTAACAAAAATATAAACTTTGCGAATTGAAGAGTTTGATGATTGTAAATCATCAAACTCTTCAATTCGCGTTTCAATGGACCGGTGGATCTACGTATTTAATATTCAACTTGATATCTCCACGCGTTCCCGAGAAAAAGGCTATCGACAAACGGACAGACAGACAGACGGACAACGAAGTGATCCATAAGGTTTCCTATTTTCCTTTTGAAGTACGGTACCCTAAAAAGAACCCGACAAATTGAGAAAATCCTCCTTGTTTTGAAGTCAGTTTGAAATTCATCCGACGCCTAAAGCACCTCCTCCTTTTTTGAAGTCTGCTAAATTTTTAAGAGAACTTGTATTTCGATAATATAGGTAGGTAATGACAGCATTTATCAGGATATTAGCAAGTGGAAATCCGTGGTATCTGCCTACCCCTCCGAGATAATCCGGGAGCTATCTACAAATCGCTTGCAACGGTTATTAGATGATTCAACTGTTTCTACTGTATTTTATAGTGTTGTAAATAATTGTATTCTTTCTGTTATTAAATGTTTTTATATTAAGAGGTTCAGTAATATTACAAGTAAGCCAGTAGCTTAGCAATAACCGGCGCTGAACAATTAAATAATAATATTAATCTTTATTTCAGACTCATGAGGTCCATACACATTTACTACACACAATACAATACACATAATTCACAATAAATCACCTTAATTAGTTTAGGTAGCAATGCCCACCCAACGTCTATACATCTTAGAATGCCTTTCTGCCAGACTTCTAATGATAGCGTTATTACAAGTGTCAACTCTGGACATGAAAGACGCTATCCTCCTACGCTGAATAGCGTTGAAAGTATCAACTCATGCTTCGTTAAACATTTCGGAGGCACTACAGTTGCGTTTTAAACCCATCATTAAAGAAAAAATGTTATCGTTTAAGTACACCAACCTATGTTGTTTTCAGCCTGACACGGAATACTAGCAGACAATGCTATATAGCATTAAGTCCTCCCTTTTTACATGTTTTTCTGAGCAATAACGAATAAGATAAATAACACTATATACTATAATATTATAAAGAGGAAAGATTTGTTTGTTTGTGTTGAAACTACCGATTTAAAAAAAATCTTACACCATTAGAATGCTACATTATCCCTGAGTAACATAGGCTACTTTTTACCCAACTGCGCAGAAGGAGAGTAATGTCTTTATTGAAAAACTACGCGTGCAAAGCTGCGGATTGGTCAGCTAGTGTAATGTAAAATGATAAGTATCCAGTTACTGATTTAAACGAGTATTTATAGCGTATGCACTTTTTTATTTGTTACTCCGGCGTTTCGATTCCATTGCAACAGCGGGCATACTAAAAAAAATAACGAATAAAAAAGGTACACACACGATAAATACCCATTTAAATCAGTAATTATGTACAGTGAAAGTTTGATATACACTAATGTTATCCAATCACCGATAGGAACACGAAGAAAAATAAATTGGCACCACTTCGTGTCGCGTCGATTAATGTAAAAGTCAGCACTCTTGTTCCCAAGTTAGGTGGAAAGCGACTTTCCCAAGCGTTGGCTCGTAAACACTATTGGAAAATTGAGGAGCGAAACTTCGTGCTTTTTTGTGTCTCACGTTGTTAGAGTTGCTTTGCTATACGTCATTTTACTCTGAACCACCGTCGGTTATTGATTTTTTTACCACCTGGTGACAAAAGGAAGGAGATCTATAAAAGGATTGAATTGGGATTGGGGGGGCTGCATTTGAGGTCGCCTAAAACTCTAGTGTCTGAACAACCGCTTATTCAACCAATGTGTTCTGCCCACCATGACCTACGGTGCCGAGACATGGACGCTCACGCAGGAGGCTGTGTACAGGTTAAGAGTTGCACAGAAAGCCTGTGAGCGTACCATGCTTGGCATCAGATTGTTAGATCGAGTTCCAAACGTCGAGATCCGTAGACGAACGAAGGTTCATGACGTTGGGATTCGAGTTATGGAGCTCAAATGGTCTTGGGCGGGACACTTGGCTAGACGTGGTGGTGATGGAGCAGGACAATGACTGAAAGGTAGCCGAGGAGCGGGTAAAGAAGGGTAGGACGTCCAGCCTTGAGATGGGTGGACGACATCGTAAAGGTCATGGGCCGTCAGTGGGTGAGACTAGCGCAGGATCGTGGTGGATGGCACAATCTTGGGGAGGCCTATACCCAACAATGGGTGAAGTCAGGCTGTGGATGATCATGATGATGGTGATAGAACAAGCATATGGCCCACCTGATGATAAGTAGTAACCATCGCCTATAAAAAAGTACTGCATCATAGGTCACGCACCCTAGATACGTGCCTTACGATGCACTATCCTGCGTCCATCAACTTGAGGCATACAGGTGTAAAGCCTCATGTGCCTGTAATTTCACCGGCACCATACCCTTCAAACTAAAACACAGCAATGCTACTCCGGGCGAGCCCTTTCACAAGGAACACTAATACTCTTAAAATTACTCTCTTTTGTTTTGTACCTTACTGTCCATATAAAGGTTGTATGGTAGACCCATTGTTCTACCACTGTAATACCTACTATGTTTAACTTTGCCAACTCCTTGTGATCGTGTACAATAAACACCTATATTATAACTCGCATGTGCATTCCACTTTCATCACTTGATCTTAACTGCTCCGTAAGTGGAGCTTATGAACTAAAGAAAATACATTTATTTGACACACACATAGGACAGACCATACAGATCAGAACAAAGTGAACATACATACCTACTTACATATAAATAAATAAATAACCAGAGATAATGCCCAAACTAAGCAGATCTTGTACTAGATAGATAGATAGATAACTCTTTATTGAATTACCACACAAACAGAAATAATACAAAAATAAGTACTAGGCTAAAATAAATAAGACAATACAATAGGCGGCCTTATCGCTGAAAGCGATCTCTTCCAGGCAACGTTTGGATAGAGCGAAATTTACAAAGATACGAAGTGCGGTGTACTTTATTACAGGATACATTTCTACATATACTCTAATATAAGGTTTAATAAAAAATGATGTAGTTTTAATTCTAATACTTAATATACTTATAAAATAGACTAATATATAGATATATAGAAATAGCAAACTATACTATATACCCTTCAATTAAAAACTCCCCATCATACCTCAGTATTTTATCGTACCTCTTTTACTCTGCAGGCTACCAGACTCTGGAATGCTCTACCTGTCTCAATTCGTCATGCAAAATCTCTCCCTATCTTTAAAAACATGGTCAGACAACACTTTCTGTCATCCATCGCTCACTAGGCCATTTATTTATTTACACAATTTTTGTTTTTTTTTTTTTTTTATAATTTATGTATGGTATGACAATATATATATATATATATATGTATACATTATGTATCTTAATACATATTAATATTTATGTAATTTTATGATTATATTATTTAATATAATTAAGCATTTTATTTTATATTAACTATATTTTTTATAAATTGTAATATATGCTTGTTTTTTTAAAAAAAAAACTGATTCTAAAAAGTAAAAAAAATCTTATGCCGCCGTCCTTATTTGTTAATATAGATCCTGTCCATCCAAAGTTTGCCTGGAAGAGATCGCTTTTAGCGATAAGGCCGCCCATTGTAACTATGATTTAAAATTGTATTTTCTTTTATACGTTTGTATTTAATGGTGTGCAATAAAGTAATTATCTAATCTAATCTATACTGACAGATACAATAAGTACTTAAATAGTAAATAAATAGCGCTAGGAAGATGACACCGTCAGGTAATGGTGTTTCACCTTCAACTTGAAGGTGTGTAACGAGGATGACCGTCTTATTTCTTCGCGCAGAGCATTCCACAGCCGAAGAGCCTGGATAGTAAAAGAAGCACTGTAAAAGGAAGTGCTGTGCGAAGGAGTTCTGAGTATCAAGTTTTCTGATGACCTAAGAGTATAGATATAGTCAGTGTACTACGGGTGGTCTTGAGATAGTCAGAACAAGATTATTGCAATGAGCCTGCCTCTGTCTGTCTGTTTCTTATATTTTCACTACTAATCGGCTGGACCGTATTTCGATGTAATTTGGTAAATAGATAGACTGCTCAGAACGAGGGTAATGTTTGTACTGACGCACCACGCGTGCAAAGTGGGCAGGTCAGCTAGTATATTTATAATTTTTATTCATGCATGGTACCTGATATACTTTTTGTGATTGTTATTTTTAAATTTATAGTTAAATATTATATACAATGTGGATATATTTTGTTATTGCTAGAACTTTTAAATTGTCTTATCATTTTGGTACGCAGACAAATGAGTCGAACCTGTTTTATTGGATTCAATTGTATCTACTGTTACCTAAAATTGATTCATGTGCCATTTTGTGTGTATAAAATAAATGAATACTCTATTATATTCTACATGACCATATAATTCGAGTATGTATGTACTTAACTATAATTTAACAAAATGTATGATCCTAAGTTTGTTGCAATAGATAAATGATTTGTTTAATAAAAAAAACCCGTGTGCTTTAGACCACACGACTGAAGTAAATCTTCTTTTTCAAAATATTAATTTATAAAAATTGTTCAATTACAAAATTTTCCACACGTCTGTATTACTCGTGCGCGATAACTTGGGACCTGCTAGGAATGCGACTCCCCGACCGCTTCCCCTGCACTTCCCCGGTGGCGCCCGTATTGTACCGTTCGCATCACTATTTTTTACTAGGGTTTTTAGTCTCGTATTGGCCTACGTCACGTAACGACGCGCTCTGGAATTCTTTTTGTTTCGTTGTCTGGAAAAAAGAAGTCAACCATGTGGACAGGCTTCGACAAAAGTATTGGGACGATGACCTCTTACAAGAGACGAATGAATCGCAATTAATTGTAAATTTATCGGATACCTCTTCGTCAAGTGATTATAGTGAGACTGAGGACGAAGAACAACCTCTAGAAGGCATAAATCCACTAAGTAGTGACGAAGATGAGATAATGTAAATAATAGATAAAATAAATGTATAAACTTAAACATTGTATTTTGATTTTATTCAAATAGTGTAAAAAAGATTAAATAAAAAGCAGCGTCCTCCCTGAGTAACATAATAAATTAGGTTAAAAAAAACAAAGACGAAGCCGCGGGCGGCTGCTTGTTATGTTCGCTTTTTTGCGGGCGGTACAAACACGCCAATATGACGTCACCGCGCTCAGGTCCCAAATTATCGCGCACGGGTCGATCAGTCTATGTTCATTCTGGACAGACGCAACTCGCATTAGCACATTAACGTTTAAAAATATACGAAACATAACTCTCTCTCTATCTATCTTCACTAACTTATATCTCCCTCTCAAATTCCGTTCGCACTTTTCGTAACGCATTCACCAGCTTACTTCCCAAGTCAAGCGTGCGTAAAAAAGTTTTACTTCAAAAAAAACGAGTGTGCTTTAGACCACACGACTGAAGTAAATCTTCTTTTTCAAAATTTAATTTATAAAATTGTCAATTACAAAATTGTCCACACGTCTGTAGGTCGAACAGTCTATGTGCATTCTGGACAGACGCAACTCGCATTAGCACATTAACGTTTAAAAATATACGAAACATAACTCTCTCTCTATCTATCTTCACTAACTTATATCTCACTCTCAACTTCCGTTCGCACTTTTCGTAACGCATTCACCAGCTTACTCCCCAAGTCAAGCGTGCGTAAAAAAGGTTTACTTCAAAAAAAACGAGTGTGCTTTAGACCATACGACTGAAGTAAATCTTCTTTTTCAAAATATTAATTTATAAAATTGTCAATTACAAAATTGTCCACACGTCTGTAGGTCGATCAGTACAGGTTCATTCTGAACAACGCAAAGAAGTTTTACTTAAAAAATCCATTTGCCTTAAAACCCGAATCTTTGTGTGACAAAACTGAAAGACAAGTACTGCCAGCCAGCGCTAAACCAACCCTACTAGCTGAAAGCTCTATGCGTAACATACAAGTATATACCTATATAAATGTATAGTAAGTATCGTAGGAAAATGTTCAGTTTCATGAAATAGCTCTCGGTGACCGCAGCGGGCCTGCACATGTCGTCGCTGTAATATGTGCCTCCGTGCCACTTGCGCCGAATATTCTCCAAATTCTTGCCGCACTGCCATGATTTTCCAATTTATTTGCAAAACATGCTAGATTTATTCATTTTGTAAAACGAATTTTCAAGAAAAGTCGCGGTAAGGGTTGAAACCTGTTGATGTGCTCTTATGTTCTACGAGGAAAAGTTTCTGCTTTACAAAATGAGCCATTAAAATAGGTTATGTATTGATAAAAAACTTTGAAATATTAAAGTTAATTAGGTCATCATTGACCTCTGATATGGCTTAAATATCCTTGAATATGAACCAACAAATATTCAAAAAAAAAAGTAGGTTGGAGGAATTCACTACGGGCTTCATAAGAAGGCTCAAGGTCACACAGCGTGCTATAGAGAGGGCTATGCTTGGTGTTTCTCTGCGAGAATAGAATAGAATCATTCTTTATTGTACACCAGGAATACTTAAATAACTAACTTATGTTAAATATAGTACAATGGGCGGCCTTATCGCTGAAAGCGATTTCTTCCTTTGGATTGAAAGTAATGGACAGCGGTGAACAGATTATATTTACAAATAAAAGAAATACTTATAATCCTAATACATAAATAAATACCTAAAGATAGATTAATATATACCAAACTAATAACCTAAATAATTAGTGAAGTCAGTGTGAAGGATCCCGTTTAATTTCCACAGACAAAGCATTCCAAAGGCGCACTGCTTCAAATCGAGATTAAACCAGAAATGAGGAGATTCGTAGATGAGCCTAAGTCAGTGATATAACACAAAGGATTAGCAAGCTGTGGTGGCAGTGGACAAGGCACAAAGCTGGAAGAACTGGCGGCTGTCGGTGCAGAAGGTTCTCGAATGGAGATCACCTACTGAAACGCGCAGCGTAGGACGTCACCTCACTAGAAAGAAAGACGACCTGATAAAGTTGAGTGCAGGCCAAACAAGATCGGTCACTCTAGAAATATGGGGGTCTATGTTAGTGGACGTCCTGTGGCTGATATAATAAATAAATAAATATTGCTGGACATTTCACACAGCGCTATCTAGCCCCAAACTAAGCAGAGCTTATACTATGTGAACCAAATAACTGATAGAATTTTTTTTTTTTGTAAATACATATATATTATATAAAAAACCAACCATACCCGGAACAAATATCTGTAGATCATGCAAACATTTGTTCCTGGGCGGGAATCGAATGCGCTACCTCTTGCGTCTCAGCCGGCTATTCGCCCACTGCGCCACGGAGGTCGTCATCATTTGATCGTCAGTTTTGTGTTAAGATTATATAGTTGATGGACGCTGTGGAGGGCTGTGCATCGGAGGGCACATGTCCAATGAGCGTGACCTACGAGTCAATTATCTGTTATAGGCGATGGTTACCACTTAAAATCAGGTGGGTCATAAGCTTGTTCCATCTCCATAAAGTATAAGAAAAAAAAAATGTGTCACCAAAATATCGGGTTCGCTGTTCAAAATCCGATCTGAGCTTGACAGGTACAAAACAGCCACAGCTATATCTAACCTTTTGGCACCTCTACTGCTAGGTAAAAGTTTCCTCCAGATCATCTTTATTTTAATAATTATTAGTATACATTAGTTTAATATAAAGTAACTTCCGCTCTCTCTTACCTTAGATCTTTTAAACTACTCAACGGATTTTAATGCAGTTTTCAGCAATACAGAGATTAATCCAAGAGGTAGGTTTTTTTTTGTATAATACATACATGGTAACTGCGAAAGTAACTGTTTGTTCATTTGTTACCTTTTCATAACTAAACGGCTGAACGAATCGTAATGAAATTTGGCAAAGAGATAGATTATATCCTGGGGAAGGACATAGGTTACTTTTTACCCGAGTGCGCAACAGGAGGTTAATGTTTTTATTGAAATATACCCGTATACCACGCATGAGAAGCCGCGGGCGGGTCAGCTAGTTAAGAGATAAATAAGGGCATTGTTGTACGCAGTAGTAGTAGGTATGCGTTCCATCATTGTGTATTTTGTCAATTAAAATGACATTAAAAACTATATAAGTTTTCCTGTAGATGGAGCTAACGGCGCTTTAGTCGTAATTCTGAATCATCTCACTAATTTCAACCTAGACGTGTATTGGCCTGGTAGCACAGTTGGATAGTGCATCCTCGTATCAAGAGGATGGTTGCGGGTTCAAGTCCCGTCTACGCTTGAAATTTTTGAGATGATTTTAAAAATCTTGGAATTTTCCGTATGTGTTCGGATAACACTATACAGTTTTTTATAATACTTCTGGACTTATTTTTGTTAATTACGCTTATCTTTTCGCTCACTTCAAGTCTATACTCTGCATTGAGAAGACCAGTTTCAGCTCCATTTCGATCGTATCAAAGCGGTTTACACTAGCTTTACAAGTTTATTACGAGCTAATTGTTGCTTCCAACTTGCTCAGTTTACTGCTCAAACTTAGTTGCCGCTGCTTGAGCATTCTGGATAATCGAGTGGCTGCCTGCCTAAGTCTTGTCGTGGAGTAGAACAACTTTATACGGACTTTGATTGCTTAGCCGCAGACCTATGTACATAAAACTATTTTGTTTATTTATTTTGGGGCGTTGCCACCCTGACATTGTCTATGTTACTGCCACGATGCTGTTTATATGATCTACTAGCTGTTACCGGTGACTTCGCCTGCGTGTATCGACTTCTAAATTAGTAGAATTATCCGTTGGACGCTTTGATGTATCTTCCTCGCAACCTACATAGTAAATAGGTTAAGTATATAATAATGGTACGTTATATATTGATGTGGCGGCTCTAGCTACAAACTAAGCCAGCATCGTGTGACAGACTGGTTTCACGGACCAGCGGTGATCCTGATCGATGCCGCTACTGGCAAGTGGATTCTATCACCTATATCTAGTTCATTCTAAAAGTCGTGCAGGTACAATATAAACGTTTGCAAGTGATTCTACATAACAGTGATTGACATAACTAAATCCTCTCCATCCAAAGGTTGTCTGAAAGAAATCGCTTTGTGCCATCTATTTTGTCTGTGCTGCGCTTCTATCGGATTAGATTGAAATCGTCTCATCCATAGCTTCATTTTAATATCCATATTGATTTAATGTTTTGACATTTTAATTATTTATTTATTTTTAATCTGTACTGTACCACTGCCGCTGGGCAAAGGCCTTCCTCCCATCGTTCTAGTTTTTTCGCCAACAGTCACATACCTTGGTAGTCCTGACCCTCCTATTTCCTTCCACTAGGATTTGGACTAGCTCCACTAGCTACCAGTAGTTGCCGTAAAACCCTTATTGAACTGTCGATTCGTCTTGTAATATCTACAGATAATAGTTTTGTTTGCCCTCGATCGTTTGCGAGTCTGACGCAAACGATAGGACTTTATAAATGAAAATATAAAAACGTCCTTTGTTTCTGTCATTTCTACCTCTTTGTCTCGTTCAGAAAGAATACGCAGTTCGAATAAATTCTTTACAAACTAATGAACCGCACCAGACTCAAAAGAAAAACTACAAAGGTAGTTTCAATACAAGGCCAATTTTCAATATTTTGTGTTCAGTTATCGTAATATTGTTATACTATAACGATATTGTACAGTTATCGTACATAATAGAATTAATATGAATAACTGTAACCCGATCACTTTACGTCAACCAGCTTTACGAATATGATTTTCTAGTTGGTGTCGACAGTTGGCGTCCTTAATTGGATATATATCAAAAACCATAAAAATTGTACTAGATTTTAGAGCCTTTTCCAATCCATGTTTTCTTCGCAATTCTATATTAGTTTACCACTTTTTTCTCCTGCCTAAATTGTGATCATTCTGTTTTATGTAGGTATCGGAAAAACTTTCGTCAAAAATTATTCCATTAGCAAGCTTGGAGTACCAGTCCCGATTTTCTAAAATTGATGGATCAGATGTTGAAAACCGATACTATGCAGTGTGTAACAGTAGTGAAAACGCTATAGACACAGGTACTGTACGTTGAATAGTACTAAAACCATCTAAGGACAAACAGACGCATGGCTCTCCATACGTACCTAGTTAATCGCACTCACCGTTTTGGTCTACGTTATTAATTAAAAATTAAATAAATTAAAATTAAAATTCGTTTATTTCAGGCACAAAAATACGACCCATATCACATGCAAATGAAAAATACACTAAAAACAACAAAATTGAGAACCTCCTCATTTTTTGAAGTCAGTTAAAAATACTGAATATGCCACGGAGCAGATGCTCCAGTGTAGTCATTTTTTATTTCCGTCCAGGTGGACGGAAATCCAATACTTATAAATTCCATTTTTATAAATCTGGTCAGAGACAGCCCTCAGTACGCTATTGTTGGAGCGACTCAGCCTACTCCAAAACGACGCTACGCGAGCTCGGATGATAGCGAAAAAGTCGGGAACACCCGCCTCTGAGAACATTCTCGACGCACTGCAGTATCTCGGCAACCTCATAAGAGCCCGGTAGGCATCATTGTACTGGACCCTTATGATGTTGATGGCCTTTCTAGTAAAATTAATGCGCGCAGCTAATCTATGGAACACTTTATCGACGTCTGTTTCCTGAAAACAGTTCGGTCCTCTTTTAGGCAAGAAAAATAGGTGTCTTCTAGATCTTCGTGCTCCTTATTAGACCACATCATTGCTTACCATCAGGTGAGAGTGTGGTCAAAGGAAGATTCACGATAAAAGAATCGAATACCCCATTTTGAGCATAAGTCTTGAGAGATTTCGCATTTTTTCATTACCATCATTATACACACAGCCCGACTTCACCCACTGCTGAGTTAAAAGCCTCCCTAAAATAGTGCCATTCATCACGATCATGCTGCTAGTCTCATCCATCCACGACTTTGACTTCGTAGTCCATCCATCTCGCTGTCGAACATCTTACGTTTTTATTTTTAGTTAGAATACTTTCGTGATTTATTTCAATCATTATTATAAATACGAGATTTATCACGTACCGTCTTATCGGTGTTTTGACCGACAATGTTGAATCTTGCGTTTCGTCAGCATTCAGTCATCATCGCAACCACACCACAAACTTAGAATAGACTAGAATCGTCGAAACACCAGTAAAACGGTACGTGATAAATCCCATTTCAAATAATAATGATTAGAATGTATAATTATTTATTTAGTACACAAAATAACACATGAAACGTCGCAAATATGAAAAACAGTAGGTACAACTCCATTAATCAAAACAGTTCGACTCATGTGTCTGCGTACCAAAATGGCGTTCAGCTCAGCATAATATTGGATGTATAGACTTAATTTTTATTAAAAGATTTGGGATGAGTAGGCCAATCATTCAAAGCTACATTTGACTGAGCCATAAAAAATTGCCTCACAAAATTTCAACTCCTTATTATGTTTGTCGTAATAAAATATTTACTTAGGCCCGCTATGTAAAAGATACGAAACATAAACACACCAAGTAGGCCGTAAATTTTAATTCCGAGTACGATGGTTGCATGTAATTAAGGAGAAAATGTTTTTTATTAACCCAGGATACAATTTGGGTTTGATACGTATCGGGGAATAAAAGTTTTATTTTGTTTGCTACTGGATTTTTCGTTTACCCAATCCAATTGTTTGGAGCAGTTGTAAATTGTGTCTGTGTAATTTATTCCTGTTCTGAAAATATACTTTGCAAGTATACAGCAGAAATTGTTCGTTAAATATTGTTAGCGTTTTTTACTGACACACCATGATAATTTATTTGCCATCGTTTCCTAGAAAGAAGTAATAGCAAAGAATATTAGCTAGAAATAGTATCTACCTGCATGTTATCATGATGCCCAAAGCCTAACCACCATACTAATCTAATAACTCAGATTCTCCTAGGAATTAATACCCCGTGTTTCGTCTCTTTCGACTGGGTCTGAAACTGTCTGTCTTAGAAAATATAAAACACAGTAGAACTACTCTAAAGTGTTATCCTATAAACTGACGTAATCAACATTTCTCCAATTTTTATAACAGCATATTGATATTGCTTATAGAGAAAAATGTTATGGTCCTAAATCTTACAATTTTGACTACTTACTTTTGACAACGTCCATGGCGTAGTAAGCGAATAGCCGGATGTGACTTAGGAGGTAGCGGGTTCGATTCCCGCTGCGGAACAAATGTTTGCATGATCTGCAGATATTTTTTCTGGGTCTGGGGGTGTTTTTCAATCTATACTAATATTATAAAAAGGAAAGATTTGTATTTTTGTGTGTATGTTTGTAATGAACAAACTCAAAAACTACTGTGCCGATTTCAAAAATTCTTTCACCATTGGAAAGCTACATTCACCTTGAGTACCATAGGCTACTTTTTACCCAACTCCACAAAAAAGGGTAATGTTTTTATTGAAAAACTACGCGTGCGAAGCTGTGGATTGGTCAGCTAGTATATTATAAGAATGTATTTAAAAAATAGTATTATAATATCAGTTATCTGTTTCCCATAGTACAAACTCTGCTTAATTTAGGGCTAGATAGCGCTGTGTGAAATGTCCAGCAATATTTATTTATTTAATTTCATTCATTGAAAAATTGCTACGAACTATCAATACATTTCTACGTCTCAGCCGGTTCGTCACCCACTGCGCCACGGAGGTCGTCGAGTAGATTAAAATGAGCAAAAAACTTACAACTTACTTTCATATTCAATCAAGCGCACAGCTAACTTCTTATAGTCAAAACTTTAATGCTACTTACTCGACGTTCAGAAATTTAATCAATTTTCCTTTCATCTTTCCCCTCATACCTGCACCCGGCGGAGTTTAAAGTTAGATTCGCTGCATGTGATCCTGTCGGTTCATTGAAGGCGTTTTTCCGGCCATAAAACTTTATCCCATTAGTACAGGTAAGAATGCTGAACTCTTGAAACAGGGTTGGTGGTGGGCAGAGCGAGAGCGATTTGAAGAGTTTATTTATTTATTTGCAGAAATTCCGCACAAAATATGCTCAATTTGCTAGTTCCACGATGGGACTACTAGGATTTTTTTCCCAGTAGTTCCATGGTAGTGACCTGTAGAGCTAGCATGAGCAACGATACTAAAATTTCTCGAGTCGTTTTCTTGTGCAAAATAGAGATATCTCTCTATCTGTGCTGACATTTGCACCATAATTTAAACAAATTTCGACATCCCAGCGCGAATATTTTGTCGTGTTACTTTTTGAAGACGAGATATTGTGATACGACGTAGAGTGAAGTTGTATGACCACAAGAAGAATGACAGCGAATGACGACAAACTTCTCTATTGGCGTGCTTGTTAGGGTAAACGATAATTTACTCGATATCGCCCAAATTTCTCGTGTCACGGGTCACACGTGACATAATCTTACAGCGCGCATGTTAACCCAGCTGGTCCATTCGCCAATTAAACAATTTCACGATATGACAAGATTGATAGGTTTGATAGGCCCTAAAATCACTAGTAAATTGTGAAATGATTTAGTAGATCTAGCAAATGTTTGAACTCTCATTAATTGTTATCAATCCGTGATAACTGCTGGAGATGTCTTCCGTGAGCTTTTTGTATCCAAGTTTTTCTAATCGTACGCTAACGATTATTGATACACGCGGCTGATGGTCTGCCGAAGCCTCTTTAAATCCACTGGACTTCCACTTAGCTACAGTGATGAACGGTTGAGACCATCTATTACTAAATCTTACAAATGTAAGATTTAGTTGCCAGCTCCACTTAAGGTCCCCATCATCTATCGCACTGCGAACTAGGTCTTAAGAGATGTTTAAATTTTAATAAGCGAATATATAATATACACGATAGAATTTGTTGGAACCAAACATAATTCCTCCAACATAACCTCTTCATTTTATCAAGAAAGCATTCCAAGTGAGTGTAACTTCATACGACACACTTACCCCAAATAAGGAAACCAACCCCGGTAACCTTTCACCAAAAACATTCCTAAACAGCCCTTTTAAGAAAGTATCAGATTCCGCTGTTTATCTCATCCCAACCGTAGCTCTTAGAGGCTTTAATTAAAAATACCTAGGAAGGCGGCCAAGTTCATTTGGTGCCATTAATTGAACCGGAATAAAGCCTTCCAGGTGATAGTTCGCTACCGGCACTTTGGACGTTTCTTTTGTGAGGTAGTCTGCTGTCTAGCACTTTTCGGACGGTTTATGGAAGCCGATACGATAATGCTGATTGGATTCATATCAGAGTTTCAATGCTATGTTGTGATATACATTTTGTGGACCAATGCGATTAATGTAGCTCGGAATCAATGGTCTTTCGGGCAACTGGAAGAATTGTGTGATAAAGACGAGTCCTGTATCTACCTAAAAGTGGATGCTAAAATATATGGATGATGATGAATTCGGTATCCAAATAAAATAGTTTTTTTTAAAAGGAGTTTAGATGAAATAAAATAAATATTTTAGATATCGAGCTGATCTCGAACGTTCTAGAATTTTGTAGATGTGATAGACGCCAGTATATAACCTGTTTTGTTAAGTATGACATAAATTTAAAATACATTTAGAATCGTATTAAATGATTTTAGAGATGGGTTTTAATACCGGTACCTTGAATATTTATCCAGTAATCGATACATTTCCAATAAACAGTTTTTAACGTAAATCAGCGGCGCCTTTGCGACGATACCGCTTATACAGTTTAACAGGTACCTACTTACATGATGTACGAATATGATTAGTTTTAATCATTTTATACAGGCTGCTTCCTTGATATTTTAGATGTTTTAGGTTAGGTTGTTTGAAAATTATAAATATTCTATGGTAATAAATTTCAAAAAACCTACTTTAAGACAATTCTAGTCATTAGCCCTACCCGTGTTTTCATTTAATGTCGTAGATAACAAAAAACATAGTATATCGTATCACTCAGTACAAAAAACTCCTGTGAAAAGAATCGCTTTGTTTTAATTTGAGTTTCCAAAGAAGAATAGGGTGGCGAAAACCTTCAAAGGATTAGTCTCGTCTCGGTACAATTTGTCGATTTTGTTGGAGTTCTTATATATTTCAACATTGAGCCTAAGGTCCTATATTTATAAATGTTTAGATTTTAGCCTCACTCACATACAATATTGAAGTAATTGTACTCTTCTTTATTCTGTACTCTTTGATCTTATCTCTGACTTAGAATTTAGAACAATGCAATGTTCAATCTCGGCACTGCCTTACGCTCCTATTCAATTCTCGCGATAATCGAAATCGAATTCTACATATCGACAATCAAAACTCAACCGATCCGAAGATTATCAACACTTTTCCTTTTTGGTGCAGGGAACGGAAAATGGTTAGGTTTTAGCATTTATTTCTCAAAAGAATTACAAATTCACTTACAGAGAAACTTACAATTTGTCTTAAAAATAAAGAGGATGTGCGTAGCAAACTATTTTATACATATAACTGTATGTAAGTCAATACTATATTCAAATTATAAAAATAATATGTGGGTATTTGTGTGGTGTATTTGAAACAAACAAGAATCGGACCAGTGCGTAGAAGTGTACCGCACCGTGCATGCAACATTAAAGGAATGTGTACTAAGGCCAATGTCACAGTGTAAGAGCGGAGCGTATGGAAACGGATTACGGATTTTTGGATTGTTTTATTTACGCTGTGACTTCGACAATCGATAAATGTCTAACCTACAAACTTGAACATCGAGTCCAATATTTGTCGATATTTTAAAACTGACTTAGAATAAATATCGTTCGACATTTGTCTAATAGCGATAGGATTGGGCTAACTCCTCACTTCTAGGTTTCTATGATTTGTGATTCTTTGTATTCAGTGATCCGCATTTGCCACAGACTAAACAGTACTTGCTGAGGCGTTAATTAAATCCAACAGTTCACGGAGTAGTAATGTAATAGGTATAACAAGTATATGCACCGCAAACAAGGGTATGAATCTACAAGACCCATCTTGTAGAGAGAAAAACTCGCGTGTGTGAAAGAAAGAAAAGATTGACTTATGATTTAGTGGATTTACCCTTTCAAAATTAAATATACATTCAAATTCATTTATTACTCCAGAAATAACGTAGCAGTTTACCAAAGCGTTAATAAGTACTAGTACATAAAACAATTTTCCAATTAAAAAAGCTAAAGTAACAGACACACAACAGAAATAAAAAGCAAGTTTTATATAAAATTAACTAAGTACACACTAAATATGAATAGAATAGAATATAATTATGTTCGTACCACTTGCTCAAAAAATTGACATTCTATGCCACAAAAAGCGAACATAACAATAGTCATTTTTAATCTGTTAAAAACAGGGAAAGAAAATTGTACTGAATTTCATTCATCCTCTAAGGGGGAAAGTGATTTAAATTTGGAATACTTACCGAAATTTATACCGAACTACATCTGTGTTTACACCATTGAGTTTGTATATAAAGCATTATACATCTTTTTGAAAAAGGAATACGCATTTATTATGCAGTTATGATTATTAAATAAAATTACGAAAACCGACGAGGCCGTATGAGCTTGATGTCTTTGCTTTTCCGACAAAAAAATATTAGTCTAGGAATTTGTCGCGTTTTTGTTTTCTTCAAATACATAAACGTAATAATAATTTCATATTATTATTGTGTTAATTTTTTCGTAAATGGTACGAAAAGTAGAGTATTTTCCTCGGTGATAAAGCTCTTAGTCTTGGGTGAACTTAAATCCCTCGCTACACTCAGGACTCGTCTTAAATCCTTCGCTTCGCTCGTGATTTAAGTTTTTAACACCCTCTCTACGCTCGGGAGTAAACCTCGAGTCCTTAGTTACGCTCGCGATTTAAATCGTCACCCGCGACAGAAGACACTGCTTTATCCCCTTGGTTAATAATCAACTATTATTTGACACACACAAAGAAACATAGAACGGATCACAAACAAAATAGGTAGATAGACAGGATTTTTTTTTATACTACTTATATGGCATACGAGCATGCAGTCCACTAAATGTTAAGTGGCTACTGCAGCCCATGGATATCCACAGAATTCAAAACTAGGTATTATGTTGTCTTGATCTCTATGTGGATACGTTGCCATACTATAGGACTTATCTGTTATGCCTATGTGCCAGTAATTACAGGAACATACCATTACCATCTAACCGGAACACAGCAGCACAAGTTCTGCTATTTGGCGGCAGATAAAGAGGTAAGGCGGTGGTGCCCACTTCCCCGAGCTCGTTCACAAAAGCTCTACCACCAGAGAATTAAAAAAAATATTAAATTATAATAAATGATAAATGAATAAAAAAAATTACAATACAATGAGATTATATTAGACTTACAGCTACAATACATACAATACCTACCCCACCAGTAGGTAGTAGGTAGGTGCACCAACTAGTCCCGCTCCGTGTCACGCGTGGCCAAACAGGCTCTGCCTCAGCTTTATGCTTCTTTGCAATAAATAATGATAACAGAGCAATAATGGAGTAATTGTTTAGAACAATTAAATAAGGATTAGTCCTAATCTAATCCCTCGCAGTATTCTAGGCATACTTGCGCCAACTTCGGTATACGATCCGCAAATACGTCGGCTTCAGGGTACAACTTGAGCAGCTGCGCACGGCAGATAGGCGAGTTTTAACGTGACACGGTGTGCGCAGGGCTCGGCTCGAACAGCAGGACTCTCCCAGGACGACATCTAGAGCGTTGCTCAGGCACGCACAGCCGATTTGCCTTATGTATTCCAACTTTTGCATTTCTCAACCAGTAAGAAGAGATATTGTTCACATTCATATATTACCCGTGCGCGATAAGTTGGGACCTGTGCGCGGTGATGTCATATTGGCGTGTTTGTACCGCCCGCAAAAAAGCGAACATAACAAACAGCCGCCCGCGGCTTCGTCTTTGTTTTTTTTAACCTAATTTATTATGTTACTCAGGGAGGACGCTGCTTTTTATCTAATCTATTTTACACTATTTGAATAAAATAAAAATACAATGTTTAAGTTTATACATTTATTTTATCTATTATTTACATTATTTCATCTTCGTCACTACTTAGTGGATTTATGCCTTCTAGAGGTTGTTCTTCGTCCTCAGTCTCACTATAATCACTTGATGAAGAGGTATCCGATAAATTTACAATTAATTGCGATTCATTCGTCTCTTGTAAGAGGTCATCGTCCCAATACTTTTGTCGAAGCCTGTCCACATGGTTGACTTCTTTTTTCCAGACAACAAAACAAAAAGAATTCCAGAGCGCGTCGTTACGTGACGTAGGCCAGTACGAGACTAAAAACCCTAGTAAAAAATAGTGATGCGAACGGTACAATACGGGCGCCATCGGGGGAAGCAAGGGAAGCGATCGGGGAGTCGCATTCCTAGCAGGTCCCAAGTTATCGCGCACGAGTAATACATGAAATTGCCTGAGTACTTATTTTGATTCTTGTACAGCTTATTACTCATTATAATAAAAATATATCAGTTATCTGGTCCTCATAGTACAAGCTTTGTTTGATTTGGGGCTAGATAGCGCAAGATATATATAATTTTTAAGCTATATTTCTTGCGATATTTCTTTAAACTTTTTTTTTATTGTCGATTGTACATTTATAAGTTCTATATTTTGCTCGTACCACTCTTTAGATTGTGGCTTCCGAATTATAATTTGAAGGAGAATTTGTCGGAAATAATTTAATGTTTATCCACGCGTTGTCTAACAAACAATTTAGTTAAATTAATTTAGAATGACAGTTATATTTGTTTAATTATATTAGAATGATAGAGTTGTTTTGCCAACACAATTTCAAAGAAGCTTTATCGTGAAGTACATGAGGTTTTCTAAGGTTTAAAAAACAAAAAAAAATGTAAGAATACAAAAAGTATGTTTCCGCCCGGGATCGAACCGGGGGCCTTCTGCGTGTTAGGCAGATGTGATAACCGCTACACCACGGAAACGATGATCATGGCAACGAAATAGTATAATAAATGCTTATTGGTTGTTATTTAGATATGACGTGTAGATTATTTTGGTAGGTATGTAATATATATTATTAATTATTATATCGGTTTTATATTATATCTTATTAAAATTATTTTAATCTACTAGATTTTAGCGGATAAGTTATTGTCATTTGATAAGTCAATGATAAGTACCCATTTGATATAGGAACTGAATGTTATTGGAACCCTAAGATAATAAAAGGGTGACTAAAACAATTTGAAACCCAATCATTTAGCAGAAATAAATCCATCGATCTCCACCTTAATCATGTCGGTGTCACACGCACCTAACTCGCCCTCACTATTACTTATTCTATGGCTCGACGTTTGATGTCAAAATGGCGACACTTATCAAAATGGCGGCCGATGATTTGCGGCTACTGTATCAGATTTAGTAGCTTTGATGGGGACATTAACGTCTGTGCGTGGCTCGGCCTGTATCCATTTGTTAGATGCCTGGATAAATCACAGGCAAACATTGCCCGTTGAACTTTGAGAGATAAACGAAGGTTATAAACTGTGCCGATTTACTGGCTGAATGGAAAATTCAGTACGTTCACCTCTTTTGCAATTCAATGAGAGTAGTTAGCTTGGTTTGGTGCGATGACTTAGAAAAAGCGGCGGGCAGAACATAAGAAAGATGAATACTGAACTTAGTGATGCGTAAGTATTGTAAGAGACCTATTCAACTGACCATTTTGATCATGCTTCTCTCTCACTCTCGAAGTGGACCAACGCATGTTGACGCATACCGGCATATACCCGCATCGTTTTATAAATAGTTAATTTTTGCCATAGAATATCCTTTTGTACTTCACAAGATTGACGAAACAAAACTGAAAGCACTTGATACTTTTACTTCTAATATTCATATTCAGTATTATATATTCCTCTATTGTATATTTTTTTCTCTTTGTGCAATAAACAATTAAATAGATATTCTATTGTAAATATAGCAACAAATATAGGTGTTTAATTTTACAATTTAATCCACCAACAGATCATCCGCCTAAATATTTTGCATAAGTTTATGCTAGAGAAACAAAAACCGTTTACATATGAATCTTTATTCTGTTACTGCAAGAGCAGGAACAATGCTGTAAATCATGCTTCCTCACGATCAAAGCGCTAGCGAAATTTAATAGGAATCCGTCCGGTGCGGATATTATTTAGTCGACGAAATATCTCGTCTTGGTCTGGCGTCAACACCTTTATTCGGAAAACAGGCAAAGTTTGCCCCTGAGCCTGCATTTTTGAACTGCAAATTTTGAAATTTTGATGCACGGTGTCTATGAAGTTCATGAGTTCAAACAGCGTAACCACGCTGGCCTATTACTCCTCAACTTTTCTATCACTGGAGCTACTTTCAAACTTCCTCTAATATACTCATTCCATATCTTATCCATTCTCGTTATCGCACACATCCATCTCAACATACTTATTTACAAAGTTTTGAATTTTTTTTTATATTTAAGTAACAATACTATTTTGAGCTCTTAGAGGTATTTGCATTAACGTGCAAGACTATATTTAATAGAAACTATCTAGAATCTAGATGCAGAGAAAGCTTAACCAAAGATGTTATAAATGCAAAAGTTTGGATGTTTGTTTGTTACTTAATCACGTCGTAACGGCTGAACCGATTTCTATGAAATTTGGTATATACGTAGATTATAACCTGCATTAACACTTAAGCTCACTTTTTGTTGACAAAGAACACGTACAAAGCCGCTGGCGGAAGTTAGTTATTATAAATGCGAAAGTTTGGATGTTTGTTTGTTTATTTGTTACTCAATCAGGTCGTAACAGCTGAACCGATTTCGATGAAATTCGTTATGTACAAAGATTATAACCTGTTTTATTACATATGCTATTTTTCCTTAGATATGACAAAAAGCTTCCTATGTAACTGTGGTCTTTGAAATGTACCTACTACAGGGATCTTTGGACGTTGCAAACGGCAGACAGTTATTTACTGCCCGCGTTCCAGATTACTATTTAGATGTAGCGTAAGCTTGATTGAGCTACTCGTACTACTTTGTGGAAACCGATGCTATCTTTATACTATACAGGATGGAAAGTTGAGATGTATCTCAACGGGCAGCTACTAGAACTGTTTAAACTACAAGAAAACATTCTTATGAGAGAAACTAAGACTAACTTTTGGGGAAATTCAACCATTTACAGAAAAAGCTTGGTCCATAGACTGAATCATCGCTAATCAGACGAGATCGTGGGCAAATGCGAGACTAAACTTATTAAAAAAACACACACAACAAGCTACATCTATATATATATAAAACAAAATCGAGTTAGTTACACCTTTTTTATCACAAGAACGGCGGGATCAATTTTGATGATCTTTGATTTGTTGGATTTGTCTCCGTCCCAGATAGCAGAATAACTATTAAATATGGTTTACATTTACGCAAAAAAAAAACTATAAGAAAAATCATTTTTTCTCATACGTAGATGTAGCTAATGATGGCCGATTGACAATTCTACCGGCGACGTACATTAATAGCCCGCGTCATATGTATGACAAGGCGGTACGAAGTTTGCCGGGTCAGCTAGTATTTTATAAAAACGAAACACAATTATGTAAGAAAAGCGGTGAATAAACTTTATTGTGACTGTTGACCAAATTAAATTAAAGTCAAGATAATTAGATACAAATTAGGTAAAAATTAAGCGAGATTCTGGATTTTAAAGAGAAAGAGAGAATTATTAAATGACACACAAGTGTTCAACACAACACCGAACAATTCCATACGGCTTTCAAACCTACAGGAATAATTAAAATGTTATTTAAACCAACATTAATAAAGGGGAGAATCGAGATACGTAAATTATTCCAAATTACATTAAAGTTATGAACACTACGCCAATTAAATATTACGCTGTCTCGCAATGGGGAAACTCGAACTCCATTGCCGCTATCCGGTATTAAATAAAGCTTGTTTTGTCTGTAGGTATGTTTATTTGTTTGCCTGTTATACCGAATATTTGTTTAGTGACTCAATTTTGGTTACAAATATCGAGTTAAATTTTTATTTCATCGAAAATAATTTAGTTAGTACCGACCTAGTTAGTAAACTACTTACTCATTAAGTTGATTCTCATAATAAGATTTATTTCTAATAGAAGCAATCTTAACTTTCCAATACTAGTATACTACAATAATAGTTTATATTATAAGTAATAGTCGTGTCATGGTAATGAGTAATCATTTTAGACTTGATTATTTAAAATAAGGCCAAAGACGCTTCCTTGGGGAACTCTAAAAAACAGTATCTTCTGTACTCTCATAAAACTATATATTTATACATGAAATAACTACTTTTTAAATAGATGCTCAACGCCTCTAATACTATATAATATTCTCCTAATTATATAATATTCTCCTATTTTCAAGTAAATAAGTTATAATAAATCGAGTATAATAATGTGGGACTGAGACAGTGTCAAAAGCCTTAGAAAGGACCCTTAAAATACCCAAGGTTTTTATCCATGTTTTTGTTAGCCGTGTCAGATAGCCTGACGGTATACATGACACGGTAAACATAATTAAACAGAATCTTTATAAAAAAAACCTACTATAAGATAAGATAAGACTATAAGATTAATCATTATTATAAATACGGGATTTATCACGTACCGTCTTATCGGTGTTTCGACCGACAATTAGTATTGTGTGTTTGCCTGTACCAAGAACTACAGAAGAGAGCAGCAGTGATGATAATGATGATGACACAGCGGGTCAACGCACTGTGCTTTCGTTGATCCAATCCCCACCACCCCGCCCGTCCACTCGCTCGCAGAGAGCAGCGTCGCGTAGTGCGAGGCGAGACGTTATTCGGAGCGGATCGCACTCACCCTGATGAAGGTTCACGAATTGAAACGAAACATTGTCGGTCGAAACACCGATAAGACGGTACGTGATAAATCCCGTATTTATAATAATGATTGAAATCAATTACGAAAGTTTTCTAAGTAAAACTAGAAGATTTTTTGGATGATAGAGAAGTTTGGGATTGAAATTGCTTCAACTCGTTCAAAAGTGTTACAACTTACACGTAGTTTTATTTCTTTATTCTTATGTATTCTAAAAGAATCATTAAAAAACGACCAGCCTTGTTTCTTGTCTTTCTTTCCTAGTTTGCTACAGGAACATGCTGTAAAATTGACGTTTCAAAGTGATCCTTGTGATTTTAATGGATAAAAGAGTTTTGATTTTTTTAATTTGACTCTTGAATCCGAAATGACGAGGAGATAAAACATTGTTTTTCGTGATATATTTCGTTATTCTGGAATTAGTGGGTAAACCAGGCCTATAGCGACTGACCATGTCCAAAATGAATGCAAAATTAAGGAGCATTCCCTCAATTTATGAGATGAGCTTTCATCTTGTAGCGTACTAAGGTAATACGTTGGTTAGTTAAGTTACAAAGAGATTGTACTTTGAATTTTGGAAATAAATTATCTTTATCTTTAGATTCCCAAACAGAAACAGAAGCAAAAGCTACTGTATTATAGGTACATTGTAATAACACGCAGACTTGCAACGGGCATGGGGGCGGGAAACTCGTCGAGATTAAATTTCAGTAAGCTGCAATCTGAAATGAAATTATGCGGAAGCGAGCGTTGTTTCTGCACCGCGGGGAATCAGTTTAGTTTTGTTATCATTTCTCTATGTTTAATGACTTTGTGAGAGTGGTTGTATGCGCTTATTTTTAGTGTGTTAGTAATGTTATTTATTAGTTTAAATAAATGTTTGATCAAGTGAAGCGACATCTCCAAATCAACTTGGGCCAACAACAAATCAAATCGGCTTTGTATGTATGTATGTTTGTTTGTCCGAGGATAACTTTCGAAGCGTTGTTCCGATCATCGTGAAATTTGATATATAGATAGTGATGGCACAACCCTGGTGTGACTAAATAAGCTAAAATATGGGGGGGGGGGGGGGGGGGGGGGTGTTGTTCAGATATTGGGGTTCGAGAGAGTTAAAAAAACAAAATGAGACAATCCGATCGAATAACACGTCTAATGAAAGGTCCTCAAAAATACATTTCTACCCCGTTTTTATTTTTAGTTAAATCTTTTTAGATTTTAAGTTATTAGCCTTAATACCACTGAACTTTGACAAAATTCACAGGGTCTACCAGTGATCCCACAGTGCTGAAATTTGGTATGCGTGTAGCTTTAGTGATACAAATATAGAGAAAAGTCTGAAATCCAGAACAACTGCAATGTATACACCAAAAAATATTAACCAAATAACATAAACTCCCGTTACCTGTAATTTGAATAAAACTGTAGGTCAAGTAATGTGGTTAGACATTTCGTGGCACTATTCAGATAGTCAAAGATTACAAATATTTTTTTTTGTTTTTATGGACGAACCGCTAGTTTATTAATTTGAAAAAATATTCTAATAAACATTTGTTATATTGTCAGCCTACACAGTCGCAGTGATAAAACTAGGAAAGGTAGACGCCAATAAAGAAATAAATATTGCTGGACATTTCGCACAGCGCTATCTAGTCCCAAACCAAGTAGAACTTGTGTTAAGGGTACCAGATAACTGATAGAATACTTATATACTTTTTCTTTTTTGTAAATACATACTTATAATATATAGAAAAACAACCAGACCAGGAACAAATATCTGTAGATCATGCAAACATTTGATCCGCGGCAGGAATCGAACCCACTACCTCCTGCGTCTCAGCCGGCTGTTCGCCCACTGCGCCACGGAGGTCATCAAATATATGTTGGAAAAAATTTCGGAGTTTCAACATCGCGTTTTCGAACTCTTAGCCAGCTCTTCAAAAACCATAGAGTAAAAACTTGTTTTTCTTTGTATTACCTGTGATATGTTACCACAATACTGAGTAATAATTAGGGATCGGCAAAGGTAGTGCTATTTTGGGTCAATGAATCTGAATGATAAGTTAATATTGATATGTCCCGGGATTTATTCCCCGATTCCCAGGAATATTTCTCTGAATGTCGATGTAAATGAAATGTTTAAGATACCATGAGTACGCACGACGACATATCAGACTACTCATTTCTGGTTAAGACCGCACAGTGCTGTTTGCCATAATACTTACTGGTCCATAGGCGGGATCTGATTATACTCGAAACGGGTGGTTTGATGTGTACAACTACAATGACTCTATAAAATAAAAATATATTTCCCAGGATTTAGAAGGCATATCCATGTTAAGCTAACGGTCACTAATTCCCGTGAATAGCACTACCTACGCCGATCACTAATAATTCAGGGTAATTTATCAAATTGCCGTTCGCATCACTAAACGCTGATGAATCCGAACTAATCCCTATGATAAATACCTACATGATAACATGTTGTATGATAAATTGATAACACGCATCAGCTTTGTACTAATTATGCTAAAACCTTTGAGTATTGATTTTCAACTGTTCTACGCAGTCAATGATATTTACATCTGGTACAATTATAATAGTATACGTTTTTTGTTGAAAAAATACTTTTTTATAACAAACTTTTATAAAATTTATAATCGGAACCGCAAGCAGATTCAAATGAGCCCAAACACTAGTAGCATACTATAATCCATTCAGAAGTTCCGTTGTCTAGCATCCGTCTCCATCATGAGATCACCTCTATGGTACCATATTATTGCATTGTCATCGAAGTTACACATGTATCCCAAATTTCAGCTCAATCGGTTTAGGGGAACGGGTTTAAAATTCAGTTGCAAGATTCCACCCGGACAAGCGAACATCAAAAATCAAATCAAATATAGTTATTTCAGTAAACTTAATTTATATACATACATTTCATGAGTTTGGGACCCTCTTTTAAGTATAAAACACCTGTATTAGAGGGTCTCGCTCTTCCGTTAATTCGGTATACAATCAAAACAAAATAAATATCGATATTGATAAATAAATATTAATATTAGGCGTACGTGTGTGTGTGTGTATGTGTGTGCGTGTGTGTATGTGTATGTGTGTATTGTGCACACGCCTGAGTATCTGATGTGTGCGTGTGTGCATGTATTCGCGTGAGTGGGTGCTCCGGATCACCAGATCTCATAGGAGCATGGGTATTGTAGGAGCAACCAGGTGTGAATTGAAGATTGTTTGAAGTTTGTGTATGCGTATGTTACGAAACAATTTCCATGAGTTTTTCCGCCTCCTCATAAGCTTAGTGACAATAGCCATTCATTAAGGGATTTTTTGCATTTATAATTATTCATAGGGTAGATATTTAAAGTTTTATTTACAGTGTTGTAGAAACATTGCAAGTTAATAAAAAGCTTATAATATGTGGTGGCGATTGAGTTACCTAAAGTTTTACATCATCACTACATAGTATAAGGTTCTATGGACGGCTCTACGATTAGGTCACTAAACCTGTTTGCAGTGCGGCCAATGACCCAAGAGCCAAACTGACACGACATTATACCGAAGATATTCCGGAGATCAGCCTGTATGAGATCATGATGGCCTTGAATCAGCTTAAGAACGACAAGGCGCTGGGTGAGGACGGAATTACATCAGAGCTTCTGAAAGCGGGTGGATCACCGGTACTTAAAGTCCTTCAGAAGCTCTTTAATTCCGCCTTGCTTGAAGGTACGACGCCAAAAGCATGGAACGAGCAGTCACCTTTCTTGAAGAACAGAACTACCACGCCGGTGGTTCTGTTCTTCAAGAAAGGTGACAACACCTTGCTTAAGAATTACAGACCCATCTCGCTTTTGAGCCATGTTTATAAGCTGTTTTCAAGGGTCATCGCGAACCGTCTCGAACGGAGGATTGATGACTTCCAGCTTCCCGAACAAGCCGGGTTCCGTAAAGGCTACAGTACCATAGACCACATACATACGCTGCGGCAAGTCATACCGAAGACCGAAGAGTATAACTTGCCGCTATATCTCGCATTTGTGGACTATGAGAAAGCTTTCGATTCGATCGAAACATGGGCAGTGCTTGAGTCTCTCCAACGATGCCGTATTGACTATCGGTACATCGAAGTGTTGAAGTGTTTGTATAAAAACGCCACTATGTCAGTCCGAGTACAAGAACAGAGCTCGAAAGCGATTCTCTTAAAAAGAGGTGTAAGACAGGGAGATGTCATCTCTCCGAAACTGTTTACGACCGCTTTGGAAGATGCCTTCAAGCTACGGGAATTGAAAGGACTGGGCATCAATATTAACGGTGAATACATCACTCACCTTCGGTTTGCCGACGATATTGTGGTCATGGCAAAGTCGATGTAAGAGCTCAGCACGATGCTCGAAGGCCTCAATCGAGTCTCCCAACGGGTAGGGCTTAAAATGAACATGGAAAGACGAAAATTATGTCGAATGTCCATGTCGTGCCTGCCCCAGTTATGTTTGAGAACTCGGCTCTTGAAGTTGTCGACGCGTATGTATACCTAGGTCAAACAGTCCAATTAGGTAGAACCAACTTCGAGAAAGAGGTCAATCGTCGAATCCAACTCGGACGGGCAGCGTTTGGGAAACTTCGCAACGTTTTTTCGTCCAACATACCTGAGTGTCTTAAGACGAAAGTCTTTAATCAGTGTGTGCTACCAGTGGTGACATATGGAACCGAGACGTGGTCCTTCACTATTGGCCTTATGAATAAGCTCAGAGTCGCTCATCGAGCTATGGAGAGGGCTATGCTCGGGGTTTCTCTACGGGATCGAATCAGAAATGAGGAGATACGTAGGAGAACTCAAGTCACCGACATAGCCCGACGGATTAGCACGTAGAAGTGGCAATGGGCAGGCCATATAGCGCGCAGAACAGATGGCCGATGGGGTCGAAAAGTTCTCAAATGGAGGCCACGGACCGGAAAGCGTAGGACGTCCACCTACAAGATGGGAAGACGACTTGGTAAGAACCACAGGTCGGGGTTGGATGCAGGCCGCTTCCAACCGCAATTCCTGGAGATTAATGAGGGAGGCCTTTGTCCAGCAGTGGACGTCCTACGGCTGATATGATGATGATGACATAGTATAAAACAAAGTCGCTTCCTGCTGTCTGTCCCTATGTATGCTTAGATCTTTAAAACTACGCAACGGAATTTAATGCATTTTTTTAATAGATAGAATGGTTTAAGAGAAAGTTTTGTATGTATAATACAGGCATAATATAGTAGAGAATCACTGATAATTTTAGAGGTTTCGAATGTGATGTTGTGAATACTCTTAATACTCTTTCAAAATACTCTTTCAAGAGTAACCTCTAAAGAAAACATGTTTGTATTGTCTAATGGCAAAAAAGCTGTGAACCTTGTATATAAAGACATTCTGTAGTACATTTAGTATCAGCATTGCACCCGTGCGAAGCCGGGGCGGGTCGCTAGTTGATCATATTATTGTTACAAATAATGTATAGAACTTTGATATGTTACTTATTACAGGCCATTGAGATCTGTAGCCTTATTCCGTAAGTCGATAGCTATTGCTGTTGCTGCTTAGGCCGCGCCGTTCCTTTCACACCCACAGTGCGTATATCACGTGTCACACGTGATATACGCACTGTAGGTGTGTCAGTCCGTCTTTTACACACGTGACGTGTGTAAAAGACGGACTGACCACCGAGAACAACAGCAACAGCAATTGGCTTACGTAATAACTTTTATTTTCTTCTTTTTCTTCGCAGATAAAACTAAATCAAAATCTGTTCATCGGTTTGTGAGATACAATGCCACAAACATATACAACGATTGTGGCATCGTAGCTCCCAAATTTTGAAGTAAAACTTCTTTACGCGCGCTTGACTTGGGGAGTAAGCTGGTGAATGCGTTTCAACGGAAGTTGAGAGGGAGATATAAGTTAGTGAAGATAGAAAGAGAGATAGTTACGTTTCGTATATTTTTAAACGTTAATGTGCGAGTGCGAGTTGCGTCTGTCCAGAATGAACATATACTGATGGACCTAAGTGTGAACAATTTTGTAATTGAACAATTTTGTAAATTAATATTTTGATAAACAAGCTTTACTTCCGTCTTGTGGACTAAAGCAAACTATTTTTTTTTTGCTTGAAAGGTGACTTGATATAGTGTTCTTTGCTATGAATAATTTAATTTGGGACAGGAATCGTTTAGTTTCACTCGTCTAATAACTAAACTTGCTTTAAACTAATCATAGCTTTAAACACTTTCAATCAAGACACGTTACAAAAACTTAATCAAAATCGGTTCATCCGTTTGGGAGCTACGATGCCACAGATACACACAATGTAAAATACTCATCCGCTGTTTGCGTCGGGCGTTATACCTGACATATTTCAAGTATTTTCAATACAAGTAACTTTTTAACAAAAATATACTGAACTGATTTTGATGAAATTTCTGAGACCAATATGAAAGTATATCATTTCAAATAAAAAGAGAATTTTCCAAATCGTTTGATAAATGACGGAGTTCTGAGGCAAAAACATAAAACAATTATGCGTTTCTATGAAATTTGAGGGTTGCCCTCGATTTTTTTGGGATCCTATAATCAGACTCGGTGCCAGTGGAACCACCTAGGAAGTATACCTTTTTAAACGTAAAAAATAATCTCTCGAATCGGTTCAGGCGAATTGAGAACCTCCTTCTTTTTTGAAGTAGGTTAAAAATTGACAATCTAATAAATGTTTTGAAGGTTTTTACAAAATCAAAAAACAAATAACCTTACACAAAAGGGCTTTCAGTGTTTATATCTACATGCCCGTCTGTCCGTCTGTAAACCTTTTATCCCAAGGGGGATTAATTAAAATGAATATTCCCGAAGCGGATATCCAGGCGTGTGTCACTACGAAACCGCTTTCAATTTAAGTCAACTTTGTTGCACTAAACGTTTTTTTTTAACTCCTTATTTTCTTGCAATCTGCCCATCAGGGCATTGAGCTAGAGGTTGGTCAATAGTTCGCGTTGGGCATGTATGGAATAAGCCCAGTGGCACTTCCATATTCCATTTAAATGCTATATGAGGTCTTGAGGGTCCTCTTTAATCTAATAAAGGTTGTGGTTTTTTTTCATTAGATCGTTGGCAAGCTCATTTAGGTGATGCTCCATTCGTTTAGCGTAAGATTTCAGCTTTTTAGCTATGTACTTCTTGTTTCACCGTTGGCACTTCTAGGTCGCGATGCAGTTGGATGTTAGTGATATACCATTGTGCGTTCGTTATCATGCGTTCAATTTAAGTGAACTTTGTTGCAAAAAAAATAGAATTTTAAGTTTTATTAGCCTCCACCCGCGGCTTATCACGCTTGGTTTGTAAATTAAAAGCAAGACCGGTGAAATACGAGTAGGACTCGCGCACAGAGGGTTCTGAACCTAGAAAGTTTTATGTTACTTAAGCAACGCCATCTAGTTATGTGACCGGTAAACTAAGAAAACTTTTAACAGAGATATAAAAAAACTGTTCTGTTACAGAAACATTATAACAAAGTCTCTATGGCTTAGTTATAATGTAATTTTTTTTAATTAAACTCCAAAACTGTAGAAAACTGAAAAAAAACGGTTCTTACATCTTCCCTAGAATTTCATACAATACAACACAGGTCTTTATACGTTACAATCGCTGCGTGTGGGCGCACGTCACACTAAGTGCCTTTTCACACGTCCCGGTTGCCGGGTACCCGGCGGCGAAATGTATGGCTGTGTACGTTAGCTTTCACACGTACCGGCGTAATTAAGCCGGCAAGCGGTCGACGGGTGCACGCCGGATTCACCATTATGCGTCCGGTCGCTGCCTACCGGTTAGCCGGCGGCCGGACTCACAGTGGTGTATAGAACACGCGCAAGCTTTCATACGCACTAGCAGCCCGACGCGCAGGTACAACCACGGAGAGCGCGACTCGTTTTGTCTGACACCTTCTTGTCGTTAATAGTACCTACTTAATTCGTACCTATTAAATTGTTATATTTTGAGTTTTGTAGTAGGTCTGGTAATAATATATAGAATGCTCCACACTGTATGTTAATCTGATAACCCCAATATTTTCTTGCCATCCTTTTCTGGTAGCGGTATCTTCGGTACAAAATCCACATTGCAATTCATTCTTCACGATCCATTTTTAGAGAAGAAAGAATAAAAATATTTTACACGCTACGTAATACAAAATCGGATCGTGTGAAAGCTAAATGTGTTATCGGACAGTCGGCACCGGCTACCCGGCAACCGGCCATCACCTAAGCCAAATTGCTGTCGTGTCGCTATCGCTAGTCAGGTCATACCTTTCACACGTGAGGTACGTACTGTACGAGTGAAAGGGATAGCCGGACTGACACGGGACGTGTGAAAAGGCAACGCCACGCACACTTTTTCGGTTTGTACCGGCCGGTCAACTAAAATGGCTAAGTTTGCCTGGCCTCTTTGCGTGTGCGAGTAATCTCTCTCTTTGTGTATATTGAGCAGTCCTATTAACAAAGTGAAATTTGTAGTATCCTACTGTAATCTGTTCTGTGTTGAACCCACCGATTAAATACTAGGCCGGAACGGTTGTGAGATGCGAGTTTACGCCCGTTCCAATCGTTTTAAACAATTTAATTGAAACTTTAATACCGCAGCTGACCCGCGCCTTTTTGTTGTTTCCAATTTGACTTGTAATGACCCTGTTTTGTATTATAAGCCTCTGACCCCGATTCTGTTGGCAAGTAAAACTTGATTAATTTGAAAGCACTAAAATATAGTCGTTGTGGCAAGGACTAAACATTTTAGCGCCGTTAAATTTAGTCTAGGCACAGATTAAATAATACTATAACTAGTAGTCTAGGTTACATACTATGTTTTTTGTTTAAATCTTGTTTTAGCGGCCCATCCACAAACGCTCATTCTTTTTGACTTGTCCTGTCATTCAAACTGTATAAATAGGCGACGCGACGGATAAAACGGGGTGTGTGGTTATGGTTGTTGCTTAAGTAATACTTATCTTAAGATTTTTTTTATATTGTAATTCTTTATATTTAAATTAATGGTCGTATTTAGTGCGATAAGTGATTTACGTCGTCAATTTATAAGTATTTGTATTATAAAATGTAAATCCTTAATTGGCTGTAAGTTTTAGCATAAGATATACCTGTTATATACTAAGAGCTGTGAATTTTGTTCAAAATAAAATAAATTAAAACTCAGAACAGTTGTTCGAGTAATAACGTCATTCTTTCCCGCTCTTGCGAATCGTTCATTTCATAGCTAATTTAAGAGTTCCTTGTGAAAGGGCTCGCCCGAGGAAGTACTACCACCATACCTAATTCTACCGCCAAACAGCATTTCTGTGTTTCGGTTTGAATGGTATAGTTGCCGGTGAAATTACAGGCACATGAGGCTTTACACCTGTATACCTCAAGTTGAAGCGCAGGGCAGTGCATCGTAGGGCACGTTTCTAAGGTGCGTGACCTATGAGGCATTACTTCGTTATATGCGATGGTTACCACTGACATCAGAAGGGCCATATGCTTGCTCCATCAACAGGTAACATAAAAAAGCGATTGTAGTTTGCTTTAGGAATTAACGTTAGTGGATGGGCCGCTAATCTTTGTAGGATAAAACAGCTAAAAACAAAGAATTTGTACAAATTCCTTGGCTAATAATTATAATTGACAATGACAGCTTAAGTTTTTGATTGATCTCTTCGTAATTAATTTTGGGAGCGTCAGTATCTGTTATTGGTTTTAACAGTAGATTATTAAACGAGGGTATAAAGCGGTGTCTTACGTCACGGGCGCTATATTGAATCCCAAACGTAACGAAAGATTCTACAGTTAACTCACGAGCGGAGCAAGGGAGTTACTAGAATCCTGAGTGCAGATAGGGATATACGCACGCCCAAGGTGCAGACAGCTTTATCCACGAGGAGAATACTCTACTTTTCACACTTTCTGCGAGATAATAAAAACTAAATCTAGGTTGGTGCATTCTATGCAGAGGTTAGTTCGATTTACGAATAAGTTCTTATTGTGTGTGTCTCTTTGGATCAAATTTTAATACAGATGAGGTTCCAAAATCAAATTACATTATGTTCGCGAAGGCATAATAAAATTCAGTACAACTTTACACCTGGCTCAGCCGTAGGGATTTAATCCCCTGCTTTCCGTGAGGTTTACATGACATATAATTTTACATTGTCGAGCAGGTGGTGGAAAAAATTTATTAAAAACTTTACTTACCTACGTACAACGGTACTTTTTTGCCATAAACTTCTTGACATGTATGTTATCGCCGAGTCGTAGTTTGACAGTATTGCCTAGTTGTGTTCTTCTAAGCGATAAGACCGCCCGCTGTATGTAATGTGCATGTGTATTATATTTATCTTAGATGGTGTACAATAAATAATTCTCATTCATTCATTCTATCTCTGTTTTCTAAATAACAACTCTACCACAGATAAAAATAAAGTTGAAGCAAGAAATCCTACTTTACCGTACATACATGACGCTGAACGTAATTTATGTTTCAACAGTACGCTTATCATGTAGGTACAGTCAGCTACATTTCTTTGTTTTGTACCACCTGGAGATGGAACAAGCACAACCAAGCCCACCTGATGTTAAGTGGTAATCATCGGCTATAACAAAGTATTGCCTCGTAGGCCACGCTCCTTAGAACCGTGTCCTTCAATGTACTGCCCAGCATGCGCCAATTTGAGGCATACAGGTGTAAAATCTTGCTTGTAATTTTACCGGTAACCATACCCTACAAATCGAAACATAGCAATGCTGCATGGCGGCAGAATTAGGTATGTTGGTAGCATTTCCCTGGGCTAGCCCTTTGACAAGGAAATCTACTACTTCTGTTCTAGGCCACCACCTAATCTGATGGTAAGTGATGGTGTGGCCTTATCAAACAAGGTTTGAAGAGATTATAAATACAATTAATGATTAAAAAATATATGTTTTTCTATTATCTTTGGATGCTTTGTTCGTGCAACTGACACAATTTCTACCCATTGCTTACAAATTGGATTTTTTAAACGATGCAATTGAAAGTCAATATACCAAAAAACCAGTGGTTTTTATTTTGCTTTAATGAACTTCGTAGAGATTTTGCACATAAAATATTAATCAAAACAGCTCTCAGTGTAGATTCCTCAAAATCCTTCTCCAGATTTAAAAATAAGTATTATTTTGGTAATTAAAAATGTTTATAAACTCCAACGTTTATGCTCGGGGTTTCTCTACGGGATCGATTCAGAAATGAGGAGATACGTAGGAGAGCTCAAGTCACCGACATAGCCCGACGGATTAGCACGTTGAAGTGGCAATGGGCAGGCCATATAGCGCGCAGAACAGATGGCCGATGGGGCCGAAAGGTTCTCGAGTGGAGGCCACGGACCGGCAAGCGCAGCGTAGGACGTCCACCCACAAGATGGGCAGACGACTTGGTAAGAACCGCAGGTCGGCGTTGGATGCAGGCCGCTTCCAACCGCAGTTCCTGGAGATCAATGAGGGAGGCCTTTGTCCAGCAGTGGACGTCCTACGGCTGATATGATGATGATGATGATGATAAACTCCAATTAAATCTTTTTAATATGATATCCCGCACGATCTGATAGTTTTTTAATTCTTTTTGCCAGAATGAAGATTGGACATTAAATAATCGTCAAATATGCATACATAACCTATTCGTTCAACTGATTTCGGAGATCTTTGTAGCTTCGCCTGATAAAATATTAGATATACAGATGCCTCATTTCATGCAACGAAACTCAACTGTCATCATTTTAGGGCTATTTGCTTGGCTTACAGAGGCGCTAGATGCCGCTCCTAACATTAATATAAAAATATAAATCATCATAATCATCATTTTCAGCCCGTGTCTAGCCACTGCTGGGCATAGGCCTCTCTTTGTTTTAGCTATTCTTCCCGATCCTGTGCCAGTCTGAACCACGTACGACCCACGGTCTTATGGATGACGTCGACCCATTTCGCTCTTGGACGTCCCCTATTTCGATGCCCAGTTCTTGGCCTCTACTGTGTTAGGGCCTTAGTCCACCTGTCGTCACTACGTCTGGCCAACTCCACTTGAGCCCCAATATTCGCTTGCTGACGTCGTGTACTTTACTTGTAAATTTCAGTATTGGGAGCTCGATCTAAGGGTGTGATGCTGAGCATGGCGCGCTCCATGGCTCTCTGTGCTACACTTATTTTGTACACAGGCTCCTTAGTGAGCACCATAAGTCATTATATTTATATTTTTATACGTCTCTATAACCAATGTGTTCTACATTGGTTATAGAGACGTATAAAAATATAAATATAATAAAAAAATATTTTATTGACTCAATCACACTTTGTAACCGATGTCTTATGAAGTCTGACATTTGAGCTACAGAGATATGTGTTACAGAAGTCAGTGGCCTCTCCCATAAATATGGTCACATAGTATAAGTGTTATAATTTTTTAACTGCATGGTGTATTCTAGAAGTCAAACTAACAAACCGCTTTAGCTACAGTAAACTTCGCTCCCAAACACAAATCGCGGACGTTGGGCACCAAGTAGGCAAGTTAAAGTAGGACTGGGCGGGCCATCTGTGCCGCATATCGGAGGAGTTATGGGCGAAATCCACCACCGAGTGGATCCCAAAAGACGGAAAACGACCACGTGGCAGACCGCGACGCTAATGGAAAGACGAACTCGACTCGTAAGATTGGGCAACACCCGCGCATGAGGCCTTTGCCCTGCAGTAGGACAGTAGGTACAGGCTCCAAATAAGATATAATAATAATGGGTCTATGATTCGACAGTCGACGCTTTTACCCTAAATCATAGCTAGATTGATGTGGTTGTGCTATCTATTTAATACACATATTAAAATTGTATAGCGTTTCGTTAACGTAATACAAATTAATTCCACCAGAATAAAGACTAGTTAATTAAATTTTCTAAAATATACTAAAATTTAATCTATGAGCTCATACTTAGATTTTCTATATTTTAGATTTTTTTAAATGAGATCAATTTTGGATCTAATTTTATTTAGTTCTTAGTTTTATACAAACGACAAAAAAGTTGAAGGCTGTAATTAAATTGAGATTTTATATGAATGATTTTTTTTTATTTCTAAAAAGTGAGTCCCCGTGGCTCGATCAAATAATATTGCTAGCTGTACTCGCAACTCGAAGTAGCTCGGTTTAATCTACGTTCGCGCTCTGTTTCTTCATTATATAACCACTAATCCACAGTGGGGTTTGCGAACACGCGTAAAAACCTGCCAGGCAAATTGGTCATGAGTCGATGTTACGCTTTGCTTACAAACCTGATAAATATTTTATTAGCTGGAATTATTTGGTTAATGGAAGCCTTTGTTCGGTTTAAGACGTGTAGCTGTTAAAAGCAATGTTTTTGGTTGAATATTCATCTCATCAGTCGGTTAGTAGGATGTGGTTAATATTTCTGTGTGGTATGACTTATGTTAGGGTAATATGTATAATATAATATGAATTCTGAATGTCAGTGGATGGGGGGGGGGGGGGGGGGGGGCAGAATCCTTAACACCACGCAGACAGAAAAAACCGGCATTGCTGACGCAGGAAATAAGACTGCCAGGCTAAAATGGTATTGGGCGGGCCATGTAAAACTAATGCACCCGGACAGATAGGCAACGATCGTCAAGCAGTGGGCGCCTGAAGACGGGCGACGGCGCCGAAGAAGGCCTAGTAGACGGTGGCGTGATGATTTAGATGCCTTCGAAACGGATTGGTGGGATTTGGCACGCGAGCGAAAGTCCTGGAAGATAGTGGGGGAGATCTTTGCCCAGTAATAGGATGACACAGGTTGAAAATAAATAAAAAAATCTGAATAGGAATGTTATTCCGTGTTAAAAATAAGCATTTTGTATCATGACTTCCAATCCGATCCGATTCTATATAGTTTATCGCTAGTTATAATACAAATAAGTTTTATACAATGTTTTGAGAAGCCTAAAATTATTTATAATGTTATTTGTGAAGGAGAACGTTTTTTATTACGATATTTGTTTTTGGACTTCGGTTCCGGTCGTGCTAGGCACGCGGCGGATTCTATTTTTGTTTTGTGGCGCGCGGGTTGACTGGTGATTAAAAAAAGGATAGCGAAAAATGTGTGAGCACGACGCGAACGGAAGTCCTGAGTAGATTAAGATGTTGTAACGGGTTTTCCACGTGTAAATAAAATAAAATAATATAAGCCTTTATTACTGTTCTTAACCTAGGTACATTATGCTACGGCAAACGCTTTAAATTATGTTTTATTATATATAGGAGTACCGCCAAATAGCAGTACTTGTGCTGCTGTGTTCCGGTTAGATGGTAATGGTATGTTGCTGTAATTACTGGCACATAGGCATAACAGCTAAGTCCTATAGTATGGCAACGTATCCACATAGAGATCAAGACAACATAATAATACCTTGTTGTGAATTCTATGTGAATATCCATGGGCTGCAGTAGCCACTTAACATCTGGTGGACTGCATGCTCGTTTGCCATATAAGTTGTATAAAAAAAATATATATATAACAGCTTGTCCTTCGACAAAGGCCAGGATTTCCACTTTATCCTGTCTCTGGCTGTTCTCGTTTGTTATTGACCGGCTATTTACTTCAGGTCATCTTCCCAACGTCTTGTTTGTCTAACTTTGTGCCTTTTACCGTCTCTAGGGTACCCTAGAGACGTGTAAATAAGCCAATTTAAAACGAAAAACTTACAAATAAATTGCTGAAAGGCCAAAATGTGTTTGCATTTTGGCATGTGCCAACACTTACTTCAATTGAATTTCACTTTTCTGTCAATTAGTGTGAAGCTGTAACGCGTTCACAAGCGGTGCGCCGCCTTTACGAACCTTTGCTTTCATCAAAACAGATAATCCATGATTGGGTTGGAATAATTATGTTCTTGCTATTCCTAAAGTAATCCCTAAATCAGCTAGGATACGGTTACGGATCATAAATATGTAATTATTCTCAACGTAATCTTTGGATTAGGCGGAGAATAATCCGTATTTTCGAGTTGTCCACAACTCGTATAGACAATCATGGTTTTGTATTCGAGACAAGTCGCGCACGAGATTCCAAGTATAATCAAGTGCGTTGTTCATTCACAGGCATCGAATGCTATTGGATTTTTCATAAAAAGCAATGTTGCGATAACCGCAGTGTCGAACAAAGTGGCTGTATCCAGTGCAACGTGCACGGGGATTTTGTACGAATGCACTGTTACGTTCATTGCATATTCATGCGGCTTTGTGGAAAAATAAATTCGGACAAGCGCGAGTTACGCTTCCGCCCTTCTCCCAAACTAACTTCCTTTTTAAGGTTCTACAATTTTGTAAACTTTCATGAAATCTTCCATAGTTCACAATTTTATGGTGACTCCTTCACAGTACAAGCTGTGCGACTGTGGAACGCCTTACCTTTGTCTATAAGGTCGTCCTAATCTCTTCCTATTTTCAAAGTCAAGGTATGCAACCATTACCTTTCGTTGTCTCGTAACTGCTAGTTAGTGTTTATGTTATTTATCCTCTATCTCTCCTATGTTCTTCTTCTTAGCGTGTCAATAGCTCTACTTAGGAGGAGTGTCTCTGCGTCAGGAGAAGCCATTTTTAAGTCAGTTTTTAAGTTTATGTTTATTAGTATAATCACTAGGTATATTCTATTTTATGGGTTCTGTTTATACCTGTACTCTTACACCGCCGTCTTTTGGTTTTGTTTATCCTGTCCATCCAAAGGTTGTCTGGAAAAAATCGCTTTTAGCGATAAGACCGCCCATTGTACCTTTATTTTTTGTTTATTTCCATTATTACTGTATTTTTGGTTTGTTGTGTAATAAAGAGTAATTCATTCATTCATTAAATAAATAAGCTCATGACTATTTGTCCCCATGATGGATATCATCGGATCACTTACTCAAGTACCTGTGGAATTATTCCCCAAGCCCATTTTTAGTACAGAAGTTAAGCATTCACATGACAGGTTGCAAACAGGTGGGCCGTATGCTTGTTTGCTACGTTAGTAGTATAAAAAACAGCCAGTCGTCCCGCTTATTAGAATAATAACATTATACCACATGTTTTCGAATTTCGAATGTTCTAGATGATGCCGGTTTCTTCACGATGTTTTCCTGCACCGTTTAGAGCACGTCTGAGTTCTGAGTAAAAGATGCGAGGATGTCCATCATACGTATTGATATAGTCGTAGTCGTGATTTATTATTTTTAAATATTATTGTAATAATGTATGACATATGGAACCGAGACGTGGTCCATCACTATTGGCCTTATGAATAAGCTCAGAGTCGCTCAACGAGCTATGGAGAGGGCTATGCTCGGGGTTTCTCTACGGGATCGAATCAGAAATGAGGAGATACGTAGGAGAACTCAAGTCACCGACATAGCCCGACGGATTAGCACGTTGAAGTGGCAATGGGCAGGTCATATAGCGCGCAGAACAGATGGCCGATGGGGCCGAAAGGTTCTCGAGTGGAGGCCACGGACCGGCAAGCGTAGCGTAGGACGTCCACCCACAAGATGGGCAGACGACTTGGTAAGAACCGCAGGTCGGCGTTGGATGCAGGCCGCTTCCAACCGCAGTTCCTGGAGATCAATGAGGGAGGCCTTTGTCCAGCAGTGGACGTCCTACGGCTGATATGATGATGATGATGATTGTAATAATGTTAATAATAGTTTGTCAATGAAACTACCCTCCTTCTGCGCAGTTGGGTAAAAAGTAGTTTAAGTCCCAATCACGGTCATAATCTATCTGTATACCAAATTTCATTAAAATCAGTTAAGCTTAAACAGCTGAAAAAAAACATCAGCAACAAACAGACAGACAGAGTAACTTTCGAATTTATAAATGTAGTATGGATTTTATTTTTCCTTTTGAGGTATGGAACCCAAAAATTGGCTAGCTATTGTGATTCCAGCCGAATGTATTTTGCTTTAGTGGCGCTAAATAATCAAGTTGAAACCATAGGTAGGCAAAATATAAGTAAATGGGGCTATATTGGAGAGTCGGCGACTAGTTGCCCATGCGATACCGAGCCTCAGACTATGGCACACTTGCTGAGCTGCCTATTGTGCCCTGTGCCTTATTCTTGCACCCTGAGGGATACTTGTACCGCCTCAAATAACGCTGTTGCAGTTGCCAAGTATTGGCAAAACAACATTTAATTTTTACAAGTAACTTATTAACAAAAATATAACCGAGTTCAGATAACAATAAAAACCAAACTACTCTACGAGTACCAATTTTTTTTATTTTATTGATGATATCCAAGCTCTAGACCACTACCTCATCTGATAGTAAGTGAAGGTGTGATCGAAGATGAAGCATGCTTGCCTAGAAAGAACCTATTCACTCTGGACATGAAGACTCCAAGATTATACTGATTTGGAAAAACATACGCCGGAAGTGAGTTCCACTCCTTACTTGTGCCAACAAGAAAAGTTGAAGCAAATCGTTTGGTACGGCAAATTGGTATGCCGACCAAGTATGGGTGGTACTTCTCGGTACGTCTGCTTGTCCGGTGGTGGAAAGGAGAAGGAGGGATAAGGTCATGAAGATCTTGCGCACATTCACCAAAATGAATCTTGTAAAAAACTGAAAGTCTGGCTACTCGGCGTCTGTGCTCTAGACTTTGTAAATTGGCTTCCACTAGTTAGTCATCACCACTGAGTCTAGCAGCATGTCGCTCAATCGAATCAAAGGCTTCAAGCTGATACTTGGCTGAGCCATCCTAGAGATGGCAGCAGTACTCCATACATAAGCGGACTTGTGCTTTGTAGAGACTGCGCAGCTGTCCCGGTGAGAAGTACCGCCGAACCTTAGCTAAGATGCCCAGCTTCATAGCAGCAATTTTGGCCCTATACTCGATGTGCGAGCCGAAGTTCAGGTTGGACGTGAGCTCAACGCCCAACAAGCTCAGACTTGATGAAATCAATTTTGATGAAATTTCCATGGAATCAATCTAAAAGTATATCCTTTCAAATAAAAAAAACTATTCTCGTTGGCGCGTTGGGCATTTTTTGAGATGGGGAAAAAACTATTGAACTCGCGACACTGTACCGTTACCGTTACCGACACCGTTCCTGACGATTCAAAAATAGACACGTAAATGTTCAAGTTTTCACTTCTGTCGGCACTCTCGGAGTGCCACTTTTTTTAAGTAAAAAAAATACTTCATAAGCGCACCAGCGGTTGAATTGCAACCGCAATATCAATTCAATTCATTTAAGAAATCAGACAATTTACAAGTCCATTTGTGTAAGGTTAGGTTATAAAACTTAAATACCATCTATGTTAGTAATATTAGTATATAGTATATATAGTAGCATGTATTTTGTTCAAATTTTCATTCGCATCCTAACCCAATAGCCATAAGGCTATTTGATCGATTGAAAGATTGAATCACAGGCACGTCATATCTATCAGGTCATACCTGCAGAATGCTGTTGGAGCTGGCCCGTACACTGCTTAGCAATGAGGCCGTTTTCTTACGGATTATAGCATCGACCCGCGCCTCAGTAAACATGGTAGATGCACTGCAGTATCGAGGCAGTCCCAACAACATTCTGAAATCACTGTTGTATTGGACGCGTAGGGCACTTAGCGATTTTTGAGTATAGCTGAACCAAAGTCTGCTCATAAAGAAAGATTATCACACGTAATATTTGAATTTGCCTCTGACTACCTCCTTGTTGGATATCTTCGCTTGACTGCGAGAGATCTGAGGATGCTCATCATGAGGATTAATAAAATTGTGTGCTACATTTTTGTTTACTTCATAAAGTTTTAACTCATGGACATGTCCGTTCTCTCCATCCTCACCTACGGTGCATAGACTTGGTCTTTGACTGTTCAGCAAAGGTCCAAACTCGAGATATGTCAGCGGACTATGGAGCGCAGTATTTTAGGTGTCCGGTTATCAGACCGAATACGGAGCTCCGTACTGCGCTCGCAATCAAAGATTCTGGATCTCACAAAAAAATCAGCACAGCTCAAGTGGGATTGGGCCGGCCACGTCTGTCGCCCAAAGATCTATGGGCAAAGATAATAACAGATTGGGTCCCTAACGCAACTCGCTCACGCGGCAGACCACCGCGGAGATGGCGTGACGACTTGGATGTGCATTTACCAGACTGGCCCACTAAAGCAGGGGACAGAAAAAACTGGAAAGAAGGGAGGGCTTTGCCCTGCAGTGGGACAACACAGGTTAAAAATAATAACATAAAGTTTTACCGATTGCTAGTGTATCGAACAGCAAAAAAGTAACAATCGAACAATTATCGAACTCGTATACGAATAATCTCTAGAGAAATTAGATGGATAGATAGATAATTCTTTATTGTTACACCCAATTAAAATAACTTAACCTAGAAAACTTACAGACTAATACATGGTGGTACAATGGGCGGCCTTATCGCTAAATTGTTGTATTTATTACTTGTTGTATTAATTGATAATTATTGTATTGTTTAGTTATAATTATACTTCGACGCCGAACAAACCTTTTGAACTACTCAGTCCAGTACATACCTGAAACAATAGAGTTATTAATTAGCTATAACAAGTAACTTTAAACAAAAATTTAACCGACTTCAGTTAGCAGTAAAAACCAAACTACTGAACCGATTTCCATGAAATCTCTATGAAACCAATCTAGTCAACTCAAAATCTTTTATTCATTAAAATCACAAGGATTGAAACGTCAATTTTACTGCCTGTTCCTTCGCGACCAAGCCAGAAAAGAAAGGCAAGAAAACAAGGCTGGTTGTTTTTTTTAATGATCGTTTTAGAATACATAACAATACAGGTAATAAATTACGTCTAAATTGTAACATTTTGAACGAGTTGGAGCAATTTCAATCCCAAGCTTCTCTATCATCTAAATAATCCGATATTTTATAGTAGGCTTTCATATAAAGATTTGGTTTAATTGCGTTTTTAAATTTGTTAATTGTCAATTTTTGTACATCACTTGGGAGTTTGTTATAAAAGTGAACACCTTGCCCTTTAAACGATTTACTAACTTTATGGAGTCTACAAGTGACAACAGCGAGTTTATCTTTATTTCTAGTATTAAAATTATGATTATCGCTCTTTTTCTTAAACAAATTAATATTTTTGTGAACATACATCAGATTTTCATAGATGTTTTCTAAAAGTGTATTCTTTCCAATATTCAAATAATTTTCCAAATCAGTTGATAAATAATGGAGTTCTGAGCTAACAAACATAAAATAACATAAAAATTAAACAAACTTAAGACTTATATGTTTTTCTCATGGATGCCATTGTCAGAATTGGACCAAATGGAAATGGGACCAGACGGGAAGCACCAGCTTTCAAATAAAAAAAGAGTCATCAAAATCGATTCCCCCAGTCGAAAGTACTGAGGTAACAAACATAAAAAAATACAGTCGAGTTGAGAAACTCCTCCTTTTTTGAAATCGGGTAAAATATTACGCTAACTGCTTCGCATGTTTGAATCCAGATCATAATCTATCAACACACCAAATTTCATCAAAATCGGTTCAGCCATTACGACATGATTGAGTAACAAACATTTAAACTTTCACATTTATAATATTAATGTGACGTCTGTCTATAAAGGCAAAATCCTGAAGGTTTGAAAAAAAACACCACGTGTCAATCGTCACATAATAGAACTTATACACGTACAACGATATCTTTGAAAGCTTAGAAATTTGAACAAATTCTTCCCGCACAGTTGACATGTGTAGGATCCATTAGCCATAAAAAGTCCACTGTCAAACAGATTTCCAGAGCGACCGAACTTCTGCGGCCTGCACCCAACGGCTCCCAGCAATCTTTATCATATCATATTTTCATCAAGTGGATACTGTCTCATGCTGCGTCGTCTCAATTCTCAATTAAATTATGAATGAACCTAAAATACATAGGTACTTCATTCACAAGGTAACTTTAGTAAGATAAACGTATAAATATTACGATAAATAAATAAATATTGCTGGACATTTCACACAGCGCTATCTGGCCCCAAACTAAGCAGAGCTTGTATTATGGTAACCAGATAACTGATAGAACACTTATATACACTTTTTTTATGATGCAACATCACATCGATTTTTATTACGCTATCATTCTTTAATAAGACTTTTCTAAACTCGATATTATCGTTTTCTAGTAAAGCTGTCTAGAACTCTGGGCAAGAGAGCCTTTCCGTCGAGAAAATAAGACTTTCTTTATTTTTCTATTTCTAGTGCCGTCACAAGCAGACAAGCTAGGCTGCGGATGCTGTTTGAGAAACGTTATATTTAAACAAAACTAAAGGTTTCATGTTTCATAGAAACATTTGTGAACTATTTTAAAAATGAATATATGCCCATGCCCGGGTGTGTCTTAGAGAAGTTTAGAACCATTTTCAATTAACTAGTTGCGAGTACCATTCGCCCATCCGTCTCTATATAAACTACTAGCTGACCAATCCGCAGCTTCGCACGCGTTGTTTTTCAATAAAAACAATACCCCCCTTCTGCGTAGTTGGGTAAAAAATAGCATATGTCACCCGGGGATAGTATAGCTTCCCAACAGTGAAAGATTTTTGTAAATCGGTTCAGTAGTTTCGGAGCCTATTCAATGCAAACAAACAAATTTTTCCTCTTTATAATATATTTTTTTTGTAGATATCGATATGTTCTTTAGGATTATAGTACATACTTTTGTTCTATAATCTATAGTTTCCGCAACGCATGCGACGAAAGACGTTTAAGGGCCCTTTTTTACACCTTGGGTTACGTTACTTAAGTTTTAGTAAGGATCCCTAATCTTTTCTAGCAATAAATATAGCATATGTCACTCAGGGTGAATGTAGCTTTCCAATTGTGAAAGAATTTTTGAAATCGGCACAGTAGTTTTTGAGTTTATTCATTACAAACATACACACAAACAAACAAATCTTTCCTCTTTATAATATTAGTATAGATAACAATACCTAATCTCACACTCTTCCGATCGCGCAATAAGGTTAAAAAGGGGTACACTTATTTATATATAGATTAAACAATGTACTCGTATAATACGGCAAAGAGTGGATATTGAACAGCATATATTATGTATACAGCGTGTCACCGCATTCACGACATTAATAAAAATAACGGGTAGGGCTGATGGGCTAATTTTTTTTCAAATTCATTACCATGGATTTTTTTTATTTTCAATTTAACTTAATTTCAAATTCAAAAATATCAATGAAACAACCTGTATAAAATAGATAAACAAATCATATTCATTCATCGTGTAAATAGGTACCTGAGAAACTGACTAAGCGGCATCGGCGCAAAGGCACCGCCGATTTACGTTAAAAATAGTTTATTGGAAATGCATCTATTTATGAATTCAATAATACTAGTAAAAGTATTAGTAATTAATGTAAAATTCACTACTACTAGAAATAGTATTAGTGAATTCATTCCTACCAAGAGCATACTAAGAAAGAGGGTAGATCGTTTTATCTGCCTATAACTACCCACTCGAAAAACTTCACTTTACCCGTAATTAAATAAAAAAAACAAAATTCTTTATTTCATAGTAGGTACATAACAAATCACAATTTAGCCCTGCTTACCAGACTAAGTAATTAAAAATACTTGTGTTTTGGTAATTAGTGATATTCCTTTGATATCATTATAAATGTAAATTTTTCATGGAAGTGACATATTTACGAGTATAATACATAGTTACGATATATTAAGATATTAAAATTAAAATTACAAAGATCCATAGATTATTGTAAAATTAAAGCTTAAATTAACAAATACAAATTAACAACAACATGCAAATAACAGAAAAATACAACACACTGAGATTCTTAAGCCCGGCTTTATCGCACATGCAACTGCGTCGAAATATTGGGCTACGCATAAACTCACAAATCATGGTAAATATCCCGTGTTAAGTACAAATAGTGTTCATAACTATGATAGTTTCAAAAGTTATACTGGATAAATATTCAAGCTACCGTTATTAAACCAATCTCTAAAATCAGGTAATACGATTCTGCATGTGTGTTTTAAATTAATGTCGTGAATGCGGTGACAGACTGTATATATTTGTATCTATAATTGCGCAGTATTCATTATACTCGTAACTATGTGAATATGGTTTGTAATGCCTCGTTTCGTTTGAATTTAGCCCACTAGACCAGGTGGCACTATATTTTTTCCAAAACGTTTTCAGACGTTCGACATTAATGCTGACTCGTGATTGGGCAATAATATTAATTTTCGATACACGATAGCAAGTTGATAATATAAAAAAATTGCGCTGCGCACTCGAGCCAATCAAAGCATATTTTCACCACAACTTCAAATTATGTAGGCAGCGGAATCATAAGCTCCACTGGCGCATTAACGGGATCGTCCAAGCTTCGGGATTCGGCAAAATTAAAAACTTGTGAAGCATTTACCGTCAGCGTTACCGCTTTTATTGCGTTACTTGCAGGAACGTTTGGTTGCGTATTTGGCATTACCTTTGTAACATATCTTAGAGCAGGGTAAACGTTTTGTTTTTACTAACTGTGCTCAGTAGAGCTATAGGGAGTGCGGGAAGACGCACCTACCTATTGTGGTGAGAGTGATTGCACTCTTATCGCTCTGTTGTGAATGTTAGGAAATAATTTTGATGCGGTTGATTTTTTACCGCAAAACTATGATGCGTAAATTTTTTGCCAGAATATCCTGACAAATCATGTTAACCCAACTATACACGGTGTCCTTTAAATCACTGTTTTCCCAGAACAAACGTTGCTCATACCATGGTCTAATAACTGTTTATGACATCAAATAAGAGAATAAAAAACAAAAATAAATAAACCTTAAAAAAAAACCTTCTCAAATAAGTCTAAGTTTGTTCAAATACTCGTACTTACCGTGACATAAAGTTCATGGGTACGCCGCGCCGTAGCGTATTACCTACTCCTTAGTTAGATATGTACCTAGTAGCTACCGGTCAGCGCGCTGACTATGTTGTAGGGCGTAATGTTATGATAGACGTTTTAAGTTCGCAACTTTTTATATTTTTCAAAGACCGATTTCGTTTTGTTTTTTTAATTTAATGCTTTCAACTGTTAGTAGACCATGGTCTGAACATCGTTTGTTCTGGGAAAACAGTGATTTAAAGGGCACCGCGAAGGTCGTTATTACAAAAAAATAGGTGGTATTTTTCCCGAATTCTAGTTAAGTAAACGTTCAACATGTTTTTCGGCACGTTATCAATATAACCGGGTAAGACGGATTATTTCCACTGCAGTTCTTATTGCAATGCACTAGGATTTACAATCGCATGCTTCTACTTGACCGTCTCCAGGCTTGTGCCCTGTTTACTAATGTCTGCAGGATGATAAGTACTGAGATAATCTGCACAACCTTGGCTCTGCACTTATATTAATATATCTCGTATATCCAGCACAGCTTACGAAATCTACCCATGTTTAAATTTGACTATCAGACAATATTCAACGGATTATTCGAATATAACAATCTGGTTTCTGGGTTTGGGTATTATTCTATTCATTATAAGTATATAGTTATAAACAAACCGGCCAAGTGCGAGTCGACCTCGCGCACGAAGGGTTCTGTACCATTAACTATAAAAACGGCAAAAAAATCATGTTTGTTGTATGGGAGAGCCCCCCTTAAATATAATTTTATTATTTATTTTCAAAGTGAATATGTATCTAAATATTCTGTAAATATTTCAAGCGTCTACAGGTTGTCGTTATCAATATCGAGCAAAAAAAATGACGTTTATTGTATGGGAGCCCCCCTTAAATATTTATTTTATTCAGTTTTTAGTGTTTGTTGTTATAGAGGCAATATAAATACATCATCTGTGAAAATTTCAACTGTCTAACTATCACGGTTCATGAGATACAACCTGGTGACAGACGGACATACAGACAGACAGACAGCGGAGTCTTAGTAATAGGGTCCCGTTTTACCATTTGGGTACGGAACCCTAAACATAAGTATATATGTGTTCTTCCAGTTAATTGGTTCCCATAGTACCAGCTTTGCTTAGTTTGGGGCTAAATAGCGCCGTGTGAAATGTTCGCTATTATTATTTATTACTAAGTTATTATATTATTTCTATGTACAAAAGTTTGCTGAACGAAAACTCTTATTAGGGTCAAGGTCGACTTGGAACATGCACTTTTTGTAAGTTTATCTGCATGCATCTTTTGTGTATAGTTCAGAATAAAGATTTTTACTTCGCCTTATGTTTTAGAACTGAAGTTGTCATCTAAGGTAAATTCGTGTTTGAGCTCGTCCCTAGTTTTAGACGCTGGTTTACCTTAATAAATACCTAGATTCGTTTGAATTAACCTTAAAGTTAAATTTATTATTTCAAAGACACGTTCGGCTTATCTAAAGCACGCACTTTCGAAATTGATGCTATAGTGTGACCATTAGTGCTGTGCACTCCCTGAGGTATGCGCGCGGCGAGACGGGGGGGGGGAGAATCGGCTGCTGCGCTCTGTCAGTTCGCCGTCAACGTTCGTGGCGGCAGGTAGTGTTATTTGTATCGGACTGTCTATCTCATGTGCGTCTGACATAGAAAGTCCGATACAAATAACACTACCTGCCGCCACGAGCGTTGACGGCGAACTGACAGAGCGCAGCAGCCGATTCTCCCCCCCCGTCTCGCCGCGCGCATACCTCAGGGAGTGCACAGCACTAATGGTCACACTATAATTAAATATTGATGCCGTGTATATTAGTAACTTATGATAGGACGTGGGTGCGGTTTAGATTCTAGCAGTATAGGATACTAGTTTTAGCACATACATTTGATTGTATTAATTGTAAACCTACCAAACCTTGGGTTAATTGTAACGTGTTTTTGGTACATATTTCAACTTTTAGAGAAAATTTTTTTCTTTATCCATTGCTCAGTCTTTATTTCCTAAAACAATAATTTCACATTCGATTCTTTTTATTATAAGTGCAGTGTACAACTGACTAATACTATTTTGATTGTAACTTTAAAATAGACTATTATAGGCTGTTTTTCTTTTGTTTTTGTTCCCGACATCTTTTCTTTACAATGTTCAAACGTAGAAACCTGTTATTAGCATTACGTTTAGTTCTAAGCTATTTAACCAAACACTTTGTATCGCCGCTGGTTTCTCTAAATAAGTAATAAATAATTAATGCCGGATATTTCACACAGCGCTATCTAGCCCCAAACTAAGCAGAGCTTGTACTATGGGAAACAGATAACTGATAGAATACTTATATACTTTCTTTTTTGTAAATACATACTTGTAGATGTACAGAGAAATTAGTGAGATGATTTCGATTACGAGTAAAGCGCCGTTAGCTCTACAGTAAAATTCTACAGTGAACATCTACAGTGAAGTTTTTTAATCTTTTTCTCTGGGTGACTAATTTCATAAAAGATAAGTCTACAAATTGAGAATCTGTTATTGGCATTAAGTGCTGTTGATTCTGTAATGAATAATATAGTATTTTAAATTGTATAATGTTATCAGAACACATACGGAGGAACACGTCTTTGGAACACATTACCGGTCTCAATACGGCAAGCTCCCTCATTAGCCACATTGAAATTATTATTTTTATTTCATTTATTTGTTGTAGGTATATTTATGTATATTGTTTATTTGATTGTAAGTGTTCAGCGCTCTCCTAAAATTTAGTTTTTGTTTTGTTAATGTAGGTACACCCCCCCCCTCAATCATTGTAATTTTACAAAAGTCCTCTCCATGGAAAGGTTGTCTGGAAGTAATCGCTTCTAAGCGATAAGACCGCCCATTGTGCTTGTTGCTTTGTGATTTTTTATTTTTATGTCTGTTTCTTTTGAAGTGTACAATAAAGTATTTAAATTCATTAATTCATACATACGGAAAATTCCAAGATTTTTATAACCATCTCAAAGATTTCAAGCCTAGTCGGGACTTGAACCCGCAACCTTGCTCTTTGAACTTAGAATTGTGATCCTAAGAAGTCCTAGTGATGGTAACTCGGTACCTCTTACGGAGCTCGTTTCATAGTCAATGTTTAAAATAAATCTATGTAGATAAACTAAACAAAAATGTACTCTTAACAAAAACTGAATACTAAAATATTGGCATCTTGCCCTAAGTTCAAAGATTTGGATGCTAAAAAGTGCACTTTACTGTGTGAAATGTATCTATACTAGAAAAAACATAGCTTGATCTCTGCGACATTTGTTAAACTGACATTCCTAGGGTTGTTATGATACAGAAAAAAATATCGATAGTAATTATCGATAGAAGCGTTGCAGTAAGACCAATTGTTGGACTTTTGAGGGCTCCAACAACCCGTAACGACTGCCATTAGATATTCGTATGGCAGCCGGGACCGACGGCTTAACGTGCTTTCCGAGGCACGACCAGACCAGTGCAAAAACCCATATTCATGCATACAAATATTTGCACTGAGCGAGGATCGAACCCGCGACCTCCTGCGCAGCAGTCGTGTTCACTACCGCTTCGCTACGAAGACTGTCTGCCATAATTATATGTATATTGGACTAAATTATGATTTGGGTAATAAAATGAAACGAATATTTTAATACATACATTTATTTATTCCAAAGGAGTACACCCCAAATCAAAATCCGAATCACTTTCAGAATCGCTAGAGCAATCTTGTAAATTTATAATGAACTCTTGTTCGCAAATATTATCAAATCGAACGTCGCGTCCGCAAGTTTTATACAAAATATCGATAGTTTATAGTCTGTGGTCACGATGATTCATCGCTCATCACTATAATTAGCTTAGCATGCCCATAAAGTATGACATTGACTGGTACGTTTGTCCGTACTGTTAAATTCAGAACTTCATATGCGCGATTCTACTGACAGCTGTCCCAGAGATCAAGCTATGTTTTTTATAGTATAAGTATTTTGTATTTTAGTGTGTTGTTATTGAGCACGAACTCTTTAAAAAAATTACCCTATATAATCATCATGACATATTGACTTTGTGTTGCCAATTTTAGCCGCCCCCCATTTTGTATTTATTATACATATATCAAATTTTGAATCAAACAGAAAGAATAGAACAATCATTTATGACGTCCTCCGTGGTGCAGTGGGCGAATAGCCGGCTAAGACGCAGGAAGTAGCGGGTTCGATTCCCGCCGCGGAACAAATGTTGGCATGAACATAAGTATGTATTTACAAAAAAAAGGAATATAAGTATTCTATCAGTTATCTGGTTCAGTTAGTACAAGCTCTGCGTAGTTTGGGGCTAGATAGCGCTGTGTGAAATGTCCAGCAGTATTTTTATTTATTTATTTGGTACACACAAAATGGCACATGAAATAATTATAAAGAACAATAAGTACAATTAAATTTATTATGACAGTTCGACTCATGTGTGTCTGCGTAACAAAATGGCGTCCAGCTCAGCAAAATGTTGGATGCTAAGTAATGAAGCAAGATGCCTTTAACAGAAAATAATACACAATAAATTAATACATGACCAAAATACAGAAGAAACAGTTGGATCCTCTAATTACCGTTGCAAAAGATGTATAGAAAAACCGGCCAAGTGCGAGTGCGAGAAGGTATCATTATCTATAAAAACGGCAAAAAAAATCACGTTTGTTGTATGGTAGTACACCTAAAACATTTGTTTTATTTTAATTTAATTGTTTATTTTTAAAGTGAATATATAACTAAACATTCTGTGAATATTTCAAGCATCTACCTGTTGCCGTTATCAATATCGAGCTAAAACGAGCAAAAAATCACTGTTGTATGGGAGCCCCCTTAAATATTTATTTTATTCTGTTTGTAGTACTTGTTTTTATAGCGGCAACATAAATACATCATCTGTGAATATTTCAACTGTCTAACTATCACGGTTCCTGGTGACAGACGGACAGACAGACAGCCAGAAGCCTCAGTAATAGGGTACCGTTTTACCCTTTGGGTACGGAACCCGTATAAAACGCTGCATTGATTTGATTCGAAAAACCGCAACTACATATGTACATGTGATTACGCGTTTTTTATTATCGCTAGTCGTGTATATATATATCCGTAAATATTTTTACCCCAGTATCTTATAACTGTGATTGTAACAAATTGGCTACAGGTATGTGATACATTGGTGGCCGAGGAGCGGGTATAGAAGGGTAGGACGACCAGCAGCGAGATGTGTGGACGACATCGTAAAGGTCATGGGCCGTCAGTGGGTGAGACTAGCGCACGATCGTGGTGGATGGCACAAACTTGGGGAGGCCTATACCTAACAATGGGTGAAGTCAGGTTGTGGATGATGATGATGTGATACCTTTGCATTTACTCTTATTTAAACCGTTAAATCATTTTTCATTTTCATTGTCGCTAGTCGCTACAAAACTCGAAATACCGCGCAGACTAAACAACTGTTTTTTTTTACAAACCGTAATAGGCTGTTCGCAATATTTTATAACCTCGCACCAACAGTGTCGCTATTTTATTTCAAACAAAAAACTATTTCGTTCAATTTGCACCTGAAATTCGTTTTGACGGGACAATTTCCCAAATTGGATTATCCTAGGTAGCCATTTGGATGTAGAGTAGAAAAATTACAAGGTGTTTTATAAAGTCAAAGCGGCACTGGCCTCTAGTGCCCTGTTTAGCAGAATACTATACTCTTAGGTCATCAGAAAACTTCATACTCTGAACTCTTTCGCGCAGCACTTCCTTTTACAGCGCTTCTTTTACTGTCCAGGCTGTTCGGCTGTGGAATGCTCTGCCCGAAGAAATAAGACATAGACATAGACAGACATTTATTTGCTACCATAGCACACACAAATTCACACTACACAATCAATAGGTATAACATCAAAGAGAAAGCACAAATAAGAGAAAACAGAAAATTACATTCAACAAACATAGGAACAATAGAATGAAATAATAAATTTACAGTGTAGTCAGGGAAAAATTAAAAAGAGGCAAGTAGGTGTGTATGTGCTACTGCAGAAAATGGGTTCCAGCTCAGCAATATGCCTCGCCAACGATCGACAGCTCGGCGCTGTTATTTTGCAGAAACCTTTTTTAGGCAAGTCATTAGAACTCGTAAGAACAAATGTATTTGCATACAATTATGATAGGCTTAATTAGATAATTATGATAAGTAGATAGAAGAAAGAAATATATATAGGAATAAGGAATAATAATAATGATAAGAAATGTTAAGAGTGTCAATTATAAATAATAATACGAATAAATATAAACGTACTAGAAGCATTACCCTCGCGTCAGAAAGGACTGACAGTTTTTTGTTTTTCTATTAACGCGCCGGCGAACCCTGAGCGCAACTTCAATTCGGCCGCGTCAAAAACTTCGGCCTGAATATCTCTATTCCTGTTTAGTGACCAAGTTTGGCCACGCAGATCGACAGTGATAGCAATAGAACGCTTCTAAATTTGATTAGATTTTGACCGTGTTCCGTAATACCAAAAATGATGACAGAAAACTTGTTGTAATTTTCTCATTGTGTTGTTATTCTGTAACTAGACGATATAATATATGTTCCCATGACTAGGATACGTAAGATGTTGTTGTTTTTAATACGAACCAATTAGGTTGAAAACAGGTCTTTTATGACGTAAAAACATGCAGAATGCGATACGCTTCTATTTCATTTTAGGTAAGTATTTTAATCTAATATATGGTTGGGAACCTAGAAAAATACTATTCAAATTAAAATAATACTTTATTAAGGTAGAAATATGTTCCAATTAGAAATGATCTTGGTAATACGTGTTGTATGGGCGACTGTCCCTCCGGTGTCCCCTTAAATGTTTCTTATAATGCCTTTTTAAATGTAAATTTTGATTTTAGTAGCCGAAAAGGTGGTGGTATGTTATTCCAACACTTGGTTGCCTGGTACCGAAAACTGCCCCTAAACGCTACAGTTTTATGCTTCCTATAATGTAGCAAGTCACGAGTTGGTCTCGAACTGTATTTAGTCTTTGATCGGTTAAGCTTGGCGTACAGATACTCTGGCATCTCTGATATCATGACCATATAAGTAATAAAACCACCAATAATAATAAGACGGTGATCCTCCTTACACACCTTCAAGTTGAAGTTGAAACCCCATTACCTGACGATGTCAGCTTCCTAGCGGTATTTATTTACTATTTAAGTACTTATTTTATCTGTCAGTATAGTTTGCTATATGTACTTATATACCTACATATTAGTCTATTTTATAAGTACAGTGTAAACTCCATGTAACGTCACTCGTTTTAACGACAAAATCTCTAAAGCGTCGAAATCACTCGGCTTTGGTTGGTTTAGCTTGTCTTGCATACAATGGTACACTCTGTATAGCATTACACCCACTCTCAATAACGACAACAATTTGTAATAAAAAGTTATTTTTAAGTTGCCAAATTAGTAAAAACTGCGCAGCTGTGTATATCCTTTTGTCGTTTTATTATCCTAGACTATAAAAAACTCGACTGTCGGCAACATACACACCAAACTTTCTAAGAAATCCGTTCTTTTGTTTACAAAATGGGATTGCTTGCACGTGTAGCTGCAGACTGTTGTTAGTAGAAGTGATGGATTTTATCTATACGTTGTCATATTCTTAGTAGCTCACAAACTTTCAAATTGTAAACATGGCTAGTAAGAGAAAATCACTGTGTATTGACGAACAAGTTTCAAGACAAATTAGAAATAAACGTTTTCTTTTTCTAATACAGATTTTACTTCTCTCCATTTAACGACAACTCTCTATAACGTCAAAATATGCTCAGTCCCTTGAGTGTCGTTATATAGAGTTTACACTGTATATTAAGTATTAGGATTAAAACTTCATCATATTTTTATTATACCTTAGAATATATGTGTAGGTAAAAGTATCCTCTAAAGTACACCGCACTCCGTATCTTTGTTAATTTCGCTCCAACCAAAGGTTGCATGGAAGAGATCGCTTTCAGCGATAATGCCGCCCATTGTATTGCCTTATTTATTTTAGCCTAGTACTTATTTTTGTATTATTTCTGTTTGTGTGGTAATTCAATAAAGAGTTATCTATCTATCTAACTATCTAAATACGCTTTGTTTTTTTATATTAAACTTGTAGACACAGAAGCTGACGGGCGTTCTGTTGTTATGTGGTCACCGCCGCCTATAAGCTCCTGCAGCACTCGTGGTACTGCAGTCGCGTGACATTGTTTCAATTGAATATGTAAAATTGGTGTAAATAATAAAAAAAAAAATAAAGACAACAGAACAGTTTATTTTTATAGAAGACTAGCTGAGTCACCCCGGCCTCGCACGGAGTTTATCAAAACTAAAATTTGCCTTAACACTCAGGGTTAGTGTAATAATTTTGATAATCGGTTAGGTATTTTCTGAGATTAAATAAATAAATATTGCTGGATCTTTCACACAGCGCTACCTAGCCCCAAACTAAGCAGAGCTTGTACTATGGGAACCAGATAACTGATAGAATATTTATATGCTTTTTTGTAAATACATACTTATTTTTCATATACTAGCTGTTCGGGCAAACTTCGTACCGTATTGACATGCATATGACGCGGGCTGCCAATGTAGTGTCAATTGGCCATCATTAGCTACATTTATGTATGAGGAAATTAATTTTAATCATAATTTTTTTATGTGTGATTCTTTCCAATATTTTAGTAGTTATTCTGTTATTCGGGGCGGCGACCAATCCAACAAATCAAAGGTCATCAAAATTGGTCCCGCCGTTCTCGAGTTATAAATGGTGTAACTAACCCGACTTTGTTTTATATATATATAGATAGAGAAACATCCTGACCCGGATCAAATTTTGTAATTTGTTATTTATTTATTTTAGGGAAGTTTTTATATGTAGGTAATCAAAGCAATGTAATTTTGGTACACACAAAATGGCACAATATGAATACTGGAAATGAATAAAATAGGTACACACGCGATGAATATCCGTTTTAATCAGTAATTACTGGAGAATGCATAAGTAAAATACTGTGCCGCAGTTTCCAATGCCCGTACTAAATTATATGTAGATCGTGCAAACATTTGTTCTGCGGCGGGAACCGAACCCGCCACCACCTGCGTCTCAGCCGGCTATTTCACCCACTGCGCCACGGAGGTCACCGATTATCCCCTACAAGCATACAAACTTATAACACCGTTACATAAAATTTACATTTTCTTTTTCTTTACCAATGTAAATTCGAAAGCAGCTCCTTCTCTGTCTGTATCGTTTTCATGAATAAACTGCCAGACCGATTTTAATGAAATTTTCTCTAAAGATAGTATATGACCTGGATTAAGATACAGGATACTTTTATTGACAAACCACTCGTGTAAAGGCACAGGCGAGCGCTACTTGTTTCATAACAAAACCAAGGGATACGTAAACCGCCCTACTGAAAGCAAAGTACATTGTACAAACAAGATCCTGAACTTAGACTATGCAATCTCCATACCAAGCGATGTCCTCTTAAACAACTTATTAAATTAAACAGGACAGCTCTACTCTACGACCGCAAAGAGGCGTGCCACTTCAAACCAGTTTAATACAAAATGAGCTTTACGAGTATAACAATTAATGATTTATATGGGTATTTATCGCGTATGTACATTTTTTATTTGTTATTTCGACGATTCGACAGTGTTGCAAGAGCCGTGGTCGCAAATAAAAAAAGGTATATACGCGATAAATACACGTTTAAATCAGTAACTATTATCACGTTTAGTTTAGATTTAATATGGCGAAAGATAATTAGATTTAATATGGCACTTAGTATCTCGGACATTGGGGAAAAAACGCCCCCTTATATAAGCCAGTTGCTCACGCCCGCCTACATCTCTTTCAAGAGTAGTAGAGTTGCTTGTGAAAGGTCTCGCCCGGGGAAGTATACCTATTTCTTCCGCCAAGCAGCATTGCTGTGTTTCGGTTTGAAGGATATGGCTGCCAGTGAAATTACAGGTAATCATGTGCTTCATCTCAAGTTGATGGACGTGGGGCAGTAGATCAGGGCAGGTTTCTAAGGTGCGTGACCTACGAGGCAGTTCTCTGTTATAGGCGATGGTTACCATTTAACATTAGGTGGGCCATAAGCTTGATTCATCTCCAAGTATCATTAAAAAACCTACAGTGCATATCTTGTATGTAAGGCTTCACCTGGCCACAGTGCTACACAGAGACCGACGTATGTAATATGTCTACCGGTTTTTTCTATATTATAAAGAGGAAAGATTTGTTTGTTTGTATTGAACAGGCTCCGAAACTACTGGACCGATTTAAAAAAATCTTTCACTTGTTGGGAAGCTACACTATCCCCGGGTGACATAGGCTACTTTTTACCCAACTGCGCAGAAGGAGGGTAATGTTTTTATTGAAAAAACTACGCGTGCGAAGCTGCGGATTTGTCAGCTAGTCCTTCACTAAATTAAATCTAATACTCCGATTTGATGTCTATAAGTTTGTATGCCGTGATAACTTTTTGCCAACGTCTACACAAGAAATCAAAAATTCAATCACTCATCATCATCTCAGCCCACATTCACCCACTGCTGGGTATAGCCTCATCGTTATCACGCCACTCTCACCGGTCCTGTGCCAAGCGCATCCATTTCCTTCCTTCAACTCTCGATGTCGTCCGACCATCTGGCTGGTGGTCTGCGCCCTCGTCCATTTTCCATCTTTCCTCCTTGCCAAGTATCCGGCCCACATCCATTTCAATGTTCGGTATATGGTCTCACAGCGAGATGCCTAACATGGCACGCTCACAAACGAACTTGTTCACAGAATTAGAGTAGCTCAATCGCTTAAAGCCAATAATTATTGTGTTGTTACAATACTATAGCTATACATATAAACTAGTAAACACTAAGTTTGACATTATATTAAAATACATATTACAATTTGAAAACCTCGTTTATTGCCCGTGGTCCGATCGCGGAGTTCTACTCGTTGATCCATTGGCATTGTGTTTTTGCCTATGGTACTACCAATCGAGCCACGAGCAAATCAAACTATCCGTAGTTTTATCGATAGTACTAAAGGGGAGTTTGTTCATCCGTAGTTCTATTAAAACTAAAGTGCGTAATAACTCTCTTTACATCAAAATCAAAAATGTTTTATACCAATTTATATTGGGCTATGCTCGGGGTTTCTCTACAGGATCGAATCAGAAATGAGGAGATACGTAGGAGAACTCAAGTCACCGACATAGCCCGACGGATTAGCACGTTGAAGTGGCAATAGGCAGGCCATATAGCGCGCAGAACGGATGGCCGTTGGGGCCGGAAGGTTCTCGAGTGGAGGCCACGGACCGGCAAGCGCAGCGTAGGACGTCCACCTACAAGATGGGCAGGCGTCTTGGTAAGAACCGCAGGTCGACGTTGGATGCAGACCGCTTCCAACCGCAATTCCTGGAGATCAATGAGGGAGGCCTTTGTCCAGCAGTGGACGTCCTACGGCTGATATGATGATGATGATGATGATACCAATTTATACAATTCTGGTTGAAGCCCTGGCTCCTGAACTAGCGTGAGCTGTATGTCAGAAATCAGTTTCTTTCCTCATTAAATGACAAAACAAAATACATAAGTCATAGAAGTAGTTACAATGATAGTTACGAGTAAATCCTCAATATATTAATTTAGGTAGATTTTATACGAATCCTGGTGCGTAATTAAATGTTTATCTATTTATTTATTTATAAACTACTAAACTGTATAATATAAAATGTATTGTGTGCAAGCAAGTAAGGGTATTTTTCAAACTTTCGCGATCACTGTACATAATTATTGATTAAAACGGGTATTTATAGCGTATGTACCTTTTTTATTTGTTATCCCGACGTTTCGGCTGTGTTGCAACAGTCATGGTCTTGGGCTGACTGGAGTACTTGGAGCTACCGTCGGGAAGTGCGGGTAGCTGCAGCATCTACCCTCACGTGGTCTTCAGAATTAGAAATGTCCTCGTTCATATTACGACACACTACACTAACCGTATCTACGCACTGAGACGACCGATTACGACGCGCACACCTAGCAATCACCGGGTTCCAAGACGCTGAGAGTCTATAGCCATCTTCCCGATTGAAATTAGGAAATTTCTTGATTTCAATCGCTTCACGAACTATTCTTTTGTAATAACGGCGTTCACTAGAGAGAACCTTAGGATCATGAAGTTCAATCCAATTAAGTAAGGGTAAAACTAAAAACATATGAAGTGTCTGTGGATTCAGGTGTGTCTATTATATTCGGCATTATTAAATAAATATATTGTAAAATTGTTAATACATTTTCTGTTTCAATGTATGTTAATGTATTTAACCATTCTTTAAGTTAAGGTTTTAACTGATAGTTAGATAGGTCTTTTACCTTATATTTAGAATGGAAATATTTATGTTATAACATTTCATGCAGGAAAATTGTTTAAGTTTAAAAATTAATCTAATTAATACTACTTTAATTTATATTCCTATTTTTATTATAGTCATATCTGTGTTGTAGACCTATCCTAGACCGGTTTACACCGCGTTTCCACCATGGTCCTGGATCAATATATCGACATGACGTTATTCCAATGTTGTATTGTTTTGGTGTTCGTTAGTAATATTTTGACAGCTATTAAATTGCCACGAGAATAGACATAGACAAACCCGTGGTGGAGGTTTGCTATATTAAATTGAACTTTCACATGATATATTTAGCTTTCAATGTTGATAACAGTATTTTCTACGATACATACAGAGCTGTTTTTGTATTGTTGTGGAGTAAGTTTGTTATGAGGGTCTCCTTTTGAGCTACTAAAGCTTTTATAGCCGGTATATCTTAATGCACCCTTCAAAGCAAGAAGCACATAGTTCCAAATGGCGGTCACTCATCGAATAACTAATCGCACGGAACGTTGCGTATTATTAATAATTCCATACCTATTTCTGCCGCCACGCAGCAATGCTGTATTTCGGTTTGATAGGTATGGTTGCCGGTGAAATTACAGGCGCTCATGTGCTTCACATCTATTTCCATCAACTTGAGACATACTCAAGTTGATGGAAACAGGGCAGTGGATCGTAGGGCACGTTTTTTACGTCCGTGACCTACGAGGAAATTCTCTGTTATACGCGATGGTTACTACGTAACATGAGGTGGGCCATAAGTTTGATCCATTTCCAGGTAGTATAAAAAATAAGAAGGTTCAGTCAATAATGTTGTGGAGTGAGGCTTCTGTGCCTATAACTATTGTAAGTTCTGTGGCACAGCCTCTTATCTCGGGCCGGGGCCATTAAAACTTGGACCAACCTCTAGCTGTGACAACACTAATTGGTACCATGAACCACTTTGCGATAAATTAAAAATTATTTTAAGATTCCTGATTTGATAACTGACGAATTAGTTCAAGTTGTGTGTTTTGTTGCGCTGTTCCCAGTTGGCGACATTCGTTTTTAAAATAATAGATACCGAGAATGCGTTTATATCTATTACTGGGTGACACAAAGTTAATACTTTGTACTCTGTAGAGTACGCAGTAGCGATGGCATAGACACCTACGAAATAAAACTGCTACGCCGTAGACACAGCGTAGCACTTTGCTACGAAAACTTTTAGTTTATATAAAACTAACTGACCAATCCGCAGCTTCGCACGCGTAGCGTAAAAACATTACCCTCCTTATGCGCAGTTGGGTAAAAAGTAACCTATGTCACCCGGGGATAGTGTAGCTTCCCAACAGTGAAATAATTTTTTAAATCGGTGGAGAAGTTTCGGAGCCTGTTCATTACAAACATACACACACAAAAATACATAAATAAAAATCTTTCCCATTTATAATTATTTATTTAATATTAGTATAGACGACCTCCGTGGCGCAGTGGGCGAATAGCCGGCTGCGACTCGGGGTAGCGGGATCGATTCCCGCCACGGAACAAATGTTTTCATGATCTACAGATATTTGTTCCGGGTCTCCTTGTTTCTCTATATATTATAAGTATGTATTTACAAAAAAAATGTATATAAGTATAATATCAGTTATCTGGTTTCCATAGTACAAGCATTGCTTAGTTTGGGGCTAGATAGCGCTGTGTGAAATGTCCAGCAATATTTATTTATTAATATAAATTTTACTTAGAAAACTTTCGTGATTTATTTAAAACATTATTAAATACGGGATTTATTACGCACCGTTTGCACTCACCCTGATGAAGGTTCACGAACTGAACCGAAACATTGTCGGTCGAAACACCGATAAGACGGAACGTGATACATCCCGTATTTATAATAATGATAGATATTTTTTGGATAGTTATGGTAAGAGGCTTGAATAATGAAGATGGCATACTTCTAATTTTAATACTGGGGGTGGGGGGTGGGGGGGGGGGGAGAATAAGATCTGCACTGACATACCGCATAAGAGAGTTATTATGCATTACCCCTCTTCTAACCTGACCCCAGCCATCCTAAATCTTTGAAGTAGCGGAGTATGACTTTGGCTGGATGGCAGCAGTTTTTCAGATGTCCAATGTCGATGCTGATGTCGACTATGATTCGATTAGCTCACGCTACTTGCATACACGCGAAAAACAATCCGCTTTAATCGGGTAAAAGAGACTTTATTTGGATTTTGAAACATCTCACAAAACACTCGCTTTCACAACCTACATTTTTTCCCTACTTCACTTCCCCTCCCACTTCAAAGATAACTGTTATCAGATTGCGTTGCCGCAAAGCCTCAAAGCAGCCGGTTAGAAGCCTACAATAGGTCGATTTACTCGTTCATTGTAAGCGTACGTGATTTTAGTACAATCCCGCTTGATTATGCGAATATTACCCTCGAATTCTGAAGAGCACCTGAACTTTACCAATCAGGGTTACGTGGCATAAATTTTATGGATATTCCGTATTAACATTTTTTAACAATCATCATCATCATCCACAGCTCGACTTCACCCACTGCTGGATCTACTTCTAATTCTAGGGTGATCTAAGATCTGCACTGACGCATTGGGGTTTATTGTGCATTACCTCCCCCCCCCCCTTCTTACCTAACTCCAGCCATCCTAGCTCCTTGAAGTAATGGAGCAGGACTTTGGATTGATGGACGCAGCTTTCCAAGATCCGCGTGGATGTTGTTGTGGTGTTAGCGGATGAAGATTCGATGAGCTCCTGCAGACTCATCTTAAGTCTGACATCGCTTGTGGCCGTACAGGAAAGCAGCACGTTCTCCACCGTCTCTTCTTCCTGAAGACACACGCGACAAAGTCCACTTTCCGTGGTTCCGGTCTTCAAGAATAATTTCCACCATCATCCTTAGATCCTCGCGTTTCATTTTTAACAGGGTATTTGATGTGTTTATAGTGCTACTTTGTTCGTCTGTCCGTCCGTCTGTCGCGGGTGATTACCTCAAGCGTGGCACTTTGCTACGATTTTTTTTTTGTTTTTATAAAATATTAGGAAAACATATATTTTTAGGTAAGAGGCCCTGATCTTTGAATGACGAAGATGACATACTTACATACACTTAAAGAATACAACCTGCCTTCGTTTTTTTATATTGTATGTTTTACTTTTTTCCCTCCGACATGAAGATTGACGAATTTATCAAGCTGAAATTTTGTTTAACAAATTTATGTGTGTTTTAATAATTTGGAGTGCATCAGGTCCCAAATTGATTTGCTGCTAACCTACCTTAGTTGGGTTAAAGAGATTATTATTCATATATTTATAACTTGTATTAGACATTATATACAAGTTGAAACATAATGATCATACTGTCCCACTTGTATTGCAAGTAACAAAAATATATATATTTTTTTGTTTGTACGTAACACTGCTCGAGACTTCAAGGGCTGCAAATTCAATATTTCTGTAAAATGGAAGCAGGAATAGAAAACTAAGCCACCAGAAAGCATGAAAGCTATCATTAATCTCACTGCGAAACCACCCGGCTTCTCCCTACCTAGACGAGATTGGTGCCAGCTCAACAGGCTAAGAACCGGCTGTGGCCGCAATCGAGCATTCATGCATAAATGTGGTTGGAGAGTCACCGGCGTTCAAATGCGGATCCAGTGAAGGACATGTCACACAATAATAAATAAATAAATATTGCTAGACATTTCACACAGCGCTATCTAACCCCAAACTAAGCAGAGCTTGTACTATGGGAACCAGATAACTGATAGAATACTCGTGCTTATATACATTTTTCGTTTGTAAATACATACTTATAAAAGAAACAACCAGACCCGGAACAAATATCTGTAGACCATGCAAACATTTGTTCCGCGGCGGGAATCAAACCCCCTACCTCTGGCGTCTCAGCCGGCTATTCGCCCACTGCAACACGGAGGTCGTCAATGTCAAAGACTGTCGACTCACCAAATACAACGGGAACCCAGCAGACTTGTTCGCTCTCGATAACGACGCTATCCAATGGATGAATAATTCTAAACATTTCATTAAAGAATACCATACGAATAAATAAAATAAGTCCTATATTTTAATTTTGATTGGCAGAGCTTAACTGGAAGAAAACAGACAGATTTTTTTTTATTTCGTGCAATAAAGAATTTTTCATTTGTTCAATCAAGTAGGCTAAAATGGCGGGGATAAAAAGTACAAAATAGTGTCACTAGATCAAATAACAATATCGTTTACACGTTCGAAACCTTTCTTTTTCGTCGTGGTCGTATTTTGGAAAGTCATTCAAAATAACTAGGAAATAAAATAGCACAAATAAAACAGAAGTTTTTTTACATACGTATGCACTAACGAGATAGAAGATCCAAAAAATGCAAAAATCGTTGCTTTGTTTTAAGAAATTAGTTTCGTTATGATGGAGCAATCTCCGAGGAGGATTGCGCATTCAATTACATTGTTGTTCTCTGAAACGAGACGCGCATGTCTCTGTAATGCAATTATCCCGAGATGCACTTCATATAGAAATAACTAAACGTAAGAAAACGTTTTCTTGGGAACGTGTTGTGATTGTTTCTCTTAATGTTTTGTTCTTATAAGTATAAGGTTTTAAACTAATTTTTATTTTTCCATATCACAATTATGCTAAATATATTAATTATTAATATTAATATCAGAAAGAGTCACACTGCAGGGCAAAGGCATCCCTTCCCTCTTTTCAGGAATCCCGAGTACTAGCTAATTAGGGCCACTCTGCATAGTATGCATCCAGTTCATGCCTTCATCTCCGCCTGAGCCTACCACGCAGCCGCCGCTCGTTTGGAACCCATTTTGTAGTGGTTTAAATAATAGAGATATAATTAATTGATCGAGCGAAGCGAGATCTCTAAATCAGATTGGGCAATTTGGCGTTGTATGTATGTATGTTTGTTTGTCCGATGATAACTTTCGAAGCGTTCATCTGATCATCGTAAAATTTGGTATGAAGTACAATTCTGGTGTGACTCTGAAATGTGACTGTGAAATGTGGGGTTGTTGAGATATTGGGGTTCAAGAGGGGTAAAAATAAAACAAAATGGGATTATCCCGTCCAGCGGTACGTCTAATAAAAGGTCTTTGCGAGTACATTTCGAACCCATTTTTATTTGTAGTTAAGCTTTGTAGTTTTTAAGTTGCCACAATAAAAACTGAATTTTGATAAAATTCACAGGGTACACCAGTAACACAAATATAAGCCAAATTCTGAAATCCAGAATAACTGCAATTTCTACCCCAAAAAAATGGGACCATTTAACATGAACTCCCGTAATTTACCTGTAATTTGAATGAAACTGTAGGTCAAAGAAGTTGGTTATGTGTTTCGTGGCACTATTTTGATAGTAAAAAATTACAAATAATAATTATTGGTTTTTATGAGACACTCGCGAGACTTCAGTTCGGGGCGAACCATTAGTTTATAATAATTAAATCAACTATCTCTAACAATATAACACAACATTATTTTTGACATTTTTCTTACTGATAAAAATCTGACAACAAGATTGGCCACCAACCCTCCCTGCCCACGAGCTACGCGCTACAGCCACAAAACGCCCCCACACGAAACGAGAAGCGGTGTTTCGTAGCGACCACTGACGTCAACCGTGAACCAAAAAATGCAGTCCGCAGCGCGGTGGCGGCTGTTTGTGGCTGTGGCGCGAGGCGAGTGTGGGGTGACGCTAAGTCATAAAAAAATTTAATAAACTCCGGACCTCAAAGGCGAAAGTAACATGCAAGTGAAAGAGGTAATTATGTAAACAAAATAGGGTGTAGCGAGGTCGACGCTCGCTAAGCGGCACTCTGTCATCTTGGAATATTTTAGAGGGACGTTTCGAAGACGTCTCTCTTAGCTAAGTACATACATAGATTATGGGAGAGTAGCGTTAAGCTGCATGAAAAACGTTATTTAACTAGTTCTGTAAGCTGCTTCAATAATAGATTACGTTGAAGTAACATACCGTTTTATTTCAGCTATTGTTAGGTTTATTAATAAACTTGTATAGTGATAAGCTTATGGGCCGTTGGGGCAGAAAGGTTCTTGAGTGGAGAGGAAATGAAAAGCGCAGCGTAGGACGGCCCCCACTAGGGAAAAAGACGACTTAATCAATGTCTTTGGGAGCCGTTGGGTGCAGGACGCATACAACGCTCGCTTTGGAAGTCTATGAACGCCTATGTTCAGCAGTGGACGACCTATCGCTGATATGATGATAAAAGAGTGTATAACGTTAGTAAAATAAACGTTTGGTAAATGACCTAGGTTTTATAAACGAATTAAACTCCTGCCGTTCTAAGAGGCCCGATTTGACGTTGTCAAAAACCGTACTTTGAGACATTATGAATATTTTTTCTAAGAGTTTGTTAGCGTTTAGTTTAACTTTGTTTAAATTAATATCGAACTAGCTTAGCTATACAGTAATACCCCGACTTACGTTACCCCGTTTTACGCGAATTCGCAGATACGCGGTTTTTATTGATAGCCACGTGCACCAGCTTTCCCATTCCTCCCTTTTATTGTACGTTTTATTGATACATGACAACCTTTAACTATTTCAACCAAAATAACAAAAAATGACTCATTTATCCTTATCAAGAAAAGAAAAACACAGTCTTTGGAGCGTTAACTGAATGTATTTATATGCAAAGGTGAGCTCCGACTTACGCGAATTCGAATTCGCTCGGTCCCACCTATAGCGTAAGTCCAGGGTATTTATAAAGGGTGATTTTTTTAAGAGGTACATATATGATTTGATTTTCAAAAATAACAAAAAATTTGAAAAATTTGATGAAATCTTTATTGGAATCGATAGAACGATCAATATAATTTAATGTTTGAAGATGATTTCATGCAAATGCTGGCCGCGGCTTCGGTTTAGATGGCCCATTCGCAAGGCCCAATTTCGGCACACTCTCTCCAACATATCGGCCGGTATATCACGAATAAATGCTTCAATATTGGCTCCCAGTGCGTCAATCGTTGCTGGTTTATCCTTGTAGACATGAGCTTTAACATGGCCCCACAAGAAATAGTCCAAAGGCGTTAGATCACACGATCTAGGCGGCCAATTGACGGGCCCAAAACGTGAGATAAACTGTTTACCGAAGACGGCTCTCAATTGGGCCATTGTTTCGCGTGCCGTGTGGCATGTGGCACCGTCTTGTTGAAACCACATGTCAGGCATGTCCAATTCTTCCATTTTGGGCAAAAAAAAATCGCCATCATCACACGGTAGCGCTCGCCATTCACAGTAACGTTTCGGCCATTGTCGTCTTTGAAAAAGTACGGCCTGATGATGCCACCGGCCCATAATCCACACCAAACAGTACATTTTTCGGGATGCAGTGGTAGCTCTTGCAATGCTTCTGGCTGGTCTTCACTCCAGATGCGGCAATTATGCTTATTGACATATCCATTCAACCAGAAATGAGCTTCGTCGCTGAACACAATTTTTCGATAAAAAAATGGATCTTCCTCCAACTTTGCCAATGCCCATTCACCAAATGTTAGACGTTGTGGGAGGTCGTGTGGCTTCAATTCTTGCACCAGCTGTATCTTGTAAGGTTTTACACCCAAATCCTTTCGCAAAATTTTCCACGTAGTGGAGTAACAGAGGCCCAATTACTGCGAAAGGCGGCGAATCGACATTTCACGGTCATCACTAACACTGGCGGATACAGCCGCAATATTTTCTTCGGCCCTCACTCTACGTATGCGTGTTCGTGGTTTAATGTCCAATAAAGTAAACTGGGTTCGAAATTTAGTCACAAGCTTCCGAATAGCTGCCTCAGTAGGCCGACCAAAATGCCCATAAATTGGAAGAAGTGCGCGATGCACTCTCTTAACCGAGCATGCATTTTGATAGTAAAATTCAATAATTTGCAAGCGTTGTTCGTTCGTAAGTCGATTCATGGTTAAATTATAGACCAAACTGAACAAGTTTGACAATGACACAAGACACGATTCACGCGTGATCTGTCAAAAACAGTGTTGCCAAAAAGATACCAGCAAAAAAATCACCCGTTATACACATAATTTGTATCGTTTTACATTCAAAAAAATATTGACGATAATGATAAGTAGATAAGATTAGAAAACTATTTATTGCACTGATAAAATAATGATGAGTACCCTCATTGATCTATAATTCTTATGTATAAAACATTCAAAAACAAAATACGTTTCTGTTTTTATAAATCTAAAGTTTACTAAATGTTTAGATTTGTTGTATAAATCGATTTTGTTTGGTTCCCAAGTAGTTAAAACGATCGCAACTCTAACGGCATTAAACCCAATGATACGACATTGGAATAACATCGGATATCATAATAATTTTGGCATTTTATATGGTTGATTTTTTAAATTCTTGTTAAAAACGTTAGTTGAAAATTATCACGGCGTGAAAATGACAGACGTCAAATCGGGGTTGTTATAACGTCGCAAGTTTAAAAAGTAATTTTACGAAATATACGAAGTATATCTACCACGTTTTGTAATGTATTGAGATTGCTATCATTGCTCATTACTTTCCATCCAAACGTTGCCAGGAAGAAATTGCTTTTGACGATAAGGTTTCCCATTGTATTACATTGAGAATGAAAGTTCTAAAAGTAATCCTGGTATCCAATAATACGTCTATCTGAGTCTGCCTGCAAAACTTTATATGAAATCGCGCATTACATATCAAACACTGTTTTAAAACTTCAAAAATATTTTTATCTTTACAAAAATCACCCCTTGGGTGTCTAAAATATGACATTACGAAGTAAAATGTCGATTATGACATGCGAACCCCCTTTTCTTTTCGAGTGGCGGACGGGATATAGAATGTGGTATGGTATCATTTTATGTAGCAATATTATGTCATGTCTTTCAATGTATCAGAGTAGAAAAAAAACCTTATTTTTCCTTATTTTTTATTTTTTGATATTCATATTTTGTTCGGTGCGCTTATTGCGCATTAGCATACAAACTGTTTTGTTATATACGACATAAATCTAAAACACACAATGAATATTATTTAATTACCTACTGTTGCCCGCGACTTCGTACGCGTTACACTACTAAATGTGTAGGTAACTTAAAAATAAAGCTAAACTCGATGTTACAACTTGACTTGACGCCTTATTTTTATCCCAATGGAACTGATTTATGGGTTAAAAGGTAGCCTATGTGGTAATCCTGGTTATGATATACGTATATACGTCGTATATCTAAGTTCAGCCGTTACGACGTGATTGAGTGGCGAACAAACAAACAAATATATATCAAACATCTAAACTTTCACATTTATATTATTAGTGTGATTGTATACAGGCTGTTTCTATATTTGAGGACTTGATAATAAGGTTGTTAGAAAATTTATAATATTCTATGGCAATGAATTTGAAAACAAAACAATTTTAGAACAATACAAGCCTTTAGCCATATCCGTGTTTTAATTTATGGTCTTACACACGGCTACACATCAAGCTATACATTTCCAGTATAAGCTGACCTCTCATTCTACGAAAAACCTACACAATGCGAGGTGAGCTTATACTGGAAATGTATAACTTGATGTGTAGCCGTGTGTACATAACAAAACACGTAGTATAACTATCTGTCTAGATATATATACAGCATTAGCTGGCATGATGCAATCATTTTAGTGCCTAGCAGAGGATTTTTGGATGGAGTAGGCTTGCCCGGCTTACATGGTCAAGACATGCACGTGTTGTACGCACATACCCGCTTTCTTGCGGAGCGGATACTAAAGTATCCAACATAAAAAACACATTGTTTGCGGATACTATACAGCTTAAGGGCGCACTATACCTGGGAGACGATAAATCGCTAATTGAGAAACAATGTTTTGTTCAACAAATTTTGTGCTTTCAATTTGTAATTCATACATGTTATAGTTAAGGATACGTGCTAGAACGCCTGTGTTGTGAAAACACGATTCCATAAAATTTTCTCGATTGAAAAAAAATCCAAAGATGACTCCAAATTTGTCTTAAAACCGTTCTTATGCGATGAATACTTCAATTTAGATCTTGAAACTTTATTCAGTAATTCTACACAACATAAATAAGTGCAACTGTGTTTTAAATTTACAAAATACTTTTTAATTTGACCATAAAATTAAAATAACTAACTTTTGCACTAATGAAACCATTCGTTTCGGACGCCCGGTTCGCGATTCAGTCTGGCCTCGGCTTTCAGACGGGGTACCCGTAACGCTTGTCGCTCCAAACGAAAATCACGAAATCACGTATTTCTTACGTAGAATTTATATTAAGTTGGTTTTTGTAAAGACGCAGTAATGAGATAAGCACATCAAGAAAATGAAGATGATAAAAAACCCGGCAAACATATGAACCACGGCGAGATAGGACGTGCAGCGGCGCGCGGAGAAGCGGGGGTGAAATTCGAGTTTGGACTGAGGTATAGTCAACTCTTAACTAAAAGTTTTTGCTGCATTTGTCCTCGACCAATGCGCGGTAAAAGAAACGTGGTCGCAAGTGAGTACCTGGAGGCCCCATGTCTGCCCGCAAAAGAGCGGATACTGAATGAAATGAAACGAATGATATGAAAAGACTTATTTGACACGACATGACATAGAAAGGTAACACAATATGAGATTGGTGCGTCAGCGCTTCCTTGAGAAGTTGAAGATAAATCAGCCACTGATGCGTTTGACTTGGATTTGCAATGTAATTTCTATATTTTTTTTTATTATGTACCTACATGTTTTTTATGAATGAATGGGTTCCTAACACAACACGCACACGCGGCAGACTACCACGGAGATGGCGTGACGGCTTGGATGTGCATTAACTAGACTAGCCCACTACAGCAAGAGACGGAAAAAACTGGAAAAAAGGCGACCTTTGCCAGTGGAACAACACAGGTTAAAAATAAATGCTAAAAATATATAAATAATAATATGGTTTATGTAATGATTATTATGTTAAGTATATATTATTATGTTCTTATTTTTAGGGTTCCGTAGCCAAAGGGTTAAACGGGACCCTATTACTAAGACTCCACTGTCTGTCCGTCTGTCACCAGGCTGTATCTCATGAACCGTGACAGTTAGTCAGTTTAAATGTTCGCAGATGATGTATTTCTGTTGCAGCTATAACAAAAATTACTAAAAACAGAATAAAACAAATATTTAAGGGGGCTCCCGTACAATAAACGTGATTTTTTGCTCGTTTTTGCTCGATATTGATAACGGCAACAGGTAGACGCTTGAAATATTTACAGAATATTTAGTTATATATTCACTTTAAACATAAATAAAAAACTAAAATAAAATAAATATTTAAGGGGGGAGGGGGGCTCCCATACAATAAACATGATTTTTTTTTGCTCGTTTATATAGATAATAGTACGGAACTCCGACTCGCACTTGGCCGGTTTTTATTTTTTTTATTATTTGCTTCGAAATACCTTTTATCCTGTATCACGTCTTACCTTTTTTTAGCACGACCAGGATGACTGGAACATAATGCTATTACCATTAAGTCCTAGTACTATTCTGTTTTGTGTGAAAGTATTAAAAAAATAGCCGATGGTTGGATACCTAGATTAATTACGTTAATTTGTACCTAAAATAAGACAAAATGCCAGAAGTCAAAAAATTCAAATAATGTTAATACTAAAATATAATGAACGAACGAATGATTATTATAACTCTACTAATTTCACATTAATTAAGCTATTTACTAAGGTTATCTGCCTATTGCATAACCAGCCGTAATTGAACATAACTATTACTAACCACATTGTAGGCTCTAGATAAGCGACAACGATTCACTGTATTAAATTTTATTTAGTGATATAATGGCCTAGTTATAATTGGTATTCGAAATGACCCCTAGCTTTTATTAATTTGGGGCGGTAATAACAGAAAAGGTTTAGGACCACGGCATCGGAAATAAATTTTTAACACAGACCTTTCTTTTGATACCCAGGGGGGCAACCTCAATCTCTTTTATCAATATTAAAATAATATTACACAGACATTTCGTATAATGATCCGTAATTAGTAAGCTTACTTTAATATTGGAAAGGCGAAACAGTTTTGATGACGTCATAAATCGTTCACTCAAAACGTTTCACATTAGAGCTCAAATAAAGCGAAAAATTATCTTAAAAAGTAAATAAATCGTATTTATTTATGCTATGTTTTATTCTGAACGTGGTGTAATCACTAGAAAGCACTAAATATACATTATTAGGATTATAACACAAATGTTTAAAAGTGTTGTGGTTCAAATCGAAGTAATGTTGCTATTACCCGTGCGCGATAAGTTGGGACCTGAGCGCGGTGACGTCATATTGGCGTGTTTGTACCGCCGCAAAAAAGCGAACAAGCAGCCGCCCGCGGCTTCGTCTTTGTTTTTTTTAACCTAATTTATTATGTTACTCAGGGAGGACGCTGCTTTTTATCTAATCTTTTTTACACTATTTGAATAAAATAAAAATACAATGTTTAAGTTTATACATTTATTTTATCCATTATTTACATCATCTCATCTTCGTAACTACTTAGTGGATTTATGCCTTCTAGAGGTTGTTCTTCGTCCTCAGTCTCACTATAATCACTTGACGAAGAGGTATCCGATAAATTTACAATTAATTGCGATTCATTCGTCTCTTGTAAGAGGTCCCAACACTTTTGTCGAAGCTTGTCTAAAAAAACTGTCTGAAAAAACTCTAACACTTTTAGCACGAGGTTTCTTTCTCCGCTATGCAAAGGTTTACCCTTCATAATGATAACAAAAACACAAGAACTATAACAACAAAAACTACAACAACAAAACTATAACAACAAAAACTACAACAACAAAACAATAACACAAACAAAAACTAAAAGAATTCCAGAGCGCATCGTTACGTGACGTAGGCCAGTACGAGACTAAAAACCCTAGTAAAAAATAGTAATGCGAACGGTACAATACGGGCGCCATCGGGGAAGTGCAGGGGAAGCGGTCGGGGAGTCGCATTCCTAGCAGGTCCCAAGTTATCGCGCACGAGTAATACAAGCTTGAAACAAAACGCTCCTGAAACATGATGGTTTTTTAAAAGATGGTGTGGTCGGCGCACTGATTGTCAAATTTGTAAACAGTGTTCAACTTGCAACCTCTGATATACTCCATTATCTTCGTTAAAACCTATTGGCTAGACAAGATTTCCGAGATACTAAAACAGATAGTAATAAGAATATCAAATACTTAGGGCGACTTGCGCAACGATGCTTAAACGTATTTAGTGGCTAAATACGATTTAAGGAGTTGTCAAATCATACAAATATGTCAAATTTAAACATCATCATCATCATCATATCAGCCGTACGAAGTCCACTGCTGGACAAAGGCCTCCCTCATTGATCTCCAGGAACTGCGGTTGGAAGCGGCCTGCATCCAACGCCAACCTGCGGTTCTTACCAAGTCGTCTGCCCATCTTGTAGGTGGACGTCCTACGCTGCGCTTGCCGGTCCGTGGCCTCCATTCGATAACTTTCCGGCCCCATCGGCCATCTGTTCTGCGCGCTATATGGCCTGCCCATTGCCACTTTAACGTGCTTATCCGTCGGGCTATGTCGGTGACTTGAGTTCTCCTACGTATCTCCTCATTTCTGATTCGATCCCGTAGAGAAACCCCGAGCATAGCCCTTTCCATAGCTCGTTGAGCGACTCTGAGCTTATTCATAAGGCCAATAGTGAAGAACCACGTCTCGGTTCCATATGTCATCACTGGTAACACACACTGATTGAAGACTTTCGTCTTAAGGCACTGAGGTATGTTGGTATGAGGAATTGAAACATGTTCAGCTACTAAATACGTTAAGAGATCGTTGTAAAAGCCGGCCCATGTATAACTACATGAAAAAAGTATAATTTACAAGCCAATATTAAATTATGTAACGCAAATGTCACTTTATCCCTAAAATAGGTATTTTTGTTACAAGTTACAAGTTGGCAGCATCCACGTCCGCTCCACATATCGCGACCGCATGACCTTACAGTTGGCTTAATTCCATGTAGGTATTTTATTTTCACGTTAATATATCAGTATTTATGCTGACTAGTGCTGACGTGAGCTTAGTCGCAGTTTAGCCAACCGAAACGAGTTTAACTAACGGCTGTTGAGCCATAAAGGATCCCGAGTGAAGACCACGCACTGGAAAGCGCAGCGTTATAAGACCTTCCATTAGATGGAAAGAAGAGCTCATTAAGGTTACTAGAATCCATTAATAATATTTTTTTTCATAGCCTATACTGTCCCACTGCTGGGCACAGGCCTCCCCCTCTTTCTTCCACTTATCACGGTCTAGAGCCATATCCCGCCAGTCTCTTTGGAAGACGAGAGCGCTGCAGCGATGACTTGGACGTTTTCCAAAGAGAATGGAAGGAATAATAATATAAATATATTAATATTGCTGGACATTTCACACAGCGCTATCTAGCCCCAAACTAAGCAGAGCTTGTATTATGGGGACCAGATAACTGATAGAATACTTAAAAACTTTTTTTGTAAATACATACAACATACATAGAAAAACATCCAGACCCGAAAGAAATATCTGTAGATCATGCAAACATTTGTTCCGCGGTGGGAATCGAACCCGCTACCTCCTGCGTCTCAGTCGGCTATTCGTCCACTGCGCCACGGAGGTTGTCACGTCGTCATTACGTGGAGGCAGTATCAGATGGCAAATCTATAGAAGAGGCCTATATATTATATGTTGCAATATAAACTAATTATATTCAAGGGACAGTTTCTACACAAAAAATAAATGTATTAATAAAATTTTCTTGATTTACTATCATAGTAGTACTTTACTCGAGAAAGTAAAATGCTGCACGACGAAATGTTAGAGAACTAGTGTATTGTACGATGCCACAGATTACTAAAAAGTTACTACGAGCCGGTCAACAACAGCGTCCGTTCATGACACGCTCAGTCAATGCCCCAGCCCGGTCTTTGGATCCAGCCACAACAACTTAAAAATAATTTTTTTTAGATTTATAAAATAACATCATTTATTGATAATTTATATTTATGGTCTCAAAAATATACTCCGTCATTATTTTTAGTTTTAATTGCAGCACCTTATATATATATAAGTAGATATATGGTGCCTATAACACTTATGTATAGGAGAGAGCAGTTACTGATATGATATTGATAAAACGATATTTCGCGCGGTTAACTTGGATGAATTAATTACCGCAAGAGGTATTTTCAAGCGCTTTCATGATTCGCAGGACACGTTTAGAAGTTGATCCTGGCTATAAAATTCGTCAAACAATGTCGAGACTTTGTTCGGCCTAGAAATTCGGACAACCACAATTCGCAAATATTAACTTTATAGTGAAATTCGTGATGCCTTCGGCCCATGTAGAATTATTGTTTGTTCACATTATGTAACTATTAATAAATTGTTTATTCAGTTTGATTATTGTTGAAAGAACAATATTTATTCTAAACAGAGGGCTATAATACTGGTTATTGGTAACAATAATACAATAATAATAACACATTATTCTGCAGGCTCCATTATTTCATTAGTTCAAACCATTTATTGATAGCAGAAGGACGATTAAGGGCCGTAAATATCGCATTTTTAAAAAAAACTGGAGAAGAAGGAAAGCATAACGCTAAAAGGCTTTCATTTACACTACAAATTAAGGCTCGTCGTAGCCTTTCAACGAAATGAGAGCGTAAGAACAAAAACGACTCAGAATAATCCATCATGGTGTACTTAACAGGAATAAATATTCATTTTATTTCCTCACTGTCTTTAGTCCAGTAATTTTGTTAAAAAAGGTTAGATGGCTTCGTTTGTATTCAGGGGGTGAATCTTGCGAGAACACAATAGAGGTTTTTTTGGGAAAATGGTGTTATAAAATCAGAAAGAGTCCAACCTATCCAACCTATACTGAGTAGCAGAAAGGTTAGTCTGTACTGTACTGTCCGCAATTAGTCAAATGGCCTTAATGGAAGACCAGCGCCGGTTGTTGCAACCAGCTCATGCTGAGTTATGGAACTTTTTGCAGCCACTAATACTTTGTGCTTATATCTATTAAGATTAGTTTTTGTGTGTTTTTGTTAACTTATGTATTGGTGTTATGCTTGTGATATGTATGTGATCTGTTTCCGATAACATAGTAGGTACAAGCTCTGCTTAGTTTGGGGCTAGATAGCGCTGTGTGAAATGTCTAGAAATATTTATTAATATATAGTACACAAAATAAAGTAATTCGTCCCTTGTCCCTAATTTCGTGGAACTCTTTCCACTAAATAACGAAACAACTTACAGTTTCATATACGCTGAACCCCGCACTGTGTGCTAAAGTAGGTACACATACAAACAAGAATAACCAAAGAAAACCTAACCATGATCCTGTTTTTACTAAATCACTCTCACATTCGTATAATAGTTACCGTTATTGATCGAGCGAAGCGAGATCTCTTAATCAACTTGGACAAATCGGCATTGTATGTATGTATATTTGTTTGTCCGAGGATAACTTTCGAAGCGTATTTCGGTGTGACTAAATAAGCTAAAAATGTTGGGGGGTTGTTGAGATATTGGGGTTGAAGAGAAGTAAAATAAAATTAAAATGAGAGCCTATTAGGTCAAGTGAGACGTCAAATGAAAGGTCTTCATTAGTACATTTTGACCTCGTTTTTAATTTTGGTAAAGTTCTTGTAGTTTTTGAGTTATTAGCCATAATAAAAACTAAATTTTGGCAAAATTCACAGGGTAAACCAGTGACCCCACAGTGCTATCATTTGGTATGCGTGAAGCTTAAGTATCACAAAAGGCAAAAGTCTGAAATCCAGAATAACTGTAATTTGTACACCAAAAAAGAGTAACACAAACTCCCGTTACCTGTAATTTGAATGAAACTGTAGGTCAAGTTATTTGGATATTTATTTCGTGGCACTATTTTGATAGTCAAAGATTACGAATAATATTTTTTTATTTTTATGGTAGACTCGCGAGATCTCAGTTTGGGGGAACTACTAGTAAATACTATTCTATTCTACTGATCATCTCTGACTAAGTGGTGAATTTGATCTCTGTAATAAGTACTCCTTTTTAAAATCCAATATAAAAATAGGCGCCAGCGCGACACATTCCCTCCCTCCAAAATGAACATTATCTTAAGTCTGATATAAGTAGGGTCATGGATGCAGCTCCCTTATAGGCCTTACAGTCATTTGCGCAATTACGCTAGTACCTATCTGACTATCAAACTGACGTAATTTATTTATCGTTCGGCGATGATAACAGGTCATTTTAATGATAAATGTACTTGCAAGATGTGGAATGAGCTTCTCCCAGAGGTTTGCAAGATGGGTTTTAACACGAACGCCTTTAAAAGATACATTAAGAATTAAGCAACCCATTTGCGGTTAGCAATGCACGGCGACTACTAATGTTACTCGAATGTGGTGACCTTCGCCTTGTGTATTGAGGGCCCAGGAGGCCCGTCGTAAAAAAATATATTTACAAAACAGCTCATTGTTGTCTAATTAAAACTGCACGCCTATCTTTGATCAAAAGTCAATTGTTGTCAAAAACTAATTCAAAACAAATGAAAAATTGTTGTACCGTCATTGACAAATGATAATTGACTTAATTACTAGGTATTAAAGAAACCTGTTGTACAATGTTTTTATAAATAAATAGAAAAAAACAACCGTTTTATTCTTTATTGTACACAAGAAAATATATTTAAGAAATACAGAAATAGAGAGAGAACCACTAAAAAACTTCTTTCATCAATCACGATTGAGTTGAGATCAAGACATAAATCCCGCTTCTTTGCCGAGCTTATAACCATACGAAGACTCAAACCAAATAATTTTCACGTACAAACTTCTAATGGGAAAAGTTAGATGTCAGCCATCGTCGATCAATAAGCATCGGTACGGTATTGCGAAGTAGACTGAGATTTTGAAAATCGCTGTGTACGTTATATATATTTTTTTATTCATTCCTAGTGTACAATACTATAAAATACCCTAGCAATAATATCAAAATCTACCCATATAATATAGGCTAAAAAGTAATTTTAGTTTGATCTGGTCTATTAGTATTACTATTAGCCCATATTGTCCCATTGTTGGGCAAATACCTCCTATTTCCGCCACTCACAACGGTCCAGTGCCACCGTATGCCACTCTCTCAAAGGCGTCCAGCTCGACCCGCCATCTCCCCGGCGTGGTCTGTCGCGGCACCGCTTTGGTAGTGTATTTGTTCATGTGTTCTATATTAGTAGCACTAACACTTTCACTATTTTACACTATTATTTTGAATGAACACTATGGAATATAGAAAATACAAAACAAATAGTACAATGGGCGATCTTATCGCTTAGAAGCGATCTCTTATATACAACCTTTGGATGGAGAGGATTATGTTATAACAAAGATATATTTTATGGTCGGGGGTGTACATTTATGGCCAAAATATTTATTATGAGAGTGCGTCTAATACCAAAATTTAACTAAATACTAAATTTTATAAATAAATATGAATACAAATAGAACATATGTACTTCCATTAAACATAATATATACATATTATTTTAAATAATATAATATTAAAGTACATAAAATGAAGCTGATAAATACGATTACATATATGTATAAATGAATTGTGCGATACTATACTATTACTAATGTACACTTTAAAGGCTGTGTACGTTATATGACGCAGAAGTAATTATTAATTAATTGTTAAGTTCCTCTCTCCATCTCCGGCTGGGTGTACAAAAAAATTTCAGGGTGCATTTTTATATTATAGTCTAACTTTTTATTAGCTGCAGTAAAATGACGTTTTGTGGGTTGCCTGTTTTTGAAGAAAAATAAATAGGGATGTAGCTAAATGAGTGAATCATAAATGAATAATCAGTTTGGTTTTTTTTTTGAGATTTAATATTAAGTTGTAATGTATTTTTTTAACCTATTATTATTACTATACTAGAGGATTGATCTTTTTTAGTGGAAGTATAGGGAGGTACATTCAAAATGAAACAAAAACGTAATAATAATGTTATTTAATTAATTATTGTGAACTGAATCACATCCCTATTGAGATTAGGCTGGCAACATTATTTTACGGAATGACATTTAGAAACGTCATTTTACTGCAGCTAATAAAAAGTTAGACTATAGAACCTCCGTCTTAAAACTTAGAGCTTTTTACAATTATTTGTGAAAGCCACTAAGCGATAAGACCATGTTTTACCAAATGTTTAACCGTGAAAAATACCTATACAAATATTTTTTTTAATATTTATTTATCATACATTTACGTAGCGCAAATTTGTTTTTTATAGTATGTATTATTTCCTAGCTAATTATCTATCTCAAGGCGGACATGATGGTGATGGTGAAAGGCATAGAGAAAAACATAACGTTGGCGTCAGTTAACAGTTATCCGCTATAACATCCGTCTTGCAACGGTGACCAGTATCTTAAGATATCTCAACGCTCAACTCCTAAGTTTTTGTTTACCGCAAACTCGCGAGTTGTTTTAAATAAAGAGCAAAATTTTATGGTCGAAGTTTACGAAATCTGTCAAGGATATAAAAATGGTTTACGGTTGAACTCTGTTTTCTGAGTTTCAGGGAAAATGCTACCTGTCTCTTACTTCCGTAAGCGGAATACTTGCATTATTGTTCTTAATCTATGTTTTAACAGATTTATGCACTAAAAAAATGTATATTCTTTTGTTTTCGTTATCGCCCCGAACTGGGATATCGCGAATATCCCATAAAAACAAAATAATATTGTATTTGTAATCTTTAGACTACCAAAATAGTGCCACGAAATGAGAACCAAATAACTTGGGGTAGAAATTGCAGTTACTCTTATAGTTATTCAGTTATTGACGACCTCCGTGGTGCAGTGGGCGAATAGCCGGCTGAGACGCAGGAGGTAGCGGGTTCGGTTCCCGCCGCGGAACAAATGTTTGCATGATCTACAGATATTTGTTCCGGGTCTGGTTGTTTCTTTATATATTATAAGAATGTTTTTACAAAAAAAAAGTATATAAGTATTATATCAGTTATCTGGTTCCCATAATACAAGCGCTGCTTAGTTTGGGGCTAGATAGCGCTGTGTAAAATGTCCAGCAATATTTATTATTATTATTTTATTATTCTGAATTCCAGATTGTTCCCTATATTTGTGCCGCTAAAGCTACACGCATACTAAATTTCAGCACTGTGGGTAAACTGGTGTACCCTGTGAATTTTGTCAAAGTTCAGTTTTTGTTATGGCTAATAACCTAAAAACTACAAAGTTTAAACTAAAACTAAAAATGGGGTAGAAATGTACTCACAAAAACCTTTTATTAGACCATTTGACTGGATAGTCCTATTTTGTTTTTTTTTTACCCCTCTTAAACCCCAATATCTCAACAACCCCCACATTTTTAACACATTTAGCCACCAAAACTGTGCCATTACTACATATATACCAAATTTCACGATAATCGGATAAACATTTCGAAAGTTATCCTCGGACAAATAAACATACATACATACGTACATACAACGCTGATTTGCCAAAGTTGATTAATAGCGAGTTCCTATATCCGTCAGTATAGTATAGTAGTCGGTTTTCAACGGATATAAGAACCCACCATTAGAGATCTTGCTTCGATCGATCAATAAAGAGCGAATGAATTTATACGCCAACGTTACTCGCAGGCCACGAAATCTTGTATTATATTGATTGATTGAAAATTCTTTATTGCACAAAATACATAAAGCTGTACACAGGCGAACTTAATGCTAGCAAGCATTCTCTTCCAGTTAACCTTTGCGTCATCATCATCATCCTCATCAGCCGGAAGACGTCCACTGCTGAACATAGGCCTCCCCCTTAGATCGCCACAACGAGCGGTTGGTAGCCGTTTGCGCCCAACGGCTCCCCGCGATTCTTACTAGATCGTCGGTCCACCTTGTGGGGGGCCGGCCTACGCTGCGTCTTCCAGTCCGTGGTCTCCACTCGAGAACCTTTCTTCCTCAACGGTTATCGGTTCTACGAGCGATGTGGCCTGCCCATTGCCACTTCAACTTGCTAATTTTGAGAGCAATGTCGGCAACTTTAGTTCTTCTGCGGATTTTGTCACGCAAAGAAACGCCGAGCATAGCCCTCTCCATAGCTCGTTGAGCGACCTTGAGCTTGGTCATGAGGCCATGAGTAAGGGACCACGTTTCAGTGCCATAGGTCATCACTGGCAACACACACTGGTTGAAGACTTTAGTCTTCAGGCTCTGGGGAATTTTGGACGAGAAAATATCGCGAAGTTTCCCGAACGCTGCCCAGCCGAGTTGGATTCTTCGTGCGACCTCTTTGTCGAAGTTGGATTTACCTAATTGGACAGTTTGTCCTAGGTATACATATTCGTCGACCTTTGCGTAGTGTTGAAAAAATATGTTTATAGGCAGTGCATGACATAATGTAGCAGGAAAAAATTTATATTAAAAAAATAAGACTAAGATATATTGAGAATACGAACGAAACATCAAATATGTATAGAGTATTTTCAATAAACGTACTTTCAAATATTACATCTCAATAAACACTAGTTGAAAAATAATAGATAAACTAATAAATAGGTAGTTACAATAAAATTAAATAAACTCATATGATATAAAAATAACAGAGTGGATAAATGACAGAGCATCTACAGGACACCACTCATTTATATATGACGCAAAATAAGCTAAGTTCTGAATAGTGAACTACATATATCGCAATAATTAAGTCATGGTACGTCAGGTTTCAATTAATATCCAGCAATTCACTTCGTTTTCTAACGAGAAAAGTTCGATAAATTCTTTCTCACTTTAGAATACCTGAAAATGCTTTGAGGTATTTAAACAGCTCCCGACGCCCTAGTTTCCGTTTCACACTAAAATGAAAATTCCCAAAGTTTCCAATAACTGTTGTCTGTACTTACCCAGAGAGATCTAATGCTTAACTATGGAGATGATAGTACTTTAATAATAGATATAAAAATATACTACGTGTTTTGTTAGTACGACATTTAATGAAAACACGGCTAGGGCTATTGGCTAGTATTGTTGTAAAATAGGGTTTTTTTCAAGTTATTTACCCTTTAACAAATGTTTGCATGATCTACAGATATTTGTTCCGGGTCTGGTTGTTTCTCTATATATTATAAGAATGTCATCATCATCATATCAGCCGTAGGACGTCCACTGCTGAACAAAGGCCTCCCTCATTGATCTCCAGGAACTGCGGTTGGATGCGGCCTGCATCCAACGCCGACCTGCGGTTCTTATCAAGTCGTCTGCCCATCTTGTAGGTGGACGTCCTACGCTGCGCTTGCCGGTCCGTGGCCTCCATTCGAGAACTTTCCGGCCCCCTCGGCCATCTGTTCTGCGCGTCATATGGCCTTCCCATTGCCACTTCAACGTGCTAATCCGTAGGGCTATGTCGGTGACTTGAGTTCTCCTACGTATCTCCTCATTTCTGATTCGATCCCGTAGAGAAATCCCGAGCATAGCCCTCTGCATAGCTCGTATATGTATAAGTATGTATTTACAAAAAAAATTTATATAAGTATTATATCAGTTATCTGGTTCCCATAGTACAAGCTCTGCTAATTTGTGGGTAGATAGCGCTGTGTGAAATGTCCAGCAATATTTATTATTTATTTATTATCAAGTCCTAAAATATCATTGAAATAGCCTGTATCAAATAAGTAAAAAAATCATAATCATTCATCGTGTAAGTAGGTACCTGTTAAACTGACTAAGCGGCATCGTCGCAATAGCACCGCCGATTTACGTTAAAAATTGTTTATTGTAAATGTATCGATTACTGGATATTCAAGCTACCAGTATTAAACCAACCTCTAAAATCAATTCATACGATTCCGGATGTGTGTTTTTTAAGTCATTGTAGTACATAACAAAACAGGTTGTATATAGAATGCAGTAATATCATGAACATCCATATACGGCTTCCAAGTGTTGGAACAATATGCCACCACCAATTAGAAATTCCAAAAGTTGCAACAGCTTTAGAAAAAAACTAAAACTATTTCTAATGGAAGCCCAAATACAACATGGTAACATCAATGTCGACCTCTCTTTGATCTAGTCATCCAATAACTCTTTTTACATAAGTTTAACTAAATCAATATATTTTAAATAGTTACCCATATTTATTTATATATATAACAATTTACCTTAGAAATTGTAAGAAAGTTCATAAGTTGTATGTTTATATATATAGGTATGTAATATTATTTTAGTAAAGTATGTTTATAAAATTTATATTTACATTTAAACAAAGCTCTACACACCTTTTATTTAATCACTTATTTATTTTTTTATTTTTCTACGTAGCTGCTGCACTACCTATTGCTTCTGGTTTCAGCTGAAAATCAGCGTTGGGTGCTTAACATCCAACATTATGCTGAGCTGAACGCCATTTTGGTACGCAGACACATGAGTCGATTCAATTGTATCTACTGTTCCTTTAAATTATTTCATGTGTCATTTTGTGTGTACCAAATAAACGATTATTCTATTCTATTCTATTCTATCCATAAGACGTTCACTGCTGAACTGCTCCCCTATATTTTTCCAGAGCGACCGATTTTGTGCGGTCTGCACCCAACGGCCGTCAGTTCTTCGAGCTATGTGCCCACTACTACTTCAGCTTGCTAATCCTTTGTGCTATGTTAGTGACTGGGTCGGCTACGAACCTCCTCATTTCTGATTCGATCTTGTAAAGAAACACCAAGCAAAGCCTTCTCCATAACACGCTGAGCGACCTTGAGTCTTCTTATCAGACCCATAGAGGCCACGTTTCTATACCATATGTACTATGCAAAGCCTTCTCCATAACACGCTGAGCGACCTTGAGTCTTCTTATCAGACCCATAGAGGCCACGTTTCTATACCATATGTACTATGCAAAGCCTTCTCCATAACACGCTGAGCGACCTTGAGTCTTCTTATCAGACCCATAGAGGCCACGTTTCTATACCATATGTACTATGCAAAGCCTTCTCCATAACACGCTGAGCGACCTTGAGTCTTCTTATCAGACCCATAGAGGCCACGTTTCTATACCATATGTACTATACATAGCCTTCTCCATAACACGCTGAGCGACCTTGAGTCTTCTTATCAGACCCATAGAGGCCACGTTTCTATACCATATGTACTATGCAAAGCCTTCTCCATAACACGCTGAGCGACCTTGAGTCTTCTTATCAGACCCATAGAGGCCACGTTTCTATACCATATGTACTATGCAAAGCCTTCTCCATAACACGCTGAGCGACCTTGAGTCTTCTTATCAGACCCATAGAGGCCACGTTTCTATACCATATGTACTATACATAGCCTTCTCCATAACACGCTGAGCGACCTTGAGTCTTCTTATCAGACCCATAGAGGCCACGTTTCTATACCATATGTACTATGCAAAGCCTGTTCCATAACACGCTGAGCGACCTTGAGTCTTCTTATCAGACCCATAGAGGCCACGTTTCTATACCATATGTACTATGCAAAGCCTTCTCCATAACACGCTGAGCGACCTTGAGTCTTCTTATCAGACCCATAGAGGCCACGTTTCTATACCATATGTACTATACATAGCCTTCTCCATAACACGCTGAGCGACCTTGAGTCTTCTTATCAGACCCATAGAGGCCACGTTTCTATACCATATGTACTATACATAGCCTTCTCCATAACACGCTGAGCGACCTTGAGTCTTCTTATCAGACCCATAGAGGCCACGTTTCTATACCATATGTACTATACATAGGTACTATACATTCACAGTCTCAGTTCCTCGTCTGCTTTTTATTAGGGGTCCGTACCCAAAGGGTAAAATGGCACCCTATTACTGAGGCTCCGCTGTCTGTCTGTCTGTCCGTCTGTCACCAGGCCTCATGAACCGGGAATAGTTAGACAGTTGAAATTTTCACAGATGATGTATTTCTGTTGCCGCTATAACAACAAATACTAAAAACAGAATAAAATAAATATTTAAGGGGGGCTCCGATACAACAAACGTGATTTTTTTGCTCGTTTTTGCTCGATATTAATAAAGGCAACAGGTAATTGCTTGAAATATTTACAGAATATTTAGTTGTAAATTAACTTTAAAATAAATCATTAAATTAAAATAAAATGAATATTTACGGGGGCAGGGGGGCTCCCATACAACAAACGTGATTTGGTACGGAACCCTTCGTGCGGGAGTCCGACTCGCACTTGGCCGGTTTTTTTACCTTCGATGATTGCTCTTATAAAGCTCTCATGTCTTGAAAGATGAACAAAGATGATGATCAATATGACCAAACCAGGAAGACTGCGAATAAGCTACATAAGGAGATCGTTATCTTTGTCATGAAGAATAAGGAGGTAAAAGAACGAGGCAAATGAAGGGAAGTTGATCAGTTGCACCGACAAGAGCAAAGTTCTTTAATACAAGAAAGAGATATCGCTATAATTGGCTGGTTTGCCCTTGTTCATACTGGTGTAGGCATCCTCAGATATGATCATTCTTAGGATGGAATATTCAGATCGGCTGCAACTTCGCGGATTCCTTTCCGCTGCGAATCGCGATGGCTAAAGTTCGGTAATTAACGATCGGGCAGGTTAAGCTCCTGGCTTTTTATCGTTTATTGTGAACTGTCGAAGAACTGTTGTAGCTATCGAACTATCTGTTGTGTTGTTATGAGGCATATTTGGTAGTTGTTGGCTGGATTTTATAATAAAGAGATATTAATTATATTCCTATAGTACAAGCTTTGCTTAATTTGGAGCTAGATAGCGCTGTGTGAAATGTCCAGCAGTATTTTCTATTCATACAAATACACTGATTTCTCTTATTTAAAAACAGTAATGTGTGTATAGATATACGGTTTTCTCATAGATGCCGTTGTCAGAACTAGACCAAATGGAAATGGGACCACATAGGAAGCACCAGCTTTCAAATAAAAAAGGAATCATATAAGTCGGTTCACCCAGAACCACCTCCTTTTTTGAAGTCAGTTAAAGAAGGTACATACGCGATAAATATCCGTTTAAATCAGTTACATTGTTACCACAAATAAGTAAAACACGGTTTAACGCGTGTTTAAAAAATTCTCAACCAATTTTACTAAAGGATTTTTTTAAACATGCGTTATGCAGTGTTTTTTTGGTAAGACCCTAATTATCTACTAAACCAATCGCTTTAATGACAATGGTATCGTCGCATATCTCTATTTTTTACAATCTTTTATTTCACTTGCAATGTACCTATGTATGTTTTACTGGTCGTAGAGCTTTTGTGAACGGGCTCGAGAAAGTGGGCACCACCGCCTTACCTTTATCTGCTGCCAAATAACAGTACTTGTGCTGCTGTGTTCCTGTAAATACTGGCACATAGGCATAACAGCTAAGTCATATAGTATGGCAACGTATCCACATAGAGATCAAGACAACATAATAGCTTGTTTTGAATTCTATGTGGATATCCATGGGCTGCAGTAGCCACTTAACATCTGGTGGACTGCATGCTCGTTTGCCATATACGTTGTATAAAAAAAAAAATGGTTGGCTGGGTGGAATCTTGCAACTGAATTTTAAATCATCTTTAACCGATTGAGCTGAAATTTGGCGTACACGCTTATTTTGGCATTGCATACTTAGCTATGTAACGTCATTCTAATTCCAATATGGCGGATCATTCCAGTATGGGCATCGAATGAAAGGGCATGCTGAGGAGAACACGAAAACTAATAAAACGTCACATTAAATCCAAACTATGGGGGACCATCCAAGATGGCGGAGGATGTTTTCTGGTTTGTATAAATTGTATAAAAACAAAAAACTTATCATATTGAGAATAAAACCGTACTAGAATACTATTTTCATATCAACGGCACCGGCGCCGCGTGCGTACGGATCATGCTTCGGCTTTAAAAATATTGACTATTTAAAGAGCAAAATGTCCAGTTTTAAAAGTTAGAATTTCAAACATGACATGTTTTATTTTAAAAACTCGTCCCAATCATCGCGCAGCACTCTAAAATCAATTCGGCTAAGCCGAAAAAGAACAAACAAACAGAAATCCTATAACAATTGTAACTCTGCATATTGCTACTGGAAAACTCCGAACGAAATTAAAAAGTTGACGCCGCCAAATAAAACTAGGGTAGTCCTAGCGCACGTGACAGTGATGCCTACATTATGGCGTGAAAGTCGCACAGTGTTAGATTAGATTAAAACATTATTTATTGCAGTAATAAAATAATCCATAGGCGAATTTAATGCTAATTGGCATTCAACATTAGTGTTCAACTAATTGCGTAGGTAACTACTTTTTTTGTGGCGATTTTGTGAGGCCTCTTCCGAGAAAAGACAAAACTGTTTTCTATAAGTTCAACTTATCAAAAATGTTGCTTCACATCTTCTCTAACGTCGATAGTCTCATTTGAAATGATGAACTAGCAGGTAGAAAGCTCCACAGCCATGAGCATCATCGAAATATTGCAAGTCTCTCAGTTTAATAACGGGTGCATTTCGGAAAATGTGCAGTGGAACTTTAGAATTTGATCTCACCATCTTTATTCTATCAGCGGACAACACGCTCCGCGATACATTACCGCTATATGGTAGACATACCTCCTATACTTAAATAGTTGTCTCTTCTATCTACCTTTATCATGCGCACAGCCAAAGAGCGGAACGCCTTGCTTAAGTCTGTCTTTTCCAAACACCCCTAGGTTGTTCTACGTACCAAAATGGCGTTCATCTCAGCATAATATTGGATGTTACGCACCCAACGCTGATTTGATATGAATTTTGCGATTTTATGCACAAGAAACCGCTACTACGTGCTACATGGTAGACATACCTCCCATACGCACAAAGCGGTATTCTTTATTATGCGCACCGCCAAGGAAGGAATGGAAATACCTTGCCTGTGTTTCCTGATAACTACAACCTAGGGGTCTTCAAGTCGCGTGTGAACAGGTTTCTTCGAGGCAAGCGTGTTCCATCGTAGACTGCATTATCACTTACCATGAGGCGAGATCGTGGTCAAACGCTGGCATATAATTAAATTAAAATAAACAAAAACTGTCTGGAGTAGTCGTGCTTAAACCGAAGACGTCGGACGTCCACTTTTGTGACTTATTTCAATATAAATAGTTCTTTGATCAAAACAAACAGAAGGTACACAATGAATTATCTTGCATAGCTCAAGCATGTTTCAGTGACGCTTTCCGTTACTGCTTTCGTCACAATAAGATTCGTAGAGATAATAGAAATCAGAACTTCTCAGGGCAACATTATTGGCAGATTTGCCAACAAAGATTTATTGGCAATATTGAACAAAACGAAATAAAAGGTATAAAGTTATAAAAAGGTCCAATATTGAACGAAACATCGTCGTTGGTAACACCGGCGAAACAGCACGTGATAAATCCTGTATTTATATTAATATTTCTTTTGACAAATCAAGTTTTATCAACACTAGTAACAATTTAACAAAAAAAAAGGAAATGTCTATGGGACCAATATAAGAAATATCTATTCAAATAAAAAAAAAACAATCGGTTGATAAATGACGGAATTTTAAGATTGCAAACATTCGCACTCCCTTCTTTTTTTAAAGTCGGTGAAAAAAGCAGTTGGATGTCTGTGAAGACGTCTCAGTTTTTCTGTTGGCATGAAAATGCCTACGGTTTCAGGACTATAAGTAGTCAGTACAGTGCACCACAAAATATCGCTATCCAGGTACAATTTACTGCGGTTGGAGTTCGTTTATTGCCTACAACGAAATAAGCACAAAAACTTTGCAACAAAAAGCCCTTTCCGTATTGTCATGGAAATAAAGAACGGTGATTTAAGGTTTGGGTAAGAAAGGCTTTGTCTTGGATCTTTGGAAGCGAAATTGCAAGGAAAACCCTGTTTTATTTTACAGGTTTATTGACTACATTGTTTTTAAAACAGAAAATCGTATAAGACATAGCATAGTTAATTGATTTGTGATACCAAACCCACAATCACGGTACCACGAACCAAATTACCGTCCATAACTTGTTACTAAAAGTATGTACGTAAACATAGTAAGTAGGCGGCTGCAATTATAAATTATATGTACCTACTTAAACACTAGTAGTTCGCCCCGAACTGAGATCTCGCGAGTCACCCATAAAAACACAAAAATATTATTTGTATTCTTTGACTATCAAAATAGTGCCACGAAATGCATAACCAACTAACTCATGCAATTGGTTACTCTTTTTTGGGGTAGAAATTGCAGTTATTCTGGATTTCAGACTTTTCCGTATATTTGTGACACTAAAGCTACACGCATACAAAATTTCAGCAATGTGGGGTCACTGGTGTACCCTGTGAATATTGTCAAAGTTCAGTTTTTATTATGGGTAATAACTTAAAAACTACAAAGTTTAAATTAAATATGAAAACGGGGTCGAAATTAACTCACAAAGGCCTTTTATTAGACGGCCACTTGACCGGATAGTCCCATTTTAGTTTTTTTACCCCTCTTGAACCCCTATATCTCAACATACCTCCCACATTTTTAGCTTATTTAGTCGCACCAAAATTTTGCCATCACTACTTACCTACATACAAAATTTCACGATGATCGGATAAACGCTTCGAAAGTTATCCTCGGACAAACAAACATACATACAACGCCGATTTGCCCAAGTTGATATATGACGACCTCCGTGGTGCAGTGGGTGAATGGCCGGCTGAGACGCAGTAGGTAGCGGGTTCGATTCCCGCCGCGGAACAAATGTTTGCATGATCTACAGATATTTGTTCCCGGTCTGGTTGTTTCTCTATATATTATAAGTATGTATTTACAAAAAAAATGTATATAAGTATTCTATCAGTTATCTGGTTGCCATAGTAAAAGCTCTGCTTAGTTTGGGGCTAGATAGCGCTGTGTGAAATGTTCAGCAATATTTATTTATTTATTTAGATCTGGCTTTTAGATCTATAAATTCAATTATTATATGGACAAACCGGAAAATGTTGGAGTAAAATAGTATAACATTCAAGAGCTACGTTTTACAATTTATCACCTGATTCCTTGTACTAGGAAGGAACTATCCGTCACACAATGAAAGAGCGTTGGCATGGAGGCAGCCAATCTGCAAGTACAGCCGGGCTCAATGAGATTTAAGCGGAAAACCCCCACACGCTGCAGGGAAATGAAACAAAAGTTTTACTAGTTGAAATGGAACGGCGATGTGCCTTTTTGGAATAAAGAGTTCGTATGAGTGACTGAATCTAGTAACGCAGTTTTTAAACTGCACGAAAACCTTTAAAATGGCTTAATAACTTTTGCCAGTGCACGGCGGTTGAAATTCAACCGATATTCGTAAAAAAATTAACTTGGTTTTAGCATTCGCCCCTCCTTCTCCATATATACTTTTAATTATTGAATTTTGAAATCTCACTCTCCGTACGCGCAATAAGCTTAAAATGGGATACAAAATGTTCTCTTCACGTATTTATAATATAAAACCACGAAGACTATCAATTTCCTAACTCATAAATGTAGTAATTATGGTGCGTCTACAAATTTCGATAAACAAAAACGCTGTTACCCACAGTGCTCGACATTTCAACAGCGCTGTAACTACCGCGGTCATATTATCAAAACTCCTTCTCAAAACCCCGATACATAGAACCAGTTTCTATGCAAACTCCTTTTCCGTCCAAGCTGTCCGATTATGGAACGCCTTGCCGGTCTCCATTAAGAAATCCCCCTCACCTTCCGTATTTAAAGCTAGACTCAAAAACTTTTATCTCCATGAAGAGTCATGATTCATCTGATCTCTAATATTATTATTGTAAGTATAAGTATGCAAGTACATATTTATTTATTTTATATATGATATTTATTTATTTAAAGTTATTTATGTACCTAATATGTATGTATATAACTAATTTCTTTTTCTATTATTAAGTTTATTCTTTTTACACCTCGGCCAATCTTCCATTAAGCAATGATCCTCTCCATCCAAAGGTTGTCTGGAAGAGATCGCTTTGTTAAGCGATAAGACCGCCCATTATGCTTACTTTTATTTGGTTTTTTTTCTATAAATCTGTTGTGTCTAGATTGTAAGGTATAATAAAGAATTTTCATTCATTCATTCATTATTTGCAAAAGTTAAATTGGTGTAAATGGAAAATTATCGAAATAATGCTGTTTTTATGCTATTTACAGCAAATGTTCGAGCAATATTTTAAATTATTACGGTAAATCATAACGCTGTACAACATTTTCTATTGGTCGTAGAGCCACGAGAATCGCACCGTTCGACGTAGAAAAAAAATTAGATTCCGAAACGGCAATAAAAATTGCTAAAAGTTGGATTTTATTAATTTTTATTTTATTTATTTCGGAACAACAAACAGTTACACTATAAAGGTTAGGTAATATGCAGTGTTCATGTGATAGAAGTATTAATAATGTAACCCACTACGTTATTCACATATTGGTAAGACAGTCTCTGTCTTGTAAATGTAATGAAAAGTAGATGCAACTAGAGGGCCAGAAGGGCCTTTTAACTATTTAAATCAAAACCTTAATTATATCAGTAAATTAAAACTATACAAAGTAACTATAGGAAAAAAGTTAAAGGAAAAGCACAGAACTGAATTACGCTACGACAGAAGCGAATGAAGGTCGTGTTTTGAAAGTATTACAGACACTAAGTTCTTAAACTATGAGAAACATATAACAGAATCCGTGCGAAATTGTTTTTATAGGCTAAAGGTTCTATACCGTATTCGTGAATGTCTCAATGTTGATCTACGTGTGCGGTTATGTGAATCTTTAGTCCTTTCCAGGCTTAATTATGTGGATACAGTCTATGTCCCCAGATTATTGGCTCGGACTGAGAAGTTAATTCAACGTGTACAGAACGCTTGTGCTAGATTTTGTTTTTCTATCTCACATGTAACACCTTTTATAAATAGAGCAAAACTTCTTAAAATGTCCTCCAAAAGACATCTCCATTTTGCTATCCTTCTGTTTGGTGTCATCAAGAGCCGGAAACCAGAATATCTCTTTCGCAAATTAACCTGGTTCCGTGATTATAATAAAATAAATATGATACCAGAGCTTCACAGTCTCTTCTGGTGACGCCTGCACATGGCACCGCAGCTTTTCGTGGTAACTTTAGCTATTGGGCTACGAAGTGTTGGAACGATATCCCTCCACCTCTATGTAATGTTAGTTCAGTTAATTTGTTTAGATTAAGACTCAAAGCTGATATTCTGTCAACACAGCTAAACCAACCGTAGTGGCAGTAGCTGAAGCTCTCTATATCTTTCTCTGTCCCCGGTCTCCATGTCTTGTCTTAAATATAACCGTGAATTTTTTTTTGTTTAGTTTGATAGTTAATAGTGATAGTTGTATTGGTTTAAAATAGTAGGTATTTAATTTTGTAATGCATGTATTTAATATGGTTTGATTTGAACAATAGTTGTGTTTGTCTTATTATGGCTACCCTTGATCAAGAGGTACGTGAGGTAACATAAACTGGACTCAGCGGAAGACCAGCGCTGCGGCATATTAACATACAGTAGCATCATGCTGAGCTGAGTACCTATTCATCTCCACACAGAGCTTTTAAGTTTGTTAGTGCTTAGGTTAGATTTAATTGTTGTTGTGTTTTATTTTCCTTTATTACTGTGTGGTTGTTGAATAAAATGTTTTCTTTCTTTCTTTCTTAAATTGATAAGTTGAGCATGCAAATATGTCTACAGCCTCGAATGACGTATTGTAAGACTCAAACATACGTCGGATGGGCGCGCGTAGTCCCGAGTTAGTGCGGCAGGTGCCAGTTGCAAACAGGGAACGAGAGCGAACTGCTCTTAGATTGCACGTTCTGGGAACTACATAACACAGCTTTTTCGCTAATTCAATGCAGTCATAGTTGTTATGAATGATGTTTTTTTGTGTGGGTTACAGCAATTATGCTTTTTTGCGTCGACATATAGACTAGCTGACCAATCCGCAGCTTCGCACGCGTAGTTTTTCAATAAAAACAATACCCTCCTTCTGCGCAGTTGGGTAAAAAGTAGCCTATGTTATTCAGGGATAATATAGAATTCTAATGGTAAAATATTTTTTTAAATAGGACCAGTAGTTTTTGTGTTTATTCATTACAAACATACAAAACTACAAATCTTTCCTCTTTATTATATTTATGACCGGCATTGACAATTTAATGCGCCCTTCGGTTATAAGTTCGTCATGTTGAACGTCCATCAATACTAATATTAGAATATTGAAAAGTAACTGTCGCTCTGTATGTCTGTTTGTTACATTTTCACGACTAGGCGGCTTGACCGATTTCTATAAAATAGATTATGACCTGGATTGAGACTGGACTACTTTTTATTGACGACGCGCCTCGTCCTGTACGAAGCGCGTCGTCAATAATGTTGCTTGTATTATAATGATTCAATTTGCTTGTAGTTCATCATTTTTTTTATTAATTACTATTTTTACCCAAAATAGACTGCACTGAAAGGGGTAATTACAGATCGTAATGCGAGTGAAACTTGAAAAAATTAAAAATAAAGATAATTTGAGATCTTCTTGAGGCAATTAATACAAAACCTTTTGATCGCATAAGGACTGTGCAATGTGTTTTGCGAAGGCTCTTCAGACACAAGTCAGGGATAAAGTTTTTATGTCGCATTCTATGCTACTGCGTGTGGCTGCATCAAATAACATTATTTTACTCTCAGACGACTTTTACTGTTATTTTGTCTTCTATAGCAGCTTCTAAGAGCTATAATAATGATGTGAATGTAGATTATGGATTATATTCTCTACTAAAGAGCGAAGTATCATACTAATATTATACGCATGGCTGTTTGTTACTTTGCCACATCGTAAAAAAGGATGATTCTATGGTCTATGTGAAACGGCTTGGTCGGCTCCGGCCAGTTCCAAGCTCTTCGATGCTCTCCGAGCCGGTCTGTGTAGACGGACACTTAGTCAGAGTTGTTCTATATCTCAACAGAGCCCCGTATACTTTTTGACAGCTGCTAATGAAATAGCTGTCAAAATTCTTAAGTCTCGATTCAGTTTTAAATTTAGCTCTGGCATGCGGGCCTATTTTTAACACACTAGGGAATAGTCAGAGGCAAATGACATTGGGCGGGGCACATAGCTTGAAGTACTGACGGCCGTTGGGGCAGAAAGGTTTTCGATTTTGCTTACACTACGCTTTCCAGTGCGCAGCGTAGGACGGCCACCCACTAGATGGAAATATGTACGATCTGATAAAGGTTGCAGGCCGCACAAGATAGGTAGCTCTGGAAGACTTTGGGTCTCGCGAGTCTCCGATTAAAACAAAAAACATTATTTGTAATCTTTGACTATCAAAATAGTGATACGAAATATATAACCAATTAACTTGACCTACAGTTTCATTCAAACTACAGGTAACAGGAGATCATGTAATATGGTTATTGTTTTGGGGTACAAATTGCAGTTATTCAGGATTTCAGACTTTTGCCTAAATTTTTGTCACTTAAACTACACGCATACTAAATTACAGCACTGTGGGGTCACTGGTGTACCTACCCTGTGAGTTTTGTCAAAGTCTAGTTTTTATTATGGCTAATAACTCAAAAACTATATAGAATTACCGAAAAATAAAAATGTAGTCTAAATGTACTAATAAATACCTTGCATTTGACGCCCCATTTGACCAGTTATCCTCATTTTCCTTTTTTTTCTACCCCTCTTGAACCCCAATATCTCAATAACCCCCCAACATTTTTAGCTCATTTAGTCAGAATAAAATTGTGCCATCACTACCTACCTATGTATTACGATGATCGAATCAACGCTTCGAAAGTTATCCTCGGACAAACATACATACATACATACAACGCCGATTTGCGTTGATTTAGAGATCTTCGCTTCGCTCGATCAATAAATACGGGGATGCCCCTTGACTTTCGATTTTGAGGCTGGCTCGAATGCCGGTCTGCCTTAGAACCATACAATCAAAGTTACTGTGCCTTCCTGTTTAGTTTTCTCTCCTAAGAAGAGAAAAGTTGTCTTCTTATAAGAGACAATAAGCTTGCAACTTGTCACGTATGCAATGAAAAAATACCGGTCAAGTACGAGTACGACTCGCGTACCGAGAGTTCCGTACCTAGATAGGTTTATTTAAGTTATTAGCATTTCAGTTTTTTTTCGACATTTTTCATCATCATCATCATCCACAGCCCGACTTCACCCACTGCTGGGTATAGGCCTCCCCAAGTTTGTACCATCCGCCACTATCCCGCTACTCTAACGATGTCGTGCACCCATCTCGCTGCCGGACGTCCAACCCTTCTACAGCTATTCCTCGGCCACCATTCAGTTGCTACCCTGCTCCACCTGTCATCACCACGTCTTGCCAAATGTTCCGCTCAAGACCATTTGAGCTCCATAACTCGATTCCCAACATCATGAACCTTCGTTCTTCTACGGATCTCGACGTTTGGAACTCGATTTAAGAGTTTGATGCCGAGCATGGTACGCTCCATGGCTCTCTGTGCAAATCTTAACCTGTACACAGCCTCTTGCGTAAGCGTCCATATCTCTCCATTTTTCATCATATCTACAAAAAATTACAATATATAAAAAAATTGTTTTGGAATGTTTAAATCACCCTCTTTGATTCTTTGGGTCATATAATGATAACAATTGTTTTTTTTACTTGCAATACCAATCAAAGAATAGTAGGAGATAAAAGATAGCCGCTTATTATTATTTATAACTATTTTAAATTTCAAACTTATAGGTTCAGTAGTAGCTGTGACAGACGGACAGCCAGACGGACGAACCTTACTAATATATTATTTGGGGTTGCATCAGTCTACCCCCTAATGTTTTTCAAACTTTCGCGATCACTGTACATAATTATTGATTAAAACGGGTATTTATCGCGTATGTACCTTTTTTATTTGTTATCCCGACGTTTCGGCTGTGTTGCAACAGTCATGAGAGTCAGCCCGAGACCATGACTGTTGCAACACAGCCGAAACGTCGGGATAACAAATAAAAAAGGTACATACGCGATAAATACCCGTTTTAATCAATAATTATACCCCCTAGTGGTATACCTGTACAGGTCTGTGTACTAAGTAAGTGATTTATGTCTTTCATAGGTATAATCGCAGGAAGTTTATATATATATATATATTATAAGTATGTATTTACAAAAAAAAAGTCTTTAATTGTTTTATTAGTTATCTGGTTCCCATGGAACAAGCTCTGCTTGCGCTGTATGAAATATCCAGCAATATTTATTTATTCAATAATGTCGTAAGCATAAATACTTAATACTTCGCAGCATTTTAATAAAAATTAAATAATTCTCAGTACCTACCATCTCTCAGTAAAGATACAAAGAAATATAAAAATAAACTTTATCAATAGAACTCAGACGATATAAACCAAATCCCAAGCTAACAGGAAAAGCGAAATTGAAAACAAATTACAATACGCTCCATTTAGAAGACATTTCAAAGGAACGTTTATAAAAATATCTTTGAAATGATAGTAGTGAGCCGTAGCTAAAGGAATACCGGTTCATTGGAAGATTATTAAGTAATAAGTACCTACTTGATATCAATGTAAATGGACTCTTATAACTGATACTTTACTAGATACTTTACTTTACTACTTAGAACTCAAGTCACCGACATAGCCCGACGGATTAGCACGTTGAAGTGGCAATGGGCAAGCCATATAGCGCGCAGAACAGATGGCCGCCGGAAAGTTCTCGAATGGAGGCCACAGACCGGCAAGCGCAGCGTAGGACGTCCACCTACAAGATGGGCAGACGATTTGGTAAGAACCGCAGGTCGGCGTTGGATGCAGGCCGCTTCCAACCGCAGTTCCTGGAGATCAATGAGGGAGCCTTTGTCCAGCAGTGGACGTCCTACGGCTGATATGATGATGATGATGATGAAATAATAAATAAATATTGGTATAAACATTTCACACAGCGCTATTTAGCCCCAAACTAAGCAGAGCTTGTATTATGGGAACCAGATAACTGATAGAATACTTATATACGTTTTTTTTTGTAAATTCATACTTATATAGAAAAACATCCAGACCCGGAACAAATATTTGTAGATCATGCAAACATTTGTTCCGCGGCGGGAATTGAACCCGCTACCTCCTGCGTCTCAGCCGGCTATACGCCCACTGTGCTACGGAGGTTGTCAAAGACTTTTTAAACCAACATAATAATATTACATTCTATTGACATAGTAAGTAAAGTATTGTTCTGAGCTGAGGGTTCGGGATAAATAATGAAAATCAATCTAACCAAAATAACACTTTTATTCTAGATTGAAATGATAAATACACGAACTTAATCACAACACGGTGGCACAATAAGCCACTAAAAGTCACCGAAATATTCGCACGTATCGCCAAAACTAGACTAACTCTGCGGACGTCTCTACGCACTATTTATACCGCGCACAGTAGGTACATAACTCGCGAACGTTCTCGATGGTTCCACTGGTAACTAAAAAAGTGTAGGTATTTCGACCGACTACTATTTCTTATTCTGTACAACTGTAGGTAAAAACGTAGTATGTAGGTATATTCCACACAAAGTATTGCCTATTCTGTGACACAGTAGGTATAACTTCGAGAAAACAACTATTACTTATTCTGTAACAGCCTCGGCGTAACAACATGTAAAACAGCAATTTTTTAATCATAATCCAGTTTATTCCAGTAAACTTGTAATATTTTAAATGTACCAGAAAAGTTGACCAAAACAAGAGCCAAGTGCGAGTGCGACTCGCGCGCCGAGGGTTCCATATGAAAAACTCTGTTGGAATGCTAACTGAGCTCTTTTATATGATACCCCATTTGATCTAGTAACCCTATTTTTAAATTTTTATCCCCACCATTTTGACCCCTCTGGCAATAATAACGTATTTTTTTATTACAGTAGAGTCAGTATTATTTATAACTACTCCAAATTTTAAGTAAATAACTTTAGTAAGATTGCTGAGATAATTTTCTGTGACAGAGGGACAAAGTCCAATTTTAGTACCTAAAAATGTGCTCTAACAAATACGAAGTATATATTATCATCATATCAGCCGTAGGACGTCCACTGCTGGACAAAGGCCTCCCTCATTGATCTCCAGGAACTGCGGTTGGAAGCGGCCTGCATCCAACGCCGACCTGCGGTTCTTACCAAGTCGTCTGCCCATCTTGTGGGTGGACGTCCTACGCTGCGCTTGCCGGTCCGTGGCCTCCACTCGAGAACCTTTCGGCCCCAAGTATATATTATAATTGAAGTTTAACTACTACTGGCCCCAACACCTAGACAACTCTACTTACTACTTAATAAATAGGTAATCAAGATTATTAGAACCATCTCAAAAAAAATTAATTTTAATTTTCAAGAAAGCACTACCAATTGTGCTACGGGCTCTTGTCACGTCAGGGTCGAAATTAGTAAGATGATTCAGATTACGACTAAAGCGCCCGCCGTTAGCTTTATCTACAGGAAAACTTAGCCAGTTTTTTGACCTGCTCAATGCCAAACGTTGCAGTTTAGTACATTGACAAGATATGTCGGATAACACTATATAAAACCGGCCGAGTGCGAGTCCGACTCGCGCCATTAACGGCACTTAGGGTTCAGTACCATTAACGGCAAAAAATCACGTTTGTTGTATAGGAGCCTGTCTTAAATATTTGTTTTTTTTTTAAAGTGTATAATTAACTAAATATTCTGTGAATATTTCAAGCGTTTACCTGTTGCCGTTATCAATATCGAGCTAAAACGAGCATAAAAATCACGTTTGTTGTATGGGAGCCCCCCCTTAAATATTTATTTTATTCCGTTTTTAGTGTATTTTGTTATAGCGGCAACAGAAATACATCATCTGTGAAATTTCAACTGTCTGACTATCACGGTTCATGAGATACAGCCTGGTGACAGACGGACAGACAGACAGCGGAGCCTCAGTAATAGGGTGCCGTTTTACCCTTTCGGTACGGAACCCTAAAAAATAAAAATACTATTTGAAATAGGCAATATGTGCTACTACTCTGATAACTTCGTTAAGTACGGGCGGAGAGGTACTTGTATCTCAAACAAATCCAGTATGACTCGTGACTCACCTCACACGCTGTCTTCAGAACTCAAATTGAGTTTGAAAGTTTTTGAATAGCCTCAAATGAATAGGGTCTCAGCTGAATAATTATATTCTGTAAATCCATTAGCATAGCGCCGCGCAATCTTGGAGTTTGTTCAGTGCGGGCCAGCGTTTATTAAAAACAGGATTATACAAGAAATTTCTGTAGTCATGAACGTATTCATGTTCAGAGTTTTAAACGAGGCATTCCTCGTAGCGCACCGAAGTACTTCCACATAGCGCACACGTTTTGGTGCGCTTCATTCAGTAGGTATAAATGTTAAGTTTTTATTCCTCGTTGCGCACCAATGACACTGTAGGTAGGGTCTAGTGATGGGATAATAATGTGTCAATATCACTGATGAAACTAAAATTATATTACTTTTAATTACCTAAATCCTAATTTGATTTATTTATTTTAGAATTTTATGAAAACTTACAGGTAGGTACACAAAACATAATTAACTATCAGAAATATACATTCTGGGTACATGTCAGCTGAAAGCCAATTATAAATTTCCACTTATAGGTTGGTGCGCAACGAGGAATAAAAACTTAACATTTATACCTACTGAATGAAGCGCACCTAAACGGGTGCGCTATGTGGAAGTACTTTGCTGCGATTCGTCTGGGTGTGCTACGAGGAATGCCTCTTTTCGACGACTTCTTACATGTGTAGTTGTATACTCCTGACTTCTACGATTTAATTCTTATTCGATTAGTTTCTAAAAGAATTGCTACATACTTGACCTTTATAACGACGCCGTTAGCTTCACACACAAAAATACGGCTAATTCTTAAAGGGTTCCTGAGATGGCAGTATTGTACATCGCCATTTCAAATTGTAATCGTTACCATCACAACAATGTGAGAGCCCTTAATGGCACTTAGTGAGGACTTGCTCAAAGCGACAACACTTTTACCACAATACATTTACGAAGCAGTAAGAAAATCAAGTAAAATACGATTTAAACTAAGAATAAAAAACCGGCCATATGCGAGTCGGACTACGAAAAATTCTGTACCATTATCTATAAAAACGGCAAATAAAATCACGTTTGTTATATGTTGTTTGTTGTTGTCATTAATTAATATTTACGGGGGGCCTCCCCCGTAAATTAAATTTATTTTAATTTCATTATTTATTTTTAAAGTGAATAATATAGAATTAGTAAGGAGATTAAAGATTTGGAAGATATGAATAATACTGAGTACGAAGTCTCTCCAGTCGACTCGAGAACAACAAAGGTACCTACATATTGTCAACTGGCTTCAAATGTTAAAGTTGTCGACGAAACTCCGCAACATGCCTACCTTTATTCGGACAGAATAGGCCACGGACTGGGACCGCAACTGAACGGACTAACCAGCAAGACAATTTGAATCATTGCAGCCTAGGCTCAACATTAAAGAGACTTGTTAATGTATGTATGAAAAATATACTGAACGTATCACCAAATTCTTTAGTGATATTTGTGACTAGTGAATATAATCACCTTATGTCTCGTAAGGAGTTAAGGGAATGTATAAAACAGATGAATGAGATTATTACTCGCTTGAAAATTCAAATTGCGATGTGTAAATTCCCATATCGCCATAAACTTAATATATTATATAACAATTATTTGCATGAATTAAATTGTGACATGTATAATTTGACTAATCATACTGATAGTGTAAATGTAATTGATCTTAATTTTGATTTCTTGACTGATAAATCGTACTTGACATCCTCAAGTAAAAAATATATAAACATTCTTTCTAATTTGTTAAAATTTAACATTGACTCGCCTATTGGCACGAAAAAGACGGTCATAGATAATTATGACGACGGATCCAGTTGATACAGTCTTCCAATAATACAGAAGATGACGTCAAAATTAAGAGAAAGGGTTTTCAAAAACTAGACTCAGTCATAGATCTCACATAAGTAAACTCAACAATAAGATAGCATTTGAGATAAGTCATCAAAAATTTCAAGAACTACAAGGCAAAAATTTATTATTAAGTTTATTTTTAGAACATAAAAACATAGATATTCTTTGCGTAACAGAACACTGGCTTAGAGATGAGGAGATAAATGGGTATGTGTTAGATAATTATAAGATTGTAAGTTCATTCTGTAGAAAAAAAAATAAACGTGGCAGTACTGCTATTCTTACCAAGAAGGGAATCAAAGCCAAATCTAGATCGGATATTTGTAAACTAAGTATAGAAAAAGACTGTGAAATTTGTTGAATTAAGACTAAAAAACTTATAGTTATTGCCGTATACAAGTCACCAGGAGCTGATCTGGAAGTGTTTATGAGTAAACTTGAAACTTGTTTAGAAGAAGCTTACAAATAAAACCAAAAATCTACATAAAGGTATTGTAATATGCGGAGACTTTAACATTCACTTATCACTTTCAAATGAAAGTAATAGCAACCAAAGTACCGCACTTGAAGATCTGCTTGAATGTTATGCTCTTAAAAGAAAAATCTTCGATATCACTAGATTGACTAAAGATACACAGTCACGTATTGACATTGACAATATCTTTACAAATTTAGATGTAGTAAACGCAGAAGTATTGAATGGCGTGCAATCAGATCATGTTGCTGAATGTATTACCATAAACGTTCATAGTGAACACATTAATGGTGCCAGATATGTAAAAAAGAGAGCTATTAATGATAATTCCATTGAACTTCTCAAATCAGCTATTAATCATGAGTATGCGAATGCTGAAGTATCCAGTTTTCCTGAATTCTTAGCATCGTTTGTGAGGGTGTTGAACAGTGTAATGCCAATTAAAACAGTTTGTAGAAGAGCGAGGAAACCATTTAATGATTGGGCGATGGTGGGTATAAGAACATCACAATGCTATATGAAACAACTCTACTATCTATTATCGATAACTAACGATGAAAATTTGAGAACTTACATTAAGCACTACAGCAAAATCTTTAAAAAATGCTGTATAAATGCTAAACGAATCCATATACGTAACGAAGTATTAACCTCGAAAAATGTGATTAAATCATCCTGGGATATCATAAAAAAAGAAACAGGAAAATGGCTTCAAATAACAATTATATTGAAAAGATAATAGGCTTTAATAATGAAGTACTCTCCTCTCCCATTGAAATTGGCAACCATTTTAATGATTTTTTCGCTTAAATAGCAGTGACATTGACTCAGAATCTCATGACTTCAGAAATAGAATCTTTAAAATACTTGACTAAATTTAGACCATCAAATAATATGACATTCGTGCTTAAGGATATTACTCCAAATTGTATTGTTAAAATAATTGATCAGTCTGTGGGATGTCTCCATACTAATTATAAAGATACTTAAAAATGTAATACCTTCACCCTTAGCCGTAGTTTTAAATAACTGCATACACAATGGAAGCTTTCCCGATGTGCTTAAATTAGGTAAAGTAATTCCCTTGTATAAAAAAGGTTCACATTCCGACGCAAATAACTATAAACCAATATCACTTTTGCCTGTCTTTAGTAAAATCTTTGAAAAAAATATTGCTCTCTGACATTGAACTCTATACATTCATAGAAACCCACAAAATAATAAATGATAGACAGTTTGGGTTTCAAAGGAAAAAAAGCACAAGTAATGCAATAGCTTCCCTACTTGAAAGGGTTCTATGGGATTTGGATAGCTCAAAAAATACATACGGTCTTTTTTGCGTCCTATCAAAGGCATTTGACTGTGTTTCCCATAAGATTCTTCTGGGAAAGCTGGATCATCACGGTATTCGGGAAAGAGAGCTATGCATTCTAAAGTCCTATCTAGAAAATAGAAAGCAAGTTTTGGAATGCAATGGACATAAATCAGAGGTAAAACATATTTCAATGGGAGTACCACAAGGCTCTATTTTGGGTCCTCTGTTGTTTATTCTTTATATAAATGATTTGGTGGTTTGTGTAGAAAGTGAGAAGGATATAGTTCTCTTTGCTGATGACACAACGGTAATTGTAAGTGACAAGATAAAAGATAATGTTTGCACAAAATTATATATTTTAATAATTAATATAAATAAATGGTTTAATGCTAATAATTTATTACTAAATGTAGATAAAACTAATATTGTAAGATTCTTATTAGGTACTGGACATAATAAGGACATAGCAAAAGATATTATTGATAAACATTTTATGAATACTATTGACACTATTAAATTTTTAGGCATAAATATTGACAGTAAATTAATTACGGAACCCTAATAACGAAGATTTAATTTTACACAACAACCAAAAGGGAGTGTATTGATAAATGTCGAATTTCGTCTGCACTGCGAAAGAAAAATTAAAGTAAGCTAGCCTAAAGAACCTGCAGACAAAAACAGGAAATAGCTAAGATACGTTTACAAACGAATCAATTTATCTCTATCCTGAACGCCACTAACGTAATACAGGATATCTTTGTCAAAAATATATTACGATGACATATAGTACATGTTAAAATACAATACAATACGTCATGAAGCTTATTTATATGTTATTGGTTAAACAAGAGTGCAAAGTTGCTTTTTAACCGCGTTCTCAATTTTGATGACCGAGCAAGCGAAGAATTCTAAAATTAAAAAAATTGGAACCCTGAGCGTTTAGCGAGGGAATCAAAAGAGCACGAGGTGAAAAATCTTTGCACTCTAGTGCAACACGTAACTCTTCATCTCACCTCAGCGAGGAAATGACTAAATGCAAAAAAGTATGATAAACTCGGCACCATGGAGGTAGAAGTAAATAGGTTTAATGATGTTTTGAATTCACAAACTTAGTGCACACGATGTTCTAAATTCAATTTACTTTATCCTCTAGCGGATAAAAACGGCTTTTGCACAGATATCGAAGAGCAAAAATACTCTTTCCGAGATTGGGGGGATGAAAAAGTTATTTTATTATTTGTTTATCGTGAATGATATTAGATAAATTCTTTTGGAAAAATAACTGTTTAAAACCTTCACTGACATTATCAATAGACAATGATTTTTTCTCGATAATTCAAGTCTTTTTGGGGTCCATTCTAAGAAGATGAAATAAATAATGCTGGTTATTTCACACAGCGCATTCTAGCCCCAAACTAAGTCAGGCTTGTAATATGGGAACCTGATAAGTAATACAATACTTCTATACTTTGTGTTTTTATAAATACGTACTTTTTTATAGAAAATCTCCCGGACCCACGAGAGACCCACTTCACCACAAACACTAGCTTCCGCCAGCGGCTTCGCACGCGTGGTTTGTCAACAAAAAGTAGCCTATGTGTTAAGCCAGATATAATCTTACGTATATACCAAATTTCATCTAAATATTTTCAGCCGTTACGACGTGAAAGGGTAACAAACATCCATACAAACATTCACGTTTATAATATTAGTGGTAGTGAGATTTGTTCCAGGGCGGTTTTTCAGCCACACAAGACTCAAGACTTCAAGAGATTGGACTCTTTATTCTTTATTGTACACAAATAGATTTACAGATAAAAATAGCTTACAAAATGGACATGTACAAAGGCGAGCTTAACCCTAATAAGAGTTTTCTTCCAGCAAACCTTTGAAGATAGAGATATTTGATTATAGTGGTGGGTACGTGCACAGAGAATGACATTGGAGTAGAATACTAATATATAGTATATACTATAATAAATACAACACTTAACCATATTATAAATAATAATATTAATACCTATATACTATACCTACATTAAAGATAAACATAATATATTATACAAAATATAAATAATATACCTACTTATACATAATAAATAACCTAAAAGCTTACAAGGACAGGTAATGCTCTTTGACTCTAAGCTTAAAAGTGCTTAGTGATGGACATGCGCGGATAGAGTGTGGTAGAGAATTCCACAGGTTGACTCCATGGACAGTGAAGGAACCGCCATAGCGACTGGAGGAACGAGGAGGGGTTTTGAGAAGGAGGGACTTAGATGACCTACAAGTCATCTCCGGTAGGACAAGAAAATCGAAGCGCTCACGGAGGTAAGAAAGGAGCTAAAGGATTGAAAAGAGTGTTGACTCTTTCTTTCAATGAGCGTTTATTGACCATTCTAAAATATGATAGTAATATGGAACAGTAAAGGTTTTTCCTTGGACTAGTTTTTCCACTGCTCTCATTTTGACTGTTATTTCCTTTAACTATATCTACTGTTTGACACTCTCTTGTGATTTTGTAGCATAAATATAAATTCGCTTAATGATCGCGCTGCCAAGCGTTCCAAATCATTTTCATATTTTCTGCTGCTGTTTTTGACGTCGACTACGATCCGCCCCTGACTTCACTGAACGAATAAAAAGCAAGAATAAAAAGAAGAAAATTTAATACATATTTCTTGTATTTAATATTCAATATCTGCTACCAGTACTTATAATTAAATAAATAATTAAATATTTCTGGACATTTCACACAGCGCTATCTAACCCCAAACTAAGCAGGGCTGGTACTATGGGAACCGATAACTGATAGAATACTTATATATTTTTTTTTGTAAATACATACCTACTTATAGATACTAGTGGTTCGCTCCGAACTAAGATCTCGCGAGTCTCCGATTAAAACAAATATATACATATATGTTATTTGTAATCTATGACTTTCAAAATAGTGCCACGAAATGCTTAACTAAATAACTTGATCTACTGTTTCATTCAAATTACAGGTAACGGGAGTTCGGTAACGGGTGTTTACACTTTTTTGGAGTAAAAATTGCAGTTAGTCTGGATTTAAGACTTTTGTCTATATTTGTGTCACTTAAGTTACACGCTTACAAAATTACAGCACTGTGGGGTCACTGGTGTACCCTGTGAATTTTGTCAAAGTTCAGTTATTATTATGGCTAATAACTCAAAACCTATAAGGACCTTTACTAAAATAAAATTAAAACGGAGTCTAAATGTACTAATGAAGACCTTTTATTTGACGTCCCACTTGACCTAATAGTTTCATTTTAATTTTTTTACCCCTCTCGAACCCCAATATCTCAACAACCCCCCCAACATTTTTCCTGATTTAGTCACACAAAAATTTTGCCATCACCACCTACCTACGAGTATCTATCAAATTTCACAATGATCGGAAGCTATCCTCGGACAAACAAACATACATACATTAATACAACGCCGATTTGCCCAAGTTGATTTAGAGATCTCGCTTCGCTCGATCAAATATACATATAAACAAACAACCAGACCCGGAACAAATGTCTGTAGATTGTGCAAACATTTTTTCCGCGGCGGGAATCGAACTCGCTACCTCCTGCGTCTCAGCCGGCTATTCGCCCACTGCACCACGGAGGTCGTCAAAGTAAAGTATTTATAATATTGCTTTTATATGTTTTTTATGTGTTTTTAGCGACAATAAATATTTCCTATTATTGTAGGTATTAAGATAATTAAGAGTTTTTTGTTTATACTTTTTTAGTTAGAAAACTTTCGTGATTTATTTTAATCATTATTATAAATACGGAATTTATCGCGTACCATTTTGTCAGTGTTTACGATTTATATCTATCGCTAATTTCATCAAAAACCAGACAGTCCTGGCAATGGCGCATTTAAATCATAAACATACAGACTGCCACGTTTATAATACATTAGCTTTTTCACAGCCACTCAGCTGCTTTGCTAGAAATAACTTTTTGATAACACGGATTTCTTTTTGGATGCCGCTGAAAACACAGCGAGAAAAGGTTTATAAGTGAACTTTAAGACTTGATGGTAAGTTCAGGGTTTTTTTTTTACTTTAAATGAGATTTTGTAAGATTAACCTTATGATCGTAATGTTACTATCCTAATATTACATTTCACTTCACTCACTTTCATATCGTGTTCCAGGGCTGCCGGTCGGATTTCCCGTCACGCTAGCATTAATGATATCATACGCCGGGCTTTTTGCAGCGTCAACGTTCTAGCCGATCTCGAACCGAACTGTCTGATACGTGACGATGGTTAGCGGCCTGACGGTATGACTCTTGTACCTTGGGAGAAGGGTAGGCCTTTAGTGTGGGACGCCACGTGCGTCGATACCCTTGCGCCATCTTATTTGTCTGGTACAGTAGTTGGGGCCGGTGTGGCGGCAAATTCAGACGAAGATCTCAAGGGGCGCAAATATGGAAGTCTCGACAGATCTTTGTATTGAGACGTATTTGAGCCATTTGGGGTTGAGACCCTGGGTCCATGGGGTACCGGGACCCATCGTGTTTTCAAAATTATTTCTAGGCATTTGGTCGAAGCGACGTGTGATCCGAGAGCTGGCGCACATCTGGGTCAACGCACAAGCATTGCAATTCAGCGGGGCAATGCAGCCAGTGTCTTGTAGCAGCAGTTCTTGTTGTTAGTTTTTCTTGCCTGGTAGTGATCCGGGGCAGTTGAGCTATAGATCGTTTGCAACGGTCTTTAGATGATTCAACTGTTTCTTCTGTATTTTATTGTAAATAATTGTATATTATTTCTAATAATTGTCTGTGATTTTACAGATGATTCCACGTACAGCCAACAACCACAGAGAGCCACGCACCGCACCAAGGCTGCGTGAATCTGAGATTCGAAGCCATTTTGACATTCCAAATATCAAGTGAAAGAGAAAGTAGGACGTGCCTTGCACGAGCTCGCCCCGCACCTATGAAGTTACTGACTAGCAGTATCGCTATAGGCGTGTCTGCGCTACCACGGACGAGACACTTACCACGGTCCGTTGGTGCGGGTTTGTCCGCATCTGTCTGCAATCTCACAGACCGTGAGAAGCCACCTTTTCACAAACTGAATTCTAGCGATATCATGGTTAGCGCTTACCCCATATGAACATACTTATGTTACATCATTTTTAAATACGCAAGTTATTAAATCATATAACAACCTAAAAATACAGAATATTTAGTACAGACTAAAGTTTTTATCAAAGTATACTAAGAAAAGTGCACTTTGCTTCCGCCAGCACCATCTCGGTGTTTCTTGCTTAATCTATGCAAGTTATTGCAAGATTTGCAAACTTTTGCTCTTCCATTCTCATTTTCTACCATTAGGACTAAGCAAGTGTTATTATGTACGCTGAAGTTGTAAAGTTTTCTTATTTGTAACGAGATTTGTTCAACTAAGTCATCATTATATCAGCCAGAGGATGTCCGCTGCTGATCATAGGCCTCCCCCATAGACTTCCAGAGCGATCGATCTTGTGTGAACTGCACCCAACGGCTCCCAGCAACCTTTACCAAGTCGTATTTTCATTCAGTGAATTTTCTGCCTCAACGGCCGTCAGTTCTTCGAGCTATGTGCCCTGCCCACTGCCACTTCAGCTTGCTAATCCTTTGTGCTGTATCGGTGACTGGTTCATCTACGCACCTCCTGATTCCTGATTGAATCTCGTAGAGAAAGACCAAGCATACCCCTTTCCATAGCACTCTGAGCGACTTAGAGCCTTCTTATGAGGTCCATAGTGAAACCAAGTTTCTGTACTATAAGCTATACGATAGCTAATATTAAGTTACATAAGCTTTACAATAATTACCCTCTGATATAAAAAATGTGAGCTCATTAGACGTATTTAAAACTAAACTCCCTCAACATATAACTAATGTTGATATTTCTATCTCGCTCGCTCTTGCAGAACTTACGGGTGTCGCTAGTGATGCGCTGAGTACTTATCGATAATAAAATAAATAAATAAATGTTTACTAAATAAAGTGATTATAACTAACGAACAATCTACCTGAATGCGTTAATTGAGTACATACCTACCATCATCATCATCATCCACAGCCCATAAGTACCCACTTCTGGGTGTAGACCCCCCTTTGTACACGACACCCTTCCCGGTCCTGTGGTGCGCGCATTCAGGAGTTGCCTGCGAATTTTTGTATCTCGTCGATCCACCGCGCCGAAGGACGTCCTACCTACCATAACTCGAACGAATTACAATATCTTTTTTGCGTCTACTGATTCTCATGTAAGTGATAATTATTATCTTTTTCAGAATAAATGATTCTTAAACCTAAGTTATCACTGGTAACACTAACTAATTAAAGGCTGAAGCGCGGCGTAGGACGGCCCCCACTAGATGGAAAGAAGACCTGATAAAGGTTGGTGGGAGCCGTTGGGTGCAGGCCTCATAAGATCACTCGCTCTGGAAATCTATGGGGGAAGCCTTCAACTGTTCAAGAGTCCGAGTCCTTCCGAGTGGAAGTCTTGTGGCTGATAGTAATATGATGATGCAAAAATTGGGGGAGTTATTACAGTCGAGAGCCTAAAATAATACAATTGTTAAATAAAATGTACTATGTTAGATGTAAACTGTTGAAACACACATACTCGCCACACCGCACGAAGTTCAACAGATTGCCGACAAACTTCAAACACCATACGAATTGGTTAACAAAGCCGCGTACATTCATAAATTCCGCTTCTTCTTTGAAGTAAGGATTGTTTGTTAGTTAGTTTCACGGAATGCGGGGTTCTTTTTTAGGGTTCCGTACCCAAAGGGTAAAACGGAACCATCCGTAAGATACTGGGACCAATTCGCAGAGGACGGAAGCTTGAGAGTCCGAAAGAACTTACAGATCGAGGAGTTAGTGAAGGAACACAACATCATCGGTGAAACGAAAGCGCATCGCCTTCGCTGGCTCGGCCATTTAGAGAAAATGGGAGAGGATCGACGAGTTCACAACGCCTACCTCGGTTGCCCCGCCACCGCGGTGGCGGACGACCCGTTGGATGGCCGCGGTACCGCTGGAATGATGTAGTGGAAGCGGACCTGCGTGAGCTACAAGCGGGAAACTGGCGGGAAGCTGCACAGGACAGACCAAAATAGCGACTGCTTTTATCGGAGGCCAAGACACACTTCGGGTCACTGAGCCATAGGAGTAAGTAAGTAAGTATCGATTACTGAAATGGTGGTATTAAGCCCACCTCTAAAATCAGTTAATACGATTCCGGATATGTGTTGGTAACTGAAAACAGGTTGTTCACCTTCTATATGCCTTCTCGTGAAGATTTAATGACCCTATAACTACTGGTTAAATACTGGTAAAATAATTCTTTTATACGATCTGGAGATGGGAGCTGGGCTCGCCCGGAGAAATACTACCACCTACTTCTGCCGCCAACCAGCATTGCTGTGTTTCGGTTTGTAGAGTATTACAAGAACATGAGGCTTAATACCTGTATGCCTAAGTTGATGGACGCAGGACAACGTCGTAAGGAACTTTCCTAAGGTATGTGACCAATGAGGCAGTGCTTTGTTAAAGGCGACGGTTATCACTTAACATCAGGTGGGCCATTTGCATGGTTCATCTGCATATTGTTTAAAAAAAGTATATTTAAGTTTGTTTTGCTACTAGTTTCTCCTTTTCCGATACTCTTACTTAAAAACATTTTTCTGCTTTTCTCAGCTATACCCGCTAAAAACGTAGCAACCTTCCCTAATCCTCTAAAAAAACACCGAGGCATTAAGGCTACATTAAAAGCTGTGCTTATCTGTACTCGGGTCTGAGCTCCAGTTACTATTTCGTATTCTGTAAAAGGTATATAGGTATTCTGTATCTCAGCCTCAGTAAATGTTATGGTGCCTCGACACGTACTAACATGCTCGAAGAATCGAACATACCATTAGTTCTACGTTCTTGATGCGCACAGCTAAGGTATGGAACACTTTACCGTCGTCTGTTTTTCCTAAAGAATATAATCTGAGCTTCTTTAAGGTAAGAGTAAATAAGTTTCTTCTAGATCTTCGTGCTTCATCTTAGACCACATCATCGCTTACCACCATCGATGAGATTGTGCTCAAACGAAGATCTATCCAGTTATAAAAATGCTGTTCTATAGATTTTTAAAATCATCTCAAAAATTTCAAGCCTAGACGGGACTTGAACCCATTTTTGAGATGATTTTAAAAATCTTGGAATTTTCCGCATGTGTTCGGATAACACTATAAATAAAAATACTATGCTGTTCTATAGTCCCAATTATCTAAATTTAAATGTTCTGCATAGCAGTATGAAATGGTGTTTTTAACCACAGAAAACAAGCACTACAGTAAAAAAAAAAAAACATATTTTTTTACAATAACTTTGGGTTACCTACATGGGTTGGGATCTCCAACCTGTATTCGAGAGGAGTCCTCTCTTTCTTACAGTGATCTTTATAAACTAGTTAAGGTACTTAGGTATTTTAGTTACAATTAAGAAATAGGAATATACATATATTTAGACAGGTTTAAAGTTATACATAAATAGATAAATAAATAGTAGGATACAATTATAAATGATTGAATACAATTACATAAACAAACTTGCAATTAGTTAATATCTGCAAACATAAAAGATGTTTGATGACGTAGATCCAGGTTTGTTTGATGAAAACCAGCGCTACAATAGTGCTTATGTTACTGCAGTGCACTGCTAAGTGAAGACCTTAGGATACCTAGGGGGGTTAAAAAGGATAGAGCTACAGACGTCCGGACAGAAGTCCGAGACTAAATAGCCTACCGTAAGTTTTTCGGTGTTCTCTTGATATCTGTCCCCATTTGACATGTCATTTGTAGTTGTTACGTTAGATTGTTACCTGAAAGAATATAATTATTCATTAGATTTTATTATATAATGGAACATTAATATAACATTATACTCACTAGATGTTTATAGATAATAGGTAGGTATTATTAAAATCGGTCACAAAACCGAAGACGAACGATTTGAACAAATACACAACAACCCTGAACAAATATTTGTAGATCATGCAAACATCGGATCTCAGTCACACAGCCACCACAGAGATCAATAAATTAGATGGTATTGTAACCTGACTTCAAAAAATCGAGGTTATCTATTGAGAGGGTGCAATATATCAGTTTTGGGTCCTGCAGCAAAATAAGATCCAATTTAGTTCGGACCCATCCTAATTGCATCTTTCATTGAAGCTATATTGATGTGGGTCGTGATCGGAATATTTGCTGCCATTTATAGAAGCAACATTTTAGTCATATCATATGTAGCGATGTGTAGGAAAATTTTAGTACACACATTTAATATAAATATTTTAACCGGGATACAGACGCTCATAATAGCGTCGTGGGCTTCCAAGTCGATTGATAGTATATTTAGATATTTTGTATATATAACGTGTTTGTTTTTTTTTTTGTTTTAATTATTGTTTATTAATTTTTTTCATCTGATTCTCAGTTTTGTGTCTATTCATTTTAATTACTTAGTAGTAGTTATGTTCTTAAACCCTTCGGTTTGCCGACGATATTGTGGTCATGGCAAAGTCGATGGAAGAGCTCAGCACGATGCTCGAAGGCCTCAATCGAGTCTCCCAACGAGTAGGACTTAAAATGAACATGGACAAGACGAAAATCATGTCGAATGTCCATGTCGTCCCTGCCCCGGTTATGGTTGAGAACTCGGCTCTTGAAGTTGTCGACGCGTATGTATACCTAGGACAAACAGTCCAATTAGGTAGGTCCAACTTCGAGAAAGAGGTCAATCGTCGAATCCAACTCGGATGGGCAGCGTTTGGGAAACTTCGCAACGTCTTTTCGTCCAACATACCTCAGTGCCTTAAGACGAAAGTCTACAATCAGTGTGTGTTACCAGTGATGACATATGGAACCGAGACGTGGTCCTTCACTATTGGCCTTATGAATAAGCTCAGAGTCGCTCAACGAGCTATGGAGAGGGCTATGCTCGGGGTTTATCTACGGGATCGAATCAGAAATGAGGAGATACGTAGGAGAACTCAAGTCACCGACATAGCCCGACGGATTAGCACGTTGAAGTGGCAATGGGCAGGCCATATAGCGTGCAGAACAGATGGCCGATGGGGCCGAAAGGTTCTCGAGTGGAGGCCACGGACCGGCAAGCGCAGCGTAGGACGTCCACCCACAAGATGGGCAGACGACTTGGTAAGAACCGCAGGTCGGCGTTGGATGCAGGCCGCTTCCAACCGCAGTTCCTGGAGATCAATGAGGGAGGCCTTTGTCCAGCAGTGGACGTCCTATGGCTGATATGATGATGATGATGATGTTCTTAAAGATGCTTGTCCTTTTGTTTCCTCGATGAGTATATTTCTGTTTTTCTGTGCGCACATAAGTTACGTTTCAAGCCAGATAAAATTGTTATTTTAGTTAAGTCATATTTTTTTGCTTGTAATGTGTGCCTTATAAAATTAAATATAAATAAATAAATAAGTTTTAGATATATTACGATACTTTTCTTTTTAAAACCATAGGTAGACTTACAGCTAAGTATACAGATAAAATTATTCTTTATATTTCTATACTAATTATACAGGTTATTTGTTGAAAAATTACTTTTTCAAAACAAGCTTTTATAAAGATGATGATTGCTGCACATTTCACACAGCGCTATCTAGCCCCAAACTAAGCAGAGCTATGGGAACCAGATAACTGATAAAATACTTATATACTTTTTTTTTGTAAATACATACTTATAATACTTAGAAAAACATCCAGACCCGAAACAAATATCTGTAGATCATGCAAACATTTATTCTGCGGTGGGAATCGAACCCGCTACCTCCTGCGTCTCAGCCGGCTATTCGCCCACTGCGCCACGGAGGTCGTCAAATATTATCGTCAATATTATTGCATTGTCTCCGAAGTTACATATATTATGTATTCCAAATTTCAGCTCAATCGGTTGAGGGGAACGGGTTTAAAATTCAGTTGCAAGATTCCACCCCGACAAACGAGCACATACTCGTACATTGCAAGTTAATAAAATGCTTGTATAAGAGGAAAGATTTGTATTTTTGTAACACATAAACTAAAAAACTACGGGTCCGATTTCAAAAATTATTTCACTATTAGAATGCTACATTATCCCTGAGTAACATAGGCTACTTTTTACCCAACTGCGCAGAAGGAGGGTAATGTTTTTATTGAAAAACTGCGCGTGCGAAACTGCGGATTGGTCAGCTAGTATAAAATATTAGTAGCTGACCCGCTTGGTTATAGGCACAGAACACAAAAAAATATGTTCGGTGGTCATAGATAATCTATTTGTGTACCAAATTTCATCAAAATCATGAAAACTTAACAAACAGACAGAGAGACAGAGTTATTTTCGAATGTATAATATTAGTATAGATAAAGGGTTAAAGTTTGTGAGTTTGTTCGTTTGGATGTACGGGTAATCTCAGAAACTTCGGTCCGATTCTGAAAGTTCTTTCACTATCCCACAAGGAGGTAGTCTGAGGCAAGTGCAAACAATCCGTTTGTCACATATAAGTTAATCAATCATTTCTAATATTGAAAGTACTCGTAGGTACCTGGTTACGTGTTTTCAAAAACGTATATGCTTTTTTATAAATTATCGTTTCATTTCATAACTTATTTATGCTATTTATGAATATTATTATCTGTAGCCTATAAAAGGGGTAGAAAATTAAAGGTCTCTGCGAAAGTCCCGTTATAATCTTCCTCGTAAGTTTCATAAAGTAAGTCCATAAAATACGCAACGGCTTGCGGTATAGATAAATATTATCAGTCCTCTAAGTACGGGAGGAATAAAAAACTTTTCTATGTAGTGCCAACAAATCAGAGGCCAACGGGCAGAGCGGCGGAGTCCATATTCAATAGTGATGTGCCGGACATCCGGAAACGGTACCCGTAGATCTGATATTGAATGATTTATTTGAATCGCCGGGTGACTTTTACAAAAATGGTTTTAAATCTTTATTTTGTAAATAGATTTCTGATTAACATAAAATGTTAATGGAATTTTATAATTTTTTGGGAGACCTGTTTAACGATACTCCGTACGATGGAGTATGCGAATTAGTAAAAAAAGCTGTACAAGCGTGAGTCTGGCTCGCTCACCGAGGGTTCCGTAAAATATTTTTTATGTGATATAACAACAAATTAATATTTTTTGGAATTTTTCCTTTATTTGTGTTGTATACCTTGGCTTCTTGCCAAATTTCATTTATCTACATCAACGGGACCCGGTTTTGATTTATTTGCGAGCAATATGTGCAAAAATGGTTGTACTTTTTGATTGGTTTTCACTTAGAAGCTTGTTTTTTTGCCGCTTCAAGGGACTGTAGACCTACATATGTATGTTATTGATATTAATTTCAACTTCATACCTCCACGCGTTCCTGAGAAAAAGGGTCTTGATAGACGGATAACGAAGTGATCCTATTAGGGTCTCTTTTTTTTGTGGTACGAATCCCAAAAACCTCTTTTGCATCGAGGCTTAAAAAGAAATCAAAATGTATGTACCCGTCGATCCATATTTTCCGTATCCGTAATGTCTTTTCAAAATTCGAAGCGGGAAACAGCCGTAAACATGTAACATATTACATCTATAACTGAACATTTTATGGGATATAAGTTTTGCAATAAAAGCAATGAATAACAGAAGTCGCAGTTGAGGGCGCTTGAAATTCGTATCGTTTTAGAAGACCAAATGTCTCATATACATACGTTCGTAAAAATGGACTTGTCGGTAAGTTATATTTTCGATTCTTTAAAAAGTGTTTTTAAAGAAGTTTCAATTATCGATTATGCCTATCGATCTTTTACAGAATACATTTCGGAGAATGTGCCCAGTAACTCTACGATCTCCTTTCCATCAAAGTACAAGCAGGCGCACGGCTCAGTACCATTCGTACCTAGTTGATATACCACCCATTCGCACACACCGTTTTGGTTCTACGTTCATGATGCGCACAGCTAAGGTATGGAACACTTTGCTGTCGTCGGTTTTTCCTCCGTGAAGAATACGATCCGGCCCTCTTTAAGATAAGAGTGAATAGGTTTCTTCTAGATCTTCGTGCTCCACCTTAGACCACATCATCGCTTACCATCAGGTGAGATTGTGGTCAAACGATGATCTACATAGTATAAAAAAAATTAAGGCGATGTGTGCTGAGGTTTTGTGCATGCGGGACGCGTCTATCCGAGGATGCGCCGCAGCATGCCGTCTCGCTCTTACAGCTCATACTATAACATCTAGTCCATTTTATAATACACATTCACATTAAAGTAATATTAGGTAAAAAAATATGAAAGTGCGTTTGTGCTACTTTCAACAATGAACTATCTATCAATACCTATCAATAATCATCATCATTATACCAGCCATAGAATGTCCACTGCTAAACATAGGCCATCAAAGAGATTTGCACTCTGCTATTCAGTGTCGGTTTTCAAAAAGTAAGTTCTTACTCCAGTGCCATATCGGTATAATCGGTATATTCAATATTCATTATCTATTATCAGATATGATTTCTTAGTTTAAAACGTCGTAAAAACGGATTTCCGTCAGGTCGAATCGCCTATTTTATCTACCATTATGACATAAGAACTATCTTCGTTTTCGTTTGAAGTTATTAAAAAAGTTGGTATTGAAAAATTGATATTTCAAGTCAGTTAGCGTCTGTTAAGAGGGGCCACAACAACACCACAGCGACAAAAATGTGGCCGGGCAGTAGCTAATTTGAATGGGAGACATGAAGTGCGTGAAGTTGCGTTGTGGCCGCGATGTGGCCGCGATGTCGTCGGTATTGACAACACGTTCGCGACACAGTTGAACGCGATTGCAAAATATGGTACGTTTTATTGAAACTCATCGATTTCATCGATTGTGGCTAGCCACATTTTTGTCGCAGAGGTGTGGCTGACGCGCTTTTAAAGGGACGCTTACCATCTGTTTACATTTTATCTGAAGAATTACGTATGATAACTACTGATTCATTACATCATGAAAATCGCTTTTAACAATAAAACCCACTTAATATATATTTTATACTACCCGGAGAGATATTAATCATGTGAAAAACCTGATAACAAAGGGAGGGGCGTAACTGAAATTAAGTAAAAAAAATATTACGATCGAATTCTACGACTGCCCACTGGTAACTAGTACACATTAATAAGCAATCCAGCAGTCTCTAATGACGTAAACACTAATTGAACCCAGACGTAATTACTTAGGCAGCCACAATCGATATTCCGTAGTTTATGCCAGGGTTTCCCAACATTTTTTGGCTGGCGTCCCACGAAAAACGTATTAAAAATATTTTATGCGCCCTTTTTTCATTTCTTCAATAAAAACACTGCCTATGCCTTAACGTATTTAGTGCTTAAATATGATTTAAGGAATTGTGTAATCTTATTAATACATCAAATTTAGACATGCTTAGGCAATAATTACGTTTAGGTACCGTTGTGCAAGCCGGGCTTAATTTAAATTCACGACATTTATTTCTCACCAAAATTAAATCAGTTCTTTGGTGTTACTAACTGTATGTAATCCCCGCGCATGCGCGGATGGATCGCGCCTTTAGAACAATGAGTGATCGATCAAATAGTGGTATAGTAGTTAGTTCGCCCGTTTGGAACTAGGTGGCGCGACTAAATCTGTGTGTTAGTGTTCAATCATGAACATTAATGAGTAGGTAGATAAATATGTCCGAGCACATGACGCCCATGGGATCTCTTGATGGGCTTGTAAATCTCTCTTCCTGTGAAAATCCGCAGGGCCACCTCTATGGGAATCAATCCAAAATCTATAAACATTTTATTTCTCTTCAAAATAGTCAACAAAATGGATCACTTTATGTATTTCGTGGTATATATATATATTTCGTTTATGTGTGTGAATAATTATAAATTTTTGTAAGTTTATTTAATGTTTGAGTTAAAGTTACCTAAGTTCAAGACTGTTTATCTATTTCTGGCACTACCACTTAATCTACAGTACACAAAGATTAGCTGGAATAAAATGGTAATTAGCATTAAGTTCGTATGTATTATTTTGTTAGTGCAATAAAGAGTTTCCTATTCTAATCTAATCTCTCTGCGCTCGGCAGGGAAGAGCATAGAGGCCCGTCCCACCGGTTGGGAAGTCCTGGTTTATCCAAAGACTACAGGTATAACTACGTTAAGAAGCGACACTCCGACCCCCCAACTCAATGTGTCCAACGTAGCAGTAGGCCTGGGCCCGTAGGGCATCGAATCGATTCGATTTTTTTTTATTCATTATAGGCTTGCGTTTGACCACGATCTCGCTTGATGGTAAGCGATGATGCAGTCTACGATGGTACACGCTTGTCTAGAAGAAACCTATTTACTCGTGACTTAAAGATACCCAGGTTGTAGCTATCAGGTAACACAGACTCTGGCAAGGCGATTTTTACATAGGTTTGTTGTTATCGACATGTCAAGTGATATTTCCATAGCATGTGTCAAATCCCGTACATTTTCGGACTTATCGACTAGCGTCATCGCTATTCAAATGTAACTTTGCTAAGCCCTCTGGTAGAACTGCCGTGCTGACGTCACTCGGTTGTCACCGCAGCTGCTGCGCTGCGTAAGTGCTTCACATGTAACTTGCAATTTCTCTAATTTTACGCGAATAAAAACGTAAAATATGTCAACATATATGTATTTTCAAAATGAAAATAGGTTATTCGCGGAAACTAGACTGATTAGAAGTTATGATAAAACATTTTCAAAATTATCATTTAACCTACCTCTTTTACTGTATTGATTCGAGAACATGCACCAAATACTTTACAATACCAAAAGCTTTAACAACTATACATTCAAACAATCATATCGGTGTTTCAACCGACAATGTTTTGGTTCAATTCGTAAACCTTCATCAGGGTGAGTGCGATCTGCTCCGAACTACGTCTCGCCTCGCACTAAACACAATCGGTTTTATCGATCGAAACACCCATAAGACGGTACGTGATTAATCCCGTATTTATAATAATGATATAAATTCAAAAAACCCTCTATCCTCTCTTTTTGCGTCGAACGAAGGTTAAAAACTGACATATCTAAGAACAACCCCAGTTAAACTAGCTTTCTCTGTCTATCTAAGGCGTCAAATTTATTACACCCCTCTTTTTGCGTCGGGGGTTAATAATGTCCGCTCGATTGGCTAAGCTCAGTCAGTAAATCACACATGTAAATCGCGTGCGAACAGGCCGCTGCGCCTGTAGTAGAAACAGGTAATTAAATCAGTTCGTATCTATGCAGGCAGTGTTAGGGACCCTGTTTAAGCACAAACTGATTTGAACAATGATGTCTGTGTTTCTATAGCCTGATGAACTAACCCGCTCACCGCGTTCGATCTACACCATAATCCACGAGTGGATTCTATTGAAGTGTTAGGCACTTGTATCACCGCCGAGTCGGCGAGTAAGCGATTAGCTACCAACTATTTTCCCGCTCAAGACACGAACAAAAGACATAGATTCCGTGTCAATAAAAGAGACACGTACATACTTATATTAATGGTTGATCGCTAGGCGTTCTCACTGCCGCATGCCGGCGAGAACTCGCTCTCCACTATTTTATCGCAGCGACTACAACCCTCGCTCAGCGATACGCGCTCGGCGATGCTCGCTTGGCGGTCAGAACGCCGTGAGATGATTAGTACCGCCCGCCGCACTCGCTCACTTGCTTTATAGCCCAGCGAGACAACTATAGAAACTACACACTCGCTTATCGCTGCTCGCCAACTCGTTTCTAGTTTCTAGCTCTACTCGCATCTAGCTCATCGCCGGCGCTGAGACAAGTGCTTTAATGACAGATCATTCGATTGCGAAACAAAACACATAAGTACAGAAGTTAAGTTTAGTACAACGAGCGATAACAGGCGCACGCACGCATAGATGCGCGCGTACGAGGATCTCGGATCAAATCGGTCGAACGCCAGCCTCGCGAGCCGCGCTTTAGACGTAAGTAATGTTTTGTGTAACATGATTTGTTAGCTGGTCGTGAATTTACTTGTTGTGGTAATTTACGTTTAAACAATTACGTAACATTAAATAAACGTTTTTATAAAAATTATTGTGATTTTGGTTGCAGAATATTCTAGAATAGTGTATATGCCTGTCCTACATTACAATCGCTACGCTTGAGCGTAGGTATTATTTTACTTCTGTACGTATCTATTTTGTGTTTGGGAGTTGCATCTGTAATAGAGTGGAATCTCTTACAATAGCGACGTGCTCTGTCCGATACACGGCAATCGATTTACGAAGTAATTGAGATCGATGTTTGGCCGCTCTGTTCGGAAATGCGAACATTTGGAAATTCAAAGTTTGTATTTGAAGATTGGAATTTTGTGTACTGATTCTGATTATGGAATTATTGATGTTTTCATTTCAAAATACCTGGAAATAATCTGTTCATCATTACGACAAACACATATTTTACATTAAGTTCTTTTTAAGATAGATTCGGTCTAGGAAACAACTGTATTAATAAAAGACAAAGTCTTTTTCCTGAAGTTTTGTTGTGAAACAACTATTGGTGCGGGTAAGATCGACTCGTATGTCGTCACGCTCTGACGGCATGCCGTCATTGCGTCAGAGCGATGCCATAAGATGATATAATCATCTATCAATTAAATGTCAATAAATATCAGTCGTTGGGCCGTTGGGCGCCATACGCCACTCGCCAACGTTTTTCTTTATGTTTCGTTATGTACGTCATTAATTTAAAACACACATCTGGAATCGCATTAACTGACTTTAGAAGTGGGTTTAATACCGGTTGCTTGAATAATTATCCAGTAATCGATACTTTTCCAATAAACAATTTTTAATGTAAATCGGCGGCGCCTTTGCGACGATGCCGCTTAGTCAGTTTAACAGATACATGATGAATGAATATGATTTTTTTGCCTATTTGACACAGGCTGTTTTATTGATATTCTAGAACTTGATTAGAAGACTTGAAGAAAATTTAAAATTATCAATGGTAGTTAATTTGAAAAAAATATCTATTTTACAACAATACTAGCCATTAGCCCTACCCGTGTTTTCATTTGATGTCGTTTATAAAAAAACACGTAGTATATTCCGGTAGAGTTGCTATGTAGAGCTGACACAGAGACAAAGAGAACCTTTGACTACGAAGATAACCACTTTCGACTTTGAGAGTTCAGATCTGGTCATGTCACAATATACAATGCTTTTGACACTGAAGCCTATCGTAGGCACATTTGCGTCGTCACATATGCATTATCATCATCATCATCATATCATTCAGGACGTCCAGAGCATCTTCCATATATTTTAAGAGCGACCGATCTTGTGCGGCCTGCACCCAACGGCTCCCAGGAACCTTTATCAGGGCGTCTCCATCTAGTGGGGACTTTTATATTTATGCTGATCAATGTAAAAATATACTAAACAAAAAAACTAATATTAAATAATTGGCAGAAAACTAGAGTTGTGTAAAAATTTGCTCAATATATACTTATTTTTTCGACTAAGAGATCATAGAGACTAAACTGTTTTGATTTATATAGTGTGTCTGACACCATCGTGCCTTTTACCTCCTTGCACCATTATCAACCAATAGGTATTTATAACCAATAGGCGTTGGATGCAGGCCGCTTCCAACCGCAGTTCCTGGAGATCAATGAGGGAGGCCTTTGTCCAGCAGTGGACATCCTACGGCTGATATGATGATGATATGATGAGGTATTTATTAAACAAACTCGAAGCATTTATCGAATCACAAGCTCTGGGCTTACAAGAAAGCTTTCAATTATTCACAAATGGGGAACAAAGCGACTTTAGAAGTTAACAACGACCATCCCAACGTCATTTTGCTATTTGACCGTCCAAAAGCAATTAAATTCAATTGCCCTTACGCAACATTAAATCCAGTTGGGATCACCGGTTTGTTTCGGTATTTCCGACTCTACAATTATGGTGATAGAGACTTTAATATTACAGTTTTGGAATGGAGTCTGAGGAAGAAACGCAGTATTGCAGAATGGTTATTTGCACAACTTTGAACATTATGGTTATAATGGTGCAGAATTGAGAATTCTTCTGTGGTGTGCGTGTGTTATGTTTACACTGAGTAATAGATTCGAGGATGCGCATCGGGGATAAGTATAGTCGTGAGTTACATTAATATTAAACTTATCATGTTATTTCTGGTTGACAAAAACTAGTAGTATGTTTTACTTAGAAAACTTTCGTGATTGATTTCAATCATTATTATAAATAAGGGATTTATCACGTACCGTCTTATCGGTGTTTCGACCGACAATGTTTCGGTTCAATTCATGATCCCTGGTGAAGGTTTCGAATTATAAATAATAATACAATTTCTGGACATTTCACACAGCGCTATCTAGCCCCAATCTAAGCAGAGCTTGTACTATGGGAACCAGATAACTGATAGAATACTTATATACATTTTTTTTGTAAATTCATACTTATAATATATAGAGAAGCAACCAGACTTGGAACAAATATCTGTAGATCATGCAAACATTTATTCCGCGGCGGGAATCGAACCCGCTACCTCCTGCATCTCAGCCGGCTCTACGTCCACTGCGCCACGGAGGTCGTCAATTGAACCGAAACATTGTTTACTGCTGATATTGTTCTAAACTTTTATCACCGTCTCGTACCTAAACAATGCGTATTTTACAAATAACCTTATTTTTTATAAAACGTGTGTATTTTTTTCTATTACATTATTCCATGTATTCTGAAACTCCTAAACTCTATAAAACTCCTTTCAGCTCGCAAAGTCCAATAAACCCTCTATTTTCTCGACCTTCAAGCCTTGATAATCCTTGAGAGGCGTTTAACTAAGTCCCCGCATCTGAAAATCCCTAATTCGCAATCCTGTGCTTGAAAATAGATGCGTACAAGATTTTTATTTTTCTACCCGAGTTTCAGATTGGATCTTATCTTTTCTGGGAGGAATGGTAATTTTAGCAGGATCAGTTTGAATTAATTGGGGTGTTTCTACCAACTTATTCTACGTATAATCTCTCTGAATAAACTTTTGGTATAACAAATCTTTTTTGGTATGTTTCGAGCCTATTTCTATGGTTTAGTCAACTTAATCACACATCACCGAACGTGAATCGACATCGGTACTATGATGAGGGCTGAGAAGTTGAAGTTGCACAATTGCATAAGTTTTGACTCATTTGTTTTAATTTTGCCATCTTCACGAAAGAGGGCTTCTGGCCGAAGCGAGTGCTGGCGCGTAACAATGTATCTTGACCATTCAATGACGTATTATTACCATTCCACCACAGATGTTTGTGAATATTTTTGATACACATATAACATTAAAATTATGCGAAGCCACCGGCGGAAGCTAGTACATAAAAACAAAACTCACAAAGTAAATTTTTCGAGGGTTTGATGTCGGTTTCATAACTGAACGTAAATAAAATCGTTTCGAATACTGGCTCTATACCAAAAAGGTAGTATGTACTCTATTTTACGAAACGTACTGGTTTCTTGTTGATTATTTGAATTATCTGATGCCAGAGCCATTAGTTCTAAAAGGGTTGACAGATTCGATTCCAAATTTACGAGCGTTCCTACAAATAGAGTCCTGAATAAATACTGATTTCCAGGGAAGGTCCAAACACTGTGTGATCAAACCCTTAAATGATTTAAAGCAGCTACTGTTCCGATTTGTAATGTAAACTAGCTCATTCTATGGCAAGGTTAAAACAGCGTTTAGAGAGTAGTGCGATGACCTGAGCTATGATTAGGAAACAAAATTACCAAAAGGATTGTTTCATTTCCCTAGCCTGGTATAAGGCACTTGTCTCACCGCCAGCGATGAGCGAGAAGCGAGTAGAGCTAGAAACTAGAAACGAGTTGGCGAGAAGCGAGTGTGTAGTTGCTGCTCTGGTATGGAGTACTGCTGCCACCTTTGGGATGGTTCGGCCAAATACCAGCTCGCTACTCGATACGCAGACTCGATAGAACGTAGGCTTATAGGTGAGCAACATATGGCAGAGACTAAGACCCAAAGTCTCGAACACCGCCGCAAAGTTGCAAGCCTATCGATCTTTTACAGAATACATTTTGAGAATGTACCCAGCAACTATACGATCTGATCCCACCATCCCCCTTCCATCAAAGGACAAGCAGGTGCACGGCTCAGTACCGTCCGTACCTAGTTGATATACCACCCATTCGCACACACCGTTTTGATTCTACGTTCTTGATGCGTACAGCTAAGGTATGGAACACTTTACCGTCGTCTGTTTGTCCTAATAAATACGATCCGGGCCTCTTTAAGATAAGAGTGAATAGGTTTCTTCTAGATCTTCGTGCTACATCTTAGACCACATCATCGCTTACCATCAGGTGAGATTGTGGTCAAACGAAGTGCTATCATGTTTAAAAAAAAAAGTTCCTATAGTTGTCTCGCTGGGCTATCTATAAAGCGAGTGAGCGAGTGCGGCGGGCGATACTCGCGCCACTCGCTGAGTGCGTGGCGCGTGCGTTCCGTTTCAATGGTTCATCGCACGGCGTGTGTTCTGACCGCCAAGCGAGCATCGCTGAGCGAGTATCGCTGAGCGAGTGTTGTAGTCGCTGTGACAAAATAGTGGAAAGCGAGTTCTCGTCGTCACTTAAATGCCTTTCTATTATAAGAGTTCCATCATGTTAACATATTTAGCGAGATTACGTCTTAGTTCTATGTGTCCCTCAGGATATATTTATGTTTTATAAATAAGTTATTTGTATATGTGTTAGTTGTAAGGCAGCTTGCACTTTGGTTAAAACTAAGCAACTGTTTAATTTAATATAACCTTGTTACACCAAAAAAGTTAAACAACTGTTTTACACGTGTTTAAAAAATTTCTTACCAAATTTTTGTATAGGATTTTTTAAAAGACCCACACGACCCTATACTTAAATCTCTTCAATTTGTGTATTTTTGCTTTGTGAAAAACCTTTTAACTAATTTAACCTTCCAACACATGACAAAAGAAAATCCCAACCCACACTACTAATCGACTGGAAACATCTTAAAAGAATCACTTTACAACTGCTACCGAAACTTTACAACGTTTCAGACTTAACAAAGGAAAGTTTTTTCACTCCAACGCTGGAGTCTGGAACTGTCAGTATGAGCCTGTCGGCCTGAGGTTAATCGGATATGAACTGACAGCGGGCAGAATCGAATTGATTTGTGAAGTGAAATTGTAAGGTTATACGGATTAAACGACTAGGATTTTGAAGGATCTTTGAAATAGCGGGATATGTATAAAAATTGTATTTATGTTTTTTTTATATATATATATATACCTATATATTATAGGCTTGTGTTTGACCACGATCTCACCTGATGGTAAGCGATGATGCAGTCTACGATGGTACACGCTTGCCTAGAAGAAACCTATTCACTCGCGACTTAAAGATACCCAAGTTGTAGCTATCTGGAAACACAAACTCTGGCAAGTCGTTCCACTCTTTGGCGGTACGCATAATAAAGGTCGAAGAGAACCGCTTTGTGCGAATGGGAGGTATTTCTACCATATAGCGGTGGCGCACCGCAGAGCGTCCGGTTGTCCGTTGATAGAAAGGAGATGGTGGGATCAGCTTGAAAAGTTCCGCCGCACACTCCTCGAAATGTACTCGATAAAAAACCGAGAGGCTAGCAACCTTTCGTCGATGTTTTAATCGAACTGATAACTTTTACATCATTCGGAAGAAAACAACATCTGTGATGAGCAGGACGTGAGCCTGCCTCAACACCATCCTACAAACTGTAGCTGGGGCGTTGTGTGTCCCCTATATATGGACAGACTTCGTCCAGTGTGTTGCTCCAGCGTGTGCATACACCGATGCCTAATTTTATTTTCTTTTTATAATGGGTAATTTAATTAATTATTTCAATTTAAATCTTAATTTGTTTGTTTATTTTTATTTATTTTTATTGTTATATATGGCTTAATTAATTATCTGAAATAAATGAATAGAATACAATTAATTAAAAGGAATTAACACGAATAAAATATTGAATAGATCTTATTTATAACTTTTGCAACACATTTTATTATTATGAACACATTTTCACTGAAAAAGTTACTGAGTGTTGTGTGTTAGTTATGATGGAGATCGATACCGGTGGTAATTATATTAGTGAGTTCAATAGCAAGAGACTGAGAAAGAGTGTAGATATCTACCAATAACCATCCTCTCGCAAAGACTTAACTTACGCGTGATCATGGGGCAACTGTGCCGCATAATCGCGACAATTGAAAACTCACAAATCATGGTAAATATCCCGTATTTAGTGAAAATTGATCATTATACAAGGCAAGTCAAGGGGGCTCAGTCTTCTTAGAAAATCAGTGAACGCGTAGTTCAATCAGTCTAACGGTCAACCTTACCAAGATTATATACCTACTCGTAATAGTATATTTATTTTTTTAAACTGGATAGATCATCGTTTGACCACAATCTCACCTGATGGTAAGCGACGATGTGGTCTAAGACGAAGCACGGAGATCTAGAAGAAACCTATTTAGCCCGGATTGTATTCTTTACAATCCGGGTATTTACATCAATTCGACATCGATCGATTTACAGACGACGGTAAAGTGTTCCATACCTTAGCTGTACGCATCAAGAACGTAGAACCAAAACGGTGTGTGCGTATGGGTGGTATATCAACTAGGTACGGATGGTACTGAGCCGTAGGCCCGCTTGTCCTTTAATGCAAGGGAGTGTATAATATTTTTGGGTGTAATTCAGATTTGCTACAATAATATGGTGATAATTCTACGTAACAAGTAAAAAATATACTTTACACTATCGATGCACAAAAAAGGGTATCAAATAATCAGAAGTTTTCCATTAAAAAAAATACGTGCCGACTATTAAAACACTATTGGCCAATTAAAACACGAGAGAGATAAATAAAATGTACTAAACTAGTGGTTCGCCCCGAACTGAGATCTCGCGAGTCTCCCATAAAAGCAATTAAATATTATTTGTAATCTATAAATATTAATAAAATATAAATAATTATAAATACAATTTTTAAATATTATTTGTAATGATTAAAACAGTGCCTCGAAATGCCTACCTAAAGAACCTACAGTTTCATTCAAATTACAAGTTACGAGAGTTCATGTTGATTGGTTCTGTTTTTTGGAGTAGAAATTGCAGTTATTCTAGATTTCAGACTTTTCCCTATATTTGTGTCACTACAACTACAAATTACAGCACTGTGGGGTCACTGGTGTACCCTGTGAATTTTGTCAAAGTTCAGTTTTCATTATGGCTAATAACTTAAAAACTACAAGGTTTAAATAAAAAATAAAAATAGGGTCAAAGTGTACTCAGAAATACCTTTTATTAGAAGTGCCATTTCACCAGATAGTCCTATTTTGATTTATTTTACCCCTCTTGAACCCCAATATCTCAACAACCCTCAACATTTTTAACACTACCTACCTACATATATATCAAATTTCACGATGATCGGACTAACAAACATACCTACATACATAAAACGCCGGTTTGCCTATGTTGATTTGCAAAAATCAACCAAAGCGAGTTTTATTCACTGGCAACATAAATTAAAATTTAAGGTACACACGTGTGTTACTTCTTAGCAAGGTCATGTAAAAACGACACACCGTCATTTATGATTTTATGAACCATAAAAATTATCTGCGAAAAAACGTGCCATAAAAACCGGCCAAGTACCATTATCTATAAAAAAGGCAAAAAAATCACGTTTGTTGTATGGGAGCCCCTCTTAAATATTTATTTTATTTTGTTTTTAGTATTTCTTGCTATAACGGCAACAGAAAAACATTATCTGTGAAAATTTCAACTATCTAACTATCACGGTTCACGAGATACAGCCTGGTGACAGACGGACAGAGAGACAGACAGACAGCGAAGCCTCAGTAATATGGTGCCGTTTTACCCTTTGGGTACGGAACCCTAAAAACAGCCACAGGACGTCCACTACTGAATATAGGCCTCCCCGTGGATTTTTAGAGCGACCGATCTTGGGCGACCTGCACCTAACAGCTCCTCCTGATTTCCTGATGCCATTGGCTACATTTTGTAGGTATGGCTCGTGATCTGCGACGCAGGCTATGATTACATCTATAAATTTCATCGAAGCAGTACACGGCGCCTTAGTTGCAAGTTGCAGCACGATCCAGGCACGTTATAATAACCCACTCAAATGTACTATAAGCACAAAAGAAAGCTTTATTTACTGGTAACGTAAAATGCAGCATAAGGCAGTCGACACACGTATTTACGACGCGGCAAGTTAATTGGTGGCGCGAGCGCGGGCGTTACTGCCTGTTACGGTCATTTGAGCGCCGCGTGCAGAATGCCTAATCTGGAGGTATCGCCGATCGATAGGCCTAGCTTTATTAATTTACTTCTTTCGAGTTCGTTGGACCTTTATAAAGGGGTTTTTGGTGGGGTGAGGTGATTTTGTAGAGACTTTCGAAGAGTCAGTAATTACTAAATTTTGTAAGGGTAAACTATAGCAAAATTCGCGCGAGTCGGAAGACGCAATTGCTGCAAAACATACTTGAACGCTATTTACAGCACACACTCCTTTAAACACAATCTATACTAATATTATAAAGAGGAAAGATTTGTATTTTTGTATGTATGTTTGTAATGAATAAACTCAAAAACTACTGTGCCGATTTCAAAAATTCTTTCACCATTGGAAAGCAACATTCACCCTAAGTGACATAGGCAATATTTATTGCTAGAAAAGATTAGGGATCTATATTAAAACTTAAGTAACGTAACCCAAGGTGTAAAAAAGTGCCCTAAAACGTCTTTCGTCGCATGCGCTAGGAAACTATTGATGATAGAACAAAAGTATGTTCTACAATATTAAAGAACATATCAATATCTACAAAAAACTTCGGGATAATAATGAGGAAAGATTTGTTTGTTTGTATTGAATAGGCTCCGAAACTACTGGACCAATTTAAAAAATTATTTCACTGTTGGGAAGCTACACTATCCCCGGGTGACATAAGCTACTTTTTACCTAACTGCGGAGAAGAAGGATAATTTTTTATTGAAAAATTACGCGTGCGAAGCTGCGGATTGGTCAGCTAGTCTATATATATAAAACAAAGTCGGGTTAGTTACACCACTTATAACTCAAGAACGGCTGAACCGATTACGGTGGTCTTTGATTTGTTGCATTTGTCTCCGCCCCGAACAGAAGAATAACTATTAAAGTATCGGACAAATTCACGCAAAAAAAAAATTATGATGAAAATTCATTTTCTAATACATAGATGCAGATAATGATGGCTGATTGACAATGCTACTGGCGAGGTACATTGGCAGCCCGCGTCATATGCATGTCAAGGCGGTACGAAGTTCGGCAGGTCAGCTAGTATTATAATAAAAAACCGCCCATTACCGCCACGTGTGAGGTATAAAAACAATTTTCAGTCAATCATACCTACACGAATTTATCAACTCACACGATCCATTCCATTCAAAGATTGTCTGGTGATCGCTGCTTACGTGTTAAGAATGCTTTATTATCTCATAAGAATTTACAACTCACTTACTGAGATAAACTTATACCAAATATACATTTATTAATGCCACAAAGCGTAGTGATGATCATCATCATCATCATCATCAGCCGGAAGACGTTCACTGCTGAACATAGGCCTCCCCCTTAGATCGCCACAACGAGTGGTTGGTAGCCTTTGGCGCCCAATGGCTCCCCGCGATTCTTACTAGATCGTCAGTCCACCTTGTGGGGGGCCGGCCTACGCTGCGTCTTCCAGTCCGTGGTCTCCACTCGAGAACCTTTCTTCCCCAACGGTTATCGGTTCTACGAGCGATGTGGCCTGCCCATTACCACTTCAACTTCCTAATTTTAAGAGCTATGTCGGCAACTTTAGTTCTTCTACGGATTTTGTCATGCAAAGAAACCCCGAGCATAGCCCTCTCAATAGCTCGTTGAGCGACCTTGAGCTTGGCCATGAGGCCACGTTTCAGTGCCATAAGTCATCACTGGCAACACACACTGGTTGAAGAATTTAGTCTTCAGGCTCTGGGGAATTTGGGATGAGAAGATATCGCGAAGTTTCCCGAACGCTGCCCAGCCGAGTTGGATTCTTCGTGCGACCTCTTTGTCGAAGTTGGACTTACCTAATTGGACAGTTTGTCCTAGGTATACATATTCGTCGACAACTTCGAGAGTATCGCCACCAACAACTACCGGTACGGGTGCAACATGGATATTTGACATGATTTTCATCTTATCCATGTTCATTTTAAGACCCACCTGTTCGAGGAACTCGGTACCATGTCTCCCACATGGTACCGAGTTCCTCGAGCGATTCGGCCATAATGACTATTGTAGCGGACGCCGAGCTATAGATTAATTTAGGAAAATGTTATGTTTCATTGCATTGTATAGATGTAGAGATTAGAGGCGAACGACAGGGTCGCTGCCGCCGAACTGGGCGCAGCAGCCGGGTTTTTTTTTTTTTTTTTTTTTCGAATGGACTAATCTCGCTGTTGGCCTCTGAGGCCGTGACAGCTTAACCGAATTTTTGGCGAGCGCAGATGGCGCTCAGCCCTGTAAGTTTTTTAGGCAACTAGCGCAAGGGCACCACTTAGGTACGAACCTCGGCTTGGGCTGTTGCCGGGATGGGGATAGGAGAGAAACGCCCGGGTACATGTCTGTACCTCGTATAAGCGGCGACTGAAGGGACTCGTCGACCTCGCCGGCGAGGTCGGTGTTTCTGTGAAGTGTTTGCTCTGTCTGATATAGATGACTCACCTTCCGCATTAGCAGAGGTGATTTCGTCATCCGGGTCTCCGAGAACGTGTCTCGGACGACGGAGGATTTTGTTGGCGGGCGGATCCAACGGGTAAACCGGAATGGTGTGTACCAAAGGGTTCGGATGATTAGAGGCAAGTTCATAAAACCGCTTGGAAGCGAGCTTCATGAACCTGGCTATTGATTCTAATTTCAAATCGCGATGTAGGTCGTTATTGCGAAAATACCAGGGCGAGCCTGAGGCTTTTCGCAAGAAGCGATTTTGAATAACCTGAATGGCACCAACTTTAGGAGAGTGGGCAAATACTACAGATGAGTATGTCATAATGGGGCGAATGCACGCTTTGTAAAGAGTCACCTTATTTTTAAGGGACATTTTACTTTTCGCGCCTAGAAGTGAGGACAATCGTCCTAGGGTGAACTTTGCTTGATTGCACCTCTTAGTGATGTGCAACCTAAAGGAAAGACGCCTATCGAGGATGACACCCAGATATTTGGCTGATGGGGCCCAGCGAATGGGCTGGCCAAATAGAGAGATCGGTTTGGGAGTGAGGTTTCTCCGTGAGAAGTACACTGCTGTACTTTTCGACGGGTTTACCTCGATCCGCCACTTGCGGAACCAAGTGGCTAATGAATGAAGGGCAGCCTGCAGCCTTATACCCACCCGATCAGGATTCCGATTGGATGTGTACAAGGCTGTGTCGTCTGCATATATGGCTATTTCCACTTGAGGAGTGCGGGGGATATCGCTGGTGTACAGCGTGAACAGGAGGGGGCCGAGAACGGAGCCTTGAGGGACTCCTGCTCTGACTGGTCTAGGACTAGAGAGAGTGCCTTCCACGGTGTAGCGAAAGCTGCGACCTTGTAGGTAGTCTCGTATGATGAGCACGAGTCTGTCTGGGACTCCGAGTTTGAATAGCTTGTAGATCAAGCCGTTGTGCCAGACTTTGTCGAAAGCTTTCGCTACGTCGAGGAAGACGGCACCAGTATCTGAAGGCCAGGTACTTTGCCAGTTGGAGAGGACATGCTCCGTTATGCGGAGCACCTGTTGTGGGCATGAATGTTGGGTTCGAAAGCCAAACTGCTCGTCGGGAAGGAGTTTGAACTCATTGACATGAGCCCAGAGGCGCTTCATTAGAAGACGCTCATATATCTTGCCTAGACTATTAAGTAGACTAATGGGACGATAACTAGTTGGATCGTTGGCCTGTTTGCTGGGTTTTCGGATGCCAATGACGTTGGCTTCCTTCCAAGCATCAGGGAAGGTGCAAATTTCCATAGCCGCATTGAAGATGCAGACTAGGATATGGATAAGGGGAACAGAGAACTGTTTGAGTACTCTGTTAGACATGCCGTCGGGGCCGGGGGCTTTCTTTGGGTGTAGGGCCTTGATAGTGTCAAAGACTTCAGAGGGCTCAATCGGATCAAGTGGGGAAGTAGGGGGTCGGGAGGCTAAGCGGTCAACCTCGCTGTTCACCGTATGGAGGTGAACAGGGTCGACGGGTTCGAGACTGGGCGAGCATTGAGATTCGAGGGTTTCAGCCAGGAAATCGGCTTTTTCCTCGTCTTCGAATGCTGGAGGGTGATTTGGTCGGATAAGGGGAGGCATCGGAGCGAGAGCGTCTGCTTTCATGGAGCGAGCTAGCCTCCAGTAGGCCAGATGGCTAGGCTCGATCCCCGAGAGCAGGCTCTCCCACTCACGATTGCGATGTTCTTTAATGCGCTCTCTCACCTCACGGTGCAGGGAGCGCATTAAGACTCGATTGTCGTTAGTGGGGCAGCGACTATGAAGTCTAACTGCGGCGTTAGCTTCAGTCATCAGCCGTCTGATATCATCTGGCAGGGGGCCCCGGTGGTCATCCACTACGGGCACCTGCTTTGATGAGTCTCTGACTGAGTTTGTGATATGTGTGGTAAGGGCGTCAACCGCTACCGTAATATCACCAGATGTCCGAATGACAGAAGGGATCTTATCTAGATCAGTCGAGTGCGCAGACTTGAGGGCTTTCTCAAGTTTATGCCACTCTACCACAGTCTTGGTGGCAGGGGGCTGGTCAGTGGGAGGGCCGAGTAAGAGCATTACCGGTCGATGATCGGAATCGAGCTCATGAATAACTTCGATTAAGCGTAGCCGAAGGGCTACGTTTTTGAGAAGTGCAATGTCAAGGAGCTCGGGTGGAGTGGAATTAGGGAAGCGAGTCATGCCTCTAGGGGCAATGATGTCGAAATTAAGGGGTTCAACTAGACTTTCTAGTTGTTTGCCTTTAGAGTTCGTCGTGGTGCTATTCCACATGACGTTTTTGGAATTGAAGTCACCCGCCAGTATGACGGAGCTTCCTAGACTGAACAGGGCTTGCAGGTCACTCTCGAATTGAGGTGAGCGAGGCTTGCCGGGAGGGACATAGCAGGATGCAATAATGACCGAGGAATGCCCGGTCATTGCTAGCCTGCAGACGGAGGCTTCTATGTAAGACAGAGAAGGGGGATCAAGAGGCATGCAGTGTAGAGCCTTCTTGTAGTAAATGACAGTGCCGCCCTTTTGAGCTAGCAGTCTGTCATTGCGAACAATTTGATAGTTAGGGATTTTTGGGTCCCGATGACCGGGCTTTAAATTTGTCTCTTGTACTAGCAAGATATCAAGTTGGTGCCTATTTAGAAAATCTTGGATAATAGAACGCTGTCTTGAAAGACCGTCAGCGTTGAAGAACGCTAGTGATAAAGAGCGCGGTTTTTTCCTTTCCTTTTGTACAACCATTTTGGGGCCTAAAAGGGTTTGGAGGAGGACGAAGCTGCCTTAACGGCGGCGAGAAGAGCTGAGTGCGCCTCAAGGGCAATCAGCTTTTCGAGGGGGGAGTTTGCTTGCCTAAGTTTTTGTGCAAGCACGCGAACCTCGGCAAGGTCGATGGAGGAGAACTCTATGATGAGAGCCAAGTCGGCAGCAAAGTCCGACTTGCCCATTTTAGAAGGGGGGGCTGGCTCAGAAGAGCGCGGCGGGGGGGCCGATGCCTTAAGGGCTAGGCTCGAGTATGGCAAGGGCTTGGCCCATGCTGAGCTTTTGGGAGGTTGCGCCTCCTGCGAGGGTACCATGGTCAACTTTGAAGTTGTTTTGGTATACTGCGGAGAAGGTCGGGGTTGACTCCTACGAGCCACCACCCTGCTGACTTTGGGCGCCGAAGGACAACCACGATAATTCGCGGTGTGTCCCACGGCACCACAAAGCACGCAGCTTGGCGGCTCGATGGTGTCTCGAGTGCGGTTGCAGTCAGAGGTGCCATGGTCACCCAGGCACTTGACGCAACGGGGGCGGGCGTGGCAGTTTTTGGCCGAGTGGCCATACAGCTGACATCTATGGCACTGACTAGGAGTGCCATTTCGGTGGGGGGGTTCAACCCGGAGGCCGGAGAGGTTGTTGACCATCTTCAGGTTGAAGATGGCCTTCCCTGCCTGTGACAGCTCTAGTACTACGAGTACTAGATTGTAGGTGGTCTTACCGTTATGCATACGGTGGACCTCCTTGACCGGGAAGGACTGAGCGAGTAAATCTGACTTAATGGAGTCAGTGGAGTGCTCCGCAGGGAGGCCGCGGATCACAACTCGAAGGAGCCTTTCGTCTTCGAGAGCATAGGTGTGATAGCCTATGTGCTCTTGACGTAGGAGGGAAGTGAGACGACGATGGTCGTCTGAAGTGGGGAGTAGGACTTTAATAGCGTCCTTAGTGTTGCGGGCGTTTGTGAATGAGATCTTATTCTCATTACACAGATGGGAAACTCTGTCCCACTTGCCCTTTTCGCGGATGAAAAGGGGCGGGGGAGGCCTTTCCTTCCTCGCGGCAGTGGAAGCCGCGGGGGGAGAGGCGGGGCGGGCAGGCTGCGAGGCCGAGGGAGGGGTTGCCTTTTTGGCTTGGGGGGAAACGGAGGAAACCCTCTTCGACGAAGAGGTCTTCTTCGAAGAGGGTTTCTTCCTCTTACCACCCGTGACGAGGGTGAAATCTTCCTCCGAGTCGGAGGAAGAGGAGTTTGATGCCTCTGCGGAAGACGCGGGGCGTAGAAGGAGGTCGATCTCCATATCGTCCTCGGAGGAGGGTGGGTCCGGAGATTCCGGAGAGTCTAAAAAGACTCTGCGAGGTGAGGCCTCTCGAGAGTCGGGCTTTTTTGATGACGACGAGGGAGGCGCTGAGGCAGGAGGTTGAGGGGAGGGGGCAGGCTTACGAGCCGCCGGTGGTGCCTGAGGGGCTTGCTGAGGCTTCCGAACCTCGTTAGTGGCCTGAGGGGCCAGGGCAGGCATGCGGGCCGCCGGGGGTGCCAGAGGGGCTTTCAGAGGCTTCCGGGCCTCGTTAGTGGCCTGAGGGGCCGGGGATGGCTTTCGAGCCGCTGGGGAGGCCAGAGGGGCCGGCACGGGCTTCCGAGCCACATTTTTGGCCAGAAGGGCCGGAGTGGACGTGACGACATCCATTAGACGCGGGAGGGAGGCAACCGATTGTTGCTCCCTCATAATACGTTGTCGGACATTGTCGGGAACGTTCTCGAGCAGCAACCGGATTACGGAACCCGGCAACTGGACGAGGTCGTCCCCGGCGATGTCCATCATAACTCTCCGGGGGGGAACACCCGGAGAGGTGAGGGGGTGCGTGATCCTCCCGTCGGGATAGACAGGAGGGGTGAGGCCTAAGTGTCCTACCTAAAGTGTGTCCCTTTACCGCTCTTACGGGGTATGAGGGGTGTGTCCTAACCGATACTTGGTGTCGGCGAGGGAAGCCCCCAAGGCCGGTGGTACCAAGCCCAGCCGGATGTAGCGTTCCTCAGGAGAGGAAAGCTGGCGTTCCGGGTCCACGCCCAGTCTGGTTTGTGTTAACACCGCAAGGTATCCACCAGACCGACCACTAAACGTGGATTTGGGCTCTTAATGGTAAGAAACAAGAGTTTGCCCTGAAAAGGACAAAGTCCAATAAAGGACTCTTCTGAGGTGTACTCGCAAGCGAGCGCACACAACAGAGCAAATGGCGGATGCCAAGTGCGGCGCGGGGCGCGGGGCGCGGGGCGCGCGGCGCGAGGCGTAAGGCGCGGGGCGCGGGGCGCGGGGCGCGGGGCGGCACGTGGGCCGGCGGGAGCGCGCGAGCGGAGCGGAGCAGACGTGTTGCCGGTGCGAGGACCGGCGAGCGAAAAAAGAGATCGGCAGCAGCCGGGCGCCGCCGTTTTGTATATTTATAGTGTGCGAGCAAGAGGGCGCAACCCGTCCCTCTCCCACACTATCGGATCGGCAGTATTATATTGCAGATACCGGCCTATAAAGGCAGCGGCGCCCGCCCTCAAATTTAAACCCTCCGTCGTCCGAGACACGTTCTCGGAGACCCGGATTACGGAATCACTTCCGCTAATGCGGGTGAGTCATCCACATTAGACAGAGCAAACACTCCACAAATACACCGACCTCGCCGGCGAGGTCGACGAGTCCCATTAGTCGCCGCCTACACGAGGTACAAGCACGTACCCGGGCGTTTCTCTCCTATCCCCGTCCCGGCAACAGCCCAAGCCGAGGTTCGTACCTAAGTGGTGCCCTTGCGCTAGTTGCCTCATCAAAAATAAAATTATAGGGCTGAGCGCCTTCTGCGCTCGCCAAAAGCTCGGTTAAGCTGCAACGGCCTCAGAGGCCAACAGCGAGATAAGTCCATTCGAAAAAACAAACAAAATTATTTAGCATTGTGACTTCGCTTTGAACAGTTCTAAGAAATAAATATTACTTAACAGTGGTCGAAGGTTTAACTTTTACCAAATACAGTCCACAACAACTATATCATCGGAAAAACGAAGGTGAGTGATGTATTCGCTATTGATATTGATGCCAAGTTGGTCCCAGACAGTCTGGGACAGACTTAGCGTAGTGATACAAACTAATAATATTAAATTTAACGAAAATCACAATAAATTATTAAGAGGGTAGTTGCACAGTAAGCGGTGCAGTCGATAGTTCCACTTATCGCTAAAAGCTATCTTTTAGACAACCTTTAGATGGACTGGATTTCACGGACGATTAAAGGCCTAATAGGCTGAAATGTCTACAAAGTACCGCTAGCAACAGACGGCAGCTAAAACTGGAAACCTATTAAGTGCAGGTAATTGCACAGCGAGGAATGTGGCCGCCAATCAACACAAACTAATTTAATTTCGAAATCCAATCGAATGTCAGTCAAAGTGTCACCTACTTAAAGGTAGAGTGTGAATATATAACTAATGCTGGAAGTCAAAGTTAAAATCTTTTATTCATTAACATCACAAGGATCACTTTGAAACGTCAATTTATACTGCCTGTTCCTTCGCGACCACGCCAGGAAAGAAATGTAAGATACAAGGCTGGTTGTTTTTTTAATGATCCTTTTAGAATACATAACAATACAGTAAATAAATTACGTCTAAATTGTAACATTATGAACGAGTTGGAGCAATTTCAATCCCAAGCTACTCTATCATCTAAATAATCCGATATTTTGTAGTAGGCTTTTTTATAAAGATTTTGTTTAATTGCGTTTTTAAATTTGTTATTTGTCAATTTCTATACATCACTTGGGAGTATTTTTACGTTTTTGGAGTATTTGGATATTAATTATTGATTAAAATACCCGTTTTAATCAATAATTATTATTATATATAGTATTTTTTTTTTGGGCGGGGGTAGTCAAAATTAACACACTGATTTCATATCACGAATTTTATTTTTATTATTTAAAATAGATTAAAGTACTTACATGAGTAAATAGATGTATTACATGATAGATTGATATACACTGCCTGCCATCAAGTGTTATTTCACACAACAACCAAACATTCACTTTGTTATTACCTACTTACTACAATTCAGTCGGATAACCTCACTTTGGACACACAATGGACAACATTGAATGGCACTCATCTGTCCAGCACATGATCGGTGATCTGAAGCTTCGCATGGAGTACTTTGAAGGTGAGTTGCTGAAGAACACTGGTCTCCAGTCCCCGAACATCACAACGCTGGCTGCGGAATATGCAACATTCAAGGAATTCACTTTGAATGCCTTGCGTGCACTCCAAAACCAGATCGAGATGACTGCCAGGTCTATTGATCAGCTTGAGATGAGAGGAAGACGTAAGATCTTGCTTCTACATGGAGTCCCTGAAGAGCAGCAAGAGGATACTGCCGCTGTGGTTGTCAAGGCAGCCACAAGGTAACTGAAACTGCCAAAGCTCTCCAAAAACGACATTAGCCGGTGTCATAGAATGGGTAGGTCTTCGTCAAATAGGCCGCGACCTATTCTCTTCAAGCTGAAGGACGTCGATGTGCGGGACACGGTTTGGTTCTCCAAGAAAAACCTCAAAGACTCTGGCATCACCCTTTCGGAGTTCCTCACCAAGGCGCGTCATGAGGTTTTTATGAAGGCGAGGCAGCGCTTTGGTGTGACGAAATGCTGGACTCGGGAAGGAAATGTGTATGTCGTCGGACACGACGGCGTTAGACATCGCATCAACTGGCTGGGCGACCTCAACGCGATTCCAGGGCAGTCACAGCCGGAGCCGGCGGCAGCGGTGGCCTCTCCTGGACCACTTGTGGTTAATCCTAAGCCGCAGGCGTCCGGGGAGGCAGTGGTTGCAGCGGCACCAAAAACCAGGCGTGCGGCGCCGTCTAAGAAGTAATAACGTTGCTCTTTAAATTTTTTGTTCATCTCCTTCTCAACCAACCCGTTTGATTACTTTGTGAACAAATTCTACCCTTGGTATGTACTTTGAACTTTATTTTTATACCGTAGTATTTTCATTTTATTTTTTTCTGTTGCTTCTACATTTTTACTGTGTATGTCAAATGTCAATGTCAGTTGAAAGAAAGTGTCAAAAGTGTATTTCGTTCATTATTAGTATTTTGTTCCATTTCCATTAGTCATTTATTTAGCATCGGACGGGTTGTTTTTATTTGTAATTTGTTTGGCTTTACATATTATTTTACTCTTACCCAGCACAATTGGCAGGTGGACTGTTCGCTTAGGTACTAAATTGAGTACCTTGAATGCCTATACGTAGGTACTAGAATTATTAATAGCTTATTCATTTAGTATTTTATTTGTAAGTACGTAAGTATATTATTATGTTTAACAATAGTGGTAGCGATAGTGATGATGAATTATTTCAATCCTTTTCTTCTTCCAATGAATCTAGCAGCATGAGTAGCTTTTGTAGTATTCCCACACTCTCCGAGTCTCTAGAGACCCAGTTCTTTAATTTACCTAAAAATTTCAATATTGTCCACATAAATGCCCAGAGTATTCCTGCTCACTTCCCGGATATGCTGGCGTCTTTTAATAATAGTAATATTCACGCAATATTAGTCTCAGAGTCCTGGCTACAACCCTGTTTACCTTCTACGTCATATTCCTTGCCAGGTTTCGTATTAATTCGTAACGACCGCACCGGAAGGGTTGGTGGGGGCGTTGCTATCTACCTCCGTGCTCATATTCCTCACTCTGTGATAAGCATGTCCCCCCAGCCTCCTTCGACTAGTGAAGGTGAACACTTGTTCGTGGAAGTCACGCTCTTGCATACTAAGGTTCTGCTTGGAGTATATTACTGTCCTTCCTCTGATATCAACTTCTTCTCATCTTTTGAGAAACTTTTAGAAGATCTTACTCCCACTTGTAACCACACTATTATCATGGGTGATTTTAATACGTGTCTTCTTAAAGGTAATCATCGTACCGCTTGTTTTGAATCTCTTGTAAAGGCCAGCAATCTGGTATTTCTGCCACTAAGTGCAACCCATCATTATCTCAACTGTTCTCTCTCTCTCCTGGATTTGATACTAGTATCTTCCAATAACAATGTTCATAAAAATGGTCAATGCTCGGCGGACGCCTTTTCTTACCATGATTTGATTTTCCTCTCTTATAAAATTCGTCCGCCAAAAGCAAAACCCAAAATCATTCTACAGCGTAACTTTGGTGGCATGGATCTGGAGAGTCTTCGTGAAGATGCTTCGCAGATCGACTGGGCTGATGTGATTAGTGCAAGTAATGTTGATGACAAGATTAATTATTTTAACGATTCCCTTATCAAACTGTATGACAAGCATGTCCCTCTAAGATCCGTAAAAATAAAACACTTACCAGCGCCATGGCTTACGACTGAAATAAAATCCTTTATGCATCGGAAAAACGTTGCAAAGTTTAAATATAAGTGTCGCCCTACCGAGGATAACTACAACAAATACGTAGAGCGTCGAAATCTCTGCAATAAGGTGTGTAGGGATGCACAGCGCCGTTTCATTCACAAATCTGTTGATAATGATGACCCATCCAAGGTTTGGAAGTTTCTGCGAACTTTAGGGATTGGTAAATCACGTCTCGACAACTTACCTAAAGATTTAAATATAGACAAACTAAATAAACAATTCTCAACTTCTTCCAATATTGATGGAACAACAAAGTCCGTCACTATAAAAAAACCTCTCTTCGCTTCCATCTAGTCCCATTCCTTTTCTTTTTTATGAATTCTCGGATTCTGATGTTAAGAGAAACGTAACATCCATAACATCCAATGCAGTCGGCAATGACAATATTAGTCGCAATATGTTGGTGCCCATACTCGATGAAGTCATCTACGTCCTTACCCACATCCTTAACTCCTCTATATCTAGTGGAAAATTTCCATCAATCTGGAAGGATGCCCAGATAATTCCTTTGCCCAAAAAGTCCAATCCCACCTTGCTCTCCGAATTTCGCCCAATATCTATCCTTCCATTTCTCTCCAAAGTACTAGAACGTTTAGTCCACCATCAACTGAGTACTTTCCTTACTAGAAACTCCTTCATGAATCCTCTCCAATCCGGGTTTCGCCGTGATCATAGCACTACGACGGCCTTGACCAAAATCACTGATGACATTCGTCAGGGTATGGACAACGGACTAGTGACTGTGCTGTCGTTGCTAGACTTTAGCAACGCCTTCAATAATGTTGATTTTGACATTCTTCTAGCTGTTCTCCGATCACTTAACATCTCTCCAATGGCTATTGATTGGTTTCAAAGTTACCTGTTTGGGCGCCGGCAGCGTATCCGTGTTGATGACAATTATTCGTCGTGGTGTCATTTGACTGCCGGTGTGCCTCAGGGCAGCGTTCTTTCTCCTCTTCTCTTTGCTATTTTTATAAATTCAATCTCGCAAGCGATCTTTTCTTCCTACCACCTTTATGCAGATGACCTACAGATTTATACGCAAGCACCGGTCCACAATCTACTCGTAGGTTTCCAAGTTATTAACAATGATTTAACTCAGATCCTCGCGTGGAGTAAAGCATACGGTCTCAAAGTTAATCCAACTAAAACGCAGGTCATTGTTGTTGGTAGCTCTAAGATGACCGCTAGGATCAACTGGCCCAGTCTACCTCCGATTCTGTTTGATGGTGTGTGTATATCCATAAGCGACTGTGTCAAGAAGTTGGGCGTGCTTATAGATAAGAACTTGTCATGGGGACCCCATCTCGCCGATTTAAGCCGGAAGATATTTGCTTCAGCTGCCTCGTTGAGAAGGCTACGAAATTTTTTGCCGACATCCACCAAGGTTACGCTAGATCAATCCCTCCTGCTTCCTATTCTGGATTATGCTGACGCCTGCTATCCGGATCTTACCGAGAAACACCTCGATAAACTAGAGCGCCTTCAGAATGTCTGTATTAGATTTATTTTTGGCCTGCGAAAATATGACCACGTCTCTGATTTTCGCAACAAGCTCAAGTGGTTACCCATTCGCTGCCGCAGGAATACGCATATTCTCTTTCTCTTGTACAGTATAATGTTTAACCCTTCTAGTCCTTCTTATCTCAGAGAGCGCTTTGAGTATCTTCATCAGTCAAATCCTCGAGACTTGCGCTCCTCTGAGACTTTGCAACTTAAAACTCCTGTACACTCTTCTAACTTTTATGATAAATCCTTCACTGTACAAGCTATCCGTCTATGGAACTCTCTTCCTCCACACATTAGAACTGCCAAATCCCTTCCCATCTTTAAAACAGTTCTATTTAAACATCTGTCTGCACTACAATGTTGGTTTCCCATTTTCTCATCTATCGTTACGCTACTCCTGGTTTTTTATTTAATCCTTCTATTGTACACCTATATGTACCTACTTATAGTATTTTATATAATATACCTTTTTATTATAAGTATGGAGTATTTATGATAAAATATTATGCACCTTATATATTTATTTATATATTTGTTTGTACTTATTTATTTTGCTTATGTAAATACACTGTTTATTCAATATTCAATTATTTTTTATTAATAGCTACCGTCCTATAACGTTCTCGTGAAATCCAGTCCATCCAAAGGTTGTCTGGAAGAGATCGCTTTTAGCGATAAGACCGCCACTTGTATTTCTACTTGTATTGTTATTTGTTTATTTTATATTGTTTTTTTTTAATTTAAGTGTGATTTACAATAAAGCGTTTTCTATCTATCTATCTATTTATCGCGTATGTACTTTTTTTATTTGTTGTCCCGACGTTTCGGCTGTGTTGCAACAGTCGTGGTCTCGGGTTGACTGACTGAGTCGTCGGGACAACAAATAAAAAAGGTACATACGCGATAAATATCCGTTTTAATCAATAATTATGTACAGTGATCGCGAAAGTTTGAAAAATACTATTAGGATATTTCACACAGTCCTATCTAGCCCCACATTAAGCAAAGCTGCTCTATAGAAATCAGATAACATATATTATTTTTGTTTTGTAAGTCATCATTATATCAACCAAAGGACGTTTACTGCTAAACGTAAACCTCTCTTATAGATTTCCAAAGTGACCGATTTTGTGCGGCTTGCACCCAACAGCTCCCAGCAACAGTAAGTGCTGTTTTGTACCTACTTTTTAGTGTTTTTAATGTGCTGTTGCAACAAAATATTTATTTTTCTACGAGGTAATAAAAAACAGTCTAGTGACTATTTCAGTAGAGTATCGACTCGGACTAATTTAAATTCACTCCGAATCAGTCCAATGCGTTTCTATTTTTGCTTTTTCGTGTTCGTTACGAAACAAAATGGAACAGATAGTTAGCTTTGACTTTGAGCTGATTTCAATAATAGTTTATATAGCAAGTTAAGTTACAGCTAGTTTTTTTCAAAAGTAACTATTAACGATTTTAAAGCACCAGTGGTTTGCTCCGAACTGAGATGTCGCAAGTCTCCCATAAAAACAAAAAAATATAATTTGTACCTAATCTTTGACTATCAAAATAGTGCCACGAAATTCATAACTAACTTGACCTACAGTTTTTACAGGTAACGGGAGTTCATGTAAATTGGTTACACTTTTTTGGGGTAGAAATTGCAGTTTTTCTGGTATTCAGACTTTTCCCTGTATTTGTGTCACTAAAGATATACGAAAACCAAATTTCAGCACTGAGGTCGCTGGTGTACCCTGTGAATTACGTTTGGAAACTCACGAACTACAAGGACTAAACTAAAAATTAAAAACGCGGGCGAAATGTACGAATAAACACCTTTTTCATTTGACGCTCCATTTGACCCAATAGTCTTATTTTGATTTATTTTTACCCCTCTTGAACCACAATATTTCAACAACCCTCTATCATTTTTAGCATTTAGTCACACCAGGATAGTGCCGACACTACCTACCTATATATGAAATTTCACGATAATCGGAGCAACGTTTCGAAAGTTATCCTCGGACAAACAAATATAAATATGTACGTACAATGCCGATTTGCCAAAGTTGATTTGGAGATCTCGCTTCGATCCATTAATTAATATAATATTGATGATTAAACGCTGGCTAAAATGAATGTTGATAATAATGGAAATATTAGATAGAACGTTGTACAGTAATACCCCGGACTTACGCGATAGGTGGGACCGAACGATAACCGTGTAAGTCAACTTCGCGAAAGTCGGGGTTCAACCTTGCATATAAATTATATGCATTTTTTGTTCTTTTGTATGACATAATTAGAGGTTATCAATAAAACGCACTGCACACGTAAATAATTCCACGCGGAACACGTTCGAACCTGGCGTAAACGGAACACTAACAGGGCGAAGTGGAGGAGCTGATGCGCGCGCCCATCAAATAGAAAATTCGCGTTAAACGTCGTAGCGTAAGTCGGGGTATTACTGTAAACGGATTTTTTTGCCGCCCTCCGTAACAAAAAAATACTTTTGTAAGAAAACGATACGAAGTTTTTTTATTAATAAGTTTTTTATCTCAATATCAACCTTCTTGTATTTTTACTTAAGGGGACCCCGGAGGGACAATCGCCCATACAACACGTACTACCAAGATCATTTCTAATTGAAGTATATTTCTACCTTAATAAGGTATTATTTTAATTTTAATAGTATTTATCTAGGTTCCCAACTATATATTAGATCAAAATACTTACTTAAAATGAAATAGAAGCGTATCGCATTCTGCATGTTTTTACGTCATAAAATACCTGTTTTCAACCTAATTGTTTCGTATTAAAAACAACAAATTCTTACGTATCCTAGTCATGGGAACATAGATTATATCGTCTAGTTACAGAATAACAACACAATGAGAAAAATACAACATGTTTTCAGTCATCATTTTTGGTATTCCGGAACACGGTTAAAATCTAATCAAATTTAGAATCGTTCTATTGCTATCACTGTCGCTCTGCGTGGCTAAACTTCGTCACTAAACAAGGATAGCGATATTCAGGCCGAAGTTTTTGACGCGGCCGAATTGAAGTTGTGCTCAGGGTTCGCCGGCACGTTAAACTCAGACTCAACTCATTTATCCGTTCAATAACCAATATTTCGTTCGGTAACTAATTACGAATACGTTTTCCTACATTATGTTTGCACGTTTTGTGCTTAAATATTCTATGACATTTTCATTAAATAATATAAATAGGTTATATTATGACGGCAAGCTTCGAAGTTAGACTTAGTATGAACACATCAAAGACAAAGCTAATGACAAATAGCATACAACATAAGCTACAGGTTGGGGGTGGGGAGGTGAAATATGTCGATGACTACCTGTACCTAGGCCAGTTGGTATCCTTCCAAGGACGACAAGACCTCGAAATTGCAAGACGAACCGAGAACCCTTGGATGGGATATTGGTCAATGAAACATCTAATGAAAGTTACACTTCCTTTATCTCTGAAACGGAAGCTCATGGACGTGTGTATTCTTCCCATCCTCACTTACGGCGCGCAGACCTGGTCTTTGACTGATCTGCAAAAGGCCAGATTCGGGGTTTGTCAGCGAGCCATGGAGCGCAGTATTCTGGGAGTCAGACTGATAGATCGCGTTCGTAACAGTATACTGCGCTCTAAAACCCAAATCACGGATGTCGGGCAACAAGCGGGTAAACTGAAGTGGGATTGGGCAGGCCACGTCTGCCGAATGTCGGATGCGTTATGGGCTAAAGCCCCAACAGAGTGGACGCCTCTAAATGGGAAACGATCTCGTGGCAGACTGTGGCGAAGATGGAGGTAATAAGTTGATGTCCATTTACAGGATTGGTCCACAATAGCCCAAAATACAGAAGACTGGAGAGAAGGAAGGGAGGCCTTTGCCCTGCAGTGGGACACTACAGGCTCTTAATAATAATAACATAAAGAGGTTAAGTTCGTTGTGTATACGTCTGTAAGAGGTAATCTCAGACACTACTGAACCGATTTAGAAAATTATTTCATTGATAGAATGCTACACTATCTATAACTGTTTTAGGCTATATTTTATTTTGATAAACATATGTGCGTAGCCGGGTCGGGTCAGATAGTACTCCATGTTTTTTCTATATCGTCATCATTCCAACCCGGAGTTCACTGCTGAGTATATGCCTCCCTTGTTTTCAGCCAGCCTCCTCTATCTTGTGCGTCTCTCATCCAGGTGTTTCCCGCGATTTTCGCGACGTCGTCTACCCATCTCGCCCTCGGACGACCCGAGTTTCTCTGACTTCGGCCACCACTCGGTCAAGGCCTTGCTCTATCGGCCATCACCACGCCTGGCCAGGTGTCCTGCCCAACTCCACTTGAGATTTACCGATCTGTCCCCGACGCCAAAAACTTTCGTCCGAGGTCGGATCTCATTGTTGCGTACTCGGTCTATAAAGTTAATGCCGAGCATAACTCGCTCCTCCTTCTTAATCACAAAAGGATAAAATAAATTAACAACCTGCAATTTAAGAGTCGCCCTTACTCGTGAAATCTCAAATAAACTTGAGAGCAAAAAAATCGCACATTCATGATTTTTTGACATAACTAAAAAAAAACAAAAAATATTATGTTTCTGTAATGCAGATTCATAGTCTATTTTAATACCTATCCAGTGGTATCTGATTTGTCTTTCAATCATTACATAAAAATGTATGTCCGATCGACCGACGAACACCAAATTACATCAGCAGTCCTTAAACTGTTCGGTAAGCACCATTAACTTCAACCGATGCAGGTTGACGACAGCAAATTGTGTTACCGTTAGTATTTGCTGTGGCCTACCTGTGGACGGTCGTTAAAATCGCCAGTAGTAGCCGCCTATGCTTTTGGGATAGGCACCTTAAGGACTTCAAATAAGGTATATTTTGTGTTACAAAACTTATATATGGAACGATGCTTCGAATTGATTTATGCTATCGTATGAGATCTTTTCTATGATTCTTCGACCGACCAACTGACCTAACCAAAATCACGCCACCGGCTCTTCTCAGCCAACTGCATCGACGCAATATACAACCTATTTTGTAATATACGGCATTAATTTAAAACACACATCCGGAATCGTAATAACTGATTTTAGTGATGGGTTAAATACCGGTACCCTGAATATTTATCCAGTAATCGATACAGTTCCAATAAACATTTTTTAGCGTAAATGGTACTTAGTCAGTTTAACAGGTACCTAGTTACATGATGAATGAATATGGTTTGTTTACCTATTTTCATACAGGCTGTTTAATTGGAACTTGATACTTAGGATGTTTAAAAATGAAAAAGTTTCTATAGTAATGAATTTGAAAAAAAAACCTATTTTACAACAATTCATCATCATCATCATCAGCCTGATGACGTCCACTGCTGAACATACGCCTCCCCCTAGGATCGCCACAGCGAGCGGTTGGTAGCCGTTTGCGCCCAACGGCTCCCCGCGATTCTTACCAGATCGTCGGTCCACATTGTGGGGGGCCCGGCCTACGCTGCGTTTTCCCGTCCGTGGTCTCCACTCGAGAACCTTTCTTCCCCACTATGTCGGCAACTTTAGTTCTTCTGCGGATTTCCTTATTGCGGATTTTGTCACGCAGAGAAACCTTGAGCATAGCCCTCTCCATAGCTCGTTGAGCGACCTTGAGCTTGGTTATAAGGCCATGAGTAAAGGACCACGTTTCAGTGCCATAGGTCATCACTGGCAACACACACTGGTTGAAGACTTTAGTATTCAACAACAATTAGACTAAGGAATGCAATCCCGATCCCGATCTCGCGAGATCTCGTGTAATTTTTCGGGATCAATCCCGACGCATCATATGACGAGATCCCGTTCGAGATTGACGGGATTGGGCGGCAGTGGTCAGCGACGCTACACACGTCCACTCGGGGCGCAAGCGGCGCGCTGACTGACGGCCGCGAGCGGCAGGAACGCCAAACAGCGTTAGAAAACTATTCCGACTATTTCCGAATATTAGCGACAGGTGACGATAATTATTTAGTTGGTAAGATTAAAGAATAAAGATTTTTATTTTCTTTCGAGTAATATGTTATTTTAGTTAACCTCACTGTCACAAACAAGCAGTTATTAGCTTTTTCAGTCATCAAAATTTAACATTTTTTTTTAAACTAGACGGTATCCCGAAAATTCCGGGATCCCGCGGGATTGATATTTCTAATCCCGCGAGATCTCAAATTTGCAATCTCGAGTCGGGATTGCATTCCTTAAATTAGACCCAACCAATTAGCCCTAACCGTTCATTTAATGTCGTTCATAACAAAACACGTAGTATAATATCACTTAAATATGTATAGTTTTCAATCAAATTAAGCCTCGCTGAGTGCAGCCCTAAAAGCGAAATATAATAAAAATATTATAATCGTTAAAAATCGTCAACGCTCAGTACAATGCATTCTGGGTGCCTTTTAACAAGATAAAAAACTGTGAAAGCAATTATCACAGCACCCAATTCGCATCGCACTGGGTCATGCATATTCATTATTCGCTGATATTTCGATGTAAAACCGTACCCGGCAGGCAAAGGGTTACAACGAGATTAAAAATATACAAGCAAAAATTTTGTAAAAAGAGATTAATATTATGTATGAAACGGTATGAATAACAAATTTTGCTTCGAATTATTTTTACATGCAGGTGAATCAATTAGAAAGTATAATTAGACTAGCTGACCAATCGGCGGCTTCGCACGAGTGGTTTGCCAATAAAAAGTAGCCTATGTGTTAATTCATATTGTGATCTAAGTACATACCAAATTTCATCGCAATCGGTTCAGCCGTTCCAGCGTGAAAGAGTAACAAACATCCATACATCCAACTTTCGCATTTATAATATTAGTAGGGTATGCTTAAAACTTTTGTGGTGTAACTACAGAAATTTCTTTTGTTGAAATATTACTTTTTCAAAACAAGCTTTTATAAAATTCATAATCGGAACCGCAAGCAAATTGAATGAATGAATATGTATTTTATTTCAAAAAAGATGGTTTTACAAAGTGCACTTAAATAATTAGTTTTAATTCTAGGATACCTAGGCTGTTGTATCTTGTGGGTTTGCACTACAACCTTATTATCTATATCAAATGCTTTGGTACCTTGCTCTAACTAAGTTTAAAATAAACTTGTGTTTAGACGCAAAGGATCTCTGCTTTGGCTCGATAGACATAGGATGGGCATGACAATGTAGGTAGGTATGAGTGACTACAGATACTATAGGTATAATATAGCCAGACTAAGCCCTATACTATTATGAATATGTACATCAATAAATTGCTTCTTTAGGAGCAAGGAAAAAAAATCAAGAAAAACTATAGACTAAAAATAACACTTATCAACTAAAACTAAAAATAATACTTATCAACTAAAACTAAAAATAATACTTATCAACTAAAGCTAAAAATAATACTTATCAACTAAAATTAAAAATAATACTTATCAACTAAAACTAAAAATAATACTTATCAACTAAAACTAAAAATAATACTTATCAACTAAAACTAAAAATAATACTTATCAACTAAAACTAAAAATAATACTTATCAACTAAAACTAAAAATAATACTTATCAACTAAAACTAATAATAATACTTATCAACTAAAACTAAAAATAATACTTATCAACTAAAACTAAAAATAATACTTATCAACTAAAACTAAAAATAATACTTATCAACTAAAACTAAAAATAATACTTATCAACTAAAACTAAAAATAATACTTATCAACTAAAACTAAAAATAATACTTATCAACTAAAACTAAAAATAATACTTATCAACTATAGCCCGTGTTTTTAATTTAACGATCAATCCATTTAATTTAATTTAAGTTAATTACAATTTTATGAACTTGTGTTGGTGTGAAAGTGTAATCAAACATTATTGCAACACTCAGTAGAAATAAATAATAGCATCATTAGTGTATTATAAAATATATTTATACATCATTAAAGTGTCTTGTACACTTGCTGTAATATCTATTTATTACCGTTGGTATAATGTTGTGGTATACAAAAACTTTTCAAGATTGAATGCGTAATAAATCCTCTGTTTGCTGGTAGTTTATGCTAAGTAAATATTTTTTTTATATATTTTTACATTGTACGTGTGTTGTTTTATGAATTGTTGTTATTTTATTTATTTTGTTATATAGATAGTTCGTTAGGAAAGTGGAATGTTTTCGTGCAAATGAGGTTTTACAAGTTGTTTCTTCGTATATTTTTTGTGTTCTTCTTTTGTTTATGTCTGGTTTTACTTAATGCTGTCCTAGAATAATTTGTTGTATAAATAATTGTCTTACAGATAGAACTTTGCAGTCAGTATAGAGTTGTTTCGTCGGGTACATGAAAGGGCGAGTAAAAGCTACTTTCAGGACTGCTCTTTGGGCTCTTTCAAGTGGAAGCAAATGTGTTGTTGAAACTCCTCCCCAAGTCGATAAGCAATAAATCAGCAGCGATTGACACAGAGCGTAGTATGTGTTTCTGAGTTGTTTTTTGTTTGCTCTGTGTTTTATATTTTTAAAGATGGCAATTAGTTTTCTGGTTCGGGCAATAAGCATATTAACATGGGGTTCATATGACAAGCGCGAGTCAATTGTAACACCTAGGTATTTGATGGTGTTACAGTTTTTGTGTGTCGGACAGTCACAAACGGAGCGATAAGTGGAAGATAGGCACTGTATAGTATGGGCTCTTATAAAGTGGTTTTCTATTTTTGGTAGTCCTGGTTTACGCACGGAGAAGGCTAGGTATTTCGTTTTAGTAGCGTTTAGAGTAAGGCTATTATGGTATAAACACGTAGAAACCAGGTCAAAGTTAGATTGTGCACATGCGTAGACCTTTTCCCAACTCTCTCCCTGGAACAGCAAAACTGTATCGTCTGCAAAATCTAGTAGCTTGCCATCCACCATTTCAAGGTCACATAGCTGATTCATGTATGCTAGAAAGAGAGTTGGACCAAGGATAGAATTCAAAAAGTCCAAAAACTAGCAGCCTACTATAATACATTCAGAAGTTACGTGGTCTAGCATCCGTCTCCATCATGAGACCACCTTCGTGTTATTGAATTGTCGCCGAATTTAAATACGTATTCCCAATTTCAGTTCAATCGGTTGGGGGGAACTGTATTAGAATTCAGTTGCAATTCGATTTAAACAAACAAAACAAAAACCGGCCAAGTGCGAGTCGGACTCGTGGACGAAGGGTTCGTATCTATAAAAATGGCAAAAAAAAACATGTCTGATGTATGGGAGCCCCACTTAAATATTTATTTTATTCAATAGCACAATTTTATTTATTTACCTTATTTGAGGTTAAAAGCTAGTGCTCTAAATTCACGGACTTCACGTCTAAATTGTATGAGCGCCCATAAAACTCAGAGGACTTAATTGATCTTGATCTTAATTGGCGTCAACTATGTATGTATGAGGACACCCTTTAATTTTCAACTTTTTTTTTGTAATTTTTCCTTTATTTGTGCTGAAAGACTTTGCTTTTATGGTACATTTTGGTACTTACAAGTTTTTGCGAAAATCTAAATTTACCCATATCTTTTTATCGTGTTGATTCAGGACCTTGATTTTATACACCTAATAGGGACTATTAATCTGGTATAAATTTCAACTTGCTAGGTCCACCCGTTCCTGAGAAAATCGGTGGTCACACACGGACAGACAGACGGAAGAACAGATAAAAGCTTGTAAAAAAATGACAATAGCTGTTTATTTTCAGAGATATGTGTCCCGTTCGCAGCCACTTCAACAAACTAAGCCAAGCCACAAGGATCTAGCTATTAGACTACATAATACCATAGACAAATAACATTGCTAAGGTATTGAACACTTTACCGTCGTCTGTTTTTCCTAAAGACTAGAATCCGAATTCTTTAATGTAAGGGTGAAGATGTCTTCTAGATCTTCGTGCTTTATCCAACCACATCATCGCTTGCCATCAGGTGAGATTGCGGTCAAACGAAGATCTATAAAAAAAAACTACCCAGCCCACCTCTACCTACTCCTGGGTGTATCTAAACTTAATTTTTTTCCTCGAGGATTAAATATCCTTCCTGATACAAAAAGTTTAATCTGACTTTCTAAAACCCTGACTCATTTGTCAATATAAAAAAAAAAAAATTCAGCTTCAGCCATGGGCTTAAGACACTTCAAAATTCAAGATAGAATCCCATAAAAAATGTATTAAAGGCGTGAAAAAGCGCCTGTTGCGAAACATGATTTAATAAAGGTGCGTTAAAAAGTTGCCCAAATTTGTTCATCGCATCAACACTTCTCGAAAGTTACGAGTTCTGACCGAGTTAAATCTACCGAGTCTAATAGAGGGTTTTAAAACTACAACAAGTTTAAAAGCAATTTCGTGTTAATCGCCGTTTTAATATTAATAGGTTTTAAGGCTAATTAACCCGGTTTTATAAAAAGGCTGTGAATAAGTTTATGCTCCTCCCGTACTCTGTATCTGTAGGGTGTCTTTCTAGTGCGTAGTCTCCACTCGATAACCAGTCGGCCCACAGAACATAAAACATATGTTTCATTGTTTTTTGTGTTCTGTGTGTCGGCCTCAACGGCTTATATATATACGGCTGGCCATGTACACACGGCTACACATCAAGCTAAACATTCCAGTATAAGCTAACCTCTCATTCTACGAAAAGCCTACACAATGCGAGGTCAGCTTATATTGGCAATGTATAGCTTGATGTGTAGCCGTGTGTACGACGTACAGAACAAAACATATTTATAAAAATTTCTTATATCTATACAAATAGTTATAAATATACTAAAGAGGAATGTAGGAACTCTAATTAGGGTTAAGCTCGCCTTTGTACATGTTCATTTTGTAAGCTATTTTTGTCTGTAAATCTATTTGTGTACAATAAAGAATAAAGAATAAAGAATGTCGAATTCGCACTAAGGACAAACACACTGAGGTTTTTTATATGTTATAATTTTATAAGTATATGTTTTTTAAAATAAATAAATTAAAAAAATATAAAGGATAAATATATCTGTTTCGTTATAATAAGCAACTTATAACATGTAATATAACATGATATTGTAGTATTTAGTACTATTTAATTTTTCTATATTACCTAGTCAGGTCATAAATTCTGTCACATGTTTAATATAAAATAATTGAAACAAGTTTATTCATTATGTAACCATTTATATACCAAAATGAACTTAACAAAACATAGATTCTTATGACACTAAAGTTTATTCAAAATGACCTCCGTGATTTTGAATACAAGCCTTCAATCTGCGCGGCCAGTCGTCTATCGCAGCACGAACGAGGTCCATGTCAATATCGGCGGCTGCCTTAATCAAGGATGTCTTGAGTGACTCCAAATTGGGATGAGGCTTTGAGCACGCCTTTTCCTCCAAGTGTTGCCATATCTTGTAATCTAATGGATTCAAATCTGGACTGGAGGAGGGCCAGTCTTCGTGCCGGATGAAGTCGTTTTCACGCGCCGCGAGCCAGTCGTATGTGCTCTTCGCTCTATGAGCTGGCGCCGAATCTTGTTGGAATACCCAGTGCCTGTTATTGAACATGGTATGAGAAACAGGTTCCACAAGGTTTGTCAGGACTGTATTTTGATACACAACTGCATTCGTTTTTACACCTTTCTCACAAAAATGTACCTCTGTTAAGCCCCAATAAGAAACTCCCAACCATACCATGAGGGAGGATAGAAAATGACCTCGTTGGACACGCGGAATACGGTTGCTCGCTTCTTCACTACTGTGTGCGTACACCTTATCATTTTGTTTGTTGTAGCTCTCTTCTACGGTAAAATTTTTTTCATCCGAAAAAAGAATTTCCCGATATTTTTTTCCCGCGTACCGCTTCAACAAAGCGCGGCATCTCTTCAGTCTCAGGTCCATTAGACGAGCATTCAAACGATGTCCTGTTTTTCTTCGATATGCCCAAAGCCCTAAGTCTTCATTTAACACCCTTTTCACCGTGGTTCTGCTTAACCCCATCTGAAGGTCCAACAGTTTCTGTTTACGTTTGGGATTTCTTTGAATTCGCGCCTTCACAGCTTTTATCACTGCTAGAGTCCTAACAGACCGAGGGCGACCACTTCTTGACCTGTCATCTACATTAGAGTCTTCATTGTATCGTTTGATGGTGCGATAAACGAATCTTTTGGTTATATTCAAATTTTTCAGTATGTCAAAAATTTGAATTGGCGCGTAACCGCAACGATGCAACGCAATAACTGCAACACGGACTTCTTTAAGCGTCTACTCCATATTTAAAAATGAGTAAAATTCTAAAAAGTATACATTTTTTTTTCATGAACAATTCGAATTCTATAAACTTTTTTGTGGCCAGTATTCTAAAAGAAAAGTTTTTACTGTGTGACAATACTTATGACCTGACTAGGTATATACGGGTGGGAATTAGTATACCCAGGAGTGGGTAAAGTCTGAAATGATGATTTACTGAGACTACTGACAAATCTAACTAATTTTATAAATGCGAAAGTTTGGATGTTTGTTTATTACTCAATCACGTCGTAACGGCTAAACCGATTTCGATGAAACGAAATGGTATGTACGTAGATATAACGTATATATATATATATATATATAACCTGGATTAACTCATAGGCTACTTTTTGCTGACAAATTACGCGTGCGAAGCCGCTGGCGGAAGCTAGTAAATCATTGATCGAGCGAAGCGAGATCTCCAAATCAACTTGGGCAAACCGACGTTGTATGTATGTATGTTTGTTTGTCCGAGGATATCTTTCGAAGCGTTTATCCGATCATCGTGAAGTTTAGTATATAGGTGATGGCACACTTTTGCTGTGACTAAATGAGCTAAAAAGGTTGGGTTGTTGTTGAGATATTGGGGTTCAAGAGGGGTAAAAAAAATGAAAATGAGGCTATTAGGTCAAGTGGGACGTCAAATGAAAGGGTTTTAGTAGTAAATTTCAACCCTGTTTTTATTTATAGTATAGTTCTTGTAGTTTTTGAGTAATTAGCCATAATAAAAACAAAACTTTGACTAAATTCACAGGGTACACCAGTGACCCCACAATGTTGAAATTTGGTGTTCGTGTAGCTTTAGTGACACAAATATAGGCAAAAGTCTGATATCCAGAATAACTGTATTTTGGACCCCAAAAAAGAAGAACCGAATTACATCAACTCCCGTTACCTGTAATTTTAATGAAAATGTAGGTCAAGTAAGGTGGTTGTTTATTTCATGACACTATTTTGATAGTCAAAGATTACGAATAATAATATCGGGAGACTCGCGAGATCTCAGTTCGGGCCGAACCACTAGTAATTTCTAGTTTATAATTTTGCTCAGACCCAATATTTCCAATGTTTTTCTCCCTATAGACCCAAAGTTATGTTATCAAATTCCCCATAAACCTTCCCTAAGCATAAGCAAACAGTGCATGAACACAATTTGACACAAAAGGCTAATTCTATAGTTGTGGCTAAGTTTATGCAAACTCGTCCGGACCCTGACGTAAATCCGATTATGGAACACATCACCTCGAAATTGGGACGTACCAAGGTTGTACTGAGGAAATATTGAAGAGTTACGCCTTGTTAGAAAATATCTAACATTTATAGTGGAAAACTGTTGGTGCACGATAAAATTGATGAAACGTATTATCTTGCTGAAGAATAACAAAAACTAGTAACATAAATATAAACGACCTAATATAATAGAAGAAAACCGGGCAAGTGGGAGTCAGACTCGCCCACCGAGGGTTCCGTACAAATTTGTACCGACAGTTTCGATGATTGATGAATTCATTACAAATGTATAGTTTTCATTTTCCCTGTAATTGTCATCATCAGTATAAGAAAATATTAGTTCTAGGTCAATGGAAAGTACCCTAAAATTATTGATTCCCTGAAGAGTGTCGAAATATACGTTTTTTTTGCGACATAAACGGCCGTATCTTTTTTTTACGTTAACTACGAGTAAGTTTAATTTTACTTAGAAAACTTTCGTGATTGATTTCAATCATTATTATAAATACGGGACTTATCACGTACCGTCTTATCGGTGTTTCGACCAACAACGTTTCGGTTCAATTCGTGAACCTTCATCAGGGTGAGTGCGATCCGCTCCGAACATACTCGCTCCGAATAACGTCTCGCCGCGCACTGCGCGCCGCTGCCCTCTACGCGCGAGTGGACGGGCGGGGTGGTGGGGCTTGGGTCAACGAAGGCCTAACGTGTTGACCGTCTGTGTCATCATCATTATCATCACTGCTGCTCTCTTCGTTAGTTCTTGGTACAGGCAAACACTCATTATTAGGTTTATTTATTTAGGTAAATATAATACATATAATTATTATATACTCGTATATAATATTACGTACTACGTACTTGCGAATTACGTGATCTCCACTCGAGAGCCTTTCTACCACAAAGTCCATAAAATATAAAAGACTAGCTGACCCGCCTTAAACTGCATATGACGCGGGCTGCCAATGTACGTCGCCGGTAGAATTATCAATCGGCCATCATTATCTGCATCTATGTATGAGAACATTAATTTTCTTCATAATTTTATTTTGCGTGAATTTTTCCGATATTCTGATTCCGAATAGTTGTTCTGCTATTCGGGGCGGAGACAAATCCAACAAGATATTTGTTACAGATATTTGTTTTGGGTCTGGTAGTTTCTCTATATTTTTATTGTATATCTTATCCTAGAAACCCCCTCCGCTATTTCCCCACTGATGAGGATTCTATACATAGGCTGCACTAAAAGTATCGGGAATGGAATATTTCCACTGTTCCTTTCATATTAAAACCTTTTTAATTGAAAACTCCTTGGTTTTAAAAATCGAATACCATTTATTTATTTAAAAAAATATTCTCGGTCTTGTCACAAGGTTTTGTCAAACTTGTTGAAGACATTGGCATGAGTCAAATACAAATAATCTTGCATGAACAATTATGTGTAAAAAAGTTGTTTTCCCGATGGATACCGCATTTGCTCTGTGAAGAGCAAAAAGCGGCTCTCGTTACTTGGTGCGTCAGAACTCCCGAAAGATTCCACGCAGGATCCTCAAATGCTGTATACAACATCGTATCAGGTGACGAATTCTGGATATACGCGTACGAACCCGAAACAAAAAACCAGTCACGAGTTTGGGTGTTCGAGAATGAGTTAAAGCCAACAAAAATTGTTCGTTCACGGAGTGTTGCAAAAAAAATGGTGGCCACGTTTGTCTCCAAAACCGGCCATGTTGCGACTATTCCTCTTGAAGGACAAAGAACGGTTAATGCAGAATGGTATGGCTAGCATTTATTTGCCACAGGTCGTTTCTGAACTCCGTAAAGAGAACTGCAACCGCCGCATCATCCTCCATCACGACAATGCGAGTTCTCACACCGCGCACAGAACAAAAGAGTTTTTAGAGCAAGAAAACATAGAATTATTAGACCATCCGCCGTACAGCCCCGACCTAATCCCTAATGATTCTATACTTTTCCTAAAATAAAGAATAAATTGCGTGGTCAGAGATTTTCATCACCTGAAGAAGCTGTGGACGCCTACAAAACGGCCATTTTGGAGACCCCAACTTCCGAATGGAATGGTTGCTTCAATGATTGGTTCCATCGTATGGAAAAATATTTCAAATTTCGCGGAGAATACTTCGAAAAGCAATAAATACATTTTTAAATAGTAATGTTGTGTCACTTCCTTGATTCTCGAAATTTTCAGTGCCGCCCTCGTATATTCTATACTATATTTATTAACAAAAAAAATATTAAGAAGTTCATCAGTTATCCGTCATTTATAAATACCTACGGTATTTATCACGTAGGTAGGTACTGTTTTATCGGTGTTAGGTACGACCAATGTTTCCGTTGAAATAGTATGTTTTATTTTTAAAATGTTATCCGAACACTTACGGAAAATTCAAAGATTTTAAAACAATCTCAAATAATTTTCAAGCTTAGACGGGACTAGTTTCGGTTTAAATCGGAACCATCATCAGAGTGGGTAGGATCCGCCCCGCACTGCGTCTCTTCTGGCACTACGCAGTTATCTGGTTCCTATTGCACAATCAACTCTGGAATGCCCTACCTGTCTCAATTTGTCATGCAAAATATCTCCCTATCTTTAAAAACATGGTCAGACAACACTTTCTGTCATCCATCGATAACTAGGCCATTTTTTATATCAAAGGGAAATTACCAAAACACAAGTATTTTTAAGTACTTAGTTTGGTAAGAAGGGCTAAATTTTAATTTCTAATGTACTATGAAATAGTTTTTTTTTTATTTATTTATTAATTTTTATAATTTACGTATGTATGTATGACAATATAATATTTTATGTATCTTAATATTAATATTTATGTAATTTTATGATTTAATATAATTATGCATTTTATTTTATATTATCTATAGTTTTTATAAATTGTAATATATACTTATTCTAGGGATTCTAATAATATCTTACGCCGCCGTCCTTATTTGTTCATATAGATCCTGTCCATCCAAAGGTTGCCTGGAAGAGATCGCTTTTAGCTATAAGACCGCCCATTGCACCTTTGATTTAAAAGTGTATTTTCTTTTATATGTTTGTATTTAATAGTGTGCAATAAAGTAATTATCTATCTATCTAATCATTGCTTGGTTTGGCACAAGATAGCGCTAGCGCTGTATGTAATTTCCAGCGTTATTTATTCAATAAGGGTTGGTGTGGACGTCCTGTTTCTTATAATGATGATGTTGAAATTAGTAAAAGCATAAAACCAGCTCGGTCTTTAACTAAATCTGTTAGGAACATGATGAGTTCCATCGAAATAATAAGATTCGTTAATATGTAGATTTATTTCGGTTTTATCGAATTTTGCTCTCGACGATTTCGATTTGCTCCCGTTCTGTAAAACAATAAACCTAATTATCTACCTGTTTCATTATAAACCTAGCTTATAAAAGGATAGCTGTTGCACACACACAGCTCCTGAGTCACTTATTAGGGTTCCGTATCAAAAAATCAACGTCACGAGTCAACATGATAAAAAGATATGGGTTTTTGCGTAAACTTGTAAGTACCAAAACTCACCTTCATTATCATCTTTTTTCTTTTTCGGAATTTTCCCTTTACTTGTGCTGTAAGACCTTTCTCACACACACAGCTCTTGAGTCACTTATTAGGGTTCCGTACCTCAATAAGTAAAAAAAAAGAACCCTTATAAGATCACTCTCTTGTCCGTCTGTCTGTCCGTGTGTCACAACCAATTTTCTCAGGAACGGGTAGACCTGGCAAGTTGAAATTTATACCAGATACTGAAGTATATAGTCCCTATTAGTTATACAAAAAATCAAGGTCCTGAGTAACACGATAAAAAGATATGGGCAAATTTAGATTTTAGCGAAAACTTGTGAGTACCAAAACTTACCTTAATTTTCAACTTTTTTATTTTTCAAAATTTTCTTTTTTGCTTTTATCCAAAATTAACCATTCTAGGTCAACCGGAAGTACCCTATAGGTTTTAGGTCGAAAACCTATATGGTAGTTCCCGTTGACCTAGAATCACGAAATTTGGCAAAAAGCAAGGTAGAAATATAGGAAAAATTCCAAAAAATAAAATCAATTGAAAATTAAAGGGTGTCCCCATACATACATAGTCCTCTGAGTTATATGGGCGCTCATACAATTTAGAGATCTAGCTTAATCTGCACCAACCTCAAATAAGCTAAATAAATAAAATTGTGCTATTGAATAAAACAAATATTTAGGAGGGGCTCACATACAACAGACATTTTTTTTTGCCGTTTTTATAGATAATGGTACGTAACCCTTCGTGCGCGAGTCGGACTTGCACTTGGCCAGTTTTTATTTTTACACTAAGTAACCCAAGCAGCTATTCAGCGATTTACGGTCATAATTCTACTAGTAGAAAAAAGGACGATAGCGTCCGCGGCTTCGCACGTGTGGTTTGTATATTATCATCATACCAGCCAAAGGACGTCCACTGCTGAAAATAGACCTGCCGCAGATTTACAGAGATTTCCTGCACCCAACGGCTCCCAGCAACCTTTATCAGGTCTTCTTTCCGTTTAGTGGGATTATCAGGACTTCTTCTATCTAGTCCTACGCTGCGGTTTCCAGTGCTTGACCTCCACTCGAGAACCATTCTGCCCCAACAGCCGTCAGTTCTTCGAGCTATATGCCCTGCCCAGTGCCACTTCAGCTTGCTAATCCTTTGTGCTACGAGTATAAGTATGGTTTGTAAATAAAACGTAGGATATGTTTTTATCCAAGTCATAAATTATGTAGATAATTCGTACGTCACGACGTGAAAGCGTAATAAACAAAAAAACGAGTGTGCTTTAAGACCACACGACTTAAGTAAAACTTCTTTTTCAAAATATTAATGTATAAAATTGTTCAATTACAAAATTGTCCACACGTCTGTAGGTGGATCAGTCTATGTTCATTCTGGACAGACGCAACTCGCACTCGCATATTAACGTTTTAAAAATATGCAAAACGTAACTCTCTCTGTCTTTCTATCTTCACTAACTTATATCTCCGTCGCAACTTCCGTTCGCACTTTTCGTAACGCATTCACCAGCTTACTCCCCAAGTCAAGCGTGCGTAAAGAAGTTTAACTTCAATAAACAAACTCACATTCGCATTTATATTAAGTAAGTATGTGATTTCTGTCGAGGTTGAACGCAGTAGTATCAAAAGTGTAAGCTGTCATATATAAGCTACATAACAGCTTCGTAATTTGCACGTGAAATTCTCTTTTGTTGATACGCTGAATGAAGATGAATTCATTTTGAGCACTTGGGGCATGACAGTGACAAACCATTTGTAGTCTAAATTATCAACCTTATGTTAACGCGTTCCAAAATAGAAATTAGAAATTACTCTGCCTCTCTATTGTCTGCCTATTAGGTTTTCGCGACTAAACAAATGAACCGATTTCGAAGTTTGTTATTTAGATAGACAAGCTTCCCACGCGTGTCTTATCAATAAAAACATTACCCTTCTGTGCAGTCGGGTAAAAAGTATCCTGTCTCAATCCCGGTCAGAATCTTGTTATATACCTTTTTAGAGTTCCGTACCCAAAGGGCCGGGATTCTATTACTAAGACTCCGCTGTCTGTCTGTCTGTCCATTTGTCACCAGGCTGTATCTCATGAACCGTGATTTCTGTTGCCGCTATAAAAACAAATACTAAAAACAGAATAAAATAAATATTTAAGTGGGGCCTCCCCTACTACAGACATGATTTTTAGCCGTGTTTATAGATAAACTCACAGAACTCTTCGTGCGCGAGTCCGACTCGTACTTGGCCGGTTTTTTCTTTTGTAAACGGTCAAGCCGTTTCGTCGTGAAACGTAACAAACAGAAAGGACCAGAATTACTTTCTAATTTATAATATTATTATTGATGTATGCCCTGAATTGAGACTTAGGCTACTTTTTATTGACAAAACACGCGTGCAAAGCCGCGTGCGTAAGCTAGTAGTTATATATTTAGTAAGTTGTCAGCTGCGTTGTTGCGGGCATCTGTCTCGGATGTCTGAAGAGAGGAAGGCGAAACGCATCTTCTTCTCTGAACTTGAACATGGTAAGCGAGAAAGCGGTCGCCAGTTCCTTCGTTTTAAAGATGTTCAGAAGAGACACATAGAAAAATACTGCATTGAACCTTCCTCATGGGAATCTGGGGAAATGCGGCCTGAATGGAGGCGACTCGTCCAAGATAAGGTATATGCTTTTGAAGACGAAAGAAGGCGCGAACTAGATACCAAACGTGACCAACTCCAGAATAGACCACCTGCCAATATATCTTACAACATCGATAATGGCATTCTAACGTGCGCTATTTGCACTAAAACATTTAGCGTAAAATTGGATACATAAGCCACATATGGGGAAAACACCCAAGCTCTATTTAAAGCATAAGCCTAGTCACCGTAGCCGAAAACGGTTAGGTGGAGTATTCTTATTTTGTTATTCTATGTCAGATGCGTTTTTGTTATACCACGTTTTATAGTAACTTGTATTCTCTTTGACGTTTTATGTCACATCACACGGGATCGCGGTCGAACGGGATAAAAAGTATCCTATGTCCGTCTCCTGGTTTTAAGCTACGTCCCCACCAATTTTCAGCCAAATCGCTTCAGCCGTTCTCGAGTTATAAATGGTGTAACTAACACGACTTTTATATATAGATTATGGATTTATATGCCCTGAATTGAGACTTAGGCTACTTTTTATTGACAAAACACGCGTGCAAAGCCGCGTGCGTAAGCTAGTAGTTATATATTTAGTAGGTACCATTACCAACGCACATTATAATCGTATTAGAATAACAGGCTACGGCACGGCACGTCACGGCAGCCAAGCACGTTCATTGTATTTGCCTGTTTCTAATTGGCTAAATTAATTGTATAGCCAAGATTGGCCTCTAATCACGAGCACTCGCTTTCGAGACGTGACACCGATGTTAGATCAGAGGCTAAATTAGATCAGATTACATCTTGGGAGTACACCCCTCACCAAGGACCTTGTTTATAAACCGGGAACTACTGTCAAAGGAAACCCCAAGGCCTTTTATTGATACCAGCGTACTTACAGAATATAAGAAACTAACTGCCACCCGCGGCTTCAAACGCATTTCCAAATATGGAATTTAAAGCAGCCTATGTCCTATTCCAGGTCATCATCAACCTATGTCCCAAATTTTAGCCAAATCGGTGTAGACGTTTTAGCGTGAAGGAAAAACAAACATCCATCCAAACATCCAAACTTTCGCATTTATACTTATGTATATATTATGTTCGTTTGTCTAAAGATAACTTTCAAAGCGTTGATCCGATCATCGTAAAATTTGGTCTACTAGGTAGTGATGGTACAACCCTGATGATTAAATAAGCTAAAGATTTGAGTTGTTGAGATATTGGCGTTCAAGGGTAATAAAAATATGACACTATCAGGTCAAGTGGGACGTCTAACATCAGTAAATATTGACCCCGTTTTCACTTTTAGTTTGAGCCTTGTAGTTTTTAAGTTATTTGCAATAAAAAACTGAACTTTGGAGAAATTCACAGGGTATACAGGGTACAGGGAAATCCAGAATAACTGCAATTTCTACCCTAAAAAAACCAGATACCATGAACTCCCGTTACTTGTAATTTGAATGAAACTGTAGGTCAAGTAATTTGGTTACTATTTCGTGCCACTCTTTTAAGTCAAAGATTACAAATAATATTTTAATAATCGCCTCGAACTGACGAGGCATAGTGGGATAAATTATTCGCTATAAACCATAAGATTTCATTTAAAATAAAATAGTATATTAAACTAAACAATCTAAATCTGTAATTCAATATGCTCTTCTCAAATTCCACCAAATATATCGCTTGGTGTCCAAAAACTTGCACACTCCGTAAAAGTACAGTCCACCACCAAAGAACACTAGTCCGCACAGACTATAAGCTTCATTAACCACCGTCATCGCAACACATGAGAATATAAACAAAGTCATCACTGACATATGGAAGAGGACGTACCAATAATGGTATTTAAGAATCGGGTGTCTCCTTTTCATAAAACTCACAAACAAAATTGAAGTGGCGACGAAAAGCTGAACGTAGAGAAGGCCGAAAACGAATTCTACGACCACACTGGTAGCCTTCTGCGTGTAAGAGTCCATGGTGCCAGTGGTAGATAGTAGGAGTATTGCAGCGAAGACGACCATCGGCAGCACGGCTGATACGGCGATCATGATGAAGGATTTGCGGAGAAGGTCGCAGTGCGAGCAGGGGATTTCCTCGGATTCTTCGATTATGATCGTCATTTTGATTCTAAATACGAGGTAGCTTCTAAAAATTTGATAAAATTATAAATTAGAGATTACAAAATGATTGACAGTTGGAATTGACAAACGTTGGCTGAAACCATCATCTATCAAACATTGGTGACAAGCTTCTTTGAAACTCTCTTTGTCATAAAAAGTTTGTATTGTAGAATTAAACGTTCAAATCTAGACTTCATAAATTTAGGTAATTTTTTGTCGATTTTAAAATAAAATACATGGTTATCATAATTCTTTAACTTGACCTTGTATTGTGCCTCATCATCATTATCATCATCATCCGGAAGACGTCCACTGCTGAACATAGGCCTCCCTCTTAGATCGCCACTACGAGCGGTTGGTAGCCGTTTGCGCCCAACAGCTCCCCGCGATTCTTACTAGATCGTCGGTCCACCTTGTGGGTGGCCGGCCTACGCTGCGTCTTACAGTCCGTGGTCTCCACTCGAGAACCTTTGTTCCCCAACGGACTATAGACTAAAGTCTTCAACCAGTGTGTGTTGCCAGTGATGACCTATGGCACTGAAACGTGGTCCTTTCCTCATGACCAAGCTCAAGGTCGCTCAACGAGCTATGGAGAGGGCTATGCTCGGGGTTTCTTTGCGTGACAGAATCCGCAATGAGGAAATCCGCAGAAGAACTAAAGTATTGTACCTATTTGAAATAAAATGCTCAATCGCACTGTCAAACCCGCTTGAAGCGGCTCGCACTCACCCTGATGAAGGTTCACGAGTTGAACCGAAACAATGTCGATTGTAACACCTATAAAACGGTACGTGATAAATCCCGACAATAAATTTAAATAAATCACGAAAGTTTTCTAAGTAAAATGGCAGATATCATGAAATTTTTCAAGAGAAGCTCATTTGCAATGATGAGTTAACAGATGCAAGGCTCCACAGCCTTGAGCATCGTCGAAAGGTTGCAAGCCTCTAGGTTTTTTATCGAATGCATTTCGGAGAGTGTGCGACGGAACCCTTCTATTTGATCCCACCATCTCCATTCTATCATCGGACAACCAGAAGCTCTGCGGTACGCCACCGCTACATGGTATGGTACGCACATACGCACAAACCTCTTCCACCGTTATTATGCGCACCGCCAAGGAGTTCCCCTCGTGGAACGAGGCATTTCACGAAGAGCATAGATTTAAGATCACATATTTTATGAGCACAAATTGTATTCCACGGAGATCATAGATTTATATTTTGGCTTTGTGCTCTTTGTGGAATACTAAAAATGATTTCAAATATTTCCACGAAGGGCACATACAATGTAATATCTTCTAGTGATGGGGTATTTTATATTTTTTTATCAATTATTATGATGGACTTTATCAATTAAAAGATAATTTTGATAAAAAAATTAATATTTTATTATTGTTAGTATCACGCCTGAGTGTTTCCTTTTAACTACAACCTTCAAGACGCGAGTGAATAGGTTTCTTCTAGGCAAGCGTGTACCATCGCCATCAGACAAGATGGTGGTCAAACCAGTGGCGTAGCGTGCCTTGTCGGGGCCCCGTATAAAAATTTTTTTGGAGGCCCTTATATGGAGGTAAAGATTTTTAAGATGAAGTAAGTAAAACGGGGAAGTCCCGCAGCCCGCCATAACGATGTAGTGTTGCCAACTTTTGAACGCACGCTTAAGGCGGGAAAAAAAGGAATTGCTTTATAGAATTTTGTCATTTGTAAAATAAAATAAATTAGAAAGTTTTTATTCTTTTTCCTTACACACTTTGGGGGCCCCCATGGCCCGGGGGCCCCGTATAATTGATACGGCAAATACGGCGGTAGCTACGCCCCTGGGTCAAACGCTAGCCTATAATTTACAAAAAATAGATAAGTAACCTAAAAATAACAATGTCGTATCACCAACAAACACCAATTTATCACATCAACAGTTAACTAATAGGGCAGCATCGCCTAGAGAGCTTATCCCGGCCCGTATTCATCCATCACACGTTACTCGTCATTATATAACCCCTCTGTGTCTGAGTCACAATACTATGACACTATCTAGTACTCGTAAATAGCCGTATTGTGCTTAGTTGGTATATTCGTGTTAATACAAGGCTTTTGTCTTATCTTGATATTATCTTGGAGTTATTCTGTCAATATAATCTAAATTATTTGTTTTGGACGTCATAGAAATCACTTAACATGATACATTTTGGCAATCTTAATATCAATGTGTTCCTGCAATTACGGGATAATTATTTGATCAAATGGAGGGAGGGTAAAATATGTAACCAATGGAAGTACGGATGTAAGACGTCCGGTAGCCGATGAGGACAGGTTGTGGATTCAGTAGAACTATCTATAGATCGTTTAAAATTTATCGTTAGATAATTAGAATATTTTGTTTTAAATTAAAAAAAAATTAAACGCTCCAGTAAATAATCACACGCGTTAGTGAAATTACTGGATTGGCCGAGGAGGAAATTAATGAATAAATGAATATTAAAAAGAAAAAGAAAGACTGGTAAGACATTGCAAAAGACGAAGTGAATGGATTGGGGGAGACCTGCGGCGGGACGGAGTTTAAAAAAAGTTTGAGTTTAAAGTTGGTGAAGCTTTTTTTTTATATATTATCGGCTTGCGTTTGACCACGATCACGCCTGATGGTAAGCGATGATGCAGTCTACGATGGTACACGCTTGCCTAGAAGAAACCTAGTCACTCGCGACTTAAAGATACCCAGGTTGTAGCTATCTGGAAACACAGAATAAAGGTAGAAGAGAACCGCTTTGTGCGAATGGGAGGTATTTCTACCATATAGCGGTGGCGCACCACAGAGCGTCCGGTTGTCCGTTGATAGAAAGGAGATGGTGGGATCAGGTTGAAAAGTTCCGCCGCACACTCCCCGAAATGTACTCGATAAAAAACCGAGAGGCTAGCAACCTTTCGTCGATGCTCCAGGCTGAGGAGCCTTGCATCAACTAGCTCATCGTTGCCTATGAGCTTCTTGGCTCTTCTCTCAATTGATTCCAGAGCTTCAAGTTGGTACTTCGATGATCCGTCCCTGAGGTGAGAACAGTACTCCAAACACGAACGGACTTGTGCTTGGTACAAGTTGAGCAACTGTCCCGGTGTGAAGTAGTGCCTCACCTTTGCGAGTATACCAAGCTTTTTAGCAGCCAACTGGGCTTTCGACTCAAAGTAGGAGCCGAAATTGAGAGCTATGGGATAATGCTACAATGTACATAGCTGACAAATTGTAGACACTTCGTGCGATATTGACGTGAATTGTAATTTAAAATGTGTTATTGTACAAATTATTGTGACTTTCTTAAAATGTTAAAGAAAAACACTTAGACGATCAAAGCCGAGAGAAAAACTCCAGAGTTTTAAGAGCATTTTTGTAAATCTTCACAGCTTTGAATAAAATCGCACATCATATTTTGACGCCCTCTTATAATGGGAGAGCGAGTGCTTATCTCAAATGCGTCCCGTAAACCCCCATAAATACACGTTTATTGCTGACACACGAAAGAATTGATGTTATGCTCGCTTTATTTTATCGAAGTTTTTCTAGCTATAATAGAATAGATTAATAAATGGCGTACGTAGTTTTAGTTAATATTCTTTGGTTAATCAGTGAGTTTTTAAAATTTTTGTCATTATCAGGCTTTTCTCTTCTCTAATCATTATCATTAACCTATAACAGTCCAATGGCTGGAAGTAGGTCTCGTCCAGGGTGCGCCATTGAGCCCGCGCCATCTTCAGCTCTTCTCATCCAATATTTGCTAGCTACAGCGCGCAAATCGTCACGTTATATAGCCGGAGTGAGTCCTACAATTCGCTTGGCTAGACGTGATCACGTTGACCCCAACGGTTATCGGTCCTGCGGCAGATATAAAAACCAAAATCTTTTTCATTATTTAAAATCACAAGGATCACTGTGAAACGTCAATTTTACTGCCTGTCCCTTCGCGACCAAGCCAGGAAAGAAAGGCAAGAAACAAGGCTGGTTGTACTTTTTAATGATTCTTTTAGAAAGTAAAGAAAAAATTCGTTTAATTTGTAACATTTTTGAACGAGTTTGAGCTATTTTAATCCCAAGCTTCACTATCATCTTAATAATTCGATATGTTGTAGTAGGCTTTTTTAATAAAGATTTTGTTTAATTACGTTTTTAAATTTGTTATTTGTCAATTTTTGTACGTCACTTGGGAGTTTGTTATAAAAGCGTACACCTTGCCCTTTAACGATTTCTATATTCCATTAGTAATTTTAAAACAAAAGTGCACACACATTATCCGTCCCTGTGTTGAAGTTGTAACTGCTTGTTAATACATCGTAACCATTTTCATATTTGCTTATCGTTAAATTTAATTATTAAAATTAATTTGTGTTATTACTAATATTTTAGGTTTATAGTATGTAGGTACGTTTTTAATTGTATATAGATGCACCGCCGTCATGCGATACATTATAATCCTGTCCATACAAAGGTTGTCTGGAAGAGATCGCTTTTAGCGATAAGACCGTCCATTGTACTAAATCTATTTGTAAGAATTATGTTCTGTATTTTACTTTGGTGTACAATGAAGAGTTATCTTATATATAAATATGACCAGCCCACTGCCACTTCAGCTTGCTGACCTCTAAGCTATGTCTTACTTTGGTTCTCTGTCGAATAACCTCGTTTCGGGTTCTATCCTTCAGAGAAATCCCTTTCCATTGCTCGCTGAGTGACTTTCAATTTGTGGACCAGTCCCACCGTAAGTGTCAACTTTTCGGTTGCATTGGTCATCGCAGGACGCACTACCTGTGGTGACCTGAGGGCTTAGCCAAGTTACATTCGATTAGCGATGACGCTAGACCATAACTACAAAAATGTATGAGATTTAACACATGCTATGGAAATATCACATGATCTATCGACAACAAACGTATGCTCTACTGGTGGTAGAGCTTTTGTGAACGAGTTCGAGGAAGTGGGCACCACCGCCTTACCTTTATCTGCTGCCAAATAGCAGTACTTGGGCTGCTGTGTTCCGGTTAGATGGTAATGGTATGTTCCTGTAATTACTGGCACATAGGCATAACAGCTTAGTCCTATAGTATGGCAACGTATCCACATAGAGATCAAGACAACATAATAGCTTGTTTTGAATTATATGTGGATATCCATGGGCTGCAGTAGCCACTTAACATCTGGTGGACTGCATGCTCGTTTGCCATATAAGTAGTATAAAAAAAATTTAGAAAACGAATCGATTCGAAGCGAATGCTTTTTTGACTAAGCCCTCTAGTCTTGTTAAGTTTTGAAACCGATTACTTTTTTATCAGTTGTTAGTTATCAAAAGCACTTTTATTGGGGATTAGCTGGGCTTATGTACTTAAACACAAGTCATCAAGGGATTAATTAAAGCTAATAGTATTAGAGCCATCCGTAAAGTTTTAACGGAAAAAGGTTTCAGCTGCCCTCTATTTATTTGTACAAGTTAATGACGTTTTACATCTACATCTTTATATCAAAGTCCTTTAGCGATAAGGCCGCTTATTTCACCTATGATTTACAAAAATATTTTTGTTTTGTTTTTTCGTTTGTGTTGGTGTGAGACAAAGATAAGATCCTTATAGATAAGTTGAAATTAATAACGAGCAAAACCATTGAAAGAATTATTTATAATACAGGCAAAAGTACTCAAAGATTCGCATTGTACGATATCCTATCTTATTGAACTATAATTAATCATATCTTAATTGTCATGATAACAAGGCATCTACTAATTTTAATTTTAATTTGTTATCGTACACATAGTTTGCATTAAGTACCTAATTCTTGCCCTACTTTCGGCACAGTACACAAACCTCAATTGCATGATTTGCAAATATTTGTCTACCTTCATTCATTCATCACAATAGACATCAATAAAGTCGTATCACTGGAATATTTTAGCTCCGTACCTATTTCAGCCGCCAAGCAGCATTGCTGTGTTTTGGTTTGAAGGGTATGGTTACCGGTGAAATACAGGCGCATGAGACTTATCACCTATATTCCTTAAGTTGATGGACGCAAGGGCAATGCTTTGCTATAGGCGATGGTTACCACATAACATCAGGTGGGCCTTATGCTTGTTCCATCTCCAGGTGATATAAAAAAAACGAGTGTGCTTTAGACCATACGACTGAAGAAAACCTCTTTTTCAAAATATTAGTTTATTAAATTGTTCCAAAACGAAATGAAATTACGAAAAATTATCAAGAAATTACCGTTCGCGTAACGCTAGCAAACTCTCAAACGAACTACTGACTGAGATATATATATTTCATGTACTGGCTATGAGAGGAAGAAAGAAAGCAAATGTGCGCACGCACTGCTCCTCTTGCATCTACAGCAAAATACGAAACGTAACTATCTCTCTCCTGCCCCTACAGTAATATACGAAACGTAACTCTCTCTTTCTATCTTCACTAACTTATATCTCCCTCTCAACTTCCGTTCGCCTCGCCCAATCAGACTTTTCGTAACGCTCTCGTCACACATTCACTAGCTTACTCCTTAAGTCAAGCGTGAGTAAAGAAGTTTTACTTCAAAAATATTGCTGAGAAGAAAATGAACCAAGAAATGAAGGTGTATTAAAAACATTGTCATCAACGCCTACGATAAGTGACGCCGCGACAGATCAGCGACTTCATGTTTGCTAACACTTTATTAACAGGCGTTCAATCCACATCATCCATCAAACACTTTTACTTCAATCTCTCAGAGAAGAGGCTTGTGTCTGAATATTGACATCCTGTAAGTGGTTTATAAATGACGTAACTTTGAGCATATTCGCATCTAGGTAGGCGTTACTTAAGTAGGTATTTTTTTTGTTATAGATTGTAATGAAATCAGGTTCGAAGCGTCAATAACTGATCAAACATAAATGTACTGTTTTGAACATAGTTTATTTTCCACTGTAGGTGGATTACTAGGTGAAAAGACCACATTATGAAACACTAATATGCTGATAATTTTCTAACATTAATATTTGGTCTTATTCTTTACCCGGGCGAACTCTTATGCCTGGCATAGAGCTTGGCCACCCGAGCAAAGGCACCGCATCTTTGCCTAGCAACTCAGCGCAATGGACTGAAGACACAGCGTACAATATTGTCATTGATCATTGCCATAGATTGGTTGAAATAGTTGTGAATTCGTGATACCTATATTAATGTCTAGAATTGTCGCCGAATTGATAACCCGTTCGTGTTTAAGTTTATGTAAAAACCAATTAACAAACACTTATTATAGGTCTGTGTTTTCTTAGAATAAATGTCTAAATTTAATTTAAATCCAACGTTCCAACAGAAGATCATCGTTGTGCCAAAAGTACAACAAATGCTGAATTGGACGCCTTTTTGTGACATCGGTCATTTATATATAGGTAATTGTGAGACACACATTTGTTGGGTGTTGCTGTTTTTGTGTGTATGAATTTGTTATATTGTGTGTATCTTACTTGTGTGCTGTGTATGTTTTGTACCGTCACAAATAAATGTTTTATCCTTTACTTTCTTTCTTTAAATTGTGTTGAGTCTTTACAGACACCATTTTAAATTAAAGGTACTTACTGGTTATCTTCTGTGGTTATTTCAAATGTGAAAGTCAGTGATGTCATATGGACACTTACCTGAAACAAAAAAGTTTAAAACATAATACAAATACAAATAATTTATTTCAAATAAAACATGGGTACAAAGAGAGAGTTCTCTGTCTTCTGTTTTAGTTAAAAAACTGTATTACAGAAGGCAGCTTCATCTCCGATACAATGCAGACGCATAAAATTTAAAAAATACAATTGTACAATCAACAAAACTAACGCTAAACTCTAAAAAAAACTAACTGATTGGGCTTAGGGACTAAATATACGTTTATAATGTAGGAAGGTGTAAACAATCCTAAAATATGTAGTTATATGTAAGACTACGCAACTAAACATAACAAAGTAACAATAATTAAAAGATACATACATATTTACACCACTTAAGTAATTTATATTATTAATATCTTACCCGTGCGCGATAAGTTGAGACCTGAGCGCGGTGACGTCATATTGGCGTGTTTGTACCTGAAGCCTGTCCACATGGTTGACTTCTTTTTTCCAGACAACAAAACAATAACACAAACGAAAACTAAAAGAATTCCAGAGCGCGTCGTTACGTGACGTAGGCCAGTACGAGACTAAAAACCCTAGTAAAAAATAGTGATGCGAACGGTACAATACGGGCGCCATCGGGGAAGTGCAGGGGAAGCGGTCGGGGAGTCGCATTCCTAGCAGGTCCCAAGTTATCGCGCATGAGTAATACTAATTGCAGAATCAAAGTACAGATACAAGACAACCATGTTGAAACTTAAATGACAATGACAAATAATGACTGGTTTCATTCAATTCCGTTTTAAGAATTCACACATAACACACCTCAGCACTATAAACTTAATAAATAGAGTATCTAACTATCATATACTCGTACAGAAAGCAGCACTGTCCGATCCAAAGGTAGTGTCTGTCACCCACTTCTAAAATTTCTCTCGTTTTGTCTATCGCTAAACGGATGCACTTATTCCAGGATTACGAAATTCATCTCATTAAAATCATTTTAATTGTTAATTTGCAACATATTCGTATATGAACCTGAAATGATGGACCAGAGGCGCCATGCTTTTATAAAAACTAACTGATCTGCCCGCGGCTTCGCACGCGTGGTTTGTCAATAAAAACATTACTTTCCTTCTACGCAGTCGGATAAAAAGTACCCTATGTCTCAAATATAATCTATCTGTATACCAAATTTCATCGAAACCAGTCTAGCAGTTTAGTCGTGAAAGAATAACAAACAGACAGGGAGACAGAAGGACAGAGTCACTTTTGAGTTCATACATTAGTATGGATCGGATTTTCGGGTTCCTTTTTCAACGATATCCAACCTACTGAGTGCATTCTATCATAACGACAATACACGTTCTCTCTTTAAGTTCTAGAAGTGTTATTTTCTTGCAACCTTTTAGATATACCGGTTAAGCTCTAAAATGTGAGCATAAGAAGTGGCCGGGCAATACTTACTGCCGTAAAACATGGACCGTGACATTCATGACTCACATTCATGATACACAATGACATTTCTAGTTTAAATTTTAATCAAATTATTTCATTATTAAGTGCTGACATTATATAGCATATTATTATTTCATAGTTATCTGTATATAATTTAATTTTATATGACATGTAATTTGCACGCAACTGTGGCTGAATATGGTGAAACCATTTAATTTTGTAACATCTGTATAATTTTTACCCATGTTTTGGCATGTATCTTTAGCTTTACCGTTTAAAAGCACCTTTTCTTTCACAAATAATACTGCCTGCTACATTTATTCAGAGCATCTATAAAGCGACAGTTGTCTCAGTTATTAATTGGCCTACCAAAGTACCCATTGTATAATCCCAGCTCAGTTGACAGGCGATGGTAAGCAAAGTGACAAACGCCGAGGGAATGACAGACTGACAAACAAACCGAAACTAAATTCAAAGTCTGATTTATTAATTGGCCCAAATCGAAATCCGTAAAATAGGGCTTTAGCGAAGAGTTTTGGAGGGAAAATATTTTATAAACAATTAGAAAAGTTTTTAAGAATTCAAGGCTGTCGAATCAATTACAGACCCTACCTGAAAAACTGCGCGAAAGTTTTAGACACGGAATGAAAAAGTTCTGAATCTCATTTCTTGATCGAATTTTATGCTCTGCGAACTTTACTGACTAAATTATTTTTGAACTTTTCGATATTATCGATTATATTACGTGTTTTGTTATGTACGTTATTATATGAAAACACGGGTAGGGCTAATGGCTAGAATGGTTGTAAAATAGTTTTTGGTTTTTGGTAACCAAAGAAAAAAAATCTTTTCCTATAAAATTTAATATCAAGTTCTAATAATATCAATGAAACAGTCTGTATAAAAAGGTAAGCGCATTGTATTCATTCATCATGTCGGTACCAATTAAACTGACTAAGCGGCATTGCCGCTGATTTGATGTAAAAATGTAAAAAAAATATTTATTGGAAATGTATCGATTACTGTATAAATATTCAAGCTACCGATAATAAACACACCACATAAAATTATTTAATACGATTCCCGATGTGTGTTTTGAATTAATGTCGGACATAACAAAACATGTTTGTATAAGATAATCTTAATTTATTAACAAAAAGTCTAGCAAGACAAAAATCTATACCAGGCGAAAGAGTCCCCAACCGGCTGCTAAAATTATTGAATAATTATTAAAATTCTTGAAAAACATGGTACAGCATACTACAAACCGGAAAAGACAAGAAAAGAAACCATTTCTAGTTAAATAAGTACCTAATTCAATTAATGCTGGACATTATTTAGAATTAAAAATCCTCTGGTACTTGTAAACTCTCCATCGAAGCGTTCAATTGCTTTTTGTGCCAGTCTGCGGAGGAGAGGTGGCACGTGACCCGATATATTCTGACCACTGTGCACTATACCTGTACTTACGTCACTGCCGGTCCTATAGACCGGCAGTGACGTAAGTTGATTATCAAGTTGCCTTACCTCTGCATATGCGAACGTGTAGGTTCAGATTGTATTACCTAGTATTTGGCATCCGACGGTAGGTACTTTTCATACCTAATCTATTTATCCATCCTTTGACAAATTACAATATTCTTAGATATGTCGGTAAAAAAATAATAATTACAAAAAATATGTGCCAAGTACACACGGCTACACATCAAGCTATACATTTCCAGCATAAGCTGACCTCTCATTCTACGAAAAGCCTACACAATGCGAAGTATAAGAATGTAATGTCAAATTTGTAACTAAAAAAATGGTTAAAAACTATCAGTACACATAGTAGTATCTACAATGCCATATCATAGGTCTTCCTAGTTTGGGTGCCTATGTTTCTTTTGCAACTAGGTTTTAATATTTAACTAAAATACTGAATCTGATGTACCTACCCTAGTGTTGTGAAGTTCGTTACCGAAAATAAATTATCTTAATCTTTATCTTATCTATAACAAATTTTACAACACAAATTAAATTAGTTACCTAATACCTAATACTAAGATTTTTCAAATCCATGTAATACAATACAACTTACAATATAAGAAAATAATTTGAACTAAAATAATAAACGAGTGTGATTTAGACCACACGACTGAAGTAAAACTTCGTTTTGAAAATATTAATTTACAAACTTGTTCAAGAACGAAATGAAATTACGAAAAATAATCAAGAAATCACCGTTCGCGTAACGCTAGCAAACTCGCAAACGAAGTACTGACTGAGATATATATATATTTCATGTACTGGCTATGAGAGGAAGAGAGAAAGAAAATGTGCGCGCGCACTGCTCTCTCATGCTACAGTGTGATACAGAAAATAGGCCTGCACACATCCAAACAAACTCAACATTTGCCTCTCTATAACATAAATAGATATTGTATAGTGCTTGATTAAAACACGTTTAAGTTTTTGTTTGCAAAACCGCAAAGAGCTTTCTGATCAAACATATTCGTGCGCTTGCGGAGTAAAAATATTACAAAAACCAGCTAATCCCAGCCAATTATAAAACAGTCCTCAATAAACCGGGAACAACCATCAAACTCTTCTTAAATTACTTCATGCAAATTATCTTGTAAGAACGAAAGGACCGAATAAATCGACTTCCTTAAAACCACTTGTCCAATAACATCGTCATCAGTAACTTCGCTCGTTACTCATAGGCCTCTAGTTTATTTGTTTCGTTCGTGTAGAACTTCTTTTCTAAGACCATTAAAAGTTTTAATTCATTTAGAAATGCTGCCTTTGCCACACTGGACGTGAATGGCAGGAATACTGCCGATGGAACTAATTTGTTATTTCGGATTTCTGCCGCGTGCGGTTTCAATCAATAACAGAACTAAACTAAGAGTCATAGACAAAACAGAAAAACTGTCAACCATAGATAAAGCTAACTTTTATCTTAGTACGACAATTCGAAGTTTGAGGTACGATCCCACCAACTTATCTCATTAGTCACGATAAACAAAAACAAAAGAGAACTACGTGCGTAAATGAGCCTTGTATCAATAATCAATTAAAAAAAATTGTTCAAAATGCCCACCTGAACAGATAAGTAGGTGTGTGACTTACAGTTAAAAAATTGTTCAGGTGGGCATTGGGAACATTTTTTTTTAATTGATTATTATAATTGAGTCAAGGCCCATTCGCACGTAGTTCTCTTTTGCTTTTGTTTATCGTGTCTAATGAGATAAGTTGCTGGGATCGTACCTCAAACTTCGAATTGTCGTACTAAGAAAAAAGTTAGCTTTATTAGTGATTCAAAGAATCACTAAGCCCGGCTTGCAACGATCCCTAAACTTAATAAGCGACTAAATATGTTTAAATTTGACGTATTTTTATAATCATATATTTCATTTATTCCTTAACAATTTAATAAAAAAAGTTATTGAACTGAACTAATAACTAACAATAGAATACAATGATAAAACCAAAACATTACCTCTCTAAATTATATTTAGAATCTATATCATATTTACTCTGCCGATCACCTAGCACACAATGGGATAAACAAATGTCTGTAATGACACTGCTTTATGCCCAGCATTCACCAGCATACATTGATAAACAAAGTGTGGAAAAGCTAAGACACATGATAAAACACAAAACAAACATTAAAAACCTTTTCATCCAAAAATATAAACATAAGATAAGATAAGATAACTCTTTATTGTACACCAAAGTAATATACAGAACATAATTCTTACAAATAGATTTAGTACAGATAGATAGAAGATAGAAAACGCTTTATTGTAAATCACACTTAAATTAAAAAAACAATATAAAAAAAACAAATAACAATACAAGTAGAAATACAATGGGCGGTCTTATCGCTAAAAGCGATCTCTTCCAGGCAACCTTTGGATGGACAGGATCAAATGTAACACATGACGGCGGTGCATCTATATAAATTTAAAAACATATCCACATACTATAAACCTAAATTACCAGTAATAACACAAATTTAATTTAAATAAGCAACTAAATGGTAATGCAGAATTACCAAGCAGCTACAACTTCAACACAAGGACAGATAATGGGTGTGCACTTTTGTTTTAAAATTACTAATAGACTTGGACGTTCTTATAGAGAGGGGTAAAGCGTTCCACAATCGTACGGCTGTTACAGTGAAGAATCGACTATAAAACTCTGTTGTATGGACAGGAGTTTTAAGTTGGAGGGAATCTGAAGAACGCAAACTGCGATCATTAGCCTGGTGGAGAAACTCAAAACGCTCCTTAGGATAGAAGGGAGAAGGGATAAAAAGGATGTTATACAAAAGGGACAGTATGTGTGCATTCCGACGAAGACGGATGGAGAGCCACTTGAGCTTTGTGCGAAAATCAGAAATATGGTCATACTTGCGCAAGCCAAATATGAACCGAATACAGAGGTTTTGAAGGCGCTCAAGTTTGCTCAGTTAGGCTTCAGTGATGTTAAGATAGCAGGCGTCGGCATGTAAACATGTAAACATTCGTCTACAAAATTATGTATGTTCCAAAATAAATGTCATGAACAATAAATGTCATGAACAATAAATGTCATGAACAATAAATGTCATGAACAATAAATGTCATGAACAATTTTAAACATAGGTACTAGTTTACATATAGGTACTAATTATAATTTTTATGTATGCCAAATCATTTGAAAATTATACAAATCAGGTTAAATAATAATTGTATTTTTTATGTATAACAACAAATATAACAATATTATGCATTTTTTTTTAATTTATATATTAATGTTATCGTTGCTATTAATTATGCAACGTTTAAACCTGTTTTTAAATCCTGTGGTGTTTTTTTTTCTATTCTTTATTTAGGTATCGTTTTTATTCTAGTTATATTTTTCTTCGTGAGCTTTTCTCTTATCTTCTTGATATCTTACAGCAGCAATATTAAGCATTAACATTGACCTCCACACTAGGATTCCCTGTATTGTGATGATCAAATACAAGAAAGGTTAAGGTGACGACCTCCGCGGCGCAGTGGGCGAATAGCCAGCTGAGACGCAGGAGGTAGCGGGTTCGATTCCCGCTGCGGAACAAATGTTTGCATGATCTACAGATATTTGTTTCGGGTCTGGTTGTTTCTCTATGTATTATAAGTATGTATTTACAAAAAAAAAAGTATATAAGTATTCTATCAGTTATCTGGTTCCCATAGTACAAGCTATGCTTAGTTTGGGGCTAGATAGCGCTGTGTGATATGTCCAGCAATATTTATTTATTTATTTATTTATAATCAAGGTACGAGATGAATTTAAATTTAAATTATGTTTCTATTTATATAAATCATCATCATCATATCAGCCGTAGGACGTCCACTGCTGGACAAAGGCCTCCCTCATTGATCTCCAGGAACTGCCGTTGGAAGCGGCCTGCATCCAACGCCGACCCGCGGTTATTACCAAGTCGTCTGCCCATCTAGTAGGTGGACGTCCTACGTTGCGCTTGCCGGTCCGTGGCCTCCACTCGAGAACCTTCCGGCCCCCATCGACTATCTGTTCTGCGCGCTATATGGCCTGCCCATTGCCACTTCAACGTGCTAATCCGTCGGGCTATGTCGGTGACTTGAGTTCTCCTACGTATCTCCTCATTTCTGATTCGATCCCGTAGAGAAACCCCGAGCATAGCCCTCTCCATAGCTCGTTGAGCGACTCTAAGCTTATTCATAAGGCCAATAATGAAGTCTCGGTTCCATATGTCATCACTGGTAACACACACTGATTGAAGACTTTCGTCTTAAGGAACTGAGGTATGTTGGACGAAAAGACGTTGCGAAGTTTCTCAAACGCTGCCCATCCGAGTTGGATTCGATGATTGACCTCTTTCTGGAAGTTGGACCTACCTAATTGGACTGTTTGTCCTAGGTATACATACGTGTCGACAAATTCGAGAGCCGAGTTCTCAACCATAACTGGGGCGGGCACAACATGGACATTCGACATAATTTTCGTCTTGTCCATGTTCATTTTAAGTCCTACCCGTTGGGAGACTCGATTGAGGCCTTCGAGCATCGCGCTGAGCTCTTCCATCGACTTTGCCATGACCACAATATCGTCGGCAAACCGAAAGTGAGTGATGTATTCGCCGTTAATATTGATGCCCAGTCCTTTCCATTCCAGAAGCTTGAAGGCATCTTCCAATGCGGTCGTAAACAGTTTCGGAGAGATGACATCTCCCTGTCTTACACCTCTTTTTAAGGGAATCGCCTTCGAGCTCTGTTCGTGTACTCGGACTGACATTGTGGCGTTTTTATACAAACACTTCAACACTTCGATGTACCGATAGTCAATACGGCATCGTTGGAGAGACTCAAGCACTGCCCATGTTTCGATCGAATCGAAGGCTTTCTCATAGTCCACAAACGCGAGACATAGCGGCAAGTTATACTCTTCGGCTTTCTGTATGACTTGCCGCAGCGTATGTATGTGGTCTATGGTACTGTAGCCTTTACGGAACCCGGCTTGTTCGGGAGGCTGGAAGTCATCAAACCTGCGTTCGAGACGGTTCGCGATGACCCTCGAAAACAGCTTATAAACATGGCTCAAGAGCGAGATGGGTCTGTAATTCTTAAGCAAGGTGTTGTCACCTTTCTTGAAGAACAGAACCACCACGCCCTCGTTCCATTCTTTTGGCGTCGTACCTTCAAGCAAGGCGGAATTATAGAGCTTCTGAAGGACTTTAAGTACCGGTGATCCACCCGCTTTCAGAAGCTCTGAAGTGATTCCGTCCTCACCCGGCGCCTTGTCGTTCTTAAGCTGCTTCAAGGCCATCCTGATCTCATACAGACTGATGTCCGGAATATCTTCGGTATAATGTCGGGTCAGTTTGGCTCTTGGGTCGTTGGCCGCACTGCAAACAGGTTTAGTGACCGAATCGTAGAGCCGTCCATAGAACCTTTCGACTTCCCTTAACACTTCCGTTTTACTTGACGTTATGAGGCCATCTTCCCTGTTCAGCTTTGTCATGCGGCTCTGCCTAATAGAATTATCTCTCGCGAACAGTTTGGAGCCTTTATTCCAGTCTATCGTATCTTTAATACGTATTTATATAAATATCATGTGTTAATTTAAAGTAAAGTTAGATGTATATGAATATGACATTATGTGACATTACGTGCCGCACTCTGCCCGCATTGTATAGCCCAAGCTTTAGAATAAAACCCGCGATTCCTATCTCTCTTCAATTAAAGGGTTGAGTTGAGGTCGTTCATTGGAAATTCGGCTGAAATATTGCGCCTTATAATAACTTTACTAATGTAGCCGCTTGAGAAACTTTTAAAGCTGCGTTTCAAATGAAATATCTATTCATTTTGACGCTTGAAATTATTTCTACCTCTTGTGGAATATTGTGTCTTGGACGTGAATGAAAACACTTGATATAACACCATAAAACAAAATTAATCACAAAGTACAATGGACATCAACCGGCTTTCAATCCCCCCACGCACAAAGAGGGGTGTTTTAAGCCCTTGTCTGTCCGTCTGTCTGCGTGTCTACCCTGACATAGTAGGATGAAACCATTTCAATGTTTTTTTGTTATTAGATGGCGACTTTTGCGACATGGATTCTAGCTGTATTTGGTACGTAATATATTATTACTCTGGCTCAACTATATTTGTTTATACAGTAAGAAAAGGCAGTGTTAGTGTAAATTAATTCTGCTTATGAGGCATGGAAATTACACATTTCAGAGAAGCAGGGAATAAACCCCGCACACGTTATCCTTATAATAATATCATTTCGGATGTTTGTCTATATATTATAAGTATGTATTAACAAAAAAATGTATATACGAGTTCTATCAGTAATTTAGTTCCCATGGTACAAGCTCTGCTTAGTTTGGGCTGTGTAAAATGTCCAGCAATATTTTATTATTTATATTTATACTAGCTGATCCACCAAATTTCGTACCGCCTTGACGCGGGCTGCCAATGTACGTCGCCACGGTAGAATTGTCAATCGGCCATCAATAGCTGCATCTATGTATGAGAAAATGAATTTTAGTCATGGTTTTTTTTGATATTTGAATAGTTATTCTGCTTTAATAATATTTGGAGTGGAGACCAATCCAACAAATCAATGATCATCAAAACCGCTCCCCCCTTTCTTGAGTTATAAATGGTGTAACTAACCCGACTTTGTTTTATATATACATATATAAATGATACCCCTACTTGTCCATACAGACCTACAACACATATTTTATTGTTGTCTATTATCGTTTGATCACTACCTCACCTGATATAATTACAAATACAAATAATTTATCTATACTTATATATCTGTACTAATATTATAAAGAGGAAAGATTTGTATTATTGTGTGTATGTTTGTAATGAATAAACTCAAAAACTACTGTGTCGATTTCAAACATTCTTTCATCATTAGAAAAGATCCTTACTAAAACTTAAGTAACATAACCCAAGGGGTAAAAAAGTGCCCTAAAACGTCTTTCGTCGCATGCGCTGCGGAAACTATTGATGATAGAACAAAAGTATGTTCTACAATATTAAAGAACATATCAATATCTACAAAAAACTTCAGGATACCATATGTCCAACTATTATCGTTATGTCACAAAAACCACTTTTTACATTTTAAAAGTTGATAGAAATGCCGACCAATATTATAATGTTATAAAAGGAAAGTATTGTATTTTTGTAACGAATAAACTCAAAAACTACTGGACCGATTTAAAAAATTCTTTTATCGTTAGAATGCTACATTATTCCTGAGTAACATAAGCTACTTTTTATCCGATTGCGCAGAAAGAGGGTAAGGTTTTTATTGACAAACCATGCGTGCGAAGCTGCAGGCAGGTCAGCTAGTTTCAAATAAAACATGGGTACAAAGAATTAATTTAATTATTATTATTACGAATACAATTCAACTAATTCTTTGATAAATAACAATGTTCTTAGATAGGTATGTCAGTACCTGTAACAATATTGTCACCATGTGTAAGCAATATATGTATTGAGTACTAGCTGACCAATCCGCAGCTTCACACGCGTTGTTTTTCAATAAAAACATTACCCTCTTTCTGCACAGTTGGGTAATAAGTAGCCTATATCACCCGGGGATAGTGTAGCTTCCCAACAGTGAATGTTTTAAATCGGTCCAGTAGTTTCGGAGCCTATTTAACACAAACAAACAAATCTTTTCTCTTTATAATATTAGTATAGATATATATTGAGGGTTAATAATTGCGTGGTCGAAGATGAAGTACTCGTAATTGTATTGAAAATTTCGAGATACCTAATATCGATATCCGTGATTCGGCGCGGCGTCAACCTCTTTATCCATCCGTGGTATTGCTATTGAGATTCCATACTACATAGAGTCAATATCCTAAAAGTGATAGATTTTAGGATATAATATTATTGTGTGAAAAATCAATAATCTTATACAATAAAATAATAATCTCGCCGTATTCACCGCACGGTGAGCGAATTATAAACTTTGATAACGTTAAGTTATAAATAGCTGTTGAATGCGAGAATAATCACAGTAGAGTGTATCTCTTTTAGTAATGTGAAAGTGATTTTGTAAAAACATGTACATTTTTAAGTTTTCTTTGATTATCTTTGTTCGTTTGTGGGCACACAGTGCGGGGTTCAGCATTTATGAAAACGTAAGTTCTATAGTTATTTATGTTTTTCATTCGTCAGAAATACTTTATGCTGTTATTATTCAGGGTATCTTTGAAGTCGGTTTTTGGTTTTTTGGAATAACAATATGGAATTCTGTAATACAATGGACTGTCATATCATATCAATTTGGTGGTCACAATATTGAATGCTAATGTTATGTATGAGCCGCGTTACAAGCCTCTGACGTAAAAAGATGGGGGCTTTTAAATAAATAAATATATTTTATTTCAAACTACATAAATCCATACATTGTTAGTTAATTACTTAGAGGCTAGATTAGCAGGTACACAATAACAAAACATAAAAATACAATACAGAAACAAAAGGATAAAATGTATTCGCGCTGAGCGTGACCAACCTAGGTCGGTTTGATCACTCAACACGAAGCACATCCATATCGGAGAGGTAACTTTTGTCTTTCCGTCTGTCTGTCTGTATCATGACATCGTAGCTCCCCTAACGGATAGAACGATTTCAATGCTTTTTTTTTGTTAGAAAGCTGATTTTTGTGAGATTGATCCTAATTATATTTGATACGTACAGATTTTTACTCTCATGATTTATGACGAACCGTTTTATCGGTTACTGATTGTAATATATTATGAAAATTTTCTAAATATTATTACTCTCATATATTTGTTTATGACCTGCTATGTTTATGGAAAAAAAGGCAGGTCATAAAACGGATGTATTTAAAAAAATATACATTTTACGCATGCAAGAAGTATTTCACAACATGTACGCGAATTTCTCTTACAATTTCAAATCTCAATTTCTATTTACAGTAAAATAAGCGAAATTAACCTACAATAACACCGCTTAATATGAGGCATGGGAATTACACATTTCAGGGAAGCAGGGTAATGACCCCGCACACGTTATCCATATAATAATCTTCATTATACACAAAGAGCCCCTATTTGGAACAATGCCGCAAGACTTGATTACGTAGGTACTCTGCAAACGTCGTGGCTTTAAGTTCGGAGCTGCGTGGCAAAAGCCTGCGTTAATTTCGGGTGTAGGGTTGTCTGCAAGTAAACTCAACGGAACCGAAAAAATAACAAATTCTACAATTGGAATAATATTTGATCGATAAACTAATCTCCAAGCAAGTTGACTCGAAGATGTATAAGTAAACATATTTGTACACAAGTTAAAACATAAAATGGACAGAATAAAAGGATATGTGATATATACAAAGGCAAGCTTAACCCTTAACATAGTTTTCTTCCAGCAAATATTTGAAGCTATAGAGAGAGATATATATATATATATATATATATATATATAGAAAAATTAAAAATGATAGAAGATCACCATTTATCGATCTATTCTATAAGCAAATATAATTTGTGAGGCTCGACTGACGAGTTAAAAAGAGTATTTTATGTGTGTACAATTCCAGTCTAGTAGTTCCTATTGATGCTGCTTTTTTGTTAATCAGAATTTGAAAAAAAAGGACTGTATCGTAGTTTTCAGTTTTTTGGAACCCTATTAAATAGAAAACTACTTTTTTTGCAAATTTGCAATGTAAACTTATTATATATACCTACTCGTAGTCGGGAAACTTCCAGCTTAAAGGTCTTCGGCAATTATCAGCCCTATTCGGAGGGCGACAATTTTCAAACGTAGAATTTGTAGAAACGATGTGTAGGTAATCGGCTTATGTAGATGAGGGTGCTGGTAATTTTACAATTGTTTGTTTCGAGCCCCGTAATTTTACAAACAATGAAGTTATCAATAATAAAGCGAGGCGTATTATGCGAAAGTTTTAGTAGGTATTTCAATTTTGTTATCAAAAATAACTAAAGTTGTTCAAGTTTTTTTTTTTATACAACTTATATGGCAAACCAGCATGCAGTCCACCAGATGTTAAGCGGCTACTGCAGCCCATGAATATCCACATAGAATTCAAAACAAGCTATTATGTTGTCTTGATCTCTATGTGGATACGTTGCCATACTATAGCACTAAGCTGTTATGCCTATGTGCCAGTAATTACAGGAACATACCATTACCATCTAACCGGAACACAGCAGCACAAGTACTGCTATTTGGCGGCAGATAAAGGTAAGGCGGTGGTGCCCACTTCCTCGAGCCCGTTCAAAAAAGCTCTACCACCAGTAAAAAAGTCTACATCACATCCACCAGTAAAGTCTTACTACATCGCGAATAGGCAGACTAGCTGGTGCAACCAAAATGTTCCTAAGTTTTTTCGTCAAAACTATTAAACTAGTGGTTCGCCCGAACTGAGATCTCCCGAGTCTCTTATAAAAACAAAAAAAAATTAACAAATATTTGTAATCACCACATTCATTCAAATTACAAGTAACAGGAGATCATGTTAATTGGTTACTCTTTTTTGTGGTAGAAATTGCAGTTATTCTGGATTTCAGACTTTTGCCTATATTTATGACACTAAAGCTACATGGATACCATATTTCAGAACTGTGGGGTCACTGGTGTACCCAGTGAATTTCGTCAATGTTCAGTTTTTATTATGGCTAATAACTCAAAAACTACAAATATTATACAAAAATAAAAACGGGGTCGAAATGTACTACTAAAGACCTTTCGTTAGAATGTCCTACTTAACCTAATAGTCTCATTTAGATTTTTTTTGTCCCTCTTAAACACAAATATCTCAACAACCCCCCCAACATTTTTAGCTCATTTAGTCACACCAGTATTGTGCCATCACAATGATCAGATAAACGCTTCGAAAATTATCCTCGGACAAACAACAACGCTGATTTGCTCAAGTTGATTTGGAGATCTCGCTTGGCTCGATCAATGATGTTTGTGTCACCGTTAAGTTCGTTGGTCCATTATTTCCACAAAGCAACAAATTCTTTAAAGCCTCATATACAATAATACAATACAATAAAATAACTAACTTTTTAAGCAATTATTATTTATATCAAAAGCAATAACTTTAGGATATTGACCCTCTGTACTATTTAATCTCAATGTCAAGACGGACGGATAACAAAATGGACGTCGCGCCAATGCACCTATCTATCGAACGTCCATTATAACTCGAAGTTTTCATGTGAAGTTACTTTCGCCCACACCATCATTTATCAGGTGAGAGAGATGTGTGTGTATTTATGGGCCAGTCACGACGCGCTATGGCGGCTTAGGCCGCTCTTGGTTGCGGAATCGGCATATGTGTTACAAATGTGTGCGTGTATACTGTATTAACACACTGGGCCGGCATATATTCAAGGCTTCACTTTAAGTTAGTTTCTTTTGCATTTTTTTAATGTTCAGTTCCCTTGAAGGTTTAGGAAAATCCTCGAATCAGACTTTTATCTAAAGCAAATAGTAATCCTATGAGCAATCCAAGTTTACAGCTTTGTACAATTATTGATTAGATACTCTCAAAGATAAAATTATCTATATAAATAAAAATTAAATGGTGTTCGTTAGTAAGTGCATCACTTTGAGAGCGGCTGGACAGATTTGGCAATATGTTTGTTAAACGTTAGTGTCTATCCGAATATTTTTTGTAAAGTGGCCCGGAAAATTTGAAAATTCTGGGAAAACTTTTAGTGCTTTTTGTATCGGATTGTAAAGGCTATTTTATTTTTAAAACTGTGCAAAGCCGGGGCGGGTCAATAGTTGTGATAAAATGTATGTTATAAACTAGTGGTTCGTCCCGAACTGAGATCTCGCGAGTCTCCGATTAAAACAGAAAAATATTAAGTATTTGTAATCTTTGACTATAAAAATAGTACCACGAAATATTAACCAACTTGCGTGACCTACAGTTTCATTCAAATTACAGGTATCGGGAGTTCATGTACTGTGGTTAATTTTTTGGGGTACAAATTGCAGTTATTCTAGATTTCAGACATTTGCCTATATTTGTGTCACTTAAGCTACACGCATACCAAATTACAGCACTGTGTGGTCACTGGTGTACCCTATGAATTTTGTCATTACTTAGTTTTTATCATGGCTAATAACTCAAAAACTATAAAGAATTTAGTCACACCAACATTGTGCCATCATGTTAAATTTCACGATGATCGGATCAACGTTACGAAAGTTATCCTCGGACAAACATATGTACATACATATAACGCCGATTTGCCCAAATTGATTTCGAGATTTCGCTTCGCTCGATCAATAACGGTAACTATTACATGAATGTGAGAGTGATTTAGTAAAAACAGGATAATGGTTAGGTTTTCTTTTGTTATTATTGTTTGTATGTGTACTTCAGCACACAGTGCGGGGTTCAGCGTATATGAAACTGTAAGTTGTTTCGTTATTTAGTTGAAAGAGTTCCACGAAATTAGGGACAAGGGACGCATTACTTTATTCTGTGTAGGTATTATAAATAAATATTTCTAGACATTTCACACAGCGCTATCTAGCCCCAAACTAAGCAGAGCTTGTACCTACTATGGTATGGGACAGATCACTGATAGAATACTTATAGTATTTTTCAAACTTTCGCGATCACTGTACATAATTATTGATTAAATCGGGTATTTATCGCGTATGTACCTTTTTTTATTTGTTATCCCGAGACCACGACTGTTGCAACACAGCCGAAACGTCGGGATAACGAATAAAAAAGGTGCATACGCGATAAATACCCGGTTTAATCAATAATTGGAATACTTATATACTTTTTTTGTAAATATATACTTATAATATCTTTATGAGACATCCAGACCTGGAACAAATATCTGTAGATCATGCATACATTCAGCCGGTTATTGTATCGACTATGCATACAAACAACTTCAGTTTCCCAGAGTTTTAGGAGCCCGGACCTACAGTTGCAACGATAATAAAAAAATGACCCACTTCCGACTTCATGACTTTGGGACAGTCGGGGCTTCATAACCGCTTAAATAGTCCGTGATTTTGATTTCGGATTCTTTAAATGCTGAACTTAAAAAAATAAATAATTGCAAGTTGTCTAAAACACCTGCTGTTGGGAGCCGTTGGGTGCACGCCGTAAAAATCCATAAAATAATTAAAGATGTCAAATGTAGTTGTCATAACCCATAGTAAGTACAATTACAAATGTGATTTCACGATATTTAACAACATATTAACAGAGAAAATGTGCAATATTTATAAGACTATACAAGTAAAAATGAAATGGAAGTACTCCACTCAAGTCCCGAGCCAACAAGATATATATGAATCGCTTGTTTTAAATGTACTTCTTCTATTAACTATAGAAAACATAATTCGTTATACAAACTTTATCGTAAATGATGACGGTCATTATCCTTTTCAGATTAACATACATATTCCGAACCATTCTGTATAAAAAGCTACAAGCTTTTACCTTTAACACTTTATTAATCCGCTCTTATTAAAATATCCGCATTGAATTGATTCCGAACGATGCAAAACGTTTTTTTTTTTAGTTTTTATAGCAATTAACGCAATGAAACCCACACAGGCCTAGATAAATAAACCTCACTAGGTCCGTGCATTTCCGTGTCAAGGTCGTACAAAAACTCCTGGGAGTGTAACCCAATAAATCTGTATAAAAAACCTAAATTCCCAGTTTACACTCGTATCTTGGAATAAAAACCATTTTAGAGACACGAGTAACTGTTAGTCAAAAAATATTTTCAGAAAATCGAAAAAATAAACAGAATCGAACATCTAAAATGAAACAGGTAAAAGAAATATCCTCTGTAATGGAAAGTACCTTCAAATTATTTTAACTCAATGAAAAACTCATCAATCAAAAAACATCAAAATCTAAAAATATAAAAAAATATTTCGACGACTTGACAACAATTTTGAAGGGGAAAAAATGGGGGGAGAACTTTTTTAATTTATTTTTAATCGATAAGAATAACATGTAATTTATTATGTTACAACAAATAAACAGAAACAATCCTAGAAATACTACATACTTTACAACGGAAAACTAACTAGGTTATGGCATAACTATACAAATTTATTGCAGGAAAAAAATATAAAGTCTCATGGCTACCCAGCAGAAACGCACCATGTAATCAGCGATGGCTACATCCTGGAAATGGACAGGATACCTCACGGAAGGAACCAGGAGTATTCTTCCGACCGGCCGGTAGTCTTCCTCATGCATGGACTCCTGGCAGCTTCTAACTGCTTCATTCTACTTGGACCAGAGTTCTCTTCAGGTGAAATAATGTGACTACTGCCCTTTTATCATCATTATTCACCAACTGGTCGTAGACTTCGACCGGTCAAACGTTCGACTGGCTTGAGCCGAGATCCTCGTACGCGCATGTGTATGAGAGCGTGCGCCAGTTTACGCTTGTTGTACTAAACTTATGATAAAGATACCTCTCTCATTTATGCCGTGATTCTCCTTGATCCTGCTCGATGTCAGTCTCATTCAGGTTCGAAGCGCCTAGATAGTTAAATATAAAGATAACATCATTATTGCACACCATTATATCAAACAATACAAAATACGCAGGCCATAGTACACATAATCAACTCGGAAAGGGATCGCCGCTGTATCAACTCGAGCCGTTCAGTATTCTTTGTATGAAACTCCCTACTGCAACGCACACTAATCGGAATCGTAACTTAATCGCCTCGCCTCGGGACAAGCTCACAACCGCGGTGCGGTGCGCTTACAGCGCGTCGTCCCCGCGCTTACGTCTCTCCGTAGCCGCGCTTACTTCTCTCCGTACCTGAGCGGTGAAACTGGTGCCGCCTAGCCGTCAACCAGCGGGCGGCGAGCCGTAAACGCGGCGTTGCCTAGCCGTAGCCAACGAGCTGCGGATCCGCTTTGATTACGTGCTTACGTTAGGTGACTAGTTGATGACTAGGCGAAAGGCGGTACGGTGATGATCTCTTTCCGAGTTGATATGTGTGCTATGTACAGGCGGATTATTGACATATAAATAAATAAAATTGGCATAGATACATAATTATCATAAATACCAATGATAAAGACCTACTCGATAATGCACTAAACGTACTCGAAGAGTCTTCGAAATACAGAAACAAAACAATACTTCATTAAAGACGATGGTTAACCACTTTAAACCATGTGGGCCAAAATGTTCGTACCACGTCCAAATAGTCGAAACAAAACATGCACTATAAAAGATCCTTAACAGACCTAGCAAGATTTTTTGGTTTATGTCTAGGGTAGAATATAATTGCACATAAATTATTCCAGACTGACCTATTATTTTATTTATTGTTCTGGCAAATAAACCTTATTTTATCTTCTTAGCTTACAATTTAGCTGATGCGGGTTTTGACGTCTGGATGGGCAACGCGAGAGGAAACAGAAATTCACGACGTCACATCTCTTTCAACCCTGACGATGACAAAGAAAAATTCTACTTCTTCGACTTCAGCTGGGAAGAAATAGCGACCATCGACCTTCCTGCTATGATCGACTACATCTTGGCATGCACGAAAAAGGAAAAACTCCACTATATAGGACATTCGCAAGGAGGAACCGTCTTTTTAGTTTTGAACTCCATGAAACCGGAATATAATAAGAAGATTGAATCAGCACATCTTTGGGCTGGTGTGGGATATATGAACTATTTCCCTAACACTGAACTTGCTTTGACGGCTAAATTCACGGACACAATTTACGTAAGTTTTTAAATATCTCTTAGCCCCAGCAGTCATAATCTTTATATCACAGATAGGTCCAAACGCGGAACATAAGCCGCCTTCTCATTAATTTCCAGCGAATGGTCTTGTAAGGCCTGTTGTCTCCACTCAAGAACCTTACTGTCTCAATGGCCGTCGGATCTTTATGGTATGTATTCAATTTGCCCATTTATTTAATTTTCAGATGTTAAAGACCCATATTTGTTAGTAAAAAACTTAATTTAATATGGGTCAGTACAAAGTATAGGCACAATAAAACAAACAAATTTCAAATAATAACAATAAAAAGTTTAGATTAAAGTGAGGGCTCAAGTCCTGAGCCAATATTCTCTCACAAAGACTATTCGATGAGAACCAGATTGAAGGACTTCATAATCGGTGAGTCGTATTTGCCAGCTATGACCTGCACGATGGTGTTGGTGCTGCCTCGCACTCTACTGAGCAGTGAGGCAGTCTTTTTGTGGATGATGGCGTGGAACCCATCGAGCCGTGTCTCTTGCAAACATGTTCGAAGCACTGCAGAAGCGAGGCAGCCCCACCAACATCCTGAATTAATTATTATATTGGACAGACAGTGCACTGAGTGACTTTTTAGAAGTTTTAACTAGATTAGAGATTTATAACTTGTTATTGATCAAGGTAGTGTATACTAAAAGGCGTTACTGTTAATTTTATATATCCACTAAAAGGAAAGTAGGAGAACTTCAATATTTACTTGAAGACCAGTCTATGCACTAATTATGTCTAATCTGGTCAAGTTCAATGCGAATAAGACCCAAGCGTGTCTGTTCTCCGCAAAACGAACTAAATTTAATCTGACTCCTACTTTCCGAAATATATCCGTGCCGATATCTGACCACCTCGAGCTTCTTGGTATCACATTAACTCCGACTCTCAATTTCGGCTCCTACATTGAGTCGAAAGCCCAGTTGGCTGCTAAAAAGCTTGGTATACTCGCAAAGGTGAGGCACTACTTCACACCGGTACAGTTGCTCAACTTGTACCAAGCACAAGTCCGATCGTGTTTGGAGTACTGTTCTCACCTCTGGGACGGATCAGCGAAGTACCAACTTGAAGCTCTGGAATCAATTGAGAAAAGAGTCAAGAAGCTCATAGGCAACGATGAGCTAGTTCATGCAAGGCTCCTCAGCCTGGAGCATCGACGAAAGGTTGCTAGCCTCTCGGTTTTTTATCGAGTACATTTCGGGGAGTGTGCGGCTGAACTTTTCAACCTGATCCCACCATCTCCATTCTATCAACGGACAACCAGACGCTCTGCGGTGCGCCACCGCTATATGGTAGAAATACCTCCCATTCGCACAAAGCGGTTCTCTTCGACCTTTATTATGCGCACCGCCAAAGAGTGGAACGCCTGTGTTTCCAGATAGCTACAGCCTGGGTATCTTCAAGTCGCGAGTGAATAGGTTTCTTCTAGGCAAGCGTGTACCACTGTAGACTGCATCATCGCTTACCATCAGGCGAGATCGTGGTCAAACGCAAGCCTATAATTAATAAAAAAAAAATATAAAAATGTGTTATTATGTTTCAGAATGTCGCAGTTTTGAATGGACTAGTTGAGCTGTTCCCTCCCGATGTATCCGAAGTACCCAGTAGCCGCCGAGCTGCTAACTGCGTCGGGAATGCGGCTCAAAAGTATCTGTGCCAGCTCATGGGACTTAGCACTTTACTGGTAAGTTTGATTATAAGACTCTTGCGAATACTACTCGTCGCACCAGGACTTTAATCCAATTATAAACAAATTATACACATACAATTACAAACGTCAATGTGTAAAAATCAATGAAATAATAACAAAAAATTACAATAAAATCTCAATAATGTCATATTCGTCATAACCTAGTTTGATCTTAATTATCTAAATATACTCGTAGCTTGTAGCAAAATAATAATAACCTATTAACAATAGCAAACATTAAATAATGTGGCTCTTACGAACTCGCTCTTTGGACAGTGGAATATGTCGATGGTCACCGCCACTAGATTTAGTGCTTGTATGGTCCGCGTCAGTGGCGCCTTGGCGAACAGGTTCCTCCTTCCACGAGGCACTGCTAACAGAGAAGGCCTCCTGCGACGCCCAACATACTCATCCGGCACGCACAGTCTCATCATCTCCAAGATGGTCGGATTGGATATCATCCCCCGGAACACTCGAACTACATACAGCGCTAGCGTCATATCTCTCCTAATTTCCAGCTTGATGTATCCAACCATACCCAAAACGAATAAGGTTGGATACATCAAGGGATAGAGAGGATAGACGCCGTATGTCTTCCAATATAGATATCGTGTAAACTGGTTCTGTATTCGCTCCAGCATGAGGCTATATTTAGCTTCATGCGGAGCCCGTACAGAAGCTGCGCTTTCCATCTGGCTTCTGACCAGGGCATTATCCATTACCGTAAGAGCCATTAAGTTTGTGAAAACATTTGCTCGCCGTAAAACAAATCCTAAAATTCTGTACGCTTTTTTATAAACGGTAACAACATGGACTCTGGACTAGATAGCTCTGGATAAGATATTGAATATCTCATCTAATAAGAATATCTCTGGATAAGATAGTGGTTGCTGTATTTTATTACTTTTGATTATTGTCATAAATTATTATATTCTATCTATTTTTAGTTCTACCAAAGTTTTTGAGTTTGGATGCATAATATTCAATCTGCTAAACTGATTAGCATGAAGCTCGGAAAATAAGGCATGACCTTATTATACCCCAATATTGGGCCCAATTTATATCCCTTTCCTAAATTTCAATTACCTTTCATTACGATATCTGCAGTGGCAGATTTGCTGTCTTGGCCGGTCCCGGCCATGTTGCAAGCCGCCCCTGTTTCTTCTGGATATTCTACTCAACTAACTCCAGAATTTAAATTAATAATAATTGATTACTGAATTCGTTCACCATTTAAATACCCGAGTGAAAAATAGCTGATTATTTATTTTTTTATTTTTAAATACACACCATGCGTGTGTATTTAAAAATAAAAAAATAATTCATTCGCCATTCAAATACCCGAGTGAAAAATAGCTGAATAATTATTTTTTTATTTTTAAATACACACCATGCGTGTGTATTTAAAAATAAAAAAATAATTCATTCACCATTGAAATACCCGAGTGAATAATAGCTGATTAATTATTTTTTTATTTTTAAATACTCACGCATGTTGTAATATAATAGATTCAGAAAATATAATGTTTTTCTTCTTGCTTTTAACTATTTTAACTAACATTTAACTGTCAAAATCGATTTTATTTTCTCATACCTTTAGAGACAATGCACCATTTAAGGAATTTAGAAGGAAATGTCCTTTCGAATTCCTCAGATGGTGCATCGAGATGAGACCAAAACTTAAATGTGGCTGAATTTAAAATTTAAATCTAAAATCCACGTAACGAAAGTAAAGTTAACTTGTATAGTTGATAAAATAGGAAACTTTAACAAAACTAAATAATATACTCGTAAAAGAAATAATTGACCTAATTAATGCTTACAGGGCGAAGGCACAAGAAGTGCAGCAGAAAGCGAGATAAACTTGGTCGAATACGCCGCCGGTGCATCTCTCAAACAATTCGCGCACTACGGCCAGTGCATCCGAGACAAAACCTTCTCAAGATGGTCCTTCGGCCTCATCCAAAACTTACTCGTGTACAGATCTACAAAACCTCCAAAATACAACTTAAGTCTGATAACCGCCGATGTTACGATGCACTATACAGTCAATGATAATCTATTGGACGAAAGAGATGTGTTAGCAATGGCAAAAGTTATGCCCAATACAAAAGTTAGGAAGGTAGCGAGAGAAACGTTTACTCACGAAGATTTCGTTGTTTCTCACGATGCCAGGGAACTTGTGACTGAATATGTTATTGAGGCTGTGAGAAAAGTATCTAGATTACATTGATTTCAATTGTGACTAATTACGCCGATTAAAATGAATATTTTGCTAATCATAAACAGTCAATAATAAAATATATTTTTATTGTTTTTGACAAGTACATTTTTAAATACTATAGTCTAATACAGGTATTTGTAACTTAAAGAGCTGGGAGCTCTTTAAGTAAAAAATACCCCCTAAAATAAGAAGAGTCCCCTCTTACTCAGTGGTACAGACCACTTGTAAAAAATCCTAATTTTAATTTTGGTAAACAATAATATGTATATTTATTTATTACTAGCTGACCCGGCAGACTTCGTACTGTTGTTTTTTTTTATTTAATTCCGAGATTACGAATTTCCAAAAATAATTCAATACCAAAATTAGACTAGAAGAGACTAACGAACAGCAGTTCATTTTTATATATATAGATTTATAGGCACACATTATACGTAAAAATTTGTAAATTTGTGATACATAAGTGTTATTCAAAATATTTATGAATGAATGAATGAAAATTCTTTATTGGACAACATAAAAATAACCTGTACATAGGCGAATTTAATTCTAGATAGCCTATACAATGCGGAACACATACAAGTACAACAGTTATTGTATGTACCTACAATAACTATCTGAATAGGTGAGTTATTGTAGGTAGGTCATCATCATCATCATCCACAGCCTGACTTCACCCATTGTTGGGTATAGACCTCCCCAAGTTTATGCCATCCGCCACGATCCTGCGCTAGTCTCACTCACTGACGGCCCACGACCTTTACGATGTCGTCCACCCCTTGCTGGTCGCCCTACCCTTCTATACCCGCTCCTCGGCCACCATTCAGTCACTGTCCTGCACCATCTGTCGTAGGTAGGTACTTAATAAAATTGTGTTGTACAACATTTTATTTGTATGGGCTTATGTAAGCATTCTGATGTATTAAACTAAATACTTTTTAAGTAGTATCTATTACAGTGAATTATTAATTTACTAAAATAAAATATTATTGGAATATGTAATATAATAGTGAACCTTTATTTATAATTATCTACCTGAATGTATCAATGAATATACGACACAATACACACATACACACGCACCCACAAACTCCAACACACCCACTCACCGCTATTATCATATCATAAACATACATTAAGTAACATATTGTAACATTTTATTTTTTATTCTATTTTGTTTTATTTTATTAAATAATTATAATGTAATGCATGCTCATTATAATTTTATTAATATATATATATATATGTATATATATACAGTGTAAACTCTATATAACGACACTCAAGGGACTGAGCATATTTTGACGTTATAGAGAGTTGTCGTTAAATGGAGAGAAGTAAAATCTGTATTAGAAAAAGAAAACTTTTATTTCTGATTTGTCTTGTTAAATAGTACCTACAATAAAATCTGTTTTAATTTGAACGGTATTGCGTATAGTCTGTTATTTTCGTCTGACGTCTTTTGCTACTAAGAATATGACAACGTATAGATAAAATCCATCACTTCTACTAACAACAGTCTGCAGCTACACGTGCAAGCAATCCCATTTTGTAAACAAAAGAACGGATTTCTTAGAAAGTTCGGTGTGTATGATACCGACAGTCGAGTTTATTATGGTCTAGGATAATAAAACGACAAAAGGATATACACAGCTGCGCAGTTTTTACTAATTTGCCAACTTAAAAAGAACTTTTTATTACAAATTGTTGTCGTTATTGAGAGTGGGTGTAATGCTATACAGAGTGTATCATTGTATGGAAGACAAGCTAAACCAACCAAAGCCGAGTGATTTCGACACTTTAGAGAGTTTGTCGTTAAAACGAGTGACGTTACATGGAGTTTACACTGTATATATTGTCAATAATATTGCTGTTCGAGCAATCATGTACCTTGTGGTTTTGTAGTTAAATTCGTACTCTTGAGCCTCAAAACACAAGCGTATTCTTTTAACCTAGCTTGAGGCTCTCTGTAAGCAATGTTTGCTAACATCCTAATTTGTGAACTGTTAGTATCATAAACAGCATTGTCAGCTCTGTAAGTATTGATGAAATAAAAAATTGTTTGATTTGATTTTGATTTGATTTGAATGTGTGTCAAATACACACATTCTAGCACAATACATATGTAAAATATTAAAGTAAGGTACGTTTTCGAGTCGTTCCTAATTATAATAATCTGTATGATGTATTTGTAACAATCTTTATCTTAATTTCTGAATGTTACCTACAATTTATGAAATTCAAAGATAATGCAAAACATATAAATACAAGCTGCGTCATTATTGAGCAGTTGTATTATTAAAAAATAGTGACAATGTTCAGATTAGTTTTGGTAGTGGCGTTTTGGCAGACAGTTAGCGCCTTGCTTTATAATGGTCAAAACTACAATATTTATGAAACAGTAAGTAATAATCATTATTATAAATACGGGATTTATCACGTACCGTCTTATCGGTGTTTCGACCGACAATGTTTCGGTTCAATTCGTGAACCTTCATCAGGGTGAGTGCGATCCGCTCCGAATAACGTCTCGCCTCGCACTCACGAATTGAACCGAAACATTGTCGGTCGAAACACCGTTAAGACGGTACGTGATAAATCCCGTATTTATAATAATGATTGAAATCAATCACGAAAGTTTTCTAAGTATGTAACAATCTTTATTATTTAACATATTCGTGGTGGCAGTTCTTCGCTTGTTACAATGGATTTTTTTATACCACCAGGGCGCGCACAGTCTATTAGAGAACCATCATGTTTCAGGATCGTTTTGTTACAAGCTTGTAGCAACATTACTTCGATTTGAATCACAAAATTTTTAAATATTATTATCATAATCTTAATTATAAGCAAGAAAGAAAATACATTTAATTGACACACAGGACATACCATTCAGAACAAAACAGACATACCTTCTTACATAAAAATTATAAATAAAATAAATGAATATTGCTGGACATTTCACAGAGCGCTATCTAGCCCCAAACTAAGCAGAGCTTGTACTATGGGATTATAAGTATATATAATAAAGTATATTATAAGTATGTATTTAGAAAAACTAAATGTATATAAGTATTCTATCAGTTATCTGGTTCCCATAGTATAAGCTCTGCTTAGTTTGGGGTTAGATAGCGCTGTGTGAAATGTCCAGCAATATTTATTTGTTTATTTAATATATAGATAAACAACCAGACCTGGAACAAATATCTGTAGATCATGCAAACATTTGTTCAACATAATTTTACACATTTTTTATCATGTGTTTCATTGTAAAATATTTCTTTTCTTTTTAAAAGAAAAGAAAAATTATATAAAGAAACACATGATAAAAAATGTGTAAAATTATCATTATAATAAATACGGGATTTATCACGTATCGTCTTATCGGTGTTTCGACCGACAATGTTTCGGTTCAATTCGTGAACCTTCATCAGGGTGAGTGCGATCCGCTCCGAATAACTGAACAATTGAACGAATAATTGAACCGAAACATTGTCGGTCGAAACACCGATAAGACGGTACGTGATAAATCCCGTATTTATAATAATGATTGAGATCGGTCACGAAAGTTTTCTGTGTAAAATAATGTTGTATATTTAGTGCTTTCTAGTGAGTACACCACGTTCAGTATAAAACATTGCGAAAATAAACACGATTACATTTTAGGATAGTTTTACGATCTTATTTGAGCTCTAATGTGAAACGTTTTGAGTGAACGATTTATGGTGACGTCACCAAAACAGATTCGCCTTTACATCAATAAAGTAAGCTTACTAATTGGGGGGCATGCTTAATATTGCTATAAGAGATTGAAATTGACCCCCTGGAGATGAAACAAGCTTTCACAAGGAACTCTTATCAGCTTAAAGGTGACCACTGACATATAAAACTCGATCCATATTAGGAATAGTTACACTATGTTTTGTCTTTTGCATTTAAACCCGAACGAAAGAGACAAAACACGATAATATATCGGTGTTTTGTCTAAAGATATTGCGAGTTTATTAGTTTGGTGGTAAGAGAGTTTACCGGCAATTCTTTAAAGAATTTGTCCTGACAGTTCATACGAACTGCTAGTGCGATCGCCGACAAAATTCTCCATTTTGCATACTTTCGACCGCTGACGGTCAACTTAAAACAGCACTTAAGCCCTTGGTTGGAAGTTGGTATCCTCGGGCTGGTTGAAATCATGATCCATGTATTACACACTGATTGGACATAACTTTCTTAGTAACAGGGTGATCTGTTGCTTCTGCCACTTCAATAATCTATATATACGAGTATATATAAAAGAAAGTCGTGTTAGTTACACTATAATTCAAGAACGGCTGAACCGATTTGGCTGAAAATTGGTGGGAAGGTAGCTTAGAACCAGGAGACGGACACAGGATACTTTTTATCCCGTTCGATCGCGTTCCCGTGTGATGTGACATAAAAGCGTCAAAGATAATACAAGTCACTATAAAACGTGGTATAACAAAACCGCATCTGACATGGAATAACAAAACGCAAATGACAGCTAATCGTCATTTTGTCTACGGTTAAGCATGGTTGTTAATATAACAATTCATAATTCATTTATTCATTTGCAAACATGGGTAAATATGTATGTATAAAAACAGGTGGCAAATACAATATATAGGTTCCAGACATGTTTTACCATATTAGTTGGCATGCAAATGCAGTTAATATAATATACCTTAGTCTATTAGAAACATTTCTAGAATTGAATTAAATCAAAGTCAAAGTAAAAAAAAAAAAATCATATAATCTCTAAAAATTAAATAAATTACGCTATTATCAAGTTTGCATGTCTTTGTCCATAAGAAACTCATCCACAGTATCATCATATCAGCCGTAGGACGTCCACTGCTGGACAAAGGCCTCCTTCATTGATCTCCAGGAACTGCGGTTGGAAGCGGCCTGCATCCAACGCCGACCTGCGGTTCTTACCAAGTCGTCTGCCCATCTTGTGGGTGGACGTACTACCCTGCGCTTGCCGGTCCGTGGCCTCCACTCGAGAACCTTTCGGCCCCATCGGCCATCTGTTCTGCGCGCTATATGGCCTGCCCATTGCCACTTCAACGTGCTAATCCGTCGGGCTATGTCGGTGACTTGAGTTCTCCTACGTATCTCCTCATTTCTGATTCGATCCCGTAGAGAAACCCCGAGCATAGCCCTCTTCATAGCTCGTTGAGCGACTCTGAGCTTATTCATAAGGCCAATAGTGAAGGACCACGTCTCGGTTCCATATGTCATCACTGGTAACACACACTGATTGAAGACTTTCGTCTTAAGGCACTGAGGTATGTTGGACGAAAAGACGTTGCGAAGTTTCCCAAACGCTGCCCACCACAGTATAATAACATCTAATTCTCAAAAATTTAAACAATTCATGCTTGAATTCAGTAAAATTTAATTGTTTTATTCTATTTGGTACTTTATTATATATTTTTGGAGCCATACCGCATACACTTTTATTAAGAAGAGCAGTGTTGCTTTTAACTAGGCACAGGTGGTATATGTCGCGTCTGCTGCGTGAATGGGTAGGCTTTTCAAATAAGTCGGGATTAATTTTGACAAAAATTGATATTTCGTAAATGTATACTGAGGGTAAAGTTAAAATATTAAGTGATAGAAAGTAAGGTTTGCAGCTATCAGTTGTTTTCAGACCATATATTGCCCTGATACACCTTTTTTGCGATTTAAATATATTTTCTCTCTCTGTACAATTTCCCCAGAATATAACACTGTAACGAAGCTTAGATGACATATATATATATGTGTATAATAAAAATTGGGTTAGTAATGATGACCGGGGACACTTGACAATTCTACCAGGGTGACGTATATTGACAGCCCGCGTTATATGCATGCCAAGGCGGTACGAAGTTCGGCGGGTCAACTAGTCGAATTTAAAAATAATCTCTATAATTGGCTATGAAATAATAAGACCACAAAAGTAAACATTAGGAGACTCTCAGCACTGTGATGTAGACATATCAGTAAAAAATACACAAGTAACATTTTAACAAAAATATAACCGACTTCAGTATACAGAAAAAACAAACTACTGAACCGATTTCGATGAAACTTGTATTGGACCAATCTGAAAGTATATCCTTTCAAATAATAAAAGAATTTTCCAAAACGGTTGTTAAATGACGGCGTTATGAGGTAACAAACAAAAAATACAGTCGAATTTAGAACCTCCTCCTTTATTGAAGTCGGTAAAAAGCTGATCATCTATAAAAAAAATATTGTGGAGATGGACAGTTTTATTCCTTTATTCTTTATTGTACACAAATAGATTTACAGATAAAAATAGCTTACAAAATGGACATGTACAAAGGCGAGCCGAGTTTTAGAGCCGATATGAGTCTATTAATGCCACCAAGTTGCTTGAGTTGGATATTCTGTAGATCACGCCCGCATAATTCTTATCCTTAAATCGTTACTAGTTACTCCATCCAAAGGTTCCCTGGAAGAGATCGCTTACAAATAAGGCCCCATTGTATTGATTATTTTACGCAAGTTAAGTACCTACTTTTGTATTATTTATATTTGTGTGGTAATTCAGTAAAGAGTTATCTATATATCAGCCCGAAAATATCAGAAGAGACGGGTTTCCAGCAGAAGTCCATCATGTTACAACCAGCGACGGATACATTCTGGAAATGCACCGGATCCCCCATGGAAGGAACCAGGCGTACTCCTCGGACCGGCCTGTAGTGTTCCTCATGTATGGACTGCTGGCTGCATCTAACTCCTACATCATACTTGGGCCGGAACTTGCACCAGGTATATGTTTTCTAAAGTCTTCGTACTATTCGTCCTGTCTTCGATTGGTCTCTCTGGTCTTTTCTTAATCGTCTCTTCCATAATCCCGTTCTTTATCTATATTATTCAATTATTTATACGTACTTTATTAATGAATATATATATGTATTGGTGGACATTTCACACAGCGCTATCTAGCCCCAAACTAACCAGAGCTTGTTCTGTGGGAACCAGATAATTGATAGAATACTTATATACTTTTATTTTGTAAATAATAATACATAATACTATAATAATACAAAAACATCCAGACCCGGAACAAATATCTGTAGATCATGCAAACATTTGTTCCGCGACATGAATCGAACCCGCTACCTTCTGCGTCTCAGCCGGTTATTCACCCACTGCGCCACGGAGGTAAATGTATCATTATATTTAAATATATATATGTTATAATAAGCGAAGGCACTAGATCGCGATTGACTTTTCTACACCTGCCGATCAACAAGCCAATTTAATCTGGCTCGCACCAGGTAACAATCTGATCAAAATAATCCTTAATTGAGTCCAGATATTATTTTATCATTGACCGGAATCATTGGACATATCGCTATGCGGAATTGGACATAATTATCTTGTTGGTAGCTCGTCATGCACTTATTATCTTAAAGTACCGAAAACCGAATACTGTATTTGGCGTGTAATACCGTATAGCCTAAGGCTGCGTTTCCATCAGAGCTTTGCAGAAAAAATCAACCAATTATTTATTTTCCGTTCCTCGCTCAGCGTGGCTCTGGTGAAAATGGCTAGCGGATGTATTTGTACACATGGCTACACATCAAGCTATACATTTCCAGTATAAGCTGACCTCTCATTCTACGAAAAGCCTACACAATGCGAGGTCAGCTTATACTGGAAATGTATAACGTGATGTGTAGCCGTGTGTGCACGTGACACTGAATTCACGACCCTAATTTAAATCACGGGTAGGGCTGATGGCTAGTATTGTTGTAAAACAGTTTTTTTTTTCACATTAATTACCATGGATTTTTTTTAATTTGCATTCTACCTCAATTTCAGATCCTAAAATATCATGAAACTGCCTGTAAAAAAATGGTAAACAAATCATATTCATGCATCATATAAGCTGACTTAACGGCATCGTCGCAATGGCGCCGCCGATTTACGTTAAAATTGTTTATTGGAAATGTATCGATTACTGGAAAAATATTCAAGCTACCAGTATTAAACCAATCTCTAAAATTAGTTAATTCAATTCTGCATATGTGTTTTAAGTTAATGTCGTGAATTCGGTGACAGTATAAAAAGCGAGAGATGTATGCGACGGCTACGAGCGAAGAATACGTTCGAAGATTTGAAGAATATGTGCCAGGCGGTGTAACGAGCTAGAGCTACTGGACGGTGACAGCGGAAAAGAGTTTTCTTTTTCTACGCACATCTCGCACACCTCTGGTGGACACAAAAAACTTTCGTGATTGCATTCAATCATTATTATAAATTCGGGATCTATCACGTACCGTCTTATCGGTGTATCGACAATGTTTCGGTTCAGTTCGTGAACCTTCATCAGGGTGAGTGCGATCCGCTTCGAATAACGTCTCGCCTCGCACTGTCAAACATTGTCGATCGAAACACCGATAAGACGGTACATGATAAATCCCGTATTTATAACAATGAGTGTGTCACATCTTCGCTACTGTGGAAAAGCAGTCCAATTCCCGTAATTATATCCAGTCAAATTTAGGTTTCAATCTTATCTCAATATCTATACTAATATTATAAAGAGGATAGGAGAATAGGCTCCGAAACTTCTGGACCGATTTAAAAAAAACTCTTTCACTGTTGAGAAGCTACACTATCCCCGGCTGACATAGGCTACTTTTTACCCAACTGCGCAGAAGGAGGGTAATGTTTTTATTGAAAAACTACGCGTGCGAAGCTGCGGATTGGTCAGCTAGTCTGTCAATAAAACGCAACATTCAACGTACACACAGCTACACATCAAGCTATACATTTCCAGTATAAGCTGACCTCGCATTGTGTAGGCTTTTTGTAGAATGACAGGTCAGCTTATACTGGAACATGTAGCTTGATGTGTAGCCGTGTGTACCTAACTAAAAGGCAATAAAAAAAGCTTAATAAAAGGCAAAGCTACCTCTATAGATTGTATTGAGACAGAAAGAAACATATACATTAAAATAATGAATATTAGGGTAGTGGTAATCAAACCCATCCCCAAAGTCCTCGTTCCGTAAAAGACGACCTGATAAATATTGCTGGGAGCCATTGGGTGCCGGCGGCGCGGCACCATATTGGTCGCTATTCCCATGTTCAGAAGTGGACGTCCTATAGCCGATATGATGACTATGATGAGGTCCATAGGCAATGACTGTTTAAACTTATTTACCACAGGCTGACCAATCCGCAGCTTCGCACGCGCAGTTTTTCAATAAAAACATTACCCTCCTTCTGCGAAGTTGGGTAAAAAGTAGCCTATGTCACCCGGGGATAGTGTAGCTTCTCAACAGTGAAAGATTTTTTTTAAATCGGTCCTGTGATTTCAGAGCCTATTCAATACAAACAAACTAATCTTTATAATATACTAGCTGACCAATCCGCAGCTTCGCACGCGTATTTTTTCAATAAAAACATTACCCTCCTTTGCGCAGTTGGGTAAAAAGTAGCCTATGTTACTCAGGGTGAATGTAGTTTTCCAATGGTGAAAGAATTTTTGAAGTCAGAGTAGTAGTTTTTGAGTTTATTCATAACAAACATACACACAAAAATACAAAAATGCAAATCTTTCCTCATTATAATATTAGTATAAAGTATAGACTATTATAGATATAAAAACCAAACAAATTTCAAAAAGTGAAATGTAGTTGAACCACGGGCCCGAAATGATATGAATTTGTATTGTTTTAGCTTATAATTTAGCGGATGCTGGCTTTGACATTTGGATGGGCAACGCGAGAGGCAACAAGAACTCCCGCAACCACATCTCTCTGAACCCCGACGATCCGCAAGAAAAGCTCGACTTCTTCGACTTTAGCTTCGAGCAAATTGCGACTCGAGACCTACCAGCTATGATCGACTATGCCTTGGCACACACGGGGCGAAGACAGCTGCATTATATCGGCCATTCTCAAGGAGGAACAGTATTCCTGGTACTGAATTCTATGAGGCCCGAGTACAATGAAAAGATTGCTTCAGCTCATTTGTTGGCTGGAGTTGGATATCAGAATCACTTCCCGTCTCGTGCACTGGGATCCATTGCTAGATTGACGAATACTATTTACGTAAGTTATCAAACATGAAAGTCATCTTAAAATCAACGCCGTACCTTATTTAGATTTGATACTGGCATCATGCATACCGGTACCTACTTGGTCACACATCAAAATATTTAAATATTTAAGCAGTCCTTCCCTTTTAAAGTCTCTGGTTCAAATCTCGTTATTTTGAACTGCTTTTTAGGTCAGATATATAAAAGTTCTCTTTTTTCAGAATTCCGCACTACGTTTTGGTCTAGTTGAGTTATTTTCCTCGAACTTCACTTTGCCAAGCGAATTTCCGTGGCAAAGCAAAGCCGATTACTGCTTCGGAGATGTACAGTACAAACATATTTGCGACCAAATTGGACTCAAATATTTGCTTGTAAGTGTTTGATAGACTTTGTAGGCTTCTACGAACGCTAGTTGGGAAATACTATTAGGTTCTTCAATTATCTGTATAATGTAATTGTATTATTTGTTTCTAATATTATATCAGTTCTTATTAATTAGTTTTTTTAACTTCCCACAGTGAGTCGCAAATTTTTGGGTCTTTTTTCAAAAGAACGCTTCTATTACCGTCTTTATTATCATACTAGCTGTCGCCAGCGGCTTCGCTCGCGTTGTTTGTCAATAAAAAGTAACCTATGTGTTAATCCAGATTATAGTTTACATTTATACAAAATTTCATCGCAATCGGTTCAGCCGTTCCGGCGTGAAAGAGTAACAAACATCCATACATACAAACTTTCGCGTTTACAATATTAGTAGGATTTTGAATTATTTCTCAACGTTTTGCTTGTGCAGCAAAAATTTTAGTCGCCCGCAGACTGTTACTCTGCTAATGATATGTATTTTTTTATTTCAGGGCATTAAAGTAGATATACCGTCGGCATTCGACGACTACGAGCCAGCAGGGGCAGCTCTCAAACAAGTAGCACTCTACGGTCAGAACATTCGAGACAAATCCTTCGCCAGGTGGTCCTACGGAGCAATCCAGAATCTCATAGTCTACCGCACCAGAAACCCGCCGAAATACGACCTTTCTCTCATAACCACAAGGACCACAATGCATTATACCATCAGCGATGTTCTATTAGATGAACGAGATGTTCTAGCGATGGCTAGCGATATGAAGAATGCTGCAGTTAGGAGGGTAGAAAGAGATAGCTTTCAACATGTTGATTTTGTAGGAGCTACTGATGCGAAAGAGATGGTGACTGATCATGTTATTGCTGCTTTAAAAGTTGAATCTGGCATGGTATAATATACCTAAGGATTTTGTTTTACTAGTGAGCGCTTCTTCGCTTCTTAGAGCGGTTTCTACTGCACTGCTTTGGAGCTTTTAACTATAATAAAGTTCTAATTTTAGTTGTAATAAAATAATATATTATTTAACTGGAAATTACTGAATACTAGAAGTGTTTTAGTTAGAAAACTTTCGTGATTGATTTCAATCATGATTATAAATACGGGATTTATCACGTACCGTCTTATCGGTGTTTCGACCGACAATGTTTCGGTTCAATTCGTGAACCTTCATCAGGGTGAGTGCGATCCGCTCCGAATAACGTCTCGCCTCGCAGTGCGAGGCGAGACGTTATTCGGGTTCACGAATTGAACCGAAACATTGTCGGTCGAAACACCGATAAGACGGTACGTGATAAATCCCGTATTTATAATAATGACTAGAAGTGTTTTTTTAATTCTATTTATGTTAGTTTATTTATGTTCCATTATTAAATAATGATATCATCGGTCGGACTATTTGCAGTCTCAACGTTCCAGCCGTTCTCCAACCGAACGCTCTGATACGTGACGATGGTAAGTGGCTGATGGTATGACTCTTATACCTTGGGAGAAGGGTAGGCCTTTGGTGTGGGACGCCACGTGCGCCATCTCATCTGTCTGGTACAGCAGTTGGTGCCCGTGCGGCGGCAAATTCATCCGAAGATCTCAAGCGGCGCAAATATGGAAGTCTCGACAGGGCTTACGTATTTGAGCCATTTGGCGTCGAGACCCTGGGTCCATGGGTTATCGGGGCCAATCGCGTTTTCAAAATTCTAACTGGGCGTCTGGTCGAAGCGACGTGTGATCCGAGAGCTGGCGCTTATATGGGTTAACGAATAAGCATTGCAATTCAGCGGGGCAATGCAGCCAGTGTCTTGGGGACACTTCCGCCTGGTAGTGATCTGGAGCAGTTGAGCTATCTATAGATCGTTTGGTCTTTAGATGATTCAAGTGTTTCTTCTGTATTTTATTGTAAATAATTGTATATTCTTTCTGTTACTTATGTTAGTTAAGTATGAAGTAAGTATGATGTAGTAATTATTGAATATTTTTTAACATTGTCGGACAAAACTAGTTTAAGTATATTATTTAACAATGTTATTACGAAACTAAAATAATACTGTAAGTAAATTTTTATAAAAACATTTTTAGAAATACCTTGTTTATATCAGTGGAATGAGCAAATATTCAATTATTGATTGCTTTTTGAATAAAATGTTCGCAAAATAACACGTTAGTTAAAAAAATTACGCACCCGCAAACAACATCGTTAAATAAAAGGGTTTGTGGTTAAAGTATTTATATTTCTTAATACCAAAATTGGGATATGAAACCATTTGTAACTTAAACAAACAAAGTATTTATGTTGTTAAAAAAAGCGTTTTCTCATTTAAATATTTCCATGAACATTACTGTTTCGGTTTGTAAGGTATGGGTGCCAGTGAAATCACAGACACATCTGTATTCCTCATGTTGGTGGACCCAGGGCCGTGTATCGTAAGGCACGTGTCTAAGGTGCGTGACCTACGAGGCAATACTTTGTTATAGGCGATGGTTACCATTTAACATCATCATTTTCTAGATCCAGATCCGAGTCTTATACATATAAGGCATCGCACGCGTGGTTTGTCAATAAAACCATTACCCACCTTTTGCGCAGTCGAGTAAACATTAGCCTATGCCCCAATCCCGTTCACAACCTATCTATATGTATATCAACTGTACATAGGGAGTGCATCTAAAGAATACCTCATTATCATTATTGTAACACCTTACTTTATCCCCCTCCACTTAAGGGAAGATTTTGCAAAAAAAAAAAAAAAATCTTACCAAAAGAATAAATATGAATTATCAGATTCCTAACTTAAGGAATTATAGATTGCTCATACAAACTTTCAGCCCCTATTTCACCCCTTGTAAGATTATTTTTTGAGACAAAAGCCTATGTCCTTCTCCAGGATATAATCTATCTCTACTTGCCAAATTTCATTACGATCCGTTAAGCCGATTAGTCGTGTAAATGTAACGAACAAACGAACAAACAAACACAGTTACTTGGGCGTTTATTATAATTTTAGCTATTCTCGTATACAAAATATATTGAAAGATTTTGCTTCGGTAATCTGTCTCAAGGCTCCGTATTTAAGGAATTCTAGGTAAAAGATTTATGTTTTCTAGTTCGCCTACTTTTTATACTATAAAACCAAGTGCTGTATCTTTTTAAGACAAGTAAGTAACATATATACGTTCTATTCTGTCGTAACTGGTGGAAGAATGGTTAACTTCATTAAGGTTAAGGTTGCATTAAGGTTTATTTTCGGACTTCGGAAATACGACCACATCTCCGAATTTCGTAATAAACTCAAATGGCTCCCCATTCGTCTTCGCCGGAATACTCACATCCTATCCCTCCTATTCAACATCCTTCGTAATCCTTCCACGCCTTGTTATCTGAAGGAACGCTTTGAATTCCTTTTTTGCACAAATTCCCAAACACTCCGATCCTCTGAAAACCTCCTTCTCAAAACCCCGATACATAGAACCAGTTTCTATGCAAACTCCTTTTCCGTCCTAGCTGTCCGATTATGGAACGCCTTGCCGGTCTCCATTAAGAAATCCCCCTCACCTTCCGTATTTAAAGCTAGACTCAAAAACTTTTATCTCCATGAAGAGTCATGATTCATCTGATCTTTAATATTATTATTGTAAGTATAAGTATGTAAGTACATATTTATTTATTTTATATATGATATTTATTTATTTATTTAAAGTTACTTATGTACCTAATATGTATGTATATAACTAATTTCTTTTTCTATTATTAAGTTTATTCTTTTTACACCTCGGCCAATCTTCCATTAAGCAATGATCCTCTCCATCCAAAGGTTGTCTGGAAGAGATCGCTTTGTTAAGCGATAAGACCGCCCATTATGCTTACTTTTATTTGTTTTTTTTTCTATAAATCTGTTGTGTCTAGCTTGTAAGGTATAATAAAGAATTTTCATTCATTCATTCATTCTTCGACCGAAAACTTCAGTGCTAAAAATAAACTGTTATTAGCCAACGTAGAATAACAACATTTGGAATCGGAACAAAAAGCAATGTTTACGAGCCGCCACACGACCTGATAACACACTATTGGCCCAAATCCGAGTTTTATGGCTCAGTCACATGAAAGAACCAAATGAGCTACTTGTGAGCTTCTACACTCGGAATTAGCGTGTACATTCAGCCTTAAACTTTGACGCTGAGGAAATGGCTGGTTCACAGTCATCATCATATCAGCCACAGAACGTCCCTGCTGAACATAGGTCTCCCCATAGACTTCCAGAGCGACCTATCTTGTGCGGCCTGCACCCAACGGCTCCCACCAACCTTTATCAGGTCGTCTTTACATCTAATGGGGTCGTCCTACGGTGCGCTTTCCAGCGCGTGTTTGGTTAATTTGGTATAAAATCGGCTTCGGCTTGTTAGCGACCTCAGAAATTCTCGTAAAGGGCAAACAAGTCTAAAGTGTCATTACCAAGCTTTTAAGACCTAATTGTACACTTATCTTAGCAAATAAACATCTTTTGTTTTTGGTTTTTGGCAGCCAACTGGAACTACACACAAAAATGACCTAGTTTTAGAAAATTTTAATAGCATCCCAAAATTTTTTAAGCCTAGACGGGACTTGAACCCGCAACCTGATTTTCGACCCTGACGTGACAAGAGCCTGTAGCACAATTGGTAGTGCATCCTCATATTAAGAGGTAGGTTGCGGGTTCAAGTCCCGTCTAGGCTTGTAAATTTTTGAGATGGTTTTAAAAACCTTGGAATTTTTCCAAAATAAAAATGCTAGTTTTAGGACTGGCCAATACCAGGCATAAAATAACGTTTTAGCTGTATGTGTTAATGATAATAACAATAGTGATTAATTAATGACACGAAAAGACGACCTCCGTGGCGCAGTGGGCGTATAGCCGGCTGAGACGCAGGAGGTAGCGGGCTCGATTTCCGTTGCGGAATAAATGTTTGCATGATCTTCAAACATGTGTTCCGAGTCTGGATGTTTTTCTATATATTATAAGTTTGTATTTACAAAAAAAGCAATATTTATTTATCTGGTTCCCAAAGTACAAGCTCTGCATAGTTTGGCTCTGTGTAAAATGTCAAGCAATATTCTATTCTTATTAAATAATTTTTTTCATCTTTGATTCGTCGAATTAGAAATATCATCCGGTACTCTTATTACGTAAGCAAGATGCTGTCGCCCAGTTGGTGTTTGACCAGGCCCTCCTTTTCACACCTACAAACGTCCTACACGTTGTAGTTAAACGTGTAGGACGTTTGACTACATACTTGCCAGATGTTCTTGATGTTGAAGTCTACAATGCGACACGTTTGCCTAGAAGAATTCACTTGACTAAAAGACCCCCAGGTTAGTTATCTGAAAACACAGATTCATTTACGTTTTTATAAGAAATCTAGCTATTCTGTATAAACTGCGACAGTATACGAGTTTAAATACTCGACGTATATACAGCTGTTCAATTGACGTTGAGCAAAAGTTGGTGAGCTGTTTAGCCGAGAAGAGTAATACGATTTAAGATACTAAGGTTTGTCGAAAGTAGGCTTTCATTCTAGTATTACTCTTAAACATGTGAGTAGTAAGATCATGGCGGTTTTAAAATAAATTGAGGATCTCGCCTGTTGGTAAGCAGACAGTAATAAAAGTTATTGACCTTTTTGCAACCACTACTTGTTAATTTCTGATATGTGTGTGTTCTTGTTGTAGCAATTAAAACGCTATCTCATCAAAACATAAATGTGAAATGAGAGTCTAGTTCAATATTATGATATACGCTTTGGTTAACTTCAACGACAAAAGAAGTGAGATCTAAGTGGGTGCCAAGTTCAGTGGTCAATCCTGAAATTTATTTATGACAACATAAAATATTCTGTAACAACTTAAAATATCATTTCTTCTTATAACTTAGGATATAATCTTCTTGCCAAATTTCATTACGGCCGTTTCGTCATGAAAACAAACTAACAAACAAACAAAGTTACTGTTGCATTTATCATATTAGTATGGATACGTGATTTATCCCGCGCGCATAGGGCTGCGGCGCGTAGTGCGAGGCGAGACGCATTTCGGAGCGGATCGCACTCACCTTGATGAAAGTTCACGAATTGAACCGAAACACTGTCGGTCCAAACACCGATAAAACGGTACGTGATAAATCCCGTATTTATAATACTAACAGTACTACTACGATATTAAATTACGAGAATTAGGATATTATAGTCGGACAAGTAATTTAATTAAAGTTGTTGATGTGATCCACTTTCCACTTTTACAGGCAAACTTAGGAGACGTTATAAATTAAAATTTGACCGGATGATATCACACTAATATTATAAATGCGAAAGTTTGTATGTTTGTTTGTTCGTTACTCAATCACGTCGTAACTGCTTAATCGATTTCAATGAAAATTGATATGCACGTAGATTATAACCTGGATTAACACATAGGCTACTTTTTGCTGACAAACAACGCGTGCGAAGGCGCTAACAGAAGCTAGTTGGTTCATAAGTGCTAAGATGTTACCATGAACGCAATATTTGTTTCAAATTACAATACTGTCCTTGATCTGGCCTAATCCAGACGGACAGATCTTGCCTAAGTACGACCACATCTCCGAATTTCGTAATAAACTCAAATGGTTCCCCATTCGACTTCGCCGGAATACTCACATCCTATCCCTCCTATTCAACATCCTTCGTAATCCTTCCACGCCTAGTTATCTGAAGGAACGCTTTGAGTTCCTTCATTGCACAAATTCCCGAACACTCCGATCCTCTGAAAACCTCCTTCTCAAAACCCCGATGCATAGAACCAGTTTCTATGCTAACTCCTTTTCCGTCCAAGCTGTCCGATTATAGAACGCCTTGCCGGTCTCCATTAAGAAATCCCCCTCACCTTCCGTATTTAAAGCTAGACTCAAAAACTTTTATCTCCATGAAGAGTCATGATTCATCTGATCTCTAATATTATTATTGTAAGTATAAGTATGTAAGTACATATTTATTTATTTTATATATGATATTTATTTATTTAAAGTTATTTATGTACCTAATATGTATGTATATAACTAATTTCTTTTTCTATTATTAAGTTTATTCTTTTTACACCTCGGCCAATCTTCCATTAAGCAATGATCCTCTCCATCCAAAGGTTGTCTGGAAGAGATCGCTTTGTTAAGCGATAAGACCGCCCATTATGCTTACTTTATTTGTTTTTTTCTTTAAATCTGTTGTGTCTAGCTTGTAAGAATTTTCATTTATTTATTCATCCAGATTCATCAGCAGATCATCATGCCGTGAGGTGCCGGCAGTAGAATGTTACCCCTCCTCTCATGCCCGTGGATGCAGTAAGAGCCTGCTAAGGGATACCTCCGGAAGATGGGCAGCAGCGTCTTTCCGTGTATCAACATCCCGTACTGCGTTCGCCAACCCGCCTGCCAAGCGTGGTGAGTATGGCAACTACCCATCATGGAGATCCATGGATGAACACAGGCCGTGTTCAGTAGTGGACGTTTTACGGCTGAAATGATGATGATGATGATTCATCCCGAATTTTGTAGATTTTGTTTGTTATTGACATGTATTACTAATGTGGATGTGACTGTAGATGAGCTGAATTAAATCTCTCATTCAATATACCCGTACAATTACAACTATTGGTTGGATGTGGCAACATTACTAAATTTGACATTTCACAAATTGAATTAATTTGCTGGAGTTAAGTTACACCGTAGTTTTTACATCGACCTGAGAAACAAAACACGATGAAGGTAAATATTCCAAGGATAAACACAGTAATGATCCAAATGATGGCGAGACCCTTGTCATTATTACTAACAATCCCTTTATGCGAATCCAGTTGCGAATTAATGTGGCTTACGATTGATACTAAATATTAGTGAACCGGCTCCCTTTCAGTCTTTTCAAGGGGTCTTCCTGTAATGAAATTCGTCGATTTAAATCGAGGCATTCAGTTTCAAAGGTCAGCCTAATGGCAGTCAAACCGTTGGATTGCAGGGATGTATCTGGTGTCCGCTATCCGGTTTCAAAGCCGGACGGGTCCGGACGGCCAGACACGCGAATAAATCACCGGCCGGCCGGTTAAATGGACCCCTGTCAGTGCGAATTAATGATGGATCGCAGGCGGTGGAGCGACCTTCGGACTGAACATTTGTCATTTCTAAGATTTGGTGAACTGAAAAATTATTGGACGGATGAAAGTGGACTTACCGTTTACATGTTCGTATTCTAACTGGGTTTGAAAATATAGACAGTCTTATACAGAACTTATTTTATTTAAAAGTACTACTGATGCATCAAAACAAAAGCACGACTTTACCGTCGTACTTCAATATTGTTAAATTCATTTTATACTAGCTGTTGCCGGTGACTTCGTACGCGTTACACTACTAAATGTGTAGGTAGCCTAGAAATAAATCTAACTCATTGTTGCAACTTGACTTGACACTCCATGTTTATCTCATGGGACCTGATTTAAGGGATAAAAAGTAGCCTTATGTGTATCTTCGTACATACTAAATTTCATTGAAATTTGTTTAGCAGTTACGACGTGATTGAGTAACAAACAAAAAAATAATCAAACATCTAAACTTTCGCGTTTATAATATTAGTTTAATAATGTGATAAAAGAAATTAAGACGTAATTATGTTTATGTGTAAATGCCTTTTATGACAAGGTGGAGAGATGTTGTGTCAAAAGACATGAGAGAGTGCCAAGTTTCTGATGACGATATCAAGGATAGAGCGAAGTGGAGAAGAACGACTAGGAAAGCTGACCCCACCACCATGTGGGATACATAGCTGGGAAGAGAGAGAGAGTAAATGGCTATTATGGTAATGCCACATTAAAAAATCATAATGCCCTACCATTCCTACCGCTCCGTGGACTTACAGATTATAATTTGTATCTATGTATTCCGTGATAATACCTAGTGACGGAAATAACATACTAACCAGGTGTATATAATTTATTTTAGACTAGCATCCGCCCGCGGCTTAGCGCGCGTGGTTTGTCAATAAAAAATAGCCCATGTGTTAATCTACATAAATACCAAATTTAATCTAAATCGTTTCAGCTGTCACGACGTGATTGAGTAACAAACAAACAAATAAATAAACAAACATTCAAACTTTCGCATTACAATATTAGTGTGATTTATTTTTGGTTTTAAGCTTCACAGAATAAAAAAAGCATCTAGGTACGGATTTCAAACGTAAATTCCAAGCACTTACGAAGCCACAAACAAAAGTAGGTTAATCCCGTGAGTCATGAAACTATAAGCGAACTGTAAATTTTCACGACCGATACCACTCCACAAGCTAGTGGATGTCGCGGCAATACTGATTTTACGGGCACTGAAGAATTTCACTCTAAAAGCCTTATCACACGTGATATTTTTGAGCATAGGCGTTTACTGGTGGTAGAGCTTTTGTGAACGGGTTCGAGGAAGTGGGCACCACCGCCTTACCTTTATCTGCCGCCAAATAGCAGTATTTGTGCTGCTGTGTTCCGGTTAGATAGTAATGGTATGTTCCTGTAATTACTGGCACATAGGCATAACAGCTAAGTCCAGTATGGCAACGTATCCACCTAAATATTAAGACAACATAATAGCTTGTTTGAATTTTATGTGTATATCCATGGGCTGCAGTAGCCACTTCTGGTGGACTGCATGCTCGTTTGCCATATAAGTAGTATAAAAAAGGCGATATCGCAACTTCACAGCGACGTCGCAAAAACACCGACGCCACGTATAAAGTACACCGTCACTTCGCGATGTACTCGTAGCAACCGCACTGATGCAAGGTCGCGACGCGCGGAATCACGACCATAACACGGCGAATCGGTAACACGGTGGAAAGTGACCTGTAGATGGAACTACCTGCGCTTTGAGCATTCGCAGTGTGATTGTAGCGTCGTATCTAAAGGACGGACGCGGTTTCAAATACCGTCTGGTTCGTCATTTCTGGGATCAAATCTTAAGATATTTCTCGGAACAGTCGGCTCAGAACAAAAATAATCACCGTGATGATATTGCTCAAAAATCACTCATGTGATAAAATCTAAAACTCTGCGTATTCACGAAGAAACCGAGTTTCGTTTCAAAGGACAACACCGTGTCAATTCGCGCTTTCTCAAAGCAATATATCCGGGAAAAACGGCTTCGTTCAAATGGAAATTTTACTTCCCCCACAATGTATCTGTTAGCACCAGACAATAGAGCACATTTTCGCTTAATACTTGGAAAAGCTTTGAAAGGACAGTGAAGAGAAAAAAAATAAGAAGTCCTTTGTTGATAGCGGATCTACTCACGCGTTCTTGATGTTTCAAAGAAATAACAATAAAGTGTAATTTTCTTTGGGTTTGATTTGTGCAGTGCAATTTATCATACTCAGCCTTTTTAGGGTTCCGTATGGAAATTACAAAACCCTTATCACTATGTTGTCTCTTTGTCAACATATTTTGTTTCGGGAACCTCTAATTTGATCAATTTATGAATTGGTTTAATTCGGTAAACGAATTTTTAAATTGTTAAAGGATATTATATACGTAATTTACTATTTTCTTATCTTTTAATATTATAATATTTAACCATATGTTTATAATAATTATAATGTCATATATATTATAATCATGCATTTTATTTTATATTATCTAAATAGGTTTTTTTTTTTGTTTTAAATTGTAATTTAAATTTCTACTATATTATCTGATTTACGCCGCCGTCCTTATTTGTTCACATAGATCCCGTCCATCCAAAGGTTGCCTGAAAGAGATCGCTTTAAGGCCGCCCATTGTACCTATTATTAAAGCCGCCCCATTGTACCTATTATTTAGAATTGTTTTTTCTGTTATATGTTTAAATTTAATGGTATGCAATAAAGGAATTATCTATCTATCTATCTTGACGACCTCCGTGGCGCAGTGGGCGAACAGCCGGCTGAGACACAGGAGGTAGTGGGTTCAATTCCCGCCGCGGAACAAATGTTTGCATGTTCTGCAGATATTTGTTTCGGGTCTGGTTGTTTCCCTGTATATTATAAGTATGTATTTACAAAAAAAAATGTATATAAGAATTTTATCAGTTATCTGGTTCCCATAATACAAGCTCTGCTTAGTTTGGGGCTAGATGGCGCTGTGTGAAATGTCCAGCAATATTTATTTATTTATTATATTATTTTTATTTGAAGATAACTAATTAAGATACGTACACACCAAAAATTTTTTTGAGTGTACTATTGATACCTATATATATATATATATATATATATATATATATATATATATATATATATATATATATATATATATATATATATAATAGGTACATTTGCATGCTCGCGAAGCAAAGGCATGGCTCCTCATTTATACATAACACTACAATGTATTCTATGTGTTGCCGCAAATAATATGATTTCATTTATTTTAAAAATACCAAAAAGGGAGATTAACTTTTTTCATTCAACAGTTTCCATTCAAAAATTAAGATTAAATCTTTTTTACCCTAAATGAACGGTACGGGGTCCACCAAACGCGACTCCTGTTCGTATTTTCATTTCTTTGAATAAACTTCTCTTTATTTGTTTCAAATGATTAATGATATTTCTATCATGGAAATTATTTTCTACATTTACTGTTGATATCTTAATGCGCATCTTTGCTTTAAAAACATGGATCTTACCATTGTGATAGGATTTTCTAGTGAATGAGTAATTCAACTCATCTCATCTCCATAGAAATAAAGTATTGATCGTGTCTGGTGAATATTTACCTGAAACAAAAAATAACAGTTATTAGAAACAGCTTATCAGATACCACCGTCAGTGCCCATACACTTTTGTATGGTTGTGGTGCCCGATCGAATAAACCTATACATGAGTAGATATATATAAATTCTTTACTACCTACTTGGAGATGGAACAAGCTTATGGCTCACCTGATATTAAGTGATAACACCTATAACAAAGTGTTCTCTCGTAGGTCGATGCACTGTGCGCTCATGCATGTGCATGTGCCCTGTGTCCATCTACTTGAGGCACACAGGTGTAAAGCCTCAAGTTCCTCCTCAATAGTTATTTGTTATACAAAAGTGGAAAGTTTCTTTTTAACCGCGTGCTCAATTTTGATGACCTAACAAGCGAAGGAATCAAAAGAGCACGAGGTGAAAAATCTTTGCAATAGATTTGAAAATAGATTTTCACTATGTGTGGGCTTTTTTAAATAATATGCAAAACCTTTTATATAGATAATTATTTTATTCATTAAAGTCAAACCACAATTGAACAGTAAATCAAATTATATTATCGTTAAACAAATATTTATTTTAACTTTTTAAACTACCCGCAAAATCAATATTATAAAAGTATATGGTAACTACCTCATAGATAACAACAATACTAAAAGAATCTAAATCTAAAATACTTAATAATAATTACTTAGCTTTTAGCTCAGCACCCAACACGTCGTATCCCTCACTTGGGGTATGTATTTTACTTGTACAAAAAGGCAGAGCTTCGCCCTCTCCGGCGGTCGATGGCAAAATCCCACGAGTCTTTTTTTTTTTCGAATGGACTTATCTCGCTGTTGGCCTCGTGAGGCCGTTGCAGCTTAACCGAGCTTTTGGCGAGCGCAGAAGGCGCTCAGCCCTATAATTTTATTTTTGATGAGGCAACTAGCGCAAGGGCACCACTTAGGTACGAACCTCGGCTTGGGCTGTTGCCGGGACGGGGATAGGAGAGAAACGCCCGGGTACGTGCTTGTACCTCGTGTAGGCGGCGACTAAAGGGACTCGTTGACCTCGCCGGCGAGGTCGGTGTATTTGTGGAGTGTTTGCTCTGTCTAATGTGGATGACTCACCCGCATTAGCGGAAGTGATTTCGTCATCCGGGTCTCCGAGAACGTGTCTCGGACGACGGAGGGTTTGAAATACCACGAGTCGAACCGAGCTCTGAACCTTTATAGCAGCGAGTAAACAATTCCGAGAAGACACGTGTTTTTAGTAGGAAACTCAATTCTATCGTATAATATTTTAAAAATCATACTATAATTTAAATTATTGTTATCTCTATTGAATACATATTAGTAAACAAGTAGGTAACAATGTACATACCTTATTAGACAAAAAAATATAACATTTTTAACGGAAACTGAACAAGAAATCATTTGCTTTACAACGAACAATAATTTAATAACTCTAAAACTAATTATGTAGTAAGTATTAGACCAACATGTATTAAATTGACCTATTTTACAACATATGTTGAAAATAATCTATCAAGTGCAACACGTAACTTTTCATCCTATCTCAGCGAGGAAATGCAAAAATAAGTATTACACCAAGAAGGTTCCGAGTATGAGTTTTTAACAAATTAAAAAAGGTTGTACGATAAATTCGGCACTATAGAGGTGGAAGTAAATAGGTTTAATGATGTTTTGAATTGACAAACTTAGTGCACACGATGCTCTAAATTCAATTAACTTTATCCTCCAGCGGATAAAAACTGCTTTTGCACTCAGATATCGAAGAGGAAAAATACTTTTTCCGAGATGGGGGGGGGGGAGGATTAAAAAGATATTTACGCAAAGTGGTTGACTAAGTGTTTTGTAATGTACGACATTAAATGAAAACACGGGTAGGGCAGGGCTAAGTTCTAGTAATGTTTTAAAATACTATTTTTTCAAATTCATTACTATAGAAGATTTTATATTTTTAAACTATCAAGTCCTAAAATATCAATGAAACCGACTGTATCAAATATGTAAACAAATCTTATTAATTCATCATGTACGTAGGTACATGTTAAACTGACTAAGCGGCATCGTCACAAAGGCGCCCGATTTACGTTAAAAATTATTTATTAGAAATGTATCGATCACTGCTCAAATATACAAGCTAACGCTATTAAACCCACCCCTAAGTTCATACGATTCCGGATGTGTGTTTTAAATTAATTTCATACATAACAAAACAGGTTGTATCTATTATGTATATTAAAAATATAGCAAGTAAAACGCGTATTTACGCTTCAAAGTTACTTTCAAGAACTTTATTCTTTCCAACCGAGGCTCATAACTCTTTATGTTAAATCGTATAGATACCTACGATACAGATTATTATCTAGTGTGGGTGTCAAAGGAAACCGTATCATGATTCCCGCCAGCAAAAATCAATTTATTTCTCTTAAGGGGACACCGGAGGGGCAATCGCCCATACAACACGTACTACCAAGATCATTTCTAATTGGAGCATATTTCTACCTTAATAAGGTTTTATTTTAATTTGAATAGTATTTATCTAGGTTCCCAACCATATATTAGATCAAAATACTTATCATAAATGAAATAGAAGCGTATCGCGTTCTGCATGTTTTTTCGTCATAAAAGACCTGTTTTCAACCTAATTGTTTCTTATTAAAAACAACAACATCTTACGTATCCTAGTCATGGGAACATAGATTATATCGTCTAGTTACAGAATAACAACACAATGAGAAAAATACAATAAGTTTTCAGTCATCATTTTCGGTATTACGGAACATGGTCAAAATCTAATCAAATTTAGAATCGTTCTATTGCTATCACTGTCGCTCTGCGTGGCCAAACTTCGTCACTAAACAGGGATAGCGATATTCAGGCCGAAGTTTTTGACGCTGCCGAATTGAAGTTGCGCTCGGGGTTCGCCGGCGCGTTAAAACAAACAAGGTACATGATTATTAGTGTCTATCATTATTACTATTATATCAGTTTATGTAGTTTAAATATTATATATTATATTTACATATTATATTACTTCTATTTATATAATTGTAAGATTAGATTGCTATTGTTACTTGTGTTTTATATTGTTTTGCAGAAATAAATATATATTTTCATTTTTCATTGTCAAATGCTCTCAGGAATGGTTCTAATTGTGATTCTTGTTAGTTTAAAATCTTGTTACAATTAACATGACAGAGGGCTTAGACATATAATTTCCAAGCTATTCTAAAAAACAGGTTAACTACTTTGCTACATCGAATTTTTACAAATATTACACTACAAAAATGGGTGCGGTTTTATAATATATTACCCAAACATGACATAAAATTAAAAGAAAATGCATTCAAGAAATATATAAAAAATCACTTTACGAAAAAGCTTAATACGAGTATAGCATCAATGACTTTATCTTAGACTCAGAAATTTGGAATAAATAGTTTTAGTTTTGACAAAGCCCTGTACAGCTGCAAAATTTGTATTTTATCTGACAATGCCTTTTTACAGCCGCTGTAATTTTAATTATTTGTTGTTTTTAAATTTTAATATTATTTGACAAAGTCCCTGTGCAGCTGCATCTTTCACTTTGTGCTTTTGTGTTTGCATTTGTTTGTAACCTGACGTAACTAAGCGTTCCTAGTGATCCTAAAGTTTGAATAAATGTATGTCTAGGTCCTATTTGGTTTAACGACGTAACATATCTTGGTTTTTTTTATAAATTATAGGCTTACGTTTGGCTTTACTGCTTAAAATTACACTGTGCATACATTCCACTAAATGCATTGAACTAAAATTTATTTATAAAAAAATATGGTCTGTATTTTATTTTGGTGTACAATAAAGATCTTACCTCTTAAAGGTGTACCTTATCTTATCTTATTCGCTAACAGATATAACAGAGAACAGAGAGAAAAATCCGAGGGTCAGCTAGCTGGGAGAAGAGGAATGAGTTGCGCTTAGGACAAAGCTACTAAAGGTTATGAGTGTATTATTCGAATAAGTATGTGTTATTTAAAAAAAAAACAAAAAAGTGGCAGTAGGTGGGTCATATCTGCCCCAGAACCGATAACAGTTTAGAAAAACGTGTTCTGGAGTGGAGACCAAGTCTAGGCAAGCGAAGGCCGCCCTCCGGCTAGATGGAGTGATGGAGTATGCCCCAAATTGATTGGCGCGTTCCTAAGGTGCGTGACCTACGAAGATATACTTTGTTATAGGCGATGGTTACCACTGAACATCAGGTGGACCATATTGTTGTTCCAGTTCCAGATCGTATAAAAAAAGATGCGACGTGATAAAACTCAGAATCTGATCTGAGTGATACCGTCATTCTTGCCGTCATTGTTGCAAATTCACTGGCTTTTATTCCATAGCGATTGTGAATTCCGGCAGGAATAAACATTAGTGCATGTACCGCTATTCCGTATCGATTCTGCAACTCTGTATAGTTCCGATCGAATAAACAAATGTTCCGCCATCTGCAGACATCGCCGGAGCATCGCTGACCACAACTGTGATTGCTCTCAACCGCTGTATACGATGTACTATATTGAAATGGACGTTCAGACGAAATACAGCAAACGGTATGGTATTCGATGTACGGAATGCATATTGTATCAATTATTTTGTCTCGGTTATTTGAATCCTGTTTACAATTTATTCATTGTAGTACCTTTATAACTATTGATTACAATTTATATTAGTTTTTGTTATTATAATTGCGAACTATATAAGTCACTAATACTAATATTCGGCGAATACATCACTCACCTTCGGTTTGCCGACGATATTGTGGTCATGGCAAAGTCGATGGAAGAGCTCAGCACGATGCTCGAAGGCCTCAATCGAGTCTCTCAACGGGTAGAGCTTAAAATGAACATGGACAAGACGAAAATTATGTCGAATGTCCATGTCGTGCCTGCCCCAGTTATGGTTGAGAACTCGGCTCTTGAAGTTGTCGACACGTATGTATACCAAGGACAAACAGTCCAATTAGGTAGGTCCAACTTCGAGAAAGAGGTCAATCGTCGAATCCAACTCGGATGGGTAGCGTTTAGGAAACTTCGCAACGTCTTTTCGTCCAACATACCTCAGTGCCTTAAAACGAAAGTCTTCAATCAGTGTGTGTTACCAGTGATGACATATGGAACCGAGACGTGGTCCTTCACTATTGGCCTTATGAATAAGCTCAGAGTCGCTCAACGAGCTATGGAGAGGGCTATGCTCGGGGTTTCTCTACGGGATCGAATCACAAATGCGGAGATACGTAAGAGAACTCAAGTCACCGACATAGCCCGACGGATTAGCACGTTGAAGTGGCAATGGGCAGGCCATATAGCGCGCAGAACAGATGGCCGATGGGGCCGGAAGGTTCTCGAGTGGAGGCCACGGATCGGCAAGCGCAGCGTAGGACGTCCACCTACAAGGTGGGCAGACGACTTGGTAAGAACCGCAGGTCGGCGTTGGATGCAGGCCGCTTCCAACCGCAGTTCCTGGAGATCAATGAGGGAGGCCTTTGTCCAGCAGTGGACGTCCTACGGCTGATATGATGATGATGATATAAGTCACTAGCTGACCAATCCGCAGCTTCGCACGCGTAGTTTTTCAATAAAACATTACCCTCCTTCTGCGCAGTTGGTTAAAAAGTAGCCGATGTCACCCGGGGATAGTGTAACTTCCCAACCGTGAAAGATTTTTTTAAATCGGTCCAGTAGTTTCGGAACCTATTCACTACAAACAAACAAATCTTTCCTCTTTATAATATTAGTATAGATAAGATCAGCGCTGAGTCGGACACCATTTTGTGACATCATCGCGTAGATAGCACTGAGAGATACTCCATAGAATGTTATGGTAGATTTTTATATTTTGCATATCATGTGTGTTGTTTACTTTCTTTTCGTACTTTCTACGTTTTCATGTGTTTGTGTCTCACTTTGGAGTCCAAGTGCAGTTACAAATAAACACTTTTTCTTTGTTAGTTTCTATTGTAGGTCTATTGTAGGTACTCATGGTTACTGATTCGATTGATACAAGGAGTCTAAGTGTATTATGTCTGTGGCTGTTGGATGTTATTTCACCACCATCATATCAGTTATAGGACGTCTATACCCCCCCCCCCCCCCCCCATAGATTTCCAGAGCGACCGATCGTGTTTAGCCTGCACCCAACGGCTTCCACAAACCTTTATTAAATAAATAATTATTGCTGGACATTTCACACAGCGCTATCTAGTCCCAAACTAAGCAGAGCTTACACCTATATCGGAACCAGATAACTGATAGAATACTTATATACATTTTTTTTTATAAATACATACTTATAATATATAGAGAAACAACCAGACCCCGGAACAAATATCTGTAGATTATGGAAGCATTTGTTAGAATCGAATCGAACCCGCTACCTCCTGCGTCTCAGCCGGCTATTCGCCCACTGCACCACGAAGGTCGTCGGTTTATTTATTGTTTTAAAATCAAAACATTTTATTATTTTATCATCTACCTACTAGTTTATCCCGCCCCAGCTTAGCTCGGATTATTATTAAATTAAAATATAGAGCTCTCAAGGATGGTGTTGTTTTTTATATGCGAAAGAATTTACAGAATCAGTTCCGTATTTTTGACATTACCTACAAACATACAAACTAACCAGTGTGTGTTACCAGTGATGACATATGGAACTGAGACGTGGTCCTTCACTATTGGCCTTATGAATAAGCTCAGAGTCGCTCAACGAGCTATGGAGAGGGTTATGTTCGGGGTTTCTCTACGGGATCGAATCAGGAATGAGGAGATACGTAGGAGAACTCAAGTCACCGACATAGCCCGACGGATTAGCACGTTGAAGTGGCAATGGGCAGGCCATATAGCGCGCAGAACAGATGGCCGATGGGGCCGGAAAGTTCTCGAATGGAGACCACGGACCGGCAAGCGCAGCGTAGGACGTCCACCTACAAGATGGGAAGACCACTTGGTAAGAACCGCAGGTCGGCGTTGGATGCAGGCCTCTTCCAACCGCAGTTCCTGGAGATCAATGAGGGAGGCATTTGTCCAGCAGTGGACGTCCTACGGCTGATATGATGATGATGATACAAACTAAAAAATAACACCGTTTTATAATAGCAGTATAGAAGTAGTTTTGACTGATTTTTAACGCTAATTCTAAAGCCAAATCTTACCTAGATGACCTAGTTATCTAGTAAAACGACTCATTATTTATCATTTCAAAAAAATCGGTCTAAGAGACACCACACAAAACATAAACATATTGGAATCGCATTACAGTGGTCAGCTGCTACAAAATGTCACCTTTAAAAAACACACAAGTTTTAAAACACCAGCATAAAAACCTTTCACTTCATCCAGGTACGAAGATACCGTAAACTAGTATTTTTCAAAGTCAGCGATAGCAGAGCATCTGGTAGACTCGGGACCGAATCATTGGATTGAATTTCATGATCCTTAGGTTCTCTCTAGTGAATATTACAAGAGAATAGTTCGTGAAGCGATTGAAATCAAGAAATTTCCAAATTTCAATCGGGACGATGGCTATAGACTCTCAGCGTCCTGGAACCCGGTGATTGCTAGGTGTGCGCGTCGTGATCGGTCGTCTCAGTGCGTAGATACGGTTAGTGTAGTGTGTCGTAATATGAACGAGGACATTTCTAATTCTGAAGACCAAGTGAGGGTAGATGCTGCAGCTACCCGCACTTCCCGACGGTAGCTCCAAGTACTCCAGTAAGCCCGAGATCATGACTGTTGCAACACAGCCGAAACGTCGGGATAACAAAAAGGTACATACGCGATAAATACCCGTTTTAATCAATAATTACCGGAAACTAGTCGTGGATCTTCATAAACTGGTTGTTTAGAAACATCATGAGCGTTAAAAGGTTAATGTCACAATGCCTAATGAGCCTGAGCACTAATGAGAGAATCGCGGTGAGGAAAGCTACGTTACTTTATCATCCCCCAAAAAAAAACAAGATGGCGATATTTTGTTTTGCAGAAGAAAGCAGATAACTTTGAAATTGGTTTCTTTTGATATACAAGATTAAAGCAGGTTTAATTATTTTCAAATAAGATACTTTAATACTACTATTTCGTAATTGGAAGGGATCATCATCATTGTACTAGCGATTGGACGTCCACTGCTAAACAATGCCTCACCCAAATATTTCCAACTAGCTGTTGCCTGCGACTTCGTACGCGTTACACTACTTAATGTGTAACCTAGAAACAAAGCTAAACTCGCTGTTGCAACTTGACTTGACGCCCCATTTTTATCCCATGGGACCTGATTTATGGGATAGAAAGTAGCCTATGTGTACCAGGTTAAAATCTACGTACATACTAAATTTCATCGAAATCGGTTCAGCCGTTACGACATGATTGAGTAACAAACAAACAACCTAACTTTCGCATTTATAATATTAGTGTGATTTCAAATTTCCATATGATATTTTTTACCGATCTGCGCTCAAAGTCTCCCAATAACCGAATAGCCCAATAGTACGTTTTTCCATCTTGTATAAGGTTATCTTACGCTGCCCTGCGTTGACCTTTTCTTTATTCGAGCTTAATTTATATATTTTTTCAACTTTTAAGGTCTACCTTACTTAAATAATAGCATTATGTAAAACATTACTCGAGAACAAGACTTAATACTTTACGGAGAAGTTAAACCGAGTCATTTGCCCAAACAGCACATTTGCAACAGCTGTTGGGAGGTCGTGGCATACTGAGTTATAAATGGGTGCCGTTAAAAAACAATAATTTCTCAAGAGTAACAGGCGCTTAGCATATTACTGCGTGGGTTACCAGTCTCATTTGATTTTCGTCATGATTATGGTATTTAACACTACAGAGCACGCGCCCCCTTTTTTTACATGGGTGCTCGCATGCTCTGCTTTAGTAGATAACAATATATCAATAATAATATTTTAAAAATGGGTGGTTTTAACATGATAAAACTGAATAATATTTGTCATTTAAATATTTATTAATACACACAATTATTTAAAAAAAACACAGTTTTAACAGAATACACATAACCTTAGGAACAATTTACGATATCAAGAAAATAATCAACATTTTTGAGATCAGCTCAAAAAAAAAAACTTCTAACAAGCAAAGACTCTTATTGGTCACCATCCTAGCACTGGTTTTAATTGTCATGGGCAATTATACCCTTCAAACTAAAACACAGCGATGCTGCTTGGCGGCAGAAATAGGTATGGTGATAGGTACTTCCCCGGGTGTGCCCCTACACAAGGAACTCTGCTACTCTTTTACTGAAAGGTTTATAAAGACACAATGGAAAGTTACAGGTACATGAGGCTTTACACCTGTATGCCTCAAGGTGATGGACGCAGGGCAGTGCACATTTATAAGGCGCGTGGCAATTATACGGAAACCGAGGAACTTTTTAAAATAATTAATTAAGGTAATACACGAACACTTACAAACACACATCAGTTTCAGTTGCATCCAGGTGGGGTAAAGAGGCTGATTACAGACGAAACTCTCCTTTTATAGCCGAAGTAAACCTACCGGCTTAATATTTATTAAAATCGAATATTCTTTCCAAAAGATTCTAGAAAGTATGACGCAATAATATCTTGGTGATACCATAAAGCCAAATTTTGACACATATCTTGCGTCACTCTAGGCAAAGACAACTTTCACATCAGCCTTGCTTCAGTCATAGACACTGATTGAATTTTTGTCATTTATTATTTAAGATTTTATTTCTATTTTGTTTCTAATAAGAAAAAGATTATTTAATTTGGTAAATAAAGCTGATTTGAATAATTAAAATAGATTATACATCCATGAAAGTAAGTATTGAATTTTTACAAGGTATATGCAACGCCATCTGCGGTAGACTTGGCGAACTGCGTTGAGAGACGCTTGTATCTCGATGTTTGAGAATCGAGTGTTTGGGTAGTGAGTGCGCCGCCATACCGCTAGATGTCGTGGCATATGAGTGTAATAGTGGTTTCGTATTAATGTTTAAAAGTGTTTATGTTTGGTTAAATTAAGGATGTAACGCGACATAAAAAATTGTCACGTTACACACATACCACTATTATTTAATTAGGAATAGTGTGAATCCTAATTCCTATGTAAACTAATATCGAGTGATCTTGCCTGCCTTGTCTACAAATGTAAAATAAAATCAACAGTAACTGTAATATTTAATCAGATAATTCATGTACGTAATGTAATTTCTTTTAGTCCACATCTCTGTAAGTAGACATAACCAAAAGTAAGAGCACTGATTGCCAAGATACAAGTTTTTCACAAACTTAGTTTGGCAAGTAGGGCGCCATATATTGTAAAGCATGATAGAGAAAATAAAGAATTTTTGATTAGATTAGATTTGAATTCTCTGTTAAAGGCGTTCGTTACCACTTAACATCAGGTGGGCAATAAGTGTGTTTCAACTCTATGTAGCTAAAAAAATACATAAAAACTTATGCCTCGGGCTTCTGGCATGCCGACTGCCGGTGCCGGCCGGTTGCGAGCTGGATGCGGGGCGCGTGCGAGTCCAGCTTCCCCTATCTATCCTATCCTCTACGAACAATTTTTTGAATATAAAATTAAATAAGGTTTTCATTTATTATATAGTATAAAGCTTAAAAAAGGTTTTTACCGCGCTTTCCGTGAACCATGTGCTCATAAATAATCAAACTCATTAACGAGTTTCAGGGAACCGATCCCGCGCGGAATCAGGTCATACTCTCATTATCCTCTTCTCACTTTATTTTAGTAACGAAGCCCACGGAAACTTATATCAGAGGTTAGCGAAGAAAATACAAAATTGTTTTTTTCAACGCGCCTGAAGTTACATCAAGTTTATAAACAATCTATACAAATCGAGGCGTTGAAAGAACTAGCCAATATTGACAAGGAACTTTTTAACAAAAACATAACCTTCTTCTGACACAAAAATTAAAACCACCTAAAGTTATCCGGTTTCGGCTATATTGCAACAGCCGTGGTCACGGGTCAACCCGTCGGGATAACAAATAAAACCGGCCAAATGCGAGTCGGACTCGAGCACGAAGGGTTCCGTAATAGTACGTACCGTGATTTTTTTGCCGTTTTCATAGATACGGATAGCTGTATCTATGAAAACGGCAAAAAAATCACGGTTGTTGTATTGGAGACCCCCCCCCCCCCCCCGTAAATATTAATTTTATTTTAATTATTTATTTTTAAAGTGAATATATAACTAAATATTCTGTGAATATTTCAAGCGTCTACCTGTTGTTGTTATCAATATCGAGCAAAAACGAGCAAAAAAATCACTTTTGTTGTATGGGAGCCTCCCGTAAATATTTATTTTAATCTGTTTTTAGTATTTGTTGTTATAGCGGCAACCGAAATAAATCATCTGTGAAAATTTCAACTGTCTAACTATCAGGGTTCATGAGATACAGCCTGGTGACAAATTGACAGACAGACAGCCAAGTCTTAGTAATAGGGTCCCGTTTTACCCTTTGGGTAAGGAACCCTAAAAATATTAACGGCGCTCTGACTTGCACTCTCTGTGCACGCACATATAAAGCTAAGATTGGCTACTCAAGTAATCTAAGTATCAGACTATTTAGCATCCGGGTCCCCCGATCCTGCAAATCCGGAGCATATCTCGGTTGCTTCCAGGTAAAAATCGGAGTCGGATGGTCTCGGATCGTGTGTAGTCGATGCAGGAGAAATTCAAATGTTTAGTTGTGCGACGGATTGGTCAGGGGCCGTTATTAAGGTTTAATTTACAATTAAGGCTGACTACTTCGGAACAATACAGTCATCATTATAATCATATCAGTCATAAGACGTCTACTGCTCCGTCTATTTCCAAAGCAACTGATCTTGTACGGTCCGCACCCAACGGCTCCCAGCAACTTTTATCAGGTCATCTTTCCATCTTGACAATCTTTGACAAGGAGATGTACCATGAGTACCTAGAAGTTACCACAATTGACCAAGAAACGGGCTTCATAGGGAAAAGATACCTGGATCGCCTAAAAAGCCATGATAATCTGCTGGCAAGAGCGCTGGTGAAAAATCGTTCTGATACAAAGCGCCTGAAAAGAGTCCATGTATTGGACAACCTGCTTGCTGCCCCTAAAGAAGGGAAGAAGGACTAATGTGTCTCGATCCCGAACGCCAAAATAAAACAACACATCCGCCTCTAGTCCTCCAACTGATTGCGGATCACAAGGAGAACAAAAAAAATCCATCTAGTGGAGGGCCGTCCTACGCTTGGCAAGTACTCCATCTAAAATGATGTCCCAAGTTCTACAGCGGATGTGTACTTCACCCAGCAAGTTTCAGTTACTACCAGGCGCTATATAGATTGGAAATTTGTTATACAAGGGGCTAAAATAAGCCACTGCATACGAGGTAGTTTTACTCTAATGGGTTTTAGCGCCGTGTGTTACGATTGCAAGAAAATAAATTAATCCAATACAATAATAAATAGTTTATTTTATTAACAATTAAACGTACCTACAATTTGTACGATTTGAACAAAATATATAACGAAATATATCGAAATATTTAACGAGATGTTTTCTTCCCGGCAACTTAATTTATAGTCTCTGTGAAGATGAATGTTGAGTTGTCTCTGGGGTAAAGGTGGGAGATACACGTATTTTCAGTTTTGAGGGCCCTCGAAAATACTTTTTCTTTAGGGCGAAATATGATATTTTATCCTCGCTCTGGTACGCAAAAAGACTTTTTGAGCAAGAGAAGTATAAAGCATTTTCAATTACCTTTAAGGCAAAAGCTACGAGTAAGCGCTACGCTCGTAGCACGCCTACGCCGTAGCAGATGTTCATATCCTGCATAGCGAATCACACAATGACAAAATGTGCTAAAATGACACAGCATGCGAGACCGGAAGGCGCGACCGGAAGCACTCGTTAACACGTCACACTCGCGCTCGCTTCCGGCGCAGCGTTGTCACAGTAACAGTCTGAATAATTAACGAATTGTTGAAGTTATAAAACATTTTAAATTATTTTTGCTAAAACTCGTTTAAAATTTTAGCGAAATGTGCATGTTAGACGGGACAAATGAGCACGTTTTTATTTAACCATAACTAACACAGGCAGCTTATGTGATAGCCCACTGCTGGGTACAAGCGTCCTCCCTCAAACTTAACTCAATTAAGTTCGCCTGTGTAAAGATTATTTTTATTTTGTGCAATAAAGCATTTTCATTCGTTCATTAATTCCAAAGTTATCCAGTGGTGTTTGCATTTAGTCTAGTTCCACTAAGAGTTGACTATACCTCAGCCCAAACTGGAATTTCACCCCCGCTTCTCCGCCCGCCGCTGCACTTCCTATCTCGCCGTGGTTCATATGTTTGCCGGTTTTTTTATAATTTTCTTCATTTTCTTGTTGTGCTTATTTCTCATTACTGCGTCTTTACAAAAACCAACTTAATATTCAATTCTACTTATGAATTACGTGATCGTTTGGAGCGACAAGCGTCACGAGTACCCCGTCTGAAAGCTGAGGCCAGACTGAATCGCGGACCGGGCGTCCGAAGCGAATGGTTTCATTTGTGCAAAATTAGGTATTATCATTTTATGGTAAAATCAAAAAGTATCTTGAAAATTTAAAACACAGCTGCACTTATTTATGTTGTGTAGAATTACTGAATAAAATTTCAAGATCTAAATTGTAGTATTCATCGCATAAGAACTGTTTTAAGATAAATTTGTAGTCATTTTTGGATTTTTTTTCGATTGAGTAAATTTAACGAAATCGTGTTTTCACAACACAGACGTTCTAGCACGTATCCTTACCTATAACATATATGAATTACAGATTGAAAGCACATAATTTGTTGAACAAAACATTGTTTCTCAATAAGCCATTTATCGTTTCCCCAGGTATAGTGCGCCCTTAACGTCTTTCAAAGAACTTTTCGACGATACTTCACTTGAAGGGGTACGCGAGAGAAAACAAAGACTAGTGTGCTTTAGACCATACGACTGAAGTAAAACTTCTTTTACAAAATTTATAAAATTGTTCAATTACAAAATTGTTCACACGTCTGTAGGTCGATTAGTCTATGTTCATTCTGGATAGACGCAACTCGCACATTAACGTTTAAAAATATACGTAAAAGAAACGCCCCTCTCAACTTCCGTTCGCACTTTTCGTAACGCATTCACCAGCTTACTCCCCAAGTCAAGCGTGCGTAATGAAGTTTTACTTTAAAAATGTACGTACAAAGTAGAAACCTTAAAATAACAAGTATTTTTTGTATTTATTTCATAACTAAACTTTTAAGCGTCACTAAAATGTATTATCATACCGAATTTCCAATACACCAATACAATAAAATTCCAATAGTCTACAAATAAAACAGCTGTAACTCCGGACGGACAGACAGACATGCCGACAAACATGGCGACAATATACTAGTTCGTCTACAGAGCCCTAAACAGAAAGAAGATTTATATAGCGAAGGTTTCTGAAGTCAAGATCTCTTTTTAAATCCTTTCCACTTTATCCAGACAGTAGATATTGATTACAGAAAACATCTAGATACCTATTGTGAACCTTTGGCTGCAATCTAGGTATTTGAAAAATAAATAAAATTCCTTCCGAAGACTAATAATAATGTACAGGGAGCTAAGAATATATGCTAGAATGACACAGCATGCGAGACGTTAGATTTTACTTCATTATAGTATAGATAAAAGTGAATTCAATATTTATTTAACATGTATTAATTTCTGTAACTTGACTATTTTGAATGCTGTCTGTCACTTGAGGAATTAAAATGGGAAACAAAAGTATTGCGCTTATAACACAAATAAATAACCTAACTTCAGATAATCTAAATACACTATCAACCACTATCAAGGTCAAATTGGAATAAAATATTTCGGTGAAAAAATATCGACGGACATGAGCGTGTACAACTACATACATAGATATCGCCTTAGTGCACGCGTAGAATGTGGAAAACTAGGTAAAAAAATGTGTACCGCAGCGGATACGGTTAATTTTAAATCGCTACGTGAGTTAGCACTCCTACTCCATGGACGGGTATGAACACGAGTACAAAAGTAAATCATACATTCAGACAATGCGCTCTATCACTTGTAAATTCCTACTCTAAGATTTCTCCATTCAATTTTATTTCTAAAGCGACCGCTTCAGACCTTTTCTAGCGTTTCAGAAAAACCGATGTAGCGAAAGAAAATGCGCTTACGAGAGAACCTGAGATGCCTATTCAAAAACCGTTTTATTTCCGTTTAAAATATAAATGATCGAGTGAAGCGAGATCTCCAAATTCAACTTGGGTAAATCGGCGTTGTATGTATGTATGTATGTTTGTTTGTCCGAGGATAACATTCGAAGCATTTATCCGATCATCGTGAAATTTGGTAGGTAGTGATGGCACAATTTTGATGTGACTACATGAGCTAAAAATGTGACGGGGGTTGTTGAGATAATGGGGTCCAAGAGGGTTAAAAAAACCAAAATGAGACAATCCGGTGAAGTGGCACGTCTAATAAAAGGTCTTAGTGAGTACATTGCGACAACGTTTTTATGTTTAGTTTTAAACTTGTAGTTTTTAAGTTATTAGCCATACAACAACTGAACTTTGATAATATTCACAGGGTACACCAGTGACCCCACGGTGCTGAAATTTGGTATGCGTGTAGCTTTAGTGACACAAATATAGGCAAAAGTCCAGAATAACTGCAATTTCTACCCCACATGAACTCCCGTTACCTGTAATTTGAATGAAACTGTAGGTAAAGTTAATTGGTTATGCATTTCGGGGCACTATTTTGATAGTCAAAAATTACATATAATATTTTTTTTTGTTTTTATGGGAGACTCGGGAGATCTCAGTTCGAGGCGAACCACTAGTTATGCAGGTATGTATCGTATTGCATCTTGGTTTGGCTTTGCATTAAAATTATTCACTGCGTTATGACCATATTATTAATAAATTAATAACTAGCCGTTGCCAGCGGCTTCGCACGCCAATAAATTTTTTTGCCAATAAAAAGTAGCCTCTGTGTTAATCCAGGTTATGATCTACGTACATACCAACTTTCATCGCAATCAGTTCAGCCGTTCCGGCGTGAAAGAGTAACAAACATCCATATATACAAACTTTCGCGTTTATAATATTAGTAGGATAATTATTTAAATCCATATTTATTATGAATTTATTTCTCAACGCAACGTACACATTTTACCATGTTATTTTTATTAGTCATGCATTTTTTATATTTTTTGTCTGTTTTGCGCTTTTTCTTGTATATTTCAAGACTGTTTGTTAAGTGTTCGATGTTACAAATAAATGGTATAACTATCTATCACGCTGCGTTTAAAAACTGGCATTGCTGGCGCAGGAAATAAGGCTGCCAGACTAAAATGGGGTTGGGCGGTTCATGTGAGACTCAGACCCGGACAGATGGACGCCGATCGTCACGCAGTGGGTGCCTGAAGACGGACGACGGCGCCGAGGAAGGCCTAGTAGACGCTGGCGTGATGATATTGATGTCTTCGAAACAGATTGGTGGGATTTGACACGCGAGCAAAAGGCCTGGAAGACAGTGGACCTATACCCAGCAGTAGTATGACACAGATTCATATTTAAAAAACCGGCCAAGTCCGAGTTAGACTCGGGCACGAAGGGTTCCGTACCATTATCTATAAAAACGGCAAAAAATCATGTCTGTTCTATGGAAGCCCTACTTAAATATTTACTTTATTCAATAACATAATTCTATTTATTTACCTTATTTGAGGTTGGTGCCGATTAAGCTAGACCTTTAAATTGTATGAGCGCCCATACAACTCAGAGGACTATCATAATTGGCGTCAACTATTTATGTATGAGGACACCCTTTAATTTTCATCTTGTCATTATTTTTTTGAATTTTTTGGGTATTTGTGCTGTAAAACCTTGTTTTTTGTCAAATTTCGTGATTCTAGGTCAACGGGAACTACTATATAGGTTTTCGGCCTAAAACCTATAGGGTACTTCCGGTTGACCTAGAATTGTCAATTTTGGTTAAAAGCAAGGTCTTACAGCAAAAGTAAAGGAAAAATTCCGAAAATGAAAACATGTTGAAAATTAAGTTAAATTTTGATACTTACAAGTTTTCGCGAAAATCTAAATTTACCCATACCTTTTTATCGTGTTGACCCAGGACCTTGATGTTTATATACCTGATAGGGACTATATACCTCAGTATCTGATATAAATTTCAATTGTCTGGGTTCTCCCGTTACTGAGATAATCAGTGGTGACACACGGACAAACGGTCAGACAGACAGACGGACAAGAGAGTGATCTTATAAGGGTTCCTTTTTTACCTTTTGAGGTACGGAACCCTAAAAACTATTTATCTATTTGAACTTTGAATAAATCAGCTATCATCCTGTCCTTGGCTCTTTTACAAGTCGCATGTGATAAGACTCAATGCGCTTCACTAATGCGTTTGTAATACACCTGATGTCGATAACGAAAGCTTACTGTAATAAACTTATATCTACAGTGTAGATAGATAGATAACTCTTTATTGAATTACCACACAAACAGAAATAATACAAAAATAAGTACTAGGCTAAAATAAATAACGCAATACAGCGGGCGGTCTTATCGCTGAAAGCGATCTCTTCCAGGCAACCTTTGGATGGAGCGAAATTTACAAAGATACGGAGTACGGTGTACTTTAGAGGATACATTTACACATACATTCTAAGGTTTAATAAAAAATATGATGAAGTTTTAATCCTAATACTTATCTAAATATATAAATGAATTGCTGTTCGTTAGGTTCGCTAAAACTCGAGAACGGCTGGACCGATTTGGCTAATTTTGGTATTGAATTATTTGTGAAAGTCCAGAGAAGATTTAAAAGGTGAATAAATATGAAAATTCTGGGAATTAAATTAAAAAAAAGTCTGCCGGGTCAGCTAGTACAAAGTCTGCCGGGTCAGCTAGTACAAAGTCTGCCGGGTCAGCTAGTAGTATACTAGCTGACCCGGCAGACTTTGTACTGTTGTTTTTTTTAAATAAACTAATATATAGGTATATATACATATAGCAAACTATACTAACAGATAAAATAAGTACTTAAATAGTAAATAAATACATATTGTACTGTAGCTTGGCTTTATCACACTAATATCATAAATGTTATAGTTATGTGATTGTTTGTTACTCAATCTCGCCAAAACGGCTGTACAGATTTAAATGAAATTTGGTGACCTGATAGACCATAACCTGAGATAACACATAGGCGAATTTTTATTGAGTAATCACGCAGGCGGAGGCTACTAGGTGAAAAGACGACCTGTTGATAAAACCTCGTTCGATATCGCTCATTCTCTTGGCAGCTAATATTATGTCAATTTATCAATATCTGTAAACATTTTCTTGCAGTTAATTATTATTACGTTTTTACTTGTTTGTATTACCCGTGCGCGATAAGTTAGGACCTGAGCGCGGTGACGTCATATTGGCGTGTTTGTACCGCCCGCAAAAAAGCGAACATAACAAGCAGCCGCCCGCGGCTTCGTCTTTGTTTTTTTTAACCTAATTTATTATGTTACTCAGGGAGGACGCTGCTTTTTATCGAATCTTTTTTACACTATTTGAATAAAATAAAATACACTGTTTAAGTTTATACATTTATTTTATCTATTATTTACATTATCTCATCTTCGTCACTACTTAGTGGATACTTAGTGCCTTCTAGAGGTTGTTCTTCGTCCTCAGTCTCACTATAATCACTTGACGAAGAGGTATCCGATAAATTTAAAATTAATTGCGATTCATTCGTCTCTTGTAAGAGCTCATCGTCCCAATACTTTTATCGACAAACTTTTTACAAACTATAACAACAAAACAATAACACAAACGAAAACTAAAAGAATTCCAGAGCGCGTCGTTACGTGACGTAGGCCAGTACGAGACTAAAAACCCTAGTAAAAAATAGTGATGCAAACGGTACAATACGGGCGCCATCGGGGAAGTGCAAGGGAGGGGTCGGGGAGTCGCATTCCTAGCAGGTCCCAAGTTATCGCGCACGAGTAATATGTTTTGTTATCACACTAATAATAAAAAAGTGAAAGTTTCGATGTTTGTATATTAATTTGTTTGTTACTGTTTGTTTGACTTTTATTGTTTGATGAAATTTGGTATATACGTAATTATAACCTGGATTACCACATAGGCTACCTTTTATCTCATATATCAGTTCCCATGGGATAAAAATGGGGTGTCAAGTCAAGTTGAAACAGCAGGTTTAGCTTTATATCTAGGTTACCTACACATTTATCCATAGGTTGCCTGGAAGAGATCGCTTTCAGCGATAAGGCCGCCCATTGTATTGCCTTGTTTAGTGCTTATTTTTGTATTATTTCTATTTGTGTGTTAATTCAATAAAACATTATCTATCTATCTTTAGTACCTAGTGTAACGCGTACAAAGTCGCGGGCAACAACTAGTACATTATAAAGGGATCATGGAAAATAATAACCCGCCTTTTCTTGTACCTGATTCTTTCCTAGCTTGATCGCGGAGGTGCAGGCAGTAAAATTAACATTTCAAAATGTACAGTGATTTTGTACAGTGATCGCGTAAGTTGGAAAAATACTATTTCAAAATGATCCTTGAGATTTAAAGGCATATTTAATGTTTGGATTATACTACTTAGCATAGTGTGTAATCCAATTCAGTGTTTATTAATTTATTCATATATTCTTTGCGTGACAGGTATAAAGGACATGTAAAAAGGCGGACTGATTTCTAAACTAAGTTTTCTTTTAGAAAACCGCATTAGTTTGTTGTATATTTTATATGGTTTGTTAATATTAACAAAAATGTATTAATATTATTAAATCCTCTCCATGGATAATAACAAATCTACGGTCTCAACTCCAGAAACTTGAAAATGGGTCAATATGCGACACTTTGACAGGCTTATCACGTTCCCGGTGAACCAGATCTGCCGCGAACTTCTTATCACAACCTCCTATATACCTACTTATGGTATGCAAGCATGACGTCGCATATCTAATAAAACTCATCATCATCTACCTATAACAGTCCACTGCTGGAAGTAGATCTCTCCCAGGGTGCACCATTGAACACAATCCTCAGCTCTTCTCATCCAATATTTGCCAACTACAGCGCGCAAATCGTCACTCCATCTAGCCGCAGGGCGTCCTACACTTCGCTTGCCTAGATGTGGTCTCCACTCCAGAACACGTTTACCTCAACGGTTATCGCTCTGCGTCAGTTACGACCGGCCCACTGCCACTTCAGGTTACTGACCCTCTGAGCTATGTCGATCACCTTGGTTCTCTGTCGAATAACCTCGTTTCGGATTCTATCCTTCAGAGATCTAGTGCTAGATTACTGCAACCTAGCATCAATTCTGAAACTACCTTCATGTCTTTTTTATTTTTTTATACGTGTAGTTGGTGCAAGCATATGGGCCATCTGATGCTAAGTGGTAACCATTGCCTCGTAGGTTATGCACATTAGGAACGTGCCCTACGTGCACTCCCCTGCGTTCTCAACTTGAGGTACGTAGGGAGTTCAATGTATTCTCGGTATCGGGGTAATATACTAATGATTAGGGTAATTAAATTATCTCATTAGTTTATGACACTCATTGAGGGTATAAATACAAAATTTTATTTGATTGTCGCCATTAGTATTCAAAATATCATTTCGGAAAGGCAACTAGGATGACTGATACGACAATGTTGAAAAAAATCGAGCATCGCGCTGTGATAAAATTCCTCACAAAACAAGGAAAGACTCAAAAAGTAATTCACGAAGAAATGATGGCTGTTTACCCTTCATTATCTACAATTCAGAAGTGGTCAAGTGAATTTAAACAGGGTAGAGAGAGTATTGAAGACGACCCTCGTGCCGGTGGGCCGGTTAGTGCCGCTACTGAAGAAAACGTAAAAATTGTTGAGAAACTTGTACTCGAAGATGTAAGAAAAAGAGAGTAAGTGTGAGAGTAAAATATTAGGCAGGAAGAAAAATATTTTGTGGTGGGAATTGAAAAGTTAATTTGCAGCACAAATAAGTGTGTTCAGATCCTAGGGGACTACATTGAAAAATAAATTTTATTCAGAATTTTCTGCTTATTCTTTCATGCCTATACCGAGAATACATTGAACTCCCCTCGTATACAGATGTAAACTTGTATCACCGCCAGCGATGAGCGAGAAGCGAGTAGAGCTAGAAACAAGAAACGTATTGGCGAGCAGCGAGAAGCGAGTGAGTCCTATAGTTGTCTATAAAGCGAGTGAGCAAGTGCGGCGGGCGATACTCGTGCCACTCGCAGAGCGCGCGGCGTGTATGTAGTTCATCTCACGGCGTGTGTTCTGACCGCCAAGCGAGCATCGCTGAGCGTGTATCGCTGAGCGAGTGTTGTAGTCGCTGCGACAAAATAGTGGAGAGCGAGTTCTCGCCGGCAGTGTGAACGGTCAGCGATCAACTATTAATATACGTGTCTCTTTTACTGACACGGAGTCTATATCTTTTGTTCGTTTCTTAAGCGAGAAAATAGTTGATAGCTAATTGCTTACTCGCCGGCGGTGAGACAAGTGCTTCAAACTGAAACAATTAAGAGGCAATTACGTGGGTGCAAACTTAATGGTTTGAAAGCACTAAAATTACTGCTATCCTTTTTTAAATTCAAACACACAGAGAATGACAGTTGTCATTTTAGTACTGTCAAACTTTAGTTTAGTTTGTGCCATCATAATTGTCCTCCCTCTGTCTTTCAAAAATATGGGTACATTTTGCAGTACCTTTTTTAACTTTTTATTTCATAACCATATAAGTTAGTCACTAAGGCTAACTTAGTGGCGTCACTAAATCGTACCATCGTGCCAAATTTCAGCTTTAGGTACAACCGATGCTTTGTCCAAATAAACAACGTGAAAGTGCCACTTGTCTTATTCAAAACGCAATATTTAATAAAATATATAATAAAATAAAATTTCTTTGAAGTATTTGAGTTTAAATCATTATTATAAATACTGGTTTTTTCACGTACCGTCTTATCGGTGTTTCGACCGACAATGTTACGGTTCAATTCGGAAACACCGATAAGACGGTACGTGATAAATCCCGTATTTATAATAAAGATTGAAATCAATCACGAAAGTTTTCTAAGTAAAATATTTGAGTTGTGTTTACCGCACCGGTATTGGTTTTTACTGCCGGTCGGCGGGAATCTCAAACTCGGTTTCTAAATATTGTGTCTGGGTCTAGGGTTAATGGTACATTAGTGCTAGTGGTACACACGGCTACACATCAAGCTATAAATACCAGTATAAGCTGACCTCTCATTCTACGAAAAGCCTACACAATGCGAGGTCAGCTTATACTGGTATTTATAGCTTGATGTGTAGCCGTGTGTACCACTAGCACTAATGTACCATTAACCCTAGACCCAGACACAATATTTAGAAACCGAGTTTGAGATTCCCGCCGACCGGCAGTAAAAACCAATACCGGAGGATACCCTGAGAGTATCCTATTTGTCACGGCTATTTATGTGAGAGTTGGGCGTGTTATATATTTATTTTATGAAATGTAATATATAAAAAAATCGTTTAGTTTTAAAAATGTATTTTCAACACACTTGCTCGTAAAGTGAGCCATAGTACATCGTTATTAGGGCTATAAACCGAACTATAACACACGCGTGCGTAATAATATAACACACTAGTGCATAATAGAATTATCCCTACAAAGATAAGTTAGTACCTAACTGCATATTATATGTGAGTAAACAAAGCATTTTCAATTTAACCGGGTAATACAGTTTTTGTAACAACAAAGAGATTTTATGCCGCTGAAAATTCTATTACATTTTTGGAATAAATAAATGTATCCTTAATTAAGACGAAAAAACATTTATTATTATCAAATTACTTATAACTAACAATAATTAGTTTTAAAATATTTGCATTTTACCACTAAAATTATAATTTTGAAGTAGGCTGTATGGCTATCTGTAACCCTTACATTTGGCACGTGCAAAAAAAAAAATTGCGCGCCATTTCCCATTTTTTTTGTTTGTATCGCATTTGTTGCTATGTGTAAATAATTGTAAAAATGTCAAGCTTTAGTACAGAAGATTTGTTTTTTCCTCGCAAGTGTGTTAAAAAAGTGCGTGAACTCGTGAGAAACTTGCTCACTAGACACTCGGCTGATTTACGCCCTCGCCTGCGGCTCGGGCTGCAACCCACAGCCTCGTGTATAATGAGCAACTTAGCTCACTTGTATCATAATATACTAACAGTGCAGCATGGTGAAGCATGCTGAGGTGGCAGTTGGTGGTTCGAAGACATAGCTTGAAAAATTGACGGCCAATGGGGCAGAAAGGTTCTCGAGCTCCTGGATGAAAAGACGACCTGTAAAGAGTGCAGGCTGCACTAGATTGGCCGCTCTTTAAATCTAAGGAGGCCTATGATAAGCGGTTGACGTCCTGTGGTTGATATGATGATTACTGGGCGGTTTTCTTTTTATTGAGTGCTCTCCCGAAATGAAAGCATTAACGATAAACCGCTCAATATTTCAATTGAGTTAATGTCTCATTTCGAATCGATTACAGTGTTCATTATCCGAATGCTCGGTTCATAACGTCGCATTCATCGGATGAATCGATATATTCGAGTTAAACGAGTGTTGATTCCCGTTAATGCGAATGCATTGTGATAGATATAACCTTTGTTTGTATCTGCTGCGAGTGGAATTATGTTTTATTGCTAGCTGTTAAGTGGAGTTGCACAGGATCGGGAAGAATGGCATAAATAGAAGCCTATGCTCAACACTGGGTCGTGCTAGTTGTTTCTACTGATGTTATAGATTGTCTTTGAATAGATGCTGGACAAGCCTTCTTCATCTACAACCTGTCCTAGGCACTATAGCATCCTTCATCTAGATAGTGTTATTTGCAACCTTCCATAGATAAGTACTACCACCAAACCTATTTCTGCCGCCAAGCAGGATTGCTGTGTTTTGAATTGAAGGGTATGGTTGCCGATGAAATTACAGGCTCATGAAGCTTTACACCTGTATGCCTCAAGTTGATGGATGTAGGGCAGTGCATCGTAGGGCACACTTCTAACGTGCGTGACCTACGACCCAATTATATGTTATAGGCGATGGTTACTACTTAACATCAGGTCCATAAGCTTGTCCCATCTACAGGTATTTTAAAAACGTAAAGATTCAATTATTCATTAAAATCACAAGGATCAATTTGAAACGACAGTTTTACCGTCTGCATCTCCGCGACCGAGCCAGGAAAGAATTAGGCAAGACACAAGACTTGTTATAAATCTATTTTAATTTTTCTTTATTCAACAAACAATTATACAATTAGGGTACTTAATGGTAATACTAAATAAGGTTCTTTATGCATAATCAGCCTCGGTGTCCATAGATTGGGTTGACAAATTATAAGGGCATAATAAGTGCATGCTTATGAAAAAAAGACAAATAATATCTGTAGGTTACTTTACATACAAGAACAAGAGAACTTTTAATTTTAACCTAACTTTTAATTTAGGTTAGACAGAAAGAGTGTATCCGACATTATGACATCAAATACACTCCTTCTGAAAGAGCCTGGTGAGGTTGCAAACAGTTCGATACCAGTAAAGAGATCATTATGTTGTTTCATGATTCTGTTTAAGGGTGCGCGCTCACCAGCGTTAGTTTTGCAGGAAATAGGACGCAAACAAATTACGTTTATGAGTCTCTCGAGGGTAAGAACGATAGGGTATTCTTTTTAGATATTTAATGTCGATATTTAGATGTTTAATGTATATAACGTGAAAGTGCACACCCATTATCTGTCCTTGTGTTGAAGTTGTAGCTGCTTGTTAATTCATCATAACCACTTTTAGAGTTGCTTATTTAAATTAAATTTGTGTTATTACTGGTAATTTAGGTTTATAGTATGTAGATATGTTTTTAAATTTATATAGATGCACCGCCGTCATGTGTTACATTTTTATCCTGTCCATACAAAGGTTGTCTGGAAGAGATCGCTTTTAGCGACAAGACCGCCCATTGTACTAAATCTATTTGTAAGAATTATGAAGAATTATGTTCTGTATTTTACTTTGGTGTACAAACCAAAGTAAAATACAGAACATAATTCTTACAAATTATGAAGAATTATGTTCTGTATTTTACTTTGGTGTACAAACCAAAGTAAAATACAGAACATAATTCTTACAAATTATGAAGAATTATGTTCTGGATTTTACTTTGGTGTACAAACCAAAGTAAAATACAGAACATAATTCTTACAAATAGATTTAGTACAATGGGCGGTCTTATCGCTAAAAGCGATCTCTTCCAGACAACCTTTGTATGGACAGGATAAATGTGTAACACATGACGGCGGTGCATCTATATAAATTTAAAAACATATCTACATACTATAAACCTAAATTACCAGTAATAACACAAATTTAATTTAAATAAGCAACTCTAAAGAGTTATCTTATCTTATCTTATCTTATAACGACTATAGAAACAAACGCGGTTGTAGCTTGCTTGTGATAACAGGAGACTAGATTGAGCAACGTTTAGTGTGATCCCTAGTTGCATGGGTGATCACTTGTGGCACAATTAATCGCTTCTCTGCTTTGGAGGGTACGTTGAAATGTCGTTTCAGACCATTTGTTTTTATAGTAGGCGTAAAGTTTTTAATTAGTCGCTCTAGGGGTAAGCCAATGTTTAGCAATTGACTATCTATGGCTGTGGTGATTTGATGATAAACATGTCTCCAAATATGTATTTTATGTAAAATAAGGTTCAAAGTAAAAGTCTTCGAGAAGATTACAGTAAACTCTCTCAAGCATCTTTATCATGTTAAGTCATCAGTTCCCTTGATCAATTCCAATCTTGATTCAGTATAATGTAACCACGTCACGGCTTCGATAGGATATTAGTAGCGCTATCGGGGTTCGTTAGGGAACCGAACCCGCGGGGACTAGTTTACAAGGGGTTTACGTGATGCGAATATTAGGTTTTGTCGATTTTTAGCCCCTACGCCTAAACAGAGGTGTTAGAAGTTGGAGGTCTTTGATCTGTGCGATGAGTCTGCCGTGATATCGTAGCATCAAACGGATGGTGGATGGATCCAAATGGATCCAATGCTGCAATGTAGATGGAAACTGCTAAAAGAATTCAAGGACATTATGCCTTTACATGTGTTTAAGTGGAAACTAAGGAAATGGTTTATGGAGCAATATTTTCACGACATTAATGAATATTTAAATAATAAATTAGAGTAGATATAATGACATTTCTTTATTTTAATTAAATTTTATTTTGCTGGTATGTCGTTCATTTATATTGCTATTGTTACTTTAAGACTCATATTATATTTACCTTTATTTAATCCGTGGAGAGAGAGCACTGGTGACCTGTAATACAGGTTTTCTAAACCTATCTCAGGCACCAGTCCCTCACGAAACAGGTTTTATGATTAGGCTTACACAACTATCTATGAAATTAATACGTTATTTAAATCCTACCTACTGAAACTTACTTTATATTTTTTGTAAAACCTATTTGTGATGGGAAAATAAACGTTTTATTTATTAATTTTATTTGACTTATTATTAATCTGACTTTGAAAATTTAGCTTTTAAACATTGTATATGTATATTGAACTATTGTAACATTATTCTTGCAAACAAATAATTATGATTATGGACCAATTTCAACGGAGTGTTTTTTTTTTTATTTGAAAGCGTGTTTTCGAAATGGGTTAAGCGAAAGTTTGCGCAACCGGTTTCGTCGGTCGTCGAGGGTTTTAATATGGTTGTTTAAAGTATGTATGATTAGTATGAGGTAGCGGCGCCAACGCGCCAGCGTTGGCGCCGCTACCTCATACTAATCTTGAAGTTTTTTTAATAGCTGAAGAGCTAGTATTATAGAATAAAATAATTAAGAGTACCCAAGTATTTCTGACCCTTAAACAAAACAAAAATCCCAAAAGACAAGAAACCTATTTGTGTTACCTTTGTAATTTAGCATATTGTTTGTGTTTTTGCCATCATCAAAACAAAACCAAATGTAGGTAATTCAATAACATTTTCGGTTCTAAGAAAATATTTATTCCCCAGAAAATATAAAGAGCCATTTTCTCCAAACACCCTCTGGGTTTAAATTACATTATTCTGATAATATAAACGTGAAACCAAAAAGTATTACCAAGGACTCGCTAACGATGTCGCTTACAACATTATTTAATTTTAAAGCTTCTTGTACACACGGCTACACATTAAGCTATAAATTTCCAGTATAAGCTGACCGCGCATTGTGTAGGCTTTTCATAGAATGAGAGGTCAGATTATACTGGAAATGTATAGCTTGATGTGTAGCCGTGTGTATCTGCTGATACAATTTCTAAAATAATGTCTGATCTGTTTTTTTTACCTGACAACATCGTGTATAGGGAATGCAATCCCGATCTCGTGTAATTTTTCGGGATCAATCCCGACGCATCATATGACGAGATTCCGTTCGAGATTGAGGGGATTGGGCGGCAGTGGTCAGCGACGCTACACACGTCCACTCGGGGCGCAAGCGGCGCGCTGACTGACGGCCGCGAGCGGCAGGAACGCCAAACAGCGTTAGAAAACTATTCCGACTATTTCCGAATATTAGCGACAGGTGACGATAATTATTTAGTTGGTAAGATTAAAGAATAAAGATATTTATTTTCTTTCGAGTAATATGTTATTTTAGTTAACCTCACTATCACAAACAAGCAGTTATTAGCGTTTTCAGTCATCCGAATTTAACATTTTTTTTAAACTAGACGGGATCCCGAAAATTCCGGGATCCCGCGGCATTGATATTTCTAATCCCGCGGGATCTCGAATTTGCAATCTCGAGTCGGGATTGCATTCCCTAATCGTGTATGAGCTAACATTGGCTAAAATGTTGATGTCATTTACGTTTGAGATACGAACATTGACGTGAGACATGACATGGATTGGTTAAAACTTTAATTAAATTAAATTTATTTATTTACTTTTCCTTCTATCTACAGTTTGGTTCTGCGTAGTATTTCGATGTTGGGTATATGGTCCAACAGCGAGATGCCTTACATGGCACGCTCCATTGCTCTCTGAGCAACTCTAATTCTCTGAACATGTGAAGTGGAGATGGGCTGGACACTTGGCAAGGAGGAAAGACGGTGGACGAAGGCAGCAACCGCGTGATGATTGCGAGAAGGGCGCAGACCAGTTGACAGACAAGCCTGGTCGGACGACATCGCGAGAGTTGCGGGAAGGAAATGGATGCGCTTGGCACAGGACCGGAGAGTGGCGTGATAACGAGGAGGCTATACCTAGCAGTGGGCGGATGTGGGCTGAGATGATGATGATTTACTTTTATTAATACTAATTAAAGATATACAATATTAAAATAAAAATGAAATGGAAATATATTTACTGCATAAAATGTGGTTATATTACAAGAGACAGATTATATTTGAATTAAGTACAAAAATAGGAAATGTCAAAAATCGCTGAATGGCAATATTTTCTAATGTTATCTGAATAAAAAAACGAATGTGCTTTAGACCACACGACTGAAGTAAAACTCCTTTAGCTCCATCTATATGTATGTATATTTCTATCTTCACTAACTTCTCCCTCTAAACTTCCTTTCGCCTCGCCCGATCACACTTTTCGTAACGTTCTCGTCACGCATTCACCAGCTTACGCCCCAAGTCAAGCGCGCGTAAAGAAGTTTTAGAGACACACAGTGAAGAACTTAAAAAAAATAAGAAATTCTAACAACATCTATGAAATTAAATTTGAAATTTCTATACTATGAAATAAATAAATAAATAATGCTGGACATTTCACACAGCGCTATCTAGCCCCAAACTAAGCAGAGCTTGTACTATGGGAACCAGATAACAGATAGAATATTTATATACTTTTTGTTTGTAAATACATACTTATAATATATAGAAAAACAGCCAGACCCATAACAAATATCTGTAGATCATGCAAACATTTGTTCCGCGGCGGGAATCGAACCCGCTACCCCCTGCGTCTCAGCCGGCTGTTCGCCCACTGCACCATGGAGGTCGTCATATGACATTTTATGACCTATACATCCGTGAAGTGAAAACGTTGTATCCCTTTTTACGTGTGTTATATCCTTATTGTACGCACGGAACAGTGTTTGATTTGCATAGCTGAAGTTTATCCATATACATAAAAGGAATGTATAAAGATAAAATGTGTAAGTATATATAATATGTGTTACTTCGAAATCTTTCATGATTGATTTCAATCGCCTCGCACTCGAGGCGAGGAGTCGTTATTCGGAGCAGATCGCACTCACCATGATGAAGGTTCGCGAATTGAACCGAAACATCGTCGGTCGAAACACAGATAAGACGGTACGTGATAATAATACCGTATTTATAATAATAATTTGTGTTCATCATCATCATATAAGCCGCAGGACGTCCACTGCTGGACAAAGGCCTCCCTCATTGATCTCCAGGAACTGCGGTTGGAAGCGGCCTGCATCCAACGCGGACCTGTGGTTCTTACCAAGTCATCTGCCCATCTTGTAGGTGGACGTCCTACGCTGCGCTTGCCGGTCCGTGGCCTCCATTCGAGAACTTTCCGGTCCCATCGGCCATCTGCTCTGCGCGCTATATGGCCTGCCCATTTCCACTTCAACGCGCTAATCCGTCGGGCTATGTCGGTGACTTGAGTTCTCCTACGTATCTCCTCATTTCTGATTCGATCCCGTAGAGAAACTCCGAGCATAGCCCTCTCCATAGCTCGTTGAGCGACTCTGAGCTTATTCATAAGGCCAATAGTGAAGGACCACGTCTCGGTTCCATATGTCATCACTGGTAACACACACTGATTGAAGACTTTCGTCTTAAGGCACTGAGGTATATTGGACGAAAAGACGTTGCGAAGTTTCCCAAACGCTGCCCATCCGAGTTGGATTCGACGATTGACCTCTTTCTCGAAGTTGGACCTACCTAATTGGACTGTTTGTCCTAGATATACATACGCGTCGACAACTTCGAGAGCCAAATTCTCAACCATAAATGGGGCAGGCACGACGTGGACATTCGACATAATTTTCGTCTTGTCCATGTTCCTTTTAAGTCCTACCCGTTGGGAGACTCGATTGAGGCCTTCGAGCATCGTGCTGAGCTCTTCCATCGACTTTGCCATGACCACAATATCGTCAGCAAACCGAAGGTGAGTGATGTATTCGCCGTTAATATTGATGCCCAGTCCTTTCCATTCCAGAAGCTTGAAGGCATCTTCCAATGCAGTCGTAAACAGTTTCGGAGAGATGACATCTCCCTGTCTTACGCCTCTTTTTAAGGGAATCGCCTTCGAGCTCTGTTCGTGTACTCGGACTGACATAGTGGCGTTTTTATACAAACGCTTCAACACTTCGATGTACCGATAGTCAATACGGCATCGTTGGAGAGACTCAAGCACTGCCCATGTTTCGATCGAATCGAAGGCTTTCTCATAGTCCACAAACGCGGGACATAATTTGTGTTATATTAAATTAAATATTCATTGTTTATGTTCGTACTTTCAATGCCAAACTCATTATTAAATTCACTTCATTCATTTCATTTATATAACTGTGTTTTATTGCGTAGTAAAATACAACTTGCATAATTTACCTGTTGCAAATCCGTTTCCATATTTCGTTAGGAAAGGCTTATTTATTACAAATCTGATAAGATTTTTATTTATTGTGACTTAAGTATTTGGAACTCTGAGTTTGTTAGAATGGTAAAAAAGTACAAAAGTTTTCATTTATAAAACAATTTTGAAACAATCATAATCTGCCTTTCATTTAAACTTTACAAGGCATAAGTAGATAACGAAAAACTACTGTACATATTTTACCATTAAACGAAACTCAGAGTTCCAAACAATAATGTCACAATAAATAAATGTCTAGTTGCTGTTTAGGAAATGTACCGAGAAGCAAAAGAAGTTGTATAAGGCCTTTATATATCTCTTTTATCCGCCTCAGATGCTAGTACGTATCGTATACACGCGGATACAAGCAACCAGTATTGCTACGTGACACGCGTGCCGAAGCTAAAGTTTATGAAACCGATGTACTCTTAGTAAATTGGTTTCGTTTGCTAAGAAATGTGTCCAATAGACGGGAAACGCGTAATATCGGAACGGAAAAATAACTGTAAAGACGCTTACACCTGACACCTCGGTGTTAGCGTTCGTGACATTCACTTATAGTGATTTTCCTTTATGTATGTTTGTAGTTCTTCGTAGTCGGGCACTCTTGTCATGGTTATGTCAGGTTTTGGCTCTTTAGTAGCGGCTCTTGAAGGCATTGCGAGAATATTCAGTCATGGTAGAGTGTATTATGGACATGATGAGGTCTGAACATCTCGTTGGAGAGCAGCCACGCGGTCTCTAGCCCTCCACTCTGACACACTAAACGTTCCATTGACAAAGAACTTAAGTATTTGTTTGTAGTAGGTTCACAATATTGACGACATCTATGGCGCAGTGGGCGAATAGCCGGCTGAGACGCAGCCACCACAAATGTTTGCATGATCTACAAAACATTATTCTGGATCTTGTTGTTTATACAACTAAATTATTCTAGCAGTTTGGTTCCCATAGTAGATATCGCTATGGGAAATGTGCAGCATCGTGTACCTATATTTATTTAGGCTCGCAAATGAATACATATTCAATAAATTATTTTGCTAGGTAAGATTAAGTTTATACGAGTTAGAAGCCAACTAAGGATCGGTGTTTGGAGACCGCCTGTTATTGATATAAACTAGGTGACCCGGACGGTCTTTTATTGAAATAAAATATACCTAGCTTGATACATATTGTACTCAGGGATAGTGTAGCTTTGTTTTGTGAAATATTTTTTTCATAATCGGTTTAGTAGTCTCTAAGATATACAAACAAACACACAGACATACAAACACAAAAACCACAAACTTTACCTGATTATAATATTAGTATTAAAATAAGTATAGTATATATACACAGTGTTTTTTTTAACTGTAACAGTACGGCAGCACCCATAACCAGAGAAGATACAGGTGCGGTTTCTTTTAAAACATCAGCTCGTTTTCGAAGAAAAACATTTTGGCATTAAATTTTTTTTTGCTCAAGTGTGAGTAGCGCCTTAAAATGAATCAAGTTGGTAAATTTCTTTTTGATGCCGATCGATGCAGTTCTTTGTAAGGATTATTTTATTGAATGGGAAGAAAAAAATCTGAACAGCGGAAGTTAGTCAAATTTGATAAAAAGTATTCTCATACAACAGGACAAACAAAATTCCTTCTACAAACATTTTATTAGATTCTAATTGCACATTAAAGAAGTATTAATACTGTTGCCATTAAGAAGTTTAGGAACTCCATGCTCTCATGAGCAATTCAAAAACATTTCGTATTTCAGAACAATTTTGAAATTCGAACATGGTGCTTGCACCTGTCGGACTTTTATATAAGTCATTGCATCATCTTATTTGTCCTATCATGGCATTGTCAAATACGCAAAAAGTAGACTTAATTGAAGCAGACTTCCTCAATCGCGGTCTGGGTAGCGTTCCTGATACCACTTCAGCGCATTAGTTGGGCTTCGTCGGTTGAGGAAGTATGCTGCAATTAAGTCTACGAGTACTTTTTGCGTATTTGATAATACCATGATAGTACAAATAAGATGCTGCAATGACTGATATAAAAGTCCGACAGATGCAAGAACCATGTTCAAAATTCAAAATTGTTCTTAAATACGAAAGGTTTTTAATTACTCATGAAAAATGACCTGACTAGGTTCCGTCTGTAGACGGAAGGCGACGTTGGGGACAGACGAGAAAGCGTTGGCGGGACGATCTCGACACATTTTAGTAAATAACGACGGACAGGGATGCTTGGAAGGACTTGGGAGATACCTTTGCCCAGCAGTGGGACGAGATAGGTAAGAAAATAAGTACATATAGCATCACCAATATTACAATGATTCTTCTTCTTCTTCTTTCGTGCCAATGGTAAGCTAAATTATTTTAGAGTAGTACTTTGCCACTTCTATAGCGCTGAGCGTGGCTTTGTTGAGGTCACCCCTTGTGCAGGTGGTAGGGCACAAGAGACAGGAGAGCAGATTAGACATGGACTGAATGGGTGCTCCGCAGTCACATGACCCACTCCAGTGCCCAAAAAGGGTGATAGATTAGACCCGTCTAATTATAGGCCTATCGCTACAACCTCTCTTCTCTCTAAGGTCTAAGGTCCCGCTTGTGGAATGGTCTCCCTGCCTCCTTCCCCAGGGACTACAGTATGGGGTTCTTCAAAAACGGCGTTTTGAAAATTTTAAAGGGTCGGCAATGCGCGAGTAATACCTTTGGTGTTACAAACGTCCATAGACTACGGTAACCGCTTACCATCAGGTGGGCCGTATGCTTGTTTGCTACCTAAGTGGTATAAAAAAAATTCAGTCCGGGAGGAGTCTCTTATACCCCTATTATACAGGCTTTGTCTGCAGCGGCCAATTTGGGTCCGGAGTCTGTTCATTGACTTCCAGACTGGCCAAGGCAGATCATGACCTGGGGGGATAACAAGTTGTCATTGTAACATTAGTGATGCCGCCTCAGCTGCAGATTGTAATGCGACCTAAATTTTCATTACGAAAATTGGGTAACTTAAATTATGCATAACAAGAACGGCCATTGGTCCAAATATACTCGCAAATGTTGATCTCAAGATTACATATGTATGTCTCAGGGTGACGGACGCAATGCAATACTATCTAGGCCAATCTTAGAGTGTTCGTATTCATAAGATACAGCCTGGTGAGATACGGACAGACAGACAGACAGCGAAGTCTTACTGCGTATTTTAAACGCGCAGATAACGCGTTTTAAACGCGATTCAGTCGCAACCAGTAAACCTCTGCACGCGTTACAAATTCAGTATCGCGTTTGTATCGATACAAATGCTGCAATCTGCTTGTTCCGTATCGGAATTGATTAAATAGATCACACAATTTGGAGGGTATATCAATCCTCATGTTTTCTTTATATACCTACCCGCATTGGCTGAGCGAAGTGACATACCAAGGTGACTGTCAACGCGTCCCCACGGGCCGACCAGTTCTCACGCGCGACTCTCAGGGCGAGCACCTACCAAAAATCAAATTCGTGTACAGCGCCGTCCGGTAGTTAAGTGGTAGTTTTCGCACTACAGCAACATACGGATAGAGGAATTGCGGAGTTCCTGAGGGCACGCGGAACGCAAGACGGTGCAATCCAAGGTTAGTCGCTTACGGATCAGCCTTTATTGAATTCCCGTACACTGCTCTTTGGGCCGCTACGCACTGCGCGTTAAAAATACGCCGTGAAGATAGGCCCATAGTTGGACATAACCTAGGGCCCAATTCTGCTAATTTATAAGAAACATGAATACGTAGCCATACCATCATACAACGATTATGATAGCTGTTACTGTCATAAGCTACCAAATTGTTAATGGTGTTGCATAGCAACAGCAATCAATGAAAAAATGCTTCACTATGACCATTGTGTGTTGACACAATGATCATAGTGAAGCGATTGGTTTAGTAGAATTGGGCCCCTGAGGTAAGTAAGCCATATGTTTGTGACGTCACCTCATCGTTCATTGAAAAAACGCTTCACTATGACCATTGTGTGTTGACACAATGGTCATAGTAAAGCGATTGGTTTAGTAGAATTGGGCCCCTGAGGTAAGTAGGCCATATGCTTGTGACGTCACCTCATCGTTCATTGAAAAACGCGTCACTGTGACCATTGTGTGTTGACACAATGGTCATAGTGAAGCGATTGGTTTAGTAGAATTGGACCCCTGAGGTAAGTAGGCCATATGGTTTGTAACGCTTTAGATCAATAGAGAGATTAAATAAAACGATGTATGTGTTTCAATACATATATATATATATATATAACAAAATAAGAGAAGTCGGTAGAGCGAGTAGGTTCGTTACATTCAATTACTTATACATGTGGCAAGATCAAGAGAGGCTGATCATAAATGACTTGGTTTAACGATGGTATACACTTAGATTACTAATTACAGTTATAGTATTCTACAGTGAAGGTAGTATAAACAGAGCTTGACTTGAAGAGTACAGAATTCTTAAGGCTTTTGGTCTATGGTACAGCAACTACAGAATGTGTTGAGCACACCTAGCAGTTTAAATTTATCTAGTATATAGGTAATAAAGTGGGCGCCATCTGACGAGAGCGTCAGAAAAGAGAGAAATGATTCTGGGGTTCAACCCGGATAAAAATAATGGAAGAGATACACCTCGTGTTATTTTCGTCGAACGTCCCTGGCGTCTGCTCGGACAGATGAAGCGGGCTTGAGCTGCGGCGGGAGGCTTCGTGGGCAGGCGTGGTCCCGGCGTGCGTCAAGGCAGCTAGCAGGTTGACCGAAGAACAACCTCGTGGCGGTAGGCTTCGTGGGAAGGCGTGGTCCCGGTAGGCTTCGAGGTAGCCAGCAGGGTGGCTGAAGAACAACCACGCTTCTCGACGGCTCAGATGATAGATTTGACGGTTGTCAGGTGTAGATATGGAGAAGTAAGAAGAAACTAGAAATATCAGGAGCGAAGACCGTGAACGACTTCCCGACTCGGAAATCTGGCGCACGAATTCTCAATAAAAAGTGACAGGAATTACACTGTCCAGAGATTAATACTGTAGCACGTTTTTTAGAAGTTCTCACTGATGAGTCCAGGCGTGGAAAAGAAAGTGAGGACAGACGACTCTGCCTTTTTATACCCGAGAACTTCCATCGTCTTTTAATAATTATTAATATCGAATGTTCCTCGACATTCTAGAATGAAAATGATGCAATCCTTTTGGTGATGCCATAAAATAAAATTTGACACATCCGGCGTCACTCAAGATAACGATGTTTCTCACATCAGTTTTGCATCAGTCAAAAACGATGAAAGACGATGTAGACATTGAGAGGGAGCGGAGGGCGTTGTCTGTAAGAGCAAACATGATTGCCCGCAGGTTTGCTCGTTGCTCCACTGATGTCAAAATCTGCCTATTCCGAGCCTACTGTACTAGTTTCTACACGAGCAGCCTGTGGGTTAATTATACGCAAAAACAGTACTGCGCCCTACGCGTACAATACAACAACGCGTTCAGGGTGCTGGTTGGGCTGCCCCGGTTCTGCAGCGCGTCGGGGATGTTCGCCGAGGCGCGAGTGGACTGTTTCTACAGCACCATGCGCAAGCGGTGCACATCCCTGGGGCGCAGAATTCGGGCCAGCTCCAACGGTATACTGAATACGTTCGCAAACAGGTTCGACTGTGAGCATCTAAACCATTGTTGTATGGTACATGCGCAATACCTACACTAGATGCTCACATACCACATTTTTTTCCGACATAGTATATTGTTATTTAATTGTTGTTATGTCACAATTGTACTAACCATTTGACATGTATAATTAAGTTTACTAACAAATATGGATTTTTGACATCTGAAAATAAATGAAAAATTAAAAACACTGATTGAATTCGGTCTTTTATTATTTAAGATTTTTATTTTTATTATGTTTCTAATAAGCAAAGGATTGTTTAATTCAAGTATATAAAAATGTTTCTAATAATTAAAATTGATTATCGATCAATAAAATATAGGTAGTGAATTTTTTTGAGATACATACAACGCCATCTGCAGTAAACATGGCGAACTATGACGAGAAACACGCTCGGATTTCGGTACATTGAAAAACGAGTTATTGAGCGTTTGTGCAGTTAGTGCGCCGCCATGTCGCTAGATGTCGTGGTATGTAGTGTTTTAATAGTATAGTGTTATGTAAAATTAAAAATGTAGCGTGTCATAAAATTGCACACGTTACAGATTGTGACGTCACCTCATCGTTCACTGAAAAACGCTTTACTATGACCATTGTGTGTTGACACAACGGTCATAGTGAAGCGATTGGTTTAGTAGAATTGGACCCCTGAGGTAAGTAGGCCATATGCTTGTGACCTCACCTCATCTTATAACTAGCGCCACGGCTTCGCTTCGATTATGATGTATCTCATAAGATTTAACTAGCAGCATTAACAACGTAAGCGCCCGAAAATATATTTAATACTACTTTTATCTACTTTTACAAGCTTTTATTTAATTTGCAATGTAATAACGAGTATGTATGTTTGTCCGGGTGGAATCTTGCAACTGAATTTTAAATCAGTGATCTTTAACCGATCGAGCTGAAATTTGATAAACACGCTTATTTTGTATAACAATACATGCTTAGCTTTGTGAAGTCATTCTGATTCCAAAATGGTGGATCATCCAAGATGGCGGAATAGTTATTTTTTCTGCACTACCACAGTATGGGTGTCAAATGAAAGGGCTTGCTGAGGAGAACACGAAAACTAATACAACGTCACATTAATGTAAATCGGATGACAATGCAATATTATTATGACATAGAGCTGATCTGATGATGAAGCCGTAAGGTGGCCATGGGAACTGTGTAATAAAACGACGCAACGCAATCGAGTTTGGGCTCGTTTGATTCTTCTTGACAAGTATTCTGGTCTTAGATGAGATTCAGGGTCTAATGATGGAACCGGAAGGTGGTCATGGTAACTCTGTAATAAAACCACGCCACTAGTGTTTGGACTCATTTGAATCTGCTTGCGGTTCTGAATAATTTTTTATAAAAGCTTGTTTTGGAAAAGTGATGTTTCAATTAAAAATCTTATTATAAATATAATGTGCATGCATTATGCATTATACCTTTGACGACCTCCGTGGCGCAGTGGGCGAATAGCCAGCTAAGACGCAGGAGGTAGCAGGTTCGATTCCCGCTGCAGAACCAATGTTTGCATGATCTACAGATATTTGTTCCGGGTCTGGTTGTTTCTCTATGTATTATAAGTATGTATTTACAAAAAAAAAGTATATAAGTATTCTATCAGTTATCTGGTTCCCATAGTACAAGCTATGCTTAGTTTGGGGCTAGATAGCTCTGTGTGAAATGTCCAGCAATATTTATTTATTTATTTATTTACCTTCTGGGATAAATTATTTAAATTATTGTGAAAACCTTTGCGTAATTGAAAAGAACTAAGCGCACAAACTTGTTTTTTTTCGTCGGTTCAAAGTACAAATCTCCAATCTCACACATCAATACAAGAGACATCTGGTATATAAATCGAGAAAGTTCATAAAAACAGCCGTACACCTACATAAAGATAAGGGTAGGCGTAAATTGGGAGCATAATGCTTCAATACCCATCTCGGGGTGGTCCCTAAAGCCCACGATACACTGTAAAATAGGATTCCATTTGCAACACAATACCAGGACAGGTGAGATTGTAGGAATTCTCAGCAGGCACGAATATGTAAATGGTGGCTCTTGTCCTCTCTGTCTTGAGGTAGACTTTGTTGCAAGATATTCGTTTTTAGCCCCCAACGCGAAAAGAGTGGTGTTATAAGTTTGACGCCTATGACTGTGTGTCTGTCTGTCAGGACAGGAGAAACTATCCCAATCCCTTTACTTAGAACCTGGAAAGTTTCAATTCTCAATTTCAAAATAAACAATCAGATGCTAGAACTACATTCAAAACTGAATCGAGAATCTAATATAGATATTTGTCAGTTATTTTATTCGAAGCTGATATACGCTTGAGGCTCGATTTCACCGCTGGTCTTAATCAATGAATTAATTTATGAATTAGTAGCAGATGGTTAGTGAAACAGTTTGAGTTCGTCCATAATCAGCGTTTATCGCATGCAATTATTATCAGCATTCTGTCTTAATATTTTTTTTGTTGTAAGATAAATAATCCTTTAATAACAGAAAGAATATACAATTATTTACAATAAAAATACAGAAGAAACAGTTGAATCATCTAAAGACCGTTGCAAACGATCTATAGATAGCTCAACTGCTCCAGATCACTACCTGGCGGAAGTGTCCCCAAGACACTGGCTGCATTGCCCCGCTGAATTGCAATGCTTATGCGTTGACCCAGATAAGCGCCAGCTCTTGGATCACACGTCGCATCGACCAGACGCACAGAAAGTTTGTTTTGAATTTGAAAAATTGCGCAATTTTGAAAATGCGATGGGTCCCGGTACCCCATGGACTCAGGGTCTCGACCCCAAATGGCTCAAATACGTAAGCTCTGTCGAGACTTCCATGTTTGCACCGCTTGAGATCTTCGGCTGAATTTGCCACCGCACCGGCCCCAACTGCTGTACCAGACAGATGAGATGGCGCAAGGGTATCGACGAACGTGGCGTACCACACCGAAGGCCTACTCTTCTCCCAAGGTATAAGAGTCATACCGGCAGGCCTCTTACCATCGTCACGTATCAGAGCGTTCGGTTCGAGAACGGCTGGAACGTTGACGCTGCAAAAAGCCCGGCGGATGATATCATTAAGGCTAGCGTGACGGGAAATTAATTAAACATAATGTTATGAAATCCAACTCGGATGGGCAGCGTTTGGGAAATTTCGCAACGTCTTTTCGTCCAACATACCTCAGTGCCTTAAGACGAAAGTCTTCAATCAGTGTGTGTTACCAGTGATGACATATGGAACCGAGACGTGGTCCTTCACTATTGGCCTTATGAATAAGCTCAGAGTCGCTCAACGAGCTATGGAGAGGGCTATGCTCGGGGTTTCTCTACGGGATCGAATCAAAAATGAGGAGATACGTAGGAGAACTCAAGTCACCGACATAGCCCGATGGATTAGCACGTTGAAGTGGCAATGGGCAGGCCATATAGCGCGCAAAACAGATGGCCGATGGGGCCGAAAGGTTCTCGAGTGGAGGCCACGGACCGGCAAGCGCAGCGTAGGACGTCCACCCACAAGATGGGCAGACGACTTGGTAAGAACCGCAGGTCGGCGTTGGATGCAGGCCGCTTCCAATCGCAGTTCCTGGAGATCAATGAGGGAGGCCTTTGTCCAATAGTGGACGTCCTACGGCTGATATGATGCTGATGACGATGAATGTTATGAATAAAACTTATATCTCTAATTATTATCTATGCATACCTGAACCTCTTTATGATCTATATAGGCAGCATCAAACGTTGCATTGACCGTCATCGAGATCGAAACTTCAACTCGTTCAATGTTTACATTTTACTATAGGAATTGGCCTTCATGTGTTTACGAAGTCACCCGCTAGATGGAGCAAGGGTTTGCAGCTGTAGGTGATAGAGACTGGAAGAGTCGAAGGCTCAGTGGCGCTCCTTGGGAGAGGTACCTACGAGCAGTGGCCTGCTGGATACCAATTACACATAACAACGCCCTACATATTAAATATAGGAAAATCCTCTGTGTATAAACAGCGTATCGCACCACATGATGCAGACGAACAGGTAAGTAATAGTCGAATTTCGCTAAAATACACGTGCGACGTACTCGTATCTCAAGTAAAACACATGGAGGGTAACGTCAGGGGTGTCAAGAGAAAACGTAAAAGCATGTAAGCATGTTAGAACGTCAAAGGTGATACTTTGTAACAGTGTTGTTTGTGCCTTCTTTTGACCTAGTTCACGGTGAGTTTACGCCTTTACTGTGTGTTCCAATGGGCTAAGTGCAGGTTATATTGGAAGCCCATCGTCCAATGTCAATACACTTTTAACTCCTATTACAAAGTATTGCCTCGAAGATCATGCAGCTTAGATATGTGCCCTGCGATGCACTGCTCTACGTCCATCAACTTTTTTTTCTTATTTATTTCCGTAATCCAACAGCGTTATACAAAATATAGTACACATTTTTTATGTCTTATAGTAAGGCGAAAACTAGGATTACTTAATTTATCACATTTTATATAACAATAAACAACAGTGTCAAATTTGTTGAAAGATCCTTATAAAACAACAATAACCATAGATGAATCCATAACTATGAAATGGGCCTATGGTCCACACCAACACGATCATTCACTATGTAGGCACATATGCCTACGTAATAAATAACATACTGATGTGGCTGTGTGTGTATGTGTGTGTGTGTGTGCGTATGTAACTTGAGGCATACAGATGTAAAGCTTCATGTGCCAGTAATTTCATTCATAATTCAACCTTTTGTAATTTCTTCATACCGCTGTCCATTACTGCTTCGCTCATTACTTTCCATCCAAATGTTGCCTGGAAGAAATCGCTTTCAGCGATAAATAAATATAAATAAATATTGCTGGACATTTTACACAGCGCTATCTAGCCCCAAACTAAGCAGAGCTTGTACTATGGGAACCAGATAACTGATAGAATACTTATATACTTTTTTTTTGTAAATACACACTTATAATATATAGAAAAACATCCAGACCCGAAACAAATATTTGTAGATCATGCAAACACTTGTTCCGCGACGGGAATCGAACCCGCTACCTCCTGCGCCTCAGCCGGCTATTCGCCCACTGCGCCACGGAGGTCGCCCATTTTACTATATTTAGCGTTATTTAGTTTTTTAAGTATTCCTGGTGTACACTATAGCATTATTTTATTCTATTCTTTCACCGGCAACCATACCCTTTAAACCTAAAGACAGCAACGCTGCTTCGCGGCAGGAATAGGTATTAATATTTGTAATGGTAAAAAATTACTATTATTCAAGGACCATGTTCATTTTTTGTACGTACCTCTGACTATCTTCTATTCCCTCGTGGATCTAAAGATATTCTTCAAAAGGGTTTACATCACTTACGATTATTTAGTAAAAAGGGTTTCTCGAATAGGCCCCAAAAATGCATATGCAAAATCAGAAATCGTTGAATTGTAAAATTTTGCGGCAAGTATTGTTTATTTAAAGGTTTTTTTATAGCTACAAATAATAAATAAAGTTGAAACTATAGTGTCAGTGTTATCTACGCAATCACCACGAATAATCATTTCATTTCTATCACCAATTTATTTATATATTAAAAAAAATCCTTTTAAGTCTCGTCGATAACCCTATTTACCTAAGAGGTGTGATCTCGCTTATCCTGCTCGACGGAGCGGAAGACGATAAAAATGGCTCTCCGACGTGAGGCGCCTTCGTGTGAAAACGCCCTTATTAAACGCCTTTAGCAAATACTTGAATTTATTTCTACGTTACTATTTTTAAACTGGAAAACGCGCTGTAGCACGATGGAAAAACGACTCTTAATAAGTAATCTTTTCATCTAGCGAGGGGACGTGCTTCAGTCTAAAAATAGGCTAAATTAAAATATTAGTTAAAAACCGTTGGGAGCTCGCATACTTAAGAACGTCCTATTACTTCTATATCGCACTCACCCGTATTTCAATCCCGTATTTATACTTGACCGAGCTAAGCGAGATCGTTGTATGTATGTTTGTTTGTCCGAGGATAACTTTCGAAGCGTTTATCCGATCATAGTGAAATTTGGTCTAAAGGTAGGATGGCACAATTTTGGTGTGACTAAATGAGCTAAATATGTGTGGGGGGGGGGGGGGGGGGATTGAGATATTGGGGTTCAAGAGGTAAAAAAAAAAAACAAAATGGGACTCTCCTGTCAAATGACATTTCTAATAAAAGGTCTTTATGAGTTCATTTCGATCCCGTTTTTATTTTTAGTTTAAACCTTGTTGTTTTTACAATATTAGACATAATAAAAACTGAACTTTGACAAAATTCACAGGGTACACCAGTGACCCCACAGTGCTGTAATTTGGTATGCGTGTAGCTTAAGTGACACAAATATAGGCAAAACTCTGAAATCTGCAATTTGTACCCCAAAAAATAAATCCACTTTATATGAACTCTCGTTACCTGTAGTTTGAATGAAAATGTAGGTCAAGCATATTGATTATTATTTCGTGGCACTACTGGTCAAAGATTATGAATATTTCTTTTTGTTTTTTGGGAGAATCGCGAGATCTCAGTTCGGGGCGAACCACTAGTAATGACAAATACAAAAGCTCTTTACAAGTTGATACCTCAATAAAAATATTGAACTATTTATAAATCAACTGTACGTTTAACTGTACCTAACTTAACTAGACTCACTTGAGTCAACTACCAATAAATAAATCAATTAGATCTACCTCGTTTTAGCCATTGAACGTAGTATTAGCAATTTTGACAATTGAATTGATCTTATATTTGTAGACAAAAATCTTGTCGAATGTCCATGTGTCCACCCCGGTATCAGTTAGGAACTCTTATCTTGATATTGAACAGTACGGTTAGGTAGGTCCAACTTAGAGAAAGATGTCAGTCGACGAATCCAACTCGGCTGGGCAGCGTTCGGGAAACTACGTGACGTCTTCTCGTCTAAAACACCTCAGTGTCTTATGACTAAAGTTTTTGATCAGATTATGTTACCAGTGATAACATATGGTACAGAAACGTGGTCTTTCACTATGGGCCTCATAAGGCTCAAGGTCACTCAGCGTGGTATGGAGATATATGGGCCTATATTTAACAGTGTTTATGATGATTTTTGTAGGGAACACAAATCTTGCGATAATTTCTACATACCGTTCCCATTTGTGTTCAATTGGGAACGGTTAACACAATACGCCTAAACCACAAATTATTCAAGTAATTATATGAAATATTTACTTTAGGACCTATCATTAATCTAGATTATTGCGGTGGATAATCAATTATGCAACATTCAGGTAACCAGGCTTTTGTAAATTAGGGGCATTTTAAAAATTGTATTTTACAAACGAGGATGGTTTAAGCAAAACAGTTTATCCTAATATAACTATGTATTTACAAAAAAAAGGTATATAAGTATTCTATCAGTTATCTGGTTCCCATAATACAAGCTCTGCTTAGTTTAGGGCTAGATAGCGCTGTGTGAAATGTCTATCAATATTTATGTATTTATTTAATATGGTTTGTAAATTTATTTGTTTGTTTGTAGGTGGTAATCTCAGACATTACTGAACTGATAGTATTTTTCAAACCTTTGCGATCTCTGTACTTTATTAATAGTTTAAACTGGTATTTATTACGTATGTACCTTTTTATTTGTTATCTCGATGTTTCAACCGTGTTGCGACAGCCGTGGTCGAGGGTGGACTCCCGCGATAAATAAACGATACATACGCGATAAATACTCGTTTTAATTAGTAATTATGTACTGAACCAATTCTGAAAATTCTTTGACTGATATAAAGCTACACTATCCTAGAGTGCTTTAGGCTATTTTTTATAGCTAGCCGAGCGAGTTAGGGTGTGTCCAATAGTATATAATATTTTGGTGCCAAAATAATTTAGAAAGACTAAAGAGAGGTTAAAAACTGTAAAAAATAATTGATCGACCGAAGCGAGATCTCCAAATCAACTTGGGCAAATCAGCGTTGTATGTATGTATGTTTGTTTGTCCGAGGATAACTTAAGGAAATTTTGTATATAAGTACCTAGGTAGTGATGGCACAATTTTGGTGTGACTAAACGAGATCGTTGAGATATTGGGATTCAAGATGGGTAAAAAAAAACAAAATGGGATTTTCCGGTCAAGTGATACGTCTAATAAAAGGTCTTTGTGAGTGCATTTTGACCCCGTTTTTATTTTTAGTTTAAACCTTGTAGTTTTCAAGTTATTAGCCATAATAAAAACTGAACTTTGACAAAATTCATAGGGTTTCATTCAAATTAATTCAGCCACTAGTAACATAGTAAAAAAACTGAAATACGGTAGGACCTTAGACTGGAAGGGTGCTGCAGGGAACCTTGATGTGCCGTTGGGTGAAAAATTCGAAGAAAAATAGCGATTTAAAAAAAAATCAAGTAACACAGTGTGGAATAACGTATCCCTATTTTTTGCTTCACGTCTGGTTAATTTATTTAAGTTTCACTATAAAGACGTGGGAAAAGTGATTAATATTTTTACAACGTTTTATTTTATGCAGTAACCGTAAAATAGTTTGCGCTTTTGATTAATTGCTTTTAGTCATGAAACCTCGGTTTTCTGTTTTTTATTTCATGACTTTTTACATAGATTTATCGCTATATTTTATTGAACAAAGTTTTTATTTTGCACTTTGCATAGATTTCGTTTTTTTTTAGCTTGATTGAAACTGTATTTGCTTCCGGGGAATATTTTATTGGCTGTGAGGAAATCTTAACTGTTGTAGTAACGAGTAAAGATAAATTATTATCATCATCATATCGGTCATAGGATGTCCACTAGGCCACCTCATAGATCTCAAGAGTGACTGATTTTGTGCTGCCTGCACCCAGCGAATCCCAGTAGTTTATCAGGTTGTTTTTCTATGTAGTGGGGGTCCGTCCTACGCTGCACGGGATTTATCACGTACACTCGACAAGCGCCAAGCCTATCCAGCTAGAAACCATTTTCGTTTGCGTGTTTTGAATGAAGCTAGCCCAGCCCTTTTTTGTTTTGACCAATGAGGGACATAAAGTCCCGTTCTTCGGGTTAGTCCTTTGTCTTTACAAAATACTTTGTTACGTAACGTAGGTAGTTAGTGGCTCGGTTGCATCTTTGCTCTTTATTGTTGTGAAAGTTTATTATAAGGTGTTGGGATTATGTTGGGTTAAATATTACGTCACAGCTATACCTGAGGTGTAAAATTGAATGTGTTTCACCCTGCCGTGACCACAGCACTTTTTGAATAATATATTTAAATTTTACCTCACTAACACATCATCCTGTAATTCTTGATATTTATACCTAGGATAACCGTCCAATTAGGTAAGTCCAACTTCGACAAAGAGGTCGCACGAAAAATCCAACTCGGCTGGGCAGCGTTCGCGAAACTTCGCGATATCTTCTCGTCCAAAATTCCCCAGAGCCTGCAGACTAAAGTCTTCAACCAGTGTGTGTTGCCAGTGATGACCTATGACACTGAAACGTGGTCCTTTACTCATGGCCTCATGACCAAGCTCAAGGTCGCTCAACGAGCTTTGGGGATATGTTCGAGGTTTCTTTGCGTGACAAAATCCGCAATGAGGAAAGCCGCAGAAGAACTAAAGTTGCCGACATAGCTCTCAAAATTAGCAAGTTGAAGTGGCAATGGGCGGGCCACATCGCTCGTAGAACCGATAACCGTTGGTGAAGAAAGGTTATCGACTGGAGACCACAGACTGGAAGACGCAGCGTAGGCCAGCCACCCACAAGGTGGACCGACGATCTAGTAAGAATCGCGGGGAGCCGTTGGGCGCAAACGGCTACCAACCGCTCGTTGTAGCGATCTAAGGGGGAGGCCTATGTTCAGTAGTGGAGGTCATCCGGCTGATGATGAACACACCATCTACGTCGAAAATTACTGTCATAATTTAAATGATAGTTGATCGAATGTCGTAACATAACTGACAAAAAATAACTGACTAATTATCATTAAAAAAATACATTTCTAGAAACCCAATAAGTGTTGTGTCTTCCTACTGGCAAATGAACAAAACAGTGGGACGCCAAAAAAAGTGGCACTCCGGGAGCGTCGACAGAAGTGAAAAATCTAGCGTTCAATGTTTGGGTATTCAAAATTTAAAAGCAGACTACACTACATATACTTACATACAGAGGTGTCGGTAACGGTAACAGTGTCGCGAGTTCAATGGTTTTTCCCGTGCGAGGTGAGACGTTGTTCTTAGCGGATCGCACTCAGACTGATGAAGGTTCACGAATTGAACCGAAACATTGGTGGTTGAAACACCGATAAAACGGAACGTGATAAATCCCGTATTTATAATTATATTTGTGTACAGTATCAAATAAATACTTATTATTATACACTCTAGTGGAAGCATACCTAAATTAACACATGGCATAGTTTAACATTCCCGGGGAATATGTTTGCGGTCGAATCACCGCATTACCGTTTGCGGTGCGATCGACTGTCGAGCGATGCACTATACCGATGCTAAATTAAGAGGTATCCCGGCGAGATACTTATTTCACCATCAATAAACACACAAAATCTGTTATTTCATGAGGTTTGTTACATCTATCAAGACTAGTTCTAGCTGAAGTGGCAGTGGGCAGGGCACATAGCTCAAAGACGGCCACGCATTGGAACGCGCAGCGTAAGACGGCCCCCACTAGATAGAAAGACAACCTGATAAAGGTTGCTGGGAGCCGTTGGATGCAGGACGCACAAGATCGGTCGCTATGGGAATCTATGGGGGAGGCCTATGATCAGCAGTGGACGTCTTGTGACTGGTATGATGATAGTGATGATACTAGTTAGCGTTTTGCATGGCGTAAGGGTATCGACGCACTCAGCGTCCCACACCGGAAGCTTAGATAGATTGATTGATTGAAAATACTTTATTGCAATTATAAAACTAGTACGAAGGCGAACTTAATGCTAAAGAGCATTCTCTTTCGGATAACCTTTGTGTTTTGTAGATAAAGATGTGTAGGTAGTGCACAGGAAAGGGAACTAAAGAAAAATTTGCACAGGACTAATAAAAATAGCACAGGTACATACTACTTAAATAATTTATATCATATTCTAAACAATACCATTATCAAATAAAAATACATACATACATAACAATAGAAGAAGTGATAAGGAATGATTAAGTTGCTCATTTTTGGTCAGTTTGACAGAGAAGGTGCCTATAGATTCTCAATCTGAATGCTTCCACTGAAGTAGCCTCGAAATAATTTGGTGGCATATTATTCCAGAGACGAGTAGCGGTTATGGTGTAAAAGTCAGAGTAAGTAGCCGTGTTATGCTGTGGAGTAATCAATTGGAAACGACGAGACGATCGCACAGCTCTGTCCTCAGTTGATACAAACTTAAATCGCTCTCTGAGGTAGCTGGGAGATAGTGGGTTGCGAAGAATACTAAACAGGAGGGATAGCATGTGGGCATCTCGACGAGCTCTGATGTCAAGCCATTTTAGCATAGATGGATAGATATACACATTTATTTCGACGCAAGTACCAAACACACAGAAACTACATAGGTGCGGTGGATAATTAAAGGCAGACAATTAAAAACACGTTAACATAAACAAAAAAATATAAATACAACAAAAGATACGCAATCAGTCACTATGAGCCATGTGCCGAAAAAAGGAGAATGGCTCAGCATTATGCTCAACAATAAACTTATTGCTCGGCGCTGGTTTCCAGCCATCAAACCCTGCCTACCCTTCTCCAAGGTTACAAAATTCATACCTTCAGGCCGTTTACAGTTGGTAGTCACGTATCAAGCTTTTATAAAAATAATCTTTATCAAATATACTTGTTCTAAGGTCTCTAAAAATATCTTACGCCGCCGTCCTTATTTGTTCATATAGATCCTGTCCATCCAAAGGTTGCCTGGAAAAGATCGCTTTTAATAAAGCCGCCCACTGTACCTATGATTTAAAAGTGTATTTTCTTTTATATGTTTGTAAATAATGGTGTGCAAATAAAGAAATTATCTATCTATCTTTAAAAAAAAAACAATGAAGCAGATAAAGGAGAATAACGCTGTTTTATTCACAGTTATATAACGGTATATTATGAACGAATGAACTGAACTTAAACTTAATTGAATCTACATTATGTAACGCTAAAACGTTTATAATCTGATGCGGCAAAGTAGCCGCCTCTTTATTATAACATACTATAAGGGTCTAGGTCAGTGGGAATTAAACTCAGTATCACTTCACAGTAATTGCACTATTTATTACAACTTCACTTAAACTATAGTACACGTGTTGCTTCGTCCAGTGCTCTACCCAGAATGACCGTCGTTTTTCAATGCATCGTCCAACACGTCACCGTAAAAAAAAACGAGGTGAGCTGTGATTGGTCGACGCCTCTGATTCGTCGACGTCTCTGATTGGCTTCCGTACTAACAGACAATACACTTATTAGCTTCCGAATAATCAATTGATATATTGTTAAGAATCAAGTTATACATTTTAAGTAGTGTTAAAAATAGTACTTAGTTATTTTCTAGTTACTTATGCGAAATACGCAGTAAATTTAACGGCAATATCTATCATACCTAACAATACCTACTTAGAAATAAATAAAATATTAAAAGAAATAGTGGCACTTCAACTGACTATGTATTACAGATTTTATGATGTGGAATAAGGAGGTAAAAGAAAGAAGAATGGAGAGAATTGCATAAGTTGCATCGTCTAGAGTACAGCTTTTAAACGTGTATGATGATAAGCCTTTCAAAAGATAACTCCAATCAACATAATCGCTAACAAACTTAAGACACCGTGGTGGCCGCGAATAGCCGGTTGAAACGCAGGAGGTAGCGGGTTCGATTCCCGCCGCGGAACGGTTAGCACGATCTACAGATATTTGTTCCGGGTCTGGTTGTTTCTCTATATATTATAAGTGTGTATTTACAAAAATTAAATGTATATAAGTATTCCATCAGTTATCTGGTTCCCATAGTACAAGCTCTGCTTAGTTTGGGGCTAGATGTGGCTGTGTGAAATGTCCAGCAATATTTATATTTAAATAAAAAATAATATTAAAATAAATTTGGGGCTTGATAGCACTGTGTGAAAAGTCCAGCAATATATTTGTTTATATTTATTCCTTGTAAGACAAAACGAGTGATAAAATATGCATCAATGGTGTCCTAATGAGCAAAAACGAGGGTAACGACGTCTAACATCAGGTTAAATAAGCGCGTACATTGATAACGCAGAGGAAGCGTGGTACACAATACATTAGAACAAAGTAAGTCGGGGCGTGCCCTTGTCAAGCGCACGCGGCCATTATGCCCCGGACCTAGCGTGGCGCAAGTTATAATACACACGACACAACACATAATAACACTTTTTACACCTCGGCCTATCTCCATTAAGCAATGATCCACTTTATCCAAAGGTTGTCTGGTAAAGATCGCTTTGCTAAGCGATAAAACCGCCTATTATGCTTACATTTATTTGTTTTATGATATATTGTTTTGTCTAGCTTGTAAGAATTGTATAATAAAGAATTTTCATTCATTCATTTTTTTTATACAATATAGGCTTTCGTTTGACCACGATCTCGCCTTATGGTAAGCGATGATGCAGTCTACGATGTTACCCGCTTGCCTAGAAGAAACCTATTCACTCGCGACTTAAAACTACTCAGGTTGTAGCTATCAGGAAACACAGACTCCGGCAAGGCGTTCTACTCTTCGGCGGTGCGCATAATATAGGTGAGAACAGTACTCCAAACACGATCGGACTTGTGCTTGGTACAAGTTGAGCAACTGTCCTGGATGTGAAGTAGTGCCCCACCTTTGCTAGTATACCAAGCTTTTTAGCAGCCAACTGGGCTTTCGACTCAATGTAGGAGCCGAAATTGATTGTATCATTAATGTATTAAAGTATTTATTGGACAAACAGATGTACAAATTACTCTTTAATTACCAAATAAAGTAAAACGCCGGTGTTAAGCCTTGTAAAATGTGTTATGCCATGTTAATCCTTACAAATTATAGGACAGATAATTATATGCGAGGTCTGTTTTAGACTCAACATACAAAAAAAGTTATAAGATCAGGCCGCCGACCACAATCTTTTAGAAGACCATCATGATTCAGGAGCGTTTTGTTCTAAGCTTGTAGCAACATGACTTCGATTTGAACCACAAAACTTACTAACATTACTGTTATAATCCTGTGTATATATTATTGCTTTCTAGTGATTACACCACGTTCAGTATAAAACATTGCAAAAATAAACACGATTTACTTACTTTTTAGAATGGTTTTACGATCTTATTTGAGCTCTAATGTGAAACGTTTTGAGTGAACGATTTATGGTGACGTCACCAAAACTGCTTCGCCTTTACAATAATACAGTAAGCTTACTAATTGAGAGTCATGGTACGAAATGTCTGTATTATAATATTTTAATATTGCTATAAGAGATTGAGGTTACCCCATTGGTTTCTTACGACCCATCTCCATTTACACTCTGTATTTTTGTAAGTGGAGATGATTTTTTGCGAGATACATACTTGTTTCGAGATAAAAGTTAAGACCAACTGTCAATTATCTGTCATTGATTTCAATTAAACAACCGCCTTATTGTCGGACTGTCATATGAAAGAAATCACGGGCATTCACCGATTAATGTTGCCGCGGTATAATAAACGCGCAGTGAAAGTTGCACGATAGAATGCATAATTTTGAATAATATTACTCCGCTTATGCTTATGACTTGGGCGAAAAGGTAAGTAATGCTTTACTAATGACTGTGTGTCGAGATTTTTTCCCTATTCATAAATATGCATTAACGATGGGTTTTTTCACAATGTAAGCACATTTTAAATTTAACCAAAAATAACGAAAGACACAATTTTACGAGTATGCTTTAAAATATGAACTAAGTGGTATTAGGGCAATTATGTTGGCACAAATCTATACTAAAAATATGTACCACAATAGCAGACTCGCCCGCGTTTTTGCACGATGAAAATTTTCCGTTCCCGTTTTACCTTCGGGATAAAAACTATATAAAATAAGACACTGGTCAAAGTGTCGCGACACTTCATGTAAATGACTTCACGTCAATGCACGACTAAATTAAATGGATATTGTTTATACAAAAATAATAAAATCGCGATTAAAAAATAAAGGGCAGGGGTAGGAGGGCGCAAAATATTTTACGACCTATTCTCATACCTACCAAATATACAAAAAAAATCATTAAAATCGCTCGACCCGTTTCGGATGAGTGCGACCACTAAAACCGTGACACGAGATTTTTATATATTACAGAAAAAGATTTACCGTTGACAGCACTGAAATGACAACTATCACTGTCTATCTGTAGTTCTTGTTATGTACCTGCCTATATTGATAGTTCTTAATCTGTTGTTTTTTATATATCCTTCTGTATTTTTATAGTTACCCACCATCTTCATAATCAGTGTTATTTTTAATGTCTTTTCTGAATGTATCTTTTATTTCCTTCTGTTTTGTCTGTGCTGTACTGTTGTCCTAAATAAACGTCATTTGCTTTACTAATTGACATTTCTAAAAATAGACTGAAAATTTACCATCACACTCAGGTACACACTCAAAAACTCACAAATATCCCGTTTTTAGGGCTCCGTACCCAAAGGGTAAAACGGCACCCTATTACTAAGGCTCCGCTGTCTGTCCGTCTGTTACCAGTCTGTATCTCATGAACCGTGATAGTTAGACAGTTGAAATTTTCACTGATGATGTATTTCTGTTGCCGCAACAACAATAAATACTTAAAACAGAATAAAATTAATATTTACGGGGGGCTCCCATACAACAAACGTTATTTTTTTGCTCGTTTTAGCTCGATATTGATAACGGCAACAGGTACACGCTTAAAATACTCACAGAATACGGTTATATATTCACTTTAAAAATAAATTAATTAATTAAAATAAAACAAAATATTTAAGGGGGATTCCCATAAAACAAACGTGATTTTTATGCCGTTTTTATAGATAATGGTAGATAATGTCATAGGTTGTTGCAGGTTTTGTTTAATTTTAAAACCAACCGCGCATGCTTGTAGGCTCGATAGAAACGTCATGCAAGCAAGCCGCTGGCGATCTTTATAAAATAATGAAGAAAGAAATATAGGTATTATAATCATCACAGCTTCTTCTTTCGTGTCAATAACTATTTGAATAGAGAGCAACTTTCACACCCCTCTCTGTGGCCTGGTACAAGTCATTCCGTGTGCAGGTGGTTGGGCATAGAGGACATGAGAGCAGGTGGGCCATTGTTTGTGTGGTGGCCCCGCAGTGGCACTGGCTCCAGAATGGGTCGATGTAGCCCCACTTGCCTAAATTGCCTCGGCAGCGGCCAACTTGAGCGCGCAACCGGTTTAGGGACTTCCGAATTTGCCACTGCTTGTAGCCGGAAGGAAGATGCTCCGCTGGTGGAATGTAATCAGGGGGGCGCTGTGATGGGAGGACCATAATTCAAGTCTCGCTACTGCCAGGCTTTTGTCCGTGGGATTGGTGGATCGGAGGAAGCTACGACCATCACAGCTACGAAGTATTCTTTAAACAGGTTTGTACTACATATTGACTAGTCAAGAGTCCAGTATTTCATATGTACCCTGCAAGTAAGGGTGTAGCAATATTAAAACTAACTAGGCGGGTCTAGTGGAATCGAAGTTAAGAGATTTTATGTTTTGGATTTTATTGTTTGGTGGAATCATTATTGTAGAAAATTATTATCATTTCTTGCCGTTAAATACTTTGTTCAGAAGCATATAAAGAAAATCGTTTAGTTTTTATACGCCTAATATATTATTAACAACATCTACACAAAACAACGTAGCCGTATTATTTTCAGGCAAAGTTGCAAAAACAACAAAACAACGTATCAGTGTTGTGTTGTTACGTGATATCAGGAAGCCATAACAGTCTGTCGGTCAGCAAGGCCGACCAATCCTGTTACCTTCAAGTATAAAAATTAAACTAATTAAATCTGATCTGATGTTTAGTTTGTTTGGTAAAATAAATAATGCCGGTCTAAATAGCGCTATCTAGCCCCAAGCTAAGCAAAGCTTGTACTATGCAGATGTGTTTTTATTCTAGCCAGTAAGGAGATTCTAAACGGAAATTACCTTCAAAATTGAGCTCATGTCTCTTTTTAGCGTTTTTCTCTATGACTTATACTTTTGAACTCTCCCATACTAGCTAGAAAAAAAAATACTAGCTAGGATGTTTTTCGTGAATGCATATTATATTATAGAGAAACACCCAGATCCGGAATAACTAGTGGTTCGCCCCGAACTGAGATCTCGCGAGTCTCTCATACAAACAAAAATAATATATTTTTGTTTTTATGAAAGACTCGCGTAATCTTTGACACTCAAAATAGTGCCACGAAATACAAAACCACATACATGACCTGCAGTGTCATTCAAATTACAGGTAACGGGAGTTCATGTAGATTGGTTATTCTTTTTTTTTGGGTACAAAATGCAGTTGTTCTGGATTTCAGATTTTTGCCTGTATTTATGAATATCAAATTTCAGCATTGTGGGTTCACTGGTGTACCCTGTGAAATTCGTCAAAGTTTTGTTTTTATCATGGCTAATAACTCAAAAACTAAAAGGGTTAAACTAAAAATAAAAACAGGGTTGAAATTTACTAATAAAGACCTTTCTTTCGACGTCTCATTTGATCTAATAGTCTCATTTTCATATTTTTTATCCCTCTTGAACCCCAATATTTCAACAAGCCCCCACAGTTTTAACTCATTTAGTCACACCAAAATTGTGCCATCACTACCTACCTATATATATATAATTTCACAATGTTCAGATGAACGCTTCCAAAGTTATCCTCGGACAAACAAACATACATACATACATACAACGCCGATTTGCCCAAGTTGATCTGGAGATCTCGCTTCGCTCGATCAATATAGAACCTGCAACCTCCTACGTTTCGACTGGCTTGCCCACTACACCATGGGGGTCGTCAAATATGATTAAAACAGCACCAGGTGGCAAGTTGCAACTTAGCCTGGGACAAGATTGTTGTTGTAGTAGGCATTCCCTGCATCTATACAATGGTCGTAGCTGATTGTAAAATTGAGCGTTTGATATTAGCGAGACAACCTCAGTGGTGCAGTGGGCGAATAGCCGGCTGAGACGCAGGAGGTAGCGGGATCGATTCCCGCCGGGGAAGAAATGTTTGCATGATCTACAGATACTTGTTCCGGGTCTGGTTGTTTCTCTACATATTATAAGTATGTATTTACAAAAAAAAAGTATATATTACTTAGAAAACTTTCGTGATTGATTTCGATCATTATTATAAATACGGGATTTATCACGTACCGTCTTATCGGTGTTTCGACCGACAATGTTTCGGTTCAATTCGTGAACCTTCATCAGGGTGAGTGCGATCCGCTCCGAATAACGATAATAATATAATAACGATAATAATAACGACCCCGCTTCCTAAAAAAACAAATCCTTCGTCCTTTTCCGAGTACCGTCCTATATCCATTCTCCCGTTCCTATCCAAAGTCTTAGAGCGTCTTATACATCACCAACTCAGCTCATTCCTTAACGCAAACAACCTCTTGAATCCCTTTCAGTCCGGGTTTCGCCCAGGCCATAGCACTGTTTCTGCTCTCATCAAAATCACCGATGATATCAGGCATGGTATGGAATCTGGGCTGGTCACTGTCCTATCCCTGCTGGATTTCAGCAATGCCTTTAACAATGTGGATTTCGATATACTGTTAGCTTTTCTTCGCTCTCTTAACATATCTCCAACAGTAATTGACTGGTTTCGTAGTTACCTGTTTGGACGCCGGCAACGTATCCGTATTGACAACTCATTTTCCTCTTGGTGTCAATTGAGTGCTGGTGTACCTCAGGGCGGCGTTTTATCTCCTCTTCTTTTTGCCATCTTTATTAATTCCATCTCTGAACAACTCTCATCGTCCTACCACCTTTATGCAGATGATTTGCAAATTTATACCCAAGCCCCTGTTGGATGGTTACGTGAAGCAATTACTGACATAAATAGTGATCTCCAGAGTATTCTTCAGTGGAGCAAATCATACGGGCTGAAAGTAAATCCAACGAAAACTCAAGTGATTGTTATAGGAAGCTTGCGGATGATTACACAAATCGATTGGCTTGATTTACCTGAAGTGAAATTTGACGGTACATCAATAGAAGTTAGCAAGGTAGTCAAGAATCTGGGGGTACTCATGGATCGTCAGTTATCTTGGGGACCACAACTAGCAGCGGTAAGCCGAAAGACCTTTGCTGCAGCTGCCTCTCTTAAACGGCTGCGAAACTTCCTTCCGACTTCCACCAAAATTGCACTTGCACAGACATTGCTGCATCCCATTCTCGATTACGCTGACGCCAGCTATCTTGATTTAACTGAAGACCAACTCAACAAGCTTGAGCGTCTCCAGAATTTCTCTATTAGATTCATATTTGGCTTGCGCAAGTTCGACCACATTTCTGAGTATCGCCACAGACTTAAGTGGTTACCCATCCGCCTTCGCCGGAATGCGCATATCCTTTCCCTCCTTTACAGCATCCTTTTCATCCCTTCTACTCCGTCCTACCTCAAAGAACGCTTTAACTTTCTTCACCTTGCCAACTCTCGATCCTTACGTTCCTCTGAAACCCTTCAATTAAAAACTCCCCACCATACCTCAGTATTTTATAGTACCTCTTTTACTCTGCAGGCTACCAGACTCTGGAATGCCCTACCTGTCTCAATTCGTCATGCAAAATCTCTCCCTATCTTTAAAAACATGGTCAGACAACACTTTCTGTCATCCATTGCTCACTAGGCCATTTATTTATTTATACATTTTAATAATTTATGTATGTAGGTATGACAATATATATATATAAATATATATATATATATAAATATATATATATATGTATTTTATGTATCTTAATATTAATATTTATTAATTTTATGATAATATTATTTAATATAATTAAGCATTTTATTTTATATTAACTATATTTTTTATAAATTGTAATATATGCTTGTTTTAAAAAAAAAAAAAAAAACTGATTCTAAAAAAATCTTATGCCGCCGTCCTTATTTGTTCATATAGATTCTGTCCATCCAAAGGTTGCCTGGAAGAGATCGCTTTTAGCGATAAGGCCGCCCATTGTACCTATGATTTAAAATTGTATTTTCTTTTATATGTTTGTATTTAATGGTGTGCAATAAAGAAATTATCTATCTATCTATCTATCTATAACGATAATGTGCGAGGCGAGACGTTATTCGGAGCGGATCGCACTCACCCTGATGAAGGTTCACGAATTGAACCGAAACATTGTCGGTCGAAACACCGATAAGACGGTACGTGATAAATCCCGTATTTATAATAATGATTAAAAAAGTATATAAGTATTCTATCAGTTAGCTGGTTCCTATAGTACAAGCTCTGCTTAGTTTGGGGCTAGATAGCGCTGTGTGAAAAGTTCAGCAATATTTATTTATTTATTTTATTAATAATTACCGAGTGTTTTATTGTGTTCGTAGCGAATTGCTACGAGCGTAGCATGTGTTCCGCTACGCTTGCGTAGGCTGCGTAGCAGCTTACGTAGACCTTGTACTACGCTGTAGCATTTCATATAGCACAGAGGCATACAGTATGTTTAAACCTAAACGTAAGTGGTTAAGGATATGTAAATTCGCGTATTCTCGTTAGAAGGTTGACGAAACTGTACCCAAGCAATACTAATGGTTTGCCCCGAACTGAGATCTCGCGAGTCTCCCAAAACACAAATAAATATTAACGATGGCTAAACGTACTTAGTGAATAAAAATTATGTGAGGAATTGTCAAATCAAATACGTAAAATTTAAATATGTTAGTCGCTACATACGTTTAGGGATCGTTGTGCAAGCCGGCCCTTATCTTTGACTAATAAATTAGTGCCACGAAATACGTATCAACCTTACTAGACCTAACGTTTCATTAAAATTAGAGGTAACGGGGGTTCATGAAATTGAATACTCTTTTTAGGGGTAGAAATTGCAGTTATTCTGGATGTCAGACTTTTGTCTATATTTGTGTCACTAAAGCTACACGAGCACCAAATTCCATCATTGTGGGGTCACTAATGTACCCTGTGAATTTTGTCAATGTTTTGTTTTTATTATGGCTAATAACTACAAGGATTAAACAAAAATAAAAACGGGGTTGAAATGTACTAATAAAGACTTTTCATTTGACGTCCCACTTGACCTAATAGTCCAATTTTCATTTTTTACCTCTCTTGGACCCCAATATCTCAACAACCCCCAAACATTTTTAGCTCATTTAGTCACACCAAAATTGTGACATCACTACCTACCTATGTACCACGGTTTACGATAATCGGATCCACGCTTCGAAAGTTATCCTCGGACAAACAAACATACATACATACAACGCCATTTTTGCCCAAGTTGATTTAGAGATCTCGCATCGCTCGATCAATAATTTGTAATCATCATCATACACAACACAGTGTAAATGCAGAAATATAATTTATACATTTTTATTTAACTTATTTTCTTTATAAAATTAATCAAAAATCATTATATTATTTACGTTTGGCTTCTAACAAAACATCTCAATCATCGTTAAACCGCTAGATACATTTTTGTTAAATAAATAATGCTGGACATTCAACAGAGCGCTATCCAGCCCCAAACTAAGCAGAGCTTTATACTTGTACCAGATTACCGACAGAATACTAATACGCTTATTTTTTTGTAAATACATTCTTGACTCAATTCTACTCAACTTATATCCGTCAGTAACCTACGACTCGTTTCTCCTTAACAATAGTTTGACAGTGTTCTAAAGAGATACGAGTCATAGTCGGTTACCGACGGATATAGGAACCCGCCATTAGTGTCCTGTTTGAAATTATGATGTACTAGCTTCCGTCCGCGGCTTCGCACGTGTGGTTTGTCAATAAAAAGTAGCCTATGGTTGCCTGGAAGAAATCGCTTTCAGCGATAAGGCCGCTTATTGTACTATATTTAACATAAATTAGTTTTTTTAAGTATTCCTGGTGTACAATTAAGAATTATTCAATTCTATTCCTATGTTTTAATCAAGATTATAATCAACATATATACCAAATTTAAACGAAATTGGTTCAGCCGTTACGACGTGATTGAGTAACAAACAAATAAAGATATAAACCAAACATCCAAACTTTCGCATTTATAATATTAGTGTATGGGATAAACAAAGATACAAAATAATTATTTAAAAATCATAAATAATTGTTAGTTATATTATTTCAATATCATTTTTATGTGCTTGAAATGAATAACTGAAATTATGAATGAATATTATTAGAAACACACCCAACCCGAAATATCTGTACCTAACGCAAACATTTGTTCCGCGACGAGAATTGAACTCGCAACCTCCTGCGTCTCAGCCCGCTGTTCGTCCCCCGACCATATCTTTGACATTATTAAATTCTCTCCATCCAAATTTTGTCTGAAAGAAATCGCATCAAAGCGATAAGACCGCCCATTGTACAATTTCCTTTGTGTCTTCTATTTTGTCTGTAATTTTTTAATGTATACCTTAAAGTGTTTTCATTCATTCATTCGTCCACTGCGCCAAGGAGGTCGACGGTTTTGCTAAGGTTTACTGAATTTATAGTATAGCATAATATATATTTATTTACGATATACACAATTAGAAACACAAAATAGAGACCTGGGCCCGTAGCAAAATTACATTCACTTCGAATCGTTTCGATTTCTACACAGGTTTGTTGTCGATGTATCACGTGGTATTTCCATAGCATGTGTCAAATCCATACATTTTCGGACTTATCGACTAGCGTCATCGCTAATCGAATGTAACTTGGCTAAGCCCTCAGTCCCTTTAAGTTGTTACTCTGTCTCAATCAATTGAAATTATTTGCATTAAAAACGAGATATTTGCCATGGTTTGCGAGTTTTTAAGTATCCCGATATTGTGACAAAAACATATAGCCATGTAAGTTTCAAAAGTTATATCAATTTAAATTAATTAAATAAATAAATATTGCTGGACATTTTACACAACGCTATCTAGACCCAAACTAAGCAGAGCTTGTACTATGGGAACTAGATAACTGATAGAATACTTAAATATTTTTTTTTTGTAAATACATACTTATAGAGAAACAACCAGACCCGGAACAAATATCTGTAGATCGTGCAAACGTTTGTTCCGCGGCGGGAATTGAACCCGCTACCTCCTGCATCTCAGCCGGCTATTCGCCCACTGCACCACGGAGGGCGTAAATTGGTAATGACTATGTAGTGGACTTGTACTCGTACAAAATAAATGAGACAAATTAAGCTTGAAATCTGTGTGCGAAATCGGGCCCATAACTTAGAGAAGTCTCTACAGCTGTGAACAATCTCCAAACACAGTTTAAGCAACAGTTACTACCCAACTTAAGCCATTTTCCTAATGTCAGCAAGTGACTGCCTTAACCCTAACTATTGCAAAGTTTAAAGTATGCTCACGCGCGCAAGTTTCGCACAATCACATTGAATACCAGCCGATTGTACTTCCAACTTATTAGGAAAGTTGTATCTTGTTGCCCGGGCCTGAACGACGGATCGTTAGTGGCTAATGGGTACATTAACTGAGGTGTTTGGACTGACCTTGACTTTCTACGGGATATTCATTACCTATTATTTGTCTCAAAATATTTGGGTACTATCCATGGTATTAGTAGTTCCCAGCATGTTATTATACTACTTTGTTACAATCAGTTTCAATCTGTCGGTAGAAAACCCGATTAATTTACAAAGTTGCAACTATCTACAAACGTACTGATCAATTAGAATCAACCGTATTATATATATTTAACTATTGAAATTAAAAACAACTTCCATGGGGATATCGTATTGATTTCACATTATTTTATAACATCAATCTTGTTCTAAATGAATTTACTTAATCCACAATTATATAGACTAATTAAAATAGCATAAACAAAATGGCTACCGTAATTGAATGTACTACCAATGTACAATGTGTAGAGCACGACTGTCGAAGAACCAATGACAGCTTACTTTTTTTTAGAATGGACTTATCTCGCTGTTGGCCTCTGAGGCCGTTGCAGCTTAACCGAGCTTTTGGCGAGCGCAGAAGGCGCTCAGCCCTGTAAGTTTTGATGGGGCAACTAGCGTAAGGGCACCACTTAGGTACGAACCTCGGCTTGGGCTGTTGCCAGGGTGGGGATAGGAGAGAAACGCCCGGGTACGTGCTCGTATAGGCGGTGACTGAAGGGACTCGTCGACCTCACCGGCGAGGTCGGTGTATCTGTGAAGTATTTGCTATGTCTAATGTAGATGACTCATGACTAGGTGATTTCGTCAGCCGTGTCTCGGACGACGGAGGGTAATGACAGCTTACTAACACCAGTGAATGCTTTAAATAGTCGAGCGATGGTAGCGCGATTCGGAAGTCGACAAATAATACAAAAAAAGCGGTTGGTTTATTAAAGCGACTTCTGTTTAAACATGAATAATAAACTAGTAAATATTCAAATCAAACCAAATGTATTTATTGCTTGAAAATATGTCATGTTACAAAGATGTCAGAAGTAAATATTAGAATCAATACATTTCTGCCTTTCAAGGCATGCAATAATAAAATTTACAAAGTCCTAAATAATGATAATACCTGAACAAAATCTATATAAAATAAAATTAGTAATTTATATTATAAAAAAATGGTATAAATCTAGCTAATACTCTTCATTTTGTTTTCATATTGCTGAAGTAATCGTAATTACAAATAATCGCTAACACAATTCAACCCAAATTCAATCAGTGCTGCGATATATAGATATACATATTTACCGAGTTCGAAATGAAACGGATTGCTACGAAAGTTACGTAATTGCCCTCTGATATCTACGACAGTGGGAATGTACGAGTGTGTTCAAAACATCCAAACTATTGTATTTTTTATTGATGATAGCCAAGCGCTTGACCACTACACACACCTGCTCTTTCATGGTGTTCCAGAGGTGGATCAGGAAGACATTGCAGTAGCAGTGGTTAGCACTGTGTCCGGGAAGTTGAAACAACCTGGCTTCACAAAAGCCTGCATCAGCCGATGCCATCGCATGGGGCGCGCTACGTCTGACAAGCCGCGGCCTATTTTATGTAAGCTGCGAGATGTTACTGTTCGAGACAAGATATGGTCGTCCAAGACTGCCTTGAAGGACACCGGAGTAACGTTATCAGAGTTTTAACCAAGGCGCGCCATGAAACTTTCATGGCAGCACGAAAGCGCTTCGGCGTTACAAAATGCTGGACAAGTCAGGGTTTTGTTTTCGTGCTCGGTACTGATGGAGCTCGGCACCGTGTTTCCAGCATTGAGGATCTGAACAAGTTCCCACAGCGAGCGGAGGCACCAGCGCCAGCTAAAACGACGCCAGTTGTGAAGGAAATAGCGGCTCCGTCGAAGGTGCGACGTGCGGCGGCTCCTCGGAAATAGTGTGTCGTTGTGTTTTTCATACGAAGTTGAATCCGATCGAATGAACCCCGGACCTTTTTATTTTGATGTTGTATGTACCGTCTTTCACATTGTTTCTGTAATTATTTTAATTTCTCAACCTTCAATTTACATTTACATTTTGTGTTATCATAACAGTGCAAAGATGTAGGTACATTTCGAAGTTTTACAATGTCAATGTCAAACGGAATCTGTCAATTTCATCCCATACGTTCCATTCCACGAAGATTCGTTTTGAATAAATAAGAAATCGGTCCGGTCGGTGAACTTTTAATATTTTGTAAATTTTGCTTTTTGTTTTTATTAGTTCTTTATATGCTTTCTTTCTTTGTTTATTTAGTCTACAGTAAACAGTTGGCTGGCGGGTGGACACGGACATAACAAAACATAAACATTGTTTGTGTCTATTTAGCATTCTGTTTAGAGGTAACTGTATCATAATTATTTAATTATATATAGTATCTAGTTTATTTAGCATATCAACCTGATCTTAATGAGTGATAGTGATGAATTTATGTCTTGTTCCTCTACTGCTGCGAACTGCTCTGACGATAGTTTCAGCAGCATTCCGACTCTCCGTGATACTCTGGAATCAACCTTTATCGATGTCCCAAAAAACTTCAACGTGGTGCATATAAATGCACAGAGCATTCCGGCTCACTTCTCTGAAATGCTGGCGTCATTCAATTTAAAAACTGTTCACGCTATTCTTGTATCAGAGTCCTGGTTGAAACCTTGTTTGCCCTCTACTCCCTATTCACTACCAGGATTCCAACTCATACGCAATGACCGCACTGGATCGAGGGGCGGCGGTGTAGCTATATACCTCCGCTCTCATATCCCTTATACAATCATAAATATGTCTGCACAGCCGCCTCCATCTAGTGCCGGTGAGCATCTATTTCTCCAAGTTTCTCTATCTTATCGCAAAATACTACTTGGTGTTTACTACTCCCCATCAATGCGTATCGATTATTTCTCCTCTTTTGAAAAGCTTCTGGAAGAGCTTGTTCCCCTCCACGACCATACCATTGTTATGGGTGATTTTAATACTTGTCTCAATAAAAATGATCACCGTTCTGCATCTCTTGAAAATATCGTTCAAGCTAACAACTTGTCCATTCTTCCATTAAATGTGACTCATAATTTTCCAAATTGTCAACCATCCCTTCTGGATTTAATATTAGTTTCATCTTCATTTCATGTCGCCAAGCACGGTCAGTGTTCGGCGGATGATTTCTCTTATCACGATCTTGTATTCCTTTCATATAAAATCCGCCCTCCCAAACCCAAGCCAAAAATTCTTTTTCAGCGCAATTTTGGTGGCATGCATGTGGAGTCTTTGCGCAATGATGCCCAAAACATAGATTGGTCTGAGGTTTTTAACGCTGATACTATCGACGAGAAAGTAGAATGTTTTAACAGCATCATATCGAAATTATACGATGTGCATGCGCCAGTTCGAGCGGTCAAGATAAAACATCTCCCAGCACCTTGGTTAACTGACCAGATACGAGCTGAAATGCATAAGAAACTCGCTGCCAAGGTTAGATGTAAACGCAAGCCGTCTGATCAAAACAAGGAAAAATATGCTGAAGTTAGAAATCACTGCAATAGAGTGTGTAGGGATGCTCAACGCCGATACATCCATGAATCTGTAGAAAATAATGATCCATCCAAAGTATGGAAGTTCTTACGGTCATTGGGAGTTGGGAAGTCACGTCAAGATAACGCTCCAAAAGACTTAGATGTACATTCTTTGAATCTGCACTTCTCCTCTTCGTCCAATTTTAATGGACTTATTAAAACTCAAACATTAAATTATCTTTTCTCATTACCAACTCCCGACTTTTCACCTTTTTTGTTTCGTCAATTTACTGATTGTGATGTTAAGAGAAGCATATCATCCATATCTTCGAACGCCGTTGGCAGTGACTGTGTTAGTAAAAGGATGATTACACCTATTCTTAATGAAATTGTCCACACCATTACCCACTTATTTAACTTCTCCATCAACACGGGAACCTATCCAAGCACATGGAAGGAGGCTCAAATAACGCCCATTCCCAAAAAACCTAATCCTGCGTCCTTTTCTGAGTACCGTCCCATTTCCATTCTCCCGTTCCTATCCAAAGTCCTAGAACGTCTTGTACACCAGCAACTTAGCCTTTTCCTTAATTCAAACAGCCTCCTTAACCCCTTTCAATCCGGCTTTCGCCCAGGCCATAGCACCGTCTCTGCTCTCATCAAAATCACTGATGATATCAGGCTTGGTATGGAGAACGGACTGGTCACTGTTCTCTCTCTGCTGGATTTCAGCAATGCATTCAATAACGTTGATTTTGATATCCTATTAGCTTTTCTTCGCTCTCTTAACATATCTCCAGCAGTAATTGAATGGTTTCGTAGTTACCTGTTTGGACGCCGGCAACGTATCCGTATTGACGATACATATTCTTCTTGGTGTCAATTGAGTGCCGGTGTACCTCAGGGCGGCGTTTTATCTCCTCTTCTTTTTGCTATTTTCATAAATTCTATCTCCGAACAACTCTCTTCGTCCTACCACCTTTATGCAGATGATTTGCAAATTTATACCCAAGCCCCTATTGGGTGGTTAGGTGAAGCAATTAATAGCATAAACAGTGATTTACAGAATATACTACAGTGGAGCAGATCATATGGGCTTAAAGTCAATCCATCAAAAACCCAAGTAATAGTAGTGGGAAGCTCGCGGATGATTACTCAAATCGATTGGCTTGATCTTCCACAGGTAAAATTTGACGGTACTTCAATAGCAATCAGCAAGGTAGTAAAAAATCTGGGGGTACTCATGGATAGCCATCTATCTTGGGGACCTCAACTAGCAGCAGTAAGCCGAAAGACCTTTGCTGCAGCTTCCTCTCTTAAACGGCTGCGAAACTTCCCTCCGACTTCCACCAAAATTGCACTTGCACAATCATTGTTGCATCCCATTCTCGACTATGCTGACGCCAGCTATCTTGATTTAACTGAAGATCAACTCAACAAGCTTGAGCGTCTCCAGAATTTCTCTATTAGATTCATATTTGGCTTGCGTAAATACGATCACATTTCTGAGTATCGCCGCAGGCTCAAGTGGTTACCCATCCGCCTTCGTCGGAATGCTCACATCCTGTCCCTTCTTTACAGCATCCTTTTTATTTCTTCTACTCCGCCGTACCTCAAAGAACGCTTTGAGTTTCTTCATGTTTCCAACTCCCGGTCCTTACGCTCCTCTGAAAACCTTAAATTGAAAACTCCTCATCATACCTCAGTATTTTATACTAACTCCTTCACTCTTCAGGCTACCAGACTCTGGAATGCACTACCTGTTTCAATTCGTAACGCCAAATCCCTTCCTGTTTTTAAAAACATGGTTAATAATCATTATCTGTCGTCCATCGCTCACTAAGACTTTGCAACTTAAATTTTGTATATAATTTTTTATTGTTTTTTTTTTCTAATTACCTATATATTTTGAAGTAGGTTATTTAATATTATAAAATTATTTATATTTATTTATATGTATATTTTATTTTAGTCATTTATGTACTAATTCTGTTAGTTATTATTTGATTAACGCCGCCGTTCTCTTTTGTTCACACAGATCCTGTCCATCCAAAGGTTGCCTGGAAGAGATCGCTTTTAGCGATAAGGCCGCCCATTGTACCTTTGATTTAATTTTGTATTCTCTTTTGTTTGTTTTATTTTTAATGGTGTGCAATAAAGAAATTATCTATCTATCTATCACTATCTCACGGTGGTAAGTGATGGTGTGATCGAAGATGCAGCACGCTTGGCTAGAAAGGACCTATTCACTCTGGACTTAAAGACTCTGGGATTATACTGGTTCAGAATAACATACGCCGGAAGTGAGTTCCACTCCTTACTTGTGATAAGAAAAGTTGAAGCAAATCGTTTGGTAAGACGAGGTGGTATGCCGACCAGGTATGGGTAGTACTTCTCGGTACGTCTGCTTATCCGGTGATGGAAGGGGGAAGGATGGATAAGGTCGTGAAGACATTGTAAAAACTGAAAGTCTGGCTACGGTTCTGGGTAACGTAACTCGTATTTTGTGTTTATCATATCAGTACAACTTAAAAAAAACGAGTATGCTTTAGACTACACGACTGAAGTAAACTTCGTTTTCAAAATATTAATTTATAAAATTGTTCAAGAAGGAAATGAAATTACGAAAGATAATCAAATGTACTGAGAGATATATATGTTTCATGCACTGGCTATGAGAGGAAGAGAGAAAGAAAATGTGCGCGCGCACCTCTCTCTCTTGCTCCTACAGTAATATATGAGACGTAACTCTCACTCTTTCTATCTTCACAAGCTTACTCCCTAAGTCAAGCGTGCGTAAAGAAGTTTTACTTCAAAAATATAGCCAACAACAGGAAACAAACATTCTGCTGAAATAAATTTGAAGAATTCATGATGTCCTCATGGATTCCATCATCAGATCTGAATATGGTACACCTGAGATAACCTCTTTCTAACAAAAAAAAATCATTGAAATCCGACTATGCGTACGTGGTAAAGATTTATCGCTGAACATCCGCAAAAACGTCCTCCTTTTTTTGAAGTCGGTTAAATAATATATAAATAAACACAAAAGCAGTATTTCAACATGCATCATCACGGTTCTTTATAACAAAGGGCCCAAACCATTTGAACCTGTAGGCTCCTTTAGCGAAAACATCGTTAAAATTTCTTTGAGAATAGAAAGTCATCATTCCATTTGAAAAGCACAGCCAAAGAGCGTCGTCACAACAATAAGGATGGGTACAAAGGGCAAGAGGAGGTAACATCACTTGCTATACATTTTTTTGTTTAATAAAAAATATGCGGTCTTTTATATGAGCAATCTCTTTCTGATTAAATGACTATTTTTTACGTCTTGTTTAACACAAGTCAACAAAAGATTACACATGTCAATGATTTCATTGCGTAAGCCTCTGAGGGAAGAATTTGTTCATATTATAGGCATTTGCGAGGCTTGCGCAAGGACTGGCCACATTGTCGGTCTAGCGAATGTTTATGTCGTACGTCCTTAACCTTCGTGTTAAGAAAGAGACCACGAACATTCGCCGTAGACCAATACCGTGGCCGGCCCCCAATACGTACGTCGAAGTCTTTACTAGAATACTAATGGCCTACATGCCTTTGAGTTTCTTGTTTTAGGTTATTGTTTCGAAGCGATATTTTCCTTTGTCTCTGAAACACTCAGATAATATGACATAAGGTAACCGTAAAATAACACACAGCAATTTTCCGATAGGCAAAATTTTAATACGAATACACAAGCTTTTAATGCAAAACATTAATTAGCTGTATTAATATCAAGCCCCGGGCTATACAATGCCAATCGCACTTGCATATTGCTTTGCGGCATTCGAGAATAAACATTAATTAATTGGCCGATGGAAATTCATTAAAATGTTATTTAAACTAACATTAAATTTGTTTTAAACTTAAATATCTGACTAGACTTATATTAACTTTTTCACTAGGAAAAGTCATGTAAATGGTTTGACACTCATTAATTCTTGTGTACACTTCCGAGTATATCTAACTGTATGGTTATCAAAATCTTAAATTATTCTCTGTTGTAGGATTTTTTGTAATAATTTAGTTATAACGAGTGAGTCCTGTAATTGGCTGTATAGTCTCATTAGCTAGTTTTTTAAGACACTTTTTAGGGTTCCGTAGCCAAATGGCAAAAAACGGAAACCTTATAGATTCGTCGTGTCTGTCTGTCTGTCCGTCCGTATGTCACAGACACTTTTTCCGAAACTATATATACTATATACTATATATATTACCTTTCATTCAATCAACTCAAATATAAAAAAGTTACAACGAACTACAATAACTTTTATATTATGTTACTTGCTGCTACGGAACCCTTCATGGGCGAGTCCGACTCGCACTTGGCCGCTTTTTATTACAATTATATTTGTTGGTCTCTTCAATAAATAAAACAAATAAAAAAAAATTGTGAAGTTATTCTGTGATATTATGTTCGGAAGTTGCCGTGGGGCGCCGGCAATAGAATGTTGCCCCTCCGCTCTTGCCCGTGGATGCAGTAGGAGTCTGCTAAGGGATACCTCCGAAAGATGGGCAGCAGCGTCTTTTCGTGTTTTCAGTACCTATACTGCGCTCGCCAACCCGCCTGCCAAGCGTGGCGAGTATGGCAACAACCCCCTTATGGATATAGTGCAACATAAAACCAGGCCCCGAGTCCCCGGCGGCCCCGCTAATCCTGGCTACGGTAGTAGTCACGGTAACGGCGGGGCCAGGGGTGCTAAGAATCCCCGGGAGACGATCGGCTACCAAACCCTACGACGACCACTGGCCCTGGTAACACACAACATCCGCACTTTGAGGACAGACGAAAAGATTGTTGAGCTGGAAGAAGAAATTAGTAGATTACACTGGGACATTTTGGGGTTATCAGAAGTCCGTAGAGAGGGCGAGGACACGATATCCCTTAAGTCTGGTAACCTGCTATACTACCGGGAGGGCGACCAACAGTCCCAAGGTGGTGTTGGGTTTCTCGTTCACAAGTCACTCATCAACAACATTATCACCATCGACAGTGTGTCGAGCAGGCTCGCGTATCTGACACTCAGAATATCTAAGCGATATTCGCTGAAGGTCGTTCAGGTATATGCGCCGACCTCTTCACACCCAGATGAAGAAGTAGAGTCTATGTATGAGGACATCAGTAGAGCCATACATACGAACAAAACTCACTTTATTGTTGTTATGGGGGACTTCAATGCAAAGCTCGGCATGAGAAGCGATGATGAGTTGAAAGTGGGGCAATTTGGATATGGGCAACGGAACCCCAGGGGACAGAGGCTGGCCGATTTTCTGGAGAAAGAAGGACTCTTTATGATGAATTCTTTTTTCCAGAAGCCGCCTCACAGGAAATGGACCTGGATGAGTCCCAACGGTTCCACGAGAAATGAGATTGATTTCATCTTGACCAACAAGAAACGGATATTCAATGATGTCTCTGTGATTCACAGGGTGAAAACCGGCAGTGATCACCGAATTGTTAGAGCCACATTGAATATGAACGTTAAACTTGAAAGGTCCCGTTTGATGAAATCTACACTCCGACCCACTCGCGCACATATCCAAAACCTCGAGAGCTTTCAACTCGCACTTGCAAATCGCTTTGACTGTCTAGAAGTAGATGAATCAGTGGACGAGATCAATAACAGGTTCGTAGAAACCGTCCATACGGTGGGGTCCCAGTTCTTTAAGACCCTCCGTACCAATAGACCTCAGAAACTCTCTGATGACACCCTTAACCTCATAGCTGAACGACGTTCTTTGCGACTGCAGTCTCCCGATGATGCTCAATCACATAGGCAGCTCAATAGAAAGATTTGGAAATCCTTGCGGCACGATATTCGTACCTTTAATACATCTCGTATTAAAGATACGATAGAGCGGAATAAAGGCTCCAAAGTGTTAGCGAGAGATAATTCTATTGGGCGGAGCCGCATGACGAAGCTGAAGAGGGAAGATGGCAGCATAACGTCAAGTAAAGCGGAAGTGTTAAGGGAAGTCGAAAGGTTCTATGGACGGCTCTACGATTCGGTCACTAAACCTGTTTGCAGTGCGGCCAACGACCCAAGAGCCAAACTGACCCGACATTATACCGAAGATATTCCGGACATCAGCCTGTATGAGATCAGGACGGCCTTGAAGCAGCTTAAGAACGACAAGGCGCCGGGTGAGGACGGAATCACTTCAGAGCTTCTGAAAGCGGGTGGATCACCGGTACTTAGAGTCCTTCAGAAGCTTTTTAATTCCGCCTTGCTTGAAGGTACGACGCCAAAAGCATGGAACGGGGGCGTGCTGGTTCTGTTCTTCAAGAAAGGTGACAACACCTTGCTTAAGAATTACAGACCCATCTCGCTTTTGAGCCATGTTTATAAGCTGTTTTTGAGGGTCATCGCGAAACGTCTCGAACGCAGGTTTGATGACTTCCAGCCTCCCGAACAAGCCGGGTTCCGTAAAGGCTACAGTACCATAGACCACATACATACGCTGCGGCAAGTCGTACAGAAGACCGAAGAGTATAACTTGCCGCTATGTCTCGCGTTTGTGGACTATGAGAAAGCCTTCGATTCGATCGAAACATGGGCAGTGCTTGAGTCTCTCCAACGATGCCGTATTGACGGATCATCGACGGATATCGGTACATCGAAGTGTTGAAGTGTTTGTATAAAAACGCCACTATGTCAGTCCGAGTACACGAACAGAGCTCGAAGGCGATTCCCTTAAAATGAGGCGTAAGACAGGGAGATGTAATCTCTCCGAAACTGTTTACGACCGCATTGGAAGATGCCTTCAAGCTTCTGGAATGGAAAGGACTGGGCATCAATATTAACGGCGAATACATCACTCACCTTCGGTTTGCCGACGATATTGTGGTCATGGCAAAGTTGATGGAAGAGCTCAGCACGATGCTCGAAGGCCTCAATCGAGTCTCCCAACGTGTAGGACTTAAAATGAACATGGACAAGACGAAAATCATGTCGAATGTCCATGTCGTCCCTGCCCCAGTTATGGTTGAGAACTCGGCTCTTGAAGTTGTCGACGCGTATGTATACCTAGGACAAACAGTCCAATTAGGTAGGTCCAACTTCGAGAAAGAGGTCAATCGTCGAATCCAACTCGGATGGGCAGCGTTTGGGAAACTTCGCAACGTCTTTTCGTCCAACATACCTCAGTGCCTTAAGACGAAAGTCTTCAATCAGTGTGTGTTACCAGTGATGACATATGGAACCGAGACGTGGTCCTTCACTATTGGCCTTATGAATAAGCTCAGAGTCGCTCAACGAGCTATGGAGAGGGCTATGCTCGGGGTTTCTCTACGGGATCGAATCAGAAATGAGGAGATACGTAAGAGAACTCAAGTCACCAACTTAGCCCGACGGATTAGCACGTTGAAGTGGCAATGGGCAGGCCATATAGCGCGCAGAACAGATGGCCGATGGGGCCGAAAGGTTCTCGAGTGGAGGCCACGGACCGGCAAGCGCAGCGTAGGACGTCCACCCACAAGATGGGCAGACGACTTGGTAAGAACCGCAGGTCGGCGTTGGATGCAGGCCGCTTCCAACCGCAGTTCCTGGAGATCAATGAGGGAGGCCTTTGTCCAGCAGTGGACGTCCTACGGCTGATATGATGATGATGATGTTCGGAACACAGAAAAATGGATAAATACATTTTTGACAAAATGGATAAATCAGTTTTTTTATTTTATTTATTAGGTCTACCAACGATTGTAACAATATTTCATGGTTAACTATAGAATAATTTAAGTAGGTACTAATTGCACAATCAATTATAGGTAAACACCACATGCATTTATCGTACAGACAGGGCTGGAAATTATGTTGATTTCGCTAAAAAAACGCAGTGTAGATTCTCCACTATGCGGCAACCAAATTCGACGCACCTTGATTATTTTTAATAATATATAGGTATATGAACAAAGTGCATTTTTTTCGTGGAGGAAGATGGATACCGCTCTGAACCCAGGGAGCGGCAAGTCGGACTCCACCCGGCTAAATCTCCACTCGATTTATACCAGGGACACGAGTGCGGAGAACATTCTTCCACGATCTCGGTGGCGTTGGCCCGCTTTTGCGCCCTTATTTAACCTAAAACTCGCATGCTTGGCATTGATTTCACTTATGCCACTTTGTGATCACTTTATTATAAAGGCCAAGTGAATTGGCCATGATGGCCGACTATAGGCGAGCACTATGGTGTGGAGGACATATTCGCCTGTGATGGCCCATGATTACGGATGATGGCGATTATTCGCTGCAGTATCGGTTTTTCGGACAAACATCAATGGGATGCTGGCCCATCATTGTGCGCGCATCCACACCTTTGCCAATCACTTAGTTCATGCATGTTTATACACGGTCGTGTAGACAGCTGCGCAATGATGATGGCAATCATTACCTAATTTGTGCAGGCCCATCATGGCCAATAGTGAAAAGGAGCCTTTAAATTGACATCAATTCTGTGAAAATACCCACGCTAAACAAGTGAATTTCAGGTTAAGGAAATTTCAGGTCATGCGCAACCATGCCTAATCATATTTAGTGCCTAAATATGTTTAAGAGAGTTATCAAATCATACAAATACGTCAAATACAAACATGTTTAGTCGCTAATAATGTTTAGGGATCGTTATGTAAGCCGAGCTAAGTTTGTTTAAAATCATTTGACATCGAAATTGGCCAAGGAAAAATGGAAATGCCTAATTAAAGGTTGCTGGGAGATGTTAATAGCATATCGCATAATCGATCTCTCTGGAATTATATAGCGGATGGCTATGTTCACGGACGCCCCCAGTTCCCTCTCTAAGATAGCGAAATAAATTAGCCCGCTTAAATATTTAGCCCCGTGCTCCATCACACGGGATTCTACTTAGCATACAAGTTTGTACCTTGTTGCAATTTGTCCTGACAGTTCTCCTGCACTAAGCGCAGGAACTGCAACTGAAGAAATGTATGACGCTATAAAAGTGGTTTATGATATAATTTGAGATTTTACGAGATTTTACGTGGAACTTGCAATGGAATACGGTTTTTCATGAAATCTTTAATCTTGAAAACTTTGTGTTGATGCATAGATATAAATATATGATTTATACATTACTAGCTCACTCGCCCTGGCCTTGCATGGATTTTTCCAAAATAATTCCTATTAGTAAAAAACTTGTCAGAATCGGATCAATAGTTCCGGAGATTACAACAAACAACAAAGAAACTAACTAATTTTAACTCTTTATAATATTAGCTTCGCGTTTGACCACGATCTCACCTGATGGTAAGAGATGATGCAGTTTACGATGGACCACGCTTGCCTAGAAGAACCTGTTCACCGTTATAATTATCACAACTAGCTCCTACTGCTGGGTTAAGTGAAGTTCTGCGCGATATCTACCTGGATAAGTGACCGTTAATGGCACTTTCAACTGAACGCTATCGTGATTCGAGGTTAAGATGCCGGTACCGGCTATACAGAGTAACTCACAGGACTGACTCATATAAAAAAGGTACATGCCAAATTAAATGTTTGCACTTTTCTCTGACTACCTTCAAATGGATAACATTCATTTCTCATGAACTTTTAACATTTAATATCATTTATTCATAGCGTGTAATCTAAATGAGGTTAAATCATAAATTGCCTAATTAACTTCTGTGACGTTTTTAAACAACTTGGGTTTCTGGGTAAAGAAACCAATTAGTTTCTCTTCCAAGAATTATTTATTAAGATCCGTCGCCAAAAGTAGCTTAACAACCTGTACTTTAATTTGTAATACAATTACTTAATGCCTTCGCCGCCTTTACAAAACTACCTACTCATATTGGTCCAGCCAGAATAATAACAGGCAAATTATCTAATAGATTCAACATTCATTTCTGATAAACCTTTTTTTTATGGCTGTAAAATGTTTTTTTTATAATAACTATAACTATATTTTATTTAACCATCATAATTCACTTATTGTCTGTGAACCTACGTACATAAAATTTATGGTTGAGCTTGAAACAAATAAAATGAATACTGCAAATGTAGAGCAAATTGTCAATTTGCTGGTTCGATTCCCGCCGCGGAACAAATGTTTGCATGATATACCGATATTTGTTCCGGGTCTGAATGTTTTTCTATATATTACATGGGGCACACTGAAAGTTTTCCACTTCTAGCTAATCGGAACTATTTGAATTTCGAATGTTATATTTATTGAAACGTTGCAACCTTCTTAGTAAAAAAAAAATTGGCGGGAAATCATTTGTCAATTGTTTTTAAACACACATCACAAAGTTCTACGTACGCAATGAAAATGGAATTAAGTCTAAAACATTTTAGAGCGATGATTTTTTATGATTTTAAAAGTTCTCTCTCTCCGCAAAACTGTGCCACTCGTCTTCAAAATGATTTTGGGAGAAAAGCACCTTGTTTGAGCACCGTAAGGCGATGGTATGCTGAATTTGAGAGAGGTCGGGTTACTTTACATGACGAATTTCGTGAAGGGCGGCCTTCAACTGCCGTCAACGAAAATAATGTGGCTACTGTTAAGCGGCTAATTGAAGAAAACCCGCGGATTACCTATGAGATAATTCGCGGACTATTGGAGATTGGTATGAGCCAAATTCAGAAATTTTTACACGAAGAATTGAAAGTTAGGAAACTTTGTTATCGTTGGATCCCTCATGAACTGACAGCGGAGTAGAAGCGGGCTCGCGTGGAATGGTGCTTACAGATGCTACTGAAGTACGACCACGGATATTCTAATGCTGTATATGACATTGTCACAGGAGACGAAACATGGATTTATTGTTTTGAATCCGAAAAAAACAGCAATCTTGTGAATATGTGTTTGAAAATGAGAACAGGCCAACAAAAGTGAGGCAGGCGAGAAACGTTGGTAAAAATATGATCGCGTTTTTTTTCTCAGCTACGGGTCCCATCTGCACAATTTCACTTGAAGATCAAGTGTTAATGCCGAGTGGTATTCTACTATTTGTTTACCCAGGGTGTTAGAAAAAGTTCGCGAAAGACGACCAAAAAGCCGCGTTCTCCTACATCATGACAACGCTTCTTCACACACGGCCAACAAAACAAAAGTCATTTTTAGCTTCCGAAAAAGTAAATCTTGTCACCCATCCTGCACACAGGCCCGACCTAGCACCCTGTGATTTTTGTATTTTCCACAAAATCAAAGATTTGATGAGAGGTTTCACTTTTACCAACTCCGAAGAGGCAGTGATAGCGTTCAATCGCACGTAGAAAATATGCCTTCAGATCTGTGGTCCTCCTGTTTTAAAAAATGGTTCGATCGCATGAAAAAATGTTTAAAATGTATAGGAGAGTATTTTGAAAAGCAATAAACATAATATTTTGGTTATAACATGTTGTTTTTCTAAGTTACGCAAAACTTTTAGTGTGACCTATGTATAAGTATGTATTTACAAAAAAAATTATATAAGTATTCTATCAGTTATCTGGTTCCCATAATACAAGCTCTGCTTAGTTTGGGGTTAGATAGCGCTGTGTGAAATGTCCCGCAATATTTGTTTATTATTATTTAATTTAAAATGTCAAAGGATATGGATATATCTTCTTCTTAGTCGTAGCACTCTTGGCAGAGTGGTCGTGGTCGTCTTGTCAGGGTTGTGGCGCGCTTAACTACACTTCGCCACTCTTCTCGCACCGCTGCTCTTCTGGCACATTCGTTCAAAGGAACATCTGATATGGTGAACATAGATATATATTGATAATTAATAAAATACAACCTTGCCACCTGATCGGCATACCACCTTGCCGTACCAAACGATTTGCTTCAACTTTTCTTGTTAGCACAAGCAAGGAGTGGATCTCACTTCCGGCGTATGTTTTTCCAAACCAGTATAATCTTGGAGTCTTCAAGTCCAGAGTGAATAGGTTCTTTCTAGGCAAGCGTGCTCCATCTTCGATCACACTTTCACTTACCATCAGGTGGAGTAGTGGTCAAGCGCTTGGCTATCATCAATAAAAAAATAATAAAATAATGTCAAAATGAAGATAAACCTTTGGCATTTTTTTTTTTCTTCATTTGACTTTTCCTAAAATCAGAAAAGAAAAAATATGGCAAAAAGTTAACTTTACGCCGGCGCTATTTATAAATATGACAAGTAATTTTTTAACAAAAATATAACCGACTTCAGATAACAGTAAAAACCAAACTACTGAACCGATTTCGATGAAATTTGTATGGGACCTATTTCTATGAAAGCAAAATATCCTTATAAATATTAAAATATTTTTTTAAATCGGTTGATAAATGACGGAATTCTGAGCTAACAAACATAACATAACATAAAAATTAAACAATTTTAAGACTTATATGGTTTTCTCATGGATGCCATTGTCAGAACTGGACCAAATGGAAATAGGACCACACGGGAAGCACCAGCTTTCAGATAAAAAATCATCAAAATCGGTTAACTCTATCGAAAGTTCTGAGGTAACAAACATAAAAACCGCTCGAATTGAGAACATCCTCCTTTTTTGAAGTCAGTTAACAGAATAGAATTTGACCACATAGATTTTACAACAACGACTTTTGCAAGTAGCAATCAGTTTAAAACATACGTTGTTTTTGTTCGCGGCTATGAATATGACAAAGATATTGTTAATCAAGTTTTGGTCACATAGGTTGCATAGGATCGAGATTTGCAAATGACATTGTGAAGATATCTGTTATCAGTTTGAAAGTACTTTGTGTCCGCCGACAGGTCACCAAGCTAACCTACTTATCTGTATGATTCAATAAGTAAACATTTGTGTCACTGTGCGAAATAAACAGATTGGGTTGTTATTGGAACAGCGACCTGTTTTTTTACAAGCTTTTTATTATCTAGCAATGTATGTATGTTTGTCCGGGTGGAATCTTGCAACTGAATTTTAAACCCGTTTCCCTCAACTGATTGAGCTGAAATTTGGAATACAGATGTAACTTCTGTGATAATGCAATAATATGGTACCATGGAGGTGGTCTCATGATGGAGACGGATGCTAGACAACGGAACTACTGAATGGATTATAGTAGGCTACTAGTGTTTGGGCTCATTTGAATCTGCTTGCGGTTCCGATTATGAATTTTATAAAAGCTTGTTTTGAAAAAGTAATTTTTCAACAAAAAACTTATTTGTTTTTCGTTCATAACAAGCAAGGAGCTCGCACTGCTTTCGGAGATGTAGTAACCTAAATACCTACCTAATAATAATCTCATCCAGGCGTTTTCGACCACGGCAACCGTTCTTCCACTTTATGAATTACGTTCGTGCACTCTCAAATACCTACCTAGTGTGTATTTATCACCTACTCGTAGGATGTGGGTTTTTACTGTTTTAACACATGTTATTTAATGTACCTTAGCTGAAATTACGGCCAGTTTCTCGAATGTCAATCTGTTAGTTCCTTTTAATTTTTTTTTAAATAAGAAAATACCTACTATCATTGAGTCAATTTTCAACTTGCCCGCTTAAAATTTGCCCAGTCAAGTGAGAGAGCGATTAAATTTTTGATCGTCAACTCACCTGGTTTCTTAGTCATGGTGAGATTCGGTACAGTAAAAGTCAAAATTGTTAACTAATAAAACACAAGTAACTTTTTAACAAAAATATAACCAACTTAACCTAAAACTACTGAACTAATTTTGATGAAATTTATATGACACCAATATAAAAGTAAATCCTTTCAAATAAAAAACGTGTTTTCCAAATCGGTTGATAAATGACGGAGTTCTGAAGTAGTAACAAACATAAAACCGAATTGCGTCTTAATAAAATTTGAGAGTTGCTCTCGATTTTTTTGGAATCCCACCATCAGATCCTGACTTGGTGTTAATGGAAACACTTGGAAAGTATACAAATATAAACAAAAAAAAGACAGGTGTGCTTTAGACCACACGACTGAAGTAAAACTTTTTTTTCAAAATATTAATGTATAAAATTGTTCAATTACAAAATTGTTTACACGTCTGTAGTTCGATCAGTCTATGTTCATTCTGGACAGACGCAACTCGCACTCGCACATTAACGTTTAAAAATATACGAAAAGTAACTCTCTCTCTTTCTATCTTTACTAACATAAAACTTGAAATACTTTGTTTGTCACCTTTTTAGTAGTTATATTTTGAAGTAAAACTTCTTTACGCACGCTTGACTTGGGGAGTAAGCTGATGAATGCGTTACAAAAAGTGCGAACGGAAGTTGAGATGGAGATATAAGTTAGTGAAGATAGAAAGAGAGAGTTACGTTTCGTATATTACTGTAGGAGCAAGACAGAGAGAGGTTCGCGCGCACATTTTCTTTTTCTTTTCCTCTCATAGCCAGTGCAGTCACTAGTTCGTTTGATTATTTTTCGTAATTTCAATTTATCTTTGAACAATTTTATAAATTAATATTTTGAAAAAGAAGTTTTACTTCAGTCGTGTGATTTAAAGCACACTCGTTTTTTTTTACTAGACAAGATCTTATATTTGTGCCGCCACGACTTCCGTCAACGAATTACAGTGAATCGCTCGACACATTTGCCGGGGGAATTCCTCAATGAAATTGCATTGGCTAAATGCACGAGCGCTCCAGTTATACTGAATCACAATAAAGCCACTTGGTTATGGCACCCCGGGGTGGAATCAGGCTGCTTCCGCGTTCACACTTGCACGATAAATGGAACTTACAGTCGGAGTTTTAAATCTACTTTGAGACAAATTGGAACGCTCTTGGTTAGTAAGAATCTAGGTTTCTAGAGTAAGCTTTAGTCGAGACTAACCATTTCGTAAACACTATTTAAAAAAAACGCTGAATACGGGCCCGTTTTTTAGTTATGATACCACGGATATACAGAGGACAAAGGCTTCGAACTAAAAACAGCGGCTTTTTTTAGATTGGTGTTTAAAATAAGCAACACAAACATCTATGAATGAATGAATGTAAACACTTTATTTCACACCATATAGATATATAAAAAACGAAACGGAAGACACAAAGCAAATAGTACAATAAGCGGTCTTATCGCTTTGAAGCGATTGGTATCAAGAAGCGGTGGATTAGTAAGTGTATGTAGTGGGTACACCATTACACTCCAGTTAATATCCACACAGTCCATTCCATCCAAAGGTTGTCTGGTGTATTTAGTGATAAGACCGCCAATTGTATAAAATTGATTTAAGTTGTTCTTATGTAATTGTTTTGTCTTATGGTGTACAATAAATTATTTTCTATTCTATCAGACACCCTTGGGATGGAGAGGATTTTTGTTATGACTAAGATGCTCATTTAAATAAAAAATTGTATGAAGATTCTAACCACATTTTTAATTTCTAATCTCACAAAACCAAACAATGCCATGAAAAGTCCATCGTAAATCACCCAAGATACTGTGCAATATCAGTTCTTGCATCGCAACTGGCGCCAGTAACTCGCATGCAAGTGCACAGCACTAGCATCGCTATCAATCACTTGCTGACGAGTTTCTGATCGAGATTCTATGGCACCACGAGATTTTGATGCTGTGATTGAGCCAGTTATTTCTCTTGTGCAGTTTGAACTGTGATATCAGTGTTTATATGAAGGAGTGTTTCCAAAATATACCAGAATCCTGTTACGGCACAGGGCTCATACAGAACATTTTGATTTGATTTAGATAGTGTGCCTGTATAAATTTTCTATTGTTTTAATCGGCAAAGTTTTTTCCACAAAATCTGATGTCTTCAGAATGGCTGAAACAATCCCTACGAATTTGGATTCACAAAAATAGCCTTTATTTCAAAGTGATAGGGTGCGGAGATGAAATGTCTTGAAATTGGCAATATCGCTAACTACAAATATTGAATCTCTTCGATATTGCTTCCATCCGAGTTATTGTGATAGTAACATAAAGATTGTGTCAGACATTCCTTTGTTTTCAATTGATTCTCTTACATTTTTGTACATTCGAGCGTAAAAATTATTAAAAAGGATTTAATAAAAATTTGTAGCTACAGTTTATACGTCTTGACCACAGCTGGTTCGTTAGGTTTTTATCACTTTGACAACCCTTGTTTCCAAGAAAAATTTCGCAACAATGTTCACATTTTGTTTATATGGCACTAAATACACACGAAAATAGCAACAAAGGTCTTAAGATTCATCTGTTTCTTATGTATTTTTCTTATAGTCATGTAATTAATTGTTTATTATTTCTGTTAATGAATGTATAGATTTATTTTTATTATTATACCATGTACCGTTTTATCGGTGTTTCGACCGAAAATGTTTTGGTTCAATTCGTGAACCTTCATCAGGGTGAGTGCGATCCGCTCCGAATGTCTCGACTCGCACTGCGCGCCGCAGCCCGCGAGTGGACGGGCGCGGTGACGGACCCAACTGTGGGCCAATGTACTGACGAGCCGCATCATCATCATTATGACCACTGCTGCTCTCTTCGGTAGTTCTCGGTAAAGGCAAACACACAAAATAAAAACGGTACGTGATAAATCCCGTATTTATAATAAAGTTTTTAAGGCGAATATTAGGTGATTGGTCTTATTTGGAGGCTTTCTCGTCAGGGAGGAATCAGTTTTATGTGCTCACAAAAATATATGTCATTCATTGACCTTTTCTCTGCTAAACTATTATCTTCAAAGTGAACATACAAAAAAGTTTTACTTACCTGTTTATTTACTATGAGATTTTTTTTAAAATGTAGCTGTTTTTGACTTTCAATTTGATTCAACCTCTAAACGACGTAATATTTTGTAATTTTTCTTTCACCTAAATGTGGGCAAAGACTATACCTTCAAGTTGAACATATGATGCTGTGCTGCGACGGTCTTTCACGTGGAAATTAATTATTTTCAATTTTTCCGAATAATTAGCGGGCGTATCCTTAGAAGGCGGTTACGCGGGCGACGGACGGCCGGCAGTGTACCGCTGACTGTCGTACGGGAGGGTTGTGCTCGTCTGCCGAGCGCGAGGGTTTCTGGTCGGTTACATGCGTGTGGCGGAAGGTGCGGTTAGTGCGGGGCTGAAACAATAGCTACGCCCATTCGCTCAAGGTCATCGGCTACGGTTAGCGCCTTAAGCAAAAATGTATAGATAGTTTTATAAGCAACCACACAAACATCCGGATTTTTGGTATAAAAAGCCTGTCTTGTTGCCAGTCTTCTATCCTATCTTATTTACTGCAAAGGTAACCTTCAGCACAGACTTTAACCAAGATAGACTTGTGATAGTAACCAGTCTCCTACTAAGCGGTGACCGTTATAAGAAGGTTGTAAAACTGAGGTGATTGTAATATATGTAAAGTTTATGTAAATATATATAAATAAAAATTGAATGCTGTTCGTTGGTAAGCGCATCACTTGAGAACAGCTGAACCGACTGGGCTTTTTTTTAATGTTCTTTATAGTCCGAATCAGGTTTTAAGTAAAAGAAAAATTGAAAATTTGCCCGGAATATGGGAAAATATTTGTGCTTTTTTCTATGTGATATTGTATCAGCTCAGGACCATTATTAAGCTACGTTTTATTTTGGAATCCGTGCTTTCAGATGGCGCTGCGAGCGGACGTCTCGACATGCGTCAATTGATCTAAAATCAAAGCCCTTTTATTTATTTAACCTATCACCAAGGGCAGAATACTTTAATATGCTGTGTCAAGTTTACCACCTCAACTCGTTTCCAGCTGTATAGTAACTTATAGAGACAAAGATATGTAGTTCGATAATTATCGTATTAGGCAATATGCAACCAACTCACATACATGGCCATTGGCCGTCATTAGCGGTGTCCGCTATCTTAAAAAACCCTAGTTAAGGGTTGTATCGTAAATCAATCCATCTGACGTTCTCGGGAATTGCGTTTTTTACGAGTTCAGCAGCTCGTGACAAAAAGTTCTGTCTCATTTGCACTCGTGTGGAAATAAGCAGGAGTGATAAAGAGAGAAGATCTATGAAGGGGTTTGTTGAGTTTCATCATTGCTTTGTTTTTATTAACTTTGGAGCAAGTTGTTTCTTGTATTAGTTTTATGATCAGGAAATAAACAATAGATTGTAGATGTACGATAGGAAATAAATCTTTTTGATATGATACCCCACTAGATCTAGTAACCCTATTTTTTTAAATTTTGTTTCCCACAACTTTGGCTCTTTTGGCCGTCAAAACTAAATGATTATTTTACTTGCAATATAAATAGCAATAGAGGAATGTCAGCCTTGCTCAGTCAGATAAAGTCGTACCATAAGGGTTTCGTTTCTAACACTTTGACACGGAACCCTAAAAATAAAATACGAGTGCGCTTTAGGCCACACGACTGAAGTAAAATTTCTTTTTTAAAATATTAATTTATAAAATTGTTCAAGAACGAAAAGAAAATAGAAAAAATAATCGAGACATCACCGTTCGCGTAACGCTAGCATACTCGCAAACGAATTATTGACTGAGATATATATACGAGTATATATATTTCATGCACTAGGTAGCTGTGAGAGGAAGATAGAAACAAAATGTGCACGCTCACTACTCTCTCTTGCTCCTACAGTGTGATACAGACAATAGGCCTGCACTGTGTCTTAGATATACGAAGCGTAACTGGCTATGATAGAAAGAGAGAAAGAAAATGTGTGCTCGCACCTCTCTCTCTTGCCGCTACAGTAATATACGAAACGTAACTCTCTCTTTCTATCTTCACTAACTTATATCTCCCTCTCAACTTCCATTCGCCTCGCCCAATCACGCTTTTCGTAACGCTCTCGTCACGCATTCACCAGCTTACTCCCCAAGTCAAGCGTGCGTAAAGAAGTTTTACTTCAAAAATATAACGAAACTGTATATTTTATTAACATCAACCATCCATTTGCATGTTCCAATTCCATGTTGCTTATTTTTTTTTAAATACCAGTAAACATAATACACTGGCGGCCAAAAAAATCGACCCACCCGCTAATTTTGAGTAACAAAGGTGTTATCTTAAGTATGCGTTGACATATGGGTATGTTTTGCTTATGCTTTATAAATAAACATCTGAGTACCCACTTGACATTGTTTTAGACGAATACAAGTGCTATTGTGGGTATTCGTAACATTTTAAAAGCACTGATAAAAAATTAATGACTTTTGCATAGAGTGCAAGGTTAGTTTATTTCGAACTTTTGTCGCGGCATATTCACCGTGCATCGTAGTGATTTAATCTTTTGTTAGAGCAATCATATTCGTTGCTTTTAACCATAAAATATGGATACAACTGAAGCAGAAGCCGCTCAAGTGGTAGCTCTCGTTCGTGAAGGGCTAAGTCAGCTAAATGTGGCAAGAAGATTAAATTTGAGTCGATCAGCAGTGTGTCGAGTTTATAAACGATACTTAGAGACGGGAGAGTACCGCCGGAGACCAGGATCTGGAAGAGGACGTGTCACAAACACGACGGATGACCGTTTTATTGCCTTGACTTCCTTGAGAAATCGGCATCTTTCTGCTGTTGATGTGCAGGGCAGGCTGAGGGATACTCGTGGAGTGGCTGTAAGTGAGAATACGGTGAGAAGATGACTTCGGGAGCAAAACCTGAAACCACACAAGCCTGCCACGGGACCAAAACTCACTGCATCTCATCGGCAAGCAAGGTTAGAATTTGCTCGGCAATACATCCAATAGGATCTTGGTCAATGGGAGACAGTTCTGTTCAGTGATGAGAGCCGAATGTCCCTTGTAGGCTCTGACGGACGTCGTAACGTTAGGAGAAGACCAGGAGAACGCTATGCTCAGTGCTGCATAAGAGAAACAGTCCGGTTTGGAGGAGGCTCTACAATGTTTTGGGGAGGCATCTCTTTAACCGGACGTACGGAGCTGGTTTTCTTTCGTAATCGTGCGGTTAATGCTGAAAATTACATAACGGATATTCTGGAACCTCATGTATTTTCACCTTTATGGCGCATTTGAGACTTTTATTGTATAAATGTCATAAAGGAAAGTTTTTCTTTTGCCTGTTTGTTTTCTTTTGCAAATATCATAAAGGAGATTGGATAGAAATGTCAATATTGGTGAAGCTAAAAGCACATAATTTATTTTAGCCATCGATCGTTGCCAATAACTTTTTAACCCTCTACTAAATACAAAATTGTATTATAAATTTAAAGTATTTGTGTATTTATACGTTTGTCACACTTCGTACAAATATATATGGAATTTTGAAGATTTATTCATACTTATAATATACTAGCTGTGGCTAGCGGCTTCGCACGCGTGGTTTGCCAATAAAAATTAGCCTATGTGTTAATCCAGGTTACGATCTCCGTACATACCAAATTTCATCGCAATCGGTTCAGCCGTTCCGGCGTGAAAAAGTAACAAACATCCATACATACAAACTTTCGCGTTTATAATATTAGTAGGATAGAAAAATACCCGAACCCGGAACAAATATCTGAAGACCATGCAAACATTTGTCCCGCAGCGGGAATCGAACCCGCAACCTCCTGCGTCACAGCCGGCTATTCACTCACTGCGCCACAGAGGTCGTCAGTTAAATATCAATCTTATAATTGCACATTAGCTAAGCCTAGTAAGCCTACCCTATAAGCTTCCAATTTCTACTTAAACTTTCCGTCGTAATTTCGTCGAAAAATTTGACTCGATTTCGGGATATTCTCGGAAATTTAATATTCAATTAGTAAATTGACAAAAAGTTTCCCGAGAGCCTTTCTGTGTAATCACTGGATTTCACGAGTTGGTGACCTTACTTAGACAGGGTGGTTTGTTTCGAATTATTTCTCGAAACGAGTGCTGTTAATAGTAACTTAATTTATTATCTACCAAATATTCACTTCCTACAATAACTGTTTGTCCGCATTACACAAAGGTTAGCTGGAAGAGAATGGCATCTTGCATTAAGTTCGTCTATCTACAGATTATTTTTATTGTGTGCAATAAAAAATTTTCATTTACTTATCTATTTTAGCCTAGTTAATAAATGTAAAAAAAAAATTATAATTATTATCTACACCATTAATATATATAATATAAGATACATAAGAAACAGTTGGGCCAGCTAAAGACGATAAACGATCTATAGACAGGTCAACTGCTCCATATCACTACCCTGGTGGAAGTGTCTCCAAATTCAGTTTAATAAGGAAACTTCTTTTGAGTTTGTGACATATCTTATACAGTGTCATTCGATCTATTTCTAGGGTTCCGTACCTAAAAAGAAAAAGGAACCCTTATAAACTTCGCTGTCTGTTAATACCCTTTTACACAGAAACGCGAGGAGGAATCAAGTTGAAATTAATATCAAATACATAAGTCTACGGTCCTATGGAGCTATAAAAAATACAGCTTTTAAGTCAACGCTACCATTTATGCCGCATATTTTGACACTCGCAATTATACCAAAACCAAAATTATTAACCAATTAATTAACCAATTAAACCAAAAGGTCCTGTTGACCTAAAATCATGAAATTTGGCAGCAAGGCAAGATCACACAGCGCAAGTTAAGGAAAAAATCCAAAAATCATTCATTGGTACTTCTTCTTAGCGTGTCAATAGTTCTACTTATATTGTGTTAGATAGGTACTTGGCTACATTGATGGCGTCAGGAGAAGCCATTTTTAAGTCAACCATTGTGCACAATGGTTGACTTAAAAATGGCCTTAAAAATGGCCTTAAAAATGGCCTTAAAAATGGCCTTAAAAATGGCCTTAAAAATGGCCTTAAAAATGGCCTTAAAAATGGCCTTAAAAATGGCCTTAAAAATGGCCTTAAAAATGGCCTTAAAAATGGCCTTAAAAATGGCCTTAAAAATGCCTTAAAAATGGCCTTAAAAATGGCCTTAAAAATGGCCTTAAAAATGGCCTTAAAAATGGCCTTAAACATGGCCTTAAACATGGCCTTAAAAATGGCTTAAAAATGGTGCAGGTGTTCGACACAAAGGGCACATTAACAGGTGTTTCATCGACTGTGCAGGGTCACTCAGTCGCATTGCGTTTGTCTGGGATCCCTGAACCCCCATTGGCACATATTGACTGTGCAGCTACCAACCTGCGTGCGAAGCCTATTTAAGGACTTCCACACCGGCCGCGGCAGGTCGTGTCCTGGTGGATGCTGTTCTTGAGGGGGAATTTGTAGTTATAAATCACATAACACAATTATTTTTACGGTAACCTCGGTGAGCGAGTCAGACTCGCACTTGCCCGGTTTATTTTATTAATACTCTACAATTTTTAGCAACTACCTCTTAAATCCGTCGCAACTCGGAAGCCTTCAAGTTTATTTTGAAATTATAAAATCTTATTACTAATCGGCCTGTATTGGTTACTTGTGAAGGCACAACTGTTTTCTATCGCCATTGTTGACTTAGGTTGATTGAAAATGAGCATAAAGCTCTCTCAATAATTAAGGCCTGTCTGGTGACCTTGTCATAAAAACTAGTCTGGGTAAAAGGTCTTTCAAAATAAGACGCAAAATGTATACTAGCCGAAGAAGATAGATCTGGGTATGCATTTTTGAATAAATCTTGTATACAATTGACTTTAAGACTAAAGTCTTTGATCAACATAAACCGTAACTAAACTATTCATACTCAGACTACTGATAAAACAGCACAAGATCCGCCCACTGCAACAGGATAAGAGGCGCACTGATAAAGTATTTGATAGCATCAGATTTAATACCATTTTCATTGATCGTTTTCCCTGTTTCTTAGGTGGATACGAGTATCTCTATAACAAGCTTTCTGTTGAGGATTGCCCGTGTCATCTAAAGCATTATGAATTTAAAAGGTGCCTCACACAAACTCTTTTGACTGAGCACCTGCTTAATATCTTAAAATAAAAGAGTAATAAACCTAACAATCACAATTATTGTAACAACTTACCCTCTCTCACGGATCATACAAACTCATACTTAGGCACCTACACTCAACAATCACAGACACACACACCCTTACTCACGCAAACACACTTACACACACTCATATCCACACTGCGATCATAACACCGACCTCATTAATTATTAATAATAATTCATATTAATATTAGTTCCTCTTATTGAAAAATTAAAATATTATACTGCACAATTGTATTTACGTTATATCAATGGACTTCTAATTGCATACATACATATACACAATTATAATTGGTCTTATATATATATATATATATATATATATATATATATAATCAATGTATTGTTTTTTTTTTATTCTACTTGATATTAAGCAAGGGGAGCACTGCTGCCATACAGGCTATACAGGCTATCATACAGGCTTTTCAGTAGTTTCTGCACAATTGTATTTACGTTATATCAATGGACTTCTAATTGCATACATACATATACACAATTATAATTGGTCTTATATATATATATATATATATATATATAATCAATGTATTGTTTTTTTTTTATTCTACTTGATATTAAGCAAGGGGAGCACTGCTGCCATACAGGCTATACAGGCTATCATACAGGCTTTTCAGTAGTTTCTGCACAATTGTATTTACGTTATATCAATGGACTTCTAATTGCATACATACATATACACAATAATAATTGGTCTTATATATATATATATATAATTAATGTATTGTTTTTTTTTTATTCTACTTGATATTAAGCAAGGGGAGCACTGCTGCCATACAGGCTATACAGGCTATCATACAGGCTTTTCAGTCTAGTTTAGGCAACTGAGGCTCATACATAATTGTTGTCACATAATCATCTTAATTGTTGTTACATGTACCTAATAATTATGTATTGAATATTTGTATTTGTACATTTTGTCAAAATAAATATTTTTTATTCCTGTATTCTTTAAACTATACAGTTTCAACCTTACAGTATGACATATCAAAATGACCATGGTGGAAAGGCAGCATCAGTCTATAAAACTGCCTTTTAAAAGGACGGGCTTCTCGCAAACAAAAGATCTTCTAAATCCCCACAATTCTTCGCCAGATATCACAAAGAAAAAACGGCTCATGTAAACGCGCCTGACCTTAGGTTTAACAACAAGCTATGAAAATTTCAAAAGTGTACTTAAGACTAAGCAATATCAACCATGCCAGTAAACAAACTCAAATGGCACACGCGAGCATAGATTGAATAACTCACGACAAATACGTTCTAGAACATTCCCAAGTTCATACATAACTTATATCCACGCTTAAAAGTTCCTAAAAATACGTTGTCTATCATTAACAAATTTAAACGTATATGCGTTTTTAGGCGACGAATTTGATAGCATTTAATCACACAAAATGTTATGTTTGTTTTTACTTAATCACGTCGTAACGGCTGAATTGATTTCGAGGAAATTTAGAAGATGGTTTAGTACACACCTGGACTAGAACCTAGTTTTTAATAAATGCTTTTTATAACTTTTCAATCCCGATAGATCTTTCACACTCAATATTTCGCTTTGAACCGCCAGTTATTGATGGTATCATTAAGAAACTATTAATGTTTCTGGTGTTTTTGGTGGTGCTGTATGGCCGTTCCAGTTACATTAGTAACTGGAACGGCCATACAGCACCACCAACTTATCTATTCAGGTGGTCAATATTGGCACTAATCCCGACAAGTACAAATCTAGATACAAACGGCTTTTCAGTAAACACTAGTGACGCTGTCAACTGAACAGATAAGAGATCTTAGAGGTTAGTGAAACATCTCGAAAGTCCTAAAATAACAGTTACATAAAATAAAAGTAAATGTAGACTTGATTTTCTGCACCGTCATCTCATAACGTCCGCCGCTATCTTAGGAACGCCAGTTTTAAGCCGCACCCGGTCTAAGTTCTAGTGATGTTTGCTTTACAGACTGCGAATTCAGTTGGTTAATTCTGAATGGAATATGATGTTCCGTGATGGTGTTTATCTTGGAGGATTAGGATTACGGAGTGATAAGTTTTTATGATTGAAATGGCTCTATAGTTGAAGCTATGCCTCACAAGACAGTCGGATTGGCACTGCTAGATAAATTCGGAACCATAGTTCATAGTGTTCGTCTAGACTCTGTTGTTCCGATTGTTTTTGAGGAAAGTGACTTTTCAATCTCCAACCTAATAAAACGTTGGAACCTTTGTCTGATTTCAATGCACTTTTTCATGTTACCTTTTGAGAGTTACTTCTTAGATTTGTTTGGTTAGATTGATCCAGCCAGCCAGCGGATCCATATAGTAGGTTTTAAAATACTGTTAAAATTAGCATGTACCTATATCCTTGCGGTGATGGAATGGTGACCAAGGGATGCGACCAAGAGGCAGACCACCAGCCCAATGGTCGGACAATAACGTATTAGCGTGGTCAGTAATGAATGAGGATAACGCCCGACCACAGAGTGGCGTGGCCTTTACCCAGCAGAGCAGTGCAACAGGCTACATAGAAGGATAGATCTTTTGGCCATTATCATCATATCAGCCTGAAGACACCTCACTCATAGATTTCCAGAGCGACTGATCTTAGGCGGCCTGCTCCTAACGACTCTCAGCAACTTTTTCAGGTCGTCTTTCCATAGGCCATCCCACGCACTGGAAAGCCGCTCTGCCCCAACGAGCGTCAGTTTTTTGAGCTACGTGCTCTGCTCTTTGCCACTTCAGCATATCAGATAATATTAGTATAATCCTCAATTCGTTAAAAATGATCCCTTTACCTTAAGATATATAAAAACAATACTATGTTCTTGCAAATGTAACGCAAACACTAGCCGCCTTACCGATATACAAACAGCGCCTGTTTTGACTTGCATTCCGATCTCTTCTTGCATAAAATATCCATTTCACGAGCAATGTATACAGAGCAATGACGTATACGGAATCGCAAAGCCTGTGGCTTCTGTGTTGCGATTCACTAACCCAACGGCCTATGTTACCGACCCTTTCAAATCTACAGTGTAACACGTGTGTAAAGGACGGCCTGACCAGCGACAACACGTGACAGCAGTTAGCTTACGTAATAAGAATACCGATACTGTAGGGACAAAAACTCGCTTAAAAAACATGAACACAGATTAAGACATGACTATACCTCAGCCCAAATTTGAATTTCACCCCCGCTTCTCCGCGCGCCGCTGCACGTCCTATCTCGCCGTGGTTCACATGTTTGCCGGTTTTTTTATCATTCAGTCCCTTCATTTTTTTGTCGTGCTTATTTTTCATTACGGCGTCTCTACAAAAACTAACATAATATAAATTCTACCTAAGAATTACGTTATCGTTTAGTTAGAGCGTCAAGCGTCACGGGTACTCCGTCTGAAAGCCGAGACCAGACTAAATCGCGGACCGGGCGTCCGAAGCGAATAATTTAATTAGTGAAAAAGTTAGGTATTTTCATTTAATGGTAAAATTAAAAGATATTTTGAAAATTTAAAACACAGGTGCCCTTACTTATATTGTGTAGAATTACTGTATAAAGTTTCAAGATCTAAATTGAAGTAGTCATCGCATAAGAACGGTTTTAAGATAAATTTGGATTCATATCTGGTTTTTTTTCTATCTAGAAAATTTTACGAAATCGCGTTTTCACAACACAGGCATTCTAGCACGTATCCTTAACTAAAACATATATGAAATACAAATTGATAGCACAAAATTTGTTGAACGAAACATTGTTTCTCACTAAGCAATTTATCGTCTCCCCAGGTATAGTGCGCCCTTAATGAATAAGTCTACTGCGTTAATGTCTACTCAACTAGTCGATTTCAGCGATATTTCTTAGTGAATCGCAATACCGACTTTACCTGCGATCGCGTATCATTGATAATGTTTGCTGTGGCCGTTTTTAATATTGGATATATAGGGGTTGGAGAGTAGAGGGGCGGGCGGTTTGACGATAGAGAAGATAAGATTATATTGGGATATTTTCATATGAGAATTAACCAAAAATTCCCAAAATAAGTCGTGTAAACAAGAAACTATCACAGTAGAACGCCTTCAAAAGCTTTTTCATGGACAAACGTATCTCCGCTGTATATAGCCACTAAAGAAACCGTCTTTGTAGACCTGGGTTGCTTTATAGGAAATGAAATTGATATCATTTCGCGACTGTTGGAGAGATATGCTATACGTGCGCATTTTTGGTGATAAATAAATAGACATTACTGGACATTTTACGTATTTAGCTTCTACTATGGGAACCAGATAATTGAAAGAATACTTATATACTTTTATAAGATGAAAGAAACTTCACTTAGCAGGCTACCAAGTGTTCAAACGTTTAAATATTCCTATTAAAAAAAGTAGGAAGACTACTTCTGAAATGTTAATCAATATGAACATAAATTATCATATTATAAATGCGAAAGTAAGTTTGTTTGTAACGCTTTCACGTCGTAAAAGCTGAACCGATTTCGATAAAATTTGGTATACTTATGACCAGACTACTTTTTATTGAAAAAAACACGCGTACGAAGCCGCGGGCGGAAGCAACATTGTGAGTGCATATATTTTAGCGAATATTTAAGTATACGAAATTTTAAACAGCTGATTTTTGTTACGGAATTAACAAAGATGTTTTTTATTCCTGTAATGTGAATGTTTATTTTCATACGCACATTTCAACCCGTTAAAATTTTCGTCAACATAATTTATTTACCTTGTAGAAAAATAGTTCGATGGCACAAACTCGTAGCACGCTACGACATCTACGAGCCGTAGCAGTCCCGGCGTAGGCATCCTTTGTAACGAATTCGTTAGTCGTAGCACTATATCACTGTTTGGACCTAGTTCAAGCTTAGCTTTATTATCCAGTTGTAAAACTGTGAAGATAGTGTATGATGCTTACCTGAAACAAACAAATAAAGATTAAAATCACTTAATAAATATACAGAATGCAACCCTACAACTACCAACTACCTTCCTATCATCTGACAACCAGACGCTCTGCGATGCGCCACCGCGTATAAATACCTCCCATTCGCACAAAGCGGTTCTCTTCGACCTTTATTATGCGCACCGCCAAAGAGTGGAACGACTTGCCAGAGTCTGTGTTTCCTGGTAGCTACAACCTGGGTATATTTAAGTCGCGAGTGAATAGGTTTCTTCTAGGCAAGCGTGCACCATCATAGACTGCATCATCGCTTGCCATCGGGCGAGATCGTGATCAAACGCAAGCCTATAATGTACAAAAAAAATGCCACGTTTTTTACAAAACACGTTGTATCTAATATAGTTTACTGCCTCGTAACACGTGATGGTTGGATTTAAATAAACGAGCTGTCAAAAACGTTAAATCTTCGAGAGCACGAAAGTGATCAAAAGTTGGCGTCATTTTGATTTTGTTGGAAATTTAGTACCCTAAACAAGAAGTGTCAAGAATCAAAATGGCGAGAACTGGTAAAATTATATTAGGAACTTCTCTATCTGCATTAGTCATAAGTATAAAAAAAATAAAAACATTTTATTTCAGACAACTAGAGTCCATATCTTAAGACTAACATACACATAAAAAAAATGATAACAACAAAGAAGAACAGCTAAATATACAAAAATAAAAAATAGGCACCGGGTGAAAATAGAAAACACCATTTTGTGCCAAGGGTGACTAACTGAGGAAATTATTTCCTTCATTAATCACCCTCCGCACAAAACACTTCCAGAGCGGAGATGTGCAGCACTCAGCCACTGTCCACAGGATGCTGTTGCGACTGCCCCGAATTCTGCTCATCAGCGATGCCGTTTTTTTGCGCATGATGGCGTGAAAGCCATCTGTGTGATAGTAGGCAAACATCCCCGATGCACTGCAGTATCGGGGCAACCGCAACATCATCGTATAGATAAGTATATATTATTTTGTGTCATTTTACTCTTTGTACCCTTTGTATGTCCGAGTTCTCTTTTTCTTTAAAAGCATTAAAATATATTTCCTTTTCACCATAAATTATTTGTGTTTAATATGTAAACAGGGTTGTTTGACATAAATTATGTGTTATCAATTTCACCTAAAAAACTGGGCAGCCCTTTGTCATGAACGCTAAATAAACAATGCTTGTTTTGCAAAGTCACGCAAGTCATAACATAATCCACTTTAAGCCTGAAAATCTCATGCAACATATTTAAATACAGAAACATATGCTCTACAATTTTGAACTCTGTTTCAAAGTAACTAACAACTATATGGAAGCGTGAAAACGTTTGTAAACCCGTAGTCTTTAATATCCTGTTTCCTTTCTGCAAATAAAATGCAACCTGATGGTTATTTCCGAGGGTAAAAAATTGGGATTTTTGATAGGATAAATTGTGTTTTTCATGTACCCAGTTTTTATTTTCTATTGTAAGTAAGGGTCGGCGTGATGAAATGATTAACCTGTAAAACCCAATAGATTTTGAATTGCTATTAGTCCAGTCAATAAAAGAGTGCGCAAAAAAACTAGCCGTCTTTTACCAATTATTTTTTTTCCGGAAATTGACACGTTTTCGGAGCGGGTATCACGAAAATTGTTGTGAATTCGAAAAAGAGCTTTTATTTAGTATTAGATTGTTTTTATCTACGACGCACCGTTTCCGAGATATAAGCTAAAAATCCAAAAGTGGGACCTTCTTTGTAACAACTGGTCTATAGATTGATATATATACCAAACGTGCGTAAGCCGACCTCTACCTCGTTACTTACGAAGCACGCGAATATCTGATTTATGCGATCCCACAAACGCACAGATGTTGCATGTTGCGACCTGCACCGCTTGCTCGGCTCGTTTTATTAATTTAGTAGTCTGGCTCGGCTTGCTCAAAGCAATACCGGTTGTTATTTACCAAAGGGATGAAACTCAAAATCGCGAACGACATCGCCAAAAAAGATTAACTGATACACAAAAACTTACAAAATATTAAACGTTGAAGTTTGGTATTTTTAGGGTTTATATTGGTGTTCCGCCATAGGTAGTAAATAAAAAAAAAATACACCCAAAATCCTTGGACATAGTCGCGACCCCGTTCGGGCGCGAGAGGCGGTTCGCGTTAGAAGCAGAATTGCAACTATTTAACATTTTTTTTTCGAATGGACTAATCTCGCTGTTGGGCTCTGAGGCCGTTGCAGCTTAACCGAACTTTTGGCGAGCGCAGAAGGCGCTCAGCCCTGTAAGTCTTTGATGAGGCAACTAGCGCCAGGGCACCACTTAGGTACGAACCTCGGCTTTGGCTGTTGCCAGGATGGGGGTAGGAGAGAAACGCCCTGGTACGTGCTTGTACCTCATATAGGCGGCGACTGAAGGGAGTCGTCGACCTCGCCAGCGAGGTCGGCGTATCTGTGAAGTGTGTTTGCTCTGTCTAACGTAGATGACTCAGATATCTCTTCCGCATTAGCGGAGGTGATTTCGTCATCCGGGTCTCCGAGAACGTATCTCGGACGACGGAGGGTTTAACTATTTAACATTATTTTTTTTTCGAATGGAATTATCTTGCTGTTGGCCTCTGAGACCGTTGCAGCTTAACCGAGCTTTTGGCGAGCGCAGAAGGCGCTCAGCCCTTTAATTTTTTTTTTTTTTGATGAGGCAACAAGCGCAAGGGCACCACTTAGGTACGAACCTCGGCTTGGGCTGTTGCCGGGACGGGGATAGGAGAGAAACGCCCGGGTACGTGGTTGTACCTCGTGTAGGCGGCGACTAAAGGGATTCGTCGACCTCGCCGGCGAGGTCGGTGTATCTGTGAAGTGTGTTTGCTCTGTCTAATGTAGATGACTCAGAAATCTCTTCCGCATTAGCGGAGGTGATTTCGTCATCCGGGTCTCCGAGAACGTGTCTCGGACGACGGAGGGTTTAACTATTTAACATTTTACTTACCCCTTCTTTTTATATCAACCCTCATTGGCTTATCAGTGATTGAAATTGGTGCAAAACAATTCTTGGAACCAGGACAATGGGAGTTTTTTTAACTACCTGGGTAATGAATTCTTGGATATTCGATTATAACTTTTGTCTAGCTAGCATGTTAGGGACGATCCACTGTGCAACGATGATAATGAACCATTATTACCCCACCGTCTTATAGGTATTACGGCCGACTGGTTCGTTTCAATTCGTAGAGAGCGATACGCTCTGCACTGTCATATATATAATGTTTTCTTAGTAAGTAAGCTGATGATGAAGTAAATTGTTTAGCAAATCTGAACTACAAAACCTTACTTTTGAAACTATCATAGTTATGAACACAATTTTCACTAAAAACGGGATATTTACCCTTATTTATGATTCACGGCGGGACCCTATTACTAAGACTCCGCTGTCTGTCTGTCTGTCTGTCACCAGGCTGTATCTCATGAACCGTGATAGTTAGACAGTTGAAATTTTCACTGATGATGTATTTCTGTTGCCGCAACAACAACAAATACTTAAAACAGAATAAAATTAATATTTACGGGGGGCTCCTATACAACAAACGTGATTTTTTGCCTTTTTTTATAGATAATGGTACGGAACCCTTCGTGCGCGTCAGACTCGCTTATTGTTGTTTAGTTTTTAAGTGTCCTAATAATTCGGCACAGTTGCATGCACCATGATCGTTCTAAGCTAATAATATAGTAATAAAAACTCAATCTTGACTCTTGCGGCTTTCTTTGTAAAGCTACTCAATATTGCTAAGGTTTCTCTACAAGCACTTAAATGAAGTTTGTTTCAGATTAAACTGAAACTAGGTAAACAAGCTCATTTGGATGAAAACTTGTGGGGCTTGTATCGGAAACTCTTATCGATGCAAATCAGGTTTAGTCTGAGAAAGTCAATGCACACTTTGCTTGAAGTTCCGTATAAAGATTAAATTATAAGTTGAAGGTCGTCGAGTGGAGTCATAGATGACCAGATTCACCATTAGGGGTTTGACTAACTAAAGGTCTTATTCCATATATTTAGGATCTAGACTCACTACATCTATTATATCAGTTATCTGGTTCCCACAGAACAAGCTTTGCTTTTTTACTTACGAAAACTTTCGTGATTGATTTCAATCATTATTATAAATACGGGATTTATCACGTACCGTCTTATCGGTGCGAGGCGAGACGTTATTCGGAGCGGATCGCACTCACTCTGATGAAGGTTCACGAATTGAACCGAGGCATTGTCGGTCGAAGCACCGATAAGACGGTACGTGATAAATCCCGTATTTATAATAATAAGCTTTGCTTTGTTTGGGGCTAGATGGTGCTGTGTGAAATGACCGGCGTTATTTATTTATTTTTATTTACGTATATACTAAATTTCATCGAAATCGGTCCAGTCATTATGACGTGATTGAGTAACAAACAAACATAGAAACTTTCGTATTTATATTTGCACACGCAGTTAGTCAATAAACGGTAACCTTTGTCATAATCTATCAGTCCAGGTCATAATCTATCTATAATTCAAATTTCATCAAAATCGGTTCAGCCGTTACGACGTGCGTGGTTGAGTAGCTAACACACATCCAAACTTTCGCATTTATAACATTGAATTCTATTTATTTATTATGGTTATTGGTCCATGGGAGATTTGATGATGCAGTGTGACCTTCCTCTTTCACTCAAGCGAAAGTTCTTACTTATGGTGCTCAGACCTAGTCTTTGACCAACATCCAAAAGTATAAACTCAAGGTTTGCCAACGTGCGATGGAGCGCAGCATTCTCGGAGTCAAGATCATTGACCGCATACGCAATACCGAGCTGCGCTCCCGAATCCAAATTGCCGATAAGGCTACGAAAGCTGCCTAGCTCAAGTGGGATTGGGCTGGTCATGTTTGCCGTATGACGGATGATCAGTGGGACAAGCTGACCATTGAGTGGAACCCTGACACAACTCGAAGACGTCGCGGCATTCCAAGGAAAAGTTGGAGGGACGAGCTCAATAACTTCTGAGCGCTGGAAAGAAGTGACTGGAAATAATGTGGGAAGGCCTTTGCCCAGCAGTGGGAAACAAAGGGCTAAAAATAATAACAGTAATAATTATGACACACAAAACTGAACACAATCACAAAACATAATTATTAGACCCAGATTGGGTTAATTTTGACCCAGATTGTATCAAGGCAGTCTATACACAGCATGACAATTCTAGAGCAGTTATGAATATAAAGAAAGAAAATATGTATTTGCATAAACAAAATAAGTAGAAATCAAAATAAATCGGGATAATATAATAAGATTAATGAAATAAAATATTAGTGCGATAGTATGATAAAGATTTTGATATTATTTTAAAGTTTTACTCATTCAGCTATCCCTAGGTCGAATAGTACTTGCAAACACAAAACAAAAGACGGTACCAGAAAATAAAACAAAGGGGTTGTATCTATGCTAATACGCTGAAGAAAACCTGCAGAATTCCGTTTACAAAGAAAATGGTAATTGGGTACGAGACGCATCTTAGCTCTGGGACATTTTTATTAGAAACCGAGTAATTGAAATATCGGAATACATATATACTGATATACATATCCAACGATCAAAAATGTTTCTATCTAAAGGTAACATGTTTTCTTTATTGTACCTATTGTTATGTAAAAAGATAATTAAAAAATTAACCAGTTTTGTTACTTTCGAGGCTTGGTCGCGCAGGAACAGGCAGTGCAATTGAAGTTTCCGTGATCCTTGTAATTTTAATGATTATATGAATTTTGACTTTGACAGGCAGCTTCGAAATGTGTTTGTTAACCCAAAAAGGGTTAATTGTCATAAGACTTAATATCATTCGAAAAATTACGAACGAAACACGGGATTCGAACCTGCTACATTCCTCTTGATACGAGGATGCGATACCATTTCACAATTATTTAATTATTTTATTTATTATTAAAACCAAGAAGAAGAATCACAGAATTATATTAATTTTATGCCTACCTATATATACTACATCGATGAGTACATTTACTTGGGCCAGATTGTCTCCTTCGAAAACAGCCAAGATAAAGAGGTCGATCGCCGCGTCGAAAATGGCTGGAGGAGCTTCTGGTCTATGAAGACGATAATGAAGGGAGACCTTCTATTGTCACTTAAGCGTAAACTCATCGACATGTGTATTCTGCCCATCCTTACCGATGGTGCCCAAACTTGGTCATTGACAGAATCTCAAAAGTCCAAACTTAAGGTTTGCCAAAGAGCCATGGAACGCTGCGTGTTAGGTGTAAAGAAAATCGACAGGATCCGCAATACCACACTGCGCACGAAGACCGGCATCGCGGATGTTGGTAACAAGACTGCCAGGCTGAAGTGGGACTGGGCGGGTCACGTCAGTCGTATGGTCACAGACAAATGGGCAACAGTCGTCACACAATGGGTGCCTGCAGATGGGCGTCGAAGCCGGGGCAGGCCGAGGAAGCGTTGGCGTGACGACCTCGATGCATTCCAAGATGGCTGGTGGGACGTGGCGAGTGATCGTGAGATGTGGAGGAACAGGGGAGAGACCTTTGCCCAGCAGTGGAAAAAAATTGGTTAAATAAAAAAATAAAATTAAAACCGCAAACAGATTCAAACGTGCCCAAATAGGTACTTGTAGCCAACTACAATCAATTCAGAAAAAAATCATAAAAGCTTTTAAAAATTTGAACAACTCTACGACTTTTAAAAATTAGATGTGGTCGAGCAAAACGAGATCCTCAAATTAACTTCGGCAAATCGGCGTGGTATATTTGTTTGTCCGAGGATAACTTTCGAAGCGTTGATCCGATCATCGAGAAATTTATACCTACTGCCAGTAACGTAAAATTCAAATTCAAAATTCAAAATTATTTATTTGGAACATAAACAAAGTACAATAGATAAATGAAAACGTTGACAACTGCAAAAGTTAAAAATAAAATTGAGTAGCAGTGTCAGCGCCCTCTTCCAAAACCAAACCGAACAACGTTCCAGCTTAAAACAAGTCGATACAAGTAAATGTTTATTCTAAACACGATTATGATTTTAAGTTGAATACTGCGTGTGTGTGAGTATGTGTGTGGTGAGTGTTTGTGTGGTGTGTGTGTGTGTGTAGATGTTAGTGTGTGCGCGAGTTTGTGTGTGAGTGCGTGAGTGCATACGTGTTCGCTTGTTGTTAAGTTTGCTAGGTAGGAGAGATCAAAATATTGTCGGTATCATCATACGTTAGTGACTGAAGCCAGGTTTTGCATTTAATTTTACATCTGTGGAATGACAGCGGATAAATGTCAATATTTTAATAGCTTTGTTTACTCTGTTGTACAAAGGACAGCTTATATAAAAGTAGTGTCTTCCAGCTAGGGCAGTTCTGCGGGGCTGTATGCTGCAAACCATATCAGAGCGACGCTTAAGAGAGCTCAAAACTGGATCGAAAGAAAGTTCACCGTGTTTCCGCAAAACTGTCGCTATAGTGTGACCATTAGTGCTGTGCACTCCCTGAGGTATGCGCGGCGAGGTGGGAGGCAAAGAAAAAACTGCATGAGTTCACATGAGATCAATACATGTCGGATATCAATACAATACATGTACGATATCAGTTTGCATTTCTAAGGCAAGACTTGTGGCGGGACGATGGTCGGAGGCTATCTATCTGTAATATATTATACTTACTTAGTTGATTAAAATGTAACTTAAATATACTCATATTTTATAAAAATATGCAGGTGATAAATAAGAACTAAACTTATAATTCAAAGGACTTGCTTTATTGAACATTTTTTATATTTACAAACAATTATATATTCTAACGAAAGTTATTCTGACATAGATTCTGTTTCAACTTCATCTTCCATTTCATATCACGAGATAACGCACGACCCATCTTTGAATATTTATCTCATGTGCGTCTGACATAGACAGTCCGATACAAATAACACTACCGCCACGAGCGTTGACGGCGAACTGACAGAGCGCAGCAGCCGATTCTCCCCCCCGTCTCGCCGCGCGCATACCTCAGGGAGTGCACAGCACTAATGGTCACACTATAGGACAAATAGTTGACGCACTGTAAAAACCTTGCGCCAATTGCCAGACCAATGTGTTTTGGCGGAATTATCTGCAATCATTCTTGTTTGCTGGGCGGTTTATTGGAAGTTTGTGGTATTGAAGGAACTTTTCAGAAGGATGAGAGAAAAAAAAAATATCTTCGTCATGGAATCGAAGAAATAAAATTAAAAATTATTTATTGCATGTGATACATGTGCAGAGATGTCAGTGTTAATTATAGTGTTAATGTATTCTACCGACTAGGGCGTGCAATGTTCACAGGATAACAGCAAACTCTTCACCACACAAAAACACAAGACCGTCCAAGTGCGAGTGGGACTGGCACTGAGGGTTCTGTACCTACACGGTGTCTTTTAAATCACTGTTTTATTCAGAACAAACATTGTTCAGACTTCTACTAAAAGTTTATAATATCAAACATGTGAATTAAAAAAAAAATTCTAGTCCTTCTCAAATAAGTCTAACTTTGTTCAAAAACTAGTCGCGACATAAAGTTCATTGGCACGCTAGCCGTAGCGTACCTACTATTATTATTTTTGTGGCGATACGGCGGCATGTTTTAGGGCGTAACGTTAAAATAGACGTTTTAAGTTCGCAACGTTTTATGTTTTTCAAAGACCGATTTCATTTTCTTTATTTTGATGCTATAATCTGTTAGTAGACCATGGTCTGAACAATGTTTGTTCTAGGAAAACAGTGTCTTAAAGGACAGCGTGTATAATTATGTGAATTCCGCCATATATTTATTTGATTCAGGAGCCAAGTAAACTTTGACGACCTCCGTGGCGCAGTGGGCGAATTGCCGGCTGAGACGCAGGAGGTAGCGGGTTCGATTCCGAAGCGGAACGAATGTTTGCATGATCTACAGATATTTGTTCCGGGTCTGGTGTTTTTCTATATATTATAAGTATGTATTTACAAAAAAAAGTATATAAATATTCTATCAGTTATCTGTTTCCCATAATACAAGCTCTGCTTAGTTTGGGGATAGATAGCGTTGTGTGAATTGTCCAGCAATATTTATTTATTTATTTTTAAGGCATATTTAAAAATTAACACTGTAGATAGACATTTCATTTTATTAATTCTGTAATCGTTGCATGTATTTCAGACTGTTTGCTTTGCAAATTTCGGAGATAAGGGAGGGATGGTATTTCGTTTTCAAAATTTTTCTTTATAACTACGATAAAAACGACACAAAACAAACTAATAAATGGTTTTAGAATTTGTGTGTTAAGCCCTTTTATATGATATCCCATTGGTCACATAGGGTATCATATCATATTTACCCTAATAACAAAGTCACGCCCTAAGGGTTCCGTTTTTACCATTTCAATCCGGAACACTAAAACATTTTTTTTTTGAAAACATTTATTTATAAAATTATTACACTTAAAAAACCTTAGTAGGTTTGTACTAAGTGAGAATTCGACATTCCTCTGTAGTATATTTATAACTATTTTTACATGTACGAAATTTTTATAAATATGTTTTGTTCTGTACATCGTATATGGCCATCCGTGCGCCGTCTCACATTCCATCGTTATCAAGTTAATTTTTAAAATGATTTAATGAGATTGACATGAGACATATATTCATTAATTTTATAAATTCGAAAGTTACTCTGTCTCTGTTTATTACGTTACTTGCATTACAGGCTGGGCCGATTTTTATCAAATGTGGTATATTGATATATACCTAGAATGAGACATAGGCTACTTTTTACCGACGAATATCACACGTGCAAGGCAGCGAGCTAAAAGCCTGTTAACGATATGTTTTCTCCGTACAAAAAAAAAGAATATTTTTCAATCGTGTACCCAATTCATCAATGTTTGAACATGAACCTTTAAACGGAATGAGGTCCTAATAAATCAGATTTGCGTAAATAAAGCCACGTCTACACTTGGGTGGCGCGGGCGTTGGCGCCTGATGATTGATAACCTCCGGCAGTGAGTACATCCCCTTATCTACCCCGCATTTCAACTTGACAGTGATAAAAATCTCTCCGTGTATTTGCGTGGAAATAGGTGATAATAATGAGAAAGTGAAGTGTGATAATTCTCTCTATCTACTTAATAGCTCTTGACGGAGAATGGAGGTGTTAGAAGTTGTAGGGCTCTGTGTCTTTCACGATATTGAAGCTCCGGACAATTATTTCGTGATAACAAATCGTCTCAATTAGATCATTCCGATGCGCAACGAGGTCTTAACGTATTTAGTGGCTAAATATGATTAAGAGTTGTCAAATCATTCAAATACATCAAATTTAAACATTTTTAGTCGCAAAATACGCTTAAGGATCGTTGTGCACGCCGGGATTAATCTTGTGAAAATTTGTGTAAGCGTTTTCGTCTTATAGGAGATTCATTAAATAAAAACTAAAATCAACTTCTATCCCTGATTCTTTTAAAGTTTTTTTACAGCAAATTAAAAAACTGGACCTCCTTGGCGCAATATGCGAAAAGCCGGCTGAGACGCAGGAGGTTGCGGGTTTGATTCCTGTCGCGGAACGAATTTGTATGATCCACAGATATTTTTTCGGGGATGGGTGTTTTTCTTCATTTATATGTATTTACAAAAAAAGGGTGCGTGTACTTAATACGCACCTAAGAAGTTATACCTACTTCTTTGGCGTAACAGAACGAAAATAGCTAAAGATTTCATCCCGTATGGCACAACTCTTTGTTTGTAAAAGGAATGATAAATTAATAAAAATAGTTATGAGTTTTCACTAACTTCATCATGTCGCCTTTAGTCTGTCGGTGTGCGCGCGCACTGTAAAAATTCTACTCTTACATTTTTTTCCAAACGCGCCAAAAGAAGTATAACTTCAAAAGTATATATCAGTTATCTGGTTTCCATAATACTAGCTTGACTATATTCGGGGCTAGATAGCGCTGTGTGAATTGTCCAGCATAATTTATTTATTATTAGATACCGCACAACCTCTATTATCCCAAACGAGTGTCTACATATGTTTTCTGGAAAGAAAAAATAATATTTCTTGTTTCGTCAGCAATAAACTTAGAAAGTTCACGATACAAGAAGGAATGGACTCAAACTCAGATAGTTAATAGTTTACATGGTTTGTTTAACCGACTCGGTTGTCAGCGAAGTTGGCAACATTCATGTAACAAGCTAAGTTTCTCCTCAAAATCTCGGGCTTTAGATAAATAAGTTCGTATGAGGATGTAGCACATTCTGGAGTCATTATAATTACTAGTGGTTCGCCCCGAACTGAGATGTCGCGAGTCTTATCGAGCCATTAAAATAAAAATATATTATTTGTAATCTTGACAATCAAAATAGTGCTACGTAATAAATTACAAATAACTTAACCTACAGTTTCATTCAAATTACAGGTAACGGGAGTTCATGTTAATTGGTAATACTTTTTTGTAGTAGAAATTGCAGTTATTCTAGATTTCAGACTTTTCCCTATATTTGTGTCACTAAAGCTACACGCATACCAAATTTCAGCACTGTGGGGTCACTGGTGTACCCTGTGAATTTTGTCAAAGTTCAGTTTTATTATGGCTAATAACCTAAAAACTACGAAGTGTAAACTAAAAAAAAACGGGGAAATGTTTTGTTTTTTTTACCCCTCTCGAACCCTAATATCTTAACAACTACCCCATATTTTTAGCTCATTTAGCAGCACCAAAATTGTGCCATCACTACCTACCTACCTATATATAAAATTTCACGATGATCGGATCAACGCTTCGAAAGTTATCCTCGGACAAACAAATATACCACGCCGATTTGCCGAAGTTAATTTAAGGAACTCGCTTCGCTCGACCAAAACATTTATTTTTTAAAAGTCGTAGAGTTGTTAAAATTTTTAAAAGCTTTTATGATTTTTTTTTGAATGGATTGTAGTTGGCTACAAGTACCTATTTGGGCTTATTTGAATCTGTTTGCGGTTTTAATTATTTTTTTTTATGTCGTCAAAGTTTACTTGGCTTCTGAATCAAATAATTATATGGCGGAATTCACATAATTATACACGCTGTCCTTTAATACACTGTTTTCCTAGAACAAACGTTGTTCAGACCATGGTCTACTAACAGATTATAGCATCAAAATAAAAAAAAATGAAATCGGTCTTTGAAAAACTTAAAAAGTTGCGAACTTAAAACGTCTATTTTAACGTTATGCCCTAAAACATGCCGCCGTATCGCCACAAAAATAATAATAGTAGGTACGCTACGGCTAGCGTGCCAATGAACTTTATGTCACGGCTAGTTTTTGAACAAAGTTAGACTTATTTGAAAAGGTCTAGATTATTTTTTAATTCACTTGTTTGATGTTACAAACTTTTAGTAGAAGTCTGAACAACGTTTGTTCTGAATAAAACAGTGATTTAAAAGACACCGTGTAGGTACAGAACCCTCAGTGCCAGTCCCACTCGCACTTGGACGGTCTAGTGTTTTTGTGTGGTGAAGAGTTTGCTGTTATCCTGTGAACATTGCACGCCCTAGTCGGTAGAATACATTAACACTATAATTAACACTGACATCTCTGCACATGTATCACATGCAATAAATAATTTTTCATTTTATTTCTTCGATTCCATGACGAAGATAATTTTTTTTCTCTCATCCTTCTGAAAAGTTCCTTCAATACCACAAACTTCCAATAAACCGCCCAGCAAACAAGAATGATTGCAGATAATTCCGCCAAAACACATTGGTCTGGCAATTGGCGCAAGGTTTTTACGTTACTGGCGGTAGGCCAAGTCCAGACGTTATGGCCCAGGATTATATGTAAGCTGGCTAAGTAAGGAATGATATAGTCTGATGTATGATAAGGAAGAGATTGCTGGGTAAATTGGGATTTTGTTGAAATATTCTTTATTCTTCGTCTTCGTCTGCTGTACTGGCCCTGGTTTTATTTGAAAAGAAGATTGACATTCACTTAGAGATAACACATCCTAGACAGAATATTTTATAGTGTATAGTATCTATGTATTTATTAATAAATAAATATTGCTGGACATTTCACACAGCGCTATCTAGCCCCAAACTAAGCAGAGCTTGTACTATGGGAACGAGATAACTGATAGAATACTTATATACATTTTTTTTGTAAATACATACTTATAATATATAGAAAAACAACCAGACCAGGAACAATTATTTGTAGATCATGCAAACATTTGTTCCGCAGCGGGAATCGAACCCACTACCTCCTGCGTCTCAGCTGGCTATTCGCCCACTGCACCACGGAGGTCGTCATAATTAATGTTTCTTAATATTATTAATTAGTTCATTCATTTATGTATTTTTTATTTTTATATCATTAGTATTAGTATATGTAATAGGGTAAGTTATACCCCGGTAATGTCCACACAGTACATTCCATCCAAAGGTTGTCTAGTAGCGCTATTTAGCGATAAGACCGCCACTTGTGTCCATAGATTTACGTTGTTATTTTTTATTTGTATTGTTTTATGGTGTGCAATAAATTATCATCTAATCTAAGGGTATTTCTATCTATCTAATCAATCCAAATAGGCCAAGTGCTGGTTAAAGGCTGCTCATTTGCACGCCATTCTTTCCGAACCTCCTTATTCGATTATTCTTATTCCGATCGAATCCCCCCTTATTGTACCTCTCTGTACTCGTGCAGCCTGTGGGCTAAGTAGACGCAGGCGACGTACAGCGCACTCCGCGTCCAGTATAACAATGCACTCAGGGCGATGCTGGAGCTGCCCCGCTACTGCAGCGGATTGGGGATGTTCGCGGCGGCGCGGGTCGACTGCTTTCGTACCGTCATGCGCAAGCGAGCCGCGTCCCTGGTGCGCAGGCTGCGGGCCAGCGCCAACACCGTCTTGGCAATGATAGCCGGCAGAGTAGACTGTTCGTACACCATACATTGCTGTCACAGGCATGTTCTTAAAAACCCTGTTTAAAATAAGCAGGTATATTTTGTGTTGTGTGAGGTGTGTAATATGAGATACATAATTGTTTTAAATAGTTTATTTGTTTTTTAACGATATCATCAGACCATTGGGCTGGTGATCTTACGTACTTATGTTATCGATCTTCTGACTTTAAAAAAACAATATCTACACCTACTGGTACATAAGCCTCTCTAAGTTTGTGATATCCACCCCAACTCTGCGCTTGTTTCATCCATCGCTATTACCTAATATTAATAAATTCCCGCAACTTATTTCAATAGCATCTAACCATCTACAGTAGGTAGGTACCTAGGTACTTGCAACCCCCAGAGTCGTAGCTCGCTCAGCTCTTTACATTATTTGCCTTATGAATATTAAACTCTTTACACTATTGGGAGCGCTCTCGAATCTCTTAGCACTTTGTTATTTCTGTTCGTTGAATGGTGAAGAACGCATTTGTAGAGAAACCAGGTCTACCGGCGGCGGGTTGGTAGCGTCTGTTACTTGTTTCCATTTCTGTTTTTTACTGGACCAAGGACCGAGTAGCCTGCTGAAACATAGGCTATATAATATACTTTCTATGTAGTTCACAGATCACTGACCTACAAGAAAGGTATTCTCCAAAAAGAAAATGTCATTCTAATTTCAAGTATTTCAGTATTTCGAAAAACATCAATTAATAATTAAATATAATTATATCTACGTATTACAAATTTATTAAATTTACCGTTACTGTTACCCATATCTTCGGATCATTTGTATTTTCTTCATTAATCCATATAAACCGGGTATACCGTGTGACAAGTGACGAAGTGCAAAATGACAAAAAGTCTATAATGAAATAACCAAATAATCAAAGAGAAACGAGGTGTTGGGAACTGATCTGAAAATGCGCAGTTTCGTGCCGGTAAGCCACGACGCCGGTTCATAGTCAGATCGCTGTTTCATATGTAAATGAGGCTTCGACGGCGACGAACTAATAGTGAATAGCGAGATACTTTCTGCAGAATAAGTACTCGTTGTACTCCCTCGTAAGCGAAATTTTCTATTATCTCCTTGAAAGGTACGAGTAAGCTGTATTGGCTTATTACAAGTAGGCCCTTTTTTATTACAGTTATTATATTCATTTTCATCACTCACCTAAGCAAAGAACCATGATTTTATGCAAGTTTTTTCTATATTCTTTAGAACCTATACTAATATTTTAAAGAGAAAAGATTTGATTGTTTGTTTGTATTGAATAGGCTCCTAAACTACTGGACGGATTTAAAAAAAAAATTCACCGTTGGGAAGCTACACTATCTTCGGGTGACATAGGCTACTTTTTACCCCACCGCGCAGAAGGAGGGTAATGTTTTTATTGAAAAAACTACGCTTGCATAGCTGCGGATTGGTCTGCTAGTAATAAATAAATAGTCAATATCATTTATTCATTAAGATCACAAGGATCACTTTGAAACGGCAATTTTACCACGTGTTCCTCCGCGACCAAGCCAGGAAAGAATCAGGCAAGAAACAAGGCTGGTTATACTTTTTAATGCATTTTACACAATATAACAATAGGAATAATATAAAAATAAAATTAAGTACCTTAAGTAGATCAACTGTAAAACAAAAGGAAATGTGTACCTACTGATATTGCAAAATTGAGATAATATCAAATGTCGAAAGTCCGAGCGACATCGGGCCACGGAATTTTATTATTAAAAGCTTATCCAAAAAGGGCGAATTCGCCGCGATTCTCTCGCGCGTATTACGCGCGACCGTTGCGTCCAGAAGGAGCGTACCAACGCGCGAGCATTTGGAGACGGATAAACAATTCAGTATCAAAATGTTGACGCTCCATTTCTCTTGATACGTGCACTTGCTCTGAAGTTCTGCAGTAATCTGGACGCAAGGCGTCTCTAGTATTTCGACTAACGCGCCACGCGCGTCGAGAGTCCGGCGAAGTTAAATTCGCGCGATGCTTGTGGACGCAGTGTATTGGCGCCTAGTATCGCAGTGATGACATATGGAACCGAGACGTGATCCTTCACTATTGGTCTTTTGAATAAGCTCAGAGTCGCTCAACGAGCTATGGAGAGGGCTATGCTCGGGGTTTCTCTACGGGATCGAATCAGAAACGAGGAGATACGTAGAAGAACTCAAGTCACCGACATAGCCCGACGGATTAGCACGTTGAAGTGGCAATGGGCAGGCCATATAGCGCGCAGAACAGATGGCCGATGGGGCCGAAAGGTTCTCGAGTGGAGGCCACGGACCGGCAATCGCAGCGTAGGACGTCCACCTACAAGATGGGCAGACGACTTGGTAAGAACCGCAGGTCGGCGTTGGATGCAGGCCGCTTCCAACCGCAGTTCCTGGAGATCAATGAGGGAGGCCTTTGTCCAGCAGTGGACGTCCTACGGCTGAGATGATGATGATGATGATGATGATCGCGCGCGTATCGATTCCCGGAGAATTCCCCCCTTCTGGAATGTCTAACTAGCTGCCCCGCCGAACATCGTACCGCCTATATGCATATGACTGTAAAATTGTCAATCGGCCATCATTAGCTGCATCTATGTATGAGAAAATGAATTTCTGATATAATTTTTATTGCGTGATTTTTATTTTATTTCTGCAGCTACTTCTTCTGGGACGGAGACAAATCCAACAAATCAAAGAACATCAAAATCGGTCCAGCCGTTCTTGAGTTATAAATGGTGTAACTAATCCGACTTTGTTCTATATACCTATATATACATAGTTAGATGTAGCTTATAAGCTAAGTTTTTTTTATATATGATGTAAATCTACGAATTTGAAGCTTAGAAGCGCTTTCCGCGAGTTATAAAATCGCACAGAATTCCCTATGAATGACTTATTTTCTTTTTTCATCCGAAACTTGGGAATGTGCAGTTTATTTTTAAAATACAAGAAGGCATAGGTATAATATATTGCGTGCATTATAATTTGATAGGATTTTGTAACAGAAGTCTGTTAGCAGATTATCTTAATATTACAGTGTTGGTGCTCAAATGGAGTTGAGCAGGACACCTAGGCATCTGCCAATCGCAGGAGGAGCCAAAGCCTTAACAGAGTGACAGCTAAGAACTGGACATGAACAGTCAGGGGCCCACTTCTACTAATTTATGAGAAAAGCGATTATAAACCAAACCATTATCCTCTCGAGTCAAAGGTTGTCTGGAAGAAATTTCTTCAAAGCGATAAGAACGCCCATTGTACTATTTGCTACTACTTATACTTCTATTTTGTCTGTAAGTTTTATTTTTTATAATGTATAATAATGTGTTTTCATTCATTCATTCAATCATTAAACAATTCTAAATAAATATTGCTGGACATTTCACACAGCGCTATCTAGCCCCAAACTTAGCAGAGCTTGTACTATAGAAACCAGGTAACTGATAGAATACTTATAAACATTTTTTTTGTAAATACTTACTTATAATATATAGAGAAACAACCAGACCCGGAACGAATATCTGTAGATCATGCCAACATTTGTTCTGCGGCGGGAATCTAACCCGCTACCTCCTGCGTCTCAGCTGGCTATCCGCCCACTGCACCACGGAGGTCGACAATGATTATGATTGTTGTTCCTGTCATAAGCTGCCACATTTTCTATTGTGTTAGAAGAATACCAAAAGGTATTTATAGTGGCAATTTTGCGACGATACCATTGTAATAGTGAATCGATTGTTTTAGTGGAATTAGGCCCCTGGTCGTCTATCACCTCGTTGCGTAGACGATATAATCAACGTTGCGGACACCACCTGGATCAGGCTATATGATGATGATATACATCATATCATACGACTGACGAGAATTGATTAGCACTTTCTCGTATCTATATATATTCTCGTATATAAGAGAAAGATTGTGGTTTCAAGTCCGTTTACAAATTTTTGAGATGATTTTAACTAGTGGTTCGCCCCGAAATGAGATCGCGCGAGTCTCCCAAAACACAAAAAAAATGTAAAATTTAAAGATGTTTAGTCGCTAAATACGTTTAGGGATCGTTATGCAAGCCGGCCTTTCTTCTTGTCTTGTTGTCTTTGACTAATAAAATAGAGCCAAAAAATGCACAACCAACTAACTTTATCTACAGTTTCATTCATATTACAGGTAACGGGAGTTCATGTTAATTAGGTACTTTTTTTTGGGGTAGAAATTGCAGTTATTCTGAATTTCAAACTTTTTCCTATATTTGTGTCAATAAAGCTACACGCATACCAAATTTCAACACTGTAGGGTCACTGTTGTATCCTGTAAATCAGTAAGTTCAGTTTTTATTATGGCGCAAAACTTAAAAACTAAAAAGAATAAACTAAAAATAAAAACGGGGTTAAAATGACAAAGACCTTTAATTAGACGTACCATTTGACCAGATACTCCCATTTTGGGTTTTTTTTTCACTCTTGAACCCCAATATCTCAACAATCCCCCACATTTTTAGCTCATTTAGTCACACCAAAATTGTGCCATCACTACCTATTTTCACCTACCAAATTTCACGATGATCGGATAAACGCTTCGAACGTTATCCTCGGACAAACAAACATACAACGCCGATTTGCCCAAGTTGATTTACAGATCTCGCTTCGCTCGATTAAAAATCTACTTATGATATAGTACATGTTTATAGGCGACGAATTAAAAATCGCCTCCCACGGATTGACGTCAGTTTTGTTGTTTGCGAAAAGAAAGTAATTCTAGATTCAGATAAAGGTGACTCCTAATCACGAGAGCCATGAATGAGAAGGGACATTCAAAACAATGAGTCAACAGAATGACCGATGCCTCATACCAAACAAATCACTATCATATCATAACACATTTGTTATGAAGACGTGCCAAATAACGAGATGTCTTGTTCTAAGTGCCAAATACTTCAAATATTAACTTTTCTTCAAAAGCAAACTCACTCAGATACAGTGAAAACATCGATCAACAAAATTGCTATTGTATTTACTTAGGGTCTATGCATTCAGCGTATTGTGTACGGACGAAGCGCGCTTTCGGCACCGTAGAGGCCCAAATAGTAGATTGCAGCATTTGTATCGATTCAAACGCGTCTACAAACTTTGTACACGTATAACAATTAGTGGTTCTGTGAGAACAGTAGACCTCGCGAGCCCTTACAACCACCAACCGAACTTTTCCCTTTCCCCTGGCTTAGCAAAGCAATTTCAGAGTTTTCAAACCTACCTATGATGGAGAGAAAGTAGAAAAGACTTTTCCCTACCTCTTCTCCTAACACCCAACAAAATTAACGAAAAAAACCCAATTTTAAATTGAAGTTCAGATGCTTGTTTTAGTGATTACTCGCGTTCCCTTGGTTCTAGGAGGTCGAATCTAGTGTAACCCGTAAGGGTTCATCTCGTGAAAGCAGAGAGGACTGCGTAGTCTGATTGGTACAGGTAGGTATAATTTTTCAGAATAAAAATCATAAATTGGTATTCGTCCATATATAACGCTAACGCAAACTCCCCCCCCCCCCCTTCCCCCTGCGCTCCACCTATTGGATTTTTTTCGCAATATCTTGTGTAAAATGAAGTCCTTAGTGTGCCTCTCAAATTAGATTGAAATCCGTCGATACATAACGGTACAGCAAACTCCCCCCCCCCCCCCCCCCGTATTTTCTCCCCCATCAAAAATCGCGATCGACAAAAAATTTAAATAAATCAAGGAACTGTAGGCGAGAACAGACATAGAAAAATATAAGTCTATTCAACAGGGAAACGAATAAATTGCTTTGAAATCGAATCTTTTTGAAACTTGTCATAAACATAACGAGTTTGATAGACATTACAAAGGTAAGAAAGAAAGAAAGCCAAGGGCAATGCAAATCGATGAAGCAAAATCTAATTTTCGTTTTCTGTTTTTAGACCAGATTGCTCACGGTGTTTTTCACTATAGGTGATCATCGTCACAGGACATCCACTGAACATAGCCCTCCCCCATAGATTGACTACCTCCGTGGCGCAATGGGCAAATAGCCGGCTGAAACGCAGGAGGTAGCGGGCTCGATTCCCGCCGCGGAACAAATGTTTGCATGATCTACAGATATTTGTTCCGGGTCTGGATGTTTTCCTATATATGATAAGTATGTATTTACAAAAAAATAAGGTATATAAATATTCTATCAGTTATCTGATTCCCATAGCTCTGCTTAGTTTGGGGCTAGATAGCGCTATGTGACATTTCCAAATATATTTATTATTTATTATTGTGTGTGGTTATGGTTGCTGTGTAAGTTATACTTTTCTTAAGATTGTTTATATTGTAATTCTTTATATTTAAAACCATGGTCCTATTTAGTGCGATAAGTGATTTACGTCGTCAATGTATAAGAATTTTAATTACAAAATGTAAATCCTTTATTGGCTGTAAGTTTTAACATAATATACACCTGATAAATACTAAGAGCTGTAGATTTTGTTCGAAATATAATTTAAATAAATTATTATTTCCACCCAACGGCTCCCAGCAACCTTTATCAGGTCGACTTTCTATCTAGTGGAGGGCAGCCCTACGCTGCGCTTTCCAGTGCATGGTCTCTACTCAAGAAATTTTCTGCCTCCCGACGGCGACGTGTTAATAATCTTCGGATCGGCTGATCTAATCTTTATCACACACACCTAAGAACTACCACATTTAAACTAGCATTCTATTAAAAAGACAGGCACACAGACAGAGGCGTCAAACTTAATATAACACTCCTCGTTTTGCACCTTTTTATTTTATTGATTAAAGCCAAGCGCTTGACCACTACCTCACCTGATGGTAAGTGAAGGTGTGATCGAAGATGGAGCACGCTTGCCTAGAAAGAACCTATTCACTCTGGACTTGAAGACTCCAAGATTATACTGGTTTCGAAAAACATACGCCGGAAGTGAGTTCCACTCCTTACTTGCGCTAACAAGAAAAGTTGAAGCAAATCGTTTGGTACAGCAAGGTGGTATACCGACCAGGTATGGGTGGTACTTCTCGGTACGTCTGCTTGTCCAGTGGTGGAAGGGGGAAGGAGGGATAAGGTCATGAAGATCTTGCGCACATTCACCAAAATGTATCTTGTAAAAAACTGAAATTCTGGCTACTCGGCGTCTGTGCTCTAGACTTTGTAAATTTGCTTCCACTATTGAGTGTCCACTAGTCGAGTGTCCACTAGTCGAGGGTCAAAAGAGATATTAGCAAAAAAAAAGTATCAAAAAGACTAATGCGAATGTGAAAATGTGATATCGATATCAATGACCAATTTCCAATTGCAAAAAAACATCTGCTTTTAAAACATTCCAGTAATCTCACGTCAAGGTAGTGAGTGCACTGAAAAAAAAATACATTAAATAAAATTGAAAAAACGTTGATGTTTACTGCTTTGCGCAATACTATATGAGCCAACTAACCGAAACAATAATTTCTACTGGTCCGAAAACAGTAAAATATCTTACCGCTTTGACAGTAAACTAAACTGTTTATAACAGTAAAAATTTGTACTGTTCAAAACAGTATAAAAATTTGGTTTACATAGAAACAAAAGTTTAATGTTTTAAACAATAAACTATTTTAATGTTTAAAAACATTACAATAGTTCAATGTTTAAAACATTAAAATAGTTTAATGTTTAAAACATTAAAAAAGTTCAATGTTTAAAACATTAAAATATGTAGTTTATTCTTTAAAACCTTAAACACTTTAATGTGCAAACATAGTAGTTGGTACTGTAAGAGCACAGTAAGAGGTACTGTGAATGATAGTATTGTTTAATGTGTAAACACAGTAGTTGGTACTGTAAGAGCACAGTAAGGGGTACTGTGAATGATAGTATTGTTTAATGTGCAAACACAGTAGTTAGTACTGTAAGAGCACAGTAAGAGGTACTTTGAATGATAGTATTGTTTAATGTGCAAACACAGTAGTTAGTACTGTAAGAGCACAGTAAGAGGTACTGTGAATGATAGTATTGTTTAATGTGCAAACGCAGTAGTTGGTACCGTAAGAGCACAGTAAGAGGTACTGTGAATGATAGTATTGTTTAATGTGCAAACGCAGTAGTTGGTACCGTAAGAGCACGGTAAGAGGTACTGTGAATGATAGTATTGTTTAATGTGCAAACACAGTGGTTGGTACTGTAAGAGCACAGTAAGAGGTACTGTGAATGATAGTATTGTTTAATGTGCAAACACAGTAGTTGGTACTGTAAGAGCACAGTAAGAGGTACTGTAAATGATAGTATTGTTTAATGTGCAAACACAGTAGTTGGTACTGTAAGAGCACAGTAAGAGGTACTTTGAATGATAGTATTGTTTAATGTGCAAACACAGTAGTTGGTACTGTAAGAGCACAGTAAGAGGTACTGTGAATGATAGTATTGTTTAATGTGCAAACACAGTGGTTGGTACTGTAAGAGCACAGTAAGAGGTACAGCGAATGATAGTATTGTTTAATGTGCAAATACAGTAGTTGGTACAGTAAGTGAACAGTAAGAGGTACTGTGAATGGCTGTATAGTTTAATGCGCACAGTAACGAGTATTGTAAAGGACAGTGAGTTTTACTGAGCAGTTGTATGCACATGAAAACGTACTGTCCTTCACAATACCTTTAACTGTGCACATACAGTACGTGCTACTAGTAACAGCTATTGAAAAGGACCTGTTGACCACTTGTCAACGCAGTACCTGCTACTGTATTGGACTTACAACAATATACAATACTGAAGAATATAGAACTTTTGTAGAAGGTTCAGTTGTCTTCGGAGAAATAAGCCCGCAAAATGAATTGTACCTGCATCTAACTGTGCATCTTGCCACAGTAAGTTTCCAGAGTATCAGATACTGTATAGGTGTGAAAATATGGTAATCCGTAGCAAGCCTAAAATAAATACAAAAATTGTACATTAGATTTTTTTATTTTACATAGTAAGTTCTTTTTACATTTATTTTATACTATTTGGGAAACATATAATCATTATAACAATTCTTAAATAATTATTATTGTACATACATCAGTGAAGTTTTCACTGACACATAAATTATACATAAAAAATAAAATTTTATTTAAATATTTTGTAGTTTAAATTTGTTTTATGTTTAATTTTACAATTATATTTGTAAAGCGTTTCTTAATATTCGCCACAAAATACTTAAGGACTAACCACTTACATTGGCAAACTACTTACAATTCTGTCAGTACCTCTAATTATTAGTTATTTAAGTTTGACAGTTCTTGGCTTTAGACAGAAAGAAGGGACTAAACTTAATTTTAACTTGATGCGAAATAAACTAAAGTAAAAATACTAAAATAAACTTACTAAAAATCAATCCGATAGTTCAAGCGATAATTCGATTTATTTTTAACAAATCAATTTGAGAATAAGTGTGAGAACAGAACAATATAATTTAAAATAGGAGGTGTAAAACTGGATTTACTTATTGAGTCTGGATGTATGGTAAATTTAGTAACGGATCGTACATGGGAACATTTATAGAAAAATAATGTAATCTGTGTTATCAGATTAAAAAACAAAATGAAATCCTGATACCTTATGGTAGTGATTGATTGATTGATTATTTAGGATCTATTACGGCTTAAAGTCCTAAAGGAAGTGGTTGAACTTCCACAGCGACTTGATCTAATGGAATGATTTTATAATCCCCACAATATCGAAATTTACCATCTTATAACGCTAACTAAAAAATATGAAAGAAAGTAATAATAAAATAAAAAAACCCGACTGCGTCAAAACCTTTCAATAAAAACTAAAAAGAAAAATACAAGCCTAGTAGTCTGGAACACACATAATAGATTCTACTAATAGCGGCCCGCTTATGTGTGTAGCTACCCTTACGTATTAAAAATATACTTATCATATTATTGGCCTCCATCATACCCATTACCAACCATTATCACCTTTTTATTGTGTTTATAACATAAGTAACCGTACTATATGTTACATATTTATTTTTAGATGTTATATGTACTTATATTTATTATATTATGTTTAATTAGTAAACCTTAAATAGGACAACGCAAAGTGACCAAAACCTTTCTACACGGGGACAATATTGTATTTAATGCATGGGGCGTCTTGAAATGAAGGTCATTTAACCGAACAACAGTTTTCTTTTTTGTTTGTTCTACTTCATATGCGTAGTAATGAAAATCAAAAAGAATTGTTTGTAACAGAGACCCTGTCAAAATAACTTGCGAGTTATCGTAAACATATATCCTCTCCACCTTTAAAAAAGTCACGTCATTGAGATCACCAATTGGTTCAGCGCTGTAAACAAGTATGGAACCATTCCGGTACCGAATAGAAGACATGGCAATCCAACTGACACAGATCAAGGTTTTGCTACTGTCCAAACAAAGACAAGATTGAATAAGAGTCACATCAGAATACACTAAATTCAGTTTCTTAGGTCCCCAAGTAAGAATAGGATCAAGAGTACCTCTTAAAAAAACTTCGTTTAGTTTAAGTTGGTGTTTGACAGCTAAACTTAATGTCAGGTTCCTTCTGTTACATGAAGCTCTTGCAGATGTTTTCGCTAGCCTGTGTTTCGCTTCATATCGCATAGATGAAAAGAAAGAAAGTGGACCAAAATTAATCATGGCATTATGGTAATGCGTGAGATGGTGAAACTTTGGCTTGAGTACTTCATTAGAGAGGAGCAAATACATGTCATTCAGTTGACTAACAGAGTCTTGCATGACCATATGAAGACCTTCCCAAACAGAAGTTGACATAACAAGCTCTAAAACGTTCCTTAACTTTAAGTAAAGTGCCCAGTACATGTCGCCACCAGGAATTTTGTCTCCAATTAGAAGCGAAAAATAACGAATGAAAGTTAACATTTCGGACGCACTCAGGCGAATATTAAATTTTTTGATATGGATCATACATAATTCAACAGGTCTATTGCGCGAATCTTGGCCATAGTCGAATGTTTTTAGCCTAATGTTAAGCAGTTCCAAGGAAAAATATCCAAAACGGTAAATGTACTTGTTGAGAATCAGTCCCATGACATATTTGCCAACTCCTTCGAGAATATCATGCATTATATCGACTCCAACTTGTTTGAACAATCTGAATCCACTCACCTTCAACCAAACACATCTTTCCTTAACACCAGAATTTGCAGGATCACATTCTAAAACGTCAGTTTCATAATCCGTGTCACATCTAAGGAGAGCTTCATTTGCATATGATTGAACTTTCATTTCTTCTTTACCGACACGGCAAATTCTGCATGGGTAATTGGCCGAAAAGCTTTCCACAAAACCAGTAATGGAATGGATGCCTAAATTGTCTCCGACAATTAAAGCCAATTCAAAATATACAACTCCTTCAAAATTTGGAACGGAAAATGGTATGCCAGTGGAACTCAGATAATTAAGCTCATCTATTACAGGCTGAAATATAACATTATTGCCGAATAGTAATCTGTCAGAAGAATGGAACAGCAATGTTAAGAAAATATGCGATAGAACACTGCAACGCCACGGAGGTAGACATGGGACTGATACATATACGGCACCTAATTTATGAATCCCAGAGTGACTTCCTAAAGCATTTGAAGTCTCATAGTCGTCAAAATATAAAAACAAAGGTATTACATGTTTACCTACGTGAGCTCCTCTTTTTGATTGCCAATAATGCCCCTGAATAAAGTTTCGAATAACTTTAACATCTTTGTAAAGATCTGCCATGTACTGCAATGTATCAACCAAAATTGTTTCTATAGAGAAAAAACCATGTAGTACTTCTCTTAATGGAATAAGCTGCATAGTGCAAGTAACAGATGAAAGTGCATGTACACCTCTTCTAGTATTCGAATCGTATCGTTCACCAACTACTACTGTTTTAGGCGGAATATACGTCCGGTGGCCCTGAAAGTATTGAAATCTACGATACTCTGTGGAAAACGTATTGAAACACGAAGTTATTTCAGTAGCTATTATACGGTGAATTTCTGAAACGGATACTTCACCATTATGAGTGAAATTCCGCAACAAGTCGCCTAACAATGGAATTAACGAAAATGAAAAAATGCTTAGAAGCATTTCGACAATCGTTTGAACAATATTCCTTGGCAAATTTACAGAACCATACAAGGATGCTATTAGCGAAGCTAGAGCCATTTGTAAAGAAACGTGGGGTAAATTATTATCTATTTGTGGGCTTACAATAACAGGCCTAGTGTGATGAGGCCGACTAAGAAGTTCTCCAGAAGGCGAATGTTCATTCTCTGGTCTAGTATGGTCAGACTGACTATTGAGTTCTTTAGACAAATTATCAGCCTCTAATTGAATTTCGTGATCAGACACAAGAGATGCTATGTTTTCTTCATCTGAATGACAACCTTGGCTTAAATGCTCCCGAATATAATGTCTACGAAAGGAATTAAAAAGGTGATACGACCGGGAACAATCGCTTTCTACGCAGCGGTATTGTTTAAAAATGTGATGCTGATGAAAAAGTTGGAAATGGGTTTTGAGTGCTCGTAAGTCTATTACAATGGTGTTACAAATAAAACAGGTAACCATTTTTTTACTTAGTCAATATACCACAGTCACTTAATAAACTTGAAACTGATGGTGTAAGTCTGTTGTTTGAACCAGCATTAACAGGAAAATTGTAAATAGCTCTTTCGAGAAATTGCCACACAGGTAAACATTCACCAGGATATTCCAAGTTCAGAGCCCATACGATCTTAAAACATGTATCTACAGTCTTGCTGATATTCGGCAATTCATAGATAACGTCATCGACAACAACGTAACGTGCAGTTATTTTTTTCAGAGGACCTGCCACTACTATATATGGTTGGATGGTTATTCCTAAAGCTTTATACTGATCTTGTCTCTTGTTTCTTTCCTCCAGCAGCTGCCTTTCCTCTGCAATATGTAAAATGAAGCTTTGACGCACTTCCGCTGCGGAGTGTCTCTTCCTTTTCATGTGAACCGGTCCAATCATGTGCGGAATAAGTAGTACAGCTGCGAGGTTACTTGTTTCGGGATCTTTATCTGTCAAGCAATAAGAACGAAATATTAGTGGCCTAGGATCTAGATAAATGGTCAAATGATATTTTTAGGACGATCGAAATTGGTAACGCGCGTTAGGAGAGACATATGCCCAAATAAAACACTAATATTTTGTTTGACCCTCAATTTGGATCCCGTTTACGAAGAAACTAAAAGATATTTAATATTTATTTCAAATGCGGTAGAAGCGGGTCGGCATTATTTATTACTGCTCCAAATTTCAAGTTGATAGTTAAAGTGATTACAGATATATCCAGCTGTGACAGACGGACAGACAGTCACATAAAATCGCACCATAAGGGTTCCTTTTTACCCGACTGCGCGACGTAAAGGTGGGTAATGGTAATGGTAATATAATTAAGCATTTTATTTTATATTAACTATATTTTTTATAAATTGTAATATATGCTTGTTTTTTTAAAAAAAAACTGATTCTAAAAAATCTTATGCCGCCGTCCTTATTTGTTCATATAGATTCTGTCCATCCAAAGGTTGCCTGGAAGAGATCGCTTTTAGCGATAAGGCCGCCCATTGTACCTATGATTTGAAATTGTATTTTCTTTTATATGTTTGTATTTAATGGTGTGCAATAAAGAAATTATCTAATCTAATCTAATCTAATGTGTTTATCAGCCTATGTATGTATGTACATATGTGTGTTCGGTACTGGGAATTTTTGAGCCGATTACGATTTTTAATGGGTCCTGACCAATGAACTCGCTATATTCCGCAGTAGAATTTATTATGTGTGTTCCAGGCTACTACGCTTGTATTTTTCTTTTTAGTTTTTTTGAAAGATTGTGTTGTCGTCGGGTTTTATGATTTTATTATTACTTTCTTTCATACTTATTAGTTAGCCTTATAAGATGGTAAATTTTAAAATCTTGTAATTACATCGAAAGAGTTGATATTGTAGGGATTATAAAATCATTCCTTTAGATCAAGTCTCTGTGGAAGTTAAACCAACTCCTTTAGGACTTTAAGCCGTAATATATCCTAAAAGGTCAATCTAAACGAAAAATGATATAAGTAACCTAATAATGATTTTAAAATACCTATTCAACGCTACCCCACATAATGTAGTTCAACTTTATTTTTTTCATTTTTTACAATATGCCGTCTGGTCGTCGCCATATTGAATTTTAATTACCGTCATGTCATTAGTGACACTCGCAAGATTAAGACAAATCGTAAGAATTTGATGTATGGATTATCAAAATCAGCCCACGTATTTGGTCTACATACATACATAGAAAGATTTTTAAGCTGTTGGATTTTTTTGTATCAATTTGGTTGGAACCCTAATAATCAAAATTCTTTGCCAATATGTACCTTGCGCAAGTTGCTTCAGTTCCTCTACAAATGGCGATCGTCTTGATGTGGATTCAGATGCCGACAGTAGTTTGCTCTTTAGTAGTGGAAGTTTATTTTCCAATGAGTATTTATGTTCGGGATACCAGGCATCGAAATCTGCAATGAGCTGGAAACAAAAGTCGTAGTTGAAAAATCGTAATAGTTTACGACTTGAGTAACACTAAAAAACCTCAAAATTACCAATTCGTATCCAAAGGAGCGCTTCAGACAAGGGAACTCTTGGAGATACGACGCCTTTTCGTTGGAGTGCACTCGTTGCTTGCGTAGCTTATTGGTTTTTTCCCACTTTTCGGCACACAAAGCGTAATCGTCAGAAGAGCAACGTAACCACTCCATGCACTCCTTTTCCTCTTGCGTGGTAGTTTCTTCAACGCTCTGGTTACATGTAGATGTCGACGGTTCTGGAGTCAAGGTCTTGTCTAGAGAGCGTCGTGCTCGCGGTTGGTACATTTTGTGTCTTCGGTACTTAGCTTTTAAATTAACGACTGCGTCGAAGAGTCGGCCGTGAGCTCGGTGTACCCCTGTTATCGGTTTGGTATAATAACATTCAAGATTTTCTGACGGAAACAACCGTTCTAAAACAAAAAATCATCAAAAACATGATTGTAAAGGTGGTAACTAATATGTAATCTGTGGCAGGATTCCCTGATTTTTTTTTTATTGAAAATGTTTTTTCATCAAACCCATACGTGTGGGGTATCTATGGATAGGTCTTTAAAAATGGTATTGAGGTTTCTAATATCATTTTTTTCTAAACCGAATAGTTTGCGCGAGAAACACTTCCAAAGTGGTAAAATGTGCCCCCCCCCCCTGTTACTTCTAAAATAAGAGAATAATAAAACTAAGAAAAATATACGATGTACCATGAAAACTTCCACCGAAAATTGGTTTGAACGAGATCTAGTAAGTAGTTTTTTTTAATACGTCATAAATCGTAAACCGCCATTTACCTTTCATTCAATCAACTCAAATATAAAAAAGTTTCAACGAACTACAAGAACTTTTATATTATGTTACTTGCTGCTTCGGAACCCTTCATGGATGAGTTCGAATCGCACTTGGCCGCTGTTTTTATATATAAGTATAGAAGATTACATTAAATAGATTTGAGTATTTTATGTGAGTAATTTCTAGGATTTTATATACTGTATGTGAAAATACGAACCGTTAAGATTAAAACCGAGAGGTCCCGAGTCTCAAACTGGAAATAATTCACCTGTATTTCATATATTTAAATAGTTAAAATTAACTGTTTAAATTGAGTCCCGCCTGGTGGCCAAACATCAGACTGAGGAAAAGGGCATTACTAAACACACTCGATGCAGTCTCGCTAAAATATTACTTAGGTACCTACATCAGTTACAAGTGGCGAGACAAACTTTATGTAGATGGTACTTACTTATCTCTTGTATCCAAGCTGAGTAAATATCCGCAGTGACATGCGTCTTTGGGTCATTTCTCACAATCTCTTTAGAAATGGCGCGTACTAATATTTTCCGATATTGTTCTCCCAGTGGCTTTTCTAGATTATGCTTAAGTAGCAATTGACCATCTGGGGTGTTACGCAAGAGCAAGGCGAGATCCTGAAAAAAATGGGTAAGATAGTTCAGACACCCTTTAACCAGCGCAAACAAAAAAAACCTTGATAATTTATTACTTACAGACTGGGTTTGTTGTAAACAGAGAGAGATGGAGGACTCTGATCTTGACGAGGTGCTGGGACTCCTTGTACTCAATTCATTCAAAGAGTCATAATTTGAAATGAAGTTTTCTAATTCTTCATCTTTTTTTGATATGAGATCCTCCAACACCTTATGTTCTACCTGCAAAGAAAGATTATAAAGATTTGTAAACCACTAGATATGATTTTTCGAAATCGACAGTCGTGACTTCATTACGTTTACCTTCCAGTCAGACAAGGCTTTTTTAAATTTAGCCTGTGGACCAATTGTAGGAATGAGTACCCTCACTTGCTCATCATCCAATAATTCTAAAGCGCATATGTCCACTTCATTTTCTGAAAACAGCAATGAACATGAAAAATAAATTTAACTCAGAATGGTTAGAAAGTCAACTTGGTTGACCAGAGCTGGAGTAAAGGCTTGAGGCAGTCAGGGTGCACAGAGGGAGCTGCTTGGTTCACTCGCAGCTTGAACTATTTCAAAGTTAGGCCCTAATATAACCTATATGGCACATAAAAATAATACAGTGTCAAGTAGGTAATGGTGTAGTTATAGGTAAATTAGCATGATCTGGTATGGTCTTGTTAGTCCTAATTAGATAGAAGGCACCATCTCCCAAAAAGATACATCTAGGTTATTTACAGACGTGCACGTTCAACATGCCTAACTTAAGCTCAATGCATGCATACAAAAGGAGGGAGGGATTAGTAGGCTAGGAACTTTCAGAACACAAACATTGATTAAAGCTTGGACAGCCCTCTTAACTTGCTAGCTGTGGGGTGCGCGCGATTTCGTCGATCTTGCTAGGCGCCCCACCGGTGGCACGGAGTTTCCGGTTTTACTTCCGGTTTTATAATCGATTGTTGTATCGAAACTACTGGATCGATTTTATTCATTCGACTTTTTCCAAGAAAATTTTCCAGGAAACGAAGATTAAAGAGTTTTTTACGTTTCCCGCCATTTTTAACGGTTTGTTTATTTTAGTGAAATTCATTTTTATTTTTGTTTTCATCTTACGTATTAATATGGTGGCATTTGCTATTGTTTTATTGGTTTTCGTGTCTAGTTTGTGGAATAAGTATTTGCGACAACAAAAAAAAATAATGGTTTTTGGATTAAAACAATTATTGTTCGTTTATTTTTTTGACGGTTTGTTCGCCGCGGCTACATTGTTTTGATTTTAATTAGTTGAATTTATTACTTAATCCTTATCTTAATTTGTATTTTATTAGGCTTAATAAAACCATAAAAATGATAAATAAAAAATAAAAAAATCTATATACCTATAACAATTAGGTAACATAGGTCATGCGTTTTTACCGCGAATCGGGACCGGATGCAGTTAAAAGTTATTTATTTTCTATTTATTACTCATTTTCTTTATTTTACTTATACAATCTCGTAAATAATGTTTTGGACTAGAATATTATGTAACTTAACTATATATCTGTTAAAATTTATCAATATAATGAATGAGTTAATGACTTACTTTCAGAAAACGTCTGAACACGTCTAGCAATGCTTTGTATACTCTCGTATTTATAAACAAAACAGTGTCGAGGTCATTGTTATGAGAAACTAGAATGTTTATACCATTGTAAAAACATGATCCTCATCAATCGTCGCCTATTACAACTCAGGTACCTGGATAAAAAAGGGACGAGGCACGCATTTTTTGCGGCTTGACGTCGGCACGTAATGGTTTAGAGTTCCGTAATTATAAGTTGGGAACGCTTTGCATATTTTTTTGATTGAACCTTATAAATAATATATTAAGCTATCAAAACAAACAACATTTACACATATAACTGTTATATTTTCTAAATCATAAGCATTTTAATCCGAAATTTGCGAACAAAATCATAATATTTTATGTTTTCAACCTGTGATTTTTATTACAACTTATTAATAAAATGGCATAAAAGTTATACCATCAGAAAGCCTAATTTTATCTAGATTTTAGTAAAATAATATTTTATACGGTGCTGATAGAAAAAAATCTTAGTCCAAACGCAGCGCGGAATTTTTTTTATTTTTTTGCGCGCGAATTTTTTGCCCTGAGAGCACTCTCCAGTTTTTTACACTTTTTGTGCTGACAGGTGATTGGAAGTCCATCACGATTGATCTTGATCGGCTCGCTTGCGCAGCTCGACATGACTTTCTCACCGAAGACCCGGGTCCCGCGATCGGATCTATTTGACTCGATCATCTTGCCAATGGGTCGCGATCGACCCGGGTTGCTTTACTGGGTACGTTAAACGAAGTAAACACACACAGCTTCCTAGCTATACTTAGGCAGATACCTGCGGGCTGCTCTTCACCCTATTTTGTAGCCAGCGACCAAGAACTGACTCGAGGCAGGGATTCTCATCAGTCACACTGAGTTCATGGAAAAGAAAAATGAAAGTTGGTAATCCATCCATCCATACTAATATTATAAACGGAAAGTAACTCTGTTACGAGAAGGACATAGGCAATTTTTTATGTCACTACTTTTTATGGACACGGTCTCCCACCACGCGGGCGAACATCGGGCGAAGGTGCTGGCAAAATGCTAGTTTTTTTGATAAACTGACTTGGCCGAGTTGAAATGACAGGCTATCTATATATAAGAAGGTAGGTATGTTTTCAAGGGTTTTCTACTGATTACCTAGAAGTACTTGGATGTTTTTGATGAAATTAATAGAAGTCTTACTTACCTTTAAACACATCTATATATTTTTCGAATCCCCACTTTAAAAGTAGTGATTCCACTGTGTCACTCATTTCTTGTTACGCACGTTCTTGGTAAGCACTACGTTTTTAAACTCACGTTAAACACACATTATGTCCAACCATCCACTCAGACTGGAATTCACTACACGACTGAAACGTACTGAAGCGTACGCGGCGGGTGAATGACGAACCGCCATTCGTCCGATGCGATGTGCGCAATTTATTAGAGATGTGGTCAAGCGCAACACTTGCATGTAGGTAGTATCGATAAATCACGGAAAACAATCACATCAACCATCCACCCTAGGAATGCAGACAACTACGAGTACGTATATATTTTTTTAACATGTAAAAACCAGCCAAGTGCGAGTCGGACTCAAGCATCGAGGGTCCCTTAGCAACGTAGAGCCCATAGAAGATCGAAATAATACATTTTTTCCTACCGCAAAACGACTTGATATATTAATATAAACTTTATTAAAGTAAATATATTTTACTTAAAACTAACAATATATCAGTACATAAGCACTTAAATTACCTATTTTATATTTTACGTTTTCCCTTAAGGTATTCATTTTGGACACCTTGACCCTTCTATCGACTTCAACTGCCAATCTGTGGGGAATTCCCCAAACTGCGGGGAATCTCAAGTTGATTGGGGATTTATTGGGGATTGGCATTATGTGGGGAAAATGCGGGGATTTTAACATCTTATTCTCATCGGTAAATATTTCATCATTAATTATCGATGTCGACATTTTTTTAATCATTTTGTATAGCACATCCCTAGTTTGTCAGTTGTCTATGATCAGGGAATTCCCTTTTTCGTTCAATTTTTGTGAATTCTTTCAAGTCTGTTCCCAAACATAAAACCCCGTTTGCGACTGTTGATTTTTAATGTTCAAGCAGTAACTTTAACCAATTTTGTTATTATAAACGCTAAGTTTAATCGTTTGGACGAATTTACAAATTTAAGCAGTAAGTATAACCTAAGTAAACAGTAACTAGGTAAGCTAAATAGTTAGAATTTTATTTTCGGTTTTAGGTATTCTGTGGTTGTGGTAGGCATATGTAGCCATAATAATCATCATCATCATGCCAGTCGGAAGAAACGTCAACGTTCACCAAAGATGTCTACGATGAACGGTCCTGTTCTGCGACCCGCATCCATCGGCTACCCGCGACCTTTACTACCCACGTCATCGGGACGTGCCTCCACTCTCGAGTGGAAGCCACGGTAACCTTCCGGCCCCATCGGCCATCTGTTCTGCGCGCTATATGGCCTGCCCATTGCCACTTCAACGTACTAATCCGTCGGGCTATGTCGGTGACTTGAGTTCTACGTATCTCCTCATTTCTGATTCGATCCCGTAGAGAAACCGCGAGCATAGCCCTCTCCATAGCTCGTTGAGCGACTTTTATTCATAAAGCCAAAAGTGAAGGACCACCTCTCGGTTCCATATGTCATCACTGGTAACACACAGGTACCATCCGAGTTAGATTCGACGATTGACCTCTTTCTCGAAGTTGGACCTACCTAATTGGACTGTTTGTCCTAGATATACATACGCGTCGACATATTCAAGAGCCGAGTTCTCAACCATAACTGGGGTAGGCCCGACGTGGACATTCGACATAATTTTTGTCTTGTCTATGTTCATTATAAGCCCTACCCGTTGGAAGACTCGATTGAGGCCTTCGAGCATCGTGCTGAGCTCTTCCATCGACTTTGCCATGATCACAGTATCAACTCCAATAGAAAATTTAAACCCCTATTATATATGAAATTGCCGATTATTTTTTCTATTAGTATTGTACTACTTAATTGGAAAATTAACTGTTTCAGTCATTTGGCACTACTTTTTTAACATTTAATCTAACTGTTAACAGAGAAATGGTGACATATCTGGTTTTCGTTTATTATAAGCAATTAATAAATCTGTGCTATCATTTAAACTAATTGTTTCGTTTCTTTTTGTTTTTATTTGATAATGATGTTCGAACCAATAGCATTTATGGTATAACTTACCTACTGTTTTGTGTTTTACTATTTTTTAACCATTACTTGTTACTATTTATGACTAGTTAGTTTTACTGAAACCTGCTTTGCTTTTTAATGTTTTTCAGTTTAATGTTTGTAGTAAATTAAACTAATTGTTTCGTTCACTTGATAATAACATTCGAACCATTAGAGTTTCCTGCTTTAACATAATGAATTTTTGAAATATAGTGGTCAGTAAGATCTATTAGGCCACCATTAAAATTAACTGTTTCAATCATTTGATTATACTGTTTCAAGCAGTAGTTGTCACTACTACATTAAATTTATTTTTTGATAATTATATCAATAAATCTTACTGTGTTAAATAGTTCATTTTACTGTCTTGTTCATTTTGAGACACGATTCTAACCATTAAAACTAACTGTTAATAAAGTAATGGTTGCGATTGATTTCTATTATTGTGATTTCAGTAAAAAGTAATGTTCTAACAGTTACAGTTATTGTTTTGTATTTTACTGTTTTTCAAACATTAAAATGTTACTATTTATGACTAGTTAGTCTTACTGAAGACCGCTTTGCTTTTAATGTTTTTCAGTTTAATGTTTGTAGTAAATTAAACTAATTGTTTCGTTCACTTGATAATAACATTCGAACCATTAGAGTTTCCTGCTTTAACATAATGAATTTTTGAAATATAGTGGTCAGTAAGATCTATTAGGCCACCATTAAAATTAACTGTTTCAATCATTTGATTATACTGTTTCAAGCAGTAGTTGTCACTACTACATTAAATTTATTTTTTGATAATTATATCAATAAATCTTACTGTGTTAAATAGTTCATTTTACTGTCTTGTTCATTTTGAGACACGATTCTAACCATTAAAACTAACTGTTAATAAAGTAATAGTTGCGATTGATTTCTATTATTGTGATTTCAGTAAAAAGTAATGTTCTAACAGTTACAGTTATTGTTTTGTATTTTACTGTTTTTCAAACATTAGTTGTTATTATTTATGACTAGTTAATCTTACTGAAGACCGCTTTGCTTTTAATGTTTTTCAGTTTAATGTTTGTAGTAAAAAAATATTTTTTTCAGTGTGGTTTAAAGCGAGTACGTCATCGGACTACAGCGCACGCAATGTATTGGTGTGTAATTGTAGTCATTTTTAACGCCTCCAGGTAATTATTCATGCTTGCTAATGATAGTGTGCTCGGTGAATCGATTAGCAACTAGCCATTCGATTGAGTCGCACTAAACTAGAGTTGTCTACATCGGACATATCCAGGTGTTTTGATACCAGCCGGAATACCGTCCAGCGACAATACCGTTTGAAATCAAATCAAATCAAAAACATTTATTTGTGAACAACACCAATAGTACAACAGAACAAACACACACAGGAGACATAACAAAAAGAACAAAGAAACAATAACGAAAAGATTAAAATTAAAAAAAAAAATCGAAATATTGCAGTGTGTGTGTCCCATCGTACTCACTGCATGTGTCACAAAAAGGCTTTAACTCAGCATGTGCTGGGTTGCACTGGCTACCCAGCGCTGGTCTTCCGTTAGAGCCTTTTTGAGTAGACCACGGATATCCGACCACTAACTAAGTATTGAACAACTAAATACAATTATATATACTATGCATAAAAATAAATAACATAATTAAATATAACAATAATAATAACGGCTACCTATTTACTGTGAAGCCGGAGAGAGTCAACAAGAACTAAAATAGAACACACGACAAGCTAGCCCCACAACAAAGCACTAGCTGACCACCCGCTCATACGAACCTACTCCTAGCATTTACCAATAAAGTGTAGACACGTTTAAATGAATGACACCTCATTTTATAAGATACCGATCAAATAAACCGTCGATTTTTATCGATATTGTAAAATGAAATAAGACACAGTATCGTGAAAAATTTACCGTATATTCGGTCGGTATCTCGACCGGTATTACTTTTTGATATTCGTATGTGTTATATCGCAATAAGTATGCAAATATTTTACATCCTGTTATTTTACCTCATGTTTATTTAATAGAATGAGGCTCATTGCATTACACTAATTGTTGTACACACGGCTACACATCAAGCTATACAATTTCCCGTATAAGCTGCCCTCTCATTCTACGAAAAGCCTACACAATGCTAGGTCAACTTATACTGGAAATGTATAGCTTAATGTGTAGCCGTGTGTACACACTCTAAATCAACATTGCAAATCGTCATTATATGTATGTGTGTTTGTTTGTCCGAGGATAACTTTTGAAGTGTATATTCGATCATCGTGGATACATAGGTAGGTAGTGATGGCACAATTTTGGTGTGACGAAATGAACTAAAAATGTGGAAGGGTTGTTGAGATATTGGGGTTCAAGAGGGGTAAAACAAATGAAAATGAAACTATCAGGTCAAATAGGACGTCAAATGTAAGGTCTTCATTAGTACATTTCGACCCCGTTTTTATTTTATGTCACACTAATTGTTGTACACTCTAAATCAACATTGCAAATCGGCGTTGTACGTATGTATGTTTGTTTGTCCAAGGATAACTTTTGAAGCGTATATCCGATCATCGTGAAATTTCGTACATAGGTAGGCAGAGATGGCACAATTTTGGTGTGACTAAATGAACTAAAAATGTGGAAAAAATTGGTAAAACAAATGAAAATGAGAGTATTAGGTCAAATAGGACGTCAAATGAAAGGTTTTCATTAGTACATTTCGACCCCGTTTTTGTTTTTAGTTTAGTCCTTGCGGTATTTGAGTTATTAGCCATAATAAAAAATGAACTTTGACAAAATTCACAGGGTATACCAGTGCTGAAATTGGAACACCTTCGAATATCTCGGGTCAAATATAGATCGTTTACAGCCTTTCTATAACAATGTAATAGAGAACTCTAAGATTTTAACAAATTGTTGGTAAATTGTTAACTAAAGTATATTCAAAGTAGAAAATTATTAAAGTACTAATATCACTATTAAAAAATATAGGTTGGTAGTAGAAGGGTGAAAATTTATGTTTGTATGTATTTTTTATTGCTGAATCATAAAAAATTAGATATAAAATTTTTTGTCCAAAAAATAAAAAATAAATTTTGGAGTGAACCAGCCTAGGGGTATGAAAAATAATTTACGCCCTATTCTCAAACCTACCAAAGATACACAAAAAAAACATAAGAATCGGTAAAGCCGTTTCGGAGGAGTTTTGTTACAAACACTGTGACACGAGAATTTTATATATATTTTTTTTACTAGCCCATACTGTCCCACTGCTGGGCAAAGGCCACCCCTTCTTCCTTCCACAGTCTAGAGCCATATCCCGCCAGTCTCTTTGGAATACGTCCTAGTCTTCGCTCCAGCGCTTTTTAGTCCTTCCTCGGCGTCGCTTTCCGTCTTTAGGAGTCCATATGCTTGTCTTCTTGGCCCACCTATCGAGTTGCATACGGCAGACATGACCCGCCCCGTCCCATTTCAGCTTTGCAGCCTTGATTAGATAATAAATATTCTAAAGAATAACGAAACGATTTTACAAGTTTTCACCTCCCTAGTCACTGGGGTGCGCGTGCGTGGTTAACAATACCAGCGTTAACATTAATCGATAATCACTTTACTATTTTACAAAGTACAGCGGTTTGTTTCACGGTTAGGAACGCAACAAGAATGTTCTAATTATTGATTAAAACGGATATTTATCGCGTATGTACCTTTTTTATTTGTTATCCCGACGTTTCGGCTGTGTTGCAACAGTCGTGGTCTCGAGCTGACACTACAGGTACTACAGGTAGGTACATACGCGATAAATACCCGTTTTAATCAATAATTATGTACAGTGATCGCGAAAGTTTGAAGAATGTTCTATACGTAATATACTTCTTTCGACGGCAACAAAAACAATCAGTTATGATAATGCCGACTGGCCGCCGGTATTAGCGAGCAGAGTCTTAGTGTGTTGTCAGATTCTAGAGTGAATTTCTTCTAGTTTAGATTAAAACTAGTGATTCGCCCCGAATTGAGATCTCGCGAGTCCCCCATAAAAACAAAAATATATTATTCCTAATCTTCGACTATCAAAATAGTGCCACGAAATAAACAGCCAACTAACTTGACATACACTTTCATTCAAATTACAGGTAACGGGAGTTAGTAATATTAACTGATTACTCTTTTTTTGGGGTACAAAATGCAGTTATTCTGGATTTCAGACTTTTGCCTATATTCGTGTCACTAAAGCTACACGAATACCAATTTTCAGCATTGTGGAGTCACTGGTGTACCCTGTGTATTTTGTTAAAGTTCAGTTTTTATTATGGCTAATAACTCAAAAACTACAAGGTTTAAACTTAAAATAAAAACATTGTTGAAATGTTCTAACGAATACCTTTCATTTGACGTCCCACTTGACCTAATAGTCTCAATTTCATTTTTTTTACCCCTCTTGAACCCCAATATCTAAACAACCCCGCAACATTTTTAGCTCATTTAGTCACACCAAAATTGTGCCATCACTACCTACTTATGTATTAAATTTCACGATGATCGGATCAACGCTTCGCTTTGCTCAAGTTGATTTGGAGATCTCGCTTCGCCCGATCATTAAACAGATTATTTGGATCACGTGCAGAGCTATATCTTAAAATTGATCGACTATTTACAAATTCATTCTGTCTGTATGACAGGCTCATACTAACTGACCCGCCCGCGTGTTTTGTCGGGTAACGCGTAGCCTGTGTCGTCACAATCTTTTAACCAAATTTCATCAACATCAGTCCACCCTTTTAGTCGTGAAAACTTAACAAACAGTTAGACAGAGTTACTTTCAAATTTATGATATTAGTATAGATTTATTAAAAGCGAAGTATTAAAACGTACGTTATAATCATGGGAGTAAAGACGTATTAAGAACCCGCTACGTGAGCTAGCGAATGGTCTTTTCCGAGTAGGTAAAGTGAAAAATAAAATCCATACATAACTGGTTTTCATAGTATTATTTTCGGCAACGCAATTATCAACTTAGTCAAACAATCGATGCATCATACACTGACCTTCAAACTGACCTTCTATCTTTATGTTAGCTTACTTTTTTTTAGGTATCTATCTGACTTTGATATTATTTTTCCACACTTTTTGCGACTCCACATCGTCTTATAAATTTTATAATAATCACTGGGTACGCTTTTATTATATACTAGCTGACCAATCCGCAGCTTCGCACGCGTAGCTTTTCAATAAAAACTTTACTCTCCTTCTGCGCAGTTAGGTAAAAAGTAGCCTATATCACCCGGGGATAGTGTAGCTTCCCAACAGTGAAAGAACTTTTTGAATCGGTCCAGTAGTTTCAGAGCCTATTCAATACAAACAAACAAATCTTTTCTCTTTATTGAGTAGCCAATGTTACTCAGGGATAATGTAGTATTCTAATGGTGAAAGAATTTTTGAAGTTAGTTTTTGAGTTTATTCATTACAAACATACACACAAAAATACAAATCTTTCCTCTTTATAATATTATAGTATAAAAGTATAGATTCTAAAAATCGCCTATTATGGGGTTTTAAAAATGTTATTCTTCTGACAATTATTTTTTTATTAACAGAATTTCGTTAAACAGTTATTAACATCATTCAATCAGACGACCGTAATCAGCGACTTCATTAAAGTTTAACCATTAATGGGTACTAAAAAGTCGTTTACAAAATTATAATTACTGTACTTCGACCACAACATCACTTACTATCAGGTAGCGGTCAGGTCAAGGGCTTGAATATCACCAATAATAAGGATACAAACAGGTTTTTATTCTAGCTGACCCGCCCGCGGCTCCGCGCGCTTGAAATTTCCCGGTCCCGTTTAAACTTCGGTATAAAAAGTATATAAAACACTCTTCTCAAAGTGACGCGACACTTCATGTAAATGACTTCACGTCAATGAACGACGATTACATTATATACTTATTGTTACAAAAATACTAAAATCGCGTTTAATAAATGGGGAGTGGGGGTAGGAGGGTGAAAAATACTTATTCTCATACCTACCAAATATACAAAAAAAATCATTAAAATCAGTCGACCCATTTCGGAGAAGTGCGACCACTAAAACCGTGACACGAGTTTTTTATATATTTGTGGACTCTAGATGCGGTCTTTTTCATAGAATCCGCACGTATATTATATTAGGATTTGTGTTATAATTCTTATTTGGATGTATTATGCTTGTAAGCAATGTCAGTAAATCTGATCTTTCTTTTTATTTTTTATTGGTGATACTCGTTAAATACCATCCTAGTCGCCGAAATTAAGATGCTGAGGTGGATATGCGGCGTCACCAGGCTCGATAAAATCCGTAACGAGTACGTGCGAGGAAGCCTGGGGGTGCGCGACATTGCTGACAATATGCAACAGAGTCGGCTGCGATAGTACGGTCACGTGAAGAGGAGGCCACCTGACTACGTACGGAATTTGGCACTACAACTTTCCATCCCCGGTCGAAGATCTAGAGGTAGACCCAAGACAAGGTGGAGAGATGTAGTGTCAAAAGACATGAGAGAGTGCCAAGTTTCTGATGACGACGTCGAGGATAGAGCGAAGTGGAGAAGAACGACCAGGAAAGCTGACCCCACCACCATGTGGGATACATAGCTGGGGTGAGAGAGAGATTGGTGATACTCGTTTTCAAGTGATTGACCACTACCACACCTAAGTAGGCAAGTGTAACCTAAGTATATACTAAGTGTGTGATGGTGTTATCGAAAATTAAGCACGCTTGCCTAGAAAAAAACCTGTTCACTCTGGACTTTAAGACTCCGAGATACTGGTCCGGAAAAACATACCCCGGAAGTGAGTTCCACTCCTTACTCGTGCTAACAAGAAAAGTTGAAGCAAATCATTTGATACAGCAAGGTGGTATGCCGACCAGGTATTGGTGGTACTTTTCGGTACATCTGCTTGTCCGGTGGTCGAAGGGGGAAGGAGGGATAAGGTCATGAAGATCTTGCACACATTCACCAAAATGAATCTTGTCAAAAACTAACAGTCTGGATACTCGGCGTCTGTGTTCTATACTTTGTAAATTGGCTTCCACTAGGGAGTCATCGCCAATGAGCCTAGTAGCATGTCGCTCAATCGAATCAATGGCTTCAACCTGATACTTGGCCGAGCCATCCCAGAGATGTAAGTATAAGAAGTCTCTTATTACGTTACTCCCATCTTATATCTTTATGCTTCATCTAAGACTACATCATCGCAGCGAGATTGTGTTCAAGTTCAAACGAAGATTTATGTGTGTATATAACAAGCAAAAATTTGAGGCAAAATACTGTATCATGTAAATAAATCTGTACTTTTCCTCGCTTGGGTGGAATAGGTTAGCACTGCCCTACTTTTGCCGATTTAGCGTTTGAATCCCTAAAAATTGCGCTGTGATTTCATTTCAGATGATTTCTATTTCAACAATATTTTCACATCCCATCTGCCCCTTCATCACATCCCATTTTTTTTTTTTTTTCTAACATCGCCTGAAGTCATTCACTTCCTGGCTCCTCGACAAGCTCTTTGCTTGAAAAAATAAGTGTTCAAAGCAAATCTGTTGAGAAAAAATAGACGGAAAATGTATGTATTGTTTCGTTGGCCTAAATATCAATTGGTGAAGGGACAAAAATGCATAAAAAGTGTTGAAATTAATTATAGTTTTTTTTCTAGAGTCTAAACTACGAGCATTCTTGTTTTTAAAAGAATTCATGGAGATTAGAAACGTGGCCAACGATGCACTGCCCTGCGTCCTTCAACTTGAGGCATACATACGTAAAGCCTCATCTGCCTGTAATTATAACAGGCAATCATACCCTTCAAACCGAAACACAGCAATTCTGCTTGGCAGTAGTACTGCTCAGGTTGAGCCCTTTCACAAGGAACTCTACTACTCCTAACATAATTTCTACTAATAATAATAATAATAATCCTCCTAGCCGATTTCGGCTACAGAGACTTGACTTTGTGATTATTGGCCTAGGTGTTTAGCCTGTATGTGGCTGATGTACCCTATTTTTGCGCTAAAAGTCCGGTTACAATGAACACAAGTTAAGGCGCCATTAATGTAGTTGTAATTGATATTAGCCGGCGGTCGACTTTTAAGCTGATCTCGTTTTAAGTCTAGTTCTTGCCTCCTTTCTTCTTCAAACTCGTACACTTTGTCCTGAACATGACGCCTCCATTCAGGTCGTTTTTCAGCGAGAGCCTCCCAGCGCGACGGATCGATACAACACCTCTTCATGTGCCTCTTCTGTACGTCTTTGAAACGTAGGAACTGACCTCCGCGTTTCCGCTTACCATGTTCTAGTTCACAGAAGAAAATGCGTTTCGCCCTTCGCTCATCAGACATCCGAGACAGGTGCCCGCACCAACGCAGCTGACGCCGCATCAAATATGCCTCTATGCCACAGACATTAGCCCGTCGTAGAACATCGGTATTACGGACCCGATCCGACCACTTGATGTTAAGAATGTCGCGGAGGCATTTCAGATGGAATCTGTCTAACGTGCGTATGTGTCTGCGATACAGGCACCATGTCTCTGACGAGTACAAGATGTTAGGAAGTACAATAGCCATATACACCTTAATCTTGGTACTCAATTTGATGTTATGGGAGCGAAATACCTGGACTCGTAGTTTACCAAAAGCAGCCATAGCGGAGCCAAGTCTGCTGTTGATCTCCGAGTCAAGGTCGCATTTTGTTGTTATGCTGCTTCCCAGATATCTGAATGTATCGACCTGTTTTATGGGCTTTCCATCGATTTGCAGATTCAGTGGAGCTTGGTTAACAGTGTCCATGGCCATCACCTCTGTCTTTGTAATATTAATTTTGAGGCCAAATCTACAGCACGCAGCGTCAAGCCGAGTCATCAAGTCCTGGAGTCCCTCAGAAGATTCCGCAACGAAACATAGGTCATCAGCATACATCAATTCGGTAATGAGGTCATACGATACCTTTGTGTGCGCTTTTAACCTAGCCAGGTTAAAGATACTGCCATCTGTGCGAAAACGTATGCGGATCCCTTCGGTGTTGGCTTGTAAAGTCTCCCTCACGACAACGGAAAAGTACAGAGCAAAAAGAGTGGGTGCTAATACACAGCCTTGTTTTACACCACAAGTGACAGGGAATTGCTCTGTCTGCTCACCATTGACGGTTACGCAACAAGTCATGTTGTCGTGAAGAAGTCTTATCAAGCGTATAAATTTGTCGGTGCAACCAAGTTTCGAAAGCACAATCCACAAAGCTTCGCGAGGTACACTGTCAAAAGCTTTCTCCAGATCAACAAAACAGAGAAACAGAGGTTGACACTGTTCCCTGCTTTTCTCTTGCAGTTGTCTAAGAGAGAATATGGCCTCGCATGTGCCGCGATTGGGTCTAAACCCAAATTGCGTTTCAGGCAATATACTTTCAGAGAGCTCCATAAGACGATTTAAGAGTACTCTGGCAAAAGTTTTTCCTGGAGTAGACAGAAGTGATATACCCCTATAAGAGTTGCAAACAGATCGATCACCTTTATTTTTATACAAAGAGCAAATTAGTGATACGCCAAAACTAGGAGGAACGAACTCCATTTCCCACATGCGCTGGAAAAATTGCCAAATCTTGTAGTGCAACTCATCTCCGCCATATTTTAATAGTTCTCCTGGTAGTTATCGATGCCGACAGCCTTATTGTTTTTCTGCGCTTTGATGGCGATGATAACTTCCTCAAGAGAAGGAGGCTGATCCAGATCTACGGCTTGTGGTAAGGCAGGAAGTGATGCTAAATAGTTTATGTCAGCAGAACGATCCACATTGAGTAAGCTGTTATAGTGTTCTGCCCAGCGAGTAAGAACTTCTCCTTTGCTTACCAGGAGGGTACCTGAAAGTGATTTCAGTGGTGCGTTTACTCGATGTGGACTTCCTACTAACTTTTTAATCTCGTTAAAGAAATCGCCGAGTCTATTCGAATCAGCAAGCCACTGAATATAGCGAACCTTGTTCAGCCACCACTCATCTTTTGCGTTTCGAGTTAGTCTCCTTATTTGGCTCGTACTCTCCTTTATTTTTTCAGAAGCAGTTGTCTGATTTCCCTTTCGAAGGAGCTGGCGGTGTTTTTCTAGGGCGACTGTCAATGTATTATCATTTTCGTCAAACCAGTCTTCACAGACACGAGGTTTTTGGCCTAAGATCTCAGTAGCCGCATTGATGGTATTTGTAGTTAACAGTTTCCAGCCCTCGTCTAACTGTTCATCTTCGGGGTGTATGCCTGCTGTAAAGGTATTGACAGCTTCCCTGTAATTTGCCAATATTTCAGCAGACTCTAGCTTTTTCAGATGAAGACAGTTAGGCTTAGCCCTGCGAGGTCTACGGCAAGGGCTAAGACGCAAAAATAGTTTTGTAACAACAAGTCGGTGATCCGACCAACAGTTTGCGCCCCTCATTACTCTCGTTACTTTGACATCCGCTATATCCCGTTGACGGACTATAGCATAATCAATAAGATGCCAATGCTTGGACCTTGGGTGCATCCAGGTAGTTTTGTATTTATTTGGGAGTCTAAACATGGTATTGGTAATACCCAGATGAAATTGGGAACAGAGGCTTAGTAACAGTTGCCCATTACTGTTCATGTTACCAATGCCATGTCGCCCTATCACCCGAGGCCAAGCTTCAAAATCACGTCCGACGCGAGCATTAAAGTCGCCAAGAAGCAAAACTTTCTCACAGCGCCGGATTTTAGTCAGCACTTCTGACACTTCCTCATAAAATTTGTCCTTGACGTCATCACTTTTGTCGAGTGTTGGCGAATATACGCTGATAACATTTAAGTATTTATTGTTTCGAAGATGGAAACGTAAGGACATGACACGATCAGAGATAGCAACTGGATGTTCTTCCAACTTAGAGGCTAAAGTAGTTTTAATAGCAAAGCCTACTCCTGACCGTCTAGGCTCAGAAGCTGGTGTGCCTTTCCAGAAGAAAGTGTACCCACCACCACGTTCAACAAGCTCACCTTCGTCAGCTAGATGTGTTTCGCTGAGAGCGGCTATGTCGACGTCATAGCGTTTGAGCTCGCGAGCCACAATGGCGGTTTTACGTTCTGGGCAGAGGTTGTTGGGTCGGTCTAAAAGAGTACGTACATTCCACGCACCAAAAGTCATATTCATCTGCATGTTTTTAGATTTATTCTTATTGCTAGGAATGAGCGTTTGTTTGGGGCACCTTTTCTAGCCCCCTCCCCGGCTGAGCGAGGAAAGCAGTGCCTCTCTAAATAAAGCTGCTTTGTCTCAAAGAGTGCTGCCGAACCACACTGTCACCCCGATGCAGTGCTAGAGCGACCACTCTCCTCTCCTTAGGCCACCCGTGTCCAGGTATTAGACCAAGCCCAGGACTTTTTTAAACTCGGAATGACAAAGCCAAGTCAGATGCGCAGGATATATTAAGTTGCATAAGTGTGCGCGCCGTACACAGATGCACCCTCTCCTCCTTACTCCCCTTGACCCAGTGGAACGGAGAACCGCTACGACTGGAAGGGAACAGGACGCAGTATCTGGCAACGATAAAAACTCCTATCGCTACCTTCAGGCCTTCTACAGTTGCCTGGTTGCCTCGCCACTTGAGGTGGATTGCGTTGACGCCGAAGCAACGAGCACTAGCACGGGGAGTGACCGTGCCGACTCGAGGGCCGAAACACGCCGTTGCTACAACAAAGTGTTTCGGCACTCGAGCCCCCCTCTACCAGCCTAGGTTCCTAAGGTGTGGCCGCTGCATGCTATAGCGGCGACCACTAACGACGATCGAATTAATTTCTACTATACATAATACTAACATAATTTCTAACGACCTTCGTGGTACAGTGGGCGAATAGCCGGCTGAGACGCAGGAGGTAGAGGGTTCGATTCCCGCCGCGGAACAAATGTTTGTATGATCTACAGATATTTGTTCCGGGTCTGGATGTTTTCCTATATATTATAAGTATGTATTTACAAACAAAATGTAAATAAGTATTCTATCAGTTATCTGGTTCCCATAATGCAAGCTCTGCTTAGTTTGGGGCTAGATAGCGCTGTGTGAAATGTCCAGCAATATTTATTATTATTATTAATAACAGTAAAATGGGCGCTCATATCGCTAAAAGCCAATACACCATGATTATACCATGGCCTTATACCATACCTACATTAGTACCTATGACTTAAACAAGTGTTCCACTGTGTCCTCATGGTTGATAATATAAAATTAAATAAGGTTTTGAATAAAAAAAAAATTAAAAACGAGTGTGCTTTAGACCACACGACTGAAGTAAAATTTCAAAAAAAAAATGCTTCTAACACTAGTGTTTCGCCCCGAACTGAGATCTCGAGAGTCTCCCAAAACACAAAAAAAATTCTTAGGGCGACTCACAACGATGCCTAAACGTATTTAGTGGCTAAATATGATGTAAGGAGTTGTTAAACCATACAAATACGTAAAGTTTAAACATGTTTAGTTGCTAAATACGTTTAAAAATCGTTGTGCAAGACGGTCCTATGCTTTAACCAATAAAATACTGCTACGAAAAACAACCAAAACGCTTGACCCACAGTTTCATTCAAATTACAGGTAACGGGAGTTCATGTACTATGGTTAATCTTTTTTGGGGTACAAATTGCAGTTATTTTGGAATTCCAACTTTTTCCTATATTTGTGTTACTAAAGCTACACGCATATCAAATTTCAGCACTGTGGGGTCACTGGTGTACCTTGTGAATTTTGTCAAAGTTTAGTTTTTATCATAGCTAATAACTCAAAAACTATAAAGAATTTACGAAAAATAAAAACGGAGTCTAAATGTACTAAGAAATACCTTTCATTTGACGTCACATTTTGACCTGATAGCCTCATTTTCATTTTTTTCACCCCTCTTGAACCCCATTATCTCAACAACCCCCAAACATTTTTAGCTCATTTAGTTACACCAAAATTGTGCCATCACTTCCTACCTATGTATTAAATTTCACGATGATCGGATCAACGTTACGAAAATTATCCTCGGACAAACATACATACATACATACAACGACGATTTGCCCAAGATTATTTAGAGATCTCGCTTCGCTCGATCAATAATTTCTACTCTGCCACTCCTAACATAATTTCTACTCTACTACTCTGAACTTAATTGTAAGTTAAACTTAATACTTAACTTACTTGTACTAACTATTTGACATGTTTATTAGTTTACTAACAATTATGGATCTTTGTCATCTAAAAAAAAGTTTAATAAATGAATAAAATGAATTGAATTAATTTCCGACGTTATGTGAAATATTTACTTTAAAATCTTTCATTTTCCAATTTCTGGGACGAGCATAGCACTCATCAGTATTATTGGCTATTGAAATTTAATTATAATCGGCCAGCATTCCTATCTGGGTTTGCCGAGCGGAGCGTGCTCTGAGTTTCGGACCACGCTCCACGTCGAATTATTGTATAGTTGGCTAGCAAGGGAATATTCCCGTACACAGACTATTTCCTTAGTACCTACAGCCATCCGTCATGATAAAGCCGTTTCGTTACATCATTATCATATCAGGCATGAATCATTTTCACACATTCACTAAATCATTTAGTGACTGTGCACTAATTGTTTGTATAGAAATCGATCCACCTTAACTCAGGTGTTGACGGTGTCAATAGGCGACGGCGACCGCTTACCATCAGGTGCGCTGTAACCTTGTTTCCCCACAAATAATATAAAAGAAAATTGCTTAACTGATCGATCCAAGAATATGCAAAAAAAAACGAGTGTGCTTTAGACGATGACTGAAGTAAAACCACTTTTTCAAAATATTAATTTATAAAATTGTTCAAGAACGAAATGAAATTACGAAAAATATGTAGGTAGATCAGTCTATGTTCATTCTGGACAGACGCAACTCGCACTCGCACATTAACGTTTAAAAATATACGAAACGTAACTCTCTCTCTTTCTATCTTCACTAACTTATATCTCCCTCTCAACTTCCGTTCGCACTTTTCGTAACGCATTCACCAGCTTGCTCCCCAAGTCAAGCGTGCGTAAAGAAGTTTTACTTCAAAAACCGTTATTAGTATTATCATTCGTCCCTTACACACGTGAGATCCGCACTATAGGTTTTTTTTATAATTTATAGGCCATCGTTTGACCACGATCTCGCCTGATGGTAAGTCTACGATGGTATACGCTTGCCTAGAAGAAACCTATTCACTAGCGACTTGAAGAGAAGGCTTGAAGGCAAGGCGTTCCACTCCTTGGCGGTGCGCATAATAAAGGTAGACGAGTACCGCTTTGTGAGTATGGGTATCTCCACAGAACACAAAAAACAATAGAAATCGTAAGTAGGCGGAGCCCGCGTAACACTAAGTACGCGGAGTTCCGCGCACTACACAAATTTAACAAAAGGGGGCATATTCTATCACCGGTAAGTATTATTTTATTGTTTTTTGTTAGTTTTGTTTAAAATGCAAAATCGTCAAACAAAATAGACTGTGAATCACCATACTCTTTAAGGTCGCGTTTCTCTTAAACATCAACTTACGCTACTCAATTAATTAATGTGACCCCAATATACTGATGAATGTGTTATCGATAGCTTTAATTAGTTACCCCCTATTAAAAGGTGTAGAAGTTTTAGGGCGTTAATTCCTTTTGTTGTTTTATTGATGATTTTTTGAATGCATTTTAGACCTATGGTGTGAAATATTATTATAACTTCTGTTTTCAGTTTCTCCAAGGCGCCAGACATAAAAAAACGTACAACTTATGAGTCATCCAGAATACAGAGTCCTGACCTGGCACCGTGTGACTTTTTTCTGTTCCCAAAAATCAAGAACCAATTACCCGGTCAACAGTTTTCATCACCAGAAGAGGCTGTCGAAGAGTATGAAAAAATGTATCTGACGTCACCACCGGAGGAGTGGCACAAATGTTTTCAAAATTGGTTTAATTGTATGAAAAAGTGCATTGACGCAAAGGGAGAATATTTTGAGAAATAAAAAAATAAATTCATTTTTGACCATTAATAGTGGTTGCGCTGATTCAATAGCTAATCGTAAATTTCATTCTATTTTCATAAAGAACAAATCGTTTAATTTAATTGTTGCATAAACCTCTTATATATCTATTCCTCTCCCACGCACACCTGCCCCTATACGTGTGAGCGAGGACGCGCTGTACGTTTAACATCGTCGTGGGCGCTTACAAAGTGGCGCCATCTATCGAAAGTGTAACGAAAAACAGTTTGGAACAATATGGCCGCGTCGCTGGTGTGTTAGAATTCATCTCGCATAAAAAACTTAATTTTGTGGTTGAAATACAGTGGATATAAGTGCACCCTATTCGAACCTGTCGCCGCTACACGCCATCAAAGGATTTAAAGGTATCGTGCATCCTTCCTTTTTTGGAAACTGTTCCTTCTCATCCAAATCCAAAACAGTTTTCAGCTTCCATCTCTCGCAACAATTAAACTCAAATTTTGTACATTTTTGCTATATTTCGCATCTCCCGCGTAAACAAATAGTATTTTTGTATTATTGATTCCGAAGTCTTTTAGTGTGCCCCTCGTACAATAATTCAGTATTAATATTTCAGTAATATAATATTTTTTTAAGTATTTATGAGTTGGAAACCTGTGATTATGTTATGAAAAAAAGAAAAGAAAAGCTGTTTATTTCGACCACCTATATTATAACCTGACGTACCTATTTCGTTATCCATAGTAGGTAGGTGATAATCGATATCGATACATTCGTCTTGTATCCTGATAGGTCACTAAAGCAGTAGCAAAGTATTTTGGACTAGAGAGTAACAGCCATGGCATTATCAATCTTATTCTTTGCTGTTAGAGACTATAACAAAAATCGTTAGCCACAGCGCCATCTGTTGTTGAGTGGCTTTGTTTTGTGGGTAATCAAGTAACAGCCATTGCATTATCAGTCTTATTTCTAATTAATAGAGACTAAAATAAAAATATTTTCTAAAGCGCCATCTTTTGGTGAGTAGACTTATTTTTTATTACTATTTATTTTATTGAATTTTAAACCATGGTCCCTTAGTGGCTAAGGTTTTATATCCGTAAAATTAGTTTTATGGTTTTATGACATTTTGTTTCTTTTATTCCTAACTTTTATTTCTAAGTGTGCTAGTTTTTACATGTGTGAGTTTAGCTACACTGGTTTTCTTGATGAAAAGTCATCAAGCTAGTTCTATTGTTTTTTATGTTCTGTGGGTATCTCCATGTCTACCATGTAGCGGTGGCGCATCGCGAAGCGTCTGGTTGTCCGATGATAGAATGGGGATGGTGGGATCAGATTGAAAAGCTCCGCAGCACACTCTCCGAAATGTATCCAATAAAAAACCGCGAGGCTTGCAATCTTTCGACGATGCTTGAGGCTGTGGAGCCTTGCATCTGCTAACTGTTCAGTGCAAATGAGCTTCTTGGCTTTTCTTTCAATTGAATCTAGAGCCTCTAGCGAGTATTACGCCGTTCCGTCCCAGAGGTGAGAACAGTACTCCAGACGTGAGTGTGAAAGGGATGGCCTGATCAGCAACAGCAATTGGCTTAATAAGACCACCGGTGTCCTTCGTCTAGTCCGCAAACAAACATTAGAATCGCCAGTTCGAGGAGTTCCATGGGCCGGAAAATTCTCGACTCAGTATGCGGAACGCGTAATAGGAACATAACAGTTTCGGGTACCAAGTAGTTACAGCCTGAAATTGTATTGTTCGAATTTCAGTTCGGCAATTCGACATTTAACCCTCGTCGCAGAACAGGAGATTACATATATTTGAGGCCTTATTATTATCATTATATCAGCCGTTGAACGTTTTCTGACAAAAATAGGCCTCGCCGTAATATTTCCAGAGCGACCGACCCCAGAAATCTTCGTCTCTACATCTAGTCGGAAGTGTATATTTGTCTGTAACTCTGTCGTATATGTTTTTAACTCCTGGCGCAAAAAGTTCTTATAAGTTGGACGCTTATAATAATAATAATTTATTTATTTATTCAGATAGCAATAGATCCATTTTGTTAGTAAAAAGCTTAAATCGAAAGTTAGACCTGCGATTTAGTCCTCTGCGTAAGCTTCCACAAGAGGGCAATCAAGTCTGTCTGTGGTATCGTAGTTCTCGAAAGATTTGTTATACTGGGGTGGGTCCTTAGCTCTGTTTGTTGAAGCTCAGGTCAGCCGGTCCGAAGACTATTAACAATTTCCCCTTTTGGTTAATGGATCTCAAATGTAAAATATATTTTTAGTTTTTATGTGTTATTAAGACTCGAGAGTTTTTTTTAAATTTAGATTAAATAGACTTGTTTTACACTGACCCCGTATAGAAATAAAAACAAAAGTAGTCAAATTCACCATCAATTTATGTCCATTTTTCATAACAAAATAATTCATAATTCATTTTATTTGCTTTACTGTGGTTTGATTAAATAGATCTAATAAAACAATATTAGAGTGGCTTTCATTCCATATCTAGAATGGAAATATACACAAAAAAAACCTATGAAAATAATGTTTAACCAATTAAAATGTACGCTCTATCGCAGTTTTCACAGTACATAATTATGTAATATTGATTCTGTTTTCTAAAGCGAACTAAACTGAAGTTATATTAAATTTGGTTGTCGAAACACAGGCACCGGGTCTGTTAATTTATTTAATATCTAAAACTGTCAAAGTTAGTTAAGTTTGATTTCAGTCACTTTACGCAATGAATTGCTGAGCTGTTTCTAAATAAACTTCGGTAATTATACCAAAAGCTATTATTTAGATTTATGTTGTATATACAGTGGTGGTCAAATAATTAGAGACACCTCCTAATTGATTACAAAAATCTTGATTATGGTACTTGTATTAGCTAAAATAGGTATTAAATATAATGTAATTGTTACTAAATCATACATGACGTTGTATTGAGGGACAAAAAAGTTGTGTTCCTTACTTTGTTCCTTAGTAGTTTAGACACTGCTCACCATGGGAACGTAACACAAACTTTTTAAAGTGCTGGTATCTAGCCAGCTAATCAAAGACAGTAAAAGCTGTGTTCTAAATTTAAATAAAGAAAAAAACACTACATTCTGTTTTTTCTCTGTTTTGCCGCGTATTTTCATGAAAGGTCGATATTACTTATAAAATTTTACTTTTTTATTAAAATTAATACGGTTTAAAGTTTTAAAACCAATAAATATGGGAAAAAAACAAGAGTTGCGATTCGTCCGCTAAAAAGATTATTTTATTTATAACAAAGGTTGGTCAACAGAAAAATCACAAACCACTTGAACTGTTCTAAGGACAGGGTTATGAATGCTATAAAACATTTCAATAAGTTTTATACGACCGAAAACGTACCTAGAAAACTGAGACCTAGGAAAACTACTCCGCGGGAAGACTCTAGGATGGTATTGTTGGCAAAAAAAGAACCGTTCAAAGGATCAGAACTGATACGTTCGGAATTATTTGGTGCAGGAGGGTCGACGGGTGTGTCTGCAAGAACAATTAGACGGAGACTATGTGAGGCAAACATGAACGGAAGAGTGTCTCGGAAGGTGCCACTTTTGAACAAGCAAAATGTTAAGGCAAGGTTTGCGTTTCCTAAAAAATATGAACACGGACTGAACGAGAGTGGAAAAATGTGCTTTTTACAGATGAAACAAGAGTTAATATGGTTTATCTTAACGGAAAATAATATGTTAGACGCCCCCCCGAACAAAGAAATGGATCCAAAGTACACCAAGAAAGTAGTCAAACATGGAGGCGGAAATATCAAAGAGTGGGGCTGTTTTTCAGGACATGGTGTCGGACCTGTCAGGAAGATAAAAGGAAATATGGATAAATACCAGTACAAGAATATTTTAGAAGATACCATGCTGCCCTATTTAAATTCAAATTCAAATTCATTTTATTTCAGATAGTTACAATCCATATTACAATATATAAAAAAAAAACAAATAATCACATAAACACATCAATAAAATAAAATATTTAAAAACTAAACTTAGAACTAATTAAAAACATACGGCGCCGGCGGTTTAAATCGCCCTCCGCACAAAACATTTCCAGATCGGAGAGGTGAACCTGTCCGATATAGTTTTCAGGATGCTGTTTTGACTGTCCCGCACTCTGCGAATCAGGGATGCAGTTTTCTTACGTAGTATGGCTTCGAAAGCATCCGTCTGGTATTCTGCAAACATCCCTGACGCACTGCAGAAGCGAGGCAGCCCTAACATCATCCTGAAAATATTATTATATTGGACACGGAGCCGGTCCAAAGGCTTTTTGGAGTAGTTGACCCATAGATTACCAGTGTAGAAGCTCTGGCAATAAGCTTTAAAAAGTGTCAGCTTGACTTCTTCAGTACATCGGGCATACCTACGGATCAACATGTTTCCTCGGACGGCTAGAGCCCGGCGTTCCCTCTCTATGCCGAGCAAATTTTATTAGTCATTTGGACTTTCCAACATGATAATGCTCCGAAACACACTGCAAAAGCAGAAAAAAACTTCTTAAGGATAGGTCTGTGATAGTTTTGTAATGGCCCCCGTAGAGTCCGGATATAAATCCAATCGAATATTTGTAGTACCGAGTGAAGACAGTGGCGACAAAGCGTACATCAAACGCCAATAAACTTTACACAGCTTTTACAGAAGCATGTGAGCAAATTCTGTTACAAGCTTGTACAAAATTGATCGCTTCCATGCCCAAGAGATGTCGTAATGTTATTACTGCTAAAGGACATGCGACCAAATATTGATTTGTTCCGGAACGTTTTACAAAAATGTGTTAGGAATTTGTATATAATAAAGATAATTTGAATAATAGCTTTATTTTCTTTTTATTTCTTCTAAGCAAATGGAGTGTCTTTAGTTATATGGCCAGATCTTTCTCATGTTTACACTGCTTACAAATAAGATAAACCGAATAAAAGATAGGAACAGGCAAGTTTTGTTGTAAATATTTCGTTTTAACATTACACAATATCATCACAAATAATTCTTTAGGGTGTAGCAAGTTCCAATAGCTCAGGATTTAATATAACGTCCGTGACGCAAGACACTGCTTTATCCCCTCGTTTAATATAACGTCCGTGACGCAAGACACTGCTTTATCCCCTCGTTTAATATAACGTCCGTGACGCAAGACACTGCTTTATCCCCTCGTTTAATATAACGTCCGTGACGCAAGACACTGCTTTATCCCCTCGTTTAATATAACGTCCGTGACCAAGACACTGCTTTATCCCCTCGTTTAATATAACGTCCGTGACGCAAGACACTGCTTTATCCCCTCGTTTAATAATCTACTATTATTACACATTAGGACTACAAAGCGAGACAGTGTATTAATAAAACAGTATTTGTATTAAGTAGCCCATTCCTACAAAGGTTGAATGAATGAATGAATGAAAATTCTTTATTATACCTTACAAGCTAGACACAACAGATTTATAGAAAAAAAACAAATAAAAGTAAGCATAATGGGCGATCTTATCGCTTAACAAAGCGATCTCTTCCAGACAACCTTTGGATGGAGAGGATCATTGCTTAATGGAAGATTGGCCGAGGTGTAAAAAAAATAAACTTAATAATAGAAAAAGAAATTAGTTATATACATACATATTAGGTACATAAATAACTTTAAATAAATAAATATCATATATAAAATAAATAAATATGTACTTACATACTTATACTTACAATAATAATATTAGAGATCAGATGAATCATGACTCTTCATGGAGATAAAAGTTTTTGAGTCTAGCTTTAAATACGGAAGGTGAGGGGGATTTCTTAATGGAGACCGGTAAGGCGTTCCATAATCGGACAGCTTGGACGGAAAAGGAGTTTGCACAGAAACTGGTTCTATGTATCGGGGTTTTGAGAAGGAGGTTTTCAGAGGATCGGAGTGATTGGGAATTTGTGCAAAAAAGGAATTCAAAGCGTTCCTTCAGATAACAAGGCGTGGAAGGATTACGAAGGATGTTGAATAGGAGGGATAGGATGTGAGTATTCCGGCGAAGTCGAATGGGGAGCCATTTGAGTTTATTACGAAATTCGGAGATGTGGTCGTATTTCCGGAGTCCGAAAATAAACCTTATGCAAAATTTTGAAGACGCTCAAGCTTATTGAGCTGCTCCTCCGTGAGGTCAAGATAGCAGGAATCAGCGTAATCTAAAATTGGGAGAAAAAGAGATTGTGCAAGCGCAATTTTAGTAGCTATCGGAAGAAAGTTTCGCAGTCTCCTGAGCGAACCAGCAGAGGCAAATAGCTTCCGACTCACAGATTCGAGCTGAGGACCCCACGACATACAGCTATCCATGAAGATGCCCAAATTTTTCACAACCTTTGAGTAGGGAACAGTTACATTATCAAATTTAATTTCAGGGAGTGTTGTGTAGTTGATTGTTAGTAAACTAGACGTAATATTATAAAGAATTCTTACGTTACGTTTTCAACGTTTTCGGTCACGACGAGAGTGAACTTATAAGGATTAAGTAGTCCATCATTATTCTAAATACTGGATTTATCACGTACCTTCTTATCGGTGTTTCGACCGACAATGTTTCGGTACAATTCGTGAACCTTCATAATCCCATATTCATCCCATGATAAATCCTGTATTTATAATAATGATTGAAATCCATCACGAAAGTTTTCTAAGTAAAATTATGTAGTCCAGTTCGGAACCGTACATGAAAGTCATTCATATAATCAACTTACAAAATGACCTAACCCATCTAAAAAATATCTTTGCATTTTAAAATGGATATAATTACAAATATACAATACAAATGTTTTATTTCCATAACTTGTGTTTACAATATCGTAACTAGTAGTTGAAACCTCCTTTTAAGTAAATAATACCTGTTTTAGGAGATTTCGCTTTTCCGTAATATAAAAAATAGGCGTAACTTAAAAAACAAGAAAAACATTTAACGCGCCGGCGAACACTGAGCGCAACTTCAATTCGGCCACGTCAAAAACTTCGGCCTGAATATCGCTATCCCTGTTTAGTGACGAAGTTTAGCCACGCAGAGCGACAGTGATAGCAATAGAACGATTCTAAATTTGATTAGATTTTGACCGTGTTCCGTAATACCGAAAATGATGACTGAAAACTTGTTGTATTATTCTAATTGTGTTGTTATTAACTAGATTATTGAATTAACTAGACGATATAATCTATGTTCCCATGACTAGGATATGTAAGATGTTGTTGTTTTTAATACGAAACAATTAGGTTGAAAACAGGTCTTTTATGGCATAAAAACATGCAGAATTCGATACGCTTCTATTTTATTTTAGGTAAGTATTTTGATCTAATATATGGTTGGGAACCTAGATAAATACTATTCAAATTAAAATAATACTTTATTAAGGTAGAAATATGCTCCAACTAGAAATGATCTTGGTAGTACGTGTTGTATGGGCGATTGTCCCTCCGGTGCCCCCTTAAGGTTTACAAAATCAAATATTCCAAAAAGCAATGAATTTGAAATCCACTACTAACATTTTATATATACTTATTTTATCTTATAAAGGTAATAGTGTACACTGAAAAAGTATGTGTGAGTGGGCGTGTGTGTGCGTGTGTGAGTGTGATATATACGTGTGAGTAGGTGCATAAGTATAGTGTTTGTATTTGGGCGCAAAAAAAAGAAAAGAATGTTGGTACAGTACAGGCGCCTCCACGTGACCGAGATAATTACATCCTACTAATATTATAAACGCGAAAGTTTGTATGTAAGGATGTTTGTTACTCTTTCACGCCGGAACGGCTGAACCGATTGTGATGAAATTTGGTATGTACGTAGATCATAACCTGGATTAACACATAGGCTACTTTTTATTGGCAAACCACGCGTGCGAAGCCGCTGGCAACAGTTAGTGTAATGTATAAATGTATACTGAGTCCGGAAGCCTTCACTGTGCGTGGTTCTGCGCGCTTTGCAAAATGTTCTTATATGATACGAAACCCTTAAAACCAGATAGAGTCTATTTTTCTCAATTTAGGCTCTTAACATTCTACCAGATAGTGTCCTGGTGTGCAAATATTACATTACAAAATTTACTATTTCTACACAATATAAAAATGTCAATAAAATAAAATAATGTCATGTCTAGTATTACCCGTGCGCGATAAGTTGGGACCTGAGCGCGGTGACGTCATATTGGCGTGTTTGTACCGCCCGCAAAAAAGCGAACATAACAAGCAGCCGCCCGCGGCTTCGTCTTTGTTTTTTTTAACCTAATTTATTATGTTACTCAGGGAGGACGCTGCTTTTTATCTAATCTTTTTTACACTATTTGAATAAAATAAAAATACAATGTTTAAGTTTATATATTTATTTTATCTATTATTTACATTATCTCATCTTCGTCACTACTTAGTGGACAGGTAAACAAAACTGTTTGTTCCGTTTTTCGTTTTCAAAAAAGTCTAACACTTTTAACACGAGGTTTCTTTCTCCGCTATGCAAAGGTTTGCCCTTCATAATGATAACAAAAACACTTAACAAGAACTATAACAACAAAAACTACAACAACAAAACAATGACACAAACTATAACAACAAAAACTACAACAACAAAACAATAACACAAACGAAAACTAAAAGAATTCCAGAGCGCGTCGTTACGTAACGTAGGCCAGTACAAACTAAAAACCCCAGTAAAAAATAGTGATGCGAACGGTACAATACGGGCGTCATCGGGGAAGTGCAGGGGAAGCGGTCGGGGAGTCGCATTCCTAGCAGGTCCCAAGTTATCGCGCACGAGTAATACCTACTTATAATTAAAATATTCCGCAATAGTATAAAAACATTTTGTTGACAACCATTTATTTAATTCGGCGTTTAAATAAAGTCAAAGGTAAATCTTTTAATTCGTCTGGTAATTTATTAAATATTTTTACCGCCATGCAATGAGCGTTACTGTTAATAAATGATAATTTGTGCTTTGGTAAATAAATTCTATTTTTATGTCTAGTGTGTCTGGCTAACACTGCTTCATGTCTTGCAAAATAGCTAGGAAACTGTTTTACAAAAATACAGATTTCTCTGATGTACATACATGCACGGCAAAGGTAGTATTCTTGTTTTTTTAAAAAGAGGCTTACAGCTGTCTAAGAACCAGGCTCCGCAGACCGCTCGGACGCATTTCTTTTGTATTTTAAAGGCTCTAAGTAGATCCACTGAGTTACCCCATAATGTCTGGGCATATTTTGTATGAAAAACCCCTTATCTATTTACTACATATCCTTTTTAAAATTCAATGCGAGTTGAGCTTGAAATCGCCCGTGCCGAACATAAAAGACATTCAGATACGGGTCAGGTAATAAAGCACACTGCAAGAATATCTGTAGACTTATTCACAAAAGCCATATTCAGCCAACTTTCCGCCATTTTGATAAAAGACTGCGGTTTCGATAAATTACGAAAAACATATCCTACTATCCTATTATTATATCCTATTAATATTATAAACGCGAAAGTTTGTATGTATGGATGTATGGATGTTTGTTACTCTTTCACGCCGGAACGGCTGAGCCGATTGCGATGAAATTTGGTATGTACGTGGATCATAACCTGGATTAACACATAGGTCTCAGGGAATTACTGAGGGTCTGTGAAGCATATGCTGTTGAGCACGGGCTTATATATAATGCAAAGAAGAGCAAGTACATGGTTTTTAAAGCCGCCGGTAAATGTCCCGGTTATACACTGAATATAACCCTAAACGGCTTGAACTTAAATCGTGTTACGAAATTTAAATATCTGGGACATTTTCTTGCCGACGATTTTAAAGACGATGCAGATGTTGAGAGGGAGCGTAGGACCTTGGCGGTCCGAGGTAACATGTTGGCCCGTAGATTTTCCCGTTGTACTGAACAAGTTAAAGTTACGCTTTTTAAAGCGTACTGTCAGAGCTTTTACACGGGAAGTCTGTGGGTCCGAAATACCAAAAGATCATTGGAGGACCAATATAATAACATCTTCCGGATGATGTTGCGGTTGCCCCGATACTGCAGTGCATCGGGGATGTTTGCCTACTATCACACAGATGGCTTTCACGCCATCATGCGCAAAAAAACGGCATCGCTGATGAGCAGAATTCGGGGCAGTCGCAACAGCATCCTGAGGACAGTGGCTGAGTGCTGCACATCTCCGCTCTGGAAGTGTTTTGTGCGGAGGGTGATTAATGAAGGAAATAATTTCCTCAGTTAGTCACCCTTGGCACAAAATGGTGTTTTCTATTTTCACCCAGTGCCTATTTTTTATTTTTGTATATTTAGCTGTTCTTCTTTGTTGTTATATATATATTTTTTGTGTGTATGTTAGTCTTAATATATGGACTCTAGTTGTCTGAAATAAAATATTTTTATTTTTTTATAGGCTACTTTTTATTGGCAAACCACGCGTGCGAAGCCACGGTTTGGTTAGCTAGTAAGGAATATATTAGAAAATTATTTAGGCGGACCACAGAATAAATAAAATACATCTAAACTTCGTGTCTGGACCATGCACACTGCACAGTGTTCCGAAGTCGTTGGGGCTGTATGTACCTTAGTCATTTTAAAATACAAAGTTAATTTTACAATTTATTTTGATCATTTTGTATAAACATTATATAAACTGTTTACAAACCCAACTACAGACATAGTTGGTCGACCACTGCTCGTAAAGTCTACTCAGCCTTTATGATTCTTCTTATAATTACAGCATATGGAACTATTTCTAGTTATTTAATTTTGTTAGTTTTTAGGGTTCCGTACCCAAAGGGTAAAACGGCACCCTATTACTAAGGCTTCGCTGTCTGTCTGTCACCAGGCTGTATTTCATGAACCGTGATAGTTAGACAGTTGAAATTTTCACAGATGATGTATTTCTGTTGCCGCTATAACAACAAATACTAAAAACAGAATAAAATAAATATTTAAGGGGTGCACCCATACAACAAGCGTGATTTTTACTCGTTTTATATTTGATAACATATATAATTTATAATATTTGTATATATTTATAACGGCAACAGGTAGACGCTTGAAATATTCACAGAATATTTAGTTATATATTCATTTTAAAAATAAATAATAAAATTAAAATAAAATAAATATTTAAGGCGGGGCTCCCATACAACAACGTGATTTTTTTGCCGTTATTATAGATAATGGTACGGAGCCCTTCGTGCGCAAGTCCAACTCGCACTTGGCCGGTTTTATTTTATTTTTTTATTAGTTTTATCAATAAGTAAATAACGCCCCAGTTGATAGTTAATTTGTTTGTTAAATAATTATTATTAAAGTATTTTTATAAATTTTAGGTTAAAAGCGTTTCTTATTTAGCTGGGGTCGCCGACTTTTATATTAAAAATGTGTTAAGGAAGCCTTATAGTGTTTTGGGAAGACCTATTCAACAATACCTAATAAGAAGGAGTGTGTGAGTAAAAAAATCACCCCGAACGTCCAATTATAGTGGCCAGAAATGTAGTATAAAGCATTCCCATTAAGTAAGAAACGTGATCGATCATTTGTGAATACGGATAGTCCATAAATGAATGAAAAATAACGCCACGGCCATATTTTACGAGTTAGAATATGATAAAACTAACTCGGAACGTTTTTATTGGTTACCGATAGATGGAGCGATGCCCCAATAAATCCTAGTTGAGTATTGTACGTTTTACAATATGGGTTTCAGGAATTTCCAGGACAGAATTAAACGTGCATTATTTGTTTTTGCTTTGACGTGCTAATTCGATCAGTAGAAAAAGCAGTTTCAAAAACTGGAGAAAACTATTTATCTACCGCTAAGTAGTCAAGCCGGAACATTTGGAGGGTATGGGTGTCAGAGAAATTACAGGCACTTGAGACTTATTGCATACCCGACTAACTGGGTGAGCCAAGCAGAAGACTGTAGCAGACGGTGTAGTCGCCCACGATAAAGCCTGGCTATACTTACTTGCCCAAAAGCGGACGCTTAGACACCAACGTGTCAGACGCTTAGACACCAACGTGTCACTATACCTCATACGTCTACCTACAGGGACCCATAATATGTCTGCCAAAACTGCGGTCGAAGCTGACGCTATTGTGTGGTTGTCTATTAGGTACTTTCGTAATTGACTTCTAAGTTATAGACAACCATACTCATTTTTCATAGACGTCATAAGGCCATGATGATGATAAGACTTCACCTGTATGTCTCATGGATGCAATGTATTGCAATGCAGGCCAAGTCTTATGAGACGGATTTTATCTTATACCTAGTCAGGTCATAAGTATTGTCACACAGTAAAAACTTTTCTTTTAGAATGCTGGCTACAAAAAAGTTTATAGAATTCGAATTTCGTATTGTTCATGAAATCAAAAATGTATACTTTTTAGAATTTTACTCATTTTTAAATATGGAGTGGACGCTTAAAGAAGACCGTGTTGCAGTTATTGCGTTGCATCGTTGCGGTTACGCGCTAATTCAAATTTTTGACATACTGAAAAATTTGAATATAATCAAAAGATTCGTTTATCGCACCATCAAACGATACAATGAAGACTCTAGTGTAGATGACAGGTCAAGAAGTGGTCGCCCTCGGTCTGTTAGGACTCCAGCAGCGATAAAAGCTGTGAAGGCGCGAATTCAAAGAAATCCCAAACGTAAGCAGAAACTGTTGGCCCTTCAGATGGGGTTAAGCAGAACCACGGTGAAAAGGGTGTTAAATAAAGACTTAGGGCTTCGGGCATATCGAAGAAAAACAGGACATCGTTTGAATGCTCGTCTAATGGACCTGAGACTGAAGAGATGCTGCGCTTTGTTGAAGCGGTACGCAGGAAAAAAATATCGAGAAATTCTTGTTTCGGATGAAAAAAATTTTACCGTAGAAGAGAGCTACAACAAACAAAATGATAAGGTGTACGCACACAGTAGTGAAGAAGCGAGCAACCGTATTCCGCGTGTCCAACGAGGTCATTTTCCATCCTCGCTCATGGTATGGTTGGGAGTTTCTTATTGGGGCTTAACAGAGGTACATTTTTGTGAGAAAGGTGTAAAAACAAATGCAGTTGTGTATCAAAATACAGTCCTGACGAACCTTGTGGAACCTGTTTCTCATACCATGTTCAATAACAGGCACTGGGTATTCCAACAAGATTCGGCGCCAGCTCATAGAGCGAAGAGCACACAAGACTGGCTGGCGGCGCGTGAAAACGACTTCATCCGGCACGAAGACTGGCCCTCCTCCAGTCCAGATTTGAATCCGTTAGATTACAAGATATGGCATTACTTGGAGGAAAAGGCGTGCTCAAAGCCTCATCCCAATCTGGAGTCACTCAAGACCTCCTTGATTAAGGCAGTCGCCGATATTGACATGGACCTCGTTCGTGCTGCGATAGACGACTGGCCGCGCAGATTGAAGGCCTGTATTCAAAATCACGGAGGTCATTTTGAATAAACTTTAGTGTCATAAGAATCTATGTTTTGTTAAGTTCATTTAGGTATATAAATGGTTACATAATGAATAAACTTGTTTCAATTATTTTATATTAAACATGTGACAGAACTTATGACCTGACTAGGTATACCTGTCGTAGTAATATGCGTACCAAGTTTAAAATTAAGAAGTCTCTTGACTTTGTACAACCGGTAGTTACGCATCTACTCTCTGATTGGTAGTTGTTTTTTTTGTAAAGTTACTGTAAACACAGAGTGGTGGCGCTGGGATCGCTTCCCGGCCACCTCTCGAGTACAGTGTCGATTGCTGGGCACTTCACTTTCCCTTGGAGCGCCGGTACGAAAACACCTCACTGAGCATCGAAACTGTCATATATACGTTCACCGTATCTACCTAGCTATCAAGAACATTGCACCTACCTGCCAAGCTGAAGCCCTAATACAAGCAAGCTTACCTACTGGATTTTACTGGTTTGCCTGAGTACCCTGCACCGCACCATGGACTTCATACCCCAGGACTGCAATGAGCCACCTACCAACACAACGCCCCCGTTGCAGCCGTCATACATTTTTAAATGAGTTGCAGTAAAACTTACATTGATTTTCAGAGATTACTGTTGTACTGATAAATCCACATACCTGGAATAAGAAAATCATAGTATTAGTCATTTTATCAAATTAATTATCAAATCAAACCAGTGATGACATATGACACAGAAACGTGGTCTCTCACTATGGGTCTCATAAAAAGGCTGACGGTCAGCGTGCTCTGGAGAGGGCTATGCTCGGTATTTCTCTACGATTTCGAATCAGAACTAATATAACTGACATAGCCCAGTGGAATACCAAGCTGAAGTGGCAGTGGGCGAGGTTCATGGGAGTCGTTGGGTGCAGCCCGCATAAGATCTGGAAATCTATCGGAGAGGCCTTTATTCAGCAGTGGAAACTTCGTGTGTTTAACCTCTACAGTTTGTCTGAAGAGATTTTCATTTAAAATTCAGTCCTATAGGGTTTGCAAATATTCAGAACTGTAGTATTCGATCAATGTTTGCATAATCTACAAAGATTTGTTCCGGGTCTGGATGTTTTTCTATATATTATTATTTATTATATTACATGAAAATTGTATGTATTTACAAAAAAAATGTATGTAAGATTAATATCAGTTATCTGGTTTCCATAGTACAAGCTCTGCTTAGTTTGGGTCTAGATAGCGCTGTGTGAAATGTCCATCAATATTTATTTACTTATTTAATTTGGGGTGATATTCAAATATAATTCGAAACCTCTTAATATCACTTAATTTTAACTAGTTTTTATTATAGAAATTCATCGCAAAACATTTCAAGAACACTCCAAAAATTATAAATGGTAAACCTTTGTTATCAAAACGAACATGTTCAAAAACTGTTGACGTTAAAATAAATGAAAATTAGGTATTACTGTATTTTGACTTATAAAATCAAACAAAACAGTGTGTCTAATAATTACGAATAATCAAAGCACTGATTGTAAGGTTTATCAAGCAAATAGACTCATTTCAAGCGGGTGCCCGAATTTTCAAATAGCACAATAACAAATATTCGAATAAAAAATCCCTAATTGCAAGCCCGAGTTCCACTACACTTAAGTGCAATTACTAACGTTACTGACGTGTACTAAAAGACGGGCAGAACCACAAGCAACCACTAGCCTATTATAAATTAAATACCGAGGAATAATTTGCATTGCTTAAAACCGCAAAAGTATTCAAATAATGATACAATATTTTCTTATTAAAATCCCCTATCTCAATCCCCGCGAGGGTGCGGTATTATTGCAATAATACGTTCTCAGTTTACCCTCAACCAAGACGGCAAAGTTTGTCACCCTTCGGGTTTCGGCACCCTTGCATTACCGGTGCTGTCAGTTATCAGTTACGTCACACCCTTCGAAAAATTACCAAAATCTATCAGAAACGGTTTAGAGCGGATTGGTGAGACGGGTAGTTTGCCCTGCCCAGCTGGGAAGACAGATTCGATCAGCCCAGACTAAATAAGAAAGGTACTGGTGATGTGGTCGTCCTGGCGTTACTATGGAATATATTACCAGCTAAGCAGTTCTAGTTGCTTAAAAGCCTATATAATTAATTTTAATTTAATAAAATTTTCTACTGGTGGTAGAGATTTTGTGAACGGGCTCGAGGAACCGCCTTACCTTTATCTGCCGCCAAATAGCAGTTCTTGTGCTGCTGTGTTCCGGTTAGATGGTAATGGTATGTTCCTGTAATTACTGGCACATAGGCATAACAGCTAAGTCCTATAGTATGGCAACGTATCCACATAGAGATCAAGACCACATAATACCTTGTTTTGAATTCTATGTGGATATCCATGGGCTTCAGTAGCCAGTTAACATGTGGTAAACTGCATGCTCGTTTGCCATATAAGTTGTATAAATATATATATAGTAAGTACTATTGACGTAACCAAGTGTTCTATTGTGTCATTACAGTTTAAATAAATGAGTATGAGGTGGGACGTCACTGCCGGTACGAAAACTAACGAAATATTGTAACTTTATGTAGAGTCAGGTACTCAGGGCTGAACGATACGACACTTCATTATTATAAATACGGGATTTATCACGTAACGTCTTATCGGTGTTTCGACTGACAATGTTTTGGTTCAATGCATGAACCTTCATCAGGTGATTGAAATCAATCACGAAAGTTTTCTAAGTAAGATATGACACATAAGCTGACGGACCTCTTGATGTTAAGTGGTCATCGTCGGCTATAAACTCCTGCAGCACTCGTGGTACTCCAGTTGCCTAACAATTAAGGCTACACTACGGATGCGTTATCACGTTACAACGCACTCATGCACGTGTACGTCTTCGCGTACGCATTCGGTATGAAACACCCTTTACGCTTTATTTACACCTCTCTTGAAGGCTCTTAAAGGCCCATGAAAGAAGAATACCTACAACACAACAATTTGAAATAGTTACACCAGTTCGACTTGCAATCAATTGCGAGAACAGTCATGAACAGAAACTAGTAAAGTAAAAAACATTTATTTAGAACAATAGTACTGTACAGACAAAACCGAAGGTAATAAAATAAAATAAAACATTGAAAAAGACATTAAAAATAACATTATGAAAATGTGAAACAAAAACAACAGAATTAGAAACGATCATTATAGGCAGGTACCTAACAAGAGCTACATAAATACGTGGCCGCTAAAAGGTTCTGTACTGTATGGTGTCCCAAACAAGATCAGTCTCAGCATTGTGTTGGTCCACGCTTAGGCACTAAGTGCAGACCAACGCTGGTTTTCAGACTGAGCCTGTTATAGTGACCTCACGACCAGAGAGAGCCATCGAAGAAACATGGAAAAACAGGCATTAGTAAAATACATACATATAAAGAAGATAGATAGATAGATAGGAAACGCTTTATTGTATACCACACTTAAATTAACAAATCATAATTAAACACTTAAAACTAGACACGCGATAGTACAATTGGCGGTCTTATCGCTAAAAGCGATCTCTTCCAGACAACCTTTGGATGGACTGGATTTTACGAGAACGTTAAAGGACGGTAGCTTTATAACTTAAGCTTTTTATTTAACTGTAGGTATACTTACATAAGCAAAAGAAAATAAATATATACCAGGGTAGGTAATTTTAATAAAAATATTATACATACACATTCTATGATATTAAATATACTAATAATAAATAAAATACATTATGAAACAGCTGTAATACAAACAGTAACAACGACAAATATAATAACAAAATAAGATACTCAGCTCTCTGATGCAGACAAATAGTGCTTAAACAATAGCGTTTTAAAGATAGGAAGGGATTTGGCAGATCTAATAGAAGAAGGAAGAGAGTTCCATAAACGGATAGCTTGTACAGTAAAGGAGTTGTCATAAAAGTTAGAAGAGTGGATAGGAATTTTAAGTTTCAAGTACTTAAAAGAGCGCAACGGACGAGGATTAGATAGATGAAGATATTCAAAGCGTTCTCTAAGATAAGAAGGACTAGAAGGATTGAACAAAATACTGTACAAAAGAGTGATGATATGAGTATTCCTGCGGTAACGAATGGGTAGCCACTTGAGCTTCTTGCGAAAATCAGAAACGTGGTCATATTTTCGTAGCCCAAATATAAACCTGATACAAACGTTCTGAAGACGCTCAAGTTTGTCAAACTGTTTCTGAGTGAGACCTACCTACGTATAAATAATTTGAATAAAATAAATAAATAAAGGACTACAACATTATATTATACATTTAGTCCTGCAAAAGCAATATTCAGCAATCGAGATCACTCCAGCAAATCTCTCGATTGGCGAAGCAGCAAAGCGCTGTTCTTATTCGCTTTGACACTGAACCCGAGTATTCTGATTGTAACAATGAGCGCGATCCGCTCGGAATCCGTACAGGCCACTCCATTTTAGATTAAGTCTGTTAATCGGTCCCATCCGGCTTTTTACCTGTGTAGATTCGGAGCTGATGAAATCATCTAAAACCTGGATACTTCAATGAGTGAGGATTTTTTCAGCGGATTGTGTCAGAGGATTGTTTTCCCAATTTAGTGTCCATACATACAAACTTAACAAATTAATGTCTACTTTTGCTTTACTTCTGTCAAGAGTTTTTGACTCTTTATTTGTATGATAGGTAGTTTTTTTAGTTTACCTCAAGAAGTGCCAAAAATACATGGCCTTGAATTTTTCATTTGGTTATATTAACGCGCGATGAAGTTATATACTCTTGCCCAGAAAGTACTTTAACACTAAAACGATCATATTTTACAAAAATATTTTTGAACACGTCCGGAACATCAGTATATGTGAACGTGTACCAGCATTTCTGAAAACTGCCAACCCTATTGAAGCGATACTAAAATGTCTACCTTGAATCAATTAAATTCAATTGTTTTTAGTGTGCTGAAATCAGCGGCCACACCGAAATTGCCTTCTGCAGTCCACTCCAGTTAACGAACTGAATCACAGAACTAAATACCCACTCATATCAAATAGGTTGATATAAATTTTTATTGGATTTTGCGCCGATGACATAGTTAGCGTCCGTCGCGGGCCCTATGAGGGAGTAGATACGAATTATGATGCCATGTAGATGTCATGTTTAGTTTACGCCTTTATTTTCTATTATTCATATCCTCTAACTAGGCTTGTTTAATGATAATTTTATTTATATTGATTATTTTGATTGATAATTTTTTGCATAGTATTTTTTTTTATTAGCGTGACCTTAGCCGCTCACTAGTATAATACTAGCCACATGCTTTCGAATATCAATACTTCGACATTATAAATTGAACAATGACCATTCAACCTATTTACGAAGTGATATTTTCAAGGAATTCTAAATGAATGACATAAACAAACTCAAACTCTTTAAATACTTCACCTCTCTTCAAGATACCCAACAAAATTGAGCACTTTATGTAGATATATTTGTGTATTTCGTTTATGTATGTGTATTATTATTATTTTTAATTTTTGTAAGTTTATTTCTAAGCTAAAGTTTGAATAAATTTTCCTTTTTCTGGCACTACCACTTTCTCCACACTACACAAAGGTTAGCTGGAAGAAAATGCTAATTAGCATTAAGTTCGCCTATGTATTATTTGATTAGCGCAATAAAGAATTTTCTAATCTAATCTAATAAACAAGACTTTGCGACGGTAATCTAATTAGTAAAACTTCTTCATTTGAATATTAAACGTAAAATATCTCTTCTCTACTAAGTGCAGTCTTGCTAATATTAATTTAAATAAAGTTTCACAATATTCCCAACTACATTTAAACAGTACATCTTATCTCCTTGCAATAAGGTCATTGAAAGAATATTTTCCAGAAGCATTTGGTGATCTCTATTTAATTTTAATCCGAGTTTTGATACAAAAAGGTAGCTTCCCAAGGTCCGTGACATTGCAGACGGACGCGGACCCGCCCGCACCGATGGACGTCTGTAGCGGTTCCGCGAGTCGATAACTTCAAAGGTGCGGGGCGAGCTTCTACTTTCTCTTTCACTTGGCATATTGGAATGTCAAATTGGGTTCGAATTTCGGATTCACACAGACACGTAAGGTACGGTACGTAGTTATCTGTGGCCGCCGGCTTTGAGTGGTATCCTCCGTAAAATCACCTCACCAAAATCACGGATCATGGGAAGCCACCTGAAGATTTATGCCGTAACATTTATAAATAAACAAATATTGCTGGACATTTCACACAGCGCTATCTAGCCCAAACTAAGCAGAGCTTGTACTATGGGAACCAGATAACTGATAGAATACTTATATACATTTTTTTTTGTAAATACATACTTATAATATATAGAGAAACAACCAGACCCGAAACAAATATCTGCAGAACATGCAAACATTTGTTCCGCGGCGGGAATTGAACCCACTACCTCCTGCGTCTCAGCCGGCTGTTCGGCCACTGCGCCACGGAGGTCGTCAAGATAGATAGATAGATAATCCCTTTATTGCATACCATTAAATATAAACATATAACAGAAAAAAACAATTCTAAATAATAGGTACAATGAGCGGCCTTATCGCTAAAAGCGATCTCTTTCAGGCAACCTTTGGATGGACGGGATCTATGTGAACAAATAAGGACGGCGGCGTAAATCAGATAATATAGTAGAAATTTAAATTACAATTTAAAACAAAAAAATATACCTATTTAGATAATATAAAATAAAATGCATGATTATAATATATATATATATAAATATGATAAGATACATATATTAAATTATATAATTTATATATATTAATATTAAGATATATATAAAATAAAATATATATTGTCATACCTACATATATAAATATAACAATTATATAATAATGTGTAAATTAATAAGTGCCCTAGTGAGCAATGGATGAAAGATAATGTTGTCTGACCATGTTATTAAAGAGGTACTATAAAATACTGAGGTATAATGGTGAGGACCGAGGTAAGGTGCGGTACGTAGCTATCTGTGGCCGTCGGCTTTGCGTGGTATCATCCGTAAAATCACCTCACCAAAATCACATCATGGGAAGCCACCTGGAGATTTATGCCGTTACATTTATCAATTAAAGATGATTTAAATGTGTTGCCAACTTGCCACTCACTGATATGAATCGTCAATATTAGAGCTGACGTTTCGTGATCGATTGCTATCGCTGATTTTACGTAATTAGGTGGCGGTATCTGAAATACTATGTCAGACCCTTCGGCGCTCGCGTTCTTTACCGAGCGAATGCTACAGTTTGTTACTAGGGTTGCATAAAATCAACTGGTGTCGGTTTTTACTAAAACGTTTTTTCCCGAATAAAACTTAGCATGTTAAATTTTAGTTGCCAATATACACGAATTTGGAGAGCTGGTTGGTTATATTCTAATTCTTTTTCTATGGAATACGTAGTACAAGACTTTATTTGACCGCTACTGGTTCAGCGGGAATTCTATTTGTTATATGGTACACGCCTTTATTTGACTTTGTTTGATGCAAGCCGAACTACACGTCATTTCTGTAATCCTCGTGATGTTATGTGGTCCCCGTCCATCAGTCGCTTATAAACGCCTTTATCACGTGGTTGCTTGCTGCAGTCGGTTGCTTTACATCTCTTAAAGGCGTTCATGTTGAAGCTCACCGGGAAACCCTCCGGGAGAAGATCATTCCGCATCATTATTATAAATACAGAATTAATCACCTAGGTACCGTATTATCGGTATTTCGACCGACAATGTTTCGGTTCAATTCGTGAACCTTCATCAGGGTGAGTGCGATCCGCTCCGAAATGCATCTCTCCGGCTCGGTGGTGGGGGTTGCGTCAACGGTGGCCCATCATCGCGTTGACAGGCCGCAACATCATTTTTTTTATACATTATAGGCTTGCGTTTGACCACGATCTCGCCTGATGGTAAGCGATGATGCAATCTACGATGGTACACGCTTAACTAGAAGAAACCTATTCACTCGCGACTTAAAGATGCCCAGGTTGTAGCTATCTGGAAACACATACTCTGGCAAGGCGTTCCACTCTTTGGCGGTGCGCATAATAAAGGGCGAAGAGAACAGCTTTGTGCGAATGGGAGGTATTTCTACCATATAGCGGTGGCGCACCGCAGAGCGTCTGGTTGTCCGTTAATAGAATGGAGATGATGGGATCAGGTTGAAAAGTTCCGCCGCACACTCCCCGAAATGTACTCGATAAAAAACCGAGAGGCTAGCAACCTTTCGTCGATGCTCCAGGCTGAGGAGCCTTGCATCAACTAGCTCATCGTTGCCTATGAGCTTCTTGGCTCTTCTCTCAATTGATTACAGAGCTCATCATTATCATCACTGATGTTATCTTCGGTAGTTTTCGGTAAAGGCAAACACAAAACACTAACTATGTTTCCCCACCTTGCAAAGTAAAACGCACCTCCCCCAAAGGCCACTTCAGCTTGCTAATTATCTAGAGTCTAGACCAGGGATTCCCAAACTATTTAGGGCAAGAGATCCCTTTTCCAAAAAGAACGGATACCTCAGACCCCTGCAGCCAAATTACTTTAAAATCCTATCTCTATTTTTTCCTATTAATACAAAATACTTACCAATTTAAAAACTTTGCGGTTAGTTAAGTGAGTAAACTTTACATCATTTTCTCATCAAAAGTTAACAAAATAAATAGACATAAAATTCAGTTAATATCAAGTGTTATTAATAATTATTAATACAAATTACGTAACAACACTTAAGTAGGTAATTATTTTTTGAAAAAACATTAATAAATCGCAAAGTAAAGATAAAAAAATAACATGTCGCCTCCTGAGAAACCGATTTTGACCCCAAGGGTCGATATCGACCACATTGGGAATCCCTGGTCTAGACTATGTCAGTGACCTTGGTTTCTACAAATCTCTTCATTTCTGATTCGATCTCGTTAGAGAAATTGAGTTCAACTACCTAGATTTACAATAATATATATAAATAAATAATGCTGGACATTTCACACAACGCTATCTAGCCCCAAACTAAGTCAAGCTTGTTTTATGAGAACCAGATATCTGATACAATACTTATATATTGTTAATTCATACTTATAATATATAGAAAAACACCCAGTCCCGGAACAAATATCTGTAGATCATACAAATATTTGCTCCGCGACGGTAATCAAACCCGCGATCTCCTGCGTTTCAGCCGGCTATTCGTCCACAGCGCCACGGTGGACGTCGTTCACTTTAATTAAGTCCGGGATTTTTGTCTAGTCTTCAACTCAGGCTAGGAGCAAAATATTTTTTCTTAGCATTCGTTCGCGAAGACATATTTAATGACTGATTATGTCAGCGTAGCTTTGTTTAGATGTTGAAGAACCTTTATTTTTCTTCACTTCGCAAAGAGCTGACTTCTGTGAAGAACTGAGAGACACACAAAGCTTCCTGGAAGAGCAGTCCTAGGCTAGCATTAATTATGTTTCGCCGCTGTTCCTTTGTGCTCTGTTTATATAGCGGAACGTTTGTCATGTTATCGTGATGAGAAAGGCTTTTTGTTAGTGAAAATGAACCTAAAACTGTACTAACATTTTCTTTCAACAAACAATCTGTGCTCAAATATGAATAAAGCACAACAGTCACAAATATAGTTTTACCTGCCTGACCCACACTAGGATTCCCAGATATTTATCGCGTGGGTACCTTTTTAACGGGCTTTAAAAAAATATGTTTTCATTTCCTTGAAATATTTTTAGGGTTCCGTACCCAAAAGGTAAAACGGCACCCTATTACTAAGGCTCCGCTGTCTGTCTGTCTGTCCGTCTGTCACCAGGCTGTATCTCATGAACTGTGATAGACAGTTTAAATTTTCACAGATGATGTATTTCTGTTGCCGCTATGACAACAAATAATAAAAACAGAATAAAATATATATTTAAGAGGGGCTCCCATACAATAAACGTGATTTTTTTGCTCGTTTTAGCTCGATATTGAAAAGCTTGAAATATTCACAGAGTATTTAGTTATATATTCACTTTAAAAATAAATAATTAAATTAAATAAAACAAATACTTAAGGGAGGCTCCTATACAACAAACGTGGTTTTATTGCTTGTTTATATAGATGATGGTACGGAACCCTTCGTGCGCGAGTCCGACTCGCACTTGGACGGTGTTTTATGTATCATAGGTGTAGAGTAGTACTACTAAAGGTGTACAGTAGCAAATGTTTGTTTACTGTACACGTTCAGTATTTCTACGCGATACACCGACGAACTTTCACTAGTTCCTATAAATATTATATGCGTGTACGGCCCCTGACCAATCCGTCGCACAACTAAACATTTGGATTTTTCCTGCATCGAATACACACGATCCGAGGCCATCCGACTCCGATTTTCACCTGGAAGCAACCGGGACATGCTCCGGATTCGGAGAATCGGGGAGACCCAGACACCATATAGTCAGAGCCTAAGTATTCTATCAGTTATCTGGTTCTCATAGTACAAGCTATGCTTAGTTTGAGGGTAGATAGCGGTGTGTGAAATGTCCAGCATTTTTTTATTTTATTCATTTATTTAGTAAGGGATAACAGTTTTATAAAAACCATCATCGAAGGAAAACTAGTAAGAAAAGGGCGAATAAGTTACATAAGCCAGATAAAGGAGAATAAAGTAAAGTACACCGCACTCCGTATCTTTGTAAATTTTGCTCCATCCAAAGGTTGCCTGGAAAAGATCGCTTTAGAGCGATAAGGCCGCCTATTGTAATGCCTTATTATTTTAGCCTAGTACTTATTTTTGTATTATTTCTGTTTGTGTGGTAATTCAATAAAGAGTTATCTATCTATAAAGGATCAGTTGGACCGGCAAAAGCAAGGACTTATTTAAGTCTCCCCAGCTGCACCAGAGAGGTCAAATTCCCTGTCCTGACCTAATATATACCAGCCATTAATTTATGAATAGATATTGACCTTGACAATCGTTGGTCAGTCGCGCCCAAGTTGTAATGTCACCGGTCGATAAGACTGAAAGGTAACTGTCTACTTCGTAGAATCGTAGTTCTTGCGTGACGACTTTGCATAGATGTTTTGAAAGAAAGAAAGAAAATACATTTATTTGACACATAGACACAGGACATACCATTCAGAACAGCACAAACATACCATAATGGCATTATAATGAGGTTTCATAAACTGATAAAGGTCGCTGGGAGCCGGTGCAGGTCGCAAAAGATCGTTCGCTTCAAACTCTTGGGTCTCTTGAATCCGCTCATGTATGGAGTACTGCTGCCATCTCTGGGATGGCTCGGACAAGTATCAGCTTGAAGCCCTTGATTCGATTTTGCGACGTACTGCTGGTAATGACTCACTATTAGAAGCCAATTTACAAAGTCTAGAGCACAGACGCCGAGAAGCCAGACTTTCAGTTTTTACAAGATACATTTTGGTGAATGTGCGCAAGATTTTCATGACCTTATCCTTCCTTCCCGCTTTCACCACCGGACAAGCAGAAGTACCACCCATACCTGGTCGGTATACCACCTTGCCGTACCAAACAATTTGCTTCAACTTTTCTTGTTAGCACAAGTAAGGAGTAGAACTCACTTCCGGAAACCAATATAATCTTGGAGTCTTCAAGTCCAGAGTGAATAGGTTCTTTCTAGGCAAGCGTGTTCCATCTTCGATCACACCTTCACTTACCATCAGGTGAGTTCTATCAGGTGAGGTTGTGACTTCACCTGATGGTAAGTGAAGGTGTGATGGTGTGAAGGACCACTGTAAAGCGCTTGGCAATAAAATAAAATTAAAGTCTATGTTCAGCAGCAAACGTCCTATTGCTGATATGATGATGACGAAATGATCCTAAAATTCACTTGTTCATAGTATCAAGCCTACGAGGCCACTCGATTCACCACTGCCTTTGACTAAGAATCGAGTGGTCTTGAAACTGACATACTTGGCCCAAATTTTGGCACGAGCATCAACTAGCACAAGACATAGATCGATTGATTGGATTACCCACTAGCTACCTACTGTCCACCGACAATTTCAATAAATCGACCCGGATCTGAATCTAGTCACGTTCTGGGTGGAAATCTGGGGGGTGGGGGGGTAATCAGATTGATATGTAGTCATAACGCGTTAGGTGGTACCGAGTAACGTGTGAAGCAGAGCTCTGGTTTATATCTAGTGGTTATACCCGATAGTAAAGGTAAAACTCTGCTGAGGCATCAATGGATTTGCGCTGCATCAATGAATTTGAAATTGACGACCTCCGTGGCACAGTGGGCGAATTGCCAGCTGAGACGCAGGAGGTTGCGGGTTCGATTCCCACCGCGGAACAAATAAATAAATATTGCTAGACATTTCACACAGCGCTATCTAGCCTCAAACTAAGCAGAGCTTGTACTATGGGAACCAGATAACTGATAGAATACTTATGAATGAAATACTCTTTATTGCACACCAAATAAAAATACAGTATTAATGGAAATAAACAATAAATAAAGGTACAATGGGCGGTCTTATCGCTAAAAGCGATCTCTTCCATCCAGACAACCTTTGGATGGACAGGATAAACAAAATCAAAAGACGGCGGTGTAAGAGTACCTACAGACATAAACGGAACCCACAAAATAAAATATACCTATTAATTATACTAATAAACATAAACTCAAATACATACATACAAGTAATATACGTATAAATAAACTACACTACATAAAGAGGATAAATAACATAAACACTAACTAGCAGTTACGAGACAACGAAAGGAAATGGTTGTATACCTTGACTTTGAAAATAGGAAGAGATTGGGATGACCTTACAGACAAAGGTAAGGCATTCCACAGTCGAACAGCTTGTACTGTAAAGGAGTCACTATAAAATTGTGAACTATGGAAGATTTCATGAAAGTTTACAGCTGTAGAGCTTCGGAAGAACGAAGGGTTTGAGAGTGCCCTGATACAGAAACTCGAAACGCTCCTTTAGATAAGAAGGTGAAGTGGGATTATAGAGAGTGTTACAAAGAAGTAATAGAATATGTGCATTCCGGCGAAGACGTATAGGGAGCCATTTGAGTTACGCGCGGAATTCTAAGACATGGTCATACTTGCGCAAGCCGAATTAGAACATAGATATTATATACATATTTTTTTTGTAAATACATACTCATAATATATAGAGAAACAACTAGACCCGGAACAAATATCTGGAGATCATGCAAATATTTGTTCCGCAGCGGGAATCGAACCCGCTACCTCCTGCGTCTGAGTCGGCTATTCGCCCACTGCACCACGGAGGTCGTGAAGTGTTTGCATGATCTACAGATATTTGTTCCGGGTCTGATCGTTTCTCTATTATAAGTATTTACAAAAAAATGTATATAAGTATTCTATCAGTTATCTGGTTCCCATAGTGCAAGCTTTGCTTAGATTGGGGCTAGATAGCGCTGTATAAAATGTCCAGCAAACAAAAAAAAAGATTGTAGTGTTAAAAATATCAAATTTTTTTAGGGCTACCTAACCTAGTTCAGGGTGAGCAAGAAGACCAGCCGGGCTAGCATCGACATCCTCTTTTTGCTTTGTCGAAATCGGATAAAAATTACATGTTAGCGTAGAATATAGAAAAATATTAGCTCGCTACCTTAGGCTAGATCGAACGTAGGGCTTTCAAGCTTATAGGCGAGCAATATATGGCGCAAGCTACGATCCAAAGTATCGAACACCAGCGTAAAGTTGGAAGCCTATCGATCTTTTTACAAAATACATTTTGGGGTATTTGCTCAGGAACTGCATTACTCGTATATACCGTCATTCCATTTCCATCAAAGGCTAAGCAGACGCACAGATCAGTACCATTCATACCTAGTTAATATACCACCCATTCGCACTCACCGTATGGAACACTTTACCGTCGTATGTTTTTCCTAAAGAATACAATATGTGCTGCTTTATAGCAAGCAAGAGTGAATAGGTCTTCTAGACTTTTGTGCTTACACATCAATGCCTACTACTAGGTGAAACTTTTCACATACAATAGTGTAGAGTAATTTTATTACGATATAGCCAGTGTCCAATCAAAAAGCTGTTTTTTAGTATTTATAACGGCGAAAGAATTAGCGTGGAAATACGTATGCAACTAATTTAACTACCGCTATTTAGTTACCAGATATAGGCACATATACTACTACGAGCCGCATTTACTCCTTTCACTGAACTGTGTTTTTTAGGGTTTCGTACCCAAAGGGTAAATCGGCACCCTATTACTAAATAAATAAAATAAAATACATTTATTTCAAGCAATTATGTAGCTCATATCATATAGGAAAGCGCACAACACAATAAGTAAACTAATATTTATACAGGGTTTTTGAGAGCATGCCTGTGACAGCAATGTCTGGTGTACGGGCAGTCTACTCTGCCGGCTATCATTGCCAAGACGGTGTTGGCGCTGACCCGCAGCCTGTGCACCAGGGACGCGGCTCGCTTGCGCATGACGGTATGGAAGCAGTCGACCCGCGCCGCTGCGAACATCCCTGATGCACTGCAGTAGCGGGGCAGCCCCAGCATCGCCCTGAGTGCATTGTTATACTGGACGCGGAGTGCGCTGTACGCCGCCTGCGTATACTTCGCCCACAGGCTGCACGAGTACAGAGAGGTACAGTACGCCCGAAATAAAGTCAGCTTAACCCCCTCTGAACTACGCGCAAACCTGCGAGCAATCATACTAAGGCTCCGCTGTCTGTCCGTCTGTCACCAGGCTGTATCTCATAAACCGTGATAGTTAGACAGTTGAAATTTTCACAGATGATGTGGGCTCCGATAGAGCAAACGACAGAATATCAGCGCTTACCATCACGGCGGGCATAATGCTGAGTCCCATTTACTTCTGTAGCAGTACTGCTGTAGCACACAGTAACTACCAAGTTTTCCCTTTTTTTTGTTTATGTTTGACGTTTATACTATTTAATTGTTGAATTTTTTTTGAATTTCAGTCCTAAAATATAACTGTATTGTATATTGTGTGCTAATGTAGTGAATAAATGATTGTCTATGTATATGTCTAAACGTGATTTTTTTGCTCGTTTTAGCTCGATGTTGATAACGGCAACGGGTAGACGCTTTAAATATTCACAGCATATTTAGTTTTATATATTAACTTTAAAAATAAATAATTAAATCAAACTAAAACAAATATTTAAAGGGGGCTCCTATACAACGTGATTTTTTTTGCCGTTATTATAGATAATGGTACGGAACCCTTCGTGCGAGAGTTCGTCTCGCACTTGGCCGGTTTTATTTATAAACCATCAGCTTACTTTTTATTCAAACGAAGCCGGCTACTAATAAAGTCATAAAATGAAAAGGTTACATCGATAAAATCTATGAAACTGATGATTCGATTATTGATTGTATTAGCATTTGGAGAGCGAGAGATTAGTCGAGCCCCGAGCACTGCCTTTACCGATGTTTTATTAATCGGGTGAATGCTAATTAATTAGACAATTTCACTGGAAATTGTCATTTTACCAAGTGGTGATATAAAGCGATTGGGATGTTCGTTAATCTATACTAATATTATAAAGAGGAAAAATTTGTATTTTCGTGTGTATGTTTGTATTGAATAAACTTAAAAACTATTGGGCCGATTTCAAAAATTCTTTCACCATTAGAAAGCTACATTCATCCTGAGTAACATAGGCTATATTTATTGCTAGAAAAGATTAGGGATCCTTACTAAAACTTAAGTAACGTAACTCAAGGTGTAAAAAGTGCCCTAAAACGTCTTTCGTCGCATGCGCTGCGGAAACTATTGATGATAGAATAAAAAAATGTGTTGCAATATTAAAGAACATATCAATATCTACAAAAAACTTCAGGATACTATATGTCCAACTATTATCGTTATGTCACAAAAACCACTTTTTACATTTTAAAAGATTATTAGACCAAAATTATAATATTATAAAAGGAAAGATTTGTATTTTTGTAACGAATAAACTCAAAAACTACGGGTCCGATTTAAAAAAATTCTTTCATCATTAGAATGCTACATTATTTCTGAGTAACATAAGCTACTTTTTATCCGATTGCGCAGAAAGAGGGTAATGTTTTTATTGAAATACTACGCGTGCGAAGCTGCGGATTGGTCAGCTAGTGTTAGAATAAACTTCGATTACCTAGCTGTCTTTATTTCGTGATTTTTCGTATATTTTTTATCAACCTACATACTACCACAGAGATATAATATATAATGTACGTACGAAGTATGGAATATATCAATATGTAATGGATGGGATCAATGGTAAGATGATTGCAAGGGGGATTGGGATCAAAGGTAAGATGATTTCATCACATTTATTTATTTTTCAGATGTTAAAAATCCATATTTGTTAGTAAAAACTTAATTAAACATGTCAAATGGGTTAGTACAAAGTGATTTCTTAATAGGCATATATTGTGTTATATCCGACACTAGTTGACTCGCCGTATTTCGTACCGGCTTGACATGCATATAACGCGGGCTGTCAATATACGTCACCCTGGTAGAATTGTCAATTGTTGTCCCCGGCCATCACTATGTATGAGAAAATGAATGACTTCCACAAATAATTCAATACCAAAATTAGCCAAATCGCTCCACCCGTTCTCGAGTTTTGACGAGACTAACGAACAGCAATTCATTTATATATATATATAGACAATATCTCGGGATAACTCCGACTGAAGCATCTGTTTCAAACGATATTATTTTTTTTTTACATCCTCTGACGATATTTCAATCAGTGTTACCAGTGATGACATATGGAACCGAGACGTTGTCCTTCACTATTGGCCTTATGAATAAGCTCAGAGTCGCTCAACGAGCTATGGAAAGGGCTATGCTCGGGGTTTCTCTACGGGATCGAATCAGAAATGAGGAGATACGTAGGAGAACTCAAGTCACCGACATAGCCCGACGGATTAGCACGTTGAAGTGGCAATGGGCAGGCCATATAGCGCGCAGAACAGATGGCCGATGGGGCCGGAAAGTTATCGAATGGATTCCACGGACCGGCAAGCGCAGCGTAGGACGTCCACCTACAAGATGGGCAGACGACTTGGTAAGAACCGCAGGTCGGCGTTGGATGCAGGCCGCTTCCAACCGCAGTTCCTGGAGATCAATGAGGGAGGCCTTTGTCCAGCAGTGGACGTCCTACGGCTGATATGATGATGATGATGATGACGATATTTGCAGCACGCATTCTGTCAATTCTATGTCAAACGTCATAAGGTTACATTATAAAAGCGCTAAGGTTAGATTATAAATAATTTTATACGGTGGTTAAGTATTCTAAAATTTTCTAATTTTGCGCGCAATTTTCTTATTTTTTTCTTTCATAAGAACCTTCTCCTGACAGTAAGAATTACAACAAAAAAAGAATTAGCGAAATCGGTCCAGCCGTTCACGCGTGATGGCATGAACAAGGGAAATAGGGATTCATTTTTATATATAGAGATAAGATAACCGCAGTAGGATTTTTTTTTAAATAATTTCTTGTTTATCGTTAAGGTAAAATTCTGAATTGCCACAGCTCATGCTACACATAAGCTACGGATACGTACTTCAAAGAACAAATAATACGGAATCGTTTCAAGGAATGCACACCAAAAGTATTTGATAAAGAGCGCCTGAAAAAGGCAAAAAGCAAGCGAAACATCAGGACGTTGCGGCCGTAACCAGCCATAGGGGAAAATGCACCCTAATACCCTGAAATTAGATACAATTTCGCAGTCAACTTCACACTCGGCTCCTTGCCAAGTAAATGTAGGGGACGCACATTTTCGTCTGTTTTTCATAGAAATGCATGTCGTTTGAATGGCCCTCGAATTTTTGCTTTTATTTTTTGGAATGCGTCTTTTTATGATAATAAATCTTTTTTCGGGGCAGTTAGCGGATCTTCCATCATTTTTTCCCGAAAAATCGCTTTGATGCCGAGGAGATTATATAGGGATTGTTTTCTCGTTTGACCAAATTATTGACTACAAGTCAAAATAAATAATCGTTACTGTTCATGGCATACTACGACGCGCTTTTTGAACCATACCATACCATATTCGACCAAATAGGTCGAATTTGACAGGTGTCAAAACTCTACCACCAAACAAGAGAACCAAAAGATATAACATTAGAATATCGTCCTGTCGAATTATTGATCGAGGATTAACTAGTGTTTAATTACTGATAAAAACTAGTATTTATCGCGTATGTCCCTTTTTTATTTGTTATCCCGACGTTTCAACTATGTTGCAACAGCCGTGGTCGCGGTCCTCGACAAATAAAAAAGGTGCATACACGATAAATACCCGTTCAAATCAGTAATTATGTACGCAAATGTTTGAAAAATACTTTTAGCTAGTGTTTCTGAGTGTAATTTAGTTTACTTATTATATTCATTGTTATGGTGTATGGGTAACATAATAATTATTTGGCATTATGTGGTAGATTTTTTATTTCTTGTTAAACGTTTCTAACATTGTTTGTTCTTGTAAGACGTTTGTACAAAATTATTACGGCATGCAAAATGATAGATCGTCAAATCGAACCTATTAGTTTTTTATTCCTTCCATAGTTTTGAGCCATTTTAGGGTTCCGTAGCCAAATATCAAAAAACGGAACCCTTATGGATTCGTCATGTCTCGCTGTCTGTCCGTCCGTATGTCACAGCCACTTTTTTCCGAAACTATAAGAACTATACTGTTGAAACTTGGTAAGTAGATGTATTCTGTGAACCGCATTAAGATTTGCCCACAAAAATAGAAAACTAACAATAATTTTTGGGGGTTCCCCATACTTAGAACTGAAACTAAAAAAAATGTTTTATCAAACCCACGTGGGGGGTATCTATGGATAGGTCTTCAAAAATGATATTGAGGTTTCTAATATCATTTTTTTTCTAAACCGAATAGTTAGCGCGAGAGACACTTCCAAAGTGGTAAAATGTGTCCCCCCCCCCCCTGTAACTTCTAAAATAAGAGAATGATAAAACTAAAAAAAATATATGATGTACATTACCACGCAAACTTCCACCGAAAATTGGTTTGAACGATATCTGGTAAGTAGTTTTTTTTAATACGTCATAAATCGTAAACCGCAATTTACCTTTCATTCAATCTACTCAAATATAAAAAAAGTTACAACGAACTACAAGAACTTTTATATTATGTTACTTGCTGCTACGGAACCCTTCATGGGCGAGTCCGACTCGCACTTGGCCGCTTTTTTGTTTGTCCAGATGTTTACATGATCTGCAAATATTTGTTTCGAGTCTGGGTATTGTGATACACATAGTTATATCGCCACAAGGATAATCCTAGTATGAGGGCAATTGCAACCCTAAATATTAATTATTTATTAAACTTGATCCCACCTTTCTTACATCAAAGCAACGGACATTTTTTTTGTACTACCATGTATGTGGCCCACTGAAGTTAAGTGGTAACCATCGCCTATAGCCAAATAATGCCTTGTAGGTAACGCACCTTATAAACGATGCACTGCCCTGCGTCCATCATGTTGAGGTATTCAGATCTAAAGCCTCATGTGCCTGTAATTTCACCGGCAACCATAGCTCTCATACCGAAACACAGCAATGCTGTTCGGTGCCAGAAATACGTATGGTAGTAGTACTTCCCCGGGCGAGCCCTTTCACAAGAAACTCTTCTACTCGTACACATTAGAGGACGTTTGAAAGTTTGAAAGTTCAGTCAGAAAATAATCTCATCTAGACACATTGAGTCTTGATATTTCACATCAAAATCCATTTAAATAAGAAATGCAACTTCGTAATGTTCCATCTGTCGTCGGAGACGGTGAAAGTTCGAGAAAAATATTAAAGTTGGCAATTAAATTAATGACAGAATTTGTAGGCGCCATGAAAAGAATTCAATTGAAGGCGCGAGGACGCGAATTCAAGAAAAAACACTTTTGCAGGTATTTTAATAAAGATTATCTAAGTAAAGGTCTGAAATAATGTTAAAGTATGAGTATATTTTAGTGTTATATCTAATAACTAGCTGTTGCCCGCGACTTCGTACGCGTTACAATACTAAATGTGTAGGCAACGTAGAAATAAAGCTAAATTCACTGATGCAACTTGACTGGACACCCCATTTATATCCCATGGGACCTGATTCATGGGATAAAAAGTAGCATATGTGGTAATCCAGGTTAATACGTACATACTTAAAGTGTACTGTACATCGCTGTACTCCGCGAGTCTGTAGTTTCAATATACACAAAGGGCATTTGTAACTCTGCGAGTACAATTCAATAATGCGTTCAGGGCGCTGTTGCGGCTTCCGCGCTTCTGTAGTGCCTCAGGCATGTTCACCGAAGCACGCGCAGACAAATTTGATGCCATCTGGCGTAAAAAAAACAGCCTCATTACTGCGCACGGTACGCGAGAGTAGCAACGCCATCCTAAACGTCATCGCCAACAAACTCGACTGTCCTCGGATGTGGAAGCTCACGCAGAGGACTAAATCGCAATTAGTAATTAAGTACTAACTCCTTTAGATTTAAGTTTTCTAATAACAAAATAGATACGTTGTTTTCTGATTAAATAAATAAATAAAAATACTAAATTTAATCGGTTCAGCCGTTACGACGTGATTGAGTAACAAACAAATAAATATATGTACAAACATCAAAACTTTCGCATTTGATTGATTGATTGAAAATACTTTATTGCACTTATAAAACTAGTATAAAGGCGAACTTAGTGCTAAAGAGCATTCAGTTCCAGATAACCATTAAGCATTTATAATATTAGGTGTTGTCACCTTCGCTTTGATATCTGTGTCTGATGTTTGTGGTGAGATTGATAAGAAAGAATTGAATGTACCGTGTAGATGCAACTATACTATTTCCATTTCTTTGTTTTCTCGATGACAGTTCTAATTTGATAGTTATAGTGTTGTGACCAAATAAGTAATGATATTGTTCGCATATATTTATTATATTATGAACAAAGACATATACAACAAAAACATTCAAGTATGTAAAGATTACCTGTCGTTATAATTATTACGTTTCATTGTCGAGTACCGATCTATACCTACCTATTTTACAACAGCATCGAAAATTTTAAAGAAGTTGGCATTATCAATCAAGAATTAATACGTGTAACATCTTGTAATGAAATATAATATTAGTTAATAAATTTGTACAAAAATATCCGGCAGTAGTTAAGTTTCTTACATTTTGTAAAAAAATATCGGGTCTGTTATCGTGTTACGTTTATCGATAGTTCCATCCCTATCAGTTTCTCCGATTCTGGTATAACCTTGTACGTGCGTAAGCGTTATATTTTAATGAAATAATGCATACATAATGTAAAAAGACGCTCGTTCAAGTTTTCACAGGAGCTGTCATCGAGAAAATAAAGAAATAGAAATAGTATAATAAAGAAAATAAATGCACTCGTTGGTGAAACAGGGTGATTGCAATTTGATTTTCTCGAAAGGGTCCTATACCTTCCACAGTAAATTTGTAACCTTTTTTGACCTCATGGTCAATAACAATAATCGTATAATGGCAGTTTAAAAAAAATCTCATAAAAACTTTAAAACACACGATGTTTACTAAAATTTGACCTCTAGTTCATGCGGTCAATTCCAATGCAAAAGATGGGCATGGAACAAAACTAGTCGCGAAGGAACAGGCAGTAAAATTGATTTCGGAGAGTGCTGCGGAGCTTTTCAACCTGATCCCACCATCCCTATTCTATCATCGGACAACCAGACGCACCGCGGTGCGCCACCACTACATGGTAGACATACCTCCCATACGCACAAAGCGGTACTCTTCCACCTTTATTATGCATACCGCCAAGGAGTGGAATTAGATGCCTGTGTTTCCTGATAACTACAACCTAGGGGTATTCAAGTCGCGAGTGAACAGGTTTCTTCTAGGCAAGCGTGTACCATCGTAGACGGCATCAACGCTTACCATCAGGCGAGATCGTGGTCAAACGCTAGCATGTAATTTATAAAAAAAATACTTTTTAAAGTGATCCTGGTGATTTTAATAAATAAAAACAAATAAAATTTGGGACTACTTCGTAGTGGAATATCTTCATTTAGATTGGAAGATGTCCACCATAGATATTATAATATGAGTCGTAAGCAAATATCAATCTATTAGCATATAATTTTTCTGTGGTTGGACTGGGTACAGAAAACATGGTGGCAACAATGAAGAAAATGTTTTTCTTCGAATAGGCGCCTTGCGACTTCCGCATATCAGAAATTGATAGCTTCTCTGTAAAGTTCTTCGAAACTATCACTTTTAAAAGACAATATTTATTACGAGCAAAAACGCGTTTACAAGGCTCGAGAATTGCGTGGGAATCGAGAAACAAAACCGGTTTTTCAATGAGATTTTCAACTTTTTACTCGGAGTTTAACAAATAATTACGCTAAGGAGCCAAGCCGGCGCAAAAACCGCAGGAACCGAAGTGAGTACCGAGCAAATTGCATTTAAAATTGCATACCTTATGTACTTTGTAAGTGCTGACTGCCACTAAATAATGTAGCGATAAATTCTGGCAACAGAAGATCAACTCCCGTAATTAAATCTATTTTAATCAAAGCTTGACGATACATATACTTGATCTATACATATACATATATTATATTATGTACATATTTTTTCTTATTGATGATAGCCAAGCGCTTGACCACTACCTCACCTGATGGTAAGTGAAGGTGTGATCGAAGATGGAACACGCTTGCCTAAAAAGAACCTATTCACTCTGGACTTGAAGACTCCAAGATTATACTGGTTTGGAAAAACATACGCCGGAAGTGAGTTCCACTTGTGCTAACAAGAAAAGTTGAAGCAAATCGTTTGGTACGGCAAAGTGGTATGCCGACCAGGTATGGGTGGTACTTCTCGGTTCGTTTGCTTGTCCGGTGGTGGAATGGGGAAGGAGGGATATGAAGATCTTGCGCACATTCACCAAAATGTATCTTGTAAAAAACTGAAAGTCTGGCTACTCGGCGTCTGTGCTCTAGACTTTGTAAATTGGCTTCCACTAGTGAGTCATCAGTTCATCACCGATGAGTCTAGCAGCACGTCGATCCATCGAATCAAGGGCTACAAGCTGATACTTGACTGAGCCATCCCAGAGAGATTGTAGAGACAGCAGCTGTCTGTATTTATGTAGTTATGCGACCGAATGATGACTGAATTTCAAAATACATCTAGATTAAAAGGTATATTTGTTGTATGTACGTTTTGGTAGAGATCGCATTTAGGCAAAATGACCGCCTATTGTATTTTTAACCAACTTCAAAAAAGGAAGAGGTTTTCAATTCGACTGTATTTTTTATCCTTGTTACCTCAGAACTTTCGGGTGGATGAACCGATTTTGATGATTCTTTTTTTATTTGAAAGCTGGTGCTTCCCGTGTGGTTCCTAATTCAATTTGGTCTAGTTCTGATAATGGCATCCATGAGATAACTATATAAGTCTCAAATTTGTTTAATTTTTATGTTATGTTATGTTTGTTAGCTCAGTACTCCGTTATGTATCAACCGATTTGAAACTTAGTTTTCTATTTGAAAGGATATACTTTTAGATTGATGTCATGGAAATTTCATCAAAATTGGTAGAGTATTTTGGTTTTTACTGTTCTATCTGAAATCGGTTATATTTTGGTTTTAAAAAAACAATTGCACCTATTTGTAAAATCTATATTTTTAAGTTTAATAAAGGATAACATGGAAGGATCAAAATTAGATTCCGCTATTTTAAAGAACATAATACTTAAGTAAATAAATAAATATTGCTGAACATTTCACATAGCGCTATCTAGCCCCAAACTAAGCAGAGCTATAGGAACCAGATACCTGATAGAATACTTATATAGGTACATTTTTTTTGTAAATACATACGTATAATATATAGAGAAACAACCAGACCCGGAACAAATATCTGTAGATCGTGCAAACATTTGTTCCGCGGCGAGAATCGAATCCGCTACCTCCTGCGTCATAGCCGGCTATTCGCCCATTGCACCACGGAGGGTATAAATTCCAAACTTCAAATAAAACAAACAATATCTACCGTAATGTAAGAGCACAAAATCTTTGATACCAAACATTAAAATATATTTAATAGTACAGAATACAGCTCGGCTTAAACTAATCCTGTGACGTATGACCGGCAGACTGTCCGAGGCTGATAAAAAGTTCCGTTTCCATCATCCCTATTAGGGGTTTGACCGGGTTTTGTTGTTTTTGTTTCGAAATAATGAAAAACAGATATTATAATAGTGGACAACTAGTAATACCTACAATATCTTTAATTATTTATAATTTTTATCCCATGGTAACTGATTTTTTTTTATACTATTTATATGGCAAAAGAGCAAGCAGTCCACCAGATGTTAAGTGGCTACTGCAGCCCATGGATATTCACATATAATTCAAAACAAGCTATTATGTTGTCTTGATCTATATATGGATACGTTGCTATACTATAGGACTTCGCTGTTATGCCTATGTGCCAGTAATTACAGGAACATACCATTACCATCTAACCGGAACACAGCAGCACAAGTACTGCTATTTGGCGGCAGATAAAGGTAAGGCGGTGGTGCTCACTTCCTCGAGCCCGTTCACAAAAGCTCTACCACCAGTTGAAAATGTTGATGTATGGGATAAATGGTAGCTTATGTGGTGATCCAGGTTATAATCTATGTATATACCAATTTTCATGGAAATCGATTCAGTCGTTACGGCGTGATCGAGTAACAAACAAACAAACATCCAAACTAGTGTGATACATACTTAGATTCATAGTTACATTACTGTATATTATAAACTAATAAACATAACATTGAACTTAAGGGGACACCGGAGGGACCATCGCCCATACAACACGTACTACCAAGATCATTTCTAATTGGAGTATATTTCTACCTTAATAAGGTATTATTTTAATTTGAATAGTATTTATCTAGGTTCCCAACCATATATTAGATCAAAATACTTACCTAAAATGAAACAGAAGCGTATCGCATTCTGCATGTTTTTACGTCATAAAAGACCTGTTTTCAACCTTATTGTTTCGTATTAAAAACAACAACATCTTACGTATCATAGTCATGGGAACATAGATTATATCGTATAGTTACAGATTAACAACACAATGAGAAAAATACAACAAGTTTTCAGTCATTATTTTTGGTATTACGGAACACGGTCAAAATCTAATCAAATTTAGAATCGTTCTATTGCTATCACTGTCGCTCTGCGTGGCCAAACAGGGACATCGTCACTAAACAGGGATAGCGATATTCACGCGGCCGAATTGAAGTTGCGCTCAGGGTTCGCCGGCGCGTTAAACCAAATTGAGTCTACAGTAACGTTAAAACGTGTATAATGTGACGCTGCAAAGTAGCCGCCCTTTTACTATAACATACCTACTTAGAAATTAATTTACGTGATTTATTTTTTAATTAAATTGATAGGAAAAAAATTACTAGAAAACTATCTGTTCCGTATCGGAATTGATTAAATAGATCACACAATTTGGAGGGTATATCAATCCTCATGTTTTCTTGATATACCTACCCGCATTGGCTGAGCGAAGTGACTTACCAAGGTGACTGTCAACGCGTCCCCGCGGGCCGGGCAGTACTCATGCGCTACTCTCAGGGCAAGTAACTACGTATTAGTGTACAGCGCCGTCCGGTAGTTAAGTGGTAGTTTTCGCGCGTGTTACATCCCAGAAGTAGGCGACATATCTACATCTACCATCAACCACAGCAGCCTACGGATAGAGGAATTGCGGAGTTCCTGAGGGCACGCGGAACGCAAGACGGTGCAATCCAAGGTTAGTCGCGTTCGCATAAGCCTTTATTGAATTCCCGTACACTAACTTAGTATTACATTTTTTTTTAGAACATTTAGTTTGATAAATGAAATAAGTACCCCTTGAGCTAGCTTGAGCTTAAATTCTTGAGTTTAAGGAACAGTTCCTTTTAAATCTCTGTACGTCTATCTCTGTACCAATCTTCTAATCACTAGAAAATTGTTATTTAAATCAATGCTATAGCATGAAATTACCCGTACGTATATTGTCTATGTCAAATTTCAACTAAATGTCAATAGTATCAATTCTAAGCACGTGGCTTTAAGAATATTAATTCTTTGAGATGCAATCCAAGTCGGACACCGGATGTGTGTGCGCTGCATTTTGAACGTAATTAATGAACTCAGGCGCATCATTGCATCGACTACCTACCTACAATTCCACTTCACTTAGCTATATCTTCGATTCTGGAAAAAAGTATGAGACTACGAGCTCTTTTTATGGATACCCTGATTAGTTCGATTTAAGGATAACGCAAAACCTACCATAGTAACTGCAAGCTTCAGAATCGATTCTGCTAAGAGGCAGTAGAAATCGGAGAATGGAGATACATAGTACGAGGAAAACCATTTATGACGGCGTTGCTGCCCATGTCCGAGCTTGGCCCGATATTTTGGTCTCAGAAGCCTCTCTTTTGCCAACTACAGGGACATTTTCTTCCCGAAATTGCTGCTGTCTCTTACAGGCCGTCTAAGACATCAACGTAACTGAGCCCAATAGCGGGCTTTACCAGACACTCCATCGCGCGTGAAATAGCAAACTTGCGCGAAAGAGCTAGCGTGTAAAGATGTTAGAAGGGGAAGGGAAACATACGCGTGCGCTCATCAGTGTAATGCGCGTAATCTCTAACGTACGATGATACCGAGAATATTTTGATCTCTCCTACCTAGCAAACTTAACAACAAGCGAACACGTATGCACTCACACCACACAAACACTCACCACACACATACTCACGCACACGCAGTATTCAACTTAAAATCATAATCATATTTAGAATAAACATTTCCTTGTATCGACTTGTTTTAAGCTGGAACGTTGTTCGGTTTGGTTTTGGAAGAGGGCGCTGACACTGCTTCTCAGTTTTTTTTTTTTACTTTTGCAGTTGTCAACGTTTTCATTTGTCTATTGTACTTTGTTTATGTTCCAAATAAATAATTTTGAATAATAAAAACAAAATAAAAAATCTCGTGTTCCAAAGTTGCTTTACAGGTACATAGTCTGTCAAATGAAAGTAGACCCTGAAAAATCGCGGCAAATTCAAAAATATCAGCGTGGCAACCCATTAATTAATAGGACAACTTGATAGCTGGTTCTTATTATAAAAAAATAAAATTTGTCTGAGAGATTCTATCTAATTATACTTACTTACATACTTTTGAAATGTTAAAAGATGATGATGTACTTGAATATAAACTATTCTTCAGAATAATAAATCTAGGCCTAGGAACCTATGTACCATTTTTTTCTGCCGACAAGCAGTACCGAATGCACTGGGTACGGGTATATTAAGAGAGTGACTGAAACGAAAGAAGTAAGTCAGATTCATGGGAAATGATCATCCGTGGTTCCTGCCTACCATCTTCGGGAAAAAGCATTTATTGCCTATTTTTCCGGTTCAGAATGACAAAACCTATAAAATAGTTCAATATTATTAATCTGCAGTTGGTAAGAGTGGGTTACATTCGTTATTATTATAGTTATTTATAGTACGTGCAATTATTATTTTATACCAACCTAAATTTACCCAGCTGTAGAACATAGCGTCCGTAGGTGGAAACACATTAGTATTGCCATGTAAAAAGTTACGAAAAAATGCGAGTGCCTACTTTCGTTTGACAGACTCTAAATTCTTGCGCACACGCTTACTGAGTACAAGCGTGGAGCAAAGTAGTAGAATTAATTACGCTCTACAAGTATTTTCCTTGCCTCTAGAAAATTAAGTCCGAAGAATGTAAAATCAAAAATCTTAATGAGGAAGTTTATAGAAAAAATTCTGCAATCAGAGGCATATGACTATATTGCTGTCTATATTTTTAACCCACACGGATCATTTCATCATCTATTTAAGCAGACTAACACCAGTGAACATGATACAAGCTATCATGTTCGCTGGTGTTAGTCTGCCATGATATTTCTTCCATCCATCTTTCACCGTAACACTATTAGTAAACTGCGTTTCTTCAGTAAAACTGTGCAAATTGCACATACTCCGAGACGCGCCAGCTCTGGATCTATCTCGCACGATTAGCCTTTACATTGTCGCTCGTTCCGTTTTGACAAAAACTGACGAGTCATCGCGCGCGAAAGAACGCGTAGCTTAATCAGCTTCAAAAACATAATCGCGCATGATTGCGTGTGCAGTGCTTTCCGGCGCGCAATTCTGTACGCTCCTGAGAACGCGCGATACAGTGCCTGTGTAAAGGCTGTTAATTGTATTGTATTCATTTATTTCAGTTACTCACAATCCATAATCACCATCACAATAAATTATATCAAATTAAATTAAATTAAACCAAAACATATTACCTAAATTAAATTATGTACAACAAATTAAACAAACAATTTAAGCAAATTAAATCAATATTCAACAATTCATAAAAAAATTATAAATTAAAATTATGTATCGGTGTACGCACATGCTGGAGCAACACACCGGATGAAGTGTGTCCATATAGGGGACACACAACGCCCAGCTACAGTTTGTAGGATGGTGTTGAGGCTGGCTCGCGTCCTGCTCATCAGAGATGTTGTTTTCTTCCGAATGATGGCATGAAAGCCATCAGTTTCATACTGAGCAAACATCTCTGAGGCACTACAAAAACGGGAGAGCCTCAACATCATCCTAAAGGTATTGTTATACTGGATTCGTAGGGCATCCAGCGATTTTTTTGAGTAGTTTACCCATAGATTACCCGTGTATCTGACAATATGCCTTAAAAAGTGTGACTTTAACAACTTTTGTCAATACAGACCTCAAAGACAATGAAGACATCGAACGGGAGCGGAGGGCGCTGTCCGTGCGTGCGAATATGATTGCTCTCAGGTTTGCGCGTAGTTCAGAGGGGGTTAAGCTGACTTTATTTCGAGCGTACTGTACCTCTCTGTACTCGTGCAGCCTGTGGGCGATGTATACGCAGGCGGCGAACAGCGCACTCCGCGTCCAGTATAACAATGCACTCAGGGCGATGCTGGGGCTGCCCCGCTACTGCAGTGCATCAGGGATGTTCGCAGCGGCGCGGGTCGACTGCTTCCATACCGTCATGCGCAAGCGAGCCGCGTCCCTGGTGCACAGGCTGCGGGTCAGCGCCAACACCGTCTTGGCAATGATAGCCGGCAGAGTAGACTGCCCGTACACCAGACATTGCTGTTACAGGCATGCTCTCAAAAACCCTGTATAAACATTAGTTTACTTATTGTGTTGTGCGCTTTCCTATATGAGCTACATAATTGCTTGAAATAAATGTATTTCATTTTTTTTTTTATTAACTTCGTCAGAGCACCGGGCGAATCAACGAGTCAGCATGTTGACACCAAACTAAACAAATTGAACACCTCGTTTTTTTTCGTGACAAAGGCTCATCATCATTATCATATCAGCGAATAGGGCGTCCACTGCTGAACATAAGCCTCTCCCATAGATTTACAGAGCAACCGGTCTTGTGCGCCTTGCGCTCAGCGGCAGCATATATTTTTGGCATACCGATATTATGAAATGGTGAATAAATGAATACTGAATACATTAAAAGCAGTGAATGCTGCGAGACCGAGTCCCCAATACTGAAATTCGCAAGCGGACTAAAGTTCAAGACGTTAGCAAGCGTATATTGGGACTCAAATGGAGTTGGGCAGGACATGTGGCCAGGCGCGGTGATCACAGGCGGAGCAGAGTGCTGACTGAGTGGTGGGCCCGAGATGGAACCAGGAACGCAGGTCGTCCGCCGGCAGGATGGGTCGACGACATTGTAAAGATCGCAAGTCGTATGTGGGTTAGAACAGCGCAGGACAGAGGCGAATGGCGACAACGAAGAGAGGCCTATGCCCAGCAGTGGGATGAGAAAGGCTGTCGATGATGATGATGATGAATAGTGTAACCATTATCAGTCTTACAGTAACAAGACATTCTGCAAGAGATGCAGAAACATTGTTAGCAATTTATTTGGCACAAAGTAAGTTAAATTTAGGTTAGACATCACTAAAATTAGAGCCATCCTTTTTTTGTTTTGTACTGACAGAGAGTGACATTGTCATTTTAGTAAGGTCACACTTAAATTTAATTGATCGAGCGAAGCGAGATCTCCAAATCAACTTCGGCAAATCGGCGTTGTATATATAGGTACATGTATGTATATTTGTTTGTCCGAGGATAACTGTCGAAGCGTTGATCTCATTATCGTGAAATTTGATATATAGGTAGGTAGTGAAGGCACAATTCTGGTGTGACTAAATGAGCTAAAAATGTTGGGGGGTTATTGAGATATTGGGGATTAAGTGGTGTAAAACCAACAAAATGAGACTATTAGGTCAAATGGGACGTCTAATGAAAAGTTTTCATTAGTACATTTCGACCTCGTTATTATTTTTAGTTGAGTCCTTGTGGTTTTTGAGTTATTAGTCATAATAAAAACTGAACTTTGACGACATTGACAGGGTACACCAGTGACCCCACAGTGCTAAAATTAGTGTATCTTTAGTAACACAACTATAGGGAAAAGTCTGAAATCCAGAATAACTGCAATTACCACCCCTAAAAAGTGTAACCAATTAACATGATCAATTAACAATTAAAGCCCATTACCTGGAATATGAATGAAACTGTAAGTCAAGCAAAATGGTTATGCATTTCGTGGCACTATTTTGATAGTCAAAGATTCATCATCATCATCATCATATCAGCCGTAGGACGTCCACTGCTGGACAAAGGCCTCCCTCATTGATCTCCAGGAACTGCGGTTGGAAGCGGCCTGCATCCAACGCCGACCTGCGGTTCTTACCAAGTCGTCTGCCCATCTTGTGGGTGGACGTCCTACGCTGCGCTTGCCGGTCCGTGGCCTCCACTCGAGAACCTTTCGGCCCCATCGGCCATCTATTCTGCGCGATATATGGCCTGCCCATTGCCACTTCAACGTGCTAATCCGTCGGGCTATGTCGGTGACTTGAGTTCTCCTACGTATCTCCTCATTTCTGATTCGATCCCGTAGCGAAACCCCGAGCATAGCCCTCTCCATAGCTCGTAGAGCGACTCTGAGCTTATTCATAAGGCCAATAGTGAAGGACCACGTCTCGGTTCCATATGTCATCACTGGTAACACACACTGATTGAAGACTTTCGTCTTAAGGCACTGAGGTCTTAAGTCAAAGATTACAAGCAATATTTTATTGTTTTCATAGGAGACTCGCGAGATCTCAGTTCCGGGCGAACCACTAGTTTAATTTGTGTCAACATAATTTCCCCCATTATCTTTAGACGATATTATCCCAGTAACAGGAGTGCATTATCTATCTACTATAGGCCTAACCCAGAAAAGTCTTGGGCTATAAACGACCGTAATATTGCTAATAGAACCGTCAGCAAGCCCATAAAAATATATCGATTAGCGAACGCAGCTCGATAAGACAATGCCCAAGTGACTGACGGGCATGGAACCAGGGTTATAGGTACTGTTTACATTTCGACAATATAAATATTCCACATACACTATAATAATTCGGTATAATATTAATAGACAATTTGTCACGTGCGAGATACACAGGGCCTAGGAGCTCCGCACATGATGTACAAATATTTGATAGAGCGAAGCGAGATCTCCAAATCAACTTAGGCAAATCGACGTTGTATGTATGTATGTATGTTTGTTTGTCCGAGGATAACTTGCGAAGCGGTTATCCGATCATCGTGAAATTTGGTATATAGGTAGGGAGTGATGGCACAACTTTGGTGTGACAAAATCAGCTAAAAATGTGGGGTTCAAAAGGGATAACAATAAACCCAAATGGAACTATCTGGTTAAGTGGCACTTCGAATAAAAGAACTTTGTGAGTATTTCGACTCCGTTTTTATTTTAGTTTAAACATTGTAGCTTTTAAGTTAATAGCTATAATAAAAACTGAATTTTGACAAAATTCAGAAGGTACATCAGTGACCCCACAGTTCTGTAAATTGGTGTACGTGTGTAGCTTTAGTGACACAAATATAGTCAAATTGCAGTTATCTGAAATCCAGAATAACTGCAATTTCTACCCCAAAAATATCCAAATAACATGAACTCCCGTTACCTGTAATTTGAATGAAACTGTCGGTCAAGTTACTTGGTTATGCATTTCGTGGCACTACTTTGATAGTCGAAGATTACGAAAAATATTTTTCTTGTTTTTATTGGAGACTCGCGAGATTCGGGGCGAACCCCTAGAATAACATAGTCAGTTTTTTTTTGTATTTGCGTTACTGTGCCAAGTTATAATTATTTTATTTAAACAATTTGACATTGTAAAATGCGTACTTTAGTATTGTAAATGTGCACTTTCTTACTATAAATAAATTCAAATACTAACGCGCCGATTTTTTTTGTCTGTAATCTATTTGGATACATCATCATCAGCCGGCAGACGTCCACTTCTGAACATAGGCCTCCCCCTTAGAGAGCAACAACGAGCGGTTTGTAGCCGTTTGCGCCCAACGGCTCCCCGCGATTCTTACTAGATCGTCGGTCCACCTTGTGGGGGAAGAAAGGTTCTCGAGTGGAGACCACGGACTGAAAGACGCAGCGTAGGCCGGCCCCCTACAAGGAGGACCGACTTAGGATACATTATAAAATAAACAATGTTAGGTGGATTAATAAAAATTAACTTGTTATCTGCGTCTCGATGTGATTTCTACAAATCGAATTCCAGCAGTACCGATATTTCCTAAGACAACGAAATGGACGCAATTTTTCTTCTTAATTACGAGTACGCTACTGAAGAGCATATTTGATGGAATCAGGCTTTTAGCAATTAACGCCGTCCTTTGTGGACCCGCGTTTAATATATACGTAGTTTAACGTAGTTTAATAATAAACGTAGTTTGACTTTTGACTTCCGGTTTATTGCGAAGAAAATGAAAGAGTTTTTTTTATGTTATTCGTGGGGAAACAGGCTTACGGCCCACCTGATGGTAAACGGTCACCGTCACTTATTGACACCGGCAACACCCGGGGTATTGTCGATGCGTTCCCTACGCTGTAGAAACCTCTTTACATTTCTCTTGAAGCGTGCCATGTCATAGCCTAATGGGAAAACCTCAGATGGTAGCTCATTCTACATCTTGCTAGTATGGGGAGTATCTTGCAAGAGTGTTGAGCACATTTTATATTGTTTTGTATCATAATAATAATAAAACGCATTTATTTACACACACACCTATTAAGCTAACAGAAGTAGGTAGGTACAATAAGTACTAGATAATTTTGACTAATTAGCATTTAGTCGGCATATGTTTTATTTTATAAGTGCAATAAAGAATTTACTAAACTAATGTATTATTTAACCTACTTCAAAAAAGGAGGAGGTTCTCAATTTGACAGTATTTTTTATGTTTGTTACCTCAGAACTATCGATTTTGATGATTATTTTTTTATTTGGTGCTTCCCGTGTGGTCCCATTTTTATCTGGTCCAGTTCTGACAATGGCATCCATGAGAAAACCATATAAGTCTTAAATTTGTTTAATTTGTATGTTATGTTATGTTTGTTAGCTCAGAACTTCGTTATATAACATCATCAGCCGGAAGACGTCCACTGCTGAACATAGGCCTCCCCCTTAGATCGCCACAACGAGCGATTGGTAGCCGTTTGCGCCCAACGGCTCCCCGCGATTCTTACTAGATCGTCGGTCCACCTTGTGGGGGGCCGGCCTACGCTGCGTCTTCCAGTCCGTGGTCTCCACTCGAGAACCTTTCTTCCCCAACGGTTATCGGTTCTACGAGCGATGTGGCCTGCCCATTGCCACTTCAACTTGCTAATTTTGAGAGCTATGTCGGCAACTTTAGTTCTTCTGCGGATTTCCTCATTGCGGATTTTGTCACGCAAAGAAACCCCGAGCATAGCCCTCTCCATAGCTCGTTGAGCGACCTTGAGCTTGGTCATGAGGCCATGAGTAAAGGACCACGTTTCAGTGCCATGGCACTGAAACTTTTAGATTGATCCCATGGAAATTTCATAAAAATTGATAGAGTAGTTTGGTTTTTACTGTTATCTTAAGTCGGTTATATTTTTGTTAAAAGTTACTTGTTAAATACTGTAATGTTATTTCTGTTCATGTATTTATACATTTCAAACCGCCAATTTTCAAGGTTTTCATTTCAGTAATAACCAATATTTGATTATCCAATAATATTGATTAATATTTCCATATAAATTCATAATTTTAAGCGTGAACGCGTTTGTGCATTCGTAACTCATTTATTGACTTCTGTGCGTGATCAATTAAACGATTATACTATAAAAACTAGACTAAAACATGCGTCTAATAAAATTGGAAAATGTTAAAAAATTCCGTAAAAAAAAAGCTGAAAACATCGCGTGAAAGCGAGTTTTGATATACACTTCGATGCGTGCAGCAGTGATTTCGATAACAGTGCCAATCTCTATAACATGACATTTACTACTAGTGGTTCTGTTAGAACAGTAGACTTCGCGTCCCAAGTCCAAAAAGTAATTTGCGCAATATAATTAACGAAGAAAGTCCAAATTTATATCGAATTTCAACTGCTTGAATTTTCCAATAGACTTACTTATGTAGACTTGGACAAAAGAGTGTTATAAGTTTTAGCCATTACTCGCGTTTCCTTAGTCCTAGGAGGTCTCATCTGGTGTCTACGGGTTTGCCTCGTGGAGGTGGAGAGGACTACCTAGCCTGATTGGTATAAAATTGAAATCCGTCCATCTAAGGTAACGTTAAAGCAATCTCCGAATGAATTCCGTAGATAAGATATGCTTTGTTACTATTTTGTTTGTAATTTTTTGTTTATATGGTGTAGAATAAAAATGATGTTACACATCATATACGACTACTGTAAGGCTCGCATTTTTTTTAGGATTCGACAACGCGACAACATTCAAACTAACTGTAACAACTTAGATTATAGCAATCAAAGTACCTTACCTTTAATGTTTTATCCATATAAGAGTAAAAATAATTTTTTACCCAGAACTTAAAAAACAGTTGTACATAAGTGCTAAGTTTTTAACGATTTGTTGAGGGTAGATTTGCATTACGTACTAAAAACCATTACCTCCCGCGCTAGTTGTAAACTGTGTACAGCAAGGTAAGATCCTCGTCTCATACAAATAAGGTTCAAATTACTATGATATCTACATATTATAGGTATTATAATTGTTTTATGGCGTAACGGATCATTAAAAAGAATAACCAGCCTTGTGTTTTGCCTGATTCTTTCCTGGCTTGGTCGCGGAGGAACAGGCGGTAAAATTGACGTTTCAAAGTATTATTTGTGATTATAATAATGAATGTTTTTTTCTCAATAATATAATAGACCGGATAAACATTATTTTTTTGTAATGAGCGTGCACGCGGTGTTTTATGTCTGAGCTTACCAACAAGATTTATCAGACAGATAGACAGACATGTATATCATTCGTAATATACATTTGTAGTTTCTCTCACTTTCTGCATTGAACGTTTATTTCAGAGATGGATTTATTTCCTGTCAATGAAGCGAAATGTTTTAAGGCGGTGTTATACGCTGACTAATGTTAGGAACGTTGCTCTGGACTTTCTCACTTCTTATTTAAGTAGCAGAGTGCAAAGAGTTGACGTGAATAGGAAGCGTTCTCCGGGGTCTCTGGTTAAAATGGGTGTACCACAGGGATCAATTCTGGGACCATTTTTGTTTTTAGTATATATTAATGATCTTCCCCATCTTGTAAGGGACGATCATGAGGTTGTATTGTTTGCAGAAGACACGTCACTTTTATTTCAATTAAAGCGACGACCAACCGATTTTGATGATGTAAACAATGCAATCTACTCTACTAGACTACCTCCGTGGCACATTGGGCGAATAGCCGACTGAGACGCAGGAGGTAGTGGGTTCGATTCCCGCCGCGGAACAAATGTTTGCATGATCTACAGATATTTGTTCCGGGTCTGGATGTTTTTCTATATATTATAAGTATGTATTTACAAAAAAAAAAAGTATATAAGTATTCTATCAGTTATCTGGTTCCCATAGTACAAGCTCTGCTTAATTTAGGGCTGGATAGCGCTGTGTGACATGTCCAGCAATATTTATTTACCACCGACGTATTCTTAGGTATAACCCTAGTTAATAAGCTTCAATGGGGCCCTCACATTGATAAGTTGTCGAAGAGACTTAGTTCTGCGGCATACGCTGTCAAAAAGATCCGTCTTTTTACAGACGTAGACACAGCTAGACTAGTTTACTTCAGCTAATTCCACAGGATTATGTCATACGGTATACTGCTGTGAGGGAGTCCTGCATATATAAACACCGTTTTTGTGCTGCAGAAGAGGGCTGTTCGTGCAATTTATAATATGGGCCCCAGAGAATCATTACGTAGTAAGTTTAAATAAATAAATATTATGACATTCCCTTGTGAATACATCTATGAAACTCAGATGTATGTTCACAAAAATATTAATTTGTTTAAGAAAAATAGCGATAATCACAATTATAAATACTAGAAATAAAGATTAACTCGCTGTTGCCACTTGTAGACTCCATAAAATTAGTAAATCGTTTAAAGTGTACGCTTTTATAACAAACTCCAAAGTGTGGTACAAAAATTGACAATTAAAGAACTTAAAAACACAATTAAACGAAACCGTTATAAAAAAGCCTACTATAAAATATCGGATTATTTAGATGATAGAGAAGCTTGGGATTGAAATTGCTCCAACTCGTTCAAAATGTTACAATTTAGACGTAATTTATTTTCTGTATTGTTATGTATTGTTAAAGGATCATTAAAAAACCACCAGCCTTGTTTCTTGCCTTTCTTTCCTGGCTTGGTCGCGAAGGAACAGGCAGTTAAATTGACGTTTCAAAGTGATCGTTGTGATTTTAATGAATAAAAGATTTTGACTTTGACTTAGCTTTAAATAAATAAATAATTTAAAAAATTTTTTTTTTATTTCCTTACCAAAACTAATTACATAAATGACATTAATATAAGCGGTAAGACCGCCCATTATGCTTTATTTTATTTGCATTTTATTTATTTCAAACTCTTGTTGTGTCTAGCTTGTAAGGTATAATAAAAAAAATTTATTGATTCATCACACTAATATTATAAATGCGAAAGTTTAGATGTTTGTTTATTTATTTGTTTGTTACTTAATCACGTCGGAACGGCTGAACCGATTCCGATGCTCTCATGGGATAAAAATGGGATGTCAAAGTTTCTATATCTATTTAAGTATGGCACTAATTTTAGTTAAGGCCTCTTTCGGGTGCAGGCCTACGCTGAGGTTATCTTCTGTGAAAATATAACAACTCAAAAACACACTTTCGCATAGTGATAAGACTAACAGCGTCACTAATAAACACGCCGTGTCTTTCAAATAGTTTTGTCGTTTGCATTGACATTAATCTTGAACGACTCGAGAAACAAACTAAGGGGAAACTATCAAAAGCTACTTCATGTAACATGTAGTAACAGGTTATCGCAAAGTAAGACTTATTGGAAATCTTTCCGATTAAAAACTGCAAAAGAACTTTACAGAGAATCTTTATAATATACATGGAAAAGTTCTAGTATAAGAAAGAAAGCGGCAAAACCTTATCGGTAAGCTGGATACTAATTTAAGTTGCTCCTATGTTGTTATCCATTTTCCTACCATCTAGACCAGGACTTCCCAACCTGTGGGGCGCGCCACCTTGGGCGGGGGCGTAGAGATCCATCATATGTTCGGACATTTTACAAGCTTTTTATTAACTGAATTTTAAACCCGTTCTCCTCAACCCACTGAGCTGAAATTTGGAATACATGTGTAACTTCGGTGACAAATTGGCAATGCAATAATATGGTACCATGGAGGTGGTCTCGTGATGGAGACGGATGCTAGACAACGGAACTTCTGAATAGATTATAGTAGGCTACTAGTGTTTGGGCTCATTTGAATCTGCTTGCGGTTCAGATTATGAATTTAATAAAAGTATGTTTTGAAAAAGTATTTTTTTAACAAAAAACGAGTGTGCTTTAGACCACACGACTAAATAAATAAATGAATATTGCTGGACATGTCACACAGCGCTATCCAGCCCCAAATTAAGCAGAGCTTGTACTATGGGAACCAGATAACTGATAGAATACTTATATACTTTTTTTTTGTAAATACATACTTATCATATATAGAAAAACATCCAGATCCGGAACAAATATCTGTAGATCATGCAAACATTTGTTCCGCGGCGGGAATCGAACCCGCTACCTCCTGCGTCTCAGCCGGCTGCCGGCCCATTGTGCCACGGAGGTAGTCATAGGTAGTCACTGAAGTAAAACTTCTTTTTCAAAATATTAATTTATAAAATTGGTCAATTACAAAATTGTCCACACGTCTGTAGGTCGATCTGGACAGACGCAACTCACACTCGCACATTAACGTTTAAAAATATACGAAACGTAACTCTCTCTCTCTCTTTCTATATTCACTAACTTATATCTCCCTCTCAACTTCCGTTCGCACTTTTCGTAATGCATTCACCATGTTACTCCACAAGTCAAGCGTGACTAAAGAAGTTTTACTTTAAAAAACTCATAATTTACATACACATTAATATTTATGATTTAACACTTTTACACACTTACAGATTTAGTCCCGCCACCTAGTTCCAATAGGGCGAACTAACTACCATACCACTAGTTCGATCATTCATTGTACTAAATAAGGCGCGCTCTTGCACCATCCGCGCGTGCGCGATACAGTAAGTAACACCAAAGCTATTATTTAATTTTCGTGGGAAATAAATTTCGTGAAAATATATTATGTGTTTTTTTATTTAAGCAATGAAAAAAATATACTGGAGGGCAGGAAAATATATTTTTATAATCCGTGGGGGCGCCAGGCAAAAAAAGGTTGGGAAACCCTGATCTAGAACTTTCGAACTGACCTAGTCCACTTGAGACATTGGAACCTTGGAAAACTTCCTAGCGAACGCTCAAGTTATCTTGGTCACTTTATAACTGAACCGTGGGTTATCAAACAAGATAACCCAGCTTCGGACATTTTTCATCAATCATTTGTTTTCTCATAATTTGCGATGTAAATTGCGATTTGACGTCGTTGTCAAAATACAGAGAGTAGAGATGGGAACTAGAGTAAAAAAATAAAAAATCGGTTACTAGAAAAAACCGATTCTTGAGACATTTGTACAAGAGTTTGTTATCGTTTAGTTTAACTTAGGTTAAATTAATATTGAACTAGCTGGGCTATATTACATAATTTGAATCGCTTTTCACTCAAGAAAATATTAACGATAATGATAAGTAGATTAGATTAGAAAATTATTTATCGCACTGATAAAGTAATGATGAAAACCCCTCATTGTGGGTGCATCAACATCTATAATCGATTCATATGTATAAAATATTATAAAAATATATAAAAATACGTTTATGTTTTTATAAATCTAAAGTTTAGTAAATGTTTACACGTCCGTTCAAAGTTATCACGACGATAAAAATGACAGACGTCAAATCGGGCTTGTTATAACGTCGCAGGTTTAGTTCATCAGAATATTAACTATTTTGTTTTTATAGATTAGATTAAATATTCTGAGAATATCACATTAAAGCATTATTGTTACTTTAGAGTTACAACTTTAGAGTTAGAAAGGGACAACAAGAGATATCTAGAGACGTCACCAATACAGTTTTTGTGGTCATTTTAAAAAAAAAAAATGGCAAGCATTATGCAATAGCACATCATATGATTATTAAGGGGTTTGTTTTTACATGCCAAAACAAATTTCACATTTCTGTGGTAAACATTTCACAAATTTATTTAATATGCTCCTCAAAATAATCCCCTTTCATTTTTGTGCGTATATTATCAAACACCCTATATATTCTTCAAACGGTCGCGGGCCTTCTTTTGTGTAACAGACTACGTTAGGTAAGAAAATAGAAATAAATGATTTACTAAGATTTTTTATAGTATGAACTTGGTTCGTTCCTTTACGATAAATATTAGTATCCATTTTGAAAGCATTTAGTATTTTGTTAAGAATGTTGGATAATATTGCGATGTGGCCTATGTCATTTTTAGTTATTGTATAATTGCTGTATTTTAGTTGTAGATTTGTTTATTGTTGAATGTAATTGCAGTGAATAAATTGTTATTGTATGTATGTATTACTCGTGCGCGATAACTTGGGACCTGCTAGGAATGCGACTCCCCGACCGCTTCCCCTGCACTTCCCCGATGGCGCCCGTATTGTACCGTTCGCATCACTATTTTTTACTAGGGTTTTTAGTCACGTAACGACGCGCTCTGGAATTCTTTTAGTTTTCGTTTGTGTTATTGTTTTGTTGTCTTGAAAAAAGAAGTCAACCATGTGGACAGGCTTCGACAAAAGTATTGGGACGATGACCTCTTACAAGAGACGAATTAATCGCAATTAATTGTAAATTTATCGGATACCTCTTCGTCAAGTGATTATAGTGAGACTGAGGACGAAGAACAACCTCTACAAGGCATAAATCCACTAAGTAGTGACGAAGATGAGATAATGCAATGTAATGTAATGTAAAAAAAACAAAGACGAAGCCGCGGGCGGCTGCTTGTTATGTTCGCTTTTTTGCGGGCGGTACAAACACGCCAATATGACGTCACCGCGCTCAGGTCCCAACTTACCGCGCACGGGTAATATGTATGTATTGTTGCAATGGAAGGTCTATGTTCGGATATGATAATGATATAAAAGATGGTCATCTTTATTTTATTTACTTTTGCTGATAACAAGGTAAACCTGTTTTAGGGTTCCGTACCCAAAAGGTTAAAACGGAACCCTATTACTAAGGCTCCGCTGTCTGTCTGTCTGTCCGTCTGTCACCAGGCTGTATCTCATGAACCGTGATAGTTAGACAGTTGAAATTTTCTCAGATGATGTATTTCTGTTGGCGCTATAACAGCAAATACTAAAAACAGAATAAAATAAATATTTAAGGGGGCTCCCATACAACAAACGTGTTTTTTTTCTCGTTTTTGCTCGATATTGATAACGGCAACAGTTATATGCTTGAAATATTCACAGAATATTTAGTTATATATTCACTTTAAAAATACATAATTAAATTAAAATAAAACAAATATTTAACGGGGGCAAAAAATCACGTTTGTTGTATGGGAATACAACAAACGTGATTTTTTGCCATTTTTATAGATATTAGTACGGAACACCTCGTGCGCGCGTCCGACTCGCACTTGGCCGCTTTTTTACCTATATCAGACAGATTTTTTTAATTTCTTGGGTTTCTTAAATAAATAAATAAATATTTCTGGACATTTCACACAGCGCTATCTAGCCCCAAACTAAGCAGAGCTTGTACTATGGGAACCAGATAACTGATAGAATACTTATATACTTCTTTTTTTTGTAAATACATAAGTACTTATAATATATAGAGAAACAACGAGACACGGAACAAATATCTGTAGATCATGCAAACATTTGTTCCGCAGCGGGTATCGAACCCGCTACCTCCTGCGTCTCAGCCGGCTATTCACCCACTGCACCACGGAGGTCGTCAACAGAACAAGGTCTTAAGTAAAACAAAAGCTTCCAGCGCAAAACACAGGCGACAAATGACGACCCTGTTTCACCAGACGTAAACTGTGGAAGGACAAAACCCCTCCACCTCCTGATTTCATCTCCCCACAAGAAAGGCTCCCCCTAGGACACGATCTGCAGCGGCCAGTGTGGAAAGTCTCATAACCGACACCGCACCCGAGTTGGTTGCTGCAGACATAACATTTGTGAATGGGGTTTCAGGAATCCGAGCCCAGCAGAGTGTGATTGCGGTGCTCCAACACAGTCAATGTCATATTTATGTCTAATTTTTAATTTCTTTTTAAATTTTTACTGCTCATCACTTTCAGGAGACACTATTTACAAACAGCCACAAACTAACCCTTCTCCTCTCCTCTTTTGTGACAAATAATTATTATATATATGTACCTATATATATAACATTTTATTGTTTTGGTATATCATGTAGGTATTTGTTATTAATATTGTTATAATTGCTTATTTATTATATATATACAGTGTAAACTCTATATAACGACACTCTAGGGACTGAGCATATTTTGACGTTATAGAGAGTTGTCGTTAAATGGAGAGAACTTTTTCGTCAATACACAGTGATTTTCTCTTACTAGCCATGTTTACAATTTGAAAGTTTGTGAGCTACTAAGAATATGACAACGTATAGATAAAATTCATCTCTTCTACTAACAATAGTCTGCAGCTACACGTGCAAGCAATCCCATTTTGTAAACAAAAGAACGGATTTCTTAGAAAGTTTGGTGTGTATTATGCCGACAGTCGAGTTTATTATGGTCTAGGATAATAAAACGACAAAAGGATATACACAGCTGCGCAGTTTTTACTAATTTGGCAACTTAAAAAGAACTAGTTGTCGTTATTGAGAGTGGGTGTAATGCTATACAGAGTGTACCATTGTATGCAAGACAAGCTAAACCAACCAAAGCCGAGTGATTTCGACGCTTTAGAGAGTTTGTCCTTAAAACGAGTAACGTTACATGGAGTTTACACTGTATGTTTATTTTTGTATAATTGGTCTCATTATGTTTATTTTGTTTAAATTTGTACGTCAGCTACATAAGGCTCTGCTTGAAAACCAGCGCTGCTTTGCATCATATATTGCAAAGAAGCATAAAGCGGGACTAGTTGGTGCACCTACCTACTACCTACTGGTGGGGTAGGTACGTTTGTGTTCTAGCTGTAAGTCTAATATAATCTCATTGTATTGTAATTTTCCTGTCTATCTACTATTTTGTTTGTGATCCGTTCTATGTTTCTTTGTGTGTGTCAAATAAATAATTCTGTTCTATTTACCGGTGCCCCTTGTGCCAAAACACATGTACGAGGTACTAGGTAAGATCTAATCGGAGCCACAGACAGTGCGATTCAGGTGGCAACATTTTATCAAACACATTTAAGTTTTATGAAGCATCGACACACTAAGAAGTAGAAAATAAAACTGTAGGTACGCTTCTATTCTTCGGCGAGGTCAGGCACTTTTGCTGTCAAAGCCCGCCGCGACAACACCCTCTAAAATCGATTAAAGGTGTAGTCGCAAAGAAAAGTGATTAGACACTTCACTCCCGGCTATTGTGGAGACTCGCTTTGTCGAGTTTCTATAAGCATGTACCACTAATGGCGGGTTCCTATATCCTTCGGTAACCGACTACGCATCGTATCTCCTTGAAAAAGTGTTAAACTAGTGTCAAAGTTTCGACACGTTTTCAAAATAACGAGTCGTAGCTGGTTACCGACGGATATAGGAACCCGCCATAAGTCGATTTCAAATGAAAATAGCTTTATTGCACTGGTTTTTTTATCCTACTAATATTATAAACGAGAAAGTTTGTATGTATGGATGTATGGATGTTTGTTACTCTTTCATGCCGGAACGGCTGAACCGATTGCAATGAAATTTGGTATGTATGTAGATCATAACCTGGATTAACACATAGGTTACTTTTTATAAGCAAACCACGCGTGCGAAGCCGCGAATTGGTCAGCTGGTATATAATATACGTCTAGCTTCAAATATAATCGACATTTGTGTGACAGATTTCTAGTCGTAGCCGGAAATTCAACAAATTAAAAACATTTAAAAAATTTTGCAACTTCCATAAAAAACTGTGTTTCGGTTATATCTCAAAAATGGTAACTCTTATGACTTTATTATAAACTAGCTGTTGCCCGCGACTTCGTACGCGTTACACTACTAAATGTGTAGGTAACCTAGAAATAAAGCTAAACTCGCTGTTGCAACTTGACTTGACACCCCATTTTTATACCATGGGACCAGATTTTTGGGATAAAAAGTAGCCAAGTTCCATCGAATTAGGTGCAGCCGTTACGACGTGATTGGGTAACAAACAAATATTTATTTATTTTATAAATATATTTATCCAGGTACATACGCGATAATTAGCCTTTTTTAACGGGTGTTATAAATCACGAGACAGTCATTTTATTTTGTTTTCTGTATTGTCTTAAATAAATATTTCTTCAAATCTTTCTTTCGACGTCGATAATTTTAAAAATACAAACAAGAAAGGAACCCTGCGTGCACTTGACTGATTCCTTTTTTAGTGACAATCCTGTATGAAGATACTATTTATCTATGTCATAGCGCGGAAATGGAGGCCGTAGTATATATGTGGGTAATGGGAGTAATGGAGTACACTTATGTAGGTAGCAACTTATGATGAGGTTGAGTATGTGGAAGCTTTTTGAGGATCGATTTGTCTGTAATGTGTTTATATACATAGATTACCTATGTAGGCGTGCGGGCGGTCCATAATGAATGAAAATAATGCGTCATCGGCCGTAATCGATACGCTGTTTGGGTTCCAATTCGGGTAATAATGTTTGCTTTCCACTTACATTATTACTGAGTTCTGTATAAAATCGTTTATTTTCATTCTTTGTTGCGATATAAGTTGATTATTGATCGAGCGAAACGAGATCTCTAAATCAAATCGGCGTTGTATGTATGCATGTATGTTTGTTTGGCCGATGATAACTTTCGAAGCGTATATCCGATCATCGTGATGGCACAATTTTGGTGTGACTAAATGAGATAAAAATGTGGGAGGGTTGTTGAGATATTGGGGTTCAAGGGAGGTAAAAATACATAAAATTGGACTATCCAGTCAAATGGCACTTCTAATAAAAGGTCTCTATGAGTACATTTCGACTCCGTTTATTTATTTTTATTTTAAACCTTTTAGTTTTTAAGTTATTAGCCATAATAAAAACTGAACTTTGACAAAATTCACAGGGTACACCAGTGATCCCACAGTACTGGGTATGCTTGTAGTTTTAGAAACACAAATAAGGGGAAAAGTCTGAAATCCAGAATAACTGCAATTTCTACCCCAAAAAAGAATAACCGTTCATGTTATTCCGTTGTAATTTGAATCAAACTGTAGGTCAAGTTATTTGGTTGCGCATTTTGTGACACTATTTTATTAGTCAAAGATTAAGGCCGGCTTGCACAATGATCCCCAAACGTATTTAGCGACTAAACATGTTTAAATTTTACGTATTTCTATGATTTGACAACTCCTTTATTAGCCAAATTTAGCCACTAAATACGTTTAGGCCTCGTTGCGCTAGTCGCATATTTTTTTTTGTGTTTTGGGAGACTCGCAAGATCTCAGTTCGGGGTGAACCACTGGTCTATATATAAAACAAAGTCGGGTAAGTAACACCATTTATAACTCAAGAACGGCTGGACTGATTTTGATGATCTTTGATTTTTTGGATTTGTCTCCGCCCCGAATAGCGGAATAACTATTAAAATATCGGAAAAATTTCACCAAAAAATTATGAAGTAAATTTATTTTGTCATACATAGATGCAGCTAATGATGGCCGATTGAAAATTCTACCGGCGACGTACATTGGCAGCCCGCGTCATATCCATGTCAACACGGTATGAAGTTCGCTAGGTCAGCTTGTATACTAACAAATTGAGGAGCGAAAAATCCAAATATTTCGTACATAGTAAAATAATATCTCGATTTTAAGATACAATGCTAGTTATTATAGCATACCTGATTATAATGTGTCAAAACTCAATGTTACTATCATTTTCTTGAAAAAATAGATTTGAAATGACAAAATAAATACTAATTTCTTTATGACGCTACTGTACTTACTTATGTATTGGCATCTAATAAACCAAGTGATGTTTTATTTGTATGTTGGCCTTACCTGAAAAATAAAATTGAAAATTAGATTATATAGAAAAATATATGAAAGAAACTATGATTAAAAAAAAATTATCATACATAGATGCAGCTAATGATGGCCGATTGACAATTCTACCGGAACGTACATTGGCAGCCCGCGTCATATGCATGTCAAGGCGGTACGAAGTTCGGCGGGTCAGCTAGTATTATGATAAAAACTTAATAGGTTGGGGGAAAAGTATTTTCGCATTATGTATGAACTTGTAATAAAATCTTTTTGGCTATACTATTTGTATCTGGCTGGTTTTGGTATCATTCAAAGTTGAAATTTTAACGAAGATAATTCCAAATTCAAATTAGGAAAATGTGTGATTTTTGTTTTTCGTACTGTAAAGATGAGTGAATCTAATGAAGAAATTCGATACATTTTAAAATTTTACTACATAAAAGGTAAAAATGCAACGCAAGCCGCGAAAAAAATTTGCGATGTTTATGGACCTAGTGCAGTGTCTGTGAGAGTAGCACAAATTTGGTTTAAGCGTTTTCAATCCGGAAATTTTGATGTCAAACATGCACGTCGCTCTGGTTGCCCTATTACGGATAAAATTGATGCCATTTTTGAAAAAGTGGAGCAAGATCGGCATATCAGTAGTTACGACGTAGCTGAAGAACTGGGAATTGACCACAAAACAGTTTTGGCGCATTTGAAAAATACTGGGTACACAAAAAAGCTCGATATTTGGGTACCCCACGAGCTCACTGAAAGAAACCTAATGAACCGTGTACTCATTTGTGATTCTTTATTACAACAAAATGAAACCGAACCATTTTTGAAAAAGCTGATAACTGGTGATGAAAAGTGGATCACGTACGACAAGAACGTGCGAAAAAGGTCGTGGTCAAAGGCCGGTCAGGCTCCACAGACTGCGGAGAAACCCGGGTTAACTCGCAACAAGGTGATGCTGTGTGTGTGGTGGGATTGGAAGGGCATTATTCATTATGAGCTGTTACCACCAGGCAGGACCATCGATTCTGAACTCTACTGCGAACAACTGATGAGATTAAAGCAAGAAGTTGAGAGAAAGCGCCCGGAATTAATCAACAGAAGGGGTGTGGTTTTTCATCATGATAACGCTAGACCTCACACATCTTTAGCCACTCAGCAAAAATTAAGAGAGTTTTCCTGGGAGGTGTTAATGAATCCGCCGTATAATCCTGACCTTGCACCGTCAGATTTCCACCTGTTTCGGTCTCTTTAGAATTCTTTAGGCAGTGTCAGGTTAACATCACGAGAGGACTGCCAAAACTACTTGTCGCGGTATTTTGATCAGAAGCCCTAAAATTTCTATGGCAATGGGATCATGTCCCTACCTACAAGATGGCAAAAAGTTATCGAACAAAATGGTATCTACATACTTTAGTTAAATGTAAATAAAAGTAAAAAGTATATTAAAAAATGTTTTGAAGCTTCTTAAAAAATGCGAGGAAACTTTTTCCCCAAACCTAATATATTTGTTTATATGTGTTTATCTACATAAACACTTTAAGTACACTTTTCTACACTAAGCTTTGCTTAGTAGTTAGTATGTACGTTATAGACGACCTCCATGACGCAGTGGGCGAATAGCCGGCTGAGACGCAGGAGGTAGAGGGTTCGATTCCCGCCGCGGAACAAATGTTTGCATGAGATCTACAGATCTTTGTTCCGGGTCTGGATGTTTTTCTATATATTATAAGTATGTATTTACAAAAAAAAAGTACCTATATGAGTATTCTATCAGTTATCTGGTTCCCATAGTACAAGCTCTGCTTAGCTCGAGGCTAGATAGCGCTGCGTGAAATGTCCAGCAATATTTATTTATTTATTGCAGGTAAGAACGGTTGGCTGCAAGGAATTTTAAGTCGCGGTGGCCTTGAGAGGTAGCAAGTGTTTAGCACGTGAACTGCTGAACACTTGCGTGTTAGTTTTGGCGAGTCAAGCGCATTGGCCTCAGTAATTCGCTTTCATCTGTCATTACTCTCAATGCGCTGAACGGCACGTAATATTAAATCATTAATGCTTGCTGTTCGGCTACCGTGAACATGCTCAGCTGTTAAGTGACACGCACGAGAAATTGAAACGCAATGTTATGCGCATTATTGCGACCGTTCTTGTGCGGCCTGAATCCAACGGCTCCCAGCAACCTACATCATCCTTCCATCTAGTGGACTTTTCTGCATCCACAGCCGACAGTTGTTCCCACAGCTACTTCAGCTTGCTAATCTTTTAGGCTATGTCAGTGACCTTACTATGTCTACTAATCTTCGTATTTCTGATTGAATCTCGTAGAGAAACACCAAGCACAGCTCTCTCCATTAACACGCTGCGCGACCTTGAGCCTGCCTATAAGGGCCATAGTGGGAGACCACGTTTGGACAACGCTGGTAACAAAGGCTGATCTAAGACTTCGTCCTCAGACACTGAGCTATTTTGAACGAGAAGACGTCTCATAGATTCCCGAACGCTGCCCAGTCGATGTGGATTCGTCAACTGACCTCTTTCTCTAACTTGGATCTACCTAATGGCGGGTTCTTATATCCGTCAGTAACCGACTACGCCTCGTATCTCCTTGATAAAGTGTCAAACTAGTGTCAAACTCTTGACAGGTTTTCATGTAGAAACGAGTCGTAGAGTCGTAGCTGGTTACCGACGGATATAGGAACCCGCCATACCTGAACTGTTTGACCTAGGTAGACGTACTTGTCAACAACGTCGAGATTAGAGTACCCAACTGATACCGGGATGGAGGTCACATGGACATTCGACATGATTTTCGTTTGGTTCATCTTAAGGCCTTCCTGTTGAGAAACTCTATCGAGATAATCTCTTGCCCAAGTCTTCCAGCGATTCGGCCGTGACTACCGTAGTCATCATCAGCAAATGGAAGGTTTTGCCGACGATATCGTTACACTGAAAAACTGAATAGGTTGTTTTAACCTATTTTCAACCTATATTTTAGGTTGTTATAGCACCATGATGATGTTTAATGATTTGTTGAATTAACAAAATAAATATAGTTGAACTATAAAGTTAAATTTGACCTGATTATACATATATATTTAACTTAGTTATTTTGTTGACTCTACTTCGTTAACATTTTCGCTTTACTAAATTATCAGTTAGACTTACTTAGATTCGAATATACCAAAAATGTTGTGTTGTAATACCCTCTTAGTGGTTAGTTTAACCAATTCATTTTTAACAATTTTATTTTTGTAGAAATAAATGTAATATAATACTTGTTTAAACATAATATTAAGTTAACGTAACTTAAATGGAATCAACATTATAGAGTTCAACCTATTCGGTTTTTCAGTGTAAAATACCTGATAAATATGTATGACTTATTCAGTCAATAACGTCGAGTCTAATAAAAAATTAACAACCTAATCGAAATGTCCAATATCACAGTCTGCGCATTTATCAATGTATTTGTGTTGGTAATTTGCACGGTTCGATAAATCTAATATTATTTTATATTATCTTAACATATGTAATTTTAGCACATTTTATTGTAATGTTGTTGTAACATGAATATCGAAAAGCTGTTGAATGGTTTTTTGTAACGCATCTTCATGTTTTGGAAAGCAGTAGGTATCCTCATCATCTCAGCCCGTCTGCACCCACTGTTGGGTATAGGCCTCCTCGCCATTCTTTCCGGTCGCTTGCGAGTCTCATCCATTGACATCCAGCTACGCTTTCAATATCATTCGGGCATCGGGCGGGTGGTCTGCCTCTTGGTCTACGAGCATCCCTTGGCCACCACTCTGTAATTGCCTTCGTCCAACGCCCGTCATCCCTCCTAGCCAAATGTCCAGCCCATCTCCACTTCAGCCGTGCGAACCTCATACCCACGTTCACAACCTTTGTGCGACGTCGGATTTCTACATTGGGTATGTGGTTCAAGAGTGATATACCGAGCATGGCACGCTCCATTGCCCGTTGAGATACTCTAATCTTATGCATGTATTCCTTTGTGAGCGGCCATGTCTCGGAACCGTAAGTAAGAATGGGCAGGACACATTGGTTCAACACCCTGGTCTTGAGGCATTGAGGGATTTTAGACTTAAGGACGTCTTCTAACTTACTAAAGGCGGTCCATCCTAGCTGTATCCTATATGAAATCATTTTAGCAAGAGCTTTCATCCTTTAGGAAGCAGCTGCAGCCTGCTGCCTGGAACAGGATTTTAGAGAAGGCTTGTTCTGAAACTGTACCATCTTGTGATGTACTGTGATCGCGAAAGTTTTAAAAATACTACTGCACTATCTTCCCAGCTTAGTCGGCCTTAATCCGCTGGAAAGAAGTGGTCAATACACTGGCAATGCAGAAATTATTGATGAATGATTAGCTGCCTGCTCATCCGTGTTTATAACGGAGGAAGTGTTGTCGTGGCGAGTAATTGCTGGTTCCTGAACATAAATTGCTCATTTACGTCAGATTAGCTTTAATTTGTCTGGGTTTTAAGGAAACATGTTGATGTTATGTCGCATGAATAAGTGCAATAAATTAAGTGTGTGATAGTAGAGTTCCTTGAGAAAGGGCCCGGAGAAGTGCCTACCTCTGCTGCCAAGTAGCATTGCTGTCTTTTGGTTTGAAGGTTATATTTGCCGATGAAATTACAGCCACATGAGGGTTTACACCTATGTGTGCCTCAAGTTGATGGACGCAGGGCAGTGAATCGTAGGGCACGTTTCTAACGAGCGTGATCTAGAAGGCAATTCTGTTATAGGCGATGGTTATCACTTATCAGGTGGCCCATAAGCGTGTTCCATCTCCAGGTAACATGAAAAAAATATTAAGCATCACTTCATAATACTAGAACAATGCTTCATCATCATCATCATCAACCTATAACCGTACACTGCCGGACGTAGGTCTCTCCCAGGGTTAGCCATTGAGTCTGACCTTCAGCTCTTCTCGTCCAATCTTTGCTAGCTACAGCGCGCAAATCGTCACTCCGTCTTGCCGGAGTATCTAATGCTTAAATTTTAATAACTATTAGATGTTACTGATGTTACCCTTGTTGTATGGCCATAGCATACAAAAAGAGAAAATGTTTTACTACCCCAAAATATACAAGGACGTTTATATTCAGCCTTCTTAAATTTCACAATAATTATGAACATAGTTTAGTCGTGGGCTTCTACGTATATACAATGCGACAGGTACGAAAATAATTACAGATTGTGTACCGAATTTAATTATTTTTAAATTTAATGATATTAAAAGTTAAAAAATACAGTGTAAACTCTATATAACGACACTCAAGGGTTGTCGTTAAATGGAGAGAACTTTTTCGTCAATACACAGTGATTTTCTCTTACTAGCCATGTTTACAATTTGAAAGTTTGTGAGCTACTAAGAATATGACAACGTATAGATAAAATCCATCTCTTCTACTAACAACAGTCTTCAGCTACACGTGCAAGCAATCCCATTTTGTAAACAAAAGAACGGATTTCTTAGAAAGTTTGGTGTGTATTATGCCGACAGTCGAGTTTATTATGGTCTAGGATAATAAAACGACAAAAGGATATACACAGCTGCGCAGTTTTTACTAATTTAGCAACTTAAAAAGAACTAGTTGTCGTTATTGAGAGTGGGTGTAATGCTATACAGAGTGTACCATTGTATGCAAGGCAAGCTAAACCAACCAAAGCCGAGTGATTTCGACGCTTTAGAGGATTTGTCGTTAAAACGAGTGACGTTACATGGAGTTTACACTGTATGTACTTTACATTATGAGTATATGTAAAGTTACGGTCGTATTGTCAAAGCGATGCAAAACAGAGTAGAAGAAGTAAAAGTTTACTTTTTAAAAAGGTATTAGGTTAAGTTACTGATCACATAGTGAATGAATAAAAAAATGAAAATTCTTTATTGCACAAAATAAAAATAATCTGTACATAGGCGAACTTAATGCTAGATAGCATTCTCTTCCAATTAACCTTTATGTAATGCGGACAAACAGTAGGTAATTATAGGTAGTCCATATTTGGTAGAGAGAGAAGTTTAATTTAAATTCCAAGACACATAAATATAACTAGTGGTTCGCCCCGAACTAAGATCTCGCGAGTCTCCGATCAAAACAAAAAAATACTATTTGTAATCTTTGACTATCAAAATAGTGTCACGAAATAAATAACCAACTAACTTGTCCTACAGTTTCATTCAAATTACAGGTAACGGGAGTTCACGTTATTTGGTTACATTTTTTTGCGGTACAAATTGCAGGTATTTTGGATTACAGACTTTTGCCTATATTTGTGTCATTTATGCTACACGCATACCAAATTACAGCACTGTGGGGTCACTGGTGTACCCTGTGAATTTTGTCAAAGTTCAGTTTTTATTATGGCTAATAACTCAAAAAATATAAAGACTTTACTAAAAATAAAAACGGAGTCTAAATGAACTAATGAATACCTTTCATTTGACGTCCCACTGGACCTAATAGACTCATTTTTATTTTTTCCCCTCTTGAACCCCAATATCTCAACAACCCGCCAACATGTTTAGCTCATTTAGTCACACAAAATTGTGCCATCACTACCCTATGTATCAAATTTCTCGATGATCGGATCAACGCTTCGAAATTTATCCTCGGACAAACAAACACACATACAACGCCGATTTGCCCAAGTTGATTTAGCTTCGCTCGATCAACTAAACCTAGACAAACACAAGGTCTTATAATTACGTCTATAACAGAATACAGATGAAAACAGAATACAGATGAAAACAGAAACACATGGATACCCAATGTCAAAGAGAAACAAATTATTACAACGCGATAGATTTTATTGAACCAATCAGCATGTTGTGAAACATGATAAACGCTTGCCTGTGAGGACTTTATAACAAACATACTTGCCGCAAATAATTTACTATATTTAAGGGTTGTCACACTCACGACTCAGAAAAATTCGAGTTGCTGACGATATGGACAAAATTTATTAGGACACAGTGTTCCAACTGACACTTTTGATTTTAATATTTTTTTTACTGTTATTCGGACACCATCAAATTATTGAAGCTGTTGAGTATAGCCAGGTAAAAAATGTTTAAGCAAAATATATTATAATGTGATAAAGTTAATCAAATTGCTTTGCGAGCGTGTGGTGACTTACATTAATGTTAAAAAAACACAAGTTTCATTTATAGCGTATATTTGGTATAAATCAACATCTTGTATAATGATCACATCATCATAGTCATCTAGGCATCTCATTAGGCATCTATATACTGGTGGCGATTCTGTTGTTTATTCTGACTAGTAAAATTGTGTAAAATACGAAAGGTCTTATTTTGTTTACGCTAAAGATCAAATTAGAATGACATTTAAACTGACATTTCTAAAATTAAGTATTTTTTACTAAGATGGCGTGTTTTTGGGCTAGTTTTAGTCGGACGTCAAATTTAGTAAAATTTACTTAATTTTAGAAATGTCAGTTTAAATGTCATTCTAATTTGATCTCTAGCGTAAACAAAATAAGACCTTTCGTATTTTACACAATTTTAGCTAGTCAGCGTAAACAACAGAATCGCCACCAATGATCTCTTAAAAAATATTTTAAATCAAGATATAGTGTGATCTTGCTGTGCCCGCCGCCACGCCTCGGTAAAAGCCTGTTTTTTTAACTAACTGTACAATGCAGCTATTTTTAATGGTGTCCGAATAGACAGTAACAAAAATATTAAAATCAAAAGTGTCAATTGAGACATTGCGTCCCAATATACTTTGTCCGAATCGACAGCAAGTCAAAAGTTCTTCACGCACTTGAAAAGCGTAGTGTTGGACCCCCTTACATACTAAATGGATAGACGACCTAATAGAGCCGGAAGCCGTAGGATGCAGGCCGCACAAGTATCCGTTAAATAAAGCGATCTCTTAGCAACTTTTAGCAGGTGAAGATCATTTAATAATTAATGATTGGCTGAGGTTTACTTTGAAGTATATAAATCCAAAAAAGTCCTTTATAATCGAAGCCAAAATAAAGACCTAACACTGCCCTCGCGAGGATAACGTTGACCGATAGAAAACAGCCGCAACAGTGATCTTACGACGGTTCCATTTTTCTAGGCACAGAATCTTAAATGAGCTACAATTTTATTTTATATTTTTATACTCACCTGATGGTAAGCGATGATGTGGTCTAAGATGAAGCACGAAGATCTAGAAGAAACCTATTTACTCTTATTACTGTAAAGATGCCCGGATTGTATTGTTTAGGAAAAACATATACGTAACGTTTTGATAGTGACGTAAAATCCTATCCTACTAATATTATAAACGCGAAAGTTTGTATGTATGGATTTTTGTTACTCTTTCACGTCGGAACGGCTGAACCGATTGCGATGAAATTTGGTATGCACGTAGATCTTAACCTGGATTAACACATAGGCTACTTTTTATTGGCAAACCACGCGTGCGAAGCCGCGGATTGGTCAGCTAGTATTTGATAATTTCAATTCCTTATTCAATTTTTAATTTCAATCTATACTAATATTACAAAGAGGAAAGATTTGTTTGTTTGTATTGAATAGGCTCCGAAACTACTGGACCGATTTAAAAAATATTTCACTGGCGGGAAGCTACACTATCCCCGGGTGACATAGGCTACTTTTACCCAACTGCGCAGGAGGGTAATGTTTTTATAGAAAAACTACGCGTGCGAAGCTGCGGATTGGTCAGCTAGTATATGATAATTTGATCGTGTGATTTGAAATATTATTTCTAAGGATGATGAACACCCTTGAATTACAGAAAACAATTAGGTATTTTTTATATGAAAAACAACGAACTAATTCAATTTTTCTCGGATTTCTCTATTAATTTTTATCAGTCTCTATCGCTCATTTATTTCGCTGAACTTTACATATATCGCTTATTTGCGCGTGATCAGGATTACAAAATTTACGAGCTCTGGTCTAGTAATGGGCTTTATTTTGTGCTTAATATAACGTTATGCTGGTGTCGGCAAATAAGGTTGGATATATTAAATCCAGGTTTATTTGTATGGAGCTTTTAACAAATAGGCAATAATCTGCTTAGCCATTACCATCAGAGGGTAAGGCACTTCTCCCGCCGCCGTGCTGTGGAAGCTTTTTCAAGTAACCCTTTTACAGAATTATTGGAAATAATAGTTTATTTTTTTTTTACAGTTGCAAGTATGAAGTGTTTTTTATATTATTTGTGGGGAAATAGTCTTACGGCCCACCTGATGGTAAGCAATCACCGTCGCCTATTGACAGCGGCAACACCCGGGGTATTGTCGATGCGTTCCCTACCCTGTAGAAACCTCTTTACATTTTTCTTGAAGCGTGCCATGTCGTAGCCTAACGGGAAAACCTAAGATGGTAGCTCATTCCACATCTTGCAAGTTTGGAGTGGAAAAGATCGCGTGATGCGTGTGGTGCGCGATTCCCAATTGTCGTCGATATGTGGATGAGCTTTATTACGTTGTCGAGTAGTGCGGTGGTAAAATTTCGACGACGGGATGAGATCAAATAGCTCCTCAGAACATTCCCCATTATACATGGCGGTAGAATACACAGAGCGATCCGATGTCACGGCGTTGACTCAGCGTTACAATTTTATCGTAAACATGAAAACATCTAGCAAAGTTTTTTTTCAAACTATTTATATATGAGTTTAAACGGACACCGATAAAAAAGTGCGTGATAAATCCCGTATTTATGATAGTGATTGAGTTTAAACATTTTAAATGTATGAAAATGGAATTTCATTATGGACGGTAAGGCTGAAACTTCCAGGTCAGGTAAAAGTCAGGTCTATATTAAATCAATATATCCGATATTGTCTCACGGGGTAAATTTATTAAAAATAAATATGTTTCTAACTGATTTGCCCAATATTATTAGGCACGTGATAGATAACGACCCTTTTTTAAGATATGATAAAGATAAGATTTATTAAACAAAAGGAATTAATGAATATAGACTATTTTCTCTCTCAAGAAACTTACAATTGATGAGTGATTCCTTGTCAATAAAAGACACTGTCGGCGAGCACTCTGTCTTTACTAGTTTGTTTGTCGCAGCGACAAAAGCTATTAAAGAAAAAACTTACTCGCCAACTCGATTCTAGTTTGGGGTCGTCCTTTAATCACATGAGGTTTTTTGTGTCTCTTTATACTGTGATGCTACAGTCACACAGACGGACATAGGACAGATAGTCAGACACAGATACAGTGACGGAATGAAAAGGTTCGTCAATTTTCAAATTGATTCGTTCAACGTATCGCGAGTACATATTATTACCTTTTAAAACTTTAATACAGAATAGACTGAGTTAGAGAAAATAATGTTTAACTGTGCGTTACTAAAGTTCAAAATTATTCAGATCAAAGTCTGACTATATATCTTAGCAAAAATATTTAATTGATTCTTGCATTACTGGTGCAAGCGAAAACCAACTCTACGGTGTTTGTCTAAACGAACATTTTCATTCCGTCACTGAGCATAGATCATCTTATCTTTTTAATATAAAAATCTCGTGTCACGGTGTTTGTGGCCGCACGCCTCCGAAACAGGTAGATCGATTTTAATTATTTTTTGTATATTTGGTAGGTATGAGTCGGTCGTAGTGTATTTTTCACCCTCCTACCCCCACCCCCTATTTTTTCATCGCGATTGTTTTTCTGTATGAACAATATCCATATAATTCAGCCGTCGTTAATTGACGTGAAATCATTTACATGAAGTGTCACGTCACTTTGACAAGAGTGTTTTGTATAGTTTTTATCCCAAAGGTCCCCCGGGAACGGGAAATTTCAAGCGTGCGAAGCCACGGGCGGGTCAGCTAGTATAAAATAATATTAGAGTCGCTCACATTTTATACCTTCTTATAACTCCCCTCATTTTGCGTTGGGGGTTTAAAATTTAATGTCAGATCTTATTACCTAGTCAAGAATCCAGTAGGTATTTCATTAAGTACCAGGTAAAGGTGTAATAGTTTCAATATTAAAAAGATCTAGTCGAATAGAACTTGACCGATTTTAAGTCTTGCGATCATTATTGTTTTTTTATTGCTACATGGAGATGAACATGCTTATGGCTCACCTGATGTTAAGGTAACCATCGCCTATAACAGAGAACTGCCTCATAGGTCACACACCTTAGAAATGTGCCCTACATTGCACTGCCCTTGGTCAGCTTGAGGCATACAGGTGTAAAGCCTCATGTCCCTATAATTTCACCAACATACCCTTCAAACCGAAACACAGCAATGGGTAACCATCGCCTATAACAGAGAACTGCCTCATAGGTCACGCACCTGAGAAATGTGCCCTACGTTGCACTGCCCTTGGTCAGCTTGAGGCATACAGGTGTAAAGCCTCATGTCCCTGTAATTTCACCAACATACCCTTCAAACCGAAACACAGCAATGGGTAACCATCGTCTATAACAGAGAACTGCCTCATAGGTCACGCACCTGAGAAATGTGCCCTACGTTGCACTGCCCTTGGTGAGCTTGAGACATACAGGTGTAAAGCCTCATGTCCCTGTAATTTCACCAACATACTCTTCAAACCGAAACACAGCAATGGGTAACCATCGCCTATAACAGAGAACTGCCTCATAGGTCACGCACCTGAGAAATGTGCCCTACGTTGCACTGCCCTTGGTCAGCTTGAGGCATACAGGTGTAAAGCCTCATGTCCCTGTAATTTCACCAACATACCCTTCAAACCGAAACATAGTAATGGGTAACCATCGCCTATAACAGAGAACTGCCTCATAGGTCACGCACCTGAGAAATGTGCCCTACGTTGCACTGCCCTTGGTCAGCTTGAGGCATACAGGTGTAAAGCCTCATGTCCCTGTAATTTCACCAACATACCCTTCAAACCGAAACACAGCAATGGGTAACCATCGTCTATAACAGAGAACTGCCTCATAGGTCACGCACCTGAGAAATGTGCCCTACGTTGCACTGCCCTTGGTGAGCTTGAGACATACAGGTGTAAAGCCTCATGTCCCTGTAATTTCACCAACATACCCTTCAAACCGAAACACAGCAATGGGTAACCATCGCCTATAACAGAGAACTGCCTCATAGGTCACGCACCTGAGAAATGTGCCCTACGTTGCACTGCCCTTGGTCAGCTTGAGGCATACAGGTGTAAAGCCTCATGTCCCTGTAATTTCACCAACATACCCTTCAAACCGAAACACAGCAATGGGTAACCATCGCCTATAACAGAGAACTGCCTCATAGGTCACGCACCTGAGAAATGTGCCCTACGTTGCACTGCCCTTGGTCAGCTTGAGGCATACAGGTGTAAAGCCTCATGTGTCTGTAATTTCACCAACATACCCTTCAAACCGAAACACAGCAATGCTGCTTGGCGGCAGAAATAGGTATAGTGGTAGTACTTCCCCGGGCGAGCCCTTTCACTAATTTCTGATTGTTGCCTGGCTTGGTCGCGAAGGAACAGGCTGTAAAATTGACGTTTCAAAGTAATCATTGTGATTTAAATGAATAAATAAATTAAAATATGTACTTAACCTTTATTCGCATCGCGATGGCTTGAAATAAATAATGTTATTCTTGTTTATTCTATTATTGTAGACATATCTAACTTTACTAATTGCATCCAGCGATATAATACTGGATCAATGTAAAACAGCCTTAAATCTTAAGTGTTCAAGTGGAAGTTTCCTAGTGGACAAAGTTTGTCCGCTCGACAATGGATTTCGCAGAACCCGTTTTCAGAGTCTCACCTTACCATTAATAGGTGGTACTCCTCACATACCTAGCCCCAATAGATAATCTGAACTGTACCGGGTATTTATTGAAATTAACTTTCCAGTAAGACCTTTAAATTTATAATGTTAGTGTGGATATCTATATATTAAACTAGCTGACCAATCCGCAGCTTCGCACGCGTTGTTTTTTTATAAAAACATTAACCTCCTTCTCCACAGTTGGGTAAAAAGTATCCTGTGTCACCCGGAGATAGTGTAACTTCCCAACAGTGCAAGAATTTTTTAAATCGGTCCAGTAGTTTCGGAGCCTATCCAATACAAACAAACAAATCTTTCCTCTTTATAATATAACGAAGTTTTTTGTAGATATTGATATGTTCTTTAATATTGTAGAACATACTTTTGTTCTATCATCAATAGATTCCGCAGCGCATGCGACGAAAAACATTTTAGGGCACTTTTTTACACCTTGGGTTACGTTACTTGAGTTTTAGTAAGGATCCCTAAACTTTTCTAGCAATAGATATAGCCTATGTCACTCAAAGTGAATGTAGCTTTCTAATGGTGAAATAATTTTTGAAATCGACACAGTAGTTTTTGAATTTATTCATTACAAACATACACACAAAAATACAAATCTTTCCTCTTTATAATATTATACTAGCTGACCAATCCGCAGCTTTGCACGCGTAGTTTTTCAATAAAAACATTACCCTCCTTCTGCGCAGTTGGGTAAAAAGTAGCTTATGTCACCCGGGGATAGTGTAGCTTCCCAACAGTGAAAGAATTCTTTTAATCGGTCCAGTAGTTTTTGAGTTTATTCATTACAAACATACAAAAATACAAATCTTTCCTTTTTATAATATTAGTATAGATAGTATTAAATATCAAGATCGGTCTTAATAACGTAACAGACAGATCGACAGGGAAACAGTTATTTTCGAATTTATAATACAGGTATAACAGTATTAGAACCAAGGGTTCCGTTTTTGGTTCGAAAAACTAGTTATAAAGAATAAAATATTTATACCACAAACGAGAGTCTACGCAATGTTTTATATTTAACTAGCTTCCGCCAGCGGCTTCGCTCACGTTGTTTATCAACAAAATGCCTATGCCTATGCGTTAATCCAGGTTATAATCTACGTACATATTTCAGCGAAATCGGTTCAGCCGTTACGACGTGATTGAGTAACAAACAAACATCCATACTTTCGCAATTATTATATTAGTGTGATCTACTTCAGGTTTTTTTTACAACTCGGCGGATTGAACGCCATTTCGTTTTAAGTCCGCGCATTATGCACAGTGGCGCTCCAAAAACATCGCCCTGCGCGAAAATTATTAAAATAGGGCGGGAATTTTGTATTATATTACAAACAGGCCTGCACTCAACCCCCCCTTATTAAATCATAACAGCTACCAGGAAAACCCTGACCGAAATAATTAAAACGTACTCCAAGCCTGTACTTAACCCTCGATACGACCCACATCTGTCTTACGGCAGTAAAAGCAAGTGTGATGCCACAGAATATATAATTGGCTTTCAGCAGTAAAACTTTAACGATTAAATACGTTGGTAAAGAGTTAAGACCTCGGCGAACAGAGAGCGATTTAAAAAAAACTATACGACCTGGTGATGGAGCAAGCATTCGGCCCACCTGAAACTGACCTGAAGTGGTTACCATCACCTATAACAAAGTATTGCTTCGTAAGTCACGCACTTTAGAAACGTGCCCTACGATTCCCTGCCCTGCGTCAATCAACTTGAGGCATACAGGTGTAAAGCCTCATGTGCCTGTAATTTCACCGGCAACCAAACCGAAATACAGTAATGTTGCGGCAGAAATAGGTAGTGTTAGTACTTTTTCGGGCGAGCCCTTTCACAAGGGACTTGACCCTTTCACAACGAGTTACTACTACTCTTGAAGTACTAGTAACTCGTTGCTACGAGGTCTTAAAGAGTACCTACCTATGACTTACTCTTTAAGACCTCGTAGTACCTTATGGTCGAGCGCGGCCGAAGCCGCTGGATGCTACCTAGTACCTACATCATAAATACATTGACCCCTTATTCATAGCGTGTATGTTTAGCTGTCTTTCTCCTTTTATATCAGGTGTAGTACCTACTTTTATTCTACTCGATCAGGCTGTAAAAGCAGCTAAGCAATATCGGAGGTCTTCGGAGGCCCGTTCTAGCGAGTGTGTAGTTAGGATAGTTTTGTCGCTGGGCTATGAGCGAGTGCGATTACTTGCACTTGTCAATCACTTGCTTGTTGTAAGCGTATGTATCATGCGAGAATCTCTTTGTTTTGTGAGTGTTCTGACCGCCTAGAAAACGTCGCTGAGCGAGTCTCTTTGATAGCTCTTCTCGCTGCGACAAACTATCACAGAGAGTTCTCGTCTGTGAATAGTCGACGATCAACTACACGTAGTCATACGCTTCTTGAGCGAGAATAGTCGATAGCAAGTTTCTTCCTCGTCGGCGGTGGAACAAGTGCCCAAATAGGTACTGATTTTTCTAATGATGTCACCAATCTAATCTATATAGCAAGGAGTTGGACCATCTACTCAGTTTACAGAGTGGTAATAAAACATTTTATCGAGCGATAACGTTTTAATGAGTTAAATCTCGGACAGAAAAATACCTTATCATTTTATAATATTGTTTATGGAAGATAAAGTTTCATTGAAAAGAATTTATCTCTTTACAAAACACTAGCATCTTGCTCCGGCTTTGCACGGATTTTTATTAAAATAAAGCCTAAATCACTATAGCACATCTTTCTATAAGTGACAGAATTTTCAGAATCAGTTCAGTAATTTCTGCGATTACCCCTTACAAACATACAAACGAAAAACTTTACCGCTTTATTTTATTAGTATAGACTACATAGTTTATTATTGATTGAGCGAAGCGAGATATTCATATTGACTTGGGCAAATCGGCATTGTATGTGTGTATGTTTGTTTGTCCGAGGATAACTTTCGAAGCATTGATCCGATGATAGTGAAATTTTGTATATAGGTAGGTAGTGATGGCACAATCCTGGTGTGACTAAATGAGCTAAAAATGTGGGGGGTTCTTGAGATATTGGTGTTCAAGAGAGGTAAAAAAAAACAAAATGGGATTATCCGGTCAAGTGGCACGTTTAATGAAAGGACTTCATCACTACATATCGACGTCATTTTATTTATTTTTTGTTTAAACCTTGTAGTTTTTAAGTTATTAGCTATAATAAAAACTGCACCTTGACAAAATGCACAGGGTGCACCAGTGAATTGTAAACCACCTCACAGTGCTGAAATTTGGTATGTGTGTAGCTTTTGTAACACAAATATAGGGAAAAGTCTGAAATCTAGAATAACTGCAATTCCTACCCCAAAAAAGTGTAACGACGCGAGGCGAGACGTTATTCGGAGCGGATCGCACTCACCCTGATGAAGGTTCACGAATTGAACCGAAACATTGTCGGTCGAAACACCGATAAGACGGTACGTGATAAATCCCGTATTTATAATAAAGTGTAACGAAATATCATCAGCTCCCGTAACCTGTAATTTGTATGAAACTGTGGGTCAAGTTAGTCGACCGACCCTAATTTTCGTAATTTAACATTAGTTTCCACCTCGATTATAGAAAACATGTTTATCCACAAAGCTATAAAGCATTGTGCAGTTACCATAGTCTCACAAGTCTTCAGGATCGGCGAACTCTTACAGATATGGCCTTTCTTCATGGTCTATCTATGCAATGGTCATATAGATTGCCCTGAACTTACGGGTAGAGTTTTGCGTTTTTGTGCTCCAAAATACCGCACTAGACATACAAAGTTATTTGCTGTATCACATTCATCAACTAACTATGCACAACATTCTATCGATAACAGACTACAAAGAGTTTACAATAAGGAGTTCTTCTCGATTGATATTTGTCATAACAACATGGGAACTTTTAAAAGTGAAACTTTAAAAATATTTATGTAGGATGACACACATGCATGATAACAACGCAACACAAAATACTGGTTATATATATGTGTATGAATTTATGATATAACTAGTTATATATATGTATTCTATGTATTTTATCAAACTTTGTGTCTTTACACGTAATTTGTTAAGTTCGTATTTTTAGTTTAATTTAGACTCTATTTATAAATTCTCTTTTATATCAATTAAATCCGTTTTGGTCGTATGTTACGCTTAGTATAAGTTTATATCTATGTATAATAAGGGCTGTTGATTTTGATTGATTGATTGATAATACTTTATTGCACTTATAAAACTAGTACAAAGGCGAACTTAATGCTAAAGAGCATTCTCTTCCAGACAACCTTTGTGTATTGTAGATAAAGATGTGATTTTGTTAAATAAAAATGTTTTTAAAAAAAATCTTTCGGCCGTATTCATATCTCTATCATCAAAAATAAAAATGAATCGCAAAATGTGTTGGTAAGCGCATAACTCAACAACGCCTGGACCAATTTGGCCAATTCTTTTTTTGTTGTATTTCTTATTGCCAGGAGAAGGTTCTTATGAAAGAAAAAATTAAGAAAATTGCGCGCAAAATTAGAAAATTTAAGAATACTTTACCACCGTATAAAATTATTTTTAATCTAACCTTAGATTTTATAATGTAACCTTATGACGTTTGACATAGAATTGACAGAATGCGTGCTGCAAATATCGTCAAAAAAGATGTAAAAAAAATTAATATCGTTTGATACAGATGCTTCGGTAGGAGTTATCCCGAGATATATTGTCTATATATATAAAAATTAATTGCTGTTCGTTAGTCTCGCTAAAACTCGAGAACGGGTGGAGCGATTTGGCTAATTTTGGTATTGAATTATTTGTGGAAGTCATTCATTTTCTCATACATAATGATGGCCGGGGACAACAATGGACAATTCTACCAGGGTGACGTATATTGACAGCCCGCGTTATATGCATGTCAAGGCGGTACGAAGTTCGGCGGGACCACTAGTTATGTATATAATTAGAGGCAGCATCACTTTTTCAGATACGTTAAACGTTGTATTGCAACTATTAGCAATGCATCAAAAACTGGAAATTGACTAGTTTCGAGATTTGGCCTTCTAAAATCAGACAAAGGTAGACACTTATAAGACAATGAGTGTCAGTAAATAAAAAACAACTCCAAGTGTTGTTTACATTTCACTATATGTATATAATTATCTCGCTGAACACCTGTCATATGTGGATTGTGGATATCTCCACATGAATGAACAATAATATTTACAGATGCCTCAGAGCTATGCGGGCGTCGCTTTGATTAGATGAGGTCATGCTAGCGTTCATCTAAATAACGACAGAGATCTGCTTTATTGCTAGGACCCCGAGAGAAAAGACTATCTACCTTTAATCAACTTTCTTCTTTCTATTCGTTCTACATCCAACATTATACTGAGCTGAACGCCATTTTGGTACGCAGACACGTATATATGAGTCGAACTGTCTTAAAGTCTAACTTTTTATTAGCTGCAGTAAAATGACGTTTTGTGGGTTGCCGGTTTTTGAAGAAAAATAAATAGGGATAATCAGTTTGGTTTTTTTTTTTGAGATTTAATATTATGTTGTAATGTATTTTTTTTACCTATTATTATTACTATACTAGAGGATTGATCTTTTTTAGTGGAAGTATAGGGAGGTACATTCAAAATGAAACAAAAACGTCATAATAATGTTATTTAATAAATTTTTGTGAACTGAATCACATCCCTATTGAGATTAGGCTGGCAACATTATTTTACGGAATGACATTTAGAAACGTCATTTTACTGCAGCTAATAAAAAGTTAGACTATAATACACTGGCCTCCAAAAAAATCGACCCACCTACGTTTTTTCGCAAAAAAGTGTCCTGTGGGTTTTTTACTACAATCGATAGATATTTTTTATGTTGATAATGAAAAAATGCAATTATGGGGTTGTAAATAACCTAAAAATCTCGCGTGGTCGCGCGGGATATTTTACATAAAAATGTGATAAGATAATTAAACCATAACATTTGGCAAAATTAACGATTTTACTGTAAATGGCAAAATTTATGTTTTTTGACATTTAAAAACATTTTCGCTTCACCTTAGTATGGGATGTTTCCTCCTCTTGCTTTAATGACTGCTGCCATACGCCTATTCAGCGAACGGATCAGCTTTTTGATGTCTTCTTGGGGTATCTGTTCCCATTCTTCCGTTAATGCGGCTTCCAGCTGATCCAACGTCTCTGGAACTGGATTTCGGGCTCTAACTTTCCTTTTTATCTGGTCCCAGAGATGGCTATTGTATATGGAGATTTAGGTCCGGACTATTGGCTGGCCACTGCATAACTGGTATGCCAACCTCCCTAAGATATCCGGTTACAATTCTGGCGACGTGTGGTCTTGCGTTATCATGCATGAGCTGGAAATTTTCGCCAATATATCCCGCGTATGGCATTACATGAGGTTCCAGAATATCCGTTATGTAATTTTCAGCATTAACCGCACGATTCCGAAAGAAAACCAGCTCCGTACGTCCGGTTAAAGAGATGCCTCCCCAAAACATTGTAGAGCCTCCTCCAGACCGGACTGTTTCTCTTATGCAGCACTGAGCATAACGTTCTCCTGGTCTTCTCATAACGTTACGATGTCCGTCAGAGCCTACAAGGGACATTCGGCTCTCATCACTGAACAGAACTGTCTCCCATTGACCAAGATCCCATTGGATGTGTTGCCGAGCAAATTCTAACCTTGCTTGCCGGTGAGATGCAGTGAGTTTTGGTCCCGTGGCAGGCTTGTGTGGTTTCAGGTTTTGCTCCCGAAGTCTTCTTCTCACCGTATTCTCACTTACAGCCTTACTCAAAAGATTAAATCACTACGATGCACGGTGAATATGTCGCGACAAAAGTTCGAAATAAACTAACCTTGCAAAAGTCATTAATTTTTTATCAGTGCTTTTAAAATGTTAAAAATACCCACAATAGCACTTGTATTCGTCTAAAACAATGCCAAGTGGGTACTCAGATGTTTATTTATAAAGCATAAGCAAAACATACCAATATGTCAACGCATACTTCAGATAACAACTTTGTTACTCAAAATTAGCGGGTGGGTCGATTTTTTTGGCCGCCAGTGTAGATTCAATTGTACCTACTGTTCTTTATAATTGTTTTGTGTGTCATTTTGTGTGTACCAAATAAATAAATATTGCTAGATATTTCACACAGCGCTATCTAGCGCCAAACTAAGCAGACCTTGTACTATGGGAACCAGATAACTGATAGAATACTTATATACTTTTTTTTTGTAAAAACATACTTATAATATATAGAAAAACATCCAGACACGGAACAAATATCTGTAGATCATGCAAACACTTGTTCCGCGGCGGGAATCGCACCCGCTCCCTCCTGCGTCTCAACCAGCTATAAGCCCACTGCGCCAAGGAGGTCGTGATTATTCTATCCTTAAAGGTTTGCTTGAAGAAAACTCCTTTGTACTTGTCCTCATTGTAAGCATACGTGTGTTGGACTTCGCACAGAGAAGATTCTGTAGTCAGTACGGTTATATCTTGGTCTAGTTAGTTTTAAATACAAGTCCAAGTATGTCACTCACCTTTCTCCCCCAGCTCCCTTTTTTTATATAATTTATTTTAATTTCAATGGTAGTTTAAACTAATGTTCCTTTTCCGATCTCTCTCTCTCTCTCTCTCTCTCTCTCTCTCTCTGCTCGTGAGGTCACTATCTTAGGACATTCTGAAAACCCGCGTTGGTCTGCGTTCAAGCGTAGACCAACACAAAGCTGAGACTGAGTCCACTCTAATCAGGTAATGTGTAGGTATAGCGAACAAAGTCGGGACAAGAACCGTATGTTCCTATGTGAGCAGAAAATGTAGACAATTCCACATATATCACGAACGTTTAACATCACAAATCAATCCATCATCAATTCAAAATCCCTGCAAACAAATAGATAAAAAATCAATAGTCAGTACAATCGCCAGTAATTAAGGCGGCGTATTCAGTTGACACTAAATTTCCATTAATATCAGTGGAGCGAATGACAGTGACAAATTACACGCGCAGTGCAATCCAGGTAGGGTTGACATCCATCAGGATAGCGTTAAGCATGCACAAAAAAACTGCAATATCCGTGCAAGTATTGTCATCATAAATTTCCGAATATTCAATTTATCACAGTTTTCACGGTACTGACAAAATATCACAAGGATTACAATTAATAACGTGTAACAGGTAATATATTCTCAGTCATAATAATCTGGCCTTCCCACATACAGAAATGAAATCGTCAAACGAACACTTTCCAAATTGCCAATTTGCGTTAATATGACAGAAGATATATTAAAGTCTGTCCTTTCTTGTTCACCTCGCGCCATTTAATTTCACCGTGGCCTGAAAACAGACGTCGCGAATGCCTAAAAATATTCTCCTTCGCATTAAGGATGTCACTGTTGACAGTGACACTTGACATTAGGGATGTAATAAAGCTCTGACTCGTGTTCGAAAATCGAAGCATCCGATTGACGTTGCATGTCACTCTGGACAAAGGCAGGCCCAACGGAAGCTTGCTAAAAAACAAATGCTATCTTACCCAAATTGATTGTGATGAAAATGTTATAAAAAGAGATTCGATTCCAGTTTAATTTCCGTGAATAAACAGAATAAATTTCGCTTCAATTTAAACTTCACTTTTTCCTTTAATTTCACCGACACCCATACCCAGGTTTCTACAGGGTAGGGAACGCTCCGACATTATCCCGGGTGTTGCCGGTGTTAAAGTCAATAGCCGTAACGCTGTTTCCGCACATTAAAAAACCCCTTCAAACCGGATCACTCACAGCAATGCAAGCATACTGCTTGACGACAATTTTTTTTTTGTGTGTCATTCCATTTTAACAGAGTTAGATTAATTTGCAACCAGACCAAACAGGCTAACTTGTCACATGTGTCAAATTTGTCACATAATATAGTGAAATTGAGAGTTGGCAACCCTAATACACCAGTGTCATTATAGTACAGCCAGACTTTGAAGGGTTAAAGGGTTTGATGTAAACGAGCACGTGTAGATAATGACAGACCTTAATGAATAAATGTTTCAATCAATGTATTACAATTGAACTGAATATTGAATGTTGGTTTGTGGTGGTCGGTCTCTGTTTTAATAATGGGTGTGTGGATACACTCAGGCAGGTAATGTTCAACCTTATTCAACCTATTGGTATTTATTATTGGTGTACTTTTTGCTAAACTGTTCATTTGTAGCGCTTTTTTGTGACGTCCGTCGATTAGGTTTAATAGAAAGACACAGATTTGTTGATCGAGTGACGCGAGATCTCCAAATGAACTTGGGCAAACCGGCGTTGCATGTATGTATGTTTGTTTGTCCGAGGATAACTTTCGCACCGTTTATCCGATCATCGTGAAATTTGGTATTTAGGTAGGTACGAGTAGTGATGGCACAATTGTGGTGTGACTAAATGACCTACAAATGTGGGGGATTGTTGAGATATTGCGGTTTAAGAGGAGTAACAAAATCAAAATAGGACTATCCTGTTAAATGGCACGTCTAATAAAAGGTATTTGTGTGTACATTTCAACCCCGTTTTTATTTTTAGTCTAAACTTTGTAGTTTTTAAGTTATTAGCCATAATAAAAACTTTGACAAAATTCACAGGGTACATAGGCTGCTACTTAAGAATCCGGAACTGGCCACTGCATAAATAATATTTAAAAAGAAATTATCACGTTTGAAAATGGAACTCTTTGGCTGTAGAATGCAGGTTATTTCGTCCGTCTGTCAATTGTTTTCATTGTGTGGCGCGATTTCAAAAATTGCGTGTCATTATCACAATGGATTTATCTCGAGAAAATTTTCGTGCGATGATTTTTTATGATTTTCGACGTGGTCTAACTCAACAGCAGTGTATCGATCAACTCAGTTCGACTTTTGGGGATAAAGCACCATCGAAGACTACTGTGTATCACTGGTTTAGTGAGTTTAATCGTGGACGTCGTATGCTCACGGACGAAATTAAAGATGGTCGGCCTAAATCAGTTGTTGTACCACGAAACATCGACGCAGTGCGTAAACTAATAATGCAAGATCGTCATGTGACATATCGAGAGATAGAGGCGATCTTGGGCATTAGTATGACGAGTATACATAAGATATTACACGAACACTTGGCTGCAAAAAAAGTTTGTTCGCGTTGGATACCGCACAACTTGACAATAGATCAAAAACAGGCTCGTGTCGATTGGTGCAAAAAAATGATAAAAAAATACAATCGTGGTGCATCAAAAGCTGTATATAATATCTACACAGGTGATGAATCCTGGATTTATGCATATGACCCCGAAACTAAGCAACAGTCAACAGTTTGGGTCTTCCAACATGAGCCGAACCCAACAAAAGTTGCTCGTGCGAAAAGCACTTTGAAGCAAATGGTCGCCTGTTTTTTTGGTATAGATGGACACGTGAACACAGTACCCCTAGAAAATTGTAAATCTGTTAATTCAGAGTGGTACACGACCATTTGTTTGCCAGAATTCTTTGCAGAAATCAGGAAGAATAATCCACAACGCAGAATCATTCTCCATCACGACAATGGAAGCTGTCACACTTCGGGTGAAACGACCCGATATTTGGAGGGTGAAACGGTGGAATTAACGGGTCATCCGCCATATAGCCCTGATTTGGCACCCAACGACTTCTTTTTATTCCCAACCGTGATGAATAAATTACGTGGTCAACGATTTTCAACCCGAGAAGAAGCCGTTGAGGCATTCAAAAATCATGTTTTGGAGATACCGTCTTCCGATTGGAAAAAGTGTTATGAAAACTGGTTTCACCGAATGCAAAAGTGCATTGATCATCATGGCGAATATTTTGAAAAGCAATAAAACCATATTTAACAGTCAATGATAGTTATTTTATTTTATTCCGGATACATAAATAGCAGCCCTCGTACAACAGTGACGCCACAGTGTTGAAATTTGGTATGCGTGTAGCTTAAGTGGCACAAATATAGGGAAAAGTCTGTAATCCTGAATTATTGCAATTTCTACATCAAAAAAAAAGTAACCACTTAACATGAACTCCCGTTACCTGTAATTTGAATGAAACTGTATGTTAAGTTGATTGGTTTTTCATTTCGTGGAACTATGTATTTTGATAGTCAAAGATTACAAATAATATTTTTTTGTTTTTATGGAAGACTCGCGAGATCTCAGTTCGGGGCGAACCACTAGTTAGGCATTGTTTTATTTATTAATTTTGTTTTTGCTGTTATTTCACTTAGTCACTAAGTGCTATGTGCACATATAGGATTAGTGCTATATGTGTTTTGTTGCGTCACAAATAATTTTTTTCTTCTTCCTTTTTTTGTAAGTTTTTTGTGGCTCAAGGGTAAGCTTAAATCAATTCACGGCCCACGCTGCAGTCATAGAACTAAATATAATACGACAATTTTCAACAATAAAAATATGTGAAACTAAATAACAATGTCTAACCTGATTCTATATGTATGTGTGTCTATCCGTGGCAATGTTGTTCCCAAACAGATGTGCCGAATTCAATGCGAAACTGCATTGGAATTAAGATTGAAATCATTGTTTGAGAACTGGTGTTTGCGAGCAATTTTTTTTGCCTGTCATCGTTATCGACTTTAACAAAAAATTACCGAACCGACTTCAGAAAACAGAAGATCGAAAAAAACAGAAATGGAACTCAAAAATGACCTCTACTTTGTTGAGCTTTGCAATAATGACGACCTCCGTGGTGCTGTGGGCGAATGTAAATAAGTATTCTATCAGTTATCTGGTTCCCATAGTAGGTACAAGCTCTGCTTAGTTTGGGGCTAGATAGCACTGTGTGAAATGTCCCGCCTTTTTTTCTTATTTATTTATTAATAATACCACACACACTTAGGTGCATAATTTTAGAAAAAACCATTGTGCTCGCGACACTGTTACCTACACCTCTGTATATAATTTGAGATGGAAAAAACCATTGTCTTCGCGATACTGTTACCGACACCTCTGTATATAATTTGAGATGGAAAAACCCATTGTCTTCGCGATACTGTTACCGACAACTCTGTATATAATTTGAGATGGAAAAAACCATTGTCTTCGCGATACTGTTACCGACACCTCTGTATATAATTTGAGATGGAAAAAACCATTGTCTTCGCGATACTGTTACCGACACCTCTGTATATAATTTGAGATGGAAAAAACCATACTCTTCGCGATACTGTTACCGACACCTCTGTATATAATTTGAGATGGAAAAAACCATTGTCTTCGCGATACTGTTACCGACACCTCTGTATATAATATGATTTTTTTTAGTTTGTGCAGAGGCGTTAGACCACTTTTTTAGTAAATTTTAATGTTTATGCGACATCCATCATGCTCATTTTACAACATCCAATTTTGTTTTCGTTTGCGAAGGGGCATAAGACAACTTTCTTAGTAAATTTTCATGTTTATTCAATCATGATCATTTTGCAACAACCAAATTTATTTGAAGTGAAAACTTCTTCAGGCGTTTGGGCATTTTTTGAGATTAGAAAATACTATTGAACTCGCGACACTGTTACTGTTACCGACACTGCTCCTGACGATTCAAAAAATACACACGTAATTGTTCAAGTTTTCACTTTTTTCTGCACTCTGAGTGCCACTTTTTTAAAATAATTCCCTTCTTACCTTTAAAATTATTTAACCCCAACGAAACTTAAATGGAGGCCATTTAAGTCCATAGAGTTAAACCCAGCATTTCCAATTTCCAAAAGCTAATGATAATTGGTTCATACAGTAAAGAGATAAGCTTGACACACATTAAAAGAAATCCGACGGATTGCAAATCTTCTAACTTAGAAAACTTAGTACTAGCCCACGCTGCTTTAAGTAGAAGGTACAATTGAACAGCGATCGATTGAAAGTGCAGTTAGTCGTTCCATACAATATTCAGGTCACCTTGTTTCGTTGACAAAATACCTAATAGATGAACATTGTTCAGTCCTTGAATAAATTAAGGGCATTGGTTACATCACAACATATAGACTGAATTGAAATAAGTCGTGCCTACTATCACAAAATACAGAGGTAGAGAAGTAAAGTTCGGGCCAATTTTTAGGGTTCCGTAGCCAAATGGCAAAAAACGGAACCCTTATGGATTTGTCATGTCTGTCTGTCCGTCTATAATGTCACAGCAACTTTTTTCCGAAACTATAAGAACTATACTGTTGAAACTTGGTAAGTAGATGTATTCTGTGAACCGCATTAAGATTTTTACACAAAAATAAACAAAAACAATAAATTTTGAGGGTTCCCCATACTAAGAACTGAAACTCGAAATTTTTTTTCAAACCCATACGTGTGGGTTATCTATGATGATATGAGGATATCTTATCTATCAAAAATGATATTGAGGTTACTAATATATTTTTTTCTAACCTGAATAGTTTGCGCGAGAGACACTTCCAAAGTGGTAAAATGTGTGTCCCTCACCTGTAACTTCTAAAATAAGAGAATGATAAAACTAAAAAAATATATAATGTACATTACCATACCATGCAAACTTCCACCGAAAATTGGTTTGAACAAGATCTAGTAAGTAGTTTTTTTTTAATACGTCATAAATCGTAAACCGCAATTTACCTTTCATTCAATCAACTCAAATATAAAAACAGTTACAACGAAATACAAGAACTTTTAAATTATGTTATTTGCTGCTACGGAACCCTTCATGGGCGAGTCCGACTCGCACTTGGCCGCTTTTACGTCTATTACCTACGCTGGAGCGTAGCGCTAGGCCTGGCACCCTGGCACCTACAGTGTTCAACAATATTCTACAACAAAATACACAACAATTTTGATAAGAACTGCATGTTAAACATGTATCGTAAATTATCACAAGTAAATTTACAATCTAACAGATGATGTCAGTGGTGGCGATTCTGTTGTTTACACTAACTAAAATTGTGTAAAATACGAACGGTCTTATTTTGTTAACGCTAAAGATCAAATTAGAATAACATTTAAAGTGACATTTCTAAAATTAAGTAATTTTTACTAAGATGGCGTGTTTGCGGGCTAGATTTAATCAGCACCAATTTGACTGCTGACTAGAACTAGGCCAAAAACACGCCATCTTAGTAAGAAATACCTAATTTTAGAAATTTCAATTTAAATGTCATTCTAATTTGATCTTTAGCGTAAACAAAATAAGACCGTTCGTATTGTACACAATTTTAGTTAGTGTAAACAACAGAATCGCCACCACTATCGTACAAGTCAGATTTGATCCGTAGCTTGAATAATTTAATTTATTTTTTTATAATTAGACCGGTAAGTACATACAATTTCCAATTATACTAATTATTACTTAATGTATTATAGCAATGAACACAAAAATATGATAAATAATTAAATAAATTCACGCAAATACAAAAAGAATATTAACTAAATTGTCATTATCAAGGTACTGTCAGTGAAAATCATTATTAGCTATTAAAAAGAAATTAATAATCGGCCAAGTGCGAGTCGGACTCGCGCACGAAGGGTTCCGTACCATTCTCTAAATACTTATCTATAAATACGAGCAACAAAATCATGTTTGTTGTATGGAAGCCCCCCTTAAATATTTGTTTTTTTTATCTAGCCTATGCTGTCCCACTGCTGGGCAAAGGCCTCCCCCTCAACTCTCCGCTTTTCTCGATCTTGTACTAAATCCCGCCAGTCCCTATAAAAAGCGTCCAAATCATCGCACCACAGCTTCTTAGGCCTTAATTAATTATTTATTTTTAAAGTGAATATATAACTAAATATTCTGTGAATATTTCAAGCGTCTGCCGGTTGCCGTTATCAATATCGAGCAAAAAACTCACGTTTGTTGTATAGGATCTCCCCTCAAAATATTTATATTATTCAGTTTTAATATTTGTTGTTATAGCGGCAACAGTAATACATAATCTGTGACAGACCTGGTGACAGACGGACAGACAGACAGCAGAGTCTTAGTAATAGGGTCCCATTTAACCCTTTGGGTACGGAACCCTAAAAAGTGCTAGTTAAAAAGTAACTGTTTGACAGGTCGGCCGAGTTAAAAGCAAGTAACTTGGCGATTGACTTTTTATATTGGATGGTATAACAAACCAGAAACGAGATGTACCTACCGTGAGAAAAACAAAAAACAATGGAAAAAGTTAATTTGTTTGCATGTTTGTAACCAATGAATATTAATAAGCACCTAATTATTGATGATTTATCCATTAAATTGAACCTATTGTTATCAATTGCACGCACTTACGCGACAGCCTTTGTCGCGTAAGTGCGTGCAATTGATGCTACTCTGAAGAGGCTGTCTACTAGGGAATGCAATCCCGACTCGAGATTGCAAATTCGAGATCCCGCGGGATTAGAAATATCAATCCCGCGGGATCCCGGAATTTTCGGGATCCCGTCTAGTTTAAAAAAATGTTAAGTTCGGATGACTGAAAAAGCTAATATATAGAATAAGCTGCTTGTTTGTGATAGTGAGGTTAACTAAAATAACATATTACTCGAGAGAAAATAAAAATCTTTATTCTTTAATCTTACCAACTAAATAATTATCGTCACCTGTCGCTAATATTCGGAAATAGTCGGAATAGTTTTCTAACGCTGTTTGGCGTTCCTGCCGCTCGCGGCCGTCAGTCAGCGCGCCGCTTGCGCCCCGAGTGGACGTGTGTAGCGTCGCTGACCACTGCCGCCCAATCCCGTCAATCTCGAACGGGATCTCGTCATATGATGCGTCGGGATTGATCCCGAAAAACTAGACGGGATCGGGATTGCATTCCCTACTGTCTACCAAACGTCACTTCATAGAAAATGGCATAACGTTTTTCTGCCTCGATTATTATTAGATATCAGCGAGTTTTTGATGTGTTTTTCAGGGAATAAAATAGATTTAGCGCGATCCATACTTTAATAGGAACTAGTAGCTAGTCAGTGTTAATATTATATTTATATCTATAGGTACTAATATTATATGAGGATCAGATGAGGGAAGTCATCAGGCGTGTTCAACTTGGATGGGCAGCTTTCGACAAACTAGCTGACACATTAAAATCCACTCGTATTCAACAATATCTTAAAACACGTCTCTATAACCAATGTGTTCTGCCAACTATGACTTATGCTGCCGAGACATGGAGGCTCACGAAGGAGGCTGTGTACAAAATAAGTGTATCACAGAGAGCCATGAAGCGCGCCATGCTCGGCATCACACTCTTAGATCGAGTTCCCAATACTGAAATTCGCAAGCAGACTAAAGTACAAAACGTCAGCAAGCGAATATTGGGGCTCAAGTGGAGTTGGGTAGGACACTTGGCCAGACGTAGTGACGACAGTTGGACTAAGGCCCTAACAGAGTGGAGGCCGAGAACTGGGCATCGAAATAGGGGACGTCCACCAGCGAGATGGGTCGACGACATCCATAAGACCGTGGGTCGTACGTGGTTCAGACTGGCACAGGATCAGGAAGTATGGCAGAAACAAAGAGAGGCCTATGCCCAGCAGTGGGTCGACACGGGCTGAAAATGAATATTATAAAGAGGAAAGATTTGTATTTCTGTGTGTGTGTATGTTTGTAATGATTAAACTCAAAAACTACTGTGCCGATTTCAAAAATTATTTCACCATTAGAATGCTACATTATCCCTGAGTAACATAGGCTACTTTTTATCTATCTGCGCAGAGGGAGGGTAATGTTTTATTGAAAAACTACGCGTGCGAAGCTGCGGATTGGTCAGCTAGTATTTTATATACTGCCTGAAGGTGCAACCCGCTTATGGCCCACCTGATGTTAAGTGGTAGCCATCGTCTGTACCAGAGAGTTGTCTCCAAGGTCACGCACGTTAGAAACTTAAAGCATCGTGTGCCTGTAATTTCACCGGCAACCATACCCTTCAAACCGAAACACAGCAATGCTGCTTGGCGGCAGAAATAGGTATGGTGGTAAATATGTAACTAGTGGTTCGCCACGAACTGAGATCTCGCGAGTCTCCAATTAAAACAAAAAAATATTATTTGTAATCTTTGACTATCAAAATAGTGTCACGAAATAAATAACCAAGTACTTGACCTACAGTTTCATTCAAATTACAGGTAACGGGAGTTCATGAATGAATGAATGAATGAAATACTCTTTATTGCACATCAAACAAAAATACAGTAATAATGGAAATAAACAATAAATAAAGGTACAATGGGTGGTCTTATCGCTAAAAGCGATCTCTTACAGACAACCTTTGTTGTGATGAACCTTTTCATGTAATGTGGTTAAGCTTTTTTGGGGTACAAATTGCAGTTATTCAGGATTTTAGACTGTTGCCTGTATTTGTGTCACTTAAGCTACACGCATACTAAATTACAGCACTGTGGGATCACTGGTGTACCTACCCTGTGAATTTTGTCAAAGTTTAGTTTTTATTATGGCTAATAACTCAAAAACTATAAAGAATTTACGAAAAATAAAAACGGAGTCTAAATGCACTAATGAATACCTTTCATTTGACGTCCCATCTGACCAGTTAGCCTCATTATCTTTTTTTTTACCCCTCTGTACCTTAATATCTCAACAACCCCCCAACATTTTAGCTCATTTAATCACACCAAAATTGTTCCATCACCTATGTATTAAATTTCACGATGATCGGATCAACGCTTCGAAAGTTATCCTCGTACAAACATACATACATACATACATACAACGCCGATTTGCCCAAGTTGATTTAGAGATCTCGCTTCGCTCTATCAAATCTCTTTTTAATAGAGCGAAGCGAGATCTCTAAATCAACTTTGGCAAATCTACCTACTACCTATGTAGTACTTCCCCGAACGAGGCCTTTCACAAGGAACTCTACTACTCTAAAGCAGTATGGAAGTCACGTTAGCAATAAACTGTTTAGAATACAATAGCTTTGTAAATCAATCAAAGTGTCTAGGACACGCCAACTCGCCAAATTTACTCCTTTAGAAGCCTTATAATTTCTATTACGTGTTTTTTCTAGACATAGCTTACATATTTATGACTTTATATATATTTAATTTGCTTTAATAATATTATTTTCTCACTGACATTCGTATTTTTATAGTAACATTTGTTTATGCATTAATTTGTGTTTGTTGATTGTTATACTGAGACATTCCACGAAGAGCATCGATTTTAGAGCACCTATTTTAAGAGCACCAATTGTATTAAATAAATAAATATTGCCGGACATTTCACACAGCGCTATCTCCAAACTAAGCAGATCTTGTACTATGGAAACCAGATAACTGATAGAATGCTTGTATACGTTTTTTTTGTAAATACATACTTATAATATATAGAGCAATAAGCAGACCCGGAACAAATATCTGTAGATTATGCAAACATTAGTTCCGCGGCGGGAATCGAACCCGCTACCTCCTGCGTCTCAGCCGGCTATACGCACACTGTACACGGATGTATTCCAGGAAGAGCAACGATAACTTCGTGGAATACCTCGTTATAATTACCTAATTGAATAATTATTGTAATTTGTTATTGTACCGTTCTACTGTCCGTCCGTCCGTCTCCGTCTATACTGTCTATACTAATATTATAAAGAGGAAAGATTTGTATTTTTGTGTGTATGTTTGTAATGAATAAACTTAAAAACTACTGCGACGATTTCAAAAATTCTTTCACCATTGGAAAGCTACATTCACCCTGAGTGACATAGGCTATATTTACTGCTAGCAAAGATTAGGGATCCTTACTAAAACTTAAGTAACGTAACCCAAGGTGTAAAATCAGTGCCCTAAAACGTCTTTCGTCGCATGCGCTGCGGAAACTATTGATGATAGAACAAACGTATGTTCTACAATATTAAAGAACATATCAATATCTAAAAAAAACTTCGTAATATTATAAAGAGGAAAGATTTGTTTGTTTGTATTGAATAGGCTCCGAAACTACTGGACCGATTTAAAAATTTCTTTCACTGTTGGGAAGCTACACTATCTCCGGGTGACACAGGCTACTTTTTACCCAACTGCGGAGAAGGAGCGTAATGTTTTTATTAAAAAGCTACGCGTGCGAAGCTGCGGATTGATCAGCTAGTTATATATAAACAAAATTAAATTAATCACACGGATCTCGGTACCTTCGCGACAGATTGGTGGGATTCGGCAGGCGAGCGAATGCCCTGGAAGAAAATTGCCGGGGAGACTGTTGCCCAGCAGTGGGTTGACACAGGTTGAATAAAATAAAAAATCATACGGACAACGACGTGATCCTGTTTATTTTTTCTTTTTAAGGTAATCAACCCTAAAAATAAACCCACTTAATCACTCTCGTATCCGTCAGTCTATCACTTAGATTTTTTTTATTTTATTACCAGCTTTAAAACAAACAGCAGCTTCAATTTGACGTCGCCATTTCCCGGTGATTCATTATGCATGCACTGGAGAGAACAGTAATGAGCTGCTCATTCTGCTAAAACAAAACAGGACAGTTGTTTAGATATAATACTGATAGGCCATCGGAGCTTATCTGATGATCCTATTGTGGTTTAGAATGCGATGCGTAAACAGGTGCTCTTTTCCTAGTAGCGATGTGGAGTCAGATTTGATTAGGTATAATTGCTTTTTTCTTCTTTCCGTAAAAGACGGCTGCTAACGGAACTATTATGATAATGATAATTATAAAACTACCTAATTAATAAACATAACAGTATTTATTACAGTTCCCGAGAACCCTATCTGTGGCGGCGGCAGCTGCAATGTTTCTGCCAAGGCGAGGCTGAAAACCAGCGTAGCTGAGCCCTCGACCTATTTACCACCACCTTCTACCTTGGTGCTACCTACAATAATGTACTAATGTTACTTAGAATTAAGCCTACTGTTGTGCCTACCTAGCTTTATTTAGTAATTATTGTACCTACCTACTTCTGTTAGCTTAATAGGTGTGTGTCTAAATAAATGCCTTTTATTTATTATTCATTTATTAAATCCACGTCAATTAAGGATAAAAATAAACGTAAGTATAACCTGTTTTTATCCAGGATTATTATGACTACAGAATATGTATTTATCCGTCAAAGCTTCGTCAATTGTATAATAACTTTTACATAGTAAACATTTTTTTACATACTTTAAACATTCAATGTCACTCTTATTTCGTATGTAAATTGGAATATTATTAGCACTTACAAGCTACCTATATCACCTTTGCTATAAAATGATTTGAATGAATAAATAAATATATTTTGTTTACTAATCTGTCTGTCTGCACAGTGTTATACTCGTATCTCGGCATACAGGGTTATATCTCGGCATCCGTAAGAGGTAGCCAGTTAAAAATTATCGCGGATTGCGTTGATGTATGAATTCATAATCTACAAATGCTTTTAAAAATGTACGGAACCCTGGTCTACACGAGCATGCCTCGAACTCGGTTGCTAATTTTGTATATTTACATATAATATATGTGTAGAAGAAATGAAAGAGGGGTTAGGTGGAATAATCATTAGAATGTAATGAACGAATGAATGAAAAAATGTTGATTTTTGCTATAAGTTGGTACTCTTGATAGTGTGGTTTATTTTTTCCATTTTGGTTCGTATTAGTATCTGGAAAGAAGTTAGTTTTACCACAGAATAATAACTAGTAACTACAGAAGCTTTACTTCGCAATGGTTTTCAAAGAAATATGACTCAATCTGATAAACAATATGATTTAATTTAGCTCGCGTTCCAGTCGAGCACTTGTTCATTTACATACCTACCAAATTTTTTTGAGGGAATATGGGTCTTAATTCACTGGACTACGGTTCATAATAAGTTATACGTGGTTATACGTATTGAAAGAGCCGCGGACTAGGGTTGCTTACTTCGAGAAACTACTTACGCCATCTAGCGCACAGCACGAGCCACTTGTGCTGTGCGGCGGGCAACGCGCAGCAGGCAGCGCCGAGTACGCTCATGTAGTCTAAGAGCTAGCTGCATAATTGTATATGCTATACGATTATTGCCAAAGATTTAATTTAATGAAGTAATAAAATAAAACACATTTTGTTCATTATACTTAAATAGACAAAAGAATAATAGATGTTGTGTGTGTAAAAATATCTGAAATTGTTTTTGTTTCGGACGAAACATAATAATTGTATCATTGTTACCTCACTAATAAATTAATTTATTACTTAACTGATCTCTTTTGAAATAATCCTACTAATATTATACAAAACATGTTTTTTTTCATAATATTGAGATGAAATTGATCATGATATTTTGGGTTGGTTTCGTTGAGCACTAATCCCACTCACTCAGCGCACATTTTATAATCGATTCATTAATAAATTTTGAGGTTAGTTGTGTCTATACATTTAATACTTTAACGAAAAAAATAATTGCAACAGGCATTATGAACGATACAAGACCATTTTTTTATAATTTTTATTTTCTTGTCCGTCTAGTTACCATATTGAATGAATTTGAACGATATTCGGCATTATAACTATATGTATACTATATTATAACTACAACGTCATTACTGGCGCTGGTTGCATATCTTGAAATTTTGTGAAAACTACTAAATCGATGAAAATTATTCTTCAGTTAAAAACCGATATCAGTTTCTAAAATCAAAAACTAAGGCGCGAGCAAACCCGCGGGTATCAGCTAGTACCTAAATGTGTGCTGAGTGTGTATAGTGCTCACCGAAACTAACTCATTATTTTTTATGTTGCACCTACAGTTTTACTGCAATATAGCAAAATATTATTTTATTATTAAAATTATTTATTTATTTATTTCCAAGCAAGAAATTCGCAATATGGATTCGCAAACTTCCTTTAAGTTGAATAGAATTCCATAGGTATCACCGTAAATATTTTGCGTTGGGCTCTTAGTCTAAGTTCGTAAATGAATACGACAAATGAAATGCAACTCGAATGAAACGGCTAAAATGTCTCTTTATTGTACTTTTAAATACTTTTAGGGTATTGATTTGGAATAGTACTTTGTTCAACAAGGGGAGAAAGGGTTTGTAGTTTGAATTAATTTCATTTCAAATAGGAACATAATGTAATCCAATCAGAGTAGATTTTACCTGTCAGCGTCTTTAGGTAACCAAAAAAAAGTTAAATTTCGATCACGATCCGTATTTAAACAATTAAATACTGCACAGTATCTTTTTGCTTTTTTTCGTTTTGTATCCATCTTGAAATTATCGAGAAAGTTGAACGTGGTCGAACAAATAGCGCGCGCGTGTGTGTCGTCTTTCGCTTGCGGCAGCCTACTAGATTGGCCCTTGCGCAATGGCCACCGCCTGTAGGTATGTTTTTAATACCTACACGCGGAGTGACACAGGCCTGGTTTTACTAAAAAAACTACGGATACGAGATAAAGAGTACCAACTTATAGAAAAAATATTTTTTTTATTAATTCATTCATTACACTCTAATCATTATTCCATCTTACCCTCTCTTTCATTTCTTCTACACATCAGTATGAGAAATATAAAAAGAAAGAGAAAGGTAGAGATTTAGACTTGAACCCATAAGAAACTTTTGAAATTCTTAAAAATAAATTTCAATTACACAGGCGAGTAAGCTCTACCTAGCGATTCAAGGAGTTGCAGCGAGCTATTTCACGCTGACCTTATATCACAAGTTACGCATCTGCTTCATTGGAAACAAGTCATCAAAACAGCCAGAGGCATACAGAGTTATTTCGCTTGTTCTTTAAAAGAAAACAAGGAACAACTCATGCAGGTTTTTTATTGATGATAGCCAAGCGCTTGACCACTATCTCACCTGGTGGTAAGTGATGGTGTGAGTGAAGATGGAGCACGCTTGCCTAGAAAGAACCTATTCACTCTGGTCTGGACTTGAACCCTCCGATATTATACTGGTTCGGAAAAACGTACGCCGGATGTGAGTTCCACTCCTTACTTGTGCTAACAAGAAAAGTTGAAGCAAATCGTTTGGTACATGGTTTGGTACGATTGTACCAAACGATAGATTCCAATTTGTATAATTTTTAATGAGTGATATCGTCTCTCAGATTAAAAATTACACAATTAAGGGGCTATCAGAGGGCATTTGTTACTATTTATTTCAGTGGTATAATATTATAGTGCAGTAACTTACGGTAGTTTCTCGAATTAGCAGACTGAAAGCTTATAAAATATTTCCGTCCCCGAATGGATATCCCCTGCCAATGCCTGTAAACCTAAACCGAGCGGGGCTTAAGCCGAGCGACCTCGCGCTAATCCTAAGTGGAGCAAAAACTTGAATTTTAATGGAGATCACACTTAACCGATTTACGAGAATTCCGGGCTTATTGATCGTTTCACCGGCATCGCTTGAACGAGTGGGCGATTAGCTAGGACACCTTTAAGTTACTAGATCTTCTAAGTTCTTTAAGATAAGATAACTCTTTATTGTACACCAAAGTAAAATACAGAACATAATTCTTACAAATAGATCTTTATTTAATCTTTAAATCTTTATTTTCCAGTCGTGCGTGAATAGTGATTTATTTTTAGATACATATTGTGTTTTTGAAGTAAAACTTCTTTACGAACGCTTGACTTGAAAAGTGCGAACGGAAGTTAATTTTATTTATTTATTTAGGTTTTCCAATAAGTAATACGCAGACTTACATTTAGATAAATTACAATAGAAGCGCTCAAACCCTCCGTCGTCCGAGACACCTTCTCGGAGACCCGGAGGACGAAATCACTTCCGCTAATGCGGAAGAGTCATCCACATTAGACAGAGCAAACACTCCACAAATACACCGACCTCGCCGGCGAGGTCGACGAGTCCCTTTAGTCGCCGCCTACACGAGGTACAAGCACGTACCCGGGCGTTTCTCTCCTGTTCCCGTCCCGGCAACAGCCCAAGCCGAGGTTCGTACCTAAGTGGTGCCCTTGCGCTAGTTGCCTCATCAAAAATAAAATTATAGGGCTGAGCGCCTTCTGCGCTCGTCAAAAGCTCGGTTAAGCTGCAACGGCCTCAGAGGCCAACAGCGAGATAAGTCCATTCGAAAAAAAAAAACCTGTGCTCACTCTGTGAAGGCAACCACACCTAACGCAGGTAAACATAATTAATGTCATTAAAATAGTGTAAAAAAAGGAGAGGGAGATATAAGTAAGTGAAGATAGAGAGAGAGAGTTACGTTTCGTATATTTTTAAACGTTAATGTGCGACGAATTGCGTCTGTCCAGAATGCACATAGACTGATCGACCTACATACGTGTGGACAATTTTGTAATTGAACAATTTTATAAATTGATATTTTAAAAAAGAAGTTTTATTTCAGTCGTGTGGTCTAAAGCACACTCGTTTTTTTTTATTATTTTTGCTTTGAGGTATGCGTCCAGTCAAAGTGGCCTTATTGCAAAAGAAGCAAGTACATACAAAGTACAGGACTGTACATCTGTACATAATCTAGTAAAATTCTAGTTTCGACCTAACATAGATTTTTATTCGCAATAACGAAAAAGACGTTACTCAAAATCTACGTGTTCTTTCAATGTGTTTTATAATCCAGTTATTATTTCAACATCGACCAAAATAAACCCAAACCAAATTCTAAATTAGTTTACTTAGTTTGACTTTTAAGAACTTAAAACCCCTTATTACAAAACGTGAAGAGCTAGAAATACGTAATGACAATGAATCAGTGACATAGAATCTCATTGGCAGTAAACTAATGAAACAGCCTTTAATTTGGCTGTCAATTTAGTTCAAGTCATATATACTGTTCAGTAACATTCCTAAAACTCCATGATTCACTTCATATAAACTTACATCATGATATTCAGTAGCTGAATACTAGACGTTTGTTTTCGTTAAAGTTCGGTGTACGACAGTAGATAACTTGATTGTAAATTTTAGAGTCAATTTAATTGGCAGTTCTTTACTCCAGCCAAGGTTAAGTGTGCAACGCGAAAAATAATGACATAGATTCACCTGACGTTACTCACGGCAGCGTACAAATCACATCAGATACAGTAAGTACGTCATTGAATTATTAATGTTACAAACAAAGCATTAAACACGATACGAAATCAATAATGCTAGACACATATTTAGCTATAAATGTAAATAGGTAGGTATATAATACACTAGTCGGTATCACCAGACATGTAAAACCTTCAAGGTTAAGTTACCTACGTTCATAATGTATTGGTCTCATAAAAACCGACGTGTGAGTATGTATACATATGCCACGTCGAATGTTTAGTTTGGCATTACTTTTGAAGAAAAACTTCTTAACGCACGCTTGACTTAGGGAGTAAGCTGGTGAATGCGTTGAGAGGGAGATATAAGTTAGTGAAGATAGAAAGAGAAATAGTTACGTTTCGTATGTTTTAAACGTTAATGTGCGAGTGCGAGTTGCGTATGTCCAGAATGAACATAGACTGATCGACCTACTGGCGTGTGGACAATTTTGTAATTGAACAATTTTATAAATTAGTATTTTGAAAAAGAAGTTTTACTTCAGTCGTGTGGCCTAAAGCACACTCGTTTTTTTCTAATTATTATTATTATTTAGAGTGGTCATAATCTATCTAAATACCATTTCATCGAAATTGGTCCAGTCGTAAAAACGTAACAAACAAGCAGACAGAGAGACTGACTGACTTTCGAATAATCTTGAACCTCATAAGTACCTATAGGAGTAGTTCCAATCGATTATTGGCTTTATGATTACGCTTTTCTGAGCGAATAAACAAACTTTGCCAAGAAATCCACTCTGTTCTTATAACTGGTTAAGTCGATAATATATATCCGGTGTTCCCGTAACCGGTGGTTTAGTGACAAAATTAACTGAACTTACATGAGACTTTTATAGAAAGTCCTTCTAGAATATTCAAACGCTCTCGGTGACGGATAGCGCTTGTTAGTAACGAGTGTGCTTGTCTTAGAGACAGGCCTATTCGAGGTTTACTTTTACTCGGATCATCGTAAGCTTGTCTCTTTTTACGTGTTACGTAGCGTCAAATAGTGTTGGGATCAAGACGTTTTGATTTGAGGTGTCATTTCATCTCATCTTTTTTTTATATATTAAACTTGTAGACACACTAGCTGACGGGCCTCCTGATGTTAAGCGGTCACCGCCGCCTATAAACTCCTGCAGCACTCGTGGTACTGCAGTCGCGTTGCCTAGCACTTAATAACCTATTTACACCTCTCTTGAAGGTTCATTTTGAAGCCCACCGGAAAAACCTCCGGAGGAAGGTCATTCCACATCTTGCAGGTGCGTGGAAGAAACGAGCGGGTGAAACGCACCGTGTGAGACTTCGACGCATCTACAATGTGGGTGAGCTTGTTTCCGGTTGCGGGAGGTTTGATGGTAGAAGTGCGAAGCAGGGATTTAATTGAATAGCTCTTCAGAACATTCGCCGTTATATATTTTATAGAAAACACTGAGCGCTCCGATGTTACGGCGCAGACTCAGCGGCTCCAGATCCTTAGATACTACTGGGTCGTCGACGATACGAACGGCTCTATTATACTAGATGTGTTTTAATTCGATGCACCCTTCAGAGAACATCGATGCACGTTAGCCCGGCTTGCACAACGATCCCTAAACGTACTTAGCGACTAAACATGTTTAAATTTGACGATTATATTTGTTTGATTTGATGACTCTCTAAATCATATTTAGCCACTTTGCAAAAGTCACCTTTAGTCTTTCTTCTTAGCTTCTTAGCTCAGCTTCAGTAGAAACCGGACCTAAATTTATAAGTAGGTACTTACTTATAAATTTAGGTCCGGTTTCTACTGAAGCTGAGCTAAGAAGCGAGTAAAATCAACCTATTTGTAAATGACCGAGCGAGCGAAGCGTCTCGGTTTCGAGATTTGGCAAAAATTGCTTCTGTCCTTCTGTCAGTCTGTTCTCGCCTACAGGTCGCAATTTTTAAGCGATTTTAACGAAAATTGGCAAACAAGTTCCTTGATTTATTTAATTTGTTTTTATTTATTTAATATTTTTGATTGTAGGAAAAGGGGAGAAGTGTGCTGTAGCGTTATTTATTGACGGATTCAAACAAGTTTGAGAGGCTAAGGACTTCATTCTACAAAAGATGTTGCAAAAAAAGATCCAAAAGGGGGAGTGGAGGGGGGATTGGGGGGGGGGGGGGGGGGTGAGGGGGGAATGAGGGGGTGGAGGGGAAATGAGGGGGTGGAGGGGGAATGAGGGGGGTGGAGGGGGAGTGAGGGGGTGGAGGGGGAGTGAGGGGGTGGAGGGGGAGTGAGGGGGTGGAGGGGGAGTGAGGGGGTGGAGGGGGAATGAGGGGGGGAGTGGAGGGGGAATGGAAGGGGAAGTTTGCTGTATATGTGGACGGATTTTAATTTTTGTATTTTTTTAAAAAAAGTATACCTACCACCTTAAATCATATTTAGCCACTAAATACGATTAGGCATCGTTGGGCACGTAAGTCGCCCTAAGAATAATATTTTTATTGTTTTTTGGGAGACTCGCGACATCTCTGTTCGGGCCGAACCAGTAGTGTAATTAACTTTACCATTACGACGTGCGTGATTATATTATTGGCTGACTTGACACATCTATCCGTTAATTTGTGGTGGTTATTAAATGTTCTAGGATAATTTCTTTTGCAAAGAAAAGTGTACAAATAATGTTTTATCAGCTAGGTTATGCACTTCCTACTTATTTACTTTTTACCTTTTCGAGCATCGCAAATTTATGAGAAGTCACCCTCACGCATAACTCGGCGAACTATTACGAAATTAATTAAGCACTCTGTAGGAGTCAGCGGAGGTGATAAAGAGGTACTCTCACCTTTATTATGCGCACCGCTAAGGAGTGAAACGCCTTGCCTGAGTCTGACCTAGGGGTCTTCAAGTCGCGAGTGAATAGGTCACTTCTAGGCTAGCGTGTACCATCTTAGACTGCATCGCTGCTTACCATCAGGCGAGATCGAGGTCAAACGCTAGTCTATAATTGATTAAAAAAAAGTAAATTGTGTAGTATTTTTTATTTAATTTTGTTAGAAGGTTATAAAAATCGTAGAAGAGAGAGCTCGGGTTGTCATAACACGGCTATTTTACTTGCTTAATGTGAGCGTTGCTGGGATCTAAGAGAGCTGACAATTTACATTTTAAATATGGTCTTGTTATAACTATTAATTGATAGAGCGAAGCGAGATCTCTAAATCAACTTGGGCAAATCGGCGTTGTATGTATGTATGTATGTTGATTTGTCTGAGGATAACTTTCGAAGCGTTAATCCGATCACCGTGAAATGTAATACATAGGTAGGTAGTGATGGTACAATTTTGGTGTGACTAAATGAGCTAAAAATGTTGGGGGCTTGTTGAGATATTAGGGTTCAAGAGGGGTAAAAAACTGAAAATGAGGCTAATAGGTCAAGTGGGACGTCAAATGAAAGGTATTCATTAGTACATTGAGAATCCGAAATTTTATTTTTCGTAAATTCTTTATAATTTTTGAGTTAATAGCCATAATAAAAACTAAACTTCGATAAAATTCACAGGGTACATCAGTGACCCCACCCACAGTGCTGTAATTTGGTATGCGTCTAGCTTAAGTAACACAAATATAGGCAATCTAAAATCTAGAATAGCTGCAATTTTTACCCCAAAAACGTGTAACTAAATTACGTGAACTCTGGTTACCTGTAATTTGAATGAAACTATCATCATCATCATATCAGCCGTAGGACGTCCACTGCTGGACAAAGGCCTCCCTCATTGATCTCCAGGAACTGCGGTTGGAAGCGGCCTGCATCCAACGCCGACCTGCGGTTCTTACCAAGTCGTCTGCCCATCTTGTGGGTGGACGTCCTACGCTGCGCTTGCCGGTCCGTGGCCTCCACTCGAGAACCTTTCGGCCCCATCGGCCATATGTTCTGCGCGCTATATGGCCTGCCCATTGCCACTTCAACGTGCTAATCCGTCGGGCTATGTCGGTGACTTGAGTTCTCCTACGTATCTCCTCATTTCTGATTCGATCCCGTAGAGAAACCCCGAGCATAGCCCTCTCCATAGCTCGTTGAGCGACTTTGAGCTTATTGAATGAAACTATAGGTCAAGGTAATTCGTTATTTAGTTCGTGGCACTATTTTGATAGTCAAAGATTACAAATAATATTGTGTTTGGATCGGAGACTCGCGAGATCTCAGTTCGGTGCGAATCACTAGTGATAATAATCTTATAATAAACAGGGTATTCATAACGTTAATAATAAGCAGATGTCATCAATGTTGCAAAATCATGAATGAACATTGAATAGTGAATCACCATAACCGCCAAAGTACTCAGAACAGCTGTTAAACAGATGGCGAAACTTTATAATTTCTGTAATTTTGTATGATTTATTGTTACGAAGAAAGAATATTATTTTGGATATTTTGTTACTTGTTGTCCGACATTTTTTATTTTCTGACAGTGACAGTTAATGTCACCTGTCATAAACTTTGACGAGTACGAGTAACTTCACTTCATGTGGTTTTGGTTTTATTTTGTGGACCACCTAATAAAGCGCGTCCCACACGATGAAGAGATAGCATAGTTAAACCTAACCTTACAGTGTGCATAGGTTTCAAGACATTAATAATATTAAACTATACATAGTTTTTAATTAAAAATAAAAAAAAAATAAGAAAAATAGCATCCAAGGGTTGATTGGTAGAGATCGTTTGTTTGTTTTATGGTGTGAAGTATTTTCTAATATATTATATCATCATCATCCACAGCCTGACTTCACCCATTGTTAGGTACAGGCCTCCCCAAGTTTGTGCTATCCACCACGTTCCTACGCTAGTCTTACCCACTGACGGCCCGCGACCTTTACGATGTTGTCCACCCATCTCGCTGCTGGACGTCCTACCCTTCTATACCCGCTCCTCGGCCACCATTCAGTCACTGTCCTGCTCCATCTGTCATCACCACGTCTAGCCAAGTGTCCCACCCAAGACCATTTGAGCTCCATAACTCGATTCCCAACGTCTAACAGTCTCTAACAGTATGATGGCGAGAATGGTACGCTCCATGGCTCTCTGTGCAACTCTTAACTTGTACACAGCCTCCTGCGTGAGCGTCCATGTCTGGGCACCGTAGGTCATGGTAGGCAGAACACATTGGTTGAATAAGCGGGTCTTCAGACACTGTGGAGTTTTAGGCGACCTAAGGATGTCGTCTAACTTGCCGAATGCAGCCCATCCCAATTGGATCCTTTTAGTAGAGATTTCCTTCTGCTGATGCTCTTTACCAAACGATAGAATATGTCCAAGATAAACATACTGGTCGACTGTCTCCAGCCTCTCATTTCCCACGGTTACATGACATATGAGACATTCGAGAGCACCTTCGTCTTGAACATATTCATCTTAAGGCCTACATAAATGTTTATATCTATCTATCTACACTCAAAGAAGCATCAAAAAGATGTTGCAGCATTGCCTGGATATCACTAAAGTTTTCTGCAAATAGTACGAGATTATCTGCGAATCTAAGTTGAGACAAGTTGACACCATCGATGTTTATTCGATAATTTTCCCATTCAAAGCTTCTTATAACATCTTCGAGGACAGCTGTAAAAAGCTTTGGAGAAATGGTGTCCCCTTGTCTCAGCCCCCGCTGGATGGGCACCGGATTTGTTAGCGTGTGAACTCGTACTTGCGGTGTAGGCGAAGTATAGAGCTCCCGGAGCACTTCCACGTAGCGGGAATCGATCAAATATATTGTATAATTTGCCTTTTACCTGTATCGTACGTAATGCAGTCGAATGTTGACTGCAGTTATTATTTATTTTAACACTTTTTACTTAATTTGTTTCAAATATGTGCGAATATGTGTCGGCGTTGGATGCAGGCCGCTTCCAACCGCAGTTCCTGGAGATCAATGAGGGAGGCCTTTGTCCAGCAGTGGACTTCCTACGGCTGATATGATGATGATGATGTGCAAAAAACCTCTGATAGACATACAAACATGAACCTTATTATTACTTATATCACTGATCATCATCATCATCATCAGCCGGTAGACGTCCATTACTGAACATAGGCCTCCACCTTAGATCGCCACAACGAGCGGTTGGTAGCCGTTTGCGCCCAACGGCTCCCCGCGATTCTTACTAGATCGTCGGTCCACCTTGTGGGGGGCCGGCCTACGCTGCGTCTTCCAGTCCGTGGTCTCCACTCGAGAACCTTTCTTCCCCAACGGTTATCGGTTCTACGATGTGGCCTGCCCATTGCCACTTCAACTTGCTAATTTTGAGAGCTATGAACTTTAGTTCTTCTGCGGATTTCCTCATTGTAGATTTTGTCACGCAAAGAAACCCCGAGCATAGCCCTCTCCATAGCTCGTTGAGTGACCTTGAGCTTGGTCATGAGGCCATGAGTAAAGGACCACGTTTCAGTGCCATAGGTCATCACTGGCAACACATACTCGTTGAAGACTTTATAACATAGATAAAAACAGGTATTTATCGCGCATGTGCCTTTTTCATTTGTTTTTTTAATTAGTTATTATGTAACAATGATTGCGAAAGTTTGAAAAATATTATGATTATTTTATTCAACTAGAATAGCATTATACACCAGTAATACTAATCGAGAAGACAACAATAGAAGACATAATCAAAAAAAAATAAACGAAAAAACACACATGAAGAAATAAACAAATCAATAATACATAAATATCGTGACATAAAATGTAAAATAACTTAAGTAATAATAATACAATAATATAAAGTAAATAAAAAAAACATGTCAAAAATAATATTGAAAAACTAATAATAATCATCATCATCATATCAGCCGTAGGACGTCCACTGCTGGACAAAGGCCTCCCTCATTGATCTCCAGGAACTGCGGTTGGAAGCGGCCTGCATCCAACGCCGACCTGCGGTTCTTACCAAGTCGTCTGCCCATCTTGTGGGTGGACGTCCTACGCTGCGCTTGCCGGTCCGTGGCCTCCACTCGAGAACCTTTCGGCCCCATCGGCGAGACGTGGTCCTTCACTATTGGCCTTATGAATAAGCTCAGAGTCGCTCAACGAGCTATGGAGAGGGCTATGCTCGGAGTTTCTCTACGGGATCGAATCAGAAATGAGGAGATACGTAGGAGAACTCAAGTCACCGACATAGCCTGACGGATTAGCACGTTGAAGTGGCAATGGGCAGGCCATATAGCGCGCAGAAACTAATAATATAAGAGTTAAATTAAATAATTAATTTATAACGGAACAGAATCTTTTAAAGTATCTAAGAATGATGAGAACGACGACCTCCGTGGCGCAGTGGGCGAACAACCGGCTGAGACGCAGGAGGTAGAGGGTTCGATTCCCGCCGCGGAACAAATGTTTGCATGATCTACAGATGTTTCGGGTCTGGTTGTTTTTCTATATATTATAAGTAAATATGTATTTTTGTGTTTTTGAGTGGGCAGACGACTTGGTAAGAACCGCCGGTGGGCGTTGGATGCAGGCCGCTTCCAACCGCAGTTCCTGGAGATCAATGAGGGAGACCTTTGTCCAGCAGTGGACGTCCTACGGCTGATATGATGATGCTGATGATATGATGATGTATTTACAAAAAAAAAGTATATAAGTATTCTATCAGTAATCTGGTTCCCATAGTACAAGCTCTGTTTAGTTTGGGGCTAGATAGCGCTGTGTGAAATGTCCAGCAATATTTATTTATTTATTAATATTTCGACAGGATTCCAATGTCATTTGATTTTATTCTTCGTTGGTACACACGGCTACACATCAAGCTATACATTTCCAGTATAAGCTGACCTCTCATTGTACGAAAAGCATACACAATGCGAGGTCTGCTTAAACTGGAAATTTCCAGTTGTTCCAGTCCAATTTCCAGATTTGACAGGAGTCACGGTAGTAACCGTGACTCCTGTCAAATCTGACCAATTACATTTCCACAAGTACAATAGTAACCCTATTGGGCCCCACCTACTAGGTCCTACTGGAATCATTAAAATTAAAGTATCGTTAAAAACATAAATATCAAATACTCACTGTCGCACATACACACACTCAAACTTGCATAAACCCACACTCACACCCCACACACACCCACACACACAAAGAGAGAGAATATTCATAGCACCACTTCTAGTATTTTTTGTTTATTTTGCTGTGTGAAATGTCCAGCCATATTTATTATTTATATTTATTTACCTACGGAATTCTAAGAAACAGTATTGAATTTCCACTAATAGATAAATTAAATCAGACAAACAGTGAACAATGGCTGACAAGTATAATTATTTAATGGATAAAAACACAATATAATCAGTAATCGGATAATACTCAAATTCTGATAATTGCAATATCGCCTACTCTATAAATAAAGGCTAGAGTCTCAGGTGAGGTAATAACTTTAACGGACAAAGTCATCGGTGTACATATGGCACATGTCCGTACAGTAAAGTCACAGGTATTAACTTATATTCCACTAGCTGTTGCCCGCGACTTCGTACGCGTTACAATACTAAATGTGTAGGTAACGTAGAAATAAAGCTAAACTCGCTGTTGCAACTTGACTTGACACCCCATTTTTATCCCATGGGAACTGGTTTCAGGGATAAATGGTAGTTTATGTGGTGATCCAGGTTTTATTCTACGTATGTACAAAATTTCATCGAAATCGGTTCAGCCGTTACGGCGTGATTGAGTAACAAACAAACATCCAAACTTTCGCATTTATAATATTACCTATAATATATATAGATACAAAAGGAAAGACCCAAAATTAACAAATGTTTGCTTCGTGTCCGCCATTGAATATTTTTCCCAATTGCCGTGATATACACACATGCATCTTAAATGTTAAAACTTAGCAAGTAAACAGGCATTACAGAGTTGGCGAGAGGATTACCATCGGATCGGGAAACAGCTATTATTATATATTATATATATATATATTACTATATACAAATTTCAGCGACGACGATTGGACGGAGCATATAAAAATGCAAAAAAGTGACAGCGCTTTTTACTTGCTTAGGTGAAGAACGAGACAAACAGTATCATAGCCGCGCCGCACAGTCACAGGAGTAAATGCCGTAAGCGACAACAGATAAAATCTCGAACTTCATGAGAATCAACACATGAAAAAAAAGCTTTTCTATTAATTTAAGTACCATAATAACCTACATAACTGTGTAAATACTTTAAATCTTTTCTTGAGTCGGTGAATGAACGATATTAGTGTTTTTGAAGAGCCGATTTTGACAAATAATTGTATCGAGAAAAGTTTCACCAATTGCTTTTCTGACTTTCATTTATGTAGTTTAAATCCTCAAGTAAATATTGTTTAAATATGAAATCAGTACCAGTTTTCGTTATTGAATTTCGTTAACGACTGTTGCTTAGCGGCTCAATTTTATTTACATATCGTCTTAAGACAAAAAAAAATACAAAACAGCTCGTCCATCGTATAACGTTATGTAGAGCTGGTTTTATGACGCCTCAATAGTTGACAACGTCGTGATTTACAATTAAAAAGAAGAACGTTTGGCATAGTCCCGATCCGCGAGTTTCTTTTTTCAAAATGGCGTCTTTACAATGAAATTTTTATATGTAGATTAAGGAAATATACACGAACAAAAAATGTCATATTAATAATGTCCTAAAGTATCACGTTACGGAGATAATAAGACATAAAGATTGCAAAGTGATTATTTTTCAATCATTTAGTGAAATATTCGTAACTTTAACACAGCCTTATAAAATCTACCAATCATAGTGCAGACTCAGCGGGAACGGCCTGTAGCTACTTCTCTAGTACCGGTTAAAGCTGCCTGTCCACCAAACCATTCAAATCTACTTTAAAAAGTAGTAGAATTCCTTAAAAAAGGGCTCGCCCAGGGCACAACTACCATCATACCTATTTCTGCCGTCAATCAGGATTGCTGTGTTTCGGTTTGTTCTTTGGTATTTTTTAGGCTTTCGTTGGACAGTGGACACTGATTTTTGAACACCTAGAGTAATATGTTAGGTTGGGCTCTGCATGTATTGACTATAATCGTCGCGAAAAAACATTGCTTATTTCGGTTTGAAGGGTATGGTTGCCGGTGAAATTACAAGAATAATAAGGCTTTACACCTGTATGCCCCACGTTGATGGACGCAAGGCAGTGCAGGGCACGTTTCTAAGGTGCGTGACCTACGAGGTAATACTTTGTTATAGGCGATGGTTACCACTTCACATCAGGTTGTCCATAGGCTTGTTCCATCTCTAAGTTGTATATAAAAACAAAGAAGCGTTCTACACCACTTCGGTGGACTAGTAACTTAACTTTCCCCAACATTTCTTTCGAAGCGGGAGCACGAAGTATTTATTTTCCATCAGTAAGTTCAAATATTTGTCGGCCATAGCATTTTCAGTCCCAATTAACGGGAACCATAGTTTGTGTTGGCTACTTTAATTGGGGAGAACGCAGTTCTTGCTTCTTTTCATTTATTTAACACCACAAAATAGATAGTAACAGAAGTTAAGCTTAGTTTAACGAGCGATGACAGACGCACGCGTACGAGTATATATACACATCATAATAATAATAATAATATATGTATAAGTATTTATATCTAGCTTTACACCAAAACACGTATAACACCATTCACACTAATTTACTCCCTATACTCATACAGTACACGCGCCCTGACACGCAACACACACACACACACCCTATTGCATGCACACACATATGAAAACCCCAACACTCATAAACACACACACCCATACACACAAACACACCCACAAACACATACACACACGTACGTACACATTCTACCCATATGCTCGCTACTGTTGGATAACCTATTCCATATAAAAATCTGTTACCTAGATAAATAAATTGGATGGCTATTGAACAGCAGGGTCTTCTGACACAAGTATATAATATACTTAAAAGAAGATCCCTAATACTTTGTAAAAGTTCTATAGTTTACAGAAATACTTAAAAACATTTTGATTTTGATATAAAACATATATAAAATGTTTACGTGACAATGAATAAACGTTCTTATCCAAATCTTTGTGTATTTCATCATGATCATCATCAATGGCTTCAGGACAAATGTTTTTTTACAAAATAAGCGAATATATGACTACCTCCGTGGCGCAGTGGGCGAATAGCCGGCTGAGACGCAGGAGGTAGCGGGTTCGATTCCCGCCGCGGAACAAATGTTTGCATGATCTTCAGATGTTTGTTCCGGGTCTGGATGTTTTTTTATATATTTTATGTAAATATTTACAAAAAAAAACTATACAAGTATAATATCAGTTATCTGGTTCCCACAGTACAAGCTCTGTTTAGTTTAACGCTAGATAGCGCTGTGTGGCATGTCCAGCAATATATTTATATTTACTATGTAACTTTCCTAATTATTGTTTTATATTTTGACAGTGTTTTATAATTATCTAATTAATTATATTAAAACTATTTAATGTATGTAGCTATAATATTGACCTTGTTGTGTATTTGGTTGCAGAATATTGCAGGCACTACCGCTACGCTCGAGTATAGGGTTGTCGGCAAATAAAATTGAAGTCGGCCCGAACTTTACTTCTTTACCTATCTGTTTTGTGTCACTAGTTTGCAGTCGGTTGTTCGATTTTATTTCGCCGCGAATGCAGCTTCCATTTACATATTGCACGGGTCACGTTTGCATATCACTGTGCACCTTTTTTGTTTGCCTACCAATATATTATTTTAAACTATCATCAACATCATATCAGCCGTAGGACGTCCACTGCTGGACAAAGGCCTCCCTCATTGATCTCCAGAAACTGCGGTTGGAAGCGGCCTGCATCCAACGCCTACCTGCGGTTCTTACCAAGTCGTCTGCCCATCTTGTAGGTGGACGTCCTACGCTGCGCTTGCCGGTCCGTGGCCTCCATTCGATAAGTCTCCGGCCCCATCGGCCATCTGTTCTGCGCGCTATATGGCCTGCCCATTGCCACTTCAACGTGCTAATCCGTCGGGCTATGTCGGTGACTTGAGTTCTCCTACGTATCTCCTCATTTCTGATTCTATCCCGTAGAGAAACCCCGAGCATAGCCCTTTCCATAGCTCGTTGAGCGACTCTGAGCTTAATCATAAGGCTAATAGTGAAGGACCACGTCTCGGTTCCATATGTCATCACTGGTAACACACACTGATTGAAGACTTTCGTCTTAAGGCACTGAGGTATGTTAAACTATAAATCGAGGAAATCAAATAAGGCGGATTTAACAGTCGTGTCAAAATATTACCAACAAATAACAGAACCAAATGATACAAAATGTAATATCGTCCTGTCGAAATATTGATTTAGGATTAACTAAATAGTTTTTCTGAGTGTAATTTTTCAATAGAAAGTGAAACTTGGATCATATGCTTATATTTATACTCATTGTTATAGATTATGGATGTTTGACATGGTGACTGCAGGTTCCTTTTATCATCGCATCGCTTGCCATCGGCAATGAATCCCTCCACACACCTACCTTGGAGACGATTGATGTGGTCGCGCACCGTGAGGTTCCAGAGGAATTTCCTCCCGCGAACACTTCGCTTGTGGAATGGTCTCCCTGCCGAGGTTTTCCCTAGGGACTACAGTATGGGGTTCTTCAAAAAGGGCGTTTTGAAAATTTTAAAGGGTCGGCAATGCGCGAGTAAAACCTTTGGTCTTACAAACGTCCATAGGCTACGGTAACCGCTTACCATCAGGTGGGTTGTATGCTTATTAGCTACCTTAGTGGTATATAAATAAAAAAAACCGGCCAAGCGTGAGTCGGACTCGCACACGAAGGGTTCCGTACCATTATCTATAAAAACGGCAATAAATCACGTTTGCTGTATGAGAGCCCCTCTTAAGTATTTGTTTTATTTTAATTTAATTATTTATTTTTAAAGTAACAATATAACTAAATATTCTGTGAATATTACAAGCGTCTACCTGTTGCCGTTATCAATATCGAGCTAAAACGAGCAAAAGAATCATGTTTGTTGTATGGGAAGCCTCCCTTAAATATTTATTTTATTCTGGTTTTAGCATTTGCTGTGATAGCGGCAACAGAAATACATCATCTGTAAAAATTTCAACTGTCTAACTACCACGGTTCATGAGATACAGCCTGGTGACAGACGGACGGACAAACAGACAGACAGCGGAGCCTCAGTAATAGGGTGCCCTTTGGGTACGGAACTCTAATAACATAATCATTATTTGGCATAAGGTATGTGATTAATTTTTCGATTTCTTGTGTAGGCGTTTGTACAAAATACATAAAGTATTTTGTACATGATCAATGACGGGGCCCGTACCTACTATGATCATGATCATAGTAGGTACGGGCCCCGTAACTGCAGTCAACATTCGACTGCATTACGTACGATACAGGTAAAAGGCAAATTATACAATATATTTGATCGATTCCCGCTACGTGGAAGTGCTCCGGGAGCTCTATACTTCGCCTACACCGCAAGTACGAGTTCACACGCTAACAAATCCGGTGCCCATCCAGCGGGGGCTGAGACAAGGGGACACCATTTCTCCAAAGCTTTTTACAGCTGTCCTCGAAGATGTTATAAGAAGCTTTGAATGGGAAAATTATCGAATAAACATCGATGGTGTCAACTTGTCTCAACTTAGATTCGCAGATAATCTCGTACTATTTGCAGAAAACTTTAGTGATATCCAGGCAATGCTGCAACATCTTTTTGATGCTTCTTTGAGTGTAGATAGATAGATATAAACATTTATGTAGGCCTTAAGATGAATATGTTCAAGACGAAGGTGCTCTCGAATGTCTCATATGTCATGTAACCGTGGGAAATGAGAGGCTGGAGACAGTCGACCAGTATGTTTATCTTGGACATATTCTATCGTTTGGTAAAGAGCATCAGCAGAAGGAAATCTCTACTAAAAGGATCCAATTGGGATGGGCTGCATTCGGCAAGTTAGACGACATCCTTAGGTCGCCTAAAACTCCACAGTGTCTGAAGACCCGCTTATTCAACCAATGTGTTCTGCCTACCATGACCTACGGTGCCCAGACATGGACGCTCACGCAGGAGGCTGTGTACAAGTTAAGAGTTGCACAGAGAGCCATGGAGCGTACCATTCTCGCCATCATACTGTTAGAGACTGTTAGACGTTGGGAATCGAGTTATGGAGCTCAAATGGTCTTGGGTGGGACACTTGGCTAGACGTGGTGATGACAGATGGAGCAGGACAGTGACTGAATGGTGGCCGAGGAGCGGGTATAGAAGGGTAGGACGTCCAGCAGCGAGATGGGTGGACAACATCGTAAAGGTCGCGGGCCGTCAGTGGGTAAGACTAGCGTAGGAACGTGGTGGATAGCACAAACTTGGGGAGGCCTGTACCTAACAATGGGTGAAGTCAGGCTGTGGATGATGATGATATAATATATTAGAAAATACTTCACACCATAAAACAAACAAACGATCTCTACCAATCAACCCTTGGATGCTATTTTTCTTATTTTTTTTTTATTTTTAATTAAAAACTATGTATAGTTTAATATTATTAATGTCTTGAAACCTATGCACACTGTAAGGTTAGGTTTAACTATGCTATCTCTTCATCGTGTGGGACGCGCTTTATTAGGTGGTCCACAAAATAAAACCAAAACCACATGAAGTGAAGTTACTCGTACTCGTCAAAGTTTATGACAGGTGACATTAACTGTCACTGTCAGAAAATAAAAAATGTCGGACAACAAGTAACAAAATATCCAAAATAATATTCTTTCTTCGTAACAATAAATCATACAAAATTACAGAAATTATAAAGTTTCGCCATCTGTTTAACAGCTGTTCTGAGTACTTTGGCGGTTATGGTGATTCACTATTCAATGTTCATTCATGATTTTGCAACATTGATGACATCTGCTTATTATTAACGTTATGAATACCCTGTTTATTATAAGATTATTATCACTAGTGATTCGCACCGAACTGAGATCTCGCGAGTCTCCGATCCAAACACAATATTATTTGTAATCTTTGACTATCAAAATAGTGCCACGAACTAAATAACGAATTACCTTGACCTATAGTTTCATTCAATACATAGATTAAAATTACGGAGAGCGACTCTCATAGGGCAATCTACGACGTGTACACATAAGCTAGACTAACCCTAGCTAGAGTATCACTAGTCTACGTAGACACTACGTGTACTACATCTCTACATGTACGTAGAAATTAGAGTATAGATTAGATTAGTCTCCAAGCGGTCTAGCACTATTCTCTCTCCGTGGACAGGCGCTTAATGAGGCCATAAACGTGCCGTCAAATAATTGTGATTATTGGTAAAATAATAATACTAAATACTATCGACTCAAAACTCTTTATTTACTACTAAAAACATTTAGCAATGTATAACAATAAATGTTTCAAATTTAATTAATGTAATTTTCGTTCGTAAGACAATACTTCATAGTGTACTTTTTGAACGGTGGCGTGCCCAAAATATTGTGTCGCGTACCATCAATAGAACGCGTGCCTGGTTCGCCATCCCTGTCAGGTGAACCACAACAAAACGTGAAACTCTACACGAAAAAAGCCGCGGGCAGAAGCTTGTTCCAAACAAAATGAAAGCATCCCTAAAGGCGCATTCACATTATCTACTGTTGTAGTCAGATATTTTATCTTATTCCCGTCTCAAGTGGAATCTTCATATAACAATGTCTGGTCAGAACTGAGACAAAAACTCGGGGCACAATGGGGCGGGTCGCGGCAGTTTTCACACGTCTCCCAGTTAGGAGGCTGTGTGGTTAGTAGCTGGATCATCTTAAAGGTTTAATAATCAATTTGCATTTCTGTCTCTGTCGTATACTACAATAACTACTGTGTCAATTTGTGTACTCCTGCAGTACCATACCATTGTTATCTGTCAAACTGTAATAAAAAATGAGTCGTATGTACATGGGACGAGAAGCCTCACATTACCGTAACACAGTTGTAAACTAGCACGGAAGGTAAAGTTCTTCAACAGTATACTTACTTACCTACCCTCATTGTTTCGTAGATTTACTTACGATTGTTACAATATTTTTAGATTACTTATTATGATACTAAAGTAGGTAGGTATAGTACTGTTTTATAAGAAGATAAATAAATGTATTCTTATTCTCATTTGTTGGAATAGTTGCACAGCTTTGTCCTTTTCGATCAGATTTAAAACTACCGGACAACGTTCATTCATTCTGTCGTACAAACTGTATAGATGACTCAGATCAACTCAGATAACGGGATAATTCAAATCAAATATTTTTTCCGTCATTCTTTCTCGTTTTCATTCATTTATAGTGATTCATTTATACCGGAATGAACGTTAGTGGGTGCAACGCTACAATTTACAAAACACTGTAACTATTCAAAGGATAGTTCGGAATAAAAAAGAAGGTTTTAGTTGCATGTTTTTTTTATTTGTTAATAATAAAAATTACGATGGGCCCAGAAATCAGAAACTGAGCGATGACTAGCCTTGAGTCGGCAATTTAAAAAAATCAGTCGAACTTCTCACTTACGCAAAGTTGCTTTACCTACTTTATTTCTGACACCAGTTTTAGGGTTCCGTACCTAAAGGATAAAACGGGACCCTATTACTAAGACTCCGCTGTCTGTCCGTCTGCCGCTACAACAAGAAATACTAAAAACAGAATAAAATAAATATATTTAAAGGGGGCTCCCATACAACAAACGTGATTTTTTTGCTCGATATTGATAACGGAAACAGGTATACGCTTGAAATATTCACAGAATATTTAGTTATATATTCACTTAAAAAATAAATAATTAAAATAAAATAAAACAAACATTTCAGAGGGGCTCCCATACAACAAACGTGATTTTTTTGCTCGTTTTTATAGATAATGGTACGGAACCCTTCGTGCGCGAGTCCGATTCGCACTTGGCCGGTTTTTTAATTACGAAACTTTATCTTATACAAATACCAATACTTTCATGTCAATTTTCCTTTAAATAGATTTAAATTACAAAAAATAAACTTGAAATAAAAAATAAAAGCGCGCAACATTTATAATTAGTCAGCTAATGATAGGAGAGACCAATAAGTGCATGTAATCTCAGTTATGCAAGCAAGTTTGCATCATTTAGGTGTATAATTTATCCAATTAGGACATTCTTACATCTAGAAATGTGTAATAGGTTTTTTTTAATACTTCAATGCTCAGTCAAAAGAATGCCGCCTCGTTCTTTGTCCATAATAAGATTTTAATTGGTAAATTGGAGACGGGTTACTCCTTTTTAGTTTACCTAGTTCCCATATCTCAATTAATGCACCTTTTAAACCTAAATAGACATTATATTTAACTTTTAAGATTAATCTATATTTTATAGTACTTTTAGACGAACTCCGTGGCGCAGTGGGCGAATAGCCGGCTGAGACTCGGGAGATAGCGGGTTCGATTCCCGCCGCGGAACAAATGTTTGCATGATCTGTAGATATTTGTTCTGGTTCTGGGTGTTTTTCTATATATTATAAGTATGTATATAATCCAAAAATATTGGAGTTAAATGTCAAACTTAAACATGTTTGTTAACACGATAACGGCTCCGTAAAGGGAGCGTTCAGTAATTACGTGAGACGATTTTGACGATTGTTTGACCCCCCCCCCCCCTGGTAAGATGTCGTGAAATTTGTTTCACCCCCCCCCCCCCCCCCTTTATCTCACGTGAAATTTTTCAAATGTTTTTCAATAGGGTAACTTGGCGAAGTAAATTTGAAAATTTAATGAGTCTCCTTGAAATACAATCTTCACGGCAAATCCTTATTTAATTTTGAAATGAAAGAGGTCACAGTCCGGTTGTGAAACAATAATGGACACCGGGAACGCAAACACTTATCGGTATTAAAATGTTTTTTTTTATTTCCTCGCATTCCTGATGAACAGTTGTGTTATACTATTACTTAAATATTTTTTTTAATTTAAATAGCCGTGACAACTACTTACCACACGGCACCGGATCTCGACTGCAATCCAATGCACTCTCTTTTAATGTCTATCGGCGGAGAATTCTTTTTGTCTCGCAGGCGCTTCGACAAATTACATTATTGTTTCCCGATCTGATGGTAATCCTCCCGTCAACTCTGTAATTGCGTGCTTTACTTGCTTGTAACATCTAACTTGCTGTTATAAGCACGGCAAATGGGATAAATACTCAATGGCGGAGCAAACATTTGTTAATTTTTGGGGTTTTTTCATTGGTATCCATCCTACTAAGATTAGATTAAATAATGTCTTTATTGCACACCATTAAATATAAAATAAAAGAAAATACACTTTTAAATCATAGGTCCAAAGGGCGGCCTTATCACTAAAAGCGATCTCTTCCAGGCAACCTTTGGATGGACAGGATCTATGTGAACAAATGAGGAAGGCGGAGGCGTAAATTTGATATTATTAGAACAAGTAAGTATACAGTGTGTATTTTTTAACTGGGACAGTTCGGCAGCACCCATACCAGAGGAGCTACAGGTGCAGTTTTTTTTAAAACATCAGCTCTTTTTCGAAGAAAAACATTTGGGCATTAAATTTTTTTTGGTCAAGCGTGAAAATGAATCAAGATGGTAAATTTTTTTTTGATGCCGATCGATGCAGTCCTTTGTAAGGATCATTTTATTGTATCGGATGAAAAAAATCTGAACAGCGGAAGTTAGTCAAATTTGATAAAATGTATTCTCATACAACAGGACAAAGCAAAATTCCTCCAACAAACATTTTATTAGATTCTAATTGCACAATAAAGAGGTCTTAATACTGTAGTGATTAAGAAGTTTAGAAACTCTATGCTCTCATGAGCAATTCAAAAACATTTCGTATTTAAGAACAATTTTGAATTTCGAGCATGGTTCTTGCATCTGTCGGACTTTTATATCAGCCATTGCATCTTCTTATTTGTCCTATCATGGCATTGTCAAATACGCAAAAAGTAGACTTAATTGAAGCATAGGTACTTCCTCAATCGACGAAGCTCAACTAATGCGTTGAAGTGGTATCAAGAACGCTACCCAGACCGCGACTGAGGAAGTATGCTTCAATTAAGTCTACTTTTTACGTATTTGACAATGCCATGATAGGACAAATAAGGTGATGCAATGACTGATATTTACACACTGCCGGCGAGAACTCGCTCTCCACTATTTTGTCACAGCGACTACAATACTCGCTCAGCGATACGCGCTCAGCGATGCTCGCTTGGCGGTCAGAACACACGCCGTGAGATGATGAGTATCGCCCGCCGCACTCGCTCACTCCCTGTATAGCCCAGCGAGACAACTATAGGAACTACACACTCGCATCTCGCTGCTCGTCAACTCGTTTCTAGTTCTATTCGCTTCTCGCTCATCGCTGGCGGTGAGACAAGTGCCTAAGCGGCATCGCCGCAAAGGCGCCGCCGATTTACGTTAAAAGTTGTTTATTGGAAATGTATCGATTCCTTACTGGATAAATATTAAAGCTACCGGTATTAAACCCACCTCTAAAATAAGTTAATACGATTCCGGATGTTTTAAAATTATTGTCGTAAACAAGTCCAGTATAAGCTGACCTCTCATTCTACGAAAATCCTATACAATGCGAGGTCAGCTTATACTGGAAAATTATAGCTTGATGTGTAGCCGTGTGTACATAACAAAGTAGGTTGTATAGTATACTTGGACAATACCATACACGTAAAGATAACTATGTCGCGCTGGTTTACTTACGATGTCTTCCTTTACCGCTGAGCTTTTTAAATGTGCACATACATTTTTCGAGTGGAAAATCTGTTAGTAAGTACACTGCCGGGAATCGAACCCTCCAGATCGGAAGCCAGGGTACAACTTAATTTATTGATCGTCCTATGTTATGTTAGTAGACTCCCTTTTCCGCATTTAAACTCTTAAGTGGTCCATGCGTGTGAGAGTTGACTATATGGATAGCCAGCCTAACTCCGACCAGAAGCGTAGTAGTTTACTGGGGTCTTCGCAGGCTTCACGGAATGACCTTGGATTGTCCAGGATTTCTGAACGTTGTGCTGTTACCCCCAAGCATTCCAGGACTACGTGGGCTGCTGATTGTTATTCGGTGAGACATCCCCTGCAGAGTGGGCTGTCTGTTGTTCCCATGATGTAGAGGTGTTTGTTGAAGGGACAATGTCCTGTAAGGGTCCCCACGATGATTCGAAGGTCCAGTCTCTGAAGGTTGAGCAGTCGACGTGTCAGTCGTGGCGAGACGGCCGGCAGAGCCGCCCTCGACTGGTCTGCAGTCCATGGTCTGTGCCCAACGTTCGTTGTGTAGGTATACAGTACGACGTCGTATCCATGTTCGTAGTTGTGTGAAAGGTAGAGGGAGGAATGGATCGAGAATGATCGTCTTAATAAATTCATAAAATTGCTCCACCTAGATACGTAAATGAGATAGGGGTTCTCCCCTACGTATCCCATTAATGTGTTCCGTGTTTAGTTCACATCTATGTAAACACATTCATTTGCATAATTTTATTTTGGGTCATCATCATCACCATATAAGCAAGAGGACGTCCACTGCTGAACATAGGCCTCCCTCATAAATGGTCAGCGCGACCGAACTTGTGACTGCACCCAACGGCTCCCATCAGCCTTTAAGGTCGTCTTTTCATCTATTGGGGGTTCGTACTACGCTGAACTTTCCAGTGCGTGGTCTCCACTGAAGAACATTTCTGCCCCAACGGCCGTCAGTTCTTCGAGCTTACTTTGGGATGCATTAATAATAACGCATCGACTTTCTAAGAGTCTGTTTATTTAAAACTAGCTGACCAATCCGCAGCTTCGCACGCGTAGTTTTCCAATAAAAACATTACCCTCCTTCTGCGCAGTTGGGTAAAAAGTAGCTTATGTTGCTCAGGGCGAATGTAGCTTTCCAATGGTGAAATAATTTATGAAATCGGACCGGTAGTTTTTGAGTTTATTCATTACAAACATACAAAAATACAAATCTTTCCTCTTTATAATATTAGTATAGATTACAGTCGTATATCTAGAAAGATAGTTCTAAAGGCATGTAAAAACGTGGGTATATTTTAATCAAAATTTATATTATACGTGTTAATTATAAAAATATTGCCCTCCTTCATCAGCCCAGTTGGGCAAAAGGTAGCTTATGTCCCAGCCCCACTCATAATATATCTGTATACCAAATTTCATCGAAATCGAATCGAAATCGTTTAGTCGTGAAAATGTAGCAAACAGACAGAGAAACAGGCAGTCACTTTCGAATTTATAATATTACTTAGTATGGATTTGGTATACGTATAAATAGATTATGACCGGGATTGAGACATTCGTGATATATTTCAATCATTTAAATAACATCTATAATAACGATAGAAAAAAATAATAATGAGTTTTCTTATAAAAATTCAAAATCTAATGTAGGTACCTCGTAAGTATAATTTTGAATAATTTTTGATCGAACGAAGCGAGATCTCCAAATCAACTATATAAGTCATGTCATGTATGTTTGTTTGTTCGAGGTTAACATTCGAAGCGTTTATCCGATCATCATGAAATTTGGTAATAGGTAGGCAGTGTTGGCACAATTTTTTTGTGACTAAATGAGCTAAAAATGAGGCGGCGTTGTTGAGATATTGAGGTTTAAGAGGGGTAAAAATAACAAAAATGGGACTATCCGGTCAAGTGACACGTCTCCTAAAAGGCCTTTGTGAGTACATTTCGACCCCGTTTTTATTTTTAGTTTAAACTTTTAGTTTTTAGGTTATTAGCCATAACAAAAACTGAACTTTGACAAAATTCACAGGGTACCCACAGTGCTGAAATTTTGGTATGCGTGTAGCTTTAGTGACACAAATATAGGCAAAAGTCTGCAATCCAGAATAACTGCAATTTATACCCCAAAAAATGGCAACCACAAGACATGAACTCCAGTTACCTGTAATTTGAATGAAACTGTAGGTCAAGTTATTTGGTTTCTCATTTGGTGGCACTATTTTAATAGTCAATGATTAAGGCCGGCTTGTACAATGATCCCTAAACGTATTGAGCGACTAAACATGTGTAAATCATATTTAGCCACTAAATACGTTTCGTTGCTAGAGTCGCCCTAAGAATATTTTTTTTTGTGTTTTGGAAGACTCGCGAGATCTCAGTTTGGGGCGAACCACTAGTGATAACCAAGAAAGAACTAATCAAAACTAATAGTAGGAAAGATAAGGGTAATAACGTAACGCTAACGGTTCGCAACATATTACCAAAATATGCACGTAGCAGCTCAGCTAATTCCATGAACCGAGAATGAAACGATAGCGTCGTTTCATTCTGCATGCATCGATTGTTAGCACTCGCCAAAACACCAGTTACTAGGTATAACACGGCATAATAGATGTTTTACCATTGGACTATTTCGTTAGAAATGCTCTCGAAACGCTCCCATTAGAGATATACCTATTATTATTCGCAGCCCGTTTTGTCCCGCTGCAGGGCACAGACCATTTTTTTCTCCACTCTAGTTTATTGTGTGCGTGTGTGGTCCAGACGAGTCAAGTTCATTTTCAGTAGAGATATGTATACCAAACTAAAATTGCACGCCCCTCCACTTTTGCACAGTGAGCCGTTTTAGACCTCCGACGCAAAACGCAAGGTGTTATAAGTTTCATTTTTATTTCATTTCATTTATTGAAAATGGGTTCAATTAGATCAGGGATGCACAGACTTATTAAGACTAGGGGCCACTCGGGCAAATTATGAACTGATGGCGGGCCGCCAGAAGTATAGGTAATTAAAGACAATAAAGAATTGATAATTATGTATTAAAATTGAAAAAGAATTTATTAATTTGAAGCGTGGCACTGCATAGTGCTTACAATCTTTTTTATATTTGGCTCAAATTTACTTGTAGCAACACGTAAAACTGCTTCCAAACTTTCGTTTGCAAGGCGGTTTCGATTTTTTGTTTTATTATTATTTAGTATTGAAAAGGTTTGTTCACATATATAGGTAGAACCAAATAAGCTGGCACATTTCTGAGCGTTTATGCGCAACTCTTTGTACGTATTTTTATCAATGCACCGGTAAAAGTTCAGCAAGCCTCCTTCGTTGAATTTGTTGCGTAAATCTTGGTCGTTTTGAATGTCGATAATTTCTAACTGCATTGACTCTGGCGCATTTTCAACTGAAATCGTGAAAGGATTGCTGAATATGTCCAACAGAGGTTTCACTTTTTTAAACTCCGAAAATCTGTCTTGAAAAGATTGAATCAAAATATCTAGCTTTTCTACATAACTGAAATTAATCGCAGTTTTGTTGAATTTTTCAGCCATTTTCTTATAATTCGGAAAATGATTGTTATTTCCAGAATTCAATTGCGATCTGAAAAGTGTCAGCTTGCATTGAAAGGATGATACATGAGCGTAGAGCTGGGATATCAGTTCATTTTTGCCTTGAAGCCGTGTGTTCAAGACATTCAAATGATTTGTAATGTCAACTAAAAAAGCCAAATCACACAACCAATCAGGATTTTTAAGTTCCGGGACATCCCTTTGCTTTTCCGCCAGAAATATTCCAATTTCTTCTATTAAATTTAGAAATCGTTCCAGTGTCAATCCACGACTTAGCCACCTTACTTCTGTATAATACAGTAAATCTCCATATTCGCTTTCGATGTCATCAAGGAATTGTTTGAATTGCCTGTGATTGAGTCCTCGTGATTTTATGAAATTTACAGTCGAAACTACCACTTTCATGACATTTTGAAATTCAATTTTTTTAGAACAGAGGGCTTCTTGGTGTATAATGCAGTGAAACTGCATGAGATCTTCAGCGTTTATGTTTTTTTCTTGTTGATGCTTTTTCAACAAAGTAACTAGCCCAGAATTGACACCAATCATCGAAGGAGCACCGTCAGTCGCAACTCCCGATAATTTTGATAAGTCCAAATCAGTTTTTGAACACTCATCCAAAAGTACATTGAGTATATCAACTCCTCTGGTTTGACCTTTCAATGAACACATTCCTAATAACTCTTCTAAGACTTCAAAATCTTGAGTAACACCTCGTATGAATATGAGAAGTTGAGCTGTGGAACTAATATCAGTGGATTCGTCGAGTGCTTATGAAAAAAATTCAATGATCTTAGTTTTTTCATTTAATTGTTCCGTAATATTACCTGACAAAGACAAAATTCGTCTTTGGATAGTCATACGATTCAGTTGAATTTTCTCAAACTTTTTTGCTGCTTCTGGACACATTTTCTTAGCGGCAATTTCTATGCATTCTTTTACAAAATCCCCATCATTGAAGAGGCGACTTCGCTTTGCTATCATCTGAGAAATTTCATAACTAACTTCTGTAGCTGTTTCTGAATCTTGAATGGGTTTTGTAAACATAGCTTGCTGACCAGTAACAGAATTTTTGCAAATTAAACAAACGACTTTGTTATGCGACCATACAAAAAAGTATTTCTCAGTCCAAATTTCTTGAAACTGCCGATTTTCATCTTTAACCTTACGTTTTTTACTAGGCTCTGGCTTGTCCATGTTGCGTTCTAATCCTGGCTATGATTAACACAGCACCTAAAAACAATTACAGTACCTACTTAAATTACCCATCCTTTTTTAAATTACCAAAAATAATTGATTAAATATGTAGGGAAACACTTATTAATAACAGAGTTTTACTTACGATTTCACAACACAATTAATAATTATACACGGCACTTGACAGGAAATCTACGTTGAATGTGGATCAAAATATATGACACCAGCTAGTCAAGTTAATTAAAATCTACACTAGAACTATTGACACTTCACTCAAATTAAAACCGAACTGTCGGTCGCTGCGGTTATCGTGACTTAGAGTCGAAAACTGTCTGGAGAAATCTCGAAACCGACTCTGGAAGCTTCGTGTATCTACCTACGCGAGCAATCGGGAATTCGGGACTATTGCTATCTCGCTTGCTCTAACAATATAACCCGTGGATAAGCCGCCACCGCGCTGCCGTCGTCGCCGCGCCGTCGCCGCCGGCTGCGGCGCTTCCTCAAGAAAACGAATTTAACCGAGATCGGCACGAACATTACCGACCGCTGTTACCGACGCATGCACGGCGCACCGATAAGCGCACTTAAGAGCGCGCGCGCGAGATTCAAATTACTTTTCGAACATATATTATTTGGTTTTATTCTGGAATAGAATTCAATATTTTTCGAATGTATGAGAGTATTATTTTTGCTGTCGGCGGGCCACCAGTATTCGACCGGCAGGCCGCATGCGGCCCGCGGGCCGTGGTCTGTGCATCCCAGAATTAGATAGTAGCAGATGATAAACATATAAAAATGTTTGACGCCTATGTCTGTCTGTGTCATATCATCGGAGTCTTCAAACGGATGGATAGATTTGGACGCGGGGTTTTTAAAGCTTAATCTTGGGTGATGATCAGGTCGGACGATGCGAAGATTATTTGCACCTATTTGTACTTTTCCTTTCTGATGAAAGGATTACAGCTGTAAAATATAAATTTACTAGGTTCCGCCAGCGGCTTCGTACGCGTTGTCAACAAATAGTAGCCTTGAATCCAGGTCATAATCTATCAATACACCAAATTTCATACAAATCAGTTGAGCCATTACGATGTGATTGAGTAACAAATAAACAAACATTCAAACTTTCACATTTATAATATTAGTGTGATTAAAGGTTTTTTAATTTTTTTTATATTTGTAATTTTTAATAAATAATTATCTGTAAGACGAAAGTCTTCTATCAGTGTGTGTTACCAGTGATGACATATGGAACCGAGACGTGGCCCTTCACTATTGGCCTTATGAATAAGCTCAGAGTCGCTCAACGAGCTATGGAGAGGGCTATGCTCGGGGTTTCTCTACGGGATCAAATCAGAAATGAGGAGATACGTAGGAGAACTAAAGTCACCGACATAGCCCAACGGATTAGCACGTTGAAGTGGCAATGGGCAGGCCATATAGCGCGCAGAACAGATGGCCGATGGGGCCGGAAAGTTCTCGAATGGAGGCCACGGACCGGCAAGCGCAGCGTAGGACGTCCACCTACAAGATGGGCAGACGACTTGGTATGAACCGCAGGTCGGCGTTGGATGCAGGCCGCTTCCAGCCGCAGTTCCTGGAGATCAATGAGGGAGGCCTTTGTCCAGCAGTGGACGTCCTACGGCTGATATGATGATGATGATTAATTATCTGTATGATTGCAAGTCACGCAATTTAAAACTGGAAGATCTTTAACAAACGTAGCATCAGTTGCAATTTGCAAATGTCATCTAGTGTCTCATATGTTTCTAGTTTTTATTTCGTGGACAAAACCTGACAGCTCTAAAGCGCACAATTGAAATAATACTTATCGTTTAATATCCTAAAGGTAAGTTAGTACGAGTTACTGGCCTGATTTGGATATTTATAGGCCACTACCAGGCTTCAAATATTACAGTCGAACGCACATGTGACTGTCACTCATTCAAGTGCTAATGACGCGTAATGTGTCTTGACGTGATGCAAATTATAATTTAATTTGTAGCAACGACAATGAGACTAACACCCCCACTCTCCTAAATTGTACACATTTTAAAAATAAATAAACTTAGAACATTCGAAACAGCTGTCACTTTTTTTCTAAGTGACAACATTTCTAACTAACTACTTCAATGTTTATTTTGCAATTGTAGTCCCCTCCCCCAATATGGTGGAGATGGAGAGTGACTGCTCGGCTATGACAGACCCCACTTCATCTGGTTCCAGACATGATCCAAAAGATAATTGAATAAAAACATTACGTCTTCCGGCTGATGTGGACGATGATTGTCCTCTTCCACGACATACACCTATCTCACGAGGGTATTCTAGTTTTGCTACGTATAAGTCATATTTGGCACCAAACTACCGTGCATAGAATTCTGTATCTAAGCCTCGCCATGTTGACGAGCTACGCGCCACGACCACAAAACGCCGCCACTGAGCTGCGGACTGCATTTTTCGTACATTTTATGTGAACTCGGCGCACACGGTTGGCGCCGGTGGTCGCTACACAACGAGGTTCCCACCGGCCGCTTCTCGCAGCGTGTGTTTGTATGGCCGCCGCTACTGACCGAAAATTAAGAAAAAAGCGGCCAAGTGCAAGTCGGACTCACCCGTGAAGGGTTCCGTAGCAGCAAGTAACATAGTATAAAAGTTCTTGTAGTTCGTTGTAACTTTTTTATATTTGAATTGATTTAATGAAAGGTAAATTGCGGTTTACGATTTATGACGTATTAAAAAAAACGACTTACTAGATCTCGTTCAAACCAATTTTCCGTGGAAGTTTGCATGGTAATGTACATCATAAAAAATGATATTAGAAACTTCAATATCATTTTTGAAGACCTATCCATAGATACCCCACACGTATGGGTTTTATAAAAATTTTTTTTTAGTTTCAGTTCTAAGTACGGGAAAGCCCCAAAATTTATAGTTTTTTTTTATTTATGTGTTAAAATCTTAATGCCGTTCACAGAATACATCCACTTTCAACAGTATAGTTCTTATAGTTTCGGAAAAAAGTGGCTGTGACATACGGACGGACAGACAGACATGACGAATCCATAAGGGTTCCGTTTTTGCCATTTGCCTATGGAACCCTAAAAAGTGGCTGTCGCGAGCTTCCGCTCCTAAGTTGCCGCTTCCAGCTTTAGGTGTCTATAGCGCGTATCTTGTGTCGAAGGTTTTACTACTAAAATAAGAAAAAAATCGTAGCGTTATCTGGGTAAACGTGCTCCAACCTGCCCCTTCTGTATACATCGTTGCAATAGATGAATGTGTACAAGCCTCAGCCCGATCCAAGAAATTATCATAAAGACGAAAGAAAACTTTTCTGTGTGTTACTGTAGAAGGAACTAGAATGCTCAGTTTTCACGTATACCAAGCGATTAAAAGCAGATCATTATAACGGGTGACCCAAAGGTCAATTTCATTGATAGTAACCTTATCATTTTATGAGGTCTCGTAGGAAACTTCCTTCTTCCATATCCTTGGCGCATTGAGATACTGCGTACTGCGCGTTATATGACTCCTGGTAATTGGATAATGGAGGGGCAGAACTGTGGCTGGCACGTGATACGGTACATAGACAGATTGTTAGGTCATGGAAAAAACGCTCATACTTGGTATAAGGATAAAATAATCCCGCAGTATAAAAAGTTGGTCTTTTCACAAGCGTCCTAGGTCATATAGAACTAGTAGGAACGAAACGTCTCACTGGTTAGTGTAACTGGAGGGAGAAAGTAATTATTTAGCATGTGTCACGCAGTCACGCACGACATCACCCGACATTTAGCCTCTCTTTCTTTATTATGAAAACAGAGCAGGACTTGCCCTCCCAAATGAGTCTTTACAAAAGCGATAACATAGTATAAAACTACTATAAAATATATAACGGCAAATGCTCTGAAGAGCTGTTCAATTTAACCACTTCTTCCCACTTCTACCATCGAACCTCCCGCAACCGGCAACGAGCTCACCCACATATTGTAGACGCGTGAAAGTCTCACACGGTGCGTTTCACCCGCTCGTTTCTCCACTCACCTGCAAGATGTGGAATGACCTTCCTCCGGAAGTTTTTTCTGGTGGGCTTCAAAATGAACGCAAGAGAGGTGTAAATAGGGTATTAAGTGGTAGGCAACGCGACTGCAGTACCACGAGTGCTGCAGGAGTTTATAGGCGGCGGTGACCACTTAACATTAGGAGGCCCGGCTGCTTGTGTCTACAAGTTTAATATAAAAAAAATAGTAGAAGAGTGGTAAGGCCTTATGCACCTGGAGAAAAATTCATGTCAAAAAATATTAAGTGTCCTACTGACAGCCGTTGGGGCAGAAAAGTTCTCGAGTGGAAACCTCGCTTTGGAAAGCACAGCGCAGGACGCTTTCGCAAGATGGAAGGGCGATCTGATAAAGGTTGCTAGCCTAGCATTCAACGGCACCTAGAAGGATCCTCCGAGCTGTGAGAATTGTTGACGATCCCATTCTCACAAGCAGTATTGAGCCCTTAAGTCTCAGGAGTGATTTTGCCTCCCTGTGTGTATTCTACCGCTTGTATAATGGGTTGTGTTCTGTGGAGTTGTTTGATATGGTGCCTGCAGGTTCTTTTTATCATGGCACCGCTCGCCATCGGCAAGGAATCAATCAACATCTCGGAGACGATGTGGTCGCGTACCGTTTGATTCCGGAGGAATTTCCTGCCGCGAACACTTCGCTTGTGGAATGGTCTCCCTGCCGAGGTTTTCCCCAGGAACTACAGTATGGGGTTCTTCAAAAAGGGCGTTAACAACGCGCGAGTAATACCTTTGGTGTTACAAACGTCCATAGGCTACGGTAACCTCTTACCATCAGGTGGGTCGTATGCTTGTTTGCTACCTTAGTGGTATAAAACAAAAGCCTAGCAATGCTGGGAGGCGTTGGGTGCAGGCCGCATAAGATCGGTCGCTCTGGAAATGTATGGGAAGCCTATGTTCAGCAGTTGACAGATATGGCTGATATGATGATGATAATGAGCATACTCTAAATAATTTTAAAATTCATCAGATCCACTGATAAGCGTAACTATACATTTTCAGCGTTTGTTTGCACACGTGCAATAGGAAGTTATTTGCATTGATAAAAGACACCAACCTAGATTGATAAACGTCTAGGTAGGTAGCCAAACCAAGATTTGTTATTAAATGCAGAGAATATTCATAAATCAGAGGATATAGAAATAACAGGTTTCTCCAGTCTATTAACGAGATAGAAATGAGTGCGTTCGTTGATTAACTATCCTATCCGCCAAAGAGTAGACGCCTTGCCTGAGTCTGTGTTTCCTGATAATTCTAACCTGGGTGTCTTCAAGTCGCGAGTGTCTTAAAGTCGCGAATTCTTCTAGGCTGCAATCGTAGACTGCAATATCGATTACCAACAGGCGAAATTGTGTTTAGTCAAACGCGACCCTATAATATAGGTATTTACATAATATATACTTATAATAAAGGTGAAACATCTAAATAGCGCAAACGGCTACCAACCGCTCGTTGTGGCGATCTAAGGGGGAGGCCTATGTTCAGCAGTGAACGTCTTCCGGCTGAATGATGATAGATGTATTTTTAATTAAAGAAAAACTGTTTATCTTTAATCGTAAGAAAATCGTTATCTTATCTTATCATAGGTACGCAATATAAATAGGTACTCGTGACGGCAAACAATTCTTTATCCGTACTTTTGACTTTTATAATAAAATCATTGATACATGACATCTTACTCCAAATCTTACATCTTATCTTATAGGACGCATGCCGTCAGAGCGTGACGGCATACAAGTCGATATTACCCCTAAGATGCACCAATATTTCACATAAAAAAACAAGGTACAACATTTTTATTGACAAATTTTATTAACAAATGTACAATAAGGTCTTAAAAACTACTTAGGTAATAACACTTTATACTTGTGGAGGACAGACAACTTGTGTTTTTATCTGGTGAGATAAGCGTCGCTCGAGTGGCGACATGGATCGATGCTATAGTTCAAACCCGAACCTGGATGAGACAGGCTCGGGATCCTGGATAGCACAAAGAAAGGCCTATACCCGAGGGTAATGATGATGAAATGTAAGACAGCCTTATAGCACCTATACTTACAGCACTCAGTACCTACCCAAAGCTGGCCAAAGTACATGCTTTGCGTTAATTAAAATACAAATTACAAAATACTATCTCGCACGTATTTAAAATACGATATACAAAATATTTTCAAGTCGTGTATTTGATATATAAAATACAAAATACAGTGTTTTAACTACAGTACAGGTGCATTGCCAACTTTAAAGATTTTGCTTACGAATATTTACGAAAACTATCGAGCGCTATTTTCTGTAGAACGCACCATTAATAAGATCGCTAAAAGTATTTATGTTCAGATGTATTTTGAAGCCATAAGTATTTGAAATACCAATTACAAAGTACCTGAGCGTCAGGTATTTGAAGTATCAAATACAAATTACATTTTTACGAAGTAATTGAATTACAAATACAAAATACGTATTTTGTATTTCAATTACGTACACACGGCTACACATCAAGCTAAAACATCCAGTATAAGCTGACCTCTCATTGTACGACAAGCCTATACAATGCGAGGTCAGCTTATACTGGAAATATATAGCTTTATGTGTAGCCGTGTGTACAATTTAATTATTTTACAACAATTTAATCACACGTAATTTTAATACTGCCCACCCATGTCGGTACCATAAAGTTTTAGTAGGACGTGTTTGTTAAAGAGCATATTATACACCTAACTCACGGATGTCATTGTACAAAGTGCTATTAGGTATCCATTGCTTTAATACCTAGTAGTCTTGACATTGCCAGGGTCACCTTGGAAGATCACCTTACAACCTTGGTACCTAACTAGGTATATTGTTCTGAGAAAATATATATGTTTCATTTATTGACGTACCTATATGAAATGTCAAAGTGCATAAGAATTTCTCCATACATCCGCTAGTGTTGACTAATGGAACCACTTGGAACAGCACGGATTTGATCCGATCATCATACTAGGTTATGATGGCACAATTTGGTGTGACTAAATGAGCTAAAAATGTTGGGGGGTTGTTGAGATATTGGGGTTGAAGAGGAGTAAAAAAATGAAAATGAGACTATTAGGTCAAGTGGGACGTCAAATGAAAGGTCTTCATTGGTACATCTGTTTTTATTTTTAGTTTTATCGTTATAGTTTTAGAGTTATTTATTAGACATAATAAAAACAAAACTTTGACAAAATTCACAGGGTACACCAGTAACCCCACAATGCTGAAATTTGTTATTCGTGTAGCTTTAGTGACACAAATATAGGCAAGAGTCCAGAAATCCAGAATAACTGCATTTTGTACCCCAAAAAAGATTATCAAATAACATGAACTCCCGTTACCTGTTATTTGAATGAAACTGTAGTTCAAGTAGTGTGGTTGCATATTCAGTGGCACTATTTTGATAGTCAAAGATTACGAACAATATAGGTAGGTATTTTTGTTTTTATGGGAGACTCGCGAGATCTCAGTTCGGGGCGAACCACTAGTTTATTTTGTTGACCCAAATGGTCAACAATGCAGTTTGTGTGTAAATTATTGCAGTTGAGTGGAATGAGACAATATACTTGGTCACAGAGAGCTATAATGCCGAGTGCAAATTGCTTGGGTTGAGTCATAGATATCTTGACCTAATTGGTAAGACTCTTTTCATAGAAGTTCTAGCAGTAACTTTAAACCTTGGGTTTTTTTTTTGGTTATTTCTTTGTGCCACAACCACTAGTGCCACAAGTGGTTTCATTACGGAATGCGAGTTTTTTCATGATCATGTAGGTACCTAATTAAATATACTCAATACTCAATCGTTTCTTGTGAATGGATTGAGAACGGAGGAGGTTCTCAATCCATCCCACTCTTGCCATGCTATAAAACCACAAAAAACTGATAAATACTTGCACTATGATTTAATGTTTGTAAGACACTTTCACATATTAAACTAAGTATGGTTTATAAAACAATGGTCTTCTTTTCTTAATTATATATTTAACTAGTGGACCCGCCGAACTTCGTACCGACTTGACATTCATATAACGCGGGCTGTCAATATACGTCATTCTGGTAGAATTGTCAATTGTTGTCCCCGGCCATCATTTTATAACCATACTTACTCAACCATAGACAAAATTACGTATTCTCTTTGACATTTTATGTCACGTCACACGGGAACGCGGTCGAACGGGATAAAAAGTGTCCTATGTCCGTCTCCTGGTTCTAAGAACGGGATAAAAAGTGTCCTATGTCCGTCTCCTGGTTCTAAGCTACCTCCCCACCAATTTTCCAGCCAAATCGGTTCAGCCGTTCTTGAGTTATAAATAGTGTAACTAACACGACTTTCTTTTATATAATAAAATAGATTTTAAAGATAATTTTGAATCGTCATTACATTTTGTTTTTTGTCTTGGAGCAAAGCAAAAGCGGAAAATAGTTCGCGCAAATATTTACTGCAGTGTCTGCTAGCTTCATTGCTCATCTCCAGACATAATATCCGACTTCCGTTCAAATTCAAACGCTGACGACTGACGCCAGCGTGAACATACGGAGGAGCTAGGTAGGTACTAAGAACAACTTCTATATTTTTTACTTAGAGAACTTTCTTGATTTATTTTAATCGTTATTATAAATTAACTTATGTTTACCACTAGGGCCTACCTCCTTCCCTAGTTCCTACAACTAAATTATGATAAGGTTACCCAGGTTACCAATGAAGTCTTTCAATGAAATGCTGACAAAAAATGAGGTAGCCTACCTATCGATTTAGGTAGATACCAACTTAGGTAGTTAACTACTCTTCGAAACTAGATTTTTTTAGTAAAATAGAGTAGTTAAATGTTGTAACTAAGTAACTAACCTAGTAAGGGAAAAAAAGAAGAGAAAACGATAAAAATAAAAATAAAAAAAAAAAATCAAAAAGAGAAAGAGAAAGAACTGAAAAATATAAGAAAATAAAATACATTAGTATGTAGGTCATTAGGTAGGTATAATAAAGCATGTTAGTAATTAAGATCGTATAGGTAAGTACTTACATCAATTTGGGATCCGATGCACTTCAATTAGGTATTTTATTACAGATCAATTTGTTTAACAAAATGTCAGCTTGATAACGACTCCGATCTTCATGTCATGCATGAAATAACTAAAACTCTAATTTAAAGTTTATAAAGCTCAAAACTCAGAAGAATTCTTCTGTGGCTTAAAATTTCGTCAAATTAAGTTTTGAAAACAAATTGAAGTACCTATTTAGGTACCTACCTATTTTGGCCTTATTAGGTGCGCTAGCCAGTTAGCCACTACCTACGCAAGATAAGTAGGTAAGTACCTACATACGAACTACGCTTTCTCCCAACCCAAAGGTGGACAGATACTCGCTCCCATTCATTTCTCAGCCGTGTCTAAACTACACGGCTAACTGTGGCTATGTTTACATCGCGACCGACGGGACCACGATACTCCTCGCTAGTGATAAACAAATAACGAGATCGATGGGAACGCAACCGATAAGAATGTTTACCTGCGATTACCACATCCAAGGTAAACGCGCGTTCTAATCGTAGGTAACTTCAGACACGCTGCACAGCTCACAAACAGTTTAGTTTACAATTCCGTATTGTTGTGTGACATTGAAAGTTACGCAAGTCTGAGTAACGTGGAATGTGGAGTGGAGTGGAGTCGCGTCGAGCTTACGTTCCCTGTTCCTACAACAAAAAGCCGGGCGAGTGCCGCATTTAAGACGGTCCCCCTTACCTCTGTCGCGCGAACGTATCCTGCGAGGAGCACACAAGACAGCCATAGGTAAATCCTTAAATGCATCACAACAGTAAATGCGACCGGTGGCAGGCACCAGCTCCTTGACACAAACACACAAATAAGACACAGCACAGAAGTCAGAACTGTTATGTTACTTCACAAACACCATACACACGGCGGACTTGTCGCGAAACGACATGCGGCGTCCTATTGCGATTGTGGTAAACTGGCGCTCGTTCGTTCGTTTCGTTTGGCTCAGACGGAGCGGGCTCGCTCAGCCGCCCGACTCGCTGCTAACTTCGCGTTCGTAGGGGCTCGCTCGGTCGTCGCCCGCAGATGCCGCCGATGGTCGATGGAGCTACGTTTTCCGTCACGCACTTCTATTTATTACACGCTATTACAAAAACAAGCCTGTAACCCGCCCCGACTTTAGTATATACCATTACACTTTACAATGGAACAGAACAGTTCTAAATTTAGTCAGCGCCCGCCAGAAATATAATTTGCTGGTCTGGGGCGACGACCGTCTACATACGATTAAAACAAACAAAGCGATAGTTGTCTAAATGCGTCCAATAAGCCATTAATAGGTATTCCAATTTCTCCGAAGAGCACAAGACATCATTATTAGTCGGCTAGGGGTCGTCCATGTTTTCAGCAACTTTTTAACCCCTCCGTGATACGTGGCGTAGTGCAGTCAGGTCCAAAATCACGTCCAATCAGTCGTGTTAGACCACACGACTGAAGTAAAACTTCTTTTTCAAAATAATAATTTATGAAATTGTTCCATTGCAAAATTGTCCACACGTCTGGTAGGTCGATCAGTCTATGTACATTCTGGACAGCCGCAACTCGCTCGCACTCGCACAAAAATATACGAAACGTAACTCGCTCTCTCTCTTTCTATCTTTACTAACTTATATCTCCCTCTCAACTTCCGTTCGCACTTTTCGTAACGCTTTCACCAGCTTCCTCCCCAAGTCGAGCGTGCGTAAAGAAGTTTTACTTCATAATTTTTAGAATATGTATTAGCTTTAAATACACGTATGATCTAATTTAATTCGGGGTTATTAAGCACCGTGATAAAAATGTCCAGACAGACAATAAGGTCATTCATGCTTACCCTATAAATGCATTGTCAATCAACTCCGAGCATATGAGGTTCTATAATATGAGGACTAAAACTACTACGGGAAGGTACCCATACTACATGACCGGGGGGGGGGGGGGGGGGGGGGGGTTGAAGTTTTGTTTGAAGTTAGTGAACACACATTGCAAGCTAAATAAAAGCTTGCAAAAATAGATGCTACTTTGACATACAAGTTAATATACAAAAAAAATATGGTATATGCGTAAAATTACTGGTTTTTCTAGGTTGTCCTGCTGGAGAGTATGCTCTCTGTCAAAACAACTAGTCATTGATAGTTTCCAGGAAACTGAAACTATAAAATTTTTCGTATCCCAAATTTTTTTTACATCATTTAAGTACCTCTGCCGGAAGTGGCTCTGCCGGAAGTACGTAGATCAAGCGTAGATTTTTTGAATGGTCATTTAATTATTTATTTATTATTTGGTCCACCAACAGTTGTTACATGATATAATGCTAGAGTTCTTATGTATATATCTTAAAGCTACATGCACAACCAATAACAGGTGAACACAACAATCACTAAAACTAAGTTGACAAGCGGATATAGCTGTTTCACAAGATAGTTGTACAAATTATGAGAGGTAATAAAAATCTAACTAGGTATGCTAAATAAAACTATGCTGAGACTCGATTTGGACATGGCTTAATTCCAAAATCAAAGTTCTAGATTTTTATTCTGAAAGCACCTAGCCGAGGTGCTTTTAGAACTAAAGTTTCTGAAGTAATGTTATTAAAATTAACTCTATTAAAACTTAAAAGTAGCGCCATCTGTTGGCTTCTTCATGAACAAAAAATAATGTGGATAATATGTCTAATAGAATCGCAACTTATTTTAAATGGTCACTTCGAGACCACATATAAAAAACGAATAAATGATCAAAGACCCATATCCTAAAAACTGTATTGTTTCTCTGCTAACACAAGTAAAAGTTAAATGGATATTAAAAATATACTACTTAATACTTTAAAATAACGCCATCTGTTGGCATCTTTATGAACCAAATAGAACGCCCGCATAACACAGTACGAAATACGAGCCCTAATACTAGTTACTTGCGTACTGTCACAGTATCCATGCATGGATCACGCTCCCTGCTTTTTGATTTCGTACACAGTTATTTTATTGACAACAATTCACTTAAAACTTCTTTATCTATTAGGTTATTTCAAACACGTCTAGCTGTAGAATATTATTTCTGTGCCAAGGTATGGACACTATCAAACAAAAATATTATTTGTCTCAACAGATGGCAGCTCCTAGAACCAAAAAGATTTTGTTTGCCAAAAGTTGTTTGTTTGCTTGATAATACGTATTTATTTAAAGATCCTATTTTAATACAATGACAAATTATTATTATTATTTAACCTATATTTTCCCACTGCTGGGCAAAGGTCTCCCCCCTGTTCCTCCATATCTCACGATCACTCGCCACGTCCCACCAGCCATCTTGGAATGCATCGAGGTCGTCACGCCAACGCTTCCTCGGCCTGCCCCAGCTTCGACGCCCATCTGCAGGCACCCATTGTGTGACGACTGTTGCCCATTTGTCTGTGACCATACGACTGACGTGACCCGCCCAGTCCCACTTCAGCCTGGCAGTCTTGTCACCAACATCTGCGATGCCGTTCTTCGCGCGCAGTGTGGTATTGCGGATCCTGTCGATTCTCTTTACCCCTAACACGCTGCGTTCCATGGCTCTTTGGCAAACCTTGAGTTTGGACTGTTGAGATACAAAATGTAACAAAAATCTATAATGATTTGAAACCACAATGTGACAGAAAGAAAACAGTTTATCTTGCCTTTAGATATATAATTCAAAAAAACATCCAGACTAATCTCTAAACCATACACAAGCAACACCTAGAAACGTTAATTACTTAATATAAGTTCAATTTCTGAACGCATGCATAATTCAATGCATTCAATGTTTTTTATCCATGTCAGAGAGCTGATCTTTGTGCCGTTTGATCGCATCCTCATGACGTTTGATTTGATCCTGATGGAATGAAATCTCCTTGTCGAGGTGACCCTTCAGGTTTAGGAGTTGTTCCCTTTGCTGTGGAATATATAGAAAGCATTATAATTTGGTACCAATTGTTTTAACAATTAGAATATGTCCTTACCTAAACATGCATGTAATGTAATGCTCATTCCAAAAAAAAATTATGTTTAGTTAAATCATGTGGAGAAAGATAAAAAATCTTTATCTATACTGATATTACCTTTTACAATGGTATACCAACACAGGTTATATCACAACATGAATTACTATTTAGGATTGTTGGTCTATTTGATGACTGTTCTAATTTTGTTAAATTATATTTCATACCTAAAATGTCTAAGGGAAAGAATAGAGATCCCAATCATCCCTAATTCTAATCTAATTCTAGGGTGGGGGGGAATAAAAGATCTGCACTGACGTCCCGAATTTGGGTGTATTGTGCATTACCCCCTACTAACCTGACCCCAGCCCAAGGGCGGATCCAGGCGGAGGGTCATGGGGGTCGTGACCCCCCCCCCCCCCCCCCACCCCTGGGCTGGGTCCAGGACTTAGGTGGACCACTAATTAAAATGGTTAAACATAATGTTTATATATATTTTTGTCACAATATAGATTTTATGTAAGTACATTCAATATTTAATTAATTTAATATATTATTTTGAGTTGAAAAATTGATTTTGTTATATAAATATAGGTATTTTTAAGTACAGTATGTAAGTACATTAATAAAATGCCTACTTTTTACTTGTATCTTTGATTATAAAAATTAAATTATAACTTCTTGTGACTTGACCACGACTAAGTGACCCCCCCCCCCCCCCCCCCGGCATTGCTGCCGGGAGGAGCTGGATCCGCCCTTGCCCCAGCTATCCTAACTGCTTGAAGTAACGGAGTATGACTTTGGGTTGGTGGCAGCAGCTTTCCTCCTTATGGATTACTGCAATATTACTGGGTAATAGTACCGAACTCTACATTCGCTCTCACGTCCACACTCATGTACGGTACGTGCCAGCATCAAGTCTAACCGTGTTTTTCGTAAAATGTACTTATTATTTTTAAGCATGTTTAATTATTATTATTTCACCGACATATCTAGGACATATATTGTAATTCATCAAAGGACGGATAAATGGATTGAATTTGATTGAATATGTTATATTAATAATGAAATTTAATATTGATAAGTAGTAATTAATTTTCTAGTGTCAGCTAGTTCCTAATAATTATTAATAAATAGTATGTCAAAGTTTGCTTGTGTATTTGCTTTTCAGCCAAGAAACTGGCAAAAAACAAATTAGTAACATTGCATGCAACAAAGTTGTATGTACGCATGGGGACTGACCCTTTATGTTTTGAAGCTCTTGCTTTTGCTGTGGGGAAACAGAAAGCATTATTTATTATACACAGCATCATTAATAGAAAAGCAGCCAAGTCATGTGATCATTGATTGCAGCATGCAGTTTTATACTATTTTTACTTTCCTATTTGAAAAAACCAATGATATCGGAGCAGCTTTGATTGAATATCCAGTGCTACTTATCCTTCTTTTTTATGCTGGATGAAATAATTTCACCTAAAACTTTATGTAGTACCTGAGGCCCAATTCTGCTAATTTATAAGAAAAATTTATGTAAATATAAGTCTGTAATTTTATTGATTTTGCAACAATAATAAGACGATACTAATTGCATATATTTAGACATTTTTGTTGTTCTCTAGTATCTAGTTAATTGCTACTGAATGTTCGTAAGTACATGAATCAAATCACCGTAAGCTGCCAAATTTTCAATGGTGTTGTTATAGCAACGGCAGTCACTGAAAAAAGATTGATGTTAGAATACCAAAAGGTATCTATTAGCGGCAATTTTGTCACGATACCACTATCGCGATTGACTTAGTAGAATTGGGTCCCTGAGCTAAGGCGATGTTTTACTAGATATAAGTGTTTACCTTCTTGTAGAAATATTCTTCCTCCCGAGCAGCCTCCATCTTACCGAAAGCGCCACCGGCTTCGCGGATGGCGCCACCGCCGCCGCCTCCCTTGCCAGCTCCAGAGCCCGGTTCTCCAGAGTACATCCTGAAAGTAGAATTACCAAGCACTCAGTGGATATAGGACATAGGTAGATTCTATTATACATATTGTAATTTTTGAGGCCTGACATTGAATTGGACTTTATTTCCTCAGTAACAAGGTGGTCCATAATTGAAAAATACCACCAGAAAGTTAAAACAAACTTGATAACTGGCTATAAATTATCAATCAAAATCTCTACTAAACCAATACAATTGTTGTTCCTTACTTACTATTTTAATACAAAATATAACATTTTGAAAATTAACAATGAGAAAACCAACATTTAAGTTAATAGATAGCTAAAATGTACAATATAAGAGATAAAAGGTATTTAGGCTAGAATGTTATTTAAGTTGAATACTTTTAGACTACTGAGTGTACATTTTTGTATGGGTTTGTGTGTGTGTGTACATACATGTGTAAAGGTTATGAGTATTTGTTACCCGAGGGTGATCAATAGTTCCTTTGTTTCTGCATATGAGAGAGATTGGAGCCATTCAGTAGTTTTTTTCTTACATTTGTAAAGTGGGAGGGGAATAGTCATCTAATTAATTAGGCATAGCTACGAAAGTGAACATTAAGAGACTTTCAACACTAGACCTATCAGCAATAATGCTGCTCGTCTATAAACAAAATAAATAAATAAAAAAGCCAGTAACACTTCAAATTGATTGAATACATCCAGAAGTAAAATGAGTAGCTGAAAACTAAAAAAATAACCTTTTCACTCGAACATACATAAGACATGGCATCCTATACTTTTAGAATAATTTTGTTTGATCAGGTTTGGCTTTTAGCAAACCAAAATATAAACAAGTTGTGAAGTCGGCCCTTAATTAAGTCATTAGCTCAGTTTATTGTGTTGTAAACTTACCTTCAATAATGATCAATTAATGTGGGTAGTAAACAAAAATAAGTGTTTACAAACCGACTAAGCCCTTAGAACTTGTTTAGCAAAAACCTTGGTTGATTAAGTAGGTAGGTATGTACCTACATAATTGTATTGTAAATCTTAGTACTTACAATCATTGTATTACACATGTTGGATTGATTGGATTTTCGAGCCATGACATGTAATGTACATTATTAACATCATTAGCTAAAATTAGAATATCAGTCAATGTTGCACAATGATTACAAGATTTGATAAACCAAAACCTAAGTTTGCAAACAAGAAATGAATATAAATAAACTTATCCCCAAACATACATGTATTTTACCAAAGTAGCTGCTTTGGAGAAACGAAGAATTATCAGCTTCTTTTAGCCCAACCACCTCCACAGAGAGGGTTGTGAAAGTTGTTCTCTATTTGTCCTTATGATAGTCATTGAAACGAAAGAAGACAACAAAGAATCTTGTTTCTACACAGGCGTAAGAAATGTTAGGTAAAGGGTAAGTACAGTGTAAACTCTATATAACGACACTCAAGGGACTGAGCATATTTTGCGTTATAGAGAGTTGTCGTTAAATGGAAAGAAGTAAAATCTGTATTAGAAAAATAATATGTTTATTTCTGATTTGTCTTGTTAAATAGTACCTACAATAAAATCTGTTTTAATTTGAACGATATTGCGTTTTACAGTTTATGTTTACAATTTGAAAGTTTGTGAGCTACTAAGAATATGACAACGTATAGATAAAATCCATCACTTCTACTAACAACAGTCTGCAGCTACACGTGCAAGCAATCCCATTTTGTAAACAAAAGAACGGATTTCTTAGAAAGTTTGGTGTGTATGATGCCGACAGTCGAGTTTATTATGGTCTAGGATAATAAAACGACAAAAGGATATACACAGCTGCGCAGTTTTTACTAATTTGGCAACTTAAAAAAAACTTTTTATTACAAATTGTTGTCGTTATTGAGAGTGGGTGTAATGCTATACAGAGTGTACCATTGTATGCAAGACAAGCTAAACCAACCAAAGCCGAGTGATTTCGACGCTTTAGAGAGTTTGTCGTTAAAACGAGTGACGTTACATGGAGTTTACACTGTATATGAAAATCAATCACAACTTACCTAGATCCTAGAGATCGATCAGGAATAACGATGAATACGACGACTATTAGCTAGCAGTTGGTAAACAATAAGTTTGCTTGCCAATGCCAAGCAAGTGTCATTGGCGAAAATAATTCATGTCATACATTGCTATATCAGATGATCACAAGAGCAAAAGTTGCGCAATAATGACTCATTTTTACAAATGATCTAGAAACATAGTTAAAAGAACACCGATTCTTGAGATTATCACCTACCTTGTCCTTTGGAAGCCATTTTCAGATCGTGGTATAAAAATAAAAATGTGGTTTCCCAGGAATTACGTAACCTCCCGGCCGGTGTATTTCTTACCTCACGTTTATAATCACTTTTCCACTGTTCAATACCGAAGCCCTAGTCCTAGCAATAAAACTCATGATTCGACTTTTTATTAAAAAGTCTCAAAAATTGTTAAAATCCAGGGTCTTTCTTTCCAAAGAAAACAAAATTTCTTTTTATTTTTTTTACGTTTCGACAGATTTGACGTTTGACATGTCACATGACAGACAACTTGACAAGCCGAACCATCGAGCATCGGAACATTTAAGGTTGCCTGCACAAACACAATATTATTGACAATATTCACTGTAATGACGTCATTTTCAATATTCCCGTAATAAATTATCAATAATTTAGGTGTCGTATTTCGGAGTTTCCGAGGTTGGATACCGAGACCTCAAAGTTTAGTGCTTGTAGTAAATAAATATAAGTTTTTTATGTATTTAGTATTATTTAAAGATTATACTAGCTGTTGCCAGCATCTTCATACGCGTTACACTACTAAATGTGTACTAATTCATCACAACATATCACATTAATTTATGTGATGTTCATTGAGGATGTGTGTTTATTTATTTGTTTGTTTACTCAATCACGTCAGAATGGCTGAACCGATTTCGATTAAATGTAGAATTTAATCTGGAATAACACATATGCTACTTTTAATTCCATAATTTTCAACTAAAAAAATTGCAGCTACCTATGCGTCTTGCAGTCCACTCCCTATAAGTTTAATATTGTCGCAATGGTGAGCCATACAAAACGCTAGCCGTAGTGATCTCTGCCAACTCTCTGCGCATGTTAAGTATAGGCGCAATGATGAGTCAAAAAAAATCTTAGGTATCTTTATGGGCTGTAGAATAAGTTCATTACTATCCTATAACTATTTTATTCTTGCCTGAATTAAATAATATAATAAAATAAATATTAGTGACCAATAAGGGGTAATATTTTTGTTGAAATAAAGAAAACGATGACAAGCCAACGCACTGCTATAGAAAAATGGAGGACGAAAATAATGGTTATCCGGGTAAAAAAACAACGATGACTCAATAAAGTCTATGAACTCTTAGATTATTCAGATCAATTGGAATACTCTAATCGAAGCTTATTTGCACGCCTAATGGGACCTCATTGGAACCAAAGAGATCGTAAAAAAACTTTTCTTTAGGCCTATTTCTATCATTGCAGCATTGAGACAAAGCCAAAAACATGCGTTAGTTAATGTTTGTTCAATAAATTCGTAAGCACCATAAAAATACTAATGCACCCAAGGAAGGTGTCAGAACAATTTACTATTCAATATATCGTTCAATAACAATTTTTTAATTGATCGAGCGAAGTAAGATTTCCAAATCAACTTGGGCAAATCGGCGTTTTAAATATAGACCTAGACAATAATTTATTCAAAACATTGTATGTATGTATTTAAGTATGTAGATAAGTTTTATGTATGATTGTTTGTCCGAGAATAACTTTCGTAACGTTGATTCACGGACTTCACGCACGGACTTCGGTGAAGTCCGTGCGTTGATCCGATCATCGTGAAATTTGATTATTATTTTATTCAGTCACCTATTTATTATTTTCATTTCAATTAAAATAATTTTTTTTAATAACAATAAATCTATAATAGTTAAATTTAAAATAATATCAAAAACTACGCATTTTTTCCAAATGTTAAAAAATACCGATACTTACGCCATCTCTGTCTTCTTCACCCACAACACATGTTTGAGTTTTTGCTCAGCAATGATTTTGTTTAGCTCTGCAGTTTCTCGCATAGCTCTAATGACTTGTCTTTCTTCTTTTATCGATTCCATTTTCATCAATTTCTCGGCCGAAATAAACCTGTGGTAAGCACCATAATTTCAAACTTTCTTCATTAAATATTGCCAAAGTTCCGCTTGTGCGACAGAGATGTCGTTTATATTAATTTTGTGTCAATTAAATGTTCCTATGTACTGAAGTTGTTTGTAAAATAAAACGTTTAGCAAAAACTAAGAAAATTAACCTTTAAAATTACCTACTTGAAATAATCCTTCATTTCCTTATGAAATGGATTCATTCCAATACTTGGTTCTTGTGGGTAAGTTTCCTCAGTCATCGACGAAGCATTCTTCATATGAGTAGCAGTGCTTTGGTTTGCCTCAGAAACCAGAGATTCGTGTACTGACACTGTTTCAGAGGCAGATGAAGATAGTAATGATTTAAGTCGATTCAAACTTATATTTTCTTTGTAATCATCACAGTCAATAATCATTGTAGAATTTCCACTGCAGCCAGGTACCATTTCTCTGAAGAAAAAAAAGATGGATAGGACTTTATTAGGTACATACATAGCAAATCAATGAGGGCTTTTCATTCTCGATTTAAAAAAAAGTACGTTTTAACTAGCGTAATAGATGGCGCCGTCATGATTAAGCACCCGAGGCATGCTCCGCTAAAAATATATATTTATAAACTTGCCAAACTGACTGTCAAAGTCGCAAATAGAACATCAAAATTTCTAGAGAGCATGCTCCAAGGTACTTGTACTAAAGCATGTGTACCTAGTACATCTGTTTTAGTACATCTTCCTTGACATGCTCACTGCGTTTTTGTTTAATCTTGTGTGTGGCAATCATGTTCTTTTGTGATCGTATTATTTTTTAGACTTGTGCAATCTGGGTGAATAATGGTGATTTCTTTTGAATGAGTTTTAACAGGCTATGCGAAGGAAAATAACAGGTGTGACATATGATTTTTCACATGCTACTCGTGAAACGTTCCATCCATCCTTAGTGCTTGCAGCGCTATCCATTAGCAGTTCTAAAAACATGCCAGTAAAAGCCCTCATAAATATATTATTTTTATTAAATTAGTGTTTTGTTGGTATATTAAAACTGTGGTAGTTTCGTTAAGATAGGTATATAACTAAAGTTTTAGTAGATATTCTTCCTTCTCTTCCTAGGTACCTACTTAAGTAAAGCACCTACGACTTTTTAATGCAAGTATGTGTAAGTTGATATAATAGGTATTAGGTAGGTATATGTTATAGGTACCTATGTACCTAAAGTTAATGCGAGACCAACTTGATTATCACACAAATACTGAAACACTATTTAAATATGTAATTGAGATCGTCTTGACACATTGCTATCTTACAAAATCGTATAGTGAAACGTTACTTTGGTCATCACTTTAAATTTAAAGATGGCAAATTTGAGTTCTGTTGCAATCGCCACTTACGTTTTAAACGGTACCTATTCTCAAATGAAGATTAGCGTTTGACAGCTGAGTAACGACCGACAGACGCCTCAAATTCTCTAAATAGTCATCAAATCTAAGAGTACTCGCGACCTACCCAAAACATCTAACAACGTACCTTGATTTTGCACTAAAATGTCTGTATCTTCGCTATCCTCGTTGTCTGGCGAAACGAAGTAATTAGTGCAAATAAGTTGATACTTACTCATCAATGCGTTCAGTTTTAATTTCAACATTAGTGGACAATGCTGTTTCATCTAGGTTTTGGGACTCTATTTTCAGCTCACCATCTTTCACCATGTCCAAAATTTGGCAAACCTCAAGAGTCTGCTTAGACAATTTCTGTAGCACTGGCCCTGTCTGGGATATCTCCTCACGAGCTAGCCGCTTCATGTTTTGCCACTGGGTCTTCACTTTCTTGATAGAGTTGAACTTCGCACCGAACCTAGTTTCTAGTTCTCGCAAAATCTCGTTCCACGCTATGCCTTTTTCCTCTGAAAAGTTCGGGCCGTTGTTGCTTTTAGTTACCACCACCTCCTTTCGGGCTTTGATCAATTCAAGGAGGTGCTGCTTCTCCTCGTGGGACCAATTAGGCGTTCTCGATCTGCGATTACTGCTGTTAATTACTTTTCCCATCTCTTCCGACGAATGCTTTGGATCGTGTCCGATCTTTTGCAACGATTTATTACAAACGATGCACTCAACGTCGAAATCTATTGATTTCCACATCAAAATCAAAACAGAAACAAATGAACCGCGAAATTCGAACGAAACTATGACAATGGAGACGTAACGTAAAAATGGCGATGTTATTTTAACAAAGAGTTTGTAAGCACTTTTAAAATTAACACAAAAAAGTTACATAATATTAAAGAACCGAGAATGGTTTTAATTAATAATTATTTTAGTAGCTTAATTTGCTGCCACTGCTACTCAGTTTTTTAACTTTTGCAGTTGTCAACGTTTTCATTTGTCTATTGTACTTTGCATATGTTCCAAATAAATAATTTTGATTTTTTTTTAAATCTGGATAGTAAGTATTTTGGTTAGGAAGTTACGCGGAAGTGAGTTCAACGTCCTTGAATAAAGCTTTCGGTCTTTCGTCCTTGAATTTAGTACCTTAACTACCTAGGTATTCTTTGGTTTATGATTATGACATATTTGGTTGATAAAGTATTTCTAGCGCCTCTGCAAGCCAATCAATATTGCCCGGACAAAATTAAATAGCCTGAAAGCGACGGTCGGGTTTCGTTGTGCTGTACATGTATGCGACGAGGTATCTTTACTTATTATTATCTTAACTGTGGTTTAGTACGACGAGCGATAACAGGCGTTGTTCACGTAGACGCGCGCGTACGAGGATCTCGGATCAAGTCGGCCTAACGTTCGACCGAGATCGTTCCTAGTTAAATAAATAAATATTTTGCTGGACATTTCACACAGCGCTATCTAGCCCCAAACGAAACAGAGCTTGTACTATGGCAACCAGATAATTGATAGAACACTTATATACTTTTTTTTTGTAAATACTTACCTATATACCTACTTATAATATATAGAAAAACATCCAGACCCGGAACAAATATCTGTAGATCATGCAAACATTTGTTCCGCGGCGGGAATCGAACCCACTACCTCCTGCGTCTCAGCCGACTATTGACCCACTGCGCCACGGCGGTCGTCAGTTCCTAGCCTAGATCCTCGTAAGCGCGTGTCTATGTGTGCGAACGCTTACTTAACTCCTGTACTTATTTTGTGGTACCTGCTAGGTATACTAGGTAGGTAGTAATATTTTAAGTATAAATAGGTATAGGTCGCATGTTGAAAAAAGAACGCTGGCGGTCAACATGTTTTTAATTCTATTTAATGATATTCTATCTAATATATTTTTCAATGTACCTATTATTCGTGCGCGATAACTTGGGATCTGCTAGGAATGCGACTCCCCGACCGCTTCCCTTGCACTTCCCCGATGGCGCCCGTATTGTACCGTTCGCATCACTATTTTTTACTAGGGTTTTTAGTCTCGTACTGGCCTACGTCACGTAACGACGCGCTCTGGAATTCTTTTAGTTTTCGTTTGTGTTATTGTTTTGTTGTTGTAGTTTTTGTTGTTATAGTTTGTGTCATTGTTTTGTTGTTGTAGTTTTTGTTGTTATAGTAAATGTTGTAAATTTATCAGATACCTCTTCGTCAAGTGATTATAGTGAGACTGAGGACGAAGAACAACCTCTAGAAGGCATAAATCCACTAAGTAGTGACGAAGATGAGATAATGTAAATAATAGATAAAATAAATGTATAAACTTAAACATTGTATTTTTATTTTATTCAAATAGTGTAAAAAAGATAAGATAAAAAGCAGCGTCCTCCCTGAGTAACATAATAAATTAGGTTAAAAAACAAAGACGAAGCCGCGGGCGGCTGCTTGTTATGTTCGCTTTTTTGCGGGCGGTACAAACACGCCAAAATGACGTCACCGCGCTCAGGTCCCAACTTATCGCGCACGGGTAATACCAATAACCAATATACGAAGCCGCGAACGAAAAGCTAGTTCAAAAATAAGACAATAGGCCAATAGTACTTTCGTGCGCGAGTGTACCCATGCTTAAACACATTCCCTCCACTTTCTTCCAGCGTTCTTTTTACATGACGCGACCTATACACAATGTTGTATGCTTAAAAATGTTTTGCTATTAAATAGGTAAATAATGAAATTAATTTTCAATCTGATAATAGGTAAATCAAACGAAACACAGATAACGGACAAGTTTTTGTCAACAAGACAAGTTTAGAGTTTATCGTTAAATGAATTACCACTTGGTTAGGAAACGAAATGCTGCAGATAGATTAAATATAACAATTTACTTTATTTTTATGCTTTCTGTGATAGTTTCTGCTGATAATATTTTAGAAATGGTTGAGGGAGCAGGATATTATATTGAGAGCTCAGGGCTTTTCGCATAATCGTGTACATGGCAGCATATCTCCATGCATACACTTTAATTGCCGTAATAAATATTGTATTATTTTTATCCTGTGTGTATGCATTTTTTTTATTGTGTATAATTATGTTCGTTTAAATGTTTCGTTTGTTTCTTGTGTACAGTTTATGTGAATAAATGTCTTCTTTCTTTCTTTCTTTCTTATATGCTAAAAAATACTTACACGACCTTTGAAAATAAGCTCATGGACACTAGTTTTTGAAGTAAAACTTCTTTACGCACACTTGACTTGGGGAGTAAGCTGGTGAATGCGTTACGAAAAGTGCGAGCGTAGGTTGAGAGGGAGATATAGGTTAGTGAAGATAGAAAGAGAGAGAGTTACGTTTCGTATATTACTGTAGGGGCAAGAAAAAGGTGCGAGCACACATTTTCTTTCTTTCTCTCATAGCCAGTTGATTTGTTGCCTAAATCCTATCCCAAATCAGCCTCAACTGCAAATAAATATATCCTACTAATATTATAAACGCGAAAGTTTGTATGTATGGATGTTTGTTACTCTTTCACGGCGGAACGGCTGAAACGATTGCGATGAAATTTGGTATGTACGTAGATCATAACCTGGATTAACACATATGCTACTTTTTATTGGCAAACCACGCGTGCGAAGCCGCGGATTGGTCAGCTAGTATATACATATAGATGGAGCTCAGGAAGTTTTACTTCAGTCGTGTGGTCTCAAGCACACTCGTTTTTTTGTAATTTAGTATGATTTACATTTATCCTAAGTAGGACAAAACTTTCGCTACTATAACCAATCAACATGATTTATCATCGTCATCATTATCAGGACGTCCACTGACAGAGCCCTCCCTTCCCCATAGATTTTCAGAGCGACGGATCTTGTCCGGCCTGCATCCAACGACCGTCTCCCAGCTACCTTTTTCAGGTAGGTACTCTTATTTTCTTACAATCTAGCAAATAGCCTTGAGTTATTTTGAGCTAACTTTATTTTATACTAGTGGTTCGCCCCGAACTAAGATCTCGCGAGTCTCAAAAAAAACCATAAAAATATTACTAATATTATTATATGAAAGTTATCCTCGGACAAACAAACATACAAACATATGTTATATGTATATGTTAACATATATTGTACCGGCTTTAGGCACATAAGAAAGCTTCTTATTTTGAATGAAACTCCAACGTTTTTTGTAATATATAATTTTGACAAAGGTAAGAAATACGTAGTAGGTACAGCGTGCTTGAAGAGCGAGGAAAGACTGAGAAATTGATTTGCTTAGAGGAACTACGATATTTAGGCTTAGCGCCTTACAAAATTAACATAAATCACAACAAGGTGTTTTTGCTATTATAAAAGGCTCTGGCCGTAACACATAATATATTTGTATTTATTTATCCGACAAAAAGTTACATACTAACAGAAAACATAAAGCATTGTAAAACCAAGGTCAAGCCTGGACGCCCTAAAGTCCGAGCCTAAGTGGTAAGGTGGATTGAAATAATAGGTACCACCTACTTAAGGTGGTACCTATTATTTTTAGTCTGTCTCTTACGTTCTAATGCTGTCCTACTTACCATTGATATTATTTTTTATCTGTTTTTCAATGCTTTGTGTAGGTACCTACTTACCTCATCATATTTTATTACTCTTAGTGATTCCTATGTAATGCACTTGTGTTTGATTTTATTCTCTGGTTTTATGTTATCTGTCCTGTTAACGTGTGTATCTTTTACTCACTTACCTACCATAATAATGGTAGTAGACCGTTTTTTTATTGATGATAGTCAAGCACTTGACCACTACGTCACCTGGCGGTAAATGATAGTGTGATCGAAGAAGGAGCTCGCTTGCCTAGAAAGAACCCATCCACTCTGGTCTTGAAGACTCCAAGATTATACTGGTTTGGGAAAACATACGCCGGAAGTGAGTTCCACTCCTTACTTGTGCTAACAAGAAATGTTGAAGCAAATCGTTTGGTACGGCAAGGTGGTATGCCGACCAGGTATGGGTGGTACTTCTCGGTACGTCTGCTTGTCCGGTGGTGGAAGGGGGAAGGAGGGATAAGGTCATGAAGATCTTGCGCTCATTAACCAAAATGTATCTTGTAAAAAACTGGAAGTCTGGCTACTCGGCGTCTGTGCTCTAGACTTTGTAAATTGGCTTCCACTAGTGAGTCATTACCAATGAGTCTAGCAGCACGTCGCTCAATCGAATCAAGGGCTTCAAGCTGATACTTGGCCGAGCCATCCCAGAGATGGTAGTAGACAACACCGATTTGCCCAAGTTGATTTGGAGATCTCGCTTAGCTCGACCAATAAAATATTAATTAAGTAAGTACCTGGTAGGTGCCAGTAGGTAAGTGGTAAAGTGGATTGAAATAATAGGTACCACCTACCTACTGAAGGTGGTACCTATTATTTATAATCTGTCTCCTAAATTCTAGTGCCGTCCATTGATATTATTTTTTATGTGTTTTTCAATGCTTTGTGTACGTGTCTACTTACCTCATCATATTTTATTATTTTTAGTGATTCTTATGTAATGCACTTGTGTTTGATTTTATTCACTTGTTTTATGTTATCTGTCCTGTTATCGTGTGTATCTGTTACTCACTTACCTACCATAATAATGGTAGTAGACCGTTTTTTTATTGGTGATAGTCAAGCACTTAGACCACTACGTCACCTGGCGGTAAGTGATAGTGTGATCGAAGATGGAGCACGCTTGCCTATAAAGAACCCATTCACTCTGGACTTGAAGACTCCGAGATTATACTGGTTCGGAAAAACATACGCCGGAAGTGAGTTCCACTCCTTATCATTACTTGTGCTAACACGAAAAGTTGAGGCAAGGTAGGTACTTATTTATATTTAACGTATTGATTAGTCTACGTTACGTAAAATCTTCAAACAGACAAGGTACCTAAAAGCTACATCAGATAATGATTATCTATGTCGCCTTTAGCTTAAGGTAGGGTTGCATCTTTAAATTTTGAAATCCAGGATTTGAAGGAAGTAATACCGAGACATTTCTGTTTTAAACCAGGATGCACTAAAATGTTTGGAATCATAATGAGAGCTCGTATAAGATTTTTTTGAAAACGGTACAGAAAGTTTTCCACGTTGCTCTTTTGTTTTAAAAAGTGTCCTCGACCTTCACACGCGAGGCGGGCCCAGTGACAAAACGCGACGGGTGGCGCGTAAATTTTAACACACAGGACCCTTTAAAAACCCCGGACGCTACTTAAAAACTATCCAGGACAGCCTAGGACACCCCAAAAACCAGGACATGTGCTGGTAAAACAGGACGGTTCGCAACCCTAGCTTCAGGTAGGTAGATATACATAATATACGTAAAAATGTATTCTTAATAAATATATAATGAAGTTCAATTTAAATCTGATATTAAGTAAATCAAACGAAACGTAGATAACGGACAAGTTTTTTTATCTGATCTAAAATAAAATCCACTCTACAACCGAGATGTTGCATGCAAATATCGAGATAACATCTAGATTTTAATCATTTATTTTATTTTTATGCTTTCTGTGACAGCATTGATAATATTTTTATAAGTGGTTTAGGGGTTCCTGAACAGGATATGCTTTAAAATAAAAATAAAATGTGTGTGTACCTACTTATGTACGCACGCACGTAAGACATTATAGGTACTTCTTTGGCGTAACCGAACAAAAATAGCGAAAAAATTAATAAAAACATCTGCATTGGTATAAAACACTACTTATTTTACTGGTGGTAGAGCTTTTGTGAACGGGCTCGAGGAAGTGGGCACCACCGCCTTACCTTTATCTGCCGCCAAATAGCAGCACTTGTGCTGCTGTGTTCCGGTTAGATGGTAATGGTATGTTCCTGTAATTACTGGCTCATAGGCATAACAGCTAAGTTCTATAGTACGGCAACGTATCCAGATAGAGATCAAGACAACATAATACCTTGTGTTGAATTCTATGTGGATATCCATGGGCTGCAGTAGCCACTTAACATCTGGAGGACTGCATGCTCGTTTGCCATATAAGTAGTATAAAAAAAGAAAAACACGCATTGTAGATTTATGAATATTTGAGAAACTACTTTTAATATAGTTAAGTGTTTACGGAAACATGAGAGACAGTTATCAGCTAACTTCATCATGTTGCTTTTTGGCTGTAGGTGTGCGCCGCATCGTAAAAGAAGTTTAACTTCAAAAATATACAAAAAATCTCGGAAAATAAGCTCCTATGATTTAGATTTGTCCTAGGTAGGCTACTAAAACCAATCAAAATTATTCATCATCATCGCTTCTTTTAGCACGACCGGGATGACTGGTAGATAATGCTATTAGCATTAAGTCCTTCTAGCACTATTCTGTTTTGTGTGAAATAAATCAGTTATAGGACGTACATTGACACATCTCTCTCCCGTAGATTTCGAAAGCGACGGGTCTTGTTCGTCCTGCACCCAACGACAGTCTCCCAGCAACCTTGATCAGGCAGTCTCCAAATTGATTACAATCTTAAATATTATCTTTTGATTAAAAGGTGATAATACCTAATCCTATGTAAAACTATTTATAAGTTACCGAAATCAACAATATTATTTATTTATTTAAATCTAGCAAATAGCCTTGAGTAATTTTGAGCTTACCTAATTTGTTAATCCCACTAATATTATTAAACGCGAAAGTTAGAAAGATAGATAATTCTTTATTGTTAAATTAAATTAAAATAACTTAACCTAGAAAACTTAAAGACTAATACATGGTGGTACAATGGGCGGCCTTATCGCTAAAAGCGATCTCTTCCAGGCAACCTTTGGATGGACTGGATTGAAAAGACGTGTGAGGAGGCGGTGTTACAATAAATACCTATTTATGTAGGATAAAAATAAATTAATACCTAAACCTAAAATATACCTACATACATATACTTACATAAATAAATATAATATATATACATATACTTTTACAATAAATATCAAAGGAAATACAATGTTTACTCTAAAGAAGCCGCACAGTATAATTTGAAGACCTCATTTTTAAAAATAGGCAAAGATTTAGCAAGTCTGATGGAAACGGGCAAGTCATTCCATAATCGGAAAGTATGTATGGATGTATGTGTGGATGTGTTTTACTCTTGCACATCGTAACGACTGAACCGATTATGATGAAATTTGTTATGTACGTAGATTATAAACTGGATTAACACATATGCTACTTTTTGTCCCATAAATCAGGTCCCATGGGATAAAAATGGGGTGTCAAGTCAAGTTGCAACAACGAGTTTAGCTTTGTTTCTAGGTTACCTTCACATTTAGTTGTGTAACGCGTACGAAGTCGCGGGCAGTAGCTAGTTTGTTATTATAAATGTCAGATCATTTATATAACACGGATATAACAAGGCAATGATTCCAGTATGGGGTTCTGTTTTAATATTTCTAAAAGGGTCCTGGCTACGTGCGATTTGTACCTTCTTTGGTGTTGCAGTTATTTTAATTGTGGATAGGCTACGGTGATCGCTTACCATCAAGTGGACCGTACGGTTGTTTGCTACCTTAGTGGTATAAAAAAAACCAATCCACCCATTACGCTTTTCCGCCCTGTTATAAATTAAATGTTTACTGAAGAAGTTAGGGATTTATTTTTGTTTTAAAATTAATAATTTAAGTTCCATAAGCAACAACAAATAAATGAAATATTAGATTACCTATTAGACCTATATTGCAAGTATTTAACTACTCTTAACTTTTATTATATATATTTATTTATTATATTTATTTATTATTTAACTAGTGGTTCGCCCCGAACTTTAATCTCGCGAGTCTCCCAAAAACCAACCAAATATAGTGCCACGAAATACGTATCCAGTTAACTTCACCTACAATTTCATTCAAATTTTATGTAACAGGAATTCATGTAAATTTGTTCCTTTTTTAGGGGTATAAATTGCAGTAATTGTACATTTTAGACTTTTACCAATATTTGTGTCACTAAAGCTGCACGCATGCCAAATTTAACTGGTGTACCCTGAGAATTTTGTCAAAGTTCAGTTTTTATTATGGCTAGTAAAATTCACTGTTGGGAAGCTACACTATCTTCGGGTGACATAGGCTACTTTTTACCCAACTGCACAGAAGGAGGGTAACGTTTTTATTGAAAAACTACGCGTGCGAATGCGGATTGGTCAGCTAGTGTACTAATAAATACCATTCATTAGACGTCCCACTTAACCTAATTGTCCCATTTTGATTTTTTCCCCTCTTGAATCCCAATATTTCAACAACCCTCCCAAATCTTTAGCTCATTTAGTTACACCAGGACTGTGCCATCATTACGTAACTATATACCAATTTTCACGATTATCGAATCAACGCTTCGAAAGTTATCGTCGGACAAACAAACATACATACATAAATACATACACACAACGCCAATTTGTTCAAGTTAAATTGGAGATCTCGCTTCGCTCGATCAATAAACGAATGTACAGTATCACTCAACCTCAAATAACAGACATTATTTAAAATTTAAAACGATTACCAAATGAAAATGCAAAAATATTGATTTGCCGTCAAAAATATATCACTAAAAATACTTTGAAGACTATTTTTGTTAAATTACTGGTATTATAGCATGATTATACAAATTCTGAGGCAGAAGGCACTACGATCAAATCTCCATCAAATTTATTTAAATCTTTCAAAAAATCAGCATCATTTTAACTGTATGAAATAGTTATTAATCCCTAAATAAAATGAGGATATTACTCATCAACTAAGTAATAGGTATGCCAAACTAGTTTATAGAGTAGGCGAGTCAGTTGGGAGTAGAGGCTACGTAGCAACACACGCTCTGTGGTCGTAGAGAGCCATTGAAACCGCTACAAGTTTGTTCAAAGTGTTTCCATTTTTGTGCGTACAGGGATTACTGGAGGACATTTTAGTTTCAGTGTATTTGGTAAGCGACTTTTATCTATGGAACTTTATCGGTCAACTGTCGCAACATTGTCTGAGACGAGCAGTGCTGTTTGTTTAGTGACTGTGTTTCCGTCTTGTTTACTTAAAAACTATACGACCCGCAGCGACTTCGCACGGATTTCAAAATAAAATATAACCTTGAATTGAATTCATACGAAAATTCCATAGAAAACAACTTTATGTTTGGCCAGTGTTTTCCAATATTCGGGGCGACTTTTCAAATTTGTCTTTCCTTAATAACGTAATTTGGAACATTAAAAAAATCGGTCTAGCCATTCTCAAGTGATGCGTTTGCCAACGAATAGCATTTAGTTTTTATTTAAATAGATAAAGGGGGGGTAAAATGCCTTTAATAACAATAAATCTTTACATGACTATACAATACAGAAGAAACAGTCAAATCTTCTAAAGACCGTTCCAAACGATCTATAGATATTTTTTTTTAGATTTATTTTGTTTTATTTTATTATTTTTGACATGTATGGGATAATTTTTAAATATTTCAATATGATGTTATTTCAAACACGATTATATAATTATGTATGAATAAATAAATGAACAAAACAAATAAATGATAGCTCAACTGCTCCAGATCACTACTAGGCGGATGTGTCCCCAAGACACTGGCTGCATTGCCCCGCTGAATTGCAATGCTTATGCGTTGACCCAGATAAGCGACAGCTCTCGGATCGAATCTGTTTAAGGCTCGGACTATATGGCATCCGGGCTTGTCAGGTGCCGTTTTTAAACGGTCCCTGACCAATCCGTCGCACAACCAAACATTTGAAATTTTCCTGCATCGACTACACACGATCCGAGGCCATCCGACTCCGATTTTTACCTGGAAGCAATCAGGACATGCTCCGGCTTCGCAGGATTGGGGAGACCCGGATACCATATAGTCCGAGCATAAATAGATAGATAATGAATATGACTACATGTTTTATAGTCTAACTTTTTATTAGCTGCAGTAAAATGACGTTTCTAAATGTCATTCCGTAAAATAATGTTGCCAGCCTAATCTCAATAGGGATATGATTCAGTTCACAAAAATTAATTAAATAACATTATTATGACGTTTTTGTTTCCTTTTGAATGTACCTCCCTATACTTCCACTAAAAAAGATCAATCCTCTAGTATAGTAATAATAATAGGTTCAAAAAATACATTACAACTTAATATTAAATCTCAAAAAAAAAACCAAACTGATTATTCATTTATGATTCACTCATTTAGCTACATCCTTATTTATTTTTCTTCAAAAACCGGCAACCCACAAAACGTCATTTTACTGCAGCTAATAAAAAGTTAGACTATAGGCGGATGTGTCCCCAAGACACTGGCTGCATTGCCCCGCTGAATTGCAATGCTTATGCTTTGACCCAGATAAGCGCCAGCTCTCGGATCGAATCTGTTTAAGGCTCGGACTATATGGCATCCGGGCTTGTCAGGTGCCGTTTTTAAACGGTCCCTGACCAATCCGTCGCACAACCAAACATTTGAAATTTTCCTGCATCGACTACACACGATCCGAGGCCATCCGACTCCGATTTTTACCTGGAAGCAATCAGGACATGCTCCGGCTTCGCAGGATTGGGGAGACCCGGATACCATATAGTCCGAGCATAAATAGATAGATAATGAATATGACTACATGTTTTATAGTCTAACTTTTTATTAGCTGCAGTAAAATGACGTTTCTAAATGTCATTCCGTAAAATAATGTTGCCAGCCTAATCTCAATAGGGATATGATTCAGTTCACAAAAATTAATTAAATAACATTATTATGACGTTTTTGTTTCCTTTTGAATGTACCTCCCTATACTTCCACTAAAAAAGATCAATCCTCTAGTATAGTAATAATAATAGGTTCAAAAAATACATTACAACTTAATATTAAATCTCAAAAAAAAACCAAACTGATTATTCATTTATGATTCACTCATTTAGCTACATCCTTATTAATTTTTCTTCAAAAACCGGCAACCCACAAAACGTCATTTTACTGCAGCTAATAAAAAGTTAGACTATAGGCGGATGTGTCCCCAAGACACTGGCTGCATTGCCCCGCTGAATTGCAATGCTTATGCTTTGACCCAGATAAGCGCCAGCTCTCGGATCGAATCTGTTTAAGGCTCGGACTATATGGCATCCGGGCTTGTCAGGTGCCGTTTTTAAACGGTCCCTGACCAATCCGTCGCACAACCAAACATTTGAAATTTTCCTGCATCGACTACACACGATCCGAGGCCATCCGACTCCGATTTTTACCTGGAAGCAATCAGGACATGCTCCGGCTTCGCAGGATTGGGGAGACCCGGATACCATATAGTCCGAGCATAAATAGATAGATAATGAATATGACTACATGTTTTAGTTAATACTGGTTTTGTAACATTTTATGGACCAAGGATGAAGTTAAATACAGTTTTAACAAGTCTAATAGAGAGAAAATGTTATGTTGAATTGTTTATTGCTGCAGTTTCGTTCTTGACCATTCTGTGCTAGATTTTTGATCAAGCTAGAGGTTATTAGGGTTCTTCGGCTGGTGCCAGCAGAGGCATCTTTAATTCAGGTGTTTTAATTCAGATTTTCCTTCACTATTTGCAAGGTTTAGTTGCGAGAGAGTTTATTACTGAAGTTTTAAAGGATTTATTTTCCGATTTAGTAAAATTTGCAAATACGTAATTGGTATTCGTAGCCTGTGGGCATGGACCACGTGGATATTGTCCAACAAAAAAAAAAAAGTCTAACACAGTCTAAAAGTCTAAATAAAGTCTAACAAAAAAAAAACAGAAATGAACAATGGGCGGAAACAATAACTTTTTTTTCTTTATGGTAGCAAATCAGCATACGGCTCAAACACCAAAGGTTCAAGCGCGCGTTACCAAACCTTTAAAATGATTAAAACGCCCTTTTTTGAAGAGCCCCTTGCTGTATTCCCCAATTTATCACACTAATATTATAAATGCGAAAGTTTGGATATGTTTATTTATTTGTTACTCAATCACGTCGCAACGGCTGAACCGATTTCTATGTTTAGCGTGTACGTAGATTGTAACCTGGAATACCACAGGACACCTCATAAATCGGGTCCCATGGGATAAAAACGGGGTGTCAAGTCAAATTGCAACAGCGAGTTTTGCTTTATTTCTAGGTTACCTACACATTTAGTAGAGTAACGCGTACTAAGTCGCGGGCAACAGCTAGTAAACTAATAAACTAACGTCATTTCTTCCAGACAACCCTAAGATAAGATAAGATAACTCTTTATTGTACACCAAAGTAAAATACAAAACATAATTCTTACAAATAGATTTAGTACAATGGGCGGTCTTATCGCTAATACCGATCTCTTCCAGACAACCTTTGTATGGACAGGATTATAATGTATCACATGACGGCGGTGCATCTATATACAGTTAAAAACATACCTACATACTATAAACCTAAAATACTAGTAATAACACAAATTTAATTTTACTAAAATAAGCAATTATAAAATGGTTATGATGAGTTAATAAGCAGTTACAACTTTAACACGGGGACTGATAACGGGTGTTCATCTAAGATGGCGTGGACAGGTAATTTTGTTTTCATTTTGGACATTTACTAAGTTTCACATAATTATTTTACCTTAACGCGCCGGCGAACCCTGCGCGCAACTTCAATTCGGCCGAAATACTACGCCCTGAATATCGCTATCCCTGTTTAGTGACGAAGTTTAGCCACGCGGAGTGACAGTGATAGCAATAGAATGATTCTAAATTTGATTCGATTTTGACCGTGTTCCGTAATACCAAAAATGATGACTGAAAACTTGTTGTATTTTTCACATTGTGTTGTTATTCTGTAACTAGACGATATAATCTATGTTCCCATGACTAGGATACGTAAGATATTGTTGTTTTTAATACGAAACAATTAGGTTGAAAACAGGTATTTTATGACGTAAAAACATGCAGAATGCGATACGATTCTATTTCATTTTAGGTAAGTATATTGATCTAATATATGGTTGGGAACCTAGATAAATACTATTCAAATTAAAATAATACCTTATTAAGATAGAAATATGCTCCAATTAGAAACGATCTTGGTAGTACGTGTTGTATGGGCGATTGTCCCTCCGGTGTCCCCTTAAGGAGGCCACACAATAACAATTTCTTAGCGCAAGCCTTGCGGAAGTCTAGGCTAGAACCTACGCCTTGCAGGACCAGTCTGGTTTCAGGATTACTATTTCCCGGTACTGGAGTATGGTAACCGGGAATCCGGGTTCTCCCGGTCAGTGCTAGAAATTGTTTTTTGAAGTAAAACTTCTTTACGCACGCTTGACTTGGGAAGTAAGCTGGTGAGTGCGTTACGAAAAGTGTTATCGGAAGTTGAGAGGGAGATATAAGTTAGTGAAGATAGAAAGAGAGAGTTACGTTTCTTATATTTTTAAACGTTAATGTGCGAGTGCGAGTTGTGTCTGTCCAGAATGAACATAGACTGATCGACTACAGACGTGTGGACAATTTTGTAATTGAACAATTTTATAAATTAATATTATGAAAAATAAGTTTGACTTCAGTCTTCGTCTAAAGCACACTCGTTTTTTTATTATCTACCTAAGATCTCGCTTCGCTAGGCTTGCACAGAGAAATCGTTAACGTGTGAGGGGCCCTTTAGGGGCCTTTAAACATGCACATGTCATGTTAACCAAGATTAGTGATAAAAATTTACGAATTGCACTTAGGTGAACATAGTAAACTAGTGGTTTGCCCCGAACTGAGATCTCGCGAGTCTCCGATTAAAACAAAAAAATATTATTTGTAATCTTTGACTATCAAAATCAAAACAGTGCCACGAAATAAATAATCAAATAACTTGACCTACAGCTTCATTTAAATTACAGGTAACGGGTTCATGTTATGTTGTTAAGTTTTTTGGGGTAGAAATGCAGTTATTCTGGATTTCAGACTTTTGCCTATATTTGTGTCACTTAGCTACACGCATATCAAATTGCGGCACTGTGGGGTCACTGGTGTACCCTGTGGATTTTATCAAAGTTCAGTTTTTATTATGGTCAATAGTTAAAGAATTATAAATACTTTATTACAAATAAAAACAGAGTATAAATGTACTAATGAAGACCTTTCATTTGACGTCCTATTCCTAATAATCTCATTTTCATTTTTTTTACCCCTTTTGAATCCCAATATCTCAACAACCCCGCAACATTTTTACCTCATTTAGTTACACCAAAATTGTGCCATCACTGCCTAATTATGTATCAAATTTCACGATGATCGAATCAACGCTTCTAAAGTTATTCTCGGACAAACAAACATTCATACATACAACACCGATTTGCCCAAGTTGATTTACAGATCTCGCTTCGCTCGATCAATTACCAGGAAATTAAGTAAACTAACAGGCAATTAAGTCAGCTACCTTTGCATTTGTATATATTTATCGAATAAGAGCGGTTCCACCAATATCACGAATTAATCTAATGTTTTGTTCAATTTGACGGAGGTAGGTAGATACCTACTCATTATTCACTCGCACAAAGACTCACACAAGATTATTCACTCACAGAAAGAAATTCATTCAGCAGTTCGTTTATTTTACTTAGAAAACAATCGTAATTAATTCAATCATTATAAATACAGGATTTATCACGTATGGCGAGGACGGGTCGGAGCGGATCGCACTCAGCCTGAAAAAGGTTCACAAATTGAACCAAAACATTGATTGATTGAGAATTCTTTATTGCACAATAAAAAAATATACCTATCTTTACATTGCTAGCAAACATTCTCTTCCAGTTAACCTTTGCGTAATGTAGAAAATATATTTTTTAGATAGTACACGACAACTTGCAGGAAAATTTTAAGAAATATCTAAAACCGGCCAAGTGCGAGTCGGACTCGCGCTCGAAGGATTCGTACCATTATCTACAAAAACGGCAAAAAAATCTTGTCTGTTATATGAGAACCCCACTTAAATATTAATTTTATTTTAATTTAAATATTTATTTAATATAACTCAATATTCTGTGAATATTTCAAGCGTATACCTGTTGCCGTTATCAATATCGAGCAAAAATGAGCAAAAAAAATCACTTTTGTTGTATGGGAGCACCTTACATATTTATTTTAGTCTGTTTTTAATATTTGTTGTTATAGCGGCAATAGAAATACATCATCTGTTAAAAAATCAACTGTCCAACTATCACGGTTCATGAGATATAATAGCCTGGTGACAGACGGACAGACAGAAAAAATAAATGACTTATGATGAATAACTTATGATTAATACCCAAACATCAAATATATATAGTGAACCAGTATTTTCAATAAACGTACTTTCTAATACACCAATAAACACTAATTGAAATCTATATATTTACTTATTATTATAAAGAGGAATTATTTGTATATTTGAATTTTTGTAACGAACTAAAAAACTACGGTTAAAATTTCAAAAATTAGTTCATCAATCGAAAAGAAACACGGCTACACATCAAGCTATACATTTCCAGTATAAGCTGATCTCGCATTATGTAGGCTTTTCGTAGAATGAGAGGTCAGCTTATACTGTAAATGTATAGCTTGATGTGTAGCCGTGTGTACATTATCCCTGAATAACAAAAGCTATATTTATTACTCGACAAATTTAGGAATACCTACTAAAACTTCAAAAATGTAACCCAAGGTCTAAAAAAATACCCATAAAAATGTTATAAAATAAATGTCCATTCGTGCGAGCCGGGATTGGCCGCTAGTATATAGATAAACTAATACTAAATAAACTCATAAGACGTTATTAACAAGTGTTGCCAATATCTTGTTAAATAAAACATAAAATATCTTGTAAATTAAAAATAATCTTGATTTGATTTATAGAAGTTTCAAATAAATTGTCGTACAAACGTAGGCCACAAAATAACGAATGTGTGCGTGAATGCCGACACGCACACAAGCGCACGAGTAATCCGGCAAACGGATGTACATTTCACCGCATAAACCGTCATATTTTATATTTTTCCGAGAGCCGCACTCCTAGCTCATATATGGCTCCAATTTAATTGCCTATTTTTCGTGCGCGTACTCTGTTTCTATGTGTAGGTATTAACCACTAGATGGAAAGATGATCTAATATAGATTAATGAAAGCCGTTGAGTTGAGTGCTGGCCGACAAAATAAGTCACTCTGAAAATATAAGGGACAGGCAGAATTGGACGTTATATGGCTGATATCATCATAATAATACCAGCCACAAGACGTCCATTGCTGAAAGGAATATACCTCCCCCATAGATTTTCAGAGCAACCGATCCTGTGCGGTCTTTACCCAACGACTCCCAGCAACGTTTAACAAGCCGTCCTACGCTACGCGTTCCAGTGCGTGGTCTCCAGTGGAGAATCTTTCTGCCCCAACGGCCGTTCGTTCTTCGACCTCTCTAGGGTCAAGACCCTGAGTCCGGTAACCCAGGGGTCCATCGTTTGCAACGGTCTTTAGATGATTCAACTGCTTCTTATGTATTTTTTCAAGTCATTTCAATAAACTATAATTTCTGTTAATTAAGGACGCTATCAACATTTAATGAATCAGGAATCACAGATGTGCGGATATCATATTCATATCTAGTGATAGCGAATAACAATTGTATACTAATTTCTATACAACAATTTTACAATCGCAAGAATTGCACAACATGGGGTCTGAATAGTGAAATGTATAGCATTAATAGGTAAGTATTACTCGTGCGCGATAACTTGGGACCTGCTAGGAATGCGACTCCCCGACCGCTTCCCCTGCACTTCCCCGATGGCGCCCGTATTGTACCGTTCGCATCACTATTTTTTACTAGGGTTTTTAGTCTGGTACTGGCCAATATATTGTTTTTTTTTATTAGAAAGGTGTGTTTGTTAGTTCTTGTTTTTAGTGAGTAGATTTTTTTTATTAGCCATTAATCAAATAACTATTGTTAATCTGATTATGTCAAAACTTTTTACAATTTGGAAACCGCAAATCGATAGAGTGGAAATCGATAAAATTTATTCATAGATTATATTGCTCAAGTTTTATTACTTGTACGATTAAAAAACACTTAAAAAGTCAATTAGAAAATGACAGTATCGCTACCTTAGTAGCATAAGAATTGAATCAAGTTTTGATTTGACGCATGCATAATTAAGTTACAAATAACTTAGTTTATTTGGGCGTGTGAGCTTTCTCTTTGGTTAATGTTAACTTGACATATCTTAAGTTTTTCTTTTGTTATTCTCGAATGTTAATCCACAAGTCGTCAGAATAGTTTTGCTATTTGAATACAAAAGTTCCATATTCCATCGCGATCACAATAATAAAAGAACTATTATTATAAATACGGGATTTATCACGTAACGTTTTATCGGTGTTACAACCGACAACTTTCTCTCTTATTATCACTCTGTTATCATTATGTTTTATGAGTTTATTTAGTATTAGTTTATCTATATACTAGCGGCCAATCCCGGCTCGCACTAGTGAACATTTATTTTTAAACATTTTTTATGTGTAATTTTTTATACATTGGGTAATTTTTTTACTACATATATATAAAAAACATAAAACTTAAAGCTAGGTATAAATTGGTTGCAATAAGGTGCAAAAAGGTCATGTTAAAATGGTCATTGATTGGTTTATTTTAATGTGTAATTATTTTTTATTGTAAAAAAGCGCCCTCACTAATTTGCGATGCTCGTAAAGTTTTTATGACCGTTAAAGCAATAAATATCTTGTATCTTGAATCTCAACACAGCGTCTGCAGGCCGTTAGAATCTGCGTTGGTCTTCTGTTCTATGTGCAGTTATTCTAAGTGAACTACATTGTTTTCCATATTTCTAACAAACTCACCCACACGGAATACCCCCATTCCTAGTGATCAGCTATCGGTAACCCTACACTGAGGTACACCGGTAATGTTACAGGGAAAGCGGACGGCCTCGTTCACCGCAATTACACTTTGACTAGGGTTCTCAACGTTACCAGGAATAAACCAGTGTTACAACATAAACGAACGATCGTTTGAGACGATCGTTATACCCATTTGAGACTTAATGAGCAGTTTTAATTTTTTCATTTCTATTTTATTTTATTGTGATGCCATTTATTTTATGTGTGATGCCATGCTCGACTTTACACTCTTAGATCGAGTTCCCAATACTGAAATTCGCAAGCAGACTAAAGTATTGGAAAATTGAGGCTTAAGTGGAGTTGGGCAGGACACTTGACCAGACGTATTGACGACAGGTGGCCTAAGGCCCTAACAGAGTGAAGGCCGAGAACTGGGCACCGAAATAGGAGACGTCCACCAGCGAGATGGGTCGACGACATCCGTAAGACCGTGGGTCGTACGCGGTTCAGACTGGCACAGGATCGGGAAGAATGGCAAAAACACAAGTGGGTCGACACAGGCTCAGAATGATGATGATGAAAGAAAGAAAGAAAATACATTTATTTGACACACACATAGGACAGACCAATCAGAACAGAACAAATACAAAAAACATACCTACTTACCTAAAGAATATAAAAATAAAAAGAAAAATTATTTAAGTACAGAATTAAAGAAAAAACACAAGATAAAAATTTAGTTCTTAAGTATACATAGGTAGGTGGTAGGTACAGATAATATGGTCTTCCGTGCTGTGTGGGCCAAACAGGTTCCATCTCAGCGTATTGCTGCCTGCCTATGCCTACAAATGATGTTGACTTTATTTTATTTAATAAGGCACACATTGCATATTATAAGCAATAAAATAAGACAGCAAAATGAGAAGCAGAAAAAACAATAAACAATAGTGAAAACAAAATAAAACAAACACGTTATATATACCTATATAATATATGTATACGACCAACGGACTTGGTAGCCCACGACACTACGAGTACTATGAGCGTCTGACTTCCCGTTAAAATGTAGGATGTCTTTGAGTTGACTGACAAATTTATAAAGCTTAGAGTTAAAGATTCTAGTAAGCAGTAGTTCTATTCTAGTAGTATTGCTGTTTGAAGGGTATGGTTGCCGGTGGAATTACAGGCACATGAGATATTACACCAGTATGCCTCGAGTTGATGGATGCAGACCAGTGCATCGTAGGGCACGTTTCTAAGAGACGTGACGTACCAGGCAATACTTTGTTATTGGCTATGGTTACCACTGAACGTCAGGTGGGCCATAAAGACCTACTCAAGTATTTAAGTAGGTGGGTACTTACCTACGAGGACTACTAGTAGCTTTAATTGACAGATAAATCATTCTCTCTATCTGTTTTCATGTCAAAACAAAAGACGTATATGTTTTTATCCGTTGGATGGCGTTACTCAGAGGAGGTGAAATAGGCACTTAGAGTTATATCATCTGATTTAAGTAGAATAGAACTGAACAATAATTTATTTGGTACACACAAAATGACATATGAAACATTTATACAGAACATTAGGTACAATTGAATTTATGAATCCAGCTCGACTCATGTTCCTGCGCGCCAAAGTGACGTTCAGCTCAGCATAATGTTGGATCCAACCCATATTAAAATAAAAAGCGGCACTCCGGGAGTGCCGACAGAAGTAAAAACTTGAACAATTGCGTGTGTATTTTTTTAATCGGCAGGAACGGTGTCGGTAACGGTAACAGTGTCGCGAGTTCAATGGTTTTTTCCCATCTCAAAAATGCCCAACGCGCTTAAAGAAATATTCACTTCAAAGAACTAAGAAAGTTATCTTAAGCCCCTCCAAAAAAAATTATCATGATGGATGTCGCAAAAACATGAAAATATACTAAGAAAATTGTGTTATACCCCTACGAAAACTAAAAAAAAAATTTTGGGCGTTGCAAAATGATCATGATGGATGTCGTATATATATGAAAATTTACTAAGAAAGTTGTCTTAAGCCCCTCCACAAATAAAAAAAAAATAATTGCTGCAAAATGGTCATGATAGATGTCGCATAAACATGCAAATTTACTAAGAAAGTTGTCTTATACCCCTCCAAAAACAAAAAAAAAATTTGGGTGTTGCAAAATGATCATGATGGATGACGCATAAACATGAAAATTTACTAAGAAAGTTGTCTTATGCCCCTCCACAAACTAAAAAAAAATATTAAACTTGTTAAAATTATATACAAACGTTGTTAGTTAGTACAGTGTTGCGAGTTCAATGGTTTTTTCCCATCTCAAAAAATGCTCAACGCCCTAAAGGAGTTTTCACTATGCCTAACGCACCTATAGAAGTTTTCACTTCAAAAAGTATAAATATTTACTTTTGTAACATTAGATACCTACTCTCCTGGCTCCGGAATCATTATTTTTCTGACAACCCTGGTAGAACTTAGTTTGGTACAAATATTACTATTGTGGCAACTGTGGTTGAAGGCATCATGTGGTTGTAACTTGTAAGTGTCGAGGGCGTTGAAATACGGCCTAAAATAATCATGTTAGTTCCCGGTTCTTGAAACTCAAACACATAATTTAGATTCAGAGCCCGTAAAATCAATTGCAGGTATCTTTATAAAACACTGTCGAAGGCTTTCTCTAATCAGAAGTTGATTTTAGGGCAAACATTTTTTAGTTCACAAATTCAAGAACGGAACCGGGAAAACCAATAACGAGTTGTGCGTTCGTTTGTACGATTCTCTCCGTAAACGTTTTTGATGTTACGTGCCGTTTGTGTCGCGTTGGTGCCACGACGGAACTCTTAATCCATAATTACACGAATTTTTAAAGTATCCATTATGACGAAAAATGTTCAAATGTAATGAAAATATAACGCTAATCAATAAACAAAAGACTGAGTTTGTAAAAAGAATGTCATGTTTTTAAAACATGATTAATTTGAATTTAGAATACAAAGCCATTCCAAACTTTTTTTCTATTCGAAATGACCAGTACTGAAGAACGGCAATTTCATAGGTAAAGACATAATATAAAAAAAAATTATTTGATAACTTACTAGGCATCACTAAAAGGCATCACTATTCCAAATTTCAGCTTTAGTTATAAGTTTACTAGAAAAACTGCTGTAACTAGTCGGACAGACAGACAGACGGACGGGCAGAGCGACATAGCGAAACCGGTTTCTAGTTTAACCACGGAACCGTAAAACATACATTAACTTACTATAAAGCTCTTTGCTTAAAGTTTACTCTTTTGATTAATGGGATGTGCAGTTAAAAATAAGATCGGCTGATTTCAAGGCGTTCAATTGTATCAATTGATCGCGTCGTGTGGGAGAGGAAGTAATGATTTAGTCAAGATGTTGCGAGGCGATTACAAAATCGATCCATAGAGAGCTGACGACAGATTGTTTTTCTAGTTCAGCTGTAGTAAAAGTTTATGGGATCATTTATCTTTTTAGGGTTCCGTACCCAAAAGGTAAAACGGGACCCTATTACTAAGACTCCGCTGTCGTCTGTCTGTCCGTCTGTTACCAGGCTGTACCTCATGAACCGTGATAGTTAGACAGTTGTTATTTTCACAGATGATGTATTTCTGTTGCCGCTATAACAACAAATACTAAATCCTACTAATATTATAAACGCAAAAGTTTGTATGTATGGATATATGGATGTTTGTTACTCTTTCACGCCAGAACGGCTGAACCGATTGCGATGAAATTTGGTATGTACGTAGATCATAATCTGGATTAACACATAGGCTACTTTTTATTGGCAAACCACGCGTGCGAAGCCGCGGATTGGTCAGCTAGTACAGAATAAAATAAAGATTTAAGGGGGCTCCCATACAATAAACGTGATTTTTTTGCTCGTTTTTGCTCGATATTGATAACGGCAACAGTTAGACGCTTGAAATATTCACAGAATGGTTACATATTCATTTTAAAAATGAATAATTAAATTAAAATAAAACAAATATTTAAGGGGCACCCATACAACAAACGTGATTTTAGTAGCTCGTTTTTATAAATAACTAACTGACCAATCCGCAGCTTCGCACGCGTAGTTTTTCAATAAAAACATTACCCTCCTTCTGCGCAGTTCGGTAAAAAGTAGCCTATGTTACTCAAGGTGAATGTAGCTTTCCAATGGTGAAAGAATTTTTGAAATCGGACCAGTAGTTTTTGAGTTTATTCATTACAAACATACACACAAAAATACAAATCTTTCCTCTTTATAATATTAGTATAGAGTATAGATGGTACGGAAGTCCGACTCGCACTTGGCCGGTTTTATTTGAAAAATCTTTGTGGTAGGTTCTGTGGCCGCAATGGATACCTAGCGGGTTCCATTGCGCTTCACAAATGCTTGCACGATCTGAAAACATTTGTTACTTTTCTGGATATTTCGGTATCACGGTAAGCATAGTTCCCACTATACGGGTAATCTAGAGGTGGTCAGGGCTATGTATGAAATCGTGGGTGTTATTATTATCTCTTCATCAATAATATATCAGCCATAGCATGTCCACTGCTGAACATGAGCCTCCCTCATAGACTTCCAAAGCGACCGACCTTTGTGGTTTGTAACTAACGGCTCCCAGCAACCTATAGCATGTCGTCTTTCCATCTATTGGGGGCCGTTCTATGCTGCGCTTTCCAGTGCGCCCCAACGGCCGTCAGTTCTTTGAGTGAATATTACCTATTGGTGAACGCAAATCAGATAGATAATATATTATTGTACACCATAAACCAAAACAATTGAAATGAGAACAACGTAAATCTATGTGATGCAATTGGCAGTCTTATCGCTCAATCGCTGTCTCTACCAGACAATCTTTTGATGGAATGGACTGTGTGGATATTAAAAGACTGTGAGATATAAAATGTTAATAAAGTTGCTACACTTAAATCCATAGTACAAGGAGAAGAATTATCGGAACCTTCAATCTTCTTTGTTGAAACCCAGAGATCTAGTTCTCTGACATTCTCTGACATACTGAGTAGTAGAGTTTCTTGTGAGAGGGCTCTCGTTAGGGGAAGTACTAACACCGTACCTATTTCTACCGCCAAGCAGCATTGCTGTTTTTCGGTTTGAAGGGTATGGTTGCCGGTGAAATTACAGGCACATGAGGCTTTACACCTGTGTGCCTCAAGGTGATGGACGCAGGGTAGTGCATCGTAGAGCACATTTCTAAGGTGCGTGATCTACGAGACAATCTTTGTTATAGGTGATGGCTACCACTTAACATCATATCTCGAGACCTTATAAAAAATATGGCAACAAATTGACCCATTCATCAGTTATGACGAATATAATATATTATTGATATTATACCTGTGACGGACGGTCAAGAGCGAGATAGCTGCGTATAGATATACTTGTCTCTGTCTAGCATTTAACGGTCATTCGGACGCTTAGAAACATGATTTGTGAAAATGTATAAAATGTAAATTACTCTCCCCGCAGTACAGTCGCCTTGGTATTTTCGCAATAGCCATCTGCATCGTGATTTGAAATTAGAGTCAATAGCCAAGTTCATCAAGCTCACTTCCAAGCGACATTATGAACTTGCCACTCATCATCCGAATCCTTTGGTACATACCATTCCGGACTATTCGATTGAACCGTCCGAACACAGAAAAACCCTCCGTCGTCCGAGACACGTTCTCGGAGACCTGGATGACGAAATCACTTCCGCTAATGCGGGTGAGTCATCCACATTAGACAGAGCAAACACTCCACAAATACACCGACCTCGCCGGCGAGGTCGACGAGTCCCTTTAGTCGCCGCCTACACGAGGTACAACCACGTACCCGGGCGTTTCTCTCCTATCCCCGTCCCGGCAACAGCCCAAGCCGAGGTTCGTACCTAAGTGGTGCCCTTGCGCTAGTTACCTCATCAAAAAAATAAAATTATAGTGCTGAGCGCCTTCTGCGCTCGCCAAAAGCTCGGTTAAGCTGCAACGGCCTCAGAGGCCAACAGCGAGATAAGTCCATTCGAAAAAAAAAACGCAGTACAGCGAGTCGGGGAACAAATTTGGTATAAGTCTATCGCAAATTTGTTCCAAAATTGTGATAAACCCTCCGTCGTCCGAGACACGTTCTCGGATACCCGGATGACGAAATCACCTCCGTTAATGCGGAAGAGATTTCTGATTTCATCTACATAAGACAGAGCAAACACTTCACAGATACACCGACCTCGCCGAGTCCGGCGAGGTCGACGAGTCCCTTCAGTCGCCGCCTATACGAGGTACAAGCACGTACCCGGGCGTTTCTCTCCTATCCATCCTGGCAACAGCCCAAGCCGAGGTTCGTACCCAAGTGGTGCCTTTGCGCTAGTTGCCTCATCAAAAACTACCACTACTTAAGCTGCAACGGCCTCAGAGTCCAACAGCGAGATTAGTCCATTCGAAAAAAAACAATCCAAAATTGTGATCATCAAGTTCGCGTTTATTACCTTGTAGCCTAGTACCTAAGAAGAAAGAAAATACAGTCCACTCTGTAACATACCGAGCTTTTTATTTGAAGCCTGGATAGCAACTCTACAATACGGATAAACCCATTATATTGCCCATTGTTTCTCATTACTTATTATTACCATTTATTTTCCGATCCGATAATAATATATCTAATAATAAATCTTTATTCATTTTTTCATATACTTAGCTAAGATTAACATTAGGGATTAATATCTACTTATAGGCTAGATTTTATACATTGCCTGAACTAGGAAAACCTGTATCTCAGGCGAAAAAGGCTGGACTGGTGTAACTTATGAATACTCAAATTAACAAAACTTAGAATCTTTTTACATAATGAAGAAAAATAAAAATAACTAATAAACTAAGTGTAAACATGGAAGGTATGAGTTTACGTACTATATAATCTTTAAAATCTTACTTTATTACGTTTAGTAATTCCTCAGTTTCCTCGTAAGAGAGATTGGATAGAGCAGTCTGTAAGGCTCTTTTACAGTTTGAAAAATTCATTGAGTGGATGCTCCATTTACGATTTAGCCTGTTGTACAGCAGTGGTCCTAGGAACATTATAAATCTGGATGCAAAAGCATGCTTAACTGGGGTGTTGTTAGTGGGGACGATATCTTTTCGTCTTTTGTTAGTACTTTCAGTGCTATAGGGAAGTGCTCTGTGTTGTCTTAAAACTATGTTTAGTATAAATAGCAGCCTAACTGTTAGAACTTTACACGACTTATATAATAAGTTGGTTGGATAGAGAAAGGGACGAAAAGTGGATACCTTAAGGATTGCTCTTTGTGCCCTTTCTGCGGCTAATATAAAGGTTTTACATGCTCCTCCCCAAGACGTTATACAGTAGGTTATAATTGACTGACATAAAGCAAGGTATACTTGCATAACTAGCTTTGAATCTGCAATACAGCGTAACTTCTTAAAATGACAGGGCATTTACATAAATTATCGTTAATTGCACAATTGCATTGATGTGCAAAAATATGTATATCTGGGTTAGTCATTGGTGCTGACTTTGATTTCCGCATAGTAAATTTTATGCATTTTGTTTTATCAGCGTTAAGGGTTAGTAGGTGAGCTTGGAGCCATTTGTTTACAGTATTGAAGCCGCGTTGTGCAAGTTCATGCACTTTAGCTTCCGTATCCGCTGAGAAAAGTAGAGCAGTATCATCAGCATAGGATAATATTTTTCCGTGGTCTATTTGGAGGTTGCGTAGTTCATTAATGTATATTAAAAATAAGGTACTTGATAAAATACTTCCTTGGGGCAGGCCGAAAGAAGTATTTCCCAGATCTGAGCTGATGACATTGTCTATTTTGACGCATTGACTACGACTACTCAAAAAGCTGGAAAGCAGCTTTTGCTGATTACCTCGTATGCCTATGTTTTCCAACTTGTTGAGCAGAGCAGGGATAGAAACGGTGTCGAAGGCTTTTGCTAGATCTAAAAATGTGCCTAATGTCTTATTACCTTTGTCAAGTTCCTTCCCTAAAAAAACAGTGAGCTGGTGTACAGCGTCAGAGGTAGACAGTTTAGGCCTAAACCCAAATTGAGTGTTAGATAAGAGGGATTTGCTTTCCAAGTAATGAACTAATCTATTGTTTATTATTTCTTCTAATATTTTAGAAACTGAAGATAGTATGGATATTGGTCTGTAATTTGAAATTTCTGTTTTGCTCCCTGACTTATGAACGGGAATGACCACCGCCTTTTTAAGACATTTTGGAAAGATTCCCTCGTCTAAACATTTATGAAAGGCAAAAGTTAAAGGTGGGGCAAGTACATGTTTGTACTGCTTAAGTATTTTGATCGGGATATTATCCCACCCAGTTGCGCAATCGTCTTTTAGCCCCATTATAATTCTTTTAATTTCCGGAGTGTCAATATCCAGTAACACAAAAGATTTATTCTGTGACTGGACGTTGTCTACAGTAGGCGCCGAGGACAGGTTTCGAAACTTTTCTGCTAGCTTTCGACCAATGTTAACAAAAAAGTCGTTAGCGTTGTTAGCAGCCACAAGCGGGGAGGGATGTGATTTTAATAAATTCGAAGATGATTCATGTTGTTTTGATGTAAAAGTAACGTTTTTTATGGTTTTCCAAATTTTTTTGCTATCTTGACCAGCCTTATCTAATAGCATTTTATCGTATTCACACTTAATTTTTTTAAGGAGACCGTTACAGAAGAATTTTAGATAAGGTTTACCACTAACTAGTTTGAAAGACGTATGATAAAAAAAACTTTAAAATTCATTTTATTTATTGTTTCCTCCAGTACCAATGAGGTAGCACAACCACGATGAAAGAAATGGGCCTAAAGCTACCCACCAGGAACGTCCTGACCGGTGCCATCGTGAACTGGGAAGACGATGAGATCGGCATCATGGGGGACGGCGTTGAGAACCTCACCCTGGCGTGGAAAGATCTATCAGTGTACAGGAGGAAGAAGATTCAGACCAGTATATGGCGGTCGGCAACGTATGAGGAAGTCAGGGTCTTGAATGGAGGTAAGGAACTTTTTTCGTCAAGGTTTGATTATCAACACGCCTTTCCTTCAAAGGGCAAGCAGGCGTACGGATCAGTACCATCCGTACCTAGTTGATATACCACCCATTCGCACACCGTTTTTGTTTTACGTTCTTGATGCGCACAGCTAAGGTATGGAACACTTTACCGTCGTCTGTTTTTGCAAAAGATTATAATCCGAGCCGCTTTAAGGTAAGAGTGAGTAGGTTTCTTCTAGATCTTCGTGCTTCATCTTAGACCACATCATCGCTTAGATTAGATTGGAAAATTCTTTGTTGCACTAATAAAATAAGACGTAGCGAACTTAATGCTAATTAGTATTTTCTTCCAGCTAACCTTTGTGTAGTGTGGAGAAAGTGGTAAGTAAGATTGTGGTCAAACGAAGATCTATTCAGTTTAAAAAAAACATTACACATTGATTTCAATAAAACTACACATTTACAATTTTACATGTGCTCAAATCAGTGAAGGAAATCATCGAAAGTGGACTCGCGGTCAAGCTATCTCTGCAATCGAGGTGTATATTGACTTTTCTAGGGATTAAGACTGACTTAGCTAAAAGGATGGTAAAGATGCTGGGAAAGCACCAGCAGTGGGTGAAGTTAAGCTGTGGATGATGATGATGAATGGCCGCATAGTTAAATTTCTTCTAAAATATGTTCTTTAACGTTATTCGACTGCATAATGTTTCCCTAAGATATTGGCAGAATTACCCAATAATTTGCACTTTTTACTTTTTTTTTGTAAATACATACTTCACACTAATAATAAAAATGCGAAAGTTTGGATGTTTGTCTGTTACTCAATAACGCCGTAACGGCTGAACCGATTTCGATGAAATTTGGTATATTTATCCCATAAATCAGTTCCCATGGGATGTCAAAGTTTATATTTGTATTTTGCACACCAGAACAACGCGAGTGAAGCCACTGGCAACAACTGGTATAATATAAAGAAAAACATCACAGATCATGCGAACATTTGTTCCGCGGCGGGAATCGAACCCGCCACTTCCTGCGTCTCAGCTATACGCCCACTGCGCCACGGAGGTCGTCAATACTAATGACATTATTGCGCAACGATGCCAAAACGTATTTAGTGGCTAAATATAATTTAGAGAGTAGTCGAATCATACAAATACGTCGGTTTAAACATATGTAGCCGCTAAATATGTTTATGGATCGTTTCGTAAGCCGAGCTTCAATTCTGAACATAACATTTCAGTCGAAAAGATCCTGATATTGTTACATAAACTTGTTAGCTCCTATAAATTAAATAGCTAAAACTAGCTTTAAATTGCCTAAAAACGAATCAGAATAAGATCAATATCTTATTTTTAATTTAATTTACATATTTTCCCAGGTATTTCTGTCTTTGTACCTCCAAATGTGATGCAATTGCGTTACCACCATGAATTAATATAACCGGTATCTATGTGGTGACGATAAGTACTTTTTTCCACTGGCTTCACCAAGTTTTGTTTCACCCTAATTAGGCTTATAACCGTAGAGTTATTTGGAACTTTGAATGAGTGGGTACAATAAGATACACGCTGCAATGTTATTTTAGGTTATTTTTAGTTCATTCTTATTTTTAGGGTTCCGTAACTCAAAAGGAAAAAACGGAACTCTTAAAGGATCATTTTGTTGTCCGTCTGTCTGTTATGACCCTTTATCTCGGGACCGCTGGGAGGTATTGAGTTGATATTAAAATCATTAACATATACTCAGACCTACAGCCCCTCGAAGCTGTGATAAAAACAAACTTCTAAGTTAACTTAGAAAAATACGCTGTAGGCCACAAAAAAAGTATATTTCGACAATCTCAAGGGAATCAAACTTTATAGGGTACTTTCCGTTGACCTAGAACTATGAAATTTGGCAAGTAATATCGTCTTATACTACAAGTACAAAGAAAAATCTGAAAACTATGCATTTGTTTTGCGCCGTTATAATGGTATGGAACACTCGGTTGGCGAATCGATTATTTTATGTCTCCTGTGTGTGTTTACTTCGTACTACTGACACTTGTAATTTGAAAAAAGAAAAATATACCTTTTACATCTGACTTAACTCAAATGCTAAAATCGTTTCTAGAATTGAGGAAACCAGACGATCTCTCTGAATTGAGCAAATAGGTAATGGAGAATAAAGCTGCAGACACACTATACGTGCCAGGCTGAGAGCTACACTAGTATTACCCGTGCGCGATAAGTTGGGACCTGAGCGCAGTGATGTCATATTGGCGTGTTTGTACCGCCCGCAAAAAGCGAACATAACAAGCAGCCGCCCGCGGCTTTGTCTTTGTTTTTTTTAACCTAATTTATTATGTTACTCAGGGAGGACGCAGCTTTTTATCTAATCTTTTTTACACTATTTGAATAAAATAAAAATACAATGTTTAAGTTTATACATTTATTTTATCTATTATTTACATTATCTCATTTTCGTCACTACTTAGTGGATTTATGCCTTCTAGAGGTTGTTCTTCGTCCTCAGTCTCACTATAATCACTTGACGAAGAGGTATCCGATAAATTTACAATTAATTGCGATTCATTTGTCTCTTGTAACAGGTCATCGTCCCAATACTTTTGTCGAAGCCTGTCCACATGGTTGACTTCTTTTTTCCAGACAACAAAACAATAACAAACGAAAACTAAAAGAATTCCAGAGCGCGTCGTTACGTGACGTAGGCCAGTACGAGACTAAAAACCCTAGTAAAAAATAGTGATGCGAACGGTACAATACGGGCGCCATCGGGGAAGTGCAGGGGAAGCGGTCGTGGAGTCGCATTCCTAGCAGGTCCCAAGTTATCGCGCACGAGTAATAGCTATGCTTATTGCTTGTGACTAATGGCGGGTTCCTATATCCGTCGGTAACCAGCTACGACTCGTTTATCTTTGAAAACGTGTCATAAGTTTGACATTATTACAAGGAGATATAAGTCGTAATCAGTTACCGACGGTTATAGGAACCGGCCTTAACTAGGTACCTAACGAAGCGCGTCACTTTAATGTGGCCAATTGCGATAGTGCCAAAAGTTCTGTTCAATAGAATCTGTTCATTCACTGTTCATTTAGCGCCCAGATTGCCTCTTAGCATAGCGAAGCTCACAGTATTGAGACCAGAGCCTTAATTACTACAAATTACTTTTAGTTGCTAGTTAAATAATTTTTTTATTCTTTTCAGTTAGCGGTTACGTCACGTCAGGAAATCTAGTGGCTCTGATGGGATCTAGGTAAGGAAATTCACCTGACTGGTTGCAAGCCCTCACGGAATGTAAGTGGAATGTTATAAAACCGGCAAGATGCCGCTATAGTTTATAACGTGTTTACGACCCATCAAAGTATTTACAAATTACATTTAACTTAGTAGGTCAAGGGACGGTTTCTCATTGCCGACAACCTAGCGTTTTGTGAAGGGCACATATTTTGAGTTAAATCACCTAAATAATGGTTTTAACCTTTTAACGTCTTTATTATTTTAATCAACGGCGTAATGTTGTCGGCTTACCCAAACTAATCCCAAAAAAAACTTTTACCGGTTGGCTAACCAACGCTCATTCATAATTTTCTACTCTAAATATAAACTAAGCAATTCCAGCCCCAGTAGCATGGCCAGAAACTTTCTCCCTAGCTAAAAATGACATTTTAGCATAGAGAGGAGCAACACTAGAATTATTTCCACAGTCTAGATAGATGGATATAGACATTTATTTCGACACAAGTAACAAACACACAGAAACTATATACAGTGGATAATTAAATACAGACAATCAAAAACACGTTAACATAAACAATAAAATATAAGTAAAGCCAAAGTCACTATGAGCCCTGTGCCGAAAAAGGACCAATCGGAAAATAATCGTGAAGTGATATTTTAATATATTCGTTCCTAGTGGGGCAGGAAAAACCACACTCCTGGCAGCCATCAGCAGAAGAGACAAAAGCGCATTGACAGGGTACCTCATGCTGAACGGAAGGTTAGCGGGAGCTGACCTCATAGCCAGGATATCTGGCTTCGTACCGCAGGAGGACTTAGCTGTAGAGGACCTTACAGTGGATGAACACATGGAATTTATGGTATATTTGTTTCATTTATAAATGAGCCGCATTTTAGATTAATTTCAAGCAAGCACACCAAAAGTAATACACATCTCGAAGAACTGACGGCCGTTGGGGCTGAAAGAAGACCAGATAAAGGTTGGGATCCGTTGGATGCAGGTCGCACAAGATTGGTCGCTACAGAAATCTATGGGGTAGGATTATGTTCAGCAGTGGACTATATTATAACCCGAGATTGCGGCTATTGCAATTTATGACTAATGGTGGGTTCCAATATCCGTCGTTAACCAACTACGCCTCGTATCTCCTTGAAAAAGCGTCAAACTAGTGTCAAATTTTTGACAGGTTTTTCAAGGAGAAACGAGTCGTAGCTGGTTACCGATGGATGTATATATAGTCCTGCTCATCGATTTTGATGACGGCGACCCTAACTATAGTTAAATTTAAAGAAAATGCTATTAAATGCATAAAAATTACAATTATTTTAGTTATACTGCGTTTATATTTAAATTCTAGCGTGAGCCTTAATATGCCTTGCTAGACCAAACTTAGTTTTAAAAATCCTATCACAGGTGTCACAATAGAGTTGGCCTGCTGCGTTATAAGTGTAAGTATAAGAAGGCTTAAGTCTTTCTTTACGTATTTGGCGCTTTATATCGAGTATATGAAGTCGGTTTTCTTCGAAAGTTTTAATGTTATTATGGATGGTAGAGCGTCAGGACGAGCTGTGTGAAGCGAGCTCCTCCCAACTTGCAGGGTCAATATCGCAGGCATTTGTCTTTTGAACACGTCCTTAAAACGCAGATGTTGACCACCGTGCTTACGCTTACCCTCTGCCATCTCAGAATAAAATACCGCTTTGGGTAGACGCTGGTCATCCATATATACAGGAACCCACCATAAGTGTATTCTTGAAAATTATTCAAGTCGGTTTTTCCTTGAAGGTCAAACAAACACATTGTAATTTGTTTATGTTGTGTTTATGTTTTGTAAGACAGCGGACTTATAATTTATAGATACTAAAAATATTAAGCACAACAGGTGGTCTTGAAATAAGACATAGTAACTAACTACTAAACTTGCATGTACAAATAAACTTGTAGGTACATAAAACTTTACAAACAAAATATATACACTGGCAAAAATATTCAGCGATTAATATGTGATCAAAAGAACTTCTGTGAAGTTCGATCATTATTATATGAGTAGCTTTATTCGAAGATATATGGTAGCTATCTTAGTACCCTAAAAAGTTCTACCTGTGTACATTAATATCTTCGAATAAAGCAAAGAAATATAATTATAGCGGTTATTAAAATGTCTATAAGCTGTCGCGATGAGCTTTAAACGACACGTCAGTATTATATTACTTAATTAGGAATTTAAAACAGTTATGCCTAGTATTAGTTTATATGCGGACACAAATTTTAATACACAGACGACTCATATTTCTGCGTACCAAAGTGTGCTCCGAAAATTAGCGTTGGGGGCAAAAACAGCAACCAAAAACGACCTCTTCACACTTATGACTGGAAATGGATACCTAAACTACAATTTAAATTAAAATTTTCACTTTCCATATTAATTTTCTAATTAAAATCCCAAAGATATTTTTAAAACGTCAATTGTATCTCTTGTTCCTCCGCGACAAAGCCAGAAAAAGAATCAGGCAAGAAACAAAGCTGGTTATTTAATGATCTTTTTACAATAAATAAATATATGTGCAATAGAGAAAATAAAAGTATAAAAAATTGTACAGATATTACAAAATTGAATATTAGCTGTCGAGAGTCAGGCAAGCGTGCTCCATCTTCGATCACCATCTGATGAGGTGAGGTAGTGGTCAAGCGCTTGGCTATCATCATCATCAATAAAAAAAGAGCGACATCGCCACGGGATTTCATCTGTATAACATATAAAAATCTCGTGTCACGGTGTTTGTCGTCGCACTCCTCCAAAACAGGTCGACCGATTTTAATGATTTTTTTGTATAGTTGTTAGGTACTGCAATAGGTCGTAAAGTATTTTTACCCTCCTACCCTCACCCCCTATTTTTAATCGCCATTTTAGTATTTTTGTATGAACAATATCATATAATTTAACCGCCCTTCATTGACGTGAAGTCATTTAAATGAAGTCTCGCGATTCTTTGACAAGAGTGTTTTATATAGTTTTTATCCCGAAATTCCCACGGGAACGAGAAATTTCAAGCATGCGAAGCCGTGAGCGAGTTAGCTAGTTATAAGTTTTATTCATTTAATTAGATTGCTATTATGTTTGATTGTATTTATAATTTAAATCTATACGAAATAGAAGTTCATAAGCGCTTTCCGGGAGTTTATTATAAAACCGCACAGAATTCCTCATAAAAGACATTTAATTTCTCTAACTGACGAGTTTATCTCTCTTCCTTCAAACTAAATGCTAATGAATTTCCCTTTTTCAAACAGGCTAGGCTAATGATGGACCGGCGTTGTACGAAACAATCTCGTAGTAGACGGATACAGTATCTACTGGGAGATTTGGGTATAAATACCTGTACTCGGACGAAACTTAAGGACCTGTCAGGGGGAGAGAGAAAGAGAGTGGCTTTGGCTGTACAGGTATGTATGTAACACTAATAATAGTCATAACCAGCTAATTATACAACCTGTGTTATTATGTACGACATTTATTTAAAATACACATCCGGAATCGTATTACTGATTTTAGAGGTGGGTTTAATAACGGTAGCTGGAATCGATACATTTCCAATAAAAATAACGTAAATCAGCGGCACCTGTCCGACGATGCCGTTTAGTCAGTTTAACAGGTTCCTACTTACATGATGAATGAATATGATTTGTTTACCTATTTCATACGGGCTGTTTCATTGTTAATTTAGGATTTGATATTATAGCTGTTTGAAAATTAAAATAGAATCTGTGGTAAGTAATGTATTTAAAAAACAATTTTACAACAATGACCCTACGCGTGTTTTCCTTTAATGTCGTACGTAACAAATCAGGTCGTATAAACTTATAATCATAAAATACAAGGAATCCAACAGAATTCTAAGCATCTAAATTGTCGAATGCGAGTGATCTACGACTTTAGTAATTATTGCAAATATTACAAGTTAATGTCTTTAGAAAACAGATGTACCACTGCACCCATTGTTGGGTATAGGCCTCCCCGAGTTTGTGCCATCCACAACGATCCTGCGCTAGTCTCACTCACTGACGGCCCGCGACCTTTACGATGTCGTCCACCCATCTCGCTGCTGGACGTCCTACCCTTCTATACCCGCTCCTCGGCCACCATTCAGTCACTGTCCTGCTCCATCTGTCATCACCACATCTAGCCAAGTGTCCCGCCCAAGACCATTTGAGCTCCATAACTCGAATCCCAACGTCATGAACCTTCGTTCGTCTACGGATCTCGACGTTTGGAACTCGATCTAACAGTCTGATGCCACGCATGGTACGCTCCATGGCTTTATGTGCAACTCTTAACCTGTATACAGCCTCCTGCGTGAGCGTCCATGTCTCGGCACCGTAGGTCATGATGGGCGGAACACATTGGTTGGATAAGCGGGTCTTCATACACTGCGGAGTTTTAGGCGACCTAAGGATGTCGTCTAACTTGCAGAATGCAGCCAATCCCAATTGGATCCTTTTAGAGATCTTCTGCGGATGATCTTTACCAAGCGATAGAATATGTCCAAGATAAACATACTGGTCGACTGTCACCAGCCTCTCATTTCCCACTGTTACAACGGGGTTTGTGACACCTTACTAAGATGTACCTTACTAGATAATTATGTCACTGTACAATATACTAAATAGCAATTTGGACTCCCCGAAACTTCTCACATTTATCAATTTCAATGTGCCAACAAAGCGGACACGTCACACATCACTTGTTACAAGCTTTTTATTAACTTGCAATGTAATGTATGTTTGTTTGGGTGGAACCTTGCAACTGAATTTTAAACCCGTTCCCCTCAACCGATTGAGCTGAAATTTGGAATACTTAGGTAACTTCGGTGACAATGCAATAATATGGTTCCATGGAGGTGGTCTCATGATGGAGACGGATGTTAGACAGCGGAATTTTTGAATGGATTATAGTAGGCTACTAGTGTTTGGGCTCATTTGAATCTGCTTGCGGTTCCGATTACGAATTTTATAAGAGATTGTTTTTCAACAAAAAACTTATTACACCTCCTTTTCTTAGTACTAATTATAATGACATGAATGCACCAACTGATGACCTCCGTGGCACAGTGGGCGAATAGCCGGCTGAGACGCAGGAGGTAGCGAGTTCGATTCCCGCCTCTGAACAAATGTTTGCATTATCTACAGATATTTGTTCCGGGTCTGGATGTTTGTCTATATATTATAAGTATGTATTTACAAACAAAAAGTATATAAGTATTCTATCAGTTATCTGGTTCCCATAGTTCAAGCTCTGCTTAGTTTGGGGCTAGATAACGCTGTGTGTAATGTGCAGCTATGTTTATATTTATTTATACAATAATGATTCCCCCTAAATAGAGTGTTCCTAAAACCCGTTTATACAGTATAATCGAGACGTATAATTTGGGTTCGTCCTCATGGATTACTGTGTATACAAAATTTTATAACTCACCTTGCAATTTAAATCGACACAAGGGTTGATAAAGACCACTTTGCGATTCCTATTAGTTCAATATTTTAATACGTTAGAAACTATATTACACAGTGTGTGGAATATTCAAGTGGTAACATATAATTTATAATAAAATACTTCCCATAATTAATTAAATTATATGTGACCTGGAAATGGGACCAACATACGGCCCATCTGATGTATGTTCTTGTTAGTGCCTGTATAGGTATATTGTTTCTCTATAGATAATTTCGTATTCTAATTTGTAGGCGCTTCTAACTTAGATGTACGTAGCCATTATTGGATCGAGCGAAGCGAGATCTCTAAATGAACTTGTCAAATCGGCGTTGTATGTATGTATGTTTGTCCGAGGATAACGTTCGTAACGTTGATCCGATCATCGTGAAATTTAATACATAGATATACATAGGTATAATACATAGGTAGTGATGGCACAATTTTGGTGTGACTAAATGAGCTAAAAATGTTGTAGGGGTTGTTAAGATAACGGGGTTCAAGAGGGGTAAAAAAATGAAAATGAGACTATTAGGTCAAATGGGACGTTAAATGAAAGGTTTTCATTAGTAAATTTAGATTCTGTTTTTTTTTCTTGTAAGTTCTTTATAGTTTTTGAGTTATTAGCCATAATAAAAAATTAACTTTGACAAAATTCACAGGGTACACCAGTGACCCCACAGTACTGTAATTTGGTATGCGTGTAGCTTAAGTAACACAAATATAGTCGAAAGTCTGAAATCCAGAATAACTGCAATTTGTACCCCAAAAACAAATAACCAAAATACATGAGCTCCCGTTACCTGTAATTTAAATGAAACTGTTGGTCAATTAAGTTGGTCATTTCGTGGCACTATTTTATTGGTCAAAGATTAAGGCCGGTTTACACAAAGATCACTAAACTTATTTAGCGACTGAACATGTTTCAATTTTACGTATTTGTATGATTTGACAACTCTTTGAATCATATTTAGCCACTAAATACGTTTAGGCATTAGGCGCGAGTCGCACTAAGAATATTTTTTTTTGTTTTGGGAGACTCGCGAAATCTCAGTTCGGGGCGAACCAGTTTACATTCATATTATGTATTTAAGTTTCTTATATTATCGTGTATGTCTTTGTTTTATTATATCTGCAAGTAAATGTATTTTAGTTTCTTTATATTTTGTAATAAATGAAAGTATTTCGTTTGCTATTCCAAAATGTCCTTTCCAGCTTCTAAACGACCCTCCAATCCTCTTCTGCGATGAGCCTACCACTGGATTGGACAGTTCGGGTGCCGCAGCCGTAGTGGCTCGTCTGCGCAAACTCGCTATTGGAGGAAAACTAGTGATCTGCTCTGTGCACCAACCCGCTTCTGGAGTTTTTGAACTGTTCCATCAAGTGGTGCTTTTGGCCAACGGACGAACAGCGTTCCATGGGACTATAGAGCAGGCTGACCATTTCTTCGCTTCGTAAGTAATCAACTTTTCACGGTTCTTTTTAAAATTTTCACTTCCCGACTTTTAGGTTACCTTTGGTTTAACATTTGATACTATCGTGGTTATGAACACTAATATTTTCACTAAGAACGGGATATTTGCGATGAGTTTACCCGCGATCATGGCGCATGCCACTGCGTCGAAATATCTGGGATACTCAAACACAAATCATGTTAGATATCCGGTTTTTAGTGAAAACAGTACATTTGGTTTTGTTGGTGCTCAGTGAGCGAAGCAGAATTTCCTTAGTTCAATATAGTAGGTACATGTTAGGTTTCTATCTAATCTCGGCTAGATACCACCTGCTGATTTCACTATGTTTCATGTTATCGCTAGAATTTCTCATAGGGACACTTTTACTTTTACTGGTGGTAGAGCTTTTGTGAACGAGCTCGAGGAAGTGGGCACCACCGCCTTACCTTATCGGCCGCCAAGTAGCAGTACTTGTGCTGCTGTGTTCCGGTTAGATGGTAATGGTATGTTCCTGTAATTACTGGCACATAGACATAACAGCTAAGTCCTATAGTATGACAACGTATCCACATAGAGATCAAGACAACATAATACCTTGTGTTGAATTCTATGTGAATATCCATGGGCTGCAGTAGCCACTTAACATCTGGTGGACTGCATGCTCGTTTGCCAAATAAGTTGTATAAAAATAAGGGAGAGCCTTAAAATTAACATGGATAATACGAAAATGGATTCATTTTTCCTGTGTGTTTGTTATGCCGAAGTTGTTGATCAGGTTTTTTAGCATAATTAAGAATTTTTGAAATAGAGTAGGTATCTACATATAATAATATATTCACCGGCCGCAATAACAAACGTTTTTTTGGTACAGTTCATTGATCTGACTTATACCTAACTAATGTTACGATTCTTACGATCGCCGCGTTTTAGTTCACTTTTTTGCTACTTCATGGTTCCGTATCCAATGTCAATCTCGATGCTCATAGGTTATCTTACTTAATATCTTACTAAGAACAAAATAAATAGACATAAACAATCATTTATTCACTACATTAGCACACAATATACAATACAGTTACATTTTAAGAGAGAGGAAATAGAAAAAATTAAATAATTAAACAGTATAAACGCAAAACATAAACAAACATATGGGAGAACTTGGTAAATACTGTGTGCTACAGCAGTAAATGGGACTCGACTCAGCATTATGCCCGCCGTAATGGTAAGCGCTGATATTCTGTCGAGACCGCTCCATTTAGCCACTAGACCTTGAGAGTATTGTGTTGTCAAGTGAGAATACTATGTGTCATGGTAGATATGTCATGTTGTGTCAAAATATAATCATATATAGCAGAAAATATTAAAATATTATATTATGTAATAAAATAAATAAAGTCAGAACGTATTTAAAACAAATTGTTAAATTGATTAAATGAAAACCCCAATCGGCTAGCACGTGAAAGGTGCACTAATGCTTCCCGCTCCAGGCAACCCAGTTTTTTGTTTACTAACAATTAAGGATTTTAAACGTTTTTTAAATACTATCTGTGATTTTAAATGTCGAAGTGGTGAGGGAATATTGTTCCAACAATAGGTTGCCTGGTATCGGAATGTTACTATTAACATAGCAACTTTATAGAGCAACGGTTTTTTTGAAAACAAAATAACGGCACTGGACAAATTATCTACTTTTTTTAAAGGTAAACCTGTATCTCAGGCGTCAAAGGCTAAGCGGGGTAACTTATTAATAATCAAATTAATAAATTTCGAAATCTGTTAATTTAATGAAAAGATAACTGTATCTATTTATAGTACGTAGTAGTAATAGGTACGATAGTACTCGTATCTATTTATAGTACGTAGTAGTAATAGGTACTATAGTACTCGTATCTATTTATAGTACGTAGTAGTAATAGGTACTATAGTACTCGTATCTATTTATAGTACGTAGTAGTAATAGGTACGATAGTACTTGTATCTATTTATAGTACGTAGTAGTAATAGGTACGATAGTACTCGTATCTATTTATAGTACGTAGTAGTAATAGGTACTATAGTACTCGTATCTATTTATAGTACGTAGTAGTAATAGGTACGATAGTACTCGTATCTATTTATAGGTAACCCTGTGTCAGGCGAAAAAGGCTAAGCGCGGTAACTTATGAATAGTCAAATCTATTAACATAATGAAAAAACGAACTAAGTGCCATTATGCATAAGTCTACGAAATAAACAACTCTTAAATCTCACTTTATTACTAATAGTAACACCTCAGTTTCCTCGTAAGATACATTGCTTCTAACTAAGCGATAAGACCGCCCATTGTACTATTTTCTTTTTTATTCAAAAAATAGATAAACACATGTTTACCAAACAAAGTATAAAATATTAAGTTGTTGTGAAATACATAGTACAATAGAACTTTTTTTTTAATTTTTATTTTGTATGTAATTTTTTTTGTTTATAAAGTGTACATTAAAATGTTTCAATTCATTCATTCATTGGATTGAGCAGACTGTAGGGCTCTTTTAGAACTTGTGAAATTCATTGAATAGATTCTTAACCATTGAGTCTGTTCTACAGCTATGGTCCTAGGAATATAAAAACTAGGAATACAAAAGCATGCTTTACTGGGGTGTCGTTACAGTGGCCAATATCTTTACGTTTCATTGCTCTCTTTATGATAATAAATTACCTAATTGCCGTCATGTGTTACATTTTGAACCTGTCCATACAAAGGTTGTCTGGAAGAGATCGCTTTTAGCGATAAGACCGCCCATTGTACTAAATCTATTTGTAAGAATTATGTTCTGTATATTACTTTGGTGTACAATAAAGAGTTATCTTATCTTATCTAAGATACTACTCACTGGTTCTCTCTGGATCTCTAGTCGTATTAAGTGCCTTAATTTATTTAATTGTTCATTTTTACGACCTAGAGCAACTGGAACAAGCATATTACCCACCTGATTTTAAGAAGTAACCATCGCCTATAACAAAGTATTGCCTCATAGGTTGTAAGTCACATCTTAGAAACGTGCTCTACAATGCACTGCCCTGCGTTTAACAACTTGAGGCATTCAGGTGTCAAGACTCATGTGCCTGTAGTTTCACCGGCAACAATACCCTTCAAAGCGAAACACTGGAATACTGCTTAGCGGCAGAAATGGGTATGGTGGTAGACTGAAGTATGACTGACACGGAAAGTAATCCCCCGGGCGAGGCCTTTCACAAGGAACTCTCTTTTTAAACTACTCTCTATTACTCTTATTTAGAGAGTTGTCTGTCATACAAATACGTCAATTTTAAACATGGTTAGTCGCTAGTTATGTTTAGGGATCGTTGCACAGCTTGACTTGGTATATATGAGATTGCATTGCGCCTATCATCCTTCTTCTTCATTACTGCTTGGCGGCAGAAAAAGCAATGTTTTTATGCGTTCAGTAATTTTTGTTCCGATGATGTTCACCGATATTTATAACCTCACTGAATAATGTGGCCATAGCAGATCACCGACTTTTAATCTTTTAGGTGTATAGGATTATTGGAAGTTTGTAAATCAATCAATCAATTCATTTATTTCAGATGTCAAAAATCCATATTTGTTAGTAAACTTAATTATACATGTCAAATGGTTAGTACAATTGTGACATAACAACAATTAAATAACAATATATGTGGTATGTGAGCATCTAGTGTAGGTACTGCGCATGTACCATACAACAATGGTTTAGATGCACACAGTCGAACCTGTTTGCGAACGTATTCAGTATACCGTTGGAGCTGGCCCGAATTCTGCGCCCCAGGGATGTGCACCGCTTGCGCATGGTGCTGTAGAAACAGTCCACTCGCGCCTCGGCGAACATCCCCGACGCGCTGCAGAACCGGGGCAGCCCAACCAGCACCCTGAACGCGTTGTTGTATTGTACGCGTAGGGCGCTGTACTGTTTTTGCGTATAATTAACCCACAGGCTGCTCGTGTAGAAACTAGTACAGTAGGCTCGGAATAGGCAGATTTTGACATCAGTGGAGCAACTAAATGGTCAGGACTTTTGGCGTTGAGTGCTTTCCCGGGGAAACTTTTTCACAAAGTGCTCTACAAAAGAGTAGATTCAGTAAATACTAACTTAACTCCTTCCGTGGGTTTACCAGCCATAGTTTTATGTTAGATGCTTTTAAAAGCTAATAAGTAATAACTTATAGAACTTTGTAATTTGCTTATATAGTAATTGTTAAAATCTTTTGTAATATTGTGCAATAGCTTAACCACAAGGCTAACTTAAAATAAGAGGTGATTAATAGTTATAGCAACAAATTTTAAGATTAAATTTGATTTACAGGACATAAAAAACATAATGAGCATTCTTAACAAAAACTTTAGAGACCTTTTCGACGGATTCCAATTTAGATCAACGACATTGTTTAATTTATTTATACTTAAGTTATGAAGAACAAGTTATGACACTTGCAAAATATGTATCTGTAACCTATAAAAATACTCTTGGATATGGAAGAACGTAGCCTTTTAAGACAAGTTTTTATACTTAAATAAGAAGGTTCCAACCATAAAATATTATGTAAAATACTATCTGTTACAGAAATAAAAACATTTTTGATTTGTTTTTTTTTTTAATTTTTTTTTATGTGACAATATGTTGTTGTTACGAGATCACGCTATGAAACGTTTCTACTCTTATAGGACTGGATAGAGTTCATTCATGGGGTGTTTTTTTTTTTGAGTAAAAAACATTGTGAGTTATTCCAGTTTTTATTACCACTTTACCTAAAAGGAACACCCTGCCCCGGCTTCGTTCGGATTTTCATCAAAATAAAATATAACGCACAAAGGAATAGTATAGCTTTCTGTCAGTGTAAGAATTTTCAAAATCAGTTCATCTGTTTCTGAGACTACTCCGTACAAACATTACAAACTAACACACTTTACCTCTTTAAAATATTATGTACATTTTCGTAATGTTGCCGGCAAAAATATGCATAAAAACTTTCGAGAACGTCTCGCAAACATCATCAATTCGTTTTTTTCGACTGGCAAGGCAAGGTCAAGGCCACATCTCCAACCAAATTTTCTGATCCTTGTCTTGATTATGACCCACGTTATTAGAATTCCGTGTCTGCTTAGATATAAAAATAAATTTAACAATTTCTAAAATAACGATAGAATCCCGGCGAATAGGTATTTTAAGTTAGTTAGTAATCCCTGAGAACGACAAACAAATAATAATATTTAACATTTAATTCTTTGGTCTGCCACGACGTCTTCGGGCTGTATCGGTGGGTTCCACTCGGTGGTGAGCACAGCTCACTGATCACCCGACATACGGCATAAAAGACCAGCCCAGTCCCACTTTAGTTTGGCGGCATTCTTAGCTACATCTACGATTTGTATTCGATGTGTGTTGCGTATGCAGTCAATACGCTTGAATCCGATAATGCAGCACTCCATCGCACGTTGGCAAACCTTGATTTTATACTTTTGGATGTTAGTCAAAGACCAGGTCTTCGCACTATAAGTTAGAACGGGGAAGATGCATACGTCCATCAACTTTCGCTTGAGCGAAAGAGGAAGGTTAGCCTTCATCAAATGAGGGATGAGCTCACTAATTTCCGAGCGGACTGGACCATCTTAGCGCTTGAAAGAAGTGTCTGGAAAGAATGGGGGGAGGCCTGTGCCCAGCAGTGGGACACAGTGGGCTGGTAATAATAATAACATTTATTTCAGGCAACATGTAAATATATAAAAATATGGATGCAGAACCCATAACTTAATAATATATATTACATAGAAAATAGGAATACATACGAGCTCAACAAAAAGAAATAAATATTATGACATTCCCTTGTCTATGAAATCATCTATGAAAATCAGATGTATGTTCACAAAAATATTAATTTTTTTAAGAAAAATAGCGATAATCATAATTATATTATTAGAAATAAAGATAAACTCGCTGTTTCCCCTTTTAGACTCCATAAAGTAAATCATTTAAATGACAAGGTGTTCGCTTTTCTAACAAACTCCCAAGTGACAATTAACAAATTTAAAAACGTAATTAAACAATATCTTTATAAAACGCCTACCATAAAAAATCGGATTATTTAGATGCTAGAGAAGCTTGGGATTGAAATTGCTCCAACTCGTTCAAAATATTACAATTTAGACGTAATTTATTACCTGTATTGTTATGTATTCTAAAAGGATCATTAAAAAAATAACCAGCCTTGTTTTCTTGGCTTTCTTTCCTGGCTTGGTCGCGAAGGAACAGGCAGTAAAATTGACGTTTCAAAGTGATTCTTGTGACTTTAATGAATAAAAGATTACATATACATAGGATATACATATACATATACATAGATATACATAGGAAGCTATCTATGACAAATATCTAGCATTTAAATAACATAAACTAAGAAACATAACTACCAGTATAGTCGATATGCTAATACTAATGTTGGCTAATATCAGTACCTATTACACAAATGTAATATGACCAACAGATGAGAATAAATCATATAAATAAATATGGCGGGACATTTCACACAGTGATATCTAGCCCTAAACTAAGCAGAGCTTGTACTATGGGATCCAGACCCGGAACAAATATCTGTAGGTCATACAAACATTTGCTCCGCGGCGGGAATCGAACCCGCTACCTCCTGCGTCTCAGCAGGCTATTCGTCCACTGTACCACGGAGGTCGAGATGAATTTGGACAACACATAAAATTAAATTTAATAAATTAAAAAAAGCATAGCAATCTAAGTTATATTTGTTGACTAATCAACATCTATTTAGCCAATTCGCAATATATATATATATATTAAACCTGTGTCATCCCACTGCTGGGCAAAGGTCTCCTCCACTGTCTTCCAGGACTTCCGCTCGCCTGCCAAATCCCACCAATCTGTCCTTCCTCGGCGCCGTCGCCCGTCTTCAGGCATCCACTGGGTGACGATCGTTGCCCATCTGTCCGGGTGTATGCGCTTTACATGGCCCGCCCAGTCCCATTTTAGCCTGGCAGCTTTATTTCCTGCGTCAGCAATGCCGGTCTTACGCAGCGCGGTGTTACGGATTCTGTCAATCCTCTTTACTCCAAGTACGCTGCGCTGCACAATATTATAAATTAACTTGATAGTTTAACATACCTTAACTCTGTATTGTAATCATTAGAAATATTATGCCGCATGAATTATTTTTTAATTGTTTGATTATCCATGTCTTATTTATATTAGTTCTATTTGCTAAATTGTTTAATTGATTGTTCTTTTTGAAACGGCTGAAACCCAACTGGCAGTGCCCTTACAGGGTAGTTTGATTAAGATACTTATTAATCTAAGTTGCAAAAAATAAGTATATTTACACGTAAGCAGACTAAATAAATATTCGAAATAAATTAGAAGTCGCTGTGCTTTAGACCACACGACTGAAGTAAAACTTCTTTTTCTAAATATTAATTTATAAAATTGTTCAATTACAAAATTGTCCACACGTCTGTAGGTCGATCAGTCTATGTTCATTCTGGACAGACACAACTCGCACTCGCATTTTTTTTTTTTTCGAATGGACTTAACTCGCTGTTGGCCTCTGAGGCCGTTGCAGCTTAACCGAGCTTTTGGCGAGCGCAGAAGGCGCTCAGCCCTATAATTTTATTTTTGATGAGGCAACTAGCGCAAGGGCACCACTTAGGTACGAACCTCGGCTTGGGCTGTTGCCGGGACGGGGATAGGAGAGAAACGCCCGGGTACGTGCTTGTACCTCGTGTAGGCGGCGACTAAAGGGACTCGTCGACCTCGCCGGCGAGGTCGGTGTATTTGTGGAGTGTTTGCTCTGTCTAATGTGGATGACTCACCCGCATTAGCGGAAGTGATTTCGTCATCCGGGTCTCCGAGAACGTGTCTCGGACGACGGAGGGTAAAACTCGCACTCGCACATTTACGTTTAAAAATATACGAAACGTAACTCCCTCTCTTTCTATCTTCACTAACTTATCCCTCTCAACTTGCGTTCGCACTTTTCGTAACGCATTCACCAGCTTACTTCCCAAGTCAAGCGTGCGTAAAGAAGTTTTACTTCAATAGTCGTTTGACGACCTCCGTGGCACAGTGGGCGTATAGCCGGCTGAGACGCAGGGGGTAGTGGGTTCGATTCCCGCTGCGGAACGAATGTTTGCATGATCTACAAATATTTGTTCCGGGTCTGGATGTTTTTATATGTATTATAACTATGTATTTACTAAAAAAAGGTATATAAGTATTCTATCAGTTATCTAGTTCCCATAGTACAAGTTCTGCTTAGTTTGGGGCTAGATAGCGCTGTTTGAAATGTCTATCAATATTTATTTACTAAAATCGAAAGTCTGCCTCTTTAACTGTCTCTCTGTCTGTCTGTTTATTACATTTTCACGGCTATATTTTCACACAGATAAACCGATTTCGATGAAATTTGGATATAGATAGATTATGATCGGGATTGATACATAGGCTACTTTTTATTGTTTTTATTGACAAACCACTAGTACGAAGCCGCGAGCGGGCCATATATAGCTCAATAAATTATAATGAGGAAACTCGAACTTAATTAGTCAAATATTTCAAGCCAAAAGTTAAAAATAGTGTACATTTGAGGTCCTCGACATCCTTAATCCTTCGACATTTTATTTTTCTTTTTACCTGCCACCGTAGCATGATCGCTATAGAAACATATTTTATCTCTTCGGAAGAATAGATAACAATGACATTTTAGCGTAGAGAGGAGAAACACGACCACACAAATGTTTCCACTGTTAACGCTAAAATGACAATTTTATCTATTCTTCCGTAGAAAGAATCGTTTCTATAGCGGTCATGCTAGCCGGGCTGGAACAGTTGAGCTATCTATAGTTCATTTGCAAAGTTCTTTAGATCAATCAACTCTTGTTCTTTTGTACTTTTTATAGACTTGTTGATATTTTTATATTCTTTCTTTTAATAAATTGTATTATACTTATTTTCTCTATAGACTGAACTTCAAATGCCCCCGCGGCTTCAACGCAGCGGAATACTATGTCTCCCTCCTTGGTATGCAGTTAGACAAAGAGGATGATAGTCGTGAGAGGATCAGAAGAATCTGCGATGAGTACCAGAGATCAGACATAGCGGCTGACATCGACTCCAGGGTTGGTGATGTTCAGGATGAGACGGAGTACTTCAATGGAGAGATTAATGGAAAGGTGAGAGAACATAACACTTTATAATGTCGCAGAATAGCTGTCATGAAGCTGGGCATCCCCAACAAGGTCAGGAGATACTTCACACCAGGACAGCTCCTTATTCTTTATAAAGCACGAGTCCGATCTGGTATGGTATCTGCCACCTTTGGGATGGTTCGGCCAAATACCAGCTCGCTACCTTAGACTCAATAGAACGTAGGGCTTTTAGGCGTATAGGTGAGCAATATATGGCTAAGACTTGCAAGCCTATCGATCTTTTATAGAATACATTTCGGGAATGTGCCCAGGAACTATACGATCTGATCCCGCCACCTTCCTTCTATTAAAGGACAAGCAGGCGCACGGCTCAGTACCATCCGTATCAAGTTGGTATTACCACCCATATGTTATGTTATGTTATGTTGGTGGACTCCCTTTTCCGCATTTGAACTCTTAAGTGGTCCATTATGCGTGAGAGAGTTGGCTATATAGATAGCCAGCCTAACTCCAACCAGAAGCGCAGAAGTTTCCTGGGGTCTTCGCAGGCTTCACGAAGTGACCTTGGATTGTCCAGGATTTCTGCACGTTGTGCTGTTACCCCCACGCATTCCAGGACTACGTGGGCTGCTGATTCTTCTTCGGTGAGACATCCCCTGCAGAGTGGGCTGTCTGTTGCTCCCATGATGTAGAGGTGTTTGTTGAGGGGACAATGTCCTGTAAGGGTCCCCACGATGATTCGAAGGTCCAGTCTCTGAAGGTTGAGCAGTCGTCGTGTCAGTCGTGGCGAGACGGCCGGCAGAGCTGCCCTCGACTGTCTGCAGTCCATGATCTGTGCCCAACGTTTGTTGTGTAGGTTTAGAGTACGATGTCGTATCCATGTTCGTAGTTGTGTGAAAGGTAGAGGGAGGAATGGATGTGGGCCTATAGCCGCGGTTTCCGATCCTCTTTTTGCTAGTTCATCTGCAGCATCGTTGCCAAGTGATCCGCTATGCCCCTTAATCCATTGTAAAATCACCTTGTTTTTCATGGCGATTCTTTCTAGGGCTAAGTGGCATTCGTAAACGAGCTTAGAGTTACAGCTGTGACTTTCCAGAGCTCTGAGTGTTGCTGCACTGTCGGAGAGGATTCGTATATTGTAGTCTTCGATCTGCCTCCTGTTTATTGCGGTAGCTGCTTCGGTAATGGCCATACATTCACACTGGAAGATGGAACTGTATATACCTAGTGTCAATGATATATTTATGTTGAGATCCAGTGAATGAATTCCCGCGCCCGTTTGGTTTTTGAGCCATCGGTGTAAACGCGGACTTCACTGATTCCTGATTGATCTCTCTGTTCCTCGTAGAGTTGTATGTTATAGTGTTTTTGAAATATCTGTTGTCTAGGGATCTTGTCGCACGGGGCGGCAAGTAGTGGTTCGTAGGCTATCGCTCGCTCTAAGATAGATGCGTGCTGACTCCTTGTGTTTCCCCACAGTCCCTGGTGTTTGAGTCTTATAACAGCCATCATCGCTTCTTGTTGTATATAAAGATCTAAAGGAGCCAGCCCTAGGATAATCTCAAGGGCGGCTGTTGGTGTCGTTCTCATGCAGCCTGATATTGCAGAGCATGCGTGTCTCTGGAACCTCTGCAGCTTGGTAATGACAGTACTAAGTTCGGTACGGGTCCACCATACAATGGAGCCGTACGTTAGTGTCGGTCTTATTACGGCTGTGTAAAGCCACAAAGTTATTTTCGGGGAGAGTCCCCAGGTTTTTCCGAGCATTCTGCTGCATTGAAAGAAGCAGGTACATGCTCGCTGTAGTTTGTAGTCAAGGTGTTTGTTCCACAGTAATTTACTATCGAGTATGACCCCGAGATACTTGACTTCGTTGGTAAGTTTCAGTTCAGCGTTGAATAATTTCGGCAGTCTCAGGTTACCTAGGTTCCTTTTGTGCGTGAAAATTATTAGTTCTGTTTTTGTAGGGTTGACCGATAAACCATGGCTTGTGCACCAGTTTTCGATAATTTTAAAGGCTGCTTTTATGAGGTCACATAGTACGTTCTCGAAACATCCGGTCGCGAGGATAGCCAGGTCGTCTGCATATCCTACTGTGAATAGCCTTCTGCCATTCAGTCTCCTGATGAGATCGTCAACCACTATGTTCCATAGAAGTGGCGAGAGGACGCCACCTTGTGGGCAGCCTCTGGCCACAGTACCTCTGGTAGTTTTATTGATTGTGAACTGTATTGCTCTGTATTTAAGCATATTGATAATCCACTCTGATATAGTCTGAGCTACTCCATATGCTTCCAGAGCTTGGTTAATACTGGCAAATGTGGTTTTATCAAAGGCCCCTTCTATATCTATGAAGGCGCCCAGGGTTGGTTGTTTTGTTGAGAGTCCGTCTCCAATGCGTGATATTATGCTATGGAGTGCAGATTCCGTGGATTTACCTTGGCTGTAGGCGTGCTGGTTCGAGTGTAAGGGCTTGTGAAGGAGAGTGTTTTCTCTTATTTCACGATCACATCACACATCACGAGCCTTTCTAGTGTTTTGAGTAAAAACGACGTAAGACTTATAGGCCGAAATGATTTTGCCAAAGTGTAGTCGCTTCTTCCCAGTTTTGGTATGAATACTACCTTCACTTCTCTCCATTTCCGAGGCACGTACCGATGGGCGATACATGCTCTAAAAATGTTAACGAGATGGTCAGCTATTAACTCGCTGCTCCATCTTAAAAGGCCCGGGAATATTCCGTCTAGCCCTGCTGATTTGAAGGGAAGGAAGCTGTTAATCGCCCATAGTACTTTCTCTCGATTGATGAGGTGTAGGGCTACGGTCCAATCTTGACTACTGGATGCTCGTTCTGTGTACACTTCCCAGTCATGAGTTTCGTTTATCTGGCAACCGGGAAAGTGTGTCTCTAGCAGTAGTTCACTGGTTTCTGCATCTGATTTGGTGTAGGTGTTGTCGGGGTTTTTGAGACAGCCTATTGTACGTTCAGGATCTCTTGATAGAATGCCTTTTGTTCTGGCTGCCTGACTAGTATTTTCGATGTTGGTACAAAAGCGTTTCCAGCATTCCAGTTTCCTGAAGCGTAAACGTTTTTTATATGAAGATTTTATAATGTGGTAGTTTTCCCAATCCTCGGACTGTCTTGTGTTTATTGCTCTATTGAACAATTTCCTTACTTTACGGCGTAGTTTTTGTAGTTTAGGACCCCACCAATGTCGTGTGGGTCCCACTTTGGGTTTCACGAGTGGGCACGATTGTTCGTAGCTATCGGTTAGAATAAGAGTAAGTTCGTTTACATATATTTCAATGTCTCCGACAGCTATGTTGTTTGTCGGCGCGGTCACAGCCGTGAGAGCTGACTGGACTATTTTTACGAATTTGGACCTGTCCGTCTTACGCGGAACGCGCCTAGGTTGTGGTATGGGTAGTGTCGTACTAAGGTTAAAACGTATCCATCTGTGATCCGAGCATGAGGCTTCGTTTGAGACGTGCCAGTCGGTGATTGATTTGGATACATTTTCTGTTGAGAGTGTTAGATCTATGATGGTTTGGGCTCGGGAATTGACAAATGTCGGTTCCGAGCCCTTGTTTAGTAGTGTTAAGTTAGTAGTGAGAAGATAGTTTACCAATTCCTCTCCACGGGCATTAGACTTATCGCTGCTCCACAAGGTGTGGTGCGCGTTGGAGTCGGTGCAGATGATGAGTTCCAGTTTTTCTCTTTCGCAGTACTCCGCCAGTGATGACAGCTCCGACGATGGTATGTCCTCGTCAATTGGCAGGTAGGCCGACGCTAGAACTATATCGTGAGGCTGTTTGTTGGTTGTTGTGGGAAACCTAACAGCTGTTAGGTCTCTGGAACAGAATTCGGTGATTAATAGTGTTTGAACATGTTTGGGAGTAAATATACAGGTTCTAGGATTGCTTACGGTGGTATCGAAGATAAGTTTCCCACCGATGTTGTTAAGACCACAGATCCTGCCTTTCCTAATCCACGGCTCCTGGATTAGGGCAATGGTCTCAGTGTTTTCCTCCAGTGTTCTGCGTAAGGAAGCCGTAGCAGTGAGGCTGTGCTGGAGGTTTGTTTGTATAATTGGAGTGGAGCTAGCAGTCTCGGATCGGAGAGGAGTTGAGGCAGCTTTCACTGGTCTCGCTCCCCTCGACATCGAGAAAGCACTCCTCGTCTGCTTTTGGGGTCGATGGGGGATTTACCTCTACATCCATCTCGTGTTGGTGTGGAGATGGATGCGCTGAGGGATCTACCCCGGGATTGTTTTGGGGTTGAGCAGGTTGATCGGTTTGAGCGACGCCTTTGGCTTTATCGACATCCTCCTCCAGTATCCGGACATAGATATTGCCAAAGTGCCAGTACAGGCGTCGCTCCCGCTTTTTGAGTGTTTCAACATCGGTCTCGGGTATTCTGAGGAGCAGGTGTACTCCAGGTATCTCCCGTTCCGCCTGCTTCTCTGCCCTGATCAGAGACCATGAGTTGATGTTGACCTCTGGGTTCTGCACTGTAAGTAGCTTGCGCAGTTTGTTAATGTCCCTGTTGAAATCAGGGACGAACAAACCACACAAGATCCTACGCCGGATTTCGGCTTGCGGTCTGACCACAAGCTTCGTGTCGGCGATTGGTGATGGGGTATTGCTCACTGCAAGACGTAGCCACTCAAGCGCCACATCGTCTTCGCCCCAAAAGTTTAGGACGCCCTCGCTAAAGTGAGCCTTGCCACGGAAGCGCACCTTCGCTGTTTTAGCCGCTGTTGCAGGATCCAAAAGGTCATCCTCGAACTTCAGCTCCAGACTGGTGCGAATTCCGGTGGCTTGTTCTGCGGTGAGGTCAAGGTATGGTTCGGTCATTACAGCAACGCAGAGTTCATTGGCCCTGAACGAGGCGGCGTAACTGGTGGTTACTCGGTTTGAGCTCGTTCCCGGCTTCACGCGTTTGCTGTCTCCAGTGGGCGTGGTTGTATCTTCGGGCCGAGATCGCTTGGAGTTTTGTTTCGGCATGCTAGTGCCTGCCGTGGTGTTGAGCTGGGTCTTCGCCAACTTGCCAGCGCGTTTACCTCTAGGCTTGGCTCGGCGGCGGGGAAGGTTGCTGTCGGCTGACGCTGGCGCTGCCTCGGGCGCTGCCTGCGTTAGGACCTGTTCGGCGTGGCTAGAAGTCGCGCCTACTTGAGTCAAGGGCTTGACTTCAGAGTGAAGCTGGCGCCCCCCATCAGCAACCTTTTGCCTTGCCTGCATCCTTGCCTGGGTGTCCACCTTGGCCTGCTGGGATTTTTTAACTTTGCTCTTGGTTTTCTTCCTGGGAGAGACCATAGTCCAGGTTGGTTCCGAATGTGGCGTTGTAATGGCATCCTTTAGAGCCGACAGTTCGATGACCGTGTCGGTTGACAGAGCCCCGAGGGGCGCGTCGGTTGAGACAGTCAGGGAGTTTAGGGAGGACGACTCGCTCCGGGAGGCGGCTTTAGTGTTCCCACGCAGCTGAGTCGTGGACGCTGCCTTGCTGAGGCTGGGCAAATTATGCGGGGTCACCTTGCTTGTGCTAGCCGCCGTTTGAAACGGGGCCTTACCCAAGTTTAACTCTCCCGCAGAACCCGCCCTGCCCCTGCTGAGCGCAGTCAGTGACTTGGCTTTGTTGGAACCCACCGCTTTCAGAGTCGCAGTCGTGTTCCGAGATGGCGCGTCTGGGGACGCAGCCCGTGGTGTGAGGGGTGTTTGCGCGTCCGAGGACGCAGCAGCCCTAGCATTAGGGGGAACTTGCGCATCCGAGGACGCAGCAGAGTTCCGGAGGGAGGCTGCATTTGCAGCAAGGGAGGGGTTATTTGTATTTCTTTTCGAGGCCATAATGTTAGTAAAAGTTTCATCATCATATGTATTTCTCCACCCACCATGGAGTCCTCAGTCTGGGACGTCGCACGCTCTGCATGCGATCGCCAGAGTTATACATAGACTTAGGGCCCGCACCCTGTAAGATAGACGAGACTGAACGTTGCGAAGAATTCCGGGGCTGCATGTGACCAAAGAGGAAGCCACACACACACACCACCGGGTTCCGCGCCACGCCGTCTGCCTTCCCCCAGTTAGGGACCCTCGCCAACGACCCTCAGACGGGGCGTCACAGCCGATTGATCGCGAGTGGCTAGCTCACGACCACCCGTGTGAAGAGAAATTCGGACCAAAGAGGTGTGTTGAAGGTAGTGGGCATCTGCCGGCTCACCACGTTCTCAACCTCCAGGATTCCCTCATCCTTCGGTACGGGACCCCGCGCACGGCACAAACACGCGGGAGGTCATTACTATCCACCAATCTGCTGTCGATGGTGGACCCGCCGGGACATGACCTCGCCATCCCAGGCAGTGTTCGTCTGATGGTTTCAGTTACGTCTATTTCAGTTGGAACTAGACCAAAAACAGGGGACAACCACGTGAAGGATCCCCCCACCAGGCTTGCCTTAGGGATCTTAACGACTGTTGCGCTCTCCCCTAAAACCATTCGCGCCTTACTCGCCTAGATGAGTCAAGTAAGGCAGGTATGCGTCTACGTGCTAGGCAGAGCAACTTTTAAAGCATAAAACACATACACCCCCCCCCCCCCCCCCTATTATTTATATATATATATTATTACCACCCATTCGCACACACTGTTTTGGTTATACGTTCTTGATGCGTACGGCTAAGGTATGGAACACTTTGCTGTTGTCTGTTTTTCCTAAAGAATACAATCCGGGTCTCTGTAAGGTTAGAGTGAATAGGGTTCTTCTAGATCTTCGTGCTTCATCTTAGACCACATGATCGCTTACCATCAGGTGAGATTGTGGTGAAACGAAAATCTATCAGAAAGCTACATATCATGCTGAACTTTATGTCAGTGAGTAACGTATAAACTAGACACGAGCAAAAACCTGGCAGTCCGAAAAGAATTCCCAAGAATTCTCCGAAAGACGAGTGACCTGTTTTTTGGCTCGTACGTTACATAAAGTTCATTGAATGTACAATTTTGTTACAAAAATTCGCTTCCAAATTTGCAATGTAAATAGAGGTTTAGTCTGTTTTTACCATGATTTATCAGTTTGGAGTGTCCCGATATTTCGGCACAGTTTCATGGAAGATGATCAATGGTAAACTGAAGTCTTTTCGAGTGGGTGGCTATTGGAAACTCACAATCTTGGTAAATATTCCGTTTATAGGGAAAATAGTGTTACTTAATTTGCCTATTGAGATATTAAAACGCTGTCAAAGAAAAAATAAATCCCCTTTTCCCTTAATTTTTGGATTTTAAATATGAAGGTAGGTAGATACTAATTGTATTTGAAGGATGAGATTGATGGTAAACTTTTCTAAAACGACATCCTTTTTCTTATTTCAGAATGATTACTTCGAAAGATATTTAACACTGTAAGTATTAACTACTGTATATTTAACAGATTATTATCGAAAAACAGGTTCACGACTCATATTATCCCCATGAACATCCTCGGATCTTTGGATTACTCTTAGTTCTAGTAATTAAGAGTAATCCAAAGATCCAAGATCCAAGATTAGAGTCAACAATCGCACTTTATAATAATATTAAATTATTAAATGAGGGGATAAAGCAGTGTCTTGCGTCACGGGCGTTATATTGAATCCCGAATGTAACTAAGGATTCTAGAGTTCTAGAGACTCACGAGCGGAGCGAGGGAGTTACTAGAATCCTGAGTGCAGAGAGGGATATAAGCACGCTCAAGATGCAGACAGCTTTATCCACGAGGAGAATACTCTACTTTTCACACTTGCTGCGAGACAATAAAAACCAAATCTACGTTGGTCTGTGTTGTTCGATTTACGAATAAGTTCTTATTGTGTGGGTCGTTTTGGTTCCAATTTTAATACAAACGAGGTTCCAAATTTAAATCACACTATGCCCGCGAGGGCAAATGAAATTCAGTACAACTTTAATCCCTGCTCAGCCATTTGATATTGTCGAACACGTGATGTGAAAAGTATCTTACGTTATTTTACATCTGTGTGCTTTAAATTTTTTAATAACAAAATGTACTTTATTTTGACCGAAACGTTTAAGAAGGTACTTAACAAAAAAGGTTTTAGTTCAGCTATTATATTTATTTTCTAACTCCTGGAGCCAGAAATACGTTAATTCTTTAAAAAAAGTTACACACTTACTCGTAGTACACACACCCGTGAAGATAAAATTGACTAGTTGACCCGCTCGGAACTTAGAAATAGTTTATCTTACTATCGGTAAAAGAATTTTTAGAATTGGTTCTGTAGTTACGGAGATTACTATCATTACACGCAAAGTGGGCGGGGCACATAGCTCGTAGAACTGACGGCCGTTGGGGCCGAAGGTGGAAGGAGACGACGCACTAGAAAGCGCTGCGTAGGACGGCCCCCACTAGATGGAAAGAAGACCTGATAAAGGTTGCTGGGAGCCGTTGGGTGCAGGCCGCACAAGATCGGTCGCTCTGGAAATCTATGGGGGAGGCAGTGGACGTCCTTTACCTGATATGATGAACATTAAGGCATTAATATTATAAACAAGGCCCGAGACGATTAATTTTTATTTTTTCAGAGTCAAAGTAAATTACTTTGTTCAGTTTTATTGGCTAATGTGGAGAAACATACAATCAGTGAAACATAACAGCACAATATGGATAGCAGAGTTTTTACTTTTAATGGTAAGTTAAGACGATATGTAAAAAAATAAAGCCGCTAAGCAACAGTTGTATTCAATAACGAAAACTAATACTGATTTCATATTTAAGCAATATTTACTTGAGAATTTAAACTACATAAATGAAAGTCAGAAAAGCAATTGGTGAAACTTATCTCGATACAATTATTTGTGTAATCGGCTCTTCTAAAACACTAATATTGTTCATTATCCGACTCTAGAAAAGAATTAAAGTATTTCTTACTTAGTTATGTAGGTAATTATGGTACCTAAATGAATAAAAAAGCATTTTCTTTTAATTTGTTGGTTCTCATGCAGTTCGATATTTTATCTTTTGTCGCTTACGTCATTTACTCCTGCGACAATGCGGCGCAGCTATGATACATGTTTGTCTCGTTCTTCACCTAAGCAAGTAAATAGCACTGTCACTGTTTTGCATTTTATTTGCTCCGCTCAATCGTCACCGAAATTAAATTTGTATATCGTCTTAAACTTATTTATGTAGCTTTCTCTCTATATCTGACACTAGTTGTCTTGCCCCGGGTTCGCACGGATTTTTATCACAGTCAAAAGACTACTAGCTGACCCATCTGTGGCTTCGCACGCGTATCGCAGCCAATATCCCAATCCTAGTCATAATTTATTTATATACCAAATTTCACCGAAATCGGCCTAGCCATTTAGTTGTTAAAACGTAACAAACAGACAGACAAAGAGACAGAGTTTCGAATGTTTATTGTAAGGATTGCACTTAGGGTTGAACGCAGCTTCCTATTAGTGAAAGAGTTTTCAAAATCACATAAGCCATTTTTGAGATTACCATCCAAACAAACAAACAAACTTTATCGTATTAGTAAAGAAGTATAGATTTTAGGAAGAAAAGAAAAAGGGAACGAACAAGCTTTAAGCTTTTATATCGTAATAGCGTATGGTCAATTTAATATCTATGGGCATTTGATTCATAAAGTTACGGTCATTAAAAATATATTATGGTCGATTAAGTAATAAAAATATCGTTTTGTAACGCGTTCTAGAGGCCTCAACTAACAAAGAGTATTACCAAGGTGCTATTGATTCAAAACGCCATCAATATTAATTTTCGTTTTGATCGTAATATTGATTGATGTTTTCTTATTTTCAGTTGATTTTGTTTTTTAAATTTATAAAGTTACTAGCTGTTGCCCGCAACTTCGTACGCGTTACACTACTAAATGTGTAGGTAACCTAGAAATAAACTCGCTGTTCCCACTTGACACCCCATTTTTATCCCATGGGACCTGATTTATGGGATTAAAATTATGTGTTAATCCAGGTTATAATCTACGTACATACTAAATCTCATCGAAATCGATCGTTTGTTTGTTACTCTATTACGTCGTAACGGCTGAACCGATTTCGATTAAATTTGGTATGTACGTAGATTATAATCTGGATTAATACATAGGCTCATTTTTATGACAAACCACGCGTGCAAAGCCAATACTATTTTGTCAATATACTCTACGTACATACCAAATTTCATCGAAATCGGTTCAGCCGTTACGAGGTGATTGAGTAACAAACAAACATCTAATCTTTCGCATTTATAATATTAGTGTAATGTACGGATATATAATGTTGGCTCCTAATAGTGAAACAATTTTCAACTATAAATACAATGCCTATGACCACATATTTCTCCCCTAGTTCGTTGGCGTTATAATCTCTGTCCCCTACCACGGCCACTTCGAGGAGTTAGACCAGCGAGATATCCAGAACGTGGAAGGATTGCTCTACCTGACCATCACGGAGACGATATTCCTCTTCATCTACGCTGTCTTTATAACTTTTCCAAGCGAAGTGCCGATACTACTGCGAGAGACAGCCAGCGGACTCTACTCGCCGATACCTTACTATCTGTCGAAGATGATATTTTGGGTATGTTGCACAATTTTATTAAATTATAATACTGATTTAAACGAGTATTTATCGCGTATGTGCCTTTTTTATTTGTTATCCCGACGCGATAAATACCCGTTTACAACAGTAATTATGTACTGTGATCGAGAAAGTTTGAAAAATACTATATTATGATACAAGTGAGCTAAGTTGCTCACTATACACGAGGCTGTGGGTTGCAGCCCGAGCCGCAGGCGAGGGCGTAAATCAGCCGAGTGTCTAGCAAGTAGCTCACGAGTTGTATACACACTTTTTCAACACACTTGCGAGGAAAGAACAAACATGTATTGCATAAATACTTTGACTTCTTTAGTAGGTACCTTCATTTACTTCTTGTGTAAATGTCGGCGACAAAGATAAATCATACAAATTACTGGAAGGAGAAGGTACCAAATAACTCATGCTACGAGATGTACCTACATGGTTGTGGGTTACAGTACGTTTTGATATCAACACCATGTTTGAGCTTAACCATGCTTCCATGGAATAGATGCACCTCCTGGGTTTGTATGTATTGGAGAGTTCAGAGAAATACGCCAAAAATACACTTTCAGAAAATGACTGGGTTTTTTGTTGCTCTTCAATTGTAGGAAACTATCGTAAGCAGCTAAGTACTTTCCTCTAGATTTTGCAGTTATTAGGCTTTCATTTGCATTTTGTGCTGCATTTAGTATTTATGGCGGGATTAAATCTATCAATTGTTCATCTTCTGTACTAAAACTTGACATTTTTAGAATTATTTAGAACACAGCAACAAATGCGATACAAACAAAAAAATGGGAAATGGCGCGCAGGTTTTTTTTTTGCACGCGCAAATGTAAGGTGATTGATTACATATAGCCATACAGCCTACTTCAAAATTATAATTTTAGTGATAAAATGCAAATATTTTATAACAAATTATTGTGAATTATAAGTAATTTGATAATTATACCTAATTGTTTTTTCGTCATAACATACATATGTATGTTATACATTTATTTATTCCAAAAATGAAAATGGATTTTAGTGGCATAAAACCTCTAGGTAAAACCTCGGTATTATGTCTCAATTTACGATCAAGTGTGTTGAAAATACTATAATAATACTAGCTGACCTGTCCGCGGCTTCGCGTGCGTGGTTTGTTAATAAAAATATTACATTACTTTTGCGCAGTCGGGTTCAAAGTAGCCTGTATCCTAATGCTGGTAATAATTTATATAAATCAAATTTTATCGATATCGGTCAAGCCGTTAAACGTGAAATTGTAACAAACAGACAGATACATGAAGACGACATGAAATGAATTTCGGTCAGATGACTTAGCTGAGAGTTTAAAACTACCATAGAATTAGCGTCACGTCATGCTAAATGACGCTATATCTAACGGTCCAATGATGGAAGAGCAATTTAAGGCACTTGTCTCACCGCCGGCGATGAGCTAGAAGCGAGTAAAGCTAGAAACTAGAAACGAGTTAGCGAGCAGCGAAAAGCGAGTGTGTAATTCCTATAGTTGTCTCGCTGGGCTATAAAGCGAGTGAGCGAGTGCGGCGGGAAATACTCATCATCTCACGGTGTGTGTTCTGACCGCCAAGCGTGCATCGCTGAGCGCGTATCGCTGAGCGAATGTTGTAGTCGCTGCGACAAACTAGTGGAGAGTGAGTTCTCGCCGGGGCTGTGTGAACGACCAGCGATTAAATATACGTGTCTCTTTTACCGACACGGAATCTATATCTTTTGTTCGTTTCTTGAGCGAGAAAATAGTTGTCAAGACAATTGCCTAGGGGATAAAAAATTATGTGAGTTATAACAGTGGACACCATAATTTTCGATAATATTCCAAAATTTAACTGAATATATCATTATATCGTGCTGTGAAATGCATTATACAAATAACTACGTATAGATAAAGCAGTTCAATAAATTATTGAGACTGCAGTAAGAATTAAAAAACATGCGAGTTTTTCAGAGGTCATTCTTTGGCATTTTTGCCAATCTTTTTTGTTATAATACAACATAATATAATTGTTGTATCTACAAATATTCTGATATGTTTATTGATTGCACAATCTTGATATTATGACAGCGATAAAAAACTACTTAGCAAATGTGTATTTCCATTAGGAATATCTGGTGTCGTTATTCAAATTCCATTTCACTCAAATAAGCCATTTATATTCAACTTAATTATCGTGTTATCGTGTTCTGAATCATGTTTTAGACAAAATGTTTTAATATTTTTGACATTTACTGTGTTCAAAACATAACTGATAATGTAAATGTCTCCCGCACATTTTCTTCTTACATGTAAACATTTATTAGCATATTATGGGCTTATCTAACCTAAATCAAGATACCTAACGGAATTCACAGTCATACTTCCTCTAGCCTACGGATATATCCATAATTCAAATGTCAACAGTATTCTTAGATTTTTCAAGTCAATAAATTTATTTCAGACATATTATGTCCATATACGGTTAGTACTACATTGTCAGTTAGTACTACATGTCAGAAATTAGTAGATTACACTGGGACATTTTGGGGTTATCAGAAGTCCGTAGAGAGGGCGAGGACACGATATCCCTTAAGTCTGGTAACCTACTATACTACCGGGAGGGCGACCAACAGTCCCAAGGTGGTGTTGGGTTTCTCGTTCACAAGTCACTCATCAACAACATTATCACCATCGACAGTGTGTCGAGCAGGGTCGCGTACCTGACACTCAGAATATCTAAGCGATATTCGCTGAAGGTCGTTCAGGTATATGCGCCGACCTCTTCACACCCAGATGAAGAAGTAGAGTCTATGTATGAGGACATCAGTAGAGCCATACATACGAACAAAACTCACTTTATTGTTGTTATGGGGGACTTCAATGCAAAGCTAGGCATGAGAAGCGATGATGAGTTGAGAGTGGGGCAATTTGGATATGGGCAACGGAACCCCAGGGGACAGAGGCTGACCGATTTTCTGGAGAAAGAAGGACTCTTTATGATGAATTCTTTTTTCCAAAAGCCGCCTCACAGGAAATGGACCTGGATGAGTCCCAACGGTTCCACGAGAAATGAGATTGATTTCATCTTGACCAACAAGAAATGGATATTCAATGATGTCTCTGTGATTCACAGGGTGAAAACCGGCAGTGATCACCGAATTGTAAGAGCCACATTGAATATGAACGTTAAACTTGAAAGGTCCCGTTTGATGAAATCTACGCTCCGACCCACTCGCGCACATATCCAAAACCTCGAGAGCTTTCAACTCGAACTTGCAAATCGCTTTGACTGTCTAGAAGTAGATGCATCAGTGGACGAGATCAATAACAGGTTCGTTGAAACCGTCCATACGGTGGGGTCCCAGTTCTTTAAGACCCCCCGTACCAATAGACCTCAGAAACTTTCTGATGACACCCTTAACCTCATGGCTGAACGACGTTCTTTGCAACTGCAGTCTCCCGATGATGCTCAGTCACATAGGCAGCTCAATAGGAAGATTTGGAAATCCTTGCGGCACGATATTCGTACCTTTAATACATCTCGTATTAAAGATACGATAGAGCGGAATAAAGGCTCCAAAGTGTTCGCGAGAGATAATTCTATTGGGCAGAGCCGCATGACGAAGCTGAAAAGGGAAGATGGCAGCATAACGTCAAGTAAAGCGGAAGTGTTAAGGGAAGTCGAAAGGTTCTATGGACGGCTCTACGATTCGGTCACTAAACCTGTTTGCAGTGCGGCCAACGACCCAAGAGCCAAACTGACCCGACATTATACCGAAGATATTCCGGACATCAGCCTGTATGAGATCAGGATGGCCTTGAAGCAGCTTAAGAACGACAAGGCGCCGGGTGAGGACGGAATCACTTCAGAGCTTCTGAATGCGGGTGGATCACCGGTACTTAAAGTCCTTCAGAAGCTTTTTAATTCCGCCTTGCTTGAAGGTACGATGCCAAAAGCATGGAACGGGGGCGTGGTGGTTCTGTTCTTCAAGAAAGGTGACAACACCTTGCTTAAGAATTATAGACCCATCTCGCTTTTGAGCCATGTTTATAAGCTGTTTTCGAGGGTCATCGCGAACCGTCTCGAACGCAGGTTTGATGACTTCCAGCCTCCCGAACAAGCCGGGTTCCGTAAAGGCTACAGTACCATAGACCACATACATACGCTGCGGCAAGTCATACAGAAGACCGAAGAGTATAACTTGCCGCTATGTCTAGCGTTTGTGGACTATGAAAAAGCCTTCGATTCGATCGAAACATGGGCAGTGCTTGAGTCTCTCCAACGATGCCGTATTGACTATCGGTACATCGAAGTGTTGAAGTGTTTGTATAAAAACGCCACTATGTCAGTCCGAGTACACGAACAGAGCTCGAAGGCGATTCCCTTAAAAAGAGGCGTAAGACAGGGAGATGTCATCTCTCCGAAACTGTTTACGACCGCATTGGAAGATGCCTTCAAGCTTCTGGAATGGAAAGGACTGGGCATCAATATTAATGGCGAATACATCACTCACCTTCGGTTTGCCGACGATATTGTGGTCATGGCAAAGTCGATGGAAGAGCTCAGCACGATGCTCGAAGGCCTCAATCGAGTCTCCCAACGGGTAGGACTTAAAATGAACATGGACAAGACGAAAATCATGTCGAATGTCCATGTCGTCCCTGCCCCAGTTATGGTTGAGAACTCGGCTCTTGAAGTTGTCGACGCGTATGTATACCTAGGAAAAACAGTCCAATTAGGTAGGTCCAACTTCGAGAAAGAGGTCAATCGTCGAATCCAACTCGGATGGGCAGCGTTTGGGAAACTTCGCAACGTCTTTTCGTCCAACATACCTCAGTGCCTTAAGACGAAAGTCTACAATCAGTGTGTGTTACCAGTGATGACATATGGAACCGAGACGTGGTCCTTCACTATTGGCCTTATGAATAAGCTCAGAGTCGCTCAACGAGCTATGGAGAGGGCTATGCTCGGGGTTTCTCTACGGGATCGAATCAGAAATGAGGAGATACGTAGGAGAACTCAAGTCACCGACATAGCCCGACGGATTAGCACGTTGAAGTGGCAATGGGCAGGCCATATAGCGCGCAGAACAGATGGCCGATGGGGCCGAAACGTTCTCGAGTGGAGGCCACGGACCGGCAAGCGCAGCGTAGGGCGTCCACCCACAAGATGGGCAGACGACTTGGTAAGAACCGCAGGTCGGCGTTGGATGCAGGCCGCTTCCAACCGCAGTTCCTGGAGATCAATGAGGGAGGCCTTTGTCCAGCAGTGGACGTCCTACGGCTGATATGATGATGATGATGATGACTACATGTCTATGTTAGTAATAAAAATTTAAAAAATACTTACATATACAAAGATAAGACAAGTAAGATTTTGAACCAAATCAATTTTGTGAAATTTATGAAAACAAATTGCAAATTAGACTCAAAATCAAAGATTAAAATAAAATAAATAAAAAAAAATTAAAATAATTAATTATTAAAACTGAATATTTTTATCTAACACCTAGCTGACTTAGGTGCCACAATATTGGGCAGTCAGCTTTCTTAAGTGAGCGGGCACGGCACTGCATCTGCAAATATGCTTGATGCACTGCAGTACCTTTTACTCACGATTCCATTTCATTCCCCAGATTCCCCGAGCTGTGATAGAGCCAATTCTATTCGCGTCGCTGGTGTTTGGCGTGGCAGGACTTAGGGGCGGCTTCGTCGGCTGGATCTGGTTCTGTTTCGTTTGCGTCCTGTGTGCCAACTACGCTAATGCATATGGTAAGTAGACGAGGCTACCTAAAATTAACCCTGAGGGATTCCCTAAAAGATTATTACAAAAATGTTACGTGCTTGGTAACTGGGATATCATAGTCTACACTACATGATAGATAGCCTCTCTCAAAATCAGCGAACTGTAGAGCCTGTAGACCATGTCCACGAAATTTATGGTATTCAAAATTTTTAATTTTAAAACATGTCGGTGTTTTGTGTAATAATTTGCAAAGATTTGTGAATGTTTTACTATATATGAGTTTATTAAATTTAAAACTTTTTAGGTAAATAATATTGACATTTCTTTGCATTCCAACACCGTACCTAATTGGCAACCAATTCATTCCAGGGTCATTTCTCTCAGCCGTATTTGACAGTCTGGAGACCGCGGCACTCTTCTCCGTCCCATTCGAACTGATTGGCACCATGTTCTCCGGACTCTATCTAAATCTCGGCAGCCTCAACCACTACGTCTCTTGGCTTAGATTCCTCTCCCCTTTCTACTATGGAGTTGAATCTATATCCATCCTTCAATGGGACTCTATTGAAAGTATAGATTGTGTCAAAATTCCCGGCATGCCCTGTTTGTCTACGGGGTCAGAGGTTTTGAATAGATTTGGTTTTGCTGAAGCTAACTTTTGGCGAAACTGTTCGTTCCTGGCTATTATGTACTGTGTAGCTCATACCATAGCCTTCCTTATGGTAATAAGGAGAAGTAGGGGCACACCTGTATACTAGGTTTTATATACATCGATCTACTGTACATTTTTGCTTACCTTATTTACATAAGTGTAAGTACCTTTAATACTCGCCGGATAACTTTGCTATAGTGAATAAACTGCAAGCACGTCCCGCTAGATATTAGCACGCTCCAGTCTGTCCCTAGGGATTGGTGTAGTGAAATAATCAATTTTATAGTTTCCATTGATTGTGACACTTGCAAAGTTATGATTAATGATATTTATTAAGATGGATTGTACTGGAGTTACTAACTCTCCATCAAAATGGGTCTTTAGTAACTACGAGTAAATGTCACGTTCAAAATTCAAAATTTATCTCAAGTTTACAATGTTTTTGGATTTTTGTATTCGATGTTTTGTCAAAATTAATAAATGATATACAAGGCTACATTAATTTCTTTCCATTTCCTTGCACCTTAATATAGTTCCAAGTAATTTAGTTATAACTTACCTAAGTTCATGCAACTTCTTTCCATTGTTATATCACGCACGATGCTTATCTAAGCTTAACCACCTACATTTTTTTAACGAACTCTGCTGAAATACCCGTAGTACTAAAACATTTTGAACTGCGCAAAGTGAGTATTGATTGGCTTTAATTTTCTTAAATATACTTTATTATTTTTTTAAACTCACTGTTATCATTTTGGATAATAAACTCAAGATAAAGTATCAAACTATTCTTATCTAAAATTAAATATAATTATTCTGTGCTAGAATCATCATCATCAACATCATATTTCTTTCCAGGCTCATTCCTATCAGCGACCTTTGACAAAATGGAAACAGCTGCTCTCATTTCAGTACCGTTCGACCTCACAGGTATAATGTTCTCCGGCATCTACCTCAACCTGGCCAGCGTCAAGCCTTACTTCGCCTGGCTCAAATACATATCTGGTTTCTACTACGGAACTGAATGTATCTCTATTCTTCAGTGGAATCTAGTGCATGATATCAACTGTTTGAATATACCTGGTATTCCGTGTATTAGAACCGGGTCAGGAGTTCTCACGAGATTCGGGTATGATGAGAGGAATTTTTGGAGGAACTGTGTGTGTTTGATTGCTATGTATTTTATAGGGAATATTATCGCGTTTGTTATGGTTGTGAGGAGGAGTAGAAGTACGCCTGTGTATTGACTTGTAAAGTGATGTTAGAGAAATGATTCGAATAAAATGTCCCTTTAATATTTATTTGATAAATTTCAGTTGAAATGTTATCAAGTTTTATCGATAAGATGCGAATCAAGATGGCAATGATGATAAGTCAATCCCAACTTATAACAGTCGTCAAGACATCTCGAAGGCCTTCAGTTGGCATATTGTAATACACTACAATAAATGAATAAAAATTCTTAGAGTTAATTCACTAGAGTTAGCTACTTGCATATACATACTTACTTTTACAGAATGCTTCAAAAAACTTGTATGTTATCCTGATAGGGAGGCATTGACCTCACTCAGGAGAACAAAGTTTGTTCTAAGACTTTTCCAAATTCGATGTTTTTCATTGAAGAATTACCTGGTAAAAATCAGGTATAAAATCATCAATGTCTAAAAAAAGTCTTTGAAGGCAAACTACAATGATATTGAAAATTTCCTAACAAAAAACCGAATCTTATGAAAATCTATGAAAACATGTAATTTTCCATAGGCAGAAGCATATACTGTCTATGGAAATTACATATTTCGTAGCACCTTGTCGAATACATTCGTCTTACAAAATCTCAAATTGTGGTCTCATATAACCAACGTTATCTCATCCCACACAAGCATCAAAAAACGCCATTTGAGCGTGTATTTGGACACATCCATTGTTTCGTAGACTCGTCTAATGGTCTCACTTGCCTTGCGGGTCCGTTCACTTAATCTATCGCCATGACAGCTCCTAGTGGGCTTAAGTAATTGGTGTTGCTATAAAAAACACATCAAAAGCACGCGTCATTAAAATTCAAAAGGGTTCCGTTGTGGAATATTTTATACTTGCTTCCGTCAGAGGCTTCGCACACGTTGTTTGTCAACAAAAAGTAGCTTATTTGTTAATCCAGGTTATAATCTACGTACACACAAATAAACAAACATCCGAAATTTTGCATTTATAAAATAAGTGTGATTAACAAACTTTTTCTACGGGTAAGTACTTATACGGTACTCTACGGTACATCGAAGTGTTGAAGTGTTTGTATAAAAACGCCACTATGTCAGTCCGAGTACACGAACAGAGCTCGAAGGCGATTCCCTTAAAAAGAGGCGTAAGACAGGGAGATGTAATCTCTCCGAAACTGTTTACGACCGCATTGGAAGATACCTTCAAGCTTCTGGAATGGAAAGGACTGGGCCTCAATATTAACGGCGAATACATCACTCACCTTCGGTTTGCCGACGATATTGTGGTCATGGCAAAGTCGATGGAAGAGTTCAGCACGATGCTCGAAGGCCTCAATCGAGTCTCCCAACGGGTAGGACTTAAAATGAACATGGACAAGACAAAAATCATGTCGAATGTCCATGTCGTCCCTGCCCCAGTTATGGTTGAGAACTCGGCTCTTGAAGTTGTCGACGCGTATGTATACCTAGGACAAACAGTCCAATTAGGTAGGTCCAACTTCTAGAAAGAGGTCAATCGTCGAATCCAACTCGGATGGGCAGCGTTTGGGAAACTTCGCAACGTCTTTTCGTCCAACATACCTCAGTGCCTTAAGACGAAAGTCTTCAATCAGTGTGTGTTACCAGTGATGACATATGGAACCGAGACGTGGTTCTTCACTATTGGCCTTATGAATAAGCTCAGAGTCGCTCAACGAGCTATAGAGAGGGCTATGCTCGGGGTTTCTCTACGGGATCGAATCAGAAATGAGGAGATACGTAGGAGAACTCAAGTCACCGACATAGCCCGACGGATTAGCAAGTTGAAGTGGCAATGGGCAGGCCATATAGCGCGCAGAACAGATGGCCGATGGGGCCGAAAGGTTCTCGAGTAGAGGCCACGGACCGGCAAGCGCAGCGTAGGACGTCCACCCACAAGATGGGCAGACGACTTGGTAAGAACCGCAGGTCGGCGTGGGATGCAGGCCGCTTCCAACCGCAGTTCCTGGAGATCAATGAGGGAGGCCTTTGTCCAGCAGTGGACGTCCTACGGCTGATATGATGAAGTACTTATAGTGCAGTTTTAGGTGTGTCGATTCTTATACAAACAAACAGTGCATATGAACTAAATAATTGAACAGTAGAAATTTCTAAACATGTCAAATTCGTTACATCTTATTACTGTCGGCAAATTAATAATGACACTCGTCCATCCATAAATAACTAAATAAAGATCAAAAATAAAATAAAAATAAATAAATAAAGATTGCTGGACATTTCAAACAGCGCTATCTAGCCCCAAACTAAGTAGAGCTTGTATTATGGGAACCAGATAACTGATAGAATACTTATATACTTTTTTTTTGTAAATACATACTTATAATATATAAAAAAACATCCAGACCCGGAACAAATATCTGTAGATCACATTTGAACCCGCTACCTCCTGCTTCTCAGCCGGCTACTTCGCCCACTGCGTCACGGAGGTCGTAAAAATGTCTTAGAATCTAAGTTTACGTGATCTATTTCGTACACTTTGGCACCAAGTCGGGTGTATGCCTCCTCCATACGGTTCCACTGTGATCGATCTTGTGCTAGATTAGTGCAAGTCCTTCCCGCTGCCTCCACGACGTCGCACCACCTTCTCCTCGGCCTGCCTCTCGCTCGTCTAGCATCTCGTGGGTACCAGTGCAAGATCCGCTCACACCAGCGCTCATATTTATGTGCTCTCCATACTCCATACTAATATTATAAATGCAAAAGTGACTCTATTTGTTTGTAAGTTTGATTATTACCTTTTCACGACTAAACGGTTGAACGGATCGTAATGAAATTTGGCAGAGATTATATCCTCGAGAAAGACAGGCTATCTTTTGTCTTAAAAAATAAATAATTTAAGGGTATTTAGGTTTTTGGTAAGATATAAAAATTGTGTTTCATCTTTTTTGCTAAATCATCCCTAGAGGGAGAGAGGGAGGGGGGGGGGGTAAAGTATGGGGTTAAAGATGATGAGGTATTCTTTAGATGCACTCCCTATGTACAGTTGGTATATAGATAGGTTGTGGCCGGGATTGGGACATAGGCTACTTTTTAAATGACTGCGCAGAAGGGTAAGGTTTTTATGACAAATAACGCGAGCGAAGCCACGGGCGGGTCAGCTAGAAAATATATAAGTATTTAAAAGTATCACTTATTTGAAATGTCATTAAAAAAGGTATTTATTCTAGTTATTATGTCTTTTATAAATCAAAGTGTCAAATTTTATTGATTTACCTACTATAAGACGTAACTAATACGAACGCATTTGTTTAGAGATTTGTACTGTTTAGTTATCTAGTGAATTTGCTCGTTGTTGTGCAATGTGTTTGTTTGTTTAGAATCGCACCACCTTAACGCGCCGCCGGCGAACACTGAGCGCAACTTCAATTCGGCCACGTCAATAACTTCGGCCTGAATATCGCTATCCCTGTTTAGTGACGAAGTTTAGCAACGCAGAGCGACAGTGATAGCAATAGAACGATTCTAAATTTGATTAGATTTTGACCGTGTTCCGTAATACCAAAAATGATGACTGAAAACTTGTTGTATTTTTCTCATTGTGTTGTTATTCTGTAACTAGACGATATAATCTATGTTCCCATGACTAGGATACGTAAGATGTTGTTGTTTTTAATACGAAACAATTAGGTTGAAAACAGGTCTTTTATGACGTAAAAACATGCAGAATTCGATACGCTTCTATTTCATTTTAGGTAAGTATTTTGATCTAATATATGGTTGGGAACCTAGATAAAAACTATTCAAATTAAAATAATACCGTATTAAGGTAGAAATATGCTCCAATTAGAAATGATCTTGGTAGTACGTGTTGTATGGGCGATTGCCCCCTTAACAGAACTACTGTTTTTAACACTATAAGTCAATAATACTATTATAAATTACGTTAACATATTTTTTGTATGATATATTCTTTCGGCATAGCGGTTGATTCGAATGCATTCCGAACGTTGGGCGAACTTAGTCCCTCAGTGGATCCCAGTCAATCAGTCGGTCCTTTTCTGACAATAGACCGTGAAAGGAGGAGAATGAATGAATGAATGAAAATACTTTATTGTACACTTCAAAAGAAACAGACATAAAAATAAAAATTCACAACGCAACAAGTACAATGGGCGGTCTTATCGCTTAGAAGCGATTTCTTCTAGACAACCTTTGGATGGAGAGGACTTTTGTGACATTACAATAATGGAGGGGGGTGTACCTACATTAACAAAACAAAAACTAAATTTTAGGAAAGCGCTGAACACTTACAATAAAATAAAACAATACACATATACTTACAACAAATAAAATAAATACAGAATAAACATATATACATACATATCTATAGTGATACTACGATGTTTCTGAGAGATAAAATGTTTTCACTCTTGTTTTAAATGTGGCTAATGATGGAGCTTGCCGTATTGAGACCGGTAATGTGTTCCAAAGACGTGTTGCTTGAATGGTGATTCCATCTTCAGCATCAAATTTTCGGACGATCGGAGAGAGTGAGAATTATAGCAGTGAAGAAACTCAAATCGTTCCTTCAAGTAGGAAGGGGTTAAGGGGTTTCGGAGGATGTTGTACAGGAGAGTTTATCTTAAAAATTTCTTATAGTATAATATTCTTTATTTGATAGTTTATCATGAAATTAATAAGCATATCCCTTCTTATCTTCTCTTTTAAGTCCATAATACCCTAACAAGCTCCATAATACTGTAACGCAGAATAGTCCTAGGCTGTCTTGGAATATGAAGTTTTCCGAGTATCCATTCTCTATCAGCACTGATGCTCCGTCCTTGACGCAGGCTGATGTCGAGTTCCATTGGCAATCTGGAAGCAGATAAAAAAATATATATTTATGTCTGAAACATTACTAATATTAAATTTAACTATGTTTGCAAATGAATAAATAATTTATGATTAGTTGATCATAAAATTTGGTATTAACTTAGCGCCTATGCACACGGTGTATTTTAATCCAGCAGATGATGCGCTTCAAACGCGATTCGTAATTTATTATCTACTAGCTTCCGCCAGCGGCTTTGCACGCGTTGTTAGTCAACAAAAAGTAACCCATGTGTTAACCCAGATTATAATCTACGTGCATACCAAATTTTATCGAAATCGATTCAACCGTTACGACGTGATTGAGTAACAAACAAACATCCTAACTTTCTCATTTATAATATTAGTGTGATATTCTTTATGGATATCTACGACGCCGTAATCTCCTTTTCGTGAAATGCGACGTCGGTGCGTTTAAAATAAAAACGCCGTGTCCTTACCTTAGATTTCCAAATGAGTGGAGATCGATCTCTTGCCGCGTAGCAAAGTGCTACGATGATGTACATAATAATAATCCTCCTAGCCGATTTCGGCTACAGAGACTTGACTTTGTGATTATTGGCCTAGGTGTTTAGCCTGTATGTGGCTGATGTACCCTATTTTTGCGCTAAAAGTCCGGTTACAATGAACACAAGTTAAGGCGCCATTAATGTAGTTGTAATTGATATTAGCCGGCGGTCGACTTTTAAGCTGATCTCGTTTTAAGTCTAGTTCTTGCCTCCTTTCTTCTTCAAACTCGTACACTTTGTCCTGAACATGACGCCTCCATTCAGGTCGTTTTTCAGCGAGAGCCTCCCAGCGCGACGGATCGATACAACACCTCTTCATGTGCCTCTTCTGTACGTCTTTGAAACGTAGGAACTGACCTCCGCGTTTCCGCTTACCATGTTCTAGTTCACAGAAGAAAATGCGTTTCGCCCTTCGCTCATCAGACATCCGAGACAGGTGCCCGCACCAACGCAGCTGACGCCGCATCAAATATGCCTCTATGCCACAGACATTAGCCCGTCGTAGAACATCGGTATTACGGACCCGATCCGACCACTTGATGTTAAGAATGTCGCGGAGGCATTTCAGATGGAATCTGTCTAACGTGCGTATGTGTCTGCGATACAGGCACCATGTCTCTGACGAGTACAAGATGTTAGGAAGTACAATAGCCATATACACCTTAATCTTGGTACTCAATTTGATGTTATGGGAGCGAAATACCTGGACTCGTAGTTTACCAAAAGCAGCCATAGCGGAGCCAAGTCTGCTGTTGATCTCCGAGTCAAGGTCGCATTTTGTTGTTATGCTGCTTCCCAGATATCTGAATGTATCGACCTGTTTTATGGGCTTTCCATCGATTTGCAGATTCAGTGGAGCTTGGTTAACAGTGTCCATGGCCATCACCTCTGTCTTTGTAATATTAATTTTGAGGCCAAATCTACAGCACGCAGCGTCAAGCCAAGTCATCAAGTCCTGGAGTCCCTCAGAAGATTCCGCAACGAAACATAGGTCATCAGCATACATCAATTCGGTAATGAGGTCATACGATACCTTTGTGTGCGCTTTTAACCTAGCCAGGTTAAAGATACTGCCATCTGTGCGAAAACGTATGCGGATCCCTTCGGTGTTGGCTTGTAAAGTCTCCCTCACGACAACGGAAAAGTACAGAGCAAAAAGAGTGGGTGCTAATACACAGCCTTGTTTTACACCACAAGTGACAGGGAATTGCTCTGTCTGCTCACCATTGACGGTTACGCAACAAGTCATGTTGTCGTGAAGAAGTCTTATCAAGCGTATAAATTTGTCGGTGCAACCAAGTTTCGAAAGCACAATCCACAAAGCTTCGCGAGGTACACTGTCAAAAGCTTTCTCCAGATCAACAAAACAGAGAAACAGAGGTTGACACTGTTCCCTGCTTTTCTCTTGCAGTTGTCTAAGAGAGAATATGGCCTCGCATGTGCCGCGATTGGGTCTAAACCCAAATTGCGTTTCAGGCAATATACTTTCAGAGAGCTCCATAAGACGATTTAAGAGTACTCTGGCAAAAGTTTTTCCTGGAGTAGACAGAAGTGATATACCCCTATAAGAGTTGCAAACAGATCGATCACCTTTATTTTTATACAAAGAGCAAATTAGTGATACGCCAAAACTAGGAGGAACGAACTCCATTTCCCACATGCGCTGGAAAAATTGCCAAATCTTGTAGTGCAACTCATCTCCGCCATATTTTAATAGTTCTCCTGGTATGTTATCGATGCCGACAGCCTTATTGTTTTTCTGCGCTTTGATGGCGATGATAACTTCCTCAAGAGAAGGAGGCTGATCCAGACCTACGGCTTGTGGTAAGGCAGGAAGTGATGCTAAATAGTTTATGTCAGCAGAACGATCCACATTGAGTAAGCTGTTATAGTGTTCTGCCCAGCGAGTAAGAACTTCTCCTTTGCTTACCAGGAGGGTACCTGAAAGTGATTTCAGTGGTACGTTTACTCGATGTGGACTTCCTACTAACTTTTTAATCTCGTTAAAGAAATCGCCGAGTCTATTCGAATCAGCAAGCCACTGAATATAGCGAACCTTGTTCAGCCACCACTCATCTTTTGCGTTTCGAGTTAGTCTCCTTATTTGGCTCGTACTCTCCTTTATTTTTTCAGAAGCAGTTGTCTGATTTCCCTTTCGTAGGAGCTGGCGGTGTTTTTCTAGGGCGACTGTCAATGTATTATCATTTTCGTCAAACCAGTCTTCACAGACACGAGGTTTTTGGCCTAAGATCTCAGTAGCCGCATTGATGGTATTTGTAGTTAACAGTTTCCAGCCCTCGTCTAACTGTTCATCTTCGGGGTGTATGCCTGCTGTAAAGGTATTGACAGCTTCCCTGTAATTTGCCAATATTTCAGCAGACTCTAGCTTTTTCAGATGAAGACAGTTAGGCTTAGCCCTGCGAGGTCTACGGCAAGGGCTAAGACGCAAAAATAGTTTTGTAACAACAAGTCGGTGATCTGACCAACAGTTTGCGCCCCTCATTACTCTCGTTACTTTGACATCCGCTATATCCCGTTGACGGACTATAGCATAATCAATAAGATGCCAATGCTTGGACCTTGGGTGCATCCAGGTAGTTTTGTATTTATTTGGGAGTCTAAACATGGTATTGGTAATACCCAGATGAAATTGGGAACAGAGGCTTAGTAACAGTTGCCCATTACTGTTCATGTTACCAATGCCATGTCGCCCTATCACCCGAGGCCAAGCTTCAAAATCACGTCCGACGCGAGCATTAAAGTCGCCAAGAAGCAAAACTTTCTCACAGCGCCGGATTTTAGTCAGCACTTCTGACACTTCCTCATAAAATTTGTCCTTGACGTCATCACTTTTGTCGAGTGTTGGCGAATATACGCTGATAACATTTAAGTATTTATTGTTTCGAAGATGGAAACGTAAGGATATGACACGATCAGAGATAGCAACTGGATGTTCTTCCAACTTAGAGGCTAAAGTAGTTTTAATAGCAAAGCCTACTCCTGACCGTCTAGGCTCAGAAGCTGGTGTGCCTTTCCAGAAGAAAGTGTACCCACCACCACGTTCAACAAGCTCACCTTCGTCAGCTAGATGTGTTTCGCTGAGAGCGGCTATGTCGACGTCATAGCGTTTGAGCTCGCGAGCCACAATGGCGGTTTTACGTTCTGGGCAGAGGTTGTTGGGTCGGTCTAAAAGAGTACGTACATTCCACGCACCAAAAGTCATATTCATCTGCATGTTTTTAGATTTATTCTTATTGCGAGGAATGAGCGTTTGTTTGGGGCACCTTTTCTAGCCCCCTCCCCGGCTGAGCGAGGAAAGCAGTGCCTCTCTAAATAAAGCTGCTTTGTCTCAAAGAGTGCTGCCGAACCACACTGTCACCCCGATGCAGTGCTAGAGCGACCACTCTCCTCTCCTTAGGCCACCCGTGTCCAGGTATTAGACCAAGCCCAGGACTTTTTTAAACTCGGAATGACAAAGCCAAGTCAGATGCGCAGGATATATTAAGTTGCATAAGTGTGCGCGCCGTACACAGATGCACCCTCTCCTCCTTACTCCCCTTGACCCAGTGGAACGGAGAACCGCTACGACTGGAAGGGAACAGGACGCAGTATCTGGCAACGATAAAAAACTCCTATCGCTACCTTCAGGCCTTCTACAGTTGCCTGGTTGCCTCGCCACTTGAGGTGGATTGCGTTGACGCCGAAGCAACGAGCACTAGCACGGGGAGTGACCGTGCCGACTCGAGGGCCGAAACACGCCGTTGCTACAACAAAGTGTTTCGGCACTCGAGCCCCCCTCTACCAGCCTAGGTTCCTAAGGTGTGGCCGCTGCATGCTATAGCGGCGACCACTAACGACGATCGAATGCGTGCCGCGCGATCTGAGGAGCCTTTTATAGGCGATGTTGCCTCGACCACTAACGACGATCGAATCTTCGTATATTCAACGGGCAGCGTAACGACGCCCCAGAGACGTCCGCACTGTACGACGGCTCGAGCACGAGCTACGATGATGTACATAAAGTAGTACTAAACCTAACTTTAAATATAAAATTCCGGTGTGCATCCGCTCGGAATTCTTCTCCTTCTAAACGGCTTGATCAATTTTGTTCTTTCTTTGTACTTATGAATTCACCTGGATGGTTCTTAGCTACAGGTGGCGCTGTTGTCGAGATCCAGAAATTTGGCGGACGAAGTCGCCGGCACTCAACTAGTATAGCCATATAATAGATATGTAATTCATTTTCAGTTTCCACTAAACATGTATTTTAATAAAAATCTTAGCACAAAACATTTTCTACGAGAATAAAGTTTACAACATAACTCATTATGAGTCAACCTTATAGAGCTCACCGGTCATAAAACGTCAACATAGCTAAAAGGTTCTATATAAAGAGAAACAAAATTAATGGTTTCTAAGGTTTGAAACCGGTTCGAACCCACGGTCATTACATCACACAACTACGAGAAGTAAAACTACGACTTTAAGCAAAAAAAAATGGTATTTTTATATCCGAACGTGTGGGTCCGCCAGACTTATCTGACACTGACCCTATGATTATCGAGTGAGCAGCATATCTAGAGTTGTTTGGACTTATTTGATTTTAAACTCATTTAAATCGAATATTGGAAAATTTCGACGAGCACCGAGTGGAATTATTTTATTATATTCACTGAGATGTAATCTATATCTTATATATATAAAAGAAAGTCGTGTTAGTTACACTATCAAGAACGGCTGAACCGATTTGGCCGAAAATTGATGGGGAGGTAGCTTAAAAGCAGGAAAAGGACAAATGATACTTTTTACCCGACTGCGTAGAAGGAGGGTAATGTTTTCATGGACAAACCACGCATGCAAAACCACAATAGACCACCACCAACCAACAATAGAGTGATTCAAGAGGAAGGTTTATATGTATAAAACATACATAGTAACTGCGAAAGTAACTGTTTGTTTGTTACCTTTTCATAACTAAAAGGCTGAACGGATCATAATGAAATTTAGCAAGGTGATAGATTATATCCTGGGGAAGGACATATGCTACTTTCTATCCGAGTGCACAAAAGGAGGGTAATGTTTTTATTGAAATACCACGCATGCGAAGCCGCGGGCGGGTCAACTAGTTCCTTATAACCGTAATAATTATACCCGTGCAAGGTTTGTCTGGGTACCTACTCACATTTTCTCAATTCACAATAATATTCAAAATGTGTTATGGAATTTCGCTTCTATAGTATCATAATATTAAAAGTAATAAAATAATAAATTGATAGAGCGAAGCGAGATCTCCAAATCAACTTGGACAAATCGGCGTTGTATGTATGTATGTATGAATGAATGAATGAATGAATGTGTAGACGACACACATTGTTAATGATAATTATTTTTTTGATTGAGGGTAGTCGCGAACTTACTGCGAGACGCGACGCGGCTCCACAAGATATTTCTAATTTTGCATAGTTTGTCCGAATAAAGCACATGATGGTATCATCTATAATATGATCCTTCAGAGCCAGATTTAAAATCAGTGAACTGCGCAATACCGTCATGTCGGGTGTGACGCCATTATCGAAGGTTCTTACTCGCCGTCAACGCCAGGAACATATGAAAACCAACAAGTTGGAAGGCGCACCTATGAAGAAAGAGTTGAAGAAGTTGATTCTTCCTAGCGGCACCAATGATCTCTTATCGTCGCGGGAAGGACACGTATCGACGCCAGTACCGTGCAAGATGTCAGCGCGTGACACTGAGCAGCATTCGAAATGTGCTTCAAAAACCACTATTCAGACAAAAAAATCTACTACGTCATCAGTTGCACGTCGTAAACAACTCGAATTAGAAGCTGCGGAAGCAAAAGCCAAGATTCAGATGGAGTTAATTGACAAGAAGTTACAAGCTGACCTTGCCAAAGTCGACCAGGAGAGTGAAAAAGCTCATCATGTCGGCACTGATGTCGCTCCAGATGAAAAAGTTGGTACCTATTGTTCATTCCTCCCTAGTGAAAATGAAGTGCACGATAACGTGGAGAAATGGCTGGACACGAACTGTGCATCACCAGTCCAGCACAACAACAGTATCCAACAACTAGCTAACACGTTGAAGGATCTGATGACCCAGTCTTCATCAAAGCACGAAGATAAACTTCTGAGCCGCCTTGCCACGCCACGAGAGCTACCGATCTTCAGTGGTGACTGTATTGAGTGGCTACATTTCAAAAGTACCTATGATGATTCGTCACGAGTGTGTAGAATCAGTGACAGTGAGAACCTGTGGAGACTCCGTAAATCTCTACGAGGTGAAGCCAAGGAAGCAGTGACTGACTTGCTGATCGGCAACACTCCGCCGTCAGCAGTTATAGAAGCACTTGAACTAAGGTTTGGCCGAGCTGATATTATTATTAACAACATAACGATGCAATTGAAAAAGCTACCTTCGTTACCTACTTGTTATCAACATGACTTAATAAACTTGTCCGTCAAAGTCAACAATTGCGTGGCTACAATACGCGCACTACACCAGAATGACTACCTACGAAGTCCAGAGCTCGCTGCAGCCATAATATCAAAATTGCCGAGCATGCCTACAATCGTCTACGCGAAGGCAGATCGAAGCTCGAACTACTAGCTATGTTCTTAAAGATGGAAGCTGAAATGTTATCAGTCGTCGGATGTATACCTCCGCGAGACAAGAAGCCGATGGACGCTCCTACAAAGCGCACTGAAGACAAGTATCGTCATCGTACTGTCTACACATCTTCTGTCGCTGCAACAGCTGATAATAATGTATGTAGATTCTGCCAGAAGGGCAGTCATACCCTGCCAGAGTGTCGCATATTCAAACGAGCAATGCGAAGAGACAAATGGCGGTTTGTAAAACGCGCGGCCTATGTTATTGTTGTCTACTAACTCGACACAATAAAGATACGTGCCCCGCACTAATGTGTGACGTCGATAACTGTGGCATGGCACATCACCACCTGCTACACTGGACGAAACCCGAGATGACGTCACAATCAACTGATAAGATGACCGTGAACCCGGAACCTGTACCTGTAACTGCACCCGATGCGTCTATGATGCATTTCGCTCGAGATAGTGACGACGCGAGCATCGCCCCGGATGAATTCGCACTGTTGAAAGTGATCGCGGTTCAATTACGTGGCCCTAAAGGTGTAGTGAATACCTACGCACTTCTGGACGATGGTGCTGAAGTGTCAGTGATCGATGCCGAGCTGGCAGATACCCTAGGCTTAGAGTGTGTTAGTGCGCGTCCTATAAAGTTTACTGATGCATTCGGTTTGTCAGTGTACCAATCAGAAGTGCCTAGTGTCAGAGTAGAAATAACGGGACAGGACAATATTAGTTATGACTGTAAGTTACGTAAATGTGCTCAGTTAAAATTGTGTTCACAAAATTTGTCTATCTTGAATAGTGTAAATAGCACGCACTTATCGCATATCAAACATATGATTTGCACCAATGCAAGTGTAAAGCCAAAAATGTTAATTGGTGAGGATAATTATTTCCTAATAGCTCCTCTCGAGGTTATACATGGAGACAGGGACTCGCTGTACGCATCACGATGTCGGTTGGGATGGACCATCCACGGTTTCCACCGTGGCCGCACTCACTCCTCCACAAAGTCCAGAGTAAGTGAACAAAATGTCTTTCATCTCGCTCACTCTCGTGATAATGATATGTCTGAACTCAGCGAACTTAATGACCTGATTAAGAATTCTTTTAATTTTGACTTGACTGGTATTTCACCCGTATCTCGTGAAAATACAGATCATATTCACGCTATTGATATTTTAGATAGCACAGCCCGTCAGGTAGGTAATCAATGGGAAGTAGGTTTACCGTTCAATAAGGATGATTTTATCATGCCTGACTCATACAATAATGCCTACTCGCGTCAGCAGTTATTGTTACGTAAATTCCATAAGAATGCTGACTACGCTGATAGGTATAAGAAAGAAATATCTAAATTGATAGATAATGGTTACGCTCGAGAACTAACTGATAACAGCCTCTCAGCTGATCATGTTTGGTATTTGCCACATTTTGGTGTTCAGAATCCTAATAAACCAGATAAGTTACGGTTAGTGTTTGACGCCGCCGCTAAGGTAGACGGTGTGTGCCTAAATGATTATTTATTAACCGGACCGGACTTGTATAATTCATTATACGGAATTATGCTAAGATTTCGCGAGAATAAAATTGTAATTATTGGGGATATTCGTGATATGTTTCTCAGAATTAAGATTCGCCCTGAAGATCAGCATGTTCTTCGGTTCTTGTGGCAAGAATCGAATGGTCCGATTAAAGTTTGTCTTATGCAAAGTTTAATTTTCGGTGCAACATGCTCACCTTTCATTGCCCAATATGTCAAAAATAAAAATGCCTTGAAATACGAGGATATAAATCCTGAGGCTGTAGATGTAATTGTGAATAGCCACTACATGGATGATTGTTGTTATTCTACGTGTGATGAAAGTACGGCTATTCAATTAATAAAAGACATAACTTTTATTCACGCTAAATAAGAAGATTTGAAATAAGAGGTTGGTCGAGTAATAGCAAACCGGTTTTAGATTCAACTCCTACGGAAGCGCTCGCGCACACAGCTGTGCAGTTTAAGCATGGAGCCATGAATACGAGTGAGCGCACTTTAGGTTTGATATGGCATCCTGCAGACGACTCATTTGGGTTTCAGATTTCGCTTGACAGAATTCCTAGTGATATTTTAAATGGTTCTACGCCACCTACGAAAGCTAAAATGTTTAGCATTATTATGTATGTTTACGACATACACGGATTTTTATCGCTATTTGTTATAAAAACGTTCAAGACGTGCACAGATCTAAAGTTGATTGGAAATGCCGCATCCATTCTGATGAGCACACCAAATGGGTGAAGTGGCTCGATGAATTAAAACTTTTAGAATCCCTACGTATACCTAGGTGGTATAACAATACTGATAGTTGGACTCAGTGCTATCAGTTAGAGATAGATATAGGTAGAAGTGCCGAGTCTATTGTAAATAAGCAACTGCACATATTTTGTGACGCTTCTATTAAAGCTTACGCCGCAGTTATTTATTGGCGTTTTACTCGAGCAGACGGGAATGTTTTGGTTTGTCTAGCCGCCAGTAAGAGCCGAGTGACTCCACTGCGGCCTGTGTCAGTTCCTCGACTGGAGCTGCAAGACGCGCTCACAGCCGCACGCCTCGCAGACTCACTGCAGCGGGAACATAAAAATATGAAGGCTGATAAACGGTACTTCTGGACTGATTCACAAACGGTTTTACAATGGATCCGTAGTGATCCAAGAAGTTATAAGCCGTACGTAGCTCATCGCTTAGGTGAAATTGATGAGCTCACGACGTTATCAGAGTGGCGATACGTCCCAACTAAGTTGAATGTAGCTGACATAGCTACCAAAGACGACACGCCACCTCTGACATACGATAGCGTATGGTTTCTAGGACCACAATTCCTACGGCAACCTGAAGATGCATGGCCTAAGGATTGTAAGTCCACAAAGAAGCCGTCACCAGATGTAGTCTTCGAGCAAAGGAGCTTGAATGTGGTCACGACTCAGGTCGTTGAATATTCCTTACCTAACGAAAATGACTACTCGTCTTGGTTACGACTCGTCCGAGTAACCGCTCGAATTTTATTGTTTATCAGACGATGTCAACGAATTGATATTTGTTTGAATGTTGAACTCATGAACGAAGCTGAACTTCTTCTGCTGAGTAAATCTCAACAGGATTCGTTTGCACAAGACATTGAGCTTATCAAGCAAAATAAGCCTTTGTTATCAAACAGTCGTTTGTTAACATTGACACCCTATTTAGACGACACTAATGTGTTACGAGTAGCCGGTCGAATCGATAAAGTCGAAGGTGTATCCCACTTGACTATGAGACCCACCATACTCGATGGTCGTCACAAAATAACTCGTCTATTAGTCGAATACTATCATAGGAAAGCTATGCATGGTGCCCACGAACTTGTAGTTAACGAGTTAAGACAACGCTACTGGATTTTGAAGCTGCGTCCTACCGTACGCACGGTCGCGGCGCGCTGCCTGTTCTGCCGATACCGGCGTGCGACGCCGCAGCCGCAGCGTATGGCGGACCTGCCAGCTGCTCGTCTGCAGCACAATCGACACCCATTCACGTTCACGGGGGTGGATTTTTTCGGACCGATGGAGGTCACTATCGGACGAAAAAGGGTAAAAAGGTACGGCGTAATGTTTACGTGCCCAACGGTACGCGCCATTCATTTGGAAATTAGTGAGAATCTGAGTACAGACTCCACCATCATGGCGCTCAGACGTATGATAGCTCGCCGCGGTACGCCCAGCGTTATCTACTCAGATAACGGGACGAACCTGCGCGGCGCAGATAACGAGTTAAAGCGGAGTCTATCGGAACTCAATGAGAGTAAACTCCGTGAAGACGGTACCGTAAGAGGTATCGAGTGGAGGTTCATACCCCCTGGGGCCCCTGAGAAAGGCGGTGCCTGGGAGCGTATGATACGCACGGTGAAAACGGCCTTGAAAGTCGTTCTTAAGGAACGCGCTCCACACCCTGAGACGCTGTCTACTTTATTCGCTGAAGTAGAAGCCCTAGTTAATAGTCGCCCTATTACACATGTTTCATGTGACGCTAATTACCCTGAAGCCTTAACGCCTAATCATTTTTTGTTAGGTAAGTCATCGAACGGTCCCGTGTTTGGTAGGTATGATGACGACGATCTATGTCTGCGAAAACAATGGCGCCTAGCGCAAAGGTTGACCGATATGTTTTGGGCGCGATGGGTTAAAGAATATCTCCCTACTTTAATTCCTAGGCAAAAATGGTTTAGGGATCAGAGAGCATTGCGAGATGGGGACTATGTTCTTATAATGGAACCTAATTTAGATCGTGGATGTTGGCGGCACGGAGTGGTGAGTGCGACCCATGCGGGTGACGATGGTCGCGTGCGAGTTGTGGACGCGCGCACCCGTACTGGTTTGGTGCGCCGCCCGGTAACGCGTGTCGCACTACTTGCACCAACGGAATGTTAATGCTGATCTGACCCTTTTTGTATTCATTTGTTTTCTATTATGTTTTGTCAGCTCAGTTCAGCACTAAGAGGGTGGATTGTAGACGACACACGTTGTTAATGATAATTATTTTTTTGATTGAGGGTAGTCGCGAACTTACTGCGAGACGCGACGCGGATCCACAAGATATTTCTAATTTTGCATAGTTTGTCCGAATAAAGCACATGATGGTATCATCTATAGAATGAATGAATGAATGAAAATTCTTTATTATACCTTACAAGCTAGACACAACAGATTTATAGAAAAAAAAACAAATAAAAGTAAGCATAATGGGCGGTCTTATCGTTTAACAAAGCGATCTCTTCCAGACAACCTTTGGATGGAGAGGATCATTGCTTAATGGAAGATTGGCCGAGGTGTAAAAAGAATAAACTTAATAATATGTATGTTTGTTTGTCTGAGGATAACTTTCGAAGCGTTTATCCGATCATCGTGAAATTTAGTATAATGGTAGATAGTGATGGCACAACCTTGGTGTGACTAAATGAGCTAAAAATGTGGTGGGTGGGGAGGTTGTTGATATATTGGGCTTCAAGAGGAGTAAAAAAAGACCAAAATGAGACTATCCGGTCAAACTGCACGTCTGATAAAAGGCCTTTGTAAGTACATTTCGAATCCGTTTTTATTTTTAGTGAAACCTTGTTAGTTTTTAAGTTATCAGTTAATAAAAACTGAACTTTGACAAAATTCACAGGGTACACCAGTGATCTCAAAGTTCTGCGTTTAGTATGCGTTTAGCTTTAGTGACACAAATATAGGAAAAAGTTTGAAATCCAGAATAACTGCAATTTCTACCCCAAGAAAGTATAACCAATTTATATGAACTCCCGTTACCTGTAATTTGAATGAAACTGTTGTTTAAGTTAGTTGGTTATGCATTTCGTGGCACTATTGTGATAGTCAAAGATTACAAGCAATACTTTTATTGTTTTAGAAAATAATGTTCAATTGTAAATCGCCTCAATTGGTTATGGAAATCCGATGGCTTAATAAGACAAGAAATGATAGAGTGTGTGGCACCTACTTCTTTAAATACATTATTATGGCTTTATTTGTATTGAAGGCTTTGTGGGGCAACGTCGGACAACAGGACGATAGATTTATTGAGTACTAGCTGTTGCCAGCGGCTTCGCACGCATGGTTTGCCAATAAAAAGTAGCCTATGTGTTAATCCAGGTTATGACCTACGTACATACCAAATGTCATCGCCGTTCGGTTCAGCCGTTCCGGCGTGAAAGAGTAACAAATATCCATACATCCATACATACAAACTTTCGCGTTTATAATTTAGTAGGATATTTTCTAAGCCTATTTTATTTTTAAGATTCAATTTGTTACTAGAATACAAGGAAACCAACAGCCTTTTTCCTTGCAAAGCGGATTCGTCTCCATTTCCGCCCTAAATGTATGAACACTAAATGTATGAGTAAATGTATAAATGTATGAAGCTTTACTTTTTTAAATTTGTTAGTAGTAATTTGAGATTGGAAGATCTAATTCATCTCCATCCAAAGATTTCCACTTTTGTTGTATCTAGCTTTGAAGGTAAAAAGACAATAATTATACATTCATTCATCTTTTTTTTATACAACTTATATGGCAAATGAGCATGCAGTCCACCAGATGTTAAATGGCTACTGCAGCCCATGGATATCCACATAGAATTCAACACAAGGTATTAAGTTGTCTTGATCTCTATGTGGATACGTTGTCATATTTAGGACTTATCTGTTATACCTATGTGCCAGTAATTACAGGAACATACCATTACCATCTAACCGGAACACAGCAGCACAAGTACTGCTATTTGGCGGCCGATAAAGGTAAGGCGGCGGTGCCCACTTCCTCGAGCTCGTTCACAAAAGCTCTACCACCAGTAAAACTCTCTAAATATCATCTCTAAGTAAGAGTAAAGTTTGTCTAAGCCAAGGTATTCAAGTCTTACCTATTTCACCAATCTGTCTCCAGTAAATATTGCTGACCGCGTCCATAGCGTAGTAGAAATGCGATATAAACTTGACAGGGTACAGCCAGGTCGGCATCGAGGATATACGCAGGAAGGCTCCGGACATTAGGAATAGAGGCAAGTCTGCACAGGGCATCACGTCACCCATGATACCGGTGGATGTGAAGAGAGCTGCCATGGCTAAACCTGTAATTTCATGATATGATGCTCGTTGGCTTAGGGTTACACAAGATCAGACCTTTCTCCTTAACGCCTCCAATTTGGTCAGAAAAGTACCTGAGCTAGAATTGTTGTACTAAGAAAGAAAATAGCAAACTTTGAATTAATCCCAGTTGATCAGGCGCGAACCAGGCTAGGAGATAAACTTATAGCCTGGTTCTGGTATTGGTGATTAGCCTAATTAGCTACTTTTCACATGTAGGTAAATATTATTAGGGGAGTAAGCCGGTGAATGCGTGATGAGAGCGTTACGAAAAGTGTGATCGGGAGAGGCGAACGGAAGTTGAAAGGTAGGTATAAGTTAGTGAAGATAGAAAGAGAGAGAGAGAGAGAGTTACATTTCGTATATTATTGTAGGGGCAAGAGAGAGAGGTCCGAGCACACATTTTCCTTCTATGTTTATCTCATAGCCAATTACGTTTCGTATATCTAAGACACAGTGCAGGCCTATTGTCTGTATCACACTGTAGGAGCGAGAGAGCAGTGCGCGTGCACATTTTCTTTCTCTCTTCCTCTCATATCCAGTGCATGGCATATATAATACCTAGTCAGGTCATAAGTATTGTCACACAGTAAAAACTTTTCTTTTAGAATGCTGGCCACAAAAAAGTTTATAGAACTCGAATTTCGAATTGTTCATGCAAATAAAAATGTATACTTTTTAGAATTTTACTCATTTTTAAATATGGAGTGGACGCTTAAAGAAGACCGTGTTGCAGTTATTGCGTTGCATCGTTGCGGTTACGCGCCAATTCAAATTTTTGACATACTGAAAATTTGAATATAACCAAAAGATTCGTTTATCGCACCATAAAACGATACAATGAAGACTCTAGTGTAGATGACAGGTCAAGAAGTGGTCGCCCTCGGTCTGTTAGGACTCCAGCAGTGATAAAAGCTGTGAAGGCGCGAATTCAAAGAAATCCCAAACGTAAGCAGAAACTGTTGGCCCTTCAAATGGGGTTAAGCAGAACCACGGTGAAAAGGGTGTTAAATGAAGACTTAGGGCTTTGGGCATATCGAAGAAAAACAGGACATCGTTTGAATGCTCGTCTAATGGACCTGAGACTGAAGAGATGCCGCGTTTTGTTGAAGCGGTACGCGGGAAAAAAATATCGGGAAATTCTTTTTTCGGATGCAAAATTTTTTACCGTAGAAGAGAGTTACAACAAACAAAATGATAAGGTGTACGCACACAGTAGTGAAGAAGCGAGCAACCGTATTCCGCGTATCCAACGAGGTCATTTTCCATCCTCGCTCATGGTATGGTTGAGAGTTTCTTATTGGGGCTTAACAGAGGTACATTTTTGTGAGAAAGGTGTAAAAACGAATGCAGTTGTGTATCAAAATACAGTCCTGACAAACCTTGTGGAACCTGCTTCTCATACCATGTTCAATAACAGGCACTGGGTATTCCAACAAGATTCGGCGCCAGCTCATAGAGCGAAGAGCACACACGACTGGCTGGCGGCGCGTGAAATCGACTTCATCCGGCACGAAGACTGGCCCTCCTCCAGTCCAGATTTGAATCCGTTAGAATACAAGATATAGCAACACTTGGAGGAAAAGGCGTGCTTAAAGCCTCATCCCAATTTGGAGTCACTCAAGACATCCTTGATTAAGGCAGCCGCCGATATTGACATGGACCTCGTTCGTGCTGCGATAGACGACTGGCCGCGCAGATTGAAGGCCTGTATTCAAAATCACGGAGGTCATTTTGAATAAACTTTAATGTCATAAGAATCTATGTTTTGTTAAGTTCATTTTGGTATATAAATGGTTACATAATGAATAAACTTGTTTCAATTATATTATATTAAACATGTGACAGAATTTATGACCTGACAAGGTATATTTCAGTCAGAAGTTCGTATGCGAGTTTGCTAGCGTTACGCGAACGGTGTTGTCTTGATTATTTTTCGTAATTTCATTGTGTTCTTGAACAATTTTATAAATTAATATATTTTGAAAAATAAGTTTTACTTCAGTCGTGTGGTCTAAAGCACACTCGTTTTTTTCGAAGCTTTATAAATAGCCGAACCTGAAAATGACACAAGTCGATTTAATAATGGCCGGTAACCGACAAAGCCTCGTTTCTGACGGATATACGACCTGCGATTAAAGTTATAGTTTTGTCATGTGTCTGTAGTATTTAAGGTGGCTTCTTACCATAAGCTAGAGCAGCGATACTCGCTACAGTCAATGCTGCGATGAACTCCATCGCTGTGATGATGTGGTTCGGAAGCTCCACTGTCAAGGTTGCGAGTGTCACCAGAGTGATAGACCAGATAATGCATTTTGGTATCTGTTGAGGGATATGATATTGTCTAAAACAAGATCTGATTACTTCCTGATATAAGTAATCACAAGAAGTATATATCTGTTCTACTTTACACTGGTTTAGTTTTGGTGTTCAAGGTCAAGAAACATGAGCCTAGACAATGGCGGTACGAAGAATAAAATAAATAATATTTCACAAACAAGCATGTGGCATTTGATATGTTCATGAGAGTTATTTCTCCTGAATATGCTTAAAATTACAGGCACATAAGGCTTTACACCTGTTTGACGTAAAGTCTCATCTGCCTCGTACACCTGAAGTCGATGGATGCAACGCAGTGCATCGCAGGGCACCTTTCTGATTGCATGATCTACGTGGCAATGCTTTGTGATGGTGATGGTTACTGGCCATTTGCTTGTTTCATCTTCAAGCTGTATGTGCTATGCGTTAATTCAGGGTCATTATACCATACATCATAGTCACTAACAAAGGAAGCCAAGAAACTTACGAAGCTCAGAAACCTGGCCACTAAGAACGCTGAACACCTATAAACCCCTATTTCTCGTCTGAACAACGGCATCTCATACTCGAATGCGTAGAGGGCACTATAGGAGAGGCAGAAGCAGACCTCGCTGGTGACCAGCCAGAGCAAGCCTCTGATGTCTTGTACCCCGCGCTGGGTGGTGCCCGTGATCCCGATGTAGCAAGCTCCAATCACCATTGCTGTCACTATCTAGAAGAGAAATATCATCTTAACTAAGAACCAATAAAAGAGATAAGATCGGTCGCTCTGGAAATCTACATCACAAGCTCTCAGTCCACATGACGTTCAGTAGTGGACGTGATGTGGCTGAAGTGATGATGATGATGAAATAAAGAATCGAATAACACAACACAATCGAATAATCCCGTATTATACACAAATAAGACGCGAAATAATTATTATGAGTTCAAACTTTTTACTAAAAATGGGATATTTTCCTCAAATGTTATATCAAAGTTTTGAGTCCTGGTTTTTTTTGATTAAACTAAGTTGTCTCACGGCTGGGCAAAGATCTCTCCATCTCCTCTCCATCCATCGCGGTCCATAGCCAATTCTGACCCATCTTGTTTCATTTTTTATTTTATTCTTAAGGCACACAAAACAGAATACGACCAATCAGATACAAAATATAGTAATCGACTGTTAGACCTAGATTGTATCCCAAAGCATGTGTACACAGCATGATGAACTCTAGCGCAGTTCTGTGTAGACCAGCTGAAGGGAAACATTACATAGGCAAAACAAAGTAACGACAAAAATAAAAAATAAAATAGCCTACAATACTGAGATACATAAAAAATAGTTATCAATAAAATATAAATGTTTAGAGAATAAAGGCAGAAGCACTCGCTTTAATAAGAGTAGCCTCGATATATGAATGCATCCAGGTCGAGTCTCCATTTTTGCTCCTACTACGGGATAAATTATATTTAAAACAATCTGTAAAACTTAAATAGGGCATTCAAGTGGTACCTTGATATAATCAGCTATCTGTTTTAAAATAGTGGCTTTTGATTAGAAGAATTAAGTAGGTATTACTCCTGCGCGATAACTTGGAACCTGCTAGGAATGCGACTCCCCGACCGCTTCCCCTGCACTTCCCCGATGGCGCCCGTATTGTACCGTTCGCATCACTATTTTTTACTAGGATTTTTAGTCTCGTACTGGCCTACGTCACGTAACGACGCGCTCTGGAATTCTTTTAGTTTTCGTCTGTGTTATTGTTTTGTTGTTGTAGTTTTTGTTGCTATAGTTTGTGTCATTGTTTTGTTGTTGTAGTTTTTGTTGTTATAGTTTGTGTCATTGTTTTGTTGTTGTAGTTTTTGTTGTTATAGTAAATGTTGTAAATATATCGGATACCTCTTCGTCAAGTGATTATAGTGAGACTGAGGACGAAGAACAACCTCTAGAAGGCATAAATCCACTAAGTAGTGACGAAGATGAGATAATGTAAATAATAGATAAAATAAATGTATAAACTTAAACATTGTATTTTTATTTTATTCAAATAGTGCAAAAAAGATTAGATAAAAAGCAGCGTCCTCCCTGAGTAACATAATAAATTAGGTTAAAAAAAACAAAGACGAAGCCGCGGGCGGCTGCTTGTTATGCTTTTTTGCGGGCGGTACAAACACGCCAATATGACGTCACCGCGCTCAGGTCCCAACTTATCGCGCACGGGTAATATATAAGTAATAAGTATGTCTGTTACCGTGTAGATTATTTTAATAATAAATTATGATGATGGATATTATGAGCAACTAACAGGGTGTCCGTTTAGGTGGACAATGGTCATCATCTCATGTGATGGAAAACCTTCTATGATTTATGACTTGCTGTGCTCTTCGATTTTCATTAGTTAGAGAACACATGGCGGGATGATTCGGTATTCTATCTCACCATTTCCCACTAACAACTTTTTTTCTGAGAAACAGTACTTCGTGTTTTGTTTTGCTATGTACGACATTAATTTAAAACACACATCTGGAATCATATTAAATAGTATTAGAGGTGCGTTTAATATAGCTTGATAATTTATCCAGTAATCGATAAATTTTCAATCAACAATTTTTAACGTAAATCGGCGGCGCTTTTGCGACGATGCCGCTTAGTCAGTTTAACAGGTACCTACTTACATGATGAATGAATATGATTTGTTTAGCTATTTTATACAGATTTGACATTAAAGTTGTTTGAAAATTTTAAATTTTCTATGGAATTTGAAATATCCTATTTTACAACAATACTAGCCATTAGCCCTACAAGTGTTTTTATTTAATGTCGTTCATAACAAAACACGTAGTATAGGTATCGAATAACTTACCACAGAAATAAATAGGTGAACTACGTGGCTTTTCAAGTCTCTCTTTAAAGTGAGTGACTGTCTCCATAGTAGTAAATGTACTTGTTTGAACCAATCCCTCTGTGTACTGAAATATTAAATAATACAGGAGAGTAATGATTTTATTAACAACGACGCGTGCGAAGCCGCGGGCGACAGCTACTTTAATAAATAGCTATAAAAAAGTAAATAGGATGTAAATCACATATCTATACAAAAAATATCACTGCAATGATCGGTGGATAATTATAACTAACAAACAAATCCCACGTTAGAAGTTCAGAACTTTATTATAACAGGTTTCAAAACCTGTCAGCTTATTTTCTACAATTTAATTAATCAATAATCTCTTTAAAAAGCTTTTGGTCGTAGAAATAAGCGAGCTTAGCGTGTGATAAAACTGAATAAATTAATTGAACTACATAAGTAACTGAGCAACTCTCAGATGTCCAAATACATCTACGCACTCAGAATGACCTACACAATTAAAGTTGGCTAAAAGAAGTGTGCGCTTCCTACTTAAGATGCATATTCAAATATATCTTTTATGCTTATTTTTGGGACCATGCGTATTTTATTGCGTTATTCCTGCTCGTCCCCACGCCTTGTTACTAACTGCGCTACTGAAAAACTAGGGACCAGCCGAAGTTTTTCAATAGCATATTCGTCCCCACTTTAATATAATCACAGCAGGTACTAGGTAAGTAATAAGAGGATTATTTTTATTATACAGTTAAATCACAGCATGTTATGTTGAATGAATAAAAATGCTTTATTGTAAACCTTACAAGCTAGTTACAAGATAAAAATAGCTGAAAAATGTTCATTGGATGGATTCAATGGAATGCTTGCGTGATCTACAGATGTTCTGGATGTTTTTCTATATATTATAAGTATGTATGTATTAAAAAAAATTATTAAAAAATAAATATTGCTGGACTTTTCACACAGCGCTATCTAGCCCCAAACTAAGCAGAGCTTGTACTATCGGTACCAGATAAGTGATAGAATACTTATATACTTTTTGATTTGTAAATACATACTTATAATATATATTCCACTTATAATATGTTTTCTATCAGTTATCTGTAGGTCATGCAAACATTTGTTCCACGGCGGGAATCGAACCCGCTACCGCCTGTGTCTCAGCCGGCTATTCGCCCACTGCGCCACGGAGGTCGTCAGGTATATAAGTATTCTATCAGTTATCTGATTCTCATAGTACAAGTTCTGCTTAGTTTGGGGCTAGATACCGTTGTGTGAAATGTCCAGCAATATTAATATTTATTATATCATAAAGACAACATCGGCTAATCCCGAAGTCATAATTGTGTGCAATAATCTTGAACACCTAAGTTGCTAAGCCAGTTTTGATAGTCACTATCTGTTTCCGAAATAATAAACTTTAACTCACAGTTGAATGTATCCTAAACTGGAACCCAAACTAGTTCCATCGTACTGTAGCGACTGGTCTCGGTTATTTTCCATGAGTTTTTCGGCATAGTTTTGGTTTTGGTCGGACACCGCTCGTATGTAGAACTCAGCTGGGTTGTAGGTGAGTGGGCAGTGGAGGTTTATGCTAATAAACATTAAATATCGTAAAATTTTTCACTGTACTAGAAAGCGCAGCGTAGGATACCCCCCCCCCCCCCCCCCACTAAATGGAAAGACGACCTGGTTAAGTCAAAGTCAAAATCTTTTATTTATTAAAATCACAAGGATCACTGAATCGTTAATTCTACTGCCTGTTCCTTCGCAATCGAGCCAGGAAAGAAAGGCAAGAAACAAGGCTAGTTGTTTTTTTTAATGATCTGTTTAGAATAACAATAAAAAGTCTAAATTGTAACATTTTTGAATGAGTTGGAGCAATTTCAATCCCAAGCTTCTCTATCATCTAAATAATCCGATATTTTATAGTTGGCTTTTTATAAAGATTTTGTTTAATTACGTTTTTAAATTTGTTAATTGTCAATTTTTGTACATCACTTGGGAGTTTGTTATAAAAGCGAAGCCCTTTAAACGATTTACTAACTTTATGGGAGTCTACAAGTGGCAACAGCGAGTTTATATTGGAACGAAGTTCCTTATCGCGCGTTGCGAAAGGGGGCTAGACGGAAAAAATTAAGACCAAAAGTTGTAACGACACTTTTTGCTATAGTTGTAAGCCGTGCGGCGTACGCGTGTTTCTCTGTCTGTCTGTCTCTCTCTCTCTCTCTCATAGAAAGCAAGCCAGTTATTATCGTTTCGTCTTTCTATTTCGCATTGAACAGTGTGGTGTCGCGACGATTATTTTTGTTGAGTGTATACAGGTTTTTTGTAGATAATAAATAATAACAATAATGAATCCTGACAGTGTTTCTGCCATTTTGGCCGGTGATTTTAACATCAACTTCAGTAATGAAAAATCAAAACCATTGCTACAGTTTCTAGAGGAAGAATTTGATTTATGAATAAACAATATTTCAGCAGAATCAGCAACAAAATATAATACTACCATCGATACAGTTTTTTCAAGACATTTAAATAAAATAGAATCTCAAACATATGTTTCCTACTTCAGTTCATCATCATCATCATCATCATCAGCCGGTAGACGTCCACTGCTGAACATAGGCCTCCCCCTTAGATCGCCACAACGAGCGGTTGGTAGCCGTTTGCGCCCAACAGCTCCCCGCGATTCTTACTAGATCGTCGGTCCACCTTGTGGGGGGCCGGCCTACGCTGCGTCTTCCAGTCCGTGGTCTCCACTCGAGAACCTTTCTTCTCCAACGGTTATCGGTTCTACGAGCGATGTGGCCTGCCCATTGCCACTTCAACTTGCTAATTTTGAGAGCTATGTCGGCAACTTTAGTTCTTCTGCGGATTTCCTCATTGCGGATTTTGTCACGCAAAGAAACCCCGAGCATAGCCCTCTCCATAGCTCGTTGAGCGACCTTGAGCTTGGTCATGAGGCCATGAGTAAAGGACCACGTTTCAGTGCCATAGGTCATCACTGGCAACACACACTGGTTGAAGACTTTAGTCTTCAGGCTCTGGGGAATTTTGGACGAGAAGATATCGCGAAGTTTCCCGAACGCTGCCCAGCCGAGTTGGATTCAGTTACCACAAGCCAATTATTACTAAAATTGAGTCTACTGATTAAGTTTATATTACATTATACGGTATTTGTTAATAATTAAAAAAATATTAATATAACTTAAAAAAATAACATTTTATTACAATTCCTTCACTAATTATTCGAAAGGTACTTCGTTCCATCCGGGTGTCCCTTGACACCTCTCAAGTTTTTATTTCTAGTATTAAAATTATGATTATCACTATTTTATTTAAACAATTTTTTTTTGTGACCATACATCAAATTTTTGCAGAAAGGTCACCGGGAGCCGATTTAAATTTTAAATTTTATATAAAATATGGTGAAATTTACATATTTCTATATTAATAACCGTTGGCGCTTATGAAACCAATTTAAAATTAATGAAATAAAAAAACTTATTCCCGCACGAATAGAAAAACACGATAAAACGGTACGTATATCTAATGTACGTAACGGTACGTCATCTATGTTCTGAGGAGCTATTTGATCTCATCCCGACGTCAAGATTTTACCACCGCACTTCTCGACAACGTAATAAAGCTCATCCACATATCATGATAAAAAAATGTCTAGAAATATTTAAATACTTATTTATTTATCATCGACAATTGGGTATCGCGCACCACACGCTTCACGCGATCTTTTCTACCCCATACTTGACGACATGGCACGCTTCAAGAGAAATGTAAAGAGGTTTCTACAGTGTAGGGAACGCATCGACAATACCCCGGGTGTTGCCGGTGTCAATAGGCGACGGTGACCACTTACCATCAGGTGGGCCGTAAGCCTGTTTCCTCACAAATAACATAAGATGTTTGAATTGAACGATTGAAATAAATTACGAAAGTTTTCTAAGTAAAACAATAGAAACAAAAAATGTTAATTTAGGTACTTATCCTAAGGCCCATTACCATACTAAATAACATACATAATACTTAAAATTATTTGCTGACACAAAATATGAGTAAATCAAAATAATTTACATAAAAAAACAAACATTAATCTCAAAGCTACTAGAACGTATAGAAGCTTCTAGATCTTATTCCTTTTAATTTCGCACGACCTCGAGTTATATAATCATAACACACACTTTATTGCAAATAATTAATTAATAACTTATCTGCCGCCAAATAGCAGTACTTGTGCTGCTGTGTTCCGGTTAGATGGTAATGGTATGTTCCTGTAATTACTGGCACATAGGCATAACAGCTAAGTCCTATAGTATGGCAACGTATCCACATAGAGATCAAGACAACATAATACCTTGTTTTGAATTCTATGTGGATATCCATGAGCTGCAGTAGCCACTTAACATCTGGTGGACTGTTTTTTTTTTTTTCGAATGGACTTATCTCGCTGTTGGCCTTGTTGCAGCTTTCGAGTTGTTCGAGCTTTTGGCGAGCGCAGAAGGCGCTCAGCCCTATAATTTTATTTTTGATGTGGTAACTAGCGCAAGGGCACCACTTAGGTACGAACCTCGGCTTGGGCTGTTGCCGGGACGGGGATAGGAGAGAAACGCCCGGGTACGTGCTTGTACCTCGTGTAGGCGGCGACTAAAGGGACTCGTCGACCTCGCCGGCGAGGTCGGTGTATTTGTGGAGTGTTTGCTCTGTCTAATGTGGATGACTCACCCGCATTAGCGGAAGTGATTTCGTCATCCGGGTCTCCGAGAACGTGACTCGGACGACGGAGGGTAAATCTGGTGGACTGCATGCTCGTTTGCCATATAAGTAGTATAAAAAAAAGTTGCTAGCGATGTCGTGAGTAAGTTATAAAAATGTAAATGAGATGTAATACATTTATAAAATCTACCTGATTTACATTGTATACGAGTACCGTAAAGTTCAAGGAATAATTAACTATTAATTGGTCAAGTGCGTGTGAGACCTCGCACAGTGAAGGTTTCCGTAGTCACTCACTACTGCTGTATCTCAGCCATATTAAATTACATTTATGAATTTTGCAGTTGATTTTGGTCATTTTGTATGAACATTATTGATCGTGCAAAGCGAGATCTCTAATGGCGGGTACCTATATCCGACTACGCCTCTTATCTCCTTGAAAAAGTGTCAAACTAGTGTCAAACTTTTGACAGGTTTTCAAGGAGAAACGGTTACTGGCGGATTTAGAAACCCGCCATAAATCAACTTGAGCAAATCGGCGTTGTATGTGTGTATGTTTGTTTGTCCGAGGATAACTTTCGAAGCGTTTATCGACCGACCGATCATCGTAAAATTTGGTATATAGTGATGACACAACTTTGGTGTGACTAAATGAGCTAAAAATGTGGGAGGATTGTTGAGATATTGGGGTTCAAGAGGGGTAAAACAAATCTAAATAAGACTAGATTAATAGTCAAATGGGCGGCCAAACGAAATGTCTTTGATTACATTCGGTACATTTTTAAGTTTTTATGTTTAGTAAAGTCCTAGCAGTTTTTTGAGTTATTAGCCATAATAACAACTGAACTTCGACGAAATTCACAGGGTACACCAGTGACCCCACAGTGCTGTAATTTGGTATGCGTGTAGCTTAAGTGACACAAGTAAAGACAAAAGTCTGAAATTCAGAATAACTGCAATTCGTACCCGAAACAAAAATAACCAATTAACATGAACTCCCATTACCTATAATCGGGATGAAACTGTAGATCAAGTACTTTGGTTATGAATTTCATGGCACTATTTTGATAGTCAAAGATTACGCGAGATCTCAGTTCGGGGCGAACCACTATGCACTGCTTATAAACCTGATAACAGGCATAATTTAATAATAATAATTATATTATATTTATTCAGCAACAAACTTCAGTATTTCACAAACAAAAATTACAATGGTTTACTAGGTATAATACAATCCAGGATGGAAAACATACGTACCCAAACTAGGATGGACCTGTATGATGGCATACTTATACCTCCCTCCGGACTATGCTCATAATGGAATGTTCAGTGAATGTATGTGTTGGTGTGGGAGTGTGTTCGTTTCGTGATTTGAGTGCGAGTGTGTGTGTTTTTATTTATTTATTTGTTCATAAAACAATGAACCAATTGTATTTGAAACTACGTTATACATGAAATTATACTAACTAAACTTGAGAGCAAAAAAATCGCACATTCATGATTTTTTGACATAACTAAAAAAAAAACAAAAAATATTATGTTTCTGTAATGCAGATTCATAGTCTATTTTAATACCTATCCAGTGGTATCTGATTTGTCTTTCAATCATTACATAAAAATGCTTTTGTGGATCAATAACAAAAATGCATGTTTAGTAAAAAATTCTTTATTCAAGTATTGGTGTCAAAGTTATGAAATTAAAAGATAAAATTAATTAAAAGTTTGTTATTAATACCGAGTGTTCCCTCCCCTAGCCTGAATCACTGACTCCATCCGTGTTTTCATTGATGTTACTAGACTTTTGATAAAGTCTTGAGGAATAGCCTCCCATTCCTCTGCGATCGCAGTGTGTATATATTAGTGTATATATTATAATTTTAAAAATAATCATCATTAAATACAAAAATAATCAATAAAACCGACACAATTCAAAACACAAAAACAGCACTTAGGTTAAAAAGTCAGAGATAAAAAAAAATGACTAAAAATGTGTGTGTCAGTGTGTAAGTGTTTGTCCATGTGCATGCGAGTTGGTCGACTACTGCTTGTAAACTATTCTCCGAAACCTCAAAGAATACATTCCGAATTTTAGCTTGACAGCACTAATAGTCTACAAGTAAAAACGGGATCTTTACCATGATAGTATATAGTTTGGGCCATTCAGTTTACAGAAAACCTACACATACGGACCGATACCTACATGCGGATTCACATCATCACCCTCGACAACTTAATTCGGTGGTAAAATCACTTACCAATCGTGCATTCGACCTGTGTGATGAGGATCACATTCAGAGTGAATTGGCGCATGTCCGAAATGTGTTGGTGAAGAACGGTTATAAACTGCGGTCCTTACCAGCTCGACCAAGACCTAAAGCCCACAGTTGCAGAGTGGAACGAAAACCTGCTTTTCTACCATATGTTAAAGGAGTGACAGATAAAATCGCAAACATTCTACAAAAATTTTCACTTAAGACCATCTTTACTCCTTTAAAGAAAATTACACACTACCTGCGCTCACCAAAAGATTGTTTTCAACTAGAAAAACCAGGAGTGTATAAAATAGACTGTAGCTGTGGGAGTTCTTATATTGGTCAAACCAAACGCACTTTAGCTTGTCGGGTGAAGGAACATATCAGGGCGGTGAAGAATGTTGACAGACAAAAGTCTGCCATAGCGGAACAACTGCTGGACTCAGGCTCAAACCACTGGATCGAGCTACACAACCCACAAGTAATCTCAACTGAGCGACATTACATGCCAAGACTGGTTCAAGAGGCAATTGAGATTGCCAAACACAAGAATTTCAATCGTGAAGATGGTTTTCAATTATCTGGAGCCTGGAATCCTGTGGTGAGAATGTGTAAGAACAGAAGAAGTGAAGTGTCAATTACGCGTCCTGATACCGTGAGTGTTGTGTGTCGGAATCGAGCTATGATCGAGAATGAAGCCGGTGGTAGTAATAGAATTAGCGAATTAATTCCTAGCAAGAGACTAAGAAATAGGGTAGATCGTTATATCTGCCAATAACTACCTACTCGCAAAGACTTCAGTTTACCCGTGATCATGGCGCATGCAACTGCGCCGAAATATCGGGATACTCAAATACTAACAAATCATGGTAAATATCCCGTTTTTAGTATAAATAGTGTTCATAATCATGATAGTTTCAAAAGTTATACAAGTAAAAAGGTGTAACAGATCGATCAGACAGACAGACGGACATGGCAAAACTTTATAGAGTTCGTGGTTCGACTACGAAGCCCTAAAAAGCTTACTGACCAATAATCAGCGATCAAAACAATAAATCTCTTCAGCCAAACCGTACCTACCTTTCAAACACAGCTTTGCATTCATCCAGGGTTCCGAGGAACACCAACTTCCCATCAGCCATAAGCATCAAGGAGTTGAACTCTCTGAATATATCGCAGGACGGCTGGTGAATGGAACAGATTACAGTTCTGCCGGATATGGACAACCTCTTCAGCGCTTGTATTACGAGGAGGGCGTTGTAGCTGTCCAATCCTGTGGTGGGCTCGTCGCTTATCAGGATTTGAGGGTTTGATACTAACTATAAATAAATGAAGGAAAAATAAGCAATGATTGGTAAATTATAAAAGTTAAATATTGTTGGACATTTCACACAGCGCTATCTAGCCCCAAATTAAGCAGAGCTTGTAGTATGGGAACCAGATAACTGATAGAATACTTATATACTATTTTTTTTTATATACATACTTATAATATCATGCAAACATTTGTTCCACGGCGGGAATCGAACCCGCTACTTCCTGAGTCTCAGCCGGCTATTCGCCCACTGCGCCACGGAGTTATTATAGTTCTTTCCTATATATAAACCTGAAGTAGGAAATTAGTAAAAATCCGTATCTCTCTCCAGGAAGTCTGGGGGTATAAAATAACCCCTTTCGCAAAATCAAGGGCTCTATACACCAAAGCCGGGCCTATTTCGAAACAATCGCATGATTGTTGGTGGGTTGTGCCCTCGGCTGGCACTCCGCTCATTGAGTTGCCCGTCGGGTTTTATCGAGTGGCACATGCCGCAGCTCTCGTGCCGCCGGCAAAATTATTCAGGCTCGCAACATTCTGAAACCGCCGGTGGATTGTGCCGCTGGGGAAGCGGCTTTGGTGTGTAGAGGCCTTTATATAATTAGTCAGCAGCTTTCTAAGCTGCTTATATATTAATATGTTTCTCCATCATTCGTAAAGTGGATATACATCTACCTTGTCAGGTCATAAATTCTGTCACATGTTTAATATAAAATAATTGAAACAAGTTTATTCATTATGTAACCATTTATATACCAAAATGAACTTAACGAAACATAGATTCTTATGACACTAAAGTTTATTCAAAATGACCTCCGTGATTTTGAATACAGGCCTTCAATCTGCGCGGCCAGTCGTCTATCGCAGCACGAACGAGGTCCATGTCAATATCGGCGCCTGCCTTAATCAAGGATGTCTTGAGTGACTCCAAATTGGGATGAGGCTTTGAGCACGCCTTTTCCTCCAAGTGTTGCCATATCTTGTAATCTAACGGATTCAAATCTGGACTGGAGGAGGGCCAGTCTTCGTGCCGGATGAAGTCAATTTCACGCGCCGCCAGCCAGTCTTGTGTGCTCTTCGCTCTATAAGCTGGCGCCGAATCTTGTTGGAATACCCAGTGCCTGTTGAACATGGTATGAGAAACAGGTTCCACAAGGTTCGTCAGGACTGTATTTTGATACACAACTGCATTCGTTTTTACACCTTTCTCACAAAAATGTACCTCTGTTAAGCCCCAATAAGAAACTCCCAACCGTACCATGAGCGAGGATGGAAAATGACCTCGTTGGACACGCGGAATACGGTTGCTCGCTTCTTCACTACTGTGTGCGTACACCTTATCATTTTGTTTGTTGTAGCTCTCTTCTACGGTAAAAATTTTTTCATCCGAAAAAAGAATTTCCCGATATTTTTTTCCCGCGTACCGCTTCAACAAAGCGCGGCATCTCTTCAGTCTCAGGTCCATTAGACGAGCATTCAAACGATGTCCTGTTTTTCTTCGATATGTCCGAAGCCCTAAGTCTTCATTTAACACCCTATTCACCGTGGTTCTGCTTCACCCCATCTGAAGGGCCAACAGTTTCTGCTTACGTTTGGGATTTCTTTGAATTCGCGCCTTCACAGCTTTTACTGATCCCTGCGCCATTCCTTCGGTGATGTAAACACTATCACTATACATGTCTCCCACTCGGACTTGATAACTACGGTTCCTAAGATAGTCTTTACACCATTCCAGCAAGTTCTCTCTTACTCCACTACTCTCCAATCTCTTAACTAAAATATCATGCCGCAACGTATCAAAGGCCTTGCCGTAGTCAATGAACACTAAGATCACATGTTTTTTTGAGTTTATGCAATAGTTAACGTCATCTGTGAAGCGCGATAATAGTAGTGTAGTGCTTTTATTTGGTTGGTTTTCTGCGTAGAATTTCTGAACCCTACCGCAAATATACTTTTCAACAATTTTGTCTAGCACTGGTAAGATCGTTATTGGACGATACTTTCCGTAATCATACAATCATAGATGCAGCTAATGGTGGCCGATTGACAATTCTATCGGCGACGTACTTCGGCAGCCCGCGGCATATGCATGTCAATGTACGGCGGGTCAGCTAGTTTTGGATAAATTAGAAATAAACATTTTACCTATGTATATCTGTATCATTTTTAGAACTTTTTATAGCTAGGACATAAAACTCTATCGGAACTTAAATGTAATTTACATCCAAGTGATCACTTTAGATGGGTTCCTCCTGGTGGTCAAACTTTTTAATCTAACCTATTTATTTCTTTGGACCAACTAGTAAGACTATCCAATTTGACCACCAGGATAAAGCTCTTTAGACCTTCTGGTTTACTTACAGAAGTAGCTAAGGACAGTAATCGTCGTTCTCCACCGGATAGTTCGCCGATCCGCGAGGTGGCCAGAGACTCCAGTTTCAGATCGTGCAGCAAAGAATCCAGCATCATCCGATATACGGGGTTCTTGGAGCTGCCTAGTTTCATTTCTGTCTGGAACACACTTTTAATCAATCTTCTCCAAAAATAAACCTATACAAGTATCAATTAAATGTATTCTCATATCACATTATGCTTATGGCTGCTTTCTCTTATCACGATCTGATCTACTTGTCATACAAAGTTCGTCCGCCGAAAGCAAAGCCTAAAATCCACATGCAGCGTAACTTTGGTGGAATGAACCTTGAGAACGTTCGTGAGGATGCCCGAAATATTGATTGGTCAGAGGTCATGAGTGCTTGTAACGTCGATGAGATGGTAGCTTCTTTCAATAGTCAACTCAACAAGCTTTACGACATACATGCACCCATACGTGCTATCAAAATTAAACACCTCCCTGCGCCATGGATTACGGACGAAATCCGCACTGCAATGCACAAAAAGGCTATGGCAAAAGTAAGAATGGCATGCAAGCCTACGGAGGTCAATAAGGACAAATATCACGATCGCCGCAATCACTGCAACAGGTTGTGTAGGGATGCACAACGCCGATTCATTCACGATTCTGTTGATAAAAGTAATGATTCATCCAAAGTATGGAAATTTCTTAAAACACTGGGTGTTGGTAAATCAAAACAAGAATCTATTCCTAAAAACTTAGACATTGATCTACTCAATCAGCACTTTTCATATTCCTCAAATATTGATGGATTAACTAAGCTCAATACACTAAAATATCTTTCTTCTCAGCCAACCCCAGACTTCCCTCAGTTTCAGTTTAGTCAATTCGACGATTGTGATGTTAAAAGGAGCATTGCATCTATTACTTCAAATGCTGTGGGCAATGACAGTATCAGTCGAAATATGATTGTTCCCATTCTTGATGAAATTATCCACGTTATTACGCATATCCTAAATTCCTCTATCAATTCTGGCTCATTTCCCGATGCCTGGAAAGAAGCTCAGATTATTCCCTTACCTAAAAAATCCAATCCTTCCTCTTTTGTTGATTACCGTCCAATATCAATCCTTCCTTACTTATCTAAAATCCTTGAACGCCTTATTCATCAACAGTTAAGTATCTTCCTTTCCAAAAACTCCCTGTTAAATTCTTTTCAATCTGGTTTCCGTCCAGGTCATAGCACCGTAACAGCTTTGGTTAAAATAACAGACGACATTCGGTCTGGGATGGACAGTCAGAAGTTGACAGCAATGATACTCCTTGACTTCAGCAGCGCTTTCAATAATGTGGACTTCGACCTACTTCTGGGTATTTTATGCTCCTTTAACATATCTCCAATGTCAATTGACTGGTTTCATAGTTACTTGTTTGGGCGCCGTCAGCGCATCCGTGTTGAAGAGTCTTACTCTTCTTGGTGCAATCTTTCTGCCGGTGTCCCACAAGGTGGCGTTTTATCCCCTCTCCTATTCGCTATGTTCATTCATTCTATCTCACAAAATTTAACTTCTTCCTACCACCTGTACGCAGATGACTTGCAAATTTATACTCAAGCTACAGTTGAAAATATTGACGGAGCCATTAGCTTACTAAATACTGACCTTGACCGGATATGTGACTGGAGTAAATCCTTTGGCCTTACAGTCAACCCAAACAAAACACAGGCCATTATAATTGGTAGCTCCATACAGATCTCCAAAATCAATTTTGCACAACTACCATCCATAGTTTTTGACGGAACCCCTATAGACATCACCCAGTCAGTGAAAAATCTAGGAATACAGATGGATACCTGTTTAACCTGGGTTCCCTGTATCAATGAAATTAGCCGCAGGGTATTTGCATCATCTGGATCTTTACGGAGACTTCGTAACTTCTTGCCGACTGCTACCAAGGTTACGCTTGCACAGACCCTTTTACTTCCAATCCTGGACTACGCCGACGCCTGCTATCTTGACATCACTGAAGCCCAACTGAGCAAACTTGAGCGCCTTCAAAACCTCTGTATTCGGTTCATATTTGGCTTGCGCAAGTATGACCATATTTCTGATTTTCGCACAAAGCTCAAGTGGCTCTCCATCCGTCTTCGCCGGAATGCACACATACTGTCCCTTTTGTATAACATCCTTTTTAACCCTTCTTCTCCCTTCTATCTTAAGGAGCGTTTTGAGTTTCTCCACCAGGCTAATGATCGCAATTTGCGTTCTTCAGATTCCCTCCAACTTAAAACTCCTGTCCATACGACAGAGTTTTATAGTCGATCCTTCACTGTAACAGCCGTACGATTGTGGAACTCTTTGCCCCTCTTTATAAGAACATCCAAGTCTATTAGTAATTTTAAAACAAAAGTGCACACCCATTATCTGTCCTTGTGTTGAAGTTGTAGCTGCTTGTTAATTCATCATAACCACTTTTAGAGTTGCTTATTTAAATTAAATTTGTGTTATTACTGGTAATTTAGGTTTATAGTATGTAGATATGTTTTTAAATTTATATAGATGCACCGCCGTCATGTGTTACATTTTTATCCTGTCCATACAAAGGTTGTCTGGAAGAGATCGCTTTTAGCGATAAGACCGCCCATTGTACTAAATCTATTTGTAAGACTTAAGTACTGTATTTTACTTTGGTGTACAATAAAGAGTTATCTTATCTTATCTTATCTTATCTTAAAAACCCCCGACATACAAATCTCGGAATTTATTTCTATTTGACATTTGAGATCTATTCACCAAAAAGTTAACATCATAGCACTAAGAATATCTAAGAACTATTGCAGATGAATCACAAACCTTTTACAGAAAACCATGTCTAAATCGGTCGAACCGTTTTGGAGATAAAGTGGATCCATTCGTTTTTTGCACATACAAACCAACCACCTCTTACCCTAAAGTGCCCTAAACACATACACTTTCTCCGTTCCGTCGTGGGTAAAAACTGATTCAGATAGTCTTGGAGCTTGAGTAGAGACTGATTATAACTAAGTATTCTTCATGAGATTATAGTCCTAGAGCTTTTTTATGAATCACATTAATTATCATTTTCAACCCACTGCCGCCGGGGTCAAGCCTCCTGTATTTTGTGCCATGTCTCTTGGATAGATCGCTTTCATCAATCTGTTTTATTCTTACTTAAAAACATTACTTCCTATGCAGTCTTTACTAAAACCGAACAAATAACATCGAATCTCATATTTCACGATACGTCCAAACAATTTTGAAAAAAATATTACCAAAGGTTTCGTGATATTCCAGAAGGTCTAACCATCATAAATTTCCAGGAAATCGCACTCACCATGAAAACCAAATGCTCCATAACGCTAAGCCCATCAATAAACACTTCAAACTGCGGGACGATTTCCACCACGTGCAAGTCCTTGACATTTCGACCATTTATCATCACGGTACCCTCAGAAGGAAGGGTACATTTGCCCGCTAAAGATACTAGAAATGTCGTTTTGCCTGCACCGCTGAAAATATAAATATTAAATCATTTATTCATTTGCAAACATGGGTAAATATCTTAGATAAAAACAAAAAGGGAAGATACGGTACGCGCTTACATTGCTAATAGTCAAACTAGGCCCTGCTGCTCTACATAGATAATCTCACACATACGTATATAAAGTAAGTACACATCACTTATTACGAGGAGTGTCAATCCGGTAAGAAATTCAGAGCGAAGAGCCTATGTTTAGCAAGCGAGAGAGAATCAAGTGTCAGTTGCGGCGCCGAGTCGCCGTAGTACGAGCACACGATTGTGACTATAGTCTAACTTTTTATTAGCTGCAGTAAAATGACGTTTTGTGGGTTGCCGGTTTTTGAAGAAAAATAAATAGGGATGTAGCTAAATGAGTGAATCATAAATGAATAATCAGTTTTTTTTTTTTTTGAGATTTAATATTAAGTTGTAATGTATTTTTTTAACCTATTATTATTACTATACTAGAGGATTGATCTTTTTTAGTGGAAGTATAGGGAGGTACATTCAAAATGAAACAAAAACGTCATAATAATGTTATTTAATTATTTTTTGTGAACTGAATCACATCCCTATTGAGATTAGGCTGGCAACATTATTTTACGGAATGACATTTAGAAACGTCATTTTACTGCAGCTAATAAAAAGTTAGACTATAAAGCGAAATTGTGTGCATGAACCTAATTTGAGCTGCCTACTTGCGAGACCCTTGACAGATACAGCATCTTCCCTTTTTTGTTTTTATCTAAGATAAATATGCATAACAAAAAATGACAAATATTAGTAATGTAGGTTCCAGACATGTATTACCATATTAGTAATATTGGCATACAAATGCAGTTATTGTACACACGGCTACACATCAAGCTATACTATTCCAGTATAAGCTGACCTCGCATTGTGTAGGCTTTTCGTAGAATAAGAGGTCAGCTTATACTGGAAATGTATAGCTTGGTGTGTAGCCGAGTGTACATATATGTAAATATGTTTTAGTAATTTTCATGAAGTTACGTAGAATAAATAGTTACCTTGGACCAAGAACGGCCGCAAACTCTCCCTGTTTTATCCTTCCTGAAACTTATTAGGAGTCATTTTTCCTTAACTTTAAGGGTGCATTTCCACCAGATATTTGCAAGTTAGGATTGCCCATAAATTTTAATGTGTTTGCGAACGCACTAAAAACAACTACGCATATACGTATCATACATAACCTTATAGGTACGTTCGCGTTTCATTAAATGTTGCGTTGCAGATAGTCTGTAACCGGCTCTATGAATCTACAATTCAAAGATATTTTCTAATAGTTAATAATAACATTAATAATTTATTTATACTTCAGTATTTTACAAACAAAAATTACAATGGTTTACTAGGTATAATACAATCCAGGATGGAAAACATACCTACCCAAACTAGGATGGACCTGTATGATGGCATACCTATACCTCCCTCCGGACTATGCTCATAATCGATTTTACTTAGAAAACTTTCATGATTGATTTCAATCATTATTATAAATACGGGATTTATCACGTACCGTCTTATCGGTGTTTTGACCGACAATGTTTCGGTTCAATTCGTGAACCTTCATCAGGGTGAGTGCGATCCGCTCCGAATAACGTCTCGCCTCGCACTGCGAGGCGAGACGTTATTCGGTCGCCGTTATTCGGGTTGTCGGTCGAAACACCGATAAGACGGTACGTGATAAATGCCGTATTTATAATAATGACTCATAATCGATGTTCAGTGAATGTATGTGTAGGTGTGGGAGTGTGTTCGTTGCGTGATTTGAGTGCGAGTGTGTGTGTGTGTAAGTGTTTGTCCATGTGCATGCGAGGATGTGTGGTGAGTGTTTGTGTGTGAGTGTGTGAAAGTGGGTGTGCGGTGTGAGTGTGTGTGAGGGTGTCAGTTTGTGTGTACAAACTTTTCAACCGACTTAAAAAAGGAAGAGGTTCTCAATTGAGTCTAAATTTTTCGAAGTAAAACTTCTCTCCGCACGATTGACTTGGGGAGTAAGCTGGTGGATGCGTTACGAAAACGTGCGAACGGAAGTTGAGAGGGAGATATGTATATGTTAGTGAGGATAGAAAGAGAGAGAGAGTTAAATTTCGTATATTTTTAAACGTTAATGTGCGAGTGCGAGTTGCTTCTGTCCAGAATGAACATAGACTGATCGACCTACAGACGTGTGGACAATTTTGTAATTGAACAATTTTATAAATTAATATTTTGAAAAAGAAGTTTTACTTCAGTCGTGTGGTCTAAAGTACACTCGTCTTTTTACTTATGTAAGTTGCTCTCGATATTTCTGACTATTGTTAATAGATTTCGATGTTTTTATTTCATTTTATATGGTGTACCTGACTTCAGGCTGGTCCCATATAAGTTTGGTCCATCTGATGATGGAGTATATATTAGAAACCGGAAACTCCTTAATCAATAACAACAAACGCACTGCGATTTATTTATTTGGAAATCGTAAAGAAATATCTTTTTGGAGACCTATCAATCGTTCATTGATCTGACCATGGACTTTGAAAATACCCTACAGAACTCCTCAACGACACATCTCATGTATAGGAATTAGGGTATTATATTGGAGATCTCATGCAATATATTTTTATTTAAGCCTTTTCCTTTCCCAACATTGTATTAATTATAATTCACATTAATATAATTTTACATTCCTTAATTTCCAAGGACATTTATTTATATATATTTATTTATTTTGTTTATATATTTAATTATTGTTTTTATATTATAAATAAAAAATAAATAAAAATGCAATAGATTTTTAGGGAGCTGTCAATTGATCGTGAGCTTTGATGATACCTTATGGAACTCAGTGCTCACAACTCAGCTTGTCTGGAGGTACTCGTATTGTATTGGACATCACTGGCAATACGAACATACGTAGGTATTTAAAAGTCTTACAAACTTACATCATCATATCGGCCAAAAGACGTCCACTGCTAAACATAAGCCTCCCTTATAGATTTCCAGAGCAACCGATCTTGTGCGACCTGCACCCAACGGCTCCCAGCAACCTTTATCAGATCTTCTTTGCATCTAGTGGAGGGGCGTCCTATGCTGCGCTTTCCAATGCGTGGTCTCCACTCCAGAACCTCCTGCCCAAACGGCCTTCAGTTCATCGAGCTATGTGCCCTGCCCACGGCCACTTCGGCTTACTAATCCTTTTTCGGTGACTACTACGAATCTCCTCATTTCTACTCTTACCATTATTCAGAATAATCACTTTAAGTTTGGTAGGCCTCTTTCTCCACCAAGACTTTTCCTCTGGCGTCCATACTTTCAATCCTTGTATTGTTATCATTAAGTCACTCTCACTTTGCTCTTGTGAATTCTGTAATATTTATTTTTAGAAATTAAGTATCTATGTGCGTCATATCATAATTCAGCATTAAATTTGGCATTTAACAGTCACAGACGACATTTTAGCCTCATTATTAGAATACATTATATTAATTATTTATATATGTATTATTATTGATCGAGCGAAGCGAGATCTCTAAATCAACTTGGGCAAATCGGCATTGTATGTATGTATGTTTGTTTGTCCAAGGATAACTTTAAAACCGTTTATCCGATCATCGTAAAATTTGGGATATAGGTAGGTAGTGATGGCACAATTTTGGTGTGACTAAATGAGCTAAAAATGCGAGGGGGTTGTTAAGATATTGGGGTTCAAGAGAGGTAAAAAAAAAACAGAACTATCTGGTCAAATGGCACGTTTAATAAAAGGTAATTGTGAGTACATTTCGACCCCGTTTTTATTTTTAGTTTAAACTTTGTAGTTTTTAAGTTATTAGCCATAGTAAAAACTGAACTTTGACAAAATTTACAGGGTACACCAGTGACCCCACAGTGCTGAAATTTAGTATGCGTGTAGCTTTAGTAACACAAATATAGGCAAAAGTCTGAAATCCAGAATAACTGCAATTTGTACCCAAAAAAAAAACAACCAAGTAACATGAATCAAAAATGAGGTAAAGTTAGTGGGATCCGCATTTCGTGGTACTATTTTACTAGTCAAAGATTAAGGCCGGCTTGCACAACGATCCCTAAACGTATTTAGAGACTAAACATGTTCAAATTTATCGTATTTGTATAATTTGACAACTCCTTAAATCATTATTAGTATTTAGCCACTAAATACGTTTAGGCATCGTTGCGAATCGCCCAAAGAATATTTTTTTTGTGTTTTGTGAGACTCGCGAGATCGCAGTTCGGGGCGAACCACTAGTATATATTAATATAACATGTACTTGTTTTAACAGCATATTTTAATAGGTATTTTGAATATAATAATTATTATTCAACTACGTTTTTATTATTTAAGTATTTAAGGAATACAATTGTGAAATACCAAGATCTAAATGTACCTATTAGACACATCAGAAAACAGTATTACAATGATGGCAATTTGGTTCTAATGATACTTGAAATGATGTAGTCTACAGTTAACCGTTTAACAAGTTTAATGATGTTGAAATTAGTTTGCCTGTTGATCAAGCTTGTCCATTTCAACCTACCTTCACCACAAAACAATAATACTCACAGGGAGAGCTACACATTACATTTACATTATACAATTCCAGTATAAGCTGACCTCTCATTCTACAAAAAGGCTTCACAATGCGAGGTCAGCTTATACTGGAAATTATAGATTGATGTGTAGCCGTGTGCATATTATATTACGACATAGTGAGCTGAGTAAAAAATATATGTAATTAATATATAATACAATATTATGAATTACTACGAAAATACAAGATTAAATATCCGGCAACTCATAGAACTCGTCTATTGAGTAGAACCAGTAGTCGAGGAGCCACTCGCGCAGCCTCGTCTTATAAATCGTGGTACACACGGCTATACATTTCCAGTATAAGCTGACCTCGTATTGTGTAGGCTTTTCGTTGAATGAGAGGTCAGCTTATACTGGAAAAATATAGCTTGATGTGTAGCAGTGTGTACAAGTTGCATCTTTCCTCATTGTGTTCGGTAGCCTGTTAAAGACGGAAGGATATTGTGTATACAGATCTCTCCGATTTTGTTAGCGGTGCGGGTGTGGCTAGGTGCACACCTTCTTCAAGCTTGTTGCTGCGCAAAGGTTCTATCGTCTAGAGATTACGTCTATCAACTGAGTATAATCCATACTATATATTAAACTATACTATATATACTATATACAATATTATAAATGTGAAAGTAGCTCTGTTTGTTTGTTTGTTACCTTTTCACGATTAAACGGCTGAACGGTTCGTAATGAAATTTTGCAAGGAAATAGATAATATACTGGAAAAGGCTATAGGCTATCTTTTGTCTCAAAAATAATCTTAAAGGAGATGAAATAGAGGCTGAAACTTTGTATAAGTTATCCATAATTCCACAAGTTAGGGATCTAAAAATTCATATTTACGTTTTTAGTAATAAATAAAATTACATACATACGAAACAAATAAAAACGATATAAACGCGCGTGCGAAGCCGCAGGCGGGTCAGCTGGTTTACTATATACATGATCACAGAGACTGGTGACAAGTTGCAGCATTCAATAAATATATAGGATATAGGAAACTGCAGTGCGATTGCCCAATACCATCTTTTTAGCTTAGCCTTAATCCGCAGGTACAACATTTTTTTACGCTACTTGGAGATGGAACAGGCGGCCCACATGATGTTACGTGGTAATCATTACCTATAACAGAGAATTGCCTCGTAGGTCATTTACCTTAGAAACGTACCCTACGATGCACTGTCCTGCGTCCATCAAATTGAGGCATACAGGTGTAAAGCCTCATGTGCCTGTAATTCCGCCTGTATAATGGGGAATGTTCTGAGGAGCTATTTGATCTCATGCCGTCGTCGAGATTTTACCACCGCACTTCTCGACAACATAATAAAGCTCATCCACATATCATCGACAATTGGGTATCGCGCACCACACGCTTCACGCGATCTTTTCTACCGTGTTTCTACCCCATACTTGCAAGATGTGGAATGAGCTACCACCTGAGGGTTTCCCATTGGGCTACGACATGGCACACTTCAAGAGAAATGTAAAGAGGTTTCTACAGTGTAGGGAACGCATCGACAATACCCCGGGTGTTGCCGGTGTCAATAGGCGACGGTGACTGCTTACCATCAGGTGGGCCGTAAGCTTGTTTCCCCACAAATAACATAAACGAAAAAAAATAAAAAAATAACCGGCAACTATACCCCTCAAACCAAAACACAGCCATGCTATTTGGCGACGACATAATACATGCAGAGCCTAACTTAACACACTAGGTGTCCAAAAATCAGTGTCCAATGAAAGCCTAAAGAAAGGAAACTATTTCTTTAAAAACTATAGTTGTATCTAGAGGTGAATCTACAGGTAGGTAAATAGAACTTCTTACCTCATTTGTATACATTTTCCAAAAACACAACACAATCTTACAATTGGTAAGTAAAGACTAAATAAAATGGTTTCGTCATGTCTCTAGAAGAAAGAGGACAATGCTATCAGTGTTTGAATAGCGTTGGATTACATTGCTGTTTGTTTGATGTGGGATCCGAGTGTTTTCCTTCCAAGATTGCTGCATTTTTAACTGGTTTGAAATGTTATCTTACACTGTTGCATGAATACAACCTAAATAGGTATATTTTTGTTTGAAAGCTTGAATGAAATTTAAATAATATTACGTTTTTTTGAGAAAATAGCTGTTTGTGTGATATTATTATTAGTGTTGGGTTAGGTAAATTATTAATAAACGTTTCTATCTTTTATCCAAATGAATACTGAATTCCGCGAATTCTGATTCGTAACTTAGGATTCTAATGAAAGTATCCCTCCGGAGCATCTGGACAGATTCGCAACTAGATAGATTCTTAATTAAATAGATTTTCAGCTGGACATACTCATACTCATTTATTCAAACCATAAGGACACAATGGAACACTTGGTTACGTCAATAACAGTACTTACTTAATTACTTACATATCTTTATCTAAGTAGAGGTGCCAGAAACAGACAAGCATTTCATATATACGATACGACGACCTCCGTGGCGCAGTGGGTGAATAGCCGACTGAGAATAGCCGATTGAAAACAAATGTTTGCATGATCTACAGATATTTGTTCCGGGTCTGGATGTTTTTCTATATATTATAAGTATGTATTTACAAAAAAAATGTATATAAGTATTCTATCAGTTATCTGGTTCCCATAATGCAAGCTCTGCTTAGTTTGGGACTAGATAGCGCTGTGTGAAATGTCCAGCAATATTTATTATTATTATTATTATATACCTATTTCCAATTAGGTAGGTCCAACTTCGGGAAAGAGGTCAATCGTCGAATCCAACTCGGATGGGCAGCGTTTGGGAAACTTCGCAACGTCTTTTCGTCCAACATACCTCAGTGCCTTAAGACGAAAGTCTACAATCAGTGTGTGTTACCAGTGATGACATATGGAACCGAGACGTGGTCCTTCACTATTGGCCTTATGAATAAGCTCAGAGTCGCTCAATGAGCTATGGAGAGGGCTATGCTCGGGGTTTCTCTACGGGATCGAATCAGAAATGAGGAGATACGTAGGAGAACTCAAGTCACCGACATAGCCCGACGGATTAGCACGTTGAAGTGGCAATGGGCAGGCCATATAGCGCGCAGAACAGATGGCAGATGGGGCCGAAAGGTTCTCGAGTGGAGGCCACGGACCGGCAAGCGCAGCGTAGGACGTCCACCCAGAAGATGGGCAGACGACTTGGTAAGAACCGCAGGTCGGCGTTGGATGCAGGCCGCTTCCAACCGCAGTTCCTGGAGATCAATGAGGGAGGCCTTTGTCCAGCAGTGGACGTCCTACGGCTGATATGATGATGATGATACCTATTTACATTTATGCTTAAAAATACTCATTATTATTTATACATAAGATTATAGCTGCTGTAGAGGGGCATTGTCATAGAATTGATTATAATAGGTACCAATTTTGAATTCTAAATTGCGGCGTATATCAGTAAGTAACATTAATGTTATTTAAACATTGAATTGCATAGTATTAGACTGATAAGTAACTGGACAGATCGTGTGTAGTTCATGACACACCATGTATATATTATTCCGTAGCCATCCAGCCACCATAGTAACTGCTAACTACATATCTAGTGGTTCGCCCCGAACTGATCACGCGAGTCTCGCAAGAAACAAAAAAAAATAGTATTCATAATCTTTGACTAATCAAATAGTTCATTAAAATTACAAGTAACAGGGGTTAGTAACAGTAAAGTTATTCTTTTTAGGGGTAGAAATTGGAGTTATTCTGAATTTCAGACTTTTTCCTATATTTTTATCACTAAAGTTACACGATTACCAAATGGCTAATAACTTAAAAACTACAAAGATTTGACAACAAATATAAACGGGAATACCTTTCATTAGACGTCCCATTTGCCTAATAGTCTCATTTTGTTTTTTTACCCCTCTTGAACCCAATATCTCAACAACCCCCCAGCATTTTTAGCTCATTTAGTCACACCAGGATTGTGCCATCACTATCTACCTATATAACAAATTTCACGATGATCGGATCAACGCTTCGAAAGTTATCCTCGGACAAAACATACATACGTACATTTGTATTTATATTTATTTATTCGACAAAAAGTTACATACTAACAAAAATACATAAAGCAATGTAAACCTTCAATGTTTACATATATACATATTACTCGTGCGCGATAACTTGGGACCTACTAGGAATGCGACTCCCCGACCGCTTCCCCTGCACTTCCCCGATGGCGCCCGTATTGTACCGTTCGCATAATTATTTTTTACTAGGGTTTTTAGTCTCGTACTGGCCTAAGTCACGTAACGATGCGCTCTGGAATTCTTTTAGTTTTCGTTTGTGTTATTGTTTTGTTGTTGTAGTTTTTGTTGTTATAGTAAATGTTGTAAATTTATCGGATACCTCTTCGTCAAGTGATTATAGTGAGACTGAGGACGAAGAACAACCTCTAGAAGGCATAAATCCACTAAGTAGTGACGAAGATGAGATAATGTAAATAATAGATAAAATAAATGTATAAACTTAAACATTGTATTTTTATTTTATTCAAATAGTGTAAAAAAGATTAGATAAAAAGCAGCGTCCTCCCTGAGTAACATAATAAATTAGGTTAAAAAAAACAAAGACGAAGCCGCGGGCGGCTGCTTGTTTTGTTCGCTTTTTTGCGGGCGGTACAAACACGCCAAAATGACGTAACCGCGCTCAGGTCCCAACTTATCGCGCACGGGTAATACATACATACAACGCTGATTCGGCCTAGTTGATTTGGAGATCTTCGCTCAACCAATAAAATATTAAATAAGTAAGTATTTAGTAGATTTCAGTAGGTAAGTGTAACTAGTAAGTGGTAATTAGTAGGAACCACCTACCTAAGGAGGTATTTATTATTTTTAAATTGTCTCCTAAGTTCTAGTGCCCACCATTGATATTATTCTTTTCACACCACCTACTCGACAATGTCCAATTATTATGTCATGTAAACATCACCGAAAGCAGGTGATTAAATACCACGGCTGAGCCGGGAGTAAAGTTGCACTGATTAGCGATTTGAATTTGGAACCTCATCTGTATTAAAATTTGAACCAAAGAGAACACAATATGAACTTATTCATAAATCGAACTAACATCTGCACAGAATGCACCAACCTAGATTTGGTTTTTATTGTCTCGCAGAAAGTGTGAAAAGTAGAGTATTCTCCTCATGGATAAACCTGTCTGCATCTTGGGCGTGCTTATATCCCTTTTGCACTTGAGATTCTACTTGATTCTAGTAACTACCTCGCTCCGCTCGTGAGTTAACTCTAGAATCCTTCGTTACGTTTGGGATTCAATATAGCGCCCGTGAAACAAGACATTGCTTTATCCCCTCGTTTAATTATCTGGTGTTCAATGTTTATATTGTCAATTGCCGATTTATCCAAGTTGATTTGGAGATCTCGCTTCGCTCGATCAAATATTTTTAAAAGTGGTCAAGTAAGTACTTATACCAATAGTAGACATGAAATCAGTAAAACAACCCAATTTATTGTAGCTATGTAAATTATTGTGCTTAATAGATTTGTCATTTATCTATTAAAAAAACCGACCAAGTGCGAGTCGGACTCGCGCACGAAGGGTCCCGTTATTATCTATAAAAACCTCAAATAAATCACGTTTGTTGTATGGGGCTCCCATACAACAAACTTGATTTTTTCTATTTACCCTTAAATATTTGTTTGATTTTTATTTAATTATTTATTTTTAAAGTGAATATATAACTATTCAAGTCTCTACCTGTTGCCGTTATCAATATCGGGAAAAAACGAGCAAAAAAATCTCTTTTGTTGTATGGGAGCCCCCCTTAAATATTTATTTTATTCTGTTTTTAGTTTGATGTTATAGCGGCAAGAGAAAAACATCATGTGTGAAAATTTCAACAGTCTAACTATCACGGTTCATGAGATACAGCCTGGTGACAGACGGACAGACAGACAGACAGCGGTGCCTTAGCAATAAATAATAATAAATAATAAATATTTCTAGACATTTCACACAGCGCTATCTAGCCCCAAACTAAGCAGAGCTTGTAATATGGAAAACCAGATAACTGATAGAATACTTATATACTTTTTTTTTGTAAATACATACTTATAATATATAGAAAACCAACCAGACCTGGAACAAATAGATGTAGATTATACAAACATTTGTTCCGCGGCGGGAATCGAACCCACTACCTCCTGCGTCTCAGCCGGCTATTCGCCCACTGCGCCACGGAGGTCGTCAATAGTAATAGCAATAGGGAGTCGTTTTACCCTTTGGGTACGGAACCCTGAAAATCATCCAACAAGACAATAAAACAAGGTCATCTGTATGTCTCTATCTTAACAACAACAAACTGGTTTTAAACATTATGTTTTTCGACTAAAAAAACCAATAAGTAGATTTTACTTTCCTAAGCGGTTTATTATTCTACTAGCTGACCAATCCGCAGCTTCGCACGCCTAGTTTTTCAATAAAAACATTACCCTCCTGCGCAGTTGGGTAAAAAGTAGCATAGGTAAGTCACCCGGGGATAGTGTAGCTTCCCAACAGTAAAAAAATTAAATCGGTCCAGTAGTTTCGGAGCCTATTCAATACACACAAACAAATCTTTCTAATCTTTATAATATACTAACTGACCAATCCGCAGCTTCGCATGCGTAGTTTTTCAATAAAAACATTACCCTCTTTTGCGCAGTTGGGTAAATAGTAGCCTATGTTACTTAGGGTAAATGTAGCTTTCCTTTAAAAAGAGGCAAGTAGGTGTGTATGTGCTACTGCAGCAAATGGGTTCCAGCCAGAGATGAGTAATGGGTAAAAACCCATTCTACTCATTTGGGTTATAACCGGGTGATTTGGGTTTTAACCCGATTTTAACCCATTTTCACCCATTTTGCTGGGTGAAAATGGGTATTTGGCTATTTTAATGCCAAAGTTAAAATAAGGTAGGTGCCAACTTTGGTAGGTACCAACTAGGAACGTAATTAAAATATTAAATTAATAGTAGCATTCTAATAGACACTTAAAGCAGGAAAAATAATAAAGTCGGAATTAAAGTTAGATCGATTTATTATTAAGTAGAACTTCTTTACGCACGCTTGACTTGGGCGAATTGCTTTTGATAAAAAAAGTTTTTACGACGTTTCGTATTTTGAATCTACCATCTTCGATTTACGAAAAAGTTCAGCAATTCCACAACAGCATGGAGTTCCTAAACTTCTTAATCGCTACAGTATTAATACATCTTTATTGTGCAATTAGAATCTAATACAATGTTTGTTGGAGGAATTTTGCTTTGTCCTGTTGTATGAGAATACATTTTATCAAATTTGACTAACTTTCGCTGCTCAGATTTTTTTCATCCATACAATAAAATTATCCTTACTTCCTTTAACTGCATCGATTGGCATCAAAAAAAAAATTACCAACTTGATTTATTTTAAGGCGCTACTCACGCTTGACCAAAAAAATTTTAATGCCTAAAGGTTTTTCTTCGAAAACGAGCTGATGTTTTAAAAGAAACTGCACCTGTATCTCCTCTGGTTATGGGTGCTGCCATACTGTCCCAGTTAAAAAAAACACTCTGTATATAAATATACATACATATAGATGGAGCTAAAGAAGTTTAAAGGTACCTAGGTACTTTATTAGACGTCATTATTAATAATTACTACTTATTTCATTTTCACCCACTCAAACAACCCAGTGGGTGGAATGACTTGGGTGATAATTGGGTTTTAACCCACTCATGGGTTTTAACCCGGGTGGTTACCCATCTCTGGTTCCAGCTCAGCATTATGCCTCGCCACCGATCGACAGCTCGGCGCTGTTATTCTGCAGAAACCTTTTTAGGCAAGTCATTAAAACTCGTAAGAACGAATGTGTTTGCATACAATTATGATAGGCATAATTAGATAATTATGATAAGTAGATAGAAGAAATAAACATATTATGTAAGGAACCTGGATTACATACTTTTTATCCCAATAATCAGGTCCCATGGGATACATATGGGGTGTCAATTCAAGTTGCAACAGCGAGTTTAACTTTATTTCTAGGTGTTACCTACACATTTAGTAGTGTAAAGCGTACGACGTCGAGGGCCACAGCTAGTCTATACGAATATTATAAAGAGGAAAGACTTGTTTGTTTGTATTGAATAGGCTCTGAAACTACTGGACTGATTTAAAAAATTCTTTCACTGTTGGGAAGCTACACTATCCCCGGGTGACATACGCTACTTTTTACCCAACTGCGCAGAAGGAGGGTAATGTTTTTATTGAAAAACTACGCGTGCGAAGCTGTGGGTTGGTCAGCTAGTATTTTATAAGTTATATAGTTTGTCCTTACGCTACTCAGAAGCCTCATAACAACCACATTTTTAGATTTAGAATAAACTGAGTCAACGGTATAAAAATGTTCACAAGCTCATCACGGCTTTCTGACGGAAAATAATCTCTTCCCACACTTGACCGTGGTGGTTTATAAAGTGCGCGTTATTTATCATAGAGACAGCACACACAAAACAAATTGTATCTAATTAACTCAGTGCATTGAACTTGACCTTAGGGCAATCTACGAGATGTATTCTCGGTATAGGCATGAAAGAATAAGCAGAAAATTCTGAATAAAATTTGTTTTGCAATGTAGTCCCCTAGGATCTGAACACACTTATTTGTCCTGGAAAATAACTTTTCAATTGACGTTGTCGTGCAGAAGCAATACACCTGCGGTCAATTTTCCCCGTCTTTTTTCTTTTATTGTCTCCTTTAAATTGCGCAGGGTGTTAGCGTAAGTCGCGCCAGTAATACTCTCTCCTTTTTTTGTGTACTCAATTAATAAGATTCCCTTGGAATCCCAAAACACTGTGGCCATGAGCTTTCCGGCGGATGGGCTGACTTTGAACTTCTTCGGTGGGGCTGTTCCTTTTTTATGCCACTGCATAGACTCCTGCTTGCTCTCAAGATCATAGTGATGAACCCACGTTTCATCACCAGTAACAATCCGATCATAAATACTTTGCGGATTTTCACCACAGATCTCCAAAAACTCCTTGCAACGCTAAATCTCTTCCTATCTTTAAAAACATGGTCAGACAACTCTATCTGTCAAACATCGCTCACTAGGCCATTTATTAATTTATGTATTTTTATAATTTATATATGTAGGTATATATATTTTATGTAGTATAAATATTAATATTTATGTAATTTTATGATTATATTACATGCATTTTATTTTTATTATATTTAATAACGCCGCCGTCCTTATTTGTTCACATAGATCCTGTCCATCCAAAGGTTGCCTGGAAGAGATCGCTTTTAGCGATAAGGCCGCCCATTGTACCTATAATTTAAAAATGTATTTTCTTTTGTATGTTAATATGTAATGGTGTGCAATAAAGAAATTATCTATCTATCTATCTTGCAACAATCAATTCGCACTTGTTTCTGAAGCGCTGTGAGCATTCGCGGCACCCATCTTGCACTGACCTTTGACAAATTCAGATGGTCATGAAGGATAGTGTGAATAGTACCCACGGATAGCTTGGTTCTTTTTGCTAATATTTTTACTCTCACACGGGTATCTTTGAGTACAAGTTTCTCAACAATTTTTACGTTTTCTTCAGTAGCGGAACTAACCGGCCCACCGGCACGAGGGTCATCTTCAATACTCTCTCTACCCCGTTTAAATTCACTAGACCACTTCTGAATTGTAGACAATGAAGGGGCATAATTTTGGTAAACAGCCATCATTTCTTCGTGAATTACTTTTTGAGTCTTTCTTTGTTTTGTGAGGAATTTTATCATAGCGCGATGCTCGATTTTTTTCAACATTGTCGTATCAGTTATCGTAGTTGCCTTTCCGAAATGATATTTTGAATACTAATGGCGACAATCAAATAAAATTTTGTATTTATACCCTCAATGAGTGTCATAAACTAATTAGATAATTTAATTACCCTCATCATTAGTATATTATCCCGATACCGAGAATACATTGAGCTCCCTACGTATCAAACAACGGCTACTTCCCGTTTCAAGTTTCCAGTTTACTAAAGCTCGTATCGTACCTACCCAAAAGTAGCGGTTCGTAAACATTTTTAGTCTTCACACATAGGATCTCGATCGGTAAACAATTTAACTATTATTTTTATACGGCTCGTAAAACACTATTCATAGTTTTCCTGTTTCGAAACTCACGAAAGGGGAAGTAGCCAATCAAAGGCGATGAAACAATCACCTAATCATTGTGCAATATCCTGTTTTTGAAACTATTACCCGTGCGCGATAAGTTGGTACCTGAGCGCGGTGACGTCATGTTGGCGTGTTTGTACCGCCCGCAAAAAAGCGAACATAACAAGCAGCCGCCCGCGGCTTCGTCTTTGTTTTTTTTAACCTAATTTATTATGTTACTCAGGGAGGACGCTGCTTTTTATCTAATCTTTTTTACACTATTTGAATAAAATAAAAATACAATGTTTAAGTTTATACATTTTTTATCTATTATTTTCTCATCTTCGTCACTACTTAGTGGACAGGTAAACAAAACTGTTTGTTCCGTTTTTCGTTTTCAAAAAACTCTAACACTTTTAGCACGAGGTTTCTTTCTCCGCTATGCAAAGGTTTACCCTTCATAATGATAACAAAAACACTTGACAAGAACTATAACAACAAAAACTACAACAACAAAACAATGACACAAACTATAACAACAAAAACTACAACAACAAAACAATAACACAAACGAAAACTAAAAGAATTCCAGAGCGCGTCGTTACGTGACGTAGGCCAGTTCGAGACTAAAGACCCTAGTAAAAAATAGTGATGCGAACGGTACAATACGGGCGCCATCGGGAAGTGCAGGGGAAGCAGTCGGAGAGTCGCATTCCTAGCAGGTCCCAAGTTATCGCGCACGAGTAATACTATATTATAATATTGCTTTAATTTATTTTATTTTGATTGTACTTTATTTGTTTTAACTTATTGTGATTATGGATAATAATTATCTGAAATAAATGAATACAATACAATAATTTTTACATCAATTCACAACGTTGTCTTAATTAGACATGGGAAATCCACTGCTGAACGAAGGCTTTCTCTATAGATTTCCAGAGCGACTGTCTTGTGTTCTAACGACTCCCAACCTTTATAAGGTCATGTTTTTGTCTAGTGGAAGTGCGTGCTCTCCACTAGAATATTTTTACTCCAACAGCCGTCATTTCGTTGAGCTGTGTGTCTTACTTAGCTTCCTAATCCTCTGAGCTACGTCAGTAACTTTGATTTGTATACAGATCTCCTCATTTGTGATTCGATCTCGCTGCATTGTATTTGGACTTTGTTCTTTCTATGGATCAAGTAATAGGACTACCAATAATTTACTCATTGATCTCTCGTTTAAACCAATTTGGAATCATTTTTGTCCTTTTTAGATAACAAACCTAAATTTGATACGAAAGACTTCAACGCGCTCCCATAAAATAGTTCACACGTTCTTATAAACATCTGTATGAATGGAACGTAGGTATGTTATGAAAAAAAAACACTTGTCACTAAATATTTATTAAATTTACAACAACACCTGAAACACTCATACAATAAGTAGATAATACTTATTACAATATACGTATTTGTAAATGATTATTATTTATTAGGCACATAAATCATTATGACTTTAGCCATAGATGGCACTAGGCGACCCGCTAAATGCTGTCAACTATCAAGGCTATGCCAGAACTAAACTTAAAAGTCAATCGACGCTCAAGCGTAGATTTTTTGTCAGTTTTCAAAGAAGTAAATGCTTAAGTCGCGATTCACTTATAAGTTTAGGTCTGAAATACGAACCTTGTTAGCTTTATTCACAAACAATACTGTTTTGTTAAATCTGATAAGAATTTATTTTCATCTTCGACATTTTAAAGCGATTAACATTTGTGACAAAATCGTTCAATGAAATAGTAAACGTATTTTATTAGGTATTATCCTAATTGTGTAACGGAGTTTGTATCTGATAAAAACACAGTATTGGACATGTTTTACAAAATAATCCATCAAATTAATGAACAAAAACTGACTCAGTGCAAATTGTAGTCTTTATTGTAAGAACCTGCTATTTAAATTAAGCTAGAAAAGGCCAAAAATACTGTAATTATTTTGAAATTACTAAGAAACCTTTCGTGATTTTGAGAGGGCGGGACGATCTAGATCTTTGAGTTAGGATAGGCTTGGATAGGGTAGGATAGGATAGGGACGGTTGGATTGACTTAGGGGAGACCTATACCTACCCAACAGTGGGACGAGATAGGGTAGTTAAAATAGGCACTCCGGGAGTGCCGAGAGAAGTGAAAACTTAAATAATCACGAATATACAAAGGTGTCGGTAACGGTAACGGTAACAGTGTCGCGAGTACAATGGTTTTTCCCATCTCAAAAAGAGCCCAACGCGTCTAAACAAGTTTTCACTTCAAAAATCCTCCTGATGTGGTCACCGTCGCCTTATTTTTTTGTACTACCTGGAGATGGAACAACCATATGGCAGATCTAAAGTATTACCGGGTAGGTCAAACACCTTAGAAACGTGAGTACGATGCACTGCCCTGCGTCAATCAACGTGGCGTACAGGTGTACAGCCTCATATGCCTGTAATTTCACCGGAAACCATACCAAAACACAGCAATGCTGCTTGGCGGCGGAATAGGTATGGTGGTAGTACTTCTCCGGGCGAGACCTATCATAAAAAACAATAAAGCCTATAAACGCCTGAAGCACTCGCGGCACAAACGCGTATCCTATCAGGTTATGCTTTTTAATCTCTATGTATTGTTTGTGAATACAACCGTAAATCAGCATAACCAAGTATAAATTCGATCAAAATAAAGGCACTGTTCGTTACAGAATTTACTAAATATCCTAAGATAAAATATTGTTCGATTAGTTTTAATATAACAATTTCTTAATTCTAAAACGTTTACAAATAGTGGAAAGTCCGTTAAATTTCTACACACGAGACTTTTTGATCAAAAACATTGTCTGAACAATTTGGCTGAAAAGTCTAGAACACGATGACATAATGTCGTAATTTTTCCATACTGTCAAAATTAAGTACGCAGAAAAAATATGAACGGAGTAAAATTAACTAGAAAATTAAACACTCCACCGAGTATGCCGATTCGCTTGTAAATACGTAACTTCGAGCACTCATTTGTAACACACGCGCCCATTGCGCGGCGTGACAGTATTTTTTAACAGATATCGAATACATCGATCGACCTGAGCTTTAGTGAACAATGGCGTGATCCATATTTTTATACGTACTATGAACGTATAGAAATATGGATCATGCCATTGTTATGCTATTCTCACAAATAGTTGCGATGCGACTTGGTTCTAGACTTTTCGCCTAAATTATAGATAAATAACAAACTTCTTTGTATAAAACCAGCAATATACAAAAAAGCTCACCAAAGTATCGTTTGTGTCTGAACTCTGTAGTGGCACATGATTGGTCAGTTTTGTGAATGTAGTGCGGTGATTGGTCAGCAATTGCAGGATTTCCCGCCGGAGTCGCGGCTGTTCTCACCATTGGCTATGTTGTGCTGCAGCGCGAATTTATCGCCGTCTTTGTCATTGCTTTGAAGGAGTTTGTCGTTTAGGAGAATCTGAAAAAGAAGTGGACATTATTATACGAGAAAGAAAGACAAATTTTAGATAACGTAGGAGCGTTGTCTTGTAAATTCCAGGAATTTTTTAAAGTTTTTGTTTGTAAAAACCAACGTCCATATCACTCTGTTGTCGTCACCCAATTACGTCACCTTGATTTAAACGGGTTACATTATTTATAGAATCCACAAAATAATGTAACTAAAAAAATAATGTATAATAATTCTATAAATAATGTAACTCATTTTTCCCATCATTTCGATTGTTAGGCATATTTATTGTGGGCCTTTGTTCTACTACAAAGTGCAGTAAAATCCGTATCATTGAAAGGAGTGTTTTTTTTATATAAAATAGTTTTTTTTTTCTAAAATTAAAGTGGATATTATTATTTTTTCATTAAATGCAAATCGATTGTTTCGCTTCGGGAATCGAACCCACTGCGCCACGGAGGTACTCCGGAGTTATGTGATTTGCATGTAAATTGTAGTACGCCGACGTTTGTTTCGTCAACACCCACTGTTTCTGGAACTTTCCATAAGGGTGCCACTTAAACTTTAAGGTATCTATAAGTAGTTAATAACGAGTAAGGTCAAGGCCACATACTTGAAAATATACTTAAAACATAATTAATGATTTAAACGTGTATTTATTGCGTATGTACCTTTTTTATTTATTATCCCGACGTGACGTTACCGTTAGTAATTATGTACAGTGATCGCGAAAGTTTGAAAAGTAAAACTATTTTTTTCCTTAGACGGTACCTTTTATATTGTACGAGTAGTATTTTATATCTATAAGTTCTTTCTTCATATATTTAATTTGTGTAATAAGTTTATGTGATTTTTCAATAAGCTTTTAGTATTTGCAAGGCATTTGGTGTGGCACATAGTTCGAAGAACTGACGGCCGTTGAGGCAGGAAGGTTCTCGAGTGGGGACCACGCAATGGTAAGTGCAGCGTAGGATGCCCCCTCCCACCACAACATAGGCGACCTAATAAAGGTTGCTGGGAGACGTTGGCTGCAGGCCGCACAAGATCGGTCACGTTGAAAATTGGGGAATGCCTATGTTCAGCAGTGGCCGTTCTATGGCTGATATGTTGATGAAAGTAAACGAAAAGAAGAAAGAAAGAAAAGGAAACCATTTTGTTTGAGGAAGCACAGCTGTACAAAAAATTACCTAACAACACAAAAGAGTGTATTAATATAAAAATATATAAAAACAAACTTATGAAATATGTACAAATATTACAAAATGTAGCACTAACCATAAATAATGATTATAGTTATAAGGCCCCAATAAGATTATCATTGTGAAATCTCTATGTAACTCTATGTATAAATGAACCATGTAGTTATCTATACTAATATTATAAAGAGGAAAGATTTGTACTTTGTGTGTATGTTTGTAATGAATAAACTCAAAAACTACTGTGCCGATTTCAAAAATTCTTTCACTATTGGAAAGCTACATTCACCTTAAGTGACATAGATTATATTTATTGCTAGAAAAGATTAGGGATCCTTACTAAAACTTAAGTAACGTAACCCAAGGTGTAAAAAAGTGCCCTAAAACGTCTTTCGTCGCATGCGCTGCGGAAACTATTGATGATAGAACAAAAGTATTATATAATATTAAGTAATTAAAGTATTATACAATATTAAAGAACATATCAATATCTACAAAAAACTTTGTAATATTATAAAGAGGAAAGATTTGTTTGTTTGTATTGAATAGGCTCCGAAACTACAGGACTGATTTAAAAAATTCTTTCACTGTTGGGAAGCTACACTATCTCCGGGTGACACAGGCTATTTTACCCAACTGCGGAGAAGGAGAGTAATGTTTTTATTTAAAAAACTACACGTGCGAAGCTGCGGATTGGTTAGCTAGTGAGAAATAAAGTTCTTTAAAACTAAACTATACGGTAAAGAATTCTGAGCTCCATTTTTTAGTTGACATTATTTACATCAACCCACATTAATTTATTGTAGGACATGTTGCCTTGCATGTTGCATGTTGCAATACAAAAAATGTAAAATTTAATATATATTTTGTTTACAGCAAAGACACATACATCTTAAATTCTTGAGGTAACTAGTTTAAAACGCTGAGAACTTATTTAGTAATATATTATGTTGGAGCAGCGATCCTTACACTAGGCCTACAGTGATGACCAAGCTAAATGGTTACCAGGTAAATGGTTCACAGGCTTCGCGAATTAAAGTTCTTATTTTTGCGAAGTTGTAGCACTTCGTAGCTGAACTTCGTAAGTGATATGATCTCGTAGATCCTCGTACATGGTCTTAAAAGTCTTAGTCCGGCTTTCATAATGGTCCGTAAACATATTTAGCGACTGAACATATTTAAATTTGACGTATTTGTATGATTTGACAACTCTCATTAACATATTTAGGCACTAAGTACGATTAAACATCATTGCGCAAGTCAACCTTAGTTTTATATACTTTTTTCTAAGTGTTTAAGCTCTTCCGAAAGTTATCTGTCCGCTTAATATTCCGAGCGTGTGTTCACCGCCTTAGATAAGAAGAACTTCTCAAGTAAAACGAGTTTTTAGGATTTTTATGGGTGAATCTATTTGAAGCTGATGTTTTGGTATAATTTATATTTTAAATATCGTTAAAAGCCCAAACTATTCCTAAAAATTCCTAAAATTTTTGTAAAACGAACTAAACAGTGTTTAATTATTTTTGTGGTAAAACCCTACATCTTATATTGACACGGAATCATACATCAATTGTACGTTTCTTGAGCTAGAAAATACTCGATAGCCAGTCGCTTTCTCGTCAGCGGAGGAACAAGTAGCCATCAGACAATATCGTGGTCGGAAGACCAGCGTAGGTTCTAACGTCCTGCAAACGCTGAGTTGAGACCTTTTTGCAACCAATTTGTATACTTATTGTGTTGATATACTGTATTAATATGTGTTGCAAATAAAAATCTTAAATATTGATTATGGTCAAACGCAAAAATACCTTGATTAAAAATTTACACAGCTAATACACAGGTTCATTGTTCTCTTACCTTATTAACTAAGGACCTGGCTGCTTCTTCAATATTGATGTTTTCCTTGGCGGATGTCTCGAACCAGCCCGCGAACCCCTTCTCCCTGCAGTACTCGTCCATCTTCCCTGGAGAGTTCACAATGCCTTCCTTCTGCTGATCGCACTGTTGATTTACAAATAAAAATAAGTGAGTATGCATGTCCTAGTGCATGTCCTATGTTATACTAGCCTTTTCTAGGAGGTAAGTGAGTGAGAGAACAATAAGAGGGTTTTCAATATTATTCTTAATTTTTTTTATAATCAATATGTTTAATATAATTATTTATTTATTTGATCGCCAACACAATGTACACTATTACAACACTGCGGAACCATGCATAAAAATAACAATGAGGTAAAAGTCATTTTAATTATAGAGACAGCATTTTCTCTATCGAAAATGTAGTTTTTCTTTGTTAAGTGATGCAGGTACTCCTATCCTCTACGGTGGTCCTCAGCAGTGTTACGACGATTTAAATATTGTAGATCTTACCACAAAAAGTTAATCACCCGCTAAACACTGTTTAAATCCCATACAAAAGTTGGTAAGGATTTTTTTAAACATTGTTCTTTAGCTAGTCTTTAGTGATCTTTAGTCAGACATAACAATTGGATAGTTCAAAATAGAGTTTGAATCAAGTGATGAAATCGTCAATGGTTTATTGAGATAAATTCGAGATTAACATCCAGTTTATTTTGTTGCGTATCATACCTTGTTAGCAAGTAATATGCAGGGTATAGGCGATCCATCAGGCAGCTGCACCTTTGCATCCAAGTCATTCTTCCACTTTACGACCGCGTCAAAGGTGGCCACTCGGGAAACGTCGAAGACAATGAAGGCTCCTACTGCTTCTTTGTAGTAGACCCTGGTCATATTGCCAAAGCGCTCTTGACCTGAAAGAAATAGATGGTACGTGCAGTTGGTATCATCATTGGCAGTTACACAACTCAAACTCAAGATTTGAACTCAGATGATTCCTTCAACTACAATTGATCGAGGAAATGACGGCCGTTGGGGCAGAAAGGTTGTCAAATAGAGAGCACGAACTGCAAAGTGCACGAACAGCCCCCACTAGATGGAAACATGACCTCATATCGGCTGCTGGGGGACGTATAAAGTCCTCCTGAAGGTGTGTGAAGGCTTTCGACAATAACTAACAGTGGCTCAAGTCTGAAGTGGCGTGATGAAACCTTTAAAAATATATCTTACTATTACTGGGGTATTATAATGGGTAAAATCATGAAAAATAAAGAAAATACGACGATCACAAGTACAAATATTTGACTGAAAATTCCACTAAGCTCATCCATGTTTACGCAGACATATTTATTATTTCTCTATGATACAATATAAACTTTGACATGTTTAATAATGATAGGACGTTGATTTGACGTGACCTTGACGTGACTATCATGTATCATGTGGTGGCATTAGTACATTCTCTTTAATAATAAGAGAAAAAAATAAAAATACTAACGTATGATATTAAAAACCAAGGAACAAAAACCAACTTGTATAAAACATTCTATTTTGCAACCTGGCAGTAGCGGTACACTTTTTTTATGAGTTTGAATGAATGATATACTCTTTTTAGCCGTTATGAAGTAAAGAAGTGAGTGAATAAGTGATTGAGGTGGCCATGACCCATGATTGCCGAAGAGAATATTACCACTAGGTACATTTACCTACAATCAACATAATAATTGCATTAATCCAAATCGTATGAGTTTGGTCAAGCTTAGAGCTACAAATATATCTTAGAAAGAAATATATCTCTTATAACTAAAGATATTTCATACCTGCAATATCCCATAACTGCAGCCGAATAATCGTATTAGCATCCCAATTCAGCACTTTCAGCGCGAAATCCACGCCGATCGTCGCCCGGTAGTGCTGGCTGAAGAACTGGTGCACATATCGCTTGATGATGGACGTCTTCCCTGTGCCCAGCTCTCCTATCACGAGGATCTTGTAAAGATGTTCTCGCCGCTCTGAGCCTGATGATCCTTGGGACTGTAAGGAAATGGGAGAGTTTGAAGAGCTTGGCTTGATTTTTGAAGGAGGCACACGAAGAAGGAATTAAACGAAACATAAGAATAGACGGGTAACAGTTGATTTATTTGCCCTTTTGAGTGTGTTAAATAACTGAGAGTATTATGAAGATATTTTGTCATCATAATATTTAGGACGTCCAACTTTTGTTGATTTCCAGAGCGGACGATATTGTGCGGCCTGTGCCCTCTCACCTTTACTCGATCATCCGTCTAGTGAGGGGGCTGAGATATTATGTGCAATTTCATATTATTACGAAAGAAACAGACAATCAAGTTTTGGATTATGCCAATTAGTTACATTTCCGGGATATGTATACAGAAGTATAAGCCTGGCTTGCGCAACGATCCCTAAAAATATTTAGCGACTGAACATTTTTAAATTTACGTATTTGTGTGATTTGACAATTCTCTTTAACATATTTAGGCACTAAATACGATTATACATCGTTGCGCAAGTTGCCCTTAGGAATTAAATACGATTAGGTATCGTTGCTCAAGTCGCCCTTAGGAATTAAATACGATTATACATCGTTGCGCAAGTTGCCCTTAGGAATTAAATACGATTAGGTATCGTTGCGCAAGTCGCCCTTAGGAATTAAATACGATTATACATCGTTGCGCAAATTGCCCTTAGGAATTAAATACGATTATACATCGTTGCGCAAGTCGCCCTTAGGAATTAAATACGATTATACATCGTTGCGCAAGTTGCCCTTAGGAATTAAATACGATTATACATCGTTGCGCAAGTTGCCCTTAGGAATTAAATACGATTATACATCGTTGCGCAAGTTGCCCTTAGGAATTAAATACGATTATGCATCGTTGCGCAAGTTGCCCTTAAAAATTAAATACGATTATACATCGTTGCGCAAGTTGCCCTTAAATACGATTATACATCGTTGCGCAAGTTGCCCTTAGGAATTAAATACGATTAGGTATCGTTGCGCAAGTCACCCTTAGGAATTAAATACGATTATACATCGTTGCGCAAGTTGCCCTTAGGAATTAAATACGATTAGGTATCGTTGCGCAAGTCGCCCTTAGGAATGAAATATGATTATATATCGTTGCGCAAATTGCCCTTAGGAATTAAATACGATTAGGTATCGTTGCGCAAGTCGCCCTTAGGAATTATATACGATTATACATCGTTGCGCAAGTTGCCCTTAGGAATTAAATACGATTAGGTATCGTTGCGCAAGTTGCCCTTAGGAATTAAATACGATTAGGTATCGTTGCGCAAGTCGCCCTTAATAACATATTAAGTGGTTATGAGTCAGAAGGGCTATTTGTCAATATCATTACCATTCTCAGGCCATCAACTAATTAAATTAAAGTTATGATAAGAATTTAACATACTTGTAAGTAATAATTTTGAAATGTTAAAAATAATTTTATAATTACAAAATTCCTATTTCAAATTATGCAGCACTGGAACCAAGAACCTTATAAACTCAAAAATCATTTTACTACGAGACCTATGTATTTAATTAGAAGAGTCATCATGGAGGAATGGGGGGGAGGCCTTGCCCAGCAGTAGGAGAGAGTAGGGAAGTAATTTTTTTTTCTTTAAAACCATTTTATTAGACTTTTTGTTTTGTTTATTTTTAAGGCCATGTCGAATTTACACAGTTCGAGCAGACTAACAACTTGGTTAACGAACGATGGGGTAAAAACACTATTTCACATTTTTTTTCGTATTTTAGCGCATCTAATAATCAAAAGATCATCTCTTCATTTGATCCCTGTTGCATGGTTCTATAGCATGGATGGTTATCATCAATTAACATCGATTAGTTTGCTATTGCTCTGTAACTATCGCTTCCTATCTGTAACTTAATTGGACGTATAAGAAAATAGCATATCTACGAAATTGTATAAAAGATTTTGCACATCAAAAATATTGTAAAGATTTGCTGAACGTTTTCACAATTTCTACCAGCTAAAGCTCTGATGGTTCACATTTATCTAATTCGGGATTCAAACCCGCATATTTCCTTTTAACCAGCAACGTTGTACCAGAGACCAGGTTGTACTAATTTACGTACGGAGACTCATGAGTCGAACTGTCAAATAAATTCAATTGTACCCACTGTTCTTTATAACTGTTTCATGTGTCTTTTTGTTTCAATAAAATAAATGATTTTTACAAGCGTTTATTTAACTTGCAATGTAATTATGTATGGTTGTCCGGGTGAAATCTTGCAACTGAATTTTAAATCAGTTATTTTTAACCGATTGGGCTGAAATTTGATATACACGCTTATTTTGGATGACAATTCATGCTTAGCTATGTGACGTCATTCTAATTCCAATATGGCGGATCATCCAAGATGGCGGACTAATTATTTTTTCTGCACTACCACAGTATGGGTATCAAATGAAAGGGCTAGCTGAGGAAAACACGAAAACTAATACAATTTCACATTAAATCCATAATATGGGGGACCATCCAAGATGTATACTATAAATCCAATATGGCCGGACCTCCAAGATGGCGGAGGATGTTTTCTTGTTTCTATAAATTGTATAAAAGCTTGTTTTGAAACAATAATTTTTCAACAAAAAACTTATTCAATAAAATTTTGCCTAGAATTGAGTAAATAATGCCTTCATAAAAAATATTTTTTACTATGATTGCTATAGGTCTCGAATTTGCAAAACTCTTCTAGTTGGCCGCTAAAGCACTGTCATATGATCATATCTGTGTTCTGTGAGCACTGGACTGTATAAACTGTACCTTTGGGTAGATTTAACTAAAATAAAATTGCAAAACTCTTCTAGTTGGCCGCTAAAGCACTGTCATATGATCATATCTGTGTTCTGTGAGCACTGGACTGTATAAACTGTACCTTTGGGTAGATTTAACTAAAATAAAATTGCAAAACTCTTCTAGTTGGCCGCTAAAGCACTGTCATATGATCATATCTGTGTTCTGTGAGCACTGGACTGTATAAACTGTACCTTTGGGTAGATTTAACTAAAATAAAATTACAAAACTCTTCTAGTTGGCCGCTAAAGCACTGGCATATGATCATATCTGTGTTCTGTGAGCACTGGACTGTATAAACTGTACCTTTGGGTAGATTTAACTAAAATAAAATTGCAAAACTCTTCTAGTTGGCCGCTAAAGCACTGTCATATGATCATATCTGTGTTCTGTGAGCACTGGACTGTATAAACTGTACCTTTGGGTAGATTTAACTAAAATAAAATTGCAAAACTCTTCTAGTTGGCCGCTAAAGCACTGTCATATGATCATATCTGTGTTCTGTGAGCACTGGACTGTATAAACTGTACCTTTGGGTAGATTTAACTAAAATAAAATTGCAAAACTCTTCTAGTTGGCCGCTAAAGCACTGTCATATGATCATATCTGTGTTCTGTGAGCACTGGACTGTATAAACTGTACCTTTGGGTAGATTTAACTAAAATAAAATTGCAAAACTCTTCTAGTTGGCCGCTAAAGCACTGTCATATGATCATATCTGTGTTCTGTGAGCACTGGACTGTATAAACTGTACCTTTGGGTAGATTTAACTAAAATAAAATTGCAAAACTCTTCTAGTTGGCCGCTAAAGCACTGTCATATGATCATATCTGTGTTCTGTGAGCACTGGACTGTATAAACTGTACCTTTGGGTAGATTTAACTAAAATAAAATTGCAAAACTCTTCTAGTTGGCCGCTAAAGCACTGTCATATGATCATATCTGTGTTCTGTGAGCACTGGACTGTATAAACTGTACCTTTGGGTAGATTTAACTAAAATGAAATTGCAAAACTCTTCTAGTTGGCCGCTAAAGCACTGTCATATGATCATATCTGTGTTCTGTGAGCACTGGACTGTATAAACTGTACCTTTGGGTAGATTTAACTAAAATAAAATTGCAAAACTCTTCTAGTTGGCCGCTAAAGCACTGTCATATGATCATATCTGTGTCCTGTGAGCACTGGACTGTATAAACTGTACCTTTGGGTAGATTTAACTAAAATAAAATTGCAAAACTCTTCTAGTTGGCCGCTAAAGCACTGTCATATGATCATATCTGTGTTCTGTGAGCACTGGACTGTATAAACTGTACCTTTGGGTAGATTTAACTAAAATAAAATTGCAAAACTCTTCTAGTTGGCCGCTAAAGCACTGTCATATGATCATATCTGTGTTCTGTGAGCACTGGACTGTATAAATTGTACCTTTGGGTAGATTTAACTAAAATAAAATTGCAAAACTCTTCTAGTTGGCCGCTAAAGCACTGTCATATGATCATATCTGTGTTCTGTGAGCACTGGACTATATAAACTGTACCTTTGGGTAGATTTAACTAAAATAAAATTGCAAAACTCTTCTAATTGGCCGCTAAAGCACTGTCATATGATCATATCTGTGTTCTGTGAGCACTGGACTGTATAAACTGTACCTTTGGGTAGATTTAACTAAAATAAAATTGCAAAACTCTTCTAGTTGGCCGCTAAAGCACTGTCATATGATCATATCTGTGTTCTGTGAGCACTGGACTGTATAAACTGTACCTTTGGGTAGATTTAACTAAAATAAAATTGCAAAACTCTTCTAGTTGGCCGCTAAAGCACTGTCATATGATCATATCTGTGTTCTGTGAGCACTGGACTGTATAAACTGTACCTTTGGGTAGATTTAACTAAAATAAAATTGCAAAACTCTTCTAGTTGGCCGCTAAAGCACTGTCATATGATCATATCTGTGTTCTGTGAGCACTGGACTGTATAAACTGTACCTTTGGGTAGATTTAACTAAAATAAAATTGCAAAACTCTTCTAGTTGGCCGCTAAAGCACTGTCATATGATCATATCTGTGTTCTGTGAGCACTGGACTGTATAAACTGTACCTTTAGGTAGATTTAACTAAAATAAAATTGCAAAACTCTTCTAGTTGGCCGCTAAAGCACTGTCATATGATCATATCTGTGTTCTGTGAGCACTGGACTGTATAAACTGTACCTTTGGGTAGATTTAACTAAAATAAAATTGCAAAACTCTTCTAGTTGGCCGCTAAAGCACTGTCATATGATCATATCTGTGTTCTGTGAGCACTGGACTGTATAAACTGTACCTTTGGGTAGATTTAACTAAAATAAAATTGCAAAACTCTTCTAGTTGGCCGCTAAAGCACTGTCATATGATCATGTCTGTGTTCTGTGAGCACTGGACTGTATAAACTGTACCTTTGGGTAGATTTAACTACAGTATAGTGCTTCTTTCACAATCATCATCACTGGCCTCTAGCATCTACGAAAGATGATAAGACGACACCAGTTGTTAGGTAAGCATAAGCAGTACTTATAGTGTGCAGATAATTCATTGAACTCAAGACATACGTGAGTAGCACTGGTAGCCACTGTAGGTATTTAATTGCATAAAACCTTATCAATATTATATTTCATACAATAATAAATAGTCATATAAGTAGTCCCTCTTTGTCACGCATTTTAATATGGATCATGTCGCAATAGAATTTAACAGGAAGATAAAGATTTTGGAAATTTGAAGTTTTTAAAGAAGCAGGCAATCAGTTCGGTCTAAATGCGAAAAAATAACCTATATACCATCACTCGATCGGGCTTATCATAAGCGATCTCTCTAAATTACTTTAATATCTAAAAACACTTTTAGCTTTAATGTCAAGGTTTTGTAGATAAATTTGTGTCTCATAGAAAACAGTTGACGTAACTTTAAGTGAAATATTTGAAGTTATATTTCATACCTGTTTATTGGGAACGGACAGAGTATCGAAAAACTATTCAAAACAAAACATAGCAATGACAAATTGTTTAACAAATTACTCAATCTAAAATATCTAAATACTTACTAATTGATGGAGCGAAGCGAGCGATCTCTAAATAAACTTGGGCAAATCGGCGTTGCATGAATATTGGTTTGTTTGTTCGAGGATAACTTACGAAGCGTTTATCCGATTATTGTGAAATTTGGTATACAGTGTGTTTTTTTTAACTGGGACAGTACTTACGGCAGCACCCATAACCAGAGCCAAAGTTCCGTTTTTATTATGACATAATAGCCATAATAAAAACGGAACTTTGGCGAAATTCACAGGGTACACCAGTGACACCACAGTGCTGAAATTTGGTATGCGTGTGGTAGCTTTAGTGACACATATATAGGAAAAAGTTTGAAATCCAGAATAATTGCAATTTCTACCCCAAGAAAAGTAACCAATTAACATGAACTCCCGTTACCTGTAATCTGAATGAAACTGTGGGTCAAGTAGTTGGTTAAACACTTTGTGGCACTATGTTGATAGTCAATGATTAGGTACAAATAATATTTTTTTTGTGTATAAGGGAGACTTTCGAGATCTCACTTCGGACGCGAACCACTCAATTTCATAGAATCCCAAAATCTTATAAAGGTTATTTTTAAAAACAAAATACAAAGGTATTTTGACAATGGAATTTGCGAACAAAATATTATTGATGGACAAAATAATAAGATTAAGTGCAATAAATATTGATTACAACTTACACTGCCTTTCTTTTTCGAGTTGGGTGCCATCCTTTATCACAACACAAAATCAAGAAACACAAGAAAATATCCAATCAATTAACACACAATTCTGATTTTTCGCATAAACAAAACACATCGCACTTATAACAACCAATCAGGAACTCATCTTTTTCAAAAGCTAGATTTAGAAAACGAACACGTTCTTCGATATTTAAATTTAAAGTGAGGGGAAATGAGATGTTTGGTCGGAGTATATCGATAGACTATCGCACTCGTCCGATTTCCGTCTATTTATGAAGTATTTTAAGTGTGGAACCTCGTTATCGGACACGATAAGAAGTATTTGTCATTTGCACTCCTTGCTCGGCAACCGATGTACCAATATTGGTGTCGCATAGTGATGGTTAAGTTTACATTGGGCTTAACATAGGAAAAATAAATTGTTCTATAGTTTTCTCATGTATTTTTTTCACGAATACATGCATTAGAATTAATAACATTAGGTTGTGTTTAAAGTTCTCTATTTAAGTCTCCTTGATAGATTGAATTTGGAATGTGTTAGAGAATTTAACTTTTTACTTAAAATATTATAAGTAACTCAGACTTATTACAATTTTTTAATCATATAGATCTAATTAAGAGGAAGGCAGCGAATAAGCTATATGAGCCAATTAAAGAAGGTCGTTTTCCTATAAGATTGTAAAGAGGCCGCCGTAGAAATAAATACTTATATGGAAGGAATTGCATCAGTTACATCGACAAAAGCTAAGTTCTATATTCTAATGAAAAAACAGATTAAAAATGGACGTAGGAAAAGACTATTAAAAAAACCCATTCTAAATGAGACCAAAGTAAAGATAGGTACAGTTACTAAAAGCAATCGATACCTCAGTGCATCATGAGTACAGTAAACTAACACAACAATGTTACGCGACTTTCAAGACCACAATCATAGTGAACGGCTCAAGAGAATGAACATTGCACAACCGTTGGAACCGCGGCGTTGCGGTAAGTCTAACCTGGCTATCGGGTTACACCACGCATCAGCGGTAACCTCCGACCGATACTGAACCACGCTCGATCTATATCAAACTATCGATAGATTCAAACACTATTTTATTCATTGCTTGGAAGTCTAGACTCATATTATAAAGAGGAAAGATTTGTATTTTTGTGTGTATGTTTGTAATGAATAAACTCAAAAACTACTGGACCGATTTAAAAAATTCTTTCACTGTTGGGAAGCTACACTATCCCCGGGTGGCATAGGCGACTTTTTACCTAACTGCGCAGAAGGAGGATAATGTTTTTATTGAAAAACTACGCGTGCAAAGCTGCGGATTGGTCAGCTAGTTCATAATAAAACTAGAGGGGAGAAGAGAACCGCGGGTTTTAAATATTTGGTGGAAACATTGTAAATAAAATCTTTGTAGGAAAAATGTTTTGGCTTAGGGAATCACCAAAGCTGGTAACCCAGTAGGTAATTGACTAATAATTATTTAACACATTATTTTAATAGTCCATTGTCCTTTGTTTGAACAGGGGCATTGTGCTCAAGAATTGCACAAATATAACTTTTTAACAAAAATGTAACCGACTTCAGATAATAGTGAAAACCAAACTACTCTAACAATTTTGATGAAATTTCCATGGGATCAATCTAAAAGTATATCCTTTCAAATGCAAAACGAATCTTTCAAATCGGTTGATATATAACGGAGTTCTGAGTTAACAAACATAACATATAATATAACAAATTTTTCAACACACTTGCTCGTAAAGTGAGCCATAGTACATCGTTCTTAGGGCCGTAAACCGAACTATAACACACACGTGCGTAATAATATTACACACTAGTGCATAATAGAGTTATCCCTACAAAGTTAAGTTAGTACCTAACTGCAAATTATATGTGAGTAAACAGAGCATTTTCAATTTAACCAGGTATTACAGTTTTTGTAACAACAAAGAGGTTTTATGGCGCTGAAAATCCTATTACATTTTTGGAATAAATATATGTATCCCTAATTAACCCGAAAAAACATTTATTATTATCAAACCATTTATAATTCACAATAATTTGTTATAAAATATTTGCATTTTATCACTAAAATTATAATTTTGAAGTAGGCTGTAATATGTAATCAATCAACTTACATTTGGCGCGTGCAAAAAAAAACTTGCGCGCCATTTTCCATTTTTTGTTTGTATCGCATTTGTTGCTGTGTGGTAAATAATTGTAAAAATGTCAAGCTCTAGTACAGAAGATTTGTTTTTTCCTCGCAAGTGTTTTTAAAAAGTGCGTACGAAACTCGTAAGCAACTAGCTCACTAGACACTCGGCTGATTTACGCCCTCGCCTACGGTTTGAGCTGCAAACCACAGCCTCGTGTTTAGTGAGCAACTTAGCTCACTTGTATCATAATATAGTATTTTTATAGACTTAATATGGTTTTCTCTAGGATGCCATTGTCAGAACTGGACCAAATGGAAATGGGACCACATGGGAAGCACCAGATTTCAAATATAATAGAATCATTAAAATCGGTTCACCCAGTCGAAAGTTCTGAGGTAACAAACATAAAAAAATACAGTCGAATTGAGAACCTCCTTCTTTTTTGAAGTCGGTTAAATGAAATGATCGAGAGTCGAGGTAAATTCGAGAAATTTACGTCAATGATTTATCTCAATTTATCTGCTGATGGTTTATAAGTTACGCGTAGGCGGTAAATCACACTATCCCACTAATATTATAAATGCGAAAGTTTGAATGTTTGTTACTCAATTACGTCGTAACGGCTGAACCGATTTCGATGAAATTTGGTACGTACGTAGATTATAACCTGGATCAACACATAGGCTACTTTTTGTTGACTAACAACGCGTGCGAAACCGCTGGCAGAAGCTAGTTATAAATAATCATTACCATCCACAGTTTGACTTCACCCTTTGCAGACAGGCATCTGTTTTTACTTGTTGTACTTATGTTCATATTCTGTGTTACAGGCATTATCATTGGTCATGTAGGTAATACACGGACAGGTAATAACAATAGTTGATCGAGAGAAGCGGGATCTCCAGATCGATTTGGGCAAATCGGCGTTGTATGTATGTATGTTTGTCCTAGGATAACTTTCCAAGCGTTGATCTGATAATTGTGAAATTTGATATATAGGTGATGGCAAAATTTTGGTGTTACTTAATGACCTAAAACTGTTCGGGGGTTGTTGAGATCTTGGGGTTCAAGATTGCTTCAAGATGCAAGGTTCAAACAAATGAAAATGAGACAATTAGGTCAAATGGGACGTCAAATGAAAGGTATTCATTAGTACTTTTCGACCCCGTTTTTATTTCTAGTTAAGTCTTTGCAGTTTTTTAGTAATTAGTCATAATTGAAACTGAACTTTGATGAAATTCACAGGGTACACCAGTGAGCCCACAGTGCTGTAATTTTGTATGCGTGTAGCTTTATTGACACAAATACAGGCAAAAGTCTGAAATCCAGTATTTATAATGTTTTAGTAATTTGTACCCCAATAAAGAGGAACCAACTACATGAACTCCCGTTACCTTACTCCCGTAAAAACTACAGATTATTCTAAAGCGTGAACCCCCCCCCCCCCCTCCCCCCCCTATGCCCTATTTATGTTCTTTTATTTTAAAATTTTATTTTGTTTAGAAGTTACACACGGTTACACATCAAGCTATAAATTTCCAGTATAAGCTGACCTCGCATTGTGTAGGCTTTTCGTAGAATGAGAGGTCAGCTTATACTGGAAATATTTAGCTTGATGTGTAGCCGTGTGCACCTATAGTTAATATACAGATATAGACATGTTTGACCAATTTCTCTACAAAGTGGATTGAAGTGAAACATGTTATTCAAATTATTTTCTGAATAGTATTTAATTAAATTATTATTTAAATTTATTCTGAGTATTCATTTTTAACTGACGTAAAAATGTGAGGAGTTTCTCAATTTTTTTTTTGTTTGAGGCCTCTGATCTCCGTCATTTATCAACCGATTTGGAAAGCGTTTAGAATTTTACAGTCTGTATTTTATAGCAACGGAAAACTTAAATACTAGTATTGACTTAAATTTATTTGTCCAAACTGAGTGAACTGACTGAAAACTGCACTAAAATTTGGCATATTTATACTAATAATGTGAGCTCCTTTTTCAACTTTGCAGCCTTCTTCAGAAACCATCGGATAACTGAATGGCACCATAAATAATATAATGATTTTATAAAATAAAAGGTGTTGACTCTCACAACAAGTTCGTACGTTATATTATATCCGTGAACTATGCTAATGAGATTATTTAGGCCAGATTAAGATACAATATAGAAACGAATATGTAAAAACCTAATAAAATGTACGAAAACAAGCAGATATAAAAATATTCTGCTATTTTGGTGGCTATCTTTTTGTATCTTTTTTGACGATAGGACACAAAAGTTTTAATAAAATATAACAGATTTGATTAAAATCTACGATTATATTAAAATAAATCTACTCATTGCCATAGGTATTTATAGCGATGAATGAAAACCAAAAACGAATGAGCAGTTACAAAAAAATACGCGCAAGTAGATGCAACGTAGGACTGAAATTTTATATTACCTACTCACAGATACTACTGAAGTCCATTCCATATTTGCAATGCAAACGGGCATAGATAGCGTTTGATCAAACAACTTGATTTAGATAGGTATTGTGCAACAATTCAAATCAAGTTTTTTATGGGCATGATTGAATAGAAAGTTTATTTTAGTAGGTAATAGTCAATCCGATCCTCGATAAAAATGTATTTAAATCACTAATCTAAAACCGGTTAAATGCAGACTGTTAACTACAACAAAACGTAGTGTGTATGTGCAAACTAAAACGCAGCTGAATACTGTGCACTTGAACAAACAAAACTAAAGCAAAAGGCACACGAGCAAGCCGGCTTGTGTACTCACGAAGGGCATCACGCCGGCCGCTGGAAACTATCGTGTAAAATAACGTACTGGGGAAACAACTGTCGTCTCCGAGCTGAAGCCGCAACAATCGCACACCGTCAGGTAACAGTCGTCAACTGCTTCCTCGAAGGTCATACTCATGGCGCGCGCGCATCGCCCGGAGTGCCTTCTGCCACTGAGTGAAGACTAGGTAGCTAGGTGCGTGGCGCGCGGCGCATGTGTAGCGCGCAGAGCATTCCTCAACACTCACCGGCTCGTTTCCGGGCTTGTTGACCGGCTCGATGAGATCTCCGTAGGCAGGCATCGTGTCCGCGTATCCCTCCTCTTCTGTGTCGTTCCCGCGCTCGTGTGCCGGCGCGGCCGCCGCGGGCGCTAGCCGCACGCGCGCCAGCGCCACCGCCTCCTCCAACGACCCCACCTCGATCCCTCCCCTCCCCTTCCCCAATCCGTCTGCGTCGTCGTGCTCCTCCGAAAGGCACGCAGACGCCTGCGCCACGAACGCGATACGTCGCCGCAGCGCATTCTCCGGACTCGGGTCCTCCACTGGCCTCTCCATCGAGGGCTCGCTTTGCCGCTTCCAAGCGGCCTTCGTGAAGGGCCGCGTGGCCACCGGATGCTCCACGGCAATGGGACTCACCGGCTCGGGGGTCGGCCGCTCGGCTTCAAGCTTAGGTTTCAGGGGCTCGGACGTCGACGGCTCGGGAGTCGGCGGCTTGGGTGACGCCGTCTCCGGGGTAGACGATGCGGACTCCTGCGACTGCAGTGGCGGGGTGGGACTGTCGAGCGTGGACTCTTTGGTGTCCGACTGCGGTGGGGGGGTCGACGAGTATGCATCCGTACGTTTTTTGCCAATACTACCCATCCGGCGCATGAAGCCCTCCTTCTTCTTGTCGACACTTGGCGAGCTGTCGGTGCTGCGCGAGGCGTCGCTCGCGGGCTGCTGATCGCGGTTTTTCTTATTGCGTTTACGCATGGTGCGTTCGTCGCGCGCGAGATCACCGTCTGACGCAGAGGACTTGGCGGACGGGGAGCGCGCTAGCGAGCCGAGGTGGAAGGGCGAGCCGGCGCGGAACGGCGCGCGGAGCGAGTGGAGCGTCCGGCGGAGGCGCGAGGGCGGGCGCGGCGAGGGCGGCGGCAGGGGGGGTTCGGGCTCCATGCCGTCGGCGGCGAGTGCAGGGCGCGACTGCCGGCCACAGCGCTCCCGGAGTCGCACAGCCGCTGCGACCTTGCTCCTCTTATCCAACCGACCAAATCTCGGATAAACTTTTGACAAGGTCTTTCTACTTACCTGCGGGCTTCAAATGCCAGGATTATGTCCAATAAGGGTTTCGTGTTTCACGACAACAGCCGTTTTACTACACAAGTTCGATCTTGTCTCAGAAATTTATTTTAGGGTTTTCCTTAATCTTGTAGATAAACTAATGACATACTATATATTTTTTTAAATATTATAGTTCATATCTGACTATAACAAATACGGTTATCTATTGCTTGTAGCCATGTAAGTATACATTATCTTCGAGTTGATACATTCAATACTGTCAAAATAATCTTTAATTCAAACTGTCGGCCTAACAGAGTGAGTAATACGATATCTACGCATTTTACTAGTGGTTCGCCCCGAACTGATATCTCGCGACTTCGTGAGTCTCCCAAAAAAAACAAAAAAATATCACTCATCTCTCATATTTGATACTTATGCCACGCTAACTTACTTGACCTACAGTTTACTTTAAATTACAAGTAACTGGGGTTAAATTTTTATTAAGGCTCAAAAACTACAAGGACTAAACTAAAAATCAAAACGGGATTGAAATGTACTAATGAAGACCTTTTATCTACAAATCTCATTTTGATTTTTTTACCCTTCTTGAACCCCAATATCTCACCCCCCACACACATTTTTAGCTCAGTTAGTCACACCAAGATTATGGCATCACTACCTACCTACCTAGGTATATACCAAATTTCACGATGATCGGATAAACGCTACGATAGTTATCGTCAAACTAAAAACATACATATTTTATACAACGCCGATGTGCCCAAGTTGATTTGGAGATCTCGCTTCGTTCGATCAATAATTATTTTAATCAAGGTAATAAAAACTTTGCGTAACGAAACCAGTTTATCACACAAATTCTTCTAACAGCCTTCGAATAGTTCTATAAAACAATACAAGAAAGCAGGTAGCAGAATAACAGTTAGGTGAAGGACTACTCATGTGTGAATGAACTTAACAAAATGCATTGATAAATAGATATTGATATCGACACCTAATAGTAATTTGAAACCGGCCGGTTATATACATTGGAAACGTTTTTGTGAATGAGACCTTACGACATCCTATTAGTTTTGGATGGATGAATGGGGAACCTTTTGGGACATCAAAAACCTTGGCAACTGTATTTTAGATCGTTAGACGCCAAGATAAAATAAATTAAAATCAATAGATGCCATAAAAAACCGGACAAGTGCGAGTCTGGCTCGCGGACCGAGGGTTCCGTAAAAATATATTATATTACTTCATATAACTACTAATTATTGAATTTTTTTCTTTACTTGTACTGTGAAAGCTTGCTTCTTCTGAATTTTATAATTCTAAGTCAACGGGAAATACCCTAAAGTTTTTGTTATTTGCGAGCAAAATATTGCTTTGACTTAGAATCTTGATTTTTACAGCTTTATGGGACCGTAGACTTATGCATTTAATTTTAGCAGACCAATCCGCAACTTCGCACGCATAGTTTTTCAATGAAAACATTACCCTCCTTCTGTGCAGTCAAGTAAAAAGTAGTCTATGTTACTCCGGGTTAATGTATATTTCTAATAGAGAAAGAATTTTTGAAATCGGTCCAGTAGTTTTTGAGTTTAGTCGTTACAAACATACAAAAATACAAGTCTTTCCTATTTATAATATTAGTATAGATTCAATTTCAACTTTATACTTCCACACGTTCTTGAGAAAAAGGGTCTTGACAGACGGGCAAACAGACAGACAGGCAACAAAGTGGTCCTATAAGGGTTCCTTTGTTCCTTTTGAGGTACGGATCCCTAAAAAATGCCAAAACCGGACCCAAGTAATATAAATATTATTATCTAGCTGACAAATCCGCAGCTTCGCACGCGTAGTTTTCAATAAAAACATTACCCTCCTTCTGCGCAGTTGAGTAAAAAGTAGCCTATGTCACCCGGGGATAGTGTAGCTTCCTAAAAGTGAAAGAATTTTTTAAATCGGTCCTGTAGTTTTGGAACTTATTCAATACAAACAAACAAATCCTTTCTCTTTATAATATTATATTAACAATAACATACCTACATAATAAAAATTTGAAGATGGATTCTTTTTAGGCCTCATATTGAATTTTAAAAGTAAGAAAATAGGTACTTACGCCTATTTAGTTTATAAATATTTTGTAGGTTTTCTGAGACATATTTTAGTCTTTTAGTCTCAGTTTTTTTAAAAGTTTTGAGAGTGATTAATATTTAGCGAACGCGTCCCACCCACGTTCTTAAATGCTAGCTAATCTCTTTTATTTAAATCAATAGACCTATATTGACTTTACTTTCTGTAGTAGCTCTCCATTTATTTACTTATGCAAAATCAAAACTAAAGGTTATCGATAAAAAGGGTGTAAAAGATGCAAGATCAAATCCGTGTTCGGTAATGAAGAGGCATGCCCTTTCCGCAACTCCAGGTGATTTCAATCTTTGTTATAAACATAATTCTAATATATAAATTCTAAAGTCTGTCTCTCTGTCTCTGTCTCTATGTTACGTTTTAAACGGCTGCACCGATTACGATAAAATTTGGTACATAGATAGATTAAGACCGGAATTGAGACATAGACTACATTTTACCCGACTGTGCAGATGAAATGTTATGTTTTTATTGACAAATCACGCGTGCTGCGCTGCGCTTTGTTTTGTAGCTCTATGTTGATTAGTCATAGAACTGCGCTGCACCCTTGGGGTGACTAATGGTGGGAGGAAATGTATAGCCTGATGTATAGCCGTGCACAATAGCTAGTCTTCTATTATATATAAAACTAGCTGACCAATCCGCAGCTTCGCACGCGTAGTTTTTCAATAAAAATATTACCCTCCTTCGGCGCAGTTGGGTAAAAAGTAGCTTATCTCACCCGGGGATAGTGTAGCTTCCCAACGGTGAAAGAATTTTTTAAATCGGTCCAGTAGTTTCGGAGCCTATTCAATACAAACAAACAAATCTTTCCTCTTTATAATATTATTTTTATAGATATATGTTCTTTAATATTGTAGAACATACTTTTGTTCTATCATCAATAGTTTCCGCAGCGCATGCGACGAAAGATGTTTTAGGGCACTTTTTTACACCTTGGGTTACGTTACTTAAGTTTTAGTAAGAATCCCTAATGTTTTCTAGCAATAAATATAGCCTATGTCACTCAGGGTGAATGTAGCTTTTTCCAATGGTGAAAGAATTTTTGAAATCGGCAGTGGGATTTGAGTTTATTCATTACAAACATACACACACACAAAAATAGAAATCTTTCCTCTTTATAATATTAGTATAGATGAATCCCTGATTCCTTTGGTCACGGCTTAACTTGAGAACGACTTTACCGATTTTGATGAATTTGTTGTGTGTGTTTGAGTGGGCCTCTGGATGGTTTAGATTCACAATTGGACCCGGTGGGTGGCGCTGTTGTCGAGATCCAGAAAATTGCAGACGAAGTCGCGGGCATACAACTAGTTCAACATAAACTTCTACGTCACAACTCTACCATACATCTACAATTATAATTGGTCAAGTTATCGAATAAAGTGTCTACGTCGCAAAGATATCTAATTAGACCTACTAAACCCCCAAATCCTCAGTAAGGTTTACGTTAAATGAGCCAGCGAGAGTTGATGAACCATGCTCGGCGCATTTGTAAGGACTCCTCGGAAAACTAGGGAAACCTGTCAAGGCCTGTACTTTTGATATCGATGTACGGTTGCGTAAGATTGTGGAAATCTCTTCCGTAAAGTATGTTTTACAAAAGTTAGCAAAAGTTAGCTTTTGCTAACTTTTGCATAAAACCTTTTATTTTTCTTGACGTTAAGGAAATTGTAACGAAGGGATAAACTTCAAATTTTAACTGAACTTTAAAGTTTCGCAATCTTGTGAAAATCGCCTTCTATACTAATATTATAAAGAGGAAAGATTTGTTTGTTTGTATTGAATAGGCTCCGTAACTACTTGATCGCGGCGGATGGCACAAACTTGGGGGGGCCTATACCCAGCAGTAGGTGAAGTCGGGCTGTGGATGATGATGATGATAAGAAAGAAAAGCGAGCTGCGAATTGCTTGCAGATTAAAATTTAACGAACCATTCATGTGATTTCGCAGGAAGTATTGTCGTTGTTGATACTTTCTATCATAGAAATTATGCAACTAAGTAGAAATATATTACTGCTTTCAGAAACATTTACCTGAAGTGGTATTTGGAGACTGTTTTCCGCCTCAATTTCGGCTCCTTTACCGAGAAAAAGATTAATATCTCGTGGGCGTGCTTGAGAGGGAATTACCAAAATCTCAACAAAAAGTAAGCCCCTTAATCATTACCTAGAACAGATTTCTGAAGTAGTGGTTACGTTGCTTGATACAGAACTTAAGGCGAGGCTCGATTATTTTTGTAAATTTTGGTATGTTATTACAGCAAAAAGTATAGTTTTTAGTTTCATAACAAAAATAACTTAAGGATCTAATCTGGTTATGTGTAAGGTAAGTCAGAAACACGATTAGTGAATCTTTTCACGATAGATACATTTTTAAAAGTTGGCTCTTATCAAATTATTTTTACGTTTATGATCAAAAGCCACAAAGCGTCTCTAGCTGCATATCATGGTATTGTGTCTTCTGTTTTACTTTATGGCTTACCATTATAGGGTAACTCAATGGATCTACTTAAATCCTTTAAAATACAAAAGAAACGTATCCGAGCGGTCTGCGAAGCCTGGTTCTTAAACAGCTGTAAGCCTCTGATTAAAAAAACAAGAGTAGTATTTTTCAAACTTTCGCGATCACTGTACATAATTATTACATAATTATGCATTTACGGACTCCAAAGGATGTTATACCTCTGCAGATGCCTGGTGTTTATAAGATAGACTGTAGCTGTGGCCGCTCTTACATCGGGCAAACCAAACGTACCATTGCCGAGCGTGTCAAAGAGCATATCGCAGCTGTCAAAAATCGCCAGGTAAACAAGTCGGCGATAGCAGAGCATCTGGTAGACTCGAGACCGAATCATTGGATTGAACTTCATGATCCTAAGGTTCTCTCTAGTGAACGCCGTTATTACAAGAGAATAGTTCGTGAAGCGATTGAAATCAAGAAATTTCCAAATTTCAATCGGGAAGATGGCTATAGACTCTCAGCGTCTTGGAACCCGGTGATTGCTAGGTGTGCGCGTCGTAATCGGTCGACTCAGTGCGTAGATACGGTTAGTGTAGTGTGTCGTAATATGAACGAGGACATTTCTAATTCTGAAGACCAAGTGAGGGTAGATGCTGCAGCTACCCGCACTTCCCGACGGTAGCTCCAAGTACTCCAGTCAGCCCGAGACCATGACTGTTGCAACACAGCCGAAACGTCGGGATAACAAATAAAAAAGGTACATACGCGATAAATACCCGTTTTAATCAATAAAACAAGAGTATTAGTTTTGCCGATTACAAAAATTATTTTACTGTTGGGAAGCTACACTATCCCCGGGTGACTTACCTATGCTACTTTTTACCCAACTGTGCAGAAGGATGGTAATGTTTTTATTGAAAAACTACGCGTGCGAAGCTGCGGGTTGGTCAGCTAGTAGATTATAATTAAGTACTTTCAAACAGACACTTTTGTAACTTTATTTTGTTAACCTGTCATCGTACACACGGCTACACATCAAGCTATATATTTCCAGTATAAGCTGACCTCGCATTGTGTGGGCTTTTGATAAAGTGAGAGGTCAGCTTATACTAGAAATATATAGCTTGATGTGTAGCCGTGTGTACATGTACAATGACGTTTATTTTCTAAATGTACCTTCTGCAAGTCTTTAATTGAATCGTATTCTCCTAAAATAGAGATATGTGCATGACTTAGCAAGTTCCGTTACAAATCTTAAAATTTTAGGAGTTTTTTTTTAATAAAAAATTACCAATTTCTTTTCAATTTAAAGCCAACTCAGCTCAGTACATATTTCAGTGACATCATTATTGCAGTTTAAACTTATCGGAATTCTTACGCGACTTCTCAATGACTAACCGAGCCGGTCCTAATCTAAATGTGTGACTTACAATCTAATACTTACCTAGCCTACTTACTACAAATATTACTAGAGGTTATTATGAAGACCCTGTGAATCTATTCGTAGACCATAGAAAGACGTAGGACAAACAGGAAGTACCAATCAACGTTCGTATCGTTTAATAGGCATCAATATCATAGTACTTTAAGGTCAGTTGTAGGTACATCTAAGAACGTAGGAAAATTTTGGATATAATAATAACCCAGGCCAAGGAGACAACATTTTAAATAGACTCAAAACAAGTTTTTTTTATTTTATTTTTATTAATGGTTTAGGTAGGTAATTAACATTCATAACAACTAATGAGTTTACGGATTATAAAATATCCCAACTCTTGAAATGCTTTTGCCAGTACAAAACATTTTAGAAAGGCTTAACCAGTCCAAGGGCGGATCCAGGGGGAGGGTCATGGGGGTCATGACCCCCCCCCCCCCCCCTGGGCTGGGTCCAGGACCTAGGTGGAACACTAATTAAAATTATTAAACATAGTGTTTTTATATATATTTTTGTCACAATATAGATTTTATGTAAATACATTCAATATTTAATTAATTTAATATAATATTTTGATTTGAAAAATTGATTTGGTTATATAAATATGTATTTTTATGTACAGTACGTAAGTACATTAATAAAATACCTACTTTTTACTTGTATCTATAATTATAAAAATTAAATTATAACTTCTTGTGACTTAACCACGACTATGTGCCCCCCCCCCCCCCCTGGCACCAAAGCTGAATCCGCCCTTTGACCAGTCAGCCTGTAAATACATTTATCATTCTGTGCCGTCTCTAAGAAACAACGGCATCCCGTGCTTAAACAAATAATAAATAAATAAAAAAATACAAATTCCTGAAAGACTAATCCAGATTGCAAAACACTTTCAGTCTTTTAAAATGTTGCGTTAGATTACATACAACGCTCCAAGCGTTTACTAACAATTTCTCTTTCGATCTCAAGCGGCGCAAATATGGAAGTCTCGATAGAGCTTACGTATTTGAGCCATTTGGGGTCGAGACCCTGGGTACATGGGATACCGGGGCTCATCGTGTTTTCATAATTCTTTCTGGGCGTCTGGTCGAAGCAACGTGAGATCCGAGAGCTGGCGCTTATCTGGGTCAACGCATAAGCATTGCAATTCAGCGGGGCAATGCAGCTCAGTGTCAAGACACTGTTCCCTATCTATAGATCGTTTGCAACGGTCCTTAGATGATTCAACTGTTTCTTCTGTATTATATTGTACATAATTGTATATTCTTTCTGTTAATAAAGTCTACAATTTCTAATGCTCTACTGGTGTCTATAGGCTCCTCCAGACTCTAAAGAACAGTATAATAGTCTCTAAGAAGGCTCTCCCAGAATATATAGAACAATATATTTGTCTCTAAGAAAGGCTCTGGCAAAATCTATAGAACAGTATAATTGACCCTAAGACTCTGCCAGAATCTATGGAACAGTATAATTGACTCTAAGACTCTGCCAGAATCTATAGAACAGTATAATTGATAGTAATAAAGGCTCTAACAGAATCTACAGAATAGTATAATTGCCTCAGAGGCTCTGCCCAAATCTATAGAACAGTACAATTTTAAGTTTAAAAACAAACTCACCCTCAACCGACCTCCACGATCCGCTAGGAACGCTTCCTCAGCATACATTATTGGATAAATATCGGAGAAAGTTTATTAATCTTATCCTTTGCACAGGCTAAACCCCTTTAACTTTCACTTTTTATTTCAGCGCACTACTATGTACCTAGTACCTACTCACTGCACTGCAATTTGTTTTAACGAGAGTCTGTTAGACAACATGTTAATTTATAATACAAAACGTGGTTTTAAACACAGTTCGTCACTTGTTTTAACTTTTCTTTTTTATAAATTCTTTTTCATTTTATTTTTCGTGAGGTCTTTACAAAGCAGGATGTATAGCTCCACTATCAGTTGCTCAGGTAATCGGCGGGTATGTAACCCCTTATCAATAGCTGTTTGATAACGTGGTTATGCATAATGCGTGGCAAAACCAACCTGCCTAATCTCTTCTAAATATTTACCTCGCTTACGACTACTGTACTAACTACGATATTAATCCGATTGTATTTAGTCTGAAATTATATAGATTTTTTCTCATATTTTTTTTTACTTTCATTACATTTTCTAAATAAAAAATGCTATCACACAGGGACCTGGCAATGACTAAGTTAAACTAAAAAAATATTTTCATCCAATCCATTTAGAAATAAACCGCGCATTGTGTATCATTTAAAACTTATGGCAAAGCATATCATCGTCATTCTTACTTGAAATTTCTCCTTGGTGAACAAAGAAGGTTACATACCTGATTAAGCCATCTTCCGTTCTTACTCGTGCTAGCCATTCCACTGTATTTCGATTTAGGTTTGATCTCCGACTGTTTTTCTTGCTCAATTAAATATTCTTGAACCTTCTGTTTGTTCAACTGCTTTATCATCATATATTGCACAATCACCACATAATTTGTAACTAGTTCATTCAATTTTAATATATTTTTTCACGGTATAGTAAAAAAATGTTTTAATGTTTATTCTCACTGCTATAGCTCATAACCATGATAAGTTTATTAGATGTTTGGTAGAATAGAAGACAACCTATTTTACCAAAGATATAAAGAAAAAACAACGCGAGATTGTACGCGAGTTTTGAATTGAATTTGTTTTATTTTCCCGACGCCACACTAGTAACTTTATCAGCGTAACGTAGCAGAGTAAATACATGATTATTTACCCTCGTAGAAGATATAACTCTATTTATAAGTATAGAACGTCTGTTTTAATACTTACTTAAAAGATACCGTACCTACTGGCTGGCAACGAGGGTCATCGCGCGGGTAACAATAACATCTGTAATTATTATACCGATATCTTAATTAATAATGAGCCGTCTTTTTATCTCAGAAATTACTAAGCAAACGAAACTGTCTCAAAGCTAAAACGGAGCTACAAGATAACATAGCGTCCCCGTATCATACCCAATTAGCTCTTTACGTTCATATAAAAATCCGTTTAGTTTACAAACTTTTTTATTCCAGTCCAGACCACCCTGAATTCGGCTAATCATTAAAATTTACAAAAATGAATTTCTGAATAAATTAAAGTGGTTTTCACGGAAATGTTTTATAACAGCTAACAGATGGCGTAGCTCTGTCATAAGCTGATAATCAAAGGAAAGTGAATAGACAATTTTAATTGCCGTGTAAACAATAAGTCTTTCGAGAAATTTTAAATAAAAAAAGTGTGGTTATCTGACTAGTGTGTGTGTTTATCTGACAAATTTTGATATTGTGTATGGGATTTTAGCTTAGAAACCACATTTTTGGCGGCTTATCTCCAGACAGCCAGCGCCATCTATTATGCTAGTTGGAACTTGAAACTAGTTTTTTTTAATGGAACTTTAAGCCTACAGTCAAACGGTGCGGGGTGCAGAAAACTCTACTAGTGAAGGACCTTATCTAAATACCGAGAACTTTAGTATAGTACCGAGTAGTTTTTTATAACAATATTTTTAGTAAGTCAAAATAATTACCATTTCAACTCAAATGGTTACTATTTTGATTACTGTTATAACCCGACTGCGCAGGTGATAAATAAATAAATATAAATATTGCTGGACATTTCACACAGCGCTATCTAGCACCAAACTAAGCAGAGGACCAGATAACTGATAGAATACTTATAAACTTTTTTTCCGTACTATGGGAACCAGATAACTGATAGAATACTTATAAACTTTTTTTCCGTAAATACACACTTATAATATATAGAAAACACCCAGCCATGGAACAAATATTTGTAGATCATGCAAACATTTGTTCCGCAGCGGGAATCGAACCCGCTACCTCCTGCGTCTCAGTCGGCTATGCGTCCACTGCGCCACGGAGGTCGTCAAATATATGTCGTGATGTATAAATATCCTTGAAATGTTTTGAATAACAAAAACCCAATGTAGCGGCAAGCCGCCATATTGGATTTCTGTCTTTTTTCAAAATGGTTACCGATTTATCTATCTCCGGAGCAAACATTTTTTGTATAGACAAAAGTGAGTAATGATATTTTTCTCTAGTTACCTAGTGTTAATGTACAATTGACCTAGAACCATGTAATAAAGTCGGATGACGGGTACCTCGCGACTGTTGGCAATCGACCCGATTTGATATTAAAGCCACAATGATGCAATCTCTTGAGCCCCTGAATACGGAGTACTCCGTATTCAGCAAGTACCAGAAAACATGGAAAATAACTGCTGGTGCAACCGTGGTGCCTGCTATGTAAGTCAAATATAACTACAACCGAACACCTAATGATCAGATGGAGAGCGCTGAAGTTCGGGAAACAGATATTTCTAGTCCGAATTTCAACCCCCAAAAGATAAAGAGTACCTACCATCTACTACTCATGTATTATTTAATATGATAATAGTGCGCATGTATTTGTATTCCTAATGTTATTGTGTACTTGCCTAATGTTGATATTAATGCACCTATGTACCTACCTACCTATATGATATCAATAAACATCATTTGATTAATGTTTTAACCTAATAGCAGTGCTGGGCAAAATACATGCTTTGCGTTAATTAAAATACAAATTACAAAATACCTACTATCTCACACGTGTTTAAAATACGAAATACAAAATATTTTGAAGTAGTCTATTTGAAATATAAAATACAAAATACCGTATTTTAACTATTTTTATTTACAATACAAAATACAGTCAAGTGTTAGGTACTTGATAATTCGTACAGTACAGGTGCAATGCTGCCAACTTTAAAGATTGACATATTTAGAGGTCGCCATTTTGCTTACGAATAGTTACGAAAACTATCGAGCGCTATTTTCTGTAGAATGCAACATGTAAGATCGATGTATTTGTGTACAGATGTATTTTGAAGCCGCAAGTCATCGAAATACTAACTACAAAATATCTCAGCGTCAGGTATTTGAAATACCAATTACAAATTACATTTTTAATTACCAGCAATTCAAATACTGCCCACCCCTGCCTAGTAGGCAATTGATTGATTTGAGGGTAGGCGAAAGATTGATACTGAAAAATACCTGAAGATCAAATTTTACCGACGTTATTCTTAGTTTAAGATTTTGGCAGTTTTACCTTTTATAGCAGCTGATGAACAGATTATTTATCGAAATCAACTGATAAATTGATCAGTCACTCTTCAATGAAAATCATCGCAGAAGAAAACAAAATTTAGTGTTCTCCTATAAGTGAGGTGAATATACCCCTTAAGGAATAACATACATATTTCGGCGCAACCTGTACCTAGGTATTGAATTGCTTAACTCATACAAACTTATGCTAGGTACCTATTGAGGCGGAGAAAGATTATCTGTAGAACCTTTCTAGGTTCTACAGATACGCTAGGTAGGTACGCTAGGTACTATTTACACAACGTACTTGCTGACCCACCCGGCTTCGCATGGAGTTTTATCATTATAGCCTTTAGCTCTCAGGGATAGTGTATGTTTCTATCAGTGAGACAAGTATTACAGTTTCTTAGATTACCTCCTAAAACATACAAACTTACAAACAACGAACTTCAACTGTTTTTGATATGATTACTTAGTACCTAATCTACCTTCAGATGTTAACTACTCTGTCTACAACGCATACAATTCTGTAGCCACATTTGTATCTGCGCCACGAAAACTAACGCCATCTATCCAAAACAACCCAAGACATCCGCTAATTGAATTATCAACAAGATACAAATAGTACTAAACACTTACCATTTTGCCAAACTGCTTATGAGTACACCAATTTCAAGTACAAACAAGTATTCTCGTCGCTACATTTAAACACAGACATCTCAGCGAATACTGAGAACACACTGCGGTCATGCGGTCATGCGGGCGCCGGGCGACGACACATCTAAACATAACACATAATCTTTTACGTACAGGATGTCTTTAAACACGGAAGAGTAGTAGAGGTCCTTGTGAAAGGGTACGCCCAAGCTCGACGGTGGTGGAGATCATCACTGGACACTGCGAACTAAATCACCATCTCCTGAAGACAGAGGCCACGGATAGTGGGTTATGTCGGATGCCATAACCCACTATCCGGATGCCTACAGAATGAAGAGATAGTAGAGCTCCTTCTGCAACACTGTAAAGTTAGAATTAGGGCTCGCCCGGGGAATGTCATGACCCCCCCCCCCCCCTGGGCTGGGTTCAGGACCTAGGTGGACCACTAATTAAAATTGTTAAACATAATGTTGTTATATATTTTTTGTCACAATATAGATTTTATGTAAGTACATTCAATATTTAATTCATCATCATCATATCAGCCGTAGGACGTCCACTGCTGGACAAAGGCCTCCCTCATTGAGCTCCAGGAACTGCGGTTGGAAGCGGCCTGCATCCAACGCCGATCTGCGGTTCTTACCAAGTCGCCCATCTTGTGGGTGGACGTCCTACGCTGCGCTTGCCGGTCCGTGGCCTCCACTCGAGACCCTTTCGGCCCCATCGACCATCTGTTCTGCGCGCTATATGGCCTGCCCATTGCCACTTCAACGTGCTAATCCGTCGGGCTATGTCGGTGACTTGAGTTCTCCTACGTATCTCCTCATTTCTGATTCGATCCCGTAGAGAAACCCCGAGCATAGCCCTCTCCATAGCTCGTTGAGCGACTCTGAGCTTATTCATAAGTGAAGGACCACGTCTCGGTTCCATATGTCATCACTGGTAACACACACTGATTGAAGACTTTCGTCTTAAGGCACTGAGGTATGTTGGACGAAAAGACGTTGCGAAGTTTCCCAAACGCTGCCCATCCGAGTTGTGCCATTCCGAGATTCGACGATTGACCTCTTTCTCGAAGTTGGACCTACCTAATTGGACTGTTTATCCTAGGTATACATACGCGTCGACAACTTCAAGAGCCGAGTTCTCAACCATAACTGGGGCAGGGACGACATGGACATTCGACATGATTTTCGTCTTGTCCATGTTCATTTTAAGTCCTACCCGTTGGGAGACTCGATTGAGGCCTTCGAGCATCGTGCTGAGCTCTTCCATCGACTTTGCCATGACCACAATATCGTCGGCAAACCGAAGGTGAGTAATGTATTCGCCGTTAATATTGATGCCCAGTCCTTTCCATTACAGAAGCTTAAAGGCATCTTCCAATGCGGTCGTAAACAGTTTCGGAGAGATTGCATCTCCCTGTCTTACGCCTCTTTTTAAGGGAATCGCCTTCGAGCTCTGTTCGTGTACTCGGACTGACATAGTGGCGTTTTTATACAAACACTTCAACACTTCGATGTACCGATAGTCAATACGGCATCGTTGGAGAGACTCAAGCACTGCCCATGTTTCGATCGAATCGATGGCTTTCTCATAGTCCACAAACGCGAGACATAGCGGCAAGTTATACTCTTCGGTCTTCTGTATGACTTGCCGCAGCGTATGTATGTGGTCTATGGTACTGTAGCCTTTACGGAACCCGGCTTGTTCGGGAGGCTGGAAGTCATCAAACCTGCGTTCGAGACGGTTCGCGATGACCCTCGAAAACAGCTTATAAACATGGCTCAAAAGCGAGATGGGTTTGTAATTCTTAAGCAAGGTGTTGTCACCTTTCTTGAAGAACAGAACCACCACGCCCCCGTTCCATGCTTTTGGCGTCGTACCTTCAAGCAAGGCGGAATTAAAGAGCTTCTGAAGGACTTTAAGTACCGGTGATCCACCCGCTTTCAGAAGCTCTGAAGTGATTCCGTCCTCACCCGGCGCCTTGTCGTTCTTAAGCTGCTTCAAGGTCATCCTGATCTCATACAGGCTGATGTCCGGAATATCTTCGGTATAATGTCGGGTCAGTTTGACTCTTGGGTCGTTGGCCGCACTGCAAACAGGTTTAGTGACCGAATCGTAGAGCCGTCCATAGAACCTTTCGACTTCCCTTAACACTTCCGCTTTACTTGACGTTATGCTGCCATCTTCCCTCTTCAGCTTCGTCATGCGGCTCTGCCCAATAGAATTATCTCTCGCGAACACTTTGGAGCCTTTATTCCGCTCTATCGTATCTTTAATACTAGATGTATTAAAGGTACGAATATCGTGCCGCAAGGATTTCCAAATCTTTCTATTGAGCTGCCTATGTGACTGAGCATCATCGGGAGACTGTTGCAAAGAACGTGGTTCAGGCATGATTTTAAGGGTGTCATCAGAGAGTTTCTGAGGTCTATTGGTACGGGGGGTCTTAAAGAACTGGGACCCCACCGTATGGACGGTTTCTACGAACCTGTTATTGATCTCGTCCACTGATGCATCTACTTCTAGACAGTCAAAGCGATTTGCAAGTTCGAGTTGAAAGCTCTCGAGGTTTTGGATATGTGCACGAGTGGGTCGGAGCTTAGATTTCATCAAACGGGACCTTTCAAGTTTAACGTTCATATTCAATGTGGCTCTAACAATTCGGTGATCACTGCCGGTTTTCACCCTGTGAATCACAGAGACATCATTGAATATCCGTTTCTTGTTGGTCAAGATGAAATCAATCTCATTTCTCGTGGAACCGTTGGGACTCATCCAGGTCCATTTCCTGTGAGGCGGCTTCTGGAAAATAGAATCATAAAGAGTCCTTCTTTCTCCAGAAAATCGGCCAGCCTCTGTCCCCTGGAGTTCCGTTGCCCATATCCAAATTGCCCCACTCTCAACTCATCATCGCTTCTCATGCCTAGCTTTGCATTGAAGTCCCCATAACAATAATAAAGCGAGTTTTGTTCGTATGTATGGCTCTACTGATGTCCTCATACATAGACTCTACTTCTTCATCTGGGTGTGAAGAGGTCGGCGCATATACCTGAACGACCTTCAGCGAATATCGCTTAGATATTCTGAGTGTCAGGTACGCGACCCTGCTCGACACACTGTCGATGGTGATAATGTTGTTGATGAGTGACTTGTGAACGAGAAACCCAACACCACCTTGGGACTGTTGGTCGCCCTCCCGGTAGTATAGTAGGTTACCAGACTTAAGGGATATCGTGTCCTCGCCCTCTCTACGGACTTCTGATAACCCCAAAATGTCCCAGTGTAATCTACTAATTTCTTCTTCCAGCTCAACAATCTTTTCGTCTGTCCTCAAAGTGCGGATGTCGTGTGTTACCAGGGCCAGTGGTCGTCGTAGGGTTTGGTAGCCGATCGTCTCCCGGGGATTCTTAGCACCCCTGGCCCCGCCGTTACCGTGACTGCTACCGTAGCCAGGATTAGCGGGGCCGCCGGGGACTCGGGGCCTGGTTTTATATTGTAAATCCATGAGGGGGTTGTTGCCATACTCACCACGCTTGGCAGGCGGATAGGCGAGCGCAGTATAGGTATTGAAAACACGAAAAGACGCTGCTGCCCATCTTTCGGAGGTATCCCTTAGCAGACTCCTACTGCATCCACGGGCAAGAGCGGAGGGGCAACATTCTATTGCCGGCGCCCCACGGCACTTAATAATAACTTACATATAATAACACTTAATAATAATAATAATAATCTTTATTTCAGACTCATGAGGTCCATACACATTTACTACACACAATACCATACACATAATTCACAATAAATCACCTTAAGTAATGCCAATGCCCACCCAACGTCTATACATCTTAGAATGTATAAGCCTTTCTGCCAGACTTCCAATGATAGCGTTATTACAAGTGTCAACTCTGGACATGAAAGACGCTATCCTTCTACGCTGAATAGCGTAGATTTAAATGATGCCTGCTCATTTGGCGCAACCTGTGGTTTCGTACTGTGATATCAAAAATCGGTAAAGGTAAAGTGGTAGGTAAAGGAATTTCTAAAACAATTACGCAAATACCACTTTCTAATTTCCCAATGACATTCCACCAACGAGGCAATTTTTTTGTTACAGGTGGGCCATAAGCTTGTTCCAACTCCAGGTATATAAAAAAGTACACCCTGTATCCATACACCACATACCTAGGTCCTAGAGATCTAGATGATCCGCCTCATTATAACTTACTTCCCGCTTTAAAGGAAACTACACCTTTACACTAACAAACAAGGGTGATATCAGCTTGAGATGTCTCGAGGTTCGCTGCATTCTCTCGAACAATAACTTCATTACTCTGTAAGGGACTGCATTCAGTCGCTTGAAAGATAACTGGGCCGGCATTTATGACGATAATTAAAAATATTCTTGCTGGGGCTAGAATCTTCTGAGTTATGAACGGTCAAAAAGCTGAAAAATTGAGGCTTAAACTTCCTCAGATAGATGTTTATGCCGCCTCCCGCTAGGTTCTAACGTCGCAGGCAATACTTTGTCATAGGCAATGGTTACCACTTAACATCAGGTGGGCCATAGGCCATCCATCTCCAAATGGTACATAAAAAAGGCCAAGTGCGAGTCGCACTCGCGCACGAAAGGTTCCGTACCATTATTTATAAAAACGGCAAGAAAATCATGTCTGTTGTATGGTATGTACCTATACCCTACTTAAATATTTATTGTAGACAATAGCAACATTTTATTTATTTACCTTAATTGAGGTTGGTGCCGATTAAGCTAATCCTCTAAATTGTATGAGCGCCCATACAACTCAGAGGACTATCTTAATTGGCGTCAACTATGTATGTAAGGGATCTTCCCCCAGATCTTCAACTTTTTTTTATTTTTTGGAATTTTTCATTTATTTGTGCTGCTTGCCTTGCTTTTTGGCAAATTTCGAGATTCTAGTTAACGGGAACTACCATATAGGTTTTCGACCCAAAACCTATAGGGCACTTCCGGTTGACCTAGAATTGTCAATTTTGATTAAGGGAAAATTCCGAAAAATAAAAAAATTGAGAATTAAGGTAAACTTTGGTACTACAAGTTTTCGCGAAAATCTAAATTTGCCCATATCTTTTTATCGTGTTGACTCAGGACCTTGATTTTTTATACACCGAATAGGGACTATAGACCTCAGTATCTGGTATAAATTTCAACTTGCTAGGTCCACCCGTTCCTGAGAAAATAGGTGGTTACACACGGACAGACGGACAAGAAGGTAATCTTATAAGGGTTCCTTTTTTACCTTTTGAGGTACGGAACCCTAAAAAGGGTAACTGTTCAGCTAATTAGATAAAAAAAGGTTTCTTTAAAAATCACGCATGTATTAGGAATACTTATCTCACTATAATCATATTGAAAACTACAAAAATCGCAGAACATAGGTACGTGATTGTGAATCTGGTACCTCTAAGGCTGTTCCTACCTCTGAACTTTAGGTTGACACCATTTTCGGGGTTTTCGGATGTAGGTATAATGAGGATTATGTGACTATTTCCCCACTTAGCTTAAAATCGCTAAATAATACTCTATTTCAAATAGTATTTTATTTATAGTGTTATCCGAACACATACGGAAAATTGGTACAAAATTGGCAGGTACAAAAAACTGTATAAGTTTTCCTGTAGAAGGAGCTAAGGGCGCTTTAGTCGTAATTCTGAATCATCTTACTAATTTCGACATAGACGTGAAATGGCCTGGTAGCACAGTTGGATTGTGCATCCTCGTATCAAGAGGAAGGTTGCGGGTACAAGTCCCGTCTAGGCTTTAAATTTTTGAGATGATTTTAAAAATCTTGGAATACTCTATTTAATGATAGATACTCGTATATTTTTAGTAATACACTCACTGAAGAATGACGTGGGCTGAGTAGAAGATAGACACAAAAAATTACATAGCACAAGCAGGGAGGAAACGTGTAGGTAGGTTTAACAGAAAATAAAATCAAATTATAGTTACAACAACTTTATTTAAACAAAACAGTGCTCTATGTACTTACATCACAATCCTATTCTGGGTGATTAAAATACAAGCAATTAAGGTAAATTTTCATTGGAACCAAACTTTCAACATTTACTAATATTCTAATAAGTTAAATTTCAAATACAGATTACCCAATTAATGATTGCGTGGGTACAGTCAGAGTCAAGTGGCCAAGTTGGAAAAATAAAGTCTTCAGAAAATTGATATTACGAAGTTCATTCGATGTCAAGTCACTTTCATCTGACTATACACTCAATTGAATACCAAGTAGTAGATCTATACTAATTATTTTGCACTCAAAATATCAACAAAGGAACTAAAACACAGCCTATTCAGATAAACCATACTTAAAATAAAACTACAATGTTGTAGCACGCGTTTTAAACATTTTAACAACACAACAAGGTTTATCTCGCATAGTCCCCCTTCCACTAGGATACCAGGTATCATGAAGTATTATTATACATATATTATATAATACCACCACATCCAGACCCGGGGCAAATAGTTGCAGATTATGCAAATATTTGTCTCGCCCCGCACCTCTATCTGCGCTCCGGAGACCGTCATTTATCTGTTGACTTTTTACACCAGAAGGTACAACTCGTGCAGTGTGATTACGCAATTTGTGCATAGTTAAATGATAACTGTGATGTACTATGTACTTATAACAGCTTATTATATAATTGGTTTCCTAGTTTCCTACTTATCTTATAGATCAGGGATTCCAAAACTTTTTCAGTTCGAGCCGCCCTTTCTGGTTAAGTATTTTGCCTCGGCGCCCTAGCTAGTTGAAATAGGGCACAATGAAGTAGATAGGCATAAAAATTAAAACATCCACCATACGAAGCCGAGTTTTTATATTTATATACAAGAAAACCTTTATTATAGGAAATAAAATACAATGGCAACTTAGTTAGTGTGACGTGTGAGCTTGGTGATTTTCACACATTTTTTCAAAACGTGGTATAAGGCTTGACACCGCTACTCTCATTTCTTGCTCCAAATTTATCTTGGATTGTTCATTTTCTAACCGCTAATGCACAAGTTTTGTTTCCGGAGAATTGTAGAGGAGCGCCTCGCGGCGCCCCTCTTTATTCTTTACGGCGCACCAGGGCGCCGCGCAAGGGCGGATCCAGGGGGAGGGTCATGGGGGTCCAGACCTAGGTGGACCACTAAATAAATATGTTAACATAATGTTTTTATATATTTTTTGTCACAATATAGATTTTATGTAACAAGGTACATTCAATATTCAATTCATTTGATATAATATTTTAATTTGAAAAATTGATTTTGTTATTTAAATATAGGTATTTTTAAGTATTACTCGTGCGCGATAACTTGGGACCTGCTAGGAATGCGACTCCCCGACCGCTTCCCCTGCACTTCCCCGATGGCGCCCGTATTGTACCGTTCGCATCACTATTTTTTACTAGGGTTTTTAGTCTCGTACTGGCCTACGTCACGTAACGTCGCGCTCTGGAATTCTTTTAGTTTTCGTTTGTGTTATTGTTTTGTTGTGAAGTCAACCATGTGGACAGGCTTCGACAAAAGTATTGGGACGATGAGCTCTTACAAGAGACGAATGAATCGCAATTAATTGTAAATTTATCGGATACCTCTTCGTCAAGTGATTATAGTGAGACTGAGGACGAAGAACAACCTCTAGAAGGCATAAATCTACTAAGTAGTGACGAAGATGAGATAATGTAAATAATAGATAAAATAAATGTATAAACTTAAACATTGTATTTTTATTTTATTCAAATAGTGTAAAAAAGATTAGATAAAAAGCAGCGTCCTCCCTGAGTAACATAATAAATTAGGTTAAAAAAAAACAAAGACGAAGCCGCGGGCGGCTGCTTGTTATGTTCGCTTTTTTGCGGGCGGTACAAACACGCCAATATCACGTCACCGCGCTCAGGTCCCAACTTATCGCGCACGGGTAATACAGTATGTAAGTACATTAATAAAATACCTACTTTTTACTTGTATCTATGATTATAAAAATTAAATTATAACTTGTGACTTGACTACGAATATGTGACCCCCCCCCCCCCCCTCCCTCCTCTGGCACCAAAGCTGGATCCGCCCTTGGCGCCGCGGCGCACACTTTAGGAACCCCTGTTATAGATGATAGGCGCGTTAACATAGGTAATTAACATATTAGCTAATAATTTAGGTAACAAGTATAATTTAAAAATTTACAGTAGTAATTTTACAGCTGGGCTGGGATCCCTTCACCTAGGAAAGCGTCGGCTGACCTGATCTTTAATCGCCTAAGAACCAATCCAGCTAAACTATCTATCTATTAAAAAAAAACCGCGTCGGAATCGGTCCATCCGTTTTGAAATATAGGCGTCTAACTTATAACCCCACACTATTTGTAATGGTGGTTACTAAGGAATTAATTTCAACGATAATTATTAAGAATAGTTTTATTATCAGGAGATAAACCACACAAAATTAAACCAAAGAGTTCGGTTCGGAAACTTGGAGCGCCGAAGTACAATTCTATATTTCGACAAAAATAAGTTTAAAATAAAAACTAAGAATTAAAAACTAAACTAGGGAAGAAATTCTTCGAGGTAAAAGAAGCGAGTAAAGCCGTGCCATACTTGTTGTAGTCATGATAAACACTAAGATAATTTTATTTGTATAGTGTTATCCGAACACTTACGGAAAATTCTAAGAATTTTGAAACCATCTCAAAAACTTTCAAGCCGGACGAACCCGCAACATTCCTCTTGAAAAACTCAAAAAAAAAAAACTAAGATAATATCCACAAATTTTGTTAGGTTCCGATAACTTCTGGAAATCTTGAAGTTGCTGTTGCTTGCGAAATATCACTAAATCTATCTTAACTGCATAGATCTTCCAATTTAAATATGCGCAAACCACTATTTCATCTCCTGTCAATTATATATTATTTTTCATAACTTCAAAGCAAATGAGCAAACACTTGCTCATGGCAACTCTAAGGATTAGGCTCGGACTATATGGCATCCGGTTCTCCACAATCCTGCGAATCCGGAGCATGTCCTGGTTGCTTCCAGGTAAAAATCGGAATCGGATGGCCTCGGATCGTGTGTAGTCGATGCAGGAAAAATTCAAATGTGTTATATAGTTGTGCGACGGATTGGTCAGGGGCCGTTGAAAAACGGCCCGGATGCCATATAGTCTTAGCCTTATATTGAATATTTCCGGAAAAATATCCGGAAGTACATATTTGTGTCAGAAAGCACGGTGCACTTATTAAAATTAAATGAGATAAGTACCTATATCCCATTATTTGTAAGTATTTAGTAGATATTTCGGCGCATATGATAATGATAATGTAATAACGGGATTAATCACGTACCGTTTTATCGGTGTTAGATACGACAATGTGTGACACTGTGCGAGTGCGAGGCGTGACCAGACTCGGAGTTGATCGCGTTCACCCCGAGGTTTACGAATTGAACCGAAACATTGACAGTCATTAGCATAACACCGATAAAACGGTACGTGATAAATCCCGTATTATGAAGGAAATAAATCACGAAAGTTTTCTAAGTAAACATTTTCATAATGACAGTTTAAAAAGTAATAGTGTTAAGATTTCCGAACACTGTCAAAATATGTATGAAATTTGCGCATTGTTTTTTTAATAGCGCTGAATGAGCTTAGTTTAGAGAGTGACCAGACAAACTTCTGCGAAGTCACTAACAGAATTCCCTGTCAAACCAATCTATCTAGGAAGAAGCTAACTTCAAACTTTTCTCCTTAGACCGCTGAAGCATATAGTGCGAAACATTCTCGTAAGTGAGAAATGTGACCATTGTAGCAGGCACCACTCGAACCAGGTTCGGTTTGAGCCCCTTGTAGAAGCCCCGCAATCCCTCGTGCCTGAAAGAATATTAAATAAATTATATACATTATCATGTATTATTCACATCACAGTATTGCTATACTTACCTTTTGGATTTTAGTAACTACGAAACTGAGTTTATATCACTTTTACATAAATAAATATTGCTGGACATTTCACACAGCGCCATCTAGCCCCAAACTAAGCAAAGCTTGTACTATGGGAACCAGATAACTAATACAATACTTATATACATTTTTATTTTTATATATACATACTTATAATAAATAGAGAAACAACCAGACCAGGAACAAATATCTGTAGAACATGTTCCTCGGCGGGATTCGAACCCGCTACCTCCTGCCTGCGGCTCAGCCGGCTATTCGCCCACTGCACCACGGAGGTCGTCAACGCGAACTTAGCGCGATTTAGTTTGATCTTGTACCGCGCGAACTTAGCCTAAGTTCGCGTTGACGACCTCCGTGGTGCAGTGAGTGAATAGCCGGCCTAAGATATATGTACTTAGCCTTAGTAGGTTTTCAAAGGGACTGTGTACTGGGAGGACTGTTAGTCATTGTCCTTGTCGGTCTACTAAAACCAGTCTAAAGTGGCTACGTTAGATGTCTGTTTTTTTTTGTCCCAGCAATAAAGTCCTCACATAATTATCACCAGAACCAGTTTCAACCTAATTCTCCACTTTAAGTAGGTATTTGTATTCTTCTATTAAAATTAGTGTTCTCCTGAACAAACTTATCCACACTAATACCTATTATAAATTTAAAGGTAACCCTGCCTGAAGCGTCTATCTGTCTGTTTGTTTCGTTTTCACGACTAAACGGCTGAACAGATTTCGATGAAATTTGATAGGTATATACTTAGATTCTGACCTGGATCGAGTCATTTGCTACTTTTTATTGACAAAGCACGCATGCGAAGCCGCTTGCGGAAGCTAATGAAAAAAATGTTCGCATGGGGCCAGTAACTGTCCTCCACTAACCGATCAGTTACCAGGCTTTTAAAAACCAGACTATTACACTTGTGTGTTGGTTGAGTTTATAGAGAATTTTTTTCTCATATGATCTTCAATATTTTATTACTGATACAGTGACGATTTTACTAAAAAAATGTATGGAGTAATGACTGGTTTACACGATCGAAGCAGTAGGGGGAGAGTCAACTTACTACTTCCTTCTCTACTTGTCTGCATGTAAAAGGCTAGTTTTTGGACAGTAGCGAGTTTAGAACAGAACAAAATAATTATTTATTTGGTACACACAAAATGACACATGAAACCAGAGTACAAATGAATCTATTAAGACAGTTCGACTCATTTGTCTGCGTACCAAAACGGCGTTTATAGTTACTGTTAGTAGTTAGTGGAAAAGGATCGAGTCTATTTTGGGCCCCCTCCCGCTAAACTAGCGTATAGCGGGTATGCGCTAGTTACCCCTACATATTATAATGCACTCGCGCGCCGCTATGTGTGAACGCAATTTCAATCGACTAGCAACTTCACTACTTTACTCGCTACTTGACTCGCTACTGCGCTTCTATCGTGTAAACAAGTCATAGGACTAAATAGTAACAATGATAATGAAAATAAGTTTTAGAGAACTCAAATAAAAAATACGAATTGACCAATTTGCTATCATTTATTGATTAAACAAATTGTATATGCAATTTCAAACTGTGAACATTCAGCGATAATTAAATATAATATAAAAATATAATATTAATAATGTCTTAATTTATTATTGTGGCCAGCCACCGGGTAAGACAATATAAATTATACTATTCTCGAAATCGCTGCAGAACATAACAAAGCGATGTCGGCCATTTTGAATTTATTTAATTAGTCAAATTATACTCCGTAATATTACGCTCATAGTATAATAAATTTTTTTTATTTTTTTTTTCAAATAATCAATACTTATGTAGTAGACTTGAAAAATACTAGTTACTTTAAGTAACTTTAGTAAATTTAAGAACATTTTTTGTATAAGTACAGAAAAATAATATAAGTTGGTAGATAATCAAATCCTAGGAGCTAGATTATTTCAATCGGCCAAAAAAAAAATAACTTTATTCCCTATATTTTGTGATACTTATCGCAAATAAATCTTCTGCAGCGTATCGATTTAAAAACAACTTTGCTAACTATACTCAGCAATCATAACATTTTTGGTGTCCCTCAAAATTCACTCGTCAATATCAATTATTGTAGTATTCAGTAATCTAATATACAGGTTGTTTGGTAATATACTGACTATATTCAAGTGACGGCTCAAAACATAAAAAACGACTTCTCGAATAAAAAAATCTACTAGTTATATTATCAAATTTTAAAGAAAATCGACTAAGTTTAGGTGATTAATTCGATATAAAACTTACTGCCTACTCTTGCAATCGACATCCAAAAATAAAGGCTGATTTCATATCTCTTTCGGAAATATCTGCGGGTTTTGGGTTAGAAAAGGACAACAAGACATATCTCGAGACGTCACCAATACAGTATCTGTGGTTAGATGGCAAGCATTATGCAATAGAACAACATAAGTTTAATAAAGTGTTTGTTTGTTCTTGCCAAAATAAATTTCACATTTCTATGGTAAACATTTCACAAATTTATTTATTGTGCTCATTAAAATAACCCCTTTCATTTTTGTGCGTATATTATCAAACATCCTATATAAGTGCGCAACAAACTAGAAAAAATTGTGAATGGCAACACTATAAACAATTTAGCGATTTTTTTTTTCTAATTAGAAATAACTATATTTGACTGTAAGTACTAGTTACACTCGTACGTCAATATTTTTGTGTGAATCGTCATTTTGCCTAGCGCTTACGCAGCAACCAACAAATCTCTATCTATCCTTTTCGTTTGTAAGAAAGAAATGAGATAGATATAGGTTCATCAGGTTCGCTTTCTGAAGTAGCGGAGTTACGTCAATAAATAAAACGGAGTATTAAATTATTTACCTATTTGTATATTTTTTTTATAATCTAATGATTATCTGTGATTGCACTAAGTTGATGGAAGATGAAGTTTTTTTGGGTTTAATATTTTATAGGGAAAAATAATTTCAAGGCGGGATTTATAACTTAAGCCGCTTTTATAGCTCGAAACCTGCTTTAACAATTAATATTGATAGAGAAAACAACTATTTTAGAATTAATAACTTATTACAAAGAACCTAACGTCGTCTCACCACACATGTAACTGAAGTGTCTTTCGATATTATTAGACACTTAACAAAGTAAACTTATGACGTAAACTATTATCACAAAACTCGAAATTTTTATAACTAAATTGTGCTAAACGACAACCCCGATAAATGAGCGTCTCAGTCGCAATCTGATGGGAAAAACTATCTATTCAACGAGCGATTACAAATTAACACAACATATGTCGTGAGACAGGTTTTACATTTTTTTTTTTAAATACATACAAGTCGCTGTCACAAACTTTTGATCCTGAAAACAGAGGATGTACTTATACACAGTTGACAAATTTTGAAGATCGGCTCCCATCATAATCCAAAACAATAATCTATGCTTTAATTCAATCCAGTAAAGTTGAAATTCTACCATCTTGTGTACTGCGGTGTGTTTAGACAGTGGGGTTCGTATAATATTAATGGCGATCCTTTTTTTTATACTAGGAAACGCACCCATACTACGTGACCCATTTTTTACAACCCTCCCCCCTCTCGGTGACCCCCCCCCCCCCAACCCTCTAGATTTCACGTAGTATTTCATAAATATAGTTTTTAAATCATTATTTGCAAATAGAAAATTAAAAAAATAATAATTTGGCTAATATTTGACTATATATACGGCGCTTGCTGCGTGACGCCAAGACTGCGTGCATGTCTATAATAACAAGATTAAAAAACTCTGAACGTTGCGCGCCATATCTGAACATAGCTCGAAAAAGTGTAATATTTCCATAGAGGATATTGACTACGTGACGAAAACCTAAGCCCCCCCCCCCCCCCCCCCCAATCCCCTGTGACCAAGCGTGGTATTTTTAAGACCACCCTCCCCCTGAACGGGTCACGTAGTATGGGTATGTTCCCCCTACCTGCACTGCCCTGCGTCCATCAACTTGAGGCATTCTGTAGTTTACTAACAAAAAGTTTTTAGTCCGTAAACAACAAAATCGCCACCATTTTCTGTTTAAAAAATCACCAAAATACAGACGGATTGAGAACCTCCTTTTTTAAAAGTCAGTCAATAAGCAATCAAATTCTAACATGTTACGTTATTTCTTAGCGATTCTTAACTTTTCATTAAGTTTCACGTCCTTTTTCTTACTTATAAGCCCCGTATTCACTAGGCGACAAATGTCACGGAACACGTGTCGCGAGACATGGCGGTCGACATCACCAAACATATTGTGCCGCGATTCTTTCTGTTATAATAAGTGCGAGACAAAATATCTCGCTAGGTCACTCGATGTCTGACGACATCACACGACATGTCTCGCGACACGTGTTCTGGATCATTTGTCGCCTAGTGAATACGAGGCTATACTTATTTATGTAAAAGTAACAAAAGTATCTTGAATAAACAGTTAACAGCAACTTAACAGGTTCAAAACATTAGACACATTTGAAAAGATATTAAACTATATACAGTGTAAACTCTATATAACGACACTCAAGGGACTGAGCATATTTTGACGTTATAGAGAGTTGTCGTTAAATGGAGAGAAGTAAAATCTGTATTAGAAAAAGAATACGTTTATTTCTGATTTGTCTTGTTAAATAGTACCTACAATAAAAATCTGTTTTAATTTGAACGCTATTGCGTTTTACAGTTTATGTTTACAATTTGAAAGTTTGTGAGCTACTAAGAATATGACAACGTATAGATAAAATCCATCACTTCTACTAACAACAGTCTGCAGCTACACGTGCAAGCAATCCCATTTTGTAAACAAAAGAACGGATTTCTTAGAAAGTTTGGTGTATATGATGCCAACAGTCGAGTTTATTATGGTCTAGGATAATAAAACGACAAAAGGATATACACAGCTGCGCAGTTTTTACTAATTTGGCAATTTAAAAAGAACTTTTTATTACAAATTGTTGTCGTTATTGAGAGTGGGTGTAATGCTATACAGAGTGTACCATTGTATGCAAGACAAGCTAAACCAACCAAAGCCGAGTGATTTCGACGCTTTAGAGAGTTTGTCGTTAAAACGAGTGACGTTATATGAAGTTTACATTGTATATCATTACCATTACACAAACGTCGGAACTATCCTGCCAAAACTAGCGGTAAGCGAAAACCTGTCGTTTAAAATAATAAGTATCAAATTCTAAGTCAGTTTTACAATACTAATTAAAATGCAAAGTATATAAATACTAAACAATAAATTAGTTCCTCGCTTACAAACTAGGTTACTGGTCACACTCGAAGGCGCGGGCGCGATCACTAACTGTTACTTAAACTAGATGCGTTTTATAAATACTTACTTAACAATTGTCTATTTGAAGTGTTAATTTTATGTTTTATAAGTAATATGATACAAGTGAGCTAAGTTGCTCATTATACACGAGGATGTGGTTTGCAGCCCGAGCCGTAGTCGAGGCCGTAAATCAGCCAAGTGTCTAGTGAGCTAGTTGCTCACGAGTTTCATACGCACTTTTTCAACACACTTGCGAGGAAAAAACAAATCTTCTGTACTAAAACTTGACATTTTTACAATTATTTACCACACAGCAACAAATGCGATACAAACAAAAAAATGGCGCGCAAGTTTTTTTTTGCACGCACTAAATGTAAGGTGATTGATTAGGTACATATAGCCATACAGCCTACTTTAAAATTGTAATTTTAGTGATAAAATGCAAATATTTTCTAACAAATTATTGTGAATTATAAATAATTTGATAATAATAAATGTTTTTTTATCTTAATTAGGGATACATTTATTTATTCCTAAAATATAATAGGATTTTCAGCGCCATAAAACCTCTTTGTTGTTATAAAAAAACTGCATTACTCGGTTAAATTGAAAATGCTCTGTTTACTCGCATATAATTTGCAGTTATGTACTAACTTAACTTTGTAGGGGTTATTCTATTATGCACTAGTGTGTAATATTATTATGCACGTGTGTGTTATAGTTCGGTTAAGAACGATGAAATAAGGCTCACTTTACGAGCAAGTGTGTTGAAAAATACAATACAATACAAGTTTTTTAATAATATATTTTTACTAATTAAATAAATACTTAATAATCAATATCTTTAGTTTTAACAGCTAACTTAGGTAACGTATATTTCGAAGTAATTCGTTCACAGGCACACTGTCTCTTGCGTAATAAATAGCTATGTATTGGATATTAGTTTCAAGTAATTTCTGTGTGGTCTGAATATATATTTTCCTTTTATATATTTTGCTCGTAAATTACAAAAGTATCCACACTATGTAAAACATGGCAGCAATAATTATAAATAGCCGACCGGTCCACCAAATATTTTTGTATTTATTTCCTGTTCCACAAAATATTATGAGATGGTATTGATTTATCAATGAACTATGGCGCCATCTATGATTTTGCAATACACAACTGTGCTCATGTGATTAAAACAGATTTCCTCAGGTGTTTGTAATTTTCGTTTTCATATCTTCATATCAGCATTATAAAATCTGGCCGATAAGAACATTAGACACCACTGTCTTTGAAATTAACATATTTGTATAAAAAATAGTTTCATACGTGTCTATGATTTACATTATTTAGGTATACAGTCTATAGCATTTTAGAAGCTCCACTTGTTTTAAAATTAATATATTTTTCCAGTATATTGTGTGGAAAAAGTCACGCGCCCGCTAACCCAAACACAAAAATTCAAAAAACCTATCACAATAGTAATTCCCATCAGATGAACGTCTAAAATCAATCATTATTGGTGAACTTCTCCCATATAAGCATAACGAGGCAGATGTTGGGTGTTACATGTAGTAGGTACGGCGTTAGGCCCTTGTAGAAGCCTCTGATTCGTTCGTACCTCCATGTCTCCTGCACGCAGTGCCAGGCGCCGTTGTAGCTGCGGTGGTGGTCCTGCAGGCGCGCGCGCACCACCTGGTACGGGTACGTGGCGCCCGCCGCGATCAGCTTCGAGATGGCGGCGAACGTCAGGTACTCCACCGATGTCTGCAATCGACAAACGAAACATCTACGGTAAACCAGGGTAATATTAAACACATAATAGCAGATTATTAAACGAGGGGATAAAGCAGTGTCTTGCGTCACGGGCGCTATATTGAATCCCGAACGAGGGAGAGCGAGGGACTTACTAGAATCCTGAGTGCAGAAGGGTATAAGCACGCCCAAGATGCAACAGCTACATCCTACATCGAGGAGAATACTCTACTTTTCACACTTTCTGCGAG